>CM062810.1:655774755-665173572 GCA_031772625.1 Pinus tabuliformis | reverse complement strand
TGTTATGAAACCAGATCAAGAAAAGATAGAAAAGATAGATCAACGCCTTAGAATTCAGCCTCTTCGAGGGGAACCTCCTTTACATTACATAAATGAACAATTCTTCGATGATTCAAATGACAAAACCTCCTTTCTATATATAGGTCTAAGGAGTCACAATATAATCCAGCCAACCTAACAATAATAATATAAAGCCACAAAAATAACAATAGAGGGATTCTATGGGCACAGTAATAACAATATGGGGCAATAGGGCACAACAATATTAATAAGGGGTATAACTACAATAGTAATGGGGTAATCACTAGTATTATAGGGACCCAACATGCCCCTCTCCTTCAAAAAAGTGTTGTCCTCAACGCTTGAGTAGTTCTGGATACTTCTGCATAAAATTCTCATCCTCCCATGTGGAATCTTCAGCGGATAAGTTCTTCCACTTGATAAGATACTCTGAAATTGATCGATTTCGTAGCTGTCGAGTTCTTGTTTCTGTGACTGCTTCCGGTTCCAATATAATTTTTCCTTCCTCATCAAGTTTGGCAATATTGTTTGAACTGGGAGCTTGTCACCTATAACCTTCTTTAAACATGAAACATGGAAAACTGGGTGCAATCGAGAAGCTGCAGGAAGCTCCAATTTGTATGCCATAGTACCAATCTTTTGCAACACCTTGTACGAACCATAATACTTTGGTGATAATTTATTATCCTTCTTAGCTTGCTTGAGGGACATTTTCTTATATGGTTGTAGCCGTAGGAATACCCAATCACCTACATCAAAACTTCTTTCACTGCGATGTTGATCTCCTGTTGTTTCATTCTATTTGTGCCAACACGAGGTTATCCTTTAAGAGTTGGAGGACTTGTTGTTGATGTTCGATGTGATGTTCCACTGCCTGAACCTTAGAATTTTCTCTTAAATATGATGTGATGGATGGTGGTTGATACCCATAAAGTGCCATAAATGGGGTCATTTTTGTTGTTGTATGGAAGGAAGTGTTATACCACCATTCAGCCAGAGGCAACCATTTGACCCATTGTGTCTGTTTATCAGATACAAAGCAACGAAGATATCCTTCCAAACATTTGTTTACTATCTCAGTTTGCCCATCAGATTGAGGATGATAAGATGAGCTATGAGCTAACTGAGTACCAAGACAAGAAAATAATTATGTCCAAAAATTTCCAGTGAAAATGGGATCTCTGTCACTTACAATAATTTTGGGTTTCCATGTAGCTTTTGAATTGTTTCCATAAATGCAGTAGAAACTGTACTGGCTTTAAATGGATGTGATAATGCACAAAAGTGTGCATACTTGGTAAGTCTGTCAACTACCACCATGATGACACTCTTTCCCTCAGACTTGGGTAAACCTGTGATAAAATCCATTGAAACCTCCTCCCAACGTTGGCTTGGAATGGATAAAGGTTGTAATAGACCCGTGTCTTAATTGTTTCAACTTTATTTTGTTGGCAAACCAAACATTCACCACAAACTTTTGAATATCTGATTTAAGGCCATCCCAAAAAAATTCCTTCTTAACCTTGTGGTAAGTTTTTAAAAATCCTGAGTGCCCTCCTAAGGGAGAAGTGTGCAATTCCATAAGAATCTTTTGTTTTAGCTTGGAATTCTTACAGAGGTATAAGCAATCTTTGTACCATAATGAATCATTTTGCCAGCTAAATGTATCAGACATACTGGAATCTTGTTGTAACTTTCGAATAAGTTCCCACACTTCTTCGTCATTCTTCCATTCCTCCCTTTCTTCATTTATCCAAACTGGTTGGATAATAGAAATGGTGCACAACAATGCTTCCACATTCTCATCCTTTCTTGAGAGTGCATCTGCCACCACATTTTGCTTCCCTTTTTTGTAGATTATTTCAAAGTCATAACCCAACATCTTTGTGACCCACTTTTGTTGCTCTTCAGAGGATAATCTTTGTTGTAAAAAGTATTTAAGGCTATCATGATCCGTTTTTACCTTGAAATGTCTACCCATTAGGTAGGGTCGTCATTTCTTAAGTGCATGGAGTATTGCCAACATTTTCTTCTCATAAATAGCTTTTCTTAAAAACTTTCCCTTGATTGGACGACTTTCAAAAGCAATGGGTCTTTCATCTTGCATTAGAACACCACCAATTCCATTTCCTGAAGCATCACATTCCACAATAAAGGTTTTTGTGAAGTCCGGTGTAGCTAAGATTGGTGCTTGGCACATTGCCTCTTTAAGATGTTCAAAGGCCTTTGTTGCTTCCGGAGTCCATGAAAATGCATCTTTCTTCAATAATGTTGTTAGAGGTGCTGCTATTCTCCCATAATTCTTAACAAACTTGCGATAATACCCTGTCAACCCAAGAAATCCTCGTAGATGCTTTATGGATGTGGGAATTTTCCATTCCTTAATGGCTTTAATTTTGCTAGGGTCTACCTTAACTCCTTCATGAGATACAATATGACCCAAATATTCCACCTGGACTCCAAAGAAACATTTGGATATTTTTGCATATAATTGTTTCTCCTTCAATAGTTGTAGCACCTTGTCAACATGTTCAACATGATCCTTCCAAGACTTGTTGTAGATTAGTATATCATCAAAAAATACTAACACAAATTTTCTAAGGAATGGTTTGAAAATTGAATTCATCAAACTTTGAAATGTTGAAGGTGCATTGGTAAGGCCAAAAGGCATGACCAAAAATTCATAATGACCCTCATGAGTTCTAAATGCTATTTTCGGAATGTCTTCAATCTTCATTCTGATTTGATGATATCCTGAATGAAGATCCAACTTGGTGAAGTAAATTGATCCATGCAATTCATCCAGTAATTCATCAATGACAGGAATGGGGAAATTATCTTTAATAGTGAGCTTGTTGAGCTCCCTATAATCCGAACACGTGCGCCATGATCCATCCTTCTTGTGCACCAATACTACTGGAGTAGAGAAAGAACTTTGACTCAGTTGAATTATACCTGCCTCTAGTATTTCTACAACCATACGTTCAATTTCACTCTTTTGGACATAGGGATATCTGTACAGCCTAATGTTTGGAGGAACACTTCCTGGAATCAGATGAATAACATGATCATGATCACACATAGGTGGGAGACCTTTGGGAGTCTCAAATACCTTGGAATGATTGTCCAGGACTTTTTGGAGATCTGGAGAAATAGATGATTCCGATGTGGAAACATCTGGCAAGCATAATTGTGCAATTACACCTCTTTGCAACTTTTTTAGAAGCTTTGTCATACTATTAGAGCTGATTATCTTTCCTGGTATCCCTGCAATACCCCTTAATTCAACTTCCTTTCCTTCCTAGAGAATTTGATGAAACTTTCTTGAAAATTAAAAGCTATTGTACCCAGGGATTGTAGCCATTGGACTCCTAGTACAACTTCAGCACCTCCCATTGGAATGGAAAGCATTGGGCTAGTCAATACATATTCTCCCATGGATAGCTTGATATTATGGGACTTTCCAGAGGAATTTATTGTTCCTCCATTTTCAATCATCACTTGACACTCTGGTGCTCTATATAGGAAGCAATTCAATTCTTTTGCTACCTTACAATGAATAAAATTGTGGGTGCTTCCTGAATCAATCAACACTATTGCCTTTTTCTTCTTGATTTGTCCTTCTATCTTGATGGTTTGAGGAGTGGTAATTCCCACCAATGCATTACAAGATATGGTTGGACTTATTTCTTCTTCATCTAGGCTTTGTTCCTGGAGTATATCCTCTTCTTTTGACATTTCTTGCTCCTTTTCTTCTTCCTCTTCACAATCTATGTAGAATAATTTCTTCTCAGCACACTTATGACCTTTAGTGTATTTGCTATCACAACTGTAACAAAGCCCTTTTGCTCTTTTTTCTTCCAATTGTTGTGGTGTCAACCTTATAGGTTGTGGAAGACTAGGGGCAACAACACTTCCGTCTTTATAGTTGTGAGTGGTATGCTTCCTGGTTGCCATAATTTTGCTTTCCATTTTTCTTGCCAACCTGAATGCCTTCTCTAATGAATCAGGTTCCCAAAGGCGAACATCATGTTGGATATTGTCCTCTAAAGACCTTATGAACACATCAATCCTATGCTCCTCTGGAATATCTTTTACCCTGATGTTCAATTTTTGGAACTCCTCAATGTGCTCCATTATTGAACCCTTTTGTTTGAGACTTATCAATTGGCTAAAAAAAGTGTTGCTTTTTGTATCCTCATAATGTGCTATCAATTCTTCCATAAAAATTTCCCAAGTGATAAATGGTTTACGAGAGCAAAGCCATTTATACCATACAAACTGATTTGGTTCCAAATATAAAGTTTCCATACGTACCTTTTGTGTGTTTTGCACATTATTGAGATCGAATAATTGCTCCATCTGTAATATCCATGTGGCAGGATCCTTGCCATCAAACTTCCTCATATCGATTTTTGGAATATGGTGAGTCTTCGATCCAACATTAGCGTCTATGGAATCATGATTAACATTTCTTTTGTTCTCATCATGAGTTTCCTTTATTACCCTTTCACCCTTAGGGACCATTTCTTGTAGCAACTTATTCATATTTATCTTCAACTCATCTATGTCTGTCTTCAAATCTATCTTCAAATCATCCATCTTAGCTTCCACGTCAATTATCTTAGCTTCTACTCCTTTCTTTAAACAATCCATCTTAGCTTCTACACCTTTCTTTAAACCATCCATCTTAGCTTCTACATCTTTCTTTAAACCATCCATCTTAGATTATGTTCCTTTTTGTGCAAGGGACAGTTGTTGCACTTGGTCTTGTAATTTTGATATATCATGTTGCATTTCTTCCTCTTCTTCATGAGTCATGCTAGAGATTTCAGGTTTCTTACTAGGTGTTTGCATTTTATTTCCTTGGGGCATCATTTACCAATAATAATGCTCAATTATTCCCTTTGAATTCCTTCAAAATAAATTTTCAAACCAAGCTTAAGCAAAAATTTAAGAAAATCTACACACATTTTTTCACTTTGTAGGAGCTCGATATTGCCTCTGATGTATCTCTGTACTTTCCAATCATCTAGTTCTAAATTTGTGAGATGTATTAGCCCTCTGTGTCCTCTTTCCATTTCCACAAGTCTGGCCCAAATTTGATTCTCCAAGGAAGAGTTATGTGAAATCTCCCACAGTGACTTGCTTATAGACTAGCTCAATAGAGCGAACTTGTACGATGTGCCACGAGTCACTGTTTCGACCTTTGGATCTGAAACATGCATACAAGAAACTAAAGTCCATCCTCTTTCTGTACCTTCTTACGAAATTTCAATCTGATCCCCAGAGAGAAAGTTATGACGATTTTCCCCAGGTCACCTGTTTTGAATGTAATTTAGGAGTCTGCAAAAAGACCAACTTCCTCGATCATATCTCCGATAATATCGCGCGAAAAGCTATGAAATTAGGACCCAAGGTTCAGAGTGATTTCCTATCAAATGGGTTTTTTTTTGCAACTTCTTAAACATCACAGAAAAAAAGTTATAGCGAAAATGCCATGATGACCTGTTTGGAGCAGCAAAACCCTAGAATCCAAAGCTCTGATACCAAAAGTTATGAAACCAGCTCAAGAAAAGATAGATCAATGCCTTAGAATTCAGCCTCTTCGAGGGGGAAACCTCCTTTACATTACATAAATGAACAATTCTTCGATGATTCAAATGACAAAACCTCCTTTCTATATATAGGAGTCTAAGGAGTCACAATATAATCCAGCCGACCTAACAATAATAATATAAAGCCACAAAAATAACAATAGAGAGATTCTATGGGGCACAGTAATAAAAATATGGGGGAATTAGGGGCACAACAATATTAATAAGGGGTATAACTACAATAGTAATGGGGTAATCACTAGTATTATAGGGACCCAACATGGAGTCATGTGAGGTACCCCCTAACCTATGGTGAAACCTTGGGCACATTTACCACTCCAACATGTCGCCTCATGTCATTGAATGCTAAAAATACTTGCTTGGTGCTATGAGGCACTCACTCAACCCACTAGCCAAGTAACCCTTGGAAATATGGTAAGGTAACCCCAATCTAAGGGGGGATATCATGACCTTGATACTCATTGCGCCAATCTCCGTAGCCACATTACATGGTTCTTGGACACTACCCATGACTTGGTCAATACTCTTGACTAAGGGAGAATCTCTGCCCTTTGATGCTACAACATCAACACTCCCTCTAATCGAGGGAAGAATTCTCAATCACTCCAAGATTGTCCCAAAAGTATGTCAAATTCATCCAGGGACATAACTTTGTGAGAATGACAGCAACTAGATCGTTCATAGAAATGCATTGGAGCCTCACTTCTCCCTTTTGTACCATGTTCCGATTCTGGTGATACCATGATTTCAATGTAATTTGACCTCTCATCATTATTGCCTTATGCATCTAATAAAAGAATCTTGCAAGTAGATTTTGAAGCCACACTTCTTCACAACTCGCTAAACAAGATACAATATACTCTGCTTCATAAGTATTGTCAACTTCTTGCTCATCATAGCATATCCCAAGCTGAATCATCATCCTAATGTGCTCTTCTGCACTCTTTTACCAAATCGAGTCTAGATATCCTTGCAATTGTACTTCATAATTTGAGACATATCTCAATCGATATCTAATTGTACCATGTTGGTACCTCAACACATGTTGTGCCACAACTATTTTCCTGACTGGGTGCTCCCTTTGTCACTGAGACAAACCCTGTTATGGAAATCCTGACTACTCCCTCAACCATGTGATTCCTTCTAACAATAAATGCTTCCTCATAGTCCTTTCCCACTTCCTCAAAGAATCCTTTCTTTTTACTTCTCTATGTTTCCACCACTATTGAATCTAAATTGAGCTCATCACAACGAAATCCTTCAAACTTGTTGGTTTTCCTTCTCCCTTGGAACTAGGAGCTCTTTCAGTCATTAGGTACATATATATATGTCAATACAATTTATCTCTCTTGAAAACAAATCAATCATGGGAGAGTCTTTTGTAGTATATTTTGATATGTTCTTCCAAATACTTCCATTTTGAACCAAAGCATTGGTAACTTTTATGATGTAACTACAATCCTCACTACGAAGCCATGGAAGAAAATATTATAACCCAAAAAAAGAAACAAACATAAGAGGCTAATAAAAACAAAAAAAATAATAATCAAGGAAGAAAGACATAGAGTATTTATGTTTTGAGGATTGTAGAGAATTGTCAACCCTCTCTTGCTCCTAGCCTTCTTGCAGGAATCATTGAAATAAATTTGCAATCTTTTCAACTTGGTAAAACATATCCTCATACTTATCATCAACTACTAATTCTCTTGTTTTGTTGTTCTTGTATTTCTTCTAATGTGGATGCTCATCTTCATAACTTTCTACAGCTGAGGAATTATACTTCCCCTTCTTGTTCCTATCCATATTTCCTTCAAGACACTTGTTTTTATAATGACCAACCTTGAGGCAACCAAAACATTTAATATCCTTATTTTCTTGAGGAGTTGGTCTTCTACCTGCATCCCTTGAAACCTTCCAAAATTTATCTTTTGTAACCATTCCTCCCATATCTACCCAGTCTCACGGCCTGCCAGGGTAAACACGAGAGGAGGAGCTACTATGAAAATACTCAACCTCCTAAGTATAGTTAAGGCAGTGAAATCGACAAATCGAAACTTTACTAACCTTCCTTAGGAGTTAAAAGACCCCCAGGAGCTAAACAACCACTCTAGGTGCCCAAACCATCAACTAACTTTCCTTTTTAGTGATTTGGATCCCCATTCACTTGCATAACAAGGCAAGCCAGTGGCTATGACCCTCCATTCGCTTGGATAACCCTGCCTCCCAGTGATTGTAGTCTAGATTTCCCAATTCTGAGCATGTGACCCCAGAATCTAAGCCACTTTTTTAGGTCTAACTGTTATAGACATTTGTGTGCCCTACAACCCCAAGCATGAAATGTCCATAAACCAAGTGCTCCTAAGTCCCTAAAAAAAATTTTCTAACCCCTAAAGGAACAAGGTCAACAAATTACAGCTTCTCCCTGAAGTTCTCCATGAAAAAGTACTCAGAATTGGTCAAAACATTGTAGCTGCTCCACTGGCTAGGTGCGTTGCATCTCACCCAAATGCACTGTGAGGGTGCATTGCATTTCAAAATTCCCTTCTGTGGGGTGCGATGGGCGAGAAATGACAAATGACAGTGTCATTCCGCGAGGTGGAGAGGCAATGGAAGCTTCCAGAATCTTCTCCTATGACACTTGCCTCACTGAATTCGACCAAGGATGAGTAAGAGGACCTCAGTCTCCAAGTGGAAGCAAGAACTATCAGAGAGAAGACACTAGTCAAATCCCAAGCTGACTCATCCCCCTTACAGATATCTATATATAGATCCCTCATCCCAAAGATCCAGAGGCTGGAATTTTGCATATTGTAAGGAATTGTTGTTGGTTTCTAGAGACAAACATCAGATTGTTGGGTGATCTAAGCTTTGTTTGAGGTGAAGAGGGGCTTCTTTGCTCGGAGGTTGATGTTGGGTCGGAACAACTGGTTGTAACTCCTCTTGGATCTTTTCTTGTTTATCAATAAAAGCTATTTGAGTTTTCCTCCATGCTTTTGTATCATTGATGCTTGTTACATTTGTATGGTAAATTTACATCTAATCCTAGATTGTTTATGAATACAGATCCATGTCTTTGTATAGTGCTATGGTTTTATGATCTTACAAGTACTTTGTGAAGCTGGGCATGCAAGGGAGCAAGTAGCTGGGGACTATCAAAGAAGAGAGGGATCGAATCAAGGGATTAGCGCAAGACAGAGGTTGGTCTTTCTGTTCCTCTCTATCTATAATTCATAAAGGAAAAACATAAGTAGCTTTTCTCTGTTTGTTTCTAAGGCAGCTATCACACCTTAGTGGGATAGAGCAGTTCTATATAGACACTTTTCCCTGTAACAAAATGGTGACTCCGCTGGGGAGATAATTAGTTTGTTTGTTTATCATTCTTTGTTGTTTGTTTCATAAACTTATAAGTAGCATTCGAACTGCATTTGCCATAACAAATGCAAAGTATATAACTAATGCTTCAATCCATCTACTGGATCTATTTATGATTTAAACAACTGATTTACAAACTATCTGATTGCCCTTGTGATAGCTCTTAGATCCTCCTTAGATCCACCCCTGATTGTTGCATTACTGATTGCTTTTTACTCGGCCAAAAACCAAGAACTGAACTGCAAACTGTGACTCGGAGACCGAACAGAGTCTCGTTTCTGGCCCAGCGCAGGTACTGTTCAGAGATTCTGAATTTCAGCGCACTTCCCGAGTGGGCAACCTGCGCTGCATTTCAGATTCTCTGTGTTACAGGTGCGCTGATCAGACTAGCTCTGTGCAGTTGTGGTTTCTGTGGATCATTCTTTCTAGTTCTATTTCTGAATTTTGCTACCTGTGATCAGTATATGTCTGTTTGAAACCCCTTTTCCTTGCTGTTATTCCACCTCTTTTGTACAAAAGAATTGTAGATGTTTTTGTGTGTTTGTTGAGTCGTTTACAGTTCTCCTTTGCAAAAGTAGCATAATCGTACTGTCGTCCTTTGATTTGAAACTGTCACAAGTGTCAATTTTAGTCCTAGGAAAGAGTTTGATTGCTGTTGATGATTGATTATCCTATTACTATTGCTTTTGGTCTGAATTTGTAATTTTCTAGTGTCAAAAACAGCATTCATTTCGAAATCGTAAGGTGTCGTAATCGTCTCCATTTTTTGATTTCGAAAAGAAACTTGTTTATATTTTTTGCTTGAAAAGGAATTCAGATTTGTGCAATAGCTTTCTTTTTAGCATCCATATAGTAAGAAAGTCGAAAAACAAATACATGCATGTGCATTTGCATATAGACAGTCTGATTGGCTTGACTTAGGAAAGTGCATTTAGATTGTGCTCTTTGCTCTTTGTGAAAAGATTTTGTCTTTCTTTTCCCTAGTAGCTAGGATTTTCATTGCATAAAGAAGATAAAAAGTTTGTTTATCATCTTAGATTGCATTTTAGGAATTACATCTACATCTCGTGGTGAACCTGAAAGGAAAACTTCATAAACAAGATCAACTTAAAATAAATTCAATGAATCTAACAATGCTTTGGAACTTAACGCACAACATTTAGAGGTCTAGGCTAGAGACGTATTCCGACGTCGTAAAGCCTGGTAACTGTTGTTCTCACTGATGGTTGGGTGATTCCTCCACTTTGAGACGATAAGTGCCAGTACGGACTTGTGCTCCCACGTTCCGTCGACTATATTTTGGGATACCCCTATAGGCTTAAATCCTTTATCCATAGGAAGCTGTGTCTGCCGCCCTATCGATCGCTATGCACTGAACACAGCATTCGGGAAGATTGACTGCCGTACCGTAAAACGTATTCTGCAGTTTTGCGATTGGTTTGGTACTCCCTCTACCTAGATTTCCAGAGCAATCCCTTTCGTTCCTTTTCGGACTCCTTAACGGAAAAGGTCCATCTGAGCACTTGTCACTTCAGGCTCATTAAAAATCGAAGGCGACTAGAGTCATCTTTTGTTTTTTCTCGACTCTTAAAAACTGAAAAAACAAGTTGTGTCAAAGCATCTAAAATTCATTTAATTCAAAAACATACTTCCCCTTTATTTTAGTTGATCAAGTAATCCGAAATCGTGGAAGGAAGTTAATTGAAACCCCGTCGTTCGCGGAGGCTTACGAGTCAACCATCTTTGTCTCTAGAATCAAAGCCAGTACGGACAAAGCGAACTCGTTTAACCGGTTCCAAATCTCCTATTAAAGTTAGAACAAGTGTTCCAATGACATCAGAGACTCCGGTTACTCCAAACATTTCTGGAATCCCTGCCTCTACAGAAGAATTTCAACAGCCACAGAAGGACAGTGATACTGATCCTAGTATGAGAGTAAACACTTGTGTTATTGAACCAGTTCCATCTACAACCGGTTCGGAGAGTCTTGCTCTTCAAACATTTGTCGCTGCCGATTCCATACCTTCTTCGGCACCAGAAATATTCTATGGACCTGGCGGTCTTCCCCTTCCACCTGGTTTGATTGCCATAGAAGAAATTGTAGAAGATCCTCAAACAAGTACTCCAACACAATTTGGAGTCGGGATCACTCTATATCCTTCTTCGTCAGAAGTTAGTCTACCACCAACGGAAGCTCCTGTAGAATCTCTAGGTAATCTTTTGGATAGACTACAAATGTCTGAGCAACCGTCAACATCTAAGACTGTGTCGTCTGACACAGCAACGACAGAACTCCCTGCTATCACTCCAACAATGTTCACCGGTATACCATCTGTCCCGACTAGCTCTCAGCCGCTAGAAGGAGCCCACTCAGGGGCTATTTCGACAGTATGGTCGGTTCCTGTTTGTTCATCCGGAATAACATCCGGAAAGTCTTATGTTGAGTCTCAACAAATTGATCCATTTGGAGGTCAATTTGGGCAGTCCGGTCCCCAAGGACAAACAATTCCCTTGAGTTCTGGATTACCACCGTATGGGGGGCAGTATACCCTTTCATTATCCCCTCCGGGAGGATATCCATACGGGAGTTCACAAAAACATTTAGGTTATACTGGAATTACCTCAAGCGATTGGGTACCAATACTACCTCAACAACAAGAGTTGTATATTCGATGCAACAATGCTTACCTATGTCAAATATCCCAACTACACCAGCTATTGTGATGGTATCGCAAGTTCAAGCGCTGCCTGTTGTATGCCAACCTCAGGTTTCTCAGGTTGTAATGCAACAGCCCCTTGACCCTGCGACTCAACCACAATCGCCGACCGGTGGAACGACATAGGTTCAGACGGGTACAATTACCCCTCATCTTGGTCAAACTGTTAGTATCAGGGAACAGCACATGGCTTCACAACCATGGTTGGTGCAATACCAACAACTGCAATTCCAACAAGTATACCAAGGTTCTGAGCAACAAATCTTTGCTAATAGTGGGCAACCGTACATTCAAAGCGGTCAAAATCAACCATTTTACAATGGTCATACCCACCAACCTTACCAAACATACCAGCATCAAATGCATTATGCCAGTATGCAAAGACCAACTGCTCAGGCAATCCCATCTTATCCTGGGTATGCTTCACCTAACCTGAATCAACAATTACCCTTTGTGGAAACTTTGGAGTTACCTAAACCAGTTAATAAACGATCCAATCGCTTACGCCCCTTGGTGGCTAGCGATTCCACATAAACTTCCATCAGATATTCCTAAATTTAATGGGAATCCGGGCGAATATCCATCGAATCACGTGATGAATTTTCATCTATGGTGTTCATCAAACACCCTAAATGATGATTCGATAAGACTTCGCCTCTTTCAGAGGATGTTAACGGGTCCAGCGGCAAAATGTTACATCGAATTGCCTAGAGCTTCATTCGACAACTTCAGTACCTTAGCCACAACCTTTTTAACCCATTTTCAGTTACCAATAAGGTACGAAACGGGAACAAAACTTCTTACCAACTTCAAACAGACAACGGCCACTCACATATCTTATCATATACATGAGTGGCGATGTCGTTGTAGAATGGTAAAAACATATGTCCCTGATCAGCTCTTAGCTGAATGGTTTATCAAGTCATTATTACCTTCCATCACGAAAGATGTGGCAAAGGGGGGAGTCGTAACAGAAGAGCACGTTATCGCTCGTGCGCAATATCTGGACTTGATTTACACTCAGTCCGGCACACTCTATGATAAAATACCTGATGCCCCTAGACCGGAATTCTCAATTCCTCCTCCTCCTAAATCGAACAATGACTCTCATGCCGGCGATGGCGTGATTGACGCAACAGACACGAAATCGACAAAGGCTACATCCAAAAAGGCCCGTAAGATTTCAAGTCAAAATGCAAAAGACGAACCTCTTGCTTCGGAAGTAAATGTCGTATCAACATATAAAGGCAAAGAAACCAAACAATCAGGGAGCAAGAAGAAAAGCAAAGGGAAGAAGAAGAAACAGGAGGAATCATCACCTGAAAAATCCTCTTCAAATCCTCCTGGAGATAGGAAACCAAAGAATCCATGCCTCATATGCGATGAAGATCATTGGACCGCAAATTGTCCACACAGAGCTGAGGTTAAAAAATTCTTTAAGAATTCGAAAACCTCCGCAGTGTTAACTGATCCGTTTCCAAATCCAGGAAAAAATCTGGTTGAAAGTGAAAATGCTTCCCCGTCCCAAGTGCTAATGTTGTCGGTTTCAAAACAGCAAAATGATGCTTTGATATCGACAAGGAACAAAGATTATGGGAATCCATAGCTGTCAAACAACAAGGATAAAGAACAACCCAGTAGTTCGACAACAACTTCAACAGAATTTGCGCCACCCATCATCCCTGAATTAACAATAAAACCGCCAAAGGGAGTAGTACACAAGTCGACGTTTAATCCCCGCGCTAGAGCGGCACAACATTATAATATAGTGGAAGATTTGGCCCAATCGCCATCCGCTATGTCGACTCTTGAAGTACTACAGAATTGCCCATCCCAAAGGCAGGCTTTATTATCAGCCATTGGTGGGATAGACCCAAAGGATTCCAATCTTGTATCCTTCAACCATGAAGGATACGATCCTCAATTACCAGCTCAGCTATCTTTCCTTGTTCAAGTGAAAGCCCTCAACAAAACTGTTCATTGAACAATTATTGATGAGGGAGCATCTACATGTATTATGTCGATGAGTTGTTGGAAAACTTTAGGATCTCCAACCTTGTCGAGATCTTCGACGACATTAAAATCATTCGACGGAAGGACATATACCCCATATGGTATCCTAAGTAACTTGAAAGTTGAACTAGGAGGGAAAATGGTAGAAATAGATGTTGAAGTCATCGATGGGAATCTTGATTACAACATCCTACTAAGAAGACCATGGATATATGCCATGGTAGCTGTTGCGTCGACCTATTTTAGGAAGATTGCATTTCCCTTTCAAGGAGGGATTACAATCGTCGATCAACAAAATTTCCTCCCCAATGGTTCTCAAGTTACAGGAAGCATTCCCATGATCCATGGAAGCCCCCATTCACTTCAGAATATCAGAGTAGGCCTACTAAAAGATCCTATACTAATGGGAACTTTCACCTTTCCACCTCCAATCAACTTGGCGGAAGTGGCATCGATAGGAACCTACAATATGATATCTTCTAAAAAGATCTCAAAAAACGATATCGACATGGATCATGCAATGGTTTTTCCCCCAAGCCCAATGGAAGTATTGCAGCAATCAATGTTTCTAGCATGGGAGGCAAACCCAAATCAACGCTCATCAAGCATTTGGATAGTTAGGTCTAAACAATATGGTACCCCTTCAGATCCTTGGTCGCAAGTGCATGTCACCGACGAAGGAATTATCCAATCAATGGTAATTGAAGGAGCACCATGGAATGATTCCCACCATCGTTCCCTTCTTCCGGATTGTGGAGAAGATACTAAAGATGACCTTTATCATCCTTCAGTCTTTGATTTCCTATCAAATACTGTAAACATGGTGGATTCCGAGCAAAACTTGTCCAACATTGAAGAGATTATCACCATAAATATCTCGACCAAAACAGATGTTGTAGAGAATATTTATGTCGCCAAATGTTGTTCTCCTTCAGAACTGGAAATATATAACGCTCTTTTTCACGAATTCAGAGATGTCTTTGCTTGGTCATATAGTGAAATTCCAGGCATTAACTTGAGTATCGTTGAACACGAAATTAAGATGTATCCAGATGTCAAACCAGTACGACAATGGCTAAGGCAGGTGCACCCCAAGAAAGCCGCTGCCATTAAGGCAGAAGTAGAAAAACTTCTCCATGCTGGTTTCATCTACCCAGTTCCTCTAACCGATTGGGTATCGAATATTGTCCCTGTTATGAAAAACAAGGAACAATTAGAGTGTGCGTCAATTATAGGGATGTAAATCAAGCTTGTCCAAAAGACAACTGCCCTACACCCTTCATCGACCAGATAATAGATGAATGTGCCGGATGCGAAATCTTTTCATTTATGGATGGATTCTCTGGGTCTAATCAAATAAATATCCACCCACAGGATCAGTCAAAGACTGCATTTATTTGTCTGTGGGGCACGTTCGCATATCGAAAATTACCCTTTGGTTTGAAGAATGCAGGGGTGACGTTTCAGAGGGCAATGAATTATGCCTTCCATGACATCAAGAACATCGTTCAACCATACCTTGGTGACCTTCCAGCTCATTTGCGAAAGCGGTCTGATCATCTGCAGCATTTAAGAGAGATATTTCTACGTTTCCGGCACTACAAGATACGACTCAATCCACACAAATGTGTATTTTGCATCAATTCTGGTCGTTTACTTGGCTTTGTAGTCTCGAAGGACGGGATTCGTCTCGACCCATGTAAGGTCCAGGCAATCATAAATTTTCCTCCACCTTCGAATTTGCTTCAAATTCAGAAACTCCAGGGGAAAGCGAACTTTCTAAGGAGGTTCATTCCAAATTACGCCGAACTTGCTAAAGGTTATACATGTCTTTTGAAAAAGGAAGTTCCCTTTGTTTGGGATCAGGTTGTGCAAGCTTCCTTTGATGCTTTAAAAGAATCACTAATGAAAGCATCATTATTGTACGCTCCTGATTATCAAAAAGATTTTAACATGTATCTGGCTACAGCGGGTACGGCCATCGCAATGGTTTTAGTTCAAGAAGTCGATGGAATAGAAAATCCCATATATTGTTTAAGTAAAAACTTAAATAATACAGAAAGAAAATATTCTTACGTTGAAAAGCTAGCACTCGCAGCTATTCAAGCGATACAGAGATTTCGACACTATGTCCTCTTTCGGAAAACTACCATTCCGTCAAATTGCAACCCCATGACTTATATATTGTCGTGACAGTTGCTGGGGGGGAAATATTCAAAATGGATAGCAATCCTACAAGAGTTTGAACTGGAATTTGTAAAATCCAAGTCAAAGAAAGCTCTAGTTTTCGCAGAATTATTGTGCGATCTCCCATCGTCGTCCAACGATGACACATCCGAAGAAACAATCGTGGACAAAAATTTGTTTCTGATATCTGCAAGCAATGAATGGTATGGAGATATAATCATTTATCTCCAAACCCAAAAATAGAGGCCAAACACCTCCCACTTTGAACAAAAATGTATTCGATACCAAGCAAAAGACTACATGATCGTCGGTGACACGCTTTACCGTCGTGGTATCGATACAGTTCTGAGAAGGTGCCTCACCCATGAGGAGGCCAAAAAAGTACGAAATGATTGTCATTCAGGCACGTGTGGGGGGCATCAGTCTGGATATGCTACAGCGCAAAAAATCTTACGAGCAGGATACTTCTGGCCAACAATGTTCAAAGACTGCATAACCGCAGTCAGAAGTTGCCATGCTTGTCAAATTTTCGATAGCAAAACCAGAAGACCACCCGCACCTCTACAGCCAATAGTTGTTGTTGGGCCATTCGCCAAATGGGGCATTGATTTCATGACATGTAACCCCACCTCGACCGGGGGGCATGGGTATATCATAGTCGCAGTTGACTATTTTACCAAATGGGCCGAGGCGATGCCTACATTAGATAATACTGGTGAAACAGCTGCCCTCTTCTTTTTCAATCATGTAGTCGCCAGATTTGGCATACCACAGGCTATAGTCACAGATCATGGATCGCATTTTTGCAATCACATGATGGTCGAATTAGTTGCCAAACTAGGGCTGTCTCACGACAGCTCCACTCCATATTATCCGCAAGCCAACAGACAAGTTGAAGAAATCAACAAGGTCCTAAAGCGCATGCTGCAAAGGATGATTGAAGTTCACAAGATAAAATGGATCCTAATCCTATACTCATCTTTGTGGGCTTACCGAACATCGGTAAGGAATGCAACCTGGTTTACACCTTTCCAACTGGTATATGGCCTGGAAGCATTCTTACCAATCTAGTGTGAAATCTCATCTCTCAAACTTGCAATTGATCTCCTCCTCGGAACTTCAGAAGAAGAAGCTCGTTTCTTGGAATTAATCCAATTGGATGAAACCCGTCGTGATGCCACTTTGGCTAACGAAGCCCATAAGAAACGAGTCAAGGCACAGTTCGACAAAAATGTCAAACCCCGTGTCTTCTCAGAAGGTGATTTGGTCTTGCTTTACGACCAAGAATCCGATAAATTGGGAGCAGGTAAATTTAAGTCTTTATGGATGGGCCCCTATATTGTTAAACGAGTGTTAGCAAAAGGAGCCTACGAGTTAATGGACTATGACGAAATCCCACTGGCACAACCTCGTAATGGGTTGTACCTCAAGCGTTACTATGCGTAATGGTAACCTGTATGCTTTTGTTATGTTTTTGTTTTCACTAAAGTGTTTATTTTGGTCAAGTAATCCACTTTTTACATTTATTGCAGATGTCAAACCTATTGGAGTCATGTGTTGGATATGCCGACGGAGCGAGTCGTAGTTCGCAGAACCTATCTTCCGCAACCTGGGCTACTTTTGATCCAAGCGGCGAGTTAGTAAGTTTCAGAGGGGTATGTATTGGTCGATCAACAAATAACATCGTTGAATATAGCGCGTTGATAGAACTTCTCTCTGATGCCATCACACATGGTATACGCCAACTAATTGTCAGGCTAGACTCACAACTCGTAATACTACAACTAAATGGTATATTTTCCGTCTGAAACCCAGCTATTTATCGCATGTTCCTAAGGGTTAAGATTTTGGAAAGAAAATTTGATGTTATTCAATATCAACATATTTCCAGAAACTTAAACACATTAACTGACTCATTAGCAAATTATGTGTTAGATAGACATTTGCAACATTTATAAAAAGAAACATACCATCAATGTTTGCATTTGGATTATGTAACTTAACCAAAGTAAAACTCCGAAAATCAAAAGTATATATAACTGTTTATGGTTTACACATAATTTTCTGTAACCAAGACAAAATCGGTCAAATGACCCAAAAACTAAAAATTCTAGGGGGCACCCTAGTCTAATGATGCTCGTGATAGCAAGTCACAGCCTGTGCGATCATGCGTAAGAGACGAGTCCATTGTCTGGGCACACCAGTAGTATGCCGCTGTAACCTCAAAGGTACCTCATCAGTCCCCACATCGGGAATACCAAGAGTGAGGCCCTCAACCTGCTCCTGTAATGTTTTGAGAGTCTCAGCCATGTCGAGGTCACGAAGGATGGCCCTTCCGACGGCCTCTCCTGCGGGGGCAGCAGCCGGTACTCTCAGGCGAACTACTGGACGAACAAGACCAACATCTGCATGTACACATGATTTTGATTAAAGTCTTGATAGAATAAAGCACAAGGACATTATAAACAAAAAACAATAAACAGGGATATGGTCAAAGATTTTACCAATGGCGCCCCACTGCTCGCCATCCGGTAGTACTAAATCTGGATCACCCCGGAAGTCCATGCTAGCGTATGGATACTCAGAATAAAACATCTCCTGACAATCAAACCACCTAAAGAAGGTATCAGAAAATGAAATTTGAGACTGGCCAGCATGCCTAGACATATGGTCAACCCATCTCTGCATACGTGGTTCAGTAGGAGAAGGTAAATCGAGTGCAATGTACTGCGGCTGCATCAGTGGTATCTTCTCCAAGGCAAAGGCGGTCAAAATAGAACTGTACCCAAAGTTCTTCAACCTCCCGCTCTTTATCTTAGTCAAATGTTCTTTCATCACAAGAAGCACTACGTCGCACTAGTTGAACACCTTCGGTTGGAGGCATTCCAAGGCATACTGCATGTAAGATCGGTTGGCTACATGAAGAGTCGCACCACCGGCCATCCTACCAAAAGTAAACAGAATAGTCCTGAGGGACCTGTCAGTGACATCACGAATGATGATCTTTCCGTCTTTACTCGGCTGAGATCCTTCTCTGCAGTACCGTCGAACATAATCTCTCATAGAGTCGCCTCCTCAGGCCGAACCTGAAAAAGAGATGGGGGCACCCCGCTTCGACAAGCCAGTCAAGAAATAGATGTCTACTACAGTCAAGGGGATAGATTTTCCCCTGATCTGGAAAACCTTATTGGTAGGATCCCAAGCATCGAGCAAATACTGCAGTAAGTTGATCTGCTGTCTCATGCTAGAAATGCGGAAGAACTTCAGCAAGCCACA
This sequence comes from Pinus tabuliformis, assembly GCA_031772625.1. NCBI lineage: Eukaryota > Viridiplantae > Streptophyta > Pinopsida > Pinales > Pinaceae > Pinus > Pinus tabuliformis. Next base: position 665,154,368 of record CM062810.1, on the reverse strand, counting down.
GTTCCGCAGTGCGTTCACTGTAACCGGATCATGTGGGTAAGCATGTCCTCTTCTTCATGCTCATGTTCTCACCATGTAATGGTCATCTTACTCCAAAGATCTCTGAAAAACAAACAAGAGAAGAGTTAGATCCTGATTTTGGTAAGAAACTGGCAAAATTTCCATAAAAAATTGTGCATCAAATTCCCTTTTTGCGCCCAACGCACCTGCAACAGTGTTCTAGGTGCATTGAATGTCAGATAGCCTTTAGACAGGCCAACATTCAACGCAGCTTTCGATACACAGAGGGTGCGCTGAAGGCAGAACGATTTATTCAAACCCGAGGGGCTCAGAAAAGCTAGGAATCAAGCTCAAAATGCAAAATGGAAACCATGAAATGGAAGAGATCAGGTTTAGCTCCTACCTGGTCCAGACGGCACCGAGAATCGTCCACAGAATCTCCCGAAGTCAGCTGATGAAAATCAAGGGGGAAAAGCACCTCCAAAGCTCCAACAAACCAAAGTTCAAATGAAATGGTAAAATGAGAGGTAAAAACACTTTTAAATTACTTTTTACGTACTAGTTCAAAGTAAAATATTAGTGTTCCAACTCGTTTTCAAGCATATATTATTCATTTCTGACTAGTTTGATGAAGCAGTTGAAAATACAGTACGATCTTTGAAAGAACAAAGCTATTTATGGTAAAATCAAAATAGGACCATCTAACCGAGCAGTTTTAGCACATAGTTCAAGCTCGTTAAAAAATAAACATAAGACATGAGCAAATGTTTCCACCCGCGTTTAAGCTCGTTAAAAAATGAACTATTCCCTGGTAAATAACCATCGTGAATGTAGTACTTCAGCCATTAAAGCCTTGGCCGTGTTTGCACCGTCACCTCCACTTTTTCATTGGCCGATCATTCACCTCGATTTGATTGTTTACCCATTTTGAGGAACAGCTGCGAAGAGTGATTTCACTAGCCATCCTTGTGACATTGCCGTGATTGGAAAATTCCAAACCTTACCTGGAATCAGCTGCTACCCGTTTTATCACTCATTCCTCAAAAGACGAGTCTCCTTTAAGCTCTTTTCAACTGACTCGTAAAATATGAAAAGATTGTCGAGCCATTGGCCTCTCCAGCTCGTTAAAGGGATAGGAAGTGTTATCCCTCCTCTAGATTTTAATCTTTTTGGACCTGAGGGATTATTACACAAAAAGATCGAGCGCTTGTTTTGTTCGGCTCGTTAAAGTATCGAAAATCCATCTCTGTATTGTTTTATACTTTTTCGGACTTAAGGGATTAGATGACGAAAAAGGATGGAGTTACCTTTACGTTCCTTTTCAGATTCTCTAAAATTGAAAAGGACCGAGTTATATTTGTCGTTAAACTCGTTAAAAAGATTAACAGCGACAAACTTGTCTATAGACGAGAACGAGTTTCACTATCGCTAGGCTCGTTAAAACATAGCGATGGGTTTGCCCAAAGGGAAAATTATATAACAAGCATATATTATCCTCCTCAAGCTTGACAAAAATAAAGAGGTACTGGTCAGCAATGACTGGGGAAAAATTGGGAAGAAAACTCAAAGAAACTTTGTTGGTAGCAAGTCGCTCTTGAACATGACACTTCCGCTCCGTGTCCGAGTCGGGTTGGGTTGTTTCATTCACCGATCACATCACCATGGTCACGCCATACCGTCCACATTTGGGGTTAATGCTACCAATCCATCACATCAGTGTCGCTGATATGTTCAAGAGAAGTCATTCAGAGAATTCACCTGTGTCTCACCCACTACCATACATTATACTCCATTCTTTCATGACCGCCACCCTGAACCTTATATCACCAGATCATTTTCACCTCCATTAAAATCATTTACTCCGTTCCATGTCATTGATGTGGGATTCATTAAGGCCCTCCTGTGACGGATCACTTCTTGTCGACATCAGCTCATTATCCAAGAAGTTGATCTAGGAACACCCCATTCAGTACTTTGAAGCTTGCATGCCTCAATGGCAAGTTTCTCACTTCCGGCGACAGGTTTACATCAATGGCCTTCGACTGAAAGATTTTGCGTGGTGTTCGATGCCAAGTCCTTTATTTACACCATGTGAATTGTACTGCAGTACCTTGAGGGTCATTATCATTATCGGTGATTCCTCTCGTGCTTGTTAACAGTTTAAATCATTGACTGGTAATCAAGCGATGTCTTTCCATGTTCGACTTGAGAACATTTCTCACATGGATCGACTTGTAATTTGAGTGAAGATCGGACGAAATTGAAGACCCCGGATCTAGTTTCATCCATCCAGGCTGCGATATATATTCAGGGGAAATAAAGACATTAAATGTACATCATTGCAGCACAGATAATCATCCTACCAAAAGTATGATGGCTCTACCAGAATCATCAGTCTACACTCAGACGATTGTCTGTCCTATGTACATGAAAATGAATTTATAAAGCTGAGCATGGGAATGCCCGCCTCAGCTAGATCATGAAATATTATGAAGATAATGTATTGTATTGTATCTTATTACAGGTCTCCTCCCAGCATTGAAAGAACTTCGGATACTCATAATAAAGCATTTCACCCGACACCAAAAGGTTAACGGCCTCATACTTTAGGGGGCAACTGTTATAGACATTTTTTTGTCCTACAACCCCAAGCATGAAATGTCCATAAACAAAGGGATCCTAAGTCCCTAAAAGTGTTGTTCTAACCCCTAAAGGAACAAGGTCAACAGATTACAGCTTCTCCCATAAGTTCTCCATGAAAAACTACTCAGAATTGGTCAAAATAGGATCATTGCAGCTGCTCCACTGGCTAGGTGTGTTGCATCTCACCCAAATGCTCTGTGAGGGTGCGTTGCATTTCAAAAGTCCCTTCTGTGGGGTGCGATGGGCGAGAAATGACAGATGGCAGTGTCATTCCACGAGGTGGAGAGGCAATGGAAGCTTCCAGAATCTTCTCCTGTGACACTTGCCTCACTGAATTCGACCAAGGATGAGTAAGAGGCCCTCAGTCTCCAAGTGGAAGCAAGAACTATCAGAGAGAAGACACTAATCAAATCACAAGCTGACTCAAACCCCTTACAGATATCTATATATGGATCCCTCATCCCAGAGGCCTAGAGGCTGGAATTTTGCATATTGTAAGGAATTGTTGTTGGTTTCTAGAGACAAACATCAGATTGTTGGGTGATCTAAGCTTTGTTTGAGGTGAAGAGGGGCTTCTTTGCTGGGAGGTTGATGCTGGGTCGGAACAACTGGTTGTAACTCCTCCTGGATCTTTTCTTGTTTATCAATAAAAGCTATTTGAGTTTTCCTCCATGCTTTTGTATCATTGATGCTTGTTACATTTGTATGGTCAATTTACATCTGATCCTAGATTGTTTATGAATATAGATCCATGTCTTTGTATAGTGCTATGCTTCTGTGATCTTACAGGTACTTTGTGAAGCTGGGCGTGCAAGGGAGCAAGTAGCTGGGGACTATCAAAGAAGAGAGGGATCGAATCAAGGGATTAGCGCAAGACAGAGGTTGGTCTTTCTGTTCCTCTCTATATATAATTCATAAAGGAAAAACATAAGTAGCTTTTCTCTGTTTTTTTCGAAGGCAGCTGTCACACCTTAGTGGGATAGAGCAGTTCTATATAGACACTTTTCCCTGTAACACTAACATCCAGACCTTTGTCCAAAACTTTATAGGACTTTCCAATACAAGGATGACATGAGGATAAATCCATCAATATAAAACTTGATGAAGAACTTGGCATAACAAAGCCTAACCATGACAATCATTTCACCAACATATAGTGAACATGAAATCTACAGGTCATGAATGCATATATGAACATAGGGGTATGATACTTATTTGAGAATCATCAAGAAGGTCTAATGTCCTATCCCAATGGATACAATAACATCCATTAGGTCATACATTCAGTAACCATTCATTTACCAATCAAAACATGATAATAGATATAACTAGAATATATCATAAAACCATGATTATAACCAACATATAACCATAATAATAACAATGATAGAACAACCATCGAAGCCACATCATAAAAAGTACATTTAATCATGAAATATAAGAGGAAAATATATCTTACTAACACATTCAAAATGCAACCAAGTCAGGGAATTCCACATACCACCCGACCATATATTGGGCTTAACCAAATCTTTCTTCCAGTCAATCACCCTCGTGCCATATTCCAAGCATGAATGTGTAACTCACAACAAAACAACCTGGGCTTCCTCAAGCTTTAATGCAATCCCGCCAAAACTAGCCAAGGGAATCCTAGGCTCGAAACAAGCACCTACACAACTAGGCTTTACCACAATCCCACCATTACTGATCAAGGGATTCTTAGGCCCAAAAAAAAAACATACACTACCAGCCTTTACAAAAATCCCACCAAAACTGGTCAAGGTATCATTAGGCCCTAAAAAAACTTCAATGCCTCCAGATTTCTTTACCAATACCCTGAATAATGTTCCCATCTCCACCCTCAGGATTTACTACAATCCCGCTAAAAAACTAGTCAAGGGATTCCTAGGCCCTTGGGAATTTTCCTCATACCACCTCACCCGATTCCAAAACCATCTACCAATCTAAAGCTCAACCAAATGAAAGAACCCCATCACACGATGGCTATCCAAAAATGGAAAGACAATGCTAAAACCACTATCACACTTGGAAAGACACATGCTAATTACAACAATAAATCCAAATACACACATGCATGTACCATGCATTCCAAAACTAGCAAGGAAATCATACATGAAACTTGATACCTGTAGAGAAATCCAGCTTCAGCCACTTGATCCAACTTTTCCTGGATTGATCTGTGCTTTCCTTTGCTTCCTTGTCCTTCCTTTCCCTTCCTTTCTCCAATGCTAGAGTGCTCCAAGAATGCTCTAATTGTGCAAGAGTATGAGAGAGACAATAGAGAGAGATATCCAACCCAAAATTGTCAAAAGAGTTGTGAATTGATCCTTAGAAGCCTTTTTATTATTAAGGCCTATAGTTTATTATTTTTCTTCTATTTTTCCTTCGATTTCCTCCTCACATGCAACCTATGACCTTTCACCTTCATTTTCTCCTATTTTCCGTTATCCTCATAAATAAAATGTCAATTAATGCCTATTTTCCTTTTCAAAGCCTTTGCTAATGCCTTTACAAATTTCCTTACACATAATAAACCAAATGAACACAGATTAGGAAGTTTTTCCCAACGTTCAAGTTGGAATACAAGTCCCATGACCATGGTGTTATTTTTCCTTTACCAACTTTATTACATGAACTTTTGACCCGAGGCTATTACAGACCCCTCCCCCTTAGGGGAACATTTTCCTCATTGTTTTATGACACCTACAGCCAACAATACCACTAAAAACCATAACATACTTCCATGGATCTTTATAACTTAACTCGATGTAGTATTTATAATGAACCTGTTGAAAGAAAAACCAACATGACAAACATAATAACATGAAAACCATACTGCTTATTGGAGCTTTATAACACAACTTGTTGCGGTATTTACAATAATAACCATACATAAATATATGCATATGCAAAAACTCCTTTTCCTCAACCAACAAACAATGAAGAATACATAGTATGCATCTGATTAACCATCTCCCATGTAGCTTCATCGGGCCCAAAGTGCTTCCACTGCACTTTAACATGCTTGATTGCTCAGTTTTGTAGCATGAGTTGTTTCCATTCCAAAATGCACTGAGGTTCTAGCTAGAATTTGCCTTTTTTCTCCACCTACAATACAGACCAATCAATCACATTATCAACATCTTTCACATATAGTTTAAGCAAAGAAACGTGGAAAACATCATGGACTTTCACTATTGGAGGTAGTGCAATTCTGTAGGCCACTAGTCCAATCCTCTCAAGGATGTTGAAAAGAATGCAATACCAATATTCTAGCTTCACACATGACCGAATCCTCAAGGAGATGTTGATGTGAAAGTACAGATGTTCCCCAACTTGAAAATCCTTAAATTCCCTGTGCTAATCTGCATAACTCTTTTGCCTGTCTTATTTTTCCTTTAGATTCTTCTTGATAACCTGCATTTCCTATTCCATCCCTGCCAACATGTCTGGTCCTATTAACACTTTGTTCACTGGATCACTCTAGTTGATAGCAGTATTAAAAAAATTCCCATAAAGTGTCTCAAACAAACTCATCCTCAGTGACTCCTGACACCCATTGTTGTAAGAAAACTAAACCACTGGAAGATACTCTTCCAACCTCCTTTGCTAGTGCATAACATACATTCTCAACATGTCCTCTAGAATCCTGCTGACCCTATATGTTTGTCCATCTATTTCCGAATGATAAGGTGTACTAAAAGCCAACTCTGTACCAAAACTTGCAAATAACTCCTTCCAAAACCTAGAAGTGAACTTGACATCTCTGTCAGATACAATCTTCTTAGGAATACCATGAAATCTCACTATCTCCCTAATGAAGACTTGTGCTACCTCACTAGCTGAATAAGTAGACTTAATCGCTATGAAGTGAGATACCTTAGTCAACCTATCAACCACAACCATGATGGAATCATGATGTGTCGATGTTCTCAATAAAACCGTAATGAATTCCATGGAAATGACCTCCCATTTCCACCTTGCAATCAGAATCAGTTGCAATAGACCACCTAGATTCTTACACTCTTCCTTTACCTATTGACAATCCAAGCACCTTGAGATAAACTCAACTACCTCTTTCTTCAAATTTGGCCAATAGTAGAACTTCTTATCTGTTGTTAATGTCTTCTGATATCCCTGACTTAACATGAAATTCCCTTATGATAATTTTCTTGAGTTCATTGTTGTCTGACACATAGATCCTATCCATAAATCTCACCGAACCATCTGTCATGAGATGATAATCCACATCATAATCTATACCCTATTGTTGTAACATGTTACTAAGATCCATGTACTTGTCATCCTATTGTCCTGGATATAATATTTGATCATTTGAATCTATCCCATATGAGCTCATAGTTGCTATATGATTTACCTGCACTCTTCTACTAAGAGCATATGCAACCCTATTCTATGTACCTTTATTGTACATGATCTTGAAGTAAAAATATTGATCCTATTTGACCATCTAGCTTGCATGACATTTAGATTAGGTTGGTCAAACAAATATCTCAACCCACTGTGATCACTCATCCACACAAACCTCCTGCCAAGAAGATAGTGCCTAGAGCTGTTGACACCTAATTTGGGGTTCAGTAAATCCATGTAAATATTGTAAATAGAACAATAAAGAGAATTGGAAGACAAAGAGACATTGGGAGATTAAAGCCAATAGTATCCCTCTCCATGTATATATTCATGTTCCATCTTAATGCAAAATAAAATTCAATTCTTGGAGTTACCTCCTACCCTGACATGGTATCAAAGCCAACCTCCATTTTTAGCATTCTCTACTCAGTAACTCTAGTATTTCCTGCCATTTTCCTTTGTCCCTCTGCCTTCCTTTGAAATGAATGCACTTGCAGGCCTTCACTCTAGCAATGTCCTAATATTCATTCTCATCAAGGTCTCTTGGCCTTCATGTCTGTGACTACTTTTCTATATGATCCGCCATGCATAACTGTGGTGCCCCAAATCTCTACATGGAATCGTTTGAAAGTTGTAGAGGATTGAACACTGGTGCAGTGAGCATGGAGTCAAAATTTTCATTTGGTTGAAAATTATACGTTGTACCTGGCTCTGTTGAATGGTGTCGTGACTGTGCACTAAAAGTGTCAAGTTGAATGCCAGATGGAGCTAGCTTGATGTGGATTGAGGTTGTTGAATGTCTGCATTGAATGATATGCATGTTGATAGTGTTCATTGAAAAATACTTCCTGCACATGACCGGATACCATATGGTGCCAAACCCTCTGCTGGTGGTCGTTCGTTGAAATTGGTATGTGATTTATTTTGATTAAATCCATACAGAAAATGTATGAGCGTTGAATTTGGAGTGGCGAAATTATTTAAGGCTCTATATATGGTAAATGATCATATGGTATTATTTCTGGTGAAAATTGATACAACGTGATGGCATATGAAATAATAAATTCATCGAACCTTTTTGTTTATGGTATATAATGGGCATATATATCATATATATTAAGATGTGTTGAATGGGATACCATACATACATATATATATATATATATATATATATATATATATATATATATATATATATATATATATATATATATATACTTGTGTCTAAATTTATATATGTTTTATAAACGGACAATGGAATAATTTGGAACATTTATATATATAAGGCATGTCAATTTTATTGTAGAAATATTTCAGATTTTTTTTACTCTTTAGGGACCAATTCAGATTTTTGTGATGCATTCACTCATCTCAATAGTGGTATTAGTTCTCACAGGAAAATAGAACTACCATGAGTGGTCCCAGAAGATAAAACACACCCTTATTTTCAATGTGTTGTGGAAAGGGATTTGTGAAGGAGAAGGAGACAATGCACCGGAAAATCCCACTTCTAATAAGGAGCTTTCCTTTTGGGGAAACAAGAACAGCAAGGCCTATGCCTTGATTGCAACATCAGTAAATGAAGAGGTGATTCAACATATTTCTCTGTTTTCAAATGCCTTTAAATCCTTAAAGAAGTTTAAGTAATTGTACAACTCACACTCTGAACTTGAAGTTGTTCAATTGATGATAAAGTTGTTCAATATTGAGTTGAAAAATGATGACCCTCTTGCCTTAACATCATAAGTAAGATCGATTATGAATCACATAAAGGCCTCTAATGTTGAAATATATATTCCTCTCATAGCTTATGTTAAGGAACTATATCCCACCTATTCACATAATCTTGAGTCATTGCAAGCAAGTGGCAACCTTAAGGAGATTATCTTTGACTCCCTTGAAAAGAAGTTTTCTTAGAGAGAGAAGGATTTTGGGAAGAATAAAACTCCTCAGTCTACTAAAGAAGTTGTGTGCCTTGCACAGAAGGAGAAGAATCATGCACAAGATTCTTCTAGAGGAAGAGGTGGCCGAAGAGAAAGAGGAAGGAGGAATTTTAGAGGCAGGGGGGGGCAGACAGTTCCAAGGATAAAAGTTTGATCTTCTTTGCATATGATGCAATAGAGATGGACATGATTCTTCCACTTGTAAGTTTCCTTCGGACTGAATTAAGTAGGAAAGAAATGAAGGAAAATGTAAAACACCCGACAAAGGGAAAGGTAAAGCACCCAAGTCCGCTCATTATGTTGTGGCACATTGCAACATTGGAGTAAGTAGATACTTATTCAATGCTTCAATTTCTTCATGGAAAGATGATTGGTTACTTAATTCAAGGGAAACTTTCCCCATTACTTTCAGGAGAGATTTCTTTGAAGAATTCACTGATAATGTTGATGGAGCAGTATACTTTATAGACAAGCCAAAACTCAAGCCATCAGGGCCTGGCACCATCAAGCTGAAACTGCCTGGTCTTCCATACTTTCTTCTACATGATGTTCTATATGTCCCAGAACTAAGGATAAACTTGTTGTCTTTGTTCCAACATCTGCCAGCAAGGACACTCCATTCATATATTTGATGGAAATTTGAGGTCAAAAAAGCATCAAATCACTCACTTGTCGTGATGGGGATAGAAGAAGAAAGACTTTTGAAGTTGTAAGGAACCTTTGCTCATGCACAAAACTTCTCTTACAATTATCACTATGATGAAGGTACATTTCCATCAAGTCTTTTATGGAATTCTAGATTTTGACACTTGAACTATGACAACCTTCATTTGTTGAAGAAAAATGGTGTTAATGGTTTACCTACAATTCCTAGGAAACTTAAGCAATGTGATGCTTGTATCTTAGTAAAGCACAATAAACAGTCTTTTCATCATTCTCATTCCAGAGCACATAGAAAACTTGAACTCATTCATTCTGATTTATGTGGCCCAGTGCTTGTTCCTTCTGCAAATGATAATAAATATATGATGACATATATTGATGACTACACCAGAATGAGTTTGGTTTATTTACTGAAGAACAAATTTGAAGCTTTTGAAACATTCAAGAAATTTCATGCATGGATTGAAAATGATGCACAATCTCACATTGGCTCTATTCACACTAATAATGGAAAAAATACACTTCAAATTAATTTGAAACATATCTTCACCAGCGTGGGATCAAACATCAAAAAATTGTGCCCTATAATCCCCAACAAAATGGAGTAGCTGAAAGAATGAATAGGACAGTCTTAAATATGGTACATTCCATGATGTTTTTCAAGAATGTTAAACTGATGTTTTGGGTTGATGCAGTGCTATGTGTTGTGTATATAAAGAATAGGTCTCCATATATTGCTATAGAAAACAAGACTCCCTATGAAATGTGGTATGGCCACATTCCCTTGGTAAGGCATCTCAGGGTTTTTGGTTCCGCCTATTATGACTTGATACCTAAGGAAAAGAGAAAAAAAATTGGTGCAAGGAGTTGCACATGTATCTTCATGGGGTACTCAAATACCTCCAAAGCATACCATCACTATGATGAAGTGAACAAGAAGTTTATAATATCTAGAGATGGTATCTTTCTTGAATCTTCTAAGACTGACAATGTTGTTGAGCCGCAACTTGATCGCTTGGATAGATTCGCACATACAAAGTCTTTTCAATATTTTTATAATGAGATTAAACATATTGAAGGGGGGATTCCTATATTGGATCAATATTTGGAATCTTCTTCTAAATGACTCTCTCCCCCGCATGAAGCTCCAGCCGCTGATGTCACTTTGAGTGATGTGACTTAGAGAATTGGGAGACTAAATATTGATTCAACCCCAACTCAATCAACTAAGCAGCCTTGCCCACATCTCAAAAACATCTTCCAAAATGGCTGACAAAGACACTTGAAAGTGTTCATCCTAATAAGGTTAGAAAGACATGAACAAGAATCTCAACCAGAAAAAATGGAGGTGATGTAGATGATTCTAATTCACTTATTGATATGGATGTTTCTTATGATTGTGAACTAAATTTATCTACATATTTTGAACCAACTTCCTTCAAATAAGTCACTTCTCATGATGAATGGAAAAAAGTGATGCAAAACAAACATGATGCCTTGATAAAGAATGGCACTTGGAAGTTGGTTGATCCTCCATTGGGAACCAAACCAATAGGCTACAAGTGGGTCTTCAAGAACAAGTATAAATCAAATGGCTCACTTGACAAGCACAAAGCCAGGCTTGTGGAAAACGTTTTTCATAGAAGGAAGGGGTCGATTATGAGGAGAATTTTTCCCCCAGAACAAAATGGGCTACTATGTAGACACTCTTTTCCTTGGTAGCTCAGAATGGTTGGATAGTCTATCAAATGGATGTAAAAATTGCTTTCTTGAATGGAGATCTAAAAGAGAATGTATTTATGTCCTAAGAAAAATGACTTGTTGTGAAGGGTCAGGAACACAAAGTATGCAAGCTTGTAAAATCATTGTATGGCCTCAAACAAGCACCACGAGCCTGGTACGAGAAGTTAATTGGACATCTTCTAAAACTCAACTTCAAACATTATGATCTTGATGATGCAGCTTTGTTTGTTAACAAAGTTGGAAAAACAATCGTATATATTTTGGTGTATGTATATGATCTTCTTATGACAGGGAACAATGAGAGCTACATTGCATCCATAAAGAAGGAATCTAGGAAAGGTTTTGAAATGACATATTTGGGCTATGTTCACTACTATCTTGGTATTGAAGTAACTCAACATTCAAATTTTATAATCCTCACTTAGAATAAGTACATTGGAGATCTATTGAACAAGTTTGGCATGGCTGAGTGCAATCCTTTGACTACTCCAATGGAAAAAAACTTAAATCTCACATCCATTGAAGGAATAGAATTTGAGGATGCAACGAAGTATAGACATCTCGTAGGAAGTCTCAACTACCTGACTACTACGAGACCAGACATTTCATTTGTTTTTGGAATCCTCTCTAGGTTTATGCAAAAGCCTTGTGAGGGTCATTGGTCTGCTGCAAAAATATTTCTAAAGTACTTGAAGGGAACTCAAGACTTTGGACTTAAGTACAGACAGGTGGGCGACTTAGTTTGATTGGATACTCTGATTCAGACTTCAATGGAGATAAAGAAACTAAGGTATCTACTTCAAGTTATGTTATGATTCTTGGATCAAGAGTTATCTCCTAGAAGTCACGCAGATAATCAGTTCCAATAGATTCCACAACTAAGATAGAATATGTGGCAGTAGTTGAAGCAACAAAATAAATTGTGTGTCTCAAGAAAATTTTGGAAGATTTGTAGGAGAAACAAGTGCATTCAAATCCTCTTTTGATTGACAACACTTCTGATGTAGCAGCCCTCGTGAAAATTCCATGTAATAAAAGTTAATAAAGGAAAAATAATAACCACCTTTAATGGGACACATATTCCAAACTAAATGTTGGGTAAGACAACCTAGTTTTAATGTTCATTTTGGATAAATGGCTAATGAAATTAGCAAAGGAAATGGCTAAGTATTTGGAAAGGAAAATGGAATTTTTGGCACATTTATTTATGAAAATAATGGAAATTAGGAGAAAAGGAAGGTGAAAGGTCACAGGTTGCATGTGAGGAAGAAATTGAAGGAAAATAATGGAAAATGAAGAAAATAGAGGCGTCATAAATAAAAAGGATTTTGAGGATCAGTTGGTAACCTTTGTTAGTTCAGTTTTGGAGCTCTCTCATTATTCTCTCTCTCTCTCCCACTCTTGGACACTTAGATTTTCCTTGGAGCACTCTCGGAGGGTGTGGCATACTTGGATTTTTGGAGCAAGAAGGAAAAGGAAGAGAAGGAAAGTGCAAGAGGACATTGGGATCAGAAACTACAAGGGGTTTTTCTTGTAGGTACGGAGTTGCATGTATGTTTTCCTCGCTAGTTTTGGCATGCATGGCATATGCATGTAGTTTATTGGTCATGATTTTTCATTCGCATGGAGAATCATCAAGATTAAGAGTGGATTTTCCTAGACTTGTCATTTCCTGGATAGCCATGGTGATTATGGATTTATCTCCTTGTTTTTTTTGGGTTGGTTCTCATGTTTCCTTAGTTTGGGTTGAGTTACTAGTTCCTGGAGCCTTGGATGGACAAACGCTCTGGAGCCCTATATCATCTTGGGTTGAGTTATTATTCCTAGAGCCTTGGTTGGAAAAATGCTCTAGATCCCTAGGTGGGTTGAGATACTAGTCCTAGAGCCTTGGTTGGGACAAATTCTCTTGAGTCCTGGAAGGGTTAGATAGAAAAAAAATTGGTGATGGTTTTGTAATGTCTAACTGTGAGGTGGAATCAATATTTGATGGGTTGAGGTGGTTGGCCTATGGAAGCCCTGGATGGTTTTAGATTGATGTGTTCTATGAGATCCCACATTCATGCTTGGAATATGACACGGGGATGAATGGATGAAGATAGATTTGGCTCAACCATTCTATTGTCGGGTGGAACATGGAAGTCCCATCTTAGGTTTGTATTTTTCATCATCAATATGAGGTTATTTCTCCTTGTATTTTTATGAGTATTATACTGGTATATATGTGGGTTATATGGTTGTCATATTCTTGGTATTTTTGTTGTTATTATGTTGCTTATGTATATGTTTTATGACAGTAGCTATGTATGGCTCTCATCATGTTTCTACTTGTAAATGAATGAACAATGTATATATGTCCTAATGGATGAAATTACAGCTAATGTGTTGAGGCATCAATGCCTCTTCGCAATTCTCATCTAACTATGAGACCCCTATGCTCAGATCTATCATTTACACCTGCAGATTACATATTCGTGATATGTTTGAAAAAAAAATTGTCATGGCTAGCGCTATCACTCTGATAATTCCTTTGAAGTAATAAGAATGAAAAATCAAAGGTAACCACTACCCACTTTTGGAGATCAGGACCTAGCCTTCCTGATGCTTAGAGAGGGCTCTCTCTTTAAGATTTAACTTTGTTTTAGTTAAGACGTTTTACGCTAGATATGATTGTTCAAGGGTTTTGCTTTATTTGAGATTGGGTGGTGGGATCTGTTAAACAGATGGATAAATTGATGTATTCTGGACCATTGGGCTATGGAGTCAACTGATAAGGAAGCAAGGCTGGATAAACTCACTAAAGGGGATGTTCCAAGAGCAAGATAGCAGAGTGTATTGCAGATGTTTAAGACAGAGGGGTGAAATGGTTTCACTCGAGGTGAGGAAGCAGTTAAGGGTTCTCAGACCCGAATAATGAATGAGGAATGAAGGGATAATCGAAATCAAAGGGTAGTTAAGAATCCTTTAACCTATATTATTCATGAAATCAATTTAAACCAAAGAACATGTAATAATTCTTTAATTACAATATCAGAAGAAAACATTCAAATGTTTAACTGTTAAAACAGAGTGTGATTTAGACAAGTTCTGAAATATATTTCCAATTATAGCATTTATATTGAAACACATATAATATTATGAATAACTTTGAGAAATTGACAAAGACACATGAAAATACTTGTCTGAAACTCGCTCAACACATGAATCCTTGGAACAACCTGATCTTTATTAATCAATCCAGCTTGTTGGCTCATCAACTGATACAATAACCTTCTGGGTCTTCTTGATAAAAAAAATATAGAAATTTCGAATAGAATCTACCCAAAAATATTTCAAACGAAGAAGTACTTATACAAATTCTAAACTGAAATATCTTGAAAAAATATCAAGGTTGGTTTTAGAAATATCTCAAAATGTTTTACATTAATAGAACTTAAACAAAAGACACTCAAAACTAATGAATCTATTTGGAACTATATTTACGGATTGATGGTGACAAAGAAGAGAAATTTGAATTTGATAGCAACTCTTAATTGATGATGAGGCTTCCAAGTCATTAACTACCTCCTTCCTTTGTTCATTCTACCCCAGAAATTCTGCGAAATTAGGGTCCAGTGATACCCTTTTATATCGCAATTCGAGATATATATGTAAAATGTGAAATAGGTTGTTGTAGATGAGTATTTTATTGCGATAAACCTCTTTCCCTTTCCCAAAATTCAGTTCCATATGTTCACAATATTCTTTGCAAAAAGATGTCAAAAACAGGACTTTGCAGAGTCCTAAAAATAAGTTGTGAAGATATGAATTTATCTCCCTTTTTGTAACATATGTGTAAAATGTGAGATAGCTTTTTGTATATTGGCCTTTTAGGAACACACAGCTCCTCCAGATTCTCCAAATACATCTTGGATTAGCCACAATAGTTTCTGAAAAAATATTACTTAAATAGGCAATTTTTGGAAAATGTACTACTTGTTGGCTGCTCGAATGGTTTATTTATTAAACAGTCGAGCACCACATTAAATTGTCAACCCGGGAAAGTCCTTTTGTCTCAAAGGTGACTTCGTACTGTATGCACGTAATTCTAAAAGTATTAAAAGCTGTAGTATAACTGAATCTACTTTTTATCAAACCCTTACTCTGTGTTACAGCAGTTATGAGCTATTGCAGAAATGAAATGAAAGTAATAAACTAAAGGTAACGAATCTGCTAAAAGAATTGATGGCTATCTTGTAACAGAGGATCAGGACCCTATCCTCAGGGTAAGGATGTTCAGCACCTACCCCTGTGATCAATTTACCAATGCACACTGCAATCCCTAATCACCGATGACACACTCTTGTACAGCGCCAATTGATTTAAGAAAACAGAGTATCAGCAAAGGGAAATATCAAAAGCAATGCCACACAGAAGTCACACACACACTCAACAAAAAGAAATGGGTGAATCTTGTGAAGGAGGTGGGCCCTGTCCCTCTCACAAGATTCCCCAGGACACAGATACTAAGTAAAAATGCTCAGGACAATGCTTTATTCATCTGCCAAAATGTCAAGTTACAGTAGAGGTTTAGACTTGCTCTGTAATAGAGTACCCTTGTTATCCCTCTTCCTTACTGTAGATGTCTCCTCTTTATAGAGGAGACATTTCTTATAATAGATTTTCGCTACCCGTTTAGTTGACCTTTTTGTACAAAAATAAGAAATGCTATTACAACAGTATGTGATTTTATCATATCGGATCCTTTTGTTGTTGCACAGCTGACAGATTTCGACCATCCCTTTGATATCCTCGTACAATACTTGGCTGTTCCACCCTTGTTGATCTGCTGAATCTTAACTGTTCCCGTAAAGCTCTCACACTACTCCTGGTATTCCAAGATTTGCAACTGTGTTTTGTCAATTTTGGGTAGTGGTTGATCATGCTATATCAGCATCTGCAACGTATTTTTCTGGCCGCTTCAGACGGTTACTGCTCTTGCTGGCCAATTGTTTTTCCAGATATCTCGACCATTTGCAAAATGAGGATTTACCTGGTTTAGTCAGTTTCTATTTCTGGTATGGCAGCAACTACGCAGTTGTTGTTTTTGGTGTTCCAGCAACTGTGAATTATAATTCTGCAGGCTTTAAACAACTTAGTCAACTTCCAAGGATTAATTATAAAGATAGCATGAATATGTGTTGATTAATTAAACTTATAGTAAATGAGGAGAGTTTCTTCATACCTTTGGAATAATCAGGTCAAAATATTATCAAGGCTTTCAACTTATGGGCTAAAGAGGGTAATATAATAACAAAATACAAGGTCAAAAGTAGACAATATGGAGTCCTAACATCCCCCCCAGCTGAGATGGTTGCATGTCCTCATGCAACATTTATTCTGAATCGGAGTCGGGATACTGGGATAAAGAGTGTAAGTGGTTGATACAGTAGCTAAAGAAGGTGTTGTCCATCTTATTTCTGAACCCACAGACATTCTTTATTTGCTGCCATACTGCCACCTCCTCCTTTTTGGTCAGTTTGTAATGAACCTTGTATTGCTTACCAGGTATCCACAAGAGCGAAAAATGAAAACAGTACCCAATCCACTTTTCAGCACACTGTTCCATACATCTGACATAATAGGGAATTCGTGACATTGCTACTGGAAGATTGAGGGGATTGTAAGGATGATACTCCTGTCTCTCCTTCAGACAATGCTCCCAAAATAAATTGTTTGCTTTGATGGCTAGATCTCCCTTTTTTTTCACGTAACGTTGGCAGTCTTGTAAGACTGATGTTTGTAGTTGCCTCATATGATCAAGCATGCTGGGTTTAGTCAGATTCTGTTGATGTTGTGCAATAAAGAGGGCTGCATTCCGTGGTTCACTTCGAATCCAGAGGAGGCAATTCTGCTCATTATGTGTTGCAGACATAAAAGCATTTTTCCAGGTGAGTTGGTTGGCAAGGAAAGAGATGAAAGCCCTTATTTGGATATCACCAGCGATGGGAAGTATATTCATCACTCTATCTTCAGGCATAGCCTCATTGTGAAGATAGAGTTCACAGAGAAAATTTTGATCATTATTTGGTGCTTCTGTGAATGTTTCAATAAATTGATCAGGTCTAGCAACTTGATAAGGTCTTCCATCTTTGATTGCCTTTATTTGTAAGAACGCTAAGCATTCTCTTAAAAATGTTGCATACTTGAAAGAGGGTTTTCTTGTAGCCAGTACCCTCTGGACCAAGTCAAAGATAGTGGACAACCTTTCTTTTAATCTCATGTTTTCTTTGTGTTGAGCTCGGAACTGTTCAAGTGAATCCCAATTTTTGTATGCATAGCTAAACTAGGTTGACTTTTACTGTCGGAATGCTTTCCCTTGTGAAAGCTCATATTATGTTCTCCATATGTCCTTTAGTTCTTGAAAACTAAAGGTCTCAATATGAGCATTGCTGACACTGGGAGATTCAGTCTGTGTAAATGCATCAGTAAAGGATTTCTGCTCTGTAATGGTTTGAATAGGCCGGGGTGGTTTTATATCCTCCTCTATAAATCTTGAGGGGCCTGCTGGTTCTTGTGTAGCAGCAGGTTGTTTAGTTTCTTGTTTTGCCATTCTTAGAGGGCATGCTGGTTCTTGTGTAACAGCAGGTTTTTCTGTTTTGCCTACAACAGGGGGAGTTTGTGAGCTGGTTCCAGTCATCGAAACTTCGACTGTCTTGTATCCCGCCTGAGTGTAAAGCTCACCACACTCACTACACATATATTCATTGTATTGGCTCTTTTCGGCTGCAGAGGCTACCTGTGCTAAGGTGTGCAGATTGAATTCATTTTGATAAGATTCCTTAACCATTATTATCTCCTGCTGATAATCCTTAATTTGAGACTTTAAAAACTCAATTTCCTCTTGCAGGGAGGCTAAAGTGGGCGGGGCTTGTGTATCTGCAGATTCAGGTGGAGGCGGGGGTTGTTGTTCATCATCAATTTGATCATTGGCGCCCCCAACAGGTGGTTCTTGTGTATCACCTGTTGGGTCAGTGGCTGGTTCTTGTGTATCAGCCACATGCAGGTCATTATCTTTTTGTTCCCCAACAGGTGGTTCTTGTGTATCACCTGTCGGGTCAGTGGCTGGTTCTTGTGTGGCAGCCACATTCAGGTCATTATCTTCTTGTTCCCCAACAGGTGGTTCTTGTGTATCACCTGTCGGGTCAGTGGCTGGTTCTTGTGTGGTAGCCACTTGCCCAATATCATCTTGGGTGTCTATTTTGGATTTTTCGGTAGCTGGTTCTTTTGTAGTAGCTGCCTCTTTCGAGGAAAGTAATGTCACAAAACTATCAATGCTCTGCATTTCAGCCGCAGAGGGTGAGGGAGATGAATGCTCGGGGCTTGTTAGGATGCGGGATTTCAGGATGATGGGTGGAGAACTAGGGGTAATGGTTTCAGTTGCCACAGACGATCCTATCCATCGTCTTGGTAAGGAGACAGGAAATTCAGTGATTTTTCTCTTGCCACTCCTTTCTTTTAAAATAGAAGCGCTATCGGCAATAGCAACCTCTTTAAGTGAAGCCCTGGTTCTTCTTCTTTTTGGTGGGGTTACAATTTCTTGCTGCTTTTTCCTCTTACGAAAGATGATGGGTTTATTATCATCGGAATCATCAGTGGAGATATGGAGTACAGGGGTGGATGGTTGAGCTCCATTGGGGGATGGGGTCCTCTGCATGGGTGTTTCTGCTGCTGATTGTTGATTTTCAGCCGCCTGTTGGGAAATTTCTTGGGATATTTACTCCGATTGTTGGGGAATTTCCTAGGGTATTTGCTCTGGAGGTTGGGGAATTTCCTAGGGTATTTTCTCTGGAGGATTAACGAGGGGGGTTGGGTGGTTTAGAGAAAAGCCTCTATTTATCAAAAGTTGGGCTAAGCGATGGTGTTTCAGGGACAGGAGCTGATGCTTTGCATTTACAGTATATCGTGACATATTTTTTAGACAACCCAATAGATAATAAGGCATATTTACTTACTGACCATGCCTCAAATGATTCAACAAAACAAAGTCGTTTTGGTAAATTACCTGATAACGACCTTCGCATGTCAAATACTGCTTAACAAACTCCGCGACCTTTGGCCATGGTGGTGCCAATGGCCGAAGTGCGACCCCTCTGCCTTTGGCTTCAACATGTTCGCCTGGTAGGAGAAATTCTTGCTGCGCATTCAGGATAAGATGTTTTCTACTAAACCAGCGCGTACCATTGGTCGATAACCCAGAGACTTGGGCTATAGCTTCTTCTGTCACCGGAATTTGCACTCCGTGGACGATGGAAAATCCTTCTCTCAAGTTGCATGCAAACTCTAGAACTTGCTGCGAGTTGAATTCCGGCAGTCTTCTAAGATATTCTACCCATCCTGCTTGAAGAAAAATCTGATAGGCTTCCGGGTAGAGTTCCAGCAATGTTGTTGAACCAGGTTCATACGTAATTAGATTTCCTCCCATATTTGCTAGTTCAGACACAAACACAGTACAGAGACTAGTAGTCGAGATCGAGATAGAGTAAACTGTTGCAAATGAGGATATGACACGGTACAGTACAATCGAGGTGAGTTAGATAGTACCGGGAGAATTAGGGGCGGCAGTGGTTGACGCGTTTTGTTATCATAACAATATTTTGGTAATCCCCCCAAATCTACGGCCGAATGATCTGATTGGTAGTACAATGATTTCGGTAGTCGTATCAACATCTCCACATTAACTATAATTTAATGCCCACACTTAAACATGCATACCTTTATATTTACCTTTAGTTGTTTGCGTCAAAAATTCTTATCTTGTCTTTTCCTAGACCAATAATAATTAAAAAGTGTCTGAGCTTATAAAAAATACGGGCGATCTTTATTGTTGGAAGGGAGTGGTAATGGGGAAATGTAATTACCAGGGTGCATGACTGGTTCCTTAAATGATGTGTTCCATTAGAATAATGGTTCATTTTTCGGTAACACAAATAAGGAGGTTGATAAAAAAATGAAAAGGATTGGTGTTAAGTATTAGAATATAGTGTTTCGGCAATGGGAAATGGTGTTGGCACGGAAAGTGGTGTTGCAGAAACGGGAAATGGTGTTGCAACAACAGGAAGTGGTGTTGCAGCAACGGAAAAATGGAAGAGAAATGATTTACGATCTGAAAAGATGCTCCCAGGCTGCAAAGTGATTCTTTTGGATTTTTCGTTCTCAGCGATCCTCCGAAACTAAAATCTGCAAAATAATTAATTGTAACATGGCAACACTTGACAGGGATTATTAGTTTGAAAAAGAATCTAATCTAAAAATAAATATATAAACAGGAAATTAAGTGCATTAAGGGATAGTAGACTTCCCCAAAAAGGCATAGTGTATCTCTGTCATGCAAGTGGCTTTGAAATCTTCCTTAGAAATAGGCCGTTGATACAAATGGAGTCGATACCCATTCACTAATAATGGTGTTCTGCTATCATCAATCGTTAGGAGTCTGACTGTTCCATTTGGAAAAACAACATCTACTTCATAAGGTCCTAGCCACCGTGTCCTTAATTTCCCTTGAAAGTTTTCAAAACGAGAGTCGTACAGTAAGGCCCAGTTACCTTTTTGGAACTGCTTGTGCTTAATAATTTTGTCATGCCACCTAGTTCTTTGCTGTTGTATCATGGTTGTCTGATGGATGGCATCCAATCTTTTTTCATCCAATTCCTGAAGCTGCTGCAACCTGGCTGTTTGTGCATCTGTCAAATCGAGGTTAACAGCTAAAGCAGTCCTTAAGGTTTTAATCTCAAATTCCACAGGAAAAACAACATTTTTACCATAGACCAATTCATAGGGTGAAAAACCGGTAGTGTTTCTCCAAGTGGTTCTGTAAGCCCATAATGCCTCAGGAAACCTTTGAAACCAATCCCTCCTATTCTCTTTGATTGTCTTTGTTAAAATGGCTTCTATGACCTTGTTTGTACTCTCTACTTGCCCATTTTCTTGGGCGTGATAAGGTGTAGTCATCTTATGTTTAATGTGATATTTCCGGAGCATATCTTTGAAGCCATGAGAATTAAAAGGAGGTCCTCCATCTGTGACTAGCTCTCTAGGAAAACCAAACCTAACAAAGATTTCTTCAAATAAATATTTTAACACAAATTCTTCATTAGCTTTGATAAGTGCCTTAGCTTCTACCCACTTAGTCATATAGTATGTGCAAACTAGTATATAAACTCTTTGATTGGATGGAGGATTGACGGGACCTATAAAATCTAGCGCCCATCTTTCAAAAGGTTCAAGTATTACCTGGGGATTAAGAGGCATTTCATCCCTATGATTAGGTTGGCCCATTCTCTGACAGCTATCACAAGCCTTGACATATTTCCTTGCATCCTTAAAAAGTGAGGGCTAATAGTAACCCATTCTGAGAACTTTATGTGTTATCCTTTTGTCTGCAAAATGCCCTCCACACAGGCCATCGTGGCAAGCCTTTAGTATATCATAAATTTCATCTTCTCTGATGCATCTTCAATTTCATGATCAAGTCCTATATGAAAAAGACACCCACTTATCCAGTTGTACCTAGCACTTTGTTGAACGATCTTCCTTTTCTCTCTATGCGATAGATGTGATGGTAGTTTTCCTGCAACTAAATAATTGGCAATGTCTGCATACCAAGGTGAGTGAGTAGATACTGCAAATAAATATTCATCAGGAAAAGAATCATCTACTGGAATGTTTTCATCAGTCTTTAATCGAGAAAGAAAATCAGAAACTACATTTTCTTTACCTGGCCGATCTACAATTGTGATATCAAATTCTTGTAATAATAATAACCATCTGGTAACTCGAGTATTTGTAACTGATTTGTTCATTAAATATTTAATGGCTGAGTGATCAGTGTGCACAAAAGTAGTATAGCCGGTAATGTAATGTCAAAACTTGTTAATAGCATAAACGACTGCTAAAAATTCTTTCTCGATGACTGTATAGTTAAGTTCAGTACGGGTCATATTTTTGCTAATAAAATAGATTGCATAGGGAATATTGTTCTCTTCTTGACCCAAGACAACTCCTATTGCAGAATCTGAAGCATCGGAGGATATATGAAAGGGGAGTGCCCAATCAGGTCCTCTTAAAATGGGAGCTGTAGACAATTGATGTTTGAGTTCATTAAATGCTTTTTGACAATGATCAGTCCACTTAAATTCAACATTTTTCATAAGTAACACAAACAAGGGAGAAGCTATTTTAGAAAAATCTTTGATAAATCTTCTATAATATCCAGCATGTCCTAAAAAACTTCTTACATCAGTTTGTGTTTTTGGGATAGGAAAAGTCTGAATTACTTGTACCTTAGCTGGATCAACTTGAATTCCTAGGAATGAAATGAAATGTCCTAAAACAATACCCTGATTCATCATCATATGACATTTTTTAGTACTTAAGGCAAGATGTGCTTCTATACACCTTTTAAGTACTTTTTCAAGATTTTGTAAGGCATCTTCAAAAGTCACACCATAAGGAGTAAAGTCATCCATAAATATTTCTAAGGAATCATTAAGCATATCAGAGAAAATTCCTATCACTGCCCTTTGAAATGTTGTTGGGGCATTACATAGTCCAAATGGAAGAACTTTATAGGAAAAAGTTCCCCAGGGGCTAGTAAAAGTGGTCTTGTCTTGATCTTGGGGTGCAATCTTGATCTGATTATAACCACTAAACCCATCCAAAAAGGAAAAGAATTTCTTGCCTGCCAAATTATCTAGTACCTGATCAATAAATGGTAAGGGAAAATGATCTTTCTGAGTAGCCTTATTCAGAGCTCTATAGTCCACACATACTCTCCATTTTCTATTTTTCTTAGGTACTATCACTAATGGTGAAACCCATTCGCTATCAGATATAGGATATATGAATCCTGCATTCAACAGTTTTTGAAGTTCCCCTTTCACAATTTCCCTTAGATTGGGATTCATTCGCCATTGGGGTTGGTAGACTGGGTGGGATCCTTCTTTGATATAAATTCGGTGAGTACATAATTCAGAAGAAATTCCCTTCATATTTGTGTAATCCCATGCAAATGCTTTTTTATTTTCGTGGAGTAACTTCATTAGCTATTTTGTTTCAGCATCTTTTAGTTTGGGGTTTATATTTAATTCTTTGCCAGGCTCAATTTCGACTGCTATACTTTTGGAGGGAGTGTCAGCTAATATGTAAGACAAGTTTTCAATTTTAAGATTTTGCTGCGATTCAGATTCCAAGATTGCAGTCAAGTGGTCATGTAATTCAGAGTTAACCAAAGAAGGTTCAGAAATAAAACTACTAATTAATTCATCTTCGGTCAAATTTTTAAAAGTTAGGGCTTGTCCGATAGTCAAAATGGGTTGAATTTCATCATCCTCATAATCTAACCATACTGAATTGTCATTGTTAATCATAGGTGTGGCATGAGGGTACAGAGTAAGCTGCTTGGTTTCAGATCGATTAAAGATTGTCATTGATCCTGACCTACAGCTGATGAAGGCATCTGCCGTAGCCAGCCAAGGTCTTCCTAAAATCAATGGATGACCCCCCAACTTATTTTTGGTCTGTAGTACAACAAAATCAGCTAGGTAGTTCCAAGATTCTACTAAAATTATCAGGTCTTCAATGACCCCTTTTGGTTTAATTGTGGAGCGGTCAGCCAGTTCTAGAATGGTTGGGGTTTCCCTAATAAAATTTTTTAGCTGCAGTAACTGTGCTGTTTCAAGTGTCATGATGTTTATTGCAGCACCGAGATCTACCAGAACTCTCGAAACAAAGGTTTTGCCAACCTGGACTGTAACTGTAGGGTGACCGGGGTCACCATATTTTACAGGGGGATTTTTTTTCTGACATGAGAGCAGCAAGATCACCCATCACATGAACTATGAGGGGGTCTTTAGCTTTTCTTCCAGGTTTCTTAATACAAATATCTTTAACAGTTCTAGCATAAATCGGTACATCTCTTAATGCTTGTAAAAGTGGAATTTTAACATACAAATTCTGTAATTCTCCTAACAAATTAAAAACAGGTGGCTCAAGGGTTTTGGTAAGAGCCAAACGTTCAGGGAATGGTGGCTCTGCTGCTTCAGCAGTCTTTTTAGGAGATGTTTCAACTGTTTCGACGTTCTCTTTAGAGGATGATCCAACTGTTTCAGCATTAGGTGATTTTTCTTTTCTAATTTCTTCTTTATCCGAATCAGAAGTGATGTCATCAATAATAGGTTCCAGTATTCTTCCTGAGCGTAAATGAATGTCATTGCATTGCAGAGGGGAAACTAGTTGGTTTTGAACATCAATTACTTGCAGAGCTTTATTATTATTCGGGTTGGGGTTAGGTTGTACAGGCAGCTGAGGTCTTATTGTCTGATTATTAGGTGGGGCATTTGATGGTAAGGAGAGAGTTTGCTGATATTGAGGTAATTGGTTTGGAAAGGGGATTTGTGGAGCTGTCCAACTTGGGTTCCATTGATAGGGTTGCTGAAAAGCCCAGGGATTCCACATTGTGGGATCAACAAAAGGAGGATTCGGTTGCTGCATGGGTGGGAAATTCATCTGATTGAAGGGTGGGTACTGCATTTGATTGAAGGTTGGGTAATTTGCTTGAAAAGGAGGATGATTATTCCAATGATTAAATGGCACGTTAGAATTCATACCTTGTCCTCGTGGTTGCCATTGTCTTCTCTGTGTGAGGAGGTACACTGCTTCAGCTTCCTCTTCGGTTGGCTGTAGTGCTGCTTTTATTCCTGGCAGAGAAGGGCATTGTTGGGTCTCATGGTCCTTTTCACAGATGGTGCAAATTGGTACCTTGCCCAGGGGACACTCCCTTAGTGGGTGTTTCTCCCTGCATTTAGAGCAGAAAATAGCTAGAGCGACTTCTGCTTCTACCTACTTCTTTTTAACCTACAAAGTATCAATTTGTGAAGCAAAAGAGCTTAACATTTCAGTTTTAAATTCTTCAAGTAAGTTACCTATTTCGGCCCATGTTGCTCCTCCACTTGCTGATTTCTGGACTCTTGAATACGTACTGTCCTTGCTCCTTGGTCTGCTTGCTGCTCCTCTTGAACATCTTTTACAGAGATCAATAATCTCATCATAGGATTCCTTAGATATGTCTCCTTTCCGAAGCATGTTTAACATATCTAAATAATCATCTCGTACCCCTCTTAGCAGTATTGATTTAAGAATATCCTTACTCATCTCAGGATGATCAGATCACTGTAAATTATATTGTAATATTTCCACGAAGTCTTCTAAAATTTCGTCCTCTTTCTGAGTCATTTTGAATAATTCCTCCTTTCTTTCTCTTGTTCGACAATAATCTTGGTATTTAGCCAAAAAAATTTCCTTCATCTGATCCCATGTTGTAATCACATGAGCTCCCAAGCTCATGAACCATCTTAATGCATTCCCTTTTAATGTAGCTAGAAACAATTTTAATTTCTGAGCAGAATTAATATAGTCATAGCTTCTACATAGTATATCGAATTCAAAGAGAAATTCATCAGGATCTTCTGTGGATAACCCATGGAAGTTGGGTAATGCTGAAAGAGGGATATTATTCATAGGAGTTTCACCTCTGGGGAGGTATCCAATGGGGAATTCCAGGGTAGAGAGAGAATTTTCTCCCCTTCCCTCTATTCTGCGTCCTCCACCAAACAGTCCTTCATTGTTATCCTCCATTGGTTGTTTCCCTGATGCGCTTGCTCGGTCTTCGGAGTTTTCTGTTGGGATCTCAATATCCTGTACTGGTTCCTCCACCTTAACTTCCTCTATCGGTCATTCGTCTTCTTCCTCTGGTTCCTCAGTGTATTCTGATGGTTCTAGAACCCTCTCTGGCCCTACTACTTCCTCTGTCTGAAAATCAGTCTGAGAAGAGTATTGGATCTGTGGCCTCCGAGAGCTTAGCCTCTGGGATGTCTCAGCTTTTGAAATAATATCGTCAATAAAAGTTTTTCCTTTGCCTTTGCCGCCTGAATGGTTAACATTCTTGCGTCCTCTCATGCATCCTGCCTTTTTACAAAAAAGAAAAATATGTTAATACCTTTAAAATTTTCAGTCGCCTTCCCTGGCAACGGCACCAAAATTTTGGCTGCTCGAATGGTTTATTTATTAAACAGTCGAGCACCACATTAAATTGTCAACCCGGGAAAGTCCTTTTGTCTCAAAGGTGACTTCATACTATATGCACTTAATTCTAAAAGTATTAAAAGCTGTAGTATAACTGAATCTACTTTTTATCAAACCCTTACTCTGTGTTACAGCAGTTATGAGCTATTGTAGAAATGAAATGAAAGTAATAAACTAAAGGTAATGAATCTACTAAAAGAAATGATGGTTGTCTTGTAACAGAGGATCAGGACCCTATCCTCAGGGCAAGGATGTTCAGCACCTGCCCCTGTGATCAATTTACCAATGCACACTGCAATCCCTAATCATCGGTAACACACTCTTGTACAACGCCAATTGATTTAAGAAAACAGAGTATCAGCAAAGGGAAATATCAGAAGCAATGCCACATAGAAGTCACACCACACACTCAACAGAAAAGAAATAGGTGAATCTTGTGAAGAAGGTGGGCCCTGTCCCTCTCACAACATTCCCCAGGACACAGATACTAAGTAAAAATGCTCAGGACAATGCTTTATTCATCTGCCAAAATGTCAAGTTACAGTAGAGGTTTAGACTTGCTCTGTAATACAATACCCTTGTTATCCACCTTCCTTACTGTAGATGTCTCCTCTTTATAGAGGAGACATTTCTTACAATAGATTGTCGCTACCCGTTTAGTTGACCTTTTTGTACAAAAATAAGAAATGTTGTTACAACAGTATGTGATTTTATCATATCGGACCCTTTTGTTGTTGCACAGCCGATAGATTTCGACCATCCCTTTGATATCCTCGTACAATCCTTGGCTGTTCCACCCTTGTTGCTGATCTGGTGAATCTTAACTGTTCCCGTAAAGCTCTCATGCTGCTTCTGGTGTTCCAAGATTTGCAACGTGTTTTGTCAATTTTGGGCAGTGGCTAATCATGCTATATCAGCATTTGCAACGTATTGTTCTGGCCACTTCAGATGGTTACTGCTCTTGCTGTCCAATTTCTGTTCCAGATATCTCGGCCATTTGCAAAATGAGGATTTACCTGGTTTAGTCAGTTGCTATTTCTGGTATGGCAGCAACTACACAGTTGTTGTTTCTGGTGTTCCAGCAACTGTGAATTATAATTCTGCAGGCTTTAAACAACTTCCAAGGATTAATTATAAAGATAGCATGAATATGTGTTGATTAATTAAACTTATAGTAAATGAGGAGAGTTGCTTCATACCTTTGGAATAATCAAGTCAAAATATTATCAAGGCTTTCAACTTATGGGCTAAAGAGGGTAATATAATAACAAAATACAAGGTCAAAAGTAGACAATATGGAGTCCTAACACTACTCTTGCTCTAATTGCATCTTTTAACTATTTTTACCTTTACTTTGGATAACCTTCATTGTTGTTGGTGAAAGTGTCTTTATATCTGTTTAACCCTTACTGCCTCCATGTTTACTTTTACTATTTACTTTGACTGCCCTGTTTTTCATCTATCTTCACTTTGATTTTTCAATCCGATACACTTTTACTAATACTCTTTCACCTGATACACTTTTACTTTGATGACCTATCAATATCCTTTACTGTGTTTTTACTTTTACTGTAAATTTTAACTTTTTACTGTGTATTTCAACAGTAAATCATTTAGTTTTTTATATGTATCAGCACATGGTAATGGATATTGATTAACTTTTTGTATGTTTGATATGTTTGTCTTTTTACTGTATGCTCTGTCTAGTTCCTTTGTATTAACAGCCAATGCCTCTATGTGAATTATTTCTTTCTTTGTTCTATGTATAACTCTTTTCTTCTTCTGAATTAAGGTTTTTAAATAGATTTCCTTTCAAGTCTTGGAGTAAATAAGGTTTGTGACTAGTATCAAAATTGTTATCCAAGCTCTAGTCTTCTGCTAATTACCTACAAAATACAACAATTTGTTAATAAAACACAGGTCTGCGAGGAGGTGACTAGAGGTTGTACTAAAACTAGGAAGAAGTATGGACAAAGCCCAGAAGGTGCTCGAGAGGAAATCCATGGTGAAATCATGTCTCAGAGGCTTAGGGTGGCGTCAGAAGTGTTTGAAGGCATGAAAATGAGGGTTTTCATGGTTTTAATAGGTACTGGGTAAATTGGCATGGAATTTTATATTATGAACAGTGAGTGGTTTTGGGTTTAGCATGGTGGTGGTATCGGATGCCATCACACCGCTTTATCGAGGAGGTGGTATTTTTGTGAGGTCAATGATCTACCTTAACGCTTAACACATAGTAGATGGGCACCTGGGCAATACCACTTTATCGAGTGGGTAAAGGTCGGACATCATGTGAACCCGATATGGCTGCGGACTGTTGGATTTGGGTGTTGACAATCGGATGGCAGTCAAGTGACAAATTTGCATGGATGAAATGGGCAGTGGTTTTTTTTTTGGGGGGGGGGGGGGTGATGGGGGGGGGAGCTATAATCCGTAGCGGTTTGAGATTATTTATGAGTTAAACATGGGATTAAATGATCGGACAGGGTTTAATGAAGGGATTATCTTAACTTTATTGGGGGGATAGGGTAAAAATATAGTTATAGTTAAACTGAGGGTAGGGGTAATATATACGGGGATTTATTTATTTACGAAAAGGGTATATTGGGAGCTATATTATTAAGTTAGAAACTAATATGAACTAAAATGAGTGAAACGAAAATAATACTAATTATAATGTAATATTTGTGATTTTCCTTTACACACACTTATACTTAGGAAAAAATCATTTTGTGGGTATTTGAGTGAAATGGAATTTAACATGGGGTTTTTTTACTTTTCATAGGCAAATGGAATTTAATCTTAGGAAAAGGGGTTTTGCTAGGGTAATGGAGGGAAATGAATTTTATGAAGGGAATTCTAACACTTGATGTCCATAAGCCATTAAGCCGAGGGTCTGGTCCCACTAAAAGTCAGAGAAATGCTCTGAGCCTTTATGACTTGAAGGATTTTTAGTACTAGAAGATACTTGTGGATGGGGAAATTAGTAAATATAGGGATGAAATGAATGAGGGGATGTAAACCTCTGCTTTTTCTTTCTTAATTGCTCATGCACCTTGAAACATGTGATTAAGCATGATAAATGTGCTTTTTTCCAATCAACTTTATACTTCAGCAACCTTTCTTCTACTTACGTATTACTTACCCTAACATTGTTTCTTCACTTATTTGGGTGAATTTAAGCTAGTAGACCATTTTCTTTCCTTTTCTTTTATAAAACAAACTATCTACTTCTAACATTATATCTTCCAAGGGCTCAGATTAAACTAATGAGCTCTTTTTATTTTCTCTACCTATCTAATGATCTGCCAAGATTAAGTTGTTTGGTCAGATTTTATTCTCTAACTATAAACATAAAATTCAAAGCATGAAATAGTCAATATTAAGTAGCTTGACTACCATGGGTTGTGGCATGTATGATAAGTTACACACAACCATTATTTGCAGAAGAAGTAAAATAGTACTGGCATTTAGACTTGCACACTTTCATGATTTGTTTGTATTTGAGGTTCATATGTTTTCATTATTTTATCTTTTCTTATTCTTTTTTTCCTTTGATATTTATTTTAGGACACACCCTCTTTACATTTTCTAATTTTTAATATGGAAAACATTTGCAGAAATCAAAGGTATGTACAATATTACAAGGCTTAACCTTAGCCAATTCAAAATTATGAATCCTATCACTATAGGACTCTAACAACTAGTAGGGGTCCAGTCAAGGGCTTATTTGAGTAATTGCACTTGTACTATCATTTCCCTATTATCTTACTGTTCTGAAGGTGTCATTCAATTATGGGCAGTGACCTGGGCTCTAGGCCTAAAAAAGTGGCTCAAATCTCAAGGATGCTTGTACAACACTAAGAAACTATTCACTGGACACTAGCATGCCTTGTCATGAGAGCGTCCAGAGCCTCCTAGACACTGGCAAGCCTATAGCATGGGAGGGTCTGGGGTTCAAGTGGTCCAAAATCTCAATGGGACCCAGGGACTAGTTGGCAGAAAGGTTGGGATGGTTCCTAAGGGTCCTAATGTTGATGTTGAAGGTATGTATGGTGTGTTTCCAATGGTTCCACTTCCTTAACGTGACTTAGGTGGTTGAATCATACCATAGTGGCCTCTCATCGCATGTTTACCCCAATTGGCTGATTACTTGGTTGGATGTGAGAGGAGGGTGTTACAGAGTGGTATCAAAGCATGGTTCACCCCTCATACTGGATGGGTTGTGTTTGTTGTTCATGCATTCATATTGTTATAGACAATTTTGTGCCTTACAGCAATAAGCATGAATTGTCAATAATCCAAGGGATCCAAAGTTCCCTAAACATGATGTTCCTACCCCTAGAGGAACAAGGTCAGCAAACCAACAGCTCTCAGATCAGTTCTCCACCTGAAAACACTCAAAAACAAGCAATCCTGAAATCAAAGCAGGTGCTCCACTAGGTTTCTGTGCTGAAACTCAGTTGCTCCATGGTGTACCTGCGTTGCAAAGCAAGTGGAACAAAGGCCACCTGCGCTGAGCGGGATGGGACAAGTGGCACAATGAGTCATTGCTTTGGAATCTTCCAAAAATGACACTTGGATCAGGGATTTCGCCTTGTGATGAGTCAGAGGCTCTGTTTCTCCAAGTGGAAGCAAGGTTCTCCAAGTGGACTCAAGAACTGAAGATCAACTAAAGATTAACTGAAGAGAGAAAGGACACAAGGCAGCTACACATCAGTTGGAAGCTGACTCATCCTTTCTCAATTCATCTATATATTGAGCTCTCTCCTATGAGCTCAGGAGGCTGGAATTTTGTGCAAAGTAATGATATGCTGTTGGTTTCACTATTGAGCTATTGGGTGATTGTTTGAGAGAGGTGAAGAGGAGCAATTCTTTCTGCTGGGAGGTGTTGCTGGGTTGGAGCCTTCAATGGTTGTAATACTCTCAGAACCTTTTCTTCTTCATTAATAAAAGCTATTGAGGTTCTTCTATGTGCTCTTGTTTCAATAATATATTGTGATGATTGCATGTTTGGTTTACACTAATCCATGAACCAGTTATGATTGCATGCCTCTTGTAGTTTCCTTCTTTGTTATTTTGCAGGATCTCATTGTAGCTGGGCAAGCAAAAGAACAAGGAGCTAGGAGCAAGCGGCCAAAGAGAAGAGTTTGGATTTGACATTAAGAGCAAGGCAACGGTTAGTGCATTTCTCCATTCTCTTTTGCTTTCATAAAGAAGTAAACCTTAAGTAGTTTGTTTTACAGTTGTTGCTAAGGAACTATCACCCTTAGAGTGGGATAGGGTCATCCGAGTCGGATACTTTTCCCTACAAAAAACTGGCGACTCCACTGGGGATCGTATCCGTTTGATTGTGTTTGTAGTATTTTGCTATTCATCTCCTGAACAAAAGAGTACCAAATCGAAAAGCTTTTGACTATATCAAAAGCGAAGTAGAGGGCAGCTACTCAAGCTCATTTCTGAGCAAGTTCATGATTTGAAGAGCTGATCTACAAGGATCCTTGTAAGCTCTTAGTGATAGCTTTGCACCTTCTTAATCATCCCTTTGAGTGTGCTTGACTGATTGTTTCTGATTTGAGCAAAAACCGTGCATTTTTGAGAAAATTATGACCCGGAAACTGTGAAAACGCAATTCTCGTTTTCCAAAGCAGGTAGTACACAGGCTACCTGCTTTGCAACGCAGGTCCCGAAGGGGCTACCTGCGCTGAGAGCCAGTTTGGCTGTGCAGCACCTGCGTTGGCCCAAATTTTCCTAGTGCATTTGGGGTTTCCTCCCTTTCTCTTGCCTGTTTTCACTTAGATTTTGCTGCTAAGTGTCAGTCTTGTACTTGTTCTGAAACCAATATTACTTGCCATCATTCTGCCTCTGTTATATAATGAAATTGTACTTGTTCTTTGTATTTCTTACTCATTTACAATTTCCCATAACGAAGAGTAAACTAGTCTTGCTTTTGGCCTCTTAGATCTGAACCTGTGTTAGGTATTTTGCTGGTCTAAAGAGTTAGCTTGTTTGCTGTCCATAGCTGATTAGTCTTTTCACTTTCGTTAGTATGGTTTGATTTCATGTATTTCCAGTGATTAAGCAAGTAAATATTAAGGTGTCTTTTGATTTTGGACAAGCTTGTTTATTTTCGCTTTAAATCGAAATCAAAGTTATATAACAACTTTCTTTTTGTAATCCATCCACATTAAGAAAGGGAAAAGAAAATACATGCATTGTGCATTTTTCATTTGACTGTTTGCTTGACGATTTAGGAAAAATTTGTATTTAGTGTGTGCTCTATGATTTGTGTGAAAAGATTTGCCTTTCTTTTCCCTCAGTAGTTAAGGTTTTCAAAGTTGAAAGATTGAAAAGTTTGCTTCTCATCTTAGACTGCATTCAGGAATTTGTTATATACATCTCGTGGTGATCCTTAAAGGCAAACTGCTAAGCAAGATCAACATTAAAATAAATCCAATTTACATAACAACGCTTTGTAACATAACGCAAACACATAGAGGTCTAGGTAGAGACGTGTTCCGACGTCGTTAAACATAGTGACTGTCGATCTCTACGAAGGTGGGTGATTCCTCCTGAGAGTCGGTGGCACTAATACGGACTTGTGCTCCCACGTACCGTCGCGTATATATTGGGAGACCCCTATAGGCAATTATCCTTTATCCATAGGAAGCCGTGTCGGCCGCCGTACTGATCGCGATGCAGTGAACACAACATTCACGAAGATCGACCACCCGTACCGTAAAACGTATTCTGTGGTTTCGCGAAAAGTTTGGCACACCCTCTGCCTAGAACTCCAGAGAAGTTTCTTTTGGCCTTTTTCAAACTCTATAACTGAAAAAGTCCATCCGAGCATTTGTCACGTCGGGCTCGTTAAAACATCGAAGGCGACTAGAGTCATCTTTAGCTTTTTCTCGACTCTTAAAACATGAAAAAGCAAGTTTGTGTCTAAAAGCGTCGTTAATAAAATTTATTTTAAGCGGAACATAATCACCTGTTATTCCCACGTTGATCTTTCAGTTGAAAAGTATGGAGCCCACCAACCAAGGAAATAACCTTGGTGGAAGTCCAAATCCCTTCTCCTCTTGGGGAGATGTTGGTGCGCCTCATATGGCAACATTGTCACTTCCAGGATTGACAATTGGCCTACCCGTATGGCTCTTTTCAACTAATGTAGTCCAGATCGCCACTAATCCTGAGCAGTCGAATCAACAGTCAGAACAGTCTAGAGCTACCCACCAGCCTTCCACTTCTTAAAATTCTTCCTCTGATCCTTCATCATCACAAGGTAGAGCCGGAAAAAGTCAGCCTCCCATGGAGAAGAAGGAAAAGAAGAAGAGAGAAAAGAAGCAGAAGGGGCCTATGGCGAAGGCGACTGGGGGCAAGCAGAAGACAACTGACAAAAACCCACACACTGTACCGACCGGGCCTAAACTGCCATGTGTCATTTGCAAAGGGACCCACTTCCATCGTGATTGTCCTTGTATTCCCCGGATACTAAGGGACTGGTCCCCAAGGTTGCACAATCCGGTAGCATCAACCTCTGGTAGTCATGTTGATTGCAGTCCGTCAACTAGCGAGAGTGAAGGACGAAGAGGGAGACCAAGATCACCCTGTATGTTGTGTGAAGGCGAGCATGCCATCCACCGATGTCCATTCTTAGATGAGGCAAAGAGAGTTTTAGAAGATCGTCCGGTTTCACCGTTACGACTTCCTCCTGGATATCAAAAACTCACGCCTAATCCCTCGATAGTTGAAAATCCAGTTGACCCGCTCAAGTGGTCAGCTGAAGTGTCGGTCATTGAGAATGAACCTACTGAATCCAGACCAGACGAAAGTCTAAAGGTCGAAACGGCAGTTGACCCGGTTCTTCCTTCAGAGGTTTCATCATCCAATGACTCCGTCATTGAAGACCCATCTTCAAATGACACCCTCACTGAAGAGGATAAGGATGACACCGTCCATATTCTTTTCATCAACACAGACTCTGATGAGCATCAGGGCAATGCGCCCATTCCTTTATCGCGGGAAGGAACATCGTCAGGGTCGTATCCGGCCGTATATTCGGTCCCACCACCAAGAAACCTAGTTGTATCCTTTGATTGGAATCAACTAGGCAGACCCCGGTTACCAGCCAGTATCCCATTCAGAATCATAGTCCAAATCTACAGAATGGTGATGGCTGGAACTATCATTGATGAAGGGGCATCTGTGAGTATCCTTTCCTCTGTTGCTTGGAAAGCACTGGGTTGCCCGGCGCTTTTACCTGAGATGAGAAATCTATCAGGTTTTGATAAAGGAACCAGTCACCCGTTAGGGATTCTCCCCAATGTTCCAATTACATTGAAAGGGAAGACAGTTCATATGAACATCATGGTCGTCCAGGGACCCTTGGTTTATAACTTACTCCTTCGACGAGACTATATATATTGCATGGAGGCAATAGTGTCCTCGCTCTTTAGAGTCATGTGTTTTCCGCACGAAGGAAGAATGGTCAAGCTCGTAGACCAACTTTCATTTCCAGGATCACGCATTGCAAATAGTCAAATACCATCCCTTAACAGTCTATTCACTCAAGGAATGCCACCACCCCCGGTTCTACTTCCCGATGAATGCGAGTAATTCGAGAAGAAAAGAACTGGGACCCAGGGGGCATGCACCCTGGCCTGCCTCGGGCAAAGAAAACCTTAGGTATAAAGTTAATTTCCGCAGAAGAATGGACTAGTCCGTACCCCGTCCGAAAAAGGAAGAGAGGGTTGTTCTAGGATAAAATTCTTTTGTCAAAGTTATGTTGAAGCGGAAGAATCGCTCCCTTTGTCTAAAAAAGTAGGCTCTCCTAAGGAGGGGGTCTATTTGTGGCAGCAAGAAGGCACCATCTTTGAATGTCAAGCCTCACCCATTAAAACAATATGTTTTGAAAGAGAGTAGGGGCAGTCTTCAAAGAAAGAGAGGAAATTGCGGCAACAAGTAGTCACTGTCCTTAGCAACCTAATGATAGACATCGCCGAAAAGAGAGTTTAGTTTGCGGCAGCAAACAAAACCATTTTTTGGATAATAAGTAAGAGGACAGAATCTCGAAATTATACTTTATACCTGGGGGCATGCAAACCTTTTGGAGTGCAAGCACGGGACGACTATTTATTTTTTAAATTTTTAGGTCCTCCCTTTAAACCTGTAGGTCTAACCCGTTAAACTCGTAGGATTAGCCGTTTCCAGCTTGCATAAAGAAAGGATGAAGGGCAAAAGTTAAAACCTGCCAAATTGGAGTAATTAGTGAGGTATCGCTCCTTAAATAAGATTACCTCACCTAAAGCATTCCTTGTATTAAGACTGGTATAAATCGAGCAGTTTTAGCAATGTTCATGCTTGTTAAAAAATAAACGCAAGAATCGAGCAGTTTTGTACAGAGTTCATGCTCGTTAAAAAATAAACACAAGTTGTGAGCAATCTTTCCCTAGCAGTTCAAGCTCATCCAGAAAAAATGAACCGGTAAATAACCTGGAGAAATGTAACCCTTGAAAGCCATATTAAAGCCCTTGGTCGTGTTCTTGCAATCTCACCTCCATCTGTTCATTTGGCCAATCGTTCACCTCCATATGTGTGTTTACCCATTTTGAGGAACAGCTGCGAAGAGTGATTTCACTTAGCCATCCTTGTGACACTGCCGTGATTGGAGAATTCCAACCTGTACCTGGAATCTGCTGCTATCCCTGTTCATCACTCGTTCCTCAAAAGACGAGTCTTCTTTGAGCTCTTTTCACTGACTCGTAAAATATGAAAAGTTTGCCGAGTTTTGGCCTTCCAGCTCGTTAAAAAGGACCGGAAGAGCTATCCCTCCTCTAGATTTTAATCTTTTTGGACCTGAGGGATTATTGCACAAAAAGATCGAGCGCTTGTTTTGTTCGGCTCGTTAAAGAAATCGAAAATTCATCCCTTCTGTATGGTTTTATACTTTTTCGGACTTAAGGGATTAGAAGACGAAAAAGGAATTTTGGAGTTAACTTTTCGTACCTTTTCAGACTCTCTAAAAATGAAAAGGACCGAGTTTTCCTTGTCGTTAGACTCGTTAAAATGATTAAATAGCGACAAACTTGTCTTTAGACGAGAACGAGTTTCCCTATCGCTAGGCTCGTTAAAACATAGCGATGGGCTTGCCCGAAGGGCAGGTTATAGAACAAGCATATGTTATCCTCCTCAAGCTTGACAAAAATAAAGAGGTACTGGTCAGCAATGACTGGGGAAAAATTGGGAGAACCTCACAGCATTAATGGTAGCAAGTCGCTCTTGAACATGACACTTTGTCCTCCGTATCACATCGGGTTGGGTTGTTTCATTCACCGGTCTCATAACCATGGTCCTCGCCACACCATCCGCAATTGGGGTAATGCTACCAATCCATCACATCAGTGTCGTTATATGTTCAAGAGATGTGGTTCTGTAAAGAGTCAACCGTGTTCCATCCACTGCCATACATTATCCTTCATCCACTTCATGACCGCCACCCTGAATCATACATCACAGTTTGTTTTCACCTCATCACAATCACTAGCTCCGTTCCGTGTCACTGATGTGGGATTCATTAAGGCCCTCCTTTGATGGATCGCTCCTTGTCGACATCAGCTCATTATCCAAGGAGTTGATCTAGGAACACCCCCCTCAGTACTTTGAAGCTTGCATGCCTCAATGGCAAGTTTCTCACTTCCGGCGACAGGTATACATCAATGACCTTCGACCAGAAGATTTTGCATGGTGGTCGACGCCAAGTCCTTTATTCCCACCATGTGGATTGTACTGCCGTACCTTGAGGGTCATCATCCTTATCGGTGATTCCTCTCGCGCTTGTTAACGGTTTACATCATTGACCGGTAATCAAGCGATGTCTTTCCATGTTCGACTTCAAGAAATTCTCACATGGATCGACTTGTACATCGAGTGAAGATCGGAAGAGATTGAAGACCCCGGATCTAGTTTCATCCATCCGGGCTGCGATATATATTCAGGACATAAAGACATTTGATATGTACATCATTACAGCAGATGATCATCCTTCTCAAAGGATGATAATTTCAGCAGAAAATTATCAGTCTACAATCAGACGATCGTCTGTTCTATGTACCAAAATGTATTTATAAAGCTGAGCATGGGAATGCCCGCCTCAGCTAGATCATGAAAATGTATGAAAAATAATGTATTGTATTGTATCTTATTACAGGACACTTCTCAGCAGATTGAATGAACTTCGGATCCTCTCAATAAAGCATTTCACCCGATAAACGACCTCATACTTTAGGGGGCATCTGTTATAGACAATTTTGTGCCTTACAGCAATAAGCATGAATTGTCAATAATCCAAGGGATCCAAAGTTCCCTAAACATGATGTTCCTACCCCTAGAGGAACAAGGTCAGCAAACCAACAGCTCTCAGATCAGTTCTCCACCTGAAAACACTCAAAAACAAGCAATCCTGAAATCAAAGCAGGTGCTCCACTAGGTTTCTGCGCTGAAAATCAGTTGCTCCATGGTGTACCTGCGTTGCAAAGCAAGTGGAACAAAGGCCACCTGCGCTGAGCGGGATGGGACAAGTGGCACAATGAGTCATTGCTTTGGAATCTTCCAAAAATGACACTTGGATCAGGGATTTCGCCTTGTGATGAGTCAGAGGCTCTGTTTCTCCAAGTGGAAGCAAGGTTCTCCAAGTGGACTCAAGAACTGAAGATCAACTAAAGATTAACTGAAGAGATAAAGGACACAAGGCAGCTACACATCAATTGCAAGCTGACTCATCCTTTCTCAATTCATCTATATATTGAGCTCTCTCCTATGAGCTCAGGAGGCTGGAATTTTGTGCAAAGTAATGATATGCTGTTGGTTTCACTATTGAGCTATTGGGTGATTGTTTGAGAGAGGTGAAGAGGAGCAATTCTTTCTGCTGGGAGGTGTTGCTGGGTTGGAGCCTTCAATGGTTGTAATACTCTCAGAACCTTTTCTTCTTCATTAATAAAAGCTATTGAGGTTCTTCTATGTGCTCTTGTTTCAATAATATATTGTGATGATTGCATGTTTGGTTTACACTAATCCATGAACCAGTTATGATTGCATGCCTCTTGTAGTTTCCTTCTTTGTTATTTTGCAGGATCTCATTGTAGCTGGGCAAGCAAAAGAACAAGGAGCTAGGAGCAAGCGGCCAAAGAGAAGAGTTTGGATTCGACATTAAGCGCAAGGCAACGGTTAGTGCATTTCTCCATTCTCTTTTGCTTTCATAAAGAAGTAAACCTTAAGTAGTTTGTTTTACAGTTGTTGCTAAGGAACTATCACCCTTAGAGTGGGATAGGGTCATCTGAGTCGGATACTTTTCCCTACAACACATATTGGTTTCATGTGTCTCTATTATGTGTATATTTCATGTGCTTGTTTCATTTGCATGGTTTTGATCATGGGGGTAGTGATGTCGCCATGTGGAATTTGATGGTGTTGTCGTGGAGTGCATCATCATGAGTGTATGTCTAGTTACATGTTGTTATATGTCTCTTACATGTATCATTATTGTATTCTTGGTTACATGTTGCTACCTATGGTTACAATTATTATTCATTTATGCTTGATTATACGTCCTTATGTGTGTGTGTGGTCCATATTTATGCTTGTGTGTTGTCCACACATATTCTAGTGTATCATCTACATTTATGGTTGTGCATTGTCAACATTCATTGGTACTATTGATTTCCTCATGCATGAGGTCATGGTATGTGTGGTTGGCATGGTCACGCATCAGTGACTGGACTCTAACTAGAATGATGGCTATAGGGTTATATGCTTATGAGTTATATTTCTATATGATTTTGTGACTATGTTATGCATGTATCATGCTAATTGGTTGATCTTGCAGATGAGATATCCTCCTTGAACTATGCTAAGGTAAGTTGTATGTGTGGTTGTCATGGCCATGCATCAGTGACTGGACTCTAACTAGAATTGGTTATAGGTTTATATGCTTATGAGTTATATTTCTATATTATTTTGTGAATCATGCTAATTGGTTGATCTTGCAGATGAGATATCCTCCCTGAACTATGCTAAGGTACGTTGATTTATTTTAATTTGGTTTAGCTGACATAGTATGCCTTGCAGGAAAGAGATCAAAATGGCAAGAAAGAAGGTAGACTACAAAGAATCTCCCTATGGATCAGATGAGTAGTATGGTTTTTGGAATTATTCTGACTTGGAAGATACACTGAGAAACTTAAAGGAACAAATAAGTAGTTGTAAGGAAGATAATGACAGAATTATGCAGGCACAGGAGAAATTAGCAGAGGTAAATGTGGTGATACTTCAGATTTTGTCAACATTGCAGCGACAGGAACCACTTTAGATCAGCCATGAGAAAGAGGATAAAAATAATGGGGCATATGTGAGTAGGT
This sequence comes from Pinus tabuliformis, assembly GCA_031772625.1. Lineage (NCBI taxonomy): Eukaryota > Viridiplantae > Streptophyta > Pinopsida > Pinales > Pinaceae > Pinus > Pinus tabuliformis. Next base: position 665,114,452 of record CM062810.1, on the reverse strand, counting down.
CGCATGGTGGTCACAAGTCGAATAAATATGACATAGTGAGAGATGGTATGTTGTTGGACACTCTGGATAGGGGAAGGGATGGACACAGGTACTATTCTAGTTTTGATTCAGATAAACATCATGATAGTCATCGTTATCATCCGTACAGGAGGAGTGATAGAGGATACGTTCCAAATGAGTTTAAGAAATAGAATCCACCAACATTTGATGGTGACATGAATAAATCGCAAGAGACATAGGCATGGTTGCTTTGCATAAGGAAGTTCTTCAAGTTGCATGACTATTCAGAGAACATGAAAGCCAAAATAGCTACATTTAGTCTAAAAGGTAAAGTAGACATTTAGTGGGAAGACATGAAGAATTTTAGAGATGTACATGAGGATGACATGACTTGGAATGATTTGAGAAACTATTCTAGAATAAGTACCTATCAGAGAGATACTTTGATGACAAGGAAAAGGAATTCTATGAGGTAAAAATGGGATCTATGGCAGATGATGAGTACACTAGAAATTCTTTGAGCTACTGAGGTATGTGTCTTACCTCAAGGAGGATAAGGCCAAGATTTAGAGATTCACTAGTGGGTTACCAATGGCATTCAAAAATATAATTGATTTTGATGAGCATAGATCATTGGAGGAGGCCATCAGAAATATAAAGCATTGTTATGAACAATCAAAGCGCAGATCCAAGACTAAGCCAGACTAGAAAGGTAGTGCAAAGAACAATGGAAAATGGGACAAGAAGTGAGTAAGACCTTAGGATTCAGGTAGTAAAGAAAACGTTTCACCACCTAAGAAGTTCAATGCATCTGATAGAGGACATGGGCATCGATTTGAGGAGAAGAATAATGAGCCTGTGTAGTTTTTGACTTGTGGAGGGGATTATCGCAAGAGAGATTGTCCATAGTATCAAGGTGGTAGGCCTCAGATATATATTTCACATGATGCACAAACTGTTGGAGTTGTTGGTTAGAGTGTTCCTCATATTTATGTAGCTTTGGATAACAAACAAGAAGACCATCAAGAATCTATCATTGAGATGGATGGTAAGCTTTGTGATCAAGTTATTTCTATTTTGATTGACCCTACATCTAATTATATCTATGTTAGTCCTAACATGGTTGATAAGTGTGGTTTGAGAAAGGAATTCCATGTCAAATCTTGGTTAGTGCAGTTGGCTACAGGTAAAAATAAGTGAGTTCATCATTTGGTAAGAGCTTGTGGATTTGCTTTGAATAGTATGCCTACTGTAGCACATTTAAATATATTACCATTGGGATCATACAGTATGTTGTTGGGCATGGATTGGTTGTACCTTCATAGAACCAAGGTGTATTTTTATGAAAAGGGAATTGAGTGCTTGGATGACAATGGGGAACCAAGAGTCTTATAGGGTAAGAAGAAATCCACATAAATTAGGATGGAACATCTATGCAAGAAAAGCGTAGTCACAGGAAAGGGTGTTTGTTATTCACAATGCACATCTCTAGTGACAAAGGTAAGGAAGTTGAGGATGTAGATGTTTTCAGTAGGTACCCAGTTCTATAGTAGTTTCAAGATGTATTTCCTAGGGACATTACAAAGTTTCGACTGCACAGGGAGGTAGACTTTTCTATTGAGTTGCTTCGAGTGGTAGCTCTGACATCAAAGGAACCTTACAAGATGAGTACACCTGAGTTGGTGGAGTTGAAGTTGCATTTGAAGGAAATGTTGGATAAGGGATACATTAGGCCAAGTGTATCACCATGGGGCATGCCGGTATTGTTTGTAAAGAAGAAATATGGTACTATCAAATTATGCATTGACTACAGGCAGTTGAATAAAGTGACCATCAAAAACAAGTATCTGCTACCCAGGATTGATGACTTTCTCGATGAGTTGAAGGGAGCAACAATGTTCTCGAAGATTGATTTGAGATTCGGATATCACCAGGTATGCATAAAAAAGGAGGACAAGACAAATTTTTGGACCAGTTATCGAGATTACGAGTTTTTTCATTCCATTTGGTTTAAATAATGCTCCAAATACCTTTATGTGCTTGATGAATAGTGTGTTGTGTCTGTATTTGGATAAATTTTGTATTGTGTTCATTGATGATATATTGGTATATTCTAAAAATGAGGAAGAGCATGTTGATCATTTAGCAGTAGTCTTGAGGTTGTTGAGAGATAATCAGTTGTATGCTAAGCTCAACAAGTGTAGTTCCTTTTAGACAGAGGTACACTACCTGGGACATGCTATTTCCAAGGAGGGAATTGTAGTAGATCCAAAAAAGATAAGAGTTATCATGGAGTGGGTAGCTCCTAGAAATGTAGATGAGGTGAGATATTTCATGGGGTTGGTAGGCTATTATAGAAGTTTTATCAAGAACTTCTCACAAATTGCTTATCCTATCACATCATTGTAGAGAAAAAGTAAGAAGGTCGAATGGACAAAGGAGTGTGAGGCTAGTTTTGAGTAGCTCAAGTAGTTGTTAACACATGCACGAGTGTTAAAGATTGCAGATATGGACAAAGAGTTTGTAGTATGCACTGATGCTTGCAATAAAGGACTTGGTGGAGTCCTTATGCAGGATGGATAGGTGGTATGCTACGAGTCACGAAAACTGAATGAGCACGAGCAGAGCTACTCCACACATGATCTTAAGTTGGCAACGATGAGACATGCATTGAAGATGTGGAGACACTATCTTCTGGGTAGGATGTTTGTGTTGATGAGTGACCATAGTGTTTTTTCGTATCCATTTGACCAACCAAATCTGAATGGTAGGCAAGCTTGGTGGTTGGCCATGATCAATGAGTTCGATTTTGAGATCAGGTATATGAAAGGTAATGAGAATAGGGTGGAAGATGCTCTTAGTAGGCAGATACAAGTAAATCATTTAGCAGCTATGAGCTCCTATGGGACACACTTACAAGATAGGATCTTGCAGGGAGGTCAACAGGATGTCAGGTATATGTAGATTATGAATAGGTTGTAGCAGAGTACAGGTACAGGTATAGGTAGTAGTACATGTAGTAATATAGGTATAGGTACAGGTAGTGTAACACCCTCCTCCCACATCCACCCAAGTAACCATGCAAACCAGGGTAAAAATGAGAGAAGAGGCTACTATGATCTGATTCAACCTCCTTGGAAACCTTAAAGAAGTGGAATTGATAGAACATCACACACAATCATCCAACATCATTAACATAATCCTTAGGAGGCAAGTCAGCCACTCAGACAACCTGCCCCCGGGTCCCACTATTTTTTTGGACCTCTAAGTCCATAATTGCTCTCATGCTATGGAAAAGGTAACAACCAGAGACCTAAATTCACTCTCATAGGCCTGCATGCCAATGATTGTGGACCAAACGTGTTAGTTCTATGCCAATGACCCCGCAATTTAAGCCACTTTTTCAGGCCCAGAGGTCAGGCCACAACCCAAATTGGAATGAAAACTTGAAATCAATGAAAGTACAGGGAAACAATGACACAAAAGAAATAAGCTCAACAAGACCTTAACCAGACCCCTACTAGCCATGAAAAACATTTCTTCAAACATATTATCGACATCTAACCTACAGGTGTAAACAACAAAATTAAGTGTAATGATCTCATACTTATCTGAGAATCGCTATAAACCATTTTTCCCTAATGTCATTTGGTGTATATTCATCCATTAGGTCATAGACACATTGTCCATTCATATACAACTAAAAACATGCTAAGATCCATACATAGCTGGTGTCATAAAATATGCATATAACCAGCATAATGGGAATAGAAGTACAATAAACATATCAGCCATCAAAATCCAATGAAACAACAGTAAATTTAACATTAAAATCAAGGAAATGAATTTCTCATTAATGAATACAATGAAACAATCAGAGATGGGACTACCACGTTCCACCCAACCATACATTGATTGAGCCAAGTCTCTCTTTAGCCAATCCACCCCATTCCATATTCCAAGCATGAATGTGGGACTCATAGAACACATCAAAAACACCAATCAATGTGGATGCCATCGGAGTTCTCTCCCTACACCGTGAGGAATTTGAGTGTCTCCTAGTCTCTCAGGCTTTACCATGCATTCACAGTCTAATCCAAGGATCACTATGCCCTACACCAAGACATACTCTCCAGGATTTACTGTGCATTCCATTCCGAAATCACTAGGCCCAATGGAGAGAAAATCCACCTCTTGGCTTTACCGTATACCCCACCATTCACGGACAAGGTTTCCTAGGCACACAATCTGGCTGTACAAAAAACCATAGCCTAGTTTAGGGAACACTACATCATGTGTTTTTCAATTTACAGATCCACTTCACTCAACTTTGAATCCAATCCTACCATCCCACATAAACCAAATGAGAGAATCCATCTCATCAAAGCTATCAGGAAATGGCAAGGCTAGGATGAAAATACTATCACACCTAGAAAAACCCATGTCATGGTAGAAAAGAAACACATGTAATTCCATGCATGCCAAATCTAGCAAGGAAAATACACATTCAAGTTGATACCTGCAATGAAGCCTGTTGTTGTTGCTTGATCCTGCCTTCCCCTTCTTTATCTTTTCTTCCTTTTGCCTTCTTTTCCCTTATTTCTCCAATGCCAAAGTGCTCCAAGAAAACTCTAAGTGTCCAAGAGTATGAGAGAGAGAGAGAGAATAATGGGAGAGCTCTAACACTGAGCTGACCAAACCTTAACACTAACTAAGCTTGCCAATTGATCCTCATAAGCCTTTTTATGAATGAGGCCTCTATTTTCTTCACTTTCCATTATTTTCCTTCATTTTCCTCCTCGCGTGCAACTTGTGACCTTTCACCTCCTTTTTCTCCTAATTTCCATTATTTTCATAAATAATTGTGCCAAAATTTCCATTTTGCCTTTCCAAAGTCTTAGCGATTACATTTGTTAATTTCCTTAACCATAAACATCCAAATGTACACCCCCTAGGATGTCTTGCCCAATATTCAGCTTGGAATATGTGTCCCATCATCTGTTGTATTTATATATTTTTAAATGGAATTTTCATCAGGGTTGTTACATAATCCTCCCCCTTGGGGGAACACCATCCTCGACGTTCAATGACACCTATATGCAACAAGACTGCTGAAAACAAAACATACTACCCATGGAGCTTTATAACATATCTCGTTGTAGTATTTACAATGAATGACCCACTCAAAAGCAAAGCATCATCACAACATGACCAGATAACAACCATACTACATATTGGAGCTTTATAACACATCTCATTATGATATTTACAATAATACACACATATTCAAATATGCTAAACCAACAAAAAAGAGAATATGATGCACGCATCCGCATGAGGCGCGATTCGCTTAGAACTAATCATGCATCGCTTAGCGAACAGGGCCAAAATGGGGAAGCCCGAGCACCCAATCGTTTGGGGGAACCGGAGGACCACCGGAGGGAAAAGGTAAAAGCGCTAAAGTACAAAGGCGAGACCCGCGCTTTGGAAACCGACGATTTTGATAAGGGTGCCCTTGAATGGTAAGAGGTTTTGGACAGGAGCGCAATGATTCCATACACCGATCGATGCATGGTAGGCGTAAGTGAGAGAAAACTGTCGTTGATTGCGCACTATCAGTCGAGAAAGTCAACTGCACGAAACGTGCGTATGGCGTCGGATTTGGAGGGCCCAGATTAGACAGCTGAGATTGTGCTTGATGGAAAGAAGCAGACTCGACAAGGAATTAAGTCGTGTTCTAAAGGGATTTGGAATCCGTTTGACCGCCACGGTGGAGGAAGAACACATCCATGGCGTAACTAAATAAACAAACTGACAAAGCATGCTGGCACCATTTAGAGGAGGATAATTGGCCACTCCCTGAGTGTTCATGATGACACTGAATGCAAGGAACTCCAACTGCATCTACAGAAGGTGAGTCGATAGGCGGAAGAGGAATCGAACAAGCATAGAGATTGAATGGCTAAAGCCATGAACAGAGACAGTCGAATCAGTCAGATTGGAATCCGAATTGAGAAGAGTCCAAACGACCAAGAGAGACAGTGAACAGTGAACCCTGAGAGGAGGACTAAACATAGAGAACAGTAAAGCGAAGCAGAAGAGACAGAGGGCCGAGCTGACTACAGGCAACGTCGAGCACCAGAGAGCTTGAATATTCAAGCCTTCCCATAGAGGAATCTATCCAGACTGAGCATCACATTTTTCTCTTTCCACTGTAGACCAAAGGTCACAGAGCTGGTAGGAAGAAGAAGAGTTTGTGTACTCCCAATGGCTTAGGGAATCCAAGAGCCACCCTGCCAAGCAAAATCTGCTTCAGGAGAACTCATATTGAGTCCCTGTATTGTAATTTCTCTATTGAAAGACACAATAAAACAAGGCCACCACTGAAGTTGGACCGGAGACGTAGCCCTGGAGAATAGGGTGAAATCCTTATTAAAATTGTTTGTCTCTTTGTGTTGCTTACTGTATTTATCTGCTATATTTCCATTTAATTTTCCATGTATTGGCAATCTGATCGATCCATTTTTCAATAACATAGAACACACACACCAGCACATGAGTCTGTAATACCTTTAGTTTAATAAATCTTTAACTGATGGCACTCATAGGGTGAATATCAGATCAAGTGGTATCAGAGCAGTAAGGTTGTAAGGTTAGACAAGCTTGTGTTGGTATAGCTGTGAATGCTCACAAGATCAAAGCTCAAATTAGGAGAAGGAGAGTTGGTGGAAGCTAATCCTAAAATTGGGAGAGTCTATCCTCGAAATACCATGTCAGAAGAAAGTTCTATGGGGCCAGACCCTCAATTCATAGAGAGTTTCCTAGCTATGAAGTCCATGGTTGAAGAAATGTACCGAGACTTTAGAAAGCAAAAGGTGGAAGATGCACGAGGCTCGAAGCAAGAGAAAGAAGAAAATGAGTCTCACTTCCATGACAACTCCAAAGGAAAAGGGAAAGAGGAAAACTTTATCACACCTCCTAATAGCCCTGTACATAATAAGAAAGCATCTTTGATAAAGTTAGATGTTAAATTTGATTTGCCTATATATGATGGAGAGCTAAATGCTGAAAAATTAGACAATTGGATTAGACAAATTGATGTGTATTGCAGAGTACAGAACATAAACGCAAACAACGGTAAGATTCAGCTGACAAGCCTACACCTAGGAGGCACTGCCTTGGTTTGGTGGGAAGGTAGAACCCAAGCTGATATGCAAAGCCATGGAAAGACCATCTCTGTCTAGAGTGACTTCATTTCTGCAATCAACAAACAGTTCTATCCATTGGCCTGCATGCAGCAGCCCATGATGAGTTGGCAAACTATTCGACAGTTGAAGGGGAAAAGTATACAAGGGTATACTCAAAAGTTCAAAAAGAGAGCATTGATGTTGGGTATCTCACTAGAATCACCAGAGACTCTTTTGAAGTACATTGTTGGTTTACACAGCTACATGAGGCATACCATCCTCATGTTTAATCCCACCAGTATAGATGAGGTGTTTGTACAAGCTACTCATCTAGAGGCTGGAGGAAAGAATGGCAATCCAGAAGTTGGGGGGCCATCCCAACCCACTGTAAGCAAGAGCAAGGAGAAAAGAAAATAGAAGTTGAAAGCAAGGAAGGCTAACATTGCATAGAAAGCCAAAGATTCATGCACTCACTGCAAAAAGGATGGGCATGATGATGAGCATTGTTGGATTCTACATCCAGAGCTGAGACCTAAGAAGTCTGAGGGTAAGAAGAAGAAGACAGCTACATTTATTCAGAGAGATTTGGGGTTAGACTCAGGAGATGAAACAACCATAGCATCCACAGGTATAAAAGGTAAGAATTATGAAGCATCTACTAGTAATTATGCTCAATCTGTTATTGATGAAGAAAATGAGAGAAAATACATGAGCTTTTCCATATTCAAGTTATTTCCAAAAATCAAAAGATTTATATTTTGTTTGATAGTGGCTCTCAAGTAAATTTGATTTCTGAAACAATTGTAAAGAAATTGGGATTAGAAACTACACCTCACAAGAAACCATACCCATTAGGATGGTTGAATGATAAAGTACAACTACAAGTGACTAGACAATGCAAACGCAAGTTTTCTTTTGGGTCAGCATTTGCAGATGAGGTTGAGTTAGACATAATTCCTTTGGATATATGTGGAATTGTTTTAGGAAGTCCTTACTTGTACGATAAAAAGGCTATTTTCTATAGAGCTGAGAACAAGTATATACTGGTTAAATATGGAATCGAATACTTTGTAAGAGCTCATAAGCTCAAGAATAATTATACTCTCATAAACTCAGGACAAATGAAAAGAATGATTAATTCATACAAACAATTCTTATTGATGGTTGTAAAGGAAAAGAAACCTGATAAAACCAATGTATTTGAGGGCTGTAATGTTGAACAACAAGCTGATATGGAAAAGTTTGTTTCAGAGTATGATGTCTTGTTTCAAGAACCTAAAGGTCTACCACCCAAAAAGGGAATAGTATATGATATTATTTTGTAGCAAGATGTTCCATTGCCTAACATTGGGATGTAAAAGTTGTCTGCTTTAGAGAATGTTGAAATCAAGAAGCAGGTGAAGGAGTTGCTCGAGAAGGGCTTCATCAGACCTAGCACATCACCATGTGAGTCACCAATTGTTTTGGTGAGAAAGAAAGATGGCTCGTTGAGAAGGTGCATTGATTACCGAGCACTGAATAAGATAACAATCAAGAATCATTATCCCCTTCCTCGCATAGATGATCTCTTAGATCAATTGAAAGAAGTTGTTTATTTCACCAAAATAGGTTTGCACAGTGGATACCATCAGGTCAGAGTTGCAGAGCAAGATGCATGGAAGACTGCTTTCAAAACGAAGGAAGGGATTGTATGAATGGCTAGTTATGCCTTTTGGCTCAACTAATGCTCCTGCTACTTTCATGGGACTAATGAATGATGTACTCAGACCTTCTATTGATGATTTTGTTATTGTGTATCTAGATGACATTCTGATTTTTAGTAAAATGCAGGAAGAACATTTAAAGCATGTTAAGCAGACACTAGATGTTTTGAAAAGAGAAAAACTTTATGTTAAACTCTCAAAATGTGAATTTGGTAAAACTTCTCTAAACTACTTGGGTCATGTAGTAGGGGGAGGTGAATTGAAAATAGATCCCTCTAAAGTGGCATTCATTGTAAACTGGCCTAAACCTAGGTCTGCTATAGAAGTGAGAAGCTTCTTAGGAGCAGCACAATATTGGAGGAAGTTCATCTCCAACTTCTCCACGATTGCAGCTCCCTTACATGCTTTAACAAGATTGAATAAGGTGTTTCAGTGGGGAGGCAAACATCAGAAATCCTTCGGCACCTTGAAAGAGAAAATAAGTACAGCACCTGTACTAGCACTACCAGATTTGCAAAGACCATTTGAGATCCAAACAAATGCCAGTGACTATGCCACGAGAGTAGTGTTGACACAGCATGGCAAACCCATATGCTATCATTCTGAGACTTTTAATCCTACAGTAGTCAACTATCCTACATATGATAAAGAATTGTATGCATTAGTTCAGAGTGTAAAAAGTGGAAACGTTATTTAATGGGAAAAGAGACAGTAATACATACTAATCATCAGCCACTTCAATATCTACACTCCCAAACTAAGTTATAACAATCAAGACATTACAGGTGGATGGGTTTTCTACAACAATTTCACTTAGTCATCAAACAAAAAAATATCATACATAACAAGGTTGCAGACATGTTATCTAGACCCATTATAAATGAATCTACCATACTTAAGCATAATTTTGTACTACATGAAAGCTACATAGAACAATATGCTCAGGATATGGATTTTAAAGATGTATATGAAACTTTGAGTCAAGGCAAAAGAGTAGAAGAATTGGACTACCACATAAAGGACTGACTCTTCTACCATTGTGGGAAACTCTGCATTCCACAAACTGAGAGGATAAAGATAATTAGGGAAGCTCACACTTATCTGATATCAAGTCACTTTGGGGTAAGAAAAACAGTTGCACAGCTGCAAATATTCTACTATTGGCCAAAAATGAATGATACAGTTTCTAGATATGTAAGAGGGTGTTCCATGTGTGCTAAAATCAAGCCCAGTAATAGAAAACTAGGCTTGTACACTCCATTTCCGATCCCTTCTCACCCTTGGGAAAGCATTTCCATGGATTTTGTAGGAGGACTGCCTAAATATAGGAAAGGTCATGATTATCTATATGTTGTTCTGGATAGGTTCAACAAAATGTGCATTTTGATACCTTGTAGTAAACAGGTCACAGCTGAAAAGACTACAAAATTGTTCTTTGAACATGTATGGGTTCATTTCAGATTACCCACTTCCATTGTATCTAATCGAGACACCCAATTTGTGGGGAAGTTTTGGTCTAGTCTGTGGGAACTGATGGACACCAAGTTAAAGAAAAGCATAGCTTTTCATCCACAAACAGATGGCCAGATAGAAGTAGTAAACAGGAATGTGATCCAATTACTAAGAGGTTATTGCAAAAAACATCCTAAGCTTTGGGATGAACACTTGTGTTATGTGCAGCATGCTTACAATAGAGCCAAACACTCTTCTACACAGAGATCTCCTTTTGAGACCTGCTATGGTTTCACACCAAGGTCTCCTTTGGATTTTTTGTTTGGTAAAGATACCATGGTTGATGGGCATAGTGATGTGGATAAGGCAACCAGGTTCATTGAACAGATCTAGGAGATCCATCAGGAAGTACAGGAACAACTAGAAAAGAGCCAGGCCAAGTATAAGGCTAGGCATGATAAGCATCGAATGGAATATAGTTTTCAAGTTGGAGACCAAGTCTGGCTGTATATCAGCAAGGACAGGATGTAAGGTGAAGGCAAAAATCTAAAACCTATTAGGTATGTACCTTTTAGGATACTTGAGGAGATTGGTGAAAATGCATTTCACCTTGATCTACCAGCTTACATGCACATCTACTCAATCGTAAATGCAGACTGTTTGAGATTGTTTGAACCTTCAATGATTGAGGACCCTAAAGAGGAAAGTCAATTGCCTTCTATTGATGACCTGCTACCTGAATACCTCAATGAGTTGCAAGAAGACAAGTGCTGGACAGGAAGGTAAGGAAAACGTGCAGGGGAGAATTTTAGTACCTCAGGATTGGGCTCAAAGGTTCAAAGCCAAGCAGCGCAAAGTGGATTGAGATTGGACAAGTGAAGAAACAGTATCCTCACTTAGTCGATGCTTGAAAACAAACTTTTGGTGGTCCAAAATCTTTTTCAATAGGGAGGTCGTGATCCAAATTGGATCCATAGAAATACTGTCAAGAATCATGACTGAATCAGGTCGAACAAATCTCTAATGAAATCCAAAACAGTATCAAAAACACCCTGGAACCAGTGGCCATGGCAGCCAACATGGAACGATGAGGACCTCATTCAAAGCACACTAACTGAGGCCCATGGAGACTGTGCAGGAGGCCAAAGTAGCCCCTGGGAGCATCGCTAAGCAAACAGGGCCAAAATGGGGAAGCCCGAGCACCCGGTCGCATGGGGCGACTGGAAGATTGCGTGCGAGAAAAGGTAAAAGCACTAAAGTACAAAGGCAGGACCCGCGCTCTAGAAACTGATGGTTTTGATCAAGGAACCCTTGAACGGTAAGAGGTTTTGGATGGGAGCATAGCGATTCCATACACCGATCGACGCATGGTAGGCGAAGGTGAGAGAAAACCATCGTTAATTGCACGCCATCAGTCGAGCAAGTCAACCGCACGAAACACGTGTATGGCGTCAAATCTGGAGGGCCCAAATCAGACAACTGAGATTGCGCCCGATGGAAATAAGCGGACTCGACAGGGAATTAAGTCATGTTCTAAAGGTATTTGGAAACTGTTTGACCACCACGGTGGAGGAAGAATGCATCCACGGTGTAACTGAAGAAATGAACCAATGAAGTATGCTGGCACCATTTAGAGGAGGACAAGTGGCCACTCCCTAAGCATTCATGATGATGCTGAATGCAGGGAACTCCAAGTGCAGCTGCAGAAGGCGAGTCGACAAGTGGAAGAGTAACTGAATAGGCATAGGGATCGAATGGCTAAAGCCATGAACAGAGACAGTTGAATCAGTCAGATTGGAATCCAAATTGAGAAGAGTCCAAGCGACCAAGAGAGACAGTGAACAGTGAACCTTGAGAGGAGGACTAAACACAAAGCACAATAAATCCAAGCAGAAGAGACAGAGGGCCAAGCTGACCACAGGCAACATTGAGCGCAAGAGAGCTTGAAGATTCAAGCCTTCCCATAGACGAATCTGTCTGGACTAAGAATCACATTTAGATCTTTTTATTGTAGACCAAAGGTCATAGAGCTGGTAGGAAGAAGAAGTGTCTGTGTACTTCGAGTGGCTTGGGGAATCCAAAAACCACCCCGACAAGCAAAATCTACTTCAGGAGAACTCATATTGAGTCCCTGTATTGTAATTTCTCTGTTGAAAGACACAATAAAACAAGGCCACCACTGAAGCTGGACCGGAGACGTAGCCTTAGAGAATAGGTTGAACTCCTTATTAAAACTGTTTGTGTCTTTGTGTTTCTTACAGTATTTCTCTACTGTCTTTCCATTTCATTTTCTATGCATTGGCAATCTGATCGATCCGTTGCTTCAATAACACAAGACACACACACCAGCACATGATTCTGTAATACCTTTAGTTTAATAAATCTTTAACTAATGGCACTCATAGGGTGAATATCATATCAATCCTCAAAGTAATACGAGGATTCACCTCCTTCCAAAGAATTCCAAAATCCACTGCAAAGTCAAATCTTCATGTAGTGTCCAACTCTATAATCTTGCGCCACTTATCCTTTCAACGAATAGTTACCCGATCATTCTTCCAAGGATCACTCCCAATGTGCATTTGATTCCATCTAGAAATGCTCATGAAAAAAAAAATCCACCCCCGACCTTCCCTTCTCTGCTACACAGTCCCTTGGGCAATCCGGTCAACCCTTCCGTGTAGTCACTCACCTTCCAAGTTTTGTTGGCACCCCCATCCCCGGCATTCCATCCTTTGGCAAGGCTTCCTCACATCAGAAAATACAAAATCCAAGGCATATACCTGCCTAAAAACCATCACCAGTTATAGCATGCTCATGGAAATCAATGGACACAATTGGGTACCAGTGTCCCACAATGGCCCTACTCCTGAAGTGATTTAGCAGCATATTGTTGCTTGTTCCAATTTCTTTCATTTTTGCTACTAATTCTTATAGTCGATTTCAACCACCCAACTGAACATGTTCATGCATTCTTGTATGAAGCACATATTTTCCATTATATTTTAAACAAATTGAAATAACTTCAAATCATACCTCATTGGTAGCTTGTTAATAAGCTACATTTTCAATCATGTTCGCTTCCTATCACAACAAGTTAAATTATCATATTTGACCAAGTCAACATGTATAAAAATATCACATCAGGTTAGCTAAAAACATAACCATCAAAATCATAAATCACATGTAACCATCATAAACCATAGATAGCATGTAATCATGATATACTAGAATCATAAATCATATGCTTAGTAAAACAAAAATACAATACCGATACTTATCATTCATCGATCCTTACTTCTGCCTTTGTTTCTTTCTCTGTATGCACTCTGGATCGATTGCCATACCAAACCAACACCCAATGACTTCTCCTCAACCATGTGCTCATACACGTAGTTTACATCACACCCATACAATCCACACACGACATACAATACCATGCAATACATGCACCTACACCTGACATACAACACATACACCTACACCCAGTGTACAATACAACACGAATACGTATATAGAGTGAAACACAATGAATGCATATGTCACAATACCTTGACTACACTATGCACATATATAATATTGCATTCTCACAACACAACATGTACGAAATGCACTCAATCGTACATGTACACCAGTACCACATGTACCAAGAACCACCTACACAAATCCATATGTACACTACACCATTGTACAATATGTACACAATACCACATGTACACAGTACCACACACATGACATGTACGCGACACCACATGTACACAACACCACATGCAAGAAATGTACACAACACCACCTGCACATAGCCCCACTTGTACAACATGTACACAACACCACATGCACACAACACCACTTGTACAATCATGCACACAACACCACTTGTACAATCATTCACACCACACCATATGTACATAGCACCACATGTAGAATATGCATGCAACACCACTTGCACATAGCACTACATTTCTAACATGTACATAGATCATCTATACATAGCACTGCATATCCAACATGTGCACAACACCATATGCACACAACACTACATATCCATCATGCACACAACACAATATGTTATAATACCGCATATCCAAAATGTACATAGCATCATCTATACCCAGAACTGAATATGAAACATTCCTACAACACTATCTGTACTACACCATGTACATAACATTACATAATCAACATGTACACACACTAAATATACACCACATTGCATGCACACAACATCACAGGTGCAACAAGTACAACATATACGACATATGCACAATAATCGTACCACACATCAAAAACAACATTGACACGTTACCAAGAAACATTTCTTCGAGTGTCTTATCCATGCTTGTCCTAGCATGCTGCAAACATCACTTCTTTCACTTTGTTGATGTATCCATCGGTATAACCTATCCATAACATAAGCATAGGCATAATACAAGCATACAATAAAAAATCATATTCACATGATACTGACCTCCTACGTTTTTCATGACTACTCTTCCTGCTTGATTCCTCGTAGCCAAGAACCTCTTCATGGCATTCACCTGTGTAAGAAATCATTCCTCCACAAGAATGATTCCTAATGACATGTCAGACAGTGACATAGATACATGGATACATACATACATATACATAAACATCAACATAAAATAATAATGATCTCGTCAGTCAGCATCATACATACATACATAGATATGTACATATAAAATAATCATGATCCATGATAATCCTATCAAACATGGCATACATACATACATACATACATGTATACATATATAATATCATCATAATCATGATCACAACATAATTACCAGATAACATAAGGTCTAGGTTAAGAGAACTTGCTTATTATAACATGCACAACATTAAGAGTAGTCATTCCCAACATAGCCAAGGCATCTAATGCCTCAGATCCATTTACTTTACCTTTTTGGTTACCTTTCTCATGTATGTATTGCTACCATCCATTTACCATAATCAACCCAACCAGTGCAATTGACTGTCATAGTATTACCTTCCGTTGTGCTTACTCATGCATGGAGTTTCATCTGTGTCTTACATTACCTATTGGGTACCACATAGCTCTCCCCGAGCTCCATCAACTTTTCCTCTTTCCCAACCAATTCCCCGGACTTGGAACATAAAAGGAAAGAACGGAAACAACAACAAGAATAAAACCATGAAAACTAATCACAACACGACTCCGCAAATGAAGTGGTATGGTCATACTCTAGACATAAATAAAGTTGCAAATCAAGTGCAAAAAAATAAAAATAAAAAGACCAAAAGCACAAGACTAACAACAAGCACCATGACTCAATCCCCATGGTTCCCAGGGAAACTCAACTAGAGCCTTCGTCAAGATTTTATGGAAACCTCTCTTTTCCATGTAGTCCCTTGCATCATATTTCCATAAACACATGATTGTTACTGTATAAATAAACATAACAATACATCAGTTACCTCATCTTATTATGCCAAGAACGTTTCTTGCAACTGAACACATCCACGCGATCTCTCAAGGGACTCCAATCCTTTAACAGATCCACCTGTAACTAAATACTAGCTAATATACTTGTAAAGTACATGTTCATGAATCTAACACATATCCACATAATGTCAAACAAAATCCAAGTTAAGAAGACTCCCTACATGCAAAGCACTCGTTCGTTTGGAATTATGTTTCCAAACATAGCCAAAGGAATTCTTACCCAATTCCTTTTTTTACCTTTACCCTGTTGCAACTACGTCTTACTATATAGTGTCACATCACCCAACTATTAGTTATAACACATCAATTATTACCTCGTCACGCTAATACCAAACATGTTTCCTGCAACTGCTCACACATGTCAACCACATGTTCCTAATATCAAGACAATCATATCTATCAATTTGAAATCAAATTTTACAAACAATCATGTCATAATCCACAATCAACTCATAGTCGTTAGACATAGCGCTACAAATGTCACCTACTACACTCAAGCACATATCAACTGTCTCAACACATATGTTAGTATACTCATCTTAAAACGAGATCATTTGAGCACATACTCATATTATGAAATTCATCAAACATTCAACCAACTTGCAAACATACCATGCTAATTAAATCAACTAGGCACCAAACACTCAAACAACAAATAGATGTCATAATCAGAAAATCAAGCACCAAATATACAACATAAGAAAACTCATACCTTAATGTATATCATAGGAGGTTATCTTGTCTACACAATAAATTTAGGCTAGCACAATACAACTTCACAACTTATCAATTCAAACATAAATCATGATATCCATAACAATAACTAACTAACATGTTCACATCATAAGCTTATAAACATTTTTCATCTATGTATAGGAATCACATATGTATGATCAATCTAGATTAGTACAGCATATTTCAACACAATAGTCGACTCATACCTGAATTTTGTAACCCTAGCCATATGCATAGGCCAATCCAATTTAACATGCTACATATGATGTCAAGATCTTAATGAAATAACCCTAATCATCAAATTACTAGCATATAACAACCATAAGCTATATATCATGCTCATCAACAACATAAAACCTAATCGTCAAGCTAACTGTCATATAGAAACAACAAGTTAACCTATAACAACTCATCAACAACATATCATATAACATAATCATCAAGTTATCTAACTTAACCAACAATAGTAATGCTTACAACCACATGTTAATCTCATTCTTGACTATCTGACTCATGTGCATATAACTATGTTAATCAATTATCATCTATCAAGTACATAACCATAACATCAAAAGACATGTACATAACCTAATGTATATAACCTTAATGCATATAACAATCCTTAACCTACATACATGCATACCCAACATACAAACCTGTATGATGACATACTCTCGCCTCAAGGTCCAATGTTGCAACTTCACTTTGATGATATGCATGTCCTGCTTTACCTCATTCAACACATTAGCATCATAACATACCAATAGCACCATAATGATCTAAATTGCATACAATGACTTCAAAAGGAATGTTTGACCTACTATTCAAACTATAACCAAGACCATACATGCATAACAACTCTATATAGACATATAGCAAATGAGTACCAAACCATACACACATCATTCTAGATAGAGTTCAATCATCAATGTGTGACCATATCAAGTACACAAACCATGATCTCATGTATGACAATAACCATTACTCCATTTTACACATTGCCACATGCAACCAACCATGTTCCTAAGCAATGCAAAATCAACCGCACATACGCATAGGGGCATGTAGTCAAACATAAGCGATCAATTCTTGTAATCAACCTACAAAATTGACATGCAAGGATGTAAGTAGGAAACATAAAATCAACATATAAGCGACATATAACCATATGCAACTGGTCACGTAATCATGACAAATACATTTCACGAAATCAATATCAAATTCTCCATGATAACCATACTACAACCAAGCTAATCAATCATCAAGAAAATGCAACAAGAACATGAAATTAAAGCGTAGGAGATGTTAGTGTCGGTCTTGAGCCCTCCATCAGTGATCAATAACTCTTTGCATATGCATTTATAGGTGTCTCATCAGTGTCAGTTTTGCATCCCGCTAGGCATGCCATAACACTGAATGGAGGAGCTGGTCTTTCTTCCTTTCTCGGCTTTGCTGAATCAGGTCATACCACAATGTAATTGAGTCAGGCTTGTTCTTGTTTTTTGTCTTAAGGTCCCATGGTCTTAGGTCTAGGGTTTTGAGTCAAAATCATTTCAAGGTCATGAGTCATGGTCAGTAGGTGCCCAGCAAGCCGGAAGGAGTCTTGTACATAAGTTTCATTATCATTTTCTTCAGCTATAGCTCATTTTATGCCTTGGATTTAAAAACCCTGTTTTTAAGTCCAAGGCCATGTGGAAATTTGAAAAAATAAAGAAATTCTCAAAAAATTTGTAAAAGTGCCGGCAATAACCCTGGTTCCTTCACTACAGTCCCTCAGGCGGTCAACCTGCAAAAAGAAAGGAGTCAAACGCATCAAAAGGCTCATTTCAGGACAAAATGACTCCAAAACAGTGTTAAAAAAGAATGTCCAAGTGGAAACATTAGAAAGTGGGTTCTAAAGTTAATTTTTTTTTAAAATGAACCTATAAAAGCTATTTTCCCTCTTTAGTTACTCTTATTGTGCATATGAAGGTCAAAAATTCATGTTAGAGGCAAGAGGAGGCAACTCGGGCAAAATTCTGCAAATTACAAGGGTAATTCTGCTGCGCGACCACGTGGGTGGGCGCAACCAAAAAAAGGCCAATGCGCTGTGTTAAATTACACAGGCGCGACCAAACGGAGGGGTGAGACCAAACTGGGAGCTTGCGCGACCAAAAAGTCTGCCCGCCCTAAAAACTCACTCAAACGCTGAAATCACCCTCAAATTCTCTCAAATTATTAAGGTATGCCTCATTCACATGTTTGATAATGGGGTTAGGATTGAAAAGGAAGGTTATGGTCATGATTTTATGCAAGGAATCCATAGAAAATAGGTTGAAATGACTTGATGTTTTGCATGCATATGTTTGACAGTTTGTTTGTTTTTCAAGGCAATTTTTTCCTTATATCCCTCCATTCATTTTCCCAAAATTAAATTACATATGTTAACATGTTATATTTGTTAATCTCATTTGCAAATTAGTCATACCAAACCTGCCCCTTAAATCCTATCAAATCCTACCCCTAAATCATGTGCAAACCCTAGTCCTTTCAAACCCTATAAACCCTACCTTTTCCCATGTGTCATGTTCAAACCCTACACTAGTATATACAGCAAATTTACATATGTAAATACACAGCAGAATAAAAAAAAAACATATAAAAACAAAAAGAAAAAATGATAGCAAGGCATGCTTATGAATATCACACAAAAACAGTGAAAAATGTAACTTGCATAGCCTTATAAAAACAAAAGAAAAATGACCTCTTGCTGTGTAAATGTCAAAGATTAGTAGCTGTATGGTGCTCATGACAAAAATTCATTAAATATACAACTGCATAGTTATCAAAAGAGCAGTTTTGCTGTGCTAGGGTTTGCAAAGTGACATGGTATTTATCTCCCTATCCTTAAACTCTGTTTTCCCTTACCTTTCCCCTCACAAAAACCTTGATTCAATTGCTCATTAAATCCCCTAAAATCCCTATGCAATTGATACCCTTCCCTTTTGACAAAGTATGTAATTGAAAACCCTAATTCACTCATGGCAAATGAAAAAATAAGGCTGCCTCTGTTTTTAATGAATTGTTGTTACAAAAATTGATTGGCAGCAGACTTTGTTGATGGGTTCCATTATTTCCCCTAAACCTAATTCCTAATATCTTCTATTTTCCCTCATTCCTATGTTACAATCCCCTCTCCCTTCCACTATAAAATGATCGCAACAACCCCTTCCTTTCCTCTTACAATCAGAAACCCTAATTCCCTATGGTAAAGCATGATGGAAACTGCCAGCATTAAAAAAGAACTGCTGTTACGTAAAGTAGTTGGTAGTGATTGATAAAGGGGTTTCATTGTCCCCTTAAACCCTAAATCCCTTTCACCCTCATCTTCCTAAATACCATTGACACATCATATCCCATTTTTCTTGCAAATTTATTACAGTAACCCTTCCCTCCCTTGGTGATCAAGCATACAAAGTCCCTGTTTCCCAAAAGCATCAATGACCATTTTAAAAGTTATAAAAAACAGAGTATGCTCTTAATAGACATTCAAAGACAAAATGAAATGAGCAGCCTGTTAAATGTTGATAGTTGATGCTGCCTTATCCCCCTATGCCCATGTCATCCTTCCTTCCATCATGATGAAAATTCTATATTGTCCTTTCCCTTGGTGATTAAAAATCACAGTTTCCCTAAATAAAGTATTGATTTGCAAATGATGAAAGATGAGATGGCACGTTTAACATTATGTGATGTTTTCCTTCAGAATTCCCTGCTTATATATATATTTTTTCCCTTTCCTATATGTAAATTCCCTCCCCTAACATATCCCTCATGATGTTTCCCCTTGAAAACAGCATACTTCACAGCATTTTGCAGGCAGGGCAGCGGTCATTTTGACTTATTTATTCCACCTTGCTCAATAACACCATGTCAAACACTGAGACTAATGAGCAAGGTGATGACCGATCATCATCTACTGAGATTGAGATACAGCAGAGGCCTCGTAGGGGAGGCAAGGGTGGTCACCACAAGAGGGAAGAGCCTACATCACTGACAGAGTTGCAGGCTTGCCCATTGGCAGTATCTTGCTTTCAGCATATGGCTTGTTTTCAGTTTTGTGAGAGGTTGTCACACATCCAGCATCACAGAGACTTGGCTCGGTTTTTTGTCCTCCATCTCCATGATAGGCAGGTCACCCTTGCAGGGGTGAATTTTGTGTTTTCTCCAGAGGCTATCACAGATGCTACCGGGATACCCAATGTGGGTGAGGTATGGCCAAAGCGCAAGTGGGTGGACCTGGTATACTATGAGCCATATGTTAGGCCTGCCTATGTGCATCACTTGACAAGGAACTTTCCTATCAAGTTCCTCCGAGCAGAGTATATAGACACCATGAGACTCATTATGCACTACTTCACATGCGAGGGGAGATTCTCACGAGTATTTTCTTGTCATATCCGCATGATGATGCACTTCACCAGAGTGAGGATGATGAACATCTCGGCATACTCATTTCACGACATTCAGAGGATAGCCACCACCTTTCGGAGACAGACTCCAGTACAGCAGCTCCGGAGCCTGTGCCATCATGGTCTTATTCAGCTAGTAGTTTCCCATCAGCTGAGCCAGCAGGGCATCCCTTGGGCGGATTTCATCTCCCGAGATGTTTTCACACAGCCACATTCAGGGCCTGAGGCAGTTCATGAGGAGGGAGGGCCATCACATCAGCCCGAGACCAGCATCCCGAGACACATGGCTTCTTCTCCTCGGGTCACATATCAGAGAGGTCACAGGACCTTATTTGCAGCAGCCCGACGAGTACTTTCTCTACAGCCAGTGGAAGGGGTCTCGTCTTCATCATCAGAGCAGCGAGTGTTATCTCTACACCAGGTGGAAGGGGCCTCGCTTTCTTCACCGGCACAGGCAGTACGAGAGGGCAAGCAGCCCATGGTTGAGGATGAGGCAGTTGGCGAGGCACATGATGATTTCACTGGTCGTGATGCTCATTCTCCTTCCTCTTCAGATTTCTATGAGCTCAAGGAAGAGAACCTTGTGTTGCAGCGGAAGCTTGAGATGGCTCAGTGGACTATCACTTATTTAGAGCAGCGGACCAAACAGCTGGAGACCGAGAAGGAGTTGGATGAGTTATGGAGGATTCGATTCGACCGAGTCATCAACCGCAGGAGGCCTGGGGACCCACTGCCCAAGGATAGAGAGTTATTGCTCATCCGAGCAAATTGGCGCTTAGAGGGACTGTTAGACAAGGCAAACCGTGATAAAGAGCTGCTCCGGAACATGAAGACACACTACTGGGCAAGATTACATGTTTGCAAGGCGAGAATGAAAATTCTCCAAAGAAAGTTGTCAGAGGCCCGGAAGAAGAAGAAAAGGACAAATCCACTCCGCATCTTGGCTGAGGCATCCCTCAGTCATCATGGTACTGATCAGCCTTGATCTAGCATCAAAATCTGAAAATTTTGAGAATTTTGGAGCATTTTGCAAATTTTTGGTAAAATTACAGGTTTTGCCCACGGTTTGGTCTCACCCCGGGTGAGACCATTTTGAAGGGCTGCTTAGAATTTTGAAAACTTGGCATTTTTGGAAAGGGCATGCAAAAATAAAAATTACCAGTACTTGGGAGCAGCCTAATTTTGAGATTTGAGCCTCCAAAAGCTCAAAATACATCAAAAAAATGACTTTCTGCCCACTTTTTGAGTTGCAGAAAGTGACCTTGGGAGAAATGGTTTTTGAGGGGTCAAATCAACACCAAATTCAGAAATTCCACTTGGGATGGAAAGTAGACAGGCCAAGCTTTCCAATGAGCCATCTTGCACATGATTTGGATCCGTGGAACCCACTCAAAAGTAGCTGTAAAGGGGCGCGACCAGAACTTCCAGGGGCGCGACCAGAACTTCCAGATTTGCCAGTTTTTGACTAGTTCGGCCAGAAAAGCACTATTTTCACTTTGGTTGACTATTTGGGCATGTAAATGATGGATTATTGTGTAAATTTCATGGCATTAGATACTTTTACTCTTCTTTACCACTTCTAGAAGCTTCTTTGATGTAAATAGTGAATATTTAATGCATAGATAAGCTTCCTAAGTTTTAGAGGTAAGTTGTTGAGCTGGCCTATTATCTAGTGACTGATTTAGAATTAGTTGTAACAGCTCCTAGGAAGCTGAGCTCGACCCCTAGAGGTGGGGGAAGAGGTTTGACCTTCTATATTATGCCTTCTCTTTCTCATTTTGATGGTTGGACTCTTGTGGGAGAAATTATTATTGTGTATTGTACATCTACTTCTGCAATTTAAGGAAAGGAAGGCCAGGGTTTTGCAGACTTCATTGTGGATTCTTGTGGATTATTATGTTGATGGTGTGTCTCCTACTGTTATTGTAAGTGTGTTTATGTGTTCCATTTCTTAATCTCTTGCTGCTATTTAAACAAAAGAAGTGATAAAGTTTGAATTCATGCATGCCATGCTCAGCTTTCAATTTTGTTTAAAATTTATGTTTTCCACTGTCTAGAGAGGATTCGAATTCATTGTTTGCCCTCTTTAGCCTCTCTTCTTTCTTCCCTGATCATCTCTTTCAGCTAAAGGCATCAGCATAGACTCCTACCTTGCCCCAAAGACCCACCTGCAAAAACTGAGCTCAATCCCCGCACCCTGAATTGCACTCCCTCCAATTGCCACCAAAAAACCCAAAAACTTTAAATCAACCCCCCTTATCAATTTACTAGCCTAATATCTTTGATCCTAATTGGTCAGCTTATTATATTATAAGATCTATCAAATCTGACCCGAGAGAGCCTTCTCATACCTCGTAGGGCTAGCTACGAGGTGAAATGGTTTGATGTAGCCTTGAGAGTTTGTCTATCTCAGCCTAGGTGAATTCCAAGCGCTAACATATTGGCGACCATACTGGGGACAAACATCTAAATCTTTGCTCATTGAGTGTGTTGTTTCATAAGTCTTAGACGGAGCCTGAAGTTACGCCAGAAGCCTTCGAAAACGCTCTTGTTTTACATCAGCGTTAGTAGATAAACGCTGCTTCAGTCTATCTCCGTGGGATTTGTGAACATAGCGCTTCAGTGACATCTTTATCCCAGTATCATTATGGACTCTAAGCTTCAGATGATAAGCTAAGAGTTTCCATTTGGCTGAGTGGTTTTTTCCTTTCCTCGTTTATTTGTATTTACAGCTGGCTTCTGATCCAAAATTGATTGTTAGATCTAATTCATCGCCTGCTGTAATTAAATATTTTGAAGATCTTGATTTCGACGAGGATTTTGAATTGTCATTGTTTAAATCTAAATCTGAAAGTGCACTCGATACTTTGGTTCTTGATCCTGACTTTGCAGCTGTGATTGACCTCGAAAGGCATAACAAAGTGGTTGAATCTTATATTTTGCGGCATCTTCAAAGTAGTATACATGCTTCAACTCTTGTTGATTTTATTGAAAACATATCTGATCATATTGGGTCTACTATTGATCAAGCTGAAAATCTTCAAACTTCCCTCACGGCTCATCGAGTTTCTTTCCCTCCTTTCATCTCTATTTCACCTATTTCACCTATAGTTACACTTCCCGATACCCCTGTTGGTTCACCTCCATCATCACCTCAAACTCCATCATCACCTTTATCTCCGCCAACATCCCTTCCCCTTATCACAACCCCTGTTATTATACTTCCACCTCCTCCTCCTCATACTCCTTCTACTCCTCCACCTCCCCCGCCTAGAGTCATGGCTGCCCGATTTGCTCCCCTTGTTCTCCCTGCAAACCTTCATGACATGCCAGCTGACTACCAGAGCAAGATACCAATGTTTGATGGCACTCCACAGAGTGTCTCAGCTCAGCAGCATGTTGACCGGATGACTACCTTTTTTGATCTGTATGAATTGGATGAGGAAGACGTTACCATGAGGTTGTTCGTTCAGACTTTTGGAGGAGAGGTCCGGAAATGGTTCAGAGGGTTGAGAGCAAATAGTATTGTTTCTTTGGAAGCACTTCAAACACAATTCTTGGACAGATGGGAAATCAGAAAGGATCCGCTGCAAATCAATGCCGAATATAACAACCTTAAGAGAAATCTGGGTGAGTCCGTTCAAGACTACATCATAAGATTTAATGCAGTGTATAATGCTATACCAGATGATCTTAAGCCTTCTCGAAAATCTGCCTTGCTCAAGTTCCCGGATGGTTTCGATCCGGAGATGGCCTACTCACTGCGGGACCGAGATCCTCCTACTTTGGAGGAAATGCAGAAAATTGCAGTCAGTGTGGAGGCTAATTTGAATGACAAAAGGGCAAGAATGAAAGCGGAAAAGAAGGTCACAATCAAAGAGGAGGTAGCATCCACTTCTCAAGTTATTCGGAAAATGGAAGAGATGTCAAAGGCACTCCAAAATCTCAGTCTTGGCAAACCGGAACCACAAGTTCGAAACCCGAATTTCAGAGGTCAACAACAGCAGCCCCAATATAGGATAAAACAGCGGGAGCCACGAGGTCAAGAGGCGGCAGTACAGCAACCGATCCAACCCCCATTTCAGCAAAACTATGTCACTCAAGAATCTGAAGATGAGGGTGAAGGTCCCGGTGAAGAAAATCATTTTTTCACTCCCGATGACATGCCCACTTACATCACGGAAGAAGACGAGCTGGTAAGTAATGCTTATGCACCTCGAGATGAGCATTACATTCTATCTAATGATGTGGCACTTCAAGATGAGTCTGAGGAAGATCAAAGAGGTTATCTAAATGCCTTATCAGCTCAACAAGGCAAAGAGAGACAGCTGAGAAACCGAACAGTACCTATACATCCACTTCCAAAGAAGGCAGAAAATGCGGCAAAGAATGGTGCTGCTGTTCTGCAAAGAAAAGGTAAAGAAATCATGGATTCTTCATCAGCCCCAACAGCTCCAGCAAACAAGATGGATCAGCCATCAAATGTACCTAAAGATAGAGCAGAAAAAAGAGATAATCCGGCCAAAGAAAGTGAAAGAAGTCAAGCGTTCAGCATTGAGAATGAAGTCTCAAAATTGAAATTGTCCATTCCACTTACTGAAGTCATGAAGAACACTACTTACAGAGCACAAATTTCTAAGATGTTCAATACCAATCCAATGTTAGATGCGGTTAATGTGGAGGATGACCAGCCGGAATTGATCTTTGGGCCAGCTCTCAACGGTGAGTCACCAGAAAGCGATGTCCCGCCATTCTATATCAGCTTGAGAATTCATGATTATGTGCTTCATAATGCTATGTTTGATTCGGGAGCATCACACAATTTAATGCCCAAGGCAATAATGGAGAAGTTGGGACTTGATATAACTCGTAACTACCATGATCTATACTCATTTGATTCCAGCCGAGTTAGATGCATCGGTCTGATTAAAGATTTAGTTGTTAGCTTGGATCAAATTCCCACAAAGAATCTCTTGATGGATGTGGTAGTAGCAGACATTCCGCCAAGGTTTGGCATGCTTCTTTCAAGGTCATGGGGATCAAAACTCAAAGGCACTTTACAGCTGGACTTTTCATATGCCACTATTCCGGTGTTTGGACAAATGAGGAAAGTCTATCGAGAGCAAAAGATGAAGTATATGATTACAAGCAAGGAAAAACCGGTAAATCATCCTGTAAACTATGTACAGACAGATCTAGAGTCCTATGTTTTATTTGCTGATAGTTTTAATGAAGTAAATAGTCAATTAGTTCAGATAGAAGATATCCCAGGCATTGCTGAAGATGTTAGAGAAGTATTGAGAACGGAAAGCAAAGAAAAGGCTGCTGTCATAAAGTCGATTGCTGAGATAAATGAACAGCAAGTCATGACTGAAACATCATCACAAGTACAGCCCTTGGATGATGATGAAGATGGTCTTTGGACCATGGATTTCGACGGGGCAGTGGGCAGCGATGGAGCAGGCATTGGCGTATGGATCCGCAGCCCATTTTCAGTCTCTAAACAAGTTCCAATTAAGGTACAAGTTTGCTCTTATAAATTGGCTTCTGATTGTTCAAATAATGAAGCTGAATATGAGGCCCTTATAGCTGGTTTGAAAATCCTCCGGAAATTAAAAGCAAAGAAGATAGCAATTTATGGCGACTCCGAGTTAGTGATCAAACAAGTAAAGGGGGAATTTCAAGCTAAACATCCTCGTATGCGGGCTTATCGCAATGCTGTTTTAGATATTTTGAAGCGGTTTTCAGAGCACACTTTGACATGCATACCATGGATACAAAATGGAGTTGTAGATGCTTTGGCTAAGGCAGCAAGTAATTTAAAGATACCAATGAATTCGAGCAACAAGTTTGAAATCTATGTAAAACACCGCCCCACAATCCCGGATAACCAAAGGAATTGGCAAGTCTTTCAGGATGATGAGGAAATCAAAGACTTCTTGCATGGAGAAGGTAAGTTTGAAGAAATCTCAATTGACATGGAGCCTGAAGGAATAAATCAAATGGATGTTTTGCAGCTGAAAGACAAGCATATTCCAAAGGGGCTGATTCCTTTAGAAGAGCTTTTTGATCAAGACGATGTGGCTCGCAAGCCAACTTTGATGCCAACCGAAGAAGGTGTGGAAGATGTCAACCTTGGGACAGTGGAACATCCAAAGATGGTGAAATTATCGAAGGCCCTGCCACCCAAGGTAAAGAATCAATACATTAGATTGCTGTCATCATTTACTAATGTATTCGCTTGGGATTATTCAGATCTAAAGACTTATGATACAAGCATAATCCAACACACTATTCCAATCAAACAAAATCAGAAACCTTTTCGGCAGAAGTTGCGGAGGATCAATCCCAAGTTGCTGCCCTTGATTGAAAAAGAGGTAAATAGACTTTATCAATCCGGAATTATAGTTCCCGTTCGCTTTTCAGATTGGATTTCTAATCTAGTGCCAGTACGGAAGAAAACCGGTGAGATTCGGTTATGCATAGATTTTAGAAATTTGAACAAGGTATCTCTCAAAGATAACTATCCGCTGCCAAAGATGGATCACATATTGCAGCGAGTAGTAGGTGCCTCCAAGATGTCATTGTTGGATGGATACTCCGGCTACAATCAGATCCTAGTCCATGAGGATGACCGTGATAAGACAGCCTTCACTGCACCTTGGGGAACATTTCATTATGCTAAAATGCCTTTTGGTTTAAAGAATGCAGGTGCAACATTTCAGCGAGCTATGGACATGGCTTTTGCCAATGAAAAGGACATATTTTTAGTTGTTTATCTTGATGACTTAACGGTATTTTCTAAATCCGATGAGGAGCATCTTTTTCATTTGACGAAAGTTTTTCAAAAATGCAGAAAATATGGCATCTCTTTAAATCCAAAAAAGAGTCTCTTCGCCATGAGTGAAGGTAAATTGTTGGGACATATCATTTCCAAAGATGGTATACGTATTGATCCCGCAAGAGTGGAGGCAATTCAGCAGCTAGAACAGCCCCGAAACAAGAAGGAGATACAATCTTTTAATGGTAAATTGAATTTTCTGCGTCGCTTCATTCCTAATCTTGCAGAGCACTTAAGAGAAATGACTAACATGCTTCGGAAGGACAGCGAGATCAAATGGACTGAGGAGGCAGTCAAATCCTTCAACTTAATCAAGGTAATCTTGTCTTCAGCCCCGACCTTAATCAGCCCTGATTATACTCAGGATTTCATATTGTTTTCTTTCGCTTCCGAGCATACACTAGCAGCAGTTTTGATGCAAAAAAGAGAGGGTGTTGAAAGGCCAATTGCATTTTTCAGCCGGATCATTAGAGATGGGGCATTAAACTATAACATCATTGAGAAACAAGCGCTGGCCCTGATTAAGGCATTGAAAGATTTCCGGGTTTATATTCTTCATTCTCATGTCTTAGCTTATGTTCCTAGTGCAGCGGTAAAGGATGTCTTGGTACAAACAGAGCCGGAAGGTAGGAGAGGCAAGTGGATTGCTGCTCTCTTGGAGTATGATGTTGAAATCAAGCCAACCAAGCTGGTTAAAGGACAAGGACTTGCTAAACTAATGGCTGAAACAAACCTACATGCGCTTGACATCAACTTGATTGCAGCCTTGTCCGATGGTGAAGGAGAAAATTCAGCGGTTCAAGTATCAGACATTTTCATTAATTCTCCTTGGTATGCTGATATAGTGTATGTACTTCAGAATGTGTTCGCGCCTCCTGGAATGTCAAAGAACAAAGCAAGGACTTTGAAATTGAAGGCCGCTAAGTTTTGCATCATGAAATCAGCATTGTATTGGAAAGATCCCGGAGGCATCCTATTGAATTGTTTGGTTGAAGAAGAAGCGAAAGCAACGGTAGAAGACTTCCATAAAGGAGATTGTGGAGGTCATTTATTTTGGAAAACTATAGCCAACAAGATTTTGAGAGCTGGTTTCTATTGGCCATCCCTTTTTTCTGATGTATACAAAGCGGTGAAGAGCTGCCATGAGTGCCAAATATTTCAAGGGAAACAAAGATTGCAGCCATTGCCACTCAAGCTGGTGGAAATTAGCGCACCTTTTCAGCAGTGGGGCCTTGATTTCATTGGTGAAATACACCCAGCTTCATCCGGGCAGCATAGATGGATTTTGACTGCTACCGACTACTTCACCAAGTGGATAGAAGCAGTTCCTACTCGACAGGCCACAGACTCGGTAATTATCTCCTTTCTTGAAACTAATATCTTGTCCCGTTTTGGCTGTCCATTCAAATTGATCACGGATAATGCAGCTGCTTTCAAGTCAAATAAGATGGTGGATTTTTTTTATAAGTACAATATCAGTTTGGGTCACTCCACCGCTTATCACCCACAAGGTAATGGGCTGGCCGAATCATCAAATAAATCACTAGTAAACATTATCAAAAAGATGCTGGAAATCAACAAGAAAAGTTGGCACAAGAAGTTGGTCAATGCACTGTGGGCTGATCGGGTGAGCCAAAAGAGATCAATAGGAATGTCGCCATTTGAGATTGTTTACGGGGTTGATGCAGTTTTTCCTACATCACTTAGTGTACCGGTCGCAAAATTAATCCAAGAAACGGGAGAAGACATGGATCCAATGCAGCGGAGAATCAGTCAAATGGTCCACCTACAGCAGACAAGGGAAGAAGTCCTCCAAAACTCTTTGAAGCTGCAAGAACGTATCAAGAAGATTTATGATAAGAAGGCAAAATCAGAAAATTTTCAGCTAGAAGATGTTGTTTTGAGATGGGATGCTCGAAACGAGGACAAAGGTAAACACGGTAAGTTTGATAATCTGTGGAAAGGTCCTTTTAAGATTGCTGCATATCGTGGTCCTAATGCTTTCCTTCTTAAGGAGTTGAATGGCGATGAATGTCCCGGTGGGTCGGTGAATGGCCGGCTTCTCAAGAGATATCATGTTTGAACAATGCTGCTCTAAATCATCTTCATTGTACATATCATTTTACTTTACTACAGCAAGCGTGAACTGATCTTTCATTCTTGGTTTGGGGCCCGAAGTGAAGGCTATAATTCCAAGCATGAAGATTGGTTGGTGTGGGATTTCAGTTTGTTTATTTTCTGCAAAAAGTCAGTTTGTTTGAGTCATAGTCCTTTCAAAGTTTTCAGTTTATAGTCAAGTCAAATAAAGTTTTTTTGAGTTGGTTATTTTTTCTATTAGTTGACTCCATTGCCCAATGAATAAAGCATTGGTCTGCTCTCCCAAGAGGTCTGAGGTTCTTGGCACCTCCAAGGAGCTACCATCCCCATTGGAGCCAATGTTAGTGTCAGTCTTGAGCCCTCCATCAGTGATCAATAACTCTTTGCATATGCATTTATAAGTGTCTCATCAGTGTCAGTTTTGCATCCCACTAGGCATGCCATAACACTGAATGGAGGAGCTGGTCTTTCTTCCTTTCTCGGCTTTGTTGAATCAGGTCATACCAAAATGTAATTGAGTCAGGCTTGTTCTTGTTTTTTGTCTTAAGGTCCCATGGTCTTAGGTCTAGGGTTTTGAGTCAAAATCATTTCAAGGTCATGAGTCATGGTCAGTAGGTGCCCAGCAAGCCGGAAGGAGTCTTGTACATAAGTTTCATTATCATTTTCTTCAGCTATAGCTCATTTTATGCCTTGGATTTAAAAACCCTGTTTTTAAGTCCAAGGCCATGTGGAAATTTGAAAAAATAAAGAAATTCTCAAAAAATTTGTAAAAGTGCCGGCAATAACCCTGGTTCCTTCACTACAGTCCCTCAAGCGGTCAACCTGCAAAAAGAAAGGAGTCAAACGCATCAAAAGGCTCATTTCAGGACAAAATGACTCCAAAACAGTGTTAAAAAAGAATGTCCAAGTGGAAACATTAGAAAGTGGGTTCTAAAGTTAAATTTTTTTTAAAATGAACCTATAAAAGCTATTTTCCCTCTTTAGTTACTCTTATTGTGCATATGAAGGTCAAAAATTCATGTTAGAGGCAAGAGGAGGCAACTCGGGCAAAATTCTGCAAATTACAAGGGTAATTCTGCTGCGCGACCACGTGGGTGGGCGCGACCAAAAAAAGGCCAACGCGCTGTGTTAAATTACACAGGCGCGACCAAACGGAGGGGTGAGACCAAACTGGGAGCTTGCGCGACCAAAAAGTCTGCCCGCCCTAAAAACTCACTCAAACGTTGAAATCACCCTCAAATTCTCTCAAATTATTAAGGTATGCCTCATTCACATGTTTGATAATGGGGTTAGGATTGAAAAGGAAGGTTATGGTCATGATTTTATGCAAGGAATCCATAGAAAATAGGTTGAAATGACTTGATGTTTTGCATGCATATGTTTGACAGTTTGTTTGTTTTTCAAGGCAATTTTTTCCTTATATCCCTCCATTCATTTTCCCAAAATTAAATTACATATGTTAACATGTTATATTTGTTAATCTCATTTGCAAATTAGTCATACCAAACCTGCCCCTTAAATCCTATCAAATCCTACCCCTAAATCATGTGCAAACCCTAGTCCTTTCAAACCCTATAAACCCTACCTTTTCCCATGTGTCATGTTCAAACCCTACACTAGTATATACAGCAAATTTACATATGTAAATACACAGCAGAATAAAAAAAAAACATATAAAAACAAAAAGAAAAAATGATAGCAAGGCATGCTTATGAATATCACACAAAAACAGTGAAAAATGTAA
This sequence comes from Pinus tabuliformis, assembly GCA_031772625.1. Lineage (NCBI taxonomy): Eukaryota > Viridiplantae > Streptophyta > Pinopsida > Pinales > Pinaceae > Pinus > Pinus tabuliformis. Next base: position 665,082,757 of record CM062810.1, on the reverse strand, counting down.
CTTGCATAGCCTTATAAAAACAAAAGAAAAATGACCTCTTGCTGTGTAAATGTCAAAGATTAGTAGCTGTATGGTGCTCATGACAAAAATTCATTAAATATACAGCTGCATAGTTATCAAAAGAGCAGTTTTGTTGTGCTAGGGTTTGCAAAGTGACATGGTATTTATCTCCCTATCCTTAAACTTTGTTTTCCCTTACCTTTCCCCTCACAAAAACCTTGATTCAATTGCTCATTAAATCCCCTAAAATCCCTATGCAATTGATACCCTTCCCTTTTGACAAAGTATGTAATTGAAAACCCTAATTCACTCATGGCAAATGAAAAAATAAGGCTGCCTCTGTTTTTAATGAATTGCTGTTACAAAAATTGATTGGCAGCAGACTTTGTTGATGGGTTCCATTATTTCCCCTAAACCTAATTCCTAATATCTTCTATTTTCCCTCATTCCTATGTTACAATCCCCTCTCCCTTCCACTGTAAAATGATCACAACAACCCCTTCCTTTCCTCTTACAATCAGAAACCCTAATTCCCTATGGTAAAGCATGATGGAAACTGCCAGCATTAAAAAAGAACTGCTGTTATGTAAAGTAGTTGGTAGTGATTGATAAAGGGGTTTCATTGTCCCCTTAAACCCTAATTCCCTTTCACCCTCATCTTCCTAAATACCATTGACACATCATATCCCATTTTTCTTGCAAATTTATTACAGTAACCCTTCCCTCCCTTGGTGATCAAGCATACAAAGTCCCTGTTTCCCAAAAGCATCAATGACCATTTTAAAAGTTATAAAAAACAGAGTATGCTCTTAATAGACATTCAAAGACAAAATGAAATGAGCAGCCTGTTAAATGTTGATAGTTGATGTTGCCTTATCCCCCTATGCCCATGTCATCCTTCCTTCCATCATGATGAAAATTCTATATTGTCCTTTCCCTTGGTGATTAAAAATCACAGTTTCCCTAAATAAAGTATTGATTTGCAAATGATGAAAGATGAGATGGCATGTTTAACATTATGTGATGTTTTCCTTCAGAATTCCCTGCTTATATATATATATTTTTTCCCTTTCCTATATGTAAATTCCCTCCCCTAACATATCCCTCATGATGTTTCCCCTTGAAAACAGCATACTTCACAGCATTTTGCAGGCAGGGCAGTGGTCATTTTGACTTATTTATTCCACCTTGCTCAATAACACCATGTCAACCACTGAGACTAATGAGCAAGGTGATGACCGATCATCATCTACTGAGATTGAGATACAGCAGAGGCCTTGTAGGGGAGGCAAGGGTGGTCACCACAAGAGGGAAGAGCCTACATCACTGACAGAGTTGCAGGCTTGCCCATTGGCAGTATCTTGCTTTCAGCATATGGCTTGTTTTCAGTTTTGTGAGAGGCTGTCACACATCCAGCATCACAGAGACTTGGCCCGGTTGTTTGTCCTCCATCTCCATGACAGGCAGGTCACCCTTGCAGGGGTGAATTTTGTGTTTTCTCCAGAGGCTATCACAGATGCTACCGGGATACCCAATGTGGGTGAGGTATGGCCAAAGCGCAAGTGGGTGGACCTGGTATACTATGAGCCATATGTTAGGCCTGCCTATGTGCATCACTTGACAAGGAACTTTCCTATCAAGTTCCTCCGAGCAGAGTATATAGACACCATGAGACTCATTATGCACTACTTCACATGCGAGGGGAGATTCTCACAAGTATTTTCTTGTCATATCCGCATGATGATGCACTTCACCAGAGTGAGGATGATGAACATCTCGGCATACTTATTTCACGACATTCAGAGGATAGCCACCACCTTTCGGAGACAGACTCCAGTACAGCAGCTCCGGAGCCTATGCCATCATGGTCTTATTCAGCTAGTAGTTTCCCATCAGCTGAGCCAGCAGGGCATCCCTTGGGTGGATTTCATCTCCCGAGATGTTTTCACACAGCCACATTCAGGGCCTGAGGCAGTTCATGAGGAGGGAGGGCCATCACATCAACCCGAGACCAGCATCCCGAGACACATGGCTTCTTCTCCTCGGGTCACATATCAGAGAGGTCACAGGACCTTATTTGCAGCAGCCCGACGAGTACTTTCTCTACAGCCAGTGGAAGGGGTCTCGTCTTCATCATCAGAGCAGCGAGTGTTATCTCCACACCAGGTGGAAGGGGCCTCTCTTTCTTCACCGGCACAGGCAGTACGAGAGGGCAAGCAGCCCATGGTTGAGGATGAGGCAGTTGGCGAGGCACATGATGATTTCACTGGTCGTGATGCTCATTCTCCTTCCTCTTCAGATTTCTATGAGCTCAAGGAAGAGAACCTTGTGTTGCAGCGGAAGCTTGAGATGGCTCAGTGGACTATCACTTATTTAGAGCAGCGGACCAAACAGCTGGAGACCGAGAAGGAGTTGGATGAGTTATGGAGGATTCGATTCGACCGAGTCATCAACCGCAGGAGGCCTGGGGACCCACTGCCCAAGGATAGAGAGTTATTGCTCATCCGAGCAAATTGGCGCTTAGAGGGACTGTTAGACAAGGCAAACCGTGATAAAGAGCTGCTCCGGAACATGAAGACACACTACTGGGCAAGATTACATGTTTGCAAGGCGAGAATGAAAATTCTCCAAAGAAAGTTGTCAGAGGCCTGGAAGAAGAAGAAAAGGACAAATCCACTCCGCATCTTGGCTGAGGCATCCCTCACTCATCATGGTACTGATCAGCCTTGATCTAGCATCAAAATCTGAAAATTTTGAGAATTTTGGAGCATTTTGCAAATTTTTGGTAAAATTACAGGTTTTGCCCACGGTTTGGTCTCACCCCGGGTGAGACCATTTTGAAGGGCTGCTCAGAATTTTGAAAACTTGGCATTTTTGGAAAGGGCATGCAAAAAGAAAAATTACCAGTACTTGGGAGCAGCCTAATTTTGAGATTTGAGCCTCCAAAAGCTCAAAATACATCAAAAAAATGACTTTCTGCCCACTTTTTGAGTTGCAGAAAGTGACCTTGGGAGAAATGGTTTTTGATGGGTCAAATCAACACCAAATTCAGAAATTCTACTTGGGATGGAAAGTAGACAGGCCAAGCTTTCCAATGAGCCATTGTGAACCTGATTTGGATCAGTGGAACCCACTCAAAAGTAGCTGCAAAGGGGCACGACCAGAACTTCCAGATTTGCCAGTTTTTGACTAGTTCGGCCAGAAAAGCACTATTTTCACTTTGGTTGACTATTTGGGCATGTAAATGATGGATTATTGTGTAAATTTCATGGCATTAGATACTTTTACTCTTCTTTACCACTTCTAGAAGCTTCTTTGATGTAAATAGTGAATATTTAATGCATAGATAAGCTTCCTAAGTTTTAGAGGTAAGTTGTTGAGCTGGCCTATTATCTAGTGACTGATTTAGAATTAGTTGTAACAGCTCCTAGGAAGCTGAGCTCGACCCCTAGAGGTGGGGGAAGAGGTTTGACCTTCTATATTATGCCTTCTCTTTCTCATTTTGATGGTTGGACTCTTGTGGGAGAAATTATTATTGTGTATTGTACATCTACTTCTGCAATTTAAGGAAAGGAAGGCCAGGGTTTTGCAGACTTCATTGTGGATTCTTGTGGATTATTATGTTGATGGTGTGTCTCCTACTGTTATTGTAAGTGTGTTTATGTGTTCCATTTCTTAATCTCTTGCTGCTATTTAAACAAAAGAAGTGATAAAGTTTGAATTCATGCATGCCATGCTCAGCTTTCAATTTTGTTTAAAATTTATGTTTTCCACTGTCTAGAGAGGATTCAAATTCATTGTTTGCCCTCTTTAGCCTCTCTTATTTCTTCCCTGATCATCTCTTTCAGCTAAAGGCATCAACATAAACTCCTACCTTGCCCCAAAGACCCACCTGCAAAAACTGAGCTCAATCCCCGCACCCTGAATTGCACTCCCTCCAATTGCCACCAAAAAACCCAAAAACTTTAAATCAACCCCCCTTATCAATTTACTAGCCTAATATCTTTGATCCTAATTGGTCAGCTTATTATATTATAAGATCTATCAAATCTGACCTGAGAGAGCCTTCTCATACCTCGTAGGGATAGCTACGAGGTGAAATGGTTTGATGTAGCCTTGAGAGTTTGTCTATCTGAGCCTAGGTGAATTCCAAGCGCTAACAGGAGATACACATGAAACTGACATGCATGTATGACCAACACCTTCAACCCATCCAGTCTGAGAGTTGAACCATGCTCTGATAACACTATAACACCCTCCTCCCACATCCACCCAAGTAACCATGCCAACCAGGGTAAACATGAGACAAGAGGCTACTATGATCATATTCGACCTCCTAGTTAGCGTTAAGGAAGTGCAGTCGATGGAACATCACACACAGTCATCCAAATTCATCAAAAAAATCCTCAAGACACAAGTCAACCACTCAGACAACCTGTCCCTAGGTCCCACTATTGTTCTGGACCTCTGAGGCCATAGTCACTCTCATGCTATGGGCAAGGGATCGGCCGGAGACCTAAAGTTTCTCTCATAGGCCTGCATACCAATGATTGTGGACCAAACTTTCTAGTTCTGTGCCAGCGACCCCGGGATTTAAGTCACTTTTTTAGGCCCAAAGCCCAGGTCACTACCCAGAATGGAATAAAAACTTGAGATCAATGAAAGTACAGGGAAACAATGATGCAAAAGTAATAATCTCAACAAGAACTTAACTAGACCCCTACTAGACATGATAGGCATTTGTCAAACATATCATCGACATGTAACCTTCAGGTGTAAACAACAGAATTAAGTGTACGACTCTCTTACTTATTTGAGAATCGCTATAAACCATTGTTTCATCATGTCATTTGTTGCATATTCATCTATTAGGTCATAGACACATTATCCACTCATATACAAGTAAAAACATGTTGAGAGCCATACATAGATACTGTCATAAATTGTAAATATAACAAACATAATAGGAACATAAATACAATAAACATATTAGCCATCAAAATCCAATGAAACAACCAGTAAATTTACACATGAAAATCAAGGAAATGAATTTCTCATTAATGAATACAATGAAACAATCAGAGATGGGACTACCACGTTCCACCCAACCATAGATTGACTGAGCCAAGTCTCTCTTTAGCCAATCACCCCCATGCCATATTCAGAGCATGAATGTGGGACTCATATAACACATCAAAAACACCAATCAATGTGGATGCCATTAGAGTTATCTCCCTACACCATGAGAAATTTGAGTGCCTCCTAGTCTCTTAGGATTTACTGTGCATCCGTAGTCTAATCCAAGGATCCCTAGGCCCTACATCGAGAGATACTCTCTCGGATTTACCATGCATTCCATCCTGGAATCACTAGACCCAACAAACAAAAAATCCACCTCTTTTTTTATCGTATATCACGCCATTCACCGGCAAGGATTCCTAGGCCTACCAAGGCACACAATCTAGATTTACCACAAACCACAATCTGGTTCACAGGTTACTAGGCCAGTGGCTTTGTGCATCCTCAATCTAGTTCAGGTACCACTACACCATGTTTTTGTCAATTTTGAGATCCACCCCACCCATATTTGAATCCAATCTGGCCATCTCACATAAACCGAATGAGAGAACCCATCTCATCAAATCTATTAGGAAATGGCAAGGCTAGGCTAAAAATATTGTCGCACTTGGAAAAACCCATGCCATGGTAGAAATGGAACACATCCAATCCCATGAATTCCAAATATAGCAAGGAAAATACAGATGTAAGTCGATACCTTAAATGAAGCCTATTGTAGCTACTTGATCCTGCCTTTCCTTGCTTGATCTTTGCTTCCTCTTTCCTTCTTTGCCTTTATTGCTCCAATGCCAAAGTGCTCCAAGAAAACTCTAAGTGTCCAAGAGTATGAGAGAGAGAGAGAGAATAATGGGAAAGCTCCAACTCTGAACTGACTAAGCCTTAACACTGACTAAGCTTGCCATATGATCCTCAAAGGCATTTTAATGAATGACGCCTCTATTTTCTTCATTTTCCTCCTCACATGCAAGCTGTGAAATTTCACCTCCTTTTTCTCCTATTTTCCATTATTTTCATAAATAATTGTGTCAAAAATGCCATTTTTCCTTTCCAAAGCCTTAGCCATTTCCTTTGCCAATTTCCTTAGCCATAAACAACGAAATGAACACCCCCTAGGATGTCTTTCCCAACATTCATCTTGGAATATGTGTACCATCATCCATGGTATTTATATATTTTTAATTGTATTTTTCATCAGGGTTGTTATAGGTAGTGGTACAGGTACAAGTAGAGGTGTAGGAGCACAAGATGTGGACTATTGTCTTACAACAAATGGGTTGGTTAGATTCAAACATAGGATATATGTGTTAGATAGAAGTTCACTCAAGAAGGTGATCTTGAGGGAGTTTCATGCAAAACCATACTCGGGTCACCCAAGTTATGAGGAAACATTGACTGTAGTAAAGAAGTTTTATTATTGGCCAAATATGAAGAAGGATGTAGCAGATTTTGTAGCTAGGTGTTTTGATTATCATTGTGTGAAGGCAGAGTGTAAGCATCCAGATGGACTGCTACAGCCGATTGTGATTCCAGAGTGGAAATGGGTGGTCATTTCCATGGACTTTATCACAATTTTTCTAAGGACAATGAGACAACATGATTCCATTAAGGTTATTGTGGACAGGTTGACAAAGGTTGCGCAATTCATTCCAGTGATGTCTACATTATCAGCTAGCAATGTAACATAGGTATTCATCAGAGATGTGATTAGATTGCATGGTGTTCCAAAGAATATTGTGTCAGATAGGGATGCAAAGTTCACTTCCAAGTTTTGGAAGGAGGTGTTTGCAGGTTTTGGCATAGAGTTGGCCTTCATTACAACTTATCATCCGCAGACAAATGGACATACAGAGAGGGTCAACAAGATATTGGAAGACATGTTGAGGATGTATGTGATGCATCAACAATGAAAGTGGGAAGAGTATCTTCCACTGGTATAGTTCGCTTACAACAATGGGTATCAGGAATCTTTGCAAATGAGTCTATTTAAGGCATTGTATGGGTGGAGTTGCAATACTCCCATCTATTGGAGTGATCCAGTTAAAAGGGTGTTGATTGGATCGAACATGTTGACAGACTTGCAACATGACATGTAGGTAATCAAGAAGAATATAAAGGCAGCACAAGATAGGCAGAAGAGTTATGCATATCAGAACAGGTTGTTCAAGGAGTTCCAGGGTGGGGAACAAGTGTACTTGCGCATCAAACCAAGGAAGAGCTCCTTACGGATTGGATAATGTGCCAAGTTGGCACCATGGTTTTGTGGACATTTTAGTATTGTTGAGAGGATTGGACCAGTAGCCTATCGACATGCACTACCTCTAACAGTGAAATTCCATGATGTTTTCCATGTGTCATTTCTTAATAAGTATGTTAAATATGTTGATCATGTGATTGACTCGTCTATATTGCAGGTGGAACTAGATGGAGAATTCCAGCCTGAGCCTCAGTTTATATTGCAGACAAATGAGCTCATTCTCTAGAACCAAGTAATCGAGAAGGTTAAGGTGCAATGGAAGCACTTTAGGCCTAATGAAGCTACATGGGAGATGGTGGATCAGATGCGGGCTATGTATCCTTCCTTTTTTGTTGATTGAGGAAAAGAAATTTTGGTATGGTGTTTCGGTATATGTCTTTGGTATATGCTTTGGTACATGTTTTGGTGATTTTGGTATATGTACGTATGTATATGGATGTAAATACCACCATGATATATGTTATAAATCTCCCATAAGTGGTATGGGTGTCGTGCCATTATGATGTTATTTTTGTTATGTTTTCATGTTGATTTGCTTCTCAGCAGGTTGATCATTGTAAATACATCAACGAGCTAAGTTATAAAGCTTCAGCGACAATATGTTTTTCTTATAGAAGTCTTGTGGTTATCGGTGTTTTTGAACACTAAGGATGGTGTTACCCCAAGGGCGGGGGTTTTGTAACAACCCTAGTGAAAATTCCATGTAATAAAAGTTAATAAAGGAAAAACAATAACCACGGTTGATGGGACACTTATTCAAAGATGAATGTTGGGCAAGACATCCTAGTGTGGGTGTTCCTTTCGATTAATATTTCTAAGTAAATTGACAAAAGAAATAGCTAAGTCTTTGGAAAGGAAAATGACATTTTTGGCACATTTATTTATGAAAATAATTGAGAAAAGGAAGACGAAAGGCCATAGGTTGCATGTGAGAAGGAAATTGAAGGACAATCATAGAAAATGAAGAAAATAGAGGCCCTATTAATAAAAATGCTTCTGAGGATCAGTTAGTAACCTTTTTTCAGTTCAATTTTGGAGATCTCTCATTATTCTCTCTATCTCTCTCACTATTTGACATTTAGAGTTTCCTTGGAGCACTCTTGGAGGGTGTGGCATAGTTGGAATTATAGAGAAAGAAGGAAAAGGAAGAGTAGGAAAGTGCAAGAAGACATCGGAATTAGGAGCGACAATGGGTTTTTCTAATAGGTACCAAGTTGCATGTATGTTTTCCTCAGTATTTTTGGAATGCATGGCATATGAATGTGGTTTATTAGTCATGATCTATCATTGGCATGGAGGATGACCGGGATTGATAGTGGATTTGCATAGCCTTGCCATTTCCTAGATAGGCATGGCAATTGTGGATTTATCTCCTTGTTTTGTTTTGGGTTGGTTCTCATGTTTCCTTAGCTTTGGTTGAGTTACTAGTTCTTGGAGCCTTGGTTGGACAAATGCTCTAAATCCCTATATCAGCTTGGGTTGAGTTACTAGTCCTGGAGCCTTGGTTGGAAAAACACTCTTGAGCCTGGTATAAGTTTGGGTTGAGTTACTAGTCCTGGAGGCTTTGTTGGAACAAACACTTTGGAGCCCTGGAAGGCTTGGATAGAGACCAATGTGATGATGGTTTTGTGATGTCTGACCATGAGGTGGAATCATTGCTTGATGGGTTGAGGTGGTTAGCCTCTGGAAGCCCTAGATGGTTTTTGATTGATTTATTCTATGCAATCCCACATTCATTCTTGGAATATGGTACGGGGGTTAATGGATGAAGAGAGATTTGGCTTAAACATTGGTCAAGTGGAACGTTGAATTCCATCCTAGGTTTGGATTTTTCATCATCAATATGAGCTTATTTCTCCTTGTATTTCTATGAGTATTATACAGCTTTATATGTGGGTTATATGGTTGTGATTTCATTGGTATTTATGTTTCTATTATGATGGTTATGTATATGTTTTATGACAGTAGATATGTATGGCTCTCATCATGTTTCTACTTGTAAATGAATGAACAATGTATTTATGACCCAATGGATGAAGTGGAAGCTAATGTTTTGAGGCATCAATTCCTATTAGTGATTCTCAACTAAGTATGATACCCCTACGCTCAAATATGTTATTTACACTAATAGATTACATATTCGTGATATGTTTGACGAAATGCATGTCATGGCTAGTAGGGGTCCAGTCAAAGTCTTATTTGAGTAATTGCATTTGTACTATCATTTCCCTATTATCTTACTATTATGAAGGTGTGATTCAATTTTGGGAAATAACCTAGGCTTTGTGCCTGAAAAGTGGCTCAAATCCTAGGGACATTGGCACAACACTGAGAAAAATAGTCCCTATACATTAGCATGCCTTCTCATGAGAGCATCTAGAGCCTACTAAATGAAGGAAAGCCTATAGCATGGGAGCGTCCTGGGGTCAAGTGATCCAAAATCTCGGTGGGACCTAAGAGCTGGTAGTGTTATCACTCATATTTTCCCAGAAGTTGTAAGAAGAGAGAAAGGGGTCCGAGGTAACCACAAACCAACTTTTAGGTATAGAATCTAGCCAATCTGTATCCAGATTGGGCTCTCTCTTTAAGGTTTAGCTTTGTTTTGGAAGATATTAGGCTAGTTATGATAGCTTTGGAGTTTTGATTGTATTTGGTGGTGAAATTCAGTAGCAGAGGGGTAGGAATGAATATTTTTAGGCCATTGGGCTAATGGAGTCAAAGAAGATGGCTCAACTAGATTTGGTTTTTCAGCAAAGGATGGCTTCATAGGGCAAGATAGCTAAACAGGGAGCAAATAGAGACTTGAAAATATGGAATGGACTTAAAAGGGATGAAGGGCAATTAAGAATCCTTCAAAATATTTTAAGAGAGGGAAAATGATTAATTACCAATAAAAATCAATTAAGGAGTTTTTACTAAATGATCATAAATGAGTAAACCAGGAAACGGGAGCAATTAAGAATTCATTGCTTATGCTAGTTTAGAAGAAAACATTTAGAATAAAAAGGATTGAAGACAGATTGCACTTAAGCACTTTCTGAATTATTCTTTTTCGTTTTAATATTCAAATATGAAACACAATTGATATAATAAACAAGAAAACAATAACACATGAGATATAAGATGCTTATTTGTCCGGTGTTTGACACATGAATCCTGTGAAAAGTCCTTTCCATTAATTCTTCATCCAACCAACCATGCAAGATTTTTCCAACAACACTGTATTCCAAAATAATCAGTTTTACAGCAATGTCTAAGAATCCACCCTCAATACTCCGAATGAGGGAGTATTTATACAAAAACTTACAATAAAAATATCTCATAACAAAGTGAGATATATTATAGATGACTAACTATAAGTTACATGAAAAATAGAGACAAATGGTCTCATAAATAGAAGATAGAGGCAAACTGATGGCTTGCTATCCCTATTCTTCTGAATGTGCTGGAGGTAGGCCCTATGATTGGGCATGTTGTTGTCTTCTTTGTAATTCTATGCTAGCTGCCATGCTTTTGATCTTCTTACTGATACTCTTTGACCTGCTCTGATACTCTTTACCTGTTTGATCCTTATTTATCTTCTGTTACCATCATTGACTATGGTAAAATATGGAAATTTACCTTTTTACCTGTTATCAGTCATGTTTTCCTAGAAGTTGTAAGAAGGGGAAAGGAGGCTGAGGTAACCACAAACCATCTTTTAGATACAGAATCTAGCCAATCTATATCCAGAGAGGGCTCTCTCTTTATGATTTAGCTTTGTTTTTTAAAGGTATTAGGCTAGTTATGAAGTTCAAGGGTTTTGTTTGAGTTTGGGTGGTGAGATTCAAATAGAATAGAGAGGTAAGACAGAGTAGTTCAATCCATTGGGCTAATGCAGTCAAAGAAGATGGCTTTTTGGATTTGGTTTCTTAACAGAGGATGGTTTCACAGAGAAAGGTAGTCAAACAGGGAACAAATAAAGACTTGAAACAGATGGAATGGGCTCAAATGGGGTGAAGGGAAATTGAGAATCCTTCAACCTATTTAAAGAGGGAAATTGGATGATTACTGATAAAGAGCAGTTAAGTATTCTTTAGCAAATAATCAACATGAAAGAATTAGGAAACAGGAGAAATTAAGATTTCACTGCTTATCCTAATTTTGAAGAAAACACAGAGAACAATAATGACTGAAAACAGAGTGCAATCCAGCATATTCTAAAATTAAATCTTTTCTTTATCATTTAGATTGTGAAACACATATAATATAATAAACTAAGAAAACTTTAAAACACAAGATATATAGGACTTATTGATCCGGTGATTGATTCAAGAAGTCTGTGACAAGTCCTCTACTTTAATTCCTCATCCAGTAAGCCATACAACAGTTGATTCCAACAACTTTTTATTCCAAATAATCAATACTACAGCAAAGTCTAGGAATCCACCCTCAATACTCTAATAGAGGGGGTATTTATGCTCAAAATTGTAAAACAAATATCTCATAACAGAGTGAGATAATATCTAGGATGACTAAAAATAGTTTACAAGAAAAATAGAAACAGCTAGCCTTAAAAATAGGGAAAAGATGAACTAATGTTGTGGTGGTCCTGTTTTTGTTGAATGTGCTGGAGGGAGGCCCTAGGATTCAGCCTGCAGCTGTCTTCTTTAGTTACTCTGTGCTGGCTACTTGTCCTAACTGATACTCTTTGATTGTGATCTGATACTCTTCATCTGTTTACCTCTGTCCACCTTTGTCTAGTAAATAGATATGTCTGGTAAATAGCTCTGTCTGGTAAATAGCTCTGTCTGGTAAATAGCTCTGTATTTACCTTTTACCCGAGGTGAATTTAACAATATTTCCAACATATTTTCCGTGAGGAACGTTGAGGGGTGAAACCTTCAAGGTTACAAGGGTTTTTCTGTGAGAAGTGGACCAAATAGCAGGCTAGGAGATTTATATAGCAACGCAAACTAGACCAAAAACTGAACTTGGCCTCCTTCAGTAGAATTTTTAGCCGAGAACTGAAAATTGCAGGGTTTCATGGTAAACTGGATAAATACCTACGTAAAAGGAGGAAACGGTACAAATCTAGGTAGAATGGAAGGCCGTAGAGCTCACGCTTGTAGTTTTGCTGGTCAAGTGTCGGTCGAGAAACTGGAACTATGAACTCGGTTGATTTTATGCCTGGAGCGCTGTTTGCAATGAAACGACAATGAAAATTCCGTTTTTTCGGTTTTATTTGACAAAATGAAGTTTTGGTGGGATTTTTTTATTTGATTGGGTGGATGACATAAGCAGTATCAAAGTGACATTAGCATGGTGGGTGACGTGGTGGATGAAGTCAGCAGATGACATCAACAAAGGGTGGTAAGCAATTTTGCCCGCACTGCTTTTGGGGCTAAGTGGTTTCAGACGGAGAGGGAGCGAGCACCCCGGATGGGCGAAGCGTGGTAGAGTACGGGCGTAAAACCGTCGGGCCCCCGCGAGTTAACGCTCGGTTGCGAGGCGGGTTGCGATATGAATATATGTCCTTGGATGATAACAGGTTGATCGAATGGTGGATGGGAAGGGAACATGGCGGGGAGTTATGTAGTGGGGTCGACATATTTATTAAATGTTTTTAATAGTTTTGGGTGCATTTGATTGGTCGAGGGGATGGTTTTTAATTAACCCAAGTGGTTAATCAAACCCATTATCGCGCGGTAATATTTAACAAGTTTAAAATAAACCTATTAATCTTTGTTTATTATATAATGGTTATATACCATCGAGGCAGGAAATTATACCAATTGTCGGGGTTTTACATAATTAAATAATACGGGGAATGGGTTAATGTTTTCAGTATTTATATAATAATAGTTAGAAGTTAATATGAAATGAAATAATAAAGCACTAAGTTAAATCATTTTATGCCTATATTCAAACTTAGGCTAGAGATAAGAAAGGGGTTTTTTTAAGTGACATGGTGCATTATTCCTAAGTAAAATAGGGTTTTTCTTAGGAAAACTTTATGAAATGGAAGGAGTGGTTTTATGAATGATATTAAGAACAGATCTTAATACTTTGGGGAAATTAGTGAATGATTAGGGACAAATATGAAGGGGAGTTATTTATTCAACCTTGTCTCGCTTGAGCTACATTAAGTATAATGTCTGCCATTGCACTAGTGATAGAGAGAAGATTAACACATTTTTAAAGACGTAATCTATCACAAGTATCATTTTGCAACGCCAATCTACCTACCCCGCCTTCTTTGGGCCTAGCATTTTTTTCTTCTTTACTTGGGTGCACTTAGAATGGCAAACCCTTTTCAACTTCCCTTTCCTTTTCATGGTAAGCCTACCTAAGTCTGCACTTATTACTTCCAAGGGCTCAAATTAAACTGTTGACCTCCTTTTTATTTATTCTACCTATCTACTTATCTACCAAGATTAAACAGTTTGGTCACACTTTATTCTCTATCTCTAAAACAGGAAATTCAAATATGAACTAGCCAAGATTAAGTTGTTTGGCCATTCATCAATTGTGGCATAAATTAACAAGCTGCACACAATGCTTATTACAGAAAATAAAAAGTAGTGGCATTTTGGACTTTCACATTTCCTGGTCTATTTTTGTTTGGGGTTCATTTCTTTCACTTTTTTGACCATTTTTTTCTTTTTTTTTACCCTTTGATTTTCTTTTAGGGCATACCCTTCTTACATTTTTTACTTTTTTTTATTTTTTGATAATATGAAAACCTTTGCAACAAGGAAAGGAATGAACATATTACAGAGCTCAACAAGTCAATCATGAAATATGACACCTATTGGTATAGGAGTATAACACTGGCTCCACTTAGGGATGGCTTTCCCTGGAGGAAAGTCAAGAACAGTAGGTCAGAGAGCGTTATGAGTAACTTTTACTATGTTCTGAAATCTCCTTCAGCTAGTTGCTTTATTGTATATATGACAGTAAGGTTTCTGGAGCTTAGGGCCTTCTCTTCGGGCTTCAACTGCAGCAAGTTACTATCCAATCCAAACTGCGACATTATTAAGGATATAGTATGTACATGTTAGAGTCAGAATACGTTAAAAAACTGGATCAAAGTAATGTTTCAGCATTCGACCATTCACTGGTCCTTGTTCTATTTCTGTACCATCTAGGCTTTTCAGAAAGTAAGTATTGTTCCCTTGCAACGCTTGGATGATAAATGGTTGTTTCCATAGGAAGTCAAACTTCCCATGTTTTCGTTTGTCTTCTCTCCTGGAATCCCACCTTAGAACTTTGTCTCCAAGGTAGAAGTCTTTTACTTTGGTCCTTTTGTTAAATATTTTCTTGAGTTTTTCTTGTAACACTTGGGATCTTTGGTGCACTTCTTCTTTGGTCTACTGCAAATGGATGGTCTGATTTATTCTCCTTTGAATGTCATTGGGTTCCACTTGAGCTTATTGCAGTAATTTCATTACAGGAACTCCTAAAAATGAAGGAAATACAGCCTCCATGCCATAAACTAACTCATAAGGGCTAGTTTCAATAGATCTTTTTGTAGTAAGTCTATCTGCCCATAGTGCATTTATGAGTTTCTTGTGCCAGTTTTTCTTGTTCTCTTCCAACAATTTCTTAATAATATTAATCAGGATTTTATTAGAAGATTCAGCTAGACCATTACCTTGAGGGTAATAGGCTGTGGAATGGCCTAAAGTGATATGGTATTTATAGAAATTTATCATTTTCTTGGACTTGAAAGTAGCAGCATTATCGGTTATGATCTTTTCAGGACAACCAAATCTAGATAGTATGTTGGTTTCTAAGAATCCTATAATCACTGTATCATTGGCTTGTCTAGAAGGAATGGATTCTATCCTTTTGGTGAAATAGTCTGTGGTAGTGAGGATCCATTTATGTTGGCCAGAAGATGGAGGGTGAATTTCTCCAATGAAGTCCAAACCCCATTGTTGAAAGGGATTTTCAATGGAAATTGGTCTAAAGGGTAGAGGTAAAAGCTTTCTATTGCCTTCAAAAATTTGACATTTATGGCAAGCAGTGAAAAATTTATTTACATCAGCGAACAAGGTTGGCCAGTAAAATCCAGCCCTTAGGATTTTTTCTGCAGTTGATTTCCAGTAAAGGTGTCCACCGCAGTCCCCTACATGAAATTCTTTGAGAACCTATTAAATTGGAAACTAGAGAAAAAATCCATGTGGGCCAGCTTATTATGGAAGCTGATAATTTTATTGGATCCCTCTCGTCGAGAGGTGTAGGATTGATCCAAATATCATCCGATTCCGATAAGTATTTATGGAGATATGAATTTATTTTGTTTATGTAATTATTATCAAGCCGACCAGCTCTTATGTAGGCTCTAGAAGCCCAACCGACGTGTCTATTCATCATCCTCATTTTAGTATAAATAGATGAGGATTTTATATCATTTGCACTCATCTCTTGTGATCTCTCTCCACGTGTTTGGGTTTTGTGGACAGAGAGATCTAAAGGACAATACGTTTCTCTAAAGGCTGATCTAGCCTTACCCTAGCTGCAGTCAAAGAAGGCATACCTCGCAGTCATATAATATACAATATACAGAAATAGGAAGCCGAGGACAAACGTCGTTTACTACTTTGGAACCCTCGAAACCCTAGGCAGGACGAAGAAGAGCGAAGCGATTTGAATCAGAAGGAGCATGGCATCACAAATGATTAAGGGAGCTCTCTACAATGTAGGGAAGAAGGCCTTAGATTGGGTGGCCATTACACAGTGCACTGTCGTGGGAAACCGCCTTAGAAAATATGGTCTTCGGTACGAGGATCTCTACGATCAAGCTGATAGCTTGGACGTTGAAGAGGCACTTAATCGTTTGCCCCCGGAGGTCGTGGATGCTCGCAATCAGCGCATCAAGCATGCAATGGATCTGTCCATGAAGCACGATTACCTTCCTAAGGAGTTGCAGGTGGATACGCTGGGCATTACATATACGCTGGACAGTTTTATAAATGTTGGACAGTAAAACATACGCTGGACAGTTTTATAAACGCTGTATGCTGAGCCGACAATGAAGTTAGTAACGTAGTCAAGTGGAAAAGATATAGCCGTAGTCAAGTGGAAAAGATAAAGCCGCAGGCACTGGAACGCATTCATGTATGTTGTCCACACAGTCATGGAAACCTATACATGATGAGGGTTCTGCACACAGCTAGCCGTAGGTAATGGAGAGATCTGGCCGTAGTCTTAGAGGGGAGCTCTAGCCCTAGTCGCAGTCAAAGGGAGCTTCAATACGCACTTAAGGAGTAGCCCTTGATCCTCAATCAAGAGGGCTTAGCCGCAACCAAAAGGGAGGCCCTAAACTACAGTCAAGAAGAACCCTAAGATGCATCCAAGAAGAGATCCTTAACCGCAGCAAGAAGGGGTATTATCTCAATGTGAATAAACCTGAAAAGATAGTGTGTTTGCTGTAGGTAACATCGTGATGAAAGAGGTTGTTCAACACATGGTTTTAAGACTGTTTGCTACATAATGAAGCCACAGTCATAAGGTCTGACCTTAAGGCTTAGAAAAGATCAATGTAGGGTTGAATAACATATGTGGATTAGGTGCTAACATTAAGTTGAGTTCTTATAGTCCCATATTGTTGCATTGATGATGTTTGTATAGCTGTTTTGAGAACATATGCTACAGAAGTTGCTATGTGCTAGGCCAAAGGCCATGGCATCATAACAAAGGCTATTTAGGGCTGCTATTTGTGCTCTTATCAAATTTGCAGGTGCTACAAGCTATCAGTGGAATGTTGCAGCTGAGAGGGTTACTCGATTGATGATCTGCTACAGCACTCTTATTGGTTGAAGACTGACATGAGAATTCAGGATTGCATCTCAGAACTATCATCATTAGTAGAATGATGGTCTTGCTACTGCTATCATAAAATCTCATGTATTTGTACTATCTCTCTCTCTCTCTGCTGAACTATTGAAGAACATAAAAGAAGATTTGATCAAAGGGTTTCCCCACACATTGTGGGGTTTGTCCCTGGCTCGTGCCATATCTTGTGTCCTCTTGCCTTGGCTTGTCTTCTGTGATTTATATTTATGTTCTCTCTGCAGTTTATCTTAATGCTGATGTGATTGCTAACCGTGAAAATTTAAATAAATTGCTCTAGCATAGAACATACCTAAAATTAACATGGTATCAGAGCTGAGGTGAAGACAATGCCCAAGCAAGAGTGAAAGAGCAATCACTGAAGACAGTTGGGACAAGACAGAAGGATCAATGGGTTCCTCATAATTCACCTAGGGTGAAGTCAAAGCAGAGAATTTTATCAGAATGGCGCAGCGAAAGATTCTGGTGGTCCATCTTAAGATCACTTCATTGGGAAGTTTGGATCTAAGGGTGGAAGGAAAAGCAGATGCCTTATTGAAATAAGTTCGGCCGTTATGCGAAGGAGTGTCGAAATGGCAGAGACACATCTCTTGATGAAGATAACAATCATTCTTGGGACATATTCAATGATCAAAAGAATGACTGGTAATGCAGGTCATCAAGGAAATGGTCGACTCTTCCACGAAAGCAAGGAACCCCTGAATATCTTTTATGTACCTAATCGCAAGAAGAACCTGATGTCCATCTCGGAAATGGAAGTCAAAGGTTATAGGGTGGCACTTATCGATGGAAAGGTACGTGTTTGAAAATAGATCTTTTAAAGATGTTTTTGAGTTCAGGGTTGTATCAAGTCGCAGGAAGTCCACTGGGGACTATGTCCATTGACTCAGCATCGGAGGTCTGTGAGACAGATTGTGTCTAGGATGCCTCAATTCAAAAGAAGCATGAAGGTACATGTCTGAAATGTACCGAAGGAAAATATTATAAGGGGACCATTCCCCTCATGCAGTAGGTTCACTGGTTTGGAACAACCCGAGGAGTATGAGAATCATGATCAAGGAATCTCATGTATACAAGTGGATGAAAGCCCTCTATGGCTTGAAGAAAAACACCTCGGGCATAGTATGAGAGGATTGATAGCTATCTGATGCAGCTGAGATTCACTAGGAGTGAAACCGATCCAAACCATTACTCGAAGGTTGTGTCTGACAGGTGCAAACCCTCTCATTTATAGGAGACAGAGGGAGCTGGATTCGGAATGTGGGGAGATAAGCTGCAAGCTTGTGACTGCCTCGAGGATCTCAAATTTCAGAATCTATATGGTAATGATGTTGGACCAGATTTGGGAAATTCCTTTGAGTTTCATAAACTCATTCGCATTGATGTTCTTGGAGAACCTCCGTTTGAACATATGTGTTGCAATTAGCATGGTGAGCTCATATTTGGTTGAGCCTCACTAGATTGGTGCCAAGAATCTTCTAAGATATCTTCAGGGCACAATCTCTCATGAATTGAGATACACTACCGGAAATATGAAACCACATGATTATTCGAATGATGAGTGGGCAGGAAGTATGGAGGATCACTAGAGCACTTCTCAGTGCCGTTTGGAATCTGCCTTAATATCCTGGACAAGCAGGAAGCATAAGTCGGTGACTCTGAGCACCACCAAGGCAAAATACATTGCTGATAGTATGGCCTTCTGTGAGGCAGTCTGGTTGCTGAAGCTCTTCTGTGAGCTGTTTGTACACATGATGAATACCTCTGTGAATCTCTGTGACAACCAGAGATGGGATTCGATTATTGAGGAATCTCGTATTTGACAATTGCTCCAGCAGATAGACATCAATTACTGCCTTATCTGGGATATGGTAAGTGTTAACACCCAGGTTGTTCCCTATGACTCCCAAGGGAATACGGCCGGGGTAACCACTAACCAATCTTTCGATCACTGTTTCTAGCCAAACTGTGATCAGAGAGGGCTCTCTCTTTATGATTTGTATCTGTTACGATAGTGTTTTAGGCTAGGTATTAGGCACGGGTTTTGTTCATGTTTTGGTTGAAGATTTCCTTTCAGGTCTCGTGATATAATGTTCAAGGAGTCGAATATCATTGGGCAATGGAGTCTATGGCTGTAGGTGTCTAGAAACCTTGAGGTGAATTGGTGAAACTTACAGGGCCATTTGGATACTTCATACAACAAAATTTTTGATTTATAACACAAACAGGTGAAAAACCAGTGAAAGCAATTAAGAATTTCCACTAAAGTATTCAAGTATTTCCACCAAACTAGGTATGAGAAACAGATAGATGTCTCAGGAGGAAACTTGAATCCCTGATAATATCTATCACTGTAGAAGATATAGTTTTAAAGTGCAGCAATTAAGAATTACACTTCATTCACTGTATCTGAAGAAAACATGGATAATAGCTCAGATTGAGTTCAGGGTAATCAGTGATTAAATCCTGGAACTATTCTTCTACTTTGCTATTAAGTGTAAAACATTTAAACAATGAAAGAGAACAAAAGACTCGAAAACATGTAACACAGAGATTTAAGAAAGACTTATTGTTTTATGAAACACTCTGGAATCCTGCAACATTCACCATTCATCACAATGCATCAAGGTACGCCAAGCTTCGGAAATTCCATTCACCCTTTGTATTATTTCTCTGAGAATTTTACAGCAAATGAGATGCCCAAAATGAAAATAACAACAACCCCTTAAGCTTCAGTCAGGGGCGAATATATACATACGATTTTACAAAAATATCTGAGTTCTAAGTTATCTCAGACTTAATGTTCTCACCAACTTTTGAGATATTATTATAAGAAATTTATTACAGCATTGAATACAAGATAAAGGCGTCTTGATGTTCTGTCAGAAGATATTTTGGCCTTTGGGAGCTGCTAAGTCGGTTGGGATACTTTGATCAAATGCTGGAGAACCCGACTTTATGGCTCGCGCGCTGTATTTTGGGTCTGCCACCTGTGATTGTGATTGCTGCTGTGGTGAGTAAATAGCCTTGCTGAGTTGGCTCAGCATCTGTCTTTTCCTTGTGGAGTTATCCACCAAAATTCTGTCTGTGCATGACTGTTCATAAACTGGAGAAAATTAACGCTACAGGTTCTGGCCTGATAAAATTATCTGTGTCAAATTCCTCCATACTTCCTGTGTGGGCAATTGATGATTTATGATTGCCCCCATAGTCTCATCTGCTTCTGTATACTTAAAGAAATTTGGTGGTGTATCAAACAGGTGATCAATTTCATTCATGATAAAAAACAAGTTATCCACCCTATCATACAAATTCTGCCCTGATGCTGGCCCTGTTTCTGCAGAGGTACTGGGCTGTTTTGCAATTTGTGATGCAGCATGGGCATCAACCCTTTTGATGTAATTTTCCAGGGTGAGCAGTCTTCCTACACTGCTTAAAATGCTGGGGAGGCCTCTGTTCTGTAATGCCAGGAATCTGTCCAGGAATTTGTTGATTTCAGTCTGCATGTCCTGTGTTCTCCTCTCCAGTGTTCCCACTAGGCTTCTTAGTGTCAGGACTCTTTTAACTACTGAGATTGTTTCAGTCCTGTTAGTAATTCCCATGGTAGCTAGTTGAGAGCTAGTTTTGTTATTTAAAACATTGATCATTCTGTTGGCAGCATCTGGCATGTGGCCAAGGCTTGCTCTTGCTCTGTGTATTTCCTTGTTTGCCTTTGTGATGAGTACTATTTGCT
This sequence comes from Pinus tabuliformis, assembly GCA_031772625.1. NCBI lineage: Eukaryota > Viridiplantae > Streptophyta > Pinopsida > Pinales > Pinaceae > Pinus > Pinus tabuliformis. The sequence goes on along the minus strand of CM062810.1, from coordinate 665,061,851 downwards.
CATCCATAGTCTCAATATACTGCCACTGATTGGTGATGGATCGACCAATGTTGCCCCAGAGGACTGCTTTTAATTCTGCTGTTACTTTTTCTAGTGCAAGCTCTTTTTCTAGTTCAGCTATTCTCTTTTTTAGAGCTTTTATTTCTCTTTCCTTTGCTGCCTCATTCTGCTTGCTTTTATCAAATCTTTCATTCACCTTAGTCAAAGACTTTTTGACTTCATCAAGCTCTTTCATTTGGGATTCAAGAACTCGGATCTCAGCTTGCAGCTTCTGCATATCCAGACTAGGAGTCTGCTCTGTTGTTGGCGTAGTTGTTGCTGTAGATGGTGCTGTAGATGGTGCTGTAGTTCCCGTCTGCTGAGGAGGAAGAGTAGTTATTGGAGTAGCTTCTTCAAGATTGATTACTTCCGGAGGGGGCTGGGAAGTTTGGCCCTCTTCTCTCTGTTTCAATGCTGTCTGTAATGCTGCCTTTGCAGCTTCTGATTGACCTAGCTGGTCTTGAGTCCGAACCAGCTCCTTGTATAAGGATATCATCAAATCCGTAGCATCCTTTTCTAGCCTTTGCTGAGCAACTTCATCTGTTTGAGGATGGATGGTGGCTGGGAGCTTGATTTTCCTTCTCAAGGCAGCCATGTCTTGATCCCTTATCTTCAACAGTTCTTGGATCCCTTTAACATCTTTAGGATCATGTCCTATTTCTATAATTACCTCCTCCAAGGACTTGATTCTGTTGTCCTTGGCCTGTGATGATGCTCTCTCCAATTCCAGCTGAGAGGCTGTATTATCAAGGCTGCTCTTCAATTTGTAGTTTTCCAATGTTTCATCTGCCAAGGAGGCATACACCATTTCACCAGTTTGTTTATGCAGTTCGATTTTATCCATAGGGTGTATATCTTTGGCCAGAACCTCCATGTTGGTCCTTAGGTAATCAGAGGTAGATTGGGGATGCAGAGTTGTGGGCATGAAGTGACTCATGATCATTTTGCCTTCACTTACATCAAAGGCAGACATGAGTCTTTGCTGATTGGTGGGAGCCAGGTTCAGCAAATGATTGTACAGCTGTACTTTAATAGGATCACTCCTCCTTTTAATGTCGATAAACTGCTGTTTGATGCTTACCTGTCCTTCTTTGTGCTGGCTGGAGGAGCTGACCTCCCCTCCCATAGCTCTATCATGTTCATGCTGGAAAGAACTGGCTGATACTTCTCGGCTGGGTGGGCCCATGCCCGATGCTTGTCTTATTGCCTCATCATCTTCTGGGAAGTCATTCAACCTTTGCCTTTTCTCTCCCTGATCGAAGGATGAAGTCAGGGGAGTCTCTCTATCTCTTTTCCTGGTTAAGTCCTCCTTTTGTGGGGTTTGGAGGACCGAGGCATCAAAAGTAGTTTCTGCCCTAGGAGGCACTATATTCTGAGCCTGTTGCTCAGTGGAACTAGGAGTGTGAATCACCCTTTCTTGCTGCAAGGGTTGCTGTTCCTTAAGTGGCACTTCTTCTTGCTGCTGCCCTTGTTCCTGCTGTTCCATCTCTTCTTGCTGTTGTAGCAATGTCTCCACTTGTTCTTCTGTCAATGGAGGTGGCTGTTCCACCCGCTTCCCTTTATCTTTGCTTGTTGTCTGCGGTGCCTTCTCGGCAATTTGCTGCTGTGTTGTTGATGATGTAGTAGCTGCTCCCAGCTGTCTTCTGTATGAATGAGGAACCTGTCCACAATTTTCCAAGTCAGCTTGCTTTTGTATATTTCTAGCTTCTCTTTCTAGAAGCTCTTCAGCAGTTATTTCTTCTTCTAAGGTACCCTCTTCCCAGCTTAAGGCATTGGCATACTGTTCAATCTCAGGTTGTCTCTTGTGTGCATAACCACCCAATTTGTATTTTATCCTCCTGAGGGAGATAGAATGATTGGGGTCATAGGGTATCCATTCAAAACTAGTTTGCAGTCTGAGGCCTTCCAGGATGGTGTTTGCCTCTTTCCATCCCTCCTCTTTTCTGTTATATAGGAAAGGACCCAGCTGGCTCCTTACCTTTAGCTGTGACTTCTTGTTCTTGCTCTGAAAATGCAGGTAGTCTGAGTTGCCAAACTGTCTGAAATATTCCAAGGCAAAAAGCCTCATGGGGACATACCTTGGCAATCTAAAAGGTGTCAACTCACAGCCATATATTCTGATGACTGTGTGGTTTTGGTAGAAGTACCAATTCCCAATGCTGTAGGACTTATTCAAATGGAGAATTCTCCTCATGTCATCGGTTAGTCTAGGAGGAGGAGTACCCTGCAGTACTGTCATGGCTGGATAAATGAATAAGTTAATGAACTCATTGTATGTGTAAGGTGACACAGATATATAGTGAAAGACAGAGGTCCAGAACACCACTGATCTTGGATTTCCTTGGGCATTGAGTTGCTTCAAAGGAAAAGAGAAGGTGGCTGGTTGATAAAACAAGAAGAGGTGGTATATGTATGAGGTATACCTGAATAGTCTTTCTCTCTTTAAGTTCATAAACTGGTCATGGATTTTATCTGCAATGTATGTAGCATAATCATAATGCACAGCTGGGGGCTTACCAGGAGAGAATAGAGACAGCATTGCTATTATGGTTTCATCCACATCTTCCATTCCCTTGAATCCTAGGGCATAGCTGATCAGATCCACTAACATCCTGCCCAATTCATTCAAGTACTGATATCCAATAGGAGGAGTTCTGGCAAATTCAGAGCCTGGTTTTACAAACAGCTGATTAATTTTAATGAGTTGGTCGCTTGACAGCTTGCTCCCTTTCTTTATCAAACTCTGCATATTGAGGGGGGTCAATTGCTTGGCAGTATGGAAGTGCAGCATCTCATTAATAGTCTCTGAGGTGATCTGGAACAAAACTAAGCCTGAGGGGCTAATGACAGCTCTTCGGCTTGGGTCATAGCATTCCTGGCAGCTGTATATCAACTCTGGCATAGGATTTACCTGGGGGAGGTTATAGATTGGCAGGTTTGAGTCCCAAATCCCCAAGATGTCTGCTCCACTCAGGTGCTGGGCTTTCAACTCGTTCAGCATCTGGATATTATACTTGGAGCCCATAAGAAACCAGTCCAGCATTTGGTAATCCATATCTCCCAGGGCTTTCCACTCCAATTCCTGGTGAGGGGCATTGAGGGGCTTAATGTTGAGAGCAATGGGAGTCTCCATGATCTTCTTCAAAGTTCAACAATTATAGGTGGATGGTTTAATGGAAGCAACACAGAATAGAAGTGATTTTCTGTAACAACAGTTTGTATCTTAGATACCAGAGGAGGAATTTACACAACAGCAGTTGAAATACTGTTTGTTTCAGGAGCAGGGCTTCTCTATGGTCTCACTAGGTCCTCTTTTAGCGGGTGAATTGAGTTTAACAAGAAATTTGCCGGGAACACGTAGTGGATGGTGTTTTTGAGCGAAATTACAGGTATTAAGGCTCGGCTGATGTTTTTGGACTTCACAGTTGCAAATGTGGATGTGCAGAGGGAAATGGCCGGTGAAAATATAATTTTTAAGGTCTCCTTAGCCCTCTGAGTAACTTTTATTTCAATAACAGGCGTATGGAGGGCAGCAAGCGGTAAATACCTGTTAATTGACGAACGGAGGTCGCATGGGCGTGCACGGTTGGAGCTGTGGAGGTCGCCTCGGTCAATCGAGCAGGTTGGCGAAAATTTGGACGTAAACAGCCATGCAGAGCCGAAGTACCGATAGGCGTGAAAAGTGAGAAAAACACGGTTTTTTGGGTTACTATGGACCTTTTTACCATTTTAGCGCTTTTTAGTGATGACGTCAGCATGACGTCATTGGTGGGTCAAAGTGAGGTGACGTCAGCTGACGTCATCGGGTGACGTGGCAGTACACTGTTGGTCCATGGGGGCGATGAGGTGGCAGCCATGTCAGCGGCCAGGTGGACGAATAATAGGGGCGAGGACAAGCGGATATGACGTGGCGAAGCATTAGTGGAAGACAGATGGCGGTTAGGACCGTAGCGGTTACGGTTAAGGCTAACCGCTACGGTCTCTCGGGGCGGTTTGGGTACGGCGCTGAAAGTGTCAGGCCTGGCTCCGAGAGACCTTATTGCTTGACGCGTGGAGAGGCCCTGACGTGACGCAACGTCACCTTCTCGGGAGGTAAAGGACGGCTGCGGGGGCTGCTCCGATATCATCGTGGATCGTCGGATTTTCGGGCCTTGATCCGACGGTGGGCGGAGCATCAACATGCTCAGGTTATATGCGCGGGCGGAAAACTTTGGGTTGTGGGTTTTTTTAGTGGTTTTTCAATGTTTTTTATAAAATCAAACTGCGCGCTAACCTTTGGAAATGTGCCAGAGGCGGGCTTTTAGACTTTGGGTAATTTTTGCAAAGGTTTTAAGGGTAAAAGAGGGTTTTCAAGGGTTTTTTCAATGCAATTCGTGGTTTGAGGAGCAAGTTGGCTTGTAGCAAGGGGGAATGGGATGTGATAGGTTCACCAAGGTGACCAGAGGTCACTTTGGTTCCTTTTGAAGAACATATGGCTATAATGCCAAGGGGAGGAGTATTTATAAGATTTTGGGGCTTTATACACCATAGTGTTAGTATTATTAGGGGAGGGGTAAGATAAGGGAGCTATATAGTAGAATTAGAGGTTAATATGAATGAGGGGAGCAAATGAAGGGGATTTTGCTGAGTTTATGTAAAGTTGATTTAGTTTTGAGAGTAGATCAAAATGAAAAGATCTTAGACAAGAATTGTGGCTTCTGAAAGAACAAGAACCATCATAAAACCATGATCTCTCTTCATAAATCTCAGCTTAAAGAAAGGGAATGTTAGTAATGGAATGAAGGGGGAGAGGGAGGTTAGTCATGCTCCTTGCTGAAATTTTGATGGAATTCACCACTTTGTCCATTGATAGATTTTTGCCTTGGCAAAACACCTCTTGACATGTGTGAAATGGTGAAAATACCTTTTCTGCAACCACAACTGCTTACCCAGCTACTTTCCTAACATTTTTTTGTTTCTCCTTGGAGGGTGCATTTAGGCTTGCAAACCCTTACTTGCCTTTTCTTTTCTTTGGCTTTTTCTTTATTCTTTTCTATCTACTTCTACCCTTATCTCTTCCAAGGTCCCAGATTAAGCTGTTGGGAACCTTTACTTCTCTACCTAAACTACTTGTCTGCCAAGATTAAACAGTTTGGACAGACTTCTTTCTCTATTCTATAACTCAAAATTGAAACATGGCATGATCCAGGTTAAACTGTTGAATCATCCACAAAATTGAAATAAGGTCCTCAATATTTGAAACAGATTACACACCTCTTGTTCTCTAGGAAATATGGGATCTTTGTAATACCAAAGCAGAGCATATTTGGACTTTCCTTGGCCAATCATGAAATATGAAACCTATTAGTATAGGTATCCAACAGTGGCTCCACATGGGGATGGTTTTTCTTCTGAAAGACCAAGAACAGCAGGTCAGATTGCCTTGTTCTTTGACTGCCCATCCCAATCTTTGAAATTTGCTGCAAAAATGTGTCAAAATTGTGTGCTTCTTTCTTGGAAGACCTCTGATTCTACTTGCCTCTTGCTGGTTGGTGAATCACTTGGAAAACTGTATTTTACAATCTAAAACAGAAAACAATATGTACATCTGCATATATACAATGAATCCTTAGTTTCCATTCATGGGGAATAGTCAAAGTAGTGCTTCAGCATCCTGCCATTGACAGGACCTTCATCCAAGTCAGTTTCAGTCAAACTTTTAAGGAAGTAAGTGTTGTTACCTTGTACTGCTTGGACAGCAAATGGTCCTCTCCATAAAGAGTCAAACTTTCCATGTTTTCCTTTCTCTTCTCTTCTTGCATCCCACTTTAAGACTTTGTCCCCCACATTGAAATCTTCTGCTTTGGTTCTCCTATCAAAGGCCTTTTTCAATTTCTCTTGTAGTATCTGCACTCTGCTGAAAACTTGTTCTCTAGTTTGCTGTAAACAGATTATCTGATTGATCCTCCTTTGCATATCATTTGGCTCTGCTTGGCTTTCTTGTAGAAGTTTCATAACCGGCACTCCTAGTGATGAAGGAAATTTGGCTTCTAATCTGTAGACTAACTCATATGGGCTGGTCCCAATAGATCTTTTTGTTGTTAGTCTATCTGCCCATAAAGCATTTACTAGTTTCTTATGCCAGTTCTTCTTGTTCTCTTCCAGCACTTTCTTTATGATATTTATTAAACTTTTGTTTGATGATTCAGCAAGGCCATTTCCTTGAGGATAGTAAGCTGTAGAATGGCCCAAAGTAATGTGAAATTTATGGCAGAAGTTCACTATTTTCTTGGATCTGAAGGCAGCAGCATTGTCTGTTATTATCTTGTCCGGACAGCCAAATCTAGCCAGTATATTGTTCTCCAAGAACTGAATAATTACTGAATCATTTGCTTGTCTGCATGGGGCAGCTTCAATCCACTTGGTGAAGTAGTCTGTTGCTGTTAAAATCCATCTGTGTTGCCCTGAAGATGAGGGATGAATTTCCCCAATGAAATCCAAACCCCATTGTTGGAAAGGCCTCTCTGTTGCAATGGGCTTCAAAGGGAGTGGCAGCAACTGTCTTTTGCCTTCAAACAGTTGGCATTTGTGGCATGAGGCTGTAAATTTCTTAACATCAGAGAACATGGTGGGCCAGTAATAACCAGCCCTCAATATTTTGTCCACAGTGGACTTCCCGTACAAATGTCCACCACAGTCTCCAGCATGGAAGTCTTGCATGATATTGTTAGTTTCATTCTCTATTAGACAGTGCAGCAATATACCTTCATGGTTTTTCCAAAGTAAGTTTCCATCTATCACACAAAATCTAGATGTTTTCATTTTTAGGAACCTACACTTAGTTCTGGACAGTCCTGGGGGAGCACACAGGTTTTGTAACACATAGCAGATATCAGAGTACCAAGGAGATTGTTCAAAGGCTACATTGATCTTTGGAGTCGCCAGCTCTGTTTCACTGTCCAGTTGGTTGATATCTAAGGCTTGGAAATTTGCTTCTGTCATTAATTTGGCCAAACCTTGCCCTTTTATTAGCTTTGTGGGTTTTATTTCAATGTCAAATTCTAGTATATTGGCAATCCATTTTCCTCTCCTGCCCTCTAAGTTTTCTTGGGTGAGAATGTCTTTGATAATAGGACTTGGTACATAAGCCACAACATGGGAGTAAAGGATGTAAATCCTAAAGTCTTTAATAGCTTTGATCAAAGCGTAGGCTTGCTTCTCCATAATTTGATACTTTAGAGGGGCATCTCTAAGAGCTCTGCTGAAAAAGGCAATAGGCTTCTCATTCCCTTGGTCATCTTTCTGTAATAAAACAGCAGCAATAGTATGTTGGGAGGCAAAGGAGAAAATGATAAAGTCTCTGTCAAACTGAGGATTGGTTAACACTGGGGTTTGAGTCAAGGCCAATTTTATACTTTCAAAGGCTTGTTTTGCTTCAACAGTCCATTTGACCTTTGAATCTTTCTTTAGCATATTGTTTAGTAATCTGATTAATTCTGCTAAATTAGGGATAAACCTTCTTAAAAAGTTGATTTTCCCTAAGAATCCTTGCAATTCCTTGACATTCCTTGGGTGAGGCATTTGTAGGATAGCTTGTATCCTATCTGGATCAATTCTTATGCCATCTTTTGAAATAATGTGTCCTAAGAGTTTCCCTTCTTCCAAGCCAAATAATGACTTCTTGGGGTTTAAGGAAATGCCATATTTCCTACATGTTATGAAAATCTGTCTCAAATGTTTCAAGTGTTCTTGGTCAGATTTTGAAAAGGGTGTTAGATCATCTAAGTAAATGACCAAAAAGTCATGAATCTCTTTTGCAAAAGCAATGTCCATTGCTCTTTGAAACGTTGCCCCTGTGTTTTTCAATCCAAAGGGCATTTTCACATACTTGAAAGTTCCCCATGGGGTTGTAAATGCAGTTTTGTCTTGGTCATCAGGGTGTACTAGGATTTGATTGAAGCCTGAGAATCCATCAAGCAATGATATCCTTGAAGCCCCTACTACTCTTTGAAGAATGTGATCCATTTTGGGTAAAGGGTAGTTATCTTTGAGTGATACTTGATTCAAATTCCTTAAGTCTACACAAAGTCTAATCTCACCAGTTTTCTTTCTTGTAGGGACCAAATTTGAAATCCACTCAGAGAACCTAATTGGTGCTATGATACCAGCTTTGAACATTTTATGTAATTCTTTTTCAATGGAAGGAAGGAGCATAGGATTGATCCTTCTCAATTTCTGTTTGAATGGTTTTTGATTAGGCTTGAGGGGAATGGTGTGCTGGATGACAGAAGTATCATAGGACTTTAGATCCTCATAACCCCAAGCAAAAACATCTTGAAACTCTTTAAAGAGATCAATGTATTTGGGTTTTTGATCAGGGGGCAAAGCAGCAGATAGTTTTATTATTTTAGGCTTGTCAGTGGTACCAATGTTGCATTCTTCAACTGCTGCATCCAACGGCTGCATCTTTGGCTTCCTAGGGATGTCATTTGAGTCAAAAATATCCTCTAGTGGGGTAAGGCCTACTGGAAGGAAATTGTCCTTGAGTTGTATGATTTCAGCTTCAGCGCTGCTCATCTCTTCACAGTCAATTTGGTGAATTTGCTGAATGTTTTCATTGTTGAAAATAGTTGGACTCAGTAATTGTTTTGCTGTTCTAGGTGACATTGGGTGAGCAGACTGTTGAAACAGTATTTGTGATTGACTTGCTGACTCAGGTATTTGTGATTGACTTGCTCCATCAATATCAATATTTAATCCTGTGAACTCTTGTTGCAAGGTTAAAAAATTGTTTATTTGCATGTCATCCTCAAATACTTGCCATTCTTTAACATTGTTTGGAATAGAGGGTCTGTATTTGACCTCGGCTGTGAAACAGTTATTGGGTTCTAATGGGAATTCAAAGGTGCTGGCAAACGTTGCCAAGCTGTGTGCATGGAGATTGTGGCCCCTTGAAATTTTTGTGATAACACACTCAGAGAAGGTCTCTAATATTTCAATTACAGCAGATCTGTAGGACCTCAATCTTTTGTCATTGGTGACAAAGTTTCCTTTCACTTGTTGAATTACTAGATCAGAGTCTCCCATGATGGAGAGTTTAGGAGCTTGTAATGACCTTGCTAGTTTGAGACCGAGCAACAAAGCTTCGTATTCTGCCATGTTGTTAGTGCATCTAAAATTCAATCTATAAGCCCTGCCTTCTGCATAATCTTTCTCTTTGTTATGTATCCACACTCTCCCTGCTCCTAGCTTGTTAACTGAGCCATCAAATTCTAGGACCCACAGGATGTCTTGCTGAACAGGAGATTTAAAATTCTGTTCATGGGATGGCAATGTGAGCATGAGTTGGGGTTTCTTTTCCCATTTGTTTTCTAGGACAATTTCATCACTTTTTTGACAATTTTTGACAATTAGAGGAGGGATACTGTGTATTGTTGGGCTGATTAATGTTTGGCAGGTGATACTTGTTTGATCAATGTTTTGTTCTTGTATGAGTGCTTTGGTCCTAATGTCATTGTTTGAGAGGCTTGTGCTGTCATTGAAGAGGATGAAGGAGTCTATGTCCGAATGGACAGCATATATTGGAAAATTTTGAGGCTTTTCTTCACTGCTGACCATATACTTCATGAGTGTTTCCCTGTAAAGTCTTTTTGGTTGCCCAAAGACAGAGATGGTTGCATATGACATATCTAATTGCAGGGAGCCTTGGAGCTTGGCTCCCCATGATCTTGATAACAGCATCCCATATTTGGGTGGGATATCAGCGACTACAACATCCATTAGAATGGTTTTGTTGGGGAATTGAACCAGGGACACACATAAATCTTTTATTAGGCCCAAACATTTGACTTGGCTAGAATCAAAGGAAAACAGGTCTTTGTATGGTCTTGTTACATCCAAATTCAATCTTTCCATGACTGCTTTTGGCATAAGGTTGTGAGAGGCGCCTGAGTCGAACATTGCATTATGCAGTATTTTATCATGAACATGCAGGCTGACATAAAAAGGTAAAACCCCTGTGACTATTGTTTTTCCATCTACCTCTGGGCCAAACAGTAATTCTGGAGTGTCATCTAGCACATTTACATCATCTTTGCTATTAGTGAGTTGAAGGGAGTTCTTGATCTGCTGTTTATAGATATCATGCTTGGCTAGCTCTGAGAGGGGAATTGCTATCTTTAGCTTGCCAATCTCTGTGGCTAGGTCAAAAGGTTTGTCAACTTGGGTTTTAGAGTCACGGATAACAGTCTTTTCTTTGTTTATTGAATCTTCTTGTTGGATTTCATCTTGACTTTGAGACCTGCCCCTTTTACTCATGTTTTGGGGGGTAAAATTTGAATCAGGGTGAGAGGACACAGTTGCCATGGGCTGTTGTGGTGGTGACGGTATTTCAGTAACCTCCTCAACCATTACTTCTTTTGTAGGCCAGTTTGTTTTGTCATTAGGTTCTGTGACTGATGTTTCTTTAAACTGCTGTTTCTCCTTTATCTTTTCAGGCTGATTTACATTTACAGTCCTACTCCTTAATTTGTATTGTTTATGGACTTCATAGACAGCAGTATCATATCCTTGTTTAAAGTCAAAGGATTCTCCTGTTTTAGTTTGGAATGTTTTGCTTTCATCCTCCTCATGGTCTTCTTGTGTTAAGAAAACATGGCTTTTACCATCCAGACCCATTAAGTTGATTTCAGGATCTTCATTGAGCTGATTGTCTGTGGAAGTTTCTGCATAGTTTTCTTGAAAAGGGGGTCTAATATCTTGGTCAGCACTTGTTTTTCCTATGTTTGGGTTCTGAGTTCTCCTAAAATTCGGGTTTCTAGGAGGGTTGCTTTGTGATGCCTCCCATGATGATTTTCTTTCAACTGATTCCACTCTTTCACCCAATCTCTTCATGCTGTTTAGTATTGCATCCAGCTTTTGATCAAAACCTGAGGGTTCTTCTCTGAAGCCAGTCTTCTTTTCCAACTTTGCCCTGTTTCTTTTGGCAATTAGGTTAGCCTCTACAGTGACTGCAACCCTTTGAGCTTCTGCAAGGGTTGGAGGATCTCTTTCTTTCAATTGATAGGCCATATCAGAATCAAAACCGTCAGGGAAGTTATACAGGGCCAAATCAGGAGGGGGCCTTAAGTTCTGTGGGATAGCATTATATACATTGTTAAACCTAGCACAATATTCCAAAACTGTTTCTTGGGGACCTCTTTTAATAGTGTTATATTCACCAAGTATGTGTAGAGGATCTTTCTTCTTCTCCCATCTCTCAGCAAAAACTTCGTAAAGCTGATCAGGTGTTGCAATGGAGTTTGCATTGAGGGATCTGAACCAAGTTCTAACATCCCTAGTTAAACTTTGAACAAAAATTCTCATCCTGACGCTGTTATCATCTATTTCATAGGTCTCAAAGTGGTCTTGCATCTTCTTAGCATGCTGGACAGCTGTCAAAGGGCCATGGGAGTCAAAAAATGAGATTTTGGTTTGGTAGTCTTGGGGTAGAGCTGGAGCATTAGCTGGTATCTGCAGAGGTGCATACCTGTTAGCCATGTTTATGGGATTTACAGGGTTGACAGGAATAAATGGGACAACAGGGATTACAGGTGTGACAGGGTTAATGGTATGGGTAACAAGCGGGGAACTGGTTGAAAGAGTATGTGCAGATGGTGAAGATGGGAGAAGAGGACTTTGAGGTGTTGATGATGAACTAGGGGAACTAGGTGAGGATCGGAAAAGAACTTTGCAGGGTGTGGGAATGCAGATAGGCTGATCTGAAATTATATCTGACTCAGCAGGCTTCTCCTGCTTTTGCTATCTCCTAATGTTCTTTGGAATGGTATTTGGATTATCAACAATGATAGGTTGATTAGGGTCAGGGTTTGCCCTAGTGTGCCTTGGGTTTCTTTTGGGAGCCAGCTTCTAATTTCTTTCGAATTTGTACAAGAAGTTTATATATGCAAGGACTGGATGAAAATTTTGGAATGGCTATGTATGTTCCAAAGCTAGGAGGAAGATTCCCTAATTAGCTCTTCCCTAAAGCTGTCCCTGTATTACAGAAACAGTTCTAAGGCCTCTTGGCTAGTTTCAGGCTTGATGGTAGCTTTGGAAGATAGATAGTAATTGAAAAATCTTAAGAAGTTCCCCAGTGGAGTCGCCAATTATGTTAACACCCAGGTTGTTCCCTATGACTCCCAAGGGAATACGGCCGGGGTAACCACTAACCAATCTTTCGATCACTGTTTCTAGCCAAACTGTGATCAGAGAGGGCTCTCTCTTTATGATTTGTATCTGTTACGATAGTGTTTTAGGCTAGGTATTAGGCACAGGTTTTGTTCATGTTTTGGTTGAAGATTTCCTTTCAGGTCTCGTGATATAATGTTCAAGGAGTCGAATATCATTGGGCAATGGAGTCTATGGCTGTAGGTGTCTAGAAACCTTGAGGTGAATTGGTGAAACTTACAGGGCCATTTGGATACTTCATACAACAAAATTTTTGATTTATAACACAAACAGGTGAAAAACCAGTGAAAGCAATTAAGAATTTCCACTAAAGTATTCAAGTATTTCCACCAAACTAGGTATGAGAAACAGATAGATGTCTCAGGAGGAAACTTGAATCCCTGATAATATCTATCACTGTAGAAGATATAGTTTTAAAGTGCAGCAATTAAGAATTACACTTCATTCACTGTATCTGAAGAAAACATGGATAATAGCTCAGATTGAGTTCAGGGTAATCAGTGATTAAATCCTGGAACTATTCTTCTACTTTGCTATTAAGTGTAAAACATTTAAACAATGAAAGAGAACAAAAGACTCGAAAACATGTAACACAGAGATTTAAGAAAGACTTATTGTTTTATGAAACACTCTGGAATCCTGCAACATTCACCATTCATCACAATGCATCAAGGTACGCCAAGCTTCGGAAATTCCATTCACCCTTTGTATTATTTCTCTGAGAATTTTACAGCAAATGAGATGCCCAAAATGAAAATAACAACAACCCCTTAAGCTTCAGTTAGGGGCGAATATATACATACGATTTTACAAAAATATCTGAGTTCTAAGTTATCTCAGACTTAATGTTCTCACCAACTTTTGAGATATTATTATAAGAAATTTATTACAGCATTGAATACAAGATAAAGGCATCTTGATGTTCTGTCAGAAGATATTTTGGCCTTTGGGAGCTGCTAAGTCGGTTGGGATACTTTGATCAAATGCTGGAGAACCCGACTTTATGGCTCGCGCGCTGTATTTTGGGTCTGCCACCTGTGATTGTGATTGCTGCTGTGGTGAGTAAATAGCCTTGCTGAGTTGGCTCAGCATCTGTCTTTTCCTTGTGGAGTTATCCACCAAAATTCTGCCTGTGCATGACTGTTCATAAACTGGAGAAAATTAACGCTACAGGTTCTGGCCTGATAAAATTATCTGTGTCAAATTCCTCCATACTTCCTGTGTGGGCAATTGATGATTTATGATTGCCCCCATAGTCTCATCTGCTTCTGTATACTTAAAGAAATTTGGTGGTGTATCAAACAGGTGATCAATTTCATTCATGATAAAAAACAAGTTATCCACCCTATCATACAAATTCTGCCCTGATGCTGGCCCTGTTTCTGCTGAGGTACTGGGCTGTTTTGCAATTTGTGATGCAGCATGGGCATCAACCCTTTTGATGTAATTTTCCAGGGTGAGCAGTCTTCCTACACTGCTTAAAATGCTGGGGAGGCCTCTGTTCTGTAATGCCAGGAATCTGTCCAGGAATTTGTTGATTTCAGTCTGCATGTCCTGTGTTCTCCTCTCCAGTGTTCCAACTAGGCTTCTTAGTGTCAGGACTCTTTTAACTACTGAGATTGTTTCAGTCCTGTTAGTAATTCCCATGGTAGCTAGTTGAGAGCTAGTTTTGTTATTTAAAACATTGATCATTCTGTTGGCAGCATCTGGCATGTGGCCAAGGCTTGCTCTTGCTCTGTGTATTTCCTTGTTTGCCTTTGTGATGAGTACTATTTGCTCATCCATAGTCTCAATATACTGCCACTGATTGGTGATGGATCGACCAATGTTGCCCCAGAGGACTGCTTTTAATTCTGCTGTTACTTTTTCTAGTGCAAGCTCTTTTTCTAGTTCAGCTATTCTCTTTTTTAGAGCTTTTATTTCTCTTTCCTTTGCTGCCTCATTCTGCTTGCTTTTATCAAATCTTTCATTCACCTTAGTCAAAGACTTTTTGACTTCATCAAGCTCTTTCATTTGGGATTCAAGAACTCGGATCTCAGCTTGCAGCTTCTGCATATCCAGACTAGGAGTTTGCTCTGTTGTTGGCGTAGTTGTTGCTGTAGATGGTGCTGTAGATGGTGCTGTAGTTCCCGTCTGCTGAGGAGGAAGAGTAGTTATTGGAGTAGCTTCTTCAAGATTGATTACTTCCGGAGGGGGCTGGGAAGTTTGGCCCTCTTCTCTCTGTTTCAATGCTGTCTGTAATGCTGCCTTTGCAGCTTCTGATTGACCTAGCTGGTCTTGAGTCCGAACCAGCTCCTTGTATAAGGATATCATCAAATCCGTAGCATCCTTTTCTAGCCTTTGCTGAGCAACTTCATCTGTTTGAGGATGGATGGTGGCTGGGAGCTTGATTTTCCTTCTCAAGGCAGCCATGTCTTGATCCCTTATCTTCAACAGTTCTTGGATCCCTTTAACATCTTTAGGATCATGTCCTATTTCTATAATTACCTCCTCCAAGGACTTGATTCTGTTGTCCTTGGCCTGTGATGATGCTCTCTCCAATTCCAGCTGAGAGGCTGTATTATCAAGGCTGCTCTTCAATTTGTAGTTTTCCAATGTTTCATCTGCCAAGGAGGCATACACCATTTCACCAGTTTGTTTATGCAGTTCGATTTTATCCATAGGGTGTATATCTTTGGCCAGAACCTCCATGTTGGTCCTTAGGTAATCAGAGGTAGATTGGGGATGCAGAGTTGTGGGCATGAAGTGACTCATGATCATTTTGCCTTCACTTACATCAAAGGCAGACATGAGTCTTTGCTGATTGGTGGGAGCCAGGTTCAGCAAATGATTGTACAGCTGTACTTTAATAGGATCACTCCTCCTTTTAATGTCGATAAACTGCTGTTTGATGCTTACCTGTCCTTCTTTGTGCTGGCTGGAGGAGCTGACCTCCCCTCCCATAGCTCTATCATGTTCATGCTGGAAAGAACTGGCTGATACTTCTCGGCTGGGTGGGCCCATGCCCGATGCTTGTCTTATTGCCTCATCATCTTCTGGGAAGTCATTCAACCTTTGCCTTTTCTCTCCCTGATCGAAGGATGAAGTCAGGGGAGTCTCTCTATCTCTTTTCCTGGTTAAGTCCTCCTTTTGTGGGGTTTGGAGGACCGAGGCATCAAAAGTAGTTTCTGCCCTAGGAGGCACTATATTCTGAGCCTGTTGCTCAGTGGAACTAGGAGTGTGAATCACCCTTTCTTGCTGCAAGGGTTGCTGTTCCTTAAGTGGCACTTCTTCTTGCTGCTGCCCTTGTTCCTGCTGTTCCATCTCTTCTTGCTGTTGTAGCAATGTCTCCACTTGTTCTTCTGTCAATGGAGGTGGCTGTTCCACCCGCTTCCCTTTATCTTTGCTTGCTGTCTGCGGTGCCTTCTCGGCAATTTGCTGCTGTGTTGTTGATGATGTAGTAGCTGCTCCCAGCTGTCTTCTGTATGAATGAGGAACCTGTCCACAATTTTCCAAGTCAGCTTGCTTTTGTATATTTCTAGCTTCTCTTTCTAGAAGCTCTTCAGCAGTTATTTCTTCTTCTAAGGTACCCTCTTCCCAGCTTAAGGCATTGGCATACTGTTCAATCTCAGGTTGTCTCTTGTGTGCATAACCACCCAATTTGTATTTTATCCTCCTGAGGGAGATAGAATGATTGGGGTCATAGGGTATCCATTCAAAACTAGTTTGCAGTCTGAGGCCTTCCAGGATGGTGTTTGCCTCTTTCCATCCCTCCTCTTTTCTGTTATATAGGAAAGGACCCAGCTGGCTCCTTACCTTTAGCTGTGACTTCTTGTTCTTGCTCTGAAAATGCAGGTAGTCTGAGTTGCCAAACTGTCTGAAATATTCCAAGGCAAAAAGCCTCATGGGGACATACCTTGGCAATCTAAAAGGTGTCAACTCACAGCCATATATTCTGATGACTGTGTGGTTTTGGTAGAAGTACCAATTCCCAATGCTGTAGGACTTATTCAAATGGAGAATTCTCCTCATGTCATCGGTTAGTCTAGGAGGAGGAGTACCTGCAGTACTGTCATGGCTGGATAAATGAATAAGTTAATGAACTCATTGTATGTGTAAGGTGACACAGATATATAGTGAAAGACAGAGGTCCAGAACACCACTGATCTTGGATTTCCTTGGGCATTGAGTTGCTTCAAAGGAAAAGAGAAGGTGGCTGGTTGATAAAACAAGAAGAGGTGGTATATGTATGAGGTATACTGAATAGTCTTTCTCTCTTTAAGTTCATAAACTGGTCATGGATTTTATCTGCAATGTATGTAGCATAATCATAATGCACAGCTGGGGGCTTACCAGGAGAGAATAGAGACAGCATTGCTATTATGGTTTCATCCACATCTTCCATTCCCTTGAATCCTAGGGCATAGCTGATCAGATCCACTAACATCCTGCCCAATTCATTCAAGTACTGATATCCAATAGGAGGAGTTCTGGCAAATTCAGAGCCTGGTTTTACAAACAGCTGATTAATTTTAATGAGTTGGTCGCTTGACAGCTTGCTCCCTTTCTTTATCAAACTCTACATATTGAGGGGGGTCAATTGCTTGGCAGTATGGAAGTGCAGCATCTCATTAATAGTCTCTGAGGTGATCTGGAACAAAACTAAGCCTGAGGGGCTAATGACAGCTCTTCGGCTTGGGTCATAGCATTCCTGGCAGCTGTATATCAACTCTGGCATAGGATTTACCTGGGGGAGGTTATAGATTGGCAGGTTTGAGTCCCAAATCCCCAAGATGTCTGCTCCACTCAGGTGCTGGGCTTTCAACTCGTTCAGCATCTGGATATTATACTTGGAGCCCATAAGAAACCAGTCCAGCATTTGGTAATCCATATCTCCCAGGGCTTTCCACTCCAATTCCTGGTGAGGGGCATTGAGGGGCTTAATGTTGAGAGCAATGGGAGTCTCCATGATCTTCTTCAAAGTTCAACAATTATAGGTGGATGGGTTTAATGGAAGCAACACAGAATAGAAGTGATTTTCTGTAACAACAGTTTGTATCTTAGATACCAGAGGAGGAATTTACACAACAGCAGTTGAAATATGTTTGTTTCAGGAGCAGGGCTTCTCTATGGTCTCACTAGGTCCTCTTTTAGCGGGTGAATTGAGTTTAACAAGAAATTTGCCGGGAACACGCAGTGGATGGTGTTTTTGAGCGAAATTACAGGTATTAAGGCTCGGCTGATGTTTTTGGACTTCACAGTTGCAAATGTGGATGTGCAGAGGGAAATGGCCGGTGAAAATATAATTTTTAAGGTCTCCTTAGCCCTCTGAGTAACTTTTATTTCAATAACAGGCGTATGGAGGGCAGCAAGCGGTAAATACCTGTTAATTGACGAACGGAGGTCGCATGGGCGTGCACGGTTGGAGCTGTGGAGGTCGCCTCGGTCAATCGAGCAGGTTGGCGAAAATTTGGACGTAAACAGCCATGCAGAGCCGAAGTAGCGACAGGCGTGAAAAGTGAGAAAAACACGGTTTTTTGGGTTACTATGGACCTTTTTACCATTTTGGCGCTTTTTAGTGATGACGTCAGCATGACGTCATTGGTGGGTCAAAGTGAGGTGACGTCAGCTGACGTCATCGGGTGACGTGGCAGTACACTGTTGGTCCATGGGGGCGATGAGGTGGCAGCCATGTCAGCGGCCAGGTGGACGAATAATAGGGGCGAGGACAAGCGGATATGACGTGGCGAAGCATTAGTGGAAGACAGATGGCGGTTAGGACCGTAGCGGTTACGGTTAAGGCTAACCGCTACGGTCTCTCGGGGCGGTTTGGGTACGGCGCTGAAAGTGTCAGGCCTGGCTCCGAGAGACCTTATTGCTTGACGCGTGGAGAGGCCCTGACGTGACGCAACGTCACCTTCTCGGGCGGTAAAGGACGGCTGCGGGGGCTGCTCCGATATCATCGTGGATCGTCGGATTTTCGGGCCTTGATCCGACGGTGGGCGGAGCATCAACATGCTCGGGTTATATGCGCGGGCGGAAAACTTTGGGTTGTGGGTTTTTTTAGTGGTTTTTCAATGTTTTTTATAAAATCAAACTGCGCGCTAACCTTTGGAAATGTGCCAGAGGCGGGCTTTTAGACTTTGGGTAATTTTTGCAAAGGTTTTAAGGGTAAAAGAGGGTTTTCAAGGGTTTTTTCAATGCAATTCGTGGTTTGAGGAGCAAGTTGGCTTGTAGCAAGGGGGAATGGGATGTGATAGGTTCACCAAGGTGACCAGAGGTCACTTTGGTTCCTTTTGAAGAACATATGGCTATAATGCCAAGGGGAGGAGTATTTATAAGATTTTGGGGCTTTATACACCATAGTGTTAGTATTATTAGGGGAGGGGTAAGATAAGGGAGCTATATAGTAGAATTAGAGGTTAATATGAATGAGGGGAGCAAATGAAGGGGATTTTGCTGAGTTTATGTAAAGTTGATTTAGTTTTGAGAGTAGATCAAAATGAAAAGATCTTAGACAAGAATTGTGGCTTCTGAAAGAACAAGAACCATCATAAAACCATGATCTCTCTTCATAAATCTCAGCTTAAAGAAAGGGAATGTTAGTAATGGAATGAAGGGGGAGAGGGAGGTTAGGCATGCTCCTTGCTGAAATTTTGATGGAATTCACCACTTTGTCCATTGATAGATTTTTGCCTTGGCAAAACACCTCTTGACATGTGTGAAATGGTGAAAATACCTTTTCTGCAACCACAACTGCTTACCCAGCTACTTTCCTAACATTTTTTTTGTTTCTCCTTGGAGGGTGCATTTAGGCTTGCAAACCCTTACTTGCCTTTTCTTTTCTTTGGCTTTTTCTTTATTCTTTTCTATCTACTTCTACCCTTATCTCTTCCAAGGTCCCAGATTAAGCTGTTGGGAACCTTTACTTCTCTACCTAAACTACTTGTCTGCCAAGATTAAACAGTTTGGACAGACTTCTTTCTCTATTCTATAACTCAAAATTGAAACATGGCATGATCCAGGTTAAACTGTTGAATCATCCACAAAATTGAAATAAGGTCCTCAATATTTGAAACAGATTACACACCTCTTGTTCTCTAGGAAATATGGGATCTTTGTAATACCAAAGCAGAGCATATTTGGACTTTCCTTGGCCAATCATGAAATATGAAACCTATTAGTATAGGTATCCAACAGTAAGTTGATGATCAAGGAGGCTCCATCACACTGAGATGATGTACAGGACAAGAGCCCTGAGGAAAGATCAAATTTGTGATTTTCCCGAACGACTTGGAGTCGTCGAGAGACCTTTGTAAAAGGGTCCTGCATGCTGCATACATTGAGCTCTAGGAGCTTTGGGGGGCTTGCAGTTCTATTGGAGCAACATACGACCATAGGGTGACTCACCCTCCCCTGGTGGTGCGCACTGAAACAAGATGATTCACTCTCTTGTGAAACAAGATGATTCGCTCTCTTGTGGGACAAGATGATTCGCTCTCTTGTGTAGCAGGATGATTAGTTCTCCTGTGAGGCCTGGATTGATGTGTTCTCCATGGCGATTGTAGCAGGATTGATGTGTTCTCCTACGAGGCCTGGATTGATGTGTTCTCCATGGCGATTGTAGCAAGATTGATGTGTTCTCCTGTGAGGCCTGGATTGATGTGTTCTCCATGGCGATTGTAGCAGGATTGATGTGTTCTCCTGTGAGGCCTGGATTGATGTGTTCTCCCTGGCAGCCTGGATTGATGTGTTCTCCATGGCGATTGTAGCAGGATTGATGTGTTCTCTTGTGAGGACAGGATTGATTAAGTTCTCCTGTCGAGGCATCCTACCCATGCAGTCTGGGACTCATGGGAAGTACCTCTCATCTGATCAATGAGCAAGGAAATGAAGTTAGGGACCATAGTAGTACCGATGGACGCATCGTTGTATCTACCGTACTCCCTACGCTAGGATGTCCTCCATTGATCTGGGATCAATGATACTGGTCTAGGACCAGTGGTAGGAGTTGTACATACTATGACGTTGACTTCGGGTCAACTGAGACGGGTCTAGGACCAGTGGTACATACTCTAAGACTGACTTCATGTCAGTGTAGGACTGGTCTGGGACCAGTGAGAGTCGTACTTACTATGATGCTGACTTTGGGTCGGTTGAGACTGGTCTGGGACTAGTGGTACGCACTCTGAGTCTGACTTTGGGTCAGTGGAGAATGGTATGAGACATTCTCGATCAATTCTTCTTCTTCATAGTTCAGCAGAGCTAGCAGAGCCAACAGCGCTAAGCAGAGATGAGCTGAGCAAAGCTAGCAGAGCCAGCAGAGTAGAGCTAGCAGAGTGAGCAAAGCTGAGCAGAGTAGAGCAGAGCCAGCAGAGTTGAGTAAAGCCAGCAGAGTTGAGCAGAGTAGAGCAGCACCAGCAGAGCTGAGCAAAGTTGGGCAGAACAGTGCATGGTACTGATGGCAGAGATAGTATAGTCGGACATATGGATCAGCGGATGGAGTTCTCCCTAGTTGAGAGGGAGTGTTAAATTGGCAACTAGGGAAAAACTCCATGTGGGCCAGCTTATTTATGGCAGCTGATAATTCTATTGGATCCCTCTCGTTGAGAGGTGTAGGATTGATCCAAATATCATCCAATTCCAATAAGTATTAATGGAGATATGAATTTATTTTGTTTATGTAATTATTATCAAGCCGACCAGCTCTTATGTAGGCTCTAGAAGCCCAACCGACGTGTCTATTCATCATCCTCGTTTTAGTATAAATAGATGAGGATTTGATATCATTTGCACTCATCTCTTGTGATCTCTCTCCAGGTGTTTGGGTTTTGTGGACAGAGAGATCTAAAGGAGAATACGTTTCTCTAAAGGCTGATCTAGCCTTACCCTAGCTGTAGTCAAAGAAGGCATACCTCGCAATCATATAATATACAATATACAGAAATAGGAAGCCGAGGACAGACGTCGTTTACTGCTTTGGAACCCTCGAAACCCTAGGCGGGACGAAGAAGAGTGAAGCAATTTGAATCAGAAGGAGCATGGCATCACAAATGATTAAGGGAGCTCTCTACAATGTAGGGAAGAAGGCTTTAGATTGGGTGGCCTTTACACAGTGCACTGTCATGGGAAACCACCTTAGAAAATATGGTCTTCAGTACAAGGATCTCTACGATCAAGCTGATAGCTTGGACGTTGAAGAGGCACTTAATTGTTTGACCCCGGAGGTCGTGGATGCTCGCAATCAGCGCATCAAGCATGCAATGGATCTGTCCATGAAGCACGATTACCTTCCTAAGGAGTTGCAGGTGGATACGCTGGGCATTACATATACGCTGGACAGTTTTATAAATACTGGACAGTAACATATATGCTGGACAGTTTTATAAACGCTGTATGATGAGCCGACAATGAAGTTAGTAACGTAGTCAAGTGGAAAAGATATAGCCGCAGTCAAGTGGAAAAGATAAAGCCGCAGGCACTGGAACGCATTCATGTATGTTGTCCACACAGTCATGGAAACCTATACATGATGAGGGTTCTGCACACAGCTAGCCACAGGTAATGGAGAGATCTGGCCGCAGTCCTAGAGGGGAGCTCTAGCCCTAGTCGCAGTCAAAGGGAGCTTCAATACGCACTTAAGGAGTAGCCCTTGATCCGCAATCAAGAGGCCTTAGCCGCAGCCAAAAGGGAGGCCCTAAACTACAGTCAAGAAGAACCCTAAGATGCAGTCAAGAAGAGATCCTTAACCGCAGCAAGAAGGGGTCTTATCTCAGTGTGAATAAGCCTGAAAAGATAGTGTGTTTGCTGTAGGTAACATCTTGATGAAAGAGGTTGTTCAACACATGGTTTTAAGACTGTTTGCTAGATAATGAAGCCGCAGTCATAAGGTCTGACCTTAAGGCTTAGAAAAGATCAGTGTAGGGCTGAATAGCATATGTGGATTAGGTGCTAACATTAAGCTGAGTTCTTATAGTCCCATATTGCTGCGTTGATGATGTTTGTATAGTTGTTTTGAGAACATATGCTACAGAAGTTGCTATGTGCTAGG
The DNA here is from genome assembly GCA_031772625.1 of Pinus tabuliformis. NCBI lineage: Eukaryota > Viridiplantae > Streptophyta > Pinopsida > Pinales > Pinaceae > Pinus > Pinus tabuliformis. The sequence goes on along the minus strand of CM062810.1, from coordinate 665,039,575 downwards.
CCAAAGGCCATGGCATCATAGCAAAGGCTATTTAGGGCTGCTATTTGTGCTCTTATCAGATTTGCAGGTGCTGCAAGCTATCAGTGGAATGTTGCAGCTGTGAGGGTTACTAGATTGATGATCTGCTACAACACTCTTATTGGTTGAAGACTGTCATGAGAATTCAGGATTGCATCTCAGAACTGTCATCATTAGTAGAATGATGGTCTTGCTACTGCTGTCATAAAATCTCATGTATTTGTACTATCTCTCTCTCTCTGCTGAACTATTGAAGAACATAAAAGAAGATTTGATCAAAGGGTTTCCCCACACATTGTGGGGTTTGTCCCTGGCTCGCGCCATATCTTGTGTCCTCTTGCCTTGGCTTGTCTTTTGTGATTTATATTTATGTTCTATCTGCAGTTTATCTTAATGCTGATGTGATTGCTAACTATGAAAATTTAAATAAATTGCTCTAGCATAGAACATACCTAAAATTAACAGAACCTTGTCAGCTTATTCTTCTATTAAACAATTCAATAGAATACCTTCATGATTTTCCAAAAGAGAGCATTATCTAAAATACAAAATTTTGAACCTTTCATCTTTAAAAACCTTTTCTTTGTTCTGGATAACCTTGGAGGAGCCTGCAGGTTTAATAATACATGAGTTATATCAACATACCAAGGTGATTCTAAGAAGGCATGGCTGATTTGTGGAGTCGCCATCTCCTGTTCATTATCTAGTTCATTAATATCCAGGGCTTGAAAGTTTGTTTCAGTCATGAGTTTAGCCAATCCCTGTCCTTTTATAAGCTTTGTAGGTTTTATCTCAATAGCATACTCCAATATATTAGCTATCCATTTACCTCGTTTGCCTTCAATCCCATCCTGAGTCAGGATGTCTTTGACAACAACATTTGGTACATAAGCTACTACATGGGAGTACAATATATAGAGTCTGAAGTCTTTAATAGCTTTCACAAGTGCAAAAGCTTATTTTTCCATGATTTTGTAATTTAGAGGTGCATCTCTAAGTGCTTTACTGAAAAAGGCTATGGGTTTTCACATCCTTGATGATCTTTTTGCAGTAAAACAGCTACCATAGTGTGTTCTGATGCAAATGAAAAAATTATGAAGTCTCTATCGAACTTTGGACTTGTAAGGACTGGTGTTCTAGTCAAAGCCATTTTAATTTCTTCAAATACTTGTTTGGCTTCTACTGTCCATTTAACCTTTGAATCCTTTTTTAACATATTGTTTAGCAATCTACTTAATTCAAGCAAATTAGATATGAATCTTCTTAAAAAGTTAATCTTTCCTAGGAAAGCTTGAAGTTCTTTGACATTTCTGGGGTGGGGTATTTGCAGAATAGCTTTTATTCTAGCAGGATCAATTTTGATGCCATCTTTGGAGATGATATGGCCTAACAGTTTGCCTTCTTCTAGACCAAACAAAGACTTTTTAGGATTTAATGAAATACCATACTTTCTGCATTTTAAAAACACTTGTTTGAGATGATCTAAATGTTGCTGATCTGATTTGGAAAATACAGTCAGGTCATCTAGATATATAACCAAAAAATCATGAATTTCTTTTGCAAAAGCTATGTCCATTGCTTGTTGAAGGGTTTCCCCTGCATTCTTAAATCCGAATGGCATTTTAACATATTTGAATTTACCCCATGGTGTTGTAAATGCAGTCTTTTCCTGGTCATCAGGATTAACCAGAATCTGATTATACCCTGAAAATCCATCCAAAAGTGAAATCCTAGAAGCACCTACTACCCTTTGTAAAATATGATCCATCTTAGGTAAAGGGTAATTGTCTTTCAAAGAAACCTTGTTTACATTTCTTAAGTCAACACATAATCTGATTTCTCCTGTTTTCTTCCTTGTAGGCACTAAATTAGACACCCACTCTGAAAATCTGATTGGAGCAATTATCCATGCATCATGCATTCGTTTGATTTCTTTTTCAATTAAAGGAAGCAGTACAGGGTTAATTCTTCTGAGCTTTTGTTTGAATGGTTTTTTATTTTCCTTGAGGGGTATTGTATGTTGAATTACAGAGGTGTCATAAGACTTCAGGTCTTCATAGCTCCAGGCAAAAACATCCTGGAATTCTGTGACTAGTTCAACATACTTAAGTTTCTGATCAAGGGGCAAAGATTTGGATAATTTTACCATTTTTGGCTTTTCTTCAGTTCCTATGTTATAGTCTTCAATGTCTGCTTTTAGAGGTTCCATCTGGGGTTTCTTTGGAATATCGTTGAAATTAAAGAGATCTTCCAAAGGAGTTAATCCTTTGGGCAAATGGTTGTCTTTCAAATTAATAACTTCTGATTATCCTTCAATAATCTCATCAATGTCTGTTTCTTTAAGATCTTGTATTTCCTTTTTGGTAAATTTCGTTGGATGAAGCATTTGAGTTGCATTTTCTGCTAAAAATTCTATTTTTTTCTAATTTGTTGGATTAGACTCACTAACTGTATCTACATCTATGTTAGTGCTAGAAAATTCTTCTTCTAGGTTTAAAAAATTGTTGATTTGATTATCACTGTCAATCACTTGCCAGTTCTTTACATTATCAGGAATGGCTGGCTTATGTCTAATATTAGCTGTGAATTTATGATTTGGTTCAAATGGTAATTTACAGGTGCTGGAAAATGTTGCCAGGCTATGAGCTTACAAGTTATGTTTTCTCGGGATTTTGGCAAGCTGAGTTTCTAGAAATGTATTTAGGATCTCTATAGTTGTTCCTCTATACTCTCTTAATCTGGGATCATTTGTTAGGAAATTTCCTTTTATTTGTTGAATGATTAAATCAGAATCTCCTAAGATTGACAATCTAGTTGCTCGCAATTTCTTGACCAGTTTAAGACCTAGCAATAGAGCTTCATATTCAGCCATATTATTAGTGCACCTAAATTTTAATCTGTAGGAATGGCCTTCAACATGGTTGTTTTCAAGATTGTGCACCCAGACTCCTGCTCCTGCTCCTGATTTGTTCACAGAACCATCAAATTCTAAGTACCAAAGGTTTTCATGTTCATAATTAGTATCTGGAGTTTCAGGGATCTATTTAATAAGGAGATCTGATTTTTCAGTTTCTTCTTGTTTATTTGATTGTTCATGATTTTCGTAAATTTCTTGGATTCAGACACTAGACTTTTCATTTGTAATTTTCTCTAGTTCATCTGCTAAAACTTTTATTTCATGTGGGGGATCAATTTCAACATTGTAAAGGATAAAAGAATCCATATCTGAATGTACTGAGTAGATAGGGAAATTTTGAGGTTTCTCTTGACTACTTACTACATACTTCATTAAGGTTTCTCTGTATAGTTTCTTGGGTTGACCAAACACTGAAATAGTAGCGTAAGACATGTCTAACTGTAGAGATCCTTGAAGGTTTGCACCCCAAGATCTAGAAAATAACATGCCATGCTTTGGTGGAATATCAGCTACTACTATGTCCATTAAGATGGTTTTGGTAGGATATTGGACTAGTGATACACATAAGTCTTTGATTAAACCTAAACATTTGACCTGACTTGAATCAAAAGAGAAAAGGTCTTTATATGGCCTGGTGATGTCAAGGTCTAGTCTCTCCATTACAGATTTAGGCATTACGTTATGGGAAGCACCAGAATCAAACATGGCATTATGAAGTATTTTATCATGTATGTTTAAACTTACATATAAAGAAGGAACTTCTCCCTCTACTATTTCTCCATTTACTCCAGGGCCAAATATCAATTCAGGCTGGTTATCAAAAACATTTACTGAATCTTCATTCATAGAAATTTTGAGTTATCTACTTATTTGACTTCTGCAAACATCGTGTTTCGCTAATTCTGATAATGGAACATCTATCTTTAGTTTGCCTACTTCTGTCTCAAGATTAAAAGGTTTTTCGGTCTGAGTTCTCGTATTTCAGACAACTGGATTTTCTTCATTTCTCTCCTCTTCAGGAGTGGGATTATGGGCTGAAGTTGTTTCCAAATCAAGTTCTAGAGACTCTTCTACGTTTCCTTTAGAAGGAATAAAAGTGGAAGGTTGTCTGTTAGGTGGTTGATTATCTGATACATCTTCAACAATTGGGTTATTAGGGTTAGGACCTATTCTAGAAAGAATATGTATAGGGGGGGCATTGATCTTACCTTTGTTAGGTTGCTTGGTATCTTTCTGTTTACTAGTTTCAGGGACATCTATTCCTCTACTCCTCAGATTGTATTGTTTGTGGACTTCATAAATGGTTGTATCATATCCCTCCCTAAAGTCAAATGATTCACCTAACTGAGTTCGGAATTGTTTAAGAATTTGAGCTTCTTGATCCTCTTGTGTCAAGAAAACTTGTTGTTCATTGTTGAGTCCCATCAAATTAATTTTAGTGTCTTCTGTTGGTTCATCAGAAGTTGAGGCTTCAACATAATTTTCTTGAAATGGGAGCCTAATATTTTGGTCAGGCCCTATCTTTCCAGTGTTAGGGTTTTTATTCTTCCTGAAATTTGGATTTCTCCCAGTATTGCCTGGTTGACCATCCCAAGGGGATTTTCTCTCGATTCTTTCTACTCTATCTCCAAGTCTATCCATTCCTTTAATAATAGCATCTAACTTCTGTTCAAAGGCAGAAGGTTCTTCTTTGAAAGGTGTTCTCCTTTCTGCTCTGACTCTATATTGTTTAGATATCAGGTTGGCCTCAACACTGACAGCTATACTTTGCATCTCTTCTAAGTTTCGAGGAGCTCTTTCCCTAAGTTGGTATGCCATATCAGAATCAAATGCATCAGGGAATTTGATCAACGCTAAATCTCGAGGATGTCTGAGATTCTGAGGAATAGCATTGTAGACATTATTGAATCTGGTACAGTAATCTTGGATAGTTTTTTGTGTGCCTCTTCTTAGGTTTTCATATTCTGATAAAATGTGGAGAGGATCTTTCTTCTTTTCCCATCTGTTCAAGAAGGTCTGATAAAGAGCTTGTGGGCCATTGATACTATTTGCAGAGAGGGCTCTAAACCATGTTCTAACATCTCCAGTTAAACTTTGAACAAATACTTTCATTCTAACATCATCAGAATCAACCTCATATCTTTCAAAATAGTCAATCATTTTATTGGTATGTTGTTGATCTGTGTAAGTGCCAATACCTTCAAAAGAAGTGATTCTACTTTGACAGTCTTGGGGCATAGCCCTTGGATTGGCAGGTAAGTGCACGGGAGTATATCGGTTTTCCATGGTTGCAGAAATAGATGTGACAACTGGAGGAGTAGGGATAACAATGGGAATGTGTGTTGTAGATGGAGGAGTGGAAGGGGTGGCTAATGGTGAACTTGGAGAAGCTATAGTAATCACAGAAAGGTTTGGTGTCCTTTTAGAGGTAAGCTCAGATTGAATGGAGTTCTGCAAATGTTTGTCAAGGTGTGAAGTAACAACTTCAATCTGCAAATTTTCAATGAATATTGGATTTTGAACTATGTGGGTTAACCCAGATTCTTAAAAGGTTTCAAATGAAGAGCTTTCCAAATACTCATCAAAAGGCTCATCCTCAGGGTAGATCCACTTCACAGGACAAGATCTTGATCTGCATAGAGGCTGAGAACTAGCAGAATTTTCTTGGCTCTCTTATCTTCTAAGAATCCTAGGAATCAGATTAGGATTTTCAAACACAGGTGGGGGATTAGGATCAGGATTCGATCTGGTGTAATGAATCCTTCTTGAAGCCAATTTTCTAGGTGTATTTTTGGTTTTTTCTTCAAATATATTTGGCAATACAACTTCAACAGTCTCTTTAATAGGTTTTAGATGTGGGAGTTTTGAAATTTCTTAAAGACTTATTTGAAAAGAGGAACTGATCAAGTATTTGAAACCAACTGTCTAATCTAGAAGCTAGACCGGAGATAGACTGAAGTAGCATTCATTTACTTCTGCAATTACAAAGAAAAAGCATTTCAAAGGCTACCTAGCTAGCTTCAGGCTCCGTCTGTAGCTTATACAGAAAACATTAGTAACAAATAAATTATTCAAGTCCCCAACGGAGTCGCCATTGATGTTATCACTCAGGTTTTCCCAGAAGTTGTAAGAAGGGGAAAGGAGGCCGAGGTAACCACAAACCGATATTTTAGATACAGAATCTAGCCAATATGTATCCAAAGAGGGCTCTCTCTTTATGATTTAGCTTTGCTTTTTAAAGGTATTAGGCTAGTTATGAATTTCAAGGGTTTTGTTTGAGTTTGGGTGGTGAGATTCAAATATAATAAAGAGGTAAGACAGAGTAGTTCAGTCCATTGGGCTAATGGAGTCAAAGAAGATGGCTTTCTGGATTTGGTTTCTTAACAGAGGATGGTTTCATAGAGCAAGGTAGTCAAATAGGGAACAAATAAAGACTTGAAATGGATGGAATGGGCTCAAATGGGGTGAAGGGCAGTTGAGAATCCTTCAACCTATTTAAAGAGGGAAATTGGATGATTACTGATAAGGAGCATTTAAGTATTCTTTAGCAAATAATAAACATGAAAGAATTAGGAAACAGAAGCAATTAAGATTTCACTGCTTATCCTAATTTTGAAGAAAACACAGAGAACAATAATGACTGAAAACATAGTGCAATCAAGCGTATTCTGAAATTAAACCTTATTTTTATCATTCGATTGTGAAACACAGATGATATAATAAACTAAGAAAAATTTAAAACACAAGATATGGAGGACTTATTGATCCGGTGATTGATTCAAGAAGTCTGTGACAAGTCCTTTTCTTTAATTCCTCATCCAGTAATCCATACAACAGTTGATTCCAACAGCTTTTTTTCCAAATAATCAATACTACAGCAAAGTCTAGGAATCCACCCTCAATACTCTAATGAAGGGGGTATTTATGCTCAAAATTGTAAAACAAATATCTCATAACAGAGTGAGATAATATCTAGGATGACTAAAAATAGTTTACAAGAAAAATAGAAACAGCTAGCCTTAAAAATAGGGAAAAGATAAGTGGATGTTGTGCTGATCCTGTTTTTGTTGAATGTGTTGGAGGAAAGCCCTAAGATTCGGCTTGCAACTGTCTTCTTCAGTTACTCTGCGCTGGCTGTCTGTCCTAACTGATACTCTTTGACTGTGATCTGATACTCTTCTTCTGTTTACCTCTGTCCACCTTTGTCTGGTAAATAGCTCTGTATTTACCCTTTACCCGAGGTGAATTTAACAATATTTCCAACATATTTTCCGTGAGGAACATTGAGGGGTGCAACCTTTAGGGTTATAGGGGTTTCTCTATGAAAAATGGACCAAATAGCAGGCTGGGAGCTTTATATAGCAACGCAAACTGGACCGAAAACTAAACTTGGCCTCCTTCGGTAGAATTTTTAGCTGAGAACCGAAAATTGTAGGGTTTCATGGTAAATTGGATAAATACCTGCGTAAAAGGAGGAAACGGTACAATTCCAGGTAGAATGGAAGGCCATAGACCTCATGTTTGTAATTTTTCTAGTCGAATGTCGGCCGAGAAACTGGAACTGTGAACTTGATTGATTTTATGCCCGAAGCATTGTTTGCAGTGAAACAATAGTGAAAATGTTGTTTTTTTGGTTTTATTTGACAAAATGAAGTTTTGGCAAGATTTTTTGATTTCATTGGGTGGATGACATAAGCGGTACTAGAGTGACGTCAGCATGGCAGGTGACGTGGTGGATGACGTCATCAGAATCATAGTGACATCAGCGGATGGCATCAGCAAAGGGTGGTAAGCGGTTTTGCCTACACCGCTTTTGGGGCTGAGTGGTTTCGGATGGAGAGGGAGCGAGAACCCCGGATGGGCGACGCGTGGCAGAGTACAGGCACAAAACTGCTGGGCCCCCATGAGTTAATGCTCGGTTGCGAGGTGGGTTGTCATATGAATATAGGCTGTTGGATGATAACGGGTTGATCGAATGGTGGATGGGCAGGGGACATGGCGGGGAGTTATGCAGCGGGGCCGGCGTGTTTATTAAATGTTTTTAATAGTTTCGGGTGTGTTTGATTGGTTGGGGGGATGGTTTTTAATTAACCCAAGTGGTTAATCAAACCCATTATCGCGCGGTAAGATTTAACAGGTTTCAAATAAACCTATTAATCTTTGTTTATTATATAATGGTTATATACCATCAAGGCGGGAAATTATACCAAATGTGGGGGTTTTACATAATTAAATAATACGGGGAATGGGTTAATGTTTTCGGGATTTATATAATAATAGTTATAAGTTAATATGAATTGAAATAATAAAGCGCTAAGTTAAAACATTTTATGCCTATATTCAAACTTAGGCTAGAGATAAGAAAGGGGTTTTTTTAAGTGACATGGTGCATTATTCCTAAGCAAAATAGGATTTTTCTTAGGAAAACTTTATGAAATGGAAGGAGTGGTTTTATGAATGATATTAAGAACAAATCTTAATACTTTAGGGAAATTAGTGAATGATTAGGGAAAAATATGAAGGGGAGTTAGTTATTCAACCTTGCCTCGCTTGAGCTACATTAAGTATAATGTCCGCCATTGCACTAGTGATAGAGAGAAGATTAACACATTTTTAGAGACATAATCTATCACAAGTATCATTCTACAACACCAATCTACCTACCCCGCCTTCTTTGGGCCTAGCATTTTTTTCTTCTTTACTTGGGTGCACTTAGAATGGCAAACCCTTTTCAACTTCCCTTTCCTTTTCATGGTAAGCCTACCTAAGTCTGCACTTATTACTTCCAAGGGCTCAAATTAAACTGTTGAGCTCCTTTTTATTTATTCTACCTATCTACTTATCTGCCAAGATTAAACAGTTTGGTCATACTTTATTCTCTATCTCTAAAACAGGAAATTCAAATATGAACTAGCCAATATTAAGATGTTTGGCCATTCATCAATTGTGACATAAATTAACAAGTTTCACATAATGCTTATTAAAGAAAATAAAAAGTAGTGGCATTTTGGACTTGCACATTTTCCTGGTCTATTTTTGCTTGGGGTTCATTTCTTTCACTTTTTTGACCATTTTATTCTTTTTTTTTACCCTTTGATTTTTCTTTTAGGGCATACCCTCTTTACATTTTTTACTTTTTTTTATTTTTTGATAATATGGAAACCTTTGCAACAAGGAAAGGAATAAACATATTACAGAGCTCAACAAGTCAATCATGAAATATGACACCTATTGGTATAGTGTCATGCGAAAAGAGTTGATTTTGTGGACAAAACCAACCTCCCTAGAAGCTAAGGCTTTCTAGTGACAAACAAGACAAATAAACACTACCTTTCTCTAAACATGCATTTAGAATACAAGTAATCAGGTGATTATAACATACCTTTAGTCCAATGCTTTGTAGTAGTCCAGCCTCACTGATCCGGATGAGCTCCTCCTTCTCTTCGAAACCTGCATTCACTAACAAGCCAAAAGATTAAATAGCACCTGATAAACTTATTAAATAACACATATCCATCATACAGACCAAGGAGTATATGAAACAAATCATGAATAAAAATCTGTTGAGAGAAATGAGTTTATTTGCATTAAGTGGAAACAAAAGAAACCATTACAACCTGAGCCTTGGTGTTGTGCAGGTCCCTCCTAGGGTCCAGCAAGAGTTTTCCTTTACTTTGATCAGCTCACCCACTTCCAAATAAGGCTAGGAAAGGATGGGAATATATCCTCTCAAGCTTTACAAGGGAGTCCTGATTCTAGCAGCATCTACCCTTAGGAATGTTCAGCTTTCAACCTCCCTTCCCTCTGGCCCAATGCCTGTATTTATAGTGCTCTAGAGGAAGTTAATGAGGTCCACCATCAATGGGATAAGCCCATATTTGAATGGGATAGCTCCCCTCTTGATGGGATAAGTTCCTGTTTCATAGGGATACATGAACCATCTGGAGGCGCTCCATACACGTCAAACAAGCTTCTAGAATGCTCTAGAAATGACCACAAGTAACTTTTTTGGAGTGAAACTTGCGCCTTTTGACCTTTACAGGAGTACGCACCCAGCCCTTTACAGACAGAGCGTACAAGTACGCAGGTATTGTGAACTTGGGGTGCGTACACACAGGTAAGGCTAAGAGAAACTGCGTACCCAGAGATATATAGATTTTTAAAGACTTTCTCTCTTTCTTGGAGTTTGACATGAAGAGCAGAGGTATGAGACTTGCCAAGGAGGATAGTATGATAGTTGATGGAGCCATACTAACTGCAAATAGTCATGGTGACAAATTTTAGTGTAACAGATTGCCCCCTAAAGTGCGAAGCATGTAGTAGATTAGGGTTTCATATCATCTAGGAAGGGTGAAGTACTTTATCATTTCAAGGATTATCTTGTGGAGAGCCCAGTCGGAACCTGCAAGTATTCAACACAAAATACATATATAATATCATATCATCGCTGAGGTAGGCATTCCCATACTCAGATTGAAAACTTTAACTAACAAACTAACTACTGCTCTGATACAGGAATGATTTTGCAGTACATCATAATCATAGACTTGTGTAGACAGAGTATGAACATAACCATCTATTTATAGTTGGTCTACTATACAATGAATACAAAACTCCTCGCAGCCTGGATGGTGGAAACTAGATCCAGGGTCTTAATTTCTACTTCCCGAAAAGGTACGATTCTATCCATGCGAATAAATGAGTTGATGTCGAACATGGTAGAAACCACTTTATTACCAGTCAATGATGTAAACTGTTAACAAGTGTGAGAGAGACCACCAGTGATGTCAATGGTTCTCAAAGTACCCAGTACAATCCATGAGATGTGAATGAATGAGTTGATGTCGAACATTTCACGGAATCCTTCAATCGAAAGTCAATGATGTAGACCGTCGTCAAAGGCCAGAAACCTGCCATTGATGCATGCAGATTTCAAGGTACTGACAATTTCTAGGTCATCTTTCTAGATAATGTGCTGATGTCGATAGAAAGCGACCCGTTGTTGGCAAGCCCACAACACGAAATCATAGATCAAGTTGAAGAAATGTAGCGGTAAGGACTGACTCAGGGATGGTCGAGATGGATGACGGGTATTTTGCAGATGAATGGTTTATTTGCAGTGACCTCTTGAACACATAACGACACAACAGATGGCTTGGTGACCTTTGACCCAAAGTTAATACCCGGCTAAAGACTTTCAATATGGTTTGATCAACTGCGAGGCAAAGGATTTCCCAACCCAGGTGAATGAAAAGTGTCGCGCTCAAGAGTGGTGATAAGGCTTCTTCTGAGACAAAGGATAACAAATAGGCTCATTTTTCTCTCTTTTCCCCCACCATTTCTGGCAAGTGCCTCTTTATTTTTTACAAGCTTGAGGAGGATAACATATGCTTGATTATAAGCTCATCCTTCGGATGAGTCCAACTTAGTTTTAGATTCGAACCCTAAGAAGGAGTGGTCCATTCTTGTTTGTAATCGAACAGGTCCTTTACTGTGAAATTTTAACGAGTCCAGTATAGGAGAAACTCGGCGTTTTTCAATTTTAGAGAGTCTGAAAAAACTTAAGAAGACTCCAGGGTTGAACTTTTTCGTAAAGTTGTGTCTCCCAAGCCCGAAAAAGTATAAAATAATACTTGAGAGAACCGCTTGATCTTGCGACCAAGGAGTACTTTCATGATTAGTGTCTTTGACCTGAAAAGTAAAAAGCGATCAAGGACACGTCGTTTTATTTCCAGTATCGAATTTGAAACGACAAAAATCTGGAATCTTTTCCTGTTTTTACGGTCAGAAAAGGGCTATAAGGGGACCGTCTTTTAATTATGTTTTAACAAGTGTAAAAGAAACGCTCGGCAATATTTTCATGTTTTAGGAGTCAGAAAAGGGCTTAAAAGATGACTCTGATATTTTTGTTTGTGAAAAATGACATTTTCCCTGAAAATCCTTTTATCCTGCGCAAAAACCAACACATTACTCATACCTGTTTAAAGATAGATAAAAATACTTGAAAAATACCTTTTCATGGTGGAAAATAAACAAATTTGACATTCATTTACTCAAAAAACCTATAAAAAGGGCTTTTACCATTTCATTTTTACCATTTTACTGTTGAGGAGAGAAAAAGGGCTTTTGGCAAGAAACTTCCCATGGACATTGCGGAGAATCCGACCGTCGAAACCGAACGCCGACTCATCAGGTATTCTACAACATCCTCCCTTGCATTTCCATCCATTTATAATTTGTTTTTAAGCTTTAGTTTCATTTTTTGGAGGCCTTGGGGGTTTCAAGGTCTGCTTTTTGGGGTACGCAGGTGCCCCATGGGTGACCTGTGTACCCCGACATTTTCTCAGTTGGGAAAATGTCGGGCGTACGCAGCTTGCCTTAAGAGAACCTACGTACATACGCCCTGTCTCTAAAGGCAGGCTGCGTACACCGCGGAATGGATTTTGAAACTCCCATTTCTCCAAAATGAACCAAAAACTTTCAATTTTATGGACTCTAACAGATGTTTTACGGTGTGTAGATTACCCACCATGCTTGATTGGCACGAGAGAGAACACGAAGATGTTGATTTGACCGCGATTAATCACCAACCTTCCATTGATGCTTTGAGGGCATGCGGTCTTTACAAATACTGGGCCATACCTGGCATGAGGGACCAGGTGCGCTTTCTAGAGTGGGAGGTTGAAAGCTGAACATTCCTAAGGGTGGATACTGCTGGAATTAGGACTCCCTTGTAAAGATTGAGAGGAGAGATTCCCATCCTTTCCGAGCCTTATTTGGAAGTGGGTGAGCTGATCAAAGTAAAGGAAAACTCTTGCTGGACCCTAGGAGGGACCTGCACAACACCAAGGCTCACGTTGTAATGGTTTCTTTTGTTTCCACTTAATGCAAATAAACTCATTTTTCTCAACAGATTGTTATTCATGATTTGTTTCATATACTCCTTGGTCTGTATGATGGATATGTGTTATTTTATAAGTTTATCAGGTGCTAATTAATCTTTTGGCTTGTTAGTGAATGCAGGTTTCGAAGAGAAGGAGGAGCTCATCCGGATCAGCAAGGTTGGACTACTACAAAGCGTTGGACTAAAGGTATGTTATAATCACCTGATTACTTGTATTCTAAATGCATGTTTAGAGAAAGGTAGTGTTTATGGACTCTAACAGATGTTTTATGGTGTGTAGATTGCCCACCATGCTTGATTGGCGTGAGAGAGAACATGAAGATGTTGATTTGGCCGCGATTAATCACCAACCTTCCATTGATGCTTTGAAGGCATGCGGTCTTTACAAATACTGGGCCATACCTGGCATGAGGGTCCAGGTGCGCTTTCTAGAGTGGCTGGTTGAAAGGTTGAACGTTCAGGATCAGTGCTTTTACATTGGAGGGCACCAGCTCAAGATAGAGCCCTCCGATATTTACTTTCTCACTGGTTTGCCCAAGAGGGGCTAACAATTGACTCTGTCCGGGAGTAGGCCGGGTGGCCAGTCCATTGCTAGTCTCCGACTAGAGCGGTGCAATAATCAAAACCAGGATAAGGGGATAGAAATTAAAAAGATATCCCGACCTGAACTCATGGTAATTGCCTTTACAGTTACCAGACTTTGCGGGGTTGCCGCCTTGCACATTTCCACTGGATCCCAGATGCGGATGGCGATTGATTGCTATCGGGGCACTATTTTCAACTCGTGCGATGCTCTGTTGGCCAACTTAAAGGGCCAACTGACTAGGACCAAAAACGGATAGCTGAAAACTTTTGGTTATGGGCCTTTAGTTGTGAGTTTTGCCCTAGAGAGGGTTCCGATGTTGATCCCACAGCAGCTCACTGTTGAGGTTAGGCCTCCCCGAGAGCCTGAGTTGATGCGATGGGTTGTGATGATGGCCCGTCATCCTGACGAGGGCATGGAGGTTGTCCGATTTAGACCAGAGTATTTTCACTGATTAGAGAACCAGGTCTTCTCGATACAGGATTTTCTGTATGCCGGAGTTGATTTTCGTGGAGATCCGGACATGATTCTTCCACCGGGAGAATAGTGGGATGACACAGGTACTTCATTTTTCACAAGTTTTTAATTATTATTTTTTTTTTTTTTTTTTTTATATCGTCTCAAAACTGATAGTACAATTTTCAAAATGCAGATGTAGGCCCACAGCGTCCGGCCAATCTCCGGCCTTTCGAGAGGAGAGTACCAGTTGCACCAGCACCGGCCCCACAGGATGCGGCCGCAGAGACCTTAGCTGAGTTGGAACAGGACCTAGATCATCTTACGGCAGACATACCAGAGACGACTATAGATGATATTCCTATCAGACTTCAGTGCTATGTGGTCGCAGTCCCAGGACCTTTTAGGAGGTTCTTGTGTAGGGTAGCCCGTGCAGTGGTGTTGTATAGAGAGCACCACCAGTGATTGGATGGTCACTTTTGTAGACACATGTGACATTTTGGTTTTTTGTACTTATCATTTTTGCCGATCATAAGGTGTTTTTCAACCTATGATCGAAGACGATGTATTTTTTGACACACTCCTATCTATATATATCATTATTACCAGCTTATCTTGTTAAACATGTGTGATGAAATGTTTTTAAATTTACATGTATGATTATCGCAAATGTCTGTCTAACATTCAAGAAGAAATTGCATCTGCCAATGTATTTAAAGACCTTGGAATATGCTGATATTCAATGTAATCAAATTCACGTTCCAAGAGGCGCACTCTCAAAAATAACCTTAATAACACTGAATTTCTAATGGCATAAACTCTATTAAGCTGTAATACAACGAGTTCAGAATCTAACCTCACTATCAAACTCCGAATCCCAAACGAAATAGATTCAGACAATAACTCAATCACTGCACTGTATTCTGCAATGTTGTTTGTTGTTTGACCGAGGCTCACCCCATGCATAGAAACTAACTCGTCAGAGGGCGAATAGATAACCCAAGCTGCGGAAGAGATATTCCATGTATTACGACAAGCACCATCAGCGAATCCAATGTACGTTTGGAGAGGCATCGACATCTGCAATATCAAGAGTAAAACCAAGATAAGCCAGAATAACGACGAAAAAAACACACTCTCTAAGCTAAGCACACTGTCTATACTAACAAACACACTAGCTAGAAAGAAAAATCTAACCTAACTAAATCTCCATATCCATCATTTAAGCATAATACCTTTTTAGGTAAATTCCATTTCTGGGTTTACCCAAAGAGTCCCCATCAAAATCTACCAGCTCATAGGCCCCTTTTGATAGCTTTCGCTTGACAATGTAGGGCCCATGCCACATAGGAACGAATTTTCCAGCACCTAATTTATCGTTAGCTTGATCATATAATAGCACTAGGTCTCCTTCCGAAAAATTTCGAGGGGTCACGTTGCGATCATACTGAGCTTTCATCCGTTTTGCGTGAGTCTCGATTGCTAATGCAGCGTCACGTCGAGTCTCATCTAATTGAGCTAAGTATAATAGACACTTCTCCTCTAGCTGGAAGTAATTCGACAGCCATTTGAAGTGACGGGATTTCGCATTCAATGGGCAGCACTGCTTCCAAACCATAAACTAGTTGGAAAGGAGTGAACCATGTTGATGTTTTCACTGAGGTTTGATACGCCCAAAGCGCGGAAAATAACATGTTGTGCCAATTCGACCGATGAATACCAATGATTCGTCGGATCATGATAACTAAAACTTTGTTGATAGACTCAACCAGGCCATTGGCTTGTGGATAATAAGGAGTTGAGCTATCGTGACGCAAACCAAGCTGGCCTGTAAGTTCTGTCATCATAACGTTTCGAAAATGGCGCCCATGGTCAGTGATTATCGCTTATGGGACACCAAACCTAGCAATAATGTGATTGAATACGAAAATTGTAGCTGTCCTGCCGTCTGCCTCGAATGTAGGCATCGCCTCGGCCCACTTAGTAAAATAATCAACCGCAAGGATGATATACGCATGCCCCCCGACCGAGTGAGGGTTACATGTAATAAAATTGATACCCCATTTAGCAAAAGGACCAACGACAATTATAGGGTTGAGAGGAGCAGGTGGTGCGCGCATCTTGCGATCAAACACTTGACAGTTGCGGCATTTCCGGACCGCAATAATACAGTCTTTAAACAAGGAGGGCCAGAAATAGCCAGTGCGCAATATATTTTGGGCTGTGGCATACCCAGACATATGACCGCCACACGCTCCAGAGTGACAGTCATTCAAAACCCTTTCAGCTTCCTCATGAGTTAAGCAACGACGAAAAACCAAGTCCGCCCCACGGCGATAAAGAGTATCTCCAATAATTTTGTACTGTTGGGACTGGAATCGAATTTTCCGACGTTCCGACTTTGAAACTTCGGGTCGAAAGGATTGGGTCTGGAGATAGACAATTATATCTCCATACCACGGATCTAAAGTGCTGATGAGAAAAAAAGATTCATCCGCAATGGGTTCCTCTACCACAGTTTCTGTGTCAGCACGCGGGAAATCACACATCAACTCTGCAAAAACTAAATATTTCTTAGACTTAGACTTTTCAAATTCCAAGTCGAACTCCTGCAGGATAACGATCCATTTAGAGTACTTGCCCCCTAGCAATTGTTTAGTCAAAATGTAGATCATAGGGATGTAATCCGAAATGACGGTAGTTTTACGGAGAATAATGTAGTGACGAAAACGTTGGACAGCTTGAACGGGTGCCAAGGCCAATTTCTCCACATGTGAATATTTGAGCTCAGTGGGATTTAACGTCCGACTAAGGTAATAGATCACATGTTCCGTTCCGAATTCATCTTCCTGTACTAAGACCATTCCAATGGTGGAATGAGCGGTGGCGAGGTACAAAAAGTAATCTTGGTTGTAGTTGGGAGGATGCAACAACGGTGCATGGGTCAATGCGTGCTTGAGTGCATCAAACGATTTCTGAGCTATCTCATCCCAAGAGAATTGAGCGTTTTGTTTCAACAACTGAGTAAAACCCTTGGTAATCTCGGCGTAGTTAGGAATTAATCGGCGTAAAAAGTTTGCTTTCCCCTGCAAACTTTGGAGTTGGCGAAGACTCGAAGGAGGAGGCAATTTGATGACAGCTTCTACCTTCGAGGGATCGACGCGGATGCCAGCTTTTGAAACTACAAATCCCAGCAATCGTCCCACTTCTACACAGAAGACACATTTGTGTGGGTTCAATCGTATACGATAATGCTGACACCTCATAAAAATTGCTCGTAAATGGACAAGGTGATCAGCTCGATGTAAGGAGTGAGCGGGTAAATCATCGAGATACGGTTGCACAATGTGTTTGATGTCATGAAATGCATAAGACATCGCCCTTTGAAAAGTGGCTCTGGCATTCTTAAGCCCAAAAGGTAATTTGCAATAAGAAAATGTCCCCCATGGACAAATGAAAGCCGTTTTTGGTTGATTGGCAGGTAGAATATTGATTTGGTTGTAACCGGAAAAACCGTCCATAAAGGAAAATATTTCACTGCCGGCACAATCATCAATTATTTGATCGATATAGGGTGTTGGATAGTTGTCCTTGGGACAAGCACGATTGATATCCCTATAGTCGATACATATTCTTATTGTTCCCTGTTTTTTGTTAACTCGAACAATATTCGATACCCAATCCGTTAGCGAGATCGGATAAATGAAACCTGCTTTCAACAACTTCTCAACTTCTGCTTTAATTGCAGCCGCTTTTCGTGGGTAAATCTGACGCAAACGTTGCCGGACGGGTTTAGCATCCGCGTAAGTCTTGATCTCATGGACAACAATGGCGGGATCAATTCCTGGCATTTCCTCGTAAGACCAGGCAAACACGTCGCGGAATTCTTGAAATAGGGCCTTGTATGTCTGAATTTCGTTATATGAACACGAGGCACCTATATGAATGTGCTCAACAATTCCGGGCTTGACTGAAATGTCAATGGGAATAGTGCGAGAAATTTTCCCAAATTCAGCTCTGAATCATGATGTTTTAATGGACTCTGAGCTTCTTTGACATATTCAGCTGTAAATATTGATGAGAAATCGTTTTCAAAACGATCATCCTCAGGTAAAAACGAAGATCTATGATGGAGATCTTCCCATGGTAAATCGTCTACGCACAGGACTTCACAAAGTTGTTCGTCAGATGACACAACTTCGGGAAACGTTAGTAACTCCAAGGTTGACGCGAAAAGGGATTCCTCACGGACCACATTCATTTGGTCGCTTTTGGTTGAACTCAGGCCGGAAAAAGACTGCACGGCTTCATAGGCAATTTCATATGGACTCAACGGCATTGCATCACCAAATGAGTCTATCTCAGATTCAGAAGGAACGATCCAAGGATCGTCATAAATAATGGTGTCTGAAGTAATCATATGAATAGATGCAAACGAAGACACGGCGTTGATTAGAGGAAAAGGAAAAGTTCCCAGTAAACCAGCATCTTTAACTAATCCTACGCCAACATCCTTGTAAGGGATAGTCGTTTTACCGACATGTTGGATACTCTCTGAAGAGGCTGGGTCGGATGAAAAGTAAGCCAGGTGGTCTATGGTTACGATCTTGCCATTGTGTGGAAACTTTATTACTCTGAAGACCGATGAAACAGCCGATGTCATAGCGTAAGACCAACTTCGACCCAAGAGAAGGTTGTAGTCTAGAGGGGCATCAACCACTTCCACATCTAGACTAACGGTTTTTCCCTCAACCCCTATAGGCAAATCCTGTAGAATGCCAAACGGATGGAACCCATGGCCATCAAAGGCCTTAAGAATTGTCGGGGATTGATTTAGTGAAGGAGAACCAAGCGATCTCCAACACTGTATCGACATAATACACGTGGAAGCTCCCTCATCAATTACAGTCTGATGAATAGGTCTGTTTTTTACTATCACTGGGATCTGGAAAGCCATCTGATGAGGCAAACGCGGTGTACTATTTTCTAGATCAAAGATTATTAGGTTCGGGTCCTGAATATCAACAGCTCCTATAGCCGACAAAAGTAATTTTCGCTGTGCTGGGCATGATTGCAGCACTTCTAAAGCCGACATTGCTGAGGGTGACACAGCTAAATCCTCAACAATGTTGTAATTCTGGGCCGCTCTCGCATGTGGATTGAAAGCAGACCTTCGAAGTACACCCTTGGCGGGCGGTTTGATTACTAAGTCAGGGTTAGGTTTCTCAATCTGTAGTGGATCAGAACCGGGAGCTGAGGTTAATGGATTTGAATGAGAAGATTCTTCTTCTTTCGATCCATCAACAAGACTTTTACTACCATAATCTTGTGATCGAGTTGCAATCCTTACATGAGACATCATCAATATGGGTTCTTCACTGGCACTCGAGGAAGAACCTATCATCTTACTCTCCTGTTTTGGAAATGGATCTTTCAAAACAGCAGGAGTTGGGGAACCCTTGACGATTTTCACAACCTCGGCCGATGAGGGAAATCTCTTGTAAAATGATCCTCTTCACAAATAAGACAAGGATATCAAGGTTTGCGCTTTTCGTCATTGGTTTCCGACTTTTCTGTTTTTTCCTTTGGAGTCTTGTCTGCTTTACTCTTCTTCTTACCTTTCTTCTTCCCACCGTTTTTTGATTTAGCCGTAGATGACTCTACAACGTGGATATCAGCGAAAATTTCAGGAGAAGATTCTCCTGTCGGGGAATCTGGTAAGGTTATAATGGGCGAAGAATTCTTTGAAGACTTATTCTTGCTTTTAGTATTCACCGTACCAATCATGCCATCAGCAGCATGAGATCCCAAAGGAGCAGCAGCGATTTGATTTGACTTTGGAAGATCTGGGATCTTTTCGTATAACGTACCTGACTGAGTGTAAACTAAGTCAAGGTACTGCGCTTGAGCAATCACTTGCTCCTCAGGAACTACTCTGGCCTTAGCTATGTCTTCAGTAATCTTCGGTAATAATGATTTAACAAACCATTCAGCTAAGATTTGGTCCGGGATAAAAACTTTCACTAATCGCCTTCGACGTCTCCATTCATGTATATGATCGGAAATATAAGTGGATGTCGACTGTTTTAATGAAGTTAGTAGCTCCGTGCCATTATCATATTGGACCGGCAACTGAAAATGAGTTAGGAACGAGGTAGCTAACTGAATAAAATTGTAAAAAGAGGCCCGTGGTAACTCAATGTACCACTTGGCCGCAAGACCAATGAGCGTACGCTGGAAAAGACGTAAGCGGATCGAATCATCCGAGATGGAATTTGAAGCACACCAGAGGTGGTAAGTCATCACATGATTTGACGGATCCTCTCCAGACTTACCCTCAAACTTGGGTATCTCACTGGGCAACTTATTTGGCATTGGCGGCCAAAACGGAAGATAATTTATTGGATCGTTCATTAGGCGCGACCAGTCCGGTAAATCCAAAGTTGCGATAAACAGTAATTTCCGATTAGGATCCCTAAAACTCTGGGTCACAAGACCAGTCCCAGGAGGAGGATATCCAGGATAACTTGGAATAGGAATCGCATTCGGGATATTGTATCCTCCTGGAAAACCAGGATTAACCGGACCGTACTGGGGTTGCTGAGGTTGTTGATAAGTGTACCCAGGATACGGTTGATACTGGTAAACTGGCTGTTGGAAAGCAGGCCCGTACTGGTACTGTCCCTGGTACGGTTGATAAACGAATTGTGGTTGACTAGTGACAACCGTACTTAAACCAGGCTGTCCTACAGGCATCTGAACCGTAGTTTGAATCGTGGATCCAGACAATGGTAAAGATGTCTAAGGAGTAGTTGCAGAGACATTAGAAACCGGAGCTGTCGATACTCCAGAAGTAAGTGTGGCAGAAGGAACAGATGTTGCGGTAGTTGCAGCAGTCGTTTGAGATGGAGTACTAGGTGCAATGGGCGACTGAGAAACTATCGAAGGTATAGAAGTTTGAACATTAGACTGGACTGGTTGCTGGGGTGAACCAAAAACTAAGGGTTGTCCAGCTTGAGATGACAACTGTACACTTGGCTGCAATACCTGTTGAGCTTGCGATGGATCCCACACTATGTTCATTCCGGGGTATTGACCCATGACAGGTTGAGGATATTGAGATCCATAACCGGATTGAGGGTAGGATTGATAATTGAAAGGTACATTTCCCGTACCTTGAACATAAGATTGACCTTGGGGTGGTTGATAACCTTGATTCGAGTACTGACCTTGAGGTAGATACCCTTGAGGTAAGTACTAATACTGGGGTTGACCTTGAGCTATAAATTGATACTGAGGTTGACCTTGGGGTACATATTGAGGCTGGGGTTGACCTTGAGGAATGTATTGTACTATGGGTACATAGTGTCCTTGAGGTTGCCCCCCAGATGCAATTTGTGTACCTTGAGGTTACCCCTCAGGCGTTAATTGAGGCTGGCCCCCAGGCGTAACTGGCCACCTTGAGGTTGAGAACCGGGAACTGAACCTGACATCATGTAAATGTCTCCTACACCCAACGGTTTATTACCATTGTTTCCAGCTAATAACCCATGTTCAATGGGTTGAGGAGATGCTCCCGCAAAAGTACCAGAAAGTGACTGATACCCAGAGGGAACCGAAGGACCGTCGTACAAGAAAGATTCAGGAGATTGAGTGAACACGGACGACTGACCAAACATATTTACAGGAGTATAAATACCTCCAGGTGGATAAGGAGTACGAGGTGGAGAAAAACTTAACCCTGAGTTGTCCAAATAATTGGTTAATGAAAGATACCAAGTAGTGCTTCTAGGAGGACTATAAAAGATGGATTCACGCTCCCTTAGATCAATAGTAGGTTGATCTTCAAGGATAGAGACGCCAAATTCTTCTTCTGGAGCAAGTTCTTCAATAGCTATTAAACCAGTATGAAGATTTTCGGTGATGACTCTTTCTACCCTAGGTGAATCAGGAGCACTAGAAGTTGGAGTAACAGGTTCAGATATTTCAGGTTCTTCACCTATATCACTGGTAGATGAAAAACTACCAGCAAGCTCAAAAACTGCAACAGCTTCAGGATTATAACCTATTTCTAGACCTTGGTAATCTGGATGGACTACCAATGACGACTCTCCTTCTTCAGGTGAACCTACTTTACTGCCACTAGGAGTTACAAGGACTTTCAAACCTTCGTAATGACCCGGGACGTCTTCAGGAGGTTCGCCCCGAAGTCTACGGGACTTCCTCAACAAATCGGCCACGGTAACAATCTCAGGAGACTTGCCCCGAAGTCTACGGGACTGTCTCGGTAATTCAGCCACAGTTAAAAACTTTTAAATACTGCACACGCAAACAAAGTAAAATCTCAAAGCAAACCGCCTAAAGTCTCTAAAGAACCAAACAAATTCTAAGCACACGCCTAAAGAATCTAGGGCGTCAAACCATACAAAAACAGTAGCCTTCCGGACCGAAAACACTAGTTGGTGATGAAGCCCAACATCGCCGAATTCAGTACAGAAGTGGTGTGTGGAACAGTTACCCCGACAACCTGCTTAATGAATAGACCGGCACAAGTTCCTCCACTTTAACCATCTCGAGTGAAGTGAACCCCCCGGAAAATCCAAGTGAGTCTAGCCGACATCTGCTGCAGGTACAGTGGGATCTTCCCTCCACCATCACCTCGATAGAATCCTAAAGATAATGGTCACTAAGGTTACCAGCAGCAACAAATATACCTGGGGGAACAGTCTACGACCCGATAGCACACAAGGGCAGAGTAACAAGCTCAATCCCCTTGCCAGCTCCTTGACAATAATCCAAGGTTTACCGACAAGTGACCCCAGGCTCCTCGACAATAATCCGAGGTTTACCGTTTGTAGTACGTGCCTATTTGGCGTCTTTCCTAATGAAGGAGGATTGATCCCCTCACTGGTTTGGACACGGTCTCGTGCTTCTCCTTTAAGAGGAGCTTTCCCAGAGTACAAATGAAACAGTTGGATTTATCCTACCACAAGATGAGCTACTTGTTTGGTTTTACTGTCTTGGAGAGTTAATTACTCTCCTACTCCAAGACACTAGCCTGATCTATATTGGTGTTTCAGAGCCCTAGTAAAATAAAAAGTTACTAAGTTGATTTTACTTTAAGCGTTAATTTTTATGGCTTTTCTTTAGGACAAAAGGTAGTGGAGATGAAACTGATGGTGTGTAGACTCGACTCAAATCCACTAAAAAGATGCACTTAGGATGATTTATGCTAATTTTCCTTTTTCAATGAATTCCCTAGCTAAGAGAGTTGGAGAATGTAAAATGGATATAAAAAACAACTTTCTTGGCAATGAAAATCAAAGAAACAAACTCTTTATCTTTTCCAAAACATACAACACATGACCACTAATTACTTCACGAAAATTCCTTTTCCTTTCAAAGACTCAAATGCTACCAAAGCAAACTTTTCTTCAAAAGAGTTTTTTTTGTATTTTTCCCTATATTAACAAAGCATGTAAAACTTACTTTAACAGAAATCAAAGTTAAAAAATCTATGGCAATCAAATCAACTCAATTTCACTCAAAAGAAAATCTAAGAGAAATGCACTTAAAAGTAAATCTAATGAGGCAAAAGCCTACCAAGTATGATTCCAGGATGTTTTACTCAGTCAAAATTTAACTAAGGACTAGTTAATGCAGAATAAAAAACCAGTCAAAAAAAAAAAATCAAAACCTTTTGTTCTTTTTCTTAAGAATAAAATTCAAAGTTCAATCAACAAACTTTTTCGAGATTCGGCAAAGAGACAACACAAAGGTAGGTTTCTCACAAGGGTGGATTCTATGACAGGTCCGACTCCTAAGAAGACTGAAAAGACCAGGGAGATCCAAGGTTTTTCAACTTCTAAAGCCAAAATCACTACAGGACCAGTGCAAAAATCAAACCCTAAGGCAAAATCTCTATGAATTTCACTAAAACTCTTGACACTGACGAAACAAGCTTAGGTGAAGATTTATGGCAGATAACCAGTGGATCTGGGCAGCAAAAACAAATTAAAAACAAAATCTAAAAGGCAAAAAAGAAGAAAATTGAAATTTTCTCAATTTTGACAGGGTACGCAGGCAACCTGTTTGCACAGGTGCGTGTATGCTCTGTGCACAAAGCTGCAGTGCGTACAGGTAGGCACTGTGCTCAACGCAGAGGCTGTGTACTTCTAGCAAAACTAAGAAAAAGTAAAATCTAATTTAACCCTAAGCTAGCCCACCCAAATACACCGTCAAACAGCCAAAAACCAGAAAAAAAATGACTTTTCTCAGATCAAAGTTTCACACAAAGGAAAAATCATTCACATCAATGGAGTCCCCAGAATGGTCGTCATTTTGTCATGCGGAAAGAGTCGATTTTGCGGACAAAACCGACCTCCCTAGAAGCTAAGGCTTTCTAGTGACAAACAAGACAAATAAACACTACCTTTCTCTAAACATGCATTTAGAATACAAGTAATCAGGTGATTATAACATACCTTTAGTCCAACGCTTTGTAGTAGTCCAGCCTCGCTGATCCGGATGAGCTCCTCCTTCAATTCGAAACCTGCATTCACTAACAAGCCAAAAGATTAAATAGCACCTGATAAACTTATAAAATAACACATATCCATCATACAGACCAAGGAGTATATGAAACAAATCATGAATAACAATCTGTTGAGAACAATGAGTTTATTTGCATTAAGTGGAAATAAAAGAAACCATTACAACCTGAGCCTTGGTGTTGTGCAGGTCCCTCCTAGGGTCCAGCAAGAGTTTTCCTTTACTTTGATCAGCTCACCCACTTCCAAATAAGGTTAGGAAAGGATGGGAATCTCTCCTCTCAAGCTTTACAAGGGAGTCCTAATTCCAACAGCATCTACCCTTAGGAATGTTCAGCTTTCAACCTCCTTTCCCTCTGGCCCAATGCCTGTATTTATAGTGCTCTAAATGAAGTTAATCAGGTCCACCATCAATGGGATAAGCCCCTCTTTGAATGGGATAGCTCCCCTCTTGATGGGATAAGTTCCTCTTTCATAGGGATACATGAACCATCTGGAGGCGCTCCATACACGTCAAACAAGCTTCTAGAATCATAGAAAATTTTAGGGGCGAATGTTCGCCCTTTGGCGAAATTAAGGGGTTTTAAATTTTTAGTGGGCGAATATTTTGTATCATAGTACATTTTTACAAATTACCTTAAATAGCCCACCTTATTTTAAGGGAGAGGGTAAAAAAAGTAAATTTAGCCCTTGAAATTAAGAGTTACAACCTTCCATTCGCCCATTTTCAAGAATAGATTTTATTTAAGTGAATTCATTCGCCCATTTTCAAGAATAGGTTTTATTTAAGTGAATCATAGGGGCCAAATACCATATTTATAAAAGAGGTATGGTAAATTAATAAAAATATAAATAAATGAGAGGTATGGTAAATAAATAAAACATTTTTTATATTTACTCCATAAGTCATCTTATATACATGCAAGGGTGTAAACAAATAAAAATATAAGTAAAGTGGAGGTATGGTAAATAAATAAAAATATAAATAAACTAGATGTATGGTAAATAAATAAAACCTCTTTTTATATTTAGTCCATAACCCTCATTCTATTTATGAAGGCTCAAGAAAGAGATTTTATTTAAGTGAATCCTATGGGCCAAATACCATATTTGTAAAAGAGGTATGGTAAATTAATAGAAATATAACTAAACGAGAGGTATGGTAAACAAATAAAACATTTTTTTTATTTACTCCATAAGTCACCTTATATTTATGAACACTCAAAAAATGCGTTATATTTAGGTGAAACCTATGGACAAAATACTAAGGGACAAATACCATGGACTAGATTATTATTAATACCATGCAAAAAACATTATTAACCCTAATATTAGTATTAATAAAAATAAAAATGGCACATTGTATTGACCCATGGTATTCACCAAAATGGCACCTGGTATTGAACCATGGTATTCACCAAAATGGCACATGGTATTGACCCATGGTATTCACCTGGAATGTAGCCTATTTAAATGGGGGAAGTAAACCAGCATAGATCCATCTTTACTCTGGATCTACTAACCCCCGAGAGGTATCAAATATCGTGATATGCAAACTAGCATAGAGTGAAAAAATATTTGATCCCTCTGGCGAGTGGATCAAGAGTAAAAATGGATGTTGTAATTTAATGTATGTTAAACATTTTAGCTTGGTTAAAATAAAAAATAAAATAAAAAACAACTATTAATTTTTTTAATTTTTATAAATTACTAATAGTAACTTTTAAGCTCCAGGTTTATAATAACCCATGGTATTGACCCATGGTAATACCAAGATCTTACAAGATTTTATAATTGAGTAAAATATTCGCCATGCCTGGTGAGAGATTCGCCAAAAAATTATATATACATATTATATTATTGATAAAATCGCCTTCCATTTTTCCTATATACCATGGAGATTCGCCCATTTATTATATATATAAATTTAGGGGGGGTTCTTAAAATTTTCCCTATCTAGAATGCTCTAGAAATGACCACAAGTAACTTTTTTGGAGTGAAACTTGCGCCTTTTGACCTTTACAGGAGTACGCACCCAGCCCTTTACAGACAGAGCATACAAGTACGCAGGTATTGTGAACTTGGGGTGCGTACACGTAGGTAAGGCTAAGAGAAACTGTGTACCCAGAGATATATAGATTTTTAAAGAATTTCACTCTTTCTTGGAGTTTGACATGAAGAGCATAGGTATGAGACTTGCCAAGGAGGATAGTATGACAGTTGATGGAGCCATACTAACTGCAAATAGTCATGGTGACAAATTTTAGTGTAACATATAGGAGTATAACATTACCAAGGGTAAATCACAAAATTTCTATCATATCTGCCCACCATTTTTCCTGTGGTATTCTAGTCCTTTGAATTTTTCTAAGGATCTCATCAGCCTCGGTGTGTTTGAAAAAATTAGGCTGAACTTGGAACAGGTGTTTTATTTCATACTCCACATAAAATAGGTTCACTAGACTGTAAAAAAGAACTCTGCCTATAGGTATTGCTTTTGGTGCTGCTGCACTAGCAAATGAGTTGGCCTGGTTGTCTACATATTTAGCTAATTTGTCAACATAGTCTATCTGTGTCATCAATTTGTCATTGATAACTAAAGGACTGGGAAGTCCTTTACTCTACAATATGCCAAATTTCTACATAAAATCATCAATTTACTCTTGCATGTTTAGGCATCTCCTTTCCAAATTCTACATTAGAGACCTTTTAGTTAATACTTTTTTTATTTCCAGAATAGTCCTTGTTCTGTCTCCAATGCCTAGTTCTTCAAGCTGGTTGGTGAGCTCCAGTATTGTAACAATAATGCTACAACTCCTGGGGCTTCCTATCTCTAATTTTATCAACCCGGTAGTTCGTACAAACTTGGAAGCGACGGTGTTGTATGCACAAGTACTAGCTCTTGTCGCAGCTGTCACTTGGTCAGTTGGCACAAGTCCACTAGGGCTCAAGCCAACTTCTATATGCTCTCAGAAGAAGCTTGCTAAATGATGGACAAAAGCTATCTCAAAGAAAACTAATCTACTTGGAAAAAATGAACTGAAGGCCAACCAAAGCATGGAAACCCTAGTAAACCCTAATTTTACCAGCTAATCTAACTAATGTGAAAATGAAGATGCAAACTTATGAGAAAAGGTGCCACCACTTCTATGATGATCAAATGCATGTGTCTATACTGCCTTTAACTAGAGAAAACATCTTTTTGTATTTTGGACTAATTTATGAGAATTGTCATGCAAGAGCTCTTAACTAGTTTTCCACTGTGCAGGAATGAATCACAGGATGAAAATGCTTTGAGGGAGGTTTGGAAGGTTCAGGAAGGGTCTAAGGGATCCCTGGCATTCTTTCAGAGAGTTCCACAAGGTTTGGATGCTATGCAACCGAGGTTATGGACTTCTACAGGAAGTCTGCAGGGGCTTCTACAGGAAGTCTCGGGATTTCTACAGGAAGGTCTGTGGTTGGAGTTTTGGGTGATGGAGGAGTGGAGGAAGTGTATGGGTGAATAGGTAGGATGGAAATGAGGTGGTAATAGCTCAGCAACAGTGAGGTGAGGAGATGAGGGTGAGTGTAGAGGCAGATTTATCTTAGAGGAAATAGAGGGAAGGGAAGGCAAAAAAACAGGGGATATGAGCAGTGGGGTAGTTGAGGAACAAAGGGCTTCGTTGGAGGATGGATAGTTGGTCTGGGCACGGTTCAGGAAGGTAGGAGAACGATGGAGTAGCGTTGCACGGTGGAAATGAGACAAATCATCCAAATCCTGCAAGTAAAAGTTATTAACTTATGCCAACAACTTATTTAAACCAATGAACAGCAATGTATTCGTGAAGGAAACTGATACATGGTACTGAAGTAGTGAAGCATTCCAAGAAATTGACATTCATGGACACTTCTATCAATCACCAAGACTGCGTTCAAGAGAGCATTAACATGTAAGCAAACGTTTTTGAATGGGCAACACAGTCTGCGATCCCTGCCTCTAGAAAGAGGTGGATCATGAGCATACAGTCAGCCTGTTCTTTTTTTTTAACTGTTATTCACTCTAATCTACTCAGCCTACTTCCAAACAACTACAGCAATTCTAACTGATAAAACCAATCTGTTTAACTTCTACAGGAAATCCAAATCAGCAACTGTTTAACCACTACAGGAAATCTAAATCAGCAGCTATACTCGAATGCATGTAAAGGAAAATGGAAACGAAATGCTAAAGGAACAATATTGATACAAAGGAAGTAGGGCTGAGCTCTCAGGTTGGGCCCAACCCCGAGAGCTTTAGGCTCCTTTAAAAACTCAGAATTTGATCCAAAACTGCTTGCTTTTATTCATAATCAAAAGTATAATGTCATGCCAAAACTGGCTTACAAAGAGCAAAAACCAAATTGACTAACTAGCTAACCCAAAAATGACTAACTCAAATGAGGTCTTAAGCCCTCTTATTTATACAATTTGAGGACCCAACAGTCCTCCTAAAATTTAGGGACTTGGCTGCCCAAGACTTGTAGTTAACAGCAGTCCAACTTGACTTGCTTGGCTGCCCTTGAGCTCATTGATTTGGTGGCCTTTGAACTCCGAGCTGATGGTGGAGAATTCGAGGTAAGGGCTCATAAATGAGGGGGACACCTTCCTACAAATCCTCTAGCTTGTTCTCCCACGAATTTGGCTGCCAAGTGCTCATTAAGACCTTCAATTTTGTCTCCAAGTTGACCAAAAAGGCTACACAAAGCACCCATTAGACTTGTTGGCATAATGACTAACCAAATTCACTCTATTAACATAAAAATAATCAAAAACATGCAATAAACAAATGAGAATGGTGGACTAACCCAAATTAGGAGGTTGAATGAGCCCAAATAATTGTACATTTTTGGGGCTCATCACTGGTACTTATACTTGGTATTCAAAAATTAGTCTGGTAGCCTCCTCAGGCATCCTTCCTAATTTTGCCTTAGTTCTCTGGACTTCTTCAAGAGCTAGCTTTACCAAATCCATCTGCTCAAATATTATTTGTATAGATGGCCAAACATCATTTATTGACTGAGTGATGTTGGTCCAAAGAATCTTCCTAATATCTGCTAAGGGTTTATCAAATGTGAGGTCTTTTTTTAATGATTTCACCTTTTTTTCTAACCCTTTATTTTCCCTCACCTTTTCTACAAAATTTATCTTTGAAAGATCATATTTGTGTTCTAAGGTAACAAATTGTTCTTTTACCTTTTGTAACTCTAAAACTTGGAGCTTCAATTCCTCCATTGACTTTACCAATTCTTCTGTGCTTAGACTTGAAATACCTGCTTGTGTCATTCCTGTTGTTGTTTTTCCTGCTATTGTTTCTGCTATGACCACTGGAATGTTTGGTGCCAGAGTTGTTCCAAGGGTTAAAGGGACTACAGTGGAAACTACTAGAATCGCATTGGGAGGCTGAGAGGTCGACTCTCCCTGCTTGTCCTTTAGTGATTTTTCTAGTTCTTGTTCAGTCTCCTTCAGCTATTCATTAAGCTTTAGGACTAAGTCCATAAGCTCTTCCTCAAACCTTTGTTGTATGACCTCAGCAATCTGTGGATGCCTTGAAGGAGGCAACTTTATCCGCTTTCTTAAGGCAGCTATGTCTTCATCTTTCTTTTTAATTAAGGCTTCTGCAGCCTTCACATCTTTTGGATCATGACCCAACCCAATGATTAATTCTTCTAAAGATTTTATTCTATTGTCTTTAGCCTATGAGGAGGCTTTCTCCAGCTATAATTGGGCAGTTGTATTGTTCAAAGAATTTTCTAGTCTTTGGGCCATCATGGCCTTACTAGTCAATGTAGAATAGACCATCTCCCCTGTCTGTTTGTGTAACTCAATCTGGTCCAAGGGATGAATGTCCTTTGCCATGACCTCAAAATCAGTTTTGAGGTAATCTGCAGCTGATTGAGGCTATTGCACTTTGGATTTGAAAAAGCTCATTATCATTTTACTTTCTTTGATGTCATAGGCTAACATCAATCTATTCTAATTAGTGGGGGGCATTTTCAAATACTGATTGTAGACCTGGATCCTCGATGCCTCATTTCTGGCTTTTATTTCTTTAAAGTACTTTTCGATATCTAGATTGTCTTTTCCTGGGGGCCTGAAAGATGATACTTCTGCACTTTGTTGTCTCTTCAATTCTTATCTTTGTGAGCTGGAAGGTTTCCCACCTACAGGGAAAGTTTGATGATTATCTACACCTTCTTTTCTTTGACTATTAGTAGTCTCTTCAAAAAATCCCTCTTCTGAAAGAGGATTTAGCCTATGCCTTTTAGCACCAAGTTGTTCTGAGGATCCACTGGCAGGGGTAGCTAGTTCCCTGTCTCCCTTTTTTTTCTTTTCCTCATTCAGAGGAGTGTGCAAGATTGGGGGTTCTCCCACATTGACTTGAGTTGGAGGAGTGTGTATGTGGGCTGGCTCCTTGGAAGTTTTAGGTTGTTTAGACATTATGGACTGTTCTGTAGCCTGAGTGCTTGTCTTTGTTTCTTTACCTTTGGAAGTCCCTGTGAGTGGTGTATCGATCTGCTATGAGTGCCTTTCAGAGGTCCTAGCTTTTGAGGCACTTATCCTTGGTGCTGACTTCTGAGAAGTCTCAACATGTACCTGTCCAAAAGAATCTAGGTCAAGAGTCTTTTCAAGATATTTCATTACATTTTCTATGTTTACTTGTTCACTATCAAATTCTACTAAGTTCCCTTCCCTCCATTCATCCAGGTTGGAAAATTGTTCAACCTCTGGGATTCTATGATGCCAGTATGGTGACAGTGTGTTCTTCATCCTTCTAACACATATGAAGCTATGAGGGTCATATGGAACCCAACAAAAACTTTTGTGTAGTTTAAGATAATCTTCTAGAATTATCTCTGCTTCTTTCCTTGCTTCTCTAGTGTTACAGATGAAAGGGCCTAATTGATGTTTGATCCTGAGTTGTGCTTTCTTTTTGGCCTTAGTAAAATGAACCAGGTCTGAGTTTATCATCAATGAACCAGGTCTGAGTTTATCATCTACCTATAGTATTCCAATGCAAATAGTCGCATTGGAACATATTTTGGTAACTTGAAAGGGGAAAGTTCACACCCATACATCCTGATTTCTGTATAGTTCTAGTATAAATACCAGTCACCCACTCTGTACTGCTTGGAGAGCTAAAGGATCCTCTTAATGTCACCACTGATCCTAGGAGGGGAAATCCATGTCAATAAGGTGGTTTTTGGATGAACAAATTGATCAATGAACTCATTATAGGAGTAAGGGGTATCAAAGGATTCATGGAAAATGGAAGTCCAAAAGATAACAGACTTTGGATTGCCCTTGGTGTCAAGTTTCATGACAGGGAATGAGAAATTATCTTACTGATAATAAAGCATGAGATGATATATGAAGCTGGTATACCTGAAAACCCTTTCATTCTCCAGTCTCATGAACTGGTCATGAATTTTATCAGCAATAAAGGAGGCATAGTCATATTTGACAGTAGGAGGTTGTCCAGGAGTAAAGATGGACAACAACACTAGGGTTAACTCATCAACATATTCACTTGTGTTGAATCCCATAACTAAAGATATCATATCAACTATGTGTCTACCCATATCTATGAAGAAAGTTTTCATATAAGGAGGTGGGCCCTTAGGCTAATGTTTCTGTAGTATGAAAGTCTGACAGAGGCAATTAAGTTTGGTTTGGGACAATTTAGTTGATTTCTCAAGTAAATCTCCAATGGAAATGGGGGTGAGAGCTTGACTAGGGTGAAATTGTAGCATTTCATTGATTGATTCAGCAGTTATAGGGAAGAGGACTATTTGGCTAGGAGACGTAATTGCTCTACAGTTAGGGTCATAATTGGCATGGAATTGATGAATTATATCAGAGAAAAAATGAACCGAGGGGAGAAAGTATATGGGAAGTGTTAGCGCTTGAGATTTCACCCTAGGCTGAGGAAGGTAAACCTTCAAGGCAACATCAAACCATTACACCTCGTAGCTAGCCCTACGAGGAAGGAGAAGTCTCTCTCCGGTCAGACTCAAGGTATTTTCTCAATGGGGTGAGCTGACCAATTAGGATCAAATATATTAGGCTAGTAAACTGATAAGGAGGGTTGATTTAAAGTTTTTGGGGTTTTTGGTGGCAATTGGAGGGAGTGCAATTCAGGGTGTGGGGATTGAGCTCAGTTTTTGCAGGTGGGTCTTTGGGGCAAGGTAGGAGTTTGTACTGATGCCTTAAGCTGAGATGGATGATCAAGGAAGAAAGAGAGGGAGCTAAAGAGGGCAAACAATGACTTTGAATCCTCTTTAGACAGTGGAAAACATAAATATTAAACAAAATTGAAAGCTGAGCATGGCATGCATGAATTCAAACTTTATCACTTCTTTTGTTTAATTAGCAGCAATAGAATAAGAGATGGAACACATAAACACACTTACAATGACAAGTAGGAAACACACCATCAACACAATAATCCACAAGAATCCACAATGATGTCTGCAAAACCCTGGCCTTCCTTTTCCTCAAATTGCAGAGATACAAGTAAAATATACAATAGAGCTTCTCCCTCAAGAGTCCAACCATGAAAATGAGCAAGAGAAGGCATAATATAGATCATCTAACTCCTTTCCCCACCTTTAGGGGTCGAGCTCAGCTTCCTAGGAGCAGTTTGAACTAATTCTAAACAGAGCACTAGATAATAGGCAGTCAAAACAACTTGCCTCTAAAACTTAGGTAACCCATCCATGCATTTAATATTCACTATTTACATCAAGGAAACTTCTAGAAGTGTTAAAGGAGAGTAAATGTATCCATGTGCCATGAAAATTACCCAACAATCCATCATTTACATACATCAAAAGTCAACCAAAGTAAAAACAGTGTTTTGCAGGCCGAAATAGTCAAAATGGTGAAATTTCCCTGAGTGGTCGCACCCCTCCCTTGGAGTGGTCGCGCACATTGGAAGCTATGTTTGAGGGCCTTCCTGGTGTCCAAATCAGGTGAAAGATAGCTTGTTTGAAAGTTATATGAGTCTACTTTCCAACCCCACTGGAATTTTGAATTTGGAGTTGATTTGACCCCTCAAAAGTCATTTCTCCCAAGGCAGCTTTTTGCAACTCAAAAAAGGGGCAGAAAGTCAAAATTTGCATGTATTTCGAGCTTTTGGAAGTCCAAATCTCCATAAAATTTGAAGTCCATCCATAGGAAAGTGTATTTTTGCATGAAAATTCCAAAAATGTAGAGTTTTCCCCGTTCTGAGTTGTCCCCACGAGTGGTCGCGCGCAGGGTGAGACCACTCCAATGGCCAAAACCTGTAAAATTCTCAAAAATGCCAAAAATGCCTCAAAACTCTCAAAATTTCTTGAGTTTGCTGCCAGGAGGAGGCTAATGAGTATCATGGTGAGTAAGAGAGGCCTCAGCCAAGATACGGAGCGGGTTGGTCTTCTTCCTCCTCTTGCGGGCCTCGGACAACTTCCTTTGGAGTGTCTTCATTTTTGCCTTGCAAACATGCATTCTCGCCCAATAATGAGTTTTCATGTTCCGTAGCAGCCTTTTGTCTTGGTTGTCTTTCTCCAATAGTTTCTCCAAGCGAGCATTTTCCTGAATGAGCAAAGACTCCCGGTCAGCAGGCAATGGGTCCCCGGGCCTCCTACGGTTTAAACCTCGATTACCGCGGATCCTCCATAGCTCATCAAGTTCTTTCTCCGCCTCTAATTGTTTGTTGCGCTGCTCCAGATAAGTGATGGTCCATTGAGCCATTTCGAGCTTCTGCTGCAACACGAGGTTCTCCTCCTCTCTCTGTCTGATAAGCTCATAAAAATCTGAAGAAGGAGAGTGAGCATCAAGGTCAATGAAATCATGATGTGTATCGCCAGCTCTCTCATCCTCAACCATGGGCTGCTTGCCTTCCCGTACTGCCTCTGCTGATGAAGAATGCGAGGCCCCTTCCACCTGGTGTGGAGAAAATACTCGTCGAGCTGCTGCAAATAAGGTCCTATGACCCCTCTGATATGTAAGCTGCGGTGGGGAAGCAACATGTCTCGGAACAATAATCTCGGGCTGGTGTGATGGACCTCCCGCCTCATGAATGGCCTCTGGCTCTGGTTGTGGCTGTGGTGGCACTGTAAAGAACTCATGAGAAATGAAGTCTGCCCATGGAATGCCCTGCTGACTCAACTGATGGGAAACAATGAGCTGGATGAGACCATGATGGCACAAACTCCTATGCTGTTGAGCTGGGGACTGCCTCTGAAACACGGACACCATCCTCTGAATGTCCTGGAAGAAGTAAACCGGGATGTTCATCATCCTCACTCGGGTAAAGTGCATCAACAGGCGAATGTGACAAGAGAAGACCTGTGAAAATCTTCCCTCGCATGTGAAGTAACGCATGATAAGCCGCATGATCGGAGCATACTCCTCTCGGAGGAATCTGAAAGGAAAGTTCCCTGACAAGTGATGTACGAATGCTGGCCTGACATATGGCTCAAAATAAACAAAATCCAGCCATTTGCGCTTTGGCCACACCTCACCCACATTGGGTATCCCGGTAGCCTCTGAAATCATATCAGGAGAAAACACAAAATTCACCCCTGCAAGAGTAACCCGCCCATCATGAAGGCACAAAACAAATAGCCGGGCCAACTCCCTGTGGTGCTGAATCTGGGCAAGCCTCTCGCAAAACTGGAAACATGACATGTACTGGAAACAAGTCACTGCCAATGGGCAAGCCTGTAATTCTGCTAAAGATGTGGGCTCTTCTCTCCTATGATGACCACCTTTGCCACCCTTACGAGGCCTCTGCTGTGCCTCAACCTCCGTAGAAGAAGACCGGTCATCACCTTGCTCATTAGTTTCAGTGGTTGACATGGTGTTATTGAGCAAGGTGGAGAAAATAGACAAAGTTGACTGCTGCCCTGCCTACAAAATGCTGAGAAGTATGCTGTTTTCAAGGGGAAAAAATCATGAGGGAAATGTTAGGGGAGGGACTTTTTCATAAGGAATGGGAAAATATATAAAAACAGGGAACTTTTAAGGAATAATTCACAAAATGTCAAACATGTTATCTCATCTCTCATCATCGGGAAATCATTTGCAAAGAAATATCTTTATTAGGGAAGACATGTAATAAGGTCACCAAGGGAAAGGACAATACATTTTTCAACAGGGGGTAAGGGGTAGCATGTAATTCAGGAGATGGGGCAGCACTGATTACTAGCATCAACAGATAGCTCTTAGATTTTGTCCTGTGACTGTACATTATTAGGCATACTCTGTTTTTCCAAGGGATTGATGTACTTTTGATGCTAAGGGGAAATAAGGAATTAAATTACATTTGTCATAAGGGGAGGAGGGCTTTACTTAACAAATTCAAAAGAGAAAGGAAATGCATTGCATCAAGGGTATTAGGGGGATAGAAGGGAAAAGGATTCGTAGGGTTTGGTTTTGGAGACACAGCAACATTCTTTTGCAAACAGTATTTCAGAGCAGCATGTCCTTTAATAAATATGTACAGCTGTATTTGCTTTATTTTTGCTTTGAATAACACATCCTTCTTTTCACTGTATTTGTGAGGACTATGCACAACAATAAGTTTCTTTTGTTCTTGCAATGGCTTGGCTACACATAGTAATCTTTTCCTCTGTTTTTTGTCTTTTTTGTTTTATTATTTTTACCATTGCAATTGCTCTTTCCTTTTACACATCACTATTTTGATTCTTGCTGTGTTTTTATATATATATTTTTTTATAATATTGCTGTGGGGAAGGAATTAGGGTTTAAGGGATGCATATGAGAGGGATTAGGGTTTTAGGTATAGGGAATGGGGAATTGATAGTCATTGCAAATGTGATGAGATAGAGACACATTATAACAATTGTAAATCTAATAGGAGTAATGGAGGGAATAAAGAGGAATTAAAAACCTTGAAAGCAAACACCAACCTAGCAAAATTGCCTACATGAACAAACAATCACTAAACCTATTTCTCTTCATATTTTTGATGGTAAAAATGCATGAACACAAGCTCATCATCCATGTTTCAAACATTCAATACATTAGAGAGGCCTACCTCGAGCAATTAGCAAACCAAAACGTGATTTGAGTGGATTTAGGAAGGTTCTGTGAGTGGGAGCCCGAGTGGTCGCGCGCAGGCTCCGAGTGGTCGCGCACACCCCGAGTGGTCGCGCGCGTTAGAAATTTGAACTGTGGAGGAGGCTCCGAGTGGTCGCGCACCACCCCGAGTGGTTAGGCCCCTATACTACTAGTGTAACCCCTTATTGTTATTAGTATAACCCACTTATTATATTGATGTACCCATGTAGTGCCCATATTGTTACCATTATGCCACATAGAAGCCCACCATTGTTACTGTTGTGCCCTACAATATTATTTTTATGTAGGCTTTGATTGCATTGGGACCACTTAGACTCCTATATATAGAAAGGAGGTATTTTCATTTGTATCATCCAAGAATTGTTCATTTATGTAATGTAAAGGAGGTTGCCCCCTCGAAGAGGCTGAATTCTAAGGCGTGGATCTCTCTTTTCTATCTTTTTGTGAGTTGGTTTCATAACATTTGGTATCAGAGCTTTGGATTCTAGGGTTTCGCTGCTCCAAACAAGTCATCGTGGCATTTTCGCTATAACTTTTTTTCTGTGACGTTTCAGAAGTCGCAAAAAAAAACCCATTTGAGAAGAATTGGCGCTGAACCTTGGGTCCAAATTTCATAACTTTTCGCGCGATATTTGCGGAGATATGATCTGCGGAAGTTGGTCTTTCTGCAGACTCCTGAATCACACTCAAAACAGGTGACCTGGGGAAAACCGTCATAACTTTCTTTCTGAGCATCGGATTGAAATTTCGTAAGAAGTTACAGAAATAGAACGGACTGTAGTTTCTGTTTATATATTTTTCAAAGTCAAAGGTTGAAACAGTGACACGTGGCACTTCATAAAAGTTTGCTCTACTGAACCAGTCTATAATCAGGGCACTGCGGGAGATTGTGCATAACTTTTTCTTGGAGAATCCAATTTGGATCAGACTTGTGGCATTGGAAAGAGGACACAGAGGGCTACTACAGATCACAAGTTCAAAACTTAAAGATTTGAAAGTACAGAGTTACAGTCATTTCAAGGTAGAGCTCCTAAAATCAAGAAAAAGCAAGATGAGGAAGTTTGATGGAAAGGATCCGGTAAATTGGATACTTCAGATGGAGCAATATTTTGATATACATGGTGTACAACTATTACAAAAGGTATGTATTGCATCTTCATATTTAGAACCAGATCAATTTTTATGGTACAAAGGGCTTTGTTCTCGTAAAAAACTTGTTACGTGGTCAATTTTCACGGAGGAAATGATAGCACATTATGAGGATATAAAGAGCAACACCTTCTTTAGAGCAACAACACAACAATTGGAAAGAGTAAAAGGGCTTTGTGACATAATGGAAAGCAAAATTATGGAAACCAGGAAGCATACCCCTCACAACTATAAAGATGGAAGTGTTGTTTCTCCCAGCCTTCCACAACCTACAAGGGTTACACCACAACAATTGGAAGAAAAAAGAGAAAAAGGGCTTTGTTACAATTGTGATAGCAAATGCACTAAAGGTCATAGGTGTGCTGAGAAGAAATTATTTTACATAGAATATGGAGAGGAGGAAGAAAAGGATCAAGAAACATCAAAAGAAGAGGATATACGTCAGGACACCACCCCAAAGAAAGAAGAAATGAATCAAACCATATCTTGTAAAGCCTTGGCAAGAATTACCACTCCTCAAACTCTCAAGATAGAAGGACATATCAAGAAGAAAAAGGTGCAAGAAGTGAAAGATCACATCGAGAAAGAAGAAATGACTCCAACCATATCTTGTAATTCAATGGATGAAATTACCACTCCTCAAACTATCAAGATAGAAGGACACATCAAGAAGAAAAATGTTCAAGAAGTGAAAGATCACATCGAGCATCAAGAAATGAATCCGACCATATCTTGTAAAGGACTGGAAGAAATTACCACTCCTCAAAAGATAGAAGGACATATCAAGAAGAAAAAGGTTCAAGTAGAGAAAGATCATATCGAGCATCAACAACAAGTTCTCCAACTTTTAAAGTATAACGCCACTTCGGTGCAAAATCAAATGAAACAACAGGTAGATCAACATCGTAGTGAAAAATGTTTTGATGTGAGTGATTGGGTATTTTTACTGCTACATCTCAAGCAAGCTATTTATGAGAAGGAAATTTTGGCAATACTACATACACTTAAAAAATGGCAACCTTACCGAATGGGAAGACGCTTCAAGGATGAGGATGTGGAAGCATTGTTTTGTGCTATTTATATTATCCAACCAAACTGGATAAACGAAGAAACGGATGAATGGAA
The DNA here is from genome assembly GCA_031772625.1 of Pinus tabuliformis. Lineage (NCBI taxonomy): Eukaryota > Viridiplantae > Streptophyta > Pinopsida > Pinales > Pinaceae > Pinus > Pinus tabuliformis. The sequence continues at coordinate 665,000,768 of CM062810.1, read as the reverse complement.
GAAGAACGAAGAAGTATGGCGACTTATTCAAAAGTTGCAAAAGATCCCAATTCAAGCAATATTGCCAGAAATTGAAGAGGAAGGAAAAATCATATTGGAACCTAGAGCAGTCATAGAAACAAGAACCCGACAGCTATGAAATCGATCAATTTCAGAGTATCTCATCAAGTGGAAGAACTTACCTGCTGAATATTCCACATGGGAGGACAATAATTTTATATCGAAGCATCAAGAACTACTCAAGCGTTGAGGACAACACTTTTTGAAGGAGAGGGGCATGTTAGGCCCCTATACTACTAGTGTAACCCCTTATTGTTATTAGTATAACCCACTTATTATATTGATGTACCCATGTAGTGCCCATATTGTTACCATTATGCCACATAGAAGCCCACCATTGTTACTGTTGTGCCCTACAATATTATTTTTATGTAGGCTTTGATTGTATTGGGACCACTTAGACTCCTATATATAGAAAGGAGGTATTTTCATTTGTATCATCCAAGAATTGTTCATTTATGTAATGTAAAGGAGGTTGCCCCCTCGAAGAGGCTGAATTCTAAGGCGTGGATCTCTCTTTTCTATCTTTTTGTGAGTTGGTTTCATAAAAAAATCTAATAGGAGTAATGGAGGGAATAAAGAGGAATTAAAAACCTTGAAAGCAAACACCAACCTTAGCAAAATTGCCTACATGAACAAACAATCACTAAACCTATTTCTCTTCATATTTTTGATGGTAAAAATGCATGAACACAAGCTCATCATCCATGTTTCAAACATTCAATACATTAGAGAGGCCTACCTCGAGCAATTAGCAAACCAAAACGTGATTTGAGTGGATTTAGGAAGGTTCTGTGAGTGGGAGCCCGAGTGGTCGCGCGCAGGCTCCGAGTGGTCGCGCACACCCTGAGTGGTCGCGCGCGTTAGAAATTTGAACTGTGGAGGAGGCTCCGAGTGGTCGTGCACCGCCCAGGTGGTCGCGCACACTACCCGAGTGGTCGCGCACCAGAAATCTCCTTAATTCTTCTGCAATTCGCCCTCTTTCTCTCTTTCCGCCCTCTTGCTCTTCTTTGCTAGCTCATAGAGGCATAATGAAGATGTTTAGAGGGAAATTTACCTCTTGTAGGTTCAATTTGAAAAAATTAATTTACAAAACCCACTCTCTAATGTTCTATTTTGACATTCACTTTTAAAACTGCTTTTTGAGTTGCTTTATCCTGGATTTAGCTTTTGAGGTGCTTTAACTTCATTCTTTTGTAGGTTGACCATCTGATGGACTCTGGCGAGGAGACCAGGGTTATTGCCGGCATTTTGAAATTTTCCTTATTTTTTACAAATATTACATGACCTTGGGTTTAAAAACAGGGTTTTTAAATCCAAGGTATAAATGAGCTGTACCTGATGAAAAATATCAATGGAACATATGTACATACCTCCTTCTAGCTTGCTGGGCACTCATGGACCTTTGACTCATGACCTTGCAGTGATTTTTGACCCAAACCCTAGACCTAAGACTTGGGACTTCAAGACAAAACAAAACAAATATGACACAAGCTTAACTCCTGACATGACCTGATCCAGCAAAGCCAAGAAGGGAACAAGGACCAGCTCCTCCATCAGTTTTATGGCATGCCTAATGGAATGCAAAACTGACATCGATGAGACACCTACTTATGCATATGCAAATAGTTTTTTGATCACTGATGGAGGGCATCATGACCGACACTAACAGGAAGATTGGATTCCCACAATCCTATGATATCAGAGTCGTTCAAGTAGTCATCTCTACTTTGGAAAAAAACTTTGAGGTGATTTTTATCAGTGGTCAGGTCTTTTATTTGGAAGTCCTTTTCTGCCAAAGGTAGATAGTCTAAATCTTGATGAGGGGCATTAATGGGTGCAACATTCAAAGCCACTGGGGTTTCCATTTCTGGTTCTTGTGGATTCAGAAGGAAATTTGTGGTTTTCTTTGTGAAATGGGCAATATAGAGGTTATAGGGGACTTAAATGACGAAAATAAAAACTGAATTATAATGAACATGGGCCCTTTTTGTCAATTTACAGTGGAAAACAAGTATTTGTAGGGTTTTTATCGGGAATTTGATAAATACCTTTCTTTGGGGGATGAACAATGAAATACAGGTACTGGGTGCAGCTGGAGGGTTCTGGTCAGCGTCAGTTGCAAGGTTTGGAGCAGATTGGTGATTGAAAGCTTGAACTATTTGACCTCGACATTCGTTTGCATGGGCGCATAGGTTTACAGAATAAAACAACGCAAATGATTTGTTTTTGTTTTATTTACAAAGTCAAAGGTTGGCGGGGTTTTGGATTTTAGGCGGGTGATGTCAAAGGAAAATGATATGACATTTTGTCGTATGTGGGAAGGCAGTAAGTGGTTTCATATCGCACCGCTTATGGGGAAGAGCGGTAATAGTCCTCGAGCCAGTGATTCCATAGAGCTTTCAACGCATGGCGGAGGCATTGTGCAAAAACCGCTTTGTGATCACGCGATAACGTGCGGTCACAAAGGGTTGTGCGATATGTATAATGGCCATTAGATCTTGAGGACTTGATCAAACAGCTATCAGGGAATATGAAGTGACGAGGTTATAATGGAGGCGAGCCTGATACAATTAAGGGTTAATTTAATCATATCGAGAGCAGCGGGATAGGTTGGGGAGGTTATTAATTAACCGTGAGGGTTAATTAATCCCGTTTAATGCAGTGGGGGATTAAGGGATGTTAATTAGTTACTAATTAACTAATTAATCCCGATTAAAGATGTATTACGGTCATAATTAACCAAGGGGTGGGATATATAGAAATTCGAGGTTTTTTTTATAGTTAAATAATACGGGAGTGGTTTAATTTTTTCAAGGGATTTATATAATTATATGTTAATAGTTAATATGATAATGAAATAAAAAATCGTTAAGTGTAAAAACATTTGATGTGTGTATTTAAACTTAGGCCTAAAGTGAAAAAAGGGTTTTTATGAGAAATATTGTAATTTTCCCAAGTAAAATAGAATTTTACTTAGGAAAAGACTTATGAAGGGGAATGAATGATTTATGAATGGTTTTAAGTACTTATGCTTTATAAATTATTGGGCCGAGGGTCTGGTCCCTCCAGAAGTTAGAGAAATGCTCTGAGCCTCTCTAATTTAGCAAATACCTTAGCACTTAGGGGAAATTAGTGAAAATTTAGGGAAAATGAGAAGGGGAGTTAATTATTCTGACTTTGCTTTGCTTGAGATGTTTTCACTATAATACATGCCTTGCCCTTGTGATGAAAGTAAAATACTAACACATTTAGAGTCATCATTCATCACAAATAATTCTGCAACCATCATCTACCTACCCTACCTACTTTAACCTAACATTTTTACTTGTTTATCTGAGTGCACTTGGACTAGCAAACCCTTATCAAACTTTTCTTTTCTTTTACATGTCAATTCCTATCTAAGTCTATACTTATTACATCCAAGGGCTCAAATTAAACTATTGAGCTCCTTTTTTCACTCTACCTATCTACTTATCTGCCAAGATTACACTGTTTGGTCATATATTTATTCTCTATATCTAAAACATGAAATTGAAATATGAACTAGCCAAGCTTAAGCTGTTTGACTATTCATCAATTGTGGCATAAGTTAACAAGCTGCACACAATTGTTTATTTTACACAAGTAAAAAAGTAGTGGCATTTGGATTTGCACACTTTCCTTTGGTTTTTCTTTTCGTTGGGGTTCGTTTTCTTTCACTTTTGACCATATTTATTCTTTTTACCCTTTGATTTTTCTTTTAGGGTATACCCTCTTTACATTTTTTAACTTTTTTTATTTTTATTTTTTGAAAATATGGAAAACCTTTGCAACAAGGAAAGATATGAACATATTACATAGCTCATCAAGTCAATCATGATATATGACACATATTGGTATAGCAGCATAACAGGAAGAAAGGTTTGGATGGTTCATGAGGGTTCTAATGTTGATGTTGAAGGTTTGTATGGTTTGTTTCCGTCGGTTCCACTTCCTTAACGTGACTTAGGAGGTCGAATCATATCATAGTGTCCTCTCATCGCATGTTTACCCTAGTTGGTTGATTACTTGGGTAGATGTGGGAGTAAGGTGTTACATCTACAATAAAGTTGGCTAAGAACCCAAAGCTCCATGATCAAAATAAGCACATCAACACAAAATACCATATGATCCGACATCATGTCGAGGCCAAGACAATCCATCTATTCCACTGTTACACAAATGAGAAGATTGCAGACATCTTCACCAAAGCACTTGGAAGAGAAAAGTTTGAAATATTCATAATGATGCTTGGACTCTCCAACATCCCTTTAGATTAAGGGGGGGAATTTTGACAACTAATCTTTGGGATTAGATAAATCCATGTGAATATTGTAAATAAAAATACAAAGAGAATTGGAAGATGAAAATATATTGGGAGATTAAACCCAATAGTCTCCATCTCCATGTATATATTCATGTTCCATCTTAATGAAAATTACAATTCAGTTTGTGGATTTACTTCCTTCCCTAACAACCTCCACATCGTCAATGCATGACTAACCACTACCAAGTCAAGTTCATGCATCACATAGTTATGCTCATACTCATTCGGTTTCCTTGATTTGTAGCATATCACCTGCCCCTCCTACATCAGGACTCCACCATTTCCTCTCTTGGAAGGATCTGTACACACACAAACTCTTTATTCAAATATGCAATCTTGAGAACTGAGGAAGTTGTCAATAACTGCTTCAACAGCTCAAAAATAGTTGCACATTCCTTTGTCCATTCAAATTTCTTTCTTTCTTTCCTCTGCAATGATATTATGGGATAGACAATCCATGATAAGTTCTTAATGAACTTCTTGTAGTAAACCACTAACCCCATGAATGATACGAACTCATCCACATTCCTATGAGCTACCCATTCCATGATAGCTATGGTCTTTTTCGTATTCATTGCTATTTCTTCCTTGGAGACAACATGTCCCAAGTAATGTACTTTTGTATGAAATAAGTTGCATTTACTAACTTTGACATATAAATGATATTCTCTTAGAAATCTAAATACTGTTACTAAGTGTTCGACATGCTTTTCCTCATTCTTAGAATATATCAATATATCATCAATGAATATAATCACGAACTTGTCTAAATAAAGACGCAACGCACTATTCATAAAACACATGAAAGTAGTTGGAGCATTAGCCAAACCAAAAGGAACTACAAGAAACTCATAATGCTCAAACCTAGTTCAGAAAGCATTCATATAAATGTCCTCTTCCTTGATGTGTACTTGATGATATCCTCATATCAAGTCAATATTTGAGAACACGATTTCTCCCTTCAATTGATCAAACAAGTCACCGATCCTTGGCAATGGGTACCTGTTGTTAATCGTCACCTTGTTCAACAACCTGTAATCAATACACAACATGAGAGTATCATCCTTCTTCACAAAAAATACCAATACACCCCAAGGTGACACACTTCTCCTAATGTATCTCTTGTCAAGTGTTTCCTTCAACTTCAACTTTAGTTCCACTAGCTCTGGAGTGCTCATCCTGTAAGGGGCCTTTGATGTTGGTGTTGCTCCTTGTTAAAATTAGCAACAAGGGAAAAACTTCATGTGGGTCATCTTATTCATGACTAATAATATTTTTATTAGATTCCTCTCATCGAGAGGTGTAGGATTGATGTAAATATCATCCGATTCCGATAAGTATTTGTTATCACTCAGGTTGTCCTTTAAGCTCTGGAAAAGGATACGGCTGAGGTAACCACAAACCAACTTTGGAATGCAGGTTCTAGCTGGCCTGCGGTCAGAGAGGGCTCTCTCTTTTAGATTTAGCTTTGTTTGAAAGGATATTAGGCTAGGTATGATGCACAGGGGTTTTATATTGTTTTTGGTTGGAAGGAAGACGTTTCAAGTAGAGAGGCAAGACATAGTCTGGTAAGTCTTCAAACCATTGGGCGTGGAGTCAAGGAGTGGGACTGCTGGTGCATTTTCTTGGTCACAAGAGAAATAAGGAGCAAGGTACCTGCTCATGAAACAACACTTAAAGCTTAAAAGGATGGGATGAGGGATAAGGAATGAGAGGCAACAAAGAATCTCTCATTAAGCTTAAAAGGGGGAAAGTGAATGAGCTCTATCTAGGAGCAATTAAGAATTCCTAGACAACTGTCAAAGATGAATGGATTAGGGGAAATATGAGCTGAAGGGAATTCATATTCATGACTTATCCAGAGGAAAACATAAAGAAACAGCAGAAAATGAGCATAGAGGGCAGTTAAACCAATTCTAGACTATTCTTTCTTTCTGCTATTTAGACGGTATATCAATGAAAAACAGAGATAGGAAAACTTATTGAGTCATGTTGCAGCACAAGAATTCCAAATTCACTTCTTCAAACCATTAGACACAGTGCAGATAGTATTTCCTCCAAGCTTTTCAGCAGTCTTTGATTATAGAAAACATGTCAGGTATACAGTGCGAGTCTATACTGAAAAACTATCAACCAACCAACCCTTAAAGCAATACAGAGGGTGGTATATATAGGGAAGATTTATCTGGAACCATCTATTACAGCTGACCTAACAGGTCTGACAGAAAATTGATTACTTTAACCTAATCCTATCCAGAAGTAAATGCGAGAAAATATCTTTGAGCTACGCTGGGGGCAGCTGTATCAAAATGAGTTAATATCTGTCCAGGTGGCTCTGTGATTTTCATCTGTCATAACTGTGCATTGGTCTTTGCACCATTGCTGTTCAGTGGTATTGAATGCTTATGGCTGTGATTTGAGAGCTAAGGTGGGCTTACTCCTCTTGATTTGACTTTCTGGGGGGCTCATCAATGTTCAAGTGCATCGAGCCCCTGAAAAATCTTCGGCGGATACTCTTCGGCTCTCCTCTGATACTCTTTGGCAATAAATTGATGTTGTTCTACCGTGATGTGGGTCTTATTCATAATTTAATGGCTGATGTTCGGCCTCTGTTTCTTTTAAAACTGTTTTCTGCTCCTTCCAGCCAGCTTTGCGAAGAAAAATGAGTCATTCGGCGCCTTTCGGGCTTGCTATGGGCCGCAGAATAAAAATATTCCCTGAAGATTCCCCATTCAGGCCCACGCAAATTGCTCATCAAAAACTGCCTCAGAATTGGATTCCAGGGCTCCGAAGTGCGATTTTCGCGCCTTTGCGCCCAAAAACGTGCTGATGATGTCAGCATTATACGGCGGGTGACGTCAGCAGGTTGACGTGGCGAGGTGACGTCAGCCTGATGTCACCATGTACGGATGATGGCTTGGTAGGGACACGTGGCAGTGATGTGGCAGGAGGCCACGCAGGCAGGTGACTCGACGTGGTGACTGGGCAGAGGGTGACGTGGGATGTGACGTCACGGGCGGTAAGTGGTTTCGTGGCGCACCGCTTTTTGAGGATGGTGGTTTCGTGAGGCGGTGCTCCGCCACAGCCCAGAGCCTGACGCGTGGCAGGAGTACGGCGGCAATACCGCCCATCTCCCGGACGCTAAAGCTCGGGCGGTTCGGGGATGGGGCGGCCTGCCCACCGTTGATCAGCGAGGCGGGCGATCCAATGGTTGGTGGTCGGGGCGAGGCGGCGGGTAGTTAGGGCGGGGAATATTCGCAGGAATATTCCAAATTTAATAATATGCATACAGTGGGTTAAAAACTATAGGAAAAGCAGGTTATGGGGTTTTTAAAGGCGCGAAGAGTGGGTTTTCTGATATTTTTGCGCCGAGGGTATATATTTACATTATAAACATTGGGATAAAGGTGAAAACATGGGTTTTTTGGGGGGTTTTGGGCTAGGGATGAGGTTATTAACCTGGCCAGGTGTCAGATTAATCCCTGTTTGGACACGGATGGGCTAAAGACAGCCCTAGATGGACTGTGATTCCCCGGACTTGTTTTTTAGGAAATATGGCTATATTGCCAGCGAGGGGATATTTGCATAGGGGAGTTTTATATACATGATTTTAATAGGGAAAGGGAAAAACTGATAGGGATTTATACAATAGAGTTAGTAGTTAATATGGAGATGAAAAGAGGGCACTAAGGTATGAGACCTTAGGCTTTGTTGGGGAAAAGAAGGCTCACATATGATGAGTGAGCAGTCCTTGAGTGAAGCAAATCCTCACCAAGGCGAATGTCATGGGGACAATGAAACTGAGAGGCTCAAGTCGATCTTGACCTCTCGGGGGATGTTAGCAAGGGACTTGGGGGAAATGAGAAGAAGGGGAGGTTAGTGAATACCAACTTGAGTACCTCCTTTGACTGCAAAACTGCCTGATAACTGTGATCAAAAATGGAATACAGCAGTGACATTTGGACCAAGATACTTCCATGGCATCTTCATTGGTCTGTTCTGGAAATATGGAACACCGCAGCCTGCAAAGTATGACATATTTGGCATGTGAAAATGTCAATCATGAAAAATGAATACCTGCTGTAGTAGGAGGCTAACAGTGGCTCCACTTGGGGATGGCTTTTCCTTGTGAAAAGCCAAGAATAGCAGGTCAAACTGCCTTGCTTTTAATTACTGCTGTATTCTGCAAAATTTGCTTGGCCGGTTGCCTTATTAATCCTACCTACCTACCCTAACCAATACTTTCCTTGCCGTTAGGTGAAATGAAACATCCAATGCAACCACTTAATCATTATAAATATGAAAGGTCCTTGCTGCTTATGCTTGCTGTTACCTGGAATGGAGATCTTGCAATCTGATAAGGCTTTATTAATCTTTGAGAAGATTAGGAAGCTGCTGACCTTTTCTGCTGAAACAAGAAACTGTACAAAAGGGTCCTGTAGCATATATACATTATTGCCAGACTGACTTGAAGAACTGTACAAAAGTTTGGGATAGCTATCATGCTTTGAACTTGGGGAATCATCAACAACTTTATTTTGAGTTTTGCAGCTTGCTAGCGGAGAAGAGCAATGACTTACCTCATCACACAACTTATCATCAGATGGGTTATGCAAAACATGGAATGGAACCTGTAATTCTTTGAAAGCCTGCTCAGATGGCACCTGACAGATTTGTGCTGACTGTTCTTTTTGTTCTTCAAATATCCGAGATGGCTGAAAATCAACAGGCAGGAAATCCAGTTGGATTTTTTGGTCACATGCTGCTGCTTCTGAGTCTTCCTCAATCTGACACTCACCGGCACTTTGGGGCTGCAAATCTAGTGTTAATGCATTAAGTGCGGGGTCTGGACTTTCCTCTAGCCGGTCAATATCAAAATATGGTGACGCTTGATTATAAATGGCATGATTATTTCCCCTAATAAACTGAAAAGACTTGAAACAAAATGGTAAAGTTCCCTCGCTGAACTCGACACCCTCTGCGTTTTCCTTCCTTTCTTCGCAACTAAACTAGGCCTGTTGATCATTGGGTTCAAGAAAATGAGCCTGAACTGTGCTTTCTGCCAAAATAAGCTCTGATCCCTCTGCGAGGCTAATCTGATCGTTAGGTTCGTAATCATCGTCATACTGATCATATTTGGGCAGACAGTTGAAAGAAGAGAAGCTATTATATTCATATATTATATCAGGAGATTGCTACATCATGTATGGCTGCATGAATATGTCATCTGTTTTGTAGCAGGTTTGTTCAGGAACACCATTACTTTCCTTTTGCAAAACAGATTCTTTGTGGTGCTCTAAACCTTCAAATTCTATTGTGAATGTCTGCTTTAATTTCTCTGCTTTCTCTACCCATGTATCCAATTTACCCTCTTTTTCTACTTTCAACTTCCTCTCCCTAACTTCCAGATTAACCTCTACATCTACTGCCATGTTCTGCATCTGTTGCATAGTAGAGGGGCTCCTTTCTCTCAGATGAAATTCTATTTCGGGATCAAATGCTGCTGGATAATGTAGTAGAGCCAAATCAGGGGGAGGTCGTATATTCAATGGTAAAGAGTGATAAACCTGATTGAATCGCTCAGAAAATTGCTGAAAAGATTCAGTTGGAATCCTTTTTAACTATTGATATTCTTCTATAAGCATAAGGAAATTGACTTTGATCATCCATCTATCAAGGAAGAGTTTGAATAGCTGCTGAAGATTTGAGATGCTTGCCTCAGGCAATGCTTTAAACCAAGTCCTAACTTCAGTTTGCAAAGAAAGGGCAAACAGCCTTAGACTAACATCCTCATCTTCTACCTCAAAAATGTTTAAATAATCTTCAAAAGCCTATATATGCTTTTGGGCAGTAACTCCATTCTCTCCATCAAATTTTGGGAGTTTCATGGGATGATTTTTGGGTAAAGGATTAAGCATGGGAGACAAAATGAGAGGCTTGTATCTATCAGGAACTTTACGAGGCACGGGATTGTGTACAGGGGCTAAATGATTGGGTTCGGTGTGAACAGGGATAGGATGATTTGATTTGACAGTAGTGTCCCCTTGGACTATGAGGTGAGCATCAGCTAGATTTAGAGGCTATCATTCTGATGTGCAAGGAGGGCTCTCTTCAACATTTTCTAAAGGGAAATCATAAAGGTTAAACTTAAACAATATGTACAGCAAAATTTTATGGAAGAGAAATAACATGACCTCTTGGATCAAAATCCCGGTTAAAGGCCTGATCTGCTCATAAATTTCATTTGGGTCCATTTCTCTAGTGGAGTCTTTATTATGAGGGTGGTGTGGAGTCGCCAGGTGGATATATTACCTTTGAGTGCTTGATCTCTGTCCACCATCAAAGATAAGAACTAGACTTGAAGAGTGGCTGTGAAGGTTTGGTTCCTCCTAGCAGAGCTTTCCAACTTTCTTCGTGAAACTTTGTGAAATTATCTGAGGAAGATCCCCAGCAGAGTCGCCATTATGTTATCACTCAGGTTGTCCTTTAAGCTCTGGAAAAGGATACGGCCGAGGTAACCACAAACCAACTTTGGACTGTAGGTTCTAGCTGGCCTGCAGTCAGAGAGGGCTCTCTCTTTTAGATTTAGCTTTGTTTGAAAGGATCTTAGGCTAGGTATGATGCACAGGGGTTTTATATTGTTTTCGGTGGGAAGGAAGACGTTTCAAGTAGAGAGGCAAGACATAGTCTGGTAAGTCTTCAAACCATTGGGCGTGGAGTCAAGGAGTGGGACTGCTGGTGCGTTTTCTTGGTCACAAGAGAAATAAGGAGCAAGGTAGCTGCTCATGAAACAAAACTTAATGCTTAAAAGGATGGGATGAGGGATAAGGAATGAGAGGCAACAAGAATCCCTCATTAAGCTTAAAAGGGGGAAAGTGAATGAGCTCTATCTAGGAGCAATTAAGAATTCCTAGACAACTGTCAAAGATGAATGGATTAGGGGAAATATGAGCCGAAGGGAATTCATATTCATGACTTATCCAGAGGAAGACATAAAGAAACAGCATAAAATGATCATAGAGGGCAGTTAAACCAATTCTAGACTATTCTTTCTTTCTGCTATTTAGACGGTATATCAATGAAAAACAGAGATAGGAAAACTTATTGAGTCATGTTGCAGCACAAGAATCCCAAATTCACTTCTTCAAACCATTAGACACAACGCAAAAAATCTTTCCTCCAAGCTTTTCAGCAGTCTTTGATTATAGAAAACATGTCAAGTATACAGTGCGAGTCTATACTGAAAAACTATCAACCAACCAACCCTTAAAGCAATACAGAGGGTGGTATATATAGGGAAGATTTATCTGGAACCATCTATTACAGCTGACCTAACAGGTCTGACAGAAAATTGATTACTTTAACCTAATCCTATCCAGAAGTAAATGCCAGAAAATATCTTTGAGCTACGTTGGGGGCAGCTGTATCAAAATGAGTTAATATCTGTCCAGGTGGCTCTATGCTTTTCATCTGTCATAACTGTGCATTGGTCTTTGCACCATTGCTGTTTGGCAGTATTGAATGCTTCTGACTGTGATTTGAGAGCTAAGGTGGGCTTACTCCTCTTGATTTGACTTTCTGGGGGGCTCATCAATGTTCAAGTGCATCGAGCCCCTGAAAAATCTTCGGCGGATACTCTTTGGCTCTCCTCTGATACTCTTTGGCAATAAATTGATGTTGTTCTGCCATGTTGTGGGTCTTATTCATAATTTAATGGCCGTTGTTCGGCCTCTGTTTCTTTTAAAACTGTTTTCTGCTCCTTCCGGCCAGCTTTGCGAAGAAAAATGAGTCATTCGGCGCCTTTCGGGCTTGCTGGGGGCCACAAAATAAAAAGATTCCTTGAAGATTCCCCATTCAGGCCCAAAAAATCTAGCGATGAGCGATTTGCGCTAGGCGCAAATCGCTCATCAAAAACTGCCTCAAAATCGGATTCTGGGGCTCCAAAGTGCGATTTTCGTGCCTTTGCGCCCAAAAACGTGTTGATGACATCAGCATTGTACGGCGGGTGACGTCAGCTTTGTACGGCGGGTGACGTCAACATGTTGACGTGGCGAGGTGACGTCAGCATGGCGTCACCATGTACGGATGATGGCATGGCAGGGACACGTGGCAGTGATGTGGCAGGAGGCCACGTAGGCAGGTGACTCGACGTGGTGACTGGGAAGAGGGTGGCGTGGGATGTGATGTCACGGGCGGTAAGCGGTTTCGTGGCGCACCGCTTTTTGAGGATGGTGGTTTCATGAGGGGGCGCTTTGCCACAGCCTAGAGCCTGACGCATGGCGGGAGTACGGCGGCAATACTGCCCATCTCCTGAACGCTAAAGCTCGGGCGGTTCGGGGATGGGGCGGCCCTCCCACCGTTGATCAGCAAGGCGGGCGATCCAACGGTTGGCGGTCGGGGCGAGGCGGCGGGTAGTTAGGGCGGGGAATATTCATAGGAATATTCCAAATTTAATAATATGCACGCGGTGGGTTAAAAACTATAGGAAAAGCGGGTTATGGGGTTTTTAAAGGCGTGGAGAGTGGGTTTTTTGATATTTTTGCGCCGAGGGTATATATTTGCATGATAAACATTGGGATAAAGGTGAAAAAATGGGTTTTTTGGGGGTTTTTGCGCTAGGGATGAGGTTATTAACCTGGCCAGGTGTCAGATTAATCCATGTTTGGACATGGATGGGCTAAAGACAACCCCAGATGGACTGTGATTCCCCGGACTTGTTTTTTAGGAAATATGGCTATATTGCCAGGGAGGGGATATTTGCATAGGGGAGTTTTATATACATGATTTTAATAGGGAAAGGGAAAAACTAATAGGGAGTTATATAATAAAATTAGTAGTTAATATGGATATGAAAAGAGGGCTCTAAGGTATGAGACCTTAGGCTTTGTTGGGGAAAAGAAGGCTCACAGATGATGAGTGAGCAGTCCTTGAGTGAAGCAAATCCTCACCAAGGCGAATGTCATGGGGACGATGAAACTGAGAGGCTCAAGCCGATCTTGACCTCTCGGGGGATGTTAGAAAGGGACTTGGGGGAAATGAGAAGAAGGGGAGGTTAGTGAATACCAGCTTGAGTACCTCCTTTGACTGCAAAACTGCCCGATAACTGTGATAAAAAATGGAATACAGCAGTGGCATTTGGACCAGGATACTTCCATGGCATCTTCATTGGTCTGTTCTGGAAATATGGAACACTGCAGCCTGCAAAGTATGACATATTTGGCATGTGAAAATGTCAATCATGAAAAATGAATACCTGCTGCAGCAGGAGGCTAACAATATTCATGGAGATATGAATTTATTTTGATTATGGAATTATTATCAAGCCGACCTACAACTCATGTAGGCTCAAAAGCCCAACAGTCGCATCTATTCAAACATCAACGTTGTATATAAATACAGGATGACTTTTCCTCATTTGTACTCACTCATCTCATCACATCTCTCTCTCTCTACTGCGCAGAAAAGAGTCTCTTCTCTACTACGCAGAAAAGGGTCTCTCCCTCACACATGTGAAGCCAGAAGCTGTTGAAACTGAAGCTGCAACTGCAGAAGTAAAGTTTGAACTACATGGACTAGAAGATCTCCTCATCTGAACTGTGTTGTAGGTTCATTTGAACTTCCTCTAAAAGCCGCAACTTTTGGCAGTAGAATCAAGTCAATCCGACGGATGGTTTGCAAGATATCGACTGCCCTAGTTTGAAGCTGGAAGCTGCCGAAACTAAAGTTGCAACTGCAAAAGTAAAGTTTGACCTGTGTGGACTAGAAGATATCCTCATTTGAACTGCACTATAGGTTCATCTGAACCTCCTCTAAAAGCCGCAACTTTTGGTGGTGGAATCAAGTCAATCCAACGGACGATTTGTGAGATATCATATGCCCTATTTTGATGATGAATTCGCTAATGTTGATGTTGCTTATCTAGGGTTTGCTACTGCTGATATAAATTAGATTTATTGTACTATTTTTAAGTCCCTATAATACTAGTGATTACCACATTAATATTGTAGTTATATCCCTTATTAATATTGTTGTGCCCCTATTGTCCCCATATTGTTATTAATGTGCCCCATGGAAATCCCTCTATTGTTATTTTTATGCCTTTATATTATTATTGTTAGGTCGACTGGGTTATATTGTGACTCCTTAGACTCCTATATATAGAAAAGAGGTTTTGTCATTTGAATGATAAAGGAATCATTCATTTGTGTAATGTAAAGGAGGTTTCCCCCTTGAAGAGGCTAAATGCTAAGGTGTTGATCTATCTTTTCTATCTTTTTGTGAGCTGGTCTCATAACATTTGGTATCAGAGCATTGGATTCTAGGTTTCGTTGCTCCAAATAGGTCATCATGGAATTTTTGCTATAACTTTTTTCTGCAACGTTTCAAAAGCGAAAAAAAACCCATCTGAGATGAAGTCACACTAAACATTGGGTCCAAATTTTAGAGCTTTTTGCGCTATATTTGCGAGATATGATCTAAGGAAAGTGGTCTTTTTGCAGACTCCTAAATTACATTCCAAACAGGTGACCTGGGGAAAATCGTCATAACTTTCTCTCTGAGCATCAGATTGAAGTTTCGTAAGAAGGTACAAAAAGAGGACAGACTATAGTTTCTTTTATATATTTTTTAGAGCCAAAGGTCTAAACAAGGACACGTGGCATGTCATACAAGTTCGCTCTACTGAACTAGTCTATAATCAGGTCACTGTGGCAGATTTGGCATAACTCTTCCTTGGAGAATCCAATTTGGATCAGACTGGTGGCATTGGAAAGAGGACACAGAGGGCTATTGCAGGTCGAAATTTTAGAACTAGGTGATCCGAAATACAGAGATACATCAGAGGCAATATCAAGCTCCTACAAAGTGAAAAATGTGTGTATATTTTTTTAAATTTTTGCTTAAGCTTGGTTTGAAAAATTATTTTGAAGGAATTCAAAGGGCATAGTAGAGAATTATTATCAGTAACTGATGCCCCGAGGAAAGAAAATTAAAACACCTAGTAAGAAACCTAAAAGCTCTAGCATGACTCATGAAGAAGAAGAAATGCTACATGATATATCAAAATTACAAGACCAAGTGCAACAAATGTCACTCTCACAAAAGCTAACCGAAGCTAAGATAAATGGTGTGGAATCTAAGATAAAGGGCGTGGAAGCTAATATGGATGCTTTGAAGATAGATTTGAAGGCAGATTTGAAGAGATACATGGCAGATTTGAAGACAGATTTGACAAATTTTCTACAAGAAATACTTACAAATGGTGAAAGGGTAGTAAAGGAAACTCATGATGTGAACAAAAGAAATATTAATCATGATTTCATAGACTCTAATGTTGGATTGAAGACCCACCGTATTCCAAAAATCGATATGAGGAAGTTTGATGGAAAGGATCCTACAACATGGATATTACAAATGGAGCAATTTTTCGATCTCAATAATGTGCAAAACACACAAAAGGTGTGTATTGCAACTTTATATTTGGAACCAAATCAGTTTGTATGGTATTAATGGCTTTGCTCTGGTAAACAAATTATCACTTGGGCAATTTTTATGGAAGAATTGACAGCACATTATGAGGATACAAAAAACAACACTTTTTTTAGCCAATTGATAAGTCTCAAACAAAAGGGTTCAATAATGGAGCACATTGAAGAGTTCCAAAAATTGAACATAAGGGTAAGAAATATTCCAGAGGAGCATAGGATTGATGTGTTCATAGGGACTTTAAAGGATAATATCTAACATGGTGTTCGCCTTGGGAACCCGATTCATTAGAGAAGGCATTCAGGTTAGCAAGAAAAATGGAAAGAAAAATTATGGCAACAAGGAAGCATACCACTCACAACTATAAAGATGGAAGTGTTGTTGCCCCTAGTCTTCCACAGCCTATAAGTTTGACACCACAACAATTGGAAGAAAAAATAGCAAAAGGGCTTTTTTACAGTTGTGATAGCAATACACTAAAGGTCATAAGTGTGCTGAGAAGAAATTATTCTACATAGATTGTGAAGTGGAAGAAGAAAAGGAGCAAGAAAGGTCAAAAGAAGAGGATATACTCCAGGAACAAAGCCTAGATAAAGAAGAAATGAATCCGACCATATCTTGTAATGCATTGGCAGGAATTACCAGTCTTCAAACCATCAAGATAGAAGGACAAATCAAGAAGAAAAATGTAATAGTGTTGATTGATTCAGGAAGTACCCACAATTTTATTCATTGTAAGGTAGCAAAAGAATTAAATTGCTTCCTATATCTAGCACCAGAGTGTCATGTGATGGTTGCAAATGGAGAAACAATAAATTTCTCTAGAAAGTGCCATAATATCAAGCTATCCATGGGAGAATATGTATTGACTAACCCAATGCTTTCCATTCCAATGGGAGGTGCTGATGTTGTACTAGGAGTCCAATGGCTACAATCCTTGGGTACAATAACTTTTAATTTTCAAGAATTTTTCATGAAAGTGTTTGTAGAAGGAAAGGAATTTGAATTAAGGGGTATTGCAGGGAAACCAGGAAAGATAATCAGCTCTAAAAAAGCTTCTAAAAAAGGAACAAAGAGGTGTAATTGCACAATTATGTTCGCTAGATGTTTCCACATCGAAATCATCTATTCCTCAAGATCTCCAAAAAGTCTTGGACAATCATTCCAAGGTATTTGAGACTCCCAAAGGTCTCCCACCTTTTCGTGATCATGATCATGCTATTCATCAGATTCCAAGAAGTGTTCCTCCAAACATCAGGCCGTACAAATATCCCTATGCCCAAAAGAGTGAAATTGAACGTATGGTTGCAGAAATGCTAGAGGCTGGTATAATTCAACCTAGTCAAAGTTATTTCTCTGCTCCAGTAGTATTGGTGCACAAGAAGGATGGATCATGGCGCATGTGTCTGGATTATAGGGAGCTCAACAAGCTCACTATTAAAGATAAGTTTCCCATTCCTGTCATTGATGAATTACTGGATGAATTGCATGGATCAATTTACTTCACGAAGTTGGATCTTCATTCAGGATATCATCAAATCAAAATGAAGACTAAAGACATTCCAAAAACAACATTTAGAAATCATGAGGGTCATTATGAATTTTTTGTCATGCCTTTTGGCCTTACCAATGCACCTTCTACATTTCAAGGTTTGATGAATTCCATTTTCAAACCCTTCCTTAGAAAATTTGTGTTAGTATTTTTTGATGATATACTAATCTACAACAAGTCTTGGAAGGATCATGTTGAACATGTTGACAAGGTGCTACAACTATTGGAGGAGAAACAATTATATGCAAAAAGATCCAAATGTTTCTTTGGAGTACAAGAGGTGGAATATTTGGGTCATATTGTATCTCATGAAGGAGTTAAGGTAGACCCTAGCAAAATTAAAGCCATTAAGGAATGGAAAATCCCCACATCAATAAAGCATCTGCGAGGATTTCTCGGGTTGACAGGGTTTATCGCAAGTTTGTTAAAAATTATGGGAGAATAGCAGCACCTCTAACAACATTATTGAAGAAAGATGCATTTTCATGGACTCCAAAAACAGCAAAGGCCTTCGAACATCTTAAAGAGGCAATGTGCCAAGCACCGGTCTTAGCTAAATCGGACTTCACAAAAACCTTTATTGTTGAATGTGATGCTTCAGGAAATGGAATTGGTGCTATTTTAATGCAAGATGAAAGACCCGTTGCTTTTGAAAGTCGTCCAATCAAGGGAAAGTTTTTACACAGAGCCATTTATGAGAAGGAAATGTTGGAAATATTACATGCACTTAAGAATTGGCGACCCTACCTAATGAGAAGACACCTCAAGGTAAAAATAGATCATGATAGCCTCAAATAATTTTTAGAACAAATATTATCCTCTGAAGAGCAACAAAAGTGGGTCACAAAGATGTTGGGTTATGACTTTGAAATCATCTACAAAAAAGGGAAGAAAAATGTGGTGGCAGATGCACTCTCAAGAAAGGATGAGGATGTGGAAGCATTGTTGTGCGCCATTTCTATTATCCAACCAGATTGGATAAACGAAGCAAGGGAGGAATGGAAGAATGATGAAGAAGTGTGGGCACTTATTCAAAAGTTACAACAAGATTCCAGTACATCTGATACATTTAGTTGGCAAAATGATTTGTTATGGTACAAAGATCGCTTATACCTCTATAAGAATTCCCAACTCAAACAAAAGATTCTTATGGAATTGCACATTTCTCCCTTAGGAGGGCACTCGAGAGTAGAATGTTTAGTTTGCCAACAAAATAAAGTTGAAACAATTAAGACCCCGATTCTATTACAACCTTTATCCATTCCAGCCAACGTTGGGAGGAGGTTTCACTGGATTTTATCACAACTTTACCCAAGTCTGAGGGAAAGAGTGTCATCATGGTGGTAGTTGACAGACTTACCAAGTATGCAAACTTTTGTGCATTATCACATCTATTTAAAGCCAATACATTTTCTATTGCATTTATGGAAACAATTCAAAAGCTACATGGAAACCCAAAGATTATTGTAAGTGACAGAGATCCCATTTTCACTGGAAATTTTTGGACAGAATTATTTTCTTTTCTTGGTACTCAATTAGCTCATAGCTCATCTTATCATCCTCAATCTGATGGGAAAACTGAGATAGTAAAAAAGTGTTTGGAAGGATATCTTCGTTGCTTTGTATCTGATAAACAGACACAATGGGTCAAATGGTTGCCTCTGTCTAAATGGTGGTATAACACTTCCTTCCATACAACAACAAAAATGACCCCATTTATGGAACTTTATGGATATCAGCCACCATCCATCACATCATATTTAAGAGAAAATTCTAAGGTTCAAGCAGTGGAACATCACATCAAGCATCAACAAAAAGTCCTCCAACTCTTAAAGGATAACCTCGTGTTGCCGCAGAATAGAATGAAACAACAGGCAGATCAACATCACAGGGAAAGAAGTTTTGATGTAGCTGATTGGGTATTCCTACGTCTACAACCATATAAAAAAATGCCCCTCAAGCAAGCTAAGAAGGATAATAAATTATCACCAAAGTATTACAGTCCGTACAAGGTGTTGCAAAAGATTAGTACTATGGCATACAAATTGGAGCTTCCTGTAGCTTCTTGAGTGCACCTAGTTTTCCATGTTTCATGTTTAAAGAAGGTTATAGGCGAAAAGCTCCCAGTTCAAACAATATTGCGAGAACTTGACAAGGAAGGAAAAATTATATTAGAACTAGAAGCAGTCACAAAAACAAGAACTCGACAGCTACGAAATCAATCAATTTTGGAGTATCTTATCAAGTGGAAGAACTTATCTGTTGAAGACTCCACCTGGGAGGATGAGAATTTTATATAGAAGCATCCAGAACTACTCAAGCGTTGAGGACAACACTTTTTTGAAGGAGAGAGGCATGTTAGGTCCGTATAATACTCGTGATTACCTCATTTCTATTGTATTTATATCCCTTATTAATATTGTTGTGCCCCTATTGTCCCCATATTGTTATTACTGTAATACTGTGCCCCATAGAATCCCTCTATTGTTATATTTGTGCCTTTATATTATTATTGTTAGGTCGGTTGGGTTATATTGTTACTCCGTAGACTCCTATATATAGAAAGGAGGTTTTTTCATTTGAATGATAAAATAATCATTCATTTGTGTAATGTAAAGGAGGTTTCCCCCTCGAAGAGGCTGAATTCTAAGGCATTGATCTATCTTTTCTATCTTTTTTTGAGCTGGTTTCATAACACTATTTCTCTCTGCTGAATTATTGAAGATAAAAGAAGATTTGATCAAAGGATTTCCCCACACATTGTGGGGTTTGTCCCCAGCTAACCGCCACATCTTGTGTCTCTTGTCTTGGCTTGTTTTCTGTCGATCGTTTAATGTTCTATCTACACTTTACTTTAGGTACATGTGATTGCTAATCTATGGAATATAATAAGAAAAAGAAGTGAATTGTTATAAGCATAGAACATATGATAATTGAACACTCCTACTACCAACTCAATGGAAAATTCCATTTCCCTGTGAGGCAGTAACTGTGAAATCTCTATTCGGAATACATCCTAAAAGTGTTGCAAAATTGGGTACCTCTTCAAGACTTCTGCATCCTCAACATCCTTACTTTTATCACTAGAAACATGCACTACAAACAATACACACCTTTTCCTGTGACTGTGCTTTTACCACATATTTATAACCATTCTAAATAATGTAGCCTCCTTCTTACGCTGTAATAGTCTCTATTCTCCATTGCCATCCAAGCACTCAATAGCCTTCTCATAACTATCCACCTTATTTATGTGAATATACAACCAATCCATACCCAAAATCATATTGTATGATGCTAATGGAAGCACAATGAGATGCACTGATACCATTAAACTTAAATGCACAAGATCTTACCAAATGATTAACTATTTTCCTAGTATTTGTATCCAACTGCACTAACCAAGACTCTACATGCACTTATTTTCTCATACCACACGTATCCACCTAGTCATGGTTAACATAACTATAGTTAGATCTAGGGTAAATAAAAATAGAAACAACTTGATCACAAAGCTTATCTTCCATCTTGATAATAGATGCTTGGTGATCCGCTTTCCTGTTATCCAATGCTGCATAGATCTGAGGAATGATCCATCCAACATCCCAAATTCTTGTGCCTCTTGAGCATGGTAGATATGAAATTAGAAGTTTCTTATGGGTAGCACAAAATTTGAGAAAGTTTATTGCTAACGTTTCTTTGATTACAACTCCTTTACATGCTTAGACAAGTGTGAAACAGGTGTTTTAGTGGGGGGGAAAACAACAGAAAGCCTTCGACACATTGAAAGAAAGGATTATTACAATTCCAATACTAGCACTATGTCACACGGAATCAGTCAAAAGTGCGGACACAACCGACCTTCCTAGAAGTCTAAGACATTCTAATGACAAACAAAACAAACTGGAGCTATCCTTCTCTAAACATACATTATGATATGAGAAATCAAGTGTTTCGTTCTTACCTTTGTCCAAACGCTGTTGTAGAAGTCCAAGCTTTGTTGATCTGGATGAGCTCCTCCTTTTCTCCAAAACCTGCAATCACCAACAGTCAAACAATTAAATAGCACCTAATTATAACATAAAACAAAGCATATTCAACATATAGACCAAGGAGTACATGAAATAACCCATAAACAACAAGTTATTGAGAAGAATGTACCAATTTGCATTAAAGGTAATCAAAAGGAACCCTTACAACCTAAGCCTTGGTGTTGTGCAAGCTCCTTCCAGGGTCCACAAGAGTCTTCCTCTACTTTGACAAAGCTCACCCACTTCCAAATGGAACAAGCAAAGATGGCAATCTCTCCTCACAAGCTTCCAAATGGGAGTCCTAATTCCTGCAGCATTTACCCTTAGAAATGTATAGCTTTCAACCTCCCTCCTTCTGGCCCAATGCCTGTATTTATAGTGCTCAAGAGGAAGTTAATCAGGTCCACCATCAATGGGATAGTCCCCTCTTTGGATGGGATCACTCCCTTATTGATGGGATAAGTTCCTCTTTGGTAGGAGTGCATGAACCATCTGGAGGCGCTCAATACACGTCAAACAACCTTCTAGAATGCTCTAGAAATGACCACAAGTAAGTTTTTGAAGATAAAACTTGCGCATTTTAACCTTTTCAGAGGGACGCACCTGCCCCTTTAGATACAGAGCGTCCTTCGACGCAGACCTTATGAACAATAGGTGCGTACCCGCAGGCAAGGTTTGAGAGAACCTACGTACCCAGAGATAAACATATTTATAAAGACTTTCTCTCTTTCTTGGAGTTTGACATGAATAGCAGAGGCATAAGACTTGCTTAAGAGGGTAGTATGACTGTTGATAGAGACATACCAACTGTAAATAGCCATGGTGACATTTTTTAGTGTAATAGATTGCCCCCTAAAGTGCGAAGCCTGGAATAGATTAGGGTTTTGTATTATCTAGGAAGGGTGAAGCGCTTTATCATTTCGAGGATTATCTCGTGGAGAGCCCGGTCAGAACCTGCAATTTTCAACACAAAATACATGTATAAGATTATATCATCACTGAGGTAGGCATTCCCATACTCAGATTAAAACTTTAACTAACAGACTAACTACTCTGATACAGAAATGATTTTGCAGTACATCATAATCATAGACTTTTGTAGACACAGTATGGGCGCAGCCATCTATTTATGGTTAGTCTACTTAGATAATGAATACAAAACTCCTCGCAGCCTGGATGGTAAAGATTCGATCCAGGGTCTTCATTCCTACTTCTCGAATTGGTACGATTCTAGCCATGCGAATAAATGAGTCGATGTCGAACATGGTAGAAACCACTTGATTACTAGTCGATGATGTGAACTGTTAACAAGCGTGAGAGAGACCACCAGTAATGTCAATGGTTCTCAAAGTACCCAGTACAATCCATGAGATGTGAATGAATGAGTTGGTGTCGAATATTTCACGGAATCCTTCGATCGAAAGTCAATGATGTAAACTGACGTCAAAGGCGAGAAACCTGCCATTGATGCATGCAGACTTCAAGGCACTGACGATTTCTAAGTCATCTCTCTAGATAATGTGTTGATGTCGATAGAAAGTGACCCGTTGCAGGCAAGACCACAACACGAAATCATTGTTCAAGTTGAAGAAATGTTGCTGTAAGGACTGACTCAGGGATGGTCAAATGGATGACAAGTATTTTGCAGATGAAAGTTTTGTTTGCAGACCTCTTGAACACATAACGACACGACATATGGTTTGGTGCTAAATAACTCAAAGTTAATCCCCGGAACCCGGTTGAAGACTTTCAAAAGTGGTTTGATCAACTGTGAGGTAAAAGATTTCCCAACCCAGGTGAATGAAAAGTGTCGTGTCCAAGAGTGGTAATAAAGTTTCTTCTGAGACAAAAGGTAACAAATAGGCTCATTCTTCTCTCTTTTCCCCCACCATTTCTGGCAAGTACCTCTTTATTTTTAACAAGCTTGAGGAGGATAACATATGCTTGATTATAAGCTCATCCTTCGGATGAGTCCAACCCAGTTTTGATTCGAACCCTAGGAAGGAGTGGTTCGTTCCTGTTTGTAATTGAACAGGTCCTTTACTGTGAAATGTTTAACGAGACCAGTATAGGAGAAACTCGGTGTTTTTCAATTTTAGAGAGTCTGAAAAACTTAAGAAAACTCCAAGTTGAACTTTTTCGTAAATTTGTGTCCTTCAAGCCCGAAAAAGTATAAAATAATACCTGGGGGAACCGCTTGATCTTGCGACCAAGGAGTACTTTCATAATTAGTGTCACTGACCTGAAAAGTAAAAAGCGATCAAGGACACGTCGTTTTATTTCCGTATCGAGTTTGAAACGACAAAAATCTGGAAATCTTTTCCTGATTTTACGATCAGAAAAGAGCTATAAGGGGACCGTCTTTTAATTCCGTTTTAACGAGTGTAAAAGAAACGCTCGGCAATCTTTTCATGTTTTAGGAGTCAGAAAAGGGCTTAAAAGATGACTCTGAGGTTTCACTTTTTCGTAAGTTTTAACGAGTTCGAAAAAGGGATAAAAATGTACTCATGGCCGACTTTCAATTTAATTTACGAGCAGGAAAAGACGGAAAGAACTCGACATTTTCATTTGTTTTACGAGAATGAAAGATAGCAAAATAATCTCGGTATTTTCATGAGTTTGACGAGTCTTGAAAATAACTGAAATTGACTCGAGATAGGTTTCATTTTTACAAAAGCTTGAAACAGACAAAAACTATGCTTCAAAGTGGTTTCATTTTTTCACAAGCTTGAAACAGAGAGAAAACTGTGCTTGATGCCCCCTAAGCGTAACTGCTAGAGTGCATACCCCCCAGCTTCATTTGGATGAAATGAAGGTTGAGTTACGAGATCATTTGAAAGACTCGACCTAAAATTGTAAGAAAATTATGAAAAAATGAAATAACTAACCTAAACATACAACCTAACATCTATGAGGTCTAGTCAAACTCTCGACTCAAGTAGAGGAGGATTTGTTTCATTTTTTAACGAGATTGACACAGGAAAAGAACTATGCTCGGATTCGGTTTCATGTTTACGCAAGCTTGAAACGAAAAACTAT
Organism: Pinus tabuliformis; assembly: GCA_031772625.1. Lineage (NCBI taxonomy): Eukaryota > Viridiplantae > Streptophyta > Pinopsida > Pinales > Pinaceae > Pinus > Pinus tabuliformis. The sequence continues at coordinate 664,976,254 of CM062810.1, read as the reverse complement.
GCTTGTTATACATTCACATGCCCCCAGCATAATGACGCAAAACGAGGTACATGCCCCCCAAGCTTCATTGCATTCAATAAGGTGGATGGAATGAAGCTTTACTTTCAATATCTTGGAAAGACTTGTGGGAGTTGTTTCATTTTTTAAACGAGCTTGACACAAGATAAGGAACTATGCTCAAACCCTTGTTTCATTTTTTAAACGAGCTTGACACAAGATAAGGAACTATGCTCGTAACTACTCTCTACAGTCTACCTAACAAAAACTCTACTCTAAAAACCTTGATTCATTTTTTAACGAGCTTGACACAAGAAAAGGAACTATGCTCATGACTCCTTGTTTCTTTTTTTTTTAACGAGCTTGACACAAGACAAGGAACTATGCTCTAAAATCCTTGTTTCATTTTTTAATGAGCTTGACACAAGACAAGGAACTATGCTCATGACTCCTTATTTCTTTTTTTTTAACGAGCTTGACACAAGACAAGGAACTATGCTCTAAAATCCTTGTTTCATTTTTTAATGAGCTTGACACAAGACAAGGAACTATGCTCATGACTATTCTCTACAATCTACCTACTTAACGTACCCTTGTTTCATTTTTTAACGAGCTTGACACAAGACAAGGAGCTATGCTCAAGAAGTTCGCATCCCCCCAGCATGATGATGCAAAGCGAGGTACATGCCCCCCAGGCTTCATTGCATTCAACCGGTTGGATGAAATGAAGGTTTACTTTCAATATTTAACTTGAAAAGGGAGTTGTTTCATTTTTAAGGAGGTTGACACAAGAAAAGAACTATCCTCATACCTGATTCATTTTTTAACGAGGTTGACTCAGTAACAAGAACTTTCCTCAAAACCCTACTTTCTACAATCTACCTACTTATCCTAAAATCTAGCTGATTCATTTTTTAATGAGGTTGACTCAGTAAAAGAACTATCCTCATGCTAGCCTGTTTCATTTTTTAACGAGGTTGATACAAGAAAAAACTATCCTCGTACACACTGATTCATTTTTTAACGAGGTTGACACAGTAAAAGGAACTTTCCTCGTACATACTGATTCATTTTTTAACAAGGTTGACTCAGTAAAAGGAACATTCCTCACACACACTGATTCATTTTTTAAAGAGGTTGACACAGTAAAAGGAACTTTCCTCACAACTCCTTGTTTCATTTTTTAATGAGCTTGACACAAGACAAGGAACTTTGCTCATGACTTCCAGTTTCATTTTTTAATGAGGTTGAGACTAGAAGAAACTATCCTCACACCCTATTTCATTTTTTAACGAGGTTGATACAAGAAAAAACTATCCTCGCGACAACCTATTTCATTTTTTAACGAGGTTGATATAGGAAAAAACTCTCCTCGTACCATCCAATTTCATTTTTTAACGAGGTTGAGAGAGGAACAAACTATCCTCGTGCTAGCCAGTTTCATTTTTTAACGAGGTTGAGACGGGAACAAACTATCCTCGTAGCATTGATCATGGCTTCCGACTGGTAGAAAGACATGTCAATGGACATACCTTGATCATGGCTTCCAAGAGGTCTTCATCAGAAGGAAGAATACTTCTCTGGAAGGAACACATGTCAAGGGACTCAAAAGGGATAAGAACATCGTGTTCAAGTAATCCCATAGAGTTTTCCATGTCAATTACCGGATCTAAATCAACAGTGAGAGGCTCACTTACATAGGTAACTGAGAACATGGGACCAGTTGCCACATAATTAACCCGTGGCAGGGTAGATACCACTTTAGAATTAGGAACATTTAGGGGTGTCATATTATTGGTAGTTGAGACAAGACTAGGGAACGAAAGCTGGTCTATAGTCACAATACTGCCATTGTGAGGGAAAGACATCACGCGAAAGAGTGTCGATACGACAGCTTTCATTTCATAAACATAGTCTCTTCCAAGGAGTAAATTGAAATCCAAGGGACCTCGAACTACCATAAGATCAATACAGACAGTTTTACCTTCCAAGGTAATATAAAACTTAGGAAGGATCCCTAAAGGTTCACTAATGGTTCGGTTAAAAGCTTTCAGATTCTGCGTGATAGGCGCAAGCTGAGGGGAACCCAAAGCTTTCCAAACAGTTGAGGATAAAATACTAACAGAAGCACCTTCATCTACCTGAGTACGATGTATGTCCCTACCACCAGCCTTGACAATGATTTGGAAAGGGATGGAGGAAGGAAGACGAGGTTCTGTCAGTCTATTCCAATCAAAGGAAAAGACCTCAGTGTTTGGAGGGGGTTCTGTAGAAACAGGTGAAATGCCCCCCGGCGTAGAAGAATCTGATGTAACAAGAAGAACCTGAGCGGTATGAAGTTCACTTTCTAAATGGAAAGTGGGATCGACCGGATGTGAAATTGAATCGACCCCTTGATCAAATAATGGATCACCAACCTGAGTGACATGAGTTTCACTCTCAAATGGAAGAGTGTGATTGACTGTACTTGAATTTAGATCAATCACTCCGTCAGTTGACGGTAGGTTGGGAGAAAGTTTACGGTAACCAGTTGGAAATTCTTGCTGTGGAACAGTAAGTTTTTCCAACAATGTTGAGGCTTCATCCATGTGAGGGCAAATGTGAGTTTGATGACTCCCTTTGCATAACTTACAAGGAAACCTAACTTTACCCTTTTTCCCAGGAACCTGACTATCACTGGTTGATGGATCAATGGAAAGTTGATGAGATTTTTCTGACCATACTTCCAAGACCTTTGGAATACCAGGACAATTGATAAGGAAGTGGTCACCCTTACAAAGCCTGCAAGGGTATTTGGGTTTACGGTGCACGTCGGAATTTTCCTCAACACAACTAACACTTACAGCCATGGTTGGTTGGTTGACTTCTTTCTTATCTTGCTTCTTCTTCTTCTTCTTCTTCTTCCCTTTCTTCTTCTTCTTAGCCTCCTGGTTACTAGCATCAAGGCTTTTACCAGGCGAAGAGGAAGAAATGGAGGAAGAAAAATTAGGCGAAGAAGGTAAAGGGTCAACAGAAGGTTGGTGATGTTGAGATGGTGAACTCTGTTGAGGTGAAGCATCCGGTTGAGATGGAACAATTGGAGTACTTTGGGCCAACGAAGTTGAAAATAACCATATCGGTAATCCTATTGTAAATCCAGGTAATGACAAAGTAGCCATATAAGGAGGACCAACATTTCCAAAGTAAGGAAAAGTACTAGGATTCTCATTAGGAGGGGTTCCTAGGTTGATAAATTTCGGAACATTTGCCATTATATTCAACTTCAGTGAATTTTATTAACAATTTTAAAACTAAAATTAACAATTCACAATTCACACCTAACAATTAAAATTCACAATTCACACCTATGGTCTCTAAAAGTAAAAACAAACAAATTAACACGCGCTATCAAATCTAGGAGTCAAACCACACACAAACAGTAATCTCTCCGGACCGAAAACACTAGTTGGTGATTAAGCCCAACCTCGCAGAATCCAGTAAAGAAATAGTGGGTGGAACAGTTACGCCGGCAGCCTGCTTAATGAATAGACTGGACCAAGTTCCTCCACTTTAACCGTCTCGAGTGAAGTGAACCCCCCAGAAAATCCAAGTGAGTATAACCGACGTCTGCTCCAGGTACAGTGGGACCTTCCCTCCACCGTCACCTCGGTAGAATCCTAAAGATAATGGCCACTAAGGTTACCAACCGCAACAAATGCACCTGGGGGAACAGTCTAAACTCCGACAGCACGCAAGGGCAGAGTAGCAAGCTCAATCCCCTTGCCGGCTCCTTGACAATAATCCAAGGTTTACCGACAAGTGACCCCTGGCTCCTCGACAATGGTTAATCCGAGGTTTACCGTTTGTAATACGTGCGTGTCTGGCGTCGTTCCCAACGAGGGGGGAATGATCCCCTCACTGGTTCGGACACGAGCTCGTGCTTCTCCTTTAAGAGGAGCTTTCCCAGAGTACAAGTGAGACAATTGGATTTATTCTATCACAAGATAAGCTACTTGTTTGGTTTTGTTGTCTTGGAGAGTTAATTACTCTCCTACTCCAAGACACTAGCCTAAGCTATGTTGGTGTTTCAGAGCCCTAGAAATGTAAAAATTACTAGATGAATTTTAATTAAGTGTTGTGTTATTAAGGTTGTTATTACTCAAATGGGTAAATGGAGATGAAACCAATGGTGTTATGACCCGACTCAACTGAATGCAATCGAATATGATAATGTAATCGTTTCAATTCGATGAATCCTAACTAAAGTAAGGAGAGAGTTTCCATTCACTTCCAACAATGCAAAAAATTGATCACTAAGAGAAAGTATAACAAATTCTCTAATGCACTAATTTTATCAAGAAAAACTAATGCAAATCAATTCCAAACCATTTTTTTATTTTTATTTTTTGTGTAAATTCAAATCAAAGAAAGCTGATCTAAATCTACTATTGATTTTCCAGAATGTAAACTATGCAATTGTAATCTATGCACAATTCACTCGAAAAGTATGCAAATGTAATCTATGCACATTTTTCATTCATATTCTGAAAATGAGAATTCTAATTATGCAAATGTGATCTATGCAAGAGAATTCTCAAACACAAGATGATTCTAATGTAATCTAAGAACCAATCAAGTGTTAGTCGAGAAAATTGGGCAAGAGTTCCAAAGATCAAAAATAAAAACACTCAAAGACGATTAACACTCATACACAATTTAGCCCCTCCCGGCGAATGAGGGGGAAATTGTTTTGCAAAAACAGAAGCAAAAAGATGCAAAATTGTGAAAAGACTGAGACAACCCTCCAAGTAATGACCAAAGGAAATCAAATTAAGAATTTCTCAAGAAAGAGACTCAAAACACCCAATTGATGAAAGCTTAGAGCAGGAATGCCAATGAAACAAGCCTAGGTGAAGATCTTTAACTGGTAAACAGTGGATCTGGGCAGTCAAAACTAAGAAAAAACAAAATCTAAGAGAAGAAAATGTAAAAAAAATGAATTTTCTCAAATTTTAGCAGGGGACGCAGGCAACCCGTTAGAACAGGTGCGTACCCGCTCTGTGCACACAGTGACAGTTCGTCCAGGGACGCACTGTGCAATACTCAGAGGGTGCGTCCTACTGTAAAAATCAAGAAAAACTAAATCTAATTTAATGCTAAGCTAATCCACCCAAATACAAATTCACACAGTCAAAAACCAGAAAAATAAACCAATTTTCTCAAAGCAAAGTTCACACAAAATAAAAGAGTCTTCTCATCAATGGAATCTATCCCCAGCGGAGTCGCCAATTTGTCACACAGAATCAGTCAAAAGTGTGGACACAACCGACCTTCCTAGAAGTCTAAGATATTCTAATGACAAACAAAACAAACTGGAGCTATCCTTCTCTAAACATACATTATGATATGAGAAATCAAGTGTTTCGTTCTTACCTTTGTCCAAACGTTGTTGTAGAAGTCCAAGCTTTGTTGATCTGGATGAGCTCCTCCTTTTCTCCAAAACCTGCAATCACCAACAGTCAAACAATTAAATAGCACCTGATTATAACATAAAACAAAGCATATTCAACATATAGACCAAGGAGTACATGAAATAACCCATAAACAACAAGTTATTGAGAAGAATGGACCAATTTTCATTAAAGGTAATCAAAAGGAACCATTACAACCTGAGCCTTGGTGTTGTGCAAGCTCCTTCCAGGGTCCACAAGAGTCTTCCTCTACTTTGACAAAGCTCACCCACTTCCAAATGGAACAAGCAAAGATGGCAATCTCTCCTCACAAGCTTCCAAATGGGAGTCCTAATTCCTGCAGCATTTACCCTTAGAAATGTATAGCTTTCAACCTCCCTCCTTCTGGCCCAATGCCTATATTTATAGTGCTCAAGAGGAAGTTAATCAGGTCCACCATCAATGGGATAGTCCCCTCTTTGGATGGGATCACTCCCTTATTGATGGGATAAGTTCCTCTTTGGTAGGAGTGCATGAACCATCTGGAGGCGCTCAATACACATCAAACAACCTTCTAGAATGCTCTAGAAATGAACACAAGTAAGTTTTTGAAGATAAAACTTGCGCATTTTAACCTTTTCAGAGGGACGCACCTGCCCCTTTAGATACAGAGCGTCCTTGGACGCAGACCTTATGAACAATAGGTGCGTACCCGCAGGCAAGGTTTGAGAGAACCTGCGTACCCAGAGATAAACATATTTATAAAGACTTTCTCTCTTTCTTGGAGTTTGACATGAATAGCAGAGGCATAAGACTTGCTTAAGAGGGTAGTATGACTGTTGATAGAGCCATACCAACTGTAAATAGCCATGGTGACATTTTTTAGTGTAACACACTACCAGACCTTCAGCATCCATTTGAGATCGAGACAGATGAAAGTGAATACGCCATGGGGGCAGTGTTGATGCAGCACAGAAATCATATATGCTTTCATTATGAGACATTCACATTAGCAGTAGTTAACTATCCTACATATGATAAAGAATTGTATGCATTAGTTCAGAGTGTAAAAAGTGGAAACATTACATAATGGGTAAAGAAACAATCATACACATAGATCATCAACCACTTCAATATTTACACTCACAAACTAAATTTCAACAATCAAGACACTATCGATGGATGGGTTTTCTATAGCAATTTCAAATTGTTATAAGATATAAGAAGGGAATACATAATAAGGTTGCAGACTTGTTATCAAGACCAATTATAAATGCATCCACAATACTTAAGCATAATTTGTTAATTCATGAAAGTTACATTGAACAATATTCTCAAGACACGGATTTTAAGGATGTATATGCAACTTTAAGTCATGGCAAGCAAGTAGAAGAATTGGATTATTTCATAAAGGAAAAACTCTTATATCATTTGGGAAAGTTATGCATTCCACAAACTAAAAGAGTTAATATAATTCGAGATGCACATACTTCTGTCATATTAGGTCATTTTGGTGTAAGTAAAATAGTTGCACAATTACAAATATTCTTCTATTTGCCACGAAGAATGAGACAGTTTCTAGATATATTAAAGGATGTAGTATAAGTGCTACAAGCAAGCCAAGTAATAGAAAATTAGGCTTGTATACTCCACTTCCAATTCCTTCTCGTCTTTGGGAAAGTGTTTCCATGGATTTTGTTGGGGGATTGCCAAAGTCTAGACAGGGTCATGATTATTTGTATGTAGTTGTGGATAGGTTCAGTAAGATTTGTATTTTGACACCATGTAATAAACAAGTCACAACTGAACAAACTAAAAAGTTGTTCTTTCAAAATGTATGGGTTCATTTTGGGTTACCCACTTCTATTGTATCTGATCGAGATTCTCGTTTTGTCAAGAAATTTTGGTCAAGTCCTTGGGAGTTAATGGACACAAATTTAAAGAAGAGCATGAAATTTCATCCACAAATAGATGGTCAGACAGAAGTGGTCAACAGGACAGTGATACAGTTGCTTCGAGGATATTGCAGCAAGCATCCCAAACTTTGGTATGAGCATTTGTGTTATGTGCAGCATGCTTACAACCACGCAAAGCATTCTTCTACTGAGGGATCTCCTTTTGAGACTTGTTTTGGTTTTATGCCAAAGTCTCCCTTGGATTTTGTCTTTGGTAAAGACATAGTAGTTGATGGACACAGTGATGTGGACAAAGCAACCAATTTCATTGAACAAGTCCAAGAAATTCACCAAGTAGTACAGGAACAGTTGGAAAGAAGCCAAGCAAAGTATAAGGCACGGCATGACAACTTACAAGCATCGAGTTGAGCATAGTTTTCAAGTTGTGATCAAGTTTGGTTGTACATAAGCAAAGAAAGACTGCAAGGGGAAGGTAAGAAGTTGAAACCAATTAGATACGGTCCTTTCAAAATACTTGACAAAATTGGTGAAAATAATTTCTTCCTAGATCTACCAACTTATATGCAGATCTATTCCATTGTAAATGTTGAAAACTTATTATTATATGAGCCTTCATTACTTGAAGATCCCGAAGATCAAGTTCAGTTACCTTCCATTGAAGATCTTTTGCTTGAGTATCTCAATGAGCTACAGGAGGATATAGTTCTTGACAGGAGTATAAGGGCTTCGCAACGAGGAAATATTGAGTATCTTCGAGTGGGACTCAAAGGTACAAATCCAAGTAAATCATAATGGATAGAGATTGGAAAAGTGAAGGAAATTTATCCTCACTTACTTGACAACTAAAACCAACTTTTGGTGGTCCAAAATCTTCCAGTGGGGAGGAGTGATCCAAAATGGATCCAGTTTTTCCTCCAGATCAAAGTCTACAAATGGAAGTGAAAGTGGGATCAAGTCGAAGTGCTCGTCGATACAATTTGAATGGTGCATAAATCTGAGTCTGGATGAAGAAGTTAAAGATAGTCAAAGTTTATGGAAAATTAGGGGAAAAAGTCAAAAAATTCAAAGGTTAAAGTCAACAGGCAATGGTCAATAGGGTGATGTCAGGAGGACACTTGTCATCCTAGGAATACATTACTTGTCCTAGATGACATTAGCAGAGGAGGTGACATGCCGCAATATGATTAGTTGATATGGGCCAATCCAATGCTGACATGTGGCAACCCAGATTTTGCCCAATGTGGCCTTATTTCCAAAATTTTGGGGATCAGGGAGTTGACCTCCCAGAATGGTTATGTTTTCATTGGAGCCAACTCTCCGGATGAGCTACCGCAGGTCTTGGCAATGGAAGTGATTAGGTTGTATTTATTTTGTATCATGGTTTTCACCAGAAAAAGTCCGAACAGTTGGGGTCAACCCCACGACCGCCGAACCTTTGCAATTATCGTTATCATATAGTTCGAAACATATTGTAATATCCCACATTCACTACAATTTACAGCTATATATGGTATATAATACCATATAATTAATGTATCAACCAACGAAACAACACATATCACATAGTATATAAATTGTAACCACATAAAAAATGGTAGAATGGTTGGCCGAGGGTTGCGAACTCTTGACCCACCAAAACCATATATATGCAATGACTTCAATGCATTCTAATAACTAACATGTCATATGTTCAGGCTTGAAACAAAGTCGAACAAATTTTTTATTAAGCATTTGAGGTGTTAAACCCCCCATACCACTAGCGTGCAGACCGAGGCAGTTTTGAGCAGGCCAAGGTGGTTTTTTCCAGCAGAAAGTGGTTTTGTAGGGACAAAGGTGGTTTTGGATCATTCCAGGGGGGTTTGGAGGTCAGAGTGGCAAAATATGGTCAATTTTATATATTTTGACTTGAAATTTCGAGCTGAACACAATGGTGACATCCATTTTCTTATTTAAGTCTCTTTTTTTGAGCTCATACTTGTAACAGCATTTTGAAGACAAAATAAAGTGGTCAGCGCTGGAAGCTAAAGGACTAGGAGATGTAGCCAGGAAGTCTGGTGAACTCCTTTATTAAATTTTTCTATGTTGATGTATTTAAATATGTTTTGAATTTGTTTATGTGTTTATGTTATTTTCAACCTTTTCGATTCATTGCAATAACTAACATAAACAACTTCACATAAAGTCTGTAATACCGTTTTCATTAACGGATCAATCCGAGGAATGATCTATCCAACATCCCCAAATTCCTATGCCTCTTGAGCATGGTAGATGGCCTACTACACTGATGTGATGAATAATCCTTCTTGACATGCTCCTTGCCACATATCCAAAACAGCAACTATCTCCTACCATCACCTCTATTATGCTGCTCCCCATAATGTGACCCATGTCCCTTCTCAACTGCATTAAACTTCTTGTAAGGAACAACATTCTCATTCTCACTTGCATCCTCGCTTCAGTGGACATTTACCTTTAGTATTTTCATTCCATTTCCAACCTTGCTTAGACTCAGTCTTACGCTTCAATTTCTCATAATAATGCTTAAACTTCCCAATTACTTCTTCTAGTGATCGAGGCCCATCATACTCAATCCAATCCTTGAATGCTAATGGAAATCCGTTGAAAAATCTCTCAACTTTGGATTTCTCATCCTTAAGATGCGACACATTACTAATGAGTCCCATCAATAGGTATATTTTGAATATCATCATGCCATCCTCCAACCTTCAAACTATCATTTTCTCATATTAGTTCACATATTTTGTTATATTATGCTTAGTAAGAAGAGTAAAAGGTTTTGTCATAGTATGTGGCCTAATGTGGTTTAATTGTGGTAAAATGTTAGGTCCCTATAATACTAGTGATTCCCCCATTACTATTGTCAGTGTAGCCCTTATTGTTATTTTTGTGCCCCTATTGTCCCCATATTTTTATTATTGTGCCCCATAGAAGCCCACTATTGTTATTGTTGTGCCCTTATATTATTATTGTTATGTCAGCTTTGATTATATTGTGACCCCTTAGACTCCTATATACAGAAAGGAGGTTTTGTCATTTGTATCATCTAAGAATTGTTAATTTTGTAATGAAAAGGAGGTTTCCCCCTCTAAGAGGCTTATTTTGAAGGTTTTGATCTATATTTTCTTATATTTTGTGAGTTGGTTGCATAACATTTGGTATCATAGCTTTACATTCTAGGGTTTCACTGCTCCAAACAGTTCATCGTGGCATTTTCTCTATAACTTTTTCTATACGAAGTTTCAGAAGCTAAAAACAAAACCAATTTGAGAAAAAATTGTTCTGAACCTCGAATCTGAATTTTAGATCTTGTTGCGCTATAGCGTTAGAGATATGATTTGAGGAAGTTAGGTTTTTTGGAGACTCCTGAATTACATTCTAAATAGGTTACCTTGGGAAAATCATCATAATGTTCTCTCTGAGCATCAAATTCAAATTTCGTAAGAAGCTACAAAAATAGAACAGACTGTAGTTTTTTGTGTATCTTTTTCAGATCCGAAGGTCGTAACAGTGAAACATGGCACTTCGTACAAGTTCACTCTACTGAAAATTTATATAATCTTGACATCTTGGGAGATTGATCATAACTATTCCTTGGAGAATTCCATTTTGATAGGACTGGTGGCATTGGAAGAGGACTCAGAGGGCTACCACTCAAATCAATTTCAGATCTTGGGGATCTACAATTACAGAGAAACAACAAACTCAATATCGAGCTTCTACAAAGCAAAAAAGGTGTGTAGTCCTTTTAAAATTTTGCATAAGTTTGGGTTGAAAAATTAGTTTGAAGTTCAAAGGGCATAGTGAAGCATAATTATCATTAATTGATGCCCCAAAGAAAGAAAATGGAAACACCTAGTAAGCAACCAGAAATCTCTAGCATGACTCATGAAGAAGAGGAATAAATCCAACATGATATATCAAAATTATGAAACCAAGTGCAACAAATTTCACTCTCACAAAAGGTAACAGAAGCTAATATTGATGGTTTAAAGAAAGGCGTGGAAGATAATATGAATAGCATGGAAGTTAAGATTAATGGCATGGAAGTTAATATGAATGGCATGGAATCTAAGATGGATGGCATGGAAGCGAAGATGAATGGCATGGACGCTAAGATGGATGGTATAGAAGAAAAACTGAAAGGGAACATGGAAGATTTGAAGATAGATTTGACTAAGTTGCAACAAGAAATGCTTACTAATGGTGAGAGGGTAGTAAAGGAAACTCATGATGAGAACAAAAGAAATGTTAATCATGATTTCATAGACTCTAACATTGGATTGAAGACCCACCATGATCCAAAGATCGATATGAGGAAGTTTGGTGGCAAGGATCCTCTAACATGGATACTACAAATGGAGCAATATTTCGATCTCCATAATGTGAAAAACATACAAAAGGTACACATTGCAACTTTATATTTGGAACCAAATCAATTTGTATGGTATCGATGGATTTTCTCTCGTAAACAAATTGTCACTTGGGAAATTTTTACGGAAGAAATGATAGTACATTATGAGGATACAAAAAGCAACACTTTTTTTAGCCTGTTGTTAAACCTAAAACAAAAGGGTTCAATGATGGAGCACATTGAGGACTTCCAAAAATTGAATATAAGGGTAAAAGATATTCTAGAGGAGCATAGGATTGATGTGTACATAAGGAATTTAAAGGATAACATCCAACATGATGTTTGCCTTTGGGAACCTGACTCATTGGAGAAGGCATTCAGGTTGGCAAGAAAAATGGAAAGAAAAATTATGGCAACAAGGAATCCTACCAATCACAACTATAAGTATGGAAGTGTTGTTTCCCCTAGCCTTCCACAACCTACAAGGTTAACACCCAAACAATTGGAATAAAAAATAGCAAAAGGGCTTTGTTAAAATTTTGATAGAAAATACAGTAAAGGTCATAAGTGTGCTGAGAAGAAATTATTTTACATAGATTGTGAAAAGGAGGAAGAAAAGGAAAAATAAACATCCAAAGAAGAGTATATACACCAGGAACAAACCCTAGATAAAGAAGAAATGAATCCAACCATATCTTGTAATGCATTGGTCGGAATTACCACTCCTCAAACTATCAAGATAAAAGGACATATCAATAAGAAATAGGTAATAATGTTGATTGATTTGGGCAGTACCCATAATTTCATTCATTGTAAGATAGCCAAGGAATTGAATTGCTTCCTATGTCCAGCACCAGAGTGTCCAGTGATGGTTACAAGTGGAGGAACCATAAATTTCTTTGTAAAGTGCCATAATATCAATATTTCCATGGGAGAATATGTATTGAATATCCCAATGCTTTCCATTCTAATGGGTGGTGCTGATGTTGTACTAGGAGTCCAATGGCTATAATACTTGGCTACAATAGCTTTTAATTTTCAAGAACTTTTCATGAAATTTTCTTCAGAATGAAAGGAAGTTGAATTAGAGGTATTGTAGGGAAACCAGGAAAGATAATCAGCTCTAATGGAATGAGAAATATTCTAAAGAAAGAACAATGAGGCGTAATTGCACAATTGTGTTCGCTAGAGGTTCCCACATCGAAATCATCTCTTTCTCTAGATATTCAAAAGCCTTAGACAATTAACTCCAAGGTATTTGAGACTCCCAAAGGTCTCACACCTATTTGTGATCATGATCATGCTATTCATTTGATTCCAGGAAGTGTTCCTCCAAACATCGGGCCTTACAGATATCCCTATGCTAAAAAGAGTGAAATTAAACATATGGTTATAGAAATGCTAGAGGCTGGTATAATTCAACCTAGTCAAAGTTCTTTCTCTGCTCCAGTTGCGTTGGTGCATAAGAAGGATGGATCATGGTGCATGTGTCTGGATTATAGGGATCTAAACAAGATCACTATTAAAGATAAATTTCTCATTCCTGTCATTGATGAACTATTGGATGAATTGAATGGATCAATTTACTTAACCAAGTTGGATCTTCGTTTAGGATATCATTAAATTAGAATGAAGACTAAAGACATTCAGAAAATAGCATTTAGAACTCATGAGGGTCATTATGAATTTTTTGTCATGCCTTTTGGCCTTATCAATGGACCTTCTATATTTCAAGGTTTGATGAATTCCATTTTCAAACCCTTAGAAAATCTGTGTTAGTATTTTTGTAGGTTTTAACCCCGTACATAAATTACCTTCATACGAATTCTAAAACATAGAAAATAAACAATGCGAGAGCATAGAATATAAAACACATATACACAGATATTTTCCCACTAGATCCCAAAACCAGAACTACCAGCTTAATTTTTCATAATGTTCCTTTCAATGTTACAATACATATTTATACATGCTGAAGCATCCAATACCATGGACCGAAAAATCACTGCGTCAAAAACCATGGACCGAAAAGCGTAGGTAGGTTTGCCCAACCTAATATAGGGTCCAAAAAAAAATTCCCGCGGCGCTGCCCCAAACCCCGTAGAGGGGGGCTACCCACCCCCCTCAAACCCCTCGAACAGGGGGACGGTTCCACCCCACTTCACAATCGACACAATGAAGGAGGGGCTTCACCCCCCCTCTAACCCCCTGGTTCACTACGTAGGTTAGTCATGGAAAGAATATAACACAACCCAACATTCTCCCACTTGTTGTTTTCTTTCCGCAGGGGGCCACAGGAGAGCTTAGTCATTTTTCCAGCCCTGAAATGCCCATTGTTTCTCTACACTAGGAGAACTTCTCAGAGCTCACATATTTTGTCAATGCATCTACAATATTCTTCAAAGTGTCCACCTTTACCAGCAACACCTTTTTGTCTTCTATCATATCCCTCACAAAGTGGTATTGAACATCAATGTGCTTTGTCTTTGAATGATACTTAGGGTTCTTTGCCAAGAAAATGGCACTTTGGCTATCACATTCTATCCTTATAGATCCCTATACTAACCCCATACTTGAACACAATCTCTGCAACCAAACTGCTTCCTTGCTTGCATGAGTGGCTGCCATGTATTTTGCCTCTGTAGTTGATAGCGCCACTATAGATTGTTTCTTACTCATCCAACTGACTGCACCTCCAAATAGATTAAACACATACCCACTTGTAGATCTTGTCTGATCCAGATCTCTAGCCCAATCTGCATCAACAAAGCCACGAATATCCAACACTCTATCCAATCCTGGTCTTCCTTGATAGCACAAACCATAATCACTAGTGCCATGCAAAAACCTAAAAACCCACTTCATTGTTGTCCAGTGCTCCTTCCCTGGTTTTGACATAAACCTGCTCAATACTCCCACTTCATGTGCAATGTCTAGTCTAGTACAGACCATTGCATACATCAGGCTACCAACTGCACTTGCATATGGAACATGGGACATATCCTCTTCCTATTCTTGTGTCTTGGGACACCGTTCAACAGATAACTTTACATCTACTGGAATAGGAACCTTCACCGATTTACTATCCTGAATATTAAACCTCTGTAGTATTGTCTCAACATGCTTCCCCTGGTTTAACCAAAGCTTCCTCTTTGCCTAATCTCTTTTAATTTCCATGCCCAAAATATAGTTTGCAACACCAAGATATTTCATGTTGAATTTGGAGGACAATTAGGTCTTCAAATCCTAGATAATTTCTTTGTCATTTCCAACCAGCACCATATCATTCACATAAGAGACCACATAAATAACACGGTCACCAATTAATTTAAAATACACACAGTGATCTGCTTTGTTTCTGGTGAAGCCAAGTCCCCTTATAAATGTATCAAATTTCTGATGCCACATCATTGGTGACTATTTTAACCCATACAGAGACTTCTTTAACTTGCATACCAGTTCTTTCTTACCCTTCACCGCAAAGCCTTCAGGTTCCTTCATGTAGATTTCCTCTTCCAGATCCCCGTGAAGAAACGTTGTCTTCACATACATCTGTTCTACCTCAAAACTAAAAGCAACAACAACAGATAAAAGTAATCTAATAGAAGTTACCTTGGCAACAGGAGAAAAAATATCACCAAAATCAATTCCTGGCACCTGGGAATAACCTTTTTCTACCAACTCAGCTTTTTATTTCTCCACCTTTCCTTCTGCATTTGTCTTCTTCTTGAACACCCATTTGTTGCCAATGGGTTTCCTTCCAGTCGGCAACTCCATCGAATCCCAAGCCTCATTTTTGTGCAAAGATGCCATTTCATCAAGCATGGCCTCTTTCCAGAGTTTTCCATCCTTTGAATCTACTGCTTCCTTCACAGTTTTGGGATCATCATCAGTAATAGATAAAGAAAAATTTGAACAGAAAGCAGATGGACTATACCTTTCTGGCCTCCTTCTTTCTCAAACTGAACTTCTTACACCTGGAGTTTGTGGCTCTTCATCTTCTGATTCCCCCTCTGCTGTAGAGTCTGATTCTTCCTCCTTTAGCTCAAACTCTATCTTATCAGGATCCTTTGGTTGGACTTCATGTTTAATAACATCTTTCACCTCTTTGAACACCACATCTCGGTTGTACACAACCTTCATTGTTGCCGGGTTCCAAAGCTTATAACCCTTTAAACTATCCTTATACCCAATAAAGATGCACTTTTCATATTTATTATCCAACTTGGTTCATTTCTCCTTTGGTACGTAGTTTAGCCGTGGAAAGAATATAACACAACCCAACAATTTTTTTATGATATACTAATCTATAGAAATTCTTGGAAGGATCGTGTTCAACATGTTGACAAGGTGCTCAAACTACTATAGGAGAAACAATTATATGCAAAAAGCTCCAAATTTTTCTTTGGAGTACTGGAGATGGAATATCTGGGTCATATTGTATCTCATGAAGGTGTTAAGGTAGACCTTAGCAAAATTAAAGCTATTAAGGAATGGAAAATCCCTACATCCATAAAGCATCTGCCAAGATTTCTCACGTTAACAGGGTATTATCGGAAGTTTGTTAAGAATTATGGGAGAATAACACCACCTCTAACAACATTATTGAAGCAATATGCATTTTTATGGACTCAAGAAGTAATGAAGGCCTTTTAACATCTTAAAGAGGCAATGTAACAAGCACAGATCCTAGCTACTAGAAATATCTAGCATGACTCATGAAGAAGAGGAAGAAATGCAACATGATATATCAAAATTACGAAACAAGTGCAACAAATTTCACTCTCACAAAAAGTAACAGAAACTAAGATTGATGGTTTAAAGAAAGGAGTGGAAGCTAAGATGAATGGCGTGGAAGTTAATGTGGATTGCGTGGAATCTAAGATGGATAGCATGGAAGCTAAGATGAATGGCATGGACGCTAAGATGGATGGTATAGAAGAAAAACTGTAAGGTGACATCGAAGATTTGAAGATAGATTTGACTAAGTTGCAACAAGAAATGCTTACTAATGGTGAAAGGGTAGTAAAGGAAACTCATGATGAGAAAAAAAGAAATGTTAATCATGATTTCATAGACTCAAACGTTGGATTGAAGACCCACCATGCTCCAAAGATCGATATGAGGAAGTTTGATGGCAAGGATCTTGTAACATGGGTACTACAAATGGAGCAATATTTCAACTTCCATAATGTGAAAAACATACAAAAGGTACGCATTGCAACTTTATATTTGGAACCAAATTAGTTTGTATGGTATCAATGGTCATTATGAATTTTTGGTCATGCCTTTTGGCCTTACCAATGGGCCTTCTACATTTAAAGGTTTGATGAATTCCATTTTCAAACCCTTCCTTAGAAAATTTGTGTTAGTACTTTTTATCATATACTAATCTATAGCAAGTCTTGGAAGAATCATGTTCAATGTGTTGATAGGGTGCTCAAACTATTGGAGTAGAAACAAATATATGCAAAAAGCTCCAAATGTTTCTTTGGAGTACAAGAGGTGGAATATCTGGGTCATATTGTATCTCATGAAGGTGTTAAGGTAGACCTTAGGAAAATTAAAGCCATTAAGGATTGGAAAATCCTTGCATCCATAAAGCATCTACCAGGATTGCTCAGGTTAACAGGGTATTATCGCAAGTTTGTTAAGAAATATGGGGGAATAGCACCACCTCTAACAACATTATTGAAGAAAAATGCATTTTTATGGACTCTGGAAGTAACGGAGGCCTTTGAACATCTTAAAGAGGAAATGTACCAAGCATAGATCCTAGCTACCAGAAGTCTCTAGCATGACTTACAAAGAAGAGGAAGAAATGCAACATGATATATCAAAATTATGAAACCAAGTGCAACAAATTTCACTCTCACAAAAGGTAACAGAAGCTAATATTGATGGTTTAAATAAAGTCGTGGAAGCTAATATGAATGGAATGGAAGATAAGATGAATGGCGTGGAAGTTAGTATGGATGGCATGGAATCTAAGATGGGTGGCATGGAAGCTAAGATGAATGGCATGGACGCTAAGATGGATGGAATAAAAGAAAAACAGAAAGGCGACATCGAAGAGTTGAAGACAGTTTTGACTAAGCTGCAACAAGAAATGCTTACTAATGGTGAAAGGGTAGTAAAGGAAACTCATGATGAGAAAAAAAAAATGTTAATCATGATTTCATAGACTCTAATGTTGGATTGAAGACCCAGCATGCTCCAAAGATCAATATGAGGAAGTTTGATGGAAGGGATCTTGTAACATGGATTCTACATATGGAGCAATATTTCGATCTCCATAATGTGAAAAACACACAAAAGGTATGCATTGCAACTTTATATTTGGAACCAAATCAGTTTGTATGTTATTGACGTCTTTTCTTTCGTAAACAAATTGTCACTTGGGCAATTTTTACGGAATAAATGATAACACATTATGAGGATACAAAAAGAAACACTTTATTTAGCCAATTGATAAATCTAAAACAAAAGGGTTCAATGATGGATCACATTGAGGACATCCAAGAATTTAATATAAGGGTAAAAGATATTCTAGAGGAGCATAGGATTGATGTGTTCATAGGGAATCTAACGGATAACATCCAACATGAGGTTCGCCTTTGGGAACCTGACTCATTGGAGAAGGCATTCAGGTTGGCAAGAAAAATGGAAAGAAAAATTATGGCAACAAGGAAGCCTACCACTCACAACTAGAAGGATAGAAGTGTTGTTTCCCCTAGCCTTCCACAACCTACAAGGTTGACACCCCAACAATTCAAATAAAAAATAGAAAAATGGCTTTGTTAGAGTTGTGATAGAAAATACACTAAATGTCATAAGTGTGCTGAGAAGAAATTATTTTACATAGATTGTGAAGAGGAGGAAGAAAAGGAACAAGAAATGTCAAAATAAGAGGATATACACTAGGAACAAACCCTATAGAAAGAAGAATTAAATCCAACCATATCTTTTAATACGTTGGTCAGAATTACCACTCCTTTAACTATCAAGATAGAAGGACATATCAAGAATAAAAAGGTAATATTGTTGATTGCTTCGGGCAGTACCCATAATTGTATTCATTATACGATAGACAAGGAATTGAATTTCTTCCTATAGCTAGCACCAGAGTGTCAAGTGATGGTTGCAAGTGGAGGAACCATAAATTTCTCTGTAAACTGCTATAATATCAAGCTTTCCATGGGAGAATATGTATTGAATATCCCAATGCTTTCCATTCCAATGGGTGGTGTTTATGTTGTACTAGGAGTCCAATGGCTTTAATACTTGAGTACAATAGACTTTAATTTCAAGAACTTTTCATGAAATTTTCTTTGGAAGGAAAGGAAGTTGAATTAAGAGGTATCGTAGGGATACTAGGAAATATAACAACTCTAATGGAATGAAAAATCTTCTAAAGAAATAACAATGAGGTGTAATTGCACAATTATGTTCGCTAGAGGTTCCCACATCGAAATCATTTATTTCTCTAGATATCCAAAAAGTCTTCGATAATAACTCCAAGGTATTTGAGACTCCCAAAGGCCTCCCGCCTATTTTTTATCATGATCATGCTATTCATTTGATTCCAGGAAGTGTTCCTCCAAACATCGGGCCTTACAAATATCCTTATGCCCAAAAGAGTGAAATTAAATGTGTGGTTGCAGAAATGCTAGAGGCTGGTATAATTCAACCTAGTCAAAGTTCTTTCTCTGCTCCAGTAGTGTTGGTGCATAAGAAGGATGGATCATGGCACATGTTTCTGAATTATAGGGAGCTAAACAAGCTCACTATTAAAGATAAATTTTCCATTCCTGTCATTGATGAACTATTGGATGAATTGAGCGGATCAATTTACTTCACCAAGTTGGATCTTCATTCAGGATAGCATCAAATTATCATGAAGACTGAAGACATTCCAAAAACAACATTTAGAACTCATGAGGGTCATTATGAATTTTTCGTCATGCCTTTTGGCCTTACCAATAGACCTTCTACATTTCAAGGTTTGATGAATTCCATTTTAAAACCCTTCCTTAGAAATTTTGTGTTAGTATTTTTTTATGATAGACTAATCTATAGCAAGTCTTCGAAGGATCATGTTCAACATGTTGACAGGGTGCTCAAACTATTGGAGGAGAAACAATTATATGCAAAAATCTCCAAATGTTTATTTAGAGTACAAGAGGTGGAATATACGGGTCATATTGTATCTCATGAAGGTGTTAAGGTAGACCCTATCAAAATTAAAGCCATTAAGGAATGGAAAATCCCCTCATCCATAAAGCATTTGCAAGGATTTCTCAGGTTAACAGGGTATTATCACAAGTTTTTTAAGAATTATGGGAGAATAACACAACCTCTAGCAACATTATTGAATAAAGATACATTTTTATGGACACCAGAATTAATGAAGACCTTTGAACATCTTAAAGAGGCAATGTACCAAGCACAGATCCTAGCTACGCTGGACTTCACAAAAACATTTATTTTGGAATGTGATGCCTCAGGAAATGGAATTGGCATTGTTTTACTGCAAGAAGAAAGACCGATTTCTTTCGAAAGTCATCCAATCAAAGGAAAGTATTTACACAAAGTTATGTATGAGAAGGAAATGTTGGAAATACTACATGAACTTAAGAAATGGTGACCCTACCTAATGGGAAGACACTTCAAGGTAAAAATGGATCATAATAGTCTTAAATACTTTTTAGAACAAAGATTATATTCAGAAGAGCAGTAAAAATGGGTCAAAGATGTTGGGTTATGACTTTGAAATCATCTACAAAAAAAGGGAAGAAAAATTTTGTGGCAGATGCACTCTCAAGAAAGGATGAGGACGTGGAAGCATTGCTTTGTGTCATTTCTATTATCCAACTAGATTGGATAAACAAAGAAAGGGATGAATGGAAGAATGATGAATAAGTGTGGGAAACCATTCAAAAGCTACAACAAGATCCCAGTACATTTGATACATTTAGCTGGAAAAATGATTCGTTTTGGTAAAAAGATTGCTTATACCTATGTCAGAATTCCCAACTTAAACAAAAGATTCTTGTGGAATTGCACGCCTCTCCCTTAGGAGAGCACTCGGGATTTTTAAAAACTTACCACAGGGTTAAGAAGGATTTCTTTTGGGATAGCCTTAAATGTGATATTCAAAAGTTTGTGGCAGAATGTTTGGTTTGCAAACAAAATAAAGTTGAAACAATTAAGACCCCGGGTCTATTATAACCTTTATCCATTCCATGTCAACATTGGTAGGAGGTTTCAATGGATTTTGTCACAGGTTTACCCAAGTCAAAAGGAAAGAGTGTCATCATGGTGGTAGTTGATAGACTTACCAAGTATGCACACTTTTATGCATTATCTCATCCATTTAAAGCCAGTACATTTTCTACTGCATTTATGGAAACAATTCAAAATATACATGGAAACCTAAAGATTATTGTAAGCGATAGAGATCCCATGTCACTGGAAATTTTTGGACATAATTATTTTCATGACTTGGTACTCAATTAGCTCATAGCTCATCTTATCATCCTCAATCTTATGGGAAAATTGAGATATTAAACAAATGTTTGGAAGGATATCTTCGTTGCTTTGTATCTGATAAACAGACATAATGGGTCAAATGGTTGCCTCTGGCTGAATGGTGGTATAACACTTCCTTCCATGCTGCAGAAGAAATGACCTCATTTATGGCACTTTATCGATATCACCCACCGTCCATCACATCATATTTAAGAGAAATTTCTAAGGTTCAAGCACTAGAAGATCACATCGATCATGAAACAGTAGGCATATCAATAATGCATCGAAAGAAGTTTTGATGTATGTGACTAGGTATTTCTATGGCTACAACCATATAAACAAATGTCCCTCAAGCAAGCTAAGAAGGATAACAAATTATCACCAAATTATTATGGTTCGTAGAAGGTGTTGCAAATAATTGGTACTATGGCATACAAGTTGGAGCTTCCTACAACTTCTCGAGTGCACCCAATTTTCCATGTTTCATGCTTAAATAAGGTTATTGGCGACAAGCTCCCAGTTCAAAAAATATTGCCAGAACTTGACGAGGAAGGAAAAATCATATTGGAACCTGAGTAGTCATAGAAACAAGACCTCAACAGCTAAAAAATTGATTAATTTCAGAGAATCTCTTCAAGTGGAAGAACTTACGCGTTGAAGATTCCACATGGGAGGATGAGAATTTTATACAAAAGCATCCAGAACTACTCAAGCGTTGAGAACAACAATTTTTTAAGGAGAGGGGCATGTTATGTCCCTATAATACTAGTGATTACCCCATTAATATTGTCATTGTATCCCTTATTGTTATTGTTGTGCCCATATTGTCCCCATATTTTTATTATTGTGCCCCATAGAATCCCACTATTGTTATTGTTGCACCCTTATATTATTATTGTTATGTCAGCTTTGATTATATTATGACCCCTTATACTCCTATATATAGAAAGGAGGTTTTGTAATTTGTATCATCCAATAATTATTCATTTGTGTAATGTAAAGGAGGTTTCCCCCTTGAAGAGGCTTATTTTGAAGGCATTGATCTATCTTTTCTTCTAATTTGTGAGTTGGTTGCATAACAAAAAAAGAAGAATTTTTAAGGCATTTACTATGTAGGAGCTTAATGGAGACAATCATGAGAGAATCTAGGGGGATTGCCCATGCCCTTAATTCCCTAACTCGGCTTGGGATCACAACATCCTCTCTCACCAATTCGAATTCATTGGCAGTCAAGTAACTCCTAGTACAAGTGAAGTTCGAGAGGGCCCAGATCCACCACTTCCGAGATCAAGGAGGGAATCACTCCTATTTTCAAGGGATTTGATATCATTAAATAAACAAGATGAAAATCTCATAAGGATTCAAAGTTTTCATTCAACTAGCTGTAGCTATTGAGCTTAGAGCTTGACATTGTCATTTTCAACTTTTATGTGATACATGAGACTTTTACTTTCTGATAATGATAAGTTGGTTATTAAGTTGCATCTAAGTTAGCTTCTGAGGGTTGAGACCCTTGGGTTTGGTCCCAACCTAGAGGCTTTCGTCCCTCTTTTGTACTTGTGTTTTGTTCTTGGTTCCAATAATTTCATAGGTTTATTTCATTTTAGTGGAAGTTAAGTTATAAAAACCTATGATTGCAAGCTTGTACATCACCTCTCTTATGGGAGAATGATTGGAAGGATTCACAATCTCAGTCCAAAAATATTGTGTTTATTATTTCTTGGAAATATATGAATTTTAGTTGTTCCTCTTCACATTTTATTTTTGTAGATTAGAAGTCATTTCAGTGATCATATTAGTGTTATGGCATAAAATGGATGTTATTCAAATTCAACTATTCTTTGCCATCATAATTTATATCACTATGTTAATGATCAATTGATGCATGCATGTGGATGGTTGTAGGGTTGTGTGGCACCTCTTTCACCTCCATTTTGGACTCCTCAATATTTCTTTCCATCCCTCAATTTTGTCCCCAAAACTCTGTTTCCACAGTCACTTTGCCTAGTAAATTTAGGACACCTTGAGCATTTGTCTTGATGCAAGACAAACCTATGAGGGGTCCTATGCTTGGCTAGGGTGCTCAACCCAACCTTACTTCACTCTCTCTAAAATCCATCCACCTATTTATTCCCTAAAGACATCATCTCCACCCTAAAAGGGCTCTCGAAACCCCTCTTGTAGCATTACAGGTCCTCATGTAGCAATATAGGCCCTCCTATTGCAACACATGTAGCAGACCTGTAGCACCACTTTTCTTCACCTGTTTTGCCTCCCACTTCAACATTAGCTTATTCAAGATGAATAATGACCCCAATTTGTGATTTGATGATAAAATGAAGCTCCTATACCACTCCAACCATTCATTTTCCTCACTGTAAAAGATAGTAGAATTAGTGTTTTTCAATCACAAGTATGATGCAAGTTAGGTTTCTGATTCTGAACCAAGTGTGAAATGGATTGATGATATGTAAAAATTGGTTGCTAGTTTGATGAATTATGCAAGATAGAGTAGCTTTATTTCTGAAAGTAGGTTAGCCCTTTTCCTTTCAAGAAATGATTAATTAGCATCTTCAAGTTGAGCAAATGGAATTTCCACTTTCATAGTAAGAATCAGTTTTCAATTGTGCTTTCATCAACAAGATTTCACTATAGTTCAGTAGGAGGAACGGTCTCTGAACACTTTGATCTAATGTCATGACGGAGGGTGGCATGAGTATAATCTAACCTACTGTGCATATAGCATTTTCACCTCTAAGTTTGTACAAACCTCAGTTAATAATTTGAGTTAAGGAGCCCTTGGGAGTTGCAACATTCTTGGTGCAATACCAGGGCTCACCACTTTTTGGTGTCGTTGTCGAGGAGGTGTCTAGATAGATGTTGTTTTTTTCTTAAGCATTGTTTCTTTTTTTGTATTCAGTTTTGGAAAGGTGAAAAAAAATATTGCATGCCTCATAGAACTAGGGATAACCAAGGAAAATTATTACCAAAAACCCGCACACCCTTAAGCAGTCAACCTTCACTCTTCTTCGATGACTGTTAACTTCCCTCTCTGACTGCATGGGAGTTTGAAGGCCCTTTAGGTGAGTAACCCGAGATTTTTTGAAGAACCTATTGGGGAAGAAGAAGAACCCAATTCACCTACTCAAACTATGGCAGAAAACATGGATAATGAGGTTTTCCCCATCAAAGAAACCAATGGAGAGGATGGAATGAAGAATATAAGCCATGTTTCCCTTCCACACTTTCATGGCTTAACCTCTGAGGATCCTGACACCTTAATGTTTGAATTTTTTGTTTTTTGTAGGACCTATAACTATGCCTCTGATGAGTAGAATTTGAATTTGTTCCCCTCTACCCTTAGAGTTTGAATTTTTTGTTTTTTTTAGGACCTATAACTATGCCTCTGATGAGTAGAATTTGAACTTGTTCCCCTCTACCCTTAAAGATGCAACCTTACGTTGGTTTATGGGTCTACTTGGCGATAACATCACTACCCAACCCCAAATGCAACAGGCCTTCAATATAAATTACAGTGACTATTGTAGGTCCAAAGAAACCAAGGAAGAAATCTTTAGGATGACTCTTGGACCTACTGAATCCCTAGAGGACTATGAGTAGAGATTCCAAATCAATTATAGGAGCACCAACTGTACCCTTGATCGTGAGTCATTCAAGCTAGTTCTTCTCCAAGGGATCAAGGAGGATATTTTGGAAACCATAAACATGCTTTCTGGAGGAGATATCTATCAATTACCCTATGATGACATCAAAGCTGTATTCAAGAATCATTCTAGGGATTCCAAGAAGAAGGGTAGGGCAAGTCAAGGCTTGGCCAGTTCCTCTCCCTCCACAACATCCATCAAGAATGAGATAGAGAACATGTTGGAGGATTTCAAGAGTGAAATGTTGCATAGCTTTGCATTTCAAATGGATACCATGAAAATCAAAATAAAGCATGAGGAAGCAAAGAGGGAACTAGCTATTTTCTGCCCTAGATGCACTAAAGGACATCCTAGAAATGAATTCCCATTTAATGTCATAGAATTCTATATAGTCTATGAAGAAAATCATGCAATAGACAAATTCCCCTCTTTGACAAGCCTAAAATTTGTATACCAAAGTACAAAAGGTGGGTCAAAGCAACTTTTCTTCATTGATGAAAGAAAGCCTCAAGGAGCTCGGCCATACCAATAAGGCATGCAATGTGCACATTACTCTTACTACAATGCAAATCAAAATGCACATTTGAAACCTTGTTACTCTTCCACTCATCCATCATTTTCCACACCTCCTTCTTTGCCTTATGCTCCTCCATATCATCCTCAACTTGGAAAGCATCCTTTTTAGCCATATCCACCCCAATCTTCTCAATGGGGCAACCCATCACAAGGGTGGAGTCCTCAATCAACCAACCTCCCGCTTTACTTCCTCCACCCCAACCTCAACCACAACTTGCTCATCCTACCCCATCTAAGCAACCTCAAATTCTTGCTCAACCCAGTCCAAATCCAAACAACAAGAAAGCACAATAGGTCTACAGTGGAGAGACATCCTATCCTGATTATGTTGTGGAAATCTAGAAGATCAACCTTCGGTCTGGGAGAGTGCTCCCAGATAATCACCCACCTTCTCCACTAGAAGAGCTTGAGTAATACAAAGAAGAGAGTGCTACTTAAGACAATCAACCCCCATTTCCTTAAAGGTTGTTCCACCCTAGCTAGCACACCCCATAAGAGGTTTAACTTCTGGGAGAATTGGAGAATTTGTGTGTTAAGATACCCCTCCTCGAGGCCATTAAACATGTTCTCATCAATAACAATATTATCAAGGGAAAATGTTTCAAAATTCCTGTGATAATAAAAAGAGACGCCCCCACCATCAATGTTGTTGGGAAATTATCTAATTTGATACTTGGGAGGGTGATCTTCCCAAAATATCTAGACCCTGGAAGCCCAGTAGTGGATGTGCGCATTGATGGAATTATAGTCCCTAGTACCCTGATTGATCTTGGGGCTATAGTAAATATGATGACCAAGGAAACCATGCTAAAGCTAAATCTCTAAGGGGCTTTGAGGAATACCATCAAAGTGTTGCAGCTTGCAGACAGATCAATAGTAGGTCCTAAGGGAATTGTTGAAGATGTTATGGTCTCCATTGACTCTTGGGAGTATCCTTATGATTTCCTGATCCTCCAACCCAAAACCAAGTTTAATGGCTATCCTCTCATCTTAGGAAGACCTTGGTTGGCCATTTTTGATGCCTACATTATTTGTAAGGCTGGGAACATGACTATTAAGAATGGTCATTTATTAAGACAACAGGTATTGTATCCTCATGCTCAGCCTTCTAGTGAAAATGACTTACTTATGTGGTTCAAAGATGAGGAAGAGGATGAATTGTATCACAAAAACCCCTACCCAATCTGCACTCTAGATAATATTATAGGAGGGTGGAAACCTGATGAAGATAACCTCATTAACCATGTCCTTTAGAACCAACCTCCCACTCCCATACAAATTGATGAGTTGATGAAATAATCTAGGAGTATTCCTTGGACTAACTTATGCTTTGTTGACTCAAGTCTAGAACATGTCAATATTATAGATTTTAGCCCATCCAAAACTTTAAATATCAACCCCTCTCTCTCAGCAAAACAGAAGAACACTGGTGCAATGTACTGAGGCAACACCTGGATGATTTTTCTCAAGATTACAAGGAAATGAAAGGTATGCATCCCTTAGTTTGTACTTATCATATTTACATCAAGGAGGGATGCAAGCCTGTGTGCTAACCCCATAGAAGGATGAACCCAGATCTTAAGTAGATTCTGAAAGAAGAATTACAAAAGCTATTGGATGCAGGGTTCATATACCCCATTTCGGATAGTGAGTGGGTGTCACCTCTTGTTTTAGTTCTCGAGAAGAATTGGAAGTGGAGAATCTTTTTTGATTACCGGGAACGTAATTAAGCTACAAAGAAGGACCATTTTCCTTTTCCCTTCATTTAACAAGTCTTGGATGGCCTTGCAGGGAAGAAATTATTCTCCTTCATGGATGGATTTAGTGGATACAAGTAAATCCATATCATCCCTGAAGACCATGATAAGACCACATTTACATTTCCTTGGGGTACCTTTTCCTATAGATTTTTTCCATTTGATCTATGCAATGTGTTAATTTTTACAACTGCAGTACAATTCCACCTTGGATAGCACAAATGACCGAGATAATGACTTAGTTATATTCCTCTTCTCGAGAGGACCAAAATCTACCTAAATATCACCTAATTTGGTTAAGCAGAAGTTGAGTTATGAATTATTTTATTCATACATGTATTATGGAATGGGTCGGCCCTAACCACATGAGTAACTGCTTGGGTTAGCATTAACCCCAAGTGAACCCCTAGGAAAGCCTATAAATATAATATACCTCAAGATCATTTGGACACATCTTCTCTTATCTTTTGTCTTGGTTTGCACAGGTTTGACAGAAGGAGTTCACTCAAGGGTAAGAAATCACAAGCAAAATGTTCATTTTGGGTTAGGGTCTTTTGGATCTCAGTCGCTAGCACAGAACAAGGAATTTTGGTCCTTGTTCACTGTCACATAAGCCTATGAGAGTGACTATATACCCTTGGATGTTGGCACAGAGGCTTATGGGAGCGACTATGTCTTCAGAGAGAGTTCTAGAGGTATCAGTCCTTGGTCGCTCACACAAAGTGGTCCTGAGAGCAACTAGGACATCTCAGTCACTCGCACATCTACAATAAGGTAGTGACTTTGGTTTTTAAGTGTGTTGTGCCATATTCACACACATAAAGACTTCCTGAGAGCAGTCATATGGTCAGAGTCACTCGCATACATTGACTGAGAGAGTGACCAGGAAGTTTTGATCGCGCACAATCAGTTTTGATGAGAGAGATTGGAGTTCAGATCTAGGGTTTCACATCTTGGCTTCATTTGACTTTAGTGATCTGGTATATATGGGTTTCTCTCTAATGTTACTATATATCTATAGATATAATTTGTTTGTATCTGTTGCAAACATATGTATTGGGCTCATTGACAGTGATAACAGTATTCAACAATTGACATCAATTTGTGATAGTACATTATAGCCATCAGTATGAGGGTTCTGATACCTAGCATGATTAGTTTTGTTTCACGAATATCATGATTAGTTTTCTGTATAGATAAAGTTAAGGATCATTGTATTCTCTTTCGCTACATCATTTGATGATGATCTAAGAAGAAGAAGATTTGCAAGGGTTTTCCCCATAGTGGGTTTTTCCTTGGTCTTCGACCAATCCTGATGTCTCTATATGTGTGCATGCTTTCTTCTACTATTCCTTTATGTTCTGCTACATTGATGATGATGGTGATGTTGTTTCTTTCTATGTAGTTGCATATGTTGATGTATAATGGTGTAGATCTGAATAATGTAATGATGATATGGAGTGAACCTAAAGTATTAATGGTGAAATTATATTATCAAAGTAAAGAATAATGTCGCCCTAAGAAAATTTAACATGGTACCAAAGTTGGGCTAAAGAAAATTCATGGAGATCACCCCGATGATGACACCTTTTATGGAAGCATGAAGAGGATGGTGGAGCCCTAAAATAATTCTAGGGTTTGAAGAAAACCCTGGGCATCTTGATGATTAGAGTTTGATGGATTATATAAGGTTAGGGTTGGAGAGAAAACCATGGTTTATGACAAAGACTTGAGATTTGATGTATGAAACTCTATCACAGTCTATGTGAAGCACTTGACGAAGATTTGATGAAGCCCTAGATGGGATAATCCCTAGCAGATCTAGTTGGATACTTGAAGACAACATTGGTATATGGACCATGGACATTGATGGATCTTGAAGATTGGTTCAAGAGGGAGAGGATCACCTCTCATTGAAGATAAGTATTTCTTTACTTATGATGCTTCTTACTTGTTAGACTTGTGAATCTAATGATTATTGCTTGTACTTCTTGCATATATATTTGAGTATATGGATGTTTCTAACCTCCTTGATGAGATGAGATATGTATATTCTTCTTGAAGGTAATTTTGAGATGCAGATCTAGAAAGAGATAAAGAGTTACTTGATGAAAAGATGACAAATTGCTTCAAGCGGACTATGTCTAATGAGTAGGTGCTCAGGTATTTGAATACCACAAGGTATGCATGGTATGTTGTGTTTTAGCTATTGGCTCGGTAAGCCCTAAGGTATGATGAGAATGTCTCTTTATTTCCTATGCTGAAAAGATGCACTTAGTGTTAAATATTTTGACCTTCTTGAATTCTATGAGGCCATCTAATGTTGATACATTGATACACTTGATGTTTGGATAACATATATGATCTATCTGTTGGATATCTTGATCCTATAAAGAAGGCTAACACCTTGGCTCTAGAAAATGATACTCTTGATACTTGTCATGATGGATTTCATATAGAAGGATAGTTCATTGACTGTTATACATGATTTTGTTGGTAATTCTTGTGAAAAACATGATGAAAGCATATGGAAAGGTCATTTGACACTCTTGTTTTTTGATAAAGATTTATTGAATGACCTAGTCTAATCTCATTGGTCATGAAGTACATGTGACAGGTATAAGTCTAATATTGGAATTCCAGATCTCTTACTACCTGTGGTCTTGTCTTGAAAACATATGGTTAAACCAAATGTCCTAAATTAATCGAGTGACTTGATAGAAAGTGCTATTGTGTTCATAATCTTCAAGATCTATCTGTTGCTTTGAGTCTAACCTTTGATGAAATATTGATGTCATGACACTGATAGCCATATGTTTATGATCTAACAGATTTATTATTGCATGACCCAAGTAGAGACATGTTGATACATGAATGAATATGAATGATGCAGATCCCCAGCTAGAGGGAGAATCTCTTCTCAAGCTTCTTACCCTTATTACCATTTGTATTATACATTTGTGAAGTATGATTTATGTGCATATGATAGTATTAATCTACAACAAATTATTAGATCTGAAGCCCATATAGAAATTAGGGTTTCTAATCCAGACGCAGTCACAGATCTAGGAGATCTCATCCTTGGATGCAAGCATGATAAGGCCTAGACAGTGTCCAGGAAGCTAAAATCACTCTCATACCAACCTAAAGAGAGCGACCAAGGGATTGACTATTGTTGACCATCATCTGAATTTGTCTAAACTCTGAATCATGATGTCCCTAACATAGTCTACTACCCTAACATAGTCTACTACTATTAACTTATTTCTGAAGTTGTTGAGTTAAATTTTTTATCATATAATGAAGTATTGTGCATGAAATTAGATGGTCACCTAAGAGATATTAGTACCATAGATGTATTGATAACAACAAGATCTACTGGTAGGAAAAGGTTGAATATTTTCCATAACATGAACATGCAAACTAAACTTGTGTTTGCAGGTGACCAAGACATACATATAGATATGTCACTATGTTTTTGATACAAGAGGATGGCATGATTTGGCATTGATGGTATATATGAAAAGTGTTTTTTCATGATGCTTGACAATAACTTTGAATTTAGGATTGAGATGTGCTTTACCTATAGATCTCTCTACGATAGCAATTTGGACTTGACCTAATGTCTAGTGATCTGATTTGATGATTGTTGATTTTCCATGATATCTATGCTATGTGGGCATAATGAGTTATGTGAATATTCGGAAAAATGATTTTGTATTGGCCTCCTTTTTCTTAGCGCAAAGGTTGAAGTAATGATGGTTGTGATTTGGCATGAAAAATGGAACCTATATGACTCATCCTTGATGTATGCATTTGAACCTAGTAACAGGATGACTTTTATTATGATTATGAGAATGACTTAATCAAGTTCATATTGATAATGCATGACTTGTTGGCATGATGAAGTCATGATTTTATATTAGCTCCACCTGTCTCTTGGTTGAAAGTATTAATACTATGATAATTATGACTTTGATAATGGTCATGATCTAGCTTCTAAACTCTCATGAGTTTACTTTGTTGTTGATGGTACAACATTTGAGTTATGTAAGGATGATTATATTGGATTAGTAAGAACATTGCAATCCAGATATGTCGAGATTTGATAGTTATCTAATGAATTCAAGATGACGAGTTCCAAGGTATGGCTTTGATATTGATTATGGTTTTTCTTTTCTATCTTGATGATCTACTTGTTATAGATGATGAGCCTCTATTGACCTAAATCAGAGGGAGATGGCTTATGAAGCCCGAAATGATGTATCATGGCATGATGAATAGATTTCTAGAATTTTGGAAATAAATTCCATATTGCAAAGCTATTGGAAAATGTTTTTGAATAATGAAAATGCAAATCCTTGGATACTCCTATTTGAAGTTCAAGATGTTGTTGAACTTGACATGGCATCAAACAATTGAAACATTGATGTTCCATTTTTTAACATTTGTATATCTATGATGTGCACAGAACCTGAATAAATTCATGAATGAGTTGCTTCACTCACATAGAGTTACCATCGAGCATCCTTTGAAATAGTTGCATGAGGTGTTCAAGTTTTGAGAATGAGATATTTCTCCTATGATGTGTCCGCACAGATGTATTACTGATATTTGAGATTGTTGTTGATAAGAACATTTGGACGTTAATTTAGTATTTGATCTTCCATTATATCTTGGATGAGAGGTTCATAGCATGACCGAGGTTGATCATGATGTTGCTAGCATGGCTAACTATGAGGCAAGATACAAAATCTCCTTAGAGAGTTGTTTGAGCATGATCTGGATATGACATGGACACATTGTGATGATCCAATTGGAAGTAAGTCCCATATTTATAGTTGGGACCGTGATACTCTCATATATCGAAACAATGAAACTGATTGAAACAAGATTAGGCTTATGGTTGGCACCTCCTTGAGAGGGAGGGTGATTATGGTATCTTTTTGTTATTCATATGATTATATATTATCTGACATGATTATTGATTTGATGTTTTGTATGAACAGGAAACAACTTCTGTTGAGAGAATTTGATGATGAGAGCAGCATTGATCGAGGACACTGAGAAAATGCTTCCTACCCTGCTTGAGCTACCAAGGTGAGGAATTGAGATAAAGGGCTCTTGGGGTTGAGGGAACTCTAGACAATAGGTCGTTACCCTATCTGTTACCCAGTGTGGAATAATGTTTCTCCCTTATATTTATAGGGTCAAAGAATGTTGCCCCCCTACTTGGCCTTTGTAGATTATACCCCAATTTGCATCATACCCTTAAGCAGGCCAGCTTGACAGGAATACCACTCCTCATTTTGGCTAATGAGTTGAGAATGTACTTGGGGTGTACAACCCAAGTCAATTATGGTGCAGTTGTTCTACCACATGACTATTATGGGTCATCGATGGGAAGATAAGTAGGAAATAGGATAAGCTGAGATAACCTGATATGACTCCGGGTTGAGGGTAATCTCGTCGATGAAATTCCAGGGTCAAGGGTCTACTTCCCTACGTGATGATTTATCCTATAACTTGATATGGGTAGAATTTATTCCTCCCCGATGTGGTTCTAGGTTGAGATGTGCTCCTTGATTATATGCCCTCTGATGATGATTGATGATGATATTCTGAGTAGCAGACCAATAGAAGAGATTCTAGATATCAGTCTCATGGATAGAGGGTGGCCGCTTGATCCCCCCTCTGGTAACAAATTATTCTTCTTTTAGATCCGAGAATATTCAACATACGAGCAAGAACAATAAAGTGATAAGCAAGAATAAGAAAAGGATAGATCGAGATGTGCAATGATGATTTATGATGAAGAGACAATTGAGATGGACATGGAACATCAACTACATGATAGAGATGTTCCGTGATGATACAAGATCACACTCGAAGATTCCAGAATGGCATTTTGTTCGATGGACATATTGGCAGGTGGAATTCTCCCTAGTTGGGAGGGAGTGTTAATTTTTGTAACTATGGTAAAATTCTACATTGGAAATATCAAATGACAGATATAATGATTGAATTACATTCCTCTTCTCGAGAGTACCAAAATAGACCTAAACATCGCCCAATTTGGTTAAGTGAATCTTGAGTTATGAATTATTTTATTCATACATGTATTATGGAATGGGTCGTCCCTAACCACATGAGTAACTACTTGGGTCAGTCTTAACCCCAAGTGAACCCTCTGGAAAGCCTATAAATAGAAGATACCTCGAGATCATTTAGACACATCTTCTCTTCTCTTTTTTCTTGGTTCACACAGGTTCAACAGAAGGATTTCGTTGAAGGGTCTGAAATCACAAGAAAAAGGTTTGCTTTGGGTTAGGATCTTCTAGATCTCGGTCATTAGCATAGAACAGGGAATTTTGGTCCCTGGTCACTAGCACATATGCCTATGATATTGACTATAGGCCCTTGGACGTTGGCATAGAGGCTTATGGGAGCAACTATGGCTTCAGAGATAGTCCTAAACATATCAATCCCTAGTCGCTCACACAGAGTGGTCCTAAGAGCGACTAGGACATCTCGGTCGCTTGCACAACAACATTAAGGGAGCGACTTTGGGTTTTAAATGTATTATGCCATAGTCACATGCATAAATACTTCCTGAAAGTGATCATGTGTTATGAAACCAGCTCAAGAAAAGATAGAAAAGATAGATCAACGCCTTAGAATTCAACCTCTTCGAGGGGGAAACCTCCTTTACATTACATAAATGAAAAATTCTTGGATGATACAAATGAAAATTCCTCCTTTCTATATATAGGAGTCTAAGGGGTCATAACATAATCAGAGCCAACATAACAATAATAATGTAAGGCACAATAATAACAATAGTGGGCTTCTATGGGGCACAGGAGTAACAATATGGGCACTACATGGGTACATCAATATAATAAGTGGGTTGTACTAATAACAATAAGGGGTTACACTAGTAGTATAGGGGCCTAACATGCCCCTCTCCTTCAAAAAGCGTTGTCCTCAACACTTGAGTAGCTCTTGATGCTTCTGTATAAAATTCTTGTCCTCCCATGTGGAATATTCAGTAGGTAGGTTCTTCCACTTGATGAGATACTCTGAAATTGATTGATTTCATAGCTGTTGGGTTCTTGTTTCTGTGACTACTCCAGGTTCCAATATGATTTTTCCTTCCTCTTCAATTTTTGGCAATATTGTTTGAATTGGGATATTTTGAAACTTTTGAATTAGTGGCCATACTTCTTTGTCCTTCTTCCATTCATCCCTTGCTTTGTTTATCCAATATGGTTGGATAATAGAAATAGCACAAAACAATGCTTCCACATCCTCATCCTTGAAGAGTCTTCCCATTCGGTAAGGTCGCCATTTTTTAGGTGCATGTAGTATTGCCAAAATTTCATTCTCATAAATAGCTTGCTTTAGATGTAGCAGTAAAAATACCCAATCGCCTACATCAAAACATTTTTCACTATGATGTTGATCTACGTGTTGTTTCATTTGATTTTGCACCGAAGTGGTGTTATCCTTTAAAAGTTGGAGAACTTGTTGTTGATGCTCGATGTGATCTTTCACTGCTTGAACCTTTTTCTTCTTGATATGTCCTTCTATATTTAGAGTTTGAGGCGTGGTAATTTATTCCAATCCTTTACAAGATATGGTCGGACTCATTTCTTGACGCTCGATGTGATCTTTCACTTCCTGAATATTTTTCTTCTTGATATGTCCTTCTATCTTGATAGTTTGAGGAGTGGTAATTCCGACCAGTGAATTAAAAGATATGGTTGGATTCATTTCTTCTTTCTTGATATCAACTTTCACTTCTTGCACCTTTTTCTTCTTGATATGTCCTTCCATCTTGAGAGTTTGAGGAGTGCTCATTCTTGCCAATAGTTTACAAGATATGTTCTGATTCATTTCTTCTTTCTTTAGGGTCGGGTCCTTGCATATATCCTCTTCTTTTGATGTTTCTTGATCCTTTTCTTCCTCCTCTTCATACTCTATGTAAAATAATTTCTTCTCAGCACACTTATGACCTTTATTGCATTTGCTATCACAATTGTAACAAAGCCCTTTTTCTCTTTTTTCTTCCAATTGTTGTGGTGTAACCCTTGTAGGTTGTGGAAGGCTACGAGAAACAACACGTCCATGTTTATAGCTGTGAGGGGTAGACTTCCTTGTTGCCATAATTTTACTTTCAAATATGTCACAAAGCCTTTTTACTCTTTCCAATTGTTGTGGTGCTACTCTAAAGAAGGTGTTGCTCTTTGTATCCTCATAATGTGCTATCATTTCCGCCGTGAGAATTGACCATGTAACAAGTTGTTTACGAGAACAAAGCCCTTTATACCATAAAAATTGATCCGGTTCTAAATATGAAGATGCAATACAGACCTTTTGTAATAGTGGTACACCATGTAGATCAAAATATTTCTCCATCTGAAGTATCCAATTTACCGGATCCTTGCCATCAAACTTCCTCATCTTGATTTTTCTTGATTTTTAGACCTTGATCTTGAAACGACTGTAACTCTGTAATTTTGAAAATTTAAGTTCTAAAATTGCTACCTGTAGTAGCCCTCTGTTTCCTCTTTCCAATTCCACCAGTCTGATCCAAATTGGATTCTCCAAGAAGGAGTTATGCACAATCTCCCAAGATGACCTGATTATAGACCTTTCCAGAAGAGCAAACTTGTATGAAGTGACACGTGTCAATTTTTCAACCTTTGGCTCTAAAAAGATATATAAGAAACTAAAGTCTGTCCTCTTTCTATACCTTCTTATGAAATTTCAATCCGATCCCTAGAGAGAAATTTATGACGATTTTCCCCAGGTCACCTATTTTGAATGTAATTCAGGAGTCTGCAAAAAGACCAACTTCCTCAGATCATATCTCCGAAAATATCACGCGAAAAGCTCTGAAATTCGGACCCAAGGTTCAGCGTGATTTCTTCTAAAATGGGTTTTTTTCGTGACTTCTGAAACGTCACAAGAAAAAAAAAATTATAGTGAAAATGCCACGATGACCTGTTTGGAGCAACGAAACCCTAGAATCCAAAGCTTTGATACCAAATGTTATGAAACCAGCTCAAGAAAAGATAGAAAAGATAGATCAACACCTTAGAATTTAGTCTCTTTGAGGGGGAAACCTCCTTTACATTACATAAATGAACAATTCTTGGATGATACAAATGAAAATACCTCCTTTCTATATATAGGAGTCTAAGGGGTCATAACATAATCAGAGCCGACATAACAATAATAATGTAAGGCACAATAATAACAATAGTGGGCTTCTATGGGGCACAAGAGTAACAATATGGGCACTACATGGGTACATCAATATAATAAGTGGGTTGTACTAATAACAATAAGGGGTTACACTAGTAGTATAGGGGCCTAACATCATGCAGTCACAATCACCCGCATACAGTGACCGAGAGAGAGACTAGGAAGTTTCAGTCGCACACAATTTGTTTTGATGAGAGTGACCATAGTTCAGATCTAGGGTTTGACATCTTGGCTTCAGTTGACTTCAATGATCTAGTAGATATGGGTTTCTCTTTACTGTAATACAAATTTGTAGATCTATAAATTTTATTGTTAGTATCTGCTTTAAACATATGTATTGGGCTCATTGACAGTAACAATAGTATTCAACAGTTGACATCTTTTTGTGATAAAACATTACATCCATCAATATGAGGGTTCTTATTCCTAGCATGATTCTATTTCATATATATCATTATTTTTTCCTGCATAGATAAAGTCAAGGATCATTTTACTCTCTTTTTCTACACCATTTGATGACGATATAAGAAGAATACGATTTGCAAGGGTTTTCCCATAGTGGGTTTTTCCCTAGTCTCGGACCAATCCCGATGTCTCTATATATATGCATGCTTTCTTATCTTGTTCCTTTTATGTTTGGTTGCATTGATGATGATGGTGATGTTGTTTCTTTCTATGCAATTTCATATGTTGATGTATAATGGTGTATATTTGAATAATGTAATGATTATATGGGATGAACTTAAATTATTAATGGTGAAATGCAATTATCAAAGTAAAGAAAAATGTCTCCCTAAGAAAATTTAACACAATGCCCCTACTGTTGTGGGGAAAAGTATCCGACTCGGATGACCCTATCCCTACTCTAAGGGTGACAGTCCTTAGCAACAACTGAAAGTAAAGCTTTGATTATTTTCCTTTATGAAAGTACAGAGAAGGAAGAAAAGATTGACCAACCAGTGTCTTTCGCTTTTGTCGATCCTGTCCTCTCTCTTTGTCTCTTGTTCCCAACTCCTTGCTCCCTTTGCCGGCCCAGCTACACACAGATCCTGCACAAACAAGAGAGGGAAACTACAAGAAACATGTACTCATAACTGATGCATGGATTAGAGTGAATCAGATATACAAGTAAATACAATACATCAATGCAATACAAGTATATAGGAGAACATTCAAAGCTTTATTGATAGAAGTAAAAGGGTTCTGAGAAGGTTACAACCATCAATGGCTCCAATCCAGCAGCACCTCCCCAGCAGCAAGAAATCTCCTCTTCTCCTCTATAAAGCAATCACCCAATAGCTCTAACTGTAAACCAACAGCACTTCCTTGCTTTGCACAAAATTCCAGCCTCCTTAGACCTCATAGAAGAGCTCTATATATAGGATAGAAGAAGAGAGGATGAGTCAGCTTGAGACTGCCATAAAGCTGCCTTGTGTCCTCTCCCTCTTCAGTTAATCTTCAGTTCTTGAGTCCACTTGGAGATCCTTGCTTACACATGGAGATCAAGTACCTCTTACTCATCACAGGGCGAATCTCTTGAACCAAGTGTCAGTTTGGAAGCTTCCTGGGCAATTGACACCTTGCAGAATGACTGTGCCACTTGGCCAATCTCGCCCAACGCAGGTAGCCTTCATTAGATTTGACTTTCAGTGCAGGTACAAGGAGGAGCAGTTGCATTCCAGCGCAGATGCTCAGTGGAGCAGCTGACATGATCCAAAAATAGCCTGTTTCTGAGTGCTTTCAGGTGGAGAACTGATGGGAAGTGCTGTGGTTTGCTGACCTTGTTCTTCTAGGGGTAAGAACAACATGTTTAGGGACTGAGGATCCCTGTAATTATTGACATTTCATGCTCCATGCTGCGAGGCACAAAAATGTCTATAACACCTACTACTTTCCAGAGGCAAATTCTAATTATTTTTGTTGAACTTGTTTATGACTCTGTTGAAATATACATGGGTGATTTCACTCCTTATGGATGTGACTTCCATGAAGCTCTCTCCAATTTTTGAAAGGTCTTGAAGAAATGTATTGAAACTAATCTCTCATTGAGCCCTGAGAAATGTGAATTCTTGATGAATGAAGCAATTGTCCTTGATCATTCCATATCCAAGGAAGGGACACAGTTTGACCCAAACAATATTTCCATCATCAAAAGGGTCAATGCCCTCAAAATAAAAGAGATGTCAGGAGTTTCTTTGGATTTACTGGGTATTATAGAAGCTTCATCAAAGACTTTAGTGAAGTAGCTTCTCCTTTGTTTGGATTACTGACCAAGGATTCAAATTTTTGCTGGACAAGCAACTGCCAATAGGCCCTTGAAGTGCTAAAAGAAAATTTAACCACTACACCCATTTTAGGGGTCCCAACTGGGCATTTCCTTTCCATATCCATGTTGATGCATTGGATAAAGTTTTGGGGGAAAACTTAAGACAAGTAGAAGATAAATTGCCTAATGTTATCTATTTCATTAGTAAGAATATGTCTAAAGCTGAGTTGAATTACACTGTCGTTGAAAACAAATTCAGACACTATATCACTGGGTATCAAACTTTTGTTCATACTAATCATGTAGCCATTAAGTACTTACTGGTTAAGCCTGATTTCAATGCTAGGATAATTAGATGGTTTTTATAGTTACAACAATTTGATTTGACTATTATTAACAAACCGGGGAAAGAAAATGTGGTTGTAGATTTCTTTTCCAAACTAACGTTGCCTACACGTAATGAGGATATGGTGGATGGTCAACTTCCATATGAATTATTTTCCATCTCAGTGCTTTCTCCTTGGTTTGATGACATAGCCAACTACTTGGTTGCTGTGAGGTTCCCTCCTAATCTATCATCTAGAGAGAAAAGAAAGATTGTATGGAAAAGAAATCCTTTTACTTGGATTGGGGGAAATCTTTTCAGGTTGGGACCAGATCATATATTGAGGAGATGTGTAAGGGAAGAAGAGGTTTTGAAATCCTCTAAACATGTCATGATGGACCTTATGGGGGTCATTTTTATGCTAAGAGGACAAACTTTAAAGTTTTACAGACTGGTTACTATTGGCCCACTTTACATCAAGATGCAAGGAGATACACCACCAGATGTGATTAGTGCCAATGGATGGGTAAACCCTCACCCAAAGATTAAATTCCCCTACAACCTCAAGTGGCCTTAGAGCCATTTGAGAAGTGGGGCATGGATTGAATTGGGCTAACCGATCCACCATCAAGACAGAAGAGGTACATCATTGTGTTAACTAATTACTTGACAAAGTGGGCTGAGACAAAGGTAGCCAAAGAAGAAACTGAGCAGAAGGTGGGTGAGTTTTTAAGAGAAAACATCTTCTATAAGTTTGGGTATCCAAGGGAAGTATTCGTCGATTAACGAGCACAATTCATATCAAATCTAATTGAATATCTCATGAGGAAACACCATATCAAGAACAAGACATCCACTTCCTATCACCCTTAAGAAAATGGGCAGGTAGAGGTCACAAATAGAGCATTGGAGAGCATCCTCACCAAGGTTGTTAGCAGCAGCAGGAAAGATTGGGCAGATAGACTAGTAGAGGCCACTTGGGCCTACAACACCACTTGGAAAACCACCACTGGGTTCACTCCATATGACTTGGTTTATGGGAAGAAGGATTTTCTTTCTATTGAGTTTGAATATAACACTTTGAGGATGGAAGCTCAATTGGACTTAGACCTCACTACAACACAACAATAATGGTTGCTCCAACTTAATGGCTTAGATGAGTTCGGGATGTAAACTCTCCTACACATTGAAGTCATACAATTGAAAATAAAGGTATGGTATGACAAGCATATCAGGGAAAATACTTTTCAAGAAGGAGATTGGGCCCTGTTATATGATTCTAGGTTCAAATATTTCAAAGAAAATCTAATGACAAGATGGTTGGGTCCACAT
Source organism: Pinus tabuliformis (assembly GCA_031772625.1). Taxonomy (NCBI): domain Eukaryota; kingdom Viridiplantae; phylum Streptophyta; class Pinopsida; order Pinales; family Pinaceae; genus Pinus; species Pinus tabuliformis. The sequence continues at coordinate 664,935,815 of CM062810.1, read as the reverse complement.
CTGTTAGAAAAGTATCATGAAAATGGATTTTTCCAGATCAGAACCATTATTGAGGAAGGTATTCCCTTACTTGTAAATAGTTATAGGTTGAAGCTATATAGGAGACCTCTATCCAAGGAAGAATTTGTCAGTTCAGTCAGCAGAGAATTAAATTTGATTGGGAGTTTCATATCTTCAAGCCCACAGTATTCCTAGAAATTTGAAAAAATAAAAAAAATAAAAATACGAAGACTTGGATGAAAACCTGTTTGAGGCATCTAAGGCCAACTCCATGATTGAAAACCTCTTTGAGGTAGCCCAGGAGAAAAACAATGAGAATAAAAAATAAATATTCCTAGGTGAAAACCTCCTATGAGGCACCTAAAATGGGCACATTGGTTGAAAAAATCCACAGAGGCAGCATGCTTGTGTCTAAAAAAAAGGAGAAAAAAAGGAACACAAGGAAGAAGTTTACACCATTCTAATGAGCCTCATCATTGGATAATTATATGGGGCTTATTCACCTCCTAGATTAGTCAAACTAAATTTTCTCATAACTTATTACATGTTATTTATTATATTTTGTTTATGAGATGAGTTAGAGTTGGATATTATGCTTTGTGGACTAATATTCATTGAATGCGGGATTAAAGGAGAAAATCAAGGAATTTTGGAAAAGACTAAGGTCAAAACTTGAATGGGACAAGGGAGAGGGATTGTAGGAGGTAAATCCTCCTCAGTAGGATTTGGATTTTGATTGAAAAACTCTACTCTATTTTCGAGCTGTGAGACTTGTGAAAGTTCTATTGATGTAATTTGTTGTTTTGGTAATAAGAATGAGTTTTGTTTCGATCCAGCATTGAGTTAACTCAGAGGGTTGAAGCTCTTGGGTTAGGGCCCAACCCTAGCATCCAAGTCCCCTCTTTATTGTACATATATGTTTAGTGTAGATTCCTAGCTTGACTGTTAATTTTCTCTTTAGATGCATTTCCATTACAAGTAGTGTAGATTAGATTGGTTTTTTAATAGTTTACTTCCATTTGTGCCTTATTTCAAGTAGAATATTAGCAGAGATAAAAGGGATCACCACAATTTTATCAGCAAGATTCTCGGGCTCACTTCCTCCGTCTGCGATCATGACTTGAGGAAGGGACCCTTAAGCAGCCCTAGAAACACAAATTTCTAGTTATTTTATGAGCTTTGGAGTTTGTTGTATTTAATTAGTATTTGGTTAGTTTTTCAAGGTGGATTTACATGGTCATCTTTTTCATCTCCATTCCTACAATAGAACTCATTCATTCTTTCATTCCTTTCTGAAACTTTCTTCATGCATAGTATAGGTAGTTGATTCATTAATTATGATTTTCTAGTTTATGAAAATGTATCTTGTTGCATAGCTTTTTGGAAGACACACATGTTTTATGTAGAGCAGGTGCTTCAGGAGGAGACTAAGACTGTGTAGCCAGTTGCCACATTCCACTCCATCCACCTTAGCCATCCCTTGTTTTCAGCATCACCTTCACTAGTTTTTCATCATTTTTCATAAAAATTCTTCTAAGCACATTGAGCGAATCTAGCCATCTATTATCTTGGATATTGACTCCTGAGTGATCATATACCTTCTCCCACTCCATTCCACCCATCACACACCTTTCCTAGGCATCCCATCACCTCCAACACCTCACATTTATCTCCCGCCTATATAATGTAGGTTTCCTGTCATTCCTACATGATCATCTTGTAGGTTTCTAGTACATCCTGTAGGTTTTCCTGAAATGGCCTGTTTTGAGGCCGAATTGATGGAAAACCTCTAGGAAGTCACCAAAAGCCTCCCAGGGGTCCTTCACACCATCTAACCATTTCATAACCCTTCCAGCCATCCTCAAACATACTTAATTAACCTACCACATCCACAAGAACAATTAGTTTGCATACTTGATTTTGCATAAAAATACCAAAAAAAGGAAAAACAGATTTAGTTTAGTCTCTTTACTTGCACATTAGTGTTGTTTGATGCTTCTTACTTCTACAACTTAGATAGTAGTATTTGTTTCATGTTGATTTAGAATTTCTTCCTAGCATATCTTCTTAAACGGTTAATTAGGGAATGGTTTGATTTATCTTTACATGTCAACCTTCTCCATTATTGTCATAGAGTAACTCTCTTAGAAGTAAATATACCTTTCTTCCATCAAAGAATCAAGCTTCTTTTGACTCCATAGAATTCTGGCTTGGAACCCCAGTGGTCTCTTGCCAGCTAAACAGTGATAATAGGCAAGACCATCAATTTTACTTGTGCATACAACACTTTCACCTCCAATTTTGTACGAACCTCGGGCTGATAAGTAAAGCTAATAACCCAAGGGTTGCAGCATCCTTGCTGCAATACTGGTGCTCATCACTTTTTGGCATCGTTGCCAGGGAGGTGTATGAGTAGAATGTGATTATTGCTTTCTTTTCTTCTATTTCTTGTCTTCAATATTCTGCCATTAATTTATTTCTACAAAAGTAATCTAGTTGTTTCGTTTCTTCCATTTTGCATTTTCTGCTTTCCTTTCCATTTCCCAAGCAAGATTTGAATTCAACAAGTAGCTTTTTCATTATGTCAGTTATTTTCCTTCAATCAGCAATTTCAATTCTGCAAGTGCTTTCCAAGTTTGAGAAAAAAAATACAAAACCAAACCAAAAATATTTCCTTTCATGCCTCGTAGGAATAGGGACAGTTTTGGGAAATTTTTGCCAAATACCCCCACTTCATCAAACAACCAACCGTCCCTCTTCTTCGGTGGATATGAACTGGAGGAACCCTTAGGTGAGCAACCTGACATATTTGAAGACCCTATACGGGAAGAAGAATAAGAATAACCCATTCCTACTTAACCAATGGCTGAAAACAAAAATGACAGAGGGAATAGAGAGAGAGTTGAGGATGCCTTCCCCATCAAGGAAACCAATGGGGACACTAAGATGAAAAATATAAGCCCCTCTACCCTACCTCATTTCCATGGCTTGACCACAAAGGAAACCAAAACTTTCCTATTTGAGTTTGTTGTTATATTTCAAACCTATGACTATACAAATAATGAGAAAAAATTAAAACTATTTCCATCTACCCTCAAGGATGCAGCATTCCACTGGTTCATGGGTTTACTTGTAGATAGCATCACAACTTGGGCTCAAATGCAGCAGGACTTTAACAACAAATACTGGGACTTTTGTCAATCAAACGATACTAAAGAAGGAATTTTCAAGATGACCATAGGTAATGACGAATCCCTAGAGGATTACGAAGAAAGATTCCAACGTACCTACAAAAGGGCCAAGTGCACACTTGACCCTGAGTCACTAAATCTGGTCCTGCTTAGGGGAGTAAGGGAGTATCTTCTGGATACCTTACATTTGTTATCAGGAGGAGATATCTACCAATTACCCTATGAGGGTATCAAGGTTGTATTTAGAAACCATTCTAAGGCAGCTAGGAAAAAGGGTAGGGGTAGTCAATCTATGGCTAGTACTTCGTCTTCCAACTCATCCATCAAGGGTGAAATTGGAAACATGCTAGAAGATTTCAAAAGTGAGATGTTGCAAACCCTTTCCTTGCAAATTGATACCATGCACATTAAGAGGAAGCAGGAGGAAGCAGAGAGATCCTTGGCTATTTTTTGTCCTAAATGCACCAGGAGGCATCCTAGGAATGAATTTCCATTGAACTCTATTGAAATTTGCTTAGTCTGTGAAGAAAACCACTCCACAAACAGGTGCCCTTCTTTGCCTGGACTCAAATCTATATATCAAGGAGCCGAAGGGGTCACTGAGTAGCTCTGCTACATTAACCAAAGGAGATCTCATGGGCCTAGACCATACCAGCAAGGCATGCAAGGGTCGTCCCATGCATATTACAACCCCAACCAAACCACAACCATACCTTCTTGGGGACCACCTGCTCATCCTTCCTGGTCTACACCCCTTCCTTGGTCCTTTGAATCTTAGCATCACTCCAAGCCAGTAATTTCAACCTTATGCTCTGCCACAACCCTAGTGGAATGCACCGCCCCAGGGATGGAGGCTCCAATACAACAATGCTCCAGTGCTATTTTCTCCACCACCTGCCCAATCACAGCTCCTAAGCTCTACTCCACCCAAGCAACCCCATATTCTTGCCTGGCCAAATCCGAACCTGAACAACAGGTAAGCTCACCAAGTATACAGTGGAGAGACATCATATCCATCTTATGTTGTGGAAATCTCATAGATTAACCTGAGATCTAGGAGAGTTCTCTCAAATAACCAACCTCCACCTACACCTAGGGAGGTTGAGGAAGAAATAGAGGAAAGAAATCAAAAATTAAATCCACCCTTTCCTGAGAGATTAGCCCAACCACTCCAGCCTACCCCATAAGAGACTAAACTTCTGGGAGAATTGAAAAATCTATGTGTAAAGATTCCACTTCTCCAAGTAATAAAAGATGTTCCTATTTACAATAAGTTGATTAAGGAGAAGTGCTTCAAGCATCCAAGGAGGCAAAAAATGGATGCCCCTACCATTAATGTCATTGGAAAGTTGTTCGACTTAATGCTGGGGCACGCAGTTTGTCCAAAATATTTGGACCCTGGAAGCCTTGTAGTAGATGTGCACATCAATGGCACCACTGTCCCACACACTCTGATCTATCATGGGGCTACCATTAATGTGATGACCAAGGACACAATGCTTAATCTCAACCTCCAAGGTTTAAAGAGGAAGACCACTATAGTTCTGCAACTTCCAGACCATTCCACAGTGAACCCTGAGGGAATTGTGGAGGATGTGATCATCTCCATTGACTCTTGGGAGTACCCTACAGATTTCCTAGTTCTCCAGCCTAAGGCTAAGCTTACTGGTTACCCTCTCATCCTTGGGAGACCATGGTTGGCCACTGTTGATGCTTAAATTAGTTACAGAGCTGGTAATATGACCATAAAGAATGGGAATATGTCCAAGCAGTTAGTCATATACCCTCCTTCTCAACCTTCTCTAGAGCGTGACTTACCTTTATGGTTGGAGGAGGAGGAAGAAGATGAAATTTATTCCGCCCAGCTTTATAATTTAGAAGCAACCATGGAAGGAGGACAACAGGATGAGGATGACTTGATTGAACACCTACTCCAAAGTTCAACTCCCAATTCATTACCCTTAGAAGAAGCAGTAAAGGAAACCCAGAACAATCATCCAATTGACTTATGCTTGGCCGATTCCAACCCAATCCATGTCAAAACCTAGAATTTGGCCCAAAGAGAACCTTGAAAATCAATCCATCTCTTTCTGCTCTCCAAGAAGAGAAGTTATGAAACATATTAAAGGAAAATCTAGAAGCCTTTGCTTGGAGTTACAAACAAATGAAAGGAGTACACCCCTCAGTGTGTACTCACCACATATACATCAAAGAAGGTTGCAAGTTAGTCCATCAACCACAAAGGAGGATGAATCCATCTCTTAAAGATATAGTCAAAGAAGAACTGCAAAAACTGCTAGATGTAGGATTCATTTATCCTATCTTTGACAATGAGTGGGTCTCTCCATTGGTGTTAGTTCCCAACAAAAATGGTAAGTGGAGGATTTGTGTTGATACAGGGAGTTGAGCATGTAGGTTTTAACCCCATACAGAAATTACTTGCATATGAATTCTAAAACACAGAAAATAAACAATGCGAGAGAATAACACATAAAACACATATACACAGAGATTTTTCCCTGGATCCCAAAACCGAGACTACCAGCTTGATTTTTCATTATATTCCTTTCAATGTTACAATACATATTTATACATGTCGAAGCATACAATACCATGGACCAAAAACCATTGCATCCAAAACCATGGACCGAAAACCATCGCATCCAAAAAACATGTGCGAAAATCATTCACAAAACCATAGGTGGGTCCGCCCAACCTAACATAGGTTCCAAAACCAAAATTTTCTGGGGTGCTACCCTGGACCCCATTAAGTGGGGTTACGGGTACACCTCAAACCCCATGTGACACCCCATCTAACCCCCGGGTTAACTACGTGGGCTAGTCGTGGAAAGAATATAACACAACCCAACATTCTCCCACTTGTTGTTTTCTTTCCACAGGGGCCCCAAGAGAGCTTAGTCATTTTTCCAGCCCTGAAATGCCTATTGTCTCTCTACACCAAGAGAACTTCTCAGAGCTCACAAATTTTGTTAATGCATCTGCAGTATTCTACAAAGTGTCCACCTTTAGCAGCAACACCTTTTTGTCTTCTATCATATCCCTCACAAAGTGATACTAAACATCAATGTGCTTTGTCTTTGAATGATATGCGAGGTTCTTTGCCAAGAAATTGCACTTTGACTGTCACAGTCTATCCTTATAGCTCCCTGTACTAACCCCATACTTGAACACAATCTCTGCAACCAAACTACTTCCTTGCTTGCATGAGTGGTTTCCATGTATTATGCCTCTGTAGTTCATAGTGCTATTGCTAATTGTTTCTTACTCATCCAACTAACTACACCTCCAAATGGGTTAAACACATACCCACTTGTAGATCTTCTCTTATCTAGATCTCCAACCTAGTCTACATCAACAAAGCCATGAATATCCAACACTCTGTCCAATCTTGGTCTTCCTTGGTAGCACAAACCATAATCACTAGTGCCACACAAATACCTAAAAACCTGCTTCACTATTGTCTAGTGCTCCTTCCCTAGTTTTGACATAAACCTGCTCAATACTCCCACTACATGTGCAATGTTTGGTCTAGTACAGACCATTGCATACATCAGGCTACTGATTGCACTTGCATATGGAACACGGGACATGTCCTCTTCCTCTTCTTGTGCCTTGGGACACTGTTCTGCAGATAACCTCACACCTATAGAAATAGGAACCTTCATCGATTTACTATCCTGCATATTAAATCTCTATAGTATTGTCTCCACATACTTCCTCTGGTTTAACCAGAGCTTCCTCTTTGCCCAATCTCTTTTAATTTCCATGCCCAAAATATAGTTTGCAGCACCAAGATCTTTCATGTTGAATTTGGAGGACAATTGGGTCTTCAAATCCTGGATAATTTCTTTGTCATTTCCAACCAACAACATATCATCCACATACAAGACCAGATAAATAACATGGTCACCAATTAATTTAAAATACACATAGTGATCTGCTTTGCTTCTGGTGAAGCCAAGTCCCCGTATAAATGTATCAAATTTCTGATACCACATCTTTGGTGATTGTTTTAACCCATACAAAGACTTCTTTAACTTGCATACCAGTTCTTTCTTACCCTTCATCGCAAAGCCTTTAGGTTGCTTCATGTATATTTCCTCTTCCAGATCCCCATGAAGAAATGATGTCTTCACATCCATCTGTTCTACCTCAAAATCAAAAGTAGCAGCAACAAATAAAAGTAATCTAATAGAAGTTACCTTGGCAACAAGAGAAAAAATATCACCAAAATCAATTCCCAGCACCTGGGAATAACCTTTCACTACCAACCGAGCTTTGTATTTCTCGACCTTTCCTTCTACATTTGTCTTCTCTTGAACACCCATTTGCTGCCAATGGGTTTCCTTCCAGCCGGAAACTCCACTAGATCCCAAGCCTCATTTTTGTGCAAAGATGCCATTTCATCAACCATGGCCTCTTTCCAGAGTTTTTCATCCTCTGAATCCACTGCTTCCTTCACAGTTCTGGGATCATCATCAGTAATAGACAAAGCAAAATTTGAACAGAAAGCAGGTGGAATATACCTTTCAATCTTCCTTCTTTCTCAAACTAATCTTCTCACAGTCAGAATTTGTGGCTCTTCATCTTCTGATTCTTCCTCCTTTAGCTCAAACTCTATCTTCTCAGGTTCCTTTGGTTGGACTTCATGTTTAATAACATCTTTTACCTCTCTGAACACCACATCTCGGTTGTACACAACCTTCTGTGTGACTGGGTTCCAAAGCTTATAACCCTTTAAACCATCCTTATACCCAATAAAGATGCACTTTTCAGATTTACTATCCAACTTGGTTCGTTTCTCCTTTGGAACATGTACATATGCATCACATCCAAATACCCTCAAATGTGAAAGAGAGGGTTTCTTACCAGTCCATACCTCTTGTGGAGTCTTATCCTCCTACGTTGATGAAGCTGGCCTATTGACCAGGTAACCTGAAATATCCATCGCCTCTGCCCAGAATTCCTATCCTAACCCAGCACCACTGAGCATGCTTCTTATCCTTTCCATCAACGTCTTATTCATTCTTTCTGCAACTCCATTTTGATAAGATGTATATGGAGTAGTCTTCTGTCGTGCTATACCACACTTCTTATAGAATTCTTCAAATTCCTTGTTGCAAAACTCCCCACCATTATCTGTCCTCAGCACCTTTATCTTCTTCTCTGTTTGGTTTTCCACCAAAGCCTTAAATTCTTTAAACCTGTCAAATACTTTAGATTTCTTTTTAAGGAAATATATCCATGTATTCCTTGAGAAGTCATATATAAATGATACATAGTACACATACTTACCCAACAATGGAGCCTTCACAGACCCAAACACATCACTGTGCACAAGCTCTAATATCTGTTTCAACCTCTTACCACCAGAGGGGAAACTCACCCGATTCTACTTCCCATATACACAATTTTCACAGAAATCAAAATCTAGAGAGCTATTACTCATACCTTATACCATACCTTTACCATGAAGTATTCGAAGGCACTTCTCTCCAATATGTCCAAGCCTTTTATGCCACAGCATGGTCTTCTCTCTAAAGACCACTAGATTTTCTGCTCCACTTTCAGGAACCACAGAACTATTGCACCCATCAATAATAGTGCTACCTTGTAGCTTGTACAAAGTTCCAATCCGAACTCCCCGCATCAATACCAGTGCTCCCTAAACCATTTTGCAAGTATCCTTCTCGAACACTGTTTTTACACCTGCATCATCGAGCTTGCTTACATAAATCAAATTTCTGGCTAATGCAGGTATTTGTAGAACACCTGGAAGCATATAACCCTTCCACCTTGCAACTTCAACTTTACTTTTCTGTGACCAACAATTCTAGCCTTCCTATCATCCCCTAAGAAGACATCACCACCATCGTATTTCTCAAACTCGCATAACCACTCTCTATGGGGAGTGAAGTGAAAGGATGCATCTGAGTCAATCAACCATGCCTCATGATCTACATGTGTAATTGAAGAAGCCAAGTACACATCCCCACCTTCATTTGAGGTGTTTTTCGCCTTTGCAGAAGGAGCATCATCAAATCCCTTTCCTTTATCAGGAGCTTTTGATTTATAGTCCCTTTTGTAGTTCCCTTACTTTCTGCATTTCCAGCACACCACCTTTACAGGTTTTCCTAGAGATTTATATCTCCGCTCGATGACTTATTTTTGTTTCTGTTCTGGGACTATCCTCGTACAGACAAGGCATCACCATTCTGACTCTCCATATTTTTCTGTCTCATCTCCTCCGTCAGCAAGGTTGAGACTATTTCATCAAACTACAAGGCAGTTGCATTGCTACCTATTGCAATAACCAAACTATCCCACGAATCTGGTAGAGAACACAACAAACTGATGCACTTATCTTCATCTGAAATTTTAATATCAACAGATGCTAACTGACTTACCACAATATTAAATTCATTCAGATGCTCTGTCACCAAGTCTCCATGTTTCATCCTCAAGTTATACAGCTCTTTCTGCAGGAACAATTTATTCACCAGAGACTTAGATTGGTACAAATTCCCTAACTTGTCCCACAAAGCCTTCGCCGCAGCTTCCCCTGATACATTCAGTAATACTAAATCTGAGACACATAATCGTATTGTTCTCTTTGCCTTCTGATCCAACTTCTTCCATTCTTCATCGGACACTCTTATTGGTTTAGTACCTGGATCTACCGCGATCCACTGATCTTTATCCACCAACAGATCCTCCATCTTGAGTTTCCACAACTCAAAACTCTGACCATTAAATTTCTCGATCTCTATCTTTCCACTACTTGCCATCTTCTTTCACCAACAGAATCGATCTCGTAGATCTCCCACTGAACAGGGTCTACCACAAGCCCGAGCAAAACCCCTCAGCAACAAAGGCGTCCCCTTGAAGCCCAAACAACTCTCATTCCAAATGTAGGTTTTAACCCCATACAAAAATTACCTACATATGAATTCTAAAACAAAAAAAATAAACAATGCGAGGGCATAACACATAAAACACATATACACAGAGATTTTCCCCTGGATTCCAAAACCGGGACTACTAGCTTGATTTTTCATTATATTCCTTTCAATGTTACAATACATATTTATACATGCCGAAGCATCCAATACCATGGACCGAAAACCATCGCATCCAAAACCATGGACCGAAAACCATTGCATCCAAAAAACATGTGTGAAAATCATGTGCAAAACCATAAGTGTGTCTGCCCAACCTAACATTGGTTCCAAAACGAAAACTTTTCGAGGCGCTGCCTTGGACCCCATAAAATGGGGTTATGGGTACACCTCAAACACCATGTTACCCCCCCCTCTAACCCCCTGGTTAACTACGTGGGCTAGTTGTGGAAAGAATATAACACAACCCAACAGAGCAAAGCCACAAAGAAGGATCATTTTCCTCTACCCTTCAATGACCAAGTGCTATATGGCCTGGCAAGGAAAAGGTTTTTCTCTTTCCTAGATGGATTCAGTGGGTACAAACAAATCCGAATCTACCCAGAAGATCAACATAAAACCACATTCACTTGTTCTTGGGGTAGTTTTGCCTATAGGGTCCTTCCTTTTGGCCGATGCAATGCTCCTACCACTTTCCAGAGAGAAGTCTTGAGTATTTTCCTGAATTAGTCCATGATGCGGTGGAGATTTATATGGATGATTTTACACCTTATGGCTGTGATTTTCAAGAAGCCCTGTCTAACCTAGACAAAGTGCTCCACAAATGCATTGAAATGCACCTGTCTCTCAGTCCTAAAAAATGTGAATTCTTAATGACTACAAGGACCGTGATAGGTCATTTAACATCTCAGTAAGGACTGTAGGTGGACCCAAACAATATAGCTACATCCAAAGGGTCCCACCTCCTCAAAAGCAGAGAGATGTCAGACAAAAGTTTCTTAGGGTTAGCTGAATACTACCGAAGGTTCATAAAGGACTTCAGCAAGGTGGCCTCTCCTTTATTTGGTTTTTTGGCCAAAGACTCTAATTTTATATGGTCAAAAAGCTATCAAGAGGCTTTATGTAACAACCCTGGTGAAAATTCTATGTAAAAATATATAAATACCATGGATGATGGGACACGTATTCCAAGCTAAATGGTGGGCAATACATGCTAGTATGTGTTCATTTGGTTGTTTATGGCTAAGGAAATTGGCAAAGGCAATGGCTAAGGCAATAAAGAGGAAAAACAATATTTTGGCACATTTATTTATGAAAATAATGGAAATTAGGAGAAAAAGGAGGTGAAAGGTCACAAGTTGCATGTGAGGAGGAAATTGAAGGAAAATAATGGAAAATGAAGAAAATAGAGGCCCCATTAATAAAAAGGCTTATGAGGATCAGTGGGCAAGACTTGGTCAGTTCAGTTTTGGAGCTCTCTCATTATTCTCTCTCTCTCTCTCATACTCTTGGTTACTTATAGTTTTCTTCGAGCACTCTTGGAGGGTGCAACATACTTGGATTCTTGGAGTAGGAAGACAAAGGAAGAGCAGGAAAGTGCAAGAAGGCATCGGCATCAGCAGCTACATAAGATTTTCTTGTAGGTACCAAGTTGCATGTATGATTTCTTCACTAGTTTCAACATGCATGGCACATGCATGTGGTTTCTTGGTTATGATCTATCATTGACATGGAGGATGGTCGGGATTGACAATGGATTGCCTAGCCTTGCCATTTCTTGGATAGCCATGGTGATTGTGGGTTTACTTTCATTGCTTTGTTTTGGTTGGTTCTAATTTTTCCATAGCTTGGGTTGAGTTACTAGTCCTGGAAGCCCTAGTTGAACAAATGCTTAGGAAGCCCTATAACAGCTTGGGTTGATTTACTAGTCCCAGAAGCCCTGCTTGGACAAATTATCTGGAAGCCCTTGGCAGGTTGAGTTACTAGTCTTGGAAGCCTTGGTTGGACAAACGCTCTGGAAGCCCTATATAAGTTATGGGTTGAGTTACTAGTTCTGGAAGCCTTGGTTGGACAAACACTCTGGAAGCCCTGGAAGACTTGGATGGAGACCAATATGATGATGGTTTTTGGTGATGTCCGACCGTGAGGTAGAATCACTATTTGATGGGTTGATGTGGGTAGCCTATGGAAGCCCTGGATGAGTTTTGATTAATGTGTTCTATGAGATCCCGCATTCATGCTTGAAATATGGCACAGGGGTGATTAGCCGAAGAGAGACTTGGCTCAGCTAATCTATGGTTGGGTGGAACGTGGTAGTCCCATCTCCAATTGGTTCATTGCATTTATTATTGAAAAAAATTCATTCCCTTGATTTTCATGTGCAAATGTACCGATGTATATATGGATTTTGACCGATGATATGTTTATTGTATTTCTATTCCTATTATGTTGTTTATATGCACATTTATCCCGGAGAATTTTATAGAGTGGTATCATAGGATGGTTCAAACACTTGGATTGGATGGGTTCTATCATAGGTAAAATGAAGAACAAAGGTTAAATTTTAAACCTTTTTGTCATATTTGTTATAACTTTCCTTCTGTGGAATATTAGAAGTCGAAAATTTGTCCATACTGAAGGTAAATCCCACTCATAATGTGGTAAAATTTTTAGATATTGGTTCACAATACTTTAGGAATTATGATCTAAGGAAGATGACCTTCCTGAATGCACCTTTAAACAGGTCACGTTGAAATTTCTGCAATAACTTTTCTTCTGTAGGGTTTAAGAAGCTGAAAAATTGTCCACATTGAGGGGAAATACCAATGATTATGTGGTAGAAATTTCAGATATTGGGTCGCAATATTTTAGGAGATATGAGCAGAGGGAGTCGAGCCTTCTGAATGCTCCTAAAATTAGGTCTCAAACAGGTCACGCTGACATTTTTGTTATAACTTTATTCTGGGCACTCTCAGGAGCTGAAATTTTTTCCACAATGAGAGGAAATCCCACTTATATTGTGTTAAAAATTTCATACATTTATTCGCTATATTTTAGTAGATACGACCAGTGTAAATCGAGTTTTCTCGATACTCCTAGAATTGTCACCAAATAGGATTGTGTTGGTATTTTGTTATAACTTTTCATCTATGAAATCTTAGAAGCTGAAACTTGAACCATATTCAGGAATAATTCCCCTGATCTTATGGTTCATTTTCCATAGCTTATACTACTACAATTTAGGATATATGCATTGAATCATTCACTATATTAGTTTGCATGCAAAGTGTTTCATGAAATGCTTAAATGGTTCAATGATTAATTGCATAAAAATTGTTTGATAAAATGCCCCAATGAGTATGTTGTTTGTGGTTGGGGATAATATTGATGTGTAATAGTATTTTTTTAGTTGATATATGCTTACTTTTATGCAAATAGTTTGTTATATTAGTTTGCATGTAAAGTGTTTGAAGAAATGCTTACATACAAATGTAATAGTATATTAGTTGTTTGAAGAAAATGTGAAATTATGGTAATTATTTGAAAAAAATGTTATTTATTAGATGGGATAACATTGTAGTATGATAGAGAAGTGTGGAAATAAATATTGGTTTAGAACTTTCGTGAGCGTTTCTACCTCCTGTTGCGACCTGCTTTGCGTAGCCTGAGACTGGGCTCTGCCCTCTCGGTCGTTTCTGCCTCTGACCCTGGTCCTCCTGACCTCTGGATCTCTCAGATCTGCTAGGATCCTTCTTTTTTCTCTTGTTCTTCTTCAAGATCTTGCTGAGCCACTTGATCTCTTGTCAGAACTGCTTGGATTTGTGCCCTCGGAGATTCTTCTTGTAGGGTCTGATCGGATCCTCTTCTTCTTCATCTCAGTCTTGAGACGCCTCATTTCCTGTATTTTCTTGGTGCAGGTCGGTTTTGATGATTTGATCTTCTTTTCCATGGAGGCCCAAGGCTCGCCCACTGGTCCCTTGCAAGCTCCATCCCCGGAAGCTAAAGCAGCCTTCTCCTATCTACTTGCTTCACTGCCCAAAAAGAAGAAGTCCAAAGTCGCTAAGTTCATCAAAAGGCTCGATGATGTTCCGGAGGTAAACCTCCCTCCTGATGGCCCGATCCAGGTCACTTTGTCCCTGGCAGATCATGCCCTAGTGGGTCAATTCACAGGCCTTTGGGCCTCGCCAAAATCAACGGAAAACTGGGTCATTAAGAACTGGGTTCCGCTGATTAAAAACAAATTCACCTCTTATTTTCTGGGTAGAGGCTTCTTCATGCTCGAGTTCAACACAAAGGAGGACAAAGACCTAATCTTTAGGAATGGGCCCTATTTCATGGGACCTCAAGGCCTCTACCTCAACAAATGGACCCATGACTTCGATCCGGCCTTGGATGTCCCTACGGCAGTCCCTGTCTAGGTTCGACTCCCTAATCTTCCAGTGCATTATTGGAACTAGGAGTCCCTCAATCACATAGGAAATACTTTGGGAAAATTCATTAATAGAGAAAACAACAATGATCAGTATGATTGCGCCTGAATCTTTGTCAAGGTGGACTTAGAGGTGGGGCTTTCGGAGGCGATCAAATTAAAGGTTGGCAGTTGGACGCATGTGCAAGTGTTGGACTATGAGCAACTCCCTTTCAAATGTTGTAAATGTCACATCTATGGCCATTTTGCAAGAGAGTGCCCGAACAAAGGGGAAGTAGAGAAAGGAAAGGAAGAGGGCTGGAACCAGTTCAAGAGGCCAAAGACATCTCACAAGAAATCTGGGGTTCATGGCCCCCAACCTAACTCCACCCAGAATGTTCCCCCACCAAAAAGCCAAGAAAATAGGTATGAGGTCTTAAGCTTTGCTGAAGAGACTTCCTGCTGAAGAGACTCCTCAGGAAGAAGATAGGCAAGATAAACCATTAGAAAAAATGACTTCAGCAGAAGCAAGACCTGAAGAAAGCACCATGGTAAGAAACAAGGATAATCAAGCAGAAACCTCTGAGGAGGAACATGACTCGGAGGAGTCTGAGGAGGATGGAGAAATAGGAGATACGCAGAAATCAGTTAGAAGATCTGCAAGGGGCCGAAAATCTACTAGAGAAAAGAGAGATCAAGAAAATTACAAAGACAAGCTTCAGGGTAGTCAGCCCACTCTAGAGAAACTCCTTGGCAAAAATCCGAAGATGATCAAAAACCAAGCGCAGGGCTCCAAGGGAGCCCATCATCATAAAAATAAATGATGAAGATTGTCTCCTGGAACTGCAGAGGAATGGGGAGAAAAGTGAAAGAAGAAGTAACGAGAAGCCTTATAAGAAGAGAAGCCCCAAACATTCTTCTGATTCAGGAGACCAAAATGGAGGACAAGGAGTTTCTCCAAATCAGTACAAAATTTTGGAAAGGAAGCAGCGGACATGAAATTTCAGCACGGGGAGCCTCTGGGGGTCAAGGCTCCCTCTGGAACCCTCTCAAGTTTAGGTTGGTCACCGAGTTGCACAACACCCACCGGCTGTTTTTGATGCTCCAGCCTTTGGACTCGAGGAGGCAGTCAATATTTTCAATGTCTATGTTCCAACAAATATAGGGGAGAAAAGGGAGTGTTGGGACTCCATCAGACATCTGTCGAAGTCAGAAAATTTGGAAAACATCATTGTTGCAGGGGATCTAAACCTTACCTTGCACATGGAGGAAAAGTGAGGAGGCACAATCATAAGGGACCCTGCAAGGGAATGGGTGGAAGACCTCATGCAGGACTGGGATCTGCTTGACATCCCCCCAGAAAATGGTAAGTACACATGGTTTAACAAAAGAATAGGTCCTGGTCACATTGCTGCTAGACTTAATAGATGTTTCGTGCAGAGTTCCTTCCTTTTGTTGGGCTTAGAATTCAGATTGCATATCCTCCCATGCAGTGTTTCAAATCATAAAATTTTGCTTGAGATGTTGGGCCACAAAGATCTTGGCCCCATCCCCTTCAGATTCAACCCTCCTTGGGTCAAGGAACCAGAGTTTCTGAATTTGGTTCAAGACTGCTGGAATACGCCAGTGAAAGGTTCTTCTTTCTTCATTTCGGAAGAAAAACATAGAAGACTAAAAGTAGTTCTTAAAACTTGGACCAAATCTCTTCCCTCCCCTGCAAAAGAGAGAAAGCAAGCCCATGATAATATAAACCCATACCCGTTCTTGTAAAAAAAAAATATTGTAGTATGATAATATGGATGTAGTTGATCTATGCGTATTTTCATGCAAAGAATTTGAAGAGTTGTATGTATGGAATTTGAAAGGTTGCATGCAAATAATTTGAAAAGTTACATGTAAGGAAATGGAAAATTGGCATGTTTTTAGTTATCATGTTACATGTGGAATAAGTGAAATGTTTTTGACTTAGTCTCATACAAATTTATGAGAAATAAAAATCAATTTCTTTTCAAGTGTGGTTAAATTTAGTAGAGCTTTGGAGATCCCATTTCCATAATTGGACATTAGAGATTGGGCCATTATAGTAGCTTCCTACTTCTACCTTAGTGTGGACCATGGATAGTAAGGGGGTATGCTTATAGGTTGTTAGTATTGGTGAATGCTGATTTAAATTAATACACACGATGTCTTGATTTTTGGAACATGTGACTGAGTGTGTATGAATTATATGTCGCTTACATGTTGATTTCATGATATCTACTTGCATCCTTGTATGTTAGGTTACATTTTTTGAATATTTTGATTACTTGTATCAGTATTGTAGGTTGATTACAAGAATTGATCTCTTATGTTTGACTACATGCGTTTATGCGTAGGTGTAATTGATTTGGCATAGTTTATGCATAATGTTGGTTGTATGTGGCAATGAGTACATGGAGTAATGGTTGTTGTTAAGAATGTATGGTCATGGCTATGATTATGAATGTATAGTAGGTCAAACATGCCTTGTGAAGTCATTGTATGTAATTTAGGTCATCCTGATGTTATTGGTTGTTATGATGCTAATGAGCTAGTTGAAATAGCAAGGGATGCAGATAATCATAATGAGGTTGTAACATTGGACTTTAGGATAAGAGAATATCATCATACAGGTATTGTATGTTTGGCATGCAGGTATGTAAATTAAGGATTATTATATGCCTTAGGGTTATATACATTAGGTTTATGAACATGTATTTGATGTTATGGTTACATTAATGATAGATGTTATATGATTAGTGTGGTTATATGCACATGTGTCAGATAGTCAAGAATGATAGTAACCTGTAGTTGTATGCATTTTTATTGTTGTTTTATATTAGATAACCTGATGATTCTGTTGTATCTTGTTGATAAGTATGATATATATCTTATTTTTGTTGTTATGTTCTATTAACTTGATGATTAGGGCCATTTAATTGAGATATTGATGTTATAATTTGGATTGGTCATATGTGTGATGGCTATGTTCATTGCCTTGAAGATCTTGATGTTATATGTGTTGTGTTAACCTGGTTTGACCTATGCATATGGTTATTGTTGCGATATTTAGGTATGAACCGACATATTTTTGATATGGTGTCATACTAATCTACACTGATCGTACATATATGATTGTTATGCATGAACGGTAAATGCTTATGAGCTTATGATGTGAACATGTTAGTTAGTTACTATTAGGGATATCATGATTTATGTTTGATTTGATATGTTGTGAAGTTGTATCATTCTAACCTAGCTTTAGTTTATAGACAAGATAGCCTCCTGAGATACATTAAGGTATGAACTTGCTTATGTCATCTAACTAGTTCTTGACTATTTGATTATGACATATATTTGGTGTTTGAGTGTTTGGTGCCTATTATGTCACCTAGTTGAATTATCTGACATGGTATATTTATATTTTGTTGAATGATTGATTTATTGCATGATATAATTATGATTCTATATAGTGGCATAAAGGATTAATATTGTATTAATATGATTGTACTAACATGTATGTGTTGAGACAGTTGATATGTACTTGAATGTAGTTGATAGTTGTAGCATTATATCTAATGACTCTGGATTATGACATGATTTTTTGTAAAAGTTGAATTCAAATTGATAAATATGATTGTCTTGATATTTGGAACATGTGGTTGACATGTGTAAGCATGACGCAGGGAGTTGCATGGCAAGAGAGATTGCCATGAATTGTGAAGAAGGCTCGGGTTGAGCTTTCCCTTGGATGCACTAGGAACCATGGGGATTGAGTCATGGTGCTTGTTGTTAGTCTTGTGCATTTGGTCTTTTATGTTTTTCTTGTGCTTGATTTGCAAATCTATTTATGTTTAGAGTATGGCCATGCCACTTTGTTTGTGCAATCATGTTGTTATTGGTGTTTATAGTCTTCTTCTTGTTCGTTTCTTGTCTTGCCTTTTATGTTTTGAGTCTTGGGAATTGGTTAGGAAAGAGGAAAGTTGATGGAGCTTGGGGAGAGTTGTGTGGTACCTGAAAGGTAATGTAAGATTCATATGAAGGTCGGCGCATGAGTAAGTGTAGTGGAAGGTAAGGCTATGTGATTCAGTTTGACTGGCTAGGTCCATTGTGGTAAATGGACAGTAGCAGTATATTCATGAGAAAGGTAACATGAAAAGGTAAAGTAAATGGATTTGAGGCATCATATGCTTTGGCTATGTTGAGAACTATTGCTCTCAATGCCTGTGCATAAATAAGGAAGTTCTCTTAACCTAGACCTTATGTTATCTAGTAATTATTTTATGATCATGATTATGTTGAAGATTATATATGTATACATGTATGTATGTATGTATGTCATTGTATGACAGGATCATTATTGTTTTATGCTAACGTTTATATATGTATGTATGTATCCATGTATCTATGTTACTATATGACAGGGTTGTCAAGGATCATTCTTGTGGAGGAATGATTGCTTATGTAGGAGAAAGACATGAAGAAGTTCCTGCTCTTATGAGGAATCAATTGGGAAGAGTAGTCACGACAAATATACGAGGTCAGTATCATGTGGATATGATTTGGTATTGTATATGTGTATTATGCCTACGTTTATGTTATGATAGGTAATGTTGAAGGATACATAAGCAAAGTGAAAGCAGTGTGGTCTACGGCATGCTAGGATAAGCATGGATGAGATACCAGAAGCAAGGATTCCTGGTAAGGACAATGTGGTTTTGGATGTGTGGTACTATTATTGTGCATATGTTGTATATGTTGTACATGTTGCATCTATGATGTGTGAACTTATGGTGTTGTGTATACACAACATGTGTACATGTTATTTATGCAATGTTATGTACAAGATGGTACAAATAGGGTTGTGTGAATATTGCATATGGGGTGTTGTATACATATTGTACTACCTGTCACACGGAATAAGTCGATCTTGTGGACAAGATAGACCTTCCTAGAATCTAAAGAAGACCTAATGACAAGCAAACCAACCAGACACTATCTTTATCTAAATATGCTTTAATAAACAATAGCAAACAAGTGTTTTTAGGGCCTACCTTAGGTCCAACGCAAGCTTGTGGATGCCCTCGCTCCTTTGATCCAAATGAGCTCCTTTTCGCGAATCTACAAACACAAACAAATTAAATAGCACCTGAAAAGCCAATTGCATAAAACATATTTAACATGAAAGTCAAGGAGTCCATGAAACAAATAACATAAGATACTTGTTGAGAAAAATGAGTTTGATTGTATTAATTCAAAAGAAGAAGAACCTTACAACCTTTGCCTTGACGCTGTACAAGCTCCTCCCAGGGTCCAGCAAGAAGTCTCCTCTACTTTGACAAGTTTCACTCACTCCCCAATGAAGCCAAAAAGATGTGTGATCTCTCCTCTTAAGCTCAACTAGGAAGTCTTGATTTCACCAGCATTTACCCTCAAAAATGTTCAGCTTCTAACCTCCTTAGCAACTAGCCCAATGCCTATATTTATAGTGCAATGGAGGGAGGTTACTAGGTCCTCCTTCAAAGGGATAAAGCCCTCCTTCAAAGGGATAGCTCCTCTCATCAAGGGATTAGCTCCTTCTCTTTTGGGATGCATGAACCACCTCAGAGCGAACAATGCATGTCAAAATTCCTTCTAAAAACCTCTAGAATTAACCCAAAGTGATTTTTTTAAGATAAAACTTGCACCTTTTGACTTTCACAGGGGTCCGCACCTACACCGTTAGGGACAGAGCGGGCAGGTCCGTAGTTTTTGTACACAGAAGGTGCAGGACCACAGGTGACCATGAGAGAAAGCGCAGAACCAGAGTTACATTGATTTTTAATGTCTTTCTCTCATTTCCAGAGCATGATTTGAAGAGCTGTGGTCTGAGACTTGCTTAGGAGGACAGTACAAGTGATGATAGACCCATACTGACTGCAAATAATCATGGTGACGATATTTTTGTGTAACAGATTGCCCCCTAAAGTGTGAAGTCTGTAGTAGATGAGGATTTCTTATCATTTAGGAAGAGTGAAATACTTTATCATTTCGAGGATCATCTTGTGGAGAACCCGGTTGGAACCTGTAAAAACATTCAATGCAAAAATATATATATGAGATCATATCATCACTGAGGTAGGCATTCCCATACTCAGATAAAAACTGACTAGAAACTAACTACTACTCTGATACAGGAATGATCTTGTAAAACATCACAAGTATAAACTCATGTGGACACAGTATGGACGCAGCCATCTGTTTATGAATAGTCCATTATATAATGAATACAAAATTCCTCGTAGCCTGGATTGTGGAAACTAGATCCAGGGTCTTCATTTCCAGTTCCCGAAATAGTACAATTCTATCCATGCGAATGAATGTGTTGATGTCAAACATGGTAGAAACCACTTGATTACCAGTCAATGAAGTAAACTATTAACAAGTGTGAGAGAAACCACCAGTGATGTCAATGGCTCTCAAAGTACCCAGTACAATCCATGAGATGCGAATAAATGTGTTGATGTCGAACATGTCACGGAATCCTTTGATCGAAATTCAATGATGTAAATTGTCGTCAAAGGCGAGAAACCTGCCATTGAGGCATGCAGATCTCAAGGTACTGAAGATTTCTAGATCGTCTTTCTAGATAATGAGCTGATGTTGATAGAAAGCGATCTGTCGTAGGCAAGCCCACAACACGAAATCATAGATCAAGTTGAAGAAATTTAGTTGCAAGGACTGACTCAGGGATGGTCAAGATGGATGACAGATATTTTTCAAATGAATGGCTCATTGGCAGTGACCTCTTGAACACATAACGACACGACAGATGGTTTGGTGACAATTGACCCAAAGTTAATACCCAGAAACTGGTTGAAGACTTTCAATGTGGTTTGATCAACTGTTAGGCAAAGGATTTCCCAACCCAGGTGAATGAAAGTGTCGTGTTAAAGAGTGGTTACAAAGTATGACAAACAGGCTCATTTTTCTCTCTTTTTCCCCACCATTTCTGGCAAGTACCTCTTTATTTTTGACAAGCTTGAGGAGGATAACATTTGCTTGATTATAAGCTCATCCTTCAGATGAGTCCAACTTAGTTTAAATTCGAACCCTAAGAAGGAGTGGTTCGTTCCCGTTTGTAATTGAACAGGTCCTTTACTGTGAAATTTTAACGAGTCCAGTATAGGAGAAACTCGGCATTTTTCAATTTTAGAGAGTCTGAAAAAACTTAAGAAGACTCCAAGGTTGACCTTTTTCGTAAATTTGTGTCTCCCAAGCCCAAAAAAGTATAAAATAATACTTGAGAGAACCGCTTGATCTTTTACGACCAAGGAGTACTTTTCGTCATTAGTGCCTTCGACCCGAAAAAGTAAAAAAGTGATCAATGACACGTCGTTTTATAACCAATATTGAATTTGAAACGACAAAAATCTGGCAATATTTTCATGTTTTTACGGTCGGAAAAGAGTTGTAAGTGGACCATCTGTTACACTAAAATTTGTCACCATGACTATTTGCAGTTAGTATGGCTCCATCAACTGTCATACTATCCTCCTTGGCAAGTCTCATACCTCTGCTCTCCATGTCAAACTCCAAGAAAGAGAGAAAGTCTTTAAAAATCTATATATCTCTGGGTACGCAGTTTCTCTTAGCCTTACCTGCGTGTATGCACACCAAGTTCACAATACCTGCGTACTTGTACGCTCTGTCTGTAAAGGAGAGGGTGCATACTCCTGTAAAGGTCAAAAGGCGCAAGTTTCACTCTAAAAAAGTTACTTGTAGTCATTTCTAGAGCATTCTAGAAGCTTGTTTGACGTGTATGGAGCGCCTCCAGCTGGTTCATGTATCCCTATGAAAGAGGAACTTATCCCATCAAGAGGGGAGCTATCCAATCCAAAGAGGGGCTTCCCATTGATGGTGGACCTGAATAGCTTCCTCTAGAGCACTATAAATACAAGCATTGGGCCAGAGGGAGGGGAGGTTGAAAGCTGAACATTCCTAAGGGTAGATGTTGCTGGAATTAGGACTCCCTTGTAAAGCTTGAGAGGAGAGATTCCCATCCTTTCCTAGCCTTATTTGGAAGTGGGTGAGATGATCAAAGTAAAGGAAAACTCTTGCTGGACCCTAGGAGGGACCTGCACAACACCAAGGCTCAGGTTGTAATGGTTTCTTTTGTTTCCACTTAATACAAATGAACTCATTTTTCTCAACAGATTGTTATTCATGATTTGTTTCATATACTCCTTGCTTTGTATGATGGATATGTGTTATTTTATAAGTTAATCAGGTGCTATTTAATCTTTTGGCTTGTTAGTGAATGCAGGTTTTGAAGAGAAGGAGGAGCTCATCCGGATCGACAAGGCTGGACTACTACAAAGCGTTGGACTAAAGGTATGTTAAAATCACCTGATTACTTGTATTCTAAATGCATGTTTAGAGAAAGGTAGTGTTTATTTGTCTTGTTTGTCACTAGAAAGCCTTTGCTTCTAGGGAGGTTGGTTTTGTTCGCAATATCGACTCTTTCCGCATGACAAAATGGCGACCATACTGGGGAATCCATTGATGTGAATGATTTTTCCTTTGTGTGAAACTTTGGTCTGAGAAAAGTCGTTTGTTTTCTGGTTTTTGGCTGTCTGACTGTGTATTTGGGTGGGCTAGCTTAGGGTTAAATTAGATTTTAGTTTTTCTTAGTTTTGCTAGAAGTATGCAGCCTCTGCGTTGAGCACAGTGCGTACCTGTACACACTGCAACTTTGTGCACAGAGCATACACGCACCTGTGCAAACAGGTCGCCTGCGTACCCTGTCAAAATTGAGAAAATTTCAATTTTCTCCTTTTTTGCCTTTTAGATTTTGTTTTTAATTTGTTTTTTCTGCCCAGATCCACTAGTTTTCTGCCATAAATCTTCACCTAAGCTTGTTTCGTCAGTGTCAAGAGTTTTAGTGAAATTCATAGAGATTTTGCCCTAGGGTTTGATTTTTGCACTGGTCCTGTAGTGACTTTGGCTTTAGAAGTTGTAAAACCTTGGATCTCCCTGGTTTTGTTCAGTCTTCTTAGGAGTCGGGCCTTTCATAGAATCCACCCTTGTGAGAAACCTACCTTTGTGTCTTCTCTTTGCGAATCTCGAAAAAGTTTGTTGATTGAACTTTGAATTTTATTCTTAAGAAAAAGAACAAAAGATCTTGATTTTTGTTTTTGACTGGTTTTTGATTCTGCATTAACTAGTCCTTAGTTACATTTTGACTGAGTAAAACATCCGAGAATCATACTTGATAGGCTTTTTCCTCATTAGATTTACTTTTACGTGCATTTCTCTTAGATTTGCTTTTGAGTGAAATTGAGTTGATTTGATTGCCATAGATTTTTTAACTTTGATTTCTGTTAAAGTAAGTTTTACATGCTTTGTTAATTAGGAAAAAATACAAAAAAAATATCTTTTGAAGGAAAGTTTGCTTTGGTAGCATTTGAGTCTTTGAAAGGAAAAGGAATTTTCGTGAAGTAATTAGTGGTCATGTGTTGTATGTTTTTGAAAAGATAAAGAGTTTGTTTCTTTGATTTTCATTGCCAAGAAAGTTGTCTTTATATCAATTTTGCATTTTCCAACTCTCTTAGCTAGGGAATTCATCGAAAAAGAAAATTAGTATACATCATCCTAAGTGCATCTTTTTAGTGGATTTGAGTCGAGTCTACACACCATCAGTTTCATCTCCACTACCTTTTGTCTTAAAGAAAAGCCATAAAATTAACGCTTAAAGTAAAATCAACTTAGTAACTTTTTATTTACTAGGGCTCTAAAACACCAATATAGATCAGGCTAGTGTCTTGGAGTAGGAGAGTAATTAACTCTCCAAGACAGTAAAACCAAACAAGTAGCTCATCTTGTGGTAGGATAAATCCAACTGTTTCATTTGTACTCTGGGAAAGCTCCTCTTAAAGGAGAAGCACGAGACCGTGTCCGAACCAGTGAGGGGATCAATCCCCCTTCATTGGGAAAGACGCCAGATACGCACGTACTACAAACGGTAAACCTCGGATTATTGTCGAGGAGCCTGGGGTCACTTGTTGGTAAACCTTGGATTATTGTCAAGGAACCGGCAAGGGGATTGAGCTTGTTACTCTGCCCTTGTGTGCTATCGGGTCGTAGACTGTTACCCCAGGTATATTTGTTGTTGTTGGTAACCTTAGTAACCATTATCTTTAGGATTCTACCGAGGTGATGGTGGAGGGAAGATCCCACTGTACCTGGAGTAGACGTCGGCTAGACTCACTTGGATTTTTCGGGGGGTTCACTTCACTCGAGACGGTTAAAGTGGAGGAACTTGTGCCGGTCTATTCATTAAGCAGGTTGCCGGGGTAACTGTTCCACCCACCACTTCTGTACTGAATTCGGCGATGTTGGGTTTCATCTCCAATTAGTGTTTTCGGTCCGAAGGCTACTGTTTGTCTATGATTTGACGCCCTAGATTCTTTAGGCGTGTGATTCGAATTTTTTTGGTTCTTTAGAGACTTTAGGTGGTTTGCTTTGAGATTTTACTTTGTTTGCGTGTGTAGTAGTTAAAAATTTTTAATTGTGGCTGAATTACCGAGACAGTCCCATAGACTTCGGGGCAAGTCTCCTGAGATTGTTACCGTGGCCGATTTGTTGAGGAAGTCCCGTAGACTTCGGGGCGAACCTCCTGAAGAGGTCTCGGGTCATTACGAAGGTTTGAAAGTCCTTGTAACTCCTAGTGGCAGTAAAGTAGGTTCACCTGAAGAAGGAGAGTCATCGTTGGTAGTCCATCCAGATTACCAAGGTCTAGAAACAGGTTATAATCCTGAAGTTGTTGCAGTTTCCGAGCTTGCTGGTAGTTTTTCACCTACTAGTGATATAGGCGAAGAACTTGAAATATCTGAACCTATTACTCCAACTTCTAGTGCACCTGATTCACCTAGGGTAGAAAGAGTCATCACCGAAAATCTTCCTGTTGGTTTGATAGCTATTGAAGAACTTGCTCCAGAGGAAGAATTTGGCGTCTCTATCCTTGAAGATCAACCTACTATTGATCTAAGGGAGCGTGAATCCATCTTTTACAGTCCTCCTAGAAGTACTACTTGGTACCTTTCGTTAACCAATTATTTAGACAACTCAGGGATAAGTTTTTCTCCACCTCGTACTCCTTATTCACCTGGAGGTATTTATACTCCTGTAAATATGTCTGGTCAGTCGTCCGTGTTTACTCAATATCCTGAATCTTTCTTGTATGGCGGTCCTTCTGTTCCCTCTGGGTATCAGTCACTTTCTGTTACTTTTGCGGGAGCATCTCTTCAACCCATTGAACATGGGTTATTAGCTGGAAACAATGGTAATAAACCGTTGGGTGTAGGAGACATTTACATGATGTCAGGTTCAGTTCCCTGTTCTCAACCTCAAGGTGGCCAATTACCGCCTGGGGGGCAGCCTCAATTAACGCCTGGGGGGCAACCTCAAGGTACACAAATTGCGTTTGGGGGGCAACCTCAAGGACAGTATGTACCCATAGTACAATACATTCCTCAAGGTCAACCCCAGCCTCAATATGTACCCCAAGGTCAACCTCAGTATCAATTTATAGCTCAAGGTCAACCCCAGTATCAATACTTACCTCAAGGGTATCTACCTCAAGGTCAGTACTCGAGTCAAGGTTATCAACCACCTCAAGGTCAATCTTATGTTCAAGGTTCGGGAAATGTACCTTTCAATTATCAATCCTACCCCCAATCTGGTTATGGATCTCAATATCCTCAACCTGTCATGGGTCAATACCCCGGAATGAACATAGTGTGGGATCCATCGCAAGTTCAACAGGTATTGCAGCCAAGCGTACAGTTGTCATCTCAAGCTGGACAACCCTTAGTTGCTGGTTCACCCCAGCAACTAGTCCAATCTAATGTTCAAACTTTTGTACCTTCGGTAGTTACTCAGTAACCCATTGCACCTAGTACTCCATCTCAAACGACTGCTGCAACTACCGCAACATCTGTTCCTTCCACCACACTTACTTCTGGAGTATCGACAGCTCTGGTTTCTACTCACTTTGCAACTACTCCTCAGACATCTTTACCATTTTCTGGATCCACGATTCAAACTACGGTTCAGATGCCTGTAGGACAACCTGGTTTAAGTACGGTTGTCACTAGTCAACCACAATTCGCTTATCAACCGTATCAGGGACAATACCAATACGAGCCTGCTGTCCAACAGCCAGTTTACCAGTATCAACCGTATCCTGGGTACACATATCAACAACCTCAGCAACCCCAGTACGGTCCGATTAATCCTGGTTTTCCAGGAGGATACAATATCCCGAATGCGATTCCTATTCCAAGTTATCCTGGATATCCTCCTCCTGGGACTGGTCTTGTGACCCAGAGTTTTCGGGATCCTAATCGGCAATTACCATTTATCGCAACTTTGGATTTACCGGACTTGTCGCGCCTAACGAACGATCCAATAAATTATCTTCCGTTCTGGCCGCCAATGCCAAATAAGTTGCCCAGTGATATTCCCAAGTTTGAGGGTAAGTCTGGAGAAGATCCGTCAAATCATGTGATGACTTACCACCTCTGGTGTGCTTCAAATTCCATCTTGGATGATTCGATCCGCTTACGTATTTTTCAGCGTACGCTCATTGGTCTCGCGGCCAAGTGGTACATTGAGTTACCACGGGCCTCTTTTTACAATTTTAGTCAGTTAGCTACCTCGTTCCTAACTCATTTTCAGTTGTCGGTCAGATATGATAATGGCACGGAGCTACTAACTTCACTAAAACAGTTGACGTCCACTTATATTTCCGATCATATACATGAATGGAGACGTCGAAGGCGATTAGTGAAAGTTTTTATCCCGGACCAAATCTTAGCTGAATGGTTTGTTAAATCATTATTACCGAAGATTACTGAAGACGTAGCTAAGGCCGGAGTAGTTACTGAGGAGCAAGTGATTTCTCAAGCGCAGTACCTTGACTTAGTTTACACTCAGTCAGGTACATTACATGAAAAGATCCTAGATCTTCCAAAGTCAAATCAAATCGATGCTTCTCTTTCGGGATCTCATGCTGTTGATGGCATGATTGGTACGGTAAATACTAAAAGCAAGAAGAAGTCTTCAAAGAATTTTCGCCTATTATAACCTTACCAGATTCCCCGACAGGAGAATCTTCTCCTGAAATTTCCGCTGATATCCACGCTGTAGAGTCATCTACGGCTAAATCAAAAAACGGTGGGAAGAATAAAGGTAAGAAGAAGAGTAAAGCAGACAAAATTCCAAAGGAGAAAACAGAAAAGTCGGAAACCAATGATGAAAAGCGCAAACCTCGATATCCTTGTCTTATTT
The DNA here is from genome assembly GCA_031772625.1 of Pinus tabuliformis. Lineage (NCBI taxonomy): Eukaryota > Viridiplantae > Streptophyta > Pinopsida > Pinales > Pinaceae > Pinus > Pinus tabuliformis. Next base: position 664,907,946 of record CM062810.1, on the reverse strand, counting down.
GTGAAGAGGATCATTTTACAAGAGATTGCCCCCATCGAGCCGAGGTTGTGAAAATTGTCAAAGGTTCCTCAACTCCTGCTGTTTTGAAAGATCCATTTCCAAAGCAGGAGAGTAAGATGATAGGTTCTTCCTCGGGTGCCACCGAAGAACCCATATTGATGATGTCCCATGTAAGGATTGCGACTCGATCACAAGATTATGGTAGTAAGAGTCCTGTTGATGGATCGAAAGAAGTAGAATCTTCTCATTCAAATCCATCAACCTCAGCTCCCAGTTCCAATCCACTACAGATCGAGAAACCTAACCCTGACTTAGTAATCAAATCGTCTGCCAAGGGTGTACTTCGAAGGTCTGCTTTCAATCCACATGCGAGAGCGGCCCAGAATTACAACATTGTTGAGGATTTAGCTGTTTCACCCTCAGCAATGTCGGCTTTAGAAGTGCTGCAATCATGCCCAGCACAACGAAAATTACTTTTGTCGGCTATAGGAGCTTTTGATGTTCAGGACCCGAACCTCATAATCTTTGATCTAGAAAATAGTACACCGTGTTTGCCTCATCAGATGGCTTTCCAGATCCCAGTGATAGTCAAAAACAGGCCTATTCATCGAACTGTAATTGATGAAGGAGCTTCCACGTGTATTATGTCGATATAGTGCTGGAGATCGATTGGTTCTCCTTCACTAAATCAATCCCCGACAATTCTTAAGGCCTTTGATGGCCGTGGGTTCCATCCGTTTGGCATTCTACAGGATTTGCCTATAGGGGTCGAAGGAAAAACCATTAGTCTAGATGTGGAGGTGGTTGATGCCCCTCTAGACTACAACCTTCTTTTGGGTCGAAGTTGCTCTTATGCTATGACAACGGTCGTTTCATCGGTCTTCAGAGTAATAAAGTTTCCACACAATGGCAAGATTGTAACCATAGACTAGCTCGCCTATTTTTCATCTGACCCAGCCTCTTCAGAGAGTATCCAGCATGTCGGTAAAACGACTATCCCTTACAAGGATGTTGGCGTAGGATTAGTTAAAGATGCCGGTTTACTAGGAACTTTTCCTTTTCCTCCAATCAACGTCGTGTCTTCATTTACATCTATTCATATGATTACTTCAGACACCATTGTTTATGACGATCCTTGGATCGTTCCTTCTGAATCTGAGATAGACTCATTTGGTGATGCAATGCCTTTGAGTCCATATGAAATTGCCTATGAAGCCGTGCAGTCTTTTTCCGACCCGAGTTCAACCAAACTCGACCAAATGAATGTGGTCTGTGAGGGATCCCTTTTCGCGTCAACCTCAGAATTAATAACGTTTCCCGAAGTTGTGTCATCTGACGAACAACTTTGTGAAGTCCTATACGTAGACGATTTACCATGGGAAGATCTCCATCATAGATCTTCGTTTTTACCTGAGGATGATCGTTTTGAAAATGATTTCTCATCAATCTTTACAGTTGAATATGTCAAAGAAGCTCAGAGTCCAATGAAACATCCTAATTCAGAGATGAATTTGGGAAACATTTCTCGCACTATTCTCATTGACATTTCAGTCAAGTCCGGAATTGTTGAGCACATTCATATAGGTGCCTCGTGTTCAAATGACGAAATTCAAACATACAAGGCCCTATTTCAAGAATTCTGCGATGCGTTTGCCTGGTCTTACGAGGAGATGCCAGGAATTGATCCCGCCATCGTTGTCCATGAAATCAAGACTTACCCGGACGCTAAACCCGTCCGGCAACGTCTGCGTCAGATTCACCCACGAAAAGCGGTTGCAATTAAAGCAGAAGTTGAGAAGCTGTTGAAAGCAGGTTTCATTTATCCGATCCCGTTAACGGATTGGGTATCGAATATTGTTCCGGTTAACAAAAAATAGGGAAAAATAAGAATATGTATCGAATATAGGGATATCAATTGTGCTTGTCCCAAGGACAACTATCCAACACCCTATATCGATCAAATAATTGATGATTGTGCCGGTAGTGAAATATTTTCCTTTATGGACGGTTTTTCCGGTTACAACCAAATTAATATTCTACCTGCCGATCAACCAAAAATGGCTTTCATTTGTCCATGGGGGAAATTTTCTTATTGCAAATTACCTTTTGGGCTTAAGAATGCCGGAGCCACTTTTCAAAGGGCGATGTCTTATGCATTTCATGACATCAAGCACATTGTGCAACCGTATCTCGATGATTTGCCCGCTCACTCCTTACATCGAGCTGATCACCTTGTCCATTTACGAGCAATTTTTATGAGGTGTCGGCATTATTGTATACAGTTGAACCCACACAAATGTGTCTTCTGTATTGGAGTGGGACGATTGCTGGGATTTGTAGTTTCAAAAGCCGGCATCCGCGTCGATCCCTCGAAGGTAGAAGCTATCATCAAATTGCCTCCTCCTTCGAGTCTTTGCCAACTCCAAAGTTTGCAGGGGAAAGAAAATTTTTTACGCTGATTCATTCCAAACTACACCGAGATTACCAAGGGTTTTACCCGGTTGTTGAAACAGAACGCTCAATTCTCTTGGGATGAGATAGCTCAGAAATCTTTTGATGCGCTCAAGCACGCGTTGACCCATGCACCGTTGTTGCATCCTCCCAACTACAACCAGGATTACTTTTTGTACCTCGCCGCCGCTCATTCCACCATTGGAATGGTCTTAGTCCAGGAAGATGAATTCGGAACGGAACATGTGATATATTATCTTAGTCGGACGTTAAATCCCACTGAGCTCAAATATTCACATGTGGAGAAATTGGCCTTGGCAGCTGTTCAAGCTATCCAACGTTTTCTTCACTACATTCTTCTCCGTAAAACTACAGTCATTTCGGATTGCAACCCTATGATCTACATTTTGACTAAACAATTGCTAGGGGGCAAGTACTCTAAATGGATCGTTATCCTGCAGGAGTTCGACTTGGAATTTGAAAAGTCTAAGTCTAAGAAGTATTTAGTTTTTGCAGAGTTGATGTGTGATTTCCCGCGTGCTGACACAGAAACTGTGGCAGAGGAACCCATTGCGGACGAATATTTGTTTCTCATCAGCACTTTAGATCCGTGGTATGGGGATATAATTGTCTATCTCCAAACCCAATCCTTTCGGCCCGAAATTTCAAAGTCGGAACGTCGAAAAATTCGATTCCAGTCCCAACAGTACAAAATTATTGGAGATACTCTTTATCGCCGTGGGGCGGACTTGGTTTTTCGTCGTTGCTTAACTCGTGAGGAAGCTGAAAGGGTTTTGAATGACTGTCACTCTGGAGCGTGTGGCGGTCATATGTCTGGGTATGCCACAGCCCAAAATATATTGCGCGCTGGCTACTTCTGGTCGTCCTTGTTTAAAGACTGTATTATTGCGGTCCCGAAATGCCACAACTGTCAAGTGTTTGATCACAAGATGCGCGCACCACCTGCTCCTCTCCACCCTATAATTGCCGTTTGTCCTTTTGCTAAATGGGGTATCGATTTTATTACATGTAACCCTCACTCGGCCGGGGGGCATGCGTATATCATCCTTGCGGTTGATTATTTTACTAAGTGGGTCGAGGCGATGCCTACATTCGAGGCAGACAGCAAGACAGCTGCAATTTTCGTATACAATCACATTATTGCTAGGTTTGGTGTCCCACAAGCGATAATCACTGACCATGGGCGCCATTTTCGAAACGTTATGATGACAGAACTTACAGGCCAACTTGGTTTGCGTCACGATATCTCAACTCCTTATTATCCACAAGCCAATGGCCTGGTTGAGTCCATCAACAAAGTTTTAGTTATCATGATCCGACGAATCATTGGTATTCATCGGTCGAATTGGCACAACATGTTATTTTCCGCGCTTTGGGCGTACCGAACCTCAGTGAAAACATCAACAGGGTTCACTCCTTTCCAACTAGTTTATGGTTTGGAAGCAGTGCTGCCCATTGAATGCGAAATCTCGCCACTTCAAATGGCTGTCGAATTACTCCCAGCTACCTCCGAAGAGGAGAAGCGTCTATTATACTTAGCTCAATTAGATGAGACTCGACGTGACGCTGCATTGGCAATTGAGCCTCACGCAAAACGGATGAAAGCTCAGTATGATCACAACGTGACCCCTTGAAATTTTTCAGAAGGAGACCTAGTGCTATTATATGATCAAGCTAACGATAAATTAGGCGCTGGAAAATTCGTTCCTATGTGGCATGGACCCTACATTGTCAAGCGAAAGCTAGCAAAAGGGGCCTATGAGCTGGTAGATTCTGATGGGGACTCTTTGGGTGAACCCAGAAATGGACTTTACCTAAAGAGGTATTATGCTTAAATGATGGGTATGGATATTTTTAGTTAGATTAGATTTTTCTTTCTAGCTGGTGTGTTTGTTAGTATAGAAAGTGTGTTTTTCGTCGTTATTCTGGCTTATCTTGGTTTTACACTTGATATTGCAGATGTCGACGCCTCTCCAAACGTACATTGGATTCGTTGATGGTGCTTGTCGTAGTACATGGAATATCTCTTCCGCAGCTTGGGTTATCTATTCGCCCTCTGACGAGTTAGTTTCTATGCATGGGGTGAGCCTCAGTCAAACAACAAACAACATTGCAGAATACAGTGCAGTGATTGAGTTATTCTCTGAATCTATTTCGTTTGGGATTCAGAGTTTGATAGTGAGGTTAGATTTTGAACTCGTTGTATTACAGCTTAATAGAGTTTATGCCATTAGAAATCCAGTGTTATTAAGGTTATTTTTGATAGTGCGCCTCTTGGAACGTGAATTTGATTACATTGAATATCAGCATATTCCAAGGTCATTAAATACATTAGCAGATGCAATTGCTTCTCGAATGTTAGACAGACATTTGCGATAATCATATATGTAAATTTAAAAACATTTCATCACACATGTTTAACAAGATAAGCCGGTAATAATGATATATATAGATAGGAGTGTGTCAAAAATACATCGTCTTTGATCATAGGTTGAAAAACACCTTATGATCGGCAAAAATGATAAGTACAAAAAACCAAAATGTCACATGTGTCTACAAAAGTGACCAGCCAGTCACTGGTGGTGCTCTCTATACGACACCACTGCACGCGCCACCCTACACAAGAACCTCCTAAAAGGTCCTGGGACTGCAACCACATAGCGCTGAAGTCTGATAGGGATATCATCTATAGTCGTCTCTGGTATGTCCACCGTAAGACGCTCTAGGTCCTGTTCCAACTCGGCTAAGGTCTCTACGGCCGCATCCTGTGGGGCCGGTGCTGGTGCAACTGGTACTCTCCTCTCGAAAGGCCGGAGATTGGCTGGACACTGTGGGCCTACATCTGCATTTTGAAAATTGTTACTGTCAGTTTTGAGACGATATAAAAACAAAAAAAAAGTAAATAATTTAAAAACTTGTGGAAAATGAAGTACCTGTGTCGTCCCACTGTTCTCCTGGTGGAAGAATCATGTCCGGATCTCCGCGAAAATCAACTCCGACATACGGAAAATCCTTAATCGAGAAGATCTGGTTCTCTAACAAGTGAAAATACTCCGGTCTAAATCGGACAACCTCCGTGCCCTCGTCAGGATGGCGGGCCATCACCGCAACCCATCGCATCAACTTAGGCTCTCGGGGAGGCCTAATCTCAACAGTAAGCTGCTGTGGGATCAGCATCGGGACCCTCTCTAGGGCAAAACTCACAACTAAAGGCCCATAACCAAAAGTCTTCAGCTATCCGTTTTTGGTCCTAGTCAGTTGGCCAACACAACATCGCACCAGTTGAAAATGGTGCCATGATAGCAGTCAATCGCCATCCGCATCTGGGATCCAGTGGCAATGTGCAAAGCGGCAGCCCCGCAAAGTCTAGTAACTGTAAAGGCAATTACCATAAGTTCAGGTCGGGATACCTTTTTTATTTCTATCCCCTTATCCTGGTTTTGGTTATTACACCACTCTAGCCGGAGGCTAGCAATGGACTGGCCACCCGGCCTAGTCCCGGACAGAGTCAATTGTTCACCCCTCTTGGGAAAACCAGTGAGAAAGTAAATATCGGAGGGATCTATCTCGAGCTAGTACCCTCCAATGTAGAAACACTGATCCTGAACGTTCCACCTTTCGACCAGCCACTCTAGAAAGCGCACCTGGGCCCTCATGCCAGGTATGGCCCAGTATTTGTAAAGACTGCATGCCTTCAAAGCATCAATGGAAGGTTGGTGATTAATCGCGGCCAAATCAACATCTTCGTGCTCCCTCTCGCGCCAATCAAGCATGGTGGGCAATCTACACACCATAAAACATCTGTTAGAGTCCATAAATTTGAAAGTTTTTGGTTCATTTTGGAGAAATTGGAGTTTAAAAATCCACTCCGCGGTGTACGCAGCCAGCCCTTTAGAGACAGGGCATATGTACGCAGTTTCTCTTAAGGCAAGCTGCGTACGCCCGGCATTTTCCCAATGGAGAAAATGTCGGGGTACGCAGGTCACCCATGGGGCACCTGCGTACCCCGAAAAGCGGACCTTGAAACCCCCAAGGCCTCCAAAAAATAAAACTAAAGCCTAAAAACAAATTCTAAATGGATGGAAATGTAAGGGAGGATGTTGTAGAATACCTGATGAGACGGCGTTCGATTTCGACGGTCGGATGCTCCGCAATCTCCACGGGAAGTTTCTTGCCAAAAGCCCTTTTTCTCTCTTCAACAGTAAAATGGTAAAAGCCCTTTTTATAGGTTTTTTGAGTAAATAAATGTCAAATTTGTTTATTTTCCACCATGAAAAGGTATTTTTCAAGTATTTTTATCTATCTTTAAACAGGTATGAGTAATGTGTTGGTTTTTGCGCAGGATAAAAGGATTTTGAGGAAGAAGTCATTTTTCACAAACAAAAATATCAGAGTCATCTTTTAAGCCCTTTTCTGACTCCCAAAACATGAAAAGATTGCCGAGCATTTCTTTTACACTCGTTAAAATGGAATTAAAAGACGGTCCCCTTATAGCCCTTTTCTGACCGTAAAAACAGGAAAAGATTGCCGGATTTTTGTCGTTTCAAATTCGATACTGGAAATAAAACGACGTGTCCTTGATCGCTTTTTACTTTTCAGGTCAAAGACACTAATCATGAAAGTACTCCTTGGTCGCAAGATCAAGCGGTTCTCTCAAGTATTATTTTATACTTTTTCAGGCTTGGGAGACACAACTTTACGAAAAAGTTCAACCTGGAGTCTTCTTAAGTTTTTTCAGACTCTCTAAAATTGAAAAACGCCGAGTTTCTCCTATACTGGACTCGTTAAAATTTAACAGTAAAGGACCTGTTCGATTACAAACATGAATGGACCACTCCTTCTTAGGGTTCGAATCAAAACTAAGTTGGACTCATCCGAAGGATGAGCTTATAATCAAGCATATGTTATCCTCCTCAAGCTTGTAAAAAATAAAGAAGTACTTGCCAGAAATGGTGGGGGAAAAGAGAGAAAAATGAGCATATTTGTTATCCTTTGTATCAGAAGAAGCCTTATCACCACTCTTGAACACGACACTTTTCATTCACCTGGGTTGGGAAATCCTTTGCCTCACAGTTGATCAAACCACATTGAAAGTCTTCAGCCGGGTATTAACTTTGGGTCAAATGTCACCAAGCCATCTGTTGTGTCGTTATGTGTTCAAGAGGTCACTGCATATAAACCATTCATCTGCAAAATACCCGTCATCCATCTCGACCATCCCTGAGTCAGTCCTTACAGCTACATTTCTTCAACTTGATCTATGATTTCATGTTGTGGGCTTGCCTGCAACGGGTCGCTTTCTATTGACTTCAGCACATTATCTAGAAAGATGACTTAGAAATCGTTAGTACCTTGAAATCTGCATGCATCAATGGCAGGTTTCTCGCCTTTGATGACGGTTTACATCATTGACTTTCGATCGAAGGATTCCGTGAAATGTTCGACATCAACTCATTCATTCACATCTCATGGATTGTACTGGGTACTTTGAGAACCATTGACATCACTGGTGGTCTCTCTCACGCTTGTTAACAGTTTACATCATTGACTGGTAATCAAGTGGTTTCTACCATGTTCGACATCAACTCATTTATTCGCATGGCTAGAATCGTACCTGTTCGGGAAGTAGAAATGAAGACCCTGGATCTAGTTTCCACCATCTAGGCTGCGAGGAGTTTTGTATTCATTATACAGTAGACTAATCATAAACAGATGGTTGCGCCCATACTCTGTCTACAAAGTCTATGATTATGATGTACTGCAAAATCATTCCTGTATCAGAGCAGTAGATAGTTAGTTAAAGTTTTCAATCTGAGCATGGGAATGCCTACCTCGGCGATGATATGATCTTATATATGTATTTTGTGTTGAATACTTGCAGGTTCTGACTGGGCTCTCCACAAGATAATCCTTGAAATGATAAAGTACTTCACCCTTCCTAGATCATATGAAACCCTTATCTACTACAGGCTTCGCACTTTCGGGGGCAATCTATTACACTAAAATTTGTCACCATGACTATTTGCAGTTAGTATGGCTCCATCAACTGTCATACTATCCTCCTTGGCAAGTCTCATACCTCTGCTCTCCATGTCAAACTCCAAGAAAGAGAGAAAGTCTTTAAAAATCTACATATCTCCGGGTACACAGTTTCTCTTAGCCTTACCTACGTGTACGCACCCCAAGTCCACAATACCTGCGTACTTGTACGCTCTGCCTGTAAAGGGGAGGGTGCGTACTCCTGTAAAGGTCAAAAGGCGCAAGTTTCACTCTAAAAAAGTTACTTGTAGTCATTTCTAGAGCATTCTAGAAGCTTGTTTGACGTGTATGGAGTGCCTCCAGATGGTTCATGTATCCCTATGAAAGAGGAACTTATCCCATCAAGAGGGGAGCTATCCCATCCAAAGAGGGGCTTATCCCATTGATGTTGGACCTGAATAACTTCCTCTAGAGCACTATAAATACAGGCATTGGGCCAGAGGGAGGGGAGGTTGAAAGCTGAACATTCCTAAGGGTAGATGTTGCTGGAATTAGGACTCCCTTGTAAAGCTTGAGAGGAGAGATTCCCATCCTTTCCTAGCCTTATTTGGAAGTGGGTGAGCTGATCAAAGTAAAGGAAAACTCTTGCTGGACCCTAGGAGGGACCTGCACAACACCAAGGCTCAGGTTGTAATGGTTTCTTTTGTTTCCACTTAATACAAATGAACTCATTTTTCTCAACAGATTGTTATTCATGATTTGTTTCATATACTCCTTGGTCTATATGATGGATATGTGTTATTTTATAAGTTAATCAGGTGCTATTTAATCTTTTGGCTTGTTAGTGAATGCAGGTTTCGAAGAGAAGGAGGATCTCATCCGGATCGGCGAGGCTGGACTACTACAAAGCGTTGGACTAAAGGTATGTTAAAATCACCTGATTACTTGTATTCTAAATGCATGTTTAGAGAAAGGTAGTGTTTATTTGTCTTGTTTGTCACTAGAAAGCCTTTGCTTCTAGGGAGGTCGGTTTTGTCCGCAATATCGACTCTTTCCGCATGACACCATCTTCTAATTCCATTTTAACGAGTCTAAAAGAAACACTCGGCAATATTTTCATGTTTTAGGAGTCAGAAAAGAGCTTAAAGATGACTCTACATGTTTTTTCGTCGAAAATTATAGATTTCGCCTGAATAATCCTTTATTCTGCACAAAAACACAAACATTACTCATACCTGTTTGAAATGGACAAAAACGTCGCAAAATACCTTTTCAAAGTGAAACATAAACAAATTTGCAATTTATTTACTCAAAAAACGTATAAAATGGTCATTTGTCAATTCATTTTTACCATTTGAGTTTGGGTGAGAAAATAATGCTTTTGCTTAGAAAACTTCCGATGAAGATTGCGGGAAATCCAACCGTTGGAATCAAGCGTCCCCTTCTCCAGGTAATCCACATCATCCCACTCTTCATTTTTAACCGTTTAATTTTTTGTTTTAGTCCTTTGTTTTCATTTTTGGGAGGGTTTTTAGGTTCAAAACCCACGCGCGGGGGCCCGCAGGTTTACCATTGCAGGCCTGCGGACCCCTACTTTTTCTCCATTGGGAAATATCTCGGGGTCCACACCTTCCGTGTAAACAAAGTGCGGTCCCACGCACTGTGTCCACCCCGCCGCAAGGGTTTTGAACCCAAAAATTCTCAAAAATGGACCACACAAAATATTTTCTAGCATTTTAATTTGTCTTTATACTTGATGCAGAGAGTACATCATGCTAGATTGGCGTGAACGAGAGCATGAGGACGTGGATGCTACCGCATGGAATCATCAGCCTTCACTTGATGCTTTGAGGACGTGCGGATTGTACAAATTCTGGGTCATTCCTGGCATGAGGGCTCAGGTGGATTTCTTATTGTGGCTGGTTGATAGATGGAGCATACAGGACCAGTGCTTCTTCATTGGCGACAACTAGCTCGAAATCGAGCTGGCGGACATATATTTCTTGACTGGTTTTCCTAAGAGAGGCGAAGACTTGACTCTGCATGGGACTAGGCCAGGTGGCCAGTCTGTCGATAGCCTCCGGCTAGAGTACTGCAATAGCCAGGCTAGAGACAAATGGATAGACATAAAGACAATATCCCGTCCTGAGCTCATGGTGATTGCATTCACTGTCACCAGACTTTACGGAGCTACCGCATTACATATTGCCACCGGATCCCAGATGCGTATGGCAGTTGATTGCTTTCGAGGCACCATCTTCAACTGGTGCGATGCCGTGTTGGCCAATGTTAAAGACCAACTGACCAGGGCCAAGAACGGACGACTAAAGACCTTTGGTTATGGGGCTTTAGTCGTGAGTTTTGGCCTGGAGAGGGTTCCTATGCTGATCCCACAACACCTTACTGTTGGAGTTGGGCTTCCTCGAGAGCCCAAACTGATGCGATGGGTCGCAATCATGGCCCGTCACCCGGACAAGAGGATAGAGGTTGCTCGCTTCAAACCTGAGTATTTCCAAAGGTTGGAAAACCAGGTCTTTTCCATTCAGGACTTCCCTTATGCTGGGATAGATTTTCGTGGTGACCCAGACATGGTTCTTCCACCAGGAGAGCAGTGGGACGAGTCAGGTAAAATCCTTTTCAACATTTTTTCTATTTAAATTTTTTTGTTATTTTTCCATCGTCTCAAAACTGATAGTAAAAATTTTAAAATGCAGATGTGGGTCCACAGCGACCAGCCGCTCTCCGCCTTTCAAGAGGAGGCAACCAGTTGCACCCGCGCTAGCCCCGCAGGACGAATCAGCAGAGGTTTTGGCTGAGTTGGAGGGTCATCTTGAGCGCTTGACAGGAGATATTCCTGAGACCACTATAGATGACATTCCTCGTCGACTTCAGCGCTATGTGATTGGAGTCCCGGGACCTTTTAGGAGGTTCCTTTGCAAGGTGGCCCGTGCAGTGGTTTCTTATAGAGATCATCACCAGTGATAGGATGATCGCCTATTGTGGGCACATGTGACATTTTTGTTTTTTGTACTTATCATTTTTTTCGATCATAAGGTGTTTTTCAACCTATGATCGAAGACGATGTATTTTTTGACACACTCCTATATATATATATATATATATATATATATATATATATATATATATATATATATATCACTATTACCGGCTTAGCTTGTAAATCATGTTATGGAATGGTTTTAAATTTACATGTATGATTATTGCAAATGTCTATTTAATATTCGAGAAGCAATTGCATCTGCTAATGTATTTAAAGATCTCGGAATATGCTGATATTCAATGTAATCAAATTCACGTTCCAAGAGACGCACTCTCAAAAATAATCTTAATAACACTGGATTTCTAATAGCATACACTCTATTAAGCTGTAATACAACGAGTTCAGAATCTAACCTCACTATCAAACTCCGAATCCCAAATGAAATAGATTCAGACAATAATTCAATCACTGCACTGTACTCGGTAATGTTGTTCGTTGTTTGACTGAGGCTTATGTAGAGCCTCTACTTTACACTTGATTATCCATCATTACCTACAGTTTTCCCTCATTCATCTCTCTCTTTTGCCTCATTTTCCTTGCAAACCAACCCAGATCATTACATTAGATGACTTTAAGCATGATTAAGTGAACTTTGCTAATGGGTGACTGTTTTGTTTAGATTTTGACATATTTACAGAGTTTCCGCAGCTGTCTGGCAATTCCGCAGCCATTCAGCGATTCCGCAGCCATCTGGAGATTCCGCAACCTTTTTGTTAATCTCAAGGTTCCACGTGTCATTTTGCAAAACGAGCCACATGGGCATGTAGGGATAAAGGTGCTCGAGGTTCCTGTGCTGTTAGTTCGGTCAGCCACATCATCTGTACCTCCGGTCAACGAGGGTCAAGTTACGGTCAACAAAGGCAGCTTAACGGTGATGCGTAAGCTGTTGGGTCACGTCAGTTCAAACGGTGATTTGTCCATCTTACGCAGGCTGTGGGGGACATAATCCAACTCTGGATTCAATGCCCATAACGACCAGAACCTCCAGCTCATCCACGAGGCTTATGACGTGTTATTGAACCTTAATTACGCATGACAGTTAGTTTATTTTTCAAGTTTTAGCTGTACGCATTAGGCCATCTTTCAGATGCCTATAAAAACTAGCGTTTGCATACACTTAATGTTACTTTTTAGTTGCTGTGTTTTATGAACTCGTTATCATTTTAGTGCATTCCAAGACTCTGTTTTAATAGTGTTGTTCTAGCACTCTTGACTGTAATTTTTGCACATGGAGTAATAGAAGAAGCGTTGTTCTGAAGTTTTCAAATCTTTGAGTCTTCTTTGGGTATTATGAATGGAGGGCCCCTATTCATGACTGCCCTTGTATAGTATTTCATGTTTATATTCTTGCTATTTCTTTATTTTCCATTCAGCATTTCCTTTTCTTGAAACATGTACAACTTAATTTACTTTCATTGTTATTTCATTTGCAACATTCATTTTGACTGATCAGATTTGTTTTCCTGCAGGTTTTTAAACCCGGGATTGTGTGTGTGTTTGTGTATTTGCTTTATATCTAGTGGTAGTTTCAGTTGACAGATTCAAAGTTGCTGCCTTTACTTTATTTTCATAGCTGATTTTTTAGTTTAATTTCTCAAAGTTGTCTGCTAACATATGAATGATCTCTTTATCACAAATTGTTTATCTTTTAGAGATCAGAATACTGATAACTTACAACTGGCTTTGAGTACTTTTTAGACTAATCCTTAACTACTTTCTAATCGTGCTTTACACAGTACTATGTGTTAGAAGCAGAGAGTTAGAAAGAGCAAAACATTATAACTAGTCTTTAAAGTAGATTTTTCTCATTTTTTGATCACTTTTCTAACTCATCTTTAGCTACTTCCTAATCGTGTTTTACACAGTACTATGTGTTAGAAGCAGGGAGTTAGGAAGAGATAAACATTATCATTGGTTTTTAAAGTGATTTTCTTACCTTTTATTTGCAGCAGCATGAATGGTGTCTAATGCCATTAGAAAGTGGTTCTTTGCTTTCAAGTCATTTTAAGTTATTTATTTCTTTCAAGCTTTTCCTTTTCAGCAAGTAGTTAGAAACCACTAATCACACACTCTCACTCATCTAGAACTCACCTTACACACACTATCACTCATCTGTTTATAAATCACCACTCCATCTTAGGAAGATAAGTTAACCACAAACAACACCCCAAACGACAAAAAATCTCTAAGAGGTTGCTTAAGTACATATAGTACACCTTCACTTCATCAGCTTACGAGCCCCGGGTTGACAATTAATGACGTCAATTTAGGAACACTAAATTGACTAAACATTTTGGCACCGTTGCCGGGGAAGTGAAATGAAGTAGCCATATTCTTAGAAAAAAAAAAAAACATAAAAATTTCAAGGAAAGAAGTTGATAACCTATCAAAGTATGCTCTCCTCTTGCACTGCAAGGTGATCTGGAGGATCAGAAAAGAGAAAGTTATTGATTTGGTAGTTTCTTGAGTATGCTCTCTTCTTGCACTTAGAGTGAACTGGAAGATCAGAAAAAGAACTATTAACTTGACTTGAAGAAAAATAATAAAAAATGACATGCATAGAGCTAGAGATTCTAGAGGAAGGTTTTTAGCTAGAGCTCGAAGTTCAATTTTTACAAGTCCGTCTGCTTCAAGGGATAGACAAGATACACCCCCCTTATCTCCAACCGAAACTCCTAGTCCTAGAATTCCTGGAATTCAAGAGCCAAGAGTTGACTCTCCTACACCTTCTATTGAGTTTGAACCAGGAAGAGACTCTTCTCTTTCTCCTACAGAAAGACCAATTGTAATTGAGGAATTGGAATCATCTGAAGAAGAAGGAGAAATCTCTTCTCATTCACCTTTTGTAGAGGAACCTGAAGATTTTGAAATCCCTAGGAGAATCATCATGGCAGAGGAAGAAGGAGGTGGTAGGGGTAGAGGTAGAGGTAGAGGAGGAGGAGGAAACAACAATAACAATAATGGAGGAAGAGGTCCCCTTGGAGGAGGAAATAGAGATGGGGATAATTCATTTGGGTTTCCCATTGTTAATGAGGATTCCCGAGCCACCATGAAAAACATATCACCATCTGTCCTCCCTAACTTCCATGGGTTAAGGACTGAGGACCCTGAAACATTCTTATTTGAGTTTGAAGTGGTATGTCGAACTTATGACTACCTGGATGACTCTCAGAAACTCAAATTGTTCCCTTCAACACTGAAAGATCAAGCCTTGAAATGGTTCATGGGGTTACTCACTCAATCCATTAGGACTTGGGATGAAATGAAACAGACCTTTTTGGATAGGTATTTAGACTATTGTATGCCTACTAATCACAAGGACGGGGTTTTTAAAATGATACAAAAAGAAGATGAGAGCTTAGAATATTTACTTGAAAGATTTCAATATAACTTGAAAAGAGCAAAAATGAGTACCTTGGATGAAGAGACCTTAAAAGCCCTCTTATTAAAAGCCATTAGGGATGAATGGATAGATATCTTAAACATGATGGGGAAAGGGGATATTTCTCAACTTTCACTCAATGATATATCAGAACTTTGTATCCATCTCTCAAGAGGTAAATCAAAAACTCAAAAAGGGCCTAGAGATCCTTCTCTCCTTAGGGCAAATAAATCTGCAACAGGATCAATGAGTAGGGCTGAAATCGGCAGTATGCTTGATGAATTTAAAACTGACATCTTAGGGAGTCTTAGTGAACAACTTGATACCCTTAAGATTCACAATAAACAAAAAGCAGAAGCTGAGGCTTTGGCTATCTTTTGCCCGAAGTGTAGAAAGAAACATGCTTTAAGGGAATGTCCCTTAGATGCACACGTTGTAGAAACATGTGTAATTTGCTCAAAAGCTCATGAGACCAAGGATTGTCCTTCAATTCCTGGCCTCAAAGCAGTCTTTCAAGAGGATCCAGATACACTTGAATCTCTCTGTTTTATTGCAAGGAGACCTTGGCAAGGACAATAGAATCAAGGGTTTAACAACTCTATGAATTCTCAATCCCAACCAAATTGGAATCCTTGGCAACAACCTTGGCCTCAACCTCAAAATGATTTTCAAGCATGGATGCAAAGCATGCAAAATCCTTATGGGAGATTTGCTCAATTCTATCAATATCCCCCATCATTTCAGAATCAGCAAGCCCCACAACTTCCAAATCAAGGTCAACAACTATCATTGCCATACCCTCAACAACAACAACCTCCTCCACAAAATCAAAATTCTCAACTATCACTTCAATCCCAGCAGAAATCAAATCAACTTCCCTCTCAGCCATTACCAAATCCAAATAATAGGAACCCTCAAAATGATTATATGATGGAAGGTCAACCATTCCCTACCTATATGGTTGTTCCTCTCAATGAAGTACAACTCAGATCAGGTAGAATCTTAGATCAACCTTCTACAAGTGTTCAACAACCAAGCATTTCTAAGGAAGAATCTCTCAAAGTCAATAAAGGTTTTGAAGTATCACTTCAAAACCAAAATATCCAAAAAGAAAAAGAAAAAGAATCAACCTCTACAACTCCTATAGTTGAGCAACCTACACCTTTAGCTACACCTCCTTTTCCTGAAAGATTTCAAATTGACAAAGGAGTGGAAAAGAAGATATGGGTGCCTGACTATAGCTTCCTAGATGAATTGAAGAATGTCTGTATCAAGATCCCCTTGTTACAAGCCATTAAGGAAATTCCCATTCTAGCGAAGACAATAAAGGAGTTGAGTTTGAAGAAAACAGGAAAAAGAACCAGAGATACTAAAAGGATACATCTAGTTGGAAAAATTGCAGACATAATGATGGGTAAGATTACCATGCAAAAGTATGTGGATCCTGGTAGCCCTATTGTCAAAACTCATATTAATGGGGTTGAAATCCCAAATACTTTGATTGACTTAGGAGCCGCGATCAACATCATGAGTAGACAGACCATGGATCAGTTAAAGCTTCCTAACCTTCTCTTTACACCTACTTTACTGCAACTTGCAGATAGATCAATCATTAAACCTGATGGTGTATTGGAAGACATTCCAGTCTCCCTAGACTCTTGGGAATATCCAGTTGATTTTATGATTTTAACTCCCAAGAACAATCTAGGAGGACATCCTCTTATTTTAGGAAGACCTTGGCTGGCCACAGCTGATGCTTTCATAAGTTGTAGGTCTGGAGACATGTATATATCAGATGGTAATTCCACCAAGAAATTCAACTTGTACCCTCCAGCAAAGGCAATAACAGAAATAGGAGAAGATGAGTGGGTTGATGATGAGGATACTATTCAACCTGTTCTAACCATCTCTGAAATCAGTGAGGATAGTCAAATTCTAAATACATTAGAAAATTTTGAAATACCTTTAGAATATGACTCTACACAGTTTCAGTTAGATGCAGACATTGAATATCTCTCCTCTAGACAGATGTCTCTCTTCTCAATGAAAGAGTTTGGTAGTTCTATAGTTGAAATCCTTCCAGGAAAAACATTGAACATTAACAAAAACTTGGGAAGACCACAACAAGAAGAATTAACTAAATTGTTGCAAAAACATTCCACTGCCTTTGCATGGGAATACACTAACATGAAAGGAATCGATCCTAAGACTTGTATTCATCACATCTATATTGAAGAAAATAGCAGACCTATTAGGCAACCACAAATAAGGATGAATCCAAACCTTAGGGAAATCGTGAAAGAAGAACTCCAAAAATTGCTCAAGGTAAACTTCATTTACCCCATTTCAGATAGCCAATGGGTTTCTCCCTTGGTTATAGTGCCCAAAAAGAATGGTAAATGGAGAGTTTGCATTGATTATCGAGAATTGAACAAGGCAACCTTAAAGGATCATTTTCCTCTACCTTTTATTGATCAGGTACTAGACACTTTAGCAGGTAAAAAGTATTTCTCATTCTTGGATGGTTTTAGTGGGTATAATCAAATTCAGGTAGCACCTGAAGATCAAGACAAAACCACATTTACTTGTCCTTGGGGAACTTTTGCCTACCGAGTACTCCCTTTTGGATTGTGCAATGCACCTGCTACATTTCAAAGGGCTGTATTAGGAATCTTTTCAGATCTGATTCATGATTGTGTAGAGGTACACATGGACGATTTCACAGTTTATGGTAATACATTTGAAGAAGCTTTAGAAATTTTGGAAAAAGTACTGGTAAGATGTAAGGAAACAAATCTTTCTTTAAGTCATGAAAAGTGTTTTATGATGTTTACTGAAGGGATTGTTTTAGGACATCATATTTCAGGAGATGGTATTAAGGTTGATAGATCCAAAGTTGAAGTCATCTCTAAGTTACCTATTCCAAATTGCCAGAAGGATGTTAGGAGTTTTCTTGGGTTTACTGGGTATTACAGAAGATTTATTGAAAACTTCACTAAGATAGCATCCCCTCTTTTCAAATTGCTTACCAAGGACTGTGAGTTCAAATGGGATCCCGAGTGTCAATCTGCTTTTGAAGCTTTAAAGACTAGAATATCTGAAGCACCCATCTTAAGAGGGCCAAATTGGAAACTCCCTTTCCACATTTCTACTGATGCTTCAGATACAGCTCTAGGAGCTGTTTTGGGACAAAAGGATTTGATCCCTTATGCCATTTATTACACAAGTAAGAATTTGACTCCCACTGAGTTAAATTATACTGTTACAGAAAAAGAGTTCTTAGCTGTGGTACATGCGATCAATAAGTTTAGACACTACATAACCGGCTATGAAACCTTTATCCATACTGATCACTCTGCCATAATATATTTAATGAACAAACCTGTCACTAATGGTAGAGTTACAAGATGGCTTTTACTCTTACAAGAATTCAACATTACTGTGTTAGATAGACCTGGAAAACAAAACACAATAGCTGATTTCTTGTCTAGAATCCAAAACACTAATGAAGATTCTCCAGTAGAAGATAAGTTTCCAGATGAATACTTGTTTGCAGTGACTACCAAGACTCCTTGGTATGCAGATATGGCTAATTATCTTGTTACAGGGAAGCTTCCTCTACACTTATTTCCTAATGAGAAAAGGAAAATCATTCAGGAGAGTGCACATTATTCTTGGATTTATAATGAATTGTTCAAAATAGGGCCAGATTGTATAATCAGAAGGTGTGTTCGGGAAGATGAAATACCTGACATCCTTAAGGCATGTCATGATGAACCATGCGGCGGGCACTTTGCTGACAAGAGGACAGCCTATAAAATCCTTTCTCTAGGATATTATTGGCCTTCTCTCTTTAAAGATGCAAAGCAGTATGTTAGAAGGTGTGACAGCTGCCAAAGAGTTGGGAAACCAACTCCTTCAAATGAAATGCCTCTACAGCCTCAGGTATGCATCGAACCCTTTGAGAAATGGGCTCTAGATTTCGTTGGACTAATTAATCCACCATCAAAGCAAAAGAAGTATATACTGGTTTGTACTGATTATGTTACTAAGTGGGTAGAAGCAAAAGCATTGCCTTCTGCCACTGAAAATTCAGTTGTTCAATTTCTTTTTGAGGATATTTTCACTCGTTTTGGTGTCCCAAGGGAAATTGTGACAGATCAGGGCAGCCAGTTTACATCTAAATTGATGGAGAAGCTGATGGAGGAATATAAGATCAAGCATAGAACATCTACTCCCTACCATCCACAATCAAATGGCCAAGTGGAATCTACCAATAAAGTTATTGAAGGCATTATCACCAAGACTGTTCATCTTCATAGAAGAGATTGGGCGGAAAGGCTCCCTGAAGCCTTATGGGCCTATAGAACTACATGGAAGAACACAACAGGACATTCTCCCTATGAACTTGTTTATGGGAAGGAAGTCCTGCTCCCCATTGAGTTCCAAATCAAGACCTTCAAGATGGCAGTCCAATTGGGAATGAGCCTCTCAGAAGCTCAAAGACACAGAATGGACCAGCTAAATGAGCTAGATGAAATAAGACAAGATGCAATTCTAAGGACCGATCTAGTTCAGCACCAAAGATCTAAATGGCATGATTGTCATATCAAAGAAAGAAAGTTTCAGAAAGGAGATTGGGCTCTATTGTTTGATTCAAAGTTCAAAGACTTCAAAGGAAAGTTTCAAACTCATTGGCTTGGGCCATATGAGATTGATGAAGTCTTTAGCAATGGAGCAGTTCGAGTGAAAACTATTGATGAATTTCATACTCCTCTTATTGTGAATGGCCATCGCTTGAAAATCTACCAAAAGCCATTCTCAAAAGAAGAGTTTGTCAAGTTGTTTAAAGAAGATTCTGCAATCAGGTTGGTGGAGAAGGATTCTTCTCCTCCATCAGCCTAATCTTTGGTTTTGAAAAAAAAAAAAAAAAAAAAAAAATAAAAATAAAGAAAAAAAAAGGAATAAATGTATGAGCCTGAAAACCAATCTCTGATTGGCAGTCTCATGCAGAAAACCTGAGGTAAAAATCAGGGTCACCTGACACCTCATGTTTTCCAAAAAAAATCTCTCTCTCTTCCATCTCATTTCGCCATTTCATCCATTTCATTCACCATCTCATTTATTTAATCACTCTCACTCCACCTCATTTCTTTCCATCCATCCATCCATTCATTACATTTCATTCCATCAATAAAGTCATTTTTTTAGCTAACTGAAGTTGTTTTGTGCAGCTGGAGGGTATCACTGCAGTTTCCGCAGCTGTTTGGAAATTCTGCAGCCATCTAGCGATTCCGCAGCTCTCTGCACCTGCATAAAAAAAAAAAAAAAACACAGTTTGTTTGAAAAGAAATTTACAGTTCAGAAGTCATCAACAATAAATGGAAAAGAGTCATGCAACAGCAATAAAACAATGAAGGGTTAGTGGAAAATGATCAAAGGTAATCCAAGCGCGAATCTGAGGTATGATCTAAATCTTAAACTTACGGTTATCTCATTTTGCAAAGTTTCCGGGGTTATGTTTCTTTCCATTTAATGTAATGATTACCAGTCTTTCCCATCATGCGACCAAAAATCCACGTATCCCCCACACTTATCGGTCATGTTCATCACGATTTTGAAACTCAATTGCGGCTGCTCTTCCATTAAGGTTTTCGTACCTGAGTGACGTAGACTACTGTACTACGTCTCTCTAAGTCATAATTCCCGCAGCCAAGTGTAAACCCATGACCGAAGCCTAAGTACCTAACCGTTTCTACCCATCATCTCATAACCCTCATACTCTCGTATCATTCCATTCACGCTGTTTCATTTCCACAGTTCCCTTATTCCGCTGTGCTCACTACGCTGCTACCTCAACCATACTCTGTTTTACTTCTTCCTCTCTGCTAATTCTGGTTATCAGTGAACGTATGTTACGGCTGTTACAGTAGAGCCGTAAATTTACTGTGTTAAGGCCACTGTTGAAGCCGTGTAACCTTTTTTCCAAAAGTCTTAGAACAGAGCCGTAGAGTCAATGGGTAAACTCTTAAGAGTAGAACCCGAGGGTTCAAAATTTCTGGAGGGATATCCTCAAGTTAAAGAGGCTTTGCAAAAAGCAAACTAGCTCCAATGCATTCAGAAATTCAGAGGTTACCACAAAGAGGTTACGAAGGCCTTTGCACGTTCCTTCAGAGACAAAGACAATCAAGTGGAGATAGGGGACCTGAAGTTTACAGTCACTGAGAGCAGTATAGCACAGGCCACTTCACTCCGACAAACTGGAGAAAGATGGTTTAAAAATAGATCAGTACAAGACCAACAGTGGAAGCAAATCTTAAAGAATCCAGGTATGGATACCAGCATTTTTACAAAAGGGATTCCTGTTACTTATGTCAAGGAAGAATGGACAACTTTACTTTTATTAGTGCAAAAATTCTTTACTTGTGAGGGAAGGTTTGGAGTTTTATATGTTTACCATGCCAAAGTCATGATGCATTTCTTAGGAGATGATATTAACCTTCCATATTTTCTACTCTCAAGTCTTAGAAAAATGTGTTCAATTGTCCAAAGGAACCCAAGAAACATTGAATCACATCTGTATCATCATGGTCTTGTTAAGATGCTAGTTGAGGAACAGTTGAAAGCAAAAAGAGATACCTGGGAGAGATTTCTTGTGAGAAACCATTTTGAAGAAGCGGGAGAAACCTCTGTGCCTAGAAAGAGTAGAAGAAAAAGAAAAGAGGCTACCCCTGAAACTGTTGTCCAAGAGGAAACTGTCCAAGAACAGATTGAAGAAGAAACTGATGTACATCATTCTGAACATGAAATTGATCCTGAGCCTGCTGTGGACATTGATCAAACAGCTCAAAGAGTCATCACAGAAACCCTTTCAGAACTTGCCCAAGAAGTTGCTTAAAAGAGAAAAGAGAGTAGGAAGAAACAAAAGAAAGATAAAGGCAAAGCTGTAGCCCAAGAAACTTACGCTAGTCCTGAGAACTCTAGTGAAGAAGATACTCAGCCTTTAGCACAAAGAATGGCCAAACTCCATGAAACTGCCCTTTCCAAGAAGGTGGGAAAACAAAAGCAAAAGGCACAAAAAGAAGAACAGAACATCACCACCGTGAGAAGAAGCAGCAGGTTACAAAGAAAAGTGGGGGCCACAAAGGGTAAAAAGTCACTCATCATTGACTTGAGCACACCTGAAAAGGTTGCTACAAGTCCTGACTTTGAGAAAAGCCCTCCACACGCTGAGTATGTTGAGACTAGTCCTCCACGTGAGGAAAGTCCTTTTGAGCATGAACCTGAATATGAACATGGATCCGAATTTGAGTATGAGCCCACTCCAAAGAAGTCACCAGAGGTTGATCCGGATCAGCAGAAAGTTTATAATTACCTGGGGACGTTGGAACAAGCAGCTGCTGGTCCCAGTACTGTTCAACCTTTGGAACAGCAAGTCCAATCACTAAAGCAGGAAATATTTGAGCTGGAGGTACTAAATCGCCACATCAAACAAGAAAATGAAAAATTGAAGATACAGAGCAATGTGGACAAGATGGTCCAAGATAACACCATGCTTCATATGGGCCTGTGGCAAAAGGAAAACAAAAAGCTCAATAAGAGATGGAGGAAATTAAACAGAGCCTTGATCAATCTAAAATTCAGGTGTTTGATGAAAAGACCAAGAGTCAATGTGGCCACACAGAGAAAGAAGAGAAGGCTGGATGTCTTAGCAGAGGCATCCCAGCAGGTGGACTGAACAATGTTTTTGATTGCATGAGGACATGCAATGCCCTCGTAGTGGGGGTATGTAGAGCCTCTACTTTACACTTGATTATCCATCATTACCTACAGTTTTCCCTCATTCATCTCTCTCTTTTGCCTCATTTTCCTTGCAAACCAACCCAGATCATTACATTAGATGACTTTAAGCATGATTAAGTGAACTTTGCTGATGGGTGACTGTTTTGTTTAGATTTTGACATATTTACAGAGTTTCCGCAGCTGTCTGGCAATTCCGCAGCCATTCAGCGATTCCGCAGCCATCTGGAGATTCCGCAGCCTTTTTGTTAATCTCAAGGTTCCACGTGTCATTTTGCAAAACGAGCCACATGGGCATGTAGGGATAAAGGTGCTCGAGGTTCCTGTGCTGTTAGTTCGGTCAGCCACATCATCTGTACCTCCGGTCAACGAGGGTCAAGTTACGGTCAACAAAGGCAGCTTAACGGTGATGCGTAAGCTGTTGGGTCACGTCAGTTCAAACGGTGATTTGTCCGTCTTACGCAGGCTGTGGGGGACATAATCCAACTCTGAATTCAATGCCCATAACGACCAGAACCTCCAGCTCATCCACGAGGCTTATGACGTGTTATTGAACCTTAATTACGCATGACAGTTAGTTTATTTTTCAAGTTTTAGCTGTACGCATTAGGCCATCTTTCAGATGCCTATAAAAACTAGCGTTTGCATACGCTTAATGTTACTTTTTAGTTGTTTTGTTTTATGAACTCGTTATCATTTTAGTGCATTCCAAGACTCTGTTTTAATAGTGTTGTTCTAGCACTCTTTACTGTAATTTTCTGCACATGGAGTAATAGAAGCAGCACTGTTCTGAAGTTTTCAAATCTTTGAGTCTTCTTTGGGTATTATGAATGGAGGGCCCCTGTTGATGACTGCCCTTGTATAGTATTTCATGTTTATATTCTTGCTATTTCTTTATTTTCCATTCAGCATTTCCTTTTCTTGAAACATGTACAGCTTAATTTACTTTCATTGTTATTTCATTTGCAGCATTCATTTTGACTGATCAGATTTGTTTTTCTGCAGGTTTTTAAACCCAGGATTGTGTGTGTGTTTGTGTATTTGCTTTATATCTAGTGGTAGTTTCAGTTGACAGATTCAAAGTTGCTGCCTTTACTTTATTTTCATAGCTGATTTTTAGTTTAATTTCTCAAAGTTGTCTGCTAACATATGAATGATCTCTTTATCACAAATTGTTTATCTTTTAGAGATCAGAATACTGATAACTTACAGCTCGCTTTGAGTACTTTTTAGACTAATCCTTAACTACTTTCTAATCGTGCTTTACACAGTACTATGTGTTAGAAGCAGAGAGTTAGAAAGAGCAAAACATTATAACTAGTCTTTAAAGTAGATTTTTCTCATTTTTTGATCACTTTTCTAACTCATCTTTAGCTACTTCCTAATCGTGTTTTACACAGTACTATGTGTTAGAAGCAGGGAGTTAGGAAGAGATAAACATTATCATTGGTTTTTAAAGTGATTTTATTACCTTTTATTTGCAGCAGCATGAATGGTGTCTAATGCCATTAGAAAGTGGTTCTTTGCTTTCAAGTCATTTTAAGTTATTTATTTCTTTCAAGCTTTTCATTTTCAGCAAGTAGTTAGAAACCACTAATCACACACTCTCACTCATCTAGAACTCACCTTACACACACTATCACTCATCTGTTTATAAATCACCACTCCATCTTAGGAAGATAAGTTAACCACAAACAACACCCCAAACGACAAAAAAGCTCTAAGAGGTTGCTTAAGTACATATAGTACACCTTCACTTCATCAGCTTACGAGCCCCGGGTTGACAATTAATGACATCAATTTAGGAACACTAAATTGACTAAACAACTTACCCCATGCATAGATACTAACTCGTCAGAGGGCGAATAGATAACCCAAGCTACGGAAGAGATGTTCCGTGTATTACGACAAGCACCATCAGCGAAACCAATGTATGTTTGGAGAGCCATCGACATCTGCAATATCAAGAGTAAAACCAAGATAAGCAGGAATAATGACGAAAAAACACTCTCTAAGCTAAGCACACCGTTTAAACTAAAACACACCAGCTAGAAAGAAAAAACTATCCTAACTAAGTCTCCATACCCATCCTTTTAAGCATAATACCTCTTCAAGTAAAGGCCATTTTTGGGTTTACCCAAAGAGTCCCCATCAAAGTCTACCAATTCATAAGCCACTTTGGCTAGCTTTCGCTTGACAACATAGGGACCATGCCACATAGGAACGAATTTTCCAGTGCCTAATTTATCATTAGCTTGATCATAAACTAAGACTAGATCTCCTTCCGAAAAATTTCGAGGGGAACACATTTCGATCATACTGATCTTTCATACGTTTTGCGTGAGTCTCGATCGCCAATGCAGCATCACGTCGATTCTCATCTAATTGAGCCAAGTATAACAAACGCTTTTCCTCTTCAGAAGTGGCTGGAAGTAACTCGATGGCCATTTGCAGTGATGGGATTTTGCATTCAATGGGTAACACGGCTTGCAAACCATTAAATAGTTGGAAAGGAGTGAACCCTATTGATGTTTTTACTGAAGTTCGATATGCCCAGAGCACTGAAAATAGCATGTTGTGCCAATTCGACCGATGAATCCCAATGATTCGTCAGATCATGATAACTAAAACTTTGTTGATGGATTCAACCAAACCATTCGCTTGTGGATAATAAGGGGTTGAACTATCGTGACGTAAACCAAGCTGGTCTGTAAGTTCGGTCATCATAACGTTTCGAAAATGACGCCCATGATCAATGATTATCACTTGTGGGACACCAAACCTAGCAATTATATAATTGAACATGAAAATTGCAGCTATCTTGCTATCTGCCTCGAATGTAGGCATCACCTCGGCCCACTTAGTAAAATAATCTACCGCAAGGATGATATACGCATACCCCCCAGCTGAGTGAGGGTTACATGTAATAAAATCGATACCCCATTTGGCAAAAGGACCAACGGCAATTATAGGGTGGAGAGGAGCAGGTGGAACGCGCATCTTACGATAAAAAATCTGGCAGTTGTGGAATTTTCGGACCGCCGTAATACAATCTTTAAATAAAGACGGCCAGAAGTAGCCAGCGCGCAATATATTTTGGGTTGTGGCAAACCCAGACATATGACCGCCACACACTCTAGAGTGACAGTCATTTAGAACCCTTTCACCTTCCTCGTGAGTTAAGCAACGTCGAAAAACAGAGTCCGCCCCATGGCGATAAAAAGTATCTCCAATAATTCTAAATTGTTGGGACTGGAATCGAATTTTCCGACGTTCTGACCTTGAAATTTCTGGCCGAAACGATTGGGTCTGGAGATAAACGATGATATCCCCATACCATGGATCTAAAGTGTTGATTAGAAACAAGGATTCGTCCGCAATGGGTTCCTCCGTCACAGTTTCCGTGTCAGCACGCGGGAAGTCACACATTAACTCCACAAAAACTAAAGATTTCTTAGACTTAGATTTCTCAAATTCCAATTCAAACTCTTACAGGATAACGATCCATTTAGAGTACTTGCCCCCTAGCAATTGCTTGGTCAAAATGTAGATCATAGGGTTGCAATCCGAAATTACTGTAGTTTTACATAGTAAAATGTAGTGACGAAAACGTTGGACAGCTTGAACGGCTGCCAATGCCAATTTCTCCACATGTGAGTATTTTAGCTCAGTTGGATTTAAGGTGCGACTGAGGTAATATATCACATGTTCCATTCCGAATTCATCTTCCTGAACTAATACCATTCCAATGGTGGAATGAGAGGCGGCGAGATACAAGTAGTAATCCTGGTTGTAGTTGGGAGGATGCAACAATGCTGCATGGGTCAACGCGTGTTTGAGTGCATCAAAAGATTTCTAAGCTATCTCATCCCAATAGAATAGAGTGTTCTGCTTCAACAACCGGGTAAAACCCTTTGTAACCTCGGCGTAGTTAGGAATGAATCGTCGTAAAAATTTTGCTTTCCCTTGCAAACTTTGGATTTGGCGAAGACTCGAAGGAGGAGGCAATTTGATGATAGCTTCGACCTTTGAGGGATCAACGCAAATGTCGGCTTTCGAAACTAAAAACCCCAACAATCAATCTGTTTCTATACAGAAGACACATTTGTGTGGGTTCAACCAAATACGATAATGCCTACACCTCATAAAGATTGCTCGTAAATGGACGAGGTGATCAGCTCGATGTAAGGAATGAGCAGGCAAATCATCGAGATACGGTTTCACAATGTGCTTGATGTCATGAAATGCATAAGACATCGCCCTTTGAAAAGTTGCTCCAGCATTCTTAAGCCCAAAAGGTAATTTGCAATAAGAAAATGTCCCCCATGGACAAATGAAAGCCGTTTTTGGTTGATCGACAGGTAGAATGTTGATTTGATTGTATCTGGAAAAACCGTCCATAAAGGAAAATATTTCGCTGCCGGCACAATCATCAATGATTTGATCGATATAGGGGGTTGGGTAATTGTCCTTTGGACAGTCTTGATTAATGTCCCTATATTCGATGCATATTCTTATTGTTCCCTGCTTTTTGTTAACCGGAAAAATATTCGATACCCAATCCGTTAACGGGATCAGATAAATGAAACCTGCTTTCAACAATTTTTCAACTTCTGCTTTAATTGCAGCAGCTTTTCGTGGGTGAATCTGACGCAAATGTTGCCGGACGGGTTTAGCATCCGGGTAAGTCTTGATCTCATGAACAACAATCACGGGAGCAATTCCTGGCATTTCCTCATAGGACCAGGCAAACACGTCACGGAATTCTTGAAATAGGGCCTTATATAATTGAATTTCGTCATCTGTACACGAGGCACCTATATGAATGTTCTCAACAATTCCGGGTTTAACTGAAATGTCAGTAGGAATAGTTCGAGAGATGTTTCCCAAATTTAACTCTGAATCGGGATGTTTCATTGGATTCTGAGGTTCCTTGACATATTAAGTTGTAAAAATTGATGAGAAATCATTTTCAAAACGATCATCCTCAGGTAAAAACGAAGATCTGTGATGGAGATATTCCCAAGGTAAATCATCTACACATAGGATTTCACGAATTTGCTCATCAGAGTGAACAAGTTCAAAAAACGTAGTTAAATATGAGGTTGATGTGAAAAGTGATTCCTCACGGACCACATTGATTAAGTCATTTTTGGTTGAACACGGGTCGGCAAAAGACTGCATGGCTTCATAGGCAATTTCATATGGACTCAAAGGCATGAAATTACCAAATGAGTCTATCTCAGATTCAGAAGGAATGATCCAAGGATCATCATAAATAATGGTGTCTGATGTAATCATATGAATGGTTGCAAATGAAGATGATGCGTTGATTGGAGGAAAAGGAAAAGTTCCCAGCAAACCGGCATCTTTAACTAATCCTACTCCAACATCCTTATATGGGATAGTCGTTTTACCAACATGTTGAATACTCTCCGAAGAGGCTGGGTCAGATGAAAAGTAAGCCAGCTGGTCTATTGTTACGATCTTTCCATTGTGTGGAAACTTTATTACTCGAAAGACTGATGAAACGACCGTTGTCATAGCGTAAGACCAGCTTCGACCCAAGAGAAGGTTGTAATCTAGAGGGGGCATCAACCACCTCCACATCTAGACTAACGGTTTTTCCTTCAACCCCTATAGGCAAATCCTGTAGAATGCCAAAAGGATGAAACCCACGACCATAAAAGGCCTTTAGAATCGCCGGGGATTGATTTAGCGAAGGAGAACCAAGCGATCTCCAACACTGTATCGACATAATACACGTTGAGGCTCCCTCATCAATTACAGTCCGATGAATAGGCTTGTTTTTTACTATCACTGGAATCTGGAAAGCCATTTGATGAGGCAAACGTGGTGTAGTATTTTCTAGATTGAAAATTATTAGGTTCGGGTCCTGAACATCAACAGCTCCTATAGCCGACAAAAGTAATTTACGTTGTGCTGGGCATGATTGCAGCACTTCCAAAGCTGACATTGCTGAGGGTGAAACAACAATCCTCAACAATGTTATAATTCTGAGCCGCTCTCGCATGTGGATTGAAATCTAACTTTCGAAGTATATCCTTGGCGGGCGGTTTGATTACCAAGTCTGGATTAGGTTTCTCGATCTGTAGTGGATCGGAACCGGGAGCTGAGGTTGATGGATTAGAATGAGAAGATTCTGCTTCTTTACCATCAACAAGACTCTTACTACCATAATCTTGTGATTAAGTCGCAATCCTAACATGGGACATCATCAATATGGGTTCTTCATTGGCACTCGAGGATGAACCTATCATCTTGCTGTCTTGAGCCGGAAAAGGATCCTTCAAAACAGCAGGAATTTGGGAACCCTTGACAATTTTCGCAACCTCTACACGATGAGGGCAGTCTCTTGTAAAATTTTCATCGTCACAAATGAGACAAGGATAACGAGGTTTGCGCTTTTCATCATTGGATTCCGCCTTTTCAGGTTTCTCCTTTGAACTTTTATTTGTTTTATTCTTCTTCTTTCCTTTCTTCTTCCCACCAAATTTTGATTTGGCTGTAGATGACTCTACAACGTGAATATCAGCGGAAATCTCTGCAGAAGAATCTCCTGTCGGGGAGTCAGGCAAGGTTATGATAGGGGAAGAATTCTTGGAAGACTTCTTCTTACTTTTAGTGTTAACCATGCCAATCATACCATCAGTGGCATGAGATCCTGAAGGAGCTGCAGCGATTTGATTTTACTTGGGAAGATCGGGGATTTTTTCATGTCACATACCTAACTGAGTATAGACCAAGTCAAGGTACTGTGCTTGAGCAATCACTTGCTCCTCAGTAACAACGCCGGCTTTAGCAACATCTTTAGTGATCTTTGGCAACAAAGATTTTACAAACCACTCAGCCAAGATCTGATCCGGAATAAATACCTTCACTAAACGACGTCGACGTCTCCACTCATGAATATGATCTGAAATGTAAGTGGATGTCGATTGCTTCAGCGAAGTTAACAATTCCATGCCATTGTCATATCAGACTGGCAACTGAAAATGAGTTAAAAATGAGGTAGCTAACTCACTAAAATTATAAAAAGTGCCTCGCGGTAACTCAATGTACCTCTTGGCCGCGAGACCAATTAGAGTGCGCTGGAAAAGTCTAAGACAGATTGAATCATCTGTGATGGAGTTAGACGCACACCAGAGGTGGTAATTCATCACATGGTTCGACGGGTCCTCTCCTGATTTACCTTCGAACTTGGGAATGTCACTGAGCAACTTATTCGGCATTGGCGGCCAAAACGGAAGATAATTAATGGGATCGTTCGTTAGGCGCGACAAGTCAGGTAAGTCCTGTAGGAATATACAGGGTAAGTTCCTCAGAAAGAACACCAAAAGAACACCGCTCACAACCAGATCACAGATCAATACACCAGTATTTTTGACGTGGTTAAAACCCTCAAAGAGGGAAACAGTCCACGGCCTATGCCAACGTGGCTACTACAGGCAATTTATTAATCAAAGAATGAAAATTTACATAAGCTTCTCTCATGCACGGATTACCCGAACAATGACCCTCCATGCGCTTTAAATAGAACTCATGGACCAATCAGGTGTTAAGCCACGGATCAAGTGTCGGTAATACCGAGGAGAGAGTGAACCGTCGGATCACTACATATCGTGACTGTCGGATTGTAAGTTACAAAATGTACAACGGTAAAGAAACACACTTTACCTAACTCTACACTAGATCAAGTTGAACTTAACTATATCCTATGTGTCGGAATATCCTAACATCCCCCCTTAAGAACAACTTGGGATATGATTGAAGGATTTACAAATATGACACAGTAGGAGAAGGAAGGAGGCACTAGAACCTATCCCCCCTTAGTGACAACTTCCTGAACTCCAAGCATATATCGAAGTTTAGTGAACTTCGCCTCTGTGAGATCCTTTGTGAAGATGTTCACAACCTGATCATCTGTTGAACAATATTGCACTTCAAGAACATGGTCATGAATGAGCTTTATGATGAAGTGCATGTGTAGTTCAATGTGTTTGCTGCGCTGATGCTGGACTGGATCTTTGCATAGCTGAATGGCACTTTGATTATCACACCAAAGTGTGGTTGGATGCTGCTGCTCAAAGCCAAATTCTGATAGGATCTGAAGAAGCCACAAGGCTTCCTTACTGGCTTCCACGGCACCACGATACTCCGCTTCTGCTGACGAAAGAGAAATGGCAGCCTGTTTCTTACAAGCCCATGTAATAGGTCCTGAACCAAGAGTGAAGACATAACCGGCAGTAGACTTCCGATCATCAAGGTCACCAGCCCAATCAGAATCACTGAAACCAACTAATAGAGGAGCTGCTTTGGCACTGTAATGAATCCCAAACTGTACTGTACCTCGAACATAACGAAGTATTCATTTAGCTGCTTTACAATGACTTTCACGGGGGTTTTGCATAAAACGAGCAACAAGGCCAACAACAAAGGAAAGGTCAGGACGAGTATGGGTTAAATACAAGAGTTTTCCTACAAGTTGACGGTATAAGGTAGCATCAACTTCAGGAGAAGTACAAGAGACTGAAAGTTTGACTCCAGACTGAAAGGGAGAAGGGGCTGGCTTACAGTCTTCCATGTGAAAATGACGAAGAATATCACAAGCATACTTGGACTGGGAAAGGGAAATACCCTCCTTGGATTGCAAGACTTGAAGACCGAGAAAATAGTGTAAGTGTCCTAAGTCTGTCATTTCAAATTTATTTTTAAGGCTGGACTTCACATGGTTTATAAGGTTGGGATCACTACCAGTAAGAATAATATCATCAACATAAAGAAAAAGGATGATAAGAGAGTTGCCCACTTTCTTGGTGTAGACAGTGTTGTCAGAATAACACCTAGAAAAGACAGATTCTAAAAGAAAGCTATCCATTTTGGCATACCAAGCCCGAGGAGCTTGCTTGAGACCATAAAGAGATTTCTTAGGTCGACATACAAGGCTGGAGTCTGTTTGGATGAAGCCAATGGGTTGTTCCATATAGATTTCTTCATGCAAGTCCCCATGCAAGAAGGCAGATTTAACATCCATCTGATGGACTTCCCATTTTAAAGAGGCAGTAAGGGAAAGAACAAGGCGGATAGAGTTCATTTTGGCAAGAGGGGAGAAGGTTTCAGTGTAGTCAATGCCTTCAACCTGTGAAAAGCCCTTAGCAACAAGACGAACTTTATGTTTATCAACTTTCCCATCTGGTCCATACTTGGTTCTGTAAACCCATTTACATCTAACAAGTTTGCGTCCCTTTGGTATAGGAACAAGATCCCATGTATCATTTGTCAACAATGAATGATATTCTTCATTCATAGCTGCTTCCCAATGTGGATGGCCTGAAGCTTCTGCAAAAGTGTCAGGATCATGATTTACTGGAGCTTGAGCCAGTAAAGAAGAGGCTCTTTCAAACTGAGAACGTGTACGTCGCTGATCTGTAGGATCACCGGCAAGATCACCTGCTGCATCCCGAGTAGCACAGACCCATCTTGGAAGTTGAGGATCCTGAGAAGGTGGGGGAGGATTGTCATCCTCACTTTCATCATCTGAAGAAGAAATTTTTTCTAAAGTAGAAGAGATAGGAAGAGGTGGCACATCCGCCGGACTAGGCTCGCAGGCCGATTTATTTTCATCAAATTTTACATCTCTTCTAATGATAACATTTTTGGACTTAAATGGAATAAGTCTATAACCTTTTACATCTTTAGAATATCCAACAAAAGTACATTTCTCACTCTTAGGTTCTAAAGCTTTATGCTTTTCATCTAGAATATGGGCCCATGATTCACTTCCAAAAACACGAAAGTGACTTACATCTGGTTTAATGGAACTCCAAGCTTCTTCTGGAGTGAGATTCTTTAGAACCTTAGTAGGAGTGCGATTTATTATATAATTTGCACAATTAATTGCTTCGGCCCAAAAACTAAGACTGAGTCCTTTAGATTGCAGCATACAATTAGCCATTTCCTTTAAGGTGCGATTTTTCCTTTCAGCTACACCATTTTGTTGTGGAGTGTATGGAAAAGTATGTTGCATTTGAATTCCATTTTCGGTGCAAAAGTTGATGAATGTGTTTTTAACATATTCTCCACCATTATCAGTTCTTAGCTTAAGAATTTGATGTCCAGATTGTTTTTCAACAAAGGCTTTGAAGGCCAAAAATGTGTTAAATACTTCGCTCTTGAGTTTTAAGAAGTATACCCAAGTGCGTCTGGAGAAATCATCAATGAAAGTTAAGAAATACTTGCAGCCAGAGAATGAAGCAACAGGAAGTGGACCACATAAATCACTATGCACAAGCTGTAAAGGGGCTGAGGCGCGCCAAGAGGCACGTTTTTCAAAACTGTCCCGATGATGTTTTCAGAGTACACATCCGGAACAAACACCATCTCTGCAAGATACCATAGGAAGACCTGTCACCATATTTTCTTTACATAGATGCTGAAGGGAGCGATAGTTTAAGTGACCAAATCGCTCATGCCAAAGTTTGCTCACTTCGTCATTATGAGCAACAAATACTAAGGGAAGATTTGATGACCCAAAGTTGTGAAACTTATACAATCTTGTGGAATCATCAGCAATACCAGTAGCTAGAATCTGTTTAGGATCTCTTAGATCCTTGATTACAACATCATGAGGTGAAAATTCAACAATTTTACCTTCACCTGAATGAGTTATCTGATATACAGATAGAAGGTTGCAGGATAAGGTTGGAACACATAATACATCATTAAACTGACCATTGTCTAGATGAACAGTTCCAGTCCCTACAACATTAAGAGATCTATCATCACCAACATATATATTTTTGGTGTTACAATCATTTAAAGAAGAAAACATGGCTTTGTTTTTGGCCATGTGATAAGAGGCTCCAGAATCAATGAGCCACTCATGAGAATGAGAAGAAGAAGATACATTTAATGCATAACCAGACTGAGATGATTGACAACAACATGCAGAAAGTTCCATTCCTGAAGATGAAGTTGAAGTTGAAGTTGAAGAATGCTCCACATGGATGTTATGTTTCTTCATTGCGGCTTCCAAGGCTTCCATCTTCTTAAAGCATTTAGATTCTAAGTGGCCATCTCGATTACAAAAGTTACAATGTCTATTAGTCTTCTTCCATTTGTTTTTATTGGTCCTATCATTTTGCTGAAATTATCTTTCATTTTGAGGCCGAGTTTGCTTAGGACCCTTGTTTGGTTTAGGACCATTATTTTTAGGATATGACTTCTTAGGATTCTTTGAATTTGGTTGCTGCTGGGCGGCTAACGCTTTCTTGGAAGAGTTTCCAAGATTAAGAAGGCCAAGGTGTAAGAGTTTTTCTTGTTCTCTTATTAAAGAATCAAAAAAAGAGTCAAAGGAAGGGGCCTTGTAGTCTTTTCCCTGACAAATGAAAGCTTCCCTTGTAGAATGGAAGGTGGAAACAAATGCAGAGTAGGCTGGTCCCAACTTAGTAAGGATGGAATAAATAAGGTTACTATCTTCTTTCTTAACCTTAACACCTTCCAAGAGATATCTAAGGGTCTTGAATTTGGACAAGAAATCTTCAATGCAAGAAAAATTATTAGGA
Source organism: Pinus tabuliformis (assembly GCA_031772625.1). Lineage (NCBI taxonomy): Eukaryota > Viridiplantae > Streptophyta > Pinopsida > Pinales > Pinaceae > Pinus > Pinus tabuliformis. The sequence goes on along the minus strand of CM062810.1, from coordinate 664,873,667 downwards.
TCCAATGTAAGCAACTCATTTTCAAGTTGATGGGCTCTAATTTCATTTTTAATCCCAAAAGCTTTAGTGATTTGTTCCAATGCTTCATGAGGAGTCTCAAGTTCTGCAATATGGAATCTAAGATCAGGAGAAATAGACATCCCTATCAAACCACGTGCTTGATCTTATCTATTTTCCCATTTTGCAGCCTTGTCTTCATCTTTTGGTTTCTTCTCTTGGTCTGTGGCTATTCTGTAGAGACATTTACTTCTAAGTAAATCTTCCATGTAGGATATCCATTGGAAGTAGTTAGTGTTGTCAAGAATGACTTGGCATGGACTTTCCATTTTTTTTTTTTAAAACTGAAGCTGAAGATGCTGAAAGTAAGTGTTCCAATGGATAGATCTCGAAAAATTAGGCGGTTTTAAAAAAAACGGCTCTGAAAAAGGCTTCCGGATGAAGAAGTTATGGCTTTTTGAAAAAAAATTGTTGAAGTTGCCGACAAAGTGCGCGAATGTACGGAAATGAAAAAATATGCCCCCACAAAATGGAGACTTGAACCCAAGACCTCTACTCTCTTAAAATAGCTTTGAACCAATTGATCTATACAAAAAATTTGAGAGAGAGAGAGAGAGGGGGGGGGGAGCCTTGGTTTGCGTGCTTGCCTTGAGAAAGCTCTTTTTCCCTACAAAACACAAAACCCAACACGGACATGCAAAGAAAACAAACCTTATGGCTCGAAGTTAGCTTTAGCCAAAAAACTAGATATTTTAAAAAATGAACCTTGAGGCTCAAAGTTAGCTTTAGCCGAAAAAACTAAATATTTTTCTCAATGTTTCTGATTTTCCGAGATCACACTAAGGTGCAGGGAAAAGAGCATACGCATGAGAAAAATCCTTCCTTTCTGTTTCTGATTTGCCCAGATCGCACAGAGTCGCAGGGAAAAGAGCATACGCAGAAATGAAAGGTATAGATCCGGTTAAAAAAAAACTAAATAAACCGAAACCGAAATAAGCAGAGAGAAAATAACAGTAAACTGCAAATAAAGACTGTATACCTCCAGATCTTAAAAATGACGCAGCTAGGGATACCGGAAACCTTTTCGCGTGAAACGAAAGGGGTTCCTCACTGGAACAGATGCTCCAAACACAACAGAGCAGTCCTCTCGGCCCGAAAGCAGTCAGAAACAGTAGATCTAGGAAACGGCAGTCGGATGCAATTCTACCGGCTTCAGATTTGGATCACCAACGGACGCGGCCCTCAAATAGCTCTGATACCATGTAGGAATATACAGGGTAAGTTCCTCAGAAAGAACACCAAAAGGACACCGCTCACAACCAGATCACAGATCAATACACCAGTATTTTTGACGTGGTTAAAACCCTCAAAGAGGGAAACAGTCCACGGCCTGTGCCAACGTGGCTACTACAGGAAATTTATTAATAAAAGAATGAAAATTTACATAAGCTTCTCTCATGCACGGATTACCCGAACAATGACCCTCCATGCGCTTTAAATAGAACTCATGGACCAATCGGGTGTCAAGCCACGGATCAAGTGTCGGTAATACCGAGGAGAGAGTGAACCGTCGGATCACTACATATCGTGACCGTCGGATTGTAAGTTACAAAATGTACAACGGTAAAGAAACACACTTTACCTAACTCTATACCTAACTCTACACTAGACCAAGTTGAACTTAACTATATCCTATGTGTCGGAATATCCTAACAAGTCCAAAGTTGCGATAAATGGTAACTGCCGATTAGGATCCCTAAAACTATGGGTCATGAGACCAGCCCCAGGAGGAGGATATCCAGGATAACTAGGAATGGGAATCGCGTTCGGGATATTGTATCCTCCCGGAAAACCAGGATTAACTGGACCGTACTGGGGTTGTTGAGGTTGTTGATAAGTATACCCAGGATACGCTTGATACTGATAAACTAGCTGCTGGAAAGCAGGACCGAATTGGTACTGTCCCTGGTACGGTTGATAGGTGAATTGTGGTTGACTTGTGACAACCGTACTTAAACCAGGTTGTCCTATAGACATCTGAACCGAAGTTTGAATCGTAGATCCAGACGATGGTAAAGATGTCTGAGGAGTAGATACAGGAACAGTAGAAACCGGAGCTGTCAATACTCCAGAAGTAGGTGGGGTAGATTGAACAGATGTTGCGGCAGTTGTAGCAGTCATTTGAGGCGGAGTACGAGGTGTACTAGGCCCAGGCTAAGAAACTACCGAAGGTACAAAAGTTTGAATGTTAGACTGGACTGGTTGCTGGGATGAACCAGACACTAAGGGTTGTCCAGTTTGAGATGACAACTGTACACTTGGCTGCAACACTTGTTGGGTTTGCGATGGATCCCACACTATATTCATTCTAGGGTACTGACCCATAACTGGTTGAGAATATTGAGGACCATAACCAGGTTGAGGGTAGGATTGATAATTGAAAGGTACATTTCCCGTTCCTTGAACACACGTTTGACCTTGAAGTGGTTTGAAACCTTGGTTCGAGTATTGACCTTGGGGTTGATACCCTTGAGGCACATACTGATACTGGGGTTGACCTTGAGGTGTAAATTGATACTGGGGTTGACCTTGGGGTACATATGGAGTCTGGGGTTGACCTTGAGGAACGTACTGTCCCGTAGGCATGTACTGTCCTTGAGGTTGCCCCCCAGATGCAAATTGTGTACCTTGAGGTTGCCCCCAAGGCGTTAATTGAGGCTGCTCCCCAGGCGGTAACTGGCCACCTTGAGGTTGAGGATTGGGAATAGAACCTGACATCATAAGAATGTCTTCTACGCTCAATGGCTTTGTACCATTGCTTCCAGTTAATAACCCTTGCTCAATGGGTTGAGGAGATGCTCCCAAAAAAGTACCAGAAAGAGACTGATACCCAGAGGGAACAGATGGACCGCCGTACAAAAAGGATTCGGGCGATTGAGTAAACATGGACGATTGTCCTGACATATTTATGGGAGTATAAAAACCTCTAGGTGTTAAGTGATAAGGAGCACGAGGTGGTGAAAAGCTTAACCCTGATTTTTCTAAATAATTAGTCAAAGAAAGATACCAAGAACTGCTCCTAGGTGGACTATAAAAAATTGATTCATGCTCCCTTAGTTTCATAACAGGTTGATTTTCAGGGATAGGGATGCCTACTTCTTCTTCCGGAGCAAGTTCTTCAATAGAAATAAGTCCAGAAGAAAGATCTTGAGTGATTACTCTTTCTACCCTAGGTGAACCAGGACCACTAAAAGTTGGAGAAACAAACCCCGATGTTGGAGTAGCAGCAAATTCACTTTCAAGCTCGGATATTTCGGGTTCTTCACCTATATCACTAGTAGATGAAAAGCTACCAGTGATTTTGGAGACAAACACTGACTGCGGATTATACTCTGCTACTGGCGTTTGAAAATCAGGATGTACTATCAAAGAAGATTCTCCTTCCTTAGGTGACCCAACTCTACTGTCTCTAGGAGTTACGAGGACTTTCAAGCCTTCAAGCTGGCTTGGTACTTCCTCAGGAGGTTGGCCCTGAAGTCGATGGGACTTCCTCAATAACTCAGCCATGTTTATAATCTCAGGAGACTGGCCCCGAAGTCTACGGGACTGTCTTGGTAATTCAGCCACAGTTAAAGACTTTTAACTACTTCACACGTAAACAAAGTAAAATCTCAATAAAAAGCACCTAAGGTCTCTAAAGAACCAAACAAATTTGAATCACACGCCTAAAGAATCTATGAGATCAAACACACACAAATAGTAACTTTCCGGACCGAAAACACTAGTTGGTGATGAAATCCAACGTCGCGGAGTTCAGTACAAAAATGGCGGTTGGAACAGTTACCCCGGCAACCTGCTTAATGAATAGACTGGCATAAGTTCCTCCACTTAACCGTCTCGAGTGAAGTGAACCCCCCAGAAAATCCAAGTGAGTCTAGCCGACATCTGCTCCAGGTACAGTGGGATATTCCCACCACTGTCACCTCAGGAAGAGTCCTAAAGAATATGGCCAATAAGGTTACCAACTGAGACAAATACACATGGGGGAACAGTCTACGATCCTATACGCACGCAAGGGCAGAGTAGCAAGCTCAATCCCCTTGAAGGCTCCTTGATATAATCCAAGGTTTACCAACAAGTGAACCCAGGCTCCTCGACAATGGTTAATCCAAGGTTTACCGTTTTTAATATGTGAATATCTGGCGTCATTCCCAATGAGGAAGGATTGATTCCCACACTGGTTCGGACATGATCTTGTGCTTCTCCTTTAAGAGGAGCTTTCCTAGAGCATAAATGCAACAATTGGATTTCTTCCCTACCACAAGATACAGTTACTTGTTTGTTTTTACTGTCTTGGAGAGTTAATTACTCTCCTACTCCAAGACACTAACCTAAGCTAAGTTGGTGTATCAGAGCCCTAGAAATAAAAATTTTACTAGGTGAATTTTACTTTAAGCATTAATTTTAGTGGTTTTTGTTTAAGTCCAAAGGTGCGTAGATGAAACTCGTGGTATGAAGACTCGACTCAAAATCACTAAAAATGCACCTAAGATGATCTAAACAATATTTTTCTCTTCGATGAACTTCTAAACTAAGAAAGAGTTTGAGAATGCAAAATACTTTGCGAACACAAATCTTTCTCAATTAAACAAATTAAAAGAAGAGCTTTTCCTTTCCAAAGCACTCAAAACGAGACAACTAGTTATTTCACAAAAATTTCCCTTTTTGTTTCAAAACATTCAATCACCACAAAAAACAAACTTTTTTTTTCAAAAGAGATTTTTTATATTTTTTAATAAAACACTCAAAACTAATGCAAATGACTAACTTTGAGTTCTAGAAGCTATAAAAACCTATTTGAATTCAAAGCCTACTAAAAGTGTTCTTTAAGGATGTTTTACTCAGCTAGATGCAAGCTAAGGACTAATTTATGCAGAATCACAAATCAGCCAAGAACAACCAATTTTGTTTTCTTTTTGAAAATGAAAATCCAAACTTTCAAACACAAGCTTTTCGAAGTTTTGTAAAGAGAAAACTCAAAGCGGATTCCTCAAACAAGGGGAGATTTCATCAATGGTCAGACTCATAAGAAGGCTGGTAGACACTAAAGTGATCTGAAATCCCTACAGCTTCTAAGCTCAGAGCCACTACACAACCACAATGAAAAACAAACCCAACAATCAAAACTCCTAGGAATTTCACCTAAAACCCTAACACTAACGAAATCAATTCAAGGAAAACTTCTGACAAGTTATATGCAGGTCTGGGCAGTGGATAACAATTTCTAAACACAAACTAAGCTGACTGACGGAGAAAATTTTAGGGTTTTCAAAATTTTGGCAGGGTCCGCAGGCCCATAGTTGGAACAGGTGCGGTCCCGCTCTGTGCTAAAAGCCAAGCTGCGAGTAAGTATGCACTGTGTCAAACGGCTAGGGTGCGGTCCTCTCCCAAAGCTATGAAAAACGAAAAATAACCCTAGATCTACAAACTCTACCCAATTTTACACACAACAAGCCAAAAACAGAAACAAAAATAGAGTATCTCAGGTCAAAGTAAAAACAAGGAAAACAATCAAGTCCCCAATGGAGTCGCCATTTTGTCACACGGAATAAGTCGATCTTGCGGACAAGATAGACTTTCCTAGAATCTAAAGAAGACCTTATGACAAGCAAACCAACCAGACATTATCTTTCTCTAAATATGCTTTAATAAACAATAGAAAACAAGTGTTTTTAGGGCCTACCTTAGGTCCAACGCAAGCTTGTGGATGCCCTCGCTCCTTTGATCCAAATGAGCTCCTTTTCGCAAATTTGCAAACAAAAACAAGGCAAACAAATTAAATAGCACCTGAAAAGCCAATTGCATAAAACATATTTAACATGAAAGTCAAGGAGTCCATGAAACAAATAACATAAGATACTTGTTGAGAAAAATGAGTTTGATTGTATTAATTCAAAAGAAGAAGAACCTTACAACCTTTGCCTTGACATTGTACAAGCTCCTCCCAGGGTCCAGCAAGAAGTCTCCTCTACTTTGACAAGTTTCACTCGCTCCCCAATGAAGCCAAAAAGATGTGTGATCTCTCCTCTTAAGCTCAACTAGGAAGTCTTGATTTCACCAGCATTTACCCTCAAAAATGTTCAGCTTCTAACCTCCTTAGCAACCAGCCCAATGCCTGTATTTATAGTGCAATGGAGGGAGGTTACTAGGTCCTCCTTCAAAGGGATAAAGCCCTCCTTCAAAGGGATAGCTCCTTCTCTTTTGGGATGCATGAACCACCTCAGAGCGAACAATCCACGTCAAAATTCCTTTTAGAAACCTCTAGAATTAACCCAAAGTGAGTTTTTTAAGATAAAACGTGTGCCTTTTGACTTTCACAGGGGTCCGCACCTACACTGTTAGGGACAGAGTGGGCAGGTCCACAGTTTTTGTACACAGAAGGTGCGGGACCACAGGTGACCATGAGAGAAAGTGCGGAACCAGAGTTACATTGATTTTAATGTCTTTCTCTCATTTCCAAAGCATGATTTGAAGAGCTGAGGTCTGAGACTTGCTTAGGAGGACAGTACAAGTGATGATAGACCCGTACTGACTGCAAATAATCAAGGTGACGATATTTTTGTGTAACACTATCTTCATGATGTATATGTGGCATGTGTGCATATGGTGCTCTCTGAAATTTGGATATGTAGTGTTGTGTATAGATGATGCTATGTACATGTTGGATATGCAGTTCTATGTACACGTGATATTGCGTGCATGTTGTACATATGGTGCTATGTACACGTGATATTGCGTGCATGTTGTACATATGGTGCTATGTACATATGGTGTTGTGTGCATGATTGTACAAGTGGTGCTATGAGCATGTGGTGTCATGTACATGTTGTACACCGGGTGCTATGAGCATGCATTACTTTGTATATGTCGTGTGTGTGATGTTATGTACATATGGTGTCACGTACACATTGTGTGTGTGGTACTATGTACATGTGGTATTGTGTACACATTGTATAGTGGTGTAGTGTACATGTGGCATTGTGTACACGTTGTGCAGGTCGCGCCATGTACATGTGATTTTGTGCGCACGTTGTGTAGGTGGTGCAGTGTATAGGTGGTGCTATGTACATGTTGCACATATGGTATTGTTGCACGTGTGGTATTATGTCCATGTCATACATGTTGTGTTGACTACATGTGGTATTACATATGTGCATCATGTAGTCATGGTATTTCGGCATGTGTACTCATTGTGTGGTACTCTGTGTAGGTACATGTATTGGTGGCATTTCACATTGGGTATAGATGGATGCATTGTATTGTATATAATAGGTGTAGGTGTATGTGTTTTATGTCATGTGTAGATGCATGTATTGCATGGTGTGGTATGTTGTATGGTTGTATGTGTGTGATGCACACTATGTGTCTATACACATGGTTGAGGAGAAGGCACTGGGTGTTTGTTGCATGTAGCAACCAATCCGGAGTGCGTACAGAATAAAGAAAAAGGTAGAAGCTAAGGGTTGATGAAAGAATAAGTATCAACATTTTATTTCAGTTTTATTATGCATGTGATTTATGACTATGGTATATGATGATTATATGGGTTCTATGATTTTGGTTTATGATGGTTACATGCGATTTATGATTTTGATCTATGATGGTTGTGTTTTGAGCTAACCTGATGTGATATCTTTATACATGTTGATTTGGTCAAATATGCTAGTTTGATTTGTTGTGATAGGAAGCAAACAAGATTGCAAATGTACCTTATTGACAAGCTACCAATGAATCGGTATGATGTGAATTGATTTCAATTTATTTTAAATTTAATGGAAGTTATGTGCTTGGTATATAAATGCATGAAATGCATGGTTGGGTAGTTGAAATTGACTGCAAGAATTAGCAGCAGTATGTTGGTAAAGCACTTCACGAGTAGGACCATTGTGGGACACTGGTACCCAATAGTGTCCATTGATTTCCATGAGCATGCTATGACCGGTATGATGTTTTGAGGCAGGTATATGCCTTGGTATTTGAATCTTCTGATGCAAGGAATCCTCGCCAAGGGATGGACTGCCCAGGATGGGGGTGCCAGCAGAACTTGGAAGGTGAGTGACTGCACGAAAGGGGTGACCGGATTCCTGAGGGACTGTGTAGCAGAGAAGGGAAGGTCACGAATGGATTTGTTTTGGTCATTAGCATTGCCATATGGAATCAGATGCATATTGGGAGTGCGCCCTAGAACAATAAGCCAGTAACTTTGTAGTGGATTCTGGACTTCCTAAGAAGGAGGTGAATCCTGGTATTACTTTGAGGGTGGAGGTGTAAGCCTCTAGATTACCTTGTTGTGGATGCAAGCATTATATTATTTTATCTGTTGGTTGAGAAAATGTACATATGTGTATATGTATATGTGTTTATTGTAAATACTGTAATGATCTATGTTATAAAGCTCCAGTATGCAGTATGTTGTCATGTTGTCATGATGTTTTGATTTTGAGCATATCTTTCATTGTAAATACTGTAATGAGCTGTGTTATAAAGCTCCATTGGAAATATTTTTTGTTTTCAACAATCATGTTGGTTATAGGTGTCAATGAACATCGAGGACGGTGTTCCCCCAAGGGGGAGGGTTCTGTAGCAGCCCTGGTGAAAATTCCATGTAAAAATATATAAATACCACGGATGATGGGACACGTATCCCAAGTTGAATGGTGGGAAAGACATGCTAGTGTGTGTTCATTTGGTTGTTTATGGCTAAGAATATTGGAAAAGGCAATGACTAAGGCATTAAAGAGGCAAAAAGGTATTTTGGCACATTTATTTATGAAAATAATGGAAATGGAAATTAGGAGAAAAAGGAGGTGAAAGGTCACAAATTGCATGTGAGGAGGAAATTGAAGGAAAATAATGGAAAATGAAGAAAATAGAGGCCTCATTAATAAAAAGGCTTATGAGGATCAATGGCCAAGACTTGGTTAGTTCATTTTTGGAGCTCTCTCATTATTCTCTCTCTCTCTCTCATATTCTTGGTTACTTAGAGTTTTCTTGGAGCACTCTTGAAGGGTGTTGCATACTTGGATTCTTGGAGCAGGAAGGCAAAGGAAGAGTAGGAAAACACAAGAAGGCATCAGCATCAGCAGTTACATCAGATTTTCTTGCAGGTACCAAGTTGCATGTATGATTTATTCACTATTTTTTGCATGCATGGAAAATGCATGTGGTTTCTTGGTTATGATCTGTCATTGGCATGGAGGATGGCCAGGATTGACAATGGATTGCCTAGCCTTGCCATTTCCTGGATAGCTATGGTGATTGTGGGTTTACTTTCATTTCTTTGTTTTGGTTGGTTCTCATTTTTCTATAGCTTGGGTTGAGTTACTAGTCCTGGAACCCCTGGTTGAACAAATGCTCTGGAATCCCTATAATAGCTTGGGTTGAGTTACCAGACCTGGAAGCCCTAGTTGGACAATGCTCTAGAAGCCCTTGGTGGGTTGAGTTACTAGTCCTGGAAGCCTTGGTTTGAAAAACGCTCTAGAAGCCCTATATAAGTTTTGGTTTGAGTTACTAGTTCTGGAAGCCTTGGTTGGACAAACGCTCTAGAAGACCTGGAAGGTTTGGATGGAGACTAATTTAATGATGGTTTTTGGTGATGTCCGACCATGAGGTGGAATCACTGTTTGATGGGTTGAGGTGGGTGGCCTCTGGAAGCCTTGGATGAGTTTTGATTGATGTGTACTATGAGATCCCACATTCATGCTTGGAATATAGCACGGGGGTGATTAGCTGAAGAGAGACTTGGCTCAGCCAATCTATGGTCGGGTGGAACATGGTAGTCCCATCTCCGGTTGGTTCATTGCATTTATTAATGAAAAAAATCATTCCCTTGATTTTCATGTGCAAATGTACCGATGTATATATGGATTTTGATGGCAAGTTGGCCTCTCCTTTGTTTGTTCTGTTGGCCAAAGACTCTGAGTTTATATGGTCAAAGAGTTGTCAAGAGGCCTTAGAAATCCTAAAGGATAAGTTAACCACTACACCGATTCTCCAAGGCCCAAATTGGTCCCTCCCCTTTCATATTCATGTTGATGCCTCACACAAATCCATAGGAGCAACCCTAGGTCAAATAGATGAAAAACTGCCTTATGCTATCTATTTTATCAGTAAGAATTTATCAAAGGCTGAACTAAATTATACATTGGCTGAAAAGTAACTCCTAGCTATTGTGCATTCATTAAACAAATTCAGGCATTATATTACAGGCTATCAAACATTTGTGCATACTGACCATGTTGCAATCAAATATTTAATGAATAAACCAGATGTGAATGCTCGAACTATAAGATGGTTACATTTATTACAAAAGTTTGATCTAACCGTTGTTGATAAGCCTGGTAAGGAAAATGTTATTGTAGACTTTTTGTCTAGAGTAAATTTGCCTACATGTGAAGAAGGAATGGTTGATGACCAGTTACCCAACGAGCACTTATTTGCTATTTTAGTTCTCTCTCCATGGTCTATTGACATAGCAAACTATTTGGTATCGACACAGTTCCCACTAAACTTGTCCTCCAATGAAAAGAGCATGATAGTAAGGAAGAGCACCCCCTTCACTTGGATTGGGGGAAATCTCTTCAAACTTGGCCCAGATCAAATTTTGAGAAGGTGTGTCAGGGAGGAGGAAGTATTTGACATCCTTCTGACCTGTCATGATGGGCCTTGTGGAGGTCACTTTGCAGCAAAGAGGATAGCATTCAAAGTGTTACAAGTAGGATATTATTGGCCCACTATTCATCAAGATGTGAGAAAATATACTAGTCAATGTGATCGATGCCAAAGGATGGGAAGGCCTGCTCCAAGAGATGAAATGCCTCTGCAACCTCAAGTGACTTTCGAGTCATTTGGCAAGTGAGGCATGGAATTCATTGGGCCTATTGACCCTCCTTCCAAGAAAAAACAATATATTATTGTGTGCACTGGTTATTTGACTAAGTGGGTTGAAACCAAGGCAATTAAGGCAGCAACAAAGGAGAAGGTGGTTGAGTTCCTAAGGGAGAATGTATTCTACAAATTTGGGTACCCTAGAGAGCTAGTCATAGACCAAGGCAACCAGTTTACCTCCAACGTGATTGAAGACTTGCTTAGCCATCACAAGATTAAGCATAGGACCTCCACTCCCTATCATCCACAAGCTAATGGGAAAGTGGAGGTGACCAACAAAGCAATGGAGGTCATCTTGACCAAAGTGGTAAGCAACAGTAGGAAGGATTGGGCAGATAGACTAGTTGAGGCCACCTGGGCCTATAATACCACATGGAAGACCACCACTGGATTCACACCGTATGAGCTAGTCTATAGGAAAAAGGCCTCGTTGTCAATTGAATTTTAGTATAACACATTAAGGATGGCAGCCCAACTAGATTTGGATCTTAGCAGTGCACAAAAAGAGAGATTGTTCAAGTTAAATGGTTTGGATGAATTCAGAATGCAGGCCCTCCTACATATAGAGGTAGTTCAACTTCAGAGTAAGATCTGGCATGATAAAAACATCAAGGAGAAGCAATTTTAGGAAGGCGATTGGGCATTGCTATATGATTCTAGGTATAAATACTTCAAGGAAAGTTAATGACAAGATGGCTAGGACCTTATGTTGTGGAGAGATGCCATGATAATGGTTCATTGCAAATCAGAACCATAGATGAAGAGGCCATTCCTTCCCTTGTTAATAGACACCGATTGAAAATTTACAAGAGAACTTTATCAAAACAAGAGTTCATTGATGATATTAATAAAATAGTGATGATAGTGGAGCAATTTCTAGCTCCTCCCTCATCAAATCACTGAGAAAAAGAAAAAAATAAGGACTCAAGTGAAAACCTCCATGAGGCGCCTGAGTCCCATCATTGAGTTGAAAACCTCTTGAGAGGTCTCTGTGGTGTCAAAAAAAGAGAGAGAATAAGAAATATACCTGGGTGAAAACCTATCTTGAGGCGCTAGGGGAAACAGCTAGGGTGAAATCCTCTCAGAGGCAACCTAGTTGTTTTTCAAAAAAAAAAAAAAAAACATGAAATTTCCATTTGCAGGTTAGCAAGAAGGATGGTCAAGGAGCAAAGGACGATCACCAAGAGACCCCTGTCACTCACATATTTATTTTTCCACTCATTACCATCATTTCGGTCATTTTTCCACTCTATTTCTTTAGTTTACAAAGAGACTATGTTTCCTACAGGATCCCCTGAAAACTTACAAGATGATCCTATACGAATTACAGTGACCCAGAAATTCTACAAGAAGTAGTCCTAAGGCAAAGGAATGAATTGCTAGGCCACTAAAATTCACCCTCTTCATCATCAATCACCACACCTTGTCCACCACCATCACCCCTCCACTCACCATTAAAAAGAAAAAAGAAAAAAAAATAGTTTCAAGAGTATTGTTTTTCCAATCTTCGAAAAAAGGGAAACAAAGAAGAATAAAGAGCATCACCTAAATATTACTTGCTCTCTACACTCCCATTCTTTCTCTCCATCCATGTCACCATCCTCACAACCCCAACACAAGGAATGATCAAGAGTTCTGAGGGAGAAGCAGCTATATGACATCCTGTAGGAAATCCTGTAGCAACCTATCCCACAGAATACCAATCATACCAGCAACAAGTCTCTAGCATGATGATCTAAGAGCTCCAAAGTAGTAGAATCGTATATTTGACCATAGGTATGTGCACAAACAAAGAAGCCATTAGCAGACAACAAAAGGAGGAAGAAGAATAGCATGCAACAAATACACACAGTAGCACCCCTGGTCTTCGACAACTGCAACATAGCATGGGAACCATAGGTAAGTATCCCGATCGCTCTCTCATATGCATCATGTAGTCAAAAAAATTAAGGGTTACGAGATAGTTGGTTTATAATAAAAAAGGTGGCTAGTTAACTTGACCACCTTCGTTCAGTAAACATATACACAACAAGGTGTTCTCTCACACATGGCAGTATCAACTCAAAGACAGAGAGGGAGTAGGAAAATTTCGGTTAAATTATGGATGCATGAGGTGGGAGCTAATTACGAGGAGTGGGGAATGATGAGGTGGTAGTGGGTACCAACAGTCCAAAAATGGAAATGTACCTTTGCTGCCAGCACACCACCTCACTCCAAATCACCAGAAGAAGAAATAAAACATTGTTCCCATGCATTCATGCATTTCACTTCCTCGAAACTTACTCTCTCATATCACTCTCATACCCAGGCAACCCACCGGAAGAAAAACTCCATCGCTTTACTGCACATGAATTCCTACAGGATTGCACAGGAATTCCTATAAGATCATGCACAGGAATTCCTATAAGATCATGCACAGGAATTCCTACAAGATACACAGATATTGTCTATAGGATTGGCAGAGAAGAGTTCAAAAGGGATATCAAGGGAGTTGGCCACTGTAAACAATCTAAACAGGTAAGCTCTGTAATTACATCCCTCATTACAAGTAATTGAACCAGAAATCCTCTAAGTTTGAGTGAATTTAGCAACTGTGTAAGTGAATTACATACACATTGATTTTTGTTTTGGTTCTACATTTGAAAATTGTTTCAACCCTCTCATCTCCTCAAACTTCACCAACAAGATGACAAGAGGGTTTAATAGGAGGGAGAACACCAACACTATGAGAATCCAAAAACACCCTCAAGTGCTTAAAATCTTCGCAAGACATAATTGGATGTGGTTTTTCAAAAAATTTAGAGGGTATGATGATGAGGTGGCTCAAGAATTTTCTCTCTCCCTCACTCCACTCACCAAAATCCATGCCACTATTGTAATAAGGGGCCTCTCTATAGATCTCACCCTGAGCTCATCAACAGAGTCACCACACTTCCCCTAGGAATACCATGGAGGAAAGAAGACAAAGGAGATAGCCAGGTTGCCAAAAGAAAATTCTTTTTAGAAGGTGAGGAACCCACTGAGGACAAAAATGGAGTAAGGAGGGAAAGTCTGCCATATCCATGGAATGAGGTAAGCTACCAACTGATCAAATACATTTCATGTGAGGGTAGGTATAGTGTGGTATATGGCTATCATTTTAGGATCCTTGAAGAATTGAGATTTGGAGCAGAAACACCCCCTCACCAAAGGCTCAGCATACCATACTTCCTGCTTCAATCACTCATGGACTCAAGAATCAAATTGAAGGAGGGAAATTTCCAATAGTTAGCTCACCATTGGTTAATTAGGATCCTTATAAAAGATTCCCTCCAGAACCTCAGAACTCCTATAACGTGGTCAGTTTTCAGAGACATGCCAGCAGAGGATGACATCAAAGCTCTCACATATGATGTTAGTCCTACTGTCAGTGAAGAGTAAGTAAAGTAGGAAGAGGAAGATACAAAAGGAGATAACGATGAGATGGATGAAGAAGGAGATGACATAGAAGAAAATGATGAAGATGAAGAAGAAGAAGGAGAAGAGAAGGAGGATGTTAAGGAGGAAACTAATAGAGATGATGAAGATCTACAAGAAAAAGAATACAGGAAGGACATAGAGGAAGAAGGAAATGGAAAATAGGGGACATAAAACAAGGAGGAGTTGTTGAAATATGGCAACAAGAATATTCCAATTTAATTTGTCCTTGAATTAAATTGTGAATTAAAATGGAATTTAGTCTTAACAGCTACTTGGAAATAATTAATTTATTTATTTTAAATTAATTAGTTGGAGAAATTCAAGTTAGAAGTCTTTCTGAAGTCATGCAAGAGTTATCACTTAAATTAAGGAGATAAGATTGAGTTATATTTGAGTTGTAATTAGTTAACTCATTTTACTGAGTTAAGTCTAGTTAAATTAGTTCCAAACTGTTTGAGGAACTAATAGTGAGTTAACAGTCAGTTGATGCATTAATGCACTCAACTAGTGCTATTCCAGTTAACTGAATATTCCCTCATCAGAAAATAATGCATATTCATTATGAGAAAGACCCAGTTGATATTAATGTTCAACGATAGTGTACTATTAGTTGCATTTGTTTTCTCATGGATAAAACTGATGCATGTAGCCAAGGATTCATCCTTGAGGATTGTGCAGTTTTAGAGGCAGGGTTTTCCACTTGGTAATAGGAAATCATCCACAAGGAATAACACAAGTAAATAGGAGCTTGGAGGGAAGAGAGGAAGGCTAGAGAGAAGCCAAGACTGCCTGTGAGTATCTGTGAGGATTGTACTAAGACCTGGCTAGCTGTGAGAGCTAAGGCTTTGTATAATTCCTATGTATTTCAACCATGTATGATAATACAATAGTGTGGGGTTTTTAGTTGAGGCTTTCTCAAAAGTATTTTCATGTTTATTGTGCCATTGATTCTTCTTCTTTTGGTTATATTGTTCAGCTCGATATTTAAGCTTCCACAAATTGATAGTAGAAGTAGGTTATAGTATTCTGCTTTGATTTATATTTCATTATCGGGTTAACCTATATCAGATTTTCTACATGGTATTAGAGTTGTGAACAGTATACTGAGAAGAGAATTCGAAGTTTGAAGTTCGGGTTTGCAGGTGCAAATCGAATTCATATCATACTTCAAGATTAGCCAATGACGTTCTATGGCTTGATACTCGAGTATGCCTTGGAAGGTAGCTCGAATTACATAGCATGGAAGATAGAATGGAGGTTGTATTAGAAGGCAATGGCTTGAAGGAATTCATTAAGCAAGAAATCCCAAAGCCAGCTTCAACTAATGCACAAGAGTTGGCTGAGTGGAAGAAGTGTGTGGCAAAGGTGAGACAGATCATCTATGAGGGAGTTCGAGACCATATTGTCTCGACTATCCATGGGAAGGATACCCCATTTTCAATGTGTAAGACAGTGAAGGACCTCTACCAGAACAGTAGCGACTAGAGGAAATAGGTGCTCAAAGATAAGCTTCGAAGAATCAAGATGGAGAAGGGCGATACTATTTCCACATATCTGCACAAGCTCACCACCTACAGAGATGAGCTTGGCAGTGTAGGAATAACTAAATCCGATGATGATATGGTAAGCCTCGCTCTCTTTGGCCTTCCAAAGAGTTGGAATAGCTTCCAGGACTGTGAATGGAAGGGAGAAACTACCGGGTTGGGAACGACTGTGGTCGGATCTTATGCAGGAGGAGATCAGGAGGAGCAAACGAGATGGTTCTTCATCCAAGAATGATGATGAAGAAAATCTGGCCTTAGCAAGTAAGGCAAGGAAAGGGAAGGGGAATGCTTCCCATTTCAAATCGAATTATTCTCATTGATGGAAGAAGGGTGACATGTCTAAAGTAAGATGCTTTAATTGTGACAAGATGGGACATTATGCAACTAATTGCCCACTGAATAAGTCCAAGAAGGGATACTTGGAAGGATCGGAAGGTGAGGCATTAGCCTCTCAGTTCGAAAAGGACTTTACCTTCATCACACAAATGGTGTCATCGATGATGGGTTGTGTCTGGTATCTTGACAGTGGAGCCTCATTCCACATGACTGGTGATAAAAATTTATTCAGCTCCTTGGAGGAGAAAGACCTCAAGATGTGCATAGATATGGGTGACAACTGAAGGTATAGTGTTTCAGGAGTGGGCACGGTTTCTTTTCAGAGGGAGCACGGAGGTCCTCTCACCTTGACAGATGTGATGTATGTGCATGGACTGAAGAAGAAATTAGTATCAGTTGTGATGTTGTCTTCAGTAAAGGAAAGGCATTCCTAAGACACATAGCCAGGGGTCAGACCAAGAGGATAGGGATTTGGGTGAATAATCTCTATAAACTAGAGGTAGATGATTGTGCAGCATTGAGTATGAAAGCAGAATTGGTGCAAATCCAAGACATTGGCGAGTTGTGGCATAGGCGATTAATCCATTTGCATCATGGGGCTTTGAAGATAATGTAGTAGATGTCTACAGGACTTCCCAAAGGTAAACTTGAGCAAGTTGACACATGCAAATGTTGTACCTTGGGAAAGTACACCAAGTCTTCCTTTCATTATCAAGACAATCAAGCAGAGCTATCTTAGAGCGAGTTGATACTAATTTGTGTGGACCATTCTTGACAGCATCCACAGCGAAGAAAAGGTATTATGTGATTTTCATTGATGACTATTCTCGTAAATGTTGGATTTACTTCACGCAGAAGAAGGACCAAAACTTCACAAAGTTTGTGAGTTCAAAGCTTTGGTTGAGAAAGAGTCAGGGACGAAGATCAAGGCCTTGAGAAGTGACAATGATGGAGAATATGTTTCTCAAGAGTTTAAGGACTTCTCTGCGGCGGAACGAATTAAACGAGAGTTGACGGCACTTCATAACCCACAGCAGAATGGGGTGGCTGAGAGGAAGAACAGAACTATTGTAGGGGCAACATAGGAAATGTTGCATGACCAAGGTCTGCCACTTCACTTATGGGCTGAGGCATGCAACACAACGGTCTATTTACATAATAGAAGCCTGCATCACATACTTGGGATGAAGACACTAGAGGAAGCTTTCTCCAGTAAGAGACCATATGTGGGTCACTTCAGGATCTTTGGCTCATCAGTATATTTCCATGTGAAAAAGGATGCACGGAAGAAGCTTGAGCCGACAGAAGAGTTGGGGATATTTTTGGGGTACACTGATACACCTCACAACTATCAAGTGTACTTGCCTACTAGTTGGAGGACAGTGGTTTGCAAAGATCTCAAGTTTAATGAGTGGAAGGCCATGTGAGTTTCCCTTGAGAGGGAGCTCCAACTACAAGCTGTGGAGTAACTATTGGTTCCTAAGGAGGAGAAGCCTTAGACTGATTTGGAGAAGCCACATGTAGAGGTTCTAGGAGTGGAGACATCCACTCATGCAAAGTCTTCTAGATATGGACGAAAGTTCACAAGAGAAGCTGACAGATTGTTGGAGGATGCAAGAGAGAATGTGGGAGACCATTTCTCAGGGCAGATAGAGGAGGTCACCTGAGAGGTACACTGGATACATGGCCCTTGCTAGGGAATGTGTTGAGACTGAGCCATCTTCCTTTGAGGAAGCAGTGCAGAAACCGATTTGGGTTAATGCTATGGTGGAGGAGTATGACTCCATAGTTCGTAACAATGTTTTGGGCATGGTTCCAATACTGGAGAAAAAGTCAGTTGTGAGTTCCTGTTGGCTTTACAAGGTAAAGCAAGACGTTGATGGTAGTGTGGAGAAGCATAAGGCAAGATTTGTTGCCTGTGGCTTTTCACAGGTTGAGAGGATCATGTTGCTGCAGTATATTTCGACAAAGGAGCAAGATGCTGACATTTTGACAAAGGCATTGTCAAAGTGTAAATTTGAGTTAAATAGAGACAAGATCGGGGTGGCAGATAATCCCTTTCTTGTTCAGAGGGAGTGTTGAAATATGGAAACAAGAATATTCCGATTTAATTTTTCCTTGAATTAAAGTGTGAATAAAAAATGAATTTAGTCTTAACAGCTACCTGGAAATAATTAATTTATTTATTTTAAATTAATTAGTTGGAGAAATTCAAGTTAGAAGTATTTCTGAAGTCATGCAAGAGTTATCCCTTAAATTAAGGAGATAAGATTGAGTTATATTTGAGTTGTAATTAGTTAACTCGGATTACTAAGTTAAGTCCAGTTAAATTAGTTCCAAAATGTTTGAGTAACTAATAGTGAGTTAACAGTGAATTGATGCATTAATGCACTCAACTAGTGCTACTCCAGTTAACTGAAGATTCCCTCATCAGAAACTCATGCATGTTTATTCTAAGAAAGACCCAGTTGAGATTAATGTTCAAGGATAGTGTACTATCAGTTGCATGTGTTTTTTCATGGATAAAACTCATGCATGCAGCCAAGGATTCATCCTTGAGGATTGCGTAGTTTTAGAGGCAGGGTTTTCCACTTGGTAATAGGAAATCATCCACAAGGAACAACGCAAGGAAATAGGAGCTTGGAGGGCAGTGAGGAAGGCTGGTGAGAATCCAAGATTACTTGTGAGAATCTATGAGGATTGTACTTAGAGATGGATAGCTGTGAGAGCTAAGGCTTTGTATAATTCCTATGTATTTCCACCATGTATGATAATACAATAGTGTGGGATTTTTAGCTAAGGCTTTCCCCAAAGTATTTTCATGTGTATTGTGCCATTGATTCTTCTTCTTCTGGTTATATTATTCAGCTCGATCTTTAAGCTTCCACAAATTGATAGTAGAAGTAGGTTATAGTATTCTGCTTTGATTTATATTGCAATTATCGGGTTAACCTATATCAGATTTTATATAGGAGTCACCTAGGGTGTCTCCAGAAGACACTGAGAGAGAGGTAGTAGCTGCCCTCGCTTCTCTTAGCACCCCAATCAATCAAAAAGGAAAAAGGCAGAGGTAGACCCCATTATATTTTAGGACAAGAATAAGACAAGGGAAACCCCAAACATCAACCAAAATTCCTATTGTGATTGAAGACTCCCCTACACAAAAAGAGAAAATGCCTCCCCCTAAGTCCCCTACACCTATGTGAGAAGACCTACTACTAGATCAACTTCCTCCAAGGGAAAGGCAATCCTATAGGATTCACAACAAAATCTATAGGAAGCAAAAAAAGTCCTACAGGATACTCTGTTGAATCTACAGGAGGCACAGAAATTGGAAAGTAAGGTAGGGGAGTGGCAAGAAACTAAAGAAGAGGACCCAGAGACGAAAGAACCTAGCCCCCAACCTAACCTAGATTCCTATTACCGGTTTACTAAATGAGGCAGGGTCATACCTCAAAAAATTTCCATCCCATTGTTCTTCGAGCTTGAGAAGGAGAGGGCCAGAACTCACCGATGGATGAAAATCGCCAAATCAAAGGGGGTGGAATACATTGGGCACATGGAAGAGAAACTCAAGGAGATGGGCAAAGAGCTAAGTGGCTTGAGGGACAAAGAAGCTATAATGAGAAATCAACTAGAGACTTAAAATGCATGGTTGAGGGAATAGTTGCAGGAAAGAGAGAATCAATTAGCATGTATGGCCAGTCTCTCTTTGGAAGAAATCCAGTGCAGGATGCCAGCTAATCCTATGCTCTCTACCTCAGAGAAAAATGGCTGCAATTTCAGATTAAGACCCTAGCACAGAGAGGCACCATGCCATTTGAGGACTACAGGAAGTTTATTGATCTTTGTGATCAAAGTACACTAGAAGATAGGGCCAAAATGGCTGAGTTTTATTTGCACAACATGACCCTCATAAACATGAATGCATGGGACCCTAATGCCAAGCTAAGAGATTTACAATTAATGGCTTTGGCATCATGGATGAACCATGAGGAGTCAAGGGATGCAGAGATGAAAAGGATATTGGCAAGAGAGAAAACTTAACCTCTTGTGATAAGCACCAAAAAATAAAATCCCATGGCCCTCATCAGTACCCATAATTTTATTACAAATGATCCCCAGCTGGAACCTAGATATATTGCTGCCCAAGAGCAAGCAATTTCACATTTTTAGGACATGTTCAGGTTGCTAGGAGATGATAGTATACATGCTTGCCTAAGGAGATGGAACACACTGCCATACAACTTAAAGATAAGAGAGTATCACTCTCCTCAAAGGTTGAGAGAGGAACTCAATAGGACACCTATGTATAAGCAATCTATGCAAAGGTTGAAGGTCAATTGGATTGGCCTAAAACTTAGTCCACCACTACTCTTAGGGATGCTAGAAGGGAGAAAAGAAGAAGAAGAAAAGAGGCCACGGGAGGAGGTAGAAAACAAAGCAGGCTTTTGTGAACAAGAAGAGGAGACCACAACATAGGCATGGGATGTCAGAGAGGCCACTAGAGCCATGAAGGATATGGATATTGATTAAGTTGCTCAGAGGATGAGCAACACTTTTAGTAGGGGGGTGATGATGAGCCTCTAATTTTTTTTTTGCTTAAGCAAGAGTCTGACCTTCTATTTCATTAAAGTGTAAAATACATTACATAATGTACAACTATTCACGAGGAACTTAAGAAAAAAGTGGAAAAAACCCAAGACTCCCAATTCCGCGAAGTCCCACCTCTTACATATCACACTGCTACCTCTTAAAAGGAATACTTAGCCTCCAAATTACTAAATCATAAACTGCTATCTTTCCAAGTATCAAGGAATCCTTCAAAGCAAAGAGCATCGGAAGCCGTAAAGACTCTGATACCCAAAAATCCGTGAATAGTTCTTTACCTTGCGCCACCCTACTCATTTCTTTAATCTCCACCATTGGATCCCCTTGTTCAATCCAACGATTGTAGAGGAAATCGCAATGTGAAGAAGCTTGACTTTTAACCTGTAGGTCCCACTGACTTGCTTGCTCCATGTTGACCGTTGATCCACTAACCCTTATCTGATGGCTACGGATCATTTCGCGCGGTGCAACCCTACTGAAAATTACTATATGATAAGGGCGATAATGCCTCAGGCCTCACTACCATGTGTAACCCGTTGAGTGGGATCGCTTCCAAAAATGTGAAACCGCTTCCCTCTTACACCGCATGCGATCGCCAGAAAACCTCCCCCAAGATGGTAAGACGATCTCGAGAAAAAAAGGGGGGTATTCCCGCCCAAAATCGGAACTTGAGATGGATGCATTTTCACTTTCCCTCCTTTTCTGTACCTGAACCCATGTCCATAACTGTCACCACCATTCAATCTTACTGCTGAAAAACTGGCACTCCCCTTTTGTTTCCCCCTGGGCTCTCTGAACCAATTCTTTACTTGTCTGCAAGGGTTGAGAAAAGTCTGCCACCCATACCCAGACAAGCCATACAGAAAAAGGCTACTCATGCAAAACGCCTTGGTTAGGACTTAGCTGCTAAGTCCCTGTCCTCTTCTACTTGTTCATGGCATCGAGTTTTCACTCTGCATTGAGGCCACTCCTGCCAATTCATTGTAACTCTGCTATCAGGACAATTCACCCCTTGGTTGGCCAGTAGATCCACCAACTTGTTGGCCATTCTGCGAACATGGTTGAAACTAACAGTACGAAGACCTTGGAGATGACCCTGAATTCTCTGGAAAACCTGGATAAGCCTCCAGTGATTTGAAACTTTCTTCAGCTCTGTTCCACAGCTAATTCTTTTTATCGAGTTAATAATTAACTCTGAGTCTGCTTCTATGATCACATTCGAGTAGTTGTCCTACTTCAGACACTCTAAGCATTGCTCCATAGCCATTAGTTCTACCATGTTATTGGTAGCTTTACCTAAATGACCATGGAAGATGGAGATAATACTTCCTCTTTCATCCCTTAAAACCCCACCATAGCCAGTTGTTCCTGGGTTGCCTTTAGAAGCTCCGTCAATATTGTATTTCAAATACCCTGCCGGGGCGGTATACCAGTCATTTTTCTCCGTATTTGAATAAATCACTTGCCTGTCTAGGTTTAGAGGAATGATTCCCTAAAAACCCAATTGCCTGAGAATTTTCAAATCTACCTCTGAAGGAGGATTATTAGGATAATTCTTCACTGTGGATCCTACTATTTCCTTCAGTTGTTTTAAAATCATCTCAAGCAGGAGATGAGAGGGTTTCTTTTCTTCTTTAAATATTCTCTTGTTCCTTTCTTTCCAAACATTCCATATAATAAAACTTGGTGTAAGGGCCCAGGCCGAGTTTAGCCAAACATTATCAGAAAAGTTCCTTCTCCAATTATTGAGGGTGTTGATTATACTCCCTTTGTCTCTATCTGATTGACGAAAAATGATTGCAAAAATAATCCCATAGCCAGGAGGTAAAGCTGCACCTATTCAGTAAATGATCCATTGATTCCTCTTGGACCTCATAGAGCTGGCATCTAGAAGGCCCCAGAATCCCTCTCCTCCTAATATTATCTCAAATCAAGATTTTTTTGTGAAGAACTAACCACATGAAGAGTTTGATCTTCATCCACCCTTAGTGCCTCCATAGGTTTGGCCAAGTCTTGTCTGGTATAAGAGAATTCAGATTAAGTAGAATTCCTTTTGCTTCCTTAAGATTGAAGGTGCCCCCATTATTATTGCCCCATCTGAGTCGATCTTGCCCTCCTATTACTAATATTTTCCTTTGCTCCATCATTTTCCTTAGCATCTTTGCTTTTCTATTCAAGGGGCTCCCCTCTTTGCCAACGATGTTCTTCCAGATTCTCCACTTTTCCATTTGTTGCGTGTGCTCCCAGAAGTCCTTTACCTTAATTATTCATTTTCTATCTATCTCATGCTTAAGGTCTAAAAAGTTCTCATTAAGCAGTATTGGTTCTTGTTGCCACTTGTCCTCCTAGAAAAGAGCTAATTTTCCCTCTCTGATCTCCCAAAAACTATTTTCTTGTACGAATCTCCTGTTCTCCTAGGCTTTGTTCCAAATGTGAGAGCCTTTTATATTTCTAGACAATCTTATGAGATCACTAGTGTGCCATGCGCTGGCATATTTTTCCTTCCAGATATTTTCCCATTGGGCCTTTGGATTTTGTATCCAACACCACTAGAGTTTGGCCCCTAGAACATTGTTAAGAATTTCTTGGTCATCCAAGCCTAGGCCTCCATAGTTCTTGGGCCTACAGATTTTATCCCAAGAAACTAAGGCCCACTTTTTCCTTGTTTCCTCCTTACCCCATAGGAAATCTCTTTGTATGTTTCTGAACTGCTGTAGGACCCCTTTGGGAGCCGGGAGGGCTGATAGCATGAAAACCGGAATAGCTTGCAGAACTGCCTTAGTGAGAACCAGCCTACCAGCTAGGTTCAAAGATCTGATGGTCCATTTTTTAACTTTATCTTGTAGCTTATTGATTAATGGTTCCCAGATGCTTTTGAGCAATGGTTTAGCAGTAAGAGGGATTCCTAAATATTTTGAGGGGAGGGAGTCCCTTTGAAAGCCTAGGATATTGGAAATATTTCTCTAAATCGCAATATTGGTATTAAAGAAAAGGATTTTAGATTTGGATAGATTGACTTCCATACATATGGCCTTGGCAAAGACGTTTAGTAACTGTTTATAGGCTGTAGCTTCTTTGACTGTGGGGATTCCCTATAGCATGGTATCATCTACAAATTGTTGATGAGTCAGAGCCTGCCCATTCTCAGTTAGTTGAAGACCTTTAATCTTACCTATAACTTTAGCATGCTTGATAGATCTACCAAGTCCTTCCATCATGAGAATGAAAAGGAAAGGAGAAAGTGGGTCTCCCTGTCTGAGACCTCTGGAAGGATAAAAGATTTCTGAGGGAGATCCATTCACCAAGATTGAAAAGCTGGAGGAGGTCACTAAGGCCATAACCCACCTGACCCAATTATGATCAAATCCAAAAGCAATAAGGACCCTCTTTATATAGGTCCAGTTGCCCTTATCATAAGCTTTGGATATATCTAATTGCATGATCATACCAGCCTACCTTTTGCTACTTAACAAGTGCACCACCTCTTGGGATTGAATGATGATGTCTAAAATTTGTCTTCCTTCCACATAACCTGATTGTTCCCCTTAGACTAGGGTAGGAAGCAGAGGTTTGAGTCTATTAGCCACTACTTTGGATATTATCTTGTATACCACATTGCAGAGGACTATGGGTCTGAATTTATTCGGATTTTTCGCAATATCATGCTTAGGAATAAGGGAGATGAAGGAGGTATTGAGTGCTTTCAAAATAGTTCTATTTAGCTTGGAATCCTCCACTACATTCAAAACATCCTTTTTGAAAATATTCCAACATGCTTTAAAAAAATCCACATTGAAACCATCCGGGCCTGGTGCTTTTCCCTTCTGCATTTCTTTGAGGACATCCCCTACCTCCTCTTCAGAAACTAGCCTATTTAGATTGAAATTTTCCTCCTTGGTTACCAACTTTGGTATGTTTCTATTTACCTCACTAATAGACTGCTCCCTATCTGTAATATTTTCTTGAGTGATACTTTAGAAATACTGTACAAACTCAGCTTCAATATTCTCATGGGAGATGAGAAGAATCCCATATTTGGTTTTGATTGAAGATATTCTGTTGTGAGTTATGTTTTCCATAATGGATCCGTAAAAAAAAATTGTGTTTCTCTCTCCCTCCTTTAGCCATTGAACTCGAGACTTTTGTCTCCAAAAAATTTCCTCTTGCTTGCACAAATTATCCCATTCTTGATGATATTTATCCACTTGGTTACTTTTATCTCTATCAAATCCATCAATGATCAGAGCATGATTAAGAACCTTCATTTTGTTTTCAACAGATTTTTTTTCCGCAAAAATATTGCCGAACTCATTTTTGTTCCAATCTTTTAGTCTGAGTTTGACATGCTTTAATCTTTTGTCGAGAAGAAACATTCTTGTTCCCTGAATCTAAAGATCTTCTGACCACCATTTATTAATATTGTTGACAAAATCTGGGTGGAAAAGCCAGATATTTTCAAATAT
This sequence comes from Pinus tabuliformis, assembly GCA_031772625.1. Classification (NCBI taxonomy): domain Eukaryota; kingdom Viridiplantae; phylum Streptophyta; class Pinopsida; order Pinales; family Pinaceae; genus Pinus; species Pinus tabuliformis. Next base: position 664,848,310 of record CM062810.1, on the reverse strand, counting down.
GAAAGGTCTATTTCTGAAAGTACCTATGCCCTTGATCTCTAGTTGAACTGGCCAGTGATCGGAGCCACCAAAGGGGAGAACTCTCACTGTTACTTCCTTATTTTTCAACATGAGATCCTATGAGATAATGAATCTATCTAGCTTTGAGGCTACCTGGAACTCGCCTCCTCTTTTGTTATTCCAAGTAAAGAGACCATAATTCGTTTTAGTATCTATAAGGTTCATATCATCTATGAAAGATTGAAAATCTAAAGATTCTTTACTAAGAGTTCTGATTCCTCCTTTTTTCTACGAAAGGGATTTAATCATGTTGAAGTCCCCACCCAAGATCCAAGGTATTCCTGCCTGTCTGTTTCTAAGCTCCACCAGGGAATCTAGAAACCTATGTTTGTCGTCTATTCTTTGAGGGCCATATACATTTGTGACCAGATAGGTGAACCTGTCTCCTATAGGTTGGACCACTACTGATAAATAGTTCCTGGTTGCCTCAGCATCTATTATGATAATTATTTGAGGTTTCCAAAGAGTAAGAATTCCCCCTGCTGTATTCTCTACTTTGACTTCTAGAAATTCAAATCTACTAAGCCATTTGCTATGAATTTGTCTTAATTTTTGAATGGAACATTTTGTTTCTTGAATAAATATTATATCCGGCATTTCTTGTTTCATCCTATTACTAAGCATTCTCTGCTTTCTCCTACTCCCTAGACCTCTGATATTCCAAGATGTAAACTTCATAATTAAATATTTGTGAAGGAGTAGTTGGCTAGATCTTTCATCTTACCTGAATCTATCATTAGCTTTCCACACTCCATCAAGAGTTCATTCTACTTTTTCCTGCCTCTTTTCTTGCCTAGGTTTCTTGTGGCTAGTCCCAGAGTTGTTTTCATCATCTTCACCCCTTTGTTGTCCTGCTTATTTATGTTTTTTTCCCTTCTCCAACTTATTTGCCTGCGTTTTCCATAAGAACAGTTGTTGTATTCTGTTGAGCTCTTCTTGAGGCACAAAATCTACTCCTTATGTATTTCCCTGAATCAAGAACCCTTCTAGATCTAGATTTTCTTTGTCCAGAATCTCCTGCAACTCATTTTCCTCAAGGTCCATTTCACTTTGGGTCATTTCCTAATCCATCTCAAGTTTTATGTCACTCATTACAATTTCTTTCTGATAATCAGATTTCTATGTTTGTTCACTGTCTTTTTCTTTTCTCTTTTCCTCAGAATTTTCTTCCATGGTTTGATCTTCTTTAGGAGTCCCTTCGTTTTCCTCAAGAACTTGGAATTTATTTTGGTTGACTTGTAGCCCTTCATCTTGATGATGCTTTGGTCCTATTTTTCCACCTTTTCCTCGCTTTCCCACTTTCTGGAAGCTATCTGTTTCCTTCATTGTGTTTATTTTGCTATTATTTACCACTTTACTGAGTGGACAGTCTCTAAATAGATGTCCATGTTCATGACATCTACAACATCTGAATGGAATATGCTCATAGTCTACTGATTATACCCATTCTTCACCAAAAACCTCTAAGATCACTTCATCTAGGAGAGCTCCTAATAGATCCATTTCCACACATATCCTAGCAAAGGAAGTGTATTTTCCTCTTTTGGTGGCTTCAAAAGCTTTGACAAAACGACCTAATTTATTGCCTATGGCTATTAATGATTCATTTTTCCAGTAGTCCAGAGGTAAAGAATAGAGTCTTACCCAAACCGGTACCGAAGTGAAAGTCTTCTGTTTCAGGACAAAATTCATCATCCATGGTCTCATGTAGAGTCTAGCTACTGCATAGAAGTAGGGTCCTCCTTCAAATACTTTTTCCTTGTCTTCAATGTTTGTGAACACCACGATGAAAAATCCTTTTGACCCAAGATGTAGTTCAATGCTCCCTTTAGGTTTCCAGTGATATTTGATCTAGGTCTGTAATGCTTTTTAAGTGGGCCACAACCCCATGAACTTACAGATAATAGCATATGTCCACATGCGATCCCTGTGTGCTTGCAGGTCAGGATCATTTAAAATAACTCTGGGTGTGATCTCAGCTTTGGGTTTGTAGGGTCCCTTTTGCTTTTTGTCTTTAGTCCCCTATTTTTTGTCTTCTTTCTCCTTGTTCTTTGTGTCATTGTTTTCCTGTATTTTGTCTCCTTCTGTCTCATCTTCCCTATTTCGTTTCTCTTCCTCCGAAGTTTCTTTAGCATTTTCTAGAGGTTTCTTCCCTCTCCTAGCAACGACCTCCTTGTAGGAGGGAGTGGCACTCCCTCCTCTGCGACTCTCCATTCGAAGCACACCCTGCAACTCACTGAAACCCTTGTTCATCTTCGTGCCCTCCATCTAGTAAGATTTCATCCTCATCCCTATGACCGTCTACACTCTAAAAAATCATAAACCTAGTGGATGGGGTGAATCTTTTCGATGATGGAACTCATCACTGGGTAATTATATGGGCCTTAATTCACCTCCTAGCTTAGTCAAACCAACTTTTCTCATAGCTTATTACATGTTTTTTATTATATTTTTTTTATGAGGTGAGTTAGAGTTGGATATTATGCTTTGTGGACTAATATGCATTGAGTGCAGGATTAAAGGAGAAAATCAAGGAATTTTGGCAAAGACTAAGGTTAAAACTTGAATGAGACAAGGGAGAGGGATTGTAGGAGGTAAATCCTCCTCATTTACTACTCCTCCATTCGAATATTCCTCCATTCATCACATTAGCTCAGAGTGCAAACAACCAAATCATGAGGACTAGAAGGCAGTCGAGCATGTGAGAGACAAAGCACTAGTTTATCTCGAGTTTGGGATTTGAGCCTCCCTAATTTTAAGGAAGTCATTGGGGACTTCAGATGTATAAGTAGAGAGGCCTAGGACCTCAGTAGGATTCAGATTTTGATTGAAAAACTCTACTCTATTTTCAAGCTACAAGACTTGTGAAAGTTTTATTGATGTAATTTGTTGTTTTGGTAATAAGAATGAGTTTTTTTTTTAGCCAACACTAAGTTAACTCAGAGGGATGAAGCTCTTGGGTTAGGTCCCAACCCTAGCAGCCAAGGCCCCTCTTTATTTTACATGTATGTTTAGTGTAGATTCATGGCTTCACTGTTAATTTTCTCTTTAGATGCATTTCCATTACAAGTAGTGTAGATTAGATTGGTTGTTTAATAGTTTGCTTCAATTTGTGCCTTATTTCAAGTAGCAGATTAGCAAGGATAAAAAGGATCACCACAAGGCTATCAACAGGAGTCTCGAGCTCACTTTCTCCCTCTAGATCATGACTTCAGGAAGGGACCCTTAAGCAGCCCCAAAAACACAGATTTCTAGTTCTTTTATGAGCTTTGGAGTTTGTTGTCTTCAATTAGTATTTGGTTAGTTTTGCAAGGTAGATTTCCATTGTCATTTTTTCATCTCCATTTCTAAAATAGATCTTATTCATGCTTTCATTCCTTTCAACAACTTTCTTCATGCATAGTATGATTCATTAATTCTTATTTTCTAGTTTATGAAAATGTATCTTGTTGCATAGCTTTTTGGAATACACACATGTTTTATGCAAAGCAGGTGCTTCATAAGGAGACTAAGACTACAGAGCCAGAAGCCACCTTCCACTCCATCCACCTTATCCATCTGTTGTTTTCACCATCACCTTCACTAGTTTTCGTCATTTTTCACAGAAATTCTTCCAAGCACATTGAGCGAATATAGCCATCTATTATCTTGGATATTGACTCCTGAGTGATCCTAGACCTTCTCCCACTCCATTCCATCCATCACACACCTTTCCTAGGCCTACCATCACCTCCAAAATCTCAAATTTAGCTCTCGGTTGCATCATGTAGGTTTCCTGCAATTCCTACAGGATCATCGTGTAGGTTTCTAGTACATCTTGTAGGTTTTCTTGAAACGGCCTGTTTTGAGGCCGAATTGGTGGAAAACCTCTAGGAAGTCACCAAAAGCCTCCCAGGGGTCCTCCACACTGGCCAACCATTTCATAAACCTTCCATCCATCCTCAAACATCCTTAATTCACCTGCCACATCCACAAGAACAATTAGTTTGCATACTTGATTTTGCATAAAAGGACCAAAAAAATCAAAAACAGATGTATTTTAGTCTCTTTACTTGCACATTAGTGTTGTTTGATGCTTATTACTTCTACAGCTTAGATAGTAGCATTTGTTTCATGTTTATTTATCATTTTTGCCTAGCATAGCTTCTTAAATGGTTAATTAGGGAATGATGTGATTTAGCATTACATGTCGACCCTCTCCATTATTGTCATAAAGTAACTCTCTTAAAAGTAGATTTACCTTTCTTCCATCAAAGAATCAAGCTTCTTCTAACTCCATAGAAGTTTTGCTTGGAACCCCAATGGTCTCTTGCCAGTTGAACAGTGACAACGGGCAGGACCATCACTTTTACTTGTGCATACAACACTGTCACCTCCAAGTCTATACAAACCCCAGGTTGATAAGTAAAGCTGGTAGCCCAAGAGTTGCAACATCCTTGCTACAATACTGGCTCTCATCACATTCCTGCTAACCTTTATCTTCTTTTGCAGGATTACTCACAGTTGGCAGATTTTATGGCCGCAAGATAAAACCTACAAGCTCGCATCCATCTTTCCATGCATCCACCTCATCTTCATACTATCCACTCATGATAATCGTCTCTCTCCACCTCCAATCAACAAGAAATTTGAATTTCACCTCCTCACTGTGATGCTACAGGAAGGACATGTATTGTTACAGGAGGTCCTGTAATGCTATAGGAGGAGCCTGTGAAGCTACAAGAGGGGGATACAATTAGAAGAATAGCCCAAAAGGCCATGATGTCTCTATGAAATGATAAAGGGGGTCCTAAATTATTTACTCATCACCCATCCATTCCATTTCCCCAAGACTTGCTCAAAATTTCCACTCTATCCTACCTCTAAAAAACACAGAAGCCACTGTTTTTTTTTTTATATTTCTCCAACATCTGCACCACTTCCTCATGAATCTAACCTTGCCCTCATGAATTATCATCATTTCCCTCAACACCATCATGCAAACTAAAGACTTCAATTCAGTGTTAAAAGACTACTAGAGGACGGAAAATCCTCCAGTAGCAGCCTATGCAGTGAACACAGAAATACCTGATATATTTTTTTTCCACCCACATAAATCATGATGGGGTCGTGTCTACAACCAGGAAGGGGAACATCATCCTCAGGAAGGAATCCCACTAGTAGTAGAAGCTTGGGTAGTAGAGAGGCACCTACACACACAACAAAGTTATCAATTAGGGTACCATCACGTTATGAAGACATGCACAAGAAACAAGCAAAAGAGTTGATCCGAATTGGATCCATGAAGAAAAATCAGAGAACCATCACTGTATCAGGTCAGACAGGCTTCAAATAATTAAGAGCAGTGATCAAAAACACCTCTAAATAGTGGCAGTTAGCAGCCACCATGGAACGATGAGGACCTCGGTCAAAGCACGCTGACCGGGACCCATGGAGATTGTGTAGGAGGCGAAACTAGACCTTGGGAGGCCTAGATCAGGAAAAGGAGGTAATTTTTGATGCACGATTAGTGCTTAACACTAATTGTGCATCACTGGGCAAAACCCCTCGAGAAGGAGAGGCCCCGAGCACTCGGTCGCATGAGAGCCGAGAAAACCATGGGGAAAAGGGCTAAAGGCAAAAGTGGGACCCACGCTCAAAAAACCGGTGGTATTTATTGGGGGCACCCTTGGGCGGTAAGCAGTTTTAGCAAAAATGGAGCAATTCCACTCAGCAGCTGATGGGTGGCGAGCAATGGAGAGAGAAAACCACTGCTCATCGCGCGCTAATGGTCGAGCAATTCAACCATGCGAAATGTGTGAATGGCGTCGGATCTGGAGGCCCCAGATCTAATGATTGAGATCATGCCCAATGGGAAAGCTGGAATCAATCGGGGATTAAGCCATGATCTATAAGAATTCAACGTTCAATTTGACCACCAAGGTGGTAGATGACTCATTCCATGATGTAACAGAAAAACCGAACCGACGAATCAAGTTGGGGAAGTTGCAGGAGGACAAGTGGCCACTCCTTGTGAGCCTGATGATGATTCCAAGACAGGGAACTCCAAGTGAAGTTGTAGTGGGCAATCTGACGGGAAGTGGAATGGGAATCGAATAGCCATGGGATCAAATGGACTTAAAGCCATGAACAAGCGGAAAACCGAACACGGAGAGGGAAGAAAGAAGACAGAGAAAACAAAGAAAGACAGTGAAGCAAAAGAAGCAGTGTTGAGCTGACCAAAGGCAGTGTCGAGCACTAGAGAGCTTGAGGGATTCAAGCCATCCCTAAGAGGATCTATCAGGACTGAGCACCACACTGGGCTCTTTCCATCAAATACCAAAGATGTCAAAGAGCTAGTGAGGAAAAGATTCTGTGCACTCTAGTGGCATGGGGAATCCAAGAACCACCCTTACAAGCAAATTCTGTTTCAGGAGACTCATATTGAGCTCCTTCATTGTAATTCTCTGCTTTAAGACACAATAAAAGAAGGCCAGCAGTGGGAGCTAGACCGGAGATGTAGCCCTGCAGGATAGGGTGAACTCCTTATTAAATTTTTGTGTTCTTATTTTTTCTTATTGTATTTCTCTGTTGTTTTCCATTTCGAGTGTCTGTGTGTTTGCAATCTAATCAATTTGTTGCCTAAATAACATAGACACACACACCATCACATGAGTCTGTAATACCTTCATGTAAAGAATCTTAAGTTTAACTGAGATCACTAATAGGGTGATTATCAGATCAAGTGGTATCAAAGCTCTAGGCTATAAAGGTTAGACAAGCTTGTGTTGGTTTAGCTATTGAATGCTCACTAGATCAAAGCTCAAATTAGGGGAAGGAGAGTTGGTGGAAACTAATCTTGAAATTGGGAGAGTCTATCCTCATAAGAAAATGTCAGAGGAAGGTTCTATGGGGCCAGACCCTCAATTGATCGAAAGTTTCCTAGCTATAAAGTCCATGGTAGAAGAAATGTATAGGGACTTTAGAAAACATAAGGATGAAGACTCATTAGGCTCTAAACAAGACAAAGAAGAAGATGTGTCTCACTTCCATGACCACTCCAAAGGAAAAGGGAAAGAGGAAAGCTTTCTCACACCTCCTAATATCCCTGTGCATAACAAGAAAGCATCCTTAATCAAACTAGATGTCAAATTTGATTTGCCTATATATGATGGAGAGTTAAATGCAGAAAATCTAGACAATTGGATTAGACAAATTGATGTTTATTGCAGAGTACAGAAGATCGACTTAGATAAGAGCAAGATTCAGTTGGCAAGCCTACGCCTAGGAGGCACTGCCTTGGTTTGGTGGGAAGGCAGAACCCAAGCTGATATGAAAAGACATGGTAAGACTATCTCTGTCTGGAATGAATTTGTTTCTGCAATCAAAAAGCAGTTCTACCCATTGGCCTACATGCAACAAGCCATGATGAGTTGGCAAACTCTTTGGCAGTTGAAAGGGAAAAGTGTGCAAGGGTACACTCAAGAATTTAGAAAGAGAGCATTGATTCTAGGAATTTAATTAGACTCACTAGAGACTCTTTTGAAGTACATTGGTGGTTTACACAGCTACATGGGGCATACCATCCTCATGTTTAATCCCACTAGTATAGATGAGGTATCTGTACAAGCTACTCATCTAGGAGTTAGAGGAAAGAATGGAAATCTAGAATTTGGGGGACCATCCCAACCCACTACAAGCAAGAGCAAGGAGAAAAGAAAGCAGAAGTGAAAATCAAGGAAGGCTAAAACTGCACAGAAAAGCAAAGCTTCATGCACTCACTGTAAAAAGGATGGGCATGATGATGAGCATTGTTAGATTCTAAATCCAGAGCTGAGGCCTAAGAAGTTCAAGGGCAAGAAGAAGAAGACTGTTGAAACTATTTAGAAATATTTGGGGTCAGACTCAGGAGATGAAACGACCATTGCAGCCACAGGTATCAAAGGTTGTTTTAGAGAATGATATCTTGTTTCAAGAACCTAAAGGTCTGCCACCCAAAAAGGAAATAGTACATGATATTATTTTGCAGCAAGATGTTCCATTGCCTAACATTGGAATGTATAGGTTGTCAGCTTTAGAGAATGTTGAAATCAAGAAGCAGGTGCAGGAGTTGCTCGAGAAGGGGTTCATCAGGCCTAGCACATCACCATGTGGATCACCAATCGTTTTGGTGAGAACGAAAGATGGCTCATTGAGAATGTGCATTGATTACCGAGCATTGAATAAGATAACGATCAAAAATTGTTATCCCCTTCCTCGCATAGATGATATTTTAGATCAATTGAAGGAAGTTGTTTATTTCACCAAGGTAGACTTGCACAGTGGATACCATCAGGTCAGAGTTGCAGAACAAGATGCATGGAAGATTGCTTTCAAAAAAAAGCAGGGATTGTATGAGTGGATGGTTATGCCTTTTGGCTTAACTAATGCTCCTGCTACTTTCATGAGATTAATGAATGATGTACTTAGACCTTTTCTTGATGATTTTGTTATTGTGTATCTGGATGACATTCTAATTTTTAGTAAAACATGGGAAGAACACTTAAAGCATGTTAAGTAGATACTAGATGTTTTGAAAAGAGAAAAACTTTATGTTAAACTCTCAAAATGTGAATTTGGCAAAACATTTCTGAATTATTTGGGTCATATAGTAGGGGTGGTGAATGAAGATAGATCCCTCTAAAATGGCAGTGATTGTAAACTGACCTAAACCCAAGTCTGCTACAGAAGTTAGAAGCTTCTTAGGAGCAGCACAATATTGGAGGAAGTTCATTTCTAACTTTTCCTCGATTGCAGCTCCCTTACATGCTTTAACAGGATTGAACAAGGTGTTTCAATGGGGAGGCAAACATCAGAAAGCCTTCGACACCTTGAAAGAAAAGATTAGTACAGCACCTATACTAGCACTACCTGGTCTGCAGAGACCATTTGAGATCCAAAAATGATGCCAGTGACTATGCCATGGGAGCAATGTTGACACAGAATAGTAAACCCATATGCTATCATTCTGAGACTTTTAATCTTGCAGTAGTTAACTATCCTACATATGATAAAGAATTGTATGCATTAGTTCAGAGTGTGAAAAAGTGGAAACATTACTTAATGGGTAAAGAGACAGTAATACATACTAATCATCAACCACTTCAATATCTACACTCCCAAACTAAGCTGTAGCAATCAAGACACTATAGATGGATGGGTTTTCTACAACAGTTTCATTTAGTCATCAAATATAAAAAGGGCATACATAACAAGGTTGCAGACATGTTATCTAGACCCATTATAAATGCATCTACTATACTTAAGCATAATTTTGTGCTACATGAAAGCTACATTGAACAATATGCTCAAGATATAGACTTTAAAGATGTATATGCAACTTTGAGTCAAGGCAAAAGAGTAGAAGAATTGGATTTTCATGTAAAGGACCGACTCTTATACCATTGTGGGAAACTATGCATCCCACAAACTGAAAGAATAAGGATAATTAGGGAAGCACACACTTATTTGATATCGGGTCACTTTAGGGTAAGTAAAACAGTTGCACAGCTGCAAAGATTTTGTTATTGGCCAAAAATGAATGAGATAGTTTCTAGATATGTAAGGGGGTGTACTATGTGTGCTAAAAGCTAGCCCAGCAATAGAAAACTAGGCTTATACACTCCATTACCAGTACCTTCTCACCCTTGAGAAAGTGTTTCCATGGATTTCATTGGAGGACTGCCTAAATCTAAGAAAGGTCATGATTATCTATATGTTGTTGTGGATAGGTTCAACAAAATGTGTATTTTGATACCTTGTAATAAACATATTACAGCTGAACAGACTGCAAAATTGTTCTTTGCACATGTATTGGTTTATTTTGGATTACCCACTTCCATTGTATTTGATCGAGACACCCAATTTGTGTGGAAGTTTTGGTCAAGTCTGTGGGAACTGATGGACACCAAACTAAAGAAAAGCACAGTATTTCATCCACAAACTAATGGCTAGATAGAAGTAGTTAACAGGACAGTGATCCAGTTACCCAGAGGATATTTCAACAAACATCCTAAGCTTTGGGATGAATATTTGTGTTATGTGCAGCATGCTTACAACAGAGCAAAAACGTTCTTCTACACAGAGATCTCCTTTTGAGACCCTATTTTGGTTTCACACCAAGGTCTCCTTTGGATTTTTTCTTTGGTAAAGATACCATAGTTGATGGACACAATGATGTGGACAAGGCAACTAGGTTCATTGAACAAATCTAGGAGATCCACCAGGCAGTAAAGGAACAGCTAGAGAAGAGCCAAGCCAAATACAAGGCAAGGCATGACAAGCATCGGATGGAGCATAGTTTTCAAGTTGGTGACCAAGTCTGGCTATATATCAGCAAGGACAGGATGCAAGGTGAAGGTAAAAAGTTAAAGCCTATCAGGTATGGATCTTTCAAAATACTTGAGAAGATTAGTGAGAATGCTTTTTGCCTTGATCTACCAACTTACATGCACATCTACTCAGTCGTAAATGCAGATTGCTTGAGATTGTTTGAACCTTCAATAATTGAAGATCCTGAAGAGCAAATTCAGTTGCCTTCTATTGATCACCTGCTACCTGAATATCTTAACGAATTGCAGGAAGACACAGTGTTGGACAGGAAGGTGAGTACAACGCATAGAGGAGATGTTGAGTACCTCAGAGTAGGGCTCAAAGGTTCAAAGTCGAGCAGTGCAAAGTGGATTGAGATTGGGCAAGTGAGAAAATAGTACCCTCACTTAGTCAATGCTTGAAAACCAACTTTTGGTGGTCCAAAAGCTTTTCAATGGGAAGGTTGTGATCCGAATTGGATCCATGAAGAAACATCAGAGAACCATGACTGTATCAGGTTAGAAAAGCTTCAAAGAATTAAGAGCAGTGATCAAAAACACCTCTAAACAGTGGCAGTTAGCAGCCAGGGTGGAACAACGAGGACCTCGGTCAAAGCGCACTGACCGAGGCCCATGGAGACTGCGCAGGAGGCAAAACTAGCCCCTGGGAGGCATGGATCGGGAAAAGGAGGTAGTTTTGCTTAGCGCTAATCACGCATCGCTGGGAAAAACCCCTCGAGAAGGAGAGGCCCCGAGTGCTCGGTCGCATGAGAGCCGGGAAAACCATGGGGAAAAGGGCTAAAGGCAAAAGCGGGACCCGCACTCCAAAAACCAGTAGTATTTATCGAGGGCACCCTTGGGCAGTAAGCAGTTTAGGGGAAAATGGAGTGATTCCACTCAGCGGTCAATGTGTGGCAAGCGGAGGAGAGAGAAAACCATTTCTCATCATGCTCTAATGGTTGAGCAAGTCAACCGTGCGAAATGTGTGAATGGCGTCAGATCTGGAGGCCCCATATCTAACGACTGAGATCATGCCTGATGGGAAAGCCGAAATCGACATGGGATTAAGCCACGAATTATAAGAATTCAACGTCCGATTTGGCAACCAAGGTGGCAGATGACTCATTCCGTGACGTAACGGAAAAACTGAACCAACGAAGCAAGCTGACGTAGTTGCAGGAGGACAAGTGGCCACTCCCTATGAGCCTGATGATGACGCTGAGACAGGGAAATCCAAGCGAAGCTGTAGCAGGTGATCTAATGGGAAGTGGAAGGGGAATCGACTAGCCATGGGATCAAATGGCCTTAAAGCCATGAACAAATGGAAAACCGAACACGAAGAGGGAAGACAAAAGACAAAGAAAACAAATAAAGACAGTGAAGCAAAAGAAGCAGAAGGAAGACAGAGGGCTGAGCTAACCAAAGGAAGTGTCGAGCACCAGAGAGCTTGAGGGATTCAAGCCATCCTTGAGAGGATCTGTTAGGACTGAGCACCACACTGGGCTCTTTCCATCAAAGACCAGAGAGGTCAAAGAGCTGGTGAGGAAAAGAGTCTGTGCACTCTAGTGGCATGGGGAATCCAAGAACCACCCTACCAAGAAAATTCTATTTCAAGAGACTCATATTGAGCTCCTTCATTGTAATTCTCTTCTTTAAGACACAATAAAAGAAGGCCACCACTAAGAGATGGATCGGAGATGTAGCCCTGCAGGATAGGGTGAACTCCTTATTAAATTTTTGTGTTCTTATCTTTGCTTATTGTATTTCTCTATTGTTTTCAATTTCAAGTGTCTATGTGTTTGCAATCTGATCGATCTGTTGCCTAAATAACATAGACACACACACCAACACATGAGTTTGTAATACCTTCATGTAAATAATCTTAACTGAGATCACTAATAGGGTGATTATCAGATCAAGAGTCAACTCCCTCTAAGATCATGATGTTATATGGCCCATCTCCAACATGCAACCATCTCTATAAATTTGATCCACAGGTAGGCTCCAGTATGGCAACCCTCACCTCTTCCCTATGCATAAAATGACTAAAATTTGTAATGATAAAGAGAGGAGTTTTAATAGTTTGGAGGTGTCCAGAGAACTTGGAAACCCTTGGCTAGTGAACTTAAGTTTGTGTTAGTCACCCATACAACGTGGAAATTTCAACTCAAAGTGAGGTCATGTTCTCGAAGATTGGGGTGATAATCATGGGGAGAGATGAAATGATTACAAGGAGTGGGGACAATGGTCCAAAAAAGGAAACTCGTGTATATTCCATGTCACTAGAGTGCTCCGATATTTTACCCCAAATAAAATATTATGTAGTGGGATCGACTTCATTTTCACCATCGCTCATTCCAAAAATAGGTAGAGGAAGGATGAGTTATTGTATCAGACCACCTAGGGTGCCACCGGGAAGTTTGAAGCGTTATCAATAGGTTCTACATGAGGAAGCTATAGGCAGGCATGAGATGCTATAGGAGGGTCGAGAAGGAGCTACAGGAGAAATTGGAAGGTGAAAATGGAGCCACAGTGTCTTGAAATTGTCTCAGAATGATCATGCACACACAAAATTATTTTGACAATAAGTAAGTGACACCCTCCTTCCTTGTTTTTACATCCATTTACATGAGAAGTCTTCCTAAGATTGATAACTTGTAACAGTCAATTAAGAAATAAGAGGTCTTTTTGGAAATTTTTGTGGTTACAACAAGAGAAAAGGAGCTTGGTTGATATCAATTATAGCACCCTTATCCCTCACTACTACCAAGGAATTTAACATTGTTCCACCACTGGGATTGTTTAAAAAAAATTAATTCCACACCTAAGTAGCACGAACAAGGGATAGTAAAAGAAATGGGGGAAGGATTTAATACAAGAGAACCCCCAGACACCAAGAGGATTCACCAACACCCTCCTGTAGTGGAAATTTTCATAAGACACCAATGGTTGGGTTTCTTTGAATTTTTAAAGGGGTATGATGATGATATCTCTCATGAATTTTCCATAGCATTAAATTCCCAAGGATAAGACAGTGCCACTATTGTTGTCAAAGGGTTGGGCATCCCTTTAAGTTTTGAAATCAATAAGAAGAATGACCACCTTACCCTATGAATTTGATGGATCAAAGAAGACAATGTAGTGAATGTCACAACTGGGAAAAACTTCTTCATTTCGAAAGAGAATCATGTAGAATATAAGAATGGAGTAAGAAGAGAAAGCATACCTTACCCTTGGGATGAGGTAGCTTACCATATCCTCAAGTATATATCTTGTGAAGGGAGATTGAGTGTGGTTTATGCCTACCATTTCAAATTTCTCCATGAGTTGAGATTCATGGAAAATTTTCATCTTCCTCAAAAAATTAGTGTTCCCCATTTCTTCCTATAGTTAATCATGGATATGAGTTAGAACATGAGGGAAGGAAAGCACCAACACTTAGCTCACCATGGCCCCATCAAGTTAATTGTGACAAATGTTTTGAGCCATTTAAGGATCCTTGTCCTATGGACTAAATGTGTGGACATCGACATGGAAACTTTTATAGAAACCCAAGCCATCACACCTAGAGAAACATGAGTCTCTAGCACTAGAGGTAAAGAAGGAAAAACAAAAGAATAAGAGGGAGAAAAAACAGAGGAGGAAGAGACAGCAAAACCAGAAGAAGATGAGATAAAAACAAAGGAAAAATAGGTAGCAAAGACAATGGAAGGAGAAGGAAAAATTGAAGGAGAAGAGGGGGAGAAGCAAGTAGAAGAAAGAGTATGCTCTAAGGAGACTTGTAAACCCCAATAAGCAAAGAATAAACCACATCAAACAAGTCTATCTCCATGGAATAATAAACAAGAAGTAGTTGCAACATTGGCTACATTGGGCATACCTGTCAAACGCAAAAAAGAAGCAACCAAGACAAGATCCCTTATCTTTCAAGACTAGGAAGAGAACCAGATTTAGATAGAAGAAACCACAACCTCCCACAAAGGTCTCTATCATTATTGAGGAATCGCCAAGTAAAAAGGAAGAAGTGGGACCCAATTAGGGAAATATTGAGGTCACTTCCCCTAAAACCAAAACCAAGTCACTTATAGCATCTGTGGGTAGGCCCACCACTATGTCAATGCCTTCAAGAAACCTAGGACAAAAGCTATGTTTGAGCAAGAAGAACAAGAGAAACTATAGGAGATGCATGGTTTGCTACAGGAGAGGCAGACACTGCTACTAGAAGAATAAGGAAAGTTATAGGAGCGTAAAAAAGAGCTACATGAAGAAGAAACCACCTCAATTCAGTTGGAAAGGACCTCCAAGAGCTCCAAGAGCTTGATTCACAACCTAGATTTGGGTCCTACTACAAATTTGTTGAAGGAGGAAGGATTTTCCCTAAAAAATTTGCAATCTCACTCCTTTATGAGCTGGAGATAGAAAGAGTCAGAAACTGCAAGTTAATGAAAATTACCAAATTCAAGAATGTGGAAGGTGTGGGCCTCATGGAGGATAAATTCATTAAAATGGGAAAGGAATTGAGTGATTTGAGACTAAGGGATTATACTATGAAGGAGAAGCTACAGGCAAATAACATAAAGTTGAGAGAGAGGCTGTAGGAGAAACAAACACAACTTGCCACCACGGAAAGTCTCTCTATGGAAGCCTTGCAATGCAGGCAACCATCAAAATCTTATGCTCTCTTCCTTAAAGAATAATGGTTGTAGTTCCAAATAAAAACTCTAGAACAATATGAGAGTCTTCCTTTTCAGGACTACAGACAATTTATTGAGTTTTTCCAATAAACTATTATGGAAGACAGGGAAAAGTTAGCTGAATTCTACATGCACAATTTCACTTTGACAAATCTGAATTTCTAGGATCCCAATTCAAGATTGGGAGACATGCAACTAATGGCTTTAGCATATTGATTGAATCATGAGGAGACAAGTGCTGAGGAGGTGAAAACAGTAATGACAAAAGAAGAGAAAGAGACCTTGTATATCACAGTAGAGCTAGTGAGCCTTAAGGACGTCATCAACAATCATAACATCATCTCCAATGATGCTACTTTAGCACTGAAATACATTGCAACCCCGGAGAAATTCATTATGCACTTTGAAGACACCTTTAGAATGTTGGGAATAGAAAGTCTATGAGCTTGCCAGAGAAGATGGTATGCCTTACTTCATAGTCTACAAGTCATAGAATATCACTCTCCTAAAAGGCTAAGGAATGCATTGGAGAGAACACCATTATACAAGAGAATCATGTAGAGGATGAATATCAGATGGATAGGACTCAAACTCAGTCCAACCTTGTTGTTAGGCTTACAAGAAGGAATAAAACAAACATAAAAGAAAAATGAATGGATTGAGATAAAAAGAAAAAATTAGGTATTTACCCACAAGAAGGCACACCATATGAGGTGCCTTGAGATGTCAAAGAGGCCACCAAAGACATGAAATAGCTTCACATGGATCACTAAGTTGTTGAGAGAGTGAGCAACACATTTATCAAAGGAGTGATGATGAGTCCCGTCAATAGATATATTTTGAAGATTATCATGCCATCCGCTAGCCTTAAAACTATCCTTTTCTCCCATTAATTCAAATTTTTTGTTATATTATGCTTAGTAAGAAGAGTAAAAGGTGTTTGTCATAGTATCTGGCCTAATGTGGTTTAATTGCAGGAAAGAGAAGCATTTTTAGGAATTTACTATGCAGGGGCTTGATGGAAACAACCATGAGAGAATCTAAAGGGTTCGTCCACCTCCTTAACTCCCTAACTCAGTTTGGGATCACAACATCTTCTCTCACTAATTTGAATTCATTGGAAACCGAGTAACTCCTAGTACAAGTGAAGCTAAAGAGGGACCAAATCTACCATTTCCAAGATCGAGGGAATCACTCCTATTTTCAAGGGAGTTGTTATCAACTACTCTTTTGTATAAATAAAAAAGATAAAAAGCTCATTAGGATTCAAAGCTTTGATTCAACTAGGCATAGCTGAGTTCAAAGCTTGACATTATCATTTTGAACTTTTATGTGATGTATGATACTTTTACCTTCTAATAATGAGAATTTGGTTATTAAACTACATCTGAGTTAGTTTCAGAGGGCTGAAACCCTTGGGTTTGGGCCCAACCTAGAGGCTTTGGTACCTCTTTTGTACTTGTGTTTTTTCCTCGGTTCCAATAATTACATAACTTTCTTTCATTTCAGTAGACGTTAAGTTATAAAAACCTATGATTGCAAGCATATAAAACACCTCTCTTGTGGGAGAATGGTTGGAAGGATTCACAATCTCAGTCCAAAAATATTATGTCTATGATTTCTTGGAAATAGATGAATGTTAGTTGTTCTTCTTCACATTTTATTTTTGTAGCTTAGAAGTCATTTCAATGATCATATTAGTGTTATGGCATAAAAAGATGTTATTCAAATTCAACTCATCTTTTCCATCATATTTTATATCACTATGTTAATGATCAATGGATGCATGCATGTGGCTAGTTGCATGGCTGTGTTGATATGCAGGGGAAGGCACCTCTTTTACCTCCATCTTGGAATACTCCATCTTCTCTTTCCATACCTCAATTTTTTCCCCAAAACTCTATTTCCATAGTCACTCTGCCTAATAATTTTAGGACACCATGAGCATTCATCTTGGTGCAAGACAGACCTCTGAAGGGTCATGGGCATGGCTAGGGGGCTCAACCCTACCTTCCTTCACGCTCTCTAACCTCCATCCACCTTTTAATGCCCTTAAGACATCATCTCCACCCTAAAAAGGTTCTCGTAACCTCTCTTGTAGCATTACAGGTCCTCCTATAACAATACAAGACCTCTTGTAGCAGGCCTGTAGCACCACTTTTCTTCACCTGTTTTTCTCCCCACTTCAATAGTAGCTCAATCAAGATGAATAATGACCCCAAGTTGTAATTTGATGACCAAATGAAGCTCCTAGACCACTCTAACCATTCCTTTTCCTCACTGCAAAACAAAGTAGAATTAATGTTTTTCAATCACAAGTATGATGCAAGTTAGGTTTCTGATTTTCAAGCAAGTGTGAAATAGGTAGATGATACATGCAATTAGGATGCTAGTTTGATGAATTATGAAAGATAGAGTAAATTTATTTATGAAAGTGGGTTATCCCTTTTCCTTTCATGAAATGATTAGTTATCATCTACAGGTTAAGAAAATGGTATTTTCACTTTCATTGCTAGAATCAGTTTTTGATTGTGCTTTCATCTGCAAGATTTCACTATAGTTGAGTAGGAGGAATGGTCTCTTGACACTTTGATCTAATATCAAGACTGAGGGTGGCATGAGTAGAATGTAACATACTATGCATATAACACTCTCACCATCATCAATTACTCCTCATCTATCATCGATCCCATGTTTAGCTCATAGAAATCATTAGATTTAGTGTCATAGTACCTTTCTAACAAGTACTTCTTCCTAAAGTGTCTCTTGAATTCATGCCAACTCATATCCTCCATCATGATGTCTCTGGCATGCTTCACATCTTCCCACTATATGTCTACTTTCCCTTTTAGACTAAAAATAGTTATGCTAGCCTTCATGTTCTCTGTGTAATGATGCAGCTCAAAGAACTTCTTCATCCCAAGAAAACATGCCTCTACATCTTCTGGTTTCTTCAAATATCCCTAATATGTAGGTGGCTTGGCTTTATTGAACTCGTCTGGAAAATAAACCCTCTCGCTCCTCCTATAAGGATGATAGTGATGATGACCATGATACATGTCTGGAACAGAACTAAAGTAGAACTCATGTACACTGCCTTTCCTATCATGTTTATCCAACAACCTACCATCTCTGACCTTGTCATCCATGTTTGACCTATGCCCACCATGAGACCTGCTACCATATTAGGCATGTCCTCCCGTCAATGACTGATTTGTGGTTATCCATGTCTCTGCAAATCTAATAAGCTCTAAAGGATCACTGCATTGACCTCTGATTGTTTCTCGTGTGCCCTAGAAAGTCTCTCTTGTGACTAAATGATCCCATTATTATATTCTTTGCAACTTCTCATCTCTACCTTCAAACTTCTCAAAGTTTTTGTTACTCATCTCTTAGTTTCTCATCTGATTTGTAGGGGGAGTCTCATGAACTGTAATCCACCATTATTTTAGTCATATTTAATCTTCATCTTCCTACAAACATACCATGTATGATAAACCAAATACAAACATAATCAACATACCTCAGTGAAGTTTAGGGTAGGCTATCTTGTCTGCAAAATCAGACTAGATTAGCATGATACAATTATAATCATAATCACAACAATATTACCGAACTCATGCATGATAGTACCAACTTCATACCATGACCTCATGCACAACAACCATAACCATAGCAATGCATGCATAACAACCATTTTTTCAAACATATAGTGAACATGAAATCTATATGTCATGAATGCATGTCTGAACATAGGGATTTGATACTTATCTGAGAATCATCAAGAAGGTCTAAGTCCCTCTCACAATGGCTGCAATAACATTTATTAGGTCATGCATTCAATAACCATTCATTTACCAATCAAAACATGATAAGAGCCATAACTAGAATCTATCATAAAACCATGCTTATAACCAACATATAACAAGAATAATAACAATGATAGAGCAACCATCAAAGACACATCATAGCAAGTACATTTACTCATGAAATACAAGACGAAAAGAGCTCTTATTAACATATGAAAAAAACAACCAAGTCAAGGAATTCCACGTACCACCCGACTATAGATTGTGTTGAAAATGCAACAAGATGATGGAGCTTAGTGAAAAGAAGTCGCCTTCACTAAGTGGGCCCGCAGGCTATTTTTGGTGCAAAGTCTATTTTTAGACATATGGATCATGGTCTATGAGTTGCAGGATGCTATTTGTGGATGATTAGTCATGTTGGTAAAAATAGATGGACTTCTATTTTTAGACATATGGGCGGAGTCTATTTTTAGACTGCCAGGCTAAAAATAGAACATTCGAATATTATTAGCTCATAATAATATTTGGACTATAAACATTATCTTATCCTCTTGGAGCACTTCAGTTTGAGCTACAGATGTGGCACATGTAGCTGTCAGAAGGAAATACGCTTTTCTTATGGGTCAGTTGAGTTATTTCATGGTGGACTTCAGTTAGAACTCAAGTGGTTGAGTTTGGTGGAGTTGATTGAGGAGTTGATGGAGTTGTGTTCAATTTGACTTGGTTAAACTAGTTGTATTTAGTCTAAATGTAGAATACACTAGTGATGAGTGATGTGAATTAATTTTTAATTAATTCACTGATTATTAACTCATAAAGCAACTAAAGAATACATCAGTTAACTCAGTGCATGGATAGTTCAATGGAGACAGGTGTTAGAGGTTGGGATTGCTATCAGTTGTGACTATAGTTGTGCATGAGATTTGCACAATCAATGGATTGAGTATTTCCAATGAGGATTGCGTGGTTCAGCCAAGTGAAATACGAGTTTGGATCAGCCATTCTCTCATGCAGGATTGCTCAGTGGAGGCAGGCAAGCAGTGGAGAAGATTTGAACCTGTGATTGATTCATATCTGAGCTAGTTTGTGTGTAACAGGTGGAGATAGTACTGAGTACTTGTGAGGAGTATTGTACTATGTATTGTTACATGTTCTCAATCAATATAATATACAGATAGTTGGGGGTTTTCAGCTGTATGATTTCCCCGTGATATACTGTGTTGATATGTGTGATTGATGCTTCAATGTGCGCATGCGATTGTTTTTGAATACTGCAAATTGATGATCAACGTAGAGGAGGTTATGTATTATCCATGCATTTCGAAAATAGTGTATAATCAAGATAATCTCTGTGAATAAGTGCTATATTATTCAAAATTTCTACATGGTATCAGAGCAGAGTTGATCATCAGATCTATTATTCATAAAGTGTTTACATTTTATTTCTTCAGGCAGAGTCTGTAATCGGGCCAGGTAGCCTCTGGATTCATCCTTCCTTTGGAAGGTGAGATATCCGGTAAAATCCCATACAGTCAATATCTGTACGAGAAATACTTTGTTCTCACGAATTTTAGATCAGAGGCGGTTGAGTTTTGAGCTAGTGGAATTCGAATTTGCAGCAGTGTGTTCTTGGTGCCAAAGTTGAAATTTCTTTCAACGGATTGCGATTGGAGTATGCTCTTGAGGGCAGCTTGAATTATATTGCATGGAAAGACAGGATGGAGGCGGTGTTAGATGACAATGGGCTGAAGGAGTTCATAGAGGCTGAGATCCCAAAGCCTACTGATACTGCTCAAGTTGAGACTTGGCAAAAGAAGATAGCAAAGTGTCGAAGGATTCTATTGGAGGGCGTGAAGGATCACATTGTGTCCAACTTGCATGGAAAGGCTTCTCCATACTTGATGTGGAAAGTTTTGATAGATCTATTCCAAAGCAAGAGCAACTAGAGGAAGTTGGTGCTCAAGGATAAACTCAGAAACATTAAGTATGAGAAAGGAGACAGCATGCCCAAGTATCTCACGAAGTTCACCCATGTCGGGATGAGCTAGGAAGTGTGGGGGTGACTGTCGATGATGAGGACTTGGTGAGCTTGGCTCTCCTTGGTCTTCCGAAGAGTTGGCATTCCTATCAGGACTCTGTTAATGGTCGGGAGAAATTTCCAGGATGGGAGAGACTTTGGTCGGATCTTGTGCAAGAGGAGATCAGGCGGAATACCAAGGACGGATCTTCATCAAAGGCATCTGATGAAGAAAATTGCGCTTTGGATGCAAAGCAAAGAAGGGGAAGGAGAAGGGTTCTCTTTCCGAATCCAGTTCTTCCAATGATGGGAAGAAGGTTGACAAGTCGAAGGTGAGATGCTTTCATTGTCATGAGTTGGGCCATTATGCTACTAATTTCCCAAAGAAGAAATCCAAGAAGGGATCCGGGGAAGGATCTGAAGGTGAGGCACTTTCTTCACAATTTGAGTTGGATTTCACACTTTTCGCATGCATGGTTTCATCCATGGTGGGAAGCTGTTGGTTTCTTGACAGTGGAGCTTCTTTGCACATGACCGGTGACAAAAGTTTGTTCAGTACTTTGGAGGAGAAAGATCTCCAGATACTCATAGGGATGGGTAATGATGAGAAGTATAGTGTCTCAGGTGTAGGCATGGTTATTTTTCAGAGGGAGCATGGAGCTCGCCTTACCTTGACCAATGTCAAGTATGTACCAGGACTGGAAAGAAACTTGGTGTCAATCACGATGCTGGAAGACAGAGGCTATGATGTAGTCTTCAGTAAGGGAAAGGTTTTCCTTAGACACATCATCACTAGACAGGTGAGGCAGATTGGTTCATGGGTCAAGAACCTGTATGCTCTTGAGGTTCAAGATGCATGCAAAGCCTTGAGCAACGAGGCAACTGATGGAGACTTGGTGGTTGAGAGGGAGCATATATTACCTCTCAACATGCAGAGCCAAAATAAGTCTCAGACGATTGTGGAGAAGCCACGATTGGTGCAACAGCTTCAGGAGGTTGTGGAGTAGCCACAACAAGGGAAGCTGAGAGGAGATCGAGTAGAGATATCTACTCATGCAGAGACCTCCGGTAAGGGGAAATTTCGAGCCAGGTGGGCTGAGTGATCACATGCAGCCATACCTCCAAGTAGGAGGTGGGGCGATATAGAGTGATCGTCCCAAGGAGGAGGGGTAGGATCCTTAAGGTACCCAACCTCTTAGATGAGACCTTGCTACGGGAGCCCCGATGTGGAGTAGCAGGAACTGATTGATTGGGTAGAGACAGATGCGGATGGAGTGGCAGAGAGAGCGACAGTGTAGGGAATCCCAGGACAGTGCATAGCTAGCAGGCGGAAGCAATGCGAGAGGCACAAGTGTTTTGCACAATGCTAGGTGGCACAGAGAAGTGTGCAATGGTGTGAGATGCATGGAGATGTTGCAGTAGCACAGATGTCATAGAGGGATCACTTGTCAGCAGTAGGTAGAGCTTCAACATCAGAGTATGTTCCTAGCCCAATAGAGTGGTCAGTTGGGAGCATTTTTGTTCCAAGTGTTGTTGGAGCAAGTGGACCGGGCAAATGTGTTGCATGCAGCACATTCCAGAGGCAGGATAGGGGTTGCAGATAATCCATATCTTGTTGAGAGGGAGTGTTTAAAAAGAAACAAGATGATGGAGCTTAGTGAAAAGAAGTCGCCTTCACTAAGTGGGCCCGCAGGCTATTTTTGGCGCAAAGTCTATTTTTAGACATATGGATCATGGTCTATGAGTTGCAGGATGCTATTTGTAGATGATTGGTCATGTTGGTAAAAATAGATGGACTTCTATTTTTAGACATATGGGCAGAGTCTATTTTTAGACTGCCAAGCTAAAAATAGAACAGTCGAATATTATTATCTCATAATAATATTTGGACTATAAACATTATCTTATCCTCTTGGAGCACTTCAGTTTGAGCTACAGATGTGGCACATGCAGCTGTCAGAAGGAAATACACTTTTCTTATGGGTCAGTTGAGCTATTGCATGGTGGACTTCAGTTAGAACTCAAGTGGTTGAGTTTGGTGGAGTTGATTGAGGAGTTGATGGAGTTGTGTTCAGTTTGACTTGGTTAAACTAGTTGCATTTAGTCTAACTACAGAATACACTAGTGGTGAGTGATGTGAATTAATTGTTAATTAATTCACTAATTATTAACTCATAAAGAAACTAAAGAATACATCAGTTAACTCAGTGCATGGATAGTTCAGTGGAGACAGGTGTTAGAGGTTGGGATTGCTATCAGTTGTGACTATAGTTGTGCATGAGATTTGCACAATCAATGGATTGAGTATTACCAATGAGGATTGCATGGTTCAGCCAAGTGAAATACGAGTTTGGATCAGCCATTCTCATCCATTCTCATGTAGGATTGTGCAGTGGAGGAAGGAAAGCAGCGGAGGAGATTTGAACCTGTGATTGATTCAGATCTGAGCTAGTTTGTGTGTAACAGGTGGAGATAGTACTAAGTACTTGTGAGGAGTATTGTACTATGTATTGTTACATGTTCTTAATCAATATAATATACAAATAGTTTGGGGTTTTCAGTTGTATGCTTTCCCCGTGATATACTGTGTTGATATGTGTGATTGATGCTTCAATGAGCACATGCGATTGTTTCTGAATACTGAAAATTGATGATCAACGTAGAGGAGGTTATGTATTATGCATGCATTCTGCAAATAGTGTATAATCAGGATAATCTCTGTGAATAAGTGTTATATTATTCAAAATTTCTACAGATTGGGCTGAACCAAATCTTTCTTTCAATCAATCACTGTCGTGCCATTTTTCAATCATGAATGTAAAACTCACAACAAAACAACTAGGGTCTCCTCAGGCTTTACCATAATCCTGCAAAAATTGGTCCAGAGAATCCTAGGCCCAAAATAAGCACCCACATAACTAGTCTTTACCATAATCCCTCTATTTATGGTCAAAGGATTCCTAGGCCGAAACAAAAAACATACACTACCAGGCTTTACTCCAATCTCGCCAAAACTAGTCAAAGGATCATTAGGCCCTAAACAAGCTTAGATGCCTCTAGATTTCTTCACCAATACCTTGAGGAATTTGTCTATCTCAACTCTCATGATTTATCACAATCTTAGTAAAACCAATCAAGGTATTCTTAGGCCCTTGGTAATTTTCTTGAGACCACCTCACCCGATTCCAAAACCATTTGATAATCCAAAGCTCAACCAAATGAAAGAACCCCATTGTTAGGTCCCTATACTACTAGTGTAGCCCCTTATTTTTATTAGTGCAACCCCCTTATTGTATTTTTGTGCCCATGTATTCCCCATCTTGTTATTATTGTGCTCCATAGAAGCCCACTATTGTTATTTTTGTGCCCCTACAATATTATTGTTATGTAGGATCTGATTATATTGGGACCACTTAGACTCCTATATATAGAAATGAGATATTTTCATTTGTATCATCCAAGAAATATTCATTTGTGTAATATAAAGGAGGTTTCCCCCTTGAAGAGGCTGATTTTGAAGTCGTTGACCTATCTTCTCTATCTTTTTGTGAGCTAGTTTCATAACATTTGGTATCAGAGCTTTGGATTCTACGGTTTCGTTGCTCCAAACAGGGCATCGTGGAATTTTCGCTATAACATTTTCTCTACGAAATTTAAGAAGCTAGAAAAAAACCCATTTGATCCAAAATCATTTGGAACCTTGGGTCCAAATTTCAGATGTTGTCTCAATATATTTGTGGAGATATGATCTGAGGAAGTTAAAGTTTGGGTAAGCTTCAGAATGCCATCTCTAACCGGTTATTGTGGAATTTTCACTATTATTTTTTTTATGGAGGTTCAAACTCTAAAATTAAAACCCATTTGAGCCAAAATCTTGGTGAAGTTTGGACCCGAATTTTAGATCTTTTTTTGCTATAGTTTCAGAGATATTGTTCAAGACATTTAGGGTTTTTGTAGGCTCCCGAATTACATCCCAAAAAAGTGACCTCGGGAGAATCATCGTAACTTTCTCTCTGAGCATAAAAATGAAATTTTGACAGAATTTACAGAAAGAGGATTGACTTTAATTTTCTGTGTATTATTTTCAGGGCAAAAGGTCCAAACAGTGAGACATGGCACTTCATACAAGTTTGTTCTATTGAAAAGTATATAATGAGGTCATCTTGGGAGATTGGGTATAACTCTTTCTTGGAGAATCCAATTTTGATCAGATTGGTGGCATTGGAAAGAGGATGTAAAGGGATACTGTAAGTCGCAAGTCAGACCTTGGAGATCTAAAATTTCATAGATACAACAGATTCAAGATCGGTCTGCTAAAAGAAAGAAAAAGAATGACTCGAATCAAGAAAATAGAAACACCTAGTAAGCAAAATTGGATGGATGATTTGAAGAATACGATCAAAGCTAAGATAAATAGTTTTATATGTGCCATGGAAGTTAATATCGATGGTATGGGATCATATTTGAAGAAAGACATGGAATATTTGAAGAAAGACATGGAAGGTTTGAAGGAAGGTGGGACAATGTTGCTACAAGAAAGGCCTCTTAATGACGAAAAGGCCCACCATATTCCAAAGATCGATATGAGGAAGTTTGATGGAAAGGATCCCATAACATGGATACTACAGATGGAGAAATATTTTGATCTACATGATGTGCAACTGTTACAAAAGGTACGTATTGCGTCTTTATATTTAGAACTGAATCAATTTTTATGGTATAAAAGGTTTTGTTCTCATAAACCACTTGTCACCTGGTCAATTTTCATAGAAGAAATGATAGCACATTATGAGGATACAAAGAGAAACACCTTTATCCAATTGATAAATCTCAAACAAAAGGGTTCAATGGCAGAGCACATTGAAGACTTCCAAAAATTGAATATAAGGATAAATGATATTCCAAAGAAGCAAAGGATTGATTTCTCCATAGAGACTTTAAAGGATAACATTCAACATGAGGTTCATCTTTGGGAACCTAATTCATTGGAGAAGGAATTCAGGTTGGAAAGAAAAATTATGGCAACAAGAAATCCTACCACTAATATTTATAAAGATGGAAGTGTTGTTGCTCCTAGCCTTCCACAACCTACAAGGTTGACACCAAAACAATTGGAAGAAAAAGAAGAGAATGACCTTTGTTACAGTTGTGATGGCAAATACACTAAAGGTCATAAGTGTGCTGAGAAGAAATTATTCTACATTGATTTTCAATAGGAGGAAGAAAAGGATCAAGAAACATCAAAAGAAGAGGATATACACCAGGAACCAACCCCAGAGAAAGAATAAATGAATCTGACCATATCTTGTAATGCATTGGCAGGAATTACCACTCCTAAAACTCTCAAGATAGAAGGACATATCAAGAACAAAAAGGATAACCTCACTTTCGCGCAAAATAGAATGAAAAAATAGGTAGATCAACATCACAGCGAAAGAAGTTTTGATGTTTGTGACTGGGCATTTCTATGGTTACAAACATACAAAAAAATGTTCCTCGATCAAGCTGAGAAGGATAATAAATTATCACCAAAGTACTATGTTCCTTACAAGGTGTTGCAAAAGATTGGTACTATGGAATACATATTGGAGCTTCCTACATCTTCTTGAGTGCCCCAAACTCCCCATGTTTCATGCTTAAAGAAGGTTATAGATGACAAGCCCACAGTTTAAACAATATTGTCGGAACTTGATGAGGAAGGAAAAATCATATTGGAACCCAAAGTAGTCACGGAAACCAAAACCTGATAGCTACGAAATTGATCAATTTCAGAGTATCTTATCAACTGGAAGAACTTACCTGTTGAAGATTTCATGTGGGAGGACAAGAATTTTATACAGAAGTATCTAGAACTACTCAAATGTTGAGGAAAACACTTTTTGAAGGAGAGGGGCATGTTAGGTCCCTATACTACCAATGTAGCCCCTTATTGTTATTAGTGCAACCACCTTATTGTATTGTTGTGCCCATGTAGTCCCCATACTATTATTATTATGCCCCATAAAAGCCCACTATTGTTATTGTTGTGCCCCTACAATATTATTGTTATGTAGGTTTTGATTATATTGGGACCACTTAGACTCCTATATATAGAAAGGAGGTATTGTCAACTGTATCATCCAAGAATTGTTCATTTGTGTAATGTAAAGGAGGTTTCTCCCTCGAAGAGGTTAATTTTGAAGTCGTTGATCTATCTTTTCTATATTTTTGTGAGTTGGTTTCATAACACCCATTACCATGGCTATCTGTAAATGGAAATGCAAGGTTGAAACCACTATCACACTTGGAAAAACACATATCAATGACAACAATAGAACCAAATACACACATGCATGTACCATGCATGCCAAAACTAGCAAGGAAATCATACATGAAACTTGATACCTGCAAAGAAATCTAGTTGTAGTCACTCGATCCAACTTTTCCTTGCTTGATCATTGCTTTCATTTGCTTCCTTGTCCTTCCTTTGCCTTCATTTCTCCAATACTAGAGTTCTCCAAGAATACTCTAAGTGTACAAGAGTATGAGAGAGATAATAAAGAGAGAGATCTAACCCAAAATTGTCACAAAGGCTGTGAACTAATCCTCAGATTCCTTTTTATTATTGAGGCCTCTAATTTCCTCATTTTTCTCTATTTTTCCTTCAATTTCCTCCTCACATGCTACCTATGACCTTTCACCTTCCTCTTCTCCTATTTTTCATTACTTTCATAAATAAAATTCCAATTGATATCTCTTTGCCTTTTTAAATCCTTTATCAATGCCTTAGCCAGTTTCCTTAGCCATAATAAATCAAGTGAACACCCACTAGGATGTTTTGCCCAACATTCAACTTGGAATACGTGTCCATGACCTTGGTCTTATTTTTCCTTCATTAACTTTATTACATGAACTTTTAACTCGAGGTTGTTACAGACACCTCCCCCTTAAGGGAACATTGTCCTCAATGTTATATAACACCTACAACCAACAAGACCATTGAAAACCAAAACATACTACCATAGAGCTTTATAACTTAGCTCGATGCAGTATTTGCAATGAACCTACTGAAAGAAAAAACAACATGACAATGATACCGCTTATTGGAGCTTTATAGCACAACTTGTTGTGGTATTTACAATAGAAACCATACATAAATATATACATATACCAAAACTCCTTTGCCTAAACCGACAAATATTGAAGGATACATAGCTTGAATTTGATCATCCATCTCCTATATAGCTTCTTCAGGCCCAAAGTGATTCCACTGCACTTTAACTTGCTCGATTTCCTAGTTAGGAAGCATGAGTTATTTCCATTGCAAAATGCATTGAGGTTATGGTTGGAATTCTCCTTTTGGATTCACCTGCAATACAGACCAATCATTCACATGATCAACATATTTCACATATCTTTTAAGAAATGAAACATGGAAAACATCATGTACTTTCACTGTCGGAGGAAGTGCAAGTTTATAGGTCACAAGTCCAATCCTCTCAAAGATCTCGAAATTCCAACAATACCAAGGTTCAAACTTTGCACAAGAGCCAATCCTCAAGGAGATCTTCTTGGGCTTGATGCACAACTACACATGTTCTATAACCTGAAACTCCTTAAATTCCCAGTGTTGATCTGCATGACTCTTATGTATGTCTTGTGTTGCATTTAGAATCTTCTTGATAACCTCCATTTCTTGTTCCATCACCGCCAACGTGTCTGGTCCTATCAAGACCCTATTCATTGGATCACTCCCGTTTATGGGAGTATTACAACTCTGCCCATAATTTCCTCAAAAGAACTCATCGTTAGTGACTCCTAATACCAATTTTTCTAAGCAAAGTGAACCAGTGGAAGACACTCCTCCCACCTCCTCTGCTGGCGCATAACATACATTATCAACATGTCCTCCAGAATCTTGTTGGCCCTCTCTGTCTATCCATCTGTTTGTGGATGATAAGTTGTACGAAAATCCAACTCTATACCTAAACCTGCAAATAACTCCTTCAAAAACCTGGAAGTGAACTTAACATCTATGTCAAATACAATCTTCTTAGGAATACCATACAGTATCACTATCTCCCTGATGAAGACCTATGCTACCTCACTAGATGAATAAGTAGACTTAATCGCTACGAAGTGAGCTACCTTAGTCAACCTTTCAACCAAAACCATGATGGAATCATGTTGTCTAGATGTCCTTGGAAAACCTGTAATTAAGTCCATGGAAATGACCTCCCATTTTGACCCTGGAATTAGATTCGGTTGCAGTATACCACTTGGATTCTTACACTTTGCCTTTACCTATTGACAATCTAAGCACCTTGTGATGAACTCAACTACCTCTTTCTTCAAATTCAGCTAGTAGTAGAACTTCTTAACCACTATCAATGTCTTATGATATCCTGGATGACCTGAATACAATTTAACATGAAATTACCTCAAGACAAACTTCTGGAGTTCATTCTTGTTAGGCACATAGATCTTGTCCCTAAATCTCACCAAACTATATGACGTGAGATTATAATCCACATCTTGATCACCTATACCTTGCTTCTTTAACATGTTCATAAGCTCCCTATACCTATCAACCCGTTGTCCTACCTATAAGATCTGATCATGTAAATCTATCCGATATGATCTTGTAACTACTATATCATTTACCGACACTCATATGCTAAGATCATCTGCAACCATGTTCTCTTTACCTTCAATGTACCTGATCTTGAAGTCAAACTCACTGATCATAGCCAACCATATAGCTTGCTCGAAATTCATATTAGGTTGGTTAAACAAATATCTCAACCCACTATGATCAATTATCAACACAAATCTACTACTAAGAATATAGTGCCTCCACATCTTCAATGCATGAATTATTGTTTCCAACTCAAGATCATGTGTCACATAGTTCTACTCATGCTCATTCAGTTTCCATGTTTCGTAGCATACCACTTGTCCCTTCTACATCATGAATCCACCAAGTCCTCTCTTGCAGGTATATGTACACACCACAAACTCTTTATCCAAATATGAAATCTTGAGAACTGGAGCATTTGTCAACAACTGCTTCAACTACTCAAAACTAGCTACACATTCCTTTGTCCATTCAAATTTCTTTCCTTTCCTCTGCAATGATGTAATGGGATAGGAAATCCATGAGAAGTTCCTAATGAACCTTATGTAGTAACCCTCTAACGCCATGAATGAATTGACCTCATCCACATTCTTAGGAGCTTCCCATTCCATGATAGCTTATATTTTCCAGATCCACGATTATGCCTTTCTTGGAGACAACACGTCCCAAGTAAAGTACCTTTGTCTTAAAGAAACTACATTTAATAAGCTTGGCATACAACGGATGCTCTCGAGCCAATCTCAAAACCACTACTAAGTTTTTGACGTGCTCTTCCCTATTCTTACAATATATCAAAATATCATCAAGGAATACAATCACAAACTTGTCCAAATAAGGCCGCAACACACTTTTCATCAAACACATGAACATAGCTCGAGAATTAGTCAAACCAAAAGGAACCAAAACAAACGTATAATTCCCATACCTGGTCCAAAAATAATTCTTGTAAATGTCCTCTTCCTTGATGCGTACCTAATGATATCCTTATCTCAAGTAAATCTTCGAGAACACAGCTTCTCCCTTCAGCTAATCAAACAAGTCATCGATCCTTGGCAATGGGTACATGTTCTTAATCATCACCTCGTTCAATTGCATGTAATCAATACACAACCTGAGAGTACCATCCTTCTTCTCCATAAACAATATTGGTGCACCCCATGGCGACACACTCACCCTAATGTATCTCTTGTCAAGCATTTCCTTCAATTGGAAATTTAGTTCCACTAGCTCTGGAGTGCTCATCCTCTAAGGTGCCTTTGATGTAGATGATGCTCCTGTTACCAACTCAATAGAAAATTCCACTTCCCTATGAGGCAATAACTCTGAAATATTTGTTGAGAATACATCCTGAAACTGCTACATAATTGGGTGCCTATTCAAGACTTCTTCATTCTCAACATCTTTACCTTTATCACTTGAAACATGTGTTGTACAAAATACACACCCTTTCCTGTGACTATGTTTTCCCTGCATAATTGTAACCATTCTAACTAATGTAGCCTTCTTCTTACCCTGCGAGATTCTTTATTCTCCATTATCATCCAAGCATTCAATAGCCTTCTCATAACAATCCATGTTAGTCTCATGAAGATACAAACAATCCATACCCAGAAGCATACAGAATGATCTCAATGGAAGCACATTCATATGTGTTGATGTAGGCATACCATTCAACTCAAATGCGCAATCTCTTACCCAATGATGAACTTTTTTCTTAGTACCTATAGCGAACTGCAATAACCAAGACTTTGCATGCAATTATTTTCTCAAAATACACTTATTCACCAGGTCAAGGTTAACATAACTATAATTAGATCTAGGGTCAATAAACATAGAAACAACTTGATCACAAAGCTTACCATCCATCTCGATAATAAATTCCCAGTGATATTCTTTCCCGTTATCCAATGCTACATAGATCCAAGGATACTGTGTCCAACATCCCCAACTGTCTGTGCCTCTTGATCATTGTAGATTTTAGGCCTACCACCCTGATACGATGGAAGATCCTTCTTGAGATGCTCCTTGCCACATATCCAACATTACAATTTTCTCCTACAATTACCTTTATTCTTCTTCTCTTGAGGTTGTGATCCATGTCCCTTCTCAAATGCATTAAACTTCTTGTAAGGAACACCATTCTCTTTCTCACTTGCATCCTAAGGTCTTGTTCGCCTCGGTGGCCATTTACCTTTAGTCTTGTCATTCCCTTTCCTACCTTTCTTAGACTCGGTGTTATGCTTCGATTCCTCATAACAATGCTTCAACTTCCCAATGACTTCTTCCACTGATCGAAGCTCATCATACTCAATCTAATCCTTGAATGCTAATGGCAATCCATTGACAAATATCTCAATTTTTTATTTCTCATCCTTAAGATACGACACATGCCTGAAAAACTCCAAGAACTTTGTCGTGTACTCCTAATTTTTCATCGATCCCATCTTTAGCTCATAGAACTCCTTGGATTTACTATCATAGTACCTTTCTAACAATTACTTCTTCTTGAATAGTCTCTCAAATTCATGCCAACTCAACTTATCTATCCTAATGTCTCTGATACACTTCACATTTTCCCACCAGATGTTTGATTTCCATGTGAGACTAAAAATATCTATCATGACCTTCATGTTCTTTGTGTAATCATGTAACTCAAATAACTTCTTCATCCCAAACAACCATGCTTCTGCATTTTCCAATTTCTTCAACTCTCCATCAAATGTATGTAGCTTGGCTTTTTTTTAACTCATCTAGAAAATACATTCTCCCACTCCTCTTATAAGGATGATAATTATGATGACCACGATACCTGTCTGAACTAGAACTATAGTAGAACCCTTCTCCACTGCCTCTCCTATCAGGTGTATCCAAGAACCTACCATGTCTAATCATGCCATCCCTGTCTGACCTATGTGCACCACAAGACCTGTTACCATATGCCCCATTATTCTTGTCCTCTTGTCCATAATTGATATGTGGTCATCCATGTCTCTGCAAATATGACAAGCTTTGAAGGATGACTGCACTGACCTCTACTAGCTTCTCTTGTGTCCTGGAAAGTCTCTCTTGTGACTAAATGATCATGTCATTATCTACTTTTCAACTTCTTATTTTTGCCTTCAAACTTCTCAAAGTGTTTGCTATGTCCCAAGAGTACTCATCTCTTGGATGCTCATCTAATTTGTAAGGGGAATCTTCTGAACTGTAATCCACCATTTTGTTAGTAATCTTTGATCTTCTTCTTCCTGCAAACATACCATGTCATATATTCCAAATACAAACATAATCAACATACCTCAGTGAAGTTCATGGGAGGTTGTTTTGTCTACAAAATCAGACCATATTAGCATGATACATGTATAATCATAATCATAATAATATACCAGCCTCATGCATGACAGTACCAACTACATACCATGACCTCATGCATGATAACCATAACCATAACAATGCATGCATAACAACGACATAGACACTGACACGCATGCATAACAAGCACATTCTGCCCATTCAGTCCAAGTATCGAACCATGCTCTGATACCAATCTATAACCACCCCTCCCATTTCTACCCAGTTTTAGCATCCTTCCAAGGTAAACATGAGAGTAGGATCTACTATGAAAAGAATCAACTTCCTTAGTACAGTGAAGGAAGTGGAATCAACAAATTGAAACTTTATTGACCTTCCTCAGGAGTTACAGGACCCCTAGGAGCTAAACAACCAATCCAGGTGCCCAAAACCTAAACTAAATTTCCTTTTTAGTGATATGGACACTCATTTTCTTGCATAAAAAGGAAAGCCAGTGGTTGTGACCCCCCATTCACATGGATAACCTTGATTCCCAACAACTACGGTCTACATTTTCTAGTTCTCAACATGCGACCCCAAAATGTGAGCCAAATTTTCAATGCTAGCATTCAAACTTATGCCCAGAACTTGATAAGGCTTTCCAAAACAATTAATTACACCATGAAAAATCCATGAATATAAAACTTGATCAAGAATTTGACCTAACCAGGCCTAACCATGACAGTCATTTCGTCAAACATATAGTGAACATGAAATCTACAGGCCATGAATTCATATCTAAACATAGGGGTTTGATACTTATCTGAGAATCATCAAGAAGGTCTAATGCTCTCTCAAAATTGGTGCAATAACATCTATTAGGTTATGCATTCAATGACCATTCATTTACAAATCAAAACATGATAAAAGCCATAAGTAGAATCTATCATAAAACCATGCTTATAACCAACATATAACAATAATAACAATTATAAAACAACCATCGAATCCACATCATAACAAGTATATTTACTCATGAAATACAAGAGGAAAAGAGCTCTTATTAACATATTCAAAAAGCAACCAAGTCAGTGACTTCCACGTACCACCCGACCATAGATTGGGATGAACCAAATCTTTCTTTCAGCCAATCACCCATGTTCCATATTCCAAGCATGAATGTGGTACTCACAATGAAACAACCTAGGCTTCCTCATAGTTTACTACAATACCACCAAAAATGGTCAATGGACTCTTAGATCTGAAACAAGCACCTACACAACTAGGCTTTACCGCAATCCCTCCATTACTAGTCAAGGGATTCCTAGGCCCAAACAAAAAACATACACTACTAGACTTTACCACAGTCCCGCCAATACTGGTCAAGGAATCATTGGGCCCTAAACAAACTTGGATGCCTCCAGATTGCTTCCCCAATAACTTGAGGAATTTTTCTGTCTCCACCCTCAGGCTTTACTACAATTCCGCGAAAACTGTCAAGGAATTCATAGGCCCTCGGGAATTTTTCGGAGATCACCTCACCCAGTTCCAAAACCAACTAGCAATCTAAATCTCAACCAAATGAAAGAACCCCATCACACCATGGATATCCGGAAATGGAAAGGCAAGGTTGAAACTACTATCACACATGGAAAAACCCATGCCAATGACAACAATAGAACTAAATACACACATGCATGTACCATGCATGCCAAAAATAGCAAGGAAATCATACATGCAACTCGATACCTGCAAAGCAATCCAATTGTAGTCACTCCATCCAACTTTTCGTTGTTTGATCCTTTCTTTCCTTTGCTTCCTTGTCCTTCCTTTGCATTCCTTTCTCCAATGTTAGAGTGCTCCAAGAATGCTCTAAGTGTGCAATAGTATGAGAGAGAGAATAGATAGAATGCTCTAACCCAACATTTTCAAAAAGGTTTTGAACTAATCGTCAAAATCCTTTTTATTATTAAGGCCTCTAATTTCTTCATTTTCCTCTATTTTTCCTTCAATTTCCTCCTCACATGCAACCTATGATCTTTCACCTTTCTTTTCTCCTATTTTCAATTATTTCCATAAGTAAAATGTCAATTAATGTCTCTTTTCCTTTTCAAAGCCTTTGTCAATGCCTTTGCCAATTTCGTTAGCCATAATAAACCAAATGAACTCCCACTAGGATGTTTTTCTCAACATTCAACTTGAAATACATGTCCCATGACCTTGGTCTTATTTTTCCTTTATTAACTTTATTACATGAACTTTTAACTCGGGACTCGAACATCTTTCCTTTACCATTTTTAGAGTGGGTTGTAGACATTTGAGAGTCACCATCTTGAGGTGTTCAAATCTTCCCCTTTGATATAAGCCTATATTCCTCTTAAGTACATGAAGTCCATAATTCCTCACAACTTGGAATTACCTTTCTCTCATAAATACTAGATGAAAACAAATACCATGTGTTACAAATATATTTGGGCACATCACTCCAATCATTCATATCAGTATCATTAGGGCTCATCAAACCCTAATTCATTTGCTACATGCCCTAGCCAAGTCAACACTTTCAATGCCTCTTTCCTGTTGTAGTAAAAATACAACACCCCCCATTATTGATGTGTCCGCTTCGAATAATGGGGACCCTTTCTATAAAAAATTTGGCTAAGCACCTTTTTTTATTTTTATTTTAGTTGATTGCCCTACGCTTTTGTTAATTTTTAGTTTTCGTTGGATTCTTGTTTTGATTGCTTTGTTAGAATCGATTTTTTATAAGCTTCCCATCGACGCTTGTTTCGCCTCATTTGGTCAACTGGTTTGAAAATGGCACTCCTTTGAAATCTCATCATTTATCTAGCCTGGGTTAAAAATGCATAAAATGTACAATATCGCATTTTGTAAATAAATTTGTCCAATAACGCATTCAGTTTAAATATTAACTCGTAGAGGGGTTTACTAACATTTTTCATTATGCAGCCAAATAATTAAGCATCGGGACTTAAGAAATTCACTCCAATTTTCTAATCAAATCTTAATCTCGAAAAACCAAACATTCAAGTGGCTGTAGTTTATTTTTATTATTTTCTAAGTGGCTGTAGTGTTATTTTTAGCTATATTTTAAAAACTTATGTTCATAAAAAACAAAACAAAAAATGAAAATTTAAGTTTAAAATTAAATTTTAAATTAATTAAATTAAAATTTAAAACAAACAAAAATGAAAAATATAAAAAAAAAATAATAATAAAAATATCGCATCGGGAGTTTCTTATATGACAAATCTAACAACTCCCGATACAACACTACATCCCCGATGCGATATCGAGTCGGCAGTTTTATTCGCAGCAAATTTTAAAACCCCCGACAAACCCATTAGTCATCCCCGATGCGATTTGCCGATGGCTTCAAAGTAAAATGCAATGGTTTAAGTGTTCGATGCGATTACTCCATCGCATCGGGAACCATCCATTCGTATAAGGTCTTTTGCCCGAACTCAAAGTTTTTCCCATCCATACGTCAAACCATTGACTTTTATGCCAAAATCTCCATACGTTATTTCAAAATGGTTTGTGTTAATATATGGTGAGAACAAGTGGAGTAGTTTATATTTATGTTTTTTTTTATATATTAATTTAAATTATTAATTTTAAATTAGTTAATATATGTAATATAATTCTAATTATTATTTAGATTAATATTATATAGCTTGTAATTAGTTAATATATATTAATTAATTAATGAATCTTAATTTAATCAAATTAATTAATTTATGATATTTAATTAATTTGATTAATTTAGATTTTTAGAATTAGTTCTTAATTAGATTTAATTTGTTTATAAATAATTAATTAGATATTAGTTAGTTAGATTAATAATTAACAATTAAATTAGAAACTAATTTAGAATTAGATTTTTAATGAGAATTTTGATTTTTAGCCCAGCAACAGAATTTCCAGATTTATATCAGATTTGACCCATCAACTTTGGGAGCTCATAAATTGAGTTCTACTTGGCCAAATGAGGCCCAGGACGGCTCATTGGAAATAGAAAATCAAGGAGAACATTTTGAAGGAGGTTTCACCAACAGATTTGATGATTTATTGGGCCAAAAATCAGGCAGAAGATCAGGCTCCGAATTTTGAAAACAAAATCAATTTTCTGAGTTATTGTTTTCAATTTCATTTGTCCAAAGCCTCTTCTAATTGCAGATCCATTGGCCAATAATATCCTTTGCCAATCAAATCATTCCAAGCATCAATACAGAGCTTATATTTTATTTTCAATTATTTATTTAAATAGAGTTTGATTGGGTTTGATTTAATTGCCAGAAATGATATTTTGATTGCATTTTAATTTATTTTGATTTCTTTTGCAGGAAAACAGTGGAAAAGATATGGAAAAAAGGATTTCAAGCAATGAGAATGCTCCAGCAATTGAAGATCAGAATTAGGAGCAATTAAAATTATATTTGGCAGATTTCTCTTCAACAAACTCTCCTCTCCAAAATTCTTTCACAAATATTATAAATAACAGATTGCAGAATGGAATAGGGGCTGCTCTCCTCTGCAATGCTAGACTTCTAAAAGCACTATTGTAATTGAAATTTAGAGTTGTAGGAGGGAGGAGTGAAAAATCTCAGATCTGGGGATTATTGAGGATTTTTCCTTTGTATCTTGAATTATGTATGAGGGGCAGAGTTTTCACTATTGTGGCTTTAGCTTTGAAGGCAGAAGTTCAAGCAATGTAAAGGACTGTTGGAGACCAAGATCAGAGAAATGGATGCAATAAATTGATATTTTTAATACTATTGTTTTGAATATCAGTTTCATTTTTATGGTAACAGTAATGTGTCATTTTATTCATGTTTGTGCACTATTGTCAATATGGGTGGTTTGTCTCAATATTGTTATCATGTATCTCTGTTCTTATGGATTAATTTCTGATTTCTGAGTAACTATTTACTCAGAAATCTGCCTTGTTAAAACTGATTTATTGAATGGTAATATGTTGTGAACTATTTCCACATATTATTGTTTAGTTATTGGATTTGCTGATTTGATAATCAATATCATTTATGTGAACTACTTCCTAAGTGTTGTTGGTTTATTATTTCAGTTAAAAGGTCTCAATAGGATGTGTTTTGATATCCATAATATCAGTTAATTGAACTACTTCATTAACTTGGTATTCATTATAAACAAGACATATCTAAATCTCAATACTTTAATTATCTTGCTCTTAGTTGGGTTAGATCTATATCTGCCTAATTAAGATAGGATTTAGATTAGTTTCTTTTGCTTGCATCATAGAATAAGCTTGCGTTTAGGGTAAATTTTACATTCTTTTAAGTCCTCTCCTCAAAGAGGCAGAACTTTAGTTGTGGCTTGGCTGAACCCAAATCAGCTTAAGGGTCATTCTCTTGCCTGATCAGCAAGAAGAAGTGATTTGATGTCCCTGTCTATTGGTAGTTAAAGATACATTATAAACCAATAGCAATAGGGAGAAGGTAACTGGACCTAGATGAACAGTCGGAGCCACCACACCAAACGGAAAAGGAGCTGCTTTTAAGGTCCGGACCGGTTGGTTATCCCCCAATGTTGTTGCAGCGATTTTCGAGGCATCAACATTTTTGGCGCTAGAAGGAGGGCGTGAGATTTTTGTCTATTGGAGTCTTTTCAATTTTAACATTTTGTTTATGGCTCCTCTTAAACTTCCAATTTGGAGTTGTATCCATGGACGTGCATCTTCCAATACTCCACCCGAAGTGGTAAGACTCTTGTCTCAGGCAAAGTTTAATGGTAAGAGAAATTCTTCTGCTTTTAACCATGTCCTTCAATTTATTCAAAATGTTTCAAATTATGATTTTCAAGGAATTGATGAAGGCATCTTATGCAGAATTTTTACTCTTACATTTGCGGCAAAAGCCAGAAACTGGTGCAAAACTCTTCCAGTTGCCTCAATCCATAGTTGGGATCAATTTGTTACAATTTTCATTTGTAAATTTGACGGCTACGATTATGAACAGGTATGTCAAGAAATTGAATATCTACGAAGATTTAAACATGAATCTGTTAATGATTTTCATATTCGATTTCACTTGAATTGTTTAAGATTTAGCGACGAAGATAAACCTACGGAAGAAGAATCATTAGATTGGTTTAAATATATTAGTTCTCTTCCAACCATTCCCAATCCATATGAAATTGATTCAAGCTTTGTTCCATCCCCTTCCAATACAAATGAGAATCCCAATTTGGATGTGCAAATAAATGGTGATGAAGTGGTTTTACAAAGCTTGGAAAATATTTCCATTCAAATGCAAGAAGACAACAATAGCAATTTTGGGGAAAAAACCGCCTTGAAATCTGAAAGCTACTTTGAAGTAAATTCGGAAAATCAAATCGCAAATCAGCAAGTACAAGCAGCAATCAAAATGCAAACTGCTGTACAAATTTCTGAATTTCTCCATGATGAGCAAATGCGAAAATCAAAGAAGCAAAGCAGCGTTCTTCAAGAAAGCATATGCACGCAAAGGAATGATCTGCAATCTGAAATTTACAATGAGCATAATGCACAAGAGTTCTCAAACAGAGACAGTTTTAAATACATTGTTTCAGGTTCACATTTTTCCCTTTATCCTGATATTTTCAATAATGGTAATATTTTTCCTCCTGGTATTAATGATATTTCAGAAATTAAAGAGGATGATTTAAATGAATTACCATTAAATTTTTATCAAGATAAAGAAATAATAATCGATCATTCTTTTGCCATTAATGAACCATAAATTCTTGTTCCCCCTTGTTTTGATATATTGGATGAGATAGAAGGGAATTGTAGAAAATCTTGTGAAGTCATTTATGATAATTACTCTGACATTGAGGATGTTGATTTCTATTCCTCTCAAGAGAATCCTCATGAGAAAATTCAAATAACATTTGAGGGTGAGGATCGCTTCAATTTAGGAATTGTCCCAACTAATCCTCATTTTAGAGCAGCAAATTATCTTCATGATTTCACTATTCAAGAAAACATTCCAATTTATGATTCATATCATGATCAAACTCTCATTCCTACTCATAATCATAATTCGTTTTCTAATTCACAAGTTGGAATTCGAAATTTTTCAAATTCCATAATTCTGGCCAATCCTTGTGAAAATGAAATCATTTCAAAACGATCCCAAATGTGTTGTAACATTAGTTGTACAAATAATGATTTCATTTTAGTTTTTCTTTCACAGCTATTTTGTTTAAACTTAGATTTATTTTCTGATTTTATTTTGCAAAATTTTCACACTCTTCGCTGGCATATTGAGCGCCTTACTATCAAACACTCAATCGATGCATTGCCCAATTGGGAAATTCAAGTTTCATATTATAATCATCAGCATCAAAAGATATTAATATTCCAATTTAAATCAATGTTGATGTTTCATCAGAAGCTTCTATTTTTTCAAAGGCAATATCAACAAGAGAGTGTATTTTTGCAATCTGGCCAGCTATTCAATTTAATTAATAATTTTCCATGTCATTTGACAAAATTCCATCCATTTTTCATTGACTCATTTGAAAATTGTTTGGAAATTTTTCCTTCAAAGAAAATTGTCAATGATTTAACATTTGGACATAACACTAACAAAAATTTTCAGGTCAAAGAATCTAAAAGCTCATCTTCACAATCTGGCCTGTTATCTCTTCCTTTGAACATTCCTCAATCCTTAATAGAAATCCATCCAGATTTTTATGATCCAATTGGTAATCAATTAGAAAGGAAATTTCAGGAGAGAGAGATTTTAATTAAGTTACTAACAATAACTGTACATTCTGATTTCATATTTATTTTCCTTAGTTTAGTCAAATCTGTATTTTTATTACTAATATTTGAACTGTACATAAACGCAGGAATAAAAATGAGAGAATGGCTACACTGGAAATATGACTATATCTAGTCATTTTCATGTAAATAGTTAAAATAGGAGTAGAATTAATTTAGTTAACTTGTTTTATATAGTTAATAGTTCTGTAGATTAAAAAAATAAAACAAAGCAATCAGCCTTCTCATACATGTTCAATGGAAACATTTTTCCTTATCAGAAAATTTTAATTCTTGCTTTCCTTTTTTGAAATTTCTTATAGCGATTTCTCTACTCTGCCTATTTTGAATAATGTCTTGATTAAATTCAATCAAAATTGCACTTGGCATCGATTGCCTCAAAGCCACTTTTCTTCATTTCGGGATTTCCTTCTAAGATTTTCTTTTGAAATTTATATGGTAAGGATTTGAGGATATAAAAGCTTCATGATTCCATTATCCTATGAGATGTATGATTGACTATGATAAGCCTAATTCTAATTCAATCATTATTAGTCAATCTAACCTGTCACAGCAATCATATGAAGTTCATATTATATTCCTCGGAATTTGCCAAAAGCTGATCTTAAGGATGCCCATTTTGCCAAGTGCACACATTTAAATCTGTTTTGACATTTTTCTACAATTAGTGGCTTAATCTCATTCTAATCTTTAGTTTATTATCTGATGCTGTAAAAACGCATCATGTTTATTTACTAAAGACATTATTAAAAAGTCACTATAACAATTCAGATTTTTCTCAAGATTAATTCGGAATGAGCAGAGGTAATAAATTGTTACTTCACTTCGAAAGGGAAGCGTAGTTTCATATTTATTTCTGGTAAATTTTATATTCCATGAACATGAATGATTGATTTCATTTAGGCTGATTGCACACTTAGATTTAGAATAAATAATGAGATGATTTTAATCAAAGGAAGAATTTGAAGATTATCAGGTAAGATTTACAAACAAATTCCTTCCAGGTACGTATTTACAACTTTGTTCTCATCTCTTATTAGTTTCTCTTTTCCTTAGTTTATTTTTTATTTGTGTTCTGTTTTATTTGCAGGTTTTTATTTCTTTTCAAAACTTGAAGTAAGCAGCGAACTCATTTCAAATTTGCAAATAGGTTCAGGGAAATTTAATTCTGATGTATTAGAATTCAAGAAATTTTGTAGCTTTGCTTTCATTCATTAGAAAACCCATATGAAATTTCAAGAAATATCATAAGACCATTCGCATCACAACATTTCATCGGAAGTAGTTCTTAGCATTTCTTTTGATCACAAAATTGTTCATCAAAGACCTCCGATGTATTATCTTGCTCATATGTCATATTGCATTTCGCATATCGGAGCTTTCCAAGTGAAGTATACTTCCATGAACATGAATCGCCGATCTCTGATAATCGACTTTACCGATATTGCGATAAACACATAATTCCGGACCCGATATGAAATTCAAATTAAATTCATAAAATATCGTGTCCGCTTAAACGCAATAATGGTAAGAGCATAACTTTAAAAGGACCAATCTCTCGGATCCGATATGTTATCAAATTTTCAACATAAAATTATCGGGTCCACTCTTCATCACATATCGGCATATTGAGAATTGTTAAATCATGCGTATAACATTGCCGATCGCGATCGCCGATTAGCCACGTCATTCATCGCATATTGGCATCGCAACAATCATATTGTGTTACATCGGGTGCTTAAGATTGCCGATCGCCGATTTACGTCATCCATCGCATCGCCAATATCGCAATCGCTTCCTTGCAGTTTTATTTATGGCCGATATCTCGGATCCGATATGTTATTAAAATCCCATCATAAAAAGTTATCGGGTCCGCTCTTCATCGCATATTGGCATCGCAACAATCATATTGTGTTACATTGGATACCCAAAGTTTGCCGATTTCCGATTAACTACGACTTCCATCGCATCGTCGATATTTCAATCATTTCATCACATTCTTACGCTCACATCACTTCTCTGAATCTACAATGTGTATTTTGCAATATGGGAAGCACGATGCAATTTATTCTCTGATCCCCGATATAATATTTCTTTAATGATGCGATCGCTTCATTTCATTGCACATGTTCTTATCAGCAATTTGCCATTGCAATCTCCGATGCAATAGCTTCCAATGCATGCCTATGAGCCATTAACATTTAATCGATATATGGCATAGCAATAAAGGTGAAATTCTGCTGATTAAATTTGAAGCATGGAGAAGAAACATGTTATGTGAATCATCCGATACGACAATATGTTATTTTAAAAGCGAGCTTGGGTAACAACTATGGTAAGAAAGCAGTTAATGACCAATTTGCAGCATATCCAAATTATTTCAATTTCTCACACATTTTAGTTTAAATATATAATTCCATAATTAAAAATGGAATTCAAGACCTCTCTATCTTCATATTTAAATTTTATTATCGTAGATTTGGTCTTGATTCCGAACTATTTATAAAATCATGGAATTTATATGAAACTTGTGATATTTTGAGAAACAGTCATTGCTGCAAATCCTCATTCTCATTTTTGATGCATTTGCTTTAATTTCAACTCCCTTGAACACTAGGCATTTCATTTTTACGTTTTACTACTTGCTTTAGTGTAAATAAAATAAATAATGATTTTGGGTTACAAGATTTTGGTTAGTGTGACTTCTTCATGTTTTTAATGATAATTAAAATAAGGAGTCAGCTAGTTTGGAGAAATTGATACCTTTCAGGTAAGATCAAAAGCAATGATCCAATGGTAAGATTCATGTACCCACTTTCATTAATTTCCATTTCGTCACTCTAGTTTCATTTTTATTTTTAAATTATGCTGATATAAAACTCTGTTTTGCAGCTCTCCGTTTGAAGTTTCCAATCCTCCGCCAGATCATATTTCAAAGTCCATACTCTTCTCCTGGCTTTATTTCAATAAGCAGCGATAATCTTCATCGAAACAGCTACACCAGGAAGTTTCTGAACCTTTACTCTGTTTCTCTAAGCATTCCTTTATTGGAAAACAATTAAGATGATGCTTAGAAACAAGAAGATTCGTATAAGACAGAAAGTATTCATTGTGGCTGAATTTTACAATCACTGTTATCTTAAAGCCTAAAGCATTCACAACTCTGCAAGGTATGTTTTTCTAGAGCTCAACATAAGAAGGAATGATTACATGCTTATTTTCTTTTTCTTCATATTGTTGGAGACATTGGTATAAACATTCTTGTTTGAGTTTATCTTGCAAGACTTGGAT
This sequence comes from Pinus tabuliformis, assembly GCA_031772625.1. Classification (NCBI taxonomy): domain Eukaryota; kingdom Viridiplantae; phylum Streptophyta; class Pinopsida; order Pinales; family Pinaceae; genus Pinus; species Pinus tabuliformis. Next base: position 664,804,378 of record CM062810.1, on the reverse strand, counting down.
TTTCTTTTCCATTTTTAGAGATTTCTTGGTTTTGATTTTTGCTCGCTGATTTCTTTTCCCATTTTAGCATAAGAATTATTTTTCTTTGGTTTTCAGTTTTTATTTTGGTGACTTTGCCGTTATTCATATGAAAGGCCTTCTTGTTACCTAACTATGGTCAGCGTTCATGAAAAAAAAATTGTTAATAGTCATCTATTAGCTTTTTCTTAAAAATCTCTTAGCAGAGTTTGATTTTCTTATTATAAAGGTAGACATACTTAAGGAAGAGATTACCCATCAAAAGTAGTTGGCAAAGTATCATAAAATCTGAAAATTTCTTTTTCATCAAATTGTAATCATTTTAAGATTTCAAAATTTTACTAGGATCTTTCAGAGTTCTATTATCAGTCAAGAAAAGTTATTTTTAACCAAGTAAAGACACTTTACAGCAAAGCACCTTTAACTCTGAAATTGTCATTCTTAACTCTTAAGGAGTCAATGATTCTCCCTGTCCCAAAGAGTCTTATTTTCTAGAGTATAATCCAGAAATATATTTAAACTTAAAAGATAAGAGGTCTCATCATGAGCCTGCTTACCATGATCATAGGGGAAAATAGGCTAACATTACCAACACTGCTAAACAAACCAGGGTAATGGCTTATGATTGCAAACAATTATAAGACGAGGGGTCTCATCACGAGGCAGCTTGTTCAGTCCAATTTAAACCAGTGAATGGCATTGTCAACTATCTGGCTATCATACTAGGACAATGGCTTTTAAGATCTAATAAAAAAAAAAAAAATAATAATAATAATAATAATAATAATATATATAGGTGGATTTATCTCTAGATCAATAATTCTTAAAAAGATGGGATTCTGAATCATTGATGATTAAAAGGTAGCCCTGTCGAAACTATAGACGTTTGCTGGCAACAGTGGCTCTACCTATGACAAACAAGTATATTTTGAAAGCTAAGCTGTAAAGTGACCCCTGCTTTATCCCTTCAGCTAATTAATGACTGATATAGAGTTTCGAAATATTTTAATTTATGAGGAATTTTAAGAAAAATTACAGTTAGATGATTCTGGTTTTTATTCAGACTAATGAACTAAGTCAAGCATTTCAAGCATAATCTTCTCTTCTTTAATTATTTTTGCTTTAATTTTAGGAAAATCTCATTCATAACAGAGATAACTGGTTCTTCTCCCGTGTGTCGCCAATTGTTGTAGTAAAAATACAACACCCCCCCATTATTGATGCGTCCGCTTCGAATAATGGGGACCCTTTCTATAAAAATTTTGGCTAAGCACCTTTTTTTATTTTTATTTTAGTTGATTGCCCTACGCTTTTGTTAATTTTTAGTTTTCGTTGGATTCTTGTTTTGATTGCTTTGTTAGAATCGATTTTTTATAAGCTTCTCATCGACGCTTGTTTCGCCTCATTTGGTCAACTGGTTTGAAAATGGCACTCCTTTGAAATCTCATCATTTATCTAGCCTGGGTTAAAAATGCATAAAATGTACAATATCGCATTTTGTAAATAAATTTGTCCAATAACGCATTCAGTTTAAATATTAACTCGTAGAGGGGTTTACTAACATTTTTCATTATGCAGCCAAATAATTAAGCATCGGGACTTAAGAAATTCACTCCAATTTTCTAATCAAATCTTAATCTCGAAAAACCAAACATTCAAGTGGCTGTAGTTTATTTTTATTATTTTCTAAGTGGCTGTAGTGTTATTTTTAGCTATAGTTTAAAAACTTATGTTCATAAAAAACAAAACAAAAAATGAAAATTTAAGTTTAAAATTAAATTTTAAATTAATTAAATTAATTAATATATTATATAATTAATTTAATTAAATTAAAATTTAAAACAAACAAAAATGAAAAATATAAAAAAAAATAATAATAAAAATATCGCATCGGGAGTTTCTTATATGACAAATCTAACAACTCCCGATACAACACTACATCCCCGATGCGATATCGGGTCGGCAGTTTTATTCGCAGCAAATTTTAAAACCCCCGACAAACCCATTAGTCATCCCCGATGCGATTTGCCGATGGCTTCAAAGTAAAATGCAATGGTTTAAGTGTTGATGCGATTACTCCATCGCATCGGGAACCATATAAGGTCTTTTGCCCGAACTCAAAGTTTTTCCCATCCATACGTCAAACCATTGACTTTTATGCCAAAATCTCCATACGTTATTTCAAAATGGTTTGTGTTAATATATGGTGAGAACAAGTGGTGTAGTTTATATTTATGTTTTTTTTTTTATATATTAATTTTAATTAATTAATATATGTAATATAATTCTAATTATTATTTAGATTAATATTATATAGCTTGTAATTAGTTAATATATATTAATTAATTAATGAATCTTAATTTAATCAGATTAATTAATTTATGATATTTAATTAATTTGATTAATTTAGATTTTTAGAATTAGTTCTTAATTAGATTTAATTTGTTTATAAATAATTAATTAGATATTAGTTAGTTAGATTAATAATTAACAATTAAATTAGAAACTAATTTAGAATTAGATTTTTAATGAGAATTTTGATTTTTAGCCCAGCAACAGAATTTCCAGATTTATATCAGATTTGACCCATCAACTTTGGGAGCTCATAAATTGAGTTCTACTTGGCCAAATGAGGCCCAGGACGGCTCATTGGAAATAGAAAATCAAGGAGAACATTTTGAAGGAGGTTTCACCAACAGATTTGATGATTTATTGGGCCAAAAATCAGGCAGAAGATCAGGCTCCGAATTTTGAAAACAAAATCAATTTTCTGAGTTATTGTTTTCAATTTCATTTGTCCAAAGCCTCTTGTAATTGCAGATCCATTGGCCAATAATATCCTTTGCCAATCAAATCATTCCAAGCATCAATACAGAGCTTATATTTTATTTTCAATTATTTATTTAAATAGAGTTTGATTGGGTTTGATTTAATTGCCAGAAATGATATTTTGATTGCATTTTAATTTATTTTGATTTCTTTTGCAGGAAAACAGTGGAAAAGATATGGAGAAAAGGATTTCAAGCAATGAGAATGCTCCAGCAATTGAAGATCAGAATTAGAAGCAATTAAAATTATATTTGGCAGATTTCTCTTCAACAAACTCTCCTCTCCAAAATTCTTTCACAAATATTATAAATAACAGATTGCAGAATGGAATAGGGGCTGCTCTCCTCTGCAATGCTAGACTTCTAAAAGCACTATTGTAATTGAAATTTAGAGTTGTAGGAGGGAGGAGTGAAAAATCTCAGATCTGGGGATTACTGAGGATTTTTCCTTTGTATCTTGAATTATGTATGAGGGGCAGAGTTTTCACTATTGTGGCTTTAGCTTTGAAGGCAGAAGTTCAAGCAATGTAAAGGACTGTTGGAGATCAAGATCAGAGAAATGGATGCAATAAATTGGTATTTTTAATACTATTGTTTTGAATATCAGTTTCATTTTTATGGTAACAGTAATGTGTCATTTTATTCATGTTTGTGCACTATTGTCAATATGGGTGGTTTGTCTCAATATTGTTATCATGTATCTCTGTTCTTATGGATTAATTTCTGATTTCTGAGTAACTATTTACTCATAAATCTGCCTTGTTTAAAACTGATTTATTGAATGGTAATATGTTGTGAACTATTTCCACATATTATTGTTTAGTTATTGGATTTGCTGATTTGATAATCAATATCATTTATGTGAACTACTTCCTAAGTGTTGTTGGTTTATTATTTCAGTTAAAAGGTCTCAATAGGATGTGTTTTGATATCCATAATATCAGTTAATTGAACTACTTCATTAACTTGGTATTCATTATAAACAAGACATATCTAAATCTCAATACTTTAATTATCTTGCTCTTAGTTGGGTTAGATCTATATCTGCCTAATTAAGATAGGATTTAGATTAGTTTCTTTTGCTTGCATCATAGAATAAGCTTGCGTTTAGGGTAAATTTTACATTCTTTTAAGTCCTCTCCTCAAAGAGGCAGAACTTTAGTTGTGGCTTGGCTGAACCCAAATCAGCTTAAGGGTCATTCTCTTGCCTGATCAGCAAGAAGAAGTGATCTGATGTCCCTGTCTATTGGTAGTTAAAGATACATTATAAACCAATAGCAATAGGGAGAAGGTAACTGGACCTAGATGAACAGTCGGAGCCACCACACCAAACGGAAAAGGAGCTGCTTTTAAGGTCCGGACCGGGTGGTTATCCCCCAATGTTGTTGCAGCGATTTTCGAGGCATCAACACTTCCCTAAGATTTTCTTGGCCTGAAGCCCTCTAGAAATGCCTCCTTGAGGGACCAATGCAGTCTTGGTCAGGGGTAAGTGCACTTCAGTGTGGGTAGGCCCATGTCAGGGTGCTTTCTAGAGCACTTAGGCCCACTTTGACCTGCGTTGAGCAAGATTGAGCGAAATCATCATAGGGTTCTAGGAATATTCTTATCTTCTAGAGTGATCTAGAATATTCCCACACTCATCATCTCCTATGAGCTCGAAATTGGATAGGGAATGAGTTAAGTAACCTCCTATCCTCTCATCCCTTCCTCCATGAAACTAACTCTAAGTTTGGAAGGCCATTCAATGTGCTCATTTATGACCAAACCTCCTCCATTTTCCTATAAATTGAACACTCATCTAAGTGATTAGGGGCTAGACTTTGAGGATTTGTAAGGAGATATTGTTGGTGTGAGGATTGAGATTATAAGCAAGTATTGTTATGCTACCAGAGTGTTGTGCTATTGATGTAATGTTGGTTGGAACCCAAGCTGGAAGAGTGACAATGGATTAGACTTCATGGTTGTAATTCTTCCTTCTAGTTAATAAGGTTGTTTACACCTTTTCCTATATTATTGTCTTCATGTATGATGCTTATATGTGTAGATGATTTCGATTCCATTTGCTTATAGTAGATAGATCTCTTGCTTTGATTGGTTTTTGTCCTCTATTTATGATTGCAAGTACTTGTCGAGCGGATTAAGTTATAGAAGGAGAGACAGGAGCCATACAAAGGATAAAAATGGAAAGTGAAAGATAACAAGTAGGTCCCTTGTCTTATTTATCTTCTATAGAAAAAGGTTAAGCACTTTAAATATGTTGTTCTAGATGTAGCTACCCATCTAGGGAAATTATGTTTATCCATAGATGCAAAATTCCACATAACAAATTGGTGACTCCGCTAGGGAGCAGTCATCATTCCGGTAGTTTTTCTTCATCCTAATACACCCTAGTAGACTTTACTTGCTTCCTTTGATCATGTTTCAGCTTTTTTGAAGATTTTTTTGGTGAAAAATGTGCATGAAAGCCCCTAGGATGGGCTGTCTGGCACCAGCGCAAGTTTGGTCTAGAGACAGAGCACTGCAAAGCACCCCTAGCTTGAGGACAGTGCTCTAAAGTGCACTGTCCCCCATTCAAGGTTGTGTTGATCCTCCTTAGGACAAAAATCCCTCCTTTGATTTGATTTTTCCCAAATTTCCTTCTATTTCGGCTTGCTAAAAGATCAATGATGCCTATGTCTCTGAAATCAATTTGTGTTTCCTTTGCTAACACTACTTTGGCCTTGATAGTTTAGTGTTTCTTAAATGATTTCTTTATCACTACAAATCTTTTTTCAAAATTAGTTTATAGTCGATTAAACTTTGTTCAAAATAAAGTGTTGTAAAAGTCTTCATTTCTTTCGAAACAGAATTGTTGTAAAGTCTTCGTTCTTTCAAAAATATTGATTGATTGTATAGTTTCCTTTTGTTCATTTCAACATTAAGGGAATTGAAAAGAAAAACTTGCATTATGCATTGAAATAGTTTGTGTGTGCTCATAGGAATAGTTTAGGGAAATTGCATTAGATGTGATCTTTGTTATTTGATTAAAAGAATCGGATTGCTCTATCCCTACTAGCTAAGGTTTTCATTGTTAATTGAATGAAAGAACGTTTCTCATGTTAGTTGCATTCTAGGAATTGCAAAAATACATCACGTGGTGAACCTTGAAAGGCAAATTCTTCATCAAGATCAACTTAAAATTTACATCAATGAACCTAATGGAGCATTGTCACCTAACGCAAAACAATTAGAGGTTCTAGGCTAGAGACATGTTTTGGCGTCGTAAAACATAGTAGTTGTCGCTAACTTGTCTGTGATATATTCCGACTGTGATACCTCATTCCACATACGTGAGTATATCGTAGCTCGTCCACATACATTTGAGTATATAGGGCGGTGTTACAGTATGTAAAGTATAAAAGAATGCTCTCATTGTGTCGTTTTGCATTAGACAGTGCTAACACGGATTGGGCATGTAGGTTTTAACCCCGTACAGAAATTACCTGCATACGAATTCTAAAACACGGAAAATAAATAATGCAAGAGCATAACACATATACACAGAGATTTTCCTGTGGATCCCAAAATCGGGACTACCAGCTTGATTTTTCATTATGTTCCTTTCAATGTTACAATACATATTTATACATCCCAAAGCATCCAATGCCATGGACTAAAAAATCATTGCGTTCAAAACCATGGACCAAAAACCATCGCGTCCAAAACCATGTGTGAAAACCATGAACAAAATCATAGGTAGGTCCGCCCAACCTAATATAAGGTCCAAAAACACCTGCACCCCTCAAACCCCCTGTGACCCCCCCCCCGGCTACGCAATCGGTGCAACGAAGGGGGGGCTCTGCCCCCCTTCTAACCCCCCAGTTAACTACGTTGGTTAGTCATGGAAAGAATATAACACAACCCAACATTCTCCCACTTGTTGTTTTCTTTCCATGGGGGGCCACAGGAGAGCTTAGTCATTTATCCAGCCCTGCAATGCCCATTTTTTCTCTACACCAAGAGAACTTCTCAAAGCTCATAGATTTTGTCAATGCATTTGTAGTATTCTTCAAAGTGTCCACCTTTACCAACAACACCTTTTTGTCTTCTATCATATCCCTCACAAAGTGATACTGAACATCAACGTGTTTTGTCTTTGAATGATATGCAGGGTTCTTTGCCAAGAAAATTGTAATTTGGTTGTCACAGTCTATCCTTATAGCTCCCTGTACTAGCCCCATACTTGAAGACAATATCTACAACCAAACTACTTCCTTGCTTGCATGAGTGGCTACCATGTATTCTGCCTCTGTAGTTGATAGTGCCACTACAGATTGTTTCTTACTCATCCAACTGACTGCACCTCCAAATAGGTAACACATACCCACTTGTAGACCTTCTCTGATCCAGATCTCCAACCCAGTCTGCATCAACGAAGCCACGAATATCCAACACTCTGTCTAATCCTGGTCTTCCTTGATAGCACAAGCCATAATCACTAGTGCCATGCAAGCACCTGAAAACCTGCTTCACTATTGTCCAGTGCTCCTTCCCTGGTTTTGACATAAACCTGCTCAATACTCCCACTGCATGAGTAATGTCTGGTCTAGTACAGACCATCGCATACATCAGCCTACATACTGCACTTGCATATGGAACACGGGACATGTCCTCTTCCACTTCTTGTGTCTTAGGACACTGTTCAGCAGATAACTTTGAACCTATAGGAATAGGAACCTTCACCGATTTATTATCCTGCATATTAAACCTCTGCAATATTGTCTCGACATGCTTCCTCTGGTTTAACCAAAGCTTCCTCTTTGTCTAATCTCTTTTAATTTCCATGCCCAAAATATAGTTTGCAGCACCAAGATCTTTCATGTCGAATTTGGAGGACAAATGGGTCTTCAAATCTTAGATAATTTCTTTGTCATTTCCAACCAGCAACATATCATCCACATACAAGACCAGATAAATAACATGGGCACCAAGTAATTTAAAATACACACAGTGATCTGCTTTGCTTCTGGTGAAGCCAAGTCCCGATATAAATGTATCAAATTTCTGATACCACATCCTTAGCGACTGTTTTAACCCATACAGAGACTTCTTTAACTTGCATACTATTTCTTTCTTACCCTTCATCGCAAAGCCTTCAGGTTGCTTCATGTAGATCTCCTCTTCCAGATCCCCATGAAGAAATGATGTCTTCACATCCATTTGTTGTGCCTCAAAAGAAAAAGTAGCAGCAACAGATAAAAGTAATCTAATAGAAGTTACCTTGGCAACAGGAGAAAAAATATCACCAAAATCAATTCCCAACACCTAGGAATAACTTTTTGCTACCAATAGAGCTTTGTATTTCTCTACCTTTCCTTCTGCATTTGTCTTCTTCTTGAACACCCATTTGCTGCCAATGGGTTTCCTTCCAGCTGGAAACTCCACCAGATCCCAAGCCTCATTTTTGTGCAAAGATGCCATTTCATCAACCATCACCTCTTTCCAGAGTTTTCCATCCTCTGAATCTACTGCTTCCTTCATAGTTTTGGGATCATCATCAATAATAGATAAAGAAAAATTTGAACAGAAAGAAAATGGACTATACTTTTCTGGTTTCCTTCTTTCTCGAATTGACGTTCTCACACCCAGAGTTTGTGGCTCTTCATCTTCTGATTCCTCCTCTATTGTAGATTTTGATTCTTCCTCCTTAAGCTCAAACTCTATCTTATCAGGTTTCTTTGGTTGGACTTCATTTTTATTAACATCTTTTACCTCTCTGAACACCACATCTCGATTGTACACAACCTTCCTTGTTACTGGGTTCCAAAGCTTATAACCCTTTAAACCATCCTTATACCCAATAAAGATGCACTTTTCAGATTTACTATCCAACTTGGTTCATTTCTCCTTTGAAACATGTACATATGCATCACATCCAAATACCCTCAGATGTGAAAGAGAGGATTTCTTAACAATCCATACCTCTTGTGGAGTCTTATCCTCCAACGTTGATGAAGGTGATCTGTTGATCAAGTAACATGCATTCTCCACCACCTCTGCCTAGAATTCTTGTCCTAACCTAGCACCATTGAGCATGCTTCTAGCCCTTTCCATCAACATCTTGTTCATTCTTTCTGTAACTCCATTTTGTTGAGGTGTATATGGAGTAGTCTTCATCTGTGCTATACCACACTTCTTACAGAATTCTACAAATTCTTTACTACAAAACTCTCCAACATTATCTGTCCTCAAACCTTTATCTTCTTCTCTTTCTAGTTTTCCTCTAGAGCCTTAAATTCTTTAAACCTGTCAAAGACTTAAGATTTCTTCTTAAGGAAATATATCCATGTATTCCTTCAGAAGTCATATATAAATGATACATAGTACATAGACTTGCCCATTGATGGAACCTTCACAGGTCCAAACACATCACTGTGCATAAGCTCTAATATCTATTTCGCCCTCTTACCACCAGAGGGGAAACTCACCCGATTCTACTTCCCACATACACAATTTTCACATAAATCAAAATCCATAGAGCTATTACTCATACCTTTACCATGAAGTATTCGAAGGCCCTTCTCTCCAATATGTCCAAGTCTTTGATGCTACAACATGGTCTTCTCTCCAGAGACCACTAGATTTTCTGCTCCACTTTCAGGAACCATGGAACTGTTGCACCCATTAACAACAGTGTTACCTTGCAGCTTCTACAGAGTTCCAATTCAAACTTCCCGCATCAATACTAGTGACCCCCAAACCATCTTGTAGGTATCCTTCTCGAACAGTGTTTTTACACCTGCATCATCCAGCTTGCTTACAAAAATGAGTTTTCTGGCTAATGCAGGAATATGCAGAACACCCGGAGGTGTTCTAACCCTTCCACCTTGCAACTTCAACCAACGATTCTAGCCTTCCTGTCATCCCCCAAGAATACATCACCACCATCATATTTCTCATACTTGCAGAACCACTCTCTATGGGGAGTGAAGTAAAATGATGCACCTGAGTCAATCAACCATGCCTCATGATCTACATGTGTACTTGAAAAAGCCAAGTACACATGCCCACCTTCATCTGAGGTAGTTTTCACCTCTGTAGAAGGAGCATCATCAGATCCCTTTCCTTTATCGGTAGCTTTAGATTTACAATCCCTTTTGTAGTGCCCTTTCTTTCCGCATTTCTAGCACACCACCTTTATAGGATTTCCTGGAAATTTATATCTCCCTCTAGATTTAGATCTCCCACTCAATGACTTATTTTTGTTTTTGTTCTCGGACCGTCCTCGTACAGACAAGGCATCACCATTATGGCTCTCCATATTTTTCCGTCTAATCTCCTTTGTCAGCAAGGATGAGACTATTTCATCAAACTGCAAGCCAGTTGCATTGCTACCTATTGCAATAACCAGACTATCCCATGAATCTAGTAGAGAACACAACAAACTGATGCACTTATCTTCATCTGAAATTTTAATATCAACAGAGAATAACTGACTTACCACAGTATTAAATGCGTTCAGATGTTCTGTCACCGAGTCTCCATCTTTCATCCTCAGGTTATACAGCTTTTTCCGTAGGAATAGTTTATTCACCAGAGACTTAGATTGGCACAAAGTCCCTAACTTGTCCCACAAAGCCTTCACCGTAGCTTCCCCTGATACATTCAGCAATACTGAATCCAAGACACACAATTGTATTGTGCTCTTAGCCTTCTGATCCAACTTCTTCCATTCTTCATTAGACACTCTCGTTGGTTTGGTACCCAGATCTACCGCGATCCGCTGATCTTTATCCACCAATAGATCCTCCATCTTGAGTTTCCATAACTCAAAACTCTGACAATTAAATTTCTCGATCTCTATCTTTCCATTGCTCACCATCTTTTTTCACCACCAGAATCAATCCCGAATATCTCCCACTGAACAGGGTCTACCACAGGCCTGAGCGAAACCCCTCAGCAATAAAGGCATCCCCTTGAAGCCAAAATAGCTCTGATACCAAATGTAGGTTTTAACCCCATACAGAAATTACCTGCATACGAATTCTAAAACACAGAAAATAAACAATGCAAGAGCATAACACAAAAAACACATATACACAGAGATTTTCCCCTGGATCCCAAAACTGGGACTACTAGCTTGATTTTTCATTATGTTTGTTTCAATGTTACAATACATATTTATACATGTCGAAGCATCCAATACCATGGACCGAAAAACCATTGCGTCCAAAACCGTAGACCTAAAACCATCACATCCAAAACCATGTGCGAAAATCATGCACAAAATCATAGGTAGGTCCGCCCAACCTAATATAAGGTCCAAAAACAAAATTTTCCAAGGCGCTACCCTAAACCCCATAGAGGGGGTTTACCAGCACCCCTTAAACCCCCTATGACCCCCCTCCCCCCCGCTACGCAATCAGTGCAATGAAGGGGGGGCACTACCCCCCTTCTAACCCCCCGGTTAACTACGCCGACTAGTCATGGAAACAATATAACACAACCCAACAGGGCCTCCATGTACTTTCAGGTATATATGGGAGGACTACATTAGGTTGTTACCCATCCTTAGGTAACCGAGTCGACCACCTTGTACACTTTGATACACCGAACACAACATTCAGAGAGATTTCTTGCACATATGTTAAGTCCTTGGTTTACTGAGGCAGTATATTGCAGTGCATAGTTGCTCGGTAATCCTTTTTCCTAGATTATCGCTCTTTTGTTTTGTTATGTTATTTTGATTAAAATAAAATTAATTGACCACAAATAACATCCTCCATGCTCACTCCTTAGTTGATCTTAGGTTGAGACATATGGCAACAACTTTGGAGTCCACCGTTCAAGGAATTCCTTTTGATGGGAATCCTAGTCCTTTTCCCCCTTTCAGAAATATTGGTGCTCCTTATATGGCTACATTTTCCCTTCCGGGATATACCATTGGCTTGCAAGTATGGTTGTTTTCAACCTCCTTAGTTCAAAATGTCATGATTTCTCCACAACCGAGTACTCCTCCAACTGGACAAAATCAACCTCCGATTGATATTGAAGTTGACCCTTTTCCTTCTTCATCAGTTGTTTCTTCCTCCCCTTCTTCCTCTTGACCTGGTGAAAGTATTGGCACTAGTAAATAGGTGGCTAAGAAGAAGAATAAAGGGAAGAAGAAGAAGAAAATTCAGCAAGGGGGCAACCTAGCAACCATAGATTTGAATGCAACTTCTGATGAGAAATCATTCGATAAGCCTCACAAAGTTCGATATCCATGCAAACTTTGTACGGGAGACCATATTCTTCGTAATTGTTTTGGTATTCCTCAGATCTTATAAGAATGGCCTTCTCGTTCACATCACCCTATTTCATCAACTTCTCGAGATCATGTTGGTGACACACCATTAACTAGTGGTAGTAAAGTTCATGGAAAAAAGGGTAAAATCAAGTTTCCCTTTAGGTTATGTGAAGGGAATCACCCCATTCACCTTTGTCCCTATCTGGATGAAGCCAAAAAAGTGTCGGATAACCATCCTGATTCTCCGCAGCGATTTCCATCTAGTTACAGGAGACTCTCCCTTAATCCATCACTACTTGATAAAGTGACTGACCCAAATCAACCGTCGGTCAAACCCACTCTCTCTGAATGTGAATCCCATGAGTCTATACCTAACGAATCACAGGTCGAGGAAACAGTTAACCCTATTTCACCTTCAGTCAATCGTACCTTTCTCGAAGAGAGTGAATATAATACCACTCAAGTTATTTTTGTTTCTTCAGATTCTAATGAGCTTGGGGGCAACCCTCCTGTTCTATGAAGACAGGACAAAAATCCTCCCATTCTCATAACTCAAGGGGGTAATTCTCCCGTTCTTATGGTACCCCCTCCAAGTAGTCTGGTCACTTCCTTTGATTAGAATCGATTGGCAGGATGTCGTCTTCCTTCTTATGTGCCTTTCCAGATCATAGTGCAGGTTTGTAATATGATTGTACCGAACACTATTATAGATGAAGACGCATCAATGAATATCCTTTCCTCCACTATTTGGCAAGCGCTCGGTTCACCGCCACTTGTGTCTGTTACCCAAAATATGTTGGCTTTTAACAGAGGAACCAATCAACCGTTAGGGATCCTTCCTCAGTTGCCTATTACTTTGGGAGGAATTTTTTTTTATCTAAATGTGATGGTAGTCCCAAGCCCTTTAGATTACAATTTACTTCTTAGGCGCGACTATGTTTATGACATGGGAGCTATTGTTTCAACACTCTTTCTAGTGATGTGTTTCCCGCATGAAGGGAGAATTGTCACCATTGACTAGCTTTCATTTCTTAGTCCAAATATGGCTTCCAGTCAACCATCTTCCCTAAATGGTCCTTTTGTCCCAATGGTATCTTCCCCACCATGGGTCAATTATGTGGCAACCCGTTCCATGCCTACATCAACAAATGATCAATCCTGTGATGTTGTACATTATGTACTGGAGGCATTCGAACCAAATCTCTCCTTCTAGAGCATTGTTCTCTAATCTAATGATAACCTCTTGGAAGTCATGACCTCTTATGGGTCATGATCAAAGGAATATGAGCATAGTTCCTTGCCTTGTGTCAAGCTCGTTAAAAATGAAACAAGGAATCTGAGCATAGTTCCTTGTCTTGTGTCAAGCTCATTAAAAAATGAAAAAAGGAATCTGAGCATAGTTCTTTGTCTTGTGTCAAGCTCATTAAAAAATGAAACAAGGAATCTGAGCATAGTTCCTTGTCTTGTGTCAAGCTTGTTTAAAAATGAAACAAGGAATCATGAGGATAATTCCTGGTTTTGTGTTGACCTCGTTAAAAAATGAAACAAAGGGTACGAGCATACTTCCTTATCTTGTGTCAAGCTCGTTAAAAAATGAAACAAGGAATATGAGCATAGTTCCTTGTCTTGTGTCAAGCGCGTTAAAAAATGACACAAGGAATATGAGGATAGTTCTTTCATTCTGTAAACCTCATTAAAAAATGAAACAAGTCCTATGAGCATAGTTCCTTGTCTTGTGTCAAACTCGTTAAAAAATGAAGCAATTCCTTATCTTATGTCAATCTCACTAAAAAATGAAACAAGGAATCTGAGTAGAGTTCCTTGTCTTCTGTCAAGCTCATTAAAAAATGAAACAAGGTCCCCTGGAGAAAAGTTCCAATTCGAGTCTTTGAGTAGATCTTGTAAAATCCCAGTCAAGTCTTTCACTTGATCTCGTAAATGAACCTTCAGTCCATCCACCTGATAGCCATGAGTAGTCTACTTAGGTGAATGCAATGAAGCTTGGGGGGCATGCACCTAGAATCGAGTCATCATGCTAGGGGCATGTAAACTAATTCCAAGCATAGTTTTTCATTTCAAGCTTGTGTAAAAATGAAATTGAATCCAATCATAATTCCCTATGGTTCAATCTTGTGTAAAAATGAACCCATCTCCATTTTAACCCTAGTGATTGTCATTCTATCAGCCTCTTCCATCAGATGAGCCTTAGTTTTTCTTCTTCCATCATCACTATCTACTTGGCCGATCATATGCTTTCACTTGGTTTCGAGGAACAATTGCAAAGAGTGGTCTTATTAGCCAGCCTCTTCACATAAATCAACATGTTTTGAGAAGTTCCAACATCACCAAAACAAGTTTCTGTCATAGACACCACTCGTTCCTCAAAGTGGAGTCCTCTTTAAGCTCTTTTCAGACTCTTGAAATATGAAAAGATTGTCGAGTGCTTGTCCTTTTCAGCTCGTTAATGGATTGGAAATGACATCTACTTAGTATAAGTTTAACCCTTTTCTAGACTGAGAGATTATTTATGAAAAAGGAATATGTTGATTGAACATGGTCAATAGGTTCTCTCTCGTATTGTTTTACACTTTTTCAGACTTGAGAGACAAATCTATGAAAAAAACTTGTGGAGTTTTATTTTGGCCCTTTTCAAACTCTCTAAACATGAAAAGGACCATGTTATCATTGTCGTTAAACTCGTTAAAACATCAAATAATGACAAACTTGTTCATCATGACAAGACCGAGTTTCACCTTCGCTAGACTCGTTAAAACATCACATACCAATGGATTCACCCAAAGGGTGGAATTATAAAACAAGCATATGTTATTCTCCTCAAACTTGATAAAAATAAAGAGGTAGGAGTCAGCAATGACTTGGGAAAATAGGAAAAGGGGTAAGCCACTTTATGGCAACAGGTCGCTCTTGAACATGACATTTTCACTTCATCATTGTGACTACATGGGTTGGGTTATCTGCTTGATGGTCATCATACCTTGATCTATCATACCATCCATTACTTTGGTTTTGGGTCAATGCTTCCAATTCATTCAGTGTCGCCAACATGTTCAAGAGAAGTCACTCAGTTAAAATTCATCTTTTGCAATACTCATAAACCTTCATTTTCATGACTGCCATTCCTAAACCTTGCGTCGTCAGTCAAATTTCGTCTCCAAAATCATTACACTCATTTCATGTCGTTGATGTGGGATACATCAAGGCCCTCCTGCGATGAGTCTCTTCTTGTCGACATCGACACATTATCCAAGAAGTTGACTTAGAAACACCCTGCCAGTACCTTGAGGCTTTCATACATCAATGGCAAGTTTCTCTCTTTCGACAATAGGTTGAAATCATTGGCCTTCAACTGAAAGACTTTGTATGGTGTTCGACATCAAAACATCCATTCACACCATGAAAAATGTACTGCAGTACCTTGATGATCATTATCATTATCGGTGATTTTTCTTGCATTTGTTAACAACTTACATCATTGGCTGGTAATCAGATGGTGTCTTCCAATGTTCGACTTCAAATCATATATTCACATGGTTAGACTCGTACTTGAGCGAACGATTGAACGAGATAGAAGACCCCAGATCTAATTTCATCCATCTGGGCTGCGATTTTAGGAAAGTACCAAATCATTCGTACAATGGCTTTACATTGATGGCCATCCCATCATGGATCTATATCTGTAGACGACTATCTATGTACTTGTAATGAAAGTTTATATGTTGAGCATGGGTATGCCTTCCCTCAGCAATTCATGAAAAAATCAAAATATCATGATATTATGTATTGTAATTGATGCAGGTCACCATCCACTTCAAAACCTCCTCATCACATCGTAAAGCATATCACTCGACATTATTATTTTCGACTTCATGCTTTAGGGGGCAATTGTTACAGATCCATTTGGGCGCATCACTCCCATCATTCAAATCAGTATCATTAGGGCTCATCGAACCCTAATTCAATTGCTACATGCCCTAGACAAGTCATCACTTTGAATCCCTCCTTCCCTGAGAGTTTCTTGGCCTGAAGCCCTCCATAAATGCCTCCTTGAGGGACTAGCGCAGCCTTGGTCAGGGGTAAGTGTGCTTCAGTGTGGGTAGGCCCATGTTAGGGTGATTTCCAGAGCACTTAGGCCCACTTTGACCTGTGCTGGGCGAGATTGAGCGAAATCATCATAGGGTTCTAGGAATATTCTTATCTTCTGGAGCCATCTAGAATATTCCCACACACATCATCTCCTATGAGCTCGAAATTGGATAGGGAATGAGTTAAGTAACCTCCTATCCTCTCATCCCTTCCTCCATGGAAACTAACTCTAAGTTTGGAAGGCCATTCAGTACCCTCATTTATGACCAAACCTCCTTCATTTTCCTATAAATTGAACACTCATCTAAGTTATCAGGGGCTAGACTTTGAGAATTTGTAAGGATATATTGTTGGTGTGAGGATTGAGATTGTAAGAAAATATTGTTATGCTTTCGGAGTGTTGTGCTATTGATGTGATGTTGGTTGGAACCCAAGCTAGAAGAGTGACAATGAATTAGACTTCATGGTTGTAATTCTTCCTTCTACTTAATAAAGTTGCTTACACCTTTTCCCATATTCTCGTCTTCATGTATGATGATTATATGTGTAAATGCTTTCGATTCCATTTTCTTATAGTAGATAGATCTCTTGATTTGATTGGTTTTTGTCCTTTGTTTATGATTGCAGGTACTTGTCGAGAGGATTAAGTTCGAAAAGGAGTTACAGGAGCCATACAAAGGAGACAAAGGGAAAGTGAAAGATAACAAGTAGGTCCCTTGTCTTATTTATCTGCTATAAAAAAAGGTTAAGCGCTTTAAATCTGTTGTTCTAGATGTAGCTACCCATATAGGGAAATTGTGTTTATCCATAGATGAAAAATTCCACATAACATCATGAGTCAGGAAAACCATTAAGTGTTGTAGTCGCAAGTTTTGCAACAGTAATAACTTCATCAATAGCTTGAACTTGATCTCTCAATTGAGAGATCCTCATGAACTATGAAGCCATGGTATCATCCTTTGTTATTTTAATATTTCAAAGTTCATTTTTCAAACTCAATTTCTTAAGAATATTATTAATGGCATATAATCCAACTAGGGCATCATACATCTTCTTTGATGAAACCAAACATGAAACATATGGAATCAGAGATGATCTCTGATGGATTCCACAATAATACTCATGCCTGTGAATTGATTCTTCTTATATCTCTTTTTCCCTTCATCATCTTGTGGTTGAGTAACTTTTCCCTTCACATGATCTAGAACATCATTTTCTCCAAGAATAAGATCAATTCGTGTCTTCCATGTTGAAATGTGGTGTTGACACCTAATATTTGGAATTAAGAAATTCTTGTAAATAATGTAAATAGAAAAATAAAAAAGATGAAGAGACATTGGAATACAAATTCCAATAGTCTCCCTCTCCTTGTATATATTCATGATTTCTCTTAATGTAAAACACAATTCATGGAATTACTCAAACCTGGATTGACATAGTATCAGAACAACAAGTCCCAATTTATCCCATAACTCTTGTTATTTTCCCTGCCATTATACTTTGTCTGTTTGTGCTCTCTCTAGCTATGCGCTTATTCCAAGCCTATGTTCTTGGTGTATATTCTCTGTGACTTCATTTGAAGTCCTAAGAAGACCATTGAACTGTGCCTGGAATCTCTTCAAGTTGTGATTGCTTCTTTAATGGTGTGCGCTCTCTTGCAACAATGTTTATTCTCTACATGCAAACCTTGCTTTGAAATGCATTTGAATGGTGCAAAACATGGTATGAGAGTTGTTAAAATGAATGTTATTATAAAATAACCATGGCATATATATATATATATATATATATATATATATATATATATATATATATATATATATATATATATATATATATATATATATATATATATATATATATATATATATATATTACTTGGTGCATAACTGTGCGTTGAAGACTCCTAATTGAATGGTGCCAGTGAACTTGACTGCGTATCCATTCTCTGTGTTGTGCATGGTGACGCTCTTTGTTGTTTTCAACTCTTGCAAGTAACATATGCTCTTTGCGTTGAAAACGGTATGTGATATGTGCGCTGCAAATGGTATTTGATTTGTATATGCATTGATGGCATATATATGATGGTTTGCGTTGAATTTTTTTAGTTGTCAGTTGAATTGAATACGGTTTTGAAATCCATTTTTCGTTAACTTTATGAAGACCATGTATTATGTGGCACATGAATTGAATACTAGGTATATGTGCGTAGAATAGTTTTTAAATTCCGTGAGTGATGGCATATATTGTAGTATGTATGTGATAGCACATATATTTTGAAGACTCTGAATTATATGTGATGGGCAGTTGCGTTGAATTGAATACGTGTATACGTATATCACATATTTGGTGCGTTGAAGTTTATATGTAGTGAATGAAGCTTATATGCGCAGCATTGAGTTATATATTTTTTTAAACCATTCATATATTTTGAACCATTCAAACATATGCTCATTTATTTTGATTATCTTTTAAAGAAGATGCATGTATGATGAGTATTTGTTATCAGATTTTTTTAGTAAGAATTTTGTCTATTCAAGGTTCAACCCAACAGTTTTACAGAAATATTTTCACTCATCTCGATAGTTGGAGTAGTTCTCTCTAGCAAATAGAACTACCATGAATAGTCTAGGAAGATAAAGCATACCCTCATTTTCAACGAGTTGTGGAAAGGGGTTTCTGAAAGGGAAGCTAGCAATCCTCTTAAAAATCCCACTTCTGACAAACAGCTTGGCATATGGGATAAGAAGAATAACAAGGCCTATGCCTTGATTACATCATCAAGCAATGAAGAGGTGATTCATCATATTACACCATTTACAAATGCCTTTGAAGCCTTAAAGAAGTTGAAAGATTTATATGACTCACATTTTGAGCTTGAAGTAGTCCAATTAATGATCAAACTGTTCAATTTAGAATTGAAAGATGATGATCCCCTTGCCTTAGCCTCTGAAATAAGAGCCATTATGCATGATATAGAAGCTACCAATGTTAAAATAGATTTTCCTCTCACAACTTTTGTCAAGGAACTGCATCCCACTTATTCCCATTACCTCGATTTATTACCAGATAGGGGCAAACTTGAGGATATTTCCTTTGACTCTCTTGTGGAGAAGTTTGTTGAAAGAGAGAAAGCTTTTGGGAAGAAGAAGACAATTTCTTATTCTTCTAAGGAAGCTATGTGCCTTGCACAAAAAGAGAAGAATCAGGCACATGATTCTTCTATAGGAAGAGGTGGTCGAATAGGATGTGGAAGGAAGAATAGTAGAGGCATGGGAAAAACATTACCAAGGAGGAAGACCTGATCTTCATTGTGTACAATGCAACAAAAATGGGCATGATGCTTCCACATGTAAGTTTTCTTAGGACAATATTAGACAGGAAAGGAATGGGGAAAAAGGAAAATAATCAAATCAAGGAAAAGGTAAAGCACCCAAATCCTCTCACTATATTGTGGCCCATTGCAATATCGGAGTAACTGAAGACTTGTTTAATGCTTCACTTGCTTCATGGAAAGATGCATGGTTGCTTGATTCAGGAGCAACTTGCCACATGACTTTTCATAGAGATTTCTCTAAATAATTTAATGACAATGTTAATGGAGCAATCCACATGGTATCAGATAAGTTAAAACTCAAGCCATCATGGCTTGGCACCATCAGGCTCAAACTGCTCGGACTCCCAAACTTTCTTCTACATGATGTTCTCTACCTCCCAGATTTGCAGAAAAACTTGTTGTCTTTGGTTCACATATGCCAGAAAGGACACCCATCCACATGTTTGATGGCAAGGTTGAGGTCAAAAAAGCATCATAAAACTCACTTGTCATGATTGGGATAGAAGAAGAAATACTTTTGACGCTGCAAGGAACCTTTGCTCGTCTACAAAATTTTGCATACAATTTTCAATTTAATGAAGGTAACCATCCAGTCTCTTATGGCATGCTATATTTTGGCATTAAAACTATGAAAGTTTGCATTTATTGAAGAGAAATGGTGTTACTGGTTTGCTAACCATTCTTAGCAATCTTAAGCAATGCGATGCTTGAATCTTAGGAAAGAAAAACAAACAGTCTTTTCATGATTCTCATTCTAGAGCACATAGAAAACTTGAATTCATTCATTTTGACTTGTGTGACCCTCTGCTTGTTCCTTCTGCAAATGGTAATAAATACACGATGACTACACCAGAATGTTTTGGGTGTATCTATTGAAGAACAAATCTGAAACTTTCAAAAACTTTCATGCATGGATTGAAAATGGTACACAATCTCATATTGGATCTATTCGTACTTATAATGGAAAAGAATATACATCAAATGAATTTGGAAAATATCTTCACCAACATGGGATCAAACATCAAACAACAATGCCTTATAATCCTCAACAAAATGGTGTAGTTGAAAGAATGAAAAGGACAATCTTAAATATTGCATGTTCAATGATGTTTTACAAAAATGTTAAACTGATGTTATGGGCTAATGCAGTTATGTGTGCAATGTATATTAAGAATAGGTATCCATCTCATGCTCTCACAAACAAGACTCCCTATTAAATGTGGTATGGCTACATTCCTTCAGTGAGGCATCTCAGGGCTTTTGCTTCCACCTGTTATGTCTTGATACCTAACGAACAAAGAAACAAACTTGGTGCAAGGAGTCGAAAATGTATCTTCTTGGAGTACTTGGATCATAGAAAATTTTAGGGGCAAATGTTCGCCCTTTGGCGAAATTAAGGGGATTTAAACTTTTAGTGGGCGAATATTTTGTATCATAGCACATTTTTACAAATCACCTCAAATAGCCCACCTTATTTTAAGGGAGAGGGTAAAAAAGGTAAATTTAGCCCTTGAAACTAGGAGTTACAACCTTCCATTCACCCATTTTCAAGAATAGGTTTTATTTAAGTGAATCCATTCGCCCATTTTCAAGAATAGGTTTTATTTAAGTGAATCCATTCGCCCATTTTCAAGAATAGGTTTTATTTAAGTGGAACCTATGGGCCAAATACCATATTTATAAAAGAGGTATGGTAAATTAATAAAAATATAAATAAATGAGAGGTATGGTAAATAAATAAAACATTTTTTATATTTACTCCATAAGTCACCTTATATACATGCAAGGGTGTAAACAAATAAAAATATAAGTGGAGGTATCGTAAATAAATAAAACGTCTTTTAATACTTACTCAAAAGGTATGGTAAATAAATAAAAATATAAATAAACTAGACGTATGGTAAATAAATAAAACCTATTTTTATATTTAGTCCATAACCCTCGTTCTATTCATGAAGGCTCAAGAAAGAGGTTTTATTTAAGTGAATCCTATGGTCCAAATACCATATTTGTAAAATAGGTATGGTAAATTAATAAAATATAAATAAACGAGAGGTATGGTAAACAAATAAAACATTTTTTTATATTTACTCCATAAGTCACCTTATATTTAAGGACACTCAAAAAATGCGTTACATTTAGGTGAAACCTATGGGCAAAATACTATGGGACAAATACCATGGACTAGATTGTTATCAATACTATGCAAAAAAACATTATTAACCCTAATATTAGTATTAATAAAAATAAAAATGGCACATGGTATTGACCCATGGTATTCACCAAAATGGCACATGGTATTGACCCATGGTATTCACCTAGAATGTAGCGTATTTAAATGGGGGAATTAAACCAGCATAGATCCATCTTTACTCTGGATCTACTAACCCCCGAGAGGTATCAAATATCGTGATATGAAAACTAGCATAGAGTGAAAAAATATTTGATCCCTCTAGGGGCTTGGTGGATCAAGAGTAAAAATGGATGTTGTAATTTAATGTAAGTTAAACATTTTCACTTGGTTAAAATAAAAAATAAAGTAAAATTCAACTATTAATTTTATTAATTTTTATAAATTACTAATAGTAATTTTTAAGCTCCAGGTTTATGATAACCCATGGTATTGACCCATTGTAATACCATGGTATTCATGTGAGCATAAACTATTTAAAGGGGAAATTCTATCATCTTAGATCCATCTTAATGCTGGTTCTACCAAGTGCTCAGAGGGATAAATAGTTTTCATCCCCCTAAGAGTGGTAGATGTGGAGTTAAGACGGATATAGCTTGGTTTTTTATGATAATAAAGATATTAAATAGACTTAGGAAATTATATTGTAAAAACATCTTAAGGTGAATGGTTAAAGCATAGACATTGGACAAGTATATTTGTATACTTCTGTTTTAAACTGAAACAAATCCAGGGCTAAAAGAAATGGATTGATTGCACTAGTCATCCTTCTATAACTTTCCAACATACGCTGGAGTAAACAGATTGTAATTTGGGTGATTTTTCTAACTTCAAACAGGAACATACTTGTGTATTGGAAAGGTGGTTACGAGGTCCCTAGAAGTGATGAATTTGAATTTTTCTTGGTTTTATATATAGTATTAGGTTTTTCCTCATGCTTTCTGTGAATGACACGGGTGAATTTTGTCCTACACCCACTAGGTTATCGATATGTAATTTCTGTAATTTTGTTTTCAAAAGATATTTTAAAGAAATGCAATGATTTCATTTGTGTATTCAATAAACACAATATTCTAATGGAATTCTGCATTTGTGGTCTACCTATATAGATTCCATGGAGAAGTGTTAGTGGTGTGACATCAATTGTCCTCAAGCAGAGGCTTTAGTTTTACTCTTTTGGAAGCAAATACTTTCTTTCAACATTTTTGAGTTCCATGAAAGATTTGAAAGTCCTAATAGTATTCAATTATGGGTTCAAGAGAGACATAGTATTCAATTATGGGTTAAAGAGATCCACATTGAATGATCTATCGGCCTTATCTTCACTTAGTTTAAGACTATTCACTTGGAGAGCCTGCATGTGCCCCCACTTCAAGAGCATAGTAAAGTCATGTAGAACTTAGAGAAGATATCTTTAAGCTTTTAGTGAAGAATGGAAAAATGTATGGGTTCAATAACAACCAGTCGAGCATTAAGCTTCCAATAATGCTAGATTTTAACCTGGAGCACTTTTGTGATTTGGAGGAGACGCTCCCTCGTATTTGTGACACATCTTCAGTTGTGAATTGGACTATTACTAACTATCATTTCCTTCGAAAGTTACCTGATGACTTGGGGAACCTCAAATCTTTAAGAATGTTAAGGAAGGAAAGAAAGTACATTATGCTAGGTTCTCTTATGCTTTTCAAGTTTTTCTTGGATATCTACAACGTTTCAGGTAGGAAAGTACATTCTGTTAATGAAAATTTGTTTGGATAGAAAGGCCCAATTCCAAATTCTAATGCTTTCAAAAACCATTGTATAACTGTAATGTTTCTAAAAGGAAAGCATATTTTTTCAATTTAAGTATCATGATCCCATATTCCAACTTATTTTTCAGTAACTCATTAGGCTTTGTAGCTTTGAATAAATCCATGTCTTTTGATAAGATCCTTATCCAAATTAGAACGCAGTTTCCTTTTGGCAATAACCACATACAATTTCTTGATTTTGTTATTGAGAAAATAGAGGTTGTGAAACAAGATTGTGCCATACAAGGACTTGATTCATTGATTATGTATCAATTATGGCTCTTGATGTAACAATGTCTTGATTTTGTTGCTTGAAAATAGAGGTTATGCTTTACTATTTCACATAATTTCTTACAATCTTTCCATAAGTATTGATTTGTAATCTCAGTCACTGAGGGATGACAGTAATGACAAAGGTAATATTCCATGGTTTGAAGTTACCCTCTTACTAAATATTTAAATATATCACCACAATTTAACTATTAGTTAAAGGAAATGTATTTGATTTGTAAACAATTCATTGCTTGATTTATAGATTTTGATTTTTTCCCTTTTTGGTTTTTTCTCAGATTTGGTATGAGATACCTTCCAATATTTGGGTTCCCTAGTTTCCCCACCATAGCTATGAGGTTCAGATGCTATCATTAAATATTCTCAGAACGTTACAACTTTTCTAGTAAGTGTACTTTGAAACATTGTTGTTGCTTTTCCATGGTGTTAATGCAAATAAGCACTACAACTAGTGCCATTATTTAGATTAAGTGCCGAAATCTAGGTGGTCTTGTAATGATTGAGTGATTGTTTTCTAGCTACTAAGGCCATATGCATTTTTATCTCTTATGTTGTCCTGAGATATTCAAATTCAGAATAAGAATTGAGGTCTCGTTTCCACTATAGATTGTAGTTAGTTTCTTGAACATAATATATAGTAGATTATATTTTACTAATCAACTGTGGATGTGATCCCTCGTAGGAAAGGAAATTCAAAGTGACTTTGATTTCACATTGATTTGTCAAAACATCCACACAAGAAAGGAGATTCAAAGTGACATTGATTTCACATTGATTTGTCAAAATGGAGGCAAGAGAAAAGGAAACTTTGTATTCAACAATGCTCTTAATTTTCATATGTACATGCACAGACATATTAGTAGAAAATATTGAAGGGCTGCCTAAGTAATATTTTCCATTCCACTACATTCTTTACAGCTTGTAAATAAATAACTCGGAACAATTCATTACACTACTTGTTATTCTTTATTAATCAGTGGTTAAGATTTTGATATTGAACTGGCTAAGATTTTTCTTCCTTCTGTGAAATTGTGTGTTCTATAATGCTTCTTTTCCATTCACTATGTATAGCATATAAAGTGTGTCTAGTGGAGTAGGAAGATTGGAAAGTATTGTGATCCTTGAACTATGTTACAAGGTAGAAACCCAACGGGGCAGGGTAGGTGCATCCCCAGAAAGGGGTCACAAATACCAAAGTTGGTATTGGCTAGTGCCTTGAGCTAGAAAATTTCCTTTACCCTTGTATTAACAGTGAATCTAGAGAGGATTCTAATATTATATTTATAAGATTTATATTAGTTAGATTGATGAATAAAATTCACGAGACATGAGCTAGGATGTCCTTGCAAGGTGGTTGTTGATTATTGGAAGCTATGATGCCCATTATGTCAGGCTAGGTGGTCGCACTCCCTTGATCATGAGCATGATTGTGATCAATATGGAAGAATTCATACTCTGGATTGATTGTTTAGCAGTGATAATTAGTGGGCTCATTCACAAAATCTTCTATTTCATTAATCCTTTTTATAGAGTTGTCAGATTCAATTTCCAAAGGTTTTAATTACACTATAGAGTTGAGTTCTAAGAGAGTTGTGATTCACAGTGTCAAGTATAGAAGCTATGACACTTGAATGAAGACAAGCATAGTAGATGTATCAGCTCTGTTATAAGCTTACCTGCATATTATAAGGGACTTGGTTGGCTTTTTTATAATTTTATAAACAAGTTCCATTTCGTGGAAATGTGAAAAAAACAGTGATATTGCCACCATGTGGCTCTTGTCATATATGGTTTTATACTTTTTCAAAAAATTCTCTAAGAGTTCACAATGCTAAGATTCACTAGGACCTTACAAAGTTTTATTATTTAGTGAAAGACTCGCCAAGATCTTACAAGATTTTATAATTGAGTAAAATATTCGCCATGCTTGGTGAGAGATTCGCCAAAAAATTATATATACATATTATATTATTGAAAAAATCGCCTTCCATTTTTCCTATATACCATGGATATTCACCCATTTATTATACATATAAATTTAGGGGGGGGGGGGGGGGGGGGGGGGTTCTTAAAATTTTCCCTGACTTGGATACATCCAAAGCATATTGTCTCTATGATGAAGTAAATAAGAAGTTTATAATATATAAAGATGTATTTTTTCTTGAATCTTCCAAAATTGACAATGTTGTTAAGCAATAACATGATCACTTGGACAGATTTGGGAATGAAAAATCCTTTCAGGAGTTTGATAATGAGATTCCACATCTTTAATGGGGGATCCCTATCTTGGATCAATCTGTGGAATCTCTTTCTGAAGCACTTTCCTACCCCCATGAAGCTCCAACCACTGATTAAGAAGACACTTTGAGTGATGTGATAGAGAGACTTGGAAGGCCAAAACTTGATTCATCTCAGGCAACTATGCAGCTTGGGAAATATCATAAAGGTCCTTCAAAATGGCTCACAAAGACACTTGAAATTGTTCATCCTAATGAGGTTGGAAAGACAAGAACACAATGCTTTGCTAGACAAAATGGAGGTGATGTAGACAATTCTAATTCACCTATTGATATGGATGTTTCGTATGATTGTGAATTAAATTTGTCTACATATTTTGAACCAACTTCCTTCAAAGAAGTTGCTTCTCATGAAAAGAAGTAATGCAGAAAGAGTATGATGCTCTAATAAAGAATGGAACTTGGAAGTTGGTGGACCCGCCATTGGGAACCAAATCGATAGGTTGCAAGTGGATCTTCAAGAACAAGTATAAAGAAGATGACTCACTTCACAAGCATAAAGTCAGGCTCATGGAAAAAGGTTTTGCACAAAAGGAAAGGGTTAATTATGAGGAGAAATTTTCCCCCACAACATAATGGTCTACCATCCAAACTCTCTTTGCCTTGGTAGCTCAAAATGGTTGGAAATTCCATAAAATGGATGTAAAAACTACTTTCTTAAATGGTGATATGAAAGAGAATGTTTTTATGTCCCAACCAGATGGATTTGTTGTGAAGGTTCAGGAACAAAAAGTATCTAAGCTTGTCAAATCCTTGTATGGCCTCAAACAAGCATCGCGAGCCTGTTACGAGAAATTGACTAAGCATATTCTAAAACTAAGTTTCAAACACTATGATCTTGATGATGCAACTTTGTTTGTCAAGAAAGTTGGAAAAACGATTGTATATCTTGTGGTGTATGTAGATGATCTTTTGTTGACAGGGAACAATGAAAACTATATTACATCCATAAATAAAGAATTGACAAAATGTTTTGAAATGACAAATTTTGGATACATTCACTACTATCTTGGTATTGAAGTAACTCAACATCCAAAGTTTATATTCCTTTCTCCAAAGAAGTACACTAGAGATTTGTTGAAAAAGTTTGACATGGATGAGTGTGATCCTTTGACCACTCCAATGGAACAAAATTTAAAGCTCACATCTATAGAAGGAAATGAATTTGAGGATGAAACAAAGTACAAACAACTCATAGGAAGTGTCAACTACCTGACTACTACCAGACCAAAAATTTCATTTTGTTTTGGAATCCTCTCCAATTTTATGTAAAAGCATTGTGAGGGTCATTGGTCTGCTGCAAAATTAATTCTAAGGTACTTGAAGGGAACTCAAGACTTTTGACTCAAGTATACACAAATGGATGACTTTAGCATGATTAGATACTCTGATTTAGATTTTGATGGTGATAAAGAGAACAGAGTATCTAATTTAAGTTATGTTATGAGCCTTGGATCAAGCGTTGTCTCCTAGAGGTCACGCAAATAGTTAGTTCTGATATATTCCACAACTGAGATAGAATATGTGGCAACTACATAAGAAATTAAGGAATTTGTGTGGCTCAGCAAATTCTTGAATATTTGCAGGAGAAACAAGTGCCTTATATTCTTTTGATTAACAATACTTCTGCAATAAAGTTGGTAAAGAGCCCAAAGTTCCATGATCAAACCAAGCATATCAATACAAGGTATCCTCTAATTCGACATCATGTTGAGACCAAGACTATTCACCTATGCCATTGTTCCACAAATGATCAGATAGTAGACATCTTCACCAAAGCACTTGGAATAGAAAAGTTTGAAAGATTCAGAATGATGCTTGGACTCACCAACATCCCTTCAGATAGGATGGGGGGGGGGGTGTGCAGGAATGTTGACACCTAATCTTTGGGATTAGGAAATTATTATAAATAATGTAAATAAAAAAATAAAAAATATGAAGAGACATTGGATTACAAATTCCAATAGTCACCCTCTCCTTGTATATATTCATGATTTCTCTTAATGCAAAACATGATTCGTGGAGTTACTAAAACCTAACCTGACATGTGGTTTCCATTGATGTCAACCCAAGTAGCACTAGGAGATTCCCTGCCTTTGATGACAAGTATGACAAGGAAATTTAAGGTCTTTGTGGTCACAATCACCTTTATTGGATTCTCCTCGTCTTGCCAATTCCAACAAAATGTGGCATGTCACAAGGGTCCTCATGGCTTGAGAGATATGCCTATTCAAAGATGAAGCCCCCTCTTATGGTAAAATAACCCAAAAGGAGATGAGATGGCAATTTTGTAGTGGCTAGAACATTATTCAAGTGATGAAGATCAACAAGGACTTTTATTAGAATTAATTCAAACTTTATTATGGAAAAAATACTTTATGGAGGGATTCTAATGTTAAACCAAGTCGGAGTACATTTAACAAGGGGTTTTTGGCTCCAAATAAAAACTTAAAATTCAAATTTAAAATTTTAATTCCCTCCATGTGACATTACTCTGCCCCTCGAAAATAACATTTCGGCCTCTATATATATGAAGTACATTTTCCCTCCAAAACACGAGAGAATAATTCATTGGTCTTTATGAAATCTAATGTAGCCTTGAGAAGCATTAAATATCTGAAGAGGATTATTTTCTTTGAGGGTTTATGGGCTTCTCGTTAATATTTTTGGGTTATAGTTTCTTGTATAACACAACACATGAAGCAGTTATAAGTATGGGTTGTAAGATCAAGTAGATCTTTATGGAAGTCAAGTCTCTTCTTTAAATTTTTGGTCCTTTAGTGAACAAATTTGTTAACAGTTCCATAGGCCTACGGCCTTTGTTGAAGAAATTGTAACTAGGTTTTGTCTTCATAAATGTAATTTTGATATTTGTATTTATACAAAAAAAGAAATAATATTTCTGTTATATTTATAAATAAGTTTCTTTCTCATTGAAATGGGTCTAGCCATGTCAAAGTGTTATAAGTAAGTTAAAGAGTCAAAAGAAAAAGTTGAAGACCCTTAAGGGCATGTTACACCATGTATATATTTGTATAAGAGTCAAAATAATATCTCCAAGAAAATTCACAAGTACTTCATGCAACGACATCACCAAAAGAAGTAATCTCGAAGAAGAAAAGTCAAGTCGACCTACAGTCTTCTAGTCAACCTCAAGTCAGCCTAAAGGAGGGGCATACCTCTATATATAGAGGATGTCCACTCCTTCAATGACAAGTAATCATACCTCTAAAATTAAGGAGCAAGAGAAGAGGAGTAAAAGGTGAAGAAAGACAAGTATAAGAAGCCTCTAATGCAGCGAAGCAGGAGACATAACCGAAGTTTAAAGGACTGTTTTTAGGGTGAACTGCAGTCACATGTGCGAGGAAAGAAGGGTTTTCTATAGTCACTATAGCAACAACATCACAGTTTCTCATCGCTCATTCTTTGGGCTAGAAAATTAGGCCTATAAGGCCTCCGACTCAAGAAAATAAGAGGGTCTTTCAAACTAAGGAGAAAAATTCAAATACACAAGGAAACCTCTCACACGTGCAAGAAACTAGGGCTGCAATATTGTCACATTAAGTCTGCAACCTCACATAAATAAGGAGCTCGGTTGGTCAAGAGAAGGAAGGTATCCTCATTAGTGAAGGACCTCACTAAGGATCAAAGATAAATTATCTCTTCTAAGAGCTAACATAACAAGGATTATCATCATTTGTCGGGGAACGAAGTGCCAAAAGAAGGAGGACGAAGTGTCGAGAAACAAAGTGTTGGAAGAAGGAAGGACTTGACTTGTGATTGGAGGATATTCTTGTCAAGGTTCTAGGGTTTGCCATTGATCAATAGGAATATTCAATAAGATAAATTTACGAAAGGGGTTTCCTGTCTAAGAGAGAGAGGTTTTGCCCTAGCGGAGAACCAATATCTTGTGTTCTTGTTTCTTGTGTTTTGGCAGTAGTTTGATGAAGTAAACACACATACAATAATAATAATAGAAGAAGATCAAGCTAACAAGTTAAATTGAAAAAGTTCTTCACAATTTTTTATCAAGTATAGAAGAATCCTACTATATCTAATTGCCCTAGATTCTTCAACATGGTATCAGAGGTAAGGTGGCACATCAAGGAAAGGACATTTCAAGAACCCTCGTAAGGTTACTCATCAAGGAAGGACATCTCAAGAAAATCTACAAGGTTGAAGCATGAAGCCAAGAAGTCTAAAATTCATCAAGAACAGGAAAGGTCTATTATCTACTATCCATCAAGGAAGACTACTAAGCAAGAAGAGAAACCTTTCATATAAAGGCACCTACAAGAAGATCCATCCAAAGAAGGGTCCACACCAAATTACATCTTCTACAAAGGAAAAATCGCTACAATTCAAGCCTCACTCTCCAAGCATATCTCATCATCAAGCAAGTCTATTTGAAGGAAGCAATTTGAAGATATCAAGATCCAATAAGGAAAGCCATCAATTCTTCAAGAAGAAATCAAGACTAATACATCACAAACTCTATCAAGTATATATGTCCTCTCCTGAACATACATCAATGTATTTTTGCAAGGAAATCAAAAAATTGGTTGGGACTACTAACTTCCTTGCATGGAAGAAGAGGATTGATTTACTTCTCAAGGAGAATGAACTTCTAGACCTCATCAAAGGGAATATCACTATCCCTGCTAAGGAACAAACTCAAGCCTTAGCCAAGTACAATAAGGATGAGACAAGAGCTCAAAGGATTCTAATAGAATCTATCAAGGACTCTCTCATTCTGTATGTATCCAAATTTGAAACATCAAAAGAAATATATCATAAACTAATAGAGCTATTCTCGATAAGCACAGTTGGAGAAGTGATACCTCTATGAAATGATTTGTACAAAATGAAGATATCAAAGGAAGAAATAGATCCCTACCTCATGAAGATCTCTGAGATGAAAGATCAACTTCAAGAACTAGGAGAAATCATGTTGACAGAGAAATGACAACTGTAGTACTCAATGCTCTACCTGGGGATTAGGGCAGCTTCACATCAAGCATATATGCCAAGAAGGAAGTTACCCCACTAAGTGATCTATGGTCTCTATGAAAGATAGAGGAAACTAGACTCAAAGAAAAGGATGATGTGGGATCAAAGGAGCAAGCATTTGCTACCATGGCCAAGAGAAAGGGAAAATTTGGTCCATGAAGAACAAGCAATAGAGATATGTCCAAAGTGCAAAGCTCTAGATGCCAAGAATATGGACACTACAAAAGGGATTGTCCCATACTTATGAAGGACAACAACAACAAGAGAAAAAGGGAAGAAGCTCACATAACTCAAGAAGTGAAAGAAGAAGACAAGAAGTAGAAGGAAGATGCTCCAAATCTCTACTATGACTAAGTCAACCTCTTTACTTAAGTCTTCTTTCAAAGTTTTGAGTAGCATATGAGCATATAGTGATAGGATAGAATGCATGGTTAAGTAGCATATTATATAATATAGGAGAATGGTGTAGATATAGCTCAAGATATTCATATAGAAGGATCATACCTATTATAGGAACTCATCCACAACGAAAGAATAATTGATCATGATTGAGAATCCTAGAAGGCCTCTATCATCAAAAGGAAGAAACATTTGGAGGATAAGGGTCTTCAAGATCCTATAATAGAATCTTCAAAATAAGGTTGATCAATAAAAGTAGATGTCTCATTGGGAGTCCCATTCATGGGATTCAAGAAAGGTTGATATGCAAGAAAGAAAATATGAAGCAAGAAAGGCTACACCAATCAAGAAGAACCATCAAATGAAGCCAATATGATCAAAGAAAAATCAAGATGAGGTATGTATACATAAAAGTTTAATTCATGTCATCATATATATTATTGAGTCATGGGAATAGTTCTAAAACATGATCAAGCATAAAAGGATATATTTCACCAATAACATGCTTGAAAGAATGTACTGCAATAAAAAGAAGATCAACATGAAGAAGTGCTCCCATAAGGAGTATAAGGTGGTTCACTAATAAATCCAAGAAGAAACAAACGAAGAAAAAGATCAAGCATGTGAAGAACACCATGGTCACAAAGAATCATTGTTTGACAAGATCGATTAAAGACATCTCCCGAAAGAAGGCATGACAACTCTGACAAAGGAAGAAAAAGATCAAAGGACCCTTGACAACTATGAAGGCCTTGGAGATATTAAGGTGCAGATAATTGATTCAACTCTACAAAGATGTCATGATGAAGAAGCCATCCAAGCACTATTTGATGTTGAAGCAATATCAAGATGAAGTCATGAAGGACTACTAAATAAAAGTATGGGAACAAGCAAGTACAACTAAGCATATATATGATAAATATTCTGAATCATATTCAGATGAAAAAGGAGTAGCCAGATGAAAAAAGAACCAAACATATATCAAGAAGGCTAGTTACCAGAAGGAAGCAATGACATGACAAGCCAGGAAGGAAAGTGATCGATGGTGGGTGCCCTACCAAGAAGAAGGTCAAACAAAGACTTCATGACATCAAAAGAAAGGAGGAGATCAAGCAGATAAAGGACCCACAAAGAAGAAGTTGTTGATGAATGGACAAGTCCCTAGCTAAGAGGGGGTTCTAACAAGTTCCCAATCACAATGAAGCTTGATCAAGTTTCTGGTCAAAGGAAACTTGGGCATGTCTTCCTCAATTAAGGGGAAGCTATAGACACAACATTCTTGTCTTCACTTAGGAAGAAAGAATGGAAGGATTGGGTAATCATCTGGCATCTGATACTCTTTGAGGATGTGTAGAGCATCCAAGATAAGAGTAGGCAAGAGGACCGATATTCCTTGAGGGCTGGGAACCCAAGACAAGAATAGTCCTAGAAGGTCATACTCAGTGAACACCTAGGTGGGTATGTACCGTGAGAGACAATGATTAAGATGTCTATAAGGCACTGGTCTCACCAACATTGTGTTCTGATATTATGAAAGATAGATTTGTTAGTCAAGGCCTTGTTATAAACAATGTTGGTTACTATGATGCTATAACAGATGGATTGCCAATTCGTTTTCTCTTATATGAATTCTTCGGGATTGAAAAATAGCCAAACACCTTGTAATGATCTATGAATACCTCCCTAGTTAAGAGGGATTGTTGAAGAAAGTGTAACTAGGTTTAGCCTTCATAAACAAAATTTTGATATTTTTATTGATACAAGAAAATAAATATTATTTTTGTTATATTTATCAATGATTTTCTTGCTCATTGAAATAGGTCTAGCACATCTCAAAGTTCTATAGGTAAGTCAAAGAGTCAAAAGAAAAATTTGAAGACCCTTAAGGGCATGTTACACCATGTATATATTTGTATAAGAGTCAAAGTAATACTTCCAAGCAATGTCACAAGTCCTCCATGCAACGACATCACCAAAAGAAGCAATCCCGAAGAAGAAAATTCAAGTCGACCTACAATCTCCTAGTCGGTCTCAAGTCAGCCTAAAGGAGGGACATACTTATATATATAGAGCCTGTCCACCCCTTCAATGACAAGCAATCATACCTCTGAAATCATCGAGAAATAGAAGCAGAGTAAAAGGTGAAGAAAGACAAGTATAAGGAGCCTCTAGTGCAACAAAGAAGGAGGAGACATAAGTGAAGTTTAAAGGATTGTTTTTAAAGTGAATTGTAGTCACACATGTGAGGAAAGGAGGGTTGTCTGCTGTCACTACAGCAGCAACATCACAGTTGCTCATCTCTCATTTTTTGGGCTAGAAACTTAGGCCTACAAGGCCTCCTACTCAAGCGAAGAAGAGGCTCTCTCGAGCAAAGGAGAAAAGAGTCAAATACATAAGGAAACCTCTCACATGTTAGGGATGCAATACTGTCACATTAAGTCTACAACCTCACATCGAGAAGGATCTCGATTGGTCAAGAGAAGGAAGGTATCCTCATTAGTGAAGGACCTCACTGGGGATTAAAGATAAAGTATATCTTCTAAGAGCTAACATAACAAGGACTATCATCAGTTGTCAGGGAATGAAGTGTTAGGAGAAGGAGGATGAAGTGTCGGGAAACAAAGTGTTGGAAGAAGGAAGGAATTGTGTTAAATTTTTGGTATGTTCTATGCTTAGAGCAATTTATTTCAATTTTCACATTTAGCTCAATATCTTTTCCATATTAGCAATCACATCAGCATTAAAGTAAACTGCAGATAGAACATAAACATAAATCGCAGAAGACAAGCCAAGACAAGAGGACACAAGATGTGGCGCAAGCCAGGGACAAACCCCACAATGTGGGGAAACCCTTGATCAATTCTTCTTTTATGTTCTTCAAAGTTCAGCAGAGAAAGTAAGAGAGATAGTACATTTACAATAGAAGTC
Source organism: Pinus tabuliformis (assembly GCA_031772625.1). Taxonomy (NCBI): domain Eukaryota; kingdom Viridiplantae; phylum Streptophyta; class Pinopsida; order Pinales; family Pinaceae; genus Pinus; species Pinus tabuliformis. The sequence goes on along the minus strand of CM062810.1, from coordinate 664,769,917 downwards.
AACACTTTGACTTTTGATATTTGCAGAGATTAGTTGAATACATATTGCTTCAACTGATTCTCTAAGGTGACTCCTTCACCTATCATAGTGCTGCCTCTCGTTCATTTGCTGCACATTACCATGTGACACATTGATGTATTGTCACATGTGTTGAACCTTGATGACTGAGCTACTCTCATCTTCATGCTGCTCATCACGTTGCATCTTACATGGTCTTATTCATCATCAAGCTGCCCATGCTCATGATCTCATTCATCATGATGCTACCCATGATCTCATTTATTATTATGTTGCCCATGAACTCATTTATCATCATGTTTCCCATGCTCATATCATCATGCATCATTATGCTCCTCATGATCTCATTTATCATCATGCTACCCATGATCTCATCTATCATTATTCTACCCATGATCTCATTTATCATCATGTTGCCCATGCTCATATCATCATGCTATCCATGCTCATATCATCATGCATCATTATGCTACTCGTGATCTCGTTTATGATCATGCTGCCCATGATCTCATTTTAATGTTGTTGTAGGATTTCATAGATCCTCTTGCCACAGGAATACGTTGATGATACATGTTCCAAGGATTTCCTCATCGAATCCTTATCTCATCATTGAGTCATACCAAGATAGTAATATAACTTAGTACCGTTCCATGACCTTGACTGTGACTCCATTTGATTGTGACTATGCCTGACTATTGTTTCATGCCTTTGCAACAACTATGCTTTCATGTATTGACCCAATTCATAGATCATAGCTGCATCCTTATCCTACTGAATATGACTGCACCTAATATGTCTCCTTTGCCTGCGAAGTGTCTCCTTTGCCTGTGTATAAGACTTGTCTCCATGACTGCGTAGAAGGTGACTTCATTATAGCGTGTAAATGTCCTATTACAGTGTGTAAATATCTTCTCTTACTGTTGCTAAGTATCTATATGACAACGTGTAAATGTCTCTATTGTTGTGTATACATATTTCCATTATTGCGTATATGTATCTCCATTACTAGCATATATATATATTTCCATTACTTGTGTGTGTGTGTGTGTGTGTGTGTGTGTGTGTATGTATATATATATATATCTTCATTTGCATGCGTGTATATATGTCTCTTGCATATAAGGTCTTTTATGTCTGCATATAGATGTCTCCATAGACACGAATTAGGGCATCACGTTGACTGTAACTAGGGCTTCATCTGCAGCTAGGGCATTCTTCATTAGTGTCTCTCCTTCACTAAAAACCCAAGACATGGAGAGGAGATCACATGAAGTGTGTATGTCAAAATGATTTCAAGTCCTTTCCTATTTATACTAAAATGTAGATGATGAATAGGCATGACTATTGGGCTTCTGAGCCTACACAAGTTGTTGGCCGACTTGGCAATTTGTTTTATAACATAAATAAATTCATAACTTCATAAATACTTATCGGAATTGGATGATCTTTAGATCAATCCTACACCTCTCAATGAGAGGGATCCAATAAAATTATCAACTGCAATAAATAAGATGACACACATGGAGTTTGGCCCTAGTTGCCAATTTTAACACTCCCTCTCAATGAGGGAGAACTCCATCCGCTGATCCATATATCTGACTGTACTATATTTGCCATCAGTGCCCTGCACTACTCAGCTCTGCTCTACTCATCTCTACTCTGTTGAACTGTGAAGAAGAAGAATTGATCGAGAATGTCTCATACCATTCTCCACTAACCCGAAGTCATTCTTAGAGTGCGTACCACTGGTCCCAGACCAATCTCAACCGACCCAAAGCCAGCGTCATAGTGGGTACCACTCCTACTACTGGTCCCAAACCAATATCATCAGTCTCATAGTGTGTACCATTGGTCCCAAACCAGTCTCAACCGACCGAAAGTCAGCATCATAGTAGGTACCACTCCTACTACTGGTCCCAGACCAGTCCTCCACTGACCCAAAGTCAGTCTCAGAGTATGTACCACTGGTCCCAGACCAGTCTCAACTGACCCGAAATCAATGTCATAGTGGGTACAACTCCTACAACTAGTCCCAGATCAATGAAGGTCATCCTAGCACAGGGAGTACGGTAGATACAATGATGTGTCCATCGGTACTACTATGGTCCCTATCCTCATTTCCCTGCTCATTGATCAGATGAGAGGTTCTTCACATGAGTCCTAGACTACATGGGTAGGATGCCTTGACAGGAGAACTAATCATCCTGGCCCACAGGAGAGCAAATCATCATGTTCCACAATCGCCATGGAGAACACATCATCCAGGCCTCATAGGAGAACTAATCATCCTGCTACATAATCGTCATGGAGAACACATCATCCAGACCTCACAGGAGAACTAATCATCCTGCTACATGGTCGCCACGGGGTGTCACAGGGAAAGTTTTGATTCTTTTACCCTGTACACGTACACCACCAGGGGATGGTGAGTCACCCTGTGGTCATATGGCGCTCCAAGAAGTACCCTGTGCCCCACATGGAGTTCCCAGAGCTTCAAGTCATGCCACATGCAGGACCCTTATAATAAGGTCTCTCAATGACTCCAAGTCGTTCGAGAAAGTCACAGATTTGACCTTTCCCCGGGGCTTTGACAAAATGTTTGGGACCTGTACATCAGTCTCAATGCGATGGAGCCTCCTCGCTCATCGACTTACCATATCCCAGATAAGGCAGTATCTGATGTCTATTTGTTGGAGCAATCATCGAATATGGGGTTCCTTAATAATCGAATCCCACCTTTGGTTGTCACAGAGAATCACAGTGGTATTCATCATGTGTACAAACAGCTCACTTAAGAGCTTATGTATCCATGTAGCTCCACACGAGATTATACTCGTAGCTATGTATTCGGTCTTAGTGGTGCTTATAGCAACTGACTTTTGCTTCCTACTCATCCATCATATCAAAGCAAAATCCAAAGATAACCAGCACTAAGAAGTGCTCTAGTGATCCTCCACATTGCCTGCCCACTCAACATTCGAATAATCATGCAGTTTCATATTTCCAGCAGTGTATCTCAATCCATGAGAGATTGTGCCCCGAAGATATCTCAGAAGATTATTGGCACCAATCTAGTGAGGCTCAACCAAATATGAGTTCACCATGCTAACTGCAAAACATGTGTCCGGACGGAAGTTCACCAAGAACATAAAAGCGAATGAGTTTATGAAACTCATAGGCATTTCCCAAATCAGGTCCGACATCACTACCATATAACTTCCTCGAGGTAGTCACAGGCTTGCAGTTTATTATTCCACATCTGGAATCCAATTCCCTCTTACTTCTATAAATGAGAGGGTCTGCTCCTGTTAGAAATAGTCGTCCTGATAAGGTGTCGGTATGAGAGGTTTATCATCCACAACCTTCGAGTAATGGTTTGGATCAGTTTCATTCCTAGTGAATCTCAGCTTCATCTGACAGCTATCAATCCTCTCATACTACGCCCGGGGAGTTTTGCTTCAAGCCATAAAGGGCTTTCTTCCACCTGCATATGTGAGATTCCTGATCATTAATCTCAAACCCCTCGGGTTGTTCCAAACCTGTGGACATGTTACAAGAGGGCAATGGTCCCCTTGTAAGATTTTTCTTCAATACATCTCAGACATGTACTTTCATGCTCTTTTTCAATTCAGGCATTCCGGTCACTTTTTGACTCATAGATCTCTGGTGCTATGTGTCAGTGGACCTGTTCCCTAGCGAACTTCCTGCAACTTGATACAATCCTGAACTCAAAAACATCTTTGAAAAATCTATTTTCAAACACGTACCTTTCCATCAATGAGTGCCGCCTTGTAACCTTAGACTTCCATTACTGAAATGGACACCAAGTTCTTCTTGCGATCAGGTACATAAAAGAGATTATGTAAATGAATCAAGTTACCGTCATTCAATTGAGGGGTAACATTCCCTACACCCTTTCCGGGATAGGTGGCATCGGCTCCAAGTATAATTTCACGATTGTTTCCATCTCTACCAAATTAGAGAGTGCACCCATCTATCCGATGAAGTGCCTTGAGGCACTACAATCAATAAGCTAGATTCCCAAAGAATCTGAAGGAGAGGGCCAATACAAGATAACACTTCTTTATCTTATCAGAAACAACATTTGATTCTTCATACCTGGGGTTCCTTGCTTTCTTTGAAGAGTCGACCATTTCCTTGATGACCTGCATTACCTGTCATTCCTTTGATCATTTAAGATGTCCCTAGAATGATTGTCATCTTCATCAAGAGATGTGTCTCTGCCATTTAGACACTCCTTCGCATAATGGTTGAATTTTTTTTTGCAACCAAGGCATCCGCCTTTCCTTCTACCCTTAGATCCGAACTTCCTAATGAAGTGATCTTTTAGGTAGGCCATTAGAAACTTCCACTACGCCATTCTGATAATATACTCTGCTTCTACTTCACCCTTGGTGAATTAGAAGAGGGATGAGGAACCCATTGATCCTTTTGTCTTGTCCCAACTGTCTTCGGTGATTGCTCTTTCACTCTTGCTTGGGCATTGTCTTCACCTCAACTCTGATACCATGTTAAGTTTTTGGTATGTTCTTTGCTTGGAGCAATTTATTTCAATTTTCACATTTAGGTCAATATATTTTCCAGATTAGCAATCACATCAGCATTAAAATAAACTACAGATAGAACATAAACATAAATTACAGAAGACAAGCCAAGACAAGAGGACACAAGATGTGGTGCAAGCCAGGGACAAACCCCACAATGTGGGGAAACCCTTGATCAATTCTTCTTTTATGTTCTTCAAAGTTCAGCAGAGAAAGTGAGAGAGATAATACATTTACAATAGAAGTCAACACTTTGACTTTTGATATCTGCAGAGATCAGTTGAAGACATATTGCTTCAACTGATTCTCTAAGGTGACTCCTTCACCTATCATAGTGTTGCCTCTCATTCATTTGTTGCACATTACCATGTGACACCTTGTTGTACTGTCACATGTGTTGAACCTTGATGACTAAGTTTCTCTCATCTTCATGTTGCTCATCATGTTGCATCTTCCATGGTCTTATTCATCATCAAATTCCCATGCTCATGATCTCATTCATCATGATGTTGCCCATGATCTCATTTATCATTATGCTGCCCATGAACTCATTTATCATCATGTTGCCCATGCTCATATCATCATGCATCATTATGTTGCCCATGATCTCATTTATCATCATGCTAACCATGATCTCATTTATCATTATGCTGCCCATGATCTCAATTATCGTTATGATGCCCATGAACTCATTTATCATCGTGTTGTCCATGCTCATATCATCATGCATCATTATGCTACTCATGATCTCGTTTATCATCATGCTGCCCATGATCTCATTTTAATGCTGTTGTAGGATTTCATAGATCCTCTTGCCACAGGAATAGGTTGATGATACATGTGCCAAGGATTTCCTCATTGAATCCTTATCTCATTATTGATTCATAGCAAGACAGTAATATAACTTACTACGGTTCCATGACCTTGACTGTGACTCCATTTGATTGTGACTTTGCTTGACTGTTGTTTCATGCCTTTGCAGCGGCAATGCCTTCATGTATTGACCCAATTCATAGATCATAGTTGCGTCCTTATCCTATTGAATATGACTGCACCTAATATGTCTCCTTTGCCTGTGAAATGTCTCCTTTGCCTGCAAAATGTCTCCTTTCCCTGTGTATAAGACTTGTCTCCATGACTGCGTAGAAGGTGACTTCGTTACAGCGTGTAAATATCTTCTCTTACTGCTGCTAAGTATCTATATTACAGTGTGTAAATGTCTCTATTGTTGTGTATACATATTTCCATTACTGCATATATGTATCTCCATTACCAACATATCTATCTATCTATCTATATCTATATCTTCATTTGCCTGCGTGTATATATGTCTCCTGCATGCAAGGTCTTTTATGTCTGTGTATAGATGTCTCCATAGACACGAATTAGGGCAGCACGTTGATTGTAACTAGGGCTTCATATACAGCTAGGGAATTCTTCATTAGTGTCTCTCCTTCACCAAAAACCAAGACGTGGAGAGGAGATCACATGAAGTGTGTATGTCAAATGACTTCAAGTCCTCTCCTATTTATACTAAAACGTAGATGATGAATAGGCATGACTATTGGGCTTCTGAGCCCACACATGTTGTTGGCCGACTTGACAGTTTATTTTATAACATAAATAAATTCATAACTTCATAAATACTTATCGGAATTGGATGATCTTTAGATCAATCCTACACCTCTCGATGAGAGGGATCCAATAAAATATCAGCTGCGATAAATAAGATGACCCACATGGAGTTTTGCCCTAGTTGCCTATTTTAACAAATTGACTTGTGCTTGGAGGATATTCGTGTCAAGGGTCTATGGTTTGGCATTGATCAATAAGAAGCTTCAATAAGAGAAATTTATGAAAGTTTTTTCCTCTCTAAGAGAGAGAGGTTTTGACCTGGAAGAGAGCCAATATCTTGTGTTCTTGTTTCTTGTGTTTTGGTAGCAGTTTGATGAAGTAAACACACATACAATAATAATAATAAGAAAAGAAGACAAGCTAACAAGTTAAATTGAAAAAGTTATTCAGAAATTGTTATCAAGTATAGAAGAATCCTACTATACCTAATTGCCCTAAATTCTTCGACAGCCTTGTATATCTTGGCATATATCCTTGAGGGTCTTGTTGGGCTCTAATCTTGTATTTCAGGTGGAACATTTCATAACAAGGCTCCTTGTGAAGTAGTTTTGGCCCTCTATTAGGTCATCACTCTCGGCACAATTTGGACAATTCGAACCTCTTTTGATGCATCTCCATATCTGTTTGAAGTCAATTTGAAAGGAGAATTTTCGGTCCCCTTGAAGACCAATCCTAAGGCTCTTATGGTAATGAAGAAACACGAACTTTTGCATGAAAATTTGTTGTTATTAGGACATCATTGTTTGTGGTATAAGTCTGCACTTCGAAGTGCTCTAAGGCAATTGTCTTGAACCTGTCTCAGTCCTCAAACACAATACTAGTTCGTCCATGTTTCCAACTTGTTTTAGCTCATGTTTGGTACGTGTTTCAGTGTTAATATTTGGTCTTCAAATACTTTGACCTATGCATAATCTAGCAGGATATTTGACACCAGTTGAGGTTGTTTGGCCTAGTTAGGGAATATATTTTAATGCAGAACTAAGGCATTTTATTTTGTACAAAGTGTTTGTTTATGAGGTAGTACATACATAGAATTGATTTCATAAACCTTGCCCCATATTTAAGACATGCCAAAACTCTATCAGCTCCAGCAATAACACACACTAATTATTGAGGATCTTTGGCCAACTATGGAGTCTTCTAGAAACTTATGAGGAATGTTGGTGATCAAAATCCCTAAGCAGTGATTTTATGAGCAGTCAAATTCTAATCCAAAACAATCATCAAGGAGAATAAAGGGTGATGTCTTGGCTCAATTACTAAATATTTAGGCCACAAACCTCTATACATTTGGAGTCTGATCGTTAAATGTTAGTAGCACTTCTTGCATAATGTACGATTGGATTTTCCTTGGCCTAAGAAGTATGGCATAGTTGTATTAAAACATCACATCACTAAGCCAAGAAAATACACAAATCATAGTATGGAATACAGTAAGTTTCACAGACTTTTTGTCATCAACAATCAAGACTAAAATCAAGCAAAGGTCAATTTTTTTCAACATCAGATCTAAGTTAGAGAAGTTTGGCTTTATTTAATAGCAAGGGTTTCAATGTCACATCATCCTATAGCAGTTGAATAATTTTGTTTGTTTGGTAGTAAGGGTTTCATTAAATTTCTTTGTAAGTGGGTTGTTACCCTTGGTATTGGAGTCCATAGTTGTTCGCCTATTTTATTATTATTTTTTAGGGTGGTAGGGTGGTGGTGCAAGGAAGGATATTGAAGTCTATTTCAAGTTGTAGCCTAAAATCACTTCAGGGTGGCGGGGTGGTGCTAGGGAAAGTTGGAGCTTACAGGGTGTTGGAGCATCCTATCAGTGTCAGCTCATAAAACCAGGGCATTGGAGAGTCCTTTTAGTCGAAGCTGGTAAATTGAATGTTTTCCTAGAGTACTATGGATTTGGGACTTCCCCTTTGTGTTGGAGCTGAAGAATATTTTTCAGACATAATAATTATTAGAAAATCATTCATCGATTTTTCTCTTGGAAAGGTTTCCACCTAAACTTGTGCATGGTTCTCTCAATGTGTTGATGTTTACTTTTTAATTTTTGAAAATTAATAAATTTACTAATTAACAAGAAATATTGATTCACCCCCTTCTTAGTATTTCCAACATTCCATGCCTTGAAGTTTGTACTACGTTCTAACATGTTTTATGTCTTAGTATAGGAACTCGTGGTCATAGATCTCGTTAAACAATCAGATTGTAGAAGTAGGTATCTTTTAAGAGTGATCTCAATGCACTTTTTCCTTCACCAAAGCTCTAATACCATGTTGATTTTTAAATGAAATTTCAACCAGCACAATATTATGTCCAAGATAATTACTTCCAATGATACAATTTTATCTTTAGCACATTCTGGATATTTAAGCAATTATACTTCAGAAAATTTAAACCATAAATGCAGTAGGGAAATAGAGATCACAGTAAAGAAATAAAGATGCATAAGAGACAAAATTTGTCCTTGTAAAATCCTTAACTAGGAAAAAACCCAACAACCTTTTCATATGAGAAATTTTCCAATTCAACAAGAGATACAATATGATATTTTAGTCAAAGTCAAATTCAAACTAACCACACCACTTTCCAAGTCAAACATGGTCAAAGGAGAGAAAAATAACAATATTTTATTCAACTGGTCAACAAGTTGAATTTTAGCCTCTGCTACTCTCGGTCAATTGTGGTCAAAGAGGCCGAATTTCACCCTTGCAATTTCCTTATAAATTATGGTCAAATTGGCATAGTTGACCTATGGTCGGCACTAGTCAAATGGGTTCAATCAACTCATAATTCTACCTAGAAATTTGGTCAATGTCTAGTTAAAAATTCAAGTCAAGGTAGCCTAGAAAATACCATGTCAACATTGGTCAAACAAAGATAGAACGGGTCAAAATTTGTTGGTCAAAATGTCTTCTTCCTCCTTTGCACATGTGAACAAAAATCTCCTTGTGATGATATGAGTTGTTGTGATGATGATAAATGTGAAGGGAAAGTGATCAATAAATATGAGCCAAATAAATGGTAATTTGATGAAGGGTCAAACCCATTTAAGAGGTGGGGTTGACTTGTCCATATTGGAGCCTACATGAACAATAAAATAAAAAATTGTTTTCGCTTTGACTCGTTGACATAAACACCTACTATAGGCCACTCATTTATTTTCCTCTTAAGTATATGACTAATTCAAAGTATGGGACATTAAATAAGAAGTGTCTCAAAATATGATATGATCCAAGATCTAAGGGAGTGCACCCTTAAATCTATTGAAGAATGTGTAACTAGGTTCAGTGTTTACAAATGTAATTTTGGTCTTTGTACTTGTCAAGAAAAAGAAATATTATCTTTGTAAATTATAAGAATGAGTTTCTTGCTAATTCCGTAGGTCTAGGAAAGTCAAAGAGTCAAAGACATGTAAAAATCTCTTCTCGAACACGTGTAAATATATATACTAGTCTAAAAGACCCTCCAAGACAAGCACAATCCTCCAAAGACAAGCACGAAGAAGTTTGCCTGCAAAACGATGAAGAGAACAGCTAAGTCAGCCTCAAAATGAATATTAATGTTATGTCGGCTCAATAAAGAGACACAATAATTCAAGGTGACATGTCGCCTTATTTACAGAGACCTAACTACTAAAAATAACCTGATGAGGTCACCACAGAAAACAAGAATTTTGAACATTTTAAATTTCAGATGGGTGCAGGAGGTGCAGGATCTCAGATGGCACAGTGAGTACAGTGCTCTGAAATCTCGAACACGTAAAGGACAGGAATCTCGAACTAATATAATATAGTGTTTCGGTTATAGGAGTCTATAGTTTGGGATGTATATTACAGGGGTACATACTCACACAGTCTCAGTATAATAAGATGAAGTACAGTGATGTATTCTCGGCATGACAGTAGTTACACAGTAATTTGTCACCATTGGTCACCGTCCCTGTTACCCCTTTCCCGCACTTTGGAGGACTCATTCCGGGACTTGTGAGCAGTGACATAACTTGAAAACACTTGCATTATGTTCCCCTAAGTATGGACTTCATATGCCTTGAAGACATCTCCTGCAAAATATCCTTAAAAAGTCCCCTTTTTCCATTAGCGCAGATCCACAGTGTATCACCCGCGCCAATGAAACAAATTCTCCAAAGAGGCCGCGCTCATTGGCGCTCTGTCTCAAAGTCTTACCCGCGCCAACCAAGTTTGGAAAAGTTTGTTAACAAACGCACACCCGAGAGTTTTTTCCTTTCGACTCATGTGGCTTTTCAGGGATAATGTCAATCTCATGGATGTCGAGAATCATCATCCACAATAGCTTTTCGAGGATAATGCTTATCCCATGAATGTCTGGATTCATTGTATCTCTTCCTCCTCCTCCATCTATAAAAGCTTGTTCTGGTGCATTTGACAAGCTAGTTTTGAGTAGAGGGAGAATGATACTGTCAGAAGTCTGAGAGATTGTTGTTGAGTCTTCTTTGCATTCATAGTCAAAGAGAGAGAGAGGCTTGTTCCTGATCCTGACAAGCTTTGCAAGACATGTGTAGCTGATCACCCAGCCAAAGGAGGATTTGACGTCAGAACTTCGATTGTATACTCCTTTGTTGATTATCAATAATAGATGACTATCATTATGGTTCCATTCTTGCTGTTCATTATAATGATGATTGAATTATATCTTTTCTGACCGATATATAATTGCATCTATTGGATTTTATGCTTGTATTCGTATCGTTCTTTGCATGTGCAGGTGTCCATTCACGAAGATCATGAGGATCGTGACCGGCCGGAGCAAAGGAACAGGAGCGTCAACTCTCCTACAACACTAGCGTTGGAATCCAAGTAGGTTCTTGTAATCCACCTTTAATTTGCAATTAGGAGCCTGCATGATAGTATTGTTTGATTGTTGCTAGACCCATTTTGGGCTAGTGGGATCGCCTCTGTCCGCAGAGGGGATTTACCTCTCCAACAATTTGGCGACTCCACTGGGGAAGCTATTTGTTGTTTGATTCGTAAACTTTGGACGGAGCCTGAAGTATGGCCAGGTAGCCTTCGAAACGCTATTGCTCTGCATTAGCGAAGTAGATCAACGCCACTTCAGTCAATCTCCGGTTTGGTTTACGAACCAAACATCTTGGAGTTTGTCTTGCACTTTGGTTTTCTCTTGTTTTGATTGCTTAGACAGTTTTCTGGTTTGGATTCTTTGTTATCTCTTGCTGCTTGGTCGGTCTAGATACTGTCGATCAGACCCTAGACTGCTTGTTTTTTATTTTTAAGCCAGCAAACTTTATTAGCGCGATTTTTTACCTGACAGTCGCGCTAGTGGGCGCAGGTTGCACAAAAGCAACTCGCGCTAATCCCTTAATAGCGTGAGTTACAGACTGACAGTCGCGCCAGGCCTGTTTACTTTGCTAGTTTGCTTGTTTGGAAGCCTTCTAAACTCGGATTTCTGTCTTTTCACATCTTTTTCAGCTACTGGAGTGTGTCAGAGCTCTGTTTGACTGGTTTTTAACCTTCATCCTTCGGGTGTTTGCCTCTTTCCATCGATCTCATATCCCAACCCTAGAGCATCTAGTGGCTTTGCACATCGAGCCTTCCGTGGGAGTTTTTGGTTCTTTGATTGTCCAGTCGACTTCTTGGCTATTTTTGCACTTGTCTAGTGGTTGTCAAAACTTTTTATTGTGTGCTTCGAGCAATCTACCTATTGTTCGTTTGGATTTTGCTTGGCTTCGTTTGGGCTTAGATCACATAGCTCATTGAGGTCTTTGTGATTCTTCTTGGCTTGACAGATTGTCTTGGTGTTTCAGACTTGATTCTATTTTCATTGAGTGAAATTTGTCTGTTTACTCTTTGTTATCATCTCTCAAAATTTGTTTAAGTGCATTATGCGATTAAAAAAAAACAAACGATCTTTTTGCATTGCATTAGTTAATGGAAGTTAGCATTCTTCACTGTTATTAGCAATTAGTCACTTTTAAAAAAAAAAAAGTTTCATTTATTGCCATTAGCTGCATTAGAATCTTTGTTGATTATTTGATGATCATTTTGTTTGTTTGAAAGATCTCAACTCTTCTGTAGTTAGCATTCATCGAATGGAATGATACATTTTGGCATATAGCTTGCATTTAGGAAATTGTGAGAGATCACATACGGTAGGACCTGAAAACTGAAACCTAATCAAAGATCAACTGTAAAATGAACTGAATGAATCTAAAAACGCATTGGAACTTAACGCATACATTCTAGAGGTCTAGGCTAGAGACGTGTTCCGGCGTCGTTAAACCTAGTCACTGTTGTTTCACATTATGGTTGGGTGATTCCTCCTTTTGTGACTCGATAGTGGTCTAGCACGGATTTGTGCTCCCACGTACCGTCGAGTATATGTGGAGACCCCACTAGGTTATCATCCTTTATCCACAGGAAGCCGTGTCTCCCGCCTTACAAGCCGTAATGCATTGAACACAGCATTCGAGAAGATTGACTGCCGTACGGGAAGTCCTTGGTTTTCATCTGATTGCCAAGGTGTATACGCAGTTTTACGGATTGTTTGGTAAACCTTTTGCCTAGTTCTCCAGAGTAGTCACTTCTGACCCTTTTCGGACTCCCTAAAAGAAAAGGTTCACCTGAGCATTTGTCACTTCGGGCTCACTAAATATTCGAAGGAGACTAGAGTTATCTTTTTGTCCTTTTCTCGACTCTTAAAACATGAAAAGGTCAAGTTCAGTTCCTTTGTCTTAAAATTTATTCAGCCACGATTCACATTTACCCGGTTAGATCTTGTTTGCGTTAGTTTCAGTAGGGTCCTGCCTCATTAGATTCCCTAGGATTTTGTGAAGTTTTCATCCTGGCGGAATTACCAATTTCGTCTTCTTCCTTTGCCGAGATACCGGTTGTGAGTGAAACTCTTCCTGTTATTCCGAGTATACATCTGATTAATTCTCGTGCTCCACGCGACGAGACTTACGAGTTTCATTGGAACCCCGTTTGGGAACCTTCTGAGGATGGTATCCCTTTTTGGGAATACACTTCCCCTCGTGTTTCAGCCCCACTATTTTCTTCTGACATGGAGGACATATCCCCTACTTCGACTGAAGAATCCGTTGCGACGAGCGGTGAAATTCCCACCGCAACGGAACCTATACTTGTTAGTAGCACCCCTACTACTGGGAGACTACCTCCAAGCTATAAATAAATAAAGGATGTTATGTCCTCTGGAACTCCCTTCACAAGTTCTATTTGGTCACAACTCGCTTTTCCCACCACGGAGCCTTTTACTCCACAAAGTTGCAGTACGTCTGTTACCTCAATCCCAACCATTCCAACGGTATGTGTAGCTTCTTCGACTCCTATTTTCAGTCGTCCTTCGGCCTCTATATTCGGAGTCTTTGATCCTACGTCAAACGTCCCAGCAGAGGGGCCATACGATCAGTATTTACCACATTTTGGTAGGCCTTTTTCATCTCAACCGACTGTTGAGATTCAGTCCCGCTGTCAATTGATTGGGGCCCCACCTCTTATCATGGTGGCCAAGTATCATCTGCGCAATCCCAAAGACCACCTCATCAAGACCAACAAGGACAACCCTTCCAGGGACAACCTTTCACCTCTGGTGGTCCATCTTTCACCCCTTATGCTCAAACTTCTAGTAACTCAGGTCAATCTTCTGTTCAACAAGGCCAACCTGGTATCCAGCAAGGTTATCCTACAGGACAAATTGGTCAATCGTATGTTCACCCAAACCAACCTAATGTTCAGTATGGTCTAACATCTGGACAAGCTGATCAACCATATGGTCAGCCCACCGTCCAGTATAGTCAACCTTCTGGGCAAGTCGGCCAGCCTCAAATCCAATCAGGCCAACCAACTGCCCAGCCCACTTGGCCATCTGGTTCGTTAGGACAACCCTCGGTTGTGCAACAATAACTCCACCCCCAGCAAGTACAACCTTCTGGGCAGGTGGGACAACCTCAATATCAACTAGGTCATCCTTCCGGCCAGATAGCCCAACCTACAGGACATCCTTCTGGCGCTGCTCAACCTGGTTTTTTGCCCCAGGCTGGACCCCAGGCCCCATCCGGTCTTCAAATGCAAGTTGGAATTCAATCCCAACCAGTCTATCAAACTCAGCCTGTTTCTCAAACTCAGTTTGGAGTCCAGCCACCGTATGGTTACCAGCAACCTCAAGGGCAACCTTCGTTTGCCCCATATCAAAATTATCAACAACTGGAGGCAAATCCTTATCAGAATTATCCGCAACCGTATGGTGCTCCTGCAGGACAGTTTGGTAATCCATGGAATGCTGGGGGGCAGAACCAAAATCCCTACGGACAAAACCCTATGGAGCCAAATCCGTCCGAACCAAGCCCATGGGGGCAACCGCCAGTTGGTTGGAACCCTGGTGCTCCATCCTACCAGCAGCCCCAGATGTCCTTCAATCCTCAGTTACCTTTCTTAGCGACTTTGGAATTACCGGATGTGTCCAAACTGACCAACGATCCCATTCTCCATAATCCGTATTGGCCTCCAGTTCCAACGAAAATTCCCGGTGACTGTCCAAAATTCGATGGTAAAGCTAATGAAGATCATCAAGCTCATGTCATGACCTATCACTTGTGGTGTTCATCCAATTCGTGGCTTGATGATTCGATTCGGCTTCGCCTTTCTCAAAGGACTCTCACTGGCTCTGCAGCTAAGTGGTATATTGAGCTCACTCACGGATCCTTTCAGGATTTCAACTCGTTGGCTATGGCATTCCTCACTCATTTTCAGTTGCCCATTCGATATGAAACGGGTACACACCTCCTGACATCCTTAAGACAGACAACGGCTACGCATATCTCTGATCATATCCATGAATGGAGACAGTGTAGACGTATGATCAAATTTTGGATTCCCGACCAACTTCTTACCAATTGGTTTACGACTTCGTTCATTCCTCCAATAGCTCGGGACATTGCCATGGGGGCGTGTGTCACTGAAGAGCAAGCTATCGCGTGCACTCAATACCTTGACTTGGTTTATTCTCAGTCTGGTACATTGTATGATTATTTTCCTGATGCCCCGAGACCAAAAACATCCAAAGCCCTGCCAACACCAACTGTTGATGGTATTATTGGTTCTGTTAACTCATCCTCAAAGAAAAATTCCGCAAACCCTGGGAAGCAGAAATCAAATGCTTCGAATGAACACACTTCTCAGGTAACACCCACTTCGAATATTACTTCCGAGGTCAATGTTGTCCAGTCCACCACGGCAAACAAAACCTCAAAAGGAAAGAAGAAAGGAAAAGGGAAGAATAAGCCAGATCAACCTAAACAGGACTCCCCTAAACCTCCGCTCGAGGAAGGTGTCAAGCACAAACCCAAGTATCCTTGTCTTATCTGTGATGAAGATCACTATACCAAAGACTGCCCTAGGCGGTCCGAAGTTAGTCGCTTGCTAAAAGGCACTCTCGGGACTCCTGCGGTGCTCAAAGAACCCTTTCCCTCGCAACAAACTCAAATGGTGGCTGACCCCTCTCAACCTCCATCTTCCTTCGGTTCCCAAGTATTTATGGCTGGAACAATACCTGTCCACATCAGTACTCGAACAAAAGAATATCTGTCATCTGCCAGGAAAGAGCCTGAGGTCCCCTCTAGTGCTCCTCCGTTCAGTTCAGGCCCGCTCCACATCGAGAGACCTAGTACTGAGACGCCTATTCGACCCCCTCCAAAAGGAGTACTCCGGAAATCTTCTTACAATCCAAATGCTCGTGCTGCACAGCACTACAATATTGTTGAGGACTTAGCTTAGACTCCGTCGGCTATGTCCGCTTTAGAAGTTCTCCAGAGCTGCCCTTCTCAGAGTAAGTCCTTGCTATCCGCTATTGGTGGCATAGACCCGGCCGACTCGGATTTGATTACTTTTGACTTGGAACGCCATACGCAGAGACTGCCTCCCCAAATCGCATTCCTCATATAGGTTATTATTAATTCCAAAAAGATTCATCGTACAGTCATTGATGAAGGTGATTCAACTTGCATCATGTCTGTTGCCTATTGGAAAGCTATTGGATCTCCGACGCTGAGCCAGTCTCCCACAACCTTGGAAGATTTTGATGGAAGAGCATCCCGTCCTTATGGTATACTCCAACATTTGCCCATCTCTTTGGAAGGGAAGACGGTCGAGATGGAAGTTGAAGTTGTTGATGTTAATCTTACCTACAACCTCCTTCTCGGACGTAGCTGGATATACGCGATGCAAGCTGTAGCTTCATCTTTGTTTCGTATCATCCGTTTCCCTCATCAAGGGAAGATTGTTACCATAGACCAGCTGTCATTCTTCGCTTCCTCTTCTGAAGGCAACATCCCTTTTGTGGAGCATACCTCCAAATCATTTGAGAGTCTGGGAGCCGGGCTTTTCAAAGATCCTGCCCTCATGGGTATTTTTCCACTCCCACCTCCTAACTTCGCTTCCGTCAATATGATTACTACTTGTTCTGATCCGTGGATCCTCCCTCCCACCGATCAAGTAGATTCTTGGGGCGATCAGATGTCGTTGAGTCCTGCCGAGCTCAACTATGTCGAAATCATTGAACTTGCTCCTTCAAGCAAGGTTCTCGACTCGTTCGCTCCATCCTCATGGCTTGTAGATGAGACTTCTTTGGACCCTTTAAAAGAAACATTCCCTTCCGACGAAGCCATTATTGAGACTATGTCTCTCGACGAACCTCCTTGGCATGATTCTCACCATCGTTCCTCGTTTCTCCCTGCCCATCAGGATATGCTTACTTGTCTCGAGCGGTTTGCTCCTTGTCTCCCATTTCAAACCCTTCAAACACCTATCCAAGTTTATCAAGTGTCCTCTGAAGGAAATATGGCGAACATTACACAAACCCAGCCCATCGACATCTCTGTGAAACCAGGGATTGTTGAACATCTTCACATTGGAGTCACTTGTACTCCGGAGGAGATTCGACTCTATACCAATCTTTTTCGCGAATTTCATGACGCCTTTGCATGGTCCTACGAAGAAATGCCCGGCATTGATCCTAGCATAGTGGTGCATGAGATAATCACGTACCCGGGTGCTAAGCCTATTCGTCAACGTTTACGCCCTGTACACCCCCGCAAGGCTGCAGCTATTAAGGCGGAAGTAGAGAAGCTTCTTAAAGCTGGTTTTATTTATCCTATCCCACTCACAGATTGGGTCTCCAATATTGTACTTGTGAATAAAAAACAGGGTACCATCCGTGTTTGTGTCGATTATCGTGATATTAATCGGGCATGTCCTAAAGATAATTTCCCCACACCATTCATTGATCAAATTATTGATGAGTGTGCCGGAAGCGAAATGTACTCTTTTATGGACGGTTTTTCTGGATATAACCAGATCAATATTGCTCCCGCTGATCAACACAAGACCGCTTTTATCTGTCCATGGGGCACTTTTTCCTATAAGAAGCTCCCTTTCGGTCTCAAAAATGCCGGTGCTACCTTCCAACGTGCAATGTCCTATGCTTTTCATGATATTCGCCACATTGTACAGCCATACCTGGATGATCTCCTAGCTCATTCAGCCAAACGTTAGGACCACCCTACTCACCTTCGCGATATCTTTCTTCGTTGTCGACACTACCGAATCAAACTCAATCCTCACAAATGTGTCTTCTGCGTTGAATCCGGCTGACTTCTCGGGTTTTTCGTCTCCCGAGAGGGCATCCGTTTGGATCCCCTTAAATTCGAGGCTATAGTAAATCTTCCTCCCCCTGCTTCTTTACAACAATTGCAAATCTTGCAGCGTAAAGCAAATTTTCTAAGACGATTCCTTCCAAACTATGTTGAGGTGGCTAAAGGTTTCACACAGTTGCTAAAGCAAGATGTTCCTTTTCATTGGGACACCATCGCTCAGGAATCTTTTGAGCATCTCAAGGGTCTCCTTGTTTCCGCTCCATTGCTCCGTCCTCCGAACTATCATCGCGACTACACTCTGTATTTGGCTGCCGCCGACACCACTATCGGCATGGTTCTCGTTCAAACTGACGATGATGACACTGAGCATGTTGTATATTATCTCAGTCGCAATCTTTTAGACACAAAAACTCGATATGCTTATGTCGAGAAGTTGGCTTTGGCTGTCGTTTGTGCTATCCAACGCTTCCGTCACTATATTCTGCTGCGCACTACCACCGTGGTTTCTGATTACAACCCCATGACGTATATTTTGTCACGCCAGTTGCTGGGGGGCAAGTACTCAAAGTGGATTTTCATCCTCCAAGAGTTCGACTTGGAATTTACCACTGCCAAGTCCAAGAAATCCCTTGTATTCGCTGAGTTACTTTGCCCTTTGCCATCTTCTTCCCCACCCTCTCACTCAGAGGATCATATTCCGGATGAGACTTTATTTCTCATTATCACCCTCGATCCCTGGTACGGGGATATCATTATATATCTGCAAACGTCCTCCTTTCGCCCCGGCGTGTCCAAAGACGCTCGGCGAAGGATTCGTCATCAATCTCAACCATACCGTATCATTGGGGACACACTATATTGCCTCGGTGCCGACTCTGTTCTCCGCCGATGTCTAACTCTCGAGGAAGTTGATCGTGTCTTGAATGACTGCCACTCTGGTGCCTGTGGTGGTCACATGTCCGGATATGCTACTGCCCAAAAAATCCTCCGTCCTGGCTACTTTTGGCCATCTATCTTTAAGGATTGCATTCTTGACGTCCGCTCTTGTCATGAGTGCCAGATATACCAGCGGAAGATGCGAGCGCCTCCCGCTCCATTGCACCCTGCTGTCACCGTCGGCCCTTTTGCAAAATGGGGCATTGATTATATGACCTATAACCCTCGCTCGACCGGGGGGCATGGGTTTATTATCGTTGCTGTCGATTACTTCACTAAATGGGCTGAGGCGATGCCTACATTAACTGAAGACGGTCACACAGCGGCGCAATTCTTATTCAACCATGTTATCTCGCGATTCGGCGTCCCTCAAACCATCGTCACTGATCACGGGAAGCATTTCCGTAATCATATGATGACAGAACTAACAACCCAGCTAGGCTTACAGCACGATAGTTTGACTCCATACTACCCTCAGTCCAATGGCCAAGTTGAAGCTATCAACAAGATTTTGGTTACAATGCTTCAGCGTACCATTGTCATGCATAAGTCTAACTGGCATTTGATGTTTTTCCCTGCCTTGTGGGCCTATCGAACCTCTGTGAAGGATGCCACCGGTTTCACTCCATTTCAACTAGTTTATGGACTAGAGGCTACCCTTCCAATTGAGTGTGAAATCCCTTCATTAAAATTGGCTGTCGAGCTACTTCCCAACACTACTTCGTTAGAAGAACGCCTTCTTTACCTGGAACAGCTAGATGAGACCCGTCGCCTAGCCTCTTTGGCCATCGAAACACAAAAGAAGCGAGTCAAGACTCACTTCGATCAAACTGTCCATCCACGTTCTTTTGTTGAGGGAGATTTAGTCCTGTTATACGATCAGGAAAACGATAAGCTGGGATCAGGAAAACTCGAGCCTATGTGGCTAGGCCCTTACATTGTCAAGAAATTTTTGCAAAAAGGGGCCTACGAGCTAATTGATTATGAAGGGAACCCTCTCGGGAAACCCCGAAACGGGCTGTACTTGAAAAGGTACTATGCATGATGCTTGTACACTTTATTTTGTACATACATGTACTTTAGCAGGTGTGTTGTGTGTGTGTGTGTTAGTTTTAAAGGCGTGACTGTCGCTTATTGTGTCTTTCGCTTCTTGTGCAGATGTCTGATGCACCTTATGTTGGTTTCGCTGATGGTGCCTGCCGCAGTACTCGCAACTTGTCCTCTGCGGCGTGGGTGATCTATGATCCTCATGGCGAGTTGATAGATTTTCAAGGTGTGTGTTTGGGTCATACCACTAACAATGTCGCCGAATATTGTGTTGTAATTGAGCTGCTTGCTGAAGCAATTAATCTCGGCATTTGTGCATTGGTAGTGAACCTAGACTCTCAACTTGTCGTCCACCAGCTCAACGGGCGATATTCCGTCAGAGACCATCGCATTCTAAGGTTGTATTTATGTGTGAGATTGTTAGAAAGGAACTTTGATTTTATCACATATCAGCATATTCCACGACGATTAAACACATTATCTGATGCATTGGCTAATCATGTATTAAATAGACATTTGCGTAATTTATAATCAAAACATTATACAAGCAAGCACATAAAAGCACAATAATAAACCATAGGCATATGTATATATATGTGTCATAATGTTTGCACCGCGTGCGTTACATAGTCCAAAAATAATACATGTTCATCCTGATACATCCTAGGACGACATGTCCCTCAAAAAATATGCATGAAAGAAGCCTAGAAGTCTAGTCGTGGTGGTGCTCATGATAGCACGTCACCGCACGCACCAATCGTCTCAACAGATGATGGATACGAGTCGGCACTCCCACTGTGTGCCTCTGGTATGCAAAGGGCACGTCCGCCAGTCTAGCGTAACCCGGAATCCCTTGGGTTAGTCCCTCGAGATTTTGCACCAGCTCTTCCCCCACGGCACCCCTTGCCTGAGGGTCGGCTGCGGGTTGGCCCCTCCGCGCTATAAGAGACAAGCCGGCTAGTCGCTCTGGGCCTACATCTGCATGTACATACGACTGTTATCAGCACATGCATGTATTAACAAAAAAATTAAAATACATAAAACATCAAAAAATGAAGAAATCATACCCAGCTCCTCGTCCCATTCCTCTTCCTCTGGTAGTGGGAGGTCTGGATCCCCCATGAAATTAGTCCCCGCGTATGGCCAATCCTCCACTACGATTAGCTCATGACGGAGCCATATAAAGAACTCGGGCCGCCAAGACATCTGTTGGCCCCCTCCTCCTTTGGGCATCAATGCTACCCAGCGAGTCATCCTAGGCTCTCGTGGCAATGGATCAGCCACTACAGCTCCCTGAATCTGAAATAGGGGTGATCGTTCCAAGAAGAACGACACCACAATTGAGCCATACCCGAACTGTTTCACTTCTCCGCGCTTACACTTTGTAAGTTGCCTTTTGATGTTAGTAGTCACCGCTGTAGCCCAGTCAAAGATGGTGGGGCTGAGGCATTCTGTCGCTAGTAACAGATGATTCTTTCTCGCCTCATGGGGCGCCTGTACCCCAGCTGCACGCGTGATGGTGAACAATATCACCTTAAGAACCAAATCCTGGATGGTGGCGATATCCACCTTGGCACTGTTTCTCCCAAATTGTGCCTCTTGACACACTCGGGCCTTCACTTCACTTATCTTCTCACCGGAAGGTCTGCTTCTGGTCAAAATAGGGCTCGCCCCTCTCCGTGACAGCCCAGTAATGAAATACACATCAGACACGTCCAGCTCTAAGTTTTGGTCCCGTAAGCGAAATACTTGGTCATCAACATCCCAAGCATCCACTATGAACTGCAATAACTCAGGCTGAGCTCGTAGATAAGATGTGAGGAAGAACTTCTTGAGACCACAGTCCCTCAAAGCGTTCATACATCCCTCATCCTCGATGGCCAAGGCATCCACAGCATCATGTTCCCATTCTTTCCATTCCACCACCAATTTTGCTTGTGTCCTGCACCCACAAGGATGAATAAATCATTATTAGAACACTGGTAAGATTACAAACCGGACAAATTTCAAAAATAATGATGAAATTCAAGGTAAAAATTAGGTCGCGTGGTTGGCGCGGCTGTTTCTAAAACAGTCGCGCCAATGGCGCGGCACCTTTGGGTAAATCACCCCATTGGCGCGGACCCGTGCCGGATACCCGTGCCAATGGGGCGCGGCCCTAAATTTTAAATTCCTCCTTACAGAGGCTCAATCAGGGGACAAAATGCATAAAAAAGGAATGGAAATGAAGCTAAGGGAAGCGCCTCTTACCTGGAACCAACGAAATCTCAAATGGTTACACGGATTCGCTGTAATCACCGCCTGAAGTTCGCTCCCCAAACAGACCACTATTACTATTCAAGAGGTAAAAAGTAAAAAGTAATTATATTTTTTACATTTTCACCATATTTATAGACTTTTTGACTTATTTTTAGGTTTAAAAAGTTACTTTTTCAGTATTTTAATATATTTGTGGTCGAAAATGGATTTTATGATTGCTTCTTGTGCAGTAACAGGTCTTTTACGCAACTTCGATGATGAAACGAGTTGTATTTTATACTTTTTCGGACTCGGTAAATACACGAAAAAGTCACTGTGGAGTCATCTTTCAGCTCTTTTCTGACTCGCTAAACATGAAAAGATCGTCGAGTTATCCCTCTTGACTCATTAAACGTAAATAAGAGGCGGTTGTCTTTAAACTCTTTTCCGACTGTGTAAAAACGAAAAGATCGTCGGACCTTTGTCGTTTCAGGTTCGTTAACGGTTTCGAAACGACGTGGTTTCGATCGCTTTTTTACTTTTTCAGGTCGAAATCACTACTTATGAAAAGTACTCCTCGATCGTAATGGTCGGGCGGTTCTTTCGAGCATTGTTTTATACTTTTTCAGGCTCGAGAGACACAACTTTATGAAAAAGGACACCTTTGGAGTTTTCTTTTCCACAGTCTTTTCAAACTCTCTAAACATGAAAAGACGCCGAGTTTTTCCTTTGTCAGACTCGTTAAAACTTGATGACATTGGAGTCCGTCCGTCAAGATGACGTTACAAGCATATGCTATCCCCATCAAGCTTGTAAATAAAAATAATTGGGGTACTCGCCAGAAATGGTGGGGTAAAATGGAACCATAATTATTGTCGTGTCGGCAGTATGTCGCTCTTGAACATGGCACTTGTCTGCTTTCGTGTCTGGGTGGGGATATCTCATCTCATTTTTCACTTGCCTCCGTGGATTTCGGTAATCCTATTTGACCTCTCATCTACTCATTGCCTCGTCACCATGACCTCTGATCCATTTATGTCAAATACTGCCAATTCCACTGTCGTGCCGCCGATATGTTCAAGAGAAGTTGACCTCTGCAGAATAACAACCTCCTTCTGATAGCTCACACAATTTTGATCCACCACAATATTCTTTCTCTGTCTCGTGTCGATGATGTGGGAAACACTATGGCCCACCTTCGATCAAGGTCACTTCCTGTCGACTTCAACTCATTATCCAGGAAGCTGATCTAGAGACTCCCTTCCGGTGCCTTGGAGCCTGCATGCCCCTATGGCAGGTTCTTCGTGTTCGACGTGAGGTTTTCATCATTGGCCTCCGATCGAATGATTCTACGGGTGTTCGACGCCAGCTCACTGATTCGCACGCCATAGATTGTACCTATAGTACCTTGAGGGCCATTGTCACTATTGGTGGTACCTTTCGCGTCTGTTAACAGTTTTCATTATTGACTGGTAATCAGACGATGTTCATGCATGTTCGACTTCAGCTCATGTATTTGCATGCTTGAACTTGTACTTTTGTTCGGGTCGAGATGGAGCGCAAGACCCTGGTTTTTGTCTGTTCGAATCCAGGCTGTGATTTTGTGGATTCTTGTTACATGACTCATTCACTGGATGGCTGCGACCATACCTGAGTCTATTCATCGATCCTAACCGGACGGCTGCGCCCATACCATGGATCTAGATTATTATGTACTCTGTTATGGATGGCTATGACCATACCACATATATCATGTACTTGAGCTATCAGTTGTATCTCTCTATGCAGATTCTCCGGCGACAGCTGCATGTGTTCTTGTAAAGCATTTCACCCCTCTCTCTCTCTCGGGCCTCATGCTTTAGGGGGCATCTGTTACACAGTAATTTGTCACCATTGGTCACCGTCCCTGTTACCCCTTTCCCGCACTTTGGAGGACTCATTCCGGGACTTGTGAGTAGTGACATAACTTGAAAACACTTGCATTATGTTCCCCTAAGTATGAACTTCATATGCCTTGAAGACATCTCCTGCAAAATATCCTTAAAAAGTCCCCTTTTTCCATTAGCGCGGATCCACGGTGTATCACCCGCGCCAATGAAGGAAATTCTCCAAAGAGGGCGCGCTCATTGGCGCTCTGTCTCAGAGTCTTACCTGCGCCAACCAAGTTTGGAAAAGTTTGTTAACAAACGCATGCCCGAGAGTTCTTTCCTTTCGACTCATGTGGCTTTTCAGGGATAATGTCAATCTCATGGATGTCGAGAATCATCATCCACAATAGCTTTTCGAGGATAATGCTTATCCCATGAATGTCTGGATTCATTGTATCTCTTCCTCCTCCTCCATCTATAAAAGCTTGTTCTGGTGCATTTGACAAGCTAGCTTTGAGTAGAGGGAGAATGATACTGTCAGAAGTCTGAGAGATTGTTGTTGAGTCTTCTTTGCATTCATAGTCAAAGAGAGAGAGAGGCTTGTTCCTGATCCCGACAAGATTTGCAAGACATGTGTCGCTGATCACCCAGCCAAAGGAGGATTTGACGTCAGAACTTCGGTTGTATACTCCTTTGTTGATTATCAATAATAGATGACTATCATTATGGTTCCATTTTTGGTGTTCATTATAATGATGATTGAATTATATCTTTTCTGACCGATATATAATTGCATCTATTGGATTTTATGCTTGTATTCGTATCGTTCTTTGCATGTGCAGGTGTCCATTCACGAAGATCGTGAGGATCGTGACCGGCCAGAGCAAAGGAACGGGAGCGTCAACTCTCCTACAACACTAGCGTTGGAATCCAAGTAGGTTCTCGTAATCCACCTTTAATTTGCAATTAGGAGTCTGCATGATAGTATTTTTTGATTGTTGCTAGACCCATTTTGGGCTAGTGGGATCGCCTCTGTGCGCAGAGGGGATTTACCTCTCCAACAACAGTTATTAGGGGAATTTTGAGGTCTAAAATGGGCCTCCTAAGAAAAATGTACAACTGAAATAAACTTTATAAGAACCAATAAGATTCAAGATGATTATGTCAACCATGGGGGATGATTCACTATTTTTTGAGTAAAAAAGTACAAATATTTAAAAATAATAAAACTACTTTTTCAACTCTTATTTTCAACTTATCTCCCTAAGTTTTTATTCAAATTTCGAATGGGAGTACTCGTTGGATGCAAAATTTAATTCTTCATCCAAGGAGTGCCCATGTTGCATACTTTCAGTGGACCCTATTACATGAAAAATGAGAAATACGTCAAAAAATGTGATTACAATCATGTTTTTTATGTATTTCTCATTTTTCATGTAGCGGGGTCCATCAAAAGTATGAAACATGGGTACTCCTTGGATGAGGATTCAAATTTTGCATCCAATGAGTGTTTCCGCTCGATATTTGAGTAAACCTATATGGAGATAAGTTGAAAATACAAGTTGAAAAAATAGTTTTATCTTTTTTCCCTTTAAATTTGATGATGTAATCTAAATATTATTTTTTTATTTCCACTATTATTTTATATTTTCCTTAGGAGGCCCATTTTAGAGCTCAAAAATCCCCTGATGGACAAGCATGATTCTCGTTGAAGATCTCAATAGTCTTGGTAACAATGATGTCCACAGTCTCAACATAATTATGATGAAAGGATCTCATAAGTGACACACTCTATCACGACATACATCAAGTTGTTGTCATGATCCTATCATTGTTATGATCTCGTTCTTTATGGAGACATAGTCACAAAGGTTATGATCTCAGTGGAGGACAACAAAGATGTTATAGCAGTAATGAAGTGGTGCAATAATGGTGCAGCAATGACAATGAGTTCAGCATTGACAAAGAAGAAAAGGATTGGTGTCTTGGTCTTGGAGTGGCCTAGTAGGTCAAGGGTCACGGTCTTGGTATTCGTCAATTGGAATCTCTATAAGAAGAATTTTGTGCAGGTTTCCGTCTCCGAGAGGGAGAGGTTTTGGCCCTAGAAAGATGCTAACATCTTGTGTTCTTGTCTCTTTTCTTTGGTATCTATTTGATGAACCAAAGAACACACACACTAATAATAATAAGTGAAGATTGATATAAGAAGAAAATTTGAAAACACCTCACAAAATCAACAAGGAATCAACCAATTGTAGATAACAAAAGTATGCCAAAAATGACAAAATGAGTTGGGGTACTCAATATATGTGCTAGCATTACCTTAAGGAGAGGATATCCTTCATTCATGTGCAAAACTCTAACCAATGATTATTATAAGAACCTACAAAATAAAGTGTCCTAGAACATAATTAAAGGAGATGCCTTTAGGACCATAAAGTACTAAAATATTTCTCCAATAGTAGGTGCCCTGAATAAATGTGTAAAGTATGTATGCTCAATAAATGTACCAAAAAGAAATGATCAAGGGACTGCTCCACTAAATGAGGGAGTCAAGAAGCTCAAGATGCCAAAACAATGCCAAGTGTAACAATATGAGTTAAGTCATTCATCAAACCATAAGGTGAATAGATATGCCAAAAAGATGACCAAAATAACAAATTGGTTAGGGAGTTTTTTTCCCAACAACCAACTCCCTAAATGTGTCCGATCTCATGGATTGACATGCAAGTGTGGGTTTGGTTATTGAAACAACCACATTAAGTTAGGTGTATCCTCAAAGAATGTGCCTAGAAGCTTAAATCCATGTGCATTTGACCAAACCTATTCCAAAAACCCTCAATACTTAATGGGCACTCTAGAGAACTATGTAGAGTCCTTAAAATATGTGCCAAGGCATGTTGAAATGCAACCAAATTCTACTCAACCATTAATAGACCAAGATATCCATTATAAGTAATATCTCAATCCTTCATATGACATGGTATAATCCCCAAGGCATGCACCCTAAGGGTATGTGTTATAGAAAGAGGGTAACTATCTCAATATGTATCAAATCAAATAATGAGCCATAAACCTAAGGAATACCCATAGTTGACAGATTTCCTTCTCCATAGATGCTTAAAGGGTAAAAAAATGTATAGATCACATGTGCAATACCCTCACTAATCCTAATGCTCTACCAAGAACCAAATGCAATATGCAAGCCTGTGTATATAACATGAAGATGCCCACAAATAAATATGCATCAAAGCAAGAACTTTAAGTCAACATCCTCCGACTGTAGCATATTTGTGCAATGTGATAAATTAGGATACTCCTCATGTTATATAAGATGTAACAAAGTGGATAGACTAGTACAATCTAAAGCCATCTATTGAAACAAAAACCCCTTTGTTCTCTACCTAATTCAAATCCACCCCACCCCACCCTACCCTCGACTACCTCCCAATATCTCTTCCCCTAACTTGATAATATATTGCTAGCAGTTTTTAAAATTTTAAAACCCCAATATACACATACATCATATAATATTTCCTGATTAGTGAAATCTCTATGAATAGAGACCATGGTTGTTAGCACTTCCATAAACCCTAAATTTTGCCTTAACATTGTTTAGTATTATTTAATATAAACTTTCAACTATAAAAGAAATAGAAGCATTTTATAGTTGAAAACATTGTGAATATTGAATCTAGTTTCAGTTCATGTGAATGATGCAGATACAAAAAACAAGTGTTTTACAAATTATATATAAATATAACTTAAAATTCAAAATTCTACCAAATTTTCACAAGCCAAATTTGTTTACATCTATCAAAATTTCAAAAATGGAATCGTTCACAAAACTATACCTAATAATAATACATAAACTAAAAATTGATAACATGATGTTTTACAAAATTACAACTAAAAATACTATTTCCAAAACTTAAATGTTGCTTTACAAAGTAACGAAATTTTTAAAAACTAACAATACAAATCGATAATGTGAAATTTTGTTTTATTTTTTCGAAAGGAATCCATTTTAGGTATTTTGCAAGTTACTTGTGAATTTCTGGACATGTTTTTTAGGTGTTTGACATGTTGAAGAATGTAACTAGGTTTGGTGTTCATAATCTATTTAAGTCACAATATAATGTATTTGTCAAAAGAAAGAAAATGAAATTTTATTATTATTAAAATTGAATTATTAAAGTATGGGTCAATTATTTTTAGGTCAAAATCATCCATCGCAGGCTTCTAGGGTTTATGTCAAGTTTCCTTGTCCATGTCATAATTTAAAGAATCCTTCTTGGGAATTATTTGTCAAGAAAGAAATTTATTTTATATTAAAATTGGCCTTCTAGGCCTCCTCCACCAAGTCGGCTTAAAACTAGGCAACAAAATCATTATAAAAAGGCAGAAACTCGACCTCATTTGTCACACACACACAAGAAGTTCGACCTGCAGTAAATGGGCCAAGAAAAAGGTGTGAAATTCAAGGAAGGAGGAGGACTCTTTCAAGCATAAGAAATCAAAATTTTCTCTCTTTTTCCCATACATGTGAAGTTGTGCAGTTGTTGGAAGGGGGCCAAAATTTTTCCATAATTAGGAGGACGAAAATATGCTACAAGAGGTCGAGATACTGCAACAAGGAAGTTGAATTTCTGGATTATTGTTGGGCTGAAGTTGTTGGATAAGAATATACTACTATATCATCTTAGAAGGCTGACTCGGTGGACGAAGAAATTTTGTTGGTCTAGGGTCTTGGTCCATCTCAATTTGAATTGTTGAAGGAAGAGTTCTTGACTGGGTTTTCCCCTATATAGGGCTTAGCCCTGGTTGTCCGCCTACATCTGGTGTCCCTGATCTTCATATTTTGTTTTTGATAATTATTTGATGAACTAAGATAAAAGAAGAACATAAGAAAGATACAAAGAATACAAAGATATCACAAAAATGATCAAATAAAGAAAATATTTCTAATTTTCTAACATGGTATCATAGCTAAGGTGAAAAATGAAGAAAAACGCAGGTTGAAGATCTATTTAAGAAAAGGATCAAGGAAAGGTCATTAAAGAGGATCATATAAGGAGATAAGTCAACCATTTATAGGAACAATAACAAATTCAATGAAGGGAGAAAACAATTTAGAAGGGGCCTCCAACTACACGACCTAGAAAAGGAGAATAGATCTCATTCTTGAAAGGAACAGTTTTAGATCTTATTCAAGGAAAAGTCAAGAAGCCTACTAATGAATCAAGTAATGCAGACAAAAGTAATTTTAGAGAACTTGAAATCGTGGTTATGAATCTAATAGTGGATGGAGTTAAGGATAACTTAATTCCATACATATCCAACATAAATTCCGCTCAAGAAATGTATGAGGCTCTCTATAAAATATTCACAATCAAGAACATTGGTCAAATAGAAAGCCTCAAGAACGAACTAAGAACTGTTAAGATGACAAATGATGATATTGTTTCATCATACTCTATAAGGATATCTAGAATCAGGGATGAACTCCAAGCAATAGATAAATTTGTCAAAGTAGAAGCCAAAATATCAATGGTAAACAACAAGAAGGAGGATGAAGAAGAAAACACCTCGAATGCTTATTTTGCTCATCACAAAAAGAAGGGAACCTTCAAGATGATCAAAGGACCTGTTACCCACCATTTTGTAGGTAATATCCCTAAGAGATTTTTTTTCTCCAAGATGGTCCTCATCCAGCAGCCAGCGACCCCTTACAGCCATCAGCTAGCTCATTGTGCCATTTCTCTGCCACCTAAGCCAGCCATGTGATCCCTCACCCATCTGCCATGATCGTATGTTTGAAGCTGGGCCTCCCAAATCTAAAGGTATGTCTTGTCATGCCAAAATTGAGTATTGTAGTTTGCTTATCATAGACACTTCTGGGCATGGGCTAATGGGGGGATTCGGCAGAAAGAATAGGCTAGGTTTTTGCTTCTGTCCCTTAGACCCCTTTTAGGAATTAACCTTGGATTCTAGTCCCGTGGGATCTCTTTCACTGACCATTTGGTTTCAGGGATGGTGTTCCACGGGAATCCTGATTTTGGTTGCATGGTCTCACTCCCTTATCCACTTATATTACCCTCCTTCCACTCATTAGTACCCCATCCATAATTTTTCCCGTTTAAGTCCATATTCCTCCATTGGTTCCACATAGGTCATCTCGCCCCTTCCCCTCGCCCACACCTTGGGTCATGGCTTGGAATGAAGCTCGGTTGATGCAACTAAAAAGAAAGTTAAAAACATATATGGCCACATTCAACGGGGAAGATACCACAAAATGCAAAAGATGGTCGGGACAAAAAATCATTCAGCATGTGGGAAAAATCCAATACATGATCTCTACCCCATTATCATGGCCATCACCCTCATTCCAACAAGCTCTATGAGCCTTCTTCATCATATAGGAACCCATGATTGTCCCAACCCTTGGTGGGCGATGAACCACCCCACCTTAAAGGGGGTATTTCACTGCTATATCTTATACATCGTGTTCTAACCCCTTGAGCCCCGAGCAGTTAATCAAAGAAAATAATAAAAAGGCAAAAGGTATATAAAGAAGGATGGAAAATCAAGGTTGGGGCACCTCATGTACCACAATTGCTCCCTCCTACACATTATAAACCCAAGTGTGGGCTTCCCTCTTGTTATCTACCCTTGTACCCCAGCATGTGACCCAAGGTTGCCCTTTCTCATTCCCTAATTCATTCACCTATCTGCCACATACCACCACCTTTTGAGGGATGTACCTTGACCATATTATCCCCTTTAGAAACAGGTACCACCTAATACAGTACTTGGTTAACCCCATTAGGAATTTAGAAGAAATTGGCACATCCCAAAGCTCATTATGGAAGGGTAGGGCATTATGAATTCCCCACCTATGGTCTATGATTAGGTAACGTCATTTACTTGATTTCTCTAATGACTTGTTGTACTGGAAGCCTAGGGGACGCATTGGATCTTATGCAAGATTGCATATGGTTTCCATTGGAGTTTGTTCTCCCTATATGGGGTCCTAATCCTCCAGAGGGCTACATTGGCATATATAGGGTGGGTGTTGAGAGCCATGGGCCTCCATAGCAACAAATTACACTTCATGGATCCTCAACTATTTATAGATTGCTCGTGGTTCACTTATTAGACGAGAAGGATGCCCCTGATCCATCATGCCCAGTTGACTCCAGATCTACACCATACACTTGACAGATAATCCAAGACTTCTATGATGATGTGGCATCTCCTACACTATCATCCTAGCCCTTGAGGGAAACCCACAAGCATCTTTGATTTGTTTGGAGACCCATGAGGACATTTGTGTGTCCCCACAATCATTTGGAGCACCACAAGTTATTACAAGGGGCCAACCCCTTGTCCACTGCTTTTGAGGGTCCTATTCTTCATTGTGGCACCCATGGACCTCATTAGGCCTCCTAGAGGGCCCTACGACATGCATAGAGTATTATGTGACCTCTTGAGAGGCTTACTTTTTCATTTGTGAGCTAGCTTGGTGGGCATGTCACCAAAAGGTTATATTATTAGCACATTATTTTATTTTTGGGGTTTATGTAGACCAAGGAGGCTAATTCGAACTCCATAGATGTGTATAAATACAAGTAAGGTGAGATCATTTCTCATCATCACTTAACTTGGAACCTCTCTATCTTTAGAGGACTTCGCACTTTTTCCTTGAAAGATTATTTTGGATTATGGATGAATTTTGATGTATGGATTTGAGATATTTCTATTTTGGAGCTTCTTATACACAAATGCGATACTAGTTGGATATACTCTCTAACATTTTAAGTGCAAATTTAACGTTATTTTTCTTGTTTCTACATACATTTGACTTTCGCTATAATTAGGGCTAATTGTTGCATGTATAAAATGTGGAATTACGTATCTATTTAGCTTATTTTTTGTATGGGCCATTGTTAGATGAATGAAATGTCCTAGATATCATGTTATCTTGATAAGTTTGCACCATTTGTATGAAGTATAAATGCATGAAAGTCACTTATCTTCTCTTTGCTCTAACATTGGATGAAATTGACTTTTGGAGCGTCCTTGAACAACAAATTAAACCCTTCTTCATTATTATCCTTGACTCCATATCCCCAAGTGAATTAGGCATAGGTCCCTCAAAAAGGTTGATCACTTTAACCCTCCTATTTACTTTTTCCCCTTTTTTCCCTAGGTCTAGCCCCATTAGGTCACCTAGGGCATCAATTTCCTAGGAAACTGACCATAAGAAAACTTCGATCTCTTAGATACAACTGCGCTAGTGGGTCCCCTTACTCTCCTCCAAATTTGAAGCAATTCTAACGATGGAATCTCCGAATACCCCAAGCCCTAGCTATAGGATCAAATTTTGCCTAGGTGTTTCCAAGGCTAGAACCTAGTAGGATCAATTTGACATCTTCGGAAGAAAATTCTCGTTTGGTCCTTTCCCCTCACCTTGGTCGGGTTAAGAGCATTATTGGTTGCAAAAATCCATCCCCTAATCTGGGCTGGGTCCACTTGGCCTCGTGTGGTCCCATTCTTCACCAAAGACTATTTATGAAGGACTACTTGAGAATCCAAGTTCTCAAGAGGATTTTAAGGATTGAGAACATCCTTTATAGGTCTTATCCTTCTACCTCAACTCTAAAATCCTCATCCCTTCTCCTTAGAAGATCAAGTCCCTTGCTTATTGTGCAAGCAAGCTCTATCCTTCAACCTCTTCTAGAAAGGGAATCATTTGGGCCACTGCACACCTGTTTATTGATCTACACTTTATAAGTGACTTCCTAACTACCGGGTATCCTCCCATCGGTGAAATTTCGTAAAGAGCAGGGAGTCTTAGTGGTGGTGACAGTGGGCTAAGTCTCAATCGTTGCCCTCTTTAGAACCCCTTTTAGGTCCCCTGCTAGTTTGAGTGTAACTTATTGGACAAGAGGGATGCACCTAATCCATCATGCCCAGCTGGCTCCAAATCTACACCATACACTTGATAGATGATCCAAGACTTCTACGGTGATGTGGCATCTCCTACATTATCGTCCTAGCCCTTGAGGGAAGCCTACAAGTATCTTCGATTTGTTTGGAGACCCGTG
The DNA here is from genome assembly GCA_031772625.1 of Pinus tabuliformis. Taxonomy (NCBI): domain Eukaryota; kingdom Viridiplantae; phylum Streptophyta; class Pinopsida; order Pinales; family Pinaceae; genus Pinus; species Pinus tabuliformis. The sequence continues at coordinate 664,736,838 of CM062810.1, read as the reverse complement.
AGGACACTTGTGTGCCCCCACAATCATTTGGAGCACCACATGTTATTACAAGGGGCCAACCCCTTGTCCACTGCTTTTGAGGGTCCTATTCTTCATTGTGGCACCCATGGACCTCATTAGGTTTCCTAGAGGGACCTACGACATGCATAGATTATTATTTGACCTCTTGAGAGGCTTACCTTTTCATTTATGAGCTAGTTTAGTGGGCTTGTCACCAAAAGGTTGTATTATTAACACATGTTATTTTTGGGGCTTATATAGGCCAAGGAGGCTAATTCGAACTCCTTAGATGTAAGTATAATTACAAGTGAGGTGAGATAATTTCTCATCATCACTTAACTTGGGATCTCTCTATCTTTATAAAACTTCGGACTTTTTCCTTAGAGGATTATTTTGGATGATGAATGAATTTTGATGTATAGATTTTGGCTATTTCTATCTTGGAGCTTCTTATTACAAATGTAATGTTGGTTCGATATACTCTCTAACATTGTAAGTGCAAATTTAACGCTAGTTTTCTTGTTGCTGCATACATATGAATTTCGCTATAATTAGGGCTAATTGTTGCATGTAGGAAATGTGGAATTATGTATCTATTTACCTTATTCTTTGAATGGGCCATTGTTATATGAATGAAATGTCCTAGAGATTAGGTTATCTTGATAAGCTTGCACCATTTGTATGAAGTACAAATGCTTGAAAGTCACTTTTCTTCTCTTTCCTCTAACATTGGACGATGTTGACCTTTGGAGCCTCCTTGAACAAGAAACTAAATCCTTCTTCATTATTATCCTTGACTCCATATCCCCAAGTGAATTAGGCACTAGTCCCTCAAAAAGGATGATCACTTTAACCCTCTCTTTTACCTTTTCCCTTTTTTTCCTAGGTCTAGCCCCATTAGGTCACCTAGGGCATCAATTTCCTGTAAAATTGGCCACAAGAAAACTTCAATCTCCTAGATACAACTGCATTGGTGGGTCTCCTTGCTCTCCTCCAAATTTGAAGCAATTCTGACAGTGGAATCTCCGAGTACCCCAAGCCCTAGCTCTAGGATCAAGTTTTGCTTAAGTGTTCCCAACGCTAGAACCTAGTAGGATCAATTTGACATCTTCGGAAGAAAATTCTTGCTTGGTCCTTTCCCCTCACCTTGGCCAGGTTAAGAGCATCATTGATTGCCAAAATCCATCCCCTAACTTGGATTGGGTCCACTTGGCCTCGTATGGTCCCATTCTTCACCAAAGCATATTTATGAAGGACTACTCAAGAATCCAAGTTCTCAAGAGGATTTTAGGGATTGAGAACATCCTTTATAAGTATTATCCTTCTACCTCAACCCTCCAATTGTCATCCCTTCTCCTAGAAGATCAAGTCCCTTACTTAAAAGGCAAGCAAGCTCTACCCTTCAACCTCTTATGGAAAGGGAATCATTTGGGTCACTCCACACCTCTTTATTGATCTACACTTTATAAGTGACTTCCTAACTACCGGGTATACTCCCATCAGTGAAAGTCTATAAAGAGTAGGGAGTCTTAGTTGTGGTGATAGTGGGTTAAGTCTCCATCATTGCCCTTGACCTAGTAGTTGCCCTCTTAAGAACCCCTTTTAGGTCCCCTACTAGTTCGAGCGGTAACATTTTGGCGTCGTTGTCAAGGACACAAAACGTGTGTTTGGTTCCCCATGTGACATATTCACATATCATTTATTGGTGACTCCATTGGAAGAACAAAGACCTAGTTCTTCATTGAATTTAAAAAGTCAATGATTGGGTGAAAAAAGCATTTGTTAAGGCAATTTCATTCACCCCAATGACTCCCATATCATTAAGGACCCAACAACACATTGACCACATATTTTCCCACCATATATATGACTGGGACCCCAAGATACCCTTCATCGAAATCCACGAAGAATATGCCAATGTTCGATCAGGATCCACATTCTGCAGCCAACCATGTGGTAAGGTTCATAAGGTACCTTTCAAAGCAAAAATATAACTTAACCTTGAGACCAAATGGAATTGTTTGTCCTATCCATTGCCCCAAGTATTGATTGCCTTGAATCATGTAAACCTAAAAGCATTCCTTCTCTTGCAATGTTAACTACGCAGTTTTTGTTGCATGAAGGGCCAAGTTCCCAACCTCATGAATACATATCCCAAATGTTAGATATGGCCCTTCGAGAGGAGGAAGTTATTGAATATGGTTTTATGTTTCAGGAAGTGCCTCTTATTGATGCATACTTTAATGGTGGTGCCAAAGGAGAGACTCGTGAATTAGAAAGCATGTCCTCTAAGGATAATGAGGAAGATCTCAACCCCAAGAGCCCTCAGACATTGCAGGAATGGATGATGGAATATGAAAAGTCTTGCAAGAAACTGATGAACAAATATGACTCCCAAGAGATTTTCTCCCACTATTGTGAGCAATCCGAAAGGCTTTGTAACACGAAGAGTGAGTATAAAGAGAGTCCTATTGATGACCTTCTTCTTGAAGCATTTTATCAAAATCATGTAGTAAATACCTTGGGGATCATTCTTCATGAGCGAATGAAGTAGGAGAAGTCCTCCCTATCTAAAGAGGATAATGAATGGCATCCTGACCAACACCAAATACATAGTGAAGAATGTGAGGATTCTGAGGAAGATCATGATAGTCAAATAAACGAAGAATCTATTGTAGCTTCCATTGTTATTTAAGTCTTATTTTCAGTTCTATCACAAAATGAAAGAAAAATATAAAAAAAAATGAAAAATCAAACTATTGTCTAAAGGTCATGCAGGTTCAAGAGCCGCGATCAATCGATAGCTTGATGAGTAAAATGAGGTGTGCAGGAAGCAATGAGCACGAAGATTAATTAAAGATCAACCCCCGCAGTTGACCGTGACATTAGCATGGTTGACCACAATGTGTGGCCTGAAATCACTGCGGGGGTTCAACCTCAATGAAGCTCCCATATATTCTTTACCCCCATAAAGTTTAAAAGAAATAAATTATTTTGTTTGATTGACAGCTTTTGAATGTGAGAAACCCACGAGAAGATCTGGGCCGTCTGATCAACAGGCCACAGATCCGACGATAATCGGGTGGGTAACTAGAATGAAGTTTATTTCGGAAATCGGACACGATGGCATATGAAATACAGTTTAATTCGTTGAAGTCTGGGCCAATCTCAGTCGTCCATCGAAAGAGACGAGATCCGACGGATATCAGGTGGAAAAGTAATCGGGTTTTATCGTTAAAATCGGACCCGATAGATCATTAACTGGCAGTTTTTATTTCCTATTGGGTCTGTATGGGAGTCAAAGGGGTGTTGAAAAAGCGGACTTGATAAGGTTTAGTTCAAAAAGGTTTAAAGTTTCGTGAGTTCCAAAGGATCGGACTGTTTATTGAATGAGTGATCGGATAGTGATCGCGTATAGCTCAAGCGGACCCGACAGGTTTGTGAACCAGATTGTTAATCCTTTTCAGTTCCATGGTAAACTATGTTCCGCGTAAATTAGCCGATTCCGTTGTTTAAGAAAAATAACCAAAATTAGAGGGAGATGATCAAAACTTGAAAGGGACTGTGATTGGTCAGGTTTCCTTGTGTTTTGGCCAATCAAAACACTCCCGATACGTACGTGGGCCGAAGTCCACGCACAGGGTTTTGTCAAATACAATCTATTATGTTAAAACAGTTTAACCATTATCAAAGCATCTACAGAGAAACTTCATCAACAACCAAGCAACAAATTTGAAAGCGAACAATCATCATCATTTTTCTAAATTATGTTACTTCTTGTTATTTTATTTACGAGGTGTCTTTTATCATCTATGTAATACTCTGTAATAGCTTTCACTTTAGACAATTAGGAGAATAGTTAAGTAGTTTGATAGTTTTGGTGATTACCAACTGTCTCATAATGTATAAAAAAAGGAAAATTTACAGAAAAGGGGTTCGAACTTTGGAGAACCTGGATAATAGGCCACTGTATTCCTGATACAACTGTTGATTAATGAAGGAATCGGAAGTTTTCCACACATTGTTGGGTATGATTTTGTGACTTCTCTGTTATGTGTCATCATATGTTTTCTTCCTTTAAGTATAGTAATGAAGCTGCAAGTCTTTATTTGCTTATGCAAATGAAGTTAAAATCCCTTAAAAGAAGAAAACATATGATAACACATAACAAAGAAGTCACAAAATTAAACAAACAAAAAAATTATTTTTGTTTAAAATACTATAGTAATATTAATGATATGTTTATTAAAAATAATATATGTTTATTTAAGAATATTTTTAATAAATTTTTAGGGATGGCAACTTACGAGGAAAACCTAGAAATGTCAAATTCAACGATAAGAGGGCAGGTAGTGGCTAAGAGAAGGTGGAATCATGGGTTAGAGTGGGAATCTAGTTATCACTGATCTTCCAACCTTCATCACGGTTAGGGTTGTTAGGGTGTTTTTTGGGGAGTCGAATTTCTAGATTATTGTTGGGAAGAAGCTGTTGGATCAGAAAAGACTATTATATCATCTTGGAACACTAACTTGGTGGAGGAGGGAAGTATGTTGGTCTAGGGTCTTGGTCCATCTCAATTTGAGTCATTGAAGAAAGAGTTCTTGGCTGGGTTTTCCCCTATATAGGGGTTTTAGCCTTGGCTGTCCGCCTACATCTAGTGTTCCTAATAGTCATATTTTTTTTTTATAATTGCTTCATGAACTAAGATAAAAGAAGAACACAAGGAAGATACAAAAAATACAAAGATATCACACGTAATTATCAACTAAAGAAAATCTTTCTGCCTTTCTAATTTTGTAACATGGCAAAGGTTTACATTGATTCTGTAACAAAGCCACAATCTGTGAATTGGGACATGCCTAATGATTGAACAGTTTTGCAATCAACTCGAGGATCTACTTATATTAGGCATTTTCAAAGATGAATTCGAGAATTCACGTCTTGAAGTATTGAAGTGCAGAAGGCATGCAGTGCCAAAAATGCCTATAAAGCAAATAGCTGGTTTCCTTTTTGAGGATTTCCTTTTAAATAAACTGTGAACAATCTTTACAACTGTTGTATATTTGTTAAATATTTGTTACATGATAATATCATGATGCAGCTTGTACTGTAACACACCTTAATACAGGGTACTGATTCCAAATTTTCGCTAGCTATAATGTGCTCCCCTACAGCTGAGAAAAATCATTGCTTTCGACCTTTAACATTACATATCTTCGAGTATTTCCTTTTAAATAAACTGTGAACATTCTTTACAACTATCATATATTTGTTAAATACTTCTTCAAATATTTCTTACATAATAATATCATGATGCAGCTTTTACTGTAACGCAGCTTAATACCAGGTACTGACTGCAAATTTTGGCTAGCTATAATGTGCACCCTAGCAGCTGATAAAAAGCACTGATTTCAACCTTTAACTTTACATGTCTTCTGTTCCACAAGAATAGAAGACAGAGATGGGTTGTTGATTCCTAGATCACTCCCAATTTTTTCATACTCATTAAGAGCATCTTCCATTTCTGATTCTACAGACTCATCTTTTCGACCTTTCAAAACCTGGCACAAGGCATCTGAATAGTACTGCTCTTTTTCGGCATCATGCCCAAATGGATCCAATGCTGGTCCCTGACTCAAACCAAGAAAATAAATTAGAAGACAACAGATTCAAGCAGCAGATTCTACATGAGAATTAACCAAATAATAAACCCCAAATGATTTTCACTGTGGACATAAAACAGCAAACCTGACAGCATTCGGCATAGTGTTTGTAAGCTTCACTATCTTCAACTGTATCAAAGAGAAGCCCTTTGCCATACCAGTTATCAACTTCTGTTGTTGAGGCAATGGCAAGGTAACTTGCAGAAAAGAAAAACTAGAGTCAATTGCAAGTTAGATATAATGTCCTAGGAAAACATCGTCCACAAGAGATAACTAGCTGAAGGAAGAGGGAGATCTCATGTGACACAAGCACCACAAAATAGTCATCCACTAATCATTACCTCTCAAAAATAGCTTCTTGATATGAGTCTCCAGAGAACAAACATTTCAACTCATCACAATCATCATTGACCTCTTCGTCTCTTTTCCTGTACTGTACACTACCTCGGGTAGCAATTTTACACAATTGCCCTTTTCCTTCAACTTTTCTTTGACCAAAAAGCCAGTTTGGACTTTTCAACTGTATTTCACTGTATTGAGAACAATAAGAATGGGTTAATATATCTTAATTTTATTTCTTTGATCAAATGCAGGGAACTGACTCTCATAAAACCTGATTTATTTCTAACTTCATCAGCCAAAAGCTACCTACTTCAATTGTTTTAAAAATATGCAAGTATGAAAGATAGGACTACGAGGGAAAATAAAGAAAATTGAGTGCCATGACTGTTCTAGCAGAAGGAAACTGGATAATAGTGCAGGCATATTAACTGATTTTTTTCTGAAGTTCAATTTATGTTTATAAACCACTAAGGATATATGTTCTCTAAACATAAGATTTAAATTCATAAAAGTCCTAGCAATGCCTGCCACAATATGATTTTTATATATTGAAGCATGGGATTCAATTTTTCTGAAAAGTGTAGTGGGCACTGTTTTAAAAACCAGCTGTTTCGACTCCGATTCAGCCAAGTTGGTCCAAGTCATAGCCCAACCGGGTCGACTCGGCCTTTGAACCGAACTGGCCGGCCGGGTTGTTACCGAGCCAGCCGAGTTGGCTAACAACTCGGCCGGCTCGGTAACAACCCGGTCGGCTCGGCTAAGTCTGAGCCAACTCGGCCGGCTCGGTAACAGCAGCCGGTCAAGTCACTTCAGTGGCATTTTTTTTTTGAAATTTCATTTTTGGGGACTCACTGGGCTTCCCTGTCTGACTCATGGGTTTCCCTAGCTGACTCGGATCCCTAGTATTGATATGCTATTCATGGTAATGCTAAATTCTTAAAGTAAAAGTGACATTCTCCTTAATCTTCATTTTCATTCTCCTTAATCTTCATTTTCATCCTTTTACTTAAATTTTTAACATTACCATGAAATGACTTAGGATGTTTGAGAGTGGTTCCGGCATCATTGGATTTCATATGGAGAAAGTAGAATTTTAGATTTCATTCAAAATCCAGTAGACTTATCAGTTTTTCAGGATTTCAGGATTGGGGGATTGCAATGTTTACATTGAATTTTGTCATGTATTAGGGTATGGAACTCATATTTAATCAAGAGAACCAATCCCTCTATGTACCTTGATGTTAGTGACATTGGTTGTCGAAATCCTCCGGGATTCGCTCCCAAACCGGGAGCTTCTGAAAATGCCGTTCCCGCTCCCAAGTAAGATGATGTTGGCAACTCTAGCAGTAGCCAGTAGTATTGGTCACAGACTTTTGTTGTAGAGGCCATTTCTAGCCTCCTTGGTTATGTGTTTTTGTTTTGATCTCTATATCATCATCGTGCATGTATTGGACAGTGCACTGGGTGCCATTTTGATATAATGGATATATTCATGAGCCTACTTTGATCATATGTTGTCTTCTATCTATATTATAATGCTGTGTGTTTGGAAACATGAATGAAAATCTTTAAAATTATGTGTTTTTATAAAAAATAAATATTTAATGTATCTTTTACAATGACAGTCATTGAAATCGAGCCGGCCGAGTCAATACCGAGTTGGAGTTGGACTCGGAGTCGACCCTCAGCCGAGTCGGAGTCGGAGTCAGAGTTTTAAGACATTGGTAGTGGGCCAGTACCATGAAAACCTGTCTTTCGTAAAAACCGAAATATTACTCAACTAACTATTAGTCCGCATACCTGCCAACAAATATGTTAACTTGCAGACATCTATATAAACCATACTCTGATGTTTTCTTCCCATGTCTTCAAACAAATACAAGCTAGTGACTTTCTCATAGTTGATTGGCTGCCATCAACTGGAATTCTGTGGGAAGCCTCTGGGATACACCGTAACTTATTTCCCAAAGAGAGGAAACTTTGCATAGTGGATACAAATGTTTGTTCAGGATCTAGAATTAACAGTCATAAAGATACAAATTGCTAACCTGGTATGGTTAAAGTAACTTCGACAAAAAGGGATTCTGTCAGGAGCCGTCAGAATATACAACTCCCATACAAATTACTAACTCTTCAGGATCTAGAGTTAAAGTCATAAAGATACAAATTGCTAACCTTGTATGGTTAAAGTAACTTTGACAAAAAGGGATTCTGTCAGGAGCCATGAGAATAGACAAGTTTCATACAAGGGAAGCTCCCACGGTAGATTGGAATATGAGTTGACAAGAAATCATGTCTAAATCTTACACCTATGTCATTCACAACTGGATTAACTGTGCTCCAATTCTAAAGCATAAGCTGAAATCTGGTTGCAGCAAGCTATGTAAATTACAGATTAGATAGATAATATTAATAAGCTTGCTCAAGGGGTTAGCTGAAGCTCAACTGGTTGTTGCCAATGTTGCCAGGCATTGGGCTAGTTCCATGCCAACAAGTGCCCAGTTTGAATCTCTGAGTGTGGCACATTAATCTCTGTAATGACTAATGAGTTTATTAGGGACGCCATCCATGCCTGTGGGGAAGCATCAGGTGTTCCCCTTTGAGGTTGGAAAAATAAAATAATTTTAAAAAGTATGTCACTGGGATTTAAAGAAAATAATTTTAAAAATTAGGTCAATGGGAATTAAGGAGTACACCCAGTGTAGCACAAGTGGGAGTGCAAAAGCAGTCCTAAAGCTATGTGAATAGCAACAAATAAAGATCAATGCCAACAGACCAGCTCAAGGAAGAGACAAAGACATAAATGTCAAAATCTCATCAAGAACATGTCAAGAGGTCATGGAACTAGAAGCAAGGTTGAATGAGTTTCGGGGTTGGCAGGGGTGTTGATATTTGGGTAGCTGTGGGAGGTATCCCCCAGCTACAAGTTGGCCCATGAAAAGGAGGGAAATTACAATTTTAAATTTGAATTAAATTGCTCAAGTCAGCCCCTCAAGTTCAGGTCAGCCCAGCTAAAGGACATGACTCTTGGGCACCACAAGAACAATATAAATTGGCACTCGACCTCCATCATTTGGACACACAGTTCAGATCAAATAACATCTTCTATTCTTCTGTTCACACATGTGAGTTAAGGAGGAAGAATTCTGAAGCTTTGACTGCGTTGACCAGCATTTACCGAGTGCTGTTTGACTGAATTTCTGGGCAGGTTGACTGAGATTTCTGGGCAGATTCAGAGGCTGAATTTTGGCCTGTTACTCGGCAGTTTGAGCACAGGTTGACTGACCTACTTTTGGGCAGTTTGACTGCAGTTTGACTAAGTTCCTGGGCAGTTGCAGGAGGCCTAATTTTGGCCTGTTTGACTGAGGTTGACCGATTTTTGGGCAGGTGCAGGAAGGCCGAATTTCAGCCTGGTTGACCAGATTTGACTTGTGTTGGTTTCTTTGGTCTGTTTGACCAAGCTTGAATAGAAAAATCAGATTGTACGTTTTGTTGAATTGAACAATTTCTCCTAAGCAAAGGTTGCTAGGTTTTTCCCAGGGTAAATTTGTGTCTCTTTTGTGCTTGGCTGTCTCTTTATGATCCTACTGTCATTATTGCATTACTGTTGAGATTTTCTATGTATAATTGCTTGAAGATATATGTGACATAAGACAACTGATTAATGAATCATTGAAAAGTAATTATTAGATTAGAAGATCAACCTCTTTTAAGAAAAATCAACATGGTATCAGAGGCTGGGTGAAAGAGCAGCCATTAAAGGGACAGTGCTAGTAAATAATGCGGTAGAGTAAAAGACTTACAAAGGATATATTGGATCATTGGTAGTTTGACCATTCCTTGATTGACTGATAACATGATGAAATAGTCCATAGGGCAATCACCTTATGAAATAGGTCTGCTCTGTATGGAAGAAGGAAGTTTTCTGTTGTGTGACCAGGCTGAGTTTATCTATCTACTGGACATGGAGAAGAGGCTGCCCAAGTCAAATTCCATCTTTTCCTGAGAAGAAGGTTGAAGCCCTTAGAAGCCAAGTAACATAGGGTCGAAAAGACCTCAGTACTAATTGTTGACGGTCGAAAGGGCCTCAATGGGGGCGCAGAAGAGGCCCAGTAGCCTCAGATTGGTGGCCAGGAGATGTGGAGGTGTCTCAAGCCTGTGTGGAGGCCAACGAGGCAAAGAAGAAGGGCTGTTGTTCAAGGGTAGGCTGAGTATAGGCTGGACTGTGAAGTAAAAAGGCTGAACAGAAATCTAGAAAGCCGAGTTGCAGGATTGAGTTTAGCCTGGTTGAGAGGACAGTGTTGAGGCCTGTCTAGGAAGCTCTCTAGAGGCAAAATCAAAAGTGTTGTCATTGATAAGGCCTGCCAAAAGGGGTTGAACTGAGTGTGATCCATACACCTGTGCAACATCGCTTGGCAACCTGAAGTGTGATGTACTGTATCAAAGTTTTCTTTAGAACTGTTGCCTTGAAGCTGTACATTGTCATGAACCTTGTACTATATGGTTGAAGAAGGGTCCTTGACAAGTATGTGTAGAATATGCCTTATATATGCTATTGAAGCTAAAATTGTATTGAGATATGTTGCTAGGGTTTTTCCAGAACAGATTCATATATGGCAGATTTTTTCTTTTAAGCATTTGAGATATGATCAAATTGATTTGATTAAAGAAAGTTACTCTAGTGCCAGAAGGAGCTGAAGACAAATGCTCTCATAAAGCAAGAAAGGCAACATTTGTGCTAAAGTATGAGCCCTTCTTGGAAGAGCTAATAGATTTAGGATTTGTAAACACTAGAAAAGGCTTGAAGGTTATGATTTAGAATGTCGTAGGGTTTGTGGACAAAACCCTGGAGCTAGACCTAGAGTGTTGAAAATCAATGAATCTGTTGAATGAAGAAACCCTAGCTCATACAATTCATGTAAGCAAGGAAAAGAAAGTAACATGCATTAGTAGTTGATGATGAGGACGAGGATGAGCATTTCTAGCTTGATGAGATTGCAGACGGATTTCAATGATTTCTAAAAGAGGCAAGGATCAAGAGGGAATTGACAATTCCCTAAAATCCTGAGATCAAAAGATAAGTGCTTCATATCTTTCTTCCATGATTATTATTACTTTATTTTTGGTCAGCCTCTTGTCTTTGATTTAATTGTTTCTTACATGGCCTCCTAATGAGGTTTGTAGGTATTGTGAAGGCTGCCAAGGCTCTGGCAGCAGATGGAAGCATTGGGAGGAACTAAGCAAAGTTTGTGACAAAGGATTCTCCTGTGATCAAGCATATACTCAACAAGAGTGATTCATGTTCTAGAGGGAGAAATTGTACAGACATCCACAATTGTGCTAGATGACCGGACAAAGCTCCTAGTTAAGAGGGAGCAGACAACCAGGTAGTTTGGAAGGATGCCATGATAAAGAAATATTAGTCCATCATGAAGAATGATGTGTGGGAAATTATGCCAAGACCTGAAGGGAATTCAGCGACGACTTCCAAGTGGATCTACAAGATCAAGCATGCGATAGATGGCAACATAGAGAAGTACAAAGTGTGGTTCGTGGCAAGAGGGTTCTCCCAGAAAGAGGGATAGGATTATGAAGAGATATTTGCTCCAGTTGCCAGATACACTTCTATTAGAATTATTATTTCTATTGCTTCTATTATGGGTTGGAAATTGCATCAAATGGATGTGAAGACCACTTTCCTCAATGGAGTAATTGAGGAAGAAGAAGTGTACATAGAGCTACCTTAGGGCTTTGAGGTACATGAGAGGGAATCTCATGTTTGCATACTAAAGAAGGCTTTGTATGAACTCAAGCAGGCACCTTGGGAATGGTATCTCAGATTGATGGATACTTGATGAGTCTTGGTTGTTAAAAGTAAGCCTATGATCTTATTATTATATGTTGATGACTTGTTTTTTACGAGAGTAGAAGGACTCACGTGAAAAAGGAGCAGTAGTGGCAGAAGGATTTGCTTTTATGATAGAGGAAGCAATCAGGATTACCTCAGGAAGCCCTACTTCAAAGGAAGTTGACCTCTAAATTCGAGATGAAGGATCTAGATTAGATACATTACTTCCTTGGTCAAGGGAACTATACTATTGAGATCCTTCAAAAGTTTCGGATGATGGACTGCAAGTTCATACACACTCATATGGTGACCAATTTGAAGATGATGAGAGGCTCTGATTCAAATTTGGTGGATCCCACAATGTATAGACAATCAAGCAAAGTGGAAGGACTAGTCGTCCAAGTGGATGTCATGGGATTGAGATTGTTAGACTAGAAGCTCAAAAACGAGAGATCTCTAGAGCAATATGCATTCGAAGAGTGGACGATGCTAGATAACAAATATGCTTCAATGACTAGGACGCAACAGCTACAGAGGGAGCAACTAAGACTGCCACAGTAGGATCTGTTTCAATGTCAAAGGGAGCACCCAATCAGGGTGATTGGAAAGCAGCTATGGTGAGGGATTCAGTGAAGGAAGCCGACCATTTTATGGTTGAGCCAAGACATGCAACACAACATGTGTAGAGGTACTGACATGGTACAGTTGGACATGGTTGAGATATGTCTCAAATGATGAAGTATAGTTGCAAGGAAATACAAAATCAGATTGGGAAGAGAATGTAGAAGATAGGAAGAGCACATCATGGTGTTCCTTCAATTTGAATTCTGCTATGATATCCTGGATGAGCAGGAAGCAAACGTATGTTGCACCAAGCCTGTAGAGGTTGAGTATATTGCAACGAGTTTGGTGAGTTGTGAAGCAATGTGGCTTCGGAAGTTGCTTGTAAGATTGGTTGATCAGGTGTTGAAGATGACCATGATAATAGGTCGTAGCACATTGAGATCAAGTACCACTACACTCCATACATCGTACATATGGGAGCAATGAGGCTTCAATACATTTCTACAAACGAGTAGGTTGTTGACATTCTCACAAAGCCTCTATCCTAGATGAAGATTGTCTACTTTAAGTATAAGCTTGGTGTTGTTGAGAATGCTTCCCTTGGTTAGAGGGAGTGTTGATGTTGTAGCATCAAGGGCGGATATTCTCCCTAGGTCAAGGGTATTGACTAGGCACCATGTAATGTGGCTAGAGATCATCAGGGCTCAGAGTGCTCTCCTGGTCAGAAGGTTTTGACTATATTGCCAAAGGTTACTTGGCTAGCGGGTAGAGTGAGTGCCCCATAGCATCGAGTTGTTGAGAAATCAGGGGGCTTGCGCTTAAATTAGATTTCTCTTTCTTTGATAATTGCTTGTGAATATTTGTTGGCTTCTTATTAATATTTATTGTGTTTCTTTCATCAAACAATTATCAAATATAAACATGAATATCACAAAAGAACAATGAACACAAGATATGGGTTCAAGCTAGGGAAAAACCCCTCTAAGGGTAAAACCCAAAAAAAATCTCTTCTTATAAAATCAGATCAAAGTGAGATATCCAAGACCCATGACCAACATTCTAGATGTCAATTCAAAGCTACCTTCGACACGACAAATCCATCAATAGCAAGACACCAACAACAAATCTTCAACAAGAGACATGATGCAGAACTTCCACAAATCCTTCTTCAATTTCAAACTTTGACCCTCCTTTTTTCTACAAAATTTTAGAACCAATCAAGCAAATTGTGTGTGTCCAAATGAGCTCAACTCACCCTTTATTTATACTTTCCAGAGGGGTTCGAATAGACATGACCTTTGGGGTAGGGCCGACTTGGCATCTAGAGGTAATTTTGACCCAAAATACATATTTATAATTATTTTTCCTTTTGCTTTACAATAGATCCAAATAGGACTTTGACTCATCAAATCCTAAAAGCATGAAGAACGTGCTTAACTAATGAAATAATAATTTATTGAAGATGAAAGCCATGCTTGAAAAATAAATTTCCTTTTTCTTCTTTTATGAAGACCAAACCTAGTTACATTTTCTAACGCTCCCTCTTAACTTGGGAGGTATTCATAATTCCATAACCAGTACAAGGATACTTCTCAAATTGCAATATTCTCATAAGAGTCGTCAGATTGATAAGCCATCTTTAAGCATCAACATCATAACCAACATTGTCAAATTGCAACATAGCAAGGCCTTAACTTGACAAGCTCTAACTCTCCACAAGACTAGAGCACAATGTTGTACATATGGACACCACCATCGCCTCTCAAGGCACATATCCTATCTGAATGTTCACTAAGTATGTCCTTATGGACTATTCTTATCTTGGATTCCCAATCCTTAAAGAATATCAGTCCTCTTCGATCACTCTTATCTTGGATACCTTGTCAAATCCTCAAAAAGTGTCGGTCCACAAGACTACTTCCTATCTTGCATTCCAATCCTCAAGGAGTACTAGTCCCAACTGCTTATCCAATCCTCCATTCTCCCTCCCAGTGTGATACACTAGACATACGACAACTAGTGCTGACCTAGTTCATGACACATGGAGAATATGGTATCCACCATCACTCCGTCTCCACCAGGGAGGAGGTCCTTACTCCTTAAATATGAAAGAGATTTCTTGCTCCCTCTCAATCTGGGAGACATCATAACAATCCTTAGTTGGTCTCAAACTTCATCAATGCATCAACTACTTGTCCTTTCGTGGAGAGTTTAGTGGTAGCTGCAAGGGCTCCTATCTTGCAATACATCATAGTTGAGCTTCGACCTTCTTTCATATTTCATCTTCATGACAGGGTTTCTTGGCTCCTAATAGCATCATATCAAACTTTGAGCTTCATGTATCTTGTCAATCATCAAACAACATTGTCATCAAATGGTTCATCTATCATCTTCAAGGAGTCGTGCTTCTTCATAGCTGCTAGCATCTTCCTTCATAACAGAGTTCTGCCTCATATTCTTCAAAGAGTCATATCAATTTTCCAATATCAATTCTGCTTTCATGCCTATCAAGTCATCAAAAGTGTTATCCATGCAATCCATGTGTTTCATGATCAAATCACACAGTTGTAGGTACATTAATATCATCTAACAAAATATCTCAACTGCTATCTTTCCCCTCTGCATATTATGTTGCAATATGCTTTTCCAAGGAACCAAATCATATCTCAAACAAATCATCAATATCAGTATTGTCAAATCATAATGGCCTCAAATTAAGGTGTGAAATTTTGCTACTTGCTCCTTCTGAAGTCAATCATTCCTCTGCATGTTCTATCTTCTTATTGCAACAAGGTTCTACTTCATCTTTCAATCATCAATGTGTTCTTGGAATGTCCTTATCAGTTGGAAGCTTCAATATCAACAAGGTTCCTACAACTCCCTCTTTCCATCATGCTCATCATTATTAAGGAGTCATCATCAAGCACGAGTCTTGTTTTACTTTGTTCTTCCATCCTTCCCATATTGATTCTACAATTTTGACAACCTTCATTATGTGCTTGCAATTTTCACCAGCAAGTACAACCAAACAAAATATATAAAGACAAGAACATGACGTAAATCCTGTTAATCTAGGGTTTCCATGATTTATCAAAAGTGCACTTCTAGGGTTCTAATTACAAACCCTAGATATTCCTCGATCTAACCCATATTAGGGTTTTTATTTTTAAGAAAGATACCCAGTCCTAGGGTTTTCTCTTTAAGCCCTAGTATTTATATTAATCTAATCCTTGCTAGGATTTTAATACATACCCTAGGGTTTTATTTTCAAAACTAGTGTTTTAATATCAAAGAACATTTAGCCCTGCAAACCCTAGACAACATTTCTCAAGAGCTAGGATTTTCTTAGAGGAATCAATTAGCTAGGGTTAGGATTTCACTCCTAGGGTTCAAAAACCCTAAATACCAAGAGTCTTCGAGACTTCACAAATTTGCAAGTCCTACAAACCCTGGATTCTCATGATCTTTAAAAAAATGCAAAGGATCAACTACAAAACTCTAGAGGCTTTATATATATATATATATATATATATGCAAACCCTTTCAAATGATCATCAACATGAAATAAAATATAATAAGCAATTTGGCATAGGTCATAAGAATTATACGTACCTCTTAGACTTTACCTATCCTCTTTTGCAAAGACCTAGTCTTTAACATCATCAAATTCATTTAAAAAGACAACTTAGCGCAAGGGTTAACGAATCCATTCATAGAGCTTTAAAGCTTCGGTCTTTTGTCCATCGACCATTATTGTCAAGCCATACATCATCTTCTTTTAAAGCTTCAGGTTGACTTCATGGTGAAGTTCATCTTCTTTATATGTATAGACATGGAGTCTTTTCGCAGACTTTTCATTAAATTATATTAATCACTGTCTAACTGCATGTTGAAATTTAGGCATCTAGGGATGAATTTTCCCTTTGCCCTAAATTAAGCCCATCTTACCCTAAAAATGGAAAATTTAAATTATTATCAATATTTATGTGGGCAAGCAATGGTAAATATATTTAAAATGAAAATATAAATTTAAATTAGAGTATCCCTCCATAATTTCAAAGTCGGCTTGAGCAAAGGTCATGTCAAATGCCTCCTTATTGAACAATATAAAAGGGGATCTCTTGGATCCAAAAAGGGGCATCGATTAAACTTACAGGAAAGATTGAATTGGTTTGTAATAGTCTCACATTGGCTCTCGCATCACTTAACACTCTCGCGTCAATGTAATGTTCTCGTATCACTATAATGGCTTCGCATCAATGTAATGTTCTCGCATCACTGTAATGGCTTCACACCAATGTAATGACTCGCACTGTGGATTTGCCTTAGTCCCGAACTGTGATATTGCTTTGAATCTCGCTTTGTGGTATTGCTTTGACTCTTGCTCTGTGGTATTGCTTTGACTCTTGCCCTGTGGTATTTCTTTGACTCTCGCACTGTGGTTTTGGTTTGGCTCTTGCACTGTGGCTCTTGTATATGTTTATGCCTCACAATGCACATCTCTGAGGTACATATATTAACATAGCTATACTGTGCAAAATATTCTGATGGCTCTCTATCTTGTATGTATGGTTTACATTCATCTTGGTGACTCGTTTTAAGTAGTCCAAATATGATCAGTTCATCCTTTAGTTTTCAGTGTCTGAATGTATGATGAAAATGTCATTAAATGTAACCTAGATCAGTTCAACAGTTAGATTTCAATGACATTTTATGTAACCCAAATAGTTATCAATGTAATGAAACATATGACCTCGACATTATGATAGCAAGATGATGACATTGTTCCTTCAATCAGTATCTTTAATATGACAATTCTCTTTGACAAGTGGCAACAATGTGACTGTGATCCTAGATGTATGAACAATTCATGGGTATAGTAATAACCTTGTTGAAAGTTGCACAAAGATCACTTGAATTGGCATCCGATGGCATTTTGATGTGACCCTACATGACAATACTTACATGTCAGTACACTTGGTATAGTAACTTATATGATGTTAATACTAGATAGTGATCTATGTATTTTGCTGAGACCTAGTTGAATATGGCAATGGCACCTATATGATGACAGTATATGATGACAATGACCATGCTCTTAATGACTATGACTTGAAACTTTTGATATGATGGTAACCATGGAAACAGAAACTTTGACTATGGTAGTATCCTTATTGAACTTAATATATGACAGTGGCAGTGATGGGAATCTTGCTAACAATGCTCCTATGACAGTGATAACAATGTTCCTATGGAAGTGATGACTATGCTTCTATGACTGATTTGTCAATGTAGCTATGGTAGATGTGATATTGTGAGATGATAGCCGCTCTCCTGAACTTGTCTCTTTCAATTCACAAACGTAGTTGTGAATTGACTTGTATTGGCCTCGAAGGCCTGATATGAATGATGTATCTCACTAAGGATGTACTTTGTATCTCAACTGAACAATTGATGAATATCTAACAGAAAAAGAATATGGTTGGGTTTTCCCCATTATGGGGTTGTGTTCATCTCTGACCTAACTCTAGTGTTTCTATTATGTATGTTTTTGTTAAATTTGACAACTATGGCCAAACATCACTTTGGACAGCTCTTATGAGGTAGCTGATATTTTTCTTGGATTCCTCTTTCCGAGAGGTGTAGGATTGATCTGAATATCATCCCATTTTGACATGTACAAATGAAGTTATGAATTTATTTTGATTATGCACAAATTATCAAGGTCGACCAGTCATCAAATTAG
Source organism: Pinus tabuliformis (assembly GCA_031772625.1). Classification (NCBI taxonomy): domain Eukaryota; kingdom Viridiplantae; phylum Streptophyta; class Pinopsida; order Pinales; family Pinaceae; genus Pinus; species Pinus tabuliformis. Next base: position 664,718,675 of record CM062810.1, on the reverse strand, counting down.
CCTCCTCCAGCCTTCAACGTTGCATATAAATACAAGGTGCCTCCTTATTTTGGCATCTCATCTCATTCATCTTTCTCTCTCTCATCTTGATTGGGTACGAATTTATGGGCCTCTCTCTCTCCACACGTGCAAAAGGAAGACTATCTTTTCTAGCTGTTGCGTTGACCAAATTTGACCGAAATTTCAGGAGGCTGACTTTGACCAACGTTGACCCTCTTTGACTTTGATTTTGTGAGGGAGACTTCTGTTTGGGCAAGACACTATTCTAGGCACAAAAACTGAGGCAGTTTGACCCCTGCGTTGACCAACGTTGACTGCCCTAATTCAGGTTGTTGCATTGACTTTTGTTGACCAGATTTGACTGGTTATTTTCGGACTATTTTTGGGTTGCATTATCATGCTATTAGAGGCCGAGTTGACCAAGGTTGACCAAGTTGTTTTGGAGGTCAATTTCAACCCTGTTGACCAGTGTTGACTTTCTAGTTAGGGCTTTTTGTTTCTTCTATTTTGACTGATCAGTTTGGGCAAGTGAATATTGTAAATTGTACTCTCTCTCTCTCTGCTAAACTTTTGAAGAATTCTAAGAAGAATTGATCAAGGGTTTCCCTACATTGGGCAAGTGAATATTGTAAATTGTACTCTTTGCTGAACTTTTGAAGAACTATAAGAAGAAACGATCAAGGGTTTCCCCACATTGGGGTTTGTCCCTGGCTAGTGCCATATCTTGTGTCCTCTTGTGTTGGCTTGTCTTCTACTGTTATTGTTTATGTTCTATCTGCATTTTACTATCATGTTGATGTGATTGCTATAATGGATATGATATTGGGCTAATAAAGAAAATTGAAGTAAAATTATCCTAAAATTAACAGTTTTTCTTCTATTGTTCCTTATTGTTTCGTTGCATTGATTGATGTTATTGTTCTTTCTACATAATTGATAATGATGTTATGATCTTATGGGGTGAATGTAATATGGCAATGATGAAAAGTTAGTAAATGCAATTATCTAAAGCAAAGAACAATCTATCCCTAAGAAAAATTAACACTGCAAGTGCATTCTAGAGACAAATGGGAGCTTCAGATCGTTGAACATCAGTATTATATTGTAATGTGATATCTGTGCCATGGAGATGATGCCACTGATGTCGTGTTATAAAGTCTCAGAAGCGATGCTCCATTGTGTAACGATGTCACTGAGTATATATGATAGTGGTAGTGATGGGAATCTTGTTGACAATGTTACTATGACAGTGATAATAGTGTTCCTATGGAAGTGATGATTGTGCTTCTATGACTAATTTGTCAGTGTATCTATGGTAGATGTGATATTGTGAGATTATAGTCGCTCTCCCAAAACTTTTCTCATTCAGTTCACAAACATAGTTGTGAACTGACTTAAATTGGTCTTGAAGGCCTGATATTAATGGCATATCTCACTATGGATGTACTTTGTATCTTAGCTAAACAATTGATGAATATCTAATAGAAAAATAATATGGTTGGATTTTCCCCCTAGTGGGGTTTTGCCCTAGTCTCTGACCTAACTCCTAATGTTTCTATTATGTATGATTTTCTTCTGTTGTTTCTTACTATTTCATTGCATTGATTGATGTTATTGTTCTTTCTACATAATTGCTAATGAGGTGAATGCAATATGTCAATGATGAAAAGTTAGTAAATGCAATTATCTAAAGCAAAGAACAACCTAGCCTTGAGAAAAAATTACACTACAAATGTGTGTTCTAGAGACAAATGGGATCTTCAGATCTTTGAACCTCAGTATTATATTGTAATGCACTATCTCTTCCTTGGAGATGATGCCACTGATGTCGTGTTATAAAGTCTCAAAAGCGATGCTCCATTGTGTAACGATGTCACTGAGTATATACATGAACCATAGTAGCTTCATTCCATATAGATCAATTAAGTGATGTCACTGTACAGGTCATTGTATGATGCAATGCCAAATCATTGCTACGAGCCACATTTATTGTTGATGCCAAAACCATTAGAATATAGAGCGAGATCCCTATGTATGCAATGTCACCGCCACTGTAAATCAAAGCCTTAATACAAGAAGCAAATGCTACAAAAATCAAACTGTAGAACAAAATGATGTCACTGTGTTACGAAGTCATTGAGCATATATAAGCCATAGTGAATATGTTCCATAGAAATGTGCTAACATAATTGTGTGCCACTATATTAAGTGATGCCACATGTACGAGCCATGGAATCGAACCATTGAGCCACATCAAGTCAGTGTTAGAGGTATATAGTGAGTCTAAGCCACTATTACAAAATAAAGACATCATAGAAGATACGAGACTTGAAGATAATGATACCATAGGTAGCGGGCTATGCCGCAGAGTGTGATTTTTCTGTGAGCCATTTCTCATAAGAGCCATTGTTCTATTATTGAGATACCATATAAGAGTGAGAACCATAAGCAAAATAGACTATGTGAGCCATACAATGAATGATACGTGCCACAGTGATCCAATAATGCAAGTCTATCGAACCATTATACAATGAGATTTCATTGAATATGAACCACGAAATATATATGTGAGTATTGTAGAGCGAGTCCTAAAATGTGATGCCTTCAAAATTAATCGAACAGTTGTAGACAGCGAGAGACAACGTCCACAGTTATGAGCCGCTATGTGAATTTGAAATGTTGCTAGTCAGTGTAGATCTTCAAGCCATGGTAAACCATAGTAATTCCAATAGATTCCACTACGAACCATAGGATATATTTTTAGAGTGTGCGTGATCCTCTCCAGAGTGTGCGTGATATATATCAAAGTATGCATAATCCATATGCAAGATCCATACCAGTGTGAAATCTTGTAGAGCATATAAGTGCAATATCCGAGATCATGTACAGATTATACATAGAGCGAGACCATAAAGTATACAATCCACAAAGTATGCGAGCTACAAGGGTGCTAATAACAAGTCACGGTGAATCTTCTGAACCACAAAAAGTAAAAGTGCGGGCTTCTGAAATTTTAATATGAGACATGATCCATCATAATAATAAGGCGAGCCTCAGATAAAGTGAACCATAGTTAAGAAAGGAGCCACAAATACATATAGATGAGTTCTCTCAAAAATCCAAATGCCAATAGAGTGATCTTTAGGCCTCCAACTTCAAACCTTAGCTCTAATACCATGTTGAGAAATTGGGATGCTCACAATTAGATTAGATTTCTCTTTCTTTGAAAACTAAATCACTGATTGTGAATATTTGTTGGCTTCTTATTAATATGTATTATGTTTCTTTCATCAAACAATTATCAAATATAAACATGAAGATCACAAGAGAATAGTGAACACAAGATATACACTCCAAGCTAGGGCTAAACCCCTCCAAAGGGAAAAGCCAAAAAAAACCTCTTCTTATAGAATCAGATCAAAGTGAGATATCCAAGACCTATGACCAACTTTCTATATGCCAAGTCAAAGCCTCCTTTTGCACAACAAATACATCAATAACAAGAGACCAACAACAAATCTTCAACAAGAGATATGATGAGGCATAACTTCCGCAAACCCTTCTTCAATTTCAGACTTCGACCCTCCTTTTTCTACGAAATTTCAGAACCAATCAAGCGAATTGTGTGTGTCCAAATGAGCTCAACTCCTCTATTTATACTGTCCAAAGGGGTTCGAATAGACATGACCTTTGGGGTAGGGCCGACTTGGAACCTAGAGGTAATTTTGACCCAAAATACATATTTAAAAATTGTTTTTCCTTTTTCTTTACAATAGGTCCAAATAGGACTTTGACTCTTTGACTCATCAAATCCTAGAAGCATGAAGAACATGCTTAACTAATGAAATAATAATTTCTTGAGCATGAAACCCATGCTTGAAAAGTAATTTTTTCCTTTTCTTCTTACTTTTTACATAAAATATACAATGACATAAGTACAAAGATAATTATGAAGACCAAACCTAGTTACATTTTCTAACATGAGCAAGTGTTTTACCATTCAAGTATTATGTGACGACATGAGGGAATGGTAAGTTGGCCCAAGGTTTCACCATTGGTTAGGGACACTGACTTGGTTCCAAGTGATGACTTGGATAGTTGGTGACCTAGGACTAGTCTTGTATTTTCTCCAGTCAGGGGGTACCTGACCATATCGCCAAAGGGTATTTGGCTAGTGGGTGATTAGATCCTTTGCAAAGGATATTTCACTAGTGGATAACTAGATCCTTTGCAGGATGCTTTCCACATGGTTATGGAATAGAACATGAAGTGGATGGATATATTAGAATAGCTGGCTCATTAAATTTTTTCTTGGGATGCAGAAATTTTCAGCAAAGTGGATATCAAAGGAAGTCAAGGTGAATAACTCCCCAGCGAAGAGCGAGTGTTGATTTTTGGGTCACTGCGGGAGGTATTCTCCCGCTACAAGTCAGCCCATGAAAAGGAGGGAAATTAAAATTCAAAATTTGTATTAAATTGCTCAAGTCGGTCCCTCAAGTTCAGGTTGGCTCAACTGGGATGTGCCCTAGGGCACCACAAGAACAATACAAATTGGCACTCGACCTCCATCATTTCGACACACAATTCGGATCACATAACATCTTCTATTATTCTGTTCACACGTGCGAGTTAAGAAGGAAGAATTCTGAAGCTTTGACTTGTATTGACCAGCATTGACCAAGTCTGTTCTGTTGCTGTTTGACCGAGATTTCTTGGGCAGCTTCAAGAGGCTAAATTTTGGCTTATTACTGGGAAGTTTGACTGCAGGTTGACCAACCTGTTTCTGGGCAGTTGCAGCAGGCCGAATTCAGCCTGTTTGACTGAGATTGACCAATTTCTGGGCAGGTGCAGGAAGGGTGAATTTCAGCCCGTTTGACCAGGTTTGACCTGTGTTGGTTTCTTTGGCCTATTTAACCAAGCTTTACTGGAAAAATCAGATTGTACTTTTTGCTAAATTGAACAATTTCTCCTAAGAAAAGGTCTCTAGGTTTTTCCCGAGGTTGGGTTTTTCCCAGGGTAATTTGTATCTCTTTTGTGCTTGGCTGTCTCGTTATGATACTACTGCCATTATTGCATTACTGTTGATATTTTCTATGTATAATTTCTTAATGATATATGTGACATAAGACAACTGATTAATAAATGATTGGAGAGTAATTATCAGATTAGAAGATCAATTTCTCTTAAGAAAAATCAACAGTGGGCAGGGGTGTGGAAAGTAATTATCAGATTAGAAGATCAATTTCTCTTAAGAAAAATCAACAGGGGGTATGGGTGTGGGCAAGAAGTCTCCTCATCTCCGTTGTTAATCACTGTGCAGGGGCAGAATTTTAAATCAGTAGCATACTTTTTACCTCAAAGACATTCTATGTATAAGCTATTTTAGTTGGGGGTATGGCAGGATAGACATCTTTCTACTGAACAAACATGAAGTCTTATCTGTAAAATTGAAGGGAAAATGTTAAATGATTTTCTGGGTTAAAAGCAGCAATGCTCAAAATGCCACATCCAAGACAATAGGGCCAGGGTTCCTTCAAGGAACATATGGTGAGACTAATGGGATTTCATATGACATAGAAGAATCCACTAAGTTATATGCCCTTATGATATGGGATATCCGCTCTACCTCACACATGTAGACATACAGGTGATCCCAGGTGAGCCAATGAAAGAGGGCACAAAGGCACTTGAACGATAAAACTCCTAACTCAATCAATATACCAAAAAAGACTCAGGCACAAAATAAAGTAAAAGGAGAACCACTAAATGTCATTGTCAAAATGATCTCATGAAATCAGCATAATGGAACAAGATTATTACGCTGCATCTGGAGCCATTCCAGAATTGCCTGTGGCAGGGCCAGCCTTTAAGTCAGGCTCACTGTAAATTCGGACATTCTTTATTGAACTATATATTGTTTGCATTAGTTTATCAAACGACGTCAACTTCATTCGTGAATAATCTTCTCTGCATGCTGGAACAGGGGCAAGAACATTTGATGGATGCTGCACTGCTGTTGAGTTATTTTCTGGTAGCCTACAAAAAGGCAATGGTATATCCTAGGATTAGCAGTTTGCTTTAAATAAAATTTGATAAACAAAAATGTCAAGATCTGGAGCTCATAGCATCTTCAATTTTTTCTCATAGAGTACAAATATCTGTTAAACAGTTTGTGAAACTCAATGGATTATATATAGCAATGACACCTCTCCATGCATTCACCATAAGCTCTTGGATGCCTAAAGTAAACACTTACAATTGATTATCAGTGATTGCTTCATCTCCATTCCCCCCAACATGAAGATAATAATCTGAATCAAGTTCCCACAAAGCAGGCTTCCCTTCTTGTGGCTGAAAGTATCCAAGGAATCTGTTTTCAAATACCCACATCCAAAAGAGGTTTGGAATATTAGTTATAGCTCTCAAGAAGTCCATGCTCACTTCATTGCTGCCTAAAATAAATATGATGAAAATTAGGGAGGTGAATATCTATGTGAAACCAGTGTTTCTAATAAAGTTGCTCCAATGTCATGGAAGAAACAAATGGGACTGCTAGCCATGTCCTTGATTCAAATTACAGACTATGCGTGAGAAGCATACAAATGAGAAAATGTCCTGCAGACAATGCAGTGTTGGTGTTCCAGTTTGGAGATTAAAGATCTTTATTACATTACAACTGAATCGTGACGGAGACAAAAAATAACTTACAAATTTATGGCATCCTGCTTTTCCCCATCAGTGTAAGCATTGCTATAATATCGTTTGATTGATTTTAAAAACTCACGAGATTGTGCAGTAGCTTTCCACTTTCCTGGCCTCTCTGTGAAAACCTGAAAATTATATGGAGAAAATCAATGAATCCAAACATCTCACTTATAATAAAGATGACAAGCGTTAGATTAATTAACTAATTCCACAAATTCAAAAGCTTTGCTGAGATGTTGACAGCTTTGTAAGTAGCCATGCACAGTTTACACCTCCAATGGTAGCTTAGAGCATATTCAGATGCAAAAAGATAATCCTAAAGTAGATTTCAGTGCAATCAAGCATACAGTATTATGAGCTGCAGAACCGCCATACTGAATTGCAAGAGCATCACCCATACTCCGGTACATCTCCATTAGTGTAGCAGCAATGCTACTATCAGGATCCAGTTTAGGTCCATTGCACAAGCCCATAGCATACAACTGACGGCCTAAAGCTTCCAGACCATAAGCAAATTGTGCCACAAGTGTACGATCCAGACAGTCAATGCAATTTGTGCGGAGCACTCCACTCTGAAATCTGGGTTCTGTTGCATTGTCTGCATCCTTTTTTGGGCATTGTTCAACATCACAATCTCCATCTCGTGTAGAGGAAAAGCTTCCAAAATCATTTCTATTTCCAACCTTTCCAGGATCTATCCCTGATGAACTGCATCTAAAATCGCCTACAGAAGCATCTCTGCAGTTTACACTTTTTTTTGCTTAGAACTTCTGAGAATTAAATAGACAATTGCATTTGCAGGAAGAAAAAGTACTTCATATTCTCTACCGTCTCCTGAGAAAATCACAAATAGCAAGATCTACTTTTAATCCTACAGGAGCTGGTTATGAGAGAAATAAATTATAATACCACCGCCATATTTTCAAGCAAAGCTATTTACACAACTACATTACAAATACCGTAAAATGTATCAGTTCCAGAGATACACACATGTTATTTGGGAAAGGTATTTACAGATACAGAAAATTAATTACACAAGAAGGAAGCCTTCATAAAGAAGAATTCCATTATACATAAATAAATTATTAAAGAAAAAAAATATACTTTAAAAATGGGGGCGAACCTATAGAGGATAGGCCACCATGCAAATATGCATAAGTTGCACTGCAAATAAACTCATCACTGTTATTCAAGGAAAACCATGACACCTGAGATAAATCACCAGTGGTCCGTAGGAGAACAGACTTTCAGTCTTGACAGATGCCTTTAGGCCTTAGGCCATTAACCAGTTTGAATATGTCCAAGTAAGGCGATCTACTGGACAATTGGAAGCAGTTTTAGGTCTTATTCCAGGACCAAAATATGATCTTGTTAGCACAAATTTCTGCACTATAGAAAGATGAAATAACTTTGAAAATCTACAGTGAAAATTAGTGTAGCATATAGGAGAATTCATCCAAATTGTCACTGGAAAACCTCCTCTCTGTTAGGGTTGGTGCTTGCCAACCCCCGGGGGGGAGGGGGAATGTCCATAGCTGTTCATGCGCTACAATTAATCTTTAAAATCTGCACACAAAACTTGTATGACAGCACATGATATGCCCTTTAGCATGCAATCAAGCAGCCAAAGGGGGTTAGAGAATAATTTTAAATTTGTGGGGTGGAAATTTCCTTCTATTGGAGCACAAATCTCTGTGACAGACCGAGTTGTATTTCTATTTCTTCAAGGAGGGCCAAGACCCTGTTCATGTTCTGGTCTTTGGTCACATGACATGTGGTAAACGTATAATAGAAGGCCGAGGTTCCTTGTAGTATAGCACAAAAGTTAGTAGACTAAACAATGAGGTTTGTGCAGCATTTGAAGGGCAGGTTGGAGGCCAAAGTTAGGGCAATTCTGAAGTGTTTCAGGAGCCCTAAAAGGGGGCCAAATACCTCAGTGTTAAAATTGGAAACGAGGGCCAAATTCCACCTTGGGATAACTCATTTGATGGAGATAATGATTGCATTAAATTCCTCTTTTCGAGAAGACCAAAATTGGTATAAAGATCACCTAATTTGAACAAGCAGAAGCGTGTTTTTTAATTTATGCCCACGCATGTGCAAATTGTTCAGGTCGGCCACATCATCATGAAAGCTCATGAAGCCCAGTGGACATGACTCTTCATCCTCAACGACTTCTATAAATACAAGTGCTTTCTCACTTCATTTGGCATCATTATCACACATTTCTTCTCTCTCCTTCTCTCATTGGTTCATACACTAATTGGCAGATCTTCTCTCTCTCACACATGTAGCAGAAGGACGAATTTTCTGGCCAAATTCCAGGGCCGAATTTCAGGGTTGTTGCAGGAGTTTGACAAACGTTGACCGAGCACTTTGACTCATCCTTTGACTCTGATTTTTGTGGGAAATTTTCATTTTTTTGCAGGCCGTACAGTTTGGCATAGGAACTGAAAAATTCTGGGCACCTTGACCACAGGTCTAATTGCAGGGTTGACCACAGACCTGACTGCAGAGTTGACCAAGTTTGACCGCAGTTTTCAGGACTGTTTTGGGCTCACTTTGATCACCTTATCAGGCTGAGTTTGACTGGGTACGACCGAGCTCCAAAGAGGAATATTTGCTGCTGCGTTCACCATCTTTGACTTTCTGATTAGGGCTGAATTTGACTACAATTGACTGCAGATTTGATACAGCTTGCGTCCATGACAGTGAATATTTTGTTTGGGGTCCTTGATGGATGGATGCCATTTGACTATGTCAGTAGTTACTGTGTAAATCAACACGGAAATTGAGTTCCAAGTTCTCAATTAATGCAAATGTATCGTTCACATATTATATGTCAACATCACGGTAACTGTTAGTCTCTCTGAGGGTGATACTGTGCCACTATTTCACTGGTCTTGCAGATTCGTTATGCGATTTTCATTTTCTCTTCGCCGTCAATTTCCATGACAGGCAATACTGGCAAAGCAAAGATTTCGAAGGGTGTTGGTTTCAAATCTTGGCAAAGCGTAAAGTGGTAACCCTAAGTGATATTGTTAATTCTCGTGAGAGTTTAATGTTTGATGGCAGAGAATAAAAAGAGGATGAGTTAGATGTATTTTTATCAGAGATCTTTGCAAAATTTCAGAAAATGAAGAGCACCGCAGCAATTATTTTAAGAATCTGCACAGAGAACTTTGTGGAAACTTTTCTGCTGCAATTTTTTTGACAAGTTTCTCTTGGAGCGACAATGAGTTCTCGTTTGTTCAGTGCAGTTATCCGAGCAGTGTGAGCAGTGTGGTCAGCAGTGAGAGCAACGAGCAGTGAATAGTGAGCAGTGTGAGAGTAGGGAGCTTTTATGCCGCAGAAGTATCGAGTAGCTAGCAAGGAGCAGCAAATGCGTTCAAACATGACAAAGGAACAAGAAATTTCAGAACATGTGGAGACAAATGATTTAGGACAAGTGAAAATTGCCTCATCCGCCATAGCTGGGAAGTAGCTTTGGGTCAATGCCAAACAATATCGGGGCATTTGAAAATGAAGAACAGCTCGTCTAAAATGGGAGCAAACAAGGAAGAAACGGTCTAAAAAGAAAAGTACTCGAGCCCTTTGCAAAAAGCACTCAAACAAATCTCCTCTACAAGCATGTGGCAACAAGAAGTCCAGAGGAAAAGTCATTGATGATTCTGCCTTATATAGTCCCACATCCATAAAAGAATGTTCAATGAATTAATTCACATGGAGCAAACAGCTCAATGATAATACAAAGATATTTACAAGAATAGAAACATCAGGTTTCTATGTAGAATATCGAACAAACAGTTTCATCTAAGAAACTGCTAAAAGAATAAGAATAGAAACATCTAAAAGACTGAGCATTACTAAATAGAGATATAGAGATATATTCTAATACCCTCCCTTAATGCTCAATCTATTTACAACACCAATAGACCCGCGAAATTTTACAAATTTATCAGGACCAAGAGGCTTGGTAAAGATATCGGCGGGCTGCTCTGTGGTGGGAACATAGTGCAACTGAACTGAGCCGTCTTCAACCAACTGTCGAATGTAGTGGCAGTGAGTTTCCACATGCTTTGTTCGTTCATGAAAGACAGGATTCTTGGCAAGTTTGAGCACTCCCTGATTATCACAAAACAAAGAAGTAGGCCCTGTCTGAAAAACATGCATATCTGCAAGCATACGACGAAGCCAAACTGCCTCACAAGCTGCCTTAACTGCTCCCCGATACTCTGCTTCTGTTGAGGAGAGAGCCACAACCTGTTGCTTCTTACTAGTCCAAGTAACAGCTCCAGATCCTAGACTAAACACATACCCAGCTGTAGATTTACGGTCATCAACCGAACCGGCCCAGTCAGAGTCAGTGTAGCCACTGAGAGTAGAAGTGGAGCTGTGAGTATATAAGAGGCCATAATCAGAAGTACCACGCACATATCGTAGCACCCGCTTTGATGCTATCCAATGATCAGCTTTAGGAGCTGACATAAAGCGAGAAATGTAGCTTACTGCAAAACTGATGTCAGGTCTGGTAGCAGTAAGATAGATGAGACTGCCCACTAATTGCCTGAATAAAGTTTCATCCACAAGAGGAGAGGATGACTGTGCTGAAAGTTTGAGCCCTGGTTCCATAGGAGTCGTGGTCGGTTTGCAATCCTGCATTCTGAACCTTTCCACAAGATTTTTGGCATACTTGGACTGAGAAAGAAAGATCTGATTTTCAGTCTGCCATACTTCAACCCCCAGACAGTAATGAAGAAGTCCCAAGTCTGTCATCTCAAAAGTTCTGCATAGATCTTGTTTGATCCCATGGATCAAATGTGCAGAGCTGCCAGTAATGATAAGATCATCCACATAGACAACTACAAACAAGATATCATCATCAGTATGCTTGATATACAGGTTTGCATCAGATGGACTCCTCTGAAAACCTTGATTTGTCAGATACTGATCAATTTTTATGTACCAAGCCCGAGGAGCTTGTTTCAATCCATAGATGGCTTTAACTAACCGACACACTTTCTGTTCTTGACCAGCAACCTTGAATCCTGGAGGCTGCGTCATGTAGACTTCTTCTTGGAGATCACCATTTAGGAAAGCACTTTTTACATCCATCTGATGAACTTTCCAATTGAACTGAGCTGCTAGGGCAAGCACAAGCCTGATAGTACTCATCTTGGCTGTAGGAGCAAAAGTCTCCTCATAGTCGATGCCTTCCTGCTGTGAAAATCCTCGAGCCACAAGCCGAGCTTTATACTTGTCTAAGGTTCCATCAGCTTTGTATTTGACTTTATACACCCATTTGCAGCCTATGGGTTTTTTGTCTGCGGGAAGATCAGAAAGAGCCCATGTGTGATTCTTCTGAAGACTCTGAAATTCTGCTTCCATAGCCTGTTCCCACTCAGATATACCCTTAGCTTCTGAATATGTTTGAGGCTCAAAAGTACTGTGAAGGTTAGCCATAAGAGCAAAATTGACTGTAGACTGTTGTCTGTTCTTATGCCTAGAAGTTCTACCTTCAAGGAGCTCATCATCCCGGAGATCACCTATGGTTTTAGCCCACCATTTTGGCCGAAGAGAAGAAGAACCAATATCAGGATTAGAGGGACCAATATCAGGAGGAAGAGAAGCAGGCTCAAGAGCAATAGGGATAGCAAGAGGGGGATTAGCTTCTGGAGGAAGCTCAGATAGAGTAGTATCAAATCTTGATGCTACATCATCCCTCCCATCAGATGGACTGACTGGAAGAAGAACACTGTGAGGCGGATCCTCAGAACGCTGCTCAGAAGAAGAAGACTGAAAGAATCCTCTGTCTTCATCAAATACTACATCTCGACTGAAGCTAAGTCGACCAGTGGCTATATCTATCAGCCTATAAGCCTTGTGATGATCACTGTATCCTGTCATCATGAGTTTCTGACTTTTGGAATCCAACTTAGATCGTTTAGCAGATGGAATCCAAACATATGCAACTGAGCCAAAAACTTTGAGATGACTGATCTTAGGCTTACGACCAGACCACACTTCTTCAGGAGTCTTCCCTTTAACAGCCTGAGTAGGGGATCGGTTAAGAAGGTAAACAACAGTAAATACTGCTTCAGCCCAGAATTTGTTTGGAACACTCCGGTGTTGTAACATGGAACGAGCCATTTCAACAACCGTGCGATTGCGACGCTCGACAACACTGTTCTGCTGGGGAGTGTAAGGTGTGGTGAATTGACGTTTGATGCCATGAATATCACAGAAGTTGGCAAAAGCTGAGGAACAAAATTCCCCCCCATTGTCGGTCCTAAGGGTCATGATATTACAACCAGATTCGTTTTCAACTAAAGTTTTAAACTTCTGAAAGGTACTAAGAGCATCAGATTTATTTTTTAAAAAATACACCCACATCTTTCGACTGAAGTCATCTACAATAAGTAAAAAGTATTTGCAAGCAGTTATAGAAGCTGTATTCATAGGACCACAAATATCAGCATGAAGTAACTGAAGTACCTGGGATGCGCGCCAAGATTCTCCATTTTTGAATGATGACCGATGTTGCTTTCCCGCTTGACAGGCGCTGCATACCCCCAACTGCTGAGTCTGAATATCAGGTAATCCTGACACAAGTCCCTCCCGAGAGAGCTGAGAGAGATACTGCATATTGAGATGCCCATATCGCTGATGCCATAGAGTACTGATGGGAGAGACACGAGCTGCTAGTGCCACTTCTGGAAAGTCACCGGTGTCAAGTAGCCTGTATAGACCATGGTCCTCGAGGCCAGTAGCAACTGTCAGACTGGTCTCCCTGTCAATGATGGAGCACTTGTGTGCACTGAACATAACATCAAGCTGAGGAGAATTCCTCATAATCTGACTGACAGAGAGCAGATTAATCTCCATACCAGGAACATAGTATACATTTAGAAATATGAGCGTGCGTCCACCAGACTGAATTTGAACTGTACCCCTGCCAGCAACAGTGTACTTTTCACCTCCACCAAATACAACTGAATCACTGAAAGGTGAAAAGTCAATAAACCAGTCACGCCTGTGAGAGAAGTGGCGTGATGCACCAGAATCAATGTACCATGCAGAGGAAGGTACATGTTCTGAAGACCTTTTAGCCATAAAGGCGTAAAAGGCAGAATCTGTCTGCTCGGAATGTTCTGCAACATTTGCTGTCTGATGTGACCCTCCCTGTTTCTTTTGTTCAGCAGCAATCCTCTGCCTGCAGTCTTTCTTCATGTGACCGAACTTGTGACAGTAATTACACTGTACACTTTTCTTCCTGTTAGGATCAAAAGACTGAGATGATCCTCTCTGCTGAAAAGACTGAGAGGACTGATATTTTGCAGCAAATGCATTTTCCAAGGGCACTGATGAAGTACCACTACCAAACTGTTGTTTCCACCTATCTTGCTGCAGAAGTTTGGTACATAAATCTGAAAACTTCAGATCAACATTTGTGGTTGTAATGTTGAGTGTTTCAATGAAGTGTTCATAAGATTTTGGTAGACTCTTCAGGGTAATGACTACCATATCTTCTTCCTCCATGGTCCGACCAATGGCGTCGAGCTGATCTCGAATGTCTTTAATTTTGTTGAGATGTTCCTGTAAAGACATATGTTCATCCATCATGATGGAGAACAACTGATTTTTTAGAAAAAAAGCTCTGCTTTTATCAGATGTCTCATGCAATTCTTTCAACTGTTCCCAGATTTCAGCAGCTGTCTTGCCAGAAGGGATCTGTGGTAACTGATCATCAGCTACAGAGAGCTTGAGAAGCATAACAGCCTCTCGATTGCGATCATCAAATTTATCTTGATCGGTCCCGGCTGTACCTGGACGAAGCTCTTTGCCCAAAATGAGTTGATCAAGACGCCTGTACTCAAAAATGGTCAGCAGTCTTTGTTTCCAAATGTTATAGTTGCTGCCATTAAACCGTTGATTTCCTTCTAACATCAGATTGGTAAGTGTGGCCATTTTCACAAAGAGAATACAAAAGTATGACACACAAGAACAATGTAGCTGACTGCTTATGCTGGTGAAAATTTAAAGAACGGACTTTCAGCTGTCTAAAACAATAGTAGTACTGCTAATACAGTTCTGAGAATACAGTTTGCCACAAGAAAATGCCGGTCTACCATAAGAGTATACTGATGCAATAAACAGATGTCACAGGTCTGAGTTTGTAATGAAGAGTGTCAGGATCACAAGAAAAAATTTCCGCTGATTGGTAACCCACTGCCGGCAATCAGAACCATACATACAGCAAATACAAAATTTGAAATACGGACCCACATATGCTGTCTCAGTTTCACGTTTACACTGCTGGTAAATACCACGGATATATTGGCCCACAAAACAAATACGCAGATCTGAAACAAATACGATCTATGCTTCCGGCAAACACCACAGATGTATTGGCCCACGTGAGCTTCACGTCACGTCTCAGGTATATACGTCTCAGGTATATACGAGTTTGAAATACGTGTCACGTCTATACGTCTCAGGTATATACGAGTTTGAAATACGTGTCACGTCTCAGGTATATACGTCTCACGTCTCAGGTATATACGTCTCAGGAATGAACCACGGTTTTCAAGTATCCACGGGTCTGCAGTATATATTAACCACCTGCGAGATTTTGTATCCACGGATTTTTGAAATATATATATAACAGGTTTCAAATGTCACGGGTCGGCAGAATATATCCACGGGTTTCAAAAGAAATATATATTAACCACGGGTTTCAAATATCTATCCACGGGATTGAAATATCATGACCACGGGTTTCAAATGTATCCACGGAATGAACCACAGTTTGCAAATATATATTCACGGGTCGGCAGAATATATCCACGGGTTTCAAAAAAAATATATATTAGCCACGGGTTTCAAATATCAAGACGCCTATAGTGATATCCTCCTCTTATCTCATAGCAAAGCGGATAAAAAAAAATAGGGTGCATTTCCATCTACGGGATTTTGACAGAGTTGAAATAAAAACCACGGGATTTTGACAGAGTTGAAATAAAAACCACGATTTTGAAACCACGATTTTGCCTGCAGATCGAATTTTCAAACCACTACTCTGACTTTCAAGAATGAGTTTTGAGGGAAAACACCTGGATCACGATTGCTGAGGAATTCCACGTTGTGGTCGAGTAGCCGCTAGACGAAGACGAAGATAGCCGGATTCACAATTCTAAGCAAAACTGGTCAGCCAAAAAAAATTCCGCTCCCATGAAAACAGTCACCGCCCCAAAGTTATTTTCTTAATAAAAAGATCATGCAAGGGAAGAATCCATTTCTGTATCGAGATGGACGACTGTAAGCTTTTATCACAGCGAGCAAAGCCGAGGCTAAGACTCAGTGAAGGCTGCCTGGCTTACAGAGGGCTCGACCTTAGAAAGGACTCAAGAGATTACGATGCAGATAGAATTACTGTTTCAAGAAGAATCTCTTAACCTTGCTCCGATACCATAAAAGAATGTTCAATGAATTAATTCACATGGAGCAAACAGCTCAATGATAATACAAAGATATTTACAAGAATAGAAACATCAGGTTTCTATGTAGAATATCGAACAAACAGTTTCATCTAAGAAACTGCTAAAAGAATAAGAATAGAAACATCTAAAAGACTGAGCATTACTAAATAGAGATATAGAGATATATTCTAATAATCCACACCTCTCACCTGGTCATCTGATCTTTATGTGAAAGAATTGTTAAATACAAAACAAAGGTTGGAGGTTTTAGAAGCTAAAGGGCAGGGAAGAGATCATAAAATTCATATAATAACAGCTGAGAACAAGGCTTTAGTAGAAAGCAATAAAGTTTTAAAAGAACAAGTGGCATTGGTACAAGAAGCTCTCCTAATAGGGAAGACAGAATGGCAATGCATGAAGGCGTATGTGCAAAACATAAAGAAATCTGTAGTGGAAAATACGGAGGTGGTGAATGTGAAATCATCCCAGGATAAAGGGAAAATGATTGCCCAAATAAACAACCATGAAGAGAACGCAAGAGAAGAAACGAAAGGAGATTCCACCAAAATTTCCAAAACTTGGGCTCAAGTTATTAGCAATTCTGCTAATAAGGAAGGAGAAACAAATATTTAGGTTGACAACATGCAAGATAGTGAAAGCAAGGAAAGACAAAATAGGGCAGCAAACATAATTATTAAAGGGGTGAAAGACTATGGGAAAAATGAATGTACTCTTGACCTTGCAAGAGACTTCTTGAAAGATAAGTTGCTATGGCAAGGACAAATATGCCAAGCATGGAGGGTCGGTAAGTTTAACGGGGAGAGAGCTAGGTCCATAAAAGTCATTATCCCTAGCTTGCATGATAAATATATCATTGTAAGCAAGAAACATCTCTTGAAGGGTTCTCGTTTTTTGTAATATTCCTAATTAGCCATGGCTAATTGGAATATCCGATTTTGCTCAATTTTGCCTTGTATAGTTATTTATAAATAAAAAGGTGAGGAAAAGGGGGACATAACTCACCTTTAGAATAAAGTCACACCCTAGTAGCACAACGTTGTGACTTAAAGAGGAGCCAAGGGGGCCAAAGGACCACGCAAATATGGGGCCCACGCAAACACTTGGAGGGACTGCGCAGATAGAAAGGAACACGTGGCAAGAGAGGGACTACGTTGGAGGAGGTGGGCCTTGGGATTGAGAGAGGCCAACGCTATAAAGGAGAGAGGAGCTTCCTCATTTTGTCATTCGATTATGTGCATTTGAGCTAGTCACTTCGACTTGGAGCACGCTGGCTGTTTAGCCTGTCTGCAACACTGTTTAGTGCATTGAGTGTCTCCATTCAGAGATCTCACCCTTAGCCCCGACAGACTTCGAGTGCCTACTCGGGCAAGGTAGTTTCCAGCAGTCTTTTGCAGTAGGATTGATCTTTGGCATTGTGGAGCTGAGCATTTGAGGACTGCGCAGTCTTGAGAGAGAGGGATGCAGTTCTTTGGGTGGGAGTTCCGGATTGGGGGTTTTGTGGAGGATTAGAGTTGGGATATTGAGCAAGGGATCAGCTCTTGCATATTGGAGGATTTTGGCATAGTTTCGGGCTGAGTTTTGGTGGATTCTATTTAGTGGCAGCGCAGAACCTTGAGGGACAGCGTAGATCCCCAAGGGGGTGATTTTTGGGGGTCGGCTATTTCAGAAAAGATTTCTGGGCTTTTCTGGGTTTCTTGAGTAGAGTCTGATTCCAGAGTTTCAGCATTTTCTAAGGAGGGGCACAGCCCCAAATCCTCATTTGATTTCCAGCAGTAACAGTAGCACGGCAGTTCTCCAACAACTTGGACGCAGTTCAGAGAGAGGCCATTCCTTTGCTATTCTGACTGTATTTCTTCACTTGCCTTGTGCAAGTCGAGGTGCCACCTTTCTGATCACCTACTGTACTCATTCCATTACTCAGTATAATAAAATGGCTTAGCATTTCTCTCTGCATTTCTTGAGTATCTGTTTATATTTCATGTTCACATTATTATATGTTGTACCACTGTTATTTTTATCACCTTGAGTTTCCTGGTCACTATATCATTTGGACGTGTTTGGTTGGAGTTTACTTGGGTTTGAGGGATATCCCAGAAATGGGATATTACAGTGGTATCAGAGCATAGATCTGGCTCAGCCTATGCAGCTAGCAATCTATGACATCGGGGGAAAAGCCCTACATCTGTTACAGAGGTAGGAGATACAGAGACACTGGGCGTAGGTTGGAGAACACCTACAGAGAGGGAGACTGTGTTCCAGTGGTGGACACAGAACAGGAGGAGCCTGTGGTGGACGCAGGATAGGAGGAGCCTGTGGTGGACACAGAGCAGGAGGATCCGATGGCAGATGATGACGGGAAGAAATTTGCGAACATGCTCCTCAAATCAGTGTAGGATCTGTCGAGGCAAATTGAGGTGATGGGGCAGAGATTCACGGCGGTGGAGGCTAGACAACATGAGAGCCCACGGGTTTTCCAGGTTGGAGAGGGATCAGGTGCATCTCACCATTTGCCAGAGCAGTGTGCCACTCAGCGTGATATTACTCAACAGGTGGCCTCACATGCCCCTATACGCTCTACCATGCCCACTTTCCTAGGAGCAAACACGGGGGCCGGAGCACAGCAGGAGGCAGAGCCCAGTCATATGGGCGATTATTTTGCGAAGTACCAGGCCTATGGGCAGGAGTTCAAGGATGCTCTCTCATTCAGAGACTTTGTTCAGCTCCAACGGGATAGTAGACCCCACGACCATCACAAAGGATACCGGCATTATCATGATGGAGACACCCACCGCACAGCTAGTAGATTTCACTTGCCTACGTTTGATGGCTCATCAAATAGTTCGACAAAGTCTTGGGTGGAGAAGCTGGACATCTATTTCCAGCTTAACCAGATGTCGGAGATAGAGGCCATCAAGGTGGCGACATTACATTTGGATGGTGAGGCCCAGGATTGGTGGTTCCATCAGTTGGTTACACTTAGACACCCCACAGTGATGACATATGCTGAGGTCACCAGGAGACTGATAGAGAGGTTCGACCAGAGGGATCCGAAACAGCATTTTGTTGAGCTGACAAGGCTCAAACAGACCGGAAACCCAAAGACCTACATTGCAAACTTCTTGAGGGTTTCAGTGATAGTGCCAGATCTATCCATGGTATGGAGGATCTACATGTATGTTGAGCGATTAATAGAGTCACTTCGAGGTCTAGTTAGGTCCACTAGACCAGCCACACTCCAGGATGCTATTAGCAGGACCCAAGACTTACAAGATGCCTTACCCAGGACCCGGACACCTTACCCCTAGAGACAGGCTTTCCAGCCTAAGGGGAAGGATGTGAGGATTCTGCCCCTAAAGGGGAATCCAGGACGAGCATGGATTGATGATGATGTCAGGAGGGAGTTGAAGAAGAAGCAGTTGTGCTTTACCTGTCAGGAGCAGTGGGCACCGGGACATAGATGTGCTGCTGACAAAGCACATTTCATTGAGGTCTTCTCCAAGAGCGGCGGGGAAGAGGATGAGGAGGATGATATGGAGGCAAGAGGTAGTCATGTCGCGCAGGATCGTTTTCCACCTCCACCACCAGCAGTAGGGGGTGCAGCTTTTGCACCTACTGGAGGGGCCCTTGCAACATTGCGAAGAGTTCCCAAGTATTTGACGCTGCACGTATGGGGGACAGTACGTGGCCAGCGAGTATCAGTTTTGGTTGATAGTGGGGCAACCCACAACTTCATCGATGCACAGATGGTTGAGCAGAGAGGCATACAGACAGAGAATTTCGATGGATTTTCAGTGTTGGTCCCAGGAGATCAGACCATGGTGTGAGTTCGTTATGTCCCAAAGTTATCAGTGACAATGGGCACCTACACGCTGACTAACCACTTTTTCGTGGTCAATATTCCAAACACCAACATAGTACTGGGTGTTCAGTGGCTTATCACTCTAGGGAAGGTCACGACAGATTGGAAGGCCCTAGAGATGGAGTGGGATGGTGAGAAGACAGGGAGGCATGAGAAGATACGGGGACAGCACACATATTCGCCTCAGACTGTTTCGGCTCATCGGATGGAGGTAGTCTTCCGGAAGGGAGACATAGAGTGGGCAGTAGAGCTTCATGCATCAGAGACAGGGAGTACAGGGCAGACAGTGCACCCAGAGATACAGTCCATCCTTGACCAGTATGCCACAGTATTTGGGGAGATTCCACCGGGACAACCACCGGACCGGGGGTTTGAGCACACCATTGAGCTTGAGCAGGGCATACAAGCAGTGATTACTACCCCCTATAGGCATCCCAAGGCCTATCGGGATGAGATTGAGCGGGCCATTCAGGAGTTGCTGGCTCTTGGGCACATTCGTCCAAGCACAAGTCCTTTTGCTTCTTCCGTGGTATTGGTGAAGAAGAAGGACGACACATTGAGGATGTGCATTGACTACAGGGCCCTGAACAAGAAGACATTGAAGAACAGGTACCCCATACCCAGGATCAATGAGTTGATGGATGAGTTGAGAGGAGCACGGTTCTTCTCAAAGATTGATTTGAGATCTGGGTACCATCATATTCACGTGAGGGAGCAAGACATTCCCAAGACCGTCTTCAGATGTCACTATGGGCACTTTGAGTTTTTGGTGATGCCCTTCGGGCTAACCAACGCCCCAGCTACATTCCAGTCTTGCATGAATCACATCTTCCACAGTTACTTAAGGGAGTTTGTGTTGGTGTTCTTTGATGATATCCTCATTTACAGCAGGACTTTGGAGGAGCATCTCCAGCACATTGAGACAGTATTCCAGCACATTGAGACAGTATTGCGCATCTTGGAGGAGCAGCAATTCTATGCCAAACTCTCCAAGTGTGAGTTTGGGTTGACAGAAATGTTATACTTGGGACACATCATAGGGGTGGACAGAGTGAGGGTCCACAAGGAGAAGATCAGGGCCATCAGAGATTGGCCGGAGCCGAGAAACGTGACAGAACTTCGAGGATTCATTGGCATTTGTACTTACTACTGGAAGTTCGTCAAGAGTTTCTCACAACTTGCTACACCCCTGACAGACCTGACGAGGAAGGGGGCATTTAGTTGGTCGGATACAGCGCAGCGAGCCTTTGACAGGCTCAAGGACGTTATGAGCAGCTACCCAGTGCTTGCATTGCCGGATTTTACACAGCCATTTGTTTTGGAGTGTGATGCGTTGAGAGAGGGGATCGGTGCAGTGTTGATGCAAGGAGGTCACCCTATAGCCTTTGAGAGCCGGAAGCTCCTTCCGCACGAGAGGTTGTATTCTATATATGACAAGGAGATGCTGGCCATCATGCATGCATTGGCCAAGTACCAGCAGTATTTAGTGGGTAACAGGTTCAGGGTGAGGACTGATCACAATAGCCTCAAGTTCCTTTTGGAGCAGAAGAAGCTACAGGAGAGGCAGCAGAAGTGGATCAGTAAGATCCAAGCATATGACTTTGACATTGAGTATGTCAAGGGTAAGAACAACGTGGTAGCAGATGCCCTTTCACATAGACCAGCCACATTGTCTCCTATGAGCTTGGACGCAGACTGGAGGGCTCGACTCTTAGTAGAGTACTCCAAGGATAGATTTGCATGCAAGGCTCTGGATGGGCAAGTGGCGGACGACAGGTACAGGGTGGTCTATGAGATCATCTACTACAAGGACCGGATCTTCTTGACTGAGATATCTCAGCTCAAGAAGAAGATACTTGAGGCGTCACATGATTCACCATTGGCAGGCCATCAGGGGTTTACCAAAACCTACAGGGCCATTAGAGAGAGGTTCTCATGGAAGGGCCTCAAGGAGGACGTACTCCAGCATGTCCGGGAGTGCGACTTTTGCCAGAGGAATAAGGGGGAGATGAGCCATCCCACAGGATTATTGTAGCCTCTTCCCATTCCGGAGGGGAAATGGGAGTGTATTTTGATGGATTTCATCACAGGTTTGCCCATGGTACAGGGCAAGGATTGCATCTTTATCATCGTTGATCAACTGACGAAGTACTCACACTTTTTCGCCATATCCGCACACTACACAGCAGCATAGGTGGCTGAGTTGTTCTTCAGAGAGATCTTCAGGTTACATGGTCTTCCCAAGACCATCACCAGTGACAGGGATAGTCGTTTCATGGGCAGATTTTAGCAGGAGCTTTTCCAGTTGGTGGGGACAGAGTTGACACCGAGTACCAGTTATCACCCACAGACGGACGGGCAAACAAAGATAGTTAACAAGTGGCTCGAGGGCTACTTGCGTAACTATGTCAGCGGGCAACAGCGAGCATGGCTGAAGTGGCTGCATCTGGGGGAGTACTGCTACAACACTACACATCACATGTCCATTGGTATGTCACCATTCTATGCTTTGTATGGATATCACCCCTTATCTTTCGATGATGTGATGTTTGGTGCTAGCAAGGCTCCGAGAGCCAAGATTTGGATCCAAGAGAGTCAGGATATTCTTCGAGCTCTCAAGGATAATATGGCTACAGCACAAAACTAGTAGACGTTGTATGCCGACAGGGGTCGGGTGGAGAGACAGTTTCAGGTAGGGGACTTGGTCTACCTACAGTTACAGCCATACCGAGAGTCATCACTGAAGTAGAAGGGGGCTGAGAAGCTCAAGCCCACTTTTATGGGCCATACAAGGTGATACGCAGGATTGGATAGGTTGCGTATGAGTTAGAGCTGCCCCAAGGCAGCAAGATTCATAATGTCTTTCATGTATCATGCCTGAAAAAGGCATTGGGGCAGCATGTGACAGTGACAGATGAGCTGCCACCCACGGATGATGAGGGGCATTTGGTGTTGCAGCCAGAGGCTATTATTGATACCAGGGAGAGACAGTTGCGGAGCAGGATGGTCTAAGAATTCTTGGTGAGGTAGAAGAATTTACCGGATGAGGATGCCACTTGGGAGAGTGAGAAAATTTTGCAGCATCCATCACTTCAATTGCTTGAGGGCAAGCAACATTTTGTCGGGGGAGACTATGATATTCCTAATTAGCCATGGCTAATTGGAATATTTGATTTTGCTCAATTTTGCTTTCTATATTTATTTATAAATAAAAAGGTGAGAAAAAGGGGGACATAACTCACCTTTAGAATAAAGTCACTCCATAGTAGCACAACGTTGTGACTTAAAGGGGAGCCAAGGGGGCCAAAGGACCACGCAGAGATGGGACCCACGCAGACACTTGGAGGGACTGCGCAGATGGAAAGGAACACATGGCAAGAGAGGGACTTGTTAAGATTAGGTATGTTCTATGCTAGAGAAATTTATTTAAATTTTCACAGTTAGAAATCACATCAGCATTACGATAAACTGCAGATAGAACATAAATATAATATGCAGAAGACAAGCCAAGACAAGAGGACACAAGATATGGCGCGAGCCAGGGACAAACCCCACAATGTGTGGGGAAACCCTTTGATCAAATCTTCTTTTATCTTCAAAGTTCAGCAGAGAGAGAGAGAGAGAGAGTACATATACATCAGAAGTCAAAACTTTGACTTGACAAGATAAGAGAAGAGATCTTCATCATGAAGATGATATAATGAGGTTGCAGATCTGATGACAAGGACTACAGATCTAAACTTAGGTGATGACATATTTCTTCAAGGTGATTCCATCACCGTACTGCATCCAATCATGCTACATCTTCCAGAATGATGGCAGTACTAGCTGTCGCTGCTATATGAGCTGGTGCATCAAACTTCAGTTCTCTTCCTTTATTTAGTCATGATCCAAGTTGAGGTTTCAGTACTGCCATACTTGCAAGACTGATTTGCGCAACCCTTAACACAATCTATGCTGCTGGCTATGACCTGTGGCTTAGCCCAGCAGCAAGGTCTACACACAGTACCCAGCCATCTTTATCCTTGAACAGCAGTGTCTTCCAATCTTCTCCTGAGAGATCTTCTTAGACAGACTTGATTTACGATTTATGGAGCAGACTATGATACTGCTCCCTCTCATTGCATCGAGATTGTGATGGTCAATGAGATTAGGACTGTGGCTTTACTTTCACCAATATTGTAACCAGGAAGGAGCACATATACACATATATATATATATATATACTGAGACTATTAGCAGAGTTGTTGTGATATCACTGATATACATATCAAGATTGCAAGGAGGAAGATCCATATACTGTGAGACTAACTGTGCCAAGACGGTAAGATACCATTCACAGAAATGCTGAGATTGACATCACAAGAATTGTGACTATGCCGAGAATGAATCTAGCCCAGAATGCATATTAATACAGCGTCCTCATCCGAAGTCTTTTCTGCTCCATCCATCCAAGATCTATCTTGACTGCACCTTTAATTTACAGGTATGCTGAGAATGATACTAGCACAGAATTGCTTGCGTCCTCTTGTCATGTGTTCCTTAGATCTGAGATCACACGTATTGCCATGAGACTAGCTCGGGTTCTTCTGCTCCTTGTACCCATCCGAGGTAGCAGTTAAACCCTAAATAGATGCCTCTCTGTGGTGCGGATCTGGGTCTCCTTTTTGCTGTGTTTGAGTGCCTTTTCTTGCCGCATATAAACCTCTTAGATTGTGACCAGACAGCGTATAGATTAGGTGACTTTCAGACCTGTGGCAAGGGCTCTTTTAGAGCTTTCTTAGACAGCGGATGGAAGGTCCCATATGTATCTCCTTGCTGTGTAAACAGGTCAACTCTAGGACCCTGTATAGATCCTCTTTCTGACTGCGGATAAAGAGTTTTTTTCTAGCTGCGTATAGGGTCAATAGACAGCGGCTACAGGCCTTCATTTAGGGCCTAGGTCTCCATTATGACAGCGGCTAGGTCTCCTGTTTAGATGTCTCCCTTAACTGCGTACTAGGCCCTCCTCCTTGCTGTGGATTAGGCCTCTCTCTACTGCAGTTGGGGCCTCCTTTAGTCAACGAATTAGGGCTTCTTTAGACTGCGTATAAGCGCCTCCCTTTGCTGCTTAGATCACCATACTGCGGCTAGGGCATCATACTAGGCCAGCGTATACTCTTGGTTCTCTCCTTCTCCAAAAACCCAAACGTGGAGAGGAGATCACCTCAAGAATACGTGTGCAAATGATATCAAATCCTCATCTATTTATACCAAAATGAGGATGATGAATAGACACGTCGGTTGGGCTTCTAGAGCCTACATAAGAGCTGGTCGGCTTGACTATAATTACATAAACAAAATAAATTCATATCTCCATAAATACTTATCGGAATCGGATGATCTTTGGATCAATCCTACACCTCTCAACGAGAGGGATCCAATAAAAATATCAGCTGCCATAAATAAGCCGACCCACATGGAGTTTGGCCCTAGTTGCCAATTTAACAGGACTACATTGAAAGAGGTGAGCCTTGGGATTGAGAGAGGCCAACACTATAAAGGAGAGAGGAGCTTCCTCATTTTGTCATTTGATTATGTGCATTTGAGCTAGTCACTTGTCTGCAGCACTGTTTAGTGCATTGAGTGTCTCCATTCGGAGATCTCACCCTTAGCCCCGGGGGACTTTGAGTGCCTACTCGGGCAAGGTTGTTTCCAGTAGTCTTTTGCAGTAGGATTGATCTTTGGCATTGTGGAGGAGTTGTGCACTTGAGGATTGCGCAGTCTTGAGAGAGAGGGACGCAGTTCTTTGGGTGGGAGTTCCGGATTGGGGGTTTTGTGGAGGATTAGAGCTGGGAGATTGAGCAAGGGATCAGCTCTTGCATATTGGAGGATTTTGGCATAGTTTCGGGCTGAGTTTTGGTGGATTCTATTCAGTGGCAGCGCAGAGCCTTGAGGGACAGCGTAGCTCCCCAAGGGGGTGATTTTCAGGGGTCGGCTATTTCAGAAAAGCTTTCTGGGTTTTTCTGGGTTTCTTGAGTAGAGTCTAATTCCAGAGTTTCAGCATTTTTTGAGGAGGGGAACAACCCCAAATCGTCATTTGATTTCTAGCAGTAGCAGCAGCACAATAGTTCTCCAACAGCTTGGACGCAGTTCAGAGAGAGTTCATTCCTTTGTTATTCTAAGTGTATTTCTTCACTTGCCTTATGCAAGTCGAGGTGTCACCTTTCTGATCACCCCCTATACTCATTCCATTACTCAGTATAATAAAATGGCTTAGCATTTCTCTCTGCATTTCTTGAGTATCTGCTTATATTTCGTGTTCACATTATTATATGTTGTACCACTGTTATTCTTATCACTTTGAGTTTCCCGATCACTATATCATTTGGACGTGTTTGATTGGAGTTTACTTGGGTTTGAGGGATATCCCCGAAACGGGATATTACATTTTTTCCTAGAAGAAGATTTAACTGTAAAACAACAGGAGGAAAGAAGGGAGGAAATTTTAAAGGTTAGGGCAGCAAGAGATGAAGGCAAGAGAGCATGGATTTACAAAGGCAAAGTTGTGATAGCGCGATTTGCACCTCCTTCCAAAACAGAGCAGCAAGATGGTAATAAAGAAGAGGCAACAAACTCTTCAACAGGAAATCAGAAAGGAAGGTCAGTATGGGAAAGCAGGGACAAAGACTCAAATATGAGTCATGCATGTCAAAGTAAATAGCAATCAAGTCATACACAGGTTTCCTAAAGATTTGTTTGTTGGAACTGCAGAGGTTACCCATGGAGACGAGGACCTGGGTTAGGGCCTATTGCGGAAGATAAAGACATAATTTGCCTCATAAAACACATGAGCATGAAGGGTGCAAGACACCTCTGTTTGAAGGATACTGGAAGATGACAGTGTGGAACAAGGCAGCAGGGAATGGAAAAGGGCATGGGGGCATCATGGTTTTAGTAAGGGAGAAAGAAGGCCATCTCATTTAGTTAGAAAAAGAAGACTAAAATAAGCAATTCATTTGGTTTAAAATATCAGAAAATGGAAACCACATCAGAATTGCAGGCATGCTATTATGTGTCGCAGGTTTCAAAAATCTACAAAGGTAGAGGGCTTGACCACAAAGATCCATTTGCAACCTTAAAAGCGGATATTGCAACATATTCGCAGCTAGGTGAAGTCCTTATAGTGGGTGATTTCAATGCTAGGACTGCAAGTGAGCAAGCTAACATTCTTTGTTGTAAAGATGACTGTGACCTTATTTAGCTAACAAAGGAAAGTAATCATCAATGGAAAAGAATTTTAGAGGACAAGGGCTGCAATCTCTTTGGTGAACAATTGCTTACTCTATGTGGGGCCTTTGATTTAATCATTTGTAATGGCTTGACTAGATGGGCAAAGTCCGGTAATTTCACTTGCAATACTTGCAATGGAGCAAGTGTGGTAGATTATGTAATTTGCTCGCATGGTTTGTGTGAGAAAATGGAGTAAGTTTTGATTGGAGATCAACTGTGGGACTTGAAATCAGATTACAAGCCAATTTATTTATGTTTCTCTTGGATTGGAAAGAAACAATTAGAGTCAAAAATTCAGCATGTCCAACAAAATCTCCCACAGGGCAGAATTCTTGACCCCAGAAAATTGTAATACCTTCAAAATGACGCTAGAGAGGCTCTACGAGAAAGAGAAAATTACAATTCACAGCCTTCATAGTCATGAATTAACACATTTAATTCAATGCGCACTTGCAAAAGTGCAAAAGAGAAAAAATTAAGAAGTCTGAAAAAAATTGCTTTCTGGTTAATCCTTGGTTTGACAAGGAATGCAAAAAGGCAAGGAGAATGTGGAAAGAGTCAAACAAGGATAACATAAAGCTCAAATCTTACAAGTAGTTATTAAGCAAGAAAAAGGTTGATTTCATGGTTTCACGAAGGGAAAAACTAATCTTCCTTGTGAAAAATAATCCCAAATTATTTTTCAATGGAGCAAGCGTGGTAGACTATGTAATTTGCTCGCATGGTTTGTGTGAGAAAATGGAGGAAGTTTTGATTGGAGATCAACTGTGGGACTTGAAATCAGATCACAAGTCAATTTATTTATGTTTCTCTTGGATTGGAAAGAAACAATTAGAGTCAAAAATTCAGCATGTCCAACAAAATCTCCCACAGGGCAGAATTATTTTGACCCCAGAAAATTGTAATACCTTCCAAATGACGCTAGAGAGGCTCTACGAGAAGGAGAAAATTACAATTCACAGCCTTCATAGTCATGAATTAAAACATTTAATTCAATGCGCACTTGCAAAGTGCAAAAGAGCAAAAATAGAGAAATCTGAAACAATTGCTTTCCGGTTAATGCTTGGTTTGACGAGGAATGCAAAAAGGCAAGGAGAATGTGGAAACAGTCAAAAAAGGATAACATAAAGCTCAAAGCTTACAAGCAGTTATTAAGCAAGAAAAAGGTTGATTTCATGGTTTCAAGGAGGGAAAAACTAATCTTCCTTGTGAAAAATAATCCCAAATTATTTTGGAAGGAGCTCCAACTAAAAAAGATACAAATTGGAAATAATATTACAACTTCTAAATGGTTTGACTATGCAAGACAACTCTATGAGCAGGTTCTCAAGGTTGATCCTCCCCCCTTGGTCAACACAGATACTGAACTCTTCACAATACAAGAGGTAGAGATGGGTATCAAGAAGTTGGGTGTTGGAAAAGCAAAAGACTTAGTTGAACTCCAAGCAGAATATCTAAAATGGGGCTCAAAGATCTTGCACCTCACATTACAAAAATCTTCAACAACATCATACAACAAGGGCTCCCCACAGATTGGAAGCATGCTAGAAAACAAAATTAGCAAGTGGGTAGAAGAAAGAGATAAGCATGCTAAAGGGCAAGCAGGTTTTAGACCTAAACATTCCACATTTGATCATTGTATAACTTTAAGCCACATCATTGAAAAAGTTTGGGAGAAAAAGGAAGAAGTCTTTTGTTGTTTTGTTGATTTCAGAAAAAAGTTTGACTCGGTTCCTAGGGATAAGCTTTGGCACAGAATGGAGGAACTTGGGGTTCTTAAACATTTGAGAGAAGTTGTGCATAGGTTGTATGAAGAGGTGAAAGTCAAAATTAGAACTTCAGCAGGGATTTCTGAAAGTTTTAGAAACGATATCGGGTTCAAGCAAGGTTGCCCATTGTCTCCTACCCTTTTTGGTTTATATATCAACAAGCTTGAGGAGTGGTTAAATTCGCAAGGGGGTGATGGTATCTATTTGGGCAAGTTTGTTATAAGGCTTCTTTTGTATGCAGATGACCTTATTCTGATTGCTAAATCGGCTCTTGGTTTGCAAGAGCACTTACTATCCCTTGAGCATTTTTGTAGAAGTGTGCGGATGCAAGTCAATATCAGCAAAACGAAAGTAGTGGTCTTCTCTAAGAAAAGAAAATATAACCAGCATAAGTTCTGCTTTGAAGGCAACATTCTGGAAGAAGTTGCAGATTACAAATACCTTGGAATGGTTGTAGAAAGAAAAGAACTTTGGGGGATTCGAAAGCATTTTATGCTTTTCAAAATAGGTGTAGAGAGGCAGAGTTATGGGACTAGAAAACCACTCAAACTCTTTTTGGGCTTCTGGTGATTCTGGTGATTCTCTATGATTGTGAACTATGGACCAGCAGTGCATCCAACATGCAATGGAGACAAATTGAGAAAATTCAGAAGCATTTGATTACAAACAAATTTAAGATTAAAAGTGCATTTCCTTATGATATCTTGTTAAGTGAAATAGGGACTGCTCCTATTGAAGCAATTGCTAGGGTGCACGTCATAAGATATTTAAAAAAAATTGAGCAAATGGAAGAGGGTAGATGGCCTAAGGTTGCCTTTAATGATAGATTGTGCAAGAGCAAAAAAACTTGGATGCAGCAAAATAACAAATGGTTTAGTAAATGGGGTATTTGCTTGAACGCGTGTCCCATAAACAGCAAAGAGATAAAAGCTTTTGTTATGGAAAAGTTCCACAAGCGTACTTGGGATAAGGAGCTAGGAAGAAAGAAAAATAACTATATTGAAGTGTTTAATCCCACTCATAGTCATCAACCAAAATCATACCTAGAGGCCAATATCTCTTGAAGAGCCAAAATTCTTATTGCTCAATTAAGGACTAATTCTCATCAACTCCGTTGTGAAACAGGGCGCTGGAAAGGGCCAAAGGATGTGTGGGAGGAAAGAGTATGCATTTTTTGTTCTTCTGGAAAAGTGGAAACAGAAAAACATTTCATTTTAGAATGTGAGGCCTTCAAAGACAATAGGAAAAGTTATGCAGATATGCTGGCAGCTAGTTCTTGGGATAATCTATTTAGCGAGGGGTTTGTCGAGAAGCTGGGATCATTTATTTTGAAGCTTTACAGAAAGGGCTGAATACATCAAGCAGATGAAGAAGCAATATGTCCCATAGGATATCTTTAGCCTCGTGGACGTTAAAATAATTTCTTTCTTTCCTTCTTTCTTCTACAACTGCTTTGACTTTGATTTGGAAAGTCAATTTTGACTTTTGTACTCTCTCTCTCTTTGTTGAACATTTGCTATAATAATAAGAACAATTGATCAAAGGGTTTTCCCCACATTGAGGTTTTTCCCTGGCATCCTCTAGTGTCTGCTTGCCTTGGCTTGTCTTCTGTAATTTTATTTTATGTTCTATATATAGTTACTGTCAATGTGATTTATGGTTAATGTGATTGCTATTTGAAACTAATATGGAAATTGTCATTGGACTGCTTAAAAGTACATTAAAGTAATTGTGTTAAGCATAGAACATACCATTGTTAACTAAAATTAACATGGTATAAGAGGTTAGTTGAAGACAAAGCCCAAGCAAGAGAGAGAAAAGCAATCACCAAGAAAGGTTTATTGGACAAGTTTCAATAGCTTCTTCATCTTACTTCAAGATTGAGGATAAGCTAAATGACAAATCTAAAAATCATGCATGCAAGATGACTTTGGACCTGACTTTGGAGAAGCATGAAGTATTGGACTATGTGTGGGGAAACGTGGTGGAGCCTCCTTCAAATGCACCTGTTGTTGCTAAGGCGAAGTATAGAAAACGTGAGGTCGAAGCAAAAAAAACTTTGGTTGACTCTATTCAAAAGCATTTGGTTGCCTATATTTTGATTTGAGAACTTCTAAGGAGATATATGATAATTTGGTTGGGATGTTCAAAGTGAACAATGCAAATCAAATCCTCTTTCTCAAGAACAAGTTGAAAGACATCAATATAGATAAAGGGGAGTCCATCCAATCCTACTTCATGAGGATCACACAAATCAAGAATGACCTTCTGTCTATTGGAGAAGTTATTGCTGACAGGGAGCTCACTCTCATTGCACTTAGGGGTCTTTCAAGAGCATGGGATGTGTTTAACACCACCATTCTCAACAATGACAGAATTCCTAGTTTCGATGAATTAGTGGCTAGATGCAGTCAAGAGGAGACAAGAATGATGAAAAGAGATAGGCCTTCAAATGGAAATGAACCTACTACTTTCTCCACTCACGCAAAGAAGAAAAATAATGTTGGTCTAAGGAGATAGGGTCAAGGGTTCAAGCAAGGACTCAAAGAAGGAAGAAAAAAAAGGTGCTTCAATTGTAACAAGTTCGGGCACTATGCTAGAGAGTGTCCTCACAAGAAGAATTCTCTAAGGGATGACAGCAATAACAATAACTTCAAAGGCAATGGAAATCAAAGGAACAACAAGTTCAACAATAAAGGAAAAATGAATGCTTCCACTACTTGATATGGAAATGGTCGACCTCCCAAAAGATTGAGAAATTCCACGTATGAGGAAAGTAATGTTATAGAAAAACAAAACGAATTTTATCTTATTTCCACTCTATCTACTGCCTCTCCTCCAGATACTTTGGATCATTGGTTGATTGATAGTGGAGTCTCAAGCCACTTCACTAGGTATAAAGAGGCCCTCTCAAATTTGATTGAAAAGAAGACTAATTTGGAGACCATACTTGGAGACAATGCCACCTACCCCGTGAAAGGGATACGTATTGTCACTCTTCACTTGAATAAAAACCAAACCATTCATCTACAAGAAGTATTGTATGTGCTCATTTGAAGAAGAAACTAGTGTCTATTTTTGTGATGGAAGATAAAGGCTTCATGGTAGCATTCATTGATGGAAAAGTACGTATTTGGCAAAGAAACCCTAAAGATGCACTCGCACTTGGATTTAGGGTTGATGGTCTCTATCATGTTGGAGGAAGTCCTTTGGGAGCCTTGACTTGTGATGCTTCACTTCAATCTGAACTATGGCACCAGAGATTTGCCCACCTTCATTACAAAGGGGTAAGGAAGATGGTCACAAGTATGCCCGACTTCAACATGAATCATGGAGTTTGTCAGGGTTGTGTAGCTAAAAAACTCACACAGGGGCCATTCCTTTCAAGTGAAAGCCAAACTACCGACATTCTTCAATTGCTCCATTCTGACCTATCTGGTATGTTGCCCCAAACATCATTGGGAGGATACTTATTCTATGAAATTTTTGTGGATGACTTCTCTCGCAAAACATGGATCTATTTCTTGAAGAAGAAGGATGAAATGTTCAAATGGTTCCGTTCTTTCAAAACCTTGGTGGAAAATCAAACAAGGAACAAGATCAAAATATTGAGGACCGATAATGGAACCGAATATGAATCAAATGAATTCAATGACTTTTGCAGAGACTCTGGCATTAAGAGGAGACAATTGTTCCATACACTCTTGAGCAAAATGGAGTTGCTGAAATGAAGAATCGAACAATCATGTAAGCCTCTTGTGCCATGCTCCATGATCAAGGTCTACTGAAGTTCTTATGGGGAGAAGCTGACAACCTTGTTGTGTATGTTCAAAATAGGAGCCCGCATTAAGCACTAGATTTCAAGACACTCGAAGAAGTTTTCACTGGTAAGAAACCTAATATTTCTCATTTTAGAATTTTTGGTTGTCCCATATATTTTCATGTGCCTAAAGAGAAAAGAAACAAGTTGGAAACATCTGGGAAGAAAGGTATATTTGTGCACTACAATGAAAATTCAAAAGCATATAGAATCTACGTCCCTGGTCAAAGAGGTGGAAATAAGCCATGATGTCACCTTCGATGAAGACACTACCCTTGGAAAAGCCAGAGATCTCCCCATTCCAAGGAAGGACAATGATGATGCTATAGAAAAAAAAGAAGAACCTCCGACAGATGAGCCTATGCCGAGGTTGAAGGCCCCATGGATCCCATTGATCCACCTCCTAGTGATCCCTCTACCTCAAGGAAAATACCTTTATGGCTCAAAGATACTCTCGAAGATGCTGAAAGACATATTGCTCCAAGAGGGACATTCCATGAAAGTAAGAAGTCGAACAGGTATCAAGGGTACTTAGCTGCTATGAGTACTATTGTTCAAACTGAGCCATGTACATTTGAAGAAGTCGTAAAGCACCAAGTATGGAAGGATCCGATAAATGAAGAGAATGAATCTATCATGAAAAATTATGTTTGGGATGTGGTGCTTAGACTAAAGGACAAGTTTGTATCACCTCAAAATGGCTATACAAAATCAAACATGGAGTAGATGGGAGTCCTGAGAAATACAAGGCCAGGTTCATTGCTTGAGACTTCTCTCAAAAGGAATGAGAGGACTATGACGAGATATTTACACCAGTTGCCCGATATACAACTATCTGACCCATTATTGCTCTTGTTTCCACTCAAGGATGGAGCCTACATCAAATGGACGTCAAGGTTGCTTTCTTGCATGGCTCGCTTAAGGAAGAAGTACAACCTCAGGGGTTTGAAGTACAAGATCGAAGGACACACGTATGCGGGTTGAAGAAAGAAATATATGGGTCAAAGCAAGCCCCTAGGGCTTGGTATGAGAGGATTGAAAGCTATCTTATGAAGTTGGGATTTACGAGGAGCGATGTTGATCCTAATCTATACTTCAAGGTTCAAACGGGCATGCCTCTCATCTTGGTCCTTTATGTAGATGATCTCTTTCTAATAGTTGCAGACCCTCTCATATTATCAATGCAAGAGGGAGTTGGCTTCCGAGTTCAAGATGAAGGACCTAGGACTGATGCACTACTTCCTAGGCCTAGAGGTTTGTCAAAAGCCAAGTGAGATTTTCCTTCCTCAAGGAAAATACATTGTGAAGCTACTCGAGAGATGTGGGATGGTGGATTGCAAATCTATGTCTACTCCGATCTAACTCAACTTCAAGAAGCTATGTGGAAGTGTTGAAGGGCCCGAATTGGCAAACCCTTCTGAATAGAGACAACTTAAAGGGTACCTGATGTTCTTGGTTAACTCTTGTCCAAACATATGCTTCGCTGTAAATACGTTGAGTCAATTTATGGTCTAGCCACATCACATACATTGGATGGCTGGTAAGAATCTCTTGAGATATCTTCGTGGCACAGTGAACTATGGACTGAGATACACTACGAAGAATTTGAGGCTACATGGATATGTTGATGTTGATTGGGTTGGAAATGTGGTGGATTGAAAGAGCACATCACGATGTTGCTTCTCATTAGGGTCTACTTCAATTTCATGAATAAACAGGAAGTAGAAATTGGTTGCTTTAAGCATCGTCGAGGCCGAATTCATTGCAGCTAGCATGGCCTGTAGCAAAGTTGTTTGGTTGAGGAAGCTCTTCAATGAGCTATTTGAGCACGTGTCGAATACCACTGTGATCTTCTATGACAACCAAATTGGTATTCGCCTTTAAGAGAACTCCATGTTCCACAACCACTCCAAGCACATTGATATCAGGGACCACTTATCTAGGATATGGTACAACGAGGAGCAATAAGGCTCCAACACATCAGGACTGATGAGCAGGTCGTAGACATCCTCACGAAGCCCTTAGGGAAGGTCAAATTCTTAGCCTTCTGAGAGAGAGTTGGAATCATGGAATGACCCTCCCATGAGGGTCCCTCCTGAGTTGGACATTGAGCTTTGGGAGCTCCTGGGGGCTTGGCGTACTTCTTGGAGCTATGAGCGACCATAGGGTGAGTGGTTCCCCTATTGGTGCATTGTGTACAAGGTGAGTGGTTCACCTTCCCCTCTGATACCCCATGATGGTTGACATGTGTGTAGGGTGAGTGGTTCACCTTCCCCTACAATTCACACATGCATAGGATGACTGGTTCACCTTCTCCTATGGTATATGAGCAGGATGAGTGGTTCACCTTCTGCTGTTGATGCCCTAGCATACATCCTACCCATGTAGTCCGCGACTCATGGGAAGTACATCTCATTTGGCCAATGAGTTGGGCAAAGTGGTCAAGGACCATAGCACTACCGACGGACACATCGTGTACTGTCGTACTTCCTGTGACTAGGATGTTGTTATGAACATAAATTATGTAAAAATAAATAAAAATGGATAATAAATAATAATTATAATAATATAAATATAATAATAAATAATAAGTAAATTAACTAATGGATAGTTAGTTAATAATGAAAAGGCATGTCTTAAAGACATGCCTATTCGTGAAAGGGTACTTACCTGTCTATATATACAGGACCCTCATTTTCATTTGTAATCATCCTACATTCATTCTTTTATTCAATATACAATTTACAATTACTGTCCTACAATGGATGTCTTTGTCTACGAAGTATTTTAATATTTTCCCTGCATATACGACTTTTGGTCATTATAGATGCATGGTGTTCAACAACTTGATATGGGATCAAGTCTAATTGAGGATCTACCTCTGAACTGACTTTTGTTAGTGGAGAGTGGTAAAGTCTTGTGACTCACTCTCGATCAATTATTCTTCATTATTTATATCAGTGTTCAGCAAAGCAGAGATGAGATGAGATACAAAGATGGCTCATGACGACAGGAGGGCATGATAATCGATGATGATGGATGGATTGACAGGTGGAATTCTCCCTAGTTGAGAGGGAGTGTTAAAATTGGCAGCTAGGGCCAAATTCCACCTTGGGACAGCTCATTTGATGGAGATAATGATTGCATTAAATTCCTCTTTACGAGAGGACCAAAATTGATAAAAAGATCATCTAATTTTGGACAAGCAGGAGTATGTTTTTGAATTTATGCCCACACATGTGCAAATTGTTCAAGTCGGCCACATCATGTATGTTCATGAAGCCCAATGGACGTGACTCTTCACCCTCAATGACTTGTATAAATACAAGTGCGCTCTCACCTCATTTGGCATCATTATTACTCACATTTCTTCTCTCTCCTTCTCTCATTGGTTCGTACAGCTATTGGGCTGATCTTTTCTCTCTCACACGTGTGGCAGAAGGACGAATTTTCTGGGAAAATTGCAAGGCCAAATTTCAAGATTGTTGCAAGAGTTTGACCAACATTGACTGAACACTTTTACTCATCCTTTGACTGTGATTTTTGTGGGAAAAAATTGTTTTTTTTGCCGTACAATTTGGCACAGGAACCAAGAATTTCTAGCACTTCAACCAAGGTTGACTGTAGACCTAACTATAGAGTTGACCAAGTTTGACCACAGCTTTCAAGATTGTTTTGGGCTAACTTTGACCACCTTCTCTGACCAAGTTTGACTGGGTATGACCGAGCTCCAAAGAGGAAGATTTGTTGTTGCATTGACTATCTTTGACTTTTTGATTACGCTGAATTTGACTGTAGTTAACTGCAGATTTGACATGGCTATTTTGACTTTGATTTGGCAAGTCAATTTTGATTTTTGTACTCTCTTCTCATTGTTGAACATTTGATATAATAATAAGAAGAATTGAGCAAAGGGTTTTCCCCACATTGATGTTTTTCCCTAGCAGCGACCAAATTTGTTGTCCTCTTGTCTTAGCTTGTCTTTTGTAATTTTATTTTATGTTTTATCTATAGTTACTGTCAATGTGATTTATGGTTAATGTGATTAATATTTGAAATTAACTTGGAAATTGTTATTGGGTTGCTTAAAAGTACATTGAAGTAAGTGTGCTAAGCATAAGAAAATATCATTGTTAAATAAAATTAACACTCAGTTTGAGCACAGGACAACAAATATCTCAGGGTTAGTATTGACGTCCTAGAGAGGTATGTTGATTGAGTTTATATATGATGAATGCTAGGTGATGTAGCATTGTTGGTCTGGTTTTGGACAGTGTTTGGAGTACCCTACATACAGTGCTTGAGTGCCCTTAGTGGAGTTAAAGATTGTTAAGTGGTTGTGTTTTGTATGCCCTAGTTTTGTCTTCCTTAGTGGTGTTAAGGAGCAGTAACAGGGTTGTGTATAGTGCCCTAAGGATTGACTTTTGAAGTAGTCAAGTGGGCTGGTTATTGGGCCCTAGTTCAGAGATCTCAAGGCTGGGGAATTTATGATAAGAGGGTTGGATGTGTGTGCCCTAGTTCAGTGGGTTGCAATGGGAAACATCAATGATGAGAGGGCAGCTTGTCAAGCCCTAAGTCTGGTCATCTTTGGAGCAACAAAGAGACTAGTAGTGGGAAGAAGTTGAAGACCTTATGAGAAGTGTTCTTTGAGTGGCAAAGCAATGCTAGAAGGCAGCCTATGTTCAGTCATCTTGAAGCAGCCAAAAGCGATATATAGAGGTGTATTGACAGTTGAAGATACAAGTATTTCTATGGTTGTAGAAGACTTGTGAGCCGCAGAAGAGCAGGCAAAGCACCTGTTACCCACCACTAGTGTTTGATCCCTATAGGAGAAATTTTCTCTTAGATTTATCTTCAACCGACAGCCAGCAGCCCCTTGCAGCCACCAGATATCTCGATGTGCCACCATTATCCACCACTTGAGCTAGCCATTGTGTGCCCTCGCCCATCTGTTATGATCGTATGTTTGAAGGTGGGCCTTCCAACCCCGAAGGTATGGCTTTCCATTATGTAATTGGGTGTTTATGCTTGCTTCGACACATTTGGACATGGATTAGTGGGGGATTTGACGGAAAGAATGGACTTGGATTGTACTCTTGTTCTCTTTCCTCAACTTGGTGGTTAGTCTTGTATCCTAGTCTCGTGGGATCTCCTTTATGTGTTACCAGCTTTAGGAGTGGCACTACATGGGAAACCCTAATTTTGGTTGCGTGGTCCCACTTCCTAACACCATATATCTCACTCCCCTCCGCTCATTACAAACCCTTTTCACATTTTTTCCCATATAGGTCCACATTTGTCCATCGGGTCCACAAGGTGTTATCCTTCCTTTCCCCTTGTCGACACTTTGGGAATGGCCTAGAACAATGCCTCAGAGGTTGATGCAGCAAAAAAGAAATTTAAGCACATAATTTGGCCACTTACAACAGGAAATGTACCACAAAATGCAAAGATGGTCGAGACATAAGAATTTAGCACGTGGGCAAAAGCTAAACATGAGCTCTACCCCTATCATTATGGCCATCAACCTGGTTTTCCTAGGGCCCCTATGAGTGCCCCCTGCATTCATATTCAGTCCCAACCCCTGGTAGGCGATGAACTATCCAACCTTTGTTAGTTTTTGGTAGCATCATAAGTGATCTAACCTTGAAAATTGGTGGAAAGGCTAAGGCACATGAGTTCTAAAGAACCCAGGAACCATTTGGTGAACTTCCACCCGAATTGTATTTTATTAAAATAATTAATATTTTTAATGGAGTTCCTAAGTCTAAACTTAGGGAAATTAAAATATTAATGGGTATTAATCAAAATATGGATGAGAATGATCTAGAAGGCGGATCAAGTCATGTTTTAATCTTAGCCGTTGATTACAGACTTAATCTCGACCATTGAAGACTCAACAGGAAAACTATAAAATGGAGGCTTGGGGTTCATTTGGAAATACACACAGAGGAAGAGAATCGATCTAGAGTTCGATTTCTGCAGCTACGAAGCTAAGAAATTCGAACTAAGTGATCATTCAACAGCAGAGGGGCAGTGAGAATCCGGAAGGACTTTCCGGAGAATACTGACCGAGAGGTGGAAAGAGCTTGCAGAGAGGCAACGCAATAGCCGGGTGAACTAATGTTGGGCCAGTTTGCACCTACGCAGCC
Source organism: Pinus tabuliformis (assembly GCA_031772625.1). NCBI lineage: Eukaryota > Viridiplantae > Streptophyta > Pinopsida > Pinales > Pinaceae > Pinus > Pinus tabuliformis. Next base: position 664,679,598 of record CM062810.1, on the reverse strand, counting down.
CTGACGTAGAGCCAAAAGGGCCAGTGCAGAGCAGAAACGTTACTTGTCACGCAGAAGTCGGAACAGTCAGGAACAATCGAAACTGCTGGGAACTGTCGGAACAGCTAGGATAGTTGATGCAGAGGGAAGAAGAGGTGACGCAGGGCTAACGCAAACCCTGAAAGGTTGACGCAGGGCCTACGCAGGGCCAGCGGAGAAATAGTTGGGGTTAGCCAGTGTTGTGCCAAATTAGCGGAAACTCTGTCGGGTGAAGTGAGTTAAAACTCACTCAGATTTTCCACCAGTAATTTCTTTGTAAAGGATTGCTAGATGAGCATCCTAGATTTTGTTAATTTTTGGTATGTTCTATGCTAGGAGCAATTTACTTCAATTTTTCATATTAGCCCAATGACAATATTCAGATTAGCAATCACATCAGCATGATAGTAAAGTGCAGATAGAACATAAACATAAACAGTGGTAGACAAGCCAAGACAAGAGGACACAAGATGTGGCACCAGCCAGGGACAAACCCCAAGGTGGGGAAACCCTTGATCAATTCTTCTTATATTCTTCAATTGTTCAGTGAAGAGAGAGATAGTACAAATACATAAATTTGAGATTTTATGACAGCAGTAGAAGGTCTTGACCAGAGAGGTCAGTGCTGGTCAAATTGGATAGAATCTTTTATTAAAGGGGCATCAACAGGAAGTTGATCACACTCAGTGAAACATAGGCAAACCTTGACTCAATATAATTCCCAAAATGCTCTAATCTTCTCGCTGCATTGGCTGACACTGCTTCAACAGTTATTCTTCACATAGACAATAATGTAGGCCTTCAAGGCTGCAATGTGCCATGTTGTCCAAGACTGATAGGACAGCCTATGCTGTTGGCTATGGCCTACGGCCTAGCCCAGCAGCCTACGATACTCAAACAGACAGCAACTAATAACATCAATACAACAGAATTTAGTCCTACAAGGACTCAGCCATATAGTCAACACTTTCTAACACTTTACTGAATACATATGCTAATCTGATGATGGTGGCTTATCAAACAGTCCTTTATCACATAGTCACCTACAGCATACATGCATCTTAATGTTGTGATAAGACATCTCCTTGCTGTGTTATAGGGCTACATTTGCTGTGAATTAGAGTCTTTACTTAGTTGTGAATTAGGACTTCATTAACAGTGTATGAAAGCTCCTTTAGTACTGCGATTAAGGGCTACTTCAGGCAGCATATAAGGGTCTTCATTTACAACATATAAAGGCTTCTTCTAGACTGCATATAAGTGCCTTCAAGAAAGCAGATTAGGACCTTTCCTAACTGCGGATTAGGGTCTTCTTCTAGATCTCGGTTGGGCCTCCTTCATACAACATAAGTAGCCTCCCCTTGACTGCGGCTTACTGTGTGTTGAAGCCTTCCTCTTGTCTGCAGCTAGGGCTCTTTTAGGGCTTCCTGTAACATCGGATTAAGGTCTCTTCTAGACCTGCAGTTAGGGCTTCTTTGACAGCATTAAAGCCTCTCCTTGCTGCGTAGAAGAGCATACTCTTGCTACATATAAAGCCTCCTTAACTGCATAGATTAGGTTTGCTAATTGACTTGTGGCTAGGGCACCAAGAAGTACCCCATGCCCCCTGGAGCTCCCAAAGCTCAATATCATACAAGACCCTTAGGAGAGGGTCTCTCCACGACGCCTAGTCGTTCTCGGAAAGTCAAGAATTTGACCTTTCCCAGGGGCTTCATCTAAATAACGGCGACCTGCACATCAGTCCCAATGTGATGGAGCCTTATTGCTCCTCGTTGTACCATGTCCCAGATAAAGTGGTACCTGATGCTTGTGTGCTAGGAGCGATCATGAAATACGGGATTCTCTGATAATTGGATCCCACTCTAGTTGTCACAGAGGATCACGGTGGTATCCAGCACATGTCCAAACAGCTCATGGAAGAGCTTCCCTAACCAGACAGCTTCACACGAGACCATACTCGCAACTATGTATCTGCCTCAGCGGTGTTCAAAGCAACCGACTTCTTCTTCTTGCTCATCCAGGATATCGAACCAGAACCCAAAGAGAAGTAGCACTCAGAATTGCTCTTGTGATCCACCATACTACCTGCCCAATCAATATCAGAATAACCAAGCAGCCTCATAGCTCCGGCAGTGAATCTCAGTCCATGAGTGATTATGCCCTGAAGATATCTCAAAAGATTCTTGGCACCAATCCAATGTGAGTAATGAGGCTCAGCCATATGTTGGCTCAACATGCTAACTGCAAAACATATATCTGGACGGGAGTTCATCAAGAACATCAATGCTACTAAGAGTTGACGAAACTCAGAGGCATTTCCCAAATCAGGTCCAGCGGCACTACCGCATAACTTCTTAAAGTTAAGCTCCATCGGGGTAGTCACAGGCTTGCAGTACACCATCTTAAATTCGAAATCCAACTCCCTCTTACATTTGTAAATGAGAAGGTATGTACCTGTCAGAAAGAGGTTGTCCTCATAAGGTACCAATATGAGAGGTCTATCATCCACAACCTTAAAGCAATGGTTTGGATCAGCTTCACTCCTAGTGAATCTCAGCTTCATCAGATAGCTATCAATCCTCTCATACCAAGCCCAGGGTGCTTGCTTCAAACTAGAGAGAGCTTTCTTCAACCTGCATACATGAGATTCCCGATCATGAATCTCAAACCCCTGGGGTTGCTCCACATCTATCGTCTTGCTATTACATGAGGGGAATGGTCCCCTTGTAAGTTTTCCTTTGGTCCATCTCGGACATATACCTTCTTGCTCTTCAGGCATCCCTATCACCATTTGTCTCACATCGGGTAAGGCTTTACAATGAAGATGGGCAGACCTCCGGTGCCATTGAAGAGATGTGTCACACGACATGGTCCCCAATGGACTTCCTACAACTTGATACAAAGTGCCAACCCTGAATCCAAGAGTAAAAGCATCTTTAAAATTCCTTTTCCAAGCACGTACCTTTCCATCGATAAATGCCACCTTGTAACCTTTGTCTTCCGTTGCTGAAATGGACACTAGGTTCTTCTTGAGATCAGGTAGATAAAGAACTTCTTGTAAATGAATCGAGTTACCCTGATCCAATTGAAGAGTATCATTCCCTACACCCTTTACGAGATAGGTAGCATTGTCTCCAAGAATAATCTTCAAGATTGTGTCCCTCTCTATCAGATTAGAAAGCGCTTCCTTGTATCCAGTGAAGTGCCTTGAAGCACCACTATCAATAAGCCAATTTCCCAAAGAGTCCGGAGGAGAGGTAGTAGAGAGTGTTGAAATAAGATAATACTCCTTTTGCTTGTCAGAAACAACATTTGATTCTTCATACCTAGAGTTCCTTACTTTCTTGGAGGGTCGACCATTTCCTTGATGTCCTGCATTCCTTTTTCCTTTACCGTGGTACCTGTCATTCCTTCAATTGAAGTTGCTGCTGGAAGGATTGTGATCATCATCATGTGAGGCGTACCTTCTATTTGGACACTCCCTTGCATAGTGGCCAAACTTATTGCAAGCAAAGCATCTGTCTTTCCTTCCACCCTTAGATCTGGGCTTTCTATTGAAGTGACCTTTAGACCTTGCATTACTTTTCCTTTTGGCATGAGCAGAGAAAGCAGTAGGGTTGCCTCTATTAGAAGGCATTTCTTGCTCCATCATCCTGGTTTCTTCTTGAATGCATCTCGACATCAATTCTTCAAGCCCTCGAATTCGATCATTGTTGAGAATAGTGGTTCTGAATATATACCACTCAGGTGGTAGTCCTCCAAGGGTAGTGATAGTAAGTTCACTGTCAAATACGATTAAGCCAATCGATAGAACATCATTCTTGATCTCGTTGATCCTTAAGAAGTAGGATTTAATATCCGCGTCCTTGCCCTTATTGATATACTTCAACTTATTTTTGAGGAACAAAATTGGAATTGCATCACTAACCTTGAACATGCTTACCAATCTGTCATAGATCTCCTTGGAGGTGTTTAGATCGGAGACGTAGGCCACTAGACACTTGTCAATGGAATCTCTGATAACCTTCTTCGCTTTGACTTCCCCTTTGGTGTACTTGTTCTTTGTAGCAGCCAGTGCATTTGATGGAGGCTCAAGGATTTTACCCTTCACCTAACCCAACACTTCTTGTTCTTCCAATGTCAGATCCAGAGACATCTTCCATCCGTGATAGTCAGACTTTTCACGGAGCTTGTCTTTAGCCGGAAAGTGGGATGAGGAACCCATCGAGCCTTTTGTCCTTTCCAACTGTCTTCGGTGATTGCTCCTTCACTCCTGCTTGGGCTTTGTCTTCACCTCACCTCTGATACCATGTTAATTTTCGGTATGTTCTATGCTAGGAGCAATTTACTTCAATTTTTCATATTAGCCCAATGACAATATTCAGATTAGCAATCACATCAGCATGATAGTAAAGTGCAAATAGAACATAAACATAAACAGTAGAAGACAAGCCAAGACAAGAAGACACAAGATGTGGCACCAGCCAGGGACAAACCCCAATGTGGGGAAACCCTTGATCACTTCTTCTTATATTCTTCAATAGTTCAGCAAAGAGAGGGATACTACAAATACATAAATCTGAGATTTTATGACAGCAGTGGAAGGTCTTGACTAGAGAGGTCAGTGCTGGTCAAATTGGACAGAATCTTTCATCAAAGGGGCATCAACAGGAAGCTCATCACACTGAGTCAAACATAGACAAACCTTGACTCAATATAATTCCTAGAATGCTCTTCTTGCTGCACTGGCTGACACTGCTTCAACAGTTATCCTTCACATAGACAATAATGTAGGCCTTCAAGGCTGCAATGTGCCACGCTGTCCAACACTGATAGGACAACCTATGCTGCTGGCTATGGCCCGTGGCCTAGCCCAGCAGCCTGTGATACTCAAACAGGCAGCAACTAATAACATCAGTACAACAGAATTTAGTCCTACAAGGACTCAGCCATATAGTCAACACTTTCTAACACTTTACTGAATACATATGCTGATCTGATGATGGTGGCTTATCAAACAGTCCTTTATCACATAGTCACCTACAGCAAACATGCATCTTAATGCTGTGATAAGACATCTCCTTGCTATGTTATCGGGCTACCTTTGCTGTGAAATAGAGTCTTTACTTAGCTGTGAATTAGGACTTCATTAACAGTGGATGAAAGCTCCTATAGGACTGCGGTTAAGGACTACTTCAGGCAGCGTATAAGGGTCTTCATTTACAGCATATAAGGGCTTCTTCTGGACTGCGTATAAGTGCCTTCAGGACAGCAGATTAGGACCTTTCCTAACTGCGGATTAGGGTCTTCTTCTAGATCTCGGTTGGACCTTCTTCATACAACGTAGGTAGCCTCCCCTTGACTGCCACTTACTGTGTATAGAACGCTTCCTCTTGTCTGCAGCTAGGGCTCTTTTAGGGCTTCCTGTAACAGAGGATTATGGTCTCTTCTAGACCTGTGGTTAGGGCTCTGTTAGGTCTTTCTTTAACAGCATTAAAGCCTCTCCTTGCTGCGTAGAAGAGCCTCCTCTTGCTGCATATAAAAGTCTCCTTGACTGCATAGATTAGGGTTGTTTATTGACCTGCGGCCAGGGCACTTGGGCTCCTTCTAGACTGTGGCTATGCCTTCTTTGTGACTGCGGCTAGGGCATGACTAGATCACCCTCTAAGAGATGTGCGTCAAAATGATTTGAAGACCTCTTCTATTTATAGTGCAACGTTGAGGATAAGTTCGGGTAATTTGGTTGCTAGCCGACCTTGACAAATTGTTAAATAACATAAATAAATTCATACTTCCATGAATACATGTCGAAATCAAATGATCTTGAGATCAATCCTACACCTCTCGACGAGAAGAATCCAAGAAAAATATCAGCTGCCATAAATAAGATGAACCACATGGAGTTTGGCCCTAATTGCCAATTTTAACATATTTATATTCAAATATTTCTCCTACATAATAATAAACCCTCAAAACTGTTGCACCGGTTTTCCCGCATTGCGTTTTTTCGGGGACTATTGTGTCCAAAAATAAGTGTCTTATGTATCTTGTTCTTTGCTCTATTTTTTGTTTCATGAGATCAAATATTTAATTAGTGTAGGCTACAAAAGTAATTTGCTTCGGTATTCAAAAGAATAACTTGGTGAATGTAATTTAAAAATCAAATAGGTGAAGTAGATTCAGATTTGCTGCAGTATGGGTTCCTTCAGAGTGTAGGAATTTTCACATGGTATCGAAGCATTGATTTTGAAACAGGAAGAGCAGATCCAGTGCTGAGCAGTGACGCCGAAAGATGTACTTGGCAGCAATTCAAATCCCCTTGAAGGGATTGCGCAGTCCTTGCTGGGAAGCAGATCTGTGGAAACTCTCTGAGTGAGATGAAAGAGGTACGATTTCCAATTCATGAGTTTGCAGAGGCAGAGGGAGTGACGCAAAGCCTCAACACAGTGCTTGAAGGGCGCAAGTTCCTGTCGGGGCAAAAATCTATTGAAAAAGAACGAAGACACCTAGAAGGGAAATTTTCTTCTCAAAGAACTTTTCGGCAGAAAGTTCGAATTTCTCACTTGCTGAGCAGCTGAGCAGTGCTAAGCAATGACTAGAGGGGTCAGTTTGACAGTTGGGTGAGATGGCATAGCATGGGCTCAAAGATCAGGACAGGTTAGAAGGAGATTCCAACTATGTCATATGGAAGGCCAGAATCTTAGTCGTTTTAGAGGAATATGATCTCGAGGCCTACATCAATAGTGTTGTAGTTGTTCCTGCTGACAACAATCAAAAGAAGAAGTAAAAGGCTGAGCAGGGAAAGGAAAAGAGGCTCATTCTCGATGGAGTTTGAGATCATGTGGTCTCACACTTGCAGGGCAAGGATACAGCCCAAGAGATGTGGGAAGCCTTGTCTTCTCTGTATGAAGGCTCTTCCGAACAATGGAAGATGTATTTGGAACAAAAGTTGCAGCGGATTTTCATGCAAAAAGGAGAAGGGGTAACCTCTATCTTCAACGTCTTCAAGACACTAGAGACTAGCTTGCTGCAGTGGGGTCCACTCCTCAGCCAACCGCGATGGTGAGGATAGCCCTAAATGGAGTCTCGGATGAATGGCAAGTTTTTGTCCAAAGCATATTGGGCAAAAAAAAAACCTTCATGAGAGGAGATGTCGGCGGCTCTTCAACAAGAGGAGTTAAGGAGGGATCTAGTGAAGGTCAACCTCAGTGGCAACAGTGGGAGTGGCACAAAGGCGAAGGAGGACGAGGATAACGCAACTCTAGCATCGAAGCGACAGCATAAGCCGAAGTGAAAGGAGGACATTTCGAAGGTCAAAGTTTTCAGTTGTGGCGAGATGGGCAACTATGCATCCCATTATCCTTTGAAGACAAAGGATAAGGATGAGAAACATGATCCTAAGGCTGCTTGAACAAAGATTGACAAGGATGAGTTTGCCATGAGTTCCCATGCATCTCCAGGAGGGAGATGGGGTGAAATTGAGCTATAGGGATGACTACATCTGGGGAGTATCCTTGAGGAGTCCACCACTTGGATAAATTCCTTGCTACGGGAGCCCAAGATTCAGCAGTAGCGAGATGGACTTAGTGTCAAATGATACAGTGGAGTGTTTGGAGAATAGATGCAGCCACTGGGGACCACAGACTAATCAACACAGAGCAAGGTCGGCAGCATTGCAGGAGTCAACAACAACGCAAAAGATTCAGAGGGTCATAATTAGTAGCAGTCAGATTCTGTTGAAATTTCTAAGTCTACTTAGTTAGAAACCCTCTATGCACTTTATCTGATTTATTCCTACCTACTTGTTATGTTACTTAACAAGTTATTTACAATGTAAATACTGAAAATAAACATTAGTGCATGCTCAACATATTACAAATCAACAACTAAAGGAAACAGAAACAATCACACCATATGACACCATTATTTTTGGACCAATATCCCCGGAAAAACGCAATGTGAGAAAATCGGTGCAGCTATCTGAGGATTTTCTTATCAAGCAATATCAGAGTACAATCTGGGTGCCGAAATTGGCCTACCCAACAGAGAATTTCCTTGGGAGTAATACCTCTCTGTTTGAGACAAATATCTTGGCTGAAACCCCGGATAATCCTTCCGGCAACTCCTCAACACCAATCTACCCCAAAAACCCCAGCGTCAGCCTCTCTCTGGACTACGTCAGCACCTCTTTGCCCAGCGTTGGCCCTGCTTCACCCCGCATGGGTCTGTGTTAGCCTTAGGAGGCCCTGCGTCAGCCCTTTGGCCCTCTGCATCAGCAACGCTGGCCTCTCTGAAACACTGCGCAACTCCTAGCTACCTCTACGTGGCCCTGTGTGAGCCCTAGATGGCTCTACATCACTCTCCCCGGCTACTGCGCTGCTCTCCCAACACTATCTCTACCTCTCTGTCTCTCTGTACTCAATGCCCCTCAGCTGCAACTCTCGATCACTAATTCTATCTCTCTTAACAAACCCTGCTCTAGAGAATAGAATGATTGATCACTCTGATATGTTCTCCAAGTGACCCTCAAGCCTCCTCTTATACTTTTCTTGTTGACATATCAATGGCCAAGATTAGATCCCTAATTGACGGCTAAGATTAGATCTGGCTTGATCCATGTCTTTTGGACCATTCTAACACAGTTTCATATTAATTCACATTAATATTTTAATTTCCCTAAGTTTAGACTTAGGGACTCCATTAAAAATATTAATTATTTTAATATCTCCTGAACTATTTAGAATCTGCCCAAACCCTTTCTGAGTATTGGAGATCTCATGTGCCCCAACCTCTCCACCAAATTTCGTGGCTAGAGCACATCCGATGCTACCCCAAATCAACACTCCCTCTTAGCGAGGATTGTGCTCTAGCAATACTCCTCACTCGGTATTACTTTGATCATCTGGCATCGGTACCTGTGCTGATGCTAGGCCTTCCTGCCCAACATCCTCTGCACTGCTACATCATGTACTGTTGCCCATGGTTTTGCCACTGCCACTGTTGCATCTGTATGATAGCTCCCTCTGCATCCGTGTTGTTGCTGGTCCTTTCTCCCAGCACTGCATCCGCACTACACCTCCTCTCATCATGCTGCATCGTGCTACCCACTGCTGTACTTCAACTCAGTTACTGAGAAGTAAGTAACTAATCTCCCAATCTGACCTCCCTGTTGGGCTAGAGACACCCACTGATGCTAATGCTCCCTCTGTCGCTGACAAGTGCTCCCTCTCTGACCTCTGCGCTACTGCAACAACTTCCTGCATCTCGCACCGTTGCACACCTCTCTGTGCCATCCTGCATTGGTGCAACACTACTGTGCCTCACGCATCATTGCATCCTGCTAGCCTCGCGCTGTCTCGGGACTTCTGCACTGTAGCTCTCTCTGCCACTCCATCTGCATCCGTCTCTACCCTCATCAGCCATTCCTGCTACTCCTCTTCGGGGCTCCCGTAGCAAGGTCTAATCCAAGAGGCTGGGTACCTCAAGGATCTTGCCCCTCATCGCTTGTAGTCCACCTAACTACGGCTCGATGTCTCCCCACTTACGCTCAAGTGGTGGGTGTGGATTCATGGCACAGTCATCGTCTATCAGAACTTCCTTCTCTACGCGTGTTGGCGCTGCCTTAGTCTCAAAAGACTCTCCCTTACTCTTCTTCCTTGGACACTAGGTTGCATAATGACCCAGCTCCCCACAGTGGAAGCACTTGATCTTGGAGAGATCCTTCTTCTTCCTCTTTTCTTGCTTTCCCTCAGATGCTAGGGCAACATCTTCCTCCTCCAGCTTGACTTTGATCCCCTTGCTACTGCTACTCGTCTTCGACTGCCGTCTGATCTCTTCCTGGTGAAGAGTCACCCACATCTCATCCCAAGGTGGAAGTGTCCCTCTGCCCAGTATACTCTGGACAAATACCTCCAAGTCTTCTGAGATTGCATTCAGGGTCGTCCTCACAATCAACTCCTGATCCGGCGTGGCTTCTATAGCAGTCAACTGATCTCAGATCTCGTTCAGTCCTCCGAGGAAGGTGTCGATCAGTTCTCCCTTATTCATCTAATACAACCTCAACTGATTCTCAAGTAACATTCTTCTCTGCACATAAGTATGCTGGTACAATTGCTTGAGGGCCTCCCACATCTCATATGTCGTTTCCTTCTCGGCAATGTGTGGTACTACATGGTCCTTGACCCCATCAAGGATGATTCTCTTGGCCCTCGCCATTGCCTCCTCGTACTTGTCGTTATCATTCGGGTCAACTGGGACAGCTATAACCTTTAAGGCGAAGTTCTTGATACGATTTCTGTCAAGTATGGATAAGATTCTGGCCTTCTACACTGCAAAGTTCGATGCTCCGTCCAGTCTATCCTGGTCCCTTACTCCATGTACTGCCATGATGCTCTTCTACTTCCCTCCTGGAAGTTCTCTCTTCAACTCCTCCGAGTCTCTACTTCCCGTCTGGAAGTTCTCTTTTGGACTCCCTCTGAGTTCTGATTTCTCTCCTGGAAATCATTCTGTCATTGTCGAGATGCCCCCTACCTTGATCGTCTTGTGCAACCGCACCACCGAACTGGGTTCCTCGGCTAGAAACCCTCAGTAGCAACTCCCTCCTCTTGGCCTTGCTCTGTCAGGTACTGTTTTGACTACAATACCTCACCAGCTCCACTCGACAATATTCCCACAGCCTTCTAAACCTCAGCAACCTGAAGGTAGAGCACCTAAGCTCTACACAATCCCGGCACCAGCAACCCAGCCTCCACAACCAAATTCGTCAACCCTCCCAACTTCTGTGTGGCTCTGTGTGAGGCTCCCTTTGCCTTCCTTAGCCTCTACATTGCCTCTTCCCGGCTCACCCTTGATGACGCAAGCACTGCACCACCCTTCCCTTGTTGGTGCTCTGCTACAAACAGCATCTGTCACCTCGGGACAACTGTTTTCTGTTGTTATTGCTCCGCTCGGCTGATGTCCTGAGTCCTCATGTGATCTGCAATCACCCTCTGATACCATGTTGAAGTTTCTAAGTCTACTTAGTTAGAAACCCTCCATGCACTTTATCTGATTTATTCCTACCTACTTGTTATGTTACTTAACAAGTTATTTACAATGTAAATACTGAAAATAAATACTAGTGCATGCTCAACATATTACAGATTAACAACTAAAGGGAACAGAAACAATCACACCAATGACACCATTATTTTTGGACTAATGTCCCAGGAAAAACCCAATGTGGGAAAATCAGCACCTATCTGAGGGTTTTCTTATTAAGTAATATCAGAGTACAATCTAGGTGTCGAAACCGGCCTACCCATTAGAGAATTTCCTTGGCAGTAATGCCTCTCAGTTTGAGGCAAATCTCCTGGTTGAAACCTCGGATAATCCTTCTGGCAACTCCTTAGCACCAATCTGCCCCAGAAACCCCTGCGTCAGCCTCTCTTTGGACTGCGTCAGCCCCTCTCTGCCCAGCGCTGGCCCTGCGTCACAGCGGATGGGTCTGCGTCAACCTTAGGAGGCCTTGCATCAGCCCTCTGGCCCTCTGCGTCAACAACGCTGGCCTCTCTGAGGCTCTACGCAGCTCCCAGCTGCCTTTGCGTGGCCTTGTGTGAGCCCTGGCTGGCTCTGCGTCACTCTCATCGGCTACTACGCTGCTCTCTACCTCTCTGTCTCTCTGTACTCAATGCCCCTCAACAGCAACTCTCGATCACTAATTCTATCTCTCTTAGCAAACCCCGCCCTAGAGAATAGAATGACTGAACACTCTGATGTGTTCTCCAAGTGACCCTCAAGCCTCCTCTTATACTTTTCTCGTTGACATATCAACGACCAAAATTAAATCCCTGATCGACGGCTAAGATTAGATATGGCTTGATCCATGTCTTTTGGACCATTCTAACACAATTTCATATTAATTCACATTAATATTTTAATTTCCCTAAGTTTATACTTAGGGACTCCATTAAAAATATTAATTATTTTAATATCTCCTGAAATGTTTAGAATATGCCCAAACTTTTTCTGGGTATTGGAGATCTCATGTGCCCCAACCTCTCCACCAAATTTCGTTGCTAGATCACATCCAATGCTACCCCAAATCAACAGATTCCAAAATTCGTTGTATTATGCTAAACATAGTTAAGTTCAGCTAATTTTGGATGTTTTTCAGTTGCTTCTCTCAACAACTGAGTTGCAGTACGGATGCAGTGTTAGCATTGGCAGTGCTAGCAGCATAGTAGATGCAGCCTTTGAGAGGGACTTGTAGTGCAAATGCAGTAGTGGCAGTCGCAGCGTCATGGGCAGTAGTACAGTAGCAGTAGCAGCACAACATTGGTGGCAGCAACAGTATAGAAAGGAGGTGCTTTAGAAACAAAGCAGCATGCAAGTGGACATTGTTGCTAGAACACTTTCTTCACTAAAATGGAGTGTCAATGGTTGGTAGCATCGGAAGTGCTCTAGCCTTCAAAATTGGTGGAGAGGCTAAGGCTCATGAGTTCTAAAGAACCCAGAAACCATTTGGTGAAATTCCACCTGGATTGTATTTTATTAAAATAATTAATATTTTTACTAGAGTTCCTAAGTCTAAACTTAGGGAAATTAAAATATTAATGGATATTAATCAAAATATGGGTGAGAATGATCTAGAAGGCCGATCAAGTCATGTTTTAATCTTAGTCGTTGATTAGAGACTTAATCTCGATTGTTGAAGACTCAACAAGAAAAGTATAAAATGGAGGCTTGGGGTTCATTTGGAAATACACACAAAGGAAGATATTTGATCTAGAGTTCGATGTCTAGGGCTAAGAAGCTGAGAAATTCGAACTAAGTGATCATTCAGCAACAAAGGGGCAATGAAATCTAGAAGGAGGACTTTTCGAAAAATACTGATAGAGAGGCGAAAAGAGATTGCAGAGAGGCAACGCAGTAGCCGGAAGAGCTAACGTTGGGCCAGTCTGGGCCCACGCAGCCCTGACGCAGAGCCAGAAGGGCCAACGCAGAGCGGAAAAGTTTTCTGCCACGCAGAAGCCGGAACTGTCGGGAACAGTGGGCACTGCAGGGAATTGTCGAAACAGCCGAGATAACTAACGCAGATGACAGAAAAGGTGACACAGGGCTGACGTAGAGCCTGAAAGACTGACGCAGGGCCAGCGTAGAAATAGTCGGGGTTAGCCAGTGTTGTGCTGGATCAGCCGAAATTCTGCCGGGTGAAGTGAGGTAAAACTCACTCAAATTTTCTGCCAGTATTTTCTCTGTAAAGGATTGCTAGATGAGCATCCTAGATTTGTATTCAGATATTTCTCCTGCATAATAATAAACCCTCAGAACTGTTGCACCGGTTTTCCTGCATTGGGTTTTTCCGAGGACTATTGTGTCCAAAAATAAGTGTGTCCTATGTATCTTGTTCATTGCTCTATTTTCTGTTTCATGAGATCAAATATTTAATTAGTGTAGGTTGCAGAAGTAATTTGCTTCAGTACTCAAGAGAATAACTTGATGGATGTAATCTAAAAATCAAGTAGGTGAAGTAAATTGAGGTTTGTTGCAATAGGGGTTCCTTCAAAGTGTAGGAATTTTCACAACCTTCAGGGGGTTATCATTGCTACATCTATGCATCATGCTCTCATCCTCTGAAGCCTCGAGTAGTAAAAGAAAGAAAAATAAATAAAAGGAAAAAAGCATATGAAAAAGGGTGGAAAAACAAAGGTCAGAGTGACTCATGTACCACAATTTCTCCTTCCTACATCCATATACCAATGTGTGGGCTTCCTTCATCATAGCTATACTTGTACCATGGCATGTCACTTGGAGCATTCCCTCTTGCCCCACTTCGTTCCATCATTAATTCACATGACACCTGCCATTTGATGGATGTACTGAGGACTTGTCACTCCTTTAGAGGTTGAAACCACCTAATAGGGTCCTTTATTAACCTCTCGTGTCAAGAAAGGTAACACCTGTAAATTCTACAACCCATTTGGAAGGGCATGCCACTATGAAATGTCCACTTTTGCCCCTGATTAGCAAGCTTATTTACTCAATTGCACTAATGGATTGTTGTACTAGAAGGAGATAAGACACATTGGATCTTATACAGGATTGCAGTTGGGTCTCCATGTTGGACTTGGCCTCGCTATACGGGATCCAAGTCTTCCAAAAGGTCACAATTGTAACAACCCATTTCGAATTAAAGATGTGAATATTAGCATGCATATGATAGCTACATATGCATGCATCGCATGCACTGCACTAGTATATGTGTTAACTAATTATGAAAAGTCTAATAAATAAATTATTGAGATACTGAGTAAATACCAAACTCGCCAGAGTATAATGTAGACGTTAAGATGAATTACTTACTATGTAAACCACCATTAACATATTATCTTGAATAAAAGTAAATACAAAGTATTATTCAAAATAAAAGGTAACTATAATATTATGAATTATATTAACTAAATAAGCACTATAACATAATATTATAGTAATTATTGTTAATTATTAAGTATAATAATGAAGTTATACTTTTGTATTAATTATAATATAAAGGAAATTAAGGAAATATAAAAATATAACTATGTCAACAAAGGGAACCAAAGAAATATAATTAAAAGGACATATGTAACATAAACATATGTATATGGAAATATACCATATATTATTGAAAAGGGAATTGAATATAAATATTAATCTAGTATTTAAAAGAAGTCATGATTAAAAGTAATAAAATATAAAACAAACTAAAATAACCCATAAGATAAATCATAAAGTCACGTTGTCAAAAGGGAGAGGTGACCTCACACAAATGAACCCACCATGTCAAGAGAATACAGTGACCGCCTCTGCAAATTCAGAAAAATACCTAATTGAAGGCGGCAAAAAGATGGGGCGATGGAGGAAACTTTGGAGATTTAAGTTGAAATTGAACCCGGGGAGGGTATGGATTTTTGATGAATCTTATGGAGGCTGAACTTTTGAACAGAGCCAGAAACATAGAGGGAGCTTAATTGTTCTTGGAGTTTTGGGCATGGGGACCCGAGTACTTCGATCTTGAAGTATTTTGGGAGCTGGGTACCGAGATTATGCCCAGTTTGGCAAGGGAGGTTTTGGTCGTTTTGGTAACGGAAGCCGGAGCAGGAGCAAATCAAAGGCATCTTCAACCACAGCAACCCAGGTAGGCACTCAACATTAATTCTGATATTTTGAACTGTATACTATGTTAAAAACTTTAAATTTAAAGCCTTACAACAATGGCATTCGTAGGGTGAGCGTTGAGAGCCATGGGCCTCCACATTGCAGAGCATGCATTGCCATGCCATGGGCTTCTTCAGCACCAGACATTGCTTGTTCGTGCCCCAACCATCCAAAGATGATGATGCACTTGGACAATGTTTCCCAACTAGCCACACGTTTGCACCTAATACTTGGTAGCTGATCCAGGGCCCAGATGAGGTTTTCGCTCGTCTGGAGAGACATGGGAGGGCATGTATCATCTTCTAGCCCTCACCGATGGAGCATCGACTTGTTATTGAGCCACTGGAGACCCATGAGACCATTAATTATGCCCCACAGCCACTTGGGAGCACCACATGATGTTTTGCTTGGAAATCAAGAGGTCACCCCCTTGATCATTCTTTATGGAGCCCTCCTCTTCATCATGGCACTTAGAGGACTCATTTTGGCATTCCAACGACCCTTCTTACTCCATTATGCACTATTTTGGCCCTCTTGGGATGGCTTATCATTCACTTTAGTAGCTATTTGGTGGGCTTGTCACCAAAGGAGATGTTATTTGCACATTAAAATATTATTAGGGGCTTAATTAGGCTAAATCGAACTTGAGGAGCCTCATATAAATAAAGGAGGCCTCATTTTGTATTGGATCATCATCACATTCTTCGATTAGCTCTTCTTGAGTAATTCACATTTCTTCTTGGAGGAGACTCTTTCATGCATTTCGATATCTTTGGTGGCTAGTTTGATTTTCTTCTTGAAGCAATTATCTTGATCTTGGATTGGATATATCTCTTGTTATCTTGTAAGTGAATTTTGTTGAAGAATTTTTCATGAATAATGTCTAATGTGTGGAAATTATGCAATTATCTCTTTCTTTTTTTGCCCTAATTGTTGAATATCATTATTGAATATTGTTAGATTGCAAATTTGTGCATGTTACTCATTGATAACAAGTATAAGAATGTTCCTAGAGGATTGAAATTTATTTTTCTTCCATGAAAGTCCATTGATCTTGGGTGGGTAATTGTTAAGAGATAGGTGCTAGGGCATCATTTTTCAACCTCCTTGAGGAATGAATTAGTCCAAATTTTGGATCATAGACTCCATTTCCCAAGGGGAAGGCACTAATCTAAGAGAATTCCAGTGATCACCCTTCTTCCTTTATCTTTTCCACCTCCCAAAAACTTTGGTCTCTCACATAGACAGCGTTGCTAGGGAATCATGTGAATTTCTTTAGAGGGATGATGTTGTGATTCGACTTGAATAACCTTTTGCACTGGTGTCTCTACTAGGGATCTTCAAGGTTTCATGAAATTTCAACAGTTCATTTGCGAGAAAAACCAAGCCATAGCTCGGATTTTGGAAGCCAATCTTGGACATGATAATGAAAGGTTTTCTTGAGGGTTATCTCCTCTTAAAGCTTGATCATTTTGACCCTTTTTTTGTCCTATCTTGACCTACGGTTCTCCTTGGAGGTTTCCTTTTCATGATAAATACTAAAACCCTAGGTCTCGTGTGGACCCAACCCAGGTCTCTCAATTTTAGCAATGCATTTCTTGGAGGCTGGAACAATTTATTTGTTCACTCACGTTAACAACACTTAGAAACATTGGTGCGTTAAATCATTTATACATAAATATTTTATTCAATAATTGATGATGGTTTTACAAGGTTAGGGTGGTTCTCCTTTATAGGAGTTGACTGCCCACGAGCCCAAAAGACAAGTCCTTTTGGACTAATGCCTCCTCAAAACTAATTGAGTAACTTAGCTTAATTTAAACTATTTACTAATTATTAATTGATATTTATTTATTATTATTTTAATATTTATTGTTTATTTTCCATATATATATATATATATATATATATATATATATAGTTATGAATATTTAATTCATAACATTGCCTCTCCCTTAAACAAAAATGCTTTGTCCTCAAAGCATAGGCAATGTTGGGTGTTGTTGACGAAAACCTTCTGTCTTTCATGATGAGTTTTCTTCTGGTAGTTTTTTTCCATTTGATAAGGTACTCCTTAATAGTCTTGGATCATAGTACCTTCTCTCTGGTAGTGAGTATGCCTTCAGGTTCTAAGATGATCCTTCCTTCTTCGTCAGTCTCGGGTATCTCTATTTGAGCTATTTGATTTTGCCCCAGTACTTTTTTGAGACTTGATACATGGAATGTGTTGTGGATTCGACAATTGTCTAGTAGCTTCAGTCCATAAGCCACGCTACTTATTTTTTTGATTATTTGGTATGGTCCATAATATTTAGGAGATAACTTATTTTTCCCTTGTTTTAATGATCACTGCTTATAGGGCTGAAGTCTAACAAAGACCCAATCTCCTTCTTCGAACTCTCTTTCAGTGCGATGTTGGTCGGCTTGTTGCTTCATTCTATTATGTGCCACTGTTAGATTTTCTTTTAACAAGTTAATAATTCTTTGGTTTTCTTCTAAGTGGTTCTTTACTGCTTGTACCTTAGAATTGTGTAGCACAAAATCCTTCCACCTGGGTGGTTCATAGCCATATAGGGCTTGGAAGGGAGTCATTTTAGCTTAAGTATGATAGGTGATATTGTACCACCATTCTGCCAGGTGTAGCCAATGAAACCATTTGTTTTGTTTGTCGATGACGAAACAATGGAGATATGTTTCGAAACATTTATTTACAACTTCAATTTGACCATCTGTCTGGGGGTGATAAGTCGAACTCATGTTGAGAGATATTCCTGCTTTGTGGTAGAAATCTTTCCAAAAATTGCCTTCAAATTTTGTGTCTCTATCACTGAAAATAACCTTGGGAAAACCATGTAGTTTGTAAATGTTTTTACAAAACACATTCGCAATTTGCTTATTTTTGTCAGGTTTTTTTATTGCCATAAAGTGGGCATATTTGGTGAGTCTATGGACTACGACAAATATCTAGTCCTTACCATCAGCCATAGGTAGTCCTTCAATGAAATCCATCGAGATTTCCTCACATTTTTTATATGAAATATGTAATGGATGTAATAAACCAGGGGTTGGGATATTTTCACTCTTATTTCTCTGACAAACATCACATTTCGCGATATATTTTTGGATTTCCTTACTAATAGCCTTCCAGCAGAATGATTGTCGAATGTTGTAGTAAGTTTTGAAGAATCTGACATGCCCAGCTACAGGAGAACTGTGAGAATCTTTTAGAATATTCATTCTAAATTTGGATGATGGAATTAGGTAAATTCTACCTTTGTACCATAATATGTCGGTTTTCCATTCAAAATTGGCATATTGACTAATATTTTCAATCATAGAGCCACAGTCGCAAGCTTTGGCATATTCAGTGCATATTTCGTCTAACCAATCAGGAACAACTACCAAGGCGGCGCATGCTATGTTGTCATCATCCTTCCGTAAGAGTGAATCTGCTACGAAATTTTCCTTCCCCTTTTAGTGTAGTATCTCTAAGTCGAATACCGAAAGTTTCTCCAACCACTTTTGTTGTTTTGTTGATAATGTTTTTTGTTGAAGTAGGAATTGAAGACTATTGTGATCAGTTCGGATTGAGAACTTACTTCCAAGTAGGTACTATCACCATTTAGTTAAAGCATGTATGATGGAAAGCATCTCCTTTTGGTAAGTTGATTTCAAGCTTTCTCGTTTGATAAGCTTCCTACTTTCAAAGGCTATAGGGTGGTTGTTTTGCATTAATATTGCTCCAATTCCGAACCCTGAAGCATCACATTTGACTATAAATGGTTTGGAGGAGTCTGGAGTTCCCAGTAATGATGTAATTGAAATCACTTCCTTTAGATTCTCGAAGCGTTCGTGTGCCTTGTTATTCCATTGAAAAGCGTTCTTTTTTAACAAGTTTGTCAGGGGCGTCGTCAAATGTGCATAGTTCTTTATGAACCTTCTATAATACCCAGTTAATCCTCTTAGTTTTGAAATGTTCTTGGGTTTGAGCCATTCTTTAATTGCTTTGATTGTGTTGGGGTCCACTATGACTCCTTCCCTGGATATGACGTGTCCTAGGTATTAAAATTCCTTTTGCCCAAAGGTACATTTTGATAACTTGGCGTAAAATTGATTCTTCTCTAATATGGAAAGTACTTCCTCTAGATGCTTGAGGTGCTCCTTCCACGTTTTATTGTAAACAAGAATATCGTCGAAGAAGACTAATACAAATTTTCGCAAGTATGGATGGAAGAGTTCGTTCATGGTTGCCTGGAAGGTGGTTGGTGCATTTGTTAAACCAAATGGCATTACCTTAAACTCATAGTGCCCTTCGTGAGTTCTAAATGCAGTCTTCTCGATGTCTTCTAATCTCACTCGAATTTGATAGTAACCTAATCTCAAATCTAATTTTGAGAAATATTCTGTGCCATGGAGTTCGTCTAGCATCTCATCAATGAATGGAATAAGAAATTTGTGTTTAATAGTAATTTTGTTTAATCCTCTGTAATCTATACACAACCGGAAAGATCCATCTTTCTTCCTGACTAATACTACTGGTGCAGCATATGGACTTCTACTTTTCATAATGACTCCATGCTTTAACAGATCCTGTATCAGTCGTTCTATTTCTATTTTATGATGATGGGGTAGCGATATGGATTTACATTTACTGGTGTTGATCCTGGTTTGACTTCAGTGATATGTTCAATTTTCCTTTTAGGGGGCAATTTCATTAGTAGATCTTGAAAAGCCTTTTCATATTTTTGGATTAAGAATGAGACTTCAGACTGTTGGTGAACCCCTTCCATCGATAATAACTCTAACTGTTGACATTGTGCAGCAAATACTAGAGCTCCCATGCGAATAAGCTTTTTCATTTGCTGAGCAGAAATGACTTGGTTAGGTGGGGCTTGGAACCCAAACAACTTATACTTTCTTCCATCCATTTTGAACTTAATGAACTGCTTTTGGTGATTTGTGGAATATGTCCCTAGTGTTTGCAACCATTGTACTCCTAAGATGGTGTCTACTCCTCCTAAAGGGACCGTATAAAAACTGGACTCCATTTCGTATTCATTCAGTTGCATTTTAACTTTATGGCACTTTCCTACTCCATCTATTTGTTTTCCATCTGCCACCATAACTTTTAAATCTACTACAGGGTAGGCAAAAAAGTTCAATCCTTTGTGACACTGACATCTATAAGTAGTGCGTACTTCCTGAATCTATTAAAATGATAACATTTTCTTTCTTGATATGTCCTTTAAGCTTCAGCGTTTGTCGCTGAGCTATCGCTGTGATGACTGCCAAAGAAATTTGTGGCATATGCTCTTCTTCTGGATCTGGATTAGGGGTCTTATATTCTTCACTATTTTCTTTGTCGGAGCTATCCTCTAAAGATTCTTCTTCTTGTTTTGCTTCGCAGTTGTAAAGTTTTTGCGTAGTGCATCTGTGCCCTAGGGAATATTTGTCTCCGCATGTCCAACACTTGCCATCCCTTTTTCTTTCAACATTTGACTATTGTTTTCCTCCATTGCGCATTGGTGGTGGAACGTACTTACCAGTGTTTTCTGAAGACGATTTACTTGACTTCCCTTTTGAGTAGTTGTTTGATTTTTCATTACTGACATATGGCGCTTTATGGAGTTTATATTTTCACTCAATAATTATTGTTGCATGTCTAGCTTCTTCAATGGTTTGGGGTTTATATAGTTTTAATTCTTCCCGAATATAATCCTTAAGGCCACATCAATACATTTTTAGCAGCTCTTCATCTGAGAATCTCCTTTGCCTTATAGCTAATACTTTCCACTCGTGGGTGTGTTTTCTTACCGATACTTTCTATTTGAGGTGAACAAATTTTTTATAAACATCGTCTTATTCTTCATCATGAAACCTTTTTAACAGGGAATTTTTTAAATTTTCCCAAATGAATGAGTGAGTTGCACATTTTTTGGACCACCATATAACCAATCATATGCTTCCACTTCCAGGTTGTTGGACGCAGTCATGACCTTCTCTTGTTCACCTATTGGCAGGTTTGCTCCGAAAATGGCGTCCATTTTATTTACCCATACAATGGCGCCTTTATGGTCCTTACCATCGTACTTAGGTAATTCTCTTTTAATTTTAAGGTAGTCTCTGTCGGGAAACTTTGTATGGTATTGACTTCCTTCGAACTGTATATGCGGTACTCGTGGCCTTTCGTGCATTGACAGAAATTCATGACTTGGAAAAAATTCGCCGTCTAAAATCTTAGGACTTTGCGTGGCTGAGGAATTAAAAGGTGGATTGGCTCTTCCCGTAAAGTAGTTCATCATGCTCTTCAATTCTTTAATATCATCTGCCATTTGGTCTTGATTACTATCTTCTCGACATTATCAAGGCACTTTTGCATCTTATCGAGTTCTTCTTGGAAAATTTTTGAATTCACATCATCACTGCCACTCCCCATTTTGTTCTTCTTTTTCCTAGTAGACCCAAAAAAAATTAATTAAATAATAAGTAAATATATATATATATATATAATATTATAATTAATTAATTAAATAATTTTAATTAATTAAATTTAATCTGTAATATAACTATAATGTAAAGAGCCCGACTATATACCATTCATGATGTATTAAACATAATATATATATCGACCACGAACGCTCCAGAGTATCGAACCAATAATAAAGACCATGGTGTCTCAACGCAATTCATATATATATATATATATATATATATATATATATATATATATATCGATTCCATTACCATAGACTAAGCCACATATGAATTGACGTCGGGATCACACCTCACACCCATTAACTTTTCAACTGAGGGTACGATGCTTCACGGCAGGGAACGGCAGCGTTTTTAGTGTGTCGGTCTGTCGGAGCGGTTGTCGGACAGCAGCCCTACTACAATATGCCGAGTGTTTGGAACAGCGACATGGGTTTCGAACTGCACAACAGACTATATGCGAGGTAAGGCACAGCAAATGTATGCGATTGTGGGGAACGATGGATTGTGTGGGCAGCGAAACAATGGGTATGCAAGGACGGAGTGACAGCACAAGAGGGGGATTGGTAGCTCTGATACTACTGGAACAATTTATTTGTTCACTCATGTTCACAACATTTAGAAACATTGGTGTGTTAAATCATTTATATATAAATATTTTATTCAATAATCAATGGTTGTTTTACAAGGCTAGGGCGATTCTCCTTTATAGGAGTTGATTGACCATGAGCCCAAAAGACACGTCCCCTTGGACTAATTCCTCCTCAAAACTAATTGAGTAACTTAGCTTAATTTAAATTATTTACTAATTATTAATTGATATTTATTTATTATTATTTTAATATTTATCATTTATTATAGATATAGATATAGATATATATATATATATATATATATATATATATATATATAAAAGCTTGGTAGATCCTTTTTTCATTAATAATAAGCAAATTAACACCACATAAAACAGGTTAGGTGGCCTCAACTTGCCCAGTGGGAAACCAAGTCTGTTGGCCACCTAACCGCATGATAAGCCATCCAGTAGCAAAAAATTCTGAGTCTTTCTACCCAAGCTATATAAGTTTGATTCTCATGTCCACAACCATACTCTAGTTTCCTATACTCATATATAACTGCATACTGAAAAGTAAAAGCTATCCGCATAAGTACTGAACAAAACTAATAGTAAGCAAACATTCTAATCTTCCTGCTCAGCAGAGGCAGATTCAACCAGAGCCGGATCTTTGGCATTGGAGCCTGGCAACTCTATCTGTGAGAGCAGACAGGGAGGGTCTTTCTCAATGCGGCATAGGTGTCCTTCTTGTTTCTGCATTTGAAATTGCAGCTTCTAAAAATCATGTTTGTAGTTTGGGAAATCCTGAACCATTGTCGCCATGCTCACCGAAATATGCTCCATGGCCTTTGCGCAGGAGACTTTTCATCAACCAATACAAATAAAGGATCTACTTAAACTGAGTCACTCGCCCACAGGAGTGTTTGGGGTCCAGCATGAGGATTTGCCAGTCTTCCATCTCTATCTTGGTCGCGCTCACCTGGCAGTTCAGATCAGCTTCCCATTCCTCTATCAGTCTCCTGATATCCTCGTTGGTCCCCTCCTAATAAGTTGTAACAGCCTCATTGATGAGGTTAGCAACAGGATTTCTGCCGTGTTTTCCTCCCGAGGAGTTGGGTTCATTTTCTTGCTCAACCCCCAGCAACCTCTTGCCTCGGCCTCTATTCTTTGCAGTTTGAGCCATAGCCACCTAGGCCCAACACCTGGTAATCAGATATGAGTTAGCCGATCCCTGTGTTGGTGACGGGGCGAGCCTCGAAACCCCTTGCGCCCGAGGAGGCTTACCACTCTACGTACCTGTCATGGAGGCAAGAAACCAGATTTGGCAATCAATTATACTGTGTTGTTCCATCACCCACAGGCTCTGCCACCCACCGAAGTCTAGCATCCCCATTGCGCATGCAGTCTCGTGCCCCCCCTGACCTCTTGCATAACAAGCAGAATAAACAATCCTAAACCCAGTATGACCCATTCCTGCACCCGCATGAAAATTCCTGTGCCCCGACTAGCGCACCACCATAGCAGCAACCTTACATACACTGCAACCCAGGCCATGGTTGCAGCACCCTGATAGCCAGTCGACCACAGGCCCTGTAACATAGTGACCCAAAACGCAAATTCCAAGCCTCTCGCACCCAATTCCAACCCTTTTGTGACCATTCCCCAATCCCAGGTAATGCAGCACCACCTCGACAACCCTGCAGACCCTCAGGTGGCTCACCCCCTCTATAGTGACCTTGCAGCCATTACGACACAAGCCTTGGTTGCCCAACCCCGGAAGCCAACCAGCTAGAGACCCATTAGCCAAACAACCTTCACCCAACATTCCAATTCTGGCATAGCCAGTCCCTGTTGCATGCCAATTCCCAAACCCCCGACAACACTTCCCCATAACAACAATCTCGCAGACCTTTTGGCCCAGGCCAAAAGCCGCCCAACCATAAGATAGAAAGCTTCAACATTAAGACAGGTATGAACACTATCCCAGCACCTGACCCCCTAGCCTTCGAACCAAAGGCAATACCATTCCCCAGGGTTGTCACCCCTGCCCCATAGCCCAATTAACCCCATGCGGGAGAGGAAAATCTCGTAGCGGATTGAAATTGAAGAGGTTCCAATAGGACTCAAGTTCTTCTTCCAAGCTACCGACGCCAGACCATTTCCCCAGCCCCAATTGCCCCCGCACGCCAGCCAGTTGCCCCCATGCAGAACCCACAAACCAAACCAGAGACAGGGGAGCATGATGGAGGGGAGGAGAAAACAATTTACATACCCGATTTCCTTCGTTTGGAGCTGATGAAACCTCCGTCGCACTTGGAGACACTGCAACGACCCAACACCAAACTGCAACGACCCAACACCAAAGTCCCCTTACCTCACACACTAAACCACACTCACTTGGTCGCAAAAACTACCAACTTCCTTCCCACTATAATCACCACTAACCGGAAAACTTACCCGCAGATCTCTACCACCTTTCTCTGTGGCGATAATCTTATGCATGCAAAAGTCCACCGCACCCATCGCCTTGAGCATGTGGGGGGCAGTGGCCCTGTACCTTGGCGAACTCAGCATTTACTCTGTCTTGATGGGGTCGTCCTCCGACTCGCACCCGATCGGGAGTGTATATATATAGTTATAGTTATGAATATTTAATTCATAATAAAGGCAATTTCTCATTTTGAAGAGCTTATTGAGAGTTCCTATTCCACTTTAGGATCTCGATTCTAAGTACGCTTAACCTCATTGCAACATCATAAATCCCTAGATCTTGATCCTCACTCCTTTAGGTCTTTCTTCGAGAACCATTATGCTTCATAAAAGCAAGTGAGCCCCATATTAAGCCTCTCCCTTGAATGGGCCTTGGAAATCACTATAGATCTCATCATTGATCTTGTTATCCTAGGTGATTTCCTCCACACTAGGAATCCTCCTATCGGTGAAGATTCGAGAAGAGAAGAGGACAGGTTGTAGCAACAGTGGGCCTTTGTCCAAAATTATTGTTGTGTCGTCTAGCTCTATCCTATATACTAGGCCTGCTAGTTTGTGCAGCAACAGTACCTACCAGATGTGTTCAAGATATGTGGACTGAAAGGACTGTAGTGCGCACCTTCAGCAAGTCAAGTGTACTTTG
This sequence comes from Pinus tabuliformis, assembly GCA_031772625.1. Lineage (NCBI taxonomy): Eukaryota > Viridiplantae > Streptophyta > Pinopsida > Pinales > Pinaceae > Pinus > Pinus tabuliformis. The sequence goes on along the minus strand of CM062810.1, from coordinate 664,654,204 downwards.
TTCAGGGAAAGATTGGTGATCATAGTTGTTGACACCAAGCCCTAGTTATTCTTGTATCAAGGATGATTGTAAGGGCCATGATCCTTGGTATGGAAGCCCTAATATTGTTCTATTAAAGTTTGTAATATAACAAATTGTGGGTTAAAATTTGTCTTTTGTAAAGTATTGATTCACTACTATATGTTATTCCACTGTGCAAAGTGTTTGTGTTGTGGCATTTAAGTGTGTTTGTGATCGTGATCTTAGACTCAAACCCGATTCATAAGTGCCATGGAAAATTCAACATGGAGCATTTATGCGCTAGAGTTGGTGTGAAGATAATAGCCAAGTGCACTAGTCCTCTTGGACTCTTCCTAGTTCTTGAGATCAACTTGAGGAGAGACTAAAGTGAAAATATCCATGCATTGTACCAAGTGGAGACTCTCCCTCATGTGCTTACTTAATTCAAGGTAGATGTGACATTGAGATGGCCATGCGCATTAGCTCAAGTGGAGTCTCTTTCACTTGGGTGGTGATGAACTGAAGAGAGACAGTCATGCACATGAGCGGAGTTTCTCTTAGTCCAACTGAGATAGAACTACAGAGAACAAGGCATGTACTCAATGTAATGTAGATACTCCAGGTCCAACTGATATCAAACTAATGTAAGGTGGAGAGAGAGAATGCATGTATACCTAGTTAACTCAACAAACACCTAGTTATCTCCTCCATGCACGCATGCGACTTAGTTAACTCCAAATAGGTGCCAACTTACTCCTCAATCATTGCATGCATCCCAATAGTCTTCAATCAACTCATGCAGACGCTCCAATTAACTCCAAGACACTCCCAATCTTATCCATGTGCAGTAATCCACATGCATGTGCCTCGATGATGTCACTTGTTGTTAAAATTGGCAGCTAGGGCCAAATTCCATGTGGGTCATCTTATTCATGGTTGATAATATTTTTATTAGATTCCTCTCATCAAGAGGTGTAGGATTGATCTAAAGACCATCTGATTCCGATAAGTATTTATGGAGATATGAATTTATTTTGATTATGGAATAATTATCAAGCCGACCTACAACTCATGTAGGCTCAGAAGCCCAACAGTCGCATCTATTCAATCATCAACAGTTGTGTATAAATACAAGAGGTCTTTTCCTCATTTGGACTCACTTAACTCATCACATCTCTCTCTCTCTCTCTTCTGCGCAGAGGCTCTTCTCCTACTGCGCAGAAAGAGACTCTTCTCTCACACGTGTGGAAGGAAGGTGCAAAATTTAGGGCTGCAACTGCAGAACCAAAGTTTGACCAGCATTGACCATCAGTCTGCCTCTCAGAACTGCATTGTCGCTGAATCTGGATCCCCTCTAAAGGCTGCATATTTTGGTGAAGGAATCAAGCCGATCCAACAGTCGGTTTGCAAGATATTGTTTGCCCTAGTTTAGCTGATCTAGGGTTTGCCACTGCTGACGTAAATCAGATTTATGTACTATTTCTCTATGCTGAATTATTGAAGATAAATGAAGATTTGATCAATAGGTTTCCCCACATTGGGGTTTGTCCCTGGCTAGCCACCACATCTTGTGTCTCTTGTCTTGGCTTGTTTTTTGTCGATCGTTTAATGTTCTATCTGCACTTTACTTTATGTACATGTGATTGCTAATCTGTGGATAATAATAAGAAAGAAAAGTAAACTGCTCTAAGCATAGAACATACCATAACTTAACATGGTATCAGAGCTGAGGTGAAGACAAAGCCCGAGCAAGAGCAAGAGCAATCACCGAAGAGAAGATTGGCAAGGCTATCCTAAAAGAACTATGGGGTCCTCAACACTCTTCCCTGCCAAAGACAAGCTTCGTGAGAAAGCTGACTATCACGGATGGAAGATGTCTATCGATCTAACCTTAGAAGATCAAGGAGTGTTGGACCATGTGAGAGGCAATGTTGTTGAGCCTCCATCAAATGCACCCATTGTTGCGAGGAACAAATGGAAAACCGGTGAAGTCAAAACAAAGAAGATCATCCGGGACTCTATCGACAAGCGCTTGGTGGCCTACATCTCCAACCTGAACACCTCCAAGGAAATCTACGATAGACTGGTGAGGCTATTTAAGTTAATGATGCAAATCAAGTCTTATTTCTTAGAAATAAGCTGAAGGAAATTAAGAAGGGAAAAGATGAGAGTATGCAAGCATACTTCTTAAGAATCATCGAGATCAAGAACGATCTCCTATCTAATGGGGAGACTATTACTGATAGGGAAATGGCACTCACGACTCTTGGAGGATTACCATCCGGATGGTACGTGTTCAGGACTACTCTTCTGAACAATAATGTAATTCCTGGTTTCGAGGAATTAATGGCTAGATGCATTCAAGAAGAAACAAGGGTAGAAGAGCAAGAAATGCCCGTGCCTAAAGGTCCTCCTGTTGCCTTTTCTTCTCATGCTAAGAAAAGAAATAATTCAGGGACTAAATCAAAAAGAAAGGTTGGACCTAAGGGTGGAAGAAAAGGACGATGTTACATTTGCGATAAAGCAGGTCACTATGCAAGTGAGTGCCCTGATAGAAAGGACTCACACCGGGACGATAATCAAAATCCCTCTCATGGCAATTAAAGGAATGGAAAATTCAATAGCAAAGGTAAAAGGAGTGCTGGAAATCAAGGAAGAGGACAATCATTCAAGAAGACAAGAAATTCCAAGTATGAACCCAACATTGTTGAAAATAAGCAGGATGAATATTATCTACCAGCTGCTCTATCTACCTCTGCTCCTTCGGACTCAATGGGAATTTGGCTCATTGATAGTGGTGCCTCAAGGCACTTCACTGGTTACAAAGAAGTTCTCCATAATTTGATAGAGAAAGAAACTAACTTGGAAATTGTCCTTGGAGATAATATGAAATATCTCGTGAAAGGTGTAGGCAATGTCTCTCTTAAATTGAATCAAGGTAATACGATCTGCTTATAGGATGTATTATATGTACCTAACCTCAAAAAGAACCTGGTGTCCATCTCAGCAATTGAAGACAAAGACTACAAGGTAACCTTCAGCGATGGTAAGGTACATATATGGAAAAATAATGTAAAAGGTGCCTTCACCCTTGGGTTTCGAGTTGATTCATTATGTTAGGTCGGTGGAAGTCCACTAGGTGTCATGTTTTGTGACACATCTCTTCAGTCCAAACTTTGGCATCGGAGGTTTGCCCACCTTCATTATAAAGTTCTACCCGATGTAAGACAAATGGTAACATGGATGCCTGAATTCCGAGTAGAGAAAGAAGGTGTATGTCCAGAATGTGCCAAAGGAAAGCTCAAAAGGGGACCATTCCCCTCAAGCCAAAGCAAGACCTCCGATATATTACAACTAGTTCACTCAGACATATCTGGTATGATGCCTGTGAACTCCCTGGGAGGATATTCATATTACCTTACTTTTATAGATGACTATTCTCGAAAGACTTGGATATATTTCTTGAAAAAGAAGGATGAAGTGTTCTCTTGGTTTCGACACTACAAAGCCTTGATCAAGAATCAAACCGAAAAGAAGATCAAAATCTTAAGGACTAATAATGGGACTGAATATGAATCTAACGAGTTTCATGACTTTTGTAAAGAGGCTGGCATCAAGAGGGAGACTACTACAACATATACTCCTGAACAGAATGGTGTGGTGGAAAGGAAGAATCATACCATTGTGGAAGCTGTCTGTGCCATGCTTCATGATCAAAGACTTCTAAAGTTTCTATGGGTCAAAGCTGCAAATACCACCGTATATGTACAAAACCGATGCCCTCATCAAGCATTGGGTTCCAAAACTCCTAAAGAAATGTTCACCGACAAGAAACCTGACGTATCTCATTTTAGAATTTTTGGAAGCCCTGTATATTTTCATGTGCCGAAAGAGAAAAGGAATAAATTGGGTGCATCTGGAAAGAAAGGAATCTTCGTGGGCTATGGTGAAAATACTAAGGGCTATAGAATCTATGTAGCCGGTCAAAGCAAAGTCGTGATTAGTCATGATGTCACCTTTGACGAAGATATGGCTCTCAGCAAGGTGGGCAATCTTCCGACTTTGAGGAGCTCTCAAGAAGCCAACACCAGGGAACCGAAATAAAAGGATGATGAAACAATGCCTGATGTGGAAGAACCCATGGACCCGATTGATCCTTCTCCACATGAGCCTTCCTCTTCTAAGAAGAGGCCTTCATGGCTTAGGGGGCTACTTGATGATGTTGAAGGACATGCTGCACCCCGAGGAACCTTCCGTGAAAGTAAGAAACCTAACAGGTATCAGGGATACCTGACCATCATGAGCACGATCATACAAAATGAGCCTTCATCATTCTCAGATGTCGTCAAGCATCAAGTATGGAAGGATGCTATGACCGAAGAATATAAGTCTATTATGAAAAATGATGTCTGGGAAGTAGTTCCCAGACCCCAGGACAAGACAATTTTCACTTCTAAATGGCTTTACAAGATAAAGCATGCAGCAGATGGAAGTACGGAAAAGTATAAGGCTCGTTTTGTTGCTCGTGGTTTCTCTCAGAAGGAAGGAATAGACTATGGCGAGATATTTGCACCTGTTGCCAAATATACCACCATCCGCTCGATCACAGCCCTTGCAGCTTCACAAGGATGGAACCTACATAAGATGGATGTCAAGACCGCATTCTTGCATGGTTCAATCAAAGAAGAGGTCTACGTGGAGCAACCCGAAGGATTTGAAATTTATGATCGAAAATCTCATGTATGCGGGTTGAAGAAAGCTCTCTATGGGCTGAAGCAAGCACCCCAAGCATGGTATGAGAGGATCGATAGCTACTTGTCGAAGCTGGGATTCACTAGGAGTGAAGTCGATCCTAACCTTTACTTTAAGGTTGAAGATGAAAAATCTCTCATACTAGTGCTTTATGTGGATGACTTCTTCCTAACAAGCGCGGACCCTCTCATTCACAGATGTAAGAGGGAGTTGGCTTCTGAATTTGAAATGAAGGATCTAGGACTAGTGCATTATTTCCTAGGACTCGAAGTTTGGCAGAAGTCAGGGGAAATTTTCCTATCTCAAGGAAAATATGTGGTGAAGATTCTGGAAAGATTCGGTATGGTGGACTGCAGCCCGTAACTACCCCGATGGAGCTTGACTTCAAAAAGTTAAGCGGTAGTGCTATTGGACCTATTTTGCGAAATGCCACCAAGTATCATCAACTCATCGGAGCATTAATGTTCTTAGTGAACTCCCGTCTAGACATATGCTTTGCAGTCAACACATTGAGTCAACATATGGTTGAACCTCACCACATACATTGGATTGGTGCCAAGAATCTGTTGAGATATCTTCGTATCATAATCACTTATGGGTTAAGATACACTACCGAAGATGTGAGACTACTTGGATATACTGATGCTGATTGGGCAGGCAGTGTGGTGGACCATAAGAGCACTTCCGAGTGTTGTTTCACCTTGGGATATGCTTTGATATCCTGGATGAGCAGGAAGCAGAAGTCGGTGGCTTTGAGCACAGCCGAAGCAGAGTATATTGCTGCCAGCATGGCCTCCTGTGAGGCAGTCTGGTTGCGAAAGCTCTTCAGTGAGCTGTTTGGATTTACATTGGATACCACCGTGATCCTACGTGACAACCAAAGTGGGATTCATTTGTCAGAGAATATTGTATTTCATGATCGCTCCAAGCATATCGACATCAGGTACCACTATATTCGAGATATGGTGCAACGAGCAGCAATAAGGCTCCAACATATCGGTACAGATGAACAGGTCGCCGACATTCTGACAAAGCCCCTAGGGAAAGTCAAATTCCTGACTTTCCGAGAACAACTTGGTGTTGTTCAAAGACCCTCTGATGAGGGTCTTGTATGATGCATTGAGCTCTAGGAGCTCCGAGGGGGTGCGGGGTACTTCTTGGAGCGACATATGACCAGAGGGTGATTCACCATCCCCTGGTGGTATACATGTACACCCCGTAGCGACTATGTAACAGGATGATTGGTTCTCCTGTAAGGTTTGGATGATGTGTTCTCCATGACGACTATGTAGCAAGATGATTAGTTCCCTGTGAGGCCTGGATAATGTGTTCTCCATGGCGTTTATGTAGCAGGATGATTAGTTCTCCTGTGAGGACAAGATTGATTAAGTTCTCATGTCAAGGCATCCTACCCATGCAATTTGGGACTCATGGGAAGTACCTCTCATCTGATCAATGAGAAGGGAAATGAGGATAGGGACCATAGTAGTACCGATGGACGCATCGTTGTATCTACCGTACTCCCTATGCTAGGATGACCTTCATTGATCTGGGATCAATGATACTAGTCTGGGACCAGTGGTAGGAGTTGTACCCACTATGATGCTGACTTCGGGTCGGTTGAGACTGGTCTGGGACCAGTGGTACACACTCTGAGACTGACTTTGAGTCAGTGGAGGATGATACTGGTCTGGGACCAGTGGTAGGAGTTGTACCCACTATGACGCTGACTTCGGGTCGGTTGAGACTGGTCTGGGACCAGTGGTACACACTCTGAGACTAACTTTGAGTCAGTATGATACATCCTCAATCATTTCTTCCTCTTCATAATTCAGACAAAGCAAAGCAGAGCATAACAGAGTAGAGCAGAGCATATCAGAACAAAACAGAGCAGAGCAAAGCAGGGGTCAAGCTATACAAAGCAATGCATTTGATGGATAAATAGTAGCGACCGACAAACAGATTGTAGATGGAGTTCTCCCTAGTTGAGAGGGAGTGTTAAAATTGGCAACTAGGGCCAAACTCCATGTGGGTCATCTTATTAATCAATGATAATATTTTTATTAGATTCCTCTCGTCGAGAGGTGTAGGATTGATCTAAAGATCATCCGATTCCAATAAGTATTTATGGAGATATGAATTTATTTTGATTATGGGGTAATTATCAAGCCAACCTACAACTCATGTAGGCTCAGAAGCCCAATAGTCGCATCTATTCAATCATCAACAATTGTGTATAAATACAGGAGGCCTTTTCCTCATTTGGACTCACTTAACTCATCACATCTCTCTCTCTCTCTCCTGCACAGAAAAGAGGCTCTTCTCCTACTACGCAGAAAGAGACTTCTCTCACACATGTGGAAGGAAGGTGCAGAATTTAGGGCTACAACTGCAGAACCAAAGTTTGACCAGCATTGACCATCAGTCTGCCTCTCAAAACTGCGCTATAGGTGAATCTGGATCCCCTCTGAAGGCCGCATTTTTTGGTGAAGGAATCAAGCCGATCCGATAGTCGGTTTGCAAGATATTGTCTACCCTATTTTGGATGATCTAGGGTTTGTTGTTGCTGATGTAAATCAAATTTATGTATTATTTCTCTCTGCGGAATTATTGAAGATAAAGGAAGATTTGATCAAAGGGTTTCCCCACATTGGGGTTTGTCCCTGGTTAGCCACCACATCTTGTGTCTCTTGTCTTGGCTTGTTTTCTGTCGATCGTTTAATGTTCTATCTGCACTTTACTTTATGTACATGTGATTGCTAATCTGTGGATAATAGTAAGAAAGATAAGTAAACTGCTCTAAGCATAGAACATACCATAACTTAACACTTGTCGCCCTTAGGAATTACCACATGTCACCTTGCATGCATGCCACATCTTACTCCTAGAACTGACATGTCATCACCATAAGATACCACATGTTGCCTGTAGGAATTGCCACAAATCACCTTGCAAGCATTACATGTCTAGAACTCAACACATATCATCATGAAAAGAAACCACATGTCACCAATGCATGGCTATTGCTAAAAATATAAAGTCTCCATATGTCCTTGAAATTAAACTCACGAAACTCGATTTTCAGTGAGGAGTTTCACTTTGGAGTCAAAATCGACAGGCAAGCCCTAGCTAAAAATAGCAATTTCTCCCATGTTGCTTGAACAATAGCTCATTAGAATCATAAGATTGCAAGGATCTTAAATATACTGTCATGTATGACATGCAAGTCTTTGAACTAGAGTTGTTGAAGAAAGGTTCATGCATTTAATCTATAAATAGCTCATTGGAATCCTTGGCTTGTGAGGACTCTAAATATATAATCAATACCACCATGCAAACCTTCGAACTCTATCTCCCAAAAAGGTAGAAGAAACTGCTAAAAATTGTAAATCCTCTCCAAACTAATGAAAGACTTGTATAATACATCTAAAAACCAATTTTGCACAAGGACCATATCATTGAACCATCCTGCATATGAACTTTGTGTGAAACAACCTTTGACTCGAGAAAATTCTTTCTAGAATCATGCTTTGAACACCAACATGACCCTCCAATTGCGAGGAAGAAAATCTAGGTCTTAACAAATCTTAACCTAGATAGTATTTGCAAGAAAGTCAGTGTCCCTTATGGTCATTGCTAAGGCTACCTCTAGAAGGGTCATGTGTTTTCTAGTAGCATCTAGCCTCAGTCTCATACATGGGACCAGATAATACCTAGGCTGTTATTATTGTTTTATAATGATGGTTGTTATTTATTACTACTATATGAATATTTATGTATATTACAAAATCTTTAAAATAATGGAGAAATGCAAAAACAAAATTAATGAAGTTGAGGAGACATTCAGATACTCAAGGTCACTCCATTCAAGAAGCAAATGAGTAAATGGAAATTGAATTCAAAGAAGTGGATGAACAAAAAGGGTGAATGAAATCAATTTGATTCCCTTCATGCAGAACATGAGAAAAACATTCAGAAAATTAAAGAGGAATTGTAGGTACCAAAGAATAATTAAACAAATAATGTGTAAGAAAAGATATGATATTCATGTTGTAGAGTCTTGTTACCAATTTAAATAGTAGGGTTGCTAAGGTTCTAACAACCCCTTGGATGGGTACACATAGGACAGCAACCCATTGTCGCCTTGCCCTAAGCCTCTACTCTTTAGACCTAACTATCTCTTAAAAGGTCAAGGGAGGATTCCCAAAAGTAACCCCAACTAACTCCAAGACTAGTGCCTTAAATGGGGTTGAGAGGGTACACATAGGGCATGGATCCACTATCTATCTCTTAAATGGTCAAGGGAGGATTCCCAAAAGTAACCCCAACTAACTCCAAGACTAGTGTCTTAAATGGGATTGAGAGGGTACACATAGGGAATGGATCCACTATCGCCTTAGCCCAAACCTCCACTCTTTAAACTTAACTACCTCCTAAATGGTCAAGGGAGGATTTCCAAAAGTATCCCCAACAAACCCCAAGTAAGACTAGTGCCTTAAATGGGGTAGAGGAGCGGAGGAATTGATATCTGGGTTTGTCCCATTGTTTCTGAATATGATTAAGCAACAAAACTAAACAACAATTAAAGTAACACCTAAAGACAAAAAGCATATCGTGTAGCTGGTCAAAATTGATATACAAAAAATATCCTAACCATCTGTGGTCTTACTTTTTAGTTCAAATTGTTGATTAGGGACTTGTGGGTCAAAATAGGTTGCTATCCTGTAAAAGCACACTGTAAAGTTTGAGTAAAATGAGAAGGGAAGCACCCTACTAGGCCCAAATTAGCCAGCCAATGAGTGATTTTGCACTTCTAGATGTTAAATCTAGGGGTGGGAAGGTTGGAGGATTAAAATGAGGCTGATGAGACCGCTCCTCAACATATGAGAACTGAAAAAGACGATTCCCAATAACATGGAAATTGTTTTTTATGGAATGGGATGAAACTCTTCGAGACAAAGTGCCCAAAAATTTCCAGATCTAAAAAAACTCTTTAAGTATGGCTGGAAATTGAATAAAATTAACTCTAAACAGTAAAATAAACAAATATAGGCAGAGTTACTAGAAAGATTTCTTGAGGATGACTTGCAAACTGTCAAACATCTTTGATTTTGGTGCAGATCTTGTATGCTACAGCCAATAGAAGCTCAGATCTGCAAGACAAATTGACTACATACAAGTGAAAGATGTGCTTAATGAAAGTGTATCTAGCAATGGTTTTAATCTAGCATTTGAATCAATTTCTCCAAGGTAAAGCTTGCTAATATGATCAAATCAATGAAAAATCAACAAGCAAGAAATCCAAATCTAATGTTGAAAGTAAAAGTTTTGGAATTTTATAAAAGAGAAGTGGTTGTTGGATTTATATATTGTACGAAGATTACTTCACTTTGCCAAGATGTCAAACTTGTACATTCTTAGATCGATCTTGTAGATGTTCAAGAAAGTGGGTTTGGTCTCTTAAAGAGAATTTTCCCCCAATATTAACTTAGTAACCTCTCTATCTTCCAATCCCAACAAGGAACGCCCCCCTCTTGTGGCATTCCCCTATTTTCAGAATGGGTGAGAGATGTGAACTCCTTCCCAAATTGAAGCGCCCCTTTGAAATGGTTCAATTTATTGGAGTGATCCACCTACAAAACAAATGAACAAAATGGGGTTGCCCCCTATTTTGCCATCTCCACACAACTTGTGGCCTCTTGGTGACTTGTGCTGAATTTTATAGCTATGATCGGTCTTCATAATTAATATTTTAGCTCTTGATGTATTTATAATGATAAATATAAAGCATGTTCTTCATGTGACATGTGATATGTTCTTCATGTCATTATTTAAAAGAGAAATTTTGAATTTATAATATTCAATTTCTTGGCCCCAAAACATAAAATCGGCCCTCCAAGAAGCCAGGTAAGCTTGCCCCTTTGCACACACCCATTTCACCTCTAAAGACACTCTATATTCCAATGTGGAAAATGTCGAAGTCAGAATTAATTCGGCAAGGATCCAAAAGTTGAAAAACTCGTTAAAGTCGGGAGTTTTTTGAAAAAAGTTGGCAAAATTAAAAAACAACAAAATTATTCATTTTTTATTTTATTTTTTTTAACATCTAGAGTATCCACAACATCAAATAAATGCATTTCCACATAAACATGTAAAGAAAGCTAATATATAATATGTATGTGAAGCCTAGTGCTACATCACATATCAAAATAGTGAATCAACTCCTGAATCTTGAGTCCTGTTTGAGTCTCAACTCTCAAGAGTCAAAATATCAACAAAAAATATAATAAATGTATAGCATGAGTCATCTAAAAGTCATAAAGTAATCAGCCACTGAGATCCTCTTCCCCTTTTACGGGAATAGGGAATGGCTTTGCCTTTTCCTCTAGAGGAAGAAGGCCTTGCCCCTAGGGATACAAATGGACTCAATCGTCCTCTAGAAGCCAATGGAAGAGGTGGCCTCTATCCTATGTTGTTGCTGCCCATTCTAGATGGTGTCACCTCCTCCTCATCATCCTCAACCAGCTCTGCCTTTTGACCCTGATGTTTCTCCTCCTCTACCTCTAGCTCTCCCTCCCCTACAACTGCTACATCCTCTAGATCCACAACTAACCAATCCGGGATCAAGTCCATGATCAGCCTCTCAGTCTCGACCCTCCATGCAGCAGTGGTATCAATATTGTCCAAGGAGATGGCTTCCACATCAATGGGTGTCTGAAGTTGTCTCACCCACAATCGAAGATTGTAGTATACATAGACCATGTCACTGAGGTGTTGGGACTCCAATCTATATTAGGGTCATACATTGTAAATTAGTACTTAGAAAATTTAAATATTAAAAATAATCAAATGAATTCAAAAAATTTAATTTGAAATTTTTTTACCTGTTGCACTTTTTGCTGTGTATTTTGTCAAATACACTCCAGTTGCGCTCACACCCAGAGGAACTGCATGTTTGGCTGAGCACTCGAATGGCAAGCTTTTGGAGATGGGGTACTCTGGCACCATAGCTTGTCCACCAAGCATCTACAAGTTAAAAGAAAAATGAGAAACATAAAAAAAACATTGAAATTCTAAACTTGAAAGTTTGAAACAAACTGAAGCTTACCTGGCATTTTGGTCGTCATATTCTTAATAGCCATGGTAAAACCAAATGTGCCACCTCCCATCCTATAGACCTCCATTTCTTTAGAAATATCTTCACATTCTTGCTCATATGACACCATCCTCTTGACACAAGTGAAGAATCCATCCATCACCTCGGCATCAAATCTGAAACCACAGGCGTAAGAAAATGCGGGGTTGAGGTAGATACCTGCAGCATGAATGGGGCGATGGAGGGTATTGTTCCATCGCTCATCAATCACTCTCCATATGACCTATTGTTTCTCTAACCCCTCGTCTCCCTTATCTTCATAATAAGCACGAATGGCTTCTTTGGCCCTATCCATGGCCTCATACAAGTAGCCCATTGCGGGCTTGTCTCCATCAACCAACCGAAGAACCCTTACCAAAGGTTCTGAAATGGCACACACCTCCTCTACTCCTGCCCAAAAGCTCTGATCATATGAAACTAGTTTGCATATGCCCTCTCCCTCTAGTTTGCGGCTAATAGATAAAGCACGCCAATCCGCTGAAAGAAACATGCTCTTCACATCCCACATAGAATTCAACAGAGACTGAAGAGATATGAAAGTAGTGGCAAATCGTGTAATGGCAAGACGCACCAACTCTTTGTTTTTGATGTATTTTCTCATCAAGCTAAGCACAGATGCATGATTATATATAGATTTTGTTATGCTCTTGGATGATTCAACAATATCCCTCACAATAGGAATCTTACCTATATCCTCCAACATCAAGTTAGTGCAATGAGCAGCACAAGGTGTCCAAAAAAAGTTAGGATACCTCTCCATAAGCAACTTGCCAGCTGCAACATAATTTGCAATGTTGTCCATTATGACTTGGACAACATTGCTTGGGCCTACTTCCTGAATGAAGATGTCCAACAACTCACATAATATACGTACATCTTTAATGTATGCAAATGCATCAACAGATTTCATAAACATTATCCCCTTGGGACAACTAACCAAGAAGTTAAGAAGGGTCCTACCCTTCTGGTCAATCTAACCATCTGACATGACTGTGCATCCAATTTGTTCCCATGATGCCCTAAACTCCTCCAATCTAGAAGTGCAATCAGTCTTTTCATCTTGAAGAAGAGGCCCTCTCAATTCTGCAAAGGTGGGGGCTTTGTAACCCGGGCCAATGACAGCAACAGCATCAAACATAGTCTGGTAGAATGGGTTTGTCTTGGCAATGTTGAAAGGAACATCATTCCATAGAAGACACTTACTGACTAACCTATCAGCTTCTGCCTTTTTCTTTTTTTTAAGTGTTGATTTGATGCCAGGTTGTGCACTAGTTGTGGTTCTAGGAACAAAAAAAGATGAGATAGATGAGGGGTTGGGACATATGGGTGAGGAAGGTGATGTTGAAGAAGCACTGCCACTCTCAATTCCCCCCACTCTTGAGGCCCCTACAAGTTGGAATTTTAGTGTTGCCTTGGTGTCTTTTCCCTCCTCTTTATCCATCAATGATTGAATGGCCCGTCGGATGATTTCTGGAGTTGTATTTGGGCAAAGGTCAACATTTTGCCCCGGAATTTGCCCCAAATGAAATTTTAATCTGTTGATGCCTCTTGACATATGCTTGCCACACAACTTGCAAGTCAAATACATTCTATTGATCCCCCCAGATTCGTGTATAGTATCAAGTTCACCATATTCCCACATAGCGTCCAAAAGCCTTGGCATTTTGTTTTAAACTTTGAACTTGAATTTAAACCTGGGCACAAAAAAAAATTGAAACAAATTAAAAATTTCCCATCACATAAAAAGCAAACACAAATGCAATAGTTGATTTTAGATTTTAAATGTCTCTTCTTAGTCACTTGAAAACACACAGATTCAGTAAACAAGGGTTTGATTTTTTGTCATTTTATTCTTGAAAGTTGAAGTTTTGCTTCACTCTAGATTTTAAACAATGTTTCCCTTTCAAAATTCTAGGCAAAAATAAGACATAAACAAACTAATAGAATTTTAGAGAAGTATAGAAAGATTTAAGAAATCATTTGTGTAAAAAAAACTAAGACAGAAATTAAAATACATACCTGGCAGCAGCAATTCGGCACTTTGAATCTCCCACGATGAGCAGTGGACAAATCTCCAAATCCCCACCACAAAACTCACAAATATTCTCCTCTAGGGCAATGGCAAAACCCTATGAATCTCCACAGCGCCGAATGGGAGAGAAAACAACAGAAAATTATATCATTTTCGCCTTTGCGGCCTCTTTATCTGCGGCCTGGGAGGGAGGCCGACTTTTTGGGTCGACTACCAATTAAATCAGGAGTATAATGATTAAATCATGATTTTTTCCTTTCTGAAAAAGTCACCAAAAAATCGGGGGATTAAATCGTTTAGTTGAAAAAATCGCATTTCTAGGATTAAATCGCGATTTTTTGCAGAGTTTTTCCACACTGATTATATTCACACCATTTCATCCTCCTCCAAGAGCAAGTAATGTTGAAAAATGTAACTAGGTTCGATCTTCATAATTATCTTTGTACTTGTATCAATATTTTATGAAAAAGCAAAAAGAATAAAAAGAAAAATTATTATTATTTTTCTAAGTCAAGCATGTTCTTAGCTTTGAGGTCACATTTCTTGTACTTGGACTTGACAGCAATAGAAGTATTCTCTGGAGCCTCATGTACCTTTCCTTGCACATATTCCAAGACATCATTGTCATCTAGTATAACTTCCAAGCAATAAAATTTGATGGATCACCCAGCTTATCATTATCCTTGAAGAAAGACGTAGACATCTTTTCCAAATCAAATAGGCTCCTACAACTTCTTTCAAAGATGATTGCTCTTGTCTCTTGTCTCCTCAGGCTTCGTTCTTCACCTTAGCTTTGGTACCATGTTAAATTTCCACTATTATATGTTGTAACAATTACTTTAGCCCAATTCTTTTCTTCAATTAGCAATCTTTTCAAAACAATTTAATCTTCTAATGATCAAGAGCAATTGTAGATAGAACAATAAATGCAATGAACACTAAGAGATAATCAAGAGCAATAAGACACATGAGTATTTGGTCAAAGACAAGGGAAAAACCCTTTCAAATTCTTCTTCTTATTAGATTGTCATAAAATGTTCAGCAAAGAGTAAAATGTTCCAAATTCATCGACCAAGAGTCAAACTCAAATCTTTGACCATCCAACAAAACCAATATCCAAAGTCCAATAGATGAGCCCAGAAGTCAAATTTCGTCAAATTGTCAAATCTGCAAATTTGTCAAAGTCAACAGTAGCTAAATGTGCCTTAAACAATCTAACAGTCAACAATCAAACTACCCACCAAGAGGTCGGTCAACAATCAATAAACTTGGCCTCCAACGCTAGTCAAACCTCAATTAAAACAACTCCAAAAATCTAAGTCAAACGTGGTCAACAGAGAGAAAATATCTATAGTTAAATCCTATGGTCAACTGTGGTCAAAGTGCCCAGATAGCCTCAGTCTTTGTGCCAATAAATGCAACCTTCCAAAATAGTCCAAAAATGTCAAGTCAACCCAAGTCAAACTAGGCCCAGGCCCTAAACACAAAAACTCAACACTATCAAAGAGGCAAGTCTCCTCTTTGCACGTGTGGATGAAGACTTGCAATTTTCAAATGTATCGAACGTCCAAAAGAAGAAGAATGAATGTGTGATGTGATGTCCAAATGAAGGCGACTTGACTTGTATTTATAGGTGTTGGAAAAGGGCTAATTTGTATTTTGGGTCGACCTTGACCAATGTTACTTGGGAGTGGGAGTGAAAGCGGGGAGCGGGAGCGAAAACGGGAGTGGGAGCGACCATTTTCAGAAGCTCCTGGTTTGGGAGTGAATCCCGGAGCGATTTTTTAAATATATATATATATATATATATATATATATATATATATATATAGATATATATATATATATATATATATATATATTATATATATATATATATTTTATATATATATTTTATATATATTATATTTTTTAATGTTTGATACATATATGTCAACAAAAACATGTAGAATCATGAATTAGATATAAAGAACATAAATTGATCATTGAACCATATCACATCAATCATCTAGATTCTAGAAGTTATAATCTTCATCAAACATGTCCACAAGTTAGTAAAATACATATTATAACTGCAACATGTTGAGTCTCGTGAATCATGATTCATCAAATTCAATCTTAAAGTTTCAACTTCAAGCTTTCAAAATTGAAAATTCAATATATAACATCTATCATCATTGATCACCAAAGTTGTACTTGTAAGCTAAGTTTAACCATTACAAGAAATAATATCTTAGATATTCCTAAGTCCTAACTTCTAACTGTTAACATGAAATGAAATGTTATAAAATGAAACATGAATAATGAAATGAAATGAAACAACTTTGGTCTTTCACGAAGCATCATATTCATAATTCACAATCATTACCAATGAGTTATAATTGCCAACTTCAAACTTCAAATTTTCATTGTCACAGTCATATATTGTTTACAAAAAATATCATTATGATATGAAAGAGTCAAGGAGTCAAGGCTCAACAGTTATGAAAACTAATAGAAACTAGAAAAGACAAGTAAACTGTAAATCTACAAGTGGCCCTTGCCACGAGAGTCTCCATGAGTATAAGCAGGTTGTGGTGGTCTTCTAGGAGTCTCCCGCACAGACCGACGACCAGAACTAGAAGGCACATGCCCTCCACGTGAGGGTGTAGATGGAGGTGGTGACAGCAAAGGAACGAGACTCGGACCTCGAGCACTACTACTGGATGGTTGAGGTGGAGGTGGCATGGCTGCTGCAGCTGCAGCTGCTACATCTTCATCCCTTATAAGTTCCCCTTCCAGTTCTCCAAGATGCACTATACCATCCTCCAAATTGTCATCCTCTGGGTGATTGTCCCAAATTTTATATGTGGGATCCTCATAAGCCCGATCACAGTAATGACTCAACAACCTCAAGTTGTAGTGCACATAAACCAAGCTTTCTGCTCAGTTTTCATTGAGTCTGTTTCTTTTCACATTGTGTATGAAGTTGTAGGTGCTCCAACACCTCTCTGCAGAAGAAGTATTCACAACCTGTGATAGAACTTTTTTTGCCAATTTTGGCAAAAGTCCATGGCCGCCATATGTTTCCCACCATGTGAGAGCATCAAATCCATCTTTGTCTTCCATTGCATGGAAGGTACCAAACAAACCAGTGCCACTGAAGTATTTGCCTATTTCAAGGCGCACAGCTGCACATTCCTCCTTGTCTAGTATCAACTTTTCTAATGCTTGCAAATATCCACTAGTTACCTCTTCATCTAAATGGGGTTTGGTCTTAATCCCACCCCCTGGTGCAGGTTGGCCCAACCAAGATGTAGAGTAGTATTTTGGCATAAGGATATACGCCAAGCAATGTAGTGGAAGATTAAGTCTATTCCACCGTTCACACACACAATCGTGAATCAGTTTGTACAAGTCGGGATCTCTGTTATGAACAATATCTTTTATTTGCCCCAACATGGTATCCATCTGCTCATACACCTCGCCAATCACTGGTTTGATTGTATCTGCAAACCGAATCATGTGATAAATGGGCTTGGTGAAATCCAATACTTGCCTCACACTTGTCCAAAATTGACCATCAAGAGCGGCCTCCTGCACCAGTTCAAAACCTTGCCTGTCCGCTGCATTTGTAGCCCTTTCCTTTAATACCTGCAAATGTGGACTTGATACCATGCTAGCCAATGACTCTCTTACCTTCAAAAGGCGCCTGAAGGTGAGGTAATAGCTACCAAATCTGGTCTTCGCAATCTTCAACAACTCCAATCTCGAGTGACTGCGGAAAAGGCCATGGGTATTGCTATGATTTGTAATAAATTTTATCATTTGTTTGCCTTTCTGGTACAAATCACCAATCCATTGGTATTGTGCATTTTTGTTCTT
Organism: Pinus tabuliformis; assembly: GCA_031772625.1. Taxonomy (NCBI): domain Eukaryota; kingdom Viridiplantae; phylum Streptophyta; class Pinopsida; order Pinales; family Pinaceae; genus Pinus; species Pinus tabuliformis. The sequence goes on along the minus strand of CM062810.1, from coordinate 664,636,400 downwards.
GACAACATCATGCATCAGAAGGTCCAATGTGTGAACCAAACATCCAGACCAAAATATGTTGGGGTATTTATCCTCAATAATTGCTCCCGCTGCCTTACAATTAGGAGCATTATCAGTGATGACTTGGATGACATTGTATGGCCAAATACGGTCAATTGTTTCAAGCAATGCTTCTGCAATGTTGATGGCAGTCCTGAACATGTCTGAGTAATCATGTGTAGTTAGAAAGATGGCACCACTAACAGACATAGCAAGAACACTTATCAATGGCTTGTCTTTTACATTTGTCCATCCATCAGATACAATGGACACCCCATGGTTAGTCCAAGAACTTGTCATTCTATTCAAAGAATGTGATATTTTTGCTTTTTCATGATCAAGTCCAACGGTTTTTGCCTCGTCATACCCAGGGCTCTTGTATCCTTTAGGTGCATCATTTATGGCAGAAACCATTTCGTGCCAATAAGGTGAGCGAAGAATATTGAATGGTATCCCACATGCATAGAGAAACCTGTAAACCTTTGAATCCACATCATTCCTACACCCCTCATCAAGGAAATCTGATATGGTTCTACGTCTTAAACCTGATGACCCTGTGCCTCCATATCCACTACCTTGGGAGGATACTGAAGAAGTTCTTTGTGCTTGTGATTGTGAGCTTGGTTCAAAGAAACCCCTTGATTTTTTTGATTTGTATTGGGCTTCCTCCTCTTCCCTTATGTATTTGGCTCTATCCGCTGCTGACACCGTTGGACAAGTTTTGATTCCTATTTGTTTGTCTCCATCCCATGGCCTTTTCCCGCAGAGGTGTTTTCTGGCACGGGTGTATGAACCTATGTAATCATTGTTGCAATGGGGGCAATGAAATTTAGTGGTTCCACCCCCTCTCCCTGCTTCAGGCCTGTTAACATATTTCCACAATGGGGTTTGGTCTTGTTTAGTTTTTTGAGAGTCATGTTCACCCTCTTCCAGCTCCTCCTCACCGGGGTTTTCATCAAATCCACTTTCTCTAGCTTCTTTATCCCCCTCTTCATTTTGGCCCCTCCGTTTCCTACTCTCCAGCACCATAATGACCATAAAAGGGACCAAGAAGAGGAAAATACCAAGAAATATGGCCGAGTCCATGATGTTTGATATTTGTAGGCTTTTGAATCTACAAATTAATTTAATTTATTTAGATTAATTAATTTAATTTATTAATTTTTTTGATTTATGATTTTTTTAGTAAATATAGTTAATAAACTAAATTAAACTAACTAAATTACTAAGTTACTTACCTCTTTCCACGCTTGCTCCTTGCTCCTCGGCGCTTTCTCCTCGCTTCTCCTCGCTCCTTCGCTCTTGCTCTCCTTTGCTCTTGCTCTCATTCAAGTGATAATGAAAAGAAGTTTAACCCATTGTGTTTTTAAAACATAATTTTTTTTTAAATTTGATTTTTTTTTGGCGTCCACAAATTTTTTTTCCACCAGATCGCTCCCGTCGTCGGCCAAATCACTCCCGGAGCGAAAATTTAAATTTTGGGAGCGATTGCTCCCTGATCGCTCTCGAGCTGTAATTTTCGTTCCGGGAACGACAGGAGCGACGCTCCCAATATCGCTCCCGATTTTGGCAGGGAGCGGAAATTTTTTTATCGGGAGCGCGCTCCCGAGTCACTCCCGCCTGGAGCGCGGATTGGGAGCGAAAGCGAGGGTGCCCGGGTGGAGCGCTCCCCCGCAACACTGACCTTGACTTTTGCGCCATTGTGGACTTCAAAAATTAATTTTTGCTTAACCAAATTATGTTCTTCCCACGGAAATTTGATGCTACTCTAGATGACGAAGATAGTCAAATGGAGGGAATTTGTCCCTGAGCTACCAAATTAACACTCCCTCTCAACTAAGGAGAAATTTATGACTGCAATACATGTCTCATCTCAAATATCTCATCATTGTCAAGTGTCGTCTCTGCTCATGTTTGCTCATCTGTTGAATACTCTCGAATCTAATAGAAGAAGAATTTGATGTCGGAAGGGGATCTCAAGCCACCACCCTTTGTCCAAGGACAATAGGGAGGATAAGACTTACCATGGTAGGTAAGGATCACAACTATTCTATTGTTTGTTGATCTTCCCATCAGGACCCTAAAGAGTCAAGTGGTAGAACACCTGCATCCACTACCTTGGGAGGAGATACACACTTACCATGAGTGCTAAGGATCAGACACAACCCAAGGGACTTGGGAGAGATACACAATTACCTTGCAAGGTAAGGATCAGACACACCCAAGTCACCTCTCAACCCATTAGCCAGATGGGGAGGAACAATCCCAACAAGCTCAGCTTGTGGGTAGGATGCATACAGGGGTATACTCAGCAAGGGGAGATATGTTAGAAAATCAGAAAGGTGGAAAGGTTTTCTTATTCTTGATAATTACTTGTAATGTTCTTGACTTTTTATTACAATTCTTTATATCTTCTTTCTTTTAGTTCATCAAGCAATTACCAAATAATAGCACATAAACAATGGACACTAGATGTAGGCACTATGACAGGGAAAAACCCCCAAGGGGAAAACCCAGTCAAGAAAATTCTTCCTTTCAATAGTATTCTTTGAGACTCTTCACCCTAGACAAAAACCAAACCTTCCCTCCACACCAACTTAGCCTCCCAGATTTTCGACCTCCTTTCTAGCAACTTCGACTAGGCAACAACTTCCAGCATTAGTGAAACTTGGAAGACTTCGATCTCCCAATCCAGGGCATGAAATAGAGAGAGAGAGAAGCATCAAAATTTCGTTTTTCTTCTTCTCCTTAGACTCCACCCAACTCGCACTTCTTTTGGCTTCCCAGCTTCAGACTTCGCACTTTCCAGCTTCCTTAGAGATATCAAACTTGCTTGATATGAGTTGCTCCAAATGAATTCGACTTGCTTCTATTTATAGGCTTCAAGGGAGGTCGAATTGATGTCCTTAGGCCGACTTGATCTCTCTTAGGCCGAGTTAATGTGGAGGATACATAAATTACATTTGACTCAATACTTAACCTTTTTACATGGTTCAAAAGCCCAAGAAAGGTATCTTTAAAAGAACAACGACTCTATTGACTCAAAATAAATCCTAGAAGTCCTCAATGGGGACTTTGACCTAAACCATGGTGACCCAAGCATGAAACCCATGCTTTAATAAGTCACAATATTAATAATAAAAAAAATATTTTCTTTATTCTTTAGACAAATACATTACAAGATGACTCAAATACATTAAATGAAGACCGAACCTAGTTACATTTTCCAACAAGATACACACTTATTGTGAGGTAAGCACATCACTGAGATGACAATAGGGGAGATACACATGTTGAAATTTGATGACTAAAAAGTTTCCTACAATCCCAACCCCGTTTTAATTTCACCTTATCACTCCCATTCAGTGAAATGCCCTTTTCCATAAACATACATTCAACATATAGAGTTCTGGAAATGAAATTTTCAGATTAAAACACATGGGACTATCAACACATGCTGAAAATAAATAAGGACATAAACAGACCAACAACACACATAAAGATACACACAGATTTTTGGTCAACATAGACCCAGGCAAAGCCCCTTCAATCTTCTCCAAGGCAAACCTCTTAGAGACCTCTTCAAACTTATTTATCTTTCAAGTTCAAGAAAAATACATTTGTAGAAAAAACAAAACAGCGAAAGACAACTTATCTCTTCAGCCCAAAACTCCTTGAAAATCATGCCTACTTTGCCTCGATTTCCATGCCCACTTGAAGCTGACAATATGTATTGTACGGATTGTGTACGAGTTGTACAAATTTTGGTACCGTTGTACAGACTATACAGACTTTTCAAAAAAAAACTCAAAAACTTCTCTCAAACATCATGCAACTCACAATATTAAATGTTGTTCGTACTATACCTTATGTTGTCTTCTAAGCCTTGATTTTCGTGCCCAGCTTTGCCCAGAAATCACTCCTTCAGCTTGCTGCAACAAATTTTGTCCTTCAGGATTTTTCTCCAGCTCTCAACCTCCTTTCTCCAATCTGCTCATGAATAATGAATGCAGTCTCTTTTCTTTTCCCCCTTTTGTTTCCCTAAATGACTTTTAAGCAACCCTAAGATCTAATGGGTCAGATTCATTTAGATCAAGGGATGAGAATAAATGTGCATTTAATTCTCACTTTCTATTTTTTAACTCACCCATTAAATAAAGTACCCACATTGTACTTTATGTCTAAAGTCACTTTTCACTTTATAATTTAACATTGACTTTACCACTTATAAAGTCACTTTCACTTTATAAAGTCACACTTAGGAAAAGAATTATTTTGGAAACTTTTCCTCGGGTAGAGAATAACCCATGGGAAACAATTCGTCCAAGGTACATTAAAAATCAACACTCCCTCTTACCGAGGATCACAGAAGCCTAAACTCTACACCCATCTTGTCCCTGAAATGGACATGCTTGCCTCTTGGTAAGGACTTTGTGAGAACATCGGCCACCTGCTCATCGGTATATATACTCCAGCTTCACTGCCCCCTTCTGAACATAGTCCCTGATGAAATGATATCTGATGTCAATGTGTTTTGACCTATCATGAAACACTAGATTCTCCGTGAGTTTAATGCAACTTTGATTATCACAGTGAATAATTGTCGGTCTCAACTCCTGATCAAATAGGCCATACAACAACTTGTGAAGCCAAATGGCCTCACAACTAGCCTGGCTAGCAGCCATATACTCAGCCTCAGAAGAGCTCAAAGCAACTGACTTTTTCTTTTAACTGAACCACGACAAAACTGCCGAACCCAATCTGAAACAACACCTTAAAGTGCTTTTCCTATCATAAACACACCCTGCCCAATTTGAATCTGTGTAACCTGCCAACCTCACTCCATCTCCCTGCTTATAGTCTAGACCATAATCAACAGTCCCCTGCACGTAGCGAAGAATGTGCTTTGTAGCTACCCAATGCACCCTCCTAGGCTCACCCATGAACTGGCTAAGTGTGTTCACTGCAAAGCAGATATCTGGCCTAGTGTTGACCAGATACATCAAGGACCCAATAAGTTGCCTCTACAATGTGGGATCCACCAAACTAGAATCTGAAGCATGAAGCTTGTTCCAATTGGTGATCATAGGTGTAGACATGGGTCTACAGTCTGCCATGTGAAATCTACTCAACACATCCACAGCATACTACCCTTGCCCCAGAAAGATATGCCCCTCCTCCTGCCACACCTCAAGCCCCAAAAAGCAATGCATCAGCCAAATTTCCTTCATCTCAAACTCCATAGCAAGATCCTCCTTGCAACCACTAATCAGTCTCTCTGTCCCAATAATGAACAAGTCATCAACATACAACACAAGAATGAGTGGATCAACCCCTACAACAGTGTAGTATAGGTTCGGATTTGCATCACTCTTTGTGAAACCCATCTGCTGCAAGTAAGTATCAATCCTCGAATACCAAGCTCTCGAGGCTTGCTTAAGTCCATAGAGTGCTCGCCTCAACTAGCATACATGGGTCTCCCGCCCAAGTACCTCAAAGCCCTATGGTTGCTCAACATACACCTCCTCCTCTATAACTTTTTTCAGAAATGCAGTCTTCACATCCATCTGATGGATCTACCAACCCACTTCTGCAGCAATAGAAATAAGGGACCGAATAGAAGTGTACCGAGCTACGGGAGCGAAGGCCTCATCATAGTCAACTCCCTCTATTTGTGAGAACCCTCTAGCCACAAACCTCGCCTTGAACTTCTCAATGTTGTCATTCGCGGTATGCTTGATCTTGTAGAGCCACCTCGAAATCACAACTGACTTGCCCTCGGGCCTAGGCACCACTTCCCAGACATTGTTCTTAATGATAGAGGCATACTCCTCCACCATAGCCTCTCTCCACATCTCTAGGATGGCAGCCTCCTCATAGCTAGTAGGCTCAGAGTCAACAATGCTGGTAGCCTTGGCTACATAACTGCAAAACCGCTCAGGTGGCACACTCTCCCTGTTCACCCTCTTCGGAGGACCAATAGACTCTGCTTCCTTCAAGGTGTCTTGAAGCCACTTGGGCCTCCTCTTCCCTGAAGAAGCTTTCCCATAGGGAACCTCATGCTCTGCCCCCCAGTCTGGTGAACCTAAAGGTCCGCCAAATGACCCTAGTGTGCATGTACCAGCACTTGTCCTCGAAGAACCTGTGCCTGCTTCAGCTGAAGTTCCATGTGAGATCTGTACCAGTTGACTCCCTAAAAAAGTGCTCGGTGAACTCGCCATTGGTGCCCCAGATGTCACTGACACTGAAGTACCTCCTGTACTAGTCGATCCAGAATCCTAAGGTCCTGCTCCCTATACCTGACCTCCCTGCTGAGGAGAATTCTGTGACTCTCTCTCATCATACTCACATGATCTCCGATAGGCCCTCTCCTCCTCGAACTTCACATCCCTCCTAATCACCACTCTTCATTTAGAAGGAATGAAGATCTGATAGGCCTTCGAAGTCTCGTTGTAATCCATAAAGATACCCTTCTCTGCCATGGGTTCCAGCTTCGTTTGAAAATGTCTGAATCTACACATTAAAAACCCTACTGCAATCACTGGTTTATCATCTCCTACTTGTTTTTACATTCAACAAGTTATTTAATTATTTAAACAACGATGAAAACACTATTGCAGGCTACAGATACAAACAGATCATGAACTGAAAATAGAACAAGAGAAATACACAAGGGACACAGTGATTTTTGGACAAACGTCCCCGGAAAAACCCAATGCGAGAAAACCATTGCAGCAACTCTGAGGTTTTTCTATTATTAAGCAATAGTTTTGAATACAACTCTGGATGCCCTCTCAGTTATCCAGTCATAGAGATAAGAATACACTGGCAGAAACCTAAGTGAGATTACCTCACTTCACCCGACAAAATCTCTCTGTTCCAACAACTGGACTGACCGTCCCCAACGACAATTGCGTTGCCCCTTCGTAGTAGCTGTGTGGGCCTGTGTGGAGCACAATGGGACACCGTGGCAACACTGCACTGCCTCCTTCTACCTCCTAGAGCTCTGACATCAGCCTTCACGATCCTCTGCTAGAGGGTGGCTCTATCCCTGTGCTGGCACTGCAACAAGCAATGTGTGGGCCCTCCTCGCCCAGTGTCAACCTCCCTGGGTTTGCTCTACCTCCTTCGTTGTCTCTTTGCCTCTCTCTGCTATGTATTCAAGGTCTCGAAGAAGATCCTCCAACCTCAACTATCCCTGCCCTTCTGCTACAACAGATCACTTGTTCAATTTTCTCAGCAAAACTCGCCCCAGAAAAATCAAACTGCCTAATCTCTCAAGTGTGTCTCCAACTGACCCTCAAGCCTCCTCTTATACCTTTCCTGTTGATGAATCAATGGCCGAGATTAAGTCCCTAATCAATGGCTAAGATTTAAACAGACTTGATCCTCATCACTCAGAAGTTTCTCACCCATATTCTTATTAATACCCATTAATATTTTTATTTTAAGTTTAGACTTACAAACCCATTAAAAATATTAATTATTTTAATAACCCCTCATCCGGGTGGAATTTCTCCAAACGATTATTGGGTCTTGGAGATCTCATGTATTCTAGCCCCTCCACAATATTTCGGAGCTAGAGCACATCCGATGCTACACAAAATCAACACTCCCTCTTAGCGAGGAATGTCCTCTAGTAACACTTCTCAACAAAAGTACTACACTGATCCACTGCATCAGTCCTCTGCGCTGCTAATGCTTGGCTCGCTGCCCTTCATCCACTGCACTGTTGCAACCTGTACTGCTGCCACTGTCACTGCTACATTTGTACTGCAACTCCCTCTCAAAATGATGCATCATGTTGCCCATAGCACTGCCATTGCTAACTATTGCACTACAACTCAGTTACTGAGAAGTAAGCAACTGAAACTTCACCGAAAAACTGACATGTTGGTCAGTCTGGATGCCTCGTGATGCTGAAGCTACCTCTGCTGCTAGTCTGTGTTGACCCTTTGTTGCTACTGCGTTGCTGCAAACTGCTATGTGCCTCTCGCAGAGCTACAACATCCATTGCGTTGCCTCAGACATTGGCACTCTAGCTCTACCATTGTCGCTCCATCACACCTCACTCCAACCAACACCCGTCATTTTGCTATTGTTGATAAGGGCTCCCATAGCCATATGTGATCCAAGAGTTTGGGTACCTCAAGGATCCTGCCCCTGTCATGTAGTCCTCTAGGCTACAACTCCATGTCGACCCACCTCTTCTCCGGAGGTGCATGAGCACTCATGGCACAATCTTCATCCTCACCTTCCCCGTCAACTTTCGCTGGAGCAGCCATCGAGTCAAAAGCCTCCTCCTTGCCCTTATTTCGGGGGCACTGAGTGGCAAAATGAGCAAGTTCCCCACACTTGAAGCATCTAAACTTCAAAATATCCTTCTTCTTTCTCTTTTATTGCCCTTGTTGTCGCGATGATGCGAGAGTTACATCCTCCTCCTTGACCGGGGCTCCTTTGCGGCAACTCCCTGCCTTGGTCAACCCCGTGATCTCTTCTTGTCGAAGAGCTACCCACATCTCCTCCCCACTAGGGAGAGTCGCTCTGCCCAAGATACTTTGGAGAAATGTCTCCCAGTCCTCGATGACTGCATTCAGGGCAGTCCTGACCATGAACTCAGGATCTTGTGTAGACCCCACGAAAGTCAACTGGTTTCGAATCCCTTGCAACCTGAGGAGGAAGGGATTGATCTCTTCTCCCTTTTGCATCTAGTACTGTCTCAGTTGATTTTCTAATAGCATCTTCCATTGAACAGAAGTGCCCAGGTACAACGTGGCTAGTGTTTCACACATCTCCCTTATTATGTCCTTCTCAGCAATGTGTGGGACCACATGATCTTTAACCCCGTCTATAATCATGCATTTAGCCTTCGCTTGGGCCTCCTCATACTTCTACAGCGGATCAGTGTTGACCAGAACAGCAACTACTTTCAAGGCATAGTCCTTGATGCAATGTTTGTCTAGGATCGTCAGGATCCTGGCCTTCCAGAGGACAAAATTGGATGCTCCATCCAATCTATCCTGATCCCTCAGTCCATTGACCGCCATCTCTACTCAAAAAATATAGGACTGGTTCTCTTCTCCCTCTCCTGTTGCTAATCCAACAACACTCAGATCTGGATTTCCTTGGCGCAAGAAATCCTCTAAGGAACAAGCTCCTCTAGACTTCCTCTGAGTCCTGATTTCCTTCACGGAAATCCTCCTGCCAAATGTCGAATCACTCCTCTCCAATCCTCCTTTACTACTAAAATCCAGATCTAGATTTCTTTGGCTAGAAATTTGTCAAGGTAGTAACTCCCTCTACCTCGGCTCTATTTCCACAGTCATTGTTATGCACCAATAGCAACAGCATCCCACCAGCTCCATTGATCGAATCTGCACTGCTTCTCCAGCCCTGGCAACTGACTGAATTGAGCCTCTCAGGCTCTGTGCTGGCCCAAAGAGCTGACGCAGTCACTGCGTGAGCTCCTCTCGGGTATTGTATCACCCTCTACAAGCTCGGAATGCTGACACAGGCAATGCATGAGCCTCTGCGTGACTCCTGCAACTGCTCCTTTGCCTCTGAAACAACGTTGTCACTCAGGACCGCTACTTCTCTGCAGCTAATTCTTTGGATCTCCTAGCTAATGTCTTCAGTCTCCTATTATCTGCAATGCTTTGATACCATGTGAAAATTTCTGAATCTACACATCAGAAACCCTACTGCAATAACTGGTTTATCATCTCCTACTTATCTTTACATTCAACAAGTTATTTAATTATTTAAACAGTGATGAAAACACTATTGTGATGATTTGGGGTAGCATCGAATGTACTCTAGCTACGAAATTTGGTGGAGAAGTTGGGGCACATGAGATCTCCAATACCTAGAAAGGGTTTGGGCAGATTCTAAACAGTTCAAGAGATATTAAAATAATTAATATTTTTAATTAAGTCCCTAAGTCTAAACTTAGGGAAAATAAAATATTAACGGGAATTAATATGAAACTGTGTTAGAATGGTCCAAAAGACATGGATCAAGTCAGATCTAATCTTAGTCGTTGATTAGGGACTTAATCTCGGCCATTGATATGTCAACAAGAAAAGTATAAGAGGAGGCTTGAGGGTCACTTGCAGAATACTGCAGAATGATCAGTCATTCTATTCTCTAGAGCAGGGTTTGCTAAGAGAGATAGAATTAGTGATCGGGAAATTCAGCTGAGGGGAATTTGAGTATAGAGAGACAAAGAGCCAGAGATAGTGTCGGGAGAGCAGCGCAGTAGCCGGGAGAGTGACATAGAGTCAACCAGGGCTCACGCAAGGCCACGCAGAGGCAACCGTGAGTTGCGCAGAGCCTCAGAGAGGCCAGCGTCACTGACGCAGGGCCTCCTAAGGTTGACGCAGACCCATCCGGGGTGACGCAGGGCCAGCGCTGGGCAGAGAGGGGCTGACGCAGTCCAAAGAGACATTGACGCTGTGGTTTCTGGGGCAGATTTGTGCTGAGTAGCTGCCGGAAGGTTTATCCGGGGTTTTAGCCAGGAGATTTATCAGAAACTGAGAGGTACTACTACCAAGGAAATTCTCTATTTGGTAGGCTAGTTTTGGCACCCAGATTGTACTCTGATATTGCTTAATAAGAAAACCCTCAGATAGTTGCACCGGTTTTCCCACATTGGGTTTTTCTGGGGACATTAGTCCAAAAATAATGGTATCATATGGTGTGATTGTTTCTATTTCCTTTAGTTGCTAATCTGTAATATGTTGAGCATGCATTAGTGTTTATTTTTAGTATTTACATTGTAAATAACTTGTTAAGTAAAATAACAAGTAGGTAGGAATAAATCAGAAAAGTGCATGGAGGGTTTCTAAGTAAGTAAACTTAGAAACTTCAACATATTGCAGACTACAGATACATACAGATCATGAACTATAAAAAGAACGACACAAATACACAAGGGACATCGTTATTTTTGGAAAAACATCCCCGAAAAAACCCAATGCAGGAAAACCAATGAAACAACTCTGAGGGTTTTCTATTAAGTTCTTCTTCATCCCCGGAACATACAAAACATCCATGATTTTCAAAGGAGGCAAAGACTCCCTCTCATGTTGATTTGGGGTAGCATCGGATGTGCTCTAGCCATGAAAATTGGTGGATGTGACTGAAGCACCTAGAAGTGTTGGCATAAGATTGACCAAGAAGCCAAAGGATTGACAGAGGGCTACAAGAACATGGATCTGTAGGCTGAGGAGCAGTCTACTGTTGGACAACAAGTAGCTATGGGCTGAATGGATAAGCCCAGATCCGAGAAGTTGATACTGGAGTCTGCCAGGTGGGCAGCAAGTTTGATTGAGACCTAAAGGGAACTGATCTCTGTATGACAAGGAGGCAAAGGACAGCCAGGTACATCAAGGGAAAAGAGGACAAAAAGGGCTAGAGGCAAAGGACTGCTACAGCAAGCAAGTAATGCTATTTTGTTCTTGTTATGATGGGCAGATTGAGGGTCTGAAGGATTAGACCTCAGGCCCTCGATTTTGTACACTGTGTATACTAGCATTGTATCAGGTTTCATAAAAGGCCATGATCCCTGGTATGGGAGCCCTGTGATTTTTATTGATGAACTAATAAACAAGCTTTGGGCCTATAATACTTGTGTACTTTATTGTTTCACTGTTGTTATATTTCTGCTGTGTAAAGTTGTTTTAGTTGAACACTCCTAGCGTGTTTGTGTCCTAGTCTAGCCATAGACCAGACCTACGGTGTAACGAAAATTCAACACCCCAAGGACTGAAACTTGGCATATGTTTGGTATCCTTACACTTGAATTCCCTACTGGAATGGGTTGAAGTCAATTGAAATATTGTCTACTGTTTGCTGCCATAATTTACACAGATGTATCACTAATTACCACTAGAATATGATTGTGTTGCAATGCATGCTTTTTTATTCTCTTCCATATATATGAAATCGCAGTTGTAGAAATAAAGTAAACCAATCCACGACATAGTAGAATGGACCAAATTCCCATACTCACTTTTTCTTTGTACACAGCATTGTCCTCATATTGCTCAATTATCACTTGATCTAGGAAATTCTTAGGGGTGTGATAAAAAGCTTTCCCTTGATTTAAAAATTAATATTAATGACGATTGTGATTCCTACTTAACCGCCCCGTCACATCTTGAGTATCAATTTACCCACTGATCTGACACTAGTTAATAATTAGACGTTTGTCTGTTTCAAAGTACATATCGCCATATTATTACTTTACATTCAAATGTATTTAAACAATTAACCTATCAGAAATTACATTTTACAGATCCACCCTATTTCTGGCATTGTGTCAATTAAATATTGAATGCTGCTTTGATGACAATAAGCTTTGGACTTGAGTTATGAATGTGTAGTTTTTGGAAGCTGAAACAACCCCCCGCAGAGAAAACGTGATAAACACTTGAACTCATGACCTGAAGTACATCCAATGTTGCCCCTTGTGAGGAGTGTTTTTATTCATCTAATTAAGATGTGCACAGTATCAAACCACTCGATATAATAATTTTCTCTGCATGTCTATCTGAAGGACTCATTATAACCAATTGTTGAATGAGGGAAAAGAGAGTTGTAGCACATCCCCTCCTGCTTGATTTGATCTGTAAAGTATGACTTCATTTGGTAACATAAGGGTTTACAGTTTGCCCTATACTAGCATGATCAATTAATCTGTTTATGATCATTACTGCAATTTTTGAAGTGTTACAACTTTTGAAGTCAAAACATATTAGTTTTAGCCCTATCATAAAATGAAGAGAATTCCCTAAGATTGCTTACCTGAATGATTTTCAAGCATGTCCATCCATATCTCAAGGGTGAATTGAAAAAACAGACAGACAAACAAAATGAGAAAAATAAAACACTAAATTATTTTGCTGAATCAACAGTGGTCCTCAGAAAAAGTCAATCAAATCAGTTTCTTCTGCAAAATGGAATGACATTGTGAACTGAAAACCTTGTAATATTAGTTCGACTAAGCTGATTCACAAGTCGTCTTTTATTAGCAGAAGGCCTCCCGCTGTAATAGAATCCAGTCAGATCAAGTGCTTCGCTGGCCACACCACCCAAAACTGCAAGGACATTTGCAGATTTACTGCAACACAAATAATCAGTATAAGGTGAAATCAATGTGCTGACATGATAAAAATTCATACTGCAAACAATCAGTTGGATTAGAGACCTTTTTGCAAACTTGTGAAAGTCCCAGTGGATAAACTTGAGGCGATTTTCTTCTGAAAGAATCTGATTCAGATATCCTACAGCACTGGCAAATTCCCGACGAAGCATCATTTCCCGGGGCCTTTTTTCAACAGTCTGCAGATGCAATTTGATAGAGTTTCAAAATTGGAAGTTGAAAGAATAGCCATGGTACCTAGCCTAAGGTCAAAATACAACTTCTGAGCTTCTTGGTATTATCACATTAATAGCTGTTTGAATCAATGAGTGCATTTGTGAAAATATTATGCTTCAAACAGTTTGAACCAAGAAGATGTGTTTGAGCTTTGCTGCATCAAGCATCATCCGCTAGGCTATGCCAATTTCAACAATTGATATAACTATTCTCAATGCATGTCAACATAACTTACCAAGTATAGTTGCACTTGGAGTCAAGACTCAAGATGCTTTGTTAACTACATGTAAAACCCTTTGTTTTACTCAAATCAAAACATAAAGACTTCTTAAATTCTTTTCCTATGAGAAGGCAAATAGTGATATATCATATCTGCACCTTTAGAGTTGCAGAGGTTAGAAGTTAGAACTACTAAACCCTGGGAATTTGTCTCTTGTCACTAATGTCTTTGTGCAATATTGCAGTGTAGCTTTGCTGAGATCTTAAGCTTGCAGAGTTCCCAACCCTTTTCCTTGCATGCCTGTATTATATGGATAAGGAAAATAAAAATATCCTTTCAACCAAGAAAAGGGCATGTAGGCTCTGCAGTGACTGACTGCAAGCCCAGGCAGACCTGCAGGTCCTGCTGGGCCCACAGATCTCCCTCAACCTACAAGTCCTACTATGCGTGTTTTGATGGGCCTCCAGAGTTGAAGCATTCAGAAGACACCCAAGACTATATCCACAATATTAAGCAAATAACAAGATTTATATACATTAAATACCATACCATGCCAATTATGACACACCCACCCTCCATTTGGATATTATGGTAAAGATGGGGTGTCCCATGAGGTTTTTCTTTGGAATAATGTTAAGTTATTGTATGTTCTATGCTTAGTGCAATTTACTTCAATTTCTTCTTATTAGCCCAATGTCAATTTCACTGTTTAGCAATCACATTAACATAAAGTAAAATGCTAAGATAACATAAATAAATCGACAGAAGACAACACAAGACAAGAGACCAGATGTGGCGGCTAGCCAGGGACAAACCCCAATGTGGGGAAACCCTTTGATCAATTCTTCTATAATCTTCAATAATTCAGCAGAGAGAGAAATAGTACAAATATACAATTCTGTAATTTTATGACAGCAGCAGCAAAACCCTAACCAGCAAAGTCAAAGCTGGTCAAACAAGTCAGAATTGACCTCCAATTAGCTTGGTCAATATCCCAGTCAACTCGGCCTCCAACAGCAAGAAGAGGCAGCCCAAAAACAGTCCGAAAACTCAGTCAAACGAAGGTCAACAGAAGTCAACCTGCAGCCAGCAATTAGGGCAGTCAATGCTGGTCAAACCTGAGGTCAGATTGCCTCGGTTTGTGTGCCAAAATCTGCAGCCTGCCTAGGAGAAGCAGCCACACCAAATCTGCAGTCCAAGAAAGGTCAACACTGGTCAAAGAGACTTTCTGCAGCCCTGGTCAAACTCGGTCAACGCAGCCCTAGCCAGAAATCACTTCATCCTTCCACACGTGAGAGAGATGTTGCTCCTAGATGTGTACCCAATCAAATAAGGAGAGAGAAGAACGTGAGAGATGAGATGAGTGAATAATACCACAAAGTGTCTTGTATTTATATGAATCGTTGAGGATGTGTGGCACACATTTTGTCGCTAGCCGACCTGGACAAATTGTCAAGTAAATACAAATAAATTCATATCTCCATAAATACATTCAATCCTACACCTCTCAATGAGAGGAATCCAAGAAAAATATCAGCTGCCATAAATATGATGACCCACATGGAGTTTGGCCCTAGTTGCCAATTTTAACACTCCCTCCCAACTAGGGAGAACTACCTCTGCTAATCCATCGGACTGTCGGTACTATCTTTGCCATCAAATGCACTGCCCTGCACTGCTCTGCTGAACTCTGAAGAAGAAGAAATTATCGACGATGTATCATACCATCCTCTACTGACCTGAAGTCAGTCCTAGAGAGTGCGTCATACCACTTTTACTGATCCCAGATTAGTGCCAAAAGAGAGTGAGCTATATCACTCTTACTGACCCGAAGTCAGTTCCAATTGATCCCAGATAAATGTAGGTCATCCTAGCATAGGGAGTACGGCAGATACAATGATCCGTCCATCGATAGTACTACTATGATCCCTAACCCCATTTCCCTACTCATTAGCCAAATGAGAGGTACTTCCCATGAGTCCCAGACTGCATCAGTAGGATGCCTCGACAGGAGAACCACTCATCATGGGGTATCACAAGGGAAGGCTAAACCATTCACCCTATACACACTGCACCACTAGGGGAGGGTGAGTTGCCCTATCGTCACTTTTTCCTCCAAGAAGTACCCTAAGCCCCCCTGGAGCTCCCAAAGCTCAATGCATACATTATACAACACCCTCATAAGAGGGTCTCTCAACGACTCCAAGTCGTTCTCAGAAAGTCAAGAATTTGACCTTTCCTAGGGGCTTCGTCAGAATGTCAGCAACCTGCTCATTTGTACCGATATGATGGACCCTTATTACTCCTCGTTGTACCATATCCCGAATAAAGTGGTACCTGATATCGATTTGTTTAGGGTGATCATGAAATATGGGATTCTATGACAAACGAATCCCACTCTAGTTGTCAAAAAGGATCGCAGTAGTATCCAATGTATATCCAAACCAATGTTGTGAAAATCGTGATCAAGATTAAATCGGCGCGGGAACAAATCGGAAAAAATCAGGAAAAAATCGTTTGGTAAAAAAATATTCATTTTTTTTCATTTTTTTTCAATTTTTTAATATCTAAACCATCTACAACATAAAATAAATACATTGACACATAAATATGATAAAAAACCTAATATATAAGATGTTTAATATCATTTCTAGCGCTAAAATCACACATAACATTGAATCATGTCCTGAATAGTAAGTCCTAACTCCTAAGTCCCAACTCAGCCTCAAAATATCAACAAAAAATATGATAATGTATCTCATCATGTCATAATGTCATATACAATAAAATGAAAGTATAATCCTATTGATTTCCTCTGCCCCTCTTGCGAGAAAATACCACAGCTTTCCCTTTCCCTCTAGATGTAGATGTTGGTGCCCATGCTAGTGGAAATGGCAGTGGAGTCTGATGTGCTCTAGAAGCTGAAGAACTAGAAGTAGGAGCTATAGGAGGTAGACCACGTCCTCTACTGGTGGCAGTGGTAGCCCGGGCAAGCAGTGTCACCTCATCCTCCTGTTCCTCCTCCTCTCCTCCTCCTCCTCCTCCTCCTGCTCCTGCTCCTCCTCCCCCTCCACTACATCCTGCACTAACCAATCATCAATAGAATCCATGAGAGGCCTCTCGGCCTCAACCCTCCATGCAGCAGTGGTGTCAATCCCATCCAATGAGATGGCATCCACATCAGGTGTCCTCTCAAGTTGCTTCACCCACAATTGAAGATTGTAGTAGACGTAGACCATGTCATTAAGTCGTTGGGACTCCAACCTGTACAAAGATCATGAAATAATAATTGATAATTATAAAAAAAATATTGTTTAATGAATTCAAAAATTTATTTGGAAATTTGCAATATTTTAAATGTTTAAGTGTTAACCTATTGCGATCTTGTTGTGTATTTTTTCAAATACACTCCAGTTGCGCTCACATCCTGAGGAGTTGCATGTTTGGTTGAAGATGCGAATGACAAGCTTTTGCAGAAGGGGTACCCTGCCACCATACATTTTCCACCATGCATCTACAACAAAATTATAAATAAAATTTTAAATAAACATAAGAAAAAAACGGAATTTGAAGAGACAATGAAATTTGAAACAAAGTTACAAACTAAAAAATACCTCGCATTTTAATCGTCCTATCAGTGATAGCCATTTCAAAGCCAAATGTGCCACCTGCCATCCTATATGTCTCAATTTGTTTAGAGATCTCTATACGTTGTTCTGGAGATCGCACCATCTTCTGGACACAGGATAAGAATCCATCCATGATCTCAGCATCAAAATCAAACTCATGCATAAGAAAATTCAGGGTTCAGGAAAAGCCCAACAGCATGAATGGGACGATGGAGTGTGTTGTTCCATCGCTCATCAATCACTCCCCATAGAAGGAGTTGTTTCTAAAACCCATCATCTCCCTTATCATCATAGTAGGCCCGAATGGCTTCTTTGGCCCTATCCATGGCTTCATACAAATAGCCCATTGTGGGCTTCTCACCATCAACCAACCGAAGAACCTTTACCAAAGGTTCAGTAACGGTGCACACCTCCTGCACTCCTGCCCATAAGTCTTCCTGGTATGAAACTAGTCTGCATACGGCCTCTCCTTCTGGTTTGCGGCTCATTGGCAAAGCACACCACTCCTCTGAAAGAAACATTCTCTTCACATCCCACATAGAAATCAAGAGGGATTGAAAAGATATGAAACTGGTGGCAAACCGTGTAATGGCGGGGCACACCAACTCTTTGTTGTTGGTGAATCTTCTCATCAAGCTAAGCACAGATGTATGATTATATATAAATTTTGTAATACTTTTTGATGAGTCAACAATATCTTTGACAAAGGGAATTTTCCCTATGTCCTCTAACATCAAATCAATACAATGGGCAACACAAGGTGTCCAAAATAAAGTAGGATGCCTGTCCATAAGCATCCTACCAGCAGCAACATAATTTGCAACATTGTCCGTTATGACTTGGACAACATGTTGTTCACCCACCTCCAAAATAAACACATCCAGCAAATCACATAAAGTTCTTGCATCTTTGATTTGTGCAGATGCATCAACAAATTTGATAAACATAGTCCCCTTGGGACAACTAACCAAGAAGTTTATAAGGGTTCTCCCCTTTTGGTCAGTCCAACCATCTACCATAACAGTGCATCCTTTTTGTGCCCATGATGCCCTAAAATCCTCCAATCTTTGGGTGCAGTCACGCTTTTCCTTTTGAAGAATCTGGCCTCTGAAATCATGATAAGAAGGGATTTTGTACCCCGGGCCAACACTGGCAATAGCATCAATAGTAGGTTGGAAAAATGGATTATTCCTTACAATGCTGAAAGGAATATCACTCCAAAGGAGAAATTTTGCCAATAACTTGTCAGCTTGTTCTTTTTCAGTTCTTTTTAGCATTGAACCGATAGATGGTTGTGAACCAGGTGTGATTCGAGGAACAAAAAATGATGATGCAGCTACCGGATTCGCTGATGCTGCAGTAGAACCAGTGCCACTTGGCCCACTTCCTTCAGCTGACCTTTTTAGTTGCCTTTTGAGTTCTTCTTTGGCCTCTCTAGTCTGCTCTAATTCTTCCAATGCTCTCATGGCTCTTTGGATAAGTTCAGGATTTGTATTTGTACAAGGCCCCACATCTTTTCCAGGGATTTGTGCAAGGTGAAACTTCAACCTGTACACCTCCCCGGACATCTCCTTTCCACACAACTTGCAACTCAAGTTTTGTCTATCATTCGGAGCATCAGGTACAGCATATTCCCAGAAAGGATCCGATTTCCTTGGCATGTTTGTTTTTGAACTTTGAAGTTGCAAACTTGAAGTCTTGAATGGTGTTTTGGTATAGTTGTGAACCTATGGGAAAATAAGGATTAGGATTACAATTTAGCATTTACAAAATTACAAGTTAAAAATTTACAAATTACAATTTAGTATTTTAATTTTTAATTTTTACATTGATGATTCTACAACGAAAATCCAAGTTACTCGTAACCCAACCTAAAACAACCATTCCAAAATTCAAAGTTTCAAACACAAATTACCCAACCATTCCAAACCCAACTTACCCAACCAAATGGCAAAAACAATGAAAAATTAAAAAACATAAACAATGTTTAAAAAAAATGGTTCCCATAGTCATACCAAGTTACCCAACCCAAAACAATGAAGAAATACAAAAAATTCTTTAAAAACAATGAAAACAAAAGAAAAATGGTGCCCATACCAAGTTTCCCAACCAAAAACAATGAAAAACATACAAAAACAATGTTTTTAAACAATGAAAACAAAAAAAAATTAATCTTCATACCGTTTCTATGGAGAAATCGGTGGTCTCCTCTTGATTTTCTCCTCTAAGCACTTAGATTTGGCTAAAAACCCTCTTCAGCTTGGTCTCCAAGAGCTCCTCCCCCCTCCGCGCGCGACTTTCCAAATAAGCGCATGAAAAACCCAAAAAAATGTTATAAACCACGCTGTCGCGACCCCCGGCGATTTTTTCAATAAAAATCGGCAAAAAAATACCGGCGATTTTTCCGTATATTTATAGCGATTTGATCGACAGAAGGAAAAAATCGCGATTTTCACAACACTGATCCAAATAGCTCACCAAAGAGCTTCCGCAACTAGACAGCCTGACAAGAGGCCATACTCGCAAGCAATGTGCTCTGCCTCAGCGGTGCTCAAAGCCATCGACTTCTGCGTCCTTCTCATCCAGGATATTGAGGTAGATCCCAAAGAGAAACAGCACCTGGAAGTGCTCTTTCGATCCACCACACTGCCTGCCTAATTAGCAGCGGTATATCCATGTAGTCTCACATTTTCGGCAGTGTATCACAACCGACGAGTGATTGTGCCACGAAGATACCTCAAAAGATTCTTAGCACCAATCCAATGTGAGTGGTAAGACTCAACCATATGTTGGCTCAATGTGTTGACTGCAAAACATATATCCAGACGAGAGTTCACCAAGAACATCAATGCTCCTACGAGTTGACAATACTCAGTAGCATTTCCCAAAGCAAGTCCTGCAGCACTACCTCTTAACTTCTTGAAGTCAAGCTCCAGCGGCGTAGTCACGGGCTTGTAGTCCACCATAATGAATCTCTCCAATATCTTCACCACATATTTTCCTTGAGATAGGAAAATCTCCCCTGGTTTCTGCCAGACTTACAGCCCTAGGAAATAGTGCATCAATCCTAGGTCCTTCATCTCAAATTCGGAAGCAAACTCCCTCTTACATTTGTGAATGAGAGGGTCTACACCTGTCAGAAAGAGGTCGTCAACATACAGCACCAGCATGAGAGGCTTATCATCTTCAACCTTAAAGTAAAGGTTTGGATCGGCTTCACTCCTAGTGAATCCCAGCTTCATCAAGTAGCTATCGATCCTCTCATACCAAGCTCGGGGTGCTTGCTTCGGCCCATAGAGGGCTTTCTTCAACCTGCATACGTGAGATTCCTGATTATCAATCTCAAACCCCTCGGGTTGTTCCACATAGACTTCCTTTTCGATCGAACCATGCAAGAACACAGTCTTCATATCCATCTGATGTAGGTTCCATTCTTGCGAAGCAGCAAGGGCTATGATCAAGTGGATGGTGGTGTATCAGGCAAAAAGTGCAAATATCTCATCATAATCTATACCTTCCTTTTGAGAGCAGCCACGAACGACAAAACGAGCCTTATACTTTTCAGCACTGCCCTGAGCTCCATGCTTTATTTTGTAAAGCCACTTCGAGGTGACCACTGTTTTGTCCTAGGGTCTGGGGACTGTTAGCACTTGAAATTTCACCTCAGGCTGAAAAGGCAAATCTCAAAGCTACATCAAACCATTCAGCCTCGTAGCTAGCCCTACGGGGCAAGAGAAGGCTCTCTCCGGTCAATCTCGGTAGATTTTCAATAGGATGAGATGACCAACAAGGTAACACTGGTATTAGGCTAGTAAACTGATTATAAAGGTTGATTTGGGGGTTTTTTGGGTTTTTGGTGGCAAATTGAGGAGTTGCAATTTAGGGTGCGGGGATTTGACACAGTTTCTGCAGGGGGGTCTTTGGGGCGAGGTAGGAGCATGTATTGATGTCTTTAACTGAAATGAATGGTCAGGAATGAAAGATGAGGAGCTAAAGAGAGCAAACAATCACTTTGAATTCTCTTTAGACAGAAGAAAACATTGAAATTAAACAAATTTAAAAGCAGAGCATGGCTAGCATGAATTCATACTTTAACACTTCATTTGTTTAATGTGCAGCAGTAAAGAAAGGAAATGAATCACATAACAAAGCTTACAAGAACATGAAGAAACACACCATCAACACATGAGTCCACAAGCATCCCAAAGATGACTGCAAAACCCTGGTCTTCCTTAGCCAAAAATTGCAGAGATACAAGTGAAATAATACAGTGATAACTTCTCCCTCAAGAGTCCAACCATGAAAATGAGCAAGAAAGTACATAATATAGATGATCTAACCTCTTTCCCTGCCTCCATGGGTCGAGCTCACTATCCTAGGAGCTGTTTGAACCACTTCTAAACTAAGCACTACAAAATAGGCAGTCAAAACAACTTGCCTCTATAAACTAGGAAACCAGTTCATACATTCAATTTTTACCCTTTACATGCATAAATCTTCTAGAAATGTTAAACAAGGGTAAAAGTATCCAAAAAGTGTCACAATTACATCCATGGAGATCATCTTTAACCTCAGAAAGTCGAAAAGGGTCAAATCTGCAATTTCTGGGCTGAACTGGTCAAATCTGGCAAAATTTCCCCAACGGGTCGCGCCCCTTTTCTCAACGGGTCGCGCACTTTGGAGCTCTGTTTGGAGGCCTTCCCGGTATCAGAATTGGGTGCAGGATAGCTCGTTGGAAAGGTCTGCGAGTCTACTTTCCAACCCAACCAGAATTTTTGAATTTGGAAGTCATTTGCCCAGTCAAAAATCAATTCTGCCAAGACTGCTTCTGCAACTCAAAAAAGGGGCAGAAAGTCAAATTTTGCATGTATTTTGACCTTCTGGAGGCCCAAAACCCCATAAAAACTCGAATCCATCGATGGGCATATGTAATTTTGCATGACAAATCTAAAAATGCTGAGTTTTTGCAAAACGGAGCTACGATGACAAAGGGTCTCACCGGGGGTGAGACCCGTTGAGAAACCAAAACCTGTAAATTTCAAAAAAATTCCAAAATTACCCAAAATTCTCAAAAAATTTTGGGATTTGTGCTGTAGCTGATGCTAGTGAGTGCCATGATCTTTGAGGGATGCCTCTGCCAAGATACGGAGTGGATTGGTTTTCTTCCTCCGCCTAAGAGCCTCGGACAACCTCCTTTGGAACATTTTCATTTTGGCCTTGCATACATGCATCCTTGCCCAATAGTGATTCTTCATGTTTCTCAGCAGCTTCTTCTCTTGGTTGGCCTTAGCCAACAGCCTCTCTAAATGTGCATTTACCTGGATAAGCATAGACTCACGGTCAGCAGGCAAAGGATCACCAGGCCTCCTTCGGTCTAGGACTCGGTCACTACGAATCCTCCATAGCTCATCAAGAACTTTCTCCTCCTCTAGCTGTTTGTTCCGCTGCTCCAGGTAGGTGATGGTCCATTGGGCACCCTCAAATCTCCTCTATAAAACATCATTTTCAGCCCTGAGATGCTGAATGATCTCCTTCGCCTCTTGGCTAGGAGAACTGGCCTCAAGATCAATCACCGGATCCTCATGAATCATGGGCTCTTTGCCCCTCTGTAGTACCTGTGCTGGTGAAGAAAGCGAGGCCCCTTCCACCTGATGTGGAGATAACACTCGCTGAGCTGAAGATGAAGGCGAGACCCCTTCCACCTGCTGTGGAGATAGTACTCGCCTAGCTGCTGCAAATAAGGCCCTTGGGCCTTTCTCATAAGTGACCAAAGGAGTGGAGCTAACATGTCGGGTGACAGGAGCATCAGGCTGCTGAGATGGTCCTCCCTCCTCATGAATGACCTCCTGATGTGGCTGATGTGGCACTGTGAAAAACTCACAGGAGATGAACTCCTCCCATGAGATGCCCTGCTGAGTCAACTGATGTGAAACTATGAGCTGAATCAAACCATAATGGCATAAGCTCCTGTACTGCTGGGCCGGGGTCTTCTTCTGCAACATGGGCACCATCCTCTGAATGTTATGAAACAAGAAGAACGGGATGTTCATCATCCTCACTCGGGTGAAATGCATCAAAAGGCGAATGTGATATGAGTACACCTGTGAAA
Organism: Pinus tabuliformis; assembly: GCA_031772625.1. Taxonomy (NCBI): domain Eukaryota; kingdom Viridiplantae; phylum Streptophyta; class Pinopsida; order Pinales; family Pinaceae; genus Pinus; species Pinus tabuliformis. The sequence continues at coordinate 664,613,022 of CM062810.1, read as the reverse complement.
ATCTACCCTCACAGGTAAAATAATGCATAATAAGCCTCATGATGGGAGCATACTCGCTCCGGAGAAATCTGAATGGAAAAAAACATGTCAAAAGTCTCACGAATGGTGGCCGGACATAGGGCTCAAAGTGAACAAAATCTAGCAATCTGCGCTTAGGACACACCTCACCCACATTTGGTATCCCTGTAGCCTGTGAGATCACCTCAGGAGTCAATGTGAAGTTCACCCCTGCCAGAGTGACATGTCCATCACGGAGGTGCAAGACAAACAAGCAGGCCAACTCTCTATGATGCTGAATCTGAGAAATTCTCTCACAGAAATCATAACAAGACATATACTGAAAACAACTCACTGCCATGGGGCAAGCCTGCAATTCTGCCAAAGAGGTGGGCTCCTCTCGCTTATGATGTCCACCCTTACCACCCTTACGAGGCCTCCTCTGTTCCTCAACCTCTGTAGATGATGAATGGTCATCACTTTGCTCATAAGTTTCGGTTTCCGACATGGTTTAGGAGCAAAGTGGACAAATAAAACTGTTGTCTCTGCCTGCAAAAAGTGCTGAAATCTATGCTATTTCAAGGGGAACAAAACATGAGGGAAATATTAGGGGAGGGATCTTTTAACAAGGAATGGGAATATATAAATATTACAGGGAATTTCAAGGGAAATTTTGCAAATCATATGCATATAGGAACACATATTTGTAATAGGGAAATCATTTGCAAAGATTATTGCATATGGGAAAAACATGCATGAAAGTAAATATGGGAATATGTATACAATTTCAATAAGGGAAAAAGGGAAACCATGCACAAAACCTGATGATATATTCATCAACATTTTCTTTTGTTTTCACATGAATTTTTACACATGTATATGGTAGAAGGGAATTAGGGTTTTGAATTTTTGTTTTTTGATTCTTTGGGAGAGGGGTAGGATTTTCATTCTTAATGGCTAGGGATGGGAAAAATTTGCATTTCATTTATAAAATGCCATGGGGGAAAATGAGATGTACATATGAATGTGAACAAGAGGGAAGGGAGGGAAACAAATCAAAGGAAAAACAGCTTGAAACACCATAAACCCTAGCACAGTTTGCACATGAATATTGCAGCCATATAAGTCTTTTCATTTGCAAGATTTGAGATTAAAATCATAGCATAAAGCCTTATATTCATCACCATCCTCAAAAACCATGTGTAAAGAGCCTACCTCGACCAATTTAGATGATTTGAAGGGAGATTGAGGAATTTTGTTGAAGTTTGCAGGCAAGCGGCTCAACGGGTCGCGCAGGCCTCCCAATGGGTCGCGCACCTCCCAACAGGTCGCGCCCGTAGTAATTCTGAACTGCGGGGGAGTTCTGGACGGGTCGCGCACCGCCCAATAGGTCGCACACCTCCTTTGACGGGTCGCGCACCACTCTGCTGCCCGAAATCACTGCAATTTCGCTCCTTTCTCTCAATCACTCTCTCTTTCTCTCTTGCAAGCTCTAAAATGCACAATGAGAGTGAAAGGAGGGAATTTGGACTTTTATAAGTCTCATTTAAAAAAATTTCATTTACAAACCCACTTTCTAATGTTTTTTCTTTTGACACTTTGTAACACTGATTTTTGGTTTCCTTTATCCTGATTTTGACTCATTGAGTGCTTTGACTTGATTCTTTTTTAAGGTAGATCATCTGAGGGACTTTGGCAAGGGGACCAGGGTTACTACTGTCCTTTTGAAGACTTTTTGGAATTTCTTTCTTTTTACACAAATTTAACATGGCCTTGGCTTTAAAAACAGAGTTTTTAAATCCAAGGTTAAAAATGAACTGTACATGATGAAAATATCAAAGAAACATGTTTACAATCCTCCCTCTGGCTTGCTGGGCACTCAAGGACTTTCAAAGACATGACCTTGCAAAGATAAATGACCAAAACCCTAGACCTAGGACCTTTGACCTTAAGACAAAACAAGACAAGCTTGAAAAACTTAATGACTGATTATGACCTAATCCAGCAAAGCCAAGAGGGGTATAAATAGACCAGCTCCTCCATCAGGGTTATGGCATGCCTAACGGGATGCAAAATTTGACACTAATGAAACACCTACTAATGCAAATGCAAAGAGCTTTGATCACTGATGGAGGGCTTTCAAGACCGACACTAACATTGGCTCCAATGGGGATGGCAGCTCCTTGGAGGTACCAAGAACCTCAGACCTCTGGGAGAGCAGACCAGTGCTTTTTTCATTGGGCAATGGAGTCAACTTATTCACATGTGACCAACTTGAAAACAACTTTATTTGACTTGGACAATTGACTGAAATTCAAGACCAACTTGGACACTAACTCACTTATTCTATACAGAAAATGAACTGACATGAAACAACTTGTAAAACTCACACCAACTAATCACCATTTTCAGAATTACAGCCTTCACCGCGGGCCCCAAACTGAAGATGGGAAATCAGCTTCACACTTGCTGCAGAAAGAAAATGAAATGGTATTTACAATGAGAGTGATGAGAGCAGAAAATGCTCAAGCATGATACCTTTTGAGCAGCCGGCCATTCACCGACCCACCAAGACATTCATCACCGTTCATTTCTTTGAGAAGAAAAGCATTTGGACCACGGTATGCTGCAATTCTGTAAGGACCCTTCCATAGGTTGTCAAATTTTCCATGCTTCCCTTTATCTTCATTGCGGGCATCCCACCGTAACACAACATCATCAATCTGAAACTCCTCTGCTTTGGCCTTTTTGTCATAGATTTTCTTTATGCGCTCCTGCAACTTAAGGGAATTCTGGTGAACCTCTTCTCGTGTCTGCTGTAAATGAATCATTTGACTGATCCGTCGTTGCATAGGATCCTCCTCACCACTAGCTTCTTGAAACAACTTGGCTACTGGAACACTTAGTGAAGTAGGAAACACTGCATCTACTCCATAAACAAATTCAAAAGGTGACATACCAATTGACTTCTTTTGACTTACCCGATCAGCCCATAATGCATTTATTAACTTCTTGTGCCAGCTCTTCTTGTTTATTTCCAGCAATTTCTTTATGATGTTCACTAGAGATTTGTTTGAAGATTCGGCCAGGCCATTACCTTGCGGATGATAAGCGGTTGAGTGCCCCAAACTGATGTTATATTTATAACAAAAATCAACCAACTTCTTCGATTTAAATGCTGTTGCGTTGTCTGTAATCAACTTTTGTGGACAGCCAAAACGTGACAAGATATTGTTTTCAAGAAAAGAAATAACTACCGAATCCGTAGCCTGCCGGGTGGGAATGGCTTCAATCCACTTTGTGAAGTAATTTGTGGCAGTCAAGATCCATCGATGCTGCCCGGAAGATGCTGGGTGTATTTCGCCAATAAAATCCAAGCCCCACTGCTGAAATGGTGCACTGATCTCAACCGGCTTGAGAGGCAAAGGCTGTAATTTCTGTTTTCCTTGAAAAATTTGACATTCATGACAACTCTTTACCGCTTTATACACATCAGAAAATAAAGAAGGCCAATAGAAACCAGCTCTCAAGATCTTATTAGCCGTGGTCTTCCAAAATAAGTGACCCCCACAGTCACCTTTATAGAAATCATCTACTGTTGTTTTTGCTTCCTCTTCGACCAAACAGTTCAGCAAGATGCCCCCGGGATCTTTCCAATAAAGTGCAGATTTGATAATACAAAATTTGGCAGCCTTTAGCTTCAATGTTCTAGCTTTGTTTCTAGGCATTCCAAGAGGTGAAGATAAGTTTTGAAACACATAAACTATATCAGCATACCAAGGAGAAGACACAAAGATATCGGACACCTGTAGAACTGAATTTTCTTCATCTTCGTCGGACAAGGCAGCAATCAGATTTATATCAAGGACATGAAGGTTTGCTTCAGCCATCAACTTAGCTAGACCTTGACCTTTAATCAACCTGGTAGGCTTAATTTCTACATCATATTCTAAGAGTGCAGCGATCCACTTACCCCTTCTTCCTTCCGGTTCCGTTTGCACTAAAACATCCTTCACAGCTGCATTAGGAACATATGCTAAAACATGAGAATTCAATATGTAAACTCCGAAATCTTTCAATGCTTTGATCAGGGCCAATGCTTGCTTCTCAATGATATTATAATTCAGCGCTCTGTCCCTTATGATGCGGCTGAAAAAAGCTATGGGTCTCTCAACTCCATCTCTCTTCTGCATTAACACGGCTGCCAATGTATGCTCAGAGGCAAATGAAAACAAAATGAAATCCTGTGTATAATCCGGGCTAATCAAAGTTGGGGCTGAAGATAAGATTACCTTTATCAAATTAAAAGATTTCACCGCCTCTTCGGTCCATTTGAGCTCGTTGTCCTTCTTTAGCATATTTGTTATCTCTCTAAGATGTTCAGCAAGATTGGGAATGAAACGACGCAGAAAATTCAATTTACCATTGAAAGACTGAATTTCTTTCTTGCTACGGGGCTGCTCCACTTGCTGAATTGCTTTTACTCGTGCAGGGTCTATACGAATGTCGTCTTTAGAAATGATATGGCCCAGTAGCTTGCCTTCGCTCATAGCAAAAAGACTCTTTTTCGGATTCAATGAGATACCATATTTTCTGCACTTTTCAAACACCTTAGTCAAATGAAACAAATGCTCTTCATCTGATTTAGAAAACACGGTCAAATCATCAAGATAAACAACTAAAAAGACATCCTTCTCATTTGCAAAGGCCATGTCCATTGCCCGCTGAAATGTGGCACCCGCATTCTTCAATCCAAACGGCATCTTGGCATAATGAAATGTACCCCATGGAGTAGTAAATGTTGTCTTGTCACGGTCATCTTCGTGCACCAAAATCTGATTATATCCGGAGTAACCATCAAGCAATGACATCCTAGATGCCCCCACAACCCGCTGCAATATGTGATCCATTTTGGGCAACGGATAATTGTCCTTTAATGACACCTTGTTCAGATTTCTAAAGTCTATACACAAGCGAATCTCACCGGTTTTCTTCCTCACGGGCACCAAGTTTGAGATCCAATCGGAAAACCGGATTGGCACTATGATTCTAGACTTATACAACCTGTTGACTTCCTTTTCAATCAATGGCAGCGATTTAGGATTAATTCTTCTCAACTTTTGTCGGAAAGGCTTTTGATTTGGCTTTATGGGTATGGTATGCTGAATAATGCTTGTGTCATAAGTTTTCAAATCTGAATAGTCCCATGCAAAAACATTAGAATACAGAGACAATAATCTGATATACTCTTGCTTTACCTTAGGCGGCAATGCTTTTGAAAGCTTCACCATCTTTGGATTTGCAGCTGTCCCAAGGTTCACATCTTCAACTCCTTCGTCTGTTGGCCTCAAAGTTGGCTTGCGGGCCACATCATCTTGATCGAACAATTCCTCCAAAGGAATCAATCCTTTAGGAATGTAATTGTCCTTGAACTGCAACACATCCATCTGATTTACTCCTTCAGCTTCCGTATCTATTGAAATGTCTTCGAATTTACCCTCAACTTGCAGAAAATCTTTGATTTCTTCGTCATCTTGGAACACTTGCCAACACCTTTGATTATCTGGAACTGTAGGACGATGCTTCACATATATTTCAAACTTATTGCTGGAATTCATGGGTATTTTCAGATTACTCGCTGCCTTAGCCAATGCATCCGCAACACCATTCTGAATCCGGGGCACACATGTCAAAGTATGTTCAGAAAACCTCTTTAAAATGTCCAAAACAGCATTCCTATATGCTCTCATGCGAGGATGTTTGGCCTGAAATTCACCTTTCACTTGCTTGATAACTAATTCGGAGTCGCCATATACCGCTATCTTCTTTGCCTTCAACTTCCGAAGGATTTTCAGACCAGCAATAAGAGCTTCATATTCCGCCTCATTATTTGAACAATCAAATGCCAATTTATAAGAACATACCCGTACCTTGCTTGGAACTTGATCTTGGGCTGAGAATGGGCTTCGGATCCACACACCTATACCAGCACCATCGCTGCCTACTGCACTGTCAAAATCCATGGTCCAAAGACCATCCTCATCATCTTCTAGATGCTGAAAATCTGATTTTGATTCATGTTCTGCTTGCTGCCCATTTATTTCTGCAATTGGCCTTATGACAGCAGACCTTTCTTCACTTTCCTTTCTCAAAACTTCCCTGAAATTTTTTGAAATGTCTGGTATATCTTCTACTTGAACTAACTGACTATCTACCTCATTGAAATTTTCCGCAAACAAAACGAAAGATTCTAAATCTGTTTGTACATAATTTACAGGATGATTTACGGGCTTTTCCTTACTAGTGATCATGTATTTCATCTTTTGTTCTCGATATAACTTCCTCATTTGACCGAAAACTGGAATTGTAGCAAATGAAAAAGCTGTCCATTTATTTCTGCAATTGGCCTTATGACAGCAGACCTTTCTTCACTTTCCTTTCTCAAAACTTCTCTGAAATTTTCTGAAATGTCTGGTATATCTTCTACTTGAACTAACTGACTATCTACCTCATTGAAATTTTCCGCAAACAAAACGAAAGATTCTAAATCTGTTTGTACATAATTTACAGCATGATTTACGGACTTTTCCTTACTAGTGATCATGTATTTCATCTTTTGTTCTCGATATAACTTCCTCATTTGACCGAAAACTGGAATTGTAGCATATGAAAAATCAAGCTGAATTGTACCTTTGAGTTTGGCTCCCCATGACCTCGACAACAACATGCCAAACCGTGGAGGAATATCCGCCACCACCACATCCATCAAAACATTCTTCGCTGGAATTTGATCTAGACTGACCACTAAGTCTTTGATCAAGCCAATACACCTTACCCGGCTGGAATCAAATGAATACAAATCATGATACTTCCTTGTGATGTCAAGTCCCAGCTTCTCCATGATTGTTTTTGGCATCAAATTATGTAAAGCTCCCGAGTCAAACATGGCATTGTGCAACACAAACTCATGCAACCGCAAACTAATATAAAATGGAGGAACATCACTTTCGGGAGACTCACCATTCAAAGCTGGCCCAAAGATTAGCTCCGGCTGATCATCTTGTACATTCACCATGTCTAGCATTGGATCAACATTCAGCAATTTGGAAATTTGGCCTCGGTAAGTGGCATTCTTCATGACCTCCGTCAAAGGGATAGATATCTTCAACTTTGCAATCTCATTCTCCAAACTGAAAACTGGAAACTTCTCACCTTCTTTTGCCGGATTATCTCTTTTCTCAGCTTTATCCTTTGGTGCATTTGATGGCTGATCTATCTTTGCTGCTGGTAATGTTTGAGTTGTTGATGGACCGACTATATCTTTATCTTTTGAGGAAACCGAATCATTCTTTGCTGCAATGTCTTTCCTTTTCTGCACGGGATTTATAGGAATAGCTCGGCTTCTCAATTGCCTTTGCTGTCCTTGCTGCGCTGACAATGCATTCAAGTACCCTCTTTGATACTCTTCAGATTCTTCTTCAAGTATTGTATCATTTGACAAAATATAATGCTCATCTTGGGGAAAGACAGAATTACTCACCAACTCATCTTCTTTCGTAATATATGTAGGCATATCATCAGGAGTCAAGAAGTGATTTTCCTCGCCAACATTATCACCTTCATCTTCAGACTCTTGGCTAACAAAATTCTGCTGAAAAGGAGGTTTCATTTGCTGTTGAACTGCTGTGTCTTGTGCCTTTGTTTTGCGCTGCTTAATCCTATATTGTTGCTGTTGTTGACCTCTGAAATTAGGATTACGAATCTGAGGCTCCGGCTTGTCAAGAGTAATCTTTTCAAGTGCCCTCTTTATCTGTTCAACATCACGATGTAACTGATTTGAAGTGGATGCTTCCTCCTTAATTGTGACTCGTTTTTCTGCCTTCATCCTTGCTCTTTTATCATTCAAATTTGCCTCAACGCTGACAGCAATCTTCTGCATCTCCTCCAAGGTAGGTGGATCTCTGTCTCTCAATGAATAGGCCATCTCCGGATCAAAACCATCCGGGAACTTAAGAAGAGTTGATTTTCTAGATGGCCTCAAATCATCGGGAATAGCATTATAAACTGTATTGAATCTGATTATGTAATCTTGAACAGACTCACCCGGATTACGCTTGAGGTTGTTGTATTCGGCATTAATTTGAAGCGGATCTTTTCTGATTTCCCACCGATCTAAAAACTGATTCTGAAGTGCTTCCAAAGTAGTAATGCTGTTCGCTGTCAATCCTCTGAACCATTTTCTAACTTCTCCTGCAAATGTTTGCACGAATAACCGCATGGTAACATCTTCTTCATCTAACTCATATAGATCAAAAAATGTGGTCATCTTGTCGATATGTTGCTGAGCTGTAATACTTTGTGGAGTGCCATCAAACATGGGAATTTTACTTTGGTAATCAGCTGGCATATCATGAAGATTTGCAGGTAAAACCAATGGGGCAAACCAGGCAGCCATTGCTCTAGGTGGGGGAGTAGGATGAGTATGAAGTGGAGGAGTTGTGATAGCAGGGATTATTATAAGAGGAGGTGTAGTTTGTGGAGTTGGGGGAGTCGGAGGTGTAGGAGACGAAGGAGGAGAACCGACTGCTGATTCAGGATAGGTGATTATAGGTGAAACTGAAACATAAGGAGGGTAAGATTCTTCGTGAGCCGTGATAGTAGATCCAATGTGATCAGAGATACTCTCAACAAAATCAGCAAGGGTAGTAGCTTGAACACTTGACTGAAGATGTCTTAAGATGAAATTTTCAACCAATTTATTATGTCTCTCAAACTCAATAACAGCTGCAAAATCAGGGTCAAGAACTAGAGAATCGAGCGCACTTTCAGACTTAGCTTTAAACAGTGACAACTCAAAGCTTTCGTCAAAATCTAAATCTTCAAGATAATCAAAAATAGTTGGGCATGAATGAGATCTGAAAATGGGTCTAGGATCTGTAGCCAGCTTGTTTTCTCAAAATGACTAGGAAAGAAAAAGCATTCAGCCTGTGAAAACTCTCAACCTATCATCCACGGCTCAGAGTTAACAGTTATACTGGGATAGCATGTCAATGAAGCGCTATGTTCACAAGCTCACGGAGATTGACTGAAGCAGCGTTTATCTACTTGCGCTGATGTAAAACAAGAGCGTTTTCGAAGGCTACCTGGCGTAACTTCAGGCTCCATCTAAGACTTATGAAATAACACGTCAATGAGCAAAGGATTAGATGTTCTCCCCAGTATGGTCGCCAGTATGTTAGCACTTGAAATTTCACCTCAGGCTGAAAAGGCAAATCTCAAAGCTACATCAAACCATTCAGCCTCGTAGCTAGCCCTACAGGGCAGGAGAAGGCTCTCTCCGGTCAATCTCGGTAGATTTTCAATAGGATGAGATGACCAACAAGGTAACACTGGTATTAGGCTAGTAAACTGATTATAAAGGTTGATTTGGGGGTTTTTTGGGTTTTTGGTGGCAAATTGAGGAGCTGCAATTTAGGGTGCGGGGATTTGACACAGTTTCTGCAGGGGGGTCTTTGGGGCGAGGTAGGAGCCTGTATTGATGTCTTTAACTGAAATGAATGGTCAGGAATGAAAGATGAGAAGCTAAAGAGAGCAAACAATCACTTTGAATTCTCTTTAGACAGAAGAAAACATTGAAATTAAACAAATTTAAAAGCAGAGCATGGCTAGCATGAATTCATACTTTAACACTTCATTTGTTTAATTTGCAGCAGTAAAGAAAGGAAATGAATCACATAACAAAGCTTACAAGAACATGAAGAAACACACCATCAACACATGAGTCCACAAGAATCCCAAAGATGACTGCAAAACCCTGGTCTTCCTTAGCCAAAAATTGCAGAGATACAAGTGAAATAATACAGTGATAACTTCTCCCTCAAGAGTCCAACCATGAAAATGAGCAAGAAAGTACATAATATAGATGATCTAACCTCTTTCCCTGCCTCCATGGGTCGAGCTCACTATCCTAGGAGCTGTTTGAACCACTTCTAAACTAAGCACTACAAAATAGGCAGTCAAAACAACTTGCCTCTATAAACTAGGAAACCAGTTCATACATTCAATTTTTACCCTTTACATGCATAAATCTTCTAGAAATGTTAAACAAGGGTAAAAGTATCCAAAAAGTGTCACAATTACATCCATGGAGATCATCTTTAACCTCAGAAAGTCGAAAAGGGTCAAATCTGCAATTTCTGGGTTGAACTGGTCAAATCTGACAAAATTTCCTCAACGGGTCGCGCACTTTGGAGCTCTGTTTGGAGGCCTTCCTGGTATCAGAATTGGGTGCAGGATAGCTCGTTGGAAAGGTCTGCGAGTCTACTTTCCAACCCAACCGGAATTTTTGAATTTGGAGGTCATTTGCCCAGTCAAAACTCAATTCTCCCAAGACTGCTTCTGCAACTCAAAAAAGGGGCAGAAAATCAAATTTTGCATGTATTTTGACCTTCTGGAGGCCCAAAAACCCCATAAAAACTCGAATCCATCCATGGGCATATGTAATTTTGCATGACAAATCTAAAAATGCTGAGTTTTTGCAAAACGAAGCTACGATGACAAAGGGTCTCACCGGGGGTGAAACCCGTTGAGAAACCAAACCTGTAAATTTCCAAAAAATTACAAAATTACCCAAAATTCTCAAAAAAATTTGGGATTTGTGTTGTAGCTGATGCTAGTGAGTGCCATGATCTTTGAGGATGCCTCTGCCAAGATACGGAGTGGATTGGTTTTCTTCCTCCGCCTAAGAGCCTCGGACAACCTCCTTTGGAACATTTTCATTTTGGCCTTGCATACATGCATCCTTGCCCAATAGTGATTCTTCATGTTTCTCAGCAGCTTCTTCTCTTGGTTGGCCTTAGCCAACAGCCTCTCTAAATGTGCATTTACCTGGATAAGCATAGACTCACGGTCAGCAGGCAAAGGATCACCAGGCCTCCTTCGGTTTAGGACTCGGTCACTACGAATCCTCCATAGCTCATCAAGAACTTTCTCCTCCTCTAGCTGTTTGTTCCGCTGCTCCAGGTAGGTGATGGTCCATTGGGCACCCTCAAATCTCCTCTGTAAAACATCATTTTCAGCCCTGAGATGCTGAATGATCTCCTTCGCCTCTTGGCTAGGAGAACTGGCCTCAAGATCAATCACCGGATCCTCATGAATCATGGGCTCTTTGCCCCTCTGTAGTACCTGTGCTGGTGAAGAAAGCGAGGCCCCTTCCACCTGATGTGGAGATAACACTCGTTGAGCTGAAGATGAAGGCGAGACCCCTTCCACCTGCTGTGGAGATAGTACTCGCCTAGCTGCTGCAAATAAGGCCCTTGGGCCTTTCTGATAAGTGACCAAAGGAGTGGAGCTAACATGTCGGGTGACGGGAGCATCAGGCTGCTGAGATGGTCCTCCCTCCTCATGAATGACCTCCTAATGTGGCTGATGTGGCACTGTGAAAAACTCACGGGAGATGAACTCCTCCCATGAGATGCCCTGCTGAGTCAACTGATGTGAGACTATGAGCCGAATCAAACCATAATGGCATAAGCTCCTGTACTGCTGGGTCGGGGTCCTCTTCTGCAACATGGGCACCATCCTCTGAATGTTATGAAACAAGAAGACCGGGATGTTCATCATCCTCACTCGGGTGAAATGCATCAAAAGGCGAATGTTATATGAGTACACCTGTGAAAATCTACCCTCACAGGTAAAATAATGCATAATAAGCCTCATGATGGGAGCATACTCGCTCCGGAGAAATCTGAATGGAAAAACACCTGTCAAAAGTCTCACGAATGGTGGCCGGACATAAGGCTCAAAGTGAACAAAATCTAGCAATCTGTGCTTAGGCCACACCTCACCCACATTTGGTATCCCTGTAGCCTGTGAGATCACCTCAGGAGTCAATGTGAAGTTCACCCCTGCCAGAGTGACATGTCCATCACGGAGGTGCAAGACAAACAAGCGGGCCAACTCTCTATGATGCTGAATCTGAGAAATTCTCTCACAGAAATCATAACAAGACATATACTGAAAACAACTCACTGCCATGGGGCAAGCCTGCAATTCTGCCAAAGAGGTGGGCTCCTCTCGCTTATGATGTCCACCCTTACCACCCTTACGAGGCCTCCTCTATTCCTCAACCTCTGTAGATGATGAATGGTCATCACTTTGCTCATAAGTTTCGGTTTCCGACATGGTTTAGGAGCAAAGTGGACAAATAAAACTGTTGTCTCTGCCTGCAAAAAGTGCTGAAATCTATGTTGTTTCAAGGGGAACAAAACATGAGGGAAATGTTAGGGGAGGGATCTTTTAACAAGGAATGGGAATATATAAATATTACAGGGAATTTCAAGGGAAATTTTGCAAATCATATGCATATAGGAACACATATTTGTAATAGGGAAATCATTTGCAAAGATTATTGCATATGGGAAAAACATGCATGAAAGTAAATATGGGAATATGTATACAATTTCAATAAGGGAAAAAGGGAAACCATGCACAAAACCTGCTGATATATTCATCAACATTTTCTTTTGTTTTCACATGAATTTTTACCCATGTATATGGTAGAAGGGAATTAGGGTTTTGAATTTTTGTTTTTTGATTCTTTGGGAGAGGGGTAGGATTTTCATTCTTAATGGCTAGGGATGGGAAAATTTTGCATTTCATTTATAAAATGACATGGGGGAAAATGAGATGTACATATGAATGTGAGCAAAAGGGAAGGGAGGGAAACAAATCAAAGGAAAAACAGCTTGAAACACCATAAACCCTAGCACAGTTTGCACATGAATATTGCAGCCATATAAGTCTTTTCATTTGCAAGATTTGAGATTAAAATCATAGCATAAAGCCTTATATTCATCACCATCCTCAAAAACCATGTGTAAAGAGCCTACCTCGACCAATTTAGATGATTTGAAGGGAGATTGAGGAATTTTGTTGAAGTTTGCAGGCAAGCGGTTCAACGGGTCGCGCAGGCCTCCCAACGGGTCGCGCACCTCCCAACGGGTCGCGCCCGTAGTAATTCTGAACTGCGGGGGAGTTCTGGACGGGTCGCGCACCGCCCAACAGGTCGCGCACCTCCTTTGACGGGTCGCGCACCACTCTGCTGCCCGAAATCACTGTAATTTCACTCCTTTCTCTCAATCACTCTCTCTTTCTCTCTTGCAAGCTCGAAAATGCACAATGAGAGTGAAAGGAGGGAATTTGGACTTTTATAAGTCTCATTTAAAAAAATTTCATTTACAAACCCACTTTCTAATGTTTTTTCTTTTGACACATTGTAACACTGATTTTTGGTTTCCTTTATCCTGATTTTGACTCATTGAGTGCTTTGACTTGATTCTTTTTGCAGGTAGATCATCTGAGGGACTTTGGCAAGGGGACCAGGGTTACTGCTGTCCTTTTGAAGACTTTTTGGAATTTCTTTCTTTTTACACAAATTTAACATGGCCTTGGCTTTAAAAACAGAGTTTTTAAATCCAAGGTTAAAAATGAATTGTACATGATGAAAATATCAAAGAAACATGTTTACAATCCTCCCTCTGGCTTGCTGGGCACTCAAGGACTTTCAAAGACATGACCTTGCAAAGATAAATGACCAAAACCCTAGACCTAGGACCTTTGACCTTAAGACAAAACAAGACAAGCTTGAAAAACTTAATGACTGATTATGACCTGATCCAGCAAAGCCAAGAGGGGTATAAATAGACCAGCTCCTCCATCAGGGTTATGGCATGCCTAACGGGATGCAAAATTTGACACTAATGAGACACCTATTAATGCAAATGCAAAGAGCTTTGATCACTGATGGAGGGCTTTCAAGACCGACACTAACAGGGACCACATCCCAGACATCGTTCTTCATGATGGACATGTATTCCTCATTCTAGCATCTTTCCATACTTGATGCTTCACAGCTTCTTCGAACGATGAAGGCTCATTTTAAATGATCGTGCTCATTATGGTAAGGTATCCCTAATACCTGGTCGGCTTCTTACTTTCACAGAAAGTCCCTCTGGGTGCAATGTGTCCTTAGGCATCATCAAGTGTCCCCCTAAGCCATGAGGGCCTCTTCCTAGAAGAGGAAGGCTCTTGCAAAGGGGGATGAACAAGATCCATAGGATCTTCGGGCATCGTCTCATCTTCCTTTTCCTCTGGTTTCCTGGTGTCATCTTCTTTAGTTTTCCTTAGTGTAGGAAGATTGTCAACTTTACTAAGAGCCATATCTTTGTCAAAGGTGACATCATAGCTAATCTCGACTTCCCTCTGACCAGCCACATAGATTCTATAGCCTTTAGAATTTTCGCTATAGCCCACGAAGATTCCCTTCTTTCCAGATGCACCCAATTTATTCCTTTTCTCTTTCAGCACATGAAAAAATACATGACTTCCAAAAATTCTAAAATGAGAGACATCAAGTTTCTTACCAGCAAACATCTCTTCGAAAATCTTGGAACCCAATGCTTGATGAGGGCATCGGTTTTGAACATATATGGCGGTATTCATAGCTTCACCCCATAGAAACTTCAAAAGCCTTTGATCATGGAGCATAGCACGAACAGCTTCCACAATCGTACGATTCTTCCTTTTGGCCACACCATTCTGCTGAGGAGTATATGGTGTTGTGGTCTCCCTCTTAATGCCAGCCTCTTAGCAAAGGTCATGGAACTCATTGGATTCATACGCAGTCCCATTATCAGTCCTTAAGATCTTGATCTTCTTTTCGGTTTGATTCTCGATCAAGGCTTTGAAGTGACGGAGCCAAAAAAACACTTCATCCTTCTTTTTCAAGAAGTATATCCAAGTCTTGCGAGAATAATCATCTGTAAAAGTGAGGTAATATAAATATCCTCCCAAAGAGTTCACAAGCATCATACCAAATATGTCGGAGTGAACCAACTGCAATATATCGGAGGTCTTGCTATGACGAAAATAAGTAATACTAATTATTAAAAATAAAAAATGATGAAGGCAAACTTCAAAGATAAGGATTGCTAGTGTGTCGAGTGTCCCACATATTTCTACAAATACTGTAGGAATCTCATTAATAATAAAAACTTTATATATATATATATATATGATGACCAATTTAAATCGTGGGCATTTAATATCTAAAACTAGACTTAATTAAATAACATGTTTCACGTGCTATGAAACTACATTACCCAATTTTGATGTGTTTCAATAAGCAAGCATACTAAAATGCCAAACAGAAGTCACCATACTATAAAGCCATGTTAGATCATGTGTATAGTGAAAGTAGTCACTGCAATATATAAGTCCTTTAGCCAGATCACATAGAAGGTAGTCATGTATCATATACAAGAGTGTAGACCTAATCATGAGCAAGAGTATAGTCTTGTAGTATGAGTCTTGTAAGATATGCGAGAGTATAGTCCAAAAGCAAATGCGAGAGTATAGCCCTATAACAAAAGTGAGAGTAGACACTACAACAAAATTATAGTCTTGTATCTCCACATTAGTATAATGTGTGCAACTTCCATTAGTATAGCTCTGCAACTTCCCATTAGAATAGGGTCCACAATTTCACATTAGTATAGGTCTGCAACTTCGCATCCATCAAATCATTGTCAAAGTCAAATCGCATTCGAATTTTCTCTAGTTTGACCAAGGCAAAGTCAAACTGAGATTTTCTTGCTGCATTTTCAACACTCCCTCTTAGCAAGAAAGGGATTATCAACCACCCCTATCCTGCACCTGTGGAACTCGAACTTCCCTCTTGACAAGGCCTTTGTCAAAATATCAACATCTTGTTCCTCTGTCAGAATGTACTGCAACAACATAATCCGCCTCTACACACAATCCCGTAAATGGTGATACCGGATATCAATATGCTTGGATCGATCGTGAAAAACAAGATTCTTAGAGATTTTGATGCAACTCTGATTATCACAGTAAAATATAGTGGGATCCATCATCTCACCAAACAAGCCAACAAGTCTCTTTCTCATCCAAATCGCCTCACATGTTGCATGACTTCCAGCCATGTATTCTGTTGAGCTGAGTGCCATTGATCTCTGCTTCTTAGTGTACCAAGAAACTGTTGCGGACTTGTTGACGGTGTTGGCCCCGCCAACATTTAGGTGATCACCCTGGTATGAAGTCCCAACTAGACCTCACACCGTTTGGTGTGGGAGTCCCATCTGTATGATGGCTCAATGGCCATTGTCTTAAAGATTTGTCTCAACTATTGCTTGTCAGCACAAGAGAGCGGTTCGCTTTGTCTTCGAGAAGTGAGGTTCGCATGCCTGGTGAGTGTAAGTGTACTTGTGTCAATGGTTCTTTCACTGTGAGGGGAAAAAGGTGAAGGTGAGTTCCAGGTTGAAAGGGATTAGTCCCAACTTGGCTAGGAACACACAACACAAAGGACATACACAGCGTCCGGTGGAGCAGTCCACTCGGATGTGGCAATCACAACATACAACGTAAGATAACACGTACAGCACTCATGGATCAGTCCGAGACAAGTGCAATGGTTGTTACAGCAAGGTTCATGTGAAAGGTTTGTTTGATGTTCGGCAAAGCAGTCGACACGAACGGGATAGCGTTAACAGCATATACAACACATTTTCATTAATAGATTATGCATTAAAACAAATGAATCAATTCAGATGTAGAACACATGGTTAAAGCAACATGCATTACAAGTGTCAAAGATCAGTCTTACAACAAATACAATACATATGTGAAAACGTGTTGGCCTGTTGACAGGTTTCTGAATTAAGTGAAAGTTCCAAGATACATCGTTACACCATACATCACTGACCCCATCAATGGGGCATTGGAGCCGCTACTTACTCCTCAAAGAAAAGATTACAGACTCTCTTGGCTAAGTCGGAGGAGTTGAGGTGAAAAGTCCCTTCATGTACAAAAATGAGGGGGGTATTTATAACCAAGGGTGAAACTGACCCTTGTGGTTGTTTGACTACCCTCATGACCATTCGACTTTCATGACTTTCCGACTTACATGACTCTAAGTTCAACAAGTGGGTCTCTTGGAGTTCCACGTTACATCACATTGATTGACAACAAACCCATAGTGGAGATGTGGGCAACATGATTCAACATGACTTGACATGACAATGCTGGTACATTCGTGTTACTGTCGGAGTGCATGTCGAGCTACAATGTTGCTGAGTGATGGATGTCTTCATGGTGTATCATAGCTTCACCTCCACATGGAAAAGTGCGTGAAGTCTTCGATGGTCCTTCGTTCGCTTGATGAAGCTCTAGCATGTTGTTCCTTGCTTTCATGTTGGAAGGCTTGACAGGCTCACTTGTTCGCGAAGGTGCATGTTCGTCGCGTTCGTCCGCTTCGCATGCTTCATTCATTCGTCTGTTGGTGAACCTGTCCATCTGCATGTGCTCCCTTCATTCATCCCGTTCATCGTCTTGACATGTTTGTTGGTGTACATGTACCTGCAGTCACTCATGACGAGACGACATCAAATCCAAAACCTCCTAGTCTACCATGACACATGATCATTCGAATGCAGGTGACCAGGAGAGGCAGCAGGGCTGTGATGCGAGATGATGGCTTCGGGCAACTGCTGATGAAAACTACGCAAGAGTCACTAAGGGATAGAGAAAGACAATCAGAGTCGATAGTGACTGTCTGCAAGGTCTGGCTCGGCTGGGAGGCAAAATTGAGCAAATTTTGGGAGGGACAGTCCAGGCTACAGGAGGACAAGGCAGGGATGCTCTGCGCATTTTCCGGAACGAACAGTCAACAAGGGCTGCACAGCCAAAGTTGCGCAATTTTCCAAAGGAACGGGTCGGGCTGCATGATGGGTCAATAGGCAGGGATTGCACAGTTTTTCTGGGACACTGCCCGAGAGACTGGCAGCCAGAACTACGCAATTCCCAGAGGGAACTAGCAGTTGGCTGCTGGGGTCACTGACAACCAGAACTACACAATTCCCAAAGGGAACTGCTAGTTGGCCATTGGGGTCACTGGCAGCCAGACTTGCACAATTCCTAGAGGGAACTGCCATTTGGCTGTTGGGGTCACTGGCAACAGAAACTGCGCAATTCCTAGAGGGAATAGGCAGTCTGTTGTTGGGAGCCGCTGGCTAGGAAAAACGCACTAAGGCCGGAAGGCCGACCTACTGATCATCTCTATGCAATTTCTAAGTTGAGCTGACTGATGGGCAGCGGGAGGCCTGCTCATGAGCATTGCGCAACTTCTGAAATGAACAATGGGTCGACTGTCCGGGTGGCCAGCATGAGTGTTGCTTGAGTTGCTTGCGGGAAGCGCTGCTTAAAGGAACTAGCTTCGTGCTTCTGCGTTGTTCTGGTTGACAGTCGATCAAGTCGAAAGCAGGGCGATGGTCCGACTATCAGTGAGGAGTTTGGTCATAAGAACTTCAGCAAAAATGACTAAGTGTGTGAACAATAGAAAGATGCATAGGTGATCATACCAACACACACTCGCCTGACCTGACGACAAAACAACCTAACCATCCAGACACACATGTTCAACATGACTGAACGACGATGCAAGCGACAAACACGACACTCAGGATTGATCGTTCATGATCGAGACGACGCTTGCGCGACAGTGAATGTGACTTCGTGTGTGAGTGTGACAGATGCTTTCATGGTGAACACAACAAACACATACGAAGCAAAGACTTTGAGCATAACTAGAACACGGTCACAAACAGACTTAGACACCAACATGTAGAGACTTGAGTGCAATAAACAATTAAGGCGAATGTAAAGACTCACACAAGCTCACGGAGTGAACCCGGCTGTGTGTAGTCATCAAGTGAAACTCTTCAAGGGAAGCTTTGAAATTGATGCAGGCCAAAATTTTGGAGGGTGGTTGTAGCCGCTACAACACTTGGCGACACACTGGTAGAACTCCAGCTTCTCTATTTTGGTTCATTGCTAGCACAAGGCCTTGATCTTTTGGGGAGTATTTAATCGATGTGTAGGTTACTTCAGTTTCCCCACTTACCCCATGGACATACATGGTTCACCCTTTGCCAACTCAGTAAAACACAATCAAAAGTTCAGCTTAGATCTCAGTGTTTCGAATCCAAGAAGGGTAGTTTAGTTCGTGAGTTGAATATTTTCAGAGTATAAGTTTTCATCTCTGGTGTTGCTCCGCTGCTAGCAGGCCTAGACAGTACCTCGGCGGAGTCACACAGGATCACACACATTGCTCCACTGCCAGCGAGCCTGGTCAGTACCTCGGTGGAGTTGCATGCTCCACCTCTCTGCGCAGGAAGCCTTTCTCTTCTTTCGCCTTTGTACTTTTAAAGAGAACTGTGCACAAGCACTTATTTATTTTTGGGGCGGAAGACGGATCCCGACTTATTGAGAGCAGAAGAGGTTGTTCCTTGAGAGAAGCATGTAAGATCTCTGACATAGGTTTGCTCAATTAGATTTTTCCCCTTATTCGTTTCTACTAATTGGAGTAGCTTCAACACGGAGAGCAGAAGGTTGAGAACAGGCATGGGGTTTCCCAGTGTGGACGCAGGTTCAAGGTTGGACCAAAGCTTCCCTTACGGAGGGTTTGTAATTTCCGTCAGGACTTCATCAACCGAAGATTGTAACCAAGCACAGAGAAAATGGACATAAGACTGGCCAAGTGCTCCAGTGTCACAAGTCTCTTCAAATTTCAGCCACATACTCTATTCAAAAGCCAAAATGCAGTAGTTGGGAGCACTTATTTCCGGAAACAAAAATAGTAATATATCAAACAAACAAAATGCACGTGAACAAAAATAGTAAGCAGAATAAAACAAATCAAAAGCAAAGATAATAAGCAAAACAAACCAAATGAAACAACAAGCAGCAAGCAGACTATGTACAAGGCACGGGCATGGCCCGACCTACTAAACTAATGTTTGAGGACTTGGTCGTTTGACAGGAAGATTATCAATCCTCCCATCAAGTGATTGCAAATGATAGGTGTGTGAGCCAAGTTTCTCGTGGACCAGTGTCGGTCCACCGAGCTCCGCTATTGGAACCTGGTGGCATTCCAGAAAATCTTCAAGTGAAGACAACACCACTGTCTCAGGTACTGTGTGCAACATGGGCTCGAATGATGGCACGAGGTAATTATTTTTACTCTGTGAAGGGTTCAAGTTTCTGAAGTCAATGCGTAAGCGGATCTTCCCAGATTTCTTATGTGTAGGATTTGAATTAGAAAACCAAGTATGAACGAACTTTGCAAGTAATCCAAACACTTAAAATGTTAGTCAGTCTTTTCAGCAAAAGGAGGTCAAACAACATGTATGTGTTACCTATTCTTTGCTGCAATGGCTTGTCTCCTCCTTTACCTGGAATCTTACGTTGGATTGCTCGGGTGCAATGGGTACTCAAGCCATCATCTACTCGTGCAGACCCATTTCGGTATTGTTCGATCAAGTGGTCAACTGTTAAGTTATGGTATGTTCTATGCTTATAACAGTTTACTTCTTTTTCTTATTATATTCCACTGATTAGCAATCACATGTACATAAAGTAAAGTGCAGATAGAACACTAAACGATCGACAGAAAACAAGCCAAGACAAGAGACACAAGATGTGGCGGCTAGCCAGAGACAAACCCCAAAATGTGTGGGGAAACCCTTTGATCAAATCTTCTTTTATCTTCAATAATTCAGCAGAGAGAAATAGTACAATAAATCTGATTCATATCAGCAGTAGAAAACCCTAGATCAGTAGCATCAGCATTAGCGGCTTCATTATCAAACTAGGGCAGACCATATCTCACAAATCGACAGTCGGATTGACTTCATTCCACCACCAAAAGTTTCGGCTTCCAGAGGAGGTTCAGATGAACCTACAGCACAGTTCAGATGGGGAGATCTTCTAGGCCACGCAAGTCAATCTTTGCTTCTGCAGTTGCAGCTTCAGTTTCAGCAGTTTCTGGCTTCAAACTAGGGCATTCGATATCTTGCAAACCGTTCGTCGGATTGACTTCATTCCACCACCAAAAGTTGTGGCTTTCAGAGGAGGTTCAGATGAACCTACAGCGCAGTTCCAAAGAGGAGATCTTCTAGGCCACGCAAGTCAATCTTTGCTTCTGCAGCTTCAGTTTCAGCAGTTTCCGGCTTCAAATGTGTGAGAGAGAGAGACCCATTTCAGCGCAGTAGAGAAGAGACTCATATCTGCGCAGTAGAGAGAGAGAGATGTGATGAGATGAGTGAGTCTAAATGAGGAAAAGTCCTCTTATATTTATACACAACGTTGGTGGGTGAATAGATGCCACTGTTGGGCTTCTGAGCCTACATGAGTTGTAGGTCGGCTTGATAATAATTCCATAATCAAAATAAATTCATATCTCCATGAATACTTATCGGAATTGGATGATCTTTATATCAATCCTACACCTCTCAACAAGAGGAATCTAATAAAAATATTATTAGCCATGAATAAGATGGCCCACATGAATTTTTGCCCTGGTTGCCAATTTTAACATCAATAATTGGTTGTTGTTGCAGTGTGTAACTTGTACCGAGATTGACCATCTTCGGATCATAGTGGGTTCCCAGGTTGCTTCGTTCATTCATGGTGTTGGTCCTTCGTGTGTTCAGCACGAGTGCTTCAAGATCATAGTTTCTAACTTCGGTCTTCAAAAATCTTGAAATCACGCATGGTTCATTATTTTGGATGGCTAAGATACACTCGGTCCTTGAGCCATTATGTGTTCCTAATTTTCCAAGACTCATGGCCCACAGCTTGTTTGTACATCGACCGTTTGGCGTGCTGGTACTGTTGCTACTACCATTGTTGCTATTACTGCTACTCACATAAAAACAAGTTGTACAAGTTTCATTATCATCAGTTAGGAGAGGAACGAGTCCCAACTACTTGGCTGACGATGTTGAAGTAGGTCGTGCAACAATCCAATGCCTTTTCCAGGAGGCAATTGCCAAACATGAGTTCTGCGAAGGCCAATGGTTCGTTCTCGCCGTCATGGGGAGTGACATTGTGTTTCATATACCTCTCAGATAACACCCGGATTTGGTTACATCTGCCCTTGTACGGAAGCCACCGGTGAGACCAGTCTGTAGCAAAGTATCCATCTAGCTTGCCAGACCAATCTCTGCTGAGCAGCAGACCATATGCTTTCGGTATGTCCACAACAACTATGTTGATGCACTAGTGGACTCGATTGTCATGAGATAGTCGGATGATTACGTATCGTAGTTCACCAATGGTTGGTATTGATGTTCTATCAAGTTGGATGATTCTCACAGATGTTTTGCTCCATTGTGCTTTGATCTTCTTAGCAATGGAGAGCAACATGACATTGGCTATCGCGCTAGAATCAACCAAACAGTTGTGGACATTGTAGTTGAAAACTTCGAATGAAAGCAAGGAATGGGGGGCAACCTGAGTTTTCTTCTTCCATCCGGAGTGTATTGAGCACAGTGGATAGTGATCCGAGAGGTGTGCATGCTCCCTTGCTGGTAGAGGCCGTGTTGTCTGTTTCTGTTTGTCCCAATGCGCGCAGTAAGATATCTCGCTGGCTCTGGACTTTGGCTAACTCGAACAAACTGATGTTCGCTCAAGTTTTCTTCATGTCATCGACTATGTTGTAATCCAGAGGTGGTAGACTCACTAAGGTGTCTGGGGTGGAACGGATGCTCGTGTTGTTTGGCGGATTGTTCTACAACTTGCTGCTCACAGATGTGTTCTTATCTGTCGCTGTCTTCCCGGACTTGCTTTGTGTTTGTTGCTTTGAGGCAGCTGGTGGATCGGCCTTCTTTATCAACCGTCTCACTTTCTCTTGCATCTCCTCAAGTGTCGGGGGAGCCCCTTTACTCCTAAGATTGTAACAATCATTTTGCTTTTGGGGCTGCTTCTCAGTGTTCGTCTTCGAGACTACTTGCGAGCACTAATATGTGTTCACCACATGCCCAGAACTTGGTGCTTCATCAGGTGCAACCTCTTCATTATCATCAGTCTTTTGGCTGCTCTTGTATGTCGTCATCTGCATAAGTGTATGAGTACAGACAGAGGTAACAACTTGCTTCCAATCTGAACAAGAGTTCTCAGGGTGAAATTTTTCATGGAAGGAACAGTATTTAGGATCAGCGCATTGATCGAGCTGGAACATAGGCTTCTGCGCAAATTTGGAACCGAACTAGTTGTTGCTTGACGAGCTAGTTGATGAACTTCTTGCCTTTCTCTGTCTGGGCAGATGATTCACGCATGTGTCCGTCTTCCGTTGCTTGAGTTCAGACATTTTGGTGGTCAATTTCTTGACAAGGCGAGTGAAGGTCTCAATGTCAGTTGTTTCTTTGTATTTGCCTTTGCTCATCATTGCTTGGGGCTTTCTGCTCACATCCTTGGATTCATTCGTTGATTCGTCATCCTTGATGACTTCAATGGCGTGCAAGTCTTTCTCAACAGCAATAGCCTCTTCGCAGCTTTTTAACAGTGTTGGCTTCGCAGCTCGCTTGACGAACTGCGCAATGGTGGTTAGCAGTGCAGATGTGTAATAGTCGACAGTGATGGGGTCATGAGGTTTGGTGTCTGTTGCAAACTTGTTCAAGATACACGTAAACCTCTTATTGAAATCTTTCACTTTCTCCTTTCCCTCCATCTTCAGGCTTCCCAATTCTTTAAATAGTGTTCGCCCTAAGAATTATCCTTAAAATACATCCACTTTCACTCCATTCACACATTTTCTCACCTCTATTCCACCACCATGTCACCACATCAGCTTCACTTTCATCATTAAATGGGTTACCATTGTGTTTTCCAAAACATTATCATTTCTTAGTATTTTTAAGTGAATTTGTGGTTAAACTTTAGAAAATAATATCCATATACTTATACCTAACAATTAGAATGAGTTTGTTGACATGTGTAGGTACCCTTATGTGGCACTCTATGTTCAAATTCGAATTTGAGGAGATCATGGACCTCATGGATAAGATCATGGACCTCATGGATAAGATCATGGAGGATAGGGTTATGTGTCACCATTGGTTGAGAAATATGTGAATATGAAGAGGGAATAGTGGATCCACATTTATGAGTTTGTTATCATAACTTCTGTATAAATAGGAGTGTTATCTCCTTCATTTGTAATTTGGAATTGAGAAGTTAGAATTTAGAACCTTAGGATCTTATAAGTTTGTAATCAGAAGATAGAATTTAGAATCATTGTAATGGAGATTTAGAACCTCTTGGAATGTAGATCTTGTAATTGCAATTTGCAATTGAAGATAAATAAAATGGAGCTTCTTTGACCTTCTACATTTGACTTCTCTTTTGATGTTCTTGTAAATCCTTGGAAGGGTCCCCATTGTCTAGCAAGTACACTTTTGTTTTGGTAAGCTTTCATTTTATGTTTGTTTGTAAAATTAAAATGATTAGAAATATTAATGAATAGTCTCCTGTAAGGGAGCTTTAATATTTCTTACACTTCTCACAATGTCTTTAGATTTCATTTTGTTAAATGACTAAATAGGTGTTGGAGATCCCAATGAAAGACCTCCCGTAAGGGAGCTTTGGCATTTCTTCACCTAGCATAGTTTAGTTTGTCTCTAAGTCCATATATATTGGATAATCCTTGAATTTTACTTGCCCGGATTGATAGTAAATGAAACTCTAATTTGCATCCGCATTTTAGACCCAACAAGTAGCATGGCTGGAGTCTTGTCATCAACAAAATTTTCAAGGAACATACGTTTGAAAGAACCCCAATTTTGTATAGAGTTGGGTGGAAGGTTGTGATACCAAACAGTTGTCCGGTCGTCCAAGGTACATGGAAACAATCTACATGCTACGTCATCATAACATACCTCAAGGGTCTGCAGCGGTAGGTAGAAGTTGTCTAAATGGTCTTCTGCCTTCACCACGTTGTCAGGGTTAAAATTGATGTCCATTCTCTCCGCTCGCTTCAGCATCTTGTGCGGAACATCCAAGAGAGCCAATGGTCCCTGAGTCATCCATTCAAGATTTGGGTCAGCCATCTCTTCGTCCTCTTCGTCTTCTTCCTCTCCTTCGAAATCTAATGGTTCTGAATCTAAGTCTGTCAGTTCGTCTCTGCCTTCACTTCCTCCGCTACCTTCCCCTTCGCCTCCTATACCGAAGTTTGATCCCAAGACCACAAGAGTGTCTTGTTCGTCTTCAAAGAAGATTGGAGGTTCCTCTCCGTCTTCAATAGCTTCTTCCAAACCTTCAAGCATAGCAACGGCTGCTTCTTCCACCAATGATACAACAACCCCTGTGGGAGTGCCTTTTGGCTTCTTCGATGCGTGTGGAAGATACTATATGCCTGGGATCAATCCGACTGCTTTCATAAATTGGCGAGTGATGGGACGGACAAAGCGAAGGTGTTGATATGAAATCTCGTGCTCAATTCTGGGAGGTGAAGAGTAACCAACTACTGAGTCATGAGAGAGGGAGTGTGAGTTATTGCCTTGACCAGATGGTTGATGAGTGAGTGTGAGGGGAATTTCAACCATGTACAACTAGCTGCCCTCCTTCTAGCGCCAGAAATGTTGATGGTGCTGAACTCGCCAAAATTCAGGGAATCACCTCGGTATGAAGTCCCAACTAGACTTCACATTGTTTGGTGTGGGAGTCCCATTCGGTATGATGGCCCAAGTGCCATTGTCTTAAGGATTTGCCTCAACTCTTGCTTTTCAGCACAGGAGAGTGGTTCGCTTTGTCTTCGAGAAGTGAGGTTCGCGTACCTGGTGAATGTAAGTGTACTTGTGTCAATGGTTCTTTCACTGTGAGGGGAAAAAGGTGAAGGTGAGTTCCAGGTTGAAAGAGATCAGTCCCAACTCGGATAGGAACACACAACACAAAGGACATACATAGCTTCTAGCGGAGCAGCCCACTCGGATGAGGCAGTCACAACATACAAGGTAAGATAACACGTATAGCACTCACGAATCAGTCCGAGACGAGTGCAATGGTTGTTACAGCAAGGTTCATATGAAAGGTTTGTTGATGTCCGGCAGAGCAGTCGACACGGACAGGACAACATTAACAGCATATACAACACATTTCCATTAATAGATTATGCATTACAAAAAATGAATCAGTCCAAATGTAGAACACATGGTTAAAGCAACATGCATTACAAGTGTTAAAGATCAGTCTTACAACAAATACAATACATGTGTGAAAACGTTATGGCCTGTTGACAGGCTTCTGAATTAAGCGAAAGTTCCAAAACACATTGTTACACCACACATCACTAACCCCGTCAGCGGGGTGTTGGAGCCACTACTTACTCCTCAAAGAAAAGATTACAGACTCTCTTGGCTAAGTGGGAGGAGCTAAGGTGAAAAATCCCTTCATGTACAAATGAGGGGGGTATTTATAGCCAAGGGTGAAACTGACCCTTGTGGTTGTTCGACTACCCTCATGACCGTTCGACTTCCATGAATTTCTGACTTACATGACTCTATGTTCAACAAGTGGGTCTCTTGGACTTCCACGTTACATCACATTGATTGACAAAAAGCCCATAGTGGAGATGTGGGCAACATGACTCGTGACTTGACTCGACATGACTTGACATGACAATGTTGGTACATTTGTGCTGCTGCAGGAGTTCATGTCGAGCTACAGTGCTGCTGAGTGATAGATGTCTTCATGGTGTATCATAACTTCACCTATGTATGGCGAAGTGCGCGGAGTCTTCGATGGTCCTTGGTTTGCTTAATGAAGCTCTAGCATGTTGTTCCTTGCTTTCATGTTGGAAGGCTTGATAGGCTCACTTGTTCGTGAAGGTGCATGTTCGTTGCGTTCGTCCGCTTCGCATGCTTCGTTCGTTCGTCCGTTGGTGAACCTATCCATCTGCATGTGCTCCCTTCGTTCATCCCATTCGTCGTCTTGACATGTTTGTTGGTGTACCTATACCTTCAGTCACTCATGACGAGACGAAGTCAAATCCAAAACCTCCTAGTCTACCATAACACATGATCATTCGAATGCAGATGACCGGGAGAGGCAGCAGGGCTGTGATGCGGGATGATGGCTTCAGGCAACTGCTGATGAAAACTACATAAGAGTCACTGAGGGATGGAGACAAACAATCTAAATCAACAGTGACTGTCTGCAACGTCTGGCTCGGCTGGGAGGCAAAATTACGCAAATTTTGGGAGGGACAGTCCGGGCTACAGGAAGGCAAGGCAGGCATGCTCTACGCATTTTTCGGAATGAACAGAAAGCAAGTGTTGCACAGCCAGATTTGCACAATTTTCCAGAGGAACGAATCGGGTTGCATGAAGGGTCAGCAAGCAGGGATTGCGTAGTTTTTCTGGGGAATTGCCCAGGCGACTGGCAGCCAGAACTGCGCAATTCCCAGAGGGAACTGCCTGTTGGTTGTTCGAGTCACTGTCAGCCAGAACTGCGCAATTCCCAGAGGGCACTGTCAATTGGCTGCTGGGGTCACTGGCAGCCAGACTTGCGCAATTCCCAGAGGGAACTGCCAACTGTTGTTGGGGTCACTGGCAGCAGAAACTGTGCAATTCCTAGAGGGAACACGCAGTCTGCTGCTAGGAGCTGTTGGCTGAGAAAAATGCACTAAGGCCGAAAGGCCGACCTTCTGATCATCTTTGCGCAATTTATGAGCTAAGCTGACTAATGGGCAGCAGGAGGCCTGCTCATGAGCACTGCGCAATTTCTGAGATGAACAACCAGTCGACTGTCCAGGTGGCTAGCATGAGTGTTGCTTGAGTTGCTTGCGAGCAGCGCTGCTTGAAGGAACTAGCTTGGTGCTTCTGCACTGTTCTGGTTGACAGTCGATCAAGTCGAAAGCAGGGTGATGGTCCAACTGTCAGTGAGGAGTTTGGTCATCAGAACTTCAGCAAAAATGACTAAGTGTGTGAACAGTAGAAAGATGCATAGGTGATCATACGAACACACACTCGCATGACTTGACAACGAAACGACCGAACCATCTAGACACATAATGTTCAACATGACTGACTGATGGTGAAAGCGGCAAGCGCAACACTCATGATTGATCGTTCATGATCGAGCTCGACGCTTGCGCGACAATGAATGTGACTCTGTGTGTGAGTGCGACAAATGCTTTCATGGTGAACACAACAAACACATACGAAGCAAAGAATTTGAGCATAACCAAAACACAGTCGCAAACATGACTTAGACATCAACATGTAGAGACTTGAGTGCAATAAACAAGCAAGGCAAATGTAAAGACTCACACGAGCTCACGGAGTGAACCCGAGTGTATGTAGTCATCAAGTGAAACTCTTCAAGGGAGGCTCCAAAATTGATGCAGGCCAAAATTTTGGAGAGTGGTTGTAGCCGCTATAACAGGACACAACAATGAAAATTTCACCTAATGTATTCTTTCAGCCTAATGGACTTCCTACTAAATCACAAGACTTGAAGCTACTTTATTGATCTGCGAAAGTTAATTCACCATCTAAAATAAGAATCATAGACATGCAAAAGGAAACATCACACATGCACAGAGATTTATCTAGGGGAAAGCAACTGCTCAAAACCCCTTACTATCTATATTGCATTAATTAGAGAATAGAGAGATGAAATACATATGTTTGCTCAAGCCTGAGCATACCTTGCAATTGTATAGTCTATCCCTCTACCTGACTGATTGACTCTGGCCAACACTTAGCCAATTTGAAAGCCCTCCAAGCTCCTATTTCCTTGCAAAGTTCCCTTGGGAAATTGGCCTTAGCTAATTTTCAAGCCCTCCAAACTCTTATTTCCTTCCAACGTTCCCTTGGAAAATTGGCCCCTATTATTTAGGAATTTCCCACTATTGAATTGTGCAATTCCCTATGGTCCTTCCTCTGACTACACTCATTGCCTGTACACATTGAAATATGCTACAACTGATAGTACATTGTCTTGGAATCTCCATCTCAACTGGGTAACTCGAATTCTCTGCATGCAACAATTATTTTGGATTGATTGATCAGTTAACTGGTTGATCATTAAGTGTGGTTGAAGTTCCACTTCCACAACTTGACCTCCACTAGTTCTTCTGACAGTTAGAACTAGTTAAACTGTCAATAAATCAAATTAACTGAAATAGATTGCTACAAATTAGCAATCAATCATGTTGAACTGAACTCAAGCTTCCCCAACTCGAATTAATTGAGTTAACTAAGTGACAAGTGCCATGTCACCTCAGTTAACTACCTCCAAGTATTCTACTGAAATAGAAATTCAAATTTTCTCTAGTTTGACCAAGGCAAAGTCACACTGAGATTTTCTTGTTGCATTTTCAACAGCTCGTCCCTCCCCAAAGGGAAAAAATTCAATGCTTATCTTGATGTGTTTCTCTCTTTAATTAAGACATCGGCCTTATGGAGCAACAAGTCATCATAAGAAGACCCAAACTTCTGAGAAGAGTGGATCTATTTCTGTGTACAAAATCACTAGAGATTCAAGAGATTGGTTACTTTTATTTTCTTTTGGGATTTAGGGGCATGTTTGTTTTAGAGAACAATCCTTTGGGCTACAAATATTGTGATTCTGAAGATCAATTTGAGTTCATCCAAGAGCAATCATGAGATGATTGAACAATAAATTTTGTATCCCTAGGGCACTCGAAATCTGAAGCATTTATCTTGATTTTTCATGAGTTGGATTTCATTGGAAGTTATTAAGATTGTGTAAGTGTAGAAAATTTGGCAGCTCAAAGGATGAATTTCTAAAAATAGAAAGTCTACAAATAGAATTTTTAAAAATAGAACTTCGAAAAATAGAAATTCTTAAGTATGACTTTCCAAAAATAGTAAATCGCTTTGCATCAATTGGTAATCAAGTATTGCTGATGGAAAATCACTTCTTATCATCAATCAATCCTAATAGTTCAATTTTGACATAATCATCAATATTATCATTATTATTCTTATTATTATTCTTATGGTACTATTATATTATTATTTAAAGGAAATTCAAGTCACACAATTATGGCTCTTAATAATGTTCTCTTACACTTTGATTATTCGCATGGCATATTCCTCTTACTCTTTCATTAATGCTCTTACACTCTCTTACGCTCTCATTAAAGCATGTCATGAAAGATTCCTCTTAAGCACTCTTTAATGTATATGTTACACTCTCCTTAATGGCATAAGTTACAAAGGTATGTGCATCTTCTTAATGGTATGAGTTACATTTCCTAAATGGGCATATGTTACTCTCCCTCTTTTAGTTTTGTTTGAACCACATATAATAAAATAAAATTTCTGACAATCTTATTATGACTTTCTAAAAATAGTAAGTCACATCTCAATTTAGAAGTGACTTTCCATAAATAGAAAGTCATGTCTAACTGATCAAGGATGATCTTGACATATGGAATCCACTTTAAAATCAAATCAATCATGATTATACAAGTCAAGAATTAATATTTTTATCCTTACTAGTATTATTATTATTATGATACTATTATTTATAAAATAGTTTAAAGTTATTCATCTTTAATGGATTAATAAAAACACCGGATGCGGGTGACAATCAAGACATTAATGAGGATTACACTGGTAGGCGGCGAGAGGACGAGCCACATGGCCGTCTGCGTTCCCTCCCAAGCTAGGGTGAGCCAAATTCATGGCCACCTACAAGCAGCATTTAATGGGTGCTCAGGCCGAAAATTGCCCATTATGTGCACAAATATGGACTCCCCTCCCCCCCTGCTCCATTGCAATTGTCCGCCCCAAGCTGTTGAACCCTGTTCTCGCACTGTCACCGGGAGCCGTTGCTGGTTAGTGAGTTGTGTTGACCTTGGCAATGGGCATCACTACTCTCAATCCAGGCTTTGCAATTTGACTTCCGCCCAGCCTTCCCCTGTTCATCCTCTGCTCAATTCCTCAACCATCTCTTCCACTGATAACTCGGCTTGGCATTCTGCCATGGCTCGCATTCGTCATCGTATGAGAAGCCGAAGAGGTGGAAGTCGTGGTGGTAGCGTCCGCCCTCCGGCGACGCCGAGCCCTAACTCCGTCTCCCCCTCCCCTTCCCCTGAAATTCCTTACCCTCATAGCTCGGTCTCCGGCAGGTATCCTGATACCCGCAGTGGTCGGGGACGCGCACAGCTTCCAGGAGTTTGCCAAAGAGATGTCGCGGTCCACACTGCCAACTTCCCATTGCCCCCTCACCCAGCTCCCCACTCGACCCAATTTCGCTTCCGCAGCACCCTGAACAGACCGGTCATTACTGCCACCATTACCATTGTTTTCTCTGAAGAAAATGAGCCGCAGGATGCCCCGTCGGGAAGTACTGGAGCACAGCAACAGGAGGCACACAGGCTCAGGAATGGACGAGATTCTGGAAAGCACTCAATGGACGAGGAAATGGGTACTCTGCATGGCAAGGCCTTGGGTGGCGGTCCGCATGCAGCGGGAGGAAGTTCTGGAGACACGCGACCACCAGGTGGTAGCATGGTTGACGCGTCAGGACCGCATGCAGCTGCTGGCAGCTCTGGTGGCATCCAAACTGCTCGTGGGCCACACAACAGCGTGTCAGAGGAGGAGGATGACTAGTACCAGTATGCATGCCTCATCGAAGAGGAGCCCACCCCGGACGAGCTCAAGTGACGACGCGTGGCAGCCAGGTGCCATCCATATGCCAGCTGAGGTCTCCTTTGCTGACTGGTCTTTTTATGTTACGATTGTTCTATTGGAACTTCTCTGGGTTTATGATTACTCTGTTGGAATCTCTCTTGTTTTGTTATTACCTATTTTAAAAACTGATATCCCACATCTGGATATTATTGCCTTTGCGGACTGGTTTCCCCATCAATGGGGCAGTCAAGTTATTTTCTAATAAACAATGTCCAACACTGTTGAGGCTCGCGCCTTCTTGTAATCATATTTTGTTACATATTAATAGATTAACTTTACTTAGAAAAAAAATGGATTAATAAAAACGAATTCTCTCATGGAATAACTAAATTAAATTGAGAATCTCTTACTTGAAAAATCGAACCTCTCTCTTGGAATAAAATAGTAACTCTACACTAAAGAGAATGTAATTCTCCCTCACTGATTCAATGTACGGCAAAAATGTAACTCCTCATCATATGCACTTGTGACTACCTCATTCAATTCGATTAGTAAATCTCGGCAAATATTCTCTCATGTCTAAGTGTAACTCTCACTCTTCCTAATTCGAATTGTAACTCCTCAAAACAAGTGAACCTCTCTCTCTATTCCTAGGATGAGTTACACTTCTCCTCAAATAACTCCTCTCTTATGGAATTCAATTCTCATATTATTGACTCAAGGCATGAATTCATTTTGTAATTCCTCTCATTTCCCATCTATTTAAGCAAGCGCAAGTGAGAGTTGAGAGTAGCATGTTCATTATGAAGAAGGAGAGCAAGTGTTGAGTGTGTGGAAGAAAGTGTGAGAGCTAGTGACGAGGAAGAGCAAAGGAAAAACTAGAGAAAGTTTGAAGAACATGATCTAATCAAGAGGAGGAGATATTCAAGCAAAGTGCAAGTGCACTTCTGTTGCAAGTTGATCAGACATTGGTGACTTTATTCATTCGCATTCTCTCTCTTTCTTTGTACTTTGCTGGACAATTGAAGAAATCTAATAGAGGAAGAATCATTTGGGTTTTGCCCTTGAGGAGTTTTTCTCTAGTCATTGGACCAAAATCTATGTCTCATATTTGTGTTTGGTTGTTTTCATGTGATCCTTAAATTTATGTTCCATCTACAATTGCGTATCTGAAAAGTTTTGAAGAAGAAATTTGCAAAGACCAAGTGCACTTCTATTGCAAGTTGATTAGACATTGGTGACTTTATTCATTCGCATTCTCTCTCTCTCTTTCTTCGTACTTTGCTGGACAATTGAAGAAATCTAATAGAGGAAGAATCATTTGGGTTTTCCCCTTGAGGAGTTTTTCCCTAGTCATTGGACCAAAATCTGTGTCTCATATTTGTGCTTGGTTGTTTTCATATGATCCTTAAATTTATGTTCCATCTACAATTGCTTATCTAAAAAGTTTTGAAGAAGAAATTTGCATTCTAAGTAATTGTAACAGCATAGAACATTCAATTTTCTACAAATTACATTTAGTTTTCTGCAAAGTACATTCAGCTTTCTACGAAGTACATACAGTTCCATTCAATTTTCCGGAAAGTACATTAAGTTTTCTACATAGAACTTTCAAGTTTCTGCAAAGAATTTTTAAATTTCTGCATAGAACTTTCAGATTTTAATACCTCCTATATATATGTGCCTTGTGCTTTCTCCCCTCACTACTTGTGCATTGTGAAAGAATACTTTGAACTTAGGAGAGGGTTGGAGAGAGTTGAAGAAGATTATGAGAGAGAGACTTGGGGAGTAAGAGCAGAACCTGGTGAGCCAAGGTTGATTCAGTGTCTCAGTGTTTCAGTGTTGATTCAGTTGACGGGAAGGATGATTTAGTGTGTGCATCTGTTGCCGCTACTATTGATATTCATGCTATAACTTGTTCAGATTTTGGTGAACTTGCTCATTCTCTTGATCTCTTATTTTACTCTATATCTTTGTTGAACAATTGATTTCTAATAGAAGAAGAATATGGTTGGGTTTTCCCCTTGTGGGCTTTCCCTGGTCATTAGACCTAGAATTCTCTGTGTATCATTTTGTTCTTGGTTGTTTTCTACTGTGCATTTGATTTATGTTCTATCTACAATTTCTTATCTAATATTGCAGCATAAAGAAGTTTTGTAATAAGTGATTGTTACAGCATAGAACATCAGAATTCCAACATTAAGGTCTTCTCATCTACAGTTTTCAGCACCCTCAAGGACATAGATCTGAGGCCAGTCGAATTCACATATGTTGAAGGGATAAATTTTGGTCACAGTGAAGCATATCCAAAAAATACTTTTGCTCCATTTGAAACCTTCGACCCTCTATTAGGGCATGATTTTGAACCTATTCAGGACTTCTCTTTGATCTATCTCTGTACCTTGTTTGAAGGAAGATTTTGGCACCTTTTTGAAGATTGAATTTGTTGAAATTTGTATTGTTGAAGGTGTATTTGCCTAGGGCACACTCTGAATAATTCAAGAACTGATTTTTGAAACTGATCCAGAGCTTAAACCAGCGAAGATTTGAGGTGTACTTTCTTTGGCTGATTCTACATGTCTTGGTCCTCCAAAGCATTGATCTGGTGATGAAATGTTGATTCTATACAAAAAATCTTCACCAAGAAGCCTGACGTGGTCCATCTCAAAAGAAAAGGATGACGAAATTCTGCATCTAACGGACCATTGTCAAAAACTAATTGCAAAGGTCAAGAAGTCCAAAGATATAAGAAAAAAATTAGAAGAAGCAAATGAATGTCTCGAGAAGAAATTCAATGAGAATCTATCTGAAAAGAAAGAAGAAAAATTGTGTTTAAAAACCTTTAATCAAATGTTATTAAAACAAATCAAAGATTTAAAAGATGAAAAACTCAAACATCAAAACATTGAAAATAAGATTGATGAATCAAAAATTGAAGAACTTTTACATCTTAGAAATCATAATCAAAGTCTACTCACTCAAACTAAAAAACTTAAAAATGATAAGAAATCACTAAAGAACAAATTCAAAGAACTTATCACAAAAGAAGCATCAAAGTCCTTAGACATACTAGTTCAAATTGAAGAAAGGAGAACCAACATAGATCCCATTAATCTCACAGTTCTAAGAAATCCAAATCCAAATCCAATTGAAGTGAAAACATATTCAGATGTTCAGTTCAAACAACAAAAATTCAGATGAAGATCCATTAATTAAACAAACGACTTTTGTATCTAAAGGGAATCACATACCTCCAAAAATCCAAGAAACTGCGGCAAACAAATTAAGGGAAGATAAAATCATGAGAACTCTTTTTCAACATTCGAATCACAAGAGCAAACATTTTAATCAATCTATGTATTGTATCACTCAGAACATAAACAACAAACTTATGTTCTACTAATTTCAGTGCAATTCACTCTTGTGATAAAAATTCACACAAAGTATCAAGTAACCGCAAGATTCCATGAAAGATTGACTTAGGATGGTTATATCCCTTTTCAGTGCGACAATTTTGTTTATCACTCAAAAGATGCTATCATCTTGTATCAACGAAAATGACAACTCCAAGAATTCGTATAAGATGCGAACAGATTACAAGACAAGAAATAGATGACATGCCTTGTCAACAATAAGCTTTGAGGACAAAGCTTTTCGAAGAGGAAGGCAATGTTATGAATATAATTTATATAAAAATAATATCAATGAATAATGATAATAATAGTTAATGAAGAGGCATGTCCCTAAGGACATGACCATTCATGAAAGGGCACCTGCCTAGGTATATAAGCAGACCCTCATTTGTAACATCTCATATATCTCATATCTTCTATATATTCTTATAAAATGTCGCACAAAACAAACCTTGTAGACAATACCTTAGCTGCAAAGATTTTAGAGCCATTAAGGTTGCACCTAGAAATACCATAGATAGGCCACAGATATAACCAAGAAGACGTCACATAAGATGCTACAGTTGGCCGCAGATATGTGGCGCAAAGATGTCACTGTAGGCCGTAAAAGAGTGCCGCAAAGATGCCACAATAGGCCACAAAAGGGTGTCGCATAGATGCCACAATAGGTCGCATAAGGATTTCGCAGAGATGCACAGTAGGCCACATAAATTCTCAGAGACAAACCACAAAGGAGGTTGCAAAAGGCGCTATAATAGGTTGCAGATGATCCCATAGATAGGCCACAGAGATGCCAAATAATAGGTCGTAGGGATGCCAAATAAGAGGTCACAGATGGATGCCACAGATTTCTGAGTTTCTTATTCCAAATGGTGGAGGATAAGGCCAATTTATAGTTGTTTCATCATACAAAGGGACACGACATTTGGGGCAAGCCGACTTGTAAATGGAGGGAAAAACTTAAATTCAAATTTGCTTTTAATAGTATTTAAATATATTTTCCAAATGTTTTAACTTTTTATGATTACTTACCCAAGTAACTTTGTCACATCAAATAAAATAGGAATGCAAAACTTATCAGCAATAGTAATTCTTTTATTCAATTTGAATTCTCCTTTTGGGGCAAGATGGGTTCTCCTTGGGATAGTTGGGTTCCTAATGGGGAAATCCATCCCATAGTTTCCCCAAATATCAACACGAATCCTCTTCTACTCTTCCTCCTCTATGCTTCAATCTACTAAGCCACTTGTACTAGAGAAAATCATATTCTCTTTTTGTATCTCCTCTCTTGTGTCTTCACCTCTTCCTTAGGCTTTCTTTATAATCTTCATTAAGCCCAAATCCTTAACCCTAATCTCCCTTCTAGAAGATTTTGGAGATCAACGGTTGAGATCATTTCTATGGTACTTAAATAATTAAATTATTTATCCTTAGAAAATGACTTAATAGTCCACAATAATTGACTTTAATTATTGTACTTTTCCTAAGTTAGACATAGGAAATAAGACATAAATCACTTACTCCACCAAGCAAGCACCTAAAGAGGCAATAAATCATCTTGCACATTCTAGGACACCAAGCCTATGCAGAGAACCTTTTGAAGCCACTATAAGCTTCAACATAGTGAGGTCTACAAGAAGGTAACCTTAAAGAAAAAACTTTCACCAATAAGATCAACTCTGGCTTGACAGCTTTATTTAATACTTTTGCTAGGGATCAGTTACCCACCAAAAGTGGGTGACCACATAGGAGACTTTTCTCTTAGACATCTCTTCAGCCAGTAGCGAACAGCCCTTGATAGCCACCAGTGTAGTTGATGTATTGTGCCATTTGATCTCTACTCCTTGAACCAGTCATATGTCCCCTCTCCCATCTATTAAGAGCATATGTTTTTCATTGTGCAATTGGGTGCTTATGCTTGTTTTTCCTTGGGCATGTCAGGCATAGATTATTAGGTGACTTAGAAAAAGGAAGGGTTTTGATTGTAGTTTTGTTCCCTCACCTTAAATGAGGGGTTAATCCTCAATCCTAGTCCCATGGGATCTCCCTTATTAGCTTATGGCTTTAGGAAGGGCACTACATGGGAAACCCCAATTTTGGTAGGGTGGACCCTTTTCCCATTTCACATTTTTCACTCCTCTCCACACATTATAAGCCCTATTTCATCATCCTCCCTCTTTGGGTCCACAAGGCACTCCTATGCCCCCTCCCCTTGTCCACATGTCCAGGTGGAGCTTGACTCTTGTTGACCACTACGTGTCATCTTCCCATAGCAGTACACGCCCTTTTCTTCGCAAAAGGGATAGCGCTTGATTGACGTGTCCGTGCCATTCGACAGTCATCGTCGACTTGATCAATTTATGTTGTAAACCCAATCTGAATGTGTGAATTGTAAATAATCTTAGCAGAGTTGAGTCATGTATGTAAATTGCCTAGGTGGACCTAATTTTCTAGTGATAATCTACGTTCCGGAAGGTTTTTTGTCTCAACGATCCATGATCGACAGAGTTTTCCTTCAGCCTAACCCCAAAGCCGGAATGAATTTTGTCATCAGAATCTTAGAGGAATCCTAGTTTGTTAAACTGCTAGATTATATTTGGTCGCAAAACTGGGTGGTCTA
The DNA here is from genome assembly GCA_031772625.1 of Pinus tabuliformis. Taxonomy (NCBI): domain Eukaryota; kingdom Viridiplantae; phylum Streptophyta; class Pinopsida; order Pinales; family Pinaceae; genus Pinus; species Pinus tabuliformis. The sequence goes on along the minus strand of CM062810.1, from coordinate 664,575,469 downwards.
TGAGGGTCTATGTCAAATGGGTTTTCCCCCTTGAGATGTAAAATTGTAAAAGTCATGATGTAAAGTGTCTTGAGGGTTAAGAAATGTTTTAATCCCCTCATAAGTCCTAGGTCCTAGGTGATTTTTCCAAAGGCTAAGTTCGAGGATCCAAAAATAAAAATTAATTAAAAAATTAAAAAAAATAGATAAAAATAATAGTTAAAAAATAAATAAAGTAAAATAAAATTTAAAAATAAATTAAAAAATAAAATAAAATAATAATAAGTCAAAACTTTTGAGTAAATAAATGCAGAATTTTAATTTTTTAATATATTAAAATGCATTTAAAAATTCGACGGATGAGATTAAAAGAAATCTTGATCCTCATCGACGGTCGAGATTAGTTTGACATGGATCACTCGAACTAGCCGTTGGGATCTTTTCCTTTAAATAGGGTGCTAGGGGTCATTTGAGATCAGAAGGGATCTGAGAGTATGGTGCTAAAGAAAGCTCTCTTGTAGTCATTTTCTGTGCTATAAAGAAAGACTTTGGGGTTAAAAATCTTGCTGGTGTTACTCTTCTGAAAGTGCTGTAAGATGATTTATGTTTCTGCATAATTTTATTTTCAGCCATTGATTTTAGCTTGATGAAGATTGATTTAGGCACATGTATCTTGTCTGATCTCTGGGGTTTGAATGATAGTTTAAATTCTGAAATATAATGGCAGGTATCTCCATTTGATCTGGATTTTACTATTATTTTCTCCCTCTATGTTAATGGTTGATTTTAAGCTGTGCAGGAAATCCCTTTTTTTAGGTTACCGGGTATTAGGGGAAGTTCTCGGCTGAACCAGCCAACTCCCAGATTGTGTTTTCTGAAAGAGCCCAGCCAGTTCTTGATCCCAAGCTTATCATTTGAAATTTTTTATGAATGCATGCAGGGTTTTCTGAAGTGTCTCACATTAAAATTAAATTCTGATAATATTACTGTGATTATTAACAAATTTGGCAGCTTAAGAGTTGAAAATCTGTAAATGTTGTAATTATTTAGCTGATTTAGGGTTTCAGTTTTGTCTTCCTGCACATATTATTTTTGGATGTTCCATTTTTTGCCATTACAGGTTGCAGGTACAGGTTTTAAGAAATTTTTCAGGGTTCCCATTATGCAATCTGAAGCAGGAAGGGTTTGAACGGTTTCAGTTTCTATGCTGCTCGGGGCTTCAATTTTATTCTCAGAGCCTGCATTCTTCATGCAGTCACAAGGCACCCAGTTTCTCTCTGCTCCATACGCAGGCTTTTGCTCTTTTTCTACACGCAGCATCCTCCGTCCTCAGAGTTTTGTCCCTTTCCCTATCCGCGTGAGCTCCATCTGTTCATTGTTTCGCTGTCATAGAACCCATCATACCTTTCATTCCCTAGTTGCGTCCATTCTCTTAACCTGCGCCACGTATTCCTTCTGCTGCCCATCTACCTTTGCATTGATCCCTCACTCTCTCACTCGAACTGCTCTTTCACCTTTCACTGCCCACGCATCTGTCCCAAAATAAAAAAGAAGGAAAACTCACGTTTTTTTTTTAACCACCCAATCCCTGGCTCTCAAATTCGCCCACGCTTCCTGTATCTGCCTTCAGCGTTTGTTTCTACGGCAGCTCAGGCTCTACCTCACGCAGCTATCCTGCACAGCTCCTCCCTTGCCATTTCGTCCAGCTCCCAAACCCACGGACCTGCACTCTTTCATCAATGCTGACACTTGCACATTCAACCCTCACATGCTGCCTTCAAACGCAGCTTCCCACTGCTACTCCTCACGCTGTCGTTGCCTCATTCTGATCCCTGCACGCATTCCTCGCAGCTCTCATCTTCACTGTGTCCCCCTTCTGCATCCTTATTTGTCTACGCAGCTCCTCACATCGCATCCATGTCCATCGTCCGACAGTCTTCGATCCTCTCACCTGTTCTGCCTTTTACCGTCGAATATCCACAAACCTATAGTCATAAAAATCCCGATTTCTCTTCTTCGCCTTTGCTTGTATAGAGTTAGCATAGATAGAGTTAGCGCGGATAGTTTTAAGTTTAGATTTTCTCAGCTTTTTGGTTAATTTATTTTTATGTAGTTTCTCTCACGTCTTTCGTTTCATTTTTGTTCATGCGTTTAGATTTTTTTAGTTCGATTCAAATTTTTGCATTTAGGACTAATCGATTTTCATTTTTGCCAACATATGTTAGTTCTTTTGTTTTTAATCTTACGCTTTAGTTTTAAATTCAGATTTACTTTTGTTTAAATTAATATTAAATATAAAAATAAAATAAAAAATGATTTCAAAAAAAAAAAAAAAAAACAATTGCTTTGATTTTTAATTTTAGGATTTAGTTTTTTTTAAATAATTTTAAATTTCCTTTAGTTTAGATTTAAATTAGTTTTGTTTTATTTTAAGCTTAGAATTTTAAATATAAAAAAGTATTTTAAAAAAATTAAAAAATTAAAATTTAAAGAGAAAAAAAAAAAGACTAATTAAAATTTGGAATTTCTTTCTAAAGTCTTTTTTTTTTTCTGTTATAGTTAATGTGCTTAAATGTTTATATCTGGAAATTAACTATTCGAAACTGATTAGCATTTAAATTGTATGGTTGTTTAAAGTATTCAATCTTTAGAGATTTAATCGCTAGATCATCGTTAAGGCGTTGTGCATTTGTTGAAAATCTTACATCGTTTGGGTTATTTGATGATAAATGGTTGTTAATCATGAAATTATAAAGTTTATATTTCTGCAGCTTTCGATAAACAATCGTTTAATCATTAGCTCCATAAGGCACTGGTCTATTAATTTAATAAAATCAATTTCGTGCTGGTTTCCCTTCGTGTCTCCCAACCCAACTGGTCCCCAGTTGGTCATTCATTATCTTATAGGGTCTACCCCCCTTAGCCGCGGCAGACAGGCTTAAATGGAGAGATCGGGGATCAGGGTGACAGCCCCCGGTCTAAGCGTCATCGTGACAATCTGTGCGACAACAACTCTAATTAATTAATATTTTGGCTTAGGGTTAAAAAACCTCCTAGGATGGAATTCGTCATCAAATTATAGGCTTACCTAGGTTGTTACATAGACTCATGGTTTTACTAAGATCATTTACAATATATAACTTGTAGAATGGGATGACTATGACACATGGACTACTGATAAGTGATCCAATCCTTGTTAAAAAAATTGGCACTTCTGCTTTCCTGGGACCTTGACAATTTGAGTGCAACACAACCATCATATAACCAGATGACATGCCATCAAATCGTCTAGCTCAGTAAGATGTATGAAACCAAGTAAGTGTCCTGATTGCCCACAGATCTTAGTGATGAAAATCATTAGGCTAGTCAAGGGATTCACTCTGGTTACCCATGTGCAAAATTAGTAACAATCCACAAATTCTGCAACGAAAGACTCCTAGGGCTCCTCTAATGTGGACATATAAGTCTCCAAGGTGAAAAGTTCCTACAAACCATAAGTAAAACCCCTCAAGAGTGGATGGCCCCTCAAAACAAACTCCAGTATGTCACGTGTGAGGTGTTTAAGGTGTAACAATTGTTGGGCCACCAACTTGTCATGATTTTGTTGATGAAACCATCCATTTTCGCATCATACCATTCACCCATTGTCATCATTTTTAACAACATTTCTTCATAAACTCACCAAATTCCCGCATACATGTTTACATGGTTTATTATTACTATTTCCATTATTTTTAATGAATTAGGAAGAATTTTGCATGGTTTTACTAATGACAATTTAGCGAGTTCAAGTTGTTGCAGTTTCATCAAGTTTTTGTAGCTATTTCCACAGTCGAGGTGTTGATTTGGGATAGCAACGGATGTGATCTAGCCACAAAATTGGGTGGAGAGGTTGGGGCACATGAGATCTCCAATACCCAGAAAGGGTTTCGGAAGATTCTAAACAGTTCAGGAGATATTAAAATAATTAATATTTTTAATGGAGTCCCTAAGTCTAAACTTAGGGAAATTAAAATATTAATGTCAATTAATATGAAACTATGTTAGAATGGTCCAAAAGACATGGATCAAGCCAGATCTAATCTTAGCCGTTGATTAGGGACTTAATCTCGGTTGTTGATATGTCAAAAAGAAAAGTATAAGAGGAGGCTTGAGGGTCACTTAGAGAATACACTAGAGTGATCAGTCATTTTATTCTCTAGAGCGGGGTTTCCTAAGAGAGATAGAATTAGTGATTGGGAGTTGCAGCTGAAGGGAGAGCAGCGCAGTATCCGAGGAGAGTGATGCAGAGCCAATCAGGGCTCACACAGGGCCACACAAAGGCAGACGAGAGTTGCGAGAGCATTAGAGAGGCCAGCGTTGCTGATGCAGAGGGCCATAGGGCTCACGCAAGGCCTCCTAAGGCTGACGCATACCCATCCGGGGTGACACAAGGCCAGCACTATGCAGAGAGGGGTTGACGCTGCGGTTTCTGGGGCAGATTGGTGCTGAGGAGCTGCCAGAAGTATTATCCACAGTTTCAGCCAGGAGATTTGTCTCAAACTAAGAGGTATTACTGCCAAGGAAATTCTGTTGGGTAGGCTAGTTTCGGCACCCAGATTGTACTCTAATATTGCTTAATAAGAAAACCCTCAGATAGTTGCCCCAGTTTTCCCACATTGGGTTTTTCCGGGGACATTGGTCCAAAAATAATGGTGTCATATGGTGTGATTGTTTCTGTTTCCTTTAGTTGTTGATCTGTAATATGTTGAGCATGCACTAAGGTTTATTTTCAGTATTTACATTGTAAATAACTTGTTAAGTAAAATAACAAGTAGGTAGAAATAAATCAGATAAAGTGCATGAAGGGTTTCTAAATAAGTAGACTTAGAAAGTTCAACATGGTAAAAGAGCATGATTGCAGATCAAAGGAGGACTAAGGACATCAGCCGAGTGGACCAATAGCAGCAGAAAACAATTGTCCCGAGGTGACTGAAGTTGTTTCTAGTGAAGCAGCAACAAGGAAGGGTGACGCAGTGCCTACGTCATCAAGGGTGAGCCAGGAAGAGGCAGCGTAGAGGCTAAGGAAAGAAAAGGGAGCCTCACACAGATCCATGCAGAAGCTGGGAGGGCTGACGCAGTTGGCTGAGGAGGTTGGGTTGCTAGTGTCGGGATTGCGCAAAGCCTAGGAGCTCTCACCTTCAGGTTGCTGGGGTTTAGAAGGCTGTGGGAATATTGCAGAGTGGAGCTGGTGAGGTACTGTAATCAAAACAGTACCTGACAGAGCAAGGCTAAGAGGAGGGAGTTGTTGTCGAGGGTTTCTAGCCAAGGAACTCGGAGCAGTGGTGCGGTTGCACAAGATGATCAAAGTAGGGGGCATCTCGTCAGCGGCAGAAGGATTTCCAGGAGGGAAATCGGGATTCAGAGAGAGTCCAGAAGAGAACTTCGAGACAGAAAGTTGAGACTCGGAGGAGTCAAACAGAGAACTTCTAGGAGGGAAGTAGAGGAGTATCATGGCACTACAGTAAGAGACTAGGATAGACTGGACGGAGCGTCGAACTTCGCAGTCTGGAAGGCCAGAATCTTATCCGTACTTGACAGAAATAGTGTCAAGAACTTCGCCTTGAAGGTAATAGTTATCCCAGACGACCCCAATGATAACGACAAGTACGAGGAGGCAATGGCAAGGGCCAAGAGCATCATCCTTGACGGAGTCAACGATCATGTAGTACCACACATTACTGAGAAGGAAACAACATATGAGATGTGGGAGGCTCTCAAGATGTTGTACCAGCATACTTCTGTGCAGAGAAGAATGTTACTTGAGAATCAGTTGAGGTCATATCCAATGTTGTGAAAATCGTGACCGAGATTAAATCGGCGCGGGGAACAAATCGGAAAAAATAGGAATTATCGGGAAAAGATCGCTTGGTACAAAAATATTCATTTTTTTCAATGTTTTTAATATCTAAACCATCTACAACATAAAATAAATACATTGACACATAAATATGATAAAAAAAACTAATATATAAGATGTTTAATATCATTTCTAGCGCTAAAATCACACATAACATTGAATCATGTCCTAAATAGTAAGTACTAACTCCTGAGTCCCAACTCAGCCTCAAAATATCAACAAAAAATATGATAACGTATCTCATCATGTCATAATGTCATATACAATAAAATGAAAGTCTAATCCTATTGATGTCCTCTGACCCTCTTGTGAGAAAATGCCACAGCTTTCCCTTTCCCTCTAGATGTAGATGTTGGTGCCTGTGCTGGTGGAGATGGCAATGGAGTCTGATATGCTCTAGAAGCTGAAGAACTAGAAGTAGGAGCTATAGGAGGTAGACCACGTCCTCTACTGGTGGCAAGGGTAGACTGGGCAGGTGGTGTCACCTGGAAACATTACAATCTCCCAATCCTGAAATCCTGAAAAACTGATAAGTCTTTCAGTGGGCTTGATTGTGGGGAAAAACTCCACAGTTAAGCGCGCTTGAGCCAGAGGAGTTCTGGGATGGGTGACCTCCTGGGAAGTCCTGGTTACCGGGTGCAAGCCCCGGAAGTGATGATTGATGCTATGTGATTCGTTCTCCACATTTCACTAGTTTCAATCCCACTTCTTCACCCCTATGAGCATCACCCGATGCAATGAGTGCTAAGTGAACTATTCAAAAATCATGAGAAATTAGTCAGTTACGACTACCTCTCATGGAAATGGTCATACGTTTGAATGACTTACTTAACGCAGTTGAATCCCAAAAATGATATCTAATATAATGCACTGCGTAAATCCCCCATACTTAAACTGATAAGTCTGCTGGATTTTAAATGAAATCTAAAATTCTACTTTCTCCATATGAAATCCAATGAGGCTAGAACCACTCTCAAACATCCTAAGTCATTTAATGATAATGTTAAAAATTTAAGTAAAAGGATGAAAATGAAGATTAAGGAGAATGTCACTTTTACTTTAAGAATTTAACATTACCATGAATAGCATATCCATACTAGGGCCTAGACTTGATCATTAAGCTGCCCCACTCAAAAATTATTTGTTTCTTTCAAAAAAAAATTGCATGAAAAAACCCAAAAAACGTTATAAAACTATGTTGTCGCGACCCCCGACGATTTTTTAAGTTTTTATCGCAATTTTTTCATAAAATCGCGTTTTTTTCAATAAAAATCGGCAAAAAAAATCCAACGATTTTTTCGTTTAATTATCGCGATTTTATCGGCAGAGGGAAAAAATCACGATTTTTTCATTTTATCGCGATTTTCACAACACTGGGACTCATATCAAATGAAGAAGGGAGAACTGATTGACACCTTCATCGGAGGACTGAATGAGATCCGAGATCAGTTGACTGCTATAGAAGCCACGCTGGATCAGGAATTGATGGTGAGGACAGCCATGAATGTTGTCTCAGAAGACTGGGTGGTATTTGTCCAAAGTATACTGGCCACAGGGACTCTCCTACTATAGGATGAGATGTGGGCAGCTCTTCGCCAAGAAGAGATTAAACGGCAGTCGAAGACGGGTAGCAGTAGCAAGGGAATCAAAATCAAGCTGGAGGAGGAAGATGTTGCCCTAGCATTTGAGGGAAAGCAGGAAAAGAGGAAGAAGAAGGATCTCTACAAGATCAAGTGCTTCCACTGTGGGGAGTTGGGTCATTATGCGACCCAGTGTCCAAGGAAGAAGAGTAAGAGAGAGTCTTCCGAGACTAAGGCAGCACCAACAAGGGCAGAGAAGAAAGTTTTGACAGACGATGACTGTGCCATGAGTGCACACACCACTTGAGCGGAAGTGGGGAGACATTGAGTTGTATTCAGGTGGACTACAGGCGATGAGGGGCAAGATCCTCGAGGTACCCAACCTCTTGGATTAGACCTTGCTACGGGAGCCCCAAAAAGGAGTAGCAGGACTGGCTCAATCGAATAGAGATGGATGTGGATGGAGCGGCAGAGAGACCTATAGTGCAGGAGTCCCAAGACAGCGTGAGGCTAGCAGGCTGAAGCAGTGCAAGAGGCACAGAAGTGTTGCACCAATGCAAAATGGCACAGAGAGGTGTGCAACGGTGCGAGATGTAGAGAGTTGTTGCAGCGGCGTAGAGGTCAGGGAGGGAGCACTTGTAACCGGTAGAGGGAGATTTAGCATCAATGGGTGTCTCTAGCCCAACAGAGAGGTCATATTGGGTGATAATTACTTACTTCTCAGTAACTGAGTTGCAGTGTTGCAGTGGGTAGCATGATGTAGCATGATGAGAGGAGGTGCAGTGCAGGTGCAGTGTTGGGAGAAAGGACCAGTAGCAGCACGGATGCAAAGGGAGTTGTCGTACAGATGCAGCAGTGGCAGTGGCAGAGCCATGGGCAGCAGTATAGGATACAACAGTGCAGAGGATGGTGGGCAACAGGCCTAGCATCAGCACAAGGACTGATGCTCGATGATCAGAGTAATACTCAATGAGGAGTATTCCTAGAGCACAGTCCTCGCTAAGAGGGAGTGTTGATTTGGGGTAACAACGAATGTGCTCTAGCCACGAAATTTGGTGGAGAGGTCGAGGCACATGAGATCTCCAATACCCAGAAAGGGTTTGGGCAAATTGCCAAATTCTAAACAGTTCAAGAGATATTAAAATAATTAATATTTTTAATGGAGTCCCTAAGCCTAAACTTAGGGAAATTAAAATGTTAATGTGAATTAATATGAAACTGTGTTAAAATGGTCCAAAAGACACGGATCAAACCAGATCTAATCTTAGTAGTTGATTAGGGACTTAATCTCGGTCGTTGATATGTCAATGAGAAAAGTATGAGAGAAGGCTTGAGGGTCACTTAGAGAACATACTAGAGTGATCAGTCATTCTATTCTCTAGAGCGGGGTTTGCTAAGAGAGAAAGTAGTAGCGATCGGGAGTTGCAGCTAAGGGGCATTGAGTACCGAGAGATAGAGAGGCAGAGATAATGCTGGGAGAGCAGCGCAGTAGCCGGGGAGAGTGACATAGAGCCAGTCAAGGCTCACACAGGGCCACGCAGAGGTAGACGGGAGTTGCGCAGAGCCTCAGAGAGGCCAGCGTTGCCGATGCAGAGGGCCATAGGGCTGACGCAAGGCCTCCTAAAGCTAACGCATACCAATCCGGGGTGACACAGGGCTAGCACTGCACAGAGAGGGGCTGACGCAGTGTAGAAAAGGTTGGCGCTGGGGTTTTTGGGGCAGATTGGTGCTGAGGAGCTGCCAAAAGGATTATCCAAGGTTTCAGCCAGGAGATTTGTCTCAAATTGAGAGGTATTACTGCCAAGGAAATTCTCTGTTGAGTAGGCCAGTTTCGAAACCTAGATTGTACTCTGATATTGCTTAATAAGAAAACCCTTAGATAGTTGCCCCAGTTTTCCCACATTGTGTTTTTCTGGGGACATTGGTCCAAAAATAATGGTGTCATATGGTGTGATTGTTTCTATTTCCTTTAGCTGTTAATCTGTAATATGTTGAGCATGCACTAGTGTTTATTTTCAGCATTTACATTGTAAATAACTTGTAAGTAAAATAACAAGTAGGTAGGAATAAATCAAATAAAGTGCATGGAGGGTTTCTAAATAAGTAGACTTAGACACTTCAACACGAGGTAGTAGCACCACTCTAGAAGGAAATCTGACACTTGGACTTGGTTTCTAGAAGCTCCAATATGGATTTATATTGGTCAAATTCCACCCATCTCGCATGTGTGGACCTCCAACATCAAATCAAGGGAAAAGCGCGGCAGTTTTGACTAGTCAACTTCAAACACGCTTTCTAAGCAAATGAAAGTGAATTTCGGAAAACAAAAACATGGGTTTTGTTCAGCACAAGGCCAATTAGGTTGTTGATTTCGCAGATTTCATTTAGTGCACAGTCAACAAAAAGGCCCGAACGAGCTACTCTTTAGCAAATTTGTGGCCTAGAGATAAGTTTAATCAGATCCGAGCTGATCTTTGATCCAAAAATCCATGAAATTTGATTTGATTTAATCTCATGACCAAAACTCAAGTAAGAAAATTCTGAGTTTGTTAATTGTCTCAAAATTCTATAAATTGCAGTCTCTTTGATGAGAGGAAAAACTCTATTTTTTTTCATTGAATGTAATTTTTTTAATATGGCGTAGCTCTGAATGAAATTGGTAATTTAAATCTCTTCCCTTGATCTGAGTTTTCAACACCTTGAAGTCCTCAGGAGGGCCCCCTGGAGATCTGTTAAAATAGTATAGATGCTTTCCATTTCTTTCATATTCTCATGAATGGTTTGTTTTACATAAATTAATTGTTTATGCTCATCATAGATTAAAAACTCATGCTTTCTATAGATTAAATGTTAATGCTTTCTTGGATTAAAATGTTCATGATTCCATAGATTAAAGTTTGTAAGTTTTAGAACAAACTCTCCATGCTTTCATAGGGTAAAATCTCATGTTTTCTTAGATCAATAATCTTTATGTTTTCTTTTCTAGTTTAACATTAATTTCCTTTCCAAAAACTTAGTACTTCATAATTTATGTTAAAGAATCTAATTACCTTTTGAAGTTTCCAATTCATTTCAGTTATGCATAAATATTGAAAGCTAATCTCCTAGCACATACGGTGTAGTGTACTTTGCAAGCTCACGTACCCAAATTGACATATTCATGTCAATCGTCTCCTTAAGTCATGAGAGGGCCTAGTAAGCCCACACATGCCAAATAGAAGCCCTAATGCAATCTCCAAGGGAGATGTCCCACCCGGTGAAATTATTCATGCCTCTGAATGAGTGAACAAGGTAAGTGCTCACAAATATGGAATTTTGCATGCCATGAGACATCCAACGCATGAAAAAATTATCCCAAAATGTTTTGAACTGTGTCAAGATTTGTGAAGGTTCCTCAAGATCTGCGAAGATTCCCTGGGAACTGTCAACTTCCTTGGGAACTATAAAGATGCCCAAAATCAGGATGAAGCCAGTGCCCAAAGGAACAGTTACCCACCACTTTGTAGGTGATATCCCCAAGAGAAATTCTTCTCCATGATGAGCCTCGGCCGGCAACCCCTTGATGCTTCCTACTAGCTCGTTGTGCCATTTCTCTGCCACCTGAGTCATCCATGTGGTCCATCACCCACCTGTATTGATCGTATGTTTGAAGGTGGGTCTCCCAAATCTAAAGGTATTTCTTGTCATTTAGTAATTGAGTATTGGGTTTACTTATCATGGATACTTCTGGGTATGGACTGATGGGGGGATTTTACAAAAAGAGTGGGCTTAGTATGTGATCTTGTCCCCTTGATCTCTTTTGGTTGTTACCCTTGGATCTTAGTCCCATGGGATCTCTTTTATTGGCCATTTGGTTCTAGGGTGGTACTACTTGGGAAACCCCGACTTTGGGTGCATGGTCTCGTTCCTTTACCCGCACATATTACTCCCTTTCCACTCACTATACCCCCATTCATCTTTTCTCCCACCTGAGTCTACATTTCCATTTTAGGTCCACATAGGGCTAACCACCCTGTCCCCCTTTCCCCAACTTGGGTCAGACCTTGAATGATGCCCTAGATGTTGAAGCAATTAAAAGAAAAAATGAAAAGCATAACTGACCACATTTAACAGGAAATTGTACCACAAAATGCAAAAGATGGTCGGGACAAAAATAATTAGCACATGGGCAAAAGGCCATTACATGAGTTCTACCCCAATCATTGGTCATCACCCTGGTTCCATAGGCTCTAGATGAGCCTCCTCTGTCATTCAGGAACCCATGATGGTCCTAACCTCGGGAGGGCAATGAATCACCCTACCTAAGAGGGGTAATCACTGCTATATCTTACACATCGTGCTCTTGTCCTTTGAGCCCCGAGGAGTTAACTAAAGAAAATTCACAAAATCAAAAAGGTATATAAAGAAGGGTGGAAAAATCAAGGTCAGGGCCCCTCGTGTACCATGACTGCTCCCTCCTATACATTATATACCTAGGTGTGGGCTTCCTTTATCTAGCTACCCATATGCCCCACTATGCGTCCCAGGGTTGCCCCTCTTAGTCCCTATTCCACTTCACTTATTTGTCACTTGCCACCCCCATTAGAGGAATCTACCTTGGACATACTATCCCCTTTAAGGGCTGAAACCACCTAATAAGGTGCTTGGCTAACCCCTTTTGGAGCTTGGAGACATTAGTACATGTCAAAACCCACTACGGAAGGGCATGCCATTATGAAGTGCCCTCGTTGTTATTCATGATTCGTAAGCTCTTTTACTCGATTACTTTAATGATTGGTTGTACTGGAAGCCTAAGGGACACACTGGATCTTATGCAGGATTACATGTGGTTTCCATTTGGGTTTGGTCTCCCTATATGGGATCTTAACCCCAGAGGTCTACATTGGCACATGTAGGGTGTGCATAGGGAGCTATTGGCCTCCACGGCAGCAGAAAGCACTCCATATATCTTCATGGATACTTGGAGATTACTAGCGATCCACTTTTGGGATGATGGTGATATGTTTGGTACATTATGCCCGCAATGCCCACACAGGAGCCCCACACTCTTGATAGGTGTCATGGGACTTGTACGATGTCATGGCAACATTCATTCCACCACTGGTACCCTTGCAGAGGATCTCCGATTCATATGGAGATCCATGGGGTCATCTATGTGCCCTCATATCCACTGGGAGCACCATAAGTCTACTACTATGAGAACAAGGGACCACCTGTTTGTCCATCATATTCCAAGGAATTTATTCCTCAATATGGCACTTCAGGATATTATTGAGCCTTTGGAGGGTCCTATGACATGTACATATTATTATTTGGACCCTTATGAGGCTTATTTTTACATTTGTGAGCTAATTTGGTGGGCTTGTCACCAATAGGGGTTTTATTTGCACATTATTTTATCATAGGAGCTAATGTAGTCCCATATGCTAATTTGAACTCCTTAGGAGGCTATATATTGATGTTAGATACACTCATTTGTATCATCACTTGACTTGGGATCTCTCTAATATAGAGAACTTCGCATTTTTTTCCTTGGAGGATATTTTGATTTTCTGCAGATGGATTAATTTTGACGTATGGATTTGGGCTATTTATCTTGTCTTGGAGCTTTGTCTTGTAAATGAAATGTTGGTTGGATATACTCTATAGCGTTGTAAGTAAATTTTGATGTTATTATTCTTGTTGCTGCATACTGCTAAAGCTAGGGCTAGTTGTTGCATGATTGAAATGCGGAATTGAGCATGTTTTAGCTAATTTAATGTATGGGCCAATGTTATATGAATGAAATGTCCTAGATACTATTTGTCTCGATAAGCTTGCATCGTTTGCTTTGAAGTATAAATGCTTGAAGGTCACTTTTTTTTCTTACTCTCAACATTAAATGAAGCTAACTTTTTGGGCCTCCTTGATCAAGAAACCAAGTCCTTACTCATCATCATCCTTGACTCCATATCCCCAAGTGAATTAGGCACTGATATCTAAAAATGGTGGTCATCCCCTTCACCTTTTTCACCTTTTATCACTTTTCCCCAGGTCTAGCCCTCAAAGGTCACCTAGGGCATCAATTTTCTAGGAATTGACCCAAGGAAAAGTTTCGATCTCCTACAGGGTACTGCGTTGGTGGGTCCTCTCCCTCTCCTCCAAAGTTGAGGCAATTCTAACTGTGGAATCTTCAGGAATCCGAGCCCTAGCTCAAGGATCGAATTCTGCCTAGGCATCCCCAAGGCTAGACCTCAACAGGACCATTTCTACCTTTCGAAGTAAATATTTGTGTTTGGTCCTTTCCTTTCACCTTGTCTAGGATAGGAACATCATTGGCTACTATATTCCATCCTCGAACCTGGGCTGGGTCCACTTGGCCCCGTGTGGTCCCACTTCTTAACAAAAATTATTTGTCAAGGACCATTTGGGAATCCAAGTTTCGCAAGGATTATAGGGATTGAGAACCTCGTTTATAAGTCTATCCTTTCTCCCTCAACCCTCCAATCCTCACCCCATACTCCTAGTGGACCAAGTCCCCTGCTTAAAGAGCAAGCAAGTTCAAGGTCACTTATCACCTATCCATTGACATATACTTTACAAGTGATCCCTACACTACCGGGACTCCTCCCATAAGTGAAATTCTGTAAAGTGCAGGGAGACTTAGCTGTGGTGACAGTGGGCTAAGCCTCCACCGGTGCCCTTAACCTAGCAGTTGACCTCTTAGGAACCCCTTTAGGTCCCCTGCTGGTTTGAGTGGTAACAGGAACCATACATCCTCAAATAACACATCACACGATCAATCTATAAGTCACTCAAACCTCTAGCTCATCATTATCCATGGAACTAAGTGCCCCAACTATCTAGGGCTCGTAGTGATGAAAATCACCAGGGCAGTGAAAATATCACCAGTACCATCCCTATGCAAGAGAAGGGGTTCAGGAGCTAACAAGTGTTTAATCCAATTATGAAGAGGATGCTTGAGGTGAAGAAATTTTTTAGTGTCTCATATTTATTGATAATTTAATTCTTGAACCATATTCCTTAATAAAGAAGTTTTATCTGTTAAAATTTGGATACCACAGGACAAGTGGTTCCCTAAGGCTTTGATCTTTGGCCTAGGGAAAAGTGTCCAAATTTATTTGTACTTTTCTCGTAAAGTGACTTTATAAGTGGTAAAGTTACATTCTAATTTAAAAATAACTTTATAAATTGTCAAGTTACATTCTAATTTAAAGGTGACTTTATTAAACTCAATGAAGAATTACAAAGTGAAAAAGTGACTATGGAAATAAAAGGCTAAGTGGGTCTTTGTTTAAGTGGATGAGTTAAAAAATAGAAAGTGAGAATTCAATGCACATTTATTCTCATCCCTAGATCTAAATGAATCTCAGCCATTAGATCTTAAGGTAACCCAAAAGGTCATTTAGAGAATAAAAGGAGAAGAGAAGAGGAAAAGATCATTCATTTCTTTCATGAGCATTTGAGAGAAAGAGGAGAGAACAAAGAGAAAATTTCTGAGCAGTGAGTAAGTGAAGGAGAGCAACAAGAAGACATTTCAGCAAATCTGGGCAGCAGCATTTATTGACATGCATCCCAAAGAAAAACCGTACAGTAGGAGAAAGGCACAAAAATTGAGGAAGAGGGACAACAAGTTTTGGGCACGCTTTTCGACACTGGACGTACAACATTTAATGTTGTTTTATTGCTGTAAAAATTTATGTTTAGGCTGTTCGCTGATTGGCACGATTTTCGAGGTGGAGTTCAAGTACGGAAATCGAGATAAGTTGTAATTTGTGGTTGCTGGAATTTTTACTATGTATCCAGTTTCTCTGTAAAAACATTTTCAGAAATAAAGAAGAGCTTTCAAACTAATTTTCCCCAAGAGTTGTAGGGGTTTTTCCAGGGTCACATTGACCAAAAATCAGTGTGTTATTTTCTCTGTGTAGCAGTCATAATTTTGCTATGTTTTATTTCTGCAATTTCAGCGGTTGTGAAATCTCTAAATTTGTGTTTTCAGAAAAATTTTGTCATTTCCAGATTTTAGAATTTTTATCATGCTTGGATTTAAAACTAAATGCATGGAGTGATAAGGAAAACTGATAACCGGAGTGGGGGTTGAAATTTCTTCATTATCTTTGCAGGAGGTTACACTTTCTGAACAAGAGTTCAAACGAGGTGAACCCTTTTCCAATACTGTTCTTGAGGAAAACAGTTCTATTCTGACAGTCTTAATGCTTTAGTGTTTTGGAAGGTTGATACTAGCTTCTAGCTCTTGAAAAGACATCCCGTATGTATATCTTTTATGATTTATGTACCACAGAAGGAGGCTTGGGAAGGCATTGGATGACTGTAATAAGTAGATGTAGGACAAATCTGGAATTATTACAGTTTCAACTTTTTGGACAGAAAAGTAAAGCCTTCAAGACTAAGAGAGGGCCAAATAATTTAATAATGTATATTTTCATTTCATCTTTGAAATATCAAATATAAAGATATTTTTCATGGCAAAAAACAATATTGCTGTATTTGCACCAATCTTGGAAGTTAGAACCTGACCCCATTCCTGCAGCTGCAAACACTAGTAGTTGTGTGGCAATGCAAACTAAAATTACCGCTTTAAAGATATGATGCCTAGTTTCTGACATTATATTTGGAGGCAGACATGCATCATTTTCAGCTGTGTTTAAAATGCTTAGGCATTATCAATTCTCAACAGCATTTTTCAATACAAAACTGTTTGGTTGCATACTGAAATAAAAAAACTATTGTTTTGTGACGATTGGGCAGCTGTGAGATTAACCATTAATCCATGACAATAGTGTAGACCTAAGAATGACAAGGTATTGAGAGTTTCTTCTGTTGATAGAACCAAATCCATTGCATCTCATGAAAAATTGCATAAACAAGCAATGTCTCTTTTTCTTTTGTAACTTAAGGGTTCAACTATACATTGCTACAAAGACAGCATTCCATATAAATCAACAAGATCATTACTATTTCTCATTTTGCTATAATACATGATGATCTAACTCTATTGCTTTGTTCTCAAACTTTCATTCCAGCCCTACAATGAAAGTATGAGATAATAGCATCAATAGATACCTAGGAAACATGCAATAAGCAATAAGAGAAATAATAATAGTAATAATAAATAGAGAACATGCCTTGATTAAATTCAAGACAATTATTGGATTGCCGTATCGCTTACAAAGATCCTCAAAATGCAGCTTTGTTGCTTGATAAGTTGGATCATATCTGTGTACTGAGGGCATTAAAAATCAGTCAAAGGATTCTACACAAACAAGCAGATGAAATTATGCAACTAATGTTCCCTGATTAGCTCATAAAAATTCATGGAAAAAATAGTTCTATAAAAGGAGTGACATAATAAATTCACGCACATATAATGTCAGGCTTTGGACTCAAACGTGAAACTTCCTGAGACCAGAAAAGGGGTATTGACCCTCGCATCTGAACTACAGAGCTCATTTTCCCTTTCCCAGTTCCTCCATCCTCATCCAGAACAATCTGCTCTGTTTCGACATCATTTGCTACTCTACCAAGATCATTAACTCCCCTTTTCAAATATCTGCAGTAAACATTGAAAAACAATAAGAAAATTCCCAACTGTACAATACAACTAATTAAAAGAAAGCTCAATACTCCTCTATGCCATTTACTTTTAGTGTTCAACACAACCAAGACCACCAACTTAATGCTTTCTGAATTCTAACTAGAAGTGAATGCAAAGTATGCTTCTTTTTTTAATCAGGAGAATCGGTAGACCTGCCACCTATCACCGAGGAGACCTGGGATCAAGTCAGTGGGACTGCCACTATATTCCCGAGCTGAGTGCAAGCCTCACTAGACAAGTAAATCAAGTTTTGAATCTGGGCAGGGCCACTATATTGGTTGGAAAACACCTTCCAGTGCAGGACATCCACTGTTTGGTCAGAGTATTTTATTTAAAAGTAGAATAAAAATTGTGTGCGTGTGTGTGAGAGAGAGAGAGAGAAAGAGAGAACTCAAGGTAAACAGCCATTAGTGATTTAAGTTCATTTCATTTTTCACTGTCCCTTGACTGATTGGTACTTCTCACTTAGTTCAATTTATTCAACCCTATATTTCTTTGTTAGTCTCACCATGCTTTTAACTAGGAGTAAAAAAATCTTAATATTTTATTTCTGGATCTCAATTTGATCGGTTGAGAAGAAAGAGAGCTGAATTTCAGATGTTTCAAGCCCTGAGCCTCTGTCCATCAAAAATCAACTGTAGTCAACCCATGTGAATAAATTAACAGACAGTTAAACATACTAGGTGGCTTAAGGAGATAGACTTGATCAAAGGTGTAAAGATGCATCCCTTGGGCTGAATGTTGCTTCTCAATTGGATTATGTGCTGAAAATGCCTTTGAAGGCTTAGAAGGCTCCTTCAAGGAAGGCTACAGTTGGAAGGGTATTTACAACTATATGGCATTCTCGCTATAGTAAATTCAGCATAAGGGTAAGAGTAAGTAGATTAATGTGGAATGAAATCCCATCGTAGGGATATTACACTGTTGTACTACCTTGCAATTTAAAAAATCAAAAAGATACAACCACAGGCCAGAGAGGTATTGTTATTGCCAAATATAGCACCTTAGTACAAAGCCTCACTAAGCACTCTAGATTAGGAGCAACAATACAATCAATCACCACTGTTGTCTTAGCAATTATTCCCTTTGTTATTTTGTGGTCAAACACTATCCCCGCAAGGGTGCCTTCCCTAGACGATCTTAGACATTAGATAACCCAAGTGTTTCCAGGCTAAGTACCCCCTAAGGGTGCTACTATAAATTACACTCAGAAATATTAAATAATTAGGGTTTCAGGTGAGATAAGATGTAATTCCAAGACTGCGAGTTTAAAGGACCATATAGCTAAATCTAGAGATGATCATCCTCAAAAGGTTTAGAAGGGGTCATTGGGAATCTAAAAAGAGTTTTAAATATTCTCAACCAAAGCAAGAATGAAAAGGGAAGTACAGAGCTCAAAGAAAATTTTGCTCATATTTCAAGGTTTGTTGCACCTTTCTTTTGAACTTGAATCCGTCTAGAAAATTATGAATTGAAAACATTCTTGTCCTATGTTGCCGGAAACTTGCCCAACCTTCCCCCCCATGTATTAGTCGTACTTCGATATCAAAACTTTGAAACTCGACTAAAACACATTTCAATTTGTATGAAATGCATTTCACATGTCGAAAATGTGTTTCATACAAACTAAAACATGTTTCAACAACTATACATAGTGTTTCCAAATGAAATTTGTTTGATTTTGCCTTGATTTAATTGTTGGGACCCACACTTTTGGATTTATTGCCTAGTCAGAGGTTAATTATGAATTAATGAAACTTCTAGAAACAACTAAGAATGAAATTTTTTCTTTAAAATGGTTCCACTCTCAGTTTTCACCAAAATGTTGTTAATTAATGGTAATGTTAAATTCTTGGAGTAAAAGAAATCTCACTTTTACTTAAATTTTTAACCTTACCATTATGTGTTTCAAGGTGTTTTAAAGTGTTTCCAACCTCATTGGTCTTCATATGGAGAAAGTAGAATTTCATATCTTATTCAAAATTCAACAAACTTAAACAGTTTTCAGAATTTCAAGATTATTTTCATTAGATTCTATCATGTATGAAGGTATGGAATCGATACTTAATCAAGAGAACCAAGCCCTTTATGTACCTCGATTTTGGTGATATTGCTTGTTGGACTCCTCTTTCATGGCCTTTGCAAAAATGTGCCCTTCACTCAAACCAAAATCATTGATCAGGCATGCTAGGATATTTCATAGCATATTTTAAAGCATGGATTAGGTAATTTCATCAAAATTGGGTGGTGTAGACTGATGTCCCTAGAGGATTGAGGTAGAGACAAAAGGTGATACTAATGATGAGGATCCCAATATAAGTGATGGTGTTACATTGCTTGTCAATTAAATGTTCTTGCTCATTTATTCATAATGATTTCATTCAAGGTTCCAGTGCATTTTTGTTTTGGAAACACATACCCATTTCCACATATCAAGCAAGTTAATTTTTGTCCCATAGTCATTTCCACACCCAACATACAACTCTCAGGTTTTTAGGGGAAACGACACTCCCACTTCCCACTCCTCCCACTTCACTCCATCCACGAGCAATGTTGCCTTTACAGCAATGCCATGTCTGGGCCTGTTACCTGCTCATATGCACATGACAGGGAACGAAAACCCCATTGCCCAATGGACGAGGCATTTATCAAATTTTAGATCAGAAGTCAAGCAGGGCATTTTGCCCCTTTTCTCTCTCTACTTTCTCTCTCTTCTCTCAAATTCATACCCCTAAGGGGAATTGTAATAAATGAATGCTAACATGATGAACTTATGCAACATACTTAGGCAACTTGGGGCCCGGTTTCTAAGTGAGTCCACTCTAGAGTGTTTTTTTAATTGACTAATTATTTTCGCTCTTTAGCGATAAATAACTAGTCGAGTCTTTTCACGCATATACCTCCAAAGCTGAAGTGCGGCTTAATAATTGGACCTTGAATATGTCCTAACGTCTAGGGTCAATGTATATTACCATGATAGGGCATATCTAGATGCTTTCGGAATTTGACTAGGTATTTTTACGAATTTTTAAATAATTAAAAATTACTACAGGATGGGATTTTTAATTAATATTCTATGTAATAATATAAATAAGTGGTGGTCAGAAATGTTGGTGGTATGTGGGTGCTCAAAATTCATGCTCAGAGCACAAATATTATCCTAGTACACTTTGGGGTCAAAAAATGACTATTTCCCCATGAAAACCCACTCTTACTCAAAACTGAGGAGAAAAGACAAGATAATTGGAAAATAATTGAGCTAGGGGCATATTAAAGTCATGTTCCAAGTCAAAAGAAGTCAAGAGGTGATTTGGCAATGTGGAGACCAAGTTAAATAAGAGTTGGAATGCTACCTAAGAGAACTGGCTCCACTTCCAGCATGTCAAAGATTGAGGTCGAGTTAACAGCAGTTTAGGGGGGGCAAGTTGGAGATTTACTAACCCTGGATCTTTATTTATGGTTATTTCCTTGCCCTCAGAAGGGAAAGACCTAATGGACCTTTCCTAAGTTGATCATTTGCTAAGTCAATGAAGGGGGTTTGAGGTGTTTCTGATCCCTCCTCTTTCTCACAGTGAGGCATTCTGATGATGACGAAGGGTATAAGGTGATGTAAGCAGGCCAATATTCTCCTCCCAGGCCCACAAATTTCTTGTTGGTTTCTTTGAGATTTATGTAGGAGTTAAGTGGGGAGTTAACTCCCCCTTAAACTCCTTTCCTTCACACATATCGAGCAGCCAGCAAAGGAGATGATACACTGCCAGCAACAATACTTGTGCAGGCCAGACTAGAGATTCCACGCAACAGATAAAGAGACACTTGTTTGAGATCTGATAGCACACATTTTTCTTGTTGTGAGTTATGTGGGGGGCTTGTCTCCCTTTACTTCTTGTTCTTCCACACTTTGCAGCCACAACAAGTACATTGGCATTCAAGTAACTAGCACGCAGGCCACCTATAGGATATTGTTATCAGCGCTACCAATCAAGGAGATTCATATAGCAGTTCGATGGACCACTTGGGAAACTCGTTTTGCATTGGGATTGACACCTTCTGCCACTTTTTCATTGGTTATTCATTGGGATTTTCTCCCACAACTTGTATTAATAAACCCCATGGGCTCATTATTCTTCAGTATTGAAGCTTTAGAGCTTGGCAGACCGCTACTAAACTGTGTACCTGTTATATCATCAATAAAAAAGCTTTCGAGGCTAGAATGGTGTACGACTTATGTGGTTGCTTTGATCTCACATGAGGTACCTTTGTGTTGATTCTATTGCATTACTTTAAATTGGTTAGTATAGGCCTTGATAGGGGCACTGTTGCCCGAAGGACAAAGCAAATAATCTTGGTTGTTTGTTTTCTTTCTTCGTAGTTTTGTACTTTGGAATTGAAATCCACATGTAATTCTTGGTTGAATGCAATGCCTTTCAATCTCCATATGCAAGCTTCACCTATCTTAACTAATATTTTGCTAGGATCTTAAGTAATTTGCAGGTACCTCAAGGCTTGAAGACTTGGGTCTCTCTTAGGTTGGAGTGCCCATATATTCAAACATATAAGGAACAATCCCACCTTGCACCAATTTCTTCTTCCAGAACCTTCGAAATTTTCTCCAACAAATCTCCCACTCTTTGCTCAAATATCATAAAAACTTCTCTAAATTTCTTGGGTTTACTTTTGGAGCATTATTGTTGAATCTAGCAAGCCAAAGGTTGATATTTGTGGCTGTCCTAATAGTCAAAAATCAGCCAAGAAAAGCTGATTAAACTCAGCTATTCTTGTTTCTTCTAAAGTAGGAATTTCCTTTGTTTAATATAAATTTTAATTAGAATTTTTAAAGTTGATTTCATACTAACAATTGCGGATGTTACAATTGGCACCTTTCACCTTGCTTAGCTTGCTTATTTCTTGCCATTCCATAAAAGAACAAGGAGGAATGTTGGTTAGCTTTACCCATCTTTGAACATTGGAGAACTCAAGGCTTTTTTTTAATTGCTACTTGTAAAAAACCAGCAATGCTCGGTTAGAAGAAAACCAGTGCACAAGAATGTAATTGTGTGTAGGTTTGTATTTGTATGTGTAGTACTTTTGTATTATTAATAAAATTTGAATGGTGTACAATACCTTTGTGATGGTTTGCCTATATAGGCAGTGACTGGCCATGAGGGCTGAATAGTCATGTCTTTTGACTACTTACCTCTTCATAATTAGTAACCTTTTTTAATAATTACTTAATTAATTACTATTTTAATATTATTTATTTTATAAAGATTTTATTCATAACATTGCCACGCCCTTTAGAGATGATTTGTACTCAAAGCATAACCAGAAGGGTTTCCTCTAGTTGAATATGTTTGCTATCGAGTGGCTTCTTTATGTTGACTTGTGCAGTCCTCACGAGTATTTGTACCTTTCTTGAAGTTGGGAGCGTTAAGACCATATAATTTATAGTGTCGTCCTTCCCAATTAAACTCCATGAATTGTTTTTCAAGGTTTGTAATATAGCTTCAATTATGCTTGGATATATTCCTTAAGTCCACATCTATACATTTTTAGAGATTCTTCATCAAAAAATACTCTTTGTCTTAAAGTTAATACTTCCAATTCGTGGGTGTATTCGCTTACAGACCCTTCTTCTTCGTCATGAAACCTTTTTAGCAAGGCATCCACAAAAATTTTCCAAAGGAATGAACAAATTTCACATTTATTGGACCACCGTAGGAACTGTTGTTGCCTGGATTGTACAGGCACCGCGACAACCACTCAAAGCGGGGGTTGTCACTCTGATCCCCACCCACTGCGTTCTAGTTGTCGCTTAACAACAGGCTATGGGGGATAGTCCCTATGGAATGAGGTGAAGGAAAACAAGTTGGAAACCAACTTGCTTGGGAGACACGGATGAGTGGCCTAGCTACTTGGTATAATTTAGCAATATTAACAATTAGATTAGATTTTAAGATGAGACCAGTGCCTTATGGAGTCACAATTCTTACTTATTATATATTGAAATCAAGTAACCGAATGGACATTTGTTGTTTAATATGATAGACTATCCTATATGATATGCAATTCCTAAGAGCTAGGTGTGTTTCAAGTATGTTTGTTATCTTTAGCTTAAATAACTAGTCTAAGTTGAACCTCTCCCTTAACTGTTTTGAGAAACAGTCTTAAGAGTAGGTTGTGAAATGGAAACCAACGAGACGCAGGCAGTGGCCTGATTAACAATGCCTCCACCTGTGTTCCACCCACCCAGTGCCTCTGGCGCTGCAGAGAATGTGGTTCTGACAACTGCAAGGTCACTGTGTTAACCACTAAGAAGAGTTGAATCCCTCAAGCTAATTGGAAAAGAGTTTCCCAAGAGTCTATAAACCAAGTTTATACTAGGAGGTAAATTATTAATGCAAACTAAGTCCTTGGATGCTTATGCAAAATAGATTGAGTGAAGTCTTCTTGAGTTAAGATTGTTTAAGTTATTTAAGTACTTATTGTGAATTATCTTATAGCAAGAGTACTTAACAATGATGAGATAACAATCTTAAACAAGATAAATGCTTAGAGACACAAGTGCCAATATTCAATAAGGTTCCACAAGATGCTTAGAAAATGTCAAATGATCAATGTTGAGATGCTTACTTAGAAGTTAGAATGATAACCAATGAAACTTAAGATGCCAAGTGCCTAAGATAGACAGCCAAGATATTAAAACCTCTTAAAATTATGATCTCTAGCTTAGAGCAGTTATCCAATGATTTCTTAACAATGCCTCAATTAGATGTCAAACACAATGATGCCAATTAGATCTCAAGTGTTAAAGCAATTTAAACCAATCACAAGATCAAAGATTTAGAGCTTAAGTGTAGAAGTACTTTTAGTGCAAAATTCAGAATGAGACAAGCAAGTGTTAGATCTCAAATATCAAATCAGCGATATTTTCTTACCCAGAAATCGGATGGCTAGAGACTCAAACGACTCTCTAATTTATAGATAAACCCTCCAAGAGAAAAATAATGGCTAGTTTTCTTGATCATTGTCAAAATAATCTTGGCCGTCAAAAAATACTTGATCATCTTTTAGTCTTAACCGCTGAATTTTTATTTTTTAGGAATTTTCAAATTTCTCATTTAATTCCATTTTAATTAGCTCAAAATTAATTATTTTAAGTTAATTGTCTCAAAAAATTGACTTTGACTTAACCACCAAGGCCCACGAGTCCAATTTTTCTTGAAATATCCAATACTCAATTGGTGGAGGACCTCCAAAAATTAATGCTTTTAAAACCCATGAATTTTTCACTTGGAGAATTTAATCGTCCTAAGACATTTTAATTTTGATTCTAATTAATTAAATTTCTGGCTTAGGATTTTAATTTAATTTTGCCAGAAAATTTAATTAATTGACACATGAGGAGATTAATTATTTTCTTTCTCACCCTCCAATATTTTAACCATGGTGTCTAAGGGACCATGCATTAAAATACTTTTTACATAAGATTTACAATTTCAACCGTCAAAGGGGGAATACCTGTTCGGCTTAGACCCTAAAAAAACATACCAAATCTGTGACATAATATGATCTAGTAGACCAAGTGATTTGTAATCAAATAATTTAGCAAATTAGGTTAAATTATTCCCAAATCACTTTTACATAAGACTCGACTAAACACTAGGACTTACCTAAGACTTTGACAAAAAATTCCACCCTAGCTTTGGGGTGACGCTGGAGGGAAAAACTTTGCCAACCATCTGTGTTTAGAAACACAAATGAATCAGTGAAACGAAAAAACCTCCTAGGACGAAACTCTCGCCAAAATAATAGGTTTACTTATGTTGTCACATACATTCATGGTCTTACTAGCATCATTTACATTACATAACTTGTATAATGAGTTTACAAAGACATATGAATTGCTAATAAATGATCTGATCTTGTTGAAAAATATTGGTACTTCTGCTTCCTTTGGACATTGACAAAATGTGTGCAACATCTAGATCCATATGGGGACACGTTGCTTCCATGAAGTAACATGAAAATCCCAGAATCCTGCATCCAAGAAAATAGAAGTCCATAAAATAGATATCAATTCAAAATCAAAATCATTATGCATATATAGAAAATATTGCTAGAATAAAAAAATCTACTCTAACAAACTGAAATATAAAAGACATAATAAAATTGCGTAAAATCAAACTATATAATGACATGAGATAAAAGGGAGTAGGGTTAGAGGTACTATACAAAACGATGCCCTACGGCATTAGATGTCATTGATGAGGCACAATCTCGGGCATTTGTCTGCTGACTGGTAGATCAATGGGTTGCTTGTTGTTAAAATTGGCAACTAGGGCCAAACTCCACGTGGGTCATCTTACTTATGGCAGCTAATATTTTTCTTGGATTCCTCTCATCGAGAGGTGTAGGATTGATCTAACGATCATCCGATTCCAACATGTATTCATGGAGATATGAATTTATTTGTATTTTTTGACAATTTATCAAGGTCGGCCAGAAAGCATAATAGTGTTTTACACCCCCATCTTATCCTCAACGTGGCATATAAGAAGAGGAGACCTTGAGGCATTAGTACACTCATCTCACCATCTCATTCCTCTCTCTCCTAGTCTCTTGGGTATGCGTAGGAGGAGGAAGACACTCACACATGGGAGAAGGAAGGACGCAGGTCAGTTTTGGGACAGTGTTGACCTAGCGCTGACTGTGGAGCAACATGGCTATATTATGCATGTGTTTGACCAGCGAAGAGGAAGTTGACTGCGTTCTTGGGTTGGGCAGCCTACCCTAGGCTAGCCGCATTGCTGGACAACCTAGCATTGACCTGTTGGAGCATATGTTTGGGACAACATTCATTGATTAGGTCTAACTGCAGTACTGTTGTAGCATTGACTGTTGATTGACCTCCTTGCATTGATTGTTTTGGGCTGCTATCTATTGTTGTTGGAGGTCGAGTTCTCCTAGATTGATTTAAGGTCTTTTGGGAGTTGTTTGACCAGCCTTGACCTTGCCAATCAAAGATTGTATTGTTGTTGTTTTAAATCACAGATTTGTGATATTGTACTATCTCTCTCTCTTTGCTGAATTATTGAAGAATATAGAAGAATTGATCAAAGGGTTTCCTTGCATTGAGGTTTGTCCCTGGCTGGTGCCACATCTTGTGTCTCTTGTCTTAGCTTGTCTTCTATTGTTTACATTTATGTTCTATCTGCATTTTACTATCATGTTGATGTGATACTGGAAATTGATATTGGGCTAATAAGAAGATTTGAAGTAAATTGCTCTTAAGCATAGAACATACCATAATTTAACATGGTACCAGAGTTGAGGTGAAGACAAAGCCCAAACAAGAGCAAGAGCAATCACCGAAAACAGTTGGAAAATGTCAAAAGGCTTCATGGGTTCCCCATCACACTTCCCCACCGAAGACAAGCTCCATGAGAAGTCTGACTATCATGGGTGGAAGATGTCTCTTGATCTGACATTGGAAGAGCAGAAAGTGTTGGACCTGTTAGAGTCGGTCTTAAGCCCTCCATCAGCGATCAAAACTCTTTGCGTTTGCATATGTAGGTGTCTCATCAGTGTCAATTTTTGCATCCCGTTAGGCATGCCATAACCCTGATGGAGGCGTTGGTGTGTTGTACCCCTCTTGGCATTGCTGGTTCAGGTCATTTCAGTCATTAAGCTCTTTCAAGCTTGTCTTATCTTGTCTTGAGGTCAATTTCCTAGGTCTAGGGTTTTGGTCAAATATGTTTACAGGGTCATGTGTTTGAAAAGTCAATGAGTATTCAGCAAGCCAGAGGGATGATTGTAAAAGTGTTTCTTCAAGATTTCTTATCTGGTACAGCTAATCTTCACCTTGGATTTAAAAACTCTATTTTTAAAGCCAAGGTCATTTTCCAAGTTTTTGTAAATAAGTGATGAAATTTCAAAAGTCTTCAGCGAACAAAATGCAACCCTGGTCCCCTTGCCAAGATCCCTCAGATGATCTACCTGCAAAAAGAATCAAGTCAAAGCACTCAATGAGTCAAATTCAGGATAAAAGAAACCAAAAAGTCAGTGTTATAAAGTGTCAAAGAGAAAACATTAGAAAGTGGGTTTGTGAATGAAATTTTTTCAAATGAAACTTATAAAAACCCCAAATTCCCTCCTATCACTCTCATTGTGCATCCTAGACGCTTGCAAGAGAGGTTTGAGAGAGTGATTGAGAGAAAGGAGCGAATACAGAGCGAGTTCGGGCATTGGACTGGTGCGCGACCCGTCAGGCCAGGTGCGCGACCCGTCAGAGGGTCTTCCACAGTGTAAAAATACAACGGGCGCGACCCGTCAGAAGTGCGCGACCCGTTGGGCGTGGTGCGCGACCCTTCATCAGGGCAACTCCTTTTCACAAAAACTCAGCATTTCCTGATTTGTCATGCAAAGTTACATATGCCCATGGATGGATTTGAGTTTTTATGGAGTTTTGGGCCTCCAGAAGATCAAAATACATGCAAAATTTGACTTTCTGCCACTTTTTTGAACTGCAGAAAGCTGTCTTGGGAGAATTGGTTTTTGACAGGGCAAATGAACTCCAAATTCAAAAATTCCAGTTGGGTTGGAAAGTAGATTCACAGACCTTTCCAACAAGCCCACTTTTGCTCAATTTGGCCACCTGCAAGTACCCCAAACAGAGCTCCAACGGGGCGCGACCCGTCAGGCAGGGGGGCGCGACCCGTCAGGCAGATTTGTCCAGAAATGCACTGTACAGCCCAGAAAACGCAGATTTGACTCAATTTGACTTTTTGAGGTTAATGATGGTCCTCTTTGATATAATTGTGACACTTTTTAGACACTTTTACCCTTTTGTAACTCTTCTAAAAGATTCATTTATGAAAAGGGTAAAAATTAAATGTATGAATTGGTTTCCAAGTTTATAGAGGCAAGTTGTTTTGACTGCCTAGTTTGTAGTGCTTAGTTTAGAAGTGGTTGAAACAGCTCCTAGGATAGTGAGCTCGACCCATGGAGGCAGGGAAAGAGGTTAGATCATCTATATTATGTACTTTCTTGCTCATTTTCATGGTTGGACTCTTGAGGGAGAAGCTATCATTGTATTATTTCACTGTATCTCTGCAATTTTTTGCTAAGGAAGACCAGGATTTTGCAGTCCTCTTTGGGATTCTTGTGGACTCATGTGTTGATGGTGTGTTTCTCAATGTTCTTGTAAGCTTATTATGTGTTTCATTTCCTTTCTTTTACTTCTGCATATTAAACAAATGAAGCGTTAAAGTAAGAATTCATGCTTGCCATGCTCTGCTTTTAAATTTGTTTAATTTCTATGTTTTCTACTGTTTAAGGAGAATTCAAAGTATTATTTGCTCTCCTTAGCTCCTCACCGGTCTTTTCTATCCACTCACCTCAATCAAAGGCATCAATACGGTCTCCTACCTCGCCCAAAGAACCCCCTGCAGAAACTGTGTCAAATCCCCGCACCCAAAATTGCAATTCCTCAATTTGCCACCAAAAACCCAAAAAACCCCAAATCAACCTTTTTAATCGGTTTACTAGCCTAATATCAGTGTTACCATTATTGGTCATCTCATCCCATTGAAGATCTGCCGAGATTGACCGGAGAGAGCCTTCTCCTGCCCCGTAGGGCTAGCTACGAGGCTAAATGGTTTGATGTAGCCTTGAGGTTTACCTTTCTCAGCCTGAGGTGAAATTTCAAGCGCTAACAGGACCATGTGAGGGTTAGAATTATGAAGCTCCCATCAAATGCACCAGTTGCTACAAGGAACAAATATACTAGGGGTGAAGTCAAAGCAAAGAAGATCATCCAAGATTCAATTGGCAAGTGTCTGCTGGCCTACATTTCCGAGTTGAACACCTCCAAGGAGATCTACGATAGATTGGTAAGCTTATTTAAAGTTAGTGATGCAAATCAAGTTTTGTTCCTCAAAAATAAGTTTAAGGATATTAACAAGGGAAAGGATAAAGATATTCAATCCTACTTCTTAAGGATAACTGGGATCAAGAAAGATCTCCTATCAATTAGAGAATTCATTTCTGACAGGGAACTAACCATCACTACCCTTGGAGGGCTCCCATCCGAATGGTATGTATTTAGAACCACTCTTCTCACCAATGATCGAATTCTAAGATTTGAAGAATTGATGTCGAGATGCATTCAAGAAGAGACAAGGATGGTGGAGCAAAAAATGCCTTCAAGCAAAGGCAACCCAACTACTTTCTCCTCTCATGCCAAAAGGAGAAATAATTTTGGGTCAAAAGGTCGCTTCAAAGGAAAGACCAAATCGAAGGGCGGAGGGAAGGGCAGATGCTTCGTTTGCAATAAATTTGGCCACTATGCGAAGGAGTGTCCAAATAGAAAGGACACATCACATGATGATGATCAAAATCACTCCAGGGGCAACTCCTACCACAATCAGAGCAATCGCAGGTTCAATGGCAAAGGAAAGAGGAATACAGAAAATTAAGGAAGTGGTCAACCCTCCAAGAAAGCAAGGAACTCTAGGTATGAATCAAAGGTTGTTAACAATAAGCAAGATGAATATTATCTAATATTGGCTCTCTCTCCTCCGGACTTGTTGAGCAATTGGCTTATTGATAGTGGTGCCTCAAGGCACTTCATAGGTTACAAGGAAGCCCTTTCTAATCTGATAGAGAAGGAGACAAACATGAAGATTATTCTTGGAGACAATTACACCTATACCGTAAAGGGTGTAGGGAATGTTACTCTTCAATTAAATCAAGGTAACACGATCCATTTGCAAGAAGTCCTATATGTACCTGATCTCAAGAAGAACCTGGTGTCCATTTCGGCAATGGAAGACAAAGGCTACAAGGTGGCCTTCATTGATGGCAAGGTACGTGTGTGGAAAAAGAAATTTAAAGATGCTTTCACTCTTGGGTTCCGGGTTGACTCTTTATATCAAGTTGGAGGAAGTCCGCTGGGAGTCATGTATTGCAACACATCTCTACAGTCTGAACTATGGCACCGAAAGTTTTCCCACCTTCATTATAAGGCTCTACCCGATGTCAAACAGATGGTGACAGGGATGCCCGAGTTCAAAGTGGAGCATGAAGGAGTATGTCTGAGATGTGCTGACAAAAAGCTCAAAAGGGGACCATTCCCCTCTAGCCATAGCAAGACCTCTGACATCTTGCAGTTGGTTCACTCCGACATATCTAGTATGATGCCCGTGAACTCTTTGGGAGGATATTTATATTAACTCACTTTTACAGATGATTAATCTCGCAAGACTTGGATATACTTCTTGAAAAAGAAGGATGAAGTGTTCTCCTAGTTCCGTCACTTCAAAGCCTTGATTGAGAATCAAACCAAGAAGACGATCAAGATCTTAAGGACTGATAATGGGACCGAGTGTGAATCCAAGGAGTTACATGACTTTTGCAAAGAAGCAGACATTAAGAGGGAGACCACAACAACATGCATTCCTGAGCAGAATGGTGTTGCTGAGAGGAAGAACCGTACGATTATGGAAGTTGTTCGTTCCATGCTCCATTATCAAAGGCTTCCGAAGTTTCTATGGGTCGAAGCTGCAAACACCGTTGTATATGTTCAAAACCGATGCCCTCATCAAGCATTGGATTCCAAAACCCTCGAAGAGATGTTCACAGGTAAGAAACCTGATGTCTCTCATTTTAAAGTTTTTGAAAGTCCCGTATATTTTCATGTGCTGAAAGAGAAAAGAAGCAAATTGGGTGCATCTAGAAAGAAAGGAATCTTCGTGAGCTATAGCGAAAATTCCAAGGGCTATAGAATCTGTCGCTGGTCAAAGGGAAGTCGAGATAAGTCATGATGTCACCTTTGACAAAAATATGGCTCTTAGCAAAGGTTAACAATCTTCCTATTCTAAGGAAAGATAAAGAAGTTAACACCAGGAAGCCGGATGAGAAGGAAGATGAGACGATGCCCAATGTGGAAGAACCTATGGACCCTATTGATCCCCCTCCGCAAGAGCCTTCCTCTGCTAGGAAGAGGCACTCATGGCTTAGGGGGACCCCAGAAGATGCCGAGAGACATATTGCACCCAGAGGGACTTTCCGTGAAAGTAAGAAGACGACCAAGTATCATGGATACTTGACCATTATGAGCACCATCATTCAAAATGAGCATTCATTGTTCGAAGTAGCCATGAAGTATCAAGCATGGAAGGATGTTATGAATGAGGAATACAAGTCCATCATAAAGAATGAAGTCTGGGATATGGTCCCCAGACACCAGGACAAAATAGTTGTCACCTCAAAGTGGCTTTACAAAATAAAGAATGGAGCTAATGGGAGTGTTGAAAAGTACAAGGCTCGCTTTGTTGCTCGAGGCTTCTCTCAAAAGGAAAGTGTGGATTATGATGAGATATTTGCACCTGTTGCCCGATACACCACCATCCACTCGATCATAGCCCTTGCCGCTTCGCAAGGATGGAACCTACATCAGATGGATGTCAAGACCGCGTTCTTGCATGGTTCGATTAAATAAGAAGTCTATGTGGAACAACCCGAGGGGTTTGAGATTCATAATTGGGAATCTCATGTATGCAGGTTGAAGAAAGCCCTCTATGGGCTGAAGCAAGCACCCCGAGCTTGGTATGAGAGGATCGATAGCTACTGGATGAAGTTGGGATTCCCTAGGAGTGAAGTCGATCCAACCTTTACTTTAAGGTTGAAGATGATAAGCCTCTAATACTAGTGTTGTATGTTGGCAACCTCTTCCTAACAGGTGCAGACCCTCTCATTCACAAATGTCAGAGGCAGTTGGCTTCCGAATTTGAAATGAAGGACCTAGGACTGATGCAATATTTCCTAGGACTGGAGGTCTGGCAAAAGCCAAGAGAAATTTTCCTATCTCAAGGAAAATATGTGGTGAAGATATTGAAGAGATTTGGGATGGTGGACTACAAGCCCGTGACTACCCCAATGGAGCTTAACTTCAAGAAGTTATGCGGTAGTGTTGTCGGACCTGTTTTGGGAAATGCTTTTGAGTATCGTCAACTCATAGGAGCATTGATGCTCTTGGTGAACTCCCGTCCGGATATATGTTTTGCAGTCAACACATTGAGCCAATATATGGTTGAGCCTCATCACTCACATTGGATTGGTGCTAAGAATCTTTTGAGATATCTTCGGGGCACAATCACTCATGGGTTGAGATACACTGCCAAAGACGTGAGGCTATATGGGTATTTTGATGTTGATTGAGCAGGCAGTGAGGTGGACCAAAAGAGCACTTCCGGGTGTTGTTTCTCTTTGGGTTCTGCCTCAATATCCTAGATGAGCAAGAAGCATAAGTTGGTGGCTTTGAGCACCACCGAGGCAGAGTACATTGCTGTGAGTATGGCCTCTTGTGAGGTTGTCTAGTTGAGGAAGCTCTTCAGGGAGTTGTTTGGACATACACTGGATACTACCGTGATCCTCTGCGATAACCAGAGTGGGATTCGTTTATCAAAGAATCCCGTATTTCATGATCGCTCCAAGCACATCAATATCAAGTACCACCTTATCTGGGATATGGTAAAACGAGGAGCAATAAGGCTCCATCATATTGGGACTGATGAGCAAGTCGCCGACATTCTGATGAAGCCCCTGGGAAAGGTCAAATTCTTGACTTTCCGAGAATGACTAGGAGTCATGGAGAGACCCTATCATGAGGGTCCTGTATGATGCATACATTGAACTCTGGGAGCTCCGACATGATTGGGGTACTTCTTGGAGCGACGAGCGACCATAGGGTGACTCACCCTCCCCTAGTGGTGTGCTATGTACAGGGTGAATGATTCAACCTTCCACTGTGATACCCCAAGGCACATGTAGGCAGGATGAGTGGTTCATCCTTCTCCTACTAAGACATCCTACCCATGCAGTCTGGGACTCATGGGAAGTACCTCTCATCTGGCCAATGAGTAGGGAAATGAGGATAGGGACCATAGTAGTACCGATGGACACATCGTGTATCTACCGTACTCCCTATGCTAGGATGACATTGATCTGGGATCAACTGGAACTGACTTCGGGTCAGTAAGAGTGATATAACTCACTCTCTTTTGGAACTGACTTCGGGTCAGTAAGAGTGGTATGACACACTCTCTTCATTGGACTGACTTCACGTCAGTGGAGGATGGTATGATACATTCTCGATCATTTCTTCTTCTTCATAGTTCAGCAGACCAGACCAGAGCAGAAACAAGTAGTGCAGGGCAGTGCATTTGATGGCAGAGATAGTACCGGCAGACAAATGGATTAGCAAATGGAGTTCTCCCTAGTTGAGAGGGAGTGCTAAAATTGGAAACTAGGGCAAAACTCCATATGGGTCATCTTATTTATGGCAGATGATATTTTTCTTGGATTCCTCTCATCAAGAGTAAGATTGATCTAACGATCATCCGATTCCAACATGTATTCATGGAGATATGAATTTTTTGTATTTCTTGACAATTTGTCAAGGTTGGCCAACAAGCATAATAGTGTTTTACACCCCCAGCTTATCATCAACGTGGCATATAAGAAGAGGAGACCTTGACGCATTAGCACACTCATCTCACCATCTCATTCCTCTCTCTCCTAGTCTCTTGGGTATTCGTAGGAGGAAGGCACTCACACATGGGAGAAGGAAGAACACAGGTCAATTTTGTGACAGCATTGACCTAGGGCTGACTGTGGAGCAGCAAGGCTATATTATGCATGTGTTTGACCAACGAAGAGGAAGTTGACTGCGTTCGTGGGTTGGGCAAGCTCTCCTAGGCTAGCTGCATTGCTAGACAGCCTAGTGTTGACCTATTGGAGCATATGTTTGGGACAGCGTTGACTGGTTAGGGTTGACTGCAATATTGTTGTAGCATTGACAGATGTTTGACCTCCTTGCATTCACTGTTTTGGGCTGCTATCTATTGTTGTTGGAGGTCGAGTTCTCCTAGGTTGATTTAAGGTCTTTTGGAAGTTGTTTAACTAGCCTTGATCTCGCTGATCAAAGACTATATTGTTGTTGTTGTAAATCACAGATTTGTGATATTGTACTATCTCTCTCTCTATGTTGAATTATTGAAGAACATAGAATAATTGATCAAGGAGTTTCCCCGCATTGGGGTTTGTCCCTAGTTGGTGCCACATCTTGTGTCTCTTGTCTTGGCTTGTCTTCTGTTGTTTACATTTATGTTCTATCTGCATTTTACTATCATGTTGATGTGATGGCAATGCTAGAAATTGATATTGCGCTAATAAGAAGATTTGAAGTAAATTGATCATAAGCATAGAACATACCATAATTTAACACTTGTCAAATGTCCCTTGCTGAAATTTGACCCTCTTTGTTCGGTGTAACTACTCGTCACTATGTTGCATATCTTTGTCAAACCATAATTTGTTTCTCTTTTTGCTCGGAGGAGGGTATGGGTGTAGAATGTAGAAAAATGACAAATTGGTTGAACAAACTCTGACTCGAATGAGGCAGATGCTCCTGTGGAATAACCTGTTCACCATTTTCTAATCTCTTCGGGACTTCCACATGATACCTTCTCTCTACTTCTCTATACAATCTGACCATGCCACCTGTTGCTCATGAAACAGTAGCATAAGATAGATCCATCCGAATATAACCACCCAGATCGGCTGCAAACTCCCTAGAAAGAAGCATTCCCCACACATATGGCACATCAATTATTGTTATGTCCATGGTGATGATTTGGTTGGGTAATCAGCGAATAAGACTTGTAGATATTTAGCCACACCAAGGACTTCAAATTTTCTAGAATCCATTGAGCAAATGTTATGATAAAGTCTAGATATTCTTAAGCTTAATTGTTCTATAGCTTTCTTAGTCATAACATTTGCAGATGCACTGGAATCAAGCATGCAATTTTGGAGCAAACGGTCATTTATGTCCAAAGTCAAGAAGAAAGATTGATGGTCTTCATTAGTCATATAGTAGTTTAAGTCCTTTAATATTCAGCAACTCTAAGACTGAGACTGCCATCTTGATATTATTGATCCATGTTGTTTAATCTACCTTTAGGCCAAACTTATACCTTTTAGCATGAACTTGTCTATTCTGACTCTGATTCTTATCTCTCTTGGTATAACCTTTACTTTCTGCGAGCTCTAGAATCCTCTCCTGAGATAGCTTTTCACCATATGCCTAAGTAATGGGGCCGTTTTCTTCATTGAAAGTATTGATGGCAAAAGATGAAGATATGATATCAGCAGATCGACTTTCCTTGGATTTATCTTGACTCGATTTATTATCCTGTTGATTTCTACTTTCCTCCAAGATCCTTCTAGCAAAGGCACATGTACATTCTTCATGAAAACTCTCACAAGATCTGCAAAAAGGAACGGGTTCATCAATCATATTGGTAGACTAATATGGTGTAGGAGGCCTTCGATCATTTAGTGGATTTCTTCTCAGTCATGGATTGTTGTTGTTACCCCTGTTGTTATTGTTATTTCTAGGCGGCATAATATGCATTCTGGACCTTTCCATTTGTATTAATTGATTTTGCATCTCTCTCATCTTTCTGTCATGTTCAACTTTCATTTCTTTCATAAATCAGGTCAATTCTTTAACTATCTCAGATTCTTCCTCTTTAACCTCTTTCCCCTTAGAATTGACTTAAATTCTTCCGAAACCATGGATATCTGACTTTCCAAAGGTCGTCTTATCTTTTTCCAACTCCTCAACTGTGCTTTGGGCAATAGCTAAAGTGTTGGGATGGGCACATCTCATCTCATACTGCGTGTCTACGGGGTTAGCCTTAAGATATTGTTCCAGAATTGTCTTGTCAGGAGGCTTGTATTCTTGAGTCATGTCTCTTAATAGCTTATTAAATATTTGCTTAAATTCTACAACTGTTTCATTTTCTTTTTTCTTAATAGTGTTGAATTTTTTAATCAAATACTTTCCTTCCCTCTTATGTCCATACTTATCTCTCAATGCATCAAGAAGGGATCTCAAGGAGTCGAAGATATTGTAAGCTTTGGTTTCACCAATCGAAAACATTATCTTTAAAGAATTCACAAATAATTTCATTTGAACATCCTCGTGATTATAAGCATAAGCATGAGCGAATCTTTGGATAAAGAAATTGAACTTCTTTATGTGACTTTCAGCATTAATAGCATTGCTTGATTTTAGACTTTTGTAATCCATAATGATTATGAGATTATCTTTTAGATTAATCACATCATTAAGTTATGGTCGACGTTTCGAACCATCTAATGTGGTTCATCCTCGAGACAAAGGTGAAAAAATCAATCTATCTAGAAGGGAGGCAACTTACTCATAGTGGACTCATTCGGCAAATCATGCAGATATCCCTGAATGTTGGTGAAGTTACAAGGCCTGTAGAAGTCAACCATGATGTCTTGACTTATAGCATGGTTGATGAAAAGCAAATGGAGATCAAGGAGAGCTTCCTGTTAGAGAAAATTTAAACGATCTCTAGAATGCAATTTGTTTAACCAGGCTCTTAGAACCTTTTCGGGGTTAGGAGCGGGGTTAACCAAGCTACTAGGTGCTAATGGTGTGAATAAACAAGATGAGAAGATTAGTGAGAGAACAATAGATAAGTTGATGAGAAGATGAAGAACGAGCAAGAAGGGTAACAAAAAGTGTGGTGTTGATGGGACAATGAATGAAGAATGAAGGATTACAAGATGATATGATAAAAGAGGATGTCGTTCTAGCGCCGAGAGAACAAGATAAACTTATTCTCAACAACGGTGCCAAAAAATGTTGTCGCCTTGATAGTATACGCACTGCGACAACTACTCAGGGCGGGGGCTGTCTCTCTAATCCCCACCCACTCTGTTCTAGTTGTCTCCTAACAACAACCTATGGGGGGCAGTCTCTATGGAATGAGGTGAAGGAAAACAAGTTGGGAACCAACTTACTTCGGAAGCACAGATGAGTGACCTAGATAACTGGTAGAATTTAACAAGATTAAAGATTAGATTAGATTTTAAGATGAGATGAATGCCTTATGGAGTAACAATTCTTGCTTATTATAAATTGAAATCAAGTAACCGAATGGACACCCGCTTCTTAATATGATAGACTATCATATATGATATGCAATTCCTAAGAGCTAGGTGTGATGCAAGGATGTTGGTTATTTTTAGCTTAAATAACTAGTCTAAGTTGAACCTCTCCCTTAACTGTTTTGAGAAACAGTCTTCAAAGTAGGGTGTGAAATGGAAGCCAACAGGAAGCAGGCAGTGGTTTGATTAACGATACCTCCTCCTGTGTTCCACCCACCCAATGCCTCTGGCGCTACAAAGACTGTGGCTCTAACGACTGCAAGGTGATTGTGTTAACCACTAAGAAGAGTTGAATCCTTCAAGCTAATTGGAAAAGGGTTGCCCTAGGAGTCTCTCAACCAAGCTTACGCTTGGAGGTAAATTATTAATGCAAACTAAGTCCTAGGATGCTTATGCAAGATATATTGAATGAAGTCTTCTTGAGTTAAGACTGTTTATATTATTTAAGTACTTAGTGTGAATTATCTTATAGCAAGAGTACTTAACAATGATGAAATAACAATCTTAAACAAGATAAATGCTTAGAGACACGAGTGCCAATATTCAACAATATTCCACAAGATACTTAGAAAATGTCAAATGACCAATGTTGAGATACTTACTTAGAATGATAACCAATGAAAATTAAGATGCCAAGTGCTTAATATAGACAACCAAGATATTAAAACCTCTTAATATTATGATCTCTAACTTAGAGAAATTATCCAATGATTTCTTAACAAGACCTCAAATAGATGTCAAACACAATGATGCCAATTAGATCTCAAGTGTTAAAACAACTTAAACTAATCACAAGATCAAAGATTTAGAGCTTACGTGTAGAAGTGTTTTTAGTGCAAAATTCAGAAATTTTTTGTAAACTTGCAATGAGACAAGAAAGTGTTAGATCTTAAAAATCAAATCAACAGTAATTTCTTAGCCAGAAATCAGATGGTTAGAGACTCAAGTGACTCTCTACTTTATAGATAAATCCTCCAAGTGAAAAATAACAGCGAGTTCCCTTGATCCTTGTCAAAATAATCTTGGCCGTTGAAAAATACTTGATCATCTTTTAATCTTAGCCGTTGGAAATTACTTGATCATCTTTTAATCTTAGCCGTTGAATTTTATTTTTGAGGAATTTTCGAATTTATCATTTAATTCCATTTTAATTAGTTCAAAGTTAATTATTTTGATCTAATTTCCTCGAAAATTTAACTTTGACTTAACCACCAAGGCCCGAAGGGCCAATTTTTCTTGAAATATCCAATATTCCCCTAGTGAAGAAACTCCAAAACTTAATACTTCTAAGACAAACAAATTTTTCACTTGGAGAATTTAATCTTCCTAAATCATTTTAATTTTGACTATAATTAATTAAATTTCTGGCTTAGGATTTTAATTTAATTTTGCCAGAAAATTAATTAATTGACACATGAAGGGATTAATTTTTTTTTTCACCCTCTGATATTTTAACCATGGTGTCCATGCATGAGGGACCATGCATTAAAATATTTTTTACATAAGATTTACAATTTCAACCCTCACAAGGGGAATACCCATTTGGCTTAGACCCTTAAAAAACATACCCAATCTGCGACACAATATGATCTAATAGACTAAGTGATTTGTAATCAAATAATTTAGCCAATTAGCTTAAATTATTCCCAAATCACTTTTACATTAGACTCGACTAAACACTAGGACTTACCTAAGACTTTGACAAATAATTCCACCCTAGCTTTGGGGTGAGAATGGAAGGAAAAACTCTGCTAACCATCCGAGTTTAAAAACACAAATGAATCAGTGAGACGAAAAACCTCCTAGGATGAAACTCTCGCCAAAATAATAGGCTTTCCTAGGTTGTTACATACATTCACAGTCTTACTAGCATCATTTACAGTACATAACTTGCAAAATGAGTTTAAAAGGACATATAAACTATTGATAAATGATCTGATCTTGTTGAAAAAAATTGGTACTTTTGCTTCCTTGGAACTTTGACAAAATGTGTTCAACATATGGCTCCATATGAGGACACGTTGCTTCCATGAAGTAACGTGAGAATCCCAAAATCCTGGATCCAAGAAAACAGAAGTCCATCAAATAGATATCCATTCAAAATCGAAA
Organism: Pinus tabuliformis; assembly: GCA_031772625.1. Lineage (NCBI taxonomy): Eukaryota > Viridiplantae > Streptophyta > Pinopsida > Pinales > Pinaceae > Pinus > Pinus tabuliformis. The sequence continues at coordinate 664,536,234 of CM062810.1, read as the reverse complement.
TCATAGATTGATTTTCTTTTAAATTCAGTTATGAACAGTCGACCGTGGTAGCATCTGAGGTCCTTGTGTGACTGTTAACAGGACTGTTGGCATGAAGTTCAAACTGTTTATTATTTTGAAGCAGCTGGTAAATTTTTAATTTTTTTTCAAACCCTTTTGTACAGCATCAATCCTGATGCTTTTTGCTGGTCTTGAGTGGATATAGAGATGCAGTTTCTAATCCGACTTGACTGGCATTTTTGTCTATATGCTCCAAAGCACTTTCAGAATGTAAATTTACTTTTCTTCTTGAAATACATAGGCCATGATTGTTTCTTTAGAAAAAGAACTAACATTATATGGGTTCAGACAAAACAGAAAGATGGGAGCTGCAAATGCAGAAATAAATTTATACTGCATCTAATCATCCTCCCTTTCCATCATCTTCACTTATAACATTAGCAAGTTCATATGTACATATATACACGAAAACTAGAGGCAACAAAAGGGAAAAGCCTCCCTCGTTTGTTACAATATCTTTAGTAATAGCAGTACAAGTGGAATCTGTAATGAGTTTGAGAATGAGTGTGATTTCATATAAAATATATTCACCTTGTTCCGGCAAAGTGTCGAGAACGTCTTGAAATAAGTGTAACAACAAACACACGGCCAAAGACAGACACTCGCACCTGCCATTGAAGCAAGATCTTAGTTGTAATACTTCTTTATCATAGTCAAAGAATATGGACTGCTTTTAAGAAATAAACGTAAACCACAATGCCATAAGGAATACAATATTTTACTGTAAATTATTAGCATAAAAAAGTATTCACTCCAGATTCTAGAACCACCAGAGACAATGAAGAAAGATTTCAAAGGTAAAAAGCACCAGAAAATCTGAATTGAGAAATGATCGATATTTTAATGCAATTGGAACAAAATTTAGGGGGCACGAATTATGAAGTTCATTCATAGTTGAACCATTGAATTTTAAGTTTACATTAGTAAGCACCAGAATAGAGGAACCTACTCTATTAACCACAGACCCATTCTTTTGATAGTCTTTTGGGGACTATGGCTTACCAGAAATGCTCTGAACAATTGCAGAGAGTTTCATGCTCTGAAATCTCTGATGAGGCTGTCTCTTGAGAAAAAAGTGGTTGGTTTGCAAGTGTTTGGTGACTCGAAGCCCTGGTCCCCCTTATAGATCACAACAAATCTGCCATTGCTTAGTTCAATAATTTTAGAGAACTTAATACTCAGGATGAAGGTTTGTCTAAACAGGCTGCCAATGGTCAGGTGGGTGACTTTCAGGAGGAATGGGCAGGGGAGGTCAGGGCACAGCTCCCTTCTTCTCTTCAATCTGAATTTGTGACTGCTCTTATGGACTGCTTATAGCATTGGAGGACATTTTGAGAGGACCTATTCCTCTTCTTTTATTTTTCATATACATGTAATATCATTTTGCTATGGACTTGTTCCTTTTTTTGGCCCTGTGCCATTTGGGGTTTTTAAACAATACGAATCAGAATGGGAAATGATAGGCAGATGACTTTTCTCTTCTGGACTGTTTATCTGATCAGTATCTCATGCGAATTTGGAATGTAACTTTTTTCTCCTAGAATATAAAGTTGTAATTTTTTCCTTCGAAAAGGAAACCACCAGAACCATATACAATGGTTATTAACGTGGATAATTGTTATGTATAAAAATTAACTTGTCTTAATTATAGTTAATTAGGAAGAAGGGCACGATCCAAAGATCGCAAACCTTTTGTAAAGGCACCTGAGGCTATTTAAGTCAGGGACCCTCGTTAGGGTTGATGAAGAGTATAACTTCTAGATGATTGGTGTTATATGGTTTAATCCATGCTTTTATGCTTTTTATATCTAATTCATCATTCTACAAGTTTTTCTTGACATATATGCATCAAAATATATAACGATATATATTATATAAAAAAATCGCTCTCTATTTGCTCCCAACCCGGGAAGTATTGAAAATGTCGCTCCCTGCTCCTCCTTTCGCTCCCACTCCCAAGCTCCTAGATAATTGTTGCACAGTTGGCTAGCTTCACACAATGCCGCCACTCACTACCTCTCCAGCTGCCGCTCACGACCCCTAATCAACCCCATTCAATAACCCGTTAGTCATCACATCAAATCCCCAGTCCCCAATCCGACATGTTCCTTTTGCTACAATTGTGCTTGTCCATTTCTGTTCCCTACCGTTTTTTTTGTTCCAAACCATCGAAGTTTTGTCCACTATTCTAAAATAGACGTTGTGTTAATTGTTTGGTCCAACCATCTCTTACCCTACACTGCCTCTATCTTTCAAGTTCTCTATGTCTGTCGTCGTCTTGTTCCCTCCCCAACTGTCAAACCCTGCCACTATCAACTGTCACGCTTCCACTATCTTACGTTGACCGTTCCAACCATTTCCCCCCACTTATATCTATACATTATAAAGTTATATATAAATTATTAATTAAGTTATACAATTAATTAATTATATAATTGTATAAGTTAATTAATTATATAATTCTTTATTTACATAATTAATTAATAGTAGAAACTAGAAAGTGATGGTAGCAGATGGAAAGAAAATTGAACAGGTGGGAAAATGCCACAAGGTTAAATTGCAAATTCAAGATTACAATTTAGAATTGCCATTTTACACTATACCGCCTAGAGGAGTGGATGTCGTTCTAGGTGTCCAATGGCTACAAACCCTAGGCACTTACTCTACCTACCATTGAAAACAATTTATAAAGTTTAGATGGGAAGGACAAAAGTATAAGCTATATGGTTTTCAACCACCCAAAAATCAGATTGTGTCATCCCATCAAATGGTGAAAATGATCCGAAAAGGAGCTCCAACATATATGGTACAATGTCAATAGATGGAAATGATGGCTTCAAAATTAATTGAAGAGGAACACCCCGAGATTCAAATGTTAATTCAAAAGCACCAAAAAGTATTCCAAGATCTTTCACTACAAATGCTACCTGAAAGAGAAATTGAGCACATAATAGAAGTCAAGTCAGGATCAAACCCTATGACCATCAAGCCATATAGATATCCATATCATCAAAAGGCTGAAATTGAAAGGCTAGTCCAGGATCTCTTAAAATGTGGTATCATCACAAAAAATAGAAGCCCTTACGTTGCTTCGATGATTCTTTTCAGAAAGAAGGATGGGTCATTTAGACTATGCATAGATTACAGAGGATCGAACAACATAATGATTAAGAACAATTTCCCTATTCCCTTCATAAACGAAATGTTAGATGAACTTCATGGAGCCAAATATTTTTCAAAATTGGACTTCAGATTCGAATACTACCAAATCATAATAAGATTAGAGGACATCGCAAAGGCCGCCTTCTGAAATCATGTAGGTCATTACAAGTTTATGGTAATGACTTTTGCGTTATCTAATGCTCCAGTGACCTTCTAGACCACCATGAATGAGGTATTTCTACCATATTTAAGGAAGTTTGTACTACATTTCTTTGATGATATTCTAGTCTATAGTAAACATGTAAGGAGCATCTACAACACCTGAAATAAGTCTTCACTATACTAGAAGAGAATCAGTTTTATGCAAAGATGTCCAAATGTACCTTTGGAAGAGAAGAAGTAGAGTACCTTGAACACATAATAACCAAAAGAGTAAAGGTAGACCCTAACAAGATCAAGGCAATTAAAGAATGGCCTAAATTTGTTAACATCTCCAAATTAAGAGGATTTTTATGATTGATTGGATACTACTGACAATTTATTCGAAATTATGCTAACATAACCATTCCTCTGACCAATCTTTTAAAGAAAAGATCATTCATATGGGATTATCAAACAAAACAATGGTTTGAAGTATTAAAGGAAGTCGTGTCTTCAGCACTAGTGTTATCAACTCCTGATTTTTCAAAACCTTTTATAATTGAATGCGATGCTTCCAAGTTTGGATTAGGATCTGTATTAATGCAAGATGGCCACCTTATAGCTTTTGAAAGCATAAAGTTAAATAAGAGGGAATATTTGAAATCAACATATGATAAAGAGATGCTTGTTATCATGCATGCCCTAACCAAATGGCGACAATATCTTCTAGGTAGCAAATTTTTGATACGTACAAATCACAATAATCTGCAATACCTTTTACAACAAAAAACACTTTCGGCAGAGCAACAAAAATGGTTGGAGAAAATAACTACCTTTGATTTGGAAATTCTTCATAAGAAGGGTAAAGACAATGTTGCAGTTGATCCTCTATCTCGAAAAGATGAAGAACCACCATTACATACAATCTCAACTATAGCTTTGGAATGGTTAGATGAAATTCGAAGTGACTACGTGAAGAATCCAAATACGTGTGACTTAATCAATAATCCTATTCAAAACTCAAAACTTGAATGGAAGAATGACATCCTTTGGTATAAGGGAGGAATTTATTTAAGTCCCATTTCCAAATTTAAAACCAAAGTTTTGAAGGAGTGTCATGATTCACCAACAGCTGGACATGTGGGATTCTTCACAACTTACTATAATATATGCTAGTCATTTTTCTGTTGAAATTTGGTACCGGAGGACAGGTGGTTCCCTTAGGCTTTGATCTTTGGCCTAGGGAAAAGTGTCCAAAAGAATTTAATTTTTCTCCTAAAGTGACTTTATAATTTTATAAAGTTAAATCTAATTTAAAAGTGACTTTAAGTGATAAAGTTATTAAGTCTAATTTTAAAGTAACTTTTATAAAGTAAATGAAAAATTAGAAAGGAAAAGTGACTTTGGAAATAAATGACTAAGTGGGTCTTTATTAAAGTGGGGTGAATTAAAAAATAGAAAGTGAGATTTAAATGAACATTTAATCTCAGCCATTGATCTAAATCTATTTCAGCCATTGGATTTAGAGATCACCCAAAAGTCACTTGGATCACCCAAAAGTCACTTGGAGTTATATTAAAGGAGGAAAAGGTCATTCATTCTTTCATGAGCAGATTGGGAGAAGGAGAGCAAGAGAGCAAGAGAGATTTCTGAGCAGGGAGGAGAAGGAGACAGCAGCTTGGCACACATTCCAAGGCAGCAGTTGAGCAGATTTGTACAGCTGATTCAGCACATAGTGAAAGGCAGATTTTTGCACAAAAATCGAGGAGCAGTTTGCTGATTTTTCTGCACACAAAACGGAGGCCGTACAACATTTATTGCTGTCCTGTTTGCTGTAATTTCCCGATTGCTGTGAGGCACGGGAAAGGAGATAAGTTGTAAATTTGCTTGCTGATTTTTCGCTGAATAATTCTCACTGTAAAAAGGCAATTTTCATAAATAAAGAAGAGCTCTCAAACTGGTTTTCCCCAAGAGTTGTAGGGGGCTTTTTCAGGGTCAAGTTGACCAAAAATATCAGTGTTTTAATGTGTTTTAATGGCTATTTTTTATTGCTGATTTTTAATTCTGCAATTTCCAGCATTCTGAAAAATTTCCAGAATTTGTGTTTTCAGCAATATTTATTTTTTTCAGTCTGTTAAATGTATGGTTATGGGAATGGGCATTTAACTACATGGGAGAAATAAGGAGAAACTGAAAACCGAGGTGGGAAAACAGAAATTTCTACATGGTATCAGAGCTTGAGTGCTGAAGGGCAGTTTGGGACAGCAAAAGGAAAAATTACAGTTGCTGATTTTTCACTCAGAAAATTCCAGCAAGCTGATTTTTTCATAAACAGCAGATTTATCTTTACCACAGCAGTGCTATTTTTCAGTTTTAGGACAGCAAGATGTCATTGGGATTGAGGGTGGAGGATAGGTTGGATGGGCATACAAATTACAGTGTTTGGAAGGAGAGAATGCAGAATATCTTTGAGGAGGCAGAAGTCTGGGATATCATGGTACATACCGCACAGAACCCTGTTGTTTTGCCCACTGATGTTACTCAGTTGGCTGAGTATAAAAAGAAGAACAATAAGGGTAAGAGGCTGATTCTAGACGGAATCAAAGACCATTGCATTCCTCATGTGAGAGGAAAGAGCAATGCCCATGAGATGTGGACAGCATTGTCCAATCTCTACCAGAGTACCAATGAGAACCGGAAGATGGTCCTGAAGGAGAAGCTGAAGAACATTAAGATGGGGAATGATAGTGCAGCTGGATATCTCACAAAGATTACCAATGTGAGAGATGAGTTGGCAGCGATTGGAGAGGCCATTCCATTCACTGAGTTGGTGTGTATTGCAGTGAATGGCCTCCCCCGTTCATGGTTGAACTTTGCTGATGGGGTTTGTGCACGTGAGACCCTTCCCACATGGGAGAGGTTTTGGGATGATTGTATTCAGACAGAGATCAGGAAAGGACAGCTTGGGGCAGCCAAGCCAGTTGAGCAGGATGAGGACGTAGCACTGGTGGCAGGAGGCAAGAAAGGCAAAGGGAAGAAGCAGGCTTCCACAAGCAGTGGTGGGGGCAAAGGCAAAGGTAAAGCTAAACTGGGGAACACACAGAAGAACTATTCCAAGGTGAAGTGTTGGAATTGTCAAAAGATGGGACACTATGCAGTTATGTGTCCGGAGAAGAAGAAGAAGAAGGGGAAGAACCAGGATGTGGCAGCTTCAGCAGAGATTGAGGACTTTGCAGGTCATTTTGACCGGGAGTTTGCGTTCACTACGTGTGAGTCCTCTAGTGCAGGATCACCTGCCACACAGGTTCAGAGGGAGCATGCTTTTCCCTCGATTAGCGGAGCATCTTCAGGTATCTGGTATGTGGACAATGGGGCTTCACGTCATATGACAGGAGTCCGTGAGTACTTCTCAGAGCTTTCAGAGAGTGGCACTGATATTGAGGTAGTACTCGGCATTGTTTTACAACCCGGCCGAGGCAACTCCGAAACGGCCGTTTCGAACCGAGCCATTACCAAAATCTCTGACCCGGCCAGCAACCCGGCTCGGTTGACCGAGTCATAGTTGACTCGGTCAACCCGGCCGGGTCATGTATTGACTCGGCCGAGTCAATGAAACTACAGCTGGGCAGCGTAAAACATGAAATTTATTCATTTTTTTGTGATTTTATTGATTTTTTTGTGATTTTTGAGACAATATTTCAGGATTATGAGAGTTGAGACATAAGATCTTGATAAATTACACCTCAGATTTGAAAGAAGCTTAAAGTCTGTACATAAAATGTTTGTATTACCACCAATATTATCTTGAGGGCAATAAGAACCACTACAATTACATATTGAAATTCAGATCCTCATTATTCCTTAAGGTGATTTGATTACTCGTTTTCTAATTGCCTCCCTTTAAGAAATGAGTGGATACTATCAATGCCTGTGACTCTGTTCACTGCTTGGCTCAGCATGATGACAGTGAAGTGTATTTCTTGCCTATTTGACTCATATTTCAATAGTGAGCACTAGGAAAAGTCTGTTTGAAACTTTTATCTATATGTCACCTCAAGAGATTGGAATTCTTTTATCGTTCAATAAATTTTGGTAAATATCGAAGGAACCATTTCAATTACATGCTGCACTCAAACACTGCCTTGATGCATCTTTCCATGCACTCTGCAACAAATGATATTGATGCAATTTGGATTAGAATTCCAAGGTTCAGGGAGACACTGATAAAGAACTGAAGTTTATCTTTATAGTTTATAGTTCACACCCATTTATTGGAGACCAAGGCCTGATTACACTATCAAGATATTAATGAAGACTAAAAGTATCAGTCCTCTTCCTCTTAACTTCATCGACAATTCATATATACAATTATATTAATTTCCTAATGACTCATCCCCTTCCTGCTCGCTGCTTGCCCAGCACCAGAATAATTGTCCATCCCCATCAATATTTAAAATTATGTTTTTTTATAAAAAAAATAAATATTTAATGTATTTTTTACAACGACCGAGTCATTGAAATCGAGCCGGCCGAGTCATTACCGAGTCGGAGTCGAAGTCGGAGTCGGAGTTGATCCTCGGCCGAGTCGGAGTCCGAGTCCGAGTTGTAAAACATTGGTACTCGGTGATGACAGAGTTGTTAGAGCAGTCGAGGTGGGGACAGTGACATTTCAGAGGGATTCCAAACCTCCCTTGAAGGTGTCAGAGGTTCTTTATGTGCCAGGGATGAGGAAGAACCTCATATCCGTCTCAGCTTTGGAGGACAGAGGATATGAGGTGCTGTTCAGGGGAGGACAGGTGTTGATGTATCCCAGGGGCACTCCAGCTGATTCAGCTAGAGTGATAGGTGTACGCCATGCAAAGGTGTACAAGTTTGCATTCCAACCCCTTTTGGCATTGAGCAGTAGTACCGACAGCAGAGCTAGCAGTTCTGAGCTGTGTGAGATTTGGCACCGCAGGATGGGACATATGTATCATGGAGCCTTGAGGACATTGCGGGAGATCACTACAGGTGTGCCAGATTTCAGTACTGATCACTTTGATACTTGCAGAGGTTGTGCGATGGGCAAGTTTGCCAAATCCCCTTTTCCCAGCAGTGACAGCAAAGCGACGGGGATACTTGATTTGATTCATTCCGATGTGAGCGGTCGGATGTCTCATGTTTCCTTGAGTGGATATGAGTACTATGTGTTATTCATTGATGATCACTCCAGGAGGACCTGGATTTATTTTTTGAAGACCAAGAGTGAGGTCTTCAAGCGGTTTCAGGAGTCAAAGCTCTTGTGGAGACTCAGACAGGTCGAAAGATCAAGTCCTTGAGGTCGGACAATGGAGGAGAGTACACCCTTGGAGAGTTTGTTGACTATTGTGCGGAGGCAAGCATTAGGAGGGAGTTCACTGTTCCTTACAACCCCCAGCAGAACGGAGTTGCAGAGAGGAAGAACAGATCCATCATAGGGGCTGCCAAAGCCATGTTACATGATCAGGGGTTGCCATTGTTCTTGTGGGCAGAAGCCTGCAACACAGTTGTTTACTTGCAGAACAGGAGTCCGCATCGTGCCTTGGGGCACATGACTCCGGAGGAGGCTTTCTCTGGGAAGAAGCCTGATATTGGTCATCTTCATATCTTTGGATGCATAACATACTCCTATATACCCAAGGAGAAGAGGACCAAACTAGAGCCCACCGCAGAGAAGTGTATCTTTGTGGGCTACAGTGAGACCTCAAAGGCCTTTCGGATTTACATTCCTGCACAGAGGAGAGTTGTTGTCAGACGGGATGTGAAGTTCGAGGAAGACAGGGCCTTTAGGAGGTCACGGGAGTTAGAGTATCTGGATCAGCCAGACCCTCAGCAGCAGTTGAATCAGTCGCAGGGATCCAGTGGGCAGGGATCAGGAGGATCGGGAGGTACATCTATGAGGATGTCAGGTCCGTCAGTGAGCAGTGGCTCGCCGAGCCAGAGGGGTGGTGCTCCGGGCAGCATGCAGAGCAGTTCAAGAGGGAGTCCATTGATGGACAGTTCACACGGTACCTCAGCTTCTACAAGTTCAGGTGCAGGCAGGAGGACAACAGACAGACAGTCAGGAGTTCAGGCTACTGATGATGATGAGGAGGAGTTTCATTCTCCAGTGGGAGAAGTGCGCTCAGGGAAGAGGAAGCCCAAGTGGCTTCAGGACACCTTGAGAGATGCCACATCTGTTGCTGAGCCGAAGAGGCCGGTCAGAGAGAGTAGACCACCTGAGAGGTTTTGTAGCTATATGGCGATGGTTACCAGCATCCTTGACTCTGAGCCTTCTAGCTATGAGGAGGCAACTAGCCAGCAGGTCTGGAGAGAGGCCATGCAGGAGGAGTATTCTTCTATCATGAAGAACGATGTTTGGGAGGTGGTGCCGAGGCCTGAGGGCAAATCCGTGGTTACTTCCAGATGGCTTTACAAGGTAAAGCATGTTGCAGATGGCAGCATTGAGAAATTCAAAGCGAGGTTTGTGGCTAGAGGGTTCTCCCAGGTAGAGGGAGTTGATTATGAGGAGACCTTCGCTCCCGTGGCTCGATATACTTCGATCCGCTCCATTATATCGATAGCAGCAGAGATGGGTTGGAAGATCCACCAGATGGATGTGAAGACCGCATTTCTCAATGGCTTCATACAGGAGGAGGTGTACATTGAGCAGCCACAGGGCTTTGAGGTGCATGGGAAGGAGTCCCATGTGTGCAGACTGAAGAAGGCCCTTTATGGCCTGAAGCAAGCTCCCAGAGCTTGGTACTCCAGGATAGATACATATTTGCAGGGGATGGGTTTCACAAAGAGTGAGGCAGATCTGAACCTTTACTTTATTGTGATTGGTGAGGAGCCTCTCATTCTGGTGCTGTGTGTGGATGACTTGATCATTACAGGTGCAGAGAGACTCATAGAGCACTGCAAGAGAGATCTTGCGGCGGAGTTTGAGATGAAGGACATCGGCCTGATGCATTGCTTTTTGGGTTTGGAGGTGTGGCGGGGAGGGGGGCATTTCTTCCTGGGGCAGGGGAAGTATATTGTGGACATCCTTAGCAGATTCCACATGGAGGATTGTAGACCCATGTCGACACCGATGATCACCAACTGGAAGAAGCTTCATGCTTCGGATTCCGAGTTGGTGGATCCCACATTGTACAGGCAGCTGATTGGTTCCTTGATGTATTTGGTCAACACTAGACCAGATATATGTTTTGCAGTCAACACGATGAGTCAGTTTATGTGTGAGCCTAGGAAGGTTCACTGGGTGGCTGCAAAACACATTTTGCGGTACTTGCAAGGGACAGTGGATTATGGTCTAGACTACAGGCAGGGAGATGGAGTGAGATTGGCAGGATAAACTGATTCTGATTGGGCAGGTTGTGCTTCTGATAGGAAGAGCACTTCAGGGTGTTGTTTTGGGTTGGGTTCAGCAGTAGTGTCATGGTTCAGCCGGAAGCAGCAGTCAGTAGCACTGAGTTCAGCGGAAGCAGAGTATATGGCAGCCAGTCTAGCTAGTTGTGAGGCCATCTGGCTTCGCAAGATGTTGTTTGGCTTATTTGGTCAGCCGTTGAGACCTTCAGTGATTTACTGTGATAATCAAAGTTGCATTAAACTCACGGAGAATCCAGTATTTCATGACAGGTCAAAGCATATCGGGATCAGATATCATTTCATCAGAGACTATGTTCAGAAGGGAGCTGTGAAGCTTGAGTATATTTCCACTGATGAGTAGGTTGCAGATATCATTACCAAAGCCTTACCACGGGGCAAGCATGTCTACTTCAGGGACAAGATGGGTGTGGTGAGGAACACCTTCCTCGGTAAGAGGGAGTGTTGAAATTTGGTACCGGAGGACAGGTGGTTCCCTTAGGCTTTGATCTTTGGCCTAGGGAAAAGTGTCCAAAAGAATTTAATTTTTCTCCTAAAGTGACTTTATAATTTTATAAAGTTAAATCTAATTTAAAAGTGACTTTAAGTGATAAAGTTACTAAGTCTAATTTTAAAGTAACTTTTATAAAGTAAATGAAAAATTGGAAATGAAAAGTGACTTTGGAAATAAATGACTAAGTGGGTCTTTATTAAAGTGGGGTGAATTAAAAAATAGAAAGTGAGATTTAAATGAGCATTTAATCTCAGCCATTGATCTAAATCTATTTCAGCCATTGGAATTAGAGATCACCCAAAAGTCACTTGGATCACCCAAAAGTCACTTGGAGTTATATTAAAGGAGGAAAAGGTCATTCATTCTTTCATGAGCAGATTGGGAGAAGGAGAGCAAGAGAGATTTCTGAGCAGGGAGGAGAAGGAGACAGCAGCTTGGCACACATTCCAAGGCAGCAGTTGAGCAGATTTGTACAGCTAATTCAGCACATAGTGAAAGGCAGATTTTTGCACAAAAATCGAGGAGCAGTTTGCTGATTTTTCTGCACACAAAACGGAGGCCGTACAGCATTTATTGCTGTCCTGTTTGCTGTAATTTCTAGATTGCTGTGAGGCACGGGAAAGGAGATAAGTTGTAAATTTGCTTGCTGATTTTTTGCTGAATAATTCTCACTGTAAAAAGGCAATTTTCAGAAATAAAGAAGAGCTCTCAAACTGGTTTTCCCCGAGAGTTGTAGGGGGTTTTTCCAGGGTCAAATTGACCAAAAATATCAGTTTTTTAATGTGTTTTAATGGCTGTTTTTTATTGCTGATTTTTAATTCTGCAATTTCCAGCATTCTGAAAAATTTCCAGAATTTGTGTTTTCAGCAATATTTATTTTTTTCAGTCTGTTAAATGTATGGTTATGGGAATGGGCATTTAACTACATGGGAGAAATAAGGAGAAACTGAAAACCGGGGTGGGAAAACAGAAATTTCAACATTTTCTTGGAAAGGAATTTACAAGGAAATTCAAAAATATGTGGTGAAATGCGATAAATGCCAAAGAAACAAAAATGAAAAGAGTTTGACACCAGGAGTGCTCCATCCCCTGCATATCCCAAACCAAAAGTGGAAGAAATAGAAATGGACTTCATTGATGGGCTACTCATGTCAAGCGGGAAAGATAAAATCCTTGTGGTTGTACACTAACTCACTAAATATGCACACTTCATGGGCATAAGAAGTTTAGATTCAGCAAAACAAATTGCCAAAATATTTTGCAAAAATATTTCCAAATTGCATGGGTTTCCAAAGATCATTGTTAGTGATCAAGATGTTAAATTTAAGGGAAACTTTTGGAAAGAGTTTTTCAAACAAATTAGGACATCCCTCAACATGAGCTCAGAATATCACCCCCAGAAAAATGGGCAAACAGAAGTTGTCAATAAATGTTTCGAAGCATAACTTCGTTGTTTCGTAACAGAGAAGCAGAACAAATGGACTGACTGGTTACATCTGGCAAAAGGATGGTACAACTCTACTTATCTCATTTCAGCAAAAATGACACCATTTCAAGCCCTCTTTGGTTACGAGCCTCCAAAATGAAAGGAAATAGCCATAAATGATATAAAAATTCCAGTAGTAAAAGATCAACTAGAAAAGAATCAAAAATCGTTCAAAGTTCAAACACTAAAGGAGAATCTCAATATTGTAAGAAACCATATGAAACAACAAGTTGACCAACATATATCAGAAAGAAAGTTGAGTGAAGCAGATAGTGTATTGTCAAGATCCAACCTTACAAACAACTATCATTAAAACAAGGAAAAAACAAGCTAGCTTCTAAGTTCTACGGACCATTCCAAATCATCAAGAAAATCAGTCAAGTAGCTTACGATTTGAAATTAAAGGAAACAAGGCACATCCATAGAAGCTCAAAAACGAAGAAGTATGATCGCGATTACAAAAAGGACCTATAACAACTTTTCGGCTCTTGAAAATGAAGTTGAATGTTCTATTTGCAATAACTTTGGTCATGAAGATTCTGAATGCAGGAGCAGGTTTCAGCAGACAAAGGAACAAGCCTCAAGCACCAGAACATGGAGAATAAAGGAACCACAAACAGAAAGATGTGGGATAGCCTTTTATGCAAAGGGATAGGAAAATCTATGGTACATCGACAGTGGATGTTCGAAGCATATGACAGGTGATAAAGAAAAACTTGAACCATATTCTGCTTTAGAAAAAGGAAAGAAAGTTTCTTTTGGAAATGATACTCCAGCAGCTATAAAAGGAAAAGGCACAGCTCAGTTAAAAGAAAAGGTTAAAGCTGGAAATGTTTTGTATGTTGATGGCTTGAAGCATAACCTTCTGAGTGTCAGTCAGATGTGCGATCAAGGAACCGAGGTAATATTTCGATCAAATGGATGTAGTGTTCGTGATCTTGATACAAGGAAAACAGTGATCAAAGGTAGAAAACTCCAAATAATCTATACATATTTGAAGAAGGACAACAACAATGCTATTTGGACAAGGATGATGAACATTGGTTATGGCACCGGAGGTTGGGGCATCTAAGCTTTTCACAAATAAGGAAGGCATGCAAATATCAGGCAGTTCATGGTCTTCCAGATATCAAAATTCCAGACAACACTATATGCAAATCATGTCAGTTTGGTAATCAAACCAGAACCAACTTCCCGGAGAAGGAAGGATCAGCCAACAGGCCTCTTGAACTAGTCCATACAGATGTATGTGGTCCTTTCAGGACGAGGTCACCTCGAGGAGAAGAATACTTGATATTATTCATTGACGATTTCTCCAGGTTTGTTTGGTTAGGACTTTTGAAGCACAAAGACGAAGCATTCGAAAAATTCAAATCCTTCAAAGCCTTGGTTGAAAATGAATCAGGTTACAAAATTAAGTGCCTCAGGTCCGACAGAGGTGGGGAGTTTACCTCAAATGAATTTTTCGATTTCTGTGAAGAACATGGGATAAGAAGGGAATTCTCTACAGCTAGAACTCCTCAACAAAATGGAGAGGTGGAAAGGATGAACAAAACAGTCCAACAAATGGCCCGTGCTATGCTTGATGAGTCCGGAACTCCCGCAACTTTCTGGGGTGAAGCTGCATATGCTGCGGTTGTTATTTTCAATAAAACAAATGTCCGAGTGAACAGCACTCAAACTCCTCATGAACTCTGGTATGGTGAGACTCCTTCGGTAAAACACTTCAAAATCTTTGGGAGCAAATGCTATATTAAGAATACTAATGAGCAACTTGGCAAACTTGATCCTAGAGCAGATGAAAGCATTCTTCTTGGTTATTCTCCACACAGCAAAGCATATAAGTGCTACAATAAAAGACTTGGAAGAATTGTTGACAGCATTGATGTAGTGGTTGATGAAAAAGGATACATTCCTAGGCAAGTAAATCATGAAAATATCGAAGAAGATGAAGACTACCCTCAAAGACAGAATGATGAAGAAGAAGAACCTCAAGAAGCACCATAGGAACAGATAAGGGTAGAAGAGAAGACTCCATCCAGGTACGTTCAGAAGAATCATCCAGAATCTCAGATTTTGGGGCAAAAAGAAGCAGGTGTACAAACAAGAAGAACAATTGCAGAAGCTTCAAGCTATTTGGCATTACTCTCATCCACTAAACCACAAAATGTAAAAGAGGCATGCAAAGATGAATGTTGGGTCAAAGCAATGGATGAAGAACTTGAGCAGATCGAAAAGAACAACACTTGGGAGTTGGTTCCTAGACCAAAGGATAAAATGTTATAGGGACAAAATGGGTCTTCAAAAATAAGTTGAATGAAAATGGGGAAGTAATTAGAAACAAGGCCAGACTTGTTTGTAAAGGGTATGCGCAGCAAGAAGGAATAGATTTTGAAGAAACTTTTGCTCCTGTTGCAAGACTTGAGGCCATCCGAATGTTCCTTGCTCTCTCAAGCTTTCAAAAGTTCAAAGTATTTCAAATGGACGTGAAATCAGCCTTTCTGAATGGAGACTTAGAAAAAGAAGTATACATTGAGCAGCCAGATGGTTTCATTCTTGGAAATGATCCAAATCTTGTATGCAGATTGAAAAAGGCTCTCTATGGTCTTAAACAAGCTCCAAGGGCTTAGTACTATCGTTTGGACAAATATCTTCATCAACAAGGTTTTTCAAAAGGATCAGCAGATAGCAATCTTTATATAAAAATTGAAAATGACAAATTGTTGATACTTGTTGTGTATGTAGATGACATTATCTTTGGCAGCAATGAAGAATCTATGAGTCAAAGCTTTGCTTTGGTGATGCAGAAAGAATTCGAAATGTCCTTGCTTGGAGAATTGACATATTTTCTGGGCCTACAAATCCAACAAAAGAAAGGAGGGATCTTCTTGTCTCAAACCAAGTATCTCAAGCAGATTTTGAAGAAATATGGCATGGAAGATGCAAAACCAGTATGTACACCCATGGTCACAGGATGTAGCCTCAGTGCAAATGATGAATCAGCAGCAGTACATCAACCAACCTACAGATCTATGATTGGAAGTCTACTTTATTTGACTACCCGACCAGACATCATGCATGCAGTGGGAATAGTTGGAAGATTTCAAGCAAATCCAAAGGAAACTCATCTTCAGGCAGTAAAGAGAATCTTCAAATATCTTCAAGGGACTCAAAATTATGGCTTATGGTATCCTAGAGATACAGATCTCACACTTCATGCTTATACTGATGCAGATTGGGCCGGAAGCGTGGATGACAGGAAGAGCACAAGTGGTGGTGCATTCTTTATGGGTTCCAGATTAGTATCTTGGTTCAGCAAGAAACAGAGTTCGATTGCCTTCTCTACAGCTAAAGCAGAATATGTTGCTGCTGCATCTTGCTGCACTCAACTCCTTTGGATGATGCAGACCTTGTAGGATTTTCAAATCACTTGTACACCACCCATCTCCATCTTATGTGATAATACAAGTGCAATCAGCATTTCAAAAAACCCAGTCATGCATTCAAAAACCAAGCACATACCAATCAAGTATCACTTTCTCCGGGAACAAGTGCTTGAACAAAAGGTCAAGTTAGAGTATGTTCCTTCTAAGGAACAGGTTGCTGATATACTCACCAAACCATTGCCTAGGGAGACCTTTGAATACCTCAGGCAAAAGCTAGGGGTTGTTGATGCATCATCTTGTTGTTGAATCTCTTCTGATTGTTGGTTGTACGCAAGGTTCATCTGAAGTATATGCGTACATGTGCTGGGTTGCGGATTGGTCAAAGATCGGATGGGACACGTTCAGGGGGAGCATATCATGCATTGTTGGCATTATGGAGGAAGTACAGAAGGAGATCATGGATGTTGGTCTGAATATTGCTGCAATACGTCTCTATCTCTTTCATGGCCATGGATTATGGTTCTTCTTTGCAGATCTGGTTTATAGTCAGGGGGAGCATGTTCTTAGGGGGAGCATAACCCTTTGCCCTTGATGTCAAAGGGGGAGAGTGATTGGTTGTTGTTGCCATCAAGTCCAAAGCGGGAGATTGTTGGCATTATGATACATATGTTGTACTTGATGGCAACCCACTCATCTCAGATAATAAATTATAATGTAGAGAAAAGTTCACGCACTTTTATGCAGAGAAAAGTTTATTTCATGTAGAGAAAAGTTCACGCACTTTTATGCAGAGAAAAGTTTATTTCATGTAGAGAAAAAGTTCACGCACTTTCATGCAAGGAAAAGCGCGTATATGTTGGAGAACTTACCTTTGGTCCATGGTAGTTAGTCCTTGGTATTTGAACCTATGGTTTTGGACCATGGTACCTCGTCAGAAGTGTTGATCCCAAGTATTGGGTTCGTGATATTGGTTTATTATGGTTTTGGTCCGTGGTATTACATGTAGAGAAAAAGTTCACGCACTTTCATGCAAGGAAAAGCGCATATATGTTGGAGAACTTACCTTTGGTCCATGGTAGTTAGTCCTTGGTATTTGAACCTATGGTTTTGGACCATGGTACCTCGTCAGAAGTGTTGATCCCAAGTATTGGTTCATGGTATTAGTTCAACAGTTTTTGATCCTATGGTTTTGGCCCGTGGTATTGCATCCAAAAGTGTTGATCTCGCGCACTTTCATGGTTGGTTCATGGTATTAGTTCGACAGTTTTTGATCCTATGGTTTTGGCCCGTGGTATTGCATCCAAAAGTGTTGATCTCACGCACTTTCATGGTTGGTTCATGGTATTAGTCCAACAGTTTTTTTGATCCTATGGTTTTGGACCGTGGTATTGAGAAAGGACTAAGGCTATAAAAGAGGAAGGAGATCATTTGACAAAGCATCTTCTGAATTATTGAATATCTGATAAAGTGCTAGATCTGGAATATTGTGATTGGGTTATGGTGCAGATCTGGATTTGAATGAAGAAGGAACCTGAGCGTAAGGAGAAGGATAAGTTCTATTGATGGGTCAAAATCTTAAGGCTGGAATAGTGGTATCTCTATATGATTTTGATCTGTGATATGTGGCATACGCTTGATCTATAAATCTAATAATCTGGGTTTGAATTATTGATGCATGTTTTATTTTACACATGTTATGATCTGGGTATGTCTGATGTATGGAACAACTGCAAAGTTATAAGGAAATATTTGCAGATCTGTATGCGGGTTGGCTTTGGTGAAATCAGAGATTGATGATGCAAGTGTAGTTGATGGTTTTTTTGATGTTCTTGGATCCAGTCTGAAAATTAATGAAAAGTGGTCCTTGAAAGAAAAGAAGTAGGGGGTTGTAGCTCCCTTCCAGGAGAGACTGGAAAACGTGAGAGAGAGTTGCAGCTCTCTGCAGGTTGTAGCCTGCGTACTAGTAAAGGACTGCACCAGTACAAAATCATTGTAAAAAGAGTTTCTTATTAAAAGAAGATAGAGACATATTGCAGCAGGTGGTTTTCACCCACATTGGGTTTCCACCTTATATCTGGGGTTCTTTTGTGTGACTATTTGCTTTTCTTGTTCCTGCTCATTATTTTATGATTCTGACATACAAAGTAATGATCAATATTTGAAGAATTATTCAAAGTATAAATAAGGAAGATATATTGAAAAGAATTTGATAATACTGATTCACCCCCCCTCTCAGTATTATTTCTAACACACTCATGGGTTTTGAACCTTATGAGAAAGCACATTGGGGATAAAGAGCTTGTTCGATCAACCATCACACTATTTGCAACAAACTTTATTTCGTTGCAATCCCTTGTTCAAAAAAAATCCAACCTGAGGAAGATGTTTTCCTGTGATGAATGGAATACACCTCAGTGGAGCAAAGCGGCTGAGGGAAACAAATTGTTGACCAAGTATTTGACAAAAGATTTTGGTCAAAGGTAGAGGAGATTGTGCTATTTAGTGAGCCTCTTGTCAGAGTGTTGCGGATGGTGGATAGTCATAAACCTGCAATGGGTTTTGTTTATGAGGCCATGGATCAGACCAAGGAACAAATAAACGCAAGATATGGGGATAAAAGGAAGAAGCACATTCCTCTATGAAGAATCATTGATGAAAGATGGAACAAACAACTCCATAGACCTTTACATGCAGTTGGCTACCACTTAAATCCAAGGTATGTAATTTTGGATTTCAATGCTTATAAGTTTTAACTTTTAACTTTTGTCATTCATTACTAATTAGAAAAGATTTACAAAATATTCGAAATTGGTTGATGAATATGCTTTTGCTTTTTGAACTTTGAAGGTACCATTACACTACAAATTTTGAGGTTGATGGGCAGGTATTAAGAGGATTGTATAAATGCACTGAGCATGTGGTCTCAGATTCCATGACTCGAGATTAAATTCATAACAAGCTCTAGAGTATCAGTGCCTTTAGCATTTATGTGGATGTAAGAAATAGAGCAAAGAATCCCCTGAGTAAGAACTATCAAAATTTGCAAATTGTTATATTACTCATTTCAATTTGCAATTGTTGAGTCCAAGTTTCAACTTTCAAATTCATTTGCTAATACTTCTTTGCCTTCCACCTTTTTTGCAGCCTATTGGTGGCAACCTAAGTCACATGACACGAAGGACATGAGGATTCAAGTGTCGAACATGGACACATTGACCCCTCGGAACAAGACACGTTAGGAAACGTTATATATTATTTTATTAAAGTATATATATATATATTAAAAATTAGATATTTCTTACACAAATTCTCATTCATGATCCAAATTCATTGATTCAAACATAGATCTTCATCTAGATGTAAGTTTTACAAAGTAACATTATGCATACAAATAGAATTGTGACATAATACATATCCAATGATCCAATAGGAGAAACACAAGATACTGTAGTTTATTCATTAAGTCATCAAAATCAAATGTGTTACATAGGTAGTAGCAATGCCAATGGCAAATAAAAATAGAAAATACAAAACAACTACAAGCCTCAGGGCAGTCGTAGCTCATGGATCAGCAATCCTCATCATCAAAATCAGCGTCATTGTACTCATCATCATGGTCACCACTGCTCTCCTCCGCAACATCCTCCTCCTATGTATCCAATGTCATCTTTGCATTTGCTGGTGTGGAGGATGACCCCTCTACCGTATCACCATCATCAAAAGTGACAAGCTCTAGCACTGGCTCATTAAGATTCAAGTTGGCCAATTCCAACTCAACATTGTTGTCCAAACCCATATCATCAAGAAAGACATCCCACATCTTTGTCTTTCCCTTCAGCCACTCATCCCTCCGCCTGTAAATAAGACGAAGGTTAGTGTGCACATACACCATTGTCTCTGCCCTGGACTGCTCAAGCCTGCTCTTCTTGACACTATACCAATTCCCCTATGTGCTCCAATTCTACTCGTAACAAGAGGATGAAGTCACCTGAGAGAGGAGCCTCATGGCTAATTGTTGTAGAGGAGGGCTTGTTTCCCCATGAGTTGTCCACCAAGAATAGGGCTTCTTAGCCCCCCTATCTCTAATCACATCATATCTTGCAAATCGACCAGTGCCAATGGAAAACTCTACAAAGGCGTCCTCCACCTCATCGAGGGATGCTCTATCCTGAAAAATCTGGCTCAATGCATCTTTCCTCCCTTGTGAAATTTCACCATCCATGTGAGGAGGGAATCTACAGGAAGGTTCACCATTCAGCCACTCATGGTTGTAGTATTTTGGGTTCAATGAGTGGGACAAACAATGTAAAGGTGTGCAATTCTTGTCCCATCTGCTGACAAGAATATCCTGTATGGTGGTGAGGAAGGCCTCTGATGATGTCTCATACACGAGGCACTCACTCTGTAAATAATGCTCCTCACAAACTCAATCATGGAATCCCATCACTCATAAACCTCTCCTAGGATGGGTTGGTCTGTATCTACAAATCGAAGCAAACAAATGATAAGGTCCATGATCTGAATAAGTACATCTACCCTCTCCCACCAAGCATCATCTAACACTACGTCCTTCACTCTTTTTGAGGTTGCTTGATTTGTATTTCTCCAAAAAAACCAAAACTCTGAAATAACCATGGCCCCAAGAGCTGTCTTGACCTCCCTCAACCTCTTCAACATGATGAACGAAGAGGCAAACCGTGTATCTGCAATATTCAACAATGATAGATTGGTGTACTTGTAGATAGTGAGGGAATTTGTATGATTTTTGTACAAAGTTGCGGATATGTCACCCATCCTCAATAATGCTTCCAATCCAAAGCACATCAGAAGCAATATATTTAAGTGCTAAATTCAAAGAATGGACAATGCAAGGTGTCCAATATACTTGTGGATATTTAGCATCCACAATCATGCCAGTAGCCGCGCAAACAGTTGCATTATCTATAATGATTTGCATACAAGAATCAACACCTACATCTTCAATAACTTTAGTAAACAACTCACCCATATATTGTGCATCCTTGTATTGCACAAGTCCATCCACTGATTTCAAAAAAAATGGACCATTCAAGAAAGACACCATGAAGTTGATGAGTGGGTGTCGTGTTGGATCTGTCCATCCATCAGAAACAATGCTAACCCCAGATGTTGGCCATGTTGATTTAATAGGCTCAAGCATTTTGTCCACCTCTTCTTTGCCTTCGTTAACAATGTGGTTCTAAGCTTCTCTAACCCAGGAAGCACATACCCTGATGGAGCCCCTTTAGTTAGAGCTCACACATCTCAATAAATAAAGGTGAGCATGCAACATTAAAGGATATGAAGTTCTGATAGAAAAAAATGCAATGGTGAGATCAAACTCTTCCCGTTTCTCTTTCTGAAAAATCTTTTCCATTGTACCAAGTGTCATTGTCTTTCTTTTTGCTGCTTGTCCCCCACCATAACTCTCAAATGGAAATTTGTTGTTTCTTTTCCTCAAGAATGGAAGGGGATCATCATTCTTGTTTTTTTTATATGTTGGAGCCACCTTTGCCATACCAACGTTGGCCACTTTTTCCATTTCTTTCCTCTTAGCTAAAGACACTTGTGTATATGTTGCAATTCCACAACTTGGTAAAGCCAACAAATGAGCTTTCACACGGTAATATGTGCTCATGAAATCATTGTTGCAATGGTTACATTTCCAAGCAACATTGCCTCCTCCCTTCATCTTGTTGCCTGGCCCTTGCTCTCTTGTGACATATTTCCACAAGGGATATTTGTTATCTTGAGGCTATGAAAATTTGGAATCCCAAATTTCTACTGCAACAACTGATTAAGTATCTTCTATTTGTTAAATTACTGAACAATTATTTACTGCATCCTATAGCAAATACAAAAACTAATACACTGCAACCTTCACCAATTAAATTAAATGTGGAAACAACAAAATGAGCAAGAAAGAAATACACAACACATGATACCGTTATTTTTGGACAAATGTCCCCGGAAAAACCCAATGCAGGAAAACCGGTGCAGCAGTTGAGGGTTTGTATTATTAAGCAGTAGTTCTTTGAATACAATCTTTAGATTTTACTGGCTATCCAATACAGAGAATCTAACTGGCAGAAGATTAGTGAGAAAAACATCACACTATCACTAGCGATCCGACACTAATCCAGGCCCTCGATGGTTCGCCCTACGCTGGCTCTACACAGCTACTGCATCAGCCTATGCAATTCTGCGTCAACCTCTTTGGGGATCTGCGTCACCTATTCCCGGATCTCCTGTTGTTTGGAGCTTCATTCCTCCGGCTCTCCGATCTCACACCCCGGTTTCTGGCTCAGAAACTCGACTTCCCAGCTGAATTTCAGACTCTCTCTGAAGCTCTACTCTGCCTCTATGTGAGCTTACAGTGCCCAGCGTGGCCTTTACGCTACCTCTTCTGGATCTCTCTCTGCCTCCTCTGCTATATATTCCAGGAACTATCCCTGCCCCTCACTGCAAGAAATCACTTCGATCTTCTCTCTAGCAATTGTTGCACTGCCCTCTCTGAGAAATTCGATCTCTTGATCTCTCTCCGATGTGTTTTCCAAATGCCCATCGAAGTCCTTCTTATAATCCTCCAATTGAGTAATCAACGGCCCAGATTAGATTCTAATCAATGGCTCAAATTATTTGGACTCGATCTTCGTCTTCTTCTAGAAGTTTCACCCTCAGTTTGATTAATACCTTTCAATTATTTTAATTTCCTAAGTTTAGACTTAGGTACCCATTAAAAATAATTAATTATTTTAATAAAACTATCTCAGGGTGAAATTTCCCAAAACAATTTATGGGTATTGTGGAATACATCTGTCCTAGCCTCTTCGCAAATTTTGAGGGTTACAGCACATCCAATGCTACCAAAAATGAACACTCCCTCTTAGCAAGGAATGTGCTCTAGTAATGCACCCTGTTGAAGCATCACCCGGACTCTGTAACATCTCCCACTGTGTTGTTGATGTTTCACATCACAGCCCATCAACTACGCAAATGCTGCATCTGTACTGCTGCTGACCCTGCCACTGGGAACACTGCATTTATATTGCAACTCCCATAAGTTCTACATTTGTGTTGTTGCTGGCACTGCCACTACCAACATTGCATTTGCACTGCAACCTTCTCCAACTATTGTTGCTACTGCATCAGCAACAAAAAAGAGTCCAAAATTATTGAACAAGTGTTCAGCATGATGCATCTCTTGCAGGAATTTTGATTGTTGCTAGTCTTTGTGTTGTCTCTGCATTCTCTGGCGCTCCTAGCTACTACAACTGTTACTCTGGCACTCCTCTGCACCAACTGACACTGATCCATCCTGCTACTGCTAATTTGGGGTCATGTAGCAAGGTATTGATCCAAGAGGTGGACTCCTCAAGGATCCTGCCCATTTGCGTGTCTTTCGAACTATATTACTAGATCACCCCACCTCTCCCCTAGAGGTATCTGGGCAACCATGGCAAACTCATCCTCCTCAATCTTTGCAGATGCAGCGTTCGGATCATGCTTCTCATCCTTGTCCTTCTTCTTGAGAGGACACTGTGTAGCGTAGTAACCAAAATCACCACACCGGAAGCACTTGATCTTTGAAACATCTTTCTTCTTCATCTGCTGCTCCTGCTGCCCCTTAGATGCAAGGCTTGCATTCTCTTCCTCGTCCTTGGGCTTCGTCCCACTGCTATTGTTGCTATCAAGTTTGCACTTGACTAAGTCTCTCCTCATCCCTTTCTGCTGAAGACCGGCCCACATTCCTTCCCAATCCAACAATCTCTCTCTACCCAGGATACTCTGGACAAACACTTGCCATTCTTCTGAATCTGAATTTAGGGCCAACCTCACCATCTCGATAGGTTGAGGTGTTGACACCGCGGTTGCCAACGAGTCTCGGATTTCTTAAAGCTTCGTAGGAACGGATCAATGTGTTCCCCCCTCTACATCTACGTGGATCTCATCTACTCCAAGTACATCTTCCGCTGCTCAGAAGAACCTATGTATAGCGTAGCCAATGCTTCTCACATCTGTCAGGCGGTATCCTTGCCGACAATGTGACACACTATGTAATCTCTCCCTCTGTCGAGGATCAATTGCTTGGCCTTTGCCATCTTAGCCTTGTACTTCTTGAGCAGATCTAGATCCGCGGGTACGACTACTACACTGTCGACATAGGTTTTGAGATCGTGCTCATCCAGAAGGCATGAGATCATTGCCTTCCAGATCACATAGTTGGATGCACCCTCCAACCGATCTTGATTTTTTAACCCACTCGCTACCACCTCTGCCAACGAAATGTCGAACTGCCTCTTCTCTCCTCTGCACAGCACTAGGCTAGCCTACACACTCCCTGTTGGAGTTAGTAGATCTGCTCCTCTTTGTTGCTACTTAGCAATAGAGAAATCGCATTCCTTGGCTAGGAATTCTCTAAGGAGGAAATTCCCTCAACCCCCATACTTAAATGTTTCCCTTCTTACTTCTGATGCTTTTCTACCCCAGCAACTACTACAGAAAACTGCTTCTCACCAGAAAACTGCTCTGCACTGATGCTTCTGCGTTTCTCCCTCTAACACTGGAAAAGTTCGATCTAGAAATCTCTCTCTGCCGACTCACTCAGAGAGAGATTTTACCACGAAAATTTTGCCCTCTTGTCCTGGACTGCGCAATCCCTCTAAGGATTCGATTTGCTGCCTACACAACACTTCGTCTTCCCTCCTCTTCAGCTTTGGGCTCTTCTGGCTCTGCTCTCTTGCTTCACTTGCGGTCTGATACCATGTAAAAATTTGGAAGCCCAAATTTCTACCGGAACAATTGATGAAGTGATCCAGGTGGATGTTGGTGGCCACCCACCTATCCCACTTGGACCCCCCACCACTCTCTCTTTAAGTTTTTCAGTTTCCTTAATTGTAGCACAGTTTACTATTTTTAGTAATTTTTCGGGTCCTGAACTTCCGGAGCCATTTTGAAGCCCTAAACGACGTTTTTTGGGAAATTTGGGAGCAACATGGGTCCATGGACCGATGTTGCTCTTCCCAAAGTTGTAGTCCTCGGATAGATCTTTCTAACAAGCTATTGTGCGCGTCAAAGGAAGGTAAGTATGCCAAAGTTACGACCCCAGGAAGTTGATGTACCAATTTACCCGAAACGGGCCCCTAGTTTGGCGTTTCATCTCCTAGGGTTAGGTTTTTAGATGTTTAAGGTTTTCCATTGTTTCTCAACAATAAATAGGCCTTCGACCTTCATTGTAACACAGTTCAGAGGCATGTAACCGCCACATCTCTTCTAAAAGATAAACTACCATCGCCCTAGCTGGTTTATTTCCATTTTTGTTTATAAGCATATTTCAGAATTTTACATTAATGAAATGAAGTATTATTTCCGCTGCATCTTTGTATTTATGGTTATATCTGTAACGTGTTGCGTTCATGTTTAAATCCGAATCAATGGTATCAAAGCAGTCTGCTCTTTCTCTATTTTTCTTTGCATATCCCCAACGATGTCAAGATATAAGGAGCTAAGGCTCGATCTAGTTGAACCTTTGCAAGATCAGCCTCGCAAATCCCGACGGCCTCCCATGGCGGATGAAAAGAAAGACAAGGGGGCAGGAGATCCTATCAAAATCTTGCTCGAAGAAGCCCTCAAGCAACAAAGGAACATGATGATGGAAAACTTTGTCTAGATCCTTCAGCGGCTACCCAAGGGCGACACATCGGCTTCCAGCAGCTACTCTGGAAACGGCACACCCTTTAAGGTACAAGTTAATTTTGAAATCCCATATTCGAGGGTCAGATAGATGCAGATGTCATAGATAAATGGTTAAATCTGCTAGAAGGGTATTTTTCTGTTCATGATTTTTCCAATCGGGAAAAGATTATTTTCGCTCTTCTCAAAGCAGCCCCCCATGTCAAGCACTGGTAGGAAACCTACTGCGAGCAAAAGGATGAAAGTATGGTCTCACTATTTCAGTCGCACCCACTTGGAATTCATTCCAGGATGCCATCAAGGAGTAGTACTACCCTGTTAAAAGCTATGAGGACAAATACATAAAGTGGACCACGCTACGGCAGGGAAGGGACCAAGATGTATTGGAGTTCACAAACATTTTTCATACCGTTCGCACATAGTTGGGTATCAAAGACTCTGAGTTGCATTTGGTACTCAAATACTGTGGTTGCCTACATAGATACATCCAGGACGAGATGGAGTTCTTGAACATCTCCTCGCTCAGCACGGCGTACCGATACATTGTCAAAATCAAGCAGAAGTTTAAACAAAAGAAGCGAGACTTTGGATCTGCGAATCCGAAGAACAAAAAACAAAGCCAAAGAGGGGTGACCCAAGACAACCCGTCGAAGCTGCAAGAAAATAACAATACCACGAAGTCAAAGAAGGACACAGGAAAGTGGTGTGAGTTCCATAAGAGCCCCACTCACAACACAAATGAGTGTCGGACCAAGCAGTCGTTGGTGGCCGAGTTGAAGGTTTCAGAATCAGATGCATGTTCCGACCTTGAGTCAGAACCCGACAAGGGGAATGGCAAAGGGAAGCAGATCATTGATGCAAAGCCCAGCGCCACTATTGCCACCGCCAAGGTCCAAAAGAATGAGCCCGAAGATCCAGAGGAGGGGGAGCGTCTTTTCCACTCACAGATGTGGGTGAAGGGTTCGCTACTGCAATTCATTGTCGACAGTGGCAACAAAAAGAACCTCATTTCAGCAGAGGTCGTGAAGCGGCTAGGACTTCCAACCATACCACACCCGCAACCATACAGCATCGGTGGCTTCACCAAGGACAAGATCTCTGAGTTCGCCAGTAGTGTTGCCTTCCCTAGAGCATCAAGCCCTTCACAAATGAGGTATTGTGTGATGTTGCACCGCTTGATGTTTGCGATGTATTATTAGGCCAACCATAATTGTGGAGGCGACATGTTGTGTATGAGTCAAGGACTCGCGCTGTTATTATTTCTTTGGGTAACTCATTATACAGGATACCGAAGGTAGCCCCACCTACCACCACCTCTTTGATCACTGCTAAGAAATACAGCAAACTCCTCTCCCAGACTAGGAAATCCATTTTCTGTCTAGTTCACTCCCAAAGTAAGGGGAAGATCATTGCCACATCCATGACCCCCGCAAATGGTTCCTCCATGCAACAACAGCAGCAGATGGATACGGTCATGAAAGCAGACATGAACATCTTCTCCTCACCCACAGGGGTACCGTTGCACTATCAGGTCAAGCATTCATTCGATCTGACTCCTAGAGCACCTCTACCCAACGGGTCGATATATTGTCACTCCATTCTAGAAATTGCCAAATACAAGCAGCGACATGATCAACATCAGGGACCCCACAAGCTTCAAGTACGCAACAAAGTCTGGTTGCATCTGCAGAAAGAATGCCTTACAAGAGCCCATCAAAAGCTCAGACCACTCTGACATGGTCCTTACCCCATTACCAAGGCTGTGGGAAACAATGCTTTGGAGCACAGCATTCCTCCATTCCTTCGCTGACACCAAGTGTTCAATGTGGACTGCCCTCGACCAAGCTTCCCACCATTACTAAACACATCAGAGGTTGCAGAACAGCTCACCAGGGACCAAGTTCAACAAAAGTTTCCTCATCGCATGGAGGAACTCAACGCAATGGGGACCATTGCTTCCTAAGGGAGGAGGAATGATCCAGGTGGATGTTGGTGGCCACCCACCTATCCCACTTGGACCACCACAACTGTCTCTTTCAGTTTTCCAGTTTCCTTAATTGTAGAACAATTTACTATTTTTAGCAGTTTTTCGGGTCCTGAACTTTCGGAGCCGTTTTGAGGCCCTAAACGACGTTTTTTGGGAAATTTGGGAGCAACATGGGTCCATGGACTAGTCCTCGGATAGATCTTTCTAACGAGCTATTGTGCCCGTCAAACGGAGATTGTATGTCAAAGTTACGAACCTAGGAAGTTGATGTACCAATTTACCCGAAACGGGGCCCATAGTTTGGCGTTTCATCTCCTAGGGTTAGGTTTTTAGATGTTTAGGGTTTTTCGTTGTTTCTCAACAATAAATAGGGACCCTCATTGTAACACAATTCAGAGGCATGTAGCTGCCACATCTCTTCTCAGAGATAAACTACAATCACCCTAGCTGGGTTATTTCCATTTCTATTTGTAAGCATATTTCAGTATTTAAAATTAATGAAATGTATTATTTCCGCTGCATCTCTGTATTTATGGTTATATCTGTAATGTGTTGCATTCCTGTTTAAATCTGGATCATGAAGTATCTTCTATTTATTAAATTACTGAACAAAATATTTATTGCATCCTACAGCAAATACCGAAACTAATACACTACAGCCTTCACCAATTAAATTAAACGCAGAAACAAGAAACTGAGCAAGAAATAAATACACATCACATGACACCATTATTTTTGGACAAATGTCCCCGGAAAAACCCAATGTAGCAAAACCAGTGCAGCAGTTGAGGGTTTTTATTATTAAGCAATAGTTTTTTTAATACAATCTTTGGATGCCTTACTAGCTATCCAATATAGAGAATTTGACTGGCAGAAGATTAGTGAGAAATACCTCACTATCATTGGCGATCCGACACCGATCCAGACCCGGGATGGTTGGCCCCACGTTGGCTCTGCGCAGCTACTGCATCAGCCTACGCAGTTCTACGTCAACCTCTCTGGGGATCTGCATCACCTCTTCCCAAATCTCTTGTTGTCTAGAGCTTCATTCCTCCGACTCTCTGGTCTCACACCCGGGCTTCTGGCTCAGGAACTCGACTTCCTAGCTGAATTTCGAACTCTCTCTGAAGCTCTGGGCTGCCTGTGCGTGAGCTTACACTGCCCAGTGTGGCCTCTACACTGCCTCTTCTGGATGTCTCTATGCCTCCTCTGTGATGTATTCCCAGAACTATCGCTGCACCTCACTGCAAGAAATCACTTCGATCTTCTCTCTTGCAACTACTGCACTGCCCTCTCTGAGAAATTCGATCTCTTAATCTCTCTCTGATGTGTTTTCCAAATACCCATCAATGTCCTTATAATCCTCCAATTGAGTAATCAACGGCCCGAATTAGATTCTAATCAATGGCTCATATCATTTGGACTCGTTCTTCGTCTTCTTCTAAAACTTTCACCCTCAGTTTGATTAATACCCTTTAATTATTTTAATTTCCTAAGTTTAGACTTAGGCACCCATTAAAAATAAATAATTATTTTAATAAAACTGTTTCCAGATAGAATTTCCCAAAAACGATTTCTGGGTATTGTGGAATACATGTGTCCTAGCCTCAAGGCACATCCGATGCTACCAAAAATCAACAGAGCTTGTTGTCTTCCCTCAACATTTGAAGTTGTTGTTGCAACCCCACTTCCAATAGAGGGAACACTTGCAGACCCTAGTGAAATTGAAGGAGGAGGGGCGTCTCCAATGGGGACATTCTTCCCCTTCCTTTGCCCCTTCCCTGTTGCCTTTGATTGACCCATGAATGTTGTTAAAAAATAAAGAAAAAATGCACAAATTTGTAAAAAAAAATGCACATGTAAACTATTGTAATAAAAATGCAAAAAAATTGAGACAAAATGCACTTACCTATTGCTTGAATCGCCTCCAAAATGCTCCCACACCCTTTGCTCTTCACTCTCACACACCCACAGCGAACCCATAGTAAGAGAGAATGAGTACTATGATGTTAGAATGGCACAAATCGGCCTTTTATGGCCGCGCGGAGGTCAAAAAAGCGGGACACGCATCCCAGAATCAGGAAACATTTGTGTCCCATTGAGACATGCTCGAACTCAATCCGGAGGACAGGTGTCCCATCAAATCATGTATGACTCCTTGATTCGAGACACGTGAGGGCTAAAGAACGAATCCGGTTTCTAAGGTGGCAACAATTTGGAGGTGAATGCCCTCAATTGCAAAAATTTGCAATTCGAATATTGAGCCAAACATGTAGTGCTTCAGGGTGTGCGCGAAATTGGAGTGTGTTTGAGCATATACACACAAAGAAGGGGAACCATTTAGAGCAAAATCAGTTGAATGGCATGGTTTTTGTTCATTACAACCTTAGGTTGAGGCACAACCAATTGTTGAACAAAACACCTGAATCAAGCAACATTTGTTGATTTGGGGTAGCATCGAATGTGCTCTAGCCACGAAAATTCGTGGAGAGGCTAAAGCACATGAGATCTCCAATACCCAGAAATGGTTTGGGAAGACTCTAAGCAGTTTGGGAGATATTAAAATAATTAATATTTTTAATGGAGTCCCTAAGTCTAAATTTAGGGAAAATAAAATATTAATATGAATTAATATAAAATTGTGTTAGAATGGTCCAAAAGTCATGGACCAAACCAGATCAATGTTTTAAAACTCTGAGTCCGACTCCGACTCGGTATCGACTCGGCCGACTCGATTTCAGTTACTCGGTCATTGTAAAAAATACATTAAATATTTATTCTTTATAAAAACACATAATTTTAAAGATTTTCATTCATGTTTCCAAACACACAGCATTAGAATATAGATAGAAGACAACATATGATCAAAGTAGGCTAATGAATATATCCATTATATCAAAATGGCACCCAGTGCACTCTCCAATACATACACGATGATGATATAGAGATCAAAACAAAAACACATAACCAAGGAGGCTAGAAATGGCCTCTACAACAAACGTTTGTGACCAGTACTACTGGCTACTGCTAGAGTTGCCAACATCATCTGGCTCAGTGTTACTTGGGAGCGGGAGCGAAAACAGGAGTGGGAGCGACATTTTCAGAAGCTCCCGATTTGGGCGCAAATCCGGGAGGAGTTCGACAACCAATGTCACTAACATCAAGGTACATAGAGGGATTGGTGCTCTTGATTGAATACGAGTTCCATACCCTAATACATGCAAAATTCAATGGAAACATTGCAATCCCCCAATCCTGAAATTCTGAAAAACTGATAAGTCTGGTGGATTTTGAATGAAATTTAAAATTCTACTTTCTCCATATGAAATCCAATGAGGTCGGAACCACTCTCAAATATTCTGAGTCATTTCATGGTAATGTTAAAAATTTAAGTAAAAGAATGTCACTTTTACTTTAAGAATTTAACATTACCATGAATAGCATATCAATACTAGGGATCAGAGTTAGACAAGGAAACCCATGAGTCAGACAAGGAAGCCCAGGGAGTCTCCAAAAATAAAAATTAAAATTAAAAAAAAAGTCGTTATTTTGGGTTCACTGGTCACTGTACGTAACCCGGGTTGATATGGACTCGGTCGGCTCGGTGTTAACCCGCCGGCCGAACCGGTTCAATGGCCGGGTCAAATTTTTTTTGACCGAGTTGGTTCCGAGCCAGCCGAGTTTAAAAACACTGAGCCAGATCTAATCTTAGTCGTTGATTAGGGACTTAATCTCGGCCATTGATTTGTCAACGAGAAAAGTATAAGAGGCTTGAGTGTCAGTTGGAGAACACACCGAGTTGATCAAGATTTCTACTTTTTGGGGCTGGGTTTGCTGAGGAAGTTGAGAAGGTGATCAGAGTTGCAGCAGAGGGGCAGTGAATACAAAAGCAGAGAGGCAGAGATAGCACCAAGAGGATCAGCACAGTAGCCGAGGGTGAGGGACGCAGAACCAGCAAGGGGTTCATGCAGAGCCAGCCAGGGCTCACGCAGAGGCAGCCAGGAGCTGCGCAGTGCCTCAGAGGACCAGCGTGGGTGACGCAGAGGGCCAGAGGGCTGACGCAGTGCCTCCAGAGGCTGACGTAGGCCAAGCCAGGGTGACGTTGCGCAAACGCTAGGCCAGGAAGTGTTGACGCTATCCCTAGAGGCTGATGCTGAGGTTTCGTGGGGCAGATTGGAGCTGTGAAGCTGTCGGAGTGATTATCCGGGGTTTCAGCCAGAACATCTGTCTCTGACTAAGAGGTACTACTGCCAAGATTATTCTTTGTTGGTTGAGCCGGTTTTGGCACCCAGATTGTATTCAAAAACTACATAATAATAAAACCCTCAGATAGTTGCACCAGTTTTCCCACATTGGGTTTTTCCGAGGACATTGGTCCAAAAACAACGGTGTCACTTGTGTGCTTGTTTTGTTTCCTTCAGTTGATGATCTGTAATGTGTTGAGCTTGTACTTGTATTTATTTCCAGTATTTACATGGTAAATAAATTGTTAATTAACAAAACAAGCAGATAGGAATAAATCAATAAAGTACATGAAAGGTTTCTAACAGTTAGACTTAGAAATTCCAACATGGTATCAGAGCATGGTTGCAGATCACAAGAGAACTGAGGACACCAGCCGAGCAGAGCAACAACAGCACAAAACAGTTGTCCCGAGTGACAGAAGTTGTTCCTAGTAGAGTAGCAGCAAGGAAGGGGTGACACAGTGCCTGCGTCATCAAGATTGAGCCAGGAAGAGGCCAGCGCAAAGACTGAGGAGGGCAGAAAAGGCTCATGCAGAGCCACGCAGAGACCGGGAGGGTTGACGCAGTTGACTAGGGGAGCATTTCAACCAGTGCCTGATTATGCAGAGCCTATGAGCTCTAACCTTCAGTTTGCTGGGGTTTAGGAGGTTGTGGATAAGTTTCAGAGTGGAGTTGGTGGGGCACTGTAGACAGAACAGTGCCTAACAGGGCAAGGCCAAGGAGGAGGGAGTTGCTACCGAGGATTTCTAGCCGAGAAATCCGGATCAGTGGTGCAGCTGCACTAACGATCGGAGTGGGGGCATCTCAACATTGGCAGAAGGGTTTCCAGGAGGGAAATCGAGGCTTAGAGGGAGTCACACCAAGAACTTCCAGGAGGGAAGTAGAGGAGCAGCAAGATGGCAGTGAACGGGGTAAGAGACCAGGACAGACTGGATGGAGCCTCAAACTTCGTAGTCTGGAAGGCCAGAATCTTATCCATTCTAGACAAGAATCGTGTCAAGCACTTCGCCTTGAGGACGATAGTAATCCCAGTTGACCCAGCTGATAACGACAAGTACGAGGAGGCAATGGGGAGGGCCAAGAGCATCCTTATTGACAGGGTCAAGGACCATGTAGTACCACATATTGCCGAAAAGGACACGGCAAATGAGATGTGGGAGGCCCTAAAGAAATTGTACCAGCATACTTCTATGCAGAGAAGGATGTTACTAGAAAATCAGTTGCGGTCATACCAGATGCAGAAGGGAGAACAAATCGACCCCTTACTCAGTTGATTGAAGGAGATCCGAGATCAGCCGACTTCCATAGGAGCCACGTCAGATCAAGAATTGATAGTGAGAACAGCCCTGAACGCAATCTCAGAAGACTAGGAGGTGTTTGTCCAAAGCATACTAGGCAAGGCAATCCTTCTAGATTTGCAAGAAATGTGGGCGGCTCTTCGCCAAGAAGAGATCAGAAGGTTTAGCAAGGGGGGAAGTAGTGGCAAGGCGATCAGAATCAAGAAGGAGGAGGAGGTGGATGTTGCCCTAGCATCTAAGGGAAAGCAGGAACGAAAGCATTTGTGGGGAGTTGGGTCATTATGTGACCCAGTGTCCAAGGAAGAAGAGCAAGGGAGAGGCTTTCGAGACCAAGGCTGTGCTAGCAAGGGCAGAGAAGGAAGTGGAGACAGATGATGATTGTGCCATGAGTGCACACACACCACTTGAGCAAAAGTGGGGAGACATCGAGCTATAGTCAGATGGACTACAGGCGATGAGGGGCAAGATCCTTGAGGTACCCAACTTCTTGGATTATACCTGGCTACGGGAGCCCCGAAGAGGAGTAGCAGTGATAGCGGATGTTAGTAGAGATGGATGAGGATGGAGCGACAAAGGGATCTACAGTGCAGGATTCCCAGGACAGAGTGAGGCAGCAATGCGAGAAGCACGGGAGTGTTGCACCAGTGCAAGATGGCACAGAGATGTGTGCAACAGTGTGCGATGCATGGAATAATTGCAACAGCGCAAAGGTCAGAGAGGGAGAACTTGTTAGCGACAAAGGGAGCTTCAGCATCATGGGTGTCTCTAGCCTAACAGAGATTTCAGAATTGGGAGATCAGTTACTTACTTCTCAGTAACTGGGTTGCAGTTCAGCAATTAGCAGTGACAGTGCTATGGGTAGCATGATGCAACAGGATGAGAGGGGATCGCAGTATGGATGCAGCAGTGGCAATGGCAGGGCCATGGCCAACAATACAGGGTGCAGCAGTGTAGAGGATGTTGGGCAGGGAGGCTTAGCATCAGCACAGGGACCGATGCTGGATGATCAGGGTGATACTCAGTGAGGAGTATTACTAGAGCACAATCCTCGCTAAGAGGGAGTGTTATTTTGGGGTGGCATCGGATGTGCTCTAGCCACGAAAATTGGTGGAGAGGCTAAAGCGCATGAGATCTCCAATACCCATAAATGGTTTGGGCAGATTCTAAGCAGTTTGGGAGATATTAAAATAATTAATATTTTTAATGGAGTCCCTAAGTCTAAACTTAGGGAAAATAAAATATTAATGTGAATTAATATAAAATTGTGTTAGAATGGTCCAAAAGTCATGGATCAAGCCAAATCTAATCTAGCCGTTGATTAGGGACTTAATCTCAGCCATTGATTTGTCAATGAGAAAAGTATAAGAGAAGGTTTGAAGGTCACTTCGAGAACAGACAAAGTTGATCAAGATTTTGACTTTTTGGGGTTGGATTTGCTAAGGAAGTCGAGAGAGTGATCAAAGTTGCAGCTGAGGGGCAATGAATACAGAAGCAGAAAGGCAAAGATACCACCAGGAGAATTAGTGTGGTAGCTGAGAGTGAGGGATGCAAAACTAGCCAGGGGTTCACGCAGAGCCATCTAGGGCTCACGCAAAGCCAGCCAAGAGTTACGCAATGCCTCAGAGGGCCAGCGTGGGTGACGCGGAGGGCCAGAGGGCTGATGCAATGCCTCCAGAGTTTGACGCGGGCCAAGCCAGAGTGATGTTGGGCAAACGCTGGGCTAGGAAGGGTTGACGCTGTCCCTAGAGGTTGACGTTGGGGTTTCGTAGGGCAAATTGGAGCTGTGAAGCTGCCGGAGTGATTATCCGAGGTTTCAGCCAGAACATCTGTCTCCAACTGAGAGGTACTACTGCCGAGATTATTCTCTGTTGGGTGAACCGATTTTGGCACCCAGAATGTATTCAAAAAATGCATAATAATAAAACCCTCAGATAGCTGCATCAGTTTTCCCGCATTGGGTTTTTTCGGGGACATCGGTCCAAAAACAACGGTGTCACTTGTGTGCTTGTTTTGTTTCCTTCAGTTGATGATCTGTAATGTGTTGAGCATGTACTTGTATTTATTTCCAGTGTTTACATGGTAAATAACTTGTTAATTAACAGAACAAGTATGTAGGAATAAATCAGTAAAGTACATGAAGGGTTTCTAACAGTTAGACTTATAAATTCCAACAACATTGTCTCGGATGACTTTGATCCAACATCAAAATGGGTTGTGGAGAGTCGAGCATTAGCATTTAACAATGAAGATCTTTCTTGGTTGGACTTGGACCCACCTCCACAGGTTACAGAAGCAGATATATCAGAAGTACCAGTAGTAGCTTCATGGCCAGGGAGTCAAGTCGTAATCCCATTGTAGACTTGGATGCTACTCGTTCTGCAAATGAGGATGAGGAGGATCAAGATGATGATTCTACTGATCACAATTAGCACTTGTAGGTTGTAGTTGTAGTATTGTAGACTGTAGTATCATACAATCATGCTATTTTGGACTATAGAGGCCTTTTAGAGCCTGCTTCTTGATGTTTTTTGGTTCAGCATTGTTTTGCACTAAGTGCTATTTTGGTTATATGCACTATTGCTTGCTATATAGATGAGAAATTTTGCATATTTGTGTATAAATAATTTCGATTCATATGGATGCACATGAATATATATGTTTTTCTTTAGAATATAAATATTTTATGTGTTTTTGGTCACTGGTTTTTGGTTCGGTTTTTTACCAATTCCTGTTGAGAAATCTAGGGGCAACTAAATTAGGGTGATTTCTCTTACTTTGATAACTGCTTGTGATGTTCTTTTACTTAATTTGATGTACTTGTAGTTAACTTCTTATCTTGATTATTATAGCATTCTTTTATCATCAAACAGCTACCAAACAATGAAGATCAATGAGACAAGAGGACACAAAATGTAGGTTGCTAGTCAAGGCCAAAACTTCTCCTCTTAAGAGGAAAACCCACAAGAACTCTTCTCCTCTTATATAATCTTCAAATGACGAATTCCAAGACCTGAGACTCTTGTCAAAGAACCCTCAAAGACCAAATCAGCTTCTCCTTTTGATGAGCTTGTCCTTCACAAAGTCAACCCAAGTCAACCTACTCCAAACTTCAAACTCCGACCTCTTCTTTAGAAGTTTGGCTTGCTACTTAAGTACTGCAATTTTCGGCCTCTACTGCAGAAACCCTAGTTTGCACGTGTGGTTGGAACATGGTTGAATTAGTCTCCTTTCTCCTTCGCTTGGTTAGGCTTCTCTCCCTTGACAATTCAACCTGCAAACTTGATCTATCTGACCCCTGATTTCGGCTCCTTAAATATCTGAAATTTTCGTCCTTGCTGCAATAGAAAGATACCCTAATTCTCTTCGCACGTGTGGAAGGAATGGCCCAAAATAGTTTGTTTAAACTTCGGTCTTATCTTGTCTTTCTTCTCTTCTTCTTCGCTCTTCTTATTAAACTCCTTGTTCTTTAACGAGCTGTTTGGATGCTCTTCAAATGAGGTCGATGGATCTTTATATATAGTCTTCTTATGAGGCTCAAACAGCCCTAACGAGGCTGACTTCACTACTTGCAGGCAAACTTGTTTCTTGTAGGCCGACTTGTTTCTTGTAAGTTGACTTGGTCCTGGAGTGAGTCTTTTGAATAACAAAAATTCTCTTTACATGATACAAAGTGCCCAGTGGCGTCTTTCATATATGACAATGACTCAATTCACTTCTTGACTCTATGACAAACCTTAGAAGCACTCAATGGGTGATTGACCTACAAATAAATTAACCTTGAGCATGAAATCCATGCTACAAAAATAATAATAATATTTTTTCTTTTTTTTACAATATACAAGAATCAAGAGTACATTTCATATTTATGAAGACCGAACCTAGTTACCTATTTCAACACTCCCTCTTAACTAGGGATGTATTCATAATCCATACAAGGTACTTGGATGGAAAATTTCTCATAAGAAAAGTTGGATTTGTTAGCCATCTCATAAGCTATCTTCTCAGTTTGTATCAGTGCATCTCATCATATCAACCAGCATTGTCATATAGCAAGGCCTTGACTAACAGCTCTATCTCTCCATTAGATTAGAGCATAATGTTGTGGAGACAATTACTAATAGACACCTTCATCATTGTCTCTCAAGGCATATACCCCATCCATAATTTCACGTCCTTTTAGGACCATTCCCATCTTGGATTTACACATCCTCGTGGAATTTTCTCTTCGACTACTCTTACCTATTGGATGCCCTACCTCATCCTCAATGAGTATCAGTATCAGTGTCAGATACTTTCTCCAATCCTTTATTCTTTCTTCATACCATTACCATGAAGACAAGAATGATGTGTCTATCTCTCCCTCTCAACTAGGGAGGATCTACTCATTCCTATAAAAGAAATATACACGAGCTCTCTCTTAGCTAGGGACTTGTAATCAACAACAGTTATCTGCTCTTTGGTGGAGATCATGGTACTAACAGCTGCTTGTAGGGCTCCTTCTTTCCGCATCATCATGTCATTTATGAACTTCAGTTTCTTCATCATGGAGCCTTCTACTTCATCACTTCTTTGTAGGGAATCGACCACCATCTTCATCACTTCCCTTCAATGAAACATAGTGTTGAACCAATAGTCATCTCATCCTTCTCTTCAACAGGAAGCGACCTTCCTGCACACGTCTGGTTATTCTCCATATAGCTATCGCTTCCAAATCATGTTTCTTTCAACATCTTCCATCCAATTTCATGAGTACTTGTTAAATTTGGACAACTAGGTCCAAACTCCATGTTCTGATGCTCAGATTAAGAGGCTAATATTTTTGTTGGATTCCTCTTTCTGAAAGGTGTAAAATCCATATAAAAATAGTCTTAATCCGATGAGCAGAACTTATATTTTGAATTTATTATTCTTAATAAATTATATGTGCAAGGTCAGCCAGTTTTGTAATGTAGGCTCACATGCCCAACAGATGTGTCACACACCCTCATTGATGGATATATATACAGGAAAAGTTGGAGAGAATTTGA
The DNA here is from genome assembly GCA_031772625.1 of Pinus tabuliformis. Lineage (NCBI taxonomy): Eukaryota > Viridiplantae > Streptophyta > Pinopsida > Pinales > Pinaceae > Pinus > Pinus tabuliformis. The sequence continues at coordinate 664,497,853 of CM062810.1, read as the reverse complement.
TCACAACACAACTCACATCTTCCTCTCTCATCCTAAAAAGTACGAGCTACGTGGAGGACGAATTTCAGCCACACGTCGGAAGGACGAAGAGGATTTTTCTGCTGCTAGGGTTTCTGCTGCTAGGGTTTCGCAGAAGTTTGACCAGCGTTGACTTTGGTCAACGCTTGGTCCAAACAAGCTGAAAACTTGTGGGAGGTTCGATTTTTGAAGGCCGTACTACCTAGCACAAAAATCGAGGTCAAAGGGTTGACCGTTTTGCTACTGCGTTGACTTTTAGCTTGCTGCCCCTGCGTTGACTTTTCAGGACAGCGTTGACTTTTGTAGAACTGACTTGGGTTGACTCATCTACTGGTTGGAGGGTTGTTGTGACACATGCTGGGCTGGCTGACCAAAGGAGACTTTGCTGGTTGAAGCATCCTGTTGACCGCCGAAACGAACACATACATTTTTCTTGTTTCTGATTTGTCTTCTGTAAGATCTGCTTATATGTTCTATCTGCATTTTGCTTATCTACTTGTATGATTGCTGTGAGAAAAGTGAAATTGCTCTTAGCATAGAACATCTACAAAACTTTACATGGAATCGGAGCTGAGGTGAAGACAAACTCTATCTATAGCAATCATCATCGAAGGAAATGGATTCCTCTAAGCTTGAATTCAGGGAGAATGACAAGCTGACTGGAAGTGATGACTTCCATGCCTGGAAGATGTTATTAGATCTCAAATTAGAAGATCATGATCTCCTAGATCATGTGACAGGGAAGATTCAAGAACCTCCATCAAATGCCTCTGCTGCTGTTAAACACAAGTATAAGAAGGGAGAAATCAGAGCAAAGCTGCTGATCAGGGAATCCATAAATAAGAGTCTGGTTGCCTACATATCTGAACTAGGCACATCCAAGGAGATGTATGACAAACTGATAGTTATGTTCCGAGTAAACAATGTGAACCAAGTGCTATTCCTCAAGAACAAGTTGAAGAATATGAAGAAGGGCCGAGACGAGTCTATTCAAACTTTCTTTATGAAGTTGACCGAAACCAGGAACAATCTGCTAGCTATTGGGGAGACAATAGCTGATCGTGAGATGGTTCTCACCGCACTTGGAGGACTTCCATATGAATGGCAAGTATTCACAACTACCATTCTCAACAATAATACCATCCCTAACTTTGATGAGCTTCTGTCTAGATGTATGCAAGAAGAAACAAGGATGAAGGAATTTGATAATGAAAGAAATGCTGCCTATGTTGCTCATTCCCGAAAGAAGAACTCTGGTGGTTCCAAGGACAAAGGAAGGACTAAGACTCAAAAGAAGAAGGGTAAATGTTTCACCTGCCATAGGACTGGACACTATGCTAGAGAATGCCCCTTCCAGAAGAATTCTCCCGATAGTGACGACAACAACAACAACCGAAGGAATGGGAATCGAAGAAATGACAAATCCAAAGGAAAGAGGAAGGCTCACTTTGAAGGAAACAATCCACCTTCTAAAAGGACCAGAAATACCAGGTATGAGGAGTCTAATGTTGTTAATAAAAGAAATGAGTATATTCTAATATCTGCTCTCTCAGCTGCATCTCCGCCCGACACTATGGATGTCTGGCTAATCGATAGTGGTGCCTCAAGACACATCACCGGATTCAAGGAAGCACTTTCTGACATGGTTGAAAGGGATACTAATCTAGAAATTATCCTTGGGGATAATGCCACTTATCCTGTGAAAGGGACCGGGACTGTGACCCTCCACTTGTCTCAAGGACAAGTCCTCCATCTACAAGATGTACTCTATGTACCCAAATTGAAGAAAAACCTTGTGTCTGTATCTGCCATGGAAGACAAAGGTTTCAATGTAACTTTCTTTGATGGAAAGGTACTCATGTGGAAGAAGAGCTTCAAGGAAGCTATCTCAATTGGTTTTAGAGTTGGTACACTCTACCAGGTTGGAGGGAGTCCGTTGGGGGCTATGACTTGTGATACTATCCGTCAAACCGAACTATGGCACCGAAGATTTGGACACCTTCATTACAAGGCTCTTCCCGAAGCAAGGAAGGTGGTGACAGGGATGCCTGATTTTGGAAATAATCATAAAGGTGTATGTAAGGGCTGTGCTGGAGGAAAACATACAAGGGGACCTTTCCCCTCAAGTGTCACAAAGACATCTGAGATATTGCAACTGGTCCATTCTGATCTTTCCGGTATGTTGCCTGTAACATCCCTGGGGGGATGTTCTTACTATATGACATTTATTGATGACTTCTCTCGCAAAACCTGGATATACTTCTTGAAGAAGAAGGATGAGGCTTTCATGTGGTTCCGTACCTTCAAAGCCTTGGTGGAAAATATGACCGGAAAGAAGATCAAGATTTTGAGGACTGACAATGGCACTGAATATGAGTCAAATGAGTTCAAAGACTTTTGCAGAGAAGCTGGCATTAAGAGGGAGACTACCACTGCATATACTCCTGAGCAGAATGGTGTTGCTGAACGCAAGAATAGGACTATTGTGGAAGCTGCCCGTGCCATGCTATGTGACCAGGGTCTTCCAAAGTTTCTGTGGGGAGAAGCTGCAAATACTGCTGTGTACATTCAAAACCGATGCCCTCATTCCGCTTTGGACTCCAAAACTCCCGAAGAGGTTTTCTCTGGTAAGAAACCCGATGTCTCACATTTTAGAATTTTTGGATGTCCTGTCTATTTTCATGTGCCGAAAGAAAAGAGAAGTAAGCTGGATGCTACTGGGAAGAAAGGAATGTTTGTGGGCTACAGTGAGACTTCTAAGGCATATAGAGTCTATGTACCTGGTCAAAGGGAAGTAGAGATAAGCCATGATGTCACTTTTGACGAAGATGCTTCCCTAAAGAAAGTAGTAGATCTTCCTAGATCTGAAGAAAACCATGAAGAAAGACCTGGAAATCTGGAAGAACCCCAGGATGAGACTATGCCTGATGTTGAAGGGCCAATGGACCCTATTGATCCTTCTCTAGGAAAGAGGCCATCATGGCTCAGGGACACCCTCGAAGATGCTGAGGGTCATGCTGCCCCAAGGGGAACATTCCGAGAAAGCAAGAAGCCATGTAGATACCAAGGGTATCTAGCTGCCATGAGTACTATTATACAATCTGAACCTGGATCTTTTGAGGAAGCCATCAAGCATCAAGTCTGGAAGGATGCTATGCATGAAGAATATGAGGCTATTATGAAGAATGATGTCTGGGATGTGGTCCCGAGACCGAAGGACAAATCTGTTGTCACCGCTAAATGGCTCTACAAGATTAAACATGGATCTGATGGGAGTGCTGAAAAGTTTAAGGCAAGATTTGTTGCCCGTGGCTTCTCTCAAAAGGAAGGAATTGACTATGACGATATATTTGCACCTGTGGCTCGATATACCACCATCCGATCCATCATAGCCCTTGCTGCTACGCAAGGATGGAGTCTTCATCAGATGGATGTCAAGACCGCTTTTCTGCATGGTGCAATAAAGGAAGAGGTGTATGTAGAACAACCTCTGGGATTTGAAGTTCAAGATCGAGACGCTTATGTCTGCAGGTTGAAGAAAGCCCTCTATGGGTTAAAGCAAGCACCCAGAGCTTGGTATGAGAGGATGGATAGTTACTTGATGAAGCTGGGCTTCACTCGAAGCAATGCTGATCCAAACCTTTACTTTAAGGTTGAGGAAGGAAAGCCTCTCATTCTAGTGCTGTATGTGGACGACCTCTTCCTGACAGGTGATGACCCTCTCATTCATCAATGTAAGAGGGAGCTTGCTGCTGAGTTCGAGATGAAAGACCTAGGACTGATGCACTATTTCCTAGGCCTGGAGGTCTGGCAGAGACCTGGAGAGATTTTCCTTTCTCAAGGAAAGTATATTGTGAAGCTTCTGGAAAGATTTGGGATGGTGGACTGTAAGTCCGTGTCGACACCAATGGAACTCAACTTTAAGAAGTTGAGTGGCAGCGCTGCAGGGCCTATCTTGGCCAATCCTACTGAGTATCGTCAACTCATAGGAGCTTTGATGTTCTTAGTGAACACCCGTCCGGACATATGTTTTGCAGTGAATACTTTGAGTCAACAGATGGTTGAGCCTCATCATTTTCACTGGGTTGGTGCCAAGAATCTTTTGAGATATCTTCGGGGCACGATAAACCATGGGCTGAGATACACTGCCGGGAGTGTGATACTCCGGGGATATACTGATGCCGATTGGGCTGGCAGTGTGGTGGATCGTAAGAGCACATCTGGATGTTGTTTCAATCTTGGTTCTGCTTCGATCTCATGGATGAGCAGGAAGCAGAAGTCGGTGGCTTTGAGCACCGCGGAGGCCGAATACGTTGCTGCTAGTATGGCCTGTTGTGAAGCAGTTTGGTTGAGGAAGCTCTTTAGTGAGCTGTTCCAACATGTGCTAGATACCACTGTAATACTCTGTGATAATCAGAGTGGGATTCGTATGACTGAGAATCCTGTGTTCCACGACCGATCCAAGCATATTGATATCAGGTACCACTTTATCCGGGATATGGTACAGCGAGGCGCCGTAAGGCTCGATCATATAGGAACTGATGAGCAGGTCGCGGATATTCTCACTAAGCCCCTGGGGAAGGTCAAGTTCCTAACCTTCCGTGAGAGTCTTGGTGTCGTGGAAAGACCCTATGATGTGGGTCCTGTTGGACGATGAGCTCTGGGAGCTCTGGGGGGCTTTGGGGATAGCTTCTCGGAGCTATAAGCACTCATAATGCTTCTGCCCCACCCTTGTGATTATTGCGCTGGTTCGCCACTCATTTAATCTGTGCCCCGTATGCATCCTACCCATTGAGTTCAGGGCTCATGGGAAGTACCTCTCATTTGGCCAATGAGGTGTGGAAAAGCTAGAGACTATTATCAAAGACTGATGGACGCATCAGAGATTGCCGTACTCTCTATCTAGGATGGCATGGACCAACCACTTGATCTGGGATCAAGATTTGTGAGGTATGGGACCTCTGGACTAATTATGTCAGTCAGGGAATGATGTCTTTGTGACTGACCCACTTCTGTTCTGAAATAAAGAAGCCAGCAAAGCAAGTTTCGGCGGGATGACTCACGATGTTAATTGCACTAATAGATGGAGTTCTCCCTAGTTGAGAGGGAGTGTTAAATTTGGACAACTAGGTCCAAACTCCATGTTCTGATGCTCAGATTAAGAGGCTAATATTTTTGTTGGATTCCTCTTTCTGAGAGGTGTAAAATCCATATAAAAATAGTCTTAATCCGATGAGCAGAACTTATATTTTGAATTTATTATTCTTAATAAATTATATGTGCAAGGTCAGCCAGTTTTGTAATGTAGGCTCACATGCCCAACAGATGTGTCACACACCCTCATTGATGGATATATATACAGGAAAAGTTGGAGAGAATTTGATCACAACACAACTCACATCTTCCTCTCTCATCCTAAAAAGTACGAGCTACCTGGAGGACGAATTTCAGCCACACGTGGGAAGGACGAAGAGGATTTTTCTGCTGCTAGGGTTTCGCAGAAGTTTGACCAGCGTTGACTTTGGTCAACGCTTGGTCCAAACAAGCTGAAAACTTGTGGGAGGTTCGATTTTTGAAGGCCATACTACCTGGCACAAAAATCGAGGTCAAAGGGTTGACCGTTTTGCTACTGCGTTGACTTTTAGCTTGCTGCCCCTGCGTTGACTTTTCAGGACAGCGTTGACTTTTGTAGAACTGACTTGGGTTGACTCATCTACTGGTTGGAGGGTTGTTGTGACACATGCTGGGCTGGCTGACCAAAGGAGACTTTGCTGGTTGAAGCATCCTGTTGACCGCCGAAACGAACACATACATTTTTCTTGTTTCTGATTTGTCTTCTGTAAGATCTGCTTATATGTTCTATCTGCATTTTGCTTATCTACTTGTATGATTGCTGTGAGAAAAGTGAAATTGCTCTTAGCATAGAACATCTACAAAACTTTACAGTACTAGATGCAGGTAATATTCTACAACCCTCTTTCGATAGCCCTATTTCAACCCAACCAAATGTTTTTATTCAAAAATAAAAAATTAACATCAAATCAAAGTTACCTCTTTATGATGGCCTGTTGTTATGACAACAGCTTCTTGCAACATCAACATCCTGCACATGTATGAATCCATCTCCAAAACATTCATTATCAAGGTTGTTCTTCTCCAACATTCATATCAGGGTCTTCATACTTTTTCCATGGAGATGTCACAGCTAATCCTTTTTGTCATCAGATGTTGATCACTTATCTTATCTTATCTTTCATGAACTATTCCTTTGCCTTTTTCACATATTGCTTTCTCAGGATCTTCTAACACAGTTCCTTCAATGAGTTGTTTGTACACATGTTGGATACCATCGTGATCTTTTGTGACAACCAGAGAGGGATTCGATTGTTAAGGAATCATGTGTTCTATGAACGCTTCAAGCATATAGACACCGGGTACCACTTCATCTGGGATATGCTACAGGGAGGAGCAATAGAGCTCCATCACATTGGGACTGATGTGCAGGTCGCCCATATTCAGATGAAGCGCCTGGGAAAAGTCAAATTCTTGACTTTCCAACAACGGCTAGGAGTCGTGGAGAGACTCTCTCCTGAGGGTCCTGATGATATGGACATTGAGCTCTGGGAGCTTCGGGGGGCTTGGGGGTACTTCTTGGAGCAATGGGTAACCATAGAGTGAGTGGTTCAGTCGTCCCCTAGTGGTTTGCTATGTAGGCAGGATGAGTGGTTCATCCTTCTCCTGCTGAGACACAGTCATAGGGTGAGTGGTTCAACCTTCCCCTAGTGATTTGTTGTGTATAGGGTGAGTGGTTCAGCCTTCCCCTGGGATACCCCAAGGCAACATGTTGGCAGGATGAGTGGTTCATCCTTCTCCTGGTGAGACATCCTACCCATGCAGTTTGGCACTCATGGGAAGTACCTCTCATTTAGCCAATGAGCAGGGAAATGAGGATAGGGACCATAGTACTACCGATGGAGGCATCGTGTACTGCCGTACTCCCTAACCAAGGATGATATTGATCTGGGATCAATTGGAACTGACTTCGGGTTAGTAAGAGTGGTATGAGACACTCTCTTTATTTGGAATTGATTTCGAATCAATAAGAGTGGTATGAGACACTCTCTTTATTTTGAATTGATTTCGGATCAGTAAGAGTGGTATGAGACACTCTATTTGGAACTGATTTCGGATCAGTAAGGGTGGTATGAGACACTCTCTTTATATAGGACTGACTTTGAGTCAGTAGCAATGTTGCACTAATCGTTATCGGGATAATTTCGGCGTGGGGAAAAAATTGGAAAAATCGTAAAAATCGGGAAAAAACGGTAATAATCAGGAAAAAATCGTAACATACAAAAATATTCATTTTTTTCAATTTTTTTAATATCTAAACTATCTACAACATTGTTAAATTGGCAACTAGGGCCAAACTCCATGTGGGTCGGTTTATTTATGGCAGCTGATATTTTTATTGGATCCCTCTCGTCGAGAGGTGTAGGATTGATCAAAAGATCATCCGATTCCTATAAGTATTTATGGAGATATGAATTTATTTTGTTTATGTAATTATTATCAAGCCAACTAGCTCTTATGTAGGCTCTAGAAGCCCAACCGACGTGTCTATTCATCATCCTCGTTGTGGTATAAATAGATGAGGATTTGATATCATTTACACACAATTCTTGAGTGATCTCCTCCTCTCCACGTCTTGGGTTTTTGGAGGAGTGAGACACCAAGAGAAACTCACGTTGGCCCAAAAGATGATGCCTTATCTACGCAGTCATGAAAACCTACCAACGCAGATCATGGGGCTCTTACACGTTGTAACATAAATGGTGGCCGCACATAATGGTGCAGTCACAGTCAATGCATGGTAGCCGCAGGTGTAGTTGCAATCACAGTCCTGAGGTGATGAAGCCGCAACAAGGTCAATAAAACATTGTCATACGCAGCAACGCAGGTCATACATATGCATGGAATACGGTCAATAAAACACAGCAATTCTATATATATACGCATCAACAAATGTACCACGGCAAACGCAGTCACAGGATGGAACGCTGTCAAGGCAGCAAGAGAACTCGTTGTAATGTGGACGCAGTCACATGATGAGGCAAGGGAACACACAGCAATCACGCGAAATGAACGCAGTCAAAGGGAGCACCGCTGTCCCTAAACCCTAACACGTTGTAGTGATCACAGTCAAAGGGAGCACCCGGAGCAGTTATCCCATACGCAGTTCATGGAAGACATGGATACGCTGAAGCACCCATACGCAGGGTAATATGCCATAGTTCATATGTATGTCAATGCAAATATATATACGCAGGTTAATATGTCGCAGTTCATATGAATGTCAACGCAGATATATATATGCAGGTTAATATACCGTAGTTCATATGAATGTCAACGCAGATATATATACGCAGGTTAATATGCCGCAATTCATATGAATGTCAACGCAGATATATATACGCAGGTTAATATGCCGCAGTTATATGAATGTCAACGCAGATATATATACATATATATGTACGTTGTAGAACACAGTCATATATATACAGAACGCAGTCATCATGAATTATATATACACTGTAGAACGCAGTCATATACATACGGAATGCAGTGATCATGGATTATATTTACACTGTTCATGGAGCTACAAATACGTTGCTTATGCAGCCCTAATATAATGAACAACAATGATATTGTCTAGGTATATACACTTCAGCGGCATAGAGATAAGGACATTGCTATTATGTGTGATCTGGCAAATATATATAATGCAGTCATGGGCAGCAGCATTATGTGTGATCTGGAACATAACCTAGCTGCTTTGCTAGGCTGCAAGCCATAGCAAGCAGTTAAGGCAAATATACATTTGGCAGTATAATTGTGTTGAAGCATGATGAGATCAGGGGCAACATGGGCAACATGGGCAACATGAAGCATGATGAGATCATGGACGGCATGGGCAGCATGAAGCATGTTGAGATCATGGGCAGCATAGGCAGCATGAAGCATGAGGATGGATAAGATCATGGACATGAGCAGCATGATGATAATCATGATTAGTGCAATATGCAGGGGTGCAGCTTGAGGACCAGATGCAGCACGATGTTAGGTATCAGTTGAAGCAGAATGTCTTCAACTGATCTCATCATTATAGGAGATGATCTATGCTTAGATCTAGACAAGTCAAGTGTTGACTTCTGTTGTAATTGTACTCTCTCTCTCTCTGCTGATCTTTGAAGATAAAAGAAGATTTGATCAAAGGGTTTCCCCACACATTGTGGGGTTTGTCCCTGGCTTGCGCCATATCTTGTGTCCTCTTGTCTTGGCTTGTCTTCTGCGTTTTATATTTATGTTCTATCTGCAGTTTATTATAATGCTGATGTGATTGCTAACTGCGAAAATTTAAATAAATTGCTCTAGCATAGAACATACCTAAACTTAACAAACATAAAATAAATACATTGACACATTAATATGATAAAAGAAATAATATATGAAATGTTTAATATCATTTCTAGTGCTACATCACACATAACAGTGAATCATGTCCTGAATAGTAAGTCCTGACTCCTGAGTCCCAATTCAGCCTCAAAATATCAACAAAAAATATAATAATGTATCTCATATCATGAGTCATAATGTCATATACAATGAAATGAACCAAATAACTAAAGTCTAATACTACTTATGTCCTTTGCCCCTCTAGATGTAAATGTCAGTGGAGTTGGCAGTAGACTCTGTTGTGCTCTAGAATCTAAAGAACTAGGAGCCACAGGGGGAAGACCACGTCCTCTACTGGTGGCAGGGGTAGGTTGGGTCACCTCCTCCTCCTCATAAAAATAAAATAAATAAATAAAAATAAAATTTCCACGATTTTTTGGATAAAAATCGCGATTTTTTCGAAAAAAACCACGATTTTATAGCCTGATTTTATCTTTGTTTTGAAAAAATCGCGATAAAACGATATTATCGCAATTATTTGGCGATTAGTGCAACACTAGTCAGTAGAGAATGGTATGATACATTCTCGATCACTTCTTCTTCTTCATAGTTTAGTAGAGCAGTGCGAGGCACTGCATTGATGGCAGAGATAGTATGGACTGGCAAATGGATTGGCAGATGGAGTTTTCCCTAGTCGAGAGGGAGTGTTAGAATTGGCAACTAGGGCCAAACTCCATGTGGGTCATCTTATTTATAGCAGCTGATATTTTTCTTGGATTCCTCTCATCGAGAGGTGTAGGATTGATCTAAATATCATCCGATTTCGACATGTATTCATGGAGATATTGTTGAAGTTTCTAAGTCTAACAGTTAGAAACCCTCCATGTACTTTCTGGTTTATTCCTTCCTACTTGTTCTAATTAATTAACAAGTTATTTACCATGTAAATACTGAAAATAAACACAAGTACATGCTCATCACATTACAGATCATCAACTGAAGGAAACAGAAACAAGCACACAGATGACACCGTTATTTTTGGACTAATGTCCCTGGAAAAACCCAATGTGGGAAAACCGGTGCAGCTATCTGAGGGTTTGATTTATTTAGCAGTTTTAGAATTCAATCTGGGTGCCAAATCTGGCTCACCCAACAAAGAAAAATCTCGACAGTAGTACCTCTCGTTCGAAGACAGATGCTCCAGCTGAAACCCCGGATAAACACTCTGGCAGCTCCTCAGCTCCAATCTGCCCCACGAAAAACCCCAGCGTCAACCTCTTCTGCCCTCTACGTCAGCTTTCCCGACAGTTTCAGCTGTTCCAGGCAGTTCCGCTTCTGCCATCTGCGTCAGCTTTCCCAACAGTGCCAACAATTCCCGGCAGTTCCGACTTCTGCCCTCTGCGTCAGCTTTCCCGGCAGTTCTGGCTTCTGCCCTCTACGTCAGCTTTCCCGGCAATTCCGACTGTTCCTGGCAGTTCCGGCTATTCCTGGCAGTTCCGGCTATTCCCGGCAGTTCCAGCTTCTACCCTCTGCGTCAGCTTTCCCGGCTGTTGCACTGATCCTCTCGGCACTATCTCTGCCTCTCTGCTTCTGTATTCACTACCCCTCAACTGCAACTCCGGATCACTCTCTCAACTTTCTCAGCAAACCCAGCCCTAGAAATTCGAAATCTTGATCTCTTGGTGTGTGTTCTCCTAGTGACCCTCAAGCCTCCTCTTATACTTTTCTCGTTGACATTTCAACGGTCGAGATTAAGTCCCTAATCAACGGCTAAGATTAGATCTGGCTTGATCCATGACTTTTGGACCATATTAACACAGTTTTATATTGATTCACATTAATATTTTAATTTCCCTAAGTTTAGACTTCGGGATTACATTAAAAATATTAATTATTTTAATATCTCCCAAACTGCTTAGAATCTGCCCAAACCATTTCTAGGTATTGGATATCTCATGTGCCTTAGCCTCTCCACCAATTTTCGCGGCTAAAGCACATCCAATGCTACCCCAAATCAACACTCCCTCTTAGCGAGGACTATGCTCTAGCAATACTCCTCACTGAGTATCACCCTGATCATCCAGCATCGGTCCCTGTGTTGATGCTAGGCCTGTTGCCCAACATCCTCTGCACTGCTGCATCCTATATTGCTACCCATGGCCCTGCCACTACCACTGTTGCATCCGTACTGCAACTCCCTCTGCATCTGTGTTGTTGCCCATGGCCCTACCACTACCATTGTTGCACCTGCACTGCAACCCCTCATATTAAGCTACATCGTGTTGCCCATAGCACTAACACTGCTAACTACTGCACTGCAACCCAGTTACTGAGAAGTAAGTAAATGGTCTCCCATCTCTGACATCTCCATCAGGCTAGAAACACTCTTTCTATCACTGAAAAGTGCTCCTTCTCTGACCTCTAGGTTGTTGTAACAATTCCATGCATCTCGCACCGTTGCACACCTCTCTATGCCATCCTGCACTAGTGCAACACTCGCGTGCCTCTTGCATTGTTGCAGCCTGCTAGCCTCGCGCTATCTTGGGAATCCTGCACTGCAACTCCCTCTGTCGCTCCATCCACATCCGTCTCTACTGGCATCGCCAGTACTGCAACTCTTTGAGGCTCCCATAGCAAGGTCTAATCCAAGAGGCTGGGTACCTCGAGGAACCTACCCCTCATCGCCTGTAGTCCGTCTGACTACAGCGCGATGTCTCCCCACTTCTTCGGAAGTGGAACATGAGCACTCATGGCACACAGAACAGAAAGGATCCTAGCCTTCCAGATGACAAAGTGGGATGCCTCATCCAACCTGTCCTAATCCCTCAGCCCATTCATGGCCATCTCTCTGCTCTTCTTGTTGACTCCTCCGAGTCTCTCTACAACCCGCCTGGAAGTTCTTGGTTCGACTCCTACTGAGTCTCTCCACTTCCCGTCTAGAAGTTCTCGGTTCGACTCCTGCTAAGTCTATCTACTTCCCGTCTGGAAGTTCTCTTCTAGACTCCCTCTGAGTCCCAATTTCCGGCCTGAAAATCCTTCTACCAACGTCAAGTTGCCCCTCTCTGATCGTCTGTGCAACAGCAACACTGATCTAGATTCCTTGGCTAGAAATCCGCCTCAGCAGCAACTCCCTCTTCCTTGGCCTTGCCCTGTTAGGTATTGTTCTGACTACAGTACCCCACCAGCTCCACTCTACAACCTATCTACAGCCTCCTAAACCCCAGCAACCTAAAGGTGAGAGCTCCTAGGCTCTGCGCAGTCCCAGCACTGACAAACTAGCTCCCAAAGCCAACTACGTCGGCCCTCCTGGCCTTTGCGTGAGCCTGTCTTTGCCACCCTCAGCCTTTGTGCAGCCTCTTCTTCGCCCAAACTTGATGACGCAAGCACTGCATCACCCCTTCCTTGTTGTTTTGCTGCTAGGAACAACTTTTGTCACTCGAGACAGTTGTTTTCTGTTACTACTGCTCAGCTTGGCTGATGTCCTTGGTTCTCTTGTGATCTGCAACCACGCTCTAATACCATGTTGAAGTTTCTAAGTCTAACAGTTAGAAACCCTCCATGTACTTTCTAATTTATTCCTTCCTACTTGTTTTGATTAATTAACAAGTTATTTACCATGTAAATACTCAAAATAAACACAAGTACATGCTCAACACATTACAGATCATCAACTGAAGGAAACAGAAACAAGCACACAAATGACACCGTTATTTTTGGACTAATGTCCACGGAAAAACCCAATGCGAGAAAACCGGTGCAGCTATCTGAGGGTTTGATTTATTACGCAGTTTCAAAATACAATCTAGGTTCCAAATCCGACTCACCCAACAGCAGTAGTACCTCTCCTTCAGAGACAGATGCTCTAGCTGAAACCCCAGATAAACACTCTGGCAGCTCCTCAGCTCCAATCTGCCCCACGAAAAACCCCAGTGTCGACCTCTAGGGACTGCGTTAGCCTCTTCTACCCTCTGTGTCAGCTTTCCCGACAATTTCGGCAATTCCCGTTGTTCTCAGCAGTTCCGGCTTCTGCCCTCTGCATCAGCTTTCCCGGAAGTTGCGGCAGTTCACCGCAGTTCCAGATTGTTCCCGACAGTTTCAGCTTTTGCCCTCTGCGTCAGCTTTCCCGACTATTCCGACAGTTCTGGCTATTCCGGCAGTTCCGACTTTTGCCCTTTACGTCAGCTTTCCCGACCATTGCGCTGATCCTCCCGACACTATCTCTGCTTCTGTACTCACTGCCCTTCAGTTGCAACTCCAAATCACTCTCTCAACTTTCTCAACAAACCCAGCCCCAGAAAGACGAAATATTGATCTCTTGGTGTGTTCTCCAAGTGACCCTCAAGCCTCCTCTTATACTTTTCTCGTTGACATTTCAACGGCCAAGATTAAGTCCCTAATCAACGGCTAAGATTAGATTTCGCTAGATCCATGACTTTTGGACCATTCTAACACAGTTTTATATTAATTCACATCAATATTTTAATTTCCCTAAGTTTAGACTTAGGGACTCCATTAAAAATATTAATTATTTTCATATCTCCCAAATTGCTTAGAATCTGCCCAAACCATTTACGGGTATTGGAGATTGCATGTGCCTTAGCCTCTCCACCAATTTTCGCGGCTAGAGCACATCCGATGCTACCCCAAATCAATAGATATGAATTTATTTGTGTTATGTGACAATTCGTCAAGGTCGGCCAGCAACCAAATTAACCCAACCTATCCTCAACGTTTTATTATAAATAGAAGAGGTCTTCAAGTCATTTTGACACTCATCTCTTGTGATCTAACTCTCCACTCGTTTGGGTTTTGGTGGAAGGTGAGGGCTAAAGGATAGCCCTATATGCAGTCCTAAAGGAGAAAACATAGCCGCAATCTTGGAGGTGCCCTAGCTACAGTTACACGTGCCCTAGTCGCAGTCAAGGAGGCCTAATTAGCAGTGAAGTGCAAGCCCTAAACGTTGTCAAGAGAAGGCTTTCTAATTTCTATACATTGTCTAAGGGAGCTTCAACGCAAATCAAAGGAGGCCCTAATTCTCTATCCTAGAGGGAGACTTAGCCGCAGTAAAAGAGGCCTATTCACAGCAGAAGGAGAAACTCCCTTACGCTATCCTAAAGAGCCCTAGCCGCAGGTTTAGAAGAGACCTTAATCCGTTATTATAGGAAGCCCTAAAAGAGCCCTAGCTGCAAACAAGAAGAAGGCTTCTATACACAGTAAGTTGTAGTTAAGGGGAGGCTACTTACGCTACATGAAGGAGGCCCAACCGAGATCTAAATGATGGCCCTAATCCGCAGTTAGGAAAGGTCCTAATCTGTTGTCTAAGAGGCACTTGTACGTTGTTAGAAGAGCCCTAATCACAACATAAAAGGAACCCTTAGACGTGGCAAGGAAAGTGAATCTAGCCGCAGTGAAAAGGAAGTATCTCGTTAGCGTTAAAGTCACATTGTTGTAGCTGACAGTGTGGACTGTTTTGGGCATGATCAAGTTGTTCTTGAACTCGGTATGTTGGGCAGGAGAATCTGCTCAAAGGAGGAGCTAGGGGCTGCTGTGTAAGGGTTGATTGGATCACAGTTTGAAGGGACCTTAACTTCAGTCCACTGTTGGGCTAGGCCGCAAGCCATAGCCAGCAGTTGGAGGCCTCTTTAAGTGTTGCATTCAAGTCCTATAAGGCAGCGTATCATTGGAGGACTGTATGAAGGCTATCCACAGTAAATAGTTGGTTTGTGGGGTGTGTTTAGGGTGTTGTAGCACACTGAGTTTGTGCCCTAACCAGTGATCAAGTTTGCCAAGATATGCACCTGTGCTTGCAGCGTATGAAAGGTGTCAGATTAGCAGCTTTGTCATGATTAGTGAAGCAACGAAGCAAGGAGAATCTCATTGAAAGAAGGCCTCAGTATTTTGGGTAATTGGTTGAGTTGTTCTAAGCCTATCATCTGTTGCATATCTTCAGTCTTTGTTATCAGATTTGCAACCTTATTGTGTCATCTTCATAGTGAAGATCTCTGATGTCTGATCTCCTATTTTGGCAAGTCAAGTATTGACTTCAAATGTATTTGTACTATCTATCTCTCTTTGTGCTGAACTATTGAAGAATACAAGAAGAATTGATCAAGGGTTTCCCCACATAGGGGTTTGTCCCTGGCTGCTGCCATATCTTTTGTCCTCTTGTCTTGGCTTGTCTTCTGTTGTTTATGTTAATGTTCTATCTGCACTTTACTATCATGCTAATGTGATTTCTAATCTAAATATTGTCTTGGGCTAATATGAAAAATTGAAGTAAATTGCTCTAAGCATAGAACATACCAAAAATTAACATGGTACTAGAGTTGAGGTGAAGACAAAGCCCAAGCAGGAGTGAAAGAGAAATCACCGAAGACAATTGGACAAGGTCAAAGGCTCAATGGGTTCCTCATCCCACTTCCCGGCTAAAGCCAAGCTCCGTGAAAAGTCTGCCTATTGTTAGCGCTTGTGATTTCACCTCAGGCTGAAAAGGTAAATCATCAAGGCTACATCAAACCATTTCACCTCGTAGCTAGCCCTACGAGGTATGAGAAGGCTCTCTCGGGTCAGATTCGATAGATCTTTCAATATGATTAGGCTGACCAATTAAGAATAAGGATTTTAGGCTAGTAAATTGATAGGGGGTTTGGATTTAATGATTTTTGGGGTTTTTAAATGGAATGACGGGGCTTTTCTGGGCTACATGGGCAAAATCACAGCTTCAAACAGAAAAATATAATGACTACACAGGTTATCAACTGAGGCAAGGTAGGCATGCAATTTAACACCAAATCTGGTTTCAAATGGGATGGCAAGACTGGTGAGGAGCTAAGGAGGGCAGACAATAACTCTGAATCCTCCTTAAACAGTAGAAAACATCGAATGCGAACAAACTTATAGGAGGAGCATATAATACTATGAATTCCTACCTAATCACTTCATTTGTTCAGCTTGAAAGGGTCATGAAATGAAATGGAACATAACTGATTACATATGAGACAAAGGAAAAAACTTATGCTAAATCAACATACCACATGAATCTCAGCAAACAGAGCTGTGAAATTCCATTCAATTCTCTGTCATAAAACTGTACAATAAAAAGCTCTCTGCTTCTCCCGCAGCTCCCAGCGCTCAGAAAAAACTCTCCTCCTCTCACCCTCCTCACAAATGAATTTTTAATACAATAAGTACCTCTGCTGCCCAAAACAGGGGCGCCGTTTTTCTCACATTACCAAAAATGAAATAAAAACCAGTTGGGGGAAAACAGATCGACCCCAAGACCCGACATTTATTTTATCATTATTAATAAAAATAAACTAAAAAAAACAAAAACAATAACCACTAAGCGCTGCTGAAGATGGAATCACATATCCTTTTCACAAGTGCGTTCACAAGTGTCGATCTGAAGATATGGGCAATTTAATGGTGTGCAACTGCTTCCCAAATCTGGAGATTCGCTCTGCTGTTTTACTAAAATACGTGTCAAACTGCCACATAACTAAAGGCGCGCATATCGCAATGACTGCCACCTAAGAAATGACCTCTGTATCGGTTGGAGTTGAGAGAACTCTGCGGCAATTTGTAATTGGCACTGAGGAGAGCAACGCAGAAAAGCATGTGCCAAGAGGTGTCTGGCAATCTGTCCTGCACGCAGAAACAACTTAGTGAAGCCAACTTGATACATCTCAGCTGAGATATTAAATCGATGTAGAATTGCGATACAGACACTAAGTTTGTCTTGATCTGCAACACTTTGTAACAGAAGAAATCCATATCTTTTTGCAAACTGCTCATGTGACATTCGAGTTGGATAGCCAGATCTAGATATGCGCACAACTTCCGAGGTGTATGTAATACAGAACTGCGCAAGTCTCCATAGCTTTTCGCACTGCTATTTCCTCTCGAAGCTTTGCCAATTTTTCTCTTTGCAACCTGATCAGTAAGATTCATCCAAAATTGTGGCTTTTCATTGTAGTATTTGAAAGCACGTTCCAAAGCCCCATTTAAGGATCCTTCATCTATGTTTTGTGTATATGGTTACATAAATCTTCCACTGTACAACCACCTCTGTCCGTAGACAGGACAAAAGGTTCAGCAAAATCAGGTTGCTGTCCCTGAGGTTTGGTGTAGACTCTTACTAACCCCATTTCATCCCACATTCTTGCAAGTAACCGATCAAGATTGAGCTTCAAATTGCAAATAATGACAATAGAATTTGGCTGCCGGAATAGCTGGTCAACATCATCAATACCGACAACATCAATTTTATTATAAACATAAACACATTTGATATATTTCCGGTTCCCTTCAATGACATCGATGAGATCATCAACAGTGGCATCTTCCCTGAATAATACCTCAGCATTGTGGATCTTGTACTCATGTAATATTTGATAACAAAGTTTTTCGTCAACATGTGTTAATGCCATTGTGCTGTTGAAGGAAATGCCACCAGTCTTTTTCCTCTTGAAATATATCTGAGGAGGCCTCTTGTTTAAGCGCAAGCCCACTGCTTCCAATTCCCTTGTTAAAATTTGTCGATGACCCTCACTTTTAGATGCATCAAGAACCATTAACACTAGATCTGAAGACTTTGCAACCGCAATCACCTGTCGACCACGACCCTTGCCTTCAGAAGCACCTTCAATGATTCCAGGAAGATCAAGAAGTTGTATCTTAGCATCATTGTAGTGTATGACACCAGGAATACAAGTAAGTGTTGTGAACCCATATGATGCTGCTTCTGAGAGAGTTCCAGTGAGTAAAGTAAGAAGTGTTGATTTCCCCACACTCGGGAATCCTATCAGAGCAACACGACCATGACCATATTTTGTGACTTCGAAACCATCACCAGCACCACTAGAACCCTTCGGTGGCTCCAATAGCTGTGTCCTCAGCTTCGCTATCTTAGCTTTAAGCTGCCCGAGATGGTATTCTGTAGCTTTATTCTTTTGTGTCCGTGCCATCTCGAATTCTATCTCCTTTATCTTCTCTATGATACCCATTGTGCCTGATCTTTCCTGTTCAGACTAAGAAGCTGAAAATTCAGAGATCCCAGTGTACAATACGCATATCCTCTGTCTTTAACGCCAATATTGAGCCCATCTATGAATTGTCTCCACCATTTGGGGGAATAAGGCGCTGACACTCTCGTTGATAAGGGTCTGGAAGAACTGTATTGCATCCTCATCATCCAAATCCAAACGGAACTTTTCTTGAAGCTTAAGAATCCCTTTCTCCGGATCAGATGCAATAGCAGGAATGCTTGCTCCAGCCATTAAATGGAACAAATTCAGGATGAGGTTACTGGATTTTCTCAGGATGTTGTAGGCCTCGCAGCAATAAGATTTGAATCTCCCATAGTATTGGCTTTCTGCTCCACCCATTGCTTCTACCATTTCCTTGCACAGTTTCATTGGTGGTGGAAACGGTTTAGGATCTTTACCCAGAATGTAGCCAAAGTCAACATGAAAGAGTCTTCCATCATCCCTCAAAAGAAGATTATCAAGATGCCTTCAACCGCTGATACGAAATTAAACTATGATAAAGAACTCACATACCACCACCACAGTCCCGTCAAAATAAATAGCCTTAGCTCCCCAGATCTCAACCCAACTTCGCCCAAATATTGCAGAACTTTGTAAATAGCTGCAGTCCTGTAAAATTAGTGCGCATTTGAATTCAATGTTGGCTTGGAGGTTTTATCCCACTAACTTGAACACATGCTGCATGTCAGATTTGGAACCCAAGAAGCCGACCCAACAACATTACATGAAATGTTTACAGTTTCAATTCGGTCATCACCTTTGCTGTGGTTTCCAACAAACTCGGATATATTATGTTGACCATGGTATCTAAGATCTCATCTTGATAGGATGAAGAACCACCAGAAACAATACTTTCGTTATTTCTCAGAGTAAAGTGTAAGCAAGGCGCTTCAAAACTAAGGCCTTTGCAGCACTGTGAGAAATTGAACTGGATTTAATGGAGGCCTTTCAAGAGAGGATAACAACAAGAAGGGCAGCATAATATACAGAAATAAATTGCCAGACTTTGGTTGCTGATAATGTCAAATTGTGCTTGTGCAGATAGGAGTTTTGAAGTCGCTGCTGTCTTAAGAAGAGCTGAAGATAAATTACATAATTTGAAAAGCAACATTAATGATTTCTTCTTCAAAACCCTGTTTTGAAGAAGAATCAATCTCTGATATAAGACAGAGTCTAACACCTATCACGGATGGAAGATGTCTCTGGATCTGACATTGGAAGAGCAAGAAGTGTTCAATTATGTGAAGGGTAAAATCCCTGAGCCTCCATCAAATGCACCGGCTACTACAAAGAACAAGTACACCAAGGGTGAAGTCAAAGCGATGAAGATTATCAAAGATTCCATTGACAAGCGTCTGGTGGCCTACCTAAAGGTCACTTCCATGGAAAGTTTGGATCTAAGGGTGGAAGGAAGGGCAGATGCCTTGCTTGCAATAAGTTTGGCCATTATGCGAGGAAGTGCCCAAATAGAAGGGACACATCACATGATGATGATCACAACCATTCCAAGGGCAATCTTCAATGATCAAAGGAATGACAGTGATAATTTCAAAGGAAAAAGGAATGCAAGACATCAAGGAAATGGTCAACCCTCCAAGAAAGTAAGGAACTCCAGGCACTTCACTAGATACATGGAAGCTCTCTCTAATTTGATAGAGGAGACAATGTTATAGCTCCAAATCTCACTCTTGGGGTTTGTGATGCTGCACTCATGGCCCAGGGCAACCCCTCCTTCCAGACCTGGTCCAAAATTTAAAAAACATTGTTTTATTCCCTATACGCGACATTGCCCTAAGCTAAATGTGTGTATACGCGGGTCAGTGTATACCCAACCCGCGTATATGTCTTAAAACACTTAAAAAAATTAAATCTCCTTAATTTCGGGCGGAGATCGCGGGTTTTACCTGCTGATCACCTGTTAGTGCCCATGGCCCAACTGTTCCCAATGAATTCCCAACTAAAAAACTACTTTGGGAGAAGTATAAAAAGGCTTCAATGGGAAGGCCTAAAGGAGGAGAGAGGAGAGAGAAAGGTTACTATGCTGAGATTTCCCTGACCAGGTCTGAAGATCCTAGTGCCTCCTGCACTTCCCCCATTTTTACAGGAAACCCTTGTTTCCTTGTGTGATGATGTCCATCTACCACTTGTGATATCATGGAGTAAGTCATGGAAGGAGTTTGTTAAAGGCTTGACACTGGATGAATCCGGAGGACGGTTCCGCTTGGAGCCTGCGAAAGGACGACTCAGGTGAAATTATTCATTTTTGTACTTTATTTGTCTATAATAAAAGAAACACATGTCTTTGTTCCTGATATAAATCTTCTTCATGTTTATGATATTCATGTTAGAATTCATGTATGAATGGTTGTTTAATTGCATAACTAACTACCTTTCTTTATAATATGAAGATGGTTTCTTTATAATGTTTAGTCCATATACTGTTGTACTTTCTTGAATTGATTGTTTTGCAGGTCAAAGGAGCAAAAGGAACTCCAAGAAGGGTTTGGACCCTGGAAGGACCTTCTCAAACGTAGGACATCAAGTACGCCCCTTATCGTAGAGTTTGCTTATATTAGCATTATGGCTGTATGGAATGTGTGTTTCTCTGTATAGACAACTTTCAGTCTGCTAGGGTATCAGCGCAAGACCCTAGGGGAACTTTTCCCTTAACAGACAAACTTGGAGATTATTCTTGGAAACGATGCCACCTATCCCGTAAAGGGTGTAGGGAATGTTACCCTTCAATTGAATGAGGGTAACATGATTCATTTAATGAAGTTATTTATGTACCTGATCTCAAAAAGAACCTGGTGTCCATTTCAGCAATGGAAGACAAAGGTTACAAGGTGGCATTCATCGATGGAAAGGTACGTGTTTAGAAAAAGAATTTTAAAGATGCTTTTACTCTTGAGTTCAGGGTTGGCACTTTGTATCAAGTTTCAGGAAGTCCATTGGGGACCATGTCGTGTGACACATCTCTTCAATGGCACCGGAGGTCTACCCATCTTCATTGTAAGCCCTACCCGATGTGAGACAAATGGATACAGGGATGCCTGAATTAAAGAAGAGCATGAAGGTACATGTCTAAGATATACCGAAGGAAAACATACAAGGGGATCATTTCCCTCATGTAATAGCAAGACCACGGATGTGGAACAACCTGAGGGGTTTGAGATTCATGATCGGGAATCTCATGTATGCAGGTTGAAGAAAGCTCTCTATAGTTTGAAGCAAGCACCCCGGGCTTGGTATGAGAGGATTGATAGCTATCTAATGACACTGAGATTCACTAGGAGTGAAGCTGATCCAAACCATTGCTTTAAGGTTGTGGATGATAGACCTCTCATACTGGTACCTTATGAGGACGACCTCTTTCTGACAGGTACAGACCCTCTCATTTACAAAAGTAAGAGGGAGTTGGATTTCAAATTTGAAATGGTGGACTGCAAGCCTGTGACTACACCGATGGAGCCTAACTTTAAGAAGTTATGCAGTAGTGTTGTCATACCTGATTTGGGAAATGCCTCTAAGTTTCGTCAACTCATAATAGCATTGATGTTCTCGGTGAACTTCTGTCTGAATATATGTTTTGCAGTTAGCATGTTGAGCTATTATATGGTTGAGCTTCATCACGCACATTGGATTGGTGCCAAGAATCTTTTGAGATATCTTCAGGGCACAATCACTCACGGACTGAGAGACACTGCCGAAGATGTGAGGCCGCATGATTATTCTGATGCCGATTGGGCAAGCAATGTGGAGGATCACAAGAGCACTTCTAGGTGTTGTTTCTCTTTGGTTTTTTTTCGATTTCCTAGATGAGCAGGAAGTAAAAGTCGGTTGCTTTGAGCGCCGCTGAGGCCGAATACATAGTTGAGAGTATGGCCAAATGTGAAGCTGTCTGGTTGAGGAAGCTCTTCAGTGAGTTGTTTGTACATGTGTTGGATACCATCATGATCTTCTGTGACAACCAAAGAGGGATTCGATTGTTGAGGAATCCTGTGTTCTATGATCACTCCAAGCATATAGACATCACATACCAGTTACCACTTTATCTGGGATATGGTACAGTGAGGAGCAATAGGACTCCATCACATTGGGACTGATGTGCAGGCCGCCGATATTCAGATGAAGTCTCTCGGAAAGGTTACATTCTTGACTTTCCAAGAACGACTAGGAGTCGTGGAGAGACTCTCTCCTAAGGGTCTTGTATGATATGGACATTGAGCTTTGGGAGCTCTAGGGGGGCTTGGGGGTACTTCTTGGAGCAATGAGCAACCATAGGATGAGTGGTTCAGCCTTCCCCTAGTGGTTTGCTAGGTAGGCAGGATGAGTGGTTCATCCTTCTCCTGCTGAGACACAGTCATAGGGTGAGTGATTCAGCCTTCCCCTCGGATACCCCACGACAACATCTAGGCAGGATGAGTGGTTCATCCTTCTCCTGGTGAGACATCCTACCATGCAATCTGGGACTCATGGGAAGTACCTCTCATTTGGCCAATGAGCAGGGAAATGAGGATAGGGACCATAGTACTACCAATGGATGCATTGTGTACTATCGTACTCCCTGTCCTAGGATGATATTGATCTGGGATCAATTGGAACTGACTTCAGGTCAGTAAGAGTGGTATGAGACACTCTCTTTATTTGGAACTGATTTCGGATCAGTAAGAGTGGTATGAGTCTATGAGACACTCTTTATTTGGAATTGATTTCGGATCAGTAAGAGTGGTATGAGACACTCTCTTTATACAGGACTGACTTCGGGTCAGTAGAGAATGATATGATACATTCTCGATCACTTCTTCTTCTTCATAGTTCAACGGGCAGAACAGAGCAGAGCAATGCAGGGCACTACATTGATGGCAGAGATAGTACGGACTGGCAGATGGATTAGCAGATGGAGTTCTCCCTCGTTGAGAGGGAGTGCTAAAATTGGCAACTAGGGCCAAACTCCATGTAGGACATCTTATTTATACCAGCTGATATTTTTCTTGGATTCCTCTCATCGAGAGGTGTAGGATTGATCTAAAGATCATCTGATTCCAACATGTATTCATGGAGATATGAATTTTATTTGTGTTGTGTGACAATTCGTCAAGGTCAGCCAGCAACCAAATTAGCCCAACCTATCCTCAACGTTTTATTATAAATAGAAGAGGTCTTCAAGTCATTTTGACATTCATCTCTTGATCTAACTCTCCACTCGTTTGGGTTTTGGTAGAAGGTGAGGTCTAAAGGATAGCCCTATACGCAGTCCTAAAGGAGGAGACATAGTCACAGTCTTGGAGGTGCCCTAGCTACAGTTACACAGGCCCTAGCCGCAGTCAAGGAGGAGGCCTAATTAGCAGTGAAGTGCAAGCCCTAAACATTGTCAGGAGAAGGCTTTCTATACACTGTCTAAGGGAGCTTCAACGCAGATCAAAAGAGCCCCTAATTCTCTGTCCTAGAGGGAGACCTAGCCGCAGCAAAGGAGGCCTATTCAAAGCTGAAGGAGAAGCTCTCTTACGCTGTCTTAAAGAGCCCTAGCCGCAGACAAGAAGAAGGCTTCTATACACAGTAAGCTGCAATTAAGGGTAGGCTACTTACGCTATATGGAGGCCCAACCGAGATCTAAATGATGGCCCTAATCCACAGTTAGGAAAGGTCCTAATCTACTATCCACGAGGCACTTGTACGTTGTCCAGAGGAGCATTAATATGTTGTAAAAGAAGCCCTCAAACCGCAGTTAGAAGAGCCCTAATCACAGCATAAAAGGAACCCTTAGACACAGCAAGGAAAGTGAATCTAGCTGCAGTAAAAAGGAAGTATCTCATCAGCGTTACAGTCACATTGTTGTAGGTGACAGCGTGGACTGTTTTGGGCATGATCAAGCTGTTCTTGAACTCGGTATGCTGGGCAGGAGAATCCACTCAAAGGAGCTAGGGGTTGTTGTGTAAGGGCTGATTGGATCACAGTTTGAAGGGACCATAGCTTCAGTCCCCTGCTGGGCTAGGCCGCAGGCCATAGCCAGCAATTGGAGGCCTCTTTAAGTGTTGCGTTCAAGTCCTATAAGGCAGCGTATCATTGGAGGATTGTATGAAGGCTATCCACAGTAAATAGGAGGGCTGTGGGGTGTGTTTAGGGTGTTGTAGCAGACTTTGTGCCCTAACTAGTGATCAGGTTTGTCAAGATATGCACCAGTCCTTGTAGCGTATGAAAGGTGCCAGATTAGCAGCCTTGTCATGATTAGTGAAGCAGCGAAGGAAGGAGAATCTCATTGAAAGAAGGCCTCAGTATTTTGGGTAATTGGTTGAGTTGTTCTAATCGTATCATCTGCTGCATATCTTCAATCCTTGTTATCAGATCTGCAACCTCATTGTGTCATCTTCATAGTGGATATCTCTGATGTCTGATCTCCTATTTTGGCAAGTCAAGTATTGACTTCAAATGTATTTGTACTATCTATCTCTCTCTCCGCTGAACTATTGAAGAATATAAGAAGAATTGATTAAGAGTTTCCCCACATTGGGGTTTGTCCCTGGCTGCTGCCATATCTTGTGTCTTCTTGTCTTGGCTTGTCTTCTGTTGTTTATGTTTATGTTTACGTTCTATCTACACTTTACTATCATGCTGATGTGATTGCTAATTTGAATATTGTCATTGGGCTAATATGAAAAATTGAAGTAAATTGCTCTAAGCATAGAACATACCAAAAATTAACACATGCGTACCTCCCTAAAACTCCCCCTCAAGGCATGTGAATTACTCCTCTCCTTCATGGCTCAAACTCCTTGCTCCTCCTATATAGGTGCCTCTCATCTTCACTCTTACTCACTTGCACATTGTGAAAGGAGGCTTCAAACTTGTGAAAGAGAGATTGAGAAACTGAGAGAGAGACTTGGAGAGTAAGAGCAAAACTTAGTGAGCCAAATTGATTCAGTGTTTGCATCAGCAGCAGCTATTAGAAATCTTCTTCAAATTTGGGTGAACTTCCTCATTCTCTCATTGTACTATGTTTCTATGCAAAACAATTGATTTCTAATAGAAGAAGAATCTGGTTGGTTGTCTTGGTTCTGTGCCTCTTTGTGTTCTTGGATGTCTTCAATTTTGCATATGGTTTATACCGTGTATGTTCTATCTACAATTGCTTAACTGAATTTGCAGTTGGAAGAAGTTTTATTTTAAGTAATTGTTTCAACATAGAACATCAAGTTTCAACATTCGATAACACATTCATCCAAGGACCTGAACGATATATCAAAGCTAATCAATCGGGATAGTCAATTGTTATGAACAAAGTTCATACTTCACAATAATCTTCAGAACACTTGGAAAGGATCAACTCAAGCAAAGAAGAAAAGAGGAAGAAAATCACCATCTTATCCACACATGCAAGAGCTAGGGTTTCTGCAAAAGAAATTGTTGGGGGTTGAAGTTGCAGAAGAAACTACTAGGGTCAAAATTGCAGAAGTTGTTGGGGTCAAAGTTGCTAGATAAGTTGCTGGAAGGAAAGGCTCATCAAGAAGGGAGGATTGACTTGGTCTTGGAGGGGACTTTGACAAGGGTCTTAGAATTCATCATTTGAAGTTCTATGAGAAGAGAAGAGTTATTGTGGGTTTTCTTATCAAGTGGAGAGGTTTTAGCCCTGGCTGATAGCTTATATCTTGTGTCCTCTTGTCTCATTGCTTTTTCATAGTTTGGTAGTTGTTAGATGGTAAAAACATAATAATAATCAAAGGAAAGAAGAAGCTAATTAAATTAAAGTAACAATACAGCACAAGCAATTATCAAAGCCAGAGAAATCACTTAATCTAGCTGCCCCTAGATTTCTCTACACACTTATGGTTTTATGGTAGAATTTCTGAAGTGTAATTGCTTAATGATGAATTGGAATTGTTAAAAGAAGATTTATATCATTTGAAATAATTATCAGTACTTTAGAAATATCATGCAAGTATCTATTGCATTTGAAAAATCAACAATACGTAAAGCATATCTTCGAGATCTTTATGTTTATTTTCTAATGCCTCAATTTTTTGTTCAAGTTTTGCAAGTTCTTCCTCTAATCTTTTGATTTGCATCTACTTATTAACTTAACATTCTTTCGTACTAAACAATTTCTCACATGTTGGACAACATATTTCTCAATTTTTACAAATCCACCAATACCCAATTTTTGTTTTACAAAACGGACATGTAGTCCAAAATGTCGACTTATATTTGGAACTCATCTTGACATTTTCCTTTTCCTCTTATATAAACTTTGAGAATATAAGAATATATTCTCCCTTTATTTCCTTTCTTTTCTTCTCACTTTTTTTTTTGTAATTCATGGATTTAAAATATAATAATATTTTTTTATAATATTTTTTTAAAATTTTTCTCTTTCCTTGGTAATCCTTTTTTCGTTTCTTTTAGTGAAAAGGTTTTTGAGTTTCTCACTTTCAACTTTTCTTCTTTCTTTCTTTCTCTCTTTTTTTCAACTTAGGGACCTTTTTAATTAATTGTACTATTTAACTTTTTCACTTATATATAGATATATAACAAACCATCCACTCTCTAAAAGAGGAGAGGTCAATATAGTATCCATTAATTTTAAATGTTGTTGTTTGTCATAAATCATGGATTTAACCCTCAAAGTAATTAATGTATTCTTGGATTAATTAAACCCTGGGAATAATTCTTTTAAATATGTTATGAAGGGTCGTGTGAATGTTTGGAAATGGTGGCAACATATCTTCCCACACTAATCGTGATGAAAATGAGCCACAAATTAACTAGCATGTGAACCGTGTGCATTGACCTAGTGTCTAGTGCACAATTTTCGACCATAGAGTATAAATGGCCTATCGCACTAATTTACGCAATCTAGTGTTGGAGCTTACTTTGCGTGTTGAGCTTGATGTTTCCAAATTTCTCGACAACGAGAAAGATGGCAGCGAATTGGAGACGGCAGTAGTCTGGGTTGCAGTTGTCAGTGGTCTGTCAATGGTGTGATTGTTTTTCGACATATTCGACGATTGTCTATCGACATATTTAGTGGTAGCAGCGCCGACTGTGACAACCCGTCGAGTGATGACATCAACAAAATGCAATGGCAGGTGTTGTCGCCGCTCGATGGACCGTCGCAGTCAACGATATGTTGACGTATTTGATGATTTTCTATCGACATATTTAGATGTAGCAACGCCGAATGCGACAGCCCGTCGAGCGACAACAACACCCGCCATTGCATTTTGTTTATATATATATATATATATATATATATATATATATATATATATATTGTTTCTTGTTTCTTTTTCAATTTAATTTTGACTTTTTTATTCTTTTTTTGTGTTAGTTTTTCTTTTTTTAATATAATTCATTTTTATATATTTTTTATATCATAGCTTTTTTATAAAATCCTTTTTTAATTCCCTTTTTATATAATCCTTTTTTAATTCCCTTTTTATATAATCCTTTTTTTAATTCCATGTATATATACTCTTCTTTAAATATATTTTGAATATTTTTATTCTTTTTTTAATATATATAATATTTTTTTTCTTTTATTTTTTTTGAATTTTATTTATTTTTAATGGCCAAAGGTCTGACAGCAAAAATGGAGAACTTCCAAAAGCTTCTTGTGGCCAAAAGCCTCAATCAAAAAGCAACAAATTCAACAAAGAGTTGATGGCCAAACGCCAGGATCAGAGAGCGCAACTCTGACACCAAATATTACGAACAAAGTTTATACTTCACAATAATCTTTAGAACACTTGGAATACGAAGACATTCATTGATGATAAATGGTCTAGTACCTAGAGACATGCATCTTCCATATACTTCATTATTTATGATTATTATTATTTATGTTATTTATATTATTTATATATATATATATATATATATATATATATAACATCAATAGTGAATATCCAAAACGCAACAAGAATTTAATGAAGTTACTGTTGCGAAATCTAGGGCATTCAAAGTTAACAATTTCTAAGCTTAATAATTGCTTGTGATGCACTTTTACTTCGTATCATATTGTATTTTTTTCGTTAGCTTATTAATGTGTTCTTTCATCAAGACAATTACCAATGTGCATAATAAAAGACAAGTGACACAGTGTGTAGGATTGTTAGCCATGGCCAAAACCTCTCACATCTTGAGAGGAAAACCCAATCAAAATTCTACTTCTAGATCTTCAATTGATAAGTACCAAGACCATGACACAGACCCTTGACTCTAGTATCCTCCCAAGAACCTTGTCACTAACCTTGATGCTCTGCCTCTTCCTTTTGCTTGATCTCGAACTGTTCTCCTCGACTCCTAGAGAAACTCGATCTCTATCCTTCACACTGCTTCTTCTTGACTTCTTCTATAGAAACTCAGTCTCTATGATATCACTGACTTCCCTAGAGAGTCTTGGTCTCTAGATTTCTATCTCGGTCTCCCAGAAGAATCCTTCCTTCGCTGCCTCAGAAGAAACCTCTTTTTCTCTTGCCAAGAAGAAACCTCTTCTTCTCTTGCCCAGAAGAATACCTTCTTCGTTGCCCCAGAAGAATGTCTCCTTCGCTAATCCATAAGAACACTTCTTCGCTGCCCTAGAAGAATGCCTCCTTCGCTGATCCAAAAGAATCTCTTTCGTTGCCCCAGAAGAAACCTCCTTCGTTTCCCTTTCTTCACACTTCACTTCTACCTCTTCTTTGCACTTCTGCTTCACCTTTACTTCACACTTTTCCTTGACCAAATTCAAGTCGAGTTTCTTGCTTCAAATGGAGGACGAGTGTGTCTATATATACACCTCACCACATGTCTTTTAGGCCGACATGTCTGCTAGAGGTTAGGCCGACTTCTTCTAGAGAATTCCTTCATTGATGTAGGCCGACTTGAAGAGGATAGATGACAAGTTCTTGGAGTCAAGACTCAAAAACAAAATCCCTTGCTCATGAAACCCATGAAGCAAGTCAATAAAATAATTTTATTTTTCTTATTTACATCTCATTACATAAAATCATATTTACATGTCATTATGAAAATCGAAACTAGTTACACTTTTCAACAGTTACTACATATAAAAACAAAGAAATTTCTCTCTTAAAAGATCACAGTCAGAAACTACTTGCACAAGCCCAAGAATGTAAAGCCATAAAGCAAAAATTAGAACAAGAAAAGGAATATCTTGAGAAGAAATTCAGCGAGAATCTTTGGAAAAGGTAGAAGCAAATTTGGGCTTAAAAAATCTTAATCAAAGGTTATTAGAACAAATCTATGGTTTAAAAGATGAAAAAATTGAACGTCAAAACATTGAAAATAAGATTGATGAACCAAAAACTCACTCAAATTAAGAAACTTAAAAATCATAAGAAATCAATGAAAAACAAATTAGAAGAACTTATCACAAAAGAAGCATCGAGATCATCAAACATAATAGTACAAGTTGAAGAAAAGGGAACAAACACTAATTCGCACAATATCATGATTTAGAAAGATCCCAACCCAATTGAAGTGAAGATATTCTTAGATGTTGCAGTTCAAACGATAGAAATATCAAGTAAAGATCCAACGATTAACCAAGCGACTTTCGTACATGAAGGAAATCAGATCACAAGAACTCCTTGTTGACAACCAAATCATAAAAGCAGACATCTCAACCAGTTTTCATATCTTTATCACTCAAACCATAAACAAATGACTTATGTTCCCAAGAATATCGATGTCACTATAATCCAATCTTATGATAACAATTCATCCCAAATTTCTAGTAATCACAAGATTTCAAAGGAGATTAATTTGGGATGGTTAGATCATTTCATAGTACCACAATTTGTACCACATTCAGAAGTTCATATCGTCTTGTATCGTAGAAGATGTCAGTTCCAACAATTGAGAAAGACGAGAATACATTATCAGATAGAAAAAAATATCAAGCATTGCCATCAATAAGCTTTGAGGACAAAGCTTTTCTATAGGAGGCGGCAATGTTATGAATATAGATAATTAATAATTAATAGTTAATAATGATTATTATACTAAGAGGCATGTCTCTAAGGACGTGACTATTTGTGAATGGGCATCTTACTTAGTATATAAGCAGGGTACTCATTTGTAATCACCTCATAGCAATATCTCTTGTACATTCAATATTCTTATAT
This sequence comes from Pinus tabuliformis, assembly GCA_031772625.1. Taxonomy (NCBI): domain Eukaryota; kingdom Viridiplantae; phylum Streptophyta; class Pinopsida; order Pinales; family Pinaceae; genus Pinus; species Pinus tabuliformis. Next base: position 664,467,207 of record CM062810.1, on the reverse strand, counting down.
ATAAATATTACTTATACTATAATGGATATTTACATATTCCAGATATTTTGAATATTTCGCTGCATATATGAAACTTGTTCATTACAACTTGTTTAATATAAGCATCATTTTCAAGTTTTGTGGGGGACTAGTGTCATTAAACGTTTACAAGAAGCCTTAAAGTACCAAAACATACTAAATAAATCAAAAAGCTATAAAGACAAGAAGATTTTTAAGAATGTTTGTTTTCAAAAACATTTCCAAGTTGTTGTAGTCATATATCTACCGTTGAAACTTCATATTAAAAAAATAACTATTATTGTCATTCTGTCCTTCAGGTTGCGACCTAATAGTGGTGATGGATCATCATTGTGTTGATAACCCAGGTTCAAACCCAAATAGGCCTAAAGCCCTGTTAATTAAGTTTTGGCCAAGCATGATGGTATTACATACACAGCATTCAATCAAAAACTATAAAAATAAATAAATAATGTCAATTTCCAACTTCCCAAAATTTTGAAAATGCCTGTTTCAGGAACCATACCCATTTTGGAATTATATCATGATCAGCTATTGTCACTTTAACAAAAAAACCATTTTCCTCTATATAAGTCATATGAAAGTTGACTATCAAAGGCATTGGCCTTCGCCTGACAACAGTGACCAAATTGTTCCTTTGCGGTTCCATATTGTAACTGTCAGGCCCTTTATATTAAAGGTATACTGATCAAGAAAATAATTCAGGACAAATAATATTATCATCCTTGAGGATCATTTAGTTACTAGTATTATAAAACTTGAAGGCCAATATAGTCTTAAAGTTCATATTAAAAGACTGTTGTTCCTTGTTTTCCAGCAAAATGCACCCCTGAATTTTTGAAGTTCATTTTGTTTATCAAAAAAAGAAATGTTTTGGTGGAAATACATTGTAACGTAGAAGTGACAAATAAAATCTTTATGTACCTGATTAAAGTTTCCATGAACCAGGGCAACTGTCCATCTTGTATTATTGCACTTTTGGCGAATTGCACGAGTAAGATAAGCATTCCAGACAAATAAATTCTCATATGGCATCCTCTCAATGTTGGAAGCAAGCACATTTTTCTGCAGACTTTGCATAATTGGATATGTGTAACTATAAAAGAAATCCTTTGTGAGATCCACACTGGAAAGAAGCTTCTTGTATCTGTAAAGGCTCAAAAATATTGTGCACATCAGATTCCGACACTTTGCATCAGTGGAAATTGTTACATAACCGTCATAGTTTTGACATCATATATGTGATAAATGAGCTCAATCAAAAGGGCACATTAAAGATAAAACTGGAAAATTTAAAAATCCATTCAGATGAAGTTCAAGAAATAAATTGCCGCCACACAGTACAAAAACATGAGCTAAATTTAGAAAAATTAGAAAGGCAATGAGAATGATATTATGAAGCTCTCAATGATATGTAACTGTCCTGCAAAGTGACCTTCAAGAACTCATTAACTACATTGAAGTAATCAACTGACCTTTTCAACCAAAATGAAGACAAACATTCCATTTAAAAAAAAAACAGGAGAGTCGAATGAAGTTAATGTAATCAACATTACTGTTCATTACAGGAGCATCTGTAAAATGATGCGAGAAGCCATAAGAACCAAAAGGCATGTAATAATATATGTTGATAATGAATGATACGAGATGATTACGATGCATGCATGACCACATATAAATACAAATCGAATGGCAGTCATGTGAATATCCATATTCTTTAAAAATAAGTTGACTAAATGGTGTTTATTATTAGCCAATTTTACAGCATATAATTATTATATGAACTATTTGACATATTTATACACTACATGCCCTCCTCCAGAGATGCTTTGCTTTCAAAGCAGTGATAAGTGCATGTTACCAATCAAACTAGCAGGGTTGCAAAGGTCTGTGCAACATACTATCATTGGCACACATACGATAAGGACCTGTTACCCACCATAAAGTGGGTAACCCATAGGAGAAAATTTTCTCCTCCTTGGACAGTCAGCCAGCTAGAAGCCCTATATGATCAGCACATAACGTGATGCCAAGATCCTCCACTTCTTGCTCAGGTCAGATTTCTTTCTCTCCCCGTTGGCATTCCTTCTTGGAGGAATATGGCTCGTCCATCGACAAATACTTTAACCATCTTGCAATCACGTAATTTCACTTACTGTTATGGGCATGCTAATATGGATCAAGGTGAAAATTGGATGATTGACCGATATTGACTGTATTGTTGTTCCCTCACTTCAACTGGAACATTAGTCTTCAACTCTAGTGGAACCTTCTCTGAGGCCTTAGGGTTTTTTGGAGGACACTACCGGGGATGCTCTGATTGAAAGTGTGTCCATGATGTTCCATAGTTACCACTTTCCATCTTTCCCTGTATTCATTTCCATTCTTCAGGCTTGTGGTCATTGGTCATGGGGATTGGCACCCTTTCATCCTTGTCCTTGAGTTTCCTCGTCCTTGAGTTTGGGCCGGAAAACTTTGCCCTACACGTCGATGCAACTAAAACAAAGGTAAAAGCATAAAAAAGCCCCACCAAAATACAATGATAAAATGTAAAAGATGGTTGGGACATTTGATTAGTGCATTGGCAAAAGTTTGCATGAGCTCTAGCCCCCCCTGCCCTCCCTCCATTAGCGATCACCTAGTTCCTCAAGCACGTGATGCTTCATTTATAAAAGGAACTCTTGTATCATCCCAACCCTAGTGAAATATTAATTTACTCATCCCTAAGGGGTAATAATGAAAAATCTCAAAAGAAAGCTTGGGCTCATGAGCTATACTCCCAAATCAAAGCCAATCATAAAAAAGTAAAAGGCACACCAAAAGGGTGGACAAAGCAAGCCAAGGAAAGGGATAACTCATGCTTCCACGATTGTTTCTTTCTTATATCTATACACTCTAGTTAGACATTAGCTAGTCATTTGGGTATGGCACCTTGCCCTGAAGTCTTTCCCACTTTGCAGCCACCATTCTCACACACACATATGGATTGATGGGTTAATTTGGGACATGTCACTTCCCCTTAGGGGCTGGAAACACCTAATAGGATTATCCATCTAACCATCCCTAACATAAGGAGGTAAGTTGTTTATGGGATTTGATCTAGTTAGACATTTGAAAGTGAGTTTTGTATAAGTGCCCTCAACATTAGCTATTGTCCACTAGATGCATTTATGGTTATTGTCCCTAATGATTGATGATTTCAGTTTATTTTAAGAAAGGTTTTGTTAGGTGGTACCGTGGTATTGTCACAACAGCAAAGGACTTTTGATACATAATTAGCACTCTATTCAGCAGAATAACAAAGGCCTTTTACTCATTCCAGAGAGCAGGCATGACCACCTTGATGCAGCATTGCTCACCCACAATAGAGTGTTGGGCTACTTGATGACTCCATATAGTACTTAACAATCTGAAGTACCCCCAGATGCTGAAATGTTGAGCCTATGAAGCTTGGTGTTGGATTTATAGATGATGTGCCAAGTGGACCCAGAACACCCCCAAGCTAGCCTTGACAGTGTCTGATGGGTGTTACTTGTTCTGGAGCCAGATGATGATAATTATCCTTGAGATGACAGGCAAGGGCTAGAACATCACTATTTGTCCCCAACTCTTGAGTAGGAGAATGCCAAGTCACCCCTCTTTCCTTTTAGAGGATAACATTGGGCAACATGGTGATGACATCTTGATTGAAAGCATTTTGGAGGCATTCCCTTGGACATGGAGCTACTCTTTAGAGCAAGGAGCACTCATTAGCCCATCTGGCACTTACTTGTGGCATCTAGAGCTCACTTGAAGGATGACACCATAGAGGAGGAGGGATTTTCTCCCACAAGTATGGGCATTTTTGCATCTTTGTTATGTTTTTGAGCTATGAGATTGGCTTGCAACCTCTCTTTTGTGGAACACTCAACATAAACTTGTGATTAGGGCTTTTTACTTGTAGTATTGTAGAAATGAGGGAGATAAGCCTCATATAAATAGAAGATTCCCCTCGTTTCATTTTAATCATCACAATTCATTCTCTTTCTCTCCAAAGAGGGTGTGAATTAGTCTTTTTTGCTAGATCTTCTATGGTGCAAATTTCTTGTGGAATTGATCTTTTGCATGGAGAAGTTTTTTCTAGGATTCAACAAAGTATTTCTTTGGAGGATTTTGTAAGTTTAATGCTTTGTCATTGATATTTTGCATATTAAATGTATGAAGTAGGATTTCTATTTGTGCCATGAATAAATGTTAAATTTATTTTGAAATCTTGCTACATTATTGCATGCAAAACTGTTCTCCTTAAATTGTGTATTTCCTATATTTAATTTCTCCCTGTACAAGAAAAATAGTTATAGTGTTTTAAAGTGGATGTCCTAGCCATCCCCCCTTACTCCAAAGTCTTTTCCATAAATTTTAGCCCTAGAAGACTCCATTGAACCCTTGTAGGATAAGGCACTAATGTTTGTTGTGTGATCATCCATAAAACCTTTTTAAATTTTCTTCCTTTTTCCCATTCCTAGGCATTTTGGGTTAGCCCGCCAGGGTTTTTAGGGAAAATTTCTGCATTTAAGTGAATTTTTGTTGCATATTTGTGGCTTATAAACTAGGAATTGCACCTATAAATAATATAAAGGAAAAAACTAGCATAGTGCATGGTTAATCTTCCTTGTTTAGAGCTTACATCATCCCTCTTTCGTTGTTTATGGACATTTCTAGCCAGAAAGTCAACTTCCTACCCCAACCATATTGCCTATAGTAAGGCCTTTGTCCCTTTGTTGTTGATTATCCTTGAAAGGCCTTCTCTTTGGCTGTTATATGACATTGTGCACCTTATTACTGCATATCAATCAAACCCTAACTTATAGCAGTCTTATCCTTGGTCTAGGCAAAGTATTTGAACCTTGGTATAGAGCATCTAAGCCTTTCTAGGCTGTCAGTACTCTCGACCATATTCTAAACGTCCCTTGTAGTTCAATACTACTAAAGAGCAGAAGAAAGGTAGTTGAGGTGATAGTGGCAACCACTTCTCTTGTTGCAATAATGTTTGGCTCCACCCAATGAGGCTTTGCACTGGGCCTACTATATTTTGCGGCAATAAGACCCACTGTCACCTCATCCCAAATCCCCACTATTTAAACCCAGCTTCCTTTGAAAAGGCTATGGGAGGATTCCCAGGGAATGTCTCAACCAACCAAGTGAACACTAGTGCCTTAGATGGAGTCAAAGGATCAGTTGGATAAGTTGATTCTTTGCTGGCCTACAGGTTTCTATGTACACAAATCTGCAGTACAAACTCACAACCAGCAAGATAAAACACCCAAATTCACAACATATATCAAGCAAGTAGTCAATTTGAGAGTACAGAAAATAAATTGACCAAATCTAATGTTATTTCCATAATTGGATCTTTGGTTAAAGGAGTTCTAGTGTTATTTTGCTTGTTGTCTTGTAGTTGTAGACTGTAAAATCTGAAGAAAAACTTAGGGACAGCAACAAATTCCCCTTGAAAAGACCATTCAAGTAGTGCCAAAGCACTCTGGATCAATGTTGCACGAAGCGGGAGCGAAGCGGAAGCGTTTTTTGGAAGTGGAAGCGCGGAAGCGTCATTTTCCAAAAATCTAGGAAGCGAAGCGTCCGCGGAAGCGTCTGCTATATATATATATATTTTTTTTATATTTTTTTGCATTTATACTCAAAACAAACATCCCAAATACCAAATTAATTGTAGAAGACATGAAAACATGCATATTTTTGCATAAATCAAGATAGATATGGCATCCATGATTCCATTGTAGTTACTAGTATGTACAACAATCATCTATATTCTAGCTATTACAAACATACATCAAATTTTTAAGCATATTATAAAACATAAAACATTTAAGCATATTATAAAACATAAAACATAGAGCATATTATGATTTATCTAGCAAGTGAGCAACTGTCAACATTTGTCATGTCCAAAATTCAAATAATAATGTTTACAAAATATGTCACTTGGTCACCGCCAAGCCAAAAAGGTTCAAAATTCAAATTCACAAGTCTACAAGTCTAATGAGTAATCTATGACAAAAAGTAGTAGATTGTGAATATATCTACTAATCTCTCCTCCTTCCACCACGAATAGAACGTGGTGGCGGGCCTCCACGTGGTGGCAATGAAGAAGATGGTGCCTGTGGAAGTCGTGGCACTGAAACTGATGAAGAAGAACCCCCTGCTGTTGGTGTTGAACCATGGAACCTAGGAACCAAGGGACCAGATGGGGGTGGGGGTGGTGGCATATCAACACGGTCATCATCATCCTAGAATCGCTCAAAAAATTCATGCAAAAAAAAAAAACACTAGTTAACAAAAAAATTAAAAACATGAATTAGAGAAATGCTTTATAAGGGAAAATTGGAAAATTCATACCACAATGGACATACCTGGATAAGAGCATCCTCTAATTGCTCTAGTCGCAACACTCCATCCTACAAATTGGGCTCCTCTGGATTCTTGTCCCAAATCAACAAGTCTTTATTAGACTTTGCATCTTCACAGTAATGGGACAACAATCGCAAGTTGTAATTAACATAAACCAAGCTCTCTGCCCGGTCTAAACTCAACCTGTTCCTTTTAACACTGTGGATGAAAGAATAAGAGCTCCAACACCTCTCTGCAGAAGAAGTGTTTACCACCTGTGATAGCACCCGCAATGCCAAACTCTGTAGAAGTGGAGTACCCCCTCCATGCATGTTCCACCACTCAAGAGCAGAAAAAGTTTCTCGATCTTTAATTGCATGCATGCTCCCAAATGGACCAGTGTTGAGCGTATAGTTGCTCACCTGTCTCCGTACCAATGCAGCGTCCTCCTCATCAGGGATTAATTTACTCAATGCAGCCATATATTTTTGGTGAACCTCTTGATCTTGGTGTGGTTTTCTCCTGCTTCCCCCCCCAGGTGCTGGTGTTGAAAGCCATGATGGATGATAGTATTTAGGTGTCAAAACATATGCTAATGCATGCAATGGAATATTTAGCATTTCCCATCGGTTTTGCACCTCTACACGAATATAATTGTACAAGGTGGTATCTCTAGGCTCAACAATGTCTTTAATCTGCCCCAACATGCTATCCATTTGCTCATACACCTCCCCAATTATTGGTCGATCTGAATCTGCAAACTTGATCATGTAATAAATTGGTTTGGTGAATTGCAAAACATATTTAACCTGTGACCAAAAGTAACTGTCAAGAACAGTGTCCTTGACTGCATTAGCACCATCTGTGTTAGTGTTAATTTCATCCCATGTTTCAGCACACACCAGATTAGTTAAAGCTTGTCTCACCTTCACTAGCCGCCTAAAGGTGAGGTAATAACTAGCAAATCTTGTCTTTGCAATTTTAAGCAATTGCAACTTGGAGTAAGTGCCATAGAAGTAGTTTACCCTTGTATGCCCTGTGATGAATTTAATGAGCTGCTTCCCTTTCCTGTAAACCTCAGCAATCCACCCACATTCTTTGTGTTTCACAATATCATGCATCAAAAGGTTCAATGTGTGAACCAGGCACCCAGACCAAAAGATGTGTGGATGAGTACGCTCAATAATTTTTCCTGCTGCCTTACAATTTGCTGCATTATCTGTGATCACTTGAACCACATTATTCGGACCAACATCTTTGATTGATTTCAATAGGAGATCTGCAATGTTTTGTGCAGATGCAGTGATGGAGGAGGAGTCATGACATGCAATAAATACTGCACCACTAGAAGAAACACCAAGAACATTTATCAAATGTTGGTTTCTAATATTTGTCCACCCATCTGATACAATGGATACCCCGGAATCTACCCACTCATTTGTAAAACGTGTCAAAGCTCTTTGAACCTTAGCTTTTTCTCTTTCTAATAACACTGTTCTAGCTTTCTCATAGTTGGGGGCCTTGTATCCTTTTGGGGCTTCATTGATGGCCTTTACCATTTCATGCCAATAGGGAGAGCGAAGCACATTGAATGGTACACCACAAGCACAAAGAAAACGGACTATCTTTCCATCCATATCATCCCTCCCAGCAACATTAAGGAAATCCCCTATTGTTCTTCTACCTCCAGAGCTTGCAGAAGTACCATGAGGAGATGAGCAACTACCAAATTTAGAGGTTGCACTTGATTCAGAATGAGTTTTTTGTTTCTTGTTTTTTTGTTGTGCAACCATCTCTATTTGGATGTATTTTCTTCTTTCTTCAGTTGAAATGTTTGGGCAAATTTGTACCCCCACAGAACCCTTTTTTTCATCATTGTCTAGCACCCCACAAAGATGCCTCCTCAGACGGGTATATGAACCACAATATGGTTTTCCTCCATGACAACCATGAGGGCACACAAATTTGTAAGATCCACCACCCTTTCCCCCATCAAGTTTGGTCACATAGTTCCACAAGGGTGTTGATGTAGCTTTCCCATCTTGTGTTTCAGTGTCCCCTTCAAGTTCATCCCCTTCCTCTTCAAACCCTTCCTCCTCATCATACATTGGGTCACTACTATTAGGACCATCACCAATGTCCTCTTCTGTTTCTTCCCTTCTATTCCACACCCTTGCCATCATTAAAACCAAGAGTGGAATGATACATAGAAGCCAAAAGAACACCATCTTGGAATATGGATATAGGTGGTGGACAACGGCAACCTGTAAATAAAGGAGCAAGTAGAAACAATGGGAAAGAGTAGGAGAGGGAGGAGAAAAATACAAAAAAAAATTCAAAAAAACAAGGGAGTTTGGGGTTTGAACTTACCTCTTTAGCTCTTGTAGATGAAGTCCTCCAAGCTCTTGCTCCAAACTCCTCCTCCTTCTCCAAGCTCTCCTCTCTTCTCCTCTCCTTTCCTCTCTTCTCTTCTCCTCTCCTCTCTTCTCTTCTCCAACTCTCATAAACTCAAAGTGAGAAAATGAGGAATGAATGGGGGCTTTATTCTTTTCATTCCTCACCTTAACCTCACCCTAACCCACCCCCTTAAGGTTGAGTGAACATAACTTCAAAAAAAAATTAAAAAAAAAAATTGCTTTTCTCCCTTGGGCGCGCCCCTTTCCGCCGAAGCGTACGGAAGCGTGCGTGAAGCGCACGCTTCCTGCTCCGAAGCGTCGTACGAAGCGCGCTTCGGAGCCGGCGCTTCGGAAATTCCAGGAAGTGCAAAAAAAATTGCGAATCGCGCTTCCAAATTTCCGAAGCGCGCTTCGGAAGGCGCTTCGTACGGCGCTTCCGTACGGGGCGCGCTTCGGAGCTTCGGAGCGGGGGGGGGCGCTTCGTGCAACACTGCTCTGGATTCAAGATCTAGAGGTGAGGAGGCTAAGAGATGTTAGATTGACCATTTAGGGTCACTCATGAGCCTTTAGCCAAGAGCAAATTGGAATTTCCAACAAGTTAGAAATTGAATTTGTGGGGTCTTGTGTGTAATTCCACTGAGTGCTATGCTCATAAAATTTCCAACAAAGATTTTAAATGAGGAACGGATGGAAATAATGGCTTTTAAGCTCCATAAATGAATGATAAACAACATAATTTGATATAGAACCAACCTATTAAATCCCGAAGTAAAATACTTACTTGTATGTCATTGGGGAACTTGAAAAAAATTGCAGATCTATTATTCTATAGCAAGGAAAAGTGCAAATCTGCAACCGCAGACTTAATACACAGTGAAATATATAGTGAAACACAGTTGCACTTAAGTCGAACTTGAACTTTGATAGTGAGGTGGACTTACTCTCAAAAAGACAAAATCGCCCCCACCTTTGTCTTAAAACTCTCCACACTGTTTAGATCCAACTACGAGCAGCCCCTAGCATGGCATCTTCAATCTTCGGATCAACTGTGTGATAGGTACGAACTCTTCTCCCAGTTGAAACTACCTCCTAGTAGATTGGTCCAACCTTTGTTCAAGCAACCCACCTCCATCAAAGAGATAAAGTATACTAGCACTTAGTCTACCTATTCCAAATGGCTATGTAGCCCCTCAGCGGATTATTCCTCCAACCACTATGTAGTCTTACTTAGTGTGAATTATTTTAGATTATACTATGGTCACAAGAATAGTCAAGAAAATACAAGATAGTAAAAGCCAACACACACAATGCTTGCACAAAGGTTTGCAAAATGGGTTCTTTATTATGGCATATGATCTCAAAAAACAACAACCTTCTCTAGAGGAGAGGCTAGCCTTTTATAAAACTTTTTCTAACAGCTAGCTAATGGCTAATTAATGATTATCAAACTGAGCAATTTGGAACCAAATTGATTTTTTGACTTCCAAGACCACTTGCACTAGGAAATGTGAACTACTTCGAGAAATGTAAAAAGTTGACTTTTGGAGATTGCCATGTTGACAACTAAGGGATACTACACCATGGCCAAGGCCAGTACGAACTCAATAAACACATAACCATGTGGTGAGACATAGGTGCACCTTGACGCGAGCTGGGCTAGCCCATACGTTATTGATCACCCCTACATAAGATGAGATTCCTACAAACCACGAGTCCCAAATATGCCCATACAAGGCCCTTCAATCCTATCTACAACAAAAGGAACTAGAGATGTACCCAAAGGGACCGACCATGGTCGACCAAACACAAGGTATAGAACACCTAATACTGGGCCTCACATGGTTGTTACAAGGTGTTAACTTGTGACCTTAGGCATACAATGGTGATGAATGCATTGAAAAATTGTATGTGTACCCATGTTGACATCAGGGGTAACATTTGGCTCCAACCAGTGTTTTAAATTTCGGCCGAGCCGACTAAGCCGGACCCCTGCCCAGGCTAGCTCGGCACAAAAACCAATTCATTGGCCGGTTTGTTACCGAACCAGTCGAGTCGGTCACTGACTCAGTCGGTTCAGTAACAAACCAACCAGCTTGGCCGAGTCCAATGTAAACCGATCAGCGGAGCATTTTGGAGGGAATGTGGACTCCAAACTCACTTATTTTTTGGTTTTAGGTTTTATGTTTGTCCATCTAACCTCTCCCAAGCCTATAAAAGCTACCCAACCCCCTCACATTTCCTCACAGATATCTCATTGCATTTGTGTGAGAATTTGTGAGGAGTTTGTGAAGAGTTGTGAAGTTGGTTTTTGGAGCAGCAGTGAGGATTCTTGGGCAATCATTGAAGCAACATTGAGGAGCTTCTTGGGTAGTCATTGGAGCAGTATTGATGAGTTGGTTTATTGGAGTAGCATTGAGGAGGCTAGAACATAGAGGTATTTTTTTTTCACTTCTCACATCTGCCTTTGCTTGTGTTTTTCGTTTTTTTGCAAATCTGGAAATTGAAAAGAGTAATTTTGTAAAAGAAATGAACATTGAAGAGTTTTTTTTTCTTTTCATTTTCAGATTTGTTTCCTTTCATTTCCAAGTCCAAATATCAAAAAATGGCTCCTAGAATGAAAGATGTTGCTTGGCCATATGCTGAGATGATTGATAATCAAATGCATTGCAAATTGTCATAGAAAAATCAAGGGAGATGGAGGGGGCATTCATACGCTGAAACAACACTTGGCTAGTATTAGAGGCCAAATTGCTCCATGTGCAGCACCAGCAGAACAAATTAGGGATATTAGGAAGGAGTTGATAGAAAAATTTGAGAAGTTTGAGGAAAAAAAAGCTAGGCAAAAAGAAATAGATGTTGAACGCAAGGCAAGGCACCAAGGAAAAAAATTCTCAAACTTTTCATCCATCTCTTCCGTATATGTAGTCGATGTCATAGTTGTATTTTCCTTGCCTTTCTTTTTGTTTGGACACTGACTAGAAAAATGCTTGAACTTGTAACATGCAAAGCACTTGACTTTGCTCATGTCCTCCTTTTTATTTTGTGAAGCTCCTCCTCCACTCTGGCTCTGTTTGGCCTTCCCTTCTTGCTTCAACTTAGGTGCCTGTTTGAGAGTTTCATGAGCCTTGATCTTGCTAATATTGATTGTTTCAGACACTTTCTCTTGCCTTGACCTTTGGCCATCCCAACACTCAACTTACCCATCAAGCCCTAGGACTTGTTGTTTATCTCATAGGTCTTCATCAAGAAATAGAATTGCCTCCTATTAGAGCCTTGAGCCTAAATTGTGCCTTTCTTGTAGAGGGCCTTGTTGAGTCACCTTGTACCCTAACCCTAGAATATCCATTAGGTGACCTTCTCACATAACGAGAGTCCTCTCATCGATGAAAATCTGTAAAGAGCAAGGGCTTTTGTATGTGGTGACTATGGGCCACTACCCATTGTTGTCTCTTGGTCTAGTAATAGCCTTGTAGGGTACCCCTCTCCAAGGCCTGCTAGATTTTGCAACAACATTGATACAATACTAAAACATGAAAATATCATCCAAAAGTGCCACATGTGTGAGTGTAGAAGCCTCATAAAATTGAATTCATCTCCAAAAGGGGCGTTAAAGGCTCCAAAAGTCATGTCTCTCCCCAAAAGGTACAATTTATCATCAAAAGATCATGTATCCTCATCAAAAGGTCATGTCACATCATCAAATGTGCTAGGTTGGCTCACACAAGTGTCCCATCAAGTGTGATGTGCCATCATATGTGCAACATACTCCATCATCATCATGACATCATCAAGGGAAAAGGGCTCCATTGCCTCTCCAAAAAGGTGTATGTTCATCATAAAGTGCCATGGCCCATGTCATCAAGCCATGCTCAACATCATCAAAGGTTGCAACACCATCAAGGGGTTTTCATGCCCTCTGCAAGTGACACATCAAGTCATCCAAGCAATGTCCTAAATACAAGATGCAATACCCTAGCTCCAAGGTGCAATGTCCATGGTCCAATATGTGGTGGAGTCTATCTAACAAGGTGCCAAGTCATCACATAGCCCAATGATCATCATAAAGGCTTAAATGTCCATCATCAAGTCAAAGGGTGTTCAACATGGCTCAAGGAACTAAGTTAGATCAACTAGCATGCATACATGAGTCAATGTGACATAAAACGAGCATCATATTCAATGCAAAAGCCATGTAAGTAAATCACATTAGGTATCTTCTTCAACTTCAGACTAGCTCATGAACTTACACAAGTTGTCAAGTTTAGGTATGGAAGGGTCATTAGGTACCCCGATTAGATGCTCCCAAATAACAATGAAAGAAAAGGCCCCAGGAAGGGGAATAGTTCCTAGGGAACCCTTCAATTAGTAGGTGTATGTGGTAAGTGATGTGATTAGAGGTGAACTTCATGGTTGTTATCAAACTTCACACAGGCTCATGAACTTACACAAGTTGTCAAGCTTAGGTATGGGAGGGTCATCAACTACCCCTATTAGGTGCTCCCAAATAACAATGAAAGAGAGGAACAATTCCTAGGCCAACCCTTCAACTAATAGGTGTATGTGGTAAGTGATATGCTTTGAGTTGAACTTCATGATTGTTGTCATAGACTTATACATGAGTTATGCAAAACCATCATCCATGAGCACCTTTCAAGAGGGAGTGGTTTTGTGCTTGAATTACCCTTTCCTCAACACTGCTTTTTCCACCCCTAAATTAACTTTCCAATATTCTTTGATTAGCTCGTTTTACAAGCTTCATTGATTTTTTTTTTATTCCCCCTTTTAGTATGGGAAATTCATTGCTCATAGCAGTTGGGATGTTCTTTTAAGTCCCTTTGATAGATCATGATATGCATGCAACTAGTGTGATGGCCTCACATGAAGGGGTGGAACTCAAGCTAACTTGGCCTTTGACTATGATTCATCCCCTGCCTTTATTTTGCATTTTAAAATTTGGTACATGCTCTTCTATTCTTTCTTGCAATAGCATCAAACTCTAGGCATTTCCAAGCCCTTTCATCTCATGGGATGAGACAAACAAGTAACCAATACAAACAACTAAAACAACCAACTCAAAATTAGGGAAAATAGAGAGAAGATAAATGGAAAGTTTCAAGTATGGAAGGATATGAGCACGCCATTTATATCTACGCCTCCTATTTGTGCCCCTTCTACACAAGGAAAGAAAAGCCCTGGGACGGTTACACTTGACTAGAAGGAATTGATGACCACCAAGGTGAAATAAGGCAACAAGCATACGTCCAAGCCTCGGGATTCACTCTTTGTCTTCAACCCATGATCCTTACTTAAATGCCTGATAAATTAAATGTAAACACTTCTTATGAAACAATGAATAATGTACCTCCTGTGTTGAGCCACCATCATCACATGATCCAGGTTATCTTTTGCTTAAAGATGCATTAAAATAATTACATATACAGTTTGTAGCTTAACCAAAGAGAACCTTTAAATGTGCACATGTGAGAGAAAGAAGAAGGAGAGCCTAAGAAGACAAGAAGAAAAGAACTTGATAACACAGTTCGTCCCTCCTGGACTATGTCTCCGGGCCCTGCTCGATCAATGGGGAGGCCTTCATTCATTAAAAATGGCATCAAAAGAAGTTACATTCATCAGTTTACAAAATGGAGCATTGTACCTCCATGTTGAAAAGTGCCCAAAAATTGGAGAGCTCTGTTGCAGAAACTGACACCACCAATGGATTCCTATCGTTGAGAGGTGCAAAATCCATATAAAACTTGCCCAATTTTGAGTCTAGACCAAAATCACCTTCCTGCAAAAATGTTGCTCAAGCAAGGTTCCATCAGTTTTTCTCAGCTGCTCAGGGTTCCACCACCTGGTCTCAAAATCCGTGCCCGTTGATCTCTCTCCGTCAAATGGTTAAAAATTGAGTTTATATAACCTTAGGGCGGATAAAATTATAATATGGTTAATGGTTTGACATATATAAATATCATATGCCATTTTAAAAACAATCGTATGCCATAGTTATAATACATATATTATTTTTAAACTTCATTGGGGCGTGGGCCCGCACTCCACGGGACTGCACCCATCCCATCCGCAACCTACAGAAATCTGGTGCTGTACGTTGATGTGTGTGGGCGGCGGGACCACCACGTGGCTGCCCCTAACCATGTTGTATCTTCATATAACTCCGTTGCAATCTTTACCATATACCAAGCATAACCATTACGTATTGGACACGTTATAACTTGTTTACATTGGTTACAACCATGCTGCCACGTATTGCCTCCCTTATTCGTTGGTCCCATAACCTTTGTTGGGATGTGTTTTATATGGCATGCGTATATTTGATGGTTACAAACCTTTACCATATATGGTATATACATATCACACGTTGGTTATAACCTTCCACCTTTTGTTATATAACCATATGCTATATATGGTTTGTGTTGTTACGTTGGTTTGTACCATATGTTGGATGGGATATACCATATTATTATATGGTTTTTTTATATACATATTTTGGTTGTTATTTTTTTGATTTGGTAAAATATATGTTTTTACTTATATAGTTAATTTGAATAACTATATAAAATTGTAGTTAATTTGAATAACTATATAAAATTGTAGTTATAACCAAAATATCCCATGTTTCGTTGTGTAGGTTTAGGAGGCTAATAAAGGGCTGCCATGTGGGTCCCCCATGCTGATTGGGATGCCATGTGGCGCACTGTGGACCCCATTTTTCCTCTGCCATACCAATCTTTAAAGAGTTCGAGCTCAGATTGACAAACCATTCGCGCCATCGCGATCAGGAAGACGAGCCCTCTCAACTGATGCCATCAAATTCTCCTTTCTGCCATTTTGAATTTCGAGCTTTTATCCATCCCCTTGGTGTCTCGAGATCCTCCTGGATCAATCCTCCCCACTGAGGAGCTTTTGGTCCTCCAAAAGCATGAAAGATACTCTACAACTTCTTCTATACCCTGTCTGCATCACAAGCACCCTGAAAAGGTCTCGCTTCTATCTCCTTCACCTTTGTCCTTCGGAGCCTTATGCGACAAACCGACACCTGCTACCTCTGCAACCTGTAGTACATTGCTTTTTCAAATAACATGACCAAACTAATGACCCAAAATGTCCCATACTTGCCACAAGTTTATCACACTCAGTGGTCAAATTTACAATAAGATGGACTCAATACCCCAGTTATGACAACAAGGCCGACTTATCATGGTTGCTCCAACAAGTGATGGAAAACACATCATCACTACAACCCATGATTTACATTCATAAGGCCAAACAACATTTTCATAGTTTAACATGCAACTCAAAATACAACTCAAACATGACCATACAACATTGTTGCTGATCAGGTGATGGAAACATCTCATCATTTTTACACTAAAATGCAACAAATGATTTACAATGGTGGCCATAACAAGTTATTACCCTTAAAAAAACCAACTCAATAAAGCAGACCATCGTGGACGGGGTGGTTGTATCGGTTGCACATATTCATCTTTCGGTTTATCTGGCAATGGTTCCAAAGCATGAAGCATCGGACATGTGGTTTGTTGGTGTCCCTCTTTGTTACAATGACTACAACGATTCTTTCTCCTCCAAACCTTCGGGGCTATCTTGGGGCGCTTCCCCTTGGTTTTCCTTTGAAAGGTGTCCATGGAGCCTTCACTATCGCTGGATTGTGAGGAAGGAATTTTGTCATCTGTCGTTGGCTAGTTACTAGCCATATCAGAGTTTTTCCCCATCTCCTTTCGGACGTATCCGAGTCCTACATAACGCGGCAACTCCTTGACTTTGATGGGGTTTATGATGCCTGGGCCTTGGGTGTCGAGGCCCTTTCCTTGATATCCCATTTTCTTCATTAGCTTGGATCCAATCCCTGTAGTATGTTTTTCAAAAGCAGCAAACTCATCATCATGAAATTCACATGAAATTGGAGAATCGCTTTTTACCTCGCGATAGCTTTGCTCCATGGCCTGCAACTGGCGTACTAATCTTTGATTTTCATCCCCTGTCTCCTGTAGAAGTCTCCTTAGCTCAGCATTCTCTGTTTGAAGGCGGTGGTTGATCTCTTCAAGTTTTGCTGAGGGAAGTGTCCTTTTTGTTATATTGGTTGAAATTCTTGATTCATGGCCAGAATCAGACCCCAAATCGATGGGTCCTACTGCAGCGATCCCAAAGGTTGCGAACTTCGTCTCGTTACCGGAGTCAGACCCCAAGTCAACGGGCCTACCTCATGCAAATCCCGTAGCTATGACTTTCCCATCTTCCTCTGGCTCGGAATCTTGGCTTTGTTGCACAGTGGCAGCAGCCTTCTGTTTCCCCTTTCTGTCATTCCTCTCAAGTCTCAACTCAGGATGCAACTTCCAGCAACCTCCTTCATCATGCCCCTCTTTCCCACAATGTGTACAAGAGGGTTTTGCTCCCCTTCTCTTGGCTGTTGCAGTTCTCTTTGATTGGTCATCTTTGTCACATTTGCCCCTGTTCTCAATATGAATGGCCTTCACACTAGCCGCATCAATGGTGGTTGGTTCAAACAATAGCAATGAATGCCTAATATAATTATGTAACGATCCAATGTATTTAGTTACAATTTCAGGTGTATCAAGTGCAATACCCAAATTTAGTGATTGCTTCCTAAATTCTTCTGTAAAACTCTGAACATCCTGACCTTTACCTTGCCTTAAATACTGCCAGTTCATTAAAGCTTTTTGCTTGTAACCCAACGGATAAAATTGTGCCTTTAATGCAGAAATGAAATTAGGCCAAGAGGAATAAAGATTACCAACATTGTTGCTGCTTTGCACTTTGCTCTCCCACCAAACGAGAGCAGTGTTGGTTAATCGCAAAGACGCCAACTGAATCTTTGCTTCATCCTCCACGATCTGCTGAATCCTGCAGTAGATCTCAATCTGCCTAATCCAATTAATAAGTTTTTTTGCATTGCTTTCACCATTGTACATGGGGAGATCAAATTTAACATCTAACTTAAAAAAAGGTTTCTTAGATGCATCTTTGGAATTTCGATTATTATGATAGTGAGAAGAAGAAGAGGAACTTCCACTTGTGGAAGGAGAAGGAGGTGGATCTCCTCCATCATCGTCTTCATGCACTGAACCTTGTCCTTCTGCACTTTCACGCTTTTCAAGCCTCGAGAATAACTAGTCAACATGATCTGCCATTATGTAAAAAGTCTTGCGGAAATTCCGCTCCTCATCATATTGAGCCTCGTCATCTACCATGTTCGCTCTTTGATGTGCACGTCCTACCTCGGGATCAAAAGGCTGTAACTCCCCTTCGCCTCTTCGGACCCTGTTTCTCGTTAGCATACAACCATGCAATTAACATCTAAAAACCCCTGCTCCGATACCACTTGATCCAGGTTATCTTTTGTTTAAAGATGCATTAAAAGAATTACATATACATTTTGTAGCTTAACCAAAGAGAAACTTTAAATGTGCACATGTGAGAGAAATAAGAATGAGAGCATAAGAAGACAAGAAGACAAGAACTTGATAACGGAGTTCGTCCCTCCTGGACTACGTCTCCGGGCCCTGCTCGATCAATGGGGAGGCCTTCATTCATTAAAAATGGCATCAAAAGAAGTTACATTCATCAATTTACAAAATGGAGCATTATACCTCCATGCTGAAAAGTGCCCAAAAATTGGAGAGCTCTGTTGCAGAAACTGACACCACCAATGGATTCCTGTCGTTGAGAGGTGCAAAATCCATATAAAACTTGCCCAATTCTGAGTCTGGACCAAAATCACCTTCCTGCAAAAACGCTGCTCAAGCAAGGTTCCATCAGTTTTTCTCAGCTACTCAGGGTTCCGCCACCTGGTCTCAAAATCCGTGCCCGTTGATCTCTCTCCGTCAAATGGTTAAAAACTGAGTTTATATAACCTTAGGGCGGATAAAATTATAAAACGTTTATTGGTTTGACATATATAAATATCATATACCATTTTAAAAACAACCGTATGCCATAGTTATAATATACATATTATTTTTAAACTTTTTTCCTCTGCCATACCAATCTTTGAAGAGCTCGAGCTCAGATTGACAAACCGTTCATGCCATCGCGATCAGGAAGACGAGCCCTCTCAACTGATGCCATCAAATTCTCCTTTCTGCCATTTTGAATTTCGAGCCTTTATCCATCCCCTTGGTGTCTCGAGATCCTCCTGGATCAGCACATGAGGATGTTGATCAGGTAAGTGGGTTGAGCATGATATATCTTTAAGGGGCATATGAGGGGCTGTTGTATGTGGAGAATGTTGGTCATCATCAGTACAATGTGGATCATGGAAGAATGATCTTTGTTGTCAAGAGGTGAAGAACATTTGTGACTGGTGGCTGGAAATCTCTATCATAGGAGAAAAAATTCTACTAGGGCTACCCATGTATATGGATGGGTAACATCTAGCTCCAGCTTGGGGACATGTGGTCACCGTAGAGTTGCATGAGAACCTCAACATCTCTGGTACTCCAAGATTTGTAACCCTACATCACTCTAACAATCTTGCTAGGTTTTAAAACAAAGTCATCAGTACATGAGTAACAAGGTGATAAAGTCAGACTGGAATATGTAAATTCAATAGAAGTCTATTCTCTCTGTGTGCTCCACATTGTTTAGTTCAACATTAATTTCTACTACAACGTAAGGCATCTTTTGCCTTGAAATAAATTTTTGGCATACTCATAGAATTTCTACAATTTTTTTCTCTCTGTGCATAAGTAAAGTGGCTCCTTCGAGCACTAATAGCTGGTGTTTACATTATATTATGCAGAAAAATGTTTAGAGACAACAGGATTTGTCATCAAAAGAGATCATAAGAATAGTGCAAATCAGCAGCACTTGTTTAGGCAGTTTCATCATCTGATGCTATATATCCAATAAGGCATCCACTCTTTCTCTCTTTGCCATTTTTCCCTCTCTACATTTCAGATACATGTCCCCAACTCATTCTTCATGACCTGTTCCAGTCCCATCAAAACCATAGAGAGAATGGAAGAGCTGTTAATCATACTTTTGCACTATATCTAGAGAAAACTGAGCAGGTATGTTCAATATGTAATCCTCCTTTTGACTTATTCAAGCATATCCCTGGAGTTCAGATTAGCTAGAGGGCCATCCTGAAGGCAAAATTTAAAAGAAAGAGAAAGGTAACAGCAGCACAAATATCAAGGAAATCTTTGATAGTTTTTTGCAGCGATGGATGACCAAGATACAGAGGATAATTAAACACAAAATGCATTTATTTCAATGCCCTCTGATGAATGGATTTGCAACAGTTAACATCAAAGATTATTCAGAATTATAGGTGGAAAAGGAAAGAGATGACCTTATTTCTGCCTTAGAATGTGCCAAGTCAGTCTGTACTGATGAATGAGGTATGGTTATTACTTGTGACTCTTCGATGCTATAAATGGCATGTCCACAAATACTGCCTATTTGGCGACGCTTAGTAACAAGTATGAGATAATGTGACTCCAGAAACTTGATGCATCCTGCAAAGAACCTTATTATATTCAGTGTCTTTTGCAGTCATCAATAAATTGTATACTCTGCCACGCATTAGCATATATTATTGAAGATATCAAAGAAAATTGCGAAGATACAAATCACCCAAACCATAGTTTGACCTGGATAAAGAAAGAATTTAGGATAAAAAGTATACTCTAAGAAAAGTGTTTGGGGAAAATACTCTAAGAAAAGTGAAACATTACAAATTTACAATCTTAAATCTTCATCAATCCAAAAAAAAAAGGTTTCCATGTATATCACTTTCTGCTAGAAGCAATTTGCAAATATATGCATGCAAGTCAATATATCCATATAGTTTTAATTTCTAACAAAATTGAGAAAGATGATTGAGATATATACTGTCTGAGTTCTACTCAAATGAAAAACTATTTACTTATGATGTGAGATTATTTTATTACAGTACCAAAGCACAGATCACTTTACTATAGACTTCTCCACAGACTCCAAAGCTATGTCGAACTCGATCCCCTAGCACTCAATTACAGGAGCTAATTCCAAGATAATATTTTACTTACTATTCATCCAATAATTTGATTTGACTCAATACATGCTAAACTTTTGATTCTCTTAAGAACGATCCATTATATCTCGCATGATTCCACCAAGCAACTTCAGAAAATTTTACAATCTTTCATTGCGAAACATTTCTCAAACAGCACTCCAAATTTCACATGATTGTACCTTTCAGCAGTTTAATTGACATATTTTTACTTGTCTGTGGTTGTTTAATGTTGATTTCTAGTAGCATCGGATGTGCTCTAAGTCTCAAATTTTGCAGTGAGGCTTGGGCACATGTATTCCAAAGAACCCAGAAAACGTTTTGGGAAATTCCAACCGAAGACAATTTTATTAAAAATAATTAATTTTTTTTAATGGGTCCCTAAGTCTAAACTTAGGAAATTAAAATCATTAATGGGTATTAATCTAACTGTGGGTGTAACTTCTAGAAGAAGACAAAGATCAAGTAGAAATGATCTTAACCATTCTAATCTGGGCCATTGAATGTCAACAAGAAGATTATTTAAGGAGGCTTGAGGGTCATTTGGAAGACACACACAGAGTTGATCAACGAGATCGAATTGCTAAAGCTAGAGGCAGCGCAGTGATTTCGTCGTGATCACGCAAAGAGGGGCAAAGAGAGTTTTGGCTGGAGGATCTTCTCCAGAGCCAAGAATACTTAGCAGAGAGGCAGACAGACACAAAAAAGAGGCAGCGCAGTTGGCAGAGAGGGTGACGCAAAGCCAAGAAGGGCCCACGCAAAGCAGCGCAAAAGCCTTCCACACAAAAGTCTGAATTTGCTGGAGAGTTAGATATTCTGAGCTGGGAGGGCTGGAATCAGCTCCAGAGGGCAAATCGATTCCCAGCAGAGGTGACGCAATGCCTTAGAGGTTGACGCACGCCCACGCAGGGGTAGCGCAGAAGTAGCCGGGGACTCGTTGGTTCAGTGGCCGAAACAGCCAGGACTAGTAGTGTAGAGTGAGGTAATATCACTAATTTCTTCTGCCGAGTGATATGCTCTATACTGGATTGCCAGCAAGGCATCCAGAGGTTGTATTCAGAAATAACTTCTGCTTAATAATAAAAACCCTCAGAGCTGTTGCACCGGTTTTCCCGCATTGGGTTTTTTCGAGGACGTTTGTCCAAAATCAATTGTGTCATTTGTGTTGCATCTTTCTCTATTGTTTAGTTTCTTGTTTTGGCATATCATTTTAAGTGGTGTAGGCTACAGTGTATGTATTTCAATGTTTGCCATAGGAAACTGCAAATAACTTGTTCATGTAAATCTAACAAGTAGGAGAAATATCATCAATTGTTGCAGAAGGGATTTCGGTTTAAGGAATTTTGAAATTTTACACATAGATGATGCTCTATCTCCAAACAATATTTCAAGGCTAGTTCATTCATTTCCCTTCAACATATTCCTAATTTGTTTTACAAAGCATCATTAGATCATAAATTAGTTAATTTTAATCTACAGAGCATTCAAATTAACATTAACATTAGTTCAAACATAAATCAGTAAACAACACCACTCAACAATGCATGACATCAAAGAAATACACCAATCTTTTTTGGTGGAAACTTCTCCAAGAGAAAAACCACCGAGCACTTCTTAATATTTGTCTTCAAAAATTTACATCAATAGGAAGCTCCAACTTCCAAGATTTTCAACTCCAACTGAAGGAGGCTCCAACTCCCTGATTTACAAGCTCCAACCTATAGGGCACTCCAACAGTTCATTCTCAGGGGCTTCTAATCAGAGATCTTCAATAGTAGTCAACCACCTATACTTCATATGAGGACATATTATGTTGATTTCATCCAGTGCGACTCATGCCTTCCGACATTCTTTCATAGGAGGAGATTCCTTTCCTTTGATCATGCTTCTCAAAATAGAAGTAGTGATCCTTGTTATCCACAACCATATGACATGACTTTATAATATTAAATACAAGCATACCTTATTTACCTTTAGGTCATCTAGGCTTCTTTTAGCAGCTTCCTTGATTGAAAAGATCTTCAACCCCTTGATCTGCTTTATCTTTCATGTCATCATACCATGAACTCCACAAGTTGGAGTTCCTGATGAAACACTTGCTTCCTTTCTAGATTGATGAATCCTTCAATGAGGATTCCATCTCGCATATCCTTATTCAACAGATGTTTCCCTTTTAAACTGATGTAAACAACACCACTCAACAATGCATGACATCAAAGAAATACACCAAATCTTTTTTGGTGGAAACTCCTCCAAGAGAAAAACCACCGAGCACTTCTTAATATTTGTCTTCAAAAATTTACATCAATAGGAAGCTCCAACTTCCAAGATTTTCAACTCCAACTGAAGGAGGCTCCAACTCCCTGATTTACAAGCTCCAACCTAAAGGGCACTCCAACAGTTCATTCTCAGGGGCTTCTAATCAGAGATCTTCAATAGTAGTCAACCACCTATACTTCATATGAGGACATATTATGTTGATTTGTTAAATTTGGACAACTAGGTCCAAACTCCATGTTCTGATGCTCAGATTAAGAGGCTAATATTTTTGTTGGATTCCTCTTTCTGAAAGGTGTAAAATCCATATAAAAATAGTCTTAATCCGATGAGCAGAACTTATATTTTGAATTTATTATTCTTAATAAATTATATGTGCAAGGTCAGCTAGTTTTGTAATGTAGGCTCACATGCCCAACAGATGTGTCACACACCCTCATTGATGGATATATATACAAGAAAAGTTGGAGAGAATTTGATCACAACACAACTCACATCTTCCTCTCTCATCCTAAAAAGTACGAGCTACCTGGAGGACGAATTTCAGCCACACGTGGGAAGGATGAAGAGGATTTTTCTGCTGCTAGGGTTTCTACTGCTAGGGATTCGCAGAAGTTTGACCAGCATTGACTTTGGTCAACACTTGGTCCAAACAAGTTGAATACTTGTGGGAGGTTCGATTTTTGAAGGCCGTACTACCTGGCACAAAAATCGAGGTCAAAGGGTTGACCGTTTTGTTACTGCGTTGACTTTTAGCTTGCTGCCCCTGCGTTGACTTTTCAGGACAACGTTGACTTTTGTAGAACTGACTTGGGTTGACTCATCTACTGGTTGGAGGGTTGTTGTGACACATGCTGGGCTGGCTGACCAAAGGAGACTTTGCTGGTTGAAGCATCCTGTTGACCGCCGAAACGAACACATACATTTTTCTTGTTTCTGATTTGTCTTCTGTAAGATCTGCTTATATGTTCTATCTGCATTTTGCTTATCTACTTGTATGATTGCTGTGAGAAAAGTGAAATTGCTCTTAGCATAGAACATCTACAAAACTTTACATGGTATCAGAGCTGAGGTGAAGACAAACTCTATCTATAGCAATCATCATCGAAGGAAATGGATTCCTCTAAGCTTGAATTCAGGGAGATGACAAGTTGACTGGAAGTGATGACTTCCATGCCTGGAAGATGTTATTAGATCTCAAATTAGAAGATCATGATCTCCTAGATCATGTGACAGGGAAGATTCAAGAACCTCCATCAAATGCCTCTGCTGCTGTTAAACACAAGTATAAGAAGGGAGAAATCAGAGCAAAGCTGCTGATCAGGGAATCCATAAATAAGAGTCTGGTTGCCTACATATCTGAACTAGGCACATCCAAGGAGATGTATGACAAACTGATACTTATGTTCCGAGTAAACAATGTGAACCAAGTGCTATTCCTCAAGAACAAGTTGAAGAATATGAAGAAGGGCTGAGACGAGTCTATTCAAACTTTCTTTATGAAGTTGACCGAAATCGGGAACAATCTGCTAGCTATTGGGGAGACAATAGCTGATCGTGAGATGGTTCTCACCGCACTTGGAGGACTTCCATATGAATGGCAAGTATTCACAACTACCATTCTCAACAATAATACCATCCCTAACTTTGATGAGCTTCTGTCTAGATGTATGCAAGAAGAAACAAAGATGAAGGAATTTGATAATGAAAGAAATGCTGCCTATGTTGCTCATTCCCGAAAGAAGAACTTTGGTGGTTCCAAGGACAAAGGAAGGACTAAGACTCAAAAGAAGAAGGGTAAATGTTTCACCTGCCATAGGACTGGACACTATGCTAGAGAATGCCCCTTCCAGAAGAATTCTCCCGATAGTGACGACAACAACAACAACCGAAGGAATGGGAATCGAAGAAATGACAAATCCAAAGGAAAGAGGAAGGCTCACTTTGAAGGAAACAATCCACCTTCTAAAAGGACCAGAAATACCAGGTATGAGGAGTCTAATGTTGTTAATAAAAGAAATGAGTATATTCTAATATCTGCTCTCTCAGCTGCATCTCCGCCCGACACTATGGATGTCTGGCTAATCGATAGTGGTGCCTCAAGACACATCACCGGATTCAAGGAAGCAATTTCTGACATGGTTGAAAGGGATACTAATCTAGAAATTATCCTTGGGGATAATGCCACTTATCCTGTGAAAGGGACCGGGACTGTGACCCTCCACTTGTCTCAAGGACAAGTCCTCCATCTACAAGATGTACTCTATGTACCCAAATTGAAGAAAAACCTTGTGTCTGTATCTGCCATGGAAGACAAAGGTTTCAATGTAACTTTCTCTGATGGAAAGGTACTCATGTGGAAGAAGAGCTTCAAGGAAGCTATCTCAATTGGTTTTAGAGTTGGTACACTCTACCAGGTTGGAGGGAGTCCGTTGGGAGCTATGACTTGTGATACTATCCGTCAAACCGAACTATGGCACCGAAGATTTGGACACCTTCATTACAAGGCTCTTCCCGAAGCAAGGAAGGTGGTGACAGGGATGCCTGATTTTGGAAATAATCATAAAGGTGTATGTAAGGGCTGTGCTGAAGGAAAACATACAAGGGGACCTTTCCCCTCAAGTGTCACAAAGACATCTGAGATATTGCAACTGGTCCATTCTGATCTCTCCGGTATGTTGCATGTAACATCCCTGGGGGGATGTTCTTACTATATGACATTTACTAATGACTTCTCTCGCAAAACCTGGATATACTTCTTGAAGAAGAAGGATGAGGCTTTCATGTGGTTCCGTACCTTCAAAGCCTTGGTGGAAAATATGACCGGAAAGAAGATCAAGATTTTGAGGACTGACAATGGCACTGAATATGAGTCAAATGAGTTCAAAGACTTTTGCAGAGAAGCTGGCATTAAGAGGGAGACTACCACTGCATATACTCCTGAGCAGAATGGTGTTGCTGAACGCAAGAATAGGACTATTGTGGAAGCTGCCCGTGCCATGCTATGTGACCAGGGTCTTCCAAAGTTTCTGTGGGGAGAAGCTGCAAATACTGCTGTGTACATTCAAAACCGATGCCCTCATTCCGCTTTGGACTCCAAAACTCCCGAAGAGGTTTTCTCTGGTAAGAAACTCGATGTCTCACATTTTAGAATTTTTGGATGTCCTGTCTATTTTCATGTGCCGAAAGAAAAGAGAAGTAAGCTGGATGCTACTGGGAAGAAAGGAATGTTTGTGGGCTACAGTGAAACTTCTAAGGCATATAGAGTCTATGTACCTGGTCAAAGGGAAGTAGAGATAAGCCATGATGTCACTTTTGACGAAGATGCTTCCCTGAAGAAAGTAGTAGATCTTCCTAGATCTGAAGAAAACCATGAAGAAAGACCTGGAAATCTGGAAGAACCCCAGGATGAGACTATGCCTGATGTTGAAGGGCCAATGGACCCTATTGATCCTTCCCCTTCTCTAGGAAAGAGGCCATCATGGCTCAGGGACACCCTCGAAGATGCTGAGGGTCATGCTGCCCCAGGGGAACATTCCGAGAAAGCAAGAAGCCGTGTAGATACCAAGGGTATCTAGCTGCCATGAGTACTATTATACAATCTGAACCTGGATCTTTTGAGGAAGCCATCAAGCATCAAGTCTGGAAGGATGCTATGCATGAAGAATATGAGGCTATTATGAAGAATGATGTCTGGGATGTGGTCCCGAGACCGAAGGACAAATCTGTTGTCACCGCTAAATGGCTCTATAAGATTAAACATGGATCTGATGGGAGTGCTGAAAAGTTTAAGGCAAGATTTGTTACCCGTGGCTTCTCTCAAAAGGAAGGAATTGACTATGACGATATATTTGCACCTGTGGCTCGATATACCACCATCTGATCCATCATAGCCCTTGCTGCTACGCAAGGATGGAGTCTTCATCAGATGGATGTCAAGACCGCTTTTCTGCATGGTGCAATAAAGGAAGAGGTGTATGTAGAACAACCTCTGGGATTTGAAGTTCAAGATCGAGACACTTATGTCTGCAGGTTGAAGAAAGCCCTCTATGGGTTAAAGCAAGCACCCAGAGCTTGGTATGAGAGGATGGATAGTTACTTGATGAAGCTGGGCTTCACTCGAAGCAATGCTGATCCAAACCTTTACTTTAAGGTTGAGGAAGGAAAGCCTCTCATTCTAGTGCTGTATGTGGACGACCTCTTCCTGACAGGTGATGACCCTCTCATTCATCAATGTAAGAGGGAGCTTGCTGCTGAGTTCGAGATGAAAGACCTAGGACTGATGCACTATTTCCTAGGCCTGGAGGTCTGGCAGAGACCTGGAGAGATTTTCCTTTCTCAAGGAAAGTATATTGTGAAGCTTCTGGAAAGATTTGGGATGGTGGACTGTAAGTCCGTGTCGACACCAATGGAACTCAACTTTAAGAAGTTGAGTGGCAGCGCTGCAGGGCCTATCTTGGCCAATCCTACTGAGTATCGTCAACTCATAAGAGCTTTGATGTTCTTAGTGAACACCCGTCCGGACATATGTTTTGCAGTGAATACTTTGAGTCAACAGATGGTTGAGCCTCATCATTTTCACTGGGTTGGTGCCAAGAATCTTTTGAGATATCTTCGGGGCACGATAAACCATGGGCTGAGATACACTGTCGAGAGTGTGATACTCCGGGGATATACTGATGCCGATTGGGCTGGCAGTGTGGTGGATCGTAAGAGCACATCTGGATGCTGTTTCAATCTTGGTTCTGCTTCGATCTCATGGATGAGCAGGAAGCAGAAGTCGGTGGCTTTGAGCACCGCGGAGGCCGAATACATTGCTGCTAGTATGGCCTGTTGTGAAGCAGTTTGGTTGAGGAAGCTCTTTAGTGAGCTGTTCCAACATGTGCTAGATACCACTGTAATACTCTGTGATAATCAGAGTGGGATTCGTATGACTGAGAATCCTGTGTTCCACGACCGATCCAAGCATATTGATATCAGGTACCACTTTAACCGGGATACGGTACAACGAGGCGCCGTAAGGCTCAATCATATAGGAACTGATGAGCAGGTCGCGGATATTCTCACTAAGCCCCTGGGAAAGGTCAAGTTCCTAACCTTCCGTGAGAGTCTTGGTGTCGTGGAAAGACCCTATGATGTGGGTCCTGTTGGACGATGAGCTCTGGGAGCTCTGGGGGGCTTTGGGGATAGCTTCTCGGAGCTATAAGCACTCATAATGCTTCTGCCCCACCCTTGTGATTATTGAGCTGGTTCGCCACTCATTTAATCTGTGCCCCGTATGCATCCTACCCATTGAGTTCAGGGCTCATGGGAAGTACCTCTCATTTGGCCAATGAGGTGTGGAAAAGCTAAAGACTATTAGCAAAGACTGATGGACGCATCAGAGATTGCCGTACTCTCTATCTAGGATGGCATGGTCCAACCACTTGATCTGGGATCAAGATTTGTGAGGTCTGGGACCTCTGGACTGATTATGTCAGGGAATGATGTCTTTGTGACTGACCCACTTCTGTTCTGAAATAAAGAAGCCAGCAAAGCAAGTTTCGGCGGGATGACTCACGATGTTAATTGCACTAATAGATGGAGTTCTCCCTAGTTGAGAGGGAGTGTTAAATTTGGACAACTAGGTCCAAACTCCATGTTCTGATGCTCAGATTAAGAGGCTAATATTTTTGTAGGATTCCTCTTTCTGAGAGGTGTAAAATCCATATAAAAATAGTCTTAATCCGATGAGCAGAACTTATATTTTGAATTTATTATTCTTAATAAATTATATGTGCAAGGTCAGCCAGTTTTGTAATGTAGGCTCACATGCCCAACAGATGTGTCACACACCCTCATTGATGGATATATATACAGGAAAAGTTGGAGAGAATTTGATCACAACACAACTCACATCTTCCTCTCTCATCCTAAAAAGTACGAGCTACCTGGAGGACGAATTTCAGCCACACGTGGGAAGGACGAAGAGGATTTTTCTGCTGCTAGGGTTTCGCAGAAGTTTGACCAGCATTGACTTTGGTCAACGCTTGGTCCAAACAAGCTGAATACTTGTGGGAGGTTCGATTTTTGAAGGCCGTACTACCTGGCACAAAAATCGAGGTCAAAGGGTTGACCGTTTTGTTACTGCGTTGACTTTTAGCTTGCTGCCCCTGCGTTGACTTTTCAAGACAGCGTTGACCTTTGTAGAACTAACTTGGGTTGACTCATCTACTGGTTGGAGGGTTGTTGTGACACATGCTGGGCTGGCTGACCAAAGGAGACTTTGTTGGTTGAAGCATCCTGTTGACCGCCGAAACGAACACATACATTTTTCTTGTTTCTGATTTGTCTTCTGTAAGATCTGCTTATATGTTCTATCTGCATTTTGCTTATCTACTTGTATGATTGCTGTGAGAAAAGTGAAATTGCTCTTAGCATAGAACATCTACAAAACTTTACATGATTTCAACCAGTGCGACTCATGCCTTCCGACATTCTTTCATAGGAGGAGATTCCTTTCCTTTGATCATGCTTCTCAAAATAGAAGTAGTGATCCTTGTTATCTGCAACCATATGACATGAATTTATAATATTAAATACAAGCATACCTTATTTACCTTTAGGTCATCTAGGCTTCTTTTAGCAGCTTCCTTGATTGAAAAGATCTTCAACCCCTTGATCTGCTTTATCTTTCATGTCATCATACCATGAACTCCACAAGTTGGAGTTCCTGATGAAACACTTGCTTCCTTTCTAGATTGATGAATCCTTCAATGAGGATTCCATCTCGCATATCCTTATTCAACAGATGTTTCCCTTTTAAACTGATGTATGATGAGACTTATCCTGGATGACTTCTTCCTTTGATCTTCCAATGAGATCACCAAGAGCTATATCTTTCAAAGTTGACTACCATAGATTTTGTTCCAACAGTCCCTCATGTTTCCCTATGGTGATGTCACGAGCTCTTGATTGTAATGCTTCTCTTCCTTGGACTTCCTTCTTTCAACTTCCTCCACTTCTTCGATGAAATGGACTTCTTTTCTATCCTTCTTGATATTGTCCTTCCTAAGCTAAGGACAATCTTTCCTGTAATGTGCATAGCAATGAATCTTAGCTATGTTCTTCTTTTCTTTTGACAAAGTGTTTGAATTCTTTCATTTGATTCTCCAACATTTTTGCCCTCAACTTGTCTTCTTGCATAGAAACCACAAGTTGTCGAATGAGGTAACTTTCTTATCCCCATGGATATTTGTTACCTTGATTATCAGTTAGTGCATTATAGATCAATGATGATTATCTTCTTGCTAGATCTCGTAGATGAGATCTTAAGAAGATATCCTTCATCCTTTGATACCTTTGATTTTGTGTAGACCGCGTCTTTAGAGAGTATTCCTACTCGATTATCATATACATCTCTTTGATGTCTCCAATAATGCTATATGAAGGGACCTTTAATAAGAATCCCTTTCCATCAATTCAAAGGAGACCTTTCCATTGATATGTTCAATGACTTCAACTTCTTAGAGGACTATATCTATCCTCCTTTTCCATGCAAGGAATTTTGATGACCCATCCAACTTATAGATCTCCTTGCAAACATGAAGTCATTTTACAAAATTGATTAAAGAATGAAAAATATTTACTTGACAAGTGAAGATGAAATCTTCACCTTGATTACTTTGATAATGGTTGAACAAGATGTATTAGTGCTCCCTCTTGGATGATCTTCTTCTAAATGAAAAAGCCTTTCTTCAATAGAAAAGGTTGCTCCTTTTGATGAGGCTGATTTGATGCTTCCTCGGATGATCTTCTTCTAGGGCAAGGAGAGGATTCTTGCTTGCTTTATATCCTTGAAAATGGTGACAATGCCTTCTTGCCTTTATGTTAAAATTGGCAACTAGGGCCAAACTCCATGTGGGTCATCTTATTAATGGCAACTGATATTTTTCTTGGATCCCTCTCATCAAGAGGTGTAGGATTGATCTAAAGATCATCCGATTCCGATAAGTATTCATTTATGAATTTATGTGTTATAAGACAATTCGTCAAGGTCGGCCAGCAACCAAATAAACCCCACTTGTGCCCAACGTTTTAGTATAAAAAGGGGTGGCTTGCAAGTCATTTGCACACACTCTTCTTGTGATCTCCTCCTCTCCACTTGTCTTTGGGTTTTGGTGGGAGGAGAGATGTTAAAAGTATACGTTGGCTTAAGTCTTATGATGCCCTAGCCGCAGTAAGGAGGATACCCTAGCAACAGTTTGGCCGCAGTCAAAGGAGGAACATCTAGACGCAGTCAAAGGGAATATGCCATGCCCTAATCCGCATTTTGAGAAAGACATCTTAACGTTGTCATGGAGGAGAGAAGAAGTCTAAACGCTGACCTAAAGGGAGATGCCCTAACCGTTGTTCTACATGAGATCAAGGCACAGTCAAAAGAGAAGGCTCTACGCAGTCAAGGAGGGAGCTCTATCCGCAATTAAGGGTGGCCCTAATTCACTGTTAAAGAGGCCCTTATACGTCGTCCTAAGGTGCCCCAATCCGCAGTCTGTTGAGCCCTTACTTCAGAGTTGCCATGTGCTAGGCCATAGGCCATAGCATCATAGCAAGGGTTTCTTAGTGATTGCGTGGAGGGTTGTTAAATGCTACAGCTAGGCCAAGTTCGAGGTGGGAAGTTTTAAGGTAAGGGAAAAAGCTGTTTTGGTTGGCTGTAGGTGACAGTTAGTGCAGCAGCATGATGATAGTATATACAGCAGCATGTATAGGTACAACTGTAATGATTGCAGCATAGTGGAGGCAATATGTACAGCAACATGTATGGGTGCCACTGTGAGTGATGCAGCATAGTGCACCATGATGGGTACAACCATGATTGGTTGCATCTCAGTGACAAGAGCATCTCAGTGAATGGGTGCAGCACAGTGATAGGTGCAACATGATGATGAGGTGCGGCACAGTGAGGTGTCATATGGTGATGGAGTCACCTTGGAGGATCTGTTGAAGCAGTCTGCTTTCACCTAAGTTCATATCAGTTACCTCATGTGACATCTTCTTAGAGAAGATCTCTGCTCTTATTTTGATAAGTTAAAATGTTGACTTCTGATGTATATGTAGTAATGTACTGTCTCTCTCTCTGCTAAACTATTGAATAGCATATAAGAAGAATTGACAAAGGATTTCCCCACATTGGGGTTTGTCCCTGGCTAGCGCCATATCTTGTGTCCTCTTGTCTTGGCTTGTCTTCTGCGATTTATATTTATGTTCTACAGTTTACTTTAATGTTCATGTGATTGCTAATCTGGAAAAAGATATTAAGCTAACTGTGAAAATTGAAATAAATTGCTCTAGCATAGAACATACCTAAATTTAACATGGTATCGGAGCTGAGGTGAAGACAATGCCCAAGCAAGAGTGAAAGAGCAATCACCAAAGACAGTTGGGAAAGGACAAAATATCAATGGATTCCTCATCCCTCTTCAAATTCGCCAAGGGTGAAATCGAAGCAGAGAACATTATCAGAATGGCGCAGCGGAAGCTTATGATGGCCTACCTAAAGATCACTTCATTGGAAAGTCCAGATCTAAGGGTGGAAAGAAAGACAGATGACTTCTTCGGCCATTATGCGAAGGAGTGTCCGCATGGCAGGGACACATCACTTGATGATGATAACAATCATTCGAGTGATATCTTCAATTATCAGAGG
This sequence comes from Pinus tabuliformis, assembly GCA_031772625.1. Taxonomy (NCBI): domain Eukaryota; kingdom Viridiplantae; phylum Streptophyta; class Pinopsida; order Pinales; family Pinaceae; genus Pinus; species Pinus tabuliformis. Next base: position 664,434,386 of record CM062810.1, on the reverse strand, counting down.
AATGACAGGTAATGCAAGTCATCAAGAAAACGACCGACTCTTCAGAGAAAGGAAGGAACCCCAGGTAGGAAGAATCAAATGTTGTTTCTGATACGATAAATACGTGTTATCTTGTATTGGCCCTCTCCTTCAGATTCTTTGAAAATCTGGCTTATTGATTGTAGTGCTTCAAGGCACTCCATCGAATAAAAGGTTGCTCTCTCTCTAATTTGGCAGAGATGGAAACATTTGTGGGATTATACTTGGAGACGATGCCACCTATCCTGGAAAGGGTGTTACCCCTCAATTGAATGAGGGTAACACGATTCATTCACAGAATCTCTTTTATGTACCTGATCACAATAAGAACTTGGAGTGCATTTCGGCAATGGAAGTCAAAGGTTTTAGGGTGGCATTCATTGATGGAAAGGTACATGTTTGAAAATAGAATTTTCAAAAGATGCTTTTTCTCATGGGTTCAGGGTTGGCAATTTGTATCAAGTTGCAGGATGGTCCATTGGGGATCATGTCAATTGACATATCTCATCTATAACACCTGAGGTCAACTTATGGGGCCCGACTTGATGTGATTCAAATGGTGATAGGGATGCCTGAATTCAAGAAGAGCATGAAGGTACATGTCTGAGATGCACCGAAGGAAAATCCTACAAGGGGACCATTCCCCTCATGTAGCAAGTCCACGGGTTTAGAACAACCCGAGGTGTTTGAGATTCATGATCGGGAATCTCATGTATACAAGTGGAAGAAAGCCCTCAGTGACTTGAAGCAAAACAGCCCGAGCATAGTATGAGAGGATTGATAGTTGTCAAATGAAGCTGAGATTCACTAAGAGTGAAGTCAATCCAAACCATTGTTTGAAGGTGGTGGATGATAGACCTCTCATATCGGCACCTTCTAAGAACGATCTATTTCTGATAGGTGCTGACCCTCTCACTTGTAGAAGTAAGAGGGAGTTGGATTCTGGATGTGGAATGGTAAACTGCAAGCTCGTGACTACCCAAGGGTCTTAACTTTCAGAAGTTATATAGTGATGATGCCGGACCAGATTTGGGAAATGCCTCTGAGTATCATAAACTCATTCGCATTGATGTTCTTGGTGAACTTCCGTCCGAACATTTGTTTTGCAGTTAGCATGATGAGCTCATATATGGTTGAGCCTCATTGGATTGGTGCCAAGAATCTTCTAAGATATCTTCGGGGCACAATCTCTCATGGATTGAGATACACTACCGAAAATGTGAAGCTGCATGAATATTCGAATGTTGTCTGAGCAGGCAGTGTGGAAGATCGCAAGAGCACTTCTGAGTGCTAGTTCACTTTGGATTCTGCTTCGATATCATGGATGAGGAGGAAGCAGAAGTCGGTTGCTATAAGCACCGCCAGACCAAATACATAGCTACGAGTATGATCTTGTGTGAAGCTGCCTAGTTGTGGAGTCCCTTCAGTGAGTTGTTTGTACACATGATGAATACCACTATGATTCTCTGTGACAACTAGGGAGGATTCGATTGTTGAGGAATCCCGTATTCGATGATTGCTCCAGCAGATAAACATCAAATACTACCTTATCTGGGATATGCTAAGTCGATGAGCGAGGAGGCTCCATCGCATTGAGACTGATGTACAGGTCGCAGACATTTTGTCAAAACCCCGGGAAAGGTCAAATCTGTGACTTTCACGAACGACTTGGAGTCATTGAGAGACCTTCTTATAAGGGTCCTGCATATTGCATGCATTGAGCTCTGAGAGCTCTGGGGGCTTGGGGTACTTACTGGAGCAACATGCGACCATAGGGCGACTCACCCTCCCCTTGTGGTGCGTTGTGTACAAGGTGAATGGCTCAGCCTTCCCTGTGACACCCTGTGGCGACTGTGGAACAGGATGATTAGTTCTCTTGTGGGCCGGGATGATTAGTTCTCCTATGGCGACTGTGGGATAGGATGATTCGTTCTCCTGTGGACAAGATGATTAGTTTTCCTGTCGAGGCATCCTACCCATGCAGTCTAGGACTCATGGGAAGTACCTCTCATCTAATCAATGAGAAGGGAAATGGGGTTAGGGACCATAGTAGTACTATCGATGGATGCGTCGTTGTATCTACCGTACTCCCTATGCTAGGATGACCTCCATTGATCTGGGATCAGTATGAGTGGTTTGAGACACTCTCTTGTGATATTGATCTGGGATCAATAACACTGACTTCGGGTCAGTAAGAGTGGTATAACACACACTCCTCATATGAAACTGCCTTCGGGTCAGTAAAGAATGGTATGAGACATTCTCGATCAATTCTTCTTCTTCATGGTTTAGTGGAGCAAAGCAGTGCAGGGCACTGATGGCAAAGATAGTACAGTCGGACAGATGGATCAACGGATGGAGTTCTCCCTAGTTGAGAGAGAGTGTTAAAATTGGCAACTAGGGCCAAACTCCATGTGGGTCATCTTATTAATGGCAGCTGATATTTTTCTTGGATCCCTCTCATCGAGAGGTGTAGGATTGATCTAAAGATCATCCAATTACGATAAGTATTCATAGAGTTATGAATTTATTTGTGTTATACAACAATTCGTCAAGGTCGGCCAACAACCAAATAAACCCCACTTGTGCTCAACGTTTTAGTATAAAAAGGGGTGGCTTGCAAGTCATTTGCACACACTCTTCTTGTGATCTCTTCCTCTCCACTTGTCTTTGGGTTTTGGTGGGAGGAGAGATCCTAAGAGTATACGCTGGCCTAAGTCTTATGATGCCCTAGCCGCAGTAAGGAGGATGCCCTAGCAGCAGTCTGGCCACAGTGAAAGGGAATATGCCATAACCTAATCCGCATTCTAAGAGAGAGACCTTAACGCTGTCATGGAGGAGAGAAGAAGTCTAAACATTGACCTAAAGGGAGATGCCCTAACCGTTGTTCTATACAAGATCAAGGCACACAGTCAAAAGAGAAGGCTCTACGTAGTCAAGGAGGGAGCTTTATCCGCAGTTAAAGGTGGCCCTAATTCACTGTTAAGGAGGCACTTATACGCTGTCCTAAGGTGCCCTAATCCACAGTCTGTTGAGCCCTTATTTTAGAGTTGCTATGTGCTAGGCCATAGCATCATAGCTAGGGTTTCTTAGTGACTACATGGAGGGTTGTTAAATGCTACAGCTAGGCCGAGTTTGATGTGGGCAGTTTTAAGGTAAGGAAAAAAGTTGTTTTGGTTGGTTGTGGGTGACACTTAGTGTAGCAACATGATGACAGTATGTACAGCAGCATGTATAGGTACAACTGTAATGATTGCAGCATAGTGGAGGCAGTATGTACAGCAACATGTATGGGTACAACTGTGAGTGGTGCAGCATAGTGCACCATGATGGGTACAACCATGACTGGTTGCATCTCAGTGACAAGAGGAGCTCAGTGAATGGGTGCAGCACAGTGACGGGTGCAGCATGATGATGAGGTGCAGCACAGTGAGGTGATGTGTGGTGATGGAGTCACCTTAGAGGATCTGTTGAAGCAGTTTACCTTCACTTATGTTCATATTAGCTACCTCATGTGACATCTTCTTAGAGAAGATCTCTGTTCTTATTTTGATAAGTCAAAATGTTGACTTTTGATGTATATGTACTATCTCTTTCTCTGCTAAACTATTGAAGATCATATAAGAAGAATTGACAAAGGGTTTCCCCACATTGGGGTTTGTCCCTGTCTAGCGCCACATCTTGTGTCCTCTTGTCTTGGCTTGTCTTCTGCGATTTATATTTATGTTTTATCTGCAGTTTACTTTAATGCTTATGTGATTGCTAATCTAGAAAAAGATATTAAGCTAAATATGAAAATTGAAATAAATTGCTCTAGCATAGAACATACCTAAATTTAACACTTTAATATACTTCGACTTCTCTTGTAGTGTAGATCAGAAATGCTTCTAGGGTTTCGACTTTCTCCAAGATGATGTGATCTTCATCTTTAAAGTCCTTCGAGCTATCTTGCCTTGTAGACAACTTGATGAGGGTCTTTGTGGCCTTTTGATGATAACTATAGAAACAAAAGCTCTTGTTGTTGCACACTGCTTCTTCGATCTAGGGTTTGATTCTTCAATGTAGATCTTGATCTTTTGATTTGATAACCTTCAACTTGCTTTGATGCCTTCCTTGAAACTTGATCCTTGAATGTCTCTTTGATTAGATGCCCTTCCTTTGACTTCAGCACCTTAGCTCTGATACCATGTTGAAAAATCTAGGGCATTGGCATTAGGGATTTCTCTTTCATTAGTGACTGCTTGTGAATGCTTTTTACTTCTTTAGATTAGTATCTTCTTCACGTTAGATTATTACTGTTCTTTCTTCATCAAACAGTAACCAATGCATGAACATAAATACACAAGAGACACATCATGTAAGCTATAAGCAAGGGCCAAAACCTCTCACTCTTTGAGAGGAAAACCCCCACAAATTCTTCTTATAAAAATTCCAATTGACGAATGCCAAGACCAAGACCCTTGACCTATTAGCCCCTCCAAGCCAAGACACATGTTCTCTCAACTATCAATCTTCTTCTCTTTTCTTCGTTCTGACTTCTCTTCCTCTTCAACCTCCTTAGCAACGAGATACCATCATCATCGAGACTTTGTCACTGACATGACACTAAGATCTCTTTGTTGATTGTGACCCTTTCTTTATGGTAGTGTAGAGACTTTCTCACTGTATAATATTGAACTATAATAGCACTGAAGCATAGCACAAATCATTGCCACTGTACTGTAGCTTCTACCGAGTTGTGGTCTCCATTATAGCACCGAATTGTAGCTTATATGTACCCTTGTCCACTGTGTAAGGCGCCTTGTAGTGTATGCTATGGAAAAGGCGCCTTGTAGTGTATGCTGTGCGCTGCCAGCGCGGAAGAACATCACTTTTCCGCGATGGCCCACAGCGCGCCTTTTCCGTGTTCTTCCGCGCTGACATGACTTTCCCAGTTATTGAGATGCGCCGACAGCGCGGCAGTCTCCTTATAATCCGCGCTGATCCAGTTTGGGCGAATTTGTTCAAACAACCTGCCTTCCAGATCACTCCAGGCTTGGTTGTTAGCTTTGTGAATGTCGACTCCCTTCTATGGCATGTCTGTTCGACCCTTTCCAACAACTTCCCTTGAAGATAAACTCATCCTTCCACCTTTTTAGGAGACTCTTTCTCCTATATAAACTCTCACCATTACCATGAGCAGCTAGTTAGACATAGCTTGGAATAGCTTGGATTGTACAGAGCTTGTAGTGCTCAGATTGCTGCTATAGGTTTGGTGTGCTAGGTGTGGAAGTGATTGATTGCTTAGGGAAGGTTGTTTTGTGCTATTTGGGTGAGAGAGAGAGTTGTTTGTCTTGGGAGAATCATCCTCAAAGGTGAATGCTTGAGATATATGCTGACTGGCCCCTCCTGAGAAGGTTACCGATGTCAGAACATTTGGTTGTACTCTTCTCTATTCTGATTAATAATAGATGACTGTTATTATTGTTCCATTCTCATTTGTCTATGCAATGGTTAAATGTGAATTACGTCTTTTCTGACTGATGTATGGTTGCTTTTACTAGATTTCACGCTTGCGTTTGTTTCCTCTTTGCGTGTGCAGGTATCTATTCGCGGAGATCGCGGAGGATTGTGACCAGCTGAAGCGAAGGAGCGAAGGCAACATTCCTTCGTCAAACGACAGCGCAGGAATCCAAGTAGGTGCTCTTTACCTCTTGTTTAATTGTAATCAGGAACATGCGTAGCAGCATTGTGTGATTGTTGCTAGACCCCTGCTGGGCTAGTAGGGATCGCCTCTATCCGTAGAGGGGATTTACCTCTCCAACAACAACCACATCAGCATTAAAGTAAACTACAGATAGAACATAAACATAAATCGCAGAAAACAAGCCAAGACAAGAGGGCACATGATGTGGCGCTAGCAAGGGACAAACCCCAATGTGGGGAAACCCTTGATCAATTCTTCTTATATGTTCTTCAATAGTTCAGCAAAGAGACAGAGAGAGAGTACATTTACAACAGAATTCAACACTTTGACTTATTTAAATAAGAGCATAGATCATCTCTAAGAAGATGATACATGAGATAGTTGAACTTAACTGAACTTTGAAGACATGTTGCTTCAACTGATTCCCCAAGGTGACTCCTTCACCTATCATTGTGTTGCACCTCGTCATCATGTTGCACCCATCATCACTAAGTTGGACCCCAGGACCATGCTGCACACATCATACTACTGCACCTGATGCTGCCACTGTTGTCCCATGTGCCATTGTTGCACCATGCTGCCACAGTTGTCACATGTGCCATAGTTGCATCATGTTGCCACATTGTTGTCACATGTGGTATGTTGAACCATGTTGTCATACAACATGTCTCATGTGCTTGCAGCACCATGCTTGCCATGTTGTCCCATGTTTACCTTAGCATTTCTTTGTTGTCCCATTTACTATGCAGTTGTCCCTTGCAGTGCCATGCTTGCCATGCTTGCCATGTTTGCCATATTGTCCCATGTTTGCCTTGCCATACCTAGTTGTTGTCCAATAGCATTGCCATACCTTGTTGTTCATGACTGATCTCGTTAGGGCACTAGGCAGCCCTAAACTCCTCACAGAGTCCTCGAACAGCCCTCAAGAAAACTGTGGTATACTCTCATGAGACACCTCCCCTAGCACGTTGTTGTTCAGGGCATGTTTGAACCCTCAAACTCTTCACGTTGTCCCTGTCTTGAGGTGGTTAGGACTGCGGCCTACCACAGTCCCACGCTGTCACCTACAACCCACCTTTTCGCTACCCCAAACAACCCTTCTTCAACTGGGCCTACCCTCAGCCTTCTTCCAGCAGCTTGGTGCCTAGTTTTAGGCCTTAAAACAGTGCCTCTTTTTCAACCGCATTAGGCCTGCGTCTAGGGCACCATAGGTATGTTTAGGACAGCATCTATCTTCGTCTTAACAGCGGCTAGGATACCCTTGAGACAGCGTAGAGGATAGGGAATCTCTTCATCACTGTGTCCTCTAGGTTAAGACAGTGTTAGGGCATCCTCCTTAGGACTGCGTCTAGGGCTTGTAGAGGGCAGCATGTAGGCCTCCTTCCCTCCTGTGTCTTAGGGCTACTTCCTCCTAGATTTCTCTCACACTGAAACCCAAGACAAGTGGAGAGAAATCAAGAGAGAAGTGTGTGTGAAATGACTCTCAAGTCATCTCCTTTTATACTAAAACGTTGAGCACATGTGGGGGTTAATTGGTTGCTGGCCGACCTTGACGAATTGTCCCATAACACAAACAAATTCATAACTCCATGAATACTTATCGGAATTGGATGATCTTTAGATCAATCCTACACCTCTTGATGAGAGGAATCCAAGAAAAATATCAGTTGTCATAAAAAAGATGACCCACATGGAGTTTGTCCCTAGTTGCCAATTTTAACACTCCCTCTCAACTAGGGAGAACTCCATCCGCTGATCCATCTGCCAAACTGTACTACCTCTGCTATCAGTGCCTTGCACTGCTCTGCTAAACCATGATGAAGAAGAATTGATCGAGAATGTCTCATACCATTCTCTACTGACCCGAAGTCAATTCCATATGAAGAGAGTGTGTCATACCACTCTTACTGATCTCAGATCAGTTCCAAGAGAATAAGTTATGTCACTCTTACAGACCCGAAGTCAGTTCCAATTGATCCCAAATCAATATCAAAAGAGAGTGTCTCAAACCACTCATACTAATCCCAGATCAGTTTCATTGATCCCAGATCAATGGAGGTCATCCTAGCATAGGGAGTGTGGTAGATACAACGATGCGTCCATCAATAGTACTACTATGGTCCCTAACCCCATTTCTCTACTCATTGGCCAGATGAGAGGTACTTCCCATGAGTCCCAGACTGCATGGGTAGGATGCCTCGATAGGAGAACCACTCGTCATGTCCATAAGTTGCCACGGGGTATCACAAGGGAAGGTTGAACCATTCACCCTGTACACAGCGCACCATTAGGGGAGGGTGAGTCGCCCTATGGTCGCTTGTTGCTCCAAGAAGTATCCGAAGCCCCCTAGAGCTCCCAGAGCTCAATGCATGCATCATGCAGGACCCTCATAAGAGGGACTTTCAATGATTCCAAGTCGTTCTCGGAAAGTCACAAATCTGAACTTTCCTCAAGGCTTAGATAGAATGTCTGCAACTTGCACATCAATCCCAATGCAATGGATCCTTCTTGCTCATCGATGTACCATATCCCAGATAAAGTAGTATCTGATGTCTATATGCTAGAGCAATCATAGAATATGGGATTCCTCAATAATCAAATCCCCCTCTAGTTGACACAAAAGATCATGGTGGTATCCATCATGTGTCAAACAGCTCACTGAAGAGCTTCCGCAACCAGGCAACTTCACACGAGGTCATACTCGTAGCTATGTATTCGGTCTCAGCAATGCTTATAGCAACCAACTTTTGCTTCCTGCTCATCTAGGATATCGAAACAGAACCCAAAGAGAACCAACACTCAAAAGTGCTTCTTGCGATCCTCCACACTGCCTGCCCAATCAACATTCGAAAAATCATGCAACTTCACATTTCCAACAGTGTATCTCAATCCATGAGAGATTGTGCCCTGAAGATATCTCAGAAGATACTTGGCACCAATCAGTGACGCTCAACCAAATATGAGCCCAACATGCTAACTGCAAAACATATATCTGGACGGAAGTTCACCAAGAACATCAATGCAAATGAGTTTATGAAACTCAGAGGAATTTCTCAAATCCGGTCCAGCATCACTACCACATAACTTCTGAAAGTTAAGCCCCATTGAGGTAGTCATGGGCTTGTAGTTTACCATTCCAAATCCAGAATCCAACTCCCTCTTACTTTTGCAAATGATAGGGTTTGCACTTGTCAGAAAGAGGTCGTCCTTAGAAGGTGTCGATGTGAGAGGTCTATCATCCACAACCTTCAAGCAATGGTTTGGATCGGCTTCATTCTTAGTGAATCTCAGCTTCAACAGACAGTTATCAATCCTCTCATACTAAGCTCGAGGTGTTTTGCTTCAAGCCATAGAGGGCTTTCTTCCACCTGCATACATGAGATTCCCGATCATGAATCTTAAACCGCTCAAGTTGTTCCAAACCTGTGGACCTGCTACATGAGGGGAATGGTCCCCTTGTAAGATTTTCCTTCGATACATATCGGACATGTACCTTCATGCTCTTCTTGAATTCAAGTATCCCTATCACCATCTGACTCACATCGAGTAGGGCCCCATAATAAGTAGACCTCCGATGCTATAGATGAGATGTGACAACTGGTATGGTCCCCAATGGATTTCCTGCAACTTGATACACCCTAACCTCAAAAGCATCTTTGAAAATTCCATTTTCAAATATGTACCTTTCCATCGATGAATGCCACCCTGAAACCTTTGACTTCCATGGACACCAGGTTCTTCTTGCAATCAGGTACATAAAAGAGATTCTGTAAATGAATCGAATTACCCTCATCCAATTGAGGGGTAACATTCCCTATACCCTTTCCGAAATAGGTGGCATCGATTCCAAGTATAATCCCACGATTGTTTCCATCTCTACCAAATTAGAGAGAGCTCCCTTCTATCCAATGAAGTGCCTTAAAGCACTACAATCAATAAGCCAAATTCCCAAAGAGTCTGAAGGAGACGGCCATTTATCTTATCGGAAACAACACTTGATTCTTCATACCTGGGGTTCCTTGCTTTCTTTGAAGAGTAGGCTATTTCCTTGATGAACTGCATTCCTTCGATCATTGAAGATGTCCCTAGAATGATTTTTATCTTCATCAAGTGATGTGTCCCTGTTATTTGGACACTCCTTCGCATAATGGCCGAACTTATTACAAACAAGGCATATGCCTCACCTTCCACCCTTAGATCCGGACTTCTTGATAATAATCTATGCTTCGACTTCACCCTTGGTGAATTTGAAGAGGGATGAGGAATCCACTAATCCTATTGTCCTTTCCCAACTGTCTTTGGTGATTGCTCTTTCACTCTTGCTTAGGCTTTGTCTTCACCTCAGCTCTGATACCATGTTAAGTTTAGGTATGTTCTATGCTTGGAGCAATTTATTTCAATTTCCAGAGTAGCAATCACATCAGCATTAAAATAAACTACAAATAGAACATAAACATAAATCGCAGAAGACAAGCCAAGACAAAAGGACACATGATGTGGCGTTAGCCAGGGACAAACCCCAATGTGGGGAAACCCTTGATCAATTCTTCTTATATGTTCTTCAATAGTTCAGCAGAGGGAGAGAGAGGGAGAACATTTACAACAGAATTCAACACTTTGACTTATCTGAATAAGAGCATAGATCATCTCTACGAAGATGATACAAGAGATAGTTGAACCCAGCTGAAGACATGCTACTTCAACTAATTCTCCAAGGTGACTCCTTCACCTATCATTGTGTTGCACCTCATCATCATGTTGAACCTCACCATGTTGCACCCATCATCACTAAGCTGGACCTCATGACCATGTTGCACACATCATACTGCTGCACCTGATGCTGCCACTGTTGTCCCATGTGCCATTGTTGCACCATGCTGCCACAGTTGTCCCATGTGCCATAGCTGCATCATGTTGCCACACTGTTGTCCCATGTGATATGCTAAACCATGTTGTCATACAGCATGTCTCATGTGCTTGCAGCACCATGCTTGCCATGTTGTCCCATGTTTGCCTTAGCATTCCTTTGCTGTCCCATTACTATGCAGCTATCCCTTGCAGCTCCATGCTTGCCATGCTTTCCATGTTGTCCATGCTTGCCATATTGTTCCATGTTTGCCTTGCCATACCTAGCTTCTGTCCAATAGCCTTGCCATACCTTGTTGTTCATGACTGATCTCGTTAGGGCACTAGGCAGCCCTAAACTCCTCACACAGTCCTCGAACAGCCCTCAAGAAAATTGCGGTATACTCTCATGAGACACCTCCCCTAGCACGCTGCTGTTCAGGGCGTGTTTGAACCCTCAAACTCTCCACGTTGTCCCTGTCTTGAGGTGGCTAGGACTGTGGCCTACCACACTGTCACCTACAGCCCACCTTTTTCGATGCCCCAAACAACCCTTCTTCAACTCGGCCTACCCTCAGCCTCCTTCCAGCAGCTTGGTGCCTTGTTTTAGGCCTTAAAACAGTCCTCCTTTTTTTAGGCCTTAAAACAGTCCTCCTTTTCAGCCGCATTAGGCCTGTGTCTAAGGCACCATAGGTATGTTTAGGACAGCATCTATCTTCATCTTAACTGCTGCTGCCTCTGCTGAGTGTGTGTACCATCATGTTGTGTAGAATACTATTGTAGCTAAACAAAGTAAAAAGCTAACATTCCCTCTTAGGGAGGACAGTGTTCTCCACCAAATCCAGTCTCTCCGTGAACATCTTCAACTTCCCCTTTGCAAGGGCTTATTCAAGATATCTGCAGTCAACTGATTTGTTTGAACATACTATATGCACTGAATTCAGAGCGCTTGTATCTCATGGTATTATAATATTTTGTCCTTTTTCAGGGTAATGGGGCAAATTTGTCATAATTAAAATAAATTCAATTGCTCTATTATGAAATTTCAAAACGTCAAATAAGAGATAATAAAGACGATGGGAATACCATATTGTTGGTGCACGGTTCAAATCTCTATTCTCCAAGATATGTGGATATTGTGCCGTGTTAATGCGTAATTGGGTTCCATGGCTCCCCAGAGATCAATTAAATGTGGATATTGTGCCGCGCAATTGTAGAATTGGGTTCCATAGCTCCACAGACATCAATGAAAAGCGTACACACAAAAAAACTAACCTGCAATGCCGAAGGCCTTGGTAACAAAGGTCAGTCCGCCCGTGGAACGGTTGCCCTCGCTGATCCTCTGCAGCAAATTCTTGACCTCCTGCTGCGTGTAAACAACGGGGTCTTCGCTAACGTTGAGCTCCAAAGGCTCCGACCGGTCGATCTTCAGCACTCTGAAATGCCTTTTGTGCTTATCGCTCCCTATTAAATAAAACCTCTGCAACCGATTTAAATGGTAATCGTTCAAATTTTCAACAATATATGCTGAAACTAACGAACTTCACAAAATTAAGCGTAAATCAAGTGAACAGACGAAAAACACCTGACGTGTCTCGTAGAGCTTGAACTTCTGCAGAGAGCAATTGTTTAGATCTGGTTCGGCCTCGGCTCCGCCTGCTTGCTGTTGAGCTGCTGATGCCATGGTTCTGATTCAATTCAATAGCTTCAATATTTTCAGTTTGACAGAAAAAACTGACGAGTATTGTAGTTGCCTTTGTTGAAGGGCGTCGTAATTTACAGTCGGAAGTACGTGTTTTGGGAATTTGATTGTTGAAGGGCGTCGCAATTTACAGTCGGAAGTATGTGTTTTGGGAATTTGATTGCTTGAGCGCAAAGATCTCTTTTATAATTTAATTTAATTGAAAGTTTTATATATCAATTGATAAATTTTAAATCAATCCAAATACTAAGTTAAAATTTAAATCAATCCAAATAATAAGTTTCACTAATAAAAATGTGGTGGGATTGCCTCCCATATTCAAACCAATCAAATCGTATGTGAATGGTAAGTATACGTTAATTTAAAATTTATTAATAGGTATATAAAATTTTGGATTATTTTAATTTTATATATATATATATTTTTTGTGGGGAAAATTTTAAGTTGTACATTTATTTTAAATTTAGAAATTTATGTTAGTTTGGTGTATCTCAATTAGCAATGGTGGTGGAAATGAAGTCTTAATGAACCAGGAGTCTTGGGTTCAAATCTTGTGTTAGTGAACCGGAAAGTTTTGGGTTCAAATCTTATCTCACTGAACTGAAAGTCTTGGGTTCAAATTTTGTGCTCCTGAACTGAAAGTCTTAGGTTCAAATTTTGTGCTCCCCCAAACTTACAAAACTTATGTTATTTTTACTAGTCCCTAAAATTTGTGCTCCCCCAACAAAAAAATTTAGAAACTTGTGTTATTTTTACTAGTCCCTAATATGCAATGGATTCAAATCTTGTCTCATTGAACTTAAAGTCTTGGGTTCAAATTTTGTGCTCCCCCAAAACTTACAAAAAAAAAAATAGAAACTTATGCTATTTTTACTAGTCCCTAAAATGCAAATTGTGAAATGCTTGGTAATATTTTTGTAGAAACACTGAAATTTCGAATGATTTTATAATAGTAGATGTATAATTTTTGTGATTATTAAGGTAAACTAATTTTATATTGTAAAATTTGGGCGGATAATATGCAAATTGTGAAATGCTTGGTTATATTTTTGTAGAAATATTAGAATTTCGAATGATTTTATATTAGTAGATGTATAGTTTTTGTGATTATTAAGGTAAAATAATTTTATATTATAAAATTTGGGCAAATAATTTTTAGAAGAAAAAAAAATGGAAATTGGGGAATCATTTTCTTGGAAAAAGCATGGAAAATTAGCCCACTTTCAAATATTAGCCCTTAAAATTTTCCCTGGAACTTTATTTATTTATTTATTTATAAATAAAATTTTATTGGGTTGAGTTCTCATTGCTAAGTACCGGTCATCACAGCTAGTGGGTTGGATACATATTAGACCATTAGGCCAGCGCAAAATAGCTCCTATACATCTTTGTGGCTACATCAAAGCCACCTATACTACCATAATGATATCCTTCAATAAACCTTGAGCTACTATATACATGCTTAGATAAGGAAAGAAAGGAGACTTGCTTAGTTAGTCCTACTCTGATTTAGGTCATTTTCATACAAACAGACATACCTAACTGATGATAGGATCGTTACCACCCTTCAGGATTGAGACTCTCACCTTATGTGAGAAAAGAAAAGAGGTCATAGGGCCAATTCTCCTCGACGCGCTTGATGTTAGGCCTTACTAGTTTGGTTGGCGGGATGTGACCCCTTTGAGTTGACTTACCTCGATTTTCCTTTATCGAAAAAAAATATATATATATATATATATATATTTGTTTTGAAATATTTTAATTTTAATTTAAAATGTTTGATTTGATATTTTTAGTAATTTCTTATTTTTGGAAAAAAATTATAATGATATAATTTGAAGAAAAAAATATTAAATATATATTTTGAAAAAAAAATCTTAATATAGCTAAAAAATTTGAAATAATTTATCCTTATAAATATATATATATATTTATATATATTAATTATAATCACAAAAGTAATTCCAAAATATCTAATGTTATTATTTCAACATAAATATACCATATAAGATAACATTAGTATCAAATTGGGCTCCCTCTTTAACAAATAAGGAAACCACTTAAAACTTATTAAGAGTGAATCACATTAACTACCAAATATGTATGAGGTGGTGAGGTTACTAATTTCCATAGTTAGACAAATTTATATATGGATTACGTGGTGTTTCTTCTTATTCACAGTATGTATATTCATCATCTTTACTTTTTAGGCAATGTATATAAAAAGAATTATGTTGAAGTTTTCCCTTAATAAGATTAATAGTTGAAATGCAATATAGTTCTTGTTTCTATCGTTAATTAATTGATTAAGACATTGTGCGGCTCGCGTTTCATCGTTATTCAACAATGCTTTTTACACTCGCAATATGTCGTTATTCTCGCCTCCGCACACGTTTCCTCCACACATATGCACTCTACACAACGAAAGCCACCTTCGCACATCTTCCTCTGCCTCTACACAGCTTCCTCCGCATAACTAGCTATTTTTTCGTTCGTTCTTTACTAACCACTAATTGTTTTCCCTCGCGTTCATAATTATTATTTGTTTTAATTAAGACGGTTAATATTTTCTTAAAATGGGCAAAGGCCAATCCACTGAAGTAAAATAAAATGAAGTTATTTATTGCTAAAAGATAATACCTCCTTAAAAAACAAATAAAAGTAAAGTTGTATGCATTACTAAATTAATAATAATTCGTCATATGGTGCGGAGGAAGCTCATTGTGTCGAAGTGTGGAGAAGTACGCGCTTCCGCACTTCTCAGCCCTCCTGCACAATAAGTTTCCTCTACACAATGAGTTATCCTCCACATTTATATCTTATGCATTATTCGTATGCTTTGTATGGACCACCGATATATAAAGGCATGTCATAATTATTATTTGTTTTAATTAAAAAGGTTAATATTTTCTTAAGATAGGAAAAGGCCAATCCACTGAAATAAAATAAAATGAAGTTATTCATTGCTAAAAGATAACATTTCATTAAAAACAAATAAAATTAAAGTTGTATGCTTGTATATACCAATGGTCCCTACAAAGCATACGAACATTGTGGAGGATAGCTCATTGTGCAGAGGAAGCTTGTTGTGCGGAAGTGCGGAGAAGTGAGGAAGCTCCGCACTTCCGCACAATAAGCTTCCTCCACACAATGAGTTATCCTCCACATTGTTCGTATGTTTTGTAGGGACCACTGGTATATAAAGGCATGTCCTGGAGCTTGAACGACTCTATCATTCATTTTGTTTCCCTTATTTACCTTCAGTTTTTGGGATACCCTTGTTGAATATTAATCGCTTTTGTATGTATTTCTAATCCTCGTTCATCTTTACAAGTTTGATTTTTATTGCGTAATTAGTTGAAATCTTTTATAGAATCCAGTGTCCGGTTTCAATCCACACTTTGGATATGTGTTTATTCAAAAACATGAATACATTGATTTTTACTTTTGATACAGATCAATGCAAAATATATGTTTCATGAACAAATAGTAATGAATTGAATGTGATCATTGATTCAAAAATTACCAATAACTTACTAACTATGTGTTGTTAATATGGATGTTATAATGTTAGCTTCGTGCTTCAAAGTACATTATGTTCCACCAAAATGTCATGACTGATCAACTGAACAACTTGGGATTTGTTGGTACAACTATTCGCTCCAATTAAGCCGACTATGCATCCAACATTGGAGCTTGTGAAGTAAAACGCCAAATAAGCAAGTTTTGAGTTGACTCGGTTTCTAATATGTTTAATGAGGTAAACCAAATATGTTAAACCAAATAAGTTTCATAGAGTTGTGATCAACTTCATATTAAGTATTGTCTTGTTGGGTGAGCTGGTATGTCTGTGTGTGTAACTGCGAAGATGAAGCCTGGATCACCATGGATATACTATGCAATATTAGTATATATATGTTGCTTGATTATGGTGAGTTAGGTTAGTTAGGTTCAATATTTGATATATTTGTTATAGTCATTAGAGGAAAAGGTACTAGCAGTTTATATTATGATGCATGTAGCTAGTGCCTTCCTTTGTCTATTGACTTAAGAATGAATTGATTCAATGACTGACCATGCTATCTAAGGAAAGGGTATTCGGGATCCGTGTAAGTCCTGGTGTATGGATTAGCTTCAAAAGGTTTCTTTGTATCTTTGATGCACCCACTAGCATATTGACATTAGAGTTTTCAAGTGATTACATAATTCTCACTTCAACTAATAAATAGTTGTGATCATAATGGGACAAGTCATCTTGCATTACCAAATGGATAGGCACGAATAACCAGTGGATGTTGTTAGAGAACCAAGTAAGTAATAGTTTTCCGGTAGTCACGACTTGAACTTATCCTTGTGTTGAAGAGATAATTGTCGGAAGCCGACTAGGTTAGGTCAGTGTACCGATCAATGGTTAGTTAGGTTGATTCAAAATAACCATTTTTCCAGGCGACGCTCTAGTACCTTTAAAGTTCCTTATGCCTATCTTCTCCATACTCTCTCTCGTACAAGGTGGACTCCAATGGGAAAGAAGTGCACCTCACGAGTGTAAAGCTAACTTGTACTAATTGTGGGTCGATACTTCTATCAAATAAGATTCTTTGATGAGTATCGAAAAATGAGAGATAAAATGTTGATCTCTTATCAAATCCACTCCCACCATGATACTTGATCTATTAGGTTAATAACTAATTGATCATAGCTCAAACAACCAATATTGAGTAAAAGTGATCAAAATGTTGGTAGGAGGCGGTTGGCGATTTCCACCTGGGAGCTAACTGGAGGACGACATTCAAAGGCTTGTTGTTCCTAGTCCCTAACCCCAATAGAAGGGCGAAAGGTTGTTCCTACAATGATCGAAGCTAACCCAACCCAGTAGTATCCATCATTGGAGTAATTAAGTAAAGTAATATGGCCCGAATATTTTGGGTGAAAAGGATCTTTGACCTCTAGTTCAATCGTTACATGTTTTATTGATACATGTATTTCATATACGATATCCTTACTTACGATAGCCAAATGTGAGCTCATATCCTTCTCTTTTCATGTTCTCGCGGTTGGAGCCATATATTATTGACTCGACAGAAAGATCCTGACCCTTCTCCTACTTATTCATTTCCTAGGGGTCGGGGATTAAATCCCTTAGTGATGAACATATTGATCGGTTGTTTATTCGTTCATGCAGGGTCCCTTTCATTATATTATAACAGTGATGGCCCTATTTTTTATCCAGAAATGCCGGGACGAGCGATGGAATAAGACCGGACCAAGCCGTAGTCGCATCGAAGACCTTATTGATTCTTTCTTCAGGCATTCCAAGCTCCAGAGACGTCCCCTTATCCCCCCAATACACTTGCTATAGCATGAAGTTCGACATTCATTAGTTCTTCCCAGCATATTCGGCAGCAAGGGAGACATTGACTTATGGTTCAAGTTCAACGTTGGATGCCGCAGCTCTTTTTGTTTGACTTTAGATCATATTGGATTGGAGGCGTCATACTTTCTTGGGGAGAAGGTGCAACAAAGTGAGGACGAATTGGTTCGTTCGGTTGGGATAGCCGCCCGTTCTACTCGGCTCAGCGATTGAGGACACTGAGCCTACCTATTCAATTCCATATGAGGAAAGAAAGAAAGAAATGTAGTTCAAGGTAGTAGCAAATGGAAAAGCACTTGGGAGAGGAAGCTAGATTTGGGTTCAATGGGGAATTCCTTTGAAAAGTGGGGTGCCTTCTTGAATTTTCCATATTAATACCTAATGCAAGTTTTTCTTGAGTTTGTTAAGTTATCGGTTGTTGATGGATCTCTTCTCCACTGGAAATTGTGAGGTCCTATTTGTTGAGAAATCTAGGGCATCATAAGTTAGGAGATTTCTCTTCTTGATAATTTCTTGTGATATACTTTTACTTCTTGGATTATGATCTTTTCTTTGTTATGTTATTATTGTGTTCTTTTCATTAAGACAATTACCAAATGAACAATAGAAGACAAGAGACACAATATGTAGACTTGTCAACCAGGGCCAAAACCTCTCACTGTTTGAGAGGAAAACCCAATCAAAAATTATTCTTATAGATATTCAATTCATGAATACCAAGACCATGACAAATACCCTTGAATCTAGTGTCCTCCCAAGACCCTTGTCACTAGTCTCCTTGATGCTTTGTTTATTCCCTTTTTAGCTTCCTTCTAGAAGTCTCAAACTTCTCTTCTCATCTTCCTAGAGGATCTCGATTTCCTCTATTCCACACTGCTCTTCTCGACTTTCCTAGAGAATTTTGGCCTCTTGTGTTTAACCCTATTCTAGAAACCCTAGAACAGTCTTCGCTCCTTGATTAATCTCTTCAAGATAGAGAGACCTATACCACTTCTATTCTGCTTCCTCTTGCGAGATCCTTTATCCAAACTAGGTTACCTCAATGCATCAATAAGTTCTTCGATCTTCTCTATATATCCTCAGATCTGCTTCCTTCGCACGTGGGAGAGTATACAAGCCCAAATCAGATCTCCCAGAAGTATCCCTTCCTTCATTATTCTTCCCTTGACCTTCGCTTTTTTTTTTCTCTAGATCTTCTTCACACTTATGCTTCTCTTCATTGAATTTCTTGCCTCCAAGTGAGGTCGAGTGTGGCTACATATAAACATTGCCTCATGTCCTTTAGGAAGACATGATTATAAGGAGGAGAGTCGACCTCATCTTCTAGGTTTCTTCATTCGTTGTAGGTCGACTTGGAGAGGGCTAGTAACAAGGTCTTGGAGGATTTCTTTACATAGACAAGTGTGACTCTTTACAATGTGTAACATGACTTCATTACATGACAATGACTCTTTTATTCTTTTATGACTAGATGGCAAAATTCCTAAAGGCTCTCAATGGGAGCCTTGACTCAAAATAAAAATATCTTGCTCATGAAACCCATGATGCAAGCAATACAATATTTTTATTTTTCTTCTTTACATCTTTCTACATAAAATCACAATTACATGTCATTATGAAGACTGAACCCAGTTACACTTTTCAACACCCCCTCTTAACTACGAAGGTATTCATAATGGTACTTGGTCATTCTCAATCTGAAGAATTTCTCATAAGAAGAATCAGATTGGTAACCCATTTGTTTAGCATCATATCAACCATCATTGTCACATAGCAAGGCCTTGACTAACAACTATATATGTCCACAATATTTGATCTCAATGTTGGCAAGACAAATCATTTATCGACACTCTCATCATTGACTCTCTAGGAACATACCCCACTCGGGTTCTTAGGGTGTGTTCCAATAGGACTATTCTTATCTTGGATCCCTAGTCCTTAAAGAATATATGTCCTTCATGACTACTCTTCTATTGGATGCCCTATCTCATCCTCAAAGAGTATCGGATGCCAAATGATTACCCAATCCTATCACTCTTGTCTTCCTAGGTGAAGACTAGAATGATGTGTCTATTTCTCCTTCTCAATCAGGGAGGACATATTTATTCCAATAAAGGAATTTACTCATTCCTACACAAGGAATGTACCTAAGCTCCCTCTTGGCTTAGGAATTTCCAAGTTTCTTCCAAGTAAGAAACTTTCTAGGATCCCTCCCAAAATAGGGACCTTCAGAAGCTCCTCAGGTGGAGATGATGGGACAACGAGTTGCTTGAATAACTTCTTTCTTCGATGTCATGAATTTCTTCTTTCTTGTGGAGTCTTCATCTTTTAGGACTTCTTCATAGGGCATAAACCATTCATCACTTTCATCCATGAGTTAGTCATGTCATCATTCCTTCCATCATAATCTGATCCATCAATCTTCATATGGCCTTGCTTCATGTTATGCCACCTTCATCATGCTTTCTTTTCCGAAAGGTTCTTGCACCCTTCTACATGGTTCTTCATGGAAGGTATTCATAGTTCTTCCCTTTGGTAGCCATGCATAATCCCATCCAGCTCCTAGTTCATCAATAATGAACGTTTAAATCATAATTACCTTTGTGATGGTCTTTTATCACGACAACTTCCTATAGGCATCGACATCCTGCATATATGTTGACACATCTCATAAAGATATGTATTTTTAAGGGTCTCCATCTTTTTCTAGAATTCCATCAGAGTCTTCATATATTTATAGACAAATCTTCTTCGTCTTTCAGATGTTGACTGCCTTTACCATAGTTTCATAGCTTCATGATCTCTTCCTTCCTTTCTTCACACATTTCATTATGAGGAGCTTCAAAGTTCCTCAATTGTGGTCAACCACCTCATACTCCATATGAGGACATATTATGTTGATTTCATCTAATAAATATGTGATCCATGTATTCTTGCATCCTTTTGAGGGAGGAGATTCCTTCTTTGATCATGCCTTAGTGATCCCTGTTGTTTGTAACCATATGACATGACTTCCATAATATGAAATGTGAGCATACATGCCTCATCCTTTTAGATCATCTAGACTTCCTGCAACAACTTCCTTTGAATGAAGGAATTTTCATTCCCTTGATCTGCTTCATTGTCATGTTATCATACCATCATTCTATGAATTCCACAAGATTGGAACTCTTGAAGAAATGCTTACTTTTCCTCTTGATCGATGAATCTTATAATGAAGATTCCATCAAGGAATCTTGAGGATCTTGCATATCCTATTTTACTGATGTTATCTTCTGACATATTTATGATAACCCTTTTTGTAGATGACTTCTATAACAATCACTTGATCTTTCAATGAGGTTTCCAAGAGTTATATCCTACATAGTTGACTTCCATAGGTTTTGTTCCAGACATCCATCTTGTTATATATGTCATGAGCTCTTACTACTAATGCTTCTACCATTACGCCATTATTTAATATGGTGCATCTTATCTTATTTTCAAAGCTTGCTATCTATAATTTACACAATAGAAGAGTACCTTTTAGTGAAGGAGATTCTCTCAATCATAGTAGAGATCTTTCACTTCCTCCTTCTTATGCTTCTTTGTCTCAGGCTCTTCTACTTCTTCAGTAATACAAACTTCTTCCTTATTTCTCTTGTTATTATGCTTCTTAAGCTTAGGACAATCTCTTCGATAGTGCCCATATTCTTGACATCCATAGCATTGTACTTTAGCCATGTTCTTCTTCTTCTTTTGATGACCAAATTTTCCAAACTTTCCTTTTCTTCTTAACATGGCAGCATATGCTTGATTCCTATCATTTGTTCCTACATTTGACTTTGCATTCAGTCTAGTTTCTTCAATCTTACACAATGACCATAGATCTTGAAAGGGAGTGGCTTCTTTCTTCCCATAGATACTTGAAATGAAGTTTCCCCATTCCTCTGGTAGTGCATTCAATACTACAATGGTCATTTCTTTGTCAGACATTATTTCACCCAGGTCTTGAAGTTGATCTCTTATCTAAAAAATCCTCATAAAATATGAGGTTATTCCTTCTTCCCTTGAGATCTTTAGTTTGTAGAGTTCTTGCCTTATAGAGATTAATTCTCCAGTAGTACTTACATAAAACAATTCTACCAATTTGTCATATATAGATTTTGCAGTGTCTAATTTTGATACATATGGGATGAGAGAGTCTTTGATGGATTCTACGAGAATCCTTTGTGCTCTCACGTCTCCCTTCATGAATCTGGCATGTGCTTGAGTGTCTTCTTTGGGAGGTTGAGTTATTGACCCTTTGATGTGGTCCATGAGTTCATTCTCAATGAGACTGAGATATGTTATTTTCTTCCATGCAAGGAAATTTGAAGCCCTAACCAGTTTGTTGCTTTCCTTGCAAAAAAACATTATGATATTATCAGATGAAGTCATAAACTTACTTGGATATTTGTTGCTTGCTTCCTCTTTAATCTCGTTGATAGAAGATTACTCCTTGAAAGATTGAGAGAGAACTTGCTTCACGATCCTTCTTGAATTTTCTAGCCTTATTTTGATGATGATCTTGGAAATGCTTTTCTACTTCCTTCTTAAAGATGATTGCAAGACTCTTGTTAGGGTATATTTCTTCAATCTAAGGTTTTGGTATGATAAAGATATTGATTTATTGCTTGGTGTTCTTTGACTTGCTTTGATCCTTCTTTGAAGCTCAATTCTTGTGTGTCTTCTTGCTTGAATTCCCCTTCTTGAATTCAACACCTAATCTCTGATACCATGTTGAGAAATCTAGGGCGTCATAAGTTAGGAGATTTCTCTTCTTGATAATTGCTTGTGATATACTTTTACTTCTTGGATTATGATCTTCTCTTTGTTATGTTATTATTGTGTTCTTTTCATCAATACAATTACCAAATGAACAATAGAAGACAAGAGACATAGTGTGTAGGCTTGTGAGCTAGGGCCAAAACCTCTCACCGTTTGAGAGGAAAACTCGATCATAAATTCTTCTTATAGATCTTCAGTTGACAAATACCAAGACCATGACAAAGACTCTTGACTATAGTGTCCTCCCAAGACCCTTGTCACTAGCCTCCTTGAAGTTTTGCTTCTTCCATTTCTCACCTTCCTTTTAGAAGTCTCGAACTTCTCTTCTCGGCTTCCTAGAGAATCTCAGTCTCCTTTATTCTGTACTACTCTTCTCGGATTTCCTAGAGAATATCAGTATCTTAGGTTAATCCTATTCCTAAAACCATAGAACAATATTTGCTCCTTTATTAGTCTCTTCATGACAGAGAGACCTATAACACTTCTATTTGGCTTCCTCTTGTGAGATCCTTTATCCAAACTAGGTTACCTCAATGCGACATTAAGTTCTTTGATCTTCTCTATATATCCTCAAATCTACTTCCTTCGCACGTGGGAGAGTATACAAGCCCAAATCAATTCTCCCAGAAGTATCCCTTCCTTAGCACGTGGGAGACTATACAAGCCCAAATCAAATCTCCCAGAAGTATCCCTTCCTTCGCTATTCTTCTCTTGACCTTCACTTTTTTTTTTTCTATAGATCTTCTTCGCACTTATGCTTCTCTTCACCGAATTTCTTGCCTCCAAGTGAGGTCGAGTGTGACTATATATACATGTTGTCTCATGTCCTTTAGGCCAACATGGTAATAAGGAGGAGAGCGGACATCATCTTCTAGGTTTCTTCATTTGTTGTAGGCTGACTTGGAGAGGGATAGTAACAAGGTCTTGGAAGATTTCTTTACATAGACAAGTGTGACTCTTTACAATGTATAACATGACTTCATTACATGAGAATGACTCTTTTATTTCTGTATGACTAGATGACAAAATTCCTAAAGGCTCTCAATGGGAACCTTGACTCAAAAATAAAATATCTTGCTCATGAAACCCATGATGCAAGCAATACAATAATTTATTTTTCTTCTTTACATCTTTCTACATCAAATCACAATTACATGTCATTATGAAGACCGAACCTAGTTACACTTTCAACACTACTATTGTCTGAGTCAGAGGTGTCGTTGAATTTTCTATATTACTGGTTGGGGCAAAGTTTCTTGAGTTTGTTAAGTTATCAGTTGTTGATGGATCGCTTCTCCACTAGAAATTGTTAGAAGATTGAATATGTTATGGTCCTATTGTTATCTAAGATGGGGATTTTGGTGTAATCTAACAAAAGAAAATATTTGAATCAGTTTATGCAAAGTTTTTATATAATTCATTCAATATATCGTATGAAAACATTACGATGTTCCTTGTAATTTTATGTACATAGATGTTGAACCATTCATACTCAAGGTTTTGTTTGTTACTTCTTTGGAATCGAACTCAACTGCAATCCTGTAATGGATATCTACAATTAAAACCACGACATTTCTATATCTACTTTCCTACAAAGATCTAAGTAAAAAACAACATAAATATGAATATAATGCATACAAAAACCTTGACAACTGCAACAAGTTACTCGATTGGATGACGAGTTGAAATATTATTCAGCATGTGAATTGGAAATTCTACACTACACAACAAAGGAAAAGTATCAAGTTAAATTATATTATTGTTGTCGTTAAAAAATACATATTAATATTTAAATTTGAGTTACTAACTTGGACCTACATTCTACATGATTCTTTCTCCTAGAAGGTTTGTTGAAGGTATATTATAATTTTGTAAAGTATATCATTTATGGGTAGCTCCAATAGTGCATATTGCAAAGGA
This sequence comes from Pinus tabuliformis, assembly GCA_031772625.1. Lineage (NCBI taxonomy): Eukaryota > Viridiplantae > Streptophyta > Pinopsida > Pinales > Pinaceae > Pinus > Pinus tabuliformis. Next base: position 664,410,035 of record CM062810.1, on the reverse strand, counting down.
ATTTCATTGTGCATAACGAAGAGGTCCCTTCGCACAGTGAACTTCCTCTGCACTCCACACAATGAATCATTGTGTTCGGGGTTGTAGAAATTTTGCAAATTCTCTCTACAAATATCTCTCCTCTGAGACCATAGAGAAAAATATGACTGTAGATTAACCCGATAATGCAATATAGCCAAAGAAAAATACTATAATCTACTTCTACTATCAATTTGTGGAAACTTAAAGATTGAGAAAGATCGAGCTGAATACATATAACTAGAAGAAGAATCAATGCACAATACACATAAAAACACTTTGGGGAAAGCCTTAGCTAAAAACCCCACTATCTGTATTATCATACAAGGTGGAAATAAATAGATATTATACAAAGCCTTAGCTCTCACAGCTAGCCAACTCTCAGTATAATCCTCACAGATGCTCACAGGCAATCCTGGCTTCTCACAAGCCTTCCTCTCTGCTCTCCAAGCTCCTATTTCCTTGTGTTGTTCCTAGTGGATGATCTTCACCTCACCAAGTGAAAAACTGATCTCTCACACTGATCTCACCCTGTATGAACTGCACAATCCTCAAGGAACCTTCCCTTTACTGCATGCATGAGTTTCCTTTATAGGAAAACACATGCAACTAATAGTACCTTGTCCTTGACATTTAGCTCAACTGGGTCTTTCTCATAATAGACATGCATGAGTTACTGATGAGGAAATATTCAATTATTTGGAGTACACTAGTTGAGTGCATGCATGCATCAACTGATTGATAACTCAGAATTAGTTCCTCAAACAGTTTGGAACTAATTTAACTAGACTTAACTCAGTAAACTGAGCTAACTAATTACAAGTCAAATATAACTCAATCTTATCTCCTTAATTAAGGATAATCTCCTTAATTTAAGGGATAACTATTGCATGACTGCAGAAAGACTTCTAACTTGAATTTCTCCAACTAATTAATCCATAATGAATTAATTAATTATTTCCAAACAACTAGTGAGTCTAAATTCGATTTTAATTCACAATTTTAATTCAAGGACAAATTGAAATTGGAATATCTGGATTCTATTTTTATCATTTCTTGTTGCTATTTTCAATAGGGGTGGGAGGGATCCACTAGTTACGCCCAATAAAAACGTGACAATTGTATCCAATAATTAACAAATACAAACTATCAATATTAGTGTGAGAGTTCCATAACTCATATTTGTGTGAGAGCTCCATAACCTAATGTTTGTGCGAGAGTTTTGTAATTTAATATTAAGTTACGAACCTATAGGAAGTGGAAGTTCATTGTGCAGAAGTTCATCTAATTGTGCAAACCTCTGCAAATCAAACTTCCATGGGTATTTTGGAAGGTTCACATAAATAATTGTGCAGATAACCATTAGCTCAGATTCATTTTTATATGGTCACTACTTTCATGACGCAAGGTTACTACTTTTCAGGCAATAGACAAACATGTCTTTATAAAAAAAAATTCTTCTCTTACGATTTTACCTCTGTACACTGAGAAACATAAAAATCATTTAAAAATAATTACGACAAGTATGCCATCTACAACGCAGATCTTGTTGGTCATAGCTAGTGGAGAACAATTTTACAAACTCTTCCCATATAGCGAACAAATACCATATGTTATCTCTAAATGGACAAAAATAACATATTGTTGGATTAAACCTCCAAGTTATTGATGAATTTCTACATAAAATTTCATTCAGATTGGTCATTGATTTGTATGTACATGTCGTTCAATGCAATGGATCATCTTTGGCAATTATTTGTTCTTGATGCATGCAGAGGAGCAATTTTTTCTTACATCTGTTAAGTGTTGTGCAATTTAGTGGTGAGAAATAAATATGATTGAGATCTTGTGAGACTATAAGACCATATTTTTATAACTTTTTGACTATGTCCATTTAGTTAAAAGGAGAATTTAGCCTGTAACACCCTCCTCCCACATCGACCCAAGCAACCAGCCAGCCGAGGTAAACATGCGACGAGAGGCCACTATGATATGATTCGACCTCTTAAGTCATATTAAGGAAGTGGAATTGTCTGAAACACACCATACAGACATCCGACATCATCAATAGAACCCTTAGAAGACAAGTCAACCACTCAGACAACCTGTCCCTAGGTCCCACTTCTATTTTAGGTCTCTTGGGCCATAGTCGCTCTCATAATATGAGCAAGGGAGTGACCAACAACTTATTCGCTCTCACAGGCCTGCCTACCAGCGACTGTGGATCGAAATTGTCAGTGCTATGCCAGTGACCCCGAGATTTGAGCCACTTTTTCAAGCCCAAAGCCCAGGTCACTGCCTAGAACTGATCCATCTCTTCAATTCAGTAAAGTAGCAGGGAAATGAAAGTACTAAAGCAAATAATTGTTCAACATCTTGATTGGATCCCTACTAGCCATGGCAGGAATTTTGTCAAACATATCATCGACATGTAATCTACAGGTGTAAATAACTATCTCATACTTATCTGAGAATCATTATGAACCATTGTTCCCTTATGCCATTTGTTGCATTATCATCTATTAGGTCATAAACACATTATCCATTCACATACAAGTAAAAACATGCTGAGAGCCATACATAATTGTTGTCATAAAATGTGCATATAACCAACATAATAGGAACATAAATATAATAAACATATCAACCATCAAATCCATAAATGCATCAGTACCTTTACACATGAAAATCAAGGGAATGGATTTCTCATTAATGAATGCAATGAACCAACCAGAGATGGGACTACCACGTTCCACCTAACCGTAGAATGGCTGAGCCAAATCTCTCTTCAGCCATTCACCCCCGTGCCATATTCCAAGCATGAATGTGGGATCTCATAGAAAACATCAATAAAAACTCATCCAGGGCTTCCAGAGGCCATCCACCTCAACCCATCAAACAATGGTTCCACCTCACAGTCGAACATCACCAAAACCATTATCAGATTGGCCTCCATTCAAGCCTTCTAGGGATTCCAGAGCGTTTGTCCAACCGAGGCTTCCAGAACTAGTAACTCAACCCACAACTTATATAGGGCTTCCAGAGTGTTTGTCCAACAAAGGCTTCTAGGACTAGTAACTCAACCCAAGTTGTTACAGGGCTTCCATAGTGTTTGTTCATCTAAGGTTTCCAGGACTAATAACTCAACCCAAGCTACGAAACATGAGAACCAACCAAAACAAACAAAAGTAAACCCCCAATCACCATGGCTATCCTGGAAATGGCAAGGCCAGGAAATCCACTATTGATCTATACAATCCTCTATGCCAATAACAGATCACAACCAAAAATCCACATGCATATGCCATGCAAGCTAAAAATAAGGAAGAAATCATACATGCAACTTGGTACCTGCAAGAAAATACGATGTAGCTGTTGATGTCAATTCCTTCTTGCGCTTTCCTACTCTTTCTTTTCCTTCTTGCTCCAAGAATCCAAGTATTCCACACCCTCCAAGAGTGCTCCAAGAAAACTCTAAGTATCCAAGAGTATGCGAGAGAAAATAATGAGAGAGACCTCCAACACTGAATTGACAAAAGGTTACCAACTGGTCCTCATAAGCCTTTTTATGAATGAGGCTCTATTTTCTTCATTTTCCTCCTCACATGCAACCTATGACCTTTCACCTCTTTTTTTCTCCTAATTTTCATTATTTTCATAAATATTTGTGCCAAAATGTCTTTTAATGCCTTTGCCAATTTCCTTACCCATAAACAGCCAAATGAACACCCCTTAGGATGTCTTGCCCAACATTTAGCTTGGAATAAGTGTCTCTGTCATTCGTGGTTATTGTTTTTAACATTTATTACATGGAATTTTCACCAGGGCTGTTACAAAACCTAAATTCAAACCATAATTCACTATAGTTGGCACAATCCAGAAGTTGGCCGAGGTCATTCCACATTGAGGTCAGTTGGCCAAGTCGATAGATCACAAGCATACAAAATTACACTTTTATTGCCCATTAACCCCCCAGAGCAACTATGGATTAACACGTATTTTGGCTTTGAAGTTTTGTCATCATAATATTGAGCTTGTAGGGAAACTTGTAGAGGAATTATCGTGTTTTTTGCACACCATCTAGTCAATGTCACGTTGAAATTTGGTGAAAATTTTGTTCATATTGATTATGGTTAATACTTATACATCATCTTGTTAAGCCTGCTCAATTTGAATCTCTAAACAATTTTGTAGGCACTAAAAGGGTTTATGCCAATTCATGGGGTTTTGTTATGTTAGGTCAATATGCTATCCTCTATTTGGATATTAGGTGATTATGATAAGGTATTGCAAAGTGATGTGTTCTTGTCATATCAGGAAATTCTCGACACGAAGCTGGCGAAGATATGCTCCAAAGTTTAATGTGTTGTTATGGGCCTTGTGTGCGGAGCTTCACACAATGAACTTAGCTCATTATGTGGAGCTCCGCACTCCAAGGACCTTCGCACAATGAACTTCCACACACCAATAATCTAAAATTAAATTATGATTATTGTTTATAAAGAAATAATCTAAAATCAAAGTATCACTACAAGCAAAAGGTCCTCTAACGGAGATTTTTGCTAAAGCCTCTATAAAAATAGCCCAAAAATCCGTTTGTAGTAGAGGTCACTAGCGGAGGTGGACGGGTGGATATTTTAGCGATTGTTTTTCTAATGGTGCGTCTATAATATACAAATGCATCGGTGCTTTACTATACATATAAGCATTGATGTGTAAAAGAACATAGTGCATTGTGGCAGATTTATTTAAAAAATAAAACGATGGGCTAAATAACAAAGCACACCGGTGCATATACTACTCGATAGCACTAGAAAAGGGTTAAATTTACAAAAATTTCGATCGTAAAATTCATTTTGCCTAGTCCAGTGCTATACTGTGACAACGACCCAGTGCTAAACCAATACTCTAATGCCTCAGTGCGTACACAGTATATAACACAATGTTGTTTCCACTAATCGATAACATCAGATAAAGGTTAAGTTTAAAAAAATGTCAGTGCTATATCCACTCAAAGAACTAATGTTGTTCATGTATTAAAACGCCCTGGTACGTACTTAGAAATAACACCGCTATGGGTTTTTAATTTTCAAAAATATGTTGTGTTATGTTCCATTGAAGCACCGGTGTTGTTCATGTATAAAACACCCTGGTCTATCTTAGAAAGAGCACCACTAGGGGGTTTTTATTTTTAATTTTTAAATGCAGTGCTATATTCCCACGAAGCATCGGTGCGGTTCATTATTTAAAATGTCCTGATGCATGTTAACAAGATCATCGCTATAGGGTTTTTATTTATTTTTTAAATGTGGTGTTATCTTCTTATGAAACAACAATGTTGTTCATGTATTAAAACACCTTGAGGTGTGTGAGAAAGAGAAATGCTAGGCGGTTTTTATTTTTTTTTAAATGCGGTGTTATAGTCCCACAATGTGTCTTAACAATAGCGTCGCTATAGGGTTTTTAACTTAAAAAAAAAAAGGTTCTTGGAGATTGTACGCACAAGTGCAGTTATAATAACGCATCAAAAAAAGGTTAAAAAAAAGGTTCTTGGAGATTGTACGCACAAGTGCAGTTATAATAACGCACCGAAAAAAGGTTAAAAAAATATCGGTCATAAGTTTTATTTTTACCATCTACAATATTGTAGAGCTCTGAAGCACCAATGCCACCCTTGCCTCATGCAAGCGCCCTGTCGTTGGTGCTTCTCTTTCTAACCATCCTTTCGTACCATACTCATTACATGGCTTTCCAATTTTCTCAAACGGTGGCGAAATTTGTTTTTCTCAATTACGTATCAACTATGCCTCCCCGATGACCAAATATCTAGGTAATGTCTATGTTTCTCTATAATTTATTTTTCTAGCGGATTATAATTGCAAAACATGTCCAAAAAATCCATTGTTTTTTGAAAAAAAAAAAAAAATCTTGAATAGTGTGTTCGATAGCTTCGGTTTGCACTGATAGCGGCGCACCCTATAAATTTACAGGGTGCATCGCAGTTCGGTGCATGTACCTAACGCACCACGGTTTTTGTGGTGCATTTCGAAAATTACAACACACTAGGAAAAGTTATAAATTGTACCTCAGTGCGTACATTTTTAACCCGATGTGTTTATATTTACCAAAGACACCGCATACATAACATTACAAAAATATAGCTCGGTGCGTTCGATAACCTGAACGTTTTGTACCGGTGCGAAAAGGTTGTATGTACGCACTAGTGTGTAAGGTTGTCTAGACGTGTCACACTGAAAATGTATGTATGCGAACCAAAAATAGTGCGTCATATGTCTGTACACACTATTTCTGGTGCTATTGCGTTTTATAATGCATCGAAGTCAGTGCATTACTATTTTTTGGGCACACCAAGGATTTTTTTTTTTAATTGAAAGTTATGTTTCCATATTTACATTTTTCGTTTGAAAAAAATTGTTTTATGTATGAGGTTGATGTATTTTATATGTCAACCATGTAGCAAAGACATCAATAGAGGGAGCAACAGGAGTAGGAGCATGAGCAAATCGTAGACCAATACAATGTGGTCCGACCATGTTTGGCCCAAGAGAGGGAGAGGGATTTATACCCTCACCCTATTAGCGCAGTGACTCGAGCACTCTCGAGGAATATAGGTGTCCTTAGGTACTATGAGAGGCTAGGTCCCTAAAGGTGCACTCTATCTTGTTGGCACACCTGATCCGCTGGTGGAGCGTCCAAGAGTAGTCTTTTTGTGTCGGTCCTGAGACGTGGTATAGGCTCTCTGAGGAGGGTATATATTTTATCACTTGCCTATCTAGGAAAGGGGAGGATTTTCCGGAGTTCCCCGATGTCTCCCACGAGGTTACAACAGAGAGTCATCTTGTATACTCTCAAAGATATGTTGGGGTTCATGTAGTATGTCCAACAGATTTTCAAGTGCGTGGTGGACAACTATGGATTGCTTCTTTTACTGCACATGAGGTTAGGTGCCTCTCATTATTAATGACCACTATTGCGCACTATACTAGCGATGGGAAACACATTAGTTGCCCTATTTTGTATTATGTCGATTCTTTGATGCAGGTGCCATGATGTATCAGATGGTATGCCATTTTTTTAAGGCATTTTTGTAGGGCTTTAGATAGATGTCGTTTGATGATACATGGGAGGACGAACTTCCTTTTCGCTTCAGTTTTTTTTTAGAGGTTTCCAGAGACGAGGCCTACGTTTGACCGTCACCCTGCTAAGCTGATGACTGAGGTGCATATGTACATGTGGGGCCAGATGATGGCCAACAGGGGCCTGTCGAAGTGTCCGACGAGGATTTTCACCGAGGTATTGGCACTCCTAGCCAATGAGGATGACCTCTTGTTTATCTTGGTGTCATGTCCGTACACGGGGATGGATTGGAGACAGTGTCCCAAGATCCTCTTCACACCGGATGAGCCTGCAAATGATAGAGGTAGTAATAGTGTTTTCTTTAAATTAATCTAGTTTCATTTTATTTCCTTAATTAATTAGAATACAATTTATTCTAGCATGTTTTTTAACTTGTTTTATTAAATTATTTAATTATTGTTGTATACTATATATTTTGTAGACATCGCTACATTCGTTGGGGACATGCCTCCCCCACTTGAGGGATCAAATGCAGAGATGGGCGAAGCCCAAGAGGACGATTCACTTGATCCTCAGATGTAGAGGGTCAGCATGGGCATCCAGGTCCATAGGGTTGGTCTCAAATTTAGGATGGATTGCTGCGATCGACTATTTGAACTTGTTTATATATATAAGCCCTAAGGGTTAGCTCAACTGGTCGAGTCCCTGTTGTTAAGTGCTTCGCCGATCGCGAGGTCACAGGGTCAATTCTCCTCAACGCCCTTGGGGTTAGGCCTTGCTAGTCTGGCCGACGGGCTTTAAAAGATTCCCTTTGGGGTTGATCTGCCCAGATTTTCTCGTGGATGTAACGACCACCCAGTGTCCGCGAACCACATCGTAGAAAATATATATATTGCCTTTTTTTTGTTCATGTTTATGTACTTAATTTATATGTTTGTGTTGATGTGTATATTGTTAGGTCATGTTAGATATGTTCACTTAATGTGCTTGCAGATAGATGTGTATGTGATAACCCTTATTCGACATGCGATATACATTAATTTGAGGATGTGTGTGGGGATGATGTTAGATTACAATGTTTGTGTTTTGTTAGATGTGATCATGATGATGATGCCAGTTAGATTATTATATTTGTGTGCTAGCTAATGACGTTTATATGTCCTAGAGGTGTATATAATTAGATGATGGCAGTGAATTTGAATGTGTATTTTAGATGATATTTATGTCTGGTAGATGGTTATCATCATGATGTTTATTATAATATTTATTATAGATTATCTATTGGTGAACTTATATCAAAATTTCCTTATTGAAATTACATGCAAAAAGACTTAGTTTTAAAAAAAATGCATTTTTTTTTTAAATTACAAAGTTTAGTATGGTTGAAACTATAATTGTAAAATTACCGTAAATATTTTTATATTTCTTAGATAGTTCATTCATATTCATTCTACCCTAATTAGTAAAATATTTCAGTACTCATAAAGAAAAAATAATTACAGGTAAAATATTTTAGTTAGTTCTTAACAAGGCAAAAATGTGTAACACATTCAATTTTCAATATAAAATATTAATAATAATAAATTATTCAATAATACAATTTAAACAATGAAAAATTACACTACATTATATCTATATATAGAGATAGAAGACCATTATAGATCCATCTTAATCACAGATTTATCAATCACTAAAAGAGATTAAATCTTTTGCTATTGTGGTTTAAATTTATCTTCTTCTTTTTCGATAATAAATATGAGTTATATAATACAAAAAACATAATATATTAGATTTAACTTTTTGACAAATAATATATTTGATTATTTCTTAATGAACAACTCAAGAAATATTATTTTTTCCACGTACTTATCACGAGATAGTCACTAAAATTCATGTTTTCACATTTCTCGTAGCTAATATTACATCTTGTTCTCGATGATAAAGACATGCCTACTTTAAATAATTTACTTATAAATACATAAAAATAGATATTTATTTTACATAATCTAAATATGAGAAAAAAAAAAAAATGCATCGCCAAGTCTATTAGAAAGTCAAACAAATGCATCTTAATCACCATCACATTATCTATTATTTAATTCTTAGCCATATAAAATTAATTATTTCAACTTTTATTTATAATTACCATTAAAAAGAAAAGTCAAAATTGTTTCATTATCCATGAAGAAAAAATTAAAACCTCTCATGCGTCCATGTAAGCCCATTTGTTTCTCTTATGGTCCATAAAAAGATGTAATGAATATTTTATACATGCATAAGACCTCCTTTTAGTTTACATAATGTTGCAAGAACTGGAATTTAAATATAATAAAGATGACTTTACCTCTCATGTCAAGAATTTAATCTTACACATTAACACGCAATTTTTTCTTTGCTAAATTCGTCATATAGTTATTACTACATGATTTATATTGATTTTGAACTAAACTAGCATACCCCTGAAGCAGGGGAAAGGAACGCCGAATAGTTACATTATTCAAAGATTGGAAGATTTTTTTAAACGAACCTTCAAAAAGGTTTTTAGTGAGGGTAAATGTAAATGCATATAGGATGGAAGGGTGCAATGCAAGAGCTCTTGAGTTACCCATTCTTTGCTAAGTCAACCCCGATTAGTGTTTCTAATGGAGCTCTCAAGAACAATAAAATGGTGTATATAAAGGGAATCTTCCAATGACTATTGGGGTATAAGGAAATAGAGCATCATTATGTATACTGAGATTTTCATGGGTCACTATTACAATTAAAATAGAGGTATGAAACCATTGATTCAAATGAACACCAAGCAGCTTATGTGTCACCAAAGAAATTATTTAAAGGCAAATATAAGTGTGCATTGTTAGGATGAGAATTTAACTTTGAACCTTGGTGGTGGTTTTCTAATAAGAAATAAAAGTGAAGACCTCCGCCTCAACTTTGTCTCTAAAATTGCAATTCCTGTTTTCACCCTTGGCATTCTCCTATTGTCCCTTAAGTCCATACCATGCGTAAATCTAAACCCATAAATAACCAAATTGAGGCTTCAAAATGTTGATGCTAATTCTATTTCTTTTAAATTGGGATTCCTGTCTTGCTATTAGTCACATGTGTGTTGTTTTTGTTGATGCCACTCTAGTAAGTGGATTTTTCAGTGATGTCTTCTTACTTCTAACTTACAAATCACAATCCCCAACCATTGCCAAGATGACTTTCCCCTATTGAGCCCACTATTGAACTAAGTGAATGTGCAGATGTCGGATTGAACAAGCACCCCTATAGGCAGTGATTCAATAAATATCCTATGGGTAGTCGTTCCATAACTAACCTATGGGGAGTAATTTTAGTACCATTTTCCACCTCAACTAGTAAAGAGGTGTAACTATATCCAACTAGTGTAACTATTTCCACCTATTAAAAAGGCTTTGATGCTACTATCTTCTTTATATGCATTGCTCCAATGAGATCCAGTTGAAGATAAATATCCAGTCATGGGAGATCCTTGCATCCGAGCGAGCAGCATCACCACCTTCTCTTAACTCTTTAGGTGGGGAAGGAAGGACAATCAAGTTGAAAGGTTAATAGTTGGGGTATAAAGCCCCAGTTTAAAGGAAGGACACTGATTCAGAACACATGTTTAATCACATAAAAAATATTTATAATAAGAAGTAACAAATACCTTAAGAAATGGCATGGAAATGGACTTTCACACTCTTCCAATCTCCAAGGAAATTTAAGAATATAATATTTCAACCTATTCACGTTATAATAAGTACTTCTCACTCCTCCAAAACTAATTAAAAGTTATTCAACATAATGTGTTCCCTTATAGATTTTATATATTTGTTATGTCACCCTTTGAGATTGATTTAATGGACGACCATTGGGTTACTTTGAACTATTCATTTGCAATAGGATTCCTATCAAGTTATGACATTTTCTTTGCAATGAATCATCAATGATCATGGGATGAGCATGAGTTCAATTATGATAATTCATTCTAACTTGATTTATTACACACATGCTTTGTAACAGATGGTTCAATGATGAAGTTTTATAATATATTGTGATTAAATATTCATGGAAGTGTTATTTCAATATACCCATGAACAATATTACATCCATTTGTATGATGAGGTAGCATACTCTAGTGCAAACTATGCTCATCTCAAAATGATTGTGTGTTGTGAGTATATAAGAACAAATTGCTATAATTGAAATGATGCTTCAACTTGAGTAAATAGAGGGTCACCATTATGACTTGAGAGAATTTCATGGGTAGATGACACAACTCAATTAGAGACTAAAAGTCGTTGATTCAAATGAGAGCAATATTCCAACATGCATGAAAATAACATTACATTAGAAATTTCCCATCAGTGATGACATATTGGGTTTGATTATTGTCTTTTCATAAAGTATACATGTTCCATGACCTAGGCATGGATTCCATTACAAACAAACCATATATTCCTTTCATGGGATTTTGTGATGGTTATTAATTAGATTAGTGTTTTCTCCCTTCCCCTTTTCGTTCTCTTAATGAAGTGAATCAAATTCCTAGCAAGGTCAATGCTCCTTGGTTAGGTTGGTGTTTGTTCATTTCATGTTTTCCTTCTCTTAACTAGAGTAGATCAAAATCCTAGCAATATCAATACTCCTCTCAAGTGGCATTTACGAAGGGAAGATCCATGATCGCATTCCTGATTTGTGAAATTCTTAGTTAGTCCCCTCTTCTTCCCCACAACCAACTTTTAGAACCAAGACTTGAGGTTAGAATTGATAAACAATAAAATTTCACAAATACAGAGTCCATGAATATAATGTGAGGAAGTGCTACATCATTTTTAATGTCATCCTTTAGCACTTTGATGCCATATGTTACACTTGTATGTTTCTAAAACAACTTTTATTTAGTTGATACCACAAAAAGAGTATAACTGCAAATGTTGTATTCATACAAAGAAATGTTGGATTATTGATTTCCATGTTTTCTAAATTTCCCTATTGAGAATGACATGCAAAAAATTACCATTGAATAAACATTTATTATTAAACAAATATATTAATCAAAAATAATTTTTTTATTAAACAAATATATTAATTAAAATTAAGTTTTTTAAAGTGTAATATTAAAAAGTTTTACATTAATCAATATGAATGTTGAAATTATCCTATCATTTTATAACTAATTTTCATATCAAAATTGAAGTTATTTTTATGAAACATTTATTTGAGTATTGTTAAAAATTATTATAGTACGAGTAAAAATTTTAAATATAGTAAAGTTATATAATAATAATTATAATAATTTTGGAGTAATGAAAATATTACCATTATATTAACTTTTATTTGATACTTCTTAAATATTTATTATTTTTGAATTGTTCATCTTATTTTGTAAAAATCACATATAGAATTGTGTTTATATATATATATATATATAAATTTCAAAATCACATATAGAATTGTGTTTAATTTTATATATATATATAATTTCAAATTTTCAAAATTTTAATGTATTTAAATTTTTTAAATTAATTTACATTGTTGTGAAGTGTTTTTAATTTTAATTTTTAATATTTATCTAGTATTACTTCTAAAGAGCATTTTTTGCTAGTTTAATTACAGAGTTTTTAATAGCAAAAGTATTCTAATAACCAGAATCCAACCAAAACTAATTCTCAAAACATGCTCGCCATGATTGTTAAACAACATTGCACATAGTGCAAAAAAAAATCCAAGGCTCTCATCTGAACATTATAGTCTTTCACTTATCAATGTCTCCACTCAAAAAGCAATGTCTCCACTCTTGCTTTTTGAGGACTACTCTTTTCAGGACGAAAAAAGCCAAATTGTATTATATAAGAAATATAAAGAGTCACAAATATTACATTTGCATAAATATCTGAGATAGGTCCATATAGATCTGTCAAGAGGAAAAAACACAGCACAAAACCTCCAGAATAGATGCCCACGACAAAGGCATTGAAGGGACTGTACTCATAAGGGAATCTTTACATATACAAGTTCACCATATGCATCATTTTATAAACAAAAACCATGGATATGTCTTTAAAAGAAACATGCATACTTCAGGAACTGTTCTAATGAAATTATAAAACTGGAAGAGAAAAATCCTAGATAGTGAAAATTTTCTCTTCAGAAGATACTTGCATATACCAAAAACCTGGAGCCGAGAGAAGACCCTTTTTTGACAAAGAGTCTACCTGCTGGTTTTGAGCCCTGTTGATGTGATGAATAGAGCATCCCTCCAATCCATCCCAAAAGATCTGATTTTGTCTAGCCATCCGACAAGGTGGGCCTTGAAGCTGTTGTTTTTCCCGTCCACATAGTCCACCATTACCCTTTTTTTAGGACTACTCTTACCTATGAGTCAAATAACCAAAGAAGGCACATTCAGAAGAATACAAACTTGTGTACAAAGTTCTCTCGTTTAACTATAATCAACATGTAGATATACTGACGAATGTTTAGGAGAAAGATCCAAGTGGCAAAGAAAATATATGAATTCCACTTGCTCCCACTCATTATCTACCGTATCATTATTTTTGGGGAGATGCTTTAAGCAACACTCACTGAGGTTAAGATTTGCATCACATAATTGTCAGATACGAGGAATAATTGTTCCATTCAAATCAATTGATATTTAAACCTAGCATTGCCCCTTTCGCAAATATGACATTTAGGCGTGGTTGACCATGATAAGAAGCAATCTCAATCAGGGCAAACCAAGGAAAGAATCTATGTACCCATAAGTCGTTTTTAAGGACATGATTGATGTTCTTCAATTATCCAAAAAAAAAGTCCCGCTATTATATATTCAAGATTCCGCAGTTTAATGAAATCATACCAGGATCTCAAACAAGGAGATGTTGAATTACTATCTTATTAGGCAATGAAATTGTAACTATCTTTCATGTAATAGAACCAATAAATTATTACATACAAAAGAAAATAATGTGTCCAGAATGAAATTTAGAGAAAAAATACAAAGCTTGCAATCAAGAACAAGAGGTTGAACTAATGCTTTCTTGAGGCACTAAAACTCTAAATAGTTTTCATTACATCAAAACAAAATGAATTTAGAAGATGAAAAACTTGTTTTGGGATCTCTTGGTTGCCTTTGTGTAAAACAATGACAATCCCTCTTGATGCCATGACCTCGACCCATTCAAAGAGGGGATTGCAAAGCATATTAATGACACACATTACCCTTGATGCCGATTACCTGCCAATTTTTCTCTTCCACAAACTTTAAAAAAAAAATCCACCTCTTATGTCTTACCATTTATTCAAAGTTCTCATAAGCGCATGCTTCATAAAATAGTCAGTGGTTTTTAAATCATTCAACAATAACCACATCTCATCAGTGCGGAAGCAACATGCTCAGGTTCTACACAGACAATGCTCCTGGTCTCAAATTACAACGATGGTCGTATTGATCATGAGTCTCTGTTCATAGGGTTTGCCAGACCTCCATGTTATTAGCAAGTTGTATCGCTAAAGATCTGGAGGAGAATGAAGTACGCGTTTGGATGACTCACACTGTTAGGTCCCTATAATACTAGACATTCCCCCATTACTATTGTCATGTAGCCCTTATTGTTATTGTTGTGCCCTCATTGTCCTCATATTGTTATTATTGTGCCCCATAGAAGCCCACTATTGTTATTGTTGTGCCCTTATATTATTATTATTATGACGACTTTGATTATATTGTGACCCATTAGACTCCTATATATAGAAAGGAGGTTTGTTATTTCTATCATCCAAGAATTATTCATTTGTGTAATGTAAAGGAGGTTACCCCCTCGAAGAAGTTGATTTTCAAGGTGTTGATCTATCTTTTCTTCTATTTTGTGAGCTGATTGCATAACACACACAATGGTTTGTCGCAGTTAGCAGTCAAAAGTTGGCCAGCTTAGAAAACACAACGGACAAATGGCAGTGAAAATGTTGGCCAGATTAAAAAACATGTGGTTAACTGTGAGTGGCTTTCAATAGACGACAAAGGTCCATGGGCATCCGTCCCCTAAAAGAACACCTTCGTCGTAACAAGAAGAAAAAACATGTGAACTGATTAATAAACCAATAAGTATCTAAATCTAGAATAAGCTTCTCACTTCCGCACAATAAGCTTCCTCCACACAATGAGTTATCCTCCACATTGTTCATATGCTTTGTAGGGACCACTAGTATATAAATGCATGTCTTGGAGCTTGAACAACTCTATCATTCATTTTTCTTCGCTTATTCGCCTTTAGTTTTTGGGATACCCTTGTTGAATATTAATTTATTTTGTATGTATTTCTAATCCGCGTCCATCTTTACAAGTTTGATTTTTATTGTGTAATTATTTGAAATATTTTATAGAATCCAATGTCTATTTTTAGTCCACACTTTGGATACGAGTTTATTCAAAAACATGAATACATTGATTTCCACTTTTGATACGGGTCAATGAAAAATGCATGTTTCATGAACAAATAGTAATGAACTGAATGCGATCATTGATTCGAAAATGACCAATAACTTACTAATGATGTGTTGTTAATATGGATGTTATAATGTTAGCTTAATGCTTCAAAGTACATTATGTTCCACCAAAATGCTATGATTGATCAACTGAACAACTCGGGATTCACCAATACAATTATTCGCTCTAGTTAAGCCGACTATGCATCTAACACTGGAGCTTGTGAAGTAAAATGCCAAATAAGCAAGTTTTGAGTTGACCAGGTTTCTAATGTGCTTAATGAGCTAAACAAATAATTTTCATATAGTTGTGATCAACTTCATATTAAGTATTGTATTGTTGGGTGAGCTGGTATGTATGTGTGTGTAACTATGAAGCTGAAACCTGGATCACCACGTATATAATTTGCGAGATTATTATATATATGTTTCTTGATTATGGTGAGGTAGGTTAGTTAGGTTCAACATTTGATCTATTTGTTATAGTCATTAGAGGAAAAAGTACTAGTTGTTTATATTACGATGAATGTAGCTAGTGCCTTCCTTTTTCTATTGACTTAAGAATGAATTGATTCAATGATTGACCATGGTATCTAAGGAAAGGGTATTTTGGATCTATGTAAGTCCTAGTGTATGGACTAGCTTCAAAAAGTTTCTTTGTATCTTTGATGCACCCACTAACATATTTACAATAGAGATTTTAAGTGATTATGTAATTCCCACTTCAACTAATAAATAGTTGTGATTCATAATGGGACAGGCCAGCTTGCATTACCAAATGGATAGGCACAAATAACCATTGGATGCTATTAGGGAACCAAGTAAGTAGTAGTTTCCTGACAGTTATGAATTAAACTTATCCTTGTGTCAAAGAGATAATTACGGGAAGCCGTAAAAGAACAAGTTTGGAAAGATGCTATGGCCGAAGAATATGAATTGATTATGAAGAATGATGTATGGGATGTTGTGCCAAGACCGAAGGGGAAATTTGTGGTGACTTCAAAGTGGATATTCAAGTTCAATCATGGAGTTTATGGTAGCATTGAGAAATATAAGGCAAGGTTCGTGGCCCAAGGATTCTCCCAGAAAGAGGGAGAAGATTATGATGATATATTTGCACATGTGGCTCGATATACAACCATTCGTTCCATTCGAGTCAAGGATGGACCCTTCATCAGATGGACGTGAAGACCACATTCCTTTATGGCATGTTATAAGAAGAAGTGTACGTTAAGCAGCCACAAGGATTTGAAGTAAAGGATCGAAACACACATGTTTGTAGGTTGAAGAAGGCATTGTATGGTTTGAAGTAAGCCCCTAGAACATGGTACGCCTGCATAGGCAGTTGTTTGGTGAAGTTGGGATTCACAAGAAGCTATGTCGATCCCAACCTATACTTCAAGGTAGTCCAAGGTATGTTGTTGATTTTGGTTTTATATGTTGATGATCTACTCTTGACAGGTAGTGAGCCCCTGATGATAAAGTATAATAGGAAGCTAGCTTTTGAATTCTAGATGAAGGAACTTGGACTAATGCATTACTTTTTAGGCCTTGAGGTGTGGCGAAGGCCCTGTGATATTTTCCTTTCACAAGGAAAATATGTTGTGAGGTTGTTGGAAATATTTGGAATGACAGAATGCAAGTCACTATCCACACCGATGGAAATGAACTTCAAGAAATTATGTGGAGAAGCTGCAGGACCTGATTTGGTGAATCCATCTGAGTATAGACAGTTGATTAGGGCTCTGATGTTCCTAGTGAACACCTGTCTGAACATATGCTATGTGTTTAAAATAACAACAAGAAATGTTAAAAATAACATTAAGAAATTCTAGTTTAATTTGTCCTTGAATTAAACTGGGAATTAAATTGTAATTCTATTCTCATAACAATTTGTAGTAGTTAACTAAGTTAAGTTCACTTAGTTGGCTTAGTAAATTCGAGTTGGAATTCTATCTAGTGTCATGTAGAGTGATCCCTAAATTTTGGGGCCCATGTTTAGTTGTAATTAGATAACTCCGTCTAATTGAGTTATAGTCAGTTAAACTAGTTCTAACTGTTGGAGGAACTAGTAGGAGGTCTAGTAGTGGGGAAGGGCACCAATGCTTCTTCACTTCCACACCAGTTAACTAAAGATTCACTCAAAAATAACTTATGCATGTCAGTTCAGAGGAAGACCCAGTTGAGATTAGAGTTCAAGAACAATGTACTATCAATTATATAATTTTTTGAGTTATACAGATGGTGCATGCAATCAGTTGAAGGCCTATGATGGATTGCACAATCATGGGTGGAGAACTTCCTAATTAAAAAGAACCTAATTCTCTCATAAATTACGCAAGGAATTAGGGGCTTGGCAGGAAGAAGAATTGGCTAAATGTTGGCTTGAGCTGGCTTGTGAGGTAGAGAGATAGATTGTACTAGTGCAGGAATTGTTTGAGTTGAACAAGAATTGTATTATCTTATGAGATCTTCTAGTTAATGCAACATAGATAGTTTTGTTTTTAGTAGTTGCTTTCCCCAGAGAAATATTGTGTTATGTGCAATTGATATTCTTCCTTTTCTGCTTATTGTTTTCATCGATCAATTTTGGTTTCCATTGAAGAGTAGAGTAGATTATTGTCTTGTGTTTTAGCATATCACATAAGTTGTTGAATCTACAAGTAAAAATATACAGGGTATTTGAGTTGAAGACAATATAGAAAAGGAGAATTCGAGTTTTTTTTTGCAAGTGAAATTGAATTTACAAGTTCATACTTCAGAGTCAGCTATATGTCATTTTATGGTTTGAGACTTGAGTATGCCCTAGAGGGCAGCTCGAATTACATAGCTTGGAAGGACAAGATGGAGGTAGTGCTAGAAGACAATGGCCTCAAGGAATTCATAGATCATGACATTCCTAAGCCTCCAACATCTGATGCTAAAGATATGGCTGAATAGAGAAAATGTCTGGCAAAAGCGAGAAGGATTATCCTAAAAGGAGTTCAGATCACATTGCGTTGAGTCTCCATGGTAAGGACATTCCATACACAATGTGGAAGGCATTGACAAACCTATTTCAAAATAAAAGTGACCATAAGAAGTTGGCACTAAAGGACAAACTCAGAAAGATTAAGATGGAGAAGGGAAACTCAATTCCGAATTACTTGACCAAGTTCACCCATTTTCGGGATGAGCTTGGAAGTGTCGGGATTACTATTGTCGAAGACGATATGGTGAGCCTAACACTTCTAGTACTTCCCAAGAGCTGGCACAGTTACCAAGACTCTGTTAATGGGAGGGAGAAGCTACTAGATTGGGAATAGTTGTGGTCTGACTTGGTACAAGATGAGTCTTGGCGGAAGACCAGAGATGGAACCTCTTCCAAAGAAGTGGAAGAGGACTTTGCATTACTCAACAAAGAAAATAAAGGCAAGGGAAATAAGTCCTAAGGTAAGGCAGGCAACAAGAAGAAGGACTTTTCGAAAGTCAAGTGTTTTCACCATCACGAGTCCGGGCACTATGCCACGAATTGGCCACAAAAGAAAGCAAGCAAGAAGGAGCCAATAGTAGGGGCAGCAGGTGAAGCTCTAGTTTCACAATTCGAACTTCATTTTAATCTCATTGCATACATGGCCATCACTATAATGGTAAGCGTGTGGTATCTCCTCATTCTATATGACAGGGAATAGAGATCTCTTTAGTGAATTTGAGGAGAAAGACCTCAAGAAGAACATAGAGTTTGGAGATGATGGGAGGTATAGCACGACTGACATCATTATAGTTACCTTTCAAAGGGAGTCTGGCTCTCCTCTCAGAACCACAGATGTGATGTATGTTCCTGGACTAAAGAAGAATCTTGTTTCCGTCACGGTATTGAAAGACCATGGCTACGATGTGATTTTTAGCATAGGAAAGGTTTTCCTTAGACACATTTCCACAGGACAAGTGAAACATATCAGTGTGCGATTCAAGAACCTATATTCTCTTGAGGTTGAAGATGCATGCAAATCCTTGAGAAGCAAGGCAAAGGTTAGAGACTTGGTGGTTGAGAGGGAGAGTGAATTACCTCGCAACATGCAGCCTCAGAAAGTTATGGAGCAACCACAATTATAGAAGCAGAGAGGAGACCGAGTGGAGAGATCCACTCAAACAGAGAAGAAGCAGCCTTAGAAAGTTGTGGAGAAACCACAATTAGAGAAGCAAAGAGGAGACCGAGTGGAGATATCCATTAAAGTAGAAACCTCTAGTAGAGGGAAATTTTGAGCCAAGTGGGCAGAGGGAGCTCATGCAACAATACCTCCAAGTGAGAGGTGGGGTGATTTAAAACCTTAGTCCAAGAGTTTCAGAAATTTCGGCAGGGTCCATTGAGATGTTTTGTCTCATGGACCATTACCTTGCTATGGGATCCGATAGTACACAATAGTAGGATGTCTCAGTGGCAGTTGATGTAGTCAGTTTTCAGAGGGACAGAGGTTGAGACTGGCAACATCCAGATACTTGGGAGCACAGAGTAGAGTTGACAATAGTGTAGATGGCACAGAGGCGGAGTCAGCAAAGGCACAAAGTTTTTAGTTGACAGAGGTAGAGCTAGTAGCAGTTAGAGACTCTAGTGACAGATGCATCATACTGATTCATTTTTATTTTTTTTTGGCAGTTTCAGAAGTTGCAGTAGCAACAACACTAGAGATAAGTGTTGCACACAAAACATTCCAAAGGTACCAGATTGGGATAGAGTTGAATTCCTTTCTTATTGAGAGGGAGTGTTTAAAATAGCAACAAGAAATGTTAAAAATAACATCAAGAAATTTTAGTTTAATTTGTCCTTGAATTACATTGTAATTCTATTCTCATAGCGACTTGTAGCAGTTAACTAAGTTAAGTTGACTTAGTTGGCTTAGTAAATTCAAGTTGGTAGTCTATCTAGAGTCATGTATAATGATCCCTAAATTATAGGGGTCCAAGTTGAGTTCTTTTGAGTTGTAATAAGATAACTTAGTCTAACTGAGTTATAGCGAGTTAAACTAGTTCTAACTGTTGGAGGAACTAGTAGGAGGTCTACTAGTGGGGACATGCCACAGTGCATTTTCACTTCTACACTAGTTAACTAAATATTCACTCATAAATAACTCATGCATGTCAGTTCAGAGGAAGACCCAATTGAGATTAGAGTTTAGGGGCAATGTACTATCGATTGTATAATTTTCTAAGTTGTACATATGGTGCATGCAATTAGTTGAAGGTCTATGATGGATTGCGCAGTCATGGGTGGAGAATTTCCTAATTAAATACGGGCTAATTCTCTCAAGAATTGTGCAAAGAAGTAGGGGCTTGACATGCAACAAAATTGGCTAAGTGTTGGCTTGTGAGGCAGAGAGATAGATTATACTAGTGTAGGAATTATTCGGGTTGAACAAGCATTTTATTTTCTTCTTAGATCTTATGGTTAATGCAATATAGATAGTCGAGGTTTTTAGCAGTTGCTTTCCCCAAATAAATATTGTGTTATGTGCAATTGATATTCTTCCTCTTATGCTTATTATTTTCATCGATCAATTTTGGTTTCCGCTGAAGAGTAGAGTAGATTCTTGTCTTGTGTTTTAGCATATCACATAAGCTCTTGAATCTACAAGTAAAATTCTACACTATGCAATGAATATGTTGATTCAATTTATGAATGAACCTTTCCATGCACATTGGATCATTGCCAAACACATTTTGATATATTTTCATGGTACGATCACAATTGGTCTGAGATATTATGCTAGAAATGTTCAACTTCATGGATACATCGATGTTGATTGGGCAGAAAACATTGTCGACAAGAAGAGTACATCTAGATGTTGTTTTAGACTTGGATTTGCTGAGATATCTTAGATGACTATGAAGCAAAAGTCTGTAGAATTGAGTACCGTCGAGGCAGAGTATATTGCCGCTAGCATGGCTAGCTGCGAAACAGTTTGGTTGAGGAAGCTCTTTGGAGAGCTATTTGAGTAGGTCCTAGACACTAGAATGATATATTGTGACAACAAGAGTTGGATATGTCTAGTAGAGGATCTCGTATTTCATGACAAGTCCAAGCTCATAGAGATCTAATATCACTTCATTTGAGACATCTTGCAGAGAGGATCCTTTATACTCCATCACTTATTGACAAATGAGCAAATTGTAGATATTCTCACCAAGGTTTTTCTGAAAGGTAAGTTCTTGGTCTTCATAGAGAAGCTTAGACTTATGGATGTGACCCCTCCTAATAAGGGGCATCATTGATCGAGGAAACTAAGCCAACTCTTACCCTTGTTTGAGCTCCCAAGGTGTGGAATTGAGATGAAGGCTCCTGGGGTTGAGGGATCTCTAGAAAATAGGGTATCACCTCTATTTGTTACCCATAAGGTTGGAGATGTTGCTACCATAACTTGGTCTTTGTAGAGTATACCCCAGTTCGCATCATACCCACAAGCCAGGCTTGTTGGGATTGTCCCACCCCGTTAGGACAACGAGTTGAGGAGGCTCTGGGTATGTGATCCTTATCTTTTGGTAAGTCGAGTATCTAGCCCAAGCTTGGATTATGATGCAGGTGTTCTACCACATGACTCTTGAGGGTCATTGTTGGGAATATTGGTAGGCAATATGATGGGTTGAGATGTGATCCCCTATATCACCTATTGCTTGATATGGGGTTGGAGATATTTAGCTCCCCCATGATATTCTAGTTTGATATGTACTCCCCAATGTGGTTTCGGATTGAGATATGCTCTCCAACGATGTAGAGGGTGCTAGCTTTAGCTCCTCAATTCTTCTTCTTCTTTAGATTCAAGAATATTTCAATAGATAGAGTTGAGTAGAGATGCGACATGATATGATGACAGGATGACATGTTTAGCGATGTTCAGATATTAACAAGTGGATTTCTCCCTAGTTGAAAGGGAGTGTTAAATTATGAAACTATGGCCAAATTCCACTTTGGAAAAATCAGATGGAGATGATGATTGCATTGAATTCCTCTTTTTGAGAGGACCAAAATCAGCCTAAAGATCATCAAATTTTGATAAGGGAAAGTGTACTTATGAAGAAAAGTCCATATATGTATATTTGGACAAGGCATACCTAAAGAAAATTGGACACCTATGGAAGTGTATAAATACTAGTGACCTCAAGCTCATTTGGACATCACCAAGGATCATATTTTTCTCTTCTTCATTGATTGGTTCTCACAGGTCTGAGGCTGGGACAACAACAAAAAAAGTTTGCAAAAGTATGAAATTATAGGGTCTGAGGCTCGCATTCTTTTTTAGGGTTTTTGGGTTACAGCCATTGGCTTGTCATAGGACAAATTAGACCACAATATCTGGCTTGCAAGCTTAAGGGATCAACTAGAAGCCTTTAGTTGCTCGCACAACTCCTTCTCGATGTGATGAGGGAGTTTGACTCAAATTTGACCGTTGACCGTAAACAAGAAAAGTTGTCTCTAATATATTTTGAAGTTGGAAACTCATTTCTTATTGTTATTGAGTTGTTTTTCTAGATGATATTGTATTAGGCTCATTGTGCTCTCTGCTGAACATTTTCTGACAATCTAATAGAAGAAGAATTTAAAAGGGTTTTCCCCCTTGTGGGGTTTTTCCCTGGTCTTTGACCAAACCTAGTGTCTCTTGTACTGATGTGTTGATATTCTCCTTTGTCATTACACTTATTATTCATATTCAATTACTGTTTATGATTGAAAATATTAATTGTTATTGGAAAGATTGCTAATTGAAGAATTGAATTGGGCTAAAGTAATTGAAACAACAGAGAACAAACTAAAAATTTAACAACTGTTAGGGCATGTCATTGACATATTTTCTTTTAAGTGATCATGATAAGGCTTGCTTCTACAATTCAACCATTTTAATTCTTTCATGTCACTGTCCCATTTCCTCCTCTTCTGCTCGTACAATGTGATGCACGGTTGTGTCACTTCCATATTGTAAAGAATGAATTTGTTGATGGATTCAATTTTTGAATTCCCTGATGGAATCAAACCAACATATATAGTACGTATGAGATAAAAATATGCATTAATATGAAGTTAAGTGTGAATAGTTATTATGTAGAAATTTGACAAATGATAAGCCACTTACTCTTTATCATGCACGTCTTTCCATTCGTTTGGAGAAGCTCCCCTTCTCTTTTGTCTTCATCCCTTTTGTCACCCCAAATTGCCACACCAAGTGTTTTTTCAATATGCTTGATGTAGTCATTGACATAATATAAACACTCATACGATATATACCCCTCAGGTTTTCCCTTTTGTCGAACAAAACCTTTCAATTTCTTCATGTACCTCTCTGAGAAGAACATCCAATGACAGGAAACCACCCCAACTAATTCAACCTCATCTACTAGGAAAATTAGAAGGTGAACCTGCAAGTCCATGAAACTCCTTGGCAGTTCCTTCTCAAACATACAGAAAATCTCAACTATCTTTTGATGCCACCATGGAAGGCTAGCCATACAAATCTCCTTTGATGTGATCCAACATACAAATGCAGATAATTTAGATATGTCACATCGTAGGTCTTGGGGGAAGTCATGTTTCACACACCCATGCATGAGCAAAGGATAATGACACTGCATAGTAAATAATAAATTATACAAAAATTGATTATAAAATATCCTATTGCATAAAAATTAAAAAATAATAATAATATCATGTTTTTGACATACATACTCTCATAAGGTTCAAATGGTCATGCGACTTCAACCCTAACAAATGGTATTCCACAGTGAAGCAACGTTGTAGTGGAGACCCATATAAAGAAGGCACCCTCACACTCATTATAACTTCCTTTGCCAAAAAAATATCATCTTTCTTTAAAAGCCATGGCACATCGCCTTCTTTGAAAGACCAAGAGGGACCAGCCTCTCCTCTAGTTTCTTGTATTGGCCAATGTTGCTTTTTAGTTTTGAAGAAATAAAATCTCTCCTAACAGCCAATGTGTCATTTTCTTTTGATGATATGTGCCTCCATAAAGAAGATGAAACATTTTTAATATATGCATGGGATCTAGTAAGTGGGCAATATTAAGATGCTCCCAATATGGGAGCTCATAAAAGACAAATTTCTTTTTCATCCCAATGGGAAATTTCTCAACATAGGTGTCGAAGAGTTCTGGATCATCGAAAATAGGCTCCCCATTTGAATTGAACATTTATGCAAACTCCTTCTCCTTTTCTCTCTCATGTGCTTTAAGCCATTCAGTTGGTGTCATTATTTCAAACTTTTGGGTTCTCTCTAGTTTACCATTGAAATCAGATGTTGCTCTTCTGTAAGGGTGTTCTTTTGGGAGGAATACCCTGGAGCAGTAATACACTGGCTTTGATCGGTGGTTAGACCACCTAGCCTTCAAAGAAGGTTCGCAATATTTACATCCATAATACCCTCCTGTTACAAAATCTATGAAATTATCATATATAGGCCAACACGTTTTAGTGACCATGAAGATCAAATCAATTGTCATGAATTAAATTTGTAACAGTTGTTGTTTCATTTACTATGTAAATAATAAAAATAATAATCAAGGTCATGGGGCACACATTCCAAGATGAATGTCAGGCAAAACAAATTGATGGAATATCACTGGTGATTAATTAATGGCTATGGAAATTGGCAAAGGAAAAGAGGAAATAATTGGCATTTATTTATGAAAATAATGGAAAATAGGAGAAAAGGAAGGTGAAAGGTCACTGATTTGCATGTGAGGAAAATTGAAGGAAGATGAACAAAATAGAGGCCTTAATGATGAAAAGACACGAGGACTAGTTCACAACTTTTGTTGGTTAAGCTTTTGACAAATTTATGGTGGAGCTCTTTCTCTATTCTCTCATAGAGCACACTTTAGTTTTCTTGGAACATTTTGGCATACTTTGGATTTGGAGAAAGAAGGAAAAGGAAATTAGGAAAGTGCAAGGGAACAGGTGGATCAACAACTACAACTAGATTGATTTGCAGGTAATAGGTTGCATGTGTGATTTCCTTGTTGATTTATGAATGCATGTTATATGCATGTAATCATATGGCTATGTTGTATCAATTGTATGGAGGATTTTTTGTATTGACAGTGGTTTCAACCTTGCCTTGCCATTTCTTGGATAGCCATGGTGTTGTGGATTTTTCCACTTAACTGTTTTCTGGTTGGTGTTCATAGTTCCTTAAGGTCGTGGGTTGGAAAAAATGCTCTGGAATCCCTGGAACAAATTGGGTTGAGTTACTAGTCCTCGAGCCTAGGTTGGAAAAATTCTCTAGAGCCCTTGGTGGGTTGAGTTACTATTCCTGGAGCCAGGTTGGACAAACACTCTGGATCCCTGGAAGGCTATGGATTGAGTTACTAGTTCCTAGAGCCTAAGACAACTGGGTAGAGACCACTCTGGTTCGTGTTAGTGATGTTTGACCATGAGGTGGAGCCATTGGTGGAGGTTTGAGGTGGTTTGTTCTATGGCAGCCCTGGTTTGGTTTATTCCATGATATCCCACATTCATGCTTGGAATATGGCGTCGGTGTGATTGGCTAAAAGAGATATTTGGTTCAACCCAATCTATGGTCAGGTGGTATGTGGAAATACTTGACTTGATTGGCTTTTGCATATGATTATAAGAGCTCTTTTCCTACTGTATTCTATGAGTAATTGTACTTGTTATTATGTGGCTTTGATGGTTGTTTTATCATGGCTATTATTCTGGTTATATGCTAGTTATAAGCATGGTTCCATAGTAGGTTCTAGTTATGACTCTTTATATGTTTTGATTAGTTGATGAATGGTTAATGAATGCATGAGCTAACAAGTGTTATTGCAGCTATTATGAGGGGGAATTAGACCTTCTCGGTGATTCTCAGATAAGTTTCAGACCCCTATGTTAAGATATGCATTCATGACCTATAGTTTACTTGTTCACCATATTTTTACGAAATGACTGTCATGGTTAGGCCTGGTTAGGTCAAATCCTTCATCAATTTTTCTATGAATGGATTTGTCCCGATGTTATTTATCATTCTAGAAAGTCTCACTAAGTTTTGGGCAGTGTTCTAGAGGCTATCCTAAAATGGTGGCTCAAAATCTGGGACCACACCCTTTGAACTAAAAGTTTTGGGCCATAATCTCACCCTTATAGGCTTATGCATGCGGTTGGAGGCCTATAACCACATTGAGGCCTTGTCATGCATGTATTTGTGGCCCATGTCACTAAACATGTAATCTAGATCAAGGTTTGGGCATTGGGAGTGGTTATCCCACCTCTAAGTGTCTTGTAAGCCATGTAGGATGTCAGTTTGAGGTCGGTAAGTTCTAGTTGTCGACCCCACTTCCTCAATTGGATCTAGTAGGTCGAGTCATGTCATAGTAGCTCTTTGTCTCATGTTTACCCTAACATGCCAGTGAAACTAGGTAAATGTGGGAGGGGTGGTTATAGGTTGGTATCAGATCTCTCAGGTTCAACCTTTGGATTGGATGGGCTGAATGTGTTTGTCATGCATGCATGTCCATTGTAAATGTTTTCATTATGCATGCATTGTGATAGTCATTGTTACAGCAGTGTCATCATGTAGAAGTTGATGATGTTGATGATGAGATGATTGATATGGTGATTTCATTATATATACATATGTTGTGCTAATTCATATTGATTTTGCAAACAAGATAGCCTCCGTTGAAGTTCACTAACGTATGTTGATTATGATTATATTTAGTTATCTGAAATGGTCTGTTTGCAAGAAGTAGAAGATCAAGATGAATAATAGAATGGTGGACTACAATTCACATGATTCTCCCTATAGATCAGGCGAACAACATGGTGATTAGTACTCTCCTAAAATAATAGATACATTGAGAATTTTGAAGGCAAAGATCAGAATTTATAACGCAGATAATGACATGATCATTTAGTCATAGTAAAGACTTTCTAGCGCACAAGAAAAGAAATCAGAGGTCAATGAAGTCATCCTTCAGAGTCTATCAAATTTGCAAAGACAAGGACCACTTAGGATCAATCATGGACAGGAGGAAAGGACCAATGGGTCATATGGTAGCAAGTCTCAATTAGGATATAGGTTTGACAGGGATACAACCAGAGATGGTAGGTTCTTGAATACACCTGACAGGAGGGGTAATGACCGTGGATTCTATTCTAGTTCTGGTTTAGAGAGACAACATCATCATCACTATCACCATCTGTATAGGAGGAATGAGAAGTAGTACTTTCCAGAGGAGTTAAAGAAAGCAAATCGTCCTACATTTGATGGAGAAATGAAGCAGTCACAAGATGTAGAAGCTTGGTGGCTTGGGATGAATACATTTTTTAGATTGCATGATTATTCAGAGAATAAGAAAGCCAAGATAGCTACTTTTAGTATTACAGGAAAAACAATAATTTGGTGGGAAGAAGTAAATAATGTTAGAGGCATTCGAGAAGAGACGCTGACTTGGAGTGAGTTCGAGATACTTTTTAGGAAGAAGTATCTATCTGAGAGATATTATGATGATAGGGAAAATGAGTTCTATGAGTTGAAGATGGGATCTATGACCGATGATGAGTATACTAGTAGATTCTTGGAGTTGTTGAGATATGTACCTTATCTTAAGGATGAGAAAGAAAATATTCAGAGACTCATCAGTGGGTTGTTGGTCTCATTCAAAGGCATGATTGAGTTTGATGAGCCTAGATCATTGAGAAATACATCAAAACGTTGAAACACCGTTATGAGCAATCGAAGCGCAAGTATGAGTCTAAACAGGTGTTAATGGTGCTTGACCTTCCAACATTCAGCGGATCTCCCCGATATGAAGTCTTAATGAGACCAGATCTCGCGCCATTTGGTGTAGTAGTCTTATTCGAAATATGACCCAGTTGCTGATGTAGTGGATTTAATGATGTGCCTTGGCTGGCATAATGCATAGAGTGATGTATGGTGACTTTGTTGAGAGCAAGTGTGTGATGTTGCAAAAATTCAAGTGCGATGCATGAAGGTTCTAACACGTGAAGGGAAAATGAGTGATCCCCTTAGAATCCTATAATAGTACGCAACTTGAAATAAACACACGAGCATAAAGACATAACAAGCTAATATGCGAAATAGTTCACAAGTTAACAGTGATGAAATAAAAAAACAACACACATTCAACAAGATTCGTACCAACGAAAACAAAATAGTTCATAAGCATAAGCGTAAGTTAAATAAAATACATTGCAAATACAACAAGAATAGTCCTACTATATTCACAATATATGCATGAAAACGTGTTGGCTTTGAGCTTTTATTAAAGTGAAAGTTCCAATCACACATATACCATTAATGGACCACTAGCCCCAATAGTGCATTGTGAATTCAACATCACCCGCTCCTCCAAAGAGAGATACTCCCTCTACGCTATAGAGAAGCCAAGGCTCTCAAAAAATCCCAAGCTCCTGATTCTAAGCTTAAGCCTAGCCAAAATATTGGCTCCCCAAAATCCATTTACACGAGTTATGAGGGTATATTTATAACAAGAGGGGTAACTCTTCACATTCCCCTCTCTGACTCTTTGACTCCCGTCATGACTCTTCAACTTCTTTACAAATGACTATTCAATTACATTACATCATGACTCTTCATATTCCACAATTGACACTTGGAATTTCACTTACAAATTATTTACAAAAGAATATTACAATAACTCATACCCATATGAGACAAAATTGGGTAGAGCCCACTAGACAACCTAATAAGACAAAACACTATCATGCTTGAGTTTGGGGAAAATCTAGCTCAACAACTTCCACTTGATGTGTCTCGGTCACATAATGGTGCCAATATCTATATTATGTAATGAGTCCCTCAAACTGTGTGATGATGTCTGGATGGAAGTGGACTCTAGCCTCCATGGAATCCGAGTATACTAACTTGGTTCCAGTTTGTACTTCTGACTTCAAAATGAGAAACATCATGATAATCTGGACATGACCACTGATGTAATTCTACATGTTCTTTCTATTTACTTCAAGATCTTCTTTAGCGACGATCTTTTTGCACTACTCCAAGTATTCATCTATCTCCTACCTAAACTGGTTCCTGCATTTGGCTTTGGTGAGTGAGCCAACTGATGGGATCCTGTGGGTCTTCACCAAGACATCCATGCCATTATACAATTGTGCATATGAGGCCTGAATGCTAGAAATGAACGAGGTGAGTTGTTTGTTATTCTGGATGAGTATCTGAACCTTTTATTTCTCTAGCTCTGCCTTCTTCTTTTTTCTTTTGTTTCCTAGTTCATGCGGTGCCCCCTTGTATCGCATTGACCATTCATGCACAACAATAATGGATGCTTGTACAACCTTGAGAGTTTTGACAAAATATCTGCACTTTTGCGGTAAGCTGTGAAAGTGGACAACTGCCTTATGCACGACAACAAGCTCCTAATAGATATTATGCATGGTCTCTCCAAGTGTCCATACTTTTTCAAGTATGATTGCCTTCAACTTCTCTAGATGGACCTGTGCAAGAGCTACGCTTTGAGCTACTACTAATATTTGTTCAACCTTTTTCTTTACAACCTACAAGTTCTTTGCTAATTCCTTATTCTCAGCCATTAAAAAACTCTGTATTAACCTTTGCTGCACTCGTGAAGGCCAAGTTGGCTGCGATAATGGCATTGGGATTCTTCCTGGTGTCCGCCACAATCACCCTTTCTCTAATAAATGTAGAAGATGTGAGGTCATCTAGAAAATGCTTCTTACGCACTTGTACAATATTCTTCTAAAGTTCATCATATGATAGATTGTACGTGTCCATAACTAGATCATCTTCAAGAGGAAGAACTTCCTTTTCCTTGCTTGGAGCAGACTCTGCTGCTGGAGGTGGTGGATACTGAACGGTGACCCATTGTGTACTTGGCATCGAGTCGACATATTAATTTTGTGGCTCTCGTTCCTCCTCCATGTTTACGATCTCTATCAACTATTCAATATGTTTAGCAAGCTTTGTGTCTTGCATCTGTTTGCTCTCCTTCGTTGGTTTCTGGTTTTGTTCTTGATATTTAACTTGTTTATGTGACGTTTATTCTATTATTGTGCTTCACCTCTCTTCTTCTTCATGATTTTTCTTCTCTTCTTGTTATTGCCTCCGCTTTTCTTCCTCCAATCTCCTCTGCTCTTCCCTTTTCCTCTGTCATGTTCTCTGCATCCTCAGTTTCCTCTTTGCCTCTGCTACTAAAGCCACTTTCATAATAACTAGATCCGCTTTCATCTTGCAGCTTCGTTCTCCCCTTGGACTACAAGAAACCTTTCTCTTTCCCTTATCCTACGTAGGGTTTCTGCCTTCTGCTGGCACTGATTCCAGAGTAGCTTCCTTCTACGGAGTCACCTGTAAAGTTCCTGCAAAACTGACTGGCTCACGAGACTTGGAGGCACTATAACAATTCTTCCATGGATCCTCCTTCGACCAGTGAAATGTCCTGTTGAGCCACTGGAAGTGAATTCTTGCACAATGGTCTTTGCAAATACCATGGGGATCATATGGATTAAAGTCCGAGTACCGAATGAAAAATTCTCTATCGCATTTCCTTCGATATCCATGACCTTCAAGTTCTTTATCTCATATAATCAAATTTGCATAGGAAGATTTGTTCAAGGTGCTTTCTTCTTCCAGTGCAAAGCTGCTAACAACCCCGTGGAGAAATGATATGCAACTTCTTGCATGAAAATCTTATTGATGGCATACCTTGGAAAAATATGCGACAAATTCTGATTGTCGAACACTCTAAGGAAGGTGCCATCCAGTGAGGCAAATCAATATGTGATCTTCGATATTGCTTTCATTGCCCCACGTGACATGTAAGGTGGTTCTTCCTCAAAGATAATCTTGTATAGCGGAATGAGGAAGTGGTCAGTTAGCTTCTCCATTACTCCTATGTGGCTGTAATCCCATAGTAATCTGTTATAGATATACACGACAGGGTCCCGTGGTGTCCAAGTCCAATCCATGTCAGGGAATGCATTATATGCACAAATTGCCTTGAGTAGATATGTAGACATGTAGAATCTTTCTTTCCTACGCTTGGGAGGATTCTAAACGTTCACTACATGGATACATAACTATCGATCCAACATGTATCACCAATTGAACGACTTCCCCTCGTTCAAAATTTGGTTCAATAATATTTCCCTCCCTTCAAGAAAAGTCTCAGTGCTAAGTTGGTCATAGATTCTGTAAAGCTAGGATATCCAAGAGCTGTTAAGCCCTCCTAAGAGACTTTGTCTTGTAAGTATTGGTGGGTGTCTGTTGATACTTTTATGGCTCTTTCACCCAACCTTTAACAATGTCTTTCGTGGTCACATAGCTCTTGATGGCATAAAAGTATGAATCCATGAGCTCATTTAGCTAAGAAAAATGGTACATGAGACGATAATCTGCTGCTAGAAAAGTAGCAAGCTTCCATCTACTGGCATTGCTCAAAGTTATAGTATTCACATCAATATGTGAAAAAATATAGTTGATAACATATGCACATGGGAAGGTTGGATATTTGCATGTAACCCTGTGTAATCTTGACCGCTGAACATTAATGTTTAACTGCTGGTCCTCTAGATCTACTTTGAAGCTCTTTGCTGAAAAAGCTTCGGTCACTTTCTGCAATGTAAGATATAATTCCTCTTCCACCAACAGTTGAGTGTCTAAATATACAGGCAAGTTTACTGGCCTACTCTCGACTGCTTCCCCGATACTTCTTTCTGTAGTATCTTTTGAAGGAAATCCCTCGGGTGCCATGATAAAAGTGACTACTGGAGAGAAGTTCTCAACAACTGTGATACCTATAGGAGGAAAAGGAACTCATGGAAATATTACATTAGGTTTTGTAAATAAACTTTCAAAGCAAGATCAGGCGGCAAACACACATACTGATGAGAGAGATTTCATAATTCTCATGATCAAGGGAAGGAGGCTGGCAGAGGGAACTGCGTATTATGTAGTCTCAACAGCTAGTGATGCAACCTTAGGCTTGAGACTATTCAATGCGCAGTTCAACCTAGGTAGTGACATGGAGAGATTACACATTGCATAGTGTTAGTAGCCAAGGTGGTAGGATTGAGCCTAGGTGGCAGCATTGAGCCTAGGTGGCAGCATTGAGCCTAGGTGGCAACATTGAGCCCTGGGATTGTGCAATGTCCAGTCTCAATGGTCAAGCTCTCAACTTGAGCCTTGGACTTGTGTAATGCCCAGCTGGAAAAGGCAGTGCATGGCCAAGTGAAGTGTAAATATGCTTGGTGAAGGTGTAGGAAACAAGCATATCTAAGTGATAATGCAAGTTAAAGTGTAAATATAGCTAAGTATGGATATATTAATGTGAATGAAGTGCATAAACTCAATAGAAGGAAAAACAAATATGCAAGGAGAGTGGTCGAAACGACAATCACTGGTATGAAAAAAAGGGAAAACTGATGCGACAGTTATGAAAGGTGAATGAAAAACTAAATCAACACTTTTACAAGCTAATATAAGTTAAAACAACAACAAACAGAAAGAGAAACAAGCAAAACATCACTCATAGAGGTGAAATGATGAAAGGCGACAGAAAAAATGGCAAAAGATGACAAAAGAAAAACTCACCCAGAAAAGCAACACAAACTCCACTGAAGGCTCCTTGATCTCCTTTGGAATGCTAGAGCTTCAAGATCGAATATACAAATGAGATCTAGAGGCATCAATTAAATAGATTTGTGCGGATTAGGGTTTATGACGTGCATGCCTAAAATCAAGGAAAAAAGTGACACTTCACAGAAATTTCTAAGAATAGCGATTGTGCCACCTTCGAGAAACTAATAATGAATCCCTATTTTCTAGGGACGCTTTTTTCGCATTTTTGATTTTTTTTCTTCCAAGGAAGATTTAACAATTTCGGGGAACTGGGCAACTTCCCGGCTCAATGCATTTTGCAGTTTTTGAGCACAAGGGATGGATTACGCAATTTATAAGCTTAGTGTCGGGTTGCCATCCATAACTATGCAAATATCAAGCTCAACGCTAAGCTACCATTTAGGATTGCTCAATTTCCATCATCAAGGCTAGCTTGCCTTCCAAGATTGTATAGTTTATGGAAGAAAGCCCAGGACTACTATAAGGTCAAGCCAGACGGTTAGCTTATGACTTAAAAAGATCAGATCGATGTCAAAAAAAGTAAACACAAGCACAACATAAAAGGATAAGTATTAATTTCGACATGAATCCTTGATGACAATAAAAGATAATCTCTTGTGGACAGAAGAGAAGACTCCAAAATCAAATCATAGGCAAAATTTTGGAGGGTGGTTGTAGCAACTACAACACTTGGAGACACACTGGTAGAACTCCAGCTCTCTGTATGGATCTTATGTCATGCAAAAAAGGTCTAACTCTTCAGGAAGTATTGTTCAGTTCGTTGATTACAGTAGCTTCTTTACTTAGCTTGAGTTAAAGATATAATCCCTACCATTATTTTCATCTACGACACATTTAATCAAGCCAAGTCAAACTAGTTGTTTTGATTGGGGATGAGGAGTATAGATACACAAGTGAAAAGAATTGTCAGAGTCTTAATTTTCATCTTTGGTGTTGCTCTGTTGCCGACAGTCCTTGATAGTACGTCGGCGGAGTCACTTCATGAACACAAACATTTCTCCGCTGCCAGTGAGCCTAGACAATACCCTAACGGAGTTGCTTTCTTTACTTCTCTGCGCAAGCCTTTATTTTCTTTCGCGTTATCTATATATATATATATATATATATATATATATATATATATATATATATATATATATATATATTTTGTTCATAGAACTTTGCATAGGCACTTATTGATTTTCCTCCCCTCCTTACTTTACTCGATTTAGTTGACAAGGAACTAAAAATAAAAGACCAATTAGAGTAGGCGATACTAGTTATAGGTACAAGCATCGTGATTCCACTATGGTTTTCCCGAAAAGAACGTATTTTCCAAAAAAATATCATCGACTAAAAGATACAAGATTCACACGAAGGGAGGGAATAAACAGATAACCAAGCATTGATAGTAACACAACTTCCTGATGAACTTCATTCTACTTGCTTCGGGAACCAAACATAGTTTCATGCAGAAGCTACCCTACAACTGAAAGAACATAAAAGATAGAAAAAGGAGAAATAAATAAAGTAAATCTAGGCAAAATAAAGCAATGAAAACAAACAAACTACTAATACTCCTAAACTAACCAAGAATAGGCCATACCTACGTATAATGAATTTTCCAGTGTAAAAAACATTGTAATAACATAACATGTAAGAAAGGACTTCCGAACTTCAAAATTGGGGAACATAAAGAAAGAAGAAAACTTATGTTTCGCAACGGAGCTTGCCAGGTATGACTCCAAAGATTGAATGACGGGATTGTGCAAAATGGATGGAGGATGCGAAAATTGTGAAACAAAACGATTTCAATTTGTGCGGAGGAGTGATGGGGAGCATTGCAAGATACATCGTTATTCTAATCGGAATTGGAACTAGTCTCAAGACTACGAGAACCTGACATAACCATCAGTTTGGGCTGAAGTGATTCAACAACTTGCGGAAGTTCCAAATCATTAGAAGATAGATCATCAAGGACCGATGGCTTAACGGAAAAATCAGAATCGTGATTAGATGAATGGGTGAAAAGATCAGAACAACCACGATTCGAAAATTCAAGATTAGAAACATAGGCATCCTCTTGATCTGACGAATCATAAAGAGGGGAAGATTGAAAATGAAAAATTTCGCCCTCTAATTCTTCACAATGATCAGATGATGGATTGGGAAGATCAAGAAGAGAAGATTTTTCCTCTCTGCATTTGATTGTAGAATTGACACCCCATGACTTCTGAGTATGATCGGAAATAACGTCATCAAAAACTTAATCTTTGAAAGATTCAACAGAAATGAAAAAACCGTGGAATATGTTAGGATAATGAGGGAGAGGTGCAGAAGGAGAACGATCAAAATTCGTCGCAGATTCTTGTTCTGAGATATATTCCCACACATAGTCATCATAAATGATATCATAATTTGGATGCTCAACATTGACTCCATCCTGAAATTGATCCTCATGAACATCAACAAAAACAATTAAAACAAGTGAACTAAAAAACCCATAATTAGGAGGACCAAAGGAATCAATGAATGGAGGACGAGGAGATAGAAAATCATCGTAAACATCAGATTCAAAGTCCAGACTTGCGCTAAAATTCTAAGTATCTGGGTGGGTGAAGATGGTGGTAAATTAATTGATGAACTCTCAAGTTCTCCCACCTTAACTTGCAGAAATAGAGTTGTTAGATAAGGAGAATATGAAGAGTGACTTGGAGCAGCAGATTCATTCGTCACATATTTAGAAGCTCTATAACCAAGGTATGTTGGAAGACTTTAGAAAGACTCATATTCGTGTGGATTCATCGAAATGTGAATAAGAAATTCAAATTCTCTTTCATCAAATTCCAATCAACATCATCTTTAGAAAAATCAAAGCAAAAATGAATGAAACAATCATGAAAATCATCAAGAGATTCATCAGGTGCTTTTCACAATTGCATGATTTTATTGAACACAAATTTATAATCATGCTTGTCAAAGGCGCAATAAAGCTCCGTGACAAGATGTTTGAAAGAGTGAATGAAAGCAATAGGCAATGTGTAACACTATTCCTTTACGCGTGCTTCAAATGTGAGGATGAATAACTTGCACACAACATCTTCGCAGTGGATATTGTGTTTTGTACAAAATTCAAAAAAACGAGCGGTGTGCTCGAGAA
This sequence comes from Pinus tabuliformis, assembly GCA_031772625.1. Classification (NCBI taxonomy): domain Eukaryota; kingdom Viridiplantae; phylum Streptophyta; class Pinopsida; order Pinales; family Pinaceae; genus Pinus; species Pinus tabuliformis. The sequence continues at coordinate 664,373,643 of CM062810.1, read as the reverse complement.
TGGTTGTTCCACCCTACCCATCAAATTTTAGATTTGAAAAGTCATTAATTATTCCCATGGGAACTTTCAGATTTTCGGTTTTAGAAAAACATGTTGGGGTTAAGATTTGGGAAGAAGCAATTAAAGATACAGAAGATTCAACCAGACTTCCTGGGTTCAACTTATGATCTAGCCCTCCTTCTAGCGCCAGAAATGTTGACAGTGCTGGACCCACCAACATTGAGGAGAATCACCCGATATGAAGTCCCAATTATACCTCACACTGTTTGGTGTAGGAGTCCTATTCAGAATACGACCCGATTGCTGATGCAGTGGGTTTTAATAATGTGCCTTGGCTGCAATAAGAATAGAGTGATGTATGGTGAGTTTGGTGAGAGAAAGTGTGTGTGACCCCGCAGAAATTCAAGTGCAATGCATGCCATTTCTAAAAAATGAAGGGGAAATGAGTGATCCCATTAGAATCCTGTGATATTACGTCGCTTGAAAGAGACACACGAGCATAAAGACATCACAAGCTAGTATTTGAAATAATTGACAAGTTAATAGTGATGAAATAATACAACAACACACATTCAAAAAGATTCATACCAATGCAAATGAAATAGTTCATAAGCATAAGTGTAAGTTAAATAACGTGCATTTGAAATACAACAAGAATAGTCCTACTATATTCACAATATATGCATGAAAACGTGTCTACTCTGAGCTTTTATTAAAGTGAAAGTTCCAATCATACATATTCCATTGATGGACTACTAGCCCCAATAGTGGAACATGAATTAAACATCACCTGATCCTCCAAAGAGAGATACTCCCTCTACGCTAAGGAGAAGCCAAGGCCCTCAAAAACTCCCAAACTCCTAATTCTAAGCCTAAGGTTAGCCAAAATCTTGGCTCCCCAAAAGCCGTTTACATGAGTTATGAGGGTATATTTATAACAAGGGGGGTGACTTTTCACATTCCCCTATGTGACTCTTGGACTCCCCTCATAAATCTTCAACTTATTTACAAATGAATATTCAATTACGTTACATCATGACTCTTCATATTCCAAAATTGACACTTGCAATTTCACTTACAAATTATTTACAAAAGAATATTACAATAACTCATACCCATATGAGACAAAATTGGGTAGAGCCCACTAGAAATCATAATAAGAAAAAACACTATCATGCTTGAGTTTGGGGCAACTCCAGCTCAACAACTTCCACTTGATGTGTCTCTGCCACGTAGCGGTGACAATCTCTATAATGTGCAATGAGTCCCTCAAACTGTGCGATGATGTTTGCCTGGAAGCAGACTCTAGTATCCATGGCATCCAGATATACTAACTTGGAACTGGTTTGTACTTCTGAATTCAACATGAGAAACATCGTGTTAATCTAGATAGGACCACCGATGTACTTCTGCATGTTTTGCCTGTTTACTTCAAGGTCTTCTTTAGTGGCAATCTGCCTGCACTGCTCCAAGTATACATTTGTCTCCTGCCCGACCTGGTTCCTACGTTTGGCTTCGGTGAGTAAGCCAACTTATGGGATCCTATGGGTCTTCACCAAGACATCCATGCCATTATAGAATCATGCATACGATGCCTGAATGCTATAAATGAATGAGGCACGTTGTTTATTGTTCTAGATGAGTATCTGAACCTTTTCTTTCTCCAGCTCTGCCTCCTGCTTTGTTTTATTTCCTAGTTCATGTGGTTCCCCCTTGTATCACATTTACCATTCATGCACGACAACAATGGCTGCTTTTTCAACCTTGAGAGTTTTGAAAAAATCTCAAGACTTCTACTGCAAGCCATGCAAGTGGAAAAATTCCTTATGCATAGTAACAAGCTCCTCATAAAAATTTTGCATGGTCTCTTCAAGTTTCGATACTTCGCCAAGTATCGCTGCCTTCAACTCCTCCAGATGGACCTGCAAGTTATTTTCCAATTCCTTATTCTCTCCCATTATAAACTAAGTATTTGACTTTGTTGCACCTACGAAGGCCAAGTTGGTTGCGGTAATGGAATTGGTATTCTTCCTTGTGTCTGCCACAATCATCCTTTATATAATAAATGCAGGAGATACGAGGTCATTTGAAAAATGATTCTTACGTGCTTGTATAATATTCTTCTAAAGTTCATCATACGACATATAATACGTGTCCATAACCAGATCATCATCAAGAGGAATAACTTACTCTTCCTCGCATGGAGCTGACTCTAATGTTAGAGGTGGCGGAGACTGAACGATGACCTGATGTGTACTTGGCATTAGGTCGACATCTTGATTTTGCGTCTATGGTTCCTCCTCCATGTCTACGATCTCTATAAACTCTTCACTCTGCTGATCAAGCTCGATGTCCTGCATCTGTCCACTCTCCTTCGCTGGTTGCAGGTTGTGTTCTTGCTCTTTAACTTGTTTCTGCATTGTTTCTTCTGCTATTATGTTTCACCTCTCTTCTTCTTCCTTCTTATGCTTCTCTTATTGTTTTTGCTTCTTCTTTCTTCCTATAATATCCTCTACTCTTCCCTCTTCCTCCATTCTTCTTTTTGCATCCTATGTTTCCTCTTTGCCTCTGCTTCTAAAGTCGCTTTCATAATAGCTTGATCCAATTTCATCTTGCGGATTTGTTCTCCCCCTGGAGTATAAGCGGACTCTAGTCTCCATGGTATCTAGGTATACTAACATGGAACCGGTTTGTACTTCTGACTTCAACATGAGAAGCGTCGTGTTAATCTAGACAAGACCACCTATGTACTTCTGCATGTTTTGTCTATTTACTTCAAGATCTTCTTTAGCGGCGATCTGTCTGCACTACTCCAAGTATTCATCTATCTCCTACCTGACCTAGTTCTTGCGTTTGGATTTGGTGAGTGAGCGAACTGATGGGATCCTATGGGTATTCACCAAGACATCCATGCTATTATATAATCATGCATATGAGGCTTGAATGATAACAATGAACGAGGCAAGTTGTTTTTTGTTCTTGATGACTATCTGAAACTTTGGTTTCTCCAGCTCTACCTCCTACTTTGATTTATTTCCCAATTCACGTGGTTCCCCCTTGTATCACATTGACCATTCATGCATGACTACAATGGTTGCTTGTACGAACTTGAGAGTTTTGACAAAATATTTGCACTTCTTCTACAAGTCATGCAAGTGGACAACTACCTTATGCATAGTAACAAGCTGCTCATAGAGATTTTGCATGGTTTCTCCAAGTGTCGATACTTTGCCAAGTATCCGTAGCTTTAGTTCCTGCAGATGGACCTGTGCGAAATCTGCTTTCTGAGCTGCTACTTGGAGTTTTTCAACATCTTGCCTTACAACATGCAAGTTCTTTGCCAATTCCTTATTCTCAGCCTTCAAAAACCGAGTATTCGACTTTGTTGCACCTGTGAAGGCCAAGTTGGTTGTGGCAACGACATTGGGGTTCTTCCCGGTGTCTGCCACAATCACCCTTTCTCTAATAAATGCACGAGATGCGAGGTCATCCAAAAAATTCTTCTTATGCACTTGTACAATATTCTTCTTAAGTTCATCGTACGACATATTGTACATGTCCATAGTCGGATCATCATCAAGAGGAAGAACTTCCTCCTTCCTCACTTGGAGCTGACTCTACTGCTAAAGGTGGTGGAGACTGAATGATGACCTTATGTATACTTAGCATCAAGTCAACATCTTGATTTTGCGGCTCTGGATCCTCCTCCATGTCTATTATCTCTATCAACTCTTCAATCTGTTGAGCAAGCTCTATGTCCTGCATCTATCCTCTCTCCTCCACTGGTTGTAGGTTTTGTTCTTGCTCTTCAACTTGTTTATCCCCTGTTTAATCTTCTATTGCGCTTCGCCTCTCTTATTCTTCCTTCTTCTACTTCTCTTCTTGTTTTTGCTTATGATTTTTTTCCTCCAATCTTCCATGCTCTTCCCTCTTCCTCCATTCTTCTCTCTGCATCCTATGTTTCCTCTTTGCCTCTACTACAAAATTCACTTTCATAATAGATGGATCTGCTTTCATATGGTGGTTTTGTTCTCTTTCCCTTATCCTGTGCAAGGCTACTCCCTTCTGTTGACACTACTTCCGAAGTAACTTCCTTCTGTGGAGTCATCTGTGAAGTTCCTACAAAACTGACCAGCTAACAGGACTTGGAGGCATTATAACAATTATTCCATGGATCCTCCTCTGAACAGTGAAATGTCACGCTGAGCCACTGGAAGTAAATTCTTGCACAATGGTGTTTGCAAATACCACGAGGATTGTACAGGTTAAAATGCTGAGTACCAAATGTAAACTTCTTTATTTCCTTTCCTTTGGTATTCGTGACCTTCAAATTTTTGATCTCATACAATCAAATTTTCATAGGAAGGTTTGGCTAAGGTTCTTTCTTCTTCATGTGCAAAGTTGCTGACAACCCTATGGAGATATGATATGCAAATTCTTGCTTGAAAAGCTTATCGGTGGCATATCTTGGAAAAATATGCAGTGACTTCTGACTGTCAAACACTCTAAGGAAGGTGCCATCCAGTGAGGCAAACCAATCTGCGATCTTTGATACTGCTTCCATTTCCCCACATGACATGCAAGGTGGTTCTTCCTCAAAGATCATCTTGTATAGTGGAATGAGGAAGTGGTCAGTTAGCTTCTCCATTACTCCTCTGTGGCTGTAATCATAGAGTAATTTGCAATATATATACACGGTAGGGTCCCATGGTGTCTAAGTCCAATCCATGCTAAGGAATTCATTATGTGCATAGGTTGCATCTAGTACACATGTAAACATGTAGAATCTTGCTTGCCCACCCTTGGGAGGATTCTGGGCGTTCGCTACATGGATACTTAACTATCGAGCCAATAAGTTTGACTAGTTGAATGACTTCCCCTCGTTCAAAACCTAGTTCAATAAGATTTCCCACCCTTCAGTAAAGTTCTTAGTGCTCTGCTGGTCATAGATTATGCAAGCTAGGATAACCAAGAGTTGATAGACCCTCCTGAGAGACTTTGTCTTGTAAGTACTTGATCCAAGTTGACTCACCTTCCGATTTAACCAAGATCTTTTGCTTTCATGATGTAGTTAGAATTGCATTTTATAAGATCATAAATGAACATATATGCATGCTTAAACAAATGGAAACATAATGATGATCAACAAATCATAAACAAGAGACATTGATAACAGAGTTCGTCCAGTGTGGACTACGTCTCTGGGCCCGGTGTCAAGATGGTGTTGGCCGCTTCATTCAGTGTTGGAAATGGTGAAGATGTACATGGACTATGTTTTCTGTCATACAAGGACATGTGCCCTCTACATGAGTGGCAAAGTCTCTCCACGAGATGTTCCGCTACAGGAACTATCACTCACAATAGACCTCCTATCAGCATGACATAATTTTACAGATGGTGATAATGAGTATCCCGCTATCATGGCATTAAAGAGATCTTAACCACAACACCCATGGTGACAATGAGTATCCTGCCATCATGGCAACAAAGGGATCTCAATCAAAACATACATAGCAATCCATGATGAATACATCTCACATGAAATAGACATGAAGATTTCGCATCATACATCAAGCAGGAATAAAAAAAACATAGTACATCTCACAACAAATAATCAAATAAGTACATGACAACAACACTTCATATACCTCAACTTTGATGCTGACTGAAGAATGGAATAATCAGCTGCTGGATCTGAATGCACCATCAAAATTGTGGAGTCGAATGGCATAAAATCAACTATCCACACTCTAAAATCTGACACCATCACTCCAATATGGAAAATTGCTGAAAATAGAAGGCTCAGCTGCAAAAACTGAAAACACCATTGAATTTGTGTCGTCGAGAGGTGTAAAATCGACTATCCATTTGTCGAATTTTGACACCGGCAAAATCAGGGCTTGTAGGAATCTTTTTGATCCAAATTTAAATAGGAATGCAACAAATTACAAATATAACCATACATATAAAGATGCAGCAGAAATAACACTTCATTTAATTACTGTAAAATACTGAAATATCCTTACAAACCAAAATGGAAATAAACTAGCTAGGGTAATGGTAGCTTATCTTTGAGAAGAGATGTGGCGGCTACATGCCTCTGAATTGTGTTACAATGAGGCTCGAAGGCCTATTTATTGTTGAGGAGCAATGGAAAACCCTAAACATAAAAAAACCTACCGCTAGAAGATGAAACACCAAACTATAGGCCAAATTTGGGCAAATTGGTACATCAATTTCCTGGGGTGATAACTTTGGCGTACAATCTCCATTTGACACGCACCATAGCTCGTTAGAAATATCTATCCGAGGATTACAACTTTGGGAAGAGAAAATAGGTCCATGGACCCATGTTGCTCCCATATTTCCCAAAAAACATCGTTTAGGGCCTCAAAACGGTTCCAGGAGTTCAAGACCTGAAAAAACTGCTAAAAATAGTAAACTGTGCTACAATTTAGGAAACTGAAAAACTGAAAGAGACAATTGTGGGGGTCCAAGTGGGATAGGTGGGTGGCCACCAACATCCACCTGGATCATTCCTCCCCCCTTAGGAAGTAATGGTCCCCATTGCGTTGAGTTCCTCCATCTGCTGAACTTGGTCCCTAGTGAGTTGTTCTGTAATCTATGATGTGTCCAGTAATGGTGGGAAGCATGGTAGAGGGCGGTCCACATTGAAAACTTGGTGCAAGCGAAGGAATGGAGGAATGTTGTGCTCCATAGCATTGTTTCCCACATCCTTGGCAATGCTATAAGGACCATGTTAGAGTGGTCTGAGCTTTTGATGGGCTCTTGTAAGGCGTTCTTTCTGCAGATGTAACCAAACTTTTTCGCCCGTCTGAAACTTGTGTGGTACCCCTGTGGGTGAGGAGAAGTTGTTCCTATGTTCGTTCATGACCATATCCCTCTGCTGCTACTGCTGCGTGGAGGAACCCTTCGCGGGGGTCATGGATGAGGGGATGATCTTCCCCTTACTTTGGGAGCAAAACAAACATAAAATGAATTTCCTAGTCTGGGAGATCAGCTTGCTGCATTTCCTAGCAATGATAAAAGATGTGGCAGTAGGTGGGGCTAACTCCGGTATCCTATATAATGAATTACACAAAGAAATAATGACAATGCGAGGCCTTGACTCATACACAGTATGTCACCTTCGCAAGTATGGCTGGCCTAATAATACATCACAAACATCTAGAGGTGCAACATCACACAATACCTCGTCTGTGAAGGGTTTGATGCTGTAGGAAGGCGGCACTATTGGCGAAATCGGAGATCTCGTCCTTAGTGAAGCCACCCAATACTGTACAACTGCGGGTGTGGTGTAGTCGGTAGGCCCAATCGCTTAACAACCTTTGCTAAAAGGAGGTTCTTTTGGCTCCCACTATCAACAATGAATTGCAGCGGCGAATCCTTCACCCACATCTATGAGTGGAAAAGACGCCCCCCCTCCTCTAGATCTTCGGGCTCATTCTTCTAGATCTTGGAGGTGGCAATAATGGCGCTGGGCTTTGCGTCAATGATCTGCTTACCTTTTCCATTCCCCTTGTCGGGTTTTGACTCAGGGTCTGAACATGCATCTGGTTCGAAGCCTTCAACTCAGCCGCCAACGACTGCTTGGTCTGACACTCATTTGTGTTGTGAGTGGGTCTCTTGTGGAAATCACACCACTTTCCTGTGTCCTTCTTCGACTTCGTGGTATTGTTCTTTTATTGCAACCTCGAAGGATTATCTTGGGTCACCCCGTCTTGGCTTTGTCCTTTGGAATTCAGATTCGCAGATCCAAAGGCTCACTTCTTCTGTTTAAACTTCTACTCGATCTTGACAGTGTATTAGTACGTCGTGCTGAGCGAGGAGATGTTCAGGAACTCCATCTCTTCTTGGATGTATCTATTTAGGCAATCGCAGTATTTGAGTACCAAATGTAGCTCAGAATCCTTGATACCCAACTGTGTGTGAAGGGTATGAAAAATGTTTGTGAACTCCGACACATCTTGGTCCCTTCCCTGCCATAGTGTGGTCCTTTTTATGTATTTGTCCTCGTAGCTTTTGATAGGGTAGTACTGCTCGTTAATGGCATCTCGGAATGAATTCCAAGTGGGTGTGGCTAAAAATAGTGAGCCCGTGCTTTCATCCTTCTACTCACAGTAGGTTTCCCACTAGTCCTTGACATGGAGGGCTGTTTGGGAAGAGCGAAAAATAATCTTTTCCCGATTGGAAAAATCATGAACAGAAAAATACCCTTCTAGCACATTTAAACATTTATCTATGACATCTACATCTATTTGACCCTCGAAGATGGGGATTTCAAAATTAACTTGTACCTTAAAAGGTGTGGCGTTTCTAGAGTAGCTATTGGAAGCTGATGCGTCGCCTCTTGGTAGCCGCTAAAGGATTTGGGCAAATCTATCCATCATTGCGTTCCTTTGTCGCTCAAGGGCTTTCGAGCAAGATTTTGATAGGATCTCCTGCCCCCTCATCTTTCTTTTCATCCGCCATGGGAGGCCATCGTGATTTGCGAGGCTGGTCTTACAAAGGTTCAACTAGTTCAACCCCTAACTCCTTATATCCTGACCTTGTTGGGGACATGCAACGAAAAACAAAGAAAAAGCAGACCATTCTGATACCATTAATCCAAATTTAAATAGGAACACAACAAATTACATATATAACCATACATATAGAGATGCAGTAGAAATAATACTTCATTTCATTACTGTAAACTACTGAAATATGCTTACAAACAGAAATGGAAATAAACTAGCTAGGGTGATGGTAGCTTATCTCTGAGAAGAGATGTGGCAGCTACATGCCTCTGAACTATGTTACAATGAGGCTCGAAGGCCTATTTATTGTTTAGAAACAATGGAAAACCCTAAACGTCCAAAAACCTACCCTTAGAAGATGAAACGCCAAACTGTGGGCCTCATTTGGACAAATTGGCACATCAATTTCTCGGGGTCGTAACTTTGGCATACAATCTCCATTTGACGTGCACCATAGCTCATTAAAAATATCTATCCAAGGACTACAACTTTGGGAAGAGAAACATTCGTCCATGGACCCGTGTTGCTCCCAGATTTCCCAAAGAATGTCGTTTAGGGCCTCAAAACGACTTCGGAAGTTCAAGACCTGAAAAACTGCTAAAAATAATAAACTGTGCTACAATTTGGGAAACTAAAAAACTGAAAGAGATATTTGTGGGGGTCCAAGTGGGATAAATGGGTGGCCACCAACATCCACCTGAATCACTTTTAGATTCCCTCGTGATTCTCCACAGATTCCATCCTCTGGGTTGACTGGAGATCTGCAACTCAAATCAGAAAATTGATCTCACCATTGAGATCCTTGCAAAATTGTGAGAAGAATGACTATAAAGTTGGCTGCATTCTAGATCTAGGAAATCTCAACCTCCAAGGAATTTGGAAGATTCCCTCAAGATTCTCGAAGATTCTCCTCTGGTGGGAATCTGAAAATCTACTTCTCAAAAGGCGAATCCGACCTAGCCATTGTGTTCCCTGTGAAAATCTGAGAAAAATGACTGTAAAATTGATTACATTATGACAAAATGATTTTTTACCTCCTAAGGAATCTTAGGCATCAGAAGAATATTCATTGTCTTGAAAAGTGTGTCAAGGTTCTGCCTCCTAGAACTGTGTCATTGTTCCACTTAGGTGTGGTTCCACTGCACAGAACTCCATTCTCAGGAACCTCCATTTTGTTTCGTTCCCCTCTCCCCGTTCCTTCCTCTACCCCCACGCTACACCGTAGGTCAACTTCTTATATGAAATAATGGACATAGATATCAAAGAAATGGCCGTTGGCCCAATGGTAAAATTTGGAAACGATAAGCATGGGGTTGAGGGATCAAATCTTGCCCATGCCAAACCTAGCATTTTGTTTTGGTTTAAGTGGCACATTGTTATAACCGTTCCCGCATTTATGAATGGTGTGATGGTTCCAACGTATTTTGGATGGTGCGTGTGTTATATATGGTAAGAAGTTTGGTGTGGGCGCTCGAGTGATGGGCCATCCATTCCATCCGGGTGGGTTCAAACCCCACCGCCCACAGTTTACAAGTGGCATGTGTCAAGGGGTGGGGGCGTGGGCCGGGTCCACTAGAGGTCACCGACCCACCGCCCATATATTTACGTTATATAACGTTGGTGCATGATGGTTGGGGCCAACGCGGGTCATGGCTCGTCGACCTATTTTTTTAATTAAATTTGTTTTAATACATATGGATTTGGGGGGCGTGGCGAGGGTCATGGCCTGCCACCTCATTACATAATTCTTTTTTTAATTTTTCATTCTTATAAAAAACACTGATATTTTTTTAATTTAAATGAAAATAAGGGTCATTGGGAAAATTAACCATCCAAAAAATTTGTCCGCTCTTGGGAGCTAATTTTCCACGCTAGTTGATGGTGAATTTGTAGGGCACTTAAACCTAGCCCACTACCCAACTTTGACTGGCTCTATCTCCTCCATACGAGCTCAGATTTGAGTGTCGTTCACACCGTTGGAATCAGGGCGACGAGCACTTCGATCTAGTGCTAATTTTGGAGAAATATGACCACTTTGAATATTGACCATTTCTAAGCCCCTCGGGTTTCTGCATGTGTCTAGAGCCACCTAGATCAATCCTCCCCACTAAGGATCTTTGGGTCCTCTAAAAGTATGAAAAATAATCTGCAACTTCTTTGTACCTTGTCTTCACTTACAAGTGTCTGATAAGTCACCCTTCCTTCTCCTTCACCTTTGCCATTCAGAGCCATAAGCGATGAGCCAACACCTACATCCCCTGCAACCCTGTATTACATTGTTTTTCAAATTACATGCTTGATTTACAATACCAACTATTGACCCAAGCATCCCATACTTGCCACAAGTTTATAACGCATACTCGATGGTCAAGTTTACATCAAAATGGAAACAATACCCCAACGACCAAAACAAGGCCAAAAATATCATTGTTGCTTCAACAAGTGATGGAAAACACATCATCACTGCAACACATGATTTGCAAAAATAAGGCCAAACACTATTGTTGCTTTAAAAAGTGATGGAAACACATAATCACTTTCACAATTTAAAATGCAACACATGATTTGAAAAAATAAGACCATGACATTCTTCCAGACCTAGAAGAACTATTTCTCATTTATCAAAGTGAATGGTTGCCTCCTTGTGGCGCATTCGCTGGTTGAACAACCGTTTCATCTGGTTCATGCTTGGATGCTTTTTCCTTGCGACGTTGCTTTGGATGGAGCCTCCAACACGTGGCTCTTTAATGGCCACCTCTATCGCAATGACTGAAATAAGTCTTCTTCCTCCAGATCTGCTTAACCTACTTCTTTCTCTTCCATGGAGAAGGCCTTTCACGCCTCATCCTCTTTCATGTTGTCGTTCTCTTCCAACGCTCATCAAATAAATGGTTATGTAAACCAAAAAAAGTCCATGTTTTTTGATGCCATGATTTATGTCCATTACTAACAACATGATTGTAATCGAAATGAACATTTGAATATTGAGACTTGTTATACCTTTCCTTTCTGTCTTTGGTGTAATTATGGCGATGAGAGCTTGCCTCAACTCTTTCCCTGCAATGGGATGATGGTGATGAGTTGCCATCATTCTCTTTCCTCGACGATTTCAACAATGTCTCGGAAGCATCTGACACCTTTGAGAATTCTCCTTCAGTGTATCCCAAGCCTTCAAATCGAGGTCTTTGCACGACCTCCAATGGCTAAGGAATGGCTTGGCTATTAACACAAAGTTCTTCTTCTTCCGTGTACCTCATCTTGGTAAGGAGCCTCATGTTTTTCCCTGTAATTGGTATCTCCACATTTCTAGAAAAATTTATACTATGTGAAGATGAAACTGAAGGGAAATCAACATCTTTTACCTCCATTGTCGATTTGGAAAGAATTGATGAGGGCTTCTCATCATCTGTTGTTGGTGGTTCACTGGATGTCTTGGCGCGTTCCCCAACTTCCTTCCCGACCTACCCAAGTCCTGCCTGATGGGGTAATTCCTCTACTTTGATGGGGTTGACAATCCTTGGCCATTAATGCGCAAGCCTTTTCCTTCATACCCCATTCTCTTCAACAGTTTGAGCCAATTCCTATGGTATGATTTTCAAAAGCGGCGAAATCATAATCAGGAAATGTACATGAAGTCAGAGGATTACTTTTCACCTCACAGGGGTCACACTGCAACTTTTCCAAGGCCTCGTCCTTAGCTTGTAGTTGTCGTAGCAACCTTTATTTCTCCTCTTTCTATTCTCGTAGAAGCATCTTCAATTCAACGTTATCTGCTTGAAGACTCTGCTTCTTGTGCTTCAGTTCTTCCAGGGCCTCTTCTGTGACTCGCAACTGAAGTTGCAATCGCTGCTTTTCATTTGTCTCTTCTTGTAGAGCTTCATACATTATATCCATCTTTTTGGGCACTCTGAGCATGGTCTCGTACATCTTTTTGTCATCATCCATCGCTGCTTGTTCCATTATTCACGCTTGCAATTCACATCAACGAAAATACCGCTCCGATACCAAACTTGATCTGAGTTGACTCAACTTCCAGATTTAACCAAGATCTTTTGTTTTTGTGATGTAGTTAGAATTGCATTTTATAAGAGCATGAATGAACATATATGCATGCTTAAACAAATTGAAACATAATGATGACCAACAAATCATAAACAAGAGACATTGATAGTGGAGTTCGTCTAGTGTGGACTACGTCTTCGGGCCCGGTGTCAAGATGGTGTTGGTTGCTTCATTCAGTGTTGGAAATGGTGAAGATGTACATGGACTATGTTTTCTATCATACAAGGACATGTGCCCTCTACATTAGTGGCAAAGTCTCTCCACGAGACGTTCTGCTATAAGAAATATCACTCACAATAGACCTCCTATCAGCATGACATAATTTTGCACATGGTGATAATGAGTATCCCGCCATCATGGCATCAAAGGGAGCCTAACCAAAAAACCCATGGTGAAAATGAGTATCCCGCCATCATGGCAAAAAAGGGATCTCAATCAAAACATACATAAAAATCCATGATGAATACATCTCACATGAAATAGACACGAAGATTTCACATCATACATCAAGAAGGAAACGAAACAACATAGTACATCTTACAACAAATGATCAAATAAGTACATGACAACAACAGTTCATATACCTCAACTCTGATGATGACTGAAGAATGGAATACTCAGGTGCTAGATCTGAATGCACCATCGAAATCGTGGAGTCGAATGACATAAAATCGACTATCCACACTCTAAAATTTGACATCGTTATGCTAATCTAGAAAATGGCTAAAAAATAGAAGGTTTAATTGCAAAAACTGACTGCACCATTGAATTTGTGCCATCGAGAGGTGTAAAATTGACTATCCATTTGTCGAAATTTGACACTGACAAAATTTGGGCCTGTAAGAATCTTTTAGATTCCCTCGTGATTCTCCAAAGATTACCTCCTCTGGGTTGACTGGAGATCTGCAACTCAAATCAGAAAATTGATCTTGCCATTGATATCCTTGCGAAATTGTGAGAAGAATGACTATAAAGTTGGCTGTATTCTGGATCTAGGAAATTTCAGCGTCCAAGGAATTTGGTAGATTCCTCAAGATTCTTCAAGATTCTCAAAGATTCTCCTCTACTAGGAATCTAAAAATTTGTTGCTCGAAAGGCAAACCTAACCTTGCCATTGCGTTCCCTGTGAAAATCTGAGAAAAATGACTGTAAACTTGATTACATTCTGAAAAAATGAATTTTTAACTCCCAAGGAATCTTCGGCATCAAAAAATTATTCCTTATCTCGAAAAACGTGTCAAGGTTCCGCCTCCTAGAACTGTGTCATGGTTCCACTTGGACATGGTTCCGCTGCACGGAACTCCGTTCTTGGGAACCTCCGTTCTGTTTCGTTCCCCTCTCTCTGTTTCATCCTCTACCCCCACACTGCACCATAGGTCGACTTCTTATATGAAATAGTGGATGGAGATATCAAAGAAATGGTTGTTGATTCAATGGTAAAATTTGGCGATGATAAGCATGGGGTCGGGGGATCAAATCCTGCCCATGCCAAACCTGTCATTTTGTTTTGGTTTAAGTGGTGCATTGTTATAACCATTCCCGCATTTATGAATAGTGTGATGGTTCCACTGTATTTTGGATGGCGTGTGTGTTATTTATGGTAAGAAGTTTGGTGTGAGCGCTCGAGCAGTGGGCCGACCATTCCGTCCGGGCGGCCCATGGATTACAAGTAGCAATTTTCAAGGGGAGGGGGCATGGGCCGGGTCCACTAGAGGTGGCCCTTCCACCATCCATATATTTACGTTATATAACATTGGTGCATGGTGGTTGTCGCTGGTGGGGGTCATGGCCCGCCACCTCATTACATATTATTATTATTATTTTTATTTTTATTTTTATTTTATTTTTATTTTTATTTTTATTTATTTTTATTATTTATTTTATTATTTTTTTTATTTATTATTTATTATTTTATTTTATTTTATTTTTTTGTTTTATTTTATTTATTTATTTATTTATATTTTTTTTTTCGTTCTTATAAAAAATATTGATATTTTTTAATTTAAGCGAAAATAAGGGTCATTGGGCAAATTAACCATCTAACAAATTCACCCACTTTTGGGAGCTAAGTTCCACGTCGGTTGATGTTGAATTTGTAGGACGCTTAACTTGGCCCACTGCCAAACTTTGACAGGGTCTATCTCCTCCATATGAGCTCGGACTTGAGTGCCATTCACACCGTTGGAATCAGGGCGATGAGCACTTCGATCTGGTGCTAATTTGGGAGCAATATGACCACTTTTAATTTTGACCATTTCTGAGCCCCCTTGGGTTTATGCATGTGTTTGGAGCCACCTAGATTAGTATTGGTGGGTGTCCACCGAAACTTTGATGTCTCTTTGACCCAACCTTTAACAATGCCTTTCATGCTTACATAGATCTTGGTGGCATAAAAGTATGAATCCATGAGCTCTTATGGTTCGAGCAAATGGTACATGAGACGATAATTTGCTACCAAAAAAGTAGCAAGCTTCCATCCACTGACATTGCTCAAATTCATAGTCTTCACATCAATATGTGAAACAATCCAACTGATAACATATGCACATGGGAAAGCTAGATATCTACATGCAACCCTATGTAATCTCGACTGATGAACATTAATGTATACCTGTGGTTCCTCTAGATCTGCTTTGAAGCTCTTTACTGAAAAAGCTTGATTCACTCTCTGACATTTAAGACTGATTCCTTTTCCACAAACAATTGAGTGTCTGAATATACTAGCAAGTTTACTAGCGTACTCTCAAGTACTTCCCCGATACTGCTTTCTGTGGTATCTTTATAAGCCTCTCTCTTGGGTTCCATGATAACAATGACTACCAAAGAGACATGCTCAACAACTGTGATACCTGTAGGAGGAAAAGGCACTCATGGAAAGACTACATTAGCTTTTGCAAATAAACTTTCAAAGCAAGATTAGGCAAAAAACGCATAGAATCATGAGAGAGATTGCACAATTCTCATGATCAAGGGAGGGAGACTGGCTAAGGGAACCACGCATTGCGCAGTCTCAACATCCATTGATGTAGCCTGAGGCTTGAGACTGTGCAATGCACAGTTCAACGTGGGTGTGACAGGGAGAGACTACGCATTATGTAGTGTCAATGGCCAAGGTGGCATGATTGAGCCTTGGGACTACGCAATGTGCAGTTGGGCCATCATGTACTACACATTGCGTAGTCTCAGAGGCCAAGCTCTCAACTTGCGCAATGCCCAGCTGGGCAAGGCAGTGCATGGCCAAGTGAAGTGCAAATCTGCTCGGTGAGGTTGTAGGAAACAAGCAGATCTAAGATGCAATTTAAAATGCATATATTACTAAGTATGGATAAATCAATTTAAATCAAGTGCAGAAACTCATCAAACTAAAGGAAAAACAAATATGCAAGGAAATTCATCGAAATGACGATCACTGGTGTGCAAAAAAAATAAAAAAAATTGTGCGACACTTATGAAATGCAAACGACAAACTAAATCAACACTTCTACAAGATAATATAAGTTAAAACACCAACGATCATGAGTAGAAACAAGAAAAACAACATTCACATAAGCAAAATTATAAAAAGCAACAAAAAAGCGGTAAAATATTACAAAAGCAAAAATCACCCGGAAAAGCAATGCAGACTCCACCACAGGCTCCTTGATCTCCTTGGGAATGCTAGAGCTCCAAGATCGAATGTACAAATGAGATATAGAGGTATCAATTAAATAGATTCGGGCATATTAGGGTTTATGATACACATGCCTAAAACCAAATAAAAAGCAACACTTGGTGGAAATTTCTAAAAATAGTGATTGTGCCACCTTCGCGAAACTACTAATGACTCCCTATTTTCTAGGGATACTTTTTTGTTTCGTTTTTTTTCCCCTTTTTGGGAAACTTGCCATGCACCCTACCAAGGAATATTGCACAGTTCCGGGGAACTAAGCAACTTCCCGGCTCAGTGCATTGCATAATTTCTGAGCTTAGTGCTGGCTTGCCATCCATGACTGTACAATTATCAAGCTCAAGGCTGAGTTGCCATTCTGGATTGCATAGTTTCCATCATCAAGGCTGGCTTACCTTCCAAGATTGCACAGTTTCTAGAGGCAAGCCCAGGACTGCTGCAAGGTCAATTCAGAAGGTTAACTTGTGACTCAAAAAGATAAGATCAATATCAAAACAAGCAAACACAAGCAAAACATAAAAGGATAAGTATTAATTTCAACATGAATACTTGACAATAGTAAAAGATAAGCTTTTGTGGACAGAAGGGAAGACTCCAAAATCAAAGCATAGGTACAATTTTGGAGGGTGGTTGTAGTAACTACAACAATAAGATTGGAAAGGTAATGAGAAGAATAAAGGAAAGTGGGTTAATAAGAGAGGAAATCCTCAGGATACAAATGACAAGGAGGATGCAACACCGTACAAGAAATTCAATACAGTTGAAAGAGGACAAGGATTTCAGTCTGAGTAGAAAAAAAGGGTGATGGTAGGAAGCCTTTGTAGTGTTGGACTTGTAGCAAGGATCATCGTAGGAGAGATTGCCCACAAAATCATGGTGGCAGACCACAAATTTATAGTTCTTAGGAGGCACAAACAGTTGGGGATGTTGGATAAAATACTCGGATTTATGCAATGTTGGATAATAGGTAGGTTGATCATCAAGCATCTATTATCAAGATGGTAGGTAAGCTTTGTGATGAAGCTGTTTCTATTTTGGTTGACCCTGGATCTAACTATAGTTATATCAGTCATGAACTGGTGGATAAGTGTGTTTTGGATAAAGAAGTGCATGTAAAGTATTGGTTGGTGCAGTTGGCTACAAGTACTAAGAAAAGAGTTCATCATTGGGTAAGATCTTGAGCATTTGAGCTGAATGGTATGCCTACTTCGACGCATCTAAACATGTTTCCTTTGGGATCATACAATATGTTTTTGGATATGGGTTGGTTGTACATTCATAGGACTAAGGTAGATTGCTATGATAAGGCTATTGAGTGCTTGGATGATGATGGAGAGAAGAGAATATTGCAAGGTAAGAAGAAGCCTACATCAGTGAGGATGGTTACAACTATGCAAGAAAAATAGAATAATAGGAAAGGATGTGTATTATTTTCACTTCATATTTCCAATGACAAAGGGAAGGATATTGAGGATGTTGAAGCCTTGAAGAGGTATCCTTTTTGTAGCAGTTTTAGGATGTATTTCCAACAAATATCTCAGAGTTATTTCCTCACAGGCAAGTGGAATTTTCTATTAAGTTTATGCTGGGAGAAACACCAACATCAAAGGAACCATATAGTATGAGCATTCTAGAGTTAGTGGAATTGAAGTTGTAGTTGAAGGAAATGTTTGATAAGGGATACATTAGGCCAAGTGTGTCACCTTGGGGTGCGCCAATATTGTTTGTAACGAAGAAGGATGGTACTCTCATGTTGTGTATTGATTACAGGCAGTTGAACAAGGTGACGATCAAGAACATGTACCCTTTTCCGCAGATTGATGACTTGTTTGACCAATTGAAGGGAACAACAATGTTCTCAAAGATCGACTTGAGATCAGGATATCATCATGTATGCATCAAAGAGGAGGATATCTACAAGGCTACTTTTCAAACCAGGTATGGGCATTATGAGTTTGTTGTGGTTCCTTTTGGTTTGACTAACCCTCTAAGTACTTCATGTGTTTGATGAATAGCGTGTTGCATCCTTATTTGGATAAGTTTGTGATAATATTCATTGATGAAATACTGATATATTCTAAGAATGGGGAAGAGCATGCAAAACATTTGGCATTAGTGTTAATATTATTGAGAGAGCATCTGTTGTATGCAAAAATTAGCAAGTGTAGTTTCTTTTAGACATAAGATCATTACTTAGGGCATATGGTTTCCAAGGAAGGTATAACAATGAACCTGGAAAAGATCAAAGCTATCATGGAGTGGGAAAATCTTCAAAATGTGGATGAGGTCAGATCATTTATGGGATTAGAAGGTTACTCCAGGAGGTTCATCAAAAAATTCTCACAAATTACCTATCCTATTACCTCATTGCAGTGTAAAGGAAAGAAATATGAATGGACAGAGGAATGTGCAGCTAGTTTTGAGTAGTTGAAACAATTGCTTACAAATGCTTTCATATTGAACATTGCAAATTCAGATAAAGAGTTTGTGGTATGTACATATGCTTGCAAGAGGAGACTTGGCAGAGTTATGATGCAGGAAGGGTAGGTAGTATGCTACGAGTAAAGTAAATTGAATGAGCATGAGCAAAATTAGGTGACTCATGATATTGAGTTGGCAGTTATCATTCATGTATGGAATATGTGGAGACACTATCTTCTTGATAGAAGTTTCATTTTGATGAGTGATCACAGTGGGTTGACGTACTTATTTGACCAACCTAATTTGAATGTTAGGCAAGCTAGGTGATTGGATATGCTCAATGAGTTTGACTTCGAGATCAGGTAAATTAAGTGTAAGGAGAACAAGGTTGGAGATGATTTTAGTAGAAGAGTATAGGTAAATCACATTGCAGCTATGAGTTCATATGGGTCAAATTTACAATGTCAGGTCTTACAGGCAAGGCAACATGATGACAGGTACCAAAAACTTAATCACAGGTTACAAAAACAGGGTACAGGTGATTAGGATGTGGATTATCATCTCATGAAAGATGGTTTGGTCAGATTTAGGGACATGATCTATGTGTCAGACAACTGTGAGCTCAAGAAGCTTATCTTGCAAGAATTTAATGTTAAGTCATATTTAGGTCACCCGGGATATTAAAAGAAATTAACAATGGTTAAGAAGTTCTAACATTGGCCAAATCTCAAGAAAGAGGTGGCAAATTTTGTGGTGAGATGTTTGGATTGTCAACAGGGTGGTTTATTGTAGCCGATTCTGATTCCAGAGTGGAAATGGGAGGTCATTTCCATGTATTTCATTAACGTTTGCTGAGGGCATCTAAACAACATGATTCCATCACAGTTGTGGTTGACAGGTTAAATAAGTTACCAGACTTCATTCCAGTGAAGTCTACTAATTCAGCTAGTGAGGTAGAACTCTTCATTAGGGAGATAGTGAAATTGCATGGTATTTTGAAGAAGATTGTATTCGATAGAGATGCCAAGTTCACTTTCAGGTTTTGGAAGGAGTTTTTTTTTTGGGTACAAAGTTGGCCTTCAATACAAATTATCATCCGCAAAAAGATCGCCAGAAAGAGAGCGTCAACAGGATTCTTGATGACATGTTGAGCATGTATGTCATCATTCATGCATCACCAATGAAAGTAGGAGGAACAATTCCACGGGTGGAGTTTGCGTATAACAATGGGTATCAAGAATCTCTGAGGATGAGTCTGTTTGAGGTACTTTACGGGCGAAATTGTAATACTCCCATTAGTTGGAGTGATCCAGTGAACAGGGTGTTGACTGGACTGAATATGTTGGCAGAGATGGAACATGAAATGCAAGTTATTAAGAAAAATCTAAAGGCAGCATAGGATAGGCAAAAGAGTTATGCAGATCAACACAAAACATTTAAGGAGTTTCAAGTTGGGGAACATGTGTACTTGCTTATTAAACCCAAGAAGATCTCCTTAAGGATTAGATCATGTGCTAAGTTAGCATGTCAGTATTGCGTGACTTTCGAGATCCTTGATAGGATTTGACTAATGGCCTATCGACTTGCACTGCCTCCGATAGTAAAAATCCATGATGTTTTCCACGTGTCATTGCTTAAGAAGTATGTGAAATATGTTGATCATGTGATTGACTGGTTTGTATTGCAGGTGGAACCAAAAGGATAATTCCAGCTAGAACCTTAGTGCATTTTGCAGCGAAAAATTCTCATGCTCCGAAATCGATCAAATTAAAGTGCAATGGAAGCACTTTGGGGTTGATGAAGCTACATGGGAGATGGTTGTTCAGATGCAGAGTATGTATCCTTCTCTATTCATTGGTTAAGCAGATGTATTTTGATATATGTTTTGATGTTGTGTTTTCATTATATATATATATATATCTCTCTCTCTCTCTCTCTCTCTCTCTCTCTCTATATATATATATATATATATATATATATATATATATATATAGATATAGACCGCATCGAGTTGTGTTATAAAGCTCCATGGGCAGCATGTGTTTTTTGTTGGTTTATAAGTGTTATTGAACACTGAGGACAATGTTCCCCCAAGGGGGAGGGGTTTGTAACAACCCATGGTTGACTTTCTATGTAAATAAACAAGTAATAACCAAGTTCATGGGACACGTATTCCAAGATGAATGTCAGGAAAAACATAATGATGGAGTATCATTAGTGATTAATTAATGGCTATGGAAATTAGCAAAGGAAAAGAGGCAATAATTGGCATTTATTTATGAAAATAATGGAAAATAAGAGAAAAGGAAGGTGAAAGGTCACAAATTTGCATGTGAGGAAAATTGAAGGAAAATGAAGAAAATAGAGGCCTATATGATAAAATGGCTTCTTAGGACCAGTTCACAGTTTTTGATGGTTAAGCTTTTGATAGTTTTATGGTGGAGCTCTCTCTATTCTCTCATTCTTTAATGCTCTTGCACACTTAGAGTTTTCTTAGAGCACTCTGGAACATTTTGGCATACTTTGGATTTGGAGAAAGAAGGCAAAGGAAAGCGAAAAAGCACAAGGGAACAGGTGGATCAACAACTACAACTTGATTGCTTTGTTGGTAATAGGTTGCATGTGTGATTTCCTTGCTGATTTATGGATGCATGGTATATGCATGTGATCATCTAGTTATGTTTTGTCATTGACATGGAGGATTTCCTATATTGACAGTGGTTTTAGGATCTCCTTTCCATTTCCTGGATAACCATGGTGTCGTGGGTTTTTCCACTTAATTGTTTTCTGGTTGGTGCTAATAATTCCTTATGGATGTGGGATGGAAAAAACACTCTGGAAGCCCTAGAACAACTTGGGTTGAGTTATTAGTCATAGATCCTAGGTTGGAAAAATGCCCTTGAGCCCTTGGTTGGTTGAGTTACTAGTCCTGGAGCCAAGATGGACAAATGATCTGGAGCCCTGGAAGGTTGCGGGTTGAGTTACTGGTTCTTGGAGCCCTAGAAAACTTGGCAGAGACCGATATAGTTGGTGTTACTGATGTTTGACCGTGAGGTGAAATCATTAGTGGAGGGTTGAGGTGGTTTTGCCTTTGGAAGCCATGGTTTGGTTTTATTTGGTTTATTCCATGAGATCCCATATTCACGCTTAGATATGGCACAAGGGTGATTGGATAAAAGAGAGATTTGGTTCAACCCAATATATGGTCGGGTAGTACATGGAAGTCCCTGACTTGGTTGGATTTTGCATATGATAATAAGAGCTATTTTCCTATTGTATTCTATGAGTACTTGTACTTGTTATTCTGTGGTTTTGATGGTTTTCTATCATGGTTATTATTCTGGTTATAAGCATGATTCCATAATAGGTTCTTGCTATGAATCTTGATATGTTTTGATTAGTTGATGAATGGCTAATGAATGCATGAGCTAACAGATGTTATTGCAACTATTATGGGAGGGCATTAGACCTTCTTGGTGATTCTCATATAAGTTTTAGACCGATTTGCATTCATGACATGCAGACTACTTGTTCGCCATATATTTGACGAAATGAATGTCATGGTTCGGCATGGTTAGGTCAAGTCCTTGATCAATTTTTGTATGAATGGATTTGTCCTAATGTTATTTATCATTATGGAAATTTTCACTAATTTTTGGGTAGTGGTCTCGAGGCTATCTTGAAATGGTGGCTCAGAATCCGGGACCGCACCCTTTGAAATGGAAGTTTTGGGCCATAACCGCACCCTTAGAGGCTTAAGCATGCGGTTGGAGGCCTATAACAACATGGAGGCCTTGTCATGTATTTTTTTTGGCTCTAGGTCACTAGAAAGGAAATCTAACTCATGTTTTGGGCACTGGGAGTGGTTATGTTGCTTTTGAGTGTCCTGAAAGCCCGGTAGCATGTCAGTTTGAGGTTGGTAAGTTCTAGTTGTCGGCTCCACTTCCTCAACTGGATCTAGGATGTCATTTCATGTCATAGTAGCTCTTTGTCTCATGTTTACCTTGAGAGGCTAGTGAAACTAGGTAAATGTGGGAGGGGTGGTTATAAAATTAAGATGAGAAACAATATTTTATCTATAAAAAAGCCAATAAAAATGCAATTTACTAGAGAAAACTCCTAAGCCTGGATAATCATGTATGGTGTAAGTACATATGCCATACAACATGTTGTAGCTTCCATTGTTATTTTCATCTTATTTTCAGTTTTATCACAAAAATAAATAAAAATCAAAAGAAATGAAAAATCAAACCATTGTTTAAAGGCCATGCAGGTTTAAAGGACAGGATCAAGTGATATCTTGATGAGTACGATGAGGTAAGCTGCGGGGAAACAATAAGCACAAAGGTTAATTAACGCTCAACCCTCGTAATTGACCGTGACGTGAGCATGGTTGACCACAATGTGTGGCTTAAAATCACCGCGGGGGTTCTACCTCAATGTAGTTCCCTTATATTCTTTAACCACGCAAAGTCTAAAGAAATGAAGTATTTTTTTTGATTGATGGGATGGCTTTGAATGTAAACCTGCGAGAAGATCTGGGCCGTCCGATTGACAATCCACAGATCCCATGGTAATCGCACAAGTTAACTTGAACGGGTTTGTTTCGAAGATCCGATGCGATGGTGTATCTGCGAGAAGATCTAGGCCGTCCAATCAATAGGCCATAGATCCAATGGTAATCGGGCGGTAACTTACCAGACACGACGGTATATCAAACAGAGTTTAAACTTGTTGAAGTCTAGGCCAATCTCAGCGGTCCATCCAAAAAGACAAGATCCAACGGATATCGGGCGAAGAAATGATCAGGTTTTAGCGCTAAAGT
This sequence comes from Pinus tabuliformis, assembly GCA_031772625.1. Lineage (NCBI taxonomy): Eukaryota > Viridiplantae > Streptophyta > Pinopsida > Pinales > Pinaceae > Pinus > Pinus tabuliformis. Next base: position 664,350,128 of record CM062810.1, on the reverse strand, counting down.
AGGACTTGATAGATTATTAATTGGTGGTTTATATTTCCCATTGGGTCCGTATGGGAGTCAACGAAGCGTTCAACAGGGCAGAATCGATAAGATTTATTTCAAAAGGCTTTAAAGTCCCGTGAGTTCCAAAGGATCAAACCGTTGATTGAATAAATGATCGGACGGCTCATGCACAGCTAAGGAGGAACCGACGGGTTTATAAATCAAAATGTTAAGTCTTTTTAGTTCCGTGGCAAACTAATGTTTCGCGTAAAATAGCCGATTCCGTTGTTTAAGTGAGATAATCAGAATTAGCGGTGGATGACTAAAACTTCAAATAAAGGTGATTGGTCAGGTTTTCTTGTGTTTCGGCCAATCAAAACGTGGCCGATACATACGTGAGCCCAGGTCCACACATGGGGTTTGAGTCAAATACAGTTTATTATGATTAAAACACTTTAATCATTATTAGAGCATCTACAGAGGAACTCAACAGCCAAACAACAGGGCTAAAAAAGCCAACAATCATCATCCCTTTCTAACTTCCGCTACCTCCAATTATTCTATGCCTTTTAGAATGAGGTGTCTTTTACCCTATGTGTAATGTTCTGTAATAATTTGTAATAATTTTTACTCTAGGGAGTTAGGAAAATAGTTAAGCAGTTTGACAGTTTTGGTGATCACCAATTGTCTTATAATGTATAAAAAGAGGTAAATTGACAGGAAAAGGGTTTGAATTTTGGAGAACTTGGAGACCAAGCTACTGAATTCCCGATACAACTATTGATTAACGAAGAATCATAAGTTTTCCATATGTTGTTGGATATGACTTTTTGTCTTCTCTGTTATGTGTCATCTTATGTTTTCTTCCTTTGAGTATAGTTATTGAAGTTGCAGGCCTTTATTTTCCTATGTAAATAAAGTTAAATTCCTTAAAGAGCGCTCCTATACTTGAAGTTCGCATCTCTGCATTTCTTCTAAGTTACAGATAGTAGTTTCTGTATAAAACAACATATTATCTATAACTTCTCCCAGTGTCACAGATAGTAGATCCTGTGTTAAACAACATATTGTCTATGACTTATTCAATCTTTCTTCATCCATCATTTGTATTCAACAATAAAATGGCATTCTGATGTTATCTTGTCACCTACGTATTGAGAATCAAGAACCATATTTCCCAGGTCCTTCATTTGAGAACACAATATATAATTAAGTGACAAACAAGTGACAATCTCTATATTCATTAATTTCTTAAGCACAATTTCTATACAACCAAGAAATTGGTTTCTTAAGGTACAACACAACATAAAACTCCTCTCTGTTGTGATGGGACTTGATGCATTGTGCACATTTATCCCTTCCCATAATTCCTTCAATTCATCTACCAATGGTTGTAAGTAGACGTCCATAATCTTCACTTGTCTTCTACCGAGGACTATGAGAGCCAACATAAGATGTTCATTCTTCACAAACAACCATGGGGGGATATTGTTATTGATCAGTACTACAGGGCAAACAAAATAGTTGGTGTTTTCGAGGATATATGGGTTGATTCCATCCATGGCTATGTTGTGTCGTAGACTTCATACTTCATTCTTGAATTTTTTAGGCCATGTATCCTCTATATGCTTCATGGCTATTGAATATGTTGGGATTTGCATAACTCCCGACTCACTTCTGTGTGAGGCATGCCATTTCTGCAACATAGTTATTTCTTTGCAATGAAAGAGAATTTGAATCCTTGGGATTATAGGTATGTGCGTCAATATCTTATGAGGAGGACCATGTGATTTACCCATTTTTATTTATTTATTTACTGTACCTATCATGCCAACATTTCAGACATATTTCTTTATCTGCATTTTCTCTTCTATATGGAATACAATTATTTGGCCATGCATGATATGATATGTACTCAACACCAAACATTTTCAACAACTTCTTTGCCTCATCACAACTACCCGACAAGTCATTATCACTCGGAAGAACCTTCTATTTTAATAACCTGTAGTTGGTGGGGAATATAATTGTACAATATCAATATTTAATGTCTGTAAAATCAACCATTTTTAATGTTGACTGTGTGACAAGATTTCTTAAAATATAAGAGACTTGATCGATTATGCAGGTGAATTACCTCAATATTTCCGAGAAGCATGCATTCGACGTGCCAAACTTTGCTTTCAAGTTGTACAACAATGTCATTGTCCCCAACTAAGTAGACTTTGACTTGCCACAAGGTCCAAAGAGAGGGGTGGTGGAAGCAACTTTTTAGGCTTTTGAATAAGGTATCAATGATACGAGCATCAGCCCCTAGATCATCATTCTAGAATGCATCTAACAAAATTGCCTACATGGAAGTTGTATCCCGTAAGTAATCATCCATACCAACTTCTATTTGATTGCCTCCATTGCCAACTTGTGGTGAAGAACTACTATTTTTGTAGTCATTCCTAATTGGGTAATCTAGACGTAGTGGGAATTGAATAAATGGTTGATTCAACCATTATTATTATGCTTCCTCTTCGAGTATTGCTCTTAATGCAACCTTCTCTTGATTTGAAGCTGTAGTGGGGTGCACAGAAAGATGGTAGGTGTGTCGCTCATCATCATTAGAATCTTAATTTCAAAAAATATTGAGCATCAGTGCAATATCAATAATATTAGTAAGCACGTTAATGTAATTGGTTTGTTGAAATTACATTATACCAAACAATTATTACCATTGTTGATCTAGGACTATGGTTGGAAGATGCCATGTTCCAATTGGCAAGGTGAAGTGGCTGTCATTTTTCATATACCAACTGCTTGCAATATGCTGCTCCTGATAGGAGTTTTCGACGTTTTTGAAATGGAGAAATATTTTTTGCATTTGAACTCGATTCTGAATCAAGATCCTACAAATTTGGATACATTTTTATTCAAATTGAAATGGATTAAAAAAAATCAATTAGATGACCAAAATATAAATAAAATCTGAACTTACTGGAGATGGAAAGGGTGAATTCTGTGAAGGAATTTGATTAGCAATATGGAACGAAGTGGAATTTGAAGAATTGGCCATTTGATATTATCATAATTTCTCCCTGCATTTGAGAAAAATCAGAATTAAAATTTTGTGTACATATCTAAAATTAATTTCGAGAACCATATAACCACAATCTGAATTTTAATATAATTTTCAAACCATTTTTCGAGAATAAGGCGACTTTAAATAGAAAATGCATACTATGAACTAGTGAAATTCATGTGGATGCGTCCTAAAAGATAATTTGAAATGAATATGCCATTTTATGTGAAAATAAAATTTTAGATAGCTTTTAAATCCTACTGATGCTCTTATCAGGATGAATTGCATCGATGCGTTTAAATCATAACCGCACTAAGGTGTTCAAATAATACTTGCATCCGTTTCCGACATTTCGAAAATAAAAAAAGTATTTTATCATATCGGTTCTCTTGTAAAAAACAACATCGATGCATTTTAATAAAAACAACATGGGTCCACCCCTGTTTCTGGGATTTTGAAAATAAAAACGAATTCTACCATGTGAGTGCTCTTATAGCCATTAACTATTACAACACCAGTGCATTTAAATACAAACTACATCGTTATGTTAATATATTAACTGCATCGTTTCGGGATTTTGATTATATATGTGTGTGTGTGTGTGTGTGCGTGTTGATAAAATTTGGCACCCCAGTGATTTCTGTGTGCTTTAATATCAAACACACCAATGTTCAGACTAAGTGAAAAAAATGAGGTTTTTTTTTAGATGAGCGATAATTGATTTTTCAGAATCTAGTTTCATAAAGTCTTTTAAATAGTAAAAATTTATTCATTATTTTCCCAAAATTTCAATGGAGTGATTTTGCAAGAGAGCCATACCAAGAGCACTATGCAACAACATAATACGTTGGAGTAGCAGAACTATTCAAAAGATCAGAAGTTGAAAAGTATGGTGATTCACTCAAAAGCTTGCATAGTAAAATTTTTAAATTTTATTATAGAGTTTACTAATTAAAAAATTTACAATTTATGTTAGGGTTTAATTAAAAGAGAGATCATTTGCAAGAGAGACATATTGGGAGCAATGTGGAGTAGAAAATTTTTTGGAACCACAGAAAGATCATAATTTCAAAGGTATGGTGATTTACTCAAACCTTGCATAGCAATTTTTATTTTCATTTTTACTGTTAATTTTTATTTTTAATTTCTGTTAGATTTATTCAAAATTCAGAAAAATAAATAAATAAATAAAAGTGATTTATTTATTTTATTATTATTAATTTTTTAAATTAATTTATTTTTAACTAGTAATAATTTTTACGATCTCTCGGCGAGGTTGGAGCGGGAGCGATGATTTTTAATCTCGAAGAAAATTTTGAAATACAATTTGCTTGGGGACTTGGGAAAGCCTCGAACAATCAAGCCAAAACGCTCTCACTCTGGCAAAGCCTAAAGATCAACACCTCTAAAGGCATCAGGAAATTGATCATTGTAGGTGATTCAATGGTGGTTATAAAAAATGTACAAGTATTTTGAGGAATGAACTCCTTCTTGACTCAGAAGCCTCTCCATTGATGATAAGGATAATTTATCTTCTCAGAAAACTAGAAGATTACAATTTTTTTCATGTCAAAAGAGAAGATAACCATTTGGCAGATTTCCAAGCCAATAAGGGAGTGGAATTAGAGAAAGGAACCTTACTCATTGATCAACATAGTTATACATGTCATGTCCCTTAATTAAAACATTAATCGTAATCCATATGGATCATGACTGGAGTATGGGAATTAGCAAGGATCAACAAGTAATTAAATATGATAACATTATGAGGATACGAAGGAGTTCCTCAAGCGAGGACGACGGTAGATGGACATTAAAGAATAGGTGAGGGTGGGGGAGCAAAAGAGGCCATGTTAAGACAAGTGGGCTCTTTGCCTTTGGTTAATAGATGAGACTTTAGGTGAAAGCAGTCCCTGTACCATCACAGTTCGATTCGATAGGAAATTGGTGGTGACAGAGAGGGCGGAAGGTGGCTTGGCTATGGTGTAGAAAAGAAATTCATTTACGCTTGGTAAGATGGGAGGGAAATTTGGTAAGGAGAAGGCGATTACATATAGTAGTTAGTTGAAGCATCTCAACCATAGAACTATTCTGGTGCAGGGGAGAATTGCAACAAATATGGCTTCTATGAGTAATGGAAGAGGGAACGATGTAGAGGAGATCGAGTGCATGGGAGCATTGTGGAATTGGTTGATAGATCATGCAGGCATTGTTAACGAGATTGTCAAGAAGATTAACGAAAACATGGTTGTTGTGTTTTCCTAGCTATCTGGTATTGGGAATGACATGGAGTTGAGTCAATGGAACACCCTAATACGAGTGTATTGAATGTAAAACATAAAGTTGATAATATTGAACTACGAGTGGAGTCATATACTGTGTGGGTTATAAAGGAGGTATTCGGGCTCTGATCCAATGGTAGAGGGAAATGATGATGCTACAAGCCGAGAACTAGAGCCTGGTGTAAGGAGGAGCACCAAACTGGGCATGCCATCTGAGGCAACTAAGGAGGAATTTGAGCCTGGAAGTCGTGGGTAGTTGCTAAAAATCAATAGTACGAAAGATGTAAAGAATATATATAGGAATAAGATAGGTAGCAATAGGGTCTCTTTGGTTATATATCTGCACAAATTTGAGACAAAGTTCTCCATGATTGTAAGGGACCTGACCTGTTTCTAGCTTTATTAATGAAAAATGCTACCCATTATTTGAAAAAAAAAGTTTTTACGATCTCTATTCCTATTTAGTTTTAATTAAAATTCAGATAAAAAAAAAAAAACAACAACTACAATTTAATACTTACGTTAAACCCTTTCCTCTTCTTGCTTATATGACTGCAAAATTTCACCTTAGGGTTTAATTCCCTCTACTACTTCATAATTAGGGTTTTTCATTTTAGGCATTTTAGATTTAATGGGTTTGTGTATTTACTATTTATATATGGAATTTTACATGTAAAGTAAGGGGATCACTTATTGGATTAGATCCAAACCATGTCGACCATGTTCATTTTTCTTTTTTAAATGACGTATGTTTCATGGTGCGCCTTGTATAATATAATGCACATGTATAATATAGCTCGTCGACCTTGTCCATTTTGTTTATTGGTGCTCTTGGTGTAATATAATGCATCGATGCACCTTTGCCAAATAACACCATTAAGTCATCGCGGTGATTTTATCGTTACAAATCGCACCATCATAATTTAAAAATATTTTAAGAAATTAATTTTCACTATCGATGCTGAACAATTAAACACCTACTGCGTTTAGTAGATTAAACGCAACAGAACGTTTATTCAAATAAACACGCAGGTTACCAGAGCTTTTTTTGGATGAAAATTATTTGACTTATGTATAAAATATATTTAATGGATTTTGTATTGAATGGTACAAGTTGTATATTGATAAAAAATGTTTGAGAAGTCAAGTAACAGAAATACTAATCGATACAATAGTAACACATCCAAAAAACAGAGAAGAGAAGTTCTTTGTAAATTCTTTACAAAATTAATATGTTTGAACTATATGTAAGTTTAAATAATATGTATTGGTTAATATGTGTCATGTAGAGCCACAAAATGAAGAAGGCCGGTAAGATTATTTTTAATCTAAGTGCATAAGAACGTAAAATATTGATAACAAAATTGCAAAAGGATGAATCAAGGAAATGTAAAAATATTATTCATTATGGGTTTTTTATTTATGAATTTTCATTAATAATATACTTAATAATTTTATATAACATGTTTCAAACAATCTATTAATTCATATATGCTTAATGTTTTACAGGGAGCAACAATGAATGATAAGATCAATGTCATTCTAAGAAAAGAAAAATTATAGAACATGTAAATGACGATGAATTGGTCCTTAGCTCATTTGGAGTGGTGATGGAGGTTAATGATAGGCATATTTTTTTTCAAAACTATGAGGGATATAGTGGAATGAAAGTATAGACGTACTTTCCACTTACAATACAAAAACCAATCTAATGATTCCAAGAACCAAATTATATCTAAACTACAAGAAGCGTTTTTAGAGACATGTTCATTGAGATATGTCAAAATTGCTGCAATAGCAAAAACATACAAAAACAAAAAAGAATCATTCAAAAGGTATTATTCCTAATTAAATGGTTTTTTAGAATTATATGTATATATTACTATAAACCATTCATTTATAAATATCAATTTTGTTATATTTAGTTTTCATATATTATTATAAAAATAATTAATTACCTTTTTTAGGAAGATTATGAAAATCCCAAAGGATCAACGAGTTGATATGCAAAACATGCCAGTAGGAATGTCCAAAAGAATGTATAAAGAGATGGTAAAAAGAAGAAGAGATAATTGCATCACATCACAAGCCATCTCAACAAAAACATGCTTCAAATGTATGTAATAATAATTTACTTTGTACATATAAACAAATAATTTAGCATCATATATTAATTTTAAGTATTTTATCGCAGAAAAGAAAACGAAATGGAACTCATTCAACACATAAATTAAGACGACAAGGAAGAAAAGGGTTGATATCAAAGTTTGTGAGTAATTGTTAAAATTTCCATATAACAACCCAAGGTTTTATTTTTGTATATTTTTAATTGTTTTAGAACAACGATCCTTGAATGTATTCAAATAGGTGCTAACATACAAAGAAGAGCCACTAGAAGAATTAATTGACATTGGATTAAATATGGGTTGTGAGTATACGTTGGCATATCAAAAATTAATTGTGAAATTTGTAAATATCTATGTTGTTTTACTTCTTTGAGTTTATAATTAATAGAACAAAAATATACTTTATATAAAATATATGATTTATAATGGGGTATAAAACTTGCAGGAAACAAATTATGGAACTATGCCAACAAAAGAGTTATTGCAACAAGGCATGAGACTTGGTTTTGAAACCATGTGTACAATTCATGAGTCACTTCTTGCTGTGGTACGTTACTATTCGATTTACAGTGACATATATTATTTATTTCAATTTTCATTATTCTCATCAATGTAGATATACTCATTACACTTTATTTTTATGTTTGCATATGGAACAAGATAAAAAATACGAAAAAAATCGATTCAATCAATAAAACATTCATCCAAAAACCCAAGCCATGGAAGTAGCTCGAGCACTAACAATAGTTCCAACGAAGAATGATGATCTATTTGGATATCAATGTAAGCTGTTGTATTTTTTGAAATAATTGTCTGTGAAAATCAGACATTTTATTTAATGTAATGGACATAGTGTCTCAAGTGAAAGACAAGGGTATACCAACAACAATATAGTTTGTATGACAAAGAGCCTCTTATTGATATATATTAAAATACATTTTAATTTATTCTATTGTGTTATCTAATGTTGCTCTGAAATGTTACACTATTGATTAAATATTATAACGAAGAGATGCGAAATATGATAATATAACAAATTAATCCAAACATCATATATAAATGCACTAATCAAATTATAATTTAGATGAATGTTGTTATAATATATATGTTGATTTTTCAATGAATAACAGATTTAAAAGATCAAAATAATTGCACTGTCACAGGTCGATGTTTCCAAAAAAGAGAAAATCTCATACAAAAAATCGGTGCGTCCATAACATAAACACGCATTGGTGCATTATGTTATATAAAAGTACCATTACAATATCTTTTTTGCATGATCGGTGCCTTTTCTGAAAACGACAACATTGGGGCGTTTAATTCTTCAAGCACTAGTATTGTTTGCAATTAACGCTTCGATGCATTGTAATTCTTAAAGCACCAATGCTTTCATAGAAATAATGCCTCGGTGCTACAAAATATTATTTGTAGCCCTGGTGCATTATTAAAATTAATAGCACTGACCCTTTTATATCAGTAGCACACCGGTGCTTCTATACAAATCATACGCATTGACGTTGCGAGTTTAAATTAAAGCACTAGGTTTGCAATATTTTTTTGCCTGCCTCGGTGCCATTCCTAAAAAAGAACGCCCTAGGGCTTTTTTTAATATATACCCACCGAGGAAATATACATTTCAGGAACCAAAGTTCTTTCCATTCAATGCCTTTATGCTTTTAGTTATGTATGCAACCTCGATGCTTTTATATATTTAGCACATCAATGTTATTTTTCCATGAACTACATCACTAAAAAAACATCCGCTAAAACCTCCGATTGCCCAATTTTTTTTAGTTGTGATAAAGTTCCATTATAATCTCGCTAAAACATCCGCTACCGCAAACATATGTTTTAGTGAATGTTTTTTTGACAATTTTTTCCGATTTTATAACACTAAAAACTCTTGTTATAACCTCCACTAGAAGGTATTTTCCTTGTACTATATTATTATTTATTAAAAAGTTTACATTGCTTTTATGTTATGATAATTTTCCTGCACCATGCCTATAGGGGGCTTGAGGATTGAGCAAAATATCCATCTTTTCAGTGAGCCTCGCGTGGGATCTGCTTCTAGATCAATTTGTTTGTAAATATTTTTATTGTAAATTATAACCCTCCACTAATCGACAATGGTTTTCTACTAAAAAATGTGTCATTCCTTTCCATGCATTAAATTTAACCTTTTTTAATTTTGTTCTCCTTGTGGATTTGTGCTAAAATTGACAAAATAGAAATGTGTGAAATTTCTTCAAAATAAATGAGTAATGACATTAGTTTGAAGAATGAACCCTTAGTATCTTGGTTAGCAGTGGCTCGAGATATTGTGATGTCTAATTATGGAGTTCATTTGGCGCTTACAAAAAATCTCGATCTTACGATGAAGTAAATGGGACTTTTATCAGAGTAAATTTTTGAAATTTATCTTGATTCAACATAATATTTGTGATCTGAAATGAACAATGAAGGTTTCTTGTAAAATTTTGCAAGCTAGTTTATGTCTTGTGGGAAATGGGTCGAAATTGCAACAACTCATAAACTTAGTTAGATTTTGTAGATCTAGACAGTGAAAAATAGACAACATGCAGCATCACAAAACAATAATTTGATGACGGATTTCATCCCTCCTGGGCTATGTCTCCGGGTCTAGCTTCAATATTGGCCCTTTATATTATATGTTCAAATTTGAAATTACATATACATAAAATGCTCAAATTGCAAAAATAACACTGCCATGGTGTCTAGAACATCCAAAAACCCCTGTGTAGGCTCTTCTTGGGGCTCAAAAATGATAAAAATGACAAAGTTAAGCCTCCTTTTTCATTTCCCTTCTAATTGTTCTGCAACATTGACCCCCTGTCAAAATTGGCAATGAATCATGTCTTTGGCAGCTTTGCACAATGACAAATACGCGCGGGTTTGGACACAATTCCTCTGATAAAAGTGTAAATTGTTAGACAGTTAACCGACCCTCACACCCCAAGTTTTCGCCCTCCTATTGGTCGTATGGAAATTAATGTGACCAGGGGCGCCAACCAAAGGACACGCGCCTGTTAGCTCCCCACTCCAGGTCATATGTCCGTTGTGAAAACCATGGGCTGGGCGTGAGCAGGGTGCCACTTGCCCGCCCCTCCCAAGATCATAGCCGGTGGTTACATGTGGTTTAATGGAACCAGTGTTGGGGGCTAACTCACAGCCCCTTCTGCCTTTGCCCATGGTCAAGTGATAACACATATAACGCGGGACTATACTTCTTGGCATTTATCTACTTTCTCCAATGCCTTTGCACCCGGTCATATAATATTTCACATAACTCGCCCACCTGACCCGCCTCCCCCCCCAAACACGTAACTGCTCGACCATAAATATAACTACACTGCTCTATATAACAAGAACCATGGTGTGGCCTAATAGTAAGGCAAACAATTGTGTTTCTGGAGGTTGTGGGGTCGAACCCGCAAAGTTCGGTCAATTTCCTAACAATATTTTAGCCAACAAACCTAAGCCACGTGGAAACCTTCCACAGGGCTATGTGGTAGCCTTTCATTGGGCGACATGGTGGCCTGTGGTTGGACAAACCACAATCACCACAACCAATAGAAACTCACCACTTTTCCAATCTTGATTGGTCCTCTAACAACCTTACTGCACAATCACCTTCTGACATTAGCACCACATCGTCATACTGCCTGCTCAGTTAGCTGCCCGATCAACCCTGCAAGTTGACTTTTTAGTTATTTGCCATGAACTTTAGAATGCGATAACTTTCTCATATGGTGTCAGATTGAGGTGATTCAAGCGTCACTGGAATAAAAAAGATAATATCTACGATTTGGCACTAATTTCAGGAGAATTTGAACACTTTTATTTCTAAGCATATTTTTGATCCCGTGGATCATTCCTCCCGGCTGGAAGCTTTTGGACTACCAAAAGTTTGTTTTTACTCAACAATTAAGTGAGGGTACAACTCCCTCACCTTCCGAATATCAATCCACATTGCTTTACTTGGATTCATACCTTTGAGCCCCACTTGAAGATACTCCACGTTGCCTCTGTGTGGAGTCCTTATGCTCCTATAAGGAATTGAGTCTTCCTGCAATTCATTTAAATATTCAGGAACAAGATATTCTATAGATGTAATCCAAACATTCTCTTCATGATCACCAATCATTATAGGTTGATACAATATTAAGTTTTCCACATTCACAATAGAATAAATTTGCATGTAAGGTGGCAAATCTAATAGGAAAGCATTGTTACTAATATTCTCCAAGATTTTGAAAGGACCTTATCTGATTGGCTTGAGATTTTTACCTTCAACTTGAAGTCTTTCCTTGCTGATATATAACCAAACTTGATCTCCCACTTGGAAATCACGATCAACTCGATGCTTGTCATGTATTTCTTTGTACTTTGCTTTGCTTTTCTCTACTTGTTCTTGTATTATTTGATGCACTAGCTGAATTTGTTCAATGAAATGCTTGGTTTTTTCCACTCACTATGTCCATCTACTGCAATATATTTACCAAAGTTGAAATCTAAAGGAGACTTTAGCAAATAACCTAAACAATGTTTAAATGGAGATACTTGTGTAGATGAGTGCTTGGCATGATTATAGGCATATTGGATGTAATGCAAATATTCATCCCAAAGTTTAGGATACTTACCACACCATCCTCGAAGGAGGTGCACTACTGTTATGTTCACTACTTCTATTTAGCCATTAGTTTGTGGATGAAATGCGGTGCTCTTCTTCAACTTCATGTCCTTGAGTTCCCATAAGATTGACCAAAACTTCCCAACAAATTGAGAATCTCAATAAGAGATAATAGAACTGGGTAACCCAAAGTTAACCCATACATTTTGGAAGACCATATTTGTGGTCTGTTCAACTATAACTTGTTTCTTACATGTAATCAACACACACATTTTGCTTAAACGATCCACAACAACATATAGATAATCATGACATCTCCTAGACATTGGTAGTCCCCCAACAAAATCCATAGAAATAATTTCCCAATGACGAGAAGGAATAGGAATTGGAGTGTACAAACTGAATTTCCTATTGCCCGGCTTGCTAGTAGCAGACATGGGACATCCTTCTACGTATCTTGAAACAATTTCATTCATGTGAGGCCAACAACAATACCTCTAAATTTGAGAAATTGTTTTGCCTACACTAAAGTGACCAAAAATAAGAGAAGTGTGGGATTCCCTTATGACATTGTCTCTTTCACCTTGTGGAACACATAACTTGCCAAGATGATACAACAACTGGTTACGAACATGATAATTCAACTCTTGAACATGATTTCCTTGACTCAAATTTTCATAAACATCTTTAAAATATTCATCTTGAGAATATTGTTCAATGTAACTTTCATGCATGATTGAGTTATGATTAAGAATAATAGATGCATTAACAATATGCCTTGATAACATATCTGCACCTTTGTTGTATATACCTTTCTTGTACTTAATTACCAAATGAAATTTCTCTAAGAATCCCATCGACTTGAAATGTATAGCTTGTTGTAGCTTGGTTTGTGATTGTAAATATTGCAAAGGTTTATGGTCAGTATGTATAATTGTCTCTTTACCCATAAAATAATTATTCCATTTCTTCACGCATTATACCAAAGCATACAACTCTTTGTCTTAATTTGGATAGTTAAAAAATGCATTCATAAATGTTTCAGAATGATAACAAATAGGCTTACCATGCTGCACTAAAACTGCTCCCATCGTATAATCACTTGCATCTGTTTGAATCTCAAATGGTTGTTTAAGATGTGGAGGTGCTAGAACTGGTGTTGTACAAATTTTCTCTTTTAAAGTGTCGAAGGCTTTATGTTGCTTGCCTCCCCCCTAAAAGACCTGTTTCACACTTGTCAAAGCATGTAATGTTGCTGCAATGAGTGAGAAGTTAGAGATAAATTTTCTCCAATATTGGGCTTCTCCAAAAAATCTCCTAACTTCTATTACTTTGTTAGGTTTAGGCGAATTCACAATAACATCAACTTTTGAGGGATCAATCTTCAATTCACCCCCTCCTACAATATGACCCAAATATGCCAAAGAGGTTTTCCCAAATTCACACATAGATATCTTCAAATATAACTTCTCTTTTCTCAAGACATCTAAAACTTGTTTCACATGTTCTTCACGAGTCTTACTGAAAGTCATAATATCGTCTAAGTAGACTATGAAAAAATCATCAAGGAATGGTCTCAACACGTCATTCATAACTCATGAATGTTGCAGGTAAATTGCAAAGCCCAAACAACATAACTAACCATTCAAACAAACCTTGTTTTGTCTTGAAAGCAGTTCTCCAAATATCGTCTTCAACAATCCTTATATGATGATAACTACTTCTCACATCTAACTTAGTAAAGTAAACAACTTCCTTTAATTGATATAGCAAATCATCAATGTGAGAAAGAGGATAACGATTCTTTACCGTAATCTTATTCAAAGATCTGAAATCCACACACATGTGCCATATATCATCTTTCTTTGGAACCATGTCAATAGGAGACCCACAAGGAGATGTGCTAGGATTTATTACCCCTTTGTCAAGAAAATTTTGAATTTACTTCTTGATTTATGCATTCTCCCAAGCTGGCATTCTATACATGCAATGTTTGGTAGTGGTGCATCTTGCTGCAAGTGAAGCTCATGTTGGATTCCTCTTTTAGGAGGAAACCCTTCAAGTTCCTGAAACATCTTGTCATAAGTGTTAAAAACTTCAACTAATTCATTCTTGAGTTTAGAATCACATCTTGTGAAAGCTTCAAATTCAATAGTATCTTTATCTTTAATCATCAACAACACAAAAATCTTACTAGCATTTACAAGCCTTTTCATCTGTCCAACACTAATAAGAGATAAGTCCATCTTCTTGCGATGTGCTCCAACAATATACTCAACTCCATATTTAAAAATATGATATTTGTTCTCATGATGATAGAATATGGGTTTTCGGTCATACAAGTATGGACACCATAAAGCAATTCCACAAATATCAAGTGGTACAACCTCAAGCTCTACCTCATCTATAAAATTAGAAGTGCTAGCAAATTTGAGATTACATTTTCTTGTCACTTGTAATTTGGCATCATCACATACCCAACCCAAAGGGTAAGGTTTAGTACGAGGTGTAGTCTCTAGATTTAGTTTATTGTCAATTACTTCAGAAATAAGATTGACTTGGGATCCACTATCAAACAATGTATCAACTTTTGTATGTTTTGCAATGACCCTGATATGGAAAAGATCACTTCTTTCTTTATCATTTTGAGATTCAATAGGCTTACAAGAAGAACTAGTACTTGCATTAGAAGCTATACCTTTCATCCCATGGATGTGATTTTGGTTTCATCACCTGAATCAGAACCTAGATCTTGTTGAGTTGTAGCAACAATCTTTTGCTTCCCTTTGTTATTGAACTTATTTGGTCTCATTTATGGATGTAATCTCCAACAATGATCTTCATCACAACCTTCTTTTGAACAATGTTTACATGTAACTTTCTATCCTTCCTTCTTGACAATAACATTCTTTTTGCCTTTTCCTTTAAACTTCCCCTTTCCCTTATCTCTAGATTTGGAATGTTTCTTGCTAGTCTCTTGAGGAACATTCTTTCCTCTTGATTCTAAATGGGTTGCATGAACACATACTTCATCCACATTAGTGGGATTAAACATAAGTATAATATGTATTAAATAATTATGTAATCCACCTATGTATTTGAGGAGAGAGTCTTGTGAAGACTAATCAACACCCAAGATTAAAGCTTTTCATCTAAATTCTTGTGTGTAACTTTGGACACCTTGACCCTTAGCTTGTCTAAAATTTTGGCAGTCCATAATTTCTTTTTGCATGTGAGCTAATGTATAAAATTTCCTTCTTAGTGTAGCTTTAAAACCATTCCAAGAAGAGATAATTTTACCACTTTTATACAAATATTCTTGAGTTATTGCCTCCCACCAGATGAGGGTTGCACTTTCCGAATGATGATAAGAAAGTTGAATATTTGTAACATCATCATCAATCTTTTGAATCCTACAATAGAATTAAATTTGACTAACCCAATTATCCAAATATTCAACATTTACTTCCCCATTGTACATAGGCAATTCAAACTTGACATCAAGCTTAATCAAAGGAGACTTAGCATATCCTTTTGGAGATGAAGGAGGATTAGGTATATGAGATGAAGGATGTGAAGGAGGAGGTGAGGATGGAGGTGTAGATGGAGGTGAAGGAGGAGGTGGAGGTGGAGGCTTTCTCCCATCACCACCATTACCTTTTTGATGATTATAACTATATCCTAGCAACCTTGTTGTCCTCTCATTGTACAACACCTTCACCATATTAGACATATCATAGAAAGGCTTTCTAAAAGCTCTCTCATCCTTAAACATCAGCTCTTTTCCTTCTTCATGTGCCATGACTGGTGGAGTTTGTGGAGTTTTTGACCTCCTTGAACCAATTTTAGGGTTTGGTTCTTAAAGCACTCCTTCTCCTCTTCTCAATTTAGACCTTGTAATCATTCATGAAAACACTTGCAAAAAAATGTGAAACCTTCAGAACAACCATGTTCAGTTACCAAACTGATATGAAATTAAAATTGAAGGTTTCTTATAAAATTTTGCGAGCTAGTTTATGTCTTGTGGGAAATGGATCGAAATTGAAAAAGCACATAAACTTAATAAAATTATTGTTTGGAGACTTGTGTGGTTGAGATTTTAAGAGTGAAATTTCGAAATTGAATCCACATGTGTCATTTTTAAGGTATAAGTTTCGAGTCACCAACTAGACTCATCATCAGGACAATCATTTGTAAAAATTTTCTGATTTAAACAATGAAAAATAGACAACGTGCAACATCACAAAGCGACAATTTGATGACGGAGTTCACCCCTCCTAGGCTACGTCTCCAAGTCCAACTTCCAATGTTGGCCCTTTATATTATATGCTCAAATTTGACATTACATCAACAAACAATGCTCAAATTACAAAAATAATACTACCATTGTGTCCAAAACACCCAAAAATCCCTGTGTAGGCTCTTCTTTGGCTCAAAAAGACTAAAAAATGACCAAGTTAGGCCTCGTTATTCATTTCCCTGATAAATGTTCTACAAAATTGACCCCTTGTCAAAACTAGCAACAAATTCTATCTTTGGTGGCCTTGCACAATGAAAAATTTGCGCGAGTTCCACCATAATTTTGCTAATAAATATGAAAATTGTCAGTCAGTTAAGCGACCCTCGTGACCCAAGTTTTTTCCCTCCTATTGGTTGTATGAAAATTAAATGTGACCAGGGGCGCAGGACAAAGGCCACGCGTATGCCGAATCCCTGCTCCAAGTCATATTTCCGTTACGAAAACCACAGGTTGGGCGTGGGCAGGGTGCCACGCACCCGAACCTTCTAAGATCACATCTAGTGGTTATGTGTTGTTTAATGGATCCGATTTTGGGGGATAACTCCCTGCCCCTTCCACCTCCATCCACGGTCAAGTGATAACACATATAACCGAGGGTTATAACCCTCAGCACTTATCCGCTCGCCCTCGATGCCTTCATGCTTGGTTATATAATATGTCACATAAACCGGGGCTGGGGCGGTTAGGTGAGCCCTCTGGCTCGATGTTCCCCCCAAAACACGCCAACCGTTCGACCATAAATATAAGTTCATTGCTCTATATAATAAGAACCATGGTGTGGCCTAACGATAAGGTAGATAGTTGTGTTTTCGGAGGTCATGGGGTCGAACCCTGCCAAGTTTGGTTGGTCACCCAACCAAATCTTAGCCAAAAAACCTAAGCCACATGGCGGCCTCCCATAGGGCAACATGGGAACCGTTCATTGGGCCATGTGGTGGCCCATGGTTGGCCCAACCACAATCATCACAACCAATAGAAAATCGCCACTTGTCTAGTCCTAATTGGTCCTCTGACAATCGTACTAAACAATCACCTATTGGTGTCAGTGACACATCATTGTACGACCTACCCAATCCGCTTCCCAGTCAACCTATAAGTTGAAGTTTTAGCTATTTGCCAAAAACTTCAGAGCGTGATAACTATCTCATACTGTGTCAGATTGAGGTGATTCAAACGTTGTTGGAATCAGAACAATGAGATGTACGATTTGGCACTAGTTTGGGGATAATTTGAGCACTTTTATTTTTAAGCATATTTTTGATCCCATAGATCAATTTGATGGGTAGGGAAATTACCGAAGAATTAAGTGTCTTTATGAAATTATTAAAATGAATTCGTGGTGCTTTTCATTGTTCTTTGCGATTATTTCTTCAAATAGGGTTAGGAATTTGCATATAATTTTTAATTTTGAAATTGATTGAACCAAGAGAAGAATGTTGATGTAACATGCGCTTATCGCTGGAAAATTAATTTACAAAATGAAATAAAAGGCTACGACGAAACCCTTATTCAAATTAAAAAATGGAAAAATTTTACCTTCACGTTTTTAAATTAATTAAAAAAAGCACGGTGGTTAAGATGGATCTATGTTAGTGATTTCACTAGCATATGAAATGATAGCATTCCAACTTTTATTTTGTACATTCGGTTTTCTTTATATGCACTCACAAATTACCTTTACTCAAGGTTTGGGGTTTATTTAAAAAAATGGTGTTAGCATTAGTAGTTTTGATGGTGTATGAATGTCTCTTATATTTGCAAAGAGAGGAAGTAGATATAATATATATAGAGTTACGGTTCATATTGACCCTGTAGCCTTGTTGCGTATCTAGAAGTTTGCACAATGGCTTCTAACTAATTTTTAACTTAAATGTAAATTTTTTAATAAATAAATAATTGTAAATCGAGAATTTAGTCCTGGAGAATCACTCATTGCTTCCGCATTGCTCGAATTGCAATTAGGTTTTATAGAATTGTCTGAATGTGAACAACAAATTGTGATCACAATGTTGGTGTAGAGGAATACATTGTGTGGAGTGCAGAAGCTTCCTCTGCACAGTGAAATCTCAACACAAGGAAACATAATAGCATTAATTTTAGATTTGTTTAGAGCCCCCTCCTCGCCTACATAAAATATCCGCAACCATGAAACATAATAAGATTAATTGCAAATTTGTTTAGAGCATCCCACCCCCTCCTACATAAAGGACCCACAACCATGTCAATTATGGCATCAATTGGAAGAGCAGTAGCAAAACAATGTCAGTTTCAGAGCATTGATCGATGAAATAACCACTCACAAAATCATTTTTTTTTAAATGAATTGTCAGGCACCAACAAATACCAAAAATAAAAGGCCCTCCACTAGGGGAATTATGTCCCATCAGAGCTCGCTTAGCCAATCTAAAAATTGATTTTTTATTTTATTTTATTTCCAGAAAATGAGAATATCATTTTTGAATTTACGGGGAAATATAAATATTGAGCATTTTCCTGCAAAATTTTGGTTAAAATTGAAAAAACATACTGAAATAATTCAAAGTCAATGCACTTTGAAAGCGAGGCGAATGTTGTAGTCCCAGGCAAGGCAGGGAATAATAAACTTTGTTTAATATAGTGATCCTTAGCCAAGACCCCAAAATTCATGTTGGTGTATTTGGCAATGCATGTTTTGAGTAGATACCTTACAAACAATATCCACTTGACGAGGTTCTTAAATGGTTATGTTGCTTCGTGGATGTCATTATCTTCCATTTTAACATACTTAGTGAATATGTCACTAATATAAAAAAATGATTCTTAACATAGAACAAGGAATCATTGAACCTTCATTTTGACAACATTTATAGATGGTGTCAAAGTGTCCATGTGTGTAAAACCACTACTAGTTCTCATCGATGTTTTCATATTTTCACAAATTTGTAAACTGACTTGGATATTCCATGGTTAGGTCACTAAAACCTATATTAACGTATAGCTACTACATTGAACCTATGGTTCATTATGGGACCATTCTTCTTGTACTTTATAGTGATTTAATAGGAAATTAAATACACCAAATAAATTATTTAGTTACTATGACATGAAAATAGAGCTACAATATATAAGGCACACATTGAAACACTTAAGTACCTTAAGAAACAAGATGTGGAAAAACCCAACAAGAAATAAAGGATTGGGTATTTTGTATCTGATGGAAGTTACAATACATATTATAAAGCAAGCCAAGTTGGATGTAAAGCTACTAGACTCCATGATATACTATAGTCCTCTACATATTGTTTCTCTCTCTCTTTCACTCACTACTCCATTAGTATCTCCTCCACACTCACTACTTATATTGTGAAACATAATGGTGACCAAAGAAGGTGAATCCTTTTCCATGTTTAGAACGTGAGATAGTGGATCCATGATGAAATCTTCAATAAGCCCTAATCAAACCAAAGAAAAATACAACAAAAAAGAAACAATATTTAAATGATGTACATAAGAGAATGTTATAATACTCAACCACATGAATGATGCAAGCTCTCTAAAGAAAGATTTCCCTTAGTATTTTTATCAAATAACAATTTGAGACAATCATTTAGAGATAAAAAGGGTGATATATTTATACATCTTCATTGGGGTTTAGGGTGATAGCCCCAATATGGTGAGTATGTTAACCTAAGCAAATGCACACAATTATAATAAGTTGGGTTAATTACTCATATGTGGACTCAATAAAGTTACCAATATCACATCAAATAAAGGGACAACATGTGGCCTCTAATAAAGATTAGCCATAATCTCAACACCCCACATTTTGTTCAATTAGAAGCCACAAAGAGCACATTACATCTATAAATCATCATAGTATATAATCACAAAACGCCCCTTAATTTGGTTTGTGGTTGTCCAAAGGCATAATATTTGTAGCGAAAACCTTCACAATCTTAAATGTGAACGATTGTGCTACAAAGAGTATTTTTGATGGAGAAAACGAGTGCTTTTTAGAAATAGGAGAAGAAGCTAAAATAAGAGCTTAATATGGGGCTAACTTTAACTTCTATTTAAGGGGTGGCAGAAGGGGGAAGTATTCTACTAAATACTGATGGAATACAAGAAGTAAAGTACACTTGGGGGCTTTGATCCAGGTGGATATTGGTGGCCACCCACCTATTCCACATAGACCCCCCAGATAGTTTCATCTGTTTCCTTAATTGTAGCACAATTTACTATTTTTGGCAATTTTTTGGGACTTGAACTTCTGGAGCCGTTTTGAGGCCCTAAACGATGTTTTTAGGGAAAACAGAGACACTTAAATTATCCCAAATTGCCGTACAAATTTTGTTTTCGACCTTCTCTTTGAGATCTTCGAAACGAGGTATTATTATAGCCAAACGAAGATCGTATGCCAAAGTTACAACCTCGAGGAGTTGATGTACCAATCTACCCAAATGAGGCCCATAGTTTTGGCGCTTCATCTCCTAGGGTTAGGTTTTTCGATGTTTAGGGTTCTCCACTATTTCTCAATAATAAATAGGCCTTTGAGCCTCATTGTAACTCAGTTCAGAGGCATGTAGCCACCACATCTGTTCTCAGAGATAAGCTACCATCGCCCGAGCTAGTCTTATTTCCATTATTTTTGTAAGAATACTTCAATATTTTTCTATTCATGAAATTAAGTGTTATTTCTGCTGCATCTTTGTATTTATCATTATATCTATAATTTGTTATGTTCCTATTTAAATCCGGATCAGTGGCATCAGAGCGGTCTGCGCTTTCTCTGTTTTTCTTTGCATGTCCCCGACGAGGTCGGGATATAAGGAGTTAGGGCTCGATCTGGTTGAACCTTTGCAAGATCAGCCTCACAAATCACAATGGCTTCCCATGGCCGATGAAAAGAAATATGAGGGGGCAGTAGATCCTATCAAAATATTGCTCAAAGAAGCCCTCAAGCGACAAAGGAACGCGACGATGGACAACTTTTCCCAAATCCTTCAATGGCCACCCAGAGGCGACACATCTACTTCCAGCGACTACTATGGAACGCCACACTCTTTAAGGTACAAGTTAATTTTTACATTCCCATATTTGAGGGTCAGATAGATGCGGATGCCTTAAATAAATGGTTAAATATGCTAGAAGGATATTTTTCTGTTCATGATTTTTCCAGCTGGGAAAATATCACCTTTGCACTTCTCAAAGCCACCCCCCACGTTAAGGACTGGTGGGAAGCCTACTGCGAGTAGAAGGATGAAAGTACGACCTCACTATGTTCAGCCGCACCCACTTGGAATTCATTATGAGATGCCATCAAGGAGCAGTAATAAACTCTCGGAAGCTATGGGGATAAAGACATAAAGTGGACCATGCTGCGACAAGGAAGGGACCAAGACGTGTCAGAGTTTACCAATATTTTTCATACCCTTCAAACAAAGTTGGGTATCAAGGATTCAGAGTGGCATTTGGTACTAAAATACCGTGACTGCCTACATAGGTACATCTAGGATGAGATGGAGTTCTTGGACATCTCCTCGCTTGGTACGATGTACCGATACGCTGTCAATATTGAGCAAAAGTTTAAGCAAAAGAACCGAGACTTTGGATTCGCGAATCCGAAGAACAAAGGACAAAGCCAAGGCAGGGTGACCGAAGACAATCCGTCGAAGCTGTAAGAAAAGAACACCACCACGAAGTCAAAGAAGGACACATGAAAGTGGTGTGAGTTACATAAGAACCCCACTCACAACACAAGTGAGTGTCAGACCAAGTAGTCGTTGGTGGCCGAATTGGAGGCTTTAGAATCAGATGCATGTTCCGACCCTGAGTCAGAACCTGATAAGAGGAATGAAAAAGGAAAGAAAATTATTGATGTAGAGCCTAGTGCCACTGTTGCCACTGCCAAGATCTAGAAGAATGAGCCCGACGATCTAGAGGAGGGAGAGCGTCTTTTCCACTCATAAATGTGGGTGAAGGGTTCGCTGCTACAATTCATTGTCAACAGTGGCAGCCAAAAGAACCTCATTTTATAGAGTGTAGGCTTCTGTGATCCATATCAAGTTTGTGAGAGATTTTTCGGCGAAAATCACATGGAATACCATTTGTCGACGCGTTTCGAACCAACCAGTGTGGTTCATCGTCAGGACAAGTTGAAGAAACAGATCTAGCTGAGCATGTTAAATAGTCTGAGCAGAGCCTTCAACGGCTAACTTGACCAACGACTAGTTTGACACTAGGATCGAGGTCAAAATTATTTTATTAATTTAATCAGTAATATTTAGGACCAATCCCTTAAAAATATATAAAACATTTTTAATGGGTATTTAGTTCAAAAAGTATTATTAAAAATTATAAGTTAATTAGTATTTAAAATGAAATTTAGTTAAATAAATGACCTTATAATATATGAATAAATTAAATGCCTAAATACAAATATATAAAGTAATATATAAAATAATTTTATTTAAAAGTATTATTAAAAATTATAAGTTAATTAATAACTAAATGGAAAATTAGTTACATAAAGGACCTTATAATATCTGAATAAAATAAAGTAATATCAATAGGATGTTAGGTTAGTTAGAAAATTAGTTAAAAAGTATAAGTTGATTAGAATTTAAATGGAAAATTAATTATATAAAGGACCTTATAGTATAAGAATAAATTATATGCATAAATATAAATATATGAAGTAATATATATATATATATATAATTGACTGGACAGTCAGTTTACCAAATTCCTTTAATCAAGAGAGATGACATACATTGGGGATTAGAGAATGGTTATAAATATGTCCATATAGGAATGATTCAGTTCGGCATCAATCCTCTAGTCCGACCTGGCTTGAATACTTCGTGTTTGACTTGTGTATTAGATACCAGGATGAATAACTTTCATGATGCTTTGCTAGGAGGATTCCAGAGCCCTCTCAATAATGGCCCTGTTTGGTCTTCTGTCATTCCTCGCTATCAAGTTTCTTTAACTGACCCATATATCAATGATTTCCTCAATGCTTATATATAGTTTTACGGTTTTGATGTTGCTCCCCAATCTCAAATTGCTCAACTGCATGCATCCATTTGCCTACGGTTTGTCTCTACTTCTATGCCTACACTCAATCCTAAGTTGAAAGGCAGAGCTTTGAAAGAAGGAGTAATTGTTGGCCCTGGAAATACTACTCCACTACAAATTGGTGTTTGTGAATGTACTTTGCCCGATGAGTGGAATAATAATTATGTTCCATTGTCACAAAAATACCCTTAGCTTAATACTCTAAAGACACCTCAACACTTGTCCTTGATTCAGCATCCTGAGGTACATCTGGATTAAGGCTTAGTTCTCCCACACTTACTCGTTCCATGTCTGCTGTCAATGCAACTCCCCTCTTAAGAGGTAAGGATCCTAAATCCTCTTCCTACCTCTCTGAGCCCAGAAACATGCCAGCTATCCCAAGAAGGATGACCCAAAGGTCCCAATCTCATAAATCTGCCGATTGCCAATTTTGTGTCCCGTCTACTTCCTTTCAGACTGAAGAATCTCATTCTCCTAAAAATGATTCTCAAGTCTTCATTCCTGACATTAAAAGTTTTTCTCTTCTAAGAGCTCAGTCCGAGATATCTGCAAAAATAAGTGATAGACATTTAGAACCTGGAAATACTAGAAGGACATTTAGCAGTGGAACAAAGAAAGCAGATTTTCAATGGTTATCTATGAAAGATATGTCTGATTCAGATCAGACAGAATCAGCAAAGTTACACAACTATACAAACTATCAAATTGTTTGTATGTTGCAAAATATTGATGATATAGCCAAAGATGTTTTAGAGGTCAAAGAGCATATTAATAAGTTGTATTCTGGTTACAATGAAATTTTGGGCACACAAAATGAACATACCCAACAATTGAATGACATCAATTCTAATATGGGTATTATTTCCAAATCTCTTGGTCATTTACGTGATGCTCTTCCGGTCCCTACTTCTCCTCCACATTACAGAGAAGTAGACCTGTCAAGTTCCAAATTAGCATTCACTTTTTCTGAGCCTGAGTCCTCCCATAAAAGTATTCTTTTTAAGGGGGTAGAGAATATTGGTAAGCTTCAGATTGAAAGAATTCAGAAAGGAATAGATTTAGCCAAGGAGAAAACAGAATTAATGAGAAATCGGCTAGACGGATTTCCTTCTCTTGATAGTCTGAGACTACCAAAACAGTATGTTAGTCTCAAAAGTTTGATTGAAAATGGCCAACCATCTGCTCCAAAAGAAATATTAGCCATGTCTGGTGAGTCAAGTTTTAAGAGAGATAGACATGAGCCTTATTTCTTTTCACACAAAGGAAGGAAAGACCAAGAGGACTCTACTGCTCATGAAGCTTCTGCTTCTAGCCCTTTTGGTAAATATTCAGAAAGATTACAGACCACCTCCACAAACTTAGATAATCCCTCAGGAAAGGGATATGGTAATACTCTGCTAGTGAATATTGATTGCTTAAGTAATGAAGAAGTGATTAATGTTCTACATAATATTCATGCTTGGGCATTACAAAGGAAAGCTGAAACTAAGGCAAGTTGGTCTGATATTGTTACCCAGATTGTTTGGTCTTTCACTGGTATTGCAAAAATGTGGTGGGATAAATTGTCTGATAGAGATATGACACAGATTGTTGAAAATGAAGATGATCCCTTGAAAGCCTTGTTTGATGCTTTGAAACATGAGTTTGTGGGAAGTGTGCCAGAAGATTCAGCTCATCATACCCAGTTATTCTTATCTCAGAAACTATGTGATATTGATTATCTACAAGAATATTTCTGCACTATGCAAAAATTGCTTTATCAAGCTCATGACTCTCATAATGTTGCATATTTGAGATATTATATAGCCTCTATGCCAGGAAAAATCCCAGACCCGATAAACCAGTACATAGAGACTAATAAGATCAATATTGAAAATTGGTCTTTTGTAGCTGTCCATAAAATGATAGTCTCTATACTTCAAAAGGAATGTGTTGCGGAAAGGGCTAAAAAGAATTTCAAGAAGCCGATGCATTTTAGCACCAAGTTATGCAATTATTTTCCTGAAACATATAATTTTGGTTGCCACTCAAAATCCAAGAGCAAAACATTGAAGAAATCTAAAGCCACTTGTTCATGTAAGCCTGAGAAGTATTTTCCCAAGAAAAAGAAATATTATCCTTCCAGGAAAACTTTCAACAAAAGAAGAGTAGTGTTTAGGAAGAGGTCAAAACCTTCAAAGAAAGTTACTTGCTTTATTTGTGGGAAAGAAGGTCACTATGCAAATGACTGTAGAGAGAAGAAAGATAAGAAACAAATGAAAATTATGGATATTTTCTCTAAAATTCACGATCCGAGAGAATGGGATCTTATATCTCATTCTGAAGGTGAATATTTTGAGGTATCTAGTTCCTCTTCATCTGATGTTGAAGAAGATATTCTTGATATAAGAAGAATAGATCTGGATGACAATTCCTCTGATTCAGAAGAAACTTTTATTCTCGACATAAAAATGTTTTACAGTTCTTCTGACAATTTGCAGATGAAGATTGCAACAGTCAAAGCTGAATTGGCTCAGCTCGATCCAGTCCAGTTCACTGCAAGAAGGAGATTGGCATAAAAACTTGAAAGCCTAAAGAAACAACTACCTTCTGGGAAGAGGAATAAAAAAAATTCACAGATGAAGAGTTAATAGAAAAAGAATTAGATTCCATGTTCATGCCACTCCAGAAAAAAGAAAATTCATCATCAGATTCAGGTATGGATAAAATCAGTTCTTTAAAGAACATAATAGGACAATGAGAATCCTCAATTCATCATACTAGATCAGAGATGATTCAGTTATCATCCAAGCTCCAAATGCTTATCTCAGATTATGATGATTGTAATTCCAAATTATCCAGTTTGTTGCTTAAGAATGTTTCAGAAGAATTCCCTCAAAAAGTTGCCAGTATAGAAGAAGTCAAAGTAATGGGAATTGGAGATAGAGTGGTAATTCCTATGAAAATCAAACTGCCAAAAATAAAAGAATACACTCTTGATGCTCAAATTGATTCTGGAGCCATGAGTAGTTGCTGCAAGTAGGTGCAATTCCTTCCTATTATTGGCAGCCGACTAAATTTCAGTTTCGAGCTATTACAAAAGATGTGATGGAAATCAATCACATAGCTCCTGGTTTTCCAATTTGTTTGAATAGTGTCCAGGTAAAAGTTACATTGTACAATTTTGATACAGGTTTTGACTTTCTTCTAGGACAAGATTTTTTGAATGATCTATTGCCTATCACTTTTGGTAAAGGCACAGTCACCTTCACAACTCCTGAAGGACCAGACAGCTTGCCCTCTTCTAGTGATTATCAAATAAGAGTACAACCGACAGACCAAGGTTTAGTCCACCACAGTCTCCAAGATCTAACCAAGATTAACAGAATTGTCAAGAATGCATAACTCCATGGTCCTAAGACTTTGGAGAAAATATCAGACAAGCTCCAGAAAGATTGCACTACCTCTAAGCCTGATCAATTCTGGACCCGAGAAAAGTATTTTGTGGGCCTTACTTATAAAGAGAATTGTGTTCCAAAGCCACAGAAAGCCAATGCTAATCATATGAGCCCCTCAGAGAAAGACTTATGTCAACAAGAGATAGCACAATTATTAAAACAGAAATTGATAGAGCCTTGTAAAAGCCCTTGGGCTTGTCCTGCATTCTATGTGAATAAACACAGTGAGCAGAAAAGAGGTAAGAAGCGGCTAGTCATCAACTATAAAGCTCTGAATGATGCCTTGTTACCAATCTGCTATCCTTTGCCTAACAAAGAGCTATTACTTGCCAAAATTGCTAATGCCAATGTTTTCAGCAAATTTGACTTAAAAAGTGGTTTCTGGCAGATAGGCATTCTTCCTGATGATAGATACAAGACTGCTTTTACAGTCCCTCATGGCCAATATCAATGGACTGTAATGCCTTTTGGTTTGAAAAATGCTCCATCAGAATTTCAGAAAAGGATGGAAGACATTTTCGGTGGAGAAGAGTACATAATAGTCTACATAGATGATTTGCTTGTTTTTAGTAGAGATGTAAATAGTCACAAGGTCCATTTAGAAAAGTTTTATGAGTTGGTTTATAAGCATGGTCTCGTTCTTTTAGATTCAGAAGAAAAATTTCAGATTGGTAAAGTCAGGATAGATTATTTGGGACTGCATATAGAACAAGGACATGTAAATCTGCAACCTCATGTTCTAACCTATTTATTGAAATTTCCTGATGTTATTAAAACATTGCAGAGATTTCTTGGTTGCCTGAATTATATAAGACAGTTTTATGAGAAACAAGCAAATGACACAAAAATTCTTCAGAAAAGATTGAAGAAGCAAGCAGCAAGATGGACATAAGAAATGACCAATGCAGTCAGAAGCATTAAAAGCAAAATCACAGATTTGCCAAAGCTTAAGCTGCCAGATACTAATCTTCCATTTATTCTTGAGACAAATGCTTCGGATCATACTTGGGCTGCAATATTGTTGCAGAAGCATGGGAGAAAAGAACTGGTGTGTGCCTATTCCTCAGGTACATTTGATGATACTGAAAGAAAGTATCCTTCTTCACATAAGGAGATACTAGCTGTCAAGAGAGGAATAAAACAGTTTCATTTGTTCCTAAAATGTTTCAGATTCTTAGTGAGAACAGATTTGAAGCATATGAAGAGCATTTTGGCAAACAAAATACTGCTTGAACAAGGAAGTACAAGACTATTGAGATGGGCATTATGGCTTGATGGTTTTGATTTTGACATAGTCTATAAATCTGGTGCTGAAAATTATCTTGTTGATATGCTCACAAGAGAAGGTTCACAAGAAATTAAAGAAATCAAAATGTTCAGGCCATTGCGACAGGATGAAGCATCAAGTTCAGTCCAGTCTAGAAGAGTCAGTCAAGTAATAGTCTGTATTCAATGTCATTACCATTTCTGTTGGGATTGTTTTGTAAAAAAGTTTGAGTCATTGCCATTAAGTCTTAGAGAATTAGTTCTGCAAAAATGGTTTGAGTCCGAGGATAACATGTGGTCATATGCTAGAGAGCTACCATATAGAGAGAGACCTTGGAGAGTTTATTATACTTTGTCTAGAGAAGTGGAGCCTTCTTATCTTTGCATTCATCCAGAACACTGACTGGACTTGGCATGATTACTTTACCATTCATCAAAAAGCCAGAATACATGGGTCTATCAAACTCATTTTCTTTGCAATAAATATAGATAGTGTTGTCAATTGGTGGAGTCCTTGGTTCAAAATATTTCTGGTCAAGTATATGCCGAGAGTCAATTGGATGTTAGAACATGATACTAAGTGTACTCTTAGTACTCTAATGTGGGAATTGCATATAGCCGCTCAGAATGATCATGTCATAGAATTCACATTAGTTCATCAGGATTCCTTGGTAGTTGCAAATGAAGAGGACCAGTCTTTCAGTCTCCTTGTAAGTTTCCAGGGTAGGATTTCTGTCGATGAACAATATAGACCCCAAAATTTGTATTCATTCATATTTTATTGTTGTTTCAGAGAATATGATCCCCCATGGCTACATATCCCTAATGAAGTTTTCGCTCAAAAGTTAAATGGCTTAGCAAATCATGAGGAAAGAGAAAACAGTGACTGATTGCAAAAGATCACTCTAATGAAATCTTTGCATGTCACTTCAATTGATATAGAATAATTGCTTTTGGTTTCCGTGGGATTTGGTCCAGTTAAAAAATCTCCACTGTGTAAATACTTTTGTCACTTCAATAATTGCTTTTGGTTTCCGTGGGATTTGGTCCAGTTAAAAAATCTCCACTGTGTAAATACTTTTGTGAAAGAGCCGATGTCCTAGATTCCGGCCAAATTCGTTTTCCATGTGTCAAGATTCGGTCCCCATATGGCTTAGCCTTTAAGGGATGAGATAACAAGTGGTTGTCCCCACTTGCCCGAATCTTTGCTTTTAGTACATTTCTTTAGTCAGTACTTGTTTCATGTACACCTCATTATTGTACTCCTACATTCGGACTATGATATCTTGCATGATAATCTAGCCGAAAGCAGATTCTTCTGGTTTCCAGTTTCCAGTAAAAGTTATGACCGGATTACCGGTTCAAAGGCTATATATTACTAGGCCTTGTATTGTAAAATCCATTCGGAAATTTATGAAGGATTGTTCTGGCTAAGTGTTATCGTTATATGAGTTTCATTGATATCTGAGTTTCATTCTTGTTTTCTGGTTTTGGTATTAAGTTCTATAGCTCCCTGCTCTGCATCTGCGAGATTTATTCTTGATCTGCTTGCATCACGGAGTCATAATTTTAATAATCCTTCTAAATAAACACCCATTCCAATTATATATATATATATATATATTATATTACTTCATATATTTATATTTATGCATATAATTTATTCTTATATTATAAGGTCCTTTATATAACTAATTTTCCATTTAAATTCTAATCAACTTATACTTTTTAACTAATTTTCTAACTAACCTAACATCCTATTGATATTACTTTATTTTATTCAGATATTATAAGGTCCTTTATGTAACTAATTTTCCATTTAATTATTAATTAACTTATAATTTTTAATAATACTTTTAAATAAAATTATTTTATATATTACTTTATATATTTGTATTTAGGCATTTAATTTATTCATATATTATAAGGTCCTTTATTTAACTAAATTTCCTTTTAAATATTAATTAGCTTATAATTTTTAATAATACTTTTTGAACTAAATACCCATTAAAAATATTTTATATATTTATATATATATATTTTTAAGGGATTGGTCCTAAATATTACTAATTAAATTAATAAAATAATTTTGACCCCGGTCCTAGAGTCAAACTAGCCGTTGGTCAAGTTAGCCGTTGGAGGCTCTGCTTAGACTATTTAACATGCTAAGTTAGATCTGTTTCTTCAACTTGTCCTGACGATGAACCACACTCGTTGGTTCGAAACGCGTCGACAAATGGTATTCCATGTGATTTTCGCCGAAAAATCTCTCACAAACCTCATTTTACCAGAGGTCATGAAGCAGCTGGTCCTACTGAACATACCACACTCGTAGCCA
Source organism: Pinus tabuliformis (assembly GCA_031772625.1). Classification (NCBI taxonomy): domain Eukaryota; kingdom Viridiplantae; phylum Streptophyta; class Pinopsida; order Pinales; family Pinaceae; genus Pinus; species Pinus tabuliformis. The sequence continues at coordinate 664,319,614 of CM062810.1, read as the reverse complement.
TACAAAATCGGGTGGCTTCACCAAGGACGAGATCTCCGAGTAAGCCAATAGTCCAACCTTTCCTGCAACATCAAGCCCTTCATAAATGAGGTATTGTGTGATGTTTCTCCTCTCGACGTTTGTGATGTATTATGAGGACAACCATACTTGTGGAAGAAACATGTTGTATATGAGTCTAGACCTCTCTCTGTGATTATTTATTTGGTTGATACGTTATACATGATACTACAAGTAGCCCCACCTACCGCCACCTCTTTGATCTCTGCCAAGAAATGTAGTAAGGTCATCTCCCAGACAAGGAAATTTATTTTATTTCTGGTTTGCTCTTAAAGTAAGTGGAAGATCGTAGCCACATCCATGGCCCCAGGGAAAGGTTCCTCCACGTAGCAGAAGCAGGTGGATACGGTCATGAAAGTATACAAGGACATCTTTTCCTCACCCACAGGGGTACTGTTGCACTGTCAGGTCAAGATTTCGTTCGATTTGACTTCTGTAGCACCTCTACCCAACGGGCCGATGTATCATCTCTCCATTGTGGAAAATCGCAAGTACAAGCAACGATATGATATACATTGGGTGCCACACAAGTTTCAGGTGGGCGACAAAGTCTAGTTACATATACAGAAAGAACACTTTACAAGATCCCATTGAAAACTCATATCACTCCAACATGGTCCTTAAACCATAATTTACCAAGGTCGTGGGAAACAATGCTTTGGAGCACAACATTTCTCCATTCCTTGGCTTGCACCGAGTGTTCAATGTGGACTGCCCTCAACCATGCTTCCCACCATTACTGGACACATCAAAGATTGCAGAACATCTCACACGGATTAGGTTTAACAGAAATTTCCTCACCTCATGGAGGCTCTGCACGCAATGGGGACCATTTCTTCCTAAGGGGGGAGGGATGATCCAGGTGGATATTGGTTGCCACCAACCTATTCCACATAGACCCCCCAGTCAGTTTCATGTGTCTCCTTAATTGTAGCACAATTTACTATTTTTGGCAATTTTTCGGGCCCTGAACTTCCGGAGCCGTTTTGAGGCCCTAACTGACGTTTTTAGGGAAAACAGATAGAATGAGAATGTCCCATGTTGGCATTTTGGTTTGTTTTCAGAATTTTATTTGATATCTTTGAAATGAGGTATTATGATAGTCAAACGACGATCTTATACCAAAGTTATGACCTCGGGAAGTTGATGTACCAATTTACCCAAATGGGGCCCATAGTTTTGGCGCTTCATCTCCTAGGGTTAGGTTTTTCGATGTTTATGATTTCCACTATTTCTCAATAACAAATAGGCCTTTGAACCTCATTATAACTCAGTTCAGAGGCATGTAGCCACCGCATCTCTTCTCAGAGATAAGCTACCATCGCCCGAGCTAGTCTTATTTCCATTCTGTTTGTAAGCATACTTAGTATTTTTCTATTAATGAAATGAAGTGTTATTTCTGCCGCATCTTTCTATTTATCGTTATATATGTAATTTTTTGCATTCCTGTTTAAATCCGGATTAGTGGTATTAAAGCGGTCTGCTCTTTCTCTGTTTTTCTTTGCATGTCCCAAATGAGGTCGGTATATAAGGAATTAGGGCTCGATCTGGTTGAACCTTTGCAAGTTCAGTCTCACAAATCCCGACGGCCTCCCATGGTGGATGAAAAGAAAGATGAGGGGGCAGGATATCTTATCAAAATCTTGGTCGAAGAAGCCCTTGAGTGACAAAGGAACGCGATTATGGACAACTTTTCCCAGATCCTTCAGCGGCTACACAGGGGTGACACATCTACTTCCACCGGCTACTCTGGAAGCGCCACACCCTTTAAGGTACAAGTTAATTTTTACATTCCCATATTTGAGGGTTAGATAGATGCAAATGCCGTAGATAAATGGTTAAATATGCTAGAAGGATATTTTTCTGTTCATGATTTTTCCAATCGGGAAAAGATCACCTTTGCACTTCTCAAAGCTGCCCCCCATGTTAAGGGCTAGTGGGAAACCTACTGCGAGCAGAAGGATGAAAGTACGACTTCACTGTTTTTAGCCGCACCCACTTGGAATTCATTCTGGGATGCCATCAATGAGCAGTACTAACCTATTGGAAACTATGCGGATAAATACATAAAGTCGACCACGCTGCGACAGGGAATGGACCAAGACGTGTCAGATTTTACCAATATTTTTCATACCCTTTGCACAAAGTTGGGTATTAAGGATTCAAATCAACATTTGGTACTCAACTGGGGCTGCCTACACAGGTACATCTAGGACAAGATGGAGTTCCTGGACATCTCCTCGCTTGGCACGGTGTACTGATACAGTGTCAAGATCAAGCATAAGTTTAAACAAAAGAAGTGAGACTTTAGATTTGCGAATCCAAAGAACAAAGGAAAAAGCCAAGGCGGGGTCACCGAATACAACCCATCGAAGCTGCAAGAAAAGAACACCACGATAAAGTCAAAGAACGACATAGGAAAGTGGTTTGAGTTCCATAAGAGCCCCACTCACAACACAAGTGAGTGTCATACCAAGCTGTCATTGGTGGCCGAGTTGAAGGCTTCAAAATCTGATGCATGTTCCGACCCTGAGTCAGAACCCGATAAGAGGAATGACAAAGGGAAGCAGATTATTGATGCGGAGCCCAGAGCCACTATTGCCACCGCCAAGATCCAAAAGAATGAGCCCGATGATCCAGAGGAGGGGGAGGATCTTTTCCACTCACAGATGTGGGCGAAGTGTTTTCTGCTGCAATTCATTGTCGACAGTGGCAGCCAAAAGGACCTCATTTCAACAGAGGTCGTGAAGCGGATGAGCCTACTGACCATACCACACCCACAACAATATAGCATCGGGTGGCTTAACCAAGGACGATATCTCCGAGTTAGCCAACAGTGTTGCCTTCTCTACAACATCAAGCTCTTCACGGATGAGGTATTGTGTGATGTTTCCCCTCTCGACGTTTGTGATGTATTATTAGGACAACCATACTTGTGGAAGTGACATGTTGTATATGAGTCTAGACCTTGCTCTGTGATTATTTATTTGGGTGATACTATACAAGATACCAGAGGTAGCCCCACCTATCGCCACCTCTTTGATCTCTGTGAAGAAATGCAGTAAGATCATCTCCGAGACTAGGAAATTTATTTTCTTTCTGGTTCGCCTTTCAAAGTAAGGGGAAGATCGTAGCCACATCCATGGCCCCCGGGAAGGTATCCTCCGCGTAGCAAAAGCAAGTGGATACGGTCATGAAAGAATACAGGGGCATCTTCCCCTCACCCATAGGGGTACCGTTGCACTGTCAGGTCAAGCATTCGTTTGATCTAACTCCCAGAGCACCTCTATCCAACAAGCCGATATATCGTCGCTCCACTATGGAAAATGGCAAGTACAAGCAGTGACATGATCAACATTGGGTGCCGCACAAGTTTCAGGTGGGCGGTAAAGTCTAGTTACATTTGCGGAAATAACGCCTTATAAGAGCCCATCAGAAACCACTCTGACATGGTCCTTACACCATAATTTACCAAGGCTGTGGGAAACAATGCTTTGGAGCACAACATTTCTCCATTCCCTTTCTTGCACTGAGTGTTAAATGTGGACCACCCTCGACCATGCTTCCCACCATTACTGGACACATCAAAAATTTCAAAACATCTCACACGAACCAGGTTCAACATAAATTTCCTCACCTCATGGAGGCTCTGCATGCAATGGGGACCATTGCTTCCTAAGGGGGGAGGGATGATCAATTTGGATATTGGTGGCCACCCACCTCTTCCACCTAGACCCACCAGTCAGTTTCATCTGTTTCCTTAATTATATCAAAATTTACTATTTTTGGTAGTTTTTCAGGCCTTGAACTTCCAAAGCTGTTTTGAGGCCCTAAACACCGTTTTTAGGGAAAACGGAGAGATCAAAAAAGTCCCAATTTGACATGAATAATTGTCTTTAGCCTTCTCTTTGAGATCGAGAAACAAGGTATTATGATAGCCAAACAGAGATCGTATGCCAATGTTACAACCCCGGGAAGTTGATGTACCATTCTACCCAAACGGGGCCCATAGTTTTGGCACTTCATCTCCTAGGGTTAGGTTTTTCGATGTTTAGGGTTTTCCACTATTTTTGAATAATACATAGGCCTTTGAGCCTCATTGTAAGTCAGTTCAGAGGCATGTGGCCACCACATATCTTCTCAGAGATGAGCTACCATTGCCCGAGCTAGTCTTATTTCCATTTTGTTTGTAAGCATACTTCAGTGTTTTTCGATTAATGAAATGAAGTGTTATTTCTGTTGCATCTTTGTATTTATTGTTATATTTGTAATTTGTTGTGTTCCTGTTTAAATCCAGATTAGTGGTATCAGAGCAGTCTACTCTTTCTCTATTTTTCTTTGCATGTCCCCAACGAGGTCAGGATATAAGGAGTTAGGGCTCGATCTAATTGAATCTTTGGAAGATCAACCATCCATGGTGGATGAAAAGAAAGACGAAGGGGCAGGAGATCCTATCAAAATATTGCTCAAAGAAGCCCTCAAGCAACAAAGGAACGCGATGATGGACAACTTTTACCAGTTCCTTCAACGGCTACCTAGGGGAAACACATCTACTTCCAGCGGCTACTCTGGAATTGCCACACCCTTTAAGGTACAAGTTAATTTTGACATTCCCATATTTGAGGGTCAGATAGATGCGGATGCCGTAGATAAATGGTTAAATATGCTAGAAGGATACTTTTCTGTTCATGATTTTTCGAGCCGGGAAAAGATCACTTTTGCACTTCTCAAAGCCACCCCCCACATCAAGGACTGGTGGGAAACCTACTGCGAGTAGAAGGATGAAAGTGCGGCCTCATTGTTTTCAGCCGCACCCACTTGGAAATCATTCCGGGATGCCATCAAGGAGTAGTACTAACCTGTCGGAAGCTATGAGGATAAATACATAAAGTGGACCACGTTGCGGTAGGGAAGGGACCAAGATGTGTCAGAGTTTACCAATATTTTTCATACCCTTCGCACAAAGTTGGGTATCAAGGATTAAGAGCGACATTTGGTACTCAAATACCGCGACTTCCTACATATGTACATCCAGGACGAGATTGAGTTCCTGGACATCTCCTTGCTTGGCACGGTGTACCGATATGCTGTCAATATCGAGCAGAAGTTTAAAAAAATGAAGTAAGACTTTGGATCTATGAATCCGAAGAACAAAGGACAAAGCCAAGGTGGGGTGGCTGAATACAACCCGTCGAAGTTGCAAGAAAAGAACACCATGACGAAGTCAAAGAAGGACACAGTAAAGTGGTGTGAGTTCCCTAAGAGCCCCACTCACAACACAAGTGAGTGTTGGACCAAGTACTCGTTGGTGGTCGAGTTCAAGGCGTCAGAATCAAATCCATGTTCCAATCCTGAGTTAGAACTGGACAAGAGGAATGACAAAGGGAAGCATATTATTGATACGAAGCCCAGCGCCACTGTTGCCACCGCCAAGATTCATAAGAATGAGCCCGACGATCTAGAGGATGGGGTGAGTATTTTCCACTCACAATTGTGGGTGAAGGGTTCGAGGCTATAATTCATTGTCGACAGTGGAAGCGGTTAGGTCTACTGACCATACCACACCTGCAACCATACATCATCAGGTGGCTTCACCAAGGACAAGATCTCCAAGCCAACCAGCAGTGTCGCCTTCCCTACAACATCAAGCCCTTCAAAGATGAGGTATTGTGTGATGTTGCTCCTCTCGACGTTTGTGATGTATTATTAGGAAAACCATACTTGTGGAAGCGACATGTTGTATATGATTCTAGACCTTGCTCTGTGATTATTTCTTTGGGTGATACGCTATACAGGATACCAAAGGTAGCCCCACCTACCGCCACCTCTTTGATCTCTACTAAGAAATGCAGTAAGATCATATCCCAGACTAGGAAATTTGTTTCCTTTCTGGTTCGCTCTCAAAGTAAGGGGAAGATCGTAACCACATCCATGGCCCCCGAGAAGGGTTCCTCCACGTAGCAGAAGCAAGTGGATACGGTCATGAAAGAATACAGGGACGTCTTCTCCTCACCAATAGCGGTATTGTTACACCGTCAGGTCAAGCATTCGTATGATCTGACTCCCGGAGCACCTCTACCCAATTGGGAGCACTGCGGAAAGAAGAAAATTTTAGGAGGGTGGATATGCGTGGTTCACCCATTTTGGGCTACGTCCACGGAGAAACAACCAGTCCTTCCTTTTATATTATCCAACAAAATGAAGAGATACAACCTACAACAGATCCGATGTAATTCCCTCTTCACTCTCAATATCCTCTCTCTTCCTCGCTCAGAATACACATCTACATAGACGCAATACAATTCCCTCATATATAGCGAGGGGTTTCCTTCTATGGCAAAAAACCCTATATTAAACATAACTTCTACCGTCATATTTCTGCCTAATGAATGACCCATATTGACTCCGAAATTACAACATTTTACAAGGAAATTTTACATCTATATTTAATTGGGAGCACTACCCAATTTGGGCTATGTCCACGGAGAAACAACCAGTCCTTCCTTTTATATTATCCAACAAAATGAAGAGATACAACCTACAACAGATCCACTATAATTCCCTCTTCGCTCTCAATCTCCTCTCTCTTCCTCACTCAGAATACAAATCTACATAGATGCAATACAATTCCCTGATATAGAGCGAGGGGTTTCCTTCTAGGGCAAAAAACCCTAAATTAAACATAACTTATATCGTCAGATTTCCGCCTAATGAATGACTGAGATTGACTACGAAATTACAACATTTTACAAGGAAATTTTACATCTATTTTTAACTGGGAGCATTGCAGAAAGAAGATAATTTTAGGAGGGTGGATATACGTAGATATAGAAAGAAGAGACACAGATATACGTGGTTCACCCAATTTTGGCTACGTCCATGGAGAAACAACCAGTCCTTCCTTTTATATTATCCAACAAAATGAAGAGATACAACCTATAACAGATCCGCTATAATTCCCTCTTCGCTCTCAATCTTCTCTCTCTTCCTCGCTAAGAATACACATCTACATAGATGCAATACAATGCCCTCATATATAGTGAGGGGTTGCCTTCTAGAGAAAAAAATCCTAAATTAAACATAACTTTTACCGTAAATTTCTGCCTAATGAACGCCCTAGATTGACTACGAAATTACAACATTTTACAAGGCAATTTTACATCTATTTTTAGCTTCGGGGGCGGTTCCAAATAATTGTTGTCGCCCCCTTGGACCCTCCTGGCGGCGCACATAACCGAGCGGCGTTGCTGCCACATTACGAAATGGGGTCCACTGCGATTATACCTCTTAATAAAGAAGATAATCAGGCTCCACACCCAACATATATGCTCTTCAAAACAGATGGAGAGAGGCAAAGTTATGGGATTGGAAAAATATTAAAGTGCTTTATGGGCTCCTAGTTTGTCCAGTGATATTATATGGGTGTGAATTGTGGGCTAGAAGCATCCCTGTCTCAAAATGGAAACATATTGAGAAAATCCAAAATGCTTGATCACAAGCAAGTTTAAAATAAAAAATTCAGTTTCTTATGAGATAATGTTGAGTGAAACAGGAGCAAATTCCATCGAAGCAATTGCTATGGTGCGCCTCATAAGGTATCTTCAGAGAATTGAACAAATGGGTGAAGGTAGATGGTCTAAAGTTATCTTCAATGAATGAATGAGTGAAAGAAAGAAATCATGGATGAGACAAAACAAGAAATGAATGAAAAAAATGGAATATTTACATAAATGCATGTCCCAAAAATAGAAAGGATTTGAAGAGTTATGTTATAGAGAAGTTTTGTAAGCATATATGGGGAAAAGAGTTGGGTACAAAGAAGAAGTACCATGTTTAATAATTCAATCCCATGCGTGATCTCCAACAAAGAGAGTACATTGGAGCTAGAATTCCATGGAGAGAAAATATTCTTATTGCTCAATTAGATCTGACTCGCATCAATTACGTGCAAAATAGGTTCGTGGAAAAGACCTAAAGAAGCTTGGGAAGAGCGAGTGTGTACTTTTTTCACTTTTGGGGCATTGGAATCGGAAAAAAATTTCATTTTGGAATGTGATGCTTTCAAAGACATCAGAGATAGTTACAACAACATGTTAACATCAATTCCTTGAAATTGTCTTTTTAGTCAGGGGACAGTTAGAAGGTTGGGTCAGCTCATCATTGATTTGAATAATAAGATGATTGAATTGTAAAAAGGAAAAAAGCACGGAAGTTAGTGGTCCCATAGACTATAGCTAGTCTCGTGGACGTTAAAATTTCATTCATTCCCCATATCAACCTCTACGGGTCTTTCTCTCAAAGGGAAGCTCAATTGTTCCCTACATTGCATGAATTATCTGTTGTGTATCCCTTTGTTGGCACAAGATTTAGGCCTATCTCATTGTGGGTACTATCTGATCAAATAGAACCTTTGCCTTTTATGGAGAACAAGGATGCTCTGTCCTCTGGCTCTGGGTGTTTGAATCATTGACATCTTTGTCCTCATCCCCCCATTGATAGCAAGGATGAGAAAAACAAGCTCAAGCAACAAATATTTCAACAACCAACACATATCTTGTTCCTACATTAAGAATTACAAAAGCTCCACTCCAAAGTGCCTGCTCAAAGAGGACATGGACTGGATTCGTCGACAATTTGCTAACATGTAATTCCAACGAAATGTTGATGAGGATTGAAGCACAACAATTAGGGTCCCAGATGGTACCTTAGATAAGATGTCTACTGATCCCCCCAGTTGATATATGCTTATATTTTGCAAATGTGTTTTGTTATGTTGTTAATTTTGTAGAGCCTATAGTTGTATAAATTTCTACATAATGTATAATCAGGCAGGGCAGTAGAGGACAAGTAATTTTTGAAACTCCATTCATGATCTCTAATAAATATTTGGTCTCTCTGTATTTTTTTTTCCAAAGAAAAAAACGGTAACCTTTTATTTGAAAAATGAAAAGTTACACTAGCAGATGCATTTAAGCATTCCATAAGTTGCCCATATGGGCTCGAGTGCATTTGCACCCCATGCAACGTTAGCAGAACTAACGTGCATAAAAAGAATAAGAAAAGAGAAGAGAAAGAAGAGAGTGGAAAAGGCAGAAAAAAACTGAAACCCGGCAGTGAGAAACACACGCTTCAAGTTTTTCTCCCCTTTTTCTTTTCGACCTTACGCCACTCTCCTTGAGTGGGTTCGATCGTGGCTATGACTAACTGTGTTTCTGCATTTGGTGGTGCTGTATCCTTGTCTGAGTCTGAAGTATCTGAGTGGTGATGCCGTTTGATCCCTCCCATGTTTTGATCCTTGTCTGCCTGATTTTGATGGAGCTTTGTGGTCTTGTTTTCTGTTGCAGTTTCCTTCTGTGTCTCCATTTCTTGGGCTACCCCTACATTCTCTGCGTGGGTGTCATCCTCTTCTGCTTCTGATTCTTCATCATCTGAGTCAGGGGGAGGAAATTGCCATCCTTTCCTCTGTTTCCCTTTCTGCTTCTTTTTGCTGTTTGCTTTTTTTGCTTCTAGGCATGTGCTTTGCAGGTGTCCTGTCTGTCTGCAGAGCCTGCATCTGAAGGCAGTATTTTCATAGTCTAGTGCTTACAGCCAGTTTTGTTGTTTATAGATCAGCCTTATGTTGTCTGGCAGCCCTTTGCTTAAATCTGCTTCTACACAAATGAGTGCAAAAGTGTAAATCCTTTCATCAGTCATTTCCAGATATGTTTTGATGTATTTCCCTATGCTGTTCCCAATTCCTTCCAAGACTGGTTCACTCCAGAAGTGAAGGGGAAGGTTGTATAGATGGACCCAAACCGGTACTTTGGATACCGTCATTTTATTTGGATCGAAATCTAGGAACCATGGGGTCATGAATAGCCCCGATGTTCCCCAGAACCATGGCCCATCTCTGATGATTTTTTCTCTGGTTTCCGAAGATGCAAATCTAACTATAAATAAACCCTTGGAACATAAATGTATATCACATTCCATGGTCCAAGAGGTGAAGATCCAATGGAATAGATCCATTGGTTTTGGCCAGAAGCTGTTAAAACGGCATATTAGTGCCTGTGTTTCATAAGACTGTACGAAACCATCAATTCCTGTAGCGTCAAAATTTAGGGTTGGGGTTTGCCCTAACTGATCTACTATGTATGGCCGAGGAGTATAACCGCCTTGATCTGAAGAGGACCCTGTGTCTTTGTTACCCTGAAGAATGTTCTTGTAGGAGAAGCCTCCTTTGGAATGCTGCTGAGGTGCTGGTTTTTTCCCCTTGTCCCCTCCTGTGGAGTTTTTGTCTCCCCCTGAGCTGCTTGGCTGGCCCTGAGGAGGGGCTCCTCCTCTTAGTCTGAGGTTCAAAAGAATGGTTTCCCCTGGGCTAATTCCATAGCTTCCCATGGTTCTGTTGTCTTGGAGAGACCATCTGCCATTGACTAGATGTTGGATCTGGTTGGGGTATCCAGTCAATGCACTGATTTTCTTCTTCAACTGCAACACAGTGTTTTCTGCATGTACCCATACTAAAGAGGATTGCATCTCTGGGGTTTTAATGAAAATCTGAAAGGGAGTTACCTGATGTCTACAATTTTGTTGAGTTCTTGCTTTGCCTGAGACGGTGACATTGTTGGTTTCCTTGTGATCTATCTGTCGACGATCTTCCAGATCTGGTCTTCTAATGCGACATTCTACCCTTTGCTTGTTGCGATCTGTCATCTCTTTGTTGGATCGATGTATACAGCCACCGATCAACTGCCTAAATTTCTGGAGATCTTGCATCTTTTTCAGATTTGTGATATCCGTCCTGGATCTACAAGAAAAGGGCCATGCAAAAGGGTCCGTAGTCGGATCTGCCCCATGCAACCCTACTGCCTTGCTTGCATGCCCAGGGTTGGCAGATCCGGGATATTCCAGGCCGATTACTGACATAAATCCATCCCCAAACTGAGTTCTAAACCCGAGAAAGACCGGCTGCAGAGCTCTGGTCTCGGACGGATTTGTTTTCTTCTCCTTCAGATCGGCCCCAGTTTCCTTTTGCCCGTCATGCATTGGGCGGTATGGGCGAAGGGTAACCACTGTAATCATAACCTCTGGTAACTTCCAGTTATTTGACCACATAATCGAGACTGCTTCAGGGATTTGAGAAAGGTTATAAAACTCCCGCAGTCCGTTCTTGCTTTCACTCCTGTGGGAGGCTGCGTCCTTGCCCCCCTCGCCGCCTCCGACGAACAGCTTGCCAAAGGTTCCATTCCTTGCCCAGGTCGAAAACGCAGCGGAGGCCATCTCTCGTCCGGGGAAACCTCCTTTTAATTACATAAATGAACAATTAATGGATGATCTTTTGGTCTCTCTGTATTTCATGTAAACACTTCCCAATTTTCTTGTTGTGTTTTGGGCGTAGAATTAATGAAATACTTAATTATCCTTGTAAAAAAAAAAACTTCTGTTTAGAAGGATCTGCAAGAAAATCAGCAACAATATTGAGAGTAGTAGCAATGGCCCACTTAGGATGAGATGAGAATAATGAGTTAGCAGTATCATCACCATCAACATCTTCCAACAATTGTGCACTGAATTCATCATTGATATGAGCATCACCAAATGGAGAAGCATCACTATGTTGCACATCTAACGTGGTAGTAACCTCATCTAAAATAGAGGACTTGAAGATACACCAAGGAGAGAGGATGAACCAAATGAAGAATGGGTCCAATAGATAACTTTGTAACTAGATGAAAAACTTTGAAAAAGTACATATGGGTTGACCAACATTAGAAGGAAAAGTGGAAAGGTCCACTACAACAATTTGGGAATCATCACCAAACGATTTTTGATGACAAGAAAGTCTAAACTTCTTGAATACCACTTAGGAATCTCACAAGGTTAAACGATATAGGTAGGAATGTAACCCTAGGCTTATAGCCTTAATAATCTACAACCAGACCAAGATTTTGATTTTCTTTATTTGGAAATATCTTTTCTATTACATGTTTTTTTAAAATTCCAAATATAATAAAGCAAAAATGTGTACGAATAAATTAAACAAAAAAAATGCTGTATACACATGATTGATTGATAAAAACAATAATAATTTTAGGCAAAATGTGCCAAGTTTGAAAGGAAATTAATAAATCTTATTATTAAAAGCCAAGTTAAGTCTTAATTGAAGTTTGTTGTTACAAACCCTTGCGAAGGTTAGGATCAAAATAATGCTTTAGAAGTGAAGATGTCAAAGAATCATAAATGGCAACCAAGGGTCACAAAGAAAGAGATAAAAAAGACTTCCCTTAATCACCTCAAGTAATTGTTAAATATCATTAAATTCTGCAGGAAACTAAACTAATCAACATTGAAATAACTTACAACTTCTGAATCGAATAAATGAAAAATTAAATCAAAATAATCAATGTTGAAGGATAAAATCAAGAGAGACCAAACTATATTTCTTTGTTACCTTTCAAGTTGTCCCCTACTATCAACAAAACATCTTTAGTCCTAAAAAACTCAGAAAGGATGAACAGAAGACTAAAATTATTTGTCCAAGCTATAACACACCTTTAGCAAGAAATTTATCTCCCTCCATTCGTAGTTTCCCTTTGCCTTTATTCTAATACAAATCAGTTTCTCCATTGAAATTCCTCTAATTGATTTTATATATTAATTTATGAAAGTATCCTAAGAAAACAAATAAATTATGAATTCTTTAGTTTAATATAACTATAAGCAGGTAACGTCTCGCCAGACTCATTTTATTTACTAAATATTTACTTTCGCCTTGTAACTCCCATTTAAAAATCAATAAATAAATAAAATAATTAGAAAGTAAATATAGTTACATTAAATCATGATATCGCAAAACCCTATGCCTCCCAAAAAATAATATATATAATAATATCCATGTCATCAAAGTTATGTCAATAAGTATCATTGTGTCCAGAATAATATGCATAAAATGTCTGAAAATAAGAACACATAAAATCACCATGTTTCTAGATGCAAATCCCTAAATGACATCTCTCTTTTTCATTCTATCTTTTCTTTAGCTATGTAAGGTATATAGATAGAGGTCGAGTTAGTGGAGCCTAAGTCAAGCTTGGCCATGGGTTTCTTTCCTTTGTCTTATAGGACTACAAGGATGGGTTGTTTAAGGAGAGACTTGGAAAATGAAGCAGTTGATAATATTACTTAATATAGAACAAGGGAAGATGAGACATGAATAGGTATGGCAGGCCAATGAATAATATCATAGCAGGTTGAGCAGGCTTTGGGTCCCAAACATCATTTGTAGGAGCCTAGAGAGTATGACAACCCCTAACTAATGACATCATATTTTGTAACATTTATTAATGATGCATCTAGGAAGGTTTGGGTCTACCCTATTGAAAAGTAAAAGTGAAGTGTTTTAAATATTTCAAAAATTCCATGTTGTTGTGGAAAGAGAGACTAAAATTTTTCTCAAGTTCTTGAGAACAGATAACAATGGAGAATATTGTCAAAAGGATTCAAGGAATATTGTAATAAGTTTGGCATAAAGCATGAGATGAATGTGCCTGGTACTCCTCCACATAATGGTGTTGCAAAAAGGATGAATCACACCATTATGGATAAAGTGAGGAGTATGTTGTCAAATTCTGGTTTGGAGAAGCATTTTTGGGCAAAAACAGCAAGGATAGCTTTTTATCTTATAAATTGGTCTCCCACTACAGCTCTGGATAGTGGCATTTTATTGATGGTGTTGGAAATCAATCAACCAAGGGGGTCACCCTGATGTGAAGTCCCAATTAGACCTCACACCATTTGGAATAGGAGCCCCATCAGGGATATCAACTTCGCTACCATGTATTCTTATAGGTTTTCCTTGGCTACAAAGTTCAACACAAGATAATTATGCATAGGTAATCTTGGATTAGCAAGTGAGTATGCATGGCGAGTGTTCGGTTGTATGTGTGTCAAGATTCTTCTACTGTGGAGGGAAAGGAAAGTGAGTCTCTAGGAGAGAGGTAATAGTACCACCTTAGAAGACACACACACACACACACACAAAATATATCTGTCTAACATCCAACGGAATAGTCCACAAAGATGCGATGATCATTACAACCATTATAAACAAGAATATTTGTCTAACATCCAGAAGAATAGTCCACAAGGATGTGACAATTATAACAACCATTACAACACATTCTCAATTAGATAAGCATTAAAATAATCGGAATAGTTCAACTACTTTAGTACAGGTGAAAGCACACATGGATCATAAATATTCACAGAACAATCTTACAATATACACAATCCATGCATTAAAACATGTCGGCCATCATGCTTCAATTATTAAGTAAAAGTCACAAGACACATGTATACAACGAACACCACTAGCCTCAATAGTGGAGTATTGGAGCCACTCCTTACTCCCTAAAAGAACTAGCTTGTCTCTCTAATTCCCTGCTGGAGGATCCAAGGTGAAAAATCCTTTGCTCATATGACGAGGGTGTATATATAACCAATAGGGTGATGCTTCACGTTCCTTATGACTCTTTGACTACCTTCATGACTGTTTGACTTCCTATGAATTTTTGACTTTACATGACTTTTCATATTCTGAATGTGTCCTTTGGACTTCCACTTTACAATACATTTTGAATAAGTAATTACATAATCTACAATAATGATGTGGCATATGATGACTCATGACACGACATGACATGACACTAATGACATAGACTGCATGATGATGTGGCAATGCCAAACTGTCCTTCTTGCCACTTATTTATGTATTCAATAAGAGATGTATCCAATGCACCATCTTCATGGGAGATATGCATTATTCTTCATATCCATCCTCCAAAGGGTTATGAATCAGATGGAGTCTTCATGTGGTCCTGAGCTTTGATCTTATGTTGTAATCCAGTGTTCCTTCATCTTCTTGTCTGGTGATAATCTTATCTCCTCGACTCCTTACGTGTTTTCTAGCATCTCCTCCTTCTCCATCTCCTTCTTCATTATCTTGCCATAGCATGATATAGTTTTTGTATCTGCAATTCACTCATGACAAGACGACATCAGTCCGATAAACCCCTAGTCTAAGATGTTTCATGATAATCCACTGACTAAGCTAGAACCGAGTGGTAGGTCGAGGGAGAGGCTCAGTGACTGCGCACTTGTGTAGCTCAGGCGGTCAAGGGTCAGGATTGAGCCTTGAGACTATGCAATGCGCAGTTCAGGCTTAGAATTGAGCAAAAAGATTGCGTAGTTGGGGAGCTCATAGAGCCAGGTTGAGGGATTGAACATTGATTTTTCCCATTGCGTAGTTTTGGAAGACGAAGGAACCCATGTGATTGCACAATTTCATAGTTCAAGAGCTCAAGGCTGAGGCTTGAGCCTTGAGACTATGCAATACATAGTTCAAGCTGGACTGTGCAAGAATATTGCACAGTTTTGAGGTTCAGTGAGTAAGGTTGCAGGGTTTTGCACTGTTTCTGTCAACTGCACAGTTATGGGAGGTAGAGTAGAATTGGTGATTGCACATTTTTTCAGTTCAGGAGCTCAGGGTTTTGGCTTGAGCTTTGAGACTATGCAGTGTGTAGCTGGGGCCAAGTTGGAGGGATGAATTACAAAAATTTTGGAGGCCAAGGCTCAGGCATGAGCACTGAAACTACATAGTGCGCAGTTTTGGAAGTTAGGAATTGTGCATTACACAGTGTTAAGGGGCTGGGTTGAAACTTAAGTGTTGGGATTGCGTAATGCGCAGTTCAGGAAGGCCATATGAGGCAAAGTTGTTGGGAATTTTTTGAATTTGTCTAAGAGTAGGATCAACGAAACTATTGTGGCAAGTGATAGGACTTGATTGTGAATGCGCACTTAGAGTGCTTGATGACACAACATAGATCATATGGAACACATTAACAACACACTTCCCTTAGTGCGACAACCTTTACGACAACTTACGACAAATGCGACACTAAAGATATACTTTGTGAAGACCGTGTCAACACTTGTGTGGCAATGCTTAAAACTTTGGAAATGAGTGCGACAGAGGTTTACATGGTAATATTGACTCATTTACACAAGGATAACCTCTTTAAACCACCAAAACAAGATTATGTATATTGTGCGACACTTAACATGTTAGAAGACGACAAGTGCTAAAGTCTAAACAACACTTGTGATATGCAAACAATAGTGAAAGAAATACACACCAGAGCGAAGATAACATGAAAGCAAAACTAATTAGAGTGAAATCAAACAAAAGCAACATCTAAAAGCATGAAAATGACACTTGTGAAAAGAAAGGTGTGTGAAAGCGACAATTTTCAAAACTCACCGAAATAGAAGTACAAACACAACTAGAAGTGAGAAACGATCGATGTTAGTGCGCATTGACTGTCGACATGGATTGGACATCTCACAAGCATAATCTTGGTGGACCGTGTTATGCTTGTTCAAATTGCATAAAAGAATGTGCTCGTGTACTTTTTGTGGACTGAGCATGTGTGAGCAAGTACGCTCGACACTTCCTATCCAAGAAAGGAGATCAAAATCATCAACTGACCAAGAAGTGACTACATAACAACTAATTTTTGTAAGATATTTAGTAGGCTCCAAAATTCAAGTGTAGGCAAAATTTTCGAGGGTGTTTGTCACAGCGACAACACTTGGCGACACACTGGTAGAACTCCATATTCTTTGCCTTAGTCAGTTCTTTCATGCAGGGTATAGTTCTTCAAGAAGTATTGATTCATCATTTACATTACCATGGGTTCCCCACTTACCCCGTGAAAAAATATAGTCCCCTTAATTCCTTTAATTGGTTAAACAAAAACACAAGATCAATGATCACATAATGTTTTGAATTAGGATATGGTGATGAAGTTCGCGAGCTTTATATTTTCAGAGTATAGTTTTCATATTTGGTATTGATCCACTACCAGTAGGCCTGGAGAGTACCTCGACAGATTCACTACAGGAACACAAACATTGCTTCGCTACCAATGAGCTTGGATAGTACCTTGGCGGAGTTACCTACTTCACCTATCTACACAAGAAGCCTTTCTCTTCTTTCACCTTTATTTATATACTTAAATAGGAACGTGCCTAGTCACTTATTCATTTTATGGGTGGAAAATGGATCCCGACTCATTGAGAGTAGAAGAGGTTGTCCCTTTAAAGAAGCATATATAAAACCTCTTATATTGGTTTTCTCATTTAGATTTTCCCCTTGTCCTACTATACTTGATTGGATCAATCTGGAAGCACCGAAACATAAAACCCCGAGAGTAGCCATGAGGCTTCCAGAATAGACATGGGGGTCATGGTTCGACATGAGGATTTCTTAATGCAAGGATCATATTTTCTGTCGTAACATCACCGACCAAAAGATGTAACCAAGACAAGGAAGAATTACAGAGAGTTAACCAAAAGTTGTAGTGTCACAAAGTCCTTTTCTATTTTGCCACATTCCCTTTTGAGCCAACAAATCATATTCATGCAATGTCTGACAAAATGAAAGGAAAGACAATACACAACAAGGAAACAAAACCAGAAGAAAAGAAATAAAGTGGCTAAATGAAAACATGATGTGAAACCAAAACCAGAAAACACAAGACAAATCACAGGAAATGAATACAAGATGATTGTGCAGGTAAACTAAAATGAAACTAGACCTACTCCTAACCTAACCAGCTAGAAGGTCGGGGTCACATATAATGGAATTTCCAATGTAGACACTGTAATTGTTCCCAACCTACAATCACAAATATTTGATCGATTAAAACAAATTTAAATCAATGTGAAATAGAAAAGATAAACACTTGAATAGCTTGCACAAAAGACAGAAGGTCTTGCCTGTCAGCATAAAGATATGTCATAGTTACTGCTTTTAAGCAACTCACAATCTTAACTTTCCGATGAAGATCACTTCCAAACAAACCTTGGAAACTTATTGTGAATGCACCTTCATATATGTCATCCACTTTAGCAAGCATGATAAAATACCAAATTATTTTCTTTGCGACGGATCTTGCCAAGTAATATTGCTTCAACCATTTAACAATTGGATCAGGAAATTCGAAACAATCCTCTTGAAAATCATGAAAACTTTGAAATAATGAATCTTCAATTAAAAGTGCGAAATCATGATGAGAAATTTGTGAGGGAAATTAGATCTGATCATATTCAGAAATATTGTCAAGATAGTGAGGACCTAACATAACCATTAGCGAAGGTGTTTGGTCAATTCAATGTCCTTGAATTGGCAATCATAAATTGTCAACCAGGGTACATAGACTGATGAAGTATGGGTGCACAATATGTGCTTAGAAGTTATTCATTAGGTCGTTATGTATTTGTTATGATCTAAACTCAAGATGGGAGCGGTGTTTGTCAACTGTATTAGTGTTGTAATTCTTAGGGATGTTGGCTAGGTTTCCTAGGAATTAATCTATATCCAATTAGTTTGTAGATGATGTGAGGGTGATTTTACTTATGTTAGATTGTTGGGATTTTTTTTTTCTTAAATATCCTCGTTGCAGCTCCTAATTATCTAAGTGCAAAAAGAAACCTATTCTATCAGCTATGAAGGAATACTGTTGAACTCAATTGTTTTAGGAGAGGTCTTCTCGCTTGTTCAATTTATGCTCAAACAAAGTAATCCAAGCAACATCTATGAATTGAACACACTTCAATTATGCTAGATAATAAGAAAAGGAAATAACTGTGTAGTACCAGGTATAAAGAAAATTAGATAACAGTTTAAGCTAGGTTTAAGGAAAATTAAAGTTCTTATACAGATAACAATTCGAGATCATTATACAACATTATCACACAAAACAGAGCAATTGAAGAATTAAAGGAAATCAAATTGTATTTGATTAAAACCTGCCACTATTTGTAGGGGCCCTCCACATAGCAGTTCAGAGCTTCAAATCAATACAACGCTTGCACACAAAAACCAATTTCATTCACACGAAATTCACAAACTGTTGATAAACATATCATTCGGTGTGCACCCAAATAACAATGGGACATTAGCTTTATAGCAGGTTTCTTGGCATAACTGTATGAATATTTTAAGCCTAATATCTCTTAATCCTATCTAAACTTATATTATTAAACCATCGTTTTGCTATTCTGAAAGCAAAATGATAAGGTTTCAGCTGATCTCAGGTTCTATTATGTGTTAATCTGACGGTTGACTTGGAGTTTGACTGCGATCTCCTGTGCTTCTTTTGGAAAACAGTTTCGAGTGGATAGGAAGGTATCCATGAGGGAGTCATCTTCTATCCATTCACACCTTTCGCTGCTGACCTGGAGCTCTGGAACCTCGCGAACAATGAAGACAACTACGGAATCCTAGACTAGCTGCGGAAACAGACTAATTCGGTAGCCAATTGCAACTTTAATTAAAACAATAGGGTATATAGTTGAATATGAACAAGAAAACATACTAATGCATACCTTCATCAAAACCTGGTAGATATGGCTTTATTTAAGTGGTAAATATATATGAAAAAGAGAGGATCTTTAGGCAAAAAGGATGTCATGGTAGGACAATCTTCAGACTCTACATTCCCCCAGACTAGAGATGTTGTATGTCCTCATACACTTCTTCCTTGTCTTTTGCCTGTGCCTCTTGTTTGTCATCTCCCTATTCATTGTTTTCTTCTTTTTGGCAGAGATTGACATTCTAGACTTCCTCATTAGAATTTTGTACTTTAAATTGATTATCTCTCTCTGCATAATTATGTTCTCTTTCTTTAGCTTCTTGTTTTTCTTATACCACAAGCTTAGATGTAGGATCAGATTGTCACACTTGGCAATCTATATCTCACCCAGTGTCTTCAGGGCTTGATTTTCATTTTTAAGATATCGATTCAGTTTTTCTAGTTCAAATATTTCTTGCTTTAAGATGTTTGAGGCCGATTGTTCATTCACCTGGTTGCTTCCTTCTCCAGGGCTCTGTATTGTTTCCTTTTTTGTTGTCACCTTTCTTTCCAATGACTCTATGTAGTCATAGATTTCCTGTTGTGCAGGGTCAATTCTTGGACTATGTATTGGGCTAGCTAGAGGTGAGTTGTAAGGCTGTGGTGATGATCTTAGTGACCCTTTTGGAGAATTCCTAGGGATTTCAATTGACTCATCCTCTATTGGCTCAATCTCTGTTGGAGTGTTCTCTATTGGATCCTCTTCAATTGGCTCATTTTCCTCAAGGTTAATGTAGTCTGTAGTCTTTGAGGTTGTTTGTGGAATCATGCTCAACCTTGTGCTCCTTCTCAACCCCGGGGTTTGTGTTTTCTGCACTTTCCTCCTCTTATTCTCTGATTTTTCTTCTAGAGGAGAGGTTTTAATTTGTGAGAATTCTTCTTTACTTGGGCTAGCTTTCTTTCTTCTAGGGTTTCCCCTCTTCATTCTCTACAAAAATTTTACTATAGGCAACTCTTCTTATGTTACCTCTGTCTGAGTTTGAGGTGCCTATTCCTTTATCATTTCTATGGTTCTCTTTCTCCCTTTGAGGGCCCTGCTGCTACTTGGTTTTTCTAGGGATTTTTCCTCAAAATGGTTTCTTATTAGGAAACTCTCCCAGTCATTCCCTATACTTTGGAGATGAAATTCGACCAATATTTTTACCAGGGGAGGTTCATCTGATGATCCCCAAGAAAGTGCATCATCATTCTAACATGATAAAATTACATCTGCTCGAACCTACCCTCATAAGTGATAAACTTCTAGAGCACAAGTAATAAGTTTCTCCATTTGTTTTTAAGAGCAAAGCTTGGAATACCTTTTTTGTAGATCGTGGTGTCCATGTTCAGATTCTTGAGGAAAACCTTCCAGTCCTCGCTGTCAATCCCTCTGTTTTTAAACCATTTTTCTCCATGTCTTGGCAACTCGGTGGCCTCAGCGATCATAGACTCCATTACTATGAGTTTTATGTCCCTAATTTTAGCCCCCATTCCATCGAATGAGTGCGCAAATGTCTTGGTTACCTCTTTGTGGAAGCCGTTAAATTTCTCAATGAACTCCAACCATTGTCTTCTTTGCAGCAACTCCCTAGTTTGTGGGTACCCCTCTAGGAATTTCTCCCTGCTGACTCAATTTGAACAATTACCCCCATGCCGAAGGATGCTATGCCTTGAATATTGGCTACCTTGACAAGAAAATGGGATTGGTAGGGTTTGCTAGCTGGCAGAAATATGGAATGACTGTGAAAGAACAGAGGAGTGTAAGAATAGGGAAGAACGGATGGATTTATCAAAAGGATTATGGGAATGAATTCGACCGTTAGGCACATTCAAACTTATGATTTGGTAATTAATTTGGCAGATTTGGCACAAGGTCGTGACATGACTTTAAGATTTGTGGCATGTGATATTTCGTTAGATGGCCATTACCCTTAGGTTACAATGAATGCACTTTAGTACTATATTATCTTACTCATACATGGTATATAACCTTCCCTATTATTAAATTAAGGTAGCACGTACCTTTTAATTTTCTGTTGCTAACCTTATTTGTTGTCCTTTAATCTCCTGCGGTGCCTTGTTGTCAACTGTCTTTTAATCCAGATCACCAAGTATTGTTCTAGACTTCAAAATTTTTAGGTTGCAGAAATTTGTTTAGCTGTAGAAAGTTGTCCAAGCTGTGGAAAGTTGTTGTTTCTGCAGCTTAAGAGAAAGAAAGCTTTAGTAGATGAACCTTTTTTTTTTAAATAAAATTTGAAGTGCCAACAAGTTGGTTTTCACTTTAATTTTCCTATATAAACATGGCAACAACATGAAATATTTTAACAAATTCCTCTCTTGTTAATGGTTTCTTATAAAGCTTGAGTCGATGTCCATTTACTAATAGAGGAGTTCTTTCTTTGTCAATAGTCCTAATTCTAACCGCACCATTGTCAAAGACATTCTCAACCTCATAAGGTCCAAGCCAATGGGTTTGGAATTTTCCTTGATTTTTTTTGAATTTTGAATCAAATAGCAATGCCCAATCTCCTAGATGAAACTCCCTTTATTTAATGTACTTATCATGCCATCTTGACCTCTATTATTACACTAAGCTGGTCCTCTGGAAGGCCTCTTGTCTGATTTCATCGAGCTCATTTAATTGTGTCATCCTTTGCTTCTGGGCTTCTGACAAGTCAAGATCTAACTGGATTGTTGTCTTATAGGTCTGGATTTGGAATTTTATTGGAAGTGAGACTTGCTTTCCATAAACAAGTTCATAGGGCATATGCCCTATAGTATTCCTCCATGTAGTCCTATAGGCCCATAAGGCTTCTTGAAGCTTTTCCACCTAGTCTTTCCTGTGTAGATGTACAGTCTTTGTAAGGATAGCCTCGATCACCTTATTTGTGGACTCAACTTGTCCATTGGCTTGTGGATGGTATGGAGTTTACTTTTGATGTGTTATCTTGTATTGGTCCACAAGCTTCTGCACTAGTCTGGATGTGAACTATGTCCCTTGATCTGTTACAATTTCTCTTAGAACACCAAAGCGAGTAAAAATATCCTCAAAAAGAAATGAAACTACAGTATTTTTAGTAGCAAAAGGAAGTGCTTTAGCTTCTACCCATTTAGTGAAATAATCAGTACATACTAGAATATAGCTTATTAGTCCAACAAAATCGAGTGCCCATTTTTCAAATGGTTCGATAAGTATCTATGGTTGTAGTGGCATCTAATTTGAAAGAGTTGGTTTTCCATTCTCTGACAACTGTCACATCTCTTAACATATTCCTTGGTGTCCCTGAAAATGAAAGGCCAATAATATCCTAAAAGCAGGATTTTGTAAGCAGTTCTCTTGTCAGAAAAATGTCCTCCACATGGCTCATCGTGACAAACTTTTAATATCTCTAGAATCTCGTCCTCCCGAACACATCTTCTAATGATGAGGTTTGGTCCCGTCTTATATAATTCCTCATTTATCCATGAGTAGAATGTGCTATTGTGGACTATTTTTTTTTTTTTTCTCTAGGAGATAAATGAAATGGAATTTTTCCTGTGGCCAAATAGTTAGCAATATATGCATACCAAGGTGATTTAGTAGATACTTCAAAGAGATATTCATCAGGAAATTTATCTTCTACAGGTCGATCATTGTTTTCATTTTGTATTCTAGATAGAAAACCGACAATTGTGTTCTGTTTTCCTGGTCCATCTAGAATGGTTATCTTGAATTCTTGTAAAAGTATGAGCCATCTAGTTATCCTTACATTAGTAACTGGTTTATTCATTAGGTATCTAATGGTAGAATGGTCTGTGTGGACAAAGGTTTCATAGCCAGTTATATAATTTCTGAATTTATTAATGGCATGAATTACAACTAAGAACTCCTTTTTGGTTACAATATAATTTAACTCTGCAGGGGTTAAATTTTTACTAGTATAATAAATGGCATAAGGAGTGAGATATTTTTGTCCTAAAACAACTCCTAAGGCTGAATCTGAAGCATCTGTTGAGATATGGAAAGGAAATTTCCAGTTAGGTCCTTTTAAGATGGGTGCTTCAGAAATTCTCTTTTTCAATGTTTCAAAGGCAACTTGACATTCGGAATCCCAACTAAATTCACAGTCTTTATTGAGTAATTTAAAGAGTGGGGATGCAATTTTTGTGAAGTTTTTTATAAATCTTCTATAGTATCCGGTAAAACCGAGAAAACTTCTAACATCCTTTTAACAACATGGCACTGATAACTTGGAAATGACTTCCACCTTAGACGAGTCTACCTTAATTCCATCTCCAGAAATATGGTGACCTAAAACAATTCCCTCGTTAAACATCATGAAACATTTTTCATGGCTTAATGAGAGGTTTTTTTCTTGACATCTTATTAAGACTTTCTCCAGTTTTTCTAGTGCTTCATTGAAAGAATCCCCGTAGACTGTGAAATCATCCATATACACTTCCAGACAATTATGGATAAGGTCAAATAAATGCCAAGGACTACCCTTTGGAATGTTGCTGGAGCATTACATAACCCAAAGGGCAGTACCCTGTAAGCATAAGTTCCCCATGGAAAAGTGAATGTGGTTATACCCTGATCTTCAGGGGCCACCTGACTCTGGTTGTATCCACTGAACCCATCCAAGAAGGAGAAATATTTTTTTCCTGCTAAAGTATCTAAAACCTGGTCTATGAAAGGTAACAAAAAGTGGTATTTTAATGTTGCTTTATTCAACTCCCTGTAATCGATGAATACTCTCCATTTTCCATTCTTTTTAGGGACGATTACTAGGGTTGAAACCCATTGGCTGTCAGATATTGGATAGATGAAATTTACATTTAATAATTTCTGCAATTCTTCCTTAACAATTTCTTTTAGATTCGGGTTCATTCTTCGCTGAGGTTGTCTAACCGGTCTTGCATTTTGTTCAATGTAGATATGATGTATGCAAGTTTTAGGATCAATCCCTCTCATGTCAGTGTATTCCCATGAAAAAGTAGAAGAATGTTTCTGTAAAATTTCTATCAATTATTTCTTTTGCATGTCTTCCAAATTTTCATTGACATTTAAGGTTTTCCCTGGAAATATTTCTATCGAGGAATTCCAGAATTTTTCCATGGACAACAATGATACTTGTTTAGAGGAGATATATTCATTTCGACTACGCTCATAATGTGAGGAAGATTCATTATTTTCTAGTAAATTCAAAAGTTTGTCTTCCTCTTTTACTTGTTCAGTGACAAAAATAGGTTGTATATCTTCTCCATCTTCTGTCCACTCTTCAGTTTCTGTATCTATTGTTGTTCTTGTAGGGGGGTATAATGTAAATTTTTTTGTAGAATTTCCATCTGAGATAAACATATCACCTGACCTACAACCGATAAAAGCGTCTGTTGTAGCCAACCAAGGCCTTCCTAGAATTAATGGATGTCCTCCTAGATTGTTCTTGGGTGTTAAGACCATGAAATCAATAGGATATTCCCAAGAATCTAAAGATACACAAACATCTTCTAACACACCATCTAGTTTAATAACAGATCTATCTACTAATTGCAACAAGGTTGGTGTGTATTGAAGGTTAGGAAGCCTAAGTGTGTCCATAACTTGTTTGCTCATTATGTTTATGGCTGCTCCTAGGTCAATCAGTGTGTTTGGTATTTCAGTTCCATTGATGTGAATTTTTACAATGGGGCTTCCTGGGTCTAAATATTTTTGAATTATTGTCGTCCCCATTATAACGTTTGCAATTTTTTCGACTAACTAAATTCTTTTTATATCTTTTATTCTTCTCCCTGATTGTTGTGTACTTACTTCCTTAATTGTTTTTGCAAAAATTGGTATTTCTATTATGGCTTGCAATAAAGGAATCTTAATAAACATTTCTCAATTCATCCATCGTATTGTAATCCGGAAAGATAATTTGTTTCTCTACTCCTTCATCGATTTCAGCCTTTCTGGAAAAGGTGGTTTAACTAATATTGAAGGTTGTTCTATGATACGAGCACCTATTGAATTTCTTCTGTTTGTTCAATTTCTTTTTGAGGGAGAGAAGTCTCCCCTTCTTCTGATTGATTCTTATGTTTTTGAAGATCAAATTTGTTTTCTGAATGACAACAAGAGGTTTTTTTGGTAATACTCTTCCAGAACTTAATTGGACATTATTTACGTCTAGAGGGGTTATCACATAAGTTTGAGGATTCTGAATCTCCATGTTGTATACTGATTGCTATGGTATCTTATTATTAGGATTTGGAAGTGGTTGAGTGGGTAATTGATTTTATTTTTGTGGAAATCGTAGGGAAAGCTATGGGTTTTGATTCTGTACTGGGACTTGTGGCAATTGATTAGCTTGAGGAATTTGATTGGACGGGGTTAAGAATTGTGGTGGAAGGTAGGCTAGCGAGTACTGTTGATATTGAGCATAGGCTCCATAAGGATTTTTCCATCCTTGATTCCAAGGTTGTGATTGTGGCAGAGCCCAAGGCTGCCAGGCTGAATTCCAATTACTTTGTGAAGACCGGGAAAATTGTTGTGGTCTAAGTCCTTGTGATTGGTTTGGTTGGGGGTTTTTCTGTGGTATTTTGGCTATAAAGTAGAGAGGGTCTACTGGTTCTGAGATTTCTTCCTCATTGAATACAACCTTAAGACCTGGTAAGGATGGACATTCCTTTGTATCATGATTATCTGCACATATGACATAGGTTTCTATGGCTTTTGAGTCTAAGGGACACTCTCTCAGAGCATGTTTCTTCCGACATTTGGGACAGAAGATGGATAATGCAACATTTTCATAATTTTTCTTGTTTTGTATTTTAAGGGTGTCTATTTGTTCACTTAGGCTCCCTAAAATATCTATTTTAAAGGTGTCAAACAGATTTCCTATTTCTGCCCTACTAACTGTCCCAACTGCAAACTTGTTTATTCTTGATAAGAGAGGGTCCCTAGGACTCTTTCCAACTCTTGCTTTGCCCCTTGAGATATGTACACATAAATCACAAATATCTGCAAATGGTAGTTGGGAAAAATCGCCTTTTCCAGTTAGATTAAGGAGATCGATCCATTCATCTTTAATGACTATGAGTAAAAGAGATTTTAAGGTTTATTCATCCAAATTATCCATTTTTTCTCTTTTAACATTATAAACAAACCTTTCTACCAAGTCTTCAAGATTCTCATCTTCTTTTTGTGTCATTTTGAAGGCTTCATCTTTAAGGTTACTAGGCATACAATAATCTCTATACTTGCCTAAGAAATCCTCTTTCATCTGTGCCCGTGTTGTTATGGAATGCACTCCTAGACTCATGAACCATTTTAATGTTGAGTCTTTTAATGTGGCGGGGAACAATTTCAACTTTTGAGCATCATGCAGATAGTCATATGATCTACATAATACTTCAAATTCGAAGAGAAATGTCTCCGGATCTTCATTTCTTTTACCATGGAAATTAGGAAGAATCGAGGATGATATATTTTTCATTATGAGGGTTGTATCTTCATCAAGAATAGGGAATTCTGAAGGATCTTGATTTCCTCTGCCTCTACCCCCTCCTCTACCTCTACCTCTTCCTCCTTCTCTACCTCCAATCCTATCTTCTTCACCATGGACATTGTGTACTTCTCCTTCTTCTTCAGCCATGATAGATTCTTCGGAGCTAATATAGTGTTCTTCTAATTTTTTTGGTTCCTCTATCAATGGTTGTTCAGAATATGTTTCAAATTCATCCTCTATACTAGGAATTTCTAATTCTTCTCCCACAGTTTGTTCACTAATGGGGGACAGAAAGATTACTCTTGTGGTTGGGGATGTAGGATTTTATTCAGTTACATTTTTAGTAGAAGAAGTAGGTGAAGTTTTGGACTGAATTTATGATGTTGAGACTTTAGGAAGTCTTTGTTGACCTCTAAATCGAATACGGGTTTGAGTAAGTGGTGCGGAATCTCGAAATCGTGGTGGAGTGAGTGGATTTATGGGAATTAAATTTCTTCCTCGTCCTACAAATCTACCCCTAGAGTCTCTATCCCTACACATGTCATGTTTTAAATTAATGATGGTTTTGTTTTTTTATTTTTTTACTTCTAATTGTACTTCCCTCGCAGCGACACCAAAATGTTTGGTCAATTCAATGTCCTTGAATTGGCAATCATAAATTATCAACCAGGGTGAG
Source organism: Pinus tabuliformis (assembly GCA_031772625.1). Classification (NCBI taxonomy): domain Eukaryota; kingdom Viridiplantae; phylum Streptophyta; class Pinopsida; order Pinales; family Pinaceae; genus Pinus; species Pinus tabuliformis. Next base: position 664,291,979 of record CM062810.1, on the reverse strand, counting down.
TAGACTGATGAAGTACGGGTGAAAAATATATGCTTATAAGTTATTCATTAGGTCGTTATGTATTTGTTAGGATCTAAACTCAATATGGGAGCGGTGTTTTTCAACTGTACTAATGTTGTAATTCTTAGGGATGTTGATTAAGTTTCCTAGGAATTAATCTCTATCCAATTAGTTTGTAGATGATGTGAGGGTGATTTTACTTATGTTAGATTGTTGGGATTTTTTTATCTTAAATATCTTTGCTGCAGCTCCTAATTCTCTAAGTGCAAAAAGAAACCTATTCTATCAGCTATGAAGGAATACTATTGAACTCAATTGTTTTAGGAGAGGTCTTCTCGCTTGTTCAATTTCTGCTCAAACAAAGTAATCCAAGCAACATCTATGAATTGAACACACTTCAATTATGTTGGATAATAAGCAAAGGAAATAACTGTGTAGTACCAAGTATAAATCAAATTAGATAACAGTCTAAGCTAGGTATAAAGAAAATTAAAGTTCTTATGCAGATAACAATTCGAGATCATTATACAACATTATCACACAAAATAGAGCAATTGAAGAATTAAAGGAAATTAGATTGTATTTGATTAAAACGTGCCACTGTTTGTAGGGTCCCTCCACATAGTATTTTAGAGCTTCAAATCAATACAATGCTTGCACACAAAAACCAATTTCATTCACACAAAATTCACAAACTGTTGATAAACATATCATTCGGCGCACACCCAAATAAAAATGCGGCCATTAGCTTTATAGCAGGTTTCTTTGCATAAATGTATGAATATTTTAAGCCTACTATCTATTAATCCTATCTAAACTTATATTGTTAAACCATCATTTTGCTATTCCGAAAGAAAAACAATAAGGTTTCAGCTGATCTTGGGTTATGTTCTGCGTTAATTTGGCGGTTGACTTGGTGTTTGACCGCGATATCCTGTGCTTCTTTTGGCAAATAGTGATCCGGATTTAGACAGGAACACAACAAATTACAGAGATAACCATAAACACAGATATGCAGCGGAAATAATACTTCATTTCATTAATGAAAAATACTAAAATAGGCTTACAACCAGAAATGGAAATAAACCAGCTAGGGCGATGGTAGCTTATCTCTGAGAAGAGATGTGTGGCTACATGCCTCTGAACTGTGTTAAAATGAGGCTCGAAGGCCTATTTATTGTTGAGAAACAATGGAAAACCTTTCACATCCTGAAACCTAACCCTAGAAGATGAAACGCCAAATTGTGGGCCCCGTTTGGGTAAATTGGTACATCAATTTCTCGGGGTCGTAACTTTGGCATACGATCTCCGTTTGACGCGCATGATAGCCCATTGGAAAGATCTCTCCGAGGACTATGAAGGAAAAGACGATATTTTGATAGAAAAATCGCTGGCGATAGATTTCCCAAAAAACATCGTTTAGGGCCTCAAAACGGCTCCGGAAGTTTAGGACCCAAAAAACTGCTAAAAATAGTAAACTGCGCTATAATTAAGGAAACTGAAAAACTGAAAGGGATAGTTGTGGGGGTCCAAATCGGATAGGTGGGTGGCCACCAACATCCACCTGGATCAAATAGTTTTGAGTGGATAGGAAGGTATCCATCAGGGAGTCATCTTCTATCCATTCACACCTTTCCCTGCTGACCTGGAGATCTGGAACCTTGCGAACAATGAAGACTACTAAGGAATCCTGGACTAGCTGCGGAAACAGACTGATTCGGTAGCCAATTGTAACTTTAATTAAAACAATAGGGTATACAATTGAATATGAACAAGAAAACATACTAATGCATACCTTCATCAAAACTTGGTAGATATGGATTTATGTAAGTGGTAATTATATATGAAAAAGAGAGGATCTTTAGGCAAAAAGGATGTCATGGTAGGACAATCTTCAAACTCTATAGAAGGCTGAAGTGCCTCAATTGCTTGAAAAATATCTGAATGGTGAGATAAACCATAAATATTAATCAATTTGAAACAACCGTCTTCAAATATACTGGTAGGAAAATGATAAAGCGCATGACAATTAATATTGTGATTAGATGGACTGATTAAAGCATTAGATTCCTAGTCATAATTAACAAATATAAATCAATTTGAATAGTTTCACAAATGCTCTGTATAATAGAATCATCTTCCTCGCATGATGAATGTAACAAACTATTTATTTGTAACTTGTAACACACTACACTAGCGTCATAAGCATCGAAAGAAGTGAAAAGGAATTCTAATACAACAAACACATGAAACCAGTCAAGATATAGTGAACGAAGAAGAATTTTGATGCGCACATAAAAATCATGCATTCATTCACACTTAAGAGGATTTTAGGTGTGTTGAAGAAAAAGCTTCATGATCTGATATTCAAAAGGAAAAAAGAAGTTTCTCATCATGAAATAAATTTTATAAGTATGACTACTTCGACCAAAGACGATCTTTGAGGTGATCAACTTCACGGTTCCATGACTTTGTGAGAGATACACATTCCAAAACCAAATTTAATGCAAGAGATTTGCATGAACATGAACGAGATGAAGAATATTCTTGAATCTGATCAAAAGTAAAATATTCAAAGTTTGAAATATTATATTTGAAAGATCAAATATCTTTCAAAATGAAATTTTCATTGAGTGAAACCATGCAAAGAGAAGGATTGTATGAGAGAAACCAAACCTGAATTAGTTCAGGGGGATTACCAAAGTCATGAGATCCTGACATAACCATCAATGGAAGTTGAAGTTTCTCGACTCCATGGAAAGTCTCGAAACTTTCAAGGATTGTAAAATTGCATTTTGGAAATTGCACCAGATTGTACACGGTGTAAGGGTAGGTGCTACAATTAATTTCAGTAAAACCACAACTCACCATATGGAAGCCATCTCCGTCACTGGATTGACTGAATTTCTCAACTTCAATTACCAAATTACTCAAGTTGAAAGATTATTATGATTGTGAATATGAAGATGTATGAATCATAGAAATTTGAGGAACAAGTTGATTTGAAGGGATGTCTTCATGCAAAACAAGAGATGATGAGGGATGGAAAGAATACTCAATGATTCGATCATTTCCTTTCATGTCATGGATAACCTCACTACCTTGTGTCAATTGTGAATTTAATTGATTGGTTGAATAACTTGAAGAGCACAGAGTATCTTCGTGATCAATGCTTAGTATTTTAGCTAAAAAAATTAAAAGTGATAAAAATTGCTTCATACCTAAATGAAGGGATAGAGTTCGTCTCCAGGATTCCAACACCGTTAACGGTTCGAAAACCAACATCGTATGCAAAAGTTAGAGCTTCTGAAAGTTTGGTAAAAAAAAAAAGCGCCGCGAGGCCAGCCCCCAACCCATGTGACGAATCGGTCGAACCAGGAGCTAGGGGCCAACTGTTAAGCGGGATTAGTGCACCAATAATCAGTTTATAATTTAATTAATCCATAATGAAGTTGGCGGAATTTGTGGCCGAGCCACTAAATCCAGAATCGCCACCAAACTTGGTGGACTTCACTGGAGTCTCTCCAGATTTAGTGGAGGTTTTCTAGGAAAAAATGTTTGAGCCATAACTTACTCAATTCTCAGTCAGATTTCGTAAATAAATAGTCATTTTTGGCTAATTAGCATGTTGGGAACTCATTGGAGAAGGTTTAAGAGGTAGAAGATGTCATATACTAGTGATTTTGGTCACCTGAATATTTTTGAAGCCCAGGACCACCAGGTGTTGGAGGCCATTCCCAGAGGAGTTGGTAACCAAATTGAGTAAAAAATAGCCATTTCTAATAGATTTGAATGTTTTGAACTCATTGGAGTAGGATTTAGAGTCATAATAGGTAATCTACATGTGTTTTTGGTCACTTGAATATTTTTTAAGCCTAGGGCCACCGGGTGTTGGAGGCCATTCCCAGAGCAGCTGGTAACCAAATTGAGTAAAAAAAATAGTCATTTCTGATAGATTTGAATGTTTTAAACTCATTGGAATAGGTTCCAAGAGAATTGGATGCATGTAATAGAAATTTGAGCACTATTGAAGCTAATAAAAGGGCCCACGCTATGAATTTGGACCAAGGAGATGTAGCCTAGGAGGGGTGAACTCCTTCAACAAAAAATTGTGTATTGAGCTCTATTATTTGTGCTTGCTGTTTTTTTTTTATGCTGTTGTTCAGCCATTTAAATTCATGCTTTTAAGTTCATGAAAAACACTAAATTTCACCAAGTTAGATGAATTGAAAATCACATGCTCATGGATAAACTCTTTTTGGATAAGCAAACCAATGCAAAGAAAAAAGTATATCTAGAAATGATACTAGCACAACATTAACTAGCAATCAATTTAAGGTCAAGTTGGTAACAAAGCATAAGGTTTCTTGCTTGATTTACTTGAAGGGTTTAATAGTTGTAATTGTTGTTATGATTATAAGGTTGAAGTTGGAGAGAGGAGAAGGGAAGCTACAAATAGCTAGTCCTGATATTAGGACAAGAAGGTAGAAGGCTGAGAAAGAACCATACTCACCCAAAGGACCACTCAAGGTAGCACCTGAATCACCTCAAGTTCCATCTCCATTAGTTGAGATAGAAGAGGCACAGATTGCACAAGAGGCTGAAGTGATTGAAGAGGTACAATTAGTACAAATTTCTGAGCTTGAAACCATAGCCATTATGCCCGGAGAAAGGGAGCATGAAGGTACCTCTTCAGAAGAGGAAGAATTCAAGAAATCTTTCTATAATTTGACTGAGATGGTTAAAGTCCTCTATGAAGAGAGGAACACCAGAATGGTTGGAGAGAGTTCTAAACCTCCACATGGAGAAGGAAGTTCAGAGAACAAGAAAGATGAAAAGAAGGATTCCAAAGGAAATGGTGGAAATCAACCTCCATCTCCACCATCCTAATCATCTTCCTCATCATCTTCACCATCTCACACAACATCATCTTCCACTACCACCACTGCCCATACTCATTCCAAAACCCCAAAAGAGAAAACTCCATTATTGAAATTGAACATAAAATTCGAACTTCCCATGTACAATGGAGAAGTGAATGCAAAAAAGTTGGACAATTGGATTCAACAGTTGGAGGTATACTGTAAAATTCAGAGCCTTCAAGAAGATGACATAAAGATCCAATTGGCTTCATTAAGGCTAGAAGGAGCCGCACTAGTTTGGTGGGAAGCAAAGACTCAAGAGGAAATGCGAATCCATGGTAAGATATCCATTTCTTGGGTTGAATTTGTTTCTGCAATTAAAAGACAATTTTATCCTTTAGCTTATATGCAAAAAGCCATCATGAGTTGGCAAAAATTTAGGCAACTAAAAGGCCAAACTGTCCAAGACTACACTCAGGAGTTTAGGAAGAGGGCTTTATTGTTGGGAGTAAACTTGAATTCACAAGACACACTCTTGAAATATATTGGAGGTTTACATTCCTATTTGCAGCATACTATCCTTATGTTTAACCCAAGCAACTTAGATGAAGTATGTGTGCAAGCCACACATCTTGAGGCAAGGGGAAAACAAAACATAGAGGAGAAATGTGAAAGTGAGGGTAAGGGAAAAGAGAAGGGAGGAAAATGGAAGGGAAAGAAGAATGAAAGTATAAAAAAAGAGAAGGAAAAACTCACATGCAAAAACTGTTCAAAGACTGGCCATGATGAAGACCACTGTTGGCAACTTCATCCAGAATTAAAACCAGATAGATTGAAAGCCAAAGAGAAGGGAAAAACTGTTGCTATAGCTGAAAAAGACTTAGGGTCAAATTCAGGAGATGAGACAAAAATTACAGCTATGGGTTTGAAAGGTCAACATGTTGAAAGTACTAGTTCCTCAAATAGTCACAACAACACTCCAAATGAAGACAAAAGGGAAGAGTTGTTCACTGTGAGAGTAATCTCAAATCATAACAAGATTGATGCACTCTTTGATAGTGGATCACAAACAAACCTGATTTTAGAAAACTTAGTTAAAGAGCTTAAACTTGAAACTGTACCACATCATAAACCATACCTTTTGGGTTGGATAGTTAAGGATGCCAATTTAGACGTTTCAAGGAAATGAATTTTTAGATTTGCTATTACTACAAACTTTGTTGATGAAGTCGTGTTAGAAGTGGTTCCACTTGACATTTCTGGAATTATCTTGGGAAGTCCATATTTGTATGATAGGAAAGCGGTGTTTCATTGCTATGAGCACAAATATCATTTTCTTAAAGATGGGGTGAAGTATATTGTGAGAGCTCATCGCAAGGAACTGAACATTTCTTTAGTTAATGCAGGGAAAATGAAGAGGCTAGTGAATGCAAGTCAGAACTTGACATTATTTATGATCAAACAAAGAGATGTTTTGAATCATACTTTTCATAAAGATTCTTATATTTGTAATGAGTTGTTTCATAATGATAACAAGTTGCCTATGAAAGAAGGTGAAAAACATTTGCAACAACCAACATTGGTGTTGAGCAGTGTTGAAAACAAGGTGTGGGTGAAAGAAGTTGAAAAGGTAAAATAGAAGAGGACAAAGCAGCTTGGAAAAGAAGGCATGGGTTTCATAAATGTTCATTGCTGGTTTCCAAAAGGAACATTACAATGGCGAAGAAACTTGGGCAAAAGTCGACTCAAGTACAAGGCAAAAGCAGCTAAAAATCGCCATAGAGACAAAGTACAAGGTGAAAGATTCTAAGTTTTCTTTGATTGTTGACAAAGGTAGGAATAAGATGTTTTCTACAAAATTAGATTGTTGTTCTGCAAATTCAGAAATATTGCAGCATGACGATGTCAAAGACAACAATAGATGGTCATCGGAATCAAGGAAAAAATTGACTTTTTATGAAAAACTCCAAATGATGAAATTAGGAAAATTTAAATGGATAAAGACTTGAAGGATGAGGGAACAGTCCCCTCATCAACATAATCAGTGATCAAAAGAGCTTTTGGGGTCCAAAAGGCTTCTAGTGGGGAGGAATGATCAGGGATCAGTATTTTAGCTATAAATGAAAGTGCTCAAAATTGCTTCAGACCTAAATGAATGGATTGAATTTGTCTCCAGGATTCCAACGCCATGAAATGTTCGAAAGCCGACATCGTTTGCAAAAGTTAAAGCTTTTGAAAGTTTGGTAAAAAAAAGCCCCGTGGGGCTAGCCCCCACCCCATGTGACCAAGCACCCGAACCAGGAGCTAGGGGCCAACTGTTAAGCGGGATTAGTGCGCCACTAATTAGTTTAGAATTTAATTAATCCGTTATTAAGTTGGTGGAATTTATGGCAGAGCCATTAAATCCGAAACCGCCATCAAACTTGGCAGACTTAACTGGAGTCTTTCCAGATTTAGCGGAGGTTTTCTAGGAAAAAATGTTTGAGCCATAACTTACTCAATTCTTAGCCAAATTTCGTAAAAAAATAGTCATTTTTGGCTAATTGGAATGATGTGAACTCATTAGATCATGTTTAAGAGGTAGAAGAGGTAATCTACTAGTGATTTTGGTCACTTGAAGATTTTTGAAGCCTAGGCCCACCAAGTGTTGGAGGCCATTACCAGAGCAGCTGGTAACCAAATAGTCATTTTTGGCTAATTGGCATGCTGGGAACTCATTGGAGTATGTTTCAGAGGCAGAAGATGTCATCGATTGGTGTTTTTTTTCACTTGAAGATTTTTGAAGCCTAGGGCCACCAGGTGTTGGAGGCCATTCCCAAAGCAGTTGGTAACCAAATTGAGTAAAAAAAAATAGTCATTTATGATAGAGTTGAATGTTTTTAACTCATTGGAGTAGGTTTCAGAGGCATAAGAGGTAATATACAGGTGTTTTTGCTCACTTGAAGATTTTTGAAGCCCAAGGCCACCAGGTGTTGGAGGTCATTCCCAGAGCAGCTGGTAAACAAATTTAGTAAAAAAATAGTCATTTATGATAGATTTGAATGTTTTAAAATCATTGAAATGGTTTTCAATAAAATTGGATGCATTTATCAGCAAGTTTATCACTATTGAAGCTAATACAAAGGCCCACACTATGAAGTTGGACCAAGGAGATGTAGCCCATGAGGGGTGAACTCCAAGAAAAATTTGTGTATTGAGCTCTGTTATTTGTGCTCCAGGTGTTTTTATATGTTGTTGTTCAGCCATTTAAATTCATGCTTTTAAGTTCATGCAAAACACTAAATTTCACCAAGTTAGATGAATTGACAATCACATGCTCATGGATAAACTCTTTATGGATAAGCAAACCAATGTAAAGAAAATTTTATATCTGGAAATGATACTAGCACAAAGTTAACTATAAATCAATTTCAGATCATTCCATCACAAGTAGATGCATTTCAAACAGTAGAGCATAAGGGATAGTGAGATGAAGAGGAAGTTTCAATAAAAGCATCTTCTTTGACCGAATCATATTTTAGATATAAAATAAAATCTTCATGAGAAATCAAAAGATCAATTGGTGCATTTGGGCATACGTCATCGCTTAAATCAACAAAATTATCACCATTAGAAGGATTGTTTCCCAAGGGTAGGTATTGATTGGAGGAATTGATTGCATTTGATTCACTAGCAATATTATCAACTTGAAAGTCATCCAATAATGGAAGCACATCATCTTGACATGGGGGACTTTGAAAAAGAGGGGAGATTAAAAGTTTCTTCACTTTCCTCCTCCTATATTAGTGTAATGTGATTGCCTTGTATCTAATCACAATTTGAACCAACAACTCAAAAATCAGGAGAGCATGAAGAGCTAGTTGGTGGAGTAGATTGATCAAGCTGATCATGATACGCAAAGTCATGACATGTAAATTATAGAGAATGACAAATGTCCCTTGAAGAAGTAATACTTTCAATGGAATGAGATTCAAGATTGATGTTAATAATTCTAACGTCACCTTGAGGAATGAAAGGATTAGCCTTCACCCTAGTCTCCATGAGCCACTACGAGGTTTCTTTCATTAGATCTGAGTCATGATAAGTGGAAGGAGGATGAAGATATGGATTAGGAATTTGATTTGTGGATTTTTCAACTTTATTATCACTACAAGAAGGCACCCACATCAAAATTGGAAAAGGAGGAGGATAAGGAACAAAAGGAGTAGTAGGTTCCTCCTCTGAAATTAGAGGTGCTTCATGATTTACAAAAGTTGGGGAAGTAGAAACATCAGGGGGTTCATATTCACCATGAAAAGAGATGTGAACCAAATTCTTAAACTTTTGTTTAAAGAAATCCCAATCCGTATATTCTCCCAGAAATGCATTACAAAGGTGAGGGAATCGATCGGAAAAATCCTCAACTCATTCACTAAGCTTCATTCTTAGTTGATTAATTATTTTAACAACATTCCGATCGTCATACCTGTCAAATGATTTCTGAAGATCCTTCACAAGATGGTTGAATGAATGGATAGAATCAATGGGTAATGTATGACACCATCGATTAGAGTGACCTTGAAATGTGAGGGTGAGTAATCTAGCCATGACATCCTTACAATGTATTTCATTAGAAAGGAAACAACAGACAATTGAAACTTATGTTCATGAAGAGTTAATTTTCCCTCACCATCAAACTTAAATTGGGGCAGGTTATGAATAACTTCTGAAAGGATGGTAAGATTAAGTTCTTTAGAAAAACATCTCGGGATTATGATTTGGGGAAGAGCCATTTTGAATGAGAGATTCAAAGCAGACTCAATGGGCACAACCTATTGTCTGGCCCTACTTCTAGAACCATTTTGTTGATGGTGCTATAAATTTGTCAACCAAGGGGGTCTCCCCGATGTGAAGTCCCAATTAGACCTCACATCGTTTGGAATAGGAGCCCCATTCGGGATATTGGCCTGACTACCATGTATTCTTATAGGTTTGACTTGGCTGCAAAGTTCAACATAGGTAATATCGGAATAGGAAGTGAGTATTCCTGGTGAGTGTTTGGTTGTATGTGTGTCAATATTCTTCTATTGCGGAGGGAAAGAAAAGCGAGCCTCTAGGAGAGAGGTAATAGTACCACCCTAGTAGAGACACACACATAGAACATGTCCTTCTAACATCCAGCAAAATAGTCCACAAAGATGTAACGATCATTACAAGAATTATAAACAAGAAAGATCTATCTAACATCCAACGGAATAATCCACAATAACACGACAATTATAACAACCATTACAACACATTCTCAATTAGATAAGCACTAAAATAACCGAAATAGTTCAACTACTTTAGTACAAGTGAAAGCAAACATGAATCATAAATATTCACATAACAGTCTTACAAATATCCACAATCCATGCATGAAAACATGTTGGCCATTAGGCTTAAAAGTCACAAGACAGATGTATACAGTGAACACCACTAGCCCCAATAGTGGAGCATTGCAGCCACTCCTTGCTCCCCAAAAGAACTAGCTTGTCTCTCTAATACCCTGTTGAGGCTCCAAGGTGAAAAGTCCTTTTCTCATACGACGAGGGTGTATATATAACCAATGGGGTGATGATTCACCTTCCTTATGACTCTTTGAATACCTTCATGACTGTTTGACTTCCTATGACTTTTTGAATTTACTTGACTCTTCATATTCTTAATGTGTCCTTTGGACTTCCACTTACAATACATTTTGAAACAATGATTCAATTTGAAAGGTCGAAGAATATTCAATCATTTTTTTTCTCATAAGTAATTACATAATCCACAATAATGATGTGGCATATGATGACTCATGACAGGACATGACATGACACTGATGACATATATTGCATCATGATGTTGCAGGGCCAAGTTGTCCTTCTTGCTGCTTCTTTTTGTCTTCAATAAGAGATGTATCCAATGCTTCATATTCATGAGAGATATGCATTGTTCTTCATATTCATGCTCCAAAGTGTTGTCAATCAGATGGAGTCTTCAAGTGGTCCTAATTTTTGGTCTTTTGTTGTAGTCCAGTGTTCCTTCATCTTCTTTTCTGATGATCATATTATATCCTTAGCTCCTTAGGTGTATTCTAGCATGTCCTCCTTCTCCATATCCTTCTTCATTATCTTGGCATAACATGATAGATTTTATGCATCTGCAATCCACTCACGACAAGACGACATCAGTCTGATAAACCCCTAGTTTAAGATGTCACGTGATGGTCCACTAACTGAGCCAAAATTAGGTGGTAGGCGGAGAAAGAAGCTTAGTGACTATGCATTTGTGCAGCTTAGGCAGTCAAGGGCCAGGTTTGTGCCTTAATACTCCAAAATGTGCAGTTCAGGCTTGGACTTGAGCAAAATGATTGTGCAATTGGGGATCTTAGAGAGCTAGGTTGAAGTCTTGAACACTGATTTTTCCCATTGCGCAGTTTTGGAAGACATAGGAGCCAAAATGATGGTGCAACTATGCAGTCCAAGATCTCAGGGATGAAGCTTGAGCCTTGAGACTCCACAATGCGTAGTTCAGGCTGGACTGTGCAGGTAGATTGCACAGTTTTGAGGTTCAATGAGTCAGGTTTCAGGGTTTTGCAATGTTTTTGTCAACTGCACAGTTTTGGGAGGCAAAGTAGACCTGGTGATTGCACAGTTCAAGAGCTCATAGTTTGGGCTTGAGCTAAGACATTGCACAATGCACAGTTGGGGCCAAGATGGAGGGTTGAATTGTGCAATTTTAGAGGCTAAGACTCAAGCTTTAGCACTGAAATTGCTAGTGCACAGTTCTGCAAGGCATGAACAATGAATTTTGTAGTGTCAAGAGACAAGGTTTTAGATTAAGGGTTGGGATTATGTAATGCATGGTTCAAGAAGGTCGAATGAGGCTAAGTTGTTGGGAATTTTCCAAAATTTGGCTAAGTGTGGGATCAGTGAAACTAATCTGAAAAATGATAGGAATTGACTGTGATCACACACTTAGAGTGCTTGACGATACAACATAGATCATCTGAAACACATTGAAAACATACTTGCCATAGTGTGACAACATTTACGACAAGTGCGTCACTAAAGATACACTTTGCGACATCTATGATGACACTTGTGCGACAATGCTTAAAACTTTGGAAATGAATGTGGCGAAGGTTTACATGGTGAGACCAACTCATTTTCACAAGGAGAACCTCTCGAAACCACTAAAACAAGGTTATGTACATTGTGCGACACTTAACTTGCTAGAAGACGACAAGTTCTAAAGTGCGAACGATACTTGCGATATGTGAATGACAGTGAAAGCAACACATGCTAGAGTGAAGATAACATGAAAATGACACTAATTAGAGTGAAAGAAAGAAAAAGTGACAATCGAAAACATGAAAACGACACTCGCGAAAACAAAGGTGTATGAAAGTGACAATTTGTAAAACTCACCGAAATAAAAGTACAAACGTAGCTAGAAAAGATAATTTTTTTGATGTCAGTGCACACTGACTGTCGACATGGATTGGACATTGCACAGGCACAGTCTTGATGGACCGTGCTATGCTTGTTCAAGCTTGCGTAAAAGAATGCGCTCATGAACTTGTTGCAGACTGAGCATGTGTGAGAAAGTACCCTCGACACTTCCAATCCAAGAAGGGAGGTCAAAATAATAAACTAACCAAGAAGTGGCTACGGAACGACCGATCACAAGATCTACAGTAGGCTCCAAAATTTGAGTGTAGGTAAAATTTTGGAGAGTGTTTTTCGCATCGACAACACATTATTGGAGAAGTTTGGATTGGTAAGAAGTTGAATTATTCTCATTTGAAAATATTTGGATGTGAATCATTTGTACATATTCCTATAGAAAATAGAACTAAGCTAGATGATAAATCTATGAAGTGCATTTTTCTAGGATATGCGGATGAATAATTTTGTTATTTTCTATGTGATCCAGTAAATGTAAACTTATTAGAAGCAAGGATGCTATATTTAATGATTCATAAATGTTTAAGAGGTTTGTAGGTGTGTTGTAGGTCAAGAACGTTATTGGCAGGTTTGAAGAGAACCATGGAAACATCCCACCAATGCAAGAAAATGGATAGAAAATTCAAGAGCAGGAAGGATAGGAAGTGGAAAGTGATGAACATCAAGAAGAAGAAACCTTGCAGGAACATTTACAGGAGATTCAACCTGATAACGCACCACCACAGTTGGTTCGTGGATCTTCTAGGCCTCATAAGCCTTCAAAAAGGTATCCTCCTTCAAACTATATCATATTGATTGATGAAGGTGAGCCTAATTATTTTTAAGAGGCTTGTCAATTTGAGCACAATAAATAATGGATGAATAAATGAACTCTTTGCTGGAAAATAAAACTTTGGAATTATTAAATCTCCCAAAATGTAGAAAGGATCTACAAGACAAATGGGTATACAGGATTAAGCATGGAGGGGATGGAAAGAAGGAGAGGTATAAAGCAAGGTTAGTGGTGAAAGGATTTTCCCAAAATGGAGGTATTGAATTCACTAAGATTTTCTCACATGTTGTCAAAATGTCATCCACTAGAGTCATTCTTGGTCTTGTTGCTACTTTATACTTAGCATGTGAACAATTAGATGTAAAAATTTCTTTCCTTCATGGTGAATTGGAGGAAGAAATTTATATGGAGTATTCATAAGACTGCATAGAAAGAGGCAAGGAATACCTAGTTTGGATGTTGAAGAAGAGCTGCTATGGGTTGAAACATGTACCTCGACAATGGTACAAAAATCCATGTTGGGACACGGTTTTCATTGGTTGGAAGCTGACCATTGTGTCTATGTCAAGAGGTATGATCAATGAAAGTATATAATATTATTGTTACATGTGGATGACATACTGATTGTTGGGCAAGATAAGAATATGATCAATAAATTTAAGAAATAATTGGGTAGCAAATTTTCAATGAATGATTTGGGTCCTGCATAATAGATATTGGGCATGAGGATCATGCGTGACAGGAAAATGTTCAATGTGCAGGTGCAATGAAAACGTTGACACCGACCTCCTAACGTGCACTCCCCACATTGTCTTCCACCAACAACTCCACCGCTCACCAACTTCTTCAGCACTACCATGTGCACATGCATAAAACATGTACTTAGAGCCCTGAATCATCTATAAATATGTACTCTTTCCTTTTCCTGAGAAATGCAAGCAAGGATAGGCCTGTGTGTAATAGAAGTGTGATTTTTGTTCTCCATTATTAATGTATTCATGTTTCTAAGATTTGTATCTGAATTTTTAAAGTCTTTTGTTTTGTTTGTGCTCCTCTGAATCCCATCACCAAGAACATGGCTTTTATTTTATAGATTAAATGGAGTTACCATCCAAGGAGGAGACGCTATCAATGGTTCCAACCAGAAATGATGAGCACAATCTTGCAAGTCCAATATGTTGAAGAATGTAACTATGTTTGGTCTTCATATTTATATTTGAGTCAAAGAATGAAAAATAATTTTATTATTATTATTATAATGAATTACTAAAGCATGGGATTCATGATTGGGTCATCATTTTCTAGGTCAAAGTCCCCATTGTGGACTTCTAGGTTTTATACTGATTCATTAGAGTCATTGTCCATTTATTGAGACCCTTCTTGGGCTTTTGTATAATGTAAAAAGAATTATTATTGAGTCAAAAATGTATTTTTTCACCTCCACACCAAGTCGTCCCTAACCTAATGAAGTCAGCCTACAAGAGGAAAATTCGACCAACATAAGAGGCTATATATACAATAGCAATTTGATCTATTTAGACATCAACTCAACAAGTTCGATACACATCAAAGAAGTCTTCAAGGGGAAGAAGGAAGAAGTGCAAGTCGAAGTTTCTAGGCTATCTCTCTCTCTCTTTCATGCGAAGTTACTGGGCTATTTGTTGGATCAAAGTTCTGTTGCTGGGAGGGTCAAAATTTTGAAAGTGTTGGGTCGAAGATTCTATTGCTGGAAGGTCGAAATTATGGATTTGTTGGGTTGAAGATCTAAATCGAAGTTGCTGGAAGGAAGGGATGACTTGATTGTTGGAGGAGGTCTATGTCTAGGTTGAAGAGTCTTGGATTATCTTTTCTTAACTACTAAAGGAAGAAGTTTGACTGGGGTTTTCCCTGGTAGAGTTCCTACATCTTGTGTTTCTTGTTCTTGTGATCTTCATACACACATAATTTGGCAATTTCTTGATGAATGATAATATAATAACGATATAAAAGAAGCCAACGTAATTCACAAGTAATTATCAAGAAAGAGAAATCTAACCCTAATTCTACTAGCAGTGATTTCTCAACATGGAATCAGAGCTAAGGTCAAGGAAGATTGGAGATCACTCTATTGGATTGAAAGAAAGGATTACTCCCTCTATGATAAGAGACTTGAAAATGGGATTCAACATTGCAAGAAGCTGGATCAAAAGAATCACCTACAACTATTCAACAAGGTCAAAAGCAAAGGGTTTTTGGCTGCACTCACAGGTTCACTCAATGATGACAATGCATGGATTATTGATAGTGGAGCATCAAGACACATGACAGGAGATAGAAAAAAACTTCACACTCTATAAAAGAAGCAATCTTCTCATGCAATGGAATTGGGAGATAACAAAAGCTATGTTGTTAAAGGCCCGAGATCAACTTATTTGAAGCTAGACAATGGAGAAAACATACATCTCAACAATACACTATACGTTCCAGGTTTGAAAAAGAATTTACTTTCAATTTCTTGCTTAGAAGATAAAGTTGTCAGAGTTGATTTTGTAGATGGAAAGGTTTTGGATTGAGGTAATGATTCCAAGTATTGATAAAGCTAGAGTTATTGGAATTTGTGAAGGAAGTCTATATAAAGTATTAACATCATCTCCATCTCCTCAATCCCTAGTTCACATGGAAATCAATCCCATTGAACTATGGCATAGAAGATATAAAAATTTAAATTACAAGGTTATTCCCTCTCTCAATAAATTGGTAAACGAGATTCCAAATATTAAAGAAGATCGTAAAGGAATATGCAAGGGATATGCCTTAGGAAAGAATACAAGAAAACCATTTACTAGCAGTGAAACAAAGTCTAAAGAAATATTGGACCTTATCCATTCATATGTGTGTGGGCCTATGTTTGACAAATCACTTGGAGGTCATATTTATTATGTAACCTTCATTGATGATCACTCTATAAGGACATGGCTCTATCTACTCAAAACAAAGGATGAAGTATTTGAAAATCTCAAGGAATTTATGTTTGAAGTAGAGACCTTGACTAAAAGAAGAATAAAGACTTTGATATCCGATAATCGTGGAGAATACAATTCAAAATAAATAATTGCATATTACAAAGAAGAATGAATTAAGAGAGAGCTCATTGTTCCCTACAATCCCGAACAAAATGAAGTTGTAGAAAGGAAGAATAGAACACTTGAAGAATGCATACGAACAATGATTTTGATCAAGATATTCCTAAATTTGTATGGGGAGAAGCTACAACGAATGTTGTATATATACAAAATATATGTCCTCATAGAATCCTCAATAATGTTACACCTGAAGAAGCATCCACAGGAAGGAAGCCATGTGTGGACCATCTTCGATGTCCTGCCTATATCCATGTTCCAAAGGACAAACAAAAGATGATAGATTCTATAAGAATTAAAGGGATTTTCGTTGGCTACATTCTTTGTTCAAAGGCATATAGAATCTACATAAAGAAAGGAAGAAATATTGAAGTAAGCAAGGATGTTATATTTGATGAAAATCATGCCTACAAAATATCCAAAGATATTCCTATTGATTATGATGATGAAGACATACCACTATTCGAAGAAGAAGAGCATCACGAAAATCCTACTACAAATCAAGAAGAAGAAGAAGAAGAAGGACCAAGTGAGATTATTCAACTTGTAATCATACCCGACACAAGGAAGAGGCTAAATTGGTTAAAATATACTCTTGAAGATCCAGAAGGACATGGAGCTGCAAAAGGAACTTTTAAAGAAAGAAAAAGACCAAAAGGATATTCTGGATATGTTGCATACACGAAAAAAATAATAGATGTTCAACCAACTATATTTGAGGAAGTTGCGCTTCAAGAAGTATGGAAGAAGGTTATGCATGAAGAATATAAATCCATCATGAAGAATGGGGTTTGGGAAATTGTTCCTAGACCTAGTGACAAATCGGTTGTCACCTCTAAATGGATCTACAAGATCAAGCATGTTGCTGATGGAAGCATAGAAAAGTCCAAAGCTAGATTCATTGCAAGGGGTTTTTTACAAAAGGAATATATAGACTATGAAGAAACCTTTGCACCTACCGCAAGATATACTACTATAAGATCTTTGGTTTCGTTGGCTGCAACAATGGGATGTAATATCCATAAAATGGATGTAAAAACAACATTTATGAATAGGACCATCGTTGAAGAAGTATATATTGAACAACTTGAAGGGTTTGAAATAAATGGCTAAGACACTCATGTTTATAGACTAAAGAAGGCCATGTATGTTTTGAAGCAAGCTCTTAGGGCATGGTATGCAAGAATGGATGCATACCTTCTAAGAACTGGGTTCATCAAATGTTTTGTTGATCCAAATCTCTATATCAAGGTTGTGGATAATGAGCCAATCATTATTCTACTATATGTGGATGATTCATTTATTACAGGTGAAGAGCGAAGGATACAAGAATGCAAGAAGATGACCAAATTTGAGATGAAGGATATGGGTCTGATTCATTATTACCTAGGATTGGAAGTATGGCAGAAACTTGGGGAGATTTATCTCGAGAAAGGAAAGTATATAATTAAGTTGTTGCATAAATTCGGTATGATGGATTCAAAACCCATGACTACTCCCATGATCACCATTCTTAAGAAGTTGAGAATCTTTGACACAAGTCTTGTAGATCCTACCACCTATCTAAAATTGGTGGGTTCACTAATGTATCTAGTAAACACTAGACCATATATATGTTTTGTTGGGAACATTCTTAGTCAATTTCAGTTGGAGCCTCATCATGATCATTGGATAGCTGCTAAGCATATATATAGATATGTACGAGGTACTATTCATCACTGCCTAAAGTATGATAGCAAGGAAGTCAAGCTGATGGGTTTTACAAATTCTGATTGGGGTGGTAGTGAGACCGATGGAAGAAGCTCTACCAGTGGATGTTTTAGTTTGGGATCTGCGATGATTTCATGGATGAGTAGAAAACAAGATCATGTCGCTTTAAGCAATGTTGAAGTTGAGTATGTGGTTGCATGTGAAGTAGGAAAGGAGGTTGTATGGTTAAGGAAGCTTCTGCCAGATTTGTTTGAGAAACCTCTAAGTCCTACAATGATAAATTGTGATAAGAAAAGCAGCATTAAGATGTCTGAAGATCATGTGTTCCGTCCAAGGATGAAGTATATCAACAATAATTACCACTATATTAGAAGTTTGGTACAAGATGGCATCATGAAGCTACAATATGTTCCGACCAACAAACATGTAGCTGATGTGTTAACACAATCTCTTCCTAATAAGATGTTTGAATATTTGAGACGCATGCTTGGTTTGGTTGATATTAGTGATTTCGTTAACAAAAGGTGTTTGGAAGAGACTTGAGGAGGCATTTTGTGTGATACAAAATGCCTGGGAGGACATCTGACCGACATATGTGTTGATGTCTAGTTCCCAAAGTAGGAGGGTGGCATTTGTCATTGAGTTCTGACCTTGCATTACACACCTAGTTCCCTAGGTTGATGGTTAGTAAGTAAGCCTAATGGTACCTAGAGAGGTTGAAATCTTTCGTCCATCTTAGTCCCACCCGAATAGATTTTCCTGATTAGGGATCTAGTCTGTGACACAGTGTGTACCGAAGTTCTTCGTAGTTCTTATGTTTTGATATCTTCCTTGTACTTGTATATACATGTGTAAATTATGAATACCTCCTTAGTTAAGAGGGAGTGTTGAAGAATGTAACTAGGTTCGGTCTTCGTATTTATATATGAGTCAAAGAATGAAAAATCATTTATTATTATTATTACAATGACTTATTAAATCATGGCTTTCATTCTTGGGTCATCATTTTATAGGTCAAAGTCCCAATTGTGGAATTATAGGTTCTATACTAAGTCATTAGAGTCATTTTCCATTTAATGAGACTCTTCTTGCGCTTTTGTATCATGTAAAAAGAATTATTATTGAGTCAAATATGTATTTTGTCACCTCCACACCAAATCGGCCCTAACCTGATGAAGTTGGCCTACAAAAGGACAATTCGATCCACAAAAGAGGCTATATATACAAGAGTAGTTTGATCTATTTGGACATCAACTCATCAAGTTCAATACATATCAAAGAAGTGCAGAAAAAGTGTGAAATTCAAGGGGAAGAAGGAAGAAGTGCAAGTCGAAGTTTCTGGGTTATCTCTCTCTCTCTTTCATGCGAAGTTACTGGGCTATTTGTTGGATCAAAGTTCTTTTGTTAGGAGGGTTGAAATTTTGAAAGTAAAGGGTCGAAGATTCTGTTGCCGGAAGGTCAAAATTCTGGATTTTCTAGGTCGAAGTGTTGTCGCTGCAAGGTTGAAGATCTAGATCAAATTTGCTGGAAGGAAGGGCTAACTTGGTGGTTGGAGGAGGTCTTTGTCTAGGTTGAAGAGTCTTGGATTATCTCGTCTTAACTACTGAAGGAAGAAGTTTGACTAGGATTTACCCTAGATAAGGGTTTTGCCTTGGCAGAGTGCCTACATCTTGTGTCTCTTGTTCTTGTGATCTTCATACACATATACATTAGTAATTGCTTGATGAAAGATAATATAATAAAGATATAAAAGAAGGTAACATAATTTACAAGTAATTATCAAGAAAGAGAAATCTAACCCTAATTCTACTAACATTGATTTCCCAACACAATAAGTCAAACTCTGCCATAATTGCTTCAACAACATTGACCATTGACTTAAGCTAAAATGTAGTAATTAGGGATTTCATTTTTTAAACCGGAAACAAATACATAGTGTAACTTTTTGTTGAAATCAACTTGATGGATAAATGAAGTTAAATAATGAGATTGTATTTTTATTACTCAAAATTTCAAAATAATTCAAAATCTACCATAGTTTATTTTTAGAGGCATCTTTGTTGTAGATTCCAAGAATATTTGGAAATGATGAAACATTTCACCTTGCTTCTCTCCTTAAACAATACTAAATTCTGCAATCAAATTAAGTTCAAGGTCTATAAAAGTTCAGTTTAAGCGAAGAATTTATGTGCAGTTTTTCCGGCGACATGCAGAGAGTTGGGATGCGGTACTGGAGGAGGGTGAGATCGACCTAAGTTGATTTTTTGCCCTCCTGCTTTTCACTTGCAGTATAAGACTATTTTTACTTATCTGGTTCTTTTTGTTTGCTTTTTCATTTTGAGCAGAACACTATTGTCGTATTTTGGTTAGTTATGGTTTTAAAACTCACTGATATTTTTGATGGATAAAACAACTTGTCTCAGGATGCACTGAATATTTTGGTATTATATTTTGATAAGATGATTATATTTTGATTTATATATCAGTTATATTATGAACCTTTGGGATTATATGTACTAGTTTTCTATTTAATAATAGAAATCCAGAGTTTTTTCTTAAAAAAAATTTGCTTTTCCTAGCAACAGTCCAAATACAGACTATGTTCACAGGAGACGACTGTATCTCCATCATTTCAGGAAGTGCAAACAAAATAGAAGATATTCTTTTTGGACCAGGGTATGGCATGACCGTCGGAAGCATAACTCTGCGGCATACGTTGCAGCGATAGTCATAGATGGACAAACGGTGTTCACAAAAAGTATGGCACGACGAATCTGGTTTCGCACAGACAATTTGATTCAAAACATTCTAATGCATGATGTCTCTGATGTGATCTCTATCAAATAATTTCACTCTGAAACTAAGTGTCTTTAAACTTCCAAATTTAACTTGATTGGTGAAAAATAAAAGATTTTTATTTTTTTATGTAAGTATTAGCCAAGTAATAACAAGTGTAATATGTAGTGTTGTTACTTAATTTTTACTTCTTCTCCAAAAAGTAATTGATAGCAACATAATTCTAGTGAAAATAATTTTAGAGTAATATAATGTAGATTAAATATAATGAAAAAGTTTGGAAAGGTCACCTACATGTTTATAGGTAACAAGGTGTTCTATTAGGGCACTCCATGGTGAAAAGGTTACAAACCACGTAGGTAAAAATCTAGCCATGTTAAGGGTTGGTTTGGCCAAGGCCAATTGTGATCCCAAGTGATTTTGAAGACTTAAAAACTCCTGAATCTTGATCACTCAAATTACAAGATAGGTGCTCCCATTAACACTTACAATACCTAACCAAAAAAATCACTCACATAAAAAATAATTATTTTAATTATTTTATAAAAATTAAAATAACAAAATATATTTATAAATT
Source organism: Pinus tabuliformis (assembly GCA_031772625.1). Taxonomy (NCBI): domain Eukaryota; kingdom Viridiplantae; phylum Streptophyta; class Pinopsida; order Pinales; family Pinaceae; genus Pinus; species Pinus tabuliformis. The sequence goes on along the minus strand of CM062810.1, from coordinate 664,270,668 downwards.
TTTCTAAATTATGAAAATTATTATTATTAAAAATTATTTTAAATTTAAAGCAATTATATCATAAATGAAGCATTTACATTTTGGTTAAGATTTACAGCATCTAAATAAATCAAAATCATACATGTAATGTATTTTAATTTTTTGAGCTTAAATCATATTTACAATTTCAAAAGCCATGAAGGCCTTAGCTTGATGGTCACTTGTCAGTTAAAGTGGCAATTATGTTAATTCTCAATTTTCAATTAATGTTAGATTCTGGTGCAGATATTAATATTCTTAACATCAGAAATGTGCCAGCAAAGTATTGGGTATCCGCTGAAAGAGAAGTTGTAGGTCTAGGAAACAAAAAACTCAAATATGAAATTCCTAGGGCTTCACTATGTTTTGATACCCACTGTGTATATATGAAATTTGCTATAGCAGACATCCCTGTTGATTGCATATTAGGGAAAGTCTTTTTAGCTGCAGTAGAACCTCATGGCTCAGCCAGACTGAAAGGAAGTAGAGCTGGTTATTTCATTTCTGTACCTACATCCAAAGGTAGGAGAAAAAGAATTGAACTTCCTTATGTTCCAAGCCCGAGAGTTTCTACAATGGTCCAAGCCATGCAGAAATTAGACAAAGCAGAATCTTTGCTAACAGATCTCAAAGATCTGAAAAGCACACTCAGAATAGAAGAACAGCTAAAACTACCTCAAATCAAAAGGAAGATCCAAGAGCTAAAAGAAAAATTAGAAGAAAAATGTTGTTCAGAAGAGCCAAATGCTTTTTGGCATAGAAAGAAACATACAATCAAGCTACCCTATAAGGAAGGATATACAGGGAAACCCTGTAAGAGCAGAGCAATCCCCATGAGCCAAGAATATCGAGAATTATGTCAAGAAGAAATCCAGCAGTTGCTCAACAGAGGATTGATTAGAGAATCCAATAGCCCCTGGAATTGCTATGGATTCTATGTAAATAAAAGAGTTGAACGGACTAGAGGCATCCCCAGACTTGTGATAAACTATAAGCCCCTAAATTCACTCTTGGCCGATGATACTTATCCCATTCCGCATAAAGGAGACTTGATCAGAAGAATTGCATGAGCCAAAATATTTTCAAAGTTTGATTTAAAAGCAGGATTTTGGCAAGTTGCCATTGACAAGGAGGATAAATTCAAAACTGCATTTAGTATTCCTGCGGGACACTATGAATGGAATGTCATGCCATTCGGTCTCAAAAATGCCCCCTCAAAATTCCAGAAAGTCATGGATGGCATTTTCAAACCATATTTTGATTGGTTACTTGTTTATATTGATGATGTTTTAATTTTTTCCAAAAATATTGACGACCACTTCAAGCATGTAAAAATTTTCATGAAGCTGGTACAGAAAAATGGGCTTGTACTCAGCAAAAAGGAAATAGAAGTATTCCAGACTTCTGTAAAATTTCTAGGCCACCAAATTTGTAATGGACAGATCTCTCTGCAACAACATGCTATTGAGTTTGCAGATAAATTTCCAGACGTCTTGAAGGACAAAACACAACTACAAAGGTTTCTAGGATGTCTAAACTATGTGAGCAGCTTTTATCAGGACTGCGCAAGTGACAGGAAAATTCTCAATAAGCGGCTCAGCAAAAACCCCCCTGAATGGTCAGATGTCCATACCAGAGCAACACCATAGGTGGGCCTACCTATCTTTCAACACCATAGGTGGGCCTACCTATCTTTTAGCTAAATATTTGGCCATGAAGATTAAGCCCCTGGTGGGTCAGACGGAGTCCTTTGTCAAAGACTCTGCATCATTTGTTAGCGAATTAAAGGATATGAAATTTGATCTAGGTGACAGTCTTGTCAGTTTTGATGTTGTTTCCCTGTACACTAACATCCCCGTCAAGGAAGCCCTTGATGTCATCTTTCGCCTTACTGATCCCGACACTGCTAAATTAGTTAAGATTTACCTCACTTCTACCTTTTTCTGTTTTGAAGGTGAGTTCTGTTAGCGCTTGAAATTTCACCTCAGGCTGAGAAAGGTAAACTTCAAGGCAACATCAAACCACTTAGCCTCGTAGCTAGCCCTACGGGGCAGGAGAGGGCTCTCTCCGGTCTATCTCGGTAAAGATCTTTAACGGGCGAGATAACCAATGAGGAAACACTGATTTTAGGCTAGTAAACTGATAAAAGGTTTGATTTGAGATTTTTAGGATTTCGGTGGAAAATCGGGGAAAGGAAATTTTGGGTGCGGGGATTGGACACAGTTTTTGCAGGGGGTTCTTTGGGGCAAGATAGGAGACTGTATTGATGCCTTTGAAAGATTTGGATGGATGAGAATGACTGGTGAGGAGCTAAGGAGAGCAAGCAATTCACCTTGAGTTCTCCTCAAACAGATGAAAACATTGATATTAAGCAAACTTAAAAGCAGAGCATGGCAATCATGAATTCTACTTTAACACTTCATTTGCCTAATTTGCAGAAGGAAAAGTAAGAAGATGATTCACATAACAAACTTACAAGTACAAAGAGAAACACACCATCAATACATGTAACCACAGGAATCCCAAAAAGGACTGCAAAACCCTGGTCTTTCTTCCTTTGCCAAAATTGCAGAGATACAATGAGTAATACAATAGAAGCTTCTCCCTCAAGAGTCCAACCATGAAAATGACCAAGAAAGTACATAATATAGGCAATCTAACATCTTTCCTTGCCTCTAGGGGTCGAGCTCACTATCCTAGGAGCTGTTTCAACCAATTCTAAACTGAGCACTGAAAACTAGGCAGTCAAAACAACTTGCCTCTATAAGCTAGGAAACCAATTCATTCATTAAATTTTTGCCTATCTCATGAATGAATCTTCTAGAAGAGATAAATGAGTGTCAAAATATTATAAAATTACATCATTTACAACAAGGAGGATCAAAATCCACTCCAAAAAGTCAAATCCAGTCAAAACTGCGTTTTGCTGAGCTGTAGGTACATTTCTGTGAAAATTGCCCAACGCGTAGCGCCCTGATTCTGAACGCGTAGCGCGCCTTTAGAGCAACTTTTGAGGCACTTCCAGGTGTCCAAATGAGGTAAAAGTGGGCTTGTTGGAAAGGTCTGGATGTCTACTTTCCATCCCATGTGGAATTTCTGAATTTGGTGTCCATTTTCCCCTCCAAAATTGCAATCTCCCAAGACTGCTTCCTGTGTGTCAAAAAAGTGGCAGAAAGTCTTTTTTTGCTTTTTTTTGACCTTCTGGAGGCTCAAAACTTCATGAAATCTCTTGGTAATTGCTGAGCGGGTGTATTTTTGCATGAAAAATCCAAAAATACTGAGTTTTCCTGAAATGGAGTTGCCCATCTAAAGGGTCGCGCGCGGCGCGCTACGCGTTGGTGAAGAAAACCTGTTTTTTAGCCCAAAAATTCACAAGTGACCAAAAATGCTCAAATTTTTTTGAAATTTGTGCTGGAGTTGAGTCATTTAGCACCATGCTCCTTCAAGGAAGCCTCAGCCAAGATGTGGAGGGGATCAGGCCCTTTTCTTCGTTTTAGTGCCTTGGACAACCGTCTTTTGAGCACCTTCATTCTCGCCTTGCATACGTGCATTCGGGCCCAATAGTGGTTCTTCATGTTCCGGAGCAGGTCCTTATCTTTGTTGGCCTTGGCCAGTAGCCTCTCCAAATGAGCATTGACCTGGAGGAGCATAGCCTCTCGCTCAACGGGTACCAAATCACCGGGTCTCTTGCACGCCAATTTGCGGTCTTCATGGATCCTCCGCAACTCATCAAGAGTGTGCTCATCTTCCAATTGCTTGTTGCGCTGCTCTAAGTAGGTGATTGTCCAATTTTCCATTTCCAACCTTTGTTGCAACGAGTCATTTTCAGCCCTCAGTTTCTGGATGATCTCCTTTGGTTCTAAGCTAGGAGAATTGATATCGAGGTCAACAACATCTATGCCTGGATCACCTGATGGCCCCTCATCAATTTTGGGCTGCTTGCCTCTCTCTTGTACCTGTGCTGCTGTCGAAAACGAGGCCCCTTCCACCTGGTGTGGAGATAACAATCGCGGTGCTGATGAAGAAGGCGAGACCCCTTCCACATGATGTGGAGAAAATACTCGCCGAGCTGATGCAAATAAGGCCCTGTGGCCTTTCTGATATGTGACCAATGGAGGGGAGTTGACATGTCTGGCCTCTGGGATATCATGCTGTTGTGAAGGTCCTCCCTCCTCATGAACAACCTCAGGAGGTGGTGGTGCTGTGAAAAAATCTCGAGAGATAAAATCCTCCCATGGGATACCCTGCTGAGCCAACTGATGCATGACCACAAGCTTGATCAAACCATAATGAAAGATTCTCCGGTGTTGCTGTGCTGGGCTCTTTCTCTGCACCAAGGGCACCATCCTCTCAATATTCCGGCACATGAAAAATGGTATGTTTATCATCCGTACCCGTGTGAAATGCATCAACAAGCGGATATGGTACGAATACAAACGTGAAAATCTGCCCTCACAGGTGAAATAGCGAATGATGAGCCTCATCAAGGGAGCATACTCATCCCTCAAAATTCTGAAAGGAAATACACCAGTCATGTACCTCATGTACACAGGTTTAATGTAGGGCTCATACTGAAATCTGTCCAATAGTTTGCGCTTGTTCCACTCTTCTCCAACATTGGGTATCCCTTTTGCTTGAGCAACAATCTCAGGTGACAATATAAAATCCACCCCTGCAAGATTTACATGCCCGTCATGCAAATGCAAAACAAACAAGCGGACCAATTCCCTATGGTGCTGAATTTGAGAAATCCTCTCGCAAAATTCATAACATGACTGATGGTGGAAACATGTGACTGCAAGTGGACAAGCCTGCAAATAGGTCAAAGAGGTGGGCTCCTCTCTCACATGGTGACCACCCTTACCACCCATGTGAGGCCTCCTTTGTACCTCAACCTCTGGTGTTGACTCACGGTCATCACTTTGCTCATATTCGGTTTCGGTTTCTGACATGGTTTCAAGAGCAAAGTGGCTGAAATGTACTGCTGCTTCTGCTCAAATGACCTGCTGTTTTTACTGTTGAAATGCTGCAACCTTGAAGAAATTTGGGGTCGTTTATAAACTTGATTTGAATTAATTTCCCCTCAAATCCACTTTCTAATGTTTATAAAATGACACTTTTCAAAATTTAAATGCTGCTGACTTATGGTTTCCTTTTTGTCCTGAAATTGGTTGAAATGATGCTTTTTCTTGAAAATTTTTGCAGAGGTAGCTTCTGAAGAGTCTTGGCAAAGGAGACCAGGGCTGCATGCCAACTTCTGGAGAGTTTGAATTTTTACAAAACATGAGAAAATGACCTTGCCTTCAAAAACAGGGTTTTTGAACTCAAGGTAGAAAAAATAGTTGTACAATATGAAATCCTTTGAAGTGATGCTTAGATAGACATCCCTCTGGCCTGTTGGGCATTTATTGACCTTTAAAGACATGACCTCAAAGACAAATTGGACCTAAACCCTAGACCTAGGACCTTGACTTAAAAACAAGACCAATGACCCTGTAAAGAATTTTATTGACTGAAACAACTTGAACCAGCAGTGCCAAGAGGGGAACATAAAGACACAAGCTCCTCCATCAGGGTTATGGCATGCCTAATGGAATGCAATAAGATGACACTGATGAGACACCTACTAATGAAATGCAAAGAGCTTTGATCGTTGACGGAGGGCTACTAGACCGACTCTAACAAGTTCCATGAACAAACCTGTGGGGTGGTCATGGGTTCCCCCCTGTCCCCTGTTGTTGCTAACCTATTCATGGAAGACCTTGAATCCAATGCCTTATCCTCAATTGCTTTTAAACCTAAAATTTGGAAAAGATTTGTTGACGACACCTGCTCCATATGGCAACATGGGCCTGATAAGTTAGATCGCTTTTTCAAGCATCTTAATAATCAGTCTAACTCCATAAAGTTTACCATGGAGTGAGAAGTTGTGGGTTGTCTTCCTTTCCTTGATGTCCTCATTTCAAGGACATATGATGGATCTTTCTCCCATCAGGTGTATCGAAAAAAGACTCATGCTGAGCAGTATCTTCATGCGAGTTCCCATCATTTTCCTGCTCAAAAGATAGGTGTTCTCAGCACGTTAGTCTCTCGTGCTTTAAGGATTTCTGATGAAGACCACCTTTCTAAAGAAAAGTCCCATCTCCTTAATGTCTTTGTCCAGAATGGTTATAGTAGGCAACAAGGTGTTAAAGCTTTCCTCAAAGAAAGTAAGGGTCCTAAGGTTAAGAATGACACAATGGATTGTTGTTTAGGAGTTCAACTCCCCTTCATCCATCCAAGGGACGACAGACAATATTGTGAGAATCCTGAAGAAGCATAATGTTCCCTCAACCTTTAGACCCCTCAACACCATTAGAAGCTCCCTAAAATCTGTTAAAGACCAGGTGAACCCTATGGATTTGAAATGTGTTTATATCATCCCATGTTCGTGTGGGACCTCATACATTGGCGAAATGGGTCGATCTATTAACCAGAGGATTAAGGAACACGCTGCTAATATCAAGCACGGGAGGACCAAATCTTCAGCTTTGGCGGAACATGCAGAGAAGACCAAGCATCATATATGCATTGAGGAGGCTAAGGTCGTCGCAAAGATTTCTCATTTTCATCACCGCAAGTTTAGGGAAGCCATTGAAATTAAGAGGTCTTCTAATAATATTAATAGAGATGACGATTGGAAAGTTAGTAGTTGTTGGATTCCCACCCTCTCTTCTTAGTTTTTCTCCTCTTGATATGAGCTTTTTATCCCGTTTCTTATTTGTTTTATGTTCTATTCCCTTTTTATTCTTCCTTTTATTTATTTTTCATTAGAGAGGATTACCCTCTCTATTTATTTCTTTTATTAATTTTTATTAGTAATATTATTTATTTATTCATTATCAGTATTTATTTATTTATTGCTATTATTATTATCATTATTATATTTTGTTTTTGTTTTTAAGAGAAGAATACCCTCTCTATTTTCTCTATTTTTTTTAATGATTTTTATTAATATTATTATTTATTTATTCACTTTTCGTATTTATTCATTATATATATATATACTCTCTCCATTTAATTTATTTTTTAATTTCTATTAGTATTATTATTTATTTATTTATTTATTTATTTATTATGAGTGTTTATAATTTTTATTTATTTATTTATTCCTTCTTGATCCCCTAATTATTAATTTGTTATAATCTTTGTTATTTTTTCCTAGTCTGATTGATAAATAAATAAACAAACAAACAAACAATATAATTCTCCCTCCCTAATCAAATATAGTCGTTTTCTTCCAGCCATTAGGATGACTATCTTCTTATTTAACCTTCTTTTGAGATCTGTCTCTTCATCTTGTCCTAAAGATGAACCATACTTGTTGGTTCGAAACGCGTCGACTTCTGAAAATCTACTTAAATTAACAACTTATTTTGTGTTTCTTTGATATCCAAATCATTTTTCCTTGAATTTTAAGCATATTTATTTTTAATGATAAATTCATTAAAATATTATTCACAAATATAAAACTTTATTTTTAAAAAAATTCAATAAAAAAATTAAATACATACATACATTTGAAATTAAAATTAATTAAATGTTAAAAAAAAAACAAAACAAAACGGAATTGTTTTTAGTGCGACTTTTTGGTGCTGGAATCCTACGGAAAAATTTGAGGTGAAATTTTGATTTGTGTTAATTAAACTGGTTTTTTCACTGTATATATGTATTCAACACCTAGGGCACTTCGATTGTGCAGGGTTGCCCATCAAGCTTGTGATTTCAATAAATTCTTGCCAGATTTTAGAGAAATTAGACTGTAAAAACCCACTTGAAAAGCTTCCAAATAATCTCACTAAAGACAACTCAAAACCAAACTCATTGTACCTTCCTCCAATATTAACTTATCACCTATATTATCAATATTCGAAATATGAATCTCTTAAGTCACATGCCAAAAAATCATTTAAACAAAAAGCAAAAAACACTGACATGCCACCACGTGGCTCTGGTTTTGTTAGGAACCCAAGAAACACTGAAATGGTCCTATGGAATAACTTCACTTTTGATGAGGGTATTTAAGATGATATTTCTGTTATATAAACAAATAATATATCTTTGTTTATGTACAACAAAGATATATATTCAATCTACAATTTGTCTAATTGTTAGAATTTTCAATAATAATAATAATAAGTATTGAATTGTCAAGTTAATTAATAAGGTAATTAATTTTTGAATCCATATTGAATTATGAAAAAACTTTTGGTAGAAATCACATCTTAGAATTTTTGCTGACGTTTTTCTAACCATCCAGTGTGGTTCATGGCTAGGATAAGATGAAGAGACAGATCTAAGCAAAAGCTTAAATAGAGAGCAATGTAGAGATCCCAATTTAGATAATGTCTATAAAAACGGCTAGTTTATAAATAATATATTTTAATATTTTTTGTCAATAATAAATGGCTAGGATATATATAATATTAATTATTAGTAATAGGTTAAATATTTGTCTAGAAAAATAATCAAATAAATCAAAGTCAAACTTTAAATAAGGAGCAAGGTAAAAAAATAATAATAAAAGAAATCAAGATCCTATTATTAAATAAATGAGTCAAGACCCTATAATAACTATTTTTTTATATTAATTTAATGAGAAAATAGCCTAAATCGAAAAATAATCATAAAAATCAAATTAAAATTATAAATAAAGAAAGACTAAGAAATAAAGTCAACTATAAAATAAGGGGCCAAGGCCCTAAATATAATTCAAGAAATTAATAACCTAAACAAAGTCTAACAAAAATACAAGCTAAGAAAGATCAAGACGATAAATATATACTTAAACAAGGAGGAAAAAACCAACCCAAAAAACTTGTTAACAAAAACATTGGGAAATAGGTAAAAAACAAATGTATACATAAAAATATAAAAATCATAAAGAAAATAAAAATTATTAAGAAGAAAGGATGGGGACCCAACTTCTGCTAATATTCCAACCATTGTCCCTATTCAAATTATTGGGCCTTTTTCGATTTCTAAGGCCTCCTTGAATTTTCGATGGTGGAAATGACTAATCCTGGCAATGACTTGGGCATCCTCAATGCATATGTGATGCTTAGATTTATCAGCATGCTCAGCCAAAGCAGAGGAGCGGGTCCTACCATGTTTAATATCCACGGTATCCTCACGAATCCTTTGATTAATCAAACGACCGGTCTCACGTATGTAGGGAGTCCCACAAGAGCAAGGGATAACATAAACACCTTTCATATTTTTAGAGTCCACCGGGTCTTTGACAGATCTTAGGGAACTTCGGATGGTATTGAGAGGCCTAAAGGTTTACGGAACCTTATGTTTCCTTAATAAAAGGGAGATGAACGACATGAAATCGATATTTGGGATGTTTTTTTAGCCCTAGGACATTTTTCGGCTTTGAGAAAAGCCTTAGTGTATTGGAGTCGTTAATCTCTTGTGAATATCTCCCATGCCCTATTTGCAGGCTAACGATTAGAAGGGTGGTGCATGGATGAATTTCATGAGGATGGATAGATGCCTCGAATGCATATTTAAGACATTTTCTTCTTCAATTATAGTCAAACAATTGGAAGCAGGTGTGGGGAACCTTGTCTGTGCAACCAGTCAGCTCGATATTTCCATGGAAAGAATATTCAAGTTGCCTCTACATGTTTGGAAAGTCTTGGTTTTTTTTCTTATTCCAAGTATAGAAAGACAGAGTATGTGGCATTATTAGTGGGATTTCTCGATTAGTGCAATTGCATTTATTTGGTATAAAAGCCTGCAAAGTTATTTAAGCTTCAACCATATTGAAATATGGGGTGATAACATAAATTGTCTTGGCATGTAGTATTTCGTCCTGGTCTAATATTATAGTGTTATATATTACCTTAAAGTAGTGAGGTTTGAAGCAACCGACTAATTTTATCCATAGTAATTCATTGGATGTCCCTCTAATTGGTTATGGCTATCGAATTGGTGGTTCGGGCTCGGTTACACCTATTGGTCTTTTGAGAGAATTGCTTGTGGGACCAATATCGAAGCACTGGGTTGTAAATTTGATGTGTGTATGTATGGGAAAATTTAACCCTTGGAAATCATGGGAACTCTTCATAGCGTGGAGGTATATGTCTTCTATCTCCGCCCCCTAGGTAATATATCTTTACATTAATCATTTGCATTTGCAATGGCTTGATTCTATCTACACCAACTTTCAAATGTTTCTCATGCCTCTTTCTTGTAAGAGTGTAGAAATAATTCAATATTTAAGTTCAGTAGAAGTAAAACTATCAAAGACATGTCGCGACTCCCTAGTATGGAATTCAACAAGATAATGGAGACCAGCTTCTAGAAGAAAAAGTTTCATTACAATTGAGGCACAATCAAATGGTGTCTAGTTTGATTATTTTGATAGAGTTGCTTATTGAGCAGAGAAAATTAATGCGTAGAAATGAGGGTAAACTTTTCAATATTCAACAACAAATTGAGATTTAATCCAATATTAGCATGAGGATTTGGAACCCTTCTTCTTCTAATAATGACATGATTACAATAAAACACAATTTTCCTAATCTTAATGTAACAACATCCCCCCGAAAGGGGGATCTAGGTTGGATGATGGCTTGCCTCTAGCTGATACTTAATATGTCAATTTACAGATGTTGCCAATTTTATTTTATTTTTTTGGATGTTTATATGCCTATAGGAATAATGGTCTAGATGTAAAGTTTTGGTATTATGGGAATTCCAATGGTAGATAAAGAGGGAATTAGCAAATGGAACATGCCCCTCTTATGATGTAAAGGCTATTATGGTGGCATTCACAAGGAAGAATTTTTGAAATATAAAAAACAAAGCTTTTGTTCTTGTTAAACAAATCTCTTGGTCTCATCTATTGAAATCATGTATAGAATTTTATTCATGAGTCTAGTCAAGGCAATGGAGAGAGGGTGATAAAAGGAAAGGTTTGGAACATTAGATTGACTACTGCACCTACCACACAAAAATTTGGGGCACACCATCTATGCATGCTTTCTAAAATTCTCTAATTTCACAGATTGAAAGGATTCTTTAATAATTTTACATATTAAAAGTCTTGTTAAATAAATTCTTAAACCCTAAATCGAAGCTCGTATATATAATTATTTAATTTATTATCACAACATTTCCCAGGTTTGCAAGTTAAACTATAAAACTCATCTCAACCAAAAAATATTCCATTCCTAAATAATATGAATGAATATGATTGTGCCAAGGCCGCTCTACAACCTAGTATAGGGGTAGATGTGTAGGCGTAAATGTTTAACATTTAAAATTTCTATGTCGGCTCAATTAAAAAATAATAAAAGGTTAAAAGTAATATAGAGCCCAGTATGGGGGAGATGTTTAATGTTTAATAGTGATCAACAAACAAATCAATTGTTAGAGTCTCCATAACCATATTTAAATTTAATTAACAAGCACATAAAAACTTAATACTTACAATAAAATTATAATATAACAAGTTTCTTAATCATGGATATTTACCCTCACTTTACCATGGATATTATTAACTTGTAAATAGGTTTTGTCACAATACCATGGGCCGGTACCATGGCTTGTCAATACCACATGCACAAAAACCATAACCCATTTCACAATAAAAAAAATAAAATGTAAGATATATTAGACATTACATATATCAGTGATAACATAGAGTGACAATTGTCGAACATATGGATAGAGGCGGGAGGGAGGGGGAGATAGAGAGAGAGAGAGAGGGAGGTAGGGAGGGAGGGAGTGAAAAGGGAGAGATGGAGATAGAGTGAAGGAGAAAGGAGAGGATGGAAGATAAAGATAAGGGGAGAAAGGGAAGAGAGAGAGGAAGACATAGAGATGGAGGGGGGAGAGAGAGGAGGAGAGAGGGAGGGAGATATGATAGAGTTGGAGGGTAAAGAGACAAAGAGAGAGATGGGGGGAGAGACAAAGGGAGGTGGGAGAGAAAGGGAGAGAGAGGAAGGAAGATAAAACTCACAAACCCAAAATTATCTAGAAGGTGAGGTTGTTGTGCTCTCTTTCTGTAAATGGAAACACAGTTTGATTGCCTACAAACCTCTTTTAAAGCGAAAATAGATTTGATCTCTCTTGGCGTTTGATAGATCTGGGGTTAAGATGGGTCTAGGTTGGTTTTTATATACACACCATATCTAGGTTGGATCCATATCTCCCACACTCTCTCTTCCCTCCTTCTCTGCTCTCTCCATACCTCTTTCCTTCAATCTTTCAATTCCTCTCTCTCTTTCATCTTCTGTTTCCATTTCTCTCCCACCTCCCTTTGTCTCTCCCCCTACTTTTCTCTCTCTACCCTCCAACTATGTCACTATATCCCTCCCTCTCCTTCTCTCTTGCCTCCTCTCTCCCCCCTCCATCTCTATGTCTCCCTCTCTCTCTTCCCTTTCTCTCCCTCTCTCTCACCTCTCCTCTCTATCTTCCCTCCTCTCCTCTCTCCCTCTCTCTCTCTCTCTCTCCATATATACCTTATCACTCCCTCTATTTCTACCTCCATCTCTCTATGTCTTTGTTCTTCCATCCAATGCCATATATCTCCCCCTCCCTCTCTCCTCTCCCTCCCCTCCTCTCTCTCTTCGTTACTCTCTCTCCCTCTATCTCTCCTCTCCCCTCCCCATCACTTTATTTCTCTCTTATCTCTAGCTTTGTCACCATCTCCCTTCCTCTCTCCTTCTCTCCCCCCCATCTATCCTTTATTTTCCCTCCCTCTCTCCTTCTCTCCCTCCCCATCTATCCTTTATTTTCCCTCCCTCTCTCTCCCTCCATCCATGATGCAGGAGCATCCGAGCACTCTTAATCAAATTCGGAATCCAAAGCCGAGAAGGAGGAGACGTGGACAAACATGCAAACCAGGAGACAAATTCAGTTAAAACATGGCTAAAATGATGGAATGGATAAATTCTCTAGAAGACTTATTTACTGTGATTTAATCTACCATGTATGCGTATAGAGAGATTAGGGTTTGTTGAGCGATTGTGGGAGAAATTCATGGAACGTAAACGATCCCTCCCTTTTGTAACTTCTTATATAAGCAAGTCTGTGTAAAGAGATAAATAGAGCGACATATAGAGATTTGTGTAAACAAGGTGTGGATTCAATGTAGTCGAGAGGGGAAAGTGTGACTAAGGCTGAAATGCCTTAGAATGTAATCAAGTTCTGTATAATATAAATCTGCGTGTGTGTGTGTGTGTGAATTATGTGTATATGTGTATTTATGCCTTTTCAAGTTATGTTATGTATATATACGTTGTTGAGTTAATTTCTGTGTTACAGGTTTATTGATCGACCATCGATCACTGTGAGGATCGATGGCGATTCAAAGTTAAAGAAGTCAATTGTTGTGTGAAGTGTCGAGTAGAAATGGAAGAGTTAATTAAGTGTTGATGCAGATTCCATCATATGTGAAGAAGTGCGGAAGAAGAGTCGTCAGATCATTGAAAGCAGTTTTGCAACAGGAAAGCGGTTCATCGAGTGGCCGAAGGGCTGTAAATGGTTTTTCAAAAGACGGACCCGATGGATGCTTGAACTGGAATATAATCCAGTTGAGATCCGAGGATGATCGGACCATTCGTTGGTTGGACGATCGGACAGATATCGGGCTGGAATAGGCGCGGAAGTTAATCCAGAAACCGAACCTGAACATTTATAGATCGAGGAATGATAATTCTCATTGGGTCCGTGAAGGTCCTAAACGTCACGCAAGTTTCTCGTGCGATGTTGCGACAACCTTCGGATCAAGAACCAAATTGACGTTGGATATTTAATCACAAATCACATTCGGTAAAAGAATTTGGGTCTGTGATAAACCCAAATTTGCAATATTGCGATGAGTCGAGATTTGTGATGGACTATGGACTACCAAATCAAAGGGTTGATCGAACATCGGAGGTTAACTATCGAATTTCGCAAGAATCAAGTGCCAGTGGATTGTGAAAACTATGATGTACGATGAGCTGAGAATCTGATAAAGCGTCGACCGTTGGATCGTGAAGCTGATCAACGGCGGAGATTGAAGAACAACGAAAAGGCTTGGAAAAGAACAGACCTGAGAAGTTTATGGATGCGGGTTTATTCTATTTGAGATCAGGCCTTAGGCATTTATGGTCAAGTTTCAATGTATTTCTAGTGTATTCCGATAATTTGTGTTGTCCTGGTTTTTAAGGCAAAGTGCCAATTAACGCTTCTAATAGAAACGTGGGCCCATAACCCACAGGTCCACGATCAATATTTTAGAAATGAAAGGGATATTGCCTTATGGCAATTTCTTCTTTCATCAAGTGGCATCAGAGTAGTGAAAGATTTTCCTGTGTAAAAGAGATTTCGTGTAGAAGGAGTGCAAGTAGAAAGAGAAAGAGGTGCAGTTGCGTTAAAACTTGGCGAGTTTATGGTATTTACTGTCATATAGATATCGGCAACAGAAGGTGAGAAGACTTGCAACAACCTAGAGCAAGGAGTGCTCAGTTGGTTCCAGAGGGTAGAACCAGAAGGATGCCAAAAGACTAAGCTCAGAGGAGAAAGCTTGGTGAGGTATCATGTAGCAGAGAAGACTATTACTGCAGAGGTTTGGTTGCAGCTCACAGAAGATCATGAAGGCAGTTCCACTGAGGAAGTGGGTAGAATTGCTATGGGATTAAGGAGAAGCATATGACCAAGAGGTCATAAATTTTTGTGCCTCGGGAGTTTGATGCAGGAGCATCCGAGCACTCTTAATAAAATTCGAAATCCAAAGCTGAGAAGGAGGAGACATGGACAAACGTGCAAACCACGAGACAAATTCAGTTAAAACAGGGCTAAAATGATGGAATTGGTAAAGTCTCTAGAAGACTTATTTACTGTAATTTAATCTGCCATGTATGCGTATAAAGAGATTAGGGGTTTGTTGAGCGATTGTGGGAGAAATTCATGGATCGTAAACGATCCCTCCCTTTTGTAACTTCTTATATAAGAAAGTCTATGTAAAGAGATAGATAGAGCGACAAATAGAGATTTGTGTAAACAAGGTGTGGATTCAATGTAGTCGAGAGGGGAAAGTGTGACTAAGGCTGAAATTCCTTAGAATGTAATCAAGTTCTGTATAATATAAATCTGCGTGTGTGTGTGAATTTCATGTGTCTGTGTATTTATGCCTTTTCAAGTTATGTTGTGTATATATACGTTGTTGAGTTAATTTCTGTGTTACGAGTTTATTGATCGACCATTGATCACTGTGAGAATTGATGGCGATTCAAAGTTAAAGAAGTCAATTGTTGTGTGAAGTGTCGAGTAGAAATGGCAGAGTTAATTAACTATTGATGCATATTCCATCATATGTGAAGAAGTGTAGAAGAAGAGTCGTCAGATCATTGAAAGCGATTTTGCAACAGGAAAGCGGTTCATCAGGCGGCCTAAGGGCTGTAAATGGTTTTTCAAAAGACGGACCCAATGGATGCTTGAATTGGAATATAGTCGAGTTGAGATCCGGGGATGATCAGACCGTTCATTGGTTGGACGTTTGGACGAATATCGGGCTGGAATAGGTGCAGAAGTTAATCCAGAAACCAGACCAGAACATTTATAGATCAAGGACTGATAATTCTCATCGGGTCTGTGAAGGCGCTAAATGTCGCACAAGTTTCTCATGCGATGTTGCAACAACTGTCGGATTAAGAACCAGATTGACGATGAATATTTAATCACAAATTGCATTCAGTAAAAGAGTTTGGGTCTGCGGTAAACCCAGATTTGCGATATTGCAATGAGCCGAGATTTGTGATGTTGCGATGGACTATGGACTGTCAGATCAAAGGGTTGATCGAACGACGAAGGTTATCTCTCGCATTTCGCAGGAATCAAGTGTTGGTGGATTGCAAAAACTGCGATGTGCGATGAGCCGAGAATGTGATGAAGCGTCGACCATTAGATCATGAAGCTGATCAACAACGAATATTTAAGAACAACGGAAAGGCTTGGAAAAGAGCGAACCCGAGAAGTTTATGGATGCGGGTTTATTCTATTTGAGATCCGACCTTAGGCATTTATGGCCGAGTTTCGATGTATTTCCAGTGTATTCCAATAATTTGTGTTGTCTTGTTTTTTAAGGAAAAATCACCAATTAACGCTTCCAATAGAAATGTGGGCTTATAACCCACAGGTCCACGATTAAAATTTTAGAAATGAAAGGGATATTTCCTTAGGGAAATTTCTCCTTTCATCAAGTGGTATTAGAGCAGGAAAAGGTTTTCCTGCGTAAAAGAGATTTCTTGTAGAAGAAGACGTGCAAGTAGAAAGAGAAAGAGGTACAGTTGTGTTAAAACTTGGCGATTTTATGGTCTTTACTGTCATATAGATAGCGGCAAAAGAAGGTGAGAAGACTTGCAGCAACCTAGAGCAAGGAGTGCTCAGTTGGTTCCAGAGGACCAGAAGGATGCCGAAAGACTAAGCTCAGAGGAGAAAGCTTGGTGAGGTATCATGTAACAGAGAAAACTGTTACTGTAGAGGTTTGGTTGCAGCTCACAGAAGATCATGAAGGTAGTTCAACTGAGGAAGTGGGTAGAATTTTTATAGGATTAAGGAGAAGCATATGACCAGGAGGTCATAAATTTTTGTGCCTCGAGAGTCTAATGCAAGAGCATCCAAGCACTCTTAATGAAATTCGGAATCTAAAGCTGAGAAGGAGTAGACATGGACAAACGTGCAAACCAAGAGACAAATTCAGTTAAAACAGGGCTAAAATGATGGAATGGATAAAGTCTCTAGAAGACTTATTTACTGTAATTTAATCTGCCATGTATGCGTATAGAGAGATTAGGGGTTTGTTGAGCGATTGTGGGAGAAATTCATGGATCGTAAACGATCCCTCCCTTTTGTAACTTCTTATATAACAAAGTTTGTGCAAAGAGATAGATAGAGCGACAGATAGAGATTTGTGTAAACAAGGTGTGGATTCAATGTAGTCAAGAGGGGAAAGTGTGACTAAGGCTTGAATGCCTTAGAATGTAATCAAGTTCTGTATAATATAAATCTGCGTGTGTGTGTGTGTGTGTGTGAATTCCGTGTATCTGTGTATTTATGCCTTTTCAAGTTATGTTGTGTATATATGCGTTGTTGAGTTAATTTCTATGTTACGGGTTTATTGATCGACCATCGATCACTGTGAGGATCGATGGCAATTCAAAGTTAAACAAGTCAATTGTTGTGTGAAGTGTCGAGTAGAAATGGTAGAGTTAATTAAGTGTTGATGCAGATTCCATCATATGTGAAGAAGTGCAGAAGAAGAGCCGTCGGATCATTGAAAGAGGTTTTGCAACAGGAAAGCGGTTCATCGAGTGGCCTAAGGGCTGTAAATGGTTTTTCAAAAGACGAACCCGATGGATGCTTGAACTGGAATATAATCCAGTTGAGATCCGGGGATGATCAGACCATTCGTTGGTTGGACGATCAGACGGATATCGGGTTGGAATAGGCATAGAAGTTAATCCAGAAACCGGACCTGAACATTTATAGATCGAGGACTGATAATTCTCATCGGGTCTATGAAGGCACTAAACGTCGTGCAAGTTTCTCATGTGACGTTGTGACAGCTGTCGGATCAAGAACTAGATTGACGACGAAGATTTAATCCCAAATTGCATTCGGTAAAAGAGTTTGGCTTTGCGGTAAACCCAGATTTGCGATATTGCGATGAGCCAAGATTTGAAATGTTGTGATGGATTATGGACCGTCAGATCAAAGGGTTGATCGAACGACGGAGGTTAACTCTCGCATTTCGTAGGAATCAAGTGCTGGCGGATTGCGAAAACTACGATGTGCGATGAGCCAAGAATGCGATGAAGCGTCGACCATTGGATCGTGAAGCTGATCAACTGCAGAGATTGAAGAACAGCGGAAAGGCTTGGAAAAGAGTGGACCTGAAGTTTATGGATGTAGGTTTATTCTATTTGAGATTTGGCCTTAGGAATTTATGGCTGGGTTTCGATGTATTTCCAGTGTATTCCGATAATTTGTGTTTTCCTAGTTTTTAAGGCAAAAGCGCCAATTAACGCTTCTGATAGAAATGTGGGCCCATAACCCATAGGTCCACGATTGATATTTTAGAAATGAAAGGGATAGTTCCTTAAGGAAATTTCTCCTTTCATCAATCCATATCCCTCCCCCTCTCTTTCTCTCTCCCCATGCTCTCTCTCTCCTTTATTTTCCCTTTCTCTCCCTTCGTGTATCCATATGATGGAGAACTTTCACTCTATGTAATCAATGCTATATGTAATGTCAAAAATCTTTTACATTTTAATTTTTTATTGTGAAATGAGTTATGGTTTTTTGGAATGTGGTATTGATAAGCCATGATATTGACCCTTGGTATTGTAACAAAACCTATTTACAAGTTAATGATATACATGGTAAAGTGGGGGTGGATGTCCATGGTTAAGAAACTTGTTATATTGTAAGTTTATCGTAAGTATTAATTTTTATGTGTTTGTTAATTAAATTTAAATATGGTTATGGAATCATTATTAGTTAAATGCAAATTATAATGTTTAACTTTGGAAAGTAAACATTTATTTTTTAATATTATTTAAAAAAACATTTTTCAAACATTTGATTGGATCATAACTTGAAGGTCTTATTGCAACCTTTGCACAATATAATGCCATGTGGATAACTGACTTACATATTTTATTTCATAATTTATGGATATGGTCGCAATATTCATGCATGATTTTAGATATTAGTGTAGTGGTTTTTTATTCTTAAGCTTTGCACAAAAACCATCCAAAAATAAAATATTTAAAAATAAACTATACTTGAGTAAATAACATATATACCATCAATTACTTCCCGCCATAATTTAAGAAAGTCTTTGCATAAAAATGGATATGAATAAGATGTAAAAAATATGGAGTTACTTCCCCCCATTATTTATGTAGAAGTAAAATTGTAACGTGTAGACTTACTAGTGGTTACTACCCACTAAAATTTATGCAAGTTTTTCTGCAAGCAATTTACTTATCCACTTCACATCTCAATTTATTAGTTATTTCCAAAGCAATACTAATTAGCATTAACCAATGTAACTTTTAACTTTTTATTATTAATTAAGCCAATATTTAAATGCTTACACTACAAGCTCTCTGTTATCACTCAGGTTGTCCTTAAGCTCCTGAAAGGATACGGCCGAGGTAACCACAAACCAACTTTGGACTGCAGGTTCTAGCCCACCTGCAATCAGAGAGGGCTCTCTCTTTGGGATTTAGCTTTGTTGAAAATGATCTTAGGCTAGTTATTGAATTTAGGGGGTTTGTTTTTTATTTTGGTGGGAAGGAGAATACTTTCAGGCAGAGAGGCAAGGCATATTCTGGAAGTTTCAAACCATTGGGCGTGGAGTCAAAGAGTAGGATTGCTGGCGCATTTTCTTGGTCACAAGACAAACATGGAGCAAGATAGCTGCATACGAAACAATTTTTCAAGCTAAAGGATGGAAAGAGAGCTAAGGAATGAGAGGCAACAAAGAATCTCCCAAACAGGTTAGCAGAAGGAAGATGAATGAGCTCTTCCTAGGAGCAATTAAGAATTCCTAGTTAACAGTCATTCATATGTGAAATAGGTTAAACATGAGCCATAAAGGAATTCATATTCATGCCTAAATCAAGAGGAAAACATTAAGAAACCACAGAAACTGAGCATAGAGTGCAGATATGCAAATTCTAAACCAATCTTTCTTTCTGTGATTTGTGCATATATGAAATGGAAATGACAGAGATAAGGAACACTTATTGTTTCATACAGCAGTGCAAGAATTCCATATTCACGTCTTTAAACCATTTAAACACAGTGCAGACAACCATTCCTCCAAGCTTTCAGCAGTCTTTGATTATAGAAAATAACAGGTATGCAGTGCGAGTCTCTCCTGGAATACATAAGTCGACCCTTTTAACGATGCAGAGGGTGGTATTTATACAAAAATTGAATACAAAAATATCTAGAAGAGAAGTTAATAGTTGATAACTTCTCTACCAACTCTTAAGGAGTGGTTGACGAAAAGTAAATGCTGAAATAAATACAAATGCAACAGTTGTTCTCTTCTGGCAGTAAATGTTGACTTTTGAGTCGGCTGGGCTGCGTTCTCAGAAATCCGAGCTCTTAGGTTTGCCATCTCAGCGTTTTTGCCTTGTAACTGCTCCCACTGGTCCTACGCGTTCCTTAATTGCTTTGTCCGGTGCATTCTGCGCCTTGTCCTGTGCTTCTTGCTGACCTATAGGTGACATAGATTTTGAAATGAACAAAAAGAGGCAAAAACTGAAATCACCTGGGAAATACGGCCAGCATTTCCTGCCACCAATTCTCAGAAGGCAACTGATGCCTTTGTATTTTGACAAGTGTTTCATCGGCTTCTGTGTACTTGTAATAACTGGGCGGCATCTCAAACAGATGATTGACCTCATGCTCCAGGTAAAATAAGCTTTCCAGCCTGTCGTAGAGTGTCTGTCCTGTAGGCGGCCATGCCTCTGCTGTAGAACTTGATGCAGCAGTAAGCTGATTATTGACAAAATTATTGAGTTGGGTAGCATATTGGTCACATGTCAATAGCTTTCCAGCGCTAGTCAACAGGCTGGGCAATCCTCTAATCTGTAGTGCTGCAAGCTTTACGTCAAAATTGTCTACATCCCTCTATATATCCCGACATCTTGCCTCCAGAGTTTGCACCAAGCTTCTCAATGTGAGCACACTTTTTGCTGTTAATATGGCATCTGTTCTGTTCATGATATGGAGTGCTGCCAGCTCTTCCCTAGTCTGATGATTTAGAAAGATGATCATTCTGTTAGCCTACTCAGGCATGTTTCCTAATGCTACCTTGGCTCTCCAGCTTTCAAGCTTAGCACGGCCAATCAGTTCCACCTGTTCATATATTGCCTGAATTGACCTCCATTGGCCAGTGATTGACTGATTTATTTTGGCCCATAGAAGTTTCTTTATTTCAGCCAAGGTCTTGTCCAAGGATAATTCTTTCTCCAAGGCTTTGATTCTGTCCTTCAGGGCCTTGATTTCTCTTGTCTGTTCAGCCACTGTCATTTTGGACTTATCATATTTTTCTTCCAATTTGGCCAGCTTTTCTTTGGCCTCCTTTATCTCTGTCGCCTGCAGCTTAAGTTTATTGACAGCTTCTGTCAAATCATCCACGCTCATGCTTGCTTCAGGTGTTGTTGTTGTTGATGTTGTAGCTTCTGTAGCTATTGTTGTGGCTGGAATAATTGGAGGGGTCACTGCTGCTTGTGATAGAGGATCAGCAACAGTTGGGATTGTTTGAGGAGGCTGGGAGGTCGACTCTCCCTGCTTTCCTTGCAGTGCTTGCTCCAACTCTCCCTCCAAATCGATTACTCTCTGGTTCAACTTCATCATCAAATCCAATTGATCCTCAGCTTCCTTTTCCTTCTGCAGTTCTTCTGTTTGAGGATGCTCAGTAGGAAGCAACCTCAATCTCTTCTTTAGTGCAGCAATGTCGTCATCTTTCTTTTTCATAAGGGTCCTGACACCCTTAGGATCCTTAGGGTCATGACCTAAGTCCACGATAATCTCCTCCAGTGTTTTAATTCTATTATCCTTGGCTGTGGAGGACAGTCTTTCAAAATCCAGCTGAGTGTTGGTATTCTTCAATGATTCTTTTAACTCATGGGCCAATGTGGCCTTTTCAGCAAGTGTAGCATAAAGCATTTCGGCTGTCTGCTTGTGTAATTCTATTTGATCCATTGGGTGGATGTCCTTGGATAGGACCTCTAACCTCGTTTTAACAAAGTCTGCGGCCGATTGTGGCTGTTGAACCTTGGGCTTGAAGTGGCTCAGAATCATCTTTTCTTGCTTTATATCAAATGTTGCCATCAATCTTTCCTGCTTGGCAGGTGTTGCCTTCAGGAATTGCTTATACAATTGCACTCTTAGTAGCTCATTTTGAGCTTTGATTTCTTTGAAGCTGGCCTTGGTGCTGGCTGGTTTCTTGCCTTTTTGTGTGGAGGAAGACACCTCCATGCCTTGTTGTCTATCTTGCTCTCGCTGAAAAGAGCTTGTTGGTGTACGCAGGCTTGTTTCCCTTCTCGGGCTTTCCATGATCTCTTCACTAACCTCTTCCTCAACCAGAGAATCAACCCTTTGTCTCTTTGATTCAGGTTGTTGCACAGACCCACTAGCAGGTGTGGAATCTTGTCGATCTCGCTTCCTGCCCCTTTCCTCGTGGGCAGGAGTTTGCAAAGGTGGCACTTGTAGTGCCTCTGTTTGTTGAGGAGGGGTTTGCCCTTGAATTTGTTCCATTGAACTGACAGGCTGTTCCGTGACCGTTTGCTCTATCTCCATCGGCTCCTTCCCTTTGGCTGTACCTGTTGCTGATGTAGAAGCTCCTTGGGCAGCTTGTGAAGCTGCAGCTGTAGAAGTGCCCTCTTCAACTTGGTATGGCAGCCTGAAATATACCTGGTCATCAGAATCCAAGTCAAGAGTCTTTTCAAGATCCTTAGCAGTTTGCTCCAAAATTTCTTCCTGAGTAAGTTCTTCAACTAAAGTTCCATGTGCCCATGCATCTTGATTAGCATATTTTTCAATGTCTGGGTATTTGCAGTGGTCATAGGGTGTTAACCTATATTTGACCCTTCTGGCACTAATGAAGCCAAGTGGGTCATAAGGGACCCACCAGAAACTCCTTTTCAATTTAAATTGATCCTTGAGTATCATGTCAGCCTCTTGCCAACCATCCTTCTTATTCATGATGAAGGGGCCTAAGTGGTCTTTGAATTTCAGTTGTGCCTTCTTCTTGGTGTTGTGGAAGTGAATCAAATCTAAATTTATAAGTTGCCTGTAGTATTCTAATGCAAACAGTCTCATCGGCACATATCTCGGGAGCCTGTATGGACACAACTCACAGCCATAAACTCTGATGACAGTATGGTCTTGATATAGGTACCAATCACCTAATTTGTAATTCTTAGACAGCTGTAAGATCTTTTGCATTTCATAGGTTATTCTGGGAGGAGGAACCTTCATTAGGAGGCAGGAGACCGGATAGACAAACTGGTCAATGAATTCACAGTATGAATAAGGAGAGTGCTGGACTTGATGAAATACAGATGACCAAAAGACAACAGACCTCCTTTCTCCCTTTGAGTCCAGTTTCTTGATAGGGCATTGGAAAATTTCAGATTGATAAAACATGAACAAATGATAGATATAGGAGGAATATTTGAAAATTCCCTGCCTATCTAGTCTAGTGAGCTGGTCATGGATTTTGTTTGATATGAACCTGGCATAATTATACTTGACAGCAGGAGGCTGTCCTTGGCTGAAAGAAGACAATATAACCAACACTGTCTCGTCTACGAGTTCAGTTGTTGTGAAGCCCAACACATAGGATATCATATCTACCAGTAGTTGGCCCACCTCATTGAAATGGTCATAAGGAAATGGAGGTGGTTCCTTTGGTTGGCAATATGCCCTCATAAATGTCTTAGCAATCATTTCAATCTTGGTACTAGGGAACCAAGAGGCATCTTCCAGCAAATCATTCATGGAAAAGGGCAATAGAGACTGAGTTTCTTTGAAGTTCAACATCTGGTTGATGGAGTCAGGAGTAGCGTAGAACAGTATGCTTCCATATGAAGACTTAACAGCCCTCTGACTAGGTTCATAATTTGCAGCACAGAGGTGAATAATCTCAGGAAAAATATTCACATATGCCATATATGTCAGATTTGTTTATGAAACTATTTCTCAGCTAGCAGTAGGTGTGTAGATGATTCCTTTTAGCAACAAAGTCTTGAATAAGATAGTCTGTATCGGCCAAGGGCATGGACTCAAGTTCTTTACTCGGCAGGTTGATGGGAGTAACGTTCAGAGCAGACGGAGTGGCCATTATGCAGCTCTTGAATGCTTGAGCTGAAAGGAGGACTAAAGCAGCAACTGGCTGCAATAACCAGCAAGAGCAGGCGAACTGAACTCAAATGTAACAGTAGCTGGACAGCTTGAGAGCTTATGCTATAAGAGACCAATTTTGTAGAGTTTTGGGTCAATTTCCCTTTTTCAGTGAATTCTCTGGAGCTAGAGACTGTGAAGAACAACACAGAGGAGCAGAGGGAAATTTACAGTTTCAGTGAATGGATTAGGACAGTGGAACAGGGTAAAAATGGGGAAATGCCGAGCTGCCACGAGATTTTTGCTGGGGGCTGAGCTTTAAACAGAATTCGCCCGCAAAAGTGTAAATGGGCATAAGGTTTCTGAGACTTTTCTGAAGTAAAGGGTTTCCAGTAGGTTTAATGGGGTCTCAGGCGCAGCAGAGTTACAAATTGGGGAATTTTTGCAGGTTCACAGTATGTGCAACAGATAAAATGCAAGCACAGGAGCGAAAAGGGGAAAATATGGCAAATACCTGGTTTGAACGGCGCCGAAAGTTAATGAATTGGTGCGAAAGTAGACTATGAACTTGAATTGCAGGCCGCAACAGCTTAGTTGGTCGCTTTGAAGCTTTGGGAGTGACAAAATGAATGAAACAAGGGACCAGAGCGTTCAAATGAACCAATAAAATGAAATGTAACGGTCGTTTGCGTGTTTTTTTAAGCAAAAAATTGACATTTGGGGCTTTTGGCGCTTTTTCGGGATGACGTCAGCATGATGTCATCGGCAGGTCCCGGGGTACGGTCGGATGACGTGGCGGGATGACATCAGCAGATGATGTCATTATGTACAGACGGGTGACGTGGCGGTATGGTGGCAGGGACACGGTGGCAAAGACACGGTGGCAGGGCGAGGGTACAAAAGGTATGAGGTGGTGGCAACGTGGCATGACAGCGGAGCGCGGAAGGCGACGTCATAGGGGAAGACGTGGCGCTGACGTCACGCAGGCGAGGGTGGTAAGTGGTTTTGGGCGCACCGCCTTAGCGCCTGGGTGGTTTTGGAAGGAGGGGCTCCGCCACACCCGAGAGCTTGACGCGTGGCGGGAGTACGACGGCAAAACCGCCGAACTCCCGGACGCTAAGCCTCGGGCAGTTGGCGCGCGTTAGGGACCCGCCCACTGTAGATCTTAGGCGAGCCAGATCTAACGGCTGGCGGAACAATCAAGGTGGCGGAGGGTTATGAACGGGGCCCGCGCGTTAGTACGTTTGTTTATTTATACAGCGGGGGGGGGGGAACATTAATAAAGTGGGTTTTTGGGTTTATACAGCGCGCGGGGGTTAAAAACTTTGGGAACATGGGTTTGTGGGCTATGCTCCGGGGATTTAAACGATGGTGTTTAATGTTCAATAAAGCATATGAACATTTAACTCTGGGAAATGAGCACAAAAAGGTAAAAATATGCGGGTTTTTTTATGAGCGAGGGGTTAGATAAAGGCTATTAACCCAACGAGAGGTTAAGTTAATTCCAAGGTTAGGAGAGAGAGGGGCTAATAGGAGCCCCAAATGGGCTGCTATTTCTCGGACCAAAACATATGGCTAGAATGCCTATGGGAGGGCTATTTAATATTTTTGGGGTTTTTCATATAGTATTTAGTAGTGAATGGGGATGGGGGAGTAGTTAGGGAGCTACATAATAAAATTAGGAGTTAATGTGAGTTTATGAAATGAAAAATGAAGGGTAAATGATGATAAGTCTGTGAACTGATGATAGACATAGAGAGTGTGTAGAAGATGAAAACATATGACTTTTACACAAGAAATGTGGCTTCTTTTCATTTAAGAAAGCCAACACTTACCTTAATGTTTCATAGAAATGAAATGGAATCAGGACTTGTTGGGCAGATTCCAAGGTCCTTTGGGGAAATGTTAGTAAGAGGGTTCTTAGGGGGAATGAAGGGAAGTTAGACATGCTTCCAAAATTCTGCCATTAAAATACTGCTTTGCTACCTCTGCCACTGATAAGATGAGTTTTCTTTGTCAAAGCCAAAATTGAAGATGATCTTTTTCTGCAACCCCAGGCTACCTACCCAGCCTAATACATCTAGCATTTTTTGTTACTCCAGGAAGGGTGCACTTAGACTTGCAAACCCTGATTGTTTTTCTTTTAAACTACCTTTCCTATCTAAAACTACCCTTTTTTCTTCCAAGGGCCCAGATTAAGCTGTTGGGCTCCTTCATTCTCTACCTAGTTGCTACTCTGCCAAGCTTAAGCTGTTTGGACAGATACATTCTCTATATTCTAAAGCAAAAAAAGTTTAAACCTAGGGAAACCAAGCTTAAGCATGTTTGGCTTTCCCTTAACTAAGAAATCATTCAAAAATGGAACTTTTGCAACTTGAAAAAGATGAACATTTTTGGCACTTCCACTGTCAATCATGAAATATGAAACCTGTTACAACAGGAGGCTAACACTCTCCACCATACTCAGCTCTATATTACTTTTAACATTTTGATTATTTTTAATCGAGTTGAAATCTAAATGTTAAACATTTACTCCTACACATCTAGTACCCCTATACTAGGTTGTAGAGCACTCAGCGCAAAAAATAAAATGTAAGATATATTAGACATTACATATATCATTGATAACATAGAGTGAAAATTATGGATCATATGGATGGAGGCGAGAGAGAGGGGGGGGGGGGGGGGGGGAGGGGAGAGGGGGCGGGGAGGGAAGAAAAAAAAACATAGATAGATAGAGGTAGAGAGAGGGAGTGACAAGGGAGATATGGAGAGAGAGTGAGGGAGAGTGGAGAGGAAGGAAGATGGAGAGAAGAGAGGAGAGAAGGCAGGGAGAGAAAGGGAAGATATATAGGGAGACCTAGAGATAGAGAGGGAAGAGAGGGGGAGAGAGAGGAGGAGAAAGGGAGGGAGATAGTGACAAAGTTGGAGGGTAGAGATACTGAGAGAGAGATGGGGGGAGAAACAGAGGGAGGTGGGAGAGAAAGGGAGAGAGAGAGGAATGAAGATAAAACTCACAAACCACAAATTAACATGGAATATAACTTGGGAAGCCCTTTCAGGAGAAAACTTAGCTAGAATGTGAGGTTGTTGTGCTCTCTTTCTCTGAATGGAAACACAGTCTAATAGCCTACTAGTGGTTAAGTTTGACTCCTTCAAATATTAACTAGAGTTACAATATTGACTCTTCTAGAGACTTGTTCATCATGTTCACATGGCTAGCCCCTTCTCCATGAATGAGGGCTGAAGTGGCATCCTCTTGAATTGTGGTTATCAAAACAGTAAGGCAACTTTCGAGTGGCATAACTTTCTCATATGGACTCTAATTGGGGCGATTATTGTGCCATCAGAAAGGTATTTAGGTATTTGTGAGTATAACAACACGAAAAGGTATCAATAATGATTTTATGGATTGAGAAACTCCTTCACAAGTCCTATCCTATAAACCTAACCCTCAAAATCCTCCCTTTCTTTCCATAAAAGACATTGTACCTTGCTTAGAAAGCAAGCAAGCTCTATCCTTCAACCTCTTCTAGGGATCATTTAGGTCACTTAAAATCCATTCATTGATTTATCCCTGATCGGTGACTCCATAACATACTAGGTCTCCTCCCATTGGTTAAAGTTTGTAATTAGATGGGAACCTTAACTGAGGTGATAGTGGGCTAAGTCTCCATTTGTTTCCCTTGGTCTAGCATTTTCCCTTTAGGTCCCCTGCTAGTTTGAGCGGTAACATTTTAGTGTCGTTTTCGGGGACACGAAATGTGTGTTTTGTTCCCTATACTATGTATTGACATATCATTATTGGCGACTCCATTGGAAGAACGAAGCCCTAATTCTTAATTTAACTTTAAGGTCAATAGTTGTAGGGTGAAGCAGGCCTTTTTCTAGGCATCTTTAAATTCACCCTCGCGACTCATACATATTTTTTATGCATATCTTAAATAGATTGTCTTTCTTTGATAAATTTCACGCTTTGGGCATTGCTAGCATTCATGGGCACCCTAATCATGTTGCGGGAAATATGGTATATGGGGTGCCCGTGTTTGATGGTGATCCACTCTTCGCAATTGACCATGTAGAAAGATTCAATGCACATACTTCAAAGGAGAAGGTGGTCCACCGAGATGTCCTTATGTTATTGTTCATGGGATCTCTTGGTGGTCATAACTAATGGTTGCATGATCATGAAACCAACAACATATCATCTTTTAAGGAATCCATTGATGGATTTCTTAGTCACTTTCAAGTATATCCTGCATTAAGCATCCAAGAGGAAGCCCTCGTCAAGCATCATCAAAACTTTGAGAATCTAAGTAATGAGCAAGAATATGAGTCATCGTTGGGCCCATATGGTGAGAGGGATGATTTTGAGAACACACATGTTGGGAAGAATGAGTCTATGGAAGGTGAAGTTGAGACTAACGTTACCTTTCTCAAGCATATTACTTATAACGATTCTCCTTTTGAGAACCTTGAGGAAGTTGACCCCATTAACCCCTTAGAAGATGACATTAGAGATTACTTCGACATTGAAAGGGAGAAATGGGAAATGTTTTGGTCTTAAATTTGATTGTGTTCCCATTTACAACACCGAAAAGGAGGATGAGGATGGGATTGGTCTTCCCTTCCCCTCAGGCACTATTTATGATGACATACCCATTGATACCCTTGGGAAGGATAATCTTCATTTTTGTTTGCATAAAGAGGGGCAGTTGGAAGTGATAACGTTTCCTTTTAGGAGAGACCCAATCTTTGATACTAAGAAAATTGATAAGGCTTCCACAACTCATGAGTATGATTCTATGTTCAAATCGCTTGAGCCTTTAGATTATTATTTTAGGAAGGAAAAACCCATTGAATACAATATCTCTTCCTCTGTTTTTCCTATTGGTCATCATATTTAGTCTTCATCAAGTGATTCCCTCACCCCTAGTCATATGATCTCAAGTAACTATGAGCCCTTCCCCCCTCCCAAGTATAGTGTCAAGGAAAAGCCCTTCATTGATTTTACTTTTCCTTCACAGACACACCCTCGGGATTTTGACCACTCCATAGTCTCCCCTCTCCAATGTAATCATCATGTGCAACCTACTTGTGTTCCTCCATCTCATCGGCCTCCCTTTCCTACTAATCATAACCCAATGAAGGCCATAAGCCATGATGAAAATGATAAGGATAATGGTGGAAGTGATATGCTAGATATTTCCATCCATCAAAAGTTTATGAGTTTGGTAGTTGACATCTCTATATTTTGGTTCCAAGAGAAGAACTTATGGACTAAATTACATCATTTTCTTTCCTATTCTCATAAAATCATCCATGTGTGGGCATCATATTTTTCCACCTCCTACCCACAACATCTTCCATATGTTTGTGATTTCATTCACTTTGGGATTTTCTATGTGGGTAATCATATAGGCAGACATATTTATATTGACTTGATGATATGTTGGTTGTTGGCTTTATGATTACACTTAATAACAACTTCGTCATATGCATGTTAGGGTAGGATTCTTTGCATGCTCATTTTCACATTAGAACTAACATCATATGATATTTCTCATAGTAGATAGATGCATCTTTGCATATTTCCTTTTCTGTTGATTTTATGGCCCAACATATAGCATGTGTGGCCATGAGATGCCATGAAATCATGTTGCCCCATGTTTTTCATCTATCATATGTGCAGGTGACAGGTCTATAGTAACCAAGAGATTGTTGGAGTTCTCGTGACCTCACCTTCAAGTAGCTCCACCCAGTTGGAGCCAGATGTTACCCACCATTTGTGGGTGATATCCCTAGGAGAATTTTTTTCTCCAAGATGTTCCTTAACTGGCAGCCAGTAGCCCCTTTCAGCCACTAGCTAGCTCATTGTGCGATTTCTCTGCCACCTAAGCTAGCCATGTGGTCACTCGCCCATCTTCCATGATCGTATGTTTGAAGGTGGGCCTCCCAAACAGAAATTAAGTATTGTAGTTTTCTTAGCATGGACACTTCTGGAAATGGATTAATGGGGGGATTCAGCAAAAATAATGGGCTAGGTTTATGCTCTTGTCCCCTAGACCCCTTTTAGGTATTCACCTTGGATTCTAGTCTCGTGGGATCTCTTTTACTGACCATCTGGCTCTAGGGATAGTATTTCATGGGAAACCCTGATTTTGGTTGCGTGGTCCCACTCCCTTATCCACTTATATTACCCTCTTTCCATTGATTAGTACCCCATTCATCATTTCTCCCACCTAGGTCCACAGTCCTCCACTGGGTCCACATAGGGTTAGCATGTCCCTTCCCCTTTCCCACACCTTAGGTCATGGCCTAGAATGAAGCCCGGAGGTTGATGAAGTTAAAAAGACAAATAAAATCATATATGGCTACATTCAACAGGAAAATGTACCACAGAAGGAAAAAGATAGCCAGGACAAACACATTTAACACATGGGAAAAAGCCAATACATGAGCTCTACCCCATCATCATGGCCATCACCCTAGTTCCTATAGGTTCTATGAACCTCCTTCATCATATAGGAACCCATGATTGTCCCAACCCTTGGGGGGCAATGAACCACCCCACCTTCAAAGGGGGTATTCACTGCTATATATTATACACCATTCTCTTACCCCTTGAGCCCTAAGCAGTTAATCAAAGAAAATCAAAAATGCAAAAGGCATATAAAGAAGGGTGAAAAATTAAGGTCCAGGCACCTCATGTACCACGATTTCTACCTCCTATACATTATAAATGCAAATGTGGGCTTCCCTCTTATTAGCTACCCTAAACCTCAACATGTGCCCTAGGGCTACCCCTTCTCATCCCCTACTTCATTCACCTAATTGTCACAAGCCACAACCTTTTGAAGGATGTACCTTGACTATATTATCCCCTTTAGAAGTAGAAACCACCTAATATGATTGTTGGTTAACCCCATTTGGAGTTTAGGAGAAATTGGCACATCCCGAAGCCCATTATGGAAGGGAAGGCCATTATGAAGTCCCCACTTGTGGTCCATGATCTGGTAAGCTCATTTAATCGATTTCTCTAATGAATTATTGTAATGGAAGGCTTGGGGACACATTGGATCTTATGCAGGATTATAGATAGTCTCCATTTTGGGTTCGGTCTCCCTATATAGGGTCCTAATCCTTTAGAGGGATACATTGGCACTTGTAGGGTGTGCATTGAGAGCCATGGGCCTCCATAGTAGTATACAACACTCCATGGATACCCACATCCATTCAGATATAGCTTGTGACTCACTTATTGGACAAGGAAGATGCACCTGATCCATCATGCCCATTTGGCCCCAGATTTGCACCATACACTTGGCAGATGATCCAGGACTTTCATGGTGATGTGGCATCACATACACCATCATCGTAGCCCTTGCAGGTGATCTACAAGCATCTTCAATTTGTTTGGAAACCCATGAGGACACTTGTGCGCCCCCACATGTCATTTGGAGCACCATGGTTATTACAAGGGGCCAACCCCTTGTCCAATTCTTTTGAGGGTCCTACTCTTCATTGTGGCACCCATGGACCTCATTAGGCATATTATAGGGCCCTACAACATGCATAGATTATTATTTGACCTCTTGAGAGGCTTACTCTTTCATTTATGAACTAGTTAGGTGGCTTGTCACCAAAAGTTGAATTATTAGAACATTATTTTATTTTTGGGGCTTATGTAGGCCAAGGAGGCTAATTGGAACTCCTAATTTGTGTGTAAATACAAGTGAGATGAGTTCACATGTTCATCATCACTTTAGATTGGATCTTTCTCTCTCTTGAGATTTTCACACTTTTTCTAAAGGATGAATTGGAGCTTTATGGATGAATTTTGATGTGTGGATATTGGTCTATCTTCTCTTGGAGCTTCTCTCTTGTCAATTGTGAATGGTTGGATATATTATGTTACATGTAAGTACATGATTTTAATATTATTCTTGTTTTACTTTGTCATATATATTAAAATTGTGGAATTTTGTCTCTATTATATCATCTCTCAATGTATGGGCCATGTAATATGAACGAAATCTCCTAAGGGTAATTCTATCAAAGAATTTAACCTTCATATGCCATTCCCTTTGTGCATCGAAGTATATAAGTTGCAAGATTGCTTCTCCTTGACCTAGAAGGCTACCGAAGTGGCCTTAAGGCCTCCTTGATTGGGAACCAAGAAATCCTACTCATATTCATCATAGACTCCATTCTCCCAAAGACTAAGGTATTGATCTATCAAAAGGTGGTCACCAAAAATCATATTCCTTCAACTTCTTCCAGGTCTAGCCAAGTTGGGGCACATAGGGCATTAATTTCCCGACAAGCTAGCCCCGCAAAAGGTTTGATCCCCTTGGGTCTCTTGTGTTGGTGTTTCCTCAAGGTATCTTCCAATATTGAAGCTATTCCTATGGTGGAGTTGGGAGAAAAGCCAAGCTCTAGCTCCAGGATCAAACTTTGCCTTAACATCCCCAAGATTAGTACCCCAGAGGTTCAAATCAACACCTTCAAGTGAAAATTATTTCTTTGATCCTTTCCCCACCTTGTCTAGGGTAATAACATCATTGGTTTCTATACTCATTTCCCCTATCCTAGACTGGGTCCACTTGGTCCCGTGTGGTCCCATTCCTTGAAAGGATAATTCTTCAAGAACCATCCAGGATACTAATGACAATAAGGATTTTAGGGATTGGGAAGTTCCTTCATAAGTCATATCCCATAAACCTAACCCTTGAATACTCCTTTACTTTCCCTAGAAGACATTTTAATTTTCTTAGGAAGCAAGGAAGCCTTATCCTTATAACTCTTCCAGGAAAGGGATTGTTTGGGTCACTCCACATCATTTCACTGAATTACCCTTCATCTATGACTCCATAATATATCGGGTCTCCTCCTCGGTGAAAGTCCGTAAATAGAAGGGAGCCTTAGCTGAGGTGACAGTGGGATAAGTCTCCATTTGTTTCCCTTGACCTAGCATTTTTCGTTTAGGGATCCCCCTTAGGTCCCCTGCTAATTTGAGTGGTAACAGGATCGATTTATAAATTAGAAAGACTTTAGTTTGGATATGGTTGAACCATGTGGAGATAGATCCTTAGGGGAAGCTTCATAAACTTACTACAAAAAGGATGGTAGTATTAAATATCAAAAAGAGATTAGAGTAAGCTATGATATTAGGTTGTGGAAGGGAAGAAAGTTATAAGGCATGAGGGAATCCTATAGTTGGTGGTTAGAGAATACATTCATGTTGATCAAGTACTTTCCTTTGCTAGTACAATGCTTGTTAAAAAAATCCCTAGGAGAGAATTTACCTTAGAAAAAATAAACAGCTAGATGTAGTCACATTGGTTTCTCCTAATAGATTATGGGCATACTTGTCATATACTATCTTCTGAGTGACTAGTGTGGTCTTCTACTTTGTTGCTAATGCAACAATGGTGTTAAGAAGTAACTTTTGGGGTATTGGATACTTAAACCCCAAATCTTATCATCATTATTTTCATTAAAAAATTGATATTAACTCCTAGATAACCATTTGTTAAAGTTGTCAAGTCTTCCATTAGAGTTTTGGATGGAGGATTGTTTAAATTTGTTAGGAAATAGGTCGAGGAAAACCATATTAGTGCATTAGTCTTACAAAAAATATGATTGTGTTTGATAACTAAACTACTAGTAGAGTCATATACTAGAGAAGGTTTATTTGAAAGTCTGGAGTTGATTAATGGGGGTTTGAAGATTACCCACATTTTGGATTATATGAGCATATACTTCATATATAATCAATATCACCTCTGTGGTCATACAATTTAGGATTACTCACATCATTTCAAAAAGTAAATATGAGAGAAGCTAATTGGTTTGGGTGGCAAGGCTGACAGTAAAGTGGGAAAAATACTCCTGCAAACCCCTACAGGGGAAGAGAAAATTCATAATTCACCTCCTTAAGAGGTGGGAGCTAATAAAAATTCAAGCTTAGATATGTATCACTATGATCTAAGTGGTGACATTGGGGCAAATCAAATACTTATCTAGCATAAGATGCAACCTAATCATCCATTATTCCTTCCATACTATTGTACCTCTGTAGACAATCACAGGTTAAGGAATTGTGCTAGAGCATCTAAAATGTTTTATTTTTCTTTGGATTTTTGGATGACCAATACTTTAAACTATTAAATAGGTGCAGACTCTTAATTATTTATGATATATTAAAAGGGCTGACTCTTCACCTTTAACAGAATTTAGCTTTGAAAAAAGATGTGTAAGGTTGAACTTAAGGGAATATATGATTCATTAAATCTTCAAACAAAGTATTTAACTAGTCATATACAGTTGATGTGTGTAAAATGCTTTTACAACCAAACAAAATATATTTAAATCTTAAAGGGAAGGGACAATCAAAAGATGTAGATGAATTAATTAAAACATAAAGTTCCAATTAACTAGTCTCTGTAATTGATTATAACATCATAGGGGTTTTCAGATAGATTCAATCTTATCTTACCCAGATTTCCCATTAATTTCAAAGATATGCATAATTAAACAAAATGAAAAACATAAGTAGCAATAGAAGTACTCACAAGAACACAAGTTGTTTCAAGATGAATCCAGAATCCTTCTATTAATCTTAGACAAACTTTAGAGGATTACAATTATGCTTATTAGTTTATCACAAGGGTTCAACCCTTTATACTTTGAGCTACAAAGTATATACACAAATTTCTTCAAAATATCTTGATTTAAACATCAAGATTTATTTACAAAATATATTTAAAACTAATTACAAAAATATAACTATAAAATAGGAAACTTGCACTGCTTGGACATCCTTGCACATAATTCGAGGCTTCTAGTGATGACTATGGCTGTAAAAGTTGTTGTTTTGTTGCCTTTCCTAATCATCTGTTCTTTTGCTCCTATAAACCTGCATCATGTTGCTGAAAACCTGTTGTCTGTTGCTGGAAACCTGTTGTTTGTTCAGTCAATGAGCTGACATATCTTTTCCCATCTTTCTTCATCATGAATGGAATATTTTATTAATTTTCTATAAGTCTCATCCACTTCAGTGTATTTCTGAAAGGTGGGTTTGACTATGAACAAATGTTTGATTTCATGTTGGATTAACAAATCAAAACTCAAACCTTCAATAAAATCCTTCCCTGTAATGGTTCCCTTGATTTTAGCAAATTTTGATTTGTCCACAACTATAGAATGCAATCTACACTGGTATTCTTCAAGGGGAACCAATCTGTCTCCCATTCCTCTTAAACCTGGAAGTCCTTTATGATGAAGCACGTTAATTTTTTTATGAAACTTTTGGCTGCTAGCTTCTCAATTATGACACTTATTTTCTAATTGCAGCATTAAATTTCTTTTGGTAAGTATCCTTCTGACTTCCAAAATGGTTTCAGTCTGTCCTCAATGTCATAGTCTTCCAGCTCTTCTTTTGTATTTGAATTCAAAATTCTTATCAATGTTGTTGTATCTCCTGGTTTATGACCCAGGTCTTTCTTTACTTCTTATATTATCTCCTTTGACCTCTCCAATAATTCTTCAGGCTAAAAAATGATTTCAATTTAAGGCCATAAATTTGTTATGGACTCATTGATATCTAGCCAGATATTCTCTTTGGCTTGTCCAATGGTTTGAGCAATAACTGTCTCATTCTCAAGGATCTATATTCTCTAAGTTAGCCTATGGCTTTTCTGAAGCTCTGTCAAGTAAGCCTTATCAATTTTGATTTTCTTCTCCTCAAGATTGCTAAGTTGAGCCTTTAGCTTTTCAGTTTCTTGACCCTTTAAGGATAAATCTCCCATAGATTTAGCTAGATCAGTTGTTGAATCTGTGGACTATCTTTCCACTATTATGGCTGCTGCAATAGAAATCCATAGTGTTGAAGTACCTGCAATAGAAGTTGTTGCTATAGGAATAATTGTTGCTACATCAATTTGTCATTCTTTTTCCTTTAATAAATTCTCTAATTCGTCTCCATCTTCTGTATGTGCAAATTTTGTTCAACAATAATATTAAACATGCTTTCTTTCTCTTTCTCCAATTCACCAACTTCTTTGGTTTGTGGATCTTCTGTGGTAGGGATTTTTAGTTGTTTTCTTAATGCTAGGATATCAACATTTTTACTCCTGATCATTTCTTCAACAACCTTCACATTACTGGGATCATATCCCAATTTAATCACCAGATCTTCTAAATATTTTAACTTCGTATCCTTGGCCAGCAATGATATCTTTTCTAACTTTAACTCTGACTAGATATTGTTTAATGAAACCTGCAACTTAGATGCTTCCATTGCTAAACTAGTCAAAGTGGAGTAAATCATTTCTCCAGCTTGCTTGTGTAAATCAATCTGGTCAATAGGATGAATCTGTTTAGTATCAAAAGCAAAAACATACTTTTTGTAGTCTTTTGCAGTCCTAGGGAAGGGAAATTTAGGCTCCAAGAGGGCCATCTGAAACTGTCCTTTCTCAGTATCCAGTGCAGAAAGAAGCCTGTGCTGGGAAGCTGAAGTTTTCTTCTAGAATTCAGAATAAGTGGTGGCCTTTAGTGCTTCATTTTTCTTTTTGATTTCCCTGTATCTAGAAAAGATACTTGGTTCTGTTGCACTATGAGTTAGCTCTCCTGTCTGAGTTGTTTCTAATGGGTCTTGAGAAATTGAAGATACAGGAGAGCTTGAGAAAATTTCCTCAATCCTTGGAAAAGTTGCAACATGGGGACCTGTGAGAACCAATGTGGTATGTTCCTGTGAACTCTCTTCCTGAAATGGCTCTTCAAGAGGATTCTTCTTCTTCTTCTTCTCCTTCTTCTTGTACATTATGAACTCTATCTCTAGAACTTCTAAAACTAAAGGGGAAACACTTTCCCTTGTCCTCTTAGCATGTTTCTCCTATGGAACTAGAGTCTGTGATGTTGTTGAAATGAAGGCTTGTTCCTCTACTTCCTATATTGTATTCTCCTGCCACTCTTCTTGATTCATGTACTATTCAATTTCTAGTCTAAGAGTGTGTGCATAAGGAGTAGTTTTCTGTTCTACCCTTAGCTTAGAAATAATCCCCAAGGGATCATAAGGATAGGTAAAACTTAATTTGAACTTCATTTGTTTCAAAAGAATATCTGCCTCCTTCGTTGCTTCTCTGGTGTTGCAAATAAAGGGTCCAATGTGGGCCTTTAACTTGAATTGAGACTTCTTCTTAGTTGAAACAAAGTGTAGCTCATCCATGTTCGTCATCTGCTTGATATAATCCAATGAAAAAATCATGATTGGCACAAACTTAGGCAATGTATATGGAGGAATCTCACATCCATATACTCTGATCTCTGTGTAGTTTTGACACAAGTACCAATCTGCAGACTTTGTCTGCTCACTGAGGTGGATAATTCTCTTGATTTCAGATGAAATCCTAGGAACAACATCACTATTGAGGAAGCATGAAACCATATATAGGAACTGATTTGTGTAATCACTAAAGGAAAATTCGT
The DNA here is from genome assembly GCA_031772625.1 of Pinus tabuliformis. Taxonomy (NCBI): domain Eukaryota; kingdom Viridiplantae; phylum Streptophyta; class Pinopsida; order Pinales; family Pinaceae; genus Pinus; species Pinus tabuliformis. The sequence continues at coordinate 664,233,249 of CM062810.1, read as the reverse complement.
CGGTGTTCTTCCTTACCAAGGAAGTCCAATGAATTACAGATTGAGGATTACCCTGTTCATCTAACTTTTGCAATGGAAACTGAAATTTATCTGCTTTATGAAACAAGAACAAGTATATAGGAACTGACTGGTATTTAAAGGCTCCTTGAGTAGAAAACTTCAAGAATTGATCATGTATAGATTCTGATAGAAATTGACTGTAATTGAAGATAATTTAGGGTTTTTCACCTAATGAAAACAGTGATAGAAAACCTAAAATAATTTCATCAACCCATTGATTAGTTGGATAGCCTAATAGACAAGAAACCACTGAGACAAAATGTCTAGTAATCTCTGGAAACATTGAGGAAGGGTATGGTTTTTTCTTGGTAATTTTGCACTTTGAGGTAAAAATATCTCGAAAGTATTAGCTCTTTGAGGGAAAGAGAGCATTTTAGATATTTCCATGAGGGAATCTACAAAAAAAGGGTGTAGAGGGGATGAAGGTTTAACTTGAAGCATTTGGCATATTGACTCAGGGGCTATTGTGAACATAATATCATTGTTTTGAGAAATAATGTCTCTTTGACTTGGAATGTACCTAAAATGGAACTAGGCTACAAATTTTGGAAAGAAATGAGACTAAGGGAAGATGAATTGAGGCAGGAAGGAGTTCCACATGCTTAATTCATCACTAACATTAGAGAATTTCTGTTTGGCCCAATTGTGCAATTCATAGAGATTGAACTCACATTGGGTCTCAAAAATTTTGTACTGTTGGTCAACTAAGGGTAACTTATCTAAGTCTACAACAGGGGGCAACATTGGATTTTCTTCAACTAGTTTAGACTTTCCTTTAGAAGAAGACATGTTGAAGATGTAATTAGGTAAGGATTGTCATTTTACCAGGTGATTAGTTGATTGATGCAGTGATGAATGCTTGAGCGTTGGTTCTGGTTGTAATGGACCTGTGCATGCAGTTGGTAGATGGAATAAGAAAAAGGAATGGAGGTAAAAATGTATATGTTATATTTATGCATGAAGATTAAACCGTTGGAGGGATAACCGACAGGAGTGGGGTATATATTGTAAGGAGGCAACGGTCGTGGTGGAGTGATTGGATAATATAACAGTTAATAAATGGATGACTGAGAGTTGCACAAATGGCAGAGGCAGGGTGGCATTTTATTTTTGGCAGGAGCGGAAATGGTCAATCGACAATTTTTTTTTTTTGGGGGGGGGGGGGGGGGTGGGGGGCATCTGAAATGAACGAGAGGAGGACACGTCGTCAACTACAGTTTTGTGAATTTAGCTTTTCGTACCCCCTCTTCCTGATTAAATGTCGAAAACGCGAGGAGGGGGGGTTTCGAAATGTTCGTCCAATCGTTGATCTAGGTGGGGAACACCCCAATAATCAAATATAACGTGATTATTATAATAAAGGATAAAATGTCAAATCAAAATTTATAAAAGTATTTTAATTAGTTTCTAATTGATGTTTAAGCTAATCAACAACTAATTAATTATATATGTGGCGACATTTAGATTAGCACGCCTTCTGCATGAGATTTATTTCTTTTTTCCTTTTTTTCTTTTATTTTTCTATATTTTTTTATATCCTATTTCTTTTTCTTTATATATCCATAAACTAGATGGAAAGGGGATTTACCAGTAGATCTCTTAGGTGATACTCTGTTAGCCCAAACTACATACTTGAGATGACTATCCCAATTCCTTTTATGATCTTTTAGTACCTTCTTGATAAGTTTGACCAAACTCGTATTTGATGATTCTGCCAATCCATTTCCTTGATGGTAATATGGATAGAATGATGCAATAAAATATGATACTTTTGACAAAACTCTATCATTTTAACACTACTAAATGTTTGTGCATTATCAGTGATTATTTGTTCTGGACAACCAAATCTGTAAGATATGTTTTCTTCAATGAATTTGATGACAACAGTGTCTGTTGTGTTCTTGACAGGGATGGCTTCTACCCACTTTGTGAAGTAGTCTGTAGTAGTTAAGATCCATCTGTGTTGATTACTAGATGCTGGAATTATTTCTCCTATGAAATCTAGTCCCCACTGTAAAAAGGGTGCTTCAATCAATACTAGAACAAGTGGAAGTGTTGCTAACCTTTGCTTCCCAGCAAATATCTGACATGGAATACAACTTCTAACCTTTGCTCCAACTTGTGAAAATAATTTTGGCCAATAAAATCCTGCTCTCAGAATTTTATATGTTGTTTCTCTCCAAGCATAGTGTCCTCCACATATACCTTCATGAAATTGTTCTATAACACCTTCTATTTCATTTTCAGTTAGACATAAAAGAAGGATATTCAATGGATCTTTCCAATATAGATTGGCATTGATGATGCAATATTTCATAGCCTTTAGTCTGAGAGTTCTACATTGATTCTTTGTGAATCCAAGAGGATACTCAAAGTCATGAAGAAAATGTATAATATCAGCATACCATTCGGATAACAGGAACTTTTCATCAATATGAAGTGGAAGAGGAATTAAATTCGCAATAGAATAAGGTTATTGTGTGTTCTTCTCTGCTGAACTTTGAGAAGGTTCTTGTGTATTCTTCTTTGCTGAACTTTGAGAAGGTTCTTGTGTATTCTTCTCTCCTGATACTTGCATGATAGTATTGATTCCCAAAACTTTACAATTTGATTCAGCCAAGAGTTTGGCTAAACCTTGACCTTTCACCAATTTGGTAGATTTGATATCTAAATCAAATTCTAGTATTTTTGCAATCCATCTTCCTCTCCTACCATCTGTATCAGGTTGTGTTAAGACAGTCTTTACAACATTATTTGGGACATAGGCAGTAATAGGGGAATGAAGGACATAAGTTCTGAAGGCTTTTAAGGCTTGCACAAGAGCATAGGCTTGTTTTTCAATGATATCATATTTCAGCTCAACATCTCTCATTACTTTGCTGAAAAAGGCAATAGGTTGGTCATCTTCATTATCATTCTTTTGTAATAAGACAACATCTAAGGTAGTATCAGAGGCAAAGGAGAAAATGCTAAAAGGCTTTGAATAATCAGGACTGGCTAGTACTGGGGCTTCAAAAATAACTTTCTTGATTTCTGTAAAAGCATACCTTGCTTGCACTGTCCATTTGACTTCATGATCTTTATTTAGCATATCAGTAATATCCTTGACTATCTCAGCATAATTTGGTATAAATCTTCTCAAAAAATTAATCTTTCCTAGAAAAGTTTGAATTTCCTTTTTATTTCTAGGTAGGCTAATTACCTCAATGACCAAGACTCTTTTTGGATCAATTACTACTCCTTCCTTTGAAATAATGTGTCCAAGTAGCTTTCCTTCCTTTATAGCAAACAAATATTTCTTTGGATTGAGTGAAATTCCATATTTCCTGCATCTATCAAAAACCTTTCTCAAGTGCTTTAAATGTTTCTCATAAGAACTTGAAAATACAGTTAAATCATCAAGATAAATAACAACAAATTTGTTAACCTTACCAACAAATGCTAGGTCCATTGCTCTTTGAAAGGTAGCTCCTGCATTGGTTAGGCCAAATGGCATTCTAACATACATAAATGTACCCCAAGGAGTTACCAAGATCTTATTGTATCCATAAAAGCCATTCAACATTGAAATTCTATTTGAGCCTGAAACTTTTTGAAGCAATTGATCCATCTTGGGCAATGGATAATTATCCTTTAAATATAGTTTGTTTAGGTTTATGAAGTCTACACACAACCTTATCTCACCATTTTTCTTCCTGACATGAACTAGGTATGCTATCCAGTCAGAGTATCCTAAGGGAACAATAATTTGCATCCAATAATTTCTTAAGTTATTTTTCAGTAGTTGGAAGAAAAACTAGATTTATTATTCTCAATTTTTGTTTGAAAGGTTTAGCTTCTGGCTTGAGAGGAATTTTATGTTCAATAAGAGTTGTGTCATAGGTTTTAAGTTCTTCATATGACCAAGAAAAGACATATTTATAATGTTTTAGAAGATTAACATATTTGCCTTTTGTTTCTTGAGGTAATGATGCTGAAATTTTTACATTTCTGATTTCTTCATTGTTTCCAATATTATAATCTTCAACATCTTCTTGCTGTGAATTTGATAATGAATTTTTTGAAACATCATTATTATCAAAGAATTTTTCAAGAGGAATTAATCCCTTTGGAATATAATTATTAGGCAACTGAATGATATTATGATCAGCCATTTTATGATTTAACTGTGAAGTTTCATTTTCATTATTTGACTTATTTTCATTGATTTGTTCTTCTTCAATTTGTAGAGTTGAAAATTCATCAATTGCTTGTAAGAAAATCTTTAATTGCTCATCATCTTCAAAAACTTGCAATGTTTAAGGTTCTCAGGGATTGAAGGCCTATACTTTACTTGAATTTGATATTGCAATTTCATAGGATCAGAAATTTTGAAAGAGCTAGTAGAGACTACTAAAGAATCTGCATGAACATTTTCATCTCTAGGGATTGCTTTAATATTAAAGGCTTGGAAGTAATTGTCCACAGAATCCCATACCTCATTCTAATAAGATTTAAGCCTAGGATTTTTTTTCTTGGCATAGATTTATAATTTGTTTCCAGTTAGATCTGAGTCAATAAATACACTTAAGTTTTGAACTTTTAAACTTTTAGCTAACTCTAGTCCTAAAAGTAAGGATTCATACTCTGCTATATTATTTGTAACATCAAAGTATAACTTAGAAGATTGAGTTATATTTTATTTATCTGGAGAGATAAGCACAATTCTAGCTCTAGCTCCATCTTTGGAAAAGGCTCCATCAAAGTATAGCTTCCAAACATAAGTTTTTATACATTGGGGTTTATCCACAATTTGTTCAATGCTAAGTTGAGAATTTTGGAGATTATTAGTTGTTAAAGTAAAACACCCAAAATCCTGATCAAAAACATAAATAGGATGATTTATTGCTTGATCAACTTTGCAAATAATATTAATAAATCTCACCTCTCTGTATAATCTCAAATGCTCTCCCCCATAAATAGGAATTGTAGCAAAAGACATATCCATTTGCAGACTTCCCCCTAACTTGGCACAACAAGTTCTGGATAATAACATCCCAAATTTTGGGGGAACATCTATAACAACAATATCTAAAACTACGCTCTTAATAGGGATCTGAGGAATATTTACCACGAAATCTCTGATTAATCCAAGACAAGGTACATTCTTTGAATCAAAGGTATATATATCATGATATGGTCTTGTGATTTGTAATTGAAGCTAGTCCATAATTAATTTAGGCATTAGATTATGAGAAGCCCCAGAATCTAACATACAATTATATAAGAGAAAATCATGAGCCTTCAAAGTAACATAAAAAGGGGCGACATTTTCATCAATCATATCAGAACTAGGACCAAAAACCATTGAAGGTTTTCATCTTGTAACCTAATCACATCTCCCTCGGCATCAATACTTGAAAATTGAATCCATTTTGACACCTGACTCTTATAACTTGGATTTTTGGAGAGTTTAGATAATGGAATGGGAATCTTGACTCTCTCTAATTCTTTCTGCACATATAAAGTTGTTGGGACAATCTTTTCAGATGTATTTTTTTCATTTTGTTGATTTAATGGTTGAATCAATGTACTTTGTGTTTCAATTGTATTGACCGGTGGTTCATTAATAATGAAATGTTTAGCTGGTCTACCAGGTCCTGGTCCTAGTATCAAATCATATCTTCTAATTAATTCTGTAATAAGAAATTGAGAGAAGACCTGATATTTAGAAACTTGAGAAGCCTCTTAATTTTGAACTGAAGGTTGATCATGAGAAACTGGAATTATAGCATTTTGTGATGATGGATCATCAAAATAATTGATATCATTTGTAACTAAAGAACCAGTTTCTTCAGGTTCCTGATCATTAATCATCAATAGGGGTCGAATTTGTTGATCAGTATTAGGTCTCTGCAAGATTTGGGACTGAAAAGATCTCTTATACTGAACTTAAGGTCTATTTGATACTGGTTGAGCTACTCTAAGTTGTGCTTCCATTTTTGAAATTCTATTTGAAATATTTCTTAGTAGAGAAGTAATTTCATCTATTTTATGATCTTCACTCTTATTTTTAGAAGAAGAAGTACCTTCTTCCCTAGCTTTCATCTTTCTCTCAGCGTTTTCTGCTTTTTCCTTAAGCTTAGATGATGTTGATCTATTAGCTTCAATATCAATGGCATTGGTCTATATGTCTGCTAGAGTGACAAATGTTCTTTCTTTAAGCATAAAAACAAAATCATCATCAAAACCTTTAGAAAATCTAAATTTAGCTGCAAACACTGGTGGTTTACACTCTAGTGGCATTTTGTTATAAATTTTATTAAATATTTTTATGAAATTAGCCACAGTTCACCAAGATTTGTTTTTAGATCATCAAATTCTATAAGATAGTAAAAAATATCCTTTTTAACTCCCCATTGGTTTTTAAAGATGGTGATCAATTCATTCCATGTAGGAATAGAACGAGCTCGCAATTGTCTAAACCAAATCCTAACATTTCCCTCAAGAGATTGAACAAATAACCTCATGTACACATCTTCATGCTCTATATTCATATTATCAACAAAATCCAAAAAGGTAGTTAAATGATCCTCAGAAGATAAACCAGTTTCCCCATTAAACTTAGGTAAGTTCTTTAGATATCCATATGGAAAATTATTAAGTTGACCAGGAAGGGTTAAGGCTGCATAACGAGCCTGAATAATAGGTTGAAAACCAGCCATTTGATTAGGTGAAGATAGTGAAGATGAAGATTAACTTTGAGCAGATAGGAAAGGTGAAGACGAAGATGAACTTATGGAAGATGAAGGAGGTGAAAATGAGTGAGTAGAATTTCTTGAAGTTTTTATTAATGGTGATTGAATAACTAACTTCTACACTTACGGACCAAACTTTCCTTCACTTTCAAATAAAGGATTTGTATAAACATAGAAGCTATCTTCAATTTTAGCAAGAGTGGATAGATAGGTATGAATGACAGAAGAAATGAAATCACTAGGTTTTAGGTCACGTAATTCTAAACCTAATTCTACTTCTGATTTGGGAGATTCTGAAACAATTTCAAGAATTTGATAAGATTCTAACTGATGAACAAGAAGAGCTAACTGCAGATCAACCCCTTTGGATAAAAGTTCTAACACTTTTGGTGGTAGATCTGATAGTTCAGGAGGAATTGGGACACGTCTAAAAGGATCAATTGTGAAACAATTTCAGGTGGAAGTGATACGAGAGTAGAATTAGAGGCTTCTAATCTTCGTCTTAAAGATGCAACTCTCACCAACCTCTCTGGATCCGAAAATGGAGAATAAAGATAAGGACTTGAGAGAGATCTAGTGTCCCCGCATGAAGCCGGTTTTGTTTTGTGGAATCACCAGGTGAAAAATTTTAACCTACTAACCTATTATTATGATTAAAAGGAAAGCCTAACTGTTGTCCCAAGGAAAAATAATTCAAAAAAATTTCTCCCCGACAATGCACCAATATGATGTTGTACCTCTGTAGACAATTCTAGGTTAAGGAATTGTGCCAAAGCATCTAAAATGTTTTGTTTTGTTTTGGATTTTTGGATGACCAATGCTTTAAATTGTTAAAAAAGTGGAGACTCTTAATTATTTATGATATATTAAAAAGGATGAATCTTCACATTTAATAGAATTTAGCTTTGAAAAAATATGTGTAAGGTTGAACTTAAGAATAGATATGATTAATTAAATCTTCAAATAGAATATTTAACTAGTCATCTATAGTTGACGCGTGTAAAATGCTTTTATAGCCAAACAAAATATATTTAAAGCTTAAAGGGAAGAGAAGATTAAAAGATGTAGAGGAATTAATTAAAACAGAAAGTTCCAATTAACTAGTCTTTGTAATTGATTATAACTTCATAGGGGTTTTTAGATAGATTGACATTCAATCTTATCTTACCTAGATTTCCCATTAATTTCAAACATATGCAGAATTAAACAAAATGAAAACATAAGTAACAATAGAAGTACTCACAAGAACACAAGTTGTTTCAAGATGAATCCAAAATCCTTCTATTAATCTCAGATAAAATTTAGAGGATTTTGCTTACTAGTTTATCACAAGGGTTCAAGCCTTCATACTTCGAGCTACAAAGTATTTATACAACTTTCTTCAAAATATCTTGATTTAAAAATTAAGATTTATTTGCGAAATATCTTGATTTAAAAATCAAGATTTATTTACAAAATATCTTTAAAACTAATTACAAAAATAGAACTATAAAATAGGAAACTTGAACTGATTGGACATCCTTGCACAAAGTTCGAGGCTTCTAGTGATGACTATGGTTGTAAAAGTTGTTGTTTTGTTTCCTTTCCTAATCATATGTTATTTTGCTCCTATAAACCTGCATCCTGTTGGTGAAAACCTATTGTCTGTTGCTAGAAACCTGCTATTTGTTCATTCAATGAGCTGACATATCTTTTACCATATTTCTTCATCAGGAATGGAATATTTTATTAATTTTCTGTAAGTCTCATCCACTTCAGTGCATTTCTAAAAGGTGGGTTTGACTATGAAAAAATGTTTAATTTCATTTTGAATTAACAAATCAAAACTCAAACCTTCAATAAAAGCCTCCCCTGTAATGGTTTCCTTGATTTTAGCAATTTTTTATTTGTCCACAACTATAGAATGCAGTCTACGCTAGTATTATTCAAGGGGAACCAGTTTGTCTCCCATTCCTCTTAAACCTGGAAGTCCTTTCTAATGAAGCACATTAAACTTTTTATGAAACTTCTGGATGCTAGCTTCTAAATTATGACACTTATTTTCTAATTGCAACATTAAATTTCTTTTGGTAAGTATCCTTCTGGCTTCCAAAATGGTTTTAGTTCTATCATCAATGTCATAGTATTCCATATATTCTTTTGTATTTGAATTCAAAATTCTGATCAATGTTGTTGCATCTCCTGGTTTATGACCCAAGTCTTTCTTTACTTCTACTATTACCTCCTTTGACCTCTCCAATAATTCTTCCTGCTCAAAAATGATTTCAATTGAAGGCCATAAATTAGTCATGGACTCATTGATATCCAATGAGATATTCTCTTTGGCTTGTGCAATGGTTTGAACAATAGTATTCTCATTCTCAAGGGTCTCTATTCTCTAAGTTAGGGTATGGATTTTATGAAGCTCTGCCAAATAAGCATTATCAATTTTTATTTTATGCTCCTAAAGATTGCTTAGTTGAGCCTTTAGCATTTCAATTTCTTGACCCTTTAAGGATAAATCTCCCATAGCGTTAGCTATATCAACTGGTGGATCTTCGGACTGTGTTTCCACTATTATGGTTGCTGCAATAGAAATCCCCGTTTTTGAAGTACCTATTGTTAGTTTCAATCTTTCCAACCTTCCTCCAGTGATCAAATATGCTCTTACAAAGTGGTCTCAAAGTTTCCAAGTCATTTTGTCATTTCAAAGAGTTTTCAAACAAAATTTGGTCACTAGGCATTAGGTCTAGGGTTTGCTTTCACTCCTTCTAAAGTTGCCCAAATGCCCATCTATGTCATTATTCAGCTGAGTCTATCATCATTCATAGGGTTGTCATTATCATCTCAGTGTCTAATGAGTCATTTTACACCTTGTTCATGCTTCAGTTGCGCCCAGGCAAGGTCATTTCCCTCTCCTAGGGTTTTGAAAGCCAATTTTTCTTGGACGGTCAAATCATCGGCAAAACTTGTATCCTGATGTTCATACACCTTCCCCTATCCTTAAAGTACCTTATCAAACACTTTCCATCACTGAGATCCCCCAAATTCCTCATTTTTGCACAAACCCTAGTTTCTAGCTACAACCTGGCAATTTTCTAGGTTTGGCCTGTGTTTTGCCCTTTTGGACCCGTTCCCCTCGCTCAATCTCTGAGATTCCACTTTCCCTTGCTTCTTAACATCCCTCGCCACTCCCAAAAATTTCCCCTAGAATTTAGAAGCCCCTTATCCCCTTCATTTCGCTTCATTTCGGCAAAATCCCTTGTTCCACACATCGGGATAAGTTTCACTCAAAAGATGTTTCAGAGCAATCAAAGATGAATTTGGGAAAAATGAGAGATTTTTTTGTCCATAACATGCCAAAGAAGAAAAACCTCCTTCACTTTTTGCACAGGTGTCATGGTTTTAGAGAAATGTCAAAATTGCAATCGCCAGATCCAAGGAGGTTGGCCAAAGCACAAAAACGAAGAAAAAGGTCTGATCCCCTCCACATCTTGGTCGAGGCTTCCTTGAAGGAGCATGATGCTAAATATCTCAGCCCCAGCACAAATTCCAAGAAATTTTGAGCATTTTGGGTCATTTTTGGTTTTTTTAGGCAAAAAAGAGGTTTTGTCCCCTCAACGGGTCTCACCCCCCGCACAACCCTTTCATTTGGCTACTCCGTTCCGGGAAAAATCAGCATTTCTGGATTTGGCATGAAAATTTACACATGCTCACCCATTTCCGAGAGATTTTATGAAGTTTTGGGCCTCCTGAAAGTCAAAAAACAAGCAAAAAATGACTTTCTGCCACATTTTTGACACACAGAAAGCAGTCTTGGGAGATTGCAATTTTGGAGGGGCAAATGACAACCAAATTTAGAAATTCTAGTTGGGTTGGAAATTAGACTCGCAGACCTTTCCAACAAGCCTACTCTTGCCTCATTTGGACACCTGAAAGTGCCCCAAAAGTGCTCTCAAAGGCGCGCGACCCGTCAGGCAAACTGCTTAGGATTTCAGCCTACAGCTCAGCAAAACGCAGTTTTGACTGTGTTTGACTTTTTGGAGTTGATTTTAATCCTTCTTGTTGTAAATGATGTAAATTTATGACACTTTTACACTTATGTATCTCTTCTGGAAGATTCATTCATGAGATAGGTAAACATTTAATGAATGAATTGGTTTCCTAGCTTATAGAGGCAAGTTGTTTTGACTGCCTAGATTTTAGTGCTCAGTTTAGAATTGGTTGAAACAGCTCCTAGAAGGATGAGCTCGACCCCTAGAGGCTAGGAAATGGTTTGGCATGGTCTATATTATGTATTTTCTCAATCATTTTCATGGTTGGAGAGGTTGGACTCTTGAGGGAGAAGCTCTTATTGTATTATTCACTGTATCTCTGCAGTTTTTGGCAAAGGAAGACCAGGGTTTTGCAGTCCTTTTTGGGATTCTTGTGGTCACATGCATTGATGGTGTGTTTCTCTTTGTACTTGTAAGTGTGTTATGTGAATCATTTCCTTACTTTTCCTTCTGCACATTAGGCAAATGAAGTGTTAAAGTAGAACTCATGACTGTCATGCTCTGCTTTTAAGTTTGCTTAGTATCAATGTTTTCAACTGTTTAAGGGGAATTCAAGGTTATTTCTTGCTCTCCTTAACTCCTCACCAGTCATTCTCATCCATCCATCTCTATCAAAGGCATCAATACTATTTCCTACATCGCCCCAAAGAACTCCCTGCGAAAACTGTGTCCAATCCCCGCACCCGAAATTGCCATTCCCCAATTTTCCACCAAAACTTTAAAAATCCCAAATTTAAACTTCTTGATCAGTTTACTAGCCTAAAATCAGTGTTTTCCTATTGTTCATCTCGCCCATTGAAGATCTTTAGTGAGATAGACCGGAGAGAGCCCTCTCCTGCCCCGTAGGGCTAGCTACAAGGCGAAGTGGTTTGATGTTGCCTTGAAGTTTACCTTTCTCAGCCTGAGGTGAAATTTCAAGCGCTAACACCTATAATATAATTTGTTGCTATAAGAATAACTGCTGCTACATCGGTTTGTTGTTATTTTTCCTTTAATAAATTCTCTAATTCAGTCTCCATCTTCTGTATATGCAAATTATGTTCAACAATAATCTTAAACATGCTTTCTTTTTCTTTCTCCAATTCACCAAATTCTTTGGTTTGTGGATCTTCTTTGGTAGGGAGTTTTAGTTGTTTTCTCAATGATAGGATATCAACATTTTTGCTCCTGATCATTTCTTCAACAACCTTCACATTACTGGGATCATATCCCAATTTAATTACCAGATCTTCTAAGGATTTTATCTTGGTATCCTTGGCCAGGGATGATATCTTTTCTAACTTTAACTATGACTGAATATTGTTTAATGAAACCTGCAACTTAGATGTTGCCATTGCTGAACTAGTCAAAGTGGAGTAAATCATTTCTCCATCTTGCTTTTGTAAATCAATCTGGTCAATAGGATGAATCTGTTTAGTGTGAAAAGAAAAAAAAAAAATTGTAGCCTTCTGCAGTCCTAGGGAAGGGAACTTTAGGTTCCGGGAGGGTCATCTAAAACTGTCCTTTCTTAGTAGCAGAAAGAAGCCTATGCTAGGAAGCTGAAGTTTGCTCCCAGAATTCAGAATAATTGGTGGCCTTTAGTGCTTCATTTTTCATTTTGATTTCCCTATATCTAGCAAAGATACTTGTAATGTTGCACTATGAGTTAGCTCTCTTATCTGATATGTTTCTAATGGGTCTTGAGAAATTGAAGATACATGAGAGCTTGAGAAAATTTCCTCAATCCTTGGAAAAGTTGCAGCATGGGGACCTGTGAGAACCAATGTGGTATTTTCCTATGAAATCTCTTCCTAAAATGGCTCTTCAAGAGGATTCTTCTTCTTCTTCTTCTTGTACATTATGAACTCTGTCTCTAGAACTTCTAAAACTGAAGGGGAAACACTTTCCCTTGTCCTCTTAGCATGTTTCTCCCGTGGAACTGGAATCTGTGATGTTGTTGAAATGAAGAGCTACTCCTCTTCTTCCCGGAATATATTCTCCTGCAACTCTTTTTGGTTCATGTATTGTTCAATTTTTGGTGTAGGAGTGTGTGCATAAGGAGTAGTTTTATGTTCTACCCTTAGCTTAGAAATAATCCCCAAGGGATCATAAGACTAGGTAAAACTTAATTTGAACTTCATTTGTTTCAAAAGAAGATTTGCCTCCTTCGTTGCTGCTCTGGTGTTGCAAATAAAGGGTCCAATCTGGGCCTTTAACTTGAATTGAGACTTCTTCTTAGCTGACACAAAGTGCAACTCATCCATGTTCATCATCTGTCTGATATACTCTAATGCAAAAATCCTGATTGGCACAAACTTAGGCAGCTTATATGGAGGAAGCTCACATCCATATACTCTAATCTCTGTGTAGTTTTGATACAGGTACGAAACTCTAGCCTTTGTCTGCTCACTAATGTGGAGAATTCTCTTGATTTCAGATAAAATCCTAGGAACAACATCACTATTGTGCAAGCATGAAACCATATGTAGGAAGTAATTTTTGTAATCACTAAAGGAAAATTCATTGGTGTTCTTCCTTACCAAGGTAGTCCAATGAATTACAGATTGAGGATTACCGTGTTCATCTAAATTTTGCAATGGAAACTAAAATTTATCTGCTTGATGAAACAAGAATAGGTATACAAAAACTGATTGGTATTTAAAGGCTCCTTGAGTAGAAAACTTCAAGAATTGATCATGTATAGATTTTGATAGAAATTGACTGTAATTGAAGATAACTGAGCGTTTTTCACCTACTGAAAACAGTGATAAAAATCCTAAAATAATTTCATCAACCCATTGATCAGTTGGATAACCTAATAGACAAGAAACCATTGAGACAACTTGTATAGTCATCTCTGGAAACATTGAGGAAGGGTATGGAGGATTTGTTCTTGGTAATTCTGCATTTTCAAGTAAAAATATCTCAAAAATCTTAGCTCTTTGAGGGAAAGTGAGTTTTTTATAGATTTCAATGAGGGAATCTATAGAAAAAGGGTGCAAAGGGGTTGAAGTTTTAAATTTAAGCATTTGACATATAGCCTAGGGGGATACTCTGAACATAATATCATTGTTTTGAGCAATAACGACTCTTTGACTTACAATGTACCTAAAATGACACCAGGCTACAAATTATGGAAAGAAATGAGTCTAAGGGAAGATGAATTGAGGTAGGAAGGAATTCTACATGCTCAATTCATCACTAGCATCAGAGAATTTCTTTTTGTCCCAATTGTGCAGTTCATAGAGATCGAACTCACATTGGGTCTCAGAAATTTTGTACTGCTAGTCAACTAAGGGTAACTTATCTAAGCCATAATAGGGAGCATCATTGGATTTTCTTCAACGAATTTAGACTTTCCTTTAGAAGAAGACATGTTGAAGATGTAATTAGGCAAGGATTTTTGTTTTACGAGGTGATTAGTTGATTGATGCAATGATGAATGCTTGAGTATTGGTTCTGGTTGTAATGGAGTTGTGCATGCAACTGGTAGATGGAATAATCAAAAGGAATGGAGGTAAAACATATATGTTTTATTTTTGCATGAAGATTAAACTGTTTGGAGGGATAACCGTTGACAGGAGCAAGGTATTTATTACGGTAAGGCAACGGTGGTGGTGGAGTGATTGGATAATATAACGGTTAATAAATGCATGAATGGGAGTTGGATAAATGTTGAAGGCAGAGTGGAATTTTATTTTCGGCGGTAGCGGAAATGGTTAATCGACAATTTTCAGGGGGGTGTGGGGGGGTGTCCGAAATGAACGAGAGGAGGACACGTAAGTGGTGGTAGTTTTGTGAATTCAGATTTTCAGACCCACCGTCCCCCCTTGCTTAAACATCGGAAATGCGGGAGGGGGTTGGTCCGAAATGTTCCCCCAACCGTTGTTCAGGGTAGGGAACACCCCGACGGTCGAAGATAACATGATTATTACAATAAACAACAAAATTTCAAATCAAACTTTATAAAGGTATTTTAATTAGTTTTTAATTGATGTTTAAACTAATCAATAACTAATTAATTTTATGTGGCGACATTTAGATTAGCACGCCTTCTGCACGAGATTTATTTATTTTTTCCTTTTTTTTATATCCCTTTTCTTTTTCTATTTTTCTTTTTCTTTATATATATATTATTCTTTTTTCCGCAAATAAAATGTAAAATACAAAGTAGGTTACAACACATACTTCTAGAACATTTTACACTAGGGAAGTCTCTTATTCCTATTGCAATTGTTTCTTCAACAAGAGTCATTCTTTCTAAGTTCTAATGGTTGAACCCAATGGAAACATTAAAATCAGGAAATAAACCATGCAAAAGTAAAAAGGATGAACCTCTTATTATTGTAGGTGAAAGGCTGGCTATTTCCTAGCCAAATTCAATTGTTAGTAGTTTTAGTTGTTTTTTTTGGAAATGTTAATTCTATTATTGTCCCTAAAGCAATCATGTGGCTAGGTTTAGATATAAGCTTTGTTGAAACAAGCAAAGGTGGTTGTTATGTATTTCAGTCGAAGAAGACCATTAATAATACCATTAGGATGATATCTGGTGGTTTAGGATTGGATTATTCCTTAGAAAATAATAAGTTTCATGCTGTAAAAAAAACTTATCTTTAGCATGCATAGGTAAATATGGAAAAATAAATACATAAACGCCAACAAATATCTATCCTAGGGATCCTTACCGCAAACCAAAACCCCATTATTGGTGGATTTTGTAGATATTCTTAATTAAATGTATGTTGTTTAGGTAGTCAATAAGAAAGACTAACCTTATTTAGGTTTTGTGAATTAGATAAACTCAATTTATGTTCCTATTAGAGACTATGGGCAGTTGTTTGATAATTTCTTTAAAGGTTTGGGATTCACATTTATAAATTCTCTAGGACTTCTCAAGGACTCATTATAAGATAAAATCCAAGCTTGTCACTAATAAATTCTTTTGTTATATTTTTAGGTTTATGCATGGAATTGTACAACAAATTTTGGGTCAATCCCTTATGATTCTAAATTTGCATGACCTTATGAAAATAAACAACCCTCATAAGATAGTTCATTTAAGCTTAAGGTTTTCAACGAAGGAAGGGTTATTTTAGGAGGTGATATTAATTTCACTTTGAATAAATTAAAGGTTTGTGGGAAGAGTGCAAGAGTGGATAGACATGCAGAATACATTCTTAATTAACTCGAAGTTATTGAGTTAATAGAAATTGAGCCATCAAATATTAATATCATTTAGTGGAATAATAAACTTAGGTGAGAAGTCTCTAAAAGACAATATATTTCTAAATTCTATTCCTTTAATTAACCTATCTAATAAATTTAGGAAAAGAACTAAAGAGGGCATGATCTATAACCATTGTCCTATATTTATGTAATTTCATGTGATTGAAAATAAGCTTGGAAGCCCTTTCAAATACAATTCTAGCTAGATAAAACAAGAGGATTTTTAGGTCATTATGAAGAGTAAATAGAAAACTTTAGCCCAAATTGTGAGGTGTCCACCAATGAACAATCTTTCAATTGACTTAAGTAAAAGTATAGGTGATGGTTCGGGATAGATAGAAACTCAAATGGATAGATAAGAAAGTAAAGGAAACTAGATAAGAGCTCGTTGATATCTTAAGAGACTCCACCCGTGGAGTCCTTAGAGATGAGACTGTAAAAGATTAAAGGATATAAAACAAATGAAAAGAATTTTGATGGATCAAAGAGAATTAGATTGAAGACTAAAGAGTAGAGCTACCCAGCTTGAGTTGGGTGATGAAAACACCAAATATTTTCATTAGTTTGCAAATTTTAGGAAAATATATTTGGGAACTATAAATTGAAGATGGGTTAACCTAGGGGCTACACACTTTGAAAAGATATAAAAATAATTTGGAAGATCCAATATAACATAGATACTCAAGATTTCTTCCTACTTTCATCGGTTGGTGAAGAAACTAACATGAACTTATATGAGGAGGTATCAATGGTTGAACTTATAGTGATGTTTACCTTTTTCAAATAGATAGAAGCTCAATACCAGATGGTTATTCAATGGAATTTTACCTAGTATTTTTTATTCACTATGAGCTAATTTACTAAGACTAGTGGAACATATCTAAAGGTCTAGGTATGTTTTATACTCCTTTAAATCCATATTCCTTCCCTTCATACCTAAATTAGATAAGCTAAGGTCCTTTGACGATTTTACACCAATCACTATGTAATCGTATTTATAAAATCATTTCTAAGGTTTTTCTTATGAGATTAAAAAGGGTATTTTTAGAGATTATCTCTCATGATCAATTTGTATTTCTAGAGAGCACACAAATCCATAAGGCGATATGTTCAACACAAGAAGGGTTACATCCTATTAAACTTAAGAAGCTACTAGCCATGGTTTTAAAGATTGATCTATCAAAAGCATTTTATAAATCTTGTTGGCCTTATCTAAAATTACTACTTATTCAAATTGATATTTAGTTTCTTATTGTCAATTGGATTATGGGTTCTTTGACTTATGTTTAATTTGTTGTGTTAATAAATGGTGTCACCTCTAACTTTTTTAGGCCTAGAAGAGGATTGATCTGATAATCACCCTATGAGTGACCTCAGTTGAAGATTTATTAAACAAAGGTATTACAGACCCATGTGCTGGTGTGTGTGTGTGTGTTCTGTGTTATTGAAACAACGGATCGATCAGATTGCCAATACACAGAAAATAAATGGAAAGACAGCAGAGAAATACAATAAGGAACATAAAGATACAAACAATTTTTAATAAGGACTTCACCCTATTCTCCAGGGCTACGTCTCCAGTTCAGCTTCAGTGGTGGCCTTGTTTTATTGTGTCTTTCAGAAGAGAAATTACAATGCAGGGACTCAATATGAGTTCTCTTGAAGCAGATTTTGCTTGGCAGGGTGGTTCTTGGATTCCACAAGGCACTCGGAGTACACAGAATCTTGTTCTTCCTACCAGCTCTGTGACCCTCGGTCTACAGTGGAAAGAGCCAACTGTGATGCTCAATCCAGACAGATTCCTCTATGGGAAGCCTTGATTCTTCAAGCTCTCTGGTGCTCGATGCTGCCTGCGGTCAGCTCGGCCCTCTTTCTCCTCTGCTTGGCTTTACTGCTCTTTGTGCTCAGTCCTCCTCTCAGGGTTCATTGTTCATTGTCTCTCTTGGTCGCTTGGACTCTTCGCTCTGAATCTCTTTCTTAAATTCCATTCGGTTGTCTATGTTCATGGCTTTAGCCATTCGACCTCCACGACTGTTCAGTTCCTCTCCTTCCTGCGTCGATTCTTCTTCTGCCTGTGTGCTTGGAGTTCCCTGTTCGGCGTTAGCATAAATGCTCAGGAAGTAGCCACGTGTCCCCATTGGAATAGTGCCAGCCTGTTCGTTGATTCGTTTCTTCCTCCATCGTGGTGGTCAGCGGATTCCAAATCCCCTTAAATCGCGGCTTAACTCCCTGTCAATTCCGCTCTGTCTATCGGACGCAATCTCAGCCGTCTGATTTGGGCTCCTCTAGATCCAACGTCATACGCACGCTGAGCGTGGTTGACTTACTCGACCGATAACGTGCGATCGCGATGGTTTTTCTATCACCTCCTTTGCCACGCATCGATCGCTGAGTGTGATCGCTCCGCTTTCTTCAAAACCGCTTACCGTTCAAGGGCGCCCCAATCAAACCGCCGGTTTCCAAGTTGTGGGTCCCACCTTTGTACGATGGCGCTTTTCGTTTCTCTGCCCACGATCCTCTGGCTCCCAACGTGACCGAGTGCTTAAGGCTCTACCATTTCAGCCCTGTTTGCCCAGCGATGCGCGATTAGCGCTAGGTGCTTATCAGCGCTAATCGCGCATCAAAAATCAACTCCTTTTCCCATTCGGGGGCTCCCAGGGGCTACATCGACCTCCTGCGCAATCTCCATGGGCCTCGATCAACGCGCTTTGACCGAGGTCCTCGTCATTCCGCGCTGGCTGCCATGGCCACTAGTTCGGGGTGTTTTCGATTGCAGTTTTGGATTCTTCAAGGATTTGTTTCATCCCGATATAGTCATGGTTCTACGACAGTCATTTATGCATCCGATTTGGATCACGACCTCCCAACTGAAAAGATTTTGGACCACCAAAAGTTGGTTTTCCTCAAGCATCAACTAAGTGAGGAAACTGCTGTCTCACTTGTCCAATCTCAATCCACTTCGCACTGCTCGACTTCGAACCTTTAAGCCCAATTCTGAGGTATTCCACCTGTCCACTGCACGTCGTCCTTACCTTCCTGTCCAGCATTGTATCTTTCTGCAACTCATTAAGATATTCAGGTAACAGGTCATCAACATAAGGCAATTGACTCTGCTCTTCAGGTTCCTCAATCATTGAAGGTTTAAACCACCTCAAGCAATCTGCGTTCATGACTGAGTAGATGTGCATGTAAGCTGGAAAATCAAGGCGGAAAGCATTTTCACCAATCTTCTCAAGTATCCTGAAGGGTCCATACCTGATAGGTTTTAGCTTCTTACCTTCACCTTGCATTCTGTCCTTGCTGATATACAGCCAGACTTGGTCTCCAACTTGAAAACTATTCTCCATTCGATGCTTATCATGCCTAGCCTTGTACTTGGCCTGGCTCTTTTCCAGCTGTTCCTGTACTGCCTGGTGGATCTCCTGGATCTGTTCAATGAACCTAGTTGCTTTGTCCACATCACTGTGTCCACCAATCATGGTATCTTTACCAAAGACGAAATCCAAGGGAGACCGTGGTATGAAACCAAAGCAGGTCTCAAAAGGAGATATCTGGGTAGAAGAGTGTTTGGCTCTATTGTAAGCATGCTGCACATAACATAAGTGTTCATCCCAAAGCTTAGGGTGTTTGCTGCAATATCCTCTCAGTAACTGGATCACTATCTTGTTAACTACTTCTGTCTGGCCATCTGTTTATGGATGAAAAGCTGTGCTTTTCTTTAATTTGGTGTCCATTAGTTCCCACAGACTGGACCAAAACTTTCCCACAAATCGGGTGTCTCGATCAGATATAATGGAAGTGGGTAATCCAAAATGAACCCATACATGTTCAAAGAATAATTTTGCAGTTTGTTCAGCTGTAATCTGTTTACTACAGGGTATCAAAATACACATTTTTCTAAACCTATTCACAACAACATATAGATAATCATGACCTTTCCTAGATTTAGGCAGTCCTCCAAAAAAATCCATGGAAATGCTTTCCCAAGGGTGAGAAGGAACTGGAAATGGAGTGTACAAGCTTAGTTTTCTATTGTTGGGCTTGCTTTTAGCACACATAGCACACCCCTTTACATATCCAGAAATTGTCTCACTCATTCTTGGCCAATAGCAAAACCTTTGCAGCTGTGCAACTATTTTACTTACCCCAAAGTGACCTGATATCAAAGAAGTGTGTGCTTCCCTAATTATCTTTGCTCTCTCAGTTTGTGGAATGCAGAGTTTCCCACAATGATATAAGAGTCGGTCCTTTACATGATAGTCCAATTCTTCTACTCTTTTGCCTTGGCTCAAAGTTGCATATACATCTTTAAAGTCCATATCCTGAGCATATTGTTCTATGTAGCTTTCATGAAGCACATAATTATGCTTAAGTAGGGTAGATGCATTTATAATGGGTCTAGATAACATGTCTGCAACCTTGTTATGTATGCCCTTTTTCTATCTGATGACTAAATGAAATTGTTGTAGAAAACCCATCCATCTGTAATGTCTTGATTGTTGCAACCTAGTTTGGGAGTGTAGGTATTGAAGTGGCTGATGATCAGTATGTGTTACTATTTCTTTGCCCATTAATTAATGTTTCCACTTTTTCACACTCTGAACTAATGCATACAATTCTTTATCATATGTAGGATAGTTGACTACTGCAGGATTAAAAGTCTCAGAATGATAACATATGGGTTTACCGTGATATGTCAACACTGCTCCCATGGCATAGTCACTGGCATCAGTTTGGATCTCAAATGGTCTTTGTAGATCTGGCAATGCTAGTACAGGTGATGTACTAATTTTTTCTTTCAAGGTGTCGAAGGCTTTCTGTTGTTTGCCTCCCCACTGAAACACCTTCTTCAACCCTGTCAAAGCATGTAAGGGAGCTGCAATTGAGGAAAAATTTGAAATGAAATTCCTCCAATACTGTGTTGCTCCTAAGAAGCTTCTCACTTCTGCAGTATACTTGGGTTTAGGTGAGTTTAAAATGACTGCCACTTTAGAGGGATCTATTTTCAATTCACCTCCCCCTACTATATGACCCAAATAATTTAGAGAGGTTTTTCCAAATTCACATTTGGAGAGTTTAACATAGAGTTTTTCTCTTTTCGAAACATCTAATGTCTGGTTAACATGCTTTAACTGTTCTTCCCACGTTTTACTAAAAATCAGAATGTCATCTAGATACACAATAACAAAATCATCAAGAAAAGGTCTGAGTACATCATTCATTAATCTCATGAAAGTAGCAAGGGCATTGGTTAAGCCAAAAGGCATAACCAACCATTCATACAATCCCTGCTTCGTTTTGAAAGCAGTCTTCCATGCATCTTGCTCTGCAACTCTGACCTGATGATATCCACTGTGCAAATCCAGCTTGGTGAAATAAACAGCTTCCTTCAATTGATCTAAAAGATCATCTATGCGAGGAAGGGGATAATGATTTTTTATCGTTATTTTATTCAGTGCTCGGTAATCAATGCACATTCTCCACGAGCCATCTTTCTTTCTCACCAAAACGATTGGTGACCCACATGGTGATGTGCTAGGCGTGATGAACCCTTTCTCGAGCAACTCCTGCACCTGCTTCTTGATTTCAGTATTCTCTAAAGCATATAACATGTACATCCCAATGTTAGGCAAAGGAACATCTTGCTGCAAAATAATATCATGTACTATTCCCTTTTTGGGTGGCAGGCCTTGAGGTTCTTGAAACAAGACATCATACTCCGAAACAATATTTTCTATATTAGCTTGCTGATCAGAATTATAGCCCTCAAATACATTGGTTTTATCCGTTTTCTTTTCCTTTACAACCATTAGTAAGAACTGTTTGCATGAATTTATCATTCTTTTCATTTGTCCTGAGTTTATGAGAGTATAATTATTCTTGAGCTTATGAGCTCTTACAAGGTATTCGATTCCATATTTAACAAGTAGATACTTGTTCTCAGCTCTATAGAAAATAACCTTTCTATCATACAAGTAAGGACTTCCTAAAACAATTCCACATATATCCAAAGGAATTACATCTAACTCAACCTCATCTACAAATGTTGACCCAAAAGAAAACTTGAGTTTGCACTGTCTAGTCACTTGTAGTTGTGCTTTATCATTCAACCATCCTAATGGGTATGGCTTCTTATGAAGTGTAGTTGCTAATCCCAATTTCTTTACAATTGCTTCAGAAATCAGATTTACTTGTGAGCCACTATCAAACAAAGTATCAGTCTTTTGATTTTCGGAAACAACTCGAATATGGAAAAGCTCATGCCTTTTTCTCTCATGTTCTTCATCAATGACAGATTGAGAAGAATTACTAGTAGATGCTTCATAATTCTTACCTTTTATACTTGTGGCTGCAATGATTGTTTCATCTCCCGAGTCTGACCTCAAATCTTTCTGAATAGCTGCAGCAGTCTTCTTTTTCTTGCCCTTGGACTTCTTAGGTCTCAGCTATGGATGCAGAATCCAACAGTGCTCATCATCATGCCCCTCCTTTTTACAGTGAGTGCATGAAGCTTTGCCTTTCTGTGTAGTGTTAGCCTTCCTTGCTCTCCACTTCTGCTTTCTTTTCTCCTTGCTCTTTCTTACAGTGGGTTGGGATGGTCCCCCAACTTCTGGATTTCCATTCTTTCCTCTAGCTTCTAGATTAGTAGCTTGTACAGATACCTCATCTATACTAGTGGGATTAAACATGAGGATGGTATGCTTCATGTAGCTATGTAGACCACCAATGTACTTCAAAAGAGTTTCTGGTGAGTCTAATGAGATACCCAACATCAATGCTCTCTTTCGGAACTCTTGAGTATACCCTTGTACACTTTTCCCTTTCAACTGCCGAAGAGTTTGCCAACTCATCATGGCTTGTTGCATGTAGGCCAATGGATAAAACTGCTTTTTGATTGTAGTAACAAATTCACTCCAGACAGAGATGGTCTTACCATGCTTCCTCATATCAGCTTGGGTTCTACCTTCCCACCAAACCAAGGCAGTGCCCCCTAGGTGAAGGCTTGCTAGCTGAATCTTGCTCTTGTCTGAGTCTATATTTTGTACTCTGCAATACACATCAATTTTTCTTATCCAGTTGTCCAACTTTTCAGCATTTAGCTCTCCATCATATATAGGCAAATCAAATTTAACATCTAACTTAATCAAAGATGCCTTCTTATTATGCACAGGGCTACTAGGAGGTGTAGGGAAGCTTTCTTCTTTCCCATTTCCTTTGGAGTGGTCATGGGAATGAGATTCATCTTCTCCTTTATCTTGCTTAGAGCCTAATGAATCTTCACCCATATGCTTTCTAAAGTCCTTATACATTTCTTCTAACGTGGACTTTATAGCTAGGAAACTTTCTATGAATTGAGGGTTTGGCCCTATAGAACCTTCTTCTAACATTGTCTTTCGAGAATAGACTCTCCCAATTTCAGGATTAGTTTCCACCAACTCTCCTTCTCCTAATTTGAGCTTTGATCTAATGAGCATTCACAACTAAACCAACACAAGCTTGTCCAACCTTACAACCTAGAGCTCTGATACCACTTGATCTGATAATCACCCTATGAGTGACCTCAGTTGAAGATTTATTAAACAAAAGGTATTACAGACCCATGTGCTGGTGTGTGTGTGTTCTGTGTTATTGAAACAACGGATCAATCAGATTTCCAATACACAGAAAATAAATGGAAAGACAGCAGAGAAATACAGTAAGAAACACAAAGACACAAACAATTTTTAATAAGGAGTTCACCCTATTCTCCAGGGCTACGTCTCCGGTCCAGCTTCAGTGGTGGCCTTGTTTTATTGTGTCTTTCATCAGAGAAATTACAATGCAGGGACTCAATATGAGTTCTCTTGAAGCAAATTTTGCTTGGCAGGGTGGTTCTTGGATTCCCCAAGCCACTTGGAGTACACAGACTCTTGTTCTTCCTACCAGCTCTGTGACCCTTGGTCTACAGTGGAAAGAGCCAATTGTGATGCTCAATCTGGATAGATTCCTTTATGGGAAGGCTTGATTCTTCAAGCTCTCTGGTGCTCGATGCTACCTGTGGTCAGCTCGGCCCTCTGTCTCCTCTGCTTGGCTTTACTGCTCTCTGTGCTCAGTCCTCCTCTCAGGGTTCACTGTTC
Source organism: Pinus tabuliformis (assembly GCA_031772625.1). Lineage (NCBI taxonomy): Eukaryota > Viridiplantae > Streptophyta > Pinopsida > Pinales > Pinaceae > Pinus > Pinus tabuliformis. The sequence goes on along the minus strand of CM062810.1, from coordinate 664,209,096 downwards.
ACTGTCTCTCTTGGTCGCTTGGACTCTTCGCTCTGAATCTCTTTCTTAAATTCCATTCGGCTATCTCTGTTCATGGCTTTAGCCATTCGACCTCCACGCCTGTTCGGTTCCTCTCCTTCCTGCGTCGATTCTCCTTCCGCCTATGTGCTTGGAGTTCCCTGTTTGGCATCAGCATAAACGCTCAAGAAGTAGCCACGTGTCCCCATCAGAACAATGCCATCCTGTTCGTCAATTCATTTCTTCCTCCATCGTGGCGGTCAACGGATTCCAAATCCCGTTAAATCGCAGCTTAACTCCCTGTCAATTCTGCTCTGTCTATTGGACGCAATCTGAGCCGTTTGATCTGGGCTCCTCCAGATCCAACGTCATACGCACGCCAAGCGTGGTTGACTTGCTCGAACGATAACACGCGATCGCAACGGTTTTTCTCTCACCTCCGCTGCCACGCATCGATCGTTGAGTGTGATCGCTCCACTTTATTCAAAACCGCTTACCATTCAAGGGCACCCCGATCAAACCATTGGTTTCCAGGTTGTGGGTCCCACCTTCGTACGATGGTGCTTTTCGTTTCTCCGTCCACGATCCTCTGGCTCCCAACGTAACCGAGTGCTTAAGGCTCTACCATTTCAGCCCTGTTGGTGCAATTCCTTCCTATTATTGGCAGCCGACTAAATTGCAGTTTAGAGCTATTACAAAAGATGTGATGGAAATCAATCACATAGCTCCTGGTTTTCCAATTTATTTGAATGATGTCCAGGTGAAAGTTACATTGTACAGTTTTGATACAGGTTCTGACTTTCTTTTAGGACAAGATTTTTTGAATGATCTATTGCCTGTCACTTTTGGTAAAGGCACAGTCACCTTCAGCACCTCTGAAGGTCCAGTTAGCTTGCCCTCGTCTAGTGATTATCAAATAAAAGTACAGCCGACAGACCAAGATTTAGTCTACCACAACCTCCAAGATCTAACCAAGATTAACAGGATTGTCAAGAATGCAGAACTTCATGGTCCCAAAACTTTGGAGAAAATATCAGACAAGCTTCGGAAAGATTGCACTACCTCTAGGCTTGATGCATTCTGGCCCTTCCTTATAAAGAAAATTATGTTCCAAAGCCACAAAAATCCAGTGCTAATCATATGAGCCCCTCAGAGCAAGATTTATGTCGACAAGAGATAGCACAATTATTAGAACAGAAACTGATAGAGCCTTGTAAAAGCCCTTGGGCTTGTCCTGCATTTTATGTGAATAAACACAGTGAGCAGAAAAGAGGTAAGAAGCGGCTAGTCATCAACTACAAAGCTCTGAATGATGCCTTGTTGCCAATCCGGTATCCTTTGCCCAACAAAGAACTATTACTTGCCAAAATTGCTAATGCCAATGTTTTCAGCAAATTTGACTTAAAAAGTGGTTTTTGGCAGATAGGCATTCTTCCTGACGACAGATACAAGACTGCTTTTACAGTCCCCCATGGCCAATATCAATGGACTGTAATGCCTTTTGGTTTGAAAAATGCTCCATCAGAATTTCAGAAAAGGATGGAAGACATTTTTGGTGGGGAGGAGTACATAATAGTCTACATAGATGATTTGCTTGTTTTTAGCAGAGATGTAAATAGTCACAAGATGCATTTAGAGAAGTTTTATGAGTTGGTTTATAAGCATGGTCTCGTTCTTTTAGATTCAGAAGAAAATTTTCAGATTGGTAAAGTCAGAATAGATTATTTGGGACTGCATATAGAACAAGGACATGTAAATATGCAACCTCATGTTCTAATCCATTTGTTGAAATTTCCTAACGTTATTCCAGATATTAAAACATTGCAGAGATTTCTTGTTTGCTTGAATTATATAAGACAATTTTATGAGAAATAAGCAGATGATACAAAAGTCCTTCAGAAAAGATTAAAGAAGCAAGCAGCAGGATGGACAGAAGAGATGACGAATGCAGTGAGAAGCATTAAAAGCAAAATCACAGATTTTCCAAAGCTTAAGCTGCCAGATACTAATCTTCCATTTATTCTTGAGGCAGATGCTTCGGATCATACTTGGGCTGCAGTATTATTGCAGAAGCATGGAAGAAAAGATCTGGTATGTGCCTATTCCTCAGGTACATTTGATGATACTGAAAGAAAGTATCTTTTTTCACGTAAAGAGATACTAGCTATTAAAAGAGGAATAAAACGGTTTCATTTGTTCCTCAAATGTGTTAGATTCTTAGTCAGAACGAATTTGAAACATATGAAGAGCATTTTGGCAAACAAAAGACTGCTTGAGCAAGGAAGTACCAGGCTATTGAGATGGGCATTATGGCTTGATGGTTTTGATTTTGATATAGTCTATAAATCCGGTGCTGAAAATTATCTTGCTGATATGCTCACAAGAGAAGGTTCACAGGAAATCAAAGAAATCAAAATGTTCAAGCCATTACGACAAGATGAAGCTTCAAGTTCAGTCCAGTTTAGAAGAGTCAGTCAAGTAACAGTTTGTAGTCAGTGTCATTACCATTTTTGTTGGGATTGTTTTGTAAAAAAGTTTGAGTCTTTACCGTTAAGTCTTAGGGAACTAGTTCTGCAAAAATGGTTTGATTCTGAGGATAGCATGTGGTCATATGCTAGAGAGTTACCATATAGAGAGAGACCTTGGAGAGTTTATTATACCTTGTCTAGAGAAGCAGAGCCTTCATATCTTGCATTCATCCATAACACTGACTGGACATGGCATGATTACTTTACCATCCATCACAAAGCCAGGATACATGGGTCTGTCACAGTCATATTTTTTGCTATAAATATAGATAGTGTTGTCAATTGGTGGAGTCCTTGGTTCAAAATATTTTTGGTCAAGTATATGCCAAGAGTCAATTGGATGTTAGTAACATGATACTAAGTGTACACTTAGTACTCTAATGTGGGAATTGCATATAGCTGCTCAGAATGATTATGTCATAGAGTTCACATTAGTTCATCAGGATTCAATGGTAGTTGCAAATGAAAGAGACCAATCTTTTAGTGTCTTCGTAAGTTTCCAAGGTAGGATTTCTGTCGAAGAACAATACATGCCTCAAAATCTGTATTCATTCCCATTTTATTGTTGTTTCAGAGAACAAGATCCCCCATGGTTATACATTCCCAATGAAGTTTTTGCCCCTGAGTTAAATGGCTTAGTAGATTATTATCAAGGAAGGGATCCTCATCATCAACATGATCATGAAGAAAGGGCAAACAGTGACTGATTGCAAAAAATCACTCTAATGAAATCTTTGCAAATCACTTCTATTGAAATGGAATAATTGCTTTTGGTTTCCATGGGATTTGGTATAGTTAAAAATCTCCACGGTGTAAATATTTTTGTAAAAAGAGCCGATGTCCTAGATTCCGACCATTTTGTTGATAGGATTTGTTTACCATATGTCAAGATTCGGTCCCCATATGGCCTAGCCTCTAAGGGACGAGATAACAAGTGGTTGTCCCCACTTGCCCGAATCTTTACTTTTAGTACATCTCATTATCGTACTCCTACATTTGGACTACGATATCTTGCATGGTAATCTAGCCGAAAGGGGATTCTTTTGGTTTCCAATTTCCAGTAAAAGTTATGACCGGATGGCCGGTTCTAAGGCTATATATTGCTGAGCCTTGCATTGTAAAGATCATCCGAAAATTAATTAAGAATTGCTCTGGCCAAGTGTTATGTGTTGTTATCTGTGCATCGAAAATCAGCTCCTTTTCCCATTCCGAGGCTCCCAGGGGCTACATCGACCTCCTGTGCAGTCTCCATGGGCCTCGGTCAGCGCGCTTTGACCGAGGTCCTCGTCGTTCCGCGCCGGCTGCCATGGCCACTGGTTCAAGGTGTTTTCGACTGCAGTTTTGGATTCTTCAAGGATTTGTTTTGTCCCGATATAGTCATGGTTCTATGACAGTCATTTATGGATCCGATTTGGATCAAGGATTCATGTAGGGTTTTCATCTATCAACCTACTTGTTTTTACTAATTGCAAAGGGCCTTATTAGATCACTATTAGAGGCAAAAAGATAAAGGTTCTTAAAAAGGGATTAGGATTGGTCTTGATTTCTTTCTCACATATTTATTATTTGTTGGTGATATGCTTCTCCCTACAAATGGATATGAGTTAGAAGCTAGGAAATAGATAGAGATACCATTTTTATTTGGAAAGGTCGTGGGCATGGATACCAATGCAAAAGTAAAAAATTATTGTTAACAAATTGGAGGGGGTTCACAACTTATACTGAAGCAACTCTTTCTTATACTCCACTTGAGTTGGATGGGGGAATCAAATATTCAAAATTCATCTTAAAAACAAATTGTTATAAGAAGAAAGGTTAGCATTGGATCCTAGGTAGGATTGAGAATATGATCAATCTTTCGTGTAATCGTTAGTTGTCTCAGGGTGGAAGACTAACTTTGCTAATGTAAAATTTGAATTGATACTAATTTACTAAAATCTATTATCCCACATTCCAAAATGTGTCCTATTACAACAAAAACCTCACACTTCTTGAGATAAAGTTCAAAAGCTCAAGTGTGAAACCCATTGCACCTAAGTGGGGCCACTGTGACCTCACCAATCCTCTTATTTCTTCTCGATATCTCTTCTCCACCTCAAGGGATTTATCCCTAGGATATGCTTACTAAGACTAGGTACTTTTAGGATTTGAGTTCAAAGGGAAGTTCCCCAAACACATGTAACCAATTTGAATGATCTTAAAGAGGAAACCCAAGAGGGTTGAATTTCTTAGTATTGAAGAAGGCCAAATTCATCCATCATTAAAGGTTGAATTTCATCTCTTCTAGAGGTCGAATTCTACCATGACTAAGGAGGGCGAATTATATTTTGAAGGTGGTTGAGTCCATTTATATGAAGGGGCTGAATTGCTTTCTATCTTTCCGAAAACATTTATATTTCAGAAGATTAATCTCATTGTTTGGGAGGCAGATTTGGTGGTATATATTCATGGGTACGAGATTATAGTTTGGGGGCCAAGCTTACCTATTTTGGAGGTTGAGTCTCCCTTTACGTCTGGAGGCTAAAAACTCTTCCTTTGGTAGGCCAAATTAACTAAATCTGGAAGGGTTGAATTCATCATATTTGAGAGGTTTATTTTGATCTTTAAGAGGGCCAAATTCCTTTGTTCTTAGAGGTTGAAATTCACCCATTTTTGGAGGCTACATTAGCGTATTCCTGAAGGTCAAATTCTTCTTTTTGTGGAGGTCGACTTCCTTTTCCTTGAGGAGGGACGAGTACAATATTCGAGGGTTGAAGGGAATCTTTACCTAGGAAGGAAACCCTTCATTAGGAGGTCAATTGCAATATTACCAGTGGCTAGATTACTGTGGTTGAGTTGTTGTATTGGAGGATGAAGTTTCTTCACCAGGAGGCAGAGTTCCTCATTAGACTAGCCATCATTTCACATGCCAAAATTTGGTAACTATTGGGGGCCAAAATTATGGAGTCTTAATTGATTTTTTGAAGGGGCCAAGTCATTTATTATGCTAGGACAAGTCTATTTTCAGAGTTCTGATATTATCTTCCTTGTGGGCTGAATTGATCTACTCTATTGCTGGCGTTGATTCCTAGGTTCTTCATTGGTATTGGAATTGTAAAATCTTTTAAACTAGTTTTAAAAAAGTATTGATTTTCCCTCAATCTCCTATTTTTTTTCAATTGTGGTTCATGTCCACTAAGTGGCCACTACATCCACGGGTAATAATCCAGGTAGATCCACCTGAAGGGATCTACCCGTCAGCTTATCTGGTCAGGCCTAACCCCAAGGGTGTCGAGAAGATTTGACTCCTCGACCTCCCAATTAGAAAGGTACTTAGCAACAGGAACTCGACCAATTGAGCTATCCCTTGGGGCTTCCCTCAATCTCCTATTGTTATGGTTTACTTATGAATTGTTTGATGAAATCTATGATCGCTAAGTGTTTGACAGAATTCTTCAAAGAATTCTTTAAATATTTGTTGCATTACATTAATACATTTTAGCTTTGGTACATTATAGGTCCTCCTCAATAGGGAAGAACTAATATTTCATGAGCATTTTATACACCTATGACTTAGTTGTTAGGGGATTTCCACGCAACCCAAGTGTCTTCATGTGAATTTCCCTCCAAGTTTGCCATTAACCTCTAACTTCAGTCACGTAAATTAAATCCTTTTCTCTTCTCCTATTTGATGTGACCATTTATATTATACTGATTATAGTGTTTGTTTGGATCCTTTCATTGATGTGTAGTGATTCCTATGTTCTTGTCCTTTTCTTTCCATTTCTTTTTTCCCTTCTTATAAGCATGTTGGTGGTATTTCTCCTTGGAACCACTTATTTGTCCTTTATTCTTATCAATTGCCCTAGGTTTAAAGAGAATCACCTACCCCTTAAATGACTATACAGATCTTTGAGATAACATTAGGAGTACATTTCAGATATTAGGATATATACCTTGCGTAATGAGTTGTTTTTTGAACTTGGGGATGTACTCTTGCACACTCTACCCTTACTTCTATCAAAAGTGGTGCCAATAGATCCATGAACCTCTTCATACTTAATAAGGAAGAAATGAGATTTGATGAGGGCTTATACACCTTTGACAATAATTGTTAGCGGATCACAATTCAACCCCAATATTTCTAAGTGATTTTTCTGCCAAGTTTGGATAGAAACCTCTAACTTTTGGAGGGAAAATGGAATATTTTTATCTTCTTCTATGTTGTGAACATTATAACAAAATTCTAACCATTGAAACCATTTATTATGTTTAATGACATCACTCTCACCTTGGTATGAATGATTTCCACTTTCACTTCCACTTTAAATAAATATTAGAAAGAAGTGATGGCAACAAAACCTGGTCTCTCTTTCTCTAACTCTTTTTCAATTCCTTTTCCAAGTCTTAATTATCTCTAATTTTTGTATCCAACTAGTGTTTTAATTAGAGCTACTAAACTCCTTGAAAAATCCAAACTTATTCTTTAGACCTAGAATGAGAATTTCCATTCTGTGAGAGATATTAGTGACTTGTGCTTCGAGCTTTTAAAATATCTCCTTTGATTCGTCTCGTGGATTGTTACTATACTCATTTGTCATGGATGCTAAGGGTTTTAAGGATTTTTTTTTATGCCAATTCTTAGATCTTGGACTTCCCATAAAATCCCCAAGGTAGGATACTCTATTACATATATGATTTGTAAATTTCCATGAATATTCCACTCACCACAATAGAGCTCACAATATTCTATAATGTCTTGTTATGCATTATTTCACTTTAGATTTTAAATTCAATATCACTAAGTTAGAGCATGAGATATTGAAATAAATTTAAACTAAAATGAAAGAGGCTAAACAAATAATACACTATCCATATGATAAGAAAAATGTGTACCCAAAGAAAACCCAATATGGAAAAAACCTAGATAGAAGGTGAGGCCTATTTCTTACTCTTTTATTCTTGGTTATGAAATCAAAATACAAAGAAATTGAACTCACTATGGATTTGACATGCACGTTTTGGTATGTATCGCTACTATATGTTCTTCTACATCCATTGTTTTGCTTCAATATCCTCTCTTAATATATCTACTTCATTATGGAAAAATACTCAATACAACAAGAACATAACCCATTCATTTCATAGTGGCCTAATGTTTAACATGCCTGGATAACTATCTAGGGTTAGGGTTAGGTTATTTTTCATAACTCAATTTCTTATTAGGGTTAGGGTCTTGGATCATCTAGAATATTCTTGAAAGTCAACACATGACTAGTTCTAAATGCATGAATAATGAGAGATGGTGTGGCCTCCACTTGGTATCGCGTGGTCAACATGATGGGTTAACTTAAGAGGCATAACTTATTCATATGAATTGTGACCGAGGTAATATTTATGTCAATTTAAAGCTCTCTATGTGTATAAAATGTGAAGGATGAGTACTTATTTTACAAAGTTTTCACCTGCAAAAATCTAGTTTCATGCTTCAAACAAGCAACAAAAGTTTTTAAACCCCAAATCAGCAAGGCAAGACCTAAAATAAATGCTACAATTGTAATATTACTACTTGAGAAATAACAGTAAATACTAAAGACATGCACTAGAAACAACAAGCAAAATATGGAATCAAAGCACCCAATTGAGAACACCAATAAATATAAGAAGAAAATTTGAGCCATTTTATTAATATGGGAAAATTTGAGTACTAATAGAACCTGGGCTTGCTAATGCTAGCTATGCAAAACCCAGGTGGAAATATGATGCCCCAAGTGCTAGAAATGGCTCCCACAAATTCTGTGTTATGCCCAAAACATTCTACAACTGCTGCTGGAATGGAACTGAAGTTTTTTTCCCTTAGAACTGCTTAGACAATTCTAGAAAAATAACTATAATCTCCTCACACCAAAACTACAAAAACCCAGAAAGGATTTAAGCTAATTCTAGCTAATTTAGAAGACCCCAAAAAGTGTGGGTTGCCCTCCCTGGCAGGCTCTGCACACTACAAAAGTTGCTCTGCTCAATTATTCCAAATTCCACTTCTAGAGTTCCATCAAAATTCCACATAAATCCTTATCCAGAATCTATCTTTTTCTCCAAACCAAACTCTCCTGGAAGCGAGCTTCCCCTTACTCTTGTGCAAGCTTCAGCCAATAAGCTTTGTGCACTGCTAAACAGATGGAAATTCAGCCCAAGCACTAGCCTCAATCCCTACCCTTCCAAATACTCCAAAACTCTAGCTTCAACTATGAAGAACGTCTTTGCAAAGGCCCGAAACCTCCAACCAATTGTAGCTGCTCCAAATGAATAATGCAAACTGCCTTTAGCGCCTAGGAAACATGTAAAACTAGGTAAAACTCCTACAATATGCTCAAGTGAAATCCTAAAATGGACTGCAATATTTCCTAACTTGGGAGACACTCGAATTTCTATGAAATTATGGTGGAATTTTCGCTTGGAATTCTTGTGCTAAGCAACACTTCTCTTCTTTTGCTCAACAACTCCACGAGAGTTCAATTTCTTGAATATGATAGAAAAAAGATGCAAATGAATGCTTCCTTGTGATATTTGTAAGTGATTTCACCTTTCTCTCTTGGTGCGCCCCATCTTCCACCAATTCGCACCTCCTTTTTCTCACTCCTCTCTCCTCTTGATCTGAAATTAAAAATTGAAGGTTTCTTGTAAAATTTTGCTAGCTAGTTTATTTCTTGTGGGAAATGGATCGAAATTGAAAAAGAACATAAACTTAGTAAAATTAGTTAAGTTTTGCATATTTTAATAGTGAAAATAGAGAACAAGCAGCATCGCAAAACAACAATTTGATGACGGTGTTCATCCCTGCTGGGCTACATTTCTGGGTCTAGCTTCCAATGTTGGCCCTTTATATTGTATGCTAAAATGTCAAATTAGATCAACACACAATGCTCAAATCACAAAATAACATGCCATTATGTCCAAAACACCCAAAAACCCCTATCTATGCTCTTCTTGGGCTCAAAGAGGCTAAAAAATGGCCAATTTAGGCCTCCTTCTTTATTTCCCTGCTAATTGTTCTAAAAAATTAACCCTCTGTCAATACTGGCAACGAAATATGTCTTTGGCGAATATGCGAGGCAAAAAATTTGTGAGGTTCTCGCGACAAATTTGTTGATAGTGGTGCAAATTATCAGACAATTAGGCGCGCCAATAAGGTCACACTCCTATCCTTCTACCCCTTAGTTTGGTCACATGGAAACATATGACTAGGGGTGTGGGCCAGAGGCCATGTGCCCGCCGACCCTCCACTCCTAGTCATATAAAGTGGCATATGGGCATGAGATAGGTGCCACACACCATCCCCTCCCATTTTAGTTTCAACATTTACTTCGCCATTGTACATAAGAAATTCAAACTTAACATCAAGCTTAATCGAAGGAGACTTAGCATGTCCTTTTGGATATGGAGGAGGAGTAGGTCTATGAGATGATGGAGGTGAGGATGGAGGTGTAGATGGAGGTGGAGGTGGAGGTTTACTCCCATCACCACCATTACCTTTTGGATGATTTGAACTTTCTCCTTGCAACCTTGTTGTCTTCTCATTGTGTAACACTTTCACCATCTCAGACATATCATAGAAAGCCTTTATAAAATCTCTCTCATCCTTAGACATCAGCTCCTATCCTTCTTCATGTGCCATGACTAGTGGAGTTTGTGACCTCCTTGAACCAATTTGAGGGTTTGGTTCTTCAAGCACTCCTTCTCCTCTTCTCAATTTAGACCTTGTAATCATTCAAGAAAAATACTTGCAAAAACTGTCAAACCTTCAAAACAACCATGCTCTGATACCAAATTGATCTAAAATTAAAAATTGAAGGTTTCTTGTAAAATTTTGCAAGCTAGTTTATGTCTTGTGGGCAATGGATCGAAATTGCAAAATCACATAAACTTAGTAAACTTAGTTAAATTTTGTAGATTTTAACAGTGAAAAATAGACAACAAGCAACATCACAAAACAACAATTTGATGATGGAGTTCACCGCTCTTGGGCTACATCTTCAGCTCTAGCTTCCAATATTGGTCCTTTATATTATATGATCAAATGTCAAATTACATCAACATACAATGTTCAAATAAAAAAAAATAACATTGCCATTGTGTCCTAAACACCCAAAAATCCCTGTGTAGGTTCTTCTTGGGCTTAAAAGGGTTGAAAAATGGTCAAGTCAGGTCTCCTTCTTCATTTCCCTGCTAAATGTTATGCAAAATTGACCCTCTGTCAAAATTGACAACAAATTCTATCTTTGGCGGGTATGCCAAGCGACAAATTCATGCGGGTTCGATGACAAATCCGTCGATAAAGGTGCAAATTTTCGGACAGTTAGTCGTGCCAATAAGGTTGCGCTCCTATCCTTCCACCCCTTGGTTTGGTAACATGGAAAACATATGACCGGGGGCATGAGACAAAGGCCACGCGTCTGTGGTCCCTTCACTCTTGGTCGCATAAAGTGACATATGGCTGTGTGCTGGGCGTGGGCAGGGTGCCACTCGTCTGCCCCTCCTCTGTGTACGCCGGTGGTTACGTTAACTGCCATAGAGCCCGGGGCTAGGGCCTTAATCCCCACCCCTTCAAACTTCAACCACAATAATAATACTATGCAACTGCTAAAATTTAAATATAACTAACCCATTATGTATAACAAGTAACATTGCATGGTTTAGTGGTAAGGCAATGGTCTATGTTGCCAGAGGTCTCGGGCTCGAAACCCGCTGAGGCCGGTTGGTCCATAACAAAAAAATTAGCCCATAAAATAGAGCCACATGGCAGCCTCCCATAGGGCCATGTGGCAGCCTTTCATTGGGCCATGTGGTGGTCTATGGTTGGCCTAACTATAATCACCACAACCAATAGAAACTTGCCACTTGTCTTATCTTGATTGGTCCTCTAAAAACCATATTGCACAATCACCTACTGACGTCAGTGCCACGTTATCATACGTTCTGCCTATTTTGCTGCCCAATCAACACTGCAAGTTGATTTTTTAGATGTTTGCCAAAAACTACAGAATGTGATAACTTTCTCATATGGTGTCAGATTGAGGCGATTCAAGCATCGTTGGAATCAAAACGATGAGATCTACGATTTGACGCTAGGTTAAAGCAATTTTGAACACTTTTATTTTTTAGCATATTTTTGATCCCTTGGATCACCTCTAGTGCAAATTGCCTCATGTGATTCAAATTCCCTCCTTGTGGCCCCCACATTCCACTAGCAAATTGATTTTTCCCTTCTAATGTGTGTGGCCTTCCTTGCCTCCAAAATCAAAGTGGTGTCTACTCAAGCCACTTTTCTTAAGTCTCCAAACCATCAAAAATTTCTCCTAATATCAAAATTACAAAAATAGAAATATATTTAAGAAATATATTTAATTATGTATATCACAATAAACAAAAAAAAATTCCATTTTTCTTTTTTTGCAATAATTGTTGGGCTAACTGTATTTTTAATCATATTAAATTAACATAAATATTTTGTTGATTATTATAAAAATTTGATATTTTAAATTTTAAAATATTAAATTAATTAAATTAACATAAATATAATTATATTTTTTGAGAAGAATTTTCAGCGTAAATTTCTTTGTCGAGGTGTTTCGAACCAATGACTATAGTTCATCATCAAAACAAATTTGAATTATTTCCTATTTTTAAATTTTAGTTAAACTAGCTATATTTTTAATCACATTAAATTAACATAAATAATTTATTAATTATTATAAAATTTTAATATTTTAAATTTTATGATATTAAATTAACTAAATTAAAAGAAACATAATTAGCATTGTTATTTGAAATGTTTACTGCTTTTAAGTTTTAGTTAGTATAATAATATAAAAATAACATTCGCATACATAATCAATATATATACTATATACTTAACTAATGTGAAGTTTGATTAACTCAATAATTATCGTTTTTTCATTATTAAATTAATATAAATATTTTATTAACTACTATTTAATATTTTAGTTATATTAATAATAATAATAATATCCATTTTTAAGGTCACAGCCAAGCCAGACACCAAATTGGTGTATGAGACCCCCTTGTTTGTGGGACAAGGGACCCACCTCCGCGCAGCGATTTCACTGTTAAGTCTACGAAGGCATACATACTCTACCCCCTCTGGTTTTGAACCTGTGACCTCTTACGAGGAAACACACGCTCTTAACCATTACATGCGGGCAGTGCATATACTAATAAATATGAAGTTTGATTAACTCAATAATTATCATTTTTATCAATCTTAAATTACTATAAACGTCTCATTAATTCAGACTGCTCTTTGATGTTACGCCTTGATGTTTTACTTTTATAAAAAGTTTGATGTTTTGATTAAGGTAAATGTCCCATATCAATATATTTGGTTCCGCAATTTTTTTTTAACTTTCGGCTAGAGTGATAATGTAAAGATAACTTCCTCAAACAACGTTAAAGAAAAAAGCATTCCGCACAAACAAAATTAGCTGTACAAATCCGAAAATACTAAGTAGTTTGTCTTTTTAGGTTTCATTTGGTGAATATAATTTTATATGAGTAATTATGTCAATAAGGGGTCAAACGAATTTAGTTTAAGTGATATAGTTTATTAGTTGTATTTTAAGTGGTGTGAGTTGAAGTTATCTAGATATGTGGGTCGATTCAATTTCTTCCCCGCAATTTTTTTTATGAATCGATATTATTTAATCCATAGACAAAATTACACATCATATCCGGTTGTAAAATGAGACTCTCAACTCAATGAATATTCCAACATGTCTCATGAAAAGTTGAATCTCCATTATCTACCTAATAATTATTGATAATGAAAAGTTGAATCTCCATTATCTACCTAATAATTATTGATAATTAAATTAAAATTCTAAAATAGACATGCCTATCTCCATAAAATTTCTAGAAAATCTATTATGAAATATACATGCCTTAGGTGAGAGATTTAATCTTCATAGAATATTCTTAGTAGTATACATAGACTAAAAAGTTAATATTTATTTTCAAACTAGTTATGTCTTTTTTGGCCCTTTTAATTGGCGTAGTCTAACTTATAGACGAAATGACCTTTCTCTCTACATTTTTCCTGGTTAATTTTAACCAAAACCTGCAAATATTTTTAAAAACTTGAGTTTAAGTAGTTGAAGTTGTTTAATTTGAGGGTGCTAAATCCATTTATGCATTCAAAAATGTTTTTTAAACAACAAAAAATCACATTTTTAGTTAAAATTGTAATGCTGAATTCTTTGAATTCTTGTAAAAAAACCATTTTATCTCTAAATTAAACTACTCCTTTTAATTTATTTCATTATTAAAAAATATGTCATATTAAATGAATTATAATTTCTTTTACACGTGATATTGATAAATCATGATATTGGAACACAGCTTATTTATAAATTACACATTTTCATAATAAAATGACTATATATTGGAACACAACTTATTTAAAAATTACACATTTTCATAATAAAACCACTATAAATCTTTATGATTAAAAATCTTATCAATATTATATTTATATATATATATATATAAAACTTATGTATTAATTCTTTTAAAATTAATAATAATATTTTTAAATAAAATTATATATATATATATATATATATATATATATATATATATAAAACATCATTTTTATATATTTATAAGCACTTACTAACCATTTATTAATGTTAATATAATACAATTAATAAACGTACTCTACTTAGAACGCAAAACAGTTAGATATATGCATGGGTCATACACAAACTATGTACAGATAAATCTTTTGCAAATAAACTACAATCTACATACAATTATAAACTTCAATTCCAGTGATCTTGTCGAGACCCACACGTTCAAGAGCTTAAGCTCCATATGTTGTAATCCGGCGACCGCAGCTTCCCTGGCATGAGATATAGAAAACACACATTTTGTTCATAGGGAAAACAGTAGGGAAAAGAAGATAGCCATTCCCTGTGCAGGCTCTCACTAGCTTGGCTAGGGGAATTTTAATTTCCATGGAACTATCTTAGTGTATTATTAATTTGTTCATAGGTTCAAGATAACCTATGAGACAGACCAGCTCGCAATTTGATATTCGCATTCAGCCCTTTTCTACTGCAATATAAAACAAATCAGTAAATTCCTTACACTGTTCTCTTCCTCTAATATTGTAATTATTTCTTCAATATTCACTTGTCTTAGGATCTAAGAATCCATGACTTGTACTCGAAAGAGAGGCTCCCCATATTTATTTTTTAAAACAGAGGCCGCCTCGCATCGAAACTGCTAGATACGATTCTCAGGTAAAATTTGATTCAGGGCGGTGAATCGATCTTGCACTAAGCCATGACTATGAAAAAACAATATATTCGAAAAAGCTTAAGAAAAAAAGAAGCTTTTCGGACATCATTAATTCAAATTCTAATCAAACCCACTTTTAAGGTGACGTGTCCTCTTCCAACCTTTCAACGGGAAACTTGCTTTGAAATCCAGTCCTTTCATAATCCCTGGTGGGGTGTTACTTACGCTATCCCTGTTTTTCTCGCTTTTTCTTTCATTGCAGGCTATAAATCCCTAGTTCAGTCTTGCTTTCCGTACGATCTGCCTTTCCCAATTTCGTGAAGCTCATGGATTCAGTCAGTTACGGCAAGGTGGTGGAGAATTATGATAACAAAACCGACAAAGATGGCAAATACGGTGATGCCCAGATGGCCGCCATGCTTTTAACTGATGAAAGTCTTCAGAAAAAGGTTCCTTTACTGCCCCCTTCTTTGATGGTCTGCAACATATTTTGTAGTAATATTTTGTAATGGTGCATTTCGCTATAGACATCTCATGTAGCGATTTAGACGTCTGTGGAAGAGGAGAGTACAGTATGAATTGCAGTGTAGAACAGTCAAGCAAGCAGCCCTACGACAGATTCCATCATAAGAATTTAATGTATATCAGCTTTTAAACCGTTGAAGAAAGATAAGGAGAGTTTCCCTGAATTTCTTTCATGGGCTTATGAATTGATTATTTTTGCACGCTGAACTATTCTTTATAACTGCAGGGTTCGGTCATGGAAAAGGAGATGGACTTGGTGGTCGGAGATACGAGTACAGTGGAGGTGAATAAGGGCTGTGTAGACGACCCTGGTAGGGTGGTGGAGCTTCAATGCGATGGAACTGTAGAAAATGATGACCAGGTAATGGTGGGTTTTTTACTGTGTCTCACTTTATATGCCATAAAATTCTTGAGTATGTTTGTTTCCCTTTTTTTTTTAATTATATTTTAAATATGATATTAAACTCGTATCAGGGACCAAATAGGTTCGAGTTAGTGATAAATAATGTGTTTATCCTACATTATATAATATCATCGTTCAATTGTACAATAGTTCTTTTATAATTGGTAGGACATTAAGAAAATAGATTTTGATTTCGAGCTGGTGAAGCTCAGGGCTCAAAGGTGACTCCATGCTATCACTTATCAGGTCATTGTTGCCTGGGAGGTTCACATTGCCTGCTCCTGACATGTTGATCATCACAGTCCAGCCACTTACGGTTTTTCTCATAGTGATCCCTATTGCGTAGGGCATTCCAAAATCACCCACCTTTAAAGTTACCAACAATGCTGCTCGAGGGAGGTCAATGGTAACAGTACATTTGTCTACCTCTGTATTCCCTGAATAAGAGGCAGGCCGTACTCATACAAAGCCTAGTGACCTATCATCACCAATAAATAGTTGTTTGGTGTTAGATTGATTTAGGGTAGAAAAAAATGGCTTTATTTTTAGCCATATGATACTAATCCATATCTTGAATGCATTGAAAGAAAAAACAGAGAAGAGAATGCCGTTTAGAGGAAAGATTAAAAGAGTATCTGGATGGATGTTTTTTGCCTGTTTCGAGGGCATTCTTCTTTTTGAAACATTTGACCCTAGTAGATTATTTCACCTTCAAAAATCGCACTGTTTCTCAGGCTTCATGCCTTTTTACTTAACTCCTTTATCATCTTTGGGCGCAGGAGAAGGCTGAGAGGGTTTGTAAACCTTGAATAGTTTGTTGTTCTCAGGATGTTGTTTGTTGGAGTGCTCCGGGCCTTGGATTTGGTGTGCCGCTAAGGTTTTGTTAGAGTTACCTGCAACACTGATAACTCCAAGATGCGAGAGCTTATCTTGCTCTCGTACTAGAGAATCACAAAATGTGTCAAAAGAGGGCATTCTATAAGCAACACGATTACTAAGAAAAAAGTTCTAAAGTAGAGTGAAAGTGGATACAAGGAGAATAGGAAATTCCAAAGTCTAGGGAACAACAAAAATTAACTGATCATCATCTTTCTTAATGCCACAGTCTAGAAGTGAGAGTCAGAGATACTTGAACTTTGAGAGAAAATCTTCAATGACAGTACAATCATTAGGATTAGAAACATGAGTTGATATCTGAGCTGGTACTGATTTGTTTCTATTGTCCCGGTTGGCAAGCTTCGATGCATCCATCAGCGCAGCTTTTGTTCCCAAGGTGACTTGGGAAACTCTTTTACTTTTCAGTGAATCCTCCATATGAGATTACCAGAAGAAATAATTTGGTACTTGTATGTAGGATATTTCTTGAACTAGGCATATTCAATCTAGAAGTAAAATGACACAAAAAACTGAAATTGATTGCTTAGAAAGTGTTTGAAAATTCTGGACTTTCAAAAAACACGACACTGAAATTGTGCTTCAATTCAGTAGTTATGCCTTTTGGAAGCTTAAGATACAGGGATTAGAGGGCAGTTTCTGTGAAAACTGTACAACCACAATCTGAAAATAGTGAAATTTTGAAAAATAGATGACATGAGTATGTAGAGCATGCAAAATTAGCTAAGAACCAAAAAAATTGCATTCAAGATAGAGTTCAGATTAGAAAGTCACGCCCTTTGAATATTGCTGTCAAATTCCAAATAACCAATGGAGGGAAAGCTAGGACTTTCATGTGGCATTGATGTGGTGAGGTGCCAAATGGCCCACATGGTGGTGGGTACACGACAAGGTGGAAACACTTTTATGGTCCATGGGGTTGTCTCAATCAACGTGCTATTGAGGTGGCATGTAACGAACAAAGTTCGTAAACGCTCTGATATCAATGTAACGAACAAGGTTTGTATACCTAGCGGAGTAATCTTCATAATACTTCGAAGACAGAGACATCCATTATAGGACAAGTAATTGTATATTGAATATTATCTAAAAGAATTGATGAGATGATTACAAATGAGGGTGAGGGCCTGCCTTATATACCCTAGGCAGGTGTCCCTTTATGAACGGTCATGTCCTTAGGGACATACCTCTTCATTAACTAATTAATCATTATTTATGATATGTTATTATTATTTATATTTACATTATTTATATCTATATTTCATTCATAACATTGCCTTCCTCCTCAAAAATCTTTGTCCTCAAAGCTTGCTATGAAAAGGCCTGATCTCTTTTTTTGTTTCGAATGTCTTCTTGTCTCGGAACTATCATATTCGTTGATACAATTGATATGATCCTCCAAGAGATGAACAAAACTGTCTCACTGAGAAGGGATTTGACCATCCTAAATCAATCATCTGTGGAATCTTGCGGTTACTTGAAACTTGTGATGAATTCTTATCACAAGGCTGAATTATGGTGACATCGACGTTCTTGGGAACATAAGTCACTTGTTTCTGGTTGAGATATCTGATTTTATAATTTGGATGGCGATAAGGAGTTCTTGTGATGTGATCTCTCAATTTGTTTGTGGTAATTTCGTGGTTTATTGAAGGAATCTAATTTCTTTCAGGTATAGAAGTCGCTTGATTAATTGCGAAATCTTCACTTGAAATTTCCATTGCTTGAACTGCAACTTTTGAGTATATCTTTGCTTCAACTGGTTTATCCTTTTCTTGAATTGTGATATTGATTGGATCAATATTCTTTCCCTTATCTTCAGCTTGGATTGTTACGACTGGAGATTTGGATACTTCTTCTTGAGTAAGTTGTTCCAACTTGTTTTTTACCGACTTCTTGTCACTTTTAAGCTTCTTTATTTGCGTAAGAAGGTTTTGATTATGATTCCTTAGACGTGAAAGTTCTTCATTTTTCTGAATTGTTGACTTTAACCTTAATATCCTTCTCATCTTTTAAATTTTTGATTTGTTTTGAATTGTTGACCAAGTAATAGTGTTTTTTGACTCTGTCCCACTTTATATGCCATAAAATTCTTGACTATGGTTGTTTCCTTTTTTTTTAAATTATTTTTTAAAATATGACATTAAACTCGTATCAGGGACCCTATAGGTTCAATCTAGTGTTAAATAATTTGTTTATCCTACATTATATAATATCATCGTTCAATCTGTACAATAGTTCTTTTATAATTGACATGACACTAAGAAATGGTAGAGAATCTAAGGCAAAGTAGTGTTGCGATGATTTTTCGTTACTTGATAGCAATTTGTGAAGTCTTTTTACTTTTCTTGTTAGCTTATTCTTTTTCTTCTTCTTATTAGTGCATATGTGTGTGCTTCATCAAACTGCTACCAAAACAAAATAACAAGAACACAAGATTTGGTTCTCTGCCAGGGACAAACCCTCTCCACTCTTGAGAGGAAAACTCTTTGTAAGATTTCTCTTATTGAAGCTTCTTATTTGAACAACTGCCAAATCCTAGACCCTTGACTAGGATATTCTCCAAGCATATGCCAAATCCTTCCTCTTTCTGCACTATCACTTTCGGCACATCTTCCGGCACTTCTTCCAGCACTTTGTCTTCCAACACTTTGTCTTCCAATTAGAGTCTTTTTCACCTTAGAGAGATGGGCTCCTTCACTAGGCTTGTGAGCCTTTGGAGGCTTGATCTCTTACCCAAACAAGCAAGGTTGTTTGCTGTCATACCCTTGCTGCACCTTGCATGTGTGACTGCTAGCCCTAGAAACAGTCCTTCATACTTCAACTTTCTGCTTCCTTACTTCACTTGAGAGTTCTTCTTCTTCGCTAGAGTAGGAGGCCCTTGTAGGCCTAATTACTTGCCCAAACCATAAAGAATATACACCTGCAACTTCACTGCTGATCTGGCTGCAGACTGTCCCTTATCTCTTCGTACGTGTGGATGTACATACCCTAGAAAACAACCTTGTACCTTCGTTGTCCTTCCTCCTTTCTTCGCTGCCCTAACAAACTTCTTATTTCGGCTTTCTTGTCTCTTCTCTATCCTTACTCGGCTGTCCTTCTTTACTTATTTCAGAGCTTGACTTCCATGTTGAATGAGGAGTGGACAACCTCTATAAATAGAGGTTTGTCCCTCCTCTTTACGCTGACTTGATTGTCTTTAAGGTTGACTTACAGTTTGTACCGTAATTCAATTTCTATTCATCTTTTCGCTGCTTGTAGACTTCGTTGGTGCTAGGAGAGGATTTAACCATGCTTGGAGGTGTTCCCTTGACCTTGTATGATGTCATACATGATGTAACATGCCCTCAAAAGGACTTACATTTTGACTTTGACTCTCTAGAAGCACTTCAAAATGTGCTTGAACTATTTTCAATGAGCAAGAAACTCATTGACAAATAATACAAAAAATAATTCCTCTTTTGTTGAATAAGTACAAATATCAAAATTACATTTATGAAGACCTAGCCTAGTTACATTTCCTTCAACACTCCCTCTTAACTAGGGAGGTATTCATACAATATTACAAGGTGTTTGGCAATTTTCAATCTTGAAGAATTCACATAAGAGAAATTGGATTTGCAATCCATCTGTTATAGCATCATATTCATCAGCATTGTCATAGTGCAAGGCCTTGACTAACAACTCCATCTCTTTACGAAACCATGAGCTACAGCGCTGGCGAGACCAATGATTTATAAACACCATCATTAGCTCTCAAGGTACATACCCACCCGGGTGTTCTCGAGTATGACCTTTTAGGACTATTCTTATCTTGGGTTCCCAACCCTCAAAGAATGTTGGTCCTCTTGCCTACTCTTGTCTTGGATGCTCTACACATCCTCAAAGAGTATCAGATGCCAGATGATTACCTAATCCTCCCATTCTTTCTTCCCAAGTGAAGACAAGAATGTTGTGTCTACATTTCCATTCATGGCCTTCATCTAGACGTACGGTTGTTAGTCATGGTCTAGTGCATGACCCATGAAATGGAAAACACAATTGTCACTCCTTTGTAATCAGGGGTGATCCAAAATCGCCCTTTTGATCAGGGGCCTGTCAGAGCTCGCTCTTAACTAGGGATTGTTTCCTTCATCAGAAACTTCTTCTTCGTGAGTCCTTCAGCTTGCCTGATCTTCCTCGTTTCTTGATGTCATGAAGTCTTCGATTGAACTTCTTCTTGGTAGGGCACCATCCATCAATCACTTTCCTTCTTGGTTTGTCATGTCATTGCTTCGTGGAGAGTGATGATCAGGTTTGTCATCTTGGCTACTCCTCTGTCATCTTGTCCATGCTTCGGAATACTCTCCTCATGGATGCTTCATAGTACTTGCTAGGTTACATGCTTTGACCTAGTAGCCCATTATGACTTCATTCTGATATTGCTTCAACATTGCTTTTTCTTTTGTTGGATGGCTTCTTCATCATGACATCTCTGTAGAGTATGTTATCACTCCTCCGTATCTCCAAGGCCGAGGAAGAGTCCAGCTAAGGTAATCACAGACCAATCTTTTGACTTGGTAGCTAGCCCTACCAAGTCGGAGAGGGCTCTCTCCAAAGGATCACAACCAAGAGAGCTGGATGGATTAGGGTTTTAGGCTAGATATAGTAGCTCAGGGTTTTGATTTGATTTGATTGGTGTAGTCACTGGATGAGTGAATTAGGTTAGAGAGTGAACTAGGTCAGGGCAAAAGAAAATAAAAAATGCAGACATTTGATGGGGCAAGGTAGGCAAGTACTTTAACACTTTGTAGTATATTGATGGAATGGTTTAGACTGACGAGGTGCTAAAACGAGCATGAAAATCATGAATTCTTTTTAAATTGAAGAAATGAAACAAATTATGATGATCTTCCCAAAATAGAGCACAAAAGATGAATTCTGCTTATCACCCTTGAAAATCAAACATATTTAGAAGTGAAATGGATTATGGAAAATACAAAACATTCACACAAATGTAACTGAAGAAGAAACAATGTCAAAATACCATGCCATAGGAATCCCACCAAAATAGCTGCAACTCATCCAATATATTCCATGCCAAAGTCTGAATCACTAGTACAACATCCAATGGAGTCCAACCTATAGAATGACTGAAAAAGTACATGATATAGGCCTCAAACAAACTCCTCCCAGCCATTAGGGGTCGAATCCATGAGAGGAGGAGCAGTTCCACCAAAAACTGAACTAATAGCTAGAGTGTAGGGTGGTCAAAGTGACTCATCCCTAACTTAAGTGAACTGATTCATTACACCTCATTGAGTCCATTTACCTAATGTATTTACCCTAGGTAACAGTAAAAACATGATAATTACATTTACTTCATCAATTACATAAGTGAAAATTGATTTCCAAAGGTGAAAATCAAAACTAGAGCAAAACAGTGAAAAAATCAGGGAATTTTTCCCTATGCGCAGTGCCAGTGCTCTATGTGCAACGCCTTAAGCCTGTGCGCAGCGCCAACTTCAAGTTGATTTTTGAAGGGGTTGCTGATGTCCAAATTGAGCATTGTATAGCTCATTGGAAAGCTTATCTTGTATACTTTCCATAAATGCCATTGGTTCCCCAAAATAATAAGATTTGACCCTCCAAAAGTTTAATATCCCAAGACTGCTTCTGTGCGTAGCGTCTAGCTGAAAAAGAGGGCAAAAATGTGATTTTTGAGGTGTTTTTGGCCATTTCTCCCTGTCAGATTGCCCAATTTTGGTGTGCCAATAGTCAAAATTGCATGTTTACTGCTTTCTGAATCCAATGGTGGTATTGGTTTTGCATTTGGATGCCTCTAGAAGATGCGCAACGCCTAGGATGCTGCGCATAGGACAATCCAACTGTACCAAAAACAGTCCAAGTTGCAGAAAAGACCCAAAAATTTCAAAAATGCCCAAAAACTTGTCAAAATTGATACATGAGCTGCTAATGAAGTATGTCAAGCATGGAAAGAGGCCTCAACAAGGATATCAAGTTTTCTCTTCTCCTCTTGCATGGTTAGAGTTTCAATTTTTGACTTCACTTTCTTGAGTTTTGACCTTGCTATTTGGCTTCTTCGGCAATAATACTTTGCCATCCTCCTCTGTATGTCATTATCTCTTTTGGCCTTGTCTAGGAGCTTCTCTAAATGCTAGTTTACCTTGTCAAGCCAATGCTCCCGGTTCTCATTAATCATGTTTTGTCTTTCTAGTTCTAGAGCTCTTTTCAGCCCTCTAGTCCTAGGTCTGCTTTTTGTTTCTTGTTCAGGTTCACCATACCTGTCATAGGCTTCATCAAGCAATGCCTTAGCTTTCATTTCTTCTCTTTTTGCCTTAATGAGTTGAATCTCCATGACATCATGTTTGGCTTGAAGCTGCTGGTTTTCTTGCTCATAATATGAAATAATATATTTAGACCTCTCTAAGTTGGTCTGGAGCTCCCTGATGAGTGCATATTTTTCTTTGATGACTATGCTAATATCTTCATTGTCATCATGCTCATCTAGGTCAACAAGGTCAAAATCCTGCTCTGTCTCATGGAGGTCCTCCTCCTCATGTTTGATCTCTGCCTGAACCTCTGCTTCTGTCATCTTTTCTTTGCCTTTGTGTACCTGTTTTGCTGATGAAGAAGGCAGGGCCCCTCCCACAATCTGTGGGGCAAACACCTACCTATGACCTCTCTGATAAGTATATGCCAATGTGCCCAAATCTTCCCTCTTAGGCTTGATGACCTCAGCTCTGCTAGGTGACCCTGTATGATCATACAATGGTGATGATGATGGTGAAATAGGCTGAGATGATGGAGGGATAGATGTAGTGGGCTGAGATGGAGGGGGTATGTCTTCAGCATGATGATCAGTGGGATGAGATGAAGAAGGCATATCTTCAGCATGTGGAGCTTGTGGAGCAATGAAAATATCATTGGAAATGAAAGTGTCCCATGAGATGTTCAGCTGATTAAGGTGATGGAGGACAATGATCTTGATCAGAGAGTGATGAAAGAGGTTGTTCATTTGTTGATCATACTTTTTCCCTGAACTGTGTATGCCATTTTCTCAATGCTCCTGAACAAATAATAAGGAATATTGAGCATTCTAACTCTTGTGAAGTGCATAAGAAATCTGATATGGTATGTGTAGAGTCTGGAAAATCTGCCTTCACAAATGAAGTACTTCATGATGATTTTCATCATGGGAGCATATGTATCAAGAAGGTGAATGAAAGGGAATAATTTCTTTCCCTCATTCCTGTATCGAGGCTTCAAGTATGGCTGATAACATTGATCATCTAGGTTTTGAGCTTTAAACCACTTTTCACCCACATTAGGTATTCCAGTGGCAACAAAAATAATGGCTGAGGATATGGTGAAGGTTACACCAGCAAGGGTCACTTGATTTTCCTTAAGATTTGAAATGAAAACTCTAGTCAAAACATGATGGCTTTGAACTCTTTGTACCATTTCACAAAAATCAAAGCATCCCATATGCTTGAAACAAGTGACTGTCATGGGTGAGGCCATTAGTTCTCTGGTGTTGGTAGGCTCAAACCTCAATATTCTTCCTCCTTTGTGTGGTCTTCTTTCTTCTGTGTCTTCCTCTTCTGTAAAATCTCTATCTTCTTCCTCCATGATGTGTTTTTGTTCTTTTTGCTTGAAACCCTAGGGATTAGGAAATGGGAGTGGGAATGGGGTAGGAAAAATTTAGGGAGTGGGGGAAGGGATTAGGGAACTTAGGGAGGTGATAGGGGATTGAAATATTTATGGGATTTAGGAATTGGTATTTTATTACAGGTATGCAGTATGGCTGCCTAGGAATTTGCTGCCTAGGACTTAGGGTTTAAGGGAGAATAAATTTGGGATAGGGATTTAGAAATACAGGGGTAGGGATAGGGTTTACTGTGATGTGGGAAGGATAGTAGGGTCTTAGGAACAATTTTGGAGGTGTGGGAATGAAACTAGGGTTTGCAAGTTTTGAGAACTCCAAGTTTCACACAAGAAACTTAAAACCATGAATTGATGACTTGTGAAATGTAAGGAG
This sequence comes from Pinus tabuliformis, assembly GCA_031772625.1. NCBI lineage: Eukaryota > Viridiplantae > Streptophyta > Pinopsida > Pinales > Pinaceae > Pinus > Pinus tabuliformis. Next base: position 664,184,411 of record CM062810.1, on the reverse strand, counting down.
GGTATAGTAAGGCTTTACTTACTTGCTAGGAGGTTAAGAAACCTTGTGCTGAAGGTTTGGAGTATTTTCATAAAATTTGGGAGCTTACAGATGAAGTTTGACAGGTGCGTAGCGCCTTTGATGCATGCGTAGCACCTGACTGCTCTATGTGCAACGCCTTTGATGCGTGCGCAACGCCATCTTCAAACCAACCTTTGAGTGACTTCCCGAAATCCAAATTGAGCCCATGATATCTCGTTGGAAAGATATCTCTCTTGGCTACATAGTGGACCTATCAAGCACTGAAAATGATCAATTATAGCCCCTCAAAAATCAATTCTCCCAAGACTTGTCAAAAAGTGTAGAATGAGGGTGCAAAAAATGAAGTGTGCTCTTGCAGGAAACTTTTGGAGGTCTTCCTCAACTCCAAATTGAGCTCATGAGCTCATGATAGCTCATTGGAAATCTCTTTCTGTCTAGTTATCATTTGACTCATGAAGAAAGTCATTTGGACACTCCAGCTAGGAGAAAAAATGATTTTCCCAAGGTCACTCAAGAAGTGCAACAACTCTCTTGTAGCAACTGTATTTTTGACATTTCTCCAAAACCATAACACTTGTGTAAAAAATGAAGGAGGTTTTTCATCCTTGGACTATTATGGACAAAAACCTCTCTCACTTTTGTAAAATTCATCTTTGTTTGGTTGAAAGCGTACTTTAAAGCAAAACTGGCCCTATGTGTGGCAAATGATTTGTCCCTTGGAATGAATTCTTGAAAAATGATGGAGACATGATGTTTATGAGTTGGAATGGCCTCATACTTGCTGAAATGACCTCCCTTAGGCCTCCTCTGCTCAGATGTCTCTGATTCCATAGCCAACCCTAGCTCAATGGGAGAGGAAATTAGGGTTTAGTGCTTGTGGAAAATGATGATTTGGACACCCTTGGGAAAAGACAACTCCCTTTGGCATTCACTTAACTTTTTGAAAAATTACCCTTTCACTTGACTATTTCCTTTGACAAATCGATCTTTTGTGGTCTTTGAGAACTCTTTGAATTTGACTTTGCTTTAATGAAGTTGGCATATAGAGATTGAGTTGGCAGATTAGGAACAATACTTATTACATATAGTGAACATAAAATTACATGATGAAATAAGCATTTCCTTTTACAAATCATCTTCACATGGTGAAGAGATGTTATTTGATCACCCTTTACTTGCTAGTATTATGCAATGGAATGGAGTTTTATTGGAACCTTGGAAACCCTAATGACCCAATAAAACCTTGAAAAACTCTAAAAGACCTAATGAGACCTTGAAGGACTGAATTTCAAGATGACATGACTGATGTGATGGCATGATGTCATTAACTTTATGGACAATGGAAACTCAGCAAGGTTGAAATGAACTAGCAAGGGGGGGATTTCTAAAAGGAGTAAAGGAAACCCTAATTCAACCTTTAGTGACCAAATTTTTGCATGACGACCTAGTGGAATGACACAAATTTTAGAATGGGACCCTAATATGATATGAAAAGAGGATTTTTGATCACTGACGGCAGTATGCAAACACTGACACTAACAAAGTAGCATCAGTTATCTGCACCTTTTGTATCTCCAAGGCCTTCAAAGGTGTCAAGGGTCCTTTCTTCTTTTATCAGAGTTGTCCTGCCTTCTTTTGGGAGATGTCTTATCACGACATTTTGTCATATAGTGATCCTTGGTGATCATGGTGTTCTTCACATGCTTGATCTCTTTCTTCATTTGCTTCTCCTTAGATAGATAGGTCAACCATCTAATGCTTCTTGTGAGAGCATTCCTTCATTGCTTGCTTTCTGGACTTGTTAGCGTTTCTTCTTGCTTCTTAGTCAGCAATCTTATGCTCCTTATGTGAGCATATTCTTTTGTTGACCTTCATCGCATTGTGGTACATGCCTTCGAGCATGTTCTTGGTGAAAGATATTCTTTCATGGTTGATCATGTTATAGAACTATACCCATGACTTAATAATATACAAATGATAACCTGACTTAAACTTTGATGCATGCATACCTCATCTTGATCCTCCTTGATCATCCTTTGGTGTGGCCCTTCTTGCTTCATCTTAGCTTGCCTGCATATCATCCCTTTTCTTGAATCCCATGAATGGGATTCCCAATGAGACATCTGCCTTGCTTCATGAACCTTCTTTTGAAGATTCCATCATAGGATCTTAAAGATCATTACCTTCCAAATGTTTCCTTTCTTTTTGATGATGTAGGTTTTCTAAGATTTTTATCATGATCAATCTTCTTTCATCATATATGAGGTCCTATACTAGGTATGCTTCTTCTTCACGAATATCTTGAGCTATATTTGTCATGCTCCTATATTCTAGAAGATACTTCTACTTATGCATTTTTGTTCTTATCATAAATGTTATATCTACATGAGTGTCTAGAACTCTATGTACATTACGCTGCTAGATTCTAGAGGGTGATTCTAGCCATGCAATTTAGTTTATTCCTACATGCTCCTATTATACTCAAAACTTTGAAAGAAGTCTAGAAGTAAAGAGTTTGACCTAGTCATAGTAGATATCTGGAGGATCTTCCTTCTTTTGCTTCTTTCCTTCTTCTTTCACTTCTTGAGTTATGTGAGCTTCTTCCCTCTTCCTTTTGTTATTGTTGTCCTTCTTAAGCTTAGGACAATTCCTTTTGTAGTGTCCATATTCTTGGCATCCAAAACATTGGATCTTGGACATGTCTTTGTTGTTTGTTCTTTGTGGACCAAACTTGCCAAATTTACCCTTTCTTTTGGCCATGGTAGCAAATGCTTGCTCCTTTGATCCCACATCTTCTTTTGCCTTAAGTCTGGTTTCCTCTGTTCTGCATAGAGACCACATTTCACTGAGAGTGGTTGCTTCCTTCTTGGCATATATGTTAGATGTGAAGTTTCCCCACTCCTCAGGTAGAGCATTGAGTACTACAGTTGTCATCTCTCTGTCAAACATGACTTCCCCAAGCTCTTGAAGTTGATCTCTCATTTCAGAGATTTTCATGAAGTAGGGAGCTATTCCTTCCTTTGTTATCTTCATCTTGTACAATTCATTCCTCAGATATATTACTTCTCCGGTTGTGGATAACGAGAATAGCTCTACTAGCTTATCATAAATTTCTTTGGATGTCTCAATCTTGGAGACATAGGGAATGAGAGAGTCTTTGATTGATTCTATCAGAATCCTTTGAGCTCTTGTCTCATCCTTATTGTACTTGGCTAAGGCTTGAGTCTGTTCCTTAGTAGGGATAGTGATATTCCCTTTGACATGCTCTAGGAGTTCATTCTCCTTGAGTAGTAGATCATTCCTCTTCTTCCATGCAAGAAAGTTATTGGTACCTACCAATTTATTTCTTTCCTTGCAAAAAGACATTGAAATATATTTAGAATGGGACATGTACTTACTGGATAGATTTTGAGATGTAATGAATTTGCTTCTTCCTTGAAAGCTTGATGGCTTGTCTTCCCTGGATCTTGATGTTCTTCAAGTTGCCTTCTCCAAGTGGACTTGCTTGGTGATGAGGTTTGCTTGAAGACTTGTAGCTTGATGTAGGTCCTGCTTCAATCTACTCTTCTTTGTAGGTGCCTTTATATAAGGCTCTTTTTCTAGCTTTGTAGACCTTCTTGATGAATGATGGATTGTAGACCCTTCTTGTTCTTGAAGTGATTGAGACTTCTAGGCTTGATACTTCAACTTTGTAGATGCTTCTTCTTGAAGAGTGTCCTTGAGTTGCCCTTTCCTTGATGTGTCACCGTCGCTCTGATACCATGTTAGAGAATCTAGGGCAAAGTAGTGTTGTGATGATTCTTCGTTACTTGATAACAATTTGTGAAGTCTTTTTACTTTTCTTGTTAGCTTATTCTTTTTCTTCTTCTTATTAGTGCATATGTGTGTGCTTCATCAAACTGCTACCAAAACAAAATAACAAGAACACAGGATTTGGCTCTCTGCCTGGGACAAACCCTCTCCACTCTTGAGAGGAAAACCCTTTGTAAGATTTCTCTTATTGAAGCTTCTTATTTGAACAACTGCCAAATCCTAGACCCTTGACTAGGATATCCTCCAAGCATATGTCAAACCCTTCCTCTTTCTGCATTGTCACTTCCGACACATCTTTCGACACTTTGTCTTCCAGCACTTCGTCTTCCAATTAGAGTCTTTTTTACCTTAAAGAGATGGGCTCCTTCACTAGGCTTGTGAGCCTTTGGAGGCTTGATCTCTTACCTAAACAAACAGGACTGTCTGCTGTCATACCCTTGTTGCACCTTGCACGTGTGACTGTTAGCCCTAGAAACAATCCTTCATACTTCAAATTTCTGCTTCCTTACTTTGCTTGAGAGTTCTTCTTCTTCGCTGGAGTAGGAGGCCTTTGTAGGCCTAATTACTAGCCCAAACCATAAAGAATATACCCCTGCAACTTCACAGCTGATCTGGCTGTAGACTATCCCTTATCTCTTTGCATGTGTGGCTGTACATACCTTAGAAAACAGCTTTGTACCTTTGCTGTCCTTCCTCCTTTCTTCGTTGCCCTAACAGACTTCTTATTTCGGCTTTCTTGTCTCTTCTCTATCCTTACTTGGCTGTCCTTCTTTTCTTATTTCAGAGCTTGACTTCCACATTGAATGAGGAGTGGACAACCTCTATAAATAGAGGTCTGTCCCTCCTCTTTAGGCCGACTTGACTGTCTTTAAGGCCGACTTACAGTTTGTACCATAATTCGATTTTTATTCATCTTTTTGTTGCTTGTAGACTTCGTTGGTGCTAGGAGAGGATTTGACCATGCTTGGAGGTGTTCCCTTGACCTTGTATGATGTCATACATGATGTAACATGCCCTCCAAGGGTCTTATCATAATTACATTTTGACATTGACTCTCTAGAAGCAATTCAAAATGTGCTTGACCTATTTTCAATGAGTAAGAAACTCATTGTCAAATAATACAAAAAATAATTTCTCTTTTCATGAATAAGTACATATATCAAAATCACATTTATGAAGACCTAGCCTAGTTACATTTCCTTCAACAACAAAATAGATATTGATTTTTGAGCTGGTGAAGCTCTGGGCTCAAAGGTAACTCCATGCTATCACTTATCAGGTCATCGTTGCTTTCTCCTGACATGTTGATCATCACAGTCTAGCCACTTACGGTTTTCTCATAGTGATCCCTATTGCGTAGGGAATTCCAAAATCACCCACCTTTAAAGTTACCAACAATGTTGCTCGAGGGAGGGTCAATGGTAACAATACATTTGTCTACCTTTGTATTCTCTGAAGAAGAGGCAGGCCGTACTCGCCTAGTGACCTATCATCACCAATAAATAGTTGTTTGGTGTTACATTGATTTAGGGTAGAAAAAAATGGCTTTAGTTTTAGCCATATGATCCTTATCCATATCTTGAATGCATTGAAAGAAAAAAAAGAGAAGAGAATGTTGTTTAGAGGAAGGATTAGAAGAGTAGAAGGAGAATGATATGAATGGATATTATTTTTTTGCCTGTTTTGAGGGCTTTCTTCTTTTTGAAACATTTGACCCTAGACGATTATTTCACTTTCAAAAAATCGTACTATTTGTCAGAATGTTGTTTGTTGGAGTGCTCCGGGCCTTGGATTTGGTGTGCCACTAAGGTTTTGTTAGAGTTACCCGCAACACTCATAACTCCGAACATTACTAAGAAAAGAATTCTATAGTAGAGTGAAAAGTGCATACAAAAAGAGAATAGGAAATTCCAAAGTCGAAGGAACAACAAAAATTAGCTGATCATCATCTTTCTTAATGCCACAGTCTAGAAGTGAGAGTTAGAGAGACTTAAACTTTGAGAGAAAATATTCAATGAAAGTACAATCATTAGGATTAGAAACATGAGTTGATATTTGAGCTGGTGTACTTGAATATGGTTGTGCTTACCAAACATAGTTTCTATCTTTTTCCAAGTTTCTTTTGGTGTATAAACCCCTTGAAGGTGAAACTGCAACTCAATAAATATTGACATCCCTACAAGTTGCTGTACTGAGTTGTTTCTATTGTCTTGTTTGACAAGCGTCGATGCATCCATCAACACAACTTTTGTTCCCAAGGTGACTTGGGAAACTCTTTTACTTTTCAGTGAATCCTCCATATGAGATTACCAAAAGAAGTAATTTGGTACTTGTATGTAGGATATTTCTTGAACTAGGCATATTCAATCTAGAAGTAAAATGACACAAAAAACTGAAATTGATTGCTTAGAAAGTGTTTGACAAATTCTGGACTTTCAAAATGTTGAGAAATTTATAGGATAGTAGTTAGGATTATTTCTCTTTTCTTGATAACTGCTTGTGATATATTTTTACTTTTTCTTACTTGTTAGCTTCTTCTCTTATTATTATGTTTGTTCTTATCATCAAACAACTACCAAAACAAGAAGAACAATAGTCCATAAGAACACAGGATAACGCTACAAGCCAGGACCAAAACCTCTCCACCTGAGAGGAAAAGACGTAAATCTCCTCTTCTTATAGATTCTTCCATTGACAAATTCCAAGACCTTTAGACCAAGACCAATACCCTTCCAAGATCAAGTCCGACCTTGCTGATGATGTGCTTCCTTTGTCCAAGTCAAGCCTAGTCAAATATCTTCCAACAACACAACTTCGATCCCTAGCTTTAGAATTTCGGCCTTCACTGCAGGTCTGAAATTTTCGGCCCCTGCAACTACTACTGCTTCCACACGTGTGAGAGAAATTTAGCCTTCCAAGGCCTCCCAACAACTTCACTTGACTTGCTTCCTTGTCTAGGGCTAGAAGGTGACCTATTAGGCTCTTCTTCCCGCAATTTTGACATTCTTCCAACTGTTGACCTTGCCGCCTACACCTACCTACAAGTCAGTTAGAAAAGACTTCAACCCCACAAGGTGTGGTTGGTGGTAGGGAACTTAGAGAAGGGGTTGTCACACTAATCCCGACTCTCACTGTTTGAGCTATCTCCTAGGTTAGCTAAGGGGGGTGGTCCCTAATAAAAAATTAAGTTAAAAGATGTGAGTTTCTAGGAGAGTGTTATAGTGAAAATGGATTACTTTTAAGGATTTATCGGCAAATATGAAGTGAGCAACTTGAAATAGCAATGCCAATCTAATATGATTAAAAACCATAAAACCAGTGCCTTATAAGGAATTTGTTCAACAATTTAAAGATATATTTGCTCAAAGTAAAATGCAATGCTCCCAAAAGAGAAAACAAAGTAACCCTGAAATGTAAATAAGAATTGTTAGCACAAGATATGTAAGATACAAAATGCTTTTGAGATAATCAACTTTATAAATCAAAACATGTGAAACATATCTTGCCAAAACCCAAAAATTAGTAATTAACTTGGAAATGTAAAAGAAAGGAAGTGCTAAAACAAGACATCAATATGCAATTAGACTTGAAACATGAAAAGAAAACACTTGTTTGAAATGATCACAATACTTGCTTTTGTAATAGACTTTGCATATGAAAACTCAAACCATCAAGAGACAAGTAAAGTAAATGTAATGGAAAGTGTTCTTAGTTAATTTTATTAATTAGCTCTACAACAAGATTACAATTTAACTCTTCAATCCTCAAACCTCACCCTCGCCCAATGATATGGATCTCATAGTGAGGAGTCAATAGAGGAGTAGAGGATCCCTAAGATGTCTACTTCAACCAACTTATGTTGGAGGTAAAATTTTAATGAGGCTTGGGGCCTTCCTACACTAAAATGCCTAGATGAAATGCAAATTGTGTTAATTCCCCAAATTAAAATAATGATACATGCAAATGCTTCAAAGAGATTGATTTACAATGCTTGAAAATGAAATAGTGTTCAACATAAGTTGCAATTATAACTTCAATTGGAGGAATAAAATTAGCTTACAAGTGTTGCATGTGTTTCATCAATGAATTAAAATGATACAAGTAATTTGCTTGAAAGTAAAATTTGTTTCAAATAGACAATGACAATAAATTGCTCCAATATTCATGATAACAATGTAGCATAAAATAGAAGCATGTATTCAAGTGCTCATGAAACAATTTACCAAGGTAAATGGAAACGAATCAAGTTTGTTAAGGGTATAAAATGCTTGCATGTAAAGGATGAATTGCCCAAAGTAAAGTGTAAGCTTGTAGCTCTAAACAACAATGAGAAAAAAAATGCAAAGCTCAAATGAAATTTTAACAAACTTTAACTTAATGAAATGTGATAGTGAGGTTGTGTTAATTCCCAATTAAAGCAAGCATGTAAGTGAAATAAGTATGAAAGCTTAAGTCATGCAAATGTCAATCCACCCAAGAGAAGCCTCCCTCTAAATGGGGAGATAGGATACTATGGGAGAAATCGCAAGTTCCCACAAGCAAGTTAGATCTTTTGTTAATATTACAATGAGAAGAGGGCCCTTTAAAGTTCTCAACTATACTTCAAGGAGAGTCCTCACAATAATTTCTAATTCATTGATACAAGTAATTTGCTTGAAAGTAAAATTTGTTTCAAATAGACAATGACAATAAATTGCTCCCATATTCAAGATAACAATGTAGCATAAAATTGAAGCATGTATTCAAGTGCTCATGAAACAATTTACCAAGGTAAATGGAAACGAATCAAAGTTTGTTAAGAGTATAAAATGCTTGCATGTAAAGGATGAATTGCCCAAAGTAAAGTGTAAGCTTGTAGCTCTAAACAAAAATGAGAAAGAAAATGCAAAGCTCAGATGAAATTGTAACAAACTTTAACTTAATGAAATGTGATAGTGAGGTTGTGTTAATTCCCAATTAAAGCATGCGTGTAAGTGAATAATTATGAAATCTTAATCCATGCAAATGTCAATCCACCCAAGAGAAGTCTCCCTCTAAATGGGGAGATAGGATACCATGGGAAAATCCCAAGCTCCCACAAGCAAGTTAGATCTTTTATTAATATTACAATGAGAAGAGGGCCCTTCAAAGTTCTCAGCTATACTTCAAGGAGAGTCCTCACAATAATTTCTTGAAACTTGGACACTAGACCTCCTTTCTTAAGAAAGTAGTGACAAGATCTCACAAAACTTATGCAAGGGAAAGAAGGTGTGAGTTTTTTCCAAATGCCCACAGCTTAAAGAGGAAAATGGGCAGCCCTCTAGTGAACTCGACTTGGCCAAAATAAGCGTCAAAAGGGCTCACGACATCCTTGGAAATCGAACCCTAAAAACTTGCCAAAAGTCGTGCAAACACTTGTTAGATGTTGCGGGAAGTTGCTCTTCAAAATCTGCCACACAAGAGTTAGCAAACAATTCAAACAATGGCTGTAAAATAAGTTAAGTATTAATGGAAAAATCAACAAGATAAAATGTATATGTACAATTATAATCTACAAAAGGCTAAGCTAAAGAGTGAGAGTAAACTTTCTTCTTTTCTTAGCCATCTTCAAGCTCTTAGATAGCAAATGAAAAAAATGAAGTACACTGTTTTTTTTTCAAAAGAGATTTAAATTTAGAATTTCTCGGCTTGTGTACAAGCTATGTGCTGAAATCTCTGCAAAACCAGTTTGTAAAATAAGACTATGACGGTTCAAAGAACAAATGAGAGCTCCTTTAAAAATGTACCAAGAGTGGGTTGATCTCTCCAAAGACTTCCCCTCATGCTTGATTCTGTAATCCCAACAAGATGTTCTCTCTACAAAACTTCAATCAAGAATTAGTTCCATATAAATTTAGCAATAAACAATGATAAGAAACTCTAGAGATATATTTAAAACCAACTAGAACGTTCTATACCTAGAGCATACTTTTAAATCAAATGTCAATGCAAGATAACTCTACATTAACAAATCTTCAAGAGCATATGGAAGCAAATTAGATCAAAGCATGAGTAAAAGGAATTATACCAATGCTCAACAATTCATCACATTCGAAAAGGAGGAACACTTAATGAATGAAACCCCAAATTCTTTATTGATATTTCTGAAAGTGTACAAGGTAGTAGCGCTTCCATAAGCACAATAGCTAGTAACAATATTATACAATGTGAGAGCCCATGGCTCTATTATATAGAGAGTTGGGAGTAAAGCCCAATGAAGAATGACAATGACAAATGGCATTGGAGCCAATCCCAATGTAGAAGTGATTAAACAAGTGGCATGAGGTGACAATCCCAAAGAGAAATTCGAATTTGTTGAATGGAGCTCCAATGCCAAGTGTAAAAATTGAATTCTGGCAAGTGGACATCATTTTCTTCTTCTCTTATGTGCCAAATTCAAATTTTATGGTGGAATGACAAGTGTATATGGGTGGTAACCCATGTGGGGACAATTTCCCACAAAAATCTCCACCAAATATTCTCCCAAATCCTCCCAAATGTGCATTAACTTCACAAATTCGAATTTCCAAGCAGTTAATTCGAATTTGTCGAATGGAGCTCCAATGCCAAGTGTAAAAATCGAATTCTGGCAAGTGGATATCATTTTCTTCTTCTCTTATGTGCCAAATTCAAATTTTATGGTGGAATGACAAGTGTATATGGGTGGTAACCCATGTGGGGACAATTTCCCACTAAAATCTCCACTAAATATTCTCCCAAATCCCCTCCCAAATGTGCATTAACTTCACAAATTCGAATTTTCAAGCAGTTTTTTCATTTAATGTCAGAAATTCGATTTTTTTGAGCACATGTCCTTTCCTTGATTTTAGGAGTCCACATCACCTTGGGACTTCACTTTAACCCCTCCATAATTTTCCACCTCATTTCCACAACATTTAGCATGTGTGGATATTTATTTTTCTCCATTTATTTAATTTCTGGCTTAATTAATTGCCAAATTTCCCACTAAACTTAGGAAAAGTGGGTTTTGAGGGTCCAAAACACATTATTAACCCCTCAAAGTAGGTCATAGTAGAAAGTTGAGGGTGAGAGGTGTAATTTTGATCACTCATACCCCATACAACTTCTCTAGACTACACTTTTTACAATTTAAATACAATTTTATTTGCAATTTTTGACCTGCGGGAAATCTAAAAAATAAAAAAATGACTACCTAGACCTAACCAAATTCTACGAAGTTTTTTGTGTGATCTAGTATGGTAATATACATAGACTCTAGACACTAATATGTGTCAGGGGCTCAACCTTCAAACAGTCACTCCGGCTTTGGGGTAAAACGTGAGTGAAAAAACCCAGAAAATTATCCGCCTCTGAAAAAGAAGGGATAATTAACTAGATAAAAAACACTCCAAGGTGTACTCATTTGCTGATTGAGTCCCAACATCCTAGGTCTGTTACAGACTCAAAACTCATCATTACTAGTATCACTTATTACAATTCCTCGTAGGGTGTGGTATCTGGGTACAAGAAAGATGATGAGAGGATAGAAGTAGAGTTAAAAAACTCTATTGACTAATGATATCTGATGGTACAAGTGTCCTTTGGATCATCCTTGGGCATCGAATCTTCATGTAATCATCAAGTGCCACTCCAGTGGTCAACATTTGGCTCCATATGGGGATGCATGCTAGATACAAAATGATAGTGTGCAAGAACCTGGAATCTCCATCAACCGACAAAAGACATATATTAGCAGTATCCATTCAAAATATCATCAAATAAAATAAAGTACAGAAACGAAGAAATGGAAATTTATTCTAAGAGCATAAATGACAATTTATTCATGAAATAAAACTACTTAAACAAAAATGACACGAGATAAGGTTAGAAATATGATACAAAAAGATGCCCCATGGCATTAGATATCTTCGGTGAAATCCATCTTGAGAACCTGCCTACTCACAGGCAAGTCCATAGGTTCTTTCTTTGATGTGCCTTGCCCAATTCTGACTATCTTGGGACTATGACTTGCCCCAATATTAACATGTTTGTGGCCATCAGATATACCAAACCTCTTCATTTTCCTTTTCTGACTATTGATGCGTTGAGGCTTGATCCTGCTCAAAACTGGTGGTTCATTTTTTATATCTTTTTCCTTTTTTCACTTTTTTCTTTTCTTCTTGGTTAGTTGCAATGGTGATGATGATGCATTTATTGCCAATCCTACTGCTTTGTCTTGAAAATGCTCTGATGGAAGATTTGAAGTACCCAAGCTTTTTGAGCTATGCCTAATCTCTTCGTTTTGAATATGTTCTACTAAGGGGGGAAGGAAATTTGTCAACACTGCATCACTCTCTGTCTGGCATGATCTATGGATGATCTATAGATAATCTCATTGTTGGGTTTCCTTGGATCTTCAACATGATATCTTTTCTCTAACTCTCGATCAAGTCTGACAAAGGTATTATCAGGCATGGGGATGGTGGCATATGATAAGTCCATTTGAAGGCTACCACCTAGATTTGATGCCCATTTTCTTGATAGGAGCATTCCCCATTAATCTGGAACATCTATCACAACAATATCCATAGTCATTATTCTATCTGTGTATGGAGCTAGGAAAACATGTAAATCTTTAATTATCCCACATACTTCAATTCTTTTAGAATCCATTGAACATATGTTGTGATAGGGCCTAGAAACCCTTAAATTCAGTTGCTCCATGACTTTCTTGGTCATAACATTTGATGAAGCCGCTAAATCAAGCATGCAGTTGTGTAAAAGACGATCATTCACTATCAAAGAAACATAAAATGGTAGATGATCTTCATTCCCCACATAACATTTCATACTTTTCAATACAATTTCCTCATCTTCTGGTTTGTCACTAGGCTTTTCTTCCCTTTGAGTAACTTCAGTGGCACTTAGTAACTTGGCCCTTTGAGATGGTATCTTTAAAAGTTTTGTCACTGGAATAGAAACCTTTGCATTATTCAACCAATTGCCTAAGTCAAAATTCAATTCTGAAGTAGGAGGAGAAAAATTTATGTGATTACTCTGGTCTTAGATATCCCTTCTCTGATAAGTCATCCCTTTGTGTTTTGCCATAGCAAGAATCTGTCCAGATGTAGGTTTTTCCCCAAAAATCTTAGTGACCTTGTCAAAATTTGCAATCATATTGTAAACCCCAAGATTATTAGGCATATGGTCAATCTCTTGATTTCTTTCAATGGTGTATATCTGATCCTCCATGGAGAACATATTGATTTGACCAGTTGTCCCTACATGTTCATCTCCTAACATGCCACTTTCCATGATTCTCTTCACATATGGGCATGTGGCTTCTTCATGGAACTGATTACATGGCCTACAAAAAGGGGGAATCTGATCTACCATGTTGGTGGATTCCAATGGATTTGGAGGCCTATGCTCCTGTTGAGGGCCTTTATTCTTTTGCCATCTATCATTTGGCCTAGGTTGGAATCTTTGCACTTATGATCTCTCCATGGCCACCAACCTATTTTGCATGGCTTTCATTTCTTTAATGTGATTTGCTTCCATGCCCTTGACGAGTTGAGTTAATTCTTTAATAAGATCATGTGTAGTCTCTTCCTTGGCCTTGCCTTTGGAATCATTTGATTTTGATGGCCCTTTATTGAAACTAGGAATTTTAGATTTTCCTGATTGCTTTCTAGCCCTTTCTATCTTCAAGGCTTCAGATTAAGCTACACTTGGATTCATAGGCTCCTTCCTCCTCAACTCATAGGCAGTGTCAACCCCAAAAGCATCTAGATATGAGCATAAAAGAAATTCATCAGGAGGTTTAACAGTAGCAGACATGCTTTTTACTAATTCATTGAATCTCTTGTTAAACTCCTCCATGGTCTCATTCTCATTTTTCTTCATGTTGCTGATGGCATTGATCAAATGCCTATTTTCCTTCTTCTCTCCAAACCTATCTAAAAATGCAATCAAAATGGCTTGTAAAGAGTTATATGAGTTAGCAGGTTGCTCAGTGAGCCAATCAAGAGCATCCTCTTCTAAAGATAAAACAAAAAGCCTCATCTTCACATCCTCATAATTAGTAGTGTTACACCATTTAAAGATACAAACATTAAAGTTTTTCACATGTGATGTAGCACTAATGGCATTGTTACCTTGAAAGGAAGGCAACTTTTCAACGGCCTTGTCAGGGATATTGTGAGGATAGCCATTTATGTTAGTGAAGTCGCAAAGAGCAAAAAGATCATTCATGATGCTAGGCTCTACTTGTTCTTGAAAAAGCAAATGAATATCAGAAATAACCTCTTGCCCAAGACTAGCAAGAGCTCTACTATCAGAAAGTCTATTCAACCTCTCTCTAAAAACCCTTTCAGGATCAGAAGAGGGGCTAACTAGACCACTTGAATTTCTCCTAGTAGAGACTATTGCAAAATTTGGATTGAGTGGAGTCGCCACTTGAGCAAGAATCTAAATCTAAAGTTCAAAATTCTAAAACCAAAAGGTTAGTCGATTTTTCCCAGGTACAAGAAGACTTTTCCCCAACATTGGCGCCTAAGATGTTGACCCTGCCGCCTAGACCTACCTACAAGTCAGTGAGAAAAGCCTTCAACCCCACAAGGTGTGGTTGGTGGCAGAGAACTCAGAGAAGGGACCACCCCCCTTAGCTAACCTAAGAGATAGCTCAAACGGAGAGAGTCGAGATTAGTGTGACAACCCCTTCTCTGAGTTCCCTGCCACCAACCACACCTTGTGGGGTTGAAGGCTTTTCTCACTGACTTGTAGGTAGATGTAGGCAGCAGGGTCAACACCAACAAATATGAGAATTTCAACCATGAAGCAGTCAAACCTTAGCCTTCCTTCTTTCACGTGTGATAGAGAGATATCCCAAAACACTTCTTCCTCCGCTAGCCTTCTTCTGCTTCTCCTTCGTTTAGATGATGAGAAGTGACTGTGTGTCCAAAGGAGGTCGATTTCTCTCCTTTATATAGGCTTCTAAGGTGGACGTGGCTCCTCAAAATAGGCTGACTTCTTAGTTGCTAGGCTGCCTTGTTCTTTGAGGGCATTCTGACCCTTTTAAATAAAAAATAATTCATTTTACAAGTTACAATGTGCCGGATGGGGTCTTCAACATATGACAATGACTCTTTTGACTTCTTGACCTAGGACAAACCCTAGAAGCACTCAATGGGTGCTTGACCTCTAAAATAAATTACCTTGAGCATGAAACCCATGCTCCAAAAATAACAATAATAGTTTTTTACAATATACAAGAATCAAAAGTACATTTCATATTTATGAAGACTGAACCTAGTTACATAGACATTCTTAATTTGAAGAGATGTCATAAGAAGAGTCAGATTGGTAACCCATCTGTTTAGTGTCGTACCGACCAATATTGTCACATAGCAAGGCCTTGACTAACATCTTTATCTCTCCACAAGATCAGAGCACAATGCTGGCGAGACCAATGATTTATAGAGACCATCATCAATGTCTCTCAAGGCACATACCCCACTTGGGTGTTCATAGAGTATGTCCTTCTAGGACAATTCTTATCTTGGATAACCAATCCTCAAATAATATCGGTCCTCTACAACTACTTTTATCTTGGATGCCCTACCTCATCCTCAAAGAGTATCGGATGCCAGATGCTTACCCAATCCTCCATTCTTTCTTCCCAAGTGAAGACAAGAATGATGTGCCTATCTCTCCCTCTAAACTAGGGAGGATATATCAACTAGACCAAGCTTGTCTCTCAAATACACAAGATTCTTATTAGGAAGAGATTTTGTCAATATATCAGCTACTTGATCATCGGTGGAGATATACCATAGCTGCAACACACCATCCTGTACCAGCTTTTGAATGTAGTGATACTTGCTGTTTATATGTTGTCTTTCCATGAAACATTGGGTCTTCAGACAACCTTATACAATTGGTGTTATCATAATGTATCACTGTAGGTTCCATTGTCCCTTCAAACAAGTCGGACAACAACTTCCTCAGCCAGACAACTGCTCTACTTACTTCATAGGATGCAATATATTTAGCCTTAACGCTACTCAAAGTAATTGATTCTTGTTTTTTTCTCATCCACGAGACCATGGAGGATCCCAAACTAAAACATCCTCTAGTAATGCTTCTTCCATCTTGCTCACTGCCCCCCCAGTCGGAATCTGTATATCCAATCAAGTGGACATCATTCCTCTTATCATACTTCAGGAAGTAGTGGATTGTTCCTTGCAGATATCTCAGTATATGTTTGGCTGCTATCCATTGATCATGCTTTGGCTCAACTTGGAACTAACTGAGAACATTCAGTGCAAAACATATGTCTCGTTGAGTATTCACCAAGTACATCAGTGAGCCAATCAATTGCCTATACCTAGTCGGATCCATAGGGCTTGATTTAGAACTTCTTAGCCTCTTCAAGTTTGTGATCATGGGGGTTGTCATAGGTTTGCAATCCATAATGTCAAACCTCTTCAGCATCTCGATCACATACTTTCCTTCACCTAGATAAATCTCATCAGGTGCTTGCCAAACTTCCAGTCCCAAATAGTAGTGCATCAACCCTAGATCCTTCATGTCGAATTCTGCTGCTAGTTGCTTCTTGCACTCTTGGATTCGACCTTCCACACCTGTCGATAGAAGATCATCCTTCACAAGCTTATCCTTCACAACCTTGATATAGAGATTCAAATCAACAGAGCTCTTTGTGAAGCCCAATCTTTGTAGGTATGCATCCATTATTGCATACCATGCCCTTGGTGCTTGCTTAAGGCCATATAATGCCTTCTTCAACCTACAAACATAAGCCTCTCTATCTTTGACTTCAAATCCCATGGGTTGCTCTATATAGACTTCTTCACTAATCTTGCCATTTAGGAATGCAGTCTTGACATCCATTTGGTCAATGTTCCATCCCATTGATGTTTCCAAAGAGACCATTGTCATATAGTTTTATACCTTGTTGTGGGAGAAAATGTAAGAGACCAATGACATATAGTTGTATACCTTGCTGTGGGAGAAAATGTCTCTTCATAATCGATGCCCAGAAGCCCCTAGCCACAACTCTTGTCTTATACTTATCAATACTTCCATTTATCACATGTTTAATCTTGTAGAGCCATTTGGAAGCTACCATAGATGTAACACCCTCCTCCCACACTTACTCAAGCTAACCAGTCCGTCGGGGTAAATATGTGACAAAGAGTTATTATGATGTGATTCAAATCCCCAAGTATAGTTAAGGAAGTGGAATCGACAAACCAAAAACAAACTGACCTTCCTCAGGAGCTATAGGACCCCCATAGGCTAACCAACCACTCCAGGTGCCCAACCCCTGAGTTAACTTGCTTTTTAACTTAACTAAACCCCCATTCGCTCCCATGACAAGCCCTCCATGTGACTGAAACCCTCTAGTCGCTCCCACAACAAGGATTCCATGTGACTGTAGACTTTTTCAGCTAGTTTTGTGCCAGCGACTGCGGGATTTAAGCCACTTTTCAGGGCTAGGACCCAGACCTGTGCCCAAAACTTAATGAAACTCTCAGAAATGATAAATAACAAGAAGACAAGGCCTCTAATGCAAAACTTGAACAAGGACCTAACCTAACTCATCTTAACCATGACAAACATTTTGTCAAACACATCATGAACATGTAATGTACAGGTCATAAATACACATCTGAACATAGGGGCTTCATACTTATCTGAGATTCATCAAGAAGGTCTGCTGCGTTCTCATCATAGCTGCATTATATCTATTAGGTCATACATTCATGAACATTTCATTTACTAATCAAAACATGGTGAGAGCCATAACTCAACTCTGTCATAAAACCATGATTATAACTAGCATATAACCAGGATAATAACAATGATAGAACAACCATCAAAGCCACATAATAGCAAGTACATTTACTCATGAAATACAAGGAAAGATAGCTATTATTAATATATGCAAAGGCCAACCAAGTTAGGGACTTCCACGTACCACCCGACCATAGATTGCGTTGAACCAAATCTTTCTTTCAGCCAATCACCTCCGTGCCATATTCCAAGCATGAATGTGGGACTTACAACAAAACCAACCAAGGCTTCTCCGGCGTTACCGTGTATCTCGCCATTACTGGTCAAGGGATTCCTAGGCCCAAAACCCTCATCTATACAACCAAGCTTTATTGTGTATCACGCCATTACCGGTCCAGGGATTCCTAGGCCCAAAAAAAGAACATACACTACAGGCTTTACCACAATCCCGCCATATATCGGTCAAGGGATTCCAGGCCTTTGGGAATTTTCCTGAGACCACCCCACTCAGTTTCGAAACCATCTGACAATCCAACTCAACCAAGTAAAAGAACCCCATCACATTGTTATCACTCCTTAATTTCCCCAGGTTGTGGAGAGAAACAAAGAGGTAACCACAAAACCACTTGCAAAGCTGGGATCTAGCCCTTCCAGCTTTAGAGAGGGATCTCTCTTTCTGATTTAGATTTTTGTTTCAAGATATTAGGCTAGTTATTGAGTTTTGAGATTGGTTTTTCAAAGATTTGGTTGAAAATTGCAGGGAAAGTCCATTGGGCATGGAGTCACGAGTCTTTGGGTGATCAAACACAAAAATGACAGAGTAGCTGTAACAGGGAAAGATAGGCAAACTTTTTCCCTTCCAGCTTCAGAGAGGGATCTCTCTTTCTAATTTAGATTTTTGTTTTAATATATTAGGCTAGTTATTGAGTTCTGAGATTGGTTTTTTAAAGATTTGTTTGAAAATTGCAGGGAAAGTCTTTGGGTGATCAAACACAAAAATGACAGAGCAGTTGTAACAAGGCAAGATAGGCAAACTTTTGGATCTTTTAAAGTATTTGTGGAGTGTGTAGGATGAATATGATTTAAGTTCAATTAAATATAGAGCATGCTGGGATGAATTCTATACTTAACATTAGAATGAAAACACTGATATTGTTTACAAGACAGAGCAGAGTACACTTAAGCAAATTCGGCCCTTTGTCTTCTTGAAACAATAGAGACAGAAAACATATGGAAAACTGAGAAAATAATTTCACATGAGAGAGTACATCACCAATTGCTTGACACGGGAATCCTGGAAAAAGCCTCTCTGTATTATTGTAAATTGATCACTTCAGTACAATGCACAACTTACATCAAAATATGGCTCATTTCTTCATATGAGTTAGACCCATATTTGATCGTACCGACATCAACTCCACATATCACATTGTAACAGAACGATCGCTTCGCTTATTTTTACCCCTACATCAAAACCAAGATCCATCGCCAACATCCAAGTCAGCGCTCGAGCTATTACAATATATTTATAGACTTTTTGCTAAACTACTTTCGGATTCCAAAAGGAATTCATTACAACAAATATTCTAACAAAATTACATATTTCTCTAAAACATAACTAAAAAATAGAAGCCTTGGACAAATTCAGCTGTCTGTTGAATTTTTTTAGGGAATTTGTTGCCAATTGTGCTCCTTTTCCGCTCCTTGCTTCTGCTTCTGTGCCAAAAATGTAGGTCTTTGTTTTATGCTTGCTCGACCAACTCCAATAGTTGGTCCCACCTTTCTTCATGTGGGATTGAAAAATTCACCATGCTCCTAAATTTTTCATCCACCTCAGTGTAAATTTGGAAAGTTGGCCTATTTACAAACAAATGATGAATTTCGTGTTGTATATTCAAATCATGTTGCAGGCCTTGTAGGAAAGATTCTCCACTGATGATTCCCTTTGCTTTTGCAAACTTTGATACATCTGCAACAATGTTGCACAACTTTTCTTGATAACTCTCTAATGGAATCAATTTTCCATTAGAGTTTCTGAGCTCTAGAAGTCCCTTTTCCTGTAGTGCAGATTTTTTTTTATTGAATCTCTTTACCTGTAGCTCCAGCTCTTTGTATTTGTTTTCCAACTGTACCATCAGATTCTTTTTAGTCAAAAATATTTTGACTTCCATCACTACTTCTGTTTTGTCTTGGATATTAAGCTCCTCCAATTCTTATCTGGTTTTAGAATTCAGCATCTTGATAATTTTGTGCGCTTCTTCTAGTATATGCTCAATGCCAACTCTTGTCTGATCTACTGCTATCTTCACTCTTTGTACCAATTCCTCATGTTCAAAAATGATTTGAATGGAGGGCCATAAATCTATAATGTTGGCATTGATGTTATGCGAAATGCTGCTCTTTGCCTCCCCTAACATCTAAATGATAAAAGACTGGTCCTCATACTTCTGAATTTGTTGAATGAGCTTGAAGTTCTTCTGCACTTCTTCCAAGTATGCATTATCTGCCTTTATTTTGTTCTCCTCCATCTTGGTCAAAGTTGCTGTTAGTTTTTCTATTTCTTTGCTTGTTAATGACAATTCCCCCAAAGCTTGAGTCAACCTTTTTGAGGGATCTGAAACTGATATCTGTGACAGGGGCTGAATTATATTCTTTGCTGCTGATGTACATGTTGCTATATCTGTTGCTGTACCTGCTGCTTCCCATTTTTCCTTTTCCTTTAGCAGTGCCTCCATGTCTTGTTCCATTTTTTGTATTTGAGCATTCTGCTCCACCACTAAAGTAAACAACTTCTCTTTCTCCATCTCCAAACTTGTGACTTCTTTGGTCTGGGGTGTTCTGTAGTTGGGAGTTTGCACTGTTTTCTAGGAGCCTGAATGTCAACATTCTTGCTTTTAATCACTTCCTTTGCTGCCTTGACATTAGTAGGATCATATCCTAGTTTAACAACTAATTCTTCTAATGTTTTGATTCGGGTATATTTAGCCATAGAGGACATCCTCTCAATCTTGAGCTGTGAGTGCACATTGTTCAATGAAGCCTGCAATTTTGAAGCAGCCATGACATAGCTGGTTAGAGTGGAATAAATCATTTCTCTTGCCTGCTTATGCAAATCAATTTGATTGATTACATGGACCTGCTTAGTGTCAACTGAAAGTACTGAGGCCTTATAATCTTCAGCACCCTTGGGGGTTGCAACTTTGGGCTCCAAGAAGGCTTTGAAATTGCCCCTTTTCTAAGTCAAAAGCAAACAATAGCTTGTGCTGAGTTGTAGCAGTTTGTTTCCAAAACTCTGAGTATGTTAAAGCTTTGAGAGCTTAATTCTTCAACTTTTTCTCTCTGTACCTAGGAAAATACTTTGTTGTGGTGGAGCCTGAGAAGTAGAAGAAGCAGGAGACTGAGTTATTTCTTCTATACAGGGAAGTGAGGTGGTTGGAGTGCCTGTTAAAACCAGAGTTGTCTGCTCCTGAGTGTCCCTTTCTTCTGAAGAGTCTTCCTGAATGTTGATCACTTGTGGATTAATTCTGCTATCAGATTTGGTTGTGATCGGTTGATCCTTCTTCCTTCTCTTAAAAACAAGAAAGTCTGCAGCTTGTGTTTCTAAGTTGGTAGGTGACATTCTTTCCCTTGGCTTCTTGATTTCTTTAACTTTAGGGATAGGAGCTTGTGGTGATGACTGACTAACCAACTGTTATTCAGCTTCTTGCAAAGTGTTTTCTGCCCATTCCTCTTGGTTTGCATATTGTTATATCTCGGGCCTTGGTGTATGAGGATAAGGAGTACTTTTTTGTTCAACCCTCAGCTTAGAGATTACTCCCAAGGGATCATAGGACCATGTAAAACTGAGTTTGAACTTCATTTGTTTCAGGATTGTCTCCACCTCCTTTGCTGCTGCTCTAGTGTTCACAATGTAAGGGCCACTTGTGCTTTTAGTTTGAACTGTGATTTTTTCTTGTTAGATACAAAATGTAGCTCATCCATATTAAGCATCTGTCTAACATACTCTAAAGCAAATATTCTTACTGGTACAAACAGTGGTAGGTGATATGGAGGGAGTTCACATCCATAAATCGTTATCTTTATGTAGTTTTGGTATAAGTATTGGTCTCCAACCTTTGGCTATTTTGAAAGGTGTAAGACCTTCTTGCTTTTTGGAGATATCCTTGGTATGATGTCACTGCATAACAAACATAAAGAAGTGTGAAGAAACTAATCCACAAAATCTGTATAGGTGTATTCCTCTGAATTCCTCCTGACCAATGAAGTCCAATGGATTACTGACAAAGGGTTGCCTTGCTCGTCCATCTTCTGCAATTGGAATTTGAATCTGTCTGCCTGATAATATAACATGAGATACACTAACACTGACTGATACTTGAATGCTCCTTCAACTTTGAATTTCATAAACTGCTCATGGATGGCATCAGATAGGAATTGACTGTAATTGAACAAAATTGAAGGCTTTTGTCCCACTGAGAAAACTGACAAGAATCCTAAAACTACTTCATCTACCCATTGGTCTGAATTATAACCAAGCAGTCGAGTGACCATTGAAATTACTTGTTTGGACATTTCTAGGAAAATGGAAACAGGGTATGGGGGGTTTGTTCTGGGTAACTCAACATTTTTAGGGAGGAAACACTAAAAAATATGAGCTCTCTGGGGAAAGGTAAGTTGTTTGTATAATTCCATCAATGAGTTAGAGGAAAAGGGATGCAGGGATGCTTGGGGATTTATTTGTAAAGCTTAACAAATACTTTCAGGAGATATAGAGAAGATAATTTCGTTGTTCTGAGCAATGACTACTTTTTTGCTAGGAAGGTATCGAAGGTGACACCAGGTGAACTCGAGGAAGAAATGGGTTTGGGGGAGAAAGGATTCCTGGATGTTCAGATCATCGCTATGGTCGAGGTATTCACAATTGTGAAGTTCATATAAATTGAACTCACAATTAGTGTCAACAATCTTGAATTGGGTGTTCAAGTAAGCAGCTTTCTCATTTAATGGTAGAAATTCAATTTTATTTGAGCACGTGTTTTCCTTGATTTTAGGAGTCCACATCACCTTGGGACTTCACTTTAACTCCTCCATAATTTTCCACCTCATTTCCACAACATTTAGCATGTGGATATTTTTCTTCTCCATTTATTTAATTTCTGACTTAAATTAATTGCGAGATTTCCCACTAAACTTAGGAAAAATGGGTTTTGAGGGTTCAAAACACATTTTTAACCCCTCAAAGTGTGTCATAGTAGAATGTTGAGGGTGAGAGGTGAAAATTTCATTACTCATACAATTTTTATTGCAATTTCCGCAGTGCAGAAAATCTAAAAAATTAAAAAATAACTACCTAGACCTAACCAAATTCCATGAAATTTTTTGTGTGATCTAGTATGGTTATATACATCGACTTTAGACACTAAGATGTGTTAGGAGCTCAAATTTCAAACCGTCACCCCGGCTTTGGAGTAAAACTTGAGTGAAAAAAAAACCCATAAAATTATCTGCTTCTGAAAAAGAAGGGATAATTAACCAAATAAAAAAGCACTCCAAGGTGTACTCGTTTGCTGATTGAGTCCCAACATGTTAGGCCTGTTACATACTCAAAACTCATCATTACTAGTATCACTTATTACAATTCATCGCAGGGTGTGGAATCTGGGTATAAGTAAGATGATGAGAAAATAGAAGTAGAGTTAAAAAACTCTGTTGACTGATGATATCTGATGGTACAAGTGTCCTATGGATCATCCTTGGGCATGGAGTCTTCATATAATCATCAGGTTCCACTCCAGTGGTCAACAATACCAACCTTACCTTTCTCGAGGATATTATTCCTGATGACTCCCCTTTTAAGAACCTTGAGGAAGGTGATCCCATTTGCCCCTTAGAAGATGACATTGGAGATTACTTCCATGTTGAAAAGGAGAAATATGGGAACTTGTTGGTTCTCAATTTGATTGTGCTCCCATTTACGACACCGACAAGGAGGATGAGGTTGAGAGTGGTCCTCCCTTTCTCTTGGGTATTGTTTATGATGACATATCCATCGATACCCTTGAGAAGGAGAATTATCATTTTCCCTTGCATATGATTGATTTTCTTTTTGGGAAGCCCCTATCTTTGATACCAACAATGATAGGATTGATGAGGCCCTTGCTCATACCTACCTTCCTTATGACTCCAGGAGTGTATTCAAATCACTTGATCCTCCAGAGTTGGATTTTTTAGGAAAAGGATCCCGATGAGACTTCACCTCCCCTTTGCCCTTTTCTATTGTTTATGATCTTGAGACTTCATCAAGTGATTCCCTCACCTCTTGTCATATGATATCAAGTGACCGTGGGCCCTTTACCCCTTGCGAGTATAGTGTCGAGGAAGAGCCCCTCGTTGATTGTACTTTACTTCCTTGGATGCACCCTCAGGGTTTTGATCACTCCATGACCTCCCCTCTCTAATGTGACAATCACCTTGAGCAACCTATTTGTTGCTGTTAAACACACATGGGAGCAAGAACAATATGAAAGATGAAACATGCAAGTACAATTTTTATTGACAAATGATATACATTTATAGTACATTGTTTGACCATTGGGTTTCACATCCCAAGGCCTCTTGGACTCCTTTTGTCCATTCGGCTTCCACACTAACCCATTGAGGATTAGGTGTCCAACATTCCCCCCCTTAATCCGAAGGGTTATGTATGAGTCCAAGAAGAGAGCTGTAATACAAAATGTGCAAAAAATGCATGGCAGCACTAGGCTGATTGTGCTCTCTGAAATGTTGGTATAAAGGGCGGTGGTTTAAGGATGACCACCAACACTGGAACGCTTAGTGCAGTTCCCGGAACTCTTCCAAAACTGGCAAGAAGCTGAAGTCTTCTGCTAGAGGAAGTGCTCCTATTGATTTGAAGAGGGAAACCTTCAACCATAAAAGGGAGGTCTCACCCCGCATAAAAGGGAAAACTTCAACCTGAAAAGGGAAGTCTCAACCTGTGATGGTTTAAGGATGACCAACAACTCTGGAATGCTTAATGCAATTCCTGGAACTCTTCCAAAACTGGCAAGAAGCTGGAGTCTTCTGCTAGAGGAAGTGTTCTCAATTTTGTTCCTGGAATTCTTCCAAAACTGGCAAGAAGCTGAAGTCTTCTGCTAGAGGAAGTGTCCCAGATTGCCAACTGAAGGCATGTTCACGGGCATCTTTGTTTCTGGCTACAATTCTGAAACTGGTGTGGCAGATTGTGGCTCAGGCTCGCTTGAGGTGACTTTGAAGCTTGTAGATGACCATCATTTCCCCCCCTGTCAGATACAAGGTGAGATGATGGAGAAAACTCAACTGCAAGATTGTTCAATATTCTGGAAGAAGTTCTGACATGTGTTTGGAATATCTTCTTGGCTGTTGATGCCCATTGCTAAGAAGCGATCCATCCAAGATGAATCTTTGTTCTTGCAGGACGTTTGTTTCTGAAGCATCTGTGTGAAGAATGGCTGGTTTTATGACAGTGCTTACATGGATGAAGATCAAAACAGTGATCTTTCAGATGGCCAACTCGGTCACAGTGTTGGCATTTTACGATCTGTTGTTGTTGTTGCGGTGGAAGAGGAGTAGAATCTGGAACAGCTGGAGGTGAACTGTCATGAGCAGGTGAATTGTCATAAATAAATCCAGCACTCTGAAACTGAATGGGCTTTGAGTAGTCTGGAATATGAAAGGACAAGTCCTTGTCATATCCAAGACTAGTTCTGTGCTTGTTGTGGACAAGCTGTTCCCAAGGTCTGATGATGGGCTTGGGAAGTGCAGAGTGAATTTTTGCATCTGCATGTACAACTGCTGCTTTATTTGAATGAACGGTAACATTATTGACTTGTTGTTGATGGGTTGCAGTCTCAATGTTCTGAACAAAAACAGGTTCAGAATGATGTCTATTTTGATGTAGCTCTTCTTGCTGTAGCTGTGATTCAAGCTGCAAAAAATCAATCTTTTCCTGTGCATTTTGTAGACATGTCTGAATTTCTGAGAGAGATCCTATGCTGATTTGTAATGTGTCATCAACAGTAGATTGTATAAGAGTTTTCATGAACTCTAATACTTCACTGATTCTGGCCATTTTTCTTCAATGTCAGATTTACACCTTAAAAACTGATCACAATTATTACTTAATGCAGAAAAGTAATATCCACTTACAGTACACAGCAATATCTTGTATAAATGTGCAGCAAATGAATCAAGGAATCAATGCATATATATGTAGACAGAAACTATAATGGGTTTTAAATACAATGCCACAATTGGGGCAGCAGCAACTGCAAACTTGCTTGGATCCTTCAAGTACTCCTTCACAGTTTCAGGAAAACCTCCAGCCAATTATTAAGGAGATTTGACTCTTTGACAGTGATAAAATCTGCCCACAAAGGACAACTCGAACACAAACTGATAGAACTTGATTTGAAGATGCTTTTAAAACATTTGATTTTAATAATATATCAGCCTGCAACGTATATTCCTCCGCAATATTCCTGGTACACCCCTTTATATCCATAGGAGCACCATTGTAGCAACGTATAAAAACTATAGCTTTCTATAGAAACGATAAAAACCTTTAGAAATGATAGAAACCATTGCTTTCTTCCATGGGAGTCGATATTCCTTGCCGCATTTACCCAGAGTTTTCAATTCCAACTTGTATAATTGAACAGTTCTTCATATATGCATTCAACACAAGAATGTCCCTACCATACAACGCAGTCCTTCTCAACGCACACGTGGAACATTTCAAAGTATAGTTTGAACTTTTCAATGCAATAGGAATCTTCAACGCACCAAGCGCACTATACAACACTCACCATAAGTCATTACGCACAACACTCACTGTGAAATGCACCGTGCCTCATGTCAGGACCATAATCAACAGAGGAGCAAAAACGACATAGTTATTCAATGGACCAGCTAACAAGACGCACCGAAAGATAGAATGCAAAGGGATAGAGGACAAAGGGATCTCACGGTTCTTTGAATCCGGTGTATAAAATTATAATTCGAAAACATTATTTTACAGTACGCTTCATGTCATGTTCCCTGCAATGAAAATGAATACGATGGTAGGACTTTTCGCACCCAGAATGGGTTGGTTATAGAATATTGAGTGGGGAGGATTGAACCAGGTTCCACCATTCGGGAGAGAAATCCTCTACCTATTGGAATGCTGCGGGAATATACAGCGGAGCGTCCGGGTTCAAACTGAACCTCCTCTCGAAGCAAGAGCCATAGATTTTCAAACTACTTATATCACACAATGTCAGCACATAAAATTCACGATGCAACCTTAAATTCCTGTTCTCTGCAGCAAATCTCAAGCTCAATTTCAATTTTCAATGTAGCTTCAAGGCCGAGACCTCCTTCCGCTTAAAAACCTGTCGTGGAGGAGAGCCGATCTACGTAGCCTCCGGAAGACTGAAACGCAATTGCGTATGCAGAAGCTGTCAATCGCCTTGCCTTGATGCCTCAATACTCTGCTCCGCCCTCTGATACCATGTTAGTTGAACCAAAAGCAGGTGCCAAACGCTGGAGCGGAAGAAGCTAGTGGCGATTACTGAAAAAAGGTGCAACAGAGCCGAGGGAGTAGCAGTGTCCAACAAACATGTATAAAATTGATTCAACGTTGGTTCCAAATGAGTATGGTATCAGTGATTCGACGTTGTATTCACACCAACGTGGAGTAGCGTTCACCATGGAGCAGCGTTCAAAACTTCGCGAGCTTTCAAGTTTCAAAACGGGATCTCGACTTCCACACTACCAGCACGGGGTCACCAAGTCTCGACTTCCACATATACTCCAACAACGTACACACCAGACTATTAAAGGCAGAAATCATAGAATGCTCTGTCCATTGCAGGGATTTATGGCAGGAATAGGAGTTACAAATCTGAGCGCAGAAAAGGCTGAGCAGTTTTTTTTTTTTTTTCTATGCAGGTATCATGCAGCGACAGGAGTAGAGATGGCAGCACTACAGAAACGTTCAAGTCAATGAATAAATTGTCAGACGAGTGGAAGCGTTAGCATCAGAGCTTCTAGGCTTAGCCAGAATGGCAAATCAGAGGAGTTACAAAGGTGTATGCAGAATGCCTAAACCTAGAAACCTGGGACCTGTGGCAGCATCAACGCATAGTAACATGAGCGTTGTAATGAGCAGCATCAACGCATACTAATGTAAGACCATGTCAGACCAGTGTACAGCACACAGTAAAACTGGCAATTCTAATAAACTCCGATTAGGAGAAAGACATAACTGACATGTATATAGAGACCACAAAACAAGTGGCTCAAAATGAAGCAGGACCGACAATCGCCCGCTCTGATACCATGTTAAACACACATGGGAGCAAGAATAATATGAAAGATGAAACATGCAAGTACAATTTTTATTGACAAATGATATACATTTATAGTACATTGTTTGACTGTTGGGTTTCACATCCCAAGGTCTCTTGGACTCCTTTTGTCCATTCGGCTTCCACACTAACCCATTGAGGATTAGGTGTCCAACAATTGCACTCCTTCTTTCCCTCACCCTTCGTTCCCCTCTCATCACAACCTTGTGGCATCTACAAAGCATGGTATTATAAACAATGATTGTGATAAGGAATTGTTGAGAGTGATCTTTCATTCCACCATTGCGTACTTAGAGGGAAAGCCTTGCAGTTATAGGATGGCTTATTCTCCTTCTCCTAGGGCTTCATTTTACCTCAAATGGAGATCATATTTTCCCACCGCCCACCTGCTTCATCCTCCAAACAAATGTATCCACATTCACTTTGGGATTGACTACATGAGTAGTCATACTCACAGACATATGTATATTGATATGATGATATGTTGGTTGCACTGGCTTTATGATTACACTTAGCATTGGCATTATTATATGCATGTTAGGTAGGATGCATTGCATGCTAATTTTGCATTAAAACTAATGACATATGATATTTCTCATAATTGATTAGCTACATTTAGATTTAAAAGCTGCATTTGAAAGTTTACTTCTATGAGTCGATTTTATGGGTCTAATCTAAGCATGTGCGATTATGAGATGCCACGAAAGAATGTTGCCTTGTGTTTTTCATCTATTATATGTGCAGGTGATAGGACTACGGTAACCAAGATATTGTTGGAGTTCTTGTCACCTCCCATTCGAGTAGCTTCGTTCACTTTTTCGAGAGATCACGTCCCAGTTGGAGCCAAATGTTACCCACCATTTTGTGGGTGATATCCCTAGGAGAAATTTATTTCCGAGATGGTCCTCAGCCGACATCTAGCAACCCCTTGCAACCACCAACTAGCTTGTTATGCCACTTCTCTGCCACTTGAGTCAGCCCTGTGGTCCCTCACCTATCTGTTAGGGTCGTATGTTTGAAGATGGATCTCCCGAACCCAAAGGTATGCCTTGTCATTTGGTAATTGAGTAGTGTAGTTTGCTTATCACAGATACTTCTGGGCATGAATTAATGGGGGGGAAAGAGTGGGCTAGGTCTGTGCTCTCGTCCCCTAGACCTCTTTTGGATGTTAATCTTGGACCCTAGTCCCGTGGAATCTTTTTTACTGACCCTTGGGCTTTAGGGATGGTACTGCATGGGAAACCCTGATTTTGGTTGTGTGGGCCTGCTCCTTCATCCATACATATCACTCCCCTTCCATTCATTATAACCCCATTCATCATTTCTCCCACCTGGGTCCACATTCCTCCATGGGTCCACATAGGGTTAGCCTGCCCCTTCCCCTTGCCTGCACCTTTGGTCGGGCTTGGAATGATGCTCCACAGGTTGATGTAGCTGAAAAGAAAAGTAAAAGCATAGTTGGCCACATTCAACAAGAAAATGTACCACAAAATGTAAAAGATGGTCGGGACAAACACCTTTAGCACGTGGGAAAAAGCCATTACATGAGCTCTACCCCATCATCATGGCCATCACCCTGGTTCCTATAGGAACCTAGATGAGCCTCTTTTATCATTCAGGAACCCGTGATTTTCCCAACCCCTTGTGGGCAATGAACCACCCTACCTTAAAGGGGGTATCCACTTCTGTATCTCACACATCATGCTCTTACCCCTTGAGCGCTGAGCAATCAATTAAATAAAAATCATAAAAGGAAAAAGGCATATGAAGAAGGGTGGAAAAATGAAGGTCGGGGAACCTCATGTACCATGATTGCTCCCTCCTGTACATTATGTACCCAAGTGTGGGCTTCCCTTGTATTAGCTACCCTTGTACCCCTACATGTGACCTAGGGCTGCCCCTTTCATTCCCTACTGCGTTCATCTCTTTATCAAATGCCACCACCCTTTAAATGATGTACCTTGGACATACTATCCCCTTTAGAAGTAGAAACCACCTAATAGGATACTTGGTTAACCCCATTTAGAGCTTGGAGACATTAGCACATGCCAAAGCCCACTATGGAAGGGCATGCCATTATGAAGTGCCCACCTGTTGTCCATGGTTTGTAAGCTCTTTTTTTCAATTTCCTTTAATGACTTGTTGTACTCGAAGGCTAGGGGATGCATTGGATCTTATGCATGATGGGAGATGGTCTCCATTTTGGGTTTGGTCTCCCTATACGAGGTTCTAACCCTTTAGAGTGCTACATTGGCACATGTAGGGTGTGTGTTGAGAGCGATGGGCCTCCACAACTGAAGACAACACTCCATGGATTCCTAGAGATGTTCAGAGATTGCTCGGGATTCACCTATTAGACGAGGAAGATGCACTTGGTTCACCTTTGCCCAATTGGCCCCACAGTTGTACCATGCCCCTGGCAGATGACCCAAGACTTGTATACTGATGTGGCATCACTTACACCATCATTTGAGCCCTTATAGATGGTCTACAGGCATCTTCGACTTACTTGGAGACCCATGAGGTCACTTGTGTGCCCTCGCACCCATTAGGATCTCTTTTATTGACCCTTGGGCTTTAGTGATGGTACTACATGAGAAACCCTGATTTTGGTTGTGTGGTCCCGCTCCCTCATCCATACATATCACTCCCCTTCCACTCATTATAACCCCATTCATCATTTCTCCCACCTGGGTCCACATTCTTCCACTGGGTACACATAGGGTTAACTTTCCCCTTCCCCTTGCCCACACCTTTAGTCAGGCTTGGAATGAGGCCCCAGAGGTTGATACAGCTGAAAAGAAAAGTAAAAGCATAATTGTCCACATTCAACAGGGAAATGTACCACAAAATGCAAAAGATGGTTGGGACAAACACATTTAGCACGTAGGAAAAAGCCAATACATGAGCTCTACCCCATCATCATGGCCATCACCCTGGTTCCTATAGGCCGTAGATGAGCCTCCTTTATCATTCAGCGACCCATGATTTTCCCAACCCCTGGTGGCCAATGAACTGCCCTACCTTAAAGGGGGTATCCACTTCTATATCTCACACATCATGCTCTTACTCCTTGAGTATCGAGCAGTCAAGTAAATAAAAATCATAAAAGGCAAAAGACATATAAGAAGGGTGGAAAAATCAAGGCCGGGGCGCCTCATGTACCACGATTGCTCCCTCCTATACATTATATACCTAAGAGTGGGCTTCCCTTGTATTAGCTACCCTTGTACCCAATCGCGTGACCTAGGGCTGCCCCTTTCATTCCTTACTCCATTCATCTCTTTATCGCATGCCACCACCCTTTAAAGGATGTACCTTGGACATACTATCCCCTTTAGAAGTAGAAACCACCTAATAGGATACTTGGATAACCCCATTTAGATCTTGGAGATATTAGCACATGCCAAAGCCCACTATTGAAGGGCATGCCATTAAGAAATGCCCATCTGTTGTCCATGGTTTGTAAGCTCTTTTACTCGATTTCCTTTAATGATTTGTTGTACTGGAAGGCTAGGGGACACATTGGATCTTATGCAGGATTGGAGATGATCTCCATTTTGGGTTTGGTCTCCCTATGTGGGGTCCTAACCCTCTAGAGGGCTACATTGGCACATGTAGGGTGTGTGTTAAGAGCCATGGGCCTCCACAACAGTAGACAACACTCCATGGATCCCCATAGATGTTCAGAGATTGCTCGAGATTCACCTATTGGATGAGGAAGATGCACCTAGTTCACCTTTGCCCAGTCGGCCTCACAGTTGTACCATGCACTTGGCAAATGACCCAGGATTTGTATGTTGATGTGGCATCACTTACACCATCATCTGAGCCCTTACAAATGGTCTACAGGCATCTTCGACTTACTTGGAGACCCATGAGGTCATTTGTGTGCCCTCACACCCATTGGGAGCACCACATGTTTATTATGTGGAGAACAAGGGGCCAACCCCTTGTCCATTACTTTTGGAAGTCCTATTCATCATTATGGCATTTATAGACTTCATCAGGCTTCTTATAGGGCCCAAGGACATGTATTATTGATCATTCGACTTCTTGAGAGGCTTCATATTTTGTTTATGAGCTAATTTGGTGGGCTTGTCACCAAAAGTTAGTTATTTGCACATTATTTTTTTTAGGGGCTAATTTAGGCTCAAGTAGCTAAATCAAACTCATTAAGAGTGTATAAATAAAAATGATGAGAGTTCATTTCTCATCATCACTTGGTTTGGACTTATATCTCTCTAGAAATTTTCACTATTCCTTCTTGGTGGACTAAATTTGGAGCATGGATGAATTTTGATGTTTGGATTATGTTTTCTTATCTTGGAGCTTCTTGATTGGAAAGTTTATTGATGGTTGGATATACTCTTACATGTAAGTACAAATTTAATGCTATTTCTTCTTTTACTTTGTCACATGCATTGATGATGAGATTTTCGCTATACTAGGGCTAATTGCTGCATGCATATATTGCGAAATTGTGGAATTATGTTTCTATATAGCATCTCTCCATGTATGGGCCATGTATGTCAAACAAATTCTCCTAGGGATAATTCTATGGTTGAATTTATATTGACAAGCGATCTTACCTTGCAAAATGAAGTGTAAAAGATTTAAGATCACTGTCCTTTGCCCTAATGAGAATCAAAGTTGTCCTTGAAGCCTCCTTGACGTAGAAATGAAGTCCATTCTCATATTATACTTGACTCCAATCTCCCCAAAGGATTAGGGCTCCTAGGGCATCATTTTCCCGACAAACCACCCATAGAAAAACTTCGACCTCTTCGCCGCTATGGCGCTGGTGTGTGTCCTAGGCCTCCTCCAAATTTGAGGGAATTAGGACAGTGGGGTTGTGAGACATCCCAATCCCTAGCCTCGAGATTGGTTTTTTCCCTAAGTTTCCCGAGGCTAGTTCCTCATAGGGATCATTTTGCACCTTTAAGTGAGAATCACTTCTTTTATCCCCTTTTCCTCCTTGTTTAGGTCAAGTCTATCATTTGTTGCTAAATGCCCTCCTCTTGACCTAACATGGGTCCACTTGGTTCCATGTGGTCCCATATCTTATCAAAGTCAACTCTTCAAAAACCACTGGAGAAACCAAGTTCAACAAGGATTTTAGGGTTTAGGAAGCTTACAAGTCAGATTCCCTAAACCAAGCCCTCATATTCCTATTTCCCTACTCTAGAGAACCTTGCACCTTGCTTAAAAAGCAAGCAAGTCCCACTATTGAGTCTCTCCTAAGAAAGGGTCATCGAGATCACTTCACATCCATTTTAGCTGATTTATCCTTCATAACTGATTCTCTATATATCATGTCTCCTCCCATCAGTGAAAGTCCGTAAAGAGTAGGAAGCTTTAGTTGTGGTGACAGTGGGGTTTAGCTTCATTGTTGCTCTTGACCTAGCAAGTGCCCCTTTAGGACCCCGTTCTAGTTTGAGCGATAATAGGATGCTTTGTCTGTTGAAATTTCTAAGTATTACCCGTTGGAAACTTTCTCTGTATTCTCTAGTTTATTTCGACTACTTGTTTAATTACTAACAAGTTATTTAACCATATAAACACTGAAATAAACACAATAAAGTCTCAACCATCTATAGTTCAACAACTGAAAGAAATGAACAAACACACAAGGGACGTCGTTATTTTTGGACAATCGTCCCCGAAAAAACCTAACTTGGGAAAACTGGTGCAACAGTTATGAGGGTTTTATTATTGAACAACTTTTCTTGAGTACACTGGGTGCCAAACTGGCTCAGTCGACAAAGATATAAAAAATCTGGCAGAAATACCTCTCTTCGGAAGCAAATATTCTGAAAGTCTGCCCCACGAAACCCTCTCCAGCACAATTTGAAGCACTGCGTTAGCCCTCTTGGCCTCTGTGTTAGCGTGAAACCCTCTGCGTTAGCCCTCTGAGGTTCTGCACAACCTCTCTGGCCCTCTACGTCACTTTTGCAGCCTCTACGTGGATGACACAGGCCCTTCTGTCCAATGCACAGTCACTGTTGGCCTCTGCGTGGCTCCCTTTGGGTCTGCGTCTTCCTCTGCGTTGGTCTTTTGGCACTATCTCTGCCTCTCTGCCTCGTACTCACTGCCCCTCACTACAACTCTGATCATTGGTTCGATTTCTCTTAACAAACCCCGCTCTAGAAAATCGAATTGACTGATCATTCTGGTGTCTCTCCAACAGACCCTCAAGCCTCCTCTTATACTTTTTTAGTTGAATCTTCAACGACCAAGATTACATCTCTAATCAACGACTAAGATTAGATTTGGCTTGATCCATGTCATTTAGAACCTTCTAACCTAGTTTTATATTAATACCCATTAATGTTTTTATTTTCCTAAGTTTAGACTTAGGAACCCATTAAAAATATTAATTATTTTAATATCTTCTTCACCGGGCAAAATTTCCCCAAACCATTTATGGGTCTTGGAGATCTCATGTGCTTTAGCCTCTCCACCAATTGTCATGGCTAGATTACATCCGATGCTACCCCAATCAACACTCCCTCTTAGTGAGGAATGTGCTCTAGTAATACTCCACCATTGAGCATCACCCTGATTATATGGCACCGGTACCTCTGCCGATGCTAGGCCTCCTAGCCAACATCCTCTGCACTGTTGCATCTTGTACTGCTGCCCATGGGCCTACCACTGCCAGTGCTACATCTATACGGTAGCTCCCTCTGCATCCGTGCTGTTGCTGGTCCTTTCTCCCAACATTGCATTTGCACTGCAATTCTCTCTCATCATGCTGCACCGTATTGCCCATAGCACTACCACTGCTACTGCTGCACTGCAACTCAGTTACTAAGAAGTAAGTAACTAATCCACCCAACTACTGACATCCTTGTCAGGCTGGAAACCCTCTCGATGCTGAAGCTCTCTCTTCCGCTATCCTGTGCTCCCTTTGCTGCCTTCTGCGCTGTTGCAACAACTCTGTGCAAGGCCAGAAACCCTCCTGATGTTGAAGCTCTCTCTGCCGCTATCCTGTGCTCCCTCTGCTGCCTTCTGTGCTGCTGCAACAACTTTGTGCAAGGCTAGAAACCCTCCCGATGTTGAAGCTCTCTCTGCCGCTATCCTGTGCTCCCTCTTCTGCCTTCTACACTGCTGTAGACATCTTTGTGTCTTCCTGCACTGCTCCAACCTCCTCTGTGCCTCTCGCACTGCTGCAACCCTCTCTGTACTGCCAGGGATTATTGCACTCTAGCACTCTCTGCTGCTCCATTCACATCTGCTTCTACCGACATCTACTATCCTGCTACTGTCACTTCGGGGCTTTCGTAGCTGGATATGATCCAAGAGTTTGGGTACCTCAAGGATCCTGCCCCACATCTCTTATAGTCCTCTTGGCTATAGCTCGATGTCTCCCCACCTCTTCTCTAGAGGTACATGAGCACTCATGGACAATTGTCATCATCCTCTACCTCCTTTTCCGCCTTCGCTGGCACTACCTTGGAGTCAGACGCCTCTCCCTTATTCTTCTTCTTCGGACGCTGGTTTGCATAATGGCCCAGTTCTCCATAGTTGAAGCACTTTATCTTGGAGAGGTCATTTTTCTTCCTCTTCCCCTACTGCCCCACAGATGCCAGAGCTGCATCCTCTTCCTCCTCTTTCTTGACCCGGGCTCCTTTGCTGCAACCTCCTCTGTGCCTCTCGCACTACTGCAACCCTCTCTGTACTGCCAGGGATTACTGCACTCTAGCACTCTCTGCTGCTCCATTCACATCCGCTTCTACCAACATCTGCTATCCTGCTACTCTCACTTCAGGGCTTTCGTAGCTGGATATGATCCAAGAGTTTGGGTACCTCAAGGATCCTGCCCCACATCTCCTATAGTCCTCTTGACTATAGCTCGATGTCTCCCCATCTCTTCTCTAGAGGTACATGAGCACTCATGGACAACTGTCATCATCCTCTACCTCCTTTTCCGCCTTCGCTGGCACTACCTTGGAGTCAGACGCCTCTCCCTTATTCTTCTTCTTCGGACACTGGTTTGCATAATGGCCTAGTTCTCCATAGTTGAAGCACTTTATCTTGGAGAGGTCCTTTTTCTTCCTCTTCCCCTACTGCCCCGCAGATGCCAGAGCTGCATCATCTTCCTCCTCTTTCTTGACCCAGGCTCCTTTGCTGCTACTTCCCGTCTTAGTCAGCCGTCTGATCTCTTCTTGGCGAAGAGCTGCTCACAGTTCTTCTCAATTTGGAAGATGTTCTCTGCCCAAAATGTTTTGGACAAACGTCTCTCACTCCTCGGAGACTACGTTCAGCGCGGTCCTCACGATTAACTCCTAATCCAGCGTGGCCTATGGAAGTCAATTGGTCCCGAATCTCCTTCAATCTGCTCAGGAAGTGATCTACTTGCTCCCCCTTCTGCATCTGATACGACTGCAATTGATTCTCCAACAACATCTTCCTCTGCATGGAAGTGCTTTGATACAATGTCATCAAGGTGTCCCATATTTCCTTTGCCATATTCTTCTCGACAATTTGTTGGACCACATGATCCTTGACCCCATCAAGGATTATGCATTTTTCCTTGGCCATCGCATCCTCATACTTTTCATTGTCAGCTGGGTCGACAGGGATAGCCATAGTTCTCAAGGCGAAGGCCTTGATGTGATGTCTATCTAGAACGGACAGGATCCTGGCCTTCCAGATAACAAAGTTGGACACCCCGTCCAGCCTATCCTGATCCTTCAGTCCATTCACGACCATCTCTCTGCTCTTCTTTTCGACTCCTCTGAGAGTCTACTTCCCTCTTGGAAGTTCGTTCTTCGACTCCTTTTGAGTCTCTACTTCCCTCATGGAAGTTCTTTGCTAGACTCCCTCTAAGTCTCGATTTCCCTATTGGAAATCCGCTTTCCAATCGCTGAGTCGTACCTCTCGATCTCCTATGCTACTATAACACTGATCTAGATTTCTTGGCTAGAAATCCGCCTAGGTAGCGACTCCCTCTACCTTGGTTCTGTCTCGTTAGGTACTGTTATGCCTCAACAGCAACAACACCCCACCAGCTTCACTTTCTGCAATCTGCCCACAAATTCCTATGCCACAGCAACTGAAGAACTGAGCTTCTAGGCTCTGTGCAATCCCGGGAAGGCTGATTTTCTCCTTTGGCCTGTAAAAATTTCTGTTTTCCCACCCCGGTTTTCAGTTTCTCCTTATTTCTCCCATGTAGTTAAATGCCCATTCCCATAACCATACATTTAACAGACTGAAAAAAATAAATATTGCTGAAAACACAAATTTTGGAAATTTTTCAGAATGCTGGAAATTGCAGAATTAAAAATCAGCAATCAAAAACAGCCATTAAAACACATTAAAACACTGATATTTTTGGTCAACTTGACCCTGAAAAAACCCTCTACAACTCTTGGGGAAAACCAGTTTGAGAGCTCTTCTTTATTTCTGAAAATTGCCTTTTTACAGTGAGAATTATTCAGCAAAAAATCAGCAAGCAAATTTACAACTTATCTCCTTTCCCGTGCCTCACAGCAATCTGGAAATTACAGCAAACAGGACAGCAATAAATGCTGTACGGCCTCCGTTTTGTGTGCAGAAAAATCAGCAAACTGCTCCTCGATTTTTGTGCAAAAATCTGCCTTTCACTATGTGCTGAATCAGCTGTACAAATCTGCTCAACTACTGCCTTGGAATGTGTGCCAAGCTGCTGTCTCCTTCTCCTCCCTGCTTAGAAATCTCTCTTGCTCTCCTTTTCCCAATCTGCTCATGAAAGAATGAATGACCTTTTCCTCCTTTTCCTCCTTTAATATAACTCCAAGTGACTTTTGGGTGATCCAAGTGACTTTTGGGTGATCTCTAAATCCAATGGCTGAAATAGATTTAGATCAATGGCTGAGATTAGATGCTCATTTAAATCTCACTTTCTATTTTTTAATTCACCCCACTTTAATAAAGACCCACTTAGTCATTTATTTCCAAAGTCACTTTTCCTTTTAATTTTTCATTGACTTTATAAAAGTTACTTTAAAATTAGACTTAGTAACTTTATCACTTAAAGTCACTTTTAAATTAGATTTAACTTTATAAAATTATAAAGTCACTTTAGGAGAAAAATTAAATTCTTTTGGACACTTTTCCCTAGGCCAAAGATCAAAGCCTAAGGGAACCACCTGCCCTCCGGTACCAAATTTCAACACTCCCTCTTACCGAGGAAGGTGTTCCTCACCACACCCATCTTGTCCCTGAAGTAGACATGCTTGCCCCGTGGTAAGGCTTTGGTAAGGATATCTGCAACCTGCTCATCAGTGGAAATATACTCAAGCTTCACAACTCCCTTCTGAACATAGTCTCTGATGAAATGATATCTGATCCCGATATGCTTTGACTGTCATGAAATACTGGATTCTCCGTGAGTTTAATGCAACTCTGATTATCACAGTAAATCACTGAAGGTCTCAACGGCTGACCAAATAAGCCAAACAACATCTTGCGAAGCCAGATAGCCTCACAACTAGCTAGACTGGCTGCCATATACTCTGCTTCCGCTGAACTCAGTGCTACTGACTGCTGCTTCCAGCTGAACCATGACACTACTGCTGAACCCAACCCAAAACAGCACCCTGAAGTGCTCTTCCTATCAGAAGCACAACCTGCC
Source organism: Pinus tabuliformis (assembly GCA_031772625.1). Lineage (NCBI taxonomy): Eukaryota > Viridiplantae > Streptophyta > Pinopsida > Pinales > Pinaceae > Pinus > Pinus tabuliformis. The sequence goes on along the minus strand of CM062810.1, from coordinate 664,145,771 downwards.
CAATCAGAATCAGTGTATCCTGCCAATCTCACTCCATCTCCCTGCCTGTAGTCCAGACCATAATCCACTGTCCCCTGCAAGTACCGCAAAATGTGTTTTGCAGCCACCCAGTGAACCTTCCTAGGCTCACACATAAACTGACTCATCGTGTTGACTGCAAAACAGATATCTGGTCTAGTGTTGACCAAATACATCAAAGAACCAATCAGCTGCCTGTACAATGTGGGATCCACCAACTCGGAATCCGAAGCATGAAGCTTCTTCCAGTTGGTGATCATCGGTGTCGACATGGGTCTACAATCCTCCATGTGGAATCTGCTAAGGATGTCCACAATATACTTCCCCTGCCCCAGGAAGAAATGCCCCTCCTCCTGCCACACCTCCAAACCCAAAAAGTAATGCATCAAACCGATGTCCTTCATCTCAAACTCCGCCGCAAGATCTCTCTTGCAGTGCTCTATGAGTCTCTCTGCACCTGTAATGATCAAGTCATCCACATACAGCACCAGAATGAGAGGCTCCTCACCAATCACAATAAAGTAAAGGTTCGGATCTACCTCACTCTTTGTGAAACCCATCCCCTGCAAGTATGTATCTATCCTGGAGTACCAAGCTCTGGGAGCTTGCTTCAGGCCATAAAGGGCCTTCTTCAGTCTGCACACATGGGACTCCTTCCCATGCACCTCAAAGCCCTGTGGCTGCTCAATGTACACCTCCTCCTATATGAAGCCATTGAGAAATGTGGTCTTCACATCCATCTGGTGGATCTTCCAACCCATCTCTGCTGCTATCGATATAATGGAGCGGATCGAAGTATATCGAGCCACGGGAGCGAAGGTCTCCTCATAATCAACTCTCTCTACCTGGGAGAACCCTCTAGCCACAAGCCTCGCTTTGAATTTCTCAATGCTGCCATCTGCAGCATGCTTTACCTTGTAAAGCCATCTGGAAGTAACCACGGATTTGCCCTCAGGCCTCGGCACCACCTCCCAAACATCATTCTTCGTGATAGAAGAATACTCCTCCTGCATGGCCTCTCTCCAGACCTGCTGGCTAGCTGCCTCCTCATAGCTAGAAGGCTCAGAGTCAAGGATGCTGGTAACCATCGCCATATAGCTACAAAACCTCTCAGGTGGTCTACTCTCTCTGACCGGCCTCTTCGGCTCAGCAACAGATGTGGCATCTCTCAAGGTGTCCTGAAGCCACTTGGGCTTCCTCTTCCCTGAGCGCACTTCTCCCACCGGAGAATGAAACTCCTCCTCATCATCATCAGTAGCCTGAACTCCTGACTGTCTGTCTGCTGTCCTCCTGCCTGCACCTGAACCTGTAGAAGCTGAGGTACCGTGTGAACTGTCCATCAGTGGACTCCCTAGTGAACTGCTCTGTGAACTGCTCTGCATGTTGCCCGGAGCACCACCCCTCTGCCTCGGCGAGCCACTGCTCACTGATGGACCTGACATCCTCATAGATGTACCTCCGGATCCTCCTGATCCCTGCCCACTGGATCCCTGCGACTGACTCAACTGCTGCTGAGGGTCTGGCTGATCCAGATACTCTAACTCCCGTGACCTCCTAAAGGCCCTGTCCTCCTCGAACTTCACATCCCGTCTGACAACAACTCTCCTCTGTGCAGGGATGTAAATCCGAAAGGCCTTTGAGGTCTCACTGTAGCCCACAAAGATACCCTTCTCTGCGGTGGGCTCTAGTTTGGTCCTCTTCTCCTTGGGTATATAGGAGTATGTTATGCATCCAAAGATATGAAGATGACCAATATCAGGCTTCTTCCCAGAGAAAGCCTCCTCCGGAGTCATGTGCCCCAAGGCACGATGCAGACTCCTGTTCTGCAAGTAAATAGCGGTGTTGCAGGCCTCTGCCCACAAGAACAATGGCAACCCCTGATCATGTAACATGGCTTTGGCAGCCCCTATGATGGATCTGTTCTTCCTCTCTGCAACCCCGTTCTGCTGGGGGTTGTAAGGAACAGTGAACTCCCTCCTAATGCCTGCCTCCGCACAATAGTCAACAAACTCTCCAAGGGTGTACTCTCCTCCATTGTCCGACCTCAAGGACTTGATCTTTCGACTTGTCTGAGTCTCCACAAGAGCTCTGAACTCCTGAAACCGCTTGAAGATCTCACTCTTGGTCTTCAAAAAATAAATCCAGGTCCTCCTGGAGTGATCATCAATGAATAAAACATAGTACTCATATCCACTCAAGGAAACATGAGACATCCGACCGCTCACATCGGAATGAATCAAATCAAGTATCCCCGTCGCTCTGCTGTCACTGCTGGGAAAAGGGGATTTGGCAAACTTGCCCATCGCACAACCTCTGCAAGTATCAAAGTGATCAGTACTGAAATCTGGCACACCTGTAGTGATCTCCCGCAATGTCCTCAAGGCTCCATGATACATATGTCCCATCCTGCGGTGCCAAATCTCACACAGCTCAGAACTGCTAGCTCTGCTGTCGGTACTACTGCTCAATGCCAAAAGGGGCTGGAATGCAAACTTGTACACCTTTGCATGTCGTACACCTATCACTCTAGCTGAATCAGTTGGAGTGTCCCTGGGATACATCAACACCTGTCCTCCCCTGAACAGTACCTCATATCCTCTGTCCTCCAAAGCTGAGACGGATATGAGCTCCTTCCTCATCCCTAGCACATAAAGAACCTCTGACACCTTCAAGGGAGGTTTGGACTCCCTCTGAAATGTCACTGTCCCCACCCCGACCGCTCTAACAACTCTGTCATCACCGAGTACTACCTCAATATCAGTGCCACTCTCTGAAAGCTCTGAGAAGTACTCCCGGACTCCTGTCATGTGACGTGAAGCCCCACTGTCCACATACCAGATACCTGTAGATGCTCCGCTAATTGAGGGAAAAGCATGCTCCCTCTGAACCTGTGTGGCAGGTGATCCTGCACTAGAGGACTCACACGTAGTGAACGCAAACTCTCGGTCAAAACGACCAGCAAAGTCCTCAATCTCTGCTGAAGCTGCCACGTCCTGGTTCTTCCCCTTCTTCTTCTTCTTCTCCGGACACACAACTGCATAGTGTCCCATCTTTTGACAATTCCAACACTTCACCTTGGAATAGTCCTTCTGTGTGTTCCCCTGTTTATCTTTACCTTTGCCTTTGCCCCCACCACTGCTTGTGGAAGCCTGCTTCTTCCCTTTGCCTTTCTTGCCTCCTGCCACCAGTGCTTTTTTTCATCCTGCTCAACTGGCTTGGCTGCCCCAAGCTGACCTTTCCTGATCTCTGTCTGAATGCAATCATCCCAAAACCTCTCCCATGTGGGAAGGGTCTCACGTGCACAAACCCCATCAGCAAAGTTCAACCATGAACGGGGGAGGCCATTCACTGCAATCCGCACCAACTCAGTGGGTGGAATGGCCTCTCCAATCGCTGCCAACTCATCTCTCACATTAGTAATCTTTGTGAGATATCCAGCTGCACTATCATTACCCATCTTAATGTTCTTCAGCTTCTCCTTCAGGACCATCTTCCGGTTCTCATTGGTACTCTGGTAGAGATTGGACAATGCTGTCCACATCTCATGGGCATTGCTCTTTCCTCTCACATGAGGATTGCAATGGTCTTTGATTCCGTCTAGAATCAGCGTCTTACCCTTATTGTTGTTCTTTTTATACTCAGCCAACTAAGTAACATCAGTGGGCACAACAACAGGGTTCTGTGCGGTATGCACCATGATATCCCAGACTTCTGCCTCCTCAAAGATACTCTGCATTCTCTCATTCCAAACGCTGTAATTTATATGCCCATCCAGCCTATCCTCCACCCTCAATCCCAATGACATCCTGCTGTCCTAAAACTGAAAAATAGCACTGCTGTAGTAAAGATAAAACTGCTGTTTATGAAAAAATCAGTTTGCTGGAATTTTATGAGTGAAAAATCAGCAACTGTAATTTTTCCTTTTTGCTGTCCCAAACTGCCCTTCAGCACTCAAGCTCTGATACCATGTAAAAATTTCTGTTTTCCCACCCCGGTTTTCAGTTTCTCCTTATTTCTCCCATGTAGTTAAATGCCCATTCCCATAACCATACATTTAACAGACTGAAAAAAATAAATATTGCTGAAAACACAAATTCTGGAAATTTTTCAGAATGCTGGAAATTGCTGAATTAAAAATCAGCGATCAAAAACAGCCATTAAAACACATTAAAACACTGATATTTTTGGTCAACTTGACCCTGGAAAAACCCCCTACAACTCTTGGGGAAAACCAGTTTGAAAGCTCTTCTTTATTTCTGAAAATTGCCTTTTTACAGTGATAATTATTCAGCAAAAAATCAGCAAGCAAATTTACAACTTATCTCCTTTCCCGTGCCTCACAGCAATCTGGAAATTACAGCAAACAGGACAGCAATAAATGCTGTACGACCTCCGTTTTGTGTGCAGAAAAATCAGCAAACTGCTCCTCGATTTTTGTGCAAAAATCTGCCTTTCACTATGTGCTGAATCAGCTGTACAAATCTGCTCAACTGCTGCCTTGGAATGTGTGCCAAGCTGCTGTCTTCTTCTCCTCCCTGCTCAGAAATCTCTCTTGCTCTCTTGCTCTCCTTCTCCCAATCTTGCTCTCCTTTTCCTCCTTTAATATAACTCCAAGTGACTTTTGGGTGATCCAAGTGACTTTTGGGTGATCTCTAAATCCAATAGCTGAAATAGATTTAGATCAATGGCTGAGATTAAATGCTCATTTAAATCTCACTTTCTATTTTTTAATTCACCCCACTTTAATAAAGACCCACTTAGTCATTTATTTCCAAAGTCACTTTTCCTTTCTAATTTTTCATTGACTTTATAAAAGTTACTTTAAAATTAGACTTAGTAACTTTATCACTTAAAGTCACTTTTAAATTAGATTTAACTTTATAAAATTATAAAGTCACTTTAGGAGAAAAATTAAATTCTTTTGGACACTTTTCCCTAGGCCAAAGATCAAAGCCTAAGGGAACCACCTGTCCTCCGGTACCAAATTTCAACATGGCCAACTGCGTCAACCCTCTTGGTCTCTGCGTGGCTCTTCGTGAGCCCCTTTTGCCTTCTTCTGCCTTTGCGCTGGCCTCTTTCTTGCTCGAAATGATGATGTAGGCCCTCTGCGTCAACCCTCCTCTGTTTTTTTCTGCCTAGGAACAACTTCTGTCACTCGGGACAATTGTTTCTGTTGCAAATTCTCTGATTTAGCTAACGCCTTCAGCTTTCTAGTGATCTGCAACATTTTGATAACATGTTGAAATTTCTACCCATTAGAAATTTTATCTGTATTCTCTGGTTTAATTCGCCTACTTGTTTAATTACTAACAAGTTATTTAACCATATAAACACTGAAATAAACACAATACAGTCTCAACCATCTACAGATCAACAACTGAAAGGAATGAACAAACACACAAGGGACATCGTTATTTTTGGACAATCATACCCGGAAAACCCAACTTGGGAAAATTGGTGCAATAGTTTTGAGGGTTTTATTATTAAGCAACTTTTCTTGAGTATACTGGGTGCCAAACTGGCTCACCTGACAGAGATAACAAAAATCCGACAGTAATACCTATCTTTGGAAGCAGATATTCTGAAAGTTTGCCCCATGAAACCCTCTCCAGTACAATCTGAAGCACTGCGTCAGCCCTCTTGGCCTCTACGTCAGCCTGAAACCCTCTGCGTCAGCCCTTTGAGGCTTTGCGCAACCTCTCTGGCCCTCTGCGTCACTTCCGCAGCCTTTGCATGGATGACGCAGGCCCTTCTGGCCTCTGCGCAGTCACTGCTGGCCTCTGCATAGCTCTCTCTGGCTCTACGTCTGCCTCTCTGCCTCTGCGCTGGTCTTCTGTCACTATCTATGCCTCTCTGCCTCGTACTAACTGCCCTTCGTTGCAACTTTGATCACTGGTTCGATTTCTCTTAGCAAACCCCGCTCTAGAAAATTGAACCAATTGATCACTCTCGTGTCTCTCCAATTGACCCTCAGGCCTCCTCTTATACTTTTTCAGTCGAGTCTTCAATGACCGAGATTACATCTCTAATCAACGGCTAAGATTAGATTTGGCTTGATCCATGTCATTTAGAACGTTCTAACCCAGTTTTATATTAATACCTATTAATATTTTTATTTTCCTAAATTAGAGGCTATACTATTACTGGGCAATTCCTTGTCCAGATTGCAGGCGAAGGAAGAGAATTTACAGTCGCTGAGAGTGCCTTTCTCAGCAGGACAAATTTCTTTGGTTGGGCCTTTGCAGACTTGTCCCAGGACCGTGCAGTCATTGGTGGAGCTGATTGTGGGGAGGCTTGAGAGAAGGATTTAGGAGCTGAGTTGCTGGGATTTCATTTGGAGGGTAACTGTGGGGAGATTGCTAGCATATTGGAGCAACAAACATCATTTTCTACTACAGGTGGAGTTTCTTGGTTTTGGAGGAGGGACAAGCTATTTGGGGATGAATTTGGAGGTTTAAAACCAGAGCGAACACTTTCTGGGTTTTTGGCAAGGATCATAGCCCTAAATTTACAAAATTTTCTGGGCAGTTTTGGGGGGCCAAATCAAAGGGCCAAGTGAGCGAGAAATGTAGGAAAAACTAGGCCACCACAGATTTTTGGAGGGACAAACTATTGCAGTAGTTAGGCATTGAGAGATTGATCACTTGGGGCTTGTAGCTTTCCTTGAGCAAGCTCAGGTGCACTCCTTCCATCTTCTATTGTACTCCAATAGTTATATTTAATAAAAATTGACCTATTTGGTGTTCCAGGCAATTTTTTTTGTTATATGTGTGTTTATTGAGTAAATTTTTGTGTTGAAATTATTGCATGTCTTTGTTATCACTATAAATTTCTATTAGGAACATTACAGTGGTATTAGAGCATGATCTTGGTCAACGGTGGGAGGGGTCTAGCAGGAGCATGGAGGATTTGATGAGGTATAGAGCTAACAATTGGTGAGGTGGAACTAATAGATTCTAGAGGGGATGCAATGACTGATACATAACAAACACGGAAGCAAATCACATACACATGCATCCTAGCTGTACAACACCCACACATATGGCTAGTCTGACCATCCTACCATGCCTCATTCCTTGGATGAACAGGAGAAGGAGAAGCGTAGTTCAGGGTCGGATCATCATGTAGAGGTGGGTAGTTAGAGGATGAGACCAGGAGGCATTTATGCTGGTGTAGACCGGGCTTTAGATGTCAAAAACTCGAGGAGGAGGTTGAGGAAGAGGACACGTAGGATGGTGAGGGGCACATCAATGTACCTAGTGTGGCACATGAGTCACCATTGTTGGAGACCTATCTGATAGCACCAGTTGACATCTTAATAGAGAGAGTGGGTCATACAATTATAGAGCCATCTGATGATGTGGTGTCCGTCGTTGATGAGGTGCCATCCGTTGTTTAGGTATCCATTGATGAAGTGTCCAGGACCATGTCCGAATTTTCAGGTGATGGCAACCCACAATGGATTAGGGAGGTGCAGGGAGACACATCCATTAATGAGGTGTTGATGGGCGCAGAGGTATCGAGAGCCGTGATAGAGTTCTCATATGATAGCTACGTACAACAGCATGGAGAGCACCTTGAGGAGTGTGAGCTAGATGAGGATGTTATGCTTGATTAGCTACTTGTGAAGGGATAACTCGGGACTCTTGTTATGCCCATGGTAGAGGAGGATGTGCAATCATTTGTTGGACCTGCCATTGACGTGGAGCAGATAGATGTGCAGGCAACTAGCAGAGCTGCAGTACTTCCAGACATAAGCTCTCTTCAAGCTTACGTAGATGGGGCTTGTAGTATTGTTAGGTTACCTCTACATGTTGGAGGGAGATTGGCTTGGTTGCCTAGACAGGTTGTATATGATGACCGAGCCAGTGAGACGAGGCAACATGAGTTGCATGGAGCGCAACACTCGCATGGTGGACTTGCTACATAGTCGGGGACCCTTGCATTTGATCTCTCTCATGAGGTTGGGTGGTACGAGGTATTGAGTTGGTACCTGATAGGGCTGACAAGGTTTTTGGATACATCCATGGTTGAGAGCATAGTTCAGCAAGAGTCGTGGTTTTTCTAGAGCGGCTTGAGGGCCAGATCATCGTTGGGACCCAGGTGGGACTCCCCACCACTCCATGGATTGGGTCATTCATGGTAGTAGCAAGATGGTGGATCTAGTGATTGGACTCACCCCCATTTTCATATTCTCACTAGAGTTGTGGGCATCACCCATGACAGAGGAGCAGGCAGATTCCATGAGTTGTCTTGGCATGATGGTCATGTGTTGGGGCATAGGACGATTAGTGTACCTTGGCAGGAGGTTGTCAGAGGAGGTGGCATCAACAAGCCAACAGATAGTTCCTTGTATGGAGAGGAGGATTTCCCATGTATATATGGGGCACAATGGTTGTCAAGGAGCAACACCTTATGGACATTCCCACAGGTGCATAAGGAGATTCACGTGTTAGATCTCTTAGGGAGGATCAGGAGGGGAGGTCCACTTATCCGAGGTTATGGAGATCCATTCATCGGAGGATCTGGTGATGTGACTGTGGAGGTGATGATGTCAGTCGGGTGTAGGCCAAAGCGTGCTATCATAGCTTTAGGCCATGACACCCAGGGATGTGTAGGAGCATCCAACGTTGAGCAGTGGTTGGTAGGTGGACACGGAGGTGCATTGTGGTGTGTCGTAGTGTGCTGGATTGTGCTGTGGAGTAGGAGGAGCGGCTCACATCGCATTGAGTAGAGGAATACTTGGTGGTATGCAGTGGCATATGGTGAGACACAATGGGCTCTTGGAGCGTTACCTCCAAGGAGACTTATGGGTAGGGACATTAGATTTACCATCAGGAGAAGCTCACCCTAGATTGATGAGGCAGTTGTTGAGCATCTGGGGACGACATGTTCAGCGGAGACAAGTCGTCGAGTGGGTTATCAACAGATCTGAGGCGGAGAGAGGGACTTCCATAGGATTACTCTTTAGTATCCCGACAGACTCTTGGTCATACCCTTGGGGACTTAACCCACTTATCACTCTCCCGTATTTCTTATAGTCGCAGGGCATTTGGTTGTTGCCCTTTGATGCTCTCAGTACAGGTAGCATGACATGGGAGGCTCACACTAGGCAGTTGGATGAGACACAATGTGTCATGGGCAAGAGGGAGACTCTCCAGTTGAGGCATTTGGTGGGTGCACGAGCCGACAGATACAAGCTTAGGGATGGCGTGGTTTGCTACTGAGGTAGCATATGTTCCACCCCTGGGCTCACACTTGGGGAGGTGATTGCGAGGGAGTTGCATGATGAACTTTCAATGAGACAGTCTGAGGCATTATATGAGCATGAGGTGCAGTGGATGGTATACCTCGTCTACAGGCAGATGTTTAGACTCTAGGAAGTATTGGGGTGCGCTTTCAGCGGGTAGGATTGTAGATTTCACGATGTGGTATGGCAGGCGCAGGGAAATTTTGAGTTCAGTTGGTTGATTCATGACATGCAGAGTCTATACATTGATTACATACTGGGAGAAAAGATATGGAACAGGAGGGTTCTAGTAGTCATTAGGACTATGTCGCAACGAATATGGTTATGGGATCTTGGGATTCAATCAGTTGACAGGTCGCTCCACTTTGTGATGATCAGAGACATGGTAGAGGGTGATCTAGTTCACCTTGGATTTGACACATGGGGGATCACTGGGACCTCCACTGTATGGCGAGGTAGATTTATCTTGTTGTTGCTCAGGTTCGAGATTGTAGTGGATGGGTAGACATTGGCATCATGGAGATGCCTGGGCAGGATGAGCCTAGCCTTCGCAAATGTTTTTGCCATCAGGTCCCAGGAGAGGAGGGTATAGTCCGGTCACGATGGGGATTATGTCATAGTTAGAGTGGTGCAGTGCCAGCATGGTGGCACCCTTTTGAGACTAGCAGGGGACCCAAGCATCACAATACTTCACAGCTCAACGACCATTAGGGATGAGCTGGCTACTACATAGGGAGATCATTTAGATCTTCCATTGGGCTTTAGTGAGTCATTGATAGTGTGTGTAACTTCATCAGCATGGCAAGTTGGTCATTAGGATGATATCTGGAGAAGCTCATGTGAGCGAGACTTTATCTCCGTAGGGATTGGGTGGTATCTTCAAGAGTTTACTCTTGGAGTGTATGAGATGGACTACTTGGTAGGGCCGCTTCTTGAGGAGTTGGACATGGTGCCACATTATCATCATTCCGTACTCATTGATGGTATGCCGAGGGCTTCTGGTACTTATACCTGGCATGATAGTGAATGGAGAAAGGGGAGCTTCATGTTGGACAGGATGGCTTGGGATCCTAGTATTGAGGGATTCCTTCATGACAGGACAGTGCAGAGGCCGGGGACGATCCAGTGGTGAAGTTGGGACCCTAGCATATTTTTGCAGTGACAGTGGGGATCAACAACTAGAGAGGGTGCTTGTTCAGGAATTGCTTGAGTACAAGCAATTTTTGGTGGGGAGGACTGTGATATCCCCATTTTTGATTTTTTATTTAACAAGATTAACTGAGTTTATTGTGGAAGTGCTAAGCATAGCTCAATTTTATAATCTGGGCATTGGAGACATTTTTGGTACATGGGACTTGGGAGAAATCAAAATTTTCAATCTTAGTGGAATGTGGGTGCCACCAGTCAAGGAATACTCACCCCTTGGAGGAAGAATTGATTTTGTGGGAAGGAGGTTGAAATATTTGGATCAGGGACCCACAAGGAAAGGTGAGGCAACGATAATAAATAGAGGGTTGAAGGTAGCATTGAGTACCTTTTGATAATTTGACATTTACATATTGTTTCTCTAGCTATTCAATTGAGTCACAAGTGTTGTTTAGCACCAGAGGTTTCGAAGGGGAAATCTCACTCTCTTCTTCGGTGGACCATGAGTGCCACCCTATGAAGATATTGTCACGACTTTGTGGAGGCTTGGGGGACGAGTCTCAGGTGGTACGACTTTGTGGAGGCTTGGGGGACAAGTCTCAGGTGGTACGACTTTGTGGAGGCTTGGTGGACCAGTTTCAGGTGGTACGACTTGCCTTTAGCTTTAGCCTAGACGCAGAAGAAGAGCCACGCAGTTCTTTGGTCGAGTGTTTTACCGGGATTAGAGGCTATACCATTACTGGGCAATTCCTTATCCAAATTGTAGGCGAAGGAAGAGAATTTACGGGAGCTGAGAGTGCCTTTCTCAGCAGGACAAATTTCTTTGGTTGGGCCTTTGCAGACTTGTCCCAGGACTGCGCAGTCATTTGTGGAGCTCAATGTGGGGAGGCTTGAGAGAAGGATTTAGGAGCTGAGCTGCTGGGATTTCATTTGGAGGGTGACTGTGGGGAGATTTCTAGCATTTTGGAGCAACATACATCATTTTCTACTACAGGTGGAGTTTCCTGGTTTTGGAGGAGGGCCAAGCTATTTGGGGCCGAATTTGGAGGGTCAAAACCAGAGCATACCCTTTTTGGGTTTTTCTGGGTTTTTGGCAAGGATTATAGCCCTAACTTTACAGAATTTTCTGGGCAGTATTGAGGGGCCAAGTTAGCGAGCAATGTAGGAAAAACTGGGCCAACGCAGATTTCTGGAGGGACAAACTATTGCAGCAGTTGGGCATTGAGAGATTGATCACTTGGGGCTTTTTGCTTTCCTTGAGCAAGCCCAGTTGCACTCCTTCCATCTTCTATTGTAATCCAACAATTATATTTAATACAAATTGGCCTATTCGGTGTTCCGGGCAAAATTTTCTGTTATATGTGTGTTTACTGAGTAAATTTTTGTGTTGAAATTATTGCATGTCTTTGTTATCACTGTAAATTTCTATTAGGAACATTACAATGCCTCAACCCACGAAGCTAGTGCGATTAGCACTCAAAAATGTCTTAGAGGAGTGGCAAGTCTTTGTCCAAATCATACTGGGTGGAGATAGGCTACCAGACTGGGATAGAATGTGGGCCGATTTGCAGCAAGAAGAGTTGAGACAGGACCCATTGAAGATCTCCATCATGGCAACAACAATGGATCGAAGACGATGAAGGAGGAGGAGAATGTGGCCCTCGCATCAAAGGGTCCTAGTTTGGGATGGGGGAGCAGGGAAAGAAGGAGGACCCGTCAATGTTCAAGTGCTTCGAGTGTGGTGAGATCGATCACTACAATACCTAGTGTCCTCTCAGGAAGAAGGATAAGGAGGAGAAGTAGGACCAACATGAAGCAACCACTACAGATCATTACCTGTCTATTGGGGCCCACAGTCTTTGAGATTGAGCAAGGTACTTGAGGTTTCCACCTCATAGATCATTACCTATCTATGGGGGTCCACAGTATTCAGTAGCAAGATGGATAGGTGGTAGTCCAATGTAGTCAGAGACCGAGTGAAAGATGTAGAGACTAGTAGCAGCTAGATGCTAGGGAGCACAGTACAGAGTTGGCAGTAGTGCAATTGGCACAATGCAGAGCTAGAGTAGTGCAAATTCTTCACTGACAGGGCAGATGCTAGTAGCAGTCAGAGACTCGGGAAATAGATGCATCATATTGAACACAATTGATTTAGTATTTTGGATGCTTTTCAGTTGTAGATGTTGCAGTTGTAGCAACAACAGATGAGAGGGAGTTGCAGTGCAGATGCAATGTTGGCAGTGGTATGGCAGTGTCAGCAGCAACACAGATGCCAGACATTAGTAGCGTGATAGGAGATGATGCAGAGACATGGTGTTGTGACAGGATGTGCAACACTAAAACACATTCCTCGCTAAGAGGGAGTGTTGGTTTTTGTAGCATCGGATATATTCTACCACGAAATTTGGAGGAGAGGCTAGAATACATAAGATCTCCAAAACCCAGGAATCGTTTATGGAAATTCCGCCTAGAAATGACTTAATTAGATTATTAACCAGTCTTTAAATATTTCCTAAGTTTAAACTTAGGGAATATGGTTAATTAATCAATATTAATTAAGTCAAGGCAAGATTCATCTAGAAACCTACACGGTTCGATCCAGAGATGATCCTATCCATCGATTATGTTTTAATCTTGGACATTGGTGCTCCAACGGAGGATTATAAGAGGAGGTCAATGTGGTGATGGAGAACACACTTGAGTAGTTTGATTTCTTGGCAAATCGATTTCTAGAGTAGCAGCTGTCAGTTGCCGGAGAGTGATAGAGATCAAAGCAGTGAGTGAGGGGCAGAGACAGTGAGGCTGGAGGAAGCATTCTAGATCCAGCGAGTGCATTTGCAGAGAGGCAGAAGAGCCAGAGAGAAGCTAATGCAAGGGTAGCACAACAACTTCTAGAGGCAAGTTCGATTTGCTGAGAACGAGAGACATCTTCAGTTGTAGAGGTCGAGAAGGAGTCCCAGAGTGTCGAAGAAGCATCTTTCCAATCATCAGAAGGTAGAATGACTTCATGAGAGACCAGTCAGAGGCTTGATGTCAAGCAGGCAGCGTAGAGGTTGACACAGAGGGTCAGAGGGCTGAGTTTCTAAAGGCAAGTTGTGCTGGGGATTTCCTGTGGGGTGAGGAAATTCCTCACTATATTTTTACAAGTATTTTTCCTCTTTAGAATTGCCATATTTCAGCATCCATTTGTACTCATAATTTCTCATTGCTCATAATAATAAAACCCTTAGCTGTTGCACCAGTTTTCCCAAGTTGGGTTTTTTCGGGGACTTTTGTCAAAAAATAATTGTGTTAATTTTATGTGTGTGTTAGCATTTCTCTGCTTCCAGTGTTTTATTTTTTCCACAGAATTTTATTTGTGAAGGTTGTAGTGTATTTATTTCGATATTTGCCATAACAGATAAATTGTTAATTAATTAACAATTAGGAGAAATAATATCAGTTGCTGCAATAGGATTCCGGTTTTCAGAATTTTCACAACTACTTGCAAAATAAGATCAGATCTAAATCTAGGAGTACTAATGCAATTATAGCAAGAAAACTGATCTAAGAAATGCAAAATTAAATGAGTTAGAGATTACATCTAAGGACTAAGCTATCAATAGAAAAGAAAACAAACTGGAGACTAACTATCCAAGAGGCTCTCCTATGAAATGAGGAGCTAGTGATACCAAAGGGAAAAAAGCCCAAGCTCCATCAAGAAAAAAATCTCTTTTATTATATGACAAATTTGAAACTCTCTTAGAAAAGAGCGAGAGCTTGGATCTTAGAGGAGGGTTATAAAAAAAAGTGGCTTCAATGAGCGTGATACCCCTTCCTCAAGAGCTACTTATTATTTTTATTTTTATTTTTGTAATTAAAATTATTTTCAAAATTTGTGATTAAATTACAATGAAAATCCTCCAAGAGAATTTGATTTCTCTTCAAAAAAAATTCTCTTGACTTGCTAGACGTCGAAGGGAAATTCGCACAAGGAGGAGGAGCCCCTCTTTAGGCTTGCGACCGAGGAGAAAAAGGCTCAAAAAATTGAAGACGACTTCCACAAAATTTATCCAAGCATCAAGAGAATTTTTCTCCAAAATTGAACTTGAATTTCTCTTTTAAAATAGAATTACTCAAATCCCTGAAAGGAATTTCGCTCAAGAGGCAAGGAGAGGCCTTTCTTAAGCTTGTGGCTTAGAGAGACAAGCCTCCCAAAAAAAAAATTCCGATTTGATTCAAGAGTGAAGACGACCTCAAAAAAATTCGATCCCTTCAAAACCCTAGCTATCTAGGAGAGGAGAGGGTTTGATCAATCGAACAAGTGTTAATTCCAAAAAAAAAATCAATGTCTTTGATCTTCAAGCTTCCACTTGCAGGAAAAATCTATGAGGTAATTCCAAGCATAAACACTTGATCCTTTCTTCAGATTTGAAAAAATAGAGAGGAGATCCAAGAAATATATACAAGATTTATACAAGAGAAATAAATATATACAAGAGGGTTAGAAAATATATACAAAATTTACAGATCTACTAGCCCAAAGAGTGTGAGTACAACCCCGCTCGTAGCAAAATATAAGCTCTAAAATAGCCGAATTATTCAATGAAAGTTCATTAAATGAGAAATAGATCTTGATATATAGCATGCTTTCAAGCAATGGTAAGTAAACTCCCTTAAAAAAATAATTCGATTGATAAAGCCTTTGGAAGAATCATTGTGGGTTCCAACACTTGTATTCTCTTAAGAGTTCATTTGTCCAACCAAAAACTTACCCAATGCTTAAGAATGCTTCAGAAACTTTAGATCTCTACACACTTAAGGATAAACTTGTTAGATTCACAAGGAATTAGATAATACAATGAAAAAGGAGTGTTAATTTTAGATAACAATGGTATGTTCTATGCTTGCAACAATTACTTCAATGTCCTTTGATTAGACCAATGATAATTTCCACTTAATTTCCAATAGAAATCACGTAAACCATTAATCACATTGACAGTAACTATAGATAGAATATAAACAATAAAATGCAGAAGACGAGAACACAAGAATTTGGATCAAGCCAGGGAAAAACCCTAAGATGGGGAAACCCTTGATCAATTCTTCTTATTATAAATAGCAAATGTTCCACAGAGAGAGAGAGAGAGTACAATAATACAAAGTCAAAGTCAAAATTGACTTGCCAAATCACTATCCAAAACAACCCAGTCAAATCTGCAATTCTGCCCTTAGTTAATAGTAGTCAAACAACAACAGTGGTCAAGGGTCAAAATAGCCTCGTAGCAGCTCGGTCAAAGGTCGTCCAATTTGTCCTTCTTAGCTGGTCAAATAGCAGCCAAAACATTCCAATTCTGAGCAGTGAAACTTGGTCAACACATAGAAGAAGCCTGCGGTCAATGTCAACAAAATGCCTCGATTTGTGTGCCCAGAAACTCAGCCTGCCCAAACAAAAATTCTCCCAGAAAATCGAAGTCAAAAGTTGCCTAGAAATTCAAAGTCAATGTTGGTTAATGCATGGTCAAACTACGAAAAATTCCTAATTTCTCCTAAAATATGTCCTCCTTTCAACCACACGTGTGAAGAGCACCACTCCCTAATAAGGTGTACGCACCAATCAAATGAGGAGAGAGAATAATGTGTAGAGTTGATGAGGTGCCAAATGAGGATGGAGGACTCTCTTATTTATATGAATCGATGAGGGTTAAAGGACATGTCTGTTGGGCTTCATGAGCCTACATGATGATGTGGCCAACCTTGACAATTTGCACATGTGTGGACTTCACTTCAAAAACATATTTCCCCTTGTCCAAATTTAGTGATTTTGGTCCTCATGAAAAGAGGAATTCAATGCAATAATTATCACCATCAAATGAGCTGTCAAAAGTGGAATTTGGCCCTAGCTTCCAATTTTAACAAGAAGACTAGGGGTCCAACCAAAAACTCACTAGCTCTTTTGGATCTAGAGTAGTTCTCTAATTCAAATATCAATACAAGATACCTTTACATCAATAGATCCAAAACATGGCAAGTGAACTAACAAAATTAATTAAAACCATAGAGCATTAAGAACAAATTCTGAAAGATATTACCATAGTTATAGAAGAATAACACCACCAAAAATTTCCCCCAAAGTCTTTTCTTTATTGTCCAAAAAAGAATATTTAGTACAAACTCCAGCAGAGCTTCCAGAGCCAAGATCTCGATTACATGGTGATACAGTGAGAGAGCACAAGCTCAATTTATAGAAAAAATGAGAGAAATGAGCCTCTCCAAGTGAAAACGGCTAGATCCTAGGAGCAAACGGCTAGATCCCAAGAGCAAACAACTTGATCCAAGTCAAATTAATTCGATCCCTTGATGAGTTACACAGATCTCTAAGAGGAGACACATTTGCCTTGAAGGAGCTGGATTTACCCAAATTTTGGTACCAGAGTGGTTTGGAGTCTATAATATTTTCTCAATTTTTCTCCTCGAGAATCTCTCATTCAAAATAACAATCATGGACCATCCTTTTAAAAATTCGATTTTGCTGGGTCATGGGCCTTTTTTTGGACAATTGAATTTTTCCTTCGACCATTATTGGTCAATAATTGTCATTGATGAAATATATATTGTTGAGCTCTCCTAGTAAATGTCACCATGAAGCCTTACATATCCAAATGACCTTACTCCCTATGAAGCCATTTTGTCCTACCTCCAATTCTGCACTAACTAATGATCAGTCACATTAAAAAATGTCTTTTCACTACCTTAGAGGAAACCTCTCAATTTGATACTTATATCATCTTTTAGAGCATAATTTTGCCTTTCCAATGAGCTCTTACTTGGCCCGAAACTCCAAATAGTTTGTGAGATATAAATTTTTTAAGTTAAGAATATTATTCTAGACAGTGAGCCAACCTATATTGGCCTACTCATGTCGGCCTATTTGTAGAGACATGAACACTATATATTAGGCATACGTATTCATTCTTCATCCATCTAGTTCGATCGCAACTTGGAGGACAACGAGCTACAGATTCACATCTTGTGAATCTTCAGGAAGAAGAATATAAAAAAAAATAGGAAGTGATATATCTCGGTGTCTAGCTCGGATTGGTGTCTAGCTTGATTGGTGGACTGTCTCTCGGCCCTCAGGGACTGTACCTCGGGTCTGTGGCTTTATATCTCGAGTGTGTCATTGTACCTCGGCTCTATATCCCAAGTTTGCCTATACACTTTCAGATGGTAGCTCTATATCTTCGGACTATGGTTATACCTTATTCATTGAACTCAGATCTTTGGATGAGAACAATGACTCGGATCTTGTGAATTGGAACTCGTAGCTTGTGTACTGTATTCTTGGATCTTTGGTGGAGAGTTGTGACTCGGAACTCGGATCTCGTGAACCGTATACTCGGTTTTTTTGGTGGAGAACTGTGACTCAGAACTCGAATCCTGTGAACTGTAATCTCAGATATTTGGTTGAACTCGTATCTTGTGAACTGTGACTCTAATCATTACACTGTGAGTTTAGACCTCGACTGTAGCAGGGTAGTTTGGGCTTCAAATTCATACTTCACAATAATTAGCAACACGGCAGTCTCTCAGTATTCGGATTTAATCACAGTAAATCTCCTTGGACTGTAAAGAACCTAACTGTAGTGTCATTTGAACAACAACACAATTGTTTTGTAGAACCCTTTTTTGACAGTGAAGAACTTTCTCTTGAACAGTCGATGAAGTGAAGCCCAGAATTGAAGACAACACAATGAAGCAGTGTGATTGAACAGTGAAGTCTTTGGAAATTAATTGAACATTGAAGAATTATGTCAAGGACATTCAAGTAAGTACTGCTCTCCTTCTCTATTAAAAGAAACAAAAATGGATTTGTGTCTTAGGGATTGGTGCTCCTAAATGCAAGGTTGGAGCCTTGGATAAAATAAGGTCGAAGCCTCATCAAGTCCAAGTTGGTGCTTGGCAAACAATCATTATTTATTGTATTCAATCTTTTCTATACTTAATAAAATCATTATTATACATTTTTATGATTAAATTATGAGGAATCTAACTGGTAAAAATAACACTTGAAAATAAACACTGATTCACCCCCCTCTCAGTATTTCGAATAATTGGTATCAGCGCCAGCTTCTTCATTATCAGCCTAACAGTTGGAAGAAGGATTCACAGGTCACAATGATGAATGAGGAAATGACAGGAAAGATTCCCTTGTTTGATGGTACAAGCTTTGGTTTTTGGAAGAAAAGGATGTCCTACTATTTAATGTCCCTTGGACCTGAAGTATGGCAATCTGTTTTGGATGAATACAAAGCTCCTCCCACTCTTCCGACTGACCAAGATGGAAGGAAATCTTACATTGCAAATGCTAAAGCATTAAATTTCATAACTAGTGAAATCATTGACTCTGAATTCACAAAAGTCATGGGCTGTGATTCTGCAAAACAAATGTGGGATAAGCTCATTGCTTTATATGACGGAGACTCCAAAGTTAAGAAGACAAAGCTCCAAACTCATAAAAGGAAATTTGAGAGTCTTAAAATGGATGACGAAGAAGATATTGCATCATTCTTTCTCCGAGTAGCCGAAGTCGTCAACCCACTTAAAGGCTTAGAAGAAAATATTGAAGAAAACACAATTGTTCAAAAGGTCTTGAGATCTCTCCCAGATAGATTTGACTCCAAGGTAAGTGCCATAGAAGAAATGAAGGATTTGGATACTTTAAAAATGGATGAACTTCATGGAATCCCAAATTCCAAGGAAGCAGCATTCAAAGCTTCAAAATCAAAAAATAAGGGGAAGAATTGGAATACAAGCAGTGATGACTTCGATACTGAATCTGAACTTGCACATTTTGTATGAAATCTAAGAAAAGGATCCAAGCTAAAAGATAAGTATCCTCTCATTTGTTTTAAATGTGGAAGGATAGGTCACTATGCTGCAAAATGTCCTCATAAATATGATAGTGATAAGGAGGAGGAATATAAAAAGTGGATGTTCAAAAAGAAAAGTTTTAACAAGAATAACTTCTTCTCTAAACAAGACGATTCTGATGAAGATGAATTCGTGATCACCAACAAGAAATCAACTAAAAATATCACTTTTTCACAAAAGAAATGATGACGAGTTAGATGAGGAAAATGACTATGCTGGAAGCAAAGAAGTATTATTCATGGCATTTACAAATGATGATGACTCCGAACAAGAAGGTGAAGGAAATGTGGATGAGTTACTAATGGGTGCCATTGAAGAAAATGAAAAATTACGAAAGAAGATTATTTCTCTCAAAGTAGAAAAGGAGGAAGCAAAAAGGAGGGAAGATATTTTGAACAATAAACTAAAAGAGAAAGAAGAGATTTGTGAAAAACATGAAACTGAAATTGTTTCGCTAAGAAAATAATTGGATCAAGTTAAAAGAGTTGGCAAAGCTCTCAAACACTTGATAACATCCTTAATGCTCAAAGACCTCAATATGACAAATCTGGGATTGAATTGAAAGGAGAATCATCAAGTACAAAGGAGAATGTGAATAAGGAAATCCAAAGAAGCTATGCTGACGTTCTTTCTAGTCATCCAAAAGAAGAGAAGTCATCTAACCAAGAACAAAAGTTCAATTTTATCAATCCAAGGAATGAAGGAAGGACAACTCTAAGGAAGAATACTATCTCAAGTCAAGGCTATTCTAACAGGTACCAAACAATATTACTTGGTTATTGATTTTATTGTAAAAACTTTGGTCATCAAGACAAGCATTGCAAGGCTCGTAAGGACAATGTTTCAAGAAATGAGAATCAACAAAGCAAGCCACTTGGCCTCAAAGAACAAGGACAAATAAAGACTTACAACTCTTTTGATCCTTTGGCTAAGTGTGATCCATGTTGCTCATTATGTAGTGATTATGGTCATGATGAACAAAATTGTCCATTCAAAAGAGAAGATCTACAAAAGGATGAACCCGCTATTGATAAATGTGGCATAGCCCTATGTGCTCATAGTGATGAAAATCAATGGTTCATAGATAGTGGATGTTCAAGATACATGTAAGGTGACCAAAATAAATTTACCTCCTTTATCAAGAAAGATGGAAATGTGTCTTTTGGAAGTGGATCTGCCAAGATAGCTAGAAAAGGAACTGTTGCTCTCATCAATGGAAAAGGTGTTAATTTTAGGTATGTTCTATGCTAGAGCAATTTATTTAAATTTTCATAGTTAGCTCAATATCTTTTCCAGATTAGCAATCACATCAGCATTAAAGTAAATTGCAGATAGAACATAAACATAAATCGCAGAAGACAAGCCAAGACAAGAGGACACAAGATGTGGCGCTAGCCAGGGACAAACCCCAATGTGGGGAACCCTTGATCAATTCTTCTTTTATGTTCTTCAAAGTTCAGCAGAGAAAGTGAGAGAGAGATAGTACATTTACAATAGAAGTCAACACTTTGACTTTTGATATCTGAATGAGATCAGTTGAAGACATATTGCTTCAACTGATCTTTCAAGGTGACTGCTTCACCTTTCATAGTGTTGCAGCTCGTACTCATGTTGCACCCGTCATTGTGCTACACCTGGTCACTGAGTTGCTCCCATCACTATGCTATTCCCATCATACAGTGTCACTTTGCTGCCCCCATCATCATGTTGCTCCTTACTAACATGCCCATCATGCTGCCCTTTATTAACATGCTCATCATGCTGCATCTTCATCATTATGATCTGAGACTATTCATATTTATCATACTCATTATGTTGAGACGGTAACCATTAGAAACGTTACTGCTTATGATCCTTGTCATGGTGACGGCATATTAATATGCTGAGCAAGTGTACGGTACTGATATTCAGATTGAGATCACAGATTTGAACACTGTGCATCATGGACTTATTTCATCAACTTTGGGCTGCTACAGGTATGCCACCGTATCACTGCTGTTTCATTGTGTTTGGGCTGCTACAGGTATGCCACCGTATTATTGTTGTTTCATTGTGTTTGGGCTGCTACAGGTATGCCATCGTATTTATATACCAAGACTATGATACCCTCGATTGAGCTTTTCTCTACTTCAAGTCATAGGTATGCTGAGAGTGTATTTCATCTGCGTATACCTTATGCTTTGATTGCAGCTACTACACCTTCACTGCGTCTTCATGCCTTGGTCCAATACATGACTGCGGCTTCATGCCTTGGTCCAATACATGACTGCGGCTTCATGCCTTGACAGCGGCTTCATGCGTTGACTGCGTCTTCATGCCTGCTTCTGAATTCTGAACATGATTGCACCTAATACCCTAGCCAAGGTGCAGTCATACCTTAATACAAACCTGTTCCTCCATGCACGAGTTTCCATGTGCGAGTTCTGTGCTTCTTTGGCTGCGTGAACAGATCTCCTTGCTGCATATTAGGTGTCTCCATTTATTGCGTTTAGGGCTGTTTGGACAGCGTATAAGTGCTTCCATTAACTGCGTAAGGATGTCTCCATGACCTGCGTATATGTGTCTCCATGAACTGCGTATGGATGTCTCCATGACCTACGTGTATGTGACTCCATGAACTGCGTATGGATGTCTAGGGCATCATCTGCAGCTAGGGCATCATACAAGGCCAGCATAAAATCTTTAGTCTCTCCTTCTCCAAAAACCCAAAGACGTGGAGAGGAGGAGATCACATGAAGAGGATATCAAAATGACTTCAAGTCCTCTTCTATTTATACTAAAACATAGATGATGAATAGACATGTCTATTGGGCTTCTGAGCCTACATAAGATGTTGGCCGACTTGACAATATGTCTTATAACACAAATAAATTCATAACTCCATGAATACTTGTCGGAATCAGATGATCTTTAGATCAATCCTACACCTCTCGATGAGAGGGATCCAATAAAAACATCAGTTGCCATAAATAAGATGACCCACATGGATTTTGGCCCTAGTTGCCAATTTTAACAAAAGGAAAAACCCAAAATGCATTGTCGGTGGAAGGACTCAAACACAATCTTTTGAGTGTGAGCCAACTTTCTGATCAAGGACACAAGGTTGTCTTTAGTACGAAACACTGTGAGATAAGGAGCTCCTCCTCAGGTGAACTTATAGCTAAGGGAATAAGAGCACCAGATAATGTATATATTTTGAACAAAATTCAAGAAAATAAATGTTATGTAAGTCGAGCAGATGAAAGTTGGCTATGGCACAAACGATTGGGACATATAAGCTTTGATGACTTAATCAATATCAACAAAACAAATGCAGTAAGGGACATTCCAAAAATCATCAAGCCAGATATAGTTGTCTATGGACCATGTTAACATGGAAAACAAACGAGAATCAATTTCAAGACTAAGGAGTTCTCTACATCAAAACCTTTGGAGATCATACAGGTAGATTTATGTGGACCAACCAGAACTCTAGCTCTACAAGGAGAAAGGTATTTTGCTTTATTTGTTGATGACTATACTAGAATGATGTGGGTATACTTTATAAAATTCAAATCCGAAGCTTTTGAATGTTTCAAAATTTTTAAAGCTCTAGTAGAAAATGAGAAAGAATCAAAGATTAAATGCCTTAGAACAGATAGAGGAGGAGAATTTACTTCAAAAGAATTTGATGAATTTTGTAAAGTGCATGGAATCAAAAGAGAGCTCTTTGTTGCTAGAACTCCCAAACAAAATGGAGTAGTAGAAAGAATAAACCAAACTATACAAGAGATGACAAGAAAAATTCTACTAGCAGCAGATTTGCAGCCCAAGTTTTGGAAAGTAGTCGGGACAACAATTTATACCAATGTGGAAAATGTCGAAGTTGGGATTAAATCGACAAGGGTCCAAAAGTTGAAAAACTTGTTAAAGTCGGGAGTTTTGAAAAAGTCTACAAAAAGTCGGGGAAATTAAAAAAAACACAAAATATTCATTTTTATTTTTAATTTTTTGGCATCTAAAGTATCCACAACATCAAATAAATGCATTTCCACATAAACATGTAAAGAAATCTAATATAAAATGTGTATATGAAGTTTAGTGCTACATCACATATCAAAATAGTGAATCAATTTCTGAATCTTAAGTCTTGTTTGGGTCTCAACTCTCAAGAGTCAAAATATCAACAAAAAAATATAATAAATGTATATCATGAGTCATCTAATGTCATGAAGTAATCAATCACTGAGATCCTGTGCCCCTTTTATGAGAATAGGGAATGGATTTTCCTTTTCCTTTAGAGGAAGAAGGCCCAACCCCTGTAAATACAAATGGAGTCAGTCGTCCTCTAGAAGCCGACGAAAGAGGTGGACTCTATCCTATGCTACTTCTGCCCATCCTAGATCGTGTCACCTCCTCCTCATCATCCTCATCCAGCCCTGCCTCTTGACCCTGATGCTGCTCCTCCTCCTCTACCTCTACCTCTCCCTCCCTTGCAACTGCTACCTCCTCTGGATCGACATCTAACCAATTCGGGATTGAGTCCATGGTCGGCTTCTTAGTCATGACCCTCCATGCAGCAGTGGTATCAATATTGTCCAATTAGATGGCTTCCACATCAGGAGGTTTCTGAATTTGTCTCATCCACAGTTGAAGATTGTAGTAGACATAGACCATGTCATTGAGGCATTGGGCCTCCAATCTGTATTAGGGTCATAGATTGTAAATTAGTACTTAGAAAATTTAAATATTAAAAATAATCAAATGAATTCAAAAATTTTAATTTCAATTTTTTTACCTGTTGTGCTTTTTGCTGTGTATTTTTTAAAATACACTCCAATTGCGCTCACACCTAGAGGAACTGCATGTTTGGCTGAACACTCGAATGGTAAGCTTTTAGACATGAGGTACTCTGCCACCATAGCTTGTCCACCAATCATCTACAAGTTAAGAGAAAAATGAGAAACATAAAAAAAAAACATTGAAATTCTAAACTTGAAAGTTTGAAACAAACTGAAGATTACCTGGCATTTTGGTCGTCCTAATCTTAATAGAAATGGTAAAACTAAATGTGCCACCTCCTATCCTATATACCTCCATTTCTTTAGAAATATCTTCACGTTCTTGCTCAGATGCCACCATCCTCTCAACACAAGTGAAGAATGCATCCATCACCTTGGCATCAAATCTGAAACCACAGGCGTAAGAAAATGCGGGGTTGAGGTAGATACCTGCAGCATGAATGGGGCGATGGAGGGATTTGTTCCATCACTCATCAATCACTCTCCATATGACTTGTTGTTTCTCTAACCCCTCGTCTCCGTTATCTTCATAATAAGCACAAATGGCTTCTTTGGCCCTATCCATGGCCTCATCCAAGTAGCCCATTGTGGGCTTGTCTCCATCAACCAATTGGAGAACCCTTACCAAAGGTTCTAAAATGGAAAACACCTCCTCCACTCCTGCCCAAAGGCTCTGATCATATGAAACTAGTCTGCATATGCCCTCTCCCTCTAGCTTGCGGATAATAGATAAAGCATGCCAATCTAGTGAAAGAAACATGCTCTTCACATCCCACAAAGAATTCAACAGAGACTGAAGAGATATGAAAGTAGTGGCAAATCGTTTACTGGCAGGACACACCAACTCTTTGTTGTTGGTGAATCTTCTCATCAAGCTAAGCACAGATGCATGATTATATATAAATTTTGTTATGCTCCTGGATGATTCAGTAATATCCCTCACAATAGGAATCTTACCTATATCCTCTAACATCAAGTCAATGCAATGAGCAACACAAGGTGTCCAAAACAAGTTAGGATACCTCTCCATAAGCAACTTGTCAGCTGCAACATAATTTGCAGCATTTGCTGTTATGATTTGGACAACATTGCTTGGGCATACTTCTTGAATGAAGATGTTCAACAACTCACATAATAAACGTGCATCTTTAATGTGTGCAGATGCATCAACAGATTTCATAAACATTTTCCCCTTGGGACAACTAACCAAAAAGTTAAGAAGGGTCCTACCCTTCTAGTTAGTGCAACCATCTGACATGACTGTGCATCCAGTGTGTTCCCATGATGCCTTAAACTCCGCCAGTCTAGAAGTGCAATCGATCTTTCCATCTTGAAGAAGAGGTCCTCTCAATTCTACAAAGGTGGGGGCTTTGTAACCCGGGCCAACGACAACAACAACATCAACCATAGGTTGGTAGAATGGGTTTGTCTTGGCAATGTTGAACGAAACATCACTCCATAGAAGACAATTACTGACCAACCTGTCATCTTCTGCCTTTTCCTTTTATTTTAAGTGTTGATTTGATGCCAGGTTGTGCACCAGGTGTGGTTCTAGGAACAAAAAAAGATGAGAAAGCTGAGGGGTTGGGAGTAGGGACATATGGGTGTGGAAGGTGATGCTGAAGAAGCACTCTCACTTCCCCCCACTCTTGAGGCCCCTACAAGTTGGATTTTTAGTGCTTCCCTGGTGTCTTTTCCCTCCTCTTTATCCATCAACGATTGAATGGCCTGTTGGATGATTTATTGAGATGGATTTGGGCAAAGGTCTACATTATGCCTCAAATGGAATTTTAATTTGTTGATACCTCTTGACACATGTTTGCCACAAAACTTGCAAGTCAAATACATTCTATTGATCCCCCCAGATTCGGATATAGTATTAGGTTCACCATATTCCCACATATCACATCCAAAATCCTTGGCATTTTGTTTTAAACTTTGAACTTGAATTTGAACTCGGGCACAATTTTTTTTTGAAAAGAATAAAAAATTTCCCATCACATAAGAATTAAACACAAATGCAATTGTTGATTTTAGATTTTAAATCCCTGTTCGCACTCACTTGAACACACTCAGATTCAGTAAACAAGGGTTTGAATTTTTGTCATTTGATTCTTGAAAGTTGAAGTTTTGCTTCAATCTAGATTTTGATTCAAAATTCTAGGCAAAAATAAGATAAAAACAAACTAATAGATTTATAGAAAGATTTAAGAAGCCATTTGTGTAACAAAGACTAAGAGGGAAATTAAAATACATGCCTGGCAGCAACAATTCGACACTTTGAATCTCTCACGTTGAGCAGTAGACAAATCTCCAAATCCCCTCCACAAAACTAGTAGATCTCGTCCTCTTGGGCAATGGAAAACAACTACTCTCTCCATAGGGACGAATGGGAGCAAAAACAACAAACAAATGTGTTTTTCCCCCCTTTTCGGCCTCTTATCCGTGACCTGGGAAAGAGGGACGATTTTTTTGGTTGACTCCCGATAAAATCGGGATTAATTCGATTTATTCCCGATTTTTTCATCAGTGAAAAAGTCAGCAAAAAGTCGGCTGATTTAATCGTTTTGATGAGAAACTCAGATTTTTGGGATTTAATCCCGACTTTTTGCAGACTTTTTCCACATTGGTTTATACCTTGAATCGAACTCAACTAAGACCAAATAACGACAAGACACCATACGAACTATGGAAAGAGAGACCTACTTCGGTAAAGTACTTTAGAATCTTTGGAAGCAAATGTTTTATGAAGATCAATAATGACTCACCGGGAAAATTTGATTCTCGGTTCGATGAAGGAATACTTCTTGGATGTTCAAGCAAAGATTACAAATGCTACAATAATCGACTACGAAAAGTAGTAGAAAGCATTGATGTAAAAATTGACGAAGCCCTTCCAGAAAAAGAAATTGAAGTCCATGAAGAAGATCCTATCCTTGAAGAATTCGAAGAAGAAGAGTCAACAAAAGAGGAAAAAGATCAAGAAAAACAAAAAGAACCATCTCAAACTCCTTCAAAAGTGAAATTCCTCCAAAAACATCATCCGGAAGAGTAGATTATTGGCAATGTAGATGAGGGAATACAAACCCAAAGAAGGATGACAAGTACACCAAGGAAAGATGATGTTTCTCTCTTATCTATGATAGAACCAGAAACTTTTACTCAAGCAAGTAAGGATCCTCATTGGGTGGAAGCCATGGAAGAAGAAATGTCTCAAATCGAGAAGAATGAAACATGGGAGTTGGTACCTCGTCCAAAAGATAAAAATATAATTGGAACCAAGTGGGTGTTCAAAAACAAAATGAATGAAGATGGACAAATCATTAGAAATAAGGCAAGGCTTGTTTGTAAAGGTTATTCACAAATTGAAGGAATCGACTTTGAAGAAACCTTTGCACCGGTAGCTCGTATGGAAGCTATAAGGATGTTTTTGGCATTTTCTTGCTCAAAAGGATTCAAAGTCTATCAAATGGACGTAAAATCAACATTTTTGAATGGGGAACTCAAGGAAGAAGTCTACATGGAGCAACCAGAAGGGTTTGATCTAGCAGAAGGAAAATACTTTGTATGTAAGTTGAAAAAGGAATTATATGGATTGAAACAAGCTCCTAGAGCTTGGTACGCAAGATTGGATCACTATCTACAACAACAAGGCTTCAAAAAGGGAGTGGCAGGAAGTAATCTCTACATGAAGATGGACAAGGATAAATTACTAGTCACTGTTGTCTATGTTGATGGTCGGATTTTTGCTAGCAATGATGATGAGATGATCCATGAGTTTGCTCAAAATATGTCAATAGAGTTCGAAATGTCGATGATTGGTGTGTTGTCTTACTTCCTTGGACTACAAGTATCTCAAACCACAACAAACATGTCCATATCTCAAGCAAAATATCTTAAAGACATGCTTAAAAGATATGGGATGGAATAATGTGCACCTATGAGCACATCGATGACCACAGACTGCAAATTAAACGAAGATGATGAATCCCCCTCGATAGATGCAACTCTTTACAGGTCAATAATTGGAGCTCTCCTATACTTAATTGCTACAAGACCCGACATTATGCAAGCAGTAGGAATGGTGGGAAGATTTCAATTAGCTCCTAAGCAATCCCATTTGTTGGTTGTGAAAATAATTCTCAGATACTTGAAAGGAACTCCTGACTTTGGTCTTTGGTATCCCAAAAGCACAACTCTTACAGTGACAACTTACACCGATGTTGATTGGGCTGGAAGCGTGGACGATCGAAAAAGTACCAGCGGAAATGCATTCTTCATGGGAGATTGTCTAGTATCTTGGCTCAACAAAAAGAAATCATCTATATCTCTTTCCACAGCTGAAGCTGAATATATAGCTATTGCAAATTGTTGTACACAGATACTATGGATGAAGGAAGCTTTGAAGGATGTCAACATAGAAACTAAACAACCAATCACCATCTATTGTGACAACACTAGTGGCATCAACCTCTCAAAGAATCTAGTAATGCACTCAAAGACCAAACATATTCCAATCAAATATCACTTCCTCTGTGAACAGGTTGCTGAACAAAATATCAAGGTGGAATACTTCAATACAAAAGAGCAAATTGCATATATCTTTACAAAACCTATTCCACGAGAAGCATTTGAACACCTTCGACAAAAGATGGGGGTTATTACTCTGGCATCACATTAGATAATCATCTTCACAAGAGTAGGGACGACATGTCAGGGGGAGCACCATGATAAAGGAAACAGTTTGATAGGGGGAGTACTTGGGCACCCCATTTGCCATTGATGTCAAAGGGGGAGAGAATGGTGAAATATTTCCATCAATGACAAAGGGGGAGATTGCTGGGCAATAATTGTCATTGATGAAATATATATTGTTGAGCTCTCCTAGTAAATGTCACCATGAAGCCTTACATTTCCAAATGAGCTTACTCTCCATTAAGCCATTTTGTCCTACCTCGAATTCTACACTAATTAATGACCAGTCACATTAAAAAATGTCTTTTCGCTACGTTAGAGACAACCTCTCAATTTGATACCTATATCATCTTTTAGAGCATAAATTTGCCTTTACAATGAGCTCTTACTTGGCCCGAAACTCCAAATAGTTTGGGAGATATCATTTTTTTAAGTTAAGAATATTATTTTGGACAGTGAATCGACCTATAGTGGCCTACTAATGTTGGCCTATTTGTAGAGACATGAACACTATATATTAGGCATACGTATTCATTCTTCATCCATCCAGTTCGATCACAAGAAGAATATAAAAAAAATCAGGAAGTGATATATCTAGGTGTCTAGCTTGATTGGTGGACTGTCCCTCGGGATTATGACAGTGACAGGTAGGGACTGTACCTCAGCTCTTTGGCTCTATATCTCGGGTGTGTGTCATTGTACCTCGGCTCTATATCTCAGGTATGCCTCTACACTTTTGGTTGGTAGCTTTGTATCTTCGGACTGTGGTTTTACCTTATTCACTGAAATCAGATCTTTGGATGAGAACAATGAATCGGATCTTGTGAACTGGAACTCGTACCTTGTGTACTGTATTCTCGGATCTTTGGTGGAGAGTTGTGACCCGGAACTCGGATCTCGTGGACTGTATACTCGGTTTTTTTAGTGGAGAATTGTGACTCAGAACTCGGATCCCGTGAACTGTAATCTTAGATCTTTGGTTGAACTCATATCTTGTGAACTGTGACTCTAATCATTACACAGTGAGTTTAGACCTCAGCTCTAGTAGGGTAGTTTGGGCTTCAAATTTAGACTTCATAATAATTAGCAACAAGGCAGTGTCTTAGTATTCGGATTTAATCATAGTAAATCTCCTTGGACTATAAAGAACCTAACTGTAGCATCATTTGAACAACAACACAATGGTTTTGTAGAACTCCTTTTTTGACAATGAAGAACTTTCTCTTGAACAATCAATTGATGAAGTGGAACCCAAAATTGAAGACAACACAGTGAAGCCTTTGGAAAGTGATTGAACAGTGAAGTCTTTGGGAGTTAATTGAACAATGAAGAATTATATCAAGGACATTCAAGTAAGTACTACTCTCCTTCTCTATTAAAAGAAGCAAAAAATGATTGGTGTCCTAGGGATTGGTGCTCCTAAACGCAAGGTTGGAGCCTTGGATAAAATAGGGTCGAAGCCCTAGAGGTCGGAACCTCATCAAGTCCAAGTTGGTGCTTGGCAAACAATCATCATTTATTGTATTCAATCTCTTCTATACTTGATAAAATCATTATTGTACATTTTTCTGATTAAATTGTGAAGAATCTAACTGGTAAAAATAACGATTGAAAAGAAATATTGATTCACCCCCCTCTCAGTATTTCGAACTGGCATTTCTTCTTGGTAAATGGAATTCCCACAAATGTTTTGACTTGATTTTAATATTTGGGAATTTCCATCTCATTTTTTAATATTTTGAATTTTCACTTGGAGAGAATTTTTTATTTTTCTCTCATTTTATTTTCTAGCTAATTATTTGCAATTTTTTTGCCAGAAATTAGAAAAGTGGGTTTTAGAGGGGTAAATACATATTTTTCCACCCTCAAAGTATGTCTAGATAGAGGTTTAGAGGTCTAATTTTGATTATTCATAGCCCCTACAACTTCTATAGACAACACTTATTACATTTTACATCAAATTATTAAAAATTTCCAAATCCTGACCAGTGGGAAATTTGTAATAATTAAAAACTGACCCCTAGACTCAACCAAAATCTGAGAAACTTTAGAGATGATCTAGTATGGCAATTTACATTGACTCTAGATACTAGGATTCACCTAAGACTTTACCATCAAACCTCACTCTAGCTTTGGGGGATATTTGGGAGAAAAACTCAGCTAATTATTTAGTGTTGATAAACAGAAATACCTAGCTAAGGAAAAAACTCCCTAGAGTGAAAACTCTTTAACAAAATCCTAAGCTATGTAGGCCTTTTACATGGCTGTATTTTCATCACACCATAATCTTTCTTATAATAACCTCGCAGAGCTGTAGAATTTGGAAAACAAAATGATGACCAGAAGCTGAATGATGATGAAGAATTCTGAAACTTTGGATGTTCTGACAATGTTGAGATGCTCTGAAATGTGCTTTGATCATGGAATGGTTGACCAAACATCATATGCAATTTGAGTGGTCAACAGGACTTATGGCATTGGAGTTTTTTGTAAGGTGGCATGTCTCAAGCTCTATATTTGGCTTTTTAGTTTTAGCTGCATCAACCTTGAGCTTATAGCTCTTAAAAAGAGGCTTTCCTACTTGGGATTGTTAAGTATGAAGAATATAAACAGGTCAGATCTTCTTAAATGTATTTAAGTCACAATATAATGTATTTGTCAAAAGAAAGAGAAATTTTATTTTATTATTATTAAATTGACTTATTAAAGCATGGGTTTCATGCTTGGGTCGACTGTTTTTAGGTCAAAGCCTCCATTGAAGGCTTCTAGGGTTTATGTCAAGTGTCTTTGTACATGTCATAACGTAAATAACCCTTCTTGGGATTTATTTGTCAAAGAAGAAATTTATTTTATTATATTTTAGGACTTCTAGGCCTCCTCCACCAAGTCGGCCTCAAGGAAGGACAAGTCGGCCTCAAACAAGGTAATTCGACCTCACAAGAACCCTATATATTGGAGCAACTCGACCTCATTTGTGGAACAAGTCAAGCAAGTTCGATTTGGAGCAACTAGAAATCTTTAAGTAATTTCCCGAGAAAATTAGGAAAACTTATAAACCGGGACATTACATAACATCTAGTTTGTTGTCCATAATTGATCTTACTTGGTCCAAGGTACCTCCAACGTCCAACTTGACCCTTCTAATGGCTAGTTGACTCACCAAATGGCTAGTTTGGTTGACGTTTCTTGCTTATTGAACTCGACTTGACCACCTTTGACTGAGTCCAATTGAGAGAAGAAGATTGGGCATTAGGAAACTATCATTTGCTCAAGGCTGAAAGATATCATTATTTCTTGAACTTTGTGCCTCATCTTAGTAGTTGTTGTTCACAGTTTTTTCTCATTTCTATTTAGTTTATAATATATTGTTTCTTTGCTTGAAATTGGTGAAAATTGTAGGGTTTGGTCACTGGAAAACACAATATGAAGGGAGTTAAAGTGGCTGATACCCCTGAGGTGGATGCTATAGATGAGCCAAGCAGGCATGAATTTCCTGAAGTTGATGTAGAAAAGGATACTAGAAAAGATGAGGTTGTTAACAAGTTTGAAGAGGAAGAAAATGCCAACAAGTATGATGAGGTAAGATACTTACTAGATATAGTTTTGCTGAATAGTGATAGTACAGAAGGGAGGGCATCCCTCCAAACATGTTCAATATCCACACACTTAATTGGGAACCTGATTTGGATGAAGTTCAATTCAAAAGAGTTTCCATCTCTCTCTCATTCTCTGAGACAAATATCTGGACAGCCAAATTTCCCATTGTGTAACTGGAGTACTATTGTAGGTTCTCTGCATTATAATTTTATTTCTATTGACGAACTTACTGAAATTTTTCTGTACTCAATTTTTGGTATCCTGATTGAGTTATACATTCATTATTTTTGTTTAAAAATTGCCCGGAATTGCAGCGCGTGTCACTTGCCTATCACCGTTCCTCACTAAGAGTGCTGAATTTTCCATTTTCCTCCTCCTTTTGAGACTGTAGGAAAATACTGTGCACAGATGGTGGAGAGAGAAAATAAAATATTTCATTAATTTTATGGTAGAGTTACATCTAATATCTCTCACACATTCATAGTTCATCGGATGACTTATTTAAATTTTATATCACCACTAGCTGGTTAGGTGGTTTAGCCAGCTGTAACATCATTATCGAAATTGCATTGCCTTGGTAACAGTTTACCAATACCTTTATGTGACGTAAACAGTAATGATTCATGAACATAAATGTTGAGTGCCACCAGTCCAACAATCTCGTCCCCAGAAAAAATAACACGAAATAACAAATTTTTTTGTGTCATTTGTTACCCAAAGATATCACCATTTCTTGAAATTTGTGCAGCATTTTAGTACACATTGTTTTTACTTTCTGTTTTTCCTTTTTAGTTTGTTATTGATCTTTTTATTTGCACACAATTGCCCAAAATTGCAGGATGTGGTCACTACGGAACGGAATATAAAGGGATTTGAAAAAGTCAATGCCTCTAAAGTGAATCTTGTAGATGAGCTGGTCAAGGATAAAGTTCCTGAAGCTATCACAAATTCTTGAAAGCTTTGCATTTTTAGCACTTATTGTTTGTACATTTTGTTATTGCCATTTAGTTTATAATTGATTGTTTTCTTACACAAAATTGCAGGGTCTGGTCACTGGAAAATACAATACTAAGGGTGTTGAAGAGGCTATTGCCACTGAGGTGAATCTAATAGATGAAATGGTCAAGCATAAAGCTCCTGAAGTTAACGTAGAGGAGACTACAAATGATGAGGATGTGGACGTGTTTGAAAATGCAGAAAATGCCAAAAAGGACTACCAGGTAACATGCTTGTTAGAAGTAGCTCCACTGAATATTGATGAACAGAGAAGGGAGGACATGCCTTCAAAGTTCAAACATACTGAAATGCCACATATTTCCTTAGAAACCTGATTTGGATACATTTTACATCTAAATTTTTTCTATCTTACTTTTAGTCTCACGCTCTTTTTCTTTGAGACAAATACCTGGACTGCTACATTTTCAATTGTGTAACTTGAGTACTATTCTACATTCTTTGGATTGTAATTCTAGTTTAATTCATGAACTTCCTAACATTTTATAGTACTCTTTTGATTTTTGTTATTCTTATTAGGTTAGAATTTCCTAAAAAATGCTCAGAATTACTAGGTTTGTGTCTTGTGCGTAGCACTGTTAACAATGAGGAGTGCTAACTTTTCTCTTTTCTTCCCTCTTCTGAGACCACCCTTGAGATCAATTTCAGTACTACTATGCTTCAGTACTGCTTGTGGTATATCCACAGCTTCAACTAGTGGAGCCTTTTGGTGTTTTCCAATTGAAAGAAAAGGTTGGGTATTAGGAAACTAGCATTTCCTTGGCCTGAAGATATCTCAATTTCTTGAACTTTGTGCATCCTTTTAGCATTTATTGTTCATAGTTTTTTTCTTATTCTCATCCAGTTTATAATTTATTGTTTTCTTGCACTAAATTGGTGAAATATGTAGGGTTTGGTCACTGGAAAACACAATACGAAGGGTGTTGAAGTGGCTGATACCCCTGAGGTGAATCTTATAGATGAGCCAAGCAAGCATGCAGTTCCTGAAGTTGATGTAGAAAAGGATACTGGAACAGATGAGGATGTCAACAAGTTTGAAAAAGAAAAAAATGCCAATAACGATGACAACGTACTTATTGTTCATATTTTTTATTATTTCCATCGAGTTTATAATTTATTATTTTCTTGCACTAAATTGGTGAAAATTGTAGGGTTTGGTCACTCGAATACACAATACTAAGGAAGTTGAAGTGGCTGATACGCTTGAGGTGGATATTATAGATGGGCAAAGCAAATATGAAGTTCCTGAAATTGATGTAGAAAAGGGTACTAGAAAAGATGAGGATGTGAACAAGTTTGAAAAGGAAGAAAATGCCAGTAAGGATGACAAGGTAACATACTTATCGTTCATAATTTTTCTTATTTCTATTTGGTTTATAATCTATCGTTTTCTTTAAATTGGTGAAAATTGTAGGGTTTGGTCACTGGAAAACACAATAAAAGGGGAGTTGAAGTGGCTGATACCCCTGAGGTGAATCTTATAGATAAGCCAAGCAAGTGCAAAGTTCCTGAAGTTGATGTAGAAAAAGATATTAGAAAAGATGAGGATGTAAACAAGTTTGAAAAGGAAGCCAATAACAATGACGAGGTAACGTACTTACTGTTCATGTTTTTTCATATTTCTATTTAGTTTATAGTTTATTGTTTTCTTGGACTAAATTGGTGAAAATTGTAGGGTTTGGTCACTGGAAAACACAATACAAAGGGTGCTGTAGTGGCTGATACCCCTGAGGTGAATCTTATAGACAAGCTAAGCAAGCTTGAAGTTCCTGAAGTTGATGTAGAAAAGGATACTAGAAAAGCTGAGGATGTGAACAAGTTTGAAAAGGAACAAATTGCCAATAAAGATGACGAGGTAAGATACTTATTGTTCATAGTTTTTCTTATTTCTATTTAGTTTATAATTTAGTGTTTTCTTGGACTAAAGTGGTGAAAATTGTAGGGTTTGGTCACTGTAAAACACAATAGGAAGGCTGTTGAAGTGGCTGATAGCCCTGAGGTGAATTTCATAGATGAGCCAAGCAAGCATGAAGTTACTGAAGTTGATGTAGAAAAGAAGACGGGAAAAGATGAGGATGTGAGCAAGTTTGAAAAGGAAGAAAATGTGAATAAGGATGACGAGGTAACATACTTATTAGATATAACTTTGCTGAATATTGATAAATAGAGGAGGGTGTGCCTCCAAACATGTTCAAAATCCACACAATTAGGAACCTGATTCGGATGAAGCTCACATCAAAAAAGTTTCTACCACTCACTCTTTTTCTATGAGACAAATGCCTGGACTGCTAAATTTCCCATTGTTTAACTGGATTACTGTTGTACATTTTTTCATTCTAATGTAATTCTATTGATGAACTTACTGAAAATTTTCTGTAATATTCTGGTCTCCTGATTAGATTATAAATTCATTATTTTTGTTTAAAAATTTCCCAGAATTGCTGGGTTTGTGTCATGTGCTTAGCACTGTTCCTCACCAAGAGTGATAAGCTTTCCATTTTCTTCCTTCTTTTGAAACTGTATTACGATAGGGTG
Organism: Pinus tabuliformis; assembly: GCA_031772625.1. Taxonomy (NCBI): domain Eukaryota; kingdom Viridiplantae; phylum Streptophyta; class Pinopsida; order Pinales; family Pinaceae; genus Pinus; species Pinus tabuliformis. The sequence goes on along the minus strand of CM062810.1, from coordinate 664,109,822 downwards.
CACAGATGGTAGAGAGAGAGAATAAAACATTTTATTAATTATGTGGTGGTGTTACATCTTACATCTATCACGCATTTGTAGTTGATCATATATAACTTATTTATAGCACCTGGAGGTGAGTGGCTTAACCACCTAACCTCTTAACATCATTAAACCACATAAATTCTAACATCATAATTAATATTACCTTGCATCAGTCACAGGTTACCAATACCTTTTGTGCGACAGAAAGTCAGAAACATTATTCACTCCTAGACGTATGTTGAGCGTTACCACTCTTAACAGTGCCTACACTTGACACAAAATAACAAAGTTTTTGCACCATTTCTGAAAGTTTTAAACCTTGCGAGAAGAAGTGGACACAGATTATTTACAAAACAGAAAAATAAACAATGGCATTCACACATAATATTCAGAGATTTACCTTGGAAACCCTTAAACCGGGAAAACCAGAAAAATGTTTAGAGCCGCACCTCTAACTCTCATTATATTAATTTCACCATTTACACTACAATATATAGGATCTGACAGCATCCAACACACTAATCCATTGACCTGGAATAGATTACAAATTTACAACATTAATTCCTTAACTAGAATTAGAAAACTGTGTGCCAAAGACTGCCAAAAACAGACGCAAAGAGCCATCTGAATTTTTTTCGGGGGGATTGACCCCCGAACTCCTGAACAGGGGGGGCTACTAGGTAAGTTATCATTCCAATGTAACCACACAACCCTGTTCTCAATTTAAATTTATTATCCCAGGATTTGTCACCACAAAACCCTATTCTCAATTTAAATCTTTTATCCCAGGATTGCTAAAGCTAGGCAATGGAGGTTAAAGGTGAAATGAAGAGTTGGCTTGACCAAAACATTAATTGCAACATAGTAAAATAGGGTGGTGGAGGACTATGACTAATACCAATCCATATTGGGAAAATGGAGCTGTTGCCACCTGATTCCACCTAAGGTTAGTGTGGAGAAAATCCCTAATTCCTCTTGATGTGGCCTTGGGGGCAAGCTAAAAGTTGGGGCTGTCACCCAATTCCCAACTCCTCTGTCTAGGCTCTCTCCTAGATGAACCCAAGGGGGGTAGACCCTAAAGAATGTCTAAGGCTTGCTTAGTGATTCTAAACAAGTTCTAGGAGATTAAAAGATTAGTTAATTACGAGACACATCAATCATCAAATTACAGCATGTAAATACTATTGATTTGTGGTAGCATCGCATGTGCTCTAGCCATGAAAATTGGTGGAGAGGCTAAAGCACATGAGATCTCCAAGACCCAGAAATGGTTTGGGGAAATTCCACCCGGTTAGAGAGATATTAAAATAATTAATATTTTTAATGGAGTTCTTAAGTTTAAACCTAGGAAAATTAAAACATTAATGGGTATTAATATAAAACTGGGTGAGAATGTTCTAAATGACATGGTTCAAGCCAAATCTAATCTTAGCCATTGATTAGAGACTTAATTTCGGCCGTTGAAGATTCAACAAGAAAAGTATAAGAGGAGGCTTGAGGGTCAGTTGGAGATACGCCAAAACTGATCAGTCAGTTCGATTTTTTGGAGCGGGGCTTACTGAGAAAATTCGAGCTAGTGGTCTGTTCCAGTGAAGGCAGTGAGTACATAGCAGAGGCAGGGATAGTGCCAGAGGGTCAGCGTAGAGACCGAAGAGGCTGACACATAGGTAGCTAGAGCTACGCAGAGGCAGTTGGGGACTGCGCAGAGGCAGAGAGGCCTATGTGGGTGACGCAAAGGGGCCAAGTGTTGACGCTGAGATTCGTGAGGCTGACGCAGAGGCTTCAGGAGCTACGCTGAAGCTAGCAGGGCCAAGAGGAAGCGCCAGAAGGATTTTCATGGGGCAGACTAGAGTTGAGAGGCTGAATATCTATCTCCGAGAAGAGGTATTACTGTCGTGTAACAATCTCTGTTGGGTGAGCCATTTTTGGCACCCTCGTTGTACTCAAGAATTTGCATAATAATAAAACCTTCAGAACTGCTGCACTAGTTTTCTTGCATTGGGTTTTTCCGGGGACGATTGTCCCCTTGTGTGTTTGTCTCAGTATTTTAGTTGCTGATCTGTATATGGGTTAAGGTTGCATTTGTGTTTATTTCAATATTTATATTTATAAATAACTTGTTAATGGAATGAACAAGTAGGAGAAATTAAACCAGATAATGCAGTAGGGATTTCTGATGTGTCAGACTTAGAAATTTCAACGAATACTTCCACAAGTAATTTATATAACCATGAGCAAGTAAAGCAAATAGATAATCAATGATATCACAAGATAGAATATTTGCAAGAAGGAAATAAATAAACCAGTGCCAAATGTAAACTTGCAATTTGATAAGTGCTCAAGGAATAAATTTAAACTTGCAAAGTAAGAACATGTAATTGAAATATAGTAAGGATGTAATTGCACTTGAAATGTAAAACATGATCACATGAGATAACTTGAAGGAAATGTTGTTGATGAGAGATAATCCAGGATAGTTAGATGAACTCCAAATGCTTCAAGCAAATTGCTCCAAGTACAAATATTATAAGTGGTTGCCAAAGTAAAACCCACAATACTTGCAAATAATGCTACTTTAAAAGTAAATGATACTTGTAAACATACTCAAAATAGCATAAGCATGAGAATTGTATTGCCAGTAAAGTGATGTGTATGTTGAGTTTTTGGTAGTTTGGGAGGTACATTAAGCCCTAGTGTTCGGGGTTTGGAGGGCAAAGTGCCACAAGTAGGCTTATGGGCTTGAAACCCAAGCTTGGGGTTTTGCACCCATCGAGATTTGGGCCAAAACCATGAGCACATTTCTACATGTGATGGATGAGAATGATAGCTCTCAGCGAGACGAATCTAACGCAAGGAGAATCATCTGATTCCAAGTTGTAGAAATGGAGATATGATTTTTTTGAGTTATTTAATGGGTTTGCACATGAAGCGTCAAGGTCAGGTTGATGTAAAAATGATTTGTGACATATGTTCAAGCCCTAGAATGACGTTGAAGAAGCCCTCTTGTTGGTGTATAAATAAGAGGTGTTGTGAAGGCATTTGTACATCTATGTTGGTGCAACGCATGACTTGAAGAGCAAAAAGGAAGCTCAGTTGAGGAGGAGGATTCTCTGTTCTAGGCCATAGCCCTAGATGATCAAGCGAAGGAGCGAGTAGGGCACTCTCATGATTGTCTTGATCAGGGATTGGGCAGGTTCAGCCAGCATAGCAAGGAGTAAGGCCGAGGTCTGTAAGGGTAATTTTGGGCATTAAATCTGAAGGTTACCTTTGCGTATAGACTGAGAACCCTTGTGTTGATTGCAGGTGGAAGATAGGGTTGTTTGGGGTAGTTGAGAAGTCTATAGAGGTGCTTTGGTGTTGATTTTGGGTAGCATCGAATGTGCTCTAGCCTCGAAATTTGGTGGAGAGGCTAAGGCACATGAGATCTCCAAGACCCATAAATCGTTTGGAGAAATTCCACTCGGATGAGGAGTTATTAAAATAATTAATATTTTATTGGGTTCCTAAGTCTAAACTTAGGAAAATAAAAATATTAATGGGTATTCATAAAGATAAGGGTGAGAAGCTTCTAAGAGACGAGGATCAAGTCTGTTTTAATCTTAGCCGTTGATTAGAGACTTATCTCGGATGTTGATTAATCAACAAGAAAAGTATAAGAGAAGACTTGAGGATCATTTGGATACACACCGGTAGATACTCAGTATCCTAAGGAAAATCGATTCTCAAAGAGAAGAAGATCGATTTCAGAGGGAGAGTTGCAGGGTGGAGGAAGAGGAGGGCATCAACAACAGTCAGTGACTGAGGAGGAGGTGACGTAGGGGTATTGAGAGACAACGCAGAGGGAGACGCAACCCTCACGTAGGCTGACGCAGAACCACGCAGAGTGACGCAAAAGTGGGAGAAGGGTCTCCAGGGTGCAGAAAGTTTCCAGGGAAATTCTCAGGTGTTTTCTCTCAATTTCTCTGTAAAACCATTCCTTGTAAAGCGATTGTTGCTGAAGATTAGTAAAACCCTCATCTGCTGCACCGGTTTTCCCACATTGGGTTTTTCCATGGACAATTGTCCAAAAACAACTGTGTTGATGTGATTGGTTCTTGTGCATGTATATCATTGTTATTTTCTCTATGTAATTAGGTGATAAATGCAGTAGAATTTATTTTAATGTTTGCTGAAGGGATTTCGTAAATAACTTTTTGGGAAGAATAAGTAGGTGAAATAAATCAGTTGCTGTAGTAGAATTTTGGATTAGAAATTTTCACATGGTATTAGAGCAGAGATCCGGCAACAAGAGAGAAGAATTGGCTATGGGTCAGGAGCATGATGCAAAGGCATTAACTCAAAGGGACTCACGCAGATTTCTAGAAGAATGCATGAGGGACATGGATCACGATTCTTCTATGTTAGCTTCTAGACTGGAAGAAGAAGTTGCTTGCCTAGCAAGCTCTACCTCCTCTGAGGTTTGGTATATAGATAGTGGAGTTTTCTGGCATATGACAGGAATTCGAGAATGTTTTTCAAATTATCAGAAAGAAAGGATCAATTTTTAGATCACCATGGGAAATAAGGCAAAGTGTACCCCCGTAGGAAGAGGTACTATAGTCTTTCAAACCGAAGCAAGAGAGCGGCTTCAAGCAACCAATGTGTTGCATGTGCCAGGATTGGGGATGAACTTACTCTCCGTATCTCAACTTCAAAACAAAGGCTATGGTGTTTTCTTCATTAAGGAGAAAGTATATGTCAAACACCCGAGTTGGAAAAGGAAGGCCCAGATTGGAATCAGAAGTAATAGGCTGTATAGATTACAACTAGAATCACTAATGGCACTAATAGGTAGCAATAGAGATAAAGATTTGAATGAACTATGCCACAGGAGGATAAGACACTTACACCATGGGGCTCTGAGAACTCTCAGGAAAACAGTATCAGGAGTTCCAGAATTAAGTACCGAACGAGATGATGTATGCATACAGTGCGCTCGAGGCAAGTATGCCAAAGCAACGTTTTCCAGGAGTAACAATACAGCTCAGAGTGTTCTAGGATTGATACAATCAGACATCTGCGGACCTATGTCCATAAAAGCTCTTAGTGGTGCTGAATACTTCGTCACCTTCATCGATGACCATTCCAAGAAGATTTGGATCTACTTTCTGAAAACCAAGGATGAGGTTTTTGGTCAATTCAAAGAGTTCAAGGCTCTAGTAGAGAATTTGATAGGAAAGAAGATAAAAGTGCTGCGCTCAGACAATGTGGAGAGTACATTGACAAGGACTTCACCGATTTTTGCGCTAGGGAAGGCATCGAAAGAGAGTGGACAACTCCGTATAATCTGGAGCAGAATGGAGTAGCAGAAAGAAGAAAACGAGACTATTGTGGATGTAGCTAGGGCAATAATGTATGATTAGGATATGCCCAAATTCTTGTGGGTAGAAGCATGCAGCACGACAATTTATGTCCAGAATAGGACTCCACAAAGGGCATTGGGCAAAATCACTCTGGAAAGGGTCTTCACTGGGAAGACAACTAAAGTCAGTCATTACAAGATATTTGGGAGTTTGGCGTATTGTCGTATACCCAAAGAAAAGAGAAAGAAATTAGATCAAACTGCTGAGAAAGGATATCTTGTGGGATATAGCGAGAATGCTAAGGCATATAGAGTCTATCTTCCAGGGAGTAGGAAGGTAGTAGTTCGGCAGGATGTAAAGTTCATGGAGGACAGAGCTTTCAGGAAATCCCAAGAAATGCCTTCCGAGGAGCAGCCAAAAGATGATCTGTTGGTCCAACCACTTCGATCAGCAGAAACTAGTACTAGAAATTCTCCTAAAGGCAAAGCTTCAGAACAGGAGGAATCTCAGGAAGAGCTAATAGATGTACCCACTACTAGTGGAAGAACGAGCTGGGAACTCCGACAGATTCTACGGGATGCAAAGGACTTCATTGGTGCACCCAAAAATGATAAAAGGGAGCGAAGACAACCAGACAAATACCAGGCCCTAGTAGCTCAGGTTGGGGAACCCTCTAGTTTTCAGGAGGCCGTTCAACATCAAGTATGGGTAGATGCTATGGTGGAGGAATACAGTTTTATAATGGTCAGTGATGTCTGGGAAATGGCACCTAGGCCTCAGGACAGGTCAGTGGTAGGTTCGAGATGGATCTACAAAGTCAAATATGATGCAGATGACAGTGTGGAGAAATACAAAGCCAGGTTTGTGGCTAAGGGGTATGCTTAGAAGGAAGGGATAGACTACGAAGAAACCTTCGCCCCAGTAGCTAGGTATACTTCTATTAGAGCCTTAATATCCTTTGCAGCACAGATGGGGTAGGAGATTCACCGATGGATGTTAAGACGACGTTCTTGAAGGGGGTGATAGAAGAAGAAGTATACATTGAACAACCAGCGGGTTTTGAGACACATGAGAAGAAATCTCATGTATGCAGATTAAAGAAATCCTTGTATGGGCTTAAACATGCACCTGAGCATGGTACGGTCGAATTGGTGGCTACTTGCAGAAGATGGGGTTCATCAAGAGTGACGCAGATCCTAATCTCTACTATCTTGTTGTAGAGAATGAGCCTCTAATCGTGGTGTTATATGTGGATGATATTTTCCTGACAGGATCATCCAGGCTCATCAAAGACTGCAAGAAGAACCTAGCCACAGAATTTGACATGAACGATTTGGGACAGATGCATTATTTCTTGGGGTTGGAGGTTTGGCAGCAAAAGGGCTAGATCTTCCTTGGACAAGGGAGATATGCTACAGAGATCTTGAAGAGATTCAGGATGCATGACTGTAGACCTATGGCTACTCCAATGATCACCAACTAGAAGAAGATTGATGCATCATAAGATAAAGACGTTGATCCCACCTTGTATAGGCAGCGCATAGGGTCCCTGATGTATCTGGTCAATACTAGGTCAAACGTTTGTTACACTGTCAACACCCTTAGTCAGTTCATTTTGGAACCCAAGAGGGCGCACTGGGCAGCAGCCAAACATGTTCTCAGGAATATACAAGGAACAATCGAGCATGGTCTATTGTACACCCAAAGTAATGCAATTAGGCTGAGTGGGTTCACTGACACAGATTGGGTTGGAAGTTCAGTAAATTGGAAAAGTACAATTGGGTACTATGTCAACATTGGATTAGGAATAACATCTTGGTGTAGTAGAAAAAAAAAAAATCCGTGGCCCTGAGCTCAGCTGAAGCAGAATATATGGCAATTAGCACAGCTTCGTGTGAAGCCATATGGCTTAGAAAATTGCTTGTGAATCTATTCAGGAGAAGGATGGAAGCGACCAGGATTTTTTTGATAATCAGAGTTGCATCAAGCTCTCTGAGAATCCAGTATTGCATGATCAGTCGAAGCACATTGATATCAGGTGTCACTTTGTCAGAGACTGTGTCCAACGAGGGGTAGTACGTTTGAGGTACACTCCTACAGGAGGATAGGTGGCAAACATCCTCACCAAGGCTCTAGGAAGAACAAAGTTTGTTTATTTTAGGGAGAAGATGGGGATGGTGAAGAATCCATTTCAGTAGCAGAAATTGATAAGTATCGGGAGTTGCAGTGCAACAGTTAGCAGTGGCAGTGCTATGGGCAACATGATGCAACATGTTGAGAGGGAGCTGTAGTATAGATGTAGCAGTGGCAGTGGCAATGTCATGGGTAGCAGTATAGGAAGCAATAGTGCAGTGGATGTGGGGTAGCAGGCCAAGCATCAACACATAGGACCGATGCGGAGGATTAGTGTGATGCTTCTATGGTGAAGCATTGCTAGAGCACATTCCTCGCTAAGAGGGAGTGTTGATTTTGGGTAGCATCGGATGTGCTCTAGCCTTGAAATTTGGCGGAGAGGCTAAGGCACATGAGATCTCCAAAACCCAAAAATCGTTTGGAGAAATTCCACCTGGATGAGGAGTTATTAAAATAATTAATATTTTAATGGGTTCCTAAATCTAAAGTTAGGAAAATAAAAATATTAATGGGTATTAATAAAGATAAGGGTGAGAAGCTTTTAAGAGACGAGGATCAAGTCTGTTTTAATCTTAGCCGTTGATTAGAGACTTAATCTCAGTTGTTGATTCATCAACAGGAAAAGTATAAGAGAAGATTTTAGGATCATTTGGATACACACCACAGATACTCAGTATCCCAAGGAAAATCGATTCTCAAAGAGAAGAAGATTGATTTTAGAGGGAGAGTTGCCAGGTGGAGGAAGAGGAGGGCATCAACAGAAGTCAGTGACTGAGGAGGAGGTGACGCAGGGGTATTGAGAGACAACGCAGAGGGAGACACAGTCCAGGAGAGACGCAACCCTCATGCAGGCTGACGCGAAGGGACACAGAACCACACAGAGTGACGCAGAAGTGGGAGAAGGGTCTCCAGGGTGTCAGAAAGTTTCCAGGGGAAAGTCTCAGGGGTTTTCTATCAGTTCTCTGTAAAATCATTCCTTGTAAAGCGATTGTTGCTGAAGATTAATAAAACCCTCATCTGTTGCATCGGTTTTCCCACATTGGGTTTTTCCAGGGACAATTGTCCAAAAACAACTGTGTTGATGTGATTGGTTCTTGTGCATGTATATCATTGTTATTTTCTCTGTGTAATTAGGTGATAAATGCAGTAGAATTTATGTTAATGTTTGCTGAAGGGATTTCGTAAATAAATTATTGTGAAGAATAAGTAGGTGAAATAAATCAGTGGTTGCAGTAGAATTTCGGGTTAGAAATTTTTGGCTGAAGTCCCTGAGTAGATGAGGAGCAGCAGTGGGCAGTTGAGAGTTGTTCACAAGTGGAGCTGCGAACAACTCGACATGAGTCTTGATGTGTTGTGCCCTTGATGGGTTAAGGTACGACTAGTGAGCAGATTGGATAGCCGAGGTTCAGTGGTCAATTGGATTTGGATCATTGATAGAGGCAAGAGTTGTAGATCACTAACTTGATTTCTCGACAAACCCTGCCCCAGAAAATCGAATTCACTGATCAATTTGGTGCATCTCCAACTGACCCTCAAGCCTCCTCTTATACTTTTCCTGTTGACGATTCAACGACCGCGATTAAGTCCCTAATCAATGGCTAAAATTAGATTTGTCTTGATCCTCGTCTCTTAGAAATTTCTCACCCATTTTATATCAATACACATTAATATTTTAATTTTACTAAGTTTAGACTTAGGAACCCCATTAAAAATATTAATTATTATAATATCTCTTCATCCGGGTGGAATTTCTCCAAACGATTTATGGGTCTTGGAGATCTCATGCGCCTTAGTCTCTCCACCAATTTTCATGGCTAGAGAACATTCGATGTTACCAAACATCAACACTCCCTCTTAGCGAGGAATGTGCTCTAGTAATGCTTCACCATAGAAACATCATAGTGATCTTTCGCATCGGTACTTGTGTTGATGCTTGGCTTGTTGCCTCACATCCACTGCACTGCTGCTTCTTGTACACTGCCACTACCACATCTGTCCTGCAACTCCCTCTCAACATGCTCCATCATGTTTCCCATAGCATTGCCACTGCTAATTGGTGCCCTGCAACTCAGTTACCGAGAAGTAAGTAACTGACTTCTCCCAACCATTGACATCCAGGTCAGTCTGGAAGCCTCGTGATGCTGAAGCTGCCTCTGCTGCTACCCGGTGCTGTCTCTGCTGCCACTGCGCCGCTGCAACCTCTTCTGTGCCTCTCTCACTGCTGCAAACTCTACCACGCTACTACAAACTTTTGCACTCTAGCCTTGCCTTGCTGCTCCACCACACTTTGCTCCACTCGACACTTGTCATCATGCTACTATCATTACGGGCTCCCGTAGTCGGATGTGATCCAAGAGTTTGGGGCCTTGGGCACCTCAAGGATCCTGCCCTTGGTATGTAGTCCTCCTAACTACAACATGATGTCTCCCCACCTCTTATCTAGAGGCGCATGAGCATACATGGCACAATCGTCATCAATCTTGACCTCTTTCTTCGCCCTAGCTAGAGCTGCCTTTGAATCTGAAGCTTCTCCCTTTCCTTTCTTCCTAGGGCACTGAGATGAATAATGTCCCAGCTCCCCACAGTTGAAGCACTTGACCTTGGAGATGTCCTTCTTATTCGTCTTCTGGATTCCCTGTTGTCTCGCAGATGCTAGAGCCGCATCCTCCTCCTCTTTTTTGACTCGAACTCCCTTACCACTACTCCCTGCCTTGGCCAACCAACTGATCTCTTCATGTCGAAGAGTAGCCACATCTCTTCCCAACTAGGGAGAGTCGCTCTGCCCAAGATGCTTTTGACAAACGTCTCCCAGTGCTCGGAGACTGCATTCAGAGTAGTCCTGACCATAAACTCTGGATCCGGTGTAGACCCCACGGAAGTAAGTTGGTCGCAAATTCCTTGCAACCTGAGGAGGAAGTGATCTATCTCCTCTCCTTTCTGCATCTGATATAACCTCAGCTGATTCTCTAATAACATATTCCGCTGCACGAAAAAGCCCTGGTATAAGGTGGTGAGCGTCTGCCACATCTCATTTGTTGTGTTCTTCTCAGCAATATGTGGTATGACATGATCCTTGACGCCATCTAGGATCATGCATTTCGCGTTTACCATGGTCTCCTCATACTTCTCATTTTCATTCGGGTCAACTGGGACAACTACGGTTTTCAAGGCATAGTCCTCGGCAGACTAAGAGCTGAGAGGCAGACGCATAGCTGTAGAGGGTGACGCAGTCCCTGGAGGGTGACGCAATTCCAGAAGATAGCTTGGAGCAACTTTCATTGTCCAGTTGAGGAACAATCGAAGTTACTGTGGGGCGAATCATCCAGTTGCTGAATTAGCCCGAATATCTGTCTCTGGAACAAGGTACTTCTGCCAAGGAAAATCTATAAATTGTGAGCCATTTCTGGCACCCTAGTTGTACTCAGAAATCTGCATAATAATAAAACCCTCATATTTTCTGCACCGGTTTTCCCGCATTGGGTTTTTCCGGGGACGATTGTCCAAAAATAACGGTGTCCCTTGTGTTGTCTCAATTTATTTGAGTTGTTGATCTGTATATTTGTGAAGGCTGCATCTGTGTTTACTTCGATATTTATGCATTTAAATAACTTTTTAATGCAAAGAATAAGTAGGAGATAGTAAAACAGATATTGCAGTAGGGTTTTCTGATCTGTTAGATTTAGAATTTTTCACATGGTATCAGAGCAATTGCAAATCAAGGAGGACTGAAGACACCAACAAAAGAAATTTGAGGATTTGTAGCAGAGAAGCAGCTGTCCCGAGAGACAATGATGTTCCAGAGCTGAAGAGGCAAGAGGAGGAGTGACACTTTGCTAAGAGGGTGATGCAGAGGCTCACGCGGAGCATGCGTCAGCATTCTGAGCTAGGAGGAGAGTCAGCGCAGAGGCAGAAAGGGGGGTAGATCAGGCCTATGCAGTGCCCGATCATCTTTCTCATCCAGGAAGGATTGACGTTGAGACCAGGAGGAGCTGATCCAACTCTCACTGTGATTGCGCATAGCTAGAAGGGCTTAGATTCTTTAGTTGTCGAGGTTAAGGGAGCTGTGCAGATTGTGATTTGAGGAGCTGGTGGGACGTTGTTTCTGTTTGTGCAGAACAATGCCTAAGGAAACAAAACCAAGGTAGAGGGAAGCACTACCTCGATGGATTTCTAGCCAAGAAATCCAGATTCGAGTTGCAACAACAAGGGGGGATTGGAGAGGAGTGATTTGACAGTTGGCAGAGTTCCAAGAGGGAAGTTGAGACTCGGAGGGAGTCCAGAAGAAGAGCAGATATGGCAGTGAACAGATTGAGGGATCAAGACAGATTCGATGGAGCTTCCAGATGACAAAATTTGAAGCCCCGTCCAATCTGTCTTGATCCCTCAATCCGTTTACTGCCATCTCTGCTCTTCTTCGAGACTCCCTCCGAGTCTCGACTTCCCTCCTGGAAGTCTGCCAACTGTCAAATCACTCCTCTCCAATCCCTCTTTGCTGCTACAACTCAAATTTGGATTTCTTGGATAGAAATCCGTCGAGGTAGTGCTTCCCTCTACCTTGGTTCTGTCTCCTTAGACACTTTTCTGCACAGACAGAAACAATGTCCCACAAGCTCCTCAAATCACAATCTGCACAGCTCCCTTAGCCATGACAACTGAAGAATCTGAGCCCTTTTGGCTCTTCGCAGTCACAGTGATTGCTGGATGAACTCCTCCTGGCCTTAGTTTCAATCCTTCTTGGCTGAGAAAGATGACCGGGCACTGTGTAGGGCTGATCTGCCCCCCTTTCTGCTCTGCGCTGACTCTCCTCCTGGCTCAGAATGTTGGCGCAGGCTTTGTGTGAGCCTCCGCGTCACCATCTTAGCACTGCGTCACTCCTCCTCTTGCCTCTTCAGCTCTGGAACATCGCTTTCTCTCGAGACAGCTGCTTCTCTGCTACAAATCCTTAGATTTCTTCTGCTGGTGTATTCAGTCCGCCTTGATCTGTAATCGCTCTGATGCCATGTGAAAATTTCTGAATCTAACACATCAAAAACCTCTACTCCAATATTTGTTTTACTATCTCCTACTTGTTCTTTGCATTAACAAGTTATTTAAATGCATAAATATCGAAGTAAATAGAAATGCAACCTTCACAAATATACAGATCAACAACTGAAATAAACTGATACAACACAAGGGACACCGTTATTTTTGGACAATCGTCCCCAGAAAAACCCAATGCGGGAAAACCGGTGCAACAGATATGAGGGTTTTATTATTATGCAGATTTCTGAATACAACTAGGGTGCCAGAAATGGCTCACCCTTTAGAGATTTTCCTTGGCAAAAGTACCTTGCTCCGGAGACAGATATTTTGGCTAATTCAGCAACCGGATGATTGGCCCCACAGTAACTTCGATTGTTCCTCAGCTGGACAACGAAAGTTGCTCCAAGCTATCTTCTGGAATTGCGTCACCCTCCAGGGACTGCGTCACCCTCTACGACTCTGCGTCTGCCTCTCAAGTCTTAGTTTGCCCCACAGAAACACCACAATGCAGCTCCTTCAGCGTAGCGTCAGCTCTGCTAGCCTCTGCGTCTGCCTGCGTCAGCTTCTCGGCCTCTTGCGTCCTCTGCGCTGGCCCTTTAAGCCTTTGCGTCAGGTCTGGCTGCTTGTGCATCAGCCCAAGCTGCCTCTCCAGCACTTTCTCTGCCTCTCTGCTATGTATTCTCGGCCTTCTACCGAACTGCCCCTCATTGCAACGGATCCCTAACTCGATTTCTCAGCAAACCCTGCCCCAGAAAATCGAATTGACTGATCAATTTGGCGCATCTCCAATTGACTCTTAAGCCTCCTCTTATACTTTTCCTGTTGACGATTTGACGACCGAGATTAAGTCTCTAATCAACAGGTAAGCTTAGAATTGGCTTGATCCTCGTCTCTTAGAACTTTCTGACCCATTTTATATTAATACACATTAATATTTTAATTTTCCTAAGTTTAGACTTAGGAACCCCATTAAAAATATTAATTATTTTAATATCTCTTGATCCGGGTGGAATTTCTCTAAACAATTTATGGGTCTTGGAGATATCATGTGCCGTAGGCTCTCCACCAATTTTCATGGCTAGAGCACATCCGATGCTACCTAAAATCAACAATATCTTGTTGAGGGTAGATTGGTTGTCGATGTATTGACACCAAGCCCTAGTTTGTATTCTTGTACTTGTGGATGTATGAGGGCCATTGTTGTTGATTTCTGGTAGCATCGGATGTGCTTTAAGTATCAAAGTTTGCAGGGAGGCTTGGGCACATGTATTCCAAAGAACCCATAAAACCTTTTTTGAAATTCTTCCCGCAGACAATTTTATTAATATTTTTTATATTTTTAATGGGACCCTAAGTCTAAACTTAGGAAATTAAAATAATTAATGGGTATTAATCTAACTATGGGTGTAACTTCTAGAAGACTATGGGTGTAACTTCTAGAAGACGAGGATCAAGCATAAATGATCTTAGCCATTGATTAGCTTCTAATCTGGGCTGTTGAATGTCAACAGGAATATTATTTAAGGAGGCTTGAAGGTCATTTGGAAGACACACAAAGAGTTGATAAGTCAGATCAAATTGTTGAATCTAGAAGCAGCGTAGTGATTTGTAGTGATCACGCGGAGAGGGGCAAAAGGAGTTTTGGCTGGAGGATCTTCTCCGGAGCCAAGAATATTCAGCAGAGAGGCAAAGAGACACATAGAGGAGGTAGCGCAGAGGGCAGAGAGGGTGATGCAGAGCCAGGAAGGGCTCACGCAGGTCCCACACAGGCCCCTCGCAGAGCACCACAGAGGCCTCTAGTGCAAAAGTCCGAGTTTGCTGAGGAGGCTGATGTTTTTGAGATGGGAGGGTTGGAATAGGCTTTTGAGGGAAAATCAAGTCCCAGTTTAGTTGAAGCAGGGCCTTAGAGGCTGACGTAAGGGCAACGCAAAAGTAGCCAAGAAACTCGTGGTTTAGTTGCTGGATCAGCGGGACTTGCAGTGTAGAGTGAAGTAATCTCACCCGTTTCTTCTGCTAAGTGATTTTCTCTGTAACTGGATTGCTGGGAAGGCATCCAGTAGTTGTGTTCAGAAATACTTCAGCCTAATAATAAAAACCCTCAGATCTGTTGCACTGGTTTTCTCACATTAGGTTTTTCCGGGGACATTTGTCCAAAAACAACTCTCATTTGTATGTATCTTTCTCTATTGTTCAGTTTCTTGTTTCGACATATTATTTAAATGGTGTAGGCTGCAGTGTATGTATTTCGATGTTTGCCGTAGGAAACTGCAAATAACTTGTTCATGTAAATCTAACAAGTAGGAGAAATATCATCAGTTTTTGCAGTAGGGATTCCGGGTTTAAGGAATTTTCACAATTTTTCTTGGTACGGGAGCCCTAGACTGTTGTATTATATGTCGATTAATATAATGAAGTTGGGTTGAAAAATGTAAAAAAGTTGTCTATATTTTGTGCATGTGTGATTTACTGTTGTTTATATTTTGCTGTGCAAAGTATTATCATTGAGATTCTTGGTTTGGTAGCGTCAAAGATTTTAAGACTCTATCCTAGACCCAAGATCGTGGAAATTCAACAATGTAATGTAGAGAGTGCTCTTGGATAATTTTCTTAAATCTATTCTAATGTATTCTAAGGTGAGAACTTCCTTTCTTAGCTTTTTCCCTTATAAGAATAGGGATAATAGCTTGGGGCCTCAAGTGGAGAAGCTTAGCTTCATTACCAAAAATCCACCTAGACCCTCAAGTCTATCCACGTGCCATCGTTCCGACACAGGACTCAACCATACTCGAATTGCATGGTCACGTGTTTACCTTCTCCAAATTTGGGAAAAGAAACTCAAGGAAGGGGTCTGTTAGGGGTCCTAGCACGAGCTCTAAGGGGGCAACTACTAGACCAAGTGGCAATAATGGGATAAAGACCCATTGTCACCTCAGTCATTGTTCCCTGCTTTTTACGGACTTTCACTGATGGGAGGAGTCTCGGTATAAGGGAAATCACTAGAAAAGGTATGTCAATGATGGAGAATTAGTGATTTCAAGAACCCATTCATAGGAGAAACTCAGATTATAGGGCTTACTTGTTCAAGAAGCAAGGTGAATGGCTCTCCAAGAAAGGCTTGAATGGAATCCTAGACCTAGGGATTAGGGATATTTCTTAAGATAAGATGTCCTAAACCTAAGAATCCTAAGAGAATAGGGTTTCTAAAATGATCCTTGTGAGATTAGAGTGATAGTAGGTATCAGACCAGAAAGAAGCCTGAGTGGACCTGTTGTCGTTCAGATTGTACAAGCACCGCGACAACAACTCAGGTCAGGGGCTGTCACTCTTATCCCCGACCTCCCTGTTCTAGCTGTCTCCCAACAATAGGCTATGGGGGTTAGGCCCTATGGAAGTGTGAAGACGAAGGACAAGTTGGCAACCAATGAGTTTGAGAGACACGACTGAGTGGCCTAGCTACTTGGTTAATTTTAACAAGACTTAACGATTATATTAAATTGAATTGTGAGACCAGTGCCTTATGGAGTCAACTTCTTGCTTATTACCAATTAAATGCCAAGTAACTGGATGGACAATTGCTGCTTGGATGAATGACTATCTTATATGAAGTGCAAATCCTACAAGCTAGGTGAAATGCAAAATCTTGGTTGATTTTAAGTTAAATGCCTATTCTAAGTGTAACTTTCCTCTTAACCGTTTTAGAACTAGTCTCTAGAGAAGGTTGTGGGATGCAAGTCAACAGGAAGAAAGAATTGGTTTGATTAACGATACATCCCCCTGTGTTCCAACCACTCGATGCCTTCGGCATTGCAGAGTAGGTGAAATGCAGAATCTTGGTTGATTTTAAGTTAAATGTCTATTCTAAGTGTAACTTTCCTCTTAACTATTTTAGAATTAGTCTCTAGAGTAGGTTGTGGGATGGAAGTCAACAGGGAGCAAGCAAAGGTTTGATTAACGATACCTCCCCCTGTGTTCCAACCACTTGATGCCTTCGGCGTTGCAGAGACCGTGCCTTTGACGACTGCAAGGTCGCCATGTTAACCACTAAAAAGGGTTTAAGTTCGTCAAGCTAAATTGAGAAAGGGTGGCCCTCAATATCTATCAACCAAGCTTATGCTTGGAGGTAAATTATTAAGGAAACAAGACTTAGAATGCAATGCAAGATGGATTGAGTGATTTTCAAGGTAAGATTGTTTAAGTACATAATTATGACTTGACCTTGAGTTATACCACCAAGTACTTATCAATGAGATCACAATCTTATCCCAAGAAAATGTGCCAAGTTACCAAGTTCCAAATAGATATCCACAATATACAGTTATTCAACAATTACGGGATGTGCTCAAATCTCGTAATGACTTTTTCAATGATAATTGGAGCACTTAGAATGATTTGATCGATGCTTAACAAGATACCGTCGGTTATTAACACAAAATTATCAATTCTCCTACTCCAGTTAGAAACTTTAAAGATACTTCAAAGAGAGAAATGTCAATAATACTCAAATCATTCAAGATATGCTTGATTAGATTAAAACACTCAATACCAATGACCCTTTATGCAAGATGCCAAAGACGATCACTAGAGACAATTAGAAACCTTTCAAGATATTTAAATGATGATTTTTCAACAAGATTATTGCTTCAACAATTAGTCTCCTTTATGCAATTAGATTTCAAGTTAAGAGCTTCTCACGATATGCCAATATAAGATAACCATTCACAATTAGATACCAATGTTCAATGAACTCTTAGATTCATTCACTTAGACAACCAGGATTGCTATATTATGTGCTTTAGGGAGTGAACCACTTAGTGCAAAATTGACAAGATTATGAGTAAACTCACAACGGACAACAAGTGTTAGTTTTCTTATCCAATATTATGAATGTCAACAAGCACATTACATAATGAAACATTTTTTTTCTTACAAGGCATGAATTATTGGAAACACTTCAAGTTACTTATGATCTCATGGTACCAAGTGACGTAAATGAGCAATTATAACAGCAGTAGATTTCTTGTGCTTGAGTATTTCTAGATGTAAACTTGAGATGCCAAAATGTAAGTGAAATAAGCTAATATCAAACCACTTTTCAAAATGGCAATTTCTTAATGTATTAGGCCTTTTAATGATGCAAATGCCATTGCTAGATCAGATTCGATTATGTTATGACAGTCAGCAATACATCAATGAGAAGTAGTCAATTAAAAGCTACCCAATTTATGCAACAATTAACTAGTGAACTCTAGGTCACTTTTAAATGATTTGAGTGCATCCAAAATTAATTTTTACCACTGTTATGAATGTATTCAGAGAGCTGTAGCAAACAGTGAGAGAAAGTAGGGTTTAGAGATCAAACCCTTGGCCTCTACGCCTAGAAGAAACTTGCCCACTTGCCCAAATTTTCTTCCAATGACTATGGCACCTGAAAACACAAATTTGTAGCCCAATTTTCTTGCAAAACCCACCAAGGATCAGTTTCAAAAAATTTAGAGACTAGCTGCAGTGCAAGAGGGTTAATGAAGAGGCCTCTAGCCTTGACGTCAAGGGCTAGAAAGGGCAGCAGTTCAAAGGAAAGGGCCTTAGAGGCCACGACCAGGCTGCAAGGGTAGGATAGAGAGCAAATGAGGGCCGAGGAGGGCTGGACGGAGGGCCAAGAGGCATAAATAAGGTTGTGAATGGCCTAAATGAAGGGGTCAAGGGGCTAAAGGAGGTAGTGGAGAGCTTAGGGAAGGAGACCGAGGGGATAGGAAGGGCTAGAATCCCACGACAAGGGCCAAGGAGGCAGGCCGAGGCCCTGAAGGGGCTAGACGACTTCCCTAAGAGGGAGTCGTCGGCATAAAGGGGCCACAAAGAAGTGACCCTGGGGCTTAGGATGGCCAATGCTAGGCCTAGGCGGCCTGAAAATTTGCAAACCCTTGCCCAAAATTGAATTTGCTTCAGATCTTTGAAATTACTGCATAATTCTTCAATTGTTGGACCTGCAAAAATTGTAGAGGCTAAATGTTACCCTCAAGGACTAGATCTAGCTCTAATCCAACAAACTTCCTTTGATCTCACCAGCACAAATAGATTTACAAGTGCCCAAACCCCACTATATACAAAAAATCAAAATTCCCAAATTCCCAAAAAACCCCAACTGCAAAACAAAGGTTAGAAAATAAAATAATTTACAAAAACTATTATACAAAATATATTTACAAAATATGCAAATGTACAATGCTTAGAGAAATTTTGAAGAATATATTTTTTATAGATGTTGACAATAGCTAGATTTATTTCGAAAATAAATGTTAAACCATAGCCTTAGCGAAGTTAGAAAATCATATAAAATATTCAGAATCCAAACATAGTCAGCTTGTGCTCATAGTTTGTGAACTTGGAGCCCAAAGGCTGGGGAACCTGCAAACTCTATATTTTCTCAAGAAGCAACCGTTAGAACATACAATGAATCAGATCACCTAAGATAAGTCCAAAACTTACCAATAGAATTTTCCTATCATCTACAATGAAATAATGATTTAATTAATATTTTAAACACAATATAGGAATGCACATACCTAGCACATACCATGAAATGCACTCAAAGTCTTTTATTATGATGATCAAAACGTTCCCAGCGTGACAATGGATATACACTACTAGCTTTTACAAAGTTACATTAGAGCAGAGCTCAAGATCAAGATGAAAATAGAAGCAAAATGCCTTCTATTTATAGAGAAATTCCTCCAAGTGGAAAATAACGACTAGTTGTCTTGATTCCCGTCAAAATAATTCCGACTATCGATAAATCTTTGATGACAGTTTAATCTTTGCCATAAAAAATATCTATTTCTGAGAAATTTTCGAATTCTTTATTAAAACCATTTTTTATTAGCTCAAAAATAATTATTTTGAGCTAATTTCCTAAAAAATTTGACTTTGAATTAACCACCAAGGTCCAAGGGTCCATTTTTTCTTGAAATATCCAATATTCCCTTGGTGGAGGACCTCAAAAAATTAATTTATTTTAGACCCACGAATTACCTACAAAAATTAATTTCTTTTAGACCCACAAATTTTTCTACTTGGAGAATTTAATTTCCCTAACATTTTTTTTCTCAGTAAAGGCTAATTCTATTAAAGGAAAATCAAAATAATATTACAAGTTGAAGCCTCAGGCATAGGCATCTGAGAGCAGTCAACACAGCAAACCATCCCAAGAATGGGAGGACTAGAAACAGAAGCAAGAAGTCGAACATTGGAAGCAGAAACAACGATAAGATCATAGAAGTCTGAAGCTGTCAAGATCAAAAGCATAAAAATAGAGAGCTGACCATATCCACAGAGGAGCTACAGGCTGCCACTGCGCCAGGAAAAAAGAACCACATTCCAGTCTGCCGAGAGGAAATTTGAACCGCCATCCCAAAAGTCGCCTGAGCGTAACCAAAAAGAAGCAGTAGATAAAACCGAGGAGATACGAAAATGGCCAAGTGGCATTACATTTCCATGCCCAGGTCCGGAGGCTCCTCAACCACCGGGCAGGCATTGCCATACCAAGTCTCTTCATCTTTAGCAACGTCACCAGCATCACTGCTGCCAGGAGTAGTCGACGAGGGACGAGTATCACTAGAACAGCCAGCCGTGGCCAACGAGACATAGGTGCCATGCGAGCTGCCACCTGGCAGCTGAGAATCGTCAGGGCCACCTCCCTTGTCATGCTTCTTGCCACATTCGTCCATCTTGCCTTCAGCTGCCAAGTTCTGCCCATCGCCTTGGCTTTCCCCGTTGCCCTGACTACCCTGAGATAGCTCGGCTGGAGTGAGGCTTGTAACCAGAGGCGGAGCTTCTTCTTCAGAAAAGATTATCGTGACATTGGCCGAGATAATGGCCCTGTTAAGGTTGCTTTGGAACCTGAAGTGGGTGGACTGAAATGCGTTGTGCGAGAAAGGCCTGCAGGAAGGGCTGAGAGGAGGTGTATTTGTCTGAGATAAGGGCAGAGAAGGAGGGGCAGGATTTTGATCGACAGATTGAGCTCGCTGAGAGCGCCCCCACCCCCGCCCCCCTCGGCTTCCACCGTAGCGGCTTCTCATTCGTTCCCGAACCATGATGAGGCCACAGACGGAGGGCGTAGAAACACAGGAAGCTTTGGAGGGGAGATGAGACAGGACCAGGGGGGTTCCGATGATACCCAGTAAACTGGCCTGAGACTAGAGAAAGGGGGCCTTAGGCACAGCAGCAAGAGCCACGGAGAGCGACTCACTAGAAGCATAAACCGACTTGCTGCAGAGAAGAGTGACAAGGGACAAGAAGGGGCGAGAGGACGAAGAATAAATATAGGGATTGAGAGCTGAAAGGGCCATGATTGTTCCAGCATTAACCTTGCTTCGGACAGAGTGAGCCTTTAATTCCAGCAGCAGGTGGGATCGGTTTCGCCTTAGGTGAGTCGAATTGAGCCGGATGTGAGCCGACGTGAGCCTGGATGACTGCACAAGACTGCATCTGGTAGGACTACGCCCCTACAAACATAATTAATTCCATAAATTTTCATTTAATTCACCTGCATACGGGTAATTTCCCTAACATTTTAATTTTTGATTCAAATTAATTAATTTTTTGGCTTAGGATTTAATTTTAATTTTGCCAGAAAAATTAATTAATTGACACTTGAGGCTTGAGGGGATTAATTATTTTTCCACTCAAACATTTTAGCCATGGTGTCTAAGTATGAGGGACCACGCACTAAAATATTTTTTACATAATATTTTACAAATTCGTCCCTCAAAGGGGGATACCCGTTCGTTATAGGCTCGAGGGGATTAATTATTTTTCCACTCAAACATTTTAGCCATGGTGTCCAAGTATAAGGGACCATGCACTAAAATATTTTTTACATAAGATTTTACAAATTCAACCCTCAAAGGGGGATCCCGTTTGTTATAGACCCTCAAAATAGACACCCAATTCTGCGACAAAATATGATCTAGTAAACCAAATGATTTGTAATAAAATCATTTAGCCAATTAGCTTAAGTTATTCCCAAATCACTTTTACAAAGACTTGACTAAAACACTAAAACTCACGTAAGACCTTGATGATAAATTTCCCTTAGATTTGGGGTGAGGTTGGAGGGAGAAACTTTGTCGATTATCCGTGTTTAGAAACACATAGAAATCAATGAGACGAAAAACCTCATAGGATGAAATTTGTTGCCAAAATAATAGGCTTACCTAGGTTTTTACATAAATACATGGTCTTACTAGCATCATTTACATTACAGAATTGCAGAACGGGTTTACAATGACATAAGAATTGCTGGATGATGATTCTGATCTTTGAAAAGTTCCCTTCAAGCTTCTAGATCCTATTTCCTTGGAATGTTGAAAAAATGGGTGCAACAGGACCCAAACAAGGTCAAGGGACTAGAGTGAAACTTCAAACAAAAGTTCTTGACCAAGTAAGGGAGGAGAAAAGGATCAAAGAGATTAGATTTGACTTGAGATTTCAATGCAATGATCCTTTATGAAGCCACTAACTAGTGAAACGTAAGGCCAAGAACGGAGTTGGAACTAGGACTTGGGATAATTCTCAATCTAGCCACGCGAATTTGCTCAAAATTTGTGAAGGCCAAGAGGACACCCTACCCCATTTATGGACCAACTCTCTCACCAAATGGATGGTTGCAATGAATTTCGTGTGATGCTCTAGGAGGCACTAGGGTTAGGGCTTAGAGAAAGAGAGAGAAAGAGGTGGAAAGATGATTGTTGAAGCGATTGCCAAGGATAGGATCAGTGCCCAACCAATTAGGATAACATAGTCAATGGGATTTCAAACTTTGGAGTTCTTTTACCCAATCAAGGAGTTCCCCAACAACTTCGCATAGCCCTAAAGGCAACAACTAGGTTACCAAAGAAATTTATACTTCTTACTGTTGCGACTTGATGACTTATCAAGGCAATTCTTGAGATAATGTACCCCTAAGAACTTTCATTCACTATACCAAACATATAACATATGAAATACCCTCACAAAATCAAATTGGCATTTCAATTAGAGAAGAATTTAGATTCCATGAGCAAAAATTCCATACATTATACATGTGTGCATGAAATAGAGAAATATACCATAAAAAAACACTTACAAGTATAGTGAATATATCCAATCATCAAAGAGAGACAAAATCGAAGCTCCAAGACCAAGAAAAGATTTCCAAATGTCAAAATGCATCAATGTTCATCCAATTCATCCTCCAATAGCTATAGCGAAATTCTCAAGAAGAGATAGAATCACAATCTAAGTGATGATGAGAGATCAAATGAACCTTTGTCATATTTATATGATCCTCCAAGGGATTCGAATGGCCTAATTATTCCTAAAAATGCCCCTACAATAAAAATAATGTGCAAAATAACATCTTTTTGGTGACAAGCCCACCAAATAGCTCCATAACATGAAAAATAAGCCTCTCAGGAGGGCCAAAATGATAATACAATAGTTAGGAGGGTTGTTGGAAGGCCTAGTGAAGTCCAACCTATGCCAAAATGAGTAGAAGGGCTCTAAAAGTAGTGATGAAGGAGATGGCCCCTTGATCTCCAAGCAAATGACTTGTAGTTGCCCGGAGTGGCTGTGGGGGCACAAAATCGTCCTCATGGTTCTCCAACTAAATCGAACAAACCTGTATCCCATCTGCAAGGGCTAGAACAATGATGCAATCCCTCCCTTTGTCTCCCATGGTGAGACACAACCCCATCTGGGCCCTAGATCAACTACCAAATATGTGGTGCAAGTGCGTAGACGGCTGGACAAGGTGGTCCAGATTCATCATCATCATCAAATAAGTTGGACACAAGCGAGCAATGAATAGTGCTGAAGGATCCCATCGCATGGCTATTTGCTCTCTACTATAGTGGAGGCCCATGACTCTCTAGAGTCTACACACACCCTACAAATGTTAATATGACCCTCTGGAGGGCTTTAACCTCGTATAGGGAGACCAAACCCCAAGTTGAAAGCCCACCTGCAATCCTGTATAAGATCCAATGTGTCTCCTCACCTTCGAGTACAACAAATCATTAGTGTAATTGGGTAAATGAGCTTACAAGTCATGGAACCAAGTTGGCACTTCATAATGGCATGCCCTTCCATAATGGGCTTTAGTGTGAAAATTCCTATACTCAAGGAACCCCTACTGCAACAAAACTTAATTTACTTCTCCTACTTGATTTTAATATACATGATCAAGTTACTTTCTGAATAATACTGAAGCAAATTACTTCTACAACCTACACCAATTTAATTTGATTACATGAAACAAGCGACTGAGCAAAGAACAAGATACATTGGACACCGTTATTTTTGGACAAAATAGTCCCCGGAAAAACCCAATGCGGGAAAACCAGTGCAACAACTCTGAGGGTTTTATATTATTAAGCAGTAGTTTTGAATACAATGCTGGATGCCCTCCCGACAATCTAGTTATAGAGAAAAATATAATGGCGGAGAACTGAGTGAGATTACATCGCTTCACTCGATAGTTTTCGGTTGATCCGATAGTAGAACTGGCAAACCGCCAACTATCTCTGCGTTGGCCCTGCGTAGGCCTTGTGTTAGCCCTGCACTGTCTCTTATGCCTCTTGGAGCATTTGTGTCAACCTCTCCCGGCCCTTCTAGCAGCTCCCTGACAGTTCCAAATTTCTGTGTGAAGACAACTTCCCTTCTGTGTTGGCCCTTTTGGCTGTGCGTCAAGCTTGCGTGGGCCCAGATTGGCCCATCGTCAGTCCCTCTAGGTGTTGCGCTGCCTGCATTGGTGGCTCTTCGCCTCTCTGCCCAGTGTTCCCAAACTATCCCCAGAAATTTCAAACTCTAGAACAATTCGCTCTCTCAATGTGTTGTTGAATGAACCCCAAGCCTCCTTCTTATACTTTTCTTGTTGAGACTTCAACGACCAAGATTAAGTCTCTAATCAATAATTAAGATTAAAAACTTGACTTGATTCGCTTTCTAGAACATTCTCACCCATATTTTGATTAATACCCATTAATACTTTAATTTTCCTATGTTTAGACTTAGGTACCCCATTAAAAATATTAATTATTTTAATAAAATACAATACGGGTGGAATTTCACCAAACGGTTTCTAGGTTCTTTAGAACTCATGTGTCTTAGCCTTTCCACCAATTTGTGGGCCCAGATTGGCCCATCGTCAGTCCCTCTAGGTGTTGCGCTGCCTGCATTGGTGGCTCTTCGCCTCTCTGCCCAGTGTTCCCAAACTATCCTTGCCCCTTTGCTGTAGAATGATCACTTAGTTCGAATTTCTCAGCTTCGAAGCCCCAAAAATTTCAAACTCTAGAACAATTCGCTCTCTCAATGTGTTGTTGAATGAACCCCAAGCCTCCTTCTTATACTTTTCTTGTTGAGACTTCAACGACCAAGATTAAGTCTCTAATCAATAATTAAGATTAAAAACTTGACTTGATTCGCTTTCTAGAACATTCTCACCCATATTTTGATTAATACCCATTAATACTTTAATTTTCCTATGTTTAG
Organism: Pinus tabuliformis; assembly: GCA_031772625.1. Lineage (NCBI taxonomy): Eukaryota > Viridiplantae > Streptophyta > Pinopsida > Pinales > Pinaceae > Pinus > Pinus tabuliformis. Next base: position 664,084,773 of record CM062810.1, on the reverse strand, counting down.
ACTTAGGTACCCCATTAAAAATATTAATTATTTTAATAAAATACAATACGGGTGGAATTTCACCAAACGGTTTCTAGGTTCTTTAGAACTCATGTGTCTTAGCCTCTCCACCAATTTTCATGGCTAGAGCACATTCAATGCTACCAAAAACTAACATTTAGAGTGTACCGGTGTCTCCAAGTTCAAGAAGGAAGTTAATGAAGGACCCTATTAAGTGGTTTCAAACTCTAAGGGAGTGACATGTCCATGGTACATATATCATATGGCTGGTGTCATGTGATATAATGATAGAAGAAATTGGGGAATTAGGGGAAGGTTCCAAGCCACATCCCATGGGACAAGGGTATCTATGATGAAGGAAGCCCACACTTGGGTGTATAGATGTAGGAGGGAACAATCGTGGTACATGAGTTACCTTGGCCATTGTTTTTCCACCCTTCTTCATATGCATTTTTCCTTTTATTGACTTTTCTTTTATCATTGCTCGGGGCTTCAAGGGATGAGAGCATGATGTGAATGATATAGTAGCAGATAAACCCTTAAGGTTGGACAATTCATTGTCCACGAGGGGTTGGAACAATCATGGGTTCTGTAATGATGTAGGGGGGTTCATGTGAAAATATCCTCTATCACAACAACTGGAAATTATTTTCCTAACTGTTATTTTATTTAACAATTTATTTGCGAGTTTGCTGCAACAAATACCAAATAATTCACACTATGATTTTCACAAATAAATACTACGGAAGAAAACTAGCGTTGGAAACTGAGAAAATTCTAGCACACACACACATAAAAATAACACCGTTATTTTTGGACAAATGTCCCCAGAAAAATCCAACTTGGGAAAATCGATGCAGCATATGAGGGTTTTATTATTAAGCAGCAGTGAAATATCAGTACAATCTATGGATGCCCAATTAGTAATCCAAACAACAAGAAAATCTGGCCAAAATTATTTATAAGGGGATTTCCCTTCTTCCACAAGCAACCTCGACACAACTTCCCTTCAGAAAATTTGACCTCCTAAATCCTTTGCGTCAACCTCTGCGTAGTGCTTGTGTAGACCCTTAGACGTCTAAGCCCAGAGATGTGTTTGATGAAGTAGTTTTGCCTGTCTCTGCTGAGGAAATTGATTCTCTGGCCCTCTGGAATCTTCTCGACTTCTAGAAGCTAAATCGATTTTTCCTTGGGCCAAATCGAATTGCTTTTCTAAAGCAACTGCACGGTCCTGTGCGTTGCTTGACTGGGAATAACTCGACCTCCTTGCTGCTGCCTCTTTGGATTTGGAAAAATTCGTCCGCATCACTGTCTCTGCCCCTCACTGCCTTTGCTTCCTCGTAGAAGCCCGAACTCTCTGGCAACTCATTGCTGCTACTCAATCGAATTCTCCAAGTGACTCTGGGGTAGTCTCCATCACCACATCGATCCCTTCATATATCTTCCTGTTGGGACTCCAACGACCAAGATTAAATCTTAATCCATGGCTCAAATCATTTTTGGATCGATCTGTGTGAGTTTCTAGAGAATTCTCACCTCGAATTAATTAATTCTGATTAATTATCCAATTTTCCTAAGTTTAGTCTTAGGAAACATTAAAAAAAGGTTAATAATATAATTAATTCATCTCTAGGTGGAATTTCTGGAAACGATTTCCAGGTTTTGGAGATCTCATATATTCTAGCCTCTCCACCAAATTTCGTGGCTAGAACACATCCGATGCTATAAAAATCAACACTCCCTCTTAATGAGGGTTGTGTTCTCTCTAGTGTTGCACATTCTGCTACAACCCCCTGTCTTTGTATCACCTCCTGTCACTCTGCTGATGTCTGGTTGTTGCTGCCCACCAACTACTGCGCAAGTCTGATGTTGCATCTGTGTTGCTGTTGACACTGCCATACTTTATCCAACATTGCATCTGCAATGGAACTACCTCTCATCTGTTGTTGGTGCTGCTACAACTACTGCAACTGAGAATCATCCAAAATATTGAATCAACTGTGTTCAGTATGATGCACCTATCTCTTGAGTCTTGCCTGCTACTAGCCTCTACACTGTCACTGAAGAATCTGCACTGCTGCCGACTCTGCTACTAAGTTACCTGCTCTACTGCCAACACTGCATTGTGCTCCTCAGCATCTGATTACCGCTAGTCTGCAACTGTCACTTTGATACTAACTGCATCCACTGCCACTGACCTATCCTGCTACTGAATACGGTGGACTCCCGTAGCAAGGTAATGTTCCATGAGGTGGACTCCTCAAGGACCCTGCCCATCTCTGTAGCTCTCTGGGGTTACAACTCCAAGTCATCCTCTATGTAGCTCTCTGGGGTTACAACTCCAAGTCATCCCAACTCACTCCTAGAGGTATGGCTGCCATCATCACGAAGTCTTCCTCCAACCTAGAGGACAAATTATCTATCTCAGCATGTACTGCTGCCTGGTCTTGGTTCTCCTGCTTGTCCTTCTCTCTGAGAGGACACTGGGTACTGTAGTGGCCAAACTCGCCACACTTGAAGCACTTGACCTTAGATAAGTCCTTCTTCTTCTTCTGCTCCCCCTGCCCATGACTGGGACCCTTTCATGCGAGGGCTGCATTCTCCTCCTCCTTCACACCCTTCGATCTGCTACTATTGTTGCCATTGATGGAGCTCTTTAGCAGAGTTTGCCTTAACTCCTCCTGTTGTAAGTCAACCCACATTCTGTTCCATCCTGGTGGCATATCTCTTCCCAATATGCTTTGGACGAAGACTTGCCAATCCTTCGAGAAACTGTTTAGTGCCAACCGTACTAGCTCTGAAGGTTGAGGTGTTGCCCCAACGATTGCAACCTGGTCTTGGACCTCTTGAACCCCTGAATCCTCGTGAGGAAGTGATCTATGCCTTTCCCCTAAAGCATCCGAATGCATCTCAACTTTTCTTCTTGGAACATCATTTGCTACTTGGAAGTACCCTGATATAGTGTGGAGAGAGCATCCCACATCGATTTGGCCGTGCCCTTGGCCGCTATATGTGAGACTATATGATCTTGGACTCCATCCAAGAACAACCGCTTCACCTTCGCCATTTCCTTCATGTATTCCTTAAGATGGTTTGTATCCTGGGGCACTGCCACCACATTATCTATATAGGCTTTCTGGCCATATTCATCTAGAAGGAAGGATATCTTAGCTTTCTAGATGATGTAGTTGGAAGCTCCATCCAACCTATCTTGATCTCTAAGCTCCACTGTGGCCATCTCTGATCAAGTCGAAAACTCCCTCTTTCCCTCTGCTTGGCTGCTACTTTGCTACTCGCACTCCCTTTTGGAATGCACAGATCTGCTAGCTACTGCTGCCAATCTTCCTCAAAAAATCGAACTTATGAGACTCGAAGTTCCCTGAGAGAAATTTTCCCTCTGTTGTGTGTGCTTTCTCTTCAACCCGACGTTGATTCTACTGCTACAAAATCCTCCGCGTCCACAAGGAATCTGGTCAACAAAAATCTACGCTGTTGCTGCTCCCTCTGACTGTTGGAATCACTAACTTGGGCAACTCTAATTTTTTGCAACCTTGCAACTGAAATTCGAATTCGTGCCCCAACGATTCGGACTGCGTGTCAATGAACTACGTAGCCTCTAAGAATTTTGGCTTGCTGCTCCCTCTAAGCAACGAAATTCTCTCTTCCGCTTCTGAGCTGAGCTTCTCGACTGATCACTCACACTCTGATACCATGTGAAAATTTCATCTATCACAACAACTGGAAATTATTTTCCTAATTGTTAATTTATTTAACAATTTATTTGCAGTTTGCTACAACAAATACCAAATAATTCACACTGTGATTTTCACAAATAAATACCACAAAAGAAAACTAATGTTGGAAACTGAGAAAATTCTAGCACACACATAAAAATGAAACCGTTATTTTTGGACAAATGTCCCTAGAAAAACACAACTTGGGAAAACTAATGCAACAGCAGAGGGTTTTATTATTAAGCAACAGTGAAATCTAAGTACAATCTATGGATGCCCAACTGGCAATCCAAACAACAAGAAAATCTAGCCAAAATGATTTAAGGGGATTTCCCTTCTTCCAAAAGCAACCCTGACACAACTTCCCTTCAGAAAATTTGTCCTTCTGGATTTCTTTGCGTCAACCTCTGCGCAGTGCTTGCACATACCCTTGGACGTCTAAGCTCGAAACTGCCTTTGATGAAGTGGTTTTTCCTGTCTCTACTGAGGAAACTAATTCTCCAACCCTCTGGAAGACTTTCTCGGCCTCTGGAATTTGAATCGATTTTTCCTAAGGCCAAATCGAATTGCTTTTCTCAAGCAACTGCACAGTCCTTTGCACTGCCTCACTGGGAATAACTCGACCTCCTTGTCGCTGCCTCTTCGGATTTGGAAAATTTCCTCTCGATCACTGTGTCTGCCCCTCACTATCTGTGCTTCCTCATTGAAGCTCAAACTCTCCGACAACTGACAACAACTACTCTGGAAAGTCGACTTCTCTAAGTGACTGGTATATTCTCCATCACCACATCGATCCCTTCCTATAGCTCCCTGTTGGGACTCCAATGACCAATATTAAATCTTAATTGATGGCTCAGATCATTTATGGATTGCGATTCGTGTGAGTTTATAGAGAATTCTGATTAATTATCCATTTTTCCTAAGTTTAGACATAGAAAACATTAAAAACTTGACTAATAATGTAATTAAGTCATCTTTAGCTGGAATTTCTAAAAACGATTTCTGGGTTTTGGAGATCTCATATATACTAGCCTCTCCACCAAATTTCATGGCTACAACTCATTTGATGTTACAAAAAATAACAACTCACATAAGGGGCCATAAGAACCAGGGTGATGGCCGTAATGATAGGGGTAAAGCTCATATTTGGCTTTTGCCCACGTTCTAAATTTTTATGTTGTGACCATCTTTTTCATTTTATGGTACATTTCCTGTTATAATTGGCCAATTATGCCTTTGATTTTCTTTTTAGTTGTATCAACCTTTGGGGCATCGTTCCAGACCCGACCCAAAGTGTAGACAAGGAGAGGGGGCGGCTAGCTCCTTGTGGTTCCAATGGACAATTGTGGTCCCAGATGGGAATATGTGGAAAGGGGTTTTAATGAGCGGATGGGAGTGATGTATGTGGTGTTGGGAAGTGGGACCACGGAACCAAAATTGGGATTTCCCATGTAATGCCACTCCTAAAGCTAGTAGCTAATAAAGGAGATCCCACGGGACAAGGATACAAGGTTAACCACCAAGTTGGACAGGGGGAGAATAGTACAAACCAAGCCTATTCTTTCCGCTGAATCCCCCCACTGATCCATGCCCAAAAGTGTCCATGATAAACAAGCAAAAATACCCAATTACATAATGAAATCCATACCTTTGGGGTTGGAAGGCCCACCTTCAAACATACGATCATGACAGATGGGCGAGGGTGCATAATCGCTGGCTGAGATGGCAGAGATGATGGCACATGAACTATCTGGTGGCTACAAGGAGTTGCTGGCTATCGGGAAAAGACAATCTAAGCGAAAATTTTCTCCTATGGTTGTCACCCACAGGTGGTGGGTAACAGGGTCCTTTGTCGAATTTTCAATTCTATTGCAAGAATTGGAAATTATTCTTCTGACTGAATATTATTAAGTGCAATTTATTTGCTACGAAAAACAACGAATAAAATGACAACTGCATTTTTCACCAAAATAAAATACGCTGCGGAAAATAATTGGAACTGAGAAATGTAGAGCGCACACACAATAAAAATGACACTGTTATTTTTGGAAAACCCAACATGAGAAAACTGGTGCAACGAATGAAGGTTTTATTATTATTATGTAGTAGTGAAATTTCTGAGTACAATATGGATGCCAAAATGTAATCCTCTGTAGGATAGTCTGGACAAAAACTAGTGAGACAATTTTTGTCTCACTCAACACTGATCTGACTCCAAATCTAGCACAAACAGGCTTCTCGAACTGCCCCTGCATCAACCTTTGCGCATGCCACACTTGCATTGCTTGGAAGCTGCTATGATGCTGTTGTTTTTCCCAACTCAACCTCTGATATTGACTCACTTGGCCCTCTGGAATTTCTCACAGCCTCGAGCAACTGAATTAACCCTCTCTTAAACCAAATCGAACTTCTCCTCTAATGTTGCTTGCGCAGTCTGTGTGTAGCCTCATTGAGGAAAACTCGACCCTCCTGTTACTGAATCTACTGATCTAGAAACTCCTTCAGAATCATTGTCTCTTCTCCCTGTTGATCCCCCGTTTTGTTCACACCACTACTGTTTTCCATCTCTATTTTGACCTTTTTGGCACTCCTAAACCTACTCACCTGCCATTCTTATTGCCCTAATCACTGTCCTAATTTTCACTATGAGGTAAAGTCTTTCATGGTAACATTTTGCTGTTTATTAGTGAATTTAAGTAGATATGAGTAGCTATCCATAAACTAACTAATCACTATGGTCGAAGTGTAGACATTTCAGTAGATGTGCAGGGTGACAATAGGAGAATGCAGGCAGTGAACCATGGTTCCTCCACTTTCGTACTCAAGAGCCATTTTTGGGTTCGGTACCTAACATCGTAGGGGATAAGAGGCTGTATACTTCTAGATGGCGAGCTGCCTCCAGCCATGCTTGAACGTGTTCGATTCCAACCACGACAAAGATCCTCGTTATCCTCTATGAATGGAGCAGACACCAAGATTGGGATTGGTTGAAGGTTGTTAAACTAAATTGGATAAGTTGTTCGAGCCATCCGATCTGAAGGAATGAATTAGCCAGGTTGTTAGGATTTACTTAGTTAACGCCTATAAAAGGCTGCAATGTAATACTTAGAAGGGAGCGAACAGAGGTTAAAATTGTCACTGTGTATCCTTCAACTTATTATTTGAATCAAAGATGTTTACAATGGTTATGCATTAAGTTCGAGTTAACTGTTCGATGGTTCGCTGTGGATGACGAGTTAATTGTGATCGAAGTCTTCCATTTTCTATAAGTTAATCCGCTCCCCAGGTGTGGCCGGGCCCACCCATCTGGGATTCAGCGTTGTAATATTGCATAGTAGTATATTTGTGTGATAGATACAATTGTTCTTCAATTATCTGCGATTCATTATTAGTTTACTTGCTGTGTGGAGAGTTTTCTTAAGTTTCGATTGATTGTATTATGTTGATGTTATGATGTTTTTAAAACCCTTTGCTTCAGCGATCCAAATCTAAATCTCTGGTGTGACCATCGCTTTTGCTTTCAAGATAGAGACCTACTCTGTTCATGAACACTGCACATTGTATTGGACTGGATTGTCATAGATGTATATGAAGTTTGTCGAATTACATTGTCATCTAATGCTTATGAAGAGCTAGTTTACCCATTGACAACACAGAAGCTACTTTCAAACACTTAAATTGGATAATGTATTTAGAGACCAGAGATGAATGGAATCTGAGTTTAATTTGGATTGTGATCAAATCGTTTCTCTTGTTTCCTCTAAGTAATTGAATCGATTGACTCTCTTCTGGATTGTTTCTGCAGATGTGTGCGATATAGGAAGCACTTGTTTCAGGTTGATTATTTGAATAATGCGATTGGCATGAGCTTGGTTTAGTTTAAGTCGATTGGTTTTATGTTAGGTTATTTGCATGAATGTGTATACAACAGAAGCACTGATTTCAGAGTATTGATTTGAATGATTTGTTATAGCTTCAGTTAGTTTCATTTGTCAAATAGATTTCTTGGTTGTTAAGTAGACTGCGTGGATTAACTTCAAGAGTGAAAAAGAGTGATCTAGTGTTAGTTGTTAAAGCAATTTCCTTTGATTCGTTTGGACTGCTTGATTCCCCTGTTTCATTTGAATGCTTGGTTATATTTTCTATAGCTTAAATGCCTGATTGAATTCCAAAAGCAAAGTGTTGGTTTGTTAAGGTTTCAAATAGGGTTGTTTACATTTTGATTAATGCAACTATAGGGTAGATTTGAGTACAGTTTCTCATAATTGTTTAAGTTGATTGCCATGTTTGAGTAGAGTTAGTGCTTGAATTTGTGCTTGCGGTCATGATCAATTAGGGACTTGGATACAACTTAGTCGAGAGTAAAACAGAGTATCTAGATTAGGTGCTCAGCACCAAGATGTTTGATTGTTGATAAGCCAGTAGGGTTAATGAGTTTTGAGTACAGTTTGGGTTAGAATTGGATTGTCATTACAAGTAGTAAATCTTCTGGTGTGGATTGTAAGAATTCGAACTTGAGTGTTTTGATTGATTAAGCTTTGTATACAGTCTGTTTGATTAGGTATTCATTCTCATAACCTGGGATCTGTGGTAAAAGTCAAGTCACCTGTTAAGTCTAGATTTCAATTCCAGTTCCAAATAGATTAAGTTCATAGAAGTTTTGGAAGTTTAAATTAAATTTGATTATTGATTTTGCCTATGCTAGCTGGATGTTTGATTTCTTTTGAGTTTGCAAGCATTGGTGTGTCTATTACCTAGCTGATCATTATAAAAGAAACGTTAAAACTCTTACCTAGAACTGAATAAAGGAAGCGCAAGACAGCTCGTGCTTACGAGCCCGGATTGACATATAAATATTAGGAAATTAATCCCCCAATTTAATCTCTCAACATTTTGGCGCCATTGCCTGGGAAGTTGTTATTTCTTATTCAGGTAACCATTTTCATTTGAGTTTTAGGATCTTGCAGGACTGTCAGAGGGCGGAGAGAGTACGGTAAGACGTGAGTGAAGAGCCACGCATCCACTTTTGTGGGGTTGCTCCAAAGTTTGACCGATCACTGCTTGTTCTTGAGTTTCTATTTCTTTTATCTTTATGCGTAGGAGTACAGGTAGACCTAGGGATAGCAAGGGTAGATTTATTTCCAGTTCTAAATTTCCTACAACTTTTGGATCAGTTAATATACCCATTCTTACCACTGCTAATCGATATGCAGGTCTGAGACAAGAAGGAGGAAGTGTTGATGCCAACGTGGTTTCGGATCAGGAATTCTTAGATCAAGGGGAAAGGATCATTCAGCAGGTTGTCTTTGACAACCCTGTAGAAGAACCAGTGGAACAACAAGACAACTTGGACGAGCAATCAACCAACATCAATCGTGTCCCAATACCCCCTATTCACACCATAATCAGCAAACCCCAGTAGGTTCCGGTTGCAGAAATGGATCACCAAGATGGGGAGGATAGACACAACGAAGAATGCCAGGAAGAGGGAGAAGGTCCTCGATGCAATGGGAACCTCTTTAGAGGGGGCAACCAAGAAGACGAAGAGGAGGTTACCTTCGGATTCCCTATCCTAGATGTGACTTGTGATATCACAATGAAAAGCATTCCGATGGCATCTCTCCCATTATTCTACGGTAAATCATCTGAAGATCTCGATGCCTTTCTTTTTGAATTCGATATTTTATGTCGCAGTTATAATTACTATGATGATGCACATAAACTTAAATTGTTTCCTGCCACATTAAAAGATGCAGCCCTTAGGTGGTTCATGAGTCTAGGGCAACACACTATATACACATGGGATGACATGAGATCAGTTTTTCTTAAAAAGTATCAAGATTTTTGTAAAAGTAGGGACATCAATGATATCCTTAGGATGCAACAAACTGAAGATGAAAACCTAGAAGAGTATCTTGAACGGTTCCTATACAACTTTCACAAATCCCGTGGGTCCAACCTAGATGAAAAGATTATCAGAACTGTGTTCCTAAAAGGGCTGAGAGATGATTGCATTGAAACATTAAACCTGCTTAGTGGTGGAGACATTTATAAAAAGCAATTTGCTGAAGTCATTGAGCTTTGTCGCACCTATTCTAGAAGCCAAGCTAAAGTAGGTAAAAAGCTTCGGGAACTTAGAGACAATTCTAGAGACTATGTGCAAAAGAAAACTGCGGCTAATGCTGTTACAAGAGTCGAGCTGGGAAACCTATTAGAAAATTTTAAAACTGATATCCTGAACACAATCAGTGACCAACTAGACACCATGAAAATTAAACAAAAACAAGAAGCTGAGAAAGCAGCCATGGCAGTCTTTTGTTCCAAGTGTAGGCGTAAACATGCAGAGAGGGAATGTCCTTTAAACACCATTGAGGTCTGTGGAATCTGTACCCTAGAACACTCGATTGAGAAGTGCCCATCACTTCCCGGCTTACAGGCCATCTACAAGGGGAATGCTGAAACCGTTGACCAATCTCAAGCGACCAAAAGACCCACCTGGAGAGGCCAGAGTCAGAATATGTTTCCGGATCCAAATTCTCAAGGTTATAGCCAGACTCAGCCTTGGACCTTTCCTACATCCTACCCTCCTTGGGCTACTCAACAACCACAAAATACTGCCTGGAGCCAGAATTGGAGGACAAACCCCTATGCCAACAACTATCAACCCCAGCCCCAATTCTATGCGCCTTATCCAAATATGCCAAGTACTTCATATAATCCAACCATGCAAACCTATCAGCAAGCGTATAACCCCAATATGTATCAACAACCTACACTACCACCACCTCCTTTGCATCAATTATTACCTGCACCTACTAACCCATCATCTTCGCAGGCACCTGCTACCATAAACCCACCCCGACCTACACTGTTGCCTGTGCAACCCGTACCTAACCCAAGTCATAATAGGTTACCTCAACCAGTGCAAAACATTGATATTCAGCCTTTTCCTACATACATGATCACTGCCATTCCTATGAATGAAATCCAATTATGATCAGGAAAGATAGTTAACAAAGGAAAATCAGTTGTTGTTATCCAAGAAGAGGTACCCTCCACATCATCCGAAAATCATTCACAAAACGAAAAACAACAACAATCACAGAAAGAAGAATCACTTGAACCACCGTACCCGGAAAGACTAATTGTAAAGAAAGAGGAGATCCCGCTTGAATATGATTTGGAAAACGAACTTAGGAATGTCTGCATTAAAATTCCGCTCTTACAAGCAATTAGAGACATTCCCATATATACCAAAATTGTTAAGGATCTCTGCATTAAGAAACCGGGGAGAAAGGGGCATAAAAACCAGAATGTCAAAATCATGAGCCAAATGTCCACTATGATTTCTGATATGCCTGCCAAATACAATGACCCCGGGAACCCCATTGTCACCATTGAGATAAACGGAGTACTTCTGCCAAATACTCTCGTGGATCTAGGGGCAGCAATAAATGCAATGACCTATGAAACAATGACATCATTACAGCTACTTGGACTTAAAACCACCCCTATCCTTTTAGAAATGGCAGATAAATCCGTCGTCAAACCAATAGGATCCCTGGAGGACATAGTAGTCACTATTGCCTCTTGGCAATATCCCATAGATTTCATAGTCATTTCTCCAAAAACCTCTAGGCCCGGACACCCTGTGGTCCTGGGACAGCCATGGCTGGCAACTGCTGATGTCGTCATTGGATGCAGAAATGGAGAAATGATTATTTCTAATGGTCCTCACAATCAAACATTGTCTATTTTTCCACTTAATCAGACAATTGCCGAAGTACCATTATGGCTCGAAAACCCATATGGAGACGAGGATTGTCTGTTTCCGTTTTTTTAACATTAGACCAGTCTAGAGGTCTCCAGCATCATTCTGATGAACATGTTTTGCAACAGTTTTTAGCTGATAGCTCTTGTATCGATTATCCTGTCTCTTTTAATGGTTATCAGCATGTGTTTAGTGATGAGTTTCAAGAAACCTGCCACCCAGTTGTCTTCGCCTCTTTTGCAGTAGTGGAGGAAAGTCATGAGCTCACCACAAAACCTGTGGAAATTTTTGAAGGGAAAATCTTGCATATTAGTACCAGATTGATTGCAGAACAAGGGCAGTAGTTGATGAGTATGATTCACGAACAAACTGGAGCATTCGCATGGGATTACTTGGATATGAGGGGCATACATCCAGACACTTGCATACACCATATCTATACGAATGAAGAAACGAGACTTGTTCGGCAACCACAAAGGCGTATGAACTCAACATTAAAAGACATTGTCAAAGGTGAGTTTCATAAAATTTTGGCCCATTTCTGATAGTAAGTGGGTGTCGCCTCTGGTAGTAGTTCCAAAGAAGAACAACAAGTGGCGGATCTGTGTTGACTACAAAGAACTAAACAAGGCCACATTGTGCGACTATTTTCCATTGCCCTTCATTGATCAACACTCCCTCCATGTCTTTGTGTCCCTCTTTGATTCAAACTCTTTTTCACTGCTCAACCTTTGCAGTTGGATAGCTCAATCTGCCAAGGAACTCAACCTCCTAGTGTATTCTCTATCTACCCATCGAGTTGCTCTTATAATTTCTCGTTGGTGAAGCAATGGCCATGATTAGATCCCCATCAATGACTTAGATCATCTCTAACTCGATTCATGTGAGTTTCTAGAGAATTCTCACCTTTCTCAATTAATTACTGTTAATTAATCACTTTTCCTAAGTTAGATTTAGGAAATATTTAATTATTGATTAATTAACTTAATTGATCCATCTTTAGGTGTTTTCTCCTGAAACCTTTTCTGAGTTTTGGAGATCTAGCCTTTTTAAGTCTCTTTGACCAAAGTCAAGACTAGAACACCTATTCGATGCGACAATACTACCATCCTAGTCTCTATTCAACCAACTTATATTGGAGGTTAGTTTTAGAGAGAAAAATGATGATTTGCAATTTCTAAAGGATGTTCAAAATAAAGTGACAATTTGCAAAACCACTTGTTGATTGTAAATTGCTCCAAATGTAAAGTTGTGAATGGAATCTAAGTTGAGCAAATAATGCAAGAAAATTAGGTTGTAAGTGAATGAAATTAAACTAACAAACTTGTAAGTGTAAAGATCGCACAAAGTAAACCTTCCAAGTGAGACAAGTTGCAAATTGACTTAAATCAAGTGAAAATGGAGCTACCAAAGCATGAAACTTGCAATTAGTAAATGTTGCAATGTAAATGAAAACTACACTAACATGGAAATTGAAACTAGATTGCTGATGGCATTAAATTGTAATGAAAGTTAAATAAAATGAAGTGGAAAACTTGTAATATGAACAATTAGCATGAAATAAGAGCATGTACGTAAGCATGAAAATTAGCTTAACAATGAAGTGAGAAAAGAGAAAGCATAAGCATATGGAATAAGAAAGTTAGCATGAAATGAAAGTTTGAGAGATTCACAAACTATATCTAAATTCAAGAAAAAGATGGAGGACAAATCAAACACCATGAAAGAGGGACCTTCTCTCAAAAGAGAGAAGGAATGGGATGGAGTGTGATGCCAAGGGGATGATCCCCAAGCTCCCAAGCAAAGAAATCTTTTAGTATTAAACTAATGCGAAAGCTCTTTCATAGAGATGAGGGACTCATGTTTGGGAAGAGCTTACATTATGAGAAACACTTACTCTTTCCCCAAAAGTTACAAGTGAAAGATTAAGAATGGTTACTGTTGTCGCACAGAATGTTTAGGCACTGTGACAATGGCTCAAATCGAGGACTGTCACCCTGATCCCCAATCTCTCCGTTTAAGCCGTCTCCCTATTGCAGGTTAAGGGTGGTAGACCCTATGGAAAAGTGGAATGAAGAAGAACTAGTTGGGAACCAACCAGTTCAGGAGACACAGTGAAGTGATCAGGTACTTGATTAAGATTTAGCAAGACTTATAGGATTTGATTAGATTTTAAACAATTGATCCCAGTGCCTTATGGAGTCAACAATCTTGCTAGGGAAATTAAGTCCAAGTAATTGATTAACAACTGCTGCTTAGATGAATGATTATTTTATATGAAATGCAGATCCTAAAACTAATGTGAGATGCAAGAATCTTGGTTAATTTTAGTTAAATGCCTATTTAAATGTGAAGCCTTCAATCCTTTCTGTGTTGAGCTCGATTTCGTAGTAATTGGCAAAGAGAAGATCAGGAGAAGCACACTAAGGTGTGATTAACGATACCTCTCCTGAAATTCTAACATACCCGGTGCCTCCGGCGCTGCAGAGAACTATGGCTCTGACAACTGCAAGGTCACTGTTTAAGTACTATTAAAACAAGCTTCTCAAGAAAAGACGGATGGAGATCTATCTGTCTATCGACCAAGCTTATGCTTGGAAGTAAATTTTATCTATGCAAAGTTAACTTATATGCAAATGCACCAGAAGATGAGATGAAATTAGACTCGAGAATGGGAAAACACTTATGCTGCAAAATCCCTCAATTACCCAAATGAAATGCTCGCCTTTTTTTAGATGGAGACTTAGAAAATAAACTCTTGAAGATACTATAGTTAAAACACCAGCTTATTTCAAATCTTTTTGATACAATTTAGCTCAAAGAGAACAAAAACAAGTTTGCAATTCGATATCAATATCAACAAATGCTAAAAAAAATACTCAGTTTATGAAACAAAGGATATGCATTTGATCACAATTCCATGACAGAGTACTTAATTTTCAGAAATTAATTTTTAGGACAGCAATAAGAAAAACTTTATGACAGTAGCAATATGACAATGAAAACAGTGAGCTATCAATGATATCTTTATGCCAAAAATTTGCCAAAATTTTTTCAAACTTGCCCACATGAATTATCAAAATTTTTCAGTCTGTTGTGATGTGATTTCTGTAATTATATCAGATCTGATATACTTATTAGAGCCAACAATTAAAACATGAAATAAGCCTAATGATGAATGCCCAACTCAAGAAATTAATTTCTTAATGTATTAGACAACTTAGGAACTGATTTTAGGCTAGCCCATATGAAAATTTTTCACTGTTATATTTTAGCCTTCAGAAACATAATTATTCAGAGATAACAGTAACCCAAAATGTAGATTTAGGCCAAATTCTTGATACACATCAAACATAAATGACTTATTAATGTATTTAGCAATTTTTAGTTAATTTCAAACCACTTAGATGTGTTTTTCACCACTATTAGAAATGTATATGACTACTGTAGCAAACAGTGAGGAAAAATATGGTTTAGAGATCAAACCCTTAGGCCCTAGGCTTTGAAGATCACTTGCCCAAGTTGCCAAAAAATTTCAATATCTGAAATACAAATTTTTACCAAATTTTTGCAAATACCCACCAATGATTAGCTTTAGAAAATCAAATATTCAAACCAGAAATGGAGCAAGGGGAATATAGGGCAAATGAGAGCTAGCACAGAGCCAATAGAACTAGCGTTGGGCTAGGAGAAGGTAGATCTAGGCTTAAGAGCCCCAAAACATGAAACCCTTGTTCTGAAAAATTTTATTTTTCTTCAGATCTTCAGATTTATTGCAAAATCTTTAATGGTTGGCCTTGTAAAAAGATTTGGGATAAGATATTGCCCTCCAGGGCCTAGATCTATCTCAAAACCCCTAGAACTGCTTGAAAAAATCTCAGATTTGAAGATTTAATTGGCTGATTTTTCAGATCGATTCCTGCAAATAATCTTTGAGCCCATATCTTGCCCTCCAGGTTCTAGATCTAGCTCAGATCTGAAGATTTACTTGGCTGATTTCTCAGATCTATTCCTGCAAACAATCTTTGAGCCCCCAGATCTTGCCCTCCAGGGTCTAGATCTAGCTTAGATTTGAAGATTTTCTTGGCTGATTTATGAGATCTATTTCTGCACAAATGAAAAGAGAAAAACCCAATACCCAATATGTACAAAAATAGAGAAAATCCAGAAAACCCAAGTGTTAAAATTCAAACTTATGTTACAAATTTTCAGATCTACACAAGTAAATAACGGATCTACACAAATAATTTACAGATCTATACAAACAATTTACAGATCTATCAGATCTGAAAAGTATGAGTCCAACTCCGCTCCTAAATCTGATAATCTAAGGCTCTTAATAGCCAGATCTATCAAAATTTCCACCAAATATTTAAAAGATTTTGAAATTTTAGAGAAGTAATAGCCCAAAAACACCTTGCAGAAAAAAGATTATCGTTAGATAAACCCTGAGGCTTATATGAAGTAGGCTCTTCAGAAAATGTGTGTTGAGAGTTGGCTGGTCCAACCAAGAACTATCCCCAAACGCTCAATGAGAACCTGAGAGATCTTCTGCAAACACTAGATCGACCATCAAATCAAGTAGAGAAATAGAACAACAATAAAATTATGAAGAAATAGAGATACATGCTACTTCAATCAAAATAAAAAATGTTACCCTAGATCCAACAAACTGAATAAGATACCTGTATTCAGATTATTTTAAGAGAGCTATTGATTGATAGTTTTCACATAATATTCAACATAAATTAAAACATTGTTACCATAAATTCATGAAGAGGAACACTACAGCACGTTGAAACCCCCAAGACTTTTGCATTAATTCAAAAAAGTATACAAGAGATCTTGAGAGTTTAGTACACGATCCAAAGATCGGATCATCTTAACTGACAACTGACCTCGTATTTAAAGATGAATCTTCCAACGGCTAGTTTGAGTGATCCTTGTCAAAGTAATCTTGACCGTTGATGATGATAAAAATTTCTTTTAATCTCATCCATCGAAATTTTAATTATTGAGGAAATTTCAAATTTTTCAATTAAATGTATTTTAATTAATTCAAAAATTAAAATTTTGAATTAATTTCCTCAAAATTTTGACTTTGACTTAACCCAAGGAACCAAAGACCTAAAATTTAGCAAAATAATCAATTTACCTTAGTCCCTGAGCCTTTTAAAATTTGAATTTTAAGGACCCACGAATTTTGCCTTTGGAAAATTTAAATTTACTTAAGACCTATAATTAATTAAATTTATAGTTTAGGGTTTTAATTAATTTTGGTCAAAAAATTTAATTAATTAACCTATGAGGGGATAAATTATTTTTCTAACCCTCAAGACACTTTACATTATGATTTTTACTTTTTTTACATCTCAAGTGGAAAAACCCATTTACAAAAGACCCTCACAGAGTACCTAGTTCTGTGACACAAATATAATCTAGTAGAGCAAACAATTTGTAATAAAATAACCTAACTAAATAGTTAGGATTATTCCCAAATCACTTTTACGTAGACACGATCTAGAACACTAGGACTCTCCTAAGATCCTAGTGACAAAATCCATTTCAGCTTTGGGGTAAGGCTGAAGGAAAACTTTGCCGACCATCCGAGAATGGATCGGTGAGACAAAAAACCTCCCGGAAAGTAGAACGTCACCAGAAAAATAGGTTTACTTAGGTGATTACATACACGACACAGATTTGCTGAGATTATTTACATTATACACATGCAGACTGAGTTTACATTATAAGATGATCCTCAGGCTGATGATGATAGCTGGATGGTAGGAACACATCGATCAGGCGCTATCCCTTTTGCGAAAAAGGGGGTATACTGCTACGGGTCATTGACATGTAGTGGTCAACAGTTACAAGTCTACTTGAGGAAATTGTGACAATAAAAAGGCTTTGAAATCCTTTATGATTAATAAGATACAAGGATTACAACCCCGTAATTTGTGAGGTCTTGGATCAAGAATAGACAACAAAAGAGGGAAAAGGTATGGAGGATTTCGTTGGCTGTCCCTCTTATAGCAATATGTCCAAGAAAACAACGTTTAGGGTCTGCAAACTAAATCCTAAAGACAACCTCTTAAAGAACCTTCTCGTTGCGCCAAAGTCTGCAAATTTAGTGTATCTTGACTACCACTAAAATCTGTCCACACAAACAGTGAGAAGACAAGTAAAAAATCAATGAAATGAAATGTGGAAATGTGCAAGAAAATTGGATGGCATGAGATAGAAGAAGCTGCTAAAGGAAATGTATTTATAATAGAATTGTTGAATTTTCTAAGTCTATCCGTTAGAAAATTAATTTGTATTCTGCTGGTTTATTTATTCTACTTGTAAATTATGAACAAGTTATTTAAAACATATAAATAATGAAATAAACACAATATAGTTTCAATATCTACAGATCATCAGCTGAAAGAAAACAAACACACAAGTGACACCGTTATTTTTGGACAAATGTCCCCGGAAAAACCCAATTCGGGAAACCGGTGCAGCTATTCTGAGGGTTTATTATTATGCAGTATTTCTTTAAGTACCACTGGGTGCCTAAACGACTCACCCGATAGAAAAAATACACGGCAACAATACCTCTATTCGGAAACAGGTATTCAGAAAACCCGTCCCACGAAACCCTCTCCAGCAACTATGAAGCTCTTCGTTGGCCCTTTTGGCTTCTGTGTCAGCCTCAAACCTCTCCGCATCAGCCCTCTGAGGCACTGGGCAGCCTCTGGGACCCTTTGCGTCACTCTAGGTGCTCTGTGTGTGGATGACGCAGTCTCTCTATTAAAATTGACAACTAGGGCCAAACTCCATGTGGGTCATCTTATTTATGTCAGCTGATATTTTTTTGGATTCCTCTCATCGAGAGGTGTAGGATTGATCTAAAGATAATCCAATTCCAACATATTCATGGAGATGAGAATTTATTTGTGTTAAGGGACAATTCGTCAAGGTCGGCCAACAACCAAATAATCCCCACTTGTGCTTAACGTTTTAGTATAAAAGGAGGTGGCTTGATAGTCATTTAGACACACACTTCACTCTTGATTTCTTTCTACTTGTTTTGGGTTTTAGTGGCAAGAGAAATCTAGGAGGATGAAGCCCTAGACGTAGGAGGAAAGGAGTCTAAGAATGAAGCCTGAATGCAGTCATGAAGAGGTCTAATATTGTCCTAGCCGTAGTCCTAAAGAGGGTGGTCTAGCCGCAGTCCAAGAAAGGAGATCTGGGCGTAGTAAAGAGGCTAAACTTGCTCCTATACGCTGCTCAAACCTGCCCTTATATGCTGCCTAAAGGATGCCCTAACCATAGTCAAAAGAGGCTACTTAGCTGCAACAAATAAGGGAGATCTATCCATTGTTTAGGGGAACTTCTTTACAACCCTAATCCGCAGACATGAGGAGGCCTTAAAGGAGCCCTAGCCGCAGATCTAAGGAAGGGTTATAGCCCAACTTTGGAGGAACCATAGTTGATGTAAAAACGTGCCCTAGCCGCAGTTTATGCATAGCTAAATGCAGTCACAGAGATGATGGCAGAATGCCCTAGCCGCAGCAAGAAGAGACAGTGTGGTGAGGTCACTTCAAGACAACATGGAGAGCCTAGATTAGATGCCGAGTCGCTGTGGGAGTGCGTATTAGTTTGAGGGATGTTTGAAGGTGCAAACAGGCCCAAGAATAGGGCTGTCTCAAGAATCAAGGAGCTGTGTGTAGGGCTATTGAGGCCAAGCCTAATGAAGGTTGTTTGGACTGCAATCAAGGGGTTTTGGAGTGAGCTGTAGATTACAACTGAACTGTAATAGGCAGCAGACCTAATCACCTCAGAACAAGAGACATCATGGATAGGTTTGGGGCAGATTTGTGCCCAAAACAACAACATGGTTGAAGAGATGTCTCCCTTGTCTAGGTCGCAGATTATAAGGGTTTCTTGATGAATCTTTTAGGGCCGTTGCAGCATTCAGTCACTGTAACCAGTTTCGTTGTTCGAAGACATTGGCATTGCTATGTGCTAGGCCGCAGGCCATAGCACCATAGCAAGCTACCTTGGTGTCTTATGATGAATGATATAAGTACACAACATTGTATATGATAGCAGTATGCATAGTGCATCACTACACAAAGCAGCATGATGATGTAAAGGGGCACAACATGGTGTGATGCATGGTGCAGCTCAGTGATGTTGGACATGGTATGATGGTGCAACATGGTGCAACGCAATGATAGGTGACAGATGGTGATGGAGTCACCTTGGAAGATCAGTTGAAGCAACATGCCTTCAACTGAGTTCAACGACCTCATGTGTCATCTTCTTAGAGACGATCTTTGCTCTTATTTAGATAAGTCAAAATGTTGACTTCTAATGTATATGTACGCTCTTTCTCTCTCTCCTGAACTATTGAAGAACATATAAGAAGAATTGATCAAGGGTTTCCCCACATTGGGGTTTGTCCCTAGCTAGCGCCACATCTTGTGTCCTCTTGTCTTCTGCGATTTATGTTTATGTTCTATATGCATTTTACTATCATGCTAAATGTGATTGCTAATCTGAAATTAATATTGAGCTAATATGGAAAATTGAAGTAAAATTGTTTTCAGCATAGAATATGCCTAAAATTAACATGGTATCAGAGGTGAGCAAAGACAAAGCCCAAGCAAGAGTGAAAGAGCAATCACCGGAGACAGTTGGAAAGGACAAAAGGATTAATGAATTCCTCACCTTTCTTCAAATTCACCAAGGGTGAAGTCGAAGCAGTGAATATTATCCGAGTGGCGCAACGGAAGCATCTGATGGCCTACCTAAAGATCACTTCAATGGGAAGTCCAAATCTAAGGGTGGAAGGAAAGGCAGATGCCTTGCTTGCAATAAGTTCGGCCATTATGCGAAGGAGTGTCCAAATGGTAGGGACACATCACTTGATGATGATAGCAATCATTCCAGGGACATCTTGAATGATGGAAGGAATGCAGGTCTTCAAGGAAATGGCCAACTCTTCAAAGAAAGCAAGGGACCCTAGGTATGAAGAATCAAATGTTGTTGGCCCTCTCCTCCAGACTCTTTGGGAATCTGGCTTATTGATTTTAGTGCTTCAAGGCACTTCATCATATAGAAGGGTGTCCTCTCTAATTTGGTAGAGATGGAAACAATCGTGGGATTATACTTGGAGTTAATGCCACCTATCCTGGAAAGGGTGTAGGGAATGTTACCCCTCAATTGAATGAGGGTAATTCGATTCATTTAAAAGAAGCTTTTTATGTACCTGATTGCAAGAGGAACCTAGTGTCCATTTCGACAATAGAAGTCAAAGGTTTCAAGGTGGCATTCATTGATGGAAAGGTACGTGTTTGAAAATAGAATTTTCAAAGATGCTTTTATCCTTGAGTTCATGATTGGCAATTTGTATCAAGTTGCAAGAAGTCCATTGGGGACCATGTCAGTTGACACATCTCATCTGTAGCACCGGAGTTCTACTTATTAGGGGCCCTACCCGATGTGAGTTAGATGGTGATAGGGATGCCTGAATTCAAGAAGAGCATGAAGGTACATGTCCGAGATGTACCGAAGGAAAATCTTACAAGGGGACCATTCCCCTCATGTAGCAGGTCCACAGGTTTGGAACTACCCGAGGGGTTTGAGATTCATGATGAGGAATCTCATATATGGAGGTTGAAGAAAGCTCTCTATGATTTAGAGCTAACACTTTGGGCTTGATATGAGAGGATTGATAGTTGTCTGATGAAGCTGAGATTCACTAGGAGTGAAGCTGATCCAAACCTTTTGCTTGAAGTTTGTGGATGAAAGACCTCTCATACTAGCACCTTCTGAGGACGGCCTCTTTCTGATAGGTGCAGACCCTCTCATTTGCAAAAGTAAGAGGGAGTTGGATTCCGGATTTGGAATGGTGAACTGCAAGCTCGTGACTACCTCGATGGAGCTTAACTTTCAAAAGTTATGTGGTAGGGATGCCAGACCTGATTTGAGAAATTCCTCTGAGTTTCATAAACTCATTCTAGCATTAATGTTCTTGGTGAACTCCCGTCTGGATATATGTTTTGCAATTAGCATGTTGGGCTCATATATGGTTGAGCCTCACTAGATTGGTGCCAAGAATGTTCTGAGATATATTCAGGGCACAATCTCTCATGGATTGAGATACACTGCTGGAAATGTGAAGCTACATGATTATTCGAATGCTCACTCGGCAGGCAATGTGGAGGATCGCAAGAGCACTTCTGAAGTTCTGAGTGCTGGTTCTCTTTGGGTTCTGCTACGATATCCTAGATGAGCAGGAAGCAAAAGACAGTTGCTTTGAGCACCACTGAGATTGAATACATAGCTATGAGTATGACCTCGTATGAAGCTCCCTGGTTGAGGAAGCTCTTCAGTGAACTATTTGTACACATGATGGATACCAACGTGATCTTCTGTGTCAACCAGAGGGGGATTCGATTATTGAGGAATCCCGTATTCCATGATCGCTCCAGCATGTACAAATTAGGTACCATTTTATCTAGGATATGGTACATCGATGAGCAAGAAGGCTCCATCGCATTGGGACTGATGTGCAGGTCGTCGACATTCTGTCGAAGCCCTTGCGAAAGGTCAAGTTTGTGACATTCCGAGAACGACTAGGAGTCGTGGAGAGACTCTCTCCTAAGGGTCTTATATGATATGGACATTGAGCTCTGGGAGCTCCAGGGGGCTTGGCGGTACATCTTGGAGCGATGAACAACCATAGGGTGAGTGGTTCAAGCCTTCCCCTAGTGGTTTGCTTTGTAGGCAGGATGAGTGGTTCATCCTTCTCCCGCTGAGACACAGTCATAGGGTGAGTGGTTCAGCCTTCCCCTAGTGATTTGTTGTGTACAAGTTGAGTGGTTCAGCCTTCCCCTGGGATACCCCTTGCGACATGTAGGCAGAATGAGTGGTTCATCCTTCTCCTGCCGAGACATCCTACCCATGCAGTCTGGGACACATGAGAAGTACCTCTCATCTGGCCAATGAGCAGGGAAATGAGGATAGGGACCATAGTAGTACTAATGGATGCATCGTGTTACTACCGTACTCCCTATGCTAGGATTATATTGATCTGGGATCAGTGAAACTGACTTCAGGTCAATATGAGTGGTTTGAGACACTCTCTTTTGGAATTGACTTCAGGTCAGTAAGAGTGATATAACTCACTCTCTTTTGATATTGATTTGGGATCAATGCAACTGACTTCGGGTCAGTAAGAGTGATATAAATCACTCTCTTTTGGAACTGATCTAGGATGAGTAAGAGTCGTATAAATCACTCTCTTCTTGATGGTTCAGTAGAGCAGAGCAGAGCAAAGCAGTGCAGGGCACTGATGGCAGAGATAGCACAGTTTGGCAGAAGGATTAGCAAATGGAGTTCTCCTTAGTTGAGAGGGAGTGTTAAAATTGGCAACTAGGGCCAAACTCCATGTGGGTCATCTTATTTATGAAAGTTGTTATTTTTCTTGGATTCCTGTCATCGAGAGGTGTAGGATTAATCTAAAGATCATCCGATTCCGACATGTATTCATGGAGATATGAATTTATTTGTGTTATGGGACAATTCGTCAAGGTCGACTAACAACCAAATAACCCCCACTTGTGCTCAACGTTTTAGTATAAAAGTAGGTGGCTTGATATTCATTTAGACACACAATTCACTCTTGATTTCCCTCCACTTGTTTTGGGTTTTATTGGCAAGAGAAATCTAGGAGGATGAAGCCCTAGACACAGGAGGAAAGGAGTCTAAGCATGAACACTGGACGCAGTCATGAAGAGGTCTAATACTGCCTTAGCCGTAGTCCTAAAGAGGGTGGTCTAGCCGTAGTCCTAAAGAGGGTGGTCTAGCCGCAATCCAAGAAAGGACATCTGGCCGCAGTAAAGAGGCTCCTATTCATAGCCTAAACCTGCTCCTATACGCTGCGCAAACCTGCCCTTATATGCTGCCTAAAGGATCCCCTAACCATAGTCAAAAGAGGCTACATAGCCGCAGCAAGATCTATCCACTATTTAGGGGAACTTCTTTACAGCCGTAATCTGCAGACATGAGGAGGCCTTAAAGGAGCCCTAGCTGCAGATCTAAGGAAGGGTTATAGCCCAGCTTTGGAGGATCCATAACTGATGTAAAAACATGCCCTAGCCGTAGTCTATACATGTTGATTTGGGGTAGTATCGGATGTGCTCTAGCCACGAAATTTGTTGGAGAGGTTGTGGCACATGAGATATCCAATACCCAGAAAGGGTTTGGGCAGATTCTAAACAGATCAGGAGATATTAAAATAATTAATATTTTTAATGGAGTCCCTAAGTCTAAACTTAGGGAAAATAAAATACTAATGTGTATTAATATGAATCTGTGTTAGAATGGTCCAAAAAGACATGGATCAAGCCAGATCTAATCTTAGTCATTGATTAGGGACTTAATCTTGACCGTTGAGATTTCAACAGAAAAAGTATAAGAGGAGGCTTGAGGGGCACTTGGAGAACACACTGAGGGAGACCAGTCAGTTCAATTTCTGGAGCGGGGTTTGCTGAGAAATTGAACCAGTGGTCTGGAGAGCAGTCAGGAGGCAGCAAGTACGGAACATAGAGATGGGAGATCAACGCAAAAGAGGCAGACGTAGAGCCAGAGGAAGCCACACAGAGGCAACAGAGACTGCGTAGAGCCAGAAGGGCTTGCGTCATCCACGCAGAGGCTGTAGGAGTGAGGCAGAAGCCCAGTGAGGCTGCGTAGAGCCTCAGTAGGCTGACGCAGAGGGTTTCAGGCTGACGCAAAGGGTTTCAGGCTATAACAGAGGTCAGTAGGGCCTACGCCGGGTTTAGGAGAGTTCTGGAAGTTTGTCTATTTGTGGGTAAGCCAGTTTGGCACCCTGTTGTACAAGAAAATTGTTGAATAATAAAATCCTCCCTTGCTGTACCGGTTTTCCCACATTGGGTTTTTCGAGGGACATTAGTCCAAAATAACTATGTCAATGTGTGCATATTTTTGTTTCTGTATTACGATGTGATATTTGCAACAATATTTATTTTAATGTTTGTTGAAGTAATTTCATGACTAACTTATGATGAAATAAGTAGGAAAAGTAAATCAGTTGCTGTAGTGATAGAATTTTCACATGGTATCAGAGCAAGTAATCAGAGACAGAAAGGGAAAATCAGTTATGGGTCAAGACCACGATGTAGAGGCATCCACCTTAGGGGACTCACGCAGATTTTCAGAAGATTGCACAAGAGAGAGAGATTTCGATTTCTCTATGTTGGCTACTAGGTTGGAAGAAGAAGTGGCGTGCATGACTAGTGCTGCATCATCAGAAGTATGGTATATAGACAGTGGAACGTCGTGGCATATGACGGGAATCAGGGAGTGTTTCTCAGAATATCGAGAAGAGAAGATGAACTTTCAGATCACCATGGGGAACAAGGCAAAGTGTACTCCAGTAGGAAAGGGTACCATAGCTTTTCAAACAGAATCAGAAGAGCGGTTCCGTGCCACAAATGTGCTACATGTGCCAGGATTGGGGATGAACTTACACTCCGTGTCACAACTACAAGGCAAGGGCTATGACGTCTACTTCATCAAAGAAAAGGTATCCGTCAAACACCCAAGCTGGAAAAAGAAAGTGCAGATCGGGATCAAAAGTAATCGGTTGTACAGATTACAACTAGAATCTCCAATGGCACTAATAGGCAGTCATGGGAACAAAGACTTGAACGAACTATAGCACAGAAGGATGGGCCACTTGCACCATGGAGCTTTGAGAATTCTCAGGAGCACTGTAATAGGAGTTCCGGATTTGATTATGGAATCCGGAACAAGATGATGTATGCAGGGGATGCGCTCTAGGAAAGTATGCCAAGGCAGCATTTCCTAGGAGCGACCACAGGGCCAAGAGTGTACTAGGATTGATACACTCAGATATCTGCGGACCTATGTCCGTCAAAGCTCTCAGCGGTGCCGAGTATTTCCTTACTTTCATTGATGACCACTTGAGGAAAACTTGGATCTATTTCTTGAAAACCAAGGATGAGGTTTTTAGTCGATTCAAGGAATTCAAGGCTCTAGTGGAGAATCTAATAGGTAAGAAAATAAAAGTCTTGCGCTCAGATAATGGTGGAGAATATGTTGATAAGGACTTCACTGATTTTTGCGCTAAGGAGGGCATCAGAAGAGAGTGGACAACTCCCTACAATCCGGAGCAGAATGGGGTGGCAGAAAGGAAAAACATGACTATTGTAGAAGCAGTTAGGGCCATGTTGTATGATCAGGATATGCCAAAATTCTTGTGGCCAGAAGTATGCAACACAACTGTCTACGTTCAGAACATGACTCCTCATCGGGCATTGGGCAAGATTACTCCAGAGAAAGTCCTCACTGGGAAGACACCTGAAGTCAGTCATTTCAGGATATTTGGGAGTTTGGCATATTGTTGCATACCCGAAGAAAAGAGGAAGAAGCTGGATCAGACTGCAGAAGAGGGGTATCTTGCAGGATATAGGGAGAACGCTAAGGCATATAGGATCTATCTTCCAGGGAGCAGGAAGGTAGTAGTATGATGAGATGTAAAGTTCATGGAGGACAGAGCTTTCAGACGATCTCGCGAAATGCCTTCCAAGGAGCAGTCGAAAGAGGATCCGTTGGTCATGCCTCTTCAGCCAACAGAAGTGAAGAATCCTTCCTCAGATCAGGAAGATTCTCAGGATGAGGAAGAGGAGCAAACAGAAGCACCTGTTGGCAGAGGAAGAACTAGTAGGGAACTTCATCAGATTCTGCGTGATGCAGAGAATTTCATCGGAGAGCCAAGGAACAAAAAAGGGAGCGAAAACAACCAGACAGGTATCTGGCGTTAGTAGCTTCGGATGGAGAGCTTTCCAGCTTCAAGGAGGCAGCTCAGCATCAGGTTAGGCTAGATGCAATGGTGGAGTATAACTCCATAATGGTAAACGATGTCTGGGAGGTGGTGTCAAGGCCTCATGACAAATCTGTGGTAGGTTCAAGAAGAATCTACAAGATCAAATATGTTGCAGACGACAGTATTGAAAAATACAAGGGCAGGTTTGTGGCTAAGGGGTATGGTCAAAAGGAAGGGATTGACTATGAGGAAACCTTCACCCCGGTAGCCAATGTAGCCAAGTATACATCTATTAGGACCGTGATATCTCTTGTAGCCCAGTTGGGATGGGAGATCCATTAGATGGATGTCAAGACGACATTCTGAACGGGGTAATAGAAGAAGAAGTATACATTGAACAACCACAGGGCTTTGAAACTCATGAGAAGAAGTCTCACGTATGCAGACTGAAGAAAGCCTTGTATGGGCTGAAGCAGGCACCAAGAGCGTGGTATGGTTGAATAGATGGCTACTTGCAGAAGATGGGGTTTTTCAAGAGTGACGTGGATCCGAATCTCTACTATCTGGTCGTAGAGAGCGAGCCACTTATCTTAGTATTATATGTGGATGATCTCTTCCTGACATGATCATCCAGACTCATTGAAGACTATAAGAAGAATGTAGCCACAAAGTTCGATATGAAGGATCTGGGACAAATGCACTATTTCTAGGGTTGGAAGTTTGGTAGCAGAAAGGAGAAATCTTCCTTGGGCAAGGAAGGTATGCTACATAAATTCTGAAAAGGTTCAGGATGGGAGACTCTAGACCTATGTCTACGCCAATGACCACCAGCGGGAAGAAGATTAATGCATCAGAAGACAAGGATGTCGATCCCACCCTATACCGACAGCTCATAGGGTCCTTGATGTATCTAGTCAATTCTAGGCCAGATATTTGCTACGCTATCAACACCCTCAGTCAGTTCATGGTGGAACCAAAGAGGGCTCACTGGGTAGCAGCCAAGCATGTTCTCAGGTATTTATAGGGAACAATTGATTATGGGCTCTTTTACAACAAGGGGAAGGATATCAGGTTGAGAGGATTTACTAATGCAGATTGGGCAGGAAGTTCAGTGGATCAGAAAAGTACCTCTGGGTACTGTTTCAACATTGGATCAGGAATAACCTCCTGGTGCAGTAGGAAACAGAAGTCCGTGGCTTTGAGCTCGTATGAGGCAGAATATATGGCAGCAAGCATAGCTTCGTGTGAGGCCATATGGCTTAGAAAACTGTTGGTAAACCTATTCAAAAGAAATATGGAGGCAACCAGGATCATGTGTGATAATCAAAGTTGCATCAAACTCTTTGAGAATCCAGTATTTCATGATAGGTCAAAGCATATTGATATCCGGTGTCACTTTGTCAGAGATTGTGTCCAACATGGAGTTGTATAGTTGAGCTACACTCCTATAGGGGAACAAGTGGCAGATATCCTCACCAAGGTCCTTGGAAAGTCAAAATTTGACTACTTCAGGGAAAAGACGGGGATGGTAAATAACCCCTTTTAGAAGTAGTGTGTTAGCAACACGAATGAAGAGGGAGTTGCAGTGTAGATGTAGTGTTGGGAGAAAGGACCAACAACAACACAGATGCAAAGGGAGTTGCAGTGCATATACAATGTTGGGAGAAAGGACCAACAACAACACAGATGCAGAAGAAGCTGCAATGCGGATGTAGTGCTAGGAAAAAGGACCAGTAGCAGCACAGATGCAGAGGGAGCTGTCGTACAGATGCAACAGTGGCAGTGGTAGAACCATGGGCAGCAGTACAGGATGCAACAGTGCAGAGGATGTTGGGCAGGGAGGCCTAGCATCAACACAGGTACCGATGCCGGATGATTAGAGTAATACTCAGTGAGTATTGCTATAGCACAGTCCTTACTAAGAGGGAGTGTTGATTTGGGGTAGCATCGGATGTGCTCTAGCCACGAAATTTGGTGGAGAGGTTGGGGCACATGAGATCTCCAATAACTAGAAAGGGTTTGGGTAGATTCTAAACAGATCAGGAGATATTAAAATAATTAATATTTTTAATGGAGTCCCTAAGTCTATACTTAGGGAAAATAAAATATTAATGTGTATTAATATGAATCTGTGTTAGAATGGTCCAAAAAGACATGAATCAAGCCCGATCTAATCTTAGCTGTTGATTAGGGACTTAATCTCGACCGTTGAGATGTCAACAGAAAACGTATAAGAGGAGGCTTGAGGGGCACTTGGAGAACACATTGAGGGAGCCTTGTCAGTTCAATTTCTGGAGCGGGGTTTGCTGATAAATTGAATTAGTGGTCTGGAGAGCAGTTAGGAGGCAGCAAGTACGGAAAAGAGATACGGGAGATCAATGCAGAAGAGGCAGTTGCAGAGCTAGAGGAAGCCACATAGAGGCAGCAGAGACTGCGCAAAACCAGAAGGGCCTGCGTCATCCACACAGAGGCCGCAAGAGTGATGCAGAAGCCCAAAGAGGCTATGTAAAGCCTCAGTAGGCTGACGTAGAGGGTTTCAGGCTGTAGCAGAGGTCAGTAGGGCCTACGCTGGGTTTAGGGAAGTGCTGGAAGTTTGTTTATCTGTGGGTAAGCAAGTTTGGCACCCTGTTGTACAAGAAAATTGTTGAATAATAAAATCCTCCCTTGCTGCACCGGTTTTCCCACATTGGGTTTCTTCGGGGACATTAGTCCAAAAAAACTGTGTCAATGTGTGCATATTTTGTTTCTGTATTACGATGTGATATCTGCAGCAATATTTATTTTGATGTTTTTTGAAGTAATTTCATGAATAACTTATGATGAAATAAGTAGGAAAAGTAAATTAGTTGCTGCAGTGATTGAATTTTCACAATACATAGCTAAACACAGTGACAGTGATGATGGCAGAATGCCCTAGCCGCATCAAGAAGATACATTGTGGTAAGGTCACTTACGAACAGCATGGAGAGCCTAGATTAGAGGTCGAGTTGCTGTGGGAGTGCGGATTAGTTTGAGGGCTGTTTGAGGGTTCAAACAGGGCCAAGAAGGGTTGTCTCAAGGATCAAGGAGCTGTGTGTAGGGCTGTTGAGGCCAAGCCTAATCAAGGTTGTTTGGACTGCAATCAAGGGGTTTTGGAGTGAGCTGTAGATGACAGCTGAACTGTGATAGGCAGCAGGCCTAATCACCTCAGAACAAGAGACAACGTGGATAGGTTTGGGGTAGATTTGTGCCTAGAACAACAACACGGTTGAAGAGAAGTCTCCCTTGCCTAGGCTGCAGATTATAAGGGTTGCTTGATGAATCTGTTAGGGCTGTTGCAACAATCAGTCACTATAATCAGTTTCGCTGTTCGAAGACATTGGCATTGCTATGTGCTAGGCCGCAGGCCATAGCACCATAGCAAGCAACCTTGGTGTCTTATGATGAATGCTGTAAGTAGACAACATTGTATATGACAACAGTATGCATAGTGCAGCACTACACAAAGTAGCATGATGAAAGGTATGCAACATGATGATGTAAAGGGGCGCAACATGGTGTGATGCATGGTGTAGCTCAGTGATGTTGGACATGGTATGATGGTGCAACACAATGATAGGTGCCACATGGTGATGGAGTCACCTTGGAAGATTAGTTGAAGTAGCATGCCTTCAACTGAGTTCAACTACCTCCTGTGTTATCTTCTTAGAGATGATCTCTGCTCTTATTTAGATAAGTCAAAATGTTGATTTCTAATGTATATGTACTCTCTCTCTATCTCTGTTGAACTATTGAAGAACATATAAGAAGAATTGATGAAGGGTTTCCCCACATCGGTGTTTGTCCCTGGCTAGTGCCACATCTTGTGTCCTCTTGTCTTGGCTTGTCTTCTGCGATTTATGTTTATGTTCTATCTGCATTTTACCATTATGCTAAATGTGATTGCTAATTTGGAATTGATATTGAACTAATATGGAAAATTAAAGTAAAATTGCTCTCAGCATAGAGCATACCTAAAATTAACAGTGTCAGGCCTTTGTGCTGTCTCTGCTGGGCTCTGCGTGGCCTGCTCTGGCTTCTTCTCTCGCTCTCTACTTCTGCGCTGGTCTCTTGGCACTGTCTTTGCCTCTCCGTCCAGTACTCACTGCCCCTCGTTGCTGATCATTGGTTCAACTTTGCTGAGCAACCCCGCTCTAGCAAATCGAATGACTGATCACTTTGGTGTATTCTCCAACTGACCCTCAAGCCTCTTCTTATAATTTTCTCGTTGGTCCTTCAACGACCGAGATTAAATCTCTAATCAACGGCTAAGATTAGATTTGGCTTGATCCATGACTTTTGGAACTTTCTAACCCAGTGTTATATTAATACCCATTAATATTTTATTTTTCCTAAGTTTAGACTTAGGAACCCATAAAAAATATTAATTATTTTAATATATCCTAAACTGGGTACAATCTGTCCAGACCATTTCTAGATCTTGGAGACCTCATATGCTTTAGCCTCTCCACCAATTTTCATGGCTAGAGCACATCCGATGCTACCCAAAATCAACATTCCCTCTTAGCGAGGACTGTGCCCTAGTAATACTCCCCACTGAGCATCACTTTGATTATCTGGCACCAGTACTTGTGCTGATGCAAGGCCTCCCCGCCCAACATCCTTTGCACTGCTGCATACTGTACTGCTGCCCATGGCATTGCCACTGCCACTGCTGCATCTGTACGACATCTCTCTCTGCATCCGTGCTGCTGTTGGTCCATTCTCCCAACACTGCATTTGCACTGCATCCCCCTCTCATCATGCTGCATCGTGTTACGCATACTGCTCCTGCACTGCACCTCAGTTACTGACAACAACGTTTGTGGAGGTGTATTGGGTCAAGATGTGGCCAATATTTGGATCAGTTAAGGGCAGCCTGTGGAAGTCAAGGAGGAGGGGCAAATATGATGATTAGATGCCCTACACTAGTGAAAGATTCCACAGTGATTGAGTAGCAAACTTGCAGCAGAAGATTGTTGTGAATTGGGTCAAAGTGTTGACTATTGCTTGGGTCAGTTTGTGAGCTGCTTGTAGGAGGCCTTAAGAGTTGTTTGGAGGAGCCCACATGGATAGTTGGGAGGCCTACCAAGCAGCCAAGGTAACAACAGGCACTTCAGGACCCGTGTATGATGGATTGATGGTGTCCCAGGCAAGGACACATTGATGTGCCTTGATTTGTGCAATAGCTTCTCTATTGCAGAAGCAAAGGGAGAATTGGAGAAGCTTGTGGGCAACCATGTGTAAGGGTCTCCCTAGTGGGGGGATGCCCTAACTAGGTGAAAATGCTACAACGTGGACTTAGGATTGTTGGAGGGCAGCGTGAGAGAAGACCAAGTGTGGACGAGATTGGGCACTTATGGTTTGCTGGAGGATAGCGTGATAGTGTCCAAGTTGGAACCTGGTGAGCAACACCTTGATGGACAAAGGTAGTTGCGAGAGAGGCGGTTGTTGAGCTCAAAGATTGATGAACCAAAGGAGCAGTTGTGGAGCCTTAGACGACTTGTGTATGGAGAAGGACTTCTACAGCAGATGATGAGTAGTCCTCCTAGCCCATGTTCATTGTGGGAGATGGACATCTTGCAGTGATAGGTGGCAGCCCTTCGTGCCCTATGTTGGCCTTCATCGGAACAGCGCATGAAGACCATAGTGGGCTAAAGTCCCTGAGTAGCTGAGGAACAACAATGGGCAGATCGAGAGGTTTTCACCAGTGGAGCTGTGAACAACTCGACAGGAGTCTCGATGTGTTGTGGCCTTGACGGATGAACGCAAAACTAGAGAGCAGATTGGATAGCTGAGATTCAGTGGCCAGACGGACTTGGTGCATTGATAGAGGCAGGTCCTGCAGATTGGGAGCCGAAGGATTGGGCAGGTATAGGGTACGACCAAGGCAGCTGTGAGGAGCTCTACATCAGCTAGATGGTCAGAGTATCTTGTTGAGGGCAGATTGGTTGTCGATGGACTGACACCAAGCCTCGGTTTTGTATCTTGTACTAAGGGCCATTATCCGTAGTATGGGAGCACTAGACTATTGTACTATATGTTGTTAATATAACGAAGTTGGGTTGAAAAATTAGAAAGTTGTCTATGTTCTGTGCATTTGTGATTTACTGCTTTATATTACTGTCGTGCAAAGTAGTTTATGGTTGAGATTCTTGGTTTGGTAGCGTCAGTGATTTTAAGACTCTAACGTAGACCCAAGTTCATGGAAATTCAACATACATGGGGACACGTTGCTTCGTTGGAAGGAATGTGAGAATCCAGAATCCTGTATCCAGGAAAACAAAGTAACATCAAATAGATATCCATTCAAAATTAAAACCATTATTTATACATCATCAAATATATAGAAGATTTGATGGAATAGAAAACGTATTCTAACATATGAAAAATGCATGAAAAGAAAACTAGCTAGTGACAGAAATAAAATCCTATCTAAGAGAGTAGGGTTATAGATACAATACAAAGGATGCCCTATGGCATCAGATCTCATCCCTGTGACTCAATCTGGAGAACTTGTCTGCTCATAAGTGAATCCATAGGCTGCTTATTAGACGTCCCCTCTTGAATTATGATCCTCTTTGGTTGATGAAGGATCTCATCACTGCATCGCATATCGTTATCAAATTTGACCCTTTTCCTTTTCTTGTTCGTGAGGTAGGATAAAAAAGCATCTAGAAAGTCTGAAATTCCTGGTTTTGAACTAAGGGAAAAGAGGTGAAAGAAGTAGAGCATGATCCAATTAAAGAAGTAACTCAAATGATCAAAGAAATGAGAATTGAGCATGCTAGAGAAATGAATGCCATGCAAGCTACGCTAATTCAAATGGAATGAAATCAAGCTTCAAAATATTCAGCCTAGAAATAATAAGAACAATTGGGGTAATAATAATGCATGGCCGAAAAGGAGTCCTCCCAATAGGCAGAGACCGCCGTATCCACTTGAATCCACCAATGTGGTTGATCAACCTGTCCCTTTCTGTAGGCCTTGTGAAGGATTTCATGATGAAAGCTCATGTGCCATCGCTAGAAGGATCTTAGACGAAGGAACAAGTGAACAAGTAAATAATACTAGTCAGAATCTCCAAAGGATAATTGTTGTAAGGAAACGATCTCTTCTTCATGTTGACCACACTTTGTCAACAGAACCGAAAGGAATTGACCATGGTCTAACCAAACACAAGGTCTAGGACACCTAATACAGGGCCTCACATGGTTGTTACAAGGCTTTGACTTCTGACCTTGGGCTTACAATGGTGTGAAAAATGCTGCAAAAATATGTGTACACTTGCTGACATAAGGAGTAACACTTCCCATCAACATTTTTGACACCTCAAAGGCAATGTGAGTTGTTTGGTTGTTCGCAGTCATGGATACTTGGGCTCAATGGTGTCAACTTCGCTGCTTGTAGCTTTTTTGCCACAATTATTCCTTGGCAGTTCCATTTCAATGAATTGGCCACCTTTGCTGCAAATTTATTTGTTGCTACCTCATTGTCACTCACCTATTTGCTTAAAATGGATGCTAGGGCGTTTTTAGAGGAATTGGGGTTGGAGTTTTGGTAGGCCCTTGCAGCAATATGACTATCGTTGGCTTTACTTGTTGTTGCATTAAAGATATTCCCTAGCCTTAGTCCTCAATGTGAGATGTATGTCTGTTGATCCGGATTATAGGTGGGTGTAGCTTCACAGTGTTTGGTCAATTCAGTTGTCTTATAAGCTGTGAATTTCTGCTTGGCTTGTTATCTACTAGGGGATCCCCTCTATAGCCAGAATGGAAGAGTGGGCCGTCAGACGGACTTTTCCCTTTTTGTCACTGTTTTGAGATGGTGAAACATATTTTTTGGGATTCTATATGGCTAGGAGCTGTTGGGCATTCATTGAAGATTATTGCTTGGTCGTCTTCTATGGGCTGAATCATTCATGAGCAATGTTCTTTGATGACAGCATCTATCTAGTTTGCTTTGATGACAACCGCTCTCTAGTTCGCTCTTTCTTCATTATAATCTGGCAGTGCTTGAGAGTTCCGTCCTTGTTCAACCTTCAGATTCTCCGGCGTTGGTTTGTTTTTTAGGCTATTTGCATTTTGTGCTATGTGGCATAATGAATATGTCACCCCTTGTTGGACAAGGGTGCTTTGCTTATCAAAGATGCTCAAGTATTAGATTCTGTAGCTTATTCAGACTTTATTTGAGCACCGGTTGCTCTATGGAAGAGAACATAAGCTCCATTGTATATACCCTTTCACTTTTTTCGTTGATGTTCATAAATATTTTTCTGTGATGCATTTTCTAAAAAAAGGAATATGTAATGTTCCTTGCAATATCTCTGGCAACTCCATTGTCAAGTAAAAATTAAAACCACAAAGTTTTGGTCTAGTGGCAAACATTTTGTGTTGGATGAGCACACAATTTCTGTTGTCAAGTAAAACTTAAGACTATAAAGTTTTGGTCTAGTGACAAACATTATGTATTGCACAAGGGCACAATCTCTATTCAATAAAGGCTCACATCAGCTGCTCATATATGTAACTTTTAATTTGGAATTATATGAATGCTTACAATGTGGGTTTTCATGCCTTCTTTAGAGGGAGCTGAATCTAATCAATTCTAACACACTACTCAAGCTTCTTGTGTACATAATGTTTGATGCATTTTTGAGACCATTAAATCTACATTGGTGTAAACTGAATACTATTTTGTTTTTTCTTCATTAATCCCAATTTTAGTCATGAACATTGTGCATCTTTTCAATGCAATGTTTAGCTTATGAATTAATTATTGTTCTTCATAAAATTGCTCAAAATTTCAGGGGTTGGCAAAAGTAAAGCACATCACTGAGGAACCAAATGAAGCTGATGTACCTGAGTTGAAGGAAAATTGCAGTGATATGCCTAATGAGCATAAAGTTTGTGAAGAGAGTGCCAGAGAGGGAGTTCTAAATGATAAGCATCAGGGTACATATGAAGTTGGAACAAAAGGAATGAGGGATGGTGATGCAGCAGATTCAGTAGATATGTCAGTGAATATTGAAGACCAGGGAGCTGTGGACATGCCTCCAAACACCGTGGAAACTGACATACAAAATGATGAGCCTGATCTGGGTGAACCTGACATCAAAACAGTCTCTCTCTCTCTCTCTCTCTCTCTCTCTCTCTCACACACACACACACACACACACGTGAAAAAGTACAGCAAGAAAATGGACCTAGTTTGTATGGCCATGAAGGATATTAGGGCTGTCTTTCAAACATCAACAACTAGCTATCTGTCCTTTCAGTGGATTTTAATTTTGTGGTTAACTTTTGTAAACTGCCAAACCATTCAGTTTGTGTCACCTGTATATCATACTGCATCTCATCTTGAATCTTCAAAACCTGTTCAATTTTATTCTCCATGATGTTCCTAAATTAAAGGAAGAAGACTTTCCTGTTTTCTCTGCTAATTAAATTGAAATCAAATATTGGTAATGAATTATGTCTCTAGATGCATTAGTCTATTTACTATTGTAATGCTTTTACATATTTTTATGCATTTAGATCTAAGGAAGGTAGCTGACAAGCAGAGTTCCGCCTAAATCTAAATTACTTTAACATACTATTCAGCTTAGCCAATACCAAGCTTCTCCAAAGCATAGACCAATCTATCTAAATGCAAGTTATCCATCTTCAATAGTCTTGGCTGAAATTCAGTGCTAATCCTTTTCCAAAAGCAATTGGCATGAACATGATTAAAGAATTATATTTCTTGAGCAGATTATGCAATATGACACTTCTGAAAATGAAGGGTCCATCTTGATAAAACTGGTAAACCAAACAGCATAGAACCATTTATAATCTTGTAATTAGTATTTGTTACTTTACCAACTCGCACTTAATAATAAAATCCTTAATCCACAGGGTGCAACCTAAGAGGGGACTACTAGGATGGTCACCACTATTGCCTCAGCAACCTGTCCTCTCACTTGAGGTTGGCTCCTTTCCAACTCAAGGGAGGTGGCCCTAGGTAGGATTACTAAAGCTATAGCAGCAAAGCTCAATGTTGATTTGAAGGGATAACTCTAGTAAAACAATGTCTTTGTAGTATAAAGTAGTAAAATAATGATAGAGGGATCAAGAGATTAGTGCCAATTTGACAAATCTCAATGTTGATTTGAAGGGATAACTCTAGTAAAACAATGTCTTTGTAGTATAAAGTAGTAAAATAATGATAGAGGGATCAAGAGATTTGTGCCAATTTGACAAGGGAAAATGGAGTCAACGAAAAGAATACTAAGAGGGCTTTAAAGTGTGAAAATTCCTTGAAATGCATCAACTGAAACTATTTCTTCTAACTGATAAATTAATTATGCAGTTTACTTCTTTTACGACAAAATAACTAAATATTCACACTACAATTTCTTAAAGAAATAAAATACTATAGAAGAAAACATATGAACTGAGAAATGCTATCGCACATAAAATTTGACACAATTTGGACAATTGTCCCCGGAAAAATCCAATGTGGGAAAACCGGTGCAGCAAATGAGGGTTTTATTATTCTGCAGCAGTGAATTCTAGGTACGATAAATTTGGATGCCCAATTGGCTATCCAATCTGAGAGAAATATTGGCAAAATAACTTGTGGGAATTTAATCTCGTCTCCAAGGAATCCTGGCTCAAATTGACAACTCAAAAGCAAGTCGTCCAAACCTTATGCGCAGGCTCTACGTCACCTTTGCGCAGCCTGCCACACACTCAACCCATAACTGATGGTAATTAATTCGTCCTGCTTGCTGCTGACTGAGAAAGTGTTTTTCCTGCGTCCAGGAAAATCCTCTCGGCTTCTGGAAAATGAAACGACCTCCTCTCCAACAAAACCGAATTGCTCACTGAAGCAACTATGCAAGCCTTGCGCTGCTTCCGAGAGAAATAATTCAGCCTCCTCTCTTGTCTCTCTGGAACTAGAAAATATACCTCGGGATCATTGTCTTTGCCCCTCTCTACCCCTTTGTCCTCTCTCTGGCTTGAACTCTGTGAATGGCTAGCTCGAACTACCCAAGGAACTCTCACCGTTGGCTCTCACTCACTGTGGTGTGTCTTTCTCCATCTACTCATCGACCTTTTCCTATAATCTCCAATCGGGACTCCAATGGCCAAGAGTAAAACTTAACCGATGGCTGAGATCATTTCCGAGTCAATCCGTGTGATTTTATAGAGAATTCTCACCTTTCTCAATTAATTACTATTAATTAAACAGTTTTCCTAAGTTAGACTTGGGAAAAATTTAAATATGGTCAATTAATTTAATTGAGCTCTCTCTAGGTGGAATTTCTAGAAACGATTTCTGGTTTTTGGAGAACTCCCGTGTTTTAGCCCCTCTATAAATTTCGAGATTAGAACACCATCCGATGCTACAAAACTAACACTCTCTCTTAGCGAGGAAGGTGTTCTCTCTCTAGTGTTGCATAATCTGCCACAACACCATATCTCTGCAACATCCTCCTTACATGTTATTGATGTTTGACAACTGTAGTTTCTTGCCACTGTCCACTAACCACTGTGTTAACGTTGATTCATTCGCCACACACTGTAGCTGAACCATGTTGCTTCTGTGTTGCTACTGACACTGCATTGTTCAACTTGGACTATTGCCAACTCTACATCTGCACTGCATCTCAACCAACACTCCCTCTCAATTTTTGTTGCAACTACTGCGACTGAGATATATCCAAAACACTGAATCAATTGTGTCTCTATGTTGCAACTGTCTCCTGATTATCTGATTGCTACTAGCCTCTGCTTTGTCTATTGGGAAATCTGTGTTGTTGTTGACTCTGCCATTGAGCCTCCTACTTTACTATCAACACTTTTCTGCGCTCCTTAGCATCTTGACTGCAACTAGCCTACAACTGTTAGTTTGGAATCTGATTGCACCAACTGACACTAATTCTCCTGATACTATATACTATGGGCCCCTGTAGAAAAGGTAATGATCCATGGGGAAACACCATCCGATGCTCACCTCAATGGACCCTGCCCAAATCTCTATGCAACTCTATGATTAAAGCTCCATATTGCCCCACCTCACTCATGGAGGTATAGTTGCATACATGGCGAATTGATCCTCCCACTGGGAAGACACCTGGTTTATCTCTGCGGATGCTTCTACCTGATCCTGCTTCTACTTCTTGTCCTTCCTTTGAGGACACTGAGTACTATAGTGGCCAAACTCGCCACACTTGAAGCACTTGATCTTAGATAGATCCTTTTTCTTCTTCTTCTCTCCCTGCGAGTCTTGTCCCTGACTAGGACCTTTTGCTTTCCCTTTTGATGCAAGGGCCACATTGTCTTCCTCCTTCACACCTTTCGATCCCTTGCTGTTGCTACCGCTGATGGAGCTCTTTACTAGAGATCACCTCATCTCTTCTTGTTGTAGGTCTGACCACATTTGGTCCCCCTGGGTAATTTATCTCATCCCAAAATGCCCTGAATGAAGATTTCCCATTCCTCTGAGACACTGTTCAGGGCCAAACGCACAAGCTCTATAGTTTGAGGTGCTTCTCCTATGGCTACAAGCTGATCCCAGATATCTTGAATTCTGGTGAGAAAGGGATCTATGCCTTCACCTTCTACATCCTAGCATTTTGCAGATTTACCTTCAAGAACATCTTCCGTTGCTCGGAAATATTCTGATATAGCCCTGCGAGAGCATCCCACATCTCCTTGGTTGTGTTCTTGCCAGATATGTGTGAGACTATATTGTCTCAAACTCCATCCAAAATCATCAACTTCACTTTGGACATCTCTTTTTAGAAAGTCATTCATTGTTGCTGGTATGTAGATTCTGCCACAAGATTGTCTGCATAAGTTTTCAGACCCTGCTCATCCAACAGAAAGGACATTCTGGCCTTCCAGATGATATAGTTGGAGGCATCATCCAATTTGCCCTAATCTCTAAGCTCGACTGTGGCCATTTATGCAAAAAACACTAGAGATTTATTTGAAACCAACTAGAGCCTTCTATACCTAGAGCATGTTGATTTGGGGTAGCATCGGATGTGCTCTAGCCATGAAAATTGGTGGAGAGGCTAAAGCACATGAGATCTCCAAGACCCAGAAATGTTTTGGGCAGACTCTAACCAGTTTGGGAGATATTAAAATAATTAATATTTTTAATGGAGTTCCTAAGTCTAGACTTAGGAAAAATAAAATATTAATGGGTATTAATATAAAACTGTGTTAGAAGGTTCCAAAAGTCATGGATCAAGCCAAATCTAATCTTAGCCGTTGATTAGAGATTTAATCTCGGTCGTTGATGGACCAACGAGAAAAGTATAAGAGGAGGCCTTAGGGTCTATTAGAGGACAGTCCAGAGTGATCAGTCATTCATTTTGCTAGAGCGGGGTTGCTAAGCAAAAGTGAATCAGTGATCAATAGCGAGGGGCAATGAATACATTGCAGAGAGGCAAATTTAGTACCAGAGAGATAGCGCAGAGCCTGGAGAGGTTGACGCAGAGGTAGTTGGGTGCTATGCAGAGGCAGCTGGGAGTTGCGTAGAGCCAGAAGAGGCCAGCGTGGGTGACGCAGAGGGTCTAAGGGCTGACGCAGAAGCTTCAGTAGCTGCGCAGAGGCTAGTAGAGCTGACGTAAGGCCAAGAGGCAGCACTGGGAGGATTTTCGTGGGGCAGACTGGGTGCTGGTGAGCCGGATAGGGTGACGCAGTCCCTATCAGAGTGACGCAGAGCAATGGAAGCTGCAATTGTTGCTGTGGGATCGTTCATCCGGTGATTAATCAGCGGAAATATCTGTCTTCGAGGAGAGGTACTACTGTCGAGGGCATTCTCTGTTGGGTGAACCATTTCTGGCACCCTAGTTGTATTATGAAAACTGCATAATAATAAAACCCTCTGAATAGCTGCACCGGTTT
The DNA here is from genome assembly GCA_031772625.1 of Pinus tabuliformis. Taxonomy (NCBI): domain Eukaryota; kingdom Viridiplantae; phylum Streptophyta; class Pinopsida; order Pinales; family Pinaceae; genus Pinus; species Pinus tabuliformis. The sequence goes on along the minus strand of CM062810.1, from coordinate 664,044,480 downwards.
TCCCGCATTGGGTTTTTCTGGGGACATTGGTCCAAAAATAATGGTGTCACTTGTGTGCTTGTTTTCTTTCAGTTGATGATCTGTAGATGTTGATACTGTACTTGTGTTTATTTTTAGTATTTACATGGTAAATAACTTGTTAAGTAATAAAAAAGTAGGAAGAAATAAACCAGATAGTATATGAAGAATTTCTAATGGGTTAAACTTAGAAATTCCAACATGGTATCAGAGCGTGGTTGTAGATCACAGGATAACTGAAGGCATCAGCTAGCAGAGCAATAACACCAGATTCAATTGTCCTGAGTGATAGATCTGATCCGTGCAGAAGGCGACAGAGGAAGGAGTGACGCAGAGAGACTGCGTCATCAGTCTGGGCCAGAGAGAGGCCAGCGCAGAGGCTATGGGAGGCAGAATCAGTCTCACGCAGAGGCCAGGAGGGCTGACTCAGTTGGCTGAGGGAGCTGATTTGCTGGTGCTGGGATTGCGCAGAGCCAAGTGGCTCAATCCTTAAGTTGCTGGAGTATAGGAGGCTGTGGGTCAGAACAATACTTAACAGGGCAAGACCAAGGTGTAGTTGCTACCGAGGCAGATTTCTAGCCAAGGATTCTAGATCAGTGGTGCAGTTGCAAAGACGATCAGAGTGGGGCAACTTGACGTTGGCAAAGGGATTTCCAGAAGGGAAATCGAGACTCAGAGGGAGTCGAACCGAGAACTTCCAGACGGGAAGTTGAGAAACTCAATAGGAATCGAACATCGGACTTCCAGGAGGGAAGTAGAGAGACTCGAAGGAATCGAAAGAAGAGCAGTGAGATGGCTGTGAATGGGCTGAGAGATCAGGATAGGTTGTATGAAGCGTCCAACTTTGTGGTCTGGAAGGCCAGGATCTTGTCCATTCTAGATAGACATCGCCTCAAGGGCTTCATCACGAGAGTGATAGCTGTCCTAGTTGACCCAGTAGCTAATAAAAGGTACGAGGAGGCAATGGCTAAGGCTAAGTGCATCATCCTTGATGGGGTCCAGGATCATGTGGTACTACATATTGTCGAGAAGCAAACAACAAAGGAGATGTGGGATGCCTTGAAGACATAGTACCAGCATACTTCCGTGCAGAGGAAGATGCTCTTGGAGAATCAACTAAGGGCATACCAGATGCAGAAGGGAGAGCAGATAGATGTCTTCCTCGGTTGCTTGAAGGTGCTTTGTGACCATCTGACTTCCATAGGGGCCACGCCGAATGGGGAATTGATGATGAGGACCACACTGAACGCAATTCTAAGGATTGGGAGGTATTTGTCCAGAGCATACTTGATCCAAGTGGATATTGGTGGCCACTTGCCTATTCCACTTGGACCCCCAACACTGTCTCTTTCAGTTTTTCGGTTTCCTTAATTGTAGCACAATTTACTATTTTTGGCAGTTTTTCGGGTCCTGAACTTCCGGAGTTGTTTTAAGGCCCTAAACGATGTTTTTAGGGAAAATGGAGAGATCAGAAACACCCGAAACCAACTTGTCTGTGTATTTTTGTCTTTCTCTTCGAGATCTTTGAAATGAGGTATTATGATAGCCAAACGGAGATCGTATGCCAAAGTTACGACCCCGGGAAGTTGATGTACCAATTTACCCAAACGGGGCCCACAGTTTTGGCGCTTCATCTCCTAGGGTTAGGTTTCTGGATGTTTAAGGTTTTCCATTGTTTCTCAATAATAAATAGGCCTTTGAGCCTCATTGTAACATGGTTCAAAGGCATGTAGCGGCCACATCTCTTTTCAGAGATAAGATACCATCGCCTAAGCTAGTCTTATTTCCATTCTGTTCGTAAGCATATTTTAGTATTTGATATTAATGAAATGAAATGTTATTTCTACTGCATCTTTGTATTTATGGTTATATCTGTAATTTGTTGTATTCCTGTTTAAATTCGGATCAGTGGTATCAGAGCGGTCTGCTCTTTCTCTGTTTTTCTTGCATGTCCCCAACGAGGTCGGGATATAAGGAGTTAGGGCTTGAACTGGTCGAACCTTTGCAAGACTAGCCTCGCAAATCCCGACAGCCTCCCATGGCAGATGAAAAGAAAGACGAGGGGGCAGGAGATCCTATCAAAATCTTGCTCGAAGAAGCCCTTGAGTGACAAAGGAACGTGATGATGGACAATTTTGTCCAGATCCTTCAGCGGCTACCAAGGGCGACGCATCTACTTCCGACAGCTACTCTAGAAGCGCCACACCCTTTAAGGTACAAGTTAACTTTGATGTTCCCATATTTGAGGGTCAGATAGATGCAGACGCTGTAGATAAATGGTTAAATTTGCTAGAAGGATATTTTCCGTTCATGATTTTTCTAACTGGGAAAATATCACTTTTGCACTTCTCAAACCAGCCCCCCACGTCAAGGACTGGTGGGAAACCTACTGTGAGCAGAAGGATGAAAGTATGAACTCATTGTTTTCAGCCGCACCCACTTGGAACTCATTCCTAGATGCCATCAAGGAGTAGTACTACCCTGTTGGGAGCTATGAGGATAAATACATAAAGTGGACAATGCTGTGACAGGGAAGGGACCAAGATGTACCGAAGTTTACCAATGCTTTTCATACCCTTCGCACGAAGTTGGGTATCAAGGATTTTGAGAACCATTTGGTTCTCAACTACCGCCACTGCCTACACAGGTACATCCAGGATGAGATGGAGTTCCTGAACATCGCCTCGCTCGACATGACATACCGATATGCCGTCAAGATCGAGCAAAAGTTTAAACAGAAGAAGCGAGACTTTGGATCTGCGAATCCGAAGGAAGGGAAAGGTACCCCCACACTGCGGAACAAAGGACAAAGTCAAGGCGGGGCGGCCCAGGACAACCCGCCAAAGCCGCAAGCAAAGACCAACACTGCAAAGCCGAAGGACACGGGAAAGTGGTGTGAGTTCCATAAGAGCTCCACCAACAACACAAGTGAGTGTCGGGCCAAGGAGTCACTGGTGGCCGAGCTAAAGGCTTCGGAATCAGATGCATGTTTCGACTTTGAGTCAGAACTCAACAAGGGGAATGACGAAGGGAAGCAGATTATTGATGCGGAGCCCAACTCCATCGTTGCCACCACAAAGATCTAGAAGGAGGAACCCAAAGATCCAGAGGAGGAGGAGCGCCTCTTCCACTCCCAGATGCGAGTAAAGGGTTCCCCACTACAATTGAATGTCGATAGCGGGAGCCAAAAGAACCTCATTTCGGCAAAGGTCGTGAAGCGGTTGGGCTTACCGACCACAACACATCCACAACCGTACACCATCAGGTGGCTTCACCAAGGACGAGATCTTTGCGTGAGCCAGCAGCGCCGCCTTCCATACAACATCAAGCCCTTCACGGATGAGGTATTATGTGACGTTGCTCCCCTTGATGTTTGTGATGTATTATTAGGCCAACCATACTTATGGAAACAACATTCTGTGTACGAGTCAAGGCCTCGTGCTGTTATTGTTAGTTTGGGAAATAAGTTGTACAAAGGTACCGGAGGTAGCACCGCCTACCACCATCTCTTTGGTTACTACAAAACAATGCAGTAAGCTCATTTCCAAAATCGGGAAATTTGTTTACCTGATGATACGCCCTTAGGGAAAGAAGAAGACAGTGGCCATGACCTCCAGACAGGGCCCCTCCGCACAACAACTATAGATGGACAAGGTTGTGGAGGAGTATGAGGATATCTTCACCTCCCCCGCATCGATCTGACCCCAGGTGCGCTGCTGCCCAATGGACTAATCTATCGGAGCTTGGTTTTGTAGAACGATGAAATCAAGAGGTAGCTTCAGGAGCTGCTGCAGAAAGGTCACATCTGGCCGAGTTCATCCCCTGTGGGAGCCCGATCGTGTTGGTACAGAATAAGGATGGGACTTGGAGACATTGTATTGACTATCGGGCGCTGAACAAGATCACTGTCCGGAATAGGTACGCGATCCCACGAATTGATGACTTTCTGGACCAATTGAAGGGGGGAAAATATTTCAGCAAGATCGACTTGAAGTCAAGATATCACCAGGTACCAATCAAACCCTCTGATGTGTGGAAGACTGCCTTCAAAGCTAAGGAGGCCTTTTTGAATGGTTGGTTATGCCTTTCGGGTTGACGAATGCTTCTGCAACCTTCATGAGGCTGATGGATGACATCTTGCGGCCATTCACCAACTCATGTGTAGTGGTATACTTGGTTGGCATTCTGATTTTCAACCAGAGTTGGGAAGAGCACCTCCACTACATCCGACAGGTTCTCCAAACACCGTGGCAACTCAAGCTATGTGCCAATTTGGAGAAATGCACTTTTGGCATGACCCAAGTTCTATATCTGGGATACATTATTGATGAACGGGGGGTGCATGTGGATCCAGCCAAGATCCAAGTCATCTGGGATTGGCCAGCTCCAACCACTTTGATAGAGCTCCATAGCTTTCTGGGTCTTGCTAATTTCTACCACAGGTTTGTGTTGGGATTCTCTCATATCACTTGGTCCTTGAGTCAAGTCACCAAGGGAGGAGCGAAAGCAAAATTCTTTTGGTCTGAATCTCAACAGAAGGCATTCACAGAGTTGAAACATTGCCTTTGCTCTGCACCAGTGCTCACATTACCAGACTTGCAACAACCATTTGAGATTGAGACAGATGCCTCTGACTATGCTATTGGGGCAGTCCTTACTCAACAGGGGTATCTAGTGGCATATCACAGTGAGACACTTTTAGACACAGTCTGGAAGTATCCCACTTATGACAAAGAGATGTATTCCACTGTGCAAGCCTGCCAACAATGGAAGCATTACATTTTGGGGAAGGAAACGGTCATCCACACAGACCACCGGCCCCTGCAGTTCATACAGACGCAAGGGAAGTTGCAGAATGATCACCATTAGAAGTGGTCCACATACTCGCAATAGTTCCATTTGAATATCAAGTATAAGAAGGGCAACACCAATAATGTTGCAGATTGCCTCAGCCGACCACCGATCATGGCGTTAACCACCGTGGTCAACTCTTGTGGGTGCGAGACTTCTGATTGGCCACTTCTCTACAAAAGCAACCCAGAATTCGGCCACATACCAGACACTCTTAGAAGGTCAGCAAGTTCCAGATTTTCACCTCCAGGATGCTCTATTATGCCACCTGGGACACGTTTGTGTTCCTTCAAGAGAGCGTGCCAAGATGATTTGGGAAGCACACTACAGTCGGGCCGCTGGGCATTTTGGGGTCGAGAAAACGGTGGCAGTACTACAGGAGTATTTCTATTGGCTGAATATTCGACAGGATGTCGAGAACTACATCAGATCTTGCATTGCCTGTGCCATTTCCAAACCGACCATCAAGAAGCAAGGCCTCTATACTCCGCTACCTACCCCTAGTTGACCTTGGGAATCATCTCCATGGATTACATGTCGGGCCTTCCTTCTACTAAGCATGGCAATGACTGTGTTTTTGTAGTCATTGACAGATTCTCAAAGATGGCCATAATGGCGGCCTGGAAGAAGAATATCACAACGGAAGCCACTGCTAAACTCTTCTTTGAATGAGTGTGGGTACACTTTGGGATCCCACATTTTTTCATCCCATATCGGGAGAGCAGGTTCTTCATTACATTTTGGTCCAGTCTTTGGTCAATGCGGACACCAAGCTCACTAAGTCCACAATTTTCCATCCCCAAACTGATGGCCAGACAGAGGTATTCAACAAGATGATCGTCCACATTCTGCGCATGTACAACTCAAAGCATCCACACACATGGGATGAGAACCTCCCCTATGTCCAGCACAACTATAACCGGGCTCTCCATAGCTCGACTGGCCACAACCCTTTTCAGGTGGGCTTGGGATTCCAGCCACTATGTCCCATTGATGTGGCCATGCCATTTGCAGCTACTCATGCAAATTCGGCTCATGTCCAGTCCGAAACTGATAAGGCAAACAACTTCATTGAGCACATCCAACATATCCGCCAACAGGTCCACGACATTCTGGAGAAATCAAATGCCAAGTACAAGCAACGACATGATCAATATCGGGTGCCACACAAGTTTCAGGTGGGTGACAAAGTCTGGTTGCATTTGCAAAAGGAACGCCTTACTAGAGCCTATCGGAAACTCAGACCACTCCGATATGGTCCTTACACCATTACCAAGGCGGTGGGAGACAATGCATTTGAGCTCAGCATTCCCCCATTCCTTGGCCTGCACCCAGTGTTCAATGTGGACCGCCTTCGACCATACTTCCCACCATTGTTAGACACATCAGACATTGTAGAACATCTCACACCTACAGAGTTAAATCTAGATTGCATGGAACAAGCCACAACTGATTGGATCATGGACACGCAGATCAAGAACACCCGACAGCAAAGCATCCAACTATATCGAGTTGTCAAAGCAGACCAACTCCTTCATTAGGGCAAGTGGCTCACTAGGGACCAAGTTCAGCAGAAGTTTCCTCATCTCATGGAGGAACTCAACGCAATGGGGACCATTGCTTCCTAAGGGGGGAGGAATGATCCAGGTGGATATTGGTGGCCACCTGCCTATTCCACTTGGACCCCCAACATTGTCTCTTTCATTTTTTAGGTTTCCTTAATTGTAGCACAATTTACTATTTTTCGCCGTTTTTCGGGTCTTGAACTTCTGGAGCCGTTTTGAGGCCCTAAACGACGTTTTTGGGGAAAACAGAGAGACTGGAAATGCCCCAAATCGGCTTATCAGTTTGTTTAGAGATTGCAAAACATCTCAAAAGGACCAGGTTCAACATAAATTTCCTCACCTCATGGAGGCTCTGCACGCAATGGGGACCATTGCTTCCTAAGGGGGAGGTATGATCATGGTGGATATTGGTGGCCACCACCTATTCCACCTAGACTCCTCAATCAGTTTCATCTGTTTTCTTAATTGTAGTACAATTTACTATTTTTGGTAGTTTTTTGGGTCTTGAACTTCCAGAGGCGTTTTGAGGCCCTAAACAAAGTTTTAGGGAAAATGGAGAGACTGAAAATGTCCCAAACCGGCTTATTGATTTATTTTAGGCCTTTTCTTTGAGATATTTGAAATGGGGTATTATGATAGCCAAACGGAGATCGTATGCCAAAGTTACGACCTCGGGAAGTTGATGTAGTACCAATTTACCCAAACGAGGCCCAGAGTTTTGACGCTTCATCTCTTAGGGTTAGGTTTTTGGATTCTTAGGGTTTTCCATTGTTTCTCAATAATAAATAGGCCTTTGAGCCTCATTGTAACATAGTTCAGAGGCATGTAGCCGCCACATCTCTTTGCAGAGATAAGATACCATCGCCCTGGCTAGTCTTATTTCCATTCTGTTTGTAAGCATATTTCAGTATTTGATATTAATGAAATGAAGTGTTATTTCTACTGCATTTTTGTATTGGTTATATTTGTAATTTGTTGCGTTCTTGTTTAAATTCGGATCAATACTGGGCATGACGAGTTTTCCAGATTGGGAAGAACTGTGGGCAGCTCTTCGTCAAGAAGAGATCAGAGGATTGACCAAGGCGGGGAGTAGCGGCAAAGGGGTCAGAATCAAGGAGGAAGAGGAGGATGTGTCTCTGGCATCGACGGGAAAGTAGGAGAAGAGGAAGAAGAAGCTCTCTAAGGTCAAGTGCTTCCATTATGAGGAACTGGGTCATTTTGCGAACCAGTGTCCTAGGAAGAAGAGTAAGGGAGAGGCTTCTGAGACCAAGGCAACGCTTGTAAAGGCGGAGAAATAAGTCGAGGAAGAGGATGATTGTGCCATGTGTGCTCATGTGCCACTTGAGAAGAAGTGGGGAGACATCGAGTTGTAGTCAGGAGGACTACAGGCAGTGGGGCAAGATCCTTGAGGTACCTAGCCTCTTGGATTATACCTTGCTATGGGAGCCCCGAAGAGGAGTAGCAAGACTGGTGGATGTTGGTAGAGATGGATGTGGATGAGGCGGCAGAGAGTGCTACAGTGCAGGAGTCTCGGGGCAGCGTAAGGCTAGCAAGCTGCAATAGTGCGAGAGGCACGGGAGTGTTGCAGCACTGCAGGATGGCACAGAGAGGTGTGCAACAACGCGAGATGCAGGGAGTTATTGCAGAAGCGCATAGGTCAGTAGAGGAAGCACTTGTTAGCGACAGAGGGAGCTTCAGTGTCGGGAGTGTTTCTAGCCTGGAAGGGATGTTAGATGTTGGGTGGATCAGTTACTTACTTCTCAGTAACTGAGTCGCAGTGTAGCAGCAGTAGCACGATGCGGCATGATGAGAGGGGATGCAGTGTTGGAGGATGGACCAGCAGCAGCACAGATGCAGAGGGAGCTACCGTATGGATGCAAAAGTGGCAGTGGCAGGGCCATGGGTAGCAGTACAGGATGCAACAATGCAGAGGATGTTGGGCGGGGAGGCCTAGCATCAGCACAGGGACCGATGCCGGATAATCAGGGTGATGCTCAGTGTGGAGTATTACTAGAGCACAGTCTTCGCTAAGAGGGAGTGTTGATTTGGGCTATCACAGATGTGCTCTAGCCATGAAAATTGGTGGAGAGGCTAAAGCACATGAGATCTCCAAGACCCGGAAATGGTTTGGGAAGATTCTAACCGGTTTGGGAGATATTAAAATAATTAATATTTTCAACGGAGTTCCTAAGTCTAAACTTAGGAAGAATAAAATATTAATGGGTATTAATATAAAACTGGGTTAGAAGGTTCCAAAAGTCATGGATCAATCCAAATCTAATCTTAGCCGTTGATTAGAGATTTAATTTCAGCCGTTGATGGACCAATGAGAAAAGTATAAGAGGAGGCTTGAGGGTCAGTTGGAGGACACACTAGAGTGATCGATTCATTCATTTTGCTAGAGCGGGTTTGCTAAGAAAAAATGAATTAGTGATCAGCAGCGAGGGTAGTGAATACATTGCAGAGAGGCAGAGTTATTACCAGAGAGACAACGCAGAGCTTGGAGAGGTTGACGCAGAGGCAGTTGGGAGATGTGCAAAGCCAGAAGAGGCCAACGTGGGTGACGGGGAGGGTCTAAGGGCTGACGCAGAAGCTTAAGTAGCTGCGCAGAGGCTAGCGAAGCTGACGCAGGGCCAAGAGGCAACGTTGGGAGGATTTTTGTGGGGCAGATTGGGTGCTGGTGAGCCGGATAGGGTGACGCAGTCCCTATCAGAGTGACACAGAGCAGTGGAAGCTGCAATTGTTACTATGGGATCGTTCATCTGGTAATTAATCAGCTGGAATATTTGTCTCCGAAGAGAGGTACTACTACCAATGGCATTCTCTGCTGGGTGAGACATTTCTGGCACCCTAGTTGTATTCTGAAAACTGCATAGTAATAATAAAACCCTCTGAATAGCTGCACCGGTTTTCCTGCATTGGGTTTTTCTGCGGACATTGGTCCAAAAATAACGGTGTCACTTGTGTGCTTGTTTTCTTTCAGTTGATGATCTGTAGATGTTGATATTGTACTTGTGTTTATTTTCAATATTTACATGGTAAATAACTTGTTAAGTAATTAAACGAGTAGGAAGAAATAAACCAGATAGTACAGGAAGAATTTCTAACGGGTGGATATTGGTGGCCACCTGCCAAGTCCACCTGGACCCCCACCATTGTTTCTCTTAGCATTTTTAGTTTCCTTAATTGTAGCACAACTTACTATTTTTAGCAGTTTTTCGGGTCCTGAACTTCCGGAGCCGTTTTGAGGCCCTAAACGATGTTTTTTGGGAAATCTGGGGCAACATGGGTCCATGGATCGATGTTGCCTACCAAAGTGGCAGGGCTCGGATAGATCTTTCTAACGAGCTATTGTACGCGTCAAACGAAGATCGTGTGCCAAAGTTACGACCCCGGGAAGTTGGTGTACCAATTTACCCAAACGGGGCCCACAGTTTGGCGTTTCATCTTCTAGGGTTAGGTTTTGGAATGTTAAGGGTTTTCCATTGTTTCTCAACAATAAATAGGCCTTCGAGCCTCATTGTAACACAGTTCAGAGGCATGTAGCCACCACATCTCTTCTCAGAGCTAAGCTACCATCGCCCTAGCTGGTTTATTTCCATTTCTGGTTGTAAGCATATTTCAGTATTTTCCATTAATGAAATGAAGTATTATTTCCGCTGCATCTTTGTGTATATGGTTATCTCTGTAATTTGTTGCGTTCCTGTTTAAATCCGGATCAGTGGTATCAGAGCGGTCTGCTTTTTCTCTGTTTTTCTTTGCATGTCCCCAACAAGGTCGGGATATAAGGAGTTAGGGCTTGAACTGGTCGAACCTTTGCAAGACCAGCCTCGCAAATCCCGTCGGCCTCCCATGGCGGATGAGAAGAAAGACGAGGGGGCAGGAGATCCCATCAAAATCTTGCTCGAAGAAGCCCTCGAGCGACAACGGAACGCGATGATGGACAGCTTTTCCTAGATCCTTCAGCGGCTACCCAGAAGCGACACATTGGCTTCCAGCAGCTACTCTGGAAACGCCACGCCCTTTAAGGTACAAGTTAATTTTGAAATCCCCATATTCGAGGGTCAGATAGATGCAGATGCCGTAGATAAATTGTTAAATATGCTAGAGGGTTATTTTTCTGTTCATGAATTTTCGAGTCGGGAAAAGATTGTTTTCGCTCTTCTCAAAGCAGCCCCCCACTTTAAGGACTGGTGGGAAACATACTGCGAGCAGAAGGATGAAAGTACTGGCTCACTATTTTCAGCCACACCCACCTGGAATTCATTCCGGGATGCCATCAAGGAGCAGTACTACCCTGTCGGAAGCTATGAGGATGAATACATAAAGTGGACCACGCTGCGGCAGGGAAGGGACCAAGACGTGCCGGAGTTCACCAATCTTTTCCATACCCTTCGCACAAAGTTGGGTATCAAGGATTCAGAGCAACATTTGATACTCAAATACCGTGGCTGCCTGCACAAGTACATCCAAGAAGAAATACAATTCCTGAACATCTCCTCGCTCGGTGCAGCATACTAATATGCTGTCAAGGTCGAGCAAAAGTTTAAACAAAAGAAGCGAGACTTTGGATCTGCAAATCCAAAGCAGGGGAAAGGTGCCCCTAAACCACAGAACAAAGGACAAAGCCAAGGCGGGACAGCCCAAGACAACCTGCCGAAGCTGCAAGCAAAAAACAGCGCCGCGAAGCCGAAAAAAGACATGAGAAAATGGTGTGAGTTCCATAAGAGCTCCACTCACAACACAAGTGAGTGTCGGGCCAAGCAGTCACTGGTGGCTGAGCTAAAGGTTTCAGAATCAGATGCATGTTCCGACTCTGAGTCAGAACCCGATAAGGGGAATGACAAAGGGAAGCAGATCATTGATGCGGATCCCAACGCCACTGTTGCTACTGCCAAGATCCAGAAAAATGAACCCGAAGATCCAGAGGAGGAGGAGCGTCTCTTCCACTCCCAGCTGTGGGTAAAGGGCTTCCCGATACAGTTCATTGTTGATAGCGGGAGTCAAAAGAACCTTATTTCGGCAGAGGTCGTGAAGCGGTTGGGCTTACCGACCACAGCACATCCACAACCATACACCATTGGGTGGCTTCACCAAGGATGAGATCTTCGCGTGAGCCAGCAGTGTCGCCTTCCATACAACATCAAGCCCTTCACGGATGAGGTATTGTGCGACATTGGTCCCCTTGAAGTTTGTGATGTATTATTAAGACAACCATACTTGTGGAAGCGACATGCTGTGTATGAATCAAGGCCCCGTGCTGTTATTATTACATTGGGAAATAAGTTGTACAGGATACCAGAGGTAGCACCACCTACCGCCATCTCTTTGATTACTGCAAAACAATGCAGTAAGATCATTTCCAAAACCAGGAAATTTGTTTTCCTGATGATACGCCCTCAAGGAAAGAAGAAGACGGTGGTCGCGGCCTCCAGACGGGGTCCCTCTGCACGACAACTACAGATGGACAAGGTTGTGGAGGAGTACGAGGACATCTTCACCTCCCTTGCAGGGGTTCCTCTGCACTGTCAGGTTAAGCACTCCATCGATCTGACCCCAGGTGCGTCGCTACCCAATGGACCAATTTATCGGCACTCCGTTCTAGAGAACAATGAAATCAAGAGGCAGATTCAGGAGCTCCTGCAGAAAGGTCACATCCGTCCAAGTTCATCGCCTTGTGGGAACCCGACTGTGTTGGTACAGAAGAAGGATGGGACGTGGAGACTCTGTATTGACTATCGGGCGCTGAACAAGATCACTGTCCGTAATAGGTACCCGATCCCACGGATTGATGACCTCCTGGACCAACTAAAGGGGGCGAATATTTCAGCAAGATCGATCTGAAGTCAGGATATCACCAGGTACCAATCGAACCCTCTGATGTGTGGAAGACTGCCTTTAAATCCAAGGAGGGCCTTTTCGAATGGTTGGTTATGCCTTTCGGATTGAGGAATGCTCCTGCAACCTTCATGAGGCTAATGGATGACATCTTGCGGCCATTCACCAACTCCTTTGTAGTAGTATACTTGGATGACATTCTGATCTTCAGCCAGAGTTGGGAAGAGCACCTCCACCACATCCGACAGGTTCTCCAAACACTGCGGCAACACAAGCTATGTGCCAATTTGGAGAAATGCACTTTTGGCATGATCCAGGTTCAGTATCTGGGATACATCATTGATGAACAGGGGGTGCATGTCGATCCAGCCAAGATCCAAGTCATTCGGGATTGGCCATCTCCAACCACTCTAACAGAGCTCCGCAGCTTTCTAGGTCTTGCCAACTTCTACCGCAGGTTCGTGTTGGGGTTTTCTCATATTACTTGTCCCTTGAGTCAAGTCACCAAGGGAGGGGCGAAAGCAAAATTCTTTTGGTCAGAATCTCAACAGAAGGCATTGATGGAGTTGAAGGATCGCCTCTGCACGGCACCAGTGCTCGCGTTACTAGATTTACAACAACCATTTGAGGTCGAGACAGATGCCTCTGACTATGCTATTGGGGCAGTCCTTACTCAACATGGGCATCCAGTGGCATATCACAGTGAAACACTTTCAGACACAGTCCGGAAGTACCCCACTTATGATAAAGAGATGTATTCCATTGTACAGGCCTGCCGACAATGGAAGCATTACATTTTGGGGAAGGAAACGGTCATCCACACAGACCACCGACCCCTGCAGTTCATACAGACCCAAGGGAAATTGCAGAATGATCGCCATCAGAAGTGGTCTACATACCTGCAACAGTTCCACTTGAATATCAAGTATAAGAAGGGCAACACCAATAATGTTGCAGATTGCCTCAGTCGACCACCGATCATGGCGTTAACCACCGTGCTCAACTCTTGTGGGCACGAGACTTCTGATTGGCCACTTCTCTACAAAAGTGACCCAGAATTCGGCCACACATACCAGACACTCTTGGAGGGTCGGCATGTTCCAGATTTTCACCTCCAGGATGCCCTGTTATGCCACTTGGGTCACCTTTGTGTTCCTTCAAGCGAGCGTGCCAAGATGATTTGGGAAGCACACTACAGTCGGGCTGCTGGGCATTTCGGGGTCGAGAAAACAGTGGCAGTACTGCAAAATTATTTCTATTGGCCGAATCTTCGACAGGATGTTGGGAAGTACATCAGATAATGTACTGCCTGTGCCATTGCCAAACCAATCATCAAGAAGCATGGCCTCTATACCCTGTTGCCTACCCCTAGTCGACCTTGGGAATCCATCTCCATGGATTACATGTCAGGCCTTCCTTCCACTAAGCATGGAAATGACTGTGTTTTTGTGGTCGTCGATAGGTTCTCGAAGATGGCCATTATGGCGGCCTGCAAGAAGAATATCACAGCAGAAGCCACTGCTAAACTCTTCTTTGAACGAGTGTGGGTGCACTTTGGGATCCCACAGTCTATCATCTCAGATCGGGACAGTCGGTTTCTCAGCACATTTTGGTCCAGTCTCTGGTCAATGCTGGACACCAAACTCATGAAGTCCACAGCCTTCCATCCTCAAACTGATGGCCAGACAAAGGTTGTCAATAGGATGATTGTGCACATTCTGCGCATGTATAACTCAAAGCATCCACGCACATGGGACGAGAGCCTCCCCTATGTTCAGCACAACTACAACTGAGCTCTTCACAGCTCCACTGGCCATAGCCCTTTTCAGGTGGGTTTGGGATTCCAGCCACTATGCCCCATTGATGTGGCCATGCCACTTGCAGCTACTCACATAAATTCAGCTCATGTCCAGTCCGAAACAGATAAGGCCACCAGCTTCATTGAGCGCATCCAACATATTCGCCAGCAGGTCCATGACATTCTGGAGAAATCAAATGCCAAGTACAAGCAGCGACATGATCAACATCGGGTGCCACACAAGTTTCAGGTGGGCGACAAAGTCTAGTTGCATTTGCAAAAGGAACGCCTTACTGGAGCCTATCGGAAACTGAGACCACTCTTATATGGTCCTTACACCATTACTAAGGCTATGGGAGACAATGCATTTGAGCTTAGCATTCCCCCATTCCTTGGCCTGCACCCAGTGTTCAATGTGGACTGCCTTCGGCCATACTTTCCACCATTGCTCGTCACATCCGACATTGCAGAACAGCTCACACCCACAGAATTAAATCTAGATTGCATGGAACAAGCTGCAACTGATCGGATCATGGACACACAGATCAAGAACACTCGCCAACAGAATATCCAACTGTATCGAGTTGTCAAAGCAGGCCAACTCCTTCAGCAGGGCAAGTGGCTCACCAGGGAACAAGTTCAGCAAAAGTTTCCTCATCTCATGGAGGAACTCAACGCAATGGGGACCATTGCTTCCTAAGGGGGGAGGAATGATCCAGGTGGATATTGGTGGCCACCTGCCAAGTCCACCTGGACCCCCACCATTGTTTCTCTCAGCATTTTCAGTTTCCTTAATTGTAGCACAACTTACTATTTTTAGTAGTTTTTCGGGTCCTGAACTTCCGGAGCCGTTTTGAGGCCCTAAACGACGTTTTTTGGGAAATCTGGGACAACATGGGTCCATGGACCCATGTTGCCTCCCAAAGTGGCAGGGCTCGGATAGATCTTTCTAACGAGCTATTGTACGCGTCAAACGGAGATCGTATGCCAAAGTTACGACCCCGGGAAGTTGGTGTACCAATTTACCCAAACGGGGCCCACAGTTTGGCGTTTCATCTTCTAGGGTTAGGTTTTGGAATGTTAAGGGTTTTCCATTGTTTTTCAACAATAAATAGGCCTTCGAGCCTCATTGTAACACAGTTCAGAGGCATGTAGCCACCACATCTCTTCTCAGAGCTAAGCTACCATCGCCCTAGCTGGTTTATTTCCTTTTTGGTTGTAAGCATATTTCAGTATTTTCCATTAATGAAATGAAGTATTATTTCCGCTGCATCTTTGTGTATATGGTTATCTCTGTAATTTGTTGCGTTCCTGTTTAAATCCGGATCAACTAGAGTGATCGATTCATTCATTTTGCTAGAGCGGGGTTGCTAAGAAAAAATGAATCAGTGATCAGCAGCGAGGGTAGTGAATACATTGCAGAGAGGCAGAGTTATTACCAGAGAGACAACGCAGAGCTTGGAGAGGTTGACGCAGAGGCAGCTGGGAGATGTGCAAAGCCAGAAGAGGCCAACGTGGGTGACGGGGAGGGTCTAAGGGCTGACGCAGAAGCTTAAGTAGCTGCGCAGAGGCTAGCGAAGCTGACGCAGGGCCAAGAGGCAACGTTGGGAGGATTTTTGTGGGGCAGATTGGGTGCTGGTGAGCCGGATAGGGTGACGCAGTCCCTATCAGAGTGACACAGAGCAGTGGAAGCTGCAATTGTTACTATGGGATCGTTCATCTGGTAATTAATCAGCTGGAATATTTGTCTCCGAGGAGAGGTACTACTACCAATGGCATTCTCTGCTGGGTGAGACATTTCTGGCACCCTAGTTGTATTCTGAAAACTGCATAGTAATAATAAAACCCTCTGAATAGCTGCACCGGTTTTCCTGCATTGGGTTTTTTTGGGGACATTGGTCAAAAAATAACGGTGTCACTTGTGTGCTTGTTTTCTTTCAGTTGATGATCTGTAGATGTTGATATTGTACTTGTGTTTATTTTCAATATTTACATGGTAAATAACTTGTTAAGTAATTAAACGAGTAGGAAGAAATAAACCAGATAGTACAAAAAGGATTTCTAACGGGTTAAACTTAGAAATTCCAACAGAGCATACTTCTAAATCAAATGTCAATGCAAGGTAGCTCTACATTAACAAATCTACAAGAGCATATGGAAACAAATTAGATCAAAGCATGAGTAAAAGGAATTATACCAATTATCAACAATTCATCACACTCCAAAAGGAGGAACACCTTATGGCTGAAACCCCAAAGTCTTTATTGATATTTCTTAAAGTGTACAAGGAAACAACATTTCCGCAATCATAATAGCTAGTAACAATGATACATAGTGAGAGCTCAAAGCTCTATTAAATAGAGAAATGGGAGCAAATCCCAATGTAACAACGAAGTGACAAATGGAGATGAGGAAGATACCAAGGAAGGAAGTTGAATTCCAAGTGGAGATGGAGCCATGACACATGTCAGTCTTCAACAAATCAAATTCTTCATGTGGCCCAAGGAATCTCTTCAAGCAAATTGAATTGTCCAAGTGTGAAGACAAGTGAAGCCAAGTGTGAACCAATCAAGGAGTTAACTCATGTTAATCTTAAACATCAAACCAAATGATGACACCTCAGCCTCGTGCCATACGTTGATCCTCCCTCTAGCAATTGCATGGTCCTCTTTAGGGAAATCGTTGTATCGTTTGTTGAGTGAAGATGCCAGGTGTGAGAGCTAAGAGGAGTGGAAATGGAGACAAGTCTCCATCAAATATTACATCAAGATATTCCTCCACATGTGATTATTCTCCATAAATTCAATTTGCCAAGTCACTAGCTCGATTTCCCTTCTTTAATGCCAGAAATTCGATTTCATATGTGGTCAATGCATTGATGATGTTAGGTGCCAAATCATCTTCCAATTGTCCTTTGACTCATTCCTTGACTTGAGATTATTTCCAAGTCATTTCCAAGTCATTTCCATGCCATTCTGTCACATGGAGTTATTTATTTTTCTCCATTTAATTTATTTCTAGGGTAATTTATTGTCCCATTTCCCACTAAACTTAGGATAAGTGGGTTTTGAGGGTCTAGAACTTATTTTTTACCCCTCAATGTGTCATAGTAAAAAGCTGAGGGTGAGAGGTGTAATTTTGAGCACACATACCCCATACAACTTTTATAGACATCACTTGTTACATTTTACATTCAAATTTATTCAAATTTCCACCTAGTGGGAAATTTAAAAAATAAAAAAAGGGCCCCTAGACCTAATAAGTTTCCTTGAAATTTTATGAGTGATCTAGTATGGTATTATACAATGATTCTAGACACTAGGACTCACCCAAGGCTCGCCATCAAACCGCACTCTGACTTTGGGGTTATGCTTGGGGTAAGCACTTAATAATTAACCAAGTAAAAAAAAGCCTCCCAGAGTAAACTCACTTGATGACAAGGTCAAATTTCCACCCAGTGGGAAATTTAAAAAAATAAAAAAAAGGGCCCCTAGACCTAATAAATTTCCTTGAAATTTTATGAGTGATCTAGTATGGTAATATACAATGATTCTAGACACTAGGACTCACCCAAGGCTCGCTATCAAACCGCACTCTGACTTTGGGGTTATGCTTGGGGTAAGCACTTAATAATTAACCAAGTAAAAAAAGCCTTCCAGAGTAAACTCACTTGATGACAAGGTCCCAAGTTACGTAGGCCTGTTACATGACACAACTCATCACACTAGCATCACTCTACATCATCCCTGTAGGGCTTGTGGAATCTGAGTACAACTGAAAAGGGTGAGAAGAAGAAATAAAGTTGAAAAACTCTGATGATATAGTGAACTATGATGGTACATGAAACCTCTGATACATCCTCCGGCATGAAGTCTTCAAAAATTTTGGGCACACTCAGTGGTTAACAAGTATCTCTTGAGAGATTTTCGCACTTGTTTCTAGGACGAAATTTTTGGAGTTTCTGGATGCACTATAATGCTGAGATTTTCGCTATTGTCTTTGGAGCTTCTTTCTAATGCGAAGTTGATGAATAGTTATACTCTCCGTTTCATGTAAGTGAAATTTCAATGCTATTCTTATCTTACTTGTCTAATGCATGTTATTGTTATCATTATTCTTGTATGGGTTATTATAATGCGAAATTCTTTTGGAAACCTTGAATAAGTGATTTAATGCATGCGTTGCTCTTTGAGGGAGTGGGTGAATGTTCCTAGAGGAACCTCATAGGTTGAAAGGCCTCGAAACTTCATCTCCTTTGCAATTCGAAGTATAAATCCCTAAATGACCTTGTTGCTGCACCTTGAAAGGCTAGCGAAAGTCATCTAGGGCTCCTTAGCATATGAAAATTCTTGATCTAGGTGTATCGTGACTCCATTAAGCCTAAGAAGCAAGGCATTGATCCTCACATCCCTTTGGTGGTCAAAATTACCTTTCTTTCTCTCATCTCTTCCAATTTTAGGCATAACCCTTATAGGTCACCTAGGGCATCAAGCGAAATCCTTTGTAGCCATCCAAAACCCTTGAATTTTGGTCCACTACTGCGCTGGGGTTTTCTTAGGAGGTCCTCCAAGTTTGAGACAAATCCGATGGTGGAATCCCAAGATACAATTAGCCCAAGCCATAAGACCATCTCTTTCCCTAGGTTGATTTGGGTTAGTGTCCTCATTTGGATCATTGCATTTTCAGAAGAGAATTTGTCCTTTGATCCTATTCTCTTCCCTAAACAGGTCAAGCCTCTCTAGTGTTGAATAACTCCACATCCTTGACCTAGTTTGGGTCCACTTTGGTTCTTTGTGGTCCCGCAACTTTATAATTAAAATTCCACAAGGATTGCATAGAAGCCATTTCTCCACAATGATTCTTAGGTCAAGGAATCTTCTTGTTTGGGGATATTCTCCAAACCTAGGCTTAAGTATCCTCTTAGCCCTTCCAAGAGAGCCCATCACCTTGGTTCTTAAGCAAGTAAACCATTTAATTGAGTCTCTCTTGCGAATAGGTTCTAAGAATCACTCTCCACCCATTTATTGATCTATTCATCCTTGTGAGTCATCTTATATCGAGTCTCCTCCCATTG
Source organism: Pinus tabuliformis (assembly GCA_031772625.1). Classification (NCBI taxonomy): domain Eukaryota; kingdom Viridiplantae; phylum Streptophyta; class Pinopsida; order Pinales; family Pinaceae; genus Pinus; species Pinus tabuliformis. Next base: position 664,025,336 of record CM062810.1, on the reverse strand, counting down.
GTGAAAGTCCGTAAAGAGCAGGGAGCTGTAGTTGAGGTGATAGTGGGCTATTGCTCCATTGTTGCCACTTGATCTAGTAGTTGCTCTATAGGATCCCCTCCTGGGACCCATGGTAGTTTGAGTAATAACATTTTCAGCGCCATTGTCGGGGATACGAGACGTGTCTTGTTCCCCATTCAACAATATTGATATATCATACTTGACGACCTCATTGGAAGAATGAAGCCCTAGTTCTTCATCGAAATTTAAGGTCAATGCTTGTAGGGTGAAACAAGCATTTGTCTAGGCAATTTCATTTACCCTGGTGACTCCCATGTCATTAAAATCCCAACTACATGTTGACCATAGATATTCCTGCCATAGATATAACAGGGATGTCGCAGTATCCCACATCAGAATGCATGAAGAATATGCCAATGTTCGATGGGGATCCACATTCCACAACCAATGACATCGTAAGGTTCGTAAAGTATATTTCAAGGAAAAATATAAATCAACTTTGTGACCAAATGGAATTGTTTGTCCTATCCATTGCCCCAAATATCGATTGGCTTGAGTTATGTGAACCTAAAATCATTTCTTCTTTCTCAATGTTGGTGGTGCACTTCCTTTTGCATAAAGGGCCGAATTTGCAAACTAGTGAAGAGATATGCCGAATCCTGGATATAACCCTTAAGGAGGAGGAAGTTATTGAATATGGTTATATACTTGAGGAAGAGTATCCTAATCCTTCTCCTAATCATCAAGATCAAGTGATTGATGCATACCTCGAAGATTGTGCCGAAAAAAAGACTCATGAATTGGAAAGCATGTTCTCTGAGGATGATGAAGAAGATCTGGACCCCAAAAGCTTCCAGGTGTTGCAAGCAAGGATGATGGAATATGAAGAATCTTGCATGTAGCTTGTGGCTACATATAACTCCAAATATATTTTCTCCCTCTATTATGAACATTCGGAAAGGCTCTATAATATGAAATGTGAATATAACAAGAACCCTATCGATGACCTTCTCCTTGAATTATTCTATCAAATTCATGTAGTGAAGACCTTAGATAGCATTCTTCGAGAAAAGATGAAAGAGGAAGAGTCCTCCCTGCCTAACAAAGAAGAGAATGAATTGTAGCTTAGCCAACATCAAATACATAGTGAAGAATGGGATGATTCTAAGGGAGATCATGATCATCAAATGGATGAAGAATCTATGAGTGATTTTTGGGCTGCTGATTGGGGAATTGGGTATGATTATAAAAATGAAGGCCCCATAGTATCTCAAATCCATAAGAATGAGCCCAAGGAAGAAGAAAATGCTCCACTCGTTCTGAATGATAATGTGGGCCCTTATAATGATTGGAAGGGTCTCTTCTTTATGTTCCAAGATGATTCGATCAAAGAAGAGTCTTCCAAAATTGTGGGTAATTTTGATGACTAATGAAAAAGAGATTAAGGAAGATGCTTCGCTTAGCCATGCCACCGGTAAAGAGTTTTTCTTCATGTTTGAGCAGTCATCCCCTCATTGTGATATAGATGTTCGTGATGAGGTTCATTCCCCTAGTTCTGGTGAAGAGTTGGTTTCTCCCATGAAAAATGACCAATCATTGTTTTTCCCTAGATACACTGAGTGTTTTACTTCTTGTTTTCCCACTAGAAAAAATAATATTATCCCAAATGTGTCTGATTCATTCACTCCTTACCCTGAGGGTGAGAGCCCTGAGATAGTTCTCCATCATAGGTTTATGTACTTGATCGTTGACATATCTATCTTCTGGTTAGAGGAACTGTTAAATTAGCAACTAGGGCCAAACTCCATGTGGGTTAGCTTATTTCTGGCAGCTGATATTTTTATTGGACCCCTCTCGTTGAGAGGTGTAGGATTGATCCAAAGATCATCTGATTCCGATAAGTATTTATGGAGATATGAATTTATTTTGTTTATGTAATTATTATCAAGCCGACCAGCGCTTATGTAGGCTCTAGAAGCCCAACCGACGTGTCTATTCATCATCCTCATTTTAGTATAAATAGATGAGTATTTGATGTCATTTTGAATATGTATCCTTGAGGTGATCTCCTCTCCACGTCTGGGTTTTTGGAAGGAGTGAACCAAAAGATACGCTGGCCTTATGGTGATGCCCTAGCCGCAGGTCGATCTATGCAGCAAACAGAGACACCTACACGTTGTCAAATGGAGATATCTCATACGCTAGAATGGAAGACATTATACGCAATTATGGAGACCCAGCCGCAGTCATAAAGGATCTCAACGCAATAGAGAAAAAGGTATTAAACGCAGCCCTAAACTTCAGCAACGTGATGCCCTAGCAGCTGTAAGCCGCATGCTTATAAGGAAATATAATACGCTATTATACGCTGCCAAAGAAGGAGCCTTTAACCCGCTCCCTGTTGAATCTAAACACAGTACGCAGTCATGAAGACTCAATACGTTGATGGAATACACTACAATATATACGCATAGCATGGAGACCTTGTACACTTTCCACGCAGTCATGAAGACATCTAAATGTAGTTTATACGCATTCATGAAGACTCATTCGTGGAATACGCAACAATATATACACACAGCATGGCCTTGTACACGGTCATGAAGACACTTTCCATGTAGACATCTAAACGTAGTCTATACGCAGCTAATGGAGAAACTCACTCACTGTCATGAAGACTCTTATACGCACCACAGTTAGCCGCAGAGAACTGCTGTCATGAAGGAGCTGCAGTCATCTCCGCATGCCGCAGTAAAGGGTTTGAACGCAGTCACAGTGAGGAGAACTCAGATTAATGAATTACTAGAAGTCTGGGTACAAGAAGCAGTGACGAGGGTTTCAAGCAATGTTATATTGTATTGAAACCTCGGTGGCATACCTGTAGCAGCCATATCACAATAGAGAGGAGTCGCTGTAATATTAACACGCAGTCAATGAAGATCACAGATACGCTGTTTAATACGCTGGTCAATGAATATATAGATACGCTGTTCATTACGCTACTCAATGGAAACATGTATACGCTTACACGAGGAACAAAACTCAGATGGGTGCAGGGATCCGCTAGTATACGAAGCAGATCTACATTATGTCAGGGCATCACTTTGTCTGTCTTCATTATCATAGAAAATGCCTGGTCTTAGTTTTCATTAAAAGGCATACTCATGTGAAGAAGGTTAACCATTGTATCGAGGGTTTATGAGGGCTAGAAGAGTCCTAAGGTGCAGATCTGAAATAGGGCTGGTTCTAGGCCTAAGGAACTCAATCATTGGATAGCTCCCAGCAAGCAAGGCAGAAGAATACCTTGAAGAGCAAATCAATGTCATCTTCAGGTTGTCTGAGCAGTCCATTCTAGTAAGCAAATCTCTTTGTCTCAAGACAGCGTTGAGGAGATACCCTAGACAATGTATGAATTGGGATTGTTGTAGGTGACAGCATGACTAAAGAAGGATTCTATAGATTCTGGAACTATAGCCTAGTTGCTTTGCTAGGCTGCAAGCCATAGCAAGCAGCTAAGGCTGATATGCATATGGTTGTATAATGAAACAACAGAAGGACTATGTTGCAGCATGATGAAGCAATAGAAGGACAGCTGCATGATGGGCACATTAGCAAGGCTAGCATGATGATACGAGAATGGGGCAGCATGATCTATGGGCAGCATAGTGATGATGCATGATGCAGCATGATGGTACCTCACGGTAAGATGCAACAAATGGACGAGATGCAGCACTATGATAGGTGAAGGAGTCACCTTAGAGAATCAGTTGAAGCAATATGTCTTCAATTGATCTCTGCTGATATTCAAAGTCAAAGTATTGACTTCTGTTGTAAATGTACTCTCTCTCTCTCTCCTTCTCTGCTGAACTTTGAAGATAAAAGAAGATTTGACCAAAGGGTTTCCCCACACATTGTGGGGTTTGTCCCTGGCTCGCGCCATATCTTGTGTCCTCTTGTCTTGGCTTGTCTTCTGCGTTTTATATTTATGTTCTATCTGCAGTTTATCATAATGCTGATGTGATTGCTAACTGTGAAAATTTAAATAAATTGCTCTAGCATAGAACATACCTAATCTTAACATGGTATCAGAGCTAAGGTGAAGACAATGCCCAAGCAAGAGTGAAAGAGCAATCACCAAATACAGTTGGTACAAGACAAAAGGATCAATGGGTTCCTCATAATTCACCTCGGGTGAAGTTGAAGCAGAGAATGTTATTAGAATGGCGCAGCAAATCTTCTGATGGCATCACTTCATTGGGAAGTTCAGATCTAAGGGTAGGAAGGAAAGGTAGATGTCTTGGTTATGAGTTCGGCCCTTATGCAAAGGAGTGCCCGAATGACAGAGATGCGGGTCATCAAAGACAATGGTCGACTCTTCCACGAAAGCAAGGAACCCCAAAATCTCTTTTATGTACCTGATCGAACCTGATGTCCATCTCGGAAATGGAAGTCAAAGGTTGCAGGGTGGCACTTATCGATGGAAAGGTACGTGTTTCAAAATAGATCTTTTAAAGATGTTTTTGAGTTCAGGGTTGTATCAAGTTGCAGGAAGTCCACTGGGGACCATGTCCATTGACTCAGCTCTAGAGGTCTGTGAGTCAAATGGTGACTAGGATGCCTGAATTCAAAAGGAAGCATGAAGGTACATGTCTGAAATGTACCAAAAGAAAATATTATAAGGGTACCATTCCCCTCATGCAGCAGGTTCACAGGTTTGGAACAACCCGAGGAGTTTGAGAATCATGATCAAGGAATCTCATGTATACAGGTGGAAGAAAGCCCTCTATGGCTTGAAGAAAAACACCTCAGGCATAATATGAGAGGATTGATAGCTGTCTAATGCAATTGAGATTTACTAGGAGTGAAACCGATCCAAACCATTACTCGAAGGTTGTGGATGATAAACCTCTCCTACTGGCACCTATGTCTGACAGGTGCAGACCCTCTCATTTATAGGAGACAGAGGGAGTTGGATTCTGAATGTGGGAAGATAAGATGCAAGCTTGTGACTGCCTCGAGGATCTTAACTTTCAGAAGTTATATGGTAATGATGTCGGACCAGATTTGGGAAATGCCTCTGAGTTTCATAAACTCATTCGCGTTGATGTTCTTGGAGAACCTCCGTCCGGACATCTGTGTTGCAGTTATCATGGTGAGCTCATATTTGGTTGAGCCTCATTAGATTGGTGCGAAGAATCTTCTAAGATATCTTCAGGGCACAATCTCTCATGAATTGAGATACACTGCCGGAAATATGAAACCACATGATTATTCGAATGATGAGTGGGCAAGGAGTATGGAGGATCACTAGAGCACTTCTCAGTGCTGTTTGGATGAGTAGGAAGCAGAAGTCGGTGACTCTGAGCACCACCAAGGCAGAATACATTGCTGATAGTATGGCCTTCTGTGAGGCAGTCTGGTTGCTGAAGCTCTTCAGTGAGCTGTTTGTACACATGATGAATACCACTGTGAATCTCTGTGACAACTAGAGATGGGATTCAATTATTGAGGAATCCCGTATTTGACAATTGCTCCAGCAGATAGACATCAATTACTGCCTTATCTGGGATATGGTAAGTCGATGATCAAGGAGGCTCCATCACACTGAGATTATGTATAGGACAGAGCCGTGAGGAAAGATCAAATTTGTGATTTTCCCGAACGACTTGGAGTCGTCGAGAGACCTTTGTAAAAGGGTCCTGCATGCTGCATACATTGAGCTCTAGGAGCTTTGGGGGGCTTGCAGTTCTATTGGAGCAACATACGACCACAGGGTGACTCACCCTCCCCTGGTGGTGCGCACTGAAACAAGATGATTCGCTCTCTTGTGGGACAAGATGATTCGCTCTCTTTTGTAGCAGGATGATTAGTTCTCCTATGAGGCCTGGATTGATGTGTTCTCCATGGCGATTGTAGCAGGATTGATGTGTTCTCCTGTGAGGCCTGGATTGATGTGTTCTCCTGTGAGGCCTGGATTGATGTGTTCTCCATGGCGATTGTAGCAGGATTGATGTGTTCTCCTGTGAGGCCTGGATTGATGTGTTCTCCATGGCAGCCTAGATTGATGTGTTCTCCATGGCGATTGTAGCAGGATTGAAGTGTTCTCCTGTGAGGACAGGATTGATTAAGTTCTCCTGTCGAGGCATCCTACCCATGCAGTCTGGGACTCATGGGAAGTACCTCTCATCTGATCAATGAGCAGGGAAATGAAGTTAGGGACCATAGTAATACCGATGGACGCATCGTTGTATCTACCGTACTCCCTACGCTGGGATGTCCTCCATTGATCTGGGATCAATGATACTGGTCTGGGACCAGTGGTAGGAGTTGTACATGCTATGACGCTGACTTCAGGTCGGCTGAGACTGGTCTGGGACCAGTGGTACATACTCCGAGACTGACTTCGTGTCAGTGCAGTATTAGTCTGGGACCAGTGAGAGTGGTACATACTATGACGTTGACTTCGGGTCGGTTGAGACTGGTCTGGGACCAGTGGTACACTCTCTGAGACTGCGATACTGGTCTGGGACCAGTGGTAGGAGTGGTACTTACTATGAAGCTCACTTCGGGTCAGTTGAGACTGGTCTGGGACTAGTGGTATGCACTCTGAAACTGACTTCAGGTCAGTGGAGAATGATATGACTCATTCTCGATCAATTCTTCTTCTTCATAGTTCAGCGGAGATGAGCAGAGCAGAGCAGAGCCAACAGAGCAAAGCTAGCAGAGCTGAGCTGAGCAGAGCAGAGCCAGTAGAGCTGAGCAGAGCAGAGCCAGCAGAGCCAGCAGCGCTGAGCAGAGTAGAGCTAGCAGAGCCAGCAACGCTGAGCAGAGTAGAGCCGAGCCAACAGAGCTGAGCAGAGCGGAGCAAAGCCAGCAGAGCTGAGTAGAGCCAGCAGAGCTAGGCAGAGTAGTGCAAAGCACTAATGGCAGAGATAGTATAGTCGTACATATGGATCAGCGGATGGATTTCTCCCTAGTTGAGAGGGAGTGTTAAATTGGCAACTAGGGCCAAACTCCATGTGGGTTAGCTTATTTCTGGCAGCTGATATTTTTATTGGATCCCTCTCGTCGAGAGGTGTAGGATTGATCCAAAGATCGTTCGATTCCGATAAGTATTTATGGAGATATGAATTTATTTTGTTTATGTAATTATTATCAAGCCGACCAGCACTTTGTTGGCATTATGGCTAAAGTGTTGTCCTTGATGGCAACCCATTCTGGTGTTAGATCACTGTTCTTGAAGTCAACAGCAGAGGTTGATGATCAGCTATCAAAAATTGGAGGAAATAAGGGGTACGCAGGTACACCTTTCAGAAAGTGCGTACCCGCAGGTAAACCATGCAGCAGCCGCGTCCAGAGACGCAGTCCAGCCGTTCAGAAGGTGCGTCCACCCAGTGCACACATTTCAAGGCAGAGAAAAGCACACGTGGGGGTCTCTTGTGATTTACTCTTGGTATCTAGCCGACGGTATTGTGTTATTAAGGTGTCGGCTCGTGGTATTGTTCCATGATTTGAGGAGGAGCTTGCCTATATAAAGCAAAGGAGATCATTTGGCTTAGGTATGTCTTTGGTTGAATATCTTATGGGGCTAGATCTGGTCTAGATCTAAAGAAGGCGAATCTTCTGAAAGACTGAGATCTCTTTGGCGCATGATCAGATCTGTAGATCTGACTGTTTGGGTTACACTTAAAGTATTGAAATTAGTCATACCCGAAGGTACGCAGGTACAGTGAAAGGCAAGTGCGCCGGGACGCAGTTCAGTAGGAAGAGACCTGCGTGGGGACGCAGGGTAGAGTAAGATTCAGGTGCGTCGGGGACGCAGCACAGTAACAGGCGCACTGCGTGGGGACGCAGAGGATAATAAGGATCAGGTGCGTCTCTGAGAAAAAAAGGCGCGGCGCGATAGTGTTCTTGGGTGCGTCCCTGCAGCAAAAGGACGCAGCGCAGCAGAAGGATCTCTGCGGGTGTACGCAGGAAAGCAGAAGGTGAATTGCGTCGCGACGCATGCCACGGAAGGAAAAATTGCGTCTCTGTCTTAAGATGTTCTGTTGATTGAATTTCTCTGTTGATAAGGTGTTCTGGGTTAGTTCTGTTATTACTGATCTGATAACTGTAGTGGACTGTAACTGTTATGTACTTGATGATCATTTGATGCTTTATGAAAAGAAGTAGGGGGTTGTAGCTCCCTTCCAGGAGAGACTGGAAAACGAGAGAGAGTTGTAGCTCTCTGCAGGTTGCAGCCTGCGTACTGGTAAAGGACTGCACCAGTACAAAACCATTGTAAAAGAAGTTTCTAAGTTGAAAGAAGATAGAGACATATTGCAGCAGGTGGTTTTCACCCACATTGGGTTTCCACCTTACATCTTGTGTTCCTTGGTGTGATTATCTGTTTTTCCTTGTTTATGCTCATTATTTTATGGTACTGACATGCAAAAATAATTCAAAGAACAAATAAGGAAGATTGATTAAAAGAGTTAGATAATACTGATTCACCCCCCCTCTCAGTATTATTTCCAACACACTTATGTAGGCTCTAGAAGCCCAACCAACGTGTCTATTCGTCATCCTCATTTTAGTATAAATAGATGAGTATTTGATGTCATTTTGAATATGTATCCTTGAGGTGATCTCGTCTCCACGTCTGGGTTTTTGGAAGGAGTGAACCAAAAGATACGCTGGCCTTATGGTGATGCCCTAGCCGCAGGTCGATCTATGCAGCAAACAGAGACACCTACACGTTGTCAAATGGAGATATCTCATACGCTAGAATGGAAGACATTATATGCAATTATGGAGACCCAGCCGCAGTCATAAAGGATCTCAACGCAGTAGAGAAAAAGGTATTAAACGCAACCCTAAACTTCAACAATGTGATGCCCTAGCAGCTGTAAGCCACAAGCTTATAAGGAAATATAATACGCTGTTATACGCTGCCAAAGAAGGAGCCTTTAACCCGCTCCCTGTTGAATCTAAACACAGTACGCAGTCATGAAGACTCAATACGTTGATGGAATACACAACAATATATACGCATAGCATGGAGACCTTGTACACTTTCCACGCAGTCATGAAGACATCTAAATGTAGTTTATACGCAGTCATGAAGACTCAATACATTCGTGGAATACGCAGCAATATATACACACAGCATGGCCTTGTACACTGTCATGAAGACACTTTCCATGTAGACATCTAAACGCAGTCTATACGCAGCTAATGGAGAAACTCACTCACTGTCATGAAGACTCTTATACGCACCACAGTTAGCCGCAGAGAACCGCTGTCATGAAGGAGTTGCAGTCATCTCCGCATGCCGCAGTAAAGGGTTTGAACGCAGTCACAGTGAGGAGAACTCAGATTAATGAATTACTAGAAGTCTGGGTACAAGAAGCAGTGACGAGGGTTTCAAGCATTGTTATATTGTATTGAAACCTCGGTGGCATACCTGTAGCAGCCATATCACAATAGAGAGGAGTCACTGTAATATTAACACGAAGTCAATGAAGATCACAGATACGCTGTTTAATACGCTGGTCAATGAATATATAGATACGCTGTTCATTACGCTACTCAATGGAAACATGTATACGCTTACACGAGGAACAGAACTCAGATGGGTGCAGGGATCCGCTAGTATAAGAAGCAGATCTACATTATGTCAGGGCATCACTTTGTCTGTCCTCATTATCATAGAAAATGCCTGGTCTTGGTTTTCGTTAAAAGGCATACTCATGTGAAGAAGGTTAACCATTGTATCGAGGGTTTATGAGGGCTAGAAGAGTCCTAAGGTGCAGATCTGAAATAGGGCTGGTTCTAGGCCTAAGGAACTCAATCATTGGATAGCTCCCAACAAGCAAGGCAGAAGAATACCTTGAAGAGCAAATCAATGTCATCTTCAGGTTGTCTGAGCAGTCCATTCTAGTAAGCAAATCTCTTTGTCTCAAGACAATGTTGAGGAGATACCCTAGACAATGTATGAATTGGGATTGTTGTAGGTGACAGCATGACTAAAGAAGGATTCTATAGATTCTGGAACTATAGCCTAGCTGCTTTGCTAGGTTGCAAGCCATAGCAAGCAGCTAAGGCTGATATGCATATGGTTGTATAATGAAACAACAGAAGGACTATGTTGCAGCATGATGAAGCAATAGAAGGACAACTGCATGATGGGCACATTAGCAAGGCTAGCATGATGATACAAGAATGGGGCAGCATGATCTATGGGCAGCATAGTGATGATGCATGATGCAGCATGATGGTACCTCACGGTAAGATGCAACAAATGGACGATGCAGCACTATGATAGGTGAAGGAGTCACCTTAGAGAATCAGTTGAAGCAATATGTCTTCAATTGATCTCTGCTGATATTCAAAGTCAAAGTATTGACTTCTGTTGTAAATGTACTCTCTCTCTCTCTCCTTCTCTGCTGAACTTTGAAGATAAAAGAAGATTTGACCAAAGGGTTTCCCCACACATTGTGGGGTTTGTCCCTGGCTCGCGCCATATCTTGTGTCCTCTTGTCTTGGCTTGTCTTCTGCGTTTAATATTTATGTTCTATCTGCAGTTTATCATAATGCTGATGTGATTGCTAACTGTGAAAATTTAAATAAATTGCTCTAACATAGAACATACCTAATCTTAACAGGAACGAATTTGGTCCTCTCGATTGGTGGCTTTCCCTTCTTCTAGGGTTCCTTTCTATGACATATGGCTCTCTTATTTTCCCACCTCCCGCCCTTGTGATCCCTCATATTAGTCTTCTCGTTTGTGTTTTTGGATCCATTGCATAAATAATCATAGAAGCATATGTTTTTATACTGATCATTTGACTTGCTGGTTGCATTGGATCTATGATTATACTTAACATGCATGTTAGGGTAGGATGCATTGCATACTGATTTTCCGCATTAGAACTAATATTCTATGATATTTTCATGCTAGATTAAAATTGCTTTGAGATTAAAATTGTTATTTCTTGTTGATTTCTTTTTATGGCCTAATACAAGCATGGGCAATCATAAGACCCCACAAAAACATGTTACCCCGTATGCTTAATTTGTGATATGTGCAGGTGGCAGGTCTGTAGATCCCAAGAGATTGTTGGTGTTCTCATGACCTCCCTGTTTGAGTACGTCCGTGCACTCTTCTGAGAGATGATGGCCTAGTTGGAGCCATATGTTACGCCCCACTTTGTGGTTGATATCCATAGGGATTTTTTTTTCTCCTAGATGGTCCTCAGCCGACAGTTAGCATCGCCTTGCAACCACTAGATAGCTCGATGTGCCATTATCTCTGCCACCTGAGCCAGTCATGTGGTCCGTCACCCATCTGTTATGATCGTATGTTTCAAGGTGGGCCTTTAAACCCGAAGGTATGGATTATCGTGTGATTGAGTATTTTTTTTACTTATGGAAACTTTGGGCACGGATTAGTGGGAGGATTCGGCGGAAAGAGTGGACTAGGTTTGTACTCTTGTCTCTTTTGCCCTCTAGATGGTTAACCTTGTATTCTAGTCCCGTGGGATCTCCTTTATTGGCCACTAGGCTTTAGGGATGGCACTACATGGGAAACCTTGATTTCGGTTGCGTGGTCCCGCTTCCCAAAACCATATACATCACTCCCCTTCTGCTCATTACAACCCCATTCATCATATTTCCCATCTGGGTCCACATTTGTCCACTGGGTCCATAAGGAGTTAGCCTCCCCCTCCCCTTGTCCACACCTTGGGTCAGGCCTGGATTGCCCCAGAGGTTGATGCAACTAAAAAGAAAAGTAAAAGCATATTTGGCCACTTGCAACAGGGAATTGTACCATAAAATTCAAAAGATGGTGGGGACATACAAATTTAGCACGTGGGAAAAAGCCAAGCATGAGCCCTACCCTTATCCATGGCTATCACCTTGGTTCCTATGGGCCCTAGATGATCCTCCTCCATCATTAAGGAACCCATAATTGTCCCAACCCCTGGTGGGTAATGAACTGCCCCACCTAAAGTGGGTATCTATTGCTGTATCATACACATCATGCTCTCATCCCCTAGAGCCCCAAGCAATTATAAGGAAAAATTAATAAAAGGAAAAAGGCATATGAAGAAGGGTGGAAAAACGAACGCCGGGGTAACTCATGTACCACAATTTCTCCCCCCTACACTTATATACTCAAGTGTGGGCTTCGCCATATTAGCTTCATATACCATGGCATGTGGCCCGAAGCTTCCCCTTCATCCCCATTCCATTTCATCACTATATCACATTCCACCTACCATTGGATGGATGTACCATGTGTTAGTTTTTGTAGCATCGGATGTGTTCTAGCCTTGAAATTTTGTGGAGAGATTAGAATATAGGAGTTCTCCAAAACCCATAAATCATTTATGGAAATTCCGCCTAGAAATGACTTAATTAGATTATTAACTGGTTTTTAAATATTTCCTAAGTCTAAACTTAGGGAATATGGTTAATTAATCAGTATTAATTAAATCAGGGTGTGAATCATCTAAAAAGTCACACGGATCGGCTCCAAGATGAACCTAGCCATCGATTATGTTTTAATCTTGGGCATTGGTGCTCCTACAGAGGATTATAAGAGGAGGCTAATGTGGTGATGGAGAAGAGACTTGAGAGGTTCGATTTCACGAGTAGATCGATTTCTAGAGTAGCAGCAGTCAGTTGCCAGAGAGAGCCAGTGAGATTGAAGCAGTGAGAGAGGGGCAGAGATAGTGAAGCCAGAGGAAGTATTCCATATCCAGTGAGTGCATTTGCAGAGAGGCAGAAGATCCACAGAGAGGCTGACATTGGGGTAGTGCAATAGCGTCTAGAGGCAGTTTCGATTCTGCTGGGGAAAGACGAGGTTTAGTGTCAGAAGTTGGACAGAGGTTCCAGAGGCCAGGAGAGACATTTTCCCAAACAACAACAGACCAAACGGCTTGAGGAAAGGTTGTTCCAGACTGTGTAGAAGGGACTGCGCTAGGGTGACGCAGTAGCTATGTAAAGCCAGTTTGGATGGCTCACTTGGAGCTGAGGTCAGAGCCCAGATTTCCCTGTGGAGTGAGGAAATTTTCTCACTAGATTTTTGCAAGTATTTCTCTATCAGATTTCCAGTTTCGCATCCAGTTGTACTTAGATTATTTCACTGCTGCTTAATATTAAAACCCTTTGCTGCTGCACCGTTTTCCCAAGTTGGGTTTTTCTGGGGACATTTATCCAAAAATAGTTGTGTTATTTTATGTGTGTTCTAGCATTTCTTCCAGCGTTTATTCTTGCACAGTGTTATTTGTGTAGGTTGCAGTGTGATTTATTCAATATTTGTTGTAGCAAAGAGTAAATAAATTATTAAATCAAAATAACAATTAAGAGAATAATTTCCAGTTGCTGCAATAGGATTCCGGCTTGCGTAATTTTCACACCATGGACATGTCACCCCCTTTAGAGGATGAAACCACTTAATAGAGTCCTTGGTTAAACCCCCTTTTGAGCTTGGAGACACCTGTACATGCCAAAGCCCATTATGGAAGGGCATGCCATTATGAAGTGTCCAGTTGTGTTTCATGATTTGTAAGCTCGTTTACTTGACTACTCTAATAATTTGTTGTATTGGAAGGCGAGGAGACACATTGGATCGTACGCAGGATTGCATGTGGGTCTCAATTTGGGGGTTGGTATCCCTATACAAGGTCCAGGCCCTCTAGAGGGTCATATTGGCACTTTTAGGGTGAACGTAGAGAGCCATGGGCCTCCACCATAACAGAGAGCACTTCATGGATCCCCAACACCATTTAGTGATTACTCGTGTTCCACCTTTTGGATGAGGATGATGCACCTGGATCACCATGCCTAGCCGGCTTCACACTTGCACAACACACTTGGCAGAGGTTCTAGGGTCCAGATGAGGGTGTGTCTCACTGTGGGAGACGAAGGGAGGGCTTATATTTATCACCCTAGCAACTCCACTTCTTTCATTTCTTGCAAGAATTTCTGCTAGAAGCTTGCTTCTTGTGGCTCTTATTTTCTTGAACAAGGATCTCTCTCTCTGACATCTATTAGCTCCTTTTCCCCTTTAGCAAGTCATCATGAATGACTTGCTTGCCCCCTTTTGTTTTACTAACATTCGAGGTTGTCCTCATGATATTCCAGGCTCGGCCATTGATAATTTGCCTTCTTTCACAGGTAATAATGCAATCACTATTAGAGATCATCTCATAAAGTTTGTTCATTGTATGGAAAGTTTATGTAACCCTACACATTTTAATCATGAAGATATCAAGATGTGACTCTTTGTCCTTTATTTGTAGGAGGATGCTCTTGATTGGTTTTCTTATTTTCCTGACAATTCTTTTGATTCTTTACAAGCCATCGTCAATGCCTTTAAAGATAGATATGGGGATCATAGGGATTCATTTTGTGCAAATTTCAATATAAAGGAAGATCCTGTAAGGAACTTAGCCAACATAGAAAGTGTCCAAGAGAATGCTCTACCTCAATCTTTTCCCTATTGCAAACATTTTGACGATTCTCATGAGGAATCCACTTGTGTCATTGTAAGAAGGACCTTCAATAGTAGAAAGGTAGGGACAAAAGATCAAATTGATATTGATGATGAGAAGGAAGATGATAAGCATTTTATTAAGGAATCAAATCAGATAATTAAAGACATGCAACTTAGTCAAGCACAGTTGATAAAAACAATGGAATTTAATCAAGAGAAATTGTTACCATAGAAGAAAAGCAAGTTGAGGAGCTAAAAATCATAGAAAAAAATCATAAGAAAGAAATGAGTTCTATTCAAGTAAATCATAATAAAGTGATAAAACGAAGCTGGTCAGTTCTCTCTTCAGAACAGGTTTCAAGTTATGGAAGTTACTCAGTATAATCAAATGATCACATTTCGGAAATTGATGGATACCATGGAGGAAAATCATGCCAAGGAAATCAATGCTATGAAGGATTATCAATCAAATCAAATGAATGCCATGAGAATTGAGCAAATCTCTCTTCAAAATAAGCTGCAAATAATGGAAAAATGACATGTTCTCAGGAACTTCGGCCCAGACTAGAGGATCCAGAGCATGAGCCTCCTAGCTCATTGAAGCAACCTTCATCTTATTATGAAGAATTCATTGAGTCCATTGGGAAATGGTTAAATGAAGATGATCTAAGCAGGAAGGCTACTGAGAGGAGTCATATTGATGCTTGCAAGATTGATCTGCTAGCCTTCACAGAGCAAGTTCATGAAAATAAAGAAGAGTAGGTCACAAAGTTTTGGACGTCCCAAATTTTCCGTATGAACGTTTTCCAGATCAGGAAGGAAGTTGTATGTCAGCCACATCGTCGTCACCATCAGATCTTATAGGAAGCAAACATAAAAGGTAGAAGAGAAGAAGAAAGAGTTTTGATGCATCTGATGGTCGGGAACAACCCGATGTTTGGATAAGTCAAATTCCTAGAATCTTCAAAATTCAGCACGATATATTAGAAAAGCAGCCCACGGACCTGCCGGAAAGTCAAAAGATGCTTAGTATACACTATGTTGAAGACATCTGATGCCATATGGCATCCTTTGTATAGTATCTCTAACCCTACTCCCTTTCCTTTATGTCATTAGTTAGTTTTCTTTTTATGCACTTGTGTTATATATCTTTGCTTTCCAGTTTTGTTAAAGTATATTTTTCTATTCCAGCAAATATTCTATATATGCTTTGATGTTTTTGATTATGAACGAATATCTATTTGATGGAATTTTGTTTTCTTGGATACAAGATTCTGGATTCTGACATCACTTCATTGAAGCAATGTGTCCCCATATGGAGCCAGATGTTGCACCCTTTTTGTCACAAGTCCAAGGAAGCAGTTGTGCAAAGTTTTTCAAAGTTCAGAATGATCAGCCAACCGATTCCTATGACATTGTAAAACCATTTTCTGCAATTTTTAATCTAAATGATACTAGTACGAGCGTTTATGTTAATTTTAGGTATGTTCTGTGCTTAGAGCAATTTATTTCAATTTTCACAGTTAGCTCAATATCTTTTTCGGATTAGCAATCACATCAGCATTAAAGTAAACTGTGGATAGAACATAAACATAAATCACAAAAGACAAGCGAAGACAAGTGGAGAGAAATCAAGAGAGGAGTGTGTGTGAAATGACTGTCAAGTCATTTCCTTTTATACTAAAACGTTGAGCACATGTGTGGGTTATTTGGTTGTTGGCCGACCTTGATGAATTGTCTTATAACACAAATAAATTCATAACTCCATGAATGCTTATCGGAATCGGATGATCTTTAGATCAATCCTACACCTCTCGATGAAAGGGATCCAAGAAAAATATCAGTTGCCATAAATAAGATGACCCACATGGAGTTTGGCCCTTGTTGCCAATTTTAACAGTTTAATTATGTAACAACCTAGGCAAGCCTATGATTTGGGCGATGAATTTCATCTTAGGAGGTTTTTCGTCTCACCGCATCGAAAATGTTAAACCAACTTTGCCAACACAAGATATTGCAATGAGTTAGCCTTTTTATGATGCAATTGCCGCTGTTATATCAAAACTTATGATGTAGAGATAACAATCATCAAAACTTGTGGATCTATGCCAAATGGTGTATGCCCAACTCATCCAATGTCGCTTATATGTATTTTTAATCATTGCTAGGAAGTATTCAGAGAGTTGTAGAAAAACAGTGAGAGTAAGAGGGTTTAGAGACCAAACCCTTAGGCCTTGAGGCCTAGAAGGAACTAGCCCACTTGCCTAATTTTTCTCGAATAGCTATGACACCTAAAAACACAAACTTTTACCCAATTTCTCTGCAAAACTCACCACGAATTAGCCCATAAATCAAATGGCTACCCACAAGGATGAAAGAGGGCAAGATAGGGCTAGGAAGAGGGTTAGGAAAGAGGGCATCAAGGCCTATTAGGCATGCGGCTAGGGCTTAAGGCCTAGTTACGCCTGCGGTCAAGGTAAGGAGGCTAATGGAGGCTGAAATGAGCCTCATAGAGGTTGCGGCTAAGGAGAGGGAGGCCTTCTAGGCTTGCATAGAGGAAGGAGATCCCACAAAGGGTTGTCGTGAAGGAAGAAAGCCCTTGATTGGGCCTGCGACAAATGGTTAGAAGGCTGGCTAAGGGCATACGAAGTATGAAAGGGCTAGCGGAAGGGAGAGAGGCCTGCGACAAAGGGTTAGAAGGCTGGCTAAGGGCATACGAAGTATGAAAGGGCCAGCGGAAGGGAGAGAGGATGGGGATGAGGAGAAAAGAAGGCCCAGGCAGACCTGCAGCAGAGATAAGAGGGAAGCCAAGAGGCTTAAGGGCCTGAGGCTAGGCCTAATAGGCCAAGGGTAGGCTGTCGCAAGGCTTAGAAGACATGCAGCCAAGGGGAACAACCCTTAGGGCTTTACGGCTAGGGCTACAAAGCCCACGATGAGGGGTAAATGCAAAATCAAGATAGTGAGTAGGCTTCAGAAGAAATTGCTGAGCCTAAGGGCCGTAATTTTTTTTTGAAACCCTCATAGAAATTATTATTTGCTTCAGATCTTCAATAGTGACCCAAATCACTGCAAAAAATTTCGAGACTAGATCTTACCCTCAAGGGCCTAGATCTAGCTCAAATGCCAACAAATCTTCTTGAAATAGCTTGGATCTCACTTGCACAAATGGAAATAAACATACCCAAAACCCCAATATATACAAAAATTTCAAAATAAACCCAAAACCCCAAATAGCTACAAAACAAGGGTCAGGAAAAAAATTATTCTACAAAAATTATTTTACAAAATATATACAAATATACAATGCTTGAAAGATGTTTTGAAGAATAATTTTTAATAACAATGACAATGGCTTGATGTATTTCGAAAGATAGTATTAACCACAGCCTTAGCGAAGTAAGAAAATCAAACAAATTTCCCAAAGTCCAAACAAGGTCAGCATGTGCCCACAATCTATGAATTTGGAGCCCAAGGGTTGGGGAACCTGCAAACTGTATATATTTTCTTCAGGAAAACTATTAGAATAATGCTATTTTAGTGTTTATTGCTCATTTATGATTGTAATTAGCAGTTTCTTGTTAGAAACTTGCTGTTTCTATATTCTTAGTAGAAACTTGCTGTTTCTACTTTCTTAGTGGAAACTTGCTGTTTCTGTAAATACAGTTGTATTATTTATTGAGCTTTACTGCTTATTGTAAATCAATTCAATTCATTCATTCATTATGGTATTAGAGCTTAGGTATTTTTTTCGAAATTTTTTTAGTTTGGAAAATTTCGTGCTATTGTTTGAACACTTGCATGTCTGCCTAGCATCACGTTGCTGTTAAAATGTGCATGGCGGCTCTGGATTTTCGCATTATCATTGACCCAACTTCAATCGTATAGCAAGACCATATTCAGTGTATGCCAGGCAGATTTACGGGTAGTTATTGAACTCAAAACCCTCGTATATGTTTCGAGTTTCTTCTCTGCTTTTTATGTCTTGGGGTTTGTTTTGAAGGGTTCTGGGGTTCAAAATTTGTTTTTCTATAGTTCACCATTGAGGTTTAGAGCCGAGACCTGTAAAGTAGGTTTTGAGGTTGAAAATCTTGAATGGGTCTCGGTGATTCACCATGTTTTGGTCATTTTTTCCGGGGCTTTGGGATCTTCACGAAGTCTGAAATAGAAGTCTTTACTGGCCTTCACAATATCTGAGTCGCAGTAGCACAATCTTGCCCGAGGCCTGTCATTTCTTTGCCGGCTAAGTCAAGACCAGATCTGGTGGAAGACCGCCTCTCTCAACTGTGTATCTCTAGTACGCGTCTCTCATCGTTTACAGAAGAGTCCGAAGACTGTGTGAAAACCATGCCGTCGGATTCGAAACTGAGATTTGGGGGAAGAAGCGGGCTGTTGAAAGACCCAACACGGCCACTGGTGCAGGATCTCTTGCTCTGTGCCTTCACCGGAATCCACGATTGAGAACATTGTGTCGCCGACGCTAATTTCGGAGAGACCACGGCTTTGTTGGGTCTACGAGACAGGCAATCGACGGAAGCGACTGAGAGTGGGTACAGTCGACGCAAAAGAGCCGCATTTCACGTGGATATTGCGTATTGTGTACTCCGTGGCGCATTAGTTTACAAATTCTACGATAAATTCAGGTATACCGTTTGGCAAGGTGGATTTTATAAACCTGTGCGAGAGGCTGCATTCCATTTGAACGTAATCCTCTACGGCAGCGTCTTCACCTGAGGCTACAGACGGCATTTTCTGCCGCTGTAGGGTATTTGGCACTGTTTGGGCAGCACAATTATTCTCTGAGCCAGCAGCCCTATTCATACTTACCTGTGGCAGCAGAAGAACTTTGAGGCCTCTTTGTGATAACAGTTCACCTTTGTAACACTGCCTGAGGCAGTTCTGTGGCACAAACTCTAGTAGCGTTGGAGGCTTTGTTGGTGGCAGTGGACCCTTCTGGAGGTCACTTTTCCTGGTTGAGGTGGTTCTTTAGTGCAGGTCTGACAACAGGAGGCAGAGATTACTAAGGCTGCCAGAACTTGTTAGATTTTGTCCGGATCAGCCGACATCTGTGATCCGTGCTGGATTCCTTTGTTGTTTTCTGTCTTGGGAAACGTGCAGATGGCCTCGCTAACAAATCTGATGTTGGAAGGAAGTCAACGCTTTAATGGCACCAATTATAACATGTGGAAACAGAGAATGTTGACCATTTCTGAATATAGGCGTCTTGACCAGCTTGTTTCGGGCAAAGAGCTCAGCGCTGGTACAGCGGTGCTGATCGAGATAAGTTTGATGATTGAAATCGAGACGCTGTTATGCTTCTCAAACTCTTTGTGACTGATGATCAGTTACCGTAGATTCCTTCCTGCAAGACAGCTGCTGAAATCTAGCAACATTTTAAGGAATTGCACGAGACATTCGACATGAGCAGAGCTTTTTTTCTCAAGAATCAGTTGTTCTCCATCATGATGGAAGAACATATGTCTTTATAGGAACATCTTAATAAGATTAGAGACATTCGAGATCAACTTGAAGCCACTGGTTAGACCATGGAGGAAGAAGATTTAGTAGTCATCACTCTAAAAAGTCTACCAAAACCTTATGAGCACTTCATAGAAACACTCAACATTACCTCCACTAATGTTGATTTGAAGTTTCCAGAGTTATGCACCAAACTCATGCAGCGGGATCGTTGGAAACAACAGTTTGGTAGTAGTGCTTCATTAGCCTCCTAAAAAAATGCTTTTGCTGCCAAATAGCAGTCCTCTCAGTCCTTTCAGCAGAAAGGTTTTTCTTAGCCTTTTGATCCTGCTAAGAAGAAAAATGTGCAGTGTAATCACTGTCACAAGTTTGGCCACATAAAGAAAGATTGCCAACAGAGGATTGCTTCTGAATGGAAGAAGCAGGGAGGGTCTTATCAGCAAGCGAATGTTGCAGAACATTCTGAGTAGAAGGAATCTGCTTTTTACGCCTTTATGGCTAAGAGGTCCTCAGATCATGCCCTGTCTTCTGCTTGGTACATTGACTCTGGTGCATCACGTCATTTTTCTCATAGGTGTGACTGGTTTATTGACTTCTCACCTTTCAGTGATTCCGTGGTATTTGGCGGAGGTGAAGAGTACACAGTGGTTGGTAGAGGTACAGTTCAGATCCAGTCTGGTGGGCGCACACTCATCTTCCTGAATGTGTACTATGTTCCTGGTATGGAAATTAATCTGCTGTCTGTCAGCTAGATTATGAGGAACTCTCCTCAGCTTGATGTAGTGTTCAGTGCGCACAAGTGCTCCATTATTGACAGGGAGACTCATCTTACGATCGCTGTTGGCCTAGAGGATCATGGTCTATACAGGCTTCTTGACACTGGTGATTCTCCGGAAGTGGCTCTAGCAGCTCGTGTTTCTCCCATCAGCACTCTGTGGCATCAGCGATATGGGCATCTAAAGATTCAGTATCTCTCTCAGCTCTCTCGGGAGGGACTTGTGTCAGGGTTAACTGATATTCAGACTCAACAGTTGGGAGTGTGTGGCGTCTGTCAAGCTGGCAAGCAACATCGGTCTTCATTCAAGGATGGAGAATCTAAGGTACTCCAGTTAATTCATGTTGATATTTGTGGTCCTATGAATACATCTTCAGTTACTGGTTGCAAATATTTTTTGCTTATTGTCCTGAGGTAACAGAAGTTGTTTCTAGCAGAGCAGTAATAAGGAAGGGTGACACAGTGCTTGCGTCATCAAGGGTGAGCTGGGAAGAGGCAGCGCAGAGGCTAAGGAAGGCAAAGGGAGCCTCACGCAGAGCCACGGGAGGGCTAACGCAGTTGGCTGAGGAGGCCGAGTTGCTGGTTCCAGGATTGCGCAGAGCCTAAGAGCTCTCACCTTTAGGTTGCTGGGGTTTAGAAGGCTGTGGGAATATTGTTGAGTGGAGCCGGTGAGGTACTGTAGTCTGAACAATACCTGACAGAGCAAGGCCAAGAGGAGTTTCTACCGAGGGTTTCTAGCTGAGGAACCCAAATCCGTGGTGCGGTTACACAAGACGATCAGAGTAGGGGGCATCTCGACAACGGAAAAAGGATTTCCAGGAGGGAAATCGGGACTCTGAGGGGGTCCAAAAGAGAATTTTCAAACGAGAAGTAGAGACTCAGAGGAGTGGAATAGAGAACTTCCAGGAGGGAAGTAGAGGAGCATCATGGCACTACACGGAGTAAGAGACCAGGATAGACTGGACGAAGCGTTGAACTTCGCAGTTTGGAAGGCCAAAATCTTATCCGCACTTGACAAAAATCGTGTCAAGAACTTCGCCTTGAAGTTAATAGCTATCCTAGTCGATCCCAATGATAATGACAAGTACGAGGAGGCAATGGCGAGGGCCAAGAGCATCACCTTTGACGGGGTCAAGGATCATGTAGTACCACACATTGCGGAGAAGTAAACGACATATGAGATGTGGGAGGCTCTCAAGAAATTGTACCAACATACTTTTGTGCAGAGAAGAATGCTACTTGAGAATCAGTTGAGGTCGTATCAGATGAGAAAGGGAGAACTGATTGACACCTTCCTCGGAGGACTGAATGAGATTCGAGATCAGTTGGCTGCTATAGAAGCCACGCCGGATCAGGAGTTAATGGTGAGGATGGCCCTGAATGCAGTGTCAGAAGACTGGGAGGTATTTGTCTTGAGTATACTGGGCAGAGGGACACTTCCACCTTGGGATGAGATGTGGGTAGCTTTTCACCAGGAAGAGATCAGACGACAGTCGAAGATGGGTAGCAGCAGCAAGGGGATCAAAGTCAAGCAGGAGGAGGAAGATGTTGCCCTAGCATCTAAGAGAAAGCAGGAAAAGTAGAAGAAGAAGGATCTGTCCAAGATCAAGTGCTTACATTGTGGGGAGCTGGGTCATTATGTGACCTAGTGTCCAAGGAAGAAGAGTAAGGGAGAGTCTTCCGAGACTAAGGCAGTGCTAGCATGGGCAGAGAAGGAAGTTTTGACAGACGATGACCGTGCCATGAGTGCACACGCACCACTTGAGTGGATGTGGGGAGACATCGAGCTATAGTCAGGTGAACTACAGGTGATGAGGGGTAGGATCCTCGAGGTACCTAACCTCTTGGATTAGACCTTGCTATGGGAGCCCCGAAGAGGAGTAGCAGGATTTGTTGAGTCGGGTAGAGAAGGATGCGGATGGAGCGACAGAGAGAGCTATATTGTGGGAGTCCCAAGACACCGGGAGGCTAGCAAGGTGCAAAGTGCGAGAGGCATAGGATTGTTGCATCAGTGCAGGATGGCACATAAAGGTGTGCAACGGTGCGAGATGCAGGGAGTTGTTGCAGCAACACAGAGGTCAAAGAGGGAGCACTTGTCAGCGACAAAGGGAGCTTTAGCATCAGGAGGGTCTCTAGCCCAACAGGGAGGTCAGGTTGGGAGATCAGTGACTTACTTCACAGTAACTGAGTTGCAGTGCAGCAGTGGGCAACACGATGCAACATGATGAGAGGAGGTGTAGTGCAGATGCAGTGCTGGGATAAAGGACCAGCAACGGCACGGATGCAGAGGGAGTTGTCGTACAAATGCAGTAGTGGCAGTGGCAGAACCATGGGTAGCAACACAAGATGCAGCAGTGCAGAGGATGTTGGGCAGGAAGGCCTAGCATCAGCATAGGTACCGATGCCGGATGATCAGAGTAATACTCAGTGAGGAGTATTGCTAGAGCATAGTCCTCGTTAAGGGGGAGTGTTGATTTGGGGTAGCATCGGATGTGCTCTAGCCACAAAATTTGGTGGAGAGGTTGGGGCACATGAGATATCCAATACCTAGAAAGGGTTTGGGCAGATTCTAAACAGATCTGGAGATATTAAAATAATTAATATTTTTTTGGAGTCCCTAAGTCTAAACTTAGGGAAAATAAAATATTAATGTGTATTAATATGAATCTGTGTTAGAATGGTCCAAAAAGCATGGATCAAGCCAGTTCTAATAAGAGGAGGCTTGAGGGTCACTTGAAAAAACACCAGAGTGATCAGTCATTCTATTCTCTAGAGCAGGGTTTGCTAAGAGAGATAGAATTAGTGATCAGGAGTTGCAGTTGAGGGGCATTGAGTATAGAGAGACAGAGGGGCAGAGATAGTCTCGGGAGAGCAGCGCAGTAGCCGGGGAGAGTGACGCAGAGCCAGCCAGGGCTCATGCAAGGTCACGCAGAGGCAACCATGAGCTGCGTAGAGCCTCAAAGAGGCCAACGACGTTGATGTAGAGGGCTAGAGGGATGACACATGGCCTCCTAAGGCTGACACAGATCCATCTGGGGTGATGTAGGGCAGATTGGGGTTGACACAGTCCAGAGAGAGGCTGACGCTAGGGTTCTTGGTGCAGATTGGTGCTGAGAAGCTGTCAGAAGGATTATCCAGGGTTTCAGCCAGGAGATTTGTCAGAAACTGAGAGGTGTTACAGCCAAGGAAATTCTCTGTTGGGTAGGCCAGTTTTGGTACCCAGATTGTACTCTGATATTGCTTAATAAGAAAACCTTCAGATTGCTGCACTGGTTTTCCCACATTGGGTTTTTCCGGGGACATTGGTCCAAAAATAATGGTGTCATATGGTGTGATTGTTTCTGTTTCCTTTAGTTGTTGATCTGTAAAATGTTGAGCATGCACTAGTTTTTATTTTCAGTATTTTCATTGTAAATAACTTGTTAAGTAAAATAACAAGTAGGTAGGAATAAATAAGATAAAGTGCATGGAGGGTTTCTAACTAAGTAAACTTAGAAACTTCAACATCCCTGCGGTTTCTCAACATACACTTCTTCTTGTAACATGCCATAGAGGAATGCATTCTTCGTGTCCATCTAATGAAGGATCCATCCTTGACTTGTGGCAAGGGAAACTATCGAATGAATGGTTTTATATCGAGCCACGGGTGCAAATATATCATCATAATCTTCTCCCCCTTTCTGGGAGAAACCTTGATCCACAAACCTTGCCTTATATTTCTCAATGCTACCATCAACTCCATGTTTGATCTTAAATAGCCACTTTGAGGTCACCACAGATTTCCCTTTCGGTCTCGGCACAACATCCCATACATCATTCTTCATAATCAATTCATATTCTTTGGCCATAGCATCTTTCCAAACTTGTTCTTTTACGACTTGTTTGAATGTGGGAGGTTCAACTTGAATCATAGTGCTCATGGTTGAAACATATCCCTCGTATGTGCATGGATTCTTCCTTTCTCTAAATGATCTTCAAACGGGAGCTCATCTCTCATCATGGTGTTCTGTGTCTCGAAGCCAAAGTGGCCTCTTCCTGGCGGGAGGATCACATGGAGGAGGATTTAGGGGCTCCATGGGATCATCAATAATATTTGTCTTATATTCGGGCATAACAGGACCATCCAAATATCCATATCATCATTTTTCTTAGGAGAAGGAGGTGGAGGAAGGTCCCTCGCTTTTCCAAGGGCAACATCTTCATCGAATGTTACATCCTTGCTAATCTAAACCTTCCTTTGACCAGGAATATATATTCTAAATTCCTTAGAATTTTCACAATATCCAACAAACGTACCTTTTCTTCCCGTGGCTTCCAACTTGTTTCTTTTGTCCTTCGGCACATGAAAGTATACGTGGCAGCCAAATATACGAAGATGGCTAACATCGGGCTTAACACCTCTGAACACTTCTTTCGGGTTCTTGTTGTCCAAAGCTTAATGAGGCACCTTGTTTTGAACATATACGAAAACATTTGTTGCTTCTCCCCAAAGGAACTTTGACAACTTTTGATCATGGAGCATGGCACAAGTGGCTTCTACAATAGACATGTTCTTCCTTTTAGCTACTCCATTTTGTTTTAGAGTATAGGGCACAGTCGTTTCGTTCTTGATACCTTCCTTCTTGCAAAAATCAATGAATCCATTCAAAGTGTACTCATCACCATTATTAGACCTGAATATCTCGATTTTCTTCCCTATTTGATTTTCGATCAAAGCTTTGAAGTCCTTGAACATTTCAAAGGATTCATCCTTGTGCTTCAAATAATATATCCATGTCTTTCTTGAAAAGTCATCAATGGAGGTGATATAATGGAGATGGCCACGAAGAGAGTGTACAGGCATTGGACCACCCAAGTTGGAATGAATGAGATGGAGGATGTCATTTGTCTTGTTCTCACTAGAGGGGAATGGTCCCCTTGTCTTCTTACCACTGGCACATCCTAGACCTACTCCATCATACTGGGCTTGAACCTTCAGAATCCATGAGGTCAATTACTCCAATTTTGGAAGAGCATCATAATGTAGATGGGCCAATATTCAGTGCCATAGCTCACTCAGATGATTACTATCATGTACCAATGCTAGAGGTCGTCTTCCAGTAACCTTGTAGAGTCCATATGTTGATCCTAATGTGAATGAATCTCTCAAAGGTGATCCAATAGGCCAAGTAAGAAACTTTCCCCTAATGAAGGCAACCCTCACCCCTTTGTCTTCCAAAGCAGATTTTGATACAAAATTCAAATACATCACATCGTGGATCAAAATAGATTCTCCTGAATTCAAATGAAATTTGACGAACCCAAAACATTTAACGGGATGAGTGGAGTTGTCTCCAAGAATGATTTTCAAATTTGACTCCCTCTCCACCAAATTAGAGAGAACTTCCTTATAACCAGAGAAGTGGTCTCCAAGAATGATTTTCAAATTTGACTCCCTCTCCACCAAATTAGAGAGAACTTCCTTATAACCAGATAAGTGATGAGTGGTGCCACTATTAATCAACCAACTATTCCTCGAATTCGGATGAGAGGAACTAGTAAGAGCGGACATAAGAATATTTGCAGATTGTTTGCCAACATTACTTTCATACCTGGAGTATCTTAACTTCTTTTGAGGACGATGATCTTCTTCATGGTCACTTGGAGCATCTCTTCTTCTTCTTTGATCTCTTCCATTGCGATCATTCCTTCAATCATCTCTTCTTCTTCGATCATCAACCGTGTTGTTGCTTTTAGTGTTGTAGCATGGACCATTTATCTTCTAGAGGAAATCTTGAGCATAATGACCCTTCTTGTGACGATTGTAGCATTCAATGTGAGATGATGTTCTATCATTCCTCCTTTTTGTATCTCGAGGTGGAGGATTTCTTGATGGACCTCCTTTTCCTTTCTTCTTCTTATTTTGTGTGACAAATGCAACAAGTTCTCCTTCTTCATGCTTTTGAATCCTTCCTCTTGATATCATCCTTGATTCTTCTTGAGTGAGCTTTCCAACTATTTCATCAAATGATGGGAGGACATTGTTGTTGCTTATGGTAGTGATGAAGGTTTCCCAAACAGGAGAGATACCTCTTAGAGTTACGGTCACCAATTCCCTGTCAGACATAGTTTCCCCAACTCTTTGCAATTGATCTCCAAGGAAAGATACCCTCATAATCTAGGATTGCACAGACTCTCCCTTGTTTATTTTCGTGTCTTTGAGTTGATATTTCAAGGAGATGATTTCATTCAAGTTGTTGACTTCATACATGCTAGCTATCTTATCATACATATCTTTAGACCTTCTCAAATTTCCAACATTTGCAAGTAGATTATGTTGTAAACCATCGGCTATAATTTGTGATGCTTTTAACTAACCTTTCTTGTGGTTGTTCTTTCCAACTATGAAAGCATTCTCCTGAAGCTCAGGTACTTTTCCTTGAATGTAATCCAAAACATCATTGTTATGAACTATGATCTCCAACTTGACTTTCCATGCAGCAAAATTAGATGAGTTGCCCAACTTTCCATTTTCCTTGAAGAAAGAAGACATCTTGACTTGACTAGATTAGATCCTTCAAATTTCCAAAGATGATTGCTCCAATGCTCGTCTCCTTTTGGGCTTGTCCTTCACCTTAGCTGTGATACCATGTCAATTTTTCAGATTGTTCTATGATGTATCAATTGCTTTAGCCCATTTCAATACTTCAATTAGCAATCTTTCCAAATACAATTAGTCTTTCCATTCATCAACAATAATTAAAGATAGAACAATAAATGAAATGACAAAGGAGGCAATAAACACATCAACAAGAGACACCAGATTTGGTCAAAGACCAGGGAAAAACCCCACTAAGGGGAAAACCTTTGAAAAATCTTCTTCTATTAGATTGTCATAAAATGTTCAGCAGAGAGTACAATGAGCCCAATCCAATATCTGTTAAA
The DNA here is from genome assembly GCA_031772625.1 of Pinus tabuliformis. Classification (NCBI taxonomy): domain Eukaryota; kingdom Viridiplantae; phylum Streptophyta; class Pinopsida; order Pinales; family Pinaceae; genus Pinus; species Pinus tabuliformis. The sequence goes on along the minus strand of CM062810.1, from coordinate 663,997,677 downwards.
GAATCACGGGCAATTAGGTGTAGTGTGATTCTTCTTGACTTGATAACAATTTGTGAATTATTTTTACAATTTGTCTTGTTAGCTTAATCTTCTTGTTCTTCTTATTAATGCATGTGTGTGTGTTTCATCAAACTGCTACCAAAACATACGCACAGGAACACAAGATGTTGGTTCTCTGCCAGGGCCAAAACCTCCCCTCTTGAGAGGAAAATCCTTCGGTAAGTTTTCACTTATTGAACCTTCTTATTGATCAATGCCAAACACTAAACCCTTGACTAGAATATCCTCCAAGCACAAGTCAAGTCCTTCCTCCTCTCTGCACTTGGTTTCCCTGACACTTTGTCTTCCTCCTTCCGACACTTCGTTCCCCGACACTTCGTCCTCCTTCTTCCAACACTTTGTTCTTCCTTCAACTGTTGATGTACCTTGTTGCACTTGCTCTAGAAGAGACACTTGTGATGAGTCCCTTCCCTTGTGATGATCCCTACCTCCTCCTCCTCCTTCCAACACTTTGTTCTTCCTTCAACTGTTGATGTACCTTGTTGCACTTGCTCTAGAAGAGACACTTGTGATGAGTCCCTTCCCTTGTGATGATCCCTACCTCCTCCTTGACCAAATGAGCTCTTCCTTTAGGTGTAGATGCAGTCTTGGTAGGATTGTTCTGCATCTCTAATTCTTGCACGTGTGGGAGGTTTGCTTGATGTAATATGGTTCCTCTCTCTTTGGATAGGAGGCCTTTTAGGGCTAGATTCAAACCCAAACAATGAGATATGCTTGATTTTAAGTTTCTGCTATCATAACCGCAGGCAACCCTCTTTTTCTTTTGCATGTGTGACTGGTATTGGCCCTAGAACAGTCCCAAAACCTTCGTTGTCCCTTCCATCTACTTCACTGCACTTGGAGGCTCCTTCTTCGTCCTTTGCTCACCTTTTCTTGGCTCCTTTACTTCGCTGATTTCAGAAGTAGATGAATAGGACATTGGAGGAGTGGACAACCTCTTTATATAGAGGGCTGTCCCTCCTTGAGGCCAACTTGAAGATTGCTGGCTGACTTGTCTTCCTTGCTTCAATTTGCTTTATTTATTGGTGCCATAACTAGGAGGAGGCTTGACTTTGCTTGGAGGTGTATTATTTGACTCTCATACATAAATATACATGGTGTAACTTTCCCTTAAGGTCCTCAATATAATTCTTTTGACTCTTTGACTTACCTATAACACTTTAACATGTGCTAGACCTACTTCAATGAGCAAGAAACTCATTGACATATATTATAAAAATAATATTTCCTTTTTTGAATAAATACAAATATCAAAAGCACATTTATGAAGACCGAACCTAGTTACATTTCCTTCAACAATATCATCTAGCACAACAACCAACAATTTTCAGAAATATGTTTCCAGCATCAAAATATATTAGAGACAACTTTTCTCATCTGCGGTCAATTGCTGTCAATGGTCAAAACTTAGTCAAAATTCTCGGTCACATGGATGAAGAGCTGTCCGTGTGATTGAAGGTTTCTAGACCCTCCCTTGAGCTTGTGATGCCTGAGATTATGGTCGAATTTGCCCTGTGGCAAGCCGATGACTGTAGCCCAAAACCCTAAAACAGATGTGAGCCTCAGACCCTGTAATTTTGAACCTTTGCGAACCTTTGTTGTCGTCCCTGCCTCAGACCTGTGCGAGTCAATCAATGAAGAAGAGAAGAAGAAGATGCTTGGTGATGATGTCCAAATGAGCTTGAGGTCACTTGTATTTATAGGCTTCCATGGGTATCCAATTTGCTTTGGGGTTGACCTTGTCTAAATGTGCATATGTGGGCTTTCCTTCATAAGTACACTTTCCCTTATCCGATTTGAGTGATATTTAGGTCGATTTTGGTCCTATCGAAAAGAGGAATTCAATGCCATCATCATCTTAATCAAATGAGTTGGCCAAAGTGGAATTTGACTGTAGTTGCATATTTTTAACATGGCTAGGCCATTCAATCGTGTGTCCCCGACTCGTTGGTTGCCAACTTTTCTTCAATTTCTATCTTCCATAGGGGCTACCCCCCATAGCTTGTTGTTGGGTGGCAACTAGAACGAAGAGTTTTGGGATCAGAGTGACAGCCCCTGACCTCAGTCATTGTCGCACCGTGCTTGTACAATTTGAGGGACAACACGTCTGTCATAGGAGGGATGAGATGGGACTTAGGAATCCTTAAAAAACCTTTAGTTGCTCAACCGAAAAGACTGCAGATATCGTCAGAATTATGCATCAAAAAACTCAAGCAAAAGGCCAATTCAAAAATAAAAAATTTCGTCCATGAACTAGCCTCTGTTTTGCCACTGTAGGGACAAAATTTGGTGTAAAAAGAGAGTTGAACTAGGCCTCAGGCATGCTGCCTCAGAGGGACGAAAAGGTGCTTCATGAATAGGGTCTAAAAGTCAATAATCTCTGAGACAATCTCCATAATGATAATAAAGGATGAATAGCCCATAAAAACCCTAATCTGTGCCTCAAAAATTTCCTTTAACAGGGTTGAAATAGATATAGATCTGCTCTAATCTAAAAAATCTGAGAGAAGCCTTCAAAGGGCTTGAAATTACCTTAGGTTAGGCCTTACACTATCATATGTCTCCTAGAAACTTTAATGAATGATAAAAATGAATGCCCTTAACAATAAAACTTGGAATAATCCTTACCTAGGGCTTAGAGACATCAGATTAACCCAATGAACAACTCCAAATATAATGCATATTTATCCAATAGATTTGTGCTACAAACATGCGCATAAGTGATCTCCCAACAGGGCCGAGTAGACCTCAAGACATGCCAAAAATTGATGCCACAAAATTCGAATTGAGGGCTCAGAAAAGGGCCAAAGGGATGTGGCTTTAGAAGGTTGAAATGACCTGTGACAAACTACTAAAATTCTGCCATAACCCAGCCCAAAACAATGATAAAAAAACAAACTTCAAGTGCCCAAAACAGTCTCTCAACTTTGGCCTATAGCTTAAGATATTCATGCGTACTCAAGGCCTCAAAAAATTGTAGAAGATATGTCAAAATAAGCACTTCAGTTATGATCATCAACGAAGGGTATATGAGTCCAATTTATAGAGACGTGGAGGCTTTTGGAGAAGGGCAGGCTGACTTGTTTATGGAGGGAAATTGACATAAATTTGAATTTTGAATTGGAGCCAAAATGGTTTATTTTATGAGGCCGACTTGATAATTTGAGAATTACGTGCTCTTGATGATGGCTTCTTTAGCAAATGAAATTTACTAGATCCATGATAATGTAATTAATTTTCTTTTTATGATAACTCGATTTGGATAGGCTTGTTGACCATTAGACTGGCACCTAAAGATTCTTTGAAGACTCCATGCCCAAGGATGTACCAAAGGCTGCTTGTACCATCAAAGATCATATCACTAGAGTTTTTCAACTCTACTTCTTCTTCTCATCATTTTCTGTTGTACTCAAATTCCACAATCCCTACAGGGACAATGTAAAAGTGATACTAGTATGAGGAGTCGAGTCATGTAAGAGTGCTAGGTGGCCTAAGACCTTATCATCAAGTGAGTATTACTCTGGGAGGTTTTTTTCACTTGGTTAATTATCATCTCCTTACGAGGACTTAATAATTAATTGAGTTTTTTCCTCTAAGCATAACCCCAAAGCTGGAGTACGACTTGATAGTGAGGCCTTGGGTGAGTTTTAGTGTTTAGGGTCATTTTATATTATCATACTAGATCACGCAAAAAATTTCGTGGAATTTGATTAGGTCTAGGGGGTAATTTTTTAATTTTTAAAAGTTCCCGCAAGGCAGAAATTGGAATAAAATTGTATATGAAATGTAATAATTGATGTCTAAAGAATTTGTATGGGGTATTGTTAAGATTAGGTATGTTCTATGCTAGAGCAATTTATTTAAATTTTCACAGTTAGCAATCACATCAGCATTATGATAAACTGCAGATAGAACATAAATATAAAACGCAGAAGACAAGCCAAGACAAGAGGACACAAGATGTGGCGCAAGCCAGGGACAAACCCCACAATGTGTGGGGAAACCCTTTGATCAAATCTTCTTTTATCTTCAAAGTTCAGCAGAGAAAAAGAGAGAGAGAGAGAGAGAGATAATACATTTACAACAGAAGTCAACACTTTGACTTATCCGGATCTGAGCATAGATCATTTCCTATTATGATGAGATCAGTTGAAGACATTCTGCTTCAACTGAATCTCCTAGGTGACGACTTCACCTATCCATTTCGTTCATCTGCTGCACCTGTAGCATTATGCATCCTGCATATTCATGTTGCTCATGATCACTGCTGCCCATACATCAAGTTGTCCATGACTTCATACTTCAGCTGCTCATGCATCATCATGCTTCATGCTGCCCATGCTGCCCATGATCTCATAATGCTGCTGAAGGATTTTATAGATCCTCTTTGCCACAGGAATACGTTGATAATACATAAGCCAAGGATCTCCTCATTGAACCCTTATCTCATCATTGAGTCATAGCAAGACAGTAATTTGCTTGACTGTGGCTCCCAGCAGCTTCACGCCTTTACTGTGGCTCCATGCATTGTTCATGCTGTGGCTTCTATGTTGTATTCTCCATGCGTATATCATGCATAGAGTCTTCATGCTGTTCTTATACCATGGTGCAGATATCAGTCACCTTTGACAACGGATAGGGTTTATGTCTGCGCGTATAGTATCCATGCTGTGCATATACTATGATGCTCATGATGCTCGGCATATACATAACAACGTATATGTTAATGTCTGCGTATACCATGATGCTCTGCACATACATAACATATGTTAATGTCTGCGTATACATTCCATGACTGCGTTATTACTGTATACATGATAGCGTTGAATGACATCGTTGAATTTCCTTAACTGCGTTATGACATCGTATAGCCTCATTATGTACAACGTGTAATCCATCGTGGACAACGTGAGAACTATATATAATCTCCAGCGTAAGAATATCTCTGTCTTCCTTTGCTTGCAGATCTTTATGACTTGCGTATGCGTCTTCATTGTCAGCAGAGACTGCGTTATTACTGTATACATGATAGCGTTGAATGACATCGTTGAATTTCCTTAACTGTGTTATGACATCGTATAACCTCATTATGTACAACGTGTAATCCATCGTGGACAACGTGAGAACTATATATAATCTCCAGCGTAAGAATATCTCTGTCTTCCTTTGCCTGCAGATCTTTATGACCTGCGTATGCGTCTTCATTGTCAGCAGAGACTGCGTTTATTCCTTCCCTTACTGCGGCTAGGCTCCACTACAGCGTATAAGCTAGGGCTGCATATAAGTGTGAACATTGACTGTGGATAGCATGACCATTGACGCGTGAATATCTCCCATGACGGCATGAAACCAGCGTATCCACTATGAACAGCGTATGCCAACATATAGGTTTGCATGCGTGACTGTAATTTAGGGCCTTTCCTTTGGCTGCATATGAGGCCTCCTTTACTGTGGCCAGATCTTTGCAACTAGGGCAACGTACAGCAGCTAGGGCAGCACTTTGAAGACCATCGTATCACTCATGGTGTCTTTCTCCTTCTCCAAAAACCCAAGACGTGGAGAGGAGATCACACATGAAGAGGATGTCTCTAATGACTCCAAATCCTCTCTTATTTATACTAAAAATGTAGAGGTTGAATAGACACGTCGGTTGGGCTTCTAGAGCCTACATAAGAGTTGGTCGGCTTGATAATAATTACATAAACAAAATAAATTCATATCTCCATAAATACTTATCGGAATCGGATGATCTTTGGATCAATCCTACACCTCTCGACGAGAGGGATCCAATAAAAATATCAGCTGCCATAAATAAGCCGACCCACATGGAGTTTGGCCCTAGTTACCAATTTAACAGGTATGAGTCATAAAAATTACACCTCTCACCCTAAACTTTCTATTATGACCACTTTGAGGGGATAAAAATGTGTTCTAGACTCTCAAAAGCCACTTTTCTTAAGTTTAGTGGGAAATCTGACAATAAATTAAACCGTAAATAAATTAAATGGAGAGAAATAAATTGTTCCATGTGACAAAATGACATGGAAATGAATTGGAAATTATCTAAATTCAAAGGAGTGAGTCAAAGGACAAGTTGGGGGATGATTTGGCACCTTGCATCATAAATACACGGCCCACTCAAGGAAATCGATTTTCTTGACATAAATGCAGCAAATTTTGACTGGGAAATTCGAATTTGTAGAGTTAATGCACATTTAGGAGGATTTGAGAGAATATTTGACAGAGATTTTTATGGGAAATTGTAATAAAGATTTCCTCTCGCCTTAAACTTTCTATTATGATACACTTTGAGGGGATAAAAATGGTTCTAAACCCTCAAAACCCACTTTTCCTAAGTTTAGTGTTAAATCTGGCAATAAATTAAACTAGAAAGAAATTGCTCAATGTGACAAAATGACATGGAAATGACTTAGAAATTATCTAAATTCAAAGGAGTGAGTCAAAGGACAAGTTGGAGGATGATTTGGCACCCTGCATCATAAAGATATGACCCACTCAAGGAAATCAAATTTCTTGACATAAATGCAACAACTTTTGACTGGGAATTCGAATTTGTAGAGTTAACGCACATTTGGTAGGATTTGGGAGAATATTTGGCAGAGATTTTTATGGGAAATTGTCCCCACATTGGTCCCCACCCATATACACTTGTCATTTCTTCATGGAATTCAATTTTGCTTGAAGGATTCTTGATGCCACTTGGGGAATTCGAATTTACATGAAGATGCTTTGGGATTGTTACCTATTTTCTTTGGGATTATCACCATTTTCCTTAGTATTGGCTCCCAAGATTCTATATTCTAAGAGACTTGTGCTCTCACTTATGTATCCATTTTTTACTAGTTATTGTGCTTGCCGAAGTTTTGCTACTTTGTACACTTTTCAAGAATATCAATATGAAGACTTTGGGAGTTCATTCATGGGTATTCTTCCTTTTGGAGCATAGTGCATTGTGAGCTATTGGTATAATCTTTTCTATGCTTTGAGTTATTTCATTTTCCATATGTTCTTGTGAACTTGCTAATGCAAAGCTCTCTTGTATTAGCATTTGATTTGAAATTAGGCTCTAGATATTGAAAGTTCTATTTTATTTTCAAATAATTTTCTAGAAATTTCAATTCATTGTCTGCTTATCTAAATCTACATGGACTAATGTGTGACTTGAGTATTGTAGAAGAATTCTTTTTGGATCAAGCGTGAGGGGAAGTCTTTGGGAGACTAACCCACTCTTAAATCACCTTCAAAGAAACTTTCATTTGTTATTTGGATTTTCATAGTTTATTTTACGAAAAAGTGTCTTGCATGGATTCGTTTAGACATAGTTTGTATGCATGCAATCAATTAAAAAAATTTAAATATTTTAAATATTGCTTCATTGATTCTTTTAACTATTTGAGAGATTTTCCAAGATAAATCAAGTGATGAGGTTCAATCCCATCACTTGATTTGGTTTCTTATATATTATTTGTATTTTATTTAATTGTTTTCATATTCTCTCTACACTAATTTGTTTCTTGATCTTGCAACCCATAGGTAGAATGTTGGTGATAAGAGCATTAAATAAGGATCATACAAACTCTAACCATTTTCTTATAAGACCTCTCAAACCCTTTCAAAGTCAATTTTTTGAAGAGGCTGTGGACAAAGAGGAGGGATACAATTTGGCAAATTCGTGAGCATTTGAGGAAGATTGAATCCTTGTCTTGTGCAACATTTCATTCACCTTTGGAGGCCAAGCTTTGATACATCAAGAGATACTTAACTTCTTCAATCTTGAGAGCTATCTCATTTTACTTTTTCCATTTTCTGATTTTAAATTTCAAGAAGGCAATCTAGATCTTGATAAGCTTCATGCACTGCACAGATCCCTTTTGAAGTTTTACCTTTGAGACCTCTTGGAAGGTTCCTCATCTTGTAATATCTAATAAAAGCTTAGTTTTGCTTGTGGGAGCTTGGATTTTCACCGAAAACATCATTTTCTTCTTTTTTGCAAGACGAGGAACATGTGGGTGGTTTGATCTTGAGCTTATTTTCTTAGTTATCATCTTGCATGCCTTAAAATGATCACATCACCTTCACAAGCTAATTTTCTGAATTTGCTTTTGCTACTTATTTTCATGCTTTGTCATTTCAAGGTTAGCTTTCAAATACAATTCTAAATCTTACTTTTGGAAGCAATTTATTTTATGCAAGACATCTTATTTCAAGTAACAAAGTTGATATAGTTACTCTAACAATTTGCTTCATGTTGGCCTCACAATAAGCTCATTGCTTATATGCTCATTTATATTATTTTCTCATTTTGCAAGCATATAAATCTCAAGCTTCATTGCTTTAGTTGGTTATTGATTCATCATTTGTCAAAACAATTATTTTGAGTAACTTACAATCTAATATGTTCATGAAGCTTATGTATGTTGCGTTATCTTGAGAAACCATCCAAGTTATTTTTTGAGCACATTTCCATTTTCTTGAAGCAAAGCATTTAGTAATCTTACTTAATTCATGTGCAAGTTAATTTCTTTTGAGTTTATATTTGCAATTTATTTTGAGCATTATTTCCATATATTGAAAGCATTGTAAACCTGTATTTGGAAAATTTACTTGCATACCATATTAGGCATTTTAATATAGTTGCATCTTAACTTAATTTACCTCCAAGCATAAGCTTGGTTGAAAGAAATTTTTAAGGACCCATTTTTTCCATCAACTTGGGGGACATAGACCCTCTTATGTGGTTAACACGGTGACTTTGTAGTCATGAGAGCCACACCCTCTTATGTGGTTAACACGGCGACTTTGCAGTCGTCAGAGCCACAATCTCTGCAGCATCAGAGACATCAAGTGTGTTGGGTAATCCAAAGAAGGTATCATTAATATAGTCTTCGCTATCTTTCTTTGGACCCCTTCCACAGCGCACATAAGAGACTTGTTTCAAAATAGTCGAAAGAAATGTCACATCTAGAATAGGCATTTAGATTAAGATTTACAAAGATAAGTGCTTTCAATCTTAGTCTAAGTGCATTTCATGCTAACGCATCTTGCTATCTTACTTGCAAATTATTTTATGTACTTGTCAAAGTTGCACGAAACGCCGAAACGTTTCGGAGTTTCCGAAACGGGTACGTTTAGAAACGTCACCTCCCAAAAATGGAAACGTGGGCCGAAACGTCAGCGGAAACGTCATATATGTATATCTATATATATATATATATATATAAAGAAATAAGTGAATAACACATTATCTTGCCAGAAAAAGGGAATAAGACCCATATATGACAATTTAAAAGGAAAAAGAAGTCTATATTAACTCTAATATATGATTACATGATGGTCGAGTTTCCACCGAGTTTCCGCCAAGTTTCGGAGTTTCGGGTACGGGTACGGCCCGAAACGCCGACTTCTTTGAAGTTCGTGCAACATAGGTACTTGTCATTGATGCAAATATCTTGAGTTGATTATCTTATTTAGTCAAGTATCATTTTGTTCACTTTTGCAAGTAAAGTTTAAATTGTTTCCTTTTTAAGTCACTCTGTATTGTTTCCATACATGCTTTGGATTTGTGAATCGCTATATATTTTGAAAGCATTTATTGAAAGAAAATTTTATATCTTGCATGTGATATCATATCTTGCTAACATCTTTTGTTTGATTGACAGGGTAACTTGTGTTTCAATTTGAAACATTTCATTTTTTTTGAGCAAGTATTATTTACTTTTAAGCAATATTGAAGGCACTGATTTTATGTATGCAAATCTTTATTTCATGTGCTGATAGTTATATATTTCATTTCATATTGCTCATCATATTTGTTCATAATCTTAGAGGTAATCCAGTTCACTTTAACATATTCTAGAAACCTCACATCCCTTTTAACTTAGTTTTCCATTTAGTGACCACTCCCCCCCAAGCTTACCTAAGAGAGAGCATAAATAGAGAGAGTTGGGAATAGGTGACAACTCCATCTCTTAAATTTGCCACCAACCACACCTTGTGGGGTTAAGGGCTTTTCTCACTAACTTAGGTGTGTGTGATAGGCGGAAACAAGGCCCATCATCAATATTAGATTAATTCTTGAGATAAAAATGTGCCACGGGAAAACCCATCCAAACGCTGCTTGCCACATCTTCTTTTGGGCTACTTGTCCTCAAAAAGAGGCTCCAATATTTAAGGAGGTGTAGTTCCTCATCTGCGAGGACTTAGGAGACATAGCACTTATCGTTGGAATCGACACGACGAGGGATATCAAATGAAGATGGTCTTGTCGGAAAATACACCGATCTTCATCCTAAAAATCTTCAACAAGTGCGGGGTGTCTAGGATATCTTGATCATTGGAGTGTACATCAATGCAATCAATGGACGAATATTAAAAGTGTTGATAGACCAATTTTGGCATCAATGAAAACACCATTCAACGGTTCCTACTTGCAAATCTGTTTGTCAAGTTTTTCTATGGCACTCTAAAACATCGATTTATTGAGGATTTCATACTCCATATCACACACTAAAAGAAACACCTATACCATTTTTCTCTGGGGTACTGTAACACTAATGTAGCTGATGTGCATATGTTGTCTTCAAAGTGTTTGACAAAATTAGCAAGAAATTTTTTTACATTTGTGCAGTGGTTTGTGTCCCATTGCTTGCATATGGGTTAAAAATTTGTGGAAGTAGGTTGGAAACACATCATAACTCTCTTGCATACATATCAACAATAGCATATACTCTGTAACTTGGTGAAACCTTGCTTCAAGGGTAAAAATAGAGGTGCACAACCACTCTTTCCAAACTATTTGTTGAAAGCAATGAGTGATTTTTTATAAATATTTTGTTGTTTATGGTACTTAGCATGTGGAGCCTGCAGGACATGACTTGGCAAATCCCTTTGAGTATCGACAGTTGATTGGGGCACTAGTATTCTTAGTGAACACTAGAACGAACATATGTTTTGTTGTCAACACTCTGAGTCAATTTATGACCGAGCCTCTACATGCACATAGGGTCACTGCTAAGCATGTGCTGAGATACCTGCATGGGACTGTTAGCCATGAGGTGCAGTGCTGCTATTTTGAAGACCAAAGGAGGGAAATGGCCTATTCTGCTATCATGGAGAGGTTCCCATACGATCCATCACCTCACTTCTCTCACTCATCCACTCCCATTCTCGTTCACGCATGCCCTAACCCAACCCTCGCATCATAACAAAGCTCGCTTTCGCCTTGGCCCTACGTGAATTAATCCATTTTTGCCCCCATGCACTAATGTGCAAAAGCCCTCGAAACCTTACCTTTCTGTCCATATGTGCCCTTTGCACATTTCTCGAGGTCATCCCATACCTTCGTGTCCCCCGCCGTCAATCTTCCGGCTGATCTGACAGTCTGCACTTCATTTGACCGACGTTATATGCTGGACCATTCACCACCGTTAGAAAATTTCCGCTAGATCTAACGGATATTGCACATATCACTCGGACAACAAGCGAGAGGGATACCCGCCCGATAAAAGAGGTTTCCTCTCTCTCCTCCGCTGCTACGTGGCACGCGATGGATGGAATCGGGCGGGCTCCGACCTTTACTGCTTACCGCCCGATGACCGCTCGACGGAAACCATTCCCACTTGAATAAAACTGCTCCCGGGCGTTATCCTTTGAGCACCTCCTCTGCCCAATAGCCGTTCGATCTACCCATCTAAGATCTGACGGCTCAGACTTATTCCGTTCTCGCCACGACTTCAAGCCTCCGGTGACTGATCTCCTCCGTCCATTCCTCCCGATCCAACGACCCTCGATCACGATCACCACGGTTCATCCTTCGCCGCCCAACCAACATCTCGGCCGTCGATCCACGCCATCCAACGGCCCATGTGCCCCCGTACCCCACTTCCCATCAGTGATCCGGGAGGAAATTTGTCGGCTCTGTCAGTGTTTTTGACAGTTGGACAGTTGAACTGAAATAACGGAATACATGGCCAAAAGGGGAAAAAACAACACGATGCAACCAAACCAACAGAAATGGTCACGGAATGTCACTGGCACGAGCGAGCCACCTGACAGCGCGATGAAATTACCAGAGTTTGGTTACTGTGTTTGTTAGAAAAAGAGACCTCTCAGCTCATGTTTGTCTAGTTATGGCATCAAGTAGTTAGAAGACAAAGGGGATGGATTAAGACATCTCGAGCCTCAGAGGGTTCGAGGGCATTGTAAAAGCCTATAAATCGCTAAAAGTTCCAAGTATTAAGGGTTCAACTTTTCGAGACTGTGGATGCTCTGTTTTTCCCAGCGTCTCATCTTCATTCTAGTAATACAAGCTTCTTTTGTTGTTACATGTTCAATTGCCATCTTCTCCTCTGTTCTAAGCTTGCACTTGAATAGGTTATTCATATTTTCTTCTATGTCTAATGCCAGATAACTGTCATCTTATCTCTGCGTTGATAAATTAGATTTGCAAGCTTCATTTACTTTCTGTAGTTAGCCATTTATATGTGTTTATGTATGTATCTGTTGGTACAGTCAAGATTCTCCATCTATTCATTGAATCTATACATTATTGAGCATTAGTGGTCGAAAGCCTTGTCAAGTTGAGGGTGTTCATGCATGTCTTGAGTGAAAACAGAGTTGAAACAGTCATCTGACTTGATCTAAACCCCAATCCATTCCAATAGTTCAGAGAACGATATTGAAGATTTATATGTTACCAGGCATCTCCGAGCTACAATCTCAGATAATTTCCTGGAGTGCTAACATAGTTGGTGCTGCTGCCGGGGATAGGAGACTGAAGCTCACCTTCCCTGGGGGACGACACAGATTTAGCATTGATGATAGACAAAGCTTGGACACTATTTGGGTTGTAATCATCTATCTGGCGACTTTACTGGAGGACGAACCTCTTGGCAACTCCACTCAATAGTTCTGGCTCAGTTTGTGAGGCATACTTGGAGAAATCATCAAAAGCCACGAGCTGACCCAGTACTTGACCCTGAAAAATCATCAAAGAAAGAAAGGCGTTGCAGAAAGGAGCATCAGGTTCAGGTAGATCTAAACAATATTCTATATCTTTTCAAGAAAATCCTATAATAAAACAAATACATGTTGAGAGTATAGCATCTAATACTAGCAGTGAAGAAAAGATCTCAGAGATTAATAGAGCTCCTTATTCTTTTGGTTCTTCTTTCGTTGTAAGCCCAAAGGAAGTCTCTCCTCCTATCCATCATACTCCTTTAGTCCTATCAGTCACTCCTCGACCCTCTATCATTCAGAATTCCAGTACCCTTATAGCCACCACAGCTATGGTAGGACCACAAGCACCTACCAAAATGGAAAGAATCATCGCTGTTAGGTATGGTCCTCTAGTATTGCCCACTCCTTTGAATGCCACGCCTACTAGAGAATATCAGAAGTATATGCCTAAGTTCACTGGGACTAAAGGTGTTACTGCTGAGGAACATCTTGAATCGTTCTATAGCTATGCTGATAACCTGGACATTAGTGAAGATGATGTATGGATGAGAGTCTTCGTCGAAAGTCTAGATGGAGAGGCTAGAAAATGGTTCAGAGAACTGACCCCAAGGTCTATAACAGATATTGAGGCTTTAGATGAGGTATTCCTAAAGCATTGGGGGGATAAGAATGATCTACTCTACTACCACATCGAGTTTGGGAACTTAAAGAGGGAAAATAGTGAGTTTAAGAGAGATTCTTTCGGCGTAAATCACATGATATTTCATTTGTCGATGCGTTTCGAACCAACTAGTGTGGTTCATCGTCAGGACAAGTTGATTGAACAGATCTCGCTTATGCATATTAAATAGATAGCAGAACATCTAGACCAAGTAACGGCTATAATGACAACAGTTAGATTTGACCGGGAAACGGCTAGTTGACTTGGATGAGGGTTAAAAACTTTATTAAATAAGTCAATATTCTTATTAAAATACGAAATGGATCATTTTATAATGATAAAAATATATTAGAATAAGTAAAATCTGAATCTGTAAATCATAAAATAAATTAATCTAAAGTTGTTAGTTATCAAAGTTATTATAAATATTAGTTAGATATAGAGTAATCATAAAATAAATTAATCTAAAGTTGTTAGTTATCAAAGTTATTATAAATATTAGTTAGATATAGAGTAATCCAAAATTAGTTAACTATATTTTAATCAAAATATAAGTTAAAAGGACATGTATTTATAAATATATATTGAAATAAATTAATTTTAAATTAATATATATTAAAAATCAATTAAATAAATTAACCTAAAATTGTTAGTTATAAAGTTATCATATATAATTATTAGTTAGTCATAAAAGTAAATTAGATAATCTATAAATAGTTAAATATATTTTGATCAAATAATAAGTTCAAGGGACATATATTTATAAATATATATTAACATAAATTAATTATAAAATAAATCAATTTAGTTAAAAAGTTTTTAAATATTTAAATTAATGGTAAGTGAATTAAATCTAAAAATTATTAGTCATTAGTTATAGGAATATATAGTTATATTTATTGAAAAGGGACAAACACTTATAAATAAAATAATTAAAAATAAATTAATTCTAATTTAGTATTTAATATATAACTATTAAAGTAATTTAATGTGAGGAAAGAAAACTCTAATAACTAAAATTTTATTTTAAAAATTAAGGTTGATTTAAGGGTTAAAATTATCATAGATTAATTTCCAGATAATTTTCTATGCCAGCTAAATCAATCATGCAGAACAAAGGCCACAAGAAACAGAAAACCAGGGGAAAATTTAAAAAGCAAAAAGAAAAAACCCAGACAAAGGGAGGGGAAGACAAGAAGACAACGACTAGGAGGAGAGGGCTGGGACCCAGCAACTACTGATCTTCCAGCCATCCTCCCTATTGAGATTGTTCGGCCTTTTTTCAATCTCAAGCGCTTCCCTAAATTTTCGGTGATGGAATTGGGACACTCCAGCAATAACACTAGCCTCTTCGATGCAGATATGATGATTGGTTTTCTCCACATGCTCTGCTAACGCAGAAGACTTAGCCCTCCTATGCTTAAGGTCAGCTGCGTGCTCACTAATCCTCTGATTAATGGAGCGACCAACCTCACCAATATGGGGGGTCCGACACGAACAAGGAATAATATAGACCCCTTTCATGTCCTTGGGGTCGATAGGATCCTTCATCGATCTTATTGACTTACGAATGGTGTTGAGAGTTCTAAAGGTCGAGGGAACATTATGCTTTTTAAGAATCCTCGCAATCCTATCCGTGGTCCCCTGAACAAACGGAAGGTGGACACCAGGAATCTGCTCCTTCTTATCCCTTTTAGTGAATGAATTCTTAGCAGCTTTGAGGAAAGCCTTCTGTCCCAAGTGTCTACTATAACCGTTCTCAACAAAGACATTAAGGAGATGGGATTTCTCCTCCTCGAAGCTCTTTTCATCAGAGATCCTTAAGGCACGAGTAGCAAGGGTGTTGAGAACCCCCAACTTCTGAGTAGGGAAATGGTGGGAACTAGCATGAAGTTACTTCTCCTTATGAGTTTTCTTAGGAAACACAAGGTGGGAGAGGGAACCATCACTATTCTTAGAGATAAGAATATCCAGGAAAGGGAGGCAGCCATCGGTTTCTTGCTCCTTAGTGAACTTAATGGCCGAGGATTGACTATTGAGATGATCAAAGAAGAGGTCTAACTCCTCTTGGCCATGAGACCAGATGACATTAGTGTCATCTACATATCTCTTCCAAAGCTTAGGCAGGAGGCGGGTTGAGTTAAGAGCCTTGGATTCAAAATCCTCCATAAAAAGATTCGCAACAACAGGGGAAAGGGGAGAGCCCATAGCGACCCCACAGGTTTGCTCAAAGAACTCACCTTCAAAACTGAAAAAGGTTGAAGTGAGGCAGATCTCAACTAACCGAGCGGTATCAGGATCGGTTAGACGGTTGATCACTTCCATGGCCTCATTTATAGGGATGCAAGTGTACAGGGAAACAACATCAAAACTGACCAGAATGTCCCCAGAGTCCAGCCTAATGTCCTTAAGCTCCTCAATAAAGGAAGCCGAGTCTTTAACATAGGACCCTGTACAACCTACCAAGGGTTTAATGTTTAAGGCGAGAAACTTAGCTAGAAGATAGGTAGGACCACCAATGGTGTTGACTAGATAAATACATGTCTTTTTAACTTATATTTTGATTAAAATATAATTTAACTAATTTTGGATTACTCTATAACTAACTAATATTTATAATAACTTTGATAACTAACAACTTTAGATTAATTTATTTGATGATTTACGGATTCAGATTTTACTTATTCTAATATTTTTTTATAATTATAAAATGATCCATTTTGTATTTTGATAAGAATATTGACTTATTTAATAAAGATTTTAACCCTTATCCAAGTCAACTAGCTGTTTCCCAGTCGAATCTAATTGTTGTCATTATAGCCGTTACCTGGTCTAGAATGTTCTGCTATCTATTTAATATGCATAAGCGAGATCTGTTCATTCAACTTGTCCTCATGATGAACCACACTAGTTGGTTCGAAACACGTCGACAAATGAAACATCATGTGATTTACGTCGAAAGAATCTCTCTTAAACTTGATATGGATCATAGAAGCCTCAATACAGCAAATAGTGAGTTGTTGTATGATTTTAATAAGAGATTTAACCGCATGTACAACAAGATACCAGCGAAAGTAAAACCCACCACTACCTCTGCTAAACTCACCTATGCCAGTGCCTTTGATTCTGACTTCTGTCTACTATTGAGGGAGAGACGATGTGCTACCTTGGCTGATATGCAGGATGCAACCTTGGAAGTAGAATCAAACATCATGTCTACAGAGAAGCTCAAGGGGAATGTTGATAGAAGGAAACAGAGGGGTGAATCTTCATCATCTTCAGATCCCAATATAGATAAAATGACCAAGATGATAGAGTCATTAGCCTTTGAAATCTCCAAATTAAAGGTTGAGCAGCACCCTGGGAAAGGAAGAGTTCCTAATACCTTTGCTCCTAGAAATCCAACTCCATATAGAAGAGCTAATGAATAGTTGCAAATTCTACAAAGAAGCAAAGATGTCAATGAAGACCGAAGGGTGAAGAGCCCTTTCCAGAATGTAGTCATGGAAGAAGAGTAGTTTGAAGAATATGATGAGATCCATTGTCTGCAAGACAAAGGCAATGCCTCCTTTTTGACCTTAACTGCCTATGAAAAGTCACTATTCAATGATCAGATCAGCTAAGAGTGGGATGGTGGAGCTATTCTGCAAACTGATGATCAACACAGATATGATCTCAGGTCGAAGATGAATAATGCCAAGGAAACTCCTGTTCAGAGAGCTGTTGTCCCTACAATACAACAAGCTAATAAGCAGAAACGACCGGTAGTTGATCCCATCATCCTCAAAGCTCCAGCTCACAAGGTAAGAGGCCCTAACAAGACTCCTTCTCCTTTCAGTTTTCAATTAGAAATTCAGAAGTTAAGAATACCTATATCTATGATTGAACTAGTGAAGAATGAGTCCTTCAAGACATCTATCCTCGAGGCCCTTGAGCCTAAAGCCATCCAAGCCTCCACTGACTATATAAATCTGCAAGATGACAAACCAGTTGTTGTTCTCAACCCAATGATTGAAAATTATGACGACAACTCCCCATCATTCTATGTCTCTTTGACTATTCATGACAAAATCATTCACAACTACCTTTTGGACATGGGCCAGCCATAATCTAATGCCCAAGGCTGTTATGGTTGGGTCTTGACATCACCAAGCCTTATCATGACCTGTTTTCTTTTGACTCTAGAAAAGTGAAATGTTTGGGATTAATAAAAGACCTAGCCATCACCTTGTCTCAGCTGCCCATGAAGAGCATGATGATGGATATTGTGGTAGCAGATGTACCCCCCAAGTTTGGCATGTTTCTTTCCAGAGGTTGGATCAAGAGATTAGGTGGAACATTGCAAAATGATCTGTCCTATGCTACTATCCCAGTTTTTGGAGGTGAGAGTAGGAGATTATACAGAGAAGCTCAGTTGGCTTATATCATCAGTGATGAAAGGAATCCCACTAATCATCCCATCTATGCTGTCGACACTGATTTTGGAGCCTGTATTCTTCAGATTGAAGAATCCCAGTTGGCCTCCATGCAGCTTAGGAAACCGGTTTGCCAGATCACAGAGGAAGAAGGCTCACAAATTTGGGACATGTTTTTTGATGGAGCTTGCTCTAAGGAAGTTGCAGGAGCAGGTGTAGTCCTTGTGTCCCCCACACAAGAATGCATTCATTTATCTTTCAAGTTAACTTTTCAGGTCACAAATAACATAGCAGAGTACGAAGCCTTGATATTGGGCTTAAACGCTGCTAAAGAAATGGGCATCAAAGGTCTGAAGGTGTTTGGAGACGCAGACCTTATCATTCAGCAGGTGAACAAAACTTTCCAAGCAAAGCATCCAAGGCTGAAATGTTAAATTGGCAACTAGGGCCAAACTTCATGTGGGCCATTTTATTCATGGCTAATAATATTCGAGAGGTGTAGGATTGATATAAAGATCATCCGATTCCGATAAATATTTATGAAGATATGAATTTATTTTGATTGTGGAATTATTATCAAGTCGACCTACAACTCATGTAGGCTCAAAAGCCCAACAGTCGCATCTATTCAAACATCATCAGTTGTGTATAAATACAAAAGGACTTTTCCTCATTTTCACTCACTCATCTCATCACATCTCTCACTTTCTACTGCGCAGAAAAGAGTCTCTTCTCTACTGCGCAGAAGGGTCTCTCTCTCATACATGCGAAGCCGGAAGCTGCAACTGCAGAAGTGAAGTTTGACCTGTGTGGACCAGAAAATCTCCTCATCTGAACTGCGTTGTAGGTCTATCTGAACCTCCTTTGAAGGTTGCAACTTCTGGTGGTGGAATCAAGCCGATTCGACGGTCGGTTTGTGAGATATCGACTGCCTAGTTTTGATGATGAAGCCGCTAATGTTGATGCTGCTGATTTAGGGTTTGCTACTGTTGATATAAATCAGATTTATTGTACTATTTCTCTCTGCTGAATTATTGAAGATAAAAGAAGATTTGATCAAAGGGTTTCCCCACACATTGTGGGGTTTGTCCCTAGCTAGCTGCCACATCTTGTGTCTCATCTTAGCTTGTTTTCTGTCAATCGTTTAATGTTTTATCTGCACTTTACTTTATGTACATGTGATTGCTTATCTGTGGAATATAATAAGAAAAAGAAGTAAACTGTTATAAGCATAGAACATACCATAACTTAACATGGTATCAGAGCTGAGGTGAAGACAAAGCCCGAGCAAGCGCAAGAGCAATCACTGAAGAGAAGATTGGCATGCTATCCTAGAAGAACAAGGAGTGCTGGACCATGTAAGAGGCAATATTGTTGAGCCTCCATCAAATGCATCCGCTGCTGCCTGGTACAAATGAAAAACCGGAGAAGTCAAAACAAAGAAGATCATCCGAGACTCTATCGACAATCACTTGGTGGCCTACATATCTGACCTGAACACCTCCAAGGAAATCTACGATAGACTGGTGAGTTTTTGTAAAGTTAATGATGCAAATCAAGTTTTGTTTCTTAGAAATAAGCTGAGGGAAATCAAGAATGGTAAAGATGAGAGTATGCAAGCATACTTCTTAAGAATCACCGAGATCAAGAACGATCTCCTATCTATTGGGGACCCTATTACTGATAGGGAAATGGCACTCACGACTCTTGGAGGATTACCATCCGAATGGTACGTGTTCAGGACTACTCTTCTGAACAATAATGTAATTCCTGGTTTCGAGGAATTAATGGCTAGATGCATTCAAGAAGAAACAAGTGTAGAAGAGCAAGAAGTACCTTTGCCTAAAGGTCCTCCTGCTACTTTTTCTTCTCATGCTAAGAAAAGAAATAATTCCGGGTCTAAATCAAAAAGAAAGACTGGACCTAAGGGTGGAAGAAAAGGATGATGTTACATTTGCAATAAAGCAGGTCACTGTGCAAGGGAATGCCCTGATAGAAAGGACTCTCACTGTAACGATGATCAAAATCCCTCTCATGGTAATCGAAGGGATGGAAAATTCAATAGCAAAGGTAAAAGGAATGCTGGACATCAAGGAAGAGGACAACCATTCAAGAAGGCTGGAAATTCCAGGATGTATTAAATGCACCTGACCTCCGAAAGAACCTGGTGTCCATCTCGACAATGGAAGACAAAGGCTACAAGGTAACCTTCAGCGATGGCAAGGTACGTGTATCGGAAAATATTGTTAAAGATACCTTTACTCTTGGGTTTCGAGTTGATTCTTTATATCAGGTCGGTGGAAGTCCGCTAGGTGTCATGTCTTGTGACACAACTCTTCAATCCGAACTTTTGCATCGGAAGTTTGCGCACCTTCATTACAAAGCTCTACCTGATGTAAGACAGATGGTAATAACAGGGATGCCCGAATTTGGAGTAAAGAAAGAAGGGGTATGTCCAGGATGTGCCGAAGGAAAGATCAAAAGGGGACCATTCCCCTCAAGTCAAAGCAAGACCTCCGATATATTACAACTAGTTCACTCAGACATATTTGGTATGATTCCTGTGAACTCCATGGGAGGATATTCATATTATCTTACTTTTACAGATGACTATTTTCGAAAGACCTGAATGTACTTCTTGAAAAAGAAGGATGAAGTGTTCTCTTGGTTTCGACACTTCAAAGCCCTGATCGAGAATCAAACCTAAAAGAAGATCAAGATCTTAAGAACTGATAATGGGACTGAATATGAACCTAACGAGTTTCATGACTTTTGTAAAGAAACTGGCATTAAGAGGGAGACTACTACAACACATACTCTAGAGCAGAATGGTGTGGCACCGTACGATTGATGAAGCTGTCTCTATGGATAGATGATGTAACAATGCCTGATGTGGAAGAACCGATGGATCCTATTTATCCACCTGAGCCTTCCTCTTCCAGGAAGAGGCCTTCATGGCTTAGGGGGATACTTGATGATGCTGAAAGACATGCTGCACCCTGAGGAACCTTCTGTGAAAGTAAGAAACCCGACAGGTATCAGGGATCCCTGACCAGTATGAGCACAATCATACAAAATGAGCCTTCATCATTCTCAGATGCCGTCAAGCATCAAGTATGGAAGGATGCTATGACCATTATGGAGAATGATGTCTGGGAAGTAGTTCCCAGACCCCAGGATAAGACAATTGTTACTTCAAAATGGCTCTACAAGATAAAGCTGCAGCATATGGAAGTATGGAATAGTATAAGGCTCATTTTGTTGCTCGTGGTTTCTCCTAGAAGGAAGGTATAGACTATGATGTGATATTTGCACCTGTTGCCAGATATACGACCGTTCGCTTGATCATAGCCCTTATGGCTTCACAAGGATGGAACCTACATCAGATGGATGTCAAGACCGCGTTCTTGCACGGTTCAATCAAAGAAGAGGTCTATGTGGAGCAACCCGAAGGATTTGAGATTTATGATTGAAAATCTCATGTATGCAGGTTGAAGAAAGCTCTCTATGGGCTGAAGCAAGCACCCCGAGCATGGTATTCACTAGGATCGATAGCTACCTGATGAAGCTGGGATTCACTAGGAGTGAAGCCGATCCTAACCTTTACTTTAAGGTTGAAGATGCCAAACCTCTCATACTGGTGCTGTATGTGGATGACCTCTTTCTAACAGGTGCAGACCCTGTCATTCACAAATGTAAGAGGGAGTTGGCTTCTGAATTTGAAAAGAAGGACCTAGGACCGATGCACTATTTCCTGGGACTTGAAGTGTGGCAGAAGCCAAGGGAAATTTTCCTATCTCAAGGAAAATATGTGGTGAAGATTCTAAAAAGATTTGGTATGGTGGACTGCAAGCCTGTGACTACCTCG
The DNA here is from genome assembly GCA_031772625.1 of Pinus tabuliformis. Taxonomy (NCBI): domain Eukaryota; kingdom Viridiplantae; phylum Streptophyta; class Pinopsida; order Pinales; family Pinaceae; genus Pinus; species Pinus tabuliformis. Next base: position 663,975,695 of record CM062810.1, on the reverse strand, counting down.
AGGATCTTAACTTTCAGAAGTTATATGGTAGTGATGTCGGACCAGATTTGGGAAATGCCTCTGAGTTTTAAAAACTCATTCGCGTCGATGTTCTTGGTGAACCTCCGTCCGAACATATGTTTTGTAGTTAGCATTGTGAGGTCATATTTGGTTGAGCCTCACTAGATTGGTGCCAAGAATCTTCTGAGATGTCTTCAGGACACAATCTCTCATGGATTGAGATACACTGCCGGAAATATGAAACTACATGATTATTCAAATGCTGATTAGGCAGGTAGTGTGGAGGATCACTGGAGCACTTTTTAGTGCTATCTCTTTGTATTCTGCTTCAATATAATGGATGAGCAGGAAGCAGAAGTCGGTTGCCATAAGGACCGCCGAGACCGGATAGATATCTACGAGTATGATCTCGTATGAGGCAGTCTGGTTGAGAAAGCTCTTAAGTGAGCTTTTTGGATTTACATTGGATACCATCGTGATCCTATGTGACAACCAGAGTGGGATTCGTTTGTCAGAAAATCCTGTATTTCATGATCGCTCCAAGCATATCGATATCAGGTATCATTATATTCGAGATATGGTGCAGCGGGGAGCTATCAGGCTCCAACATATTGATATAGATGAATAGGTCACCGACATTCTGACAAAGCCCCTTGGGAAAGTAAAATTCCTAACTTTCCGAGAACAACTTGGAGTTGTTCAAAGACCCTCTGATGAGGGTCCTGTATGATGCATTGAGCTCTAGGAGCTCCAGGAAGGTGCGGGGTACTTCTTGGAGCAGCGTATGACCACAGGATGATTCACTATCCCCTGGTGGTATACATGTACACCCTGTGGCAACTTTGTAGCAGGATTTATGTGTTCTCCTGTGAGGCCTAGATTGATGTGTTCTCCATGGCGATTGTAGTAGGATTGATGTGTTCTCCTCTGAGGCCTAGATTGATGTGTTCTCCATGGCAGCCTGGATTGATGTGTTCTCCATGGCAATTGTAGCAGGATTGATGTGTTCTCTTGAGAGGACGGGATTGATTAAGTTCTCCTGTCGAGACATCCTACCCATGCACTCTAGGACTCATGGGAAGTACCTCTCATCTGATCAATGAGCAGGGAAATGAAGTTAGGGACCATAGTAGTACCGATGGACGCATCGTTATATCTACGATACTCCCTACGCTAGGATGACCTCCATTGATCTGGGATCAATGATACTGGTTTGGGACCAGTGGTACGCACTCTGAGACTGACTTTGAGTCAGTGGAGGATGATACTGGTCTGGGACCAGTGGAGTTGTACTCAATATGATGCTGACTTTGGGTTGGTTGAGACTGGTTTGGGACCAGTGGTACATAGTTACTCTGAGACTGACTTTGAGTCAGTATGATACATCCTCGATTATTTCTTCTTCTTCATAATTCGGACAAAAGCAGAGCAGAACAAAATAATGCAAGAGCAGAGCAAAACAGAGAAGAACAATAAAGATCAGTATGGGGCAGATCAAGACAAAGCAGAATAGGCAGAATAGAGTAGAGCAGGGCAAGGGTCAGGTTGTACAGGGCAGTGCATTTGATGGATGAATAGTAGTGACCGACAGACAGATTGCAGATGAAGTTCTCTTTGGTTGAGAGGGAGTGTTAAATTGGCAACTAGGGCCAAACTTCATGTGGGTCATCTTATTCGTGGCTAATAATATTTTTATTAGATTCCTCTCGTCGAGAGGTGTAGGATTGATCTAAAGATCATTCAATTTTGATAAGTATTTATGGAGATATGAATTTATTTTGATTATGGAATTATTATCAAGCTGACCTACAACTCATGTAGGCTCAGAAGCCCAATAGTCACATCTATTCAAACATCATTAGTTGTGTATAAATACAAGAGGACTTTTTCTCATTTGCACTCACTCATCTCATCACATCTCTCTCTCTCTACTGCGCAGAAAAGAGTCTCTTCTCTACTGCACAGAAAAGGGTCTCTTTCTTACACATGTGAAGTCGGAAGCTGCTGAAACTGAAGCTGCAACTGTAGAAGTGAAGTTTGACCTGCGTGGACCAGAGGATCTCCTCATCTGAACTGCGCTGTAGGTTCATCTGAACCTCCTTTGAAGGCTGCAGCTTTTGGTGGTGGAATCAAGCCGATCTGACGGTCGGTTTGTGAGATATCGACTGCCCTAGTTTTGATGATGAAGCTGCTAATGCTGATGCTGCTGATCTAGGGTTTGCTACTGTTGATATAAATCAGATTTATTGTACTATTTCTTTCTGCTGAATTATTGAAGATAAAAGAAGATTTGATCAAAGGGTTTCCCCACACATTGTGGGGTTTGTCCCTGGCTAGCCGCCACATCTTGTGTCTCTTGTCTTGGCTTGTTTTCTGTCAATCGTTTAATGTTCTATCTGCACTTTACTTTATGTATATGTGATTGCTTATCTGTGGAATATAATAAGAAAAAGAAGTAAACTGTTATAAGCATAGAACATAGCATAATGTAACGCATACAGAGATAAGGTATGGAAGCTCAAGGGTTCTTTTAATAGTTTCAACATTTCTTACATCCCTAGAATGAAGAACCAGCTTGCTGATTCCCTTGCGGTGTTTGCTAGCACGTTTATTCCTCCTTTGCCTCCTAAATTGACTTATGAAGTTCATGTGAAATATAGACCATCTCTGCCTAACAATGTCAAATACTGGAAAGTTTTTGAAGATGATGATGACATTAATAAGTTTTTACAAGTCATTGATGAATTTTCTGAAATGCAGATTGACCAAGAAAACGAAACCATTTAAGAATGCAACCAGTCCAAGCTAAAGGACGAGATTGGTCAAGATAGCATTGTTCAGCTGTCTAGTAACCATGTACCCAAAGGATTGGTGCCCCTAGAGAAGCTATTTGATCATAATGATGTACCTTATAAGCCTGCCGAAAAGGAAAATGAGTCTGCAGTTCATAGACATAATGTAGGGAGTCCAGACCATCCAAAGTACATAAATCTGTCCACCCACTTGTCTTCTGCCCAAAGTTTTGAGTATTGCGCCTTGATGGAACAATTTGCTAATATTTTTGCTTGGGAGTACAATGATCTTAAGACCTATGACACCAACATCATTCAACATAAGGTTCCACTGGAGAAAAACACCATCCCTTTTAAATAGAAGTTAAGACCTATCAACCCTCTCTCACTGCCTTTGATTGAAAAGGAAATCAAGAAGCTGTTGGATGCCAAGATCATAGTTCCCCTAAGGTATTCAAAGTGGATAGCTAACCTTGTGGTAGTGAGAAAGAAGAATGGAGAAATCAAGCTTTGTGTTGACTTTAGGAATCTGAACAAATGCTCTAAAAAAGACAACTACCCCCTGTCTAAGATGGAGCACTTGTTGCAAAAAGTTTCAGGGGCTAGAGTCATGTCTTTCTTAGATGGATTTTCAAGTTACAATCAGATTGTTGTACATCCAAAAGATCAGGAAAAGTGTTAATATTAGGTATGTTCTATGCTAGAGCAATTTATTTAAATTTTCACAGTTAGCAATCACATCACCATTACAATAAACTGCAGATAGAACATAAATATAAAATCGCAGAAGACAAGCTAAGGCAAGAGGACACAAGATATGGCGCGAGCCAGGGACAAACCCCACAATGTGTGGGGAAACCCTTTGATCAAATCTTCTTTTATCTTCAAAGTTCAGCAGAGAAAGAGAGAGAGAGTACATTTACAATAGAAGTCAATACGTTGACTTTTGATATCGCATGAGATCAGTTGAGACATATTGCTTCAACTGATTCTCTTAAGTGACTCCTTCACCTATCTTAGTGCAGCATCTCGTCCATTTGTTGCACCTAGCCATGTGACACCATGCTGTATTAACACAATTTTGAACCTGATGACAGAGTTGCTCTCATCATCATGCTGCTCATTATTTATCCTGCCCACTGTGCTACATCTTCCATCATCATGTTGTTTCATTCATCATCATTCATCACTTAGTGAGAGGATTATACACCATGACTGTTCCGAGAGGCTGAGATGATCTTTGTACCTTCATATTAGTGTCACCAAGATCAAGTTTGCAAGATCATCTTCTATACCACCATTCACTGAGTTATGAGAGTTATATCGAGATCAAGTCATGATCCTATAACTATCATAAGACTGTAATTAATAACATATCACAGAGATCATTCCTTACCATCAATATATACATTGGTCACCAAGTATAAGTAATCATATGTACATTAATATCCTTATAGATCTGACTGGGATATCATCATGATCTTCTATACTAAGATCTGCCGAGAATGTGCCTCTGTTTACTCATGCGAAGATCTCAGTGATTGTCTGCGTTGGAGGTGTCTTTAATCCGTCTGTCCTTATACACATCCGAGGTGGAGATATACTCTTAAGCACTTGCCCTAATGCGGATCTGCTTCTGGGTTCTATCCCTTCTTGTTTGTGGGTCCTGGCATTCATATTCACATGAAATTTCAGAGATGAAACTTCTCTGTCAGCGTGAACAGGTCTTTCTTTTGACTGCATTCTCATTTATCTGAATATTAGTGTTATCATGTACAACGCATATGAGACTCATTGATCTGTGTAATAGTGTCAACATGTACAGCGTGAATATTGACTACGTGAATATCTCCGATGACGGCGTGAACAATGACTATGTGAATATCTCCCATGACTGCATAAACATATTTGTTATGACTGCGTGAAACCAGCGTATAACACCATAGCGTATCCACATCGTATATCATTCACTATGAACAGTGTGTATGTACAGCGTATAAGGTCTCCATGATTTGCATATAAGAAGTCTTCATGATCTGCATAAAATCCTCATCATGAACTGTGTATAGGTTTCCATGAACAGCGTAAGAATGTCTTCCCTTACTGCGGTTAGGAGACTCCATTATAGGACTGCGTTCAGAAGTGTTAGGGCTTCTTGAACAGCATGTAGGCTAGGGCATCATCTGCATATAAGCTAGGGCATCATACTTGGCCCAACGTACTCTTTAACGTTTCTCCTTCTCCAAAAACCCAAGACGTGGAGAGGAGATCACTTAAAGAGTGTGTCTAAATGACATCAAATCCTCTTATATTTATACTAAAATGAGGGTGATGAATAGACACGTCGGTTGGGCTTCTAGAGCCTACATAAGAGCTGGTCGGCTTGATAATAATTACATAAACAAAATAAATTCATATCTCCATAAATACTTATCGGAATCGGATGATCTTTGGATCAATCCTACACCTCTCGATGAGAGGGATCCAATAAAAATATCAGCTGCCATAAATAAGCCGACCCACATGGAGTTTGGCCCTAGTCGCCAATTTAACAAAAACACTGCCTTCACTACTGCTTGGGGCACTTTTATGTACTCCAAGATGCCTTTTGGACTGATGAATGCTGGGCTACTTTTCAGAGGGCCATGGACATAGCCTTTGTGGGAGAGAAGGACAAGTTTGTCCTTATTTACCTTGATGACATAACAGTCTTTTATAGCAGTCACAACAACCATTTGTAGCATTTGAAGAAGGTGTTTCTAAAGTGCAGACAATTTGGAATTTCTGTGAACCCAAAGAAGTCACAGTTTGCTCTAGAAGAAGGCAAACTTCTGGGACATATTGTTTCTGCTGAAGGTGTGAAGAATGATCCAGCGAGAGTTCAAGCAATTCAAACATTGTCCATCCCAAGATCAAAAAGGGACATTCAATCTTTCCTGGGTAAGATCAACTTTGTCAGGAGGTTTATTCTAAACTTTGCAGAGCTAGTGAAGCACATCACTTCCATGCTGAAGAAAGGATCAGAAATAAAATGGACAGATGGTGAAGGAAGCTCTTTTGAAGCCATCAAACAAGTCATCATGGAAGCTCCCACTCTAATCAGTCCAGATTATACCAGGGAGTTTTATATCTTCTCTTTTGCCTCTTATGATACACTTGCAGCAGTTCTATTGCAGAAAAATGATGAAGGTGTAAAGCACCCTGTGGCCTTTTTCAGTAAAACTTTGAGGGATGCTGAACTAAGGTATGACCTTATTGAAAAACAAGCTTATGCTCTTATAAAATCTTTAAAGGCATTCAGGATTTATATTCTGCATTCCAAAGTGGTTGCGTATGTACCTTTACCCTTAGTAAAAGATGTCCTAACGCAACCAGATATTGATGGAAAGAGAGCTAAATGGATTGCAAAATTCATAGAGTTCAACATAGAGGTGAAGTCCAACAAGCTTGTCAAAGGCCAGGGCTTGGCTAAGCTTATGGATGAGGAAAATTGCAGTTTGTTAGACATCAATTGCATAGGTTCAAATGTAGGTGGTGAACGGACAGAGGAAGCAATAGAAGAGCAAGAGTAGAATCAGTCTTTGGCTGAAAATCTGGCCACCTGTGAATGGTATTCCAATGTAGTTCATTTTTTGCAGAAGCTAGAAGTCCCTTTAGGGCATAGCTTAAGTCAAGCTCGGGCCATTAAGCTCAGACCAGCCAAATTCTGCATTAATAAAAACTTGCTTTATTGGAGAGACCCATCAGGGATCCTCTTGAGATGTCTAGACAAAGGACAATCTGTGGAGGTCATGCACAAGTTCCATTCTAGCATCTGTGAAGGGCATCATTATTGGAAAACCACAGCCCACAAGATCTTGAGAGCTGGGTATTATTGACCTACTCTGTTCTCTGATGTGTTTTCGTTTGTGAGGTCTTGTGGAAAATGTCAGAGGTTTGCAGGAAGACAACAGCGAAAATCTCTGACCTTGAAGCTAGTACACGCCAATGGTCCCTTCTAGCAGTGGGGTTTGGACTTTATAGGTGAGATCAATCCACATTCCAGTGGCCAGCACAAATGGATCTTGGTAGCCACTGATTATTTCATCATATGGATTGAGGTTATACCCACTAAAAACGCTAATCATCAGGTTGTCATAAAGTTTTTGAATGAGAATATTTTTACTAGATTTGGTTGCCCCAGCAAACTAGTCACCGATAATACAACAGCTTTCAGGGAAAAAGAATTGGTGGACATGTGTGAATCCATGGGCATTCAATTGGTGCATTTTACCTCATATTATCCTCAAGGCAATGACCTGGCAGAGTCATCTAACAAGAGTCTTGTAAGGATAATCAAAAAACTGTTGGAAGACAACAAAAAGAGTTGGAATTCCAAGTTGAAGTTTGCACTATGGGCTGATAGAGTTACCAACAAGAATTCCATATGAAATTCTCCATTTAAGTTGGTTTATGGCACTGATGCTGTTTTTCCTATCCATTTGATTCTCCCTGTGGCCAAATTCTTGCAAGAAGAACAAGATGAAGAGAATGACATGATGAGGAGAATGAGTAACTTGGTTGAATTACAGCAGACCAGAGAACAACTGGTTGAGAAGTCAAGAATTCATCAAAAGAAGATCAAAGAAACCTTTTATAGAAAAGCAAAAATGGACAGTTTTCAAGTTGGTGACTGGGTTCTCAAATGGGATGCATTGAAGGAAAAGAAGGGCAACCATGGTAAATTTGATGCCCTTATGGACAAGACCGTTTGTCATTGCTCAAGTTCAGATGAACAATACTTTCATTCTCTGCAATTTGGAGGGGGAAGGTGTTTTTGATGGCCCAGTCAATGGGTGGTTTTTGAAACTTTACTTCATATGAGGCTTTAAGGCCTAAACATTGTAATAGGTTTTTTCAGTTTTTGTTTTCAATGCAAATAAACTCCATGACCAATGGAACACTAGGAGATAAGTTTGTTTTGGTTGTTACTGGAAAGGCAGTGGTCTACAGTTCTTGAAACCTCACAGGGAGGCTTTCATCCCCAGAAGGAGCCAGTGTTAGCCCTAAGGTGCAGTGCTGCTATTTCGAAGACCAAAGGAGTGAAATGGTCTATTTTTCTGTCATGGAGAGGTTCCCATATGGTCCATTACCTCACTTCTCTCACTCATCCACTCCCATTCACGTCCACGCATGCCCTAACCCAATCCTCGCATCATAACAAAGCTCACTTTCCCCTTGGCCCTATGTGAATTTATCCATTTTTCCCCCATGCACTAATGCGCAAAAGCCCCCGAAACCTTACCTTTCTGTCCATATGCGCCCTTTGCACATTTCTCAAGGTCATCCCATACCTTTGTGTCCCCCGCCATCGATCTTCCCGTCGATCTGACGTCCGCACTTCATCCGACTGACATTATATGCTTGACCATTTACCACCGTTAGATAATTTCGACCAGATCTAATGGCTATCGCACATCTCGCTCAGACAACAAGCGAGAGGGATACCTGCTCGATAAAAGCGGTTTGCTCTCTCTCCTCTGCTGCTACGTGGCACACGATGGATGGAATCGGGTGGGCTCCGACCTTTACTGCTTACCGCTCGATGACTGCCTGACGGAAACCATTCCCGCTTGAATAAAATCGCTCCCGGGCGTTATCCTTCGAGCACCTCCTCCGCCTGATAGCTGTTCGATCTACCCATCTAAGATTTGACGACTCAGACTTATTTTGCTCATGCCACGACTTCAAGCCTCTGTCCATTCCTCCCGGTCCAACGACCCTCGTCCACGATCAACACGGTTCATCCTCCGCCGCTCAACCAACATCCCGACCGTTGATCCACGCCAGCCAACGGCCCATGTCCGCCTGTACCCCACTTCCCATCAGTCACCCGGGAGGAAATTTGTCGGCTCTGTCAGTGTTTTTGACAATGGGACAGTTGAACTAAAATAACGGAATACATGGTCGAAAGGGGAAAAGCAACAACACGATGCAGCCAAACCAACAGAAATGGTCATGTAACGTCGCTCGCACAAGCGAGCCACCTAACATCGTGGCAGAATTACTAGAATTTGGTTACTGTGTTTGTTAGAAAAAGAGACCTTTGAGCTCATGTTTGTCTAGTTATGGCATCAAGTGGTTAGAAGACAGAGGGGATGGATTAAGACATCTCGAGCCTTAGAGGGTTCGAGGGCATTGTAAAAGCCTATAAATCGCTGAAAGTTCCAAGTATTAAGGGTTCAACTTTTGGAGACTCTGGATACTTTGTTCCTCCTAGTGTCTCATCTTCATTCCAGTAATGCAAGTTTCTTTTGTTGTTACATGTTCAATTGCCATCTTCTCCTCTGTTCTAAGCTTGCACTTGAATAGGTTATTCATGTTTTCTTCTGTGTCTAATGCCAAATAATTCTCATCTTATCTCTGCGTTGATAAATTAGATTTGCAAGCTTCATTTACTTTCTATATCTAGCCATTCATATGTGTTTATGTATGTATCTGCTGGTACAATCATGATTCTCCATCTATTCATTGAATCTATAAACTATTGAGCATTAGTGGTCGAAAGCCTTGTCAAGCTGAGGGTGGTCATGCATGTCTTGAGTGAAAACAGAGTTGAAACAGTCATCTGACTTGATCCGAACCCCAATCCATTCTAATAGTTCAGAGAACGATATTGAAGATTTATATGTTACCAGGCATCTCCGAGTTACAACCTAGGAGAGTTTCTTGGAGTGCTAACAGGGACTATCAATCTTGGACTGAGATATATTGTTGGAGATGTGAGACTACACGGATACACTGATGTTGATTGGGTCGGAAATGTTGTTGACAGGAAGAGCACATCAGGGTGTTGTTTTCGCCTGGGGTCTGCCATGATATCTTGGATGAGCAGGAAGCAGAAGTTTGTTGCTCTGAGCATGAATGAAGTTGAGTATATTGCTGCTAGCATGGTTACCTGTGAGGGACTGCTTCAGGAAGCACTTTGGAGAGCTATTTGAGTAGGTATTGGATATGACAGTGATATATTGTGACAACAAGAGCGGGATCCAACTTTCAAAGAATCTCGTATTCCATGATAGGTCCAAACATATTGAGCTTAGATATCACTATATCTAGGATATGGCACAGAGAGGAGCTGTAAGGCTCCAACACATTTAGATTGATGAGAAAATAACATATATTCTTACCATGGCTTTGCCAAAAGGGAAGTTCTTGGTGTTTAGAGAGTAGCTTGGACTGATGGATGTGACCCTCTCGGGAAAGAGTCACGGCTGATCGAGAACACTGAGTTATACTCTCCCCCCTGTATGAACTAACAAGTAGAGGAATCGAGATGGAGAGCTCCTGGGATTGAGGGAACTCATTGACGATATGATACGTGTGATCCTTACCTTTCATGGTAAGTGGTATCTTGCCTATTTTCACAGTAGGATGTGTGTGATCCTTACCTCTCATGGTAAGTGGTATCTTGCCTATTGTCATAGTAGGATATGTTTGATCCTTACCTATGGTAATTGGTATCTTCCCTACTGTAGAGTATACCCTAGTATGCATCCTACCCACAAGTTGGGCTTGTTCGGATTCCCACCCATTTGGTGAATAGGTGAGGAGACTTGGATGTGTGTGTGATCCTTACCATTTATGGTAAATGGTATCCTCCTCAAGTGGCATGATCATACAAACTACCACTTGATACATGAGGGTCAAGGAGGAAATATCGACAAACAATGGGATGTGTGTGATCCTTGCCTCTCATGGTAAGTGGTGTCCTACATATTGTCATGATCAATAGGTTTTGTGTGATCTGATCCGAATTGGATCCTTAAACTCTCTTAAAGCTACCCGAACTCTATAAAAACTCATACCGAAGTTTAAAGTCTTGTGGATGTCGAAGCCTATCAGAAATAACCTCTGAACAACGACAATTGCAGTCAGCACGGAGCAACGAGGACCTTCGGTCAAAGTACGCTGACCGAGGCCCATGGAGACTGTGCAATGGCGCAAACTAGCAAAGCGCTAATCGTGCATCATTGGGCAAAACCCCTCGAGAAGGAAAAGCCCTGAGCGCTCTGTCACAAGGAAAGCCAAGAAACCGTGGGAAAAGTGCTAGAACCGAAGGCAGGTCCCGCACTCCAAAACTAGCGGAATATCGTAGGCGTTTCGGGCAGTAAGTGGGTTTGTCAGAGGACTTAGCGATTCCATACGTTGATTGACGTGTGTCCGACGGATGAGAGGGAAAACCGCTCTCATCACGGGCTAACGTTGGAGCAAGTCAATTGCGCGATAAGAGCAATAACCGTGGGATCTGGAGGCCCTAGATCTAACGGCATAGATTGCACCCGATGGGAAATCGGATTCGACGGAGAAAATAAGCTTCGACACATAAAGGTTGAAGTCCGATAGGACCGTTGAGTTGGCGGATGAATCATTTCTCAGGGTACCCGAAGTAACGAACCGCTTGAGGAAGAGCTGGCTCAGCTCGTGAGGAGACAAGTGGCAACCTCTCTGTGAAGCGTTACAGTGATGATGACGCAGAGTAGGGAATTCCAGCAGACAGACGCAGGCGATCCGAAGATCTAGGAGAGGAAGCGAACAGTCATGAGACGGATTGGCGTTAAGCCATGAACAGACAGAGAGTAAAAGGGGAGAAAAAGAGAGCGACCGAAGAAGCAGTAGAGCAGACCTGGAAGCAGAGAGACCAGAGCCGAGCTCACTGTAAGAGGCAGAGCCACCAAAGATTGGAGGGTGAACAGCGAAGAAAACACTGAATGCGCAGAGAGTCTGGGGAGTCACTTGGAGGTAGAGTGAAAAGCCAGAGAGCTCAATTGACAACAACATATTGTTGTTGGAATTGCTTGGAGGTTGAGCGATTTACCGAGGCATGAAAGGGCCAAGCGAAAGAGCTTAGAACAGCCAGAGCCAAGAGCTAGAGCGAGTGCTAGAAGCGAGAGCTGAGAGCCATAACCAGAGCCCGAGCCACAGAGCCAGAGCCAAAGTCAGGGCCAAAGCTAGAGCAAGAGCCAGAGCCAGAGCTAAAAGCCAGAGCTGGAAAGCCGAAGAGCTCCAAGAGCCAAGGGATAAGATGGTGTTCTGAGCCCAATGTTCCTGTATAAAACATTGGATTTAAGTGTAGGCACTTGTAAAAGAACTATTGCCATAATCCCAGAGAGCCTAATCGAGTTGATTAGAGCTCAAGGAGACGTAGCCCAAGATATCAGGGTGAACTCCATATTATCTTGTTCTCTTATGTGTTGATTTTTACTGCTGCTTTAATCATTGTTATATGCATTTATATATCAGTTTAAGTAATTTCCCATGTCAGCACAAACAACATATTTTAAAGTAAATAATCAGTTGAAAACAAATACCAGCATACACCCATATTTACAAGCATTTTTGATTTCCGCATTGGTTAATCATTAAGACTTGAGAAAATTTAAAGCTTTGGAAGTGGGAGAGGTTCTTGTAAGTTAGACAAGAAACCTAAGAGTCCCATTTTCAGATCAGGTGGTATCAGAGCTTAAGGTTGATTAACCCCACCTTCAAAGAAGGTTGTAACAGAATGCTTGATTGACAGGCGTTTGGACAGTGAAGGATTGATTACCTCATCGATTGTATGCTTGGTTGTAGACTGACTATTGTTTGAATTTGCAGAGGTGAAGGGAAAGCTATTGATAGCTCAGTCCAGGAAGGACAGGAAGGAAGAAGGGCTGAAGGCATTCTTCTATCCCAAAGGATCTCAAGGCAATCCTTGCACAAGAGGTTTGTTGCAAAAGGTTGCTTGAGTAAGCTCTTTAATAATCTTGTTTGAAGTTCTTTTGTTCGTTTGCATAATGACAACTTCTACAAGTGAGCCCTCAAATTCCTCCTTCATCACAAGATTCTTTGATGGAGACATGAAGCAAGACTTGTCCACCATGATGGATATGGTGAGAGAAATGTATGAGGATGGAAGGAAGAGTAGCATACTTAGAGAAGCAGTTGAATTCCGTGGAGGAAGAAAAGCAGATGCTTTCTGGAAAATTGTAGGCAATGGAGATGCAACTTCATATTGCAAGTATGAACCTGAAAAGGATGCATGAGTTGGAGTCACAACTCTTTGTTGCAAAAGAAGCCTTGGCCAAGTATCAGCTTGGAGAAGAGGTAAACCATTCCTGTTTGTTTTCAAATTCTTCTAAGAATGCTTATATTGGTTCTTTTGAAAAACATACTAGAGGCATAGGTTCCAAGCTAATGTCCAAAATGGGCTATGAAGGAAAAGGATTGGGCAAACATGCACAAGGTATTGTTGAGCCAATAATGATTGAGGAAAGGCCTAAGTGTTTGGGTCTTGGCTATGGACAGTCTTATGGAGAGAATTTCAAAGCTGCCATGAAGGCCATTGAAACAATTCCAAAAAGGAGTTTCATTGCAGGTCCTTTACCTCAGAAGTGTGAATATTGTATTTAGGAGGAATGCAATAGCTCGAGACATCATTTGCATGATGCGGGTGTTCAAAAGCACACAGTTGAACCAGAGAGTTGTGGAAACTCTGACAACCTTGAAGAAAGTGATGGTGTTCCAAAGGGAGCCATTTCTTCATTTGCTTCACCTCCTCATGAAGGCAATAAAGGTGAAAGAGGCAGGTATAAATCCGGTTCTAAAAACATTCCTTTTGATTTTGTAAAGCATGGAAAAAGAATTGCATGTTCCTTTTGTGGTTTGGATAACCATTATGTTTCTAGATGTTGGAAGAGGATGGCCACATACAAGAAACTTTTGAAGGAAAAGAAGCAAGCAACCAAAGGTCCACAGGACAAGGCAAATCACGCTGTCAAAAGAATGCACATGTGTTGCACTTACTGCCATAAGCAAGGGCATCTTGCTGAAAGGTGTTGGACTTTGAATCCAGCACTACTTCCACCAAAGCTGAAGGAGAAGGTGGAAAAAGAAAATGGAAGTGATGGAAACAAAGATTCCATGATTGATGTGGTTAAGGATGATTCACATATTGATGCTGATGTGCAAACAAAGGAGGGACCTTTGAAATGGGTTGGTAAGAAATGGTTAGAATTCTTATCCAATTAAGGCTGCATGTCTAGTGATGCATCCGTTTGCATTTCTTTGTGGAATAAATGCAAGTTGTAGGATCTTACCAAATGGTAAATAGAAAGAAGTTGAGTAGGAAACTCACTTTATTGCTGCAACAGTATGTTCATTTCAGCTTCGAAAGTACAATGTACTTAAGCGAAAATTGAAAGATGGAATGCATGCATGAGCATGAGATGCATGCAATGTTGGCTTGGGAGAAGTTAACTTGGTTTCTAAAATGGAGATCTTGATGAAGTGTTTCATCTTTTGGAAAAGAGTCCTAAAGGTATTTTTCCTACATGCTTGACTTGGAAGGTCATTTGTTGTAAAGGCATGTTTTATTGGCTTGTTATCTAGCTAATTATTTGTATGCAGATATAAGACATGGAAGGGTTCACAAGATGTGAAATCCGTTTCTTTTTTGAAGCATGAGTTAGTCCATGCAGTTGTTGTATGTATGCCTGCTGTTGTTAATAGTTGTTGTTGACAATGTTTCAAACAGGTACAAATGAAAGTTTTGTGGAGTAGATGGACTTCACATTTGTTTAAGCCACCTTGGATCAAGGATCAAGGTAAATAAGTTCAAACTACCTTTTGAAAACTTCATAGCAGAAGTTCTGCATGAAGTCAAGGAGGAAAACAGTTCTTCCCGAGACGACCAACCCATCCAAGAAGGGAAGTAGTCAAAGTTTTTGGGTCAGAGGCACTATGCAAAGGCAAGTGTAGGGAGGCTGAAAGAAGAGGGTGTTGTTACTGTCATTTACTGCTCAGATCAGTATATCAGTCTTTTGGTGGACCAAAAGTTCTTTTAGTGGGAAGGCGTGATCCGAATTGGATCCTTAAACTCTCTTAAAGCTACCCGAACGCTATGAAAACTCATACCAAAGTTTAAAGTCTTGTGGATGTCGAAGCCATTCATAAATAACCTCTGAACAACTACAATTGCAGCCAGCACGGAGCAACGAGGACCTTTGGTCAAAGTACGCTGACTGAGGCCCATGGAGACCGCGCAGTGGCGCAAACTAGCAATTGGGAAATCCAGATCAGGAAACGGAGGCTTTTTCTGAATCGCGCATCGCTGGGCAAAACCCCTCGAGAAGGAAAAGCCTGAGCGCTTGGTCACAAGGAAAGCCAAGAAACCGTGGGAAAAGTGCTAAAACCAAAGGCAGGTCTCGCGCTCCAAAACCAGCGGAATATCGGAGGCATTTCGGGCGGTAAGCGGGTTTGTTAGTGGACCCAACGATTCCATACGTTGATTGACGCGTGTCTAGCGGATGAGAGAGAAAACCGCTCTCATCGCGGCTAACGTCGGAGCAAGTCAACCGCACGATAAGAGCGATAACCGTGGGATCTGGAGGCCCCAGATCTAACAGCAGAGATTGCGCCCGATGGGAAACCGGATTGGATGGAGAAAATAAGCTTCGGCACATAAAGGTTGAAGTCCGATTGGACCGCTGAGTTGGCAAATGAATCATTTCGCAGGGTAACCGAAGTAACGAACCGCTTGAGGAAGAGTTGGCTCAGCTCGTGAGGAGACAAGTGGCCACCTCTCTGTGAAGTGTTATAGTGATGATGACGTAGAGCAGGGAATTCTAGCAGACAGAGGTAGGCAATTCGAAGATCCGGGAGAGGAAGCGAACAATCATGAGACGGATTGGCGTTAAGCCACGAACAGAGAGAGAGTAAAAGGGGAGAAAAAGAGAGCGACCGAAGAAGCAGTAGAGCAGACCTGGAAGCAGAGAGACCAGAGCCGAGCTCATTGTAAGAGGCAGAGCCATCAAAGATTGGAGGGTGAACAACGAAGAAAACGCTGAATGCGCAGAGAGTCTGGGGAGTCACTCAGAGGTAGAGTGAAAAGCCAGAGAGCTCAATTGATATCAACATATTGTTGTTGGAATTGCTTGGAGGTCGAGCGATTTACAGAGGCATGAAAGGGCCAAGCGAAAGAGCTTAGAATAGCCAGAGCCAAGAGCCAGAGCGAGTGCCAGAAGCGAGAGGTAAGAGCTAGAACCAGAGCCTGAGCCACAGAGCCAGAGCCAGAGTCAGAGCCATAGCCAGAGCAAGAGCCAGAGCCAGAGCCAAGTGCCAAAGCTGGAAAGCCGAAGAGCTCCAAGAGCCAAGCGATAAGATGGTGTTCTGAGCCCAATGTTCCTGTATAAAAAATTGGAGTTAAGTGTAGGCACTTGTAAAAGAATTATTGCCATAATCTCAGAGAGCCTAATCGAGTTGATTAGAGCTCAAGGAGACGTAGTCCAAGATATCAGGGTGAACTCCATATTATCTTGTTGTCTTATGTGTTTATTTTTCCTGCTGCTTTAATTACTGTTATATGCATTTATATATCAGTTTAAGTACCTTCCCATATCAGCACAAACAACAGATTTTAATGTAAATAATCAGCTGAAAACCAATACCAGCATACACCCATATTTACAAGAATTTCTGATTTCCGCATTGGTAATCATTAAGACTTGGGAAAATTTAAAGCTTTGGAAGTGGGAGAGGTTCTTGCAAGTTAGACAAGAAACCTAAGAGCCCCATTTTCAGATCAGATCCTTATCTCCATGGTAAGTGGTATCCTGCCTATTGTCATGATCAATAGGATTCGTGTGATCCTTACCTCTCACGGTAAGTGGTATCCTACCTATTGTCATCATAGATAGGGTTGTGGATTGATCTCCCCTACGATGATGATTATTCTTTAGATCAAGAGTGTTCAACAGATGGGCAGAGACGAGTTATGATATGATACATCGATTATCATGATTAGACATCTGAGATGAGAGTTATGATGCAGTCGGTAATTCCTGCCTAGCTGAGAGGGTGTGTTGAAATTTGGAAACTCAAGGAGAGATTCCCTCCTTGGGGAATCTCTTCTCATCCTAAGGAGACCCTACTAGCCCTTGGAAGAATTTAATTTGCACATGGGAAAATATTATTTTTAATGTGGAACCATGACAACACAAAAAGTACAAGTCGGCCTGGAAGAGGAAATTCGATGCCCAAGACCACATATAAATAGATATCACTTGGCATCACTTGGAGGCATCACATCACACACATTCCTTCTTAATTTGGTTCAATCTGCTATGAAAATTGCAGGTTTGAGTTTAGTCGTGCGAAGGAGAGGGACACTTCTGTTGACCAGCGTTGACTTTCTATTTTGGGACTGTTTTGACCATCTTTGACTTGAGACATTTTGACTTGGTTTGAACACATTATTTGATTGTTTTGGAGGTCATGTTTGACAAGACTGATCAAGGATTTTTGGGGATGCCTTGATTGAATTGATTGCAAGTCTGGTTAGGTTTTGACCAGAAACTCTTTCTTCTTTGACTAAGAGTTTGACATTGTTTTGACTATGTAGAAGCGGCCACATTGTGTGACTGGTTGAATGAACTGTTTGGAGCAGATTGGACTGTCGACCAAGGACTGGTTAGGGTTGTGTTGGCCACTGTTGAGTTTGATTGGAAATTGCAGATTTGAAGTTTGACCAGATTTGAATTTTATGCTGAAAATTGATTGGATATTGGTTGGTTGACTTGGTTGGTCAAGGCTTTGACCTTTGAATTGTTATTGATGTACTTGGACCATGTATCTCTTTGCTCAATATTTGATGTCAATCTAATAGAAGAAAAACTTGGAAAGGGTTTTGCCCCTAGTGGGGTTTTTCCCTGGTCTTTGACCAAATCTTTTTGTCTCTATTGATCTTGGTTGTCTTCTATTGTGCATATGGTTTTATGTTCTATCAACAATTGCTTACTGTTACTGGGTGATTGAAAATATATTGGATAATTGATTGCTATTGGAAGAAGAATTGTTATAAGTGATTGTTATAGCATAGAACACTGGAAAATTAACATCTTTTATGGAGTCTAGAAGAATTGTCTTTGTTTTTGCCTCACTCTTTTTGTACTTTTCTTTCTCCTCAAGTCCCTCTGGTTTTGGAATATCTTTCTCCACATGCTCTAGAAGGTCTTTTTCCTCTAAGATGAGAAGTACTCTAGTTTTTCAAGATTGAAAGTTGATTGCACCTTCCAATCTGTCTTCAATTCAAAGGTTTGGAGCCATTTGTCAAATAATAAAGGAATCAAGTATTTGTGAACTCTTATCTCTAGAACCGACTTCAAATTATTCGAAGGCTTGGTTTCTTCAAAGTACTATAGTGGCTGTTGTTTCACCTAGGCTCTGATCCCATGTTGATTTTGTTAGCCCCCACCAGTGGGTGACCCCTATAGGAAAAATTTTCTACTAGATTTGTCTTCAGCTGGTAGCCAACAACCCCTTGCAACCACCAAATAGCTAAATGTGCCATTATTCTCTGCCACCTGAGCTAGCCATTGTGCCATCACTCATCTGTTATGATCGTATATTTGAAGGTGGGCCTTCCAACCCCTAAGGTATGAATTTTTATTATGTAATTGGGTGTTTATGCTTGCTTTTCTTGGGCACATTTTGACATGGATTAGTGGGGGGATTCAACGAAAAGAATGAGCTTTGACTATACTCTTGTTCCCTTACCTCAACTTGGGGGTTAATCTTGTATCCTAGTCTAGTGGGATCTCCTCTATTGGCTACTAGACTTAGGAGTGGCATTATGTGGGAAACCCTAATTTTGGTTGTGTTGTTCCGCTTCTCGATACCATATATCTCACTGCCCTCCTCTCATTATTAGCCCTTTTCACATTTTCCATTTGGGTCGACATTTTCCCATTGGGTCTACAAGGTGTTAGCCTCCCCTTCCCCTTATCCATATTTTGGGTGGGGCGTGGAAGGATGCCATGGAGGTTGATGCAGCTAAAAAGAAAGATAAAAGCATAATTTTGCCACTTGCAACAAGAAATGTACCACAAAATGCAAAAGATGGCCAAGACATAAAAATTTAGCGTGTGGGCAGAAGCCAAACATGAGCTTTACCCCCTATCACTATGGCCATCACCCTGGTTCCTCGGGCCCCTATGAGTGCTCCGTACATCACTAAGGAACCCATGATTGTCCCAACCCTTGGTGGAAGATGAACTGCCCAACCTTGAAGGGGTAATCACTGCTATGCCATATGCATCATGCTCTCATCCCTTGGAGCCTCGTGTAGTGAAAGGAAGAAAAATCAATAAAAGGAAAAAGGCATATGAAGAAGGGTGGAAAAACAAAATCCAGGCTAGCTCATGTAGCATGATTGCTCCTTCCTACATTCATATACCCAAGGTGTGGGCCTCCTTCATTATAGCTACCCTTGTACCATGGGTTGTGGCTTGGAGCCTTCCCTCTTGCCCCCACTCTGTTCCATCATTATTTAACATGACCCTTGCCATTTGATGGATGTACCATGGACCTGTCACCCCCTTAGAGGTTGAAAACACTTAATAGGGTCCTTCAGTAACCTCTCTTGACAAGCAAGGTAACACCTGTACATTTTAAAGCCCATTTGGAAGGGCATGCCATTATGAAGTGTCCACTTCTGCCCTTAATTAGAAAGCTTATTTACTAAATTGCATTAATGATTAATTGTACTAGAAGGTAAGGAGACACATTGGATCTTATACAAGATTGTAGGTGGGTCTTCATCTTAGACTTGGTCTCCCTATACAGAGAGTCTAAGCCCTCCAGAGGGTCATAATGGCACTTGTAGGGTGAGCGGTGACAGCCATAGGTCTCAACCATAGTAGAGCATTGATTGCCACACCTTGGGCCTCTTCAATACCACACATTGCTTGTTCTGTTCCCAGTCATACAAAATTGATAATGCACTTGGACCATGTTGCCTAGTCGGCCACATATTGACACCTAACACTTGGGAGTTGATCTAGAGCCTAGATGAGGTTTTGTCTTTTTTGGAGAGACATGGGAGGGCATGTGTCATCTTCTAGCCCTGACTGGTGGGGCATCGATTTGTTCTGGAGCCATTTGGAGCCCATGAGACCATTGTTTGTGCCCCACAACCACTTCGGAGCACCACAGGATGTTTTGCTTGGAAATCAAGGGGCCACCCCCTTGATCATCATTTATTGAGCCCTCCCTTTCATCACGGCACTTTGAGGACTCATCTAGGCCTTCCAATGACCCTTTGCACCATTATTTTATCATTTCAGCCCCATTAGGAAGGCTTATTTTCACATTTGAGCTATTTGGTGGGCTTGTCATGAAAGGTATTATCATTTTGCATATTAAAGTAAATTTTGGGTCTCATTAGGCTAATTTGAACTTTTAGGGGCTCATATAAATAAAAGAGAGCCTCATTCGTATTTCATCATCACTTGGATTTGTATCTCTCTTCTTGAGAAACTCGGACCTGCAATTTTGGACGGATTTTGGGATGTTTGGATGCACTTTGAAATTTAGAAATTTCGCTATCTTTTCTTGGAGCTTATTTTTGCAATGCTGATGGATGGATATACTTTCGTTGTCTTGTAAGTACATTTTGATGCTATATTTTAAAAGTCTAATGTATGTAATGCTATTTCATGATGTTTAATGTGCCCTAATTTAATGCAAATTCATGATAACATTAAATTTATTGGAAGGATTGCATGCTTTGTACTCATAGGAAATGATGAAAGAATATTCCTAGAGGTCAATCCCGCATATTGCAATTTTGAAACTCCATCAAATATTTTCAACGGAGTATAAAATTCTTTTGTAGTTGTGAAACTGCATCCTTTAGGGTTAGCGAAGCTACATTAGGTCTCCTTGAAGAGTGAAATCATCAAATCAAAGTAATTCTTGAGTCTATTATTCCCGATAGGCAGACATTGGTCTAGAATCCTTGGTGATCATATTCTTATTGACAAATCTCTTTTTCTTCACCTTCTTCTCTTTCTTTTTCATCATCCCTCAATACTGAGGGAGCCTCTCTAGGGCTTGGTGCGAAATTCTCTAGGAGAGAGCTTTTGAAAAACTATTTGGACAGGCTTCTATGCCGGTGTTTCCTCTAGCTCTCCTCCTAAATTGAGGCAATTGTCACGGTTAAATCTCAAGATAATTGATGCCCTAGCCATAGTACCAAGTGGAAACCCTAGAATCTGCTCTTCAACTTAGGGATTTCTTGAACGTTTGCACTTTAGTAGCATATCATTTGGATCTTTCTCTCTTAACTATCTTGACCTTGGATGAAATCTTGCCTAGTCAAATGCCTCAACCCTAGGTTTTGTATAGTATTCCTTTCAAGGGGTTTTTCGTGGAAAGCCATCCTAGCTTCTCCCAAAGCTCACACCTCAAAGTGAGCCTTCTCATTGAATGAGCCATCCTTGCCTCACTTTGAACCCTAGTGTTGACATATTAATCATAAGTGAGGGAAACTGGGACTCTTCTCTTCAGTGAAAATCTGAGAAGAGAAGGGGAAATAGGCTGTGGTGACAATGGTCCTTTGTCCCAAATTGTTGTTGTGTCCTCTAGCTATAGCCTATATACTAGGTCTGCTATTTTGTGCAACGGCAATTTTTTCTTAGAATAGAAACTGATTTTCTAATCTTGATAATTTCTTCCAGTGATTTGTATTCTCAGTTTGTCTTATGCCACTTATATCATTAAGCAATTATACATAAAAAATCTCAAGTATAATGCAATAATAACCATAAGATCATAAAGAGATAGCCACACACAAGATTACCCCGGGAAAACCCAACTTTGGGAAAAACCAGCCAAGTTTTCTTCTAAGGAGAATTCAATCTTTAGTAAAGTTTACAATATAAATTGTGTAGAAATATGTGCGAGTTTCCAAGCTTTTAACACCAGTCAAATCTGGTCAAAGGAGAGAGAATATTTGACTTCTGTTTAGCTTAGTCAAGTCTAGTCAACAGGCCAAATTTTGGCATGTGTTGTTATCTCAGAAATTTTGGTCGAAGTGCCTCAGTCAACATGCAGTCAATGCTGGTCACACAGTTTGGTCAACACCTAGAGTTCTGCCCAGAATTTCAGTCATCAGTTCAGTCAAAGATGCGGTCAAATGCCCAGATAAGTCTTGGTCAACATAGGTCAGAAATAGTCGAAGAATCCTTCAGTCAACACTGGTCAATGAGTCAAATTTTTGCTTGGAATTCATTAGTCAAACCTCAGTCTTATTCTGCTCCTTCACACATGTGAACAGATGGTTAATTGATCTTGAGATCTGAATTGAATTGATGATGAATTGAGGAGGTTAAATGGCTTATTTATAGTGGTCAAACTGGATGGGATTCACCAAGGGTCACACCCATTCGCAAGGTGGGGCCGACTTGACTTTTGGGGCCTACATGATGGCCATAAATAATAAATTTTATTTTTCATATTTAATATTTTCCTGGGCTGATTTAGGAGTGCAATTTGGCATGCAGGAATACCTCCAGATGCTAAAAAAAATCAATAGTCATTAGCTAAGTCATCAAGAAGGGGAATGACCTCATCAAAAGATGCATAAAATGATGATAAGTGATTATATGCCTCCACATCTGAGCCAAAGGAGGGTGCTCCACATAGTATTATGATCCACCTCATCAAAAATGCATCCATGTGTGAAAAAAATTCATAAGAGCTAGGGTGTTAGAGAAATGGGCCTCTAAGTATGCTCATGCCCTCTTATCAAAGTAATAAATCATATCCAAAAGAGGGGTAGGAGTATGCTAAGCGTTCTATACCTTGATGAAGCCATTCAAATGATGATGCTATTACAATGTTAACTTAGCCCAAAGGTGATAGGGCGTTCTTCCCATAGTGTCGCGTATCAGCATGTATCATAGACTATCCAATGATCATAGTGGCTTCACAACCTAGTCTACTGGGATGAAAGGAAAGCAATCACCAACGTAGCTAAATTGTCAAGATATCCATGACTACATAACCAACTGTCTCATCAGGTGAAAAAACAATCCCTAGGCCATCAACTTGTAAACCTGCCTTAGTGATAAAAAGTTAAAACCACAGGTGCAGTGAAAAATTTACTAGTTTAGGCCTCATGAAAAATAAGGTGTAATAGTATCAAAATGGAGGGAATAGATAGATTAAAAGCCTCACGTGCTTGCTGTTGGTGGAAGGGTTACTTTTCGCCCCACCAATAGAAGAACGCATGAAACAATGAACGAATAGATTGAAAAGCTAAAAAGCCAACCCTTCCCCCTAAAAACGAGCGACTTCGTTTCAATTTACTTATTGGGCTCTCAAATAAGTCAAAAAAAGGGGTGATTATAAGAGCGCAGTGATCCTATTTAGATTTAATCCTTGAAAAATGTTTTATGAACAAATCCAAGCTAAATTGGTGTGATAAATATCAGTCTAACCATGCTTTCTGTCATATATCTGGTCAAGCTTAACCATGCTAGGGTTATTTGGTTAAAATACTAGACTGACCCATGGGTCCAATCTGCTCTAGTGCATTGACTTGAATTTTCTAATCCTCTTAGGTATTGCTAAGTATGTGAATACTGCTATGAAAACCTTGTAATTGAGGATTACACATTCATAGACTATAACTTGATGCTACAATATTTAGAAAGATTCAAAATACCACAATAAGAAATGCTTACTAGAAATGGTAGAGTTTAGTATATACTCTCTATTTCTTTGTCCAAATAACTACAATGATTGTTGATTTCTGTAGCATCGAATATGCTCTAGCCTCGAGATTTTGCAGAGAGGCTAAGACACATGCATTTTCCAAGACCCAAAAATCAGTTCGGAAAATTCGACCAAGAGATGGTTTAATTAAAATAATTAATCATTTTTATGTATTCCTAAGTCTAAACTTAGGAAATGTGATTAATTAAAGGGTATCAATTAAATTTGGTGTGAATCTTCTAAAAGAAGACTAGGATCAACTCTCAGTTAATCTTAGCCCTTGATTATGTTTTAATCTTGGTTGTTGGTGCTCCAATGAGAGATTATAAGAAGGAGCTTGATGGGCACTTGCAGAACACACCGAGATAGTGAGATCTAGAGATCGAATTTCTCAAGAGTAGTAGCGCTGAGTTGTCGGAGAGAGATCGAGTGATCTTTTTGCAGTGAGGGGCAAGGATAGTAGACTAGAGGCTATTTTTCCAGTCCCGGTGAGTGCAAGGCAGAGAAGGCATCGAGAGGTTTAGAGAGGCAGCGTAGTGCTTCAGAGGGAGTCCATAATTTTGCAATCATACCAGATGTAGAAGGGAGAACAGAATGACCCCTTCCTCGGTCGATTGAAGGAGATCTAGAATCAACTGACTTCCATAGGAGCCACGCCAAATCAAGAATTGATGGTAAGAACAACCCTAAACGCAGTCTTAGAAGATGGGGAGGTGTTTGTCCAGAGCATACTGGGCAGGGCAACCCTTCCAGATTGGGAGGAAATGTGGGCTGCTCTTCACCAAGAAGAGATCAGAAGGCTGAGCAAGGCGGGAAGCAACGATAAGGGGATCAGAATCAAGAAGGAGGAGGAGGTGGATGCTGCCCTAGCATCTGAGGGAAAGCAGGAGAAACGGAAGAAGAAGGACCTCTCCAAGGTCAAATGCTTCCACTGTGGGGAGCTAGGTCATTATGCGACCCAGTGTCCAAGGAAGAAGAGCAAGGGAGAGGTCTCCGAGACCAAGGCTACACCAGCAAGGGCAGAGAAGGAAGTGGAGACAGACGATGACTGTGCCATGAGTGCACACACACCACTTGAGCGGAAGTGGGGAGACATCAAGCTGTAGTCAGATGGACTACAGGCGATGAGGGGCAGGATCCTCGAGGTACCCAGCCTCTTGGATTAGACCTTGCTACAGCAGCCCCGAAGAGGAGTAGAAGTATTGGCGGATGTCAGTAGAGACAGATGCGGATGGAGTAACAAAGAGAGCTACAGTGCAGGATTCCCAAGACAATGTGAGGCAACAGTGTGAGAAGCACGGGAGTGTTGCACCAGTGCAAGATGGCATAGAGAGGTGTGCAACGGTGCGAGATGCAAGGAGTTGTTGCAGCAGCGCAGAGGTCAGAGAGGGAGCACTTGTCAGTGACAGAGGGAGCTTCAGCATCATGGGTGTCTCTAGCCTGACGGAGATGTCAGAGTTGGGAGATCAGTTACTTACTTCTCAGTAACTGGGTTGCAGTGCAGCAGTTAGCAGTGACAGTGCTATGGGCAGCACGATGCAATAGGATGAGAGGGAGTTGCAGTACAGATGCAGCAGTGGTAGTGGCAGGGCCATGGGTAGCAGTACAGGATGTAGTAGTGCAGATGATGGGAGGCAGGCCTAGCATCATCACAGGGACCAATGCCGGATGATCAGGGTGATATTCAGTGAGAAGTATTGCTAGAGCACAGTCCTCGCTAAGAGGGAGTGTTGATTTGGGGTAGCATCGAATGTGCTCTAGCCACAAAAATTGGTGGAGAAGCTAAGACGCATGAGATCTCCAATACTCAGAAAGGGTTTGGGTAGATTCTAAACAGTTTGGGAGATATTAAAATAATTAATATTTTTAATGGAGTCCCTAAGTCTAAACTTAGGGAAAATAAAATATTAATGTGAATTAATATAAAACTGTGTTAGAATGGTCCAAAACTCATGGATCAAGCCAGATCTAATCTCGGCCGTTGATTTGTCAACGAGAAAAGTATAAGAGGAGGCTTGAGGGTCACTTGGCAAACACATCAAAGAGATCAAGATTTCGACTTTCTGCGGCTGGGTTTGCTAAGAAAGTTGAGAGAGTGATCAGAGTTGTCGCTGAGGGGAAATGAATACAGAAGCAGAGAGGCAGAGATAACACTGGTAGGATCAACGCAGTAGCCGGAGAGAGGGACGCAGAACCAACGGAGGGTTCACGTAGAGGCAGCCAGGGCTCACACAGAGGCAGCTAGGAGTTGCGCAGTGCCTCATAGGGCTAGCGTGAGTGACGCAGAGGGCCAGAGGATTGACGCAATGCCTCTAAAGGCTGACGCAGGCCAAGCCAGAGTGACGCTGGGCTAATGCTGGGCCAGAAAGAGCTAATGCAGTCCCTAGAGGCTGACGCTGGGGTTTCGTGGGGCAGATTGGAGCTGTGGAGCTGCCGGAATGTTTATCCGGGGTTTCAGCCGGAATATATGCTTCCGAGTAGAGAGTTACTACTGTCGAGATTTTTCTCTGTTGGGTGAGCCGGATTTGGAACCCAGATTGTATTCTGAAACTGCTTAATAAATCAAACCCTCAGATAGCTGCACCAATTTTCCTGTATTGGGTTTTTCTGGGGACATTGGTCCAAAAACAATGGTGTCACTTGTGTGCTTGTTTTTGTTTCTTTCAGTTGATGATTTATAATGTGTTGAGCATATACTTGTATTTATTTCCAGTATTTACATGGTAAAGAACTTGTTAATTAACAAAAAAAGTAGGTAGGAATAAATCAATAAAGTGCATGAAGGGTTTCTAACAGCTAGACTTAGAAATTCCAACAAGAGGGAGTCCGTAATTTTGCTGGGAGCAATCGAGATCTAGTGCCAGAAGCGGGGTGTGAGACTGGAGAGCTAGAGAGTCGAGTCCTAGTTAGCAAAACGATCAACAAGAAGGGTGACACAGCTCCTAGAAGCTATGACGCAGTGACAACGTGAGCCCATGCAGAGACTGCGTAGAGGCAGCGTGGGGCTAGCCATCCAGCGGTTGGATCGAGGTCGGATCACCAGTGACTGTGTGACAATATTTCTCACTACCTCTTTGCCAGTTTATTTTCTGTATCGGATAACCAGTTTGGGCATCTAATGATTTGTACTTAGATTTCTACTGCATAATAATAAAACACTCAACTGCTGCATCGGTTTTCCCAAGTTGGGTTTTTCCGGCGACATTGGTCCAAAACCAATGGTGTAATTGTGTGTGTTTATTTCTCTCCTGTTAAGTATTTTGTTTTTGCAGTATTTTATGTTGTCAAGGCTACAATAGATTTTATTTTGATGTTTACTATGTAACATTGTAAATAACTTGATTCAAAAATTAACAAGTAGGAGAAATTTAATCAGTTGCTATAGTAGGAATTCGGGTCACTGATTTTTCACATGGTATCACAACAGAGATTGTAAGTCAGAGAGATTAGAGCAGAAGAGGAGAAGGAGTTTTGAATTTCTGCGTAGACAACAATACGAAACCCTAGGGACAACGTCTTTCCTTGGCCAGAGTGGTCAGTTTTTCGTGGAAACTTTACTTCTCTGAGTGAGCTGACAAAGAATAAAATTGTCCAAATCAAAGAGTACGAGAGGCAAAGGGAGTAGCCTCAATTTCCTTGCAGAGCAGATCTTTAGCTAGGACGTAGATTTTGCAGCAGTTTGCTAGTGAAAATAGCGTCAGGAGGGAGGAAGAGCACACACTGAGGGAATTCTTTCCTCAAGGGACTTCTAGCCAAGAAGTTCGAATTTTCCTAGCAGAGCAGCAGTAGTTCTGTGCGGAATTTTTCTCTCGAGAAAGAGTGCGAATAGCTGGGCTGCAACTGCGTAGAGGAGAAGAGCAGGAGTTCGACATTTTCAGATAGATGGCATCGGTTGGGTTGAGATATCAAGATTGGTTGGACAAAGCCTCCAACTATGTGATCTAGAAGGCTAGAATTTCCTGCCTTCTAGATGAGCATGATCTCAAAACTTATATTGATAGTGTGGTAGTTGTACCTGCAGATGCAGATCCGCTTAAGAAATACAAGAAGGAGATGGCGAAAGCTAAGAGGTTGATTCTCGATGGGGTTCGAGATCACGTGGTATCTCACATAGCTAGAAAAGATACTGCCTGACAGATGTGGGAAGCACTAGCTACATTATATGAAGGCCTTCCGAGCAGTGGAAGATGTATCTTGAGGAGAATTTGAGATGCACGAAGATGAAAAAAGGGGAGCGTATAGACCCCTTCCTTACTAGGATTTAGGATGTCCGGGATCAACTGGCTTTAGTAGGTTCAACGCCCCAGCCTACAAAGTTTGTATGATTAACTCTGAACAATGTTTCTGAAGAATGGCAAGTTTTTGTCCAGAGTATCTTGGGCAGAGAGAAACTGTCAGATTGGGAATGTGTGTGGGTTGATCAGCAGCAGGAGGAGATGAGGCGAGATTTGGTGAAGAGCACCATCAATGGTGCTAGTAGCAGTAGTGGGATGAAGTAAGTAAAGGAAGAGGAAGATGTGGCCCTTGCATCTAAGGGGCAACAGGAGCAGCACAGGAGGAAGAAGAACGTTTCAAAGATCAAGTGCTTTAGATGTGGTGAGCTTGGTCACTACAACACTCAATGCCTTCTTAGAAAGAAGGACAAGGAGGAGAAGCAGGATCAACAAGCTGCATCCTTTGAGATTGACAAGTTGTCTTCCAGATTGGAGGAAGAGTTTGCCATGATCACCGAGTTACCTCCAGGGGTGAGGTGGGGTGATTTGGAGTTGTAGCCCTAGAGAGCTACAGGATGGACAGGATTCTTGAGGAGGTCCACCTCATGAATCAATACCTGGCTACGGGAGACCAATACATGCAATAGTAAGATGGATCAGTGGCAGTTGATGCAGTCAGGTCCCAGAGTGACAGATGCAGTGTCTAGTAGCAATCAGATACTAGGCAACACAGTGCAGAGTTGGCAGCAGTGCAGTTGGCACATAGCAGAGTTAGTAGTAGCGTAGAGGCTTCAGTGACAACGCAGAGTCTAGTAGCAGTCAGATACTAGGCAACGCAGTGCAGAGTTGGCAGCAGTGCAGTTGGCACAGAGCAGAGTTAGTAGTAGCGTAGAGGCTTCAGTGACAACGCGGAGTCTAGCAGCAGTCATGACTCGGGTGACAGATGCATCATAATAACCATAGTTGGTTTAGTATTTTGGATGCTTTTTTGTTGCAGTGTTGCAGTTGCAACAACAACAGTTGGAGAGGGTTGCAGTGCAGATTCAGTTTTGATAGCATTTCAACAAGGCCAACAACAGCATTGATGCAACAACCAGAGTTGCGTAGTAGTTGATGGGTAACAGAGCCAGACATCAGCAACGCAGTAGATGGTGTAGAGACAGAGTGATGCTTCAATGGGTTGCAGCACTAGAGCACATTCCTCACTAAGAGGGAGTGTTGATTTTTGTAGCATCGGATGTGCTCTAGCCTCGAGATTTTGTAGAGAGGCTAAGACACATGCATTCTCCAAGACCTAGAAATCGTTTGGGAAAATTCCAACTAGAGATGGTTTAGTTAAAATAATTAATCATTTTTAATGTATTCCAAAGTCTAAACTTGGGAAATGTGAATAATTAAAGGGTATTAATTAAATTAGGTGCGAATCTTCTAGAAGAAGACGACGATCAACTCCCAGTTAATATTAGCTCTTGATTATGTTTTAATCTTGGTCGTTGGTACTCCAACGAGAGATTATAAGAAGGAGCTTGATGGGCACTTGGAGAACACACCGAGATAGTGAGATGTAGAGATTGAATTTCTCAAGAGTAGCAGCGGTGAGTTGTCGGAGAGAGATTGAGCGATCTTCTTGCAGTGAGGGGCAGGGATAGTAGACCATAGGAGATTTCTAGTCCCGGTGAGTTTAAGGCAGAGAAGGCATTGAGAGGTTCAGAGAGTAGCATAGTGCCACGCAAAGGCAGCGCAGTGCTTCAAAGGGAGTCTATAATTTTGCTAGAAGTAGTCGAAATCTAGTGCCGGAAGACGGGGTGTGAGACCGGAGAGCCAGAGTCTTGTTCTTGTCAGCAAAACAATCAGCAATAAGGGTGACACAACTCCTAGAAACTGTGACGCAATGACAGCATGAGCCCACGAAGAGGCAACGTGGGGTTAGCCATCCAGAGCTTGGATCAGAGTCGGATCGCCAATGACAGTGTGAGAATATTTCTCACTACCTCTTTGCTAGTTTATTCTTTGTATCAGAGAACCAGTTTGGGCATCCAATGATTTGTTCTCATATTACTATTGCATAATAATAAAACCCTCAGTTGCTGCACCAGTTTTCCCAAGTTGGGTTTTTCCGTGGACATTGGTCCAAAAACAATGGTGTAATTGTGTGTGTGTTTATTTCTTTCCTGTGCAGTATTTTGTTTCCGCAGTATTTTATGTTGTGAAGGCTGCAGTAGACTTTATTTCGATGTTTCCTGTGTAACATTGTAAATAACTTGATTAAGAAATTAACAAGTAGGAGCAATTTAATCAGTTTCTACAGTAGGAATTCGCATCACTGAATTTTCACAATGATGAGTGTCAGGCCAGGGTAACTCCTCATTGAACGAGAGAAAACACTGATTGATTTTTATTCATTAGCTAGCACTTTATTTATACAAATACAAAACGGATCAGTTCATCTTCTAGATGACTGTCCGGCTTCACCTCATCCGTTTCGGATTAGGTGTCAACATTCCCCCCCTTAATCTGAAGGGATGTTGGTGAGTCCAAGCATCATTCTGAATCTTTCAAGCTTTTCTCTTCCAAGCGCTTTGGTGAAGATGTCTGCAATTTGCTCGTTTGTGGAACAATGACGAAGATGGATTGTTTTGGCCTCAACATGATGTCGGATCAGATGATATTTAGTATTGATGTGCTTAGTACGATCATGGAACTTTGGGTTCTTGGCCAACTTTATTGCAGATGTGTTATCAATCATGAGTGGAGTTGATTGTATTTGTTTTACCTGCAAATCTTCAAGAATTTTCCTGAGCCACACAATTTCTTTCGTTGCTTCAGCTGCTGCCACATATTCTGCTTCTGTTGTGGAATCTGTTGGTACTGATTGTTTGCGTGATCTCCAGGAGACAGCTCCTGATCCAAGACTCATAGTATATCCTGAAGTAGATACCCCTGTTTCTTTGTCTCCATCGAAGTCTGAATCAGAGTATCCAATCAAGTTGAAGTCGTCCACCTGTGTATACTTGATTCCAAGGTCTTGAGTTCCCTTCAAGTACCTTAGAACTCTTTTTGCAGCAGACCAATGTCCCTCACAAGGCTTTTGCATAAACCTGGAGAGGATTCCAACAGCAAATGAAATGTCTGGTCTGGTAGTAGTGAGGTAGATGAGACTTCCTACAAGCTGTCTATACTTTGTTGCATCCTCAAATTCTTTTCCTTCAATAGATGTGAGCTTCAAGTTTTGTTCCATTGGAGTAGAAAGGGGATTGCACTCTGTCATGCCAAATCTGTTTAACAAATCTCCAATGTATTTCTTTTGAGAAAGAAATATGGACTTTGGATGTTGGGTTACTTCAATGCCAAGATAGTAATGAACATAGCCCAATTCAGTCATTTCAAATTTTTTTCCTAATTCTTTCTTTATGGATGCAATATAGCTTTCATTGTTCCCTGTCATTAAAAGATCATCTACATATACCACAAGATATACAACTGTTTTGCCAACTTTCTTGACAAATAAAGTTGCATCATCAAGATCAAAATGTTTGAAGTTGAGTTTCAGAATATGCTCAATTAGTTTTTCATACCAGGCTCGTGGTGCTTGTTTGAGGCCATACAAGGACTTCACAAGTTTGCATACTTTGTGTTCATGTCCTTTCACAGCAAATCCTTCAGGCTGGGACATAAAAACATTCTCTTTTAGATCTCCATTCAAGAATGCAGTTTTTACATCCATTTGATGGACTTTCCAACCGTTCTGAGCAGCTAGTGCAAAGAGTGTCCGGATGGTGGCCCATTTTGCTGTGGGAGCAAAAGTTTCCTCATAATCGACCCCTTCCTTCTGTGCAAAACCTTTTGCCACAAGCCTAGCTTTGTGCTTGTCAAGTGAGCCATCAGCTTTGTACTTGTTCTTGTAGACCCACTTGCAGCCAATTGGTTTGGTTCCAAATGGAGGATCAACCAGCTTCCAAGTGCCATTCTTTATGAGGGCATCATACTCCTTCTGCATCGCTTCTTTCCATTCATCATGAGAAGCAGCTTCTTTGAAGGAAGTTGGTTCAAAATCTGTAGACAAGTTCAATTCACAATCATAAGTAACATCCATATCAACAGGTGAATTAGAATTATCTACATCACCTCCATCTTGTCGGTTTGAATTTCTGGTTCCTGTTTTTCC
Organism: Pinus tabuliformis; assembly: GCA_031772625.1. Classification (NCBI taxonomy): domain Eukaryota; kingdom Viridiplantae; phylum Streptophyta; class Pinopsida; order Pinales; family Pinaceae; genus Pinus; species Pinus tabuliformis. Next base: position 663,943,947 of record CM062810.1, on the reverse strand, counting down.
AATTTCATCAGGATGAACACTTTCAAGTGTCTTTGTCAGCCACTTTGGGGGACCTTTCTGAGATGGTCCAGGCTGTTCTGTTGATTGAGTTGGGTCTGAATCAAGATTGAGTCTCCCAATTCTATCAATTACATCACTTAAAGCATCATCCGTTGTTGGAGTGTCATGCAGGGGAGATTGTTCTTCAGAAGAAGATTCCACATGTTGATCTAGTATAGGAATCCCCCCTTCAAGATGTGGAATCTGATTATCAAACTCTTGAAATGATTTCGGTTTTGTGAATCTATCCAAGCGATGAAGTTGCCGCTCAACAACACTGTCAGATTTGGATGATTCAAGAAAAATGACATCTCTAGATAAAACAAACTTTTTATTTACTTCATCATAAAGGCAGTATGCTTTAGATGTGTTTGAATACCCCAGGAAGATACACTTACGACTTCTCGCACCAAGTTTGTTTCTATGTACCTTTGGTATTAAAGCATAACAGGTGGAACCAAATATCCTGAGATGTTTTACCGAAGGAACATGTCCATACCACAATTCATAAGGAGTCTTGTTTCTTATAGCACTAGATGGACATCTATTCTTTATATATGCAGCACATAGAACAGCATCAACCCAAAACATTGTCTTTACATTTTTGAAGAAAAGCGTGGATCGTACCATATTCAAAATTGTTCTGTTCATTCTTTCAGCTACACCATTCTGTTGAGGATTATAAGGCACAGTTGTTTGATGTTTAATCCCATGTTGGCGAAGATAGTGTTCAAATTCATTTGATGTATATTCTTTTCCATTATCAGTGCGAATAGACCCAATATGAGATTGTGCATCATTTTCAATCCATTTATGAAAATTCTTGAATGTTTGAAAAGCATCAGATTTGTTCTTCAATAAGTAAATCCAACACATTCTGGTGTAATCATCAATAAATGTCATGATATATTTATTTCCATTTGCAGAAGGAACAGGCATTGGACCACATAAATCTGAATGAATAAGTTCAAGCTTCCTATGTGCTCTTGAATGTGAATCATGAAAAGACTGTTTGCTATGCTTTCCTAGAATGCAAGCATCACATTGTTTATGTTTTCTAGGAATTGTAGGCAAACCAGCAACACCATTTTTCTTCAACAAGCGGAGACTATCATAGTTTAAATGTGCAAATCTAGCATGCCATAATAAACTTGATGGAAGTGTACTTTCATCATGATGAGAAACATATGAAAAATGTTGTGCATGAGCAGAGGTTCCTTGCAGTTTAAGGAGTCTTTCTTCTTCTATACCCCTCATGACAAGTGAGTGGTCAGATGCCTTTCTTACCTCAAGCTTGCCATCAAACATGTGAATGGAGTGACCTTGCTGGCGGATGTGGACCAGGGACAGCAAGTTTCTCTTCAGCTGTGGGAGATATAGAACATGATCCAGAAGAAAGTCTGGAAGACCAGGCAGTTTAAGCCTGATTGTGCCAAGCCCTGATGGCTTGATTTTTGACTGATCTGCAAAGTATACTGCTACATCAACATTGTCAGTGAAATCTTCAAAAAATTCTTTCCTATAAGTCATATGACAGGTTGCTCCTGAATCAAGCAACCAGTCATTTTTCGAAGAAGCAAGTGAAGCATTAAACAAGTCTTCATTTACTCCAATGTTACATTGTGCCTCAATATAGTGAGCGGATTCAGGTGCTTTACCTTTGTCTGTGTCATCAGTTTTACCTTTCTGCTGGTTTCTTCTCTGCTCAACCTTGTCCCATGGTAGCTTGCATGTAGAAGCATCATGTGATCCATTTCGTTTGCAGCGAATGCAATGCAGATCTGACTTTTCTGCTTGAGAATGTCTGCCCCCCCTGCCTCTGAAGTATCTTCCTCTTCCCCTTCGTCCACCTCTTCCTCTTGCAGAATCTTGAGCAGGATGCTTTTCTTTGTGAGCAAGGCAAACAGTCTCTTCAGAAGATTCAGGGACTGTTTTCTTTCCAAAGGCTTTCTCTCTTTCAGCAAACTTTTTCACAAGAGAGTCAAAGGTTATATCTTTAAGGTTTCCATTTGCTTGTAAAGACTCAAGATAATTAGAGTAGGTAGGATAGAGTGCTTTGAGAAAGGCAATAAGAGAGATATCCAGCTCAACCTTAGTGGATTTTATATCATGCATTATAGACTTTATTTCAGATGCAAGAGCAAGAGGATCATTATTTTTCAGTTCAAGAGTGAAGAGTTTAATCATGAGCTGAACAACTTCAAGTGCAGAATGTGTATCATAGAGTTCTTTAAGCTTTTGTAAAGCTTCAAAGGCAGTGGAATAGCATGAAATATGACGACTTACTTCCTCATTTACAGATGCTGCGATCAATGCAAAGGCTTTGCTGTTCTTGTTTTCCCAAATGGCGAGTTCTTTGTCTGATGTGGGCTGCACAGGGTCTTTGTCTTCTTCTCCGACACACACTCCTTTCCACAGCTCATTGTAGATAAGGGTGTGTTTTACCATCCGGGACCATTCAGAATAGTTCTCCTTGCCAGTGAGAACTATTCCGACCATAGAAATGATTGAATGCATTCTGTAAAAAAAAATATCTCTGCCAAAAACTTCTGTAAAAAAAATATCTCTGCCAAAAACTTCTGTAAAAATATCCTTATATCATAGCCTTATGCATTTTATTCTTCTTCTAACATTTCATCAGCATGTCATGAGCATTTCTTATATCACCATCACTTCCATAATATTATGTTTTTAAAAAAATACGAGGGCGCTCAAATATATATCACTCTTCAATATATATTACTGCTCAACATATATCACTGTTTTGAAAAAAAGAGAGGGCGCTCAACATATATCACTGTTTTGAAAAAAAGAGAGGGCGCTCAACATATATCACTGTTTTGAAAAAAGAGAGGGCGCTCAAATATATATCACTGTTTTGAAAAAAGAGAGGGTGCTCAACATATATCACTGTTTTTGAAAAAGAGAGGGCGCTCAACATATATCACTGTTTTTGAACAAAAAAGAGAGGGCGCTCAAATAAGAGAGGACAACGTAATATATATCATTTCAATATATATCATTGATGTAAAAACTGTTCAAGAGGACAGCGTAATAAAAACTCCGCTCCATTTTTATTTGTCAAGCCATAACTGTTCCGCTGCTATCTCAACGCTAGTTACAAATAACTCCTCCCGCTCACCACTGGCCTTCTTCCCTACAGGAATAGTAATGGTCTCGTTACCTCCACATATTTTCACCACAGTGCCCTCGCGTTATACAGCCATGGCGCGCCTAGCAGCAGAGAGTAGGAGTTCTTGGGATTCGGCAGTGGCAAAACATGGAATGTGGTCAAGATTCGAACCCGGCCAACATCAACGGCAACGTCCTCAATAGAAAACGCAGCTTTACAATACAATACAGGCCTCAATACAATACAACGCAGTCCACAGTCATTTAAAAAGTATATACCCACAGCTAAAAATACGCAGTCCCAGTCTTCAATATATTAACGAAACCACAGTTCTTTAAAAAACGCAGTCTCCCAATGTATTTCCCAAAAAACGCAGTCTCAGTCTCAGTGTTACAAAAAACGCAGCGCAGACTTCAGAAGAGCAATGATGCAGCCTAATTTCAACACAGTCATAACAAACGTAGACACCAGCGATAGGTTTTACCTAACAGTGGAAACGCAGAAACGCATACCATTTTGTTTGAATGGAATGAGGTAGGTTTGAGCAGAAACGCATCAACGTACAGTTCCACGGACAGAGGGCGCAGTCTTCATGTCAGAACAGAGGGCGCAGTCTCATGAGAGGGCAGTGTCAGGCCAGAGGCGTTCAGGACAGAACAGACCAGGAGTTACAACCAATTTTGGGACCTGTGCTCTGATACCATGTCAGGCCAGGGTAACTCCTCATTGAACGAGAGAAAACACTGATTGATTTTTATTCATTAGCTAGCACTTTATTTATACAAATACAAAACGGATCAGTTCATCTTCTAGATGACTGTCCGGCTTCACCTCATCCGTTTCGGATTAGGTGTCAACAATGAGTATAGCTTTCTAGATCAGATTTAACATGGATAAATGTATAGATATGTGATTTGATTTTCATTTTCACTTTTTAAGTGTTATCCATCTTCTTGCAATTTGGAAAAAGCATGTCGCCTCAAGTTGTAACCATTTCATCCCATTGATTGCTTGATCTCATTGATGTTTTAATAAAATCTATCCATCTATCTCTCTGTCAATTCAAATGGAGTCATCTGCTATAGTATGTTTTAACATTAGCACTAGGGTCATCAATCCAACTTGATTATCCTCAAATTTTGATAATGGAATGTGATTACAGCCTCTTGAGATTAGAAATTCAAATAAAAAATTAAAATAATGTGGCCATTACAATCCATCTAGTTATCTGTAAAAAGTTTTATGTGAAGCAATTATTCATCATATTTCTGATCAATCACAATTGGGATTTGTTGGGCAGGTTACTGCTGGTGACACTCCTTATACTTCGGCTATGACATTTGAGAATTTAAATCTTTCTGCTGAATTACTTAGGGGTGTGTATACTGAAATGGGATTTCAGAGGCCAAGCAAGATCCAAGCAATAACGCTTCCAATGATCCTTAGCCAACCTTATCTGAATCTGGTTGCTCAGGCTCACAATGGTTCTGGGAAAACCACTTGTTTTGTTCTTGGTATGTTGAGTCGAATTGATCCAAAGTTAGCTGCACCACAGGCACTTTGTGTCTGCCCAACAAGAGAATTGGCAATACAGGTATATTCTGCTTCTTTCTGACCATATACTAGAAATCTATAGATTCTTATAACTGCTTAAAGAATGTACAGATTTTGTTTCATAATTACTTCCTTTTTATGGACCAGAGTCACGAAGTTCTCAAAAAAATGGGGAAACATATTGGCATAGGATCAATATGTGCTATAGCTACTGATATTGGGAATTATGTGGCGATATCAAGACGTGCAGAAGTTAATGAACAAGTTGTCATAGGTACACCAGGTACAGTGAAGAAATGGATATCCAACAAAGTTTTGCGTACAAGGTGCATCAAGATTCTTGTTTTTGACGAGGCCGATCACATGTTGGCTCAGGTATTTGACGGAAAATGTTGCATCATACTAATTTTAACTTCATGAAGTGGGATGCTTATTTTAAGTGACTCTTGTTTCGATCTTTCTTTTGCACGTGCTAAATGGCAACTTCCCACATCTAAAGAGAACACTGTCTAGCATTCTCTGCTAATTTTACAGCTTTTTCAGTGCTCAAAAAAGATCAGTGTATGCTTGCAAATTTTACTTTATTATAAATGGCTATATTTTATAGAATAGATTAGATAATTTTATAAATGTCCATAAATGACCAAAGAATAAGTCAATAAGACTTGTAAATATATTATATAACTAATTGACATCAGGCCATGGAATTGCCAAAATGAGTGCCAAATGCTAAAATATGAAAAGATACATATGAAATTTAAGAAAAGAAAAGAAGGGGTGAGTAAAAAAGGCAAACCCCAGAAAGAGAGGAAACACTACTTTAATATCATAGACAGTGATAAAGGTAGAAGTAGACGAGGGAGTTCATATGCCCTTGTTACTATCTATTACTAGGAAGGAACTGATGCAAAACTTGATATTGTTGTCTAGGTCGTTCCTATGGCTAAGGGGCTTGGTTGGATGAATCTACGAGTAGCCCTAGAGTAGTCCAAGAAATTCTCACAACATTCGAGGCTAAAGAGAAAAATTTGGTGATGAATGTTTGCTTGCTTAATTTGGGTTGAGGGGCATCGCCATACAAGGAGTAGGTATGGCCCCATGACCTTGTGGAGATTCAGTCTGTCAATCAAGGTATGTATTGGTTGTTGTCTTGCAAATTTGATGTCATTCATGTACATGGTTGCAAAGTTGGGATGATGCTTAGTGCGTCTAGTCACTGACATAGGTGGTGGAAAGGAGGTTATGATGTTAGTGGTGTTTATTTATAAAGATAGAGATCTTGCATCGAGGTACTAAAAGAAGTTGGTAGGAGACCCTCTAGAATGAGTAGTGATGTCTACCCTAGATGTCATCTTAAAAAACGAAGTGTTCCTTAGTTTCAATGTTGAGTATGGGATAATTGAGGTATCCTCTCCACTTGTAAAGAAGTGTTCCTTACTGTCAATGTTGAATATGGCATAGTTGAGATATCCTGTCCACTCGTAGGATGTGGTGACTTGAATTATCCTGTAAATGGTGGAAATAAACTACTCAACTGGTCAAGTGGAACCCAAAGGCCATGTGAACTATGTCAAATGTAGTTAGGCTTAGGGCAGACAATAATAGAAGGCCATCTTGAGTCCAAGAGATGAAGGGGCCGGATCCAAGTGAAGAGAATGTACTATTGATATATGTCATCCTTGACTCCATTGTTGATCTCCCCATTAGGGGGTAGTAGGTGACTAGGGGCATCCAAAGTGTACTTGAAGGGATGGAAGTGATGCTAGTGGGTCAACAGAGGAAGGAAACCTTTGAGAATTTGCACCACCTATGTCTAGAGTGGCTTAAGGATAAAATATTCTTTAAAAAGAAAAGGGTCAAATAAAGGTATGTCTCGCTTCTAGTAGTCGAGTCTTGTTATTGATCCAATTAGCAGGGTTGCTAAGGTCCTAGAAGCCTCTGCTAGATTGCACACACAGGACAGGGACTCACTGTCACCTTGGCCCAAGTCCTCGCGCTTTAGATCTAACGGCCTCCTAAATGGTCTAGGGAGGATTTCTGAAGGTAACCTCTACTAGATCCAAGTAAAACTAGTGCTTTGAATGGGATCAAGGAGTGATGAGTTGTTGTATGGAGCTGTTCCACTGTTTCTGAGTATGATTTAGAAGCAAAAAATAAAAAACAATTAAACACTAAATGAGAAAAAATATAGCATGTAACTAGTCAAAATTGATGTAAATAAAATACTCTAATCATATATGTTCTTACTTTTAAATTTGGACTGTTGGTTAGATACTATGAGTCAAAAAGAGCTTGCTGTCCTGTAAAATCATATTATAAAGTTTGCCAAAAATCACAGGGACAACAACCTGTTAATCCCCAATTAGTCGCCCTAAGAGTGCCAAAGCACTCCGAGATGTTATGTCTAGAGGTGGGAAGGTTGGGGAACAAAATTTAAGACTTGTGAGATCTCTCCTCAACCTGTAACAGCTGAAAAAGACAATTTCCAACAAGATAGAAATTTCCTTTTACAGAAATGGTTTGAAGCCCTCCTGGGCAAAGTGCCTAGAAATTTTGAGATCTAAAAGTGCGCTTTAAATATTGTTGGAAATTTAATAAAATTCGCTCTAAACAGTAAAATAGACAACATTAAATGAAGTAGAGTTAGTAGAGAGATGTCTTGAATATGAATTACTTGTAAGGTACCGGAAATCTCTGTTTTTGGTGTAGTTCTTATATGTTGCAGCCAATAGTTTTAAACACACATCAAAGTAATAGGTATATTTGGATAACTCGTGTCATTGCATTATATTCACAAGGTCTTTCTTGGTCAAGGGAGGTATATCATTATGATCCTTAAGAGATTTGGGTTGATGGAATGCTAGTCCATGTCTACTCCCATGGTTACAAATCTAAAGAAGCTGAGAGAGACTGATTCAGATTTGGTATATCCCTCTATGTATCGATGGTTGATTGGTTCATTGACGTATCTGGCTAATACCAGACATGATATTTGCTTTGTAGTGAACACTCTAAGCCAATTCTTGGTGGAACCAAGGCATGTACATTGGATTGCGGCAAAACATGTGTTGAGATATCAGTGTGGTACAATAAGTTATGATTTGAAATATGTCTCAAACGGTGGAGTCAATTTGCCAGGATTCTTAGATTCCGATTGGGCAGGGAGTGCCAAAGACATGAAGAATACATCAGGATATTGTTTTAGTTTGGATCAAGGTTGCGGGGAGCGCCCCCCCCCCCCCCCCCACGCTTCTGCTCACAATTTGCGCTCCGAGTGAGAGCGGCTTCGAAGAACGCTCCCTAAAAAAAAGTGCTCTTTGCGTTTTTGGGAGAATTTAGTCTTTTTTGCAAAAAAAAATTGCAGTAATATTCCAAATGCAATTTTTTTCAAAGAAACAAATAAGTTTTGAGTGGAGCAGCCTAATGATCAAGCCTGTGGCCGAAGTATTGATATGCGATTCATGGCAAGTAAAAGTGACATTCTCCTTAATCTTCATTTTCGTCCTTTTACTTAAATTTTTAACATTACCATGAAATGACTCGGGATGTTTGAGAGTGGTTCCGACTATTGTTCAGGGTAGCATCAATGTGCTCTAGCCATGAAAATTGGTGGAGAGGCTAAACTTCTAAAGCACATGAGATCTCCAAGACCCAGAAATGGTTTGGGGAAATTCTACCTAGTGAAGGAGATATCAAAATAATTAATATTTTTAATGGGTTCCTAAGTCTAAACTTAAGAAAATAAAAATATTAATGGGTATTAATATAAAACTAGGTTAGAAGGTTTTAAATGACATGGATCAAGTTAAATCTAATCTTAGCTATTGATTAGAGATGTAATCTCGGCCGTTGAAGACTCAACACAAAATGTATAAGAGGAGGCTTGAGGGTCAGTTGGAGATACACCAGAGTGATCAGTCAGTTCGATTTTCTAGAGCGAGGTTTGCTAAGAGAAATCGAACTAATGATCAGAGTTGCAGTGAGGGGCAGTGAGTACGAGGTAGAGAGGCAGAGATAGTGCCGGAAGACTAGCACAGAAGCAAAGAGGCAGACGCAGAGCCAGAGGGAGCCACGTAGAGGCCAACAATGACTGTGCAAAGGCCTGAAGGGCCTGCGTCATCCACGCAGAGGCTGTAGAAGTGACGTAGAGGGCTAGAGATGCTGCGTAGAGCCTCAGAGGGCTGACGCAGAGGGTTTTAGGCTGATGCAGAGGCCAGGAGGGCCGACGCAGTGCTTCAGATTGTGCTGGAGAGGGTTTTGTGGGGCAGACTTTCAGAATATCTGCTTCCTAAGGGAGGTATTATTGCCGGATTTTTTATCGCTATCGGGTGAGCCAGTTTGCCATCCAGTCTACTCAATAAAAGCTGCTTAATAATAAAACCCTCAGAATTGCTACACCGGTTTTCCCAAGTTGGGTTTTTCCGGGGACGATTGTCCAAAAAATAACGGTGTCCCTTGTGTGTTTGTCTATTTCTTTCAGTGGTTGATCTGTAGATGGTTGAGACTGTATTGTGTTTATTTCAGTGTTTATATGGTTAAATAACTTGTTAGTAATTAAATAAGTAGGCGAAATAAACCAGAGAATATAGATAAAATTTCTAACGGGTAATACTTAGAAATTTCAACATGGTATCAGAGCATTGAAGATCACAAGAGAGCTGAAGGCACCAGCTAAATTAGAGAATTTGCAATAGAAACTATTGTCCCGAGTGACAAAAGTTATTCCTAGGTAGAAAGCAACAGAGTAGAGTTGACACAAAGGGCCTGTGTCATCAGTTCGAGCCAGAGAGAGGCCGACGCAAATGCAGAAGAAGGCAGAAGAAGCTCACGAAGAGCCACGCAGAGACCAGGAGGGTTGACACAGTTGGCCAAGGGAGCAAATCAACCTTCCCTGGATTACGCAGAGCCTAGAGGCTCAGTTCTTTAGTTGCTGGGGCATAGGAAGCTGTGGGCAGATTGTGGAGAGTGGAGCTGGTGGGGTGTTGTTGCTGTTGAGGCAGAACAGTACCTAACGGGACAGAACCAAGGTAGAGAAAGTTGCTAGCTAGGCAGATTTCTAGCCAAGAAATCGAGATCAATGTTGTAGGAGCATAGGAGATCGGAGAGGTGCGACTCGATGGTTGGCAGGAGGATTTCTAGTAGGAAATAGAGACTTAGAGGGAATCTAGTAGAGGATTTCCAAGAGGGAAGTAGAGACTCAGAGAAGTCGAAAGGAAGAGTAGAGAGATGGCCATGAATGTAATGAGGGATCAGGATAAGCTGGACGGGGCGTCCAACTTTATCATCCGGAAGGCCAGGATTGTGTTCGTTCTAGATAGACATCGCATCAAGGCCTTCGCCTTGAGAACTGTGGCTATCCTATTCGACCCAGCTGATAACGAAAAATATGAGTATGCGATCCAAGGCGAAATGCATAACCCTTGATGGGGTCAAGGATCATGTCGTCTAGCATATTGGCGAGAAGGAGGCGACAAAGGAAATGTGGGATACCATGAAGACATTGTATCAAGGCACTTCTGTGCAGAGGAAGATGCTACTAGAGAATCAACTGCAGTTGTACCAAATACAAAAGGGGGAGCAGGTAGATCACTTCCTCAGTAGGTTGCAGGAGATTCGGGATCAATTGACTTTCCGTAGGGGCCACGCCGGATCCGGAGTTGATAGTGAGGACCACCCTAAATGCAGTCTTTGAGGAGTGGGAGACATTCTTCGAAAGCATTCTGGGCAGAGAGAATCTTCCAAATTGGGAGGAATTGTGGGAAGCTCTTCACCAAGAAGAGATCAGACAGATGACCAAGATGGGAAGTAGCAACAAAGGAACTTGGGTCAAGAAAGAGGAGGAAGAGGATGCAGTGCTGGCATCTATGGGGAGCAGGGGAAGAGGAAGAAAAATGACCTCTCCAAGATAAAGTGCTTCAACTGTGGTGAGCTGGGCCATTATGCAAACTGGTGTCCAAGGAAGAAGAATAAGGGAGAGGCATTTGACTCCAAGGCAGCACCAACGGAGGCAGAAAAAGAGGTAAAGAATGATGACGATTGTGCCATGAGTGCTCATGTACCTCTAGAGAAGAGATGGGGTGACATCGAGCTGTAGTCAGGAGGATTACAAGCGATAAGGGGCAGGATCCTTGAGGTACCCAAACTCTTGGATCATACCTGGCTACGGGAGCCCCAAAGTGAGAGTAGCAAGATGGCGATGTCGGTAGAAGCGGATGCAGATGAAGCGACAGAGAGTGCTAGAGTGCAGTAGTCCCAGGCAGCACAGAGAGGGTTGCAGCAGTGCGAGAGGCACAAAGGAGGTTGTAGCAGTGCAGGATGGCACAAAGAGGTTTGCAGTGGTGCGGGAGGCACAAAGTTGTTGCAACAACGTAGAGGTAGTAGAGGGAGCACAGGATAGCCGCAGAGAGAGCTTCAGCATCAGAAGGGTTTCTAGCTTGACAAGGATGTCAGTAGTTGGGTGGATCAATTACTTACTTATTAGTAACTGAGTTGTAGTGCCACTGTAGCAGTGGTAGTGCTATGGGTAGCACAATGCAACATGATGAGGGAGAACTACAATGCAGATGCAGTGTTGGGAGAAAGGACCAGCAGCAGCATGGATGCAGAGTGAGCTCCTATACAAATGTAGCAGTGGCAGTGGTAGGGCCATGGTAGCAGTGCATAGGATGTTCGGCGGGAGGGCCTAGCATCAGCACAGGTACCGGTGCCATATAATCAAGGTGATGCTGAGTGGTGGAGTATTACTAGAGAACATTCCTCGCTAAGAGGGAGTGTTGATTTGGGGTAGCATCGGATGTGCTCTAGCCATGGAAATTGGTTGAGAGGCTAAAGCACATGAGATCTCCAAGACCCATAAATGGTTTGGGGAAATTATGCCCGGTGAAGGAGATATTAGAATAATTAATATTTTTAATGAGTTCCTAAGTCCAAACTTAGGAAAATAAAAATATTAATGGGTATTAATATAAAATTGGGTTAGAAGGTTCTAAATGACATGGATCAAGCCAAATCTAATCTTAGCCATTGATTAGAGATGTAATCTCGCCTGCTAAAGATTCAACATAAAAAGTATAAGAGGAGGCTTGAGGGTCAGTTGGAGATACACTAGAGTGATCAGTCAGTTCGATTTTCTAGAGCGGGGTTTGCTAAGAGAAATCAAACCAGTGATTAGAGTTGCAGCGAAGGGCAATGAGTACGAGGCAGAGATAGTCCCGGAAGACCAACACAAAAGCAGAGAGGCAGACGCAGAGCCAGAGGGAGCCATGCACAGGCCAGCAGTGACCATGGAGAGACCAGAAGGGCCTTCATCATCCATGCAGAGGCTGCAAAAGTGGCGTAGAGAGCCAGAGATGCTGCGCAGAGCCTCAGAGGGATGACGCAGAGGCAAGGAGGGCTAATGCAGTGCTTTAGATTGTGCTGGAGAGGGTTTTGTGGGGCAGAGTTACAAAATATTTGCTTCTGAAGGGAGGTATTATTGCCAGATTTTTTATCTCTGTCGGGTGAGCCAGTTTGGCACCCAATGTACTCATGAAAAGCTGCTTAATAATAAAACCCTCAAAATTACTGTGCCGGTTTTCCCAAGTTGGGTTTTTCCGGAGACGATTGTCCAAAAATAACGATGTCCCTTATGTGTTTGTTTATTTCTTTTAGCTGTTGATCTGTAGATGGTTAGACTGTATTGTGTTTATTTCGGTGTTTATATGGTTAAATAACTTGCTAGTAATATAACAAGTAGGCAAAATAAACCAGAGAATACAGATAAAATTTCTAATGGGTAATACTTAGAAATTTCAACACCGAGCTCATTGGATTTCATATGGAGAAAGTAGAATTTTAGATCTCATTCAATATCCAATAGACGTATCAGTTTTTTAGGATTTCAGGATTGGGGGGATTGCAATGTTTCCATTGGATTTTGTCATGTATTAAGGTATGCAAGCCGTATTTAATCAAGAGCACCAATCCCTCTATGTACCTTGATGTTAGTGACATTGGTTGTTGAATTCCTCTATCATGACCCTCCTAAAAATGTATGGATCACTCAAACAAAATCTTGACTTGACATGCTATGCTTTTTCCATCTTGTGTTAATGCTTAGAGGGTGATATTAATGAGAAAGATCCCTATACATATCCAGAGGTAATGACAAAAATACCTCTAGATATTAATGATATTAATGGCAAAGATCTTGATTTTCCAACAAGACTAAAAAATTAGACATTTCTTGTGGTGGCAAGAGGCCCAAGCATTAGCAATAGATAATAGATTTACTTGTCTTTTCTAGTTTCTAGTAGTTTTTATAACTAATGACTCTTTTCATATTTGTTATGATATTTTTTTAAACAGTATATGACAATTTAAGTTTGAAGTTGGCAATTATAACTCATTAGTAAGGAATTATGAATATGATGCTTCATGAAAGTTGAAAGTTGTTTCAATTCATTTCATTTTATAACATTTCATTTCGTGTTAGATATTATTTGTTGTCATGGTTACACTTAGCTTACAAGTACAACTTTGGTGATCAATGATGAGAAATGTTATATATTGAATTTTGAAAGCTTGAAACTTTAAGATTGATGAATCACGAGACTCAATATGTTGTATGTTACTATGTTACTAACTTGTGGACGTGGTTGATGAAGATCAGAACTTCTAAACAATTGTTGTTATTGTTGACATTTCTAAGTCTGACACGTTAGAGGTCCCGACTGCATTTTCTGGTTTAATTTCTCCTACTTGTTTATTCCATTAAGTTATTTATATAAATATAAATATTGAAATAAACAGAAATGCAGCCTTAACTCATATACAGATCAACAATTGAAATAACCGAAACAAACACACAAGGGACACCGTTATATTTGGACAATTGTCCCCGGAAAAATCCAATGCGGGAAAACCGGTGCAACAAATATGAGGGTTTTATTATTATGCAGTTTATGGATACAACTAGGGTGCCAGAAATGGCTCACTCAACAGAGAATTCCCTCGGTAGTAGTACCTCTCCTCGGAGACAGATATTCTGGCTGATCAATCATCGGATGAACGATCCCACAAAAACTATGGCAGCTTCCACTGCTCTGTGTCACTCTGCTAGGGACTACGTCACCCTCTCAGCTCACCAACACTTAGTCTGCCCCACGAAAAATCTCCCAGCGTTGCCTCTTGGCCCTGCATCATCTCTGCTAGCCTCTGCGCAGCTCTTAGACCCTCTGCGTCACCTACACTGGCCTCTCTGCCTCTGCGTAGCTTCCAACTGCCTCTGCGTCAGCCTCTCCAGGCTCTGTGCTATCTCTTTGGCACTATTTCTGCCTCTTTGCTATGTATTCTTGACTTCGTGCCGAATTGCCCCTCACTGCAACAGATCACTAGCTCGATTCTCTCAGCGAAACCCTGCTCCAGAAAATCGAACTGACTGATCAAGTTGGTGCATCTCCAATTGACCCTCAAGTCTCCTCTTATACTTTTCATGTCGCGTCTTCAACGGCCGAGATTAAGTTCCTAATCATCGACTAAGATTAGATTTGGCTTGATGCATGTCATTTGGAACATTCTCTTCCAGTTTTATATTAATACCCATTAATATTTTAATTTTTCTAAGTTTAGTCTTAGGAACCCCAATAAAAATATTAATTATTTTAATATCTCTCCAACTGGGTGGAATTTCCCCAAACCATTTCCGGGTCTTGGAGATCTTATGTGCCTTAGCCTTTCCACCAATTTTCATGGCTAGAGCACATCCGATGCTACCACAAATCAACAGTTATATGGTTCAATATAGGTTTTTTTTATGTTTTTTTATATCTAATTCATCATTCTACATGCTTTTGTTGACATATATGCATCAAAATATATATATATATATATATATATATATATATATATATTATATAAAAAACGCTCCCGGAATTGCTCCCAAACCGGGAGCTTTTGAAAATGCCGCTCCCGCTCTTGCTCCCCGTTTTCACTCCTGCTCCCAAGTAACCTTGGTTTGGATTCTACTATGTATCTTGGATGAGCAAGAAGCGGACATCTGTTGTACTCAACATTGCAGAGGTTGAGTATATTGCAGCTAGTTTGGCAAGTTGTGAAGAAGTATGGCTTTAGAAGCTACTGGTAGGATTGTTTGATCAAGTGCAGGAACCAGCCATGATACATTGTGACAATTAAAGTTGTGTGAAGATTTTAGAAAATCTAGTTTTCCATGACAAGTCGAAGCACATTGATATAAAGTATCATTACATTCGAGACATGGTATAGAAGGGAGCAGTGAAGCTCGAATACATTTCTATAGACGAACAGGTTGTTGGCATTCTCACCAAGCCTCTGCCCAGGGCGAAGTTTGCATACTTCAAGGACAAGCTTGGAGTGGTTGAGAATGCCTCCCTCATTGAAAGATTGTTGATGTTCTAGTATTAAGGGGCAAGCATTGTCTCTAGGTCAGGATATTGAAAGGTCAAAGATATTGACTAGGGGCCCTGCAATGTGGCTAGGGAGAATGTTCCAAAATGCATCAAGGCCTAGAGTGCTCCCCTAGATTACCAAAAGGTACTTGGCTAGTGGTAGTGGGTAGAGTGTGAAAATTCCAAAAACCAGAATCCTATTGCAACAACTGGAATTTATTTTTCTAATTTTTAATTATTTTAACAATTTATTTGCTACGAAAAATATCAAATAAATCACACTGCAACCTTCACAAATAAAATACTGTGGAAATAATATCGTTGGACAATAAAATTGACATCGTTACTTTTGGACAAAAGTCCCCGGAAAACCCAATGTGGGAAAGTCAGTGCAACAGATGAGGGTTTTGTTTTATTATGCAGTAGTAAAAATTTGAGTACAATCTCGATGCCCAAAACTGGAAATCCATAGCGATAAAATCTGGGCAAAATTATTGAAGGGAATTACCCTTCCTCCGCAAGCAATCCCGGCACAACTTGTCTTCAGAAAACTCAGCCTCTTGGACCCTCTGCATCAGCCTCTGCATAGTCTCTATGATGTCAAGCCTCCAACCAGTCTCTAATGAAGTCGTTCTGCCATCCTCTACTGACGAAATTGTCTCTCCAACATTCTGGAATCTCTGCCCGGTCTCTGGAACTGAGAACAAATTTTACCTCAGCTAAATCGAACTGCCTATTTGAAGCAACTGCGTAGTCCTCTGCACTGAATAACTTGACCCTCTTGCTGTCACCTCTCTGGATCTAGAAAACTTCCACTGGACTCACTTCCCTTGCCCCTCACTCATTGCTTCGATCTCTGGCTCTCTGGTAGATGACTGAAATTGTCTCTCCGACACTCTGAAACCTCTGCCCGGCATCTGGAACTAAGAACGAATTTTGTCCTCAGCGAAATTGAACTTGCAATCTGAAGCAACTGCATAGTTCTCTGCACTGCATCACTGGGAATAACTTGGCCCTCTTGCTATTGCCTCTCTGAATCTGGAAAACTTCCATTAGACTCACTTCTTGAGAAATCAATGCTAGTAGAATTAGGTTTAGATTTCTCTTTCTTGATAAGTACTTGTGAATTATGTTGGCGGCTTTTATATCTTTATTATATTATCTTTCATCGAGCAATTACCAAATTATGTGTGTATGAAGATCACAAGAACAAGAGACACAAGATGTAGGCACTCTGCCAGGGAAAAACCCCTATCTAGGGGAAAACCCAGTCCACCTTCTTCCTTTAGTAGCTAAGACGAGATAATCCAAGAATCTTCAACCTAGACACAGACCTCCTCCAACAACCAAGTCAGCCCTTCCTTCCAGCAACTTCAATCTAGATCTTCGACCTTGGAGCAACAACACTTCGACCCAGCAAATTCAGAATTTCGATCTTCCAGCAACAGAATCTTCGGCCCTACACATTTATAATTTCGACCTTCCCAACAACAAAACTTCGATTCAGCAAATAGCTTAGTAACTTTGCATAAAAAAAGAAAGAGAGATAGCTTAGAAACTTCAACTTGCACTTCTTCCTTCTTTCCCTTGAACTTCACACTTTTTCTGCACTTCCTTTGATGTGTATCAGACTTGTTGAGTTGATGTCCAAATATATCGAACTGCTCTTGTATATATAGCCTCTTCTATGGGTCGAATTATCCTCTTGTAGACCGACTTCTTCAGGATAGGACCGACTTGGTGTGGAGGTGATAAAATACATTTTTGACTCAATAATAATTATTTTTACATGATACAAAAGCCCAAGAAGTGTCCCATTAAATGGATAATAACTCTAATGACTCAGTATAAAACCTAGAAGTCCACAATGGGGACTTTGACCTATAAATGATGACCCAAGCATAAAACCCATGCTTTAATAAGTCATTGTAATAATAATAATAATAAATTTCATTCTTTGACTCAAATATAAATATGAAGACCAAACTTAGTTACATTCTTCCACATCATTGTCCCTGCCCCTCACTCACTGCTTCGATCTCTGGCTCTCTGGCAGCAGACTGCTGCTACTCTGGAAATCGATTTGCCAAGGAAATTGAATAGCACTTGATTGATGTGTCCATGTCGTCCAGCTATCATCATCAGCCTGATTGTCATATTATAATGTAAACCCATTCTGCATATATTTGATGTAAATAATCTTAGCATATGTGTGTCATGTATGTAATTGCCTAAGTAAACCTATTTTTCTGGTAACGATCTACATTCCAGGAGGTTTTTTGTCTCATCGATCCATTCTCGGATGGTCAGTAGAGTTTTCCTTCAACCTTACCCCAAAGCCGGAATGAATTTTGTCTCCAGGATCTTAGGCGAGTCCTAGTGTTATAGATCGAGTCTGTGTAAAAGTGATTTGGGAATAATACTAACTATTTGGTTAGGTTATTTTATTACAAATTGCTTAGTCTGTTGGATTATATTTGTGTCGCAGAAATGGGTAGTCTGTGAGGGTCTATTTCAGATGGGTTTTCCCCCTTGAGATGTAAAAAATGTAAAAATCATGATGTAAAGTGTCTTGAGCTTTAGAAAAATAATTTATCCCCTCATAGGTTAATTAATTAAATTTTTTGGACAAAATCAATTAAAATCATAAGCCAGAAATTTAATTAATTATAGGTCCTAGGTAAATTTAAATTTTCCAAAGGCAAAATTCGTGGGTCCTTAAAATTCAAATTTTAAGAGGCCCAGGGACTAAGGTAAATTGATTATTTTGCTAAATTTTAGGCCTTTGGTCCCTAGGGTTAAGTCAAAGTCAAAATTTTGAGGAAATTAATTCAAAAATTTAATTTTTGAATTAATTAAAATGCATTTAATTGAAAATTTCGAAATTTCTTTAATATTTAAAATTTCGACGTATGAGATTAAAAGAAATTTTAATCCTTATTAACGGTCGAGATCACTTTGACAAGGATCTCTCGAACTAACGGTTGGAAGATTTATCTTTAAATAGGAGATCAGTTGTGAGTTGAGATCATTTGATCTTTGAGTCGTGCGTTGAGTGAAAGCTCTCTTGTAATCTTTTAATGAGCAATAAAGAAAGACTTTGGGGTTAATTTCTGCTGGTGTTACTCTTCGTGGAAATGCTGTAAGATGTGTTATTTTCATGCATAGATTTCCTTTTAGACATTATTAATAGATTTCTGAAGAGTGATTTGAGCACAGGTATCTTGCTCAACCGCTGGGGTTTAAATGATAATTTAAGTTTTGAATATAATTGCAGGTATCTCTATTAAATCTGAATTTTATTATCGTTTTCTCGCTTCACGTTAATGGTTGAATTGAGTTGTGCAGGAAATTCTTGATTTTTAGATCATCGGGCGTTCGGCGAAGTTTTCAGTTGGACCAGCCAACTCCCGATTAGTATTTTTTGAAGAGCCTAGCTTGATTGGATCCCGGGTTTATCATAAGAAATTTTATTGTTGATGCATGAAGGGTTTTGGGTGAAGCACCTCCATTTAGATTAAAATTTCAAAATTTTTCTATGCTAAATTGATAATCTGGCTTTAAAGAGCCTTAGATTATTAGATCTGGGAGTGGATTTGGACTCACACTTACTATATCTGATAGATCTATTGTTTTTGTGCATAGATCTGTAAATTTTTTTGGTTTTTCTAACTAGGGTTTCTAGGGTTTCATTTATTTTGTATATCTGGGTTCTGGGTGTTTGTGTTTTTAGGTACAGGTTGTAGATCTGAAAATGAAGTTTGATTTTGAAGCTAGATCTAGGCCCTGGAAGGTAAGATCTAGCCTCAAAATCAACTTTTGCAGGGGCATTACTTTTGTAGTCCAAGGGTTTTTCAAGTATTTTCTGGGGAAAAGTTTTGAGGGTTTTCATTCAAATAAATCTAAAGCATTGGTTTCGACATTTTAGTTAAATTTTTCTATGTGCTCCTTGGATTTTTCGAATTTCTCTGTGGCTGAGGTCGAAAATTTCGATTTTTTCTACATCTTGGGGTTTCCTGGAGACTTCAGATCCTTTCTCCTGCATGCATTTCTTCAAACCCTTGTTGCGAGAAATATCGATCATCCGTCTAGTTCTTTACAAAACCTCCGTATTCCCTCATTTCTCGACTTTCCCTCCTCACTGTCCACGCATCTCTCCTGTTGTGTGTGACCTTCCCTGCTATGAAACCAGCTCACAAAAAGATAGAAAAGATAGATCAACGCCTTAGAAGTTAGCCTCTTCGAGGGGGAAACCTCCTTTACATTACATAAATGAACAATTCTTTGATGATACAAATGAAAAGGCCTCCTTTCTATATATAGGAGTCTAAGGGGTCATAACATAATCAGAGTCGACATAACAATAATAATGTAATGGCACAATAATAACAATAATGGGCTTCTATGGGGCACAATAGTAACAATATGGGCACTACGTGGGTACATCAATATAATAAGTGGGTTGTATTAATAACAATAAGGGGTTACACTAGTAGTATAGGGGCTTAACATGCCCCTCTCCTTCAAAAAGCGTTGTCCTCAATGCTTGAGTAGTTCTTGATGCTTCTGTATAAAATTCTTGTCCTCCCATGTGGAATTTCCAGCGGGTAAGTTCTTCCACTTGATGAGATACTCTGAAATTGATCAATTTCGTAGCTGTCGGGTTCTTGTTTCTGTGACTGCTCTAGGTTCCAATATGATTTTTCCTTCCTCTTCAATTTCTGGCAATATTGTTTGAATTGGGATCTTTTGCAACTTTTGAATAAGTGGCCATACTTCTTCGTCCTCCTTCCATTCATCCCTTGCTTCGTTTATCCAATCTGGTTCGATAATAGAAATAGCACAAAACAATGCTTCCACATCCTCATCCTTGAAGAGTCTTCCCATTCGGTAAGGTCGCCATTTTTTAAGTGCATGTAGTATTGCCAACATTTCCTTCTCATAAATAGCTTGCTTGAGATGTAGCAATAAAAATACCCAGTCACCTACATCAAAACAGTTTTCACTACGATGTTGATCTACCAGTTGTTTCGTTTGATTTTGCATCGAAGTGGTGTTATCCTTTAAAAGTTGGAGAACTTGTTGTTGATGCTCGATGTGATTTTTCACTGCTTGAACCTTTTTCTTCTTGATATGTTCTTCTATCTTGATAGTTTGAGGAGTGGTAATTTCGACCAATGAATTACAAGATATGGTTGGATTCATTTCTTCTTTCTCGATGTGATATTTCACTTCTTGCACCTTTTTCTTCTTGATATGTCCTTCTATCTTAAGAGTTTGAGGAGTGGTAATTCTTGCCAATGCTTTACAAGATATGGTCTTATTCATTTCTTCTTTCTCTGGGGCGGGGTCCTGGTGTATATCTTCTTCTTTTGACGTTTCTTGATCCTTTTCTTCCTCCTCTTCATATTCTATGTAAAATAAAACTTATGACGTTTAGTGCATTTGCTATCACAATTGTAACAAAGCCCTTTTTCTCTTTTTTCTTCCAATTGTTGTGGTGTAACCCTTGTACGTTGTGGAAGGCTAGGAGAAACAACACTTCCATCTTTATAGTTGTGAGGGGTATGCTTCATGGTTTCCATAATTTTGCTTTCCACTATGTCACAAAGCCCTTTTACTCTTTCCAATTTTTGTGGTGTTGCTCTAAAGAAGGTGTTGCTCTTTGTATCCTCTTAATGTTCTATCATTTTCTCTGTGAAAATTGACCATGTAAGAAGTTGTTTACGAGAACAAAGCCCTTCATACCATAAAAATTGATCCGGTTCTAGATATGAAGATGCAATACATACCTTTTGTAACAGTGGTACACCATGTAGATCAAGATATTGCTCCATCTGAAGTATCCAATTTATCGGATCCTTGCCATCAAACTTCTTCATCTTGCTTTTTCTTGATTTTAGAAGCTCGATCTTGAAACGACTATAACTCTGTACTTTCGGATTTTTAAGTTCTAAAATTGCGACCTGTAGTAGCCCTCTGTGTCCTCTTTCCAATGCCACTAGTCTGATCCAAATTGGATTCTCCAAGAAAGAGTTATGCACAATCTCCCACAGTGACCTGATTATAGACTAGTTCAGTAGAGTGAAATTGTATGACGTGCCACGAGTCACTGTTTCAACCTTTGGCTCTGAGAAATATATACAAGAAACTACAATCCGTCCTCTTTCTATACCTTCTTACAAAATTTCAATCCGATGCTCAGAGAGAAAGTTATGACGATTTTCCCCAGGTCACCTGTTTGGAATGTAATTCAGGAGTCTACAAAAAGACCAACTTCCTCAGATCATATGTCTGCAAATATAGCGCGAAAAGCTCTGAAATTCAGACCTGAGATTCAACGCAATTTCTTCTCAAATGGGGTTTTTTTTTAGCTTCTGAAACGTCGCAGAAAAAATGTTATAGCGAAAATTCCACGATAACCAGTTTGGAGCAACGAAACCCTAGAATCCAAAGCTCTGATACCAAATGTTATGAAACCAGCTCACAAAAAGATAGAAAAGGTAGATCAACGCTTAGAATTCAGCCTCTTCGATGGGGCAACCTTCCTTACATTACATAAATGAACAATTCTTTGATGATATAAATGAAAAGACCTCCTTTCTATATATAGGAGATACCAAATGTTATGAAACCAGCCCACAAAAAGATAGAAAAGATAGATCAACGCTTAGAATTCAGCGTCTTCGAGGGGGCAACCTTCCTTACATTACATAAATGAACAATTCTTTGATGATATAAATGAAAAGACCTCCTTTCTATATATAGGAGTCTAAGGGGTCATAACATAATCAGAGTCGACATAACAATAATAATGTAAGGGCACAATAATAACGATAGTGGGCTTCTATGGGGCACAATAGTAACAATATGGGCACTACATGGGTACATCAATATAATAAGTGGGTTGTACTAATAACAATAAGGGGTTACACTAGTAGTATAGGGTCCTAACATTTCCTCCTACCCACGCAACCTTTCTCCTTCACACGTCTTCTCTCCCCATCGCTCCAAGACTGTAACAACCCGGCTAAATTAATCCATCTTATAAAGTTTTAAACTTTATAATAAAACCAATTGTGTGGAAATTTAAACTATAAGTATGTTAAGATTATATATATAATTTAAATTTAAAACATATATAAGTTTAAATTTTATAAAATATACAATTTAACCTTATAATATATATATATATATTAATATTACAAAACATGTAACTGAATTATATAAAGTATATATATATATATATATAACTTTGTATAAAGTAAAATGTTATAAAGTATAAAATGAAACTTTATATGTAATGTTATAATATATAAATGAAACTTTATATATGATGTCATAAAGTATATATATAGGAATGTTATAAAGTATATACATTAAAACTTACAGATTATACGAAAGGTTTATATGTTATAAAGTCAATAAATTGATTCATGATATTACTATACAATAACCTACCTATGAGTCACCCCAGCCATTAATAAAAGCGCGTCCGAACCAGCTAAATATTGATTGCTAAACGAAGAAGTTAGTGGAAAATATCCCAGAACCTTGAATGCAAGGAAGGCGGTGGCTGCAAGTGGGAGGGCGACCACCGCCAGACCAGGGATTAAATAGCAAGGCCTGAACCTGAAGTGGGGGGAAAAAAAACCAGAGAATTATGGATTCATCAGCAGGAAACCAGGAGAAGTAACTTTGCAGTGGAAGAGTCTTGAGTGATCTGAGTTCTGGGCACGGAGGGACAGAGAGCCTCTGTGGAGAGCTTCTCTGGATTGAGCAACCAGGTTGCTCTGTCTGGTAGGGTGGTATTGGCCATCTCGAAATTGAATCAAATCAGTCAGCAGTTCAGGATTACCAGTTCAGCAGCGGAATCGGAAGTCAGCCAGCAGCTCAGGTAGGTGCAGATTACAATTTTATGCATTACTGTTTTCAAATTTCATATGAGTGTTTATCTGGTTACTGTAAATTCGAAATTAGGGCACTACACATGGTATCGGAGCCCTGTTCAAACCTTCGGACCTCCCAACCCTACGCTCCTGTACGCTGTGATTAATTGAAGCGATTAGAGAATTCTAAGCGTGATTCGATTTGGGCAGAGTTATTGTGTTTGTTCTGTTATTTCCCCATTGTTTTGGCACAAGTGTCTATCGTAGTGGGTCATGAATGATGTTGGGCGCAACTAATCCAATATGGGGGTTGAGCAAACGAAGTGCGCATATGGAATTTTGAATCGATTTGAAGGTGATCAATCTTATAGCTCAAGGAACATTCTCTGGCCCAGTGCGTGTTTCGAATGTATGGTGATAATGTATTCAGTGGTCTGTTTGGGTAACAGTCTTTAAGAACGCAGGTCCGTGCATTATCTATTTGCGTAATCAAACACTAATCTTCATCAAATTGCACATTCACTTGAGGTGTTGTGTTCTGTTTTCAGAATTAAGAAATGAACCACGACCTGCGAAAAAGAATCTGCAATCGAATTTACTTTTGTATTTCTTTTTGATAAATTTTAATTTTAAAAAATATAAGTTAATTAATAAACGATTTGAAACTCGTCAAACCAGCTTTCAATTTTTCCGGAGGCATGGCTCACGTCAACTTCGAACATCGACTTATTTATAGTCCAACCCATTTGAGACCAACAATTTACTCGCGTGTAAGTGCATTTGAGCCTTTACAGGTGTTCAGGGCATAACCGTAGAAAAATCCCTATATTCTTTGTTATTTCTTGAGTATAGGGGTTACGTTTTTTTTTATATATATGTAAAAATCAAGCAAAGATCTCTAGTGAGTGATATGCCATTTAAAGTTTAAACGATATTAATGGCTTAAGTTTAAACCATAATAATGCATTATTCTAGAAAAATGTATGTGGGCATAAATATTTCCATGCGGTTAAGTCGACATTTATGTCAAGAAAATAGTAAAAAGAAGAAGAAGAAATTTAATATTGAATTCCTTTACGCAATGAAGGAAAACCTCTGTTTTAATTCGGCATATTGTCTGTTTCCGTTCCTATGACGTGGTGGCTCACAGTCAGTATTTTCCATTTTCTCTTCATTTACTATGTTTAATAAGTTGATTTCTTGGTTTGAAAACAATGTATTTTATATTGTTGTTAGAACATATGGCTTGAAATCTTATAGCTGCAGCATCGGTTAGTTGCACAAGATTCCTGTTGTTGGATGATATTTGTGACCAGGCACTGCAGTGCAAGTTGTATGGTGGGAGATGAGAGTGATTGTGTTCCTAGCCTAAAACAAGTTGCTCCTGGTTTTGGTCGAAAGACTGCTGTTAAACTCCTAAAGAAGCACGGTTCCTTGGAGAATTTATTAAACGCAGCTGCTGTCCGAACAGTAGGAAAACCATATGCACAGGATGCCCTCACTAAGTATGGCGCCTTCCTTCGCAGAAATTTGCAAGTACTAAGTTTGCACAGGGATGGATGGCTAGCCCTGCACTGTTTTCAGTCAGACATAGGCATACACATAAGTTCATAACACGTGTGTGTACATGCGTGTTTATTCTGTGCACACATATATAAATGTAGATGTTGAAGTTAATTCAGTGTTATTGAAGTATCTGTGTGCACTGTGAAAATAGATATAGTGTATAGGTGCAGTAATGATGTGCAGTCATGTGGCACTGCCATATATAAGGTACAATGTATGGATCATGTGATATAGACATGCCCAGTCATGATAAATATATCTCGGTAGGCAATATTATTTTAGTTACTAAGTTAGGAGTTAGAAGTGCAAAACTCTGTTCATTATTGGAAAATCATAGTCCATGGCTGCAAAACTCTAACCAAGAGAAATAAACTATCCACAAATCATATCCTCTGCTCAAAGAAAGAAACAATGCTCGCCAGCAAGCAGCTGTCCTCTGTTTAAAGGTTCACTGCCTATGCTCTCCATCAAAGAGAAATGCTGTTAACTCCTTAACTGCATGCCCTAGATTATTCGTTCTTTTCATGAAAGACAGTTAAACTTTTAAATAAATCTAAAACCTCCTCTTACAAGTCAGTTTCCATCACAGAACACCTTACTGTCTGCTGCACCTTCACTGAAGTCATCCCTGTTGTACCTTCATTGAGGGCACCATTGCTGTACCTTTATTGAGATCATAACAATGTGGTCTTTATGATAGCTACACCGAGATAGGGATCAGGACCTTGTCTTCATAAAAGAACAAGATCATGACTGCTATTTTCACCAAGATCTTGACTGTGTCTAGAATGCCAAGATGTATAGCTGTGAGGTCACAATCATGCCGAGATTGTGACTGTGTAATGCTAAGAGTGCCATATACTTAAATAAATTAAGTTTAACAATTAAATTGAGTATGCATAATGGTAGCCATTAAAAACTACATGTTATAATAGTGGTCCATGTTTTAATCCATAGCCAGCTCATATCACTCATTAGGCGTTTAATATTAAAATATCAAACTGTTGGGAAATAATATATATTGTAAATGTGCTATAAAAGTGCCTCAAATTCCTCTGCCCAGAGCAACTGTAGTGTTGGTCTGTGCAGGCATTAAAATCAGTGCTCACCTGTATAAGGGTGTGACATTCTGCCCTTAGGTTTTTGTCATGGCAGGAAACCATAAATTAGCACACTTCCATCACCCGAAGGAAGAACTACTTCTGAGTTGATTACTTCTGACTTTTGGAAATTCAATTAGCTAATTCATGCGCCAATCAGTGGAGGCACCAGCATGTTAGAACCAATAGCAAACTGCTTGCAATTTATTGCCAAGTTGTCAATGCTGGTAATCATACAAGCTAAAGATTTAATCCATACCCTTGTAATTTATTCGGGGTATGGATACAGATGACCCCCTTAAATGTTATAGTCAGGTTGAGGTATGACAGTTATGTTACCGATGTACATTGTAAACGAAAAGCTAACATTTTCGTTTTGGGGATGTCATTAGATAAATAAACTTTGGATGTCTTACCTTAGGGACTAATAACCATACACTTCTGCATTATTCATTTTCATTTTTAGAAAACCCTGCATTAGGACAAGGAGGTCGCGTGGCCACCCTCCTTGACCTCGGTACCAGTAAGATCCGCCTAGCGGGTAAAAATAGCAAAACTATACCCGTTTTAAATGTGAAGTTGCAAGGAAATTGGTGTGTTAAAATTCGGTTATCCGCCTCATTTTTTTTTATACATATACATTTTATTTGTGTTCAGGGACCATTACTATGGTAAAGACGTATGAGCGACGACGACGTGACCAGGCAGCATCATCACCATTAATGCCGCCACCGTCGCCATCGCCATCCCCCCCACCCTCGTCACCACCAAGGCAACCGTCAACATCAAACGCTCCAACGCCAGAGTTGACTGTGATAATGAACTCTTTGGAGGCCTTGTTGGAGACATTAAAGGAATCAACTAAGGCTAAAAACAAAGAGGAATTTCAGCATGTAGCCACCAGTTCAGCGGAACCACATAATTTGGAGCCCAGAGGATCGAGAGAAGACATCTCTAGGGAGCTTCAGAAAATTAGACTCCCAGAATTTTCGGGAGGTCGAGCTGGTGAACGCGCTGAGGCATGGTTGGAGGGGATGAACCGGTGCTTTAGGTTAAGAGAATATTCGCCTTCAGCAAAAACAAAAATTGCCGTGTTTCAACTAAAGGAAAGTGCCCTGATTTGGTGGGGAAACCTGGAAAAGCAGCTACACCTTACATCAGACAACGTTCCTTGGGATCTGTTTGAGGAAAGGTTCCGCGCGAAGTATTTACCTCCATATTTTCAACAGCAGCAAGCCAGAGCCTTTCATACACTAATTCAGGGAAGTAAAACGGTGGAAGAGTACGAAATAAGGTTTATGGAGCTGGTAAAATACATTCCCTACTTAGACTCTGATGAACGTCAAGCTGAACGCTTCATATTTGGGTTAAACCCTCGCATCAGAGCCTTGGTAAGTATGTGGAAACCATCATCTGTAGCCGAGGCAGTCGAATGTAGCCGTTATGCAGAAGAGCACCTTGGAATCAAAAAGGATATGGGGCCAGCAGGGCCTTTTCAATCTGGGTTTCCAGGGAAGGCTCCCCGGAACGTTTTCAGAGGAGGTAGCTCGAGGCCACCTTACGGTAACAGGTTTACCCCAAGTATGGGGACAAGAGTTCCCATGGCTGTAAACACTATAGCTGCGGAATCGTCCAGCACCAGACCATGGGCATCGCGAGGGACTACCGGTAGAGGAAGGGGTGCGAGAGGAACCAACATGGGAGGACGCGGCTCGTTCTCTAGAAACTCACACCTTAATTCAAGAGGATCAGCGCAGCTCAATTGTTGGGGATGTGGGGGGCCGCATTTCCAGCGTAACTGCCCAGAAGCGTCATCGGACATATTGCAAAGCACTGGGAGGGAGCCGATATCAGCCAAGCGAAGTAATCATAGAATTCATGCAGTAGTCAACCACGACCAAGCAGCCCATCAATCCACTGTAGTGGAATCTTCAGGTATTATCAATGGTGTAAAACTCAAAATCTTATTTGATACTGGTGCCACAGATAGTTTCATTTCGTCATATGCATTAAACAAATGTGGGCTGGCAGCTCGTAGACAAAATGATTTCCACCAAGTGGAAATGGCCTCAGGAGAACTCCAAACCGTAGGCTTGAGTGTGGATCAATGCAAAATTGACCTAGGGGTCTGTTCGACTAAACTAAAAGTCTACGTCACCGCCCTAGGGACGTATGATCTTATCATAGGTATGGATTGGCTGGAAGCTCACCAAGCGTGGGTAGATTGTTATGGAAAAAGGATTTTGGGCTTAAATGATGAGGGAGAAGTAATCCAAATTCAAGGAATCAAGAGAGAAATTTCTTTGCGCTACATTTCGGCAATGCAGGTGAAGCGTTGTTTAAGAAAGGGTTGTCAGGCTTATGCAATTCACGAAGTAAGCCAGGAAAAGGGACCGTCCTTAGAACAATATCCGGTGTTAGCCGAGTTCCCGGATGTATTTCCAAAGGAACTACCTGGATTACCCCCGTAAGAGAGTTGGATCTCACTATTGAATTAAAGCCAGGTACCCAGCCGATTTCTAAAACGCCTTATAGAATGACAGCTCCAGAACTTCAGGAATTGCAAATCCAGTTGAAGGAACTACTCGATATAGGGCTTATTCGGCCCAGTACCTCACCTTGGGGCGCTCCTGTAATTTTTGTGAAGAAGAAAGATGGATCCTTAAGATTATGCATAGACTATCGGGACTTGAATCGAGCTACAGTAAAGAATCAATACCCTATTCCGCGAATCGATGATCTTTTCGATCAAATGAAAGGAGCTTCTGTCTTTTCAAAAATTGATCTTCGATCAGGGTATCATCAGCTAAGGATTTCCGAAAATGATATCTCTAAGACAGCATTCCGGACACGTTTTGGGCACTATGAATTTACTGTGGTACCATTTGGGTTAACAAATGCGCCAGCCGTATTCATGAATCTTATGAACAGTGTTTTCCGTCAGTATCTTGATAAATTTGTACAAGTCTTTTTAGATGATATTCTCATCTATTCCAAGAATGAAGAAGAGCATAAGGAGCATTTGCGGTTAGTATTGTCCTGCCTTAGAGAACGTCTGTTATATGGAAAACTGTCCAAGTGTTCCTTCTTTCAGGAAAAGATTCATTATTTGGGTCACATCATATCAGGTGAAGGGATTTCAGTAGATCCGGAGAAGGTAAAAGCGACCATCAAAGTCTACAATATTTGTTCACCCAAAGAGACTTAAATGCCAGGCAAAGGCGATGGAGTGAATTCCTAAGTGAGTATGACTTCGGAATATCATATATTAAGGGAAAGGAAAATGTGGTAGCCGATGCCTTAAGCAGGAGACCCCGGATATTTTCTCTCATACCCATTAAAGTGGACTTAAGACAACGAGTGCTGGATCGTCTTATAAAAGACAGCTGGTATTTAAAAGTGAGGGCAAGTCTTGAGGGGATTAAGGCAAAAGAATCTAAGTTCGAGGGTTATGAATTAGAAAGCGATGGGATCTTGCGATTCCGTGGAAGGATGTACATTCCTGATGATAAAGATCTTCGAGATACCATCCTCAGGGAAGCTCACAAAGCCGTATATTGTGCTCATCCTGGAGTAGGGAAAATGTATGCGGATACCAAGAAACTCTTCTTTTGGGCAGGCATGAAGCGTGATATCGCTCAATTTGTTGCAAAATGTATGGAATGTCAGCAAGTAAAGGCAGATCATTGTCACCCAGCGGGTCTCTTACAACCCCACGACATACCTATGTCCAAATGGGAGACCATCACTATGGATTTTATCACTGGACTACCTCTTACTTCTCAGAGACACAATGCCATTCTGGTAGTGGTGGATAAATTAACAAAAAGCGCCCATTTTATTCCGGTAAGAGATACTTATGATGTTGCTGACGTGGCTCGAGTATTCATAAACGAAATTATCAGATATCATGGAGTACCTAAGAAGATTATATCCGATAGAGATTCGCGATTCACTTCCAGATTCTGGACGTGCATGCAGACAACCTTAGGTACTCAGCTAAATTTAAGCACTGCCTACCATCCTGAGACTGATGGGCAAACTGAAAGAGTAAATCAAGTACTTGAAGACATGTTGCGAATGTATGTAATGGATCATCAATCACTCTGGGAAAAGTATTTACCCTTGGTTGAATTCGCATACAACAACAGTTACCACAGTTCAATTGGGATGCCTCCATTTGAAGCTTTATATGGCAGACCGTGCAGAACACCGTTAAGTTGGGACAGGTTAGAAGATCGAGTGATAATAGGACCAGAATTAATCCATGAAATGGAAGCGCAGGTCAGGCAGATTAGACAGCGATTAAAGGAAGCACAGGATAGACAAAAGAGTTATGCTGATGCTCACCGATCTGATAGGAGGTATGAAGTAGGGGACCAGGTCTTCGTCCGCATCAAGCCAAATAAAAGTACTATTCGATTCGGAAAAGGGACAAAGCTGTCACCCCGATTTATAGGACCGTTTAAAGTCGTGGAAAGAGTTGGACCTGTGGCCTATCGTCTTGCCCTGCCACCTCACCTGCATAGAATTCATAATGTATTTCATGTTTCTGTATTAAGGCATTATGTAGCTGATCTATCTCATAACATCCAGTGGAAAGAATTGCAGGTATCGGACGAGGAAGTCATAACGGTCGAACCGTTACGTATACTGGAACGTAGAGTTCGACAGCTGAGGAACCGCCTGGTGGACCAAGTTAAGGTCCAGTGGGACAAGTATAGTCCTGGATCAGCGACTTGGGAGAATACAGAGGACATATGTCAGAGATACCCTAGTTTATGTCCATTTTGAAGAACTTTACACTATGTTTAGTATATATATTTACTTCACCTCTGTCAGAAAACCAAAAACATTTGAATGATTAGTGATAAACATGAAACTTTGCGGCATAATATATGTTTAAATTCTTGCTGGTACATGGATACCAAAATAATACATGTTTAAATTCCTGCTGGTACGTGTATACCAAAATAATATGTGTTTAATTCCTGCTGGTACATGGATACCAAAACAATATATGTGATTATATTACTAAATTATAAATGTTGAAGTAAAGATTAAGACCGTCAAATGAATTTACTTCTGGTAGAAATTGAACAATATAAATCTGTTTTATTTTATGCATGTCAAAACGAGAAACTGAAATAAAAGACAGGAAGTGAATACACCCTATAGAAAAGTCAGAATACATGCATAGAAAATAAACAAAATTCTGTTATATGTAGATAATACATAAGTTATTTCGAATATGCTGATGCACATTTTACAAATGCTGGGTAAGTGTAAGATTGCAGATAAACTTGCAGATAAACTATGATTGCAGATAATTGATCCAATTTTCGAGATGACCACGTGATGACAGAACTCAGATCAGTTAAAGCTCAAAGTGATTCTATGATAGGGTAGTAGCCCTGATTCTACTGGAGGGGTGGAGGTGTTACCCACCGTTTATCCTCCGAATCCTGGAGTCATGGGAGGACTGTGCGAGTCACGCTCCCCTAGACGTGTGATGATGACTGCCGGATGCCTACTGGGAATCAGGTCGGTATAGTCGACACTGTTACCTTTGTGTTATGAATGGTTAGGTCAGTAAATTGACGCCATGGCATACTCTAGTAGAGGACGGATAGGATGGGAGCAGAAGAGATTAGGAAGGATAGGATGAGTTTGAATAGCTTGGGAACCTGGATAGGAAAGGGCATGTCCGTTAAAACCTTGAACCTAAAGCTCTAACTTCGGGACGAAGTTTTCAGAAGGGGGAATGTATGTAACAACCCTGCTAAATTAATCCATCTTATAAAGTTTTAAACTTTATAATAAAACCAATTGTGTGGAAATTTAAACTATAAGTATGTTAAGATTATATATATAATTTAAATTTAAAACATATATAAGTTTAAATTTTATAAAATATACAATTTAACCTTATAATATATATATATTAATATTACAAAACATATAACTGAATTATATAAAGTATATATATATATATATATATATAACTTTGTATAAAGTAAAATGTTATAAAGTATAAAATGAAACTTTATATGTAATGTTATAATATATAAATGAAACTTTATATATGATGTCATAAAGTATATATATAGGAATGTTATAAAGTATATACATTAAAACTTACAGATTATACGAAAGGTTTATATGTTATAAAGTCAATAAATTGATTCATGATATTACTATACAATAACCTACCTATGAGTCACCCCAGCCATTAATAAAAGCGCGTCCGAACCAGCTAAATATTGATTGCTAAACGAAGAAGTCAGTGGAAAATATCCCAGAACCTTGAATGCAAGGAAGGCGGTGGCTGCAAGTGGGAGGGCGGCCACCGCCAGACCAGGGATTAAATAGCAGGGTCTGAACCTGAAGTGGGGGGAAAAAAAAAACCAGAGAATTATGGATTCATCAGCAGGAAACCAGGAGAAGTAACTTTGCAGTGGAAGAGTCTTGAGTGATCTGAGTTCTGGGCACGGAGGGATAGAGAGCCTCTGTGGAGAGCTTCTCTGGATTGAGCAACCAGGTTGCTCTGTCTGGTAGGGTGGTATTGGCCATCTCGAAACTGAATCAAATCAGTCAGCAGTTC
The DNA here is from genome assembly GCA_031772625.1 of Pinus tabuliformis. Lineage (NCBI taxonomy): Eukaryota > Viridiplantae > Streptophyta > Pinopsida > Pinales > Pinaceae > Pinus > Pinus tabuliformis. The sequence continues at coordinate 663,911,656 of CM062810.1, read as the reverse complement.
AGGATTACCAGTTCAGCAACGGAATCGGAAGTCAGCCAGCAGCTCAGGTAGGTGCAGATTACAATTTTATGCATCACTGTTTTCAAATTTCATATGAGTGTTTATCTGGTTACTGTAAATTCGAAATTAGGGCACTACAAAGACCTCTACGCACAGCAAACACTTCGATTTTTTCTTTGCTCATATCTTTGTGCTGCTCTAGCATCCTTGAGCTTCGTGTGCACGTCGCTGCCTGTAAACAAGCCCTCGCCCATCGCTTCAACCCTCACTCATCCACGTCATGCTTGCATAACCTTTCATCGATCCGTAGCTCTCAGCACCTGTACACTGCCATATACTGCGTCTTCATCTGTCTGCTCTTTCCCCTCATCGCAGTCTGCGTCTTTTCCATCGTTGCCATACTCTCATTACCTGCTGCTAGCTGCATTTTCTTCAACCCTCTGTGCGTTTAGTTCCTCTGCTCCTCCTCAATCTTGCGTCCAAGCTCCATCTCGTCGCAGAATCGCTCTTGCCTTTGCTCCTTGCCGTTGACCTGGACATCATAAAAAAAGAATCACGATTTCTTTTTCACGTCTTTGCTTGTGTCAGTAGGGTTAGATAAGTATAGCTTAAGTTTTACGTGTGTTGGGTTTATGATTTTAGTTGTCTTTTTTTTAAATTTGATTTAAAAATGTTAAGTTATGGTATGTTTTATGCTTATAACAGTTTACTTCTTTTTCTTATTATATTCCACCGATTAACAATCACATGTACATAAAGTAAAGTGCAGATAGAACATTAAACGATCGACAGAAAACAAGCCAAGACAAGAGACACAAGATGTGGCGGCTAGCCAGGGACAAACCCCACAATGTGTGGGGAAACCCTTTGATCAAATCTTCTTTTATCTTCAATAATTCAGCAGAGAGAAATAGTACAATAAATCTGATTCATATCAACAGTAGCAAACCCTAGATCAGTAGCATCAGCATTAGTGGCTTCATTATTAAACTAGGGCAGACCATATCTCACAAACCGACAGTCGGATTGACTTCATTCCACCACCAAAAGTTTCGGCTTCCAGAGGAGGTTCAGATGAACCTACAACGCAGTTCAGATGAGGAGATCTTCTAGGCCACGCAAGTCAATCTTTGCTTCTGCAGTTGCAGCTTCAAATTCAACAGCTTCTGGCTTCACATGTGTGAGAGAGAGAGACCCATTTCAGCGCAGTAGAGAAGACACTCATATATGCGCAGTAGAGAGAGAGAGAGATGTGATGAGATGAGTGAGTCTAAATGAGGAAAAGTCCTCTTATATTTATACACAACGTTGGTGGGTGAATAGATGCGACTGTTGGGCTTCTGAGCCTACATGAGTTGTAGGTTGGCTTGATAATAATTCCATAATCAAAATAAATTCATATCTCCATCAATCCTACACCTCTCGACGAGAGGAATCTAATAAAAATATTATTAGCCATGAATAAGATGACCCACATGAAGTTTTGCTCTGGTTGCCAATTTTAACACTCCCTCTCAACCATGGAGAACTTCATCTGCAATCTGTCTATTGGTCGTTACTATTCATCCATCAAATGCACTGCCTTGTACAGCCTGACCCTTGCCCTGCTCTGCTCTATTTTGCCTGTTCTGCTTTGTCTTGTTCTGCCCTGCACTGATCTGTACTGTTTTGTTTTGTTCTGCTCTGCTCTTGCATTGTTCTGTTCTACTCTGCTTTTGTCCGAATTATGAAGAAGAAGAAATGATCGAGGATGTATCATACTAACTCAAAGTCAGTCTCAGAGTATGTACCACTGGTCCCAGACCAGTCTCAACCAACCCAAAGTCAGCGTCATAGTGAGTACAACTCAAATGGTCCCAGACCAATATCATCCTCCACTGACTCAAAGTCAGTCTCAGAGTATGTACCACTGATCCCAGACCAGTCTCAACTGACCCGAAGTCAGCGTCATAGTATGGTACAACTCCTACCACTGGTCCCAGACCAGTATCATTGATCCCAGATCAATGGAGGTCATCCTAGCGTAGGGAGTACGGTAGTTACAACAATGCGTCCATCGGTACTACTATGGTCCCTAACTTCATTTCCCTGCTCATTGATCAGATGAGAGGTACTTCCCATGAGTCCCATACTGCATGGGTAGGATGCCTCAACAGGAGAACTAATCAATCCTGTCCTCACAGGAGAACACATCAATCCTGCTACAATTGCCACGGAGAACACATCAATCCAGGCCTCACAGGAGAACACATCAATCTTGCTACAATTGCCGTGGAGAACACATCAATCCAGGCTGCCATGGAGAACACATCAATCCAGGCCTCACAGGAGAACTAATCATCCTGCTACACAGGAGAGCGAATCATCCTGTTCCACAAGAGAGCAAATCATCTTGTCCCACAAGAGAGCAAATCACCTTGTTCCAGTGCGCACCACCAGGGGAGGGTGAGTCACCCTGTGGTCGTATGTTGCTCCAGTAATAACCGCAAGCCGTCAGAGCTCCCAGAGCTCAATGTATGCAACAAGCAGGACCCTTGTACAAGGGTTTCTTGCCGACTCCAAGTCGATTGGGAAAATCATAGATTAGATCTTTCCCCAGGGCTTTGACAAGGTGTATCAACCTGTACATCATCTTAATGCGATGGAGCATCCTTGCTCATCAAATTACCATATCCCAGATGATGTCTATCTGCTGGAGCAATCGACGAATACGGGATTCCTCAATAATCGAATCCCACCTCTGGTTGTTATAGAGAATCACAGTGGTATCCAATGTAAATCCAAACAGCTCATTGAAGAGCTTTCGCAACCAGACTGCCTCACACGAGGTCATGCTAGCAACAATATATCCTGCTTTGGTGGTGCTCAAAGCCACCGACTTCTGCTTCCTGCTCATCCGGGATATCGAAGCCGATCCCAAGGTGAAACGACACCTGGAAGTGCTCTTACGGTCCACCACACTGCCTGCCCAATCAACATCAGTATATCCAAGTAGTCTCACATCTCCGGCAGTGTATCTTAATCCATGAGAGATTGTGTCTTGAAGACATCTCAGAAGATTCCTGGCATCAATTCAGTGAGGCTCAACCAAATATGAGCTCACAATGCTAACTACAAAACATATGTTCGGACGGAGGTTCACCAAGAACATCAATGCGAATGAGTTTTTGAAACTCAGAGGCATTTCCCAAGTCTGGTCCGACATCACTACCATATAACTTCTAAAAGTTAAGATCCTCGAGGTAGTCACAGGCTTGCAGTCCATCATACCGAATCTTTCCAATATCTTTACCACATATTTTCCTTGAGATAGGAAAATTTCCCTTGGCTTCTGCCATACTTCAAGTCCTTGGTCCTTTATTTCAAATTCAGAAGCCAACTCTCTCTTACATTTGTGAATGAGAGGGTCTACACCTGTTAGAAAGAGGTCATCCACATACAACACCAGTATGAGAGGCTTGTCATCTTCAACCTTAAAGTAAAGTTTAGGAATAGCTTCACTCCTAGTGAATCCCAACTTCATCAAGTAGCTATCGATCCTCTCATACCATGCTCGGGGTGCTTGCTTCAGCCCATAAAGAGCCTTCTTCAACCTGCATACATGAGATTTTCAATCATAAATCTCAAATCCTTCGGGTTGCTCCACGTAGACCTCTTCTTTGATCAAACCGTGCAAGAATGCAGTCTTGACATCCATCTGATGTAGGTTCCGTCCTTGTGAAGTGGCAAGGGCTATGATCGAGTGGATGGTCATATATCCGAAAACAGGTGCAAATATCACATCATAGTCTATACCTTCCTTCTGGGAGAAACCATGAGCAACAAAACGAGCCTTATACTTTTCCATACTTCCATTTGCTGCATGCTTTATCTTGTAAAGCCATTTTGAAGTAACAATTGTCTTCTCTAGGGTCTGGGAACTACTTCCCAGACATCATTCTCCATAATAGATTCATATTCTATGGTCATAGCATCCTTCCATAGTTAATGCTTGATGACATCTGAGAATGATGAAGGTTCATTTTGTATGATCTTGCTCATGATGGTCAGGTATCCCTGATACCTGTTAAGTTCCTTACTTTGATGGAAGGTTCCTCAGGGTGCAGCATGTCCTTCGGCATCATCAAGTACCCCCTAAGCCATGAAGGCCTCTTCCTAGAAGAGGAAGGCTCATGTGGATGAGGATCAATCAGATCCATGGGTTCTTCTACATCAGGCATTGATTCATCATCCTTTTCTTTCGGTTCCCTGGTGTCGGCTTCTTGAGAGCTCCTCAAAGTCGGAAGATTGATCACCTTGCTGAGAGCCATATCTTCGTCAAAGGTGACATCATGACTAATTATGACTTCCCTTTGACCGACTACATAGATTCTATAGCCTTTAGTATTTTCACCATAGCCCACGAAAATTCCCTTCTTTCCAGATGCTCCCAATTTATTTCTTTTCTCTTTCGACACATGAAAGTATACAGGGCTTCCAAAAATTTTAAAAATAGAAACATCAGGTTTCTTATCGGTGAATTTTTCTTCAGGAGTCTTGGAACCCAATGCTTGATGAGGGCATCGATTTTGTACATATACGGCAGTGTTTGTAGCTTCAGCCCATAGAAACTTTGGAAGTCTTTGATCATGTAGCATGGCCCGTACAGCTTCCATCATCGTGTGGTTCTTTCTTCCCACCACACCATTTTGCTCAGGAGTATGTGGTGTAGAAGTCTCCCTCTTAATGCCAACCTCAGGTATGCCTGAGTAAACCAATTGTAATATATCAGAGGTCTTGCTTTGGCTTGAGGGGAATGGTCCCCTTTTGAGCTTTCCTTCGGCACATCCCGGACATACACCTTCTTTCTCTACTTGGAATTCAGGCATCCCTGTTACCATCTGTCTTACATCGGGTAGAGCTTTGTAATGAAGGTGGGCAAACCTCCGATGCCAAAGTTCGGACTGAAGCGTTGTGTCACAAGACATGACACCTAGCGGACTTCCATCGACTTGATATAAAGAATCAGCTCAAAACCCAAGAGTGAAAGCATATTTAACATTATTTTTCCAAAAGCAGCAGGAGGACCTTTAAGCAAGGGCATTTCCTGCTCTTCTACCCTTGTTTGTTCTTGAATGCATCTAGCCATTAATTCCTTGAAACTAGGAATTACATTATTGTTCAGAAGAGTAGTCCTGAACACATACCATTCAGATGGTAATCCTCCGAGAGTTGTGAGTGCCATTTCTCTGTCAGTAATGGTTTCCCCAATAGATAGGAGATCGTTCTTGATCTCGGTGATTTTTAAGAAGTATGCTTGCATACTTTCATCTTTACCCTTCTAGATTTCCCTCAACTTATTTCTAAGAAACAAAACTTGATTTGCATCATTAACTTTAAATAAACTCACCAGTCTGTCGTAGATTTCCTTGGAGGTGTCTAGATCAGAGATGTAAGCCACCAAGTGCTTGTCGATAGAGTCCCAGATGATCTTCTTTGTTTTGACTTCTCCATTTTTCCATTTGTTCCAGGCAGCAGTAGATGCATTTGATGAAGGCTCAACAATATTGCCTCTTACGTGGTCCAGCACTCCTTGATCTTCAAGGGTTAGATCGATAGACATCTTCCATCCGTGATAGTCATCTTTCTCACGGAGCTTGTCTTCGGCAGGAAAGAGTGTTGAGGACCCCATAGTTCTTTTAGGATGGCCTTGCCAATCTTTTCTTCAATGATTGCTCTTGCTCTTGCTTGGGCTTTGTCTTCACCTTAGCTCTGATACCATGTTAAGTTATGGTATGTTCTATGCTTATAACAGTTTACTTCTTTTTCTTATTATATTCCACCGATTAGCAATCACATGTACATAAAGTAAAGTGCAGATAGAACATTAAACGATCGACAGAAAACAAGCCAAGACAAGAGGCACAAGATGTGGCGGCTAGCCAGGGACAAACCCCACAATGTGTGGGGAAACCCTTTGATCAAATCTTCTTTTATCTTCAATAATTCAGCAGAGAGAAATAGTACAATAAATCTGATTCATATCAACAGTAGCAAATCCTAGATCAGTAGCATCAGCATTAGCGGCTTCATTATCAAACTAGGGCAGACCATATCTCACAACCGACAGTCGGATTGACTTCATTCCACCACCAAAAGTTTCGGCTTCCAGAGGAGGTTCAGATGAACCTACATCACAGTTCAGATAAGGAGATCTTCTAGGCCACGGAAGTCAATATTTGCTTCTACAGTTGCAGCTTCAAATTCAACAGCTTCCGGCTTCACATGTGTGAGAGAGAGAGACCCATTTCAGCGCAGTAGAGAAGAGACTCATATCTGCGCAGTAGAGAGAGAGACCCATTTCATCGCAGTAGAGAAGAGACTCATATCTGCGCAGTAGAGAGAGAGAGATGTGATGAGATGAGTGAGTCTAAATGAGGAAAAGTCCTCTTATATTTATACACAATGTTGGTGGGTGAATAGATGCGACTGTTGGGCTTCTGAGCCTACATGAGTTGTAGGTCGGCTTGATAATAATTCCATAATCAAAATAAATTCATATCTCCATCAATCCTACACCTCTCGACGAGAGGAATCTAATAAAAATATTATTAGCCATGAATAAGATGACCCACATGAAGTTTTTTGCCCTGGTTGCCAATTTTAACAAAAAAAAATCCAAAACATAAAAAAGGGGTTTCGATTTTGGTTTTCCTTTTCCACTTTGATTTTATTTTTTTATTATATTAGTTTAGTTTTAATTTTAATTTTTTTTTAATCTAAAAAATGAAAAATAAAAAATCTAATTAAAAAACCTAAAATTAAAAAAAATGTCCTAAAAAAAGTAAAAATATAAAAAATATTAAATCGAAAACATTAAAAAGTTTTAAAAAATTCCTATTTTATGTGATTTTGAGACATCCTAAATTTTTTAAATCAAAAGTAGGTTTTTAGCATTAAAAGATTTTAAATTTTTTATGTGGCATCTGGCCCATTAAAAAATTTAAAATATATTTGATCTTTTGATTTACTTTGGTTACATTAAAAGAAAATCTTGATCTTATTTAGCACATTGAAAAAGATTTCCTAAAGGACTCGCTAAATTTGCAAATTTTTAACTCTTTCTTGGTGTCTTTTGAGCTAAGGTAAGATCTAAAGGTGAACTTTTGTGGTATTAGTATTTGTCATTTCTCTATAGTTAAAAGTGCTTAAATTTGTATATCTAAAGATTAACTATTGGAAAGTGGTGAATTTCCTAGATTTGGGTCACTAAGCATAATCATTTAAATTCTAGGATCTAAATTGGTTAGCATTTAAATTTCGTGACTGTTTAAAGTATTTGAATCTCTTAAAATTTAATTGCTAAGACATTGTGCATCTATTGAATATCTTGCATCTTCCTATCGTCATTGCTTGGATTATTTAATGCTCATTACAAGTTAGACATCTTGCAAATATTTTCAAGCGATTGTTAAAGAGTTTTTTCATGAAATTATAAATAGATTTCATATCTCAGTTTCCTAAGCAACAGTTGCTAATTGATTTCTTGGTTTTCATTTTCCTAGCAAGTTCGTTGACTCCATAAGGCACTGGTTTTAATCGTTTAAAATCTTATCAAATCCTAGGTCTTGCTGAATCTTAATCGAGTACTTGATCGCCTCGTTGTGTCTCCCGAACTGGTTGGTTCCCAACTAGATTTTCTTTATTCCATTCTTCCATAGGGTCTACCCCCCTTAGCACGCTATGGGGAGACAGCTTAAACGGAGAGATTGGGGATTAGGGTGACAGCCCTCGATCTGAGCATTGTCGCGGCGCCTAGACACTCTATGTGTCAACATTTTTTGGCGCCGTTGCCGGGGATAGAGTTTTTCTGTCCTTGGTTCCTTCGACATTCATCTCATTTCTTTCCTCTCATCCTTTTGTCTCTTGCCAGGATAAGTTCCTTGCCCTTGGCTCCTTGCTTTCGGGTTATTTCGAGTTAGACTTTTTGTCCAGGTGGTGACTCCACTTCATCTATCTTCTGCAAGAGTGTATACTAGAAGACATCCAAGCAGTTTGGTTAATCCTACTCCTGATCCTGAAAGGGCTCTCAGAGTACGATTACACAAACTCTCTTCTCGTACCCTTCTTGTTAATCTCGGACAAGAAGCCCTCTCTAATATTCATTTGCTTTTTACTAACCCGGTCGAGCACAGCATCATGGACATATTTGCCCCTTGTAACTTTGGGTTATCCCAATGCCATTCCAAAGCATGGGATTGATAAATTGCCAATCTTTCAGGGCAATAATGCAGTTAGTGCTAACTCTCATCTAAAATCTTTTAGTTCATGGGTGGGTAAGTATGCAAGGGCTATTGATTTTAATCACGAAGATGTAAAAATGACCCTTTTTGTTCTTACCTTGTAGGGGAATGCTTTAGATTGGTTTACTGAAAAGCCTCAAAATTCATTTGATTCTTTACAATCGATTGTTAATGCCTTTAAGGAAAAAGTATCGAGATAAGAGAGAAGGAAGACATCTCGTAAAAGCTATCAGTATCATTAAAAAGAGAGAAAATGAGACCACAGAAGAATTTAACAAGAGGTCCAATGATATTATTAAGGAATTACCTCAAGATTATAAACCTATTGATAAATCTCTTTGGGAATTTTATATTAATGCCTTTAGCCCTGAGCCCTCTTATGAGTTAAGACGTGCTAAACTTCCTAATTATAGGGATTGTCAAGCTTTAGCAGTAGAGCTTGAAAAAGATAAGGCAACATCTGGAAAGTCTGAAATCCTAGGTTTTGATAAGGCTTCAACAAAATTGAAAGAACCTAAAGGAAAAGAGGTTCAAAAATCTGATAACGACCTTGTTCAGAAATTACTGCTAAAAATTGAAAGCATGGAGATTAACCAAGCGAAATTAACCTCTAACCATGCTAAGGAAATAACTACTTTGCAGAATAGGTTGGTCCAAATAAAAAGAGCTCAAACGCAAAATTTTGCAGCCTAGAAATAATAATAATAATCAAAATAATAATTGGCAGAAGAAATGTCAATCTAGTGAGAAGAGACCACCTAATTTGCTTGAACATACTAATTTGGTCGATGATGCTCCGCCTTATTGTCGAGCTTGTGATGCTCTTCATGAGGAGGCTACTTGCCCCATAGTTAGAAGGATTCTGGATAATGGAATGTTTGGGGCAGGTAATCAAATAAATGTAGTGGGTAAAGAGTTTTGTTTGTCTATGAAAGACTGGATGGAAGTTAAGGAAAACAGTCGAGATGTTATGCCTCCCACGTCAGCTTTTAGTATAACTAATTTTGAGAATGAAGATGATAAGGAAATTGCTAAAGATAAGGGTTTAACTTATCAAAGAAGGGATAAAGATCAAAACGGGAACCAAATTCCCCCATGAATTTTTAACCGAAGTTCAACTCTGGATTAGATGTCGATTTGGGAAGTTGGTTTAATAATGCAAAAATCTGGGTTCCTGTCTCCGAGATTAAGAAGATTCCTTCCCAAAGGGCTAAGTTAGTAAAAGCTATTGAAGCTCCTCAAGTGAGTGTTTCTCAATAGAAGGGACCGGAGGTTGATCATGAGGATGCTCCTATATATTTGCAAAGTTTAGATTCAGATAACAAGGATCATCAGCCTTTCTTTATTACTTTGATGGTTAATGGATATAAATTGAATAATTGCATGCTGGATTCTGGTGTGTTAGCTTGTGTCATGACCAAGAGGGTCATGGAACAGCTTAATTGAAGAGTTTCTAGGCCTTACTACAATATATGTGCCATGGATTCTAAGAAGATTGAAGTTCACAGTTTGATCAAGGATTTACAGGTTCATTTATCAATTTACCCTGACATTATGATTGTTATGGACATTGTCATTGTTGATGTCCCTGATGCTTGGGGTATGCTTTTATCAAGAAAATCGGCCTCTGATCTAGGAGGGAGTATTCAAATGAATTGGTCATATGCTATGATTCTTTCTCCCAGAGGTGACGGTTTTGTGAGACTTAATAGAGAGCCTGAGAGAAGATTCCAAGTTGAAGATCCTAAGAGACCTCATAATGAGATAATTAAACAACAATCTGACATTGGGAAATTATGCTATCCTGTCTAATTCTATAGTTCTTCCCGATGATAAGGTTGATAAAAACATTGGGGATCTCAAGGATAAAGTTTGGTACATGTATTTTGATGGTGCATCGTCTAGGCATGGTAAAGGTGTAAGAATAGTATTAAAATCTCCCCTTGGTCATATTTTCAAGTTTGCCTATTGGTTGGAATTTGAAGCAACCAACAATGTTGCTGAATATGAAGCTTTGTTGTTGGGTCTTGAGTTGGCAAAGGCTTTAAGAATTAAGTTGCTTAGCATCAAGGGGTATTCTGACTTAATTATCATGCAAATTAAAAATAAATTTACATGTAAAAATCAAAGGTTAAAGAATTATCGAAATATTGTATGGGATACTTTGATGCCCTTGACTTTCAGGCTATCCCAAGAGAACATAATAGTTCGGCAGATGAGCTTGCCGTAGCTGCTTCTACTTTGCTGTTATTTGATGGGTTGATTAAGGATAAGATAAAAATGGAAGTTATATTTAGGCCTTCTATTCCAGATAACTCAGAGCATTGGCAAGTCTTTGATGATGAGAAACGAGTGATTCGTTTTCTTGATAATTTGGATGAGTTTGAAAATTTTCGGATAGATTCTGAGGAGTTTGGATCTGATGATCATGAAGATATCATAAATCCTACTCCTAGGAATGTGGTTTCTTTAGAACAACGCTTTGATCAACATGATTCTGCAAAGATGAAAGAGGAAAATAAAATGTATCGGGGCGAATACATCGAGGTAAACATTGGTACTTCTAGGGATCCAAAGATTATCAAAATTGGCAAGGGTACTAATGTTGAAGAAAGAAAAAATTAACCAATTGACTTCGTGAATATCGAGATGTTTTAGCATTTTCTTATGATGAATTAAAAGGTTATAGGGAAGATGTCATGGAGCACACTAACCCTTTGAAAGATGAAAATGCTAAACCCTTTGTCAAAAGCTTAGGCAAATAAATCCTAAGTTAGCCGCTTTGCTTCAAAAGGAGCTTTCAAAGATGTTTGCAGCAGAAATTATTGCTCAAACGAGGCATTCAACACGGTGTTCTAACCTAGGGATTGTTAGGAAAAAGAACAGTACGATAAGACTTTGTGTCGATTTTCGAAACCTTAATCTAGCATGTAAGAAAGATAATTACCCTTTGCTGAACATGGAGATTATGTTGCAAAGAGTAACTGGTTCTAGAATGATGTCATTGCTAGATGGTTTTTCTGGATATAATCAGGTATGAGTTAAGAAGGAGGATCGTCACAAAATTACATTCACCACACCATGGGGTACTTTTGAATATATTAGAATGCTGTTTGGATTAACCAATGCTAGGGCTACATTTCGAAGGGCTATGGATTATGCCTTCAAGGGTTTAATTGGGAAGTTTATCGAAATTTATCAAGATGATCTTATTGTTTTTTCTAAGGATGGTATTAGTCATATAAGTCATCTTAGGTAAGTTTTTGATAAATGCAGAGAGTACAGGATTTATTTAAATCCAGATAAGTCTATTTTTCGAGTAACTAAAGGGAAATTACTTGGTCGCGTCATTTCTAAAGATGGAATCAAGTTTGATCCTGAAAGAGTTGAGGCAATCCAAGAGATTCCTCTTCCCCATAATCTTAAATCCCTTTAGTATTTTCTTGGAAAAACAAATTTTCTTAGAAGATTTATTCCAAATTACGTGGAAGTAGCTAAGCCTAATCAAAGTCTATTGAAAAAAGATGAAAAATTTGTTTGGAAAGAAGATGGCAAAAAGGCTTTTCAAGAAATCAAAGGTGCTATTTCAAAATCCCCTGTTTTAGTTAACCTTGATTACTCTAAAGATTTCATGATTTTCTCTTTTGCTTCCGAAGATACCATTGCTGGTGTCTTATTGCAGAAAAATAAGGATGGTCACGAGCAACCTATTGCTTTCATGAGTAGAGTGCTTCAAAATTCTAAATTAAAATACAATACCATGGAAAAGCAAGCCTATGCCTGGTCAAATCTCTTAAGCATTTCAAGACTTATGTGGGTTATTCCAAAATCATTACTTTTGTCCCAAATTATGCGGTTAAAGATATATTAACTCAAACTTATTGCTTAGGGACTCGTGCTAGGTGGGTTACTAAAATACAAGAATATGACTTAGAGATTAGACCCACCAAGTTAGTCAAAGGCTGAGGCCTGGCTCAAATGATGACCGAAGGTAATGAAAAAGCTCTTGGTTTGATTTTTCTTAACAATTCATCTTCACTTGAGCTACAAAGATTAGGAGAGCGTGAGTGGTACAAGGACATTATTTATTACTTGTTAAATTTTAGATGTCCTAACCATTTAGTTGCTCATAAAAGAAGGGCCCTTAGATTAAAAGCCACTAAGTCCTCATGAAGGATGGCCTTGGATGGAGAAATCCCGAGGGCATAATACTAAGGTGTGTTGACGAAATTGAGTCCAAGAAGTTAGTTTCTGAGTTTCATTCGGGGTTTTGTGGTGGTCATTATGTTGCTAGAACTGCCCACAAAATTCTAAGAGCTGGTTATTATTAGCCTTCGATTTTTTCTGATGTGCATAAGTTTGTTAGAAGTTGTCAAGCCTGCCAATTGTTCACTGGGAAACAGAAGCTTGCTGCCTTGCCCTTACAACCTGTGGTTGTGGAGGCACTTTTTCAGCATTGGGGTCTGGACTTCATTGGGAAGTTTCATGAAAATTCTAGCAATGGCTACCCATGGATTTTGATTGCTACTGATTATTTCACTATATGGGTTGAAGTCATCCCCGCTAAGAATGCCACTGAAAAGGTCATTGTGGATTTCATTGAAAATAATATCATTACTAGATTTGGTGTCCCTGCTAAGATCACAACTGATAATGCCAAGACTTTTAGTTCTTCAGAATTTTCATCTTTTTGTTTCAAGTATGGCATTGTTTTATCTCATTCATCAAATTACTATCCTCAGGGTAATGGACTTGCTGAATCAAGTAATAAAAATCTCATAACCATTATCAAGAAGATAGTAGGGGATAATAAAAGAGCTTGGGATAGCAAAATCAACTATGCTTTACAGGCAGATAGGATTACTAAAAAGAAAGCTACTGGTAAAAGTACCTTTGAATTAGTTTATGGCTTGGATGTAACCTTACCTGTGCACTTGAAATTGCTCGCTTATCAACTCTGTTAGCGTTTGAAATTTCACCTCAGGCTGAAAAGGAAAATCTCAAAAGCTACATCAAACCATTCGGCCTCGTAGCTAGCCCTACGGGGCAGGAGAAGGCTCTCTCCGGTCAATCTCGGTAAATTTTCAATGGGAAGAGATGACCAATCAAGGTAACACAGATATTAGGCTAGTAAACTGATTTGAAGGTTGATTTGGGGGTCTTTTGGGTTTTTGGTGGCAAATTGAGGAACTGCAATTTAGGGTGCCGGGATTGGACACAGTTTCTGCAGAGGGGTCTTTGGGGCAAGGTAGGAACCTATATTGATGTCTTTAGCTGAAGTGGATGATTAGGAAGAAAGAAAAGAAGGCTAAAGAGAGCAAACAATGGATTTGAATTCTCTTTAGACAGCAGAAAACATAGAAATTAAACAAATTTAAAAGTAGAGCATGGCAAGCATGAATTCTGACTTTATCACTTCATTTGTTTAATATGCAGCAGTATAGAAAGGAAATGAATCACATAACAAAGCTTACAATGACATGAAGAAACACACCATCAACACATGAGTCCACAAGAATCCCAAAGATGACTGCAAAACCCTGGTCTTCCTTAGCCAAAAATTGCAGAGATACAAGCAAAATATACAATGATAGTTCCTCCCTCAAGAGTCCAACCATGAAAATGAGCATGAAAGTACATAATATAGATGATCTAACCTCTTTCCCTGCCTCCATGGGTCGAGCTCACTATCCTAGGAGCTGTTTGAACAACTTCTAAACTAAGCACTACAAAATAGGCAGTCAAAACAACTTGCCTCTAAAAACTTGGAAATCAGTTCATACAGTCAATTTTACCCTTTTACATGAGAGAAACTTCTAGAAGAGTAAAACAAGAGTAAAAGTATCCAAAAAGTGCCACAAGTACAGTCAAAAGGACCACCATCGACCTCAGCAAGTCAAACTGGAGCTAAACTGCAAATTCTGGGCTGAACTGGTCAAATCTGGCACAAATTCCTCAACGGGTCGCGCACATCATCCTCAACGGGTTGCGCACTTTGGAGCCCTGTTTGGAGGCCTTCTCGGTGTCAGAATCAGGTGCAGGATAGCTCGTTGGAAAGGTCTCTGAGTCTACTTTCCAACCCAACCGGAATTTTTGGATTTGGAGGTCATTTGCCTAGTCAAAAGTCAATTCTCCCAAGACTACTTCTGCAGCTCAAAAAAGGGGCAGAAAGTCAAAATTTGGCTGTATTTTGACCTTTTGGAGGCCCAAACTCCATGAAAACTCAAGGTAATGGATGGGCATATGTAACTTTGCATGAAAAATCCATCAATGCTGAGTTTTCGCGAAACGGAGCTACGATGACAAAGGGTCTCACCCCCGGTGAGACCCATTGAGAAGCCAAAACCTGTAAATTTCCCAAAAATGCCAAAAATGAGCCAAAACTTCCAAAATTTTTGTGCTTGGTGCTGTGAAGAGGCTAGTGAGTGTCATGATGAGTGAGAGAAGCCTCGGCCAAGATGCGGAGTGGGTTGGCCTTCTTCTTCCTCTTAAGAGCCTCGGACAACCTCCTTTGGAACATTTTCATTTTTGCCTTGCAAACATGCATCCTCGCCCAATAATGGTTTTTCATGTTCCTTAGCAGCCTTTTGTCTTGGTTGGCCTTTGCCAACAGTCTCTCCAAGTGGGCATTCTCCTGAATAAGCAATGACTCCCGGTCAACAGGCAATGGGTCACCGGGCCTCCTACGGTTTAGGACTCGGTCACTACGAATCCTCCAAATCTCATCAAGTGCCTTCTCCTCCTCCAGCTGTGTGTTCCGCTGCTCTAGATATGCGATGGTCCATTGGGCACCCTCAAGTCTCCGCTGCAAAATATCATTCTCGGCCCTGAGCTGCTGAATGATCTCCTTTGCCTCTTGGCTAGGAGAACTGACCTCAAGATCGATCACTGGATCCTCATGAACCATGGGCTCTTTGCCCCTCTGCAATACCTGTGCTGGCGAAGAAAGCGAGGCCCCTTCCACCTGCTGTGGAGATAACACCCGCTGCTCTGAAGATGAAGGCGAGACCCCTTCCACATGCTGTGGAGATAGTACTCGCCTAGCTGCTGCAAATAAGGCCCTTGGGCCTTTCTGGTAGGTGACCATAGGAGTGGAGCTGACATGTCGGGTGATGGGAGCATCAGGCTGCTGAGATGGTCCTCCCTCCTCATGAATAGCCTCCTGATGTGGCTGAGGTGGCACTGTGAAAAACTCACGGGAGATGAACTCCTCCCATGAGATACCCTGCTGAGTCAACTGATAAGAGACTATAAGCTGGATCAAACCATAGTGACAAAGGCTCCTGTATTGCTGGGCCGGGGTCTTCCTCTGCAACATGGGTACCATCCTCTGAATGTTCTGAAATAGGAAGATCGGGAGGTTCATCATCCTCACCCGGGTGAAATGCATCAACAGGCGAATGTGATATGAATACACCTGTGAAAATCTGCCCTCACATCTAAAATAATGCATGATAAGTCTCATGAGGGGAGCATACTCACTCCGAAGAAATCTGAATGGGAAAACACCTGTCAACAGTTTCACAAATGATGGTCGGACATAAGGCTCAAAATGAACAAAATCAAGTAATCGGCGCTTAGGCCACACCTCACCCACATTTGGTATCCCTGTAGCCTCGGAGATCACCTCGGGTGTCAATATGAAATTCACCCCTGCAAGAGTGACATGTCCATCATGGAGGTGTAAGACAAACAAACGGGCCAGCTCTCTATGATGCTGAATGTGAGTGAGCCTCTCACAAAACTGATAGCATGACATGTACCGGAAACAATTCAATGCCAAAGGACAAGCCTGTAACTCTGCCAAAGAAGTAGGCTCCTCTCTCTTATGATGACCTCCCTTACCCCCTCTACGAGGCCTCCTCTGTTCCTCAATCTCTGTAGATGATGAATGGTCATCACCTTGCTCATAAGTCTCGGTATCTGACATGGTTTTGGAGCAAGGTGGGCAAACTGAAGGACAAATTGAACTGCTGCCTCTGCCTGCAAAAGTACTGAACTCTATGCTGTTTCAAGGGGAAAAAACATGAGGGGAATGTTAGGGGTGGGAAATTCTTAACGAGGAATGGGAATATATGAAAATAACAGGGAATTTTCAAGGGAAACTTTACAAATTGTCATGCATATAGGAACACATTTTAACATAGGGAAATCATTTGCAAAGAACATCTCATATGGGATTAAAACATGTATGATAATGAACATGGAAGGGACATACATGTATCAATAGGGACATAGAGACACCATACACCAAATTTGCTTATATGAGTTCATGTGTGTCATAAGGCAAATTTTGCTCTTTTTGTTCTTTAAGGAGTACATGCACATTAAGGAGTACATACACATTATTTTCACATAAAGGGAAAGTGTTCATGTACAAGGGGATGTCAAGGGTATATAGGGGTTATGTACATGCCTTTTGATATACAGCAACATTTTAATTTCACATGACTCTTTTCTCTATTTTCAAATGTATCTTTTCTTTTTGTTTTATCTTTTTGCATATGTATGGTTGAGGGAATTAGGGTTTTGTGTGCTTGTGAGAGGGGTAGGGTTTATAGCTTAGAGATGAGGGAAAAAAAGGCAACATTTTATGTACAAATAGAATGGGACAGAGATGCAAGCATGACTATAAATGAAAGAGGGGAAGAAGGAAGGGACCAAATGGGACAAAAACACTTGAAACAGTCACAAAACCCTAGCATTTTACAAACATTAGCAAACAGCCACATTAATCCATTCATTTGCAAATTTAGAAGATGAAATCATAGCATACATCATTATTTTCACCACCAATATCAACATCCATGGATTAAGAGCCTACCTCGACCAATTTAGCAAACTTGAAGTGGAATAATGGAATTTGTTTGAAGTTTTGATAGCAGGCAGTTGAACGGGTCACGCACAGCCTTGGACGGGTCGCGCACAGCCCAACGGGTCGTGCCCGTTATGGTTTTGCACTGCCGAAGACCGCTGGACGGGTCGCGCACCGCCCAACGGGTCGCGCACGAGCCTGGACGGGTCGCGCACTTGCAAACTGCCCGAAACCCTTGTATCTTCGCCTCCTTCGCCTTCCACTCTCTCACAATCTCTCTTACAAGCTTGAAATGCACAATGAGAGTGAAAGGAAGGAACAATACCCACTTTATAAATCTCATTTTGAAAAAATTTCATTCAAAAACCCACTTTATAAAGTCTATTTTGTCACTTTTTAAAACACTGATTTTCTTAGTTTCCTTTATCCAGAAGTTGATATTTTGAGTGCTTTCACCTGATTCTTTTTGCAGGTAGATCATCTGAAGGACTGTGGCAAGGGGACCAGGGTTGTTGCTGCCTTTTTGAAAACATTTTGAAAATTTATTCTTTTTACAAAAATTATCATGACCTTGGCTTTAAAAACAGGGTTTTTAAATCCAAGGTTAAAAATGAACTGTACATGATGAAAATTTCAAAGGAACATGTTTAACATCCTCCCTCTGGCTTGCTAGTCACTCAAGGACTTTCAGAGACATGACCTTGCTAAGACCACTGACCAAGAACCCTAAACCTAGAATTTTGACTTTAAGACCAAACAAGAGTAGCTTGACAAACTCAATGACTGATATGACCTGATCCAGCAAAGCCAAGAGGGGTATGAATAGACCAGCTCCTCCATCAGGGTTATGGCATGCCTAACGGGATGCAAACTTTGACACTGATGAGACACCTACCAATGCAAATGCAAAGAGCTTTGATCACTGATGGAGGGCTTTCAAGACCGACACTAACAAACTCCTTCAACATTTTTCTACTAATAAAGATGTTGTTCAAAATAGGATTGATCAGATTGTGGAGGTGGATGAAACTCGTAGAACAACTTTTGATACTATATGTATAAGTCAATCTAACATTAAGAAAATCTTTGATAAATCATCTCGATCTAGATCTTTGCAGGTTGGAGATATGGTACTTCTTTGGGATTGCAAGAATGAAAAACCGGGAAAAATTATCCAAGACATTGCTGGGCCAAATTCATTCCACTTGAGCAGATTTGATGGCGAGCCACTTGACTTACTTGCGAATAGCCAAATGCTCAAGCTATTCTTCAAAAATGACATTTGATGCCATGGGGCATCCTATGTACTGTATTTCTAACCCTAGACCTTGTCATTTCAGCATTTCATTTCTGTTTTAGGATTAGATTTACTTTTCATATTACTAGATGGTTAATAAATGAAGAGCTTATATCTTTTCTGTGCTTAATGTTATATGGTGATTTTGAATGGATGCTACTTATGTTATATTATTTGTTGCATGGATGCAAATTCTGGATTCTCACATTCCTACAGTGCAACAACGTGTCTCCAAGTAGAGCCAGATGTTGACCACTACGTGTCAACGACCCATAGCAGTACACCCCCTTTTTCGCAAAAGGAATAGCACCTGATCGATGTGTCCGTGTTGTCCAGCTATCATCATCAACCTGATTGTCATGTTATAATGTAAACCCATTCTGCATATATGTGATGTAAATAATCTCAGCAGATCTGTGTCATGTATGTAATTTCCTAGGTAAACCTATTTTTCTGGTAATGATCTATATTCTGGAAGGTTTTTTGTCTCACCGATCCATTCTCAGATGGTCGACAGAGTTTTCCTTCAGCCTTACCCAAAAGCCGGAATGAATTTTGTCACCAGGATCTTAGGCGCGTCCTAGTGTTATAGATCAAGTCTGTGTAAAAGTGATTTGAGAATCATCCTAACTGTTTGGTTAGGTTATTTTATTACAAATTACTTAGTTTGCTGGATTATATTTGTGTCGCAGAAATGGGTAGTATGTGAGGGTCTATTTCAGATGGGTTTTCCCCTTTGAGATGTAAAAAGTGTAAAAATTATGATGTAAATTGTCTTGAGGGTTAGAAAAATAATTTATCCCCTCATAGGTTAATTAATTAAATTTTTTAGACAAAATTAATTAATATAGATCCTAGGTAAATTTAAATTTTCCAGAGGCAAAATTCGTGGGTCCTTAAAATTCAAATTTTAAGAGGCTCAGGGACTAAGGTAAATTGATTATTTTGCTAAATTTTAGGCCTTTGGTCCCTGGGGTTAAGTCAAAGTCAAAATTTTGTGGAAATTAATTCAAAAATTTAATTTTTGAATTAATTAAAATTCATTTAATTGAAAATTTCGAAATTTTCTCAATATTTAAAATTTCGATGGATGAGATTAAAAGAAATTTTGATCCTCATCAACGGTCGAGATCACTTTGACAAGGATCACTCGACCTAGCCGTTGGAAGATTTATTTTTAAATAGGAGGTTTTGGGCGAAGCATCTCCATTTAAATTAAAATTTCAAAATTGTTCTATGTTAAATTGATAAATCTGGCTTTAAAGAGCCTTAGATTATCAGATCTGGGAGCGGAGTTGGACTCGCACTCGCTAGATCTGATAGATCCGCTGTTCCTGTGCATAGATCTGTAAAAATTTTTGGTTCTTCTAACCAGGGTTTCTAGGGTTTCATTTATTTTGTATATCCGGGTTCTTGGTGTTTGTGTTTTCAGGTACAGGTTGCAGATCTGAAGGTGAAGTTTGATTTTGAAGCCAAATGTAGGCCCTGGAGGGTAAGATCTGGCCTCAAAACCAGCGTTTTTAAGGGCATTATTTTTGTAGTCCAAGAGTTTTTCAAGTATTTTTTGGGGAAAAGTTTTGAGGGTTTTCATTCAAATAAATCTGAAGCATTGGTTTCAACATTTTAATTAAAATTTTCTATGTGCTGCCTGGATTTTTCGAATTTCTCTGTGCCTGTGGTCGAAAATTTCAATTTTTTTTGCATCTTGGGGTTTCCTGGAGGCTTCAAATCCTTCCTTCTGTGTGCATTTCTTCAAACCCTCGCTACTAGAAATATTGATCTTCCGTCCAGTTCTTTACAAAACTTGTGTATTCCCTCATGTCTCGACTTTCCCTCCTCGTTGTCCATGCGTCTCTCCTGCTGCGTGTGACCTTCCCTCCTATCCATGCAACCTTTCTCCTTCATGCGTCTTCTCTCCCCATCGCTCCAAGACTTGCATGCACAACAAACACTTTGACTTTTTCTTTGCTCATATCTCTTTGCTGCTCTAGCATCCTTGAGCTCCGCGCACTCCTTGCTGCCTACAAAACAAGACCTCGCCCATCGCTAGAACCCTCGCTCATCCACGCCCTGCTTGCATAGCCTTCCATCGATCTGCAGCTCTCATCACTTGTACGGTGCCATATACTGCGTCTTCATCTGTCTGCTCCTTCCCCTCATTGCAATCCGCGTGTTTTCCATCGCTGTCATGCTCTCATTACGTGTTGCTAGTTGCGTTTTCTTCAGCCCTCTACCTGTCTAGTTCCTTTGCTCCTCCTCAATCTTGTGTCCAAGCTCCATCTCCTTGCAGACTCGCTCTTGCCTTTACTCCCCGTTGTCGACCTGGACATCATAAAAAAAAATCGCAATTTCTTTTTCACGTCTTTGCTTGTGTCAGTAGGGTTAGATAGGTATAGCTTAAGTTTTACATTTGTTGGGTTTATGATTTTAGTTGTCTATTTTTTAAATTTGATTTTAAAAAAAATCTAAAACATAAAAAAAGGGGTTTCGATTTTGGTTTTTCTTTTCCACTTTGATTTTATTTTTTTATTATATCAGTTTAATTTATTTATTTATTTATTTTTTTAAATCTAAAAAATGAAAAATAAAAAATCTAATTAAAAAACCTAAAATTAAAAAAAAATCTAAAAATATTAGAATCTTTTAAAAAATTCCTATTTTATGTGATTTTGAGACATCCTAAATTTTTTAAATCAGAAGTAGATTTTTAGCGTTAAAAGATTTTAAATTTTTTATGTGGCCTCTGGCCCATTAAAAAATTTAAAATATATTTAATCTTTTGATTTACTTTGGTTACATTAAAAGAAAATCTTGATCTTATTTAGCGCATTGAAAAAGATTTCCTAAAAGACTTGCTAAATTTGCAAATTTTAAACTCTTTCTTGGTGTCTTTTGAGCTAAGGTAAGATCTAAAGGTGAACTTTTATGGTATTAGTATTTGTCATTTCTCTATAGTTAGAAGTGCTTAAATTTGTGTATCTAAAGATTAACTATTGGAAAGTGGTGAATTTCCTAGATTTGGGTCACTAAGCATAATCATTTAAATTCTAGGATCTAAACTGGTTATCATTTAAATTTCATGATTGTTTAAAGTATTTGTATCTCTTAAAATTTAATTACTAAGACATTGTGCATCTATTGAATATCTTGCATCTACCTATTGTCATTACTTGGATTATTTAATGCTCGTTACATGTTAGACATCTTGCAAATATTTTCAAGTGATTGTTAAAGAGTTTTATCGTGAAATTATAAATAGATTTCATATCTTAGTTTCCTAAGCAGCAGTTGCTAATCGATTACTTGGTTTTCATTTTCCTAGCGAGATTGTTGACTCCATAAGGCACTGGTTTTAATCGTTTAATATCTAATCAAATCCTAGGTCTTGTTGAATTTTAATCAAGTACTTGATCGCCTCGCTGTGTCTCCCGAATTGGTTGGTTCCCAACTAGCTTTTCTTTATTCCATCCTTCCATAGGGTCAACCCCCCTTAGCTTGCTCTAGGGAGACAACTTAAATGAAGAGATTGGAGAGCAGGGTGATAGCCCTCGATCTAAGCATTGTCGCGGTGTCTAGACACTCTGTGCAACAACAGGTTAATAAATCAATTATGAAAGTAAATTCCTAACTCACCATAATATAATGAATATATCAAGTGGGGCCTTTGATAGATACCACCCATATATATATATATATATATATATATATATATATAATCCTTTAATCAAATATATACATATATAGATAACAAAGATAATAAAATACAAATTAAATTTGTTTGAATTATAATAAAAATAAAGTAAAATTATTAAAAATTTATAAATAAAATAATTAACTTCATTTGCAAAACATTATATTAACTAAGCAAAAGAAAATTATAATATAAAACCTAATTAATCAAAAGAAATAAATGTGGCAAGCTCAATTCCATGAGTCACGTCATATATATATATACCCATTTAAACGTAGCAAGACAGAGAGACGAGAGTCGTAAAAAGACATTATAGGTGGCGAATAATGAAGAGGAGACGAGAAGATAATAAGCAGGGGTGGTGGAGAGCTGAGACAGTGAAATTGAGCTTATAGAAGGAGATTTTATAGAGGAGATGAGGGGGATTTTTACAAAGAAGAGTGTTTTCTTACAGATTCATTACAGAGGGAATTGGGCTTTAATTATTCTTGAAATTTTGGGCACGGGGGCCAGAGTACCTTAAATTTGAAGTACTTTGGAGTTGGGTACTGAGATTGTGCTCAGTTTGGCAACAAGGTTTTGATCATTTGGTAACAAGGAAGGAGGAGCGAGAGCCACGACAGATCAGAAACATCTTCAACCAGAGAAATCGATGTAGGTACTGAATCACAAAGTTTATAAATTCTGATTGAGAAATTATATAATCAGTAGAATACTCTGAGCATTAATTCTGGCTATATTTTGTTAAACCCCTAATTTAAGGTTTGACAATTGGTATCGTAGGAATTTGTCTATTTCTGAATTAGGGGTTTTACATGTGCTTAGAGCTGACCTATTCCATTATGTGAAAATTTCATCTATTGCAACTATTGGAGATTATTCTTCTGACTCAAAAATTAATTCTACAGTTTATTTGCTTATGGCAAATAACAAATAAAATCACAACTGCAATTTTCACCATAAAAATACTACGGGAAATAAAATACTGGAAACAGAGAAATTGTAGCACACACACAATAAAATTGACATAGTTATTTTCAGCAATTGTCCCCAGGAAAACCCAACTTGGGAAAACCGATGCAATAGATGAGGGTTTTACTATTAATGTTCAACCACAATTCTGAGTACAATAATTTAGATGCTCAACTGGCAATCTAATTTGAAGAAAACACTGGCAAAAACACTGTGAGAATTTTTCTCACCCCACAGCGATTTTTAGCCTCCGAAATAGCTTCCCTGAACTCTACGCTATGAAAATTCCTAATCCTGAAGGAACCCCTATTGTAGCAAATCTGAATATACTTCACCTACTTGATTTTAATATACATTATCAAGTTATCCTTTGAATAGTGAAGCAAATCACTTCTGCAGCCTACACTTCTTTAATATTTGAATACATGAAATAGAAAACTAAGCAAAGAACAAGATACATAGGACATAGTTATTTTTGGACAAAATAGTCCCCGGAAAAACTCAATGTGGGAAAACCGGTACAGCAGCTCTGAGGGTTTTCTATTATTAAGTAGTAATTCTGAATACAAATATTGGATGCCCTCCCGACAATCCAGTGACAGAGAAAATACAATGGCAGAAAATCTGAGTGAGTTTTACCTCACTTCACCCAACAGATTTCGGCTGATCTGGCAGCAAAACTGGCTAACCCCAGCTATCTATGCGTTGGTCTTGCGTCAACAGTATAGGCTCTGCATCAGCTTTGCGCTGTCTCTTCTGCCCACTGCGTCGACCTTCCCGCCTATTCCGGCAGTTCCTCGGTAGTTTCGACTTTCTGTGTGGAGGGTAGCTTCAACTTTTGTGTTGGCCCTTTTGGCTCTGCGTCAAGCTTGCATAGGCCTAGATTGGCCCAACGTTAGTCCTTATTACTACTGCGCTTCCTCCACAACCTTCTCTCTCCTCTCTGTCAGTATTCTCAAACTATCCCTGCCCCTCTGCTACAAACGATCACCTAGTTCTCTCCGTGTGTGTTTCCAAATGAACCCCAAGCCTCCTTATACTTTTCGCGTTGAGACTTCAACGACCGAGATAAAGTCTCTAATCAATGGCTAAGATTAAAACTTGACTTGATCCGCCTTCTAGATCATTCTCACCCATATTTTGATTAATACCCATTAATATTTTAATTTTCCGAAGTTTAGACTTAGGAACCCCATTAAAAATATTAATTATTTTAATAAAATACAGTCCGGGTGGAATTTCACCAAACGGTTTTTGGGTTCTTTAGAACACATGTGCCTTAGCCTCTCCACCAATTTTCATGGTTAGAGCACATCCGATGCTACCAAAAACTAACACTCCCTTGTAGCGAGGAAAGTGGTCTAGCAACAATTTCCAACTGCATGTTGCTTTGTTTCTGAAGCACCACCTTTTTGCACTGTTACTGCCACCAACAATGTTCTACTGATGCTACTGTATTGTTACTCATTGTAACGACCCATCTATAAATATAAAGAACGCAAGAATAATAGCGGGCATACGATACATACATATGATAGCTATATATATGCATGTGTCACATACACCACACTAGTATTATATACTAAATTAACTATAAATGATAAATACCATGACACTTCTTTGAATAAAGGTTCTACGCGTTCATCAATATTGCTAAATGTATGGGTAAATCTTAAAAGAGGACTATATAAATTATATATTCCAGATTATTGATAAAAAATTATATTAATAAATTAATAAAATAAATTTTTAAAAATATATATAAGAAATTAATTAAAAGGAGCTCTAAGTATAAAGCGATAATGTTATATTAAAAATATATATAACAAAACATTGTGATATATTAAATCATAATGTTTATAATGTTCAAATGTGATATATATATTAAATCATAATGTGATATATACAATATAATATTTATATTAAAAGAATATTTTAATAAAAATAGAATATGATTTCAAAACATAAATCATATACATCCACGACCTTTAAAAGAGATAAGGGGACTGATACGTTTTCCTGAATTTTGACTTGAATACTGTCTGTAAATTCTTCACTGCCCATGACCTGCAAGATGACAAATTTCCAGAACGCTTCTACTCAACTGGACTGCCTAAGTGGTCTTTCGGATGATTATGGGCTTCTGCAACATGATTATAATAACTGCTAAAGCTTCCATACCTGTCAAATCTGGCCTCGAAATCATTCTCAGATAATCTCCCAATATCATTTCCAGATGCCCTCCTCTGTGCATCAACTGTGTGGTCCATACTAGAATACTCCACACCTGTGTTTCTTGATCGTTCCTTGGATTGAACTTGATCCCATGAGCTCTCTGAATCAGAAAGTAGATGGGGGAAATGCAGAGAAATATGATCCACTGATTTGCCACTTAAAATATCATATCTAACTGTGGAAAACAAACTTGTGTCTCTAGTGTCCCACTGTTGCAATTTTTGGTCTGTATGAAGATATCTGGAGCCAAGACTTGATTCCATGAGTTCCCTGCTATTCTTACTGTACCTCCCCTCCACATGGAAACCCTAGTTCTCATCTTCATGCACTTTCTCCCGCAAAGGGACATCTGTGGGAGGGCTGAGCGCAAACCTCTCATTTTTCTTTTCATTTAGATACTCCTTCCCGTCCCCAGGTGAAAGTTCTGAAGGCATGTGATGTAATAGGGTTCTAGAGCATACAATCCAACCAAGTCGAAATAAGAAACTCTAGCTCTGCATCATACTGAGAAAAGAAATCCTACAGCTGTTAACAGTTTGTACATTTAAATTTGTAATTGAAAACCAGAAATTTGCCAGATCTTCATACATAATAATACTAACACCAATAAAGATGTTGTGTTTAAAAACAATATCGTACCAAGAAATACATATTAAGGAATGAATAAGTCATCTGCTCTGATGGTGTCGGCGTCTCTGTAAATCCACGACAACTACGGTAATATTGTCTTGGCTACCTCGAGCAATCGCCAGCTTGTCAGCAACGCTACGGTGATAGCAGCGGGAGTGTCATCTAAGCCCTCTGCCTGAAGACCGTTGTAGCTTCCGTGTGATCGACATAAGGATGCTCAATGGTTTTGGAATATATTGACACTTTTATTCACAATCGAGGGCCAAAGACTATTGTGGCATTAGTGAGCGTATTTCCCCTAACAATGCACAGTTAAATTCATCTCCCATAACCCAAATACAATTATAGTAAGTGGAACGCATGGAGCATAGGAGCAGTGGTTTGAATTTCCCGGTCTGGTGGCAGCATCGATGCTACGTGGAAGATAGATGGAGTAACACCATGTAGTATGTGACACGTAGCATCTTATAATGTTACACATTTCAACGGTGGTATCAGAGAGCCTAGTCTCGAGCACCATATGTCTCATTGACTGCAACAATGATCAAGGACACGTCTCCGCTGACAATGGACGTCATTGATGTAATGTATTATGAGCTTGGCAGGTCATGTCGACAAACCCCAATGTTGACCATGCGTTATTTTATCTTTACATAAAATTTAATATGAAATGCCCTGCATGCAATTTGAAAGCTACGTGGCCTCTAACATCGCGTGAGTAGACCGCGGAAGTGCTGAACATTCAATTTTCAGAGTTTAACTTTTTTTATTTATTATTTATATATTTTAATTTCATACCTTATCTCTGACCATGGAAAACGTCTCAATGAACTACTTCCGTGTTAGGTCTTCGTAACCATGTGTTACGTTGTTAATAAGACCGATGTGATGATCAGGAACCTCGGAATTTGACGTATTTTTTATTTTCAAAATACATTTGACAGCTAGTTTTGATCGTAAAATTTAAAAATTGACTTTAATTCAAAGTATCTGCACTCAGTGAGAGAGATAAACGTATGCGTACAAGTTACAACCAGGTTAAAAAAAAAAAATTAACTTACAGTGCAAAAGATACGCAAATCCTCTGAAATCAAATACTACTTCGGGGAAGCTTTAATAAGTGGATTCTTAAAAGTCCAGGTGGTATGGTACTTTGCACTTTGGATTTAATAAATGGATTCTTGTAAGTCCAGGTGGTACGGTGGACGTCCCCACGAAGAAAGTGTTTTCTAATCAATATCTTTGGGTTCTAATGTTTCGCTTCTAATTAATAGTGGATCGGTCAAGGTTAAAGAAATTCAATTTAGTTATTGCGTCTTGGGTCTTATTAGGTTGGAATATTCGGTTTCTAATTAATAGTGAGTCAGATTAGTTTCCAAAATTAAGTTACGTTATTTAGTGTGTTTATGATCATTATTTTAAGTGTAAGAAATTCAATATTTATTTGATGTGGGCGTGGAGTCGGTGTGTGGGCGTAGAGATTCAGTCGTTCTGGTGCAACCTTAAATTGTTGGTACATAATCAACGAGCCGAGCACAGGTACAGATAGAGTCTGGCAATTCTGCCATTTATATTTTTTGAAGTTTCTTTTCTGACAAAATTAATATGACGCTCCAACTTAGAGCACAGATACGGAAAGTTTGTCAATTCTGCATTTCTAATTTTAGGGTTTTACTCTGTCAAAATTAACTTGAGGATGTCGCTATTATGATGTTAAAAAGAGGGTTGTAGAAAACTTAGAACTCCTGGCTGAAGCAAACGGTCATTGTTTATTGAAGAGCAATCATGGACATCCATTCCTAGATAATGGCTTGTTTCAAAGCCATAGATCAACGCATGAAATTCTCTGATAAAACATCTGCAATCGTCATTCGGATAACTTTGTTCTCATGAGAATTGGCATTATCTATAAAGCACATAACACTATTATGTAAGACTTGTCAAGCAAGTTACGTTTGGAAAGTGTTTAAAATGGAAACTAAACGTTATAACCTAAAACACGATTTGCCAATATTCATCATTTCAGTACTCACTAGAATTAGTAACAAAACAATATCTAACTAGCTAAGAACTAACAATACATTCACAGTAGATGCTCAGCACCAGTTTCAGAATAGCTACATGATGTAGCTACAGACAATGTTAAAGACTGACTAGCTAAATAATATTCCTGAAGTCATCTCTCCATTAGATAAATTCAAACATTTTCTTTGGCAGGAATAAGTCAGAGAATAGTTCATTTTCAAACGTCCCATCTATTATGAGATCCAAGGCCATTATCATTACCTGTTTCAGAGACTCTTATGGATTCTTCAGAACATTTCTACAGTACAAGCAACAGAGATATCTAGCATTGCTCCTTCATGAAATACTTCATTTCCAGCAGACTGCTCTAAGTGATAGGTCTTCTCGCATTTGCTAGCTCCAGGTTCCAAACTCATTCCATCATACGTTCAACCTCTAGATGGTTCTGGTCACAAGAAGCCTTGAAACTAAATCTCCATTACATGACACAAGGTCAGCCATGAAGCACAATATCTTCTCTGCCTTGGATGTTAGAAGTGATGCAAGATGAAAGCATTCTTGGTTGAGGGATTATCGCTGGTCATCTTCCATCTTATATAATTGTTTCTTAGTGCTTAGTCATCTCTTATAGCCTAATTTCTTCTCTTTCTTAGAGTTGCTTTGGTACTCCCAATATATTCTGTCTTTTATCCCCTATTTCTTTCAAAGTTGCTTTAGTACTCCAATGTTCGGTTTATCTTGTATCTAAACAGTTACACTGGCTGTCTTCAGTCACTTGTAGACATTAATATTTAACTGAACAATAATTTCTGGGATTGATTATACATCTTGTTAAATATAACCCCAACTCAAAGTTCAAACAATCACTCTTCATTGCAACTTGCTAACTGTTTTTGGACTCGATATTGGTTCTGAATACTTTAATTCCAATAATTTGATACGTTATCTTAATTTTTCCCCTTTTTAGAAGTACACTCATAAAAGACAACCATGGGAGACAGAAATTTGAGATAAACCTATTGATGTTGGATTCAACTTCCAATAAGATTGGAGCACGCTTGGATAATTCTTCAGAATTCCAAGTTCGGTCAGACCTTTGGATAATACTGGACAGAATACGAATGTATTTGGCGCAGATTCACTCTTGGTTTACACAGCTTCAAACACTCATTTGCAGTGTCCAAGATGAGCTCATACAGCTCTCGTTGACAAGAAGAATAGCTACCTCAAGGAGGCCATGTCCGAGTCAGGTCACTAACATAGCCATTGACTTCACATCCAACATCCATCAAAACCATCTCTCCATCTTTATTTGATGTTATTTCTATAAATAAACATGTTTGGATTGGAGGAGAATGGGATTCACTGTCATGTACACACCCTGAGAATAGTCCTTGTTAAAGAAAAATCTCGCATTTCTTGAGTTAAAGCTATGAATATTTCTATTTGACACATCAGAACTATACCATCCATACCTCTCCATTTGAATTCTGTGTTATTAGGTAATGTACCTTCTATAGACAGACATATAATTGAATAAGCATAATACCTCCTATCAATACCATCATGGAATAGGTGACCACTATTCAATATAGAGAAATCTTCATTGACAATTCTTCAATTTTGCAATGGTAAAAAAAAAAACTGTTTTGTGACAGAGCAGTCATGCAATTTACAGGCTCCTCCTAATATTCTTCATAACATCTAAGCGTTTTTGTCAATGTAAAATATTACTGACTGCCAGTATAGATTTTGAGACAATAAATTTTGATTGGTTTGCTTCAAAAGACAGATTCGATAGATTTTCAATCTGCTTAGAAATCACTCTAATTCAGAATATTCTCCTTGCCAGCTTCCATCTTTGCCTAATTACCAATACCCCTACATAAATAGGCATCAACAACAAAATTTCGAACTCTCTTTATTCTTATTCTCATTAATAGAGAACATGAACGTAACTTACCCAACCAGAATGCAATTGTAATCCATTTTAATATAATATTGATGGATAGTTCCTCTTCAACTAAAAACTCTTACCACTATAAGTTACCTTTGGATTCCAGTCAACTTCTCACTTCTGTTAATGGACTTTTATAGTAAATTTCCATTGGAAATGGCACTTGTGCAAGATCTCTATTCTCATCACGTTAATAAACATATAATTGTATACTATATTATGGATCTAGTACTATTTCTAGTTTTTCTATTATTTACCACTCTAGATATGCAAATATGATCAAAAAAGCTGAGAAGAAGCGTATTCAGATGATAGGTTAGTTCTTTCTTATGTAAACAATGACGTAACCCAGGATAACGATTATGATATAAAATTTTACTCTTGAAAAAAAGCCAAAAGAATCTAAGTTTGAAAGATATGAACTAGAAGATGATGGAATCTTACGATTCCATGGAAGAATGTATATC
The DNA here is from genome assembly GCA_031772625.1 of Pinus tabuliformis. Taxonomy (NCBI): domain Eukaryota; kingdom Viridiplantae; phylum Streptophyta; class Pinopsida; order Pinales; family Pinaceae; genus Pinus; species Pinus tabuliformis. The sequence continues at coordinate 663,881,285 of CM062810.1, read as the reverse complement.
CCTGATAATAAGGACCTTCGAGACACTATCCTTAAGGAAGCCCACAGAGTAGTGTATTGTGCACATCCTAGAGTAGGGAAAATGTATGCGGATACCAAGAAACTCTTCTTCTGGTCGGGCATGAAACGTGATATCGTTCAATTTGTTGCAAAATGTTTGGAATGTCAACAAGTAAAAGCAGATCATTGTCACCCAGCGGGTCTCTTACAACCTCACGACATTCCTATGTCTAAATGGGAGATCATTTCTATGGATTTCATCACTAGACTACCTCTTACTTCTTAGAGACACAATGCCACTCTGGTAGTAGTGGATAAGTTAACGAAAAGCACACATTTCATTCCCTTAAGAGATACTTACGAAGTTGCTGACGTAGCTCGAGTATTCATAAATGAAATTATCAGATTTCATGGAGTACCTAAGAAGATTATATCCGATAGAGATTCACGATTCACTTCAAGATTCTGGACTTGTACGCAGTCAGCTTTAGGAACTCAACTAAATTTAAGCACAGCTTGTCATCCTGAAACCAATGGGCAAATAGAAAGGGTAAATCAAGTACTTGAAGACATGTTGAGAATGTATGTTATGGATAAGCAATCACATTGGGAAAAGTACTTACCCTTAGTTGAATTCGCATACAATAATAGTTACCACAGTTCGATTGGAATGCCTCTATTTGAAGCATTATACGGAAAACCTTGCAGAACACCATTAAGTTGGGACAAGTAAGAAGATCGAGTGATAATAGGACCAGAATTAATCCAAGAAATGGAAGAGCAGGTTAAACAAATTAGATAACGATTAAAGGAAGCACAGGATAGACAAAAGAGTTATGCTGATGCTCACAGAACTGATAGGAAGTATGAAGTAGGGGATCAGGTTTTCATCCGCATCAAACCAAATAAAAGTACTATTCGATTCGGAAAAGGGACAAAATTGTCACCCCGATTTATTGGACCATTTAAAGTCATGGAAAGAGTTGGACTTGTCGCCTATTGTCTTGCCCTGCCACCTCACTTGCATAAAATTCATAATGTATTTCATGTATCTGTATTAAGACATTATATAGCTGATCAATCTCATAACCTTCAATGGAAGGAATTGCAGGTATCGGACGAGGGAATCGTATCGGTCGAACCATTACGTATACTGGAACGTAGGGTTCGACAGCTCAGGAATCGCCTGGTAGACCAAGTTAAGGTCCAATGGGACAAGTATAGTCCTGGATCAGCTACTTGGGAAGATACAGAGGACATATGTCAAAAATACCCTAATCTGTGTCAATTTTGAAGAACTTTAAACTATGTTTAGTATATATTTACTTCACTGCAAAACAGAGACTCAGAACCATTTTGAATGATTATATATAAACGTGAAATTTTGTGACATAATATATGTTTAAATTCTGTTGGTACATGGATACCAAAACGAAATATGTTATTGATCTTACTAAATTATAGTTGTCAAAGTAAAGTTTAAGACAATTAAATGATTTTACTTCTGATAGGAATTAAGATATTATAAATATGTTTTATTTATACATGTCAATATGATCGATGAAATAGAAATCAAGGAATAATTACATTTAAATGAAAGTCAATGACATGAATAGAATATGGAAAAATATGTTATACTGTAGATGACATATGTGAATTATACATAAGTTATTTTGAATATGCTAATACACATTTTATAAATGCATGGAGAAGTGTATGATTGCAGATAATAAACAGTTACCAAAATGACAACGTGATGACAGAACCTCAGAACAATTAAGGCTCGAAGAGATTCTATGATAGGGTATTAACCCTAATTTTACTGGGAGGGGTGGAGGTGTTTCCCATCGTTTATCCTCCGAACCCTAGGGTCATGAGAGGACTGTGCGAATCACACTTCCCTAAACATGTGATGATGACTGTTGGATGCCTACTAGGAACAAGTTGGTATAATCGACGTTGTCACCCTTAGAGTTTATGAATGGTTAGGTCAGTAAAACTGACGCCATGGCATACTCCAATAGAGGACGGATAAGATGGGAGCGGAAGAGATTAGGAAGGATAGGATGATTTTAGAATAGCTTGGGAACCTGGTTAGGGCAAGGCATGACCATTAAAATCATAAACCTAAAAATATTCAAAACACCAATTTTATAGTCTCCTTATATTGAATAAGAATTTAACCTTGGTTTACAATCCTAAGACGAATGTACTAATTGCTATCGTAAGTAATCAGATAAGATAAAACCCTAACTTCGGGACGAAGTTTTCTGAAGGGGGAGTGTATGTAACGACCCATGTATAAATATAAAGAATGCAAGAATAATAGCGGGCATACGATACATACATATGATAGCTACATATGCATGTGTCACATACACCGCACTAGTATTATATACTAAATTAACTATAAATGATAAATACCATGACACTTCTTTGAATAAAGGTTCTACTCATTCATCAATATTGCTTAATGTATGGGTAAATCTTAGAAGAGGACTATATAAATTATATATTCCAGATTATTGATAAAAAATTATATTAATAAAATAAATTTTAAAAATATATATAAGAAATTAATTAAAAGGGGCTCTAAGTATAAAGTTATAATGTTATATTAAAAATATATATAACAAAACATTGTGATATATTAAATCATAATGTTTATAATGTTTAAATGTGATATATATTAAAACATAATGTGATATATACGATATAATATTTATATTAAAAGAATATTTTAATAAAAATAGAATATGATTTCAAAACATAAATCATATACATCCTCGACCTTTAAAAGAGATAAGGGGGCTGATACGTGACAGGGAGCGTGTCACCAGCAAACAGAGCGGTGGGCTGCAAATGGAAGAGCGACCACCGCCAAACAACAAAATAAAACCACGGGGGGCAAAAACAGAGGGAAAAGAAGGGGGAAGGAGGAGGAACATCATGTACGGAATTCATTCACAGGAAGAGCTTGAGTCGTTCTGAGGTTCTGGGCACGGGGAACAGTCGGCTTCTGTTAAGAAGCTTACTGGATTGAGCAGCCAGGTTCTGCTCAGTTTGGCTGGGTGGATTCGGTCTTTTGGTAACTGTAGCAGCGCAGCCGGAGGCATCTTCAACCATAGGGGCACAACATATTCAACTGCAGCGACACAAGTAGGTACCTCAGCAGTTCTGTTAATTGATTTTGTAAGATCTCAGGAAATTGTTTACAGGTTCATGATATAAATCCCTTACTATTTTTGCATCTGTTTACAGTCTTTACACTCATGACACTGCCACTAGCATAGCTACATCTGTACTAGAGCTTCCTCTCAAATGTTGCATCTGTTATGCTGCTAGCACTGCCACTTCTACATCTGTACTAGAGCTCCCTCTCAAATGTTGCATCTGTTATGCTACTAGCACTGCCACTGCTACATATGTACTAGAGCTCCCTCTCAAATGTTACATCTGCTATGCTGCTAGCAATTCCACTGCTAACACTACATTTGTACTGCAACTTAGTTGCTGAGAGAAGCAACTAAAAAACATCCAAACTTAACTGAACTTAACTGTGTTCAGGATAATACCATGAATGTTGGAATTTGACTCCTCTAGTCTCTGACCCTCTAAATCTACTGCACTATTGTTGACTTCTGCACTGTGCCATCTACACTGCTGCCAACCTTGCTTTGCACTGATAAGCTCCTGGTCTCGGGGTACTGCATCTGTCTCTCCAAACAATCCACTGCTTCATCTGACACTAAGTCCATCTCGCTACTGCTGAATCTTGGGCTCCCGTTGCAAGGAATTGATCCAAGAGGTGGACTCCTCAAGGATCCTACCCACATGTAGTCCTCCTGACTACAACTAAATATCACCCCATTTCCCTCCTAGAGATGCATGGGCACTCATGGCAAACTCATTTTCATCAATCTTTGCTGGAGCAGCCATAGGATCATGTTTCTCATCCTTATCCTTTTGCTTCAAAGTACATTGGAATGCAAAGTGGCCCATTTCGCCACATTTGAAACATTTCACCTTCGAAATGTCCTTTCGCTTCTGCTTTTGTTGTCCATTTGATGTTAGAGCTGCGTTATCCTCCTCCTCCTCTGTCTTCGTGCCACTCCCACTGCTGCCATTGATGTTGACCTTAACTAGGTCCCTCCTTAATTCCTCCTGTTGAAGAGTCGCCCACATCTCCTCCCATGAAGGTAGTCTTTCCCTGCCCAAAATACTTTGGATGAATACTTGCGATTCATCCGAGACTCCATTCAGGGTCGTCCTTACCATCGCGGTAGACTGAGGAGTAAACCCCATTGCAACAAGCTAGTCTCTGGTGTCCTGAAGACATTGAAGATAGGATTTAACCCCTTCTCCCTTTTGCATCAATGTCTGCTGCAAATTTTGTTCTAGGTACATCTTCCACTGTTCGGAAGAGCCTTCATACAGTGAAGACAAAGCTTCCCACATATCTCGCGCTGTATTTTTCTGTTGCAAGTGTGAGACCACATGATCTCGAACTCCATCGAGTATGAACCTCTTCGCCTTCCCCTGCTTGGCCTTGTATTTCTTCTTTTGATCATTGTCAGCAGGAACAACCACAACACTCTTGGCATAGGCTTCGAGATTGTACTCCTCTAGAACAACTAAGATTATGGTCATCCAAATGACATAGTTGGAAGCTCCTTCTAACCTATCTTGATCTCTGAGCCCATGCGATGCCATCTCACCTGTAAGGACCATGTTCCAGATTGTGTATATATATATATTTTTTTTGTTACAGCAAAATGCAACTAGAAGGGAATTACATTAGGATTTCATTTCAGGAAACATATCATAACATTTTCATACTTTTAACTAAGATCAATAGTAATGAAATACATATGTTCCGTTCACCAGAAGGTGAGACTCCACTTGCTCTGCTGTTGTTGGTATTCCCTTGTAGCTGGTCACCTCCGCGAGTGAATGTTGACGCACTTGATCCGAATGCGAAGACCCACCGGTTAACCTCCCAGCCTACTCCTTGGGTACTCTTCTTCCCCGCGGACCCCCGAGCTGCAATGGGGTTGTACAATGGAGGAAAGTACTAGCTGGTAGAGGAGAGCACACCTTGGCTCCAGAGTCCCCTCTCTAAAATCCTCTACCTCACCAAACTCACTATAGCTTCGTAATCACTGCTCTGACATCATCTCATCCATCCAACAATAGGGTTCCAAAAATTCCCCTCTTCTATGGCTTTACCCTTCTTTTATAAGAGTCCTCCAAGATGACACTTAGCATGTCATGCATAATTATATTTTTTTTTATAATTCAAAAGTTTGATTATTCACCTACCCGTGTGTCACTCTCTCATCAAGAGTCACCCAAAATTATTTACTTAACTTTTTATTTAAAACTAATATTTTCCTCACCTCAACAAGATTCCTATTTCTTCTCCTAGTTGTCTCTTTATTCCCCCCTTTTATTCCTTAATTTGTGTTCATTACTTGAAGTCAATTAATGAGCCAAGATTTTATCCCCAATCTACTCCCTAATTTAACTCAGGTTATCTCTTAGATGGGTATTCTCATGTTGGTTGTTGACACATGGAGCTTCTCTACATTTCTCTAAATTTAATTTATTATTCTCATTTTAATTCACCTTCCTCTTTTCTTAATTAGGTTTAAATTAGTTTAGGATTAATCTTTATCCTTACAATTATGTTTGTCTTTCCCCTTTTCCCTAATTAAACCACATAATCTTCCTAGTACTTTCCAACATGGGAAGGGTAGAGTTTTTAAGGTACTCTATTTTAATTCTTCCTATGATCCTGCTTATTCCAAGTTTTATTTTTGATTTAATTACATTGGTTTCCAATCATCATTTACCCTTGATGTAAATTTACCTAGTCTTCATTCCTTGCTTATATTTATTTATTATTATTTATTTTTAAAGATTCCAAGGGTGCCAAGTTTGGTTGTGCCCTTCAAGAACTTCCCTAGAAGTTCCAAGGGTGCCACACCTAATAGTTTATTTGTGATGTCAAGGGTGCCAGTTTGGTTGTGCCCTTCAAGAACTTCCCTAGAAGCTCCAAGGATGCCACACCTAATAGTTTATTTGTGATGCCAAGGGTGCCAAGTTGGTCGTGCCTTTCAAGAAATTCCCCTGAAGTTCCAAGGGTGCCACACCACTTGCCCTTCAAGCATCTAGTGACTACGAGGGGAAAGTATAGTGCAACGTCATAGACTACTATCATCTCTTATGTTGCCTGCTATAGTGAGACTAATGGTGTCAGGGATCAAGGAATCCACCTTGATGCGCGCCCCCCGGTAAAGTTCTCATGAGCGACCCAACTTTGGGACTTGCCCTCATGGCATCGTGATCTTCAAGGCGAAGGTGTTTCAACCCTTCCAACCCAAGTCACGGCGGGAGTGCTAGTGGGTGAGATCAGGGACTCTGTCCCACCCCTCCCATGTAGTTACATCCACTTGTACAACTCCATCACCCATATGTGAGTCATTCGGTCAAGCAACTAATCTGTGCCTGCAACCATTAACATATCATCAGAATATAGTTAAACATATATGGCAGATTTCAAGCTCGACTTAGACTTTCAAATATAAGATAATATGAATTTTCATCAAACCAGGTGTCATCAACTCGTCGTATGATGAATTTTCATCAAACCAGGTGTCATCAACTCGTCGTATGCGAGTGCCTCTGATGGTTTCCTGCCATACTCAATAATCATCAGTAACAAGGTTTCTCATTGTTAGTCATTGTCATAATAGCATCATTGACAATTCCTAGTCATTCACATTATTGTCCATTGTAAGCCTGAACTAAAGGAAGTAGGTACACATCCATCATGGCTATTGTTAGCGCTTGGAATTCACCTAGGCTGAGATAGACAAACTCTCAAGGCTACATCAAACCATTTCACCTCGTAGCTAGCCCTACGAGGTATGAGAAGGCTCTCTCAGGTCAGATTCGGTAGATCTTTCAATATGATAAGCTGACCAATTAGGAATAAAGATTTTAGGCTAGTAAATTGATAAGGGGGGTTGATTTAAAGATTTTTGAGGTTTTTGGTGGCAATTGGAGGGAGTGCAATTCAGGGTGCGGGGATTGGGCTCAGTTTTTGCAGGGGATCTTTGGGGCAAGGTAGGAGTGAGTGCTGATGCCTTAATCTGAGATGGATGATCAGGAATGATAGAGGAGGAGCTAAAGAGGGCAAACAACAACTTTGAATCCTCTTTAGACAGTGGAAAACATAGATATTGAACAAAATTAAAAGCTGAGCATGGCATGCATGAATTCAAACTTTATCACTTCATCTGTTCAATTAGCAGCAAAGAAAGAGATGGAACACATAAACACACTTACAATAACATGTAGAGAACACACCATCAACAAAACAATCCACAAGAATCCACAATGATGTCTGCAAAACCCTGGCCTTCCTTTTCCTTAAATTGCAGTAATAGATGTACAATATACAATAATGCTTCTCCCACAAGAGTCCAACCATGAAAATGAGCAAGAGAAGGCATAATATAGACTAACTCCTTTCCCCACCTCTAGGGGTCGAGCTCAGCTTCCTAGGAGCAGTTTGAACTAATTGTAAACTACGCACTAGATAATAGGAAGTCAAAACAACTTGCCTCTAAAACTTAGCTAACTCATCCATGCATTAAATATTCACTATTTACATCAAGGAAGCTTCTAGAAGGGTTAAGAGAGATTAAATCTATCAATGTGCCATGAAAATTATCCATACATCCATCATTTACAGGTACAAATGATCAACCAAGGTAAAAACAGAGTTTGCAGGCCTGAAAAGTCAAAACTGGCAATTTTAGCTCGAGTGGTCGCGCCCCCTGCTCGAGTGGTCGCGCCCCTTTGCAGCACTTTTTGAATGGGTTCCAGTTGTCCAAATCAAGTGCAAGATGGCTCATTGGAAAGCTCTGTGTGTCTATTTTCCATCCCAAGGTCACCTTCTGCAACTCAAAAAGTGGGCAGAAAGTCAAAATTTTGATGTATTTGAGCTTTTGGAGGCCCAAATCTCAAAATCAAGTTGACCCCAAGTATAGGTAATTCTAGTTTTTGCATGCCCTTTCTAAAAATGTCAACTTTTTGTGATTCTGAGCAATCCTCCCGAGTGGTCGCGCGGGGGGTGAGACCACTCCACAGGCAAAAACCTGTAAATTTCCAAAAAATTTCCAAAATGCTCCAAAACTCTTAAAATTTTTTGATTTTGCTGCTGGATGAAGGCTAATGAGTACCATGGTGAGTGAGGGATGCCTCAGCCAAGATACGGAGTGGGTTTGTCCTTTTCTTCTTCTTCTGGGCCTCTGACAGCTTCCTTCGGAGAATTTTCATTTTAGCCTTGCAAACATGCAACCTTGCCCAATAGTGTGTTTTCATGTTGCGTAGCAGCTTTTTGTCATGATTTGCCTTCTCCAACAATCTCTCCAAGCGAAGATTTGCTTGGATGAGCAATGACTCCCTATCAGCGGGTAATGGGTCCCCGGGCCTCCTGCGGTTCAAGCCTCTGTTACCGCGGATTCTCCATAATTCATCCAGCTCTTTCTCCGTCTCTAGCTGTTTGTTCCGCTGCTTTAAATAAGTGATAGTCCACTGAGCCATCTCAAGCTTCCGCTGCAACACAAGGTTCTCCTCCTCTCTCTGCCTAATGAGCTCATAGAAATCTGAAGAGAAAGGAGAATGAGCATCAAGATCAATGAAATCAGGATGTGCCTCGCCAACTGCCTCATCCTCAACCATGGGCTGCTTTCCCTCTCGTACTGCCTCTGCTGCTGAAGGATGCGAGGCCCCTTCCACTTGGTGTGGAGATAACACTCGCTGATCTGAAGAGGATGACGAGACCCCTTCCACCTGCTGTGGAGAAAGTACTCGTCGAGCTGCTGCAAATAAGGTCCTATGACCTCTCTGATAAGTGACCCGAGGAGAAGAAGCCATATGTCTCGGAATACTAGCCTCGGGCTGATGTGATGGCCCTCCCTCCTCGTGAACTGCCTCTGGCTCTGGCTGTGGCTGTGTGAAGAACTCACGGGAGATAAAATCTGCCCAAGGAATGCCCTGCTGGCTCAGCTGATGGGAAACAACCAGCTGGATGAGACCATGATGACACAAGCTCCTGAGCTGCTGAGCTGGGGTCTGCTTCTGGAATATAGAAACCATCCTCTGAATGTCATGAAAAAGGTAAATCGGGATGTTCATCATCCTCACCCTGGTAAAGTGCATCAGCATGCGAATGTGGCAAGCAAATACTCGTGAGAACCTCCCCTCGCATGTGAAATAGTGCATAATAAGCCTCATGATAGATGCATATTCCCCTCGGAGGAACCTGATAGGAAAGTTCCCTGACAAGTTGTGTATGTATGTTGGCCTGACATATGGCTCAAAGTAAACAAAATCCAGCCACTTGCGCTTTGGCCACACCTCACCCACATTTGGTATCCCGGTAGCCTGTGAAATAGCCTCTGGAGAAAACACAAAATCCACCCCTGCAAGGGTGACCTGCCCGTCATGAAGGTGTAGAACAAATAACCGAGCCAGCTCCCTATGATGCTGAATCTGTGCAAGCCTCTCGCAAAACTGATAGCATGACATGTACTGAAAGCAAGTCACTGCCAATGGGCAAGCCTGCAACTCTGCCAAGGATGTGGGCTCTTCTCTCTTGTGATGACCACCCTTGCCACCCTTACGAGGCCTCCGTTGTGTCTCAACCTCCGTGGATGAAGATCGGTCATCACCTTGCTCATTAGTCTCAGTGGTTGACATGATGTTATTGACCAAGGTGGAACTAATAAGCCAAGATGACTGCTGCCCTGCCTGCAAAAATGCTGAGAAGTATGCTGTTTTCAAGGGGAAAAATCATGAGGGAAATGTTAGGGGAGGGAATTTACATAAGGAAAGGGAAAATATATATAAACAACAGGGAATTTTGAAGGAAATAATCACATAATGTCAAATATGTCATTCCATCTCTCATCATTTGCAAATAAATACTTTATTAGGGAAAATAGGTGTTATGATCACCAAGGGAAAGGACAATATAAATTTTCATCATGGAGAGAATGAGAGCATGAGCATAGGGGAATAGGGTAGCATCAATTATGAACAATTAACAGGCTGCTCCTTTTTATTTTGTATTTGAATGTCTTTCATGAGCATACTCTGTTTTTCAACATTTGATGCTAATGGGAAACAGGGATTTTTACTTATTTGATCATAGAGGAAGGGAAGGGTTTTTATGACAGTTTTGAAAGGGAAATGGGATACTTTGTATCAAGGGAATTAGGGAGATGGAGGGAGAAAGGAAATTAGGGTTTTGGGACTAGGGAACACATTAACAATCTCTGCCAACTATACTTTATGACAGCAGGTCCTTAGACAATACTTGCAGTTTCATGAATGTTTTTGTCATAGGAGAAATGAGGCTTTGTTACATGCTTTGACAAAGGGAAAGGGATTTCAATTGCATAGGGACTTTTAGGAAGAGATAGAGCAATTGAATTAGGGTTTTGGTGAAGGGAAGGGTAGGAAAACAGAGTTTTGGGATTAGGGAGATGTATCATGCCCTTGTGCAAACCCTAGCACAGCAAACTGTTCATTTTGACCACTAGTACATTGATAAACTTTGTCATGGACACTCCCACAGCTATCTAACCTCTGATATTTATACAGCAACATATCTGTTTTGCTCATGTCTTTTACTAGGCTATGCATAATTACATTACTCTGTTTTTTATGATATTCATGTGCATGCCTCTCGCCATCATATTTTTTCTTTTCAAAATGTTTCTTTTCATTTTTTGCTGTGTTTTTTACATATATATTTGCTGTGTGACATAGTACTAGGGTTTTGGTAGGTTTGTATGGGAGAAATTAGGGTTTGAATAGGGTTTTAGGGAGGGATTAGGGTTTTTAGGAAATTGAGCTGGGGTTTAGCATTACTTGCAAATGAGATTGAATAAATTAACACTCTGACATTTGTGCATAATGATGGGAAACCATGGAGGGAAAAAGGAATTATAAACCTTGAAAAACAAACATAACCCTCACTCCAATCACGAGCCAACACGAAGAAATTTGAAGTTTTGATGCGTTTCTGGAGGGTTCTGGAGCAAGCTGGTCGAGTGGTCGCGCACCAGCCTCGAGTGGTCGCGCCCGACCAAATTAACACAGGGAAATGTTGCTGGAGTGGTCGCGCACCTCCCAGGTGGTCGCGCACCCTGGTGGAGTGGTCGCGCACCCTCAAAAACCCTGAAAACTGCTAAAACTTACCAAATTCGCCCTCTTGCCTCTCTCCTTGTGTTTTCTTGCCTTCAAATGCATAATGAGGCTCTTCAAAGAGGGAATTTGCCTTTATATGCTCACATTTGAAAAAATTAACTTGAAAAACCCACTTTATAATGTTTTCACTTTTGCATTCTCTTTAACACTGTTTTTGAGTTGATTTTGTCCTGATTTTGGCCTTTTGAATGTTTTAACTCCGTTCTTTTTGCAGGTTGACCATCTGATGGACTGTGGCGAATGAACCAGGGTTGTTGCCGGCACTTTGGAGAATTTTGAAAATTTTCTTTATTTTTGCAAATTTCACATGACCTTGGGTTTAAAAACAGAGCTTTTAAAACCAAGGTATAAATGAGCTGCAACTGATGAAAAATATTAATGAAACATATGTACATGCTTCCTTCTGGTTTGCTGGGCACATGAACCTTTGACTCATGACCTTGCAGTGATTTTTGACTTAAAACCCTAGACCTAAGACTTGGGATCTCAAGACCAAAATAAACAAGTATAACACAAGCTCATTAAATGACATGACCTGCTCCAGCAAAACCAAGAAGGGAACAAAAGACCAGCTCCTCCATCAGTGTTATGGCATGCCTAATGGGATGCAAGACTGACACTGATGAGACACCTACTTATGCATATGCAAAGAGCTATTGATCACCGATGGAGGGCTCAAGACCGACACTAACATTGGCTCCAATGGGGATGGCAGCTCCTTGGAGGTGCCAAGAACCTTAGACCCCTGGGAGAGCAGACCAGTGCTTTATTCATTGGGCAATGGAGTCATAAACTCAAGCTGAAATGCATGACTGAAAACTGACACAAACTAACTTAACAACAAGACTAAAGATTGACTCATAAAGGACTCATGACTCAACTAGAAACTGACTCGATACTTAAACACAACCGACAAACTGAAAATGATGCTCAAAGTGGAGCTTATTCATCACAACCTACTCTAACAGTTTCATTCATCACCTGATCAAGTGAAATGAAACAACCAATGCAACCAAGTAAGTATTCCGTCTGCTGTTTGAATCCTCCACAAGTGTTCGCTTATGAACAACAAGAGAGAACTACTGAAAGGCAACTCTGATGGCAACTTAGAAATAGATCCGTTGAATGATATGAACTCTCTATCCGCCTCCAAAAACACTGCATAAGGATCTTGAAATTCAAGCACATTGGAACTTAGCTCATACAATGGAGTACTTCTCTTTTCCTCATACCATGCATGCAAACTTTGATCTGAGCCTTGTGACGAGACGTCTGCTGAAAATGACAAAGAAACCGGCTGCCGGATCAAGTTCATATCAGCACATGTTTCAAGCTCACATGTAGTCAATGGAGATAGATTTTGACTGCAAAACTCATCCAAAACATCAGCTATGGGATCATGAAAAACTTGAAAAGACTGCTGCAATGTATCCATTGAAAATGTATGACATCCTTCTAGCTGTTCATCTTGTTCTTGAGAGATTTTACAAAAATTCTGCCTTATAAACTGAAATGCTTCGAAACAAAAGGGTATAGAATCTTCCTGCATCATCACATCATGTATTTCCTCTTCCACAACTTCATCTATAATCTGACCTTCATCCTCAACATTAAAACTGAGTGATTGTTGATTTGTTATAGGCTTTTCACTTGAAGATGTACTATGCAATCGACCCTTCAAAAACTGAAATGATTCAAAACAGAATGGTACGGAGTCACCTTGAATCATTAAATCAACTGCAATTTGACAATCAATGGCTTTCGGGGGTTGCAAATCTGAATATGAGAAGTCTTGAACAAAGTTTTCATCACGCTCAAGAGGATCCAATTCAAGACTAGTCAACATTTGATTTCTGATTGCATGGTAGTTATCTCTGATGAACTGACATGAATCAAAACAAAAAGGCAAAGATCCTTCACTTACTTCAAAATTTGCTGCACTTTCCTCGTCACTGTCATAGCTGATATATGATGGCTGAACATTGTATTCAAGCTGCTGAAAATGAACTTCTTCCTCCCACAAACGAGCTGCTGATTTGTCTGCAAGATTAGCTTCTGTTTGGAGAACATAATCATCATCATACTCATCAAACCGAGGCAAATCATCATCAAACATATACATCATATCAACAGCTCTCTCTTCTCCTAGATGATCTACAAAACAATCATTATCAGTGCTATGACAACTAGGATGGGAAACAAAATGTTTTGGATCAGCAACTTGTTCTTCTTCAATCAGCGCGCCATGAACATCATAATCATTCCTTGGGGTGATCCTTTGCATCATCTCTTCCACTGCACTTACCAAAACGTGAAGCTTCACCTCTAGAGATTCGGCCGGATCTATGTTTTTCATCTCTTCTTCCTTCATCCTTGCCCTTCGGATCAACAGATGAGCCTCTACACTTACTGCATTGTTTTGCATCTCGTGAAGTGTTGCAATATCCTTTTCCCTCAGCTGAAACTCCATCTCCGGATCAAAGGCACCCGGATAGTGTAAGAGAGCAGATCTAGGAGTAGGCCTTATATCAGCTGGCATTGAATAATAAACTTGATTAAATCTGGCCGAAAACTGTTGTACCGTCTCCCCTGGCAATCTTTTCAGCTGGTTATACTCTTCTACAATCAAGGAAAGGTTCTGCCCGATCATCCACCTATCGAGAAAAACTTTGACGAACTGCTGGAAATCTGAGATGCTTGCATCAGGCAGGGTTTTGAACCAACTCTCAACTTCAGCTTGCAAAGAAAGAGCAAAAAGCCTCATACTAACATCTTCTTCATCAACTTCAAAAAGATCTAGAAAATTCTCAAAATTCTGGACATGTTGCTCAGCGTTGACATTCTTAAATTCACCATCAAACATCGGCAAGTATAGATCATAGTTTTTGGGAAAAGCATGAAGAAAAGAAGGTAAAACAAGAGGCTTATACCGATCTGGAATTTTACAAGGTATAGGGGTATTTACAGCAGATATAGAATCGATCTTGGTCTTTTGAGGTTCATCAATCTGGAGATGGTCATCACAAAATTCGGAAAAAGGATCTTGATCAAACTCACAGGCATGCAAATCTTTGGTATTCACAATCTTCAAAGGGAAAGAATCAACTGCAGGCCGAGGATCTCTTCTCAAATACAATATACTTTGCAAAGCAGTCTTGACATTCTTGGGAAAAGAGAAGAAATAATTTATGACAAAGAACAAAATGTCTTGGATGAAATTACAACTTGAGTACCTGATCTTGCTATATTCTCCTTTCATGTTTCTGCTGGTCGGGATCATCCTCCAGTGGAGTTTTTGGATCTGATCTCGAAATGATTTAGAGTCGCCAAGTGAATGATTTCAGCCTTTCAAGTGTCTGATCGTTGTTCACCATCAACAATCAGATCTGAACTTGATACATGTACTGGGGTAAAATGCAAATGAAGTGCTACGTTCACAAGCTCACGAAGATTGACTGAAGCCGCGTTTATCTACTAACGCTGATGTAAAACAAGAGCGTTTTCGAAGGCTACCTAGCGTAACTTCAGGCTCCGTCTAAGACTTATGAGACAAACACATCAACCCATAAACAAGTTTGTTCTCCCCAGTATGGTCGCCAATATGTTAGCGCTTGGAATTCACCTAGGCTGAGATAGACAAACTCTCAAGGCTACATCAAACCGTTTCACCTCGTAGCTAGCCCTACGAGGTATGAGAAGGCTCTCTCGGGTCAGATTCGGTAGATCTTTCAATATGATAAGCTGACCAATTAGGAATAAAGATTTTAGGCTAGTAAATTGATAAGGGGGGTTGATTTAAAGATTTTTGGGGTTTTTGGTGGCAATTGGAGGGAGTGCAATTCAGGGTGCGGGGATTGGGCTCAGTTTTTGCAGGGGGATCTTTGGGGCAAGGTAGGAGTGAGTGCTGATGCCTTAATCTGAGATGGATGATCAGGAATGATAGAGGAGGAGCTAAAGATGGCAAACAACAACTTTGAATCCTCTTTAGACAGTGGAAAACATAGATATTGAACAAAATTAAAAGTTGAGCATGGCATGCATGAATTCAAACTTTATCACTTCATCTGTTCAATTAGCAGCAAAGAAAGAGATGGAACACATAAACACACTTACAATAACATGTAGAGAACACACCATCAACACAACAATCCACAAGAATCCACAATGATGTCTGCAAAACCCTGGCCTTCCTTTTTCTTAAATTGCAGTAATAGATGTACAATATACAATAATGCTTCTCCCACAAGAGTCCAACCATGAAAATGAGCAAGAGAAGGCATAATATAGACCATCTAACTCCTTTCCCCACCTCTAGGGGTCGAGCTCAGCTTCCTAGGAGCAGTTTGAACTAATTGTAAACTAAGCACTAGATAATAGGAAGTCAAAACAACTTGCCTCTAAAACTTAGCTAACTCATCCATGCATTAAATATTCACTATTTACATCAAGGAAGCTTCTAGAAGGGTTAAGAGAGATTAAATCTATCAATGTGCCATGAAAATTATCCATACATCCATCATTTACAGGTACAAATGATCAACCAAGGTAAAAACAGAGTTTGCAGGCCTGAAAAGTCAAAACTGGCAATTTTAGCTCGAGTGGTCGCGCCCCTTTGCAGCACTTTTTGAATGGGTTCCAGTTGTCCAAATCAAGTGCAAGATGGCTCATTGGAAAGCTCTGTGTGTCTATTTTCCATCCCAAGTGGAATTTCTGGATTTGGAGTTGATCTGACCCCTCAAAAGTCAATTCTCCCAAGGTCACTTTCTGCAACTCAAAAAGTGGGCAGAAAGTCAAAATTTTGATGTATTTGAGCTTTTGGAGGCCCAAATCTCAAAATCAAGTTGACCCCAAGTATAGGTAATTCTAGTTTTTGCATGCCCTTTCCAAAAATGTCAACTTTTTGTGATTCTGAGCAATCCTCCCGAGTGGTCGCGCGGGGGGTGAGACCACTCCACAGGCAAAAACATGTAAATTTCCAAAAAATTTCCAAAATGCTCCAAAACTCTCAAAATTTTTTGATTTTGCTGCTGGATGAAGGCTAATGAGTACCATGGTGAGTGAGGGATGCCTCAGCCAAGATACGGAGTGGGTTTGTCCTTTTCTTCTTCTTCTGGGCCTCTGACAGCTTTCTTCGGAGAATTTTCATTTTAGCCTTGCAAACATGCAACCTTGCCCAATAGTGTGTTTTCATGTTGCGTAGCAGCTCTTTGTCATGATTTGCCTTCTCCAACAATCTCTCCAAGCGAAGATTTGCTTGGATGAGCAATGACTCCCTATCAGCGGGCAATGGGTCCCCGGGCCTCCTGCGGTTCAAGCCTCTGTTACCGCGGATTCTCCATAATTCATCCAGCTCTTTCTCCGTCTCTAGCTGTTTGTTCCGCTGCTTTAAATAAGTGATAGTCCACTGAGCCATCTCAAGCTTCCGCTGCAACACAAGGTTCTCCTCCTCTCTCTGCCTAATGAGCTCATAGAAATCTGAAGAGGAAGGAGAATGAGCATCAAGATCAATGAAATCAGGATGTGCCTCGCCAACTGCCTCATCCTCAACCATGGGCTGCTTGCCCTCTCGTACTGCCTCTGCTGCTGAAGGATGCGAGGCCCCTTCCACTTGGTGTGGAGATAACACTCGCTGATCTGAAGAGGATGACGAGACCCCTTCCACCTGCTGTGGAGAAAGTACTCGTCGAGCTGCTGCAAATAAGGTCCTATGACCTCTCTGATAAGTGACCCGAGGAGAAGGAGCCATATGTCTCGGAATACTAGCCTCGGGCTGATGTGATGGCCCTCCCTCCTCGTGAACTGCCTCTGGCTGTTGCTGTGGTTGTGTGAAGAACTCACGGGAGATAAAATCTGCCCAAGGAATGCCCTGCTGGCTCAGCTGATGGGAAACAACCAGCTGGATGAGACCATGATGACACAAGCTCCTGAGCTGCTGAGCTGGGGTCTGCTTCTGGAATATAGAAACCATCCTCTGAATGTCATGAAAAAGGTAAATCGGGATGTTCATCATCCTCACCCTGGTAAAGTGCATCAGCATGCGAATGTGGCAAGCAAATACTCGTGAGAACCTCCCCTCGCATGTGAAATAGTGCATAATAAGCCTCATGATAGATGCATATTCCCCTCGGAGGAACCTGATAGGAAAGTTCCCTGACAAGTTGTGTATGTATGTTGGCCTGACATATGGCTCAAAGTAAACAAAATCCAGCCACTTGCGCTTTGGCCACACCTCACCCACATTTGGTATCCCGGTAGCCTGTGAAATAGCCTCTGGAGAAAACACAAAATCCACCCCTGCAAGGGTGACCTGCCCGTCATGAAGGTGTAGAACAAATAACCGGGCCAGCTCCCTATGATGCTGAATCTGTGCAAGCCTCTCGCAAAACTGATAGCATGACATGTACTGAAAGCAAGTCACTGCCAATGGGCAAGCCTGCAACTCTGCCAAGGATGTGGGCTCTTCTCTCTTGTGATGACCACCCTTGCCACCCTTACGAGGCCTCCGCTGTGTCTCAACCTCTGTGGATGAAGATCGGTCATCACCTTGCTCATTAGTCTCAGTGGTTGACATGATGTTATTGACCAAGGTGCAACAAATAAGCCAAGATGACTGCTGCCCTGCCTGCAAAAATGCTGAGAAGTATGCTGTTTTCAAGGGGAAAAATTATGAGGGAAATGTTAGGGGAGGGAATTTACATAAGTAAAGGGAAAATATATATAAACAACAGGGAATTTTGAAGGAAATAATCACATAATGTCAAATATGTCATTCCATCTCTCATCATTTGCAAATAAATACTTTATTAGGGAAAATAGGTGTTATGATCACCAAGGGAAAGGACAATATAAATTTTCATCATGGAGAGAATGAGGGCATGAGCATAGGGGAATAGGGTAGCATCAATTATGAACAATTAACAGGCTGCTCCTTTTTATTTTGTATTTGAATGTCTTTCATGAGCATACTCTGTTTTTCAACATTTGATGCTAATGGGAAACATGGATTTTTACTTATTTGATCATAGAGGAAGGGAAGGGTTTTTATGACAGTTTTGAAAGGGAAATGGGATACTTTGTATCAAGGGAATAAGGGAGATGGAGGGAGAAAGGAAATTAGGGTTTTGGGACTAGGGAACACATTAACAATCTCTGCCAACTATACTTTATGACAGCAGGTCCTTAGACAATATTTGCAGTTTCATGAATGTTTTTGTCATAGGAGAAATGAGGCTTTGTTACATGCTTTGACAAAGGGAAAGGGATTTCAATTGCATAGGGACTTTTAGGAAGAGATAGAGCAATTGAATTAGGGTTTTGGTGAAGGGAAGGGTAGGAAAACAGAGTTTTGGGATTAGGGAGATGTATCATGCCCTTGTGCAAACCCTAGCACAACAAACTGTTCATTTTTACCACTAGTACATTGATAAACTTTGTCATGGACACTCCCACAGCTATCTAACCTCTGATATTTATACAGCAACATATCTGTTTTGCTCATGTCTTTTACTAGGCTATGCATAATTACATTACTCTGTTTTTTATGATATTCATGTGCATGCCTCTCGCCATCATATTTTTTCTTTTCAAAATGTTTCTTTTCATTTTTTGCTGTGTTTTTTACATATATATTTGCTGTGTGACATAGTACTAGGGTTTTGGTAGGTTTGTATGGGAGAAATTAGGGTTTGAATAGGGTTTTAGGGAGGGATTAGGGTTTTTAGGAAATTGAGCTGGGGTTTAGCATTACTTGCAAATGAGATTGAATAAATTAACACTCTGACATTTGTGCATAATGATGGGAAACCATGGAGGGAAAAAGGAATTATAAACCTTGAAAAACAAACATAACCCTCACTCCAATCACGAGCCAACACGAAGAAATTTGAAGTTTTGATGCGTTTCTGGAGGGTTCTGGAGCAAGCTGGTCGAGTGGTCGCGCACCAGCCTCGAGTGGTCGCGCCCCCCTCGAGTGGTCGCGCCCGACCAAATTAACACAGGGAAATGTTGCTGGAGTGGTCGCGCACCCTGGTGGAGTGGTCACGCACCCTCAAAAAACCTGAAAACTGCTAAAACTTACCAAATTCGCCCTCTTGCCTCTCTCCTTGTGTTTTCTTGCCTTCAAATGCATAATGAGGCTCTTCAAAGAGGGAATTTGCCTTTATATGCTCACATTTGAAAAAATTAACTTGAAAAACCCACTTTATAATGTTTTCACTTTTGCATTCTCTTTAACACTGTTTTTGAGTTGATTTTGTCCTGATTTTGGCCTTTTGAATGTTTTAACTCCGTTCTTTTTGCAGGTTGACCATCTGATGGACTGTGGCGAATGAACCAGGGTTGTTGCCGACACTTTGGAGAATTTTGAAAATTTTCTTTATTTTTGCAAATTTCACATGACCTTGGGTTTAAAAACAGAGCTTTTAAAACCAAGGTATAAATGAGCTGCAACTGATGAAAAATATTAATGAAACATATGTACATGCTTCCTTCTGGTTTGCTGGGCACATGAACCTTTGACTCATGACCTTGCAGTGATTTTTGACTTAAAACCCTAGACCTAAGACTTGGGATCTCAAGACCAAAATAAACAAGTATAACACAAGCTCATTAAATGACATGACCTGCTCCAGCAAAACCAAGAAGGGAACAAAAGACCAGCTCCTCCATCAGTGTTATGGCATGCCTAATGGGATGCAAGACTGACACTGATGAGACACCTACTTATGCATATGCAAAGAGCTATTGATCACCGATGGAGGGCTCAAGACCGACACTAACAGCTATCATCATTAAACATCAATGGAAAAATACATATTTATTAATCTATCAACATCGTAACAGCAATTAGAAATATACCTATCCATCAAATTTATCATCATCATGCTTTTAATAGAGAGCATACATATTCTTTACTACCCTCATCATCATAAATCCAACTAGAGACCAAACTTAACTATTTAATGTTGCAATCATCAGAACACCAATAGATAAGATACATAAACTATTTAAATGTTGCAATCATCAGAACACCAATAGATAAGATACATAAACTATTTAATGTTGCAATCATCAGAACGCCAATAGATAAGATACATAACCATTCATGCTATCATAATATCAATGGAAATGTATTCAAAAACATCACAACCATGAATGTCTCAAATACTAATAATAGTGTCAAGTGCCCGGATCCTCAACCTGAGGTCCTCAAAGAATAAAGTGTGGGCCTTATGGCTAAATAAATGTTTGTGTCATATCACCGTCAGTCAACTAGAGCGGGCACTACATACACCCCCTCTTAATAATAGACTTCGTCTCGAAGTCACTGGAATAGGTAAGGAAAACGGTGACGCATCTCCTCGGCGTCCTCCCAAGTAGCTGAACTAGGACTATAATTGTCCCACTGGACCTTGACTTGGTCCACCAACCATCGTCTAAGCTGCACTCTCTGGTCCAGTATGAAAATTGGTTCAGTCATCACTGCTCCCTCGTCCGAAACCTGCAAATGACCAAAATCAATAATATGCGAAGGATCTGAAATATAATGACGTAAAACAGACACATGAAACACATCATGCATACATGCTAAAGATGGAGGTAAGGCAAGCCTATATGCCACTGGCCCTTTCCTTTCTAAGATTTCAAAAGGTCCCACAAATTGTGGAGACAATTTTTCTCCTTTTCCAAATTTTATAGAGCTTTTTTGGGGCCTTACTCTCAGGAACACCCTATCCCCCACTTCATAACTTCGGTCTACTATGATGCTATTATGACAATGACTAACATTGAGAAACCTTGTTACTGACGATTATTGAGTATGGCAGGAAACCATCAGAGGCACTCGCATACGACGAGTTGATGACACCTGGTTTGATGAAAATTCATATTATCTTATATTTGGAAGTCTAAGTCGAGCTTGAAATCTGCCATATATGTTTAACTATATTCTGATGATATGTTAATGGTTGCAGGCACAGATTAGTTGCTTGACTGAATGACTCACATATGGGTGATGGGGTTGTACAGGTGGATGGAATTACATGGGAGGGGTGGGACAGAGTCCCTGATCTCACCCACTAGCACTCTCGCCATGACTTGGGTTGGAAGGGTTGAAACACCTTCGCCTTGAAGATCATGATGCCATGAGGGCAGGTCCCAAAGTTGGGTCGCTCATGAGGACTTTACCGGGGGGCGCGCATCGAGGCGGATCCCTTGATCCCCGACACCATTAGTCTCACTATAGCAGGCAACATAAGAGATGATAGTAGTCTATGACGTTGCACTATACTTTCCCCTCGTAGTCACTGGATGCTTGAAGGGCAAGTGGTGTGGCACCCTTGGAACTTCAGGGGAATTTCTTGAAGGGCACGACCAACTTGGCACCCTTGGCATCACAAATAAACTATTAGGTGTGGCACCTTTGGAACTTCTAGGGAAGTTCTTGAAGGGCACAACCAAACTGGCACCCTTGACATCACAAATAAACTGTTAGGTGTGGCACCCTTGGAACTTCTAGGGAAGTTCTTGAAGGGCACAACCAAACTTGGCACCCTTGGAATCTTTAAAAATAAATAATAATAAATAAATATAAGCAAGGAATGAAGACTAGGTAAATTTACATCAAGGGTAAATGATGATTGGAAACCAATGTAAGTAAATCAAAAATAAAACTTGGAATAAGCAGGATCATAGGAAGAATTAAAATAGAGTACCTTAAAAACTCTACCCTTCCCATGTTGGAAAGTACTAGGAAGATTATGTGGTTTAATTAGGGAAAAGGGGAAAGACAAAAATAATTGTAAGGATAAAGATTAATCCTAAACTAATTTAAATGTTGCAATCATTAGAACACCAATAGATAAGATACATAAACTATTTAATGTTGCAATCATCAGAACGCTAATAGATAAGATGCATAACCATTCATGCTATCATAATATCAATGGAAATGTATTCAAAAACATCACAACCATGAATATCTCAAATACTAATAATAGTGTCAAGTGCCCGGATCCTCAACCTGAGGTCCTCAAAGAATAAAGTGTGGGCCTTATGGCTAAATAAATGTTTGTGGCATATCACCGTCAGTCAACTAGAGCGGGCACTACATCACCCAATTGTCGAACTGACTCCTCTAGTCATTGCTCAGCTGCCTAGCAAGTGAGAAATTCGAACTTTTTGGCAAAAAGTTCTCTAAGAAGAAAATTCCCCTTCTATGTGTCTTGGCTCTTTTCCGATGGATTTCTGCCCTGGCAAAAAATACGTCCTTCAAGCACTGCGTTGAGGCTCTGCATCACTCCGTCTACCTCTGCAAGCTCACGATTTGGAAATCGTACCTCTGTCGACTCTCTCAGAGAGAGATTTCCTCGGAATCTCTGCCACCCGACAATCACTGTGCAATCCATTCAAGGGATTCAAATTGCTGCCAAGTGCAGTTTTTGGCCTCTATGCTCAGCGCTGGATCTGCTCTTCCTGTTTCATAATCAATGCTCTGATACCATGTGAAAATTCCTAATCTTCAAGGAACCCCTACTGTAGCAAATCTGAATCTACTTCACCTACTTGATTTTAATATACATTATCAAGTTATTCTCTGAATACTGAAGCAAATTACTTCTGCCGCCTACACTTCTTTAAAATTTGAATGCATGAAATAGAAAAGTGAGAAAAGAACAGGGTACATAGTGATAGGACACATTTATTTTTGGACAAAATAGTCCCCGCAAAAACCCAATGCGGAAAAATTGGTGTAGCAACTTTGAGGGTTTTCGATGATTAAGCAGTAATTCATATACAAATGTTGGATGCCCTCCCGGCAATCCAGTGACAAAGAAAATACAATGGCGGAAAATCTGAGTGAGTTTTACCTCACTTCACCATGCAGATTCTGGCTGATCTGGCAACAAAACTGGCCAACCCCGGCTACGTTTGCGCTGGCCCTGTGTAGGCCCCGTGTCAGCGTTACAGGCTCTGCGCTGTCTATTCTGCCCACTGCGTCAACCTTCCCGGCTGTCCTAGCAGTTCCGACTTTCTGCGTGGAGGGCAGCTTCAACTTTTGCGCTGGCCCTTCTAGCTCTATGTCAGGCCTGCGTGGGCCCAGAATGGCCTAGCGTTAGTCGTCCTAGGTACTGCGTTGCCTCCACAAGCTTCTCTCCGCTTCTTTGTCAGTATTCTTGAACTATCCCTACCCCTCTGTTGCAATTGATCACCTAGTTCGAATTCTCGGCTTCCTAGCCCCAGAAATCGAACTCTAGATCATTCTGTTCTCTCCGTGTGTTTTTCCAAATGAACCCCAAGCCTCCTTCTTATACTTTTCTCGTGAGTATATATTAACTTGCTCTTTTGTGGGAACATATTGTAGCTGGACTGCTCCTCACTGCACATAATCTATGATAAAGTGACACCGAATGTCAATGTGCTTCGACCTGTTATGAAACACTGGATTCTCATAGAGATTTATGCAACTCTGATTATCACAAAGGACACTAGTCGCCTCCATCATCTGCTTGAACAAGCTTACTAGCAGCTTCCGATGCCATATAGCTTTGCGCGTAGCTGTGCTAGTTGCCATATACCCTGGTTCTGCAGAGCTCAGTGCTATTGACTTATGGTCATGCTACACCAAGAAACAATCTATGATCCATCACTGAAGCATTACTCGGAGGTACTTTTCCCATCCACTGAACTGTATGCCCAATCTGCAACTATGTACCCACAAAGTCCAATGTCATCCTCTCGAGTATATTTCAACCCATACTTGACTATGCCTCGAATGTACCTCAGAATATGCCTCGCTGCTGCCCAATGTACCCTTTTTGGTTCCACGATGAACTAACTAAGGGTATTGACTGCAAAGCAAATATCTGGCCTAGTGTTGACAAAATACATGAGAGACCCAATGAGTTATCTATACAAGGTGGGGTTGACATCCTTGTCATTTGATGCATCTATCTTCTTCCAGTTGGTAATCATAGGTGTAGACATCAGTCTGCAATCCTGTATTTTGAACCTCTTCAGAATATCTGTAGTGTATCTTCTTTGCCTAAGGAATATCTCCCCATCCTTCTGCCACACATCCAATCCTAGGAAATAGTGCATCAACCCCAAATCCTTCATGTCAAATTCTGCTGCCAGGTTCCTCTTGCAATCCTCTATGAGCCCTATTGAATTTGCACACATGTGTGCGCCTATCTTGAGTCTCAAAGCCCTCTCGCTGTTCTATGTACACTTCTTCTATTACTCTGTTCAAGAAGGTTGTCTTGTTGTCCATCTGGTGAATCTGCCATCTCATTTGAGCTGCTAGAGATATAACTGATTGGATAGAAGTGTATCTGGCAACTGGGGTGAGGGTTTCCTCATAATCTATCCCTTCCTTTTGTGCATACCCCTTTGCAATGAACCTAGCCTTGTACTTTTCTACACTGTTGTCTGCCTCATATTTGATCTTATAGGTCCACCTTGAACCTACAACTGATTTGTCTTCTGGTCTGGGCACTACCTCGCAAACATCATTCATCAGTATAGAGCTATACTCTTCTACCATGGCATCTATCCACACCTGATGCTGTGCGACCCCCTGAAAACTGGAAGGTTCTGCAACCTGAGCTACCAATGCTTGGTACTTGTCAGGCTATCTGCATTGCCTCTTGCTTGTCCTAGGAGTTCCAACAAACTCCTTTGCATCTCTTAATGTCTAACGAACCTCTTTGCTGGCTTGATCACTAGTCATGGGAGGTTCTGCCGGTCCTCCTTATCTTGTCTCTATTGCTACATCTGCTGAGAACTCCTCGGATTTCCTATACCTGAGGAAATATCGGTACTGTGTTGAAATTTCTAAGAATTACCCGTTAGAAATTTTATTTGTATTCTCTGGTTTATTTCTCTTACTTGTTGATTACGAACAAGTTATTCAAACATATAAATACTGAAATAAACACAATACAGTCTCAACCATCTACAGATCAACATCTGAAAGAAATAGCAAACACACAAGTGACACCATTATTTTTGGACAACTTGTCCTCGGAAAAACCCAACTTGGGAAAACCAGTGCAGCAATTCTGAGGGTTATTTTATTATGCAGTCTTTCTGAGTATAACTGTGTGCCAAATTGGCTCACCCGACAGAGAAAATAATCCGAAAGTAATACCTCTCTATTCGGAAGCAGATATTCGGAAAGTTTGCCCCACAAAACCCTCTCCAGCACAATTTGAAGCCCAGCATCAGCGCAAAACCCTCTACGTCAGCTCTCTGAGGCATTGCGCAACCTCTACGACCCTCTGTGTCAATCCTGTAGCCTCTGCATGGATGAAGCAGACCCTTTTGCCTCTGTGTGGCTTCCTCTGGCTCAGCGTCTGCCTATCTCTGCTTCTGCTCTGGTCTCTGAGCACTATCTTTGCCTCTCTGTCTCGCACTCATTGCAACTGATCACTGATTCGATTTTTCTTAGCAAACCCCGCTCTAGAAAATCGAATGACTGATCACTCTGGTGTATTCTCCAACTGACCTTCAAGCCTCCTCTTATATTTTTCTTGTTGGTCCTTCAACGGCCGAGATTACATCTCTAATCAATGACTAAGATTATATTTGGCTTGATCCATGTCCTTTAGAACCTTCTAACCCAGTTTTATATTAAGACCCATTAATATTTTATTTTTCGTAAGTTTAGACTTAGGAACTCTATTAAAAATATTAATTATTTTAATATCTCCTTAACTGGGTAGAATCTTCCCAAACCATTTCTGGGTCTTAGAGATCTCATGTGCTTTAGCCTTTCCGCCAATTTTCATGGCTAGAGCACATCCAATGCTACCCCAAATCGACATTCTTATCACAATACTTGACTCTTGTGACTGTCCTTTTGCTTGTCCCACTGGTTGCCCCTACTGGACTAAAGGAACTTTTGCTAATTGATTATGATCACCTGCAGGCATCTCACGAGACCTCTTGAAAGCTTGATCCTCCATGAACTTCACATCTCACCTTTCTACTATGTTCCTACTGCTAGGAATGTAGATTCTGAATACCTTTGAGGTTTTGCTCTACCCAACAAAGAAACCCTTCTCTGCAATTTGATCAAGTTTTGTCCTTTTATCGTCTAGCACGTGACAATAAGCAACGCTGCCAAAAATTCTGAGGTGGCTGACTTCTGGCTTCTTCCCTGTGAATACACCTTTTGGCGTTTTCTTCCCCAATGCTCTATGAGGAGTCCTGTTATGATTCTGTTTTTTCGCTCCGCTACACCATTCTATTGTGGATTATATGGAGTTGTGCATTCTCTCATGGTGCCTTCCTTCGCACAAAAATTTGTGAAGTCTTTATGAATGTACCTCCACCATGATTTGAGAGAAGCACCTTAATCTTCTTCCCTGTCGCATTCTTTATGAGAGCTTTAAACTCTTTAAAACGATCAAAGACCTCATTCTTGGTCTTCAAGAAGTAGACCCAGGTTCTCCTAACATGATCATCAATAAAGGTGACGAAATATTCGGCACTGCTAAGAGCTCTAGTGGACATCGGGCCACAAATATCTTAGTGTATAGGTTCTAACATGCCATCAACTTTGTTCATCAATAAAGGTGACGAAATATTCGGCACTGCCAAGAGCTCTAGTGGACATCGGGCCACAAATATCTTAGTGTATAAGTTCTAACATGCCATCAAATTTGTTGTCACTCCTTGGAAATGCCGCATTAGCATACTTCCCAAGTATGCACCCTCTACACACATCATCGTGTTCAGTTCCAAGTTCGAGAACCCCTATTACGGTTTCTTTGAGCATCTTGAGTGCTCCATGATGTAGATGTCCCATTCTCCTATGCCATAATTCATTCAGCTCCTTCCCACTGCTACTATTATTGCCTATTAGAGCCATTGGAGAATCAATTTGTAACCGGTACAACCTGTTACTTTGAACTCCAATCTGTCTTACCTTTTTCCAGCTCGGGTGTTTGAAATACACTTTCTTCCCTACGAAGTGAACATCATACCCCTTATCGGTAACTGAGATATTGAAATCAAGTTCATACCCAATCCTGGCACATGCAATACATCTGAAGCGCTGGTGCTTGCTCCTGACTCCCTTTGAAAATCTATGGTACCTCTCCCTGCTGGAGTATATTTCGTTTTGTTACTCATAGTAATCTGGAAATCCATTTGCTCCTCTTTGTAGTTAGAAAAATATTCTCTAAGCCCTGTCATGTGAGTTGAAGCTCCACTGTATATATACTAGACTCCCTGTGAAGCCGATCCTGCTAAGCAAGCAAATTCGTCTTCCAATCTGGAAGACAAATATGAAGTCTCCTGAATGTTACTTCCATCCATGGCTATACTGGAACAATTTTGGTGTTTTTTCTCTTTTTCTCATGATGCAGACTCTGCTTTGCAGCCTGCAGCAAAAACTCTTTGCATCCAACTAGGATTCTGCTCAACGAAAATCTGAGCTGCAACTACTCCCTCTGACTGTTGGAATTAGTAATCTGGGTAATTCAATTTTCTTGCCTCACTTCAACTGAAAAATCGAACTACTGCACTAGTAACTCGAATTGCCTGTTCTGGGCTCTCCGCAGTCTCTTCTGGAAATTTTGGTCTGCTGCTCCCTCTGAACAACAAAATTCCTTTATGCTTCCGAGCTTCCCGGCCGATCAATTAAGCTCTGATACCATGGGAAAATTTCATCTGTTGCAACTACTGGAGATTATTCTTCTAACTCAAAAATTAATTCTGCATTCTATTTGCTTACAACAAATAACGAATAAAATCACAGCTGAAATTTTCACCATAAAAATATTGTGGACAATAAAACTCTGGAAATAGAGAAATTTTGGCACACACACAATAAAGTTGACACAGTTATTTTTGGATAATTGTCCTCGAAAAAACACAATTTGGGAAAACCGGTGCAACAGATGAGGGTTTATTATTAATGTTCAACAACAATTCTAAGTACAATAATTTAGATGCCTAGTTGGCAATCTAATCCGAAGAAAACACTCGCAAAAATATTGTGAGAAATTTTCTCTCCCCACAGCTATTTTCAGCCTCCAAAATAGCTTCCTTGACTTCTTCCCTGAGATGCCTGTGTCCGCTTTTACGTAGTCCCTATGCTGGCCCTTTGAATATTTCGGCCTTCCTTCAACTCTTCCGGGAATTGAAAACTTCCTCCTGGAATGCTACTTCTTTCCTCTTCCTCCTGCTACTCATCCTGTGGCTCTATCCTATCTACTACACTGTTGCTACTGAGAAAATCGAATTGCCTGGCCAACTAAGTATCTGCACTAGATAATCTCCATCACCACATTGACCTTCTTTTATAATCCACTATTGGAGCACCAACGACCAAGATTAAAACTTAATGAATGGCTAAGATCATTTATGGGTCGATCCGTGTGAGTTTCTAGATGATTCACACCTTATTTCAATTAATACTGATTAATTAACCATATTCCCTAAGTTTAGACTTAGAAAATATTTTTTAAAAAATGGTTAATAATCTAATTGAGACACTTCTAGTTGGAATTTCCAGAAACGATTTTTTGGGTTTGGAGATCTCATGTATTCTAGCCTCTCCACAAAATTTCGTGGCTAGAACACATCCGATGCTACAAAAACTAACACATTATACATGAGTGGATAAAATAATTCAAAAATCAACTTCCGCTTGTCCAAATATGGCGATCTTTAGGTCGATTTTGGTCCTCTCGAAAAGAGGAATTTAATGCAATCATCATCTCGGTCATCTGAGCTGTCCAAGGTGGAAATTGACCCTAGTTGCAAAAATTAACACTTGCTCTCAACTAGGAAGAATTCTACCTGCCAATATCTGTTCGTTGATCATCACATCATCTGTTATGTTGTTGTCATGCTTTGGCTATCTCTGCTCAACTCTATCTGTTGAAACTTTCTTGAATTTAAAATAAGAATCGAGGAGCAATAGCTTCCACCCATACTGAGGAATAGGATAACTAATCATACAGGGGAGCACATCTTCGACCCTGGAATCTCATCGGGGAGCTCATTCTCAACCCGAAATTTGAAAAGGGGAGAAAGTCTCAATCCAATCCTATTGCCTACTAATCTTCCCATCAATGACCCTCAATAGTCATGTGGTTGAACACCTGCATCATAATCGACTTGGGTTTTACACCCCAAGTATACTCTCAACCTGCTGGCCAAACGAGGAGCGGTATTCCCAACAAGCCCTGCTTGATGGTATGATGCCACCTGGGGTATACTTTGCATAGACTAGATAGGGGAGCAGTATCTCCGACCCTATGAAGATAAGTGAGCAACATCTCCAACCCTATGGGTAACAGACAAGGGTGTACCCTATTGTTGAGAGATCCCTCAACCCCGGGAGTATTACATCTCAATTCCTCACCCTGGGAGCTCAAACAGGGTGGGAAGAGTTGGCTTAGTGTCCTCGATCATCACCGCCCCTTATCCAAAGGGGCCACATCCATTAGTCCAAGTTGCTCTCTCAAGACCAAGAACTTTCCTTTTGGTAATGCCTTGCTGAGAATATCTGCAATTTGCTTATCTATTGATATGTGATGGAGTCTAATGGCTCCAATTTGTACCATGTCGCGAATAAAGTGATATTGAATCTCAATGTGCTTGGACTTGTCATGAAACACAAGATTCTCTACCAAATGGATCCCACTCTTGTTGTTGCAATATATCATTGTAGTGTCTAGGACATGCTCAAATAGCTCTCCAAAGAGCTTCCTCAACCAAGTTGTTTCGCAGCTAGCCATGCTAGCGACAATGTATTCTGCTTCGATGGTGCTCAATGCTACAAACTTTTGTTTCCTGCTCATCCATGATGTCATGGCAGATCTAAGGCTAAAACGGCATCCAGATGTACTCTTCCTGTCGATGACATTTCCTGCCCCATCAACATCATTGTATCCATAAAGTCAAACATCTCCAGCAGAATATCTCAGACCAAGTGTGATCGTTCCCTGCAAATATCTCAAAATGTGTTTGGCAACGATCTAATGTGCATGGAGGGGCTCAGTCATGAATTGACTCAGTGTGTTTATTGCATAGCATATGTCTGGATAGGTGTTCACAGGGAACATCAAAGCCACAATCAATATTCTATACTCGGATGGATTTGCCAAATCATGTCCTGTAACTTCTCCACATAACTTCTTGAAGTTCATTTCCATCGTTGTAGCCATGAATTTGCATTCAGTCATTCCAAATCTTTCCAACAGCTTCACAATGTATTTTCCCTATGAAAGGAAAATCCCACCATGCCTTTGCCACACCTAAAGACCTAGAAAGTAGTGCATGAGACCAAGGTCCTTCATCTCGAATTCAAAGGCGAGCTCCCTCTTACACTCTATCATCGGAGCTCATTATCTGTTAAGAAAAGATTGTCAACATATAAAACCAAAATCAATGGCATACCTTGGACTACCTTGAAGTAGAGGTTGGGATCGACATTGCTCCTTGTGAATCCTAGCTTCATTAAATAACTGTCAGTGCCAGCATACCAATCTCGGGAGCTTGCTTCAAACCATACAATGCCTTCTTCAACTTGCAAACATGCGTTCTTCGATCTTGCACTTCAAGTCCCTGTGGTTGTTCAACATATACTTCTTCCTGTAACATGCCATGAAGGAGTGCGGCCTTTATGTCCATCTGATGAAGAGTCTATCCTTGACTAGCAGCAAGGGCAACTATCGAAAGGATGGTTGTATATCAAGCCGCAAGAGAAAATATGTCGTCATAATCTTCTCCCTCTTTCTGAGAGAATCCTCGAGCTACGAACCTTGCTTTATATTTCTCAATGTTGCCATCAATTCCATGTTTGATATTGAATAGCCACTTTGAAGTCATGACAAACTTCCCATTCAGTCTTGGCACAACATCCCATCATTTTTCACAATCGGTTCATATTCTCGGCCATAGCATCCTTCCAAACTTGATCTTTTGCAACTTCTTTGAATGAAGACGGTTCCACTTGAATCATAGTGCTCATGGCTACAACATATCCCTGATATTTGCATGGTTTCTTCCTCTCTCTAAAAGATCTACAAATGGGAACATTTCTTTCAGCATTCTGTAAAGTATCACGAATCCAAAGTGGTATCCTCCTAGTAGTAGGATCACCTCGAGGAGGATCTAAAGGATCCATAGGCTCCATGGGACCATCAACAATATCGAACTTAGGCATGGAAGGACCATCTAAAATATCCTAGTCATCATTCTCCTTCTTGGGAGGAGGAGGCGAAGGAAGGTCTCTCATTTTTCCAAGAGTTGCGTCTTCATCAAATGTTACGTCCCGGCTAATTTCGACCTTCCTTTGACCAGGAATATATATTTTATATGCTTTAGAATTTTCACAATAACCCACAAACGTACCTTTTCTTCCTGTAGTTTCCAACTTGTTCCTTTTGTCCTTTGGCACATGAAAATATACGGGGCATCCAAATACACGAAGATGGCTAATATTGGGCTTGAACCCTGTGAATATTTCTTCGGGGGTCTTGTTTTCTAATGCTTGATGAAGCACCATGTTTTGAACATATACAACATGTGTAGCTTCTGCCCAAAGGAATTTTGACACCTTTTGATCATGGAGCATGGCACAGACAGCTTCTAATATAGACCTTTTCTTCCTTTCAGCTAAACCATTTTGTTCGGGAGTATATGGCACAATTGTCTCCTTCTTGATCCCTTCTTTCTTGCAAAATGTTATGAATTCGTTTGACATGTATTCCCCTCCATTGTCGGACTTGAATACTTTGATTCTCTTCCCTGTTTGATTTTCGATCAAGGCTTTGAATTCCTTGAACATTTCAAAGGCTTCATCCTTGTGCTTTAGGTAGTTATCCATGTATTTCTTGAAAATTCGTCAATGAAGGTGATGAAGTAGAGACGACAACCAATAGAGTGCACAAGTATCAGACCACATATCTTAGAAAGAATGAGATGGAGGATGTCATTTGTCTTGTTCTCACTGGAGGGGAATGGTCCCCTTGTTTTCTTTCCACTCACACAACTTGGACAAACTCCATCATGATGGAATTGAACATTGGGAATACCTGAGACCAATTTCTTCAATTTCAAAAGAGCATCATAGTGTAGACGAGCCAGTTCGCAGTGCCACAACTCTCTTAAATGATTGGTATTATGAACCAATGCTAGAAGTGGCCTTCCAGTGACTCTATAGAGTCCTTCAAATCTTGATCCTAATGTGAAGGCATCTCCCATAGGTGAACCAACAAACCAATTCCAAACGTTTCCTCTGATGAAGACAACCCTCTTCCCTTATCTTCCAATGCAGATATGGATACCAAATTCTTCATTAATCCCGACACATACAAAATATCATGCAATAGAACTGATTCCATAGAATTCAACTGAAATTTGACGTACCCAAAACATTTCACGGGATGAGTGGAGTTGTCTCCAAGAATAACTTTCAGCTTAGTCTCCCTCTCTACTAGATTAGAGAGGACTTCCTTGTATCCAAAGAAATGATGAGTGGCCCGACTATCAACCAACCAACTATCCGACGAATTCAGTGGAGAAGAACTAGTAAGGGAAGAAATAAGAATGTATTTAGATTTATTTACAACATTACTTTCATACGTGGTGTCGGGGAAAATTAATTTCTTAATAAAAACAACTAATCACTTGAAAATTAATTATCAACCTGAGGAGCATGCTTTTATTTCAAGGCAATCAGCAAAATATATGCATAACAAATACCAACAGCCAACACCGGTTCTATATGATTGTGTTCTATGCTGTCAAGCTCATTCAACAAGAAATCAAATGTAAGACTTGAATAATAAAACTAAAATTAAAAAGAAGAAAGTAAATGACAAGAAAAACAATTATGTTAATCACACAACTTGAAACATTGCTAAATTAAACCACACATTGCTGAATTGAAAATTTAATCTATTGCACCCAACATAATTCAAATGCTAATCTAGAGCAAGAAATTAAATTAAATCTAGAAATTGGACGAAATAAAAAATCTAGAAAATGCAGCAAACAACAAATTAGTTAAAAGAAAGGAAATCTACTTTAAGTAATGATAGTTGAAATTCAAATAAAAAAACACATAACTACACTAACTTACATGTTCAAGGCAGTACCTCATCCAAGGTAGTGGGCCCAACTACCCAAGATTCAGTTACGCCTTGAGAAATAATTTAGATCAGATTACAAGTAACAAATGTAGAACTCAGTGGATAACTTCCTTCATTAAAATATATGAAAGAAATAATTACAGCATAATGAAGCTCTGAAGTTTGCCTCAAATTCAACAATTGTTTATCTCCCATCTCTCATCTCTTATCTCTTCTCCTACATCCTATCTAATAATTGTCCATCTCCTATCTCCTAATTATGCCTTCTCTTCTTTGATCTCT
The DNA here is from genome assembly GCA_031772625.1 of Pinus tabuliformis. Classification (NCBI taxonomy): domain Eukaryota; kingdom Viridiplantae; phylum Streptophyta; class Pinopsida; order Pinales; family Pinaceae; genus Pinus; species Pinus tabuliformis. The sequence continues at coordinate 663,847,600 of CM062810.1, read as the reverse complement.
GTTTTCATTTAAATACACAGAGAGCAAAGGGAAGTTACAACAAAGTTGATTACAAAATGATTTCCATTACAATTTTGGATTGATTACATAATCTCAATAAACAAGATCAGATATGAAAGATCTTCCCATCATCATTCAGCAGGAACAAGTCAAATTTGGAATTGCAGTTGGAAGAATTTGAAAAATGGCCACAATAGCAAATCTGAGAAAATCATCTTCGAAGAACCTTGCATTTCTCTTAATACAAACCGAATTTGGAAAACTGCTAATAACAAAACTAATTTGGTTCGTTCTGCCCAAACCCGTGTCTCGGATTTTCAATATTCGCCTTCATTTGTCTGGAAAGTCCAACGCAAAACTATCACTTCTTATCTCAATGAATTTCTGAGTTGGAATATTTGATTATGAGCTAGAAATCAAATTTGTACTCTGGAAAAGGTCTTGGAGGCTAAATCGTGAGTGATTTTATAACAAATTCATTAATAAACCATTATTGGAAAAATAATGCATAATAATCTTCAATATATTACAAATAAAGGAGAAAAAATAGTATTTATCCATAAGAACATAAATAATTATAAAAATGAATTATATGATAAATGACATGATAAAGAATGGTAGAAATGGATGAAATAGACACTAAAAAGTGATAATAATAATGCAAATTAGTGGCTCAACATACCCCCAACTGAATATGTTGCATGTCCTCATGCAATACTCTAAAACAAATTGAGGTGGTTGCTACAATTGTTGTTGAAATCTATGCTTGGTGTAAAACAACATGGAATAAGGGAGGTTTTGAGAATGAATAAGGAGATCAATGGATGATGCCATGGTCATAATAAATAAATGAATGAAAGTAACATTCCCTCAAACTAAAAGCTTCTATGTTTCTGAAAAATGGAAAGTTGTAAAGATGTGGAATGAATGATGATAAATAATGCTCAATGCATTTTCATGAAATTCTCCTAAATTTTTAATAAATCAGAAAATTATGCTATTTTACCTCTGAAAAAATGTGGAATGACATGTATGGACTGGCATTTGTTGAAGCTGATGTAGGCTAAGATGATGCTGAAAGTGATGCAAAAGGTGGAAGCCATGCAAGCACATTCTATATGAACAATTGTTCGTGTTTGCGAGTTGCTCGAGCCTCTTCTGTTAGTTACAATAGTGTGGGCTTATTGTGAATAGAGTTGCCCCCCATACTTGTTGTTCTCTTTTACCCCCTCCAATGAGAAAAGGGCATCCATGACCATAAAGCATAGGAAAAAGGGAAAGGACGTTGGGGATTCATAAATGCGGTAGGACAATAGTCAAAGTGGCGAAAATACGACAAAAAAAAATGGTTAGAGCAATACAAATCGCGAAGATGGGAAATGACCACAAAAGGGGTAAAACAGAGAATTGAACATTATGAGAAGAGATGTTTCGTTAGGTGGAAAAATATGATGAAAGCATGACAGACGGTAGATGATAACAACTGTTGGTATCGATTGATCGAACAGTATTGATATAATTCATATAAAAGTATAGTTTACCATGCATATTGGTTAATATAGTTATAAACGTTGTTCAAATGGTAAATTCACCTTTAGAAATGAATTAATAGGAAATAATGGGATAAAGAATAATTGGAAATGTAACATAGAACTTCAATACCATACGCAGAGTGACTGCTGCCAGCAGGCATTCATAGCCTCAACAGGGTTGCTTTTTAACCCAAAAATCAGCCAGAATCCTCTATTTAGTATTTAGATGGTTGTTTATTGCTATAAAGAGATCAATTTGCTGGCATGGTCACCAGATAATCATAGTGCTATTCACTAGGATATAACAAAGTGATCAGGCCGGCTTGTGATGAGACTTCCTGTCCTTTTGATAGGTTTGACTATCTAGAAGGCCATTACCCTGGTGTGGTTGCCATAATGGAATGCCACTTGTTACATCCTTATGATCATGGTAGGATGACTCATAATGAGACCCCCTATCCTCTTTAAGAAGATTTGTATTGTATTTCCATATTTTTATTGTAAAGGGAGGGAGGCTCATTTACTCCTTAAGAGTTAGGGATGGCGTGAGAAATAAAAAATGTCAATGAAAGTTATTCTTTTATTCCTATATCATCATACCAAAGGCAATTATTAATTGAAAGCGTGAAAGATAAACTAGCATGGTATTAAGATATGTTCAAAGAGGAGATTTTCAGCCAGTTATTATATAGATAAACCAGGGAAGTTTCGGAATAAAGATAACCATCAAAGGTTTTACAATTCATAATGGTATTAATATTACTGTTTTTCCTTTATCTTGGGTACAAATTCCCAATCCAAAAAGATGGTTTTGATAGGAAAGCATGAGAGAGAAAAATGGCCGGTTGATTAAAATTGAACGACAATTGTGCGGTTATTGGAACAACTATTATTGATTACAAAAGAAAAAGAAATCACGGTTTTTTGTTCTACCAAATAACAACTGTTCAATGAACAACAACTATTCAATTGATTCAACAACAATTATAAATACACAAAAAAGAAATCAGAGCTGTTCGTTCTACCGAACAACAACTATTCAATTGACTGAACAACAATTGTTCAATTGATTGAACAACAATTATTGACACACCAAAAAGAATTTGCGTTGTTCGTTCTACTGAACAATCGCTGTTCAATTGACTGAACAACAACGATTCAATTGATTGAACAGCCATTATAAACACACCAAAAAGAAATCAGAGTTGTTCGTTCTATCGAACAACAACGGTTCAATTCACTGAACAACAATTATAAACACACCAAAAAGAAATCAGAGTTGTTCGTTCTACCGAACAACAGCTACGAAGTTAAGACGGGACAACAGCGGTGCAATCGAGGATGGGACAACAAATGTGTAGTCAAGAACGAAACAACAACCATTCGTTTAACATAACAGCAACCGGTTTTTGAACGGAATAACCACTGTTCATTTAACGAAACATCAAATGTGAGTTTAACAGAACAACAACCGTTCTTTGAACAGAACAACAACTGTTCGTTTAACGGAACAACAACCGTTCGTTTAATAGAATAGTAATCGTTCTTTGAACAGAACAACAGTTATTCATTTGACAGCACAATTGCACATTCGCCAACGAAACGACAACTACAACTTTGAAGGAAGCAACACCTAGTGACATGAATCTTCGAATGGAAATGAATTCTCCATTTCTTTTGTTATGCATCCGTTACGTAATGAATTAGATGAGATGCCGTTGTTTCATTAACATTTATTTTAAGAATCGCTCATTCATAAATTGATCTCTTTTATTCTCCTGGAACTTGCAAAAAAACGAGTGTCTACCGGCAATAAAACATGAAATCGTGGAAGAAGAGAGGTGATCAGGCTCTCATAATCCAAGACATATGCAAAAAATAACAAGTAGTTACTCTGTAAAACAAACTCACAGAAAGATAAACAAAGAAAAAATTATTTGTCACTTGCGGGAGAGCAGTGGTCGACCATACTAACCAGCAGTGTTTTAATCATAACTCCTTTGTTTTTTGTCCGATTTGAGTGATTCCAAAGCCAAATGGGAGCTACTTCAAAGGTATATCACCAATATGATATGTCAATTTACTTAGAACAACCTCTATAACGGAGTCATTTTCGATTTCCCAACTTAGACCAACAGTTGATATTTTAAGCATAATTTTTTATTTTGATGATAGATTCAAATGATTCAAATTGGAGATTAAAGCATATTCATTTATTTATCTCCAATAGAAACAGGTTTTGAAGACAAAAATAATTGATGGGTCAAATATGCAAGTGAACAGCTGGAAAAACAGGGTTTAAAAAGTGCAGATTTACGATAGACGATCAGTATTTTGGTCATAACTTTCTCATACGATATCGAAATTGAGTGATTCAAATTGCCTTGTAAACTAGAGTCATAGGGGAATATACCATAGAAACAAGTTTTTAAAATATAGTCATTTAGGCCTCCAAACACTGACTGTCCCAATTCTTTTTCTAAGCTACCTTAGGATTCAAATCCAAATGGAGTGATTCAAATTGGGTTGGAAAATAGAAATCAAGGGCTACTTAGGATAGAAACAGGTTTTAAAAATATTCTCTTTTGGTCCCTCAAAACATGACTGTCCTGGTTGTGTTTTCAGAACTTTCATTAAGCCCGCAAACCAAAAAATATGATATTCAAGCAATTTTTCCAAATCAGTGATAAAAATGAATATAAGTGTTTGTAGAACTATCATTTTCAATATAATACATTTACATACACAAATAAATGAAAACCTTTATCACCGATGTTGATTTTAACAGCGCGTTGCAACAAAAACAACTATTTTTACATAAAAAATGTGTTTATTTATGTCCTTATTTATTTTATTTTCTACACTAACCTACTCTTCTTTGAAAAATGAATATGCTTATGTATAAGAGTACTTCCAGTGGAGCCATTTTCGAAATAAAGCCTCAAGTATTTACATATCCAAATTTGACAAATGCATGTTAATAAATACTAGGGTAGGAGAAGCCAACTTCCCTTTAAAATATGGTGTCAAAAATTGTTGAAGTATGGAGTGATGCTGCAAACAAATGATGGAGTGAAACCAATATTCAATATATCCTTTACTTTCTTGATTTCCCATAGTCGTCATATCATGAAATTCTTGAGTTTTTAAAACAGCTTATTGATGCAGACTAGAAGAAAACTCATTTTCTTCCATAACTTCTACAATTTTTGACTTTGAAACATTTCCAATCTCAATATAAGTTTTATGCAATGGTGCATGTGAGATAGAATGGGTGGGAAGGTAGGTAAATTTTGCAGTTCAACACTGTAAGCATGTTGTACTGCTTTATTATGGTGAGGGTGTGGAATGAATTGAATAGGAAATTGTGTAGGGCATGGAGCATTTTGATGATGTTAGTTTATTGGGTTGTGTGGATGGTTTTGATAGACGAGCAAGATGTTGTTGAAATGTTGGAAAAGAATATGGATGATGTGTTTATGCTACGAGATGTGGGAGAATATCCATATAACCATAAGATGAACTATGCCAAATTTGTAGACAAGATTGATGGGGGTTATATTGAGATTGACATGGCTTCCCTAACACATGATTATTCCATAATGGATTATGCAAGCAAGAAAATGGAGAGGAAGTGTTTTGAACCATACATGTAGGCCATGATTTCCATGGTTGTGAAATTGTAGCAACTTCTCCATCTATTTGATATGATGCTTCCATCCTAGATAAGAAAGAACTGTTGAAGTTTTTAAGTTTCCTTAGTTAGAAACCCTCCATGCACTTTATCTGATTTATTCCTTCCTACTTGTTATTTTCCTTAACAAGTTATTTACAATGTAAATACTGAAAATAAACACTAGTGCATGTTCAACATATTACAGATCAACAACGAAAAGAAACAAGAACAAACACACTATATGACACCATTATTTTTGGACTAATGTCCCTGGAAAAACCCAATGTGGGAAAACCGGTGCAACTATCTGAGGGTTTTCTTAGTAAGCAATATTAGAGTACAATCTGGGTGCTGAAATTGGCCTACCCAATAGAGAATTTCCTTAGCAGTAATACCTCTCGGTTTCTGACAAATCTACTGGCTGAAACCCCAGACAATCCTTCTGGCAGCTACTCAGCACCAATCTGCCCTAGAAACCCTAGTGTCTGCCCAATCTAGACCGTGTCAGCGTCTCCTAGCCCAGTGCTGGCCCTGCATCAGCCTATCTTGGCCTGCGTCAACCCCAGGAGGCTCTGTGTCAGCACTATGAGCCTCTGCGTTAGCTATGTTGGCCCCTCTGGTGCTCTGCGCAGCACTTAGCTACCTCTACGTGGCCCTGTGTGAGCACTCGCTGTTACTGCGTCTCTCTCTCTGTCTGCTCTGCTGCTATTCCGGCACTATCTTTGCCTCTATGTCTCTCTGTACTCAATGCCCCTCAGCTGCTCTCCCGTTCACTGATTCTATTTCTTTTAGCAAACCCAGCTCTAGAGAATAGAATGACTGATCACTCTGGTGTATTCTCCAAGTGATCCTCAAGCCTCCTCTTATACTTTTCGTGTTGACATCTCAATGGCCGAGATTAAGTCTCTAATCAACGGCTAATATTAGATCTGGCTTGATCCATGTCTTTTGGACCATTCTAACGCAGATTCATATTAATACACATTAATATTTTATTTTCCCTAATTTTAGACTTTGGGACTCCATTAAAAATATTAATTATTTCAATATATCCTGATTTGTTTAGAATCTGTCCAAACTCTTTGTGGGTATTGGAGATCTCATGTGCTCCAACCTCTCCACCAAATTTCGTGGCTAGAGCACATTCGATGCTACCCGAAATCAACAAAAACAACTATCTATGGGATGCTTCTTTTGGCAATGAGGGAAAACACTTCTTCAATTTCCTTATTTTTCTAAACCAACAAAACATGCAATTGTGAATCTAGAGAGCTAATAAAATCATATTTAAAATTTCCAAATAAAACATTGATTTCAGCTCTTATGTCTCTTGTTCTTGTAGTAGATTTGGAAAAGAAGGAAGAAACTTCTTTAGAATTCTTACCAGCCTTGGAGATTCCTCTTGAATACCTAATGCATAATTCACAAACATTATCATATGATAACTGAAAAACATCACCTTTTCCCATTAGATTTAAGAATTCTAAAAATTCATCCTTGATACCTTTAAGGAGTGTTTTTAAGATCTCTTTTTTCAAATGCTTATGCTTTGATTTTTGAAAGTTGTATTTAAATCACTCTACATAGTCCTCCAAGCTTTCATCTTTCTCTTGTATCATACTGAAAATATCTTCACTGGCCATGCAATAGTCTTGGTACTTCTTCAAGAATACATTCTTCATGTCTCCTCATGTTTGGATGCAGTTCCCACCAAGGCTCATGAACCATTGGAGAGCTGCTCCTTTTAGAGTAAGAGGAAACACTTTCAACCTTTGATCATTAATACAATAATCATATCCTCTACAAAGTACTTCAAACTCAAATAAAAATGTATCTGAGTTTTCATTTGCCAAACCATGAAAATTTGGTAGAGAAGATGGAAGAGTTATGTGCATTTGTGTTACTCTTTCTAGATCTTTGATAGGGAATTCAAAAGTAGCAACGTGAGCCATATCTTATCATAATATAATATGTTCTTCATGTGTTGCTTTGAGGTTTATTTTTCAAATGTTCTTGCCAATTGGTTAGTGAAATGGGTGGTGCTTACATCACCACTTAAGTGAAATGATAAAAAAATTCAAGTTCCTACATCTAATGTTCCTACTTTTAATTGTGCATGCTATATGACCTAAGCCTGACTACTTAGGGTAGACCCATCACTGGTTCCCCAGGATGCGTGCGTAGGTTCTTACCTTCCGTCTTCAATATTCAGCTCTCACAAAGTTAGGTATGCATCTGCAACCATATATTAGTGTGGTAGTGCTATTTGAGTGCCTCCCTGACAACAACGCCAAAATGTTGGGGAAAATTAGTTGCTTACTAAAAACAACTAATCACTTGAACAATAATTATCAACCTAAGGAGCGTCTTTTTATTTTAAGGCAAACGATTAAATATATGCATAACAAATACCAACAGCTAACACTGGTTCGATATGATTGTGTTCTATACTATCAAGCTCATTCAACAAAAATAAAATGTAAGACTTGAATAATAAAACTAAAATTAAAAAGAAGAAAGTAAATGACAGGAAAAACAATTATGCTAATAACTCAACTTGAATCATTGATAAATTAAACCACTCATTGCTGAATTGGAAATTTATTCTATTGCACCCAACATAATTCAAATGCTAATCTAGAGCAGTAAATTAAATGAAATCTAGAAATTGGATGAAATAACAAATCTGGAAAATGCAACAAACAACAAATTAGTTAAAAGAAAGGAAATCTACTTTAAGTAATGACAATTGAAATTCAAATAAATAAACACATAACTACACTGACTTACATTTCAAGGCAACACCTCGTCCAAGGTAGTGGGCCCAACTGCGGAAGACTCAGTTCCGCCTTGAGAAATAGTTCAGATCAGATTACAAGTAACATATGTAGAACTTAGTGGATAACTTCATTAAAATATATGAGATAAATAATTACAGCATAATGAAGCTCTTAGCTTTGCCATAAATTCAACAATTGTTCATCTCCCATCTCCCATCTCTTATCTCTTCTCCTACATCCTATCTAATAATTGTCCATCTCCTATCTCCTAATTATCCCTCCTCTTCTTTGATCTTTGTTTTCATTTAAATACACAGAGAGCAAAGGGAAGCTACAACAAAGTTGATTACAAAATGATTTCCATTACAATTTTGGATTGTTAGGATATTCCGACACATAGGAAATAGTTAAGTATAACTTGGTCTAGTGTAGAGTTAAGTAAAGTGTGTTTCTTTACTATGTACTTTTGTAACTGACAATCTGACGATCACGATATATAGTGATCTGACGGTTCATTCTCTTCTCGGTATTACCGACACTTGATCCGTGGCTTAACACCTGATTGATCCATGATCTCTATTTAAAGAGCATGAAGGGTCATTTGTAAGGTGACCTCTCATGAGAGAAGCTTACGTAAATTTTATTTCTTTTATTAATAAATTGCCTGAAGTGGCCACATTGGCTCAGGGCGTGGACTATTTCCCTCTTTGAGGGTTTTAACCACGTCAAGAATACTGGTGTATTGATCTGTGATCTGTTTGTAAGCGGTGTCCTTCAGTGTTCTATCTGAGGAACTTACCCTGTAAATTCCTACATGGTATCAGAGCTATTTCAGGGCTGCATTCGTTGGTGATCCAAATCCGAAGCCAGTACAAGTTCATGCGACTGTTGTTTCCTAGATCTACTGTTTCTGACTACTTTAGGGCCAAGAGCACCGCTCTATTGTGTTAGGAGCATATGTTGCAGTGAGGAACCCCTTTCGTTTCATGCGAAAAGGTTTCTGGTAGCCCTAACTATGTCATTTTTAAGATTTGGAGGTATACAGTCTTTGTTTGCAGTTTTAGTTATTCATTTCTTTGTTTATTGGGTTTATTTAGCTCTATGTTTTTTTATTACCGGATCTATACCTTTCATTTCTATGTATTCTCTTTGCCCTACGACTCTATGCGATCCAGGCAAATCAGAAATAGAAAGGAAGAATTTTTCTTATGCGTATGCTCTTTTCCACCATGCCTTAGTGTGATCTCGGAAAATCAGAAACATTGAGGAAAATATTTAGTTTCTAGTGAAAGCTAACTTCAAACCATAAAGTTTGGTTTTTTTTGTTTGCCTGTTTTGGGTTGTGTGGTTTTTTGTTTTGTAGGGAAAAGAGTTTTTTCTAGTAAGCACGCACCCCAAAGCTTCAGTGACTAAAGAAAAAAGAAAAACCCCTTCCTCTTTTCCAAAAATTACTAACCTTTTAAACTAGCTCACTTGGTCCAAAATTACTTTATGAGAATAGAGGTTTTGAGTTCAAGTCTCTCTTTTTGTTGAGTTACTTTTTCAAAAAATACATGTGACTTATGTTTTCAAGTTACTTTATGTAAAAGTGTTTTCACCCATTATAAAAAGTGAGTCACTTATAATTCTAAAGTCTCTTTATATTTTATTTAAGTTACAATTTAGTGGGTGGTTCATAAAGTACCATTGTAAAAGTGACTTTCACTTATTTATAAAAGTGGGCCACATATTTTTTTTTTTTTAAGTGAGCTAATTAAATTAAGTTTGGAAAGGGTTTTTTTTTTTTAAATATAACATTATCATTCACTTCGACACATTCACGCACTTCATCGGCATCTTCAGGAATTTTTTTCAAAAAGCCATAACTTTTTCATTCGGAAGTCGTTTTCAGAGCCGTTTTTTCTAATCGGCCTAATTTTTCGAGATCTTTCCATTGGAACACTTAGTTTCAACATCTACAGCTTCAGTTTTTGTTAAAATGGAAAGTCCATGCCAAGTTATTCTTGACAGCACCAACTACTTCCAATGGTGGTCCTACATTGTGGATTTACTTAGAAGTAAAGGTCTTTACAGAATAGCCTCAGGCCAAGAAACTAAACCTAAAGATGAAGATAAGGAAACCAAATGGGAAAATAGGCAAGATCAAGCAAGTGGGTTGATAGGGATGTTTATTTCTCCAGACCTTAGATTCCATATCGCGGTACCCCTAATGAAGCAATGAAACAACTCACTAAAGTTTTTGGAATTAAAAATGAAATTAGAGCCCATCAACTCGAAAATGAGTTGCTTACGTTGGATACTAGTAATTTTTCTTCCATTGAAGATTTTTTGTTCAAATTCAAAACCGTTAGACTTCTCTTGGAAGGTGTTAAGGTTAAGAAAGAAGATGGTAGCCTTATCTATTCCATTCTTATTAAGTTGGGACCAACCTACTCTGTGTTTGTTTCCACCTTCCATTCTACTAGAGAAGCCTTTATTTCTCAAGGACAAGACTACATGTCCCCCTCTTTTGATGCCTTTTGTGATTCTTTAATAAGAGAACAAGAAAAGCTCTTACATCTTGGTCTTTTTAATCTTGGAAACTCTTCTAAGAAAGCCTTAGCCGCCCAACAACAACCAAATTCAAAGAATCCTAAGAAGCACTATCCTAAAAATAATGGTCCTAAACCAAACAAGGGTCCTAAGAAATTTCAGTCTCAAGATGAAAAATCAATTCAAGAAAATGATAAGGCAAATAAAAACAAAGGCAAGAAGACTAATAGACATTGAAACTTTTGTAATTGGGATGGCCACTTAGAATCCAAATGCTTTAAGAAGATGGAGGAATCCAAATGCTTTAAGAAGATGGAGGCTCTAGAAGTAGTAATAAAGAAGCATAACATCCATTTGGAGCACTCTTCAACTTCAACTTCATCTTCAGGAATAACACTTTCTGCATGTGGTTGTCAAGCATCTTGGTTTGGTAACAAAATATGGGTGAGAATGATCTAGAAGGTGGATCAAGTCATGTTTTAATCTTAGCCGTTGATTAGAAACTTAATCTCAATAGTTGAAGACTCAACAGGAAAGGTATAAAATGGAGGCTTGGGGTCCATTTGGAAACACACACACACACACACAGAATTAATCTAGAGTTCAATTTCTGGGGCTAGGAAGTTGAGAAACTCAAACTAAGTGATCATTCAACAGTAGAGGGGCAGTGAGAATCAGGGAGAAGGACTTTCCGGAGAACATTAATAGAGAGGCAGAGAGATTTTGTAGAGAGGCAGTACAGTAGTCGGGAGAGCTGACGTTGGGCCAGTCTCAGCCCACGCAATCTTGACGTAGAGCCAGGAGATCCAGCATAGATCAGAAAAGCTACCTGTCCCGCGGAATCCAAAACTGTCGGGAACAGACGGAACTACCGGAACAACTGGGATAGCTGGCGCAAAGGGCAGAGAAGTTGACGCAGAGCGTACAAAGGGCCAGCGCAGAAATAGCCGGGGCCAGCCAGTCTTGTGCCGGATCAGTCGGAATTCTGTCGAGTGAAGTGAGGTAAAACTCACTCAGATTTTCCGTCAGTATTTTTCTCTGCAAAGAATTTCTAGATGAGCATCCTAGATTTGTATTCAGATATTTCTCCTGCATAATAATAAACTCTCAGAACTGCTGCACCAGTCTTCCCGCATTAGGTTTTTCTGGGGAATATTGTGTCCCAAAATAAGTGTGTCGTATGTATCTCGTTCTTTGCTCTGTTTTCTGTTTCATGAGATCAAATATTTAATTAGTGTAGGCTGCAGAAGTAATTTTCTTCAGTATTCAGAAGAATAACTTGATGAATGTAATTTAAAAATCAAGTAGGTGAAGGATATTCAGATTTGTTGCAATAGGGGTTCCTTCAGTATAGGAATTTTCACAAAGAAGGGATGGAGAATTTTGTTTTGGCATCTCTACTGTTGAATTTTCTAAGTCTATCCATTAGAAAATTATTATGTATTCTGCTGGTTTATTTCTCCTAGTCTAAATCCGAACAAGTTATTTAATACAGTTAAATATCGAAATAAACACAATACAGTTACAACATCTACAGATCATCAACTGAAAGAAAAACAAGCACACAAGTGACACCGTTATTTTTGGACAAATGTCCCCAGAAAAACCCAATGCGGGAAAACCTGTGCAGCTATTCAGAGGGTTATATTATTAAGCAATTTGTCTGAGTACAATTGGGTGCCTAATCTAGCTCACCCGTCAGAGAAAAATACACGACAACGATACCTCTATATTCAAAAACAGGTATTCAGAAAACTTGTACCACGAAACCCTCTTTGGCACAACTGAATCTCAGCGCTGGCCCTTCTGACCTCTACGTCAGCCTCTTGCTGACCTGCGTTAGCACCAGGACCCTCTGCGTCAGCCCTCTGAGGCACTGCGCAGCCTCTGGGAGCTTTTGCGCCACTCCCTCTGTTGTTTGCGTGGATGACGCAGTCTCTTTGGGCTCTATGCTGCCTCTGCTTGGCTCTGCATAGCCTGGACTGACTGCTACTCTGGCTCTCTCCACTTCTGTGCTGGTCTCCCAGTATTGTCCCTGCCTCTCTGCCTCATACTCACTGCCCCTCGCTGCTGATCACTGATTCAACTTTGCTTAGCAACCCCGCTCTAGCAAAATGAATGATTGATCACTCTGGTGTGTTCTCCAACTAACCCTCAAGCCTCTTTTTATACTTTTCTCGTTGGTCCATCAACGACTGAGATTAAATCTCTAATCAACGGCTAAGATTAGATTTGGCTTGATACATGACTTTTGGAACCTTCTAACCCAATTTTATATTAATACCCATTAATATTTTATTTTTCCTAAGTTTAGACTTAGGAATTCCATTAAAAATATTAATTATTTTAATATCTCCCAAACCGGTCAGAATTTGCCCAAACCATTTATGGGTATTGGAGATCTCATGTGCTTTAGCCTCTCCACCAATTTTCATGGCTAGAGAACATCCGATGCTACCCCAAATCAACATCTACAAGGTCACACGTGCGAGTTTGTTGGAGGAAACTAGGGTTTCCTCAACTATGAAATTGTGGAAGAATTCATTGGGGTTTGGCTGACTTATCTTTTGGTGGTTGATCTTGGGTCAAGGTCTTGGAAGTCTTCATTGAATTGATTCTATAAGGAGTTTTTAGGTTTTCCCCTTGTGGGTTTTGCCTAGCTTGGAGCCTATTTATGGTGTCTTCTTGTTTGCATTGTGATATTCTTATTGGCATTCATCTTGATGATGAAGAAAACAACATAATAATAATAATGCACTAATATAATATCACAAGCAAGTGTCAAGGATAAAGAGAAATCAAGTTTATAAAACCCTAATCTCTTTTGCCCTAGATTTCGTAACAAAGACTATGGCCGAGACCCTTCGTTCTTCCAGGTTAGCCCATAATCCATGTCAAAATGCCCAAATACAAACAAGCATAAGCACTCGATTGCATAATGAATAAAGTACCTTTTGATGAGAAGCTCACATTCCAACATGTGCTCTTGACAAATGGGTGAGGAGACATATCACTGATGTAGGTGGCAGAGATATGAATGGCATGTCACATCGGCTATAAGGTGGCTCTCAGGGGCTGCTGGTTGCTGGTTGGAAGAGATGAATAGGAGAAAAGCTTCTCCTAGGGGTCACCCATTGTTGGTGGGTAATAAGGACCACTCTGATTGAGAATTGTGAACTAGCTTGAGAACTATGAAATTTGCTAATATGAGGCTACCATGCATGAGAGTTGTTTGAGAGATACTACACCAAATCCAAGGTCCGCTGCAGACTCTATAGACTCTAACCATGCAGTAACATAGGTGCACCTTAATGTGGACTAGACTGGCCCATATACCCATGATCAACCCTACAAAACAATCTCCCATAAAACCATCAGTCCTCAAGTAAGGCCACCTAAGGCCCTCCAATCTTACACGGGACAAAAGGAACCTGAGATGAACTACATGGGACAGCCATGGCCCAACCAAGGTCCAACACAACAAGATATAGACAATAAGAACAAGACACGGGCTTGGGTCGTTACAATGTTTTTGACTTGTGACCTTAGGTTTACAATGGTAGTGATATATGCTGCAAAAGATTTTATATGTACCCCTGCCGACGAGGGGTAATAGTTAAATCACTTAATATCAAGTATACACATAATCAATGAGTAAATGAACACCATTTCCAACTTCTAGAGTAAAGTAGTCCAGAGAATAAATTGTAAATTGATGTGAAATCAAGTTCTGAGTAAAATGACAATCTAGATGTCAAAAAGATGTTTGGTGAAGGCTTGTAGTTAAGAACATTGTTAAAACTCAAAGTACGATACATGTCAAAATGTCAAAATGTGGATATGTGCTGATCCGATTTATAGGTAGGAGATGTTTTTTCTCTTGTAAGTAGGGGATGTTTGATTTTTAGTGTTACTCTTTATTAAGGGAACTACCATAAGGGTCCAACACTGTCAACTTGAATTATTTTTAAAATCAATAGTTCTGGTTATGTCTGTTCACTTTTGGAAGCTAGGATTTTCATTTTAAGTTGTGTTTATTGTGGTCATGTTCCTTGGCTCTCTTTTTCTACTGTCTCGTAGCTCTACATCATTCTTGTTGTGATCACATTGTTACTCTGATTATATTGTTACCTTCATCATATAATTTTGTTGATGATTTAGCTCTTAACATGATGAATATATGGTGAGATGTCTTAGATTTTGAGTTCTTCCAAGGAGAGTTGTATATCTTAGATGCTGTACTCAAATTTTTAGAATTTTCTTTCTTCCATGGCATATAAATGATAATCCTTAATAGAGAATGTTTTAGATTTTCATTTTTTTTTACTTTTTTTTTAATGGGATATAAAATTAAAATCATGAATTTAGAATGTTTTTCATTTTACTCGTACTTGTTTGTTTGAGCTGGAAATCGGTATCAAAAAACCAATTATTGATGCATTAATGTGGCACTTTCTACCCATTTTAGAGTCATTTTGGATGTTTAACTTACATTGGAATGAAATAAAGTTTTTACATATTGCACTTAGTGAATTGTTTTGTAAGGAGCTAACTTCATATGATTTTGACATATGCAATGTCTATTTGACTATGTTGACCAACTATAATCAATTTTGACATGGTCCTCCTTTTGGTTGAACTTCTTTTAGCTACCTGTATAATATTGAGAAGTTACATCGTTTTTGACACTTAAAGAACTCCTTGTTTCTTGCTCAGGATGGATTTAAAGATGATTCAATGAGAATAATTAGGGACATTCAGAAGAATCGAGATAGTTGTCAGGTATGACTATCAAGTAAACTTTTTGGCTTTGAAGTTGTTGACTCTAATTTTTTTTTAAGCTTCCACAAAGTTTTCTTATTGCATTTGTTTCCTTGCTATATTTCTTCGTTTTACTTTCTGTTGTGTACATATAATGTATCCTTTTTAGCCTAAAAGTTGAATCATGATTGTAGGCTATAACTTTGGTATGTTTTTCTAATATACCTAATTACATTATTTATGGAAATAACACAAGCAGCAAATTCTTAGGAAAAAATCTCATCACAAAACTGCCATAAATAAGATGCCCCTTTCAATACAATCACCCAACATCCAATATAAAAGTTGCTTCAAGGAAGCTGTACGACCTTAGTTCGTAAAAGGAAAACAGAAACAAGTTAATTGCATATATTGCATGAGTATATCTGGAAAAGCTTATATGATTGCATTAAAAAACACCCTGTGCTTACCTAGTGGAATGTATTCCACTCATTTGTGCTTCAAATGAATAGACAATATAAATTTGATCAAATATAATAATGAGGGAGTCAAACATTGCATGTTAGCATCTTGACTTGCATAGAATCATATGGCGAGTGAAAATTGTGTAGATGCTTTATTAAAGTAAAAATGGTGTCATTTATTATAAGTGAAAGACATAACAGAATAACAAAGGCACTAGCCCCAAGGGATAGCTCAATTGGTAGAGTTCCCGTTGCTAAGTTCCTTTCCAATTGGGAGGTCACAGGGTCAAATCTCCTTGATGCCCTTGGGGTTAGGCCCAACCAGATAAGCCGATGGGTAGATCCCTTTAGGTGGATCTGCCCGGATTATTACATGTGGATGTAGCGACCACCTAGCGACCGTGAACGACAGTTGAAAATGAAAAAATTATAACAAAGGCACTAAAGTTTAAAGGATTTGGTCCTGGGTAATTAATGTTTTTCTTATACTAGATATTAAAAGAAGAAAAATAATTTGCCCAATTTAATTATCCCCAAACTGCCTCGATTTTTTATAGAAACTTAGTACAAGAATGTAATGTACAATCATAAAAATTACTTTAATTATACTCAAAAATAAGAATGTAATCTACCAATCTTAAAAATTAAGATAAAGTACCTTTTACCTATAAAAGTCAAAAGTACATAAGTTTTAAAAGTAGAGACCCTAAGAGCCTTGATTGACAATCTGGAGCAAATATTTAAGATATATACTGTGAATGATTGAGAAAAGAATTGTAGGAGCTTTCAATGCAATTTTCAATGCAAACTTTTGACGTATGTGATTTATGTAATGAAAACAAGTACCTCGTTAGTGAAGTTTTCTAACACACACTTAGCATTAGACCCATATGGGCATTCCATCAGATGTGTGATAGGTTCTCCTAATCAAAGGAAAAGGGGGTTGGGGATCCCTCCCTTCACCTTGTCTTGAGAAAAGGTACCAAGGAGGTGTCTCCTAGTGCTTTTGCCTTTTGCCTAGGAAAACACATGAGAACAGATTTTTAGTATGTGACTTTATGAGTTATTAAAGTAATGTAACTTAAACTCACTTTATCAGATACGTTAGTACTATGTGCTTTATATTATTAAAGTCACTTTATGTTTTTATGTTGACTTTATGAGAAAAAGGTACAAGGTACAAAAACACCATTAAAGTGACTAGGGAGCTAATTAATGATGGGGGAGACATAAAACAGGGGGTCAATGTGAGATTAGATCTCCACCCTCAAGGCAATATAAATTTGATCAAATATAATAATGAGGGAGTCAAACATTGCATGTATAGCATCTTGCCTTGCTTAGAATCATATGGCAAGTGAAAAATGTGTAGACCCTTTATTAAAGTGAAAATGGTGTCATTTATTAAAAGTGAAAGACATAATAGAATAACAAAGGCACTAACCCCAAGGGATAGCTCAATTGGTAGAGTTCCCGTCTCTGAGTACCTTGCCAATTGGGAGGTCATGGGGTCAAATCTCCTGGATGACCTTGGGATTAGGCCCGACTAGATAAGCCGATGGGTAGATCCTTTCGGGTGGATCTGCTCGGATTATTACTTGTGGATGTAGCAGCCACTTAGTGATCGTGAACGACTGTTGAAAAAAAAAAGAATAACAAAGGCACTAAAGTTTAAAGGATTTGTTCATGGGTAATTAATTTGGTTTTTCTTATACCAGACAATTAAAAAAAACAAAAATAATGTACCCAATTTAATTATCCCCAAACTGCCTCGATTTTTTATAGAAACTCAGTACAAGAATGTAATGTACAATCATAAAAATTACTTTAATTATACTCAAACTGCCCAAAATTGTTTATACATCCTTAGTATAAGAATGTAATCTACCAATGTTAAAAATTAAGATAAAGTGCCTTTTACCTATAAAAGTCAAAAGGAGTACATAAGTTTCAAAAGTAGAGGCCCTAAGAGCCTTGATTGACAATATGGAGCAAATATTTAAGATATACAATGTGAATGATTTAGAAAAGAATTGTAAGAGCTTTGTATGCAACTTTCAATGCAAACTTTTGAGGGATGTGATTTATGAAATGAAAAGAAGTACCTCGTTAGTGAATTTTTCTGACACAAACTTAGCGTTAGACCCACATGGGCATTCCATCAAATGTGTGATAGGTTCTCCTAATCAAAGGAAAAGGGGGTTAGGGACCCCTCCCTCCACCTTGTCTTGAGAAAAGGTACCAAGGATGTGTCTCTTAGTGCTTTTCCCTTTTGCGTAGGAAAACACATGAGAACATATTTTTAGTATGTGACTTTATGAGTTATTAAAGTCATGTGACTTAAACTCACTTTATGAGGTACATTAGTACTATGTGCTTTATATTATTAAAGTCACTTTATGTTTTTATGTTGACTTTATGAGAAAAAGGTACAAGGTACAAAAACACCATTAAAGTGACTAGGGAGCTCATTAATGATGGGGGAGCCATAAAACACGGGGTCAATGTGAGATTATATCTCCACCCTTGAGGCAATATAAATTTGATGGAATATAATAACGAGTGAGTCAAGCATTGCATGTATAGCATCTTGCGTTGCTTAGAATCATATGGCAAGTGAAAAATGTGTAGATGCTTTATTAAAGTAAAAATTGTGTCATTTATTAAAAGTGAAAGACATAATAGAATAACAAAGGCACTAATCCCAAGGGATAGCTCAATTGGTAGAGTTCCCATTGCTAAGTACCTTGCCATTTGGGAGGTCACGAGGTCAAATCTCCTTGATGCCCCTGGGGTTAGGCCCGACCAGATAAGCTAGCGGGCAGATCCCTTTGGGTTGATCTGCCCGGATTATTACCTGTGGATGTAGCATCCACTCAGTGACCTTGAACGATTATTGAAAAAAAAAAAAAAAAACAAAGGCACTAAAGTTTAAAGGATTGGTCCTCGGTAATTCATTTAGTTTTTCTTATACTAGACAATTAAAAAGAACAAAATAATGTACCCAATTTAATTATCCCCAAATTGCCTCGATTTTTTATAGAAACTCAGTCCAAGAATGTAATGTACAATCATAAAAATTACTTTAATTATACCCAAACTGCTCAAAATTGTTTATACATCCTTAGTATAAGAATGTAATCTACCAATGTTAAAAATCAAGATAAAGTGCCTTTTACCTATAAAAGTCAAAAGGAGTACATACGTTTTAAAAGTAGAGGCCCTAAGAGCCTTGATTGACAATATGGAGAAAATATTTAAGATATAGAATGTGAATGATTTAGTAAAGAATTGTAGGAGCTTTGAATGCAATTTTTGATGCAAACTTTTGAGGGATGTGATTTATGGAATGAAAACAAGTACTTCGTTTGTGAATTTTGCTAACACACACTTAGAATTAGATCCACATGGGCATTCCATCAAATGTGTGATAGGTTCTCCTAATCAAAGGAAAAGGGGGTTAGGGACCCCTCCCTCCACCTTGTCTTGAGAAAAGGTACCAAGGAGGTGTCTCCTAGTGCTTTTGCCTTCTGCCTAGGAAAGCTCATGAGAATATATTTTTAGTATGTGACTTTATGAGTTATTAAAGTCATGTGACTTAAACTCACTTTATGAGGTACATTAGTACTATGTGTTTTATATTATTAAAGTCACTTTATGTTTTTATGTTGACTTTATGAGAAAAAGGTACAAGGTACAAAAACACCATTAAAGTGACTAGGGAGCTCATTAATGATGGGGGAGACATAAAACATGGGGTTAATGTGAGATTAGATCTCCACCCTTGAGGCAATATAAATTTGATCAAATATAATAATGAGGGAGTCAAAAATTGCATGTATAGCATCTTGCATTGCTTAGAATCATATGGCAAGTGAAAAATGTGTAGATGCTTTATTAAAGTAAAAATGGTGTCATTTATTAAAAGTGAAAGACAATAGAATAACAAAGGCACTAACCCCAAGGGATAGCTCAATTGGTAGAGTTCCCATTGCTAAGTACTTGCCATTTGGGAGGTCACGAGTTCTATTCTTCTTGATGGCCCTGGGGTTAGGCTCGACCAGATAAGCTGGCGGGTAGATCTCTTCGGGTGGATCTGCCCAAATTATTACCTGTGGATGTAGTAGCCACTCAGTGACCGACAGTTGAAAAAAAAAAATAACCAAGGCACTAAATTTTAAAGGATTAGGTCCTGGGTAATTAATTTAGTTTTTCTTATACTAGACAATTAAAAAGAACAAAAATAATGTACCCACTCTAATTATCCCCAAGCTGCCTTGATTTTTTATAGAAACTTAGTACAAGAAAGTAATGTACAATCATAAAAATTACTTTAATTATACTAAAACTGCCCAAAATTGTTTATACAACCTTAGTATAAGAATGTAATCTACCAATCTTAAAAATTAAGATAAAGAGCCTTTTACCTATAAAAGTCAAAAGGAGTACATAAGTTTTAAAAGTAGAGGCCCTAAGAGCCTTGATTGACAATATGGAGCAAATATTTAAGATATACAATGTGAATGATTGAAAAAAGAATGGTAGGAGCTTTGAATGCAATTTTCAATGCAAACTTTTGAGGGATCTGATTTATGGAATGAAAACAAGTACCTTGTTAGTGAAGTTTTCTAACACACACTTAGCATTAGACCCAAATGGGCATTCTATCAGATGTGTGATAGGTTCTCCTAATCAAAGGAAAAGGGGGTTGGGGACCCCTCCCTCCACCTTGTCTTGAGAAAAGGTACCAAGGAGTTGTTTCCTCTTGCTTTTGCCTTTTGCCTAGGAAAACACATGAGAACATATTTTTAGTATGTGACTTTATGAGTTATTAAATTCATGTAACTTAAACTCACTTTATGAGGTAAATTAGTACTATGTGCTTTATAATATTATATTATTAAAGTCACTTTATTTTTTTATGTTGACTTTATGAGAAAAAGGTACAAGGTAGAACAACACCATTAAAAGTGACTACGGAGCTCATTAATGACGGGGGAGACATTAATGACGGGGTCAATGTTAGATTAGATATCCACCCTTTAGGCAATATAAATTTGATCAAATATAATAATGATGGAGTCAAACATTGAATGTATAGCATCATGCCTTGCTTAGAATCATATGGCAAGTGAAAAATATGTAGATGCTTTATTAAAGTAAAAATGGTGTCATTTATTAAAAGTGAAAGACATAATAGAATAACAAAGGCACTAGCCCCAAGGGATAGCTCAATTGGTAGAGTTCTCGTTGCTAAGTACCCTGTCAACTAGGAGGTCACGGGGTCAAATCGCCTTGATGCGCCTGGGGTTAGGCTCAACTAGATAAGCCGGCGGGTAGATCCCTTCGGGTGGATCTGCCCGGATTATTACTTGTGGATGTAGTAGCCACTCAGTGACTGTGAATGACAACGGAAAATTAAAGAAAAAGAATAACAAAGGCACTAAAGTTTAAAGGATTTTGTCCTGGGTAATTAATTTAGTTTTTCTTATACTAGACAACTAAAAAGAACAAAAACAATTTACCCAATTTAATTATCCACAAATTGCCTCGATTTTTTATAGAAACTCAGTACAAGTATTTAATGTACAATCATAAAACTTACTTTAATTATACTCAAACAGCCCAAAATTGTTTATACAACCTTAGTATAAGAATGTAAGCTACCAATCTTAAAAATTAAGATAAAGTGCCTTTTACCTATCAAAGTCAAAAGGAGTACATAAGTTTTAAAAGTTGAGGCCCTAAGAGCCTTGATTGACAATATGGAGCAAATATTTAAGATATACAATGTGAATGATTGAGAAAAGAACTGTAGGAGCTTTGAATGCAAGTTTCAATGCAAACTTTTGAGGGATGTGATTTATGGAATGAAAACAAGTACCGTGTTAGTGAAGTTTTCTAACACACACTTAGCATTAGACCCACATGGGCATTCCATCAGATGTGTGATAGGTTCTCCTAATCAAAGGAAAAGGGGGTTGGGGACCCCTCCCTCCACCTTGTCTTGAGAAAAGGTACCAAGGAGGTGTTTCCTAGTGCTTTTTCCTTTTGCCTAGGAAAACACATGAGAACATATTTGTAGTATGTGATTTTATGAGTTATTAAAGTCATGTAACTTATACTCACTTTATGAAGTACATTAGTACTATGTGCTTTATATTATTAAAGTCACTTTATGTTTTTATGTTGACTTTATGAGAAAAAGATACAAGGTACAAAAACACCATTAAAGTGACTAGGGAGCTCATTAATGATGGGGGAGACATAAAACACGGGGTTAATGTGAGATTAGATCTCCACCCTTGATCAAGGAGAGTTGATATCTAAGCTCTACCCTTGATCTTAGGGATAGGGCTTGTTGACCACTCCATGTCAACTACCCCATAACTGTACATTTTTTCACGCATGGATTTCCATCATGTCTGAGCATTCAGATGATCCACAGATTCATCATTATCTTCTATATGTACACTAGTGTTCTGTAAATCCATTCTGCATTTTGTAATGTAAATGATCCTAGTAAGACAAATGTCTGTAACAACCTAGGTAAATTTATTTTTCTAATAATGATTTCTATCCTAGGAGGTTTTTAGTGTCACCGATTCATGTGTGTTTTTAAACATGGATGATCGGGAGAGTTTTTCCCTCCAGCGTCACCCCAAAGTTAGGGTGGATTTTGTCGTAAGGATTTTAAATGAGTCCTAGTGTTATTTATCGAGTCTCTGTAAAAGTGATTTGGGAATAATTCTAACTATTTGGTTAGATTATTTTATTACTAGTCACTTAGTGATCTAAATCATATTTTGTGTCACAAAAATGGGTAATTATTGAGGGTCTATAATGAATGGGTGTTCCCCCTTGATGGCTTAGAATTGTAATATTTCATGTAAAAAAATATTTAGTACATGGTCCCTCTTAGTTAGACACCATGGTTAAATATTAGAGGGTTGGAAAAATTAATAATTGTTGGAATTTCTAAGTCTAACTATTGGAAACCCTTCATGTACTTTTCTGATTTATTTTTGCCTACTTGTTTTGATTAATTAACAAGTTATTTACCATGTAAATACTGAAAATAAATACAAGTACATGCTCAACACATTACAGATCATCAACTGAAGGAAACAAAACAAGCACACAAGTGACACTGTTGTTTTTGGACTAATGTCCCTGGAAAAACCCAATGCGGGAAACTGGTGCAGCTATCTGAGGGTTTGTATTATTAAGTAGTTTTAGAATACACTCTGGGAACCAAAAAGGCTCACCCAACAGAGAATAATCTCGACAGTGGTACCTCTCAGTGGGAGACAGATGTTCCCGCTGAAACCCCGGATACGCACTCTGACAACTCCCAGCTCCAATTTGCCACACGAAAACCCCAATGTCAGCTTGTAGGGACTATGTCAGCCCTTTCTGGCCCAGCGTCTGCCCAACGTCACCTTAGCTCGCCTTGCGTCAACCTCTGGAGGAACTGCGTCAGCCCTTAGAGCTTCTGCATCACCCACATTGGCTCTCTGAGGCACTGCGCAGCTCGTAGCTGCCTCTACGTGAGCCCTGGCTGGCTCTGCGTCCCTTTCTCCTGGCTTCTGCGCTGATCCTCCTGGTACTATCTCTGCCTCTCTGCTTCTGTATTCACTGCCCCTCAGCGGTAACTCTGATCACTCCTTCAATTTCCTCAGCAAACCTTGTCCCAGAAAATCGAATTCTTGATCAACTCGGTGTGTTCTCCAAGTGACCCTCAAGCTTCCTCTTATACTTTTCTCGTTGACGATTCAACGACCGAAATTAATTCCCTAATCAACGGCTAAGATTAACTCTGGCTTGATCCATGACTTTTGGACCCTTCTAACAAAATATTATATTAATTTACATTAATATTTTATTTTCCCTAAGTTTAGAATCTGCCCAAACCATTTCTAGCTATTGGAGATCTCATGTGTCTTAGCCTCTCCACCAAGTTTCGAGGCTAGAGCACATCTGATGCTACCCCAAATCAAGAATAATCCCCTCATGAGTCAATTAATTAAAATTTCTGGCTAAAATAATTTAAAATGCTAAAGACAGAAATTTAATTAATTTAGGTCCTAGGAAAAATTAAATTCTCCAACATTTAAATTCGTGGGTTTTAAAGTCCCTATTTTTTGGAGGTCCCAGGCCAAGGGAATATTGAAAATTTCAAGATATTTTGAACCCTTGGGCCATAGTAGTTAGTCAAAGTCAACTTGTTGCGGTAATTAACTCAAAATAATCATTTTTGAGTTAATTAAAAGGAAATTAAAAGTGAAATTCAAATTTCTTCGAAAAGTAACTTTATTTCAACAGTGATGATTAAAAGATCATTTGATCTTCATCAATGGTTGAAATTGCTTTGACAGGGATCAAACCAACTAGCCGTTGGAGAATTTTTCTATAAATGAGAGACTTATCTCCATTATTTGATCTGATTTATGAATCGTGTACTTGCACTAAGAAAGCTCTTGTAAGCTTTTCTGGTTAATAAAACACAAAGACTTTGGGGTTTCAGATTGTGGTGTTTCTCTTTTAGATTTATGTGGTAATATTGTTCTTAATATTTGTTGCTTTTATTTGCATTTGCTGGTTAATAGCCTTTAAGGATTAATTTGTGTACAAGTATCTTGCACAGATTTCTGGGTTTTTAAGAATATCATTTTAATTTGATAGAAGTAGCAAGTATCTCTATTTCTTGATAATTTTATGATAATTTTTTAGATCTTTATTAATCTAACAAGCAGATTTAAGTCTGCAAAAGTTATCATTCAAAATTTGGGCGTTTGGTGAAGTCCTTAGCTGAACCAACTGACTCTCAGTTTACAAAATCTAAAAGAGCCCACTATCTTTTTAATTTCTGAAGTCATTTTATAAAATATTTTACTTGCAGGGTTTTTCTTGGGCTTGCGCCTCTTTAAAATCTCAAATTTATTTCTAAATATTGTGCAAAAATTTGTTTAAATCTGACTAATAGAAGGCTTTGATCTATAGATCTGTAGAATATTATTATATATTTGTAAATAGCAAATTTCTAATTCATTGAGTTTCTGGGTTTTTCATATTTTTGTATATGCATGCTTTGGGGTTTTCCATCTTTTATTTGTGCAAGAAAAAATATGAAAATTGCAGGTGATTTTTTTGGATTTCGGAGAGAGATTTGAGCCACAAAGGTCATCTCCATTTTGTTTGCAAGTTGAGGGAAATTTCAGAAGGATCGTGGGCAAATTTTTTTAGGGCCTTGAGGCCCAACGCTGGCCATCTCCAACCTCATTCTCAGCGTCTATCATTCCACTCTCAAGCCTCTCATCTTTTCAGTCTTCTTCACCATAATTTTCTCACTAAATCTTTCCTAAATTTTTCCTAAAAGTTACCCAAAAAAAATTAACAAAATTTTCTCAAAATTTTTTGAGTTTGGCATTTGCATTGGATAATTTTCGGTGACTTGGGCAACCCATCTTCAGGTGTCTTCAAGCCCCTAGGGGCTCATTGGTGCACATCTTCTAAACCCTTACCTTTTTCATTGATCTAATTGAAAGCAAGATTAATAGTGATATAAATTTTAGTTATTTGAAATTTAGCAGCAAATTAGTTTGCATCTTTCACTGCATTACATTTCAGAAATATAATTATTTTCTGAAACTTTTGCATGCTATTTTCTAAATATTATTTTACTGTTTTTTTTAGTAATTTTCTGAGTTTTTAGATCAAATACATCAATAGATCAGAAAGAATTAAACTCAGAAATTTTATGAATTCAACAGTAGATTTAATTTATATTTTTCACTGTTGTATAATTGCTGAAATAGAAGTTAGTTTCAGTAACTTTTGCAAACAAATTTCTGAAAATTGTTTTACTGTTGTTTGGTAGTTTATTTCTGAGTTTTTTAGATCAAGACTGTTGATTTAAAATAATTAAACTCGGAAAATTTCTGAATTGTAATTATCTTTTTTTTTTCTCTGAAAAAATAATTCTATTAAGATGACGTATGGTACAATATGAAGTTACAACCAAGAGAAGCAAGAAAACGGGCAGCTGGAAAGGATAGACTATCCACCTCGGCCCCTAAGAGAAAACAAGAAGAGAGCAGTGCTAAGCAAGAAGTAACAAGAAGAACAGAGTAACAAGAGCAGAACAAAGGATTCTACCCAACGTGGGTAGAATCAACTATTCGGCATTTTTTCCCTTTCTTTTTACCAACTTTGACCCAACCAAGATGACTCTGTTGTGCTGGCATGATTTGCAAACTGAGCTGGGCTAACGGAGAGGTCTCCTTGTCTGAATCCGAGGGAGAGGACTCATGAGTTATTTTCTGTGAGTTTGGTGGGACAGTAGAATCCTCAGGACCAGTCGAGGGCGGATCCTGTGCTAGCTTTGCGTCCATTCCTTCCGCATCCCCTTCCTCTTCATCTGAGCTGGAATCAAGATCATCCATGGGGGGAGGATCATGAGGTTTCCAGCTTTTGGATTTCGGCTTAGGATTGGCTTTCTTCTTTTGGGCAGGCATCGAGGGACAAGAGCTCTGAAGGTGCCCTGTGTGATGGCAATTTCGGCAGCGAAAGGCTGTGTTCTCGTAATCCAGGGTCTGAGTCCAATGGAAGTCTCCAATTTTGAGATTAATCTGATTAGGTAGACCTTTGCTCATGTCTATTTCTGCACAGATTCTGGCGAAGGTGTATATGCCCTTTTCTCCTCTAGAGGTGTCTGTGGCTAGAAAGCGGCCTAGAGTATTGCCGACCCCTTGGAATACAACAAAGTGCCATAGATGCGCTGGGAGATTAGGAAGTCTGACCTGGGGAGCTTGGTGATGATTGCTGTAAAGGGATCGAAATCTGGGAACCAAGGGGTGAGGAATAAACCTACTGAACCCCAAAACCATGGGCCTTCAGTTAATGCTTTTTGGTAGTCCTCACTGAAAGAAAACACTACAATGAAGAAACCCTTTGAGCAGAGAAGAACCTTGCAATTGTTGTTCTAGTGAGAGTGAATCCATTGGTAGAGATCTGCTGTGCGTGGCCATAGCCCATTAAACCTACAAATAATGCCATGCTCTGCATACTTCTGGATTTGCTCATCCAGTGTTGGATGCATTATTTCAATGGAAGGGGTTTCCTCTAGTTTGTCCACCAAAAAAGGTTTGGGAGCCTGAGCTGGTGGAGCTGTTTTCTTGGGCATCTGAGCATGGACGACATCTTTGTATGAAAAAGCCGCAGCTGAAGATGACTGTCCAATAGCTCCCCCTCTCAAACGAAGGGTAAAAATGATGGAGGCATTTCTCGTAATGCTGCAAAAAGAAAGGGGATAAAGATCCTCAAGTTGTTTACCTTCGTGGAGGAGTCGTTGAGATGCAAAGGGAATCCCCAACCTAAATTCTAGAATTTTCTTGAGGTCCTGCACTAGATCCGAAGAGCTCACCCATTGTAGCAGAGTTTTGCTAGAAAGGAGCACGATCTGGATCTGGAACGAGGCAGAGTGGTCAGACTTCTGCTTTCTTCTGTAAATCTGAGACGAGAGGAAGCTAGTGCTTTGGTGGGCCACCTTTTCCTGAACTTGCCGCAGGGGCTTGTGAGAAGATGTGGTGAGAGTCCAATGGTCATTGAGTTTGTCATTTCTTTCAGCCCAAAAGAGCTCCCAGGTGCTCCATCCAGGCAAATCCAGGAAGCTGAAAGAATTCTGAATATGAAATACAGAGTATCGACTATTCTGGGGAGGCAGAAGAGGTTCTAATGGGGTTGAGCAGCCTTCCAGAGCGTAATATTTCTTCCCAAGAGCCGCAGCCTGAGGAGAAGAAGGATTATATTCTGCATTTCCGTCCTTAACCTTTGCATCTACTATCTGAAGGGGGCGGCTGTTACGATATGCAGCAGCAGAGGGCCGAGATCTGGCTACGCTGTTGTCCAGAGCGGAGCAGATTAGAGGGAGGTGAGCACCCAGAAGGGAATGGAATACATGCGGTTCAGCATCGATGGAAGAAGCCGGCATTCCATGTCTGCTTGATCGATCAGGGCAGAGCGAGTACAGGGCGGTGGCATGGAAGCTCCTAGACGATTCTTTTCTGATGATGTTTCCCTTGGAGCTAGGGCTTTGCTGACTGGTGAACTCTGTGGTAGCCCTCTGAAACAATGGACTGTTGGGGTGCAGGGGCTGGCTAGAAAAATCGCAGCCTTGCTCCATGATAGATATTGCTTGTGGGTTCCTGGCGATGTCGTGCTGGATCCATAAGCTATTGAGATGCAGGGTTAATCTGGAACCCTCGAAGTTTGATTTGTTGCCTGTCAAAGCATCCAAAATCTTGGCAGCCTGCAGAAGTCCCTCGAGGCCGGGTGCCGTCCTCATCCTCACTGCGAAGCTGCCAATGACCTGCAGAAGAAGAGTGTCCGCCGCCATATCTGCTGCAGTGCATGCGTGGCTTGCTGAGAGCCCAACCTGTACATGTTTCTCTTTTTTCTTCGCAGGGCTGCATGCGATCTTATTCTCTGGGTTTGGCTTGAATGGAGTCGGGGCCCCTCTGAAGCTCGTGTCGCCATCTTCTGCAGGGCCAAGCCAAGGCCAGACGGCGGCTGAAGGAAGGGAGGCGACGGCAAAGAGATTAGGGTTCATCTTCGTTGCTCCCAGAAAATCCTACGTTGCAGGTCAAGTCACCATGTCTTGATTGTTTTTTCTGAATTGTAATTATCAGTTTGTCATTTAATTTTTTTTGCTGTTATACATAGAAATTTTTGAATATTGCATGGTTACAAGACGGTTGATTTAAAATATATTGTTGCTACTAACACCTGTTTTAAGAGCAGATTTATAGACTGATATTTCATTGATGTAATCTGAGTTTAAGCACTTAGTTTAATTTCGGAAATACATTTGTTTTTTTTACATGCTCATACGAGTTTTATTTATGCATATGATGATCTCTGATTGAGTATTTCATACAAATGTTTTTTTGAATTTAAAGTTGTTTATTTCCAGCGTTTTACATTTCAGCCCATTGTGCATTTCAATAATTATTTGTGCAAATTTTACATTTACAGTGCTAGTATAAGTACTTCTTGCTTTCACATTTAGATCACCACTTTTCTGAGCCTTAAGTTAAGCAACAATTAAGACATATTTCAGAAATAATTTTAGGCCCTCATTTAACTAAAATTAACCAATTCCCTGCATTTTACATAGTTTTAAATTTTGCATTAGCATATGAGACAGTTGAGTCTTTTTAGTAGCAGTTTCTCATCCTTTGCTTGAACCTTATTTTTCTTCACAAGATAGTTGACTCCACAAGGCACTGGTATCACTTTCTTCAAATCATTTTGAATCTTTAAAATCTTGCGCAATCTAAAACAAGTATTGGTTGCTTAGTTTTGTCTCCCAGGTTGGTTGGTTCCCAACTAATTTTTCTTTTTTCCATTTCCATAGGGTCTTCCTCCCTTAGTCTGCTATTGGGAGACAACTCAAATGGAGTGATTGGGGATTAGTGTGACAACCCTCGATCTGAGTTGTTGTTGCGGTGCCTAGACATTCTGTGCGACAACGGGGCTCTCTCAACCTAATGAGACTAAAAAGGAGGAAAAGGCAAGAAAGCTCTCATTCGTCAAGTGCATTTTGTTGGAGAAGAGGAGAAGAACAAGAGAAGAGGAGGAGGTTGCGACAACAAGGGTTTGTTGAAAGAGAGAAACACTTACAGCGAGAAGTCACGAAAAAGAGGCCTGAGTATCCAAGCAGAGAAGTATGGCACACATTCCTAGGTGAAAAGGCTGAGTTATAAGCAAGAATTTAGCAGCACACAGACTAAGAAAGTCTGAGTTTCAGCTCGAGTTTTCAGGCCCGAAAATTTAGGAGGTAATGAGAATTTCGAGGAGATGTTAGAACCCAAAATTTGTGGCAAAATTTAGCATAATTTTTTGAGATGAAGAGGGTAGATTGCTGATATGTATTTTGAGTAGTGAGCAGATATGTGGCACAAAAAACTAGGAGAGCTTCCTAGTCTATCAGCAAGTTTTTCAAGGAAGGAAAAGGTGTTGAGTAGTGGCACATTTTCAAGCAATCAAAGTCTGTCAGTGGCACAAAATTCAAGGGGAGATAAGTACCTTGATGTGTTTTTAATGTTGTAATTAATTCTTTGAGAAAAAACAAATAAAATCCCCTTCTAAACTGGTTTTCCCCTTGTGGGTTTTCTAGGATTAGTGTTTGACCAAAAATCCAAGTGCCTTAAAATTTTGTACATGCTTTTCTTATTTCCTTATCAGTTGATAGTGAAAAGTTAGAAGTAGAGGTAGTCTGTTAGTGTTTCAGTTCATATTTTATTTTCATGTTTATATATTAGCGTATGTGGGTTATGGGCATTTAATTGATCCATAAAAACAACTGAAACTGGGGTGGGCTATGTTACCCACCACTAGTGGGTGACCCCATAGGATAATTTTTCTCCTAGATGTGTCTTCAAGCGGCCGCTAGCAGTCCCCAACAACCAAAAATGTAGCCGACATATTGTGCCTCTTGATCTCTGCTGTTTGAGCGAGTCATATTTCTCATCATCCATCTGTTGAGGGCATATGTTTGAAGGCGGGATCCAATCCTAAAGGTATGTTTTTCATTGTGCAATTGAGTGCTTACGCTTGCACTTTGGGCATGGATTATTGGGTGACTTGGAAGGAGAAAGGGTTATGAATGTAGTTTTGTTCCCTCACCTTAAATGGGGGTTTAGTCCTCAATCTTAGTCCCATGGGATCTCCCCTATTGGCTCATAGCTCTAGTAAGGGCACCACTTGGGAACCTCGATTCTGATAGCGTGGTCCTGATTTCTTATTTCACATTTTTCACTCCCCTCTGCCCATTACAAGCTCTATTTCATCATCTCCCTCTTTGGGTCCATAAGGCTCTGGTACACCCCCTCCCCTTGTCCACATGTTTGGGTCAGGGTTGGAAATGTTGCCTAGAGGTTGATGCAGCTAAAAAAAAGATAAAAGCATATTATGGCCACATACAAAAGAAAATAATATCACAAAATGAAAAATATGGTTGGGACATTATATTAGCATGTGGGAAAAAGCAAACGTGACCTCCACGCCTTCATTATGGCCATCACCCTGGTTATTGTTGACCACTGAAGTGTACCCAAAGAATTTTTGAAGACTCCATGCCCAAGGATATATCAAAGGCTTCATGTATCATCAAAGATCATCATATCACTTGAGTTTTTCAAATCAACTTCTTCTCATCTTATTCTGTTGTATTCAGATTCCACAAGCCCTATAGAGATGATGTAAAGTGATGCTAGTATGATGAGTTGAGTCATGTAAAAGGCCTAGGTAAATTGGGACCTTGTCATCAAGTGAGTTTACTTTGGGAGGTTTTTTTATACTTGGTTAATTATTATATTCTTATGGGGACGTAATAATTAATTGAGTTTGTTTTTCCAAGCATGACTCCAAAGTGTTGAAGTTTCTAAGTTTGCTTAATTTAGAAACCCTCCATGCACTTTATCTGATTTATTCCTACTTACATGTTATTTTTCCTTAACAAGTTATTTACAATGTAAATACTGAAAATAAACACTAGTGCATGCTCAACATATTACAGATCAACAACTAAAAGAACAAGAACAAACACACCATATCACACCATTATTTTTTGACCAATGTCCCCGGAAAAACCCAATGCGGGAAAATTGGTGCAGCTATCTCAAGGTTTTCTTATTAATCAATATTAGAGTACAATCTAGGTGCCGAAACTGGCCTACCCAACAGAGAATTTCCTTAGCAGCTATACCTCACAGTTTGAGAGAAATCTCCTGGCTGAAACCCTGGAAAATCCTTCCGGCAGCTCCTTAGCACAAAACTACTCTACAACCCCAGCGTCTGCCCAATCTGGACTGCGTCAGCCCCTCTCTGTCTCATGTTGGCCCTGCGTTAGCCTTTCTTGGCCTGCGTCAGCCCCAGGAGGCCCTGCGTCAGCTTCCTAGGCCTCTGTGTCAGACACGCTGGCCTCTCTGGTGCTCTGCGCAACACTTGGTTGCCTCTGCGTGGGCCTGCATGAGCCCTTGCTGGCTCTATGTCACTCTCCTTGGCTGCTGCGCTGCTCTCCTGGCACAATCTCTGCCTTCTCTGTTACTCTGTACTCAATGCCCCTCAGTTGCTCTCCTGATCACTGATTCTATCTCTCTTAGCAAACCCCGCTCTAGAAAATAGAATGATTGATCACTCTAGTGTACTTCTCCAAGTGACCCTCAAGCCTCTTATACTTTTCCTGTTGACATATCAACGACCGAGATTAAGTCTTTAATCAATGGCTAAGATTAGATCTGGCTTGATCCATGTCTTTTGGACCATTCTAACACAAATTCATATTAATACATATTAATATTTTATTTTCCCTAAGTTTAGACTTAGGAACTCCATTGAAAATATTAATTATTTTAATATCTCATGATCTGTTTAGAATCTGCCCAAAACCTTTCTGGGTATTGGAGATCTCATGTGCCCCAACCTCTCCACCAAATTTCGTGGCTAAAGCACATCCAATGCTACCCAAATCAACACTCCCTCTTAGTGAGGACTGTGCTCTAGCAATACTCCTTACCATAGTTTTAAAAACCGGTGGAAAAAACTGGTTACCGGCCTAACCGGCCGGTTGGAAGCCTGGCCGGTCCGAACCGGCCCTTCTAACCCGGTTTAGACCCCCTCGTGCCCAAAAAAGGCCCTAACCGGTAAAAACCGGCCGGTTTAGGGCAGAACCGGCCGGTTTATAGCAAACCGGCCGGTTCCGTCCTAAACCGGCCGGTTTATGGACAGGCCGCCGGTTAAAGCAAAAAAGCGCAGCGGTTTTGGAAATGAGGGCGGTTTAGGGGTTTTGGGGGTGAGGGAAAGGTATTTTCCCTCCAAAAACACCCTCACACTTGCTATAAGACACCCCTCTCACTCTCATTTGTCTCATACAACTGATTTGGAGTGTTTGTGAGTGTTTGTGAGTTTGTTTGTGAGCTTGGAGAGTGTGGAGTTTTTGCTGAAGTAGTCATCTTGGAGTTGGAGTTGGAGCTATTTTGGAGATAGTGTGTAGCTGTCAGTGGAGTTGCCATCATCAAGAGGAGGCTAAGGGAGCTACTTTGCATTTCCAGGTAAGGATTTGCACTTGATAATTCCTCATTTGAGTCTGTTGTCCATGAATTTTTTTTTTTGTGCTATAAACTTCTCACTTCAATGATCTATCATCTATGCTAAGCCTATGAACTCTCTAGCTCTATGCTATCAAATTTTGTAGCTTGCATGTGCATTTTTTTCCTACATTTATCATTGGTTTTCCATGTTCCTTAGCTGCAATTTTTTTTTTAAATGGCTGATTTATTTGCAAATTGTTATTATTTCAAGCAAACATGGCTCCAAAAGGAAAGGACAGTGCATGGGTTCATTGTGATGTAATTGAGGGAAAAATGATATGCAAATTATGCCATAAATCTATTGGAGGTGGGGGTATTCTTAGGTTGAAACAACACTTGGCTGGGGTAAGAGGCCAAGTAAAGCCATGTGATGCACCAAAAGAACTGTTAGGTCCTATTAGGGCAGAATACATTGCCAAGCTTGAAAAATTTTATGAGGATAAGGCTAGGGAGAAGGCCATCCAAGATGAAATTGCAAGGAAGAGGGAATTAATGGAAACCATGAATGTTTTGAAACAGAGTGGGTATGATGATTATGAGATTCAAGACTCCACTTCTATCCCTTCCACCAATGACCCCTTTCACTATGTTCATCCTTCTGTTGGAGTTGGCCAACCATCAAAAGGAACAAAGAGACCAAACATCCAAAGTTATTTCTCATCTTCTGCCACCATTGCCTCTTCTAAATCTAATCCCACTTCCTCCCAGCCAAGTTCTCAACCCACTTTGGATCAGCATTGGAAAAAACAATGCAAAGAAACTTCTCACCAATACATTGCTAGATGGTGGTATGATTCAGATATCCCATTTAATGCTGCTCGCTCACCTTATTACCAAGCTATGTGGGACTCTGTTATAGCTGCAGGAAAGGGCTTCAAAGGCCCTAGTATGCATGACTTGAGGGGAGCTCTTTTGCAAAAAGAGATATCTTCCATTGATGAGTATTTGGATGAGTTTAGAGAGTCATGGGTCAAAACAGGTTGTTCCATTATGTCAGATGGATGGACCGATGGAAAGAACCGCACTATCATTAATTTCCTTGTTTCTTGCCCTCAAGGAACCATGTTTTTGAAATCAGTTGATGCATCTGATAGGGTAAAGGATGCAAGCCTTCTATTTGAGCTTTTGGATAACATTATTCAAGAAGTTGGGGAGCAGCATGTTGTGCAGGTCATCACTGATAATGCCTCAAACTATGTTCTTGCTGGAAAGATGCTTGAGGCCAAATATAAGACCATATTTTGGACTCCATGTGCTGCACATTGCATAGACCTCATGCTTGAGGATATAGGCAAGGTGGAGTGGGTAAAAAACACTGTAGAGCATGCCAAGTGCATTACAAAATACATTTACAACCACTCATGGGTATTGAGCCTAATGAGGAAACACACTGGAGGCAAAGAGCTTGTTAGGCCTGCAATTACGAGATTTGCAACTCACTTCCTCACGTTGCAATGTCTCAATGGTCAACATAGAAACTTGCAGAAAATGTTTTCCTCTGATGAATGGTCTGAATCTCGGTGGGCTCGTAGACCAGATGGAAAAGACACCAAAAAGAAAGTGTTAGACACTTATTTTTGGAAAAGGTCTGTAGAGCTTGTGAAAATTACCGAGCCCCTTGTTAAGGTGCTAAGGTTGGTGGATGGGGAAAGATTGGCCATGGGCTACATTTATGAAGCTATGGATCAGGCAAAGGAGCAGATACGGGCAGCTTACAATGACAGGTTAGCTAAATATGGCCGTATATGGGAGATCATTGATAACAGATGGAACAATCAACTCCATCGTCCTATACATGCAGCCGGGTATTTTTTGAACCCAAGGTATCACTATAAAAATCGGCTAGGAGATCAGCATGATGGGGAGGTCAGAGCTGGATTGATTGATTGCTTGGAGCGCATGGTCCCTAACCATGTAGACCAGTTGGAAATACATAGACAGCTTACTATTTTCAATCAAACAAGTGGTACTTTTGGCAAAAACTTGGCAAAGATGGCAAGAGATGTGGACCAACCAGGTAAGCAATTCCAATTTCCATTTTGTTTTTCATTTCAAGTTAAAATTGTTTACGTTCTTTACAATTCAAATTATAAACTAAGTTACTAATTATTGTCTTTTTCTTTGCAGCACATTGGTGGGAGTCATTTGGTGGCCAGTGTCCTCAATTGCAAAGGTTTGCAATTAGAGTCCTCAGTCAAACTTGCAGTGCTTCAGGTTGTG
Organism: Pinus tabuliformis; assembly: GCA_031772625.1. Classification (NCBI taxonomy): domain Eukaryota; kingdom Viridiplantae; phylum Streptophyta; class Pinopsida; order Pinales; family Pinaceae; genus Pinus; species Pinus tabuliformis. The sequence continues at coordinate 663,812,482 of CM062810.1, read as the reverse complement.
AGCGCAATTGGTCTGTTTTTGAGCGCATACACACGAAGAAGAGAAACCGTTTGGAACAAAAACGGTTAAATGATCTTGTTTTTGTGCAATACAACCTTCGACTGAGGAGGAACCAAATGATGAGCAAATCACCTGATCTAGATCCCATTGTGTTGGACGATATTGATCCAACATCAGAATGGGTGGAGGAGACTGAAGATCCTATGTTTGAGGCTGATTTTGATATCGACATGGCTTTAGCGGAGGATGAGGCAGATTATGTGGCGGCATCAGAACCAGGATCAGTAGTGGCATCAAGGAAAGGCAAGGAACCAATGGAAGGCACTAGTCGTGCAGGTCGAAAAACTCGTGCTTCCATTAGGTCCACTTCTATTGTCATTGGTGGCATTGATACTGATGTTGCAGATGAGGCAGAGGCATCCTCAGACTCTGAACCAGATGATGTCTATGTAGCTCCTGATGATGATCCTGTGTCTAGTAGTGGTGATGGACTTGATGATTGATCATGTGTACACTGTAGACTTGTAGTAGGCCAATGGCCTCATAGCTTGCAGCATTGTTTTTGGACTTTATAGGCCATTTAGAGCCTCATTTCTTATGTATTTTGCTATTTTGTCGATGATATGTATTGCACTCGGTGCCATTTTGATATATTCACCTTTGCATGGTATATAAATGAGCAAACTTTGCATATTTTGTCTCTATTGGCTTGGAATCATGGTTTTACATCTTAAAAATAGTTTTGTTTCATTAAAAATTAATTATTTAATGTATTTTTTAAAAACCGGTTCGTTTAGACCAAACCAGTCCCGGTTAGACCGGTTCCGGTCGGTAAACCGGTTCATTAGGTGGACCGGTCCGGTCACCGGTTCCGGTTTTAAAAACACTGCTCCTTACTGAGTATTACTCTGATCATCTGGCATCAGTACCTATGCTGATGCTAGGCCTTCCTGCCCAACATCCTTTGCACTGTTGCATCCTGCACTGCTACCCATGGTTCTGCCACTGCCACTACTGCATCTATACGACAGGTCCCTCTGCATCTGTTCTCCTGTTGGTCCTTTCTCCCAACACTGCATCTGCACTGCACCTCTCATCATGTTGCATGTTGCCCACTGCTACATTGCAACTCAGTTATTGAGAAGTAAGTAACTGATCCTCCAACTGACCTCCCTGTTGGGCTAGAAACACCCACTGATGCTGAAGCTTCCTCTGCGCTAACAAGTGCTCCCTCTCTTACCTCTGTGTTGCTGTAACAACTCCCTGGATTTCGCACCGTTGCACACCTCTCTATGCCTTCCTGCACTGGTGCAACACTCCTATGCCTCTCGCACTGCTGCAGCTTGCTAGCCTCACGCTCTCTCGGGACTCCTGCACTGTAGCTCTCTCTGTCGCTCCATCCGCATCCGTCTCTACCCACCCAGCCAGTCCTGCTACTCCTCGTCGGGTCTCCTGTAACAAGGTCTAATCCTGTTGCACGTAGCCTAGGTTTATAGTGGCAGCAGTTAGATTTGATCCTGGGTCTGTTCAGGATAACTCTCACCAGTTACCAATTATCCTAGATTAAAAAAAAAAAAAACAAGGTCTAATCCAAGAGGGCTGGGTACCTCAAGGATCCTACTCCTCATCGCTTGTAGTTTTCCTGACTACAGCTCGATGTCTCCCCACTTCCACTCAAGTGGCGTGTGTGCACTCATGGCACAGTCATCATCTGTCAAAACTTCCTTCTCTGCCCGTGCTGGCGCTGCCTTAGTCTCAGAAGACTCTGCCTTAATTTTCTTCCTTGGGCACTGGGACCAATGTTGCACGAAGCCCCCCCCACGGTTCCAAGCCTGGAAGCGCGTCCCGTGCGAAAGCGCCTAGGAAGCTTCACCGGAAGCACGCTTCCAAATTTTTTTGCCGCTTCCTGGACTTTTCGGAAGCGCGCTTCCAGACCTTCGAAGTGTGCTTCGTATGGCGCTTTTGCTGTACGAAGCGTGGCGCTTCTATACGCTTCCGTACGATTCCGGAAAAGCACCGCGCTGTTTAGAAAATCGTTTTTTTTCAATTTTTTTTTTTAAATTTTAGGTGAGTTTGCTTGTTGGGGGTGGGTCCACCTTGGGTTAGGGTGAGGAATGAAGGCAAAAAAAATATAAATATAGCAGATGCTCCCTCATGGTAATGTTAAATTCTTAAAGTAAAAGTGACATTCTCCTTTATTTTTCATTTTCATCCTTTTACTTAAATTTTTAACATTACTATGAAATGACTCAGGATGTTTGAGAGTGGTTCCAGCCTCATTGGACTTCATATGGAGAAAATAGAATTTCATATCCTATTCAAAGTTCAGCAGACTTAACAGTTTTCAGGATCAATGGGATTGTGGCATTTCATTAGATTATATCAAGTATGAAGGTATGCGATTAGCATTTAATCAAGAGCACCAAGCCCTATACGTACCCTAGTGTTGGTGGTGTTAATTGTTGAACTCCTTTGTCACGTGGCACGCCCTTAGCAAAAAATTACCTTTCAATCAAGTCAAAATCATCGATCAAGCATGTTAAGCTTTTTCTACCATATTTTAAGTCTTGAATTAGGTAGTTTGATCAAAATTGGGCAATGTTGACTAATATCCCTAGACAATCGAGATAGAGGCAAATGCTAGACAAGAGGAGAAGAATCTAGATTCTAGATGTTTGATGCATCTAAATGGTTGATGCTCGAATAATTAATCATTAATGTATAATGGATGTTATATCTATCTTGATTTATGCAAAAATATGCATGTTTTCATGTCTTCTACAACTAATTTGGTATTTGGGATGTTTGTTTTGAGTATAAATGCAAAAAAATATTTATTATATATATATATATATAGCAGACGCTTCGCTTCCTAGATTTTTGGAAAATGATGCTTCCGCGTCCCCGCTTTGTGCAACATTGACTGGGACGCATAATGACCCATCTCCCCACAGTGGAAGCACTTGATCTTGGAGAGATCTTTCTTCTTCTGCTTCTCCTGCTTTCCCTTAGATGTTAGGGCCACATCCTCCTCCTCTTGCTTGACTTTGATCCCTTTGTTGCTACTACATGTCTTCGACTGTCGTCTGATCTCTTCCTGGCGAAGAGTTTCCCACATCTCGTCCCAAGGTGGGAGAGTCCTTCTGCCTAGGATACTCTGGAAAAACACTTCCCAATCTTCTGAGACAGCATTCAGGGCTGTCCTCACCATAAGTTGTTGATCTGGTGTCGCTCCTATAGTAGTCAACTGGTCTCGGATCTCGTTCAGTCCTCCAAGGAAGGTGTCAATCGATTGACCCTTCTTCATCTGATACGACCTCATCTGGTTCTCGAGCCTCATTCTTCTCTGCACAGAAGTATGCTGGTACAGGTTTTTGAGAGCCTCCCACATCTCAACTGCTATTTCCTTCTTAGCTATATGCAGTACCATATGATCCTTGACCTCGTCAAGGAATATGCACTTGGCCCTCGCCATCACCTCTTCGTACTTGTCGCTATAAACTTCAAGGTGAAGTTCTTGACATGATTCTTGTCAAAAACTGATAAGATTCTAGCCTTCCAGACTGTGAAGTTCGATGCTCCGTCCAGTCTATCCTGGTCTCTTACCCCGTGTAGTGCCATTATGCTCCTCTACTTCCCTCCTAGAAGTTCTCTGTTCGATTCCTCTCAGTCTCTACTTCCTGTCTGGAAGTTCTCTGTTCGATTCCTCTCAGTCTCTACTTCCTGTCTGGAAGTTCTCTTCTGGACTCCCTCTAAGTCCTGATTTCCCTTCTGGAAATACTTCTGTCGCTTGTCGATATGCCCCCTATTTTGATCATCTTGTGCAACTGCACTGCTGATCTAGGTTCCTCGGCTAGAAATCCTCGGTAACAACTCCTCTAGCCCTGCTCTGTCAGGTATTGTTCTGACTACAGTACCTCACCAGCTCAACTTTGAAATATTTTTGCAGTCTTCTAGACTCCCGCAACTGCCTCTCTGTGAACTGCATCAGCCCTTCTCTGCCTCACGTTGGCTCTGCGTCACCCCAGATGGGTCTGCGTCAGCCCTCTTGCCCTCTGTGTCAGCAACGCTGGCCTCTTTGACGCTCTGCGTAGCTCCTGACTTCTTCTGCGTGGTTCTAGTTGGCTCTGCATCACACTTCTTGGCCTCTGCACTTCTAGAAACAGCTTCTGTCACCTCGGGATAGCTGTTTTCTATTGCTATTGCTCCACTCGGCTAATGTCTCTTAGTCCTTCTGTGATTTGCAACTTGTCTCTGATACCATGTTGAAGTTTCTAAGTTTACTTAATTTAGAAACCCTCCATGCACTTTATCTGATTTATTCCTACCTACTTGTTATTTTTCCTTAACAAGTTATTTACAATGTAAATACTGAAAATAAGCACTAGTGCATGCTCAATATATTGTAGATTAACAACTAAAAGAAACAAGAACAAACACACCATATGACACCTTTATTTTTGGACCAATGTCCCTGGAAAAACCCAATGCGGGAAAACCGGTGTAGCTATCTGAGGGTTTTCTTATTAAGCAATATCAGAGTACAATTTGGGTGCCGAAACTGGCCTACTCAACAAAGAATTTCCTTAGCAGCTATACCTCACAGTTTGAGAAAAATCCCCTGGCTGAAACCCCAGAAAATCCTTCCGGTAGCTCCTCAACACAAAACTGCTCTGCAACCCCAGCGTCTGCCCAATATGGACTGTGTCAACCCCCCTCTGTCTCATGCTGGCCCTGCGTTAGCCTTTGTTGGCCTGCATTAGCCCCAAGAGGCCCTGCGTCAGCTTCCTGGGCCTCTGTGCCAGACACGCTGGCCTCTCTGGTGCTCTGCGCAACACTTGGCTACCTATGTGTGGCCCTGCATGAGCCCTTGTTGGCTTTGTGTCACTCTCCTTGGCTGTTGTGCTACTCTCCCGGCAAAATCTCTGCATTCTCTCTTTCTCTGTACTCAATGCCCCTCAGCTGCTCTCTTGATCACTGATTCTATCTCTCTTAGCAAACCCCGCTCTAGAGAATAGAATGATTGATCACTCTGGTGTACTTCTCCAAGTGATTCTCAAGCCTCCTCTTATACTTTTCCTCTTGACATATCAACGACCGAGATTAAGTCACTAATCAATGGCTTAGATTAGATCTAGCTTGATCCATGTCTTTTAGACCAATTCTAACATAGATTCATATTAATACACATTAATATTTTATTTTCCCTAAGTTTAGACTTAGGGACTCTGTTAAAAATATTAATTATTTTAATATCTCCTTATCTGTTTAGAATCTGCCCAAACTCTTTCTAGGTATTGGAGATTTCATGTGCCCCAATCTCTCCAGCAAATTTCGTGGCGAGAGCACATCTGATGCTACCCCAAATCAACACAAAGGCGGAGTACAGCTTGAAGGCGAGGCCTTGGGTGAGTCCTAGTGTCTAGAATCATTCTATATTACCATACTATATCAGTCGTAAAGTTTCATGGAATTTGATTAGGTCTAGGTGTCATTAAAAAAAAAAAATCGTACAGACAGAAATTTAAATAAAATCTGAATGCAATATGTAAGAAGTGATTCCCAGAAAAGTTGTATGGGGTATGTGTGCTCAAAATTACGTCTGTCATCGTCAACTTTCTACTATGGCACACTTCGAGGGATAAAAATTAAGTTTTAGACCTTCAAAACCCATTTTTCATAAGTTTAGTGGGAAATCTAGCATTAAAGTAAACCAGTAATAAATTAAATGTAGAAAAATAAATGACTTGGAAACTATCTCAACTCAAAGGATAAGTGGAGGATGATTTGGCACTTTGCATCATAAATTCATGGGCCACTTAAGGAAATCGATTTTTTTGGCATTAATGAAGTAGCTGGTGACGTGGAAAATCGAATTTCCTGAGTTAATGCACATGTTTTATGGATTGTATGGAGGATTTGATGGAGACTTGTCTCCACTTCACACTTGGCATCCAAAGGAATATCAACGCAATTCTGAAGGAGATTTACACTTGGCACATTGGAAGCATCAACATGAGGTGTCATCACATGGTTTGATCATGGTGTTCACACTTGGGTTTTCTCATCTTCACACTTGGACAATTCTATTTTTCTTGAGGATATCTTGGTGCCACATATGAAAATCGATTTCTTGGAGTTCTCACACTTGGACTTCAATTTCCTCCCTTGGGATCTTATCCATGGTCATTTGTCACTTGGTTGCTACATTGGGATTTGCTCCCATTTCTCTATGTAATAGAGCTTTTTTCTCTCATTTGTTATCCATTTTTATGAGCTATTGTGCTTGGGGAAGCTCTGCTTTTATGTACATTTGTTTTTGTTGAAAAATGTAACTAGGTTCGGTCTTCATAAAATGTATTTGTCAAAAGAATTTTTATTCTTGTTACAATGACTTATTAAAGCATGGGTTTCATGCTTGGATCGTCATTTTATTAGTCAAAGTCCCCATTGAGTACTCCTAGGATTAATAAAGAGTCAATAGAGTCATTGTATATTTTATGAGACCTTTCTTGGGCTTTCAAACGATGTAAAAAGAATTATTTTTGAGCCAAAAATAAATTAGGTAACCTCCACACCAAGTCGTCCTCATGAAGATCAAGTTGGCCTCAAGGAAGGCAATTTGACCTCATTGGAAGGCTATATATACAAGGCAGTTCGACTTCATTTGAGCACATCAATCTCTCAAGCATAGTTTGATCTTTGGAAGCTGGAAGTTGGGAAGAAGTGCGAAGTTGAAGGGAGGGTCCAAAAGGAGTGTGAGTTTGGTGAAGAAGAAAATCAAAATTTTGGTGCTCCTCTCTCTCTTGTGTGGATTTGTTTAGGAGATCGAAGTCTCCTAGTCAAGGTCAAAGTTGCGGCTAATGCCAGAAGCTGCAAAGTCGAAGTTGTTAGGCTCGAAGTGCTGTTGCTGCTAGGTCGAAGGTTGGATCGAAGGAGAGGTTGGCTTGGTGTGGAGGTCTTTGTCTATATAGAAGAGTCTCAAGGAAAACTATTGAAGGGAGATATTTTGATTGGGTTTTCCCCTAGATAGGGTTTTTCCCTGGTAGAGTGCCTACATCTTATGTCTTGTGTTTTTGTGATCTTCATGCACACATAATTTGGTAATTGCTTAATGAAAGATAATATAACAAATAAGTAAAATACATGAACAAAATTCACAAGTAATGATCAAGAAAGCGAAATCTAACCCATAATCCTACTAGCAGTGATTTCTCAATGGTTCTCAATTGCAATAAAAGACTTTGGGGTTCATTCATCAATGTTGTTCCATTGGAATATGATGATTGACTCACTATTGGTATAATTTCCTTTGCTCATGATTTGATTTATGATAATTCCATATGCTTCTGTAGATTTGTTAATGTAAAGCTATCTTGCATTGGCAGTTGATTTAGAAGTATGTTTTAGGTGTAGAAATCTCTATCTATTTTCCAATAAATTTCTAGAGTTTTTCTTATTGCACTTGCTAAATCTATATGGGACTAATGTTGGATTGAAGTTCTGTAGAGGAAAATCTTGTTGGATCAAATATCAAGCGTCAGGGGAAGTCTTTGGAGAGACTAACCCACTCTTAATGCATTCTCGAAGGAGCTCCTATTAGTTCTTTGAATTCCATAGTTTATCTTACGAAGTGATTTTCTTTGACATAGTTTGTATACAAGAAAATAATTCATAATTTAAATCTCCTTAAAAAAGTGTGCTTTATTGATATATTTAGTTATTTAAGAGTATTTCCCAAACTACACAAGTGATGGGGTTCACTCCCATCGCTTGATTTGGTTTTATATATTATTTTGGATCATACTTGCATGCTCTTTTACACTAATTTTGTCTTAGTTTTGCAGCCCATAGTTGGAGTTTTGACACAAGTGCCTTGAGGAAAGACTATTGAACTCTAACTAGTTTTCTTGTAGGACCTCTCAAGCATCCAAGATTTATTTCAAGGAGGTCGTGGACACTAGAAGGAGCTGCAAATAAGGATAGGCCGTGGGCTTTTGTGGAGATTGTAATTTTCAGATTTTAGCAAGTCTTCATTGGCCCTTGAGGTTGCTATTGTTGGAGGGATATTATAGCTATTTTCTAGCTCCAAATCTTGTACTATTTCCCTTCATCTTTTGGGCAGCCCTCTAAGAGGCTTTAACTCCATTGTAATATCATAATAAAAGATCTCTTTTTCTTGTGGGAGCTTGTGTTTTACCCAAGACATCCTTTATCCTCTTTTAGGAGGATTTTGTGTGGGTGGATTAATTTTGCATATTTTCTAACTTTCCTTTTTTTAGCTCATTTTGCAATGATTTAAAATTAACACAACCTCACCATCACATTTCAATTCTAAATTAAATTTTGCTACAAGTTTCACTTGATGCTTTGCACTTCTTTCTTTCTTTGAAGTATAGGTTGATATTTTTCTTTAGAGCAATTTACTTCTTACATGCAAGTATTTGGAGTTATGTGGGAGGTTTAATTTAGTTGCTTAGCAATTTGCTTTCTTTGGGATACAATTTTCTCTCTATAAGCTCATTTGTTATTTTGCTCGCTTATTTTCCAAGCATACTTTACAAGAAAGCATTTCATTTTTTAGCTTCATCTCATTTTCAATTGCTATAAGTTTATTCTTTATTGGCATTTACTTTGATTGTCGTATCTGTGCCATTCGACTTCCATCATCAACCCGATCATGTTATGTTGTAAACCCAGTCTGCATGTGTAAATTGTAAATAATCTTAGTAGATCTAAGTCATGTATGTAAATTCCGGAAGGTTTTTTGTCTCACCGATCCATGATCGACAGAGTTTTCCCTCAGCAAAGCCGAAATGGATTTTGTCATTAGAATCTTAGGGGAATCCTAGTATGCTTCGAGTCTATGTAAAAGTAATTTGGAAATAATCATAATTATTTGGTTAGGTTATTACAGATTACTTGATCTGCTAGATTATATTTGTGTCGCAGAACTGGGTGGTCTATGAGGGTCTATGTCAAATGGGTTTTCCCACTTGAAACGTAAAATTGTTCAAGTCATGATGTAAAATGTCTTGAGGGTTAGAAAATGTTTCATCCCCTCATTAGTCCTAAGTCCTAGGTCCTAGGGGATTTTTCCAAAGGCTAAGTTCGAGGCTCCATTAAAAATAATAATAATAAAAAAATAATAATAATAAATTAAAAAATATAAAATAATAATAATAATAAATTAAAATTAAAAAATAAAATAAAATAAGTCAAAATTTTGAGAAAATAAATGTAAAATTTTAATTTTTAATTTATTAAAATGCATTTAACATTTCGACGGATGAGATTAAAAGGGATTTTGATCCTCATTGACGGTTGAGATTAGTTTGACATGGATCACTCGAACTAATTGTTGGGAATTTTTCCTTTAAATAGGGTGTCAGAGGTCATTTGAGATCATTCAATCTTAGAGTTGTCTGCTAAAAAAAGCTCTCTTGTAGTCATTTTTTGTGCAATAAAGAAAGACTTTGGGGTTGAAAATCTTGCTGGTGTTACTCTTCTGGAAATGCTGTAAGATGTTTTATTTTTCTGCATAATTTTATTTTTAGCCATTGATGATAGCTTGATGAAGATTGATTTAGGCACAGGTATCTTGTCTGATCTCTGGGGTTTGAATGATAGTTTAATTTCTGAAATATAATGGCAGGTATCTCCATTTGATCTGAATTTCACTGTTGTTTTCTCCCTCTATGTTAATGGTTGATTTAAGCTGTGCAGGATATCTTTAATTTTGAGTTTACTAGGCATTAGGGGAAGTTCTCGGCTGAACCAGCCAACTCCCAGATTGCGTTTTCTGAAAGAGCCCAGCCAGTTTTAATCTCGGGCTTATCATTAGAAATTTTTGCAGAAGCATGAAGGGTTTTCTGAAGCACCTTATATTAAATTTAAAATTTTGAAAATATTTGTGGCATAACAATAAATCTGGCTGCTTAGAGCCTTCAGTTTGTAATTACTGTAATTATTTAGCTAATTTTCAGAGTTTTTAGTTTCATCTTTGCACATATTGTTTCTGGGTATTCTGTTTTGTTATTGCAGGTTGTAGGACTGAAGTAGAGATTTTTGTTTGAAGCCAGATCTAGGCCCTGGAGGGTAAGATCTGGCCTCAACGTCATTTTTTGCAGGGATATTCTTCAAAAGATTTTTTAGGTTTTCTGAAGAAATTCGAGGGTTTTTTCAAGCTATCTGTTTGCTGCCTGGGATTTCATTTTGACAGAAATTTCGGAATTTTTTTTTTTATTTCTGTCAGCTGTTGCCTGGGGTTTCATTTTTGTTGCAGGAAATTTTGATTTTGTGTTCAATAAAGCTTTCGGAATTTTTAAGGTTTGGCTGTGGATTTTAAAATTTTTACGGGATCAGAAAAGTTTCTGTGTTATTTTCCTACCTTCCCTTTTCTCCTACGCTACCCTAAATTCCTCATGCAGTTGCCTATTCTTCTCTGCCTGCCCATGCATCGTTGCCCAATATCCTTACGCTGCTACGGATTTTTTGAAATCTTTAACGTTACCCTTCAGGTGCACCGAACTTCTATTCCCACTCTGTTCTAGTCCAGTGCTCTTGCCAGCAAAATATCTGCATCCTTCCATGCTGCTCCAGAACCTGCGAAACATACTCTCACTCCACGCTATCTTTTCCTTGCGCATTCCTCACATCTGCTCTTCCTCGTAGCCTCTAGAAACTGCGTCCAACCTGCAAGCAAATTACTCTTCCAAACCCTTCCAGCTCATCGAAACCCTCAGATCCGCCACCGTATCCATTTATCCCTCTGTCTGCAGCTCTCCCATCGAACCACGCATCTGCTAAACCTGCACGTTACCCATCAAAATCCGTTGCTACAATCCTTTTTTCGCTATCTTTACGTTCCCCTCACGCAGCAGTCTCCAAACCTCTCCGTCCTCTGCTCCTCACGCCTTTCTCCCACTGCGTATTTCTCCTCAGCCGTCACCTGCACCAACAGCAATAAAAAATTAAAAAAAAAAATCGATTTTCTTTACATGCGTAGGTTAGCATTGGTATTTCTTTTTTTTTACTATGAGTTTCATTTATTTTAGATTTTAGAGTTAGATTTAATCTTAGTTTAAAGATTTTAGATTTTTATTTTTATTTTTCAAGTTAGAGCCTAGTTTTTAGAATTAAATTTTAGTTAGGTTTTGATTTTAGATTTATTTCATTTTAGTTTTGGTAAGAGAATTTTAATTTTGAATTTGATTTAGATTTAGGTTTTTTGACTTTAATAAAAATAAAAAATTAAAATCATTTAAAAAAAACCTAATCCTTAGGCTTTTTTATTATTTTGTTTTACAGTTTAGATTTTTCTTTAGATTTAAGTTTTATTTTTTTAGACTTTAGTTTTATAAAAATATATAAAATAAAAATCGATTTTCATTTTTGTTATATATTTGATACTATTAGGTGTTAGCTTTGTGTTTAGTTATATTTAGTTTAGATTTTGTATAGTTAGGCTTTAGTTTAGAATTTAATTTTAGTTTTGTTTTATTTTAAAAATATAAAAAATCATAAATGCCTAAAAAGTAAAAAGGGTTTCTTTTCATTTTTTTTGGATCTTAGTTTAGAATAGATTTTAGCTTTATTCTGATTTTTAATTTTAGAATTTAAAAATAAAAAATAAAAAAGTTCTTTTAGGATTTAGTTTTAATAATTTTAAATTTCATTTAGTTCAGTTTAGTTTTATTTTATTTAAAACTATAAAAAAAATAAAATTGAAAAGCAAATTAAAAATTGGAATATTTTTTTTTTCTTCTTCTTCTGTTGTGGTAGAGTTAAATGTGCTTAAAGTGTTTATATCTGGAACTTAACTATTTGAAACCTGGTTAGCATTTAAATTTTATGGTTGTTTAAAGCATTTAATCTTTAAAAATTTAATTGCTAGATCATTGTTAAAGCATTGTGCATTTATTGATTATCTCGCAAAATTCATCTTTGCTTGGGTTATTTGATGATAAATGATTGTTTTACAAGGTTTATGCTTCTGCAACATTTAATAAATAATAATTTAATCATTAACTCCATAAGGCATTGGTACATTAATTTCTAAAAATCAATCAGGTGCTAAATTGCCTTGCTGTGTCTCCCAACCCAACTGGTCCACAGTTGGTCTTCATTTATCCCATAGGGTCTAACCCCCCTTAGCCTTGGGAGATGGCTTAAACGGAGAGATTGGGGATCAGGGTGACAGCGCCAGTTTGAGCATTGTCGTGCTGCCCAGACAATTTGTGCGACAACAAGCTCAATATTTTGGTCCAAATCCTAGTCGAATGTTATGACTGCCAGCTCCAATCCTTGTATGCCACATCATCACACTCGGTCAGCGATTGAGGTTTTGTTTCCTAAATTGGACCTTCAACTTTGACTGCATATCTCACAAATCATGAGGGCCCACGAGACGCTTCTCATACCACAAGAACTAGCTCAACGGGTAGAATCTTATGGTGAGGGTCTCTAAGACAAGATCACAAATCTACATCATCGAAATCTTCATCAAAGTGTGGGATATGACCATCGTCCAAGAAACCAAACCATAGACCTAGGGTTTCTTTCCTGCAACCTCTAATCTCCCTGATACATGCATATACTCTTGCGATGACATCAACGACCTGTTGCACACCTGCTCAATGATCCTGCAACTGTTCCCGCTTTGACATCAATGACAACTTGTTCAACACGTGTATCGGCGTATTCCAAACAATAGAGTCAATCTTTGAAAAATAATTAATTGGGCCTTGTTCATAAAGAATTTTACCTCCGCTCCTTCAAAAAATATTAATTTGGTCTTTGTCAGTTGTTTTATAAACTTTGGTTTTGAATAATTAGCCCCCTTTTTTTTATAAGAATGAGTCGGTCCTCTTGAAAAAAAATTAGCTCCGCCTTTCAAAATGAAATGAAATTAATTCGCACTTTCACGTGACTTGGCCAACATAATTGTCGAATGATTATTAAGTGGGCGACAAAGTCCAAGAAAATATGTCTAGCATTTTGTAAGAGAGATTTTGTAGAATCGTTAATGCCTCGGACCAGTGTTGCACAAAGCGCCCCCCCCCCCCCCCCCGGTTCCAAGCCCCGAAGCGCGTCCCGTACGGAAGCGCCTAGGAAGCTTGGCCGGAAGCGCGCTTTCGAAATTTTTAGACGCTTCCTGGAAATTTGGAAGCGCTGGCGCTTCCGAAGCGCCGAAGCGCGCTTCGTACGGCGCTTCCCAGACGCTTCCCAGACGCTTCCCAGACGCTTCCCAGACGCTTCCGTACGCTTCCAGAAAAGCTTCCGGAAAAGCATTTAGAAAATCGTTTTTTTTTTCAATTTTTTTTTAAATTTTAGGTGAGTTTGCTTGTTGGGGGTGGGTCCACCTTGGGTTAGGGTGACAAATGAAAGCAAAAAAAAATATAAATATAGCAGATGCTCCCTCATGGTAATGTTAAATTCTTAAAGTAAAAGTGACATTCTCCTTTAATTTTCATTTTCATCCTTTTACTTAAATTTTTAACATAACCATGAAATGACTCAGAATGTTTGAGAGTGGTTCCAGCCTCATTGGACTTCATATGGAGAAAATAGAATTTCATATCCTATTCAAAATTCAGCAGACTTAACAGTTTTCAGGTATTCAGGATCAATGGGATTGTGGCATTTCATTAGATTATATCAAGTATGAAGGTATGCGATTAGCATTTAATCAAGAGCACCAAGCCCTATATGTACCCTGGTGTTGGTGGTGTTAATTGTTGAACTCCTTTGTCACGCGGCACGCCCTTAGCAAAAAATTACCTTTCAATCAAGTCAAAATCATCGATCAAACATGTTAAGCTTTTTCTACCATATTTTAAGTCTTGAATTAGGAAGTTTGATCAAAATTGGGCAATGTTGACTAATATCCCTAGACAATCGAGGTAGAGGCAAAGGCTAGACAAGAGGAGAAGAATCTAGATTCTAGATCATTAATGTACAATGGATGTTATATCTATCTTGATTTATGCAAAAATATGCATGTTTTCATGTCTTCTACAATTAATTTGGTATTTGGGATGTTTGTTTTGAGTATAAATGCAAAAAAATATAAAATATATATATATATAGCAGACGCTTCCGCGGACGCTTCGCTTCCTAGATTTTTGGAAAATGACGCTTCGGCGTCCCCGCTTCCAAAAAACGCTTCCGCTTCGCTCTCGCTTCGTGCAACATTGCCTCGGACTAATTATTTTGCAACCAAATTATGGCTTTGGCACCTTCAAAATAGGCCTTCGACAATATGTAATTAAAAACCTCAGGCTGGCAGGAACACCAGCTCTGATACCACTGTACTATCCCTAATGGAAATTTAACAGTGGATACCATAAATAAACTTGAACGGCGAAATTATTCCCACATAGACACAACCAACAATTTGATATACAAATAGACACCAATAAAATCACTGAGCCATTTTATTAATCCACTAAAAAGAGTACATCAACATGAAGGAATAGTGGGACTTGGGCTTGCCAAGCAAGCGGAGAAAACCCCAGGAAAAGATCTCTAACCAAAAATGATATATGACCCTCGTAATGATGTAAATGGCCCCATGAGAAGACTGCTACAACCTACTACTGCAAACCCGTTCTCTCCAAAACTCTGTTGAAGCACCGGGATATTTCTGGGTGAAATCTCCTCAAGAGTGTTTGGTTTTTTTCCAACACCCAATAGCAAACCTGAGGGTTTCGTCTTGGGGCTAGAGAAGTTGCTAACTAGGTTCTCCAAACCTCATCAATAGAAAATATCAACAATCCAAGATGTCCCCAAATGGTCTCCTCCTCCTCTTTTATAGATTTGACGGACCCCTTTAGAAGTCTTTATTTTATTATTATTTTAATCCCTTAATACCTTTTCCATCCTTTTATTTTAATTAAAATACCTTTTTAATTTGGGACAATGGTAAATCGGCCACCATCCCTCCTTAGGCCAGTGAAAGTTACTTCCCACCGTCTTATCATGTAGTTCTTTTCGTTCCAGTTCCAACGAGCTATTACACTAAGGTTTCTTCGCAAGTATTCCTCCCGAAATGCCACCTTAAGTGTAATTAATTGAGTCAGGCCCATTAATAACTCTGTTTTTTGAAAGTTGTCGGAATGCAAAGAAACGAAAGATAAACTATGCAGATGATGGAATATACCAACGAATGCCATCAGACCTCATAAAAACTCCTCAAAACCCCTCTAAAAGCCCCTGGGCCTACTGATAGAGTAAACCCGCTCGTATGACCTAGCTGCCTCCAACCTTGAAAGTCCATCCTGGCCATGCCAAAAAAAGAAACATGACACAGTCTCTGCTTCCTCACTGAAGCTCGAAACTCTTCGGCAACTAACTTCTTCTACTCTGGAAAATCAAAATTTCCAAGTGCCTTTCGTGTATTCTCCAAGTGCCCATCGACTTCTTATTTCCTTCATTGGAGCACCAACAGCCAACATTAAAACTTAATCAAAGGCTAAGATCATCTTGAAGTCGATCCATGTGAGTTTCTAGACTATTCTCACCTTGGCTTAATTAATTAGCTATTTTACCTAAGTTTAGACTTAGGAAACATTAAAAAATAGGTTAATAATCTAATTAAGTAATCTCTATGTGTAATTTCCATAAATGATTTATGGGTTTTGGAGATCTCATACATTCTAGCCTCTCCACCAAATTTCGTGGCTAGAACACATCCGATGCTACAAAAACTAGCACTCCCTCTTAGCGAGGATTGTGTTCTAGTGCTGCACATCTTGCCACAACACTCTGTCTTTTTATCATCCTCTGTCACGCTACTGATGTCTGGCCATATTGCCCACTAACTATCGCGCAACTATGATGTTGCATCTGTGTTGTTGTTGACACTATTATACTACTGCCAACTCAGCATTTGCACTACAACTTCCTCTCATTTGTTGTTGCTGCAACTACAACTACTGCAACTGAGAAGCATCCAAAAGACAGAATCATCTGTGTTCAATATGATGCATCTGTCTCTCAAGACCTGACTGCTACTAGCCTCTGCACTGTCATTGAAGAATTTGCATTGTTACTGATTCTGTACCAAGCCGCTTGCTTTGTTGTCAACACTCCATTGCGCTCCTCAGTATCTGACTGCTACTAGTCTGCAATTGCCACTATGGTATTGACTGCATCAACTGCCACTGATCCATGTTGCTACTGAATACTGTGGGCCCCTGTAGCCTGGTAATGATCCATGAGGTGGACTCCTAGACGACCCTGCCCATCTCTGTAGCTCTCTAGGGCTACAACACCAAGTCACCCAAACTCACTCCTAGAGGTATATCTACGAACATAGAAAACTCTTCATCTAGCTTAGAGGAAATCTTGTCTATTTCTGCGGATGTTGCCTATTGGTCCTACTTCTCATGCTTGTCCTTCTTCCCAAGAGGACATTGTGTGTTGTAGTGACCGAACTCACCACACCTGAAACACTTGACCTTTGACAGGTCCTTTTTCTTTTTCTGCTCCCCCAACCCCTGACTGCGACCCTTCGATGCTAGGGCCACATTCTCCTCCTCCTTCACACCCTTCAATCTGCTGCTACTTCTGCCATTGATGGAGCTCTTAAGCAAAGCTTGCCTCAATTCCTCCTGCTGCAAATCAGCCCACATCATGTCCCATCTAGGTAGCATGTTTTTGCCCAATATACTTTGAACGAAGACTTGCCAATCCTCCGAGGCACTATTTAGAGCCAACCGTACTAGCTCCGATGGTTGAGGCGCCTCCCCAACAGTTGCAATCTGATCTCGGACCTCCTGAATCCTGGTGAGGAAGGGATCTATGCCTTCTCCCTTTTGCTCCTGATGCATCTCAGCTTTTCTTCCAGGAATTGCTCGGAAGTACCCTGATATAGCGTAGAGAGAGCTACCCACATTTCCCTGGCAGTTTGTCTGCCACATGTGAGACTATATGATCTCGGACTCCATCCAAGATCAACCGCTTTGCCCTTGCCATCTCCTTCCTGTATTCTTTGAGCTGATCTGCATCTTGGGGTGTTGATTTTTGGTAGCATCAGATGTTCTCTAGCCATGAAAATTGGTGGAGAGGCTAAGGCACATGAGATCTCCAAGACCCAGAAATCGTTTGGAGAAATTCCACCTGGATGAAGAGATATTAAAATAATTAATATTTTTAATGGGTTCCTAAGTCTAAACTTAGGAAAATAAAAATATTAATGTGTATTAAAATGGGTGAGAAATTTCAAAGTGGCGAGGATCAAGCTAGTTCTAATCTTAGCCATTGGTTAGGGACTTAATCTCGGTCGTTGGATCGTCAACAGGAAAAGTATAAGAGGATGCTTGAGGGTCAGTTGGAGACACACCAAGAGAGATCAATAATTCGAGTTTCTGGGGCAGGGTTTGTTGAGGAAATCGAGTGAGTGATCAGTTGCAGCGAGGGGCAGTTCAGCAAGAGGATTTCGATCCAAGGCTGAAGGATACATATCAAATAGGAAGCAGAGTTCCGGAAGAGGCAACGCAGAGCCTAGGAGGGTTGACGCATAGGCAACAAGGGTTGACACAAAGGCTAAGGAGGCCAGCGCAGAGGACGCAGAGGGCCAAAGAAGCTGACGCAGAGGCCGTAGAGGTTGACGCAGAGGACGCAGTGAGCTTCAAAGGCTGCGCTGAGGTGATTCAGTGGGACAGATTGAGAGTTGATTGGCTGACGTAGAGCCAGAGAGGGTGACACAGTTCCAAAGAGGGTGACATAGTTCCAGAGGAGTGCGTGGAGCAGCTTTCGCTGTCTAGCACAAGGAACAGTCGGAGTCATTGTGGGATTGTTCATCCGGTTGTTGATCAGCCGGAATATTTGTCTCCGAATAGAGGTATTTCTACCAAGGATATTCTCTGAAGGGTGAGCCATTTCTGGCACCCTAGTTGTATTCAGAAATCTGTTTAATAATAAAACCCTCATATATGCTTCATTGATTTTCCCACATTGGGGTTTTCCGGGCACGATTGTCCAAAAATAACGATGTCCCTTGTGTTGTCTCAGTTATTTCAGTTGTTGATCTGTATATTAGTGAAGGTTTCATTTGTGTTTACTTCGATGTTTATGTAAGTAAATAACTTGTTAATGTAAAGAACAAGTAGGAGATAGTAAACCAAAAATTGCAGTAGGGGTTTCTGATGTGTTAGATTCAGAAAATTTTCACATGGGGAACTGCCACCACATTATTTATGTAGGCTTTTAGGCCATATTCATCTAGAAGGAAGGACATCCTAGCCTTCCAGATGATGTAGTTGGAAGATCCATCCAACCTATCCCAATCTCTAAACCCTGTTGTAGCCAATACTGAATCTGATCTGGAAATTCCCTCTTCCTCTGCTCAATAGCTGCTCTGCTACTCACACTCTCTTTTGGAATGCATAGATATGCTAGCTGCTATTGCTAAACTACAACTGGGAAAATCAGATTTCTTGGCTAGAAACACTCTGACAGAAATCTCCGTTTGTGTGTGCAATTTCTCTTCCACCCGACACTGATTCTGATGTTGCAAAACCTTCTTCGTCCAACCAAGGAATCTGCTCAGTGAAAATTCGAGTTGTTGCTACTCCCTCTGACTATTGTAATCACTATCCTGGGATCTAACTGTTGTAATCACTATCCTGTGAAATTCGACTTTTCTTCAACCCTGCAACTAAAAATCAATCTTCTAACCTAGCAATTCAGCGTGTCTGTCAAGGAACTACGCATCCTCTAAGAATTTGGCTTGCTACTCCCTCTGAACAACGAAATTTTCTTCTCTGCTTCTAAGGGTTTTGTAATAGAAGAATAGCATGGTAATATACATTGACCCTAGACACTAAGATGGACTTGAGGCATGATCTTCAAGTCGTCACCCGGGCTTTGGGGTAATGCAATGAGTGAAAAAACCTAGAAAATTATTCGCCGCTAAAAAGCAGAAATAATTAACCAAGTAAAAAGAGCACTCCAAGTTGTACTCGCTTGTTGATCGAGTCTCAACATCCTAAGTTTGTTACATAGCTTTATTCATCATGCGCTAGTAGTGACATTTATACAATATCCCTGTAGGGCAGCGGAATCTCAGTACAACATAGAAAAAGATGAAAAGAATAAGATGAGTTAAAAAAATCTGACTATATATGAACTTTGATGGTACATGAAGCTCTTGACATATTCTCGGGCATGGAGTCGTAAAAAAATTTCAGGTGCCACTTCAGTAGTCAACAAGTCCATCACTGTGCTTTTAGGGTCTGGCCTGAAGTTTCTTTCTAGGTCCTAAATTCTGTTTTTCCCATCCCAAAGCATCAACGATAGTAATTATAAAGATCCTTCTTGACAAATGACTGCAGACCAAAATGACACGGTAAATTAATTGAATGATAGAGGGAGTAAAAATAGAACATAAAATTATGAAGAAAGAAACAACCCAGAAATTTATTTCCATGGACTGGATGTTTACAAAATCATTGTGGATGAGGGGAGTGCCATGGAGGTGCCTCCTGCTTTCTCTTCTAACAAACTTCTCCCTTGTTTTTTGTCTACTCCCCCTCTTCATTTCAAAACGGGGAAGAGCCAAGGATTCCTCCTAGATCCATGCTGCAGCCTATTTCATAGCTGTCTTTCCTTTTTCTGAGCTGCATGATGAGCATTGAGCAGTTATGACGACATGGATCTTCAGTTTCTCTTTTGTTTACAAGATGGGAGATAATTATTTTCTTACTATTTTAAGTTATGGATCACGCACTTCCAATATTATGTGGTGGCCACCCCCACTGCATGTCATGATATTTGATGATTAACTATTTGTAATTTTGAATTTCCAGTGTCTCATTTTGCCATGGAAGTATCGTCGAAATGCATTAAAAATATACCATATTCAGAGTGATAAAAAGATTAAAAAATGTGTTAGCGCCTTCCTCAACAAAGTACTTATAGGGGACTGTGTGTCATTGTTTCAGAGAAATTGATATGACCGATCTAACATCATATCTATGTAGATATACTAAATCAATCACATGCTTGAACATGAAATTCTCTTGACTGTGATTCTTTAATGAAGGGCTATTTATGATTTTGTTGACATAATCAAAATTTGAGCCTTTGTTAGCAATCATTATTTAATACAGAGCTCATTTTTCTCTGCAGATACTGTTATTTTCAGCCACCTTCAATGACAATGTCAAGATGTTTATAACCAGAATGATTCCGGTTGCAAATCAGGTGTATGTGAAAGAAGAGGATTTGTCATTGGATGCTATTAAACAATACTGTGTGAAATGCCCAAATGAACTTGAGAAAATTAAGGTATTAAAAGACAGAATTTTCCCACTAGCAGAGAAGCTTGGGCAGACAATAATATTTGTTCGCACAAGAGAGAGTGCAAGTAGGCTGCATAGCATGTTAGAAGCAGAAGGTCACAAGTGCACTTCCATTCAAGGTCCTCTCAAAGCGGAGGACAGAGATCGCATAATTGGGGAATTTAGAGCAGGGAAAACAAGGATTCTTATATCAACTGATGTTATTGCACGAGGGTTTGACCAAGCACAGGTTTTTTTGATAAGCTTCCTGTGTTTAGGTTACATTTATTTTAATGGTTTTAAATTTTAATAGCTCCTGGCTTATAGAGAGAGGTGAGGTTCTAACATACTCAGTTCTATTACAGGTTACCTTAGTTGTCAATTTTGACCTCCCTGTTAGAGTTTATTCCACAGACGAACCTGACTATGAAGTCTATTTGCACAGAATTGGTCGAAGTGGACGTTTTGGTCGCAAGGGTATATAGTTTCCTATTCTTTCTTTTAAAATCCTGAATACACCATACATGAGGGGTTTTTATTACAGCCAGTTGCTCAACTCTGCATTTGGCAGGAGCGGCTTTTAATTTTGTGGTCACGACACAGGATAAGGAAAACATGAAGAAAATTGAAAGGCATTTCCAGCGACATGCAACTGACGTACGTTACAGTGTTATTAATTGTCACTTCACTTTACAAAAGAGAAAATACTGTAGGAACTATGATTAAAACAGAACAGCCTTGTGTGCATAGTCTAAAGCTAATTCATTTTTAATATTGGACTCTACTCATCATATCCTAACATCTTAATCAAGTTCCAACCTGCCCAGATATCCACTTAATACTGTTGTTTATGCTTATTTCTTCTTGGCTATAAGAGACATGGCAGCTAACTTTCATAAATTAAAAATTTCAAGTGACAAATTGTACATTGTAGCTTCTTCCATTAATGACATCGCATCCTCATATTTCACATTGTAGCTTCTTCCATGACATGATACTCCTCAAAGATACAGACATCTCTTTACAACTCTTCCTACCTGGTTTCATTGTGATTTGGCACTTGTTAGGATTGCTGTTCAAGGTGTCACACTTGCAACAAACCTGTCTGAGTTGAGTTTGGCCAAGTTGGGAAGCTACACACATATCACAAGACCCAAACTCTAGTAGAACTAAGTCTTTTCCTTTCTTGAAGTCTTGAGTGAATCATCATGAGTGGAGAGGGTGGCTGCTCAATCTGTGTTTCAGTCTCAACTCAAAGATTGTTGTCAACCTGCATGCTGGTACTGGTTCTAACTTCTAATATGTCACGGTACTACTTACCAAGAGGTCAACTATCGTAGTATAATCTAGAGTGAACACACTTAACTATGGAGCTTTCAACTTCAACTCCCCAAACTAACTGCCGGTGTTGTATTTGAAATTTGGAGCAACATTGTTCTTATAATAGATAGGAAGAGAGACATGACGTACACTCTAAATAGATATTGATTGGTACTTCTAGATTGTTGTGGCATGTAATCACACACACTACTAAACAGATAATAATTTGATAGTTTTATACTGCCGTTGCATGTAAATACACACTCTGCAAGAATATCTTCTCATTTAGGGAGAATATGGAAGTTTTCTGAGAAATTTTTCGATGATAATGAGATCAAAATTCATTTGTCGACATGTTTCGAACCATCCAGTGTGGTTCATTGTCAGGACAAGATGGAGAATCAGATCTTGGCATCGGGATAAATAGAGAGAGTGGATGAAGAGACCAATCATTCCAACAGCTAGAATGTAACGGTTACTTTTGACTGGACCAAAAATTAAGAAATATTCCAAAATTATATATAAAAATAATATTAAAAAATTCTTTATTTTGACTTTATGATTTAAGTTTTTTTATTCCAAACTTAAAATTATTATTCCAAAATTATATATAAAAATAATATTAAAAAATTCTTTATTTTGACTTTATGATTTAAGTTATTAAAAAATATCTCTTAATTTTTGGTCCAGTCAAAAGTAACCGTTACATTCTAGCTGTTTCAATGATCTGCATTCTAGCTGTTGGAATGATCGGTCTCTTCATCCACTCTCTATTTGTCCCAATGCCACGATCTGATTCTCCATCTTGTCCCGATGATGAACCACACTGGATGGTTCGAAATGCGTCGACAAATGAATTTTGATGTGATTATCACCGAACAATTTCTCATAAATCAAGATATGGATCACAAAAGCCTAAATTTGAACAATATGGAAGTTATATCATACCTCTTTTCCATTTACCTGTTTAGAGTTTGCATGATATTAATTGTTAGACACTACAGGTTTGTTGGGATAATGAAGGTGATTTTGAGAGCGCATTGAAAGATGCAGGCCTTGCTTAGCTTGTAAGTTCTATTCCACACCAAGTAGCTTGTGAATTATAAGAAAAATTGAATGTGGTGTTTGACTTTGATTGTTATACATGCAGGTGCCCTGGGATAATGAAGATATGTTTAAAGTTCGTTTGGAAGGTTATTTTCTGTAAAATGTACATTCAGCAACTTATCTGCAGAAGTCAGGGTGAAGCTCATGAGACAATTAATGTCCCTCCAGTGCCATGGGAGGGTTGTGTATGGCATAAGGACTTTTGGCATTAATCCATAGTTCAGTTAAGTTAGCTTTGGATATTGATGGAGCCCTAGTTTACCCTTGGTTTGAAAATTGAAATCAATGACCTAATTTCTATTTAAAATTTTGTAATCGTCAGTTGGGTAAGTTTTCAGTCACATTTTTGTCCAGTGTGGAAAAGTTTTGTCCGAAGCTTACAACTACTGACCAATCTCTTAGCTTAATGTTACCATTCAGGGTGATTATGTATATCTGTATATTTGATACTTGAAGTTTAGCCATCTCACTGGTGACCGTTCCAAGCACCCTAGTGAATATTTTTGTAATACTAGCGGAACTGGGCTTCCAAATTGGAGGGCAAGGAGGCCAGTTTAAAGTCATAAATTATAATGGTAGTCTAAATAGTGCTGGTGAAGCTTACCACACGATTTTAAGTCCCCGTGGAGTCATTTTGCTTATTGCTTAGTTTCTAGATGAGTCTTCATCATATCAGTTCTGGACATTTCAATATATGCACAATCCAAGAGCCAGTATGTCCATTATTGTAATAGTTTTCAAAGGCAATTTGTGTTGGGTTTCATGCTAGTGACATTGATCAAGCACAAAATCATATTTTGTTGCTACTTGAGTCAAATATAACTAAGTTATGTTTGATAATTGCAATTTCTCTGATGACTGTACCAAGCCGCCTTCTGAATCTTTTTGTAATACTAGCGTAACTGGACTTCCAAATTAGAGGATAAAGAAGCAGTCTAAACTCATACATGTAGTCTAAAATTTAAATAGTGCTGTTGAAGCTTCCACATCATGAAGCCCCCATAGTGTTGTGTTGCTTATTGCGACAGTTTTTAGTTTCTAGATTGGTTTTCATCATATCAGTTTGGATATTTGAATATGTGCATAGTCCAAGAGCCAGTTGTGCCCTATTATGGTAATGGTTTCCAGAGGCAATTTTATCATCCTATATAAAATCATATTATGATGTTATATTCATAAAGAAAGAAAATGGATAATATTTAGAGTTTGAATCTATAATTTGGCTTTGTCTCTAGGATTGCTTAGGATAATCTTCCCCCCTGATATCTACTGGTGCTCCATCTATATTTCGTAGTCAGACTTTTTGATTTTGAGCTGTCGAAGATCAAGACTAAAACGTAACTCTTTGCTGAAAGACACCCACTTTATTGCTGTGTCTTGGGAGGTCAGCAGTGGCTTCAGAGGAATTTGAATCAGCAGTGAAATCACGATACATTGTGCCAAAGAGGAGTCAATAAAAACTAGGATCTACAACCTTTTGTTCTAAATGCAAATGCTTTGTTCTATTTCTAAAATGCCAAAATAAGTGGCAAACCTATTAGGAAATTAATGAATTTAGGTGGAGGCTGCAATAAGACCTTAAATTTAGTTTCCAATAGAATGTTAAAAAAATAATATTTTTTTGTTATATAAAAAACATATTTTTTTGTTATATAAAAAACATATACTCTTTTGTCAAAGATAAATATTATAAATTGTTAAAGTCAAACACAAATTAATAGTACTATTGATTGCTATAGTATTGCTTTGGCAGGGACTAATAACAAGAAAAAAGATAATTGTAATTATCAAATATAGACATCCAATTTCTTATATATACATGCTTGATCATTAGCTCAATGTCAACGTGTTATTGCTGTCAACATGTTGAACCCATCGTCACCAAAAGAATTATAGCCACCCATAACTTCTTTGAGAATTGTAAGTACATATTTTTTATTTCTTCCAGCAACTTCTTAAGTAAGTATCAATCTGTGGTTGAAAAAATGTACTTGAAGTTTTTATTTGTAAGTGGAATCTGTAGATATGTGCTTGACCTCCTTTATTTGTTTCACTTTCGGTCGAGTATGCAGCACCAATTAATGGAAAACACGGATGGATACGAGGACACACTCGTACGGCCCTGTGCCAAATAATTTGCATAATACAACACCAGTGGAATTCATCTTGTGGGGCGGTAGAACCGTATTTCGGTGTTTTTAAAACCCTGAGTTGTTAAATTTATGTGTAGTGAGATTAACATTTGGCTCTTTTCATCACTTGGATTTTAAACTCTATGGAGTCACACATTATGAAGCTTGTGCTCCAAAGTAAACCCCTCGTCTATTTGCAAGGCACATCTTGCAAGGATACACGTTTTTTTATGAAGCTTGTGGGCCAAATGCCATATTAGACCTTGGCTATTGGCAAGGCACATTGATCATTATGATACATATAGTTATAATGCCTTCATATATATCAAATATGATATAGCTTACCATTATATTAAATATTATAATGTTCCCAACAGTAGTAGATGTAGGTGGATGTGGGGCAAGGTGAGCGGGGTTATCTATGATCTTGGGGGACAAAAGGAAATGGAAATCGTTTGGGGTTGGGGGAAATGTTACAAATCATGAAGTTGAAGCACTAACAATACTCCAAAGGCCTCACTACTTTTAAAGACCACCGGGTCAAAAAGGCCATAGTGATGGGCAATTCATTGGTTATTTTGAGATTTCTATCCATCTAATCCTTCCAACAAACCTAAAGTTAGCAAGAATCGATCAAAAAGCCCTCTTGGTAACAAATTAAAGCAAATCATGTTCTCCAATATTTGAAGAAGCATCAATATGGAAGTTGATGTGAAAATTCCTAAATCTTACAATCTCAAGAATCCTACTACAACCAACTGAATCTACTTCACCTAGATTGTAAATTCTATTACAAGATTATTTCAAATTTCTTCTTAAAACATTGAAGTAAATCACTGAAGCAGCCTACACCAAATTAAATATGATTCTAAAACATAGAAACTAAGCAAGGAAAATAGAAACACATAGGACAGTGATTTTTGGACAATAGTCCTAGGAAAATCCCGATGCAGAAAAATTAGTGTAGCAGCTCTGAGGGTTTATTATTATTAAGCAGTAGCAAATTCTGAATACATTATTGAATACCTCACTGGGTTATTCAGTGACAGAGAGAAATATTGGCAGAAGCTTTGTGAGTTTACCTCACACAATCACTGAGAAAAAGTCTCGGTTGTTCCGACTACTGTATGAAGTACCCTTGGCAGGCTTTGTTCTATCACTACGCTGCCTCTATGTTGTCTCAATGTCAACCCTTTAAGGCACTGCATCACCCAACTAGGGAATCGATCATTAGCCCAGAGTCACTGGTCTCAGCCTCCCGATCTCACACCCCGACCTCTGGCTACTGAAACTGACCCTCTGCTCTGACTTTCAACTTTCTCTCTCTCCCTCTGCATTGCTTCTGCATGGCCCTTCTGGCCATGTGTCAACGTCTGCGTTTGAGTCAAGGATTCTGGATCACCCACTGCCTCTCTGTGCTGATGTATCTCCGACTGAGAATCTCTCTTCCAAAGCTACTATCCTGCCCCTCAACTACAAGAAATCTCCTCAATCAATTATTCCTCCTAAGAATTTCGCACTTCAAAAAATCGATTTCCTCAATCTGTGTGTGTTTTCCAAATGACCCTCAAGCCCCTACTTATATCTTCCTATTAGACAACCAACGGCATAGATTAAATCATAATCAAAGGCTCATATCGTTTTGACTTGATCTGTGGCTTTTTTAAGCAGTTCCACCCCTAATTAGATTAATTACCCATTAATATTTAATTTTCCTAACTTTAGGCTTAGGAACCCATTAAAACTATCAATTATTTTAATAAAATCACTTCGAGGTGGGATTTTCCAAAACGCTTTCTGAGTTCTTTGGAATGCATGTGCCCAAGCCTTCTTACAAAATTTGAGGCCTAGAGCACATCCGTGCTACTCCAAATCAATAGTTGACACACATGCAATATAAGGGCATGCTCACAATGAGGGTTTTATAAGAGAAAGGAGGGGTCAACCAACCATAGTGCAATGTGGTTATTTCCCACTTATATTTGTTTGCTAATGTTCGATTTGGGTTAAGGAGTCTCTTTAAGGCTTGTTTGTGTTCTATTCTTGATAACTCAAAAACTTGATTTTGCATATACTTTCGTTGGTAGACTATGTTCCATAATGTTATATCTCTAATCTTATTTTATTTAAGATTGTTTTTTTTATGATAGAGAAGTATTCCAAACCCAAGTCTTTTTGGATTTTTGAAGAAAATAATGGGAATTGGTATAGGTTTTGTTGACCAATCTGTGTTAACTACCCTATAGCATTACACATTTCTGCAAAGGAATTCCATCATGTTCAAGCAATCATATATTCGGGATTCATCATCATCATTCGTCAGTTTATCAGAGTTGTAAACTCAAATTCTGCAAGTTTATTGTAAATTACGCTGGTATGATTGTTTAATTATGTAACAACACTGAGGTAAGCCTTTGATTTTTGCAAAGGATTTCATCCTAGGAAGTTTTTTAACCTCACTAAATTATGTGTGTTTCTAAACCCTGATAATTGGCAAAGTTTTTCTTCCAACTTAAACCCCTAAGCTAGGGTTAATTCGTTGACAAGGTCTTAAGTGAGTCTTAGTGTTATATCGTGTCTTTTGTAAAATTGTGTTTGGGAATAATTTAAGCACATTTGGCTAAATTATTTTATTACAAACACACTTGGTATCATAGTTTTAAAAACAGGCCGATTTGAACCGAAACCGGTCAAACTGGTCGGTTCATTGGGCGACCAGGTCAAACCGAAGAAAAAACCCTATTTGTGGGCGTATTTCGCCCAAAAACCACATAAATCGGACCAAACCGGCTAGTTTATGAAGGAACCGGTCGATTTACCCATAAATTGACTAGTTCCTTTATAAATCAACTGGTTCCTTTATAAACCGACAGGTTTATTGCCATGGCAGCTACATACCCCATAGAATGCAATCTTTTGAGTTTTGATGTTGTCTTGACGAAAATTTGGAGTTGTTTCCCTCCAGAAACAATCTGTCTAAAAAAGGCATGCATCCCCTCTCATTTGCCTCACACATATCAACCCTAACAATACTAGCAATCAATGCCAAATGGTAATGTTAAATTTTCAAGTAAAAGTGACATTTCCTTTATTTTTTATTTTCATCTTCATCATTTGATTTAAATTTTTAACATTACCATGAAATGACTCAAGATGTTTGAGAGTGATTTCAACATCATTGAATTTCATATGGAGAAACTAGAATTTTAGAATACACTCAAAATTTAGCAGACTTAGGTTTTCAAGGTTTCATGGTTTGGGGGTTTGCAATGTTTCCCTTTGATTCTATCATGCATGAGGGTATGAGATTGATGTTTGATCAAGAGCATTAAGCCCTTTAAGGACCTTGATTTTGGTTGCATTGATTTTTGAAGTTTGTTGATGTTGGTGGTATTGATTGTTGAACTCCTCTACCATGGCCTTAAAAATAATATACCCTTCACTCAAAGGAAAATAATTGGTTAGGGATGCTAAGCTTTTTCTACCACATTATAAGGTTGAGGAGAGATGAACCCTTTGTTGGAATTTCTAAGTCTAATAGTTAGACACCCTTCATGTACTTTCTGATTTATTTCTTCCTACTTGTTTTGATTAATTAACAAGTTATTTACCATGTAAACAAGGAAAATAAATACAATTACATGCTCAACACATTACAGATCATCCACTGAAGGAAATAGAAACAAGCACACAAGTGACATCGTTGTTTTTGGACGAATGTCCCTGGAAAAACCCAATGTGGGAAACTAGTGCAGCTATCTGAGGGTTTGATTTATTAAGCAGTTTCAGAATACAATATGGGTGCCAAAACTGGCTCACCCAATAGAGAAAAAAATCTCAGCATTAGTACCTCTCCTTCGGAGACAGATGCTCTGGCTGAAACCCCGGATAAACACTTCAGCAACTCCTTAGCTTCAATCTGCCCCACGAAACCCCAACGTCAGCCCTTTCTGGCCCAGCATTTTCCCAGCGTCACTTTGGCTTGTCCTGCATCAACCTATGGAGGCACTACATTAGCCCTTTGGCCCTTTGCGTCACCCACGCTGGCCCTCTGAGGCACTGCGCAGCCCCTGGCTGCCTCTGCGTGAACCCCTGGCTGGTTTTGCATCCCTCACTCTCGGCTACTACGTTGATCCTCTTGGTGCTATCTCTGCCTCTCTGCTTTTGTATTCACTGCCCCTCAGCTGCAACTCCGATCACTCTCTCGACTTCCTTAACAAACTTAGCCCTAGAAAGTTGAAATCTTGATCAACTCGGTGTGTTCTCCAAGTGACCCTCAAGCCTCCTATACTTTTTTCGTTGACAAATCAACGGTCGAGATTAAGTGCCTAATCAACGGCTAAGATTAGATCTGGCTTGATCCATGACTTTTGGACCATTCTAACATAGTTTTATATTAATTCAAATTAATATTTTATTTCCCCTAAGTTTAGACTTAGGGACTCCATTAAAACTATTAATTATTTTAATATCTCCCAAACTATTTAGAATCTATCCAAACCCTTTTTGGGTATTGGAGATCTCATGTGCCTTAGCCTCTCCACCAATTTTCGTGACTAGAGCACATTTGATGCTACCCCAAATCAACACTCCCTCTTAGCGAGAACTGTGCTTTAGCCATACTCCTTACTAAGCATCACCTTGATCATCTAACATCAGTCCCTGTGCTGATGCTAGGCCTACTGCCCATCATCTGCACTGCTTCATCATGTATTGGTGCCCATGGCCCTGCCACTGCCATTGATGCATCCGTACGACAGCTCTCTCTCATCAGGTTGCATTGTGTTGCCAATAGCACTGCCACTGCAACTCAGTTACTGAGAATTAAGTAACTTATCTCCCAACTTTGACATCCTTGTTAGTCTAGAGACATTCTCGACGTTGAAGCTCCCTCTATCGCTGACAAGTGCTTCCTCTCTAACCTTTGCATTGCTGCAACTATTCCATGCATCTCGCACCGTTGCACACCTCTCTATGCCATGTCTCCTGCTTTCCCTCAGATGCTAGGGCAGCATCCACCTCCTCCTCCTTCATTTTGATCCCCTTGCCGCTATTTCCCACCTTGCTCAACCTTCTGATCTCTTCTTGGCAAAGAGCCGCCCACATTTCCTCCCAATCTCGAATGGTTTCCCTGCCCAGTATGCTCTGGACAAACACCTCCCAGTCTTTAGAGACTACGTTCAAAGCTGTTCTCACCATCAATTCTTGATCCGGCATGACCCCTATGGAAGTCGGTTGATCTCCGATCTCCTTCAATTGATCGAGGAAAGTGTCGATCTGTTCTTCCTTCTGCATCTGGTATGACCGCAGTTGATTTTGTAGTAACATACTTCTCTGCACATAAGTACGCTGGTACAATTTCTTTAGGGCCTCCCACATCTCATTTGTTGTTTCCTTTTCAGCAATATGTGGTACTACATGGTCCTTGACCCCATCAAGGATGATGCTTTTGGCCCTAGCCATTGCCTCCTTGTACTTGTCGTTATCAGTTGGGTCAACTGGGATCATTATTGTCCTCAAGGCGAAGTGCTTGACATGATTCCTGTCTAGAACGGATAAGATTTTGTCCTTCCAGACTACGAAGTTTGAGGCTCTGTCCATCCTATCCTAGTCTCTTACCCCGTTCACTACCATCTCACTGCTCCTCTACTTCCTTCTTGGAAGTTCTTGGTATGACTCCCTCTGAGCCTCAATTTCCCTTCTGGAAACCCTTCTGCCAATGTCGAGATGCCCCCACTCCGATTGTTAGTGCAACTGCACCACTGATCCGGATTTCTCGGCTAGAAATCCTCGTTTGCAACTCCCTCCTCCTTGGCCTTGCCCTGTGAGGTACTGTTCTGACTACAATACCCTACCAGCTCCACTCTGTAACTTACTCACAGCCTCCTAAACCCCAGCAAACTGAAGGTTAGAGCTCATAGGCTTTGCGCAATCCCAACACCTGCAAATCAACTTCCTCATCCAACTTCGTCAGCCCTCCTGGCCTCCACGTGAGCCTGTCTTTTCCTCCCTCAGCTTCTATGTTGCCTCTTCTTGGCTCGAACTTCCTGATGCAGGCGTTGTGTCACCCCTTCCTTATTTCTTCTCTGTTAGGAACAGCTTCTGCCACTCGAGATAGTTGGTTTATGTTACCGCTGCTTTGCTCGACCGATGTCCTCAGTTCTCCTGTGATCTGCAACCGCGCTCTCATACCATGCTGGAATTTCTAAGTCTAACAGTTAGAAACCTTTCATGTACTTTCTGATTTATTTCTTCCTACGTCTTATGATTAACTAACAAGTTATTTACCATGTAAATACTGAAAATAAATACAAGTATATGCTCAACACATTACAAATCATCAACTGAAGGAAATAGAAACAAGCACACAAGTGACACCGTTGTTTTTGGATGAATGTCCCCACAAAAACCCAATGCGGGAAAACTCGTGTAGCTATCTGAGGGTTTGATTTATTAAGTAGTTTCAGAATACAATCTGGGTGCCAAAACTGTCTCACCCAACAAAAAAAATTCTCGGCAGTAGTACCTCTCCTTTGTAGACAAATGCTCCGGCTTGAAACTTTAGATAAACACTCTGGCAGCTCCTCAACTTCAATCTGTGTCACGAAACCCCAGCGTCAGGCCTTTCTAGCCTAGCATTTGCCTAGCGTCACTCTGGCTTGGCTTGCGTCAGCCTCTAGAGGCACTATGTCAACCCTCTGGCCCTCTGTGTCACCCACGCTGGCCCTCTGAGGCACTGCACAACTCCTGGCTACCTCTGCGTGAGCCCTGGCTAGCTCTGTGTGAACCCCTAGCTGGTTTTGTGTCCCTCACTTTCAGCTACTGTGCTGATCCTCCTGGTGCTATCTTTGCCTCTCTGTTTCTGTATTCACTACCCCTCAGCTGCAACTCTGATCACTCTCTCGACATCCTCAGCAAACCCAGCCCTAGAAAGTCGAAATCTTGATCAACTCGGTGTGTTCTCCAAGTGACCTCCAACCCTCCTCTTATACTTTTTTTGTTGACAAATCAATGGTCGAAATTAAGTCCCTAATCAATGGCTAAGATTAGATCTGGCTTGATCCATGACTTTTGGACCATTCTAACACAGTTTTATATTAATTCACATTAATATTTTATTTTCCCTAAGTTTAGACTTATGGACTCCATTAAAAATATTAATTATTTTAATATCTTTCAAACTGTTTAGAATCTACCCAAACCCTTTCTGATTATTGGAGATCTCATGTGCCTTAGCCTCTCCACCAATTTTCGTGGCTAGAGCGCATCCGATGCTACCCCAAATCAACACTCTTAGCTCAACCCAAAATCACTAGTTAGGCATGTTAAGCTTCAATTTCTATCATATTATTAGGTTGAGCAATCCAAGTATGAAGACTTTGAGCGAGATGATGTTTATGTATCTCTTGTTGATGATCTCATTTTTAGTAGCGTTGAATCAATGATGAGTTTCATGAGTGATCATGTTGATTAGTGGTTTGTAGTTTTGATGTCCATTTTTGTTGCTACTACTACCACTACTGCTAAGGATGCAAAAGAGTTTAAGGAGTCCTCAAATGCTCATCCAGATTATTTATGTAGCTCATGTTGATGACCCCTTGTCTAGTAGTGGTGATTAATTTGATCATGATGAGGAGTGATCATGCTGATCACTGATATGTAGACTTGTAGTAGGTCAGTTACCCCATAGCTTATAACATTGTTTTTGGACTTTAGAGGCCATTAAAGGCCATTTAGAGCCTCATTGATTATGTATTATGTCGCTGATATGTATTTCACTCGATGCCAATTTGATATATTCACCTTTACCTGGTATATAGATGAGCAAACTTTGCATATTTTTTCTCTATTGGTTTAAATCATGGTTTTAAATGCAAAAATTAGTTATTTTTCATTAAAACTAAGTATTTCATGTATTTTTTTAAAGACGGGTTCATTGAGATCTGACTAGTCCCGGTTTGAAACCTAGTTTGATAGGTGGAACAGTCCCGTCACCAGTTTCGATTTTTAAAACTAGTTTGGTATATACTAGATCATAGTGTCGCAGAATTGGGTAAATTATTAACGGTCTGTGTCTAAAGGTGTTTTCACCTTTCAAGGGTTGAATTAATTGTAATATCTTGATGTAAAAATATTTTGGTGCATGGTCTCTCATATTTAGACACCATGGCTAAAATATTTAAACATTTTAGTGTTATTTAATTAATTTTCCTTATTAAATTAAATTAAAATCCTAAGCCAAAAATTTAATTAATTTTGAGTCAAAAAATAATTATTTTTATTTTTGGTTTTATGGCAAAACGCTGCAAAATATTAGCAAAAAAATAGTCAAAAAACTAAAATTTAGAGAAAATAAAATTTTCAACAAGTGGAAAAACGAATTTTGGTGAAAGCGGTCATTTCCACGGAAGAATTAAATAAACAAACTCAATTCCAAGGCGAAAAAATCATAAGAAATTATTTGGGACAAGAAAAGAAATAATTTTTCAAGAAAATTAAGGTTCAGTTAATTGGAAAAAAATTGTGGGTCCAAAAGAAGTCCAATTTCCAAGGCCCTTTATTAAGGAAAAAAATAATTTTTTTAATAAAAATTGAGCTTATGGACCATGATGATTAAGTAAAAAATGTCAAAATAATATTTTTTGGACTTGGAAAAAAGAGAATTATTATGGAATTCGAATTTCTTCATGAAGATCAAGGGACGAGATTTATTTTTGGCAAGGATCAAGCACCAAGTAGTTGTTATTATCTAAGATCTGGTCAAAAATGTGCAACTTCTTGGACCTAGCAGTGTTCCAATTGGAGGGGATCTAGATCTCTCTATTTTATATATAAGGAAGTTATTTGCTCTTCATTTGATACAGAAAATTTTGCAAAGAAGCTCTAAGGCAAGCTTTGTCACTGTAATATTTTTCTGGAAATGATAAAGAAGTCTTTGGGGTTTATTCATGGTGGTGTTCTTCTTCTGCTTCTTGTGGTAATATTTTTTTGAATCGTGTTCTTAATGCTCTACTGAAATTAATTTTTTATAATTTATTATTTCATTAGCTTTAAATCAATTGATTTAGCAGGTATCTCTAGATTTTTTTTTTAGATTTATTGTTTTATCTAACCTCTAGGGATCTAATAACTTGATCATAAGTGTATAGATTTTTACGGTATTCAGATCTTAGGCATGAGGGGAAGTCTTCCGCTAGACCAACCCACTCTCAAGTCAAGAAGACTCAAGAGCCCATTTGATTAAATTTTGAAACTTATCTAACGATTTGTTTTGCAGTGGATTTGACTATTGCTTATTATAAAAAGTAAATTATTTCTCTTATCTATTTAAATTTATTTGTGCTCCAATTGATAGATCTGCTAATTAGAGCTATTAATCACTAGAAAAGGGAATGGAGTTCGACGCATATTCCTCTGGATCTAGTCCATTGTTAATATTGTAGATTAATTTTGTAACTAATTTTTATCTAACCCTTGTACATTTATTTATTTAATTTATTTTGTATATGGTATTTGGGCTTTTCTAATTTGGGTTTTGCGGATCCAAATTGGAGAGATAAGGATGTTGTTCACTAAGTGAATTTTGCAGAATGTCACATATTTTTCAGATCTAAAACTCCTTGTTGGTAGGCAGTAGGCACAAAAAAAAATACACCTAATATTGATGCTAAAACACTAATAAATAACACAGTAATTGCAAATTTCATCTCATGTGTTTTTCTTTTCACTCTATACAATTTTTATGACTAATCTGAACTGATTGCATCCTTTAGTGACTGATTG
This sequence comes from Pinus tabuliformis, assembly GCA_031772625.1. Classification (NCBI taxonomy): domain Eukaryota; kingdom Viridiplantae; phylum Streptophyta; class Pinopsida; order Pinales; family Pinaceae; genus Pinus; species Pinus tabuliformis. Next base: position 663,777,852 of record CM062810.1, on the reverse strand, counting down.
TAGAGGTCTGATATATAGTGACACTTCAGTGATCTATTCATATTGCATTTATCTTGATTACTGGTTTATCTCCTTTGTATTTGATGTTGAGTTATGAACCATTTGGTGAACTGATACATGCTACAGAAGTCTGATATGAGCTACAGTTGACTGATCTTTTCTTCTTGTAGTATAATTTGAGGTTGCAATGACATTTTTGTGGTTTGACATACTGTTTTTGGCATCTAGAGTGATTATTGTATGTGCATTTGAGTGATTGATTTAACTGGTTAAAGAACTAATATGAAAGTTACAGTGGTCTTCTTTCTTGTTGATAGAGGCATATCTCAAGTGTAGTATATTTGGTTGTTAAACCACTAAAAAAAATATTGGCATTGTTTTTCTTGGTTTCCCTCTAGTCAAGGATAGCCTTTTCTAATTACTAACTCTCTCCCATCTCATTGAACCTGAATTTATCCTCGATCACATTGATATTGTGCCATCTCATCATGCTAACATTTCCTTACAACATTACTTATCTTGTAGCTTAAAGTAATCTTCATCATTGAGCAGGTTCTTTAATCTTTTTGGGCATTGTCATTAAGGCACTGGTCTCTTATTGTTTCATCTCGAGTGTCATATTAATCTAACTGAATTTATATATCTCACATTGCTTAACTTGATAATTTAACTTGCCTTCTAATCCTCTCAAGTTACCAAGATAAGCAATTGCATCTCCTAGACTTGTTCTCAACAAGTTCCACCTCGAGGGACTACCCCCCTTAGCTTGCCTAGGAGATAGTTAGAATGGAGTGGGCAGGGATCAGAGTGACAGCCCTTGCCATGAGCATTGTGGCCCCTGGTGTACACTTCGGGCGACAACATGTTCATTTTTAATGGTAGTGGTGGACTATTCCCTTTGTTATTAGTTTTATTATCGATCTTGTATTTTTCTCTTAATCAAGAGTAGTTATATTTTTCATATTGCACTTTGTAGTGCATGATTGCACCATTCCGTTTCTCATAACTGAGATTATGATAATTGGGCCATAACTAGAGTCTTTCCCATTTTGACAAAGGCCTAATTGGGTCCTTTTGCCACCACAAAAAAAACACATTCCAACAAATGTTTTGTGAAATTTGCCTCAAAAATTGTCCCCTTCTCTATTTAGAGTGGAGGTTGCTAACAAAGGTGGTGATTTGAGGTTATAGAAAAAGGTTATTTTTCTAACCAATGCGCATAAATCACATCAAATATGCGCTTATATATGTGAGACATCGATAATCATTAAAAAATGTTGCTTTATTTCAATGTTAAATGTACTATAATTATTGTCTTAAACTTGTTAGTGCATTGGTGCATTACTATGTACAACACCTCAAGTGAGGTTTAGAGATTTTATTATACAATATCATTCTTTCTTAATTAAAAAATATCAACGTGTTTCCATAAAAGACACAATGGTGTATCCCTATATATTCACACTAGAGATTGTTTAATTGTTATGTTATAAAACTCATTTTGATGTTTATTTAAACAGTGAGCTTCCCAACACATATGACATATGCACTAAATAACATTAAACCATAGTGTAATATATATTGATTTTATTTTTAAAAATTGCAAGTCATTGGTGTGCCTCCTTTAATGGAACATTAATGTATAAACTATGTAAGAGGAAAACATTTCCTTGCCAATGCATTTATAAATCCTAAATGCACTAGTGCATCCTTATCAAGACACATTGAATAAGGCTTAACTATATTGCTATATGATATCAATTTTATTTAAAAAATAAAAATAAAAATTATAGGTGCGCTTAGTAATAGGATGCTCTCATGTGATTTGTCTATATGTGCATTGTAAAACATAAACAATATGGTGCATTTGTATATCTTAAGGTGTGTCTATATGTAAGAAGCACCAAATAAGGTTTAGACAATTTGTCATAAGATATACATTTTTATTTAAAAATAAGAAAAGTGATGTTGGCTCTGAAGGTGAGGCTCTACGGCTTTGATGGTTTTTTATGCATCGGTGTTTTCAACGGCTTGATGAACAACTCAAGGGGGTCTGTGGCCCCGCCACCTCCACTTGCTCCCAACATAGATGTTTTTAACTCATTTCTTGTGAATGGGTCAAGGTTTCCAAAGGCAAAGCCTTCTAGTTTCATCAAGAAATTGGAGGAAATCCCAAATGTGTAGGTATTTGTGCCTTGGTAAAGAACTTGAGCTTTGCAATTGGTTGAGTGCAACTTGGTTGACAAGTTCATGGGTATATGACACTCCTTGCATTTGTGAGATAATGGATGGAAAAAAATTGGATACCCATGATCAAGGGTTTTGTCTCTTTAGCCTTTTGCGAAAAATGTTTTTTAATTTCTTTTGTGAAATTGCAGCAACTGGAATTTATTCTCCTAACTAATTAGCAGAATAATTATTTACGGCAATTAACGAATAAATCACACTGCAATTCTTCACAAAATAAATATGTTGCAGAAGTAAATAAGGAACTAAGAAATAGATGCACACACAATAAAAGTGACACCAATATTCTTGCACTGAAAAGTCTCTGGAAAAAACTCAAAGGGAAAACCAATGCAACAGATGAGGGTTTATTTTATTATTATGCAGCAAATCTTTGAGAGTACAATAATCTAGATGCCTAATTAGCAATCCCCCAACAAATACACTAGAAAAATATTTGAGAGATAATTTTCTCCCTCTGCAAATCAACTCGGCCTTCGCTGGATTTCTCACACTCCTCACTGGCAACTCGTACTCTACGAGAAATGCACATTGTTCGCCTGGAATAACTCACACAACCTGCAAACTAGCTCTAAGTGAGTCGCCCTGCCTCCCTATGCCTCTGGAAATGACTCACTCTGCCTCCTGGAAGCTTAACTGGCCTTCAACAATTGAATCCTCTCTCTTACGGCACTCGCACTAGGGTTTTTGGTTGCTCACATTGGCTTATGAGGCCCTCTCTGCAAGTAACTCAACCTCGTCTCTCCTACCAATCCAGCATAAGAGAAACGTTGGAAAATTCTCTCGAATTCTCTTGAATTTTCTATTGCTCCCTCTCTTCGATGCTCTCCCTCTGGCTCGAAATTTGACCTCGTTGAATCTTTGCACACGTAGTAGCTCGGACTACCTTTCTCTCACCCTTGTGTCTTTCTCCAACCCATCAATTGGCTCTTATAATATCTCGCTAGAGCATCCAAGTCATTTTCTAGAAGTCTTTAGAGCAAAAGTTGATCTCCTCAATTAATTCTCATTAATTAATCAATTTTCCTTAGTTAGACATAAGCATTTTTAATTATAGATCAATTAATTTAATTGAGTGGTTTCTAGGTGTTTTCTCCTGAAACATTTTTTGGGTTTTGGAGATCTCTTGTTCCTTAGCCTCTTAGACATAAATCAAGGCTATAACACCTGTATGATGTTATCGTATCATCCAAAAACTAACACTCCCTCTTAGCGAGGAAGGTGTCCTCCACTATACCCATTTTTTCTCTGAAATAGATGAACATAACTCTCCCTAAAGCTTTCATAAGTATATATGCAACCTGTTGCTCTGTGGGAACATGTTGTAGCTAGACTACTCCATATTGTTGATGTCTGCCATATGTTACACCTCCTTTCTTCACATCTCAATTAATCTAACTCCCTACCACTAGAAATCATTGTGAAGAAGGCAAATGGCAAAAATTGTCCATCAACGCCACGCATACACTAATCTACCTCACACTGCTATTGCTACTGCTCTGCTACTAATACTGCATTGCCAGTGCAACTACTACAATAGTGAGTCTTCACCTGATCTCCCTCTGAAACAGAACTGAGAAATCTCTCTAGGATGGAAACCCCTTCATGGAGTCTTGCTTTGGCTAGAACTGCACCTTCAACCTACAACTGGACAATTTGCACAACCTCCTCTAATCCCACGAATTTCCTGCAACTACAATTGGAAAACCAATATATACAAACCTACTGCGTCCCTACAACTAGCTCTACAACCATCCCTTGAGTCTCTAATTGCAACAAGCTTTGCACTATCCCTCAAGATCTGACTGTGCCTGTTGAACTTTGATCCTCTTGCTACTGAATATTGTGGTTCCTTGTAGCAAAGGTAATGATCGATGAGGAAACATTTGTCCGATGTTATGCTTCCTTAGATCCTGGCCTATCCTGCAACTTTGAAGCATCACTCTCCTCCTCCATTTGGAGGTATAGTTGTTATCAATGCAAATCCCTCCAACTTGGAGTTCAACTCATCTATCTCTGTCAAAGTTGTTGTCTTTTGTTGCCCCTTATTTTCCTTCTTCATTTTGTGACACAGAGAGACATAGTGACCAAACTCACCACATCCGAAGCATTTTACCTTTGGCAGGTCCTTCTTCTTCTTCTCTCCTGCCTTTCAGTTTTGTCCCTAACTAGGACCCTTCTTCACCTCTGCTTTAAAAGCAAGGGAAACTTTTTCTTACTCCTCCTTCTCAGATTTTGATCCTTTGCAGTTGTTTCTGATAGTGCGTTCGACTAGGTTGAGCCTTAGCTCCTCTTGCATGAAATCTCTCCACATGTGTTCCCAATCTAGTAGTTGGCCTCATCTAGTTATCCCCTAAAAAAGGTCCTACATTCCTTTATAAATCCATTTAGAGAAACTTGAACAGGTTCTTTGTCTTAAGGTTTCTCTCCTACAACTACAAGGTCATCATAAACATTCTGAATTCTGGTGAAGTAGGAGGTCACGCTATCACTCTTCTGCATCTTCATGGTCGTCAACTTCTCCTTGAGAATCATTTTACAATTCTTTGATGGATCCTAGTATAGATTCACAATGGCATACCATATGTCCTTTGTTATTTTTGTCTACAATATGCAAGACAATGTGACCCTGAACCTTGTCTAGGACCATCCTCTTAGCCTTGGCCATCTCTTTCTTGAAGGTTTCCAACTGCTCTGGATCTGCTGGCTTTCCCATGAAATTTGTCATGAACTCCTTCAGACGATGGTCATCCAGTAGAAACTATGTTATGGCCTTCCAGACGACAAAATTAGAGGCTATGTCAAGTTTGTCTTTATTCTTGAGCCCTGTTATGGCCATCCCTATAAACTCAAATAAATTAGAGACTAGTATTGGAAATCTCCTTCTCTTTCCCATCTAGGCCTTCTTCTGGTATTCACACTCCCTTAGGAATGCGTAGATCTTCATTCGGAAATCCTTCTCTGGTTAATATACTGCCTTCTGTTGCTCACTAAGACTACTCGCTCAGCCTTCTGAATGTCCTATGGGAACTGGCATGTGAATTGCAACCTCTGCGACGCGAACTGGCTATCTGGAAAACTCACACTGTAAAGGTATTTTTTCTGCATCGGCCCTATTGCTTCTAGAAATCACAGATATCCTCTTGAAAACTACAAAATGCAAACCCTCTTAGAAAATCTAGAAATCTCTTTTGTGTGTTTTTCTCTTCCTTCCTAGCAAAGATTTGCAACTACAACTATTGCTTCAAATCTTTTGTGCCGAAATATACTTTGTGAATCAACTAATATGCCCTTTGGAACCTCTTTCTGGCAACCACACTGCCTACGAATTCTGCTTCTCAGCAAATCAAAATTTTCCTGCACTCTTGCCTCTAGAAATCAATTTTTTCGTAGTAATGTGCACCACTAGTTTGGCCTACATGGATGTGAATCTCGTGCTTCAGATCTAACTCTGAAACTGTAGGAACTATCTATCTTTAGCCTCTCAACCTTAGGTTTGATCACAATTCTCTAATACCATGTGAAATTACCTTGAAATTGCGGCAACTAGAAATTATTCTCCTATTTGATTAGCAATTTAATTGTTTACGACAATTAACAAATAAAGCACACTAAAATTCTTCATAAAATATATGTTGCAAAAGTAAATAAGGAACTGAGAAATAGATGCACACAAAATAAAAATGACACCCATATTTTTGGATTGAAAAGTCCCCAGAAAAACCCCGAAGGGAAAACTGGTGTAGCAGATGAGGGTTTATTTTATTATTATGTAGAAAATATTTAGAGTACAATAATTTGGATTCCCATATGGAAATCCTTCAACAAATATAGTGGAAAAATATTTGGGAGATAATTTTTTACCTCCACAAATCAACTCGACCTCCATTGGCATGCTTACACTCCTCACTAGCAACTCGCACGCTGCCAAAAATGCACATTGTTGGCCTGGAATAACTCGCACTACCTTAAGATTGGCTCCAAGTGAGTCTTGTTGCCTCCCTCTGCCTCTAGAAGTGACTCCCTTAGCCTCTTGGAAGCTTAACTAGCCTCTGATAACTAAATTCTCTCTTTCAACACTCGCACTAGGGTTTTTGGCTTCTCACACTGGTTTCTGTGTCCTTCTCTGCAAATAAATCAACCTCTTCTCTCCTTCCAATTTGGCACTAGAGCAATGATGGAAAAAATTTTGGAATCCTCATCCTAAATTTTCTGCTACTCCTCTTTGACGTTCTCCCTCTATCTCAAACTCTTCCCTCATTGAATCTCTACACACTAGGTAGCTTGCACTGCCTTGTTTTCATCCTTGTTTCTTTCTCCATCCCTTCGACTTGTGAAAATTCTACCACTGCAACAACTGATTTACTTTTCCTACTTATTTCATCATAAGTTATTCATGAAATTACTTCAACAAACATTAAAATAAATACTGCTGCAGATATCACATATTAATACAAAAACAAAAATATGCACACATTGACACAGTTATTTTGGACTAATGTCCTTGGAAAATCCCAATGTGGGAAAACCGGTGTAGCAAGGGAGGATTTTATTATTCAGCAATTTTCTTGTACAACAGGGTGCTAAACGGCTTACCCACATATAGACAAACTTCCAACACTTTCCTAAACCCAGCATAGGCCCTACTGACCTCTGCTACAACCTGAAACCCTCTGTGTCAACCTATTGAGGCTCTGCGCAGCCTCTCTAGGCTTTTGTGTCACTCCGGTAGCCTCTGCGTGGATGACGCAGGCCCTTCTGGCTCTGCGTCTGCCTCTTCTACGTTGATCTCCCATCTCTCTATTCCGTACTTGCTGCCTCCTGATTGCTCTCCAGACCACTGGTTCAATTTCTTAGCAAATCCCACTCCAAAAATTGAACTGACTAGTCTCCCTCAGTGTGTTCTCCAAGTGCCCCTCAAGCCTCCTCCTCTTATAATTTTTATGTTGACATCTCAACGATTGAGATTAAGTCCCTAATCAACGGATAAGATTAGATCTGGCTTGATCCATGTATTTTGGACCATTCTAACACGGATTCATATTAATACACATTAATATTTATTTTCCCTAAGTTTAGACTTAGGGACTCCATTAAAAATATTAATTATTTTAATATCTCCTTATCTGCTTAGAATCTACTCAAACCCTTTTGTGGGTATTGGAGATCTCATGTGCCCCAATCTCTCCACCAAATTTCGTGGCTAGAGCACATCCAATTCTACCCCTAATGAACACTCCCTCTTAGCGAGGACTTTGTTCTAACAATACTCCTCACTGAGTATTAATCTGATCATCCGGCATCGGTACCTGTACTGATGCTAGGCCTCCCTGCCCAACTTCCTCTGCACCGTTGCATCATTTACTGTTGCCCATGGTTCTGCCATTGCCACTGTTGCATCTGTACGAAAGCTCCCTTTGCATCCATGCTGCTGCTCGTCCTTTCTCCCAGCACTGCATCCGCACTACACCTTCCTCTGCATCTGTGCTACTTTTGGTCCTTTCTCCAACACTGCATCTGCACTGCAACTCCCTCTGCATCTATGTTGTTGTTGGTCATTTCTCCCAACACTGTATCTGCACTGCGACTCCCTCTTCATTCGTGTTGCTAACACACTACTTCTGAAAGGGGTTCTTTACCATCCCCATCTTTTCTCTGAAGTAGTCAAATTTTGACTTTCCAAGGGCCTTGGTGAGGATATCTACCACTTTTTCCCCTGTAGGAGTGTAGCTCAACTGTACAGCGTCATGTTTGACACAATCTCTGACAAAGTGACACCAGATATCAATATGCTTTGACCTATCATGAAATACTGGATTCTTAGAGAGTTTGATGCAACTCTGATTATCGCAAATGATCCTGGTGGCCTCCATATTTCTTCTGAATAGGTTTACCAACAGTGTTCTAAGCCATATGGCCTCACACGAAGTTGCACTTGCTACCATATATTCTGCCTCAGAGAGGGAGCACTTGTCAGCGGTAGAGGGAGCTTCAGCATCAGTGGGTGTCTCTGGCCCAACAGGGAGGTCAGATTGGGAGATCAGTTACTTACTTCTCAGTAACTGAGTTGCAGTGCAACAGTGGGCAGCACGATCCAACATGATGAGATGAGGTGTAGTGCAGATGCAGTGTTGGGAGAAATGACCAGCATCAACACAAATGCAAAGGGAGTTGTCGTACAGATGCAATAGTGGCAGTGGCAGAACCATGGGCGGCAGTACAGGATGCAGCAGTGCAGAGGATGTTGGGCAGGAAGGCATAGCATCAGCACAGGTACCGATGCTGGATGATTAGAGTAATACTCAGTGAGGAGTATTGCTAGAGCACAGTCCTCTCTAAGAGGGAGTTTTGATTTGGAGTAGCATTGAATGTGCTATAGCCACAAAATTTGGTGGAGAGCTTGGGCCACATGATATCTCCAATACCCAGAAAGGGTCTGGGCAGATTCTAAACAGGTCAAGAGATATTATATAATTAATATTTTTAATGGAGTCCCTAAGTCTAAACTTAGGGAAAATAAAATATTAATGTGTATTAATATGAAACTGTGTTAGAATGGTCCAAAAGACATTGATCAAGCCAGATCTAATCTTAACTATTGATTAGGGACTTAATCTCGGCCGTTGATATGTCAACAGGAAAAGTATAAGAGGAGGCTTTAGGGTCACTTGGAGAACACACCAGATGATCAGTCATTCTATTCTCTATAGCGGGGTTTGCTAAGAGAGATAGAAGCAGTGATCGGGAGAGCGGCTGAGGGAATTGAGTACAAAGGAACAGATAAGGCAGAGATTGTGTTGGGAGAGTAGTGCAGTGGCCAAGGAGGGTGACGGAGAGCCAGCAGGGGCTCACACAGAGCCACGTAGAGGTAGCCAAGTGCTGCGCAAAGCACCAGAGGGGCCAACATAGCTGACGCAGAGGCTCCTAGAGTTGACTTAGGGCCTCCTGGGGTTGACGCAAGGCCAACATGAGATAGAGAGGGGCTGAAGCAGTCCAGATTGGGCTAACGTTGGGGTTGCAGGAGTAGTTTTGTGCTGAGGAACAACCGGAAGGGTTTTCCGGCGTTTCAGCCAGGAGATTTCTCTCAAACTGTGAGGTATAGTTGCTAAGGAAATTCTCTATTGGGTAGGCCAGTTATGGCACCTAGATTGTACTATGATATTGCTTAATAAGGAAACCCTCAGATAGCTGCATCGGTTTTCTCGCATTGCGTTTTTCTAGGGACATTGGTCCAAAAATAATGGTGCCACGTGGTGTGTTTATTCTTGTTTCTTTTAGTTGCTGATCTGTAATATGTTGAGCATGCACTAGTGTTTATTTTTAGTATTTACTTTGTAAATAACTTGTTAAAGAAAAATTAACAAGTAGGTAGGAATAAATCAAGAAAAATGCATGAAGGGTTTCTAAATTAAGTAAACTTAGAAATTTCAACATGGTATCAAAGCGTGATTGCAAATCACAGGAGGACTAAAAGACATCAGTCGAGCGGAGCAATAGCAGCAGAAAACAGTTGTCCCAAGGTGACAGAAGTTGTTTCAAGCAACACAAAAGCCAAGAAGTGTGACACAAAGCCAGTGAGAGCCACACAGAAGAAGTCAGAAGCTGTGCAGAGCCTCAGATAGGCCAGTGTTGCTGACACAGGGCATCCCAGGGCTGACACAGACCCATCTGGGGTGACGCAGAGCCAGAGTGAGGCATAGAAGGGCTGATGCAGTTCACAGAGAGGTATTTGCTGGAGTCTAGAAGGCTGCAGAAATATCGCAGAGTGGAGCTGGTGAGGTACTATTGTCAGAACAGTACCTGAAAGAGAAGGGTCAGAGGAGCTGTTACCAAGGGTTTCTAGCCAAGGAACCTGAATTAGCAGTGCAGTTGCACAAGACGATCAGAGTAGGGGGCATCTCGACAAGCGACAGAAGGATTTCCAGAAGGGAAATCAGGACTCAGAGGGAGTCCAGAAGAGAACTTCCAGACGGGATGTAAAGACTCAGAGGAGTCGAACACAGAACTTCCAAGAGAGAAGTAGAGGAGCGTCATGGCACTACACGGGGTAAGAGACCAAGATAGACTAGACGGAGCATCGAACTTCGTAGTCTGGAAGGCCAGAATCTTATCAGTGCTTGACAAGAATCTTGTCAAGAACTTCGCCTTGAAGGTTATAGCTATCCCAGTCGACCCTAATGATAACAACAAGTACGAAGAGGCCATGACGAGGGCCAAGTGCATTATCCTTGACAGGGTCAAGGATCATGTGGTGCCACATATAGCTAAGAAGGAAACGACAGTTGAGATGTGGGAGGCTCTCAAGAACCTTTACTAGCATACTTCTGTGCAGAGAAGAATACTGCTTGAGAACCAGATGAGGTAGTATCAGATGAAGAAGGGTCAATCAATTGACACCTTCCTCGGAGGACTGAATGAGACTCGAGACTAGTTGACTGCTATAGAAGCAACACCGGATCAAGAGCTTATGGTGAGGACAACCCTAAATGTTGTCTCAGAAGATTGGGAAGTGTTTTTCCAAAGTATCCTGGGCATAAGGACTCTCCTACCTTGGGACGAGATGTGGGCAGTTCTTCGCCAGGAAGAGATCGAACGGCAGTCGAAGACAGGTAGTAACAACAAAGGGATCAAGGTCAAGGAGGAGGAGGAGGATGTGGCCCTAGCATCTGAGGGAAAGCAAGAGAAGCAGAAGAAGAAAGATCTCTCCAATATCAAGTGCTTCCACTGTGGGGAGATGGGTCATTATGCGACCTAGTGTCCAAAGAAGAAGAGTAAGGGAGAGTGTTCCGAGACTAAGGCAGCGTCGACACAGGCAAAGAAGGAACTTTTGACATACGATTATTGTGCCATGAGTGCACACGCACCACTTGAGTGGAAGTGGTGAGACATCAAGCTATAGTCTGGAGGACTACAGGCGATGAGGGGAAGGATCCTTGAGGTACCCAGCCTCTTGGATTAGACCTTGCTACGGGAGCCCCGACGAGGAGTATTAGGACTGGATGATGTGGGTAGAGACAGATGTCGATGGAGCGACAGAGAGAGCTATAGTGCAGGAGTCCCAAGACAACACAAGGCTATCAGGCTGTGGCAGTACGAGAGGCACAGGAGTGTTGCACCAGTGCAGGATGGCACAGAGAGGTGTGCAACGGTGTGAGATGCGGGGAGTTGTTGCAGCAACACAAAGGTCAGAGAGGGAGCACTTGTCAGCGACAGAGGGAGCTTCATCATCAGTGGGTGTCTCTAGCCCAACAGGGAGGTCAGATTGGGAGATCAGTTACTTACTTCTCAGTAACTGAGTTGCAGTGCAACAGTGGGCAGGACCATGCAACATGATGAGAGGAGGTGCAGTGCAGATGCAGCGCTGGGAGAAAGGACTAGCAGCAGCACGGATGCAGAGGGAGCTATTGTACAGATGCAACAGTGGCAGTGGTAGAACCATGGGCGGAAGTACAGGATGCAACAGTGCAAAGGATGTTGGGCAGGAAGGCCTAACATCAGCACAGGTAGTGATGCCGGATGATCAGAATAATACTCAGTGAGGAGTATTGCTAGAGCACAATCCTCACTAAGAGGAAGTCTTGATTTGGGGTAGCATCGGATGTGCTCTAGCCACGAAATTTGGTGGAGAGGTTGGGGCACATGAAATCTCCAATACCCAGAAAGGGTCTGGGCAAATTCTAAACAGATCAGGAGATATTAAACTAATTAATATTTTTAATGGAGTCCCTAAGTTTAGACTTAGGGAAAATAAAATATTAATGTGCATTAATATGAATCTGTGTTAGAATGGTCCAAAAGACATGGATCAAGCCAGATCTAATCTTAACCATTGATTAGGGACTTAATCTCGGTCGTTGATATGTCAACAGGAAAATTATTAGAGGAGGCTTGAGGGTCACTTGGAGAACACACCAGATGATCAGTCATTCTATTCTCTAAAGTGGAGTTTGCTAAGAGAGATAGAATCAGGGATCAGGAGAGCAACTAAGGGGAATTGAGTACAGAGGAACCAAGAAGGCAGAGATTGTGTCGGGAGAGCAACGCAACAGCCAAGGAGGGTGACGCAGAGCCAGCAGGGCTCACGCAAGGCCATGTAGGGCAGCCAAGTGCTACGCAAAGCACTAGAGGGGCAAGTGTAGCTAACGCAAAGGCTCCCAGAGCTGACGCAGGGCCTCTTGGGGCTGACGCAGGCTAAGAAAAGCTGATGCAGGGCCAATGTGAGACAGAGAGGGGCTAACGCAGTCTAGATTGGGAAAACGTTGGGGTTGCAGGAGCAATTTTGTGTTGAGGAACTGCCGGAAGGGTTTTCCGAGGTTTCATCCAGGAGATTTCTCTCAAACTGTGAGGTATAGATGCTAAGGAAATTCTCTGTTGGGTAGGCCAGTTACGGCACCCAGATTGTACTCTGATATTGCTTAATAATGACAACCCTCAGTTAGCTGCACCGGTTTTCCAACATTGGGTTTTTCCGAGGACATTAGTCCAAAAATAATGGTGTCATGTGGTGTGTTTGTTCTTGTTTCTTTTAGTTTCTGATCTGTAATATGTTGAGCATGCACTGGTGTTTATTTTCAGTATTTACTTTGTAAATAACTTGTTAAAGAAAAAATAACAAGTAGGTAGGAATAAATCAGGAAAAGTGCATGAAGGGTTTCTAAATTAAGTAAACTTAGAAACTTAAACATGCTCCTTGGAAGGAATTTCACGAGATCTTCTGAAAGCTCTGTCCTCCTTGAACTTTACATCTCGCCGTACTACTACCTTCCTGCTCCCTAGAAGATAGATCTTGTATGCCTTAGCGTTCTTGCTATATCCTGCCAGATACCCCTTTTCTGCAATCTGATCTAGCTTCTTCCTCTTTTCTTTGGGTATGCGACAATATGCCAAACTCCCAAATATCCTGAAATGACTGACTTCAGGTGACTTCCCAGTGAATACTTTCTCTGGAGTAATATTGCCCAATGCCCGAGGAGGAGTCATGTTCTGAACGTAGACAACTGTGTTGCATACTTTTGCCCACAAGAATTTTGGCATATCTTGATCATATAGCATGGCCCTAGATGCTTCTACAATAGTCCTGTTTTTCCTTTCTGCCACCCCATTCTGCTTTGGATTGTAGGGAGTTTTCCACTCTCTTCTGATGCCCTCCTTAGCACAAAAATCAGTGAAGTCCTTATTGACATATTCTCCACCATTATTTGAGCGCAAGATTTTTTCTTACCTATCAGATTCTCCACTAGAGCCTTGAACTCCTTGAATCGACAAAAAACCTCATTGTTGGTTTTCAAAAAATAGATCCAAGTTTTCCTCGAATGGTCATCAATGAAAGTAAGGTAATACTCAACATCGCTAAGAGCTTTGATAGACATAGGTCCACAGATATCTGAGTGTATCAATCCTAGTACACTCTTGGCCCTGTGGTTGCTCCTAGGAAATGCCACTTTGGCCTACTTTCCTAGAGCGCATCCCCTGCATACATCATCTCGCTCTGTACTCAGATCTAGAACTCCTATTACAGTGCTCCTGAGAATTCTCAAAGCTCCATGGTGCAAGTGACCCATCCTTCTGTGCCATAGTTCGTTCAACTTTTTGTCCCCATGACTGCCTATTAGTGCCATTGGAGATTCTAGTTGTAATCTGTACAACCGATTACTTTTGATCCTGATCTGCACTTTCTTTTTCCATCTCGAGTGTTTGACATATACCTTTTCCTTGATGAAGTAGATGTCATAGCCCTTGCCTTGTATTTGTGACCCAGAAAGTAAGTTCATCCCCAATCCTGGCACATGTAGTACATTTGTGGCATGGAACCGCACTCCCGATTCTATTTGAAAAACTATGGTACTCTTTCCTACTGGAGTACACTTTTCCTTGTTCCCCATGGTGATCTGAAAGTTCATCTTCTCTTCTCGATATTCTAAGAAACACTCTCTGATTCCCATCATATGCCACGAGGCTCCACTTTCTATATACCATACTTCTGATGATGCAACACTAGTCATGCACGCCACTTCTTCTTCCAACCTGGAAGCCAACATAGAGAAATCGAAATCTCTCTCTCTTGTGAAATCTTCTGAAAATCTGTGTGAATCCCTTGATGTGGATGCCTCTACATCGTGGTCTCAACCCATAATTGATTTTCCCTTTCTGTCTCTAATTACTTCCTCTGGTGCCATGTGAAAATTCTACCATTGCAACAACTGATTTACTTTTCCTACTTATTTCATCATAAGTTATTCATGAAATTACTTCAACGAACATTAAAATAAATATTGTTGCAGATATCACATAGTAATACAAAAACAAAAATATGCACACATTGACACAGCTATTTTGGACTAATGTCTCCAGAAAAACCCAATGTGGGAAAATCGGTGCAGTAAGGGAGGATTTTATTATTAAGCAATTTTCTTGTACAACATGGTGCCAAACTGGCTTACCCACAAATAGACAAACTTCCAACACTTTCCTAAACCCAGCGTAGGCCCTACTGACCTCTGCTATAGCCTGAAACCCTCTACGTCAGCCTACTAAGGCTCTGCGTAGCCTCTCTGGGCTTCTGCGTCACTCCTACAGCCTTTGTGTGGATGACGCAGGCCCTTCTGGCTCTGCCCAGTCTCTGCTGCCTTTGTGTGGCTTCCTCTGGCTCTCTGTCTACATCTTATGCACTGATATTCCGTCTCTCTGTTCTGTACTTAATACCTCCTGACTGCTCTCCAGACCATTGGTTCAATTTCTCAGCAAACCTCACTCCAGAAATTGAACTAACTGGTCTCCCTCAGTGTGTTCTCCAAGTGCCCTCAAGCCTCCTCTTATATTTTTTTTGTTGACATCTCAATGGTCGAGATTAAGTTCCTAATCAACGGCTAAGATTAGATATGGCTTGATCCATGTCTTTTAGACCATTCTAACACAGATTCATATTAATACACATTAATATTTTATTTTCCCTAAGTTTAGACTTAGGGACTCCATTAAAAATACTAATTATTTTAACATTTCCTGATTTGTTTAGAATCTGCCCAAACCCTTTCTGGGTATTGGATATCTCATGTGCCCCAAACTCTCCACTAAATTTCGTGGCTAAATCACATCTGATGCTACCCCAAATCAACACGACTTTCTCTTATAACCTATCGTTGGAGCATCAACAACCAAGATCTAATTATGATCGATGGCTAAGATCATCTCAGAATTTATCCAAGTCATTTTGTAGAAGTCTCTAGAGCGTAAGTAGATCTTAATTAATTCAAATTAATTAATCAATTTTCCTAAGTTAGACTTAGGCATTTTTAATTATTAATCAATTAATTTAATTTAGTGGTTTCTAGGTATTTTCTCCTGAAACCTTTCTGGGTTTTGGAGATCTCCTATTCCTTAGCCTCTTAGACACAAATTGAGACTAGAACACCTATTTGATGTTATCATATCATCAAAAACTAACACTCCCTTTTAGCGAGGAAGGTGTTCTCCACTATACCCATTTGTTCTCTGAAATAAATGAACTTAGTTCTCCCTAGTGCTTTTGTGAGTATATATGCAACTTTGTGTGAACATGTACTTGGACTACTCCATGCTACTAAGGTTTGACATCTATTACACCTCCTTTTTTCAAATATCAACTAATGTGACTTTCTAAGACTGGAAATCATTGTTAAGAAGGTAATTGGCAAACATTGTCCATCAACACTGTGCATACTCTAATCTACCTCACATTGTTGTTGTTATTGCTCTGCCGCTAGTATTGCACTGCTACAAAAAATACTGCAATAGTGATTCTTCACTTGATCTCCCTATGAAATAGAACTAGGAAATCTCTCCTGGATGGAAACCCCTTCATGGATTCTCACTCTAGGTGGAACTGAACCTACAACCTGCAATTGGGCAATTCACACTGCCTGCTCCAATCACATGAATTTCCTGCAACTGCAACTGGAAAACCTAATACATACCTATTGCGCCCCTGCAAATGGCTCTCAACTATCCCTTGAGTCTCTAAATGCAACTAGATCTGCATTGTCTACTGAGAATCTGACTATGCCCAATTGTCTTTGTGCCTCTCTACTACCTGACTACAACTGGATTTGCATTGTCCCTCAACATCTGACTACACCCGATGAACATTGGTCCTCCTGCTACTAAATATTGTGGACCCTTTTAGAAAACATAATGATCCATGATGAAAGACTTGTCTAATGTTGTGCTTCCTCAGAACCTGCCCTATCCTGCAAATCTGAAGCATTACGCTCCTCCAACTGGAGGTATAGCTTCTATTAATATTGGATGCATAGCTAGGAATCCTCCAACAAATACACTGGCAAAATATTTGGGAGATAATTTTATCCCTCTGCAAATCAACTTGGCATCCACTAGCCTACTCGTACTCCTCAGTAGCAACTCGCACTCTGCCAGAAATGCACATTACTGACCTAGAATAACTTGCACTTCCCGCAAACTGGATCCAAGTGGGTCATCTCGCCTGCCTCTACCTCTGGAAGTGACTTTCTCTGCCTGCTGGAAGCTTATCTGGCCCCCAACAATCGAATCCTCTCTCTTTCGACACTTGCACTGGGGTTTCAGGTTGCTCGCATTGGCTTTTGTGGCCCTCTTTATAGATGACTCAACCTCCTCTCTCTTTCTAATCCGGCACTAAAGAAATGTTGGAAAATTCTCTAGAATCCTCCTGAAATTTTTGTTTCTCCCTCTCTCTGATGCTCTCCCTATGGCTCGAACTCCTCCCTCGTTGAATCTTTGTGCACTGGGTAGCTTGCACTGCCTTTCTCTCACACTTGTGTTTCTTTCCATCCCATTGACTTGCTCTTATAATCTCTCGCTGGAGCATCAACGACAAAGATCTAATCATGATTGATGGCTAATATCATCTTAGACTTATCCAAGTCATTTTCTAGAAGTCCCTAGAGCATAAGTTGATCTCCTCAATTAATTCCCATTAATTAATCAATTTTCCTTAGTTAGACTTAGGCATTTTTAATTATTGATCAATTAATTTTACTTGAGTGGTTTCAAGGTGTTTTCTCCATAAACCTTTTCTGATTTTTGGAGATCTCTTGTTCCTTAGCCTCTTAGACACAAATCGAGACTAGAACATTTGTCTGATGCTACCATATCATCCAGAAACTAACATCTTCTATGAAAACAAGGTAGATTGAAACTTGATCTTCAAAAGTGAGCCTTATTTCATGGTGGCTCAAGGGTTATATTTGGATTGAAGGAGTCCAAATTTTAACCTGAAAAGTGATGTTCCATTTGCAATCTTAGTAGTGAAACTCTCCTTTTTGCTACCACAAGAGGGTATTTTTTCCTACTTTAGGAACTGAGTGGAAGTGGATCTGGATAAGGGACTCCTAGGAACCATAAATCTCAATTTGGAAAGTTGATCCCATATCCAAGAGGTAGACTACAACCAATTTCCATTCAAATGAAAAGTAGGCCATGAATATGGCCACTTTGCAAGAAGATTCAAAAAGAAATAGGGGGAGCAAAAAAACAAGGGGAGGAAGGAGAAAAATAATAGGAAAAGTAAAAAAGGAGAGGAAGCATAATAAAATAATATAACAATTAGCCAAGGAAACCATATAAGACTCGAAATAAAGGGAAAGGACCAACCTACCCCAAAAAAACCAATCCTAGAAGCGAAGGAGGAACTAGCAAAGGGAAGAAAGAGCATAGTAACAACTATGAGGCATTAAATATAGTGAATGAAAAGGGGAAAATTCAACAAAATAACCCCTCGCAAGAGAAAGATCAAAATTCACTATCAGATCCAAATCCAAAAATAATTGATGAAAATATGGAACCATTAAAAGAAGATGTGATGCCAACACAACAGATCGTGCACTCTTTTATAGAGAAGGAAAAATTTCTCTCCCCTAAAAACACCAAGGTTGGGTCGTCATTTCCAAGTTCGGTAGATGAGAAATTGAGGCTATGTAGGAAAAATAACTAGAGAGGCTCCAATGAAAGGTAGGTTGAGGTGAGATTAGAGAAAACATAAAAATATAAGGAAATGGGCACTTATTCAATTATAGATCCAAAACTCAAAGGATATAGGAACACAAAAAGAGGAAACTTTGCCCCTCGACAAGGGGAAATGCATACAAGTATTGAGTAATGAAGGTTATCTCTTGGAATTGCAAGGGATTAGGGTAAAAAAGAATGGAGGAGGTGAAGTCATTAATCAAGAAAGGATGAATTTTAGTTCTCTTGCTCCAAGAGACAAAAAATGGGGGATCAAGAGATCCTTCAAAAACGACGTAAGATTTAGAATGATAGTGAGATTATTTCTGTTAGTTCAAGAGAAGCCTTAGATAGTGTGTCCACACTATGGCTCAATCATTTCTTAAGTTGTTTAATCATCGATCATCCACCCATTGGTTTTCAGGCCAGGTATTGGTAACTCCATGAACTGATGTTTTTCCATTAAGAAAAATTATTAATATATACAAGGAGAGAGAGACCCATGGCATTCATATTTTAGTGTCTCTTTGTATTCTTTATTCTTATTTACAATATTTACAATATTTTTCCAATCCCTAAAGATTATGTGTCAACATGCCCCCCTTAATATGAAGGGATGTTGGGGAGTCCAAGCATCATTTTGAACCTTTCAAACTTTTCTCTTCATTTGTGGAACAATGGCATAGATGAATAGTATTGGCCTCAACATGATGTCGAATCAAATGATACTTTATATTGATATTCTTGGTTCGATCATGAAACTTTGGGTTCTTGGTCAATTTTATTATAGAAGTATTGTCAATCAAAAGAGGAGTAGAATCCACTTGTTTCTCTTGCAAATCTTAAAGAATTTTTATAAACCACACAATCTACTTCATTGCTTCTACAACTGCCACTTATTTTTCCTCTGTTGTGGAATTTGTTGGAACTGATTGTTTGTGTGGCCTCCAAGAGACAACTCCTAATCCAAGTCTCATAACATAACCTAGAGTAGATACTCCATTTTATTTATCTCCATTTAAATTGAATTAGAGTATCGATTCAAGTTGAAGTCATCCACCTTTGTATACTTGAGTCCAAAGTCCTGAGTTCCCTTAAAGTACCTTAGAACTCTTTTTACAGCAAACCAATGACCCTCACACAAGGTTTTTGCATAAACCTGGAAAGGATTCCAACAACAAATGAAATATCTGGTCTAGTAGTAGTGAGGTAGTTAAGATTTCCTATGAGTTTTTTGTACTTTGTTGCATCCTCAAATTAATTTCCTTCTTTGGATGTGAGCTTTAAATTTTGTTCGATTGGAGTGGTCAAAGGATTGCATTTAACCATGCCAATTTTTTTCAACAAATCTCCAATGTACTTCTTTTGAGAGAGGAATATAAACTTCTGATGTTGGGTTACTTCAATACCCCAATAGTAGTGAACATATCCCAAATATGTCATCTCAAAACCTTTCATGAATTCTTTTTTATGGATGCAATATCATTTTCACTGTTCCCCATCATCAGTATATCACCTACATACACCACAAGATAGACAATTGTTGTGCCAACTTTCTTGGAAAATAAATTTGGATCATCAAGATCATAGTGTTTGAAATTTAGTTTTCAGAAGATGCTCAGTCAATTTCTCATACTAGGCTTGCAGTGCTTACTTGAGGCCACACACAGATTTGATAAGCTTGCATACTTCGTGCTCCGGCCCCTTCACAACAAATCCTTCTGGTTGAGACATAAAAACATTTTCTTTTATATCTCCATTTAAGAAAGCGGTTTTTACATCCATTTGATGGACTTTCCATCCATCTAAGCTCCCAAGGTAATGATAGTTTGGATGGTAGCCCATTTTTTTGTGGGGAAAAATTATCCTCATAATTGAAGCCTTCTTTCTATGTAAAACCTTTTTCCACGAGCCTTGCTTTATGCTTGTCAAGTGATCCATATTCTATATACTTGTTCTTGAAGACCCACTTGCAGCCAATCAATTTGGTTCCAAATGGAGGGTCCACCAGAATCCCGGTTCCATTCTTTATCATAAAATCATACTCTTTCTATATTGCTTCTTTCCATTCATCATGATAAACAACTTATTTAAAGGAATTTGGTTTGAAATCTGTAAACAAATTTTATTCGCAACCATCAGAAACATCCATATCAACAACTGAATCAAAATTGTCTATGTCACCTCCATTATGTCTAGTAAAACTTATCGTTCCCATCTTTCCAACCTCATCAAGATGAAAAGTTTCAAGTGTCTTAGTGAGCCTTTTTGGAGGACTTTTATAAGATGGCCCGGGGTGTTCAGTTGACTAATATGGGGCTGAATCAAGATTTAGTCTTCCAATTCTCTCAATCACATCACTCAAAATGTCTTCTTGATCACTGGTTGGAGCTTCCTGATGGGGAGAGAGTGTTTAAGGAGGAGATTCCACAGATTGATCCAGGATATGGATCCCCCATTCAAGATATGGAATCTCATTATCAAATTCATGAAAATATTTTTCATCTTTGAATTTTCCCAAGCGATCAAGTTGTCGTTCAACAACATTTTCAATCTTAGAAGATTCAAGAAAAATTACATCTCTAAAAAATATAAATTGTTGGCATTATGATACAGGTGTTGTCCTTGATGGCAACTCACTCAGATGACAGATCATAATACAACTAGTAAATAACAAGGAATTAATGATCAGAGAGGTATATGTAGGTGTGATGTGACAAAGAAGCATATACACGCGGGTTCACCATATACCAAGTCGCATATAAGTACACATGCACATTTACAGAAGGAAAGGTGCGTACATGTTGGGAATCTAAGTTTTGGTCCGTGGTATTTGGTCCATGGTATTTGGTCCGAAGTGTTGACCCCAGGTATTGGTTCTACGTGGTTTTGGACAATGGTATTGAGAGAGGCTTAAACCTATATAAGGAGAAGATCATTAAGCCAAGAGGTGCAAGAGTGCAAGTGATGAATATATGATGAAGTGTGAGATCTAGTATGTTGGTTATGGGTTTGTGATGTTTTGCTCGATCTAAACCAAGGAGGCTCCTATGCGGTTGATGAAGGTTGATAGACCGAGAACATGAAGACTAAAATGCATTATCGACATATGGTATGATCATGAATAGATCTAAATACTGACGCATGTCTTATCCTTTATATCTTATGTTCTAGGTATAGTTGAGATTGAAATCGCAGCAAAGGAATAAGTAATTATTTTCAGATCTGCACGTGGGTTCCCTCTGGTGAAAGAGCATATATACGCTGGTTTGACACAGTAAAGTAGCGTATACGTTATGCGATTTGATATTTGATGTTGTTGTTGGTTCTAGCGGTTGTTGTAGAGTTCTGAGCTTTGCTCTGTGTTCTGGTGACCGTGTTTTGATGACAGGGTTTTAGTGATTCAGTTGTTATGTGATTCAGAGTTGATGGTTGTATTGCAGTGGTGATTATTTTGTATTGATGGATCCAGTCTGAAAATTTATGAAACATGGTCCCTGAAGAAAAGAGAAGGTTGTAGCCTTCTGTAGGTCAGCACCTACGTACTAGTACATCAGCTAGTACAAGAGCTAAGGGGGTTATAGCTCCCTTACAGGAGAAGCTAGAGGATGAGAGAAGATTGTAGCCTTCTGCAGGTAGAAGCCTGCGTACTAGTATAACACTGCACCAGTACATAAATATTGTAAAAAGAATTTTTTTATTAAAAAAAGACAGAGACGAATTGCAGCAGGTGGTTTTCACCCATATTAGGTTTCCACCTTATATCATGGTGTTCATGTGTGCTTCTTATGTGTGATGATCTGTTATATTTTACTGCACCTCTTTACTCTTTATATGGTTAATATTGTTCTGATGCACTCATTAAAGATCAACTGACTGATTCATAAGTTTACTGGATATACGCTAGTTGCATTAAACATAGTTGTGTATACACGCGAGTTGCCTTAACTAAAGTATCATATATGAATCTAATAATGGAAATGAAAATATTATTGATTTTCTAATACTGATTCACCCCCCCCCTCTCAGTGTTATTTCCAACAATTGGTATTAGAGCAAGTCCTTCAGAAGAAGCTTGATTGCTTGAAGGAAGATCTATCAGGATGAATAATCAAGAAAGAGAGGGATCCATCAGACCACCAATCTTCGATGGCAGAAATTTTGTCTACTAAAAGATAAGAACCACAACATATCTACAATCGCTTGGAACAGATGTTTGGGGAATCGTGGAAGGAGGATATGCATATCCATCAGCAACTCCTACAGATACAGCAGGTAGAAAGCAGTATGAACTCAATGCCAAAGTTGTTACTATCTTATTGGGAAGTTTGTCAAAATCAGAGTTTGTCAAGGTCATGCGGCTCAAATTAGCCAAAGAAATATGGGACAAAATAATTCTAAGCGACGAACGAGATGATCAGGTAAAACGTGCTAAGCTTCAAACTCTCAGAATGCGGTATGAAACTCTTAAGATGCATAGTAATGAAAGCATAGCCAATTACTTCCTGCGTATATATGAGATTGTCAATTGCATGAGGAATCTGGGTGAAGAAATTAAGGAGGTTGTCTTAGTGGAGAAAGTTTTGAGATCCTTGTCTAATAAATTTGAATCCAAAGTGTCTTCCATAGAAGAAAAGGAGGATATGCAGAAAATCACTATGACGCAACTTCACGGAATCCTAACTACTTTTGAAATGAGAAAAGAAGGACCATCGGATATGAGAGAAGTCGCATTTAAAGTATCAACAAAGGGAAAAGAAAAACTCAGTGAATCAGGATACATTTCAGAAGAAGAATATGAGATAAATTTCATTAAGAATCTTCAACGGGGATTTGGAAGGTTCGAAGGTAAGCTACCTTTCAAATGTTTTTCTTGTGGTAGAGTTGGTCACTACGCTGCTAGATGCACTCATAACAAAGGAAAAATGTCTGAAGAAGGTAATAGAAGTTATTATACTCATGATAAAAGTAATGACTCATCCAATAGTGATGAAGACATTATACTTCTCATGGCATATGAAAATAAGGACGTAGAAACAGAAGAAGTTACCAGATTAAAATATCAGCTGGAGACAGTAACCAGAGTAAGGGAGCAGCTGCAGGATGTAGTAAAATATGAAAGCATAACAATTCAGAGACTTGAATCTAAGATCCTCTCTCTAAAAGAATATCTTGAAGAACAAGAACATGAAGTGCTCGAATTAAGGCAACAAGTGGAAGAAGGAAGAAAAGTTGAAGAAAACATAAAGAAGCAATATCTAGAAAAGGAAGAAAAACATCAGGTTGAGGTAAATATCTTGAAAGGTAAACTAGAAGAAAAGGATAAACTGTTACGATTTCAAGACAGTACTAATATTTTGGATGATATTCTTAGTAGTCAAAGATCCCATACTATCAAAACTAGTATTGGCTTTTATGAAACTATCGAAGGTGAATCTGGCTCACAGGGTGAGGAAAGGAAGTCTAATGCAAAATCTGAAATGATCAACAAAGTGATAAGTGGTCAACCCCAGCAACAACCAAGGAAATAAATTCTTCAAAGAAGATATTTTCCTCCTAACTATGGAAGTGATAGTTGGTTATTTCCTCAAATGAATAATGTTGAATGTTATGTATGTCATAATTTTGGACATATTGCAGCCAGATGCAGAAGAAGAATGGTTTAAGACTATCACACAGAAAGATCATCATGTTCCAGGTACTTTAAGGGATATTTTTTTGCTTGCAATATGTTTGGTCACAAAGCTATTGATTGCAATAAAAGGAATATGAAACATGTAAGATGTTATGCATGTAACAAGTTTGGACATAAAGTAAAGGAATGCAGGAGCAAAATTCAGACACCAAAGCAAAAGGATCATACATCATCACAATTCCAGGTATTGAAGAAGACAAAATTAGAATCAGAAAGATGTGGCATAACTCAGTTAGTAGACATAACAGACACAGGGGAAACTGAAAGTGTAGACCTTCAGTATTCCAATTTACATACGCAGATATTATAAAGAGAAATAGCGTATATACACGAGTTAAAGGCTGCAGAGTTGCATATATGGAGCTCTGAAGAAAAAGCAACAGGACAAACTCAGGGAAAGAAGTCTGATATGGTTTAGTCATGGTATGTGTTAGTTGGCACAGGTTTAGGGGGAGCATATGCTTCGAATAATTGTTGATAGATTTGTTGGCATTGTTGGCATTATGGTTAGAAGACTTTCGTGATAATTCTTATGTGGCTAAATGATACATCTTGCTACTTATTGTTGGTTGGTCAAGAGAGTGATATTGCAGGATACAGGTTGTTGATGTTGATGAGATATGCTTGCTAATGACTATCATGGTCTTGTTTAGACTCGGAATATGCTCAGGTGGAGCATGGATGGATTGACACATCTTAGCTTATACAAAGGGGGAGTTCAATCAGAGAATTCAGCATGTACTCAGGGGGAGTATGGACAACAGAATGTATACCAAGGGAGAGAATATCTTGGTCCGCCCTTTGCCCTTGATGTCAAATGGGGAGAGTGACTTGGTGTGGTTGTTGCCATCAAGTCCAAAGGGGGAGATTGTTGGCATTATGATACAGGTGTTGTCCTTGATGGCAACTCACTCAGATGACAGATCATAATACAACTATTAAATAACAAAGAATTAATGATCAGAGAGGTATACGCAGGTGTGATGTGACAAAGAAGCGTATACACGCGGGTTCACCATATACCAAGTTGCGTATACGTACACACACACATTTACAGAAGGAAAGGCACTTACATGTTGGGAATCTAAGTTTTGGTCTGTGGTATTTGGTCCATGGTATTTTGGTATTGGTCCATGGTATTTGGTTTGAAGTGTTGACCCCAGGTATTGGGTCCAAGGTATTGGTTCTACGTGGTTTTGGACCATGGTATTGAGAGAGGCCTAAACCTATATAAGGAGAAGATCATTAGGCCAAGAGGTGCAAGAGTGCAAGTGATGAATATCTGATGAAGTGTGAGATCTAGTATGCTGGTTATCGGTTTGTGATGTTTTGCTTGATCTGAACCAAGGAGGCTCCTATGCGGTTGATGAAGGTTGATGGACTGGAACATGAAGACTAAAATGCATTATCGATATATGGTATGATCATGAATAGATCTGAATACTAACACATGTCTTATCCTTTATATCTTATGTTTTGGGTATAGTTGAGATTGAAATTGCAGTGAAGGAATAAGTAATTATTTTTAGATCTGTATGCGGGTTCCCTCTAGTGAAAGAGCATATACACGCTAGTTCAACACAGTAACATAGCGTATACATTGTGAGATTTGATATTTGAGGTTGTTGTTGGTTCTAGCGGTTGTTGCAGAGTTCTAGGCTCTGCTCTATGTTCTGGTGACTGTGTTTTGATGACAGGGTTTTAGTGATTCAGTTGTTGTGTGATTCAGAGTTGATGGTTGTATTGCAGTGGTGATTATTTTGTATTGATGGATCCAGTTTGAAAATTTATGAAATGTGGTCCCTAAAGAAAAGAGAAGGTTGTAGCCTTCTGTAGGTCAGCACCTACGTACTAGTACATCAACTAGTACAAGAGCTAAGGGGGTTGTAGCTCCCTTCCAGGAGAAGCTGGAGAACGAGAGAAGGTTGTAGCCTTCTGCAGGTAGAAGCATGCATGCTGGTATAAGACCGCACTAGTACATAAATATTGTAAAAAGAAGTTTCTTATTAAAATAAGATAGAGAGGAATTGCAGCAGATGGTTTTCACCCACATTGGGTTTCCACCTTATATCATGGTGTTCATGTGTGCTTCTTATGTGTGATGATCTGTTCTGTTTTACTACACCTGTTTACTGTTTATATGGTTAATAATGTTATGATGCACTCATTAAAGGTCACCTAAATAATTCATAAGTTTACTGGATATATGCTAGTTGCATTAAACATAGTTGCGTATACACGCGGGTTGCCTTAACTGAAGTAGCGTATATGAATCTGATAATGGAAATGAAAAGATTATTGATTTGCTAATACTGATTCACCCTCCCCCTCTCAGTATTATTTCCAACATAAATTTCTTATTTACTTCATCGTAGAGACGATATGCTTTGGAGGTTTTTGAGTACCCCAAGAAGATACACTTTTGACTCCTTGCACCCAGGTTGTTTCTATGTTCCATAGGTATCAAGGCATAACAGGTGGAATCAAAAACCTTAAGATGCCTCATAGAAGGAATGTGGCCATACCACATTTCATAGGGAATCTTGCTTTTTAGAGCATGAGATGGACATCTATTTCTAATATAAATTGCACATAGAATTGCATCATCCCAGAGCATCAACTTTACAGTTTTGAAAAACATCATTGAATGTACCTGTTGGCACAAAAATGTCGTCAGGGAAGAGACCCTGGGTTCAAGCACAAGGGGCCAACAAGGATCCATTGTAGTCTAGGCCAACACCGACATTTTGCCCTGACCCAAGGGGTAAGGGGTCTCACCTGAGGCGTGCCACGACCAAGACTAAAAAGGGTTGGAGAGATATCGAGGGAGATCCGGGCATCAACTATCAATAGCTTGAAGAGATCATTCATCACAATGTCATAATGTTACGATCACTATATTCATCAAGTAAAAGGCCATTAATTAAAATTTTGAGCATGTCTATAAATTAGAACATTACGCTTGACTATACCACAACACCCAAACTGTCTCATTCATTCATTAACATCAACGCCGGGAAGATTCATTACAATATATATCAGGCACAAATACTTTCATTAGATACATAAAATAACATAGACATAGGATGCCTCAAACCTCTGGCCGAGTCTAGCTTTGGCCCTTCTGCAACTACTCAGGTCCTCGGGACCCTGTTCTTCTAAACTCCTGACCCCTTCCAGATACCAACCCCTTTCCCTTATTGTCTTCTACGTTTATCTTTTCTTCTGTTGTCCCCATTGCCAGTTTTGTTCGATTGTCCTTGCCCTTGGCTATTTTCTACTCCCCTTCTTGTCCGCTTGGCTATTCATGTTTTCTCTTGCCACCTTGCTGCAACTGCCTGTTTATTGTATGTTCCTGCCTCCATCCCTAGCTGTCATCTTTGCAAATCAATCATTGCTCGTGCCACCCATTCTCTGCCTTTGTTCTCTCAAAACTTCAAAATTCAAAACGAAGGCCCCAACAGTGCCATATCTAAAAGTGCTATGTCCATATTTAAAAGTGTTATGTTCACAATGTCATAATGTTACGATCACTATATTCATCAAGTAAAAGGCCATTAATTAAAATTTTGAGTAGGTTTATAAATTAGAACAATACACTTGACCATAACACAACACTCCACCTTGCCGCAACTGCCTGTTTACTGTATGTTCCTTCCTCCATCCCTGGCTGCCATCTCTGCAACTCAACCGTTGCTCCCTCCACCTGTTCTCTGCCTTGGTTCTCCCAAAACTTCAAAATTCAAAACGAAGGCCCCAACAGTGCCATATTTAAAAGTGTTATGTTCATTTTTTGGCTACACCATTATGTTGAGGATTATAAGGCGCATTTGTTTGATGTTGGATCCCATGGTGGTTAAGATCGTTTTCAAATTCATTTGAAGTGTATTCTTTTCCATTATCAGTATGAATAGAGCTAACATGAGATTGTGTATTATTTTCAATCCATGCATGAATTTTTGTGAAAGTTTCAAATTCTTCATATTTGTTCTTCAACAGATATACCCAACACATTCTTGTGTAGTCATCAATAAAAGTCATCATGTATTTATTTCAATTTGGAGAAAGAACAAGCATAGGGACACACAAATCAGAATGAATTAGTTCAAGCTTTCTATGTGCTCTGGAATGAGAATCATGAAATGATTGTTTGTTGTGTTCATTGTTTCTGTTGAGGACCATAAGGCACATTTGTTTGATGTTGGATCCCATGTTGGTGAAGATTGTTTTCAAATTAATTTGAAGAATATTCTTTTCCATTGTCAATATGAATAGAGCCAATATGAGATTGTGTATTATTTTCAATCCATACATGAAATTTTTTGAAAGTTTCAAATGCTTCAATTTTTTTCTTCAACAAATATACCCAAAACATTCTTGTGTATTCATCAATAAAATTCATCATGTATTTATTTCCATTTGTAGAAGGAACATGCACAGGGCCACACAAATTAGAATGAATCAATTCAAGCTTTCTATGTACTTTGAAATGAGAATCATGAAATGATTGTTTGTTGTGTTTTCCTAAGATACAAGCATCACATTGCTTAAGTTTCCTAAAAATGGTGGGAAAACCAGTAACACCATTTATCTTCAATAAATGAATATTGTCATAGTTCAAATCTCCAAATCTAGCATGCCATAAGAGACTGAATGGAAATGTACCTTCATCATATTGAGAAATGTATGCAAAGTTATGTGCACGAGTAGATGTTCCTTGCAACTTCAATATTATTTCTTCTTATATCCCAGTCATGACAAGTGAGTTGTCTGATGTTTTTTTTACCTCAACCTTTCCATCAAACATGTGAATGGAGTGTCCTTGCTGGCAGATGTGAACTAAGGACAACAAGTTTGTTTGCAACTCTAGGAGGTAGAGATTTTGGAAACACTGAGAGGGGGGTGAATTATTATTTCCTTTCACAATTTAAATTTTATACCAGTTAAGATCACCTAAAAATAGAACACAAGATGAACAGCAACAAAAAAAAATATTAATAATAATAACAAAGAATTCAATCCTCTTTACAACAAATCATGTACAATGATATTTCAAGGCTCCAACCTTAGATGAAGACTCCAATCTTCAAATCAACTAGGCTCCATCCTATACTATACCACCAAGCTCCAACTTTCTCTTTTTGAGGACTCCAATCCTCTCACCAAATTCAGGCTCCAACCTACTTTTTCCACAAGGCTTGAACCTTGTGTGAGGACTCTAATCCTCTAGGGCTCCAACCCTCTTAATATGCTTCAGTTCTTCAAAAATGGCTTCAATGTTTTCTTTAAGACTTCCAAAAGTTTCTCCAACAAGTCTTGAAGGATTTCTTCAAAAGTGCTACTAAATGCTTCAGGGGCTAGTCCATCAAGATAATCTTCAACAAGGCTAGTATGTGTCTCAAAAACCCTTCATTTCTGCACAAAACAATCTTCTTTAACGTTACTCCATGTGGTATTCAACAATGCTCATTCTTCATTGATGATTCCTTCAAGTGTGCCTTTGATAGTGCTCCAACACAATTGTTTCAAAGGTATACAATGTGTCTTCTCCAAACAAGTCTTCAAGTATTCTTCGCGAGGTGCTCCACTCTTCAACAATAGATCCACAAAATGGTCTCCAACAAGTTGCTTAAGAAGTCTTTCAAAAAGTCAACAATGCTTCAGCAAGGTATCTTCAAATTTTCAAAGATGCCTTCAAAGAATGCCACAAAAGTTATTGCAAGCTTTGCTTCAAGGTTTATCTCAATTTATAGGCTTCTTTAAATGTTGGACCATAATATGCTTCAAGAGATTAATTCAAAAGTGTGCTTCAATTCTCCACTCCTAAGGGCTTGCTTAAACAATGCTCCAAGTTTTCTACAATTCAACTATCAACAAAGAAGGCTTCAATCAATTCTTCTAGAAGTTACTTCAATAAGAGTCTTATGTTTCCAAGTGATGTCTTGAATGGTGTTTTCTGAGCAGGTCCTCCAACAAGTCCTCAAGAAATAGTATACGAAGCAGCTCCAAAGAGCACGTCAAGCTCTATAATAGTTGTTAGATATATCTATAAGGGTTCTTCAAAAAGATGCCCAATAATTTGCCTTCAAAAATTGCCAAACCTTGTCTTCAATGAATTCAGATCATACTGCAATACTTTTATGAAGAAGGCCACAATTCATAGATTGCAGATGAGATGCCATAGATCCAAGTGTCATAGTGGATTAGGTATATGATCATACTATATGTAAGCCAGACTGAATGGTATATTAAGCCACCGATCTGACCTATTTGTTGGCCATATGGTTATATCAAACTTCTGCAAGAGATTAAAGTCTATTTCTTGAAAAATGATGTCAAAATCTCAGGACTGATTTTTTGTATTACCTCAAGGCCGAGGTTGCAGGAGTCTGAGGTTTGATTTTCCTCAAGGCCAAATTGAGGTCTATAATAGACCTTTTTGATCAGGTCGAGACTAAGATCAAATAGTTGTTCCAAAACGAAATTCGGCTCCAAAAAATAGTGAACCATAAATGACTATAAAATACATGAAAAGGAACAAAAACCTCTTCTTTTTATTCTTATTTATGTGCTTCACTTAGTTCAACCTTTTTCATATTTTTTCTTGAGAAATCGAACTAGATTTTGACCTCATATCATCGAGCTGTTAAGTGCTTTTTTGATTGAATATATAACAAGTTAGTTCTATTTATACTTGTTTTACTATGTTGAATAGACATGTCCTTTTGAGGGGAGCCAACACGTAATTTTTGGAGTATACCCATTAATTTAAAAAACAAGTTTCTCTTCATTTGGAAGATTTAGCTTATTTGTGTCTCTACTATCTAAAAGTGGGCTCACAAAAACATCCTCTAAAATGTCAAAGAATTGATAAGTAGTGAAAAAAACCTCTGGAACATCACAATTATGGGAAGATGGAACAATGTCTTCAAACTTCCCTTTTTTCCAGTAAATACATTAATGGGTACATTTTTCATGGAAACGCTTTTCAAACTTCGATGTGGAGACTCCAACCACCTTGCAAGATATTTTCCTTGATAACACTGTATTTGTTTTTGCAAATATTACTAGCCTACTTGGACAAGATCTTAGAAGCCTTCGATTCACCCTTGTGATCAAAGTGGTGCTCCTTGTCCAACATGGCTATAGATTGAACTCACCTCTTTCATGTTTATAATATTATCAGTTTTAGGAGAGCTAGATGGAGTCTTAAATTCCAGGCAGAAGTGTATTTTGTAATAGACTAAGTTTGTGTGTTATTGTTATGAATAGGTAGTGTGAAAATCTCGAGCTTGTATAAAAAAGAAATGGGTTACTTGAAGTCTTCATAAGTCTAATAGAGTGCAACTTTTATGACCATGATATTCACATAACAAAAACACTTTGTATGATTATCATGTTTAGGGATTTTTTATGCACCTAAGGTTTCATTTCCATCACCGGCTTGCTTGAAAAAAACAAGGGAATCATATAGACATCAACAATTATAGGGTTTGACATCATATTGACAAGAATTCATATATTGCAAGGACTTCAACAATGTAAGGTCTTCAACATATTCAACAATTCTAGGGTTTCATCATCATCCATCACTTACATCAAAACAACTTAATCCAACAATCTCCCCCTTTGTCATTAATGGAAACATATAGTTATAACTCTTATTGACAATGGAACTCCTTTTCCTTCTTTCCCCCTTTGACATCAATGGAAAATGGGTACTTTTCCTGACAATATCAAGTTCTTCTATCATCATGCTTTTTTTTTCATATTTACTCCCCTTGTCATCATGTTGCTCCTCCTGTCATCATGGTGCCTTCCTGCCATTGTGATGTTCTTCTTGTCATAGAGTTGCTCCCCCTATCTTCATCAAGGAGAACTCCCCCTGACAATATGTTGCACCTTCTAACATCATATTCTTCTTCTTTTCATGGTGTTGATTTTATGAGACAATCTTGTGTAGGTTCGTTGTCTATGATATTCTTCAGGTTAGTTACTTCAATTGTTTAACCAATACTACGATTGTTGTTACTTTCCCTGATTAACATTGTTTTCTACTACTTCTACTGCAACTTAAAGTCCAATTTTTTTTGTCATAAGAGTCACCTACAGGTATTGTTATGTCAAGGATCTTGAGTCACCATGAACAACTTCATATTTTTCCATCTTCTTTGCTTCTTTTCTCATTGAGATGCACTTCCTATCCTGTTAACCATGTCTTTTTTAGTTGCTCTTTGGCTACTTTTGTCCTCCAAATCAACATCCTCCTTAGATCGAGAGCTGTGAGCCTTAATCCCACCTTCTTTATCCCTTAGACATCTAATAACACTATCATTATTTTTCAGCATCCTTAACTTGTGCTCCCCTTGACAATATGAATTTCTATTGACAATTTGAAGCAAGAACTTCCTCTTTATAATAGGTGGAACCTTGTTCATTTTTTGTAATGATGCCTATTTTTTATCAGCAACATGAATCAATGCCTTTGTTATTCGAGGTACAAGATATTTTTCTAGTTCAATGTGCTTCCTTCTCCAAACCTTTGTGACTTTTTTTTTTTCATGTTGGACTAATGATTCTTCATATTATCTAGGAATCCAATTTAAACTACAATCACGATCCATATGTCCAATATTATGACATCTGAAGCACTCAATTCTATGCATAAATGAGGAAGCATAATTTATTCTTGCAACTCTTCTTCTGGGAAACTGATAGGGATATTTATAAATGTCTTTGTTATATTCCCTGCAATCCTCTTCCATGTGCCCAAAATTTGTACAAGAGTAACAATAGCCAAAAATATAGTTTGATACCTAGAAAATGGGGATTGTCTTCATGCACTTCTGAGTTTATTCTGATGTGAGTTTCTTTGATGATATTTATTTCCACTTGTAGTATCAACATATCTTCTTGGAGCACAAGATATTTCAAAGTTGTTTTGACTTCTTTCCTTGCTTCTACTAGAGCTAGGGGAATTTTCACAACTTTCAAGCTTCTCCTCATTCTCACTCTTTGATGCTTTAGGGTTTGCATCAGTTTGGATAGAAGGCTCACCTGCACAATCAATACCATGTTTGTCAAGTGGTTATCTTTGAAGACTGAGGATGAGAACTTTTCAAATTCTTAGATAGCTTGTCAGCTTCATTTCTCAAGGAGTTGTTCTCTTCTTCAATCCTATCATAGTCTTCTTCTTTGTTTATCAGTTGGATCTTCATTACTTGTTCTGATCTATTTGCTTCCTCTAACTGAACATTTATGGAGTTGACTTCTTCATGTTGACTAATTATTTCTTCAGATTTACTCAAGTCCTCATATCTTTGGTTGAAATGACTTGTCAAAATGTCTTCTATTTTCTCTGCTTCTTCTAATTGAGTTGTCATGAATGTGACTTTTTCATTATATCTTTTCTCATTATGATGCAATTCTACCTTAAGCTTGTTGAGATCCTCATCTCTTTCTTGTACTTTATACTTCAAAAGAATAAATTCTTCCTTTTTTTTGTCAAGGTCATTATTAGCATCGTGTACCTCCTTCTTGAGTTCCTCGTTTTCCTTTTTCAATTTGATTTTCTCTTCTAGAGCGGTCATAAGTTTTTCCTTGAGGTCTACTTCAACTATTATTTCAAAATTATCTTCATCATCATCCTCTTTTATGCATTCGGTGCCTTCATATACCTCCTTTGATTCTTGATTGTCTTTGTGTTCTTGTTCCAAATGATTTGGTACAAAACCATATTCTTAATGAATTTTTTGTAGTTTTGCCCAAAGTTCTTTAGTTGAAGAACATTGACCTACCTTGCTTTTTACAAAATCAAATAGGCCACTCATGATTGCTTTCACGTCTTTCATATCAAATTATTTTGACTCCTTTGAGCTTTCGGTAGTCACGGATTCCTATACTTCATTGCTACGGGCCATAAAAAGAACTCCATTCTTGTGTTACATATTTTGAAATTTGTTCCATTGAACATGGGGGCTTTGCACATTTGATTGTCGTATTATTTCTTGATTGAGGAGGAGACATATTCAGAAGGTTTGGAGCTTCTCTTTCTTGATTTTTCCATTTGTGTTCTAAGGATCTAGCTTCCAGCTATTAGGCTGAGACTGAAGGTACTAGCTTTGATTCGAATTGTTGGAAATACTGGGAGGGGAGTGAATTAGTATTTCCTTTCACAATTGTTATTTTATACCAGCTAAGATCACTTAAAAAAATAACACAAAATGAACCCAAAATAGAAATTTATTAATAATAAAAATGAGTACTCCAATCCTCTTTACAACAAATCAAGTACAATGATACTTCAGGGCTCCAACCCTAGATGAAGACTCCAATATTCAAATCAACTAGGCTCCAACCTATACTATATCACCAAGCTCCAACTTGCTCTTTTTGAGGACTCCAATCCTCTCACCAAATTTAGGCTCCAACCTAGGTTTTCCACAAGGCTTCAACCTTTTGTGAGGACTCCAATCCTCTAGGGCTCCAACCTTCTTAATCTGCTTCAGTTCTTCAAAAGTGGCTTTAATGTTTTCTTCAAGACTTCCAAAAGTTTCTTCAACGTTGCTACTAAATTCTCCAATGGCTAGCCCATCAAGATCATCTTTAATAAGGCTATTATGTGTCTCTAAAAATTTTCATTTATGCAACAAAAACAAAAACAAAAAATCTTTATCGTCACTCCATGAGGTCTTCAATATTACTCATTCTTCGTTCACGATTCCTTCAATACTACCTTTGATAGTGCTCCAACACCGTCATTTCAAAGGTATACAATATGTCTTCTCCAAACAAGTTTTTAAGTATTCTTCACGAGGTGCTCCAATATTCAACAACTTATCCACAAAATGGTCTCCAACAAGTTGCTTAAGAAGTATTTCAACAAGTCAACAATGCTCCAGCAAGGTATCTTCAAATTGTCAAAGGTACCTTCAAAGAATGCCTCAAAGGTTATTACAATCTCTTCTTCAAGGTTTATCTCAATTCATAGGCTTCTTTCAATGCTGGACCATAATCTAGTTCAAGAGATTAATTCAAAAATGTGCTTCAATTCTCAACTCCTAAGGGATTTCTCAAACAATGCTCCTGTTATGAAACCAGCTCAAGAAAAGATAGAAAAGATAGATCAACGCCTTAGAATTCAGCCTCTTCGAGGGGGCACCCTCCTTTACATTACATAAATGAACAATTCTTGGATGATACAAATGAAGAGACCTCCTTTCTATATATAGGAGTCTAAGGGGTCATAACATAATCAGAGCCGACATAACAATAATAATGTAAGGGCACAATAATAACAATAGTGGGCTTCTATGGGGCACAATAGTAACAATATGGGCACTACATGGGTACACCAATATAATAAGTGGGTTATACTAATAACAATAAGGGGTTACACTAGTAGTATAGGGGCCTAACATGCCCCTCTCCTTCAAAAAGCGTTGTCCTCAACGCTTGAGTAGTTCTTGATGCTTCTGTGATTTCTTCTCAAATGGCTTTTTTTTGCGACTTCTGAAACATCACAGAAAAAAAGTTATAGCAAAAATGCCACGATGACCTGTTTGGAGCAGCGAAACCCTAGAATCCAAAGCTCTGATACCAAATGTTATGAAACCAGCTCAAGAAAAGATAGAAAAGATAGATCAACGCCTTAGAATTCAGCCTCTTCGAGGGGGCACCCTCCTTTACATTACATAAATGAACAATTCTTGGATGATACAAATGAAAAGACCTCCTTTCTATATATAGGAGTCTAAGGGGTCATAACATAATCAGAGCCGACATAACAATAATAATGTAAGGGCACAATAATAACAATAGTGGGCTTCTATGGGGCACAATAGTAACAATATGGGCACTACATGGGTACATCAATATAATAAGTGGGTTATACTAATAACAATAAGGGGTTACACTAGTAGTATAGGGGCCTAACAGCTCCAACTTTGCTACAATTCAATTTTCAACAAAGAAGTCTTCAATAAATTCTTCCAGAAGTTACTTCAACAAGAATTTTATGTTTCCAAGTGATGTCTTCAATGGTGGTTTTTAA
This sequence comes from Pinus tabuliformis, assembly GCA_031772625.1. Taxonomy (NCBI): domain Eukaryota; kingdom Viridiplantae; phylum Streptophyta; class Pinopsida; order Pinales; family Pinaceae; genus Pinus; species Pinus tabuliformis. The sequence goes on along the minus strand of CM062810.1, from coordinate 663,741,880 downwards.
GTAACAATAGGTGCTCCAACAAGTCCTTACGCAATAGTCTATGAACTAACTGAGGACTTCCAGCTCTGTAACAGATGTGAGAAGATATTCTCTAAGGGTACTTCAAAAAGATGCCCAATAATCTACCTTCAAAAATTACCAAACCTTGTCTTCAACGAATTCAGATCATACTACAAAACTTGTATGAAGAAGGAAACAATTAATAGACTACAGATGAGATTCCACATATCCAAGTGTCACAGTGGATTAGCTACATGACTGTACTGTATATAAGCCACATTGAATGGTATATTAAGCCACCATTCTGAACTATTTTTTGTCCATAGGATTTATATCAAACTTCTGCAAGAGATTAAAATAATTTCCTGAAAAATGATGTCAAAATCTCAGGACCGAATTTATATAATACCTCAAGGCCGAGATTGCAGGAGTCTAAGGTTTGATTTTCCTTAGGTCCAAACTGAGTTATGTAATAGACCTTGTTGACAGATCCAAGACTGAGATAAAAAAAAATTGTTCCAAAATGAATATTCTGCTCCAAAAAAAATGAACCAGAAATCACTAGAAAATACACAAAAAGAAACACAAAACCTCTTCCTTTCACTCCTATTTTTGTGCTTCACCAAGTTCAACCTTTTTCAGATCTTTTCTTGAGACCTTGAACTAGTTTTTGACCTCAAATCATCGAATTGTTCTATTCTTGCTTGATCGAATAGATAACACATTTGTTTTATTTATATTTGTATTACTATGTTGAATAGACATGTCCTTTTGAGTGGAGTTGACATGTTAAGTTAAAAAACAAGTTGCTCGTCATTTGGAACATGTAGGTTTGTTTTTGTCTTTACTATCTGAAAGTGGGTTGACAAATCCATCCTATAAAATGTCAAAGAATTGATAGTTAGTGCAAACAACCTCTAGAACATCACAGTTATGGGAAGATGGAACAATGTCTTCAAACTCCCCATTTTTCCAGTAAATACATTAATCACTATATTTTGCATGGAAACACTTTCTAGACTTCAATGTGGACTCTTCAACCACCCTACAAGGCCTTTTCCTTGATAAAATTGTAGATGTTTTTGCAAATAGTACTGGCCTACTTGGGGAAGGTCTTAAAAGCCCTCGATTCACCCTTGTGATCAAAGTGGTGCTCCTTTTCCAACATGGCTATAGATCGAACTCACCTCCTTCATGTTTATATATTATCTGGTCTAGGAGAGTTAGATGGAGTCTTAAATTGCGGATAGAAGTGTATGCGATAATAGACTAAGTTTGTGTGTTATTGTTATGAATAGGCAGTGTGAAAATCTCGAGCTTGTATAACAAAGAAATGGGTTACTTGAAGTCTTCACAATTATGATAGAGTGCAACTCTTATGTTGATGATATTCACATAATATAATCATTTTGTATGATTAATGTTGTACCTTAAGAAACCAATTTCCTGGCTGTGGAGAAATTGTGCTTAAGACATTAATGATTATTGTTTGCTATCACTTATTTGTCACTCTATTGTTTGTTGTGTTCTCAAATGAAGGACCTGGAAAACTTGGTCTTTAACCCTTAATGCATGTATGACAAGAACATCTCAGAATGCCATTTGTTGCTAGATATAAATGATGAATGAAGAAAGCTTGAAGGAGAAGTTTAAGATAATATGATACTTAACATAGAACCTACTATCTGTCACTTGGAAGAATTATGAAAATGAGAATTGAATCATAGACAATATGTTGCTTAACACAGAAACTACTATCTACGATCCTTAGAGAAGTTAAAGATAATATGTTGCCTTACACAGAAACTATTATCTATAACTTAGAAAGGAAAGTGAAAACTTCAAGTATAGGAGCGCTCTTTTAAGGAATTTTAACTTTATCTACATAAGAAAATAAAGACCTGCAGCGTCATTACTATACTTGAAAGTAGAAAACACAAGATGACACATGACAGAGAAGGTTACAAAATTATACCCAACAATCCATGGAAACTTTTGATTCTTTCATTAATCAACAATTATATCAGGAATACAGCGGCCTAGTCTCTAGGTTCTCCAAAGTTCGAACCCTTTCTTTGTAAATTTTCATCTTTTTATACATTGTGGAACAATTGTTGATTTCTAAAACTTCCCAAATTATTTAACTGCTTCTCTAACTATATAAAGTAAAAACTATGTTGACACCTAATCATCAGCGGTTGGGTGAACCCGGAATGTGAACAGTCATCAAGAAGATGAACTGATAAGTCACATTCATGTATATAAACAATAGCTACCTAATGAAATATACGAATAAGATTTTTGCCTAATCTAGAGTTACTCCTGGTCTGACATGGTATCAGAGCCAGTCCTAAGAATAGTCGTAACTCCTCTCATTGATTCTATGTGCATGAATCCCTGAGCGCTGCCTCTGTCCTGAGTCTCATTGATTACCCTGCGTCTCATTGATTCTCTGCGCATCGGTTTCGCTGCCTCTCCACCACTGACAAAGGCTCAGATCCCAGCATCGGTTTCGCTGCCTCTCCACCGCTGACAAAGGATCAGATCCCAGCGTGGTTTCGCTGCCTCATCAGTGTATGAAAGCTCTGTCATTTTCCCGTCGGCCTCATCATACCCTACGCATCTGCGTGGTAAACGTTTTCAAGCAAGTCTTTCTTGCTGTCCGAAGAAACCCGCTACTAGAAAAAAAAAAAAAAAAGGCTCTGTCATTTTCCCTGAGGCCGAGGCTGGACTGTGCAATTCTTGTTCTATTGAATAGGGCGACCATTCAAGAATGATCTTTTAAAGATTATTCCAGTGACCTTTATTGCTATCGTTCAGCATCCGTAGCAGAGTCAACTTCCCGCGACAAGTCGATCCTCCTCTCGCCACTCACACTTCGTCCAGGACGTGGTCATCTCCTTCGATGGCCAGTTTGCCCTCTCCGGCTCCTGAGACAGCGAGCTCTGCCTCTGGGATCTCAACACAGGCCTCACCACCCGGCGCTTCGTTGGCCACACCAAGGACGTCCTGAGCGTCGCGTTCTCCATCGATAACCGACAGATCGTTTCCGCCTCCCGTGATCGCACCATCAAGCTCTGGAACACCCTTGGCGAGCGCAAATACACCATCCAACTCGATGCAGAGGGCCACTCCAACTGGATCTCCTGCGTCCGCTTTTCGCTTGGGCAAACGGTGAAGATCACTGCGTTTGTAGTCTCCAAACCTCTATTACGATCAGCCTCCTCATCAGACGAAGCCCGTGAGATCTATAGCTACATATTTACGGCTATGCAATCTTGGGTGTTGCTGTTCTGTTTGGTATTGAGTAGCATTTTTGGCATTGATGAATAGAAGGTGGTGAATGATAATACAGTTGTGATTTGAAGGCCTATCTGTGTGGATAACTGTTAGTAGTAAGTGTTTTAGTGCCTAATATAACGAATCTATGGCCTTTTTTATAAGCTTCCGTGGTTAGAATTTGAAGGGACTGTGTCCAGAATATGATTCACTTGCCTGATTTGATGCGATCCCCAGCTAGAGTATACTGTCTCTGCGCTTGCAAAAGACTCAATCTGCTGAAACAGTGAAGACTGAGAGTTTAAAACGTGCAGTATCATTCAAATTTTTTTATATATTGTGCTGCTTTCAAAATAGTATTGCATTGATATATATTGAAGTGATCCCTTATGCGTTTTTTTTTCAACATAGCAGTATTGCATGATATATTGAAGTGATGTTGTTGCTTCTATCAAACGTTAGAGGAAAATAAAGTGCATAAGGCTGTGACATAAGGATTTTTTTCAGCAGAAGAATTTTTACAGAATGCATTCAATCATCTCTATGGTCGGGATAGTTCTCACTGGCAAGGAGAACTATCCTGAATGGTCCCGGATGATAAAACACACCCTCATCTTCAATGAGTTGTGGAAGGGAGTGTGTGTCGGAGAAGGAGACAATGACCCAGTACAACCTACATCAGACAAAGAGCTCGTCATTTGGGATAACAAGAACAACAAAGCATATGCATTAATCGCAGCATCTGTAAATGAAGAAGTAAGTCGCCATATTTCATCATATTCAACTGCCTTTGAAGCTTTACAAAAGCTCAAAGAACTCTATGACTCACATTCTGCACTTGAAGTTGTTCAGCTCATGATTAAACTCTTCACTCTTGAACTGAAAAATAATGATCCTCTTGCTCTTGCATCTGAAGTTAAATCCATAATGCATGATATCAAATCCACTAAAGTTGAGTTGGATATCCCTCTTATTGCTTTTCTCAAGGCACTCTATCCTACTTACTCCAATTACCTTGAGTCTTTACAAGCAAATGGAAATCTTAAAGATATAACCTTTGACTCTCTTGTGAAAAAGTTTGCTGAAAGAGAGAAAGCCTTTGGAAAGAAGACAGTCCCTGAATCTTCTGAAGAGACTGTTTGTCTTGCTCATAAAGAAAAGCATCCTGCTCAAGATTCTACAAGAGGAAGAGGTGGACGAAGAGGAAGAGGAAGATACTTCAGACGCAGGGGGGCAGACATTCTCAAGGAGAAAAAGCAGATCTGCATTGCATTCGCTGCAAACGAAATGGATCACATGATGCTTCTACATGCAAGCTACCATGGGACAAAATTGAGTAGAAAAGAAACCAGCAGAAAGGTAAAACTGATGATACAGACAAAGGTAAAGCACCTGAATCCGCTCACTATATTGAGGCACAATGTAACATTGGAGTAAATGAAGATTTGTTTAATGCTTCACTTGCTTCTTCGAAAAATGATTGGTTGCTTGATTCGGGAGCAACCTGTCATATGACTCATAGGAAAGATTTTTTTGAAGATTTCACTGACAATGTTGATGGAGCAGTATACTTTGTAGATCAGTCAAAAATCAAGCCATCAGGGCTTGGCACAATCAGGCTTAAACTATCTGGTCTTCCAGAATTTCTTCTGGATCATGTTCTATATCTCCCACAGCTCAAGAGAAACTTGTTGTCCTTGGTCCACATCCGCCAGCAAGGTCACTCCATTCATATGTTTGATGGCAAGCTTGAGGTAAGAAAAGCATCTGACCACTCACTTGTCATGAGGGGAATAGAAGAAGAAAGGCTTCTCAAACTGCAAGGAACCTCTGCTCATGCACAACATTTCTCATATATTTCTCATCATGAAGAAGGTACACTTCCATCAAGTTTATTATGGCATGCTAGATTTGGACATTTAAACTATGACAGTCTCCGCTTATTGAAGAAAAATGGTGTTGCTGGTTTGCCTACAATTCCTAGGAAACATAAGCAATGTGATGCTTGCATTCTAGGAAAGCATAGCAAACAGTTTTTTCATGATTCACATTCAAGAGCACATAGGAAGCTTGAACTCATTCATTCATATTTATGTGGTCCAATGCCTATTCCTTCTGCAAATGGAAATAAATATATCATGACATTTATTGATGACTACACCAGAATGTGTTGGGTTTATTTATTGAAGAACAAATCTGATGCTTTTCAAACATTCAAGAATTTTCATAAATGGATTGAAAATGGTGCACAATCTCATATTGGGTCTATTCGCATTGATAATGGAAAAGAATATACATCAAATGAATTTGAACACTATCTTCGCCAACATGGGATTAAACATCAAACAACTGTACCTTATAATCCCCAACAGAATGTTGTAGCAGAAAGAATGAATAGAACAATTTTGAATATGGTACGATCCATGCTTTTCTTCAAAAATGTAAAGATAATGTTTTGGGCTGATGTTGTTCTATGTGCTGCATATATAAAGAATAGATGTCCATCTAATGCTATAAGAAACAAGACTCCTTATGAATTGTGGTATGGACATGTTCCTTCGGTAAAACATCTCAGGATCTTTGGTTCCACCTATTATGCTTTGATACCAAAGGTACATAGAAACAAACTTGGTGCTAGAAGTCGTAAGTGTATCTTCCTGGGGTATTCAAACACATCTAAAGCATACCGCCTCTATGATGAAGTAAATAAAAAGTTTGTTGTATCTAGAGATGTCATTTTTCTTGAATCATCCAAATCTGACAATGTTTTTTAGCGGCAACTTGATCGCTTGGATATATTCGCAAAAACGAAATCATTTCAAGAATTTGATAATCAGATTCCACATCTTGAAGGGGGGATTCCTATACTAGAACAACATGTGGAATCTTCTTCTAAAGAACAATCTCCCCTGCATGAAACTCCAACAACGGATGATGCTTTAAGTGATGTAATTGATAGAATTGGGAGACTCAATCTTGATTCAGTCCCAACTCAATCAACAGAGCAGCCTGGACCATCTCAGAAAGGTCCCCCAAAGTGGCTGACAAAGACACTTGAAAGTGTTCATCCTGATGAAATTGGAAAAACAAGAACTAGAAATTCAAACCGACAAAATGGAGGTGATGTAGATGACTCTAATTCACCTGTTGATATGGATGTTACTTATGATTGTGAATTGAACTTGTTTACAGATTTTGAACCAACTTCCTTTAAAGAAGCTACTTCTCATGATGAATGGAAAGAAGCGATGAAAAAGGAGTATGATGCCCTCATAAAGAATGGCACTTGGAAGCTGGTTGACCCTCCATTTGGAACCAAACCAATTGGCTGCAAGTGGGTCTACAAGAAAAAATACAAAGCTGATGGCTCACTTGACAAGCACAAAGCTAGGCTTGTGGCAAAAGGTTTTGCACAAAAGGAAGGGGTCGATTATGAGGAAACTTTTTCCCCCACAGCAAAATGGGCCACCATCCAGACACTCTTTGCACTAGCTGCTCAAAACGGTTGGAAAGTCCATCAAATGGATGTAAAAACTGCATTCTTGAATGGAGATCTAAAAGAGAATGTTTTTATGTCCCAGCCTGAAGGATTTGTTGTGAAAGGACATGAACATAAAGTATGTAAATTTGTGAAGTCCTTGTATGGCCTCAAACAAGCACCACGAGCCTGGTATGAAAAACTAATTGAGCATCTTCTGAAACTCAACTTCAATCATTTTGATCTTGATGATGCAACTTTATTTATCAAGAAAGTTGGCAAAACAGTTGTATATCTTGTGGTATATGTAGATGATCTTTTAATGACAGGGAACAATGAAATCTATATTGCATCCATAAAGAAAGAATTAGGAAAAAGTTTTGAAATGACTGATTTGGGCTATGTTCATTACTATCTTGGCATTGAAGTAACCCAACATCCAAAATCCATATTTCTTTCTCAAAAGAAATACATTGGAGATTTGTTAAACAGATTTGGCATGACAGAGTGCAATCCTCTTTCTACTCCAATGGAACAAAACTTAAAGCTCACATCTATTGAAGGAAAGGAATTTGAGGATGCAACAAAGTATAGACAGCTTGTAGGAAGTCTCATCTACCTCACTACTACCAGACCAGACATTTCATTTGTTGTTGGAATCCTCTCCAGGTTTATGCAAAAACCTTGTGAGGGATATTGGTCTGCTGCAAAAAGAGTTTTAAGGTACTTGAAGGGAACTCAAGACCTTGGAATCAAGTATACACAGGTGGACGACTTCAGCTTGATTGGATACTCTGATTCAGACTTCGATGGAGACAAAGAAACTGGGGTATCTACTTCAGGATATGCTATGAGTCTTGGATCAGGAGCTGTCTCCTGGAGATCACGCAAACAATCAGTTCCAGCAGATTCCACAACAGAAGCAGAATACGTAGCAGCAGCTGAAGCAACGAAAGAAATTGTGTGGCTCAGGAAAATTCTTGAAGATTTGCAGGTAAAACAAGTACAATCAACTCCACTCATGATTGATAACACCTCTGCAATAAAGTTGGCCAAGAACCCAAAGTTCCATGATCGTACTAAGAACATCAATACTAAATATCATCTGATCTGACATCATGTTGAGGCCAAAACAATCTATCTTCGTCATTGTTCCACAAATGAGCAAATTGCAGACATCTTCACCAAAGCACTTGGAAGAGAAAATCTTGAAAGATTCAGAACGATGCTTGGACTCACCAACATCCCTTCAGATTAAGGGGGGGAATGTTGACACCTAATCATCAGCGGTTGGGTGAACCCGGAATGTGAACAGTCATCAAGAAGATGAACTGATAAGTCACATTCATGTATATAAACAATAGCTACCTAATGAAATATACGAATCAGATTTTTGCCTAATCTGGAGTTACTCCTGGTCTGACAAACTATTACAGAATTTTATAGAGGATAAAAGAAACCTCAAAGAACATGAAATAACAAGAACATAACTGAATTCAGAAGAGGACGATAACTTATGGCTTGCTCTGTTAATCCACTACCAAGTTCCTCTCTATATTCCCTAATGATGTTTAATTTGCTTTAGCCGTAATGAAATTTTTTGACTTGTGTAATCTTGGGCTTACATATGTATCAGACATTTTGATTTGCTGAAATACAAAGAAAACATACCCGATTGTCTTCCTCTTCAGCTTCGGCTCTAACCCTGATTTTCCACTTTACACAGCGAAATTAACGTGAACCATTCATTAATACAGAACACAAACGAGTTAATCTTGCTTTATAAATATGTCAAATCCACCCGTTCAACGCTCCGTTGACTTCCATCGCAGATCGCAATCGGCCCTTTCGCATGATATATCACCACAAAACTTAACTTTACACACCCTTAAGCTGCATAACTATGGTAATATTGGACTTATGCATAAATCCTTCATATTTGCGCTTTTTCTATTATATACCTTTATAATAGAAATATGCCATAAAACATTATTTTTCCGCTTTTAACATGAGATCTGCACAACTATCAAGGCATACCTTTTCCTCCGATATAGAACTTTCCCTATAGATCCTCATCGTAGATCTGCGCTTAGTGGATCAGACGATCTACAAAGATTTTGGGTGGGACATAAGCCCGAAGAATACCCACCCGAAATGGGCGGTTTTCTCTCTCCACCCAGCTGCTACGTGTCAAATGATAAGTGGGATCGGGTGAGCTCCACTAAAAACCACTTACCATTTTTGCTCCGCCTGAAATCTTGCTTGTAACTTTAAATCTACCTTTTCGTACACCTTGCGGACCCGCCGGAATTATAAAACACAATATATAGTTTTCGGGTCCGGATCGCTGTCGCAAATCACAATCGGCATACCATATACATATATATAAAGCGTTATGCAATGATCATGGACCCGCCAGGACTTTACAACAAATATATATATATATATATATATATATATATATATATATATATATATATATATATATATATATATATATTTCGGGTCTGCCATCGCAAGTCGCAATCGGCGGAACCCAACGTCCATAGCTCTGCGGTGTGGTGGACCCGACGGGACTTTAAACCATGATGTATATACCTTTCGGGTCCGGCCCTTTAACACTTTAACACTTGTTTCTTTTGCGATTCCGCTATGAAATAAATAAATACTTCATGTCTTTTAGACTTTGCGGGGGGTAAAAAATATAAAGAAGTTTCATTGAGGTGAACCCCTGATAGTGATATATCTAATAAATAAAGCTAAAAACACAACATAAGCTACAACATATGGCTCCAACTGGGGATAGTGCTTCTGCCACAGAAGCACTAAGAACCGCAAATCAGTGCCTTATCCATTGGGCATGGAGTCATATATTGCTTCACCAAACTTAACTATGTGAAAATTTTGTACAGTGAACCCACACCAATATCTGCAATGATAAAATGCTTGCGCTTTGATAGCAAAGTATTGAGAATCATAGATCAGTAGCCTTAGTTGGGCATGGAGTCCAAAACTGTGAAAACCCTGAAATTTGACAACTGAAACCTGACAATCTTGAAGTATGACACCTCTACAAACCAGTTTCCAACTGGGAAAGTCACCCTTATTCATCAACTAATGATTAAACTGAAGAACTGCAACTGGAAACCAAATTCTCAACACTTGAGCTTATTTATGTACAAGTTCCTACATATGTACATGATTTATCTCCATCAGGTGAAGTCAATCTTCCAATGGTACCAGGTTAGCATTTGGGTGCTTAATCTAGAACCATTCTGCCAGTGAATCGTGAAAAAAAAAATCATTCTGAGTTTCTCCTGAGTTCCAATGTTATGATCCTGAATGTGGTCATCCTGTGAAACCTTCCCTGAGCTAACAACCACATCATTGGGGTTAGAAAGCCTTTCAAGAGGAACAAGTCCCTTTGGAAAAATATTATCCTTCAATTGAAAAATCTTAGGATTAGCTATTGAATCTTTTGAACCACTGATTTCTGCAACTTCTATTGTTTCTTCTTTATCCTGATCAATTTCTATGCCCTGAAACTCCTCAGCTATAGTAAAAAATTCTTTAATCTGTTGATCATCTTCAAAAGCTTGCCAATTTTTTACATTATCAAGAGCAGAGGGTTTGTGTCTCATCCCTACCTCATATCTTAGTCTTGGATTAATAGGAGACTTGAAAGTACTAGCAACCACAACCAATGAATCTACTAATCTATTCTCATTTCTTGGAATAAATTGAATGTTAAAAGCTTCAAAAAATTTCTCAATCAAATCCCATACCTCATTTCTGTATACCCTAAGCCTAGGGTTCTTTGTTTGGAAATGATTTTTTATTTGCTTGATAATCAGCTTTGAATCTCCAAAAGCGGAAATTGACTTAACTCCCATCTGTTTAGCTGTTTGTAGATCAATAATCAAGGACTCATATTCTGCCACATTGTTTATTGCCTCGAACTCTAATTTGAAAGAAAAAGTAACTTATTACCTCTAGCCGCAACTAGAAGAAAACCAACACCTGTTCCTTCCTTGGAATAATCTCCATCAAAGAGGAATTTCCACACTCCTTCAGTTTGCAGCTCTGTAATTACATTGGCTGAAGCAAGATGCTTCTGATTATCTTCAGCCAGCTTTGCATTATCATACAGTGTGAAACAAGCAAAATCATCCTTCTCCTGGCTATATACAGGTGAATTACTTGCTCCATTTATTGTAATTGTTTTTACAAATCTAGTTTCTCTGTACAATCTCCTCTCTTCCCCACCAAAAATTGGTATAACAACATATGTAAAATCCAGTTTCAAAACACCACCCAATTTAGCCCCCCAGGACCTAGATAGAAGCATTCCAAATCTAGCAGGGATATCTGCTACTACTACATCCATGACCAAGCTTCTAGCTGGAATTTGGGCTAGTGACACTGCCAGATCCTTAATAACCCCCAGACACCTGACTTTGCTCAAATCAAAAGAATACAAGTCCCTATAGGGTTTGGTAACTTGTAGATCTAGTTGCTTCATCACTGACAAAGGCATAAGATTATGTGAAGCTCCTGAATCAAACATACAATTATGTAAGAGGAAGTCATGGACCAATAAGGAAATATAAAAAGGAGGTATTGAAGGGTCTACTTCCTCTACATGTGGACCAAAAACCACTACTGGTTTGTCATCCTGCAAATTTACAGTGTCATTTATAATCTCATTTTCTTTCAAACTAACAAACTTAGCAATATCCTTTTGATAAATAGGTATTTTTGTCAATTCTGTAAGAGGAACCTGAATTCTTACCTTTTCCAACTCCTTAGTAAGACTAAACAAGTGACCCTGTTTAGCAGTCCTTTCGTTCTCCTCCTCACCTTTTTTCATGACTGGGATTACTTGAGGAATTGAAACAAGTTTCTCCAAAGGAATTTTTCCAGTTTGATCTTGAGAAGACTCACCTTGAAGTATCTGTGTCTTGCCATTTGCATTCTGTTGTTGCTTTCCTTTATTCACTTGTTTTGCAGACTGAGATTCTTATGGAGTCGCCTTTGGTGAGGAAGTTGAAACTTGCTGCTCACTTTCATTTTCTTGATTTCTTGATCTCTTCCTCGATCTCAAGTCATATTTCTTATGTAGTTTAGCCTGCATAAAATCAGAGAATTGCTTCCAATATTCATCAATTTTATTTTCATCACGAATGGCATATTTTTCATCATATTCATACTCTTCTTCTTCGATACCAAGTTCATCTTCATCCACTACATATAATGTAAAAATTTGATCTTCAGGATGCTCTTGTTTTCCAACAGGATCTGCCTCTATATATAATGGTGCTTGAATTTGATCTTGATCTTTTCTTTCCCTTTGCAAGATTTGCAAAGGTTGTCTTCTGTATTGGGGATTAAAGTTCTTATTATACTGTGTTTGCTTCTGAAAATTCTTATTTTCTAACTCTAATTTATTTACCTTATCTGACAAAATTTTAATTACATCACACATATCCTCCAATGCTTGACTTTGAGAGGATTCCATCTTTGCCTTTCCCTTTCCCTTGTCTTGGATAGGCTATGTTTCTGGTGCTTTTCCTGCAGCAACCAGATTTTCTTTTATCTCTAATGCATCTGTTTGGATCTGATCAAGGGTCAGAGCTCTTCTTTCCCTTAATGTGAATCCAAAATTTGATTCAAAAGCCATTGCAAAATTTATTTTTGCACCAGTAGGAGGAGGCTTAATCTCTGCTGGGAGACTATTGTACAATTTGTTAAATCTTCTGACAAATTCGGCCACAGTTTCATCAGACTTCTTCTTTATGGCATTAAACTTTGTTAATGAATACCCATGGTCTCTTTTTTCTCCCCATCTCTGAATAACCACACGTTCCATCTCTTCCCAAGAAGGAATAGAATTATTGGGAAGTCCTTTGAACCATTTCCTCGCTTCTCCATCCAAGGACTGAACAAAAAGTCTTAGAACAACATCTAAATGTTCAACATTTAAGCTTTTTGCAAAATTACAAAATACTACTACATGATTCTCTGCTGTCTATTCATCTTCTCCTGAAAAACGAGGAAGAGTTTTGAGGTAATCCTGTGGCATTTTATTGAATGGTAGTGGTAGTTGAAGAGGTGCATACCTATTCACCAAGAATGCAGGTTCTGCCATGTTTATTGAACTTTGATTACCAACAGATGTGAAACCTGATTGAGAGGTAAATGGAACGTGCAAAGGTGGTAATGTGGTTATTGGTTCAGGTTGAATAATTATAGTAGGTAAATGAAAAGTAACAAATTCTAAAGATTGCTCTTGACAGTTAGGTTCTTGACATGAATATGATGAAAAAGATGACTCTTTATCAGATGAATGTCAAGTGAATTGCTGCCTGATGCAGACAATGTAGGAATTGGTGTAATTGGAATATTGGACCTTCCAACCTGTTAGTGTCAGTCTTCTCAGCCTTCCTCCAGTGATCAAATATGCTCTTACAAAGTGGTCTCAGAGTTTCCAAGTCAAATTTTGTCATTTCAAAGAGTTTTCAAGCAAAATTTGGTCACTAGGCATTAGGTCTAGGGTTTGCCTTAACTCCTTCTAAAGTTGTCAAAATGTTGGTCCATGTCACCATTCCGCTGAGTCTATCATCATTCATAGGGTTTTCATTGTCATGTCAGTGTCTAATGAGTCATTTTACATCTTGTTCATGCTTCAGTTGTGCCTTGGCAATGTCATTTCCCTCTCCTAGGGTTTTGAAAGCCAATTTCTCTTGGACGGTCAAATCATCGGCAAAACTTGTTTCCTGATGTTCATACACCTTCCCCTATCCTTAAAGTACCTTATCAAACACTTCCCATCCCTTAGATCCGCCAAATTCCTCATTTTTGCACAAACCCTAGTTTCTAGCTACAACCTAGCAATTTTCTAGGTTGGGCCTGTGTTTTGCCCTTTTGGACCCCTTCCCCTCACTCAATCTCTGAGATTCCACTTTCCCCTACTTCCTAACATCCCTCCCTACTTCCAAAAATTTCCCCAAGAAATTAGAAGCCCCCTATCCCCTTCATTTCGCTCCATTTCGACAAAATTTCTTGTTTCACACATCGGGACAAGTCGCACTCAAATGATGTTCTAGAGCAATAAAAGATGCATTTTGGAAAACTGAGAGAGGTTTTTGTCCACAACATGCCAAAGAATAAAAACCTCCTTCACTTTTTGCACAAGTGTCATGGTTTTAGAGAAATGTCAAAATTACAATCGCCGGATCCAAGGCGGTTGGCCAAGGCACAAAAAAGGAGAAAGAGGCCCGATCCCCTCCGTATCTTGGCTGAGGCTTCACTCAAGGATCATGGCACTCATTAGCCTAGCCACAACTCAAATCCCAAAAAATTCTGAAAATTTTGGGTAATTTTGGCATTTTTTGGAAATTTATAGGTTTTGGCTCCTCAACGGGTCTCACCCCTGGTGAGACCCTTTGTCATGGCAACTCCTTTTCACAAAAACTCAGCATTTCCCGATTTTTTATGCAAAGTTACATATGCCCATGGATGGACTTGAGTTTTTATGGGGTTTTGGGCCTCCAGAAGGTCAAAATACATGAAAAATTTGACTTTCTGCCACTTTTTTGAGTTGCAGAAAGAAGTCTTGGGAGAATTGAGTTTTGACTGGGAAAATGACCTCCAAATTCAAAAATTCCAGTTGGGTTGGAAAGTAGACCCACAGACCTTTCCAACGAGCTATCCTGCACCCAATTCTGACACATGCAAGTTTCCCAAAAAGAGCTCCAAAGGGGCACGACCCGTTGAGCAGGGGGGCACGACCCGTTGAGCAGACTTTGCCAGATTTCACTGTACAGCTCGGAAAAGCACAGTTTGACTTGGTTTGACTTTTTGGGGTTGAAGATGATTATCTTTGATGTAATTTTGGTAACTCTAAGACACTTTTACTCTTGTTTAACACTTCTAGAAGATTCATTCATGTAAAGGGTAAAAATTGATTGTATGAACTGGTTTCCAAGTTTATAGAGGCAAGTTGTTTTGACTGCCTATTTTCTAGTGTCTAGTTTAGAAGTTGTTGAAAAAACTCCTAGGATAGTGAGCTCGACCCATGGATGCAGGGAAAGAGGTTAGATCATCTATATTATGTACGTTCTTGCTCATTTTCATGGTTGGACTCTTGAGGGAGAAGCTATCATTGTATATTTTCACTGTATCTCTGCAATTTTTGGCTAAGGAAGACCAGGGTTTTGCAGTCATCTTTGGGATTCTTGTGGACTCATGTGTTGATGGTGTGTTTTCTCAATGTTCTTGTAAGCTTTGTTATGTGATTCATTTCCTTTCTTTACTGCTGCACATTAAACAAATGAAGTGTTAAAGTATGAATTCATGCTAGCCATGCTCTGCTTTTAAATTTGTTTAATTTCAATGTTTTCTACTGTTTAAAGGGAATTCAAAGTCATTGTTTGCTCTCTTTAGCTCCTCATCTTTCATTCCTGATCATCCATCTTAAGTTAAGGCATCAATACTGTTTCCTACCTCGCCCCAAGGAACCCCCTGTAGAAACTGTGTCCAATCCCCGCACCCAAAATTGCAATTCCTCAATTTGCCACCAAAAACCCTAAAAACCCCAAATCAACCTTTTAAATCAGTTTACTAGCCTAATATCAGTGTTACCTTGTTGGTCATCTCATCCCATTGAAGATCTACCGAGATTGACCGGAGAGAGCCTTCTCCTGCCCCGTAGGGCTAGCTACGAGGCTAAATGGTTTGATGTAGCCTTGAGGTTTACCTTTCTCAGTCTGAGGTGAAATTTCAAGCGCTAACATACTGGCGACCATACTGGGGAGAACAAACTTGTTTGTGGATTGATGTGTTTGTTTCATATGTCTTAGACAGAGCCTGAAGTTATGCCAGGTAGCCTTCGAAACGCTTTTGCTTTGCATAAGCAGAAGTAGATAAACGCTGCTTCAGTCAATCTCCGTGAGCTTGTGAATACAACACTTCATTTGCATTTCACCCCAGTACATGTATCAAGTTCAGATCTGATTGTTGATAGTGGACAACGATCAGACACTTGAAAGGCTGAAATCATTCACCTGGCGACTCCTTCACTGAAAACTCCAGAGATCAATGCTTCATGGTGACTTCACTGCAGAGAGATCAGTAGCTTTGAGATTTTCAAGATGGATCGGATTGCAAGAAGATATGCTCCCTTGAGTCAAGATCACATCCCTGGGTTTCCGAATAAAATTCCGAAGGTAGATTGGTCAAGGAATCTGCCTACATTTAATGATGATGGTAAGAAGGATGCTGCTTTACATCTAGTTAGATTTCATATGCATATTCGCAAGTTGAAGGTGAATTTTCCTGAAGATTGCTTGATGAAGATATTCTTGGCCACTCTAGAAGGTAAAGCCCAATCATGGTATGAAAGTTTGCCACCTGCTTGTATTTACTGTTTAAAGGATTTTCATGCTATGTTCATTGAAAGATATAAGGACTCTTATCCATCATTGAATTTAGTTCAAGATTGTTGCAAGCATGCCTATAGTTTTATTGAAAGCCTTGAGAAGTTTTATGAAGATGATAATTTCATGGATGAAGAGATCATGGAAGCCCTGTATGAAAAGCCGTTTCAGCAGCACATAGAAATCTTAGAGGATACTTGTCAAGATCAGCAGGTTGAAGATGGCCATATGGCTGTAATTGATGAAAGAGAAGAGCTCGTTTCAGATTTGCCCACAGAAGAAGACAACGTGCAGGGTAGCCAAGATTCAATTTTAGAATGTAATGCAGTCAACTCATCTATTTCAGATCAAAATTCAGATCATGGTGACCAAGAATACCTTGTGTTGAATCCTATAAAGAAGAACTCGACTGTTGAGATCAGCTGGCATGAAGAAAACGAAGTTACAAATCTAAGTGCTCCCACCTCACCGGAACTAGATCTGCATGAGGAGGTAATTCAGCCAGCTCATGAACAGCAAGATGAGATCTTTGTTCAAGTAAGTGAAAACTCTTCTTTCAATCATAATTTGGATAGTTTTATTGCCATGTCATATGAAGATGATCAACAATGTTTCCAAGTTTCAAAAGATCAGGATTGTCATTCAGATTTTTTATGTTTTGAAATGTTATTTCAAGAAGACAAGACTTGTTTGAGCAAAGGGAAACAGAAAGTCTTATCTCCTTTGTCTGAAGAGGAGATAGATCAACTTTTGAAAGGTCATGCTACAACCCAAGCTAAAGAAAATCGGCAGTGTGCACATGGTCATGAAAGTGTTGGTGAAACTTCTTCCTCTTTTGAAAATGATGACAGTCTTGTAATTAGTTTTATAGATCAGCAAACAGATAATATTTTCTTTCATGAAGATGATGAGGCTGTCATGTTTGATGATCTTGAGGATTGTTTTATGTTTAAGAATGACCTAGACCATGAAATTGAGGAATATAAGCTTGAGAGAGACAATATGTCAAAATTTCTCACGGTCAAGGAATTTACAGCCAACACTCATATGGCAGAAGCTTATACTTCTCTGTGCCTTCCTATCAATCAACAACCCACTGTTCTTTCAAATCAGAATGAAGCGAGTACTTATATTTTTGCAGCTGGATCTCCAAACAAGGTAGTGCTTCAGGATTATCAAGATCCCTTTGGCATTCTTCTGCAAGCATTAGAAAAGATAAATGTTGCCTGGTTCATTATCATAAGCTTTGGTTTCAGTGGTTATTTTGAGTTGCCTACAGGTTCATCGTTTCGCCTGCTCGAGATAAGCGAGAGCAGAAATTTGGTATGTAGCCATCTGCTGGATTGGTTACATTGGAAAGCTCATTATACATGATTGTACATATTTCATTAGTATGCAGGTGGTTTTCATCATGATTCCAAGTCTTGATGGATTGCTGCCGTTTTTCCAAAAGCTTTGTAAAGTTTTGTTTTAAGTCGATCATGAGTCATTTGTGTTTGGTCTGTTGAGTGAGTTTTTCAAGTTATTTCAGTTTGCCATCGAGTCAGTTTGAGTCAAGTTCCAATTAAGTTTCAGTCAGTTTTCAGTCAAGTTTTAAGTCAATAAATGAGTCAAAGTCTTGTGTCGATTGCCGAAATAATGGACTCCATAGCCCAATGGATAAAGGCGCTGGTCTGCTCTCCCATAGGTCTGAGGTTCTTGGCACCTCCAAGGAGCTACCATCCTCATTGGAGCCAATGTTAGTGTCAGTCTTCCCAGCCTTCCTCCAGTGATCAAATATGCTCTTACAAAGTGGTCTCAGAGTTTCCAAGTCAAATTTTGTCATTTCAAAGAGTTTTCAAGCAAAATTTGGTCACTAGGCATTAGGTCTAGGGTTTGCCTTAACTCCTTCTAAAGTTGTCAAAATGTTGGTCCATGTCACCATTCAGCTGATTCTATCATCATTCATAGGGTTTTCATTGTCATGTCAGTGTCTAATGAGTCATTTTACATCTTGTTCATGCTTCAGTTGTGCCTTGGCAAGGTCATTTCCCTCTCCTAGGGTTTTGAAAGCCAATTTCTCTTGGACGGTCAAATCATCGGAAAAACTTGTTTCCTGATGTTCATACACCTTCCCCTATCCTTAAAGTACCTTATCAAACACTTCCCATCCCTTAGATCCGCCAAATTCCTCATTTTTGCACAAACCCTAGTTTCTAGCTACAACCTGGCAATTTTCTAGGTTGGGCCTGTGTTTTGCCCTTTTGGACCCCTTCCCCTCATTCAATCTCTAAGATTCCACTTTTCCCTGCTTCCTAACATCCCTCCCTACTTCCAAAAATTTCCCCAAGAATTTAGAAGCCCCCTATCCCCTTCATTTCGCTCCATTTCGACAAAATTCCTTGTTTCACACATCGGGACAAGTCGCACTCAAATGATGTTCCAGAGCAATAAAAGATGCATTTTGGAAAACTGAGAGAGGTTTTTGTCCACAACATGAGAAAGAATAAAAACCTCCTTCACTTTTTGCACAGGTGTCATGGTTTTAGAGAAATGTCAAAATTACAATCGCCGGATCCAAGGCGGTTGGCCAAGGCACAAAAAAGGAGAAAGAGGCCCGATCCCCTCCGTATCTTGGCTGAGGCTTAACTCAAGGATCATGGCACTCATTATCCTAGCCACAGCTCAAATCCCAAAAAATTCTGAAAATTTTGGGTAATTTTGGCATTTTTTGGAAATTTACAGGTTTTGGCTCCTCAACGGGTCTCACCCCCGGTGAGACCCTTTGTCATGGCAACTCCTTTTCACAAAAACTCAGCATTTCCCGATTTTTTATGCAAAGTTACATATGCCCATGGATGGACTTGAGTTTTTATGGGGTTTTGGGCCTCCAGAAGGTCAAAATACATGAAAAATTTGACTTTCTGCCACTTTTTTGAGTTGCAGAAAGCAGTCTTGGGAGAATTGAGTTTTGACTGGGAAAATGACCTCCAAATTCAAAAATTCCAGTTGGGTTGGAAAGTAGACTCACAGAAATTTCCAACGAGCTATCCTGCACCCAATTCTGACACCTGAAAGTTCCCCAAAAAGAGCTCCAAATGGGCGCGACCCGTTGAGCAGGGGGGCGCGACCCGTTGAGCAGACTTTGCCAGATTTCACTGTATAGCTTGGAAAAGCACAGTTTGACTTGGTTTGACTTTTTGGGGTTGAAGATGATTATCTTTTATGTAATTTTGGTAACTCTAAGACACTTTTACTCTTGTTTAACACTTCTAGAAGATTCATTCATGTAAAGGGTAAAAATTGATTGTATGAACTGGTTTCCAAGTTTATAGAGGCAAGTTGTTTTGACTGCCTATTTTCTAGTGTCTAGTTTAGAAGTTGTTGAAACAGCTCCTAGGATAGTGAGCTTGACCCATGGAGGCAGGGAAAGAGGTTAGATCATCTATATTATGTACGTTCTTGCTCATTTTCATGGTTGGACTCTTGAGGGAGAAGCTATCATTGTATATTTTCACTGTATCTCTGCAATTTTTGGCTAAGGAAGACCAGGGTTTTGCAGTCATCTTTGGGATTCTTGTGGACTCATGTGTTGATGGTGTGTTTTCTCAATGTTCTTGTAAGCTTTGTTATGTGATTCATTTCCTTTCTTTACTGCTGCACATTAAACAAATGAAGTGTTAAAGTATGAATTCATGCTAGCCATGCTCTGCTTTTAAATTTGTTTAATTTCAATGTTTTCTACTGTTTAAAGGGAATTCAAAGTCATTTTTTGCTCTCTTTAGCTCCTCATCTTTCATTCTTGATCATCCATCTCAAGTTAAGGCATCAATATTGTTTCCTACCTCGCCCCAAGGAACCCCCTGCAGAAACTGTGTCCAATCCCCGCACCCAAAATTGCAATTCCTCAATTTGCCACCAAAAACCCTAAAAACCCCAAATCAACCTTTTAAATCAGTTTACTAGCCTAATATCAGTGTTACCTTGTTGGTCATCTCATCCCATTGAAGATCTACCGAGATTGACCGGAGAGAGCCTTCTCCTGCCCCGTAGGGCTAGCTACGAGGCTAAATGGTTTGATGTAGCCTTGAGGTTTACCTTTCTCAGCCTGAGGTGAAATTTCAAGCGCTAACACAACCCTCTTAGAAACTAGTCTTTCAGGATCTCAAAGAGCTTGAACCTTCTGTTGTGAAGTGTCTGATCTTGTATGGGGTCTTCTTGAAGCCAGAGTTATTTCTTTGATTCAAAACAGCCAAATATTTCTTCCTCACTAAACAACCAGAGGAAAATATTGAAACCCAGGGAAAAGTGTTCTTGTCTTCTCTCCCTGGCAATGGCGCCAATTAATGTTGTACCTTAAGAAACCAATTTCCTGGCTGTGGATAAATTGTGCTTAAGACATTAATGATTATTGTTTGTTGTCACTTATTTGTCACTCTATTGTTTGTCGTGTTCTCAAATGAAGGACCTGGAAAAATTGGTCTTTAACCCTTAATACATGTATGACAAGAACATCTCAGGATGCCATTTGTTGCTAGATATAAATGATGAATGAAGAAATCTTGAAGGAGAAGTTTAAGATAATATGATGCTTAACACAGAACCTACTATTTGTCACTTAGAAGAATTATGAAAATGAGAATTGAATCATAGACAATATGCTACTTAATACAGAAATTACTATCTGCGACCCTTGGAGAAGTTAAAGATAATATGTTGCCTTACACAGAAACTATTATCTATAACTTAGAAAGGAAGGTGAAAACTTAAAGTATAGGAGCACTCTTTTAAGGAATTTTAACTTTATCTACATAAGCAAATAAAGACCTGCAACTTCATTATTATACTTGAAAGAAGAAAACACAAGATGCCACATGACAGAGAAGGTTACAAAATTATACCCAACAATTCATGGAAACTTTTGATTCTTTCATTAATCAACAATTATATCAAGAATACAGTGGCCTAGTCTCTGGGTTCTCCAAAGTTTGAACCCTTTCTTTGTAAATTTTCATCTTTTTATACATTTTGGAACAGTTGTTGATTTATAAAACTGCCCAAATTATTTAACTGCTTCTCTATCTATATAAAGTAAAAGCTATTACAGAATTTTACAGAGGGTAAAAGACACCTCAAAGAACATGAAATAGCAGGAACATAACTGAATTCAGAAGAGGACAATAATTGTTGGCTTACTCTGTTAATCCACTGTCGAGTTCTTTTGTATATGCCCTAATGATGTTTAATTCGCTTTAGCCATAATGAAATGTGTTGAATTTTGTAATCATGGGCTTACATATGTATCAGACATTTTGATTGGCCAAAATACAAAGAAAACATACCTGATTGTCTTCCTCTTCAGCTTCAGCTCTAACCCTAATTTTCCACTTTACACAATGAAATTAACGCGAACCTTTGATTAATATGGAACTCAAAAGATTTAATCTTGCTTTATAAATCTGTCAAATTCGTACGTTCAGCGCTCCGTTGACTTCCATTGCAAATCGCAATCGGCCCTTTTGCATGACATATCACCACAAAACTTAACTTTACACACCCCTAAGCCGCATAACTATGGTAATATTGGACTTATGCATAAATCCTTCATATTTTCACTTTTTCTATTATATACCTTTATAATAGAAATATGCCATAAAACATGCTTTTTCTTCTTTTAACACAGGCTCCACACAACTATCGAGGCATACCGTTTCCGTCGATATAGAACTTTCCCTATAGATCCCCACCGTAGATCTGCGCTTAGTGGATCAGACAGTCTACAAAGATTTCGGGTGGGACATAACCCGAAGAATACCCACCCAAAATGGTTGGTTTTCTCTCTCAACCCAGCTGCTACGTGTCAAACCATAAGTGGGATTGGGTGAGCGCCACTAAAAACCACTTACCATTTTTGCTCCGCCCGAAATCCCGCTTGTAACTTTAAATTCGCTTGTTCGTACGCCTTGCGGACGCGCCGGAATTATAAAACACAATATATAGTTTTTGGGTCCGGATCGCTATCAAAAATCGCAATCGGCATACCATATACATATATATAAAGCGTTAGGCGATCATTGCGGACCCGCCAGGACTTTACAACAATATATATATATATATATATATATATATATATATATATATATATATATATATATATATATATATATATATATATATATATATATATATAGATATAGATATATATATATATATATATATATATATATATATATATTTCGGGTCTGCCATCGCAAGTCGCAATCGGCGGAACCCAAAGTCCATAGCTCTACGGTGTGGCGGACCCGATGGGACTTTAAACCACGATGTATATACCTTTCGGGTCCGGCCCTTTAACACTTTAACACTTGTTTATTTTGTGATTCTGCTATGAAATAAATACATACTTCATGTCTTTTAGACTTTGCAGGGGGTAAAAAATATAAAGAAGTTTCATTGAGGTGACCCCCGATGGTGATATATCTAATAAATAGAGCTAAAAACACAACATAAGCTATAACAATTACCATGCTTAGGGATTTTTCATGCACCTAGGATTTCATTTCCATCATCAGCTTGCTTGAACCAAAATTTTGGCATCATATAGACATCAACAATTCTAGGGCTTGACATCATATTGATAGGAATTCATATATTGCAAGGACTTCAATAGTGCATGGTCTTCAACATCTTCAATAATGCTAGGGTTTAATCATCTTCCATCACTGACATCAAGGACAACTTAATCCGACATGAGAACATCATGCAGAAGAAATTAAGGGAAACTAGGCAGTTTGAGCTTGATGCTGCCAAGTCTGGATGGCTTGAGTTTTGATTTTCCTGCAAAGTAGACTGCTCAATCTACATTGTCACTGAAATATTCAAATAATTCCTTCTAAAAGGTCATGGGGCAGGTTGTTCCTGTATCAAGCAACCATGCATCTTTCCACGAAGCAAGTGAAGCATTAAACAAGTCTTCAGTTACTCCAATATTGCAATGTGCCAAATATAATGAGTGGATTCAGGTGCTTTATGTTAATTTGGAAGCTCAGGGATAAATTCCATCCTTTGGACAGCCTCCCTTATCCATAGAATACCCTCTTTGCCCTTGGAACAATTTCATTTGGTCAAGGAAAAATATTATTTTTAATGGAAAAATATTAGACCACCTAAGAAGCATAAAAATACATCAACTATCACGTCACTTTGGAGAATCACATCAACACATCTTCTATTCATCTATTGGTTCATACAAGTTTGAAAAATGGAGGTTCTTTTCACATGTGTGAAGAAGAGAGAGAGTCATTTTTGTTTGGGCCGAATTCTTCTTCTGTCTTGGACTTTGACCAACATTCACTTTTGATGTTTGGGCTTGGTTGTCTTGATTTTGACTTGGGGTTTTGCATCTGTTTTTGAGGCTGAATTCTTTGGCAAGGAGGACAAATTTTCTGGGCACCATGACCTTGGTTGACTACATATCTAAATCTTCTACTTGACCAGAGTGTTGACTTTGACTTTGACCAGTTTTAGAGGCACTTTTTGGGACTATTTTGACTTTGTTGGAAAATGAAATGTGGCAGCTATTAATTCATATTTTCATTAGTCCTTAATAATATCTTGTGAAATTTAATTATCTTCTTGTGTTTCATTATTAGATATTTTCATTAAACAAATATCAAGATCAAAAACAATAAAGGCAATGGACACAAATATTAGGCTCCAAGCTAGTGCAAAACCCCTCCAAGGGGAAAACCCTAAAAATATTATCTTCTTATAGAATCTGCTTCAAATGAGACCAAAAAGACCCAAAAACCTAGATCACAGCCTCCTCCCATCACCAATTCAGCCCTTCAAGGTGACTTTCCAATTAGGTCAAAGTCACACCAAGTCAACCATAGACAAACCCTTCCAGAACTGCTTCAAATTTAGAATTTCGGCCCCTAACCACAAAATTTCAGACTTGCAGCTTCATTGCTTCATAAATCTCTACCCCTGCAACTTCGACCCTTGAAACAACTCTACAACTTCACATGTGTGAGAGAAAACTAGGGAAAAACTTTGATTTTCTTCTCTTCCAGTTACTACTTTCTTCTTCCTTGCCTTTCTTGTCCTTCTTTCTCAGCTTCACGCTTATGATTGAACTTCCTTAATTGCAAATCAAATTGGTCAGTGAATGGGGTCGAATTACTTCTATTTATACCTTTATGTATGGGTCGAATACCTCTAGGTCGACTTATCTTTGTCTGGGCTTACTTGGACTAGGAGACTTCTTGGGATTTCTGGAGTCATAATAAATTCTTTTTACAAGATACATCTTGCTCGAAAGGGTCTTATAAACATGATGTTGACTCTCTTGACTCATGATAATAAGTCATATGACCTAACAAACCTTGGAAGCACGATGAACATGCTTTTATCTAGAACACCATTAATAAAGAGCATGAAACCCATGCTTTAAAATAATAAATTTGTATTTTCTTCTTTTGTTTGTTACATAAGATACATATTGAAATGAGTACAGTAACAATTATGAAGAACAAAACTAGCTACATTTCCAACACTCACTCTTAAATAGGGAGGTATTCATAATTATACAACCAATACAACGTCATTATCAAATTGAAGAGTTCTCATAAGAAGACTTGGATTGATAAGCCAACTGTAAGCATCAACATTATAACCAACATTGTTTTTCAAGGCCTAACTAGACAAGCTAAACTTCATTCAAGAGCATTATGTTTGGAGAATTTACATGTGAGAACACACTACCTCTACAAAGGCACATACCCCATCCAAATGTTCAAAAGGTATGTCCTTTTAGGTCTATTCTTACCTTAGATTCCCAATCCTTAAAGAATATACATCCTCTTCGACCACTCTTATCTTGGATACATGTCCCATCCTCAAAGAGTGTCGGTACCTTTCCTTTCTTGGATGCTTTATCCTCAAGGAAACCATAGATTCTTATCAAATCCTCCACCATTCTTTCTCCAAGGCCTTCACTTAGACTCACAGTTGTTAGTCCTAGTCAATTGCTTGGCACACGAAGGAGTGAATGCACTTGTGATGTCCAACATCACTCCCTCTCATCTAGAGAGGATGTCCCTATTCCTTCTTGACCAAGGAATGGATCCTTACTCTTATTCAAGGAGACTCCTTTGGTCCCTCTAAAATCTAGAGGAGATTCTAGACTTCCTTTCTATTTGGGAAGTCAACACCACAATCCTTATAGCTTGCTTCCACGAGAGTATCAGCTATCAGTTCATTACAGCTGCATGGCTCCCTCTTTTCTCTGCTTCTCATTATATCGACTATGCTTCCTTCTGAGGTATCATGGAGCCATGTTCTTTCTTCAGTTTTGTGACAAGATCCAGGTCATCAATCTTGCACATCACTTTCATCTTGTCATCAACAATAAAGTTATATGATATTGAGAATTTCCAATCTTCAAGTTGATCATAGCTTCTTTATGAAAGTGATCTCCTAGTTGTTGTACAAAATTGACCTTCAAGTTATCTTCTCGCATTGCTACATTTTCATACAAAGATGAACACATCTCGACTTTATAATTGCTAGAGCCTAGGACCATATATTTAATCATACAGTTGAACTTGCCACAATTGTCATCATGTATTCTGGCAATATCCTTCCAGGAAGAAAGAAAATATGTTAACCAAATACCAATGAAAAAAACATTAGACTTACCTCATAATGGTGGCTTTCTCATCAAGGCATCAACATCCTCATGGTCCATCTCCACACGAATCTTCCTCCATGCAATAGAGTGCCCAAGGATCGAACTTGATTACCAAGTTACAATTTACTTTTGGAGACTATACTGGATGTTAATCATTATTCTACATAATCTAGAGAAAGTCTTAATTCTTTATCCATCCTTGAGTAAGACAAATTCTTCTTTTAGACACCACATAATCATATTAAGCATATTCCAGGATTTTGTACATATGAATATTATCCAAGGGTTACATTCAATATGCATTCTTATGCTCTTATTTCATCATTGTAGCAACCCTCCTCCCATATCTACCCAAGTAACCATCCAAACAGGGTAAACATGTGACGAGAGGCTACTATGATATGACTCAACCCCCTAGGTGTCCTTAAGGAAGTGGAATAGACAGAAACACCTCAAACATACCTTCCA
Organism: Pinus tabuliformis; assembly: GCA_031772625.1. Classification (NCBI taxonomy): domain Eukaryota; kingdom Viridiplantae; phylum Streptophyta; class Pinopsida; order Pinales; family Pinaceae; genus Pinus; species Pinus tabuliformis. The sequence continues at coordinate 663,715,545 of CM062810.1, read as the reverse complement.
CATCAGCAACAACACTCCTAGGAGCCATCCCAATGAAACAAGTATCATGCCCCTGGGTCCCACTGAGTTTTTAAGATATTAAACCTCTGGAGGCTCCCATGCTATGGGCATGCCAACGTCCAGAGAGCTCTAAACGCTCCCACAAGCTTGCATGCCTGCGTCCAGGGACTATTTCCAGCAGACTTGTGCCAACGTCTGCAGGATTTAAGGCACTTTTCAAGCCCAAAATTACAACCACTCCCCAGAACTTGTTGTAACTTCTAGAATCCATTAAACACATGATGACAAGAATAATAAACCAAAAACTAACTCCAAGTCTAGGTCTGGCCATCTCTAACCGAGATTGACATTCTGTCAAACACTTGGCATCAATGCAATCTATAGGTATAGGATACAAGACAGAGCATGAATGATTGAAAACTCTTATGAGACATGACAAGAACGATCACCACTTCTCCCTTAAACTGTTATGATATCAATTAGGTCTTGCCTCCATTATCCTTTCAATTACAAGTAAATACCTGAAATAACCATGACAATAACCAACCATATAACCATGCTTATAACCAGCATTAGACCATGAAAATAGCAATGAGATAACAACCATTAAATCTGTATAAACAAGTACAAAATCAAGAGAACTTAGCTCTTATTAAACATAGGAAAATCCAACTAGGTTTGGGACTTCCACGTACCACCTGACTGTAGACATGGTTGAGCCAATTCTTTCTTTAAGTTAGCCACCCTCGTGCCATATTCCAAGCATGAATGTGGGATCTCATGGATAAACCAATCCAAAAAGAACCAAGGGAATCCCAAAGTTAAACCACATCCACCCTCACCAAACCATGATCACACCAAAATCGGTGCTCCGATCACAAAGCCAAACCGAACTTGGAATGCCATCCGGAATCCATCACTATCCTTGAGGAATTTTTTGCCTCCTTGTCTCTCAGGCTTTACCGCAATCCAATCACGGATCACTAGGCCCTAAACTAAGACACGTCCCTCAGGCTTTACCATGTATCCTGCCAAAACCGGTCAAGGGATTCCTAGGCCTTTTGGAATGAACCTTGAGACCACCTCTTCCCTAGATTCTGAAATCCATCAGGCAGTTCCAAAGCTCAAAACTGAGATCAACATTCCACCACACCATGGCATATGGAAAAAGGCAAGGCTAGGCTAAAAATCACTATCATAACCTAGCAAAACCATGCCAGTGATAGCAAGAGGACCATACACCAACATGAAAAGCCATGCATGTCAAAACTAGCTAGGAAATCACATATGCAATATGTTACCTGCAAGTATTCTTGTTGAAGCGGCTTGATCATGCTCTTCCTTTCTTGCTCCTTACTTTCCTTCCTTCCCTTTTGCTTGTTTTTCCTTTCTTGCTCCAAAGCTAGAGTTCTCCAAGAAAACTCTAAGTGTCCAAGGGTGAGAGAGAGAGAGAGAGAGAGAAAGAGAATAATGAGAGAGCTCCAAAACTGAACTAAACAACCTTACAATGACCAAGCCTCACTGAAAAAGCTTGTCAACTAATCCTCTGAACCCTTTTTATCAATGAGGCCTCTATTTTCTTCAATTTCCATTATTTTCCTTTATTTTCCTCCTCACATGCAACATGTGACCTTTCACCTTAATTCTCTCCTATTTTCTTTTATTTTCATAAACAAATGTGGCAAAAATACCCTTTGCCTTTTAATGCCTTTGCCTTTGCCAATTTCATTTAGCCATAAATCTTTGCCCAACATTCAGTTTGGGATCTGTGTCCCTTACCCGTGGTCTTATTTTTCCTTTATTATCTTTTATTACATGAAATTTTCACCAGGGTTGTTACAGAACCCTCCCCTTGGGGAACAATGTCCTCAATTTTAAACCACACCAAGACCTCAGAAAAACCACTAAAAAGCAAACATACTTCCCATGGAGCTTTATAACTTAGCTTGTTGTAGAATTTACAATGAATGACCTGCTCAAAATAAAAACATCATGATAGCATGACAACATACTACATATTGGAGCTTTATAACATATCTCATTATGGTATTTACAATAACCACATATACACATATGCACATTTGTTGAACCAACAAATAAAAGGATATGATGCATGTATCAATCAACAAGGGAATCTAGAGGCTCACACCTCCACCCTCAAAGTAATACCAGGATTCACCTAGTTCCTAGGAAGTCCAAAATCCACTGCCATAGTAAAACTACATTCAATTTCCAATGCTATAATCCTGCACCACTTGTCCTCTCAGTGAACAGTTACCAACTCATTGTTCCAGGGCACACTCCCAATGTGCATTTGATTCCATCTGGAAATGCTAATGACCAAAACAAATATGTCCCCGACCTTCTCTTCTCTACTACACAGTCCCTCGGGAAATCCAGTCACCGCTTTTGTGCAGTCACTCACCTTCCAAGTTCCTCAACATCCCCTATCCCGGGCAATCCATCCCTTGGCAAGGATTCCTCGCATCGGAAGGTCAAACAACCAAGGCATATACCTGCCTCAAAACCATCATATCGGTCATAACATGCTTATGGAAATCAATGGACATTATTGGGTACTAGTGCCCATAATGGCCTTGCTCATGAAGTTCTTTACCAGCATACTGATGCATTTTCCAATTCCTTTGTCGTTGCTGCTAATGCTTGCAGTCGATTTCAACCACCCACCCAGGCATTTTCGTGTTTCTAGTACCAAGCACATAACTTCCATTAGATTAAAATAAATTGAAATAAATTCAAATCATACCTCATTGGTAGCTCATCAATAAGGTACACTTGCAATCTTGTTTACTTCCTGTCACAACATGTCAAACTAGCACCTTTGACCAAATCATCATGTATAAATATATCACATCAGGTTAGCTCAAAATACAACCATCATAGATCAAAATCATAAATCACATATAACCATCCTAAACCAGAATCATAGATCACATGTAATCATCATAGACCTGAATCATAAATCACATGCATAATAAAATATTGATACTTATCCTTTAATCAATCCTTAGCTTATACCTTTGTCCTTATTCCGTACACACACCGGATTGGTTGCCACACCTGACTAACACCCACTGCCTTCTCCTAAACCATATGCACATACACATAGTGTAAATCACACAAATACAACCACACACGACATACAACACCATGAAATACATGCACCTACACCTGACATACCACAGATACACCTACACCCAATGTACAACACAACACAATACATGCTCCTACATCTGGTGTACAGCACAACACAATACATACACCTACACCCGACGTACAACACAATACATATACATACACAAAGTACAACATAACGAATACACATGTCGTGATACCACGACTACACCATGCACATACATAATACCGCATGTACACAACACAACATGTACGACATGGACATAATACTACTTATACACCAGCACCGCATGTACAACATGTACACAGTACCACTTATACATTGCACCACCTGCATAACATGTACACGAAACCACCTGCACAATGTGTACACAACACCATGCGTACACAACACCACATGCACGACATGTAAACGATACCACATGTACACAACACCATATGCACGACATGTACACAACATCACCTACACACAACACCACATATACAACATGTACACGACACCACATGCTCACAACACCACTTGTACAATCATGCACACAACAACATATGTACATAGCACCACGTGTACAACATGCACACAACACCATATGTATATAGCACTGCATATACAACATGTACATAACACCCTATGTACACAACACTGCATATCCAACATGTACATAGCACCATCCATACCCACCACTGCATATGTAATATTCACACAACACTATATATACCACCCTATACATAACATTGCATAAACAACATGTCCACGCACTATATACACAACACCTTATGCGCACAACATCACAGATGCAACATTTACAACATATACAACATATGCACAACAATAGTACCACACATCCAAAACCACACTATCTCTACCAAGCAACCTTGCTTCAAGTGTCTCTCCGCCATCCATGCTTATTCTAGCATGCCACACATCACATTGTTTTCATTGTTAATTTTTGCAACTGTGGTAAAATTCCACCTTGGACAACTCAGATGGTGGAGATGATGATTTCATTAGATTCCTCTTTTTGAGAGGACCAAAACTGACCTAAATATCACCTAATTTGGACAAGCGAAAGTTGGTTTTTTAATTTATTTATTCACTCATGTATATTGGGTTAGGTCAGCCCTAAGCACATGTTAAATTGGACAGGTTGGCCTCAACCCTAAGTGGACCCTCATGAAAGCCTATAAATAGAAGAGCAAGCTCATTTGGACATATTGATCAAGCCATCTTCTCTTCTCTTATTGTCGTGGTTCGCACAGGTCTGTCGAAGGAAAGTTCGCACAAGGGTTCGAAATCTCAGGGGTGAAGCTCGCACTGATCTAGGGTTTTCTGATTCCTGGATGTTGGCACAACATTGGGCATTTGAGTCCTCGAACGTTGGCACACAGTGGTCAAGGCAGTGTCCAAAAATCCCTAGATGCTGGCACAGAAGCCTAAGGGAGCGTCCAGGGTTTTAGAGACAAATCAAGTTGTATTAGTCCTCGGACGCTCGAACGGAGTGGTCCTGACGGTGTTCGGGCTGCCATAGACGCTCACACAAAATCCTTATGAGATCATCCATGGTTTGAGGAAGATATGGGTATGTTTGACCATGCATGCCCTCATCCAGTTCACGTGGGAGTGTACAGATCTATTCTTGACGCAGTCTTCCAGTTCTACAGAGAGCGTTCAGAGCTGCTATAGACGCTCGCATAGCTCCTCCTCCCTATGTCTGAGACTCAAAGATGAGATTTCAATATTCCAAAGATTCCACTCAATGACAATAGTATCCAGTAGTTGACTACAGTCAATGACATCACATTACAGCCATTAGAATGAGGGTTTTGATTACAAGCGTGATTATATATGTTTCATGGATATCATAGTTGTTTTTTTGCATAGATAAAGTTATGGATCATTGTGCTCTCTTTTGTTGAATCATTTGATGACGATTTAAGAAGAAGATTTGCAAGGGTTTTCCCCATAGTGGATTTTTCCCTGGTCTCGGACCAATCCTGGTGTCTCTATGCATGCATGCTTTTCTTCTATTGTTCCTTTATGTTCCACTGCATTGATGATGATGATGTTGTTCTTTCTATATAATTGCATATGTTGATGAATAATGGTGTAGATCTGAATAATGTAATGATGATATGGGGTGAACTTAATGTATTAATGAAGAAATACAATTATCAAAGAAAAGAACAATGTAGCCCTATGAAAAATTAACATGGTTTCAGAGTTGGGCTGAAGAAAATCCATGGAGATCACCCCGATGATGACACCTTTGATGGAAGCAAGAAGTGGATGGTGGAGACCTAAAATAATTCTATGGTTTGAAGAAAACCCTAGGCAACTTGATTATTAGGGTTTGATGGATTCTATGAGGTTAGGGTTGGAGAGAAAACCCTGGTTTATGGAAACAATATGAGATATGGAACCTAGTTGATCAATGTGAAGATGCTCCAGCACTTGACAAAGATTTGATGAAGCCCTAGATGGGATAATCCCTGGCAGATCTAGTTGGATCATTGAAGGGAACATTGGTATATGAACCATGGACATTGATAGCTCTTGAAGATTGGTTCAAGAGGGAGATGATCACCTCTCATTTAAGATAAGTATTTCTTGACTTATGATGCCTCTTACTTTTGTTTAGACCTATGGATCTGATGATTATGTTTATTGTTTATACTTCCTGCTTATCTATTTGAGTATATGGATGTTTCTAACCTACTTGATGAGATGTGATGAGTAGATCCTTCTTGAGCATCATTTGAGTGCAGGAAATAAAATCTAGATTTGGAAAGAGGTAAAGAGGTACTTGACAAAAAGGTGACAAGCACTACAAGTTGCCTATGAGAAGGTGCACAAGTATTTGAATACCACAAGGTATGCATGGTATGTTGTATTTCAGCTATAACATTAGATGGCTCAGTAAGCCCTAAGGTATGATGAGAATGTCTCTTTCTTTGATGACTCATACATGCATATGAAAGTGACTTGGATCTATGTTTCCTATGATGAAATGATGCACCTGGTGTTGAACATTTTGATCTTCTTGAATTCTATGAGGCTATCTATTGTTGATACATTGATACACTTGATGTTTGGCTAACATCCATCTATTGGAAATCTTGATCCTATAAAGAAAGCTAGCACCTTGACTCTAGTAAATGATACTCTTGATACTTTTCATGATGAATTTTATATAGAAGGATAGTTCATTGACTCTTGTACATGATTTTGTTGATAATGCTTTTATTTGATAGGCATGATGAAAGCATATGGAAAGAGAGATTGACACTCTCATTGTTTTGTGAAAGATTTATTGAATGACCTTACTTGATCCTATTGATCATGATAAGCATGATGTTAGAGGTAAAACTGTGAGATTGATATTCTAGATCTCTTACTACCTATGGTAATGTCTTGATGGCATATGGTTAAACTGAATGTCCTAAATTGATGAAGTGACTTGATAGAAAGTGTTTATAATCTTTGAGATATGATGTTTCATCTATATGCTGCTTTGAGTCTAACCTTTGATTAAAGATTGATTTCATGATGCAGATAGCCATGATAGATATATGTTTATGATCTAACAGATCTGTTGTTGCTTGAATCTAGTAGTGACAAGTTGATGACATAGATTCCCAGTCAGAGGGATAATCTCTTATCAATATTCTTACTCTTATTACTATTTGCATTATGTACTGTTGAAGTATGCTTTATGTGCATTTGACATAATTGATCTACAATAAAGTATCAGATCTGAAGCTTGTACAGAAATTAGCGTTTATGCTCTGGATGCAGGCACTGAACTGGGAAATCTCATCCCTGGACGCATGCATGCTAAGGCTCAGGTAGCGTCTAGGCAGCTAAAGACGCTCCCATTCTAACTTGAAGGGAGTGTCCATGGGTTTAACTATAGTTGACCATCATCTGAAGCTTCCTGAAGTTGTCTGAAATCTAAATCAAGGTGTCCCTGAACTATTCTGCCACTGTAATCTGATTTCTGAAGTTGTTGGGTTAAATTGTTGATCACATAAAAAATGAAGTATTGTGCATGAAATCGGATGGTCACCTAGAAGATGTTAGTTCTACAGATATGTTGCAGATAACAAAATTTGGAAACAAGAAAAACTTGAATGTTTGTCGTAACATGAACATGTAGACTGAACTTTTTTTTGCAGGTGACCTGGACATACATATAGATATGTCACAATGTTTGTGCTACAAAAGGATGGCATGATTTGGTTGATTGATATATATGAACAATGTGTTGTCATGATGCTTGAAAATAACTTTGAGATGATTGAGATATGATTTGATTATAAATCTCTCTACGCTAGAAATTTGGACTTGACCTGATGTCTAATAATTTGATCTGACGATTGTTGATTTTTGTTAGTTTTTGGTATGTTCTATGCTAGAGCAATTTATTTAAATTTTCACAGTTAGCAATCACATCAACATTAAAATAAATTGCAGATAGAACACAATTATAAATCACAGAAGACAAGCCAAGACAAGAGTACACAAGATGTGGCGCGAGCCAGGGACAAACCCCACAATGTGTGGGGAAACCCTTTGATCAAATCTTCTTTTATCTTCAAAGTTCAGCAGAGAAAGAGAGAGAGAGAGAGATAGTACAATTACAACAGAAGTCAACACTTTGACTTGTCTAGATCTAAGCATAGATCATCTCCTATAACGATGAGATCAGTTGAAGACACTCTGCTTCAACTGATACCTATCATCGTGTTGCATCTGGTCCTCTAGTTGCACTACTGCATACTGCACCATGCTGCTGTCCATGTCCATGATCTTATCCATCATAATGCTGCTCTGCTATGATGAGAGGATTATACACCATGACTGTTCCTAGAGGCTGAGATGATCTTAGTACCTTGAGATCATAACTGCACCTTACTGTATTCTAAGATTATGATCCTGCCTCTTACCTTTGGTGAGAACGACATATTGGTGCATCATTTAATACTTTAAGTCACAACTGTACAGGTTGTATGTCACTATGATCTATATACCGAGATCTTCTTTTCAACGTGACATAGCACATCAAGACCGTTCTTAGACGTGCCCAGATTACATATAATGTATAACGTATATAGTTTCATGATCTCTGTATAAAGTCCTTTAATGATCTACGTATGTGTCATCACGTACAGCGTACATAAGCTTCCATTATATGTCTCTATAACTGCATTTTACTTGACAGTTTTGACTACGTTTGAGTGTCACTATTGACTACGTATGAGTCTTCATGACCTGCATAGAATCTTCATGATCTGCATATAAGTATCAATATGTACAACGTATATGAGTCTCCCTGATCTGCGTATGAGTGTATAGGGTTTTCCATGAATAACGTATCAGGTTTCCATGAACAGCGTATATAGATTCACCATGAACCGCGTATAGGTTTTCATACACGACTGTAATTTAGGGTTGTGTTTAATGCCTCCATTTATTGTTGATAGGGACCTTCATTTTCTGCGGATGTATACCTTCATGACTGCGGCTAACCCATCATATACGTGATCTTGACTATGGCTTTGATTAGACTGCGGTTCTCTGCAACTTCATACCTTTGTTGCGGCTTCGATACATAGACTACTGCGTCCTCATCCTGATATCAGAATATGACTGCACCTAATACAAACTTGCTCCAATGCAAACTTAATCCTCCATGTGCGAGTTCTCTTCTTCTTCTTAGGCTACGTCAACATAAACAAGTCTCTATTTATTTGCATGATAGGACTGCGTTTAGGCTTCAACAAGCAGCGTGTTGAAGTCTCCTTCTTTGGCAGCGTATAACAATGTATTAGATCCTCCATCTTTTGACTGCGTATAAGTGCTATTGGATAGCGTATTATATTTCCATATAAGCCTGCGACTTACTGCTACTAGGGCATCACGTGGCTGTAGTTTAGGGCTGCGTTTAATACCTTTTCCTTTACTGTGTTTAATACCTTCTTCTTCAAGACTTGTAGGCCAGCGTATTCTTTTTGTTCTCTCCTTCTCCAAAAACCCAAGACGTGGAGAGGAGATCACCTCAAGAATACGTGTGTGCAAATGATATCAAATCCTCATCTATTTATACCAAAACGAGGATGATGAATATACACGTTTGTTGGGCTTCTAGAGCCTACATATGAGCTGGTCGAATTGACTATAATTACATAAACAAAATAAATTCATATCTCCATAAATAATTATCGGAATCGGATGATCTTTGGATCAATCCTACACCTCTCGACGAGAGGGATCCAATAAAATTATCATCTGCCATAAATAAGCTGACCCACATGGAGTTTTGCCCTAGTTGCCAATTTAAAAATTTTCCTTGATGTCAATGTTATGCGGGTATTCGGAAATTGGCCTCCTTGTTCCTAGAACAATGGTTGATGTATTGATAGTTGTGATTCATCATGAACATGGAACCTGCATGACTCATCCTTGATGTATGCATTTGTACCTAGTGACAGGAATGACTTGATAAAGTTCGAATTGATAATGCATGGTTGATGACAAATTGTTGGCATGATAATAAATGAAGTCAAGATTTGATATGAGCACCACATGTCTACCAGTTGAAAGAATTGATACTGTGATGTTGATGACTTCGATAATGGTTGTGATTTGACTTCTAAACTTTGATAAGATGACTTTATTGATGTGATTGTAAAACATTGATTTATGCAAGGTTGATTGTGTTGGCTTACCAAGGCATTATGCTTAGAGCATTGCATGAAGCAAGTTTCCCGATCCAGATATGTCTATATTTGACAGTTATCTGATGAAGTCAGGATGATGAGTTCCAAGGTATAGCTTTGATATTGATTATGGTTTTGGTTTTATATTCTGATGGTCTACTCTTGACAAGTGATGAGCCTATGATGATATAAATCGGAGGGAGATATATTTTGAACCTCAAAATGATGTATCATGGCATGATGAATCAATTTCTGGAATTTGGAAAATAAATTCTCTATTTCAAAGCTATTGAAAAATGTTTTGAATGGAAATGCATATCCTTGGATACTCTAATTTGAAGTTCAAAATTTTGTTTAACTTGACATGGCATCCAACTGTTGATTGAAGCATTGATGTTCCATTTTGAATATCCATCTATATTTATATATGATGTGCATAGAACCTGAATAAATTCATTCACATAGAGTTGCCATCGAGCATACTTTGAAATATCTTCATGAGATATTCTATTTTTTAGGCTAAGATAGTTCTCCTATGACATGTGATTGCATGGAAGTATTGTTGATGATAGAGATTACTGTTAAGCACATTTGGATGTTGCTTTAGTATGATATATGCCATGATATCTTGGATGAGAGGTCCATATTACGATTGAGGATGAGTACAATGTTGCTAACATGGCTAGCTGTGAGGCAGGCAGATCCTTAGAGAGTTGTCTGAGCATGATTTGGATATGACATGGATACGTTCTGATGACATAGAGTGAGATCTGATTGGTACAAAATCCCATATTTATATTTGGGGCTGCGATACTCTCGTATATTGAGAAAGTGCAGTTGTTTGAAACAAGCACAAGCTTATGGTTGGCATCTCCTTGAGAGGGAGGATGATTATGGTATCCTTTTGTAATTTATATTATTATTTATATTCTGGCATGATGTTTGATTTGATGTCCTATATGAACAGGAAACAACTACTATTGAGACAAGTTGATACCAGATTTAAGTATGATGAGAGCAGCGTTGATCAAGGACACTGAGCCAACTCTTCCTCCCTGTCTGAGCTCCCAGGGTGAGGAATTGAGATGGAGGACTCCTAGGGTTGAGGGAACTCTGGACAATAGGGTATGACCCCTATCTGTTACCCATAGGGTTGAAGATGTTGCTCCCCTATCTTCATACGGTCAAATAATGTTGCTCCCCTATCTTCATAGGGTTGAAGAATGTTGTTCCCATGTTTTGCCTTTATAGAGTATACCCTAGTTGGCATCATACCCACAAGTTGGTCTTGTCGGGAATACCACTCCTTATTTTGCCAATGAGTTGAGAGTGTACCTGGGGTGTACAATCCAAGTCGATTATGATGGAGGTGTTCTACCACATGACTATTTAGGGTCATTTATGGGAAGATCAATAGGAAATAGGATGGGTTGAGATAACCCTATGCAATTCTAGGTTGAGATTGAGCTCCCTGATGAGATCCCAGGGTCGAAATGTGCTCCCATGTGTGTTTGTATATCCTATTGCTCAATATGGGGTTGTATATGTATATCTCCCCCGTGAGATTTTGAGTCGAGGTGTGTTCTCTAATGTAGTTCCAGGTTGAGATGTGATCCTTGATGATATGCTCTCTGATGATGATTGAAGATGATATTTCGGGTAGTATCCCATTGGCAGAGATTCTAGGTAGCATCCTGATGGATAGAGGGTGGTAGCTTAATCTCCCCTCTAATAACAAATTCTTCTTTTTCTAGATTCGAGAATGTTCATCATGCAAGTAGGAACAATCAAGAGATAAGAAAGAATAAGCAGGGGATAGATCGAGATGTACATTGGTAATTTGTAATGATGACATACTTGAGGTGGTCATGGCATGATGACTACCTGACAGAGATGATCATGGATGATACGTGATGACACTTGAAGACACAAAAATGGCATATTGATCAATGGACAAATATTGGCAGGTGGAATTTTCTCTAGTTGAGAGGGAGTGCTAATTTTTGCAACTGCGATCAAATTTCACCTTGGATAGCTCATATGATTGAGATGATGATTGCATTAGATTCCTCTTTTCGAGAGGACCAAAATTGACCTAAATATCACCTTATTTGAACAAGTGAAAATTGGTTTTTGAATTTATTTATTCACTCATGTATATTAGGTTAGATCGGCCCTAAGCACATGTTAAATTGGACAGGTCGGCCTCAACCCCAAGTGGACCCTCATGAAATCCTATAAATAGAAGATACCTCAAGCTCATTTGGACATATTGATCAAGCCATCTTCTCTTCTCTTATTGTCTTGGTTTGCACATCTCTATTGGAGGAAAGTTCGCGCAAGGGTCTGAAATCTTACAGGTGAAGCTCGCACTGATCTAGGGTTTTCTGATTCATGGATGCTGGCACAAAAGTGAGAATTTTAGTCCCTGGATTCTAGCACATAGTGGTCAAGACAGTGTCCATAAATCCCTAAACATTGGCATAGAAGTGTAAGGGAGTGTACAGGGTTTGAGAGATAGATCGGGCTATATTAGTCCCCGACGCTCGCACAAAGTGGTCCTAAGAGCATCCAGGGTGCCATAGATGCTCACACAGAAGCCTTATGAGATCATATAGGGTTTGAGGTAGATCTAACTATGTTTTACCCTGGACGCCCTCATCTAGTTCACCTGGGAGCGTCCAGATCTATTCCAGACGCAGTCTTCCAGTTCTGCAAAGAGTGCCCAGAACTATTATAGATGCTCTCACAGCTCCTCCTCCCTACATCCAGGACTCAAATATGAGATTTAAGTATTCTTAAGATTCAACTCAATGACATCAGTTGACTATAATCAATGACAACACAATACAACCATCAGAATGAGGGTTTTGATTATAAGCATGGTTAGATCTGTTTCATGGATATCATAGCTATTTCGTTTCATAGATAAAGTTATGGATAATTGTACTCTATTTTGTTGAATCATTTGATGACGATTTATGAAGAATAATATTTGCAAGGGTTTTCCCCATAGTGGGTTTTTCCCTAGTCTCGGTGCAATCTTGGTGTCTCTATGTGTGCATGTTTTTCTTCTATTATTCCTTTATGTTCCGTTGCATTGATGATTATGATGTTGTTCTTTCTATATAATTTCATATGTTGATGAATAATGGTGTAGATCTGAATAATGTAATGATGGTATGGGGTTAACTTAATGTATTAATGAAGATATGCAATTATCAAAGAAAAGAACAATGTGGCCCTATGAAAAATTAACATTCATTCGGCTAATGTATCTCTCAGCATTAGCCTATCCATAACATAAACATAGAAATAGTATAATCACATAATATCAATTCATATCCACATGATATTGACCTCAGAGAATTGTCAGTCTACTCTTCCCACTTGTTTCCTCATGAACCAAGAATCTCTGCATGTTATTCACCTGCATAAGAAATCATTCCTCCACAAGAACAATTCTAGATGACCCTATCAAAGAGTGACATAGATATATACATACATACATATATATAACATTAACACACAAAAATCATGACCTCCTCAGAAAACGACATACCTACATAGATACATGTATACATATATATACATTGACACAATCATGATCACAACATAATTAGCAGATATCATAAGGTCAAGGTTAATAGAACTTCCTTTATCCGTGCAACACATCTACAACATCGAGAACAACAATTCCCAACATAGCTAAGGCATCTGATGCCTCAAATCGAATTTACTTTACCTTTCCTAATTACTTTTCTCATGATTTTCTCACCATCGTCCATTTACACCATTGGACCCAACCAATCCAGCTAGTTGGTATACGCTTGCCTTCAACTACCCTTATACATGCACTGAGCTTCATCCAAGCCTTACATCACCTGTTGGGTTTCATTCAGCTCTGCCGAGGCTCAATTAAATTTCCTCTTTCCTAACCAATTCCCCAGACTCAAAGCATAAAAGGCAAGCCAATAAACAAATAAGAAGAAAACTATGGCAAAACAACAACAATACGACACCACAACCAAAGTGGCATGGCCATGCACAAGATGCAAAAATAAATGCAATCAAGCACCAAAAATCACCAAAAGAACAAGAATAACAACAAACACCATGACTCAATCCCCATGGTTCCCAGTTCTTCCAAGGGAAAGCTCAACCTGAGCCTTCTTGAAGATTCCATGGCAATTTCTTTTCCATGTAATCCCTTGCATTATAATGCTATCAACACATAATTGTTAGTGCTTAAATAAACATAACAATACATTGTTTACCTTATCTTTTTGTGCCAAGCATGTTGCTTGCAACTGAACACATCCATGTGATCTCTCAAGGGACTCCAATTCCCTTGACAGATCCACTTGTAACTAGAGACTAGCTAATATACCTGTCAAATACAAGTTCATGAATCTAGCACATATCCACATAATGTCAGAAAATATTAAGGTTAAGAAGACTTCCTATATTCAAAGCACTCATACGTTTGGAATTAGGGTTTCAACATAACCAAAATAATTTTTGCCCAATTCCTTTATTTGACCTTTTCCTTGCTGCAATTGAGTGTTACTATGCATTGTCACATAACCCAATTGTTAGTTATATAAACACATCAACTATTACCTTGTCATCCTAATACCTATCATGTTTCTTGCATTGTTTACACATGTCAAACACATGCTCCAAATATCAAGACAATCATATCTATCAATTTGAAATCAGCCTTTACCAAGACTAACAATTATGTCATAATTCATAGTCATTAGACATAATACTACAATTGTCACCTATTACACTCAAGTACATGTCAACTATCTCAACACATATGTGTTAGTACAATCATATTAAAACAATATCGTTCATTCAAGCAATCTTACAAAAACATATTCATATCATGCAAGTAATTAAACATTCAGATAACATATAGGCGACATAATAGACACCAACACTCAAACACCAATTAAACGACATTATCAAACATTCAAGTACAAAGTAGATGATATAAGAAAGGTCATACCTTAATGTATCTCAGGGGAGGCTATCTTGTCTACACAATCAATCCATATCAGCATGATATAACTTCACGACATATCAACTCAAAAATAAATAAGGTCATGGTATCATAAATATTCACTAGCTAACATGTTCACATCATAAACTCATAAACATTTGTCATTAATTCATAGCAATCACATATGTACGATCAGTCTAGATTATTATGACATAGTATCACAACATATTAACTCATACCTAAATGTCATAATCCTAACCATTTGCATAGACCAATCCAACTTAGTATGATACACAGAACATCAAGATCTTAATGTAATAACCGCAATCATCAAGTTACTAGCATATAACAGCAACAAGTTATCTATCATGCTCATCAACAACATATAACCTAATCATCAAGCTAACTATCATATAAAAACAACAAGTTAACCTATAACATGCTCATCAACAACATATAACATAATCATCAAGTTATCTAACATAAAACAACAAGAGCAATGCATACAACACAAGTTACTATCATCCATGACTATCTGACACATGTGTGTATGACTACACTAATAAACTAGTATCTATCATGTATGTAACCATAACATCAATAGAAGGAAAGACATACACATAACCATAATGCATATAACAATCCTTAACCTACATACTTACATGCCCAACATACAAACATGTATGACAACATGCTCTTGCCTCGAGGTCCAATGCTGCAAATTCACTTTTATGATCTAAATCTCCTGCTCTATCTCAGCGAACGCATTAGCATCATAACATACCAATATCATCATGATGACCTCATTGCATACAATGACCTCACAATGCATGTTTGACCTACTATACATGCATATCCATAACCATGGCAACGCATGCATAACAACATATAGACACTAACATGCATAACAAATGCATATACAACCGTACACTCCTGACGACACATTCCACAACAACACCATCAACCTTCACATGGCGACATCACTACAACCATGATCATCACCATGCAAATGCAACAAGCACATGGACTACAAGCATAAGGAACACATATGCAACTGACATGAATGCATGACCAACACAAAGCACGTCTAGTTCAAGGGGTGAACCATGCTCTGCTACCACTCTATGGTATCAGATATGACTTGAAGAGAGCGCAACCCACTCTGATACCACACTGTACCGAACCTTCTCCCATATCTACCCAAGTAACCAACCAAACTGGGTAAACATGCGACGAGAGACTACTATGATATGATTAAACCTCCTAGGTGTCGTTAAGGAAGTGGAATCGACAGAAACACATCAAGCATACCTTCCACATCGGCAACAACACTCCCAGGAGCCATCCCAACGAAACTTGTATCATGCCCTGGGTCCCACTAATTTTTTAAGCTATTAAAACTCTAGACGCTCCCATGCCAGTGTCCAGGGAGCTTTGGACACTCCCACAAGCCTGCATGCCTGCGTCCAGGGACTATTTCTAGCAGACCTATGCTAGTGTCCATAGGATTTAAGGCACTTTTCAAACCCAAAATTTTGGCCACTGCCCACAACTTGCTGTAACTTTCAGAATCCATTAAACACATGATGACAAGACTAATAAACCAAAAACTAACTCTAGGTCTAGGCCTAACCATCGCCAATCGAGACTGAAATTCTGTCAAACACTTAGCATCAATGTAATATACAAGTCTAGGATACAAGACAAAGCATGAATGACTGAAAACTCTTATAAGACATGACAAGAAAGATCACTACCTTCTCCCTTGAACTGTTATGACATCAATTAGGTCTTGCACCCATTATCCTTTCGGTTACAAGTAAATACATGAAATAACCATGACAATAACCAATCATATAACCATGCTTATAACCAACATTAGACCATGAAAATAGCAATGAGATAACAACCATTAAATCCGTATAAACAAGTACAAAATCAAGAGAACTTAGCTCTTATTAAACATAGGAAAATCTAACCAGGTTTGGGACTTCCACGTACCATCCGACCGTAGACATGGCTGAACCAATTATTTATTTCAACCAGTCACCCGTGTGCCATATTCCAAGCATGAATGTGGGGTCTCATGGATAAACCAATCCAAAAACAACCAAGGGAATCCAGAGGTTAAACCACTTCCACCCTCACCAAACCGTGATCACACCAAAATCGGTGCTTTGATCACAAAACTAGACCAAATTTGGAATGCCATCCGAAATACATCACTATCCTTGAGGAATTTTCCATCTCCTTGTCTATTAGGCTTTACCGCAATCCAATCTCGGATCACTAGGCCCTAAATCGAGACACCTCCCTCAGTCTTTACAGTGTATCCCGCCAAAAGCGATCAAGGGATTCCTAGACCTTTGGGAATGAAACTTGCGACCACCTCTACCTCGGATTCTGAAATCCATCTGGCAGTTCCAAAGCTCAAAACCGAGATCAACATCCCAACACACCATGGCATCTAGAAAAATGCAAGGCTATGCTAAAAACCACTATCATAACCTGGAAAAACCTTGTCACCGACATCAAGAGGACCATACACCAACATGCAAAGCCATGCAAGTCAAAAACAACTAGGAAATCACACATGCAATATGTTACCTGCAAGTATTCCTACTAAAGCGGCTTGATCCTATTCTTCCTTGCTTGCTCCTTACTTTACTTCCTTCCTTTTTGCTTTCTTTTCCTTCTTTGCTCCAAAGTTAGAGTGCTCCAACAAAACTCCAAGTGTCCAAGAGTGTGTGAGAGAGAGAGAGAATAATGAGAGAGCTCCAAAACTGAACTAACCAAGCCTCATTAAAAAAACTTGCCAATTGATCCTCGTAAGCCTTTTTATCAACGAGGCCTCTATTTTCTTCAATTTCCATTATCTTCCTTCATTTTCCTCCTCACATGCAATTTGTGACCTTTCACCTTACTTTTCTCCTATTTTCCTTTATTTTCGTAAATAAATGTGCCAAAAATGTCTTTTGTCTTTTAATGCCTTTGCCTTTGCTTTTACTAATTTCCTTTAGTCATAAACACATCCAGTGATGCCCACTAGGATATCTTTTCCCAACATCTAGCTTGAAATACGTGTCCCTTACCTGTGGTCTTACTTTGCCTTTATTATCTTTTATTACATGAAATTTTCACCAGGGTTGTTACAATCATCTAGCTATATGTCCTATAATGAGCTTGCAACTTGACCGGCTGCATTCCTTCATCCTTCAAGAGTATTTTTTCCACAAAATCCGAACTTTTTCATAATGCTTCTTCCAAGTACCTTCCAAAATTATGGTTCTTATATTATCATGATGATCTACCTTATCAAAATGACTACCTCTAACATTATTTTAGAATGCCTAGATGAACACTAATATGAAAAATGATTCAACCATCTCAATCTTGAAATACTAGATAACTCGTACAAAGAAACTCAATCAAGTAGACTTATAAATATGATACTATCACATGCATATATCTATGATGTCATGGATTTACAAAACCAAGTTTCTCCTAGATAAAACAGCGATGCATGCTAGTCTAAAAGAAAGACCATCTTCCTAAAGAACCTGACAAGAAGGATGACTTCTTCAATAGTAAAAATATTTTACATCTTCTTTCTTCCGCTTCTTCTTAGGTTCTCCCATCTCCTCAGTGGTGTGAGCTTCACTTCTTTCCTTCTTTTGTTGTTCTGCTTGTTTGGATAGTCCCTATTAAGGTGTCCAAATTCATTGCATCCAAAGCATTGCACCTTGGACATGTCTTGCTTCTTCTTGGACACCCCAAATTTTCACTTCTCCAACTTCTTGTTTCTCGGAATGCAGGCTTGAGACTACTTATTAGATTATATCATCCTTTACCTTGATCCTAGTCTCTTCTATAATGCATTGAGCCCACAACTCATGAAAAGGAGTTGAATATTTCTTAGAGTAGATGTGTGTTGCAAAACTACTCCATTCTGGTGGCAAAGCATTTAGAACACATATGGTCATTTCTGAATCAGAATTGTCTCCTCAAGCCCTTGAAATTTATCTCTTATTTAATAGATCTTCATTATAAAGGGGGCCATGTCATCATCCTTTCAATTATTCATTTTGTATAGTTTATTTATCAAATACATCTTTTGTCCTAGTGTACTTGTAGAGTACAAATTTACTAGCTTGTCATACATACCCTTGGAATTCTTTAAATTAGCAACAAAAGGAACTAGATGATCCTTAATGGATTCAACAATGATCCTTTGTGTCCTTACTTCCCCTTTATTTTATTTGGTAGTTCTTGAATCCTGCCTTTGCTAGGTTCAATAACTTCATCGAGGACATGTTCCATTACTTCATGTTTTGTAAGAGCCAAGTCAATCCTTTTCTTCCATGCTAGGTAATTTGCTAGGCCAACGAGCTTATTTCTTCCCTTGCAGAAAGAAACCATAAAACTTTTAGATTCAGACATAGAGCAACCATATGATACTTGTCAATAAAGAATCTTCCCTTCTCTGATGATGTCTCCAACTATCTTGACGCTTTCAGGATCTTCAAAGTTAATTTAATGATGTCCTAGAAAGATTCCCTTCCAAGTAGGTTAGATCAGAAAGGTTCAATCTTGCATCAGCTAGCTATCAATTACACCTTTGATCGTTAGTTTTGACCTTGCAAATTTTATATGTACCTTTGATCGTGTAACTGCTGCAGAAACCCTAGCTCTGGTACAAGATAAATGTTTAAAAGTTCCTTCTTTCAGTAAGGAAGATCCTTCCAAAGATCAATCAGGTCAAAATAGAATATATGCTCTTAGAAACTTGATACTACAACTCAATATTTTTCAATTATGACTTGCAACTTCAGCCTCTCTTGTAGCTATAGAAACCCTAATTCTTCAAACAAATCCTCCTTTGTGTCCACAAGATGATCTTTTCAGCTTCCTTCTCTTGTTCACCTTAGCTCTGAAACCATGATGGGAAATGCGATGTGGCAACTATTAAATTAGATTTTCCTTACTCCTTAATGCTTTCTTGTGAACTTTAATTATCTTCTCGTGTTTCGTTATTAGATAGTTTCATTAAACAAATGTCAATATAAAAAACAGTAAATGAAGTGGACACAAATATTAGGCTCCAATATAGAGAAAAACCGTTCCAAGGGGAAAACCCATAAAATCATCTCTTCTTATAGAATATGCTTCAAATAAGATCAACAAGACCCAAAACCCTAGATCACAACCTCCTCCCAACATCGAGTTAGCCCTTCAAGATGACTTTCTAATTAGGTCAAAGTCGCACCAAGTCAACCTAAGATAAGCCCTTCCAAAATTGGTTCAAATTTAGAAATTCAGCCCCAGCTACAGAATTTCGGACCTACAACGTTATTACAAAAATATTGGCCCCTGCAAATTTGAACCCTGCAACAACTTTGCATCTTCACACATGTAAGAGAAAACTAGGGCAAAACTTTGATTTTCTTCTCTTCTAGTTGCTACTCTCTTCTTCCTTGCCTTTCTTGCCCGTCTTCCTCAGCTTCGCACTTAAGATCAAACTTCCTTGATTGGAGATCAAATTGGTGAGTGAATGAGGTCAAATTGCTTCTATTTATACCTTTTTGTGTAGGTTGAATACCTCTCTTTGGGCTAACTTGTCTCTACCAAGGCGACTTGGACTAAAAGGCTTCTAGGGATTTCTAGACTCAATAAATTCTTTTTACAAGATACTTCTTTCTTGAAAGGGTCGTATAAACATGATGTTGACTCTCTTGACTCATGACAATAAATCCTATGACCTAAAGAACCCTAGAAGCACGAAGAAAATGCTTTTACCTAGAAGACCATCCATAAGAGCATGAAACCCATGTTTTAAAATAATAATTTTTTCTTTTCTTATTTTGTTTGTTACATAAGATACATATTGAAATGAGTACAATAACAATTATGAAGGCTAAAACTAGTTACATTTCCAACAGACTTGACTTTGACTAGCAAACGTGGCAGAATTTTTTGTTGCCAAGATTGAACTTTTTGGAGGATCTTTGACTATTTTACGTTGATTGGTTAGGGCATCATTTGTTGTTGTTGACTTTTACCATATTTGAATTATTGACCAGATTTGACTTATGCGCTCATCTCTTGGATATTAGACAGTGAATTGTTGGATAAGTCAAATAATTGACTTCGACTCTTTATTGTTGAATTAGAAAATTGAATCTCTCTGTTGAACATTTGATGGAAATCTAATAGAAGAATAATTTGAAAGGGTTTTCCCCCTTGTGGGATATTTCCCTGTTGACCAAATCTTGTGTCTCTCTTGTTTCATGGTCTTGGTCGTCTTCTATTGCATTTGAAGCATTGTTCTATGTACAATTGTTATTTTTCATTCAAAGATTAAATTTATTTAAAGTGATTGCTAATTGAAGAAATATTTGGGCTAAGTGATTGTACTAAGCATAGAACGGTGTAAAATTAACATAGTATCAGAGCTGAGGTGAAGAAAATCTCGAGACAAGAGACTAAGCAATCATATTTGGAAGAAGTTGAAGGCCCCTATTTGACTTGGTCAAGATGTCTACCTTGTACTTCAAGGATATAGAGAAGCTGGGTGAATCATCAAATTTTGTTGCTTGAAATATCATGTTGAAAGTCATATTGGATGATAATGATGCCTTGGAATATGTGGAAGGAAAAGTACTTGAGCCACTGGAAAATGCTCCTGTTGTTGTCAAGTCCAAATATAAGAAAGGTGAGCTCAAAGCCAAGAAAATTCTTATTGAATCTTTGAAACAAAATTTTCTTACTTATGTTGGAAAATTGAAGAAGTATAATAGGATAAGTTGGTTAGAATGTATGAGGTCAACAATTTGAATCACATTCTTTCCATGAAAAACCAACTCAAGGAAATTAAGATGAACAAGGGGGAATTTATGCGATCTTATGTTAAGAGGATATCCCAACTAAGGGATCAATTGCAGATTGTTGGAGAGCCTATATATGATAGAGAGTCGGTTCTTATTACTCTTCAAGGTATTCCTCCTATTTGGGAAACCTTCATCACTACTATTAGTAACAATTACAAGTTCCCAACATTTGATGATCTCGTTGGCAAGTTTACTAAAAAAGAAACCAAGATGATATCTAGAGGGAGAATTCAAAAGCATGAAGAAGGAGATGCCTTTGCCTTTGTTGCAGAATACAAGAAGAGATAAGGAAGAGGGATACCATCTAGTTCAAGCAAACCTACCTATGATTCAAAATACTCCTATAGAAGAGGAAGGAGAATTGAATGCTTCAATTGTCACATATGTGGCCACTATGCTCGAGACTGTCCGAAAAAGAGAGATGCACCAATATCTAACTACAAAAATCATGGCCTCAACAATAACATGTTCAACGATAGAAGAAGAGGAGATAATAGAAGAAACATAGATGATAGAACAAGAAGAGATACACTTGATGATCATGAAGAACGTCATCGTCCTCAAAAGAGACCAAGGAACTCCAAGGATGGAAATAATGTAACTACCACTCAATCTAAATATATTTTTATTTCTTCCCTTTCTAGTTCCTCTCCTCCAGATTCATGTGATAATTGGTTAGTATATATTGGGGCTTCTAAACATTTCTCTATGTATTAGGAAGTTCTCTCAAATCTGGTTGAGATGGAGACTAATATAAAGATCATCCTTGGAGACAACTCTAGATATCCTGTGAAGGGTTTTCGATTTGTCAAATTTCATTTGGATTATGGAGAAACCGTTCTTCTTCATGATGTTAATAATGTTCAGGGATTAAAGAAGAACCCTGAATCTATATTTTCCTTGGAATATAAAGGAAAGAGAGTTTCCTTCATAAGAGGAAGGGTCCTCACCTAGCCTATGGAATCTCACATGAGGGATGCATTCACCCTGGGATCTAGAATTGAAGGACTCTATAGAGTCAATGGAATACCATTGCAAGCATTAGTACATGATAGTAATCATCAAAGTGAGATATGGCCCCAGAGGTTTGCACATCTACATTATGAAGCCTTGCCCAAAGTGAGAAGGATGGTTTCTAGAATGCCTGATGTTTAATCTAATCATGATGGAGTATGTCTAAGATGTGCCAATGGAAAAAAGTCAAGGGGTACATTCCCCTCCAACAAAAGTAGGACCAATGACATTCTTCAACTCATCCATTCTGACCTATGTGATCCCATGCCTGTAAAATATCTGGGTGGCTATCTATATTACATAATCTTTGTGGAAGACTTCTCATGAAAGACTTGGATATTCTACTTAAAACACAAGGCTCATTTGAAATGTTCCAGGACTTCCAGGCACTGATAGAGAATCAAACGAGGAAAAGGATCAATGTCTTCAAGTTTGAAAATGGCAAAGAGTCACTTCTAATGAGTTTATTGACTTCTGTAAGAAGTTTGGAATTAAGAAGGAGACCATCATACCTTATAAGCCTAAAAAAAATGGCGTGGATGAAAGGAAGAATAGGACCATCATGGAAGCTTCCTGAGCCATGTTTCACGATCAAAAGTTGTTGAAGTTCCTTTGGGAAGAAGCCACTAATACAACAATCTATGTTCAAAAAAAGACTCCTAGTCAAGCCCTAGATGAAAAGCCTCCCGAAGAAGTATTCACAGGTGTGAAGCCCAATGTTGGACATCTAAGGATATTTGGCTTCCTCGTATATTTTCATGCGTCGAAGGAAAAGAGGAATAAGTTGGAAGTCACTGGAAAGAAAGCTACATTTGTTGGCTATTGTGATAATTCTAAATATTTTAGAATACATGTGTCAGTTCGGAGGAATGTTGAGTTTAGCAAGGATGTGACTTTCGATGAAGATGTTTCCCTTGGAAAAGCAAGGGATATACCTCCTACTTTCCTGTTGAGAAGAAATATGATGATGTGGACCTACTAGAAGGTCCCTATGTGCTCAAGCCAAAGAAATATGTTGTTGATGATCCCATGGAGCCTATGGACCCCTTCAATCCTCCTCTGTGTGATCCCCCTACCAGGAAGAGACCCCATTGGCTTTGTGATACATTATAGGAGGTTGAAAGACAAGCCGCTGTAAAAGGTACCTTTAGAGAAAGCGAGAAGCCATGCTAGTACCAAGTATTTTTTGTAGCTATGAGCTCCATAATACATGCTAAACCTCCCACTTTTGAAGAAGCATTGAAAGAGAAAGTTTGGAAGGATGCCATGGTTGAAGAGCATGAATCCATTATAAAGAATGATGTGTGGAATGTTGTTCCGGGACCCAAAGGAAAGTCTATCATGACTTCAAAATGGCTATACAATATTAAACATGGAGTTGATGGAAGTATTGAGAAACACAAAGGGAGGTTCGTGGTTAGACGTTTCTCCCATAATCAGGGAGAAGATTATGATGACAATTTTGCACTTGTTTCCTAATACAATAGATCTATTGTTTACCTTGATATTAGTTAAGGATGGACTTTTCACTACATGGATGTGAAGATTGTGTTTCTTCATGGCATACTATAGGAAGAAGTATTCATTGAGAAACCATTGGAATTTGAAGTACATGACAAGAAGACTCATGCTTGCAGGTCAAAGAAGGCACTATATGGTTTGAAGCAATCCCCCAGAGCCTTCTATGACCGTGTTGATAGTTGTCTGGTGAAGCTTGGATTCATGAGAAGTAATGCTGACCTGAACCTCTACTTCAAAGTGGTCCAAGGTATGTCTTTGATTTTGGTTTTATATATTGATGATCTATTCTTAACAAGTAGTGAGCCTCTAATGCTTGAGTGCAAGAGGGATTTTGACTCTGAATTTGAGATGAAGGACCTTGCACTGATGCACTACTTCTTGGGTTGTGGCAAAGGCCTAATGACATTTTCCTTTCTCAAGGAAAGTATGTTGTGAGACTATTGGAAAATTTTGGAATGGTAGAGTGTAAGTCCTTTGTCACACTGATGGAGATGAACTTCAAGAAGTTATGTGGAGATGCTACGGGACCTTACTTGGAAAATCCCTCTGAGTATCTATAATTGATTGGGGCATTGATGTTCCTAGTGAACACTCATTTGAACATATGTTTTGTAGTTAACACTTTGAGTCAATTCATGACTGGGCCTCTTCATGCACACTGGGTTGTTGCCAAGCATGTGCTGAGATATTTGCATGGGATGATTAATTTTGGTCTGAGATATACCGTCAGATATGTGAGGCTTCATGGGTACATTGATGTTGATTGGGCTAGAAACATTATTGACAGGAAAAGAACATCAAGGTGTTGCTTTAGTTTGGGTTCTTCCATGATATCTTGGATGAGAAGGAAGCAGAAGTTTGTAGCTTTAAGAATGTCTAAGGTAGAGTATATTGTTGCTAGCATGGCTATCTATGAGGAAGTATGATTGAGGAAGCTCTTTGTAGAGTTGTTTGAGCAGGTCTTGGATACAACAGTGATATATTGCGACAACAAGAGTGGGATCTGATTAGCAAATTATCTCATGTTTCATGACAAGTCCAAGAATATTGAGATTAGGTATCACTATATTCGAGACATGGTGCAAAGAGGAGCCATGCGAATCCATCATATTTCGACTGACGAGAAGATAAAATCCATACTCAACAAGGATTTTTAGAAAGGGAATTTCTTGGTATTCAGAGAGCAACTTGGACTGATGGAGGTGACCCTCCTGAGTAAGGTTCCTAGCTGATCGAGAACACTAAGTTATGCTCTTCCCTCCTATTTGAGATCACAGGGAGAGGAATTTAGCCAGAGAGATCTTGGGGTTGAGGGAACTTTGGACAATAGGATAGGGTGTGATCCTTACCCTTGTGGTAAGTTGGTCTAGCCTATTGTAACTGTAGGGTGTGGGTATCCCCCCCTACCATCAAGCTTGGGACTTGGTAGAGTATACCCCAGTTGGCATCCTACCCACAAGTTGGGCTTGTTGTGATTGTTCCTCCCCATCTAGCCAATGGGTTGAGGTGACTTGAGATAGGTTGTGATCCTTACCATTTATGGTAAATCATATCTTGATCAAGTGATGGGATGCATATTTTCTACCACTTGACTCTTGAGGGTCTAGTTGGGAAGACCAGCGAAGAATAGGACAAAGTGTGATCCTTAAGTTGATCTCACCTATTTTCACAGGTCAATAGAATAGAGTGTGATCCTTACCCTTGTGGTAAGTGGATCTCCCTTATTGTCCTTAGATATAGGGTATTAGCTGGAGCTACCCTATGATGATGATTCTTCTTCTTTAGATTCGAGAGTGTTCAACAAATGAGTAGAGATAAGCAGAGACGAGATATGACTTCATTCATTGATCACGATAATGAGACTTTTGAGATGAGATTCATGATGTAGTCGGAAATTTTTCCCTACCTATGAGGGAGTGTTACTTTGACAACTTAGGGACAAATTCCTTAATTTGGATAGCCTCCCTCATCCAGAGAAGGCCCTCTTTTCCCTTGGAAGAATTTAATTTTGTCGGGGAAAAATTTTATTTTTAATGGAAAAAGCACAAGTACATAAAAGTACAAGTCAACAAGTCAACACATATTCTATTCTTATTTGTTCGCAAAAGTATAAAAAATGCAAGTTATTTCCACACATGCGAAGAGGAAAGAGAGTCATTTTTGTTTGGGTTGAATTCTTCTTCTGTCGTGGACTTTGACTAGCGTTGACTTTTAGTGTTTGGGTTTGGTTGACTTGATTTTTACTTGCACTTTTTCATATTTTTGGAGGCTTAATTATTTTGCAAGGAGGCAAACGTTTTTGGGCACCTTGACCTTGGTTGACTGCAAATCTGAAGTTGCTACTTGACCACATAGTTGACATCAACTTTGACTAGTTTTGGAGGTACTTTTTGGGACTATTTTGACTTGAATTTGCGATCTTGATTTATGCAGGAACGAAATGAAATATGTATTGGAATAGAAACATATAACTGTAATGAAAATTGAAATTCAATTCATTAATAACAAAATGTTGATAATTGTTTACATGCAATATGGAAATAAACTACTCGGGCAATGGTAGTTTATCTCTGAGAAGATATGTGGTGGCTATATGCCTCTAAACTATGTTACAATGAGGCTCACAGACCCTTTTATTATTGAGAAATAAGGGAAAACCCAAAACATCCAAAAATGTAACCCTATCAGATGAGGCGCCAAAAGTTTGTGGGCCCTGTTGGGGTTAGTCGGTACACCAATTTCCCGGGGTCGTAACTTTGGTATATGATCTTTGTTTGACACATACGATACCTCATTATAGAGATCTATCCTAGGACTACAACTCTCAGTTGCAAACCCCTATACTAGACAAAATCTTTGCCTATTTTCCAAAAAAATGTCGTCTAGGTCCTCAAAATGGCTCCGGAAATTTAGGACCCGAAAAACTGCCAAAGATAGTAAATTGTGCTACAATTAAGGAAACTGAAAGAAAGAGTGTTGGGGATCCAATTAGAATAGGTAGATGGCCACCAATATCCACCTAGATCAGTCCTCACCCTTAGGAAGCAATTGTCCCTATTGCGTTGAGTGCCTCCATGAGATGGGGAAATGTTTGTTGAACTTGGTCCCTGGTGAGCCACTTGTCGTGGTGCGAGAGTTCACCAGCTTTGAAAACTCAATATGGTTGGATCCTTTGTTTGAGATTTTTCTTGATCTATATGTCCATGATCCGATCAGTTTTTTCATGTTCAATGTAGTCAGGGTTTAGCTTTGTTGGTGTCAACTGCTTGGAAATGTCTGATGTATCCAACAATGGTGGAAAGTATGGTCGAAGGCAGTCCACATTGAATACGGTGTGCAAGCCAAGTAATGGGGGGATATTGAGCTCGAAAGCATTATCCCCCACAACCTTGGAGATGGTGTAAGGCCCATATTAGAGTGGTTGAAGCTTATAATGGGCTCCAACGAGGTGCTCTTTCTGTAGATGTAACCAAAAATTGTCACCCACCTGAAGCTTATGGGGCACCCAATGTTGATTATGTCATTGTTTGTATCTTGCATTGGATTTCTCTAAGATGTTGTGAACCTATTGGCAGATTTCTGAATGTTCTCAATAAACCTGGTGCCTTTATTAGCTTTGGACTGAACATAGGAAGATTCTTCATGTGTAGTTGCAAAAGGCAGTGCAACATCAAGGGCACATAATGGCTGAAATCCAAGACCCACTTCAAAGGGGTTGTGTCCAGTCGAGCTATAGAGAGATCTGTTATGGTTGTGTTTCACATAGGGAAGAATATCATCCCATGTCTGTGGATGCTTAGAGTTGTACATGCATAGTATGTGCACAATCATCCTGTTGATGACCTCTGTCTGGACATCAATTTGGTGGTGGAATGTAGTTGGCATGGTGAGTTTGGTGTCCAACTATGACCAAAGGCTTGACCCAAATGTTCTTAGGAACCTACTATCCTGATCTGATATAATGGTCTGCGGGATCTCCAAATTTACCCACACTCATTCAAAGAAGAGTCTGATAGTGGCCTCTGTTGTGATACTCTTCTTGCAAGCAGCCAATATGGCCATCTTAGAAAATTTGTCGATGACCACAAATACATAGTCATTTCCATGCTTGGTAGAAGGAAGGCCAAACATATAGTCCATGGAAATGGATTCCCAGGGTCAGCTAGGTGTAAGCAGAGGAGTATACAAGCCTTTCTTCTTAATAGTTGACTTGGAGATAATAGAGACAGTGCATAATTTGATATTTTTTCCAACATCCTGTGAGAGATTTGACCAATAATAATACTTTTGTAATATGAACACATTTTTCTCCACGTCAAAGTGTCCTACGACCCAACTGTAGTGCACCTCCCAAATCAGTTTGACACACTCACTTGAAGGAACACAAAGGTGACCTAGGTAGCATAATAATGCATCCTCGAGGTGGAAGTTTGGAACTTGTTTTCCATCCACTAGCATTTGGTATGTGGTGGCGAACTCTAGAACATTTGTATATAGTTATGGCCATCCAAATGTCTCATGGCCACAAGGGTTGAGAATAGTGGCCAATGCTGCAACCGGTGGCAGATTAAGGAAATCTACAACAAGATTGATGTTGTCCTTCTTGTATTTAATATTCAAAAAGAATTGTTGAAGATATGTGGACCACTTCTAATGGTGATCATTTTTCAACTTCCCTTGGATTTGTATAAACTGCAAGGGTCGGTGAACTATGTGGATAACTGTCTCCTTCCCCATAATGTAATGTTTCCATTGCCAGCAAGCCTACACTATGGAATACATCTCCTTATTGTAGGTGGGGTATTTTCGCATTGTGTCAAAAAATGTCTCACTATGATAGGCAATCGTATGCCCTTTCTCGGAGAGAATTGCACCAATAGCATATTCAAAGACGTTTGTAGGCTCTATTTAAAATGGTTGTTGCAGGTCTAGCAATGTGAGTACTGGTGCATAACAGTGGTGGTGCTTCAACTCAACAAATGCCTTATTTTGGGACTCAAAACATAATTTTTTTTTCTCTCCACCCTTGGTAACTTAACTCAAATGCCAAGTGATATGAGAGAATCCCAACACGAACCTCTGATAAAAATTGGCAAGGCACAAAAAGATGCAAAGCTCTGTTAGAGTGGTCGGGGTTGGCCAATCCCGAATGATTTTGATCTTAATCGGATCCACATGCACACCTTGCTCGTCAATGACATAACCCAGATATTGGACCTGACTCATGCCAAAGGTGCATTTATCTGGGTTGGAACATAGCTTTCGCTGCCTCCGAGTTTGAAGGACCTACCAAATGTGTTGCAAGTGCTCTTCACAACTCTTGCTAAAGATGAGGATGTCATCTAGATATACAACCATGAACAAGTTGGTAAAGGGCCGCAAGATGTTATCCATCAGCCTCATAAAAGTTGCATGGGAATTTATCAACCCGAAAGGCATGACCAACCACTCAAAAAAACCCTCCTTGGATTTGAAGGTGGTATTCCATACATCTGTGGGTTCCAACGAAACCTGGTGATAACCAAACTTTAAATCGATCTTGCTAAAATAATTAGCCCTTTGATTTGGTCCAGAAGGTCATTAATCTGTGGGATTGGATACCTATTCTTGACAATGATTTTATTTAGTTCCTGATAATCAATACAGAGTCTCCAGGTCTCATCCTTCTTCTGTACAAGTACAATAAGGCTCCCTCAAGGTGAGGATTTTGTCGGATGTGATCCTATTGCAAAAACTCCTAGATTTTCCGCTTGATATTTTCATTTTCAAAAATAGAGAAGTGGTATATTTTCCCATTGGGTATAGTTTCTTTAAGAGTCAGATCGATTGCATGCTTGACCTAACAGTGTGAAGGTTGCCCTGTGGGCGAGGAGAAAGTGTCCCTGTATTATTCCACAACCTTATTCACCTACTTTTGCTATGCAATGGAACCCTTCGCAAGGGCCATGGATGTGGCCATGATCTTCCCCTTACTTTGAGAACGAATAAAAAAGAAAAGAAAAAAATCCCAGTCTAAGAGACAGAGCTACCTCTGGTATCCAGTATAACTTACTGCCAAAGTAATAATAATAGTGCGAGGCCTCAACTCATACACAACATGACGCTTCCACAAGTATGGTTGGCCTAATAATACATCACAAATTTCAAGAGGAGCAACATCATAGAGTACCACATCTGTGAAGGGTTTGATGTTGTAGGGAAGACGACACTGTTGGTTGATGTGAAGATCTCGTCCTTGGTGGAGCCACCCGATGGTGTATGGTTGTGGGTGTGGTGTGGTCGGTAGGCCAAATTACTTGATGGAATCTGCTGAGAGGAGATTTTTTTGGCTTTCATTGTCAACAATGAATCGCAACGGAGACCCCTTCACCCACATCTGTGATTGGAAGAGACACTCCTCTTTCTCTAGATCTTTGGGCTCAATCTTCTATATCTTGGTGGTGGAAACGGTGGCATTGCACTCTACATCAATAATAATATTCCCTTTGTGATTCCCCTTGTCAAGTTTTGACTAAGACTTAGAACATGCATCTAACTCTGAAGCCTTTAGCTCAACCACCAGTGACTACTTGGGTCGACATTGACTTGTGTTGTTAGTGGGGCTCTTATGGAACTCACACCACTATCATGTGTCCTTATTTGTCTTCGTGGTGTTGTTCTTTGCAAGCAGCTTCGGTGGGTTGTATTGGGTCACCTTGCCTTGGTTTTGTCCTTTTTTTGTGGTTTGGGGACACATTTCCCTTAATTTGAATTCGTAGATCCAAAGTCTCACTTCTACTATTTAAATTTTTTCTCGATCATGACAATGTATTGATAGGCGATGCCAAGCAAGGAGATGTTCAGTAACTCCATCTTTTCCTGGATGTATTTTTGTAGACAGTCACAATACTTGAGTACTAGATGCCACTTAGAATCCTTTATACCCAACTTCCTGTGAAAGGTTTGAAAAATATTTGTGAACTTTGGCACATCTTGGTCACTTCCATGCCACGGTTTGGTTCATTTTATGTACTTATATTCATAGCTCCTGGCAAAGTAATAGTGCTTCTTGATGGTGTCTTGGAAAGAATTCCAAGTGGGTGCAGCTGAAAACAGTAAGGGTTCCATCTTGTCCCTCTACTCACAGTAGGTTTCCCACCAATCCTTGACATGGGGGGCAACTTTTGTTGAAAAGTGTGCAACAAGAAATGCTTGTTGAGAATGCAACAAGATGATGGAGCTTAGTGAAAAGAGTCGCCTTCACTAAGTGGGCCCGCAGGAAAATTATGGCGCAAGTTCTATTTTTGATAACAGTGTGAGTGATCACAGTGTGGGTGACCACAGTGTGAGTGATCACAGTGTGAGTGATCAAAGTCTATTTTTAGACTGGTTGTCAAAAATAGAAAAGTCAAATATTATTGTCTCATAATAATATTTGGACTATAAACTTGATCTTATTCTCTTGGAGCACTTCAGGATGAGCTACGGATGTGGTACATGCAGATCCCAGAAGGAAATATGTGGTTACCTATGGGATGACTAATATTTTCATGCAAGACTTTAGTTAGAACTCAAGCGAGTTGAGTTTAGTGGACTGGAGGTGCAGTTGATGGAGTTGTGTTCAGTTTAACTTTGTTAAACTAGTTGTATTTAGTCTAACTGGAAAATAGACTAGAGATGAGTTGGGTGAATTAGTTATTAATTAATTCACAAGTTATTAACTCATAATGCAACTATAGAATACATCAGTTAACTCAATTGCATGTCAGTGCATGTTCATTTCAGTAGGGACAGGTGTTAGAGGATCAGATTGCTATCAGTTGTGACTATAGTTGTGCATGATGATTTGCACAATCAGAGGGATTGAGTATGCCAATGAATTGGCCAATATCAAGAATTGTAGCCTGTGCTCACGTCGAACACAGTGTGAGTGATTATTTGCAGGTGAAATACGAGTTTGGTAAACCATTCTCATCAAGTTCTTGAGCAGGTATTGAGCTGTGGAGGCAGGCAAGCAGCGGGGGAGATTTGGAGATCAAATCTGAGCTGTATTGTGTGTAACAGGTGGAGCTGGTATTGGATTTCTTGTGATAAGCATTGTACTTTGTAATGTTACATGATTCAATCAATATAATATACAGATAGTTGGGGTTTTTAGCGAGATGCTTTCCCCGGGATACATACTGTGTTAATGAGTTTGATTAATGCTTCTATGTGCGCCTGTGAATGTTTCTGCTTCTGTAAATTGATGATCAACGAAGAGGAGATTATGTATTATACATGTTCTGCTTATAATTGTATGATCAGGATAATCTCTGTGAATATGTGTTAAATTATTCAAAATTTCTACAACTTTGAGGAGTGAAAATGTAATATGTTTCTTATTGGAAAAATCATGAACCGAAAAGTATTCATCCAACAAATTTAACCATTTATTTATGACATCTGCATCTATCTGGCCTTCAAATATGGGAATGTCAAAGTTGACTTGTACCTTAAAGGGAGCGACGCCTCCAGGGTGGCTACTGGATGAAGATGTTGTTGATTTTTGGTAGCATCGGATGTGCTCAAAGCCTCAAAATTTGTAGGGAGGCTAGGACACATGTATTCCATAATACCGAAAAATCACTTTGGGAAATTCCATCCTGAGATAGTTTTATTAAAATAATTAATTATTTTTAATGGATGCCTAAGTATAAACTTAGGAAATTAAAATAATTAAAGGGTATTAATAAAATTGGGTGTGAATCTTCTAGAAAAAGATGGATATCGAGTCAATATGATTTGAACCATTTATTATAATCTAATCCAGGTCGTTGATTACTCAACAAGAAGATTATAAGGACTTCGATGGGCATTTGGAACACGCATCGAGTGAGATCAAGAGATCAATTTCTCAAGAGAGCAGTGCAACAGTTGTTGGAGAAGTCATCGAGGAGATTTATTGTAGTGAGGGGTAGGGATAGTTTTTAGGTTGGAGAGTTTCTTGATCTGGGGATACATTGTAGAGAATCCAGAGAGAGATCCAGAAGAGGCAGCGCAGTGCCATGCAAAGCTTTAGAGGGAGTCAGAGATTTAGTTGGGAAGTCGAGTTCCAGAGCTAGAAGTTGGGGTGTGATACTGTAGGGCCAGAGGAACAAATTTCCAAACAACAAAAGATCCTTGGAAGAGGTGATGCAAAACTCAGAGAGGCTTACATAGATCTGCATAGTCTGACACAAAGGTTGTGCAGAGCTAGCGTGGGGCCAACCATCTAGGGCTTGGATCAGTGTCGGTTCGCCAGTGATAGTGTGAGGTATTTCTCTCTAATTTCTCTGCCAGTCATATTCTCTGTATCGGATAGCCAGTAGGGAATCCAAATATTGTGTTCAAAAACTACTGCATAATAATACAAACCCTCAGCTATTGCACTAGTTTTCCTGCATTGGGTTTTCTAGGGACAATTGTTCAAAAACAACGGTGTCAATTGTGTGTGTTCTTGCTCAATTCTTTTTTTCGCATATAATTTAATTAGTTAATGCTAAAATTGTATTTACTTCAATATCTACAGTGTAACACAGTAAATAAATTGCATGAATTAACAAGTAGGAGAAGTAATATCATTTTTCCGCAGTAGGGATTTGGGTCTCCAAATTTTCACAGACGTGTTGCCGATGGGCATCCGCCGAAGGATTTGGAAAAGTTTTCCATCATCTCATTCCTTTATTATTTGAGGGCTTCTTCAAGAAATATTTTGAAAGGATCTCCTACTCCTTGATCTTTCTTTTCTTCCACCATGGGAGGCTATTCTCGCAAAGGTTTAACTAGTTCAAGCCCTATCTCCTTATACCCTGACCTTGTTGGGGTCATGCATAGAAAAACAGAGAAAGAGTAGATCACTCTAATACCACTGATCACGATTTATGTAGGAACGAAGTGCAATAGATATTTAAACATAAACACATAGCTACAACAAAAATTAACTTCAACTCATTAATAACAAAATATTGAAAATTGTTTACATGTAGAATGGAAATAAACTAGCTCATTCAATGGTAGTTTATCTCTGAGAAGAAAGTGGCAGATACATGCCTCTGAACTGTGTTAAAATGAGGCTCGCAAGACCCTTTATTAATGAGAAATAAGGGAAAACCCCAAACATCCAAAAACCTAACCCTAGGAGATGAAGCGCCAAACATTTGTGGGCCCCATTGGGGTTAGTTGGTGCACCAACTTCCTAGGGTCATAAATTTTGTATATGATTTTTGTTTGATGTGTATGATACCTTGTTAGATATATCTATTTGAGCACTACAACTTTTTATTGCAAACCCCTACCATAAGTTGTTAATTTTCTCATTTTCCAAAAAAATGTCGTTTAGGGCCTTAAAACATCTCTGGAAGTTCAAGACCCGAAAACTACCAAAAATAGTAAATTGTGCTACAATTAAGGAAACTGAAAGAAACCATGCTGGGGTCCAAGTGGAATAGGCGGGTGGCCACCAATATCATCTTGGATCACTCTGACCAGCAAAAGAGGCCAAATTTTTTGCTGCCAAGATCAAACTTTTTTGAGGCTCTTTGATTGTTGTATGTTGACTAGCTAGGGCATCATTTGTTATTCTTGACTATTGTTGACATTGACGAAATTTGACTTTGGGGCTCATCTTGTGGATACTGGATAGTGAATTGTTGGATAAGTCAAAGAATTGAATTTTACTTTTTACTGTTGAATTAGAACATTTTATCTCCCTGCTGAGCATTTGATCACAATGTAATAGAAGAAGAATTTGAAAGGGTTTTCCTACTTGTGGGGTTTCCCCCTGGTCTTTGTCCAAATCTTGTGTCTCTTGTTTCATGTTATTGTCTATATTCTATTGCATTTGAAGTATTGTTTTATATACAATTGTGATTTTCATTGAAATATTGCATTTAATTAAAGTGATTGCTAATTGAAGAAAGATTTGGGCTAAGTGATTGTACTAAGCATAGAACAGTGGAAAATTAACACTTTACCTTTTCCCAGATCTGGTGATTTTCCTTTCTCTTCATTTCTTCCTTGTTTGATTATATTCCAAGAGAACTTGCATGTGGAAGCATCATGTCCATTTTTGTTGCATTGTATACAATGAAGATCTGGTCTTCCTCCTTGGTAGTGTTTCCCCCCCTTGCTTCTGTTCTTCTTCTTTCCATGTCCTCTTTTTACACGTCTTCCTCTAGAAGAATTATGTGGCTAATTATTCTATTTTTGTGCAAGGCACACAACATATTCAGAAGACTGAGAAGTTGTCTTCTTCTTCCCAAAATATTTCTCTCTAATACCATGTTAGGCCAAGTATTGGTAACACCACGAATTGATGTTTTTCCATTAAAAAAAATCATTAATATATAGAAGGAGATGGAGACCCTCAGAATTCATATTCTAGTGTCTCTTTATCTTATTTATTCTCATATTTACAACATTTTCCTGATCCCCACATATTAGGTGTCAACAGTTTGGGTACTAGATTTCATCATATTCCCTCAAATTAGGTATGCTCTTTTGTTAACATCTATATGGCAGTACAAATTCGAGAAAAAAAGAGAAAATTTTGGGATTCTTTGTTGGTCCTTGGGGATTCCTTTTTTGGATCTAATTGCATCTTTGGAGGAGATTTTAATATACATCAATGGAAAAATTAAGGGGTATCTCATGTTAGAGAACAGTTTCGAGAAAATTTGGAAGATCTCGTCTAGAAACTAAATTTGTTGGACATAAGACCTTCCTCCAATTGGAGCAATAAACGATATGGATCAGACCATATTATTTTTAATAGCATACTCATTCTTGTTTCAAAATATATTGGTATGTTCTTGAATCCTTCCTCAGAACAGTTTGGAGCACAGACCAATTGTTCTTGAAATCACTGAAAATATTGATTTTTGGCCCCTTCCCTTCCATTATTGTCCAATCTGTGCAAGAAAAATGGGTTTCAACAATCTGGTAAAGGAAGTATGGAGAAAATGAGTCATGGAAAACCCAATGACGACCTGGGAACAAATTAATAAATTAAAAAGCGCATTTAAAAAGTGGGCTCGAGAAAAACATACAGAGAAACAATCAATGATATAGGCACATGAAAGAGTGGAAATCATGTTATCCAAAATAGAGGATGGCCCTATGACAAATGACCTTCTTAAGGAAGAATAATTTGCAGCTTATCATAAAGCATTAAAATAGGAAGAGGAAATTTGGTGTTTAAATTCCTGTAGTATTTGGTTAAAGGTAGGAGATATGAATACATATTTTTTCATAAACAAGAAAAGAAATAAATCTGGAAACTTAGCTAGAGTTTGGCTAGAATTGGATCTATTTTCGGAGGAGATTTTGTAGGAGATTTTCAGCTATTTTGGAGGCGGATTTGGATCATTTTCTAAGGATATTTCCTGTTAGACGTAGAGTTGAGTAGTCTAGGATGTTTGCACTAAATTGGGGCTTTCCAGATTAACTGGAATCTACCCAATTTTTTTTGGGTTTTTCTGGGTTTTGTGAGAAGATTTCGTGGTTAAATTTTCATATTTTTTTGGTCAGTATTCAGGCTAGAAATCAACATTCCTTCAATAATATGTTTTATGGGTAAATTGGGTACTTCACACCACTTGGTGGGCTTAATCTTGGCTTGGAGTTGAGAAAAATAATTTCTAGGTTTTTATGGGTTTTGTGTGAGGAGCCTCAAATTAAATTTTCAGAATTTTTGGAGCAGTATTGAGGGAAAAAACACTAGTTCACCTCCAGCAACAGTAACAAAATTTCTAGGTAGTGCGAGTTACCAATTTGAGCCATTTCCAACCTTAAGGATCTACATCTTTCACCTGGGTTTTCATGCTTACAGAAGAACAT
Source organism: Pinus tabuliformis (assembly GCA_031772625.1). Classification (NCBI taxonomy): domain Eukaryota; kingdom Viridiplantae; phylum Streptophyta; class Pinopsida; order Pinales; family Pinaceae; genus Pinus; species Pinus tabuliformis. Next base: position 663,678,402 of record CM062810.1, on the reverse strand, counting down.
TACAATGGTAGAACCTATCTCTCTCCATGGTGAGTTCATCCAGAATTCACAAGTTACAGCTTATTAACCTTTAGTTCAGTTTTGGGAGGCCCCGTTTCAGCATTGGAGCATATGATTTTGGAGGCCAGATTATCTATCACAACTATTTCAATTGTATCAACATGTATCTTATATCCAATTAATATAATAAAGTTGAGTTTATTTCCATGGATTAGTTGCCATGTTTTGTTTGCTGAATTTTACTAGCAACTTTTTATTAATGGATGAAATTTTTATATGAAGCAATTTTGTTGAGATAAATTTTGAGAATTCACCAAATTTTCAGTTTGGGACAATATAGTTTTTTTGTGCCTTTTGACGCCTTCGCAAAGCCTACCCCTTATCTCCCTTATTGTATATCATTATGTGTGGATTCCCTAAGCCACAGATTGGAGTTTGAAAGAAGTTGTGACCACTTCCCATGAATCAAGTTTGTAAAAGATATCAAGAGCATCAATCACCCTCGATTTGTTGATGATATGATTTTTATGGGTGGATCTTCATCAATAATAGCAAGAAGATTTAAAAGGGTTCTGGATAATTTTCTCGAAGCTTCAGGAGGCCAAATAAATTCTGGGAAATATCATAGTTATACATGGAATATTTCCTTTAGAAATCAAAGACAAATTGAAAGAATAATAACTTTCAATCAATGGAAGCATAGAAAGAATTTAAGTATTTAGGCATTCCTATTTTGAAATAACACTCAACCCAAGCTTGGGATGGTGTTCATTCAAAATTGAAAGGAAAATTCATTATCTAGGGGGTTAGATCGCTCAATCTTGCATGGTGTGTTGTTCCGATCAAATCAATCCTCTCTTCTTTACCACTTTACCAATTCTCAATGCTTCTTGCTCCACAAAGCATTCTTTCTATTTTTGAAAAAAAAAAATTGCAAGTTTTTGTCGAAAGGAGGCAAAACAAGTACAAATAAATTCCATCTAATTAAATGGGAAGTTGTGAACCATCCTAAAAATCATGGAGGGATAGGTGTTATGGACCCTATGTTAATGAATAAAGAAACAGGGGAAAAACCAGTTAGGAGATTCATCACCCAAGAAGAAGACTAGTAGAAGGAAATTCTTAAGGAAAAATGTCTTCAAGGAGAAAGAATAAGAAGTTTGGATTCAATTCAAGCCTCAAGGGGGTGCTCCCTGATTTGGAAATTATTTATATCAACAACCTCTCTAATTCATTCAAGTATGTACTAGAAGCTAGGAAATGGGGAAAATGTAAACCTATGGACTAATAAAATAATGGATCACTAGCGACTAAAACATTTCTAGGAGTTTCTTCCTCTAAGAGAATTCTTATGTGCTCAAAGAAAATTCATCCTAGCCAATATTTCCAGTTAGAGAGGAAAATAATTAGACTAGATGTAACTTTAGAAATATTCCATAGACAACACTTGGCCTTCAATCTCTTTGGTAGAAGAAGATCAGGTAGGATGGAATGGCTCATTTTATTCGATGAAGGAGGGGTATGTCATTACATGCTTTGAGTCTTGATTTCCCCCAAGGATCAACACTTGGAAAAAAATATGGAAAACTAATGACAATCCAAAGGTAAACTATTTTTGTTGGCTTCTTATTCATAGAAAAATCCTGAAAACTGAGAATTTAAGAAAGAGGGGAATTCATGGCATGCCTTGGTGTCCTCTTTGCTTGCATAAAGTGGTAGACATCTCCCATACCTTTTTGGACTATGATTATACCATAGAAGCTTCGATGGAAGTAACCGTACCACTCTCTAGTATAATGAAATGGCCCTTTGATATTCAAGAATTCCTCTTCCTAGACAAAAAATTATGTTGGAATATTTTCAAGGAAACCTCTATTCAAAAATTATTCAGAAGCTCTCCCAAAATTTATATGTTGGAAAGTATGGTTAACAAGGAATAATGCAATATTTAATAACATGAATACTCCTCCCCACAATATAGTGATGAAATAAATCTCATTGTGTGTTGTGTTCAGAGCTCAAAAGATAGACCATAACTCTTTCCAACAAACCTTAGACCAAATGGAACAGGGTTGCTCATAAAATTTATAGTTTTGGACATTTTTTCTTGAAACATGGGATGGAAAAAGCCTAAAACGGATGAAAGATGTAATTTAAGACTAACAAAGGTAGAATTAAGAGCATGGAAGAGCTTGTGACAATGTTGGATTCTCTATTTTGATGGGGCACCCAAATGAAACCTAAAGGTGGCAGGATGAGGAGTACTTTATGGCCCTGAGAAGGACAAAGTGTTTAGGCATGCATGGGGTCTTGGTCATATGACAAATAATCAAGTAGAGATATATAGTATCTACCAAGGACTTTTATTAGCCAAAGAACATCAAGTGGGCACACTTACAGTTATGGGATATTATTTCCCAATCCTACATCATATGGTCAAACGCACCATCCGAAAGGAGAAATCTATGGAAAACATCATGAAAGGAATCTAGAAAATTACAAAAGATATCCCATCCAAATCATATTTACATATCCTAAGAGACTTCAACAAATAACATATAAGTACGCTAATGAGGGGTGTAAATTGAAGATAGGTTAATTAAATATTAATGGTCAAATCAGGCCTACAATAGTTCCTTAATGGAAAATGATGTCTATTAAAAAAATAATTAAATTGGTTGATACAAGAAAATATGAAGGTGGAAAATTGGGGGCCCAAGTGACTTCATGGAAACCACAAGGAAACACATGCATGTAGACAAGTCGTCATGAAATGTTTCATAACCAATTTGTGGTGTTGTGTGTTATAAATTTTGTGGTTTGTTGGGGCAATTTTATGAGGTATTCACCTATGAAATTGTTGGAAATACTAAGAGGGGGGTGAATCAATATTTATTTTAGATTGTTACTTTTACCAGTTAGATCACTTATAATTAGAACACAAAATTAACAATAAGAATAAATACTTTTATTAATCTCAATAAATCAAGTACATTATTTGTGTAGGGCTCCAACCCTAGATGAAGACACCAATCTTCAACCTCTCAGGCTCCAACCTGTATTTTGCCAAACATCGACTTGGACTTCCCAAGGCTCCAACCTTGTCAATTTGAGGCACCAACCTCTAGGGATCCAACCCTATCTCTAGTACAAACACCAACTTGGTCTCTTGAGGACTCCTATCCTCTAGGGCTCCAACCCTATCTTCCAAGGCACCAACCTTGTCTCTTTGAGGCTCCAACCTCTAGGGTTCCAACCCTATCATCTAATGCACCAACCTTGTCTCTATGAGGCTCCAACCTCTTGGGCTCCAACCCTTAACTTTACTTTGTCAATATATGTTTGGTTATACTTCACGTCTCCCAATGTCTTCTTCAACGAGCCCTGTCAATCTTCAGCTAAGCCTTCACTTAGTCTCCACGTCACATTATCAATGACTACCTTGTTCTTCACATGAAGATGTCACCACTACTATTCATGTCACCCAAACAAAATTATCCAAGGTCACCTCATAATGGCTTCAATTCATCATGGTCTTCAATGATCTCCACAAATATTCAATATGCTGTGTTATCACTTAGAACTAAAATTGATACATGTAAATTTTTATCCTAGCCCGATGACAAAGGTCAGTGTTAGTTTAATTTGGTTTTAATTTTTTCCCTTAGAATCTAGAGTTTTGATGAGTTTTTGAGTCAAGTTGTTCTCAGCTCCCATTGGTTCCCCTCCATCTACCATTGTTCTATAGCCACCGGTTATCTTATGTCAGTCACCGTGTCTTTTTGTAATTTCGCAGCGCAATGCCAATTAGGCAGTTTCACAGCGCAATCATAGTTAGGCAGTTTCGCAGCGTATCATGATTAGGCAGTTTCGCAGCGCATCATTAAAATTTTAAACTGACAGCGCTGCGAAATCATGGATTCGTACATTCCGCAGCGAATCTTTCCCGAAATGTCAAGTCTGTTAGGTGAGTCATAGGCCATGTCTTCTCATGTCAGCTCATGTAGCCCTCTTATCACATTTTACCTCTCATTGCCACTATCACCACCACTAGATCTGTTGATACGCACGAATTATCATTCCCAAGAAAGACAACCTTGCATAAACCTTAATGATGGCCGTAAGTCTTGCATGAGTGAGAAATCTGCAAGATTACATCTTGAAAGGTTTTAAACGGAAAAATTCAAAATTCAAGCGAGGCTGATAATCAAGCGAGGCTGAATTCAAATAGAAGCCGAATCACAATTCCAACCGGAGTCATTGTTTGTGAAGATCTGGAAGAATCAATGGAGAAAAAAGAGCACAGATCCGGTAAATGTCTAAGGACTGAACTTGAAGGCCTGGATATAACGCTGAGAAATGAAGAGGTGAAGAAAGCATTTAAAAAGGCCGGGTGCTGGAAGTTTTGCAAAAAGTTACAAGGAGGACACGCACAGGTAACTAAGGAATTTGCACTTAACTTCACAGGCTTGAATTCAAAGGTAGCCATGTTAGAATTGCAGGTTTCGCCAGAAGTGATATCTACTGTAACAGAGATCCCATGAGGAAAAGAGGAATGGTTTAAAAATTTCAAATTTGACATGAATCCTTGCAAGGAGTTTTTGAAGGATGATTATGTAAATGAAGATTTAAGTAAGGCAGTGCCCAGGAATTATGTCAAAGAATATTATGCTCACTTACTCACCTGCATACAGAAATATCTGACTTGTGAAGGAAGGTATAACAAGGTTTATTCTTACCATTTTAAACTCATTTTGCATTTCACCGGGAAGGTCTCCATAGACTTACCTTTTTATCTGTTCCGTAGTTTGAGTAAGATGTGTGATAAGGTACAACTGAGGAAAGAGGATTGTGAAACCTCTTTGTTTCATCATGGTTTGATCAAACTACTGGTTTTAGATGGGCTTCAAAAGATAGACAGAGATTGGAATTCATTCATTTTTATGGCTGGATTCAAAAGCCAGACTGGCCTCACTCCACCACCTGCTAGAGATTTTACAATAGTTGAGCTCCAAACAGAAGCAAGAGCTAAAAGAGTTCCAAAGTCACAAGTAAGAAAACAAGTGAAGCCACTTATCATCCAAGATCAACCTCAGCAATCAACTAAGGAAAAAGCTCATGGTAAAAAGACTGTACCTGAAACAAGCACATCTGAAATAGTCTCAAGGGTAAGAACAAGAAGTCAGATAAATAAGGAAAAAGGTAAAGCTATAGCAGTTGAAGAAAGTCCAGTGTCCAAGGCAAGTGTTAGTGTCGGTCTTGAGCCCTCCATCAGTGATCAATAACTCTTTGCATATGCAGTTATAGGTGTCTCATCAGTGTCAGTTTTGCATCCCACTAGGCATGCCATAACACTGAATGGAGGAGCTGGTCTTTGTTCCCTTCTTGGCTTTGTTGGATCAGGTCATACAACAATGTAATTGAGTCATGCTTGTTCTTATTTTTTGTCTTGAGATCCCATGGTCTTAGGTCTAGGTTTTTGAGTCAAAATCATTTCAAGGTAATGAGTCATGGTCAGTAAGTGCCCAGCAAGCCGGAAGGAATTTTGTACATATGTTTCATTATCATTTTCTTCAGCTACAGTTCACTTTATGCCTTGGATTTAAAAAACCCTGTTTTTAAATCCAAGGTCATGAGGAATTTGTAAAAATAAAGAAATTTTCAAAAATTTGTAAAAGTGTCGGCAACAACCCTGGTTCCTTCACTACAGTCCATCAGGCGGTCAACCTGCAAAAAGAACGGAGTCAAACGCATCAAAAGAGCTCATTTCAGGACAAAAAGACTCTAAACAGTGTTAAAAAGAAAAGCAAGTTGAAAACATTAGAAAGTGGGTTCTAAAGTTAAATTTTTTAAAATGACCCTATAAAAGCTAATTTCCCTCTTTAGTCACTCTTATTGTGCAATTGAAAGTGAAAATTTCGTGCTAGAGGCAAAGAAGGCGATTTCGTGGCAATTTTCTGCAAATCCAGCGCTTGGGAAGGTGCGCGACCATTCCACAGGTGTGCGCGACCACCTGGGTGGTGCGCGACCATTCCACGAGAATTTCCCTGTGTAAATTTACACAGGCGCGACCATTCCAGTGGTGCGCGACCATTCCAGGGTGGTGCGCGACCATTTGGTCCGCCTGCACAGAAAACTCACCGAAATTCATCCAAACTCCAAATTTCTCCAAATTTGCTTGCGGTTTCTTCAAGGTAGGCCTCCCAAACAACTTTTATGACGGTGCCATGGATTCAATGATTGGTTTGTGTTCAAATATCATGCAAGAGATTAATGAAAAATAGGTTAAGTGACTTGATGTCTTTGCAAGCTTATGTTAGGTTGTATTGTTTGTTTTTCAAGGTAATTTTTCCTTTATTCCCTTCCATTAGTTTCCCATTATAAATTCACATGTGTTAGAGTGTCATTTTCATTGATCTCATTTGCAAATTAATGCTAGACCCCATCCCAATTTCCTAAAAACCCTAATCCCCATCAAAACCCTATCCAAACCCTAATTTCTCCCATGCATCCTACTCAAACCCTAACACTTTGTCACACAGCAAATTCATGTATAAAAAACACAGCAAAATGAAAAAGAAACATTGTGAAAAGAAAAAGGAATATGATGGCAAGTGCATGCATATGAATATCACAAAAAACAGAGTAATATCACTATGCATAGCCTAGACAAGACAAGAGCAAAAGAGACATATTGCTGTGTAAAAGTCAGAGGCAAGGTAACTAGGTGGCTGTCATGACAAAGTTAACAATATACAGCTGTACATGTTGTCAAAATGAACATTTTGCTGTGGTAGGGTTTGCATAAGAACATGGTATATTTCCCTAACCTCAAACTCTATTTTTCTTACCCTTCCCTTCATTAAAACCCTAATTCAATTGCTTATCCTTTCCCTAAAAATCCCAGTGCAATTGAAATCCCTCTTCCCTTTTGTCAACATGTAAATGAAGCTTTATTTCCCCTATGACAAAAGCATTCATGAAGCTGCAAGTATTGTTTAAAGACCTGCTGTTATAGAGTATGGTTGGCAAAGGATTGTTAATGTATTTCCTAGTCCCAAAACCTAATTTCCTTTCTCCATCTATCTCCCTAAATCCCTTTCATGCCATTCATCTCTTTTCCCTTTCAAAATCTGTCATATAAACCCTTCCCCTCCCCTATGATCAATACAAGCAAAACCCCTTTTTCCCTTAGCATCCAAAGTCATTTTAAAAATGTTGGAAAAACAGAGTAAAGTACATTCAAAGACAAAATTAAAAGAGCAGCTTGTTGATTGTTCATTATTGATGTTACCTTATATCCCTATGATCAATGCTCTCATTCCCTCCATCATGAAAATTTATATTGTCCTTTCCCTTGGTGATCATAACACATTTTCCCTAATAAAGTATTGATTTGCAAATGATGAAAGATAGAATGACATGTTTAACATTGTGTGATTGTTTCCTTCAAAATTCCCTATTGTTTATATATATTTTTTCCCTTTCCTTATGTAAATTCCCCCCCCTAACATGTCCCTCATGATTTTTCCCCTTGAAAACAGCATACTTCACAGCATTTTGCAGGCAGGGCAGCAGTCATCTTGACTTATTTATTCCACCTTGCTCAATAACACCATGTCAACCACTGAGACTAATGAGCAAGGTGATGACCGATCTTCATCCACTGAGATTGAGACACAGCGGAGACCTCGTAGGGGAGGCAAAGGTGGTCACCACAGGAGAGAAGAGCCCACATCATTGACAGAGTTGCAGGCTTGCCCATTGGCAGTGGCTTGTTTTCAGCATATGGCTTGTTATCAGTTTTGCGAGAGGCTGTCACATATTCAGCATCACAGAGAGTTGGCTCGGTTGTTTGTCCTACATCTCCATGACGGGCAGATCACCCTTGCAGGGGTGAATTTTGTGTTTTCTCCAGAGGCTATTTCACAGGCTACCGGGATACCAAATGTGGGTGAGTTGTGGCCAAAGCGCAAGTGGCTGGATTTGGTATACTTTGAGCCATATGTCAGGCCAACATACATACACAACTTGTCAGGGAACTTTCCTATCAAGTTCCTCCGAGCAGAGTATGTAGATATCATGAGACTCATTATGCACTACTTCACATGCGAGGGGAGATTCTCACGGGTAGGTCCTGGTCATATCCGCATGCTAATGCACTTCACCAGAGTGAGGATGATGAACATCTCAGCATACTTATTTCACGACACTTAGAGGATGGTCTCTATCTTTCAGAGACAGACCCTAGTACAGCAACTTCGGAGCCTATGCCATCATGGTCTTATCCAGCTAGTAGTTTCCCATCAGCTGAGCCAGCAGGGCATTCCTTGGGCAGATTTTATCTCCCGAGAGTTTTTTACACAGCCACATCCAGAGCCAGAGGCAGTTCACGAGGAGGGAGGGCCATCACATCAGCCCGAGGATAGTATTCCGAGACATATGGCTTCTTCTCCTCGGGTCACTTATCAGAGAGGTCATAGGACCTTATTTGCAGCAGCTCGACGAGTACTTTCTCCACAGTAGGTGGAAGGGGTCTCGTCATCTTCTTCAGATCAGCGAGTGTTATCTCCACACCAGGTGGAAGGGGCCTCGCATCCTTCAGTAGCAGAGGCAGTACGAGAGGGCAAGCAGCCCATGGTTGAGGATGAGGCAGTTGGCGAGGCACATCCTGATTTCACTGATCTTGATGCTCATTCTCCTTCCTCTTCAGATTTCTATGAGCTCATCCGGCGGAGAGATGAGGAGAACCTTGTGTTGCAGCGGAAGCTTGAGATGGCTCAGTGGACCATCACTTATTTAGAGCAGCGCAACCAACAGCTAGAGACGGAGAAAGAGCTGGATGAACTATGGAGAATCCGCGGTAACAGAGGCTTAAACCGCAGGAGGCCCGGGGACCCATTGCCCGCTGATAGGGAGTCATTGCTCATCCAAGCAGATTATTCGTTTGGAGAGATTGTTGGAGAAGGCAAACCATGACAAAGAGCTGCTCCGAAACATGAGGACACATTACTGGGCGAGATTACATGTTTGCAAAGCAAGAATGAAAATTCTCCAACGAAAGCTGTCAGAGGCCCGGAAGAAGAAGAAAAGGACAAATCCACTCCACATCTTGGCTGAGGCATCCCTCACTCATCATGGTACTGATCAGCCTTGATCTAGCATCAAAATCTAAAAATTTTGAGAATTTTGGAGCATTTTGCAAATTTTTGGTAAAATTACAGGTTTTTGCCCGTGGAATGGTCTCACCCCGGGTGAGACCATTCTGGAGGATTGCTCGGAATTTTGAAAACTTGGCATTTTTGGAAAGGGCATGCAAAGAGAAAAATTACCAATACTTGGGAGAAGCCTGATTTTGAGATTTGAGCCTCCAAAAGCTCAAAATACATCAAAAAAATGACTTTCTGCCCACTTTTTGAGTTACAGAAAATGACCTTGGGAGAATTGACTTTTGAGGGGTCAAATCAACTCCAAATCCAAAAATTCCACTTGGGATGGAAAGTAGACAGACCAAGCTTTCCAATGAGCCATCTTGCACCTGATTTGGATCAGTGGAACCCACTCAAAAGTAGCTGCAAAGGGGCGCGACCATTTGAACAGGGGGCGCGACCATTCGAGCCAGCTTTGCCAGAATTGACCTTTTTTGTCAAAAAACACTGTTTTGACTATGGTTGACCATTTTTACTTGTAGATGATGGATAAATGTGATATTTTCATGGCATTTTGATAGATTTTATCTCTCTTTACCCTTCTAGAAGCTTCCATGATGTAAAAAGTGAAAAATTAATGCATGGATGAGTTAGCTAAGTAATAGAGGCAGGTTGTTTGGCTGCCTATTTTCTAGTTCTTAGTTTAGAATTAGTTCAAACTGCTCCTAGGAAGCTGAGCTCGACCCCTAGAGGTGGGGAAAGGAGTTAGATGGTCTAGATGGTCTATATTATGCTCTCTCCTTCTCATTTTCATGGTTGGACTCTTGTGGAAGAAAGCTTTCATTGTATATTGTACATCTATCTCTGCAATTTAAGGAAAAGGAAGGCCAGGGTTTTGCAGACATCATTGTGGATTCTTGTGGATTGTTGTGTTGATGGTGTGTTCTCTACATGTTCTTGTAAGTTTTGTTTATGTATTCCACATCTCTCTTTTGCTTCTAATTGGACAAATGAAGTGGTAAAGTTTGAATTCATGCTTTGACATGCTCAGCTTTTTAGTTTGTTCAATATTTATGTTTTCTACTATCTAGAGAGGATTCAAATTGGTTGTTTGCCCTCTTTAGCTCCTCCTCTATCATTCCTGATCATCCACCTCAGATTAAGGCATCAGCACTCACTCCTACCTTGCCCCTAAGATCACCCTGCAAAAACTGTGCTCATTCCCCGCACCCTGAATTGCACTTCCACCAATTGCCACCAAAAACCCCAAAAATCATTAAATCAACCCCCTTATCAATTTACTAGCCTAAAATATTTATTATTAATTGGTCAGCCTAATCATATTGAAACTATCGAATCTGACCCGAGAGAGCCTTCTCATACCTCGTAGGGCTAGCTACGAGGTGAAATGGTTTGATGTAGCCTTGAGAGTTTGTCTATCTCAGCCTAGGTAAATTCCAAGCGCTAACATAGTGGCGACCATACTAGGGAGAACAAATTGATTGTTTGCTTATTGGTGTGTTTAATTCATAAGCTTAGACGGAGTCTGAAGGTACGCCAGGTAGCCTTCGAAAATGCTCTTGTTTTACATCAGCGTTAGTAGATAAACGCTCCTTCGGTCGACCTCCGTGAGCTTGTGGATTAAACACTTCATCTGCAATTTACCCCAGTACATGTATCAAGTTCAGATCTGATTGTTGATGGTGAACAACGATCAGACACTTGAAAGGCTGAAATCATTCACCTGGCGACTCCTTTCACTGAAGAATCCAGCAATCAGTGCTTCATGGTGACTTCACTGCAGAGAGATCAGTAGCTTTGAGATTTCTCGAGATGGATCAGATTGCAAGAAGATATGCTCCCTTGAGCCGAGATCACATTCCAGGTTTTCCGAATAAAATTCCGAAGGTAGATTGGTCAAGGAATTTGCCTACATTTAATGATGATGGTAAGAAGGATGCTGCTTTACATCTAGTTAGATTTCATATGCATATTCGCAAATTCAAGATCAATTTTCCTGAAGATTGCTTGATGAAGATATTTTTGGCCACTCTGGAAGGTGAAGCCCAATCATGGTATGAAAGTTTGTCGCCTGCTTGTATTTATTGTTTAAAGGATTTTCATGCCTTGTTCATTGAAAGATATCAAGCATCGTATCCATCATTAAAATTGGTTCATGATTGTTGCAAGCATGCATATAGTTTTATCGAAAGCCTTGAGAAGTTTTATGAAGATGATAATTTCATGGATGAAGAGATCATGGAAGCATTGTATGAAAATCCGTTTCAGCAGCACATAGAGATCTTAGAGGATACTTGTCAGGATGATCAGGACATTTTGCAGCAGAATCAAGATCAGCAGGCTAAAGATGGTCATATGGTGGAAGAGGATGAAAGAGAAGAGCTTGTTTCAGATCTGCCCACAGAAGAGGACAGCATGCATGAAAGTCAAGTTTCAAGTTCAGAAAGTGACAAATTCAAGTCAGCGATTTCAAATCTAGATTCAGATCGCGATGAGGAAGACAACCTTGTTCTAAATCCCATAAAGGAGAGCTCTGCTGTTGAGATCATCTGGTATGAAGAAGACAAAGTTATTGACCAGAGCCTTCGTGAGGAGGTAATTCAGCTAGATCATGAACAGCAAGATGAGATCTTCGTTCAAGTAAGTGAAAAACCCTCTTTCAATCATAATTTGGATAATTTGATTGCCATGTCATATGAAGACAAGACTTGTTTGAGCAAAAGGAAACAAAAAGTCTTATCTCCTTTGTCTGAAGAGGAGATAGATCAACTCTTGAAAGGTCATGCTACAACCCAAGCTAAAGCAGATTTGCAGTGCACACATGGTCATGAAAGTGTTGGTGAAACTTCTTCCTCTTTTGAAAATGATGACAGTCTTGTAATTAGTTTTATAGATCAGCAAACAAATAATGTTTTCCTTCACAAAGATGATAAGGCTGTCATGTTTGAGGACCTTGAAGATTGTTTGTTATTTAAGAATGACCTAGATCATGAAGTAGAGGAATATATGCCCGAAATTCTCACGGTCAAGGAATGTACAGCCAACACTCATATGGCAGAAGCTTATACCTCTTTGTGCCTTCCTATCAATCAGCAACCCACTGTTTTTTCAGATCAGAATGAAGCAAGTACTTATATTTTTGCAGCTGGATCTCCAAACAAGATAGTGCTTCAGGATTATCAAGATCCCCTTGGCATTCTTCTGCAAGCACTAGAGAAGATAAATGTTGCCTGGTTCTTTATCATAAGTTTTGGTTTCAGTGGTTATTTTGAGTTGCCTACAGGTTCACCGTTCCGCCTGCTCGAGATAAGCGGGAGCAGAAAAGTGGTATGTAGCCATCTGCTGGATTGGTTACATTGGAAAGCTCATTATACATGATTGTACATATTTCATTAGTATGCAGGTGGTTGTCATCATGATTCCAGATCTTGATGGACTGCTGCCCTTCAATAAGCTTTGTAAGTTCTTGTTTTAGTTAAGTCAGTCATGAGTCATTTGTGTTTGGTCTGTTGAGTCAGTTTTTTCAAGTTATTTCAGTTTTCCGTCGAGTTGTTTGAGTCAAAGTCCTTTCAAAGTTTTTAGTTTATAGTCAAGTCAAATAAAGTCTTTTTGAGTTGGTTATTTTTTCTATTAGTTGACTCCATTGCCCAATGAATAAAGCACTGGTCTTCTCTCCCAAGAGGTCTGAGGTTCTTGGCACCTCCAAGGAGCTGCCATCCCCATTGGAGCCAATGTTAGTGTTGGTCTTGAGCCCTCCATCAGTGATCAATAACTCTTTGCATATGCAGTTATAGGTGTCTCATCAGTGTCAGTTTTGCATCCCACTAGGCATGCCATAACACTGAATGGAGGAGCTGGTCTTTGTTCCCTTCTTGGCTTTGCTGGATCAGGTCATACAACAATGTAATTGAGTCATGCTTGTTCTTATTTTTTGTCTTGAGATCCCATGGTCTTAGGTCTAGGGTTTTGAGTCAAAATCATTTCAAGGTAATGAGTCATGGTCAGTAAGTGCCCAGCAAGCCGGAAGGAATTTTGTACATATGTTTCATTATCATTTTCTTCAGCTACAGCTCACTTTATGCCTTGGATTTAAAAAACCCTGTTTTTAAATCCAAGGTCATGAGGAATTTGTAAAAATAAAGAAATTTTCAAAAATTTGTAAAAGTGTCGGCAACAACCCTGGTTCCTTCACTACAGTCCATCAGGCGGTCAACCTGCAAAAAGAACGGAGTCAAACGCATCAAAAGAGCTCATTTCAGGACAAAAAGACTCTAAACAGTGTTAAAAAGAAAAGCAAGTTGAAAACATTAGAAAGTGGGTTCTAAAGTTAAATTTTTTTAAAATGACCCTATAAAAGCTAATTTCCCTCTTTAGTCACTCTTATTGTGCAATTGAAAGTGAAAATTTCGTGCTAGAGGCAAAGAAGGCGATTTCGTGGCAATTTTCTGCAAATCCAGCGCTTGGGAAGGTGCGCGACCATTCCACAGGTGTGCGCGACCACCTGGGTGGTGCGCGACCATTCCACGAGCATTTCCCTGTGTAAATTTACACATGCACGACCATTCCAGTGGTGCGCGACCATTCCAGGGTGGTGCGCGACCATTTGGTCCGCCTGCACAGAAAACTCACCGAAATTCATCCAAACTCCAAATTTCTCCAAATTTGCTTGCGGTTTCTTCAAGGTAGGCCTCCCAAACAACTTTTATGACGGTGCCATGGATTCAATGATTGGTTTGTGTTCAAATATCATGCAAGAGATTAATGAAAAATAGGTTAAGTGACTTGATGTCTTTGCAAGCTTATGTTAGGTTGTATTGTTTGTTTTTCAAGGTAATTTTTCCTTTATTCCCTTCCATTAGTTTCCCATTATAAATTCACATGTGTTAGAGTGTCATTTTCATTGATCTCATTTGCAAATTAATGCTAGACCCCATCCCAATTTCCTAAAAACCCTAATCCCCATCAAAACCCTATCCAAACCCTAATTTCTCCCATGCATCCTACTCAAACCCTAACACTTTGTCACACAGCAAATTCATGTATAAAAAACACAGGATGACAATCCATTTAGAGTACTTGCCCCCTAGCAGTTGTTTTGTCAAAATATAAATCATAGGGTTGCAATCCGAAATAACTGTAGTTTTGCGGAGAAGAATGTAGTGACGGAAACGCTGGACAGCTTGAACGGCTGCCAGGGCCAATTTCTCCACATGCGAATATTTTAACTCAGTGGGATTTAAGGTCCTACTAAGATAATATATTACATGTTCCGCTCCGAACTCATCTTCTTGAACTAACACCATTCCGATGGTGGAATGCGAAGCTGCGAGGTATAAGAAGTAGTCCTGATTGTAGTTGGGAGGATGCAACAACGGTGCATGGGTTAACGCGTGTTTAAGTGCATCAAAAGATTGTTGGGCAATCTCGTCCCAAAAGAATTGTGCGTTCTGTTTCAACAACCGTGTAAAACCTTTAGTGACCTCGGCGTAGTTCGGGATGAATCGGCGTAAAAAGTTCGCTTTCCCTTGCAAACTTTGGAGTTGGCGCAAACTCGAAGGAGGAGGCAATTTGATGATAGCTTCGACCTTCGAGGGATCGACGCGAATACCGGTTTTTGAAACAACAAATCCCAGCAATCGACCTGTTTCTATACAGAAAACACACTTGTGGGGATTCAACCGAATTCGATAATGCCTACACCTCATAAAGATTGCGCGTAGGTGGACAAGGTGATCAGCTCGATGTAAAGAATGAGCAGGCAAATCGTCGAGATAGGGTTGCACAATGTGCTTGATGTCATGAAATGCATAAGACATCGCCCGTTGAAAAGTGGCCCCGGCATTCTTAAGCCCAAAAGGTAATTTGCAATAAGCAAATGTCCCCCATGGACAAATGAATGCCGTTTTTGGTTGATCGGCAGGTAGAATATTGATTTGATTATAGCCTGAAAAGCCATCCATAAAGGAAAACAGTTCACTTCCGGCACAATCATCAATAATTTGATCGATATAAGGCGTAGGATAGTTGTCTTTTGGACAAGCTCGATTTATATCCCTATAGTCGATACAGATTCTTATCGTTCCTTGTTTCTTGTTCACCGGAACAATATTCGATACCCAATCCGTTAACGGGATCGGATAAATGAAACCTGCTTTCAACAACTTTTCGACTTCTGCTTTAATCGCAGCCGCTTTTCGAGGGTGGATCTGACGCAACCGTTGCCGGACGGGTTTAGCATCTGGGTAGGTCTTTATTTCATGAACAACAATGGCAGGATCAATTCCCGGCATTTCCTCGTAAGACCAGGCAAACACGTTGCAGAATTCTTGGAATAGGGCCTTGTAAATTTGGATTTCATCTTCTGTACAAGCGGCACCTATATGAATGTTTTCCTCGATTCCGGGCTTCACTGAAATATCAATGGGAATAGTACGAGAAATATTCCCTAAATTCAGCTCTGAATCAGAATGTTTCATTGGATCCTGAGCGTCTTTGACATATTCAGCGGTAAAGATAGATGAAAAATCATTTTCAAATGCATCATCCTTAGGTAAAAACGAAGATCTGTGATGGAGATCCTCCCATGGTAGATCATCTACACTTAGGATTTCGCGAAGTTGTTCGTCAGATGACACGACTTCGGGAAACGTTATCCGTTCCAAGGTTGAGGTGAAAAGTGATTCTTCATTGACCACATTCATTTGGTCGATTTCGGTTGAAGGCGAGTCGGCAAAAGACACGACAGCTTCATAAGCAATTTCATACGGACTCAAAGGCATAACATCACCGAATGAGTCTATCTCAGAGTCAGATGGGACAATCCAAGGATCATCGTAAATAATGTTTTCTGATGTAATCATATGAATTGTTGCGAATGAAGTGTCTGCGTTAAGTGGAGGGAGAGGAAAAGTTCCCAGTAAACCGGAATCCTTAACTAAACCCACACCAACGTCCCTATAAGGGATTGTCATCTTACCGACATGCTGAATACTCTCAGAAGAGGCTGGGTCGGATGAAAAGTATGTCAGCTGATCAATAGTCACGATCTTACCGTTATATGGAAACTTGATTATTCTGAAGACCGATGAAACGACCGCTGTCATAGCATATGACCAACTTCGACCCAAAAGAAGGTTGTAGTCTAGAGGGGCATCAACCACTTCCACATCTAGACTAACGGTTTTACCTTCTACCCCTATAGGCAATTCTTGTAAAATACCAAACGGACGGAACCCACGGCCATCAAAGGCCTTAAGGATGGTGGGGGATTGGTTCAGCGGAGGAGAACCAAGGGATCTCCAACATTGAATCGACATAATACACGTTGAGGCTCCCTCATCAATCACAGTCCGATGAATAGGCCTGTTTTTTACTATCACTGGAATTTGGAAAGCCATTTGATGGGGGAGACGCGGTGTACTATTTTCTAGATCAAAGATCATTAGGTTCGGGTCCTGAACATCGACAGCTCCGATAGCCGACAAAAGCAATTTCCGTTGTGCTGGGCATGATTGCAGCACTTCGAGCGCCGACATTGCTGAAGGTGAAACAGCTAAGTCTTCAACAATGTTGTAATTCTGGGCTGCTCTCGCATGTGGATTGAAAGCAGACCTTCGAAGTACACCCTTGGCGGGCGGCTTTATCACTAAGTCTGGGTTAGGTTTTTCGATCTGTAGTGGATCGGAACCAGGAGTTGAAGTTGATGGATTAGAGTGAGAAGATTCTGCTTCCTTACCATCAACAGGAGCCTTACTACCATAATCTTGCGATCGAGTCGCAATCCTCACATGAGACATCATCAAAATGGGTTCTTCACTGGCATTCGAAGAAGAACCTATCATCTTATTCTCCTGCTCCGGAAATGGATTCTTTAACACAGCAGGGGTGGGAGAACCCTTGACTATTTTCACAACCTCGGCCCGATGAGGGCAATCTCTCGTAAAATGATCCTCTTCACAAATAAGACAAGGATATCGAGGTTTGCGTTTTTCGTCATTGGTTTCCGACTGTTCAGTTTTCTCCTTTGGAGCCTTGTCTGCTTTAGCCTTCTTCTTTCCTTTCTTCTTTCCACCGTTTTTTGATTTGGCCGTAGATGACTCTACAGCGTGAATGTCGGCGGTAAGTTCAGGAGGAGAAGACTCTCCTGTCAGAGAATCAGGCAAAGTGATTATTGGAGTATTGGAGGCCTTGGAAGACTTCTTCTTACTCTTCGTAGTCACTATACCAATCATACCATCAGCGGCATGAGATCCCGAAGGAGCAGCAGCGATTTGATTCGACTTTGGAAGATCCGGAATCTTCTCGTGTAACGTACCCGACTGAGTGTAAACTAAGTCAAGGTATTGCGCTTGTGCAATGACTTGCTCCTCAGTAACTACTCCGGCTTTAGCTACATCTTCAGTAATCTTCGGTAATAATGATTTGACAAACCATTCAGCTAAGATTTGGTCCGGAATAAAAACTTTCACTAACCTCCTACGACGTCTCCACTCATGGATGTGATCAGAAATGTACGTGGACGTCGATTGTTTTAGCGAAGTTAATAATTCCGTGCCGTTATCGTATCTGACCGGCAACTGAAAGTGAGTTAAGAACGAGGTAGCTAACTGGCTAAAGTTGTAAAAAGAGGCCCGTGGCAACTCAATGTACCACTTGGCCGCGAGACCAATGAGTGTACGCTGAAAAAGACGTAAGCGGATGGAATCATCAGAGATAGAATTCGAAGCACACCAGAGGTGGTAAGTCATCACATGATTGGACGGATCCTCTCCAGACTTACCTTCGAACTTGGGTATATCGCTGGGCAACTTATTTGGCATTGGCGGCCAGAACTGAAGATATTGAATTGGATCATTAGTTAGGCGCGTCAAGTCGGGTAAATCCAAAGTTGCGATAAACGGTAACTGCCGGTTAGGATCTCTAAAACTCTGGGTCACAATACCAGCCCCAGGAGGAGGATATCCAGGATAACTAGGAACGGGAGTCGCATTTGGGATATTATATCCTCCTGGAAAACCAGGATTAACCGGACCGTACTGGGGTTGTTGAGGTTGTTGATAAGTGTACCCAGGATACGGTTGATACTGGTAAACCGGTTGTTGGACAGCTTGCCCATGTTGGTACTGTCCCTGGTACGGAGGTTGAACAAATTGAGGTTGAGTAGTGACAACCGTACTTATACCAGGCTGACCTACAGGCATCTGGAAAAAGTCGTTTGTGCGAAAAAGTCGTTTGTGCGGACACAACTGACCTCCCTAGGAGTCTAAACTCTCTAGCGACAAACAAGACAAAATGGAGTGATCTTTCTCTAAATACACCTTTTAAAACATGAAAGCTACAAGTGTTTAGGCTTACGTTATTCCAAACGCTGTTGTTGTAGTCCGTTCTTGCCGATCCAGATGAGCTCCCCCTTCACATCAATTCCTGCAACCACAAACAATCAAACAATTACCAAGCACTTGCATTTCATATAATAAAACATATATCCAACATGCAGACCAAGGAACACATGAAATAACTCATTAACACAAGCTATTGAGAAAAATAAACCAGTTTGTATTAATAACGAAACAAAGGAAACTCTTACAACCTGGCCTTGGTGTTGTGCAAGTTCCTCCCAGGGTCCATCAAGGGTTTTCCTCTACTTTGACAAAGCTCACCCACTTCCAAGTAGAATCAAGCAAAGACAATCTCTCCTCACAAGGTTCTAAATGGGAGTCCTAAATTCTGCAGCATTTACCCAAAGAAAATGTATAGCTCCAGCCTCCCCTCCTTCTGGCCCAAGGTATTTATTTATAGTGCTGTAAAGAGGTTATTCAGGTCCACTATCAATGGGATAATCCCCCTCTTTGGGTGGGATAGCTCCCTTATTGATGGGATAAGTTCCTCTTTAATAGGGATACATGAACCAGCTGGAGGCGCATCCATTTCATCAAACCGACCTCTAGAAAGTTCTAGAAGTAACCACAAGTAACTTTTTTAAGATGAAACTTGCGCATTTTGCCTTTTACAGAAGGACGCACCTGTCCCTTGACATACAGAGCGTCCAAAGACGCAGTTTTTGTGAACATTGTGAGCGTCCCCGCAGGTAAGGCTTGAGAGAACCTGCGACCCCAGAGATAAACACATTTTTACAAGACTTTCTCTCATCTTTGAGTTTGAGATGGATAGCAGAGGCATAAGACTTGCCTAAGAGGGTAGCATGATTGTTGATTTGAGCCATACTAACTGTAAGTGGTCATGGTGACATTTTTTAGTGTAACACCTCCCCTATGATCAATACAAGCAAAACCCCTTTTTCCCTTAGCATCCAAAGTCATTTTAAAAATGTTGGAAAAACAGAGTAAAGTACATTCAAAGACAAAATTAAAAGAGCAGCCTGTTGATTGTTCATTATTGATGTTACCTTATATCCCTATGATCAATGCTCTCATTCCCTCCATCATGAAAATTTATATTGTCCTTTCCCTTGGTGATCATAACACATTTTCCCTAATAAAGTATTGATTTGCAAATGATGAAAGATAGAATGACATGTTTAACATTGTGTGATTGTTTCCTTCAAAATTCCCTGTTGTTTATATATATTTTTTCCCTTTCCTTATGTAAATTCCCCCCCCTAACATGTCCCTCATGATTTTTCCCCTTGAAAACAGCATACTTCACAGCATTTTGCAGGCAGGGCAGCAGTCATCTTGACTTATTTATTCCACCTTGCTCAATAACACCATGTCAACCACTGAGACTAATGAGCAAGGTGATGACCGATCTTCATCCACTGAGATTGAGACATAGCGGAGGCCTCGTAGGGGAGGCAAAGGTGGTCACCACAGGAGAGAAGAGCCCACATCATTGACAGAGTTGCAGGCTTGCCCATTGGCAGTGGCTTGTTTTCAACATATGGCTTGTTATCAGTTTTGCGAGAGGCTGTCACACATTCAGCATCACAGAGAGTTGGCCCGGTTGTTTGTCCTACATCTCCATGACGGGCAGATCACCCTTGCAGGGGTGAATTTTGTGTTTTCTCCAGAGGCTATTTCACAGGCTACCGGGATACCAAATGTGGGTGAGTTGTGGCCAAAGCGCAAGTGGCTGGATTTGGTATACTTTGAGCCATATGTCAGGCCAACATACATACACAACTTGTCAGGGAACTTTCCTATCAAGTTCCTCCGAGCAGAGTATGTAGATATCATGAGACTCATTATGCACTACTTCACATGCGAGGGGAGATTCTCACGGGTAGGTCCTGGTCATATCCGCATGCTAATGCACTTCACCAGAGTGAGGATGATGAACATCTCAGCATAATTATTTCACGACACTCAGAGGATGGTCTCTATCTTTCAGAGACAGACCCTAGTACAGCAACTTCGGAGCCTATGCCATCATGGTCTTATCCAGCTAGTAGTTTCCCATCAGCTGAGCCAGCATGGCATTCCTTGGGCAGATTTTATCTCCCGAGAGTTTTTTACACAGCCACATCCAGAGCCAGAGGCAGTTCACGAGGAGGGAGGGCCATCACATCAGCCCGAGGATAGTATTCCGAGACATATGGCTTCTTCTCCTCGGGTCACTTATCAGAGAGGTCATAGGACCTTATTTGTAGCAGCTCGACGAGTACTTTCTCCACAGTAGGTGGAAGGGGTCTCGTCATCTTCTTCAGATCAGCGAGTGTTATCTCCACACCAGGTGGAAGGGGCCTCGCATCCTTCAGTAGCAGAGGCAGTACGAGAGGGCAAGTAGCCCATGGTTGAGGATGAGGCAGTTGGCGAGGCACATCCTGATTTCACTGATCTTGATGCTCATTCTCCTTCCTCTTCAGATTTCTATGAGCTCATCCGGCGGAGAGATGAGGAGAACCTTGTGTTGCAGCGGAAGCTTGAGATGGCTCAGTGGACCATCACTTATTTAGAGCAGCGCAACCAACAGCTAGAGACGGAGAAAGAGCTGGATGAACTATGGAGAATCCGCGGTAACAGAGGCTTAAACCGCAGGAGGCCCGGGGACCCATTGCCCGCTGATAGGGAGTCATTGCTCATCCAAGCAGATTATTCGTTTGGAGAGATTGTTGGAGAAGGCAAACCATGACAAAGAGCTGCTCCGAAACATGAGGACACATTACTGGGCGAGATTACATGTTTGCAAAGCAAGAATGAAAATTCTCCAACGAAAGCTGTCAGAGGCCCGGAAGAAGAAGAAAAGGACAAATCCACTCCGCATCTTGGCTGAGGCATCCCTCACTCATCATGGTACTGATCAGCCTTGATCTAGCATCAAAATCTGAAAATTTTGAGAATTTTGGAGCATTTTGCAAATTTTTGGTAAAATTACAGGTTTTTGCCCGTGGAATGGTCTCACCCCGGGTGAGACCATTCAGGAGGATTGCTCGGAATTTTGAAAACTTGGCATTTTTGGAAAGGGCATGCAAAGAGAAAAATTACCAATACTTGGGAGAAGCCTGATTTTGAGATTTGAGCCTCCAAAAGCTCAAAATACATCAAAAAAATGACTTTTTGCCCACTTTTTGAGTTACAGAAAGTGACCTTGGGAGAATTGACTTTTGAGGGGTCAAATCAACTCCAAATCCAAAAATTCCACTTGGGATGGAAAGTAGATAGACCAAGCTTTCCAATGAGACATCTTGCACCTGATTTGGATCAGTGGAACCCACTCAAAAGTAGCTGCAAAGAGGCGCGACCATTTGAACAGGGGGCGCGACCATTCGAGCCAGCTTTGCCAGAATTGACCTTTTTTGTCAAAAAACACTGTTTTGACTATGGTTGACCATTTTTACTTGTAGATGATGGATAAATGTGATATTTTCATGGCATTTTGATAGATTTTATCTCTCTTTACCCTTCTAGAAGCTTCCATGATGTAAAAAGTGAAAAATTAATGCATGGATGAGTTAGCTAAGTAATAGAGGCAGGTTGTTTGGCTGCCTATTTTCTAGTTCTTAGTTTAGAATTAGTTCAAACTGCTCCTAGGAAGCTGAGCTCGACCCCTAGAGGTGGGGAAAGGAGTTAGATGGTCTAGATGGTCTATATTATGCTCTCTCCTTCTCATTTTCATGGTTGGACTCTTGTGGAAGAAAGCTTTCATTGTATATTGTACATCTATCTCTGCAATTTAAGGAAAAGGAAGGCCAGGGTTTTGCAGACATCATTGTGGATTCTTGTGGATTGTTGTGTTGATGGTGTGTTCTCTACATGTTCTTGTAAGTTTTGTTTATGTATTCCACATCTCTCTTTTGCTTCTAATTGGACAGATGAAGTGGTAAAGTTTGAATTCATGCTTTGACATGCTCAGCTTTTTAGTTTGTTCAATATTTATGTTTTCTACTGTCTAGAGAGGATTCAAATTGGTTGTTTGCCCTCTTTAGCTCCTCCTCTATCATTCCTGATCATCCACCTCAGATTAAGGCATCAGCACTCACTCCTACCTTGCCCCTAAGATCACCCTGCAAAAACTGTGCTCATTCCCCGCACCCTGAATTGCACTTCCACCAATTGCCACCAAAAACCCCAAAAATCATTAAATCAACTCCCTTATCAATTTACTAGCCTAAAATATTTATTATTAATTGGTCAGCCTAATCATATTGAAAAATCTATCGAATCTGACCCGAGAGAGCCTTCTCATACCTCGTAGGGCTAGCTACGAGGTGAAATGGTTTGATGTAGCCTTGAGAGTTTGTCTATCTCAGCCTAGGTGAATTCCAAGCACTAACAGCAAGTTTAAATGATTTATTACAGGCTATTGAATTCGAGCAGTCTCTAGCAGTTCAAATCGAATTGATGCAGTCAGAACAAGAAAGCACCAAGAAATCCAAGGCCTCAAAAAGGCTTAGATTTGATGTGCCAGCTGAAGAGTTCGTTTTTAAACCTAGAAGACCTATGACAAGGAGATTCCAGCAAGTACAGGAAGCACTGCCAATAACAGAGGAAACAGGGGAAGAGACACAAAAAGACACAGGCAAAACAGTCACTGCAGCTAAAGAAAATAATATAGCAGCCCTGAAGAGCCAATTGGAATCAGCTAAATATGAGATTGCCAAATTGAAGAAAGCCGCTAGAAAACATGCAGCCATACATGCAAAGTATTATAAAACTTTATGGGAAGGGAATGCTGCTGTAGAAGCTCAGCTGAATTCAGTGGTTGATGGCCATTCACAATTTCACACATGGACAGTACAAGCAATCAAAGAAGCCAAGTACATCAGAAGGATCAATATGCAACTGAGAGCTGGGAATAAGGCTATGAAGAAACAAATTGAAGATCTGAAGGCATAGCTAAGTCAGCTACCTGCTAAATGAGTTTTCATTTCAAGTAAGATTTTGTTTTAAAAGTTTTGACAAATTTGCTTGATTTTATCTTTCTGAGGAAATATAAATCCCTATTCGACATGTGGAAAGTCTAAAGGAGTTTTTGGCAATCAAGTACTCGGCTAATAAAGGTCTTGGGTTAAAAGCAAGTTGTTTTAAATAACTCAGCAGTTTCGTAGCGCGCTACAAAACTGCTGAAGGTGATGATTTTAACGTAAATCAAGCAGTTTTGAACTATAAGCGGGAATTTTGAAAGGGAAACATCTAAAAGGCATACAAGGCATCATCTGAAGCTATCAACAGTCAACCAGGTCAAGACAGGTGGAGAAAAGATATATTCAAAATCCAACTTTAAATTTTTGTCATAAAGTGAGCAATTTACCACAGTTCAGGATATGTTAAACAGTTTACAAGAAAATTTTGCCTGCACACATGTACATGGGAAAAAGCTTACAACGCATCAAGGACGTGGCAGACTTCTACATTTTGGGTGATTAAAAGATAAAGGACATGTTTCTTTGCATTCGAATATTTTGGGGAAAACTGAAGCCGAGAAGCAAGGATAGTCTCCTAATATTTCTGGGCAGTTAAGAAGATTCAGCATCCAAGGTCAACATGGAGCATTAAACACCCATCTCAGCCAAACTGAAAGAAAACCAGATGTCAAAGAACGAGGAGAAGCCATCATGCATATAATATGGAGTTAGAGTCATAGTTGATTTAGATCTCTAAAAAATACTCCAGTCAACACCTTGTTGTATTTATTAGTTAGTTAAAGGGTTAATATGTGTCATTAGAAGTAGTTTTCAAATTCCCCTTATGCTGGAGGAGGAATCTCGATCAGTTAGAATAAGAACTCTATATATAGCTGAAACAACAATGTAATCAAGGTTGGAAATTTTATGCAAAAGCTTGTATTTGGCCTATGTAAGACTCATTTTCAGTAATACATGCTTGACTTTACTTCTCAGGATTCATGAAGGATTTTTTATGTTCAGAATATGTGATGTTGTCCTTTTCTTAATTCTTACAGTGGTATGGATGTATAATCACTCAGAATTCACTGAATGTGCTCTGACTTCCTGTATACATTTATAAACTGTGTGGTCCCATATGAGTTTATGTTCTGAACGTTTAAATGCTGAATGCCCTGACTTCCATGTAGGGTTGAGTTCATTGTTATATTGAGGTGTTGTTGACTCCATAAGCCCAATGGATGTTTACTGATCATGTTCAACCATTCATATTTTTCACTTGTTTCATAGAGTTAGCCATCTAATCTTTATCAAAATCATTAACCTTTGAGAGAGCCCTCTCAGGTTGAGGAGGCTAAGCCTCAGCCAAAAGTTGGTTTGAAAGAGTTACTTGAAGTCTTCCTGGTCTGCAGCCTTCCAGGGCCTGATTTTGAGATAACATGCTGCTTCACAAAGCTCTCCAAATTTGTCCTATTCTGTTCTCAAGAGAAAACTTCAACAAGCTCTATTTGTCCAATCCCAATAAATCAGCACTTCGACCACCACAACTATGACAACTTCGACCATGAAAACTTCAATCACGGAAACTATGGTAGCTTCAACCACAACAACTACGACAGCTTTGAACACGACAACTATGGTAGCTTCAACCACAACAACTACGGCAGCTTCGACCATAGCAACTACGATAACCTCGACCACGAGAACTACGGCAGCTTCGACCACGACAACTATGACATCTACGACCACGAAAACTTCGACCACGATAACTACAACAAATTCGACCACAAAAACTATGGTAGTTTTGACCACGACAACTACAATAGTTTCAACCACAATTTTATGCCCAAACAGAATTATCCTTTTTTTCGTCCTAAAAAATAGTCTCCTTGTTCTCCTCGACATTATGTCTTCTTCTGTACTTTGTGTCTTTGAATTCTTACCCGAATTACTGATCAAAATGAAGTGTTTAGACGTCTATTTATAGATATTTCGTTTATAACTGGAGGGGCATGTCTAGTTGAAGTGAGGCCAACTTGTATGACTGAGTGTAGGTCGGCTCACTTGTAGGAATAATTTCCTTAACTTAAAAATTCAATATCTCACTAACTATTGGGAGTTTCAGGGCAAATAAAGACTCGTTAGAAAGAGGAAAAAATCCTCTTTAAGATGGTCTAGGATCCAGTTTTAAAGGATGCCTCCAAGGTGTCAAAACTATTTTTTATTTGTGATTGTCCTTAAATTTTATGCATAAACGTTTGGCAAAACATGAGGAATGTTTGGGACAAGTTGGCTTCTTCATTGTTATCAATGTCATCATAGCATCATAGATTCATTATGTAGGAGTGCAACATTCATGTAGCATGACACATCAACAATGTCATCATATACTAGTGCAGTCATGGTGCAACATCATTAGGAGAACTCCAAAATAATCTTCTATCGATCAAATGATCTCTAACCATGTTATGAAGAGCTCATCAAGTTCCATAATCAATTGTGGTCATTCATCAAGAGTATGACATCATCATCTGGAACCAGGCATCTATTGTCTTCAACCTTATCATCTCATTCTATGGTTTCATGATATTCATTAGGAATCTCAAGAATATTTTCCATCTTGGCCAATGCCATATTGACATCAGTGACAACATTGATTAACAAGCTCCCCCTTTGTCATTGATGGCAATATTCTTTCCCTTCCAACATTCTCTCCCCCTTTGACATCAATGGAAAACGAGGTGCCCAAGTACTCCCCCTATCAAGCTACTTCTTTTCTTCATCAATAGTAGTTCTTCATAGGTATTTTACTCCCCTTGTCATGGTGCTTTTATTTCTGGCAATGTGGTCCATGATAGATGTGCTTAAATTCCTTCATGTGATGAACCAACTCCCCCTGTCTGCACGACCTCCTCTAGCTCATGAAATATTACCTGCTTAGTGATCAAGTGGAAGAGATCTTCAATAATAGTTCATGGATGAATAAGGGATCATGTTCTTCAATGGAAATACTCCTGAGAGACGTTCTATGAAAGGATGATTGTCCATGTGGCTCATCAAGGATTTCATAGGTCTCATTCACAGATAGCTTCTGCAAGAATGCTTAATCATCATAAGCTCCCCCTAACTGTATGCATGGTCTTCCTTTTGGCAGAGTCTCCCCATCAAATACTTGGAATATCAAGGATGACATCATCAAGTCAACACCATGTGTTGTTGGCTGGAGAGTTCAAGGGACTTCTGGATTGTATTTGCTTCCTTCTCCATGCTTGTGTAATCTTTTTCTTTGGTATGGTTCTAGCTTGTGTAGGGGCCCAAGTCAAGTTACAATCACGTGCCATATGTCCAATGCTATGACACTTGAAGAACTCTATATTGTTCATGTATAGAAATTCATGACTTCTTCTTGTAAAATTACTTCTCGAAGATTGATGGGACCATTATAATTATCTTTGTGATATACCTTACAATATTTTTCCATGTGCCCAAAGTTTGTACAAGAATAGAAATAACCAAGAAATATATTTGGTACCTGGGGGAAGAAGGTTTCCTCAATGTGCTTCTGAAGTCTTTTTTCCTTTGGATCCTTTGATGATAACCATTTCTTCTTGCATCCTTGACACCATTTGCATTTCTTCTTGGAGGAAGGTTTCTTCCATAGTTTCCTTGACTCTTCTACTTGCATTTGCTGGAACTGGGAGCATCAACGTTTCTTCTAGGCTTCCTCACATCCTTGTTGTTTGAAGCATTAAGGTTTGCATCATTCTTTCTTGAGGATTCAGCTGCATAGCCAAAACTGATTTATTGAAGGGAGACATTTGATGACTTAGGATGTCATCTAGGGTTTGAGAACTTTTCAAGTTCTTATTCAACAAGTCAACTTCCTTTCTAAGAAAGACAATTTCTTCCTTCATTTTGTTGCATTCTTAATCCTTCTTTGATATAATGATATCCATTTCTTCCTTCATCTTGGTTGCTTCACATGATTGGGCCTTAAGCTAAGTGATTTCTGATTTTAACTTGGTGATGTCATCATCCTTTTCTTCTCATTGGCATATCATGGTGTTTCTCTCCTTTTCTGCTTCATCAACTTGTCCTTCTATGAATGCCAAAGCTTCCATCACCTTCTCAGCTCCTTGTGCTTGTTTCCTTGCTTCTTATAGTTGAGATCTAAGGGAGGAGACCTCTTCCTTGTATTGACCAATCTCTGCTTCAAGTTTGTTCAAGCTTTTGTGCCTTTGTTTAAGGTGGCTTGACAAGGTATCTTCCCGTTTCTTTGCCTTATCCAAATGATTTTTCATGGATATGACTTCTTCATGATTCTTTCTCTTGTTTTGATGAAATTCTTCCTTAATCTTGGCTATCTCCTCATCTCTTTCTTGTACTTGAAGCTTGACTAGGTCAACTTCCTTCCATGTCTTGTCTTGGTCACCAACTTGTGCTTTCTTCTTAAGTTCCTCATTTTCCTTTTTCAAATTGTTAATCTCTTCCATGGTAGCCATAATTTTAGTGAGGAGATCTTCTTAAAAAAAAATTTCATTCTCTTCATCTTCTAGATATTCTTTAGCCTTGATGTTATCACTCTTATCTTCACCTTCCTTGATGAGCTCTATATTTCCTTCTTGTTTTCCATCATTTTCTTGACTAGAGATCATTGTCAATGCTCCTTTTGAGTGAATATCATGAAGTTTATCCCATATTCCTTTTGCTGACAAACATTTTTCAAAATTGGTCTTCATAGAATTAGGTAACCCATTCAAAATTGCTTTCATTGCTCTTGTATTATGTTCCTTGGATTCTCCATCCATCATGCTCTCAACAATCACCGATTTCCACACTTCAATGCCTTGAGTCTTTAAGAAATTCCTCATTCTTGCCTCCCATATATCAAAGTTTCCATTGAACAATGGAGCTTTCACAAATTGATTGATTTCAATTTCGTTGGTTGAGGGAGACACATCTTTAGGAGGATTGGATACTTTCTTCCTTAGCTTCTCCATTTGTGTTCTAATGATCAACCTTCAAGCTGTTAGGCTTTGAGTGAAGGTACTAGCTTTGATACTAATTGTTGGAAATACTGAGAGTGGGGGTGAATTGATATTTCTTTTCAATTGTTACTTTTACGAGTTAGATCACTTATAATTAGAACACAAAATGAACAATAAGAACAAATACTTTTATTAATCTCAATAAATCAAGTACACTATTTGTGTAGGGCTCCAACCCTAGATGAAGACACCAATCTTCAATATCCCAGACTCCAACCTATATTTTCAAAACATCGACTTGGACTTCCCAAGGCTCCAACCCTGTCACTTCGACGCACCAACCTCTGGGGCTCCAATCCTATCTCTGGTACAGGAACCAACCTGGTCTCTTGAGAACTCCTATCCTCTAGGGCTCCAACCCTATCTTCCAAGGCACCAACCTTGTCTTGTTGAGGCTCCAACCCTATCTTCTAATGCACCAAACTTGTCTCTATGAGGCTCCAACCCTTACCATTACTTTGTCAAGATATGTTTGGTTATACTTCACGTCTCCCAATGTCTTCTTCAACGAGCCCAGTGAATCTTCAGCTATGCCTTCACTTAGTCTCCATGTCACATTTTCAATGACTACCTTGTTCTTCACATGAAGGTGTCACCATTGTTATTCATGTCACCCAAACAAAATTATCGAAGGTCACCTCATGATGTCTTCAATGCTTCATGGCCTTTAATGATCTCAACAAATCTTCAATATGTTGCTTCACAAATTTCTCCAACTTTGCCCTATTTTGTTCTCAAGAGAAGACTTCAACCAACTCTATTTGTTCAATCCCAATAAATCAACACTTCGACCATGACAAATATGACAACTTTGACCATAACAGCTTCAATCATGGCAACTACAGTAGCTTCAACCATGGCAACTATGGCAGCGTCGACTACAACAACTACGGCAGCTTCAACCACGACAACTACGACAGTTTCGACCACAACAACTATGGAAACTTCGACCACAACAACTATGGCAGCTTCCACCACGACAACTACAACAGCTTCGACCACAAAAAATACAGCAACATTGACCATGACAACTACGAAAACTTCGACCATAGAAACTACAACAGTTTCGACCACGGAAACTACGACAATTTCAACCACTATTTTATGCCCAAACAGAATTATCTTTTTTTTTCTCATCCTAAACAATAGTCTCGTTGTTCTCCTCAACCTTATATCTTCTTTTGTACTTCAAAGATCTGAATTCTTGCTCGAATTGTTGATCTAAATGAAGTGTTTAGACATCTATTATAGATATTTTGTTTATAACTGAAGGGACATGTATATTTGAAGTGAGGTCGACTTGTATGACTGAGTGTAGGTCAGCTCACTTCTAGGAATAATTTCCTTAACTTAAAAATTCAATATCTCATAAACTATTGGGAGTTTCAGGGCAAATAAAGGCTCGTTAGAAAGAGGGAAAAATCCCCGTTAAGATGGTCCAGGATCCATTTTGAAAGGATGCCTCCAAGGTGTCCAAAATATTTTTTCTATGTGACTGTCCTTAAATTTTATGCATAAAAAGTTTGGGACAACATGAGGAATTTTTGGTACAGGGTGGCTTCTTCATTGTTATCAATGTTATCATAGGATCATAGATTCATTATGTAGGAGTTTAACATCCATGTAGCATGACACATCAACAATGTCATCATATACTAGTGTAGTCATAGTGCAACATCATTAGGAGAACTCCAAAATAATCTTCCAACCATCAAATGATCTCCAACCATGTTATCAAGACCTCATCAAGTGCCATCATCAATTGTGGTCATTCATCAAGAGTATGACATCATCATCTAGAACCAGGCATCTATTGTCTTCAACCTTATCATCTCATTCTAGGGTTTCATGATATTCATTAGGAATCTCAAGAATATTTTCCATCTCAGCCAATGCCATATTGACATCAATGACAACATTGATTAACAGAATGTAGAAAATTACAGAATATATCCCATCCAAATCATAATTACATATCTTAAGAGACTTCAACAAATAACATATAAGTACACTAATTAGGAGCGTAAATTGAAAATAGGTGAACTAAATATTAATGGTCAAATCAGGCCTACTATAGTTCCCTAATGGAAAATGATGTCTATTAAAAAAATAATTAAATTGGTTGATACAAGAGAGTGGAAAATTGGGGGCCCAAGTGACTTCGTGGAAACCACAAGGAAACACATGCATGTAGACAAGTCGTCATGAAATGTTTCATAATCAATTTGTAGTGTTGTGTGTTATAAATTTTGTGGTTTGTTGGGCTGGTTTTTTAAGGTATTCACCTACAAATGTCTCTTTTTGTTGCTTAGGTATATTCTCCTTAGGAAAACCATGTATTCCTATTCGAAAGGAGAAAACAATTGGAATTTTTTTATGAATGATCTTTGTAATGCTTGATATATTTATTGTGAACCAAACACAAAATTATACAATACAAATACTCTTTCTGGTTGAAAAATAAATAAATTATACATTTATATTTAAACAATTTTCAAAAACTAAATGATGTTCCTAATAGTAGGGACATGCATTATTGCATTGATTTAAAAAACTTGTGGTAGAATATAAACTTAACATCACATTGGAGCATCTTATTATTGAGTGCATTGAGGTAGGGTTTACCTTTTTTTAAGAAAAACTATAAATTCATTTTTACATTTCCTTTAGTATTGTTGAAAATAACAAGAAGAAATGCTAAAAATAGCATCAAGAAGAATCATAATTTAATGTGTCCTTGAATTAAATTGTAATTCTAATTCCCATATCAACTTGTAATAGTTAACTAAGTTAATTTGACTTAGTTGGCTCAGTTAATTTGAGTTGGGAGTCTATCTAGAGCCATGCAAAGTGGTTCCTAAATTTTAGGGGCCTAAGTTGAGTTCTTATGAGTTGTAATTATTTAATTCAGTTTAACTGAGTTAAATTCAATTAAACTAGTTCCAATTGATGAAGAAATTAGTAGGAGATCCAGTAGTTGGGTATAACCTGTAGTTGTGGGGTGTAACGAGCACTACTCAACCAGTAAACTGAAGATTCACCCATGATTAACTCATGCATGTCATATCAGAGAAAGACCCAATTGGGATTGGAGTTCAGGGACAATGTACTATTAGTTGTAAAATCATCTAAATTAAAAAGATGGTGCATGCAACCAGAAGAATACCTAAAATAAATCATTCGTTAATTAGAAAACTCACTAATTTTAGCCATTCAAATTGCTTTTAAAAGGAGGAGTGAAGGCATAAGTTTAATCATTGTTTAGCAAGTTTGTGTGTGGAGCTTGTGAAGGCAAGGAAGTAGGAGAATGGAAGGCTAGGAATTTGACTAAGTATTAGCCAAAGGAAGTTAGTTAGGCAAAGTATAGAAAATACTTGTGTAGGTTGAGCTCAAGGTTGAGCATAACATATTGTATTCATCTGAGGCTCACCTAGGAAGAAGTGATATAGATAGAGATAATGAAGAGGTTGCTTGTGTTTGAGCAAAAAATTGTAATCTTCTCATATTTTCTGATTAATGAAATATATAGATAACAGGGGTTTTTATTAGTGGCTTTCCCCAGAAAATCATTGTGCTATGTGTGATTGAATTCTTTCTCTTTTATGCTTCGTGATTTCATCGATTGTTTATTGTTTTTGTTGATGAGTAGAGTAGATTCAAGCCAATTGTTTTAACATATTAAAATCTACAGTTTGAATCTATAAGGAGTTTCTTTTAGTATCGAAGCTAGATTAGAAGAAATTTCCTCATGGAATCAGAGCTGAAATCACTATGGAAGAGGAGAATACGGTTTTTTATTTTGCAGGAGAAATCGAATTTGTACTATCATACTTCAGAGCAACCGAGATTTCATTCTACAGATTGAGACTCGAATATGCCCTTGAGGGTATTTCGAACTATATTGCTTGGAAGGACAGGATGGAGGCAATGTTGGAAGACAATGGGCTTAAGGAATTCATAGACAAAGATATTCCTAAGCCAACTGATGCTCAAGATCTGGCAGAGTGGAGAAAGTGTGTGGAAAAGGTGAGAAGGATTATCCTAGGAGTTCGAGATCATATTGTCTTGAACCTCCATGGTAAGGGGACTCCATTTGCAATGTGGAATGCCTTGACAGACCTGTTTGAAAACAACAGTGACCACAGGAAGCACTGAAGGACAAGCTCAGAAAGATCAAGATGGGGAAGGGAAACATAATACCGAAGTACTTGAACAAGTTCACCCAATGTCTGAATGAGCTTGGAAGAGGCGGTGTTATAGTTGCTGAAGACAATATGGTTATCCTAGCACTTCCAGGACTTCCCAAGCGCTGGCACAATTACCAGGACTCAGTTAATCTGGGGAGGGAGAAGCTACCAGAGTGGGAGAATTTGTGGTATGACTTGGTGCAAAAAGAGATTCAACGGATCGCCATAGATGGGACCTCATCCAAAGAAGTGGAAGAGGATATTTCATTAGTCAACAAAGAAAAGAAAGCCAAGGGAAATAAGTCCCAAGGCGAGGAGGGTGGCAAGAAGAAGTACTTGTCGAATATCAAGTGTTTTCACTATCACGAGTTTGGGCACTATGCCACGAAATTCCCACAGAAGGAAGCAAGCAAGAAGGAGTTTGCAGTAGCAGCAACAGGTGAAGCTCTAGCTTCACAATTAAAACTTGATTTAACTCTCATTGCATGCATGGAAATCACTGTAATCAGAAGCATGTGGTATCTCGATAGTGGTGCCTCGTTCCATATGACGGGGAATAGAGATTTCTTTAATGACTTGGAGGAGAAAGACCTCAAGCAGAACATAGATTTTGGAGATGATGGGAGGTATAGTGTGACTAGAGTCAAAATTGTTACTTTTCAGAGGTATTTTGGCTCCCTTATCAAACACACATATGTGATGTATGTTCCAAGACTAAAGATTGTGGCTACGATGTGATTTTTAGCAAAGGAAAGGTGTTCTTTAGACACATCACCACGGGACAGGTGAAATAGATTGGTGTGTGAGTCAAGAACCTGTATGCACTTGAGGTACAATATGCATGCAAAGCCTTGAGGAGCAAGGTAGGGATTAGAGATATTGTGGTTGAGAGAGAGCATGATTTAGCTCTCAAGAGGAAGCCTCATCCAATTAGCAGTAGGGCTGACCAAGAGGATGATGATGAAGAGGACCTATCAGAGATCTCCAGTAAGAGGAGAGTTCGAGCCAAATGGGTTGAGGGAGCACATGCAGCTATACCTCCAAGAGTAAGGTGGAGCGATGTAGATACTTAGTCCTTGGAGTGCAGAGATTTGAGCAAGGTCCAGCGCAGTTGCAACAAAGAGATCAGTCAAATCAATGCTAGCTTGTTGCAGTGAGACTACCACCTTTGCAGTGGTTGCAGCAGTAGTGCAGAAGCAACACGAGAGCAGTCGCAACAGCAGTATGAGTAGATCATAGTTTTCTTTGCATGAAATTATACCTCTTGGTGTGAGGTGGGGCAATGTGAAGCAATAGTCCCAAGAGTTGTAGAAATTGGGCAGGATCCATTGAGGTGTGTTTTTCTCATGGATAATTACCTTGCTACGGGGGCCTATAGTATTCAGTAGCAGGAGGATCAGTGTCAGTTAAATACTGAGGAAGTGCAGAGAAGTGTTGACAGTAGAGTAGGGGGCTCAATAGCAGAGTCACTAGCAACATAGTTTTCCCAGTAGAAAGGTGCATACACAGTTGATTCAGTTTATTTTGTTTGGATGCTTTTTGGTTGCAGATGTTTCAGTAGCAACAACAACAGTAACAAGAGTTGCATGCAGAACATTCCAAAGGTACCGGATCGGGAAAGTGTTGAATTCCTTTCTTTTTGAGAGGGAGTGTTGAAAATAACAATAAGAAATGTTAAAAATAGAAATAAGAAAAATCCTAATTTAATTTGTCCTTGAATTAAATTAGGAATTAAATTGTAATTCTAATTCTCATAGCAACTTGTAATAGTTAACTAAGTTAATTTGACTTAATTAGCTCAGTTAATTCGAGTTGGGAGTCTATCTAGAGTCATGTAGAGTGGTTCCTAAATTTTAGGGACCCAAGTTGAGTTCTTTTGAGTTGTAATTGTTTAATTCAGTTTAACTGAGTTAAATTGAGTTAAACTAGTTCCAACTAATGGAGGAATTAGTGGGAGATCCAATAGTGGGGTGTAACTAGCACTACTCAACCAGTAAATTGAAGATTCACTCATAATTAACACATGCATGTCAGATCACAAAAATACCCAGTTGAGATTGGAGTTCAGGGATAGTGTACTATCAGTTGTAAAAGAATCTAAATTAAACAGATGGTGTATGCAATCAAAAGAAGGCCTAAAATAAATCAGCCCTTAACTAGAAAACTCACTAATTATAGCCATTCGAATTGCATTTAAAAGGAGGAATAAAGACACGAGTTTAATCATTGTTTTGGTGAGCATGAGTTGGTGAGACCAAACAATAGGAAGCACACGTTTGTGTGTGGATCTTGTGAGGGAAAGGAAGTAGGAGCTTAAAGGCTAGGAATTTGGCTAAGTATTGGCCAAAGGCAGTCAATCAAGCAGAGTATAAAAAGTACTTTTGCAGGTTGAGCTCAAGGTTGAGCATAGCATATTGTATTCATCCAAGGCTTGCCTAGGAAGCAGTGAGATAGATAGAGATAGTGCAGAGGTTGCTTGGGCTTGAGAAAAGCATTGTAATATTCTCATATTTTCTTATTAATGCAATATATAGATAGCAGGTGTTTTTAGTTGTGTCTTTCCCTAGAGAATTAATGTGTTATGTCTGATTGAATTCTTTTTCTTTTATGCTTCGTGATTTCATCGATCGTTTATTGTTTCCATTAATGAGTAGAGTAGATTCAAGTCAATTGTTTTAGCATATTACAATCTGTAATCTGAATCTACAAGGAATTTCTACAAGTATTTCCAACCATACAAGCATTGGTACTCAGCATCTCTATGACAATGCCTTGTTGTCAATACCATTGTATTGATAGATTATTTGGTTCATTCGCTTCATCGATGAATTTGGCTCACTTCCAAATTTTACAGATCTATATTACATTTCAATTTTTTTATCTATATGGAAACCATGTCTCATCCATTGGTAAAAGGTGAGATAAATTATTTATTATCTCTTCATTCATATTGTAGCATATTAAAATTTAAAAATTTCATTTCATTTTTTTAATTTCACACTTCACCTTTTCACCTCACTTTGAACTCTCTAGTGCGTCCTAAAAATTAACAAGATGCATTGTTGGTGTCCCACCTAAAGTGGAGCACAAAGGTAAAAAACAAAAAATTTAAAGAAATACCACTTTGTTTTGGTGCTCTTCATAGTATACGAAGGCACCATTAATGGTAGTCTCTCTCAAGTTAATGGCACTTTTTTATTAAAAAAAAAATCTTGGGCTTGTTGGTGCCCTACGAAATACATGGAGGCATAATTAGTGATGCATCAGTACATGCCATCAACATTATTGTTGAGTTAAATTTAAATTGTGCATTTTCCATCATTTAATGGTACTCTTAGACATCATAAGTACACTATTGAAGCCAAATAATTCATTATTAATGGTGCACGTGGAGACGTAAGGGAGCACGATGCTATCTTACGTCTTAGTTGCACCAATAATCTAATGAATTAAATTAAAGCTAGACATATCGTTATCAATTTGTAGTTGCCACGATGCCCTTGTATATGTGGTGCATTATTCTTCAACATTAAATAAAACAAAACTGTATAGACTTTATTACTACATTAATATTTAATGAGCACAGATGAGAAAGATGCACTTTTGGAAGTGTAACTATGTTAATAAAGTGCACTAATGAGTTTTAACCAAGTATTTTTAACAACTATTATTCCAACTGCCTCGGCGGGATTACGCATTTGGTAATGCGTTGAATACTCTTAGGTTGGTTAACAATGAGAATTTTTTTAAATTTAATCAAATGAAATGATATTTTAACGTTTACGAGACTAAAAACAGTTTATGGGACCATTAGTTCCTTGTTTTTTGTCTTTTGCAATTCAATCATTTTCTTATTCAAATTGATGATGAGCTTGCCCAACCTTCCAACAATCCCTTCGCTGAAAAGACAATGCCAAGAAACCAATGCTAACATATTCCCATAACTTTCTTTGATGTCTTTGAATGCATCACATTCCAAAATGAAATGTTTTTCTGATTCCACTGCCCCAGACATGCAAAATGTACACACTCGTTCTTCCCAAGCTTCTTTAGGCCTTTTCCACCGCCTTGTTTCACACCGAAGTTGATGCGAGTTGGTTCTTAATTGAGCAATAAGAAACTTTTCCCTCCACAGAATGCTAGCTCCAATGAACTCTTTTTGTTGTAAATCACATGTAGGGTTGAATTCCTCAATATAGTACTTCTTATTTCTACCCAGATATTTTCCACATACCCATTTACAAAACTTCTTCATAACAAAATTATTTAGCTCATTGCTATATGTGGGACATGCATTGAGGTAGATATTCCATTTTTGCATCCATGTGTAGTTTTGTTTCATCCATATTTTCTTTATTTCATGCATGACTTCATTGAAGATAACATTAGGTCATCTACCTACTCCCATTTGCTCAATTCTTTTTAGATATCTTATGAGACGCACCATAGCAATTGCTTCAATGGGAGTTGCTCCTATTTCACTCAACATTATCTCATAAGGTACCGAACTTTTTATTTTGAACTTGCTCATGATCAAGCGTTTTTGGATTTTCTCAATTTGTTTCCATTTTGAGATGGGGGTGCTGCTAGCCCACAATTCACACCCAAATAACATCATTGGACAAACTAGGAGTCCAAAAAGCACTCTAATCATTTTCCAATCCCGTAATTTTGCCTCTTGATATTTGTTTTGAAGAGCATACAATGCTTTCCACCCTCCTAAAATTATCTTCTTTCTGCAATCCTCCCAATTAAGTTTGTTGTTGAAATCAATCCCGAAGTATTTGTACTTATTTACTTCTTCAATAATGTTTCCTTCAAAGAAGAACATACGCTGACTCTGCTTCCTTTTATTAGAGAAAATCATTATTTTGGTCTTGCTAGTATTGACTTGCATCCCCACTGCTCTACAAAAATGCTCAAGGGAATATAGGTGCATTTTCAATCGATGGGCCGACTTAGAGATCAATACAAGGTCATCATAATATAAAAGAAGCTTTATCACAAACTCCCCCAACTGAACACCATCTCCACCTTGCAGATTTAGCCACTCTTCCAGTTTATCAATATATAAACCAAAAAGAGTAGGGGATAGAGGGCAACCTTGCTTGACTCCAATGTCACTTCTAAAGCTTTCTAGAATACCTGTTGAGGTTCTAATTTTGACTTTCACCTCTTCATAAATTCAATGGACATCAGCTCTATAATGCAAAGTAATTTCAAGTTCTTCCATTCTACGCCACAACTTATCTCTAGGGACTGTGTCAAATGCCTTTTTGAAGTCAACAAAGCAGTGAAATACTTATTCTTTGTCCTCCCAAACCTTTTCAACAATGTGCCTCAACGTGATACCATGATCCACTGTAGAATGCTTCAGCCTAAAACCCACTTGTCTCTTGCCCTATTTTCTTTTAATTCTTCCCGCTTACTGATTCTATTTTCTACCATGTTGCCGAAAAGCTTTGCAAACAAAGGATTGATCATAATGGTTCTATAGTTGGAAGGATTATTATTGTCTCCACTTTTAAAAAGAGGTATTGCTAGGCTAGTTGTCTAATCTCTTGGGAATCCTTGTTGAATGATGTTGTTGAATATTTCCATGATATGCGGTGCAAGAGTGTTCATTCCCCATTTTAGATACTTTGCTTTTCAACCAAGTCCTTTGCCTTTCCTATTTTCAACTTCTTAATTCCAATCTCCACATCTTGTAACATGAAGAGCATTGTAGTTGTGTTGATCCTGGAGGGATGATCTAGGTGGATATTGGTGGCCACCCACCAATTCCACTTGGAACCCCAACATTGTTTCTTTCAGTTTTTCAGTTTCCTTAATTGTAGCACAATTTACTATTTTTAGCAGTTTTTCGGGTCCTGAACTTCTGGAGTTGTTTTGAGGCCCTAAACGACGTTTTTTGGGAAACCTGGGAGCAACATGGTTCCATAAACCAATGTTTCTCTTCCTAAAGTTGTATTCCTTGGATAGATATTTCTAACGAGGTATTGTGCGCGTCAAATGGAGATCGTTTGCCAAAGTTACGGCCCCGAGAAGTTGATGTACCAATTTACCCAAAACAAGGCCCATAGTTTGGCACTTCATCTCCTAGGGTTAGTTTTTTGGATGTTTAGGGTTTTCTGTTGTTTCTCAACAATAAATACGCCTTCGAGCCTCATTGTAAGACAATTCAGAGGCATGTATCCACCAGATCTCTTCTCAAAGATAAGCTACCATCGCCCTAGCTAGTTTATTTCCATTTCTGTTTGTAAGCATATTTCAGTATTTTACAGTAATGAAATGAAGTATTATTTCTACTACATCTCTATATGTATGATTCTATCTATAATTTGTTGTGTTCCTGTTTAAATCTGGATCAGTGGTATCAAAGCATTTTTCTCTTTCTCTATCTTTCTTTGCATGTCCCCAATGAGGTCGGGATATAAGGAGTCAGGGCTTGAACTAGTCGAACCTTTGCAGGACAAGCCTCACAAATCCCAACGGCCTCCCATGGTGGATGAAAAGAAATACAAGGGGGCAGGAGATACTATCAAAATATTGCTCGAAGAGGCCCTTGAGCAACAAAGGAACGCGATGATGGACAACTTTTCCTAGATCCTTCAGTGGCTATCTAGGGGCGACACATCTACTTCTAGCAACTACTCTGGAAGCACCACACCCTTTAAGTTACAAGTTAACTTTGACATTCCAATATTTGAGGGTCAGATAGATGCAAACATCGTAGATAAATGGTTAAATATACTAGAGGGGTATTTTTCTGTTCATGATTTTTCTGGGCGAGAAAAGATTACTTTCGCTCTTCTCAAAGTTGCCTCCCATGTCAAGGACTGGTGGGAAACCTACTGCGAGCAGAAGGATGAAAGTACGACCTCACTGTTTTTAGCCACACCCACTTGAAATTCATTCCAGGTTGCCATCAAGGAGCAATACTACCCTGTTGGAAGCTATGAGGATCAATACATAAAGTGGACCACACTATGGCAGGGAAGGGACCAAGACATGCCGGAGTGTACCAATATTTTCCATACCCTTCGCACAAAGTTGGGTATCAAGGATTCAGAGCAGCATTTAGTACTCAAATACCTTGGATTCCTTCACATGTACTTCCAGGATGAAATAGAATTCCTGAACATCTCCTCGCTCAGCACGGCCTACCGATATGCCGTCAAGATCGAGCAAAAGTTTAAATAGAATAAGTGAGACTTTGGATCTGCGAATCCGAAGCAAGGGAAAGGTGCCCCCAAACTGCAGAACAAAGGACAAAGCCAAGGCGGGGCGGCCCAAGAGAACCCGCCAAAGCCACAAGCAAAGAACAGCACCGCGAAGCTGAAAAAGGACACGGGAAAGTGGTGTGAGTTCCATAAGAGCTCCACTCACAGCACAAGTGAGTGTCGGGCCAAGCAATCGATGGTGGCCGAGCTAAATGTTTCAGAATTAGATGCATGTTCCTACTCTGAGTCAGAACCCGACAAGGAAAATTATAAAGGAAATCAGATTATCGATGCGGAGCCTAATGCCACCGTTGCCAACACGAAGATTCAAAAGGAGGAACCTGAAGATCCATAGGAGGAGGAGCGCCTCTTCTACTCCTAGATGTGGGTAAAGGGCTCCCCACTACAGTTCATTGTCAACAGCGGGAGCCAAAAGAACCTCATTTCAGCAGAGGTCGTGAAGCGGCTAGGCTTATCGACCACATCACATCCACAACCGTACACCATCGGGTGGCTTCACCAAGGACGAGATCTTCGCGTGAGCCAGCAATGTCGCCTTCCATACAACATCAAGCCCTTCACGGATGAGGTATTGTGTAATGTTGCTTCCCTTGATGTTTGTGATGTATTATTAGGCCAACCATACTTGTGGAAGCGACATGTTGTGTATGAATCAAGGCCTCGTGATGTTATTGTTACTTTGGCAAATAAGTTGTACAGGATACCAGAGGTAGCACCGCCTACCACCATCTCTTTGGGTACTGCAAAACATTTCAGTAAGCTCATTTCCAAAATCG
This sequence comes from Pinus tabuliformis, assembly GCA_031772625.1. Taxonomy (NCBI): domain Eukaryota; kingdom Viridiplantae; phylum Streptophyta; class Pinopsida; order Pinales; family Pinaceae; genus Pinus; species Pinus tabuliformis. The sequence continues at coordinate 663,637,675 of CM062810.1, read as the reverse complement.
GGAAAATTGTTTTCCTCATGATACGCCCTCAAGGAAAGAAGAAGACGGTGGCGACAACCTCCATACAAGGCCCCTCCACACGAAAAATACAGATGGACAAGGTCATGGAGAAGTATGAGGACATCTTCACCTCCCTTGTAGGGGTTCGTGTGCACTATCAGGTCAAGCATTCCATCAATTTGACCCCAGGTGCGCCGCTACCCAATGGACCAATCTCTCGGCGCTCCGTTCTAGAGAACGATGAAATAAAGAGGCAGATTTAGGAGTTGCTGCAAGAAGGTCACATCCGACTGAGTTCATCACCCTATGGGAGCCCGATCGTGTTGGTACATAAGAAGGATGAGACTTGGAGACTTTTTATTGACTATCGGGCGCTGAACAAGATCATTGTCCGGAATAGGTACCCGATCCCACAGATTTATGACCTTATGGACCAACTGAAGGGGGGGGAATATTTCAGCAAGATCGATTTGAAGTCAGGATATCACCAAGTACCAATCGAACCCTCCGATGTGTGGAAGACTGCCTTCAAAGCCAAGGAGAGCCTTTTTGAATGGTTTGTTATGCCTTTCGGGTTGACGAATGCTCCCGCAACCTTCATGAGGCTAATGGATGACATATTGCGGCCATTCACCAACTCATTTGTAGTGGTATACTTGGATGACATTCTGATCTTCAGCCAAAGTTGGGAAGAGCACCTCCACCACATCTGACAGGTTCTCCAAACATTGCAGCAACACAAGTTATGTGCCAATTTGGAGAAATGCACTTTTGGCATGACCCAAGTTGAGTATTTGGGATACATTATTGATGAACAAGAGGTGCATGTGGATCCATCCAAGATCCAAGTCATTCAGGATTTGCCATCTCCAACCACTGTGATAGAGCTCCATAGCTTTCTCGGTCTTGCCAACTTCTACCGCAAGTTCGTGTTCGGATTTTTCCCATATACTTGGCCCTTGAGTCAAGTCACCAAGGGAGGAGCGAAAGAAAAATTCTTTTGGTCTGAATCTCAACAGAAGGCATTCACAAAGTTGAAACATTGCCTCTACTAGGCACCAATGCTCGCATTACCAGACTTGAAACAACCATTTGAGATTGAGACAGGTTCTCGAAGATCGCCATTATGGTGGCCTGCAAGAAGAATATCACAGCAGAAGACACTACTAAACTCTTCTTTGAACGAGTGTGGGTACACTTTGGGATCCCATAGTCTATCATCTCAGATCGGGATAGTAGGTTCCTTAGTACATTTTGGTCCAGTCTCTGGTCGATGTTGGACACCAAACTCACTAAGTCGACAGCCTTCCATCCCCAAACTAATTGCCAAACGGAGGTTGTCAACAGGATTATTGTACACACTCTATGCATGTACAACTCAAAGCATCCACGCACATGGGATGAGAGCCTCCCCTATGTTTAGCACAGCTATAATCGGGCTCTCCACAGCTCGACTGGCCACAACCTGTTTCAGGTGGGCTTGGGATTCCAGCCACTATGTCCCATTGATGTGACCATGCCATTTGCAACTACTCAGGTAGATTTGGCTCATGTCCAGTCTAAAACAGATAAGGCAAACACCTTCATTGAGCGCATCCAACATATTCGCCACTAGGTCCATGACATTCTGGAGAAATCAAATGCCAAGTACAAGTACAAGCAACGACATGATCAACATTGGGTGCCACACAAGTTTCAGGTGGGTGACAAAGTCTGGTTGCACTTGTAGAAGGAACACCTTACCAAAGCCTATCAGAAACTCAGACCACTCCGATATGGTCCTTAAACCATTACCAAGGCTGTGGGAGACAATGCATTTGAGCTCAGCATTTCCCAATTCATTGGCCTGCACCCAGTGTTCAATGTGGACCACCTTCGGCCATACTTTCCACCATTACTAAACACATATGACATTGCAGAACAACTCACACCAACAAAATTAAATCCAGATTGCATGGAACAAGCTGCAACTAATCGGATCATGGACACACATATCAAGCACACTCACCAGCAGAACATCCAACTGTATCGAGTTGTCAAAGCAGGCCAACTCCTTCACGAGGGCAAGCGGCTCACCAGGGACCAAGTTCAACAGAAGTTTCCTCATCTCATGGAGGATCTCAACGCAATGGGGGCCATTTCTTCCTAAGGGGGGGGGAATGATCTAGATGGATATTGGTGGCCACCCGCCAATTCCACTTGGACCCCCACCATTGTTTCTTTTAGTTTTTCAGTTTCCTTAATCGTATCACAATTTACTATTTTTAGCAGTTTTTCGGGTCCTGAACTTCGGGATCCATTTTGAGGTCCTAAACGAGGTATTGTGCGCATCAAATGGAGATCATATGCCAAAGTTACGACCCTGAGAAGTTGATGTACCAATTTACCCAAAACGGGGCCCATAGTTTGGTGCTTCATCTCCTAAGGTTAGGTTTTTGGATGTTTAGGGTTTTCCATTATTTCTCAACAATAAATAGGCCTTCGATCCTCATTGTAAGACAGTTCGGAGGCATGTAGCCACCACATCGCTTATCAGAGATAAGCTACCATTGCCCTAGCTAGTTTATTTCCATTTCTATTTGTAAGAATATTTCAGTATTTTACAATAATGAAATGAAGTATTATTTCTGCTACATCTATGCATGTATGATTCTATCTGTAATTTGTTGCGTTCATGTTTAAATCCGGATCAGGGGAGGCTCCGCCTCTGATTCGTTCTCATAGAGTTGTCTTGCATATTCAAACCATTGATTGGTTGTAATATTATTTTCAATTTTCTTCTTCCTTGGTTGAAGTTCCTACCAAAAAAACCTTGGGTTATTCTTGCTTAGATATATTAACTCTTCTTGCTTTGTTTGCATGGACTCATCTTTTTTCCTTTTTGGTATCTTCTTATATAACTTTACATTCATCTTCTCCTTGCCTGCCTTTTTCAAGGTTCTCCTTGCCATTTTGCATTCCTCATCAAACCAAGCATTTACAGGAAAACAATTTGATTCTGATTTCCTATTTTTTGTTCTTTTGCACTTCTCAAGTGCACTTTGAATTATATTTGTTAACTCATGATTGTTGAAGCTTTTGAAACTAGTTTTCTCCATCTCGATTAATCTCTCTAACATTGTCTTGAAGATAGTACAATTTTCTTATGTTAGAAGATTTTTTCCCCTTAATAGTTATTGTCGATATCATTGGGTTTTCCTCCTATGATTCCTTTCTTCTAACCATGATAACCTTATATAAATTGGGTTATGGTCAGATTTTAAGTCCCAAATATGCTCTCCAATCTTAACTTTGTCTATCCTTTCTATCAAGCTTCGTGAACACATCACATAGTCAACAACACTTGCTCCATTGTATGTGTTTCAAGTGAAGTTCCTAAACCTTTTCCATCTATCTAGATCATTGAAAATAATTAAGTTCAAAGCCCCACATAGTGTAAGCAACTCCTCTCCAAAATGATTGCTAACTTTGTCATCTTATGAACACCTCACCCATTAGGGATTCTCTTCTTCAGTGAGCCAAATAGGATTGTGATCCTATTTGCAACGAAGAATACTAGCTTGATTATTTGTTTTTCTAGCATTGAAATCTTCCACTAAAATAACTTCCTGCTGAGAGTATGCAACAATATCTTGCTTTAAAGTTGCATACAGATCCTTGTTGTCTAGCCCCTTATTTGTGTAAGTTTTTTAGACTTGAGGGGAAAAATAGCATGCTGCAATTCTTATGTGGTTCTCATTCTCTGATATTTTGAACCATAAATATTGTTTATTTGCATCTTCTTTAAGTAATTGAATGTGATGACCTTCTTTTTCTTTCACTAGAACTAATATTCCCCATACCCTTTGCCATTTTCTCCTACCTTGTTTCAAATTGCTAACTTCAAATAACAGTCAAACACGGGGGTTTTGCAACCATCATGTTCATGAGTTTTCGTGAGACAAATTATGTCTCTACCTTCCGCAATAGGCCCTAACCCAAGTCCCCTCCTCCAAGGATAACCTCTACAATTCCAACAAAATAAACTTAGGTAGACCTACGTAGGATTTGACTACAACGCAGTTTGGCATGTAAGACTCAAATTTGAGTCTTCAACCCTTTTCATCCATGTTGATCTTGTTTTTTTCCTCCCTATTATCGAATTCTCTATTTTTTCTTTACTACCAGCTTGTTGCCCTGTTTTGCCCGGAGGCCTAAACACTGTGATAATTGTTTTACCGTTGTACAACCATGCCCTTTTCCCTTCATTTCTTACTTCTCTAATTTTCTCCACTTCTTCCCTTCTCTCCTCTTGTTGTTTGTTGGTTAAATCTTCATCTAGGAAAAAGTGTGAGCCTTTCAAGAGTTTCTTTTTGCCCATACAAACTATATAGAATTATTTTTTTTATTTTTTATAAAAAAAATATTAATATATATCTTTGTTGCCATTGGGTGTTAGTTTAAATATGTTATTGCTCCTTTGCTGGTTTAATGAGCCAAAAGTACAAAATTCACATCATTGTACTGGGTTGATAGCATTAAACCAAGGTATATAGCTGCAGGGTACGATTAAATTCGAGAGAACTATTGATTCGATATCGGGCTGATTGCAAGGTACAAGATGCATTTTTGCTTTGAAATATGAGACGCTACATCATATGCATTGGAACCCCTCGGTCTGCTCACTGCGTTGTGTTACCTCCATGCAATGATTTTATTTACCATGCATCCCAAATAGTATGTGGAATTATATATAGATGAATATTGTGAGGGCTAACAACACTTGGATTCATATATGTATGTCAAAAAGTGTATATCTATGTTCAGCATGTATATTTTAAGTGTATATCGGGTATCATTAATTAAATTTAGCAACAAATATGTGTATATGAAAAAGTATAAGTTTTATAAAACAATCAAATAATTTTCTCAATATGAAAACTTAGCATTGAGAAGTATATGTTTAGGTCTTTTCAACTTTTAAAAGGTAAGCATTCCTTTCCCTCCAATTTCTTTTAAAATTAAAATAGCTATAAAGAAATATATATTATGGATTGTATTTAATTTTATGTTTATTAAGAATATTTATTTTATATATATATATATATATATATATATATATAATTTTTTTTACCAATATATATATATATATATATATATATATATATATATATATATATATATATATAGATATAGATATATAATTTTTTTGGGTAAAATTAAATGGGTAAAATTTTTAATTTCATATTATATGAGTACAAACACGAACACAGTTACTAATTATTTTAGAAAAAAAATAAAAATAAATAAATAAATTATATATATGATTTCAAAAATATGCATTGTCAATCACTATGTTATTATCATTATTATCCAATTTTAAGGTCACAACCAAGTCAAACACCAAATTGGTGTATGATTCCCCCTTGTTTGTGGGACAAGGGACCCACATCCGCGCAATGATTTGACTACTAAGTCTATTAAGGCATGCATACTCTACCCCCCTCTGGTTTTGAACATGTGGCCTCTTAGGAGGAAACACATGTTCTTAACCATTAGGCCCACTCAAGTTGTAAAAACTCTAGATTATTAACATTTGTGACAATAAAATCGTTGTATTATAGTGCGTGCAATATCTATTTCATCAAATATTAATAAACAATCAAATAATTTTGTGTTTTACATGAGACATAACATTTTTTTTAATATTTTTGGAAGGATATACATAATGGTTTATCTACGCACTTATAATAACCTACATGTGAATTAAAAATACTTTGCACTTTTCACTCATAAACGCTCAGTCACTGAGGTTGGCATATCAGTTGGTATATAATGGTGGAGTTTATCACCATTATTATTTTTAGAACAATATATGTAGTTATATGGGTTATTAATGTTGCAAGATTTGTGCGAGATTTGTGTTATTAATGTTGCGAGTAAAAAAGGGATGGTGGATATTTGGTGGATTAGAACTCTTCTCCTCTTAATATTTTCCAACAATGATTACATAACTAACTAGTGTGTGAGGCCTTTGTCACCATTAAATGAATTAACATCCAGCACATAATGTTGTGAGATTTATGTTATTAATGTTGCGTGTACAGAAGGGATTTAGGCGATCTGCTCGATCTGGTGGATTAATGAGGGAAATCAAAAACGAAATTAAGTGCAATAAAATTTCATGTGAGCCTGTGTCAATTTGTGCTCTCCACGCTACAAGTTGTTTTCTGCTCTTCGCTGTGATTTTTTGCTCTCCATCTTGGAAATTGTCTTCTGCTCTTCGTTGTGATTTTATGCTCTCCACCTTTGGAAATTGTTATTTTCTACTCGAGCTTCTGCAAGTGAATTTTGCATGAGGATCGAAGTGTTCAAGTGCGTGAAAGGTCTGGAACAAAATATTATGACATTGACTTTGATTAGTAATTCTTAGCCTCTAGTTAAATATTTATAAACACTATAAAAGGATAGCCGAGATTGAGATGAATTCCTTTGTCTGTTAGATCTGTGTTAGTTCGATATCTAAAAGAATGAGATGAATTCCTTTGTCTGTTAATTCTTTGTATCTTTCACACTTTTTTTGGTTCTTTGGTATCCTTGGCAACCTTATAGAATCACCTTAGTTCTCTAGGTTACATTGCTAAAAATTAGGTAATATTCTTATATAAGATATAAGAATCGAACTCACCCTAGAGGATAGAGGATAAGTACAGTAAACCTCACCCCTGGTTTCTTGAAATGCCCTCATATATACTTTTTTATGATATTTATTGTGACCTATGAATAGATACAAATGAAATGGGTTATGTAAACAATTGTATGTGAGCTAGGTAGTAGACAGAGAGATAGGGTTATGTACCCTCATCCTATTATAGCATAACTTCATGTCTTCTTGAGGGATATTAGCCTCCTCAAGTTTTATGAACAAGGTACATCCCTCCAAGAGAACGTGTGCTTATTTATGTAGTTGATTTATTGGTAGAGTCATGTTAGACATGCATTCATGGTCAATCTTGATCTCTGGTGCTAACCCATATAGGGGGGTATTTATTTTATTACTACATCATCTAATAGAGGAAAGGATTTTCTCGAATTCCCTAATCTATCTTTGAGCATTATATGAGAGAGCTAGATGACATATGTGTAAATATATATTAGTGTAGCTACCACTGACCCTATTTCCTTAGGGTGTTGGTAGCTAGCAGCGTATACATGCATTGATGTAATGGGGGTTAAATTGATGCCATTTATGGTCATGACACTAACACATTATACCTATAATGGATAACACATTAGTTTCCCTCTAATGCACTATGTAGATAGTTTAGTTCAAAGTTGTAGATTGAATAGGTTGTCTACCATTGTTTTGTAAACTTTTTTTTTACTACGGATCATTATTATGTTGTGTTTGAGTGGGTGGGGGGTGGGGGGGGGGGGGGGGGGGTTGTGGGGGGTGGGGGTTATCTTATTCTTTGTTTCAGATTTATTTACTTTATTTTTTAAAGTTTCTTCGTGAATCAACCTACATTCAATTGTTCGCTTCATAGTTTAATGACTAATGTGTGTATGCACATGTGGGAATAGATTTTTCCTAAAAGGGACTAGTTGAAGTGGATGTGTATGCTAGTTGGTTAAAAGGTATTGGAATTATTATCTAGTGAGGATGATAATGTCCTCAATTTTTTACAGTACTTATATGAATGGATGGACTAGTGAGTATGTTGGAACATCCTTTTTACTCTAGTCAAGCCACTAAATGTGATAGGTAATATTGTCATTATTTTATTAATATAATGACATATTTTTTGTCTTGTTTAATGTAGATGTATATGAATGTAATATTTTATTATTTAATTATGATTATTCTCTATTTTTTCGTACATGTTGGAATGTATTTTGGGGATGTGCCTACCCAACATGATGAGGAAATTACGAAGGAAAATGAGCCACCTTAAGTGTAGAAACATGGAATGTTGTGCAAGCCATATCACAAATTATATCAAGAGATAACAAATCAGACATGTTCACTATTATATTTCCATTGAGTGGCCCCTACAAGAGCTTAGGTAATCATGTAGGACTCTAAGCTTACAACAATATAGGTGATCATATCTCATGATATGCCACTATTGATGTTTCATGTTGTCAGTTCTCCCAACCTATTCAAGATGTTGATGGCTACTCAACTTTCTTCTTCAAATTCATCTATCAAGAATAGTACTATTGTTAAATTTGGCAACTAGGAACAAAATCTGCCTTACATAGATCATATGATGGAGCTGATATTTTTATTGGATTCCTCTTTCTAGAGGTGTAGGATTGATCTAAAGATAATCTCATTCTGACATGTACAAATGGAATTATGAATTTATTTCTATTATGGACAAATGGTTAAGGTCGGGCAACAATCTAATGTAGGTTCAGAAGCCCAAAAGACACATCTATTCATCCTCAACGTTGCATATAAACAGAAGGATCATCTACCTCATTTGGAAACTCATATCACACACATCTCTCTATAATCTGATTGGATCGTACACATTAATGGGCAGCCTCTCTCTCCACATGTGCGAAGGACAAGACTGCAATTTTATGTAGTGGGTGTTGACCGAATTGCAAGAGGGTTTGACCAGTGTTGACTGATCTACAATTGACCGGGTTTGACTGTGTTTTTCTTAGGGAATATTCTATTTGGGTAGGCCACATTTCTGGGCACAAAAATCGATTTATTTAGAGTTGTTTGACCAACGTTGACCACAGGTTTGACTCTGTGTTGACCAAGTTTGACTGATATTTTTGGGACTGTTTTGCGCTAATTTGGACTATTGTTGGAGGTCAAGTTGACAAGGTTTGATCGAGATGATTTGGAGGAGGAATTCTTCCACATTGACTAGCGTTTACTTTCTGGTTAGGGCTTCCTGTGACTATTGTTTGATTAGACATATTTGACTTTGATTAGGCAAGTGAATTTTGTATAGTGTACTCTCTCTCATCCTACTACATTCTCTTCTCATCCTAAAAAAGAAGAACAATGCAGGTTCAAAGAAGCAATGTCAAGGAAGACCGGGATTCAAAGATGGAAGGAAGGGAAGATGCTTCATTTGTAACAAGTTTGGCCACTATGCTAGGGAGTGTCCTAATAGAAGGATACATCTCATGATGATGACAACCACCACCACAAAAATTTCGAGGGAAACATCAATCAAAGGAGTGGCAAAGTCAACAACAAAGGAAAAAGGAATGTTCCCACTACTCAACATGGAAATGGTTGACCTCCTAAAAGATCGAGAAACTCTAGGTATGATGAATCTAATGTTGTTGATAACAAGCAAAAAGAATTTTAAAGAATTTTATCTTATATTTTCCCTCTCTATTACCTCTCCTTCGAATACCTTGGGAAATTGGTTGATTGATAGTGGTGTCTCAAGGCACTTCACTGGGTATAAGGAAGCTCTTTCAAATATAATAGAAAATGATGCAAATTTGGAAATGATCCTTGAGGTCAATGCCACCTATCCCATGAAGTGAGTTGGAAATTTTACTCTTCAATTGAATCAAGGTAACACCATTCATCTACAAGAAATACTATATGTACTTGATCTAAAGAAGAACCTGGTATCTATCTTGCCAATGGAGGACAAAGGATTTAAGGTGGCATTCATTGATGGAAAGATACATGTTTGGAATAGAAATTCAAAGAAGAATTTACTCTTGGATTCAGGGTTGATAGCCTATATCAAGTTGGAGGAAGCCCATTAGGAGTTGTCTTGTGACACATCTCTTCAATTTGAATTATGGCACCAGAGGTTTTTTCATCTACATTATAAAGCTCTACCCGATGTGAGGAAGATGGTCACAAGTATGCCCTGAATTCAAATTAGAACATGAAGGTGTTTAGTAGGGATGTGCTGAAGGAAAACATACAATGGGATCATTCCCCTCAAGTGATAGCAAGACTAATGACATTTTGCAATTGGTTCATTCTGATCTATCTGGTATGATGCTCGTGACATTTTTGGGAGGATATTTGTGGATGATTTCCCTCGCAAAACTTGGATATATTTCTTGAAGAATAAGATGATGTATTCTCATGGCTCCATTCTTTCAAATCTCTGGTTGAAAATCAAACAGTGAAAAAGATAAAAATATTGAGGATCGATAATGGAACCGAATATGAATCAAATGAGTTCAATGACTATTCTAGAGAAGTTGGCATTAAGAGGAAGACTACTGCCACATATACTCCTGACAAAAATGGTTTTGCTGAAAGGAAGAGCCGTTCTATTATAGAAGCCACTTGTGTCATGCTTCATGATCAAAGCCTTCTGAAGTTCTTATGGGCGGAAGATGCCAACACTATGGTGTATGTTCAAAATAGATGCCTTCATCAAGTGTTGGAATCCAAAACTCCCTAAGAATTTTTCACAGTACGAAACGTGATGTTTTTCACTTTAGAATTTTTGGTAGCCCCATATATTTTCATGTGCCGAAAGAAAAGAGAAGCAAATCAGGACATCTGGGAAGAAAGGAACATTTGTGGGCTACAGTGAAACTTCTAAGGCATATAGAATCTATGTGCCTGGTCAAAGAGAAGTAGAGATAAGTCATGATGTCACCTTTGATGAAGATGATGCCCTTGGGAATATTAGTAACCTTCCTATTCCAAGGAAGGACAAACAAGAAAATACAGGAAAGCAGAGAGAACCGTAGGATGAGCCAATGCCCAATGTTGAAGGACCAATGGATCCCATTGATCCACCTCCTCATGAGCCCTCCTCCTCAAAAAGGAGACCCTCATGGATTAGGTAAACTCTCAAAGATGACGAGATACATATTGCACCAAGGGGGACATTTCGTGAAAGTAAGAAGTTGAATAGGTACCAAGGGTACTTAATTGCCATGAGCACCATTATTTAATCTGAGCCTTGCACATTCGAAGAAGTTGTGAAGCACCAAGTTTGGAAGGATGCTATGAACGAAGAGTATGAGTCAATTATAAAGAATGATGTTTGGGATGTGGTCCTTAGACCCAAGGACAAATCCTTTGTCACCTCGAAATGGCTCTACAAGATCAAGTATGGAGTTGATGGAAGTGTTGAAAAGTTCAAGGCCAAGTTTGTTGCTCAAGGCTTCTCTCAAAAGGAAGGTGTGGACTACAATGAGATATTTTCACCAGTTTCCTGATATACCACCATCCATTCGATTATAGCCCTTTCTACCTCGCAAGGATGGAACCTACACTAGATGGATGTCAAAACTGCCTTCTTGCGTGGTTCAATTAAGGAGGAAGTCTATGTAGAACAACCCGAGGGGTTCAAAGTTCAAGATCATCAGACACATGTATGAAAATTGAAGAAATCCCTCTATGGGTTGAAGTAAGCTCCCCAAGCTTGGTATAAGAGGATCGATAGCTATCTGATGAAGCTGGGCTTCACAAGAAGTGAAGATGATCTGAACCTTTACTTTAACGTTGAGAATGATAGACCTCTCATCGTGGTACTTTATGTGGACGATCTCTTTCTAACAGGTGCATACCCTCTTAGTCATCAATGTAAGAGGGAGTTGGCTTCCGAATTTGAAATGAAGGACCTAGGACTGATACATTATTTCTCAGGGTTGGAGGTCTAGAAAAAGGCAGGTGAGATTTTCCTCTCTCAAGGAAAATACATTGTGAAGATCCTTGAAATATTTGGGATGGTGGACTGCAATTCTGTGACTACTCTAATGGAAATTAAATTCAATAAATTATGTGGAAGTGATGTTGCGCCCGATTTGAGAAATTCTTCTGAGTATCTTCAAACTGTGGGGGCCCTAATGTTCTTGATGAACTCCTGTCCAGACATATGTTTTGCAGCGAATACATTGAATTAGTTTATGGTCGAGCCTCAATCACATACATTGGATTGTTGTTAAGAATCCCTCGAGATATCTTTAGGGCACAATCACCTATGGACTGAGATACACTACCAGGAATGTGAGGCTTCATGGTTATTCTGATGCTGAATGGGCTAGCAGTGTGGTGGATCGCAAAAGCACATCGAGATGTTTCTTCTCTCTAGTTTCTGCTTCAATATCCTGGATGAGCATGAAGTAGAATTCGGTTGCCTTAAGCACCACTGAGGTCGAATATATTGTTGCTAGTATGGCCTCTTGTGAAGTTGTTTGGTTGAGGAAGCTCTTTAGTGATTTGTTTGGACATGTGCTAGATACCACCGTGATATTCTGCAACAACCAAAGTGGGATTTGTCTTTTTGAGAATCTCGTGTTTGATGACTGCTCCATGCATATTGATATCAGGTACCACTTTATCTGGGATGTGGTACAACGAGGAGAAATAAGGCTTGTCATATTGGGACTGATGATCAGGTCACAGATATTCTTACGAAGTCCTTGGGGAAGGCCAAATTTTTAACCTTCCATGAACGACTTGGAGTCATGGAGAGACCCTCTTATGAGGGTCTCGTTTGATTTGGATATTGAGCTCTAGGAGCTCCAAGAGGCTTGGGGTACTTCTTGGAGTGATGAGTGACGATAGGGTGAGTGGTTCACCTTCCCCTAGTGGTGCGCGATGTACAGGGTGAGTGGTTCACCTTCTCTTATGATACCCCAGGATGGTTGAGATATGCATAGGATGAGTGGTTCACCTTCTCCTATGGCATATGAGCAGGATGAGTGGTTCACCTTCTCCTACTGATACATTCTACCCATGTAGTATGGGACTCATGGGAAGTACCTCTCATTTGTCCAATGAGTAGAGAAATGAGGATAGGGACCATAGTACAATCGATGGACGCATCATGTACTATTGTACTACCTATGCCAGAATGTTTGATATTGATATGGGATCAATGGAGACCAACTTCGGGTTAGTGGAGAGTAGTATGATACACTCTCGATTATTGGAGACTGACTTCGGGTTAGTGGAGAATGGTATGATACATTATCGATCATTTCTTATTAATTATTTCTTCATAGTTTAGTAGAGCAGAGCAGATCTGATCAAGGATGACAGGGATAGTTCTGATTGTCAGATGGTTTGGCAGGTGAAGTTCTTCCTAGTTGAGAGGGAGTGTTTGTTAGTTTTTGGTAGCATTGGATGTGCTCTAGCCATGAACATTGGTGGATAATCTAAGTCACATGAGTTCTAAATAACACAGAAACGGTTTGGTGAAATTACACTCGGATTTTATTTTATTAAAATAATTAATATTTATAATGGGGTTCCTAAGTCTAAACTTAGGAAAATTAAAATATTAATGGGCATTAATCAAAATATGGGTGAGAATGATCTAGAAGGTGGATCAAGTCAAGTTTTCATCTTAGCCATTGATTAGAGACTTAATCTCGATCGTTGAAGTCTCAATGAGAAAATTATAAGAAGGAGGCTTAGGGTTCATTTAGAAACACACACGGAGAGAACAAATTGATCTGGAGTTTGATTTTTGGGGCTAGGAAGCTGAGAAATTCAAACTAGGTGATCATTCTACATCAAAGGGGTAGGGATAGTTCGAGAGTACTAGATAGAGAGGCGGAGAGACATTAGTGGATGTAGTGCAGAATCTAGAGGGGATGATGTTAGGCTAGTCTGGGCCCATGCAGTCTTGACGCAGAGCCAGAAGGGCCAACACAGAAGTGAGACTGCCCTCCACACAGAAATATGAAACTATCGGGGAACTGTCGGAAGAGCTGGTAGAGGTTGACGCAGAAGTTCTAGGAGGCAGAAGAGACAGTGCAGGGCTAACAAAAAGCTTGTAAGGCTAATGCAAGGCCAATGCAGAGATAGTCAAAGTTAGCCAGTTCTGTTACGGATCAGCCAAAAACTGTCAGGTGAAGTGGGGTAATCTCACTCAATTTTCCACCATTATATTTATCTCTATCACTGGATTTCCGGGAGGGAAACCAACATTATATTCAGATCTACTGCTTAATAATATATAACCCTCAGAGCTACTGCACTGATTTTCCCGCATTGGGTTTTTCTAGGGATTATTTTGTCCAAAAATAAATGTGTCCTATGTATCTTGTTCTTGGAACAGTTTCAAATCAAATTAAATTGGTGTAGGCTGCAGAAGTAATTTACTTCAGTATTTTTCATAAAATGACTTGATAATGTATATTAAAATCAAGTAGGAGAAGTAAATTCAGTTTTTCTGCAGTAGGGGTTTCTTTAGGATAGAAATTTTCACAGTGTTAAATTTGGCAACTAGGGCCAAACTCCACCTTGGATAGCTCATATGACGGAGCTGATATTTTTGTTGGATTATTCTTTCTGAGAAGTATAGGATTGATCTAAATATCATCTCATTATGTTAAAATGGAATTATGAATTTATTTCTATTATGGACAAATTGTCAAAGTCGGCTAGCAATCTAATGTAGGCTCAGAAGCCCAAAAGACACGTTTATTCATCCTCAATGTTGCCTATAAATAGAAGGAGAATCTACCTCATTTGGACACTCATCTCATACACATCTCTCTCTCATCTGATTGGGTCATACACATTTTTGGGTAGCCTCTCTCTCCACACGTGTGAAGGACAAGACTAGAATTTTATGTTGTGGGCATTGACCGAATTGCAGGAGTGTTTGACCAGCATTAATCAAGTTTGACTGTGTTTTTCTTGGGGAATATTTTGTTTGAGCAGGCTACATTTCTAGGCACAAAAATCGAGGCATTCAGAGTTGTTTGACCAACATTGACTATAGGGATGATTGATAGCACGTTTGACTCTGCATTGACCAAGTTTGACTGATAATTTTGGGACTGTTTTGGGCTGATTTGGATTGTTGCTGGAGGCCGAGTTGACTGGGTTTGACCGAGTTGATTTTGAGGAGAAATTCTGCCACGTTGACCAGCATTGACTTTCTAGTTAGGGCTTCTTATGACTGTTTTTTGACTGGACAATTTTGATTTTGATTGGGCAAGTGAATTTTGTATATTGTACTCTCTCTTGGTGCTGAAATTTTGAAGAATAATAAGAAGACTTGATCAAAGGGTTTCCCCACATTGGGGTTTGTCCCTGAAATGCGCCACATCTTGTGTCCCCTTATCTTGGCTTATCTTCTACTATTCTTATTTATGTTCTATCTGCATTTGTTGTCATGTTAATGTGATTGCTAATCTGGAAATTGATATTGGGATAATAAGAAAAATTGAAGTAAATTTCTCTTAAGCATAGAACATACCATTGTTATCTAAAATTAACAACTATTCCACCAGCTCCTCCTCAACCTCCACCATCTCTTCTAATAGAAGATTGACCACCTTCTGCTCCATGAGTAGACTAACCACCATCTCCTTCTCTAACACCAAATTAACCTCAATTTCTATACTGGACTAACCACCATCTAATTTTCCAATAGATTGACTACCATCTCTTCCTCTAATATTGGATCAACCACAATCTCCTATTTTAGTAGCGGGTTGACCACCATCTCCTCTATTATAACAAGCACCATCTCATCCTTCAACAATGGTTCAACCACCAACACCTCTAGTATACAAAACACCATCTCCTCCTCCAACAACAAATAAACCTTTTTACATTATTATCTGGTGGAGACATTGATGTCTTTGACTCTACTCACAGAGGTATTGGCACCTTCGGCTTTGGTAGTGGACCTAGGTTATAGGAATGGTTTACATGTATATAGTTGATTGTTGGTTGACATGTATTATATTTGATTATTGTAATGTGTGTATGTGTGTGTATATATATATCTATATATATATATATATATATATATATATATATATATATATATATATATATATATATATATATATATATATATATATAGATATATTACAGTTATATTTGACTTGAGATGTATATTTAACATATGTATTGATTTTAATATTGTTGTTCATATATAGCATGCATTTCCATATCATATTGATGTTGATGTTATTTGTCTTTGCTAAGGCAGGACTCTAGCAATCGATTTGTCTATTGACCAATATTAGTTTAGCATTGACCAATGCAAGTTATAATATTTAACTTTGAAAAACAAATATTTATATTTCAATATTATTAAAAAACCAATTTACAAACACTTGATTGGACCATAACATGAAGGTCTTATTGCAACCTTTGCATAATACAATGTCATATGGGTAACTGCCTCATATTTTTTTGCCATGATTTCTAGATACAGTTGCAATATTTATACAATGATTTTTAAATATTTGTGTAGTGCTTTTTCATTGTTAAGATTCATAGGAAAACCATCCAAACTGACCATCAATTACTACCCACCATAATTAAAGCAAATTTTTTGCATTAAAAAAGGATCAAAAGAAGATGTAAATAAATATACTTACCGAGAGTTTTTGTCCACCATTATTTATGTGTTCTTTACCACTTTAATAAGTAGGAGTAAAATATAAATGTCAAACTTACTAGTGGTTACTACCCACCAAAATTTATGCAAGCCCTTACCTCTTATGCGACAATTAATTTTTCCACTTCATATATCAATTTGTAATTTTCCTTGCATAATTTGTATCTTGAGTGCCAGGGACTAAGTTTCACTATATAACTTGTTTTACTTGTAAAATGTATGTTTTTTTAAGACAAAAATGAGTAGAGATTCTATTAAAATTTGTACCTCAACGCAACAACTACACAGGAGATTCAATAAATTGCCTCTTATTTTAGAGGATCCTCTAAGGAGGTATAGTCCAGTGAAATAAAAGACTATATTAAAAATAAACTATTGTAGAAAACTGACATACATAGATTTTACAAAATTGACCAAGTAGAAGGACACATTTGCAATAGGAAATTGTTAGTAAAAGGAGAGAAAGGTTCATCTGGAGGCTTGTTAAGATCTAACTACAATTTTCCCTTGGGTCGACTCAAAGTATTGCTGGTAATATTCTAGTTATCATTTCCTTTGAACTACTACTTCAGGTCCTCAATATGCCACCAAAGTGCATCAATTTTGTCATCTTGACGATTTGTCTTATCTTTCAGGGACTGAATTTCCTCCATGAGAGAGATGGGAGAATTCATTTACTGGTGAAGTTTCTAGTTGATTTCCATCTTTTCCAGCTAAAGGACTTCAATTTGTTGACTTCATACTTTACATATACTATTTCCCCAACAACGGTTGAGTTTCCTTTTCTCGTCAGACTAATTATTGATGTGGAGACAGGGGTCGAGTGTCAAAGAGGACAGGGATTGAGGAATTCAAAGGGATGATGACAAAGCAACCAAAAGAATCACATAAGACACCAGTGGAAAGAAAGTGATCAAAATTCAGATAGGAGGAAGGAGAGACACCATGGAGGTCAACCTATCTTCAAATATTTCTCGTAGATTCACAAGACTGGAACAAACAGATGGAAGCGATTCAGGGGAAGGGAAGAATCCATATAATGTAAACAGGCAACCAAGAGTGATGAATTGTTAGGATAATAGAAAATTTCACACGTGGGAACAATAGAGACTTGAGAACAATAGAGCTCAGGTGGATAAAATCATTAGGGGACTTTTTAGGTCTAAATTGGGCCTCCTAAGGAAATTATAAAATAATAATGGAAGTAAAAAATAAGATTTTATTACATCATCAAATTTTAGAGGGAAAAAAGAAAAAACTATTTTTTCAACTCGTATTTTCAACTTATCTCCCTATGGGTTTACTCAAATTTTTAGTGAAAACACTCGTTGGATGCAAAATTTGATTCCTCATCCAAGGAGTACCCATGTTGCATACTTTTAATGGACCTCGCTACAAGAAAATTGAGAAATACATGAAAAAATGTGATTGCAATCACGTATTTTCATGTATTTCTCATTTTTCTTGTAGAAGGGTCCATCGAAAGTATGCAACATGGGTACTCCTTGGATGATGAATTAAATTTTGAATCCAACGAGTACTCCTTCTTGAAATTTGAGTAAAACCTTAGGGAGATAATTTGAAAATATGAGTTGAAAAAGTAGTTTTGTTATTTTATTATTTTTCAATCTTTTTACTTTTTTACTCCAAAAATGGTGAATCATTCCCCATGGTTGACATCATCATCTTGAATCCTATTGGTCCTTATGAATTTTATTTTGGTTGTACATTTTTCTTAGGAGGCCTATTTTAGACCTCAAAATTCCCCTAATGAGACCTGCCAAACGAAACTCCTATGGGCTTGGACTTCCTAGCCACAGAAGCAGAAACAAGCTCAACAACGATTGTTTCCTTGAATAGACTGTAAGACCTCGTGAGCCCCTGAGATGATATTGCACCATTTAAAATTGCCATTGGAATATGATATCCAATTAAAAAACCAATTATCACTGAGAGAAGAAAACCTGCAATTTTTCCAGAATGAGCATGTGCAGGATGTTAGAAAATTATATATTACAGAGCAATGGAACACAGCAAGTCCTTCTTTTATTATATTATCTAGCAAACTAAAGAGATACAACCTACAGCAGATCCGTTGTAACACCCACTTTGCTCTCAATCTCCTTTCTCTTTCTCACTCAGAATGCAGAGATACATAAACGCAATATAATTCCATCATATATAGTACGGGGTTGCTTTCTAGGGCAAAAAACCCTAGACTAAACATAACTTCTACCGTCAGATCATCTGCCTAATGAACGGCCCAGATTGACTAGAAATTACTAGACTTTTACAAGGCAATTTTACATCTATTTTTAGCTTCAGGGGTGCTGCCCCAAAACCCCTGCCGAGGGACCGTTGGCCCCCAGACCCCCGCGGGGGGGACAAGCCCCCCTACGTGGAGGGGTGTACAATCTTCCTGGGGTATACATCCAGTTGAGACATTTGAATACAGAAGATAATCAGGCTCTACATCCAACAATCTCCCACTTGGAGGCTAGTTATAGCAACTCCACCGCTGCTTCATTTGCTAGACAATAACTCCACTTTGGACCTGGTTGTTTCTCATCTTCTTCATCATACTTGAAGACCAATTGAAACTGAGCAGATTCCCAGATTCTCCTTGGTTACAACTTTTGTTAACATATCTGCAGGATTCTGGCTAGTGTGTATCTTTTCCAACTTCAACTGTCCATCTTCCAATGTTGACCGAATGAAATGGTACTTGAGCTGTATATGCTTAGTCTTGGAATGAAATGCAGAGTTCTTTGCAAGATGTATGGCACTCTGGCTGTCACTACATAACCTACCCAACTCCCGCTTCTTACCCAATTCATCCAGAAATCTTTGTAACCAAATCATTTCTTTACTATCCTCTGTAGCAGCAACATACTCAGCTTCTGTTGTTGAAAGTGCAACAACACTTTGGATTTTTGAAACCCAATTGACAGTTGTTCCACCTACAGTAAACACATACCCTGTTGTGCTCCTCCTGTTATCTCTATCACCTGCCATATCTGCATCAACATATCCCTGTAGAGAAATGTTTGAACCACCAAAGAATAATGCTTGATTTGTGGTACCTCTCAAATACCTGAGAATCCACTTCACCGCCATCTAATGTTCTTTTCCTGGATTGTTCATGTACCTAATTACAACTCTCACTGCATGTGCAATATCAGGCCTTGTGCAGACCATTGCATACATTAAGCTTCCAATTGTTGATGCATATGGAACTTTAGACATATGAGCCATTTCTTCCTGAGTCTTGGGACATGCCTCCTTACTTAATTTGAAATCGCTGGCCAAAGGTATACTAACTGGTTTTGCATTCTGCATATTAAACCTTGTCAACACCTTTTCTATGTACTCACTTTGAGACAATGTTAATTTGCGATTCTTCCTGTCTCTTGTTATTCTCATACCAAGGATTTGTTTTGCAACACCCAAATCCTTCATTGCAAATGAGTTTGCCAATTTTCTTTTGAGCACATTTATCTCCTGCATGTTAGAACCTACAACAAGCATGTCATCTACATACAATAACAATATAATATAGTTGCCATCATTTTTCCTTTTTAGATAAACACAATGATCAGAGTGACATCTAGTATAACCTTGTTCAGACATAAACCTGTCAAATTTTAGATACCACTGCCTTGGAGCCTATTTTAAGACATACAAGCTCTTCTTCAACCTGCACACTAATTTCTCCTTCCCTTTTACCTCATATCCTTGTGGCTGCTGCATATATATCTCTTCCTCCAAATCCCCATGGAGAAAGGGCGTCTTTACATGTAACTACTCAATATGCAAATCTTCAGCTGCTACTAGACTTAGAATAGTTTTGATTGAAGTGATTTTCACAACAGGAGGAAATATCTCATCAAAATTTATACCCTTTTTCTGTGCAAACCCTTTCACCACAAGTCTAGCTTTATACCTTTTTCTACCTCCATCTTCTTCCTTCAACTTGCAAACCCATTTATTCTGCAATGTTGTTGTACCTGCAGGCAACCTGACTAAGTCCCAAGTCTGGTTATGTGCTAAGGAGTCCATCTCTTCTTTCATGGCTTGCTCCCACTTCTTCCTAGTTTCTACCTGCACTACTTCTTCATAACATTCTGGTTCACCAAAATCAGTCAACAATACATAATATAATGAAGGAGATTATCTTTCAGGGGGTCTACTTATCTTGGTAGATCTTCTAACACCACTTTCAGGTGTTTGAGGTGCTTGTTGCTGTTGTGGTTGTTGTTCTAGCTGTTGATCAGTATGATTTTCAGGCACCATCACTTTTCCTGTGATATCGTCAAGCACTGTGTATTCTCTGTTTTCTTTTTCCTGCAACTGATTCTTATACAAGACCTTTTCATTGAATATTACATCTCTGCTCCTAATGATTTTGTGATTTTCATAATCATATAAGCGATAACAAAAATCATTAACACCATATCCAATAAAGGTACATTTCTTTGACTTTGCCTCAAGCTTTGTTCTATTTTCTTTATTAATGTGGACAAAGGCTTCACAACAAAAAGTCTTTAAAAAAGAGTAGTTTACCTTTTTACCTATCCATGCTTCCTCTGGAATACCACCATCTAAGGAACTTGAAGGCCCTCTGTTTATTAGATAAACAACAGTATCTACAACATCTGCCCAAAATTTTAAAGGCAATCCTGCATGCAATCTCATGCACCTTGCACGCTCCATGATTGTCCTGTTCATCCTTTCTGACACGCCATTTTCTTGTGGTGTTCCTGGAAATGTCTTCTCTCTATGAATTCCATTCTCTGAACAATACCTATCAAACTATTTGCTGCAATATTCACCTCCATTATCTGATCTGAGACACTTCAACCTTTTTCCTGTCTCATTTTCAACCAAAGCTTTCCATTTCTTGAAAGTATCAAATACATCAGATTTATTTCGAATATAGTAAATCTAGGTTTTTCTGGTTGCATCATCAATAAAAGTAACATAATAATGAGAGCCACCAAGAGATGATACCTGAGCAGGTCCCCATACATCTGTATGCACAAGATCTAATTTTTCGCTCTTCTTTTCTTTCCCAACTCTAAGGAATTTGACTCTCTTCTGTTTTCCATAAACAAAATTCTCACAGAATTCTAAATCAACATGCTTCAAACATGGCAACAAATTTCTTGAGTGAAGAATTTGCATCCCCTTCTCACTCATGTGCCCGAGCCTATGATGCCACAATGTCCTATCTTCTCCTGTAGAGGTTAAAGCATTAATAGAATTAGAAATGCCATTGCATGAGTACAATGTACCAACCTTTTCTCCTTTCGCTATTACCAGGGATCCTTTAGTGACCTTCCAGATCTTATCTGTAAAAGTAATTATGCAACCTTCACCTCCCAACTGCCCTGTTGAAGTCAGATTTTTCTTCAGATCTGAAACATGCCTTACCTCCTTCAATAGCCATTGATTTCCATTCTGTTGTTTTATGAAAATTGTACCCATTCCAACGATTTTACAGGGTTTATCATCACCCAATCAAACCTGTCCAAAATCTCCTTGAACATAATCATGAAAATGTTTCCTATCAGGTGTGGCACAGAATGAGGCCCCTGAATCTACCACCTAGGCATCAATAATATTTTCTAATGAAAGAATCAAAGCATCTTGCAACACATCACCTGTTACATTCGCTTCATGATTAGTTTCTTGTTGCGCATCTCCTTCTTTTCCCTTCCGAGACTTGCAGTCTTTCTTTAGGTGTCCTTTCTTCCCACATTTCTAGCACACTATCCCCGATCTGGACTTGAATCTGCCTTTTCTTGACTTACTGCGATATCCTAAGCTCTTTCCTCTTTCCATTTTTCTTCCTTCAATCTCTGCAGTCAAAGCATTACCTGATGTCTCAACGGAGCTTTTCCGTCGCATTTCCTCGCTAAGGATTGCACCGACAACATCATCAAACTTTAAAGTACTAGATCCAGAGACAGAGTTACTAATGGCCATAACTAAACCATTCCAACTTTCTGGCAATGAGCACAAAAATAACAGAGCCCTAAATTCATCATCAAAATTTACCCCTACAGAACTTAACTAACTTGTAACTATATTAAAATCATTTAAATGGTCTGCAACAGTTCCACCTTCTGACATCTTCATATTAAATAAACGCTTCATAAGAAATACCTTATTTGAGGCTGAGGGTTTTTCATATAGTTTGGCCAATGCCGACATTAAACCCTCTGTTATCGTTTCCTTTGAAATATTAAATGCTACCGACGTCGCTAGGCACAACCGTATTGTTCCAAGTGCCTTTTTGTCGAGAATATCCCATTCTGTGTCTATCATACTCGTCGGATTCATTGTCTTTCTGCTCAATGGTAGGTACAGATCTCTTTGATACAGATAATCTTCCATCTGCATATTCCACAGCTGGTAGTTTTGGCCATTGAATTTTTTGACCCTAAAACTACCATCTTCCGCCATTGCTCCCACTCGAACCAGGAACCCTTCTCTCCTACAATTTTATCAGCCAAATAGACCTTCGGCTCTAATACCAATTGCTAGAAAATTATATATTACAGAGCAATGGAACACATAAAATATTTCAGAAATATAAACACAGAAAATACATAAAACAAGAGAGAGACAGATATACGCGGTTCACCCAATTTGGGCTACATCCACGGAGAAACAGCAAGTCCTTATTTTATTACATTATCCAGCAAACTAAAGAGATACAACATACAGCAGATCCGCTGTAACACCCTCTTCAATCTCAATCTCCTCTCTTTCTCACTCAGAATGCAGAGATACATAGATGAAATACAATTCCCTCATATATAGTGAGGGGCTGCCTTCTAGGGAAAAAAACCCTAAACTAAACATAACTTCTACCGTCAAATCATTCGCCTAATGAACGGCCAGATTGAATAGAAATTACTAGACTTTTACAAGGCAATTTTACATCTATTTTTAGCTTTGGGGGCGCTGCCCCCGAACCCCCACGGGGGGGACCAGTCACCCCCACGTGGAGGGGTGTACAATCTTCCTGGGGTATACATCCGGCTAAGACCTTTGAATACATAAGATAATCAGGCTCCACACCCAACATAGGATGCCATTAAGTGAAATTTAGTAGGATCTGTTGTAAATGCAATTGGGCATAATTGTGAAGAATAAAGACATAGACCATGGGTTTAACTTGAAACCTAGAGACCTCACATGCAGAGACCATTATTTCACTATTAATTCTCATGATGCCCATCTTCATTGAATCCATCACTGAACCAGGTGTCAGATCAAATTGAGGTTGATTGTTCCATCTAATCTCAGAGGTTTGAGCATCCAAATTTAATGGGATGGGTTCCGATGCATGGGTTGTGCTCGCTCCTAGAGCCACGATGCCCAAAATAATATGCCCCTCCATTTGTATACAAAAATATAATTTTTCCTTTATAATGCTATCAACATTGTGATGTGGCGATCTTGACAGGAGATGTTTGTATCTCCATTAAGCCTAAAGAATATTTCTCCATCCCACGGAGTCATTGATTTCTGTTTGATCCACTTTTTGTTGAAAAATGTAACTAGTGTCTTTCTTCATAATGTAATGAAATGTAGTTTTTATCATTAACATATTTATTATATTCATTATTATTATTTTATTTTTGGTCAAATCATGTTCCTCGTGCTTATAGAGTCAATTGAGTCAAAAAAAATTATTATGAGTCATAAGAAATGTATTTGAGTCAAGTCCCATTTGGAATTTTGTAAAGAAAAGAAAAAGAATTTTTATTTCGAGTCAAATTCCACCAAAATAGTGAAAGTTGGCCATCCTTGGAAAAAGTCAGTCTAGGCCTCCAAGAGACACCTATTCGACCCTCCTAGAAAACTATATATAAGAGACCATTCGACTCATTTGGAGTTCATTCGTTCACACACAAGAACTACACCTAACGCATGCGAAGGAGGAAAAAAAAGGTAAAAGTCAAAGGAGAGAGAATTGAAGTCAAGAAACCATAATTTTTCTCTATCGAGTTTCAGACTTGAAGGACAATTTTTTTATGTGCTAATGTAGGGCTGAAATTTTAGGGGCCAAAATTAGAGGGCCAAAATTTTAGGAGATGACCATATTTGGGACAATTTGACCATGTTTGACTTTGACATCGGAGGAGGGTTTGACTTGACATTTTAGTGGTAGTTTTGGTCTTGGATATCTCATTCTAAATTGATTCTATAAGAGAAAGGATTTTGTTGGGTTTTCCCCCTTGTGGGGATTTTCCTTGCTTAGAGCCTACTTTCTGGTGTCTCTTTTCTCTTGTGCATTATGTTTTCTATATTTTGATATTGTGTAATTTCTTGATGACAAAACTAAACAAGATAACACTAAGAAAATAATTTGTATCAGTGACAAGAAATTACTATGATAATAAATCATATCATGTATATTAATTTTAGCATGGTATCAGACTTATGGTGAAGGCAAGAGCACCATTGGAGAAGCCCTAATCAGGATTAAGTGTGGCATAAATTTTCTTAGGCATGTGAGAAAGTATCAGGGGTATATCAACAAAAATTCTGAGGCATACGTTATCTATAATATGTCAAGACTCAAGGCTTAATATCATGCAAGTTCTATTCCTATACATGATACAAGTTCTGCTCCTATATATATGATGCAAGTATGGAAGGTCATTCAATACCACCATTTATGACAAAACCTCCTTCATCTCCCTATAAATTGACCACTCATTTAAGTGATCAGGGGTTGGAATTTGATGAATTGTAAGGAGATAATGTTGCTATGAGAATTGGCTTTGAAGCAAGTATTGTAATGCTACAAGTTTGTCATGCTTTTGAAGTGATGTGGATGGGATCCAAGTTGGAGGAATGACTTTGAATCAGACACAATGGTTATAATTCCTTCTTCTATTCAATAAAGTATTTGACCTTTTTCCCATATGTTTTTATTGATATATGATGCTTATATGTATGAATGTATCTGATTCCATTTACTTGTATTCAATAGATCTTTTGCTTTGATCGGTTCTTTGTCTTTTGTTGATGTTTATAGGTACTTCTCAAGTGTGTTAGTATGAGGAGGAGCGATAGGATCAATACAAAGAAGACAAGAGGAAAGCAGAACTACAAGTAGGTCTTCTCATCTTCTTTGTCTTATCTATTGCTTATAGGAAAAGGCTAGAGTGCTTTAAATTTTTGTTGTAGATATGGCTACTTATCTAGGGAATTATTATTTATCCGTAGATACCAAATTCTCCAAAACAAATTGGCGACCATACTAGGGAGGAGGCATTCAAAAGGGTGACTTGTTTAGGGCATGTAGCAACTAAAATTAGGGTTTGATGAGCCCTAAAACATTGATCTGGATGATGGGAGTGATTTTCCCAAATGGATCTGTAACAAGGTGTTGGATCTGATTGAAGGTTTTTTTAGGGGTTCATGTAGAAGTTTATGTAGAGAAGAAACATTGTTAAGTCAATCTCATTCCTCTCTGAGGGGGCCTTTGAAAAACGCGGTCCAAAATTGGTATCAAAGTGATAATGATCTAACCTAGTACTTGTTCTTTACATATTTACAAAGAATAGATTTGTTTCTTTTTACAACATTAAAAATGATTAGGACTCTTTTTCTGCTTCTGGTTTGAGTGGTATGTTTGATACTGGTCAAAATACTCCTTTAAATGAATCCAATATGGAAATAGTTGAGTCACAACCATAGGCTACATGGAAATTACCTGATATATCTCTCGGTAAATTATATCATGATTTAAGTATGTTTCACTTAAAGGTTGTTAGTCAAGTCATTGTAAAAGAATCAGTCTCTTTGGTACAATGGAACTGTGACACCACACAAGTATGGCAGGTGCGCCACTGCCCAATGGACCAATCTATCAGCACTTCGTTCTAGAGAACGATGAAATCAAGAGGTAGATTTAGGAGTTGCTGCAAAAAGGACACATCCGACCGAGTTCATCGCCCTGTGGGAACCCGATCGTGTTGGTACAGAAGAAGGATGGGACTTGGAGACTTTGTATTGACTAGCGGTTACTGAACAAGATCACTGTCTGGAATAGGTACTTGATCCCACAGATTGATGACCTTATGGACCAACTGAAGGGGGGGGGGATAATTCAACAAGATCGATTTGAAGTCAGGATATCACCAGGTACCAATCGAACCCTCCGATGTGTGGAAGACTGCCTTCAAAGCCAAGGAGGGCCTTTTTGAATGGTTGGTTATGCCTTTCGAGTTGACAAATGCCCCTGCAACCTTCATGAGGATAATGGATGACATATTGCAGCCATTCACCAACTCATTTGTAGTGGTATACTTGGATAACATCTTGATCTTCAGCCAGAGTTCGGAAGAACACCTCCACCACATCCGACAGGTTCTCCAAACACTGCAGCAACACAAGTTATGTGTCAATTTGGAGAAATGCACTTTTGGCATGACCCAAGTTCAGTATTTGGGATACATTATTGATGAATAGGGGGTGCATGTAGATCCATCCAAGATCCAAGTCATTCGGGATTGGCCATCTCCAACCACTGTGATAGAGTTCCACAGCTTTCTTGGTCTTTCCAACTTCTACTGCAGGTTCGTGTTGGGATTTTCTCATATCACTTGGCCCTTGAGTCAAGTCACCAAGGGAGGAGCGAAAGAAAATTTCTTTTGGTCTGAATCTCAACAGAAGGCATTCACAGAGTTGAAACATTGCATCTACTCAGCACCAGTGTTCACATTACCAGACTTACAACAACCATTTGAGATTGAGATAGGTTCTCGAAGATCGCCATTATGGTGGCCTGCAAGAAGAATATCACAACGGAAGCCACTGCTAAACTCTTCTTTGAACGAGTGTGGGTACACTTTGGGATCCCATAGTCTATCATCTCATATCGAGAAAATGGGTTCCTCAGTACATTTTGGTCCAGCCTCTAGTCAATGCTAGACACCAAACTCACTAAGTCCATAGCCTTCCATCCCCAAACTGATGGTTAGATGGAGGTTGTCAATAGGATGATAGTACACATTCTATGCATGTATAGCTCAAATCATCCACGCAAATGGGATGAGAGCCTCCCCTATGTTCAGCACAGCAATAATCGAGCTCTCCATAGGTTGACTGGCCACAACCCATTTCAGGTGGGATTGGGATTCCAGCCACTATGTCCCATTGATGTGACCATGCCATTTCTAGCTACTTAGGCAGATTTGGCTCATGTCCGTCTAAAACAGATAAGGAAAATAGCTTCATTGATCACATCCAACATATTCACCACCATTTCCATGAAATTTTAGAGAAATAAAATGCCAATTACAAGCAACGACATGATCAACATTGGGTGCCACACAAGTTTCAAGTGGGCGACAAAGTCTAGTTGCATTTGCAGAAGGAACGCCTTATCGGAGCCTATCGGAAACTCAGACCACTCCGATATGGTCCTTACACCATTACCGAGGCTATGGGAGAAAATGCATTTGAGTTTAGCATTTCCCAATTTGTTGGCCTGCACCCAGTGTTCAATGTCGACTGCCTTCAACCATACTTTCCACCATTACTAGACACATACGACATTGCAGAACAACTCACACCAACAGAGTTAAATCTAGATTGCATGGAACAAGATGCAACTTATCGGATCATGGACACACAGATCAAGCACACTCACCAGTAGAATATCCAACTGTATCAAGTTGTCAAAGTAGGCCAACTCCTTCACGAGGGCAAGTGGTTCACCAGGGGCCAAGTTCAGCAGAAGTTTCCTCATCTCATGGAGGAACTTAATGCAATGGGAACCATTGCTTCCTAAAGGGGGAGGAATGATCCAGGTGGATATTGGTGGCCACCCGCCATTTCCACTTGGACCCCCACCATTGTTTCTTTCAATTTTTTAGTTTCCTTAATCATAGCACAATTTACTTTTTTTAGCAATTTTTCGGGTCCTGAACTTCCAGAGCTTTTTTGTGGCCCTCAACATCTCACCCATTGGGGATTCTCCTCTAAGTATGGAAGGCCATTCAATACCACCATTTATGACAAAACCTCCTTCATCTCCCTATAGATTTACCACTTATCTAAGTGATCAGGGGTTGGAATTTGATGAATTGTAAGGAGATAATGTTGCTATGAGAATTGGCTTTGAAGCAAGTATTGTAATGCTACAAATTTGTCATGCTTTTGATGTGATGTGGATGGGATCCAAGCTGGAGGAATGACTTTGAATCAGACACAATGGTTATAATTCCTTATTCTATTCAATAAAGTATTTGAACCTTTTTCCCATATGTTTGTTGATATATGATGCTTATATGTGTGAATGTATCTGATTCCATTTACTTGTATTCAATAGATCTTTTTCTTTGATCGGTTCTGTTATCACTCAGAATTTTTCCCTAGATGTTATCAGAAGGAAAAGACAGAGGTAACCACATACCAATATTTTAAGTATAGGCTCTAGCCAACCTATGACTCAGAGAGGGCTCTCTCTATATGATTTAGCTTTGTTTTCTGATACTTTAGGCTAGTTCTTAAAGTTCAGGGGGTTTGTTTTGTATTGGATGTTGGATGGTGGAATCCTTAAAATAGATGGATAAACTAATGTCTTTGGACCATTCGGCTATGGAGTCAAAGAAGGGCAGCAGAACTGGAATTAAATCATTAAAGGAAGTGTTCAAAGGGCAAGCTAGTAGAGTAAAATGCAGGTCTTTGGTTCGAATGGATGAAATGATCCTAACCAAGGTGAGAGAGCACCTAATAATTCTCAGGCTGGGATTAAGATGAGGAATAGAGGTTTGTTAAAATTGGAAACCAAGGAAAAACTTCATGTGGGTCATCTTATTCATGGCTAATAATATTTTTATTAGATTCCTCTCGTCGAGAGGTGTAGGATTGATATAAATATCATCCAATTCCGATAAGTATTCATGGAGATATGAATTTATTTTGATTATGGAATTATTATCAAGCCAACCTACAACTCATGTAGGCTCAGAAGCCCAACAGTCGCATCTATTCACCCACCAACGTTGTGTATAAATATAAGAGGACTTTTCCTCATTTGGACTCACTCATCTCATCACATCTCTCTCTCTCTCTACTACGCAGATATGAGTCTCTTCTCTATTGCGCTGAAATGGGTCTCTCTCTCTCACACATGTGAAGCCGGAAGCGGCTGAATTTGAAGCTGCAACTGCAGAAGTAAAGATTGACTTGCGTGGCTTAGAAGATCTCCTCTTTGGAACTACACTGTAGGTTCATTTGAACCTCCTTTGAAAGCCGCAACTTTTGGTGGTGGAATGAAGTCAATCCGACAAACGGTTTGCAAGATATCGACTGCCCTAGTTTGAAGCCGGAAACTGCTGAAACTGAAGCTGCAACTGCAGAAGTAAAGATTGACTTGCGTGGCCTAGAAGATCTCCTCTTTGGAACTGCGTTGTAGGTTCATCTGAACCTCCTTTGAAAGCCACAACTTTTGGTGGTGGAATGAAGTCAATCTGACGAACGGTTTGCAAGATATTGACTGCCCTAGTTTGAAGCCGGAAACTGCTGAAACTGAAGCTGCAACTGCAGAAGTAAAGATTGACTTGCATGGCCTAGAAGATCTCCTCATATGAACTGTGCTGTAGGTTCATCTGAACCTCCTCTGGAAGCCGAAACTTTTGGTGGTGGAATGAAGTCAATCTGACTGTCGGTTTGTGAGATATGGTCTGCCCTAGTTTGATAATGAAGCCGCTAATGCTGATGCTACTGATCTAGGGTTTTCTACTGCTGATATGAATCAGATTTATTGTACTATTTGTCTTTACTGAATTATTGAAGATAAAAGAAGATTTGATCAAAGGGTTTCCCCACACATTGTGGGGTTTGTCCCTGGCTAGCCGCCACATCTTGTGTCTCTTGTCTTGGCTTGTTTTCTGTCGATCGTTTAATGTTCTATCTGCACTTTACTTTATGTACATGTGATTGCTAATCTGTAATAAGAAAAAGAAGTAAATTGTTATAAGCATAGAAAATACCATAACTTAACATGGTATCAGAGTTGAGGTGAAGACAAAGCCCGAGCAAGAGCAAGAGCAATCACCGAAGAGAAGATTGGCGAGGCTATCCTAAAAGAACTATGGGGTCCGCAACACTCTACCGAAGGCAAGCTTCATGAGAATGCTGACTATCATGGATGGAAGATGTCTATCGATCTAACCCTAGATGATCAAAGAGTACTAGAACATGTAAGAGGCAATATTGTTGAGCCTCCATCAAATGCATCTGCTGCTGCCTGGAACAAATGGAAAAATGGAGAAGTCAAAACAAAGAAGATCATCCGGGACTCTATCGACAAGCACTTGGTGGCCTACATCTTTGAACTAGACACCTCCAAGGAAATCTACGACAGACTGTTGAGTTTATTTAAAGTTAATGATGCAAATCAAGTTTTGTTTCTTAGAAATAAGTTGAGGGAAATCAAGAAGGGTAAAGATGAAAGTATGCAAGCATACTTCTTAAGGATCACC
Organism: Pinus tabuliformis; assembly: GCA_031772625.1. NCBI lineage: Eukaryota > Viridiplantae > Streptophyta > Pinopsida > Pinales > Pinaceae > Pinus > Pinus tabuliformis. Next base: position 663,606,834 of record CM062810.1, on the reverse strand, counting down.
GAGATCAAGAACGATCTCCTATCAATTGGGGAAACTATTACTAACAGGGAAATGGCACTCATGACTCTTGGAAGATTACCATCCGAATGGTATGTGTTCAGGACTACTCTTTTGAAAAATAATGTAATTCCTGGTTTCGAGGAATTAATGGCTAGATGCATTCAAGAAGAAACAAGGGTAGAAGAGCAAGAAATGCCCTTGCCTAAAGATCCTCCTGCTGCCTTTTCTTCTCATGCTAAGAAAAGAAATAATTCTGGGACTAAATCAAAAGGAAAGGCTGGACCTAAGGGTGGAAGAAAAGGACGATGTTACATCTGCGATAAAGCAGGTCACTATGCAAGGGAGTGCCTTGATAGAAAGGACTCACACCGGGACGATGATCAAAATCCCTCTAATGGAAATCAAAGGAATGACAAATTCAATAGCAAAGGTAAAAGGAGAGCTGGGAATCAAGGAAGAGGACAAGCATTCAAGAAGGCTAGAAATTCCAAGATGTACTAAATGCACCTGACCTCTGAAAGAACCTGGTGTCCATCTCGGCAATGGAAGACAAAGGCTACAAGGTAACCTTCAGCAATGGCAAGGTACATATATGGAAAAATAATGTTAAAGATGCCTTTACTTTTGAGTTTCGTGTTGATTCATTATATCAGGTCGATGGAAGTCTGCTAGGTGTCATGTCTTATGACACATCTCTTTAGTCTGAACTTTGGCATCGGAGGTTTGCCCACCTTCATTAGAAAGCTCTACTCTATGTAAGACAGATGGTAATAGGGATGCCCAAATTCCAAGTAGAGAAAGAAGGTGTATGTCTGGATGTGTTGAAGGAAAGCTCAAAAGGGGACCATTCCCCTCAAGTCAAAGCAAGACCTCCGATATATTACAGTTGGTTCACTCAGGCATATTTGAGGCTGGCATTAAGAGGGAGACTACTACACCACATACTCCTAAGTAGAATTGTGTGGCGGAAAGGAAGAACCCTACGATTGTGGACGTTGTCTCTATGGGTAGATGATGTAATAATGCCTGATGTGGAGGAACCCATGGATCCTATTTCTCCACCTAAGCCTCCCTCTTCTAGGAAGAGGCCTTCATGGCTTAGGGGGATACTTGATGATGCTGAAGGACATGATGCACCCCGAGGAACCTTTTGTGAAAATAAGAAACCTAACAGGTATCAGAATACCTGACCATCATGAGCACGATTATACAAAATGAGCCTTCATCATTCTTAGATGCCATCAAGAATCAAATATGGAAGGATGCTATGGCCTAAGAACATGAGTTTATTATGAAGAATGATGTCTGAGAAGTAGTTCCCAGACCCCCGGATGAGAAAGTTGTCGCTTCTAAATGGCTTTACAAGATAAAGCATGCAGCAGATGGAAGTACGGAAAAGTATAAGGCTCGTTTTGTTGCTCGTGGTTTCTCCCAGAAGGAAGGTATAGACTATGATGTGATATTTGCACCAATTGCCAGATATACGACCATCCGCTTGATCATAGCCCTTGTGGCTTCACCAGGATGGAACCTACATCAGATGGATGTCAAGACCGCATTCTTGCACGGTTCGATCAAAGAAGAGGTCTATGTGGAGCAACATGAAGGATTTGAGATTTATGATTGAAAATATCATGTATGCAGGTTGAAGAAGGCTCTCTATGGGCTGAAGCAAGCATCCCGAGCATGGTATGAGAGGATCGATAGCTACTTGATGAAGCTGGGATTCACTAGGAGTGAAGCCTATCCTAACCTTTACTTTAAGGTTGAAGATGACAAGCCTCTCATACTGGTGTTGTATGTGGATGACCTCTTTCTAATAGGTGCAGACCCTCTCATTCAAAATGTAAGAGGGAGTTGGCTTCTGAATTTGAAATGAAGGACCAAGGACTTGAAGTGTGGTAGAAGCCAAGGGAAATTTTCCTATCTCAAGGAAAATATGTGGTGAAGATTTTGGAAAGATTTGGTATGGTGGACTGCAAGCCTATGACTACCTCGAGGATCTTAACTTTCAGAAGTTATATGGTAGTGATGTCGGACCAGATTTGGGAAATGCCTATGAGTCTCAAAACTCATTCGCATTGATGTTCTTGGTGAACCTCCGTTCGAACATATGTTTTGTAGTTAGCATTATGAGCTCATATTTGGTTGAGCCTCACTAGATTGGTATCAAGAATCTTCTGAGATGTCTTTAGGACACAATCTCTCATGGATTGAGATACACTGCCGGAAATATGAAACTGCCTGATTATTTGAATGCTGAATAGGCAGGTAGTGTGGAGGATCACTGGAGCACTTTTTAGCGCTGCTTCTCTTTGGATTTTGCTTCGATATAATGGATGAGCAGGAAGCAAAAGTCGATTTCCATAAGCACCGCCGAGATCGGATACATATCTACGAGTATGATCTCGTATGAAGCTGCCTGGTTGGGGAAGCTCTTTAGTGAGTTGTTTGAACACATACCACTATGATTCTCTGTAACAACTAGAGGTGGGATTCGATTATTGAGGAATCCCGTATTCGTCGATTACTCCAGTAGATAGATATCATCTGGGACATGGTAAGACGATGAACAAGGAGGCTCCATCGCATTAAGATGATGTACAGGTTGATACACCTTGTCAAAGCCCTGAGGAAATATCTAATCTGTTATTTTCCCAAATGACTTGGAGTCGTCAAGAAACCCTTGTACAAGGGTCCTGCATATTGCATACATTGAGCTCTGGGAGCTCTGAGGGCTTGCGGTTCTGACTGGAGCAACATACAACCACAGGGTGACTCACCCTCCCCGTGTGGTGCGCACTGGAACAAGATGATTCGCTCTCTTGTGGGACAAGATGATTCACTCTCTTGTGGAACAGGATGATTCGCTCTCCTGTGTAGCAGGATGATTAGTTCTCCTGTGAGGCCTGGATTGATGTGTTCTCCATGGCGACTGTAGCAGGATTGATGTGTTCTCCTGTGAGGCCTGGATTGATGTGTTCTCCATGGTAGCCTGGATTGATGTGTTATCCATGGCGATTATAGCAGGATTGATGTGTTCTCCTGTGAGGATAGGATTGATTAGTTCTCCTGTCGAGGCATCCTACCCATGCAGTCTAGGACTCATGGGAAGTACCTCTCATCTGATCAATGAGCAGGGAAATGAAGTTAGGGACCATAGTAGTACCGATGGACGCATCGTTGTAACTACCGTACTCCGTACGCTAAGATGACCTCCATTGATCCGGGATCAATGATACTGGTCTGGGACCAGTGGTAGGAGTTGTACCATACTATGACGCTGACTTCAGGTCGGTTGAGACTGGTTTGGGATCAGTGGTACATACTCTGAGATTGACTTTGAGTCAGTGGAGGATGATATTGGTCTGGGACCATTGGAGTTGTACTCACTATGACGCTGACTTTGGGTTGGTTGAGACTGGTCTGGGACCAGTGGTACATACTCTGAGACTGACTTTGAGTCAGTATGATACATCCTCGATCATTTCTTCTTCTTCATAATTCGGACAAAAGCAGAGTAGAACAGAACAATGCAAGAGCATAACAGAACAGAACAAAACAGTACAGATCAGTGCAGGGCAAAACAAGACAAAGCAGAACAGGAAAAATAGAGTAGAGCAGGGCAAGGGTCAGGCTGTACAAGGCAGTGCATTTGATGGATGAATAGTAACGACCGATAGACAGATTGCAGATGAAGTTCTCCATGGTTGAGAGGGAGTGTTAAAATTGGCAACCAGGGCAAAACTTCATGTGGGTCATCTTATTCATGGATAATAATATTTTTATTAGATTCCTCTCTTCGAGAGGTGTAGGATTGATATAAAGATCATCCAATTCCGATAAGTATTCATGGAGATATGAATTTATTTTGATTATGGAATTATTATCAAGCCGACCTACAACTCATGTAGGCTCAGAAGCCCAACAGTCGCATCTATTCACCCACCAACATTGTGTATAAATATAAGAGGACTTTTCCTCATTTGGACTCACTCATCTCATCACATCTCTCTCTCTCTACTGCGCAGATATGAGTCTCTTCTCTACTGCGCTGAAATGGGTCTCTCTCTCTCACACATGTGAAGCCGAAAGCTGCTGAATTTGAAGCTGCAACTGCAGAAGTAAAGATTGACTTGCGTGGCCTAGAATATCTCCTCTTTGGAACTGCACTGTAAGTTCATCTGAACCTCCTTTGAAAGCCACAACTTTTGGTGGTGGAATGAAGTCAATCCGACAAAGCAAGATATCGACTGCCCTAGTTTGAAGCTGGAAACTGCTGAAACTGAAGCTGCAATTGTAGAAGTAAAGATTGACTTGCATGGCCTAGAAGATCTCCTCTTTAGAACTGCGTTGTAGGTTCATCTGAACCTCCTTTGAAAGCCGCAACTTTTGGTGGTGGAATGAAGTCAATCCGACGAACGGTTTGCAAGATATCGACTGCCCTAGTTTGAAGCCGGAAACTGCTGAAACTGAAGCTGCAACTGTAGAAGTAAAGATTGACTTGAGTGGCCTAGAAAATCTCCTCATCTGAACTACATTGTAGGTTCATCTGAACCTCCTCTGGAAGCTGAAACTTTTGGTGGTGGAATGAAGTCAATCCGACTGTCGGTTTGTGAGATATGGTCTGCCCTAGTTTGATAATGAAGCCGCTTATGCTGATGCTACTGATCTAGGGTTTGCTACTGCTAATATGAATCAGATTTATTGTACTATTTCTCTCTACTGAATTATTGAAGATAAAAGAATATTTGATCAAAGGGTTTCCCCACACATTGTGGGGTTTGTCCCTGGCTAGCCGCCACATCTTGTGTCTCTTGTCTTAGCTTGTTTTCTGTCGATCGTTTAATGTTCTATCTGCACTTTACTTTATGTACATGTGATTGCTAATCTGTAATAAGAAAAATAAGTAAACTGTTATAAGCATAGAACATACCATAACTTAACAAGGTTAATCATGAGCAAAGGGAAATTAAAAATCCTTTACTATAGACTAGAGGGAAACTACCTAGACTAAGGAGCAATCAAGAATTCCTTAACTTAGATAATTAGCAGAAAAAATTAAAATGCATAATAGTTAAAACATAGTGCAATGAAGCAAATTTTGAGATATCATTACATATTATAGCATTCAGATTTAAGATACATTAAATATTGTGGAAAACTTTAAAGAAAAATAACAACACGAGAAAATACTTGTCTGCACTTTTGCTCTACACATGAATCCAGAGAAATGTCTTGGCTTTATTCATTAATCCAGCTTGCTGGGCCAAACAGTGATACAATAGCTTACACTCTTTGATCAAGAAAGTATATAGAAATGTCTAAGAATCCACCCTACATACTTCGAATGGTGAAGTATTTATACAAAAACTATTACAAAATATCTCAAAATAAACTTGAGATTTATTCTAGGAGATACAAGTATCTTCTTGCAAGAAGATAGAGACAGCTATTGAATTGTTTCATGTTGTCCCTTTTTATTTGGTACTGCTAGCTTTTATGGTTGAATTTGTAGCCCTTTATGTTGGCTTGTAGTTGTGATCTTTCACACTGGAATCTTCTTCAATTTTGATCTTTCACCTGATACTCTTTGACCCTGATACTCTTTGACTATGCTACCCTTTTTTCATCTATTTACCTAGTTGCTCTCATTCTTACTGTGCAGTAACTTTTTGCTATTAATTTATCACAGTAAATCAGTCATCTTTTCCCACCATTCTACCTTAGGTAATTTGACATTCATCATCCTCCTATAGATCTCATCGGCTTTAGTATACTTGGAAAAATTGGGCTTGGTGAGGAATAAATGTTCTATCTCATGCTCAAGGAAAAACAAGTTTTCAAATGTGTTGTACAAAACTTTCCCTGTTGGCAGGACTTTTATTGATGAAGTGCTAGCTTGTTCCTTAGCCAACTTTCTAATTCTATTACCATAGTCCAACTGTGTCATGAGTTTGTCATTGATAACCAAATGACTGGGTAGACCTTTCTCCCTCAAAATTTGGAATTTAGCCATGAACCTATCAATGGCTACCTGCATGTTGTGGCACTTTTCTTCTATGTTAAGCATAAGGTTGTTTGGTCAATTTAGAGTGTCCTAAATTGCTATATTAATTGTCAATCTGGGAGTCGTAAATTGTTGAAGTGTGGCACACTATATGTTAATTTATGATAATAATAATAATTATTTCAATTATTATCAATATTAATAAATATTATTGATCAAATATTAAATATTAATTCAATTTTCTAGAATTAATTCTTTTTAACATTAACTTTGATCAATTTAATATCATTAATTCTAATTATCTTTAATTATTATAATACTAATTATTATTAAAAAAAAATAATTAATTAAATTAATCAGAGACAGTCGACTTCTCATCAAAAATTATTTCTCAAAAAATTGAGAGCCGACATTCATCCTTTCTCTCCTCATTACTATTTAACCCTCAAATAAGCTCTTCTTCCATCAAGCATTCAAGTTGTCCTGATGATGGATCCCGGTTGGGATTTGAAACGTTGGCAGAAAATGGTTCTTACTGTGGATTCTCCGGTGACTAAGTCGAAAGTAACCTATTTCTTACTTTTTGTCGTTTTTTATTTTTATTTTGTTTTAGGGGTTTTTATCTTCATTTATCTCCTAATGTGAAATGGAAATTCTAAAAGAGTATGGATATAAATTTTCAAGGCAATTATGTCATTTATAATGATTTCCAAAACTTCAAACTTCAGAGGGTCTTAGAACATACTAATGATGAAATAAATTCTTGAAAGAAAATGAAAATGTGCCACTATTCTAATCAAACAAACAGTAAACTATCGATCATGAAACCATTATCCCTACTGCTGTCTAAATACAAAAGAAATGAATTAAGCTATTGTACTCAAAGAAGTCCAAAATTTGCAAGTAAAGTAAAGCTAAAATCAAATTACATCAATTCATATTCTGACCCCTCGCCAGTTAGTCTCTCAATGGCTTTCGGAGGTAATCATCAACAACTTGAGCAATCTGATATCTAATTGCAGAAAAGTAAACTTAAAATAAAATCACATCAATTCATAGTCTGACCCCTCGTCAGTTAGTCCCGCTATGGATTTCGGAGGTAATCATCAACAACTTGAGCAATCTGATATCTAATTGCAGAAAAATAAAACTAATATCAAATTACACACTCATACTTCAATCCTTCGCCAGTAGTCCAGCTATGGCTTTCGGAGGTAACCGACAATGATATGAGCAATTTTATATCTAAGCTAACTAATAAAGCCAATGAACAAAACTGAAATAAACAAAACAGAACTGGAATTAAAAGCTAAGAAAAGTAAGTCAACAGAAATACTGATTCCATGTCATTAGTCATTGTGAAAATTATATGCAAATGCCCGGGCTGCCTACTGTAATCTGGAACATACAAACTGGTCAGTGTTAACAGCAATGTATAAAGCATGTAAAACTATGAACAAGAATGAAGCGTTAGTACCATAGTATATGAAATGTACATAAGTGAATACCTGTGGAATATATGTAACGGAGTTAAAGAAACACTACATAAATCTGTACAGCAATAAAAGAACAAAACCTCGGCGTGTGCAGGGGCCCTCTGCACAACCTCGGGCAACAGCTATCAATCAAGAATTATGCTCAGAAACAGAGTCTTCTCATGTATTTCAGAACGCGGTCACAACAATGGAACTAGTGTCACAGCACAGTGGGCTTTTTAACAGCAAAATTATATTCAAAAGACTAACTACTATGCGTATAGAAACACATTATTTATAACAAAAGTTTACAAAATTGTTTTGCTATAAACTACGCTGACAAAGGACACGTAAACGACAACGTCCATGGATCTAGCATCATGGCTGCCAAGATGATGCAATCTATTGAAAACGGCTTGATGGATTTACATCATGGGCAGCCTACAGGTGTCAGTGTGCCTCTATAAATCTAGAAACGGCCATGAAAATCTTTCACGTGCTTGGAAACGGAGTCCTGTTGTCGTAGGACTCTTCTGTTTGACCACCACTTGACCACCGTTGACCACGGCATCCTCTGATGAATCTGACTGATCCAATAGGACTCGGTCCATGTCCAAGTCATTTCCAACTTGCTCATGTGGCTTGCTTTGCCTGAAGACACCTACAATGTAGACTTTAACAAAAACAGCTACGAAAAGTTGAAGCAGCTGCGGAAAGTGACAGGATTCCACAGCTCAATGAGCAAAAATCTAGTTCAAACAACAGACACAAAACATAGTTAAAAACCACTTTAAGTGCTCTTTTATGATTAATATGCAATGATGTTGATAGCTTAAGAGGTCCAGGTGAATGGAAAAAGTCTAGGAAGGTGTATAGGAAAGATGCAAGTTCAGGGCTCAACATACCCCCACTATGAAGGTGTGGCATGTCCCCATGACACCAAAATTTTGACCATCCTCTTTTCAATCCATATGCTATGACACCTCTGCCAGCACATCCAGCCCTCTTCTCCTCTTCCTTGGTGTTGCTAACATTCTAGGCTTCCTCATCAAGCATTTGAATTTGAGGTTGATAAGTGCTTTACTCAACCTCTTGCATTTCTTCTTCAATTTCCTGTTCTTTTTCTACCACAGCCCCAAATGTAACATAGTGTTGTCATGAATGATCTTGTCCAATCTGCTTTGTTCCTTTAATGCTTCATTTTCATTTTTAATATGTCTATTTAAGACCTCTAATTCAAAAACTTCTAGTTTCAACGATTGGACTAGAGCTTCTTGTGCTGTGTGAGGCTGAGTGGATGAAGTGCTTGGACCTGTGGCTATCTTTTCCAAAGATTCTATATAATCATACATCTCTTGCTAGTTTGGGTCTATTTCGGGTGTAGTTTTCTTTGGAATGACCCCAAAATCCTGTTGAGAATGACTGATTTCCAAATCTGGCTGAGAAGGACTCATGTCAAAATCTGGCTGTGAAATGGAAGTATGGTGTGGGCTACGGTCAGGAGAGGTTGCTGGAGGTTGCTCCGGTGTTTCCCCTCCCAAGTCAATAAAGTGGGGTCCTTTGGGTTGCACTGTCCTTAATTTCTCTTTAAGCCTGGAGCTTCTTCTTACATGTTGTGGACTAGTGTCTTTTTCCTCCCTACTCTATTTTTCTTTTCCTTTCTTCTTGGCTGCAGCTGACTATTACTGAAGGTGAACTAGTCTGTCAGACAATACTTGATGGTGTTCTTCTGAGGAAGGTTCTGCGGTTTGATGCACAGCCTCAATGCTTCTTTTCTCTTTTGATTTTGTTGGCTTCTTACCCTCAGTCTTTTCCTTCCTCCTTTTAGATAGTCTTTCTTCTCTACTAGTTTCTTCAACTATGTTAGTAGGAGTACTTTGAATTTTATCATTGTTCTCTTTCTTCTGCTTCTTCTTGATGTACTAATTTTAGGGGCTTCTTGTGGATCTTGAAAGAAATTTCTGATTAGAAACTGCTCCCATGTGTCCTTTTCTTTCAATTGTTTTTCTATCAAGATTTTCACAAGGCCATGTTGATACAAGTGTGGTTCTACGTCCCCCAGATTCTTTTGGACAGTTACAGACATCTTTTTCAAACTGTTCAGTAAAAAGTATGGCAGATTGAGGTTTTGGTTTTCTAGGAAATTCATCAACAACCGGGTGTGATACATATACATTGATCCAAAACGTCCCTCACAGGTAATGAACTTTTGAATAATCAACAATAGACTGGCCCACTTCTCTTCTAAAGCATGGACAGGGATTCCTCGTTTAAAAATAGTTACATCCATACCTGGATTTCGTAGGATAACCCTCCAAGCCTTCTCGTCAAAGCTCTTGTTCTTGAACCAGCATTCACCCTCCTACAGAAGTTCTGTAGCAGCGGCTATAGATGCCTCGGTAACTGTAAACTTAAGGTCTCCAACTTCCATTTCCAGGCCGTTAAAAGACCTCGCAAAAGTCTTTGTAATCTCCTTGTTGTAGCCCTTGAATTTTTTAATAAATCGTAGCACCTTGCCTTTTTCAATATGTTTTTCACTTGCGGGTATCCTTTCAAAAACTTGGGCCCTTCCGGTTCTGCCCTCAACAACAGACCCATCCTTCCTTATGTCTTTAAAATTTGTCTACGTGAGTAAGGGTTTTAGCGGAGGTAAAACAGATGGGTTACGGTGGTGAATAGGGTTTATGGAGAAGAAAACAGTGACTGTAAATGGAAAACAGAGAACAGGTAGCGGGAGTGAATTCACGGAATGGAGCGGAGACTGATATGAACAAGGTGGAAATGCAACCGTGGCTTCAATAAAATAGTAGGGGAGTAAAGTGAACCCGACAGAATTTTAAACTGAATGGCTGTGGAGTGGACGTAAACACGCTTATGAAATGGCTGCGGAATTTGTGCGGCGGAGAGAAGCCGTGATCAAATCAACCACGTCCCATAATTACAGGTGGAGTATCAAAGTACAACTGAACACGAGTTAAAACCGGAGGCTTGATCATGAGGCCGTTTGAAAATAAATGCAAGGATTGTGGGGGAATCATATAGAGATCGTGGAACGGTTATGGAGCTACCAACGCCAATCATTGCATATAATGGAGCTATGGTTTTATAACTATGTAAAAATGTGCTTTGAATGCTATTTGAAATAAATTTCTACTCATACCTTGGAATTCTTGCCACTTTTTGTCCATTAATCCTTGATCAGTTGCTCCTTGTTGATGCTTTTAAGTGCCTCATGTCTTCATAATATGTCCTCAGTCATACCTGCATTTGATTTCATGATTATGCAGCTAACATCTAACTGTCAATTTTTGAAAAACAGAGTGATCGCTGCGGAAACTACTTCTGGCTGCGGAAACTGGTTTCAGCTGCAGAAACTGACACATCAATGTTATGAGTGAATGGAGATGGATAGATGATAACTGACTGAATGAAAATGGTCATGAAAAAACTTTTATTGGCGGAATGAAATGAAATGGATGAAATGGAGTGGAATGAAATGAAGTGGATTGGAATGAAGTGGAGTGAAATGAAGTGGAGTGTCACAAAACTTGTGAATTGAGAGAGAGAAAATTTTTGGAAAATATAGGGCGTCAGGAGTTCCTAATTTTCACCCTGTATTTTCTATATAAGACTGCCAATTAGTGATTGGTTTTAAGGCTTATCCATATATTTTTTTATTTTTTTTTAGAAATAGAAAGGAACAAATGCTAGGTTGGTGGAGAAGAAAGATTCTTCTTCACCAGCCTTATTGCAGAACTATCTTGAAACATTTTGACAAATTCCTCTTTTGAGAGTGGCTTATGATAGATCTTTAATCTATGGCCATTCACAAAGTCAACCCTTGCCAACACTTCAAAGTCAACCCTTTTGAAATCAAATGTTGTCTTGGGTTGTTGTGTTGTAGGTTTGATGAAAGACATCAGCAGCTTTCCCTCTTTAATGTCAAAGGCTGACATTAGTCTTGTTTGATTTGTGGGAGTCGACTTTAGGTACTAAGCATATGTTTGGGCCTTAAGCCTCTCATTTCTCACTTTGATTTCCTTGTACCTGTCCTTTATGTCCTAGTCCTTATCAGCAGGCCTGGTGAAGGAAGATACTTCCACACTAAGCTGCCTTTCCAACATCTGAGTCTATGATGTGGAAGGCTCTTGCACGCCTTCAAATGGAGTAGTGGGCCTACTTCTTTCTACCTATGTGTTGGTAACATGTGCTGATTCTTCTATGTATTCCTATTCAGAGGCTAGATTGAGCCTTTGCCTCTTTCTTGTTTCCTGTTGCAAATTAGAGGTGTCCATTCCTGAAGTGGAAGCTCCCTCTTTGTTTCTTTTTGGAATTTTCTCCTCATTCTGAGGATTTTGCATGACTATAGGGGTACTCGTGGCTCTTTCTTTCTCTTCTGGTACTTGCAAAAAAGAGCTCTCATCAAGCTACTTTTCCAAATCAATCAGAGCATTTTCTACATCTACTCTTGTGTTGTCCCTGTCTACTAAAGTGTTTTCCACCCATTCTGTTTTATTTGCATATGCCTCTATTTCTAGTATGGTGTGGTGGATGAAAGGTCCTAGCTTTACCTTTTGCCTTTTCTTGGTAATGAATTCCAAAGAGTCATATATCCATACACAACTCCTTTGGAATTTCATTCTCTGCAGGATTAGGTCTGCCTCTTTCCCTGCCTCTCTGGAATTGCATATGAAGGGACCTAATTGGTCTTTGATTTTGAAATTGGCCTGCTTCTTAGCATTGAAAAAGTTGACCTCATATGCATTGATGATCTGTGTGTAATATTCTAAGGCGAACAACCTCATGGGGAGGTATCTTGGCAACTTATATGGTGCAAGTAGGCAACCATATATTCTGATTTCTATGTGGTTTTGGTAAAGGTACCAATCACCCACTTTCATTTGCTTGGAAAGCTGGAGGACTCTCTTTATCTTTGGGCTTATCCCAGGTGGAGGATTCCCAATGCACATAGTCATGATTGGATGCACAAAAGATTCTATGAAGTCAGAGTATGTATAAGGTGATCTAAACTCATGGAAAAGTGGGGTCCAAAAGATGACAGATATGGGTTGGCCCCTGGTGTCAATCTTTTGGAGAGTAAAAGGAAACTTATCTGAATGATAGTACAAAAATAGATGGTACAATACAGAAGAGTATTTGAACACCCTCTCATGGCCCATTCTTGTGAATTGCTCATGCATTCTATCAGCTATGAATGTGGCAAAGTCATATATGGTTGCAGGAGGTTGTCCTAGAGTATAGATGGACATGAAAACAAGGATAATTTCATCAATGTACACACTTGTGGTATAACCTAACACACTTGATATCATAGCTACGATATTTTGGCCCCATGGGGAGAAAATAGCTGCTACATATGGAGGGGGGTCCTTAGGGATGTGCTTTTCCTCTCTAATGAAGGTTTGGAACAATTGGGCCAATTTTTCAGGGCTAAGCTTGGGATACTGGTCCAAGAGGTCTCCAATTGAGAGTGGAGTTAGGTTTGGCCCTGGTTGGAACTGCAGCATTTCATTAATGGACTCATTTTTGATGGTGAATAGGACCTTCTGATCATGAGACATTATGGTTCTATCGCTCGGGACGTAGCATGCATAGCACATATGAACAATTTCTGGAAAGACGTGAACTTGGGGGAACTGGTATTTGGGCAAGTTTGACTCCCAAAGGCCAATCTCATTAGCATGGTTAAGGTATCTACCCCTACTTTGGCAATGCACTTTGAGCAGGGGCTCTAAGTGTTGAAAAGTGTGCAACAAGAAATGCTTGTTAAGAATGCAACAAGATGATGGAGCTTAGTGAAAAGAGTCGCCTTCACTAAGTGGGCCCACAGGCTATTTTTGGCGCAAGTCTATTTTTAGACTATGTCTATTTTTAGACATATGGATCATATCTATGGATTGCAGGTTGCTGTTTATGGATGATTGGTCAAGTTGGGAAAAATAGATGGACTTCTATTTTTGATGAAAGTGTGAGTGATCACAGTGTGAGTGATCAAAGTCTATTTTTAGACTGGCTGTCAAAAATAGAAAAGTCAAATATTATTGTCTCATAATAATATTTGGACTATAAACTTGATCTTATTCTCTTGGAGCACTTCAGTTTGAGCTACAGAGGTGGCACATGCAGCTGTCAGAAGGAAATACGCTTTTCTTATGAGTCAGTTGAGTTGTTGCATGCATGACTTCAGTTAGAACTCAATCAGTTGAGTTTGGTGGAGTTGATGGAGTTGTGTTCAGTTTGACTTGGTTAAACTAGTTGTAGTTAGTCTAACTGCATATAGACTAATGATGAGTTATTAAACTAATTATTAACTCATGATGCAACTAATGAATACCTCAGTTAACTTAGTTGCATGTCAGTGCATGTTCAGTTCAACAGGGACAGGTGGTAGAGAATCAGATTGCTATCAGTTGTGACTATAGTTGTGCACCAGATCTTGCACAATCAAGGGATTGAGTATGCCAATGAGTTTTCTCACGTATTTGCCCAGTATTGTAGCCTTTGCTCACGTCCAAAAAAGTGTGAGTGATTATTTTGAGGTGAAATACGAGTTTGGGAAGCCATTCTCATCAGTTCTTGAGCAGGTATTGAGCACTGGAGGCAGGCAAGCAGCGGGGGAGATTTGGAGATCAGATCTGAGCTGTATTGTGTGTAACAGGTGGAGCTGGTACTGGATTGCTTGTGATAAGCATTGTACTTTGTAATGTTACATGATTCAATCAATATAATATACAGATAGTTGGGATTTTTAGCGAGATGCTTTCCCCGGGATACATACTGTGTTAATGAGTTTGATTGATGCTTCTATGTGCGCCTGTGAATGTTTCTACTTCTATAAATTGATGATCAACGTAGAGGAGTTTATGTATTGTGTATGTATTCCGCAATAGTACATGATCAGGATAATCTCCATTGAATATGTGTCATATTATTCAAAATTTCTACATGGTATCGGAGCTAGATGATTTGTAGAAAATTTTTCTACACGGTATCAGAGCTGCTTGATTTGTAGAAGAGATTTTTTACGGGATATCAAGCGAGGATTGATCATTAGATCTACTATTCAGGAAGTGTTTACATTCTATTTCTTCAGGCAGAGTCTGTAATCGAGCCAGGTAGCCTCTGGATTCATCCTTCCCTTGGAAGGTGAGATATCCGGTGAATTCCCATACAGTCAATCTCTGTACGAGAAATATTGTGTTCTCACGAATTCTAGATCGGAAGTGGTTGAGTTTTTAAGCTGGTGGAATTCAAATTTAATTCCAAAGCAAGAGATAAAACTCAGAAAAATTCAGTGTGAGAATGGAGACAGTATGCCCCAGTATCTCACGAAGTTCACCCAATGCCGAGATGAGCTGGGAAGTGTGGGGGTTACTGTCGATGATGAGGACTTGGTGAGCTTGGCTCTCCTTGGTCTTCCGAGGAGTTGGCATTCCTATCAGGACTCTGTCAATGGTCGGGAGAAATTTCTAGGATGGGAAAGACTGTGGTCAGATCTTGTGCAAGAGGAGATTAGACGGAGCACCAGAGACGGTTCTTCATCCATGCAGGATGAGGAGAACTGTGCCTTAGCGAGTAAGGCGAAGAAGGGGAAGGTGAAGGTTTCTCTTTCCGAATCCAGTTCTTCCAATGATGGGAAGAAGGTTGACAAGGCGAAGGTGAGATGCTTTCGTTGTCATGAGTTGGGTCATTATGCTACTAATTGCCCAAAGAAGAAGTCCAAGAAGCGATCCGGGGAAGGATCTGAAGGTGAGGCAGCCTCACTTGCTTCACAGTTTGAGTTGGACTTCACACTCTTCGCATGCATGGTTTCATCCATGGTGGGAAGTGGTTGGTTTCTTGACAGTGGAGCTTCTTTCCACATGACCGGTGACAAAAGTTTGTTCAGTACTTTGGAGGAGAAAGATCTCCAGATACTCATAGGGATGGGTAATGATGAGAAGTATAGTGTCTCAGGTGTAGGCACGGTTATTTTTCAGAGGGAGCATGGAGCTCGCCTAACCTTGACCGATGTCAAGTATGTACCAGGACTGAAGAGAAACTTGGTGTCGATCACGATGTTGGAAGACAGAGGCTATGATGTGGTCTTTAGTAAGGGAAAGGTTTTCCTTAGACACATCATCACTAGACAGGTGAAGCAGATTGGTTCACGGGTCAAGAACCTGTATGCTCTTGAGGTTCAAGATGCATGCAAAGCCTTGAGCAGTGAGGCAACTGATGGAGACTTGGTGGTTGAGAGGGAGCGTATATTACCTCTCAACATGCAGAGCCAGAAGAAGTCTCAGACGATTGTGGAGGAGCCACGATTGGTGCAGCAACTTCAGGAGATTGTGGAGGAGCCACAACAGGGGAAGCTGAGAGGAGATTGAGTAGAGACATCTACTCATCCAGAGACCTCCAGTAGGGGGAAACTTCAAGCCAGGTGGGTTGAGGGATCTCATGCAACCATAAATCCAGGTAGGAGGTGGGGTGATGTGGATTGATCATCCCAAGGAGGAGGGGCAGGATCCTTGAGGTACCCAACCTCTTGGATGAGACCTTGCTACGGGAGCCCCAGATGTGTAGTAGCAGGAACTGACTGATTGGGTAGAGACAGATGCGGATGGAGCGGCAGAGAGAGCGACAGTGCAGGGAATCCCAGGACAACGCATAGCTAGCAGGCTGTAGCAATGCGAGAGGCACAAGTGTTTTGCACAGTGCTAGGTGGCACAGAGAGGTGTGCAATGGTGCAAGATGCATGGAGATGTTGCAGTAGCACAGATGTCAGAGAGGGAGCACTTGTCAGCAACAGGTAGAGTTTCAGCATCAGAGGGTGTTTCTATCCTAACAGGGAGGTCAGTTGGGAGGTGCAGTGCGGATGCAATGCTGGGAGGTAGAACCAGCAGCAGCACGGATGCAGTCAGAGATCAAAGTGACAGAGGCTAGAGCAGTCAGATACTGAAGAGCACAGAGATGCAGAGTTTCAGTCGATAGAGGCAATAGCAGTCAGAGACTTTGATGACAGAGCAAGTGGACCGGCCAGATGTGTTGCATGGAGAACATTCCAGAGTTAAAGGATCGGGTTTGAGAGGAAGCCTTTCTTGTTGAGAGGGAGTGTTGAAAAGTGTGCAACAAGAAATGCTTGTTGAGAATGCAACAAGATGATGGAGCTTAGTGAAAATAGTCGCCTTCACTAAGTGGGCCCGCAGGTTATTTTTGGTGCAAGTCTATTTTTAGACATATGGATCATGTCTATGGATTGCAGGTTGTTGTTTATGGATGATTGGTCAAGTTGGGAAAAATAGATGGACTTCTATTTTTTATGAAAGTGTGAGTGATCACAGTGTGAGTGATCAAAGTCTATTTTTAGACTGGCTATCAAAAATAGAAAAGTCAAATATTATTGTCTCATAATAATATTTGGACTATAAACTTGATCTTATTCTCTTGGAGCACTTCAGTTTGAGCTACAGAGGTGGCACATGCAGCTGTCAGAAGGAAACACGCTTTTCTTATGAGTCAGTTGAGTTGTTGCATGCATGACTTCAGTTAGAACTCAATCAGTTGAGTTTGGTGGAGTTGATTGTGGAGTTGATGGAGTTGTGTTCAGTTTGACTTGGTTAAACTAGTTGTAGTTAGTCTAACTGCATATAGACTAATGATGAGTTATTAAACTAATTATTAACTCATGATGCAACTAATGAATACATCAGTTAACTCAGTTGCATGTCAGTGCATGTTCAGTTCAACAGGGACAGGTGGTAGAGAATCAGATTGCTATCAGTTGTGACTATAGTTGTGCACCAGATCTTGCACAATCAAGGGATTAAGTATGCCAATGAGTTTGATCACGTATTTTCCCAGTATTGTAGTCTTTTCTCACGTCCAACAAAGTGTGAGTGATTATTTTGAGGTGAAATACGAGTTTGGGAAGCCATTCTCATCAGTTCTTGAGCAGGTATTGACACTGGAGGCAGGCAAGCAGCGGGGGAGATTTGGAGATCAGATCTGAGCTGTATTGTGTGTAACAGGTGGAGCTGGTACTGGATTGCTTGTGATAAGCATTGTAATTTGTAATGTTACATGATTCAATCAATATAATATACAGATAGTTGGGGTTTTTAGCGAGATGCTTTCCCCGGGATACATACTATGTTAATGAGTTTGATTGATGCTTCTATGTGCGCCTGTGAATGTTTCTGCTTCTATAAATTGA
The DNA here is from genome assembly GCA_031772625.1 of Pinus tabuliformis. NCBI lineage: Eukaryota > Viridiplantae > Streptophyta > Pinopsida > Pinales > Pinaceae > Pinus > Pinus tabuliformis. The sequence continues at coordinate 663,589,133 of CM062810.1, read as the reverse complement.
TGATCAACGTAGAGGAGTTTATGTATTGTGTATGTATTCCGCAATAGTACATGATCAGGATAATCTCCATTGAATATGTGTCATATTATTCAAAATTTCTACACTAAGGCAGTAGTATTTTTATTTGGAAGTCCCTGTCAGCCAAGGGAAGGTGGTCGAGGTCCAAATGGGGAGTGGTAATGGGTCTTACATCCATGGCGATGGGGGCAGCCATAATTCAATTCTTGTGGATTTGAATTATGCTCTGGGGGTTTCTGCAGAGTTTTTTGGGACTTTTCAGAGGGTTTAGGTAAGTGATTCCTTTAATTTACAGTATTTTTACTTAATTTCTTAATTTAAAATACGACCCAGGCTAAAGGTTTTGAAATTTGGAGGGGTAATAGGTAATTTTGTGGTGAAATACCTAGAAATGGGAAAATTGGCTCTAGAAATGGTGGTTCACAGTAGCTGCAGCAGTTGGCATAGTCTTGGTATGGTCTGAAAAGGTTGGCTCGTTGTCTGCAACGTCTTCTAGGGCAGAATTGGAAGTCTGTGAATTCTATGTTTACAGTGGTCGCAATGGTTTACACATCTTACAAAGAGAATGCACGAAAAAAGGACAAAAGAGGGCTTCACGACTTTTATAGAAAAATGGTTAATTTTTTTGCGGGTTCACTTTCAGATGAATAGTGACAATTTTTCGATTAAATGGGGGAAGCGGTTTTGGAGGGCCATCGCACCACTTTTGTCGTGCAGGCGGTATTCAGGAGGGGTCACCCGATTCCATTCATCATTTTGACACGTAGCATCGGGGGTCCAGAGGAAAATCACTTTATCAGGCGGGTATTGTTTAGTCAACGGTTCCCACTTTTCCTTGGTAAATGATGTCAACCATAGGAAAGTGTGATTTCATTAGGGAAATGAGGGGAAATGAAGGGGGAATGTGTTTTCATGAAGGGGGTTCTAGTACTTGTCCCCATAAGTCATTAAGCTGAGGGTCTGGTCCCTCCAAAAGTTAGAGAAATGCTCTGAGCCCCTTTGACTTAAAGGATTTTAAGCACTAGAACTTATTTATGGGAAATTAGTGAAGTAAAGGGGTGAAATGAATGAGGGGATGTTAAATAAACCATATTGTGAACCATTGTTTTTGCTTTGTTTACTACTTATGCATATTTGAAAGATGCATTTGAAGCAATGACATAAGTACTTTTGTGTAATCACATGATATTTCTGCAACCTTCTTACTACTTACCCATTTACTCATCCTACCATTTTTTCTTCACTTTATTTGGGTGCATTTAGGCTAGCAAACCCTTATCAATATTTTTCTTTTCTTTACAAAGTAAACTATCTAATTCTAACCTTATATCATCCAAGGGCTCAAATTAAACTGATGAGCTCCTTTTATTCACTCTACCTATCTAATGATCTGCCAAGATTACACTGTTTGGTAAGATTTTATTCACTAACTATAGACATAAAATTCAAAGCATGGTATAATCAAGATTAAACAATTTGATTACCATGGATTGTGGCATGAGTAACAAGCTGCACACAATCATTATTATGCATAAAAATAAATAGCAGTGGAATTTTGACTTGCACACTTTCATGGTCTCTTTTTGTCTTTTGGGGTTCATATATCTTTATTTTTTGACATTTTCTTGTTCTTTTGTCCTTTGATTATTATTTTAGGACATACCCTCTTTACATTTTTTAATTTCTTAATATGGAAAACATTTCCAGAAAGCAAAGATATGTGCAATATTGCAAGGCTTAATCTTAGTCATTCAAAATTATGACTCCTATTGGTATAGGAACCTAACAGTGGCTCCACTTGGGGATGGCATTTTCTAGTGAAATGTCAATAACTTTCTAGATCAGTAGCCTCTGAATTGTTGTTGATGTTTCCTTGCAAAATTTTCCTCTATGCCTCTACACTATTGATACTTATGATAGTAGATCTTTTAAAGCTTAGGGCCTTCTCTTCGAGCTTCAACTTCAAAAATCATTATCCAATCCAAACTGGACTTTTGAAAATAGAATATGTACAAATGGGAAATGAAAAATTAGTAACTAGAGTCAAAATAATGTTTTAGCATTCGACCATTCACTGGCCCACCTTCTGCTTCGGTACCATCAAGTTCTCTCAAGAAGAAAGCATTATTACCTCTGAAAGCATAAATGACATATGGGCCTTTCCATAGGAAATCAAATTTCCCATGTTTACCTTTGTCTTCCCTCCTTGAATCCCACTTAAGCACCTTGTCACCAAGGTAGAAATCTTCAGCCTTAGTTCTCTTATCAAAGATATTTTTAATCCTTTCCTGCACAAGTTGAGACCAGATATAAACTTCTTCCCTGGTTTGTTGAAGATGAATTGTTTGGTTGATTCTTCTCTGAATACTATTTGCTTCAACCTACATTTCTTGAAGCAACTTCATCACTAGTGTTCCCAAGGAAGATGGAAAAATAGCTTCCATGCCATAAACTAGTTGATAGGGAGAAGTACCAATTGATTTCTTTGTGGTTAATCTGTCTGCCCATAGGGCATTGACTAGCTTCTTGTTCCATGTTTTCTTATTATCCTCTAGCAACTTTTTGATGATGTTTACCAGGCTTTTGTTTGAGGATTCTACCAGTCCATTTCCTTGAGGATAATAGGTTGTGGAATGGCCTAGGGTTATATGATACTTATTGCAGAAATCTATCATTCTTTTGGATTTAAAGGCTATTGCATTATCAATAATGAGCTTAGTTGGACATCCAAATCTTGATAGAATATTGGTTTCAAGGAAGGTTATGATAACAGTGTCTGTGGCTTAACTTGAAGGTATGGCCTCTATCCATTTTGTGAAATATTTTGTGGCTATGAGGATCCATTTGTGTTGGGCAGAGGAGGGTGGGTGAATTTCGCCAATGAAGTCTAAACCCCATTGTTGAAAAGGTATTTCAGCAGAGATTGGTTTGAGGGGTAAAGGTAAAAGCTTTTTCTTTCCCTCAAAAATTTGACATTTGTGACAAGAAGTCACATATTTCTTAACATTAGAAAACAAAGTAGGCCAATAGAAACCAGCTATAAGAATTTTATCTACATTGGTCTTCTAGTAAAGGTGTCCTCCACAGTCACTTGCATGAAACTCTTGCAATACTCTGTCAGATTCATCTTTTAATAGGCAATTAAGAAGAATTCCTTCATGATCTCTCCAAAGCAAATCATTGTCTAATATACAAAATTTTAAGGATTTCATCTTTAAAAACCTGCTTTTAGTTCTAGATAATTCAGGAGGATCTTGTAAATTCAATAAAACGTAAATGATATCAGCATACCATGGTGATTCAATGAAGGCCTTACTGATTAGTGGAATCGCCATCTCCTCCTCATCATATATTGTTGCAATAAAGTTTATATCCAAGGCCTAACAGTTTGATTCAGCAATGAGATTGGCTAAACCTTGGCCCTTGATTAACTTAGTTGGTTTGATTTCTATGTCATATTCTAAAATAGTAGCAATCCACTTTCCCCTCTTTCCATCTGGACCTTCCTGAGTTAGGATGTCTTTGACTACTGAATTAGGAACGTAGGCCACTATATGAGAATATAAGATGTATACCCTAAAATCCTTGATGGCTTTGACCAAAGAAAAGGCTTGTTTTTCCATTATGTTATATTTCAAAGGGGCATCTCTCAGGGCTTTGCTAAAGAAAGCAATAGGTTGTTCATAGCCCTGGTCATTTTTCTACAATAAAACTGTAGCAATTGTGTGCTCAGAAGCAAAGGAAAATAAGATGAAATCTCTGTCAAATTTTGGACTGATTAACATTGGTGTTTTAGTTAAGGCCAGTTTAATGTCTTCAAAGGATTTCTTAGCCTCAACAGTCCATTTTATGGTCGAATCTTTTTTCAGCATGTTGTTTAGTGATCTAATTAACTCTACTAAATTGGAAATAAATCTTATAAGAAAATTATTTTTCCCTAAGAAAGCTTGCAATTCTCTAATGTTCCTTGGATGTTGTATCTGTAAGATGGCTTCTATTCTTGCAGGGTATATTCAGATACCATCTTTTGAAATTATATTACCTAATAGCTTTCCTTCTTCTAACCCAAACAAAGACTTCTTGGGGTTCAAGGAAATTCCGTATTTCTTGCATTTAATAAAGACTTGCCTTAGATGATCCAAATGTTGATTGTCAGATTTTGAAAATACAGTAATGTCATCTAGATATATCACAAGGAAATCACGAATTTCTTTTGCAAAGGCTATATCCATAGCCCTCTGGAAATTTGCTCCTACATTCATTAGCCCAAGAGGCATTTTCACATACATGAATGTGCCCCAAGGAGTAGTGAGGGCAGTTTTGGCTTGGTCATCAGGATGAACTAAAATTTGATTGTAACCAGAAAACCCATCTAATAATGAGATTTTGGTTTATCCAACTACCCTTTGTAAAATGTGGTCCATTTTGGAGAGAGGGTAATTGTCTTTTAGTGACACTTTGTTGAGGTTTCTGAGATCCACACAGAGTCTGATCTCACTAGTTTTCTTCCTAGTTGGCACCAAGTTCGAGACCTAATCAGAAAATCTGATTGGTGCTATTATTTTGGCATCATATATCCTCTGAATTTCTTTTTCAATTGAAGGTAATAAGATGGGATTGATCCTTCTAAGTTTTTGTCTGAAAGGCTTTTGATTTTCTTTTATAGGAATAGTGTGTTGTATGACGTTGGTGTCATAGGATTTGAGGTCCTCGTAACTCCAAGCGAAGACATCTTGAAATTCTTTTAATAATTCATTGTATTTCACTTTTTCAGTTGGAGGTAATGATTTTGAAAGTTAGATAAATTTTGGATTTTCATTAGTGCCTATATTACACTCCTCTATATCATATTTCAAAGGTTCCATTTTAGGTTTCCTAGGAACATCATTTGAATCAAACAAATCTTCCAAAGGGGTTAATCCCTTAGGTAAGAAATTATCTTTGAGATTAATTACTTCAGTGTCTTCGTTAATTATTTCATCAATCTCAACTTGCTCTAGGCTTTCTACATCTGACTTAGTAAATTTAGTTGGGTTAAATATATCTAGTTCATCACCTTCTATCGCATTTACTTCTAACTCATCCTCAGAGTCAGGATCTATGGATGTATCAGTATATATGTTGTGATTTGCAAACTCTTCTTATAAATTTAAAAAATTATTTATCTGTTTATCATTAGAAAAGACTTGCCAGTTCTTCAAATTATCTGGAATTGCAAGTCTGTGCCTAACTTCAACAGTGTACTAATAGTTAGGTTGAAAGGGTAACTTGCAAGTGCTGGCAAACATTTCTGAACTATGGGCTTGCATATTGTGTTTTCTGGGGATTACTGCAAGCTTGGTTTCTAAGAAAGTATTAAGTATTTCTACAATAGTTCCTCTATAACAACTTAAGCTAGGATCCTTTGTCATATATATAGCATCAATCTGTTTTATAACTAGTTTAGAGTCTCCCATGACAGAGACTCTTTTAGCTCCTATATTCCTAACTAATTTAAGACCTAAAATTAATGCTTCATACTCGACCATATTGTTAGTACATTTAAAATTTAGTCTGTATGCATGGCCTTCTAAGTGATTATTCTCCAGATTGTATATCCACACTCTTGCTCCTACTCCAAACTTATTAACTGAACCATCAAATTCAAGATGCCATAATATCTCATGCTCATAATTTTCATCATCTGGTGCAGCAAACTTTTCATCACTTACAACAATTTGGCCACTTTGTTCATTGAAAAATTATGAAGTTTGGTTAGTTTCAATTTGTGTAGAAACTACAATTTCTTTTGGTTTTGTATCACTACTGTCTAAAAGAGTTTCTTGTGTTTGATCAGAATTATACAGGATAAAGGAATCAATGTCTGAATGGACAGAGTAGATAGGAAAGTTTTGAGGCCGATCTTGGCTACTTGCCATGTATTTCATTAAAGCTTCTCGGTACAGCTTCTTAGGTTGTCCAAAAACAGAGATTGTTGCATATGACATATCAAGTTGTAAAGATCCCTAAAGTTTGGCTTCCCATGATCTGGATAAAAGCATGCCATACTTTGGTGGGATGTTAGCAACCACAATATCCATAAGGATGTTTTTGGTAGGATATTGAATTAAGGTAACACAAAGGTCTTTAATCAATCCTACACATTTTACTTGACTTGAGTCAAATGAGAATAAGTCCTTGTAAGGCCTTGTAATATTTAGGTTTAATTTCTCCATTACTGATTTGGGCATTAAGTTGTAGGAGGCCCCAAAATCCAACATTGCATTGTGTACAATTTTTTCATGGATGCTAGGGCTAATGTATAAAGGTGGTACTCCTCCTTCTAGTGGTTTGCCATTAACATCTGGACCAAATATAAGTTCTGGTTGGTCATCAAATAGGTTAACAGAATCCTCATTTTCAGCAATGTTTAAGGTCTGGTTTATCTGTGATTTGTAAGTTCCATTCTTGATTAGTTCTGTTAAAGGGACTGAAATCTTTAGCTTAGCCACCTTTGCTCCCAAATTGAATGGAAAAAGGGCTTTTTCTGTTTGAGGGTTTTGAATTTTCACAATAGGTATTTGAGTGGGATGGTCCTCTTTTCCTTTATTGGGGACCTCTTTATGTGGGTTTTCAAATTTATTGTTTTGAGTTTTATCCACTAGTTCTTTAGGGGGAATTGAAATGGATGGCTGATCATCAGAAGGTTGATTAGGGGTTATATCTATAATGGTGGGTCCAGAAGGATTCTGGTTCTGTCTGGGGAGAATCTGGAGGATTTTAGAAACCGGGGCTTCTTTGATTTTCTTGGGTTGATTTGGCACTGTTTTCTTGGTTTGGTCAGGGACATCCGTGTTCTTTTTACTCTTAGGTTATACTGTTTATGCACTTCAAAGATGGCTGAATCCTAACCTTGTTTATAATCAAATGACTCTCCAGACTGGATTTGAAATTGTTGCAACATATGCAATTCCTGCTCATCTTGAGTTAGAAAAATAGTATCCTCATCATCTAATCCCATTAAATTGATCTATGTGTCTTGTTCTGGGTCTTCAGGATGGGATGTTGTTGCATAATTTTCTTGAAAAGGAGGCCTAATATTCTGATCAGGTTCATTTTTTCCACTGTTTTGATTCTGGTTTTTTCTAAAGTTCGGGTTTCTAACTGGAGGTGCTTGTTGATTATCCCATTGGGGTTTCCTTTCTATGTTATCTATTCTATCCATTAGTCTTTCCATACTTTGTTGGGTGTGGAACCTAATTATCTTCTGTATTCAAAGGTTTTAGTTGGATGTATACCCCAGGAAGACTGTACACCCCTCCACGCGAGGGGGTGCGGGGGGGACTTGTCCCCCCTGCGGGGGTCCGGGGGCCAGCGGTCCCCCGGCAGGGGTTCAGGGTCTTGTAAAAGTCTAGTAATTTCTAGTCAATCTGGGTCATTCATTAGGTGGATGATCTAACGGTAGAAGTTATGTTTAATTTAGGGTTTTTTGCCCTAGAAGGCAACCCCTCACTATATATGAGGGAATTGTATTGCGTCTATGTATATCTGTATTCTGAGTGAGGAAGAGAGAGGAGATTGAGAGCGAAGAGGCTGTTACAGCGTATCTGCTGTAGGTTGTATCTTTTCAGTTTGTTGGATAATATAATACAAGAAGGACTAGTTGTTTGTCCATGGATGTAGCCCAAATTGGGTGAACCACGTATATCTGTGTCTCTCTTGTTTTATGAGTTTTATGTGTTTATATTTCTGCAATATTTTATGTGTTCCATTGCTCCGTAATATATAATTTTCTAACATACATTTGGCTAAACTATATATTTTGATGTCAGATGGTGAAGCTTCATCTTTAGCAGTTCCTCTCTTTTCATTTCTAACTCTAGCTCTTTTAGCTAACAAATTATCTTCAACACTAACAGCTACACTTTTCATTTCTTCTAATGTTGGGGGGTTTCTTTCCCAAAGTTGGAATGCCATATTTGTGTCAAAACCATCAGGGAATTTTATTAAGGCTAAGTCAGGTGGTGGTATAAGATTAACTGGGGTTGCATTATATATACTCTTAAATCTAGTGCAGTAATATTGAACAGTTTCATTAGGTCCCCTTCTAATATTTTCATATTCTGAAAGGATTTGTAGGAGATTTTTCTTCTTTTCCCATCTGTTCAAAAATTTCTGATGAAATGCTTCTAAACTATCGATACTATTATTAGGCAATGCTCTAAACCATTTCCTAACATCACCAGCTAAAGTCTGAGTAAATAGTCTCATTTGAACATCCACAATATCAATTTCATGTAGTTCAAAGTAATATGTCATCTTATTGACATGGTGTTGTGCAGTGTAGTGTCCTGTGCCATTAAATTGAACAATGTTTCTCTGGTAGTCTGTTGGCATAGCACCAAGTGGGGCAGGTAAAACAAGAGGAGCATATTTGTTTGCATGGCTGTAGGCTGGGAGGGGTTAAGATATGGATGAAGAATGGATGAAGAACTAGGACTAGTAAGCGGTGAATGGGATATAATAGGTTGGTGAGGAAGAGTAGGTATAAATGGTGGTGGAGAATGGACTTCAAAAGTTGAAGGGAACAACGGTGAACTGAGAGTGGTGGAAAATTGTTCAAAAAGCTCAAGGATCTTAGTAGTACTAATGGATGATTGTGGAGAACTTAGAATGTAATCATCAATTGACTAGTCGGCTTTTTGGACTTCAAGGTCTGCAATGAAATCAGGGTCTAGAACAATGTCGTATATTTCATTTTCAAACTTTGCTTTAAATAATGACAAATCAAATTGCTCATCAAAGGGAAGATCTTCTAAAAACAACCACTCATCACGACATGAATTAGCTTTAATCAATGGTGTGTGACTAGCTGAAATTTATTCCTTTTTGGATTTCCTTGAAATCAGGTTGGGATTATCAACTACTGGGGCAGGGTTTGGATCTGGGTTAGCCCTAGTATAATGAGTTCTCCTTGAAGCCAGAATTTCAAAAAATTTCTAAATGTTTTCTTTTGTGAGATTTTTAAAATAACTTCTGATAAATTACTTTAAGAGGCTCAAAATACAAATTCAAAATTTCTTAAAGATTTATTAGGACTGAGGGTTTGATTCCCCAGTGTGGTCATCACTATGCTATCACTCAAAATTTTTCCCTAGAAGTTATCAGAAGAAGGAAAAGGCCAAGGTAACCACAAACCAACCTTTTAAGTATAGGCTCTAGCCAACCTATGACTCAAAGAGGGCTCTCTCTATATGATTTAGTTTTGTTTGTTGATATTTTAGGCTAGTTCTTAAAGTTCAGGGGGTTTGTTTTGTATTGGATGTTGGATGGTGGAATCCATAAAGCAGATGGATAAACTGATGTCTTTGGACCATTAGGATATGGATTCAAAGAAGGGCAGCAGAACTGGAATTAACTCATTAAAGGGAGTGTTCAAAGGGAAAGCTAGCAGAGTAAAATGCAGGTCTTTGGGCCAAATGGATGAAATGATCCTAACTAGGGTGAGAGAGCACCTAAGAATTCTCAGACCGGGATTAAGATGAGGAACATAGGTTAATCATGAGCAAAGGGCAATTAAGAATCCTTTACTATAGACTAGAGGGAAACTACCTAGACTAAGGAGCAATCAAGAACTCCTTAACTTAGATAATTAGCAAAAAACATTAAAATGCATAATAGTTAAAACAGAGTGCAATGAAGCAAATTCTGAGATATCATTCCATATTATAGCATTCATATTTCAGATACATTAAAGATTGTGGAAAACTTTAAAGAAAAATAGCAACATAACAGAAAATACTTGTCTGCACTTTCGCTCTACACATGAATCTAGAGAAATGTCTTGGATTTATTCATTAATCCAACTTGCTGGTCCAAACATTGATACAATAGCTTACAGTATCTGATCAAGAAAGTCTATAGAAATGTCTAAGAATCCACCCTACATACTTCGAATGGTGAAGTATTTATACAAAAACTACTACAAAATATCTCAAAACAAACTTGAGATTTAATCTAGGAGATACAAGTATCTTCTTGCAAGAAGATAGAGATAGCTATTTAACTGTTACATGTTGTCCCTTTTTATTTTGTAATGCTGGCTTTTATGGTTGAATTTGTATCCCTTTATGTTGGCTTGTATTTGTGATCTTTCACGTTGGAATCTTCTTCAATTTTGATCTTTCACCTGATACTCTTTGACCTTGATACTCTTTGACTATGCTGCCCTATTTTCATATGTTTACCTGGCTACTCTCATTTTTACTGTGCAGTAACTTTTTGCTGTAAATTTATCATAGTAAATCATTCATCTTTTCCCACCATTCTGCCTTAGGTAATTTGACATTCATCATTCTCCTATAGATCTCATCGGCTTCAGTATACTTGGAAAAATTAGGCTTGGGGAGGAATAAATGTTTTATCTCATGCTCAAGGAAAAACAAGTTTTCAAATGTGTTGTACAAAACTTTCCCTATTGGCAGGGCTTTTATTGATGAAGTGCTAGCTTGTTCCTTAGCCAACTGTTTGATTCTATTACCATAGTCCAACTGTGTCATGAGTTTTTCATTGATAACCAAAGGACCGGGCATACCTTTCTCCCTCAAAATTTGGAATTTAGCGATGAACCTATCAATGGCTACCTGCATGTTGTGGCACTTTTCTTCTATGTTAAGCATAAGGTTCCTTTTGGAAAGGACCTTCCTTATTTCCAAAATGGTCTCAGTTCTATCTTCTATGTCCAACTCAACGAGCTCATACCTATTTTTGTTGTTGTGGAAGTGGATGAGTCTATTGGCATCCTCAGGCATGTCTCCTAATTCTTCTTTGACCTTTTAGATAGCTTTTGTAGCTATCTTACCTAATTCTGTCTACTCAAAAATGACTTGAATAGATGGCCAAATATCATTGACAGAGTCAATGATATTGGCCCACAACATTTCCTTGGTTTGACCAAGTGCTTTCTCTAAGACTTTGATTCTTTCACTCATTCTTTGGGCCTTTTGTGCTTCTTCCTTTTGCTTAGGCTGGGAAAGTTTGTAGTCAATTTCCAAACTTGCCACCTTTTCTTTCAATTTTTTCATTTCTGTAGCCTAGTTAGACATCTCTTCCATGGCTTTAACCAATTCTGCTACTTTCTCTCCTGATGGACCTGTTGTTGTAGATTCTACTGTGACTAGCAATGTTGTGGTAGGTGGAGCTGTAGGTGCTAGTGTTGGCCAGGTAAATCCCCTCTGCGGACAGAGGCGGTCCCCACTAGCCCAGAATGGGTCTAGCAACAATCAAACAATGCTAACACGCAAGTTCCTAATTACAAATTAAAGGTAAATGATGAGAGCCTACTTGGATTCCAACGCTAGTGTTGTAGAAGAGTCGACACTCCCATTCCTTTGCTCCGGCTGGTCACGATCCTCACGATCTCCATGAATGGACACCTGCACATGCAAAGAATGACACAAATACAAGCATAAAATCCAATAGGTGCAATTATCTATCGGTCAGAAAAGATATAACTCAAACATCATTACAATGAACAACAAGAGTGGAACCATAATGATAGTCATCTATTATTGATAAACAACAAAGAAGAATACAACCATAGTTCTGACGTCAAATTCTGTTATGAAACCAGCTCAAGAAAAGATAGAAAAGATAGATCAACGCCTTAGAATTCAGCCTCTTCGAGGGAGCAACCTCCTTTACATTACATAAATGAACAATTCTTGGATGATACAAATGAAAAGACTTCCTTTCTATATATAGGAGTCTAAGGGGTCATAACATAATCAGAGCCGACATAACAATAATAATGTAAGGGCACAATAATAACAATAGTGGGCTTCTATGGGGCACAATAGTAACAATATGGGCACTACATGGGTACATCAATATAATAAGTGGGTTATACTAATAACAATAAGGGGTTACACTAGTAGTATAGGGGCCTAACATGCCCCTCTCCTTCAAAAAGCGTTGTCCTCAACGCTTGAGTAGTTCTTGATGCTTCTGTATAAAATTCTTGTCCTCCCATGTGGAATATTCAGCGGGTAAGTTCTTCCACTTGATGAGATACTCTGAAATTGATCGATTTCGTAGCTGTCGGGTTCTTTTTTCTGTGACTGCTCCAGGTTCCAATATGATTTTTCCTTCCTCTTTAATTTCTGGCAATATTGTTTGAATTGGGATCTTTTGCAACTTTTGAATAAGTGGCCATACTTCTTCGTCCTTCTTCCATTCATCTCTTGCTTCGTTTATCCAATCTGGTTGGATAATATAAATAGCACAAAACAATGCTTCCACATCCTCATCCTTGAAGAGTCTTCCCATTCGGTAAGGTCGCCATTTTTTAAGTGCCTGTTGTTTCGTTTGATTTTGCACAGAAGTGGCGTTATCCTTTAAAAGTTGGAGAACTTGTTGTTGATGCTCGATGTGATCTTTCACTGCTTGAACCTTTTTCTTCTTGATATGTCCTTCTATCTCTAGAGTTGGAGGAGTGGTAATTTCTTCCAATCCTTTACAAGATATGGTCGGATTTATTTCTTGATGCTCGATGTGATCTTTCACTTCTTGAACATTTTTATTCTTTATATGTCCTTCTATCTTGATAGTTTGAGGAGTGGTAATTTCGAACAATGAATTACAAGATACGGTTGGATTCATTTCTTCTTTCTCGATGTGATCTTTCACTTCTTGCACCTTTTTCTTCTTGATATGTCCTTCTATCTTGAGAGTTTGAGGAGTGGTAATTCTTGCCAATGCTTTACAAGATATGGTCTGATTCATTTCTTCTTTCTCTGGGGTGGGGTCCTGGCGTATATCTTCTTCTTTTGATGTTTCTTGATCCTTTTCTTCCTCCTCTTCATATTCTATGTAAAATAATTTCTTCTCAGCACACTTATGACCTTTAGTGCATTTGCTATCACAATTGTAACAAAGCCCTTTTTCTCTTTTTTCTTCCAATTGTTGTGGTGTAACCCTTGTAGGTTGTGGAAGGCTAGGAGAAACAACACTTCCATCTTTATAGTTGTGAGGGGTACACTTCCTGGTTTCCATAATTTTGCTTTCCACTATGTCACAAAGCCCTATTACTCTTTCCAATTGTTGTGGTGTTGCTCTTTGTATCCTCATAATGTGCTATCATTTCCTCCGTGAAAATTGACCACGTAACAAGTTGCTTACGAGAACAAAGCCTTTTGTACCATAAAAATTGATCTGGTTCTAAAGTATCCAATCTGTATAGCTATCTGAAGTATCCAATTTACCGGATCCTTGCCATCAAACTTCCTCATCTTGCTTTTTCTTAATTTTAGGAGCTCTACCTTGAAACGACTGTAACTCTGTACTTTTGGATATTTAAGTTCTGAAATTATGAACTATAGTAGCCCTCTATGTCCTCTTTCCAATGCCACCAGTCTGATCCAAATTGGATTCTCCAAGAAAGAGTTATGCACAATCTCCCAAGATGACCTGATTATAGACTAGTTCAGTAGAGCGAACTTGTACGATGTGCCACGAGTCACTGTTTCAACCTTTGGATCTAAAAAATTCATATAAGAAAGGACAGTCCATCCTCTTTCTGTACCTTCTTACTAAATTTCAATCCGATCCCCAGAGAAAAAGTTATGACGATTTTCCCCAGGTCACCTGTTTTGAATGTAATTCAGGAGTCTGGAAAAAGACCAACTTCCTCAGATCATATCTCCGCAAATATTGCGAGAAAAGCTCTGAAATTTGGACCCCTGGTTCAGCACGATTTCTTCTCAAATGGGTTTTTTTTTTTACTTCTAAAACGTCACAGAAAAAAAAGTTATAGCGAAAATGCCACGATGACCTGTTTGGAGCAGCAAAACCCTAGAATCCAAAGCTCTGATACCAAATGTTATGAAACCAGCTCAAGAAAAGATAGAAAAGATATATCAACGCCTTAGAATTCAGCCTCTTCAAGGGGAAACCTCCTTTACATTACATAAATGAACAATTCTTGGATGATACAAATGAAAAGACCTCCTTTCTATATATAGCAGTCTAAGGAGTCATAACATAATAAGAGCCGACATAACAATAATAATGTAAGGGCACAATAATAACAATAGTGGGCTTCTATGGGGCACAATAGTAACAATATGGGCACTACATGGGTACATCAATATAATAAGTGGGTTATACTAATAACAATAAGGGGTTACACTAGTAGTATAGGGGCCTAACAAATTCTCCTTTGGCTGGGTGATCAGCTACATATGCCTTGCAAGCTTGTCGGGATTGGGAACAAGCCTCTCTCTCTTTGATTATGAATGCAAAGAAGACTCTTACAGCAATCTCTTAGACTTCTGAAAGTATAATTCTCCCTATGCTCAAACTAGCTTGTCAAAGGCAACAGAACAAGCTTTTATAGATGGAGGAGAAGGAGATAAGATCAATCACACCATCTATGGGATTGGGTTTATCCTCAATAGCTATTATGGATAGAGGAAAAGGAGATAAGATTAATCACGACATCCATAGGATTGGCATTATCCTTAAAAAGCTTCATGAATCGAAAGGAAAGAACCTTCGCGCGTGCGTTTGTTAAAAAGCTTTACCAAACTTGGTTGGTGCAAGTATAGCTTTGAGACAGAGCGCCAACTGGTGCACCCTCTTTGGAGGATTTCCCCCATTGGCGCGAGTAATACACTGTGGATCCGCGCTAATGGAAAAAGGGAACTTTTTAAGGATATTCTGCAGAAGATGTCTTCAGGGCATATGAAGTCCATACTTAGGGGAACATAATGCAAGCGTTTTCAAGTTATGTCACTTCTCACAGGTCCCGGAATGAGTCCTTCAAAGTGCGGGAGAGGGTTAACAGGGACGGTGACAAATGGTGACAAAAAACTATGTAACAGATGCCCCCTAAAGCATGAGGCCCGAGAGAGAGAGGGGTGAAATGCTTTACAAGAACACATGCAACTGAAAATGCTGCCACCGGAGAATCTGCATAGAGAGGTACAACTGATATCTCAAGTACATGATATATGTGGTATGGGTGCAGCCATCCATAACAGAGTACATAATAATCTAGATCCAAGGTATGGGTGTAGCCATCCTGTGAGGATCGATGAATAGACTCAGGCATGGTCGCAGCCATCTAGTGAATGAGTCATGTAATAATCACAATCCACAAAATTGCAGCCTGGATTCCAACAGACAAAATCCAGGGTCTTGCGCTCCATCTCGACCCGAACAAAAGTACAAGTTCAAGAATGTGAATACATGAGTTGTAGTCGAACATGCATGAACATCGTCTGATTACCAGTCAATAATGAAAACTATTAATAGAAGTGAGAGGTACCACCAATAATGACAATGGTCCTCAAGGTACTATAGGTACAATCTATGACGTGCGAATCAGTGAGCTGGCGTCGAACACCCGTAGAATCATTCGATCAGAGGCCAATGATGAAAACCTCACGTCGAACACAAAGAACCTACCATTAAGGCATGCAGGCTCTAAGGCACCGGAAGGGAGTCTCTAGATCAGCTTCCTGGATAATGAGCTGAAGTCGACAGGAAGTGACCTTGATCGAAGGTGGGCCATAGTGTTTCCCACATCATCGACACGAGACAGAGGAAGAATGTTGTGGTGAATCAGAATTATGCGAGCTATCAGAGGGAGCTTGTTATTCTGCAGAGGTCAACTTCTCTTGAACATATCGGCGGCATGACAGTGGACTTGGCAGTATTTGACATCAATGGATCAAAGGTCATGGTGACGAGGCAATGAGCAAATGAGAGGTCAAACAGGATCACCCAAATCCACGAAGGCAAGTGAAAAACGAGATGAGATGTCCCCACCCAGACACGAAAGCAGACAAGTGCCATGTTCAAGAGTGACATACTGCCGACACGACAATAATTATGGTTCCATTTTCCCCCACCATTTCTGGCGAGTACCCCAGTTATTTTTTTTTTAACAAGCTTGGCGGGGATAGCATATGCTTGTGAGGCGTCATTTCGACGGAATCCAATGTCATCAGATTTTAACGAGTCTGACAGAGGAAGAACTCAACGTCTTTTCATGTTTAGAGAGTTTGAAAAGACAGCAGAAAAGAAAACTCCAAGGGTTTCCTTTTTCGTAAAGTTGTGTCTCTTGAGCCCGAAAAAGTATAAAACAATGCTCAAAAGAACTGCCCGACCATTACGATCGAGGAGTACTTTTCATGTTTAGTGACTTCGACCTGAAAAAGTAGAAAAGCAACCGAAATCACGTCGTTTCATAACCATTAACGAGCCTGAAATGACAAGGACCCGACAATCTTTTCGTTTTTACACGGTTGGAAAAGAGTTCAAAGATGACCACCCCTTATTTACATTTAGCGAGTCAAGAGGAATAACTCGGCAATCTTTTCGTCTTTAAACGGTCGAAAAAGAGCTGAAAGTAGACCTCCATTTTTATTCTCTTTAACGAGTCAAAAAGGGAAAAATACTCGGCAATATTTTCATTTTTTACGAGTCGGAAAAGAGCTTAAAAGGAGACTCGTCCTGGAGGAACGAGTGGTATAAATGGTAGCAACTGGTTCCGGTAATGGTGGAACTACTCAAAACATACAATGGTCAAGAGGCTGGCTAATAAAACCACTCATTGTTGCGGTTCCTCAGGAAAGGATAAACAACCAAGTGAAAGAATATGATCAGCCAAAGAGATGGTGGCGATGGAATGAAACAACCAAGGCTCATCTAGCAAAGTTTAGCGGATAAAGTGGCAATCACGAGATGTTAATCGGGTATGGGTTCATGTTTACACAAGCTTGAACCGTGGAGAACTCTGCCTGGATTCGGTTTCATGTTTACACAAGCTTGAAACAAAAAACTATGCTTGTTATAAGTTCGCATGCCCCCAGCATAATAACGCAAAATGAGGTACATGCCCCCCAAGCTTCATTGCATTCAACAAAGTGGATGGAATGAAGGTTCACTCTCGAGATCTATGAAAGACTCGACTTGTATTTTACGAGATCTTAATCAAAGACTCGATTTGGAAAGGAGGAGATGTTTCATTTTTTAATGAGGTTGACCTAGGAAAAGAACTATCCTCATAACCCTTATTTCATTTTTTAATGAGCTTGACACAAGATCGGGAACTATGCTCGGCCAGACCTAGTTTCATTTTTTTAAGGAGCTTGACACAGGAAAGGAACTATGCTCCACCAGACCTAGTTTCATTTTTTAAGGAGCTTGACATAGGAAAACGAACTATGCTTCGCCAGACCTAGTTTCATTTTTTAAGGAGCTTGACATAGGAAAACGAACTATGCTCCGCCCGACCTAATTTCATTTTTCAAGGAGCTTGACATAGGAAAACGAATTATGCTCCGCCAAACCTAGTTCCATTTTTTAAGGAGCTTGACATAGGAAAACGAACTATGCTCCGCTAGACCTAGTTTCATTTCTTAAGGAGCTTGACATAGGAAAACGAACTATGCTCCGCCCAACCTAGTTTCATTTTTTAAGGAGCTTGACATAGGAAAACGAACTATGCTCCGCCAGACCTAGTTTCATTTTTTAAGGAGCTTGACATAGGAAAACGAACTATGCTCCGCCCGACCTAGTTTCATTTTTTAAGGAGCTTGACATAGGAAAACGAACTATGCTTTGCCAGACCTTCATTAGAATGAACAGGAAGTTGGAGCTTCCAAGAGTGCCACTCCGGGTGGAAGGGTAATATCTCGAAAGTCAGGACCCAATGCCCCCAGGACACTATGCACGATGGCGGCATCACTGGATCCAGGCATGGGATAAGTGGCCACGTAGTTGATCTGTGGTGGGGAAGATGCAACTGGTGGATGAAAACCAGGAGGGGATGGTGACTGCGCAGAAGGCACCCGGGGACGAACGAACGATAATTGATCTATAGTCACTATCCTTCCATCGTGTGGAAAGCAAACCACACGGAAAAGTGAAGAGACCAGGGCCCCCATGGCATAAACATAGTCACGGCCAAGGAGAAGACTGAAATCTAAAGCACCTTGGGTAACCGATACGTCTATATAGACGGTCTTGCCTCCCAAAGTAATAGGGAAATTTGGAAGGATCCCTAATGGTTGACTAGTTCCTCTATCAAAAGCCGTCAGATTCGGGGTGACTGGCACAAGCTGTGGGGAACCCAAAGCTTTCCAAGTAGTGGCAGCCATAAGACTGACAGATGCACCCTCATCCAAAATAGTGCCAGGTATTTCCCTATTATAGGCGTGTACCATGACCTAGAAAGGCACATGGGATGGAAGGCGGGAGGTAGTCAAACGACTCCAGTCGAAGAAAACGACTGAAATACTTGGTGGGGGAATCGCATGATTTCCCCCCCTGCTCTAAAGGGACCGAAGCAGTACTCTAGGGAGCAGCTGGGATAGGAGAATCATTTCCAGACGCAGGAGAATCTGAGGAGACGAGAAGAACATGGGAATGATGCTCTTCCGAAACAGAGTGGTCAACGGGTGGTGAACTCGATTCGACACTCTTTCCGATCAATGGTTGGTCTGGAACAGGCTTGGCAGAGCCAGGTTCAGGAAGAGGAGGCTGGACAAGAGAGGAATCTTGGTCGATCTCTTTGTCAGCAGGGGAACGATTTGCAGCTGTAGAAAGATGTTGATAGCCAACGGGTAGTTGGGGTGAAGGAGTTGTGAGACTTTCCAAGACAACGGAGGCTTTATCCATGAGTGGACAAAGGTGAAGGGGATGATTGCCTTCACAGAGTCTACAAGGGATTCGAATCTTCCCTTTTCCCTTACCATTTCCAACTGATAGGGTAGCATCGCCGTGAGCTCCAGAGGATGATGAGGGGCGGGCCGGATCACGAGACCATACTTCTAAGACCTTGGGAATGCCAGGACAATCGAGAAGAAGATGGTCCTCCTTGCATAATCTACAAGGAAATTTGACTTTCCGTGGAGGAGCAGAAGGTGGCCCGATGGGAGGTGTACTCGAGGGACTAGCTACAGTTTTAGCCTCTCCCTTAGGAGACTTCTTCTTCTTCATCATCTTCTTCTTCTTCTTAGTCACCTGGTTACTCGAATCTAGACTTTCACCAGGCAAAGTAGAAGATGAGGACGTAGAAACAGGCAAAGAAGGGGAGAGGTCCACCTTAGAATCAACATGATGTTGTTCAGGTGGAGGGACTGATTGACCAGAAGTTGAGACAACAGGGACCAAAGAGGTTGGGAACAACCAAACAGGCAACCCAACAGTTAACCCTGGGAGGGACAACGTTGCCATGTAAGGAGCACCAACATTCCCAAAAGGAGCGAAATGACCAAGGTTTCCGTCAGAGGGGATCCCTGGGTTGGTGAACCTCGGAAAGGTTGCCATCGAAAAAGAAGCCTACTCAAGCTAACGCAAACAAGATCTAACTGGGTAAATGTGAATCATGGTCGAATAAATTTTAAGACAAAGGAACTGAACTTGACCTTTTCATGTTTTAAGAGTCGAGAAAAGGACGAAAACGTGACTCTAGTCGCCTTCGAATGTTTAGTGAGCCTGAAGTGACAAATGCTCAGGTGAGCCTTTTCTTTTAGGGAGTCCGAAAAGGATCAAAAGTGACTACTCTGGAGAAACTAGGCAAAGGGTTTACCAAACAAATCCGTAAAACTGCATATACACCTTGGCAATCATATGAAAACCAAGGACTTTCCGTACGACAGTTAATCTTCCCGAATGTTGTGTTCAGTGCATTACGGCTTGTAAGGCGACAGACACGGCTTCCTGTGGATAAAGGATGATAACCTAGTGGGGTCTCCCCACATACTCGACGGTACGTGGGAGCACAAATCCGTGCTAGAACACTATTGAGTCACAAAAGGAGGAATCACCCAACCTTAATGTGAAACAACAGTGACTAAGTTTAACGATGCCGGAACACGTCTCTAGCCTAGACCTCTAGATGTATGCGTTAAGTTCCAATGCATTTTTAGATTCATTCAGTTCATTTTATGGTTGATCTTTGATTAGGTTTCAGTTTCCAGGTCCTACCGTATGTAATCTCTCACAATTTCCTAAATGCAAGATATATGCCAAAATATATCATTTCATTCGATGAACGCTAGCTACGAGAGAGTTGAGATCTTTCAATCAAACAAAATGATCATAAAACAATCAACAATGACTCTAATGCAGCTAATGGCAATAAACGAAACTTTTCTTTAAAGTCACTAATCGCTAATAACAATGAAAAGCTCTAATTTCCATTAACTACTGCAACGCAAAAGAGATTGTTTGTTTTCTTTTCGATGGCAAAATGCACTAAACAAATTTTGAGAGATAATAAAAAAGAGTAAAAGAAACAAATTTCACTCAATGAAAACACAATCAAGTCCCTGAAACACCAATACAATCTTTCAAACCAAGAAAAATCACAAAGACCTCAATGAGCTATGTGATCTAAGCCCAAAACGAAGCCAAGTGGAATCCAAGTGAAAAAGAAGTGAATCACTCAAATAACGCAATAAAAAGCTTAACAATCACTGAAAAAGTACAAGAGAGTAACCAAAAAGTTGACTGGACCAACAGAAAACCAAAACTCCTAAGGAAGGCTCGATTGCCCAAAGCCACTAGATGCCCTAGGGCTAAAATGTGAAATCGGTAGAAAAAAGCAAACACCCAAAGGGTAAAGGCCAAAAACCAATCAAACAAGACTCTAACACATTCAAGTGATTGAAAGATGTATCCAGACACAAAAACCAAGCTTGGAAGGCTCAAAACAAGCAAACTCTAAAAGTTTCCCTGGGTTGGCGCGACTTTCAAGCTAAAAGTAGTGCCAATTGAGGATTGACACGGGATGTACATTGACAAGTGGCGCCAATTGGTGCGACTGTCATGCAAAAAAGAGCGCCAATCAAGTTTGCTATGCTAAAATAAAAAACAAGCAATCCAAGACTAGGCCAGCAGTACCCAGACAGACCAAGAAGCAAGAGACAACAGAGGATCCAACCCAAAAAGTTATCTAAGCAATCAAAACAAGAGAAACCAAAGAGACAAGACAAACTCCAAGTTGTTTAGTTCGTAAACCAAACCGGAGATTGACTGAAGTGGCGTTGATCTACTTCGCTATTGCAAAGCAATAGCGTTTCGAAGGCTATCTGGTCGTACTTTAGGCTCCGTCTAAAGTTTACAAATTAAATAACAAGCTAACTCCCCAGCGGAGTCGCCAAATTGTTGGCCAGGTAAATCCCCTCTGTAGACAGAGGCGATCCCCACTAGCCCAGAATGGGTCTAGCAACAATCAAACAATGCTAACACGCAGGTTCCTAGTTACAAATTAAAGGTAAATTATGAGAGCCTACTTGGATTCCAACGCTAGTGTTGTAGAAGAGTCGACACTCCGGTTCCTTTGCTCCGGCCGGTCACGATCCTCACGATCTCCGTGAATGGACACCTGCACATGCAAAGAATGACACAAATACAGGCATAAAATCCAACAGATGCAATTATATATCGGTCAGAAAAAAATATAACTCAAACATCATTACAATGAACAACAAGAGTGGAACCATAATGATAGTCATCTATTATTGATAAACAACAAAGAAGAATACAACCATAGTTCTGACATCAAATTCTCCTTTGGCTGGGTGATCAGCTACATATGCCTTGCAAAGCTTGTCAGGATTGGGAACAAGCCTCTCTCTCTTTGATTATGAATGCAAAGAAGACTCTTACAGCAATCTCTTAGACTTCTGAAAGTATAATTCTCCCTATGCTCGAACTAGTTTGTCAAAGGCAACAGAACAAGCTTTTATAGATGGAGGAGAAGGAGATAAGATCAATCACACCATCTATGGGATTGGGTTTATCCTCAAAAAGCTATTATGGATAGAGGAAAAGGAGATAAGATTAATCACGACATCCATGGGATTGGCATTATCCTTAAAAAGCTTCATGAATCGAAAGGAAAGAACCTTCGCGCATGCGTTTGTTAAAAATCTTTCCCAAACTCGGTTGGCACGAGTATAGCTCTGAGACAGAGTGCCAACTGGCACGCCCTCTTTGGAGGATTTCCCGCATTGGCGCGAGTAATACACTGTGGATCCGCGCTAATGGAAAAAGGGAACTTTTTAAGGATATTCTGCAAGAGATGTCTTCAGGGCATATGAAGTCCATACTTAGGAGAACATAATGCAAGTGTTTTCAAGTTATGTCACTTCTCACAGGTCCCGGAATGAGTCCTCCAAAGTGCGGGAGAGGGTTAACAGGGACGGTGACAAATGGTGACAAATTATTGTGTAACGGCTAGTGAAGCTACCAGTGTAGAAGGGACTGATGTGGATACTGTAGGGATGACATCTTTAGAAGTTGTGGCCAAGTTGCTTTGCTTCAATTGAATTAAAGTGTCCAACTCCTTTTCTGTCTCCTTTAATTGATAATTCAACTTTAGGACCAAGTCCATCAAATCCTCATGTTTGGTTTGGCTCTCTAAGACTTCTAGAGTTTGGTGATGTTGCAGCTAGGGTATTTTTAATTGCCTCTTAAGTGCAGCAATATCATCGTTTTTCTACTTTATAAGTTGCTCTGTAGCTTTTATATCCTTGGGATCATGTCCCAATTCAATCACTAAGTCCTCTAAGGACTTGATCCTTGTATCCTTGGCCTATGAGGAGGCCTTCTCTAACTGAAATTGTGCCAAGATGTTGTTTAAAGAGCTTTGTAGCTGATGAGCAGTTATGACTTTACCTGTCAGGGTGGAGTATATCATTTCTCCATCCTGTTTGTGCAGTTCAATATGGTCTATGGGATGAATATCCCTTGCCAACACTTCATTGTCAACCCTTTTGAAATCAGATGTTGTCTTGGGCTGCTGTGTTGTAGGTTTGATGAAAGACATCAACAGTTTTCCCTCTTTAATGTAAAAGGCTGACATTAGTCTTGTTTGATTTGTGGGAGTCAAATTTAGGTATTGAGCATATGTTTGGGCCTTAAGCCTCTCATTTCTCGCTTTGATTTCGTTGTACCTGTCCTTTATGTCCCGATCTTTATCAACAGGCCTATTGAAGGAAGATACTTCCACACTAAGCCGCCTTTCTAGCATCTGAGTCTGTGATGTGGAAGGCTCTTGTATGCCTTCAGATGCAGTAGTGGGCCTACTTCTTTCTACCTCTGTTTTGGTAAGTTGCACTGATTCTTTTGTGTATTCCTATTCAGAGGCCAGATTGAGCCTTTGCCTCTTTCTTGTTTCTTGTTGCAAATTAGAGGTGTCCATTCCTAAAGTGGAAGCTCCCTCTCTGTTTTTTTTTGGAAGTTTCTCCTCATTTTGAGGACTCTGCATGACTGGAGGGGTACTCAGGGCTCTTTCTTGCTCTTCTGGTACCTACAAAAAAGAGCTCTCATGAAGCTGCTTTTCCAAATCAATCAGATCATTTTCTACATCTACTCTTGTGCTGTCCCTATCTACTAAAGTGTTTTCCACCCATTTTGTTTGATTTGCATATGCCTCTATTTCTGGTATGGGGTGGTGGATGAAAGGTCCTAGATTGACCTTTTGTCTTTTCTTGGTAATGAATTCCAAAGGGTCATATCTCCATACAAAACTCATTTGGAATTTCATTCTCTGTAGGATTAGATCTGCCTCTTTCCCTGCCTCTCTGGAATTGCATATGAAGGGACCTAATTGGTCTTTGATTTTGAAATTGGCCTTCTTCT
The DNA here is from genome assembly GCA_031772625.1 of Pinus tabuliformis. NCBI lineage: Eukaryota > Viridiplantae > Streptophyta > Pinopsida > Pinales > Pinaceae > Pinus > Pinus tabuliformis. The sequence goes on along the minus strand of CM062810.1, from coordinate 663,565,475 downwards.
TGGCATTGAAAAATTTTACCTCATCTGCATTGATGATCTGTCTGTAACATTCTAAGGCAAACAACCTCATGGGGAGGTATCTTGGCAACTTATATGGTGCAATTAGGCAACCATATATTCTGATTTCTATGTGGTTTTGGTAAAGGTACCAATCACCCACTTTGGTTTTCTTGGAAAGTTGGAGGACTCTCTTTATCTCTAGGCTTATCCTAAGTGGAGGATTTCCAGTGAGCATAGTCATGATTGGATGCACAAAATATTCTATGAAGTCAGAGTATGTATAAGGTGATCTAAACTCATGGAAAAGTGGGTCCAAAAGATGACAGATCTGGGCTGGCTGATCTAAAAATCCCTCGTGAGTGATCTCAGTTAATTAATTAATGAATGAAGGTATTACAGACTCATGTGCTAGTGTGTGTCTATGTTATCTTAGGCTACGGATTGATAAGATTGCAAAATACACAGACACTGGAAAACAGTAAGAGAAACACGGTAAGAAAATACAAGAACTCAACAAGTTAATAAGGAGTACATCCCAATCCTCCTGGGCTACATCTCTAGTCTAGCTTTTAATGGTGGCCTTCTTTTATTGTGTCTTTAAGCAAAGTTTTTATAATGAGGAGCTCCATTTGAGTCTCCTAAAACAGATGGTGCTTAGTAGGGTGGTTCTTGGATTCCCCAAGCCACTGAAGTGCACAGATTCCCCTTACCAAGTCTTGACCTCAACTGGTCTTGATGGGACGAGTCCAATTTGGTACCCAGTTCCCAATAGATATCCTCACAGGGATTGCTTGAACCTCTCAAGCCTTCTGTCTGCTCGATGTTGCCTTAGCTCTGTAGGTCAACTCGGCTCTCTGTGTCTGCTTATGTCTCTTCTGTCTCCTTCTTCTTACCGTTCTCGCTTTTGTTCTTTGTTCATTCATGGCTTAAAGCCAATACGTCCTTGATTGTTTTCTTCCTCTTCTGCCTCTTCAGATCGCCTGCTGCTATTCACTTGGAATTCCCTACCTCTGCGTCATCGCCACTATGTAACGTCTCATAGGGAAGTGGCCACTTGTCCTTTCACGAACTGTGTCAGCTCTTCCTCAAACGGTTCGGTATTTTGGTTACTTTGTGTATTGATTCATCTGCCAACTCAGCGGTCCAATCAAACTTCAGAATTTTATATGCCATCGCTTATTTCTCCCTCTGAATTCGGTTTCCCATCGGGTTCGATCTCCGCCGTTAGATCTAGAGCCCCCAGATCTTATGGTGTTTGCTCTTACGCATGGTTGACTTGCTTGGATGTTAGCGCGTGATGAGAGGTGGTTTTCTCTCTCATCTGCCTAACACACGTCGTTCGTTGTATGGCGTCGCTGGGTCTCCTGACAATTTCCCTTACCGCCCAAAATGCCTCTGATATTCCGCCGGTTTTGGAGCGCAGGACCCACCTTTCGCTTTAGTACTTTTCCCATGGTTTTCTGGCTTCCCTTGTGACCGAGCGCTTCGAGGCCTTTCCATTTCGAGGGGTTTTGCCAAGCATCAGAAACGGCCTTCGTTTTCTAATCCAAACTTCCTAACTGCTATTTTGCGTCTTGCACGGTCTCCATGGGCCTCAGTCATCGCGCTTTGACCGAGGTCCTCGTTGTTCCTTGCTGGCTACAAACTGCCACTATCCATAGGTCTTCCTAATAGCTCATTGTTCACAAGTTTTTGAAGTCTGTCATGATTTGATACAGTCATAGAACTTTGAAATTTTCATGGATCCAATTCGGATCACGACCTTCCCACTGAAAAAGCTTTTGGACCACCAAAAGTTGGTTTTCAAGCATTGACTAAGTGAGGGTACAATTGTCTCACTTGTCCAATCTCTATCCACTTTGCACTACTCAACTTTGAACGCTTAAGCCCAATTCTGAGGTACTCAACATCTCCCATGCGCGTCATCCTCACCTTCCTATCCAAAACTATGTCCTCCTGCAATTCATTAAGATATTTAGGTAACAGGTCATCAATAGAAGGCAATTGACTCTACTCTTCGGGATCCTCAATTAGTGAAGGTTCAAATAGTCTCAAGCAATCTACATTTACGACTGAGTAGATGTGCATGTAAGCTGGTAGATCAAGGCAAAAAGCATTCTCACCAATTTTCTCAAGTATCTTGAAAGGTCCATACCTGATAGGCTTTAGTTTTTTACCTTCACCTTGCATCATGTCCTTGCTGATATATAGCCAGACTTGGTCACCAACTTGGAAACTATGTTCCATTCGATGCTTGTCATGCCTTGCCTTGTATTTGGCTTGGCTCTTTTCCAGTTGTTCTTGTACTGCCTGGTGGATCTCTTGGATTTTTTCAATGAACCTAGTTGCCCTATCCACATCACTGTGTCCCTCAACTGTGGTGTCTTTACCAAAGACAAAATCCAAAGGATACCTTGGTGTGAAACCAAAACAGGTCTCAAAAGGAGATCTCTGTGTAGAAGAATGTTTTGCGCTGTTGTAATCATGTTGCACATAACACAAATGTTCATCCCAAATCTTAGGATGCTTGCTGCAATATCCTCTGAGTAACTGGATCACTGTCCTATTGACTACTTCGGTCTAGCCATTGGTTTGTGGATGAAAAACTGTGCTTTTCTTCAATTTGGTGTCCATCAGTTCCCACAGACTTGACCAAAACTTTCCCACAAATCAGGTGTCTCGATCAGATACAATGGAAGTGGGTAATCCAAAATGAACCCATACATGTTGAAAGAATAGTTTTGCAGTTTGTTCAACTGTAATCTATTTATTACAAGGTATCAAAATACACATTTTGCTGAACCTATCCACAAAAACATACAAATAATCATGACCTTTCCTAGATTTAGGCAGTCCTCCAACAAAATCCATGGAAACACTTTCCCAAGGGTGAGAAGGAACTAGTAACGGAGTGTACAATCCTAGTTTTCTATTGTTTGGCTTGCTTTTAGCACACATAGTACACCCTCTTACATATCTAGAAACTATCTCATTCATTTTTGGCCAATAACAAAATCTTTGTAGTTGTGCAACTGTTTTACTTACCCCAAAATGACTTGATATTAGAGAAGTGTGTGCTTCTCAAATTATCTTTACTCTTTCATTTTGTGGAATGCATAGCTTCCCACAATGATATAGGAGTCGGTCCTTTACATGATAATCCAATTCTTCTATTTGTTTGCCTTGTCTTAAAGTTGCATATACATCTTTAAAGTCTATATCTTGAGCATATTGTTCAATGTAGCTCTCATGTAACACAGAATTATGCTTAAGTATAGTAGATGCATTTATAATGGGTCTAGATAACATATTTGCAACTTTATTGTGTATGCCTTTTTTATATCTAATGACTAAATGAAACTGTTGTGGAAAACCCATCCACCTATAGTGTCTTGGTTGTTGCAACTTAGTTTGGGAGTGTAGATATTGAAGTGGTTGATGATCAGTATGTATTACTATCTCTTTTCCCATTAAGTAATGTTTCCAATTTTTCACACTTTGTACTAATGCATACAATTCTTTATCATATGTAGGATAGTTAACTACTGCAGAATTAAATGTCTCAGAATGGTAACATATGGGTTTACCATGTTGTGTCAACACTGCTCCCATGGCATAGTCACTAGCATCTGTTTGGATCTCAAATGGTCTTTGAAGATCATGCAGTGCTAGTATAGGTGTTGTACTAATCTTTTCTTTCAAGGTGTCGAAGGCTTTCTGTTGTTTACCTCCCCACTGAAACACCTTGTTCAATCCTGTTAAAGCATGTAAGGGAGTTGCAATTAAGGAACAGTTAGAAATGAACTTTATCCAATATTGTGCTGCTCCTAAGAAGCTCCTAACTTTTGTAGCAGATTTGGGTTTAGGCTAGTTTAAAATGACTGCCACCTTAGAGGGATCTATCTTCAATTCACCACCCCCTACTATGTGTCCCAAATAATTCATAGATGTTTTGCCAAATTCACATTTTTAGAGTTTAACATAAAGTTTTTCTCTTTTCAAAACATCTAGTGTTTGCTTAACATGCTTTAAATGTTCTTCCCATGTTTTGCTAAATATCATAATGTCATCCAGATACATAATAACAAAATCATCAAGAAAAGGTCTGAGTACATCATTCATTAGTCTCATGAAAGTAGTAGGAGCATTAGTTAAGCCAAAAGGCATAACCAGCCACTCATACAATCCCTGCTTTGTCTTGAAAGTAGTCTTCCATGCATCTTGTTCTCCAACTCTGACCTGGTGATATCCACTATGCAAGTCTAACTTGGAAAAACAAACAGCTTCTTTCAATTGATCTAAAAGATCATCTATGCGAGGAAGGGGATACCGATTTTTTATTGTTATCTTATTTAGTGCTCGGTAATCGATGCACATTCTCCACGAGCCATCTTTCTTTCTCACCAAACGGTTGGTGATCCACATGGTGATGTGCTAGGTCTGATGAACCCTTTCTCGAGCAACTCCTGCACCTGCTTCTTGATTCAGCATTCTCTAAAGCGGACAACCTGTACATTCCAATGTTAGGCAATGGAGCATCTTGCTGCAAAATAATATCATGCACTATTTTCTTTTTGGGTGGCAGACCTTTAGGTTCTTGAAACAAGATATCATACTCTGAAACAACCTTTTCTAAATCAGCTTGTTGTTTAGCATTACAGCCCTCAAATACATCGGTTTTATCAGGTTTATTTTCCTTTACAACCATCAGTAAGAATTGTTTGCATGAATTTATCATTCGTTTCATCTGCCCTGAGTTTATGATAGTATAATTATTCTTGAGCTTATGAGCTCTTACAAAGTATTCGATTCCATCTTTAACAAGTAGATACTTGTTCTCAGCTCTATAGAAAATAGCTTTTATGTCATACAAGTAAGGGCTTCCTAAAACAATTCCACATATATCCAAAGGAATTATGTCTAACTCAACCTCATCTACAAATGCTGACCCAAAAGAAAACTTGAGTTTGCATTGTCTAGTCACTTGTAGTTGCGCTTCATCATTTAACCATCCTAATGGGTATGGTTTCTTGTGAGGTGTAGTCAGTAATCCCAACTTCTTTACAATTGCTTCAGAAATTAAATTTAATTTTGAGCCACTATCAAACAAAGTATCAATATTTTGATGTTTGGAAATAACTCGAATATGGAAAAGCTCATGTCTTTTTCTCTCATTTTCTTCATCAATAGTAGATTGACCAGAATTACTAGTAGATGCTTCAGAATTCTTACCTTTTATACCTGTGGCTGCAATAGTTGTTTCATCTCCTGAGTCCGACCCCAAATCTTTCTGAATAGCTACAGCAGTCTTCTTCTTCTTGCCCTCGAACTTCTTAGGTCTCAGCTTCGGATGCAGAATCCAACAATGCTCATCATCATGCCCATCCTTCTTACAGTGAGTGCATGAAGACTTTCTCTTCTGTGCAGTGTTAGCCTTCCTTGCTTTCCATTTCTATTTTCTTTTCTCCTTATTCTTGCTTGCAGTGGGTTGGGATGATACCCCCACTTCTGGACTTCCATTATTTCCTCTAGCTTCTAGATGAGTAGCTTGAACAGATACCTCATCTATACTGGTGGGATTAAACATGAGGATAGTGTGCCTCATGTAGCTGTGTAGGCCACCAATGTACTTCAATAGAGTCTCAGGTGAGTCTAATGATATTCCTAGAATCAATGCTCTCTTCCTAAATTCTTGGGTGTAACCTTGTACACTTTTCCCTTTCAATTGTCGAAGAGTTTGCCAGCTCATCATGGCTTGCTGCATGTAGGCCAATGGATAGAACTGCTTTTTTATTGCAGAAACAAATTCATTCCAGACATAAATAGTCTTACCATGTCTCTTCATATCAGCTTGGGTCATGCCTTCTCACAAAACCAAGGCAGTGCCTCCAAGGCGTAGGCTTTCCAGCTGAATCTTACTCTTGTCTGAATCAATACTCCAGATTTTCTGCATTCAACTCTCCATCATATATAGGTAAATCAAATTTAACATCTAGTTTAACCAAAGATGCCTTCCTTTTATGTTCAGGGCTATTAGGAGGTGTGAGAAAGCTTTCTTCTTTCCCTTTTCCTTTTGAGTGGTCATGGAGGAGAGACTCATCTTCTCCTTTTTCTTGTTTGGAGCCTGATGAATCTTCATCTTTATGTTTTCTAAAGTCCTTATACATTTCCTATACCATGGACCTTAGGGCTAAGAAACTATCTAAGAATTGAGGGTCTGGCCCCATAGAACCTTCCTTTGACATTGTCTTCCGAGGATAGACTCTCCCAATTTTAGGATTAGTTTCGACCAACTCTCCTTCTCCTAATTTGAGCTTTGATCTAGTTAGCATTCAACAGCTAAATCCAACATAGGCTTGTCTAACCTTAACAACCAGTGGCTTTAATACCACTTGATCTGAAAATCCCTCATGAGTGATCTCAGTTAATTAATTAATGAATGAAGGTATTACATACTCATGTGCTGGTGTGTGTCTATGTTATCTTAGGCAATGGATCGATAAGATTGAAAAATACACAGACACTGGAAAACAGTAAGAGAAACACAGTAAGAAAATACAATAACACAACAAATTAATAAGGAGTTCACCCAATCCTCCTGGGCTACGTCTCCGGTCTAGCTTTCAGTGGTGACCTTCTTTTATTGTGTCTTTAAGCATATTTTTTTACAATAAGGAGCTCCATTTGAGTCTCCTGAAACAGATGGTGCTTAGTAGGGTGGTCCTTGAATTCTCTAAGCCACTAGAGTGCATAGACTCCCCCTTACCAAGTCTCGACCTCAACTGGTCTTGATGGGACGAGTCCAATTTGGTACCCATTTCCCTACAGATATCCTCACAGGGATTGCTTGAACCTCTCAAGCCTTCTGTCTGCTCGATGCTTCCTTAGCTCTGCAGGTCAGCTCGGCTCTCTGCGTCTGCTTCTGTCTATTATATCTCCTTCTTCTTACCGTGCTCGCTTTTGTTCTTTGTTCATTCATGGCTTAAAGCCAATACGTCCTTGACTGTTTGCTTCCTCTTCTGCCTCTTCGGATCACCTGCTACTGTTCGCTTGGAATTCCCTGCCTCTGCGTCATCACCACTGTGTAATGTCTCACAAGGAAGTGGCCACTTGTCCTTTCATGAACTGCGCCAGATCTTCCTCAAACGGTTCGGTATTTTGATTACTCTGTGTAATGGTTCATCCACAAACTCAACGGTCCAATTGGACTTCAGACTTTTATATGTCGTCGCTTATTTCTCCCTCTGAATCCAGTTTCTGATCGAGTTCGATCTCCGCCATTAGATATGGAGCCCCCAGATCCTACGGTGTTCACTCTTATCGCGCGGTTGACTTGCTTGGACATTAGCCCGTGATGAGAGGCGGTTTTCTCTCTCATCCGCCGGAAACACATCGCTTTCTGTATGGCATCGCTAGGTCTCCTAACAATTATGCTTACCACCCAAAACGCCTTCGATATTCCTCCGATTTTGGAGCACAAGACCCCCCTTTCGCTTTAGCACTTTTCCCATGGTTTTCTGGCTTCCCTTGTGATTGAGCACTTCGGGGCCTTTCCATTTTGAGGGGTTTTGTCCAGTGATGCACGATTATCATGCTAATCGTGCATCAGAAACAGCCTCCGTCTTTTGATCTAGACTTCCTAACTGCTAGTTTGCATCCTGTGCGGTATCCATGGGCCTTGGTTAGCGCTCTTTGACCAAGGTCCTCGTCATTCCTTGCTGGCTACAAACTGCCACTATCCAGAGGTCTTCTTGATAGCTCATTGTTCATAAGTTTTTGAAGTCTGTCACGATTTGATACAGTCATAGAACTTTGAAATTTTCATGCATCCAATTCGGATCACTGGCCCCTGGTGTCAAGCTTTTGGAGAGTGAAAGGAAACTTATCCGACTGATAGTACAAAAATAGATGGTACAATATAGAAGAGTATTTGAACACCCTCTCATTGCCCATTCTTGTGAATTGCTCATGCATTCTATCAGCTATGAATTTGGCAAAGTCATATATGGTTGCAGGAGGTTGTCTTGGAGTATAGATGGACATGAAAGCAAGGATAATTTCATCAATGTACTCACTTGTGGTATAATCTAACACACATGATATCATAGCTACGATATTCTGGCCCCATGGAGAGAAAATAGTTGCTACATATGGAGGGGGGTCCTTAGGGATGTGCTTTTCCTCTCTAATGAAGGTTTGGAACAACTGGGCCAATTTTGCAGGGCTAAGCTTGGGATACTGGTCCAAGGGGTCTCCAATTGAGAGTGGATTTAGGCTTGGCCCTGGTTGGAACAGCAGCATTTCATTAATGGACTCAGCTGTGATGGTGAATAGGACCTTCTGGTCATGAGACATTATGGTTCTATGGCTAGGGACGTAGCATGCATAGCACATATGAACAATTTCTGGAAAGATGTGAACTTGGGGGAACTGGTATTTGGGAAAATTTGACTCCCAAAGGCCAATCTCATCAGCATGGTTAAGGTATATGTCCCTACTTTGGCAATGCACTTTGAGCAGGGGCTCTAGGGCAGTAGTATCTTTTATTTGGAAGTCCCTGTCAGCCAGGGGAAGGTGGTCGAGGTCCAAATGGGGAGTGGTAATGGGTCTTATGTCCATGGCGATGGGAGCAGCCATAATTCAGTTCTTGTGGATTTGAATTATGCTCTAGGGGTTTCTACATAGGTTTTTGGGATTTTTCAAAGGGTTTAGGCAAGTGATTCCTTTAATTTACAGTATTTTTACTTAATTTCTTAATTTAAAATACTGCTCAGGCTAAAGGTTTTGAAATTTGCAGGGGTAATAGGTAATTTTGTGGTGAAATACCTGGAAATGGGCAAATTGGCTCTAAAAATGGTGGTTCATGGTAGCTGCAGCAGTTGGAGTAGTCCTGGTACAATCTGAAAAGGTTGGCTCACTGTTTGCAACATCTTAGCGGAATTGGAAGTCTGTGGGTAAATTCTATATTTACAATGGTCGAAATGGTTTACGCATCCTACAAAGAGAATGCGCGAAAAAAGGGCAAAAGAGGGCTTCGCGACTTTTATAGAAAAACGGTTAATTTTTTGGCGGGTTCACTTTCGGATGAATATTGACGGTTTTTTAGTTAAATGGGGGAAGCGTTTTTGGAGGGCCATCACACTACTTTTGTGGTGCGAGAGATATTCGAGAGGGGTCACCCAATTCCATTCATCGTTTGACACGTAGCATCAAGGTTCGGGAGGAAAACCACTTTATTGGGCGGCTATTGTTCAGTCATCAGGCGCGGTCAATATGATTACGGGCCATTAGATGTGGGGAAGGGATGATCAATGATGGTCGGGAGGCAAAGCTGCACAGTGGGAAATGATGGTATTTGAGGGGGGCCCAGGGATTTAATTATGGTGGTTTCAGGATTAGTTTAGGGACTAATCCAGGGTTAAGTGATCCGACCAGGTTTTAATGAGGGATTGGGGAGTCGGATGAGGCTAATGCGAGATTAACTTAAATTTTACCAGGGTTAGGTAAATTAAGTGAAATTACATCAGGATAAGGGGTAGTTTATATTAGTTTTTATTTAAAACTAAGGGGTTGGGATATTCTATATAGGGTTTTAATTATTTACGAGAAAATGGTTATACAGGGTTTATATAATAGAGTCATTTAATTAATATGAAAATGTTGGCGGAGTGGGTTTTCCTAAGTGAAAAAGGGGTAAAGTACATGCGATTGCACGTTTAGATTTATACTTAGGATAAAAACTTTTGGTGGGTTTTTTGTGTGAAAGGGTTTTTACAAGGGGTGTTACACAGTAATTTGTCACCATCCCTATTACTCCTCTTGTCGTACCTTGGAGGACTCATCCCGGGAGTTATAAGAAGTGACAAAGTCTAAAAACACTTGCATTATGTTCCCCTGAGTATGTAATTCATGTTCCCTGAAGACACCTCCTACAGATTATCCCTGAAAAGTGCTCTTTTTCCATTGGCGCAAGTCCACAGTATCTTACCCGCGCCAATCATGGAGATCCTCAAAAGAGGGCGCGACCATTGGCACTCTGTCTTAGAGCAATAGTCGCGCCAACCAAGTTTGGTCATGCTTTTTGCCTTAACGCACGCCCGACTGTTGTTTCCTTCATTACATGGAGCTTTTTGAGGATAAAAAATCAGTCTTATGTCGAGCTCTATCCTATCTCCATCTTTAATGGCTTTTGGGGATAATGTTAATCCACAATAGGTGTCCCGGTTCATCGTATCCTCCTCCCTTCTTCATCTATATAAGCTTGTCCTTATGCATTGGACAAGCTAAGTGATAGTCATTAGTCATGGAGTGCTAGATGTTGAGTTCTTGAGTTCTTGGAGGAATGCTAGTGAATGCTAGAGAGGTTATGCTGCCGGAGAGGAGAGGCATTGCAAGACACGTATAGTTACTCGCCCAGCCAGGAGAGGTTCAACGTCAGAACCATGGTTGTAACTTTTCCTGTTTATTATTAATTAATGAGCGACTGCTATTATAGTTCCAATCTCATTGTCTATTATGGTGATGTGTTGATTTATTTCCTTTCTGACTGAAATATAGTTGTGCCTCGGTAGATGTTATGTTGGTATCTGTCTCTTCCTTTGCATGTGCAGGTGTTCGTTTATGATCTGCTGGAGCGAGGGAGCGGGAATATCAACTCTGCTTCAATCATAGCGTTGGACTCCAGGTTGGTCTTCTTAATTCACCTTTGATGCATAACTAGGAACTTGCGTAGCAGCGTGGTTTGGTTGTGGCTAGTTCTGTTTTAGGCTAGTGGGATAGCCTCTGTCCGCAGAGGGGATTTACCTGTCCAACAATTTGGCGACTCCACTAGGGAGAAGCTATTTGGAATTTGTCTTGCATGTTAATTTTCTTCTGCTTGCTTGAGTGAATGAGCTTCCTGAGTCAGTTTTGAGTTTATTCTTTACTGTTTGACCCATCTGAGCACTGTCAACCCGACCTGAGGTCGTATCATTTATTTTTCTAGCCGGCAAGCTTAATTGGCGCGGTTATTACTCTGACAGTCGCGCCAGTTGGCGCATGTTGCTCAAAGGCAACTCGCGCCAATCCTGTGGTAGCGCAAGTTGCAGGCTGACAGTCGCGCCAGCCCTGTAAATTTTGCCTGTGTGTGGGTGGAAAGCTCTTTCAGTCTCTTTTTATATCTCTTACAGCCTCTGGAAGTGTGTTGAACCTTTGCTTGACTGGTCTTAGCCTTTATCCTTCAGCTGTTTGCTTATTTCTATTGATTTTCGTCTCAGCCCTAGGATATCTAGTGACTTTGCATGTCTAGCCTTCTGTGGGAAGTTTTGATCTCTTGATTATCCAGTCAACTTGTTGGTTGTGTTCTGCACCTATCCAGTGATTTTTTAAAGCTTGATCTTCTATACTCTGAGTGATTCACTTCTAACCTCTTTGGATTTCACTTGACTTCATTCGAACTTAGATTACATGGTTCAGTGAAAGTCTTTGTGTTTTTCCTTGCTTGCATAGTTCATTTTTGTGTTTCAGAATTGGTTCTATTTCATTGAGTGAACTTGGATTGTGCATATCTCTTAAGATTTGTTTAAATGCATCATGCCATCTTAAAGGAAAGAAAAACAAAAAATCTTTTGCATCATATTAGTTAGCATTTATTGTTATTTGTTGCTATTAAAAAGAAAAAGAAAAAATTTCATTTCTTGTTATTAGCTGCATTAGGATCTTTGTTGTTTGTTGAGTGATCATTTCGTTTGTGAAAAGATCTCAACCCTCCTGTAGATAGAATTCATCGAATCAAAATGATATAATTTTGGCATATAGTTTGCATTTAAGAAGTTTTTGAGATATCACATACGGTAGGACCAAAAACTGAAACATAATCGAAGATAAACTTTAAAATAAACTCAATGAACATAACAACGCATTGGAACATAACACAAATACTCTAGAGGTCTAGGTTAGAGACGTGTTCCGGCGTCTTTAAACCTGGTAGTTTATCGTCGAGTGGTTGGGTGATTCCTCCACGGTGAAACGATAGGTGCCAATACGGACTGTGCTCCCACGTATCGTCGCATATATATTGGGAGACCCCTATAGGAATAAAGCCTTTATCCATAGGAAGCCGTGTCAGCCGCCCTACAATTCGCAATGCAGTGAACACAGCATTCATGAAGATCGACCACCCGTACCCTAAAAAGTATTCTGTGGTTTTGCGAAAAGTTTGGCACACCCTCTACCTAGAATTCCAGAGCAGTCACTTTTGATCCTTTTCGGACTCCTTAAACGAAAAGGTGCCTGTGAGCGTCTTGTCACTTCATGCTCATTAAATATTCGAAGGAGACTAGAGTCATCTTTTACCCTTTTCTCGACTCTTAAAAAATGAAAAGGTTAAGTTCAATGTCTTAAAATTTATTGGCCACGATAACATCTACCCAATTAGATTTTGTTTGCGTTAGCTTGAGTAGGATTCTTTCTCGTTCAATGGTAGCCTTCCCGGCGCCCACCGGCCAAGGTGTTCCTCCTTATGGGAACCCTCGTCCATTTCCTTCTGTTGGAAATGTTGGTGTTCAGTATATCGCAACATTGTCTTTGCCTGGGTTGACCATTGGTTTACCCGTATGGTTGTTTTCAAACTCGGTGGTCTCGAGTGTGATAACTCCGGTTCCGCCACTACCACCTCCACCCGAACAACACCATGTTGATTCCAAGGTGGACCCCTGTCCTTCTTCGCCTACTGCGTCCTCATCTTCTACTTCGCCTGGTGAAACTCTCGATTTAGGTAACCAGGTGGCTAAGAAGAAGAAGAAGAAGACCAAAAAGAAGAAGTCTCCCAAAACAAAGGTCCCATCTACCCCGAATATAACTGAAGTAAAGTCTCCTCCTGCTCTGCAGCGGAAGGCTAAATCTCCTTGTAGATTATGCAAGGAAGACCATCTTCTTCGCGATTGTCCTGGCATCCCCCAGGGTCTTAGAAGTATGGGCTCACGATCGGGACCGCCCTGCATCGTCCTCTGGAAATCATGGTGATGCTACCCTATCAGCTGAAAATGTTAAGGGAAAAGGGAAGATTCGAATCCCCTGTAGACTTTGTGAAGGCAATCATCCCCTTAACCTTTGTCCATTCATGGATAGAGCCTCTATTGTATTGGAAAGTCTTACAGCCCCCTCAACTCAACTTCCTGCTGGTTATCAACGTCTCTCTGCAATTGCAGAACGTTCCCCTACTGACCAAGCAATCAAGCATGATTCTTCTTTGGTCCAGCTTTCTCTTCCCGAACCTGGCTGTGCTCAGCCTGTTCCAGACCAGTCCCTGGTCGGAAAGAGTGTTGACTTACGGCCTGTTCCAGACCAGTCCCTGGTCGGAAAGAGTGTTGATTTTCAGCCTGTTCCAGACCAGTCCCTGGTCGGAAACGTTGTTGATTTACATTCATCGTCTATGCACCACTTTGTTCCGGGAATGTTTCTCATCAAGGATGAACCATCGGAATCCAAACCAAACGAAAGTTCAAGAGGTCCAGATAACAAGTGACCCGGTTTTGCCTTCAGAATCTGAATCCAAACCAGACGAAAGTCCAAAGGTCCAGATGACAGTTGACCCGGTCTTTCAAAAGGTCCAGATGACAGTTGACCCGGTTTTGCCTTCAGAAATTCCATCCTCAGATGATATTATCACTGCAAGAAATGTCTCCACCCCCAGTCCTTCTTCCCGATGAGCGCGAGTAATTCGGAAGGATGTAACTGGAACCCAGGGGGCATGCATCCTGGTCTGCTTCGGGCAGAGAAAACTTTGGGTATAGAGTAGGTTTCCGCGGGAGAATATGACTAGTCCGTACCCCGTCCGTGATTGGAAGAGGGGTTGTTCTAGAATAAGATTCTTTTGTCAAAGTTATGTGTTTGACGGAACAGGGTCACTCACCTTTGTTTATCTCGGTAGACATCGCCAAAGAAGTGTGCTGTTTGCAACAGAACAATCTTTGGGTAACCTGTAAGAGGTAGTGCCTTTCCTGATAAAACAAATGTTTTGTCAGCTCGAATAAAAGGCAACCCTTCCTGATAAAACAAATGTTTTGTCAGCTCGAATAGAGGGAGACCTCGAAACTCTATTTTATGCCTGGGGGCATGCAAACCTTTTTGAGTGCAAGCAAGGGGCGGCTATTTATTTTTTAAATTTTTAGGTCCTCCCTTTAAACCTGTAGGTCTAACCCTTTAAACTCGTAGGATTAGTCGTTTCCGAACTTGCATAAAGAAAGGATTCGGGGCATAGCTTTGTAAGGCGCAAGCTCCATAAAAAATGGAATCTTACGTGAGACATTCTTATCATATGACTGGACAATCGAGCAGTTTTAGCACACAGTTCATGCTCGTTAAAAAATAAACGCAATATCCGAGCAGTTTTAGCGCATAGTTCATGCTCGTTAAAAAATAAACATAAGATCGAGCATAGTTCCTTTCCTGTGTCAAGCTCCTTAAAAAATGAAACTAGGTGTCCGAGGATAGTTTTGATTTGTGCCGACCTCGTTAAAAAATGAAACAAGGGTTATGAGGATAGTTCTTTTACTGTGTCAACCTCATTAAAAAAATGAAACAACTCCCTTTCCAAATCGGGTCTTTTGATTAAGATCTCGTAAAATACAAGTCGAGTCTTTCATAGATCTTGAGAGTGAAGCTCCATTCCATCCACTCCGTGAATTCCATGAAGCTTGGGGGGCATGTACCTCGATTTGCATTATCATGCTGGGGGCATGCAAATTTATAGCAAGCATAGTTTTTCGTTTCAAGCTTGTGTAAAAATGAACCCATACCTGATTTACATCCCGTGATTGCCATTTATCTGCTAAATTCTGCTAGATGAGCCTTGGTTGTTTCATTCCATCGCCACCATCTCTTTGGCCGATCATATGCTTTCACTTGGTTGTTTCTCCTTTCCTGAGGAACCGCAGCGATGAGTGGTTTTATTAGCCAGCCTCTTAACCTTTGCATGTTTCAAGTTCCACCATTATCGGAACCAGTCGCTACCCTTTATACCACTCGTTCCTTCAGGACGAGTCGCCTTTACGCTCTTTTCTGACTTGTAAAATATGAAAAGATTGTCGAGTATTTTTCCTTTTTGACTTGTTAAAGAAAATAAAAATGGAGGTCTGCTTTCAGCTCTTTTCTGACCATTTAAAGAGGAAAAGATTGCCGAGTCGCTCCTCTTGACTCGTTAAATGGTAATAAGGGGCGGTCGTTTTAAGTTCTTTTTGTCGACCGTTAAAACATAAAAAGATTACCGGGTTTTTGTCGTTCCAAACTCGTTAATGGTTACGAAACGACGTGGTTTTGACCGCTTTTTTACTTTTTCAGGTCGAAATCACTAATTATGAAAATTACTCCTCGATCGTAATGATCGGGCGGTTCTTTCGGGTATTATTTTATACTTTTTCGGGCCCGAGAGACACAACTTTACGAAAAAGGACATCCCTGGAGTTTCCTTTTCTGCTGTCTTTTCAAACTCTCTAAACATGAAAAGATGCCGAGTTC
This sequence comes from Pinus tabuliformis, assembly GCA_031772625.1. Taxonomy (NCBI): domain Eukaryota; kingdom Viridiplantae; phylum Streptophyta; class Pinopsida; order Pinales; family Pinaceae; genus Pinus; species Pinus tabuliformis. The sequence goes on along the minus strand of CM062810.1, from coordinate 663,549,980 downwards.
TTCCTTTGTCAGACTCGTTAAAACTTAATGACATCGGATTTTGTCACAACACAAGCATATGCTATCCCCATCAAGCTTGTTAAAAATAACTGGGGTACTCGCCAGAAATGGCGGGGGGAAAAGAAAATTTTTGAACCATAATTATGACCGTGATGGTAGTATGTCGCTCTTGAACATGGCACTTTTTTTTGCTTTCATGTCCGGGGTGGGGATATCTCATCTCATATCTTTCACTTGCTTCCATGGACTTGGGTACCTTATTTGACCTCTCATCCACTCATTGCCTCGTCATCATGACCTTTGATACATTGATGTCAAATACTGCCAATTCCGTTAATGTGCCACCGATATGTTCAAGAGAAGTTGACCTCTGCAAAGAAACAACCTCCCTCTGATAGTTCGCACAATCTTGATTCACAACATTATCTCTCTGTCTCGTGTCGATGATGTGGGAAACATTATGGCCCACCTTCGATCAAGGTCACTTCCTGTCGACTTCAACTCGTTATCCAGGAAGTTGATCTAGAGACTCCTTTCCGGTGCCTTGGAGCCTGCATGCCTCAATGGCAGGTTCTTCGTGTTCGACGTGAGGTTTTCATCATTGGCCTCCGATCGAATGATTCTACGGGTGTTCGACTTCAGATCATTGATTCACACGCCGTAGATTGTACCTATAGTACCTTGAGGGCCATTGTCATTATTGGTGGTACCTCTCGCGTCTGTTAACAGTTTCCACTATTGACTGGTAATCAGACGATGTTCATGCATGTTCGACTTCAGCTCATATATTCACATGTGAACTTGTACTCTTGTTCGGGTCGAGATGGAGCGCAAGACCCTGGATTGTGTCTGCTGTAATCCAGGCGTGATTCTTGATACTTGACTCATTCACTGGATGGCTGCGACCATGCCTGAGTCAATTCATTGATCCTAACCAGATGGCTGCGTCCATACTATGGATCTAGATTATTTATGTACTCTCTTATGGATGGCTGCGACCATACCACGTACATCATGTAATTGAACTATCAGTCATGTCTCTTAATACAGATCCTCGGCAGCAGTAACTATATGTGTTCTTATGTGTTCTTGTGTGTTCTTGTAAAGCATTTCACCCCTCTCCACCTCTCGGACTTCATGCTTTAGGGGGCATATGTTACACAGTAATTTGTCACCATCCCTATTACTCCTCTTGTCGTACCTTGGAGGACTCATCCCGGGAGTTATAAGAAGTGACAAAGTCTAAAAACACTTGCATTATGTTCCCCTGAGTATGTAATTCATGTTCCCTGAAGACACCTCCTACAGATTATCCCTGAAAAGTGCTCTTTTTCCATTGGCGCAAGTCCACAGTATCTTACCCGCGCCAATCATGGAGATCCTCAAAAGAGGGCGGGACCATTGGCGCTCTGTCTTAGAGCAACAGTCGCGCCAACCAAGTTTGGTCATGCTTTTTTCCTTAACGCACGCCCGACTGTTGTTTCCTTCATTACATGGAGCTTTTTGAGGATAAAAAATCAGTCTTATGTCGAGCTCTATCCTATCTCCATCTTTAATGGCTTTTGGGGATAATGTTAATCCACAATAGGTGTCCCGGTTCATCGTATCCTCCTCCCTTCTTCATCTATATAAGCTTGTCCTTATGCATTGGACAAGCTAAGTGATAGTCATTAGTCATGGAGTGCTAGATGTTGAGTTCTTGAGTTCTTGGAGGAATGCTAGTGAATGCTAGAGAGGTTATGCTGCCGGAGAGGAGAGGCATTGCAAGACACGTATAGTTACTCGCCCAGCCAGGAGAGGTTCAACGTCAGAACCATGGTTGTAACTTTTCCTGTTTATTATTAATTAATGAGCGACTGCTATTATAGTTCCAATCTCATTGTCTATTATGGTGATGTGTTGATTTATTTCCTTTCTGACTGAAATATAGTTGTGCCTTGGTAGATGTTATGTTGGTATCTGTCTCTTCCTTTGCATGTGCAGGTGTTCATTTATGATTTGCTGGAGCAAGGGAGCGGGAATATCAACTCTGCTTCAATCATAGCGTTGGACTCCAGGTTGGTCTTCTCAATTCACCTTTGATGCATAACTAGGAACTTGCGTAGCAGTGTGGTTTGATTGTGGCTAGTTCTGTTTTAGGCTAGTGGGATCGCCTCTGTCCGCAGAGGGGATTTACCTGTCCAACAAGGGGGTTCCCACTTTTCCTAGGTAAATGATGTTAACCATAGGAAAGTGTGAATTCATTAGGGAAAGGAGGGGAAATGAGGGGAAATGAAAGGGGAATGTGTTTTCATGAAGGGGGTTCTATTACTTCTCCCCATAAGTCATCAAGCCGAGGGTCTGGGCCCTCCATAAGTCAGAGAAATGCTCTGAGCCCCTTTGACTTAAAGGATTTTAAGCACTAGAACTTTTTTATGGGAAATTAGTGAAGTAAGGGGGTGAAATGAATGAGGGGATGTTAAATAAACCATATTGTGAACCATTGTTTTTGCTTTGTTTACTACTTATGCATATTTGAAAGCTGCATTTGAAGCAATGACATAAGTACTTTTGTGTAATCACATGATATTTCTGCAACCTTCTTACTACTTACCCATTTACTCATCCTACCATTTTTTCTTCACTTTATTTGCGTGCATTTAGGCTAGCAAACCCTTATCAATATTTTTCTTTTCTTTACAAAGTAAACTATCTAATTCTAACCTTATATCATCCAAGGGCTCAGATTAAACTGATGAGATCCTTTTATTCACTCTACCTATCTAATGATCTGCCAAGATTACACTGTTTGGTTAGATTTTGTTCACTAACTATAGACATAAAATTCAAAGCATGGTATAATCAAGATTAAATAGTTTGATTACCATGGACTGTGGCATGAGTAACAAGCTGCACACAATCATTATTATGCATAAAAGTAAATAGCAGTGGAATTTTGACTTGCACACTTTCATGGTCTCTTTTTGTCTTTTGGGGTTCATATATTTTTCTTTTTTGACCTTTTCTTGTTCTTTTGTCCTTTGATTATTCTTTTAGGACATACCCTCTTTACATTTTTTAATTTCTTAATATGGAAAAAATTTGCAGAAATCAAAGGTATGTACAATATTACAAGGCTTAATCTTAGTCATTCAAAATTATGACTCCTATTGGTATCGGAACCTAACAGGTTCGTTGTCTTTTGTTGATGTTTACAGGTACTTCTCAAGCGTGTTAAGTACGGGAAGGAGTGACATGATCGATACAAAGGAGACAAGAGGAAAGTGGAACTACAAGTAGGTCTTCTCATCTTCTTTGTCCTATCTTATAGGAAAAGGCTAGAGTGCTTTAAATTGTTGTTCTAGATATGGCTGCTTATCTATGGTATTAGTATTTATCCATAGATACCAAATTCTCCAAAACAAATTTGCGACCATACTGGGGAGGAGGCATTCAAAAGGGTGAATTGTTTAGGGCATAAGCAACTGAAATTAGGGTTTGATGAGCCCTAAAATACTGATCTGGATGATGGGAGTGATGTGCCCAAATGGATCTGTAACAAGGTGTTGGATCTGATTGAAGGTTCGTGTAGGGGTTCATGTAGAAGTTTATGTAGAGAAGAAACATTTTTAAGTCAATCTCATTCCTCTCTGAGGGGGCCTTTGACAAACGCAGTCCAAAATTGGTACCAGAGTGATAACGATCTAACCTAGTACTTCTTGTTTACATGTTTACAATGAATAGATTTGTTTCTTTTTACAACATTAAAAATGTTGAGGACTCGTTTTCTGCTTCTGGTTTGAGTGGTATGTTTGATACTTGTCGAAATACTCCTTTAAATGAGTCCAATATGGAAATAGTTGAGTCACAACCATATGCTACATGGAAATTACCTGATATACCTCTCTGTTGGTATTATTTTATTGCCATTCTTTTCTTCTAAAAATCCATCATTCATCTATCATTTTCTCCCATAAACCGCTCATGGTCCATTGAAATTGATCAATTAAGCATTATAATTTTTATTTTACATTAAATTTAATTTGTGGATTTTATGTTAAAAATTAGAAATTTTCAACAAAATTACGGGATGTCATGACTTCCTGTAATTGGTTTATGTTGTGACACGTGGCATGGCAGGAAAATCAAAACAAAGGATAGGGATGTGATCACGGATGTACATACATGGTGAAATATCTATTTGGCATCGCATCTGGAGCTCCTAGATACATGGTCAATGCTGGTCAAACCCAACCTTTTTGGTCATAAAAGTAGAAAAAAGCCAAAGTTACCTAAACTAATTTCGTTTTGTTTTGGAAATCAGTTAAGATTAGAAAAAAAACAAAAATCGCCTTTTTGACTGTAAAAGCAGAAACATCTGCGTGATAATGTATGTACATTCGATTGTAAACCTTAAGGAATGTTAGTGAACGAAGGATAATAGACATTGAGCAGACTTAACACTTCGTATTTGTATTGTTACCAGAACTATGTTCTTGCATGTAATTGATTTCCACGGCAGTGTTTCATCATTCTAGTGTTTTATGTGTTAACGGTTTCAACATCTGAAGTTTTCGAAGTGTACCATCAACGCGTGGATGAGCCCTACGTGGGGACTGGTATACTTTCATTTCATTTTCATAGCATTTAGACTTCAGATCTAAATAATGTTTGATGCCATTTCTTTGCTTGTGAATTAATTAATTCGATTAGAAGTTCTTGCGAGTGTTATTGTATGATTCATGGTGATAGCTTGAAACTTCAATTGCTAAATTATTGAACAAGATCTTATAAAAGATTTAATTGAGCACTGAATTTCGAAGTATCTCTGTGGACTTTGTTTTCATGCATTTGAGTTTTATTATGCTTAAAAGAGTCTTTAGTTTTCATGAATTTTATTGTTAGGATGCTTAGTGTGTTACCGAGAAAGAGTTTTTGTGAATGATATCGTTGTAAGAGGATTGAAAACTCAAACTAGTAACACACTGTGTTTTTAGAACAATTAATTAAATTAGATGATCTGAGTGTTTAAAGTGTGAAAGGAAACATATTCCAATCTCTTGTAAAAGAGTGTTGTAGCCTGTCACAGTGGACACTTATCTAGGTAGATGAGATTCTTTTAGGTCTATAGATTGTAGACACGTGCCTCTAAGTTTACCTACCTTGGTTGACATTAAATTTAGTCTAATCTGGACCCCTGTATTGGTCACTACATTTTGGCGTCGTTGCTGGGGAGGCGCAGCTAGAGGATTTCCAAAAACAAAATATATAAAAAAGAATAAAATAAACAAAAACATAGATTTAATTTTAATTCATCATTTTATAAGTCATGTTTACTTATGTCTATATCTAGAGATGATAAAGGTAGATTCATAAAAACCCCCCATCCAAAAACTAATTCACCACTAGGAGCAGACCCTTTAGGAAAAGTTGAACACACAACACTAGCTGGGAAAGTCGCCATACAAACATTAGGGGATAAACAGGAATCAAGGCAAAGACTCACACTCATTGAGCGACAAATTCTATTGGCACATGAATCACAGAAGAAACATCTCCCTGAATCCTTTATAACAAGAGAAAGTAGCAAAATAGCTCAACAATCTCTCCTTGAACCTACTGATTTTGAAAAATCTCAAGAAGGAGAAAAATCATTAGAACAACTTCTCTTTGAAACAAGTGACACTGAACAAGAAATTAAATCAACAGAGGAACCTATCAAAATGGCTGAGGAAGGAGATGGATCAGCAAAAGGACCACAAAATCAAGGTCGAAGAGAGGAGGAAGAGTCAACCTTTAAATTTCCTATTCAAGAACCAGGAGAAGATGAGGAAATAAAAATGAAAAACATACCTTCGTCTGTGCTACCAAACTTTTATGGCATGGCTTCAAAAGACCCAGATTCATTCTTGTTTGAGTTTGATATAGTATATCGAACATATTGTTACACAGATGATGCCCATAGGCTTAGACTCTTCCCGACAACATTAAAAGCATCAACATTAAGATGGTTCATGGGACTTGGTGAACATGCAATAACTGATTGGGATGGCATGAGAAGAATATTACTAAATAAATACCAACCTTATTGCAGATCGAAAGATTCTAAAGATAATATCTTTAGGATGAATCAACAAGAGGATGAAAATTTAGAGGACTATTTGGAATGATTTGTTTACAATTTGCAAAAATCAAAACATAGGACCATGTCTCTTCATCTGATTCGAACAATATTTTTGAAGGGCATTCGAGAGGAATACTTAGATGATCTTAATTTGATGGGCAAAGGTGATATTTCCATTTTACCTTTCGAAGAAATTGCTGATTTATGTGAAAAGTATTCAAGGAGCAAAGCCACACATGGAAAAAGAGCTCTATCATCTAAAGCCACAAAATCTGCTTTAGCAAGTGTCACAAGGGCTGAAATAGGAAACCTGTTAGAAGAATTCAAAACAGATCTATTAAGTACCTTAGGAACTCAAATTGACACTCTGAAAGCCAAGAAAAGACAAGAAGAGGAAGATCAAATAATGGTTGTCTTTTGTCCAAAATGCTGGAAGAAACATGCCTTGAAAGACTGCCCATTAGAAAACATTCAAGTTTGTGCCTTTTGTACTGAAAATCATGATATATTTCATTGCTCCAAAGTCAAGATTTTGCAGAATTGTAATGTGCAAGCAGCTAATACAGATATGGAGAATGTGTATTTCATGGGCGCCAAGAGACCGTGGCAACCTAGACCTCCACCTTCAGTTATGTTTCCAAACAAAAATTTGCAATTTCCTGCACAAGATCAGATGTATGCTCAGAATTCTTGGAATGTGCCCATGCCATGGCAACACCAAAATTACCCACAGCAACAATGGAGACCATTTCAGCAGTACTCTCAACAATATCAACCATATCCTCAATCATACCAACAGTATTCTCAGCCATATCAACAGTATCATCAGCCACATTCACAATATCCTCAAACATATCAGCAATATCCTCAGCAGCAAGTTGTTTATCAACCCTAAAACACTCAACAAGAATTGCCTTCTCCTCCACCAATAAATCCACCTCACTTACAACTCCCATCTAACCAACAACCTCCTAGACCCACTCAGATTCCTGCTCAACCTGTACCAAATCCAAATAACAGAGCAGAGAGACCAGCCTACAATGTAGATGAGGGACCATCATATCCCACATTACCTTTACAAAATATCGCGCTGAGGTCTAGTAAGGTACTTCAAAAAGAACCTCCAATCGCTGAAAAACAAGAAGAAAATGAAGAAAATGAAAATGAAACTCCAACTCAAAGGAAACAAAATGATGACATCAACAATAAACAAATGCAACCGTTGCATCCACCACCTTTTCCAAAATGATTGGTCCAAGAAAAACTTCCCATTTCTATACCACAATTTGATGTTTTAGATGAGCTAAAGAATGTCTATATAAAAATTCCACTATTGCAAGCCATAAAAGACATTCCCATATATACTAAAGCAATCAAAGAACTGTGCCTCAAGAAGCCTACTAGGAAAAGAATTGATCCACAAACTATTCATGTTATTGGACATTTAGCTGGCCTTATGACAAACACCAATCAATGGAAAAGTATGTTGATCCTGGTATTCCCAGAGTCACTACAATCATTAACAACATACATATTCCAAACACCTTAATTGACCTTGGGGCCGCAATAAATGTGATGACTCTTGAAACAATGAAGACATTGCTGCTCACAAACTTGCAGCACACAACAATTGTTCTAGAACTAGCTGATAGGTCTAAAGTGATTCTTGAAGGGATTTTGGAGGACATAATTGTTTCACCGGACTCTTGGGAGTATCCAGTGGACTTTTTAGTTCTTCAGCCAAAATCTAATTTAGGAGGACACGCTATCATCCTTGGTAGACCATGGTTAGCAATTGCTGATGCATTCATAGGATGTAGATCGGGTAATATGATTATTTCACGAGGAACTGAAAGGAAACAACTCACTCTTTACCCATCAGCACAATAACCAGCAGTAGCACACAATTTATGGCTTGATGATAAATACAATGATAAGGAAGAAGTTCAATCTGTTTTCAGCATCAATCAAATCTATGATTTTCAAGAACATAATAACGATGATTTGGTAGAATTGTTCCTTTCTCAACCTGATATTTCTGAAGAATTAAGAAATGACCAATACCATGCTGCAGATGCACTTTTGGCACAGAATTTTCAGGAAACATGCACCATTCGTTCTTTGCAAACAACATTTTAGAACATTTTTCCCATTCAATCTATCACAAATACACAGAGCAAGACCATAGAGATTAGTCCAGGAAAAACTTTGAATATTAGCACGACTCATCTCAGGAGGAAAAATTGATCCAATTATTGAGAAAATACCAGAAAGCATTTGCTTGGGACTACACCGATATGCACAGAATTCACCCTGAAACATGTACTCACCATATTTACACGGATAGTAATATCAAACCAATGAGGCAACCGCAGAGAAGAATGAATCCCATGCTTCATGATATTGTTAGAGATGAATTACAAAAACTATTGAAAGTCAATTTTATTTATCCTATCTCTGACAGTCAATGGGTATCCCCATTGGTAGTAGTGCCCAAGAAAAATGGCAAGTGGAGAATTTGTGTTGATTATAGACAATTGAACAAAGAAACCCTCAAAGATTATTTCCCACTACCATTTATTGACCAAGTGCTAGACACATTAGCTGGGAAATCATCATTCTCTTTTCTTGATGGTTTCAGTTTCAGTGGCTATAATCAAATCAGGATAGCCTTAGAGGACCAGGACAAAACCACTTTTACTTGTCCTTGGGCCACTTATGCCTATAATTTTTTACCATTTGGACTTTGCAATTCTCCAGCTACATTTCAGAGAGCTGTATTAGCTATTTTTGCTGATTTAGTTCATGACTGTGTTGAATTTTACATGGATGATTTTTCAGTGTATGGTAATTCATTTGAGCATGCATTAGAGAATCCTGAAAAAGTTTTGAAGAGATGTATTGAAGCTAATCTATCCCTGAGCAATGAAAAGTGTTTTATGATGTTAAATGAAGGTATAGCATTGGGTCACTATATTTCTTCTCAAGGCATTAAAGTTGATCCATCAAAAATCCAGATCATTGTCAATTTGCCAATTCCGAAGACTCAAAAAGAGGTAAGAAATTTTCTTGGGTATGCAAGCTATTACAGAAGGTTTATTGAACATTTTAGTAAATAGCTTCACCTCTATTTAAGCTTCTAGCAAAAGATACACCTTTCAACTGGAATGAGAATTGTCAGCAAGCTTTTGAAACCCTCAAAGAAAAGTTATCAACCACACCAATCTTAAAAGGACCTAACTAGACCCTACCATTTCACATCTTTACAGATGCATCTGATACTGCAGTAGGTGCCTCATTAGGCCAAAAATAAGAGTCTTTCAATTATGCCATCTATTTCATTAGCAAAAATCTAACACGTGCAGAATTAAACTACACAGTCACTGAAAAAGAAATGCTTGCCATCATACATGTTGTGAATAAATTATGACATTATATCACTGGTTATGAGGTTTTTGTACATACTGATCACTCTGCCATTAAGTATTTAATGAATAAACCAATGAATAATGGCAGAGTTACCAGATGGTTGTTATTATTACAGGAATTTAATATTACAGTGTTAGATAGACCGGGTAAGGAGAATTAGGTGGAAGATTTTCTTTCTAGATTGCAAAATTCAGGTGAGGTTGTTCCGGTTGAAGATTCTTTTCCAGATGAAAATTTATTTGCAATTTCAATAGTGAATCCTTGGTATGCTGACTTAGCCAATTATTTATCCACAGGAAGAACACCTCCATATTTTACTCCAAAGGAAAAGAAAAGGTTGATCAAACAAAGTGCTAGATACTCATGGATTAATGGAGATTTATTTTACACCGGTTATGATATGATTATTAGACGATGTGTAAGAAATGATGAAATAATTGATATTTTAAAATCTTGTCATGATGAACCGTGTGGTGCGCATTTTGCAGCGAAAAGAACAGCATTCAATATTCTCAATCTTGGATACTATTGGCCATCTATTTTTAAGGATTCCAAGAAATATGTGAAAAGTTGTGATAGCTGTCAAAGAATGGGCAGACCAACAACTACAGATGAAATTCCACTTCAGCCCCAAGTACATTTAGAGCCATTTGAAAAATGGGCTCTAGATTTTATAGGACCCATCAATCCAACTTCAAAAGGTAAAAAGTACATCCTAGTATGTACTGATTACGTGACAAAATGGGCTGAAGCCAAAGCACTAGTCCGGGCAACTGAACAAACAGTGGTAAAATTCCTTTTTGAGGAAATTTTTGTAAGGTATGGAGTACCAAGGGAGATAGTCACGGATCAAGGTACTCAGTTTACCTCAAAGCTGGTCAAAGACATCACAGAAAAATATAAAATCAAGCACAGGAAAAGTACACCTTACCATCCACAGGCCAATGGCCAGGTGGAATCTACCAATAAAACATTGGAAGGAATTATCACTAAGACAGTAGCAATGAATAGAAAGAATTGGGAAGAGAAGCTCAAAGATGCACTTTGGGCTTACAGAATCACGTGGAAAAACACTACAAGATTTACACCATATCACTTGGTGTATGGAAAAGAGGTAATGCTTCCTATTGAATTTCAAATACATACTATAAGATGGCTACAGATTTAGGAATTGATATCAATGAAGCACAAAAAGAGAGAATTATGCAATTGAACTAGTTAGATGAAATGAGGCAGCAAGTAGAGGAGACAGTAATCCTAATGCAGAAACAAAGGAAGCAGTGGCATGATGCACACATCAAAAAGAAACAGTTCAAACAAGGAGACTGGGCTTTATTGTTTGACTCTAAATTTAGAGATCATAAAGCCAAATTTACCACACATTGGATGGGCCCATATGAAATAGTTCAAGTATATGAAAATGGATCAATCAAGCTTACTACCATTGATGGAGAAGGCAACACCTTTCTTGTCAATGGCCATCGGTTGAAACTCTATCATAAGCCCATCAGCAAGGAGGATTTTATTCACACTGTATCTCAGCAAAGGGAGGTTGAGATATTACAGCCTTCAGCTGTGATATCTCTACCTTAGTTCATTCAATTTCATTTTTTTTTTAAATAAATAAATATAAAATAAAAAAAAACCACAAAAACAAAAACAATAATAATGGTTTAATGCAAATCGTGATTCCCGACAAAAGTTGCCTCCCCATAAGAAGAAGGCTCAATGTCCATCAACTCTGTCATCAGTTCCATATAACATGTGTACCTTTATGGTTGTTTACTCTACCTAAACATGGTGCTCAGAGCCTCGAGCTGCTCCTAAGCCTCCTAGAACAAGCTCTCGTCCAACTTGGCCTTCTTCCTCCCTGTACTGGGCATCTCTAGTTGATATATTTTCTCTCGACATGGCTTGTCATCCTCATCCCACTGCTCTACCCTCTTACCACTGGACTGTGGTTGTGGCTGACTCTAAGGTGTTAGTTGTGCCTCTTTTTTGGGAGTAAGTAGCTCCTCCTTGGGTACTGCAATCTTCTCACGCTCTAAGGAAACTCGTAGAGCCAGGTCCTCTTGGAATCTCATATCTCGCCTGAGACCTGCCTTCTTGAGTCCTGGAAGATACGTCCTATATGCCTGAGATGTATCACTATACCCCACAAAGATACCCTTCTCTATTGTGGCATCCAACTTCTTCCTATTATTTTTTAGGCACATGATAGTAGAACTTTGTGCCAAAGACCCGGAAGTGTGAAACATCAGGCTTCTTTCTTTTGAAAGCCTTCTTTAGTGTGACTCGTCCAAGCACCCTATGTGGACTCTTGTTCTGCAAAAATACGACAGTGTTTCATGCTTTTTCCGACAAGAATTTAGGCATATCTTGTTCATGCAACATAGCTATAGCTGCTCCAACAATACTCCTATTCTTCCTCTCATCCACCCCATTTTGTTGAGGGTTATTATTTGTTATCAACTCTCTTCCAATATCTTCCTTTGCACAAAACTCCTTGAAGGCATTGGAGATGTATTCTCCATCATTGTCACTTCTCACTGCCTTGATTTTCTTCCCGTTGTACTTCTCTACCAAGGCCTTAAACTCCATGAACATGTTTAAGACCACATCTTTCTTTTTCATAAAGTAAGTCCAAGTTTTCTGAGAAAAATTATCAATGAAAGTAACATAATACTTGTGTCTCATCAGTGATGGAGAAGAAAATGGCCCCCACACATCTGAATTCACCAATTCCAAAATCCATTGGGCTTTGTTGTCCTGATCATGGAAGGAAGACTTGGAATACTTTCCAAGTGTGCACCCCTTGCACACTCCACCCTTGTCAAGGCCTGCTGTTGGTAATCCTATGGCAATTTGTTGAAGATTTTTCAGCACCCCATGATGCAAGTGTCCCATGTGCCTATGCCAAAGTTCACCTACATCTACACATCCTTCCTTGCTGCTGAAGGTTGCACCATTCTCTACATGCAACTTGTAGAGGTTTTTCACCCTCACACCTATCTGCTTCTTACATCCATAAACCAAGTGTTGTAGGTAAGCCTTACCTTTGTTGAAGGGAACATCATATCCTTCTATCCTCAAGGATAGATACTGAAACCAAGTCCTTCTTCAGCCTTGGAACATAGAGAACATCTCTGAGATGAAGAGTATTACCTGACTCCCTCTCAAATTTGATAGTACCAACCCCCTTGGTAGCATACTTTCCATTATCTCCAAGCTCAATATTCAACTTCATGTCCTTCTCATCCAGCTAGATGAAATACTCTTGATTTCCAATCATAGGGAAAAGGACTCCTTAATCAATATACTATGTATTCCTCCCTACTGAGCTTGCCATCCAAACTATCAATGAGAAGTCCTTCTCAAACTGAGAGGAAAACTCAGCTACCTCAGTTGATGTAGCGATATGCTCCTTATTCGACCCCTTCTTCTTCTTATTAGGACACTTGGAAGCATAGTGTCCAAAAGTATGACAATGGAAGCATTTGATCTTACTCAAATTTGTCTTCTTCTTGTCACCCTTTGATTGTTCTCACTCTTCACCTTGACTTTCTTACCTTTTCCTACAAGAGAAAGATTCTCCTCCTTCTTCTCAACCTTGGAACCCTTACCATGACTACTAGAAGTCTCAACTAGCCTAAGCCTTAGCTCCTCTTGGATGAATTCACACCATATGCATTCCCAATCTGACAACTTATCTCGTCCAGTAATTCTTTGGACAAAAGTATGCCAATCTTTGGTAAACCCATTTAGAGCCACAAACCCTAGCTCTATGTTTATAGGCTTCTCTCCAACAGTTTCTAGGTCATCACAGACTTCCTAAACTCTAGTGAGATAGGCAGTGACACTCTCACCCTTATGCATCTTGATTGTACTCAACTTCTCTTGGAGGACCATCTTTCTGTTCTCTGAAGATCTCTGGTAGAGCTTGACTAAGGCATCCCACATGTCCTTAGTTGTATCTTTACTTGCAATATGATCCTAAAGTCCATCCAACATCATTCTCTTGGCCTTAGCCATCTGCCTTTGGAATATCCTCAACTTGTTTAGGTCTGAAAGTTCTGCAACACCTTTCTCAGTAAATTCTTTCAGCCCAAACTCATCCAACAAAAACAATATGCGGACCTTCCAAGCACCAAATTTTGAAGAGCCATCCAATATATCCTGCTTTCTCAATTCCAATCATGTGTGAGTTGTCATCTTTAAAGACTATGTGTTGATTGATCTATGTTCACAGCTCTGATACCATGTAGAATTTCCACGAAATTTTGATATGTTATTATGAACAATCTGAAAATAATTTTTCTTTTCACACAAACAACGAATTTCTATACCAAGTAACAGCAGAATAGAATAAAAATAATTTCAAAAAAACAGCATAATTTTTCTAGGGAACCCAATAGGGAAAACCCTCACTTGCTTGAGAATTTTATTGAAGAAAAATAGGCTACAAATCTCTTACAAATAACCTTGCTTCAATAGAGAATGTAATATGATCTGTCAACCTTGAACTAGGCTTGAAACAACTCTACAAGAATATTGATCTGCTTCCCAAGGGAAATTCTCCTTCAACAATTCGTACAAGATAAATCCTCTTTCTTGTTCCTCTCACGAGCTCTCTTTCTCACAAACTCATGCTCAATAATTGATTGATCAAATGTGTTCCTTCGATCTCCTTATAATATTTTCGATTAGACTATTGTTAGTGAGTTTTCTAAATTAGGAGTTGAACTGGAGCTTTTCTAGTTAACAAAGTCAACACACTTAGTTAAATGGATCCTCCTAAAATTTAGGAGGCTAACTCCACTTGTTCACTCAGTTCCTAATTTATCTCACACTAGAAGATGATTAACTTGGTCTTCTATAAATTTGCACTAGTCAAATTGTTTCTTGAACTCGTCCTCATCACTGGAACTAATGCATGATTAAGAAGATCACAAATTTGATTCCTTGAATTAAGGCACAAATCAAGGAATCCATTCCTTTGCAACAATCATTTCTCACAAAAGAAGAAGAAGAAGCATCCACAATATCCGTTATTGAAGATAATGAAATTAAAGACCATGTTTATGAAAACATTTATCAAGAGCCAACTCTTGAGGATTAAACATGTGGTAAAGATCAAGAACTCATCCTTGAAGAGATCTCTCCTTCATTATAAATCCAATAAAAATAAGGTTTGGAAACCTTTCATTTTTGTCAAATTTCTCAACCTAAGGACACACTAGTTAAGGATTTCAAGAAATTTCAAATTCAAATTTTACTTATAATAGAGATATGGATGATCAAAGAAGATACTAATGAATTGATATTCACCTTAAGAATTTTAATCATAATTTGGATAGGGATTATTGGGAATTTATAGGAAGTCCAAATTATAACACATCTAATGAAAACAATGAAGATATTCACCTTAATAATTTTAATCATAATTTGGATAAGGGTTATTTGGAATTTATAGAAAGTCCAAATTATAACACATTTAATGAAAAAAGTGATGTAGAGGTATATCAAGAAACTATTGGTGATAAATTTTAACTTTCAATAGTAAACTTATAATCAAATACATGCATTCAAAATTTGATTTTCAAATCTAATAATGCATAACTATATTGTATTTGTATGCCCTTTCAAAGACAATTTTTGTAATGTGGAAGTCTGAAAATTGAGTTTTTGAGGATAATAATAAAAATGTTCTTATTTTTAATGATGTGCTTTATTAGTCTTATACAATTGTGGATAGAAGAAGGATGTAAAGGTGCATGCCATCTTAATCATGAATAATGTTCTTTGTCTTTCCTTTATGATGATTTTCGTCTTGTTTCTAAGGAAGTCCTGGTTTTATTGTACACAATAATTAATGTTTCCTTATTCTGATTCATTATCAAACATAGGGAAGGATTTTCTATGTGAATAAATAACTAAGGTGGCATTATTGGTTTTATGATTACACCCAACCTTTATATATTTCTCATGTAAAGTGGGAGTAGGTAGAATATATATTTGAAAGACATTAAGAGGAATAACATCTTTATTATGAATAAATTTCATGTACTTTGGCATTGGATTATATCCTTCACTTTGTAAAGCCAATTTTATAATAACATATATGTAATGAGACATGTACTATCAATCCAAATTCTTTTTATTTGGAGGATCTTTCTCATAGGGACATTTATGAGATTTTGGATTTCTCATGCATCATTCTCGTAAGAATACATGTCCCCAAGTAAGAGTCGAATGTTGCCCCTCATATAAACATGAGTTCAATTATAATTTTAAGGTAACTTACAAAGAATTTTCTTGGCTTGAAGATTACTAAGCATGGTGATTCTCTTTGAGGGATCATGTGGTTCTCTTGGTGGTGTTCTTGGTTTCTTTCATCGTGGTGACATGCTCCATGGAGTTGATTGTTGATGATTGGTTTCCTTGGTTGAATTGGTGTAGTCTTTGGTGCTTAGATGGAGATGGCTACTAAGTACTATAATGTAGTTCCTTTTGATTAATTTTATTGATAATACTAGCTCCTTACCTCATGGTTCCATAGACATTTTTATGAAGGTTCAATCATAACATTATAGATTGTATTGCTAACATGGTGATTAATGAAAACATATATGCTAAACCATATTAAAGCAAGAAAGATAAATAATATTATAAAGTGGCCACCCCTTCATTTTTCATGGAAAGCATGCTATAAAAGGGGCCACTCCCTTCAATTACCCAAGTGATAAAGTGGATGATGTCATATAAAGTTTAAAAAACAAACCTAAGCACGAGGGGGCATTTGAAAAGGAAAGTGTCAATTCAAATGACAAGGGAAAAAAGTGAATGTGACATCATGGAATCAATATAAAAATATGCCTTTGTAAAAGAAGGAAAGTATGTAAGGGGCCACCCCCTTCACTTACTCATATGATAAAGTGGATGATGTCATATAAAGTTTTAAAAAAAAAACTAAGCATGAGGGGGCATTTACATTTGAAAGGGAAAGTGTGAATTCAAATGGTGATCGAAAAAAGTGAATGTGGCATCATGGAATCAATATAAAAGGGTGTTTGGTTGCCTTTGTGTATTGATGCAATGCTCATTTTGTTGGTTCTCACTAAATTTAGATCTAAGAAAGAATATACCATGAAAGTGTTTCACCAAAATCAAAGTGGATTCTAATTTATATTATGTATTTGTGTAATCTAATCTATTTGTTTTGGATTTGTATGTAGATGATTTGTTTATTACAGGTGTAGAGAACTAGGGTGGAAAGAAAATATGAGAGCTGAGTTTGAGATGAAGGACATCAACATGATACATTAATTTTAAATTTGGAAGTCTTATAGAAACCAGGGGAGATCTTTGCTTCAGCAAGGTAAATACACAATTGAGATCCTAAAGAGGTTTCAGATGGAGGAATGCAAACCTATGCCCACATCCATGATCATTAATCTAAAAAAGTTTAGAAGTTCAAATTCAGAGTTGGTTGATCCCACATTGTATAGGTAACTGATAGGTTCCTTGATGTATTTGGTGAACACTATAGAAGATATATTTTTTACAGATAGGTACAAGCAAAACATGTGCTTAGACATTTGAGAGGCTTAGTGGAGTATGGTTTGATATATCTTGGAGATGGTGAAATGAAGTTGAAAAGGTATTTAAACTCAAATTGGACATGCAATGTTACAAATAGGAAGAGCACCTCATGGTACTACTTTAGCTTGGGATCAATGATGCTTCTTGATTCAATAGGAAGCAAACTTCTATGGAAATCAACTCACCAGAGGCAAAATACAGGAAATTGATACTACTAGTTGTGAGGCCATTTGGCTTCACAAGTTAGTACATGATTCTTTGCTCAGGAGTTGAACCTGAAAATCATTTATTGTGATAGATAGAGTTCTATCAAACTCTCAAAGAATACAAAATTTCATGGCAATTACAAACACATAGAGATCATATATCACTTCATATAATGTTGAAAATGTAGTGATGGAAGGTCTCCTATCTTGTGCCTTAGCCAATGAAGACATCGACCTAGTCTTTCTCTAGCATGAATACGAGTTCATGAGATAGACTTCAGTTACGATGAGTTGATTTCTAGTTTACTAGAATGGTCATCAAGTTTGCATGCATAGAGTTGGAGCTTTAGTTCATTGGAGTCTTCTTCAGTTATACTACAATATGAGGTGGCGGTGACAAGTTGAGTTAGTACGAGTTGAGACTTTAGTGTTGATTGGAGAGAGAATGAGTTGAGTTCTCAGATAACTAGCAAAGGCAACTCATGCAACTACTGTGAACTGCTAATTCGACTAAGCCTCCTACATGTTTCATTTCTATCTACAAAGAGAAGGAAGAAAGCACAAGATCAATCATCAATTCTTCATTTTGGTATACACATAAATGTGGAGCAATTGTGTGTAAGATAATAGGGCTCAAGTGTGCGAGAAAATAGGGCTCCAAGTGTGCAAGGAAATAGAAGATTGTGCGCTAGGAAATAGGATCTCCAAGTGCTCTAGGAAATAGGAGCAAGTGCACAAGGATTTAGGAGCTAGGAATTGCACAAGGGTTGAAGAGAAAGAGGGATAGGATTCAAGAGTAGGTCTAGACTATCTTCAATATAGATCTATTGTGCAGAGCTGAGAATAGTGAGGAGAAGCCTAGTTCTTTCTCAGAGACAGGTTGTTGGCTGCAATAACAACGTGAATTGTAATAGATCCAATTGCTCAAGAACAAACAATAAAATACCACAACAAAGGGAGGTTTTCCCTTTTGGGTTTCCTGGTAAAACAAGCATGTCAATTTTGTGTGCATGTGTTTTTATCTCTAGTTTTTTCTCGCTACTTATAGATTGTTAAGAAACTTTGTATCTTGGTGACAGTAAATTCGGTTTCAGTTTTCAGTTGCCTTGTTTTAAGTAGTTCATTTACGTAGTAGCAAATTTTCAAGAAAATTAACATGGTATCAAAGCAGAGTTTCGCATAAAGACCAACACCAAATTGATCAGTAAATGAAGGGTGCATATCAATTTGAAGGCTTGCGCTAGAGTTTTTGAAGAGTGGATTTTTTATAGTAGGATGTCATTTCAAGGACTAAGGGCATATCACTATTTTGAGGGAGCCTTTAACTTCTTCTTTTGGAGGGAGTAGATCGTAGTGATGTTGGTAGATGATGGGGCACTAGAATTTGTGGTGAATCAAGTTGATCCACCTCAAGGTTCCCAATAGTTGATCTAGCATAACAAGAGTGACATCAAGGATAGGAGGATTATTCTTGAGGGGGTCCAAAGCCATATTATCCCTCGTCTTCATGGGAAGAAGAAAACATACAAGATGTGGAAAGTTACTTTGGAGTTCTATCATGGTTCCAATGATACCATGAATCTTGCATTGAAGGACAAGCTAAGAAATATTTGGATGAGCAAATGAGAGCCCATCATTACGTACCTTTCCAAAATCATTTAAGTTCAAGATGAGCTAGTTAGAGTGGGCAAGACTATAGCAGACAATGACCTTGTGATTCTAGCGCTATTGGGACTTCATAAGTATTGGGAGCAATTCCAAAATGCAATCAATGGTAGATAGAACCTTCCCAACTAGGAAAGGTTGTGGTCAAACTACGTCCAAGAAGAAATACGGAGAGGGACAAGAGCTGGTAGATTAGTGAAGGCAAAGGGAAAGAACTTTTCCTTCGCAAGTAAAGGTAGTAAGGCAAAGGGAAAGAAGGGCCAAGGGAAGGTCGAGTCCAATCAAAAGAGCAAGAAGAAGAAGAAATATTTGAACAAAGATCAAATTCTTCCATTTCCACCAGTTTGGGCACTATGCCACTAAGTGTCTTAATCGAAAGAAGTGCAAGGCAAGAAGTGCACGGAGCAGAGATGTGGGGGAACTTTGGCCAGACACGTGGGGAATTTGCATCATGGGGCACTAAAGATTCGTTAGCATATAACCACAGGACTACCACAATGTACATTCGACTAGCATGATGTGTGCAAGGGATGTAACTTGGCAAGTATGCCAAGTCAGCTTTTCAAGGGCCAAACATCATAGCTAGAGGGATTTTGGAGCTGGTATATTCAGATGTATGTGGGCCCTTCTCTTCTCCATCCATCATGAGACATAGGTACTATGTCACTTTTATAGGTGATTATTCTTAGAAAACATAGATCTTATGTATGAAGGAGGAGGTCTTCTCCAGGTTCATGGAGTTTAAGGCCTTGGTAGAAAACCACACCAAGAAAAAGATCAAAGGATTGAGGAGTGGCAATGGTAGGGAGTATATCTCCTACGCTTTCAGGGAGTGTGTGCCAAGGAGGCCATTAGGAGAGAGCTTACAACACCCCATAGCCATCAATGGAATGGGGCGGCTTACAGGAAGAATCACAACATAGTTGGAGTGACCAAGGCCACGTTGCATGACTAGGGGCTATCCATGTTCTTGTGGGTAGAGGCATGGGACATTGCAATTTTTCTGCAGAACAGGAGTCCACACAAAGAGCTTGGACGAGTTACATTAAAGGAGGATTTCACAGGCAAGAATCCTAATGTCTCTCACTTTCGCATATTTGGCACCAAATTTTATTGTCAAGTGTCCAAATAGAGCAGGAAGAAGCTGGAGCCCACAACTGAAAAGGGAATTTTCATGGGTTACAGTGAGACATATTAGTCATACAGGGTGTATATACCATCACTTAAGAAGAAATTTATCAAGTGGGACATGAGGCTTGAGGAGGGCAGAGCTTTGAGGGATTCCTTGGAAGGAGAGAAGGTTGGAGTACCTAAGGAGAAGCCTCAACCAGTATCATAGATTGAGTCTTAGCCAAGTGGCAAGAAATTCGTACAACAAGATGACCAGGAGTCATTGCAGGATGAGGAGGAGAGACCAAGACAATTGGAAGCACCCACATAGTTAGTCAATCCCAACACAGTGAGGAAGAGAGACAAGTGGGTCGAGAGGTTAATTTAGGGGGGCCAGGAGCGAGCTGAGACTCCTAGATCTATGTTCAAGTGGAGAAAACAACCACAGAGGTACATCAGATATATGGCACTGATGACTGAGGTGTTGGACACGAAGCTTTCTTGTTATGAGAAGGTAGCCTCTTAGTAGGTTTGGTGGGATGCCATGGTGGAGGAATATTCCTACATCATGAAGAACAATGTTTGGGATATTGTGCCATGGCTAGGGAAAATCAGTAGTAGGCTCACATTGAGTGTACAAGGTAAAGCATGGAGCAGATGGGAGTGTGGATAAGTATAAGGATAGGTTTGTGGCCAAGGGCTTCTTATAGGTTGAGGGCATCGACTATGAGTAGACATTTTCTCTGGTGATTCGCTATTCATCCGTAAGGACGATTTTGGCACTTGTACCTCGGATGGGGTGGAAGATCCTCCAAATGGCATGAGGACAACATTCCTCAATGGGGTGGTTGAGGAAGAGATTTATATGTAGCAGACAAAGGGGTTGAGACCTTCAGCAAAGACACTCATCTCTATTTGCTAAAGAGATCTCTATATGGGCTCAAGTGGGCACCAAGAGCATGGTACACTTGCATTGAAAACTACCTTCAAGGATTGGAATTCATTAAGAGTGAGGCAGATGCCAACATGTACTACATCACAGTTGGAGGGCTTCTGCTCATTCTAGTGCTCTATGTTGATGATCTTATATTGACTGGAGTAGACATATTGATCTAGGATTGCAAGGCAGATCTTGCAAGAGAGTTTGAGATGAAGGATATAGGGCTTATGCATATTTCCTTGGGCTGGAGATATGACAGGGTGATGGTGAAATCTTCTTGGGGCAGGGAAAGTACACTACAAATATCCTTAGAAGGTTTCATATGCAGGATTGCATGCCCATGACCACTCCTCTAGTCACAATTTGGAGGAAGGTGGATGCTAGCATAACAGAGTGAGTATATGCTACATTGTATAGGCAGCTCATTGGGTCATCGAGTACATAGTCAACACACAATCTGGTATATGTTTTGTAACAAACTAGTTAAGCCAGTTCATGATGGATCCCACCAGAGTTCACTAAGTTGTTGCCAAGCATGTTTTGAGGTATCTCAAAGGCACAATAGATTATGCATTATGGTATAGACAAGTTGATGGAGTGAGGCTTGAGGGTTTCAAAGATTTAGATTGGCAAAGAAGCTCCACAGATCGGTAGAGTACTTCAGGTTGTGTCTTCAGCTTTGGGTCAGCAGTTGTTTCCTATTTCAACAAGAAGAAAAGATCAATTACACTCAGTTCAATAGAGGTTGATTACATGGTTTCCAATTTGGTAGTGTGTAAAGCTATCTAGATGAGGGAATTGCTTTTGTTACTTTTTATGCATAGGATGGAGCCCACTGTGATACATTGTGACACCAGAGTTGCATTAAGCTATTTGAGAATCCAATGTTTCATGATTGCTCCAAGCATATCAATATCAGGTATCATCATCTTGTTGGACACAGATTGTCATTGATGTCAATATGGCAATATTCAAGGAGTAGACAAAGCCACCAGAGGAGCAGATGGAGACGAGAGAAGTAGACAAAGTTATAATATCTCCACTTATCGCAGGCAGCCCTAGGTGAGATTCAAAATGCAAAGGAAAGTGAGAGAGCTCCCCTCACTTGTGCTTGGTGCTCTTACATATGGGAAATGCGACCAGTTTTCGTTGGATATTATGTTTTCTAAACCTTTCAAGCTTTCACACAGTTGCACCACAGGAAGCGTCTTCTTCATTGGTTATACCACAGTTGTAGAAGAAACAGATGGTGGAATGGGAGGATATGATGACTCAGACTCTGATTCTGATGATGATCGACAAGCTCAGGCTCTGATGCATCGTGTTAAGGAAAATGGCCAAAGAGAAGTGAGGCTTGCCAAGCCTGAGTTAATGAAAGATGGTGCGAAACAAGTGAAGCCTGAACCTGTGATAATTGATAAAGCAGCTGCAAAGGCTAAGCCGGGGGAAAGAAAATCACTTCCTGGCAAGAAACTGGTGGAAAAAGAAGAATTCACTGATGATGAATGTGAGCCGTCAGATCAAAGAGCAGCGGATCCAATGGTTGTCGCATGCAAAAGATGCGCGGACAATAATGTGCGGGAGACGTACAGGTAGGCGGTAAGCGGTATTCCCCGCATCGCCTTTGGGCCCAAGGCAGTTTCCGTATATGGCCGCACGATTCAGTTAAGGCATGACACATGGTTGAAGTGACAGGTGAGAAACTGCCGCGATTGCGCGTTAACGCGTGAGCACTTAACAAAAGTGGGAGGCGCGATCACCGTTAGATCAAGTGGTGAATGTAATCAATGGTGGGAAAGAGAACGAAATTTAATCGTGCGGTAAACATAGCAAAGACCGTCGGATCGTGGGCGATCGACGGTGGAGATCAAGGCGGGGTTAATTTACAGATGTTTCCCACTGTTGTGACAGAGATTCCGTCGTGAATGAATTAACTTGGTTGTACTGCTAGAACAATTGAGGTGCTGCTATTAAACCCTTTCTCAAAAAATGTATTGAAGCATTGGATGATATGAATACCGTGTGACCACTACTCAACCTAATTGTTATCCATCTCGAATCCGAAGTGTTCTGCTGCGACCGTTCAGAAATTTGGGCTTATATCTTTTATTAACAGAAGTCTTTCAAAGGTAGAAAATAGAGGCATGTCCATCGTTTATTAAATTCCTCGGAAGGACAAATAGAAGACAAAGATAGTAATGAGAAGAATTGGTCACAACGATCAAGGAGGGAAGTTGAAAGATCAAGCGAGGCAGAGGAATCTACAACGTCCAAGGAGGAAGCCAAAAAGGCAGTGGAAAGTGGAAACGATCAGTCAGAGGTGCCTGAAACACATAAAAACAGAAACACAAGGTGAAGTGTTGCGAATGTATGCATAATCTGTAAGAGAGGAAGCTGAAGAACAGGTAAGAGGCAGGAGAGACTAGAGAAGCAGGAGAACTGGAGAAAGGCAGAAGCTCAACAGGGTTGGGTGCAGAAAACTGCAGCAAAATAGTTGATACTAAGATTGGGTTGGATCCCAAGAGGTTGGAGCCTTAGAACTGAACAGGACTAATGTCATTAGGGGTAGGTGCTCCTAAGTGCAGAACCACTGCAAAACAGAGTTGGTGCTCTGGAGGTTGGAGCCTCACTGAAGTCCAAGTTGGAGCTTGGAAACTATCCACAGTCAGATATATATTTATATTGTATTTATTTCATTGTATTGTCTTGAGTTTTTAATAAAAGCATTTATTCCAGCTACTGGTTTTTGTGTTCTGTGTATACATATACATATCTATATATGCATTTGGAAATCACTAGAATAAACATTGTAAGAAATATTGATTCACCCCCCTCTTACTATTTCCAACAATTGGTATCAGAGCCGGCTTCTTCATACTAGCCTAACAGCTTGAAGAAGGATCTGCAACCATGATGAGAAATCACAAAGCATCAGGAAGACCTCCTTTGTTCGATGGCACTAACTTTGGTTTCTGAAAGAAAAGAATGACCTACTACGTAATGTCCCTTGGACCTGAAGTCTGGCATTTTGTTCAAAATTAATACAAAACTACTTCCACTCTTCCAACAGACCAAGACGAGAGGAAAGCCTACATCGCAAATGCAAAGGCCATGAACTCCATCACTAGTGGAATCACTGATTCCGAGTTTACAAAAATCATGCACTATACCTCTACCAAAGAAATGTGGGAGAAGCTAGTTGGCCTATACGATGGAGACTCAAAAGTCAAAAAGGCAAAGCTTCAAACTCACATAAGACAATTTTAAATTTTGAGGATGGAAGATGAAGAAGATATTGCAGCATACCTCCTCCGAGTAGCTGAAGTGGTAAATTCCCTGAAAGGATTGGACGAAAAAGTGGAAGAAAGTACCATTGTTCAAAAGGTATTAAGGTCTCTTCTAGACAGATTTGACTCCAAAATAAGCATTATAGAAGAAGCAAAGGATCTAGATACCCTCAAAATGGATGAACTCCATGGAATTATCACTACCTATGAAATGAGGAAAGGTGGCCCAAGCTCCAAAGATGCAGCATTCAAGGCCTCAAAGTCAAAGAAGGAGAAAGAAAGGAATGATTGTAGTGATGAGTCAGATGTGGAATCCGAATTGGCTCAATTTGTACGAAGCTGAAGAGAGGATCTAAGCTTAAATGCAAGTATCCTCTTATCTATTTTAAATGTGGTAAAATAGGTCATTATGCAGCAAAATGTCCTCATAAACATGACAACGATGATGAAGGAAATTCTAAAAGAATGGCACATAAAAAGAAAGGGTTCAATAAGAAAAACTTCTTCTCCAAGCAAGATGAGTGTGATGAGGATGAGTTTATGGTCATCAAAAAGAAATCAGATGAGGAAAGTGATCATGATGAAAGCCAAGAAGCATTATTCATGGCACTCGCAGATGATGATGACTCAGGGCTGGAAGGAAATGTAGATGAACTGTTAATAAGTGCCATTGAATAAAATGAGAAACTACGGAACAAAATCATTTCTCTCAAAGTGGAAAACGAGGAAATAAGAAGGAGAGAAGATCTCTTGGAAGCAAAGCTTAAAGAAAAGGAAGAGACTTGTGAAGAATGTGAGACCAAAATAGTGTCTCTGAGAAAGGAGTTGGAGAAAATTAAAAAGGACTGTAAAAGCTCTCAAATACTTGATACTATTCTGAAAAATCAAAAACCTCAACATGACAAGTCTGGAATAGGTTTCAAAGGAGAATCCTCAAGCACTGAGAATAATGCAAAAAGCTATGCCGATGCACTTTCCTGCAATCCAAAAGATGAAAAAGTATGTTATCAAAAGTGCATCCCAGATCCCGATAATGAAGAGAGAGTTGCTTCAAAGAAGAATGTGAAGTCGAATCACGGACACTACAACAAATACAAACCTGTACTCCACCAAGGGCCCATCACAAATCCAAAGAACGAGGGAGGAGTAATTCCTAGGAAGGAAATCGACTCAAATCGTGGTTGCTTCAACAAGTACAAAACCATCTTTCTTGGACACTGCTTTCACTGTAAAAACTTCCGTCATCAAGCCAGACATTGTATGGCTTGCAGAAGTGAAAAGACAAATCTAAACGACTGAATAATCAACTCATATGCCCCCAAAAGGCAGGGACAAATAAAAATGTTCAATTCATTTGATAAAGACCAAATTTGATCTGATTTTCTCCTTCTGCTACAATAATGGACACTATGAACAAGACTGCCCACTCAAAGGAAGAAAGACGAGTAGCGAGAACTCCAGCATGGACAAATGCGGCCTGGCTCTATATGCTCAAAATAATGAAAACCAGTGATTTGTAGATAGTGGGTGCTCCATACACATGATAGGAGACAGAAGGAAGTTTGTCTAACTGAGAAAAAAGGAAGGGAATGTGTCTTTTGGAAGCGGATCAAGAAGAATTGCAGGAAAAGGAACAGTTACTCTAATCAATGGAAAAGGAAAAGCTCAAGAGGCTCTACTAGTTGATGGGCTCAAACACAACCTCCTCAGTGTCAGCCAAATCTGTGATCAAGGACATAAGGTCATTTCCAGCACCAAAGACTGTGAAATTAGGAACTCTACCTCAGGGAAACTTGTGGCAAAAGGGGTGAGAACATCAGACAACATTTACATTCTGAACAAGATTCAAGAAAATAAATTCTTCTTAAGTCAGACAGATGAGAGTTGGTTGTGGCACAAGCGACTTTGACATACAAGCTTTGAAAATCTGATCAATATCAGCAAGATCAAAGTTGTACGAGACATCCGAGGCTGTCCAAACCAAATCAAGCAGTGTGTGGTCCATGTCAACATGGAAAGAAGACCAGAACCAGCCACAAGATAAAGGAGCTCTATACATCAAAGCCCTTGGATATCATCCATGCTGATGTGTGTGGGCCAACTAGAAATCAAGCACTCCAAGGAGAAAGTTACTTTGTGTTATTTGTTGATGATTGTACTAGAATGATGTGGATATATTTCATAAAGTATAAATCTGAAACTTTTGAGTGTTTTAAGAATCTAAAAGCCCTTGTAGAAAATGAAAACGATTCAAAAATTAAGTGCCTCAAAACAGACAGAGGAGGAGAATTCACATCAAAATAGTTTAGTGAGTTCTGTCATATACATGGAATTAAAAGGGAATTCTCGGCTGCCAGAACACCTCAGCAAAATGGGGTAGTTGAAAGAAGAAACCGAACAGTCCAAGAAATGGCAAGAACTATGCTATTAGCAGCAGACTTACAGCCTAGATTCTGGAGAGAAGCACTAGGGACAGTTGTCTACACACTGAATCGAACTCAATTGAGACCAAATTGTGATAAAACTCCTTATGAGCTATGGAAAGGAAGACCTGCTTCGGTGAAGTACTTCAAGATCTTTGGAAGCAAGTGCTTCATAAAAATAAATGATGGTTCACCAGGAAAGTTTGATTCTCGGGTTGATGAAGGGATATTTCTTGGATACTCTACACGAAGCAAGGCTTACAAGTGCTACAATTATCGACTGAAGAAAATAGTGGAAAGAATTGATGTAAAGGTTGATTAAGATCTTCCAGTAAAGGAAATTGAATAACATGAAGATGACTCTCTCATTGAAGAAGAAGAACCTAAAGAAGAAGAAATAGATGAGGAAGAAGAAGAAGAAGAAGAGGAAAGAGAACCACCTAATACCCCTTCTAAGACGAAGTATGTCCAAAGACACCATCCAGAAGAGCAGATCATTGGCGATAAAGATGAAGGTGTGCAAAACCGAAGAAGGATAACAATTACACCCAAGAGAAAATTCCTTGCCCTCCTATCTATGATAGAACCAAAGACATTTGCAAAAGCAAGTAAGGATCCTCATTGGGTAAAAGCCGTGGAAGAAGAAATGACCCAAATTGAGAAGAACAAGACATGGGAGTTGGTACCTCGTCCAAAGGACAAAAATATAATAGGAACCAAATGGGTGTTCAAAAATAAAATGAATGAGGAAGGATAGGTTATTAGAAACAAGGCAAGACTTGTCTACAAAGGCTATTCACAAATTGAAGGAATTGACTTTGAAGAGACATTGGCACCAGTGGCCCGTATGGAAGCTATCAGGATGTTCTTGGCATTTTCTTGCTCAAAAGGGTTCAAAACATATCAAATGGGCGTGAAATAAGCATTTCTAAATGGGGAACTCAAGGAGGAAGTCTACATGGAGCAGCCAGAAGGTTTTGATCTAACAGCAGGAAAGGACTTAGTTTGTAAGTTGAAAAAGGCTTTATATGGGTTGAAACAAGCTCCTAGAGCTTGGTATGCAAGACTGGATCACTATCTACAACAACAAGGCTTCAAAAAGGGAGTGGCTGGAAGCAATCTATACATAAAGACAGATCAAGGTAAGTTACTAGTTGCTCTTGTTTATGTCGATGATCTGATTTTTGCTAGTAATAATGATTAAATGAGCCATGAATTTTCTCAAAACATGTCAAAAGAGTTTGAGATGTCAATGATAGGAGAGTTTTCCCACTTCCTTGGATTTCAAATATCTCAAACTAGAGCAAGATTGTGTATATCTCAAACCAAATATCTAAAAGACATGCTCAAAAAATATGGAATGGAGAATTGTGCACCCATGAGCACACCTATGACCACAAACTACAAACTGAGCAAAGATGATGACTCCCCTCTAGTAGATGCAACTCATTACAGGTCAATAATTGGAGCTCTTCTATACTTAATAGCTACACGACCAGACATAATGCAAGCAGTAGGAATGGTGGGAAGATTTCAATCTGCTCCCAAACAATCCCATTTATTAGCTGTAAAAAGAATTCTCAGATATCTGAAGGGAACTTCTGATTTCGGTCTTTGGTACCCAAAGAACTCAACACTGACTGTAACTGCATACACCGATGCTGATTGGGCTGGAAGTATAGATGATTGGAAAAGCACTAGTGGAAATGCATTCTTCCTAGGAGACTGTTTGGTATCCTGGCTCAGCAAAAAACAGTCATCCATATCATTATCCACAACCGAAGCTGAGTATATTGCTGCAGCAGACTGTTGTTCTCAGATACTATGGATGAAGGAAGCTCTAAAAGATCTCGACATATGTACAGATCAACCAACTTCCATCTATTATGAAAACACAAGTGCTAATAGTCTCAGCAAAAATCCTGTAATGCACTCAAGAACCAAACACATACCAATCAAGTATCATTTCCTCCGTGAACAAGTAGATGAACAAAACATCGTCCTGGAATATATTAGTACTAAGGAGCAGATAGCTGATATTTTCACAAAACCTCTTCCTCGAGAAGCATTCGAACATCTGCGTCAAACGATGGGGGTTATTTCTCTATCATCACTCAAGTTCATTCATAAAGATGTAGCAGGACAAGGGAAGCAGTTTGACAGGGGAGTCTGTATGCATTCCTTTTCCATTGATGTTGTTATCACTCAGGTTGTTCCCTTTGACTCCCGAGGGAATACGGCCGAGGTAACCACTAACCAATCTTTGGGTCACAGGTTCTAGCCCACCTATGACCAGAGAGGGCTCTCTCTTTATGATTTAACTTTGTTTGTATAATATTTTAGGCTAGTTATGATGCTCAAGGTTTTGTTTTGACTTTTGCTGGATGATGATTTCAGTCAAGCTAGATATATGTTTCTCAGGGTGCTCTAGGCCATTGGGCATGGAGTCAGTGATGCTTGAATTGCTTGATATTTCTGTGTTGATACAACTGTGATGCTGCAGAGCCAGATAAGTGCCTAAGAAACAATTCTTTAAATCTGTGATTGGGTGTGATGTAATCAGGGCATGAAAGGCATTTAAGGATCTTTCAGTAATCTGATATGGAGAACAGTGGAAATATTATTTAGGAGCACTGAAGAATTCCTATATAACATTCATGTTTATAGAATTAATGTAAACATGAGCAATTAAGAATTCATGTTCATGATCAATTCTGAAGAAAACATTTTCAACAATAGAGATTGAGCACAAGGTGTAATCAAACATTTCCTGTACTATTCCTTTTCTCTACTGTTAGATTGGTGAAGCATGTGTATGATTCAAACAAACATAAGAAGACAAAACATAGATTGAGAAAACTTATTGTTCCATTAGACAGCACAAGAATTCTACAACAGCACGCAGAGCATCATCAAGACATCAAACATCCAAGAAATCACTGAGCTTTTCTAGCCTCTTGCATTAGATTATCTGAAATTATACAATACATTTGCCTTAGAGTGAAAATCACCAACCCCTAATACATTGCCAGGGGAGGTATATATACAAAATTTACATCAAAAAATATCAAGCTAATGAGTTAATGGCTCATTAATATCGTGCCAACTCCTGGAGCATTGTAGCTGAGAAAATAAATGCTGTATTAACTTCTGAGTGCATTAGTTGTCCAAAATGGTTAGAGAATGTTGACTTTGTGACCGTTGGAGTCGGCTGAAGATGTGATGCCCAAAATTTGCGCATTTCCTATCTTTTGGCTTGCTGTCACTGTCTTTTGTTGAGTCACCCTTTTCGGCTGCCTTGTATGCTGTTCATGTTCTGCTTTTTGCTTTTGGCCGAGTTGAAGCTGACTGGGATTGATTAACTGAGATCACTGAGGCAAAATTTACAGCATTGCCTGCCACCAATCCTCTTTGCGTAGCTGGTGCCTTCGAATTTTCACCAATGTTTCATCTGCCTCAGTATATCTGTAAAAATTTGGAGGAACCTCAAAAAGGTGATTGATCTCATGTTCAATAAAAAATAGATTTTCAAGTTTATCATATAGGCTCTGCCCTGTTGGTGGCCCTATTTCCTCAGAAGTGCTGGCAGATGCAGTGATTTGATTTTGAATAAAAGTTGACATTCTGGTGGCATATTGTTCATGAGGGAGCAGTTTTCCTGTGTTGGTTAGTAGGTTGGGCAATCCCTTTGCTTGCAGTGCTCCCATTTTGAGCTTGTATTCATCTACCTCAGCCTGTATTTCATGGCATTTTCTGTCTACAGTCTGCACAAAATTCCTGAGAGTCAGCACCTTTTTAGCTGTAAGGACAGCATCCGTTCTGTTAACAATGTTGATGGCTGCCAGTTCCTCCTTAGTCTGATTGTTCAAAAAATTTATCACTCTATTAGCCTGCTCAGGCCTGTTTCCCAGCACTGTTCTGGCTTTCTGAATCTCAATTTGTGCTTGGTCAATCAAATCCATTTGTTCATGCACAGTCTTGATTGACTTCCATTGTCTAGTGATGGATTGGTCAATCCGGGCCCACAAAATTCTCTTTATTTCTGCCAGAGCATTTTCTAGTTTGAGCTCCTTTTCTAAGGCCTTTATTTTGTCTTTGAGGGCCTTGATTTCTTTGGACTGCTCTACTACAGTCATCTTTGACTTGTCATATTTGGTCTCTAGTTCTGCCAATTTTTCCTTGGCCTGCTTGATCTCAGTAGCTTGGAGCTCCATCTCTTTGATAGCCTTTGTCAAATCTTTCATGTTTAAGTTGGACTCTGGAGTTGTTGTTGTTGCTGCTACTTATGTTGTTGATGTAGTTGTTACAGGGGCTACTGCTGCCTCTGTAGTTGTGGCAGTGGTTGAGGTAGTTGGAGGAGCTTGGGATGTGGATTCTCCCTGCTTGTCTTGCAGTGCCCCTTCTAGTTCCTTTTCCAAATCAATAACCTTTTGATTGAGCTGCATTATTAGATCAAGTTGCTCATCAACCTCCTTTTCCTTCTGCAATTCTGCTGTTTGGGGGTGCTCGGTGGGAAGCAGTTTCAGCCTTTTCTTCAATGCATTAAGATCATCTTCCTTCTTCTTCATGAGGGCCCTCACGCCCTTTGGGTCCTTAGGATCATGTCCTAGGTCTATGATGATGTCCTCTAGTGATTTAATCCTGTTGTCCCTGGCCATGGAGGACATTCTCTCAAAATCCAACTGAATGATGGTATTCTTCAATGATTCTTTCAATTCATGGGCCATTGTGGCCCTGTCTACCAAGGTGGCATAGACCATTTCCCCCGTTTGTTTGTGCAGTTCAATCTGGTCCATGGGGTGAATGTCCTTTGCCATGACTTCCACCCTTGTTCTTACAAAATCTGCAGCTGATTGAGGCTGTGGCACCTTGGGTTTGAAGTGGCTGAGGATCATTTTCTCCTCTTGAATGTCATACACTGACATCAATCTCTCTTGCTTGGCTGGTGTTGCTTTGAGGAATTGTTTATATACTTCTATTCTCAGCAAATCATTCTGTGATTTTATCTGTTTGAAGGAAGCCTTGGTGCTTGAAGGCTTCTTGCTCTGCTGAGTGGAGGAGGACACCTCCAAGCCAAGCTACAATCCTTGCTCTTGTTGGAAAGAGCTTGTGCCTGTTTGCTGACTATCTCCCCCTTCTTTCCTTGGACTGTCAAGGACTTCTTCACTTATTTCTTCTATAATTGGGGAGTCAACCTTTTGCCTCTTGGCCTCAGGTTGCTGGGAGGATCCACTAGCAGGAGTGGACTCTTCTCTGTCCCTTTTCTTGCCCCTCTCTTCATGTGCAGGAGTCTGCAATATAGGTGTTGTTGGTGGTTTTGTTTGCGGTGGAGGAGTCTGCTCTTGTTGCTGCCCAATTGAGGAGGCAGGCTGTTCTTTTACTGTTTCTTCCTCGGCACCCATTATTCCTTTACCCTTATCTGTACCTGATGCTGCTGTAGATGGCGCCTGGGTGGCTGGTGCAGTTGTTGTAGCTGAAGTCCCTTCTCCCACTGGATGTGGTTGCTTGAAGATTACCTGCTGCACAGAATCTAAGTCAAGAGTTTTTTCCAAATCCTTGACATTCTTTTGCATTATTTCTTCTTCAGTTAGTTTCTCAATTAATGTATCTTGCAACCATTCTTGCTGATTGGCATACTGCTCAATATGTGGATATTTACAAAGCTCATAGCCTAGCAGCCTGTACTTGACCCTCCTAGCACAGATGAAGCCTTTAGGGTCATAAGGGACCCACCGGAAGCTTTTTGATAGCTTGTACTTGTCTTTGAGGATTTTCTCAGCATCTTGCCATCCCTCTTTTTTGTTCATGATGAAGGGGCCCAGGTGGTGCTTAAACTTGAGGTGGGCTTTCTTTTTAGCACTATGAAAGTGAGTGAGGTCAGAGTGAATGAACTGCCTATAGTACTCCAAGGCAAACAGTCTCATTGGTACATATTTTGGGAGCCTGTATGGACAGAGCTCACAGCCATAAATTCTGATGACTGTGTGATCTTGGTATAGGTACCAATCACCTATTTTATAATTTTTGGACAGTTGCAGAGTTTTCTGGATTTCAAATGAGACTCTGGGAGGAGGGGACCTCATCAATAAGCAAGAGACTGGGTATACAAATTGATCAATAAATTCACAGTATGAATATGGTGAGTCTTGGACTTGGTGAAAAACAGATGTCCAGAAGATAACAGATCTTCTTTCTCCTCTAGAATCCAGCTTCTTAATATGGCATTGAAAAGCCTCGGACTGGTAATACGTGAACAAGTGGTAGATGTAAGATGAATATTTGAATATGCCCTCCCTGTCCACTTTGAAAAGCTGGTCATGTATCTTGTTGGCTATGAATTTATCAAAATTATATTTGTAGGCAGGAGGTTGGCCTGGGCTATAAGCAGCTAATAATACCAGCACTGTCTCATCAACAAACTCACTGGTTTTAGAGCCCAACACATAAGCAATCATGTCCAGCAGAAGTTTTCCTACATCACTAAAGTGGACATACAAGAAAGGAGGTGGCCCTGTGGGCTGGCAGTCAGCTCTCATAAATGTCTGGGTGATCTTCTGAATGTCAGCAGTGGAAAGCTTGGCACCTGTATCCAGCAGATAGTTCATGGAGAAGGGAAACAACAGCTGAGTTTTTTTGAAGTTGAGCATCTGGTTGATGGACTCAGCATTAATGTGGAAGAGGATGCTCCCAGATGGAGACTTGACAGCTCTGTGATTTGGATCATAATTCTCAGCACATAGACAGATGATTTCTGGGATCATGTTGACAGATGGGAGGAAGTAATAAGGCAGATTAGATTCCCATATCCCATATGTATCATTGTTGTTCAAATAGTTATCCCTCAATTCCCTGAAGGTCTGCAAATGGTTCCTATCACCCACAAAGTCTTGGATGAGGAAATCTCTGTCAGCAAGAGGCAGGGACTCAAGCTCTTTATTAGGTGGATTCATGGGGGCAACACTGAAAGCTGTGGGTGCAGGAGTAGCCATTGTGTAGCTTTTGGGTGCTGTTTGTAAAATGCAGTTTCTGAATGCAACAAGGTAAGTGCAATAGCTTGCAAACTTTTCTAGAAGTCAAGTGGCAGACTGAATGCAGATGATGCTAGATATGTTCTTCAAAGAGCAGTAGGTGGATTGAGCAGGCTTGCCTCTGTTCTGCTCTGGTGAATTCACAAGGATTGTGAACAATGAGGATGAATTGCAGAGGGCGGGCGGGACTAAAAATTGGTGAAATGCAGCTTTTCAAGCCTGTACTCGACAAAAGGGAACAATGCCGGGAACTTTGAAGACCAATTGCAAATTAAAACCGCGAATTATTGTTTTAACATCGAATTTTGGAGCAGGGGGCAATGTAGGTTGTTTTGGTCCAGAAGTGACTGAGAGACAACCTTTAATTTGGGAATTACCAGGCGTTTAATGGACAATATTGTAGAGAAATGGCATAAACAAGGGTAAAACAGGTGAATTCTGGCAAATACCTGGATAAACGATGCCGAGAGCCTCCGGGTTGAACAGTGGGTGCAGAACACAGTTGAATTGGTGAATGATGGCGTCCGGAGCTTTGAATTTGCAGCGTAGGGGCAATTTTTGGAGCGAACGAAAAACAACGACTCTGTCTTTTTCGAATGAAAATGACATAAAACGGCTCTTTTGCGCATGTTTAACGACAATTTTGGAAAATGTGGGTTATTGGTGCTTTTCCGCCGATGACGTCATGGCGGGCCCGGGTACGGATGGTAACGTGGGTGCTGAGATGGAGGCCAGCATGGCAGGACACGGTGGCGGGATGTGGGGGCGGCAAAATGGCGTGGAGGGTGACGAGGTTCTGTAGCGGGGGCCCGGGGTGTGACGTCATAGCGACGTGGGACCGACGTGACAGGGGAGGCGGGTTGAGGGAAAGCGGTAAGCGGTCTCCCCGCACCGCTTTTGGGAGAAGGCGGTATAGGGGAGGGGGGCTCCGAACACCTCCGCCGGCTGCCACGCGTCCAGCGTACGGGAGCAAAACCACCCGCTCCCCGGACGCTAAACCGCGGCAGGTTTAAATCCGAAATCGCCCGCCCACCGTTGGATTGAGGGCGGCGGGAGATCGAGGGCTGGCGGGCGCCCCGACCCATCGTGCAAGTTTGGGTGGGGACCCGCCAGCGAATAAAATATTCGTTAAAATATTTCGGGTTTAGAACTTTGGGTTAGGGGGTTTTTAAATGGGTTTTAACATATGTGGGTTAATCTGTCGGGGTTAAAAAACCTTTGAATGCTAGGTTTGAGAGGGGGGAAGGGGTTTTTCATGAATTTTTTCGGAAAAAGGGTAAATGAGGGTTTAGTGTAGGTTATTACTCTAACCAGAGGTTAGAGTAATCCCAAAGCAAGGGTTGACTATAGTCCCCGGTGGAATAATGTCTCCCTTAGAAGTGTTATTTAGCTATAATGCTAAAGGGGGGGGATATTTATACATTTTATGGGGTTTTATACACCATGGTGTTATAGTAATAGGGAAAAGGGAACATAGGGGATTTAGTGTAGATAGAGTTAGTAGTTAGTATTGGAGGGGAATGTGAATGGGAAGTGATAGATACTAAGTTTTTAGGAAACAAACTTAGTTAGGGAGTAGATCAAAATGAAAAGAATTTTTACACAGGAAATGTGGCTGCTTTTCAAAGAGAGAAGTCACTTCTGACATGAAATTTTTACAAATGAGGAGTGTAAGGAGGACTGATCAGGCAGATCCTGTAGTGCTCATGGGGAGGTTAGTAAGAAACTTTTGAAGGGGATGAGGGAAGTTAGTGATGGTTTAGTAGTTTTCCAAATAGGCCATTGCTCTTGCCTTTCTCCTGCTGGTGACATCATTGTGATTTTTCCCATGTCATATGCTTAGATCTTGCTTTCTGCAACCTTCAACTGCCTACCCTGCCTAATATGCCTAACATTTTTTCTTCCTTTGGATGGGTGCACTTAGCCTTGCAAACCCTTAGCCTTGCAAACCCTGATAATTCTCTTTTTCTTTTTGCTTCCCTCCTATCTAAGTCTACCCTTATGACTTCCAAGGGCCCAGATTAAGCAGTTGGGCTCCTTTCTTTCTCTATCCACCTAGTCATCTGTCAAGCTTGAACTGTTTGAACAGGTACTTCCTCTCTATTCTACAACATGCAATTTAAAACATGGTGAGGCCCAGCTTGAGCTGTTGGACCACCCATCAAAGTAGTAGTGGCAATTTGAATTAGCCACTTTCATGGTCTTTATTTGGGATTCATTTCTTTTATTTTTTCTTTGACCAATTCATTTTCTTGCCCTTTGATTTTTCTTTTCAGGCATACCCTCTTTACATTTTTTAACTGTCTTCTTTTTTCACAAAAATGGAACCTTAGTAGCATGGAAGGTGAACATTTTTGGCACTTCCATTGTCAATCATGAGAAATGAAAACCTATTGGTATAGGAGGCTAAAAGTGGCTCCACTTGGGGATGGCTTTTTCAGGTGAAAAGCCAAGAACATCAGGTCAGATTGCCTGAGTTCTGCTTTCTTGCTGCAAGCTGAATTTCTCTGTTGTTGGAGACCATTGGTTAGGATCCTAGATATTTGCAGGCAGCACCCAGTGAGCTGATTTGCTGTGAATTTGCAGATCTGTTTTTACCTGTTTCTCAGAATTTCTCCTCATGACTTGATAGTTACCCTGTGTTTTTCTTTGCTTTCCAAATGCCAGGATCAAAATATTTTCCAAAAAAGAACATAGTGTAGCATGTTGGTCTTCTCAAAATATGATGCACTTGGTGCTTTATTTATCTGCTATAACTGAAAATACTGGAAATACAAATATTTATGTACAATATATGCCTGTTCATCGTTTGATCAAAGGGAGTCAAAATAATGCTTGAGCATTCTCCCATTAACTGGGCCTTCCTCAGTGTTTGAGCCATCCAGACTCCTTATAAAATAGGTGTTGTTACCTTGTATAGCATGGATGACATAGGGTCCCTTCCATAGAAAATCAAACTTACCATGTTTGCCTTTGTCCTCCCTTCTGGAATCCCATCTTAACACTTTGTTTCCTATGAAGAAATCTTCAGCTTTGGTTCTTTTGTCAAATATTCTTTTGAGCTTTTCTTGTAGAACTTGGGTTCTTTGATAGACTTCTTCTCTTGTTTGCTGTAAATGAATTGTTTGATTAATTCTTCTTTGAATGTCATTGGGCTCAGCTTGTATTTCTTGCAGCAACTTGATCACAGGAATCCCTAGAGATGCAGGAAACTTTGCTTCTAGCCCATAGACCAGTTCATATGGACTCATGCCAATTGATCTCTTGGTGGTCAGTCTATCTGCCCACAGTGCATTTACCAACTTTTTATGCCAATTCTTTTTGTTTTCTTCCAAAACTTTTTTAATGATGTTTATGAGACTTTTATTGGAAGACTCAGCTAGGCCATTACCTTGAGGATAATAGGCAGTGGAATGACCTAGGGTC
Source organism: Pinus tabuliformis (assembly GCA_031772625.1). Classification (NCBI taxonomy): domain Eukaryota; kingdom Viridiplantae; phylum Streptophyta; class Pinopsida; order Pinales; family Pinaceae; genus Pinus; species Pinus tabuliformis. Next base: position 663,512,761 of record CM062810.1, on the reverse strand, counting down.
ATGTGATACTTGTGACAAAAGTTTATCATTTTCTTGGACTTGAAAGCAGCAGCATTGTCTGTGATAATTTTTTCTGGACAGCCAAACCTGGACAAGATGTTGGTTTCTAGGAATTGTATAATAATGGAGTCATTGGCCTGCCTACAAGGGATGGCTTCTATCCATTTGGTAAAATAGTCTGTGGCAGTGAGAATCCACCTATGCTGGCCAGAGGATGGAGGGTGAATTTCACCAATGAAGTCTAAACCCCATTGCTGGAATGGTCTCTCAGTTGAAAATGGTTTGAGTGGTAAAGGTAGCAGCTTCCTCTTGCCCTCAAAAATTTGGCATTTGTGACAAGACATTACAAATTTCTTTACATCAGCAAACAAGGAGGGCCAATAAAATCCAGCCCTTAGGATTTTATCAGCTGCGGACTTCTAGTATAAGTGTCCTCCACAGTCACCTGCATGAAATTCTTTGAGGACATTGTCAGTTTCTTCTATTGTTAAGCAATTGAGTAAAATCCCTTCATGATTTCTCCAAAACAAAACATTGTCAATAATACAAAACTTTGATACTTTCATTTTTAAGAATCTTTTCTTGGTTCTGGACAACCCTGGAGGAGCTTGCAGGTTTAATAATACAAAACATATATCAGTATACCAGGGAGATTGCATAAAGGCTTGGTTGATTTGTGGAGTCGCCATCTCATGTTCGTCGTCCAGTTCATTAATGTCAAGGGCTTGAAAATTGGTTTCAGTCATTAGTTTGGCTAGGCCTTGTCCTTTTATCAGTTTGGTAGGTTTAATCTCAATGTCATAATCTAAGATATTGGCAATCCACTTGCCCCTCTTGCCCTCAATTCCTTCTTGGGTTAGAATGTCCTTGACCACTGCATTAGGAACATAGGCAATTATATGAGAGTAAAGGATATAGATTCTGAATTCCTTGATGGCTTTTACCAATGCATAGGCTTGTTTCTCCATGATTTGATATTTCAAAGGAGCATCTCTAAGGGCTCTGCTAAAAAATGCAATGGGTTTTTCATAGCCTTGGCCATCTTTTTGTAGCAAAACAGCAGCAATAGTATGCTCAGAAGAAAAAGAAAAAATAATGAAATCTTGATCAAATCTAGGGCTTGTTAGGACTGGTGTGTTTGTCAATGCTCTTTTGATATCCTCAAAGGCTTGTCTAGCTTCCATGGTCCATTTGACCTTGGAATCCTTTTTCAGCATATTATTTAACAGTCTAATGAGTTCAGCCAGATTGGGAATGAATCTCCTCAAGAAGTTGATCTTTCCTAGAAATCTTTGTAGTTCTTTGATGTTTCTTGGATGTGGTACTTGTAGGATAGCTTGAATTCTGTCTGGGTCAATCCTAATTCCATCTTTTGAGATTATATGCCCCAGAAGTTTACCTTCTTCTAGCCCAAACAGTGACTTCTTTGGGTTCAAAGATATGCCATACTTTCTACAAATTGTGAAAACCTGCCTCAAGTGTTCTAAGTGTTCTTGATCAGATTTTGAAAAGGCAGTGAGATCATCAAGATAGACAACTAGGAAATCATGAATTTCCTTGGCAAAGGCAATATCCATTGCTCTTTGGAATGTGGCCCCTGCATTTTTAAGCCCAAAAGGCATTTTGACATATTTGAATGTTCCCCATGGTGTTGTGAAGGCAGTTTTGTCTTGATCATCCGGGTGTACTAGAATCTGATTGAATCCTGAGAAACCATCTAGTAAAGAGATCCTAGCAGCTCCCACTACTCTTTGCAAGATATGGTCCATTTTTGGTAAGGGGTAATGGTCTTTGAGAGATACTTTGTTCAAATTTCTTAGGTCAGCACACAGTCGGATTTCCCCCGTCTTTTTCCTAGTAGGCACTAGGTTTGAAATCCACTCTGAGAATCTAATTGGGGCAATGATCCCAGCTTCATACATACGTTTAACCTCTTTTTCAATAAGGGGGAGGAGCACAGGATTGACTCTCCTAAGTTTCTGTTTGAAAGGCTTTTGGTTTTCTTTTAAAGGTATAATGTGCTGGATAACTGATGTATCATAAGATTTAAGGTCCTCATAGCTCCAGGCAAAGACATCTTGAAACTCTTTGAATAACTCAATGTATTTTAGTTTCTGCTCAGGTGGTAATGCTTTGGATAACTTAACCATTTTGGGATTTTCAGGGGTCCCAATGTTACAATCTTCTATTTCAGCATTCAATGGTTGCATTTTTGGTTTTCTTGAGATATCATTTGAATCAAACAGATCCTCCAAAGGGGTTAGACCTATGGGCAGAAAATTATCCTTTAGCTCAATTACCTCATCTTCTGTTTCAGCCATTTCCTCTTCATCTGATTGTTTCAACTCCCGTATAGTTTCCTTGTCAAAGGTGGTAGGATGCAAAACTAGATCAGCTGTTTCAGCTGATATTTTCTGTGTAATTGTGCATATCTGTGGTTGATCATCTCTAGTGCTAGTGTCAATGTTCATGCCAGAAAATTCTTCCTTTAAAGTGAGAAAGTTATTTATCTGTGTATTATTCTCGAAGACTTGCCAATTCTTGATGTTATCCAGAACTGAAGGTCTGTGTTTGATTTCAGTAGTAAATGTATGATTGGTTTTGAAAGGTAATTTACAAGTGTTGGCAAAAGTTGCCAAGCTGTGAGCATGTAGATTGAGTTCTCTGGAAATTTTAGTCAACTGTGATTGTGAAAATCTCTCAAGTACTTGAATAGCTGCTCCCTTGTATGCTCTCAACCTCAGGTCATTTGTAGTAAAATTTCCCTTCATCTGTTGTATGACCAGATCTGAATCTCCTAAGATTGAGATTTTGGTTGCACCTAGATTTTTTATGAGTTTCAGACCTAACAAGAGGCCTTCATATTCAGCCATGTTGTTTGTGCATCGAAATTTTAGTCTGTATGCATGGCCCTCAGCTTGGTCATTGTGCATATTGTGGATCCAGACTCTTGCCCCAACTCCTAGCTTGTTTACAGAGCCATCAAATTCTAAATACCATAAGGTCTCATGATCAAGATTTGGATTGGGATCACTAGAAAGTTGGATCATGGGTAGGTTGGTTTCTTGCAAGTAACTTGATACATCATGTTCTTCTGTCTTCTTATCAGCTATGCCCATGGTCCCTTGGTCTTTGCAAGCACATTGCTCATCTAACTCCTCGGTCTCTACTGTCATTAATAGTTCAGAATAAGCTTTGTGACAGATGTCGGCATTGTAGAGAATAAATGAATCCATGTCTGAGTGTATTGAATAGATTGGAAAGTTTTGGGGCTTCTCTTGATTGCTTACCACATATTTCATCAAAGTTTCCCGGTACAATCTCTTTGGCTGCCCAAAGACTGAGATAGTTGCATAGGACATATCTAATTGCAGAGATCCTTGAAGTTTGGCCCCCCAGGATCTGGACAAGAGCATGCCATACTTAGGGGGTATGTCAGCTACCACTACATCCATCAAGATAGTTTTGGTTGGGTATTGAACCAGAGAAACACATAAATCTTTAATCAGGCCCAAGCACCTGACTTGGCTTGAATCAAATGAGAATAGATCTTTGTAAGGTCTTGTGATGTCTAAGTCAAGTTTTTCCATTACAGATTTGGGCATTAAGTTGTGTGAAGCCCCAGAATCGAACATTGCATTATGTAGAACCTTGTCATGAATGTTTAGACTGACATAAAAGGGTGGTACCCCTCCATTTTCTATTTTTCCATTAACCTCAGGTCCGAACAACAACTCTGGTTGGTCATCTAGGACATTCACAGCATCTTTGTTGTCTGATACTTGGAGTGACTTATTGATCTGTTGTCTGTATATGTCATGTTTGGCTAATTCCGAAAGAGGAACTGATATCTTTAGCTTACTTATTTCTGTTTCCAAGTTAAAAGGTTTTTCCATTTGAATTTTGGCATTTAGTGCAACAGATTTTTCCTTTTCAGCTGAGTTATCAATGATCTTTTGCTCATAGTTGGGTCCATTTTGAGTAAAACTGGTGCCATGTTTGTTTCCTAGGGGAGTATCTGCCTTTGTCTTTAATGGGTGGGGTGGAGCTGGCTGATTTTGAGAGGAGTGTTGCTCTGAAATGTCCTCCACAGTAATTTCTCTGGCAGGTGGGTTTGAGCTGCCAGCTGATTGGGGAAGGGTAGTATTTTCATTGATCTTTTTTGGCTGCTTATTGTCCTTCGGTTTGAGGGATGTAGGTACATCTATTGTTCTACTCCTTAGTTTGTATTGTTTGTGCACCTCATACACAGCTGCATCATACCCTTCTTTAAAATCAAATGATTCTCCCGACTTAGTGTGGAATTGATTGTCATTGTAAACCTCTTGGTCTTCTTGTGTCAAAAAGACTTGATTTTCACTGTCCAAACCCATTAGGTTGATGTGAGGGTCCTCACTAGGTTCACTAGATGTTGAGGCCTCAGCATAATTCTCTTGGAAAGGGGGTCTGACATGCTGGTCAGGATCAGTCCTTCCAACATTAGGATTTTGATTCTTTCTGAAGTTTGGGTTTCTAATATTGCTTGTTTGACCTTCCCATGATGATTTTCTTTCTATGGTTTCCACCCTGTCTCCAAGTCTATCCATCCCTTTGATGATTGCATCTAGCTTTTGCTCAAATGATGAGGGTTCTTCTTTGAAAGTAGTTCTCCTTTCAGTTCTCACCCGGTTTCTCTTGGCAATTAGATTTGCCTCTACACTTACAGCTATGTTTTGCATGTCTGCTAGAGTTGCAGGGGCTCTTTCTCTTAGTTGATATGCCATATCAGCATCAAATCCATCAGGGAACTTAATCAATGCTAGATCAGGTGGAGGTCTAAGATTTTGAGGAATGGCATTATAAATAGTGTTGAATCTAGTGCAATAGTCCAAGACAATTTCTTGTGGGCCTCTTCTTATGGTGTCATATTCAGATAAAATGTGTAGAGGGTCCTTTTTCTTTTCCCATCTGTTTAGGAAGGACTGATAAAGGGCACCCGAATCAGCTATAGAATTTGCAGCCAGTGCCCTGAACCAGGTTCTTACTTCACCTGTTAAACTTTGGACAAAGATTTTCATCCTTACATCATCATCATCTATCTCATAGTTCTCAAAGTAGTCTTGCATTTTCTTAGTATGTTGTAAGGCAGTGTATGTACTGGTTCCATCAAAATAAGTAATCTTGCTTTGGTAGTCCTGAGGCATGGCCCCAGGATTGCCAGGTAACTGAAGGGGTGCATAACGATTAGCCATATTTGGGGGGATAAGTGGGACAACTGGTAGAAAGGGAACAACTGGGACAACAGGGACAGCAACAGCAGTTTGTGTGTTGGTTGTAGACAATATGTTTTGTGAAGTGGATGATGAAGAGGGGGAAGAATGAGTTGTATGAAGGTGAACAGATGGCTTAGCAGGGGTTGGAATAAAGCTTTGCTGAACTGCCTCAGGGCTAGTTTCAGGAGATTGTTCTGGTTCCTTCTGGTTCCTAAGAGTTTTATGGATCAAATTTGGATTTTCGAAAACAGGTGGGGGATTTGGGTCAGGGTTTGACCTGGTGTGCCTAGTTCTCTTTTTCGGAGCCAACTTCTGAACTTGTTTTTCGTATTTTTGAGGATATTTTTAGAACTATTTTAAGGGACTGCTCAGGCTTTTGGAACCACTGTCTAAAAACAGACAGCAGCTGAAAAATACGCTCTGTTCCCCAGTGGAGTCGCCAATTATGTTATCACTCAGGTTGTTCCCTTTGACTCCCGAGGGAATACGGCCGAGGTAACCACTAACCAATCTTTGGGTCACAGGTTCTAGGCCACCTATGACCAGAGAGGGCTCTCTCTTTATGATTTAACTTTGTTTGTATAATATTTTAGGCTAGTTATGATGCTCAAGGTTTTGTTTTGACTTTTGCTGGATGATGATTTCAGTCAAGCTAGATATATGTTTCTCAGGGTGCTCTAGGCCATTGGGCATGGAGTCAGTGATGCTTGAATTGCTTGATATGTCTGTGTTGATACAACTGTGATGCTGCAGAGCCAGATAAGTGCCTAAGAAACAATTCTTTAAATCTGTGATTGGGTGTGATTTAATCAGGGCATGAAAGGCATTTAAGGATCTTTCAGTAATCTGATATGGAGAACAGTGGAAATATTATTTAGGAGCACTGAAGAATTCCTATATAACATTCATGTTTATAGAATTAATGTAAACATGAGCAAATAAGAATTCATGTTCATGATCAATTCTGAAGAAAACATTTTCAGCAATAGAGATTGAGCACAAGGTGTAATCAAACATTTCCTGTACTATTCCTTTTCTCTACTGTTAGATTGGTGAAGCATGTGTATGATTCAAACAAACATAAGAAGACAAAACATAGATTGAGAAAACTTATTGTTCCATTAGACAGCACAGGAATTCTGCAACAGCACGCAGAGCATCATCAAGACATCAAACATCCAAGAAATCACTAAGCTTTTCCAACCTCTTGAATTAGATTATCTGAAAGTATACAATACATTTGCCTTAGAGTGAAAATCACCAACCCCTAATACGTTGCCAGGGGAGGTATATATACAAAATTTACATCAGAAAATATCTAGCTAATGAGTTAATGGCTCATTAATATCGTGCCAACTCCTGGAGCATTGTAGCTGAGAAAATAAATGCTGTATTAACTTCTGAGTGCATTAGCTGTCCAAAATGGTCAGAGAATGTTGACTTTGTGACCGTTGGAGTCGGCTGAAGATGTGCTGCCCAAAATTTGCGCATTTCCTATCTTTTGGATTGTTGTCGCTGTCTTTTGCTGAGTCACCCTTTTTGGCTGCCTTGTATGCTGTTCATGTTCTGCTTTTTTCTTTTGGCCGAGTTGAAGCTGACTGGGATTGATTAACTGAGATCACTGAGGCAAAATTTGCAGCATTGCCTGCCACCAATCCTCTTTGGGCAGCTGGTGCCTTCGAATTTTCACCAATGTTTCATCTGCCTCAGTATATCTGTAAAAATTTGGAGGAACCTCAAAAAGGTGATTGATCTCATGTTCAATAAAAAATAGATTTTCAAGTTTATCATATAGGCTCTGCCCTGTTGGTGGCCCTATTTCCTCAGAAGTGCTGGCAGATGCAGTGATTTGATTTTGAATAAAAGTTGACATTCTAGTGGAACATTGTTCACGAGGGAGCAGTCTTCCTGTGCTGGTTAGTAGGCTGGGCAATCCCTTTGCTTGCAGTGATCCCATTTTGAGCTTGTATTCATCTACCTCAGCCTGTATTTCATGGCATTTTCTGTCTACAGTCTGCACAAAATTCCTGAGAGTCAGCACCTTTTTAGCTGTAAGGACAGCATCCGTTTTGTTAACAATGTTGATGGCTGCCAGTTCCTCCTTAGTCTGATTGTTCAAAAAATTTATCATTCTATTAGCCTGCTCAGGCCTGTTTCCCAGCACTGTTCTGGCTTTCTGAATCTCAATTTGTGCTTGGCCAATCAAATCCATTTGTTCATGCACAGTCTTGATTGACTTCCATTGTCTAGTGATGGATTGGTCAATCCGGGCCCACAAAATTCTCTTTATTTTTGCCAGAGCATTTTCTAGTTTGAGCTCCTTTTCTAAGGTCTTTATTTTGTCTTTGAGGGCCTTGATTTCTCTGGACTGCTCTACTACAGTCATCTTTGACTTGTCATATTTGGCCTCTAGTTCTGCCAATTTTTCCTTGGCCTGCTTGATCTCAGTAGCTTGGAGCTCCATCTCTTTGATAGCCTTTGTCAAATCTTCCATGTTTAAGCTGGACTCTGGAGCTGTTGTTGTTGCTGCTGCTTCTGTTGTTGCTGTAGTTGTTACAGGGGCTACTGCTGCCTCTGTAGTTGTGGCAGTGGTTGAGGTAGTTGGAGGAGCTTGGGATGTGGATTCTCCCTGCTTGTCTTGCAGTGCCCCTTCTAGTTCCTTTTCCAAATCAATGACCTTTTGATTGAGCTGCATTATTAGATCAAGTTGCTCATCAGCCTCCTTTTCCTTCTGCAATTCTGTTGTTTGGGGGTGCTCGGTGGGAAGCAGTTTCAGCCTTTTCTTCAATGCATTAAGATCATCTTCCTTCTTCTTCATGAGGGCCCTCACGCCCTTTGGGTCCTTAGGATCATGTCCTAGGTCTATGATGATGTCCTCTAGTGATTTAATCCTGTTGTCCTTGGCCATGGAGGACATTCTCTCAAAATCCAACTGAATGTTGGTATTCTTCAATGATTCTTTCAATTCATGGGCCATTGTGGCCCTATCTACCAAGGTGGCATAGACCATTTCCCCCGTTTGTTTGTGCAGTTCAATCTGGTCCATGGGGTGAATGTCCTTTGCCATGACTTCCACCCTTGTTCTTACAAAATCTGCAGCTGATTGAGGCTGCGGCACCTTGGGTTTGAAGTGGCTGAGGATCATTTTCTCCTCTTGAATGTCATACACTGACATCAATCTCTCTTGCTTGGCTGGTGTTGCTTTGAGGAATTGTTTATATACTTCTATTCTCAGCAAATCATTCTGTGCTTTTATTTGTTTGAAGGAAGCCTTGGTGCTTGAAGGCTTCTTGCTCTGCTGAGTGGAGGAGGACACCTCCAAGCCAAGCTGCAATCCTTGCTCTTGTTGGAAAGAGCTTGTGCCCATTTGCTGACTATCTCCCCCTTCTTTCCTTGGACTGTCAAGGACTTCTTCACTTATTTCTTCTATAATTGGGGAGTCAACCTTTTGCCTCTTGGCCTCAGGTTGCTGGGAGGATCCACTAGCAGGAGTGGACTCTTCTCTGTCCCTTTTCTTGCCCCTCTCTTCATGTGCAGGAGTCTGCAATATAAGTGTTGTTGGTGGTTCTGTTTGTGGTGGAGGGGTCTGCTCTTGTTGCTGCCCAATTGAGGAGGCAGGTTGTTCTTTTACTGTTTCTTCCTCGGCACCCATTATTCCTTTACCCTTATCTGTACCTGATGCTGCTGTAGATGGCGCCTGGGTGGCTGGTGCAGTTGTTGTAGCTGAAGTCCTGTTGTTGGGAAAAGTATCCAATTTGGAATGCCCCTATCCCACTCTAAGGTGTGATAGTGCCTTAGCAACAAACAAGGAAAACTATCCGAGTATTCTTCTTTATGAAATGTAAATGGAGAGGAAGGATGTAACTAACCTGTGTCTTTCGCTAGCTTGTCGATCCAATCACTCTCCTCTTTTGCTTGTTTCCCGCTGCCTGCTCCTTCACTGGTCCAGCTTCACCAAGTTCCTGCAAGATCACAAGAGAGGAAAACTACACAAAAGACATAGATTTACATTCATAACTAGTTTAGGATCAGATATAAACTAAATATGCAAATATAACAAAACATCATTGATATACAAGCATATAGGAGAAACTCAAATAGCTTCATTGATATGATAAGAAAGTCCAAGAGGAGATACAACCAAGTGAGTCCCGATCCAGCATCTACCTCCCAGCAAAGGAATCCCTTCCTCTCCTCCAACAAAGCACAAATCACCCAATGTACTAATCTCAATCTCAAACCAACAACAATTCTCTGCAAAGTACAAAATTCTAGCCTCTGGATCTCTGGGATGAGGGATCCATATATAGATGTAAGCAGAGAGGATGAGTCAGCTTATGTTTTGACTTGTGGCTTCTCTCTGTCAGTTCTTGCTTCCACTTGGAGGCTGAGAGCCTCTTACTCATCATTAGTCGAATTCATTGAGGCAATTGTCATTGGAGAAGATTCTGGAAGCTTCCAGGGTCTTTCCACCTCGTTGAATGAGCTTGCCATTTGTCATTTCCCGCTCAGCGCACCCTGGTAGTGCATTTAGGTGCATTGCAACGCACCTAGCTAGTGTACTGGGGTGCACTGCAACGCAGGCAGCTAGAAGAGCTTCTGAATTGATCCTGAATTGACTGTTTCTGAGTGGTTTTTGGTGGGGAACTTCTGGGAGGAGCTGTCATTGGTTGACCTTGTTCCTTTAGGGGCAGGAACAACTCTTTTAGGGACTTTGGATCCCTTGGATTATGGACGTTTCATGCTCAATGTTGTAAGGCACAAAAATGTCTATAACAGTTGCCCCCTAAAGTATGAGGCCGTTTATCGGGTGAAATGCTTTATTAGGAGGATCCGAAGTTCTTTCAATGCTGGGAGGAGACCTGTAATAAGATACAATACAATACATTATTTTTCATACTATTTTCATGATCTAGCTGAGGCGGGCATTCCCATGCTCAGCTTTATAAATTCATTTTTCTGTACATAGAACAGACAATCGTCTGATGGTAGACTGATGATTTTGATGAAATCATCATCCTTTTGGTAGGATGATTATCTGTGCTGTAATGCTGTACATGTCAATGTCTTTATTTTTTCTGAATATATATCGCAGCCCGGATGGATGAAACTAGATCCGGGGTCTTCAATCTCATCTGATCTTCACTCTAAGTACAAGTCGATCCATGTGAGAAATGTTCTGAAGTCGAACATGGAAAGACATCGCTTGATTACCAGTCAATGATGTAAACTGTTAACAAGCGCGAGAGGAATCACCGATAATGAAAATGACCCTCAAGGTACTGCAGTACAATTCACGTGGTGTGAATAAAGGACTTGGCATCGAACACCACGCGAAATCTTTCGGTCGAAGGTCATTGATGTATACCTGTCGCCGGAAGTGAGAAACTTGCCATTGAGGCATGCAAGCTTCAAAGTACTGAAGGGGGTGTTCCTAGATCAACTTCTTGGATAATGAGTTGATGTCGACAAGAAGCGATCCGTCAAAGGAGGGCCTTAATGTATCCCACATCAGTGACATGGAACGGAGCAAATGATTTTGATGGAGGTGAAAACAATCTGATGATATATGGTTCAGGGTGGCGGTCATGAAAGAATGAAGGATACTGTATGGTAGTGGATGGGACACGGTTGACTTCTTTGGATGACTTCTCTTGAACATATCGGCGACACTTATGTGATGGATTGGTAGCATTTACCCCAAAGATGGATGGTATGGCGAGACCATGGTGATGTGACCGGTGAATGAAACAACCCAACCCAACTCAGGCACGGAGTGGAAGTGTCATGTTCAAGAGCGACTTGCTACCAATAAAAGTTCTTTGAGTTTCTTCCCAATTTTTCCCCAGTCATTTCTGACCAGTACCTCTTTATTTTTGTCAAGCTTGAGGAGGATAACATATGCTTGTTCTATAATTTGCCCTTCGGGCAAACCCATCGCTATGTTTTAACGAGCCTAGCGATAGTGAAACTCGTTCTCGTCTAAAGACAAGTTTGTCGCTATTGATCTTTTTAACGAGTCTAACGACAAAGATAACTCGGTCCTTTTCATTTTTAGAGAGTCTGAAAAGGTACGTAAAGATAACTCCAAAGTTCCTTTTTCGTCATCTAATCCCTTAAGTCCGAAAAAGTATAAAACAATACAGAAGGGATGAATTTTCGATAGTTTTAACGAGCCGAACAAAACAAGCGCTCGATCTTTTTGTGCAATAATCCCTCAAGTCCAAAAAGATTAAAATCTAGAGGAGGGATAGCACTCCCGGTCGCTTTAACGAGCTGGAAGGCCAAAACTCGGCAATCTTTTCATATTTTACGAGTCAGATGAAAAGAGCTTAAAGAAGACTCGTCTTTTGAGGAACGAGTGATAAAACGGGTAGCAGCTGATTCCAAGTAAGGGTTGGAATTTTCCAATCACGGCAGTGTCACAAGGATGGCTAGTGAAATCACTCTTCGCAGTTATTCCTCAAAATGGGTAAACAATCAAATGGAGGTGAATGATCGGCCAATGGAAAAGTGGAGGTGACGGTGCAAACACGACCAAGGCTTTAATGGCTGATAAATTTACATTCACGGTGGTTATTTACAGGAGGGTAGTTCATTTTTTAACGAACTTAAACGCGGATAGAAACACTTGCTCGATCTTATGTTTATTTTTTAACGAGCATGAACTATGTGCTAAAACTGCTTGATTAATCCAATCATATGATAAGAATGTCTCATAAAAAAACGGCAACTTTTAGATTTTTGCCCCACATCCTTGCTTTATGCAAGTTCGGAAATGACTAATCCTACGAGTTTAAAGGGTTAGAGGTCCTAAAAATTTAAAAAATAAATAGCCGCCCCTTGCTTGCACTCCAAAAGGTTTGCATGCCCCCAGGTATAAAGTATGATTTCAAGGTTACCCCTACTTCACTTCCGCCAAAACATTTGTTTTACCGAGAGAGGCTTACCTCTTTCAGGTTACCAAAGATTGTCTCATTCGCGTAGCGAACAAAAATTTCTTCGGCGATGTCCACCGAGATGAACAAAGGTGAGTGACTATGTTCTGTCAAACACATAACTTTGACAAAAGAATCTTATTCTAGAACAACCCCTCTTCCAATCACGGACGGGGTACGGACTAGTCATATTCTCCCGCGGAAACCTACCCTATACCCAAAGTTTTCCTGCCGAAGCAGACCAGGACGCATGCCCCCTGGGTTCCAGTCATATCCTTCTGAATCACTCGCGCTCATCGGGAGGACGGACCGTGGGTTGAGACATTTCTTGCGTGAAGAGACCATTTAGGGATGGTATATGACTATTTGCGATGCGCGATCCGGGAAATGAAAGCTGGTCCACGAGCTTGACCACTCTTCCTTCGTGCGGAAAACACATTACTCTAAAGAGTGAGGAGACGATGGCTCCCATGCAATATATATAGTCTCGTCCAAGGAGTAGGTTATAATCCAAGGGTCCTTGAACGACCATCACGTTCATTTGAACGGTCTTCCCTTTCAATGTTATCGGCACATTGGGGAGGATCCCTAAAGGTCGACTGGTTCCTTTATCGAAGCCTGACAGATTTCTCATCTCAGGCAAAAGCGATGGCAAACCAAGCGCTTTCCAAGCAATAGAGGAAAGGATACTCACAGATGCCCCCTCATCAATGATGGTGCCAGCCATGACCATTCTGTATATTTGAACGATAATTCGGAATGGTATGTTTGCTGGTAACTGGGGTCTGCCTAGTTGGTTCCAATCGAAGGATACAACTAGGTTGCTTGGTGGTGGGACCGAATAGGCGGCCGGATATCGCTCTGACGAACTTCCTTCCTGCGATAAAGGAATGGGTGGATTTCCCCCGTGTTCGTCGGAGTCTGTGTTGATGAAAAGAATCTGGATGGTGTCATCCTTATCCTCTTCAGTGACTGTATCATTCGAAGATAAAACCTCTGAAGGCAAGACCGGGTCAACTGTCGCCTCGGCCTTTTGACTTTCGTCTGGTATGGATTCAGTTGGTTTATCCTCAATGATAGATGCTTCAGCTGACCACTTGAGCGGGCTAGCTGGATTCTCAACTAACGAAGGACTTGGTAAGAGTTTTTTATATCCAGGAGGAAGTCGTAACGGTGAAACCGGACGATCTTCCAAGACTCTTTTAGCCTCGTCTAAGAAAGGACAACGGTGGAGGGCGTGGTTGCCTTCGCACAGTCTACAGGGAGGTCTAGCCCTCCCTTTCTGTCCTGGAACTTCACTTTCGCTAGTTGACGGTGTACTTTCAACATGGTTATCAGAGGTTGATGACACCGGATTGTGCAAACGGGGAGACCAGTCCCTTAGTATCTGTGGGATACAAGGACAATCTCTGTGAAAGTGGTCTCCCTTGCAAATGACACATGGCAATTTAGGCCTGGTCAGTGCTGTGTGTGGATTTTCATCAGACGACACTTGTTTTCCCTTATTTGCCTTTGGCTCCTTCTTGTTTTTCTCTTTCTTCTTCTTTTCCTTCTTCTCCTTAGGAACTTGGTTTTTAGCTTTACCAGTCCCGTCACGCGAAGAGGAAGGAAGAGAGGAAGAATTATAGGAAGTAGAAGGTTGGTGGGAAATTCTGGACTCGTCTAATTGCTGATTTGACTGTTCAGGAATAGTGGTGTTCTGAACGACATTGGTTGAGAAGAGCCAGACTGGCAGGCCAATTGTCAGTCCTGGAAGCGACAATGTGGCCATATGGGGCGTACCAACATCTCCCCAAGAGGACAAGGGACTAGGATTTCCACCAAGGGGAATTCCTTGGTTGGTAGGCTCCATTTTCTCAACCTAAAGATCAACGCAGGAAAAAGGGGTGATTGTTCCGTTTAAAATAAATTTTAACGACGCTTAGACACAACTTGCTTTTTCAATTTTAAAGAGTCGAGAAAAAGCAAAAGATGACTCTAGTCTCCTTCGATTTTTAATGAGCCTGAAGTGACAAGTGCTCAGATGGACCTTTTCCGTTAAGGAGTCTGAAAAGGAACGAAAGGGACTGCTCTAGAGTTCTAGGTAGAGGGTGTTCCAAACTTTTTGCAAAAATGCAGAATACTTTTTAGGGTACGGGCGGTCAATCTTCCCGAATGCTGTGTTCAGTGCATTGCGATCAGTAGGGCGGCCGACACGGCTTCCTATGGATAAAGGTTTTATGCCTATAGGGGTCTCCCAATATATACTCGATGGTACGTGGGAGCACAATCCGTACTGGCACTTATCGTCTCTCAGGAGGAATCACCCAACCATCAGTGAGGCGACCAGTGACCAGGTTTTACGACGCCGGAACACGTCTCTAGCTTATACCTCTATGTTGTGCGTTAAGTTACAAAGTGTTGTTAAGTTCATTCAATTTATTTTAGGTTGATCTTTCTTAGAATTTTGCCTTTTTGGATCACCACGAGATGTATGATACAATTCCTAAATGCAGTCTAAAGATGATAAGCAAGCTTTTATATCTTTTCAACAATGAAAATCCTAGCTACAAGGGGAAAAGAAAGACACAATCTTTTCTCAAAGAGCATAGAGCGCACTGTACATGCACTTTTCCTAAATCAACACATACAAACTGTCAAAATGCAAATGCACATATGCATGTATTTGTTTTCACTTTCTTAATATTGATGCCTAAAAAGAAAGCTGTTGTACAAATTTGAATTCGATTTCAAGTGAAAAACACAAACAAGCTTCTTTCGAAATCAAAAAGATGATTACGACACTTTATGACTTTGAAGTAAATACTTGTTTCGACACTAGAAATGCATAAATTCAAACCAAAAGACAAAAGTAAAAGCTAAATCAACTGTGAACAGCAAACAAACTCACTCCTAAGATCAAAACGACACTTACGACAGGTCTAGATCTAAGGGCGACAGTATGACTAGTTTACTTTTGTAATGGGAAACTGCAAATGATGTAACAAATACACAAAGAACAAATACAGTTTCTTTATACAACTGAGGCGGAATTGAGGCAAAGAAAAGGGGTTTCAGATAGGTACACACACTGATAACAGGCTGCAAAAACAGAGATACAACTGAGCAAAAGGAAGCAGGGAACCACAGCTGCACAAGGCAAAGACTGATCAGCGCACCCCCAGCACAGAGAAACTGAACTTCAGCGCAGGTAGCCTTCTCGGGACCTGCGTTGAAATGCAAAACCTCTTCACAGAGTCTGCGCTGAAGCAGAAACGAGAATTGTTTCTGGGTTCTGGGTCACGGTTTGCAGTTTAATCTACGGTTTTTGGCCGGATAAAACCTATCAATTAGGTACAATTAGAGGGATGATTTAAAGGAGGACTAAGATCTATCACAAAGGGCTGTTAGAGCACTTGTGGATCAGCTGTTCAGATCATAAATAGGCCCAGCGAATGGACTAGAGTAGCAGATCTCTACTTTGCATTTGTAAATGGCAAATGCAGTTCGATTCAGCACTCTTGAGTTTATGAAATGAATAGCAATAGAAACACAAATAAACTAACAAGATACGATCCCCAGTGTAGTCGCCAATTTGTTGTTGGGAAAAGTATCCAATTCGGAATGCCCCTATCCCACTCTAAGGTGTGATAGTGCCTTAGCAACAAACAAGGAAAACTATCCGAGTATTCTTCTTTATGAAATGTAAATGGAGAAGAAGGACGTAACTAACCTGTGTCTTTCGCTAGCTTGTCAATCCAATCACTCTCCTCTTTTGCTTGTTTCCCGCTGCCTGCTCCTTCACTGGTCCAGCTTCACCAAGTTCCTGCAAGATCACAAGAGAGGAAAACTACACAAAAGACATAGATTTACATTCATAACTAGTTTAGGATCAGATATAAACTAAATATGCAAATATAACAAAACATCATTGATATACAAGCATATAGGAGAAACTCAAATAGCTTTATTGATATGATAAGAAAGTCCAAGAGGAGATACAACCAAGTGAGTCCCGATCCAGCATCTACCTCCCAGCAAAGGAATCCCTTCCTCTCCTCCAACAAAGCATAAATCACCCAATGTACTAATCTCAATCTCAAACCAACAGCAATTCTCTGCAAAGTACAAAATTCCAGCCTCTGGATCTCTGGGATGAGGGATCCATATATAGATGTAAGCAGAGAGGATGAGTCAGCTTATGTTTTGACTTGTGGCTTCTCTCTGTCAGTTCTTGCTTCCACTTGGAGGCTGAGAGCCTCTTACTCATCATTAGTCGAATTCATTGAGGCAAGTGTCATTGGAGAAGATTCTGGAAGCTTCCAGGGTCTTTCCACCTCGTTGAATGAGCTTGCCATTTTTCATTTCCTGCTCAGCGCACCCTGGTAGTGCATTTAGGTGCGTTGCAACGCACATAGCTAGTGTACTGGGGTGCACTGCAACGCAGGCAGCTAGAAGAGCTTCTGAATTGATCCTGAATTGACTGTTTCTGAGTGGTTTTTGGTGGAGAACTTCTGGGAGGAGCTGTCATTGCTTGACCTTGTTCCTTTAGGGGCAGGAACAACTCTTTTAGGGACTTTGGATCCCTTGGATTATGGACGTTTCATGCTCAATGCTGTAAGGCACAAAAATGTCTATAACAAGTCCCTTCTCCCACTGGATGTGGTTGCTTGAAGATTACCTGCTGCATAGAATCTAAGTCAAGAGTTTTTTCCAAATCCTTGACATTCTTTTGCATTATTTCTTCTTCAGTTAGTTTCTCAATTAATGTATCTTGCAACCATTCTTGTTGATTGGCATACTGCTCAATATGTGGATATTTACAATGCTCATAGCCTAGCAGCCTGTACTTGACCCTCCTAGCACAGATGAAGCCTTCAGGGTCATAAGGGACCCACCGGAAGCTTTTTGATAGCTTGTACCTGTCTTTGAGGATTTGCTCAGCATCTTGCCATCCCTCTTTTTTGTTCATGATGAAGGGGCCCAGGTGGTGCTTAAACTTGAGGTGGGCTTTCTTTTTAGCACTATGAAAGTGAGTGAAGTCAGAGTGAATGAGCTGCCTATAGTATTCCAAGGCAAACAGTCTCATTGGTACATATTTTGGGAGCCTGTATGGACAGAGCTCACAGCCATAAATTCTGATGACTGTGTGATCTTGGTATAGGTACCAATCACCTATTTTATAATTTTTGGACAGTTGCAGAGTTTTCTGGATTTCAAATGAGACTCTGGGAGGAGGGGACCTCATCAATAAGCAAGAGACTGGGTATACAAGTTGATCAATAAATTCACAGTATGAATATGGTGAGTCTTGGACTTGGTGAAAAACAGATGTCCAGAAGATAACAGATCTTCTTTCTCCTCTAGAATCCAGCTTCTTAATATGGCATTGAAAAGCCTCGGACTGGTAATACATGAACAAGTGGTAGATGTAAGATGAATATTTGAATATGCCCTCCCTGTCCACTTTGAAAAGCTGGTCATGTATCTTGTTGGATATGAATTTATCAAAATTATATTTGTAGGCAGGAGGTTGGCCTGGGCTATAAGCAGCTAATAATACCAGCACTGTCTCATCAACAAACTCACTGGTTTTAGAGCCCAACACATAAGCAATCATGTCCAGCAGAAGTTTGCCTACATCACTAAAGTGGACATATAAGAAAGGAGGTGGCCCTGTGGGCTGGCGGTCAGCTCTCATAAATGTCTGGGTGATCTTCTGAATGTCAGCAGTGGAAAGCTTGGCACCTGTATCCAGCAGATAGTTCATGGAGAAGGGAAACAGCAGCTGAGTTTGTTTGAAGTTGAGCATTTGGTTGATGGACTCAGCATTAATGTGGAAGAGGATGCTCCCAGATGGAGACTTGACAGCTCTGTGATTTGGATCATAATTCTCAGCACATAGACGGATGATTTCTGGGAAAATGTTGACAGATGGGAGGAAGTAATAAGGCAGATTAGATTCCCATATCCCATATGTATCATTGTTCTTCAAATAGTTATCCCTCAATTCCCTGAAGGTCTGCAAATGGTTCCTATCACCCACAAAGTCTTGGATGAGGAAATCTCTGTCAACAAGAGGCAGGGACTCAAGCTCTTTATTAGGTGAATTCATGGGGGCAACACTGAGAGCTGTGGGTGCAGGAGCAGCCATTGTGTAGCTTTTGGGTGTTGTTTGTAAAATGCAATTTCTAAATGCAACAAGGTAAGTGCAATAGCTTGCAAACTTTTCTAGAAGTCAAGTGGCAGACTGAATGCAGATGATGCTAGATATGTTCTTCAAAGAGGAGTAGGTGGATTGAGCAGGCTTGCCTCTATTCTGCTCTGGTGAATTCACAGGGATTGTGAACAATGAGGATGAATTGCAGAGGGCGGGCAGGACTAAAAATTGGTGAAATGCAGCTTTTCAAGCCTGTACTCGGCAAAAGGGAACAATGTCGGGCAGTTTGAAGACCAATTGCAAATTAAAACTGCGAATTATTGTTTTAACATCGAATTTTGGAGCAGGGGCAATGTAGGTTTTTTTGGTCCAGAAGTGACCGAGAGACAACCTTTAATTTGGGAATTACCAGGTGTTTAATGGACAATATTGCAGAGAAATGGCATAAACACGGGTAAAACAGGTGAATTCTGGCAAATACCTGGATAAACGATGCCGAGAGCCTCCGGGTTGAACAGTGGGTGCAGAACACAGTTGAATTGGTGAATGATGGCGTCCGGAGCTTTGAATTTGCAGCATAGAGGCAATTTTTGGAGCGAACGAAAAACAGCGACTCTGTCTTTTTCGAATGAAAATGACATAAAACGGCTCTTTTGCGCATTTTTAACGACAATTTTGGAAAATGTGGGTTATTGGCGCTTTTCCGCCGATGACGTCATGGCGGGCCCGGGTATGGATGGTGACGTGGGTGCTGAGTTGGAGGCCAGCATGGCAGGACACGGTGGCGGGATGTGGGGGCGGAAAAATGGCGTGGAGGGTGACGAGGCGCTGTAGCGGGGGCCCGGGGTGTGACGTCATAGCGACGTGGGACCGACGTGACAGGGGAGGCGGGTTGAGGGAAAGCGGTAAGTGGTCTCCCCGCACCGCTTTTGGGAGAAGGCGGTATAGGGGAGGGGGGCTCCGAACACCTCCGCCGGCTGCCACGCGTCCAGCGTACGGGAGCAAAACCACCCGCTCCCTAGACGCTAAACCGCGGCAGGTTTAAATCCGAAATCGCCCGCCCACCGTTGGATTGAGGGCGGCGGGAGATCGAGGGCTGGCGGGCGCCCCGACCCATCGTGCAAGTTTGGGTGGGGACCCGCCAGCGAATAAAATATTCGTTAAAATATTTCGGGTTTAGAACTTTGGGTTAGGGTGTTTTTAAATGGGTTTTAATGTATGTGGGTTAATCTTTCGGGGTTAAAAAACCTTTGAATGCTAGGTTTGAGAGGGGGGAAGGGGTTTTTCATGAATTTTTTCGGAAAAAGGGTAAATGAGGGTTTAGTGTAGGTTATTACTCTAACCAGAGGTTAGAGTAATCCCAAAGCAAGGGTTGACTATAGTCCCTGGTGGACTAATGTCTCCCTTAGAAGTGTTATTTAGCTATAATGCTAAAGGGGGGGATATTTATACATTTTATGGGGTTTTATACACCATGGTGTTATAGTAATAGGGAAAGGGGAACATAGGGGATTTAGTGTAGATAGAGTTAGTAGTTAGTATTGGAGGGGAATGTGAATGGGAAGTGATAGATACTAAGTTTTTAGGAAACAAACTTAGTTAGGGAGTAGATCAAAATGAAAAGAATTTTTACACAGGAAATGTGGCTGCTTTTCAAAGAGAGAAGTCACTTCTGACATGAAATTTTTACAAATGAGGAGTGTAAGGAGGACTGATCAGGCAGATCCTGCAGTGCTCATGGGGAGGTTAGTAAGAAACTTTTGAAGGGGATGAGGGAAGTTAGTGATGGTTTAGTAGTTTTCCAAATAGGCCATTGCTCTTGCCTTTCTCCTGCTGGTGACATCATTGTGATTTTTCCCATGTCATATGCTTAGATCTTGCTTTCTGCAACCTTCAACTGCCTACCCTGCCTAATATGCCTAACATTTTTTCTTCCTTTGGATGGGTGCACTTAGCCTTGCAAACCCTGATAATTCTCTTTTCTTTTTGCTGCCCTCCTATCTAAGTCTACCCTTATGACTTCCAAGGGCCCAGATTAAGCAGTTGGGCTCCTTTCTTTCTCTATCCACCTAGTCATCTGTCAAGCTTGAACTGTTTGAACAGGTACTTCCTCTCTAGTCTACAACATGCAATTTAAAACATGGTGAGGCCCAACTTGAGCTGTTGGACCACCCATCAAAGTAGTAGTGGAAATTTGGATTAGCAAATTTCATGGTCTTTATTTGGGGTTCATTTCTTTTATTTTTTCTTTTACCAATTCATTTTCTTGCCCTTTGATTTTTCTTTTCAGGCATACCCTCTTTACATTTTTTAACTGTCTGCTTCTTTCACAAAAATGGAACCTTAGTAGCATGGAAGGTGAACATTTTTGGCACTTCCATTGTCAATCATGAGAAATGAAAACCTATTGGTATAGGAGGCTAACAGATGTCAAAGGGGGAGAGAGCAGAAGAATATTGCCATCAATAACAAAGGGGGAGATTGTTGGACACGGATTGTCATTGATGTCAATATGGAAATATTCAAGGAGTAGACAGAGCCACTAGAGGAGAAGATGGAGATGAGAGAAGCAGACAGAGTTATAATATCTCCACTTATCACAGGTAGCACTGGGTGAGATTCAAAATGCAAAGGAAAGTGAGAGAGCTCCCCTCACTTGTGCTTGGTGCGCTTACATATGGGAAATGTGACCAGTTTTTGTTGGATATTATGTTTTCTAAACCTTTCAAGCTTCCACACAGTTTCACCACAGGAAGCATCTTCTTCATTGGTTATACCACAGTTGTAGAAGAAACAGATGGTGGAATGGGAGG
Organism: Pinus tabuliformis; assembly: GCA_031772625.1. NCBI lineage: Eukaryota > Viridiplantae > Streptophyta > Pinopsida > Pinales > Pinaceae > Pinus > Pinus tabuliformis. Next base: position 663,491,619 of record CM062810.1, on the reverse strand, counting down.
ATATGATGAATCAGACTCTGATTCTGATGATGATCGACAAGCTCAGGCTCTGATGCATCGTGTTAAGGAAAATGGCCAAAGAGAAGCGAGGCTTGCCAAGCCTGAGTTAATGAAAGATGGTGCAAAACAAGTGAAGCATGAACCTGTGATAATTGATAAAGAAGCTGCAAAGGCTAAGCCGAGGGAAAGAAAATAACTCCCTGGCAAGAAACTGGTGGAAAAAGAAGAATTCACTAATGATGAATGTGAGCCGTCGGATCAAAGAGCAGCGGATCCAACGATCATCGCACACGAAAGATGCGCGAGAGATGTATAGGTAGGCGGTAAGCGGTATTCCCCGTACCGCCTTTGGGCCCAAGGCGGTTTCCATATATGGTCACGCGATCTAGTTAATGCGCGACACATGGCTGAAGTGACGGGCGTGAAACCGTCGCGATCGCGCGTTAACGCGTGAGCACTTAAAAAAAGCGGGAGGCACGATCACCGTTAGATCAAGCGGTGAATGTAATCAACGATTAGAAATAGAATGACGTTTAATCGTGCGGTAAACATAGTGGATACCGTCGGATCGTGGGCGATCGACAGTGGAGATCAAGGCGGGGTTAATTACAGAGGTTTCCCACTGTTGTGACAAAGATTCGGCCACAAATGAATTAACTTGGTTGTATTGCTAGAACAGTTGAGGCACTGCTGTTAAACCCTTTCTCAAAAAATGTATTGAAGCATTGGATGATATGAATACCGTGTGACCACTATTCAACCTAATTGCTATCCATCTCGAATCCAAAGTGTTCTGCTGCGACTGTTCAGAAATTTGGGCTTATATCTTTTATTATCAGAAGTCTTTCAAAGGTAGAAAATAGAGACATGTCCGTCATTTATTAAATTCCTCGGAAGGAAAAATAGAAGACAAAGACAGTAATGAGAAGAATTGGTCACAGCGATCAAGGAGGGAAGCTGAAAGATCAAGCGAGGCAGAGGAATCTACAGCATCCAAGGAGGAAGCCAAAAAGGCGGTGGAAAGTGGAAACGATCAGTCAGAGGTGCCTGAAACACATAAAAATAGAAACACAAGGTGAAGTGTTGCGAATGTATGCATAATCTGTAAGAGAGGAAGCCGAAGAACAGGCAAGAGGCAAGAGAGACCAGAGAAGCAGGAGAACTGGAGAAAGGCAAAAGCTCAACAGGGTTGGGTGCAAAAAACTGCAGCAAAACAGTTGATACTAAGATTGGGTTGGAGCCCAAGAGGTTGGAGCCTCATAACTGAACAGGACTAAAGTCATTAGGGGTAGGTGCTCCTAAGTGCAGAACCACTGCAAAACAGAGTTGGTGCTCTGGAGGTTGGAGCCTCACTGAAGTCCAAGTTGGAGCTTGGCAACTATCCACAGTTAGATATATAATTATATTGTATTTATTTCATTGTACTGTCTTGAGTTTTTAATAAAATCATTTATTCCAGCTATTGGTTTCTATGTTCTGTGTATACATATACATATCTATATATGCATTTGGCAATCACTAGAATAAACATTGTAAGAAATATTGGTTCACCCCCCCTCTCATTATTTCCAACACATCTCAGGGATTGTGTGCCGAAAGGGATAGTGAAGCTATCGTACATTCCAACAGAGGAGCAAATAGCATATATCTTGACCAAGGCATTGGCAAGACGCAGTTTCATCTATTTCCGAGATAAGTTTGGAGTTGTACATAATCCCTTTCTCGCTGAGAGGGAGTGTTGAAAATGTAGTGATGGAAGGTCTCTTGGCTTATGCCTTAGCCAGTGAAAGACCTCGACTTAGTCTTTCTCTAGCATGAGTACGAGTTCATGAGATATACTTTAGATGAGTTGATTTCTAGTTTACTAGAATGGCCATCAAGTTTACATGCATAGAGTTGGAGCTTTAGTTTTTTGGGGTCTTCTTCAGTTAGACTGCAATATGAGGTGGCAGTGACAAGTTGAGTTAGAACGAGTTGAGACTTCAATGTTGATTGGAGAGAGAATGAGTTGAGTTCTCAACTCGCAATCACAGCTAGATAGAATCAAGGAGGAACTCAAGCTAGTTAGTTAGGGCTTGCTCCAGTTAACTAGAAGAAGGAAACTCATGACACTATTGTAAACTTCTAATTCGACTAGGCCTCTTGCATGTTTGATTTCTATCTATAAAGAGAAGGATGAAGACACAAGATCAATCATCAATTTTTCATTGTCGTATGCACATAATTGAAGAGCAATTGCACACAAGATAATAGGGCTCAAGTGCGCTAGGAAATAGGTCTCCAAGTGTGCAAGGAAATGGGAGATTATGCGCTGGGAAATATGAGCTCCAAGTGCGCTAGAAAAGAGCAAGTGCACAAGGATTTAGAAGCTAGGAATTGCGCAAGGATTGACAACCAAGAGGACCAAGATTTGGAATAGGTCTAGGTTATCTTTAACAGAGATCTATTGTGTTTAGTTGAGAATAGTGAGGAGAAGCTTAGTGATTTCTCATAGACAGGTTGTAGGTTGTAGTAGCAACATCATCTGTAATAGATCCAATTGCTCAAGAACAATAAATAAAATACCACAACAAAGAAAGTAGGTTTTCCCTTTTGGGTTTCTTGGGTAAAACAAGTGTGTCAATTTTGTGTGCATGTCTTTTGATCTATGTTGTTTTTCCGCTACTTATTGATTGTTAAGAAACTTTGTATCTTGGTGAAAGTAAATTTGATTTCAATTTTTAGTTGCCTTGTTTTCATTAATTCTGTTGAGTAGTTGCAAAGTTTCAAGAAAATTAACGTATAAGGCATGATTCAAAAGGGAGGAATCAAGCTCATGTACATTTACATAGTGATCAAGATTGGATCATTATATTGTTTGTCATCCATATTGATTCATTTGGAGTGGAAAAAGTAGAGGAATTAGCTCACAGATTGTTTTTATTGATGTGACCTAGTTTGGTGAAATAGGGTCTGAAACCTTCTGGGAGCATTTTAAGGCATCAAACAACGTTTTCTGGGGGGTGGAACTTTGTCACTTTAACACAACACCATTTGATATTATTCTACACACAAATATCTTTCCAACGGCACAAGAAGTGTGTCAATTAGAGTTTGTATTCAAAAGTTATGCCACTCAGAAGTTGACCTTCATGTTTTCACACCTATAGTTTGGGAGGATGTCGCGTCAGCCCCCATTATTCATGGAAAAGGGGCTAGCCACGTGTTTTTGATGTAAAATACTCTAGAAGAGTCTATATTGTAATTCTAGTTAAGAGTTGATGTAGTCAAACTTAACCACTAGTAGGCTATCGTTTTGTATTATAACCAGACCACTAGGAGGAAGAGGCATTCCATTCTTTCGAGAGCGTTTTGTTCCATAGCTGAGAAAATATAGCCAGAACAGATAGGAGGTAGAGCACACAGAGAGGATTTGTGCATTGTAGCAGCCCACGGGCCACAACCATTACTTGTTTGTACCTGCTGCCATATTTTCAGATAGAGAAAGAGAGCGAAGCAACCTCACCTTCCCGATGGGTTTTTCTCCCACAAGGGTTCCTCGGAGAGCATATCTTGTGTCTTATGTGTGTGTGAGAGAGATATTATTTTGTCATTCTCTACTTTTCTGCATAATTTATATCTGCATGCATGCACTAATTACAGTTAAGTTTATAGATCTTAAAGTTTAATAAAATTGTAATAGTGTAGAATTTTGAAATTTTAATATAATATTGTCAGATATGTTGTGACGAACTATCCAATGGAATATCCATGATATTTTACAGATCATTTGGTATCAGAGTGGGTTTCTTTGGGTATTTTGTGGAGATTGCAGGGACGTAGATTAGCGAGGTCGAAGATCATAAAACCCTAATCATGATTGATGACTCTGTAAGCGAACCTCATGATCCTATAGAGGTGAGTTTTTCACGGCTTGAACAAAAACTCACAGATATAAACCACAATGTAAACCTCCTCATGGTGGCCCTAAGCAATAAGTGGGGATATTTGGAGAAGATGGGGGTTTAAATGTAGAGGACAAATCAAAAGGGGGATCGAGAGATCAGGAAGACACCGAGAACAGGCTGAAGAAAGAACCCGAAAAAGACCAACCCAGTTCCAGTGTCGTGAATCAATCCATGTTTAAAATGGAAGAAAAAGTTGATATCAAGCCATACCATGGTGAGATCGACGCTCTGAAGCTGAACCACTGGTTGAAACAACTAGAATTTTATTTCAGCATCCATTAGATTGAGGAAGGGCAAAAGATCTCATTTGCACAGCTGAAATTAGAGGGTCATGCACTGACTTGGTGGGAGAGGCACACGGGAACCCTGAGGTTGGAGGGAGAACCTCCAGTGAGTAAGTGGGAGGATTTCAAAACCCTCATTAAGTCACAGTTTTATCCCATCGAGTACAAGGAGGATCAGTGGATCCAGTGGCATTACTTCAAGAAAAATTTGGGCCAAAGCGTGCAAGAGTATACCATAGAATTCAGGAAGATGGCTAAAATTTTGGGTATCTCTCCAAAGAATTAAAATGTACTCCTCAAGTATTTGGGGGGTCTACACCACCATCTGCATGAGCAAGTGATGTTGTTTAAGCGTAAATCAGTGGATGAGGCTTGTGTACAGGTACAATACCTAGAGAACATAGGCCTGAAGAGAGCACAATCAAGTGGATCGAAACATAAGGAGAAACAAAAAGCTTCTAAGGAGAGGAAGAAGAAACAAAAAGGGGGAAAAGATAAAAAGATGGCAGCCACAACACACCAGTGCAAATATCCTAGCAACCACTGCAACATTGATGGCCATATAGAGGAAAAATGTTGGAAGTTTCATCCAGAGCTAAACCCGAAGAAAGATAACAAGAAGAAGAATCTCGTGGCCACTGATTCGAGCAACCAAGTTGAAAGAAGCTTGGATGTGGATGAGAAGATCATTTGTACATCAATACAAAAGGAGGTGAATCTGAGTAGCCTTCAACAACAGGAAGAGAAAGAAATGACCAAACTCTTCCATATAAAGATACGGCTCAAGAAGACAAAATTTGATGCTCTGTTTGACTCAGGATCGTAGGCAAATCTCATTACAACAGAGCTGGTCAAGAAGTTGGAGCTAGAAGTTTGTGATCATCCAAACCCATATCCATTGGGATGGGTAAATAAGGATACAGAGCTGAAGGTAACAAAACAGTGTAAAATTAGATTTGCTATCAGTGTTGATTTTATTAATGAAATAGATCTAGATGTGGTTCCCCTTGATGTATGTGGAGTCATGTTTGGGAGTCTATACATGTGCATGCATGATGCCATATTCATAGGGAGAGCCAACTAGTATTGGTTCATCAAGGATGGAAAATCGTTCATCGTCAACACGCACAAAGGCAAGTCAAAAATTTCACTGGTAAGTGTCAACCAAGCCAAGAAATTGATCAGTTCCAGCAAGAAGTATGTTTTATTGTTTTTAAGAGAAAGTCGGTCTAAAGAGGATTCAATAAGAGGCAAGGCATCCCTGGAGGGGTGTACTAAGAAATAGAAACAACAATTACAGGAGTTGTTACAAGCATACAAGGATGTGTTCTGAGAGCCTAAAGGGTTACCACCTAAGAGAGAAGTGGAGCATGAGATCCAGATATTTCCAGACTCCCCATTGCCAAATATTGGGTTGTATAGGCAGTCTATTATAGAAGCAAGTGAGGTGAAGAAACAGTTGCAACAATTGCTGGAACATGGTGTCATTCGACTGAGTACATCACCATGTGGGTCGCCCATCATCATTGTGCCAAAGAAGGATAGGATTTGGCATATGTGTATAGATTATAGGGCATTGAACAAAATCACACTCAAGAACAGATACGTCTTGCCCAGGATAGATGATCTGCTAGAACAGTTGCAGCAAGAAAAGTACTGCACCAAGTTGGACTTGAAGTTTGGATATCACCAAGTTCGAGTCAAAGAAGAAGATACATGGAATACTACCTTCAAAACCAGGCAATGTTTATATGAGTGGTTAGTCGTGCCATTTGGCCTATGTAATGCACTAGCTACATTTATGATATTAATGAATGATGTATTGTGCCCTTTTACATATTCATTTGCTATTGTCTATTTGGATGATATACTGGTATATAGTGCTACCTGGGAGGAGCATATTTCATATTTGACGCAAGTGCTAGAAACATTGAAGAAGCGCCAGCTGCTAGCAAATTTCAAGAAGTGTGATTTTGCGCAACAGTATTTGGTGATTTGGGGTGTGTGATTGGTGGAGGAGAACTAAAGATAGATCCTTCCAAGATGGAGGCCATCATGAAATGGTCGGTGCCTACTAATGTTTTTGAGGTCAAGTGTTTCATTGGGGCAGCACAGTACCTGAGGCAATTCGTAGCCTCATTTTCAGCGGTAGAAGCAACACTCTATGCCATAACAGCAAGTGACAAGAGTTTCCAATGGGGAAAAGGTCAGCAGAGGGATTTTGAGGAGTTAAAGAAGAAGATTAGTCAAACACCAGTTCTGACATTACCAAACTTGCAACGACCCTTTGAAGTGGAGACATATGCGAGTGGGTAGGTTATGGGAGTTGTCTTGATGCAGGAAGGAAGGCTTGTATGCTACCATTCTGAAGTATTTCATGGGGAAGTCCTTAACTACCCTACATGATAAGGCATTCTATGCCATGGTGCAAGCTGTGAAGAAGTGGATGTGAAAATTTCTAAATCTAGAAACAGAAATCCTACTGCAGTCACTAGTTTAGCATCTCCTACTTGTTATTTCATTCAACAAGTTATTTAATTTCATAAACATTGATGAAAACATTATTGCGGGCTACACTGACATACAGATCATAAAATGAAACAATAGATGAGACAAATGCACAAGGGACATTGTTATTTTTGGATAACACGTCCCTGGAAAAACTCAATGTGGGAAATCCAGTGTAGCAGATAGAGGGTTTGTATTATTAAGAAAGCAGAATCTTAGTACAACAAGTTGCCTCTCACATCGACTTACTTTACAAAGAAATCACAGCAACAAGAAATAAATTCGAGGGCTTACTCGCTCCTCAAGTCACAGCTAATCCAATGAGTGATCTGACAACCTCCTGGAAAACACTATGAAGTCTCTATGCAATCACTACGTGGGCCAGCATCTTGCCTCTAGAGAACTATGTCTCCTCTTCTGTTGGATCGATTTGTTGGATGAAGACTGTTGTTCAGCCCTCTCAGCTCAGAACCTCGCTTCTCCAGCAAAATCTTGGACTACTGACAAATACTCTGCACTGTCACTCCAAGAGCCCCTCCTGGACTTTGTCAGCTCTATGTGAACCCCTCCTGGGTTGCGTCGGCCTCTGCGCTACCTTCCTGATGCTCGAGCTACCTCTCTGCCACGTACTCTTTGGCTCAGAACTTCCTCTCCGATCCAAATCTCTGCTTCTGCCCCTCTCACTGCAACAAATCACTTGTTTGATTTTCTCAACAAACCTCGCCCCAAAAAAATTGAACTGACTGATCAACTTGGTGTATCTCCAACTGACCCTCAAGCCTCTTCTTATACTTTTCTTGTTGATGAATCAACAGCCGAGATTAAGTCTCTAATCAACGACTAAGATTAGATTAGACTTCATCCTCATCTCTTAGAAGCTTCTCACCCATATTTTCATTAATACCCATTGATATTTTTATTTTCCTAAGTTTAGACTTAGGAACCCCATTGAAAATATTAATTATTTTAATAAAATACAATCTGGGTGGAATTTCACCAAACGATTTCTGGGTCTTGGAGATCTCATGTGTTCTAGCCCCTCCACAAAATTTTGGAGCTAGAGCACATCCGATGCTAGCCAAAATCAACACTCCCTCTTAGCTAGGAATGTGCTCTAGCAATACATCTCAACAAAAGTATCACACTGATCCACAGCATCGGTCCTCTGCGTTGCTGATGCTTGGCCTGTTTCCCCTTATCCACTACGTTGTTGCAACCTGTACTGCTACCCATGACACTGCCACTGTCACTGTTGCATCTGTACTGCAACTCCCTCTAAATATGTTGCATCACGTTGTCCATAGCACTGCCACTACTAATTGTTGCACTGCAATTCAGTTACTGAGAAGTAAGCAACTGAAAAAGCTACCCAAAAGCTGACATGTTGGTCAGTCTAGAAACCCTGTGATGTTGAAGCTACCTCTACTGCTAATCTGTGTTGACCCTCTAATGTTATTACGTTGATGTTGTATCTGCTCTGTGCCTCTTGCACTGCTGCAACATTCTACTGCGTCGCTTCAAACTTTGGCACTCTAGCTCTGCCTTCCAGATGACAAATTTGGATGCTCCATCCAATCTGTCCTAATTCCTCAATCCATTTACTGCCATCTTTGCTCAAATGAGTGTCGAACAAGTTCTCTTCTCCTTCTTCCGCTGTTGCCCCAACAAAACTCGGATCTGGATTTCTTTGGCACTAGAAATCCTCTAAGGAAAAAGTTCCCTCTAGACTCCCTCTGAATCTTGATTTCCTTCATGGAAATCCTTCTACCAAATACTATCGAATCACCCCTCTCCGATCCTCCTTTGCTGCTACTCAACAACCCAGATCTAAATTTCTTTGGAAAGAAATTTGTTAAGCCAGTGACTCGCTCTACCTTGGTCCAGTCTCCTCAGACACTGTTCTACACCAGCAGCAACATCCTACTGGCACCTCAAATCTGATATGCATTGCTTCCTCTTCCCCAACAATTGAAGAATCTAAGCTCCTCAGGCTTTGCGCAGTCACTGCGTGAGCTAGATCAGCTCCTCCTGTCCATTGTGTCACTCCTTCCTGGTCCAGAAAGATGACGTGGCTATACGTGAGCCTAATCTGCCCCCCTCTGCTTCTGCGTTGGCCCAAAGAGCTGACACAGTCAATGCGTGGGCTCCTCCAGACTACTGTGTCACCCTCTCCTAGCTCAAAATGCTGATGTAGGCACTATGTGAGCCTCTGCATCACTTCTTCTACATTGTGTCACCCTTCCTTTGCGTTTCAGGCTCTGGAACAATGCTATCACTCGGGACAACTACCTCTCTGCAACATATTTGTTGGATCTCTGGGCTGATGGCTTCAGTGTCTTATGATCTGCAATCACTCTGATACCATGTGAAAATTTTTGAATCTAGAACATAAATCTTATTGCAATCACTAGTTTAGCATCTCCTACTTGTTATTTCATTCAACAAGTTATTTAATTTCATAAATAGTGATGAAAACACTACTGCAGACTACACTAACATATAGATCATAAACTAAAACAATAGATGATACAAACACACTAGGGACACCGTTATTTTTGGACAACACGTCCCTGGAAAAACTGAGTGCAGGAAAACTGGTGCAGCAGATAGAGGGTTTGTATTATTAAGCAAGGAGAATCTAAGTACAACAAGTTGCCTCTTACAGTGGCTAACCTTACAGGGAAATCACTGCAACAAGAAATACATTCGAGGGTTTACCTCACTCCTCAAGTCACAGCTGATCCAATGAGTGATCTGACACCCTCCTGGAAAACACTGCGCAATCCCTATGCAATCACTATGTGGGCTAGCATCTTGCCTCTAGAGAACTGCATCTCCTCTTCTGCTGGATCGATTTGCTGGATGAAGACTTTTGTTCAACCCTCTCAGCTCAGAACCTCGCTTCTCCAGCAAAATCTCATACTATTGATGAATAATCGGCACTTCCACTCCAAGAGCCCCTCCTAGACTGCGTCAGCTCTGAGTGAGCCCCTCCTGGGTTGTGTAGGCCTCTGTGCTACCTTCCTGATGCTCGAGCTGCCTCTCTGCCATGTACTCTTTGGCTCGAAACTTCCTCTCTGATCCAAATCTCTACTTCTGCCCCTCTCACTGCAACAAATCACTTGTTCGATTTTCTCAGCAAACCTCTCCCCAAAAAAATCGAACTGACTGATCAACTTGGTGTATCTCCAACTGACCCTCAAGCCTTCTCTTATACTTTTCCTGTTGATGAATCAATGACCGAGATTAAGTCTCTAATCAATGGCTAAGATTAGATTAGACTTGATCCTCGTCCCTTGGAAGCTTCTCACCCATATTTTCATTAATACCCATTAATATTTTTATTTTCCTAAGTTTAGACTTAAGAACCCCATTAAAAATATTAATTATTTTAATAAAATACAATCTGGGTGGAATTTCACCAAACGATTTCTGGGTCTTGAAATCTCATGTGTTCTATCCCCTCCACAAAATTTCGGAGCCAGAGCACATGCAATGCTACCCAAAATCAATAGTGGAAGCACTTTCTGATGGGAAGGAGATAGTAATCCACACAGATCACCAGTCGTTATAGTACTTGGAGGCCCAGAGTAATAGTATAACAAACCAAACATTACAAGTGGATGGGGTTTTTACGACAGTTTCATTTGGTGATCAAGTATAAGAAGGGAAACACAAACAAGTTGGACGACATGTTTTCAAGGCCACCCACATCAAAGATTATAGCTTTGGGGAATCTTATGCACATGGAGCCATTCACCCATGATGAATGCAAAGAGGCATATTGAGAGGATGAGGGCTTCAAGGTGGTGTATCAACAGTTGCAGATTCAGAGTCATGTGCATGATGCCAACAACATCGTTGACTACCATCTCCAAGATGAGTTACTCTGTAGGATGGATAAGTTATTTGTTCCTAAAGGTGAGCGATTGCAGCTAATTAAAGAGCTCACATCTCCAAGGTTGCAGAGCACTTTGATGTAGGGAAGATTGTGGCTAACTTGCAGAGGTATGTGTATTGGCCCAAGATGCAAGAGCAGGTAGCTAGGTTCATAAGAGGATGCATGTTTTGTTGTACCAACAAGCCTAGCAACAGGAAACAGGGTCTATAGAATCCCTTACTTGTACCTACTCATCCTTGGGAAAGCATTTCCATGAACTTTGTAGGAGGTTTACCAACAACCAAAAAGGGACAATGACTACATGTTTGTCATAGTTGAAAAGTTCAGCAAGATGTGTGTTATGATGCCCTATAAAAAGACCATCAGCGGGAAAGAAGCAACAAACTTTTTCTTTGGACAGGTCTGGGTGCACTTTGGAATACCAAGGAGAACCATTTTAGACAAGGATACAAGATTTCTTAGTGCATTCTGGACTATATTATGGGAGAATATGGACGCAAATTGGAAGAGATCTACAACATTCCATCCATAGACATATGGGCAAACATAAGTAATCAATGGGAATTTGGTGTAGCTTCTAAGGGGATACAACCATAAGCATATGAAGACTTTGGATGAAAATTTCGTTTATATACAACATTCTTACAGCAAACCAGTCCACACTTCTATAGGAAGGTCCCCATTTGAGCCTTGTTTTTTACATTTGTCACCTTCACCTTTAGATATTGCATATGGGTAGCAAGGAGGAGTGAAGAAAGATCTTACAGGAGATGCTTTGAGGGATGAGAAATTTATAGAGAAGATCAGGAAAATCCATCTATAGGTACAAGACATACTATAGAAGTCACAGGAGAAGTATAAGGTTAGGCATGATCAACACATAACAAAGAAATCATTCAAGGTGAGAGACAGAGTATGGTTACAATTGAACAAGGAGAGGTTGTAGGGACCTAGTAAGAAAATCAAGGCTCTGAGGTATGGTCCCTTTGAGATACTGGAAAAGGTGGGTGATAATGTCTATCGACTCAATCTACCACCATATATGTGCATTTACTCAGTTGTGAATGTAGAGAATTTGAAACTCTATGAGCCTTCCATGCTAGATCAGGAAGAGGAACAGGTCCTACATTATGTGGAGGATTTGGCACTAGATGCTCAAGAAGAGTTGAAGGAAGATACAATTTTTCATAATAGCTCCAAAACTACAAGATAGGGCCAGCATGACCTTTGGCAGATTGGATTGAAGGGACAACTTCCAAGCAAATCTAAATGGTACACCAGAGAGAAGGTGGAGTAAAAAATTCCTCACCTCATTCAGTAGAAGCTTTTGGGGACCAAAAGCCTCCCAAAATGTGGAGGTGTGATCCGGATTGGATCATTATATTGTTTTCCATCCATCTTGATGCATTTGGAGTGGAAAAAGTGGAGGAATCAACTCACGGGAGCGTTTTTACCAGCAAGACCCAATTTGGAAAAACGGGGTCTGAAACCTTCCAGGGAAATTTTGAGGCATCAAATGACGTTTTTGGGGGGTAAAACTTTGTCACTTTAGCGCCGCAACATTTCATGATATTCTTCACATAGATATCTTTCCAATGACATAAGAAGCACATCAATCAAAGATTGTATGCAAAATTTATGCCACTCAAAAGTTGACCTTCCTGTTTTCACACCTATAGTTTGGGAGGATGTCGCATCAACTCCCATTATTCATGGAAAAGGGGCTAGCCACGTGTTTTTGATGTAAAAGACTCTAGAATAGTCTATATTGTAACTCTATTTAAGAGTTGATGTAGTCAAACTTAACCACTAGTAGGCTATCGGGTTGTGTTATAACTGGGCCACTAGGAGGAAGAGACATTCCATTCTTTTGAGAGCATTTTGCTCCATAGTTTAGTAAATATAACCAAGAGAGATAGGAGGTAGAGCACACAAAGAGGATCTATGCATGTAGTAGCCCACGGGCCACAAGCATTATGTCTTGTACCTGCAACCATATTTCCAAATAGAGAAAGATAGTGAAGCGACCTCACCTTCCAACTGGGTTTTTCTCCCAAAAGGGTTTTCTAGAGAACATATCTTGTGTCTTGTGTGTGTGTGAGAGATAGCTTATTTTGTCATTCTCTACTTTTCTGCATAATTTATATCCACATGCATGCACTAATTATATTAAGTATACAGATCTTAAAGTTTAATAAAGTTGTAATAGTGTAGAATTTTGGATTTTTAATATAATATTGTCAGATTTGTTGTGACAAACTGTCCAGTGGAATATCCACGACAATTTACAGATCGCATAGATTCGCAAGTAACTAATATTTTGACCAATTCCTTACTAAAATGAAAGTTTGAATCATTCGTAAAGAAACTTAAATTGACACAAAATTCATTCCTTACAAAGAGGCAGTGTTAAGAAATGTAGCTCAAACAAAACTTCTTGCACAAGTTCAATATGAACATTCAAGTGGTTCAAGATATTTCTTATAACTCCTTATGAAGATAGGGTAATAGTTCCATCTTGTAATTTCACTTGAAAAATAAAAGAAAAGTGAAAGTGTAATGTTTTGAGGTCAACTATTACTAAAAATCCAAATGAAATGTTCTAGAAGTTCTAGAATATTTTGGTGACTTAGAGTAGGATTTAATCTTACTTGTACATCTCAATATTGAGATAGGTCATAGCTAAGATTGAGAAGATTAGTTATATTATCTCAAAGTATAAAAAAGACAATAGAGGATAGGTTGACCACACATGAGATGAGAACAAGAGAACTAGAGGAAGGAAAAGTTCATTAGTAAGAAAAGGCACAGACCTACTAAAGAGACCAACAAGTACAATACAATGTGTAGTTTGTACCATTGTTGTAGTTGTCTTCTCTTTATGCACAAGGCATACATCTTCAGATATAACTGTACACCTTCAGATCTAGCCCATAATTTATTGCTTAAGTTTGTTTCATTGTTGAGAGGGAAAAAATAGCAATTTGTTGCCCAAGAAAGGCAAAAAATAGAGCAAGTTGTATTGTTGTAGTTGTACTCTCTTTTACATAGGTCATACACTACAATTTGAAGTGATTTTACTAACCGTATCGTTATTGGTTTAAGCATGATGCAAAGGTCACCTTGTAAGCTTTGATCAAAGGAATGAAAAGCTAATTAGAAGGGGAAATCAATGTGTATGTATTTTATTTCTTCGATTGTTCATTTTTTAGTGACTTTGTGATTAATGCAATGTTCAAAATTTAAATTTGTTGTTGTTAAATAAATTATTTTTTTGAGTTATTTAATGGGAGGACATTAGGACAATTGTCAGCTATGCTAGAAAAAATTACATATCTTAACTAGAAGCCCTATTCACCAATGTGTGGAAACATACTATTTTTGGAGTTATGGCATTCAAGGGGGATAGTTTGTAATATCTCCTCTTTGTGACCCTTGTTTAGCATTACAACGGTATATTCTCTTATGATGTAATTCCTTCTCTCATTGATCCCTTGTTCACATTAAGTGGGGATGTTGATAACAAGTGTGTAATACTCTTCAATGATGGTTGAACCCTACATTGAGTTGTGTACCCATAAAGCAAGTCCCATTTATATTTTGGCCACAACTGGCCCTATATTGAGATAGGTATACATAAATATACACTCCTTTGTATATTGAGTTAAGTATCCATAAACACACTCTCATTTGTATTTCAGTGACAACCAACTATATATTAGGTAAGGTATATGTAAATCCACTCCACTTGTATTTTCACTATGGGCATCCTTATATTGAGGTGGATATCTATAAACCCACTCTTATTTCAATTCCCAATTTTCCTTATGTAAATTAATGTTCAACTTAATGAGGGGAGATGAAAATAGTGTAAGCTTCATGGTGCAAGGTCACCCCCGCACATACCCATAGTATGCACAAAAATGCATAAACACAACTGTCCCAGCTATTTGACTCTCAAAGCAGTCAAATCTTCCAACCTCTAATGTTTAAGGCCCTCTATAATATTTCCTTTGTATTGGAACACCATCACCCCGCCAAAATCTCTTATCGGGACCTTAGACTTAATATAGCCCTTCCTCCTTTCTCTCGGGACTCCCAAACTCCCATAATCTTACTTTAAGCCTTTCATTAATCCATCAGCCATATATATAACCTTTCCCTTTTTATGCATTGGTTATACATATATTTAACATGGAAAACCTTCCTCGGTGCTATTATCTTTATAACACATTTACAATGGAAATTACACACCTAAACATACCTTTCCGCCCTTCGTACAGTTCCTGCACAGATTCCAAGACACCTTTATCGCAATCGCAATCGCTTATCGACGCCTCCGCGAGTTCATTAACACATATATTTCTATCGCATCCGATATGCGATAACACATTACCAGACCTCAAATATTATATAGTTGCACTTATAAACCTTTCAGGCCCGCTTCTTATTGCTCCTCCACACTTAACGCAACACAAAGGGAAACATTGAAATTCCACTTTGAATTACGAAAGAGGACTTCAAACTCATTAAACCTGCGACTATATTTATCGTTGGGTCCATATCTTATCGCTTCACAATGCTTCGGTTGCGACCTCCACCTTCTCCGATATGCGATAAGCAATTTATCGTTGTTAGCGATATCTCAACACCACTAAACACCATCGTTGGCCCTTGGCACCTCCAACTTCCGATTGCGATTTAAATTGTGATTGTTGATCTAATCACAATCCAACAGTCCACGAACAATCGGTGCTCATTCATCGCAATCCTCAAAGGCTCGCTCTGATAACTTTAAAAGGGTCTTCGCCAATGCGACTTAATCTCGACCGTTAGTCTTTCGGATCTAACGATTGCTGAGTGCTACCACTCCATTTCTTCATCCGCCTGTTTACTTAGATTTTTGCGCCTTTTCTTCAGTTTTCCTCTATGGTTTGCTCCTCTTCAAGGTTTCACCTTCTTATTGTTTTATTGCATGATTCCTCCTGAGCTCTACTCTTCTATGAATCTCACTTCGCTTCCACTCCAAAGCTTCACTCTTTTCTTCAATTTGATTCAAGGATCCTTTTACGATTCCTTTGAATCAACTATGTTCCTCTACGTCCTTCAAAATTCTACCTGCAACCTATTGCAGAGCCTACGAATTCACAAGTAATTCATACATGAAATACTTATACATCATACTAACACAGTCAGGAAATAAACTCTGTATATATATGTAAAAACAAAGATTACATTCGAGACTTCTTTGTCTCGCACAGCCCTGATTTTTCACTATCGGTGGCTTCCTTCACTTGACTATGCCCGTAGGCTTACATATATCCAGCATTAGTTCTGTTGAACTAATTCTGGGGTAAATCCTAAACTGACTCCTAAATCCTCTGTACTGACTCCTAAATATTCTGTCCATTATGTCCACTTCTAATTAATTCTTGAAAGCTCTCCTTCGTCCTCGAATCATGCAACTGTTTCAGAGTTATAGTTGACTTTGGACTCTTTTGGCATTACTGCCCACTCATGTTCTCATTTATTCGAAAGCACTTACAATTTCCTCTCATTATCTAATTAAATCACAAAAAGGCCTAAATTACATTAACTTGAGACTTAGGAAAACTATTTCTTGAAAATACATGACCCCCCTATGTCTACTTAATTACAATGATTTTCCATGGGTTGAATGCTCCTGCATCAGACTCCCAAAGTAGAAAATATTCATGATCTCCTGATCATGTGTCTTCTAGTCTTTGTCTTCCTGGATCCCATACTTTGTTCTGTAACTGTCCACATGCTTTGTTCCCTTGTTGTTGTTGTACTTTTGTTGTCTTTTGCTCCATTTTCTTCTTCTTGTCAATCAGATTCAAACTCTGATTGATCTTGCTTCATGTTGCTACCATTTTCCTCCATTTGGACTGCTTCATCATTAGCTGCCACATTTCTTCAATCTCTTTTTCCAGCATATCTTTGAACTACTTCGTGTTTTATCTTATATTTCTGTCTCCTTCTTTTTGTTTCAGGTTGTTGTTGTTGTCTTCAATGCTGACTCTTGCTTTGCTGATTTCTACCTTGCTTGCTCCAACTTTTGCTTTGCTTGCTCCAACCTTTTCCTCGGTTGCTTTGCTAACTGCCTCCCTATCATCCTTACCCTCTTTCATGATTGAATCATGACTGTTTAGCAATTTCTCTAGCAAATTAATTTCTCTATTCCATGGATTGAGTTCTTCCATAGAGTTCTCTTCTTTCACCTTTATTTCGTTGTTCACTTGTGCCAAATCTCCTCCAGCAATTGAAACAAAACCTGTACTCACAAAACACTTGTTAAAATAAAAAGCATAAGGTTGTTGTGCCTTATCTTCCTTTAGCAACAATTCAGTTTGTTGCTCTATTTCCTTTTCCTCTCTCAGCACATCAGTATGTTGAATGGAATTCTCAAAAGAATTCATACGACTATCCATTAGTCTCTCTTCAACACCATCTGTCCTAATGATGTCTTCCTGCCCTTTTCCACTGTAGTGAACTCCTTCTTCTGCAATCATATTGTCATACTCCAAATTCTCCAGCAAATATTCCAGCAATGCAATTTCTTTGTGACACTTTGCTAGTATTTCATCATCACTTCCAATCCTAAGTTCTTTCTGCTGCAATAATTCACTGCTTCTCTCGTTTAAGAGACATTCTTCATCCTCCTTTACTTCAGGGTTTTTATCTTCTAAAAAATACTTCTCCATACTTCTGACAATTTCTAGAGATTGTTCATCCTCTGCAAAACATTCTTTTGTTAGTGTTCTTTCTCCCTTTGTTAATTCTTTTTCATAGACTTCTTCCTTCTTAACATCCTTCAGTAGATGTCCTTCTTTTTCCTTGATTGTCTCTACAGCTTCCATGGCTACTCACTGTGCCTATCATCATGATGAATTGATGATCCTTCACTATGTTTTCAGTTAACATAGTCTCTTCTTCAATCTCCTCAAGCCCTTCACTTGGTTGCTTGATATCTTTCTCCAATTGCATATGAGATCTATCTATCTCATCTTCTTCCATAACAGAATTTAGATTTTGCTTTTCTTCCTTCTCATTTATGACAATATCAGCAAATTGTCTCACCTGCAAACATACATAAATTGTCAGTTTTAAGACCATGTGACCCTTTGGACTCACTTGAAGTTTCAGTCTTCAAGTCTTCATCTTCACTCAGAACTTCATCTTCAGTCAGCATCTCCTCATACTATTTTGAACTATCCCAATAGTCCATGAGATCTTTTCTTGATCTCCATTCTTTAGCTTCAGTGTAGCCTTCACTTTCTCCCAGAATTTCTCCTTATTCTGGTTCACAAATGGATTCTTCCATTTCCAACTCAATTTCCTTGAGTTTTTCCATCAGCCATTTCACTTGCTTTTGTTGTAGCCTTCTCTGCATCTCATGCCATTCCACTGACTTCCTCCTCAAGACCCAACCTAGTCTCTGGCTTTCCTCAAGTTTTCTCCTTAATGCATTGAGTTGTTCTCTTAACTCTGCAATATCTTTGTCAATCTCCTCTTGACTCATCTTCTTGCCATTTGTTTTGGTATTCTCTTTCTTCATCTTTCTTCTGTTGTGGCTTCTCTCTAAACCTCTACTATGACTATTAGTAGTCATCTTCTTCTCCTCTTTCTTCATGAGCTCCTTTGCAACAAACCTCTGCAACAGCTAATCATATTTGTTGCAATCTTACCTCACTAAGCTCTCCTCACTCAGTCTTTTGGTAAGCATGGTCCTCTATCTAGAACCTCCTCTTAGGCAACACCTTTTCTCCTTCTAGGCTTCTGCAATCTCTCATTCTCTCTTGAGAACACTTCAGTTGTCCTCTCTCTCCAATCTCTTGTTGGATTCTCAGGTTCCCTGCCACTTCTCCATTAGAGTATTTTCCTTACTCTGTCTTCAAGAACACATCTGTTCTTCTCACAGCTTCTCTTGCTGTCACCTGTGCATTAATATAAAAACACACATTTACAGTCTTCTATTGTAGCCTTATGCACATTACCTTCTTCTGTGTGCAACCTCCTTTCATAGGAAGTCTTCCCCACTCTGATTTCAAACCTGCTCTGATTTCAATTCTGCTTTGATTGCAAAACCTGGCTCTGATACCACTAATGGTGTAGGGTCACCCCCGCACATACCCATAGTATGCACAAAAATGCATAAACACAATTGTCCCAGGTATTTGACTCTCAAAGTAGTCAAAGCTTCCAACCTCTAATGGTTAAGGCCCTCTATAACAATTCCTTTGTATTGGAACACCATCACCCCGCCAAAACCTCTTATCGGGACCTTACACTTAATATAGTCATTCCTTCTTTCTCTCGGGACTCCCAAACTCCCATAATCTTACTTTAAGCCTTTCATTAATCCATCGGCCATATATATAACCTTTCCCTTTTTATGCATTGGTTATACATACATTTAACATGGAAAACCTTCTTCGGTGCTATTATCTTTATAACACATTTACACGGAAATTACACACCTAAACATACATTTTTGCCCTTTGTATAGTTCCTGCACAAATTCTAAGACACCTTTATCGCAATTGCAATCGCTTATCGGCGCCTCCGTGGGTTCATTAACACATATATATCTATCGCATCCGATATGCGATAAAGCATTACCAGACCTCAAATATTATATAGTTGCGCTTATAAACCTTTCGGGCCCGCTTCTTATCGCTCCTCCACACTTAACGCGACACAAAGGGAAACATTGAAATTCTGCTCTGAATTCCAAAAGCGGACTTCAAACTCATTAAACCTGCGACTATATTTATCGTCGGGTCCATATCTTATCGCTCCACAATGCTTCCGCTGCAACCTCTGCCTTCTCCGATATGCGATAAGCGATTTATCATTGTTAGCGATATCGCAACACCACTAAACACCACCGCTAGCCCTTGGCACCTCCGAATTCCGATTGCGATTTAAATAGTGACCGTTGATCTGGTCACAATCCAACAGTCCACGAACAATCGGTGCTCATTCATCGCAATCCTCCAAGGCTCGCTCTGATAACTTTAAAAGGGTCTTTGCCGATGCGACTTAATCTCGATCGTTAGTCTTTCAGATCTAACGGCTGCTGAGTGCTACCACTCCATTTCTTCATCCGCCTGTTTACTTAGATTTTTGCGCCTTTTCTTCAGTTTTCCTCTGTGGTTTTCTCCTCTTCAAGGTTTCGCCTTCTTACTGTTTTATTGCGCGATTCCTCCTGAGCTCTACTCTTCTGTGAATCTCACTTCGCTTCCACTCCAAAGCTTCACTCTTCTCTTCAATTTGATTCAAGGATCCTTTTACGATTCCTCTGAATCAACTCCGTTCCTCTATGTCCTTCAGAATTCTACCTGCAACCTGTTGCAGAGCCTACGAATTCACAAGTAATTCATACATGAAATACTTCTTCAGCATACTGACACAGTCAGGAAATAAACTCTATATATATATATATATATATGTAAAAAAAAAGATTACATTCGAGACTTCTCTGTCTTGCACAAGCCTGATTTTTCACTATCAGTGGCCTCCTTCACTTGACTCTACCCGTAGGCTTACATATATCCAGCATTGGTTCTGTTGAACTAATTCTGGGGTAAATCCTAAACTGACTCCTAAATCCTTTATACTGACTCCTAAATCTTATGTCCATTATGTCCACTTCTAATTGATTCTTGAAAGCTCTCCTTCGTCCCTGAATCATGCAACTGTTTCAGAGTTATATTTGACTTTGGACTCTTTTGGCATTATTGTCCACTCATGTTCTCATTTATTCAAGAGCACTTACAATTTCCTCCCATTATCTAATTAAATCACAAAAAGGCCTAAATTACATTAACTTGAGACTTAGGAAAACGATTTCTTAAAAATACATGACCCCCCTATGTCTACTTAATTACAATGATTTTCCTTGTGCTGAATGCTCCTACATCTCTTCACTTTTGACAACAAACAATGTTATGTACATTATAATTAAGTTTGACTAAGCTATTCAACAAGAGTTAGTTGTGTGGACTCATAACCCTTCTTGGGAAAAGTACTCTACTAAATGAGATGGGTATAAATAAACCTTTTTCTTAATTCTATTTCACATCATGACATAGTTTTCATTTTATGATCAACCTATAAACGCTTTATCTATTGTACAACCATTTGATCTTGGTTGTTGTGCTTTGATCCTCTCTCTCTAGTGCACTTGATAATGCTCTCTCTCTCTCACTTATGATTCAATGTTAACACACCGATTATGGGTGTTTTTGTTCTAGTTCTCTATTACTCCTTTATTACATGATTCAAGGTTCATTGGTTGGTTCCCTAGATTCTTCTCACTCTCATGAATCTCAACATGCGTGAACACGCATTGCACATTTTGTTGTTAGGCATTCATCTTGGTTGTTTATGCTAATATCTTTTGTAATCAAACTTATATGCATAAGAGTTCCCAACTTGAGGAGTATTGAGGCAGTTTTCACGATATTATTATTTGTTGGAGAAACACAATATATTTGGAACTATTTTAGCATATTTTATACATTTACTTGGAGATGTTGCACACAATATTGAAGTATCCATATTGAGGGTTTTCCTACTAATTTATTTCAAATGTGTTTCTTGACTTGTTGAGTTGGCTAGCTAGCGGCATCACTATTTTTTCTGACCCTGGAGCTAGAGTTTCAAATCATTGGTTTTACAAATTTTTAGCAATTGTTTTGACGTTGTTTCACCTATGGCTTCACTAATTTGTGTGATTATAGAACCAAGGTTTTGGAACACTTATTCTACTCTTTTGCAATCATTGGATCGAATCTCTAGCTAGTGACACTATTGTTGTTTGTGATTGTGAAATTAGGGTTTTATAGCATCTCTTTTCTTCTACAGTTGACTAGGGGTTATACCCTTTTTTCAAGCCAAGCACAATATTTCTTTGTTCTCTTTGCAACAAATCTCTTTTTAAGGTTGTGCTCTTCAACTAAGGCTTCCACTACCTTAACACAGAGCTAGAACACCACTAATTTTTTTGGGGAACATTGGTTTGCTCATTTTGAGGCAAATTGTCTCTCTCTAGGGTTGCACTCTTTGGTTAACATTTGCACTACCCTAGCACAAATTCAATACACTATATAATTTTCTAGAAGTTGGTGCTATTTTTTCCTTCTTTGGGTCAAATCAAGAGGACTTTCGTAGACTTATTTGCACCATATTTGAACACAAAGGAATCAAAGTGTATGTTTATTCATCTAAATAAGGAAAATTATCATTTCTGCAGAGATCATATAAAGAAGAAACCTATATCCAAACTATGTCAAAAGGAGGAGTATGACTCCAAGTCTTGCTTGGATTTCCCTAAAAAAAAAGAACTATAAAAAAGTAACAATTTGTGACAGTTTTTTCCAATAATATGATGAAATGGTACAAAGTGCACATGTGGTTGTGCACTTAGCTTTTTATGGGCTCATTTCCACTCACCAATTGATTGAATGAAAATGTGTGATCATTGATGAAGTTTCTACTCATGGTCCACAAAGATATTTCCCATTTCTTACAAAGGATTCTTCTATATAGGATTACCAACTTATTATAGTGGATCTTTTTGTGTCACAAATTGATGTAACTCCTATTATTGATATACTTTCTACAAGTTTTTATCGAGCACTTTTTTTGACATATAAGTAATTCACCAAGTTTTTATGTATATATATCATCACATTATGATATTGATCTATCCTAGATGCATTATATTTGACTATTTCATTAGTGTGACAATCTTTATACAATTAACAAACTAATCTACTAACATTGTCACTATATACTAATGTGGTAATATTCACTAGCTTGAGCTAGTGGAAATGTATCTGTGTGGTAGTTATGCCATTTACGGGAAATTATATGTAATGTATTCTCCTTGTGGCCTTTGTTTAGTAATGCAATGGAATGTTGATAACAAGAGTGCAATCTTCTACAACCATTATTGAGCCCTATATTGAATTGGGTATCCACAAATGCACTCCCGTTTGTACATGACCAACCCTATATTAAATTGGGTATCCATAAAAACCTACTCTCATATGTATGTTGAAATAGGTACCATAAACCTACTCCACTTGTATTTCAACAACCCCTAGCCCTATATTGAGTTGGGTAGTTATACACCCAATTTCCGCTGTATGTTGGCCATGACCAACCCACTATTGTGTCAAATATTTATAAAACCACTATCATGTGTATTTCAACTATGACCATTGTTGTATTGAGTTGGGTATCTACAAACCCACACTTATTTATATCCCCCTATTTTTCAGTGTGGCCTCATGTTCAACTTAAAGGGAAGCGTTGAAAATAGTGTGGGTTCACTTGTGACTGCGTTTAACCTTATGTAATCATTAGTATTAAGTTTGGCTAAGGCTAGCCTAATAAATAAGGGTTAGTTGAGTAGGCTCATAATCCCTCTTGCAAATAACACCTTACTACTTGAGATGAGCATAAATACACCATCTATTATTTGCATGCCAAATAATATAATCATTTTCATTATTTCACCCTTTATACAAGTAATTAGACTACATACACCTTTACCTATTATGTTCTTTATAGTCATGATCTCTCTGCATTTGTTATGATATTTTTGTATTGTCTCCTCTTTTTGCTTATTACAGAGTTTAGGGCTTGTTAATTGATCTCCTTCAATCCGCCTTACTCTTAAATCTTAACATCTTTCACTTTAAAGAAAATCCAAATAGAATATAAAATTGTCAAATGCAATTACATAAGTTATTAGGTCTATATCCATATGGTTGGGAGTTTTTTACCTATACCAGTTATATTTTAATATGCCACTTAATAATACAATTGGAATGTTTTGTTCGTAAATAGTTGAATAAGTAATCTTAAATGCATAAAGGACCATTGCATATTTACTTCATCTAATTTCTATCGTTTTTAACATGTGCCTTGAAGTTGATAACCATGAGTGGGTGGATGTGGACATGCTATTATAAATGTATAAAATACTCAAATATTAAATCAAAGTTCATTTTAATATTAAAAGTGGATGTGGACAGGGAATAATAAATGTATAAAATATTTAAATTTTAAATGAAATTTCATTTTAATATTAAAAGGGCAACACTGCATTTACAATAGGTTTTTGATTGTACTCTAATGCAGATTGGCACTTCAGCCTTCAAGCCATTAAAACCATGGTCTTCTACCCTGATGACTTCCATGAGCATAAATTTGACAGGATTCCGTGATAAAATGCAGAATTGCTGTTTGCCCCCATTTTATTGGGGAGATTTGATGAGAGCATGAGGTTATCATAGAATTTATTTAATCTGATTTTTCCTGATTAATCTATGTATGTATTATTTCTTTGATCGTAGAGAGTTGGGACTATCTGGATCATATCTATACATATCCTTATAAATTAAGGAGCTATGTTTAGGATTAACACAAACAGATAGCGAATACAGTCTTTCCTTATGCAATAGGCATTAGATGGTGCCTAGCCACGTGCATCTACAAAGCACATGCAACTTCCCTACCAAATCGCTTAGCCTGGAAAAAAAGTTGATAAAATGAGTGAGGAAAATTGATTAAGGCATCAAATTCTTCGTTGAGTTGAAGCTTGAAACATTAGGATCCCAAATTCTGATCTTTGAAAGTATGATTCAGTCGCATAACAAAGGAAGCTCAAAAATGAATACCTATATCTATTTCTTGATCTATGTTCTTTCTGTGTACGATTAACGAGGCTTCCAATAGATTACTTCAAACTACAAATGCCAGATTTCAGATGGGAGCACTTATGCTTTGCTGCAGCAATACAAGTTACTATTTTTCAGCAAATGAAAAATTAATAACTATTTTAGTTATTTAAGTATTGAGAAGTTTTCACAGTGCATTATAGTAAATATCATTTTTTGGGATTCAACTGCGTTAAGTAAGTCATTCATCTATGACCATTTCCATGAGAGGTGCGCTTGAGCCAGAGGCGATCTGGGATGGGTGACCTCCCGGGAAGTCCCAGTTACCGGGTGCAAGCCCCGGAAGTGATGATTGACGCTATGTGATTCATTTCACTAGTTTCAATCCCACTTCTTCACCCTTGTGAGCATCACTCGATGCAATGAGTGCTAAGTGGACTATTCAAAAATCATGAAAATGTCAGTTACGACTACCTCTCATGGAAATAGTCATAGATGAATGACTTACTTAACACAGTTGAATCCCAAAAAATGATATCTAATATTCTAGTTATTGTTTGCTCAAAAGATACGGCAGAAATGAATAGCATAGTTTGCATTTGATTTTACATTTTTATCCAATGTTATGCTACCTGCAACCAAAAGGAACAGAGGAAAGAACTTTTAAGTTTTTTCTAAATTGAATTCACTTCCTATGTCCCGTAGATATTGCGATGGATAAAAATTTGAAAAATGGTAGCTTCCATATGCCTTCAGATTCTACTGGCACTATGTTTAAAAAGTAACTATTTTCCATAACCAAATTTAACCTGTAGGCATCATTTGATAACAGACTATATTAGTCAGCGATAGCTTGTTTTCACTATTTTTAGAAGAGTTCCGTGACAGGTAGCCAACTGCAGCGCTACAATATAGAGGAAGATGGTTGGTAAGGTCCATATTTTAGAGATGTTCTAACTGATACAAGATGGCAGACTTGGACTGTGGGAAGCATGATAATGGATGACAGTTTGATAAATAAAAGTAAAGGTATTTATCTAGCGTAACATGCTTGAATGTTATTGAAGTACCTATTATAGACAATTCTTTAAAATGGGTGCAGCAACTGGAGAAAATCGAGTTTTTATAGGATTTGAGTACAAATCTAAACTGAGATTTTACATGCCTGTAATTTTACGAGGGTAAGGTGTTCCAATTAATCATTATGATGTGCATATACCTATCTCTTCTCTATTTGCTATTATGTACTGAAGTTGCAAAACTGCTATTAACAAATGCACCAGAAGAGCAAGCCAAGGTCACTCTATCAGATGGGCCTTTTTGAGATTGGGGGCAAAAGCAAAGGTATATGGGCATTTTAACCAATACAGCTTGTGTTAAATTTGGCAACTAGGGCCAAACATCACTTTGGATAGCTCTTATGAGGCAGCTGATATTTTTCTTGGATTCCTCTTTCCGAGAGGTGTAGGAATGATTTAAAGATCATCCCATTCTAACATGTACAAATCAAGTTATGAATTTATTTTGATTATGGAAAAATTGTCAAGGTCGGCCAGCCATCAAATTAGTCTCCTCCAGCATTCAACGTTGCGTATAAATACAATGTGCCTCCTCATATTGGCATCACTCTCATTCATCTTTCTCTCTCTCATCTTGATTGGGTACAGATTTCTGGGCTTCTCTCTCTCCACACATGTGAAGGAAGGTCTGATTTTCTAGCTGCTGCATTACCCAGATTTGACCGAATTTCAGAGGGTCGAAATTTCAGGACGACGAAATTTTAGGTGGCCGAAATTTTAGGAGGCCGAAATTTCAGGGAGCTGAAATATCAAGAAGTTGACTATGACCAGCATTGACTTCGGTTTTGTGAGGGAGACTTCTGTTTGGGCAGGCCGCAGTACTAGGCACAAAAACCGAGGCAGTTTGACCCCTGTTGACCAGCGTTGACTTTCTAGTTAGGGCTTTCTGTTTCTGCTGTTTTGACTGATCAGATTGAGCAAGTGAATATTGTAAATTGTACTCTCTCTCTCTGCTGAACTATTGAGGAATTATAAGAAGAATTGATCAAGGGTTTCCCCACATTGGGGTTTGTTCCTCGTTGGCGCCATATCTTGTGTCCTCTTACGTTGGCTTGTCTTCCATTGTTATTGTTTATGTTCTATTTGCATTTTACTATCACGATGATGTGAATGCTGAACTGGATATTGATATTGGGCTAATAAAGAAATTGAAGTAAAATTGCTCTAAGCATAGAACATACCATTGTTATACTAAAATTAACATGGTATCAGAGCTAAGGTGAAGACAAAGCCCAAGCAAGAGTGAAAAGCAATCACTAAGAAGAGCAATTACTAATCAAAGTCAAGTCTCAATCACCTCCACATCCTACTTCAAGTCTGATAATAAGCTTCATGATAAGGCTGATTATCATGCATGGAAGATAGCTATTGATTTGACATTAGAAGAGAAAGATGTGATGGATTATGTGCAGGGAAAGATTTCAGAACCTCCTTCTAATGCACCGACTGCTGCTAAGACCAAGTAAAAGAAGGGTAAAGTCAAAGCCAAAAAGATCATCAGGGATTCTATTCATAAGCATTTAGTTGCTTACATTTCTGATTTGAACACATCAAAAGAGATATATGATAGGTTGGTTGGCATGTTCAAATCTAGCAATGCAAATCAAATTATTTTCCTCAAGAACAAGCTGAAGGATATAAAGAAAGGAAGAAATGAAGATATTCAATCCTACTTCATGAGGATTACTGAGATAAAAATAAAATAAATAAATAAATAAAAATAAAAAAATTGATCTTCTTTCAATTGGAGAAGTTATCGCTGATAGGGAGCTTAACCTCATTGCCCTTGGAGGACTCCCTCGAAAATGACACGTGTTCAACACTACTATTCTTAATGATGACAAGATTCCAAGTTTTGAAGAATCGCTGACTAGATGTTCTCAAGAAGAAACAAGGATGATGGAATTGGAGATGCCTTCAAATAGGAATAATCCTACCACATTCTCCACTCATGCCAAGAAGAAGAACAATGCAAGTTCAAAGAAGCAAAGTCGAGGAAATCCAGGATTCAAAAATGGAAGGAATGGAAGATGCTTTGTTCGCAACAAGTTTGGTCACTATGCTAGGGAGTGTCCAACTAGAAGGGACACATCTCATGATGATGATCACAATCATTCCAAGGGCAACATCAACAATCAAAGGAATGCCAGGTTCAATAACAAAGGGAAAAGAAATGCTTCCGCTATTCAATTTGGAAATGATCGAGCTTCTAAAAGAACAAGAAACTCCAGGCATGATGAGTCTAATGTTGTCAATTCTAAGCAAAAGGAATTTTATCTTATATCTGCCCTCTCTACTGCCCCTCCTCCAAATGCTTTGGGAAATTGGTTGATTGATAGTGGTGCCTTAAGGCACTTCACCGGGTACAAGGAAGCTCTTTCAAATCTGATAGAGAAGGATACAAATTTGGAAATTATCCTTGGAGACAATGCCACCTATCCCATGAAGGGAGTTGGGAATGTTACCCTTCAATTGAATCAAGGTAACACCATTCATCTTCAAGAAGTACTATATGTACCTGTTGACGGTGCTGGACCCGCCAACATGTAAAGGGATCTCCCCGGTAAGAAGTCCCAATTAGACCTTAGACCGTTTGGTGTAGGATTCCCAGAAGTGGGTCGTACGGCAATGCCTTGACCACGATTTCGCACAGAAGCAAGTAAGATGTCCATGTTGGTAGCAAGTGTGTGACAGTTGCAGTGAGACAAGGAAGATGCATGAACGGTTCTAACACACGGAGAGTGGGGTGAGTGCGCCCCTTGGAAACCTGTAATAGTACGTGGTTTGGAAGAGAACACACGAGCGAAGATGCATCACAAGCTGGAAAGCAAGTTAGCAAGCAATCCAAAGTGATGGTTAAACCAACAACACATTTTAGAAAGATTCATACATACTTATACAGAATAGTCCATACATGCATGCGTAAGCAAACAGATACATATAACATTTAGAGTAAACAAGATAGCTAGAATACAATACAACATATGCATGAAACGTATTGCCTCTGTTATATTAAGAAGTGTAGTTCCAGTCATACAATACATCCATGTCCAACCACTAGTTCCGACAGCGAAATGTTACAGTCACAGCCACCTGCTCCTCCAAAGAAATCTACTAGCGCTGCGCAGTGGAGAAGCCAAGGCTCGTTACAATACTGTCCAAGCTCTCTCTAAGATAGTCCTATCGAAAGCTTGGCTAACCAAAAGCCTTTACAATGAGTTATGAGGTTCTATTTATAGCAAAGGGTGGGGTGACCCTTGACATTCCCCTTTGTGACAGTTCATCTAATCTCATGACTCTTCATCTACTCTATGACTGTTACATCCAACTATCGACACTTGAACTTCCACTTGACAGGACGTTCCATTACAATGCACATGTGCCCATGTGTGACAAAATAGCTTGAGCAAGCCATGCAAGACATCACTGGCACCCGATCCATTGAGGTGAGACCAACTCTTTGACATGCTTGCGATGGTGAAGGTGGTGAGCTGATGCCAAGCTTGGTCGTCTATGATGGCGTGCATGCGCTCCATGGTGACATCTTGCTAAAGCGAACTCTTGTCATTGTTGCATCCGGGTGCATTGGCATGGCTCCTCTGTCCAACTCATCTGCTAGCATGCGCATGGTCTTCTTGGGTGCAGCCAAACCGGCAACACACTGATGCATAGTGTCTGTGCTGATCTTCCGGTGTGTGTTGGTGGTCATGCGCAACAACTGTCAACTACATGTTCAGCTCCAATCGGACTTGCTTCTTGTCTTCACCTTGGTGAGTGTGCCAAATGGATTGGATCGCATGCGTGCGCACAATGACATGCATGCTGCTAAATTCCCTTGCATGTAATCAACAACACTACTCACCTTGTCTGCTACGTGTCAGTTGTTGGAATGGATCTATCACTTGTACGTGCATAGTTTCAGTCATCTATGCATGTTGCACCCCCTGCTGTACCTATTCCTGCTGCAACTCATTCGCCCGTCTGTGCAGCTCATGTTCTTCCTTGAGTTGTTGCTTCAACACATACAACTCCTTCTCTGTTCCGTTTTCTGCCTTCACGCGATCTTCATGTTGTGCCGTCACCTCATAGCCTGAGTCTCCAAAGTTGCTTTCATCACAAGTGGATCTACTTGAGCTGGCAACTCTGTTCCGCCTCTGCGTTGTCAACAACCTTCCTCTTGCGTTTGTTGCATCCAGTATGCTGCCTTCAGCTGCTGTTGACGGTGCTGCTTGCTGTGATGTTGCTTTCGTCATATCTTGATGTCCTTGTCTAGAACAACTTGATGTCTTCATGGGTAGGTGAGTTCATAGACACTTGATCGACTGCATCCCCAAGCGTGCTCTGAACGGTGTCTTTGACTCTGCTCTCCTGGAAACCATTGTACCTGTGTTGCTGAGAGGTAGATGAACACCTGCGATACTTGGAGACATGGCAACACTCATGGCAAGCAATTTGTCAGTCGAAAACCAAAACGAACTTGAGAACTGACTTACAACATACCTGTGTCACCGATCATCAAGGTTACGCAATTTCTGCCGAGAGGTCGAGAGACTGACTGCCAAAACTACTAAGGTTGTCAGGAGGCTGACTGACTACTGGAATTGCGCAATGCACAATCCATCCTGGCCTGCTGAAGACTAAAACTGTACAATGCGCAATTTCAGTCAGCAGTGACATGCAACAAGCAAACTGCATTCGCAGTTTCTGGGGCCAACAAGACACTGTCTCCAAGAATTGCGCAATGCAAGCCTGGAGGTCAGTGCCTGGCTAGACTTGCGCAATTTCTGGAGGTAAGGCAGAGCCTTTGCTTTCGGAAATGCGCAATGCTAGCTGGGCAAGGCATAGTCCGAGCCAAGGCAGCCCAATCCGGCCGACGGTGACTAAAAACATGAGAAGTATGAATGCATGATGAGATGAGTGCAAACAAGAATGAATGATCATTCATGCAAATAGCAAGTGCAAGATTCAGGAAACGGGAAGGCATACATGTGTGTGAAGCGAGTCGCCGCAACGACGACCGTCCATGCAAAAACAGTTTTATGCATGCGACAACAGCGAGATGTTAACCAAAACTGAAACGGTTCTAGTACAAGTAGTATGTATCAAAACGACAGTAAACGCTCACTGAAATCAAGCAGACAACATTCATACGAAGCAAAACACAAAAAGCACCAGAAACACAGTGCGAGACATGAAAAGCGGGCTTACCCCAAAACAGCGAAGCTGAATGTGCCGACAACTCCTAGATGCAATGTGGGATGTCAATGCTACGAGATCGATGCGAAGAAAGAGCTCCGTAGTGTCTGGTTCATGGGTTTTGATAAAATCGAAGATGTGACATGCATGCCACAAATCTAGGAAGAGTGACACTTGGTGGGAGGTTTCTGAAATGATCCTTGCATGCAACCTCCCACTGCTAAAAGTAGATCCTTGAATCAAGGGATGCCTTTGCATGTTGCCTTGGGAGGAGCAGCCCATGTATGAAAAATCAATTTTCCTCAGTCCCAGAGGGAACCAGTCAACTCAACTGCACATGCAACAGTTTGCTCAGCTGAGAGGAAAAATGCGCATTTCTAGGAGGGAGTTGGGCTGGCTGCCCAGAGGGATTGCGCAATTTCTGGGCAAAGCAGCTAACCGCTGCCAGGATTGCGCAATTTCTGGGCAAAGCAGTCCTGCTAGGAGGAATTATGCAATTTTTCCAGTGAACAGTGACAAGCAGATTTGCGCAATTCTGGAGCCCAACAAGCTGCCAGACAGAATTGCGCAATTTCTGGAGGGAAGGTTGGTTCCCCTCCAGAATTGCGCAATTTCTTGAGGGAGCTGCTCAGCCTGCAGCTAGACCAAGTCTGGTGAAACAACCTATGAGGGGGATGCAACAAGTTTTGATGGACAGGTTGTCATTTTGCAAGAAAATCACTGAAGCTTGTGTACTTGACAAGGCAAGACATGTTGTTGTGAAAGGTTGGTAGGGAGGCTCCAAAACGAAGCTAAGGAAAAATTTTGGAGGGTGGTTATAGCCACTACAATAGTACCTGATCTAAAGAAGAATCTTGTGTCTATCTCGGCGATGGAAGACAAAGGATTCAAGGTGGCATTCATCGATGGAAAGGTAAATGTGTGGAAAAGAAATTTCAAAAAAGCATTTACTCTTGGATTCAGGGTCAAGTTGGAGGAAGTCCATTGGCAGCTATGTCTTGCAACACATCTCTTCAATCCGAACTATGGCACCGGAGGCTTGCTCATATTCATTATAAGGCTCTACCCAATGCAAGGGAGATGGTTACAGGTATGCCCGAATTCAAAATAGAGCATGAAGGTGTATGCCAAGGATGTGCCGAGGGAAAACATACAAGGGAACCATTCCCCTCAAGTGATAGCAAGACGACATACATTTTGCAATTGGTTCATTATGATCTATCTGGTGCAATGCCCGTGAACTCATTGGGAAGATACTTATATATTATGCAACCTATAGATGATTTCTCTCGCAAGACTTGGATATATTTCTTGAAGAAGGACGAAGTATTCTCATGGTTCCGTTCTTTCAATGCTTTGGTCGAAAATCAAACCGGGAAGAGAATCAAAATATTGAGGATCGATAATGGAACCAAATACAAATCAAATGAGTTCAAAGATCATTGTAGAGAAGCTGGCATTAAGAGGGAGACTACTATCACATATACTCCTGAGCAAAATGGTGTTGTTGAAAGGAAGAATCCTTCTATCATAGAAGCCACTCGTGCTATGCTTCATGATCAAAGCCTTCCGAAGTTCTTATGGGCCAAAGTTGCAAACACCGCCGTGCATGTTCAAAATAGATGCCCTCAGTAAGCGTTGGACTCTAAGACTCCCGAAGAAGTTTTCACCGGTAAGAAACCTAATGTTTCTCCCTTTAGAATTTTTGGTAGCCCCGTATATTTTCATGTGCCAAAAGAAAAGAGAAGCAAATTGGATGCTTCCGAGAAGAAAGGAACATTTCTGGACTACAATGAAACTTCTAAGGCATATAGAATCTATGTGCCTAGTCAAAGAGAAGTAGAGTTGAGTCATGATGTCACCTTTGATGAGGATGTCGCCCTAAGGAAGATTAGCAACCTTCCTATTCCAAGGAACGACAAAGAAGCAGATGCAGGAAATCAAGGAGATTCGCAGGATAAGCCGATGCCCGATTTTGATGAACCGATGGATCCCATTGATCTTCCTCCTCATGAGCCCTCCTCCTCCAAAAGGAGACCCTCATGGCTGAGGGAAACTCTCGAAGATGTCGAGAGACATGTTGCACCAAGGGGGACATTTCGTGAAAGCAAGAAGCCTAATAGGTACCAAGGGTACTTAACTAATATGAGCACCATTATTCAGTCTGAACCTTGCTCATTCGAAGAATTTGTGAAGCAACAAGTATGGAAGGATACTATGAACAAAGAGTATGAGTCAATTATGAAGAATGATGTTTGGGATGTGGTCCCTAGACCCCAGGACAAATCTATTGTCACCTCTAAATGGCTCTACAAGATCAAGCATGGTGCTGAGAAGTTCAAGGCCAGATTTGTTGCTCGAGGCTTCTCTCAAAAGGAAGGTGTAGATTATGATGAGATATTTCCGCCCCTTGCTCGCTACACCACCATCCGTTCGATTATAGCCCTTGCTGCCTCGCAAGGATGGAATCTACACCAGATGGATGTCAAGACTACCTTCTTGCATGGTTCACTTAAGGAGGAAGTCTATGTGGAACAACCTGAGGGGTTTGAAGTTCAAGATCATTAGACACATGTATGCAGGTTGAAGAAATCCCTCTATGGGTTGAAGCAAGCACCCTGGGCTTGGTATGAGAGGATCGATAACTATCTGATGAAGTTGGGATTTACAAGAAGTGAAGTTGATCTGAACCTTTACTTTAAGGTTGAGAATGATAGACCTCTCATCTTGGTACTCTATGTGGATGATCTCTTTCTGACAGGTGCAGACCCTCTCATTCATCAATGTAAGAGGGAGTTGGCTTCCGAATTCGAGATGAAAGGCCAAGGAATGATGCATTACTTCCTAGGGTTGGAGGTCTGGCAAAAGCAAGGCGAGATTTTCCTTTCTCAAGGAAAATATATTGTGAAGATTCTTGAAAGATTTGGGATGGTGGATTGCAAGTCCGTGACTACTCCGATGGAACTTAACTTCAAGAAGTTATGCGGAAGTGTTGTTGGGCCCGATTTGAGAAATCCTTTTGAGTATCATCAACTCGTGGGAGCCCTAATGTTCTTGGTGAACTCTCGTCCGGACATATGTTTTGATTGAGCCAATTTATGGTCGAGCCTCATCACATACATTGGATTGCTGCCAAGAATACCTTGAGATGTCTTTGAGGCACAATCACTTACGGAATGAGATACACTGCATATGATCAGGATGAGTGTTTCACCTTCTCCTACCAGCACATCCTACCCATGCAATCTGGGATTCATGGGAAGTACCTCTCATCTGGCTAATGAGTAGGGAAATGAGAATAGGAACCATAGTACTACCGATGAACGCATCATGTACTACCATACTCCCTATGCTAGGATGTTGATATTGATCTGGGATCAATGGAAACTAACTCCGGGTCAGTTAAGAGTGGTATGACACACTCTCTATTATTGGAGACTGACTTTAGGTCAGTGGAGAATGGTATGATACATTCTCGATCATTTCTTCTTTCTTCATGGTTCAGCAAAACAGAGCAAAGCAGTGACAGAGATGGTACAGATTGTCAGACAATTTGGCAGGTGATGTTCTCCCTAGTTGAGAGGGAGTGTTAAATTTGGCAACTAGGGCCAAACATCAGATTGGACAGCTCTTATGAGGCAGCTGATATTTTTCTTGGATTCCTCTTTCCGAGAGGTATAGGATCGATCTAAAGATCATCCCATTCTGACATGTACAAATGAAGTTATGAATTTATTTTGATTATGGACAAATTGTCAAGGTCGGCGAGCCATCAAATTAGCCTCCTCCAGCCTTCAACATTGCATATAAATACAACGTACCTCCTCCTCATTTTGGCATCACTCTCATTCATCTTTCTCTCCCTCATCTTGACTGGGTACAGATTTATGGGCTTCTCTCTCTCGCCACACATGTGAAGGATGGTCTGATTTTATAGCTGCTGTGTTGACCAGATTTGACCGAAATTTCAGGAAGCCAAAATTTCAGGGGGATGGAATTTCAAGAGGCCGAAATTTCAGAAGGCTGACTTTGACCAGCATTGATTTCGGTCTTGTGAGGTAGACTTCTGTTTGGGCAGGCCGTAGTTATGGGCACAAAAACCGAGGTAGTTTGACCCCTGTTGACCAGCGTTGATTTTCTGGTTAGGGCTTTTTGTTTCTGCTGTTTTGACTGATCAGATTGAGCAAGTGAATAATGTAAATTGTTCTCTCTCTCTACTGAACTGTTGAAGAGTTATAAGAAGAATTGATCAAGGGTTTCCCCACATTGGGGTTTGTCCTCGCTGGTGCCATATCTTCTGTCCTCTTGTGTTGGTTTGTCTTCTACTGTTATTGTTTATGTTCTATCTGCATTTTACTATCATGATGATGTAATTGCTGAACTGGGTATTGATATTGCGCTAATAAAGAAATTGAAGTAAAATTGCTCTAAGCATAGAACATACCATTGTTATCCTAAAATTAACATTATTAACATGGTTTGCATTCAGATATTCATCATGACTTATATTAGATGTTCTGCAAGTTTGATCTTGGTTTCTCTATAACGTATCTGACTTCCAAAAGACCAACAGAAATGCAAAGGCCGAATTGTGGGCACACTGCTCCTCAAGATTATTAAGTATGATCCTAGAATCAAGGAGGATAAAGTAAAAACTATTGAATTAGCAGCAAATCATGATGTTCAGTATATAGTATAGGTTTGGTGGCAAATATGTTCTTCAGGCCATGGCCAAATAATAGGTTTACTTCTAAAATCAAAGTCGCATATTATTTGTTTCTGTTGCCTCTGATGAAGGTGAATGAATTACTTATACAATATCACAAAATGTTAATCCAATCTGTCATAAAAACATGAAATAAAAAATGCTCCATAGATTCCTTTCAGGGGTTTCAGTTTTGTAGGACGTCAATATTTTTTCTTCCCTGAAGAAATAGCTTCACAAAGAAAATCTCCCATCTTCCCCAGAATTTCTAGGTGCGTGATAGATCAACTGCTAGCCACAGAGGCCACTGGTCTCCCATCATCCCCAGAATTTCTGGGTGTATGATAGGTCAACTGCCAGCCACAGAGGCTACTGGTAAACCCCAAAGGACTAAACAAGAATGGATCCCAATACCATGTATACTTTGAACAGGAGTATCTTGCCAATCAAGCTAAGCCTTGGGGTTTGTAGGACTTCAATATTTACAATGTTTTAACTTTAAAGATATCAAACGTTTGGAGGAAAAATTATAGGAATACCTGAGATAGCTACAATGAAGAAGAGGCATACTACGGATTTTGCAGTACCTGTAGGAGATTCAAATCGGAGGAATAAGAAAAAACCCCAAGACAGGTCAGAAGAAAATGAACTCCACCTGAACAGCGATGAAGACAATATGGACGTTGAGGATAAAGATGATCACTGAAAACACTAGCAACTCTGCAGTAAATTAATTCAGTCAATCCACGCCCTCCCCACCAGAAAGTATAAGATTTTAGGGATGTCACTTCATTTTTCTATTAATAGTGAAATTTTACAATTTGCAGTCTGTACAAAATGGCTAGAAACTTTTGTTCAGTTTGACGGAAAAAAAAACGTATACAAGGTATTAAAACTGTCATTTTGGTTTATGAAGAACCAAATATTGTAATTTGTAACCAATCAAGGTCAGTGGATAATAGGGAACACAGAAAATTATGGTTGACTTCCTTGTGAGATATCTCGAAATACAACATACAGTTTGCAGATTGTCAAAATTTCACTTCTCAAAATGCTGGAAACAGATCTGATATGAGCAGACTGCAAAAGAAACAAAGACCGGAAATAGCTAACCTCTACCATAGACAATAACAAACGTCCAAAAATATACTAGTGTCCATTCATGTTTCATTAAGACCTCATATCTCCTGAAACAAAGCCCAATTTCACATATGAACAGTATAACATTCCCGGTATTCCATTCAAAATCATAGCTGAAGCAAATCCTTGTCAGCTGATTGGAGATTCATCTAATGCCTGCAATATCACATTTAAGGAGTTCCTGAGAATGCAAATTCCTCCATAAGTTAAGTCAACGAAAGCGAAATGCTTGAATGTGGGTAGCTAAGAATAGCGGAGACCCACGAACCGTATGGTTACCTTTTCTATGGCCTCCATTTCCGAGATCAAATTCTCAAGCTCAGATTTGTTGTACTCGCCCAGGAGAGCCAATGTCTTGTCATCTGCAGTCTGATGGGTTGGAGTCATGACCGGCTCCTTTACTGAATCAGGGGTTTCTGAGACACAGAGTTCCAATCGCAGGAGGGGTTTATTGATGGCACTGAGTGAACTGCTAGAGACTGCATACTGCACAGCAAACGAATTAGACCGCGCCCATACAGCCATCTTCAATTCAACCTCTGCAACAAAACACAGGCTGTTTAATCTGATCACATTACCAACGTACCTTGAGTTTCCAGTCGAAATCAATCAGCTGATGCGCAGAGATAGCAGGGAAATCGTTGTTAGACGTGGAATTCGCCATTGTATATACTCTGTTGAATCAGAGTTTGGAAGAAATTATATCTTCGATTGAAGAAACAAGAATACAAGCGAAAAATGCCTGCAGCAAAATGTGCTTCAATACAGAATCCTTTATTCCTGTTTTGACCCTAAAATTATATCAGCAATGCTGTCTTGATTCGTAGTGCATAGTGCAGGGCATCTAAGATTAGCAAATATAATCCACCGTTCAAAATTTTGGTAATCATGGGTACTTTTGAGACCAGAAACAGGAAACCTCAAACTGCAACTTTAAAAGACCGAATCGAACACCACCATCAAATTCATTCACAGGGAAATCGTAGGTGAGATAACGATCAAAAATTTTCAATGATGTGTCACATGCCCTCATCGAAGAGTTCAATTGTATGCCAAGAATATATTTTCAGTTTTTACCAGCATCAAGAAAATCTTAATCATGTACGTCAAATTCTTCAGTGATATAAAAGGGCCTCAAATTGCCCTCCACTAGATAGTACACAAACAAAATCTAAAAATTCTTTGAAGTTTTGATCTAAGGCACAACCGTAACAAATAATTTTTGTAAGTTTTGGTGTGAAGGTTGGGATACTGCAAATCCAACAAATTGGTTGAATTTATTCAACTTTTAGGGTTGAATTTTATAGGAGGGTTGAAGGTCGGAGTAAATTATGGATTTATGATATTTCAAGGAGGCATCTAGATTAAATAGATTTTTGCACCATCTTTATAATAACATATTGTCATTGGGTAAATTATCTTTCCATTTAATATATAGTATGGCTTCAATTTAGACCAATTTAATAAAATCAACTTTATACAATTTTTGTAATGACATTTACATTTTTTAGTGAGTAAATCATTTATCCATTCAATATATATAGCCTAATCTTAATCTAGGCACAAGATAGTAAAATTAAGTCTAGTACAATTTTTGTACCAACATTTTGTTATTGAGTAAATCATGTTTCCGTCCAACATATATGTTGACCCCATTTTAGACACAACCTAATATTAAGGGGGAAATGTATTGAATTTTTATATTTATATTTTAAAAATAGCAAAAATTTGTAAATTTGTAAAATTTATAATTGATTACAAAATATATTTAGAATGTAATTCAAATTTAAAGATAATATTTTAAAGTGAAAATAATATGTATTTATCATGAATCTCAAATGTGATTATAATACTATTAAATAAATGTTATGGAGTAAATAGTTTGGATAATCGTTTATCAACCTTTTACGTATAATATTTAAAGTGATATAGAATTGGATTAATCATATATATTATAGTGATACATGACTTGTAGTACAAGAGTGTCATGATGTAAATAGAGATGTCTTGGAGAGCATTGTCTCACAAAATGCTACATTAAGGTTTGTGCAAAAGGAAAATGTGTAATTGTTCATTTCTAATATATATATATATATATATAGAGAGAGAGAGAGAGAGATATGAAAAATTTAATGATGATCATGATTTTGAGAAAAAGATCTCCAAAAATTTCATCAAAATCACAAAACACAAACCTTATCATAGTTGATGTTTGTTGAAGAATCTAGGGCAAAGTAGTGTAGTGTGATTCTTCGTTACTTGAAACAATTTGAATTTTTTTAATAATATCATCAAAATCACAAAACACAAACCTTAATTCGTAGTTGATGTTTGTTGAAGAATCTAGGGCAAAGTAGTGTAGTGTGATTCTTCGTTACTTGATAACAATTTGTGGAGTATTTTTACTTTTCCTTGTTAGCTTATTCTTCTTCTTCTTATTATTAGTGCATATGTGTGTACTTCATCAAACTGCTACCAAAACATAAAAACAAGAACACAAGATATTGGCTCTCTACCAAAAAAACCTCTCTTCTCTTGAGAGGAAAACCCTTTCATGAATTTCTCTTATTGAAGCTTCTATTGATCAATGTCAAACCCTAGACCCCTGACAAGAATATCTTCCAAGCAGAAGTCAACTCTTTCCTCATTTTTGCACCTTATACCCTGGCACTACTTCCGGCACTTTGTTTCCTGGCACTTCATCCTCCTTCTTCTAGCACTTCATTCTCCTACTCCTTAATGATAAGTTTCCTTATGCTAACTCTAGAAGAGATGTTTCTCTTTGATCTTAAGTGAACCCTCTCACATAGGATAATGCCTTTCTTCTCTTCACCAATCGAGCTTCTTCTTCATGTAAGATGGAAGACTTGATGTGGCAGTACTTCAGCCCTAAATTATCGCACGTGTGGGAGGTTTCGTGGTGTTCTTTGTTCCTTTATCCTTTGTATGTGAGAGTCTCTTCTTCGCTTTAATGAGAGGCCTTATAGACCTAAGTTTTAAGCCCAAACAATGATAAGTATGGTATTGTTATATTGTTGTTGATATGTCCACCAAAATCCCTCCTTTTCTCGCACATGTGACTGTGGTTTTCCCTAGAAATAGTCCTTCAAACTTCGTTGTTCTTCCTCCTTACTTCGTTACCTTAGTAGACCCTTTTCTTTGGCTTCCTTCATTCCTCTTTTTCCTCCTTTCCTTTGTGGATTTCATAGCTGAATGAATGTGTTGTATTGGAGTGGACAACCTCTATAAATAGAGGATCTCCCCTCCATTTAGGTCGACTAGTCATCTTGTTTGTAGGCTGACTTTGAGTGTTGTTTGGAGGATGATTTGTTGAGCAGACTTCATGGTGGTGTAGCATGCTTGAAGGAGCTTCTCGATGGTGCCATTGTATGGGAGTAAACTTGACTTTGCTTGGAGGTTTTCCCTTTGTCTTTAATACATATTTATTGATCAGGTGCTCAAAATTATGCTCAAAAATCAAAGTATCAGAATTTTGTTAAACTTAACTTTAGATCGAAGAGCTCATCATTTTGATTCCAATAGTGTGAACGGCACTCAAATCTGAGCTCGTATGCAGAAGTTAGAGTAAGTCAAAGTTCAAATTTGACTTGCTTACATGGCAGGATTAGATGAAGTGGCAAGGTTTCTTCAGCGATTGAGGAGGTACCAAGTGGCAAGCCGTCATTGGCCCCCGCATTTCGCAAATTACATGTTGCGGGCAGATCTTGTTAAAGAATCGACCCCAAGCAAGGCTAGGGTTGTGATGTGATAAGTCGCAATCGCACTTAGCAACAGGGAAGACATTGCAGAAATCAGCCCCAACAAGTATCAGGTTGCGATGCGATCGCAATCGCACATTGGTTGTAATAGATCTAACCTGAAAATATATGAAAATAGAAAATACACCGAGAAATAACAAGATCTGAATATAGAAATGTTTCTCTTTATTAGTATCAAAACCCTTGAGGTAGGGTAACACCATACAATCACTCCTTAAGGAAGGAGAACACTCCACAAGCCATATGCTTGCCAATACGATAATCCTTGACATATCTCCAAGGGGTGTTTCTAGCCTCTATATAGGCTTCATACACACAATACCCTGGGTCATTACCATGGGTCTTTCAATACCATGTATCTAATACCATGGGCTTATCACATTATTCCTAACTACTTGTGGTCCCTTACATGATGCAGGTTAACCACTTTATTTATTAACTATTGCCCATCACATTATTACATTATTCCCTTAGGTACCTCCCTCTGTACTCCATAATATCCCCCCTAGGTATACTACATCGGTGAAGGGAAGCATTGAAGAAATCGGCCCCCAGCATACCCGGGTTGCGATGCGATATCGCAATCGCAAATCGCAACGCTGCAAGTCCCGCATATACAAGACCCCAGGTTATCCGCCAATTTTGAAATGTGATATCCCAGATGCGATAAGGTTATATGCTGCAGATTATAATGTCGTCGGGTCCGTGAAATTGCAATCGCACAATCGCCGACACATACACAAACCTTAAGCCTTCAATCCTTGCTGATTGCGATTTACGATAAGACTCAGTTGACATAATATCGCAGCGGAGAAATTTTTGCCCAGTTAGCGTGTTTTTTGGGCTAATTTGTAGGATCGTGTCAGATGTGGAGCATTTTGTGGAACGAATAATGGAGAAACTAGGAGAAGTCATAACTTCTTCAGTTTTCCACCAAATTGGTTGCAAAAAGAGGCTAGATAGCCATTTTTTAGTATTTTGAACTCATTGAGACAGGTTTCAGAGGAATTTGAGCATTGTAAACACACTTTTGTTGTAATTTTGAGCATAATAAAGAGGCCTAAGCATTAGAAGCTGGACCAAGGAGACATAGCCCAAGAGGGGTGAACTCCTCATCAAATCTTTGTGTTGTCTGTTGTATTTTGATGTTCTTTGTTGTTATTTTGCTGATGTTTAGCATATGTTTTATGTTAAATTGTTATAACATTTACATAATAAACTCTCATGGGAATCAGTTAATTAAGCAAAAATGGTGAATCCTTAAGCACT
Source organism: Pinus tabuliformis (assembly GCA_031772625.1). Lineage (NCBI taxonomy): Eukaryota > Viridiplantae > Streptophyta > Pinopsida > Pinales > Pinaceae > Pinus > Pinus tabuliformis. The sequence continues at coordinate 663,450,093 of CM062810.1, read as the reverse complement.
TGATAAGCAAATGATAAGCATCTTGGGTTTTATTTTGAATGGTGAATTAGCATAGCATTACTAATCTTCTCCATTTCAGATCATTTATACATGGTGTAACATGCCCTTAAGGCCTTCAACATTTCCTTTTGACTATTTGACTCACCTATAACACTTAAACTAGTGCTACAATTATTTAAATGAGCAAGAAACTCACTGACATATATTATAAAAATAATATTTCTTTTCTTGAATAAATATGAATATCAAAAGTATATTTATGAAGACTAAACCTAGTTACATTTCGTTCAACACCCCCTCTTAACTAGGGAGGTATTCATACAACATTACAAGGTGCTTGGCTATTTATCAATCTTGAAGAATTCACATAAGAGAAACTGGATTAGCAATCCATCTGTTATAGCATCATATCCATCAGCATTGTCATAGTGCAAGGCCTTGACTAACAGCTCCATCTCTCTACGAGGTCGTGAGCTACAATGATGGCGAGACCAATGATTTATAGACACTTTCATCATTGTCTCTCAAGGTACATACCCACCTGGGTGTTCTCTGAGTATGACCTTCTAGGAATATTCTTATCTTGGGTTCCCAGCCCTTCAAATAATATCAGTCCTCTTGCCTACTCTTGTCTTGGATACCCTACACATCCTCAAAGAGTATCGGATGTTAGATGATTACCTAATCCTCCCATTCATTCTTCCCGAGTGAAGATAAGAATGTTGTGTCTATCTTGTGTCTACATTTCCATTCATGGCCTTCATCTAGACTTACAATTGTTAGTCTTGGTCTAGTGCATGACCAATGAAATGGAAAACACAATTGTCACTCCTTTGTAATCAAGAGTGATCCAAAACTCCCTTTTGATCAGGGACCTGTCGGAGCTCCCTCTTAACTAGGGACTCTTTCCTTCATCAACATCTTCTTCTTTGTGGGTCCTTCAGCTGCTTGATCTCCTTCCTTTCTTTGATGTCATGAAGCCTTTGTTCGAACTTCTTCTAGGTAGGGCACCATCCATTGATCACTTTCCTTCCTGGTTTGTCATGTCATTGTTTCCTTCGTGGAAATTGTCTTTCTTGTCATTCATCAAGTTTTCTTGTCATCTTGGCTACTCCTTTGTCATCTTGTCCATGCTTCAAAATACTCTTCTCATGGATGCTTCGTTGTACTTGCTTGTTTACATGCTTCAACCTAGTAGCATGTCATGACTTCTTCCTGATATTGGTTCAACATTGTTTTTTGCTTTTGTTGGATGGCTTCTTCATCATGACATCTTTGTAGAGTATAATCATTTATCTGCATCTTTCATATCTCCAAGGCCTTCATAGGTGTCAAGGGTCCTTTCTTCCTTTGTCGAAGTTGTCCTGCCTTCTTTCGGGAGATATTTTCAAAGATAGTGATTCTTAGTGATCATGGTGTTCTTCACATGCTTGATCTCTTTATTCTTTCTTTTCTTCTTAGATAGATAGGTCAACCATCTTATGCTTCTTGTGAGAGAATTTCTTCCTTGCTTGCTTCCTAGACTAGTCATCATTTCTTCTTGCTTTGTAGTCAGCAATATTATAAACCTTATGTGAGCATATTCTTTTGTTGACCTCCATTGCATTGTAGTGCATGCCTTCGAGCATGTTCTTGGAGAAAGAGATTCCTTCCTATTTGATCATGTTATAGAATTATTACCATGACTCAATAATATACAAATAATAACATGACTTAAACTTTGATGCATACATACCTCATCTTGATTCTTCTTTGATCATATTTTGGTGTGGCCCTTCTTGCTTCATCTTATCTTGCCTGCATATCATCCTTTTCTTGAATCCCATGAATGAGATTCCCAATGAGACATCTGCTTAGGTTCATGAAACTTCTTTTGAAGATTCCATCATAGGATCTTAAAAACCCTTGTCTTGCAAATGTTTGTTTGTTTGTTTTTGTTTTTTTTTAATGATGGAGGTCTTCTAAGATTCCTAACCATGATCAATTTTTCTTTTCATCATGGATGGGGTCCTATACTAGATGCTTCTTCTACATGAATATTTTGAGCTATATCTGCCATGCTCCTATATTCTAGAAGATATTTCTACCCATGCATTTTGTTCTTATTATAAATGCTACATCTTCATGAGTATCTATAACTCTATGTACTTCATGCTTCTAGATTCTATAGGGTTTTTCTAGTGATGCAATTTTATTCTATTCCTACGTGCTCCTATACTACTCAAATATTTGAAAGAAGTCTAGAAGTAAAGTGTTTGACCTAGTCATAGTAGAGCTCTAGAGGATCTTCTTTCTTTTTCTTCTTTCACCTCTTGAGTTATGTGAGCTTCTTCCTTCTTTCATTTGTTGTTGTCCTTCTTGAGCTTAGGACAATTCCTTTTCTAGTTTCCATATTCTTGGCATCCAAAACATTGGATTTTGGACATGTCTTTGTTTTTTGTTCTTTGTGGACAAAACTTTCCAAATTTACACTTTCTCTTGGCCATTGTAGCAAATGCTTGCTCCTTTTATCCCACATCTTCCTTTGCCTTAAGTCTGGTTTCCTTTGTTCTGCATAGAGACCACATTTCAATGAGAGTGGTTGCTTCCTTCTTGGCATATATGCTTGATGTGAAGTTTCCCCACTCCTCAGGTAGAGCATTGAGTACTACAGTTGTCATCTCCTTGTCAGACATGACTTCCCCAAGCTCTTGAAGTTGATCTCTCATTTCATAGATTTTCATGAAGTAGGGAGCTATTTCTTCCTTTGTATCTTCATCTTGTACAATTCATTCCTCAAAGATATCACTTCTCCGGTTGTGGATACTGAGAATAGCTCTATTAGCTTATCATAAATTTCTTTTGATGTCTCAAACTTGGAGACATAAGGAATGAGGGAGTCTTTGATTGATTCTATCAGAATCCTTTGAGCTCTTGTCGCATTCTTATTGTACTTGGCTAAGGCTTGAGTATGTTCCTTAGCAGGGATAGTGATATTCCCTTTGACATGTTCTAGGAGTTCATTCTCCTTGAGAAGTAGATCAGTCCTCTTCTTCCATGTAAGAAATTTATTGGTACCTACCAATTTATTGTTTTCCTTGCAAAAAGACATTGATATATATTCAGAAGGGGACATGTACTTACTTGATAGATTTTGAGATTTGATGGATTTGCTTCCTCCTTGAAGACTTGATGGCTTGCCTTCCTAGGATCTTGATGTTCTTCAAGTTGCCTTCTCCAAGTGGACTTGATTGATGATGAGATTTTCTTGAAGACTTGTAGCTAGATGTAGTACCTCCTTCAATATGCTCTTCTTTGTAGGTTCCTTTATGTAAGGTTCTTCTTCTAGCTTTGTAGACCTCTTTGATGAATGATGGATTCTATACCCTTCTTGTCCTTGAAGTGATAGAGACTTCTGGGCTTGATGCTTCTCCCTTGATGAGTGTTCTTGAGATACCCTTTCCTTGATGAGTCACCTTAGCTCTGATATCATGTTGATAATCTAGGGAAAAGTAATGTAGTGTGATTCTTCGTTACTTGATAACAATTTGTGGAGTATTTTTACTTTTCCTTATTAGATTATTATTCTTCTTATTATTATTAGTGCAAATGTGTGTACTTCATCAAACTACTACCAAAACATAAAAACAAGAACACAAGATATTGGCTTTCTGCTGGGAAAAAAACCTCTCTTCTCTTGAGAGGAAAACCCTTTCGTGAATTTCTCTTATTGAAGCTTATATTGATCAATGCCAAACCCTAGACCCATGGCAAGAATATCCTCCAAGAACAAGTCAAGTATTTCCTCCTTTCTGCACCTTATACCCCGACACTTCTTCCGGCTCTTCGTCCTCCTTCTTCTGGCACTTTGTTCTCCTACTCCTTGATGATAAGTTCTCTTATGCTAACTCCAGAAGAGATGTTTCTCTTTGATCCTAAGTGAACCCTCTCACATAGGATAATGCCCTTCTTCTCTTAACCAATCGAGCTTCTTCTTAATGTAAGATGGAAGACTTGATGTGGTAGTACTGCAGCCATAAATTATCGCACGTGTGGGAGGTTTCGGGGTGTTCTTTGTTCCTTTCTCCTTTGTATGTGAGAGTCTCTTCTTCACTTTAATGAGAGGCCTTATAGACCTAAGTTTTAATCCCAAACAATGAGAAGTATGCTATTGTTATATTGTTACTGATATGTCCACAAAAAGCCCTCATTTTCTCGCACGTGTTACTGCGGTTTTCCCTAGAAACAGTCCTTCGAACTTCAGTGTTCTTCCTCCTTACTTCGCTACCCAAGTAGGCCCTTTTCTTCGATTTCCTCCGTTCCTCTTTTTCCTCCTTTCCTTTTCAGATTTCAAATTTGAATGAATGTGTTGTATTGGAGTGGACAACCTCTATAAATAGAAGAATCTCCCTCCATTTAGGCCGACTAGTCATCTTGTTTGTAGGCCGACTTTGAGGGTTGTTTGCATGCTGATTTGTTGAGCAGACTTCATGGTGGTGTAGCATGCTTGACTTTGCTTGGAGGTTTTCCCTTTGTCTTTAATACATATTTATACATGGGGTAACATTCCCTTAGGCCTTCAACATTTCCTTTTCACTATTTGGCTCACTTATAGCATTTAAACTAGTGCTAGAGCTATTTCAATGAGCAAGAAACTCATTGACATATATTATAAAAATAAAATTTCTTTTCTTGAATAATTACAAATATCAAAAGTACATTTATGAACACCGAACCTGGTTACATTTCCTTCAACAATGTTTTGGTTGACTAAGTTGCAAACTTTCCAAGGCAATGGGGGACCTGCTCCTCTAGTCATTGCAGTAGTATTCAAACAACTATTGGAATTAATGACTTGCCTAGTTTTGCACCCCATGCACGCATATACTTTTTCAAAATTGGATTTAATTCTTGAAGTCCAGCTCCAAAAAGTTTCTCCTAGGTGAAAAGCACTAAATTTCACTCACAAGGACCTAGTAGGCCAATTCACAAGCCTTTGTCCCTCCCCATGTCATGGGCCAATGGATCCTTTGCAATTGGCAGCACTTAATTAAAGGGCAAGTAAATCATTTCTTTTGTGGAAAATGATACTACACTTTTCTCTTGATCCAGGAAGATATTGGTGGCCACCCTCCTATTCCACTTGGACTCCCAACACTCTCTCTTTCAGTTTTTCAGTTTCCTTAATTGTAGCACAATTTACTATTTTTGGCAGTTTTTCCGGTCTTGAACTTCTAGAGCTATTTTGAGGCCCTAAACGATGTTTTTAGGGAAAACAGAGAGAACGAAAAAGTCTCAAATAGGTTACCCTATTTGTTTCTAATCTTCTCTTTGAGTTCTCTTTGAGATATTCAAAATGAGGTATTATGATATCCAAACGGAGATCCTATGCCAAAGTTACGACCCCAAGAAATTGATGTAGCAATTTACCCAAACGAGGCCCACAGTTTTGGTGCTTCATCTCCTAGGGTTAGGTTTTTGGATGTTTAGGGTTTTCCATTATTTCTAAATAATAAATATGCCTTGGAGCCTCATTGTAACACAGTTTAGTGGCATTTAACCGCCACATCTCTTCTCAGAGATAAGCTACCATCGCCCGAGCTAGTTTATTTCCATTCTATTTGTAAGCATATTTCAATATTATCGTATTAATGAAATAAATTGTTATTTCTACTACATCTACGTATTTTTGTTATATTTGTAATTTGTTGCATTCCTGCTTAAGTTCGGATCAGTAGTATCAGAGTGGTCTGCTCTTTCTTTGTTTTTCTTTGCATGTCCCCAATGAGGTCAAGGTATTAGGAATTAGGGCTCGATCTGGTTGAACATTTGCAAGACCAGCCTCACAAAACCCGATGGCCTCCTATGGCAAAAGAAAAGAAAGATGAGGGGCAGGAGATCCTACCAAAATATTACTCGAGGAAGTCCTCAAGCTACAGATGAATGCGATGATGGATAACTCTGCCCAGATCCTTTGACGGCTACCCACAGGCGACGCACATTCATCCAACAGCCACTCTAGAGGTGCCACTCCTTTTAAGGTACAAGTTAACTCTGACATTCCCATATTTGAGGGCTAGATAGATGCAGACGTCATACATAAATGGTTGAATTTGTTGGAAGGATATTTTTCAGTTCATGACTTTTCCAATTGGGAAAATATTACTTTTGCACTTCTCAAAGCCACCCCACACGTCAAGGACTAGTGGGAAACCTGATGTGAACAAAAGGAAGAGAGGGAGTCCTCACTGTTTTCAACCACACACACTTGGGATTCTTTCTGAGACGCCATCAAGGAAAAATATTACCCTCTCAGGAGATATAAAGATAAATACATAAATTGGACCACGCTACGGCAGGGAAGGGACCAAGATGTGTCGGAGTTCACAAATGTTTTCCATACCCTTCGCATAAAATTGGGTATCAAGGATTCTGAGCAGCATTTGATACTCAAGTACTGCGACTACCTGCACAAGTACATCCAGGACGAGATGGAGTTCATAGACATCTCCTCACTTGGCATGACATATTGATACGTTGTCAAGATTGAGTAGTTGTTTAAACATAATAAGCGAGACTTTGGATCTGCGAATCTGAAGCAAAGAAAGTGTACCCCCAAACGACAGAGAAAAGTCCAAAGCCAAGGCGGGGTGACCCAGGAAAACTAGTCGAAGCCGAAAGCAAAGAAAAACACCCTGAAGACAAAGAAGGACACGAGAAGATGGTGTGAGTTCCATAAGAGCTCCACTCACAGCACAAGTGACTGTCAGGCCAAGAAGTCACTAGTCGCTGAGTTGAAGGCTTACGAATCAGACGCATGTTCCGACTTTGAGTTAGAACCCGACAAGGGGAATGACAAAGGGAAGCAGATCATTAATGTGGAGCCCAGTGCCACCATGGCCACCACCAAGATCCAGAAGAATGAGCATGAAGATCCAGAGGAGGGGGAATGCCTCTTCCACTCATAGATGTGGGTGAAGGGTTCTCCACTACAATTCAATGTCGACATTGGGAGCCAGTAGAACCTCATTTCAGTAGAGGTTGTGAAGCGGCTAGGCCGACCGACGACAACACATCTGCATCCGTACACCATCGGGTTGTTAGCATTACGACACAGGTTTGGCGCTATGGCACAGGTGTTGTCTTTGATGGCAACTCACTCTGGTGACAGACCATAGTTCAGGTTCTCAGAATGAAAGAAAAAGATATATACGCAGGTTCACCTCGACCAAGCCGTGTATACATGCAGGTTAGACATTAAAAAGACGCATATGCGTATACACGGACTTTCACGCAAGGAAAAGCGCGTACATGTGGGAGAACTTATTTTTGGTCCATGGTATTTAGTCCTTGGTATTTGAACCTATGGTTTTGGACCATGGTATCCCGTCCCAAGTGTTGATCCCAAGTATTGGGTCCATGGTACTGATTTGTTTTGGTTTTGGACCGTGGCATTGTGAAAGGCCTAAGACTATAAAAGAGGAAGGAGATCATTAGGCAAGGAATTATCTGAATCATTGAATATCCGATAAAGAGCTGGATCTGGAATACTGGTGATTGGGTTATAGTGCAGAGATGAATCTGAATGAAGGAGGAACCTAAGCGCAAGGAGAAGGATAAGTTCTATTGATGGCTCAAATCTTAAGGCTTGAATATTAGCATTTTTATGTGATTTTGGCGCATAACTTGATCTATAAATCTGATAATCTGGGTATAACTGATGTTTGAATATTTGAAAGAGTGAATTATCTTTTGTAGATTTGCACGCAGGTTCAGTGAAGCAAAGGCATGTATACACGTTGGTTCAGCAAATCAAAACAGCGTATACGCAGGTTTGACTTAACGCAGAAGCGTATGCACGTAGGTTTCTGAATATTGAAGTAGCGTACGTCTCTTGAAATATGTTCTAGCTGCTTCTATTTATTGCTGCAGTATTCTGGGTTCAGAATTGGTGTGTGGTTACTGTTACTGTGTTCTGGGTACAGCTGTCAGAGAAGTGACTATTTGATTCAGTTTTTGTTTGGTGAAAAAGGAGATTGATTGTTGCAGAGATTCTTGATCTTTGATTGATGTTATTCATGGATCCAGTCTGAAAATTTATGAAACGTGGTCCCTGGAAGAAAGAGAAGGTTGTAGCCTTCTGTAGGTCAGCACCTATGTAATAGTACCTCAGCTAGTACAAGAGCTAAGGGGGTTGTAGCTCCCTTCCAGGAGAAGCTAGAGAACGAGAGAAGGTTGTAGCCTTCTGTAGGTAGAAGCCTGCGTACTGGTATAAGTCTGCACCAGTACAGAAACATTGTAAAAACAAGTTTCTAATTAAAAGAGGATAGAGATGAATTGCAACAAGTGGTTTTCACCCACGTTGGGTTTCCACCTTATATCTTGTGTTCTTGTGTATGATTGTCTTCTGCTCTGTTTTATTGTTCTTGGTCACTGTTTATATGGTTCTGATGCACAGATTAATGATCAACATCTGTAGAATAAATTAAATTTTAAGTCTGCATGGTATACGTTGGTTTCCTTATCTGTAGTTGCGTATATACGCGGTTTTTACTAACTGAAGTAGCGTATGTGATATGGGTGTGAAATAAAAATAATTGACTTGATAATACTGATTCACCCCCCCTCTTAGTATTATTTCCAACAATTGGTACCAGAGCAGGTCCTTCAGAAGAAGCTTGATCGCTTGAAGGAAGATCTATCATCATGAGCAACTACGAGAAAGAAGCATCAATTAGGCCACCAATTTTTTATGGGAGCAACTTCGTCTATTGGAAGGTAAGAATCACAACCTATCTTCAGTCTCTTGGTACAGAAGTCTGGGATATCGTGGAAAAAGGATACACATTTCCATCAGCAACACCGATAGATCCAGTTGGTAAGAAGCAGTATGAAACAAATGCAAAGGCTGTCAATACTCTATTGGGGAGTCTTTCTCAATCAGAATTCTTCAAGGTCATGCAGCTCAAAACTACAAAAGAAATATGGGACAAGATTGTTCTGAGCTATGAAGGAGATGAACAGGTAAAACGAGCAAAACTTCAAACTCTCAGAATTCAATATGAAAATCTCAGAATGTACAATGATGAAAGTGTGGCTAACTATTTCCTACGTATAGATGAAATTGTTAATTGTATGAAAAAATTGGGTGAAGAAATAAAAGAAGTTGTTTTGGTTGAAAAGGTTCTAAGATCTTTGTCTTCTAAGTTTGAATCAAAAGTTTCTGCCATAGAAGAAAAATAGAATCTACAGATCCTTACCATGTCATAGCTACACGGAATCCTAACTTCTTACGAAATGAGAAAAGGGGGACCATCAGACAAGAGAGAAGCCACATTCAAAGCCTCAGGAAGAGGAGATTACAATGATTCAGGACATATGTCGGAAGAAGAGGAAGAGTCAAATTTTGTCAAGAACCTTCAACAGGGTTCTGGAAGATTCAGAGGTAAGCTCCCTTTCAAATGTTTTGCTTGTGGAAGAGTCGGTCACTATGCTGCCAAGTGTCCTCATAAAGATAAGCTTGACAAAGGTAAGGAACCAGTTAGATGGAACAAAAAACAGAATGTAAGTAAGAAGAGCTATTACACACATGAAGATAGTGATGGACTTTCAAATAGCGATGATGATGAACAAGGTAATGATTATAGACTTTTGATGGCTTTTGAAGATGATGATTTCTTGGATGCTATAGATGAAGAAAGTCTTTATGAAGAAATTTCTAAACTCAAAATTTGCTTAGAAGAGAAAAACATGATTATAGATACTTTGACATCCCAACTTGCTGAAATGGAGAAACACAATGAAAAGTTAGAATGTGAAATTGTGGGACTTAGAAAGGACATTGAGAAAACGAAAGCTCTTAATCTTAGATTTGCTAAAGGATCTGAAACTTTAGATGAGATTATCAAAGTGCAGCGTTCTCCTCTAATCAAGACAGGTCTTGGGTATACCAAAGAAACATCTCAAGCACAGAATCCATCTACCTCCAAAAGTTATCTTGAAGCTGCAAGGAGAAGTGAGCAAAGGCCCAATGGAGATCACCAGGTAAATCAGGGACAATTTACCTCAAGAATGAACAAAGACTACCAGGTAAATCAGGGGCAATCTACTTTAAGGATGAACAGAAGCTACAACCAGCCATAGGTAAAACATTCTCAATTTGCCTCAAGAATGGATGTCAATAGAAACTACAATCATTTGGTTGGTAGATTTGATAATCGCAGGAGTTTCTTCAATGGCCAATGTTTCTCTTGTCATAACTTTGGTCACAAAGCAGCTCAATGTGTTGCCTACAAGACAATCATGACTAGAGAAGCTCAAAAACAAAGAAGTATGACTGGGATCATGAAAAGGACCTACAATAACTTTTCTGCTCTAGAAAATGAAATAGAATGTTCTATTTGTAACAACTTCGGTCATGAAGATTCTGAATGCAGGAGTAGGTTTCGACAAACAACTCAGAAGGAGCAAGCTTCATTAAGTCCCAAAACATGGAGAAAGAAAGAACCACTACCAGAAAGATGTGGGATAGCCTTATATGCGGAAGGACAGGAAAATCAGTGGTACATCGACAGCGGATGCTCAAAACATATGACAGGTGATAAAGATAAACTTCAGTCATATAGTGCCTTAGAAAAGAAAAAGAAGGTCTCATTTGGAAATGACACTCCTACACTCATAAAAGGTAAAGGTTCTGTTCTTTTGAAATAAAAGGTTAAGGTTGGAAATGTTATGTATGTTGATGGCTTAAAGCATAATTTATTAAGTGTCAATCAAATGTGTCATCAAGGAAATGAAGTAATATTTCGATCAAATGGATGCATTGTTCGTGAGCTTGATACAGGAGAAACAGTGATCAAAGGCATAAGAACTCCAAATAATTTATATATACTCAAAGGAGGACAACACCAATTCTATCTAAGCAAGAATGATGAACACTAGCTATGGCATAGAAGATTGGGGCATCTAAGCTTCTCATAGATAAGGAAAGCATGCAAGTATTAGGCAGTTCGTGATCTACATGACATCAGAATTCCAGACAATACAATATGCAAATCATGTCAATTTGGTAAGCAAACCAGAACTAATTTCCCTGAGAAGGAAGGATCAGCTAGCAAGCCTCTTGAACTTGTCCATACTGATGTATGTGGTCCATCTAGGAAAAGGTCACCTCGAGGAGAAGAATATTTTATATTATTCATTGACGACTTTTCCAGGATGTGTTGGATAGGACTTATGAAGCATAAAGATGAAGCTTTCGAAAAATTCAAATCATTCAAACCCTTGGTGGAGAACGAATCAGATCGCAGAATCAAATGCCTCAGGTCTGATCGAGGAGGAGAATTTACCTCGAACGAATTTTTCGATTTTTGTGAAGAACATGGAATAAGAAGGGAATTCTCTACAACTAGGACTCCTCAGCAAAATGGAGTAGTGGAAAGGATGAACAGAACGATTCAACAAATGGCTCGTGCTATGCTTGATGAGTCTGGAACTCCTGCAACCTTCTGGGGTGAAGCCGCATTTGCTGCAGTTACTATTCTCAACAAGACAAATGTTCAAGTGAACAGCACTCAAACTCCTCATGAGCTCTGGTATGGTAAGAGTCCTATGGTAAAATACTTCAAAATTTTTGGAAGCAAATGCTATATCAAAATGACTGATGAAAATCTTGGCAAGTTTGAACCTAGAGCAGATGAAGGCATTCTCCTTGGATACTCTCCCCACAACAAAGCATATAAGTGTTACAATAAAAGACTTGGAAGAATTGTTGACAACATTGATGTAGTGGTTGATGAAGAAGGAAACATTCCTAGGCAAGTAAATTCCGAAAATTTCGAAGATGATGAGGACTATCCTTCAACATCAAATCAGACTTATGATGAAGAAGAAACCCAAGAGGCACCAGAAGAACAGATAAGGATAGAAGAGAAGACTCCATCTAGGTACGTTCAAAAGAATCATCCAGAAACTCAAATTCTGGGGCAGAAAGAGGCAGGTATACAAACAAGAAGAACAATTGCAGAAGCTTCAAGCTATTTGGCATTGCTCTCCTCCACTGAACCACAAAATGTAAAAGAGGCATGCAAAGATGAATGCTGGGTCAAGGCAATGGATGAAGAACTTGAGCAGATTGAAAAGAATAACACTTGGGAGTTGGTTCCTAGACCAAAAGATAAGAATGTCATAGGGACAAAATGGATATTCAAAAACAAGTTGAATGAAAATGGGGAAGTTATTATAAACAAGGCCAGACTTGTTTGTAAAGGGTATGCTCAACAAGAAGGAATAGACTTTGAAGAAACTTTTGCTCTTGTTGCTAGACTTGAGGCCATCAGAATGTTCCTTGCTCTTTCTAGCTTTCAGAAGTTCAAAGTATTCCAAATGGACGTGAAATCTGCCTTTCTGAATGGAGACTTAGAAGAAGAAGTGTATATTGAGCAACCAGATGGATTCATCCTTGGAAATGATCCAAAACTTGTATGCAGACTTAAGAAGGCTCTCTATGGTCTTAAATAGGCTCCAAGGGCTTGGTATTATCATTTGGACAAATACCTTCATCAACAAGGTTTTTCAAAAGGATCAACAGATAGCAATCTTTATATAAAAATTGAAAAAGACAAATTGCTAATACTTGTTGTGTATGTTGATGATATCATCTTTGGCAGCAATGAAGAAGCCATGAGTCAAAACTTTGCTTTGGTGATGCAGAAAGAATTCGAAATGTCCTTGCTGGGTGAGCTAACATATTTTCTTGGTTTACAAATCCAACAAAATGAAGATGGTATATTTTTATCTCAAACCAAGTACCTAAAGCAGATCTTGAAGAAATATGGCATGGAAGATTCGAAACCAGTATGTACCCCTATGGTAACAAGATGCAGCCTCAGTGCAAATGATGAATCAGCAGCAGTGCATCAACCAACCTATAGATCCATGATTGGAATTCTGCTCTATTTAACAGGTACCCGACCAGACATCATGCATGCAGTGGGAATGGTTGGAAGATTTCAGGCAAATCCAAAGGAAACTCATCTTCAGGCAGTGAAGAGAATTTTCAAGTATTTTCAAGGAACTCAAAACTATGGCTTATGGTATCCCAGAGATACAGATCTCACACTTCATGCTTATACAGATACAGATTGGGCTGGAAGCATGGATGACAGAAAAAGCACTAGTGGTGGTGCATTGTTTATGGGTTCCAGATTAGTATCTTGGTTAAGCAAGAAACAAAGTTCAATTGCATTATCTATAGCTGAAGCGGAATATGTGGCTGCAACATCTTGCTGCACACCACTCCTTTGGATGATGCAAACTTTGCAAGATTTTCAAATCACTTTTACTCCACATATCTCCATCTTATGTGATAATACAAGTGCAATCAACATTTCAAAGAATCCAGTCATGCATTCAAAAACCAAGCACATACCTATCAAATATCATTTCCTGTGGGAACAAGTGCTTGAACAAAAGTTCAAGTTGGAGTATGTTCCCTCTAAGGAACAAGTTGTTGATATACTCACCAAACCACTGCCCAGGGAAACATTTGAATACCTCAGACATAAGCTGGGAGTAGTTGATGCATCATCTTGCTGTTGAAACCTCTTTGTTTCAGAGAAAAGTGGTTGTACGCGAGTTCCATGAGGAGTATCCGCGTACATACGCCGATTTATGTGGATATAGTCGCATATATGTTGGTTTGAAGGAAATCAGTGGGGACAGACTCTGGTTGAAAAGAATCTGATATGGGTCTGACAGAGACCATCTGGCACGGGTTCAGGGGGAGCAGATAAACTTCTAATAATGCATTGTTGGCATTACCTTAGAAGCTCTTGGTTTGTGTACACAAGCTGTTTTTGGTTTTAGGTGGATCAGGTGCAGAAGAAGAACAAAAGGAGAACATGGTTGTTGATATGAATACGATTGACAGATGCTACTGATATTAGTTATTGGTGACTTTCATAGTCTTGCTCTAAATTTTTCGTCTCTATGTCATGTATATTTTTTTATTGTCAAGGTCATGTAATGGCCTATTTTTGTTTCCCCACTATGCCTGGGATGAATGATGTAATGTACTTGGTTGTCATATGTAAACTTTTGGTGTATCCCCACTTGTTTGGGTGGATGATCCCCACTTGGTTGGGTGATGAATGTTTGTATAGAGTCTTTTGGTGATAGGAAGGTCTTTTATGATGTATAAGTCATGGTTCTTCTTGAAGAACATCTTTTTGCAGATCTTGCCTACACTCAGGGGGAGCATAACCCTTTGCCCTTGATGACAAAGGGGGAGAATGACTTTGAGGATCTTGGGGTTGCCATCAAGTCCAAAGGGGGAGATTATTGGCATTATGACACAGGTTTGGCGCTATGGCACAGGTGTTGTCCTTGATGGCAACTCACTCTGGTGACAGGTCACAGTTCAGGTTCTCAGAATGAAAGAAAAATATATATATACGCAGGTTCACCTTGACCAAGCCGCGTATACACGCGGGTTAGACGTTAAAAAGATGCGTATGCATATACACGGACTTTCACACAAGGAAAAGCGTGTACATGTGGGAGAACTTATTTTTGGTCCATGGTATTTAGTCCTTGGTATTTGAACATATGGTTTTGGACCACGATATCCCGTCCCAAGTGTTGATCCCAAGTATTGGGTCCATGGTATTGATTTGTTTTGGTTTTGGACCGTGGTATTGTGAAAGGCCTAAGACTATAAAAGAGGAAGGAGATCATTAGGCAAGGAATTATCTGAATCATTGAATATCCGATAAAGAGCTGGATCTGGAATACTGGTGATTGGGTTATAGTGCAAAGCTGAATCTGAATGAATGAGGAACCTAAGCGCAAGGAGAAGGATAAGTTCTATTGATGGGTCAAATCTTAAGGCTTGAATAGTAGCATTTTTATGTGATTTTGGCGCATAACTTGATCTATAAATCTGATAATCTGGGTATAACTGATGTTTGAATATTTGAAAGAGTGATTTATCTTTTGTAGATCTGTATGCAGGTTTAGTGAAGCAAAGGCGCGTATACACGCAGGTTCAGCAAATCAAAACAGCGTATACGCAGGTTTGACTTAACGCAGAAGCGTATGCACGCAGGTTTCTGAATATTGAAGTAGCGTACGTCTCTTGAAATATGTTCTAGCTGCTTTTGTTTATTGCTGCAGTATTCTGGGTTCGAAATTGGTGTGTGGTTACTGTTACCGTGTTCTAGGTATAGCGGTCAGAGAAGTGACTATTTGATTCAGTTTTTGTTTGGTGAAAAAGGAGATTGATTGTTGCAGAGATTCTTGATCTTTGATTGGTGTTATTCATGGATCTAGTCTGAAAATTTATGAAACGTGGTCCTTGGAAGAAAGAGAAGGTTGTAGCCTTCTGTAGGTCAACACCTACGTACTAGTACCTCAGCTAGTACAAGAGCTAAGTGGGTTGTAGCTCCCTTCTAGGAGAAGCTGGAGAATGAGAGAAGGTTGTAGCCTTCTGCAGGTAGAAGCCTGTGTACTGGTATAAGTCTGCACCAGTACAGAAACATTGTAAAAAGAAGTTTCCAATTAAAAGAAGATAGAGACGAATTGCAGCAAGTGGTTTTCACCCACATTGGGTTTCCACCTTATATCTTGTGTTCTTGTGTATGATTGTCTTCTGCTCTGTTTGACTGTTCCTGGTCACTGTTTATATGGTTTTGATGCACAAATTAATGATCAACATCTGTAGAATAAATTAAATTTTAAGTCTACATGGTATACGCTGGTTTCCTTATCTGTAGTTGCGTATATATGCAATTTTTACTAACTGAAGTAGCGTATGTGATCTGGGTGTGAAATAAAAATAATTGACTTGATAATACTGATTCACCCCCCCTCTTAGTATTATTTCCAATGCTTCATCAAGGATGAGATCTCCACGTCAACCGGTAGTGTCACCTTCCCTACAACATCAAGCCCTTCACGAATGAGGTATTGTGTGATGTTGCTCCTCTTGAAGCTTGTGATGTATTATTAGGACAACCATACTTGTGGAAGCGACATGTTGTATATGAGTTTAGACCTTGCTCTATGATTATTACTTTGGGAAATAAGTTGTACAGGATACCGGAGGTAGCCCCACCTATCGCTATATCTTTGATCACTGTAAATCGATGCAGTAAGATCATTTCCTAGACCAGGAAATTTGTTTTCCTTATGATTCACCCTCAAGGCAAGAAGAAAGTTACGGCCACGACTTGCATATAGGGCTCCTCCGCACAATAGTAGCAGATGGACAAGGTTGTGGAGGAGTATAGGGACAGTTTCGCCTCATCTACAGGGGTACCTCTGCATTGTCAGGTCAAGCACTCCATTGATTTGACCCCGGGCATGCCGCACCCAATGGACCAATCTATTGATGTTTTGTTCAGGAGAACGATGAGATCAAGAGCCAAATTTAGGAGTTATTACAGAAAGGGCACATCAGACCATGCTCATCACCCCATGGGAGTCTGATTATATTGGTACATAAGAAGGATGGGACCTAGAGACATTGTATTGATTATCAGAAGTTCAACAATATCACTGTCCAGAATAGGTACCCAATCCCACGGATTGACAAACTTCTAGACCAAATCAAGGGGGCCAAGTATTTCAGCAAGATTGACTTGAATTCTGGTTATCACCAGGTGCATATCGAACCCTCTGATGTGTGGAAGATTGCCTTCAAATCTAAGGAGGTCCTTTTTGAATGGTTGGTCATGCCTTTCGGGTTGACGAATGACCCCAAAAACTTCATGAGATTGATGGATAACATCTTGCGACCCTTCACCAATGCATTCATGGTAGTGTATTTAGATGACATCTTTATCTTTATCCAGAGTTGGGAAGATCAGATCCACCATATTCGACAAGTCCTTCAAACCCTACGACAACACAAGTTGTGTGCCAATTTGGAGAAATGCACTTTTGGCATGACCTAGGTTCAAAATTTGGGGTATATCATTAATGACATGGTGTGCATGTGGACCCAGCCAAGATCCAAGTCATTCGAGATTGGCCAGCCCCAACCACTCTAATAGAGCTCCACAACATTCTGGGTCTTTCCTATTTCTACCACATGTTCGTGTTTGGGTTCTCTCATATCACTTGGCCTTTAAGTCAAGTCACCAAGGGTGGAGCGAAAGCAAATATTTTTTGGTCCAAACCCAACATAAGGTGTTTTCCGAGTTGAAGCATCGCCTATGCTCTACACCAGTGCTCACATTACCAGACCTGCAACAACCATTTGATATTGAAACAGACGCCTCTAGCTATGCTATTGGTGCAGGTCTTACTCAGCAGGGGCATCCAATGTCTTACCACAGTGAGACACTTTCAAACGCAGTCCAAAGGTATCCCATTTATGAAAAATAAATGTATTTCATTGTACAGGATTGTTGTCAATGGAATCATTACATTTTGTGGAAGGAAACGGTCATCCACACAGACCACTGACCCATGAAGTTCATATAGACACAAGGGAAGTTGCAGAACGATCGCCATCAGAAATGGTCCACATACTTGCAACAATTCCATTTGAACAACAAGTACAAGAAGGGAAACACCAATAATGTTGCAGACTGCCTCTATCGACCACCAGTCATGGCGCTGATCACTGTGCTCAACTCTTGTGGGCACGAGACTTCAGGGTGGACGCATCTTTACAAGAGCGATTAAGAATTCGACAACACATACCAGACACTCCTCGAAGGTAATAAAGTTCCAAATTTTCACCTCTATGATGCATTGTTATGCCACTTGGGACGCATCTGTGTTCCTTTAAGCGAGCATGACAAGATGATTTGGGAGGCTTACTATAGTCAGATCGCTAGACATTTCGTAGTATAGAAAATAGTGGTAGTACTGCAGAAGTATTCCTATTGGCCGAACCTTCGTCGAGATGTTGGGAGGTACATTAAATCCTGCACTACCTATGCCATTTCCAAACCAACCATCAAGAAGCAAGGCCTATATACTCCTTTGCCTACTCCTAGTCGACCTTGGGAATCCATATCCATGGATTACATGTCAGGCCTTCCTTCTACTAGAAACGACAATGACTGCATTTTTGTGGTCGTCGACAGATTCTCTAAGATGACCATTATGGCAGCCTGCAAGAAAAGTATCACAACAGAGGCCATTACTAAGGTCTTCTTTGAGAGAGTGTGGGTACACTTTGGGATCCCAAAATCCATTGTCTCTGATCAAGAGAACATATTCCTAAGTGCATTTTGGTCAAGTATCTGGTCGATGCTGGATGCCAAACTCATTAAGTCCATGACTTTCCATCCCCAAATTGATGACCAAACAGAAGTTGTCAACAGGATTATCATACACATTCTGCACATGTACAACTCGAAGCATCCATGCACATGGGATGCAATCCTCCCCTATGTCCAGCACAACTACAACAGAGCTCTCCACAACTCAATGGGCCACAAGCCCTTTCAGGTAGGGTTGGGATTTCAACCATTATTTGCCATTAATGTGGCCATACCATATGGAATTACTCAGGCAGATTCGACTCATGTCCAATCTAAAGCTGATAGGGCTAACAACTTCATTGAGCGCATTCAACACATCCGCCAGCAAGTCCATGATATATTGGACAGAGCTAATGTTAAGTACAAACAACGCCATGATCAACATCGGGTGTCGCACAAGTTCCAGGTGGGCAATAAAGTTTAGCTACATTTGCAGAAGGAACGCCTTGCTAAATCCCATCGCAAGCTTTGCCCCCTCCGATATGGGCATACGCCATCACCAAGGCTATAGGGGATAATACCTTTGAGCCCAATATTCCACCATTCCTTGGTCTGCACCCAGTGTTCAATGTAGACCGCCTTCGGCCATACTTTCCACCATTGTTGGACACATTCGACATTACAGAACAACTCACACCAATAGAGCTAAACCCAGACTACATGGAACATGCCACAACTGATTGGATAATGGACACACAGATCAAGAACACTCACCAATAGAAGATCCAACTGTATTGAGTTGTCAAAGTTGGCCAACTCCTGCACCAAGGAAAGTGGCTCACTAGGGACCAAGTTCAGCAAAAGTTTCCCCATCTCATGAAGGTACTCAATGCAATGGGGACCACTACTTCCTAAGGGGAGAGGACTGATCCAGGTGGATATTGGTGGCCACCCTCCTATTCCACTTGGACCCCCAACACCGTCTCTTTCAGTTTTTCAGTTTCCTTAAATTGTAGCACAATTTACTATTTTTGGCATTGTTTCGGGTCCTAAACTTCCAGAGTCGTTTTGAGTCCGTAAATGAAATTTTTAGGGAAAATAGAGAGGCCAACAAATTCTCAAACAGGTCTCCTTTTTTTTTTAGCATCCTCTTTGATATCTTCGAAACGAAGTATTATGATAGCCAAACAGAGATCATATGCCAAAGTTACGACCTCGAGAAATTGATGTACCAATTTATCCAAATGGGGCCCACAGTTTTGGCACTTCATCTCCTAGGGTTATGTTTTTGGATGTTTAGGTTTTTCCATTGTTTGTCAATAATAAATAGGCCTTGGAGCCTCATTGTAACACAGTTCAGAGGCATGTAGCCACCACATCTCTTCTTAGAGGTAAGCTACCATCGCGCGAGCTATTTTATTTCCATTATGTTTGTAAGCATATTTCAATATTCTGATATTAATGACATAAAGTGTTATTTCTACTGCAACTCTGTCTTTATGGTTATATCCATAATTTTTTGTGTTTCTGCTTAAGTTTGGATCATCTCTCGAGCTCAAGGAAGATAGAGATTTAATTTTCCGCAATGGTCTTTATTTCTATGGTTCTAAAGGTATGTATCTAAACCAGTGGATTACTTATTTTTATTCTAAATTTTATATTCCTTTAGTTGTTCCTTTGTGGGTCTACCTCCCACACCTTCCCCTTACTGTTGGTGGGATGATGCTATAAAATGTATTATATATTTTGTTGGAAAATACAAAAATAAATAAGATTCAAAACCTTTCTATTTGCTTATGCAAGGATCTGTGATGAAGTAGATTTGGAAAAGGGGTTCCTCAAGCAGTAAAAATAATATTGGATAACTAGACATATATATATAACAAGTATATTATGAGAAGATTCCATTCAAGTGTATATTTTAGCAAGAATATGGACATTTTGTGTAAAAATGTCCGAAGAAGACACAAGAAACCAACGTCAATCAACCAAATTAGGGGAAATAATAAGCTTGACAACAAGTTAAGAAGAAAGACTTGAAAGGATCAAATAAATCCTCCTTTCCATTAATCCAAAGAAATCCTCCAAACCCTAAGGTGAATTGAAGTCCTCAAAGTCCTTCCAATTCAACTCCTTCTCAACCCCAAGACCCCTCTTCCAATGCCATTCATGCTTATCCAAACAAATTTGAAAATATTCACCCATATCTCAACTGTGAGGTTTAAGACTCTCCACCTATGCATGTAATTGTCCAAACCCCTATCATCATGTTTATTTCCCTATCAGTGTCACCAGTAAAACCTCTCGTGGAATCTCGAATACATCTTTACTTAATCTGATGAAGGACTCTCTTCATTTAGAACTGAAACCTCATGTACAAACTAGGGGATTTTTACAGTAAGAAAATCATGGGAAGTTATGGAAGAAGGAGAAATTCTTGAAGGAAGGAAACAAAAGAAAATGGGGAGATGATTAAATAACAACAAAAGGGAAGAAGCAACAAACTCTGAAAGACAATGAGAACTCAATAAATACTTCCAACAACATGGGGCCTAAAAAAGGGAAAAGTACAAGAAGAAAACATTATGGCAGGCTCATTGGGAGGTGATCGTTCCCCACACTCATTTTAAATCAAAATTATATCATGCAATTACAGAGGCATGGGTAGTAAAATTAAAGAAGAATAATTAACATATATAATAAAATAAAAAAGTCATTTTGCAATTCTAATTTAAAAACCAAATTAGCATAAGAATATGCCTTAAACATAGGGAACGTTTTTTGAAAACATAGTCATTGGATCCAAAGGAGCATGAAGTGGAATACTTTTTAAGACTCCACTAGCCTAGAAGCTCAATTAGGTTTTACTTCTAACAATTGGATCCTTCAAACATTCTAACATCTAGATTTAGGACAAATTCTCCATTTAATCAATGTTTTCTCTCTTATTTGTTACTTGGAAAATATTAGATTTTAGGAATTGCTACAAGTAGTGAAAGAAAACTACAATTTGGATCATATCATCATTAGACGAGATTTCAACATTACCATTTCAGTCACAAAGAAAAAAGGAAGAAGCATAGTAAGAGACTTTATGCATGAGAAAATAGAGGATTTAATAAATGACTAGGACCTTGTGGACATCAAACCACTAAATGGGAAATACACATGGAGTAATAAACATATAGCATCTAGACTAGATATATTTATGCTCCACATTAGCCTCTTCTCGCAAGATTATGTGTCTCCTTCAAGAATAATACCTTCAACTATCTCTAATCATAATCTAATCTCTCTTAACCATGGAAGCCCCTAAGAACTATGGGCCAATTCCATTCAAAATCAATCAAGATTTGCTACAAAATAATGAGTCATACCTTTTAATTGCTTAAGCTTGTAAGGCTTATTTCACAAGCTCTCCTTCCTTCATTTAAAATCCAAACTTAAAGCAGTTAAGAATACACTAAAATATTGGATCTTAAAAGAATATGTAAATCCAAATGAAGAATGAAAATAATATCAATCCTCTCTAGAAAAAGTACAAAATAAAATGGAAGAAGGGGAAGTCACAGAGGATTTAATTAGAAAAGAAATAATATTGAGTTTCAAAGAGCATATTACTTACTGAAAATAAGAAGAGGAATGGAGACTTAGGTCCAAAAATTGATGGCTAAAATCAAGGGATAGGAACACCTCCCTTTTTCATAAGCAAATCAATGCTAGAAGACAAAAGAATAACATCATGTAAATATTTCTTGACGCTGGTCAAAGAAAAGACAACTTCAAAGAAATAAAATAAGCAACCAAAATCCACTATTAAAAGCTATATTCTGATGAAGAGGAAGCATCTCAAATACATATCAATAAAATGTTAGAAAACATACTAGCCACTATAACCAAGGAAGAAAATGTGGAATCTATAAGTGAGATCGAGGAGAAGGAAATGATGGAAGTATTATGGAGCTTGTAAAAAGATAAATTTGCTAGGCCAAATGGATTCTCATTCCATTTTTTCCAAATCTTATGGAGTTTAATTGAATTAGATCTTAAAAAGATGTTGAATTATACTCTCAAGAAGAAAAAAAGTTGGGGGAGGCATTGAGTCCACCTTGCTAGCCCTAATTCTAAAAGAGGTAAATCCTTCATCGTTTTCTAGATTTCATCCCATTTCTTTGTGCAAATAAACATATAAAATCTTAACAAAGATTATAGCTACCTAAATTAAAAAAGCAATTGGAAAACTAATATATGAGAATCATAGAGGATTTGTTCATAAAAACAAATAGCATTATATTGGTTCAAGAGGGGAGGCAAGTATGAGTGGGGGGGTTAAATTTAGGCCCAAAGGAAAATACTCATATAAACTTAGAGATAAATCTAATAATGTAGGAGAAGCATATGCCCTCTTTAAAAGCATATCTCTGGTCAAATCATTTCATCCCACTCGTCTAATGGTGTTTGGAGATTCCCAACTAATAATATGACACGTGATTAAATAAAAAAAGGCTAAAGATATAAGATTAGAAGCCATTATCAGTTGAATATGAGATTAGATCCTTTATTTAGCATGCAAGATAGATTGGAATCATGTTAAGCACCAAAATAGTGAAGAAGAGTATATTCAAGCCAATAAGGCAATGCTAATGAATAAAAAGGGGAGTTTTTGTTTTAATGAAATACATGCCATCTATCCAATCCCTTAACACCAAAGGCCAAAAAATGTCAACTCATAAATGTAACAAGTGCAACCATAATGGAACAACACATGTCACACATGCCAATATCTCTCCATCCCTTTTTATGATGGTTTTCTATCTCACTTACGAAGGTTATATCACCTCACATCTCCTCTCACACACGCACTATGGGATAAGTTTGAAACCATAGATGGATCTCGCTTCAGAGAATTTGTTTTAAGGGGTAGCTAACAATTCAATTTCATGGAAGTGGTATAATTTAAGAATTTTCTCTCCTCTATTCATTTTGGCTTTAAATCTTTGCTCCAGACATATCCATTGACCTAAGTGAGGTCTGAGTCACTCGTAGCACTCTCAGGTGCATGATTTGGTAGTTATGAAACTTTTCTTAGGTCTAGAGGAGGTCTCAGATAGACTATCAACGTTGAAAAAGTCCCCAAGTAGGGAGTGGGACACATCTATAAGCACTCTACTTCATCTCAAAAGGAGAATTGATGCTTTGAAGCAATGCGTTTTCAAATTGGAGAGTCTATTGGAAGCTCAGGATGAATAGTTGAAATTCACTGCTTCTCCTAGAGATGGCATTCCAGAACCTCTTTCCTTTGCAATTCTGGAACTTTTGGGTGTGAGTTTGGATCTTTGTGGTAGTTAAATCCCCCAACAATTTAAAAATTGAGTATGTTGTGTGTTATTTTTCCTACATTATTATTTAAATCCTTGAAGTTTAAACCACATATGGTCATGTTTAATTATGTTTTGCATAGTCTTAAATATCTTTGTATGCAAGTTAGGTTTCAATTTCTTATTGTGTCATGTCAATTTTGTAAATCGTGCTCTTTGTAGCTAATGAACTTATTTTTTAGCTAGGCAGAAGAATATTATATCATCCCTATGTACTTCAACCACATAATTTTAATATAATATTATCTATTGTTTGTTTAAGAAAAACATTGTATTGGTTCAAGAAGCAATACACTCGAGAAAATCCAAAAAAAAAAGAGAATTATCATAAAAATGGACATGGAAAATGAATTTGATCATGTAAGGCATTCATGTTTATATGTTGTTATGCACAATTTTGGATCATATGTTAAATTTATTGATTTGATTCAAGCATGTATCGACTCACTATGGATTGCACCTCTTTTAAATGGTCAACTTGTTAGATTTTTTAAAGCCCAAAGGGGACCAAGGTAGGGTTGTCCTTTATCACCTCTTCTTTACATCATAAAGGAGGAGTCTTTAAGTGAGAAACTTGGAAAAGAAAGACTAGAATGCAAAATTCAAGGTATCAACATAATTTGAAGAGTCAGAGAAATAAATCATTCTTAGTGTGTTGATGACACTTTGCTTCTAGGAGTAGCTTCCACTATAATAGCTCACAAATTTAAAAATGTTTTGAATAATCTGAAGATTCGGAGAAATAAATCATTCTTAGTGTGTTGATGACACTTTTCTTCTAGGAGTAGCTTCCACTATAATAGCTCACAAATTAAAAAATGTTTTGGACAATTTCTTCGATTCCTCGAGAGGAAAAATTAATGATTTAAAATTCAAATATACGGATGGAATATCTCTTTTGAGTAGATCCACAAGATTTATTGTATCCAAGGTTCCCTAAATTTGGAATCAATGTCTTATTTTAAATACTTTGGAATGCCCATCTCCATCCGTAATCCCTCATCTCAAGTCTGGCAAGATATTCTAAATAAGATTGAAAAAAGAATCATAACATTGGGGGAAAATATGGTTAAATATTGTAGGAAAATCACTTTATTTATTTTTAACAAAGTCAGATATTGGATTTTCTATTCAAAAAAGAGGAGGGAGCAAGTTCTCATTACAAGATATTTTGGAGCCAATAAGACTGAGAGCGAGGGAAAGAAGAAGGCATCTCCCCAATCAGTTGCGTTCTTGATTTCATAAATTCCAAATTTACCTACTACTGATTGCTTATAGATTCTTACATACTGCTGCATAAATAATTGACATTTACATTTCATAGTGCAAGAAACTACTTAGTTAAAAAGCTTGAATTACTAGAGCTGATGCAGGTTAAAAACTACAAAAAAATCCATAAAAGACTGAATGTTGGTTCATACTACTTTTGATTTACAGTGGGCTCATCTCTTGGCTTGTTTTTTATGCTTATGTCCCTAGAGATTGAGTTTTCCATAGTCTGGTTGGTGAGGATAGGTGAGGATACTTTTCAGGAATGTTATGGAGTTCTCCAAATGTGCACATTTGTTATTAAGAGCTTCAATTTGGCTGTTCTAGTTGGCAAGTTGTCCCATTAAGAATGCATTTTCTGAGTTTGATTGGCGTCAAATTTATTTTACTATTTCCCTTAGTTGATCAATCATAAAAATTTTGGCTCACCAATGAATGCAGGATTCATTCTTGGATGCTCATCAAGGAAATCCATTTTCCCTTTGCTGCGATTGGAAGCCTTTTTAGAATTCTGACTGGAGTTATGAAGACAGTGAGGCTTGGATAGAGAGAAGCTCAAATACAAATGCCTTGATAGAGTAAGGGTTGACACAATAGTTCTTGACAGAGAAAGAGGAGGTTGTAAAGAACTGTGGCCTGACAAAAGGAGTTCCAAATTATACTGAAGGGCAGAGAGGCATTGGGGAGAAGGGAAGCCCAAAATGAAGTTGGCTTCCCACCCTTGTCTTGCAGAAAGAGCAGAAAGCATATGAGAGGCTCTCTGCGGGTGTGTAGCAGGGTAACAATGCGAAGGGAGGGATGATGAGACAAAGTGGAGGGAAACAATGCAAAGGGAAGCAATGTGAAGGGAGGGAATGGAGAGAACTGCAGGGGAGGGAGATAATAAATAGAAAAACATGAGGGAGGGGAGAAACATGCGGGAGAAGTATAGGAGGAGGTCACAGGATGGGGGAGAGGGTCAATATTTTAGGATGATCGATATTGGGCAGAGAGAAGCAACAAGGAAGATATGGAAGAGATTATGCTCCAATCCTGAAATGATAGGAGCAGATTTTGATGAATGCCAATCCAATTTACGAAGTGAATGTGATTGGATTGTGAGGGGGTAGAAATGATTATGGAAGTGGAAGAAAAAAAATTCATTTTCAATCCACACTTCTCCTGGGGATCGTGTCACTTCTTTATTTGCTTTATTGTCTGCATTTTTTTTGTTTTCCCTTAAGATATGAAGGAAGGTGATTTGTCCCAAATTTTTAGTTGTTAACTAATCCTGGTTGTGATTTAGCCTAGCACTGCATTTTTCGGTTTGGTCTTCTTGACCATTGCTTGGATGAAGATGGAGGAATCAACCAAAATGACTGGGTTCATTAATTTTTTTTTTTTGCTCCCAAAAGGAATCCATATGCATATGTCTTGTTGTTTGAGACTGTGCCCAATCCCGACTCAAAATAGGTAGTGTTTTGCCTATCTTGGTCGATAATAATGCCTCCTGCACCTGATTTTCCTGGGTTATAGTTTGATGCACCATCAAAGAAAATACAAGGTCTATTAAGAGAATTCAACCATTGTATGAATTATTCCTCCTTTAAGCAGATTTTCCAGCTCTTATTGACCTCTTTCCTTTTGGGAGTGATTTCCAGTTTTGGCCTGCTGTTTGCATAGCTAATCCATGCTCTTTCTTCCTGTTGTAGATAGTTGAAATCTGTTGATATTATTCCTTTGGCTGATAGGAATTTTGTTGCTAGCCCCCATGTTTTTGAGAGCACCTTACCAACTTCTGGCTTAGAGTTTTGAAATATTTGATTGTTCCTTACAAGCCAAATTTTCAAGCAAAGGAAGGAGAGTAAGCTTGTCCAAAATATTTTAATGGTATTCTTATTTTTGAGAGAGTAAGGATACTTGTTTTTCCATGCTACATAGAATTTAATGATGGGACAAGATAGATTCACAACTATGTCTAGAGGGAATATAAGAAGATTCCAACATTCTTTTGCAAAATTGCACTCAAGGAAGAGATGTTGGATGTTGTCTTTTGTAATGACACATAGGACATCGAGAAGGCTTGATGAAACCTTTTTTCCTGAGATTGTCAGTTGTAAGGATTTTCCATTTTAAAAGTCTCCATATAAAAAGTTTAATTTTTAGGAGGCTTTCAATTTTCCATACCGATTTCCATGGAGACCAGTCTTGGTGCCATTGTTGTTATTGAAGTTTTAGATATCCTGATTTCATTGAGTAATCTCCTCCAGATGGGTCCCATATGAAAGAGTCTTGAATTCTTTGATTGATTAGGGTTGCTCCTTTGAGGAGGGAGATTAGAGAGTCCCACTAATGTTTGAGATCTTGAGGTAGATCAGGAGTCTTCCATTCTTTCCATGAGCTGCCATCTTTATCCCATTGTGAAATTGAATCCAATGTACATAAAACTTTTGAATTCATCCACCTCCTTATCCTTTTAACTTCTGGGTAGGTGGATAAAGGAGGTTTTCCCATTATACTATTATTCCATATATTTATGTCTCAACCATCACCTAAAGTCTTGATGTATTATACTTGATGAGGGGTAGGACCTTTTTTATGATTTTCCACATTTAGGTGCAGGCTTGATTGGTGTTTTTCCTGAGAGAAAGGAGAAACAAGAGCAATTCAGGGATTTGGATTCCAGCACTTGCTTCCACCAACAGTTGTCCCCAATGATGAAATCTGCAAGCTATTTTTTCTCCTAAGGCCAAGTTCATCATTCTTGGAAGTCTAATTGAGAGTCCTCCTTTCTCGTAGGGAGATGTAACTTGTTCCCATTTTATGAGACTGAATTTTTTTGCAGTCTCAATTTTAACTCCTTTCCAAAGGAAGATTCTTATGATTAATTCAATTTTCTTGTGCACACTTGAAGGAGCTAAAGTTGTTGCAAATTGGTAAAGGGGAAGAGATGCCAGGATTGACTTGATTAGTGTAACTCTGCCCGCTAAATTAAGCCAAATCGTTCCCCAAGTTTGTATATTTTTTTCATTTTCTCTATATAGCTTGTCCACAACTCTGCTCTCTGATTTTCTTTTGACATTGGTAATCCCAAATATAGGAAATGGTTCCATTGTGCTTGGAGGGGGATCTCAAGGATTTGTGAAATTCTCTGGAGGGTGTGGGGGGGTGCATTCCATCCATATATTATTCTCTTTTTGTTATTGAGTAAACAACCTAATAATTCCATAAACCTGTCAAGCACTTTTTTTAATCTTCATGCCATTGTACAAGAAGCTCCTCCCACTAGAAGAGTGTCATCTGCGAAGAGGGAGTGGTTTATACTTTTAGTTCCATAGCTTATTGAGAGGCATGTTAGGGTGTGATTTCTTTTGCAATTCTCAAGGTTTCTGCTCAAAAAATCTGCCATTAAGGAGATAATGGGAAGCCTTGTATCAATCCCCTAGATCTTTGAAAGTACTCACACGACCTTCCATTGATGAGAGGGGCTATCCACGGGCCGACAATACATGCATTTATAATTTCTAGAAGCTCGATAGAGAAGCCAAATTTATTTAGGACAACTGATAAGAAAGACAGATTGACTCTGTCGAAATCATTTTCCATGCCAAGTTTCAGAATGAAGCCCTGCTCTTTTCTTGCTAAACTGGAGTGTAGTGCCTCTTGAAGGATCATGATGTTTTCCACAATCTGTCTGCTAGGGACAAACCCACCTTGGTTTTCTGAGATTAATTTGGGTAGTAGAGGTTTTATGCGATTGGCTAGGATTTTGATGATGATTTTATATGATGAATTGCATAGGGAGACAGGTCAGAAGCGATTGAAAGTTGAGGTCCTTGCTTCTTTTGGGATGAGGGCTAGGAAGGCTGAGTTTGTGTAACCTCCCATCTTCTTTTTCTGGAAGACATTTATGATCATTCTTATTATATATTTTTTAATGATGGGCCAGTAGAAGTAGTAGAAAGCTATTGAAAAACCATCCAGTCTTGGTGCTTTATCGGGCTAAAGGCTCCACACAGCTGCTTGGACCTCACTTTCTTCAACTCCTTTCACGAGTTTTGAATTTGTTTCTTCATTTATCCTCTTAGTAATATGCTTTGTGAAACTCTCAAAATATGGATTTACTAATTTAGCTGTTAATAAATTTTTGAAATGGTTGTATGCTTCTTTTTTAAGTGCTTCTTGCACTTTGATCTCTTGGTCTCCTTCACCTTTTGTTGTGTCAATATGATTTATGATTCTTTTCATCTTTATTGTGTTATTTCCCTTTGATCCCTTGGTCTCCTTTCACCTAAATCCAAAGATTTCTGGATTTGAGTCTCCATTCTTCTTCCTATTTCTTGTTGTTTCTATAGATTTCCCAGTGCAACTCTTTCTCCTTCAATTGATTCTCTTTTTAGTATTCCTTGCCTTCTATCGTTTTCTGAAATATTTCCATTTCTCTCTGCAATTCTTCCTTTCTTTTCTATGGTTCCTTGCGATTATTTTTTGCCCAATTTTTTAAACTATTCTTAACACTTTTAATTTTGTTTCCCACACATAGCTTGGCGAGCTTGTGATCTTTTAAGTCCAAGCTACTGCTCTTATTTGTTTAACTTCTTATTTTTGTTCCATTAAGGGTTGAATCGAAATGGGAGAGGGTCCAAGTTTTCGATTTTCCTTAAGCCTATAGCCACTGGTTTGTGATCAGAAGCCACTGAGGGAATGATTTTTGAAGATACAGAGATAAATTCTGCTATGATATAGTCTTGTATTAAAATTCAATCCAGTCTCTCTTTTATATTACTTTTCCAAATCCTTTTATTGTTCCAAGTATATTTCCCATTCTTTGGGGGAATTTCCATTAGGTTGTGACATTATATTATACTTTCTAGGGAGTCTCGAGAAGGGCCTGCATGAAAAATACCTCTTGATTTCTCCTTAGCATTTTGAACCAAGTTTAAATCACCTCCTACAATAAGGCTTTAGTTTTGATCATGCATTAGGTTTTCTTTGAGGGATCTCCAACATGACTCTTTATCTCTGTAGTAATTTGGGGCATACACATTGTAAAGGAAGATTTGTAGATTAGATAATTTATTTCTTAATTTTGTTTTGATCCAATGTTGATCTATTTGTTGGTTTTGCAGTTCCCATTTGTCCTTTCTCCACATTGTACATATTCCTCTTGATTCTCCAGTTGCCTAGAGAGCTGAGCCATCGTAATTCCTTAGTTTTTGAATCATTTTTCCCATTTCTTGTTCATTTATTTTGGTCTCCTAGATCATGAATATATTAGTTTTTTCCATTGTTAGGAGGTCTTTTGCTGCATTGAATTTCGTAGGGTGTCTAAGGCCTCTACAATTCCAGGAGATCAAATTCATTACTTGCTTTGGGTTGATGCAGAGGGACATTTCCCTCTGTTAGGTTGATGGATTTTGTCCTTTTTTCCTGTGATTTTTTCAAGGAAAGATTCCTCTGGTTGTTGTGTTCCCAATGCCGTTTTCTTTACTACTACTTCGTCCCTTATTTCTTTGTTGGTCTTTCTTCCTTGTCTCTTTTGGAGGTCTGAAAAGAGGAGGGAATCTAAGATTTCTTGTGAGGATTCTTTCAAAGGAAGGAGGGGCGGGGGGGCGCTGAGAGGGAGGGTGGGGGAAGAGGAGAGGGAAAATAGAGGAAGGGAGGAGGGGTCAAGGGGGGAGGAGGGGGGGATGAAGTAGGATTAGCAATGAGAAGTTCATGAGAAGCAAGAGGAGGGTTTAGGGAAGAGTCAAGAGGTACAAAGGGATTGGAGTCAAGGAGGGTATTAGATGAGAGGGGTTGCAAAATAGGTGAAAGGGATAGGGGAGCACTTGAGGGGAGAGGGGTTGACGAGGAAGGGGATGGCGAGGCAGATGTTTTATTCACAATCTTCTCTTTTTATTGGTTCCCATTTTGTTTCTTGTGCTTCTACTGATTCATGTTCTTTTTTTGAACATCTATTGGCAAAATAACCATACTCGTGACATACCTTGCATTTGAATGGGATTTGCTCATAGTTCAGTTGTTGAATGTGCGTCCAACTATCAACTTTGATCTTTACTGCTTCCGAGAGTCCTTTTCCTAGGTCGACTTCGATGTAGATCCTTGCGCAAGCATGCATATTCTCCTTGATCCAAGTGGATCTCCATACACAATGGCATGGAAAAAGCTCAAAATTAAAAGTGGTGGAAAGGTGATGAACTTGACATCAGATCGAAGTGCTCGTCACCCTAATTCGAACAGTGTGAACGACACTCCAATCCGAGTCTGGATGAAGGAGATAGAGGTAGTCAAAGCTGGGTTTACTTTTTGATGACTAGGTAGGATTAATGAAGGTGCAATTTGGACTTTTTTCCGGCAGACAAAATCCGGCCAACTCCAGCCAGATTCCGGGAAAAATTGTTGCCTTGTTAAAAAGACTCCTTCGGTCCAAAACCGAATTCCCAAAAATTCACATTTTGTTTTTATTAACAAAAAATATATATATAAAAGGGGGGTGGTGGGCCACCAACCCCGCCACCCCAACTCCTAACCGCACATGACATTGTATTAGTGGAGGGGTGGGCCACAACCCTAGGCCCCTCCCATAGAATGTTGAAGCCACGCATGAATGGCGTGGACCCAACCCATTTAACGCCCCACAACTCAGCAACATATTCAATGAACATAATGGGTGGCGGGTCGTCCCTTGGGGCATAGACCCAACCACGGCCAAACAAAATGAACTTACCAAACAACAACCGACTGGCGGGAGGAAGGTACGGTGGGCAGGCTGCCCAAGGCAGGGTCGACCCAACCAAAAGTTGAATTTTAATTTTTTTGTTGTTGTTGTAATGTATGAAAAAAGGAGGGGGCAGGGTTTGATCGTCTGACCTCCTCCCTATTAAACTGGATCTCAATCGACGCACCAAACTGCCTCATTGAGAAATCCGCCCAAAATATTTTATTTAAACACAATTTGTCAATGTGCCCAGGTAGAGGAGGCAGTGCACGCAGTTCGAGGTAGAATTTTGCAGGAGGGCCAAATTTTCACTTTGTTAGAATTTGATAAATTTTATATGATTTCAGCACTCCTCGACACCACAAACACAATGGCACTGTCTGTTTCTCCATTAGAGTTCTGGATTTTCAGTCATTTTTCAGTATGGAGGTATAAAACCCCTCTTTGTAACTGATGTTTGTACTCTTCTTTCTCATGCCACTTAATGAATGAAGGCCTCCCCATTGAACGAGCAGGGCCCAGAGACGTAGTCCAAGTCGAACGAACTTTGTTATCAAGTCTTGTTGTCTTCTTTCATGCTTTATGTGTTTCTCCTCTTCTCTCATGTGCATTAATTTTTCTATGTTAAGCTACAATTTATGCATGTAATTCTTTAATACATCTATAAGCAAAAGATTTTGGATCAAGTGGTATCAGAGCAGGTCTTTGTTAGATGTGAATTGCATGTTTGTATGCTAACAAGAAACAGGCTCCGAAGAGGTGAAGGGAAACTAAAGTCTTTCGATCCTGAAGCGGGGCGTGCACATCGAAGAAGAAACATGGCAGATGAAGAGGCTTGTCATGAAGAGGAGCGTAATTTCCGCAAAAACTTCTATATAATGTCAGAGAATGTCGATCATTTGCTTTCAAGGCTGGAGAAAGCAGAAGAGATAAATCCAGAAGAACAAGGTTCAGTGCATGGAAATGGTGGAGAAGAACCCCCACCCTCTCCTTCCACGAGTGAAATTTCTTCTTCTTCTCATCACCATCATCATAGAAATTCAAGGGATGCATCTAAGAAACCTTTCTTTAAATTAGACGTCAAATTTGATCTTCCCATGTTTAACGGTGAAAGTAATGTAGAAAAGCTTAATAACTGGATTAGGCAAATTGAAATCTACTACAGGATACACGGCTGCAAGTCAAGTTGCATGTGAGGCGATCTAGATGATCAAGATACTTGTGGGATTGTTTGGTTAGATTATGGATCCAATAGTGATATATTGTGATAATCAGAGTTGCATTAATCTATCTAAGAATTTGATATTTCACGATCGATCCAAGCATTTAGATATCTGGTATCATAATTTACGGGACTGTGTGTAGAGGTGGATAATGTTGCTACAATACATTATGATAGAGGAACAATATGTTGACATCTTAACAAAGGCCTTGTCAAGAGGGAAGTTCGAGTTCCACAGGTGTAGGATAGGGGTGGTTGATAATCCATTTCTTGCTGAGAGGGAGTGTTGAGAAGTGCAACAATAAACTCTCAATTTGACTTTGCCTTGGTCAAATTGAGAAATTTGAATTTCCACATCGATAGACAACTTGGATGCATTTAACTTGTGTGCCATGGCTCTTGTCACTGAGTTAGATCATTAATTCTAGTTAGAAGGCTTGGAGTTCAGTTAAGCATGTGTGATTGCTAATTTTTAGCAATCAAGTTCAATTATTTCTAGTTGTATTTAGTTAAATTAGCTCTAACTATTGATAGAACTAGTGGAAGGTCAATTGTGCAATGGGACAATAGTCTAACTTAGTGATCCAGTTAACTAAGCCATCAACCTAAAATAACAGGTGCGTGCAAAGAATTTGAGTTCCTAGCTATGGTGGAGATTCCAAGGAAGTGTAACACACGGTTGTAAACTAGTTTGAATGTACAGTGTTGCATGCAACCATATGATCAACCTTGGGAATTGCGCAATCAATTGGAGGAAAATTTCTAAATAATAGGGGCCTAATTCCTCAGGATTTGCACAAGAAAATAGGGGGTCAATCTGAGGAAGACTTTGACTAAGTTTGGGTCAAAGCTTCTCATTGAGTAGAGAGATAGGTTATTCACTTGTAGGTTGTGCTCAGAGTGTGCAAAAAATTGTAATACATTCTCTATTCATATGATTAATGAAAGTAGGCTTAAGGGGTTTTCAACAGTTTCTTTCCCCTAGAAAAATATTGTGCATGTGTGGTTTCTCTTATTGCATGCGTGTGAATGTTGTTCTAAATTGTGAATTAAATTAAATAGATCAGTAGAGTAGAATTGTGTCTCTTGATTTAGATTAAACTTTCTCGAGCAGTTGCAATTCTATCAGCATATTTCTACACAAATGAGGGTCACTTGACTTGTATTTATAGCCATCCATGGGTGTCCAATTTCTCTTTTGGACCGCCTGTCTATTGAAGAAAGTGTAACTAGGATCGGTCTTCATAATGCCATGATATTTGTAAATGATGAAATAAAATAAATACAATTATTTTTGTATGCCTTTCTACATGGGTTTTGTTAGCGCTTGAAATTTCACCTCAGGCTGAGAAAGGTAAACCTCAAGGCTACATCAAACCATTTAGCCTCGTAGCTAGCCCTATGGGGCAGGAGAAGGCTCTCTCCGGTCAATCTCGGTAGATCTTCAATGGTATGAGATGACCAACAAGGTAACACTGATATTAGGCTAGTAAACTGATTAAAAAGGTTGATTTGGGGTTTTTTGGGTTTTTGGTGGCAATTTGAGGGAATGGCAATTTTGGGTGCGGGGATTGGACAGAGTTTCTGCAGGGGATTCCTTGGGGCAAGGTAGGAAACAGTATCGATGCCTTTAACTGAGGTGGATGATCAAGAATGAAAGATGAGGAGCTAAAGATAGCAAACAATGACTTTGAATTCCCTTTAGACAGTAGAAAACATGGAAATTAAACAAATTTAAAAGCAGAGCATGGCTAGCATGAATTCATACTTTAACACTTCATTTGTTTAATGTGCAGCAGTAAAGAAAGGAAATGAATCACATAACAAAGCTTACAAGAACATGAAGAAACACACCATCAACACATGAGTCCACAAGAATCCCAAAGATGACTGCAAAACCCTGGTCTTCCTTAGCCAAAAATTGCAGAGATACAAGTGAAATAATACAATGATAGCTTCTCCCTCAAGAGTCCAACCATGAAAATGAGCAAGAAAGTACATAATATAGATGATCTAACCTCTTTCCCTGCCTCCATGGGTCGAACTCACTATCCTAGGAGCTGTTTGAACCACTTCTAAACTAAGCATTACAAAATAGGCAGTCAAAACAACTTGCCTCTATAAACTTGGAAACCAGTTCATACATTCAATTTTTACCCTTTACATGAAAAAATCTTCTAGAAGTGTTAAAAAAGAGTGAAAGTATCCAAAAAGTGTCACAATTACATCCAAGAGGACCATCATTAACCTCAGAAAGTCGAAAAGAGTCAAATATGCATTTTCTGGGCTGAACTGGTCAAATCTGGCAAAATATGCTCAACGGGTCGCGCACTTTGGAGTTCTGTTTGGGGCACTTCTAGGTGTCAGAATTGGGTGCAGAATAGCTCGTTGGAAAGGTCTACGAGTCTAATTTCCAACCCAACTGGAAGTTTTGAATTTGGAGTTCATTTGCTTAGTAAAAAATCAATTCTCCCAAGACTGCTTCTGCAACTCAAAAAAGGGGCAGAAAGTCAAATTTTGCATGTATTTTGACCTTCTGGAGGCCCAAAACTCCATAAAAACTCAAGTCCATCCATAGGCATATGTAACTCTGCATAAAAAATCTAGAAATGTTGAGTTTTTTCAAAAAGGAGCTGCCATGACAAAGGGTCTCACCAGGGGTGAGACCCGTTGAGGAGCCAAAACCTGTAAATTTCCAAAAAATGCCAAAATTACCCAAAATTCTCAAATTTTTTTGGGATTTGTGCTGTGGCTGAGCTAGTGAGTGCCATGATCTTTGAGGGATGCCTCCGCCAAGATACGGAGTGGATTGGTCCTTTTCTTCCGCCTAAGAGCCTTGGACAACCTCCTTTGGAACATTTTCATTTTGGCCTTGCATACATGCATCCTTGCCCAATAGTGATTCTTCATGTTTCTCAGTAGCTTTTTCTCTTGGTTGGCCTTAGCCAGCAACCTCTCCAAGTGGGCATTCTCCTGAATGAGCATTGACTCTCGGTCAGCAGGCAATGGATCACCGGGTCTTCTACGGTTCAAGACTCGGTCGCTACGAATCCTCCAAAGCTCATCAAGTGCTTTCTCCTCCTCTAACTGTTTATTCCGCTGCTCCAGGTAAGTAATAGTCCATTGGGCACCCTCAAGTCTCCTCTGTAAAACATCATTTTCAGCCCTGAGATGCTGAATGATCTCCTTCGCCTCTTGGCTAGGAGAACTGGCCTCAAGATCAATCACCGGACCCTCATGAATCATGGGCTCTTTGCCCCTCTGTAGTATCTGTGCTGGTGAAGAAAGCGAGGCCCCTTCCACCTGATGTGGAGATAACACTCGCTGAGCTGAAGATGAAGGCGAGACCCTTCCACCTGCTGTGGAGATAGTACTCGCCTAGCTGCTGCAAATAAGGCCCTCGGGCCTTTCTGATATGTGAGCTGAGGTGAAGAAACAACATGTCTAGTGACCGGAATATCAGGCTGCTGAGACGATCCACCCTCCTCATGAATGACCTCGGGATGTGGCTGGGGTGGTGCTGTGAAAAACTCACGGGAGATGAACTCCTCCCATGAGATGCCCTGCTGAGTCAACTGATGTGAGACTATGAGCTGATATCAAACCATAATGACATAAGCTCCTGTACTGCTGGGCCGGGGTCTTCTTCTGCAACATGGGCACCATCCTCTGAATGTTATGAAACAAGAAGACCGGGATGTTCATCATCCTCACTCAGGTGAAATGCATCAAAAGGCGAATGTGATATGAGTACACCTGTGAAAATCTGCCCTCACAGGTAAAATAATGCATAATAAGCCTCATGATGGGAGCATACTCACTCTGGAGAAATCTGAATGGAAAAACACCCGTCAAAAGTCTCATGAATGGTGGCCGGACATAGGGCTCAAAGTGAACAAAATCTAGCAACCTGCGCTTAGGCCACACCTCACCCACATTCGGTATCCCTGTAGCCTGTGAGATCACCTCGGGTGTCAATGTAAAGTTCACCCCTGCCAGAGTGACATGTCCATCATGGAGGTGTAAAACAAACAAGCGGGCCAACTCTCTATGGTGCTGAATCTGGGAAATCCTCTCACAGAAATCATAACAAGACATATACTGAAAACAAGTCACTGCCATGGGACAAGCCTGTAATTCTGCCAAAGAGGTGGGCTCCTCTCGGTTATGATGTCCACCCTTACCACCCTTACGAGGCCTCCTCTGTACCTCAACCTCTGTAGATGATGAATGGTCATCACTTTGCTCATAAGTTTCGGTTACTGACATGGTTTAGGAGCAAAGTGGACAAATTGAACTGCTGTCTCTGCCTGCAAAAAGTGCTGAAATCTATGCTGTTTCAAGGGGAAAAAGACATGAGGGAAATGTTAGGGGAGGGATCTTTTAACAAGGAATGGGAATATATAAAGATAACAGGGAATTTCAAGGGAAATTTTGCAAATCATTATGCATATTAGAACACATATTTGTAATAGGGAAATCATTTGCAAAGATTATTGCATATGGGAAAAACATGCATGAAAGTAAACATGGGAATATATGTATACATGTTTAATAGGGGAAAAAGGGAAACCATGCACAAAACATGCTGACATGTTTACCAACAGTTTTTGTTATTTTGCACATGCATATGGTAGAGGGGAATTAGGGTTTTGAATTTTTGTTTTTTGATGCTTTGGGAAAGGGGTAGGGTTTTCAGTTTTAATGGCTAGGGATGGGGAAAGATTTGCATTTCATTTATAAGATAAAATGGGAAAAGAGATGAACATATAAATGTGAGTGATAGGGAAAGGAGGGAAGCCAACCCAAGGGAAAAGTAACTTGAAACAACACAAACCCTAGCACAATTTGGACATGAACATTGCAGCCATATAATGTCCTTTTACTTGCAAAATTTTGATCATAAAAGCATGCCCATGACATCCACCATTCATAACAACAATTAATCCATGTTTAGAGCACCTACCTCGAGCAAATTCGGTGATTTGGAAGAAGATTAGGGAAATTTCCTTGAAGTTTGCAGCCAAGTGGTTCAACGGGTCGCGCAGGCCGCCCAACGGGTCGCGCCCCTCCCAACGGGTCGCGCACGTTGATTTTTTGAACTGCAGAAGGGCTCTGGACGGGTCGCGCACCACCCAATAGGTCGCGCACCTCTCTCGACGGGTCGCGCCCCTCTCAGCTGCCCGAAATCGCTGTAATTTTGCTCCTTTCTCTCAATCACTCTCTCTATCTCTCTTGCAAGCGTTAGAATGCACAATGAGAGTGAAAGGAGGGAATTTGGGCTTTTATAAGTCGTATTTGAAAAAATTTCATTTACAAACCCACTTTCTAATGTTTTTCTTTTGACACTTTATAACACTGATTTTTGGTTTCCTTTATCCTGAATTTGACTCATTGAGTGCTTTGACTTGATTCTTTTTGCAGGTAGATCATCTGAGGGACTTTGGCAAGGGGACCTGGGTTACTGCTGCCCTTTTGAAGACTTTTTGGAATTTCATTCTTTTTACAAAAAATTAACATGACCTTGGCTTTAAAAACAGAGTTTTTAAATCCAAGGTTAAAAATGAACTGTACATGATGAAAATATCAAAGAAACATGTTTACAATCCTCCCTCTGGCTTGCTGGGCACTCAAGGACTTTCAAAGACATGACCTTGCAGGGATAAATGACCAAAACCCTAGACCTAGGACATTTGACCTTAAGACAAAACAAGACAAGCTTGAAAGAGCTTGATGACTGATATGACCTGATCCAGCAAAACCAAGAGGGGTGCAAATAAACCAGCTCCTCCATGAGGGTTATGGCATGCCTAACGGGATGCAAAATTTGACACTGATGAGACACCTACTAATGCAAATGCAGAGAGCTTTGATCACTGATGGAGGGCTTTCAAGACCGACACTAACAGGTTTCATGAGCAAGATGTTTATTTTTTAGTGGCTCCCATTGAGATCCTTAGGATTTATTTGAAGTCAAAGAGTCAATGTCATGCTCTTCTTGAACCTATGTGTAATGTATACAAGTCTATAGAAAATTCTAGAAGCCCTCCAAAGACAAGCACCATCCCTCTTGATGAAGTCAGCCTCCAAACAATGTAAAAAAAGCAGTCATGTCAGCTCAAATAAGGAGACAACAATTCATACTCTCATGCATGAATAACCACTATAAATAGGCATGTAAGATCCACATTATAGGTGCATACAATTCAGACATATTTGTATCTTCAGATAAGGTTCAGGATCTCGGATGCCTCTAAAATCTTAGGGAAATTTATAGTGAGTATAGTCTAGAGAACTCAGATACTTCTGATGTTTCAGAGGGTAGTTACAGGATGGATTTCAGAAGTCTGCCCACTATATTTTCAACCTCCTCGCTGTCTTAATATAGTTTCTGCCTCCTTCCAGTCTCAGTGATCACAGTCATCACTTAAACAACATTACTGTCTCGACATATTTGTGAAGAGGAGGGTCTTGAAGTGATACTCTTTTGTTCAGCCTACTATCTAGATACAGTCACAATATCAACATAATTATGATGAGAAGGATTCCAATGATCCCACAGAAATTCACTCTCTCTCATGAACACAGTCATTACCTTGACATAGTGATCTTAGTCATAATGAATATGTAGTTTCAAGGTCATGATCCTAATGAAGATCTCAGTGGTGTAGCAATGATGCAACAAAGATCTCAATGTAGCAAAGTACAACTATGGTGAAAAAATCATGATCTCGATGGATCTAAGTGCAAATATAATTCATGTATATGGAGTTCTCATTGTTATGTTGAAGACCTCGGTGAAGGTGCAACAATGGTGTTGCAGCAATAATGAAGATCTCGGTGGTGTAGTAGTGATGGCCTCAATGTTGTAGCATTGATGATGATCTCAACAATGATGAAGAAGAGGATTTGTGTCTTGGTATTGGAGTGGCTAAATAGGTCAAGGGTCATGGTCTTGGTATTCGTCAATTGGAATCTCTATAAGAAGAATTTTGTGTGGGTTTTCCTCTCAAAGAGTGAGAGGTTTTGGCCCAGGCAGAAAACCAACTTGTGTTCTTGTCCCTTTGTTTTGATAACTATTTGATGAACTAAGAAGACACACTCTAATAATAACAAGCAAAGATTGTGCTAATAATAAAAGTTAAAAATGCCTCACAAATAGTTAACACGACAGGAAGAATCTTATTAACCTAATTTGCCCTAGATTCTTCAACATAGTTTTAGAGCTAAGGTGTTGGAGTAAAAGGAAGGGAAGCAAAGAGACATTCAAGGATCAACCTTCAAGAAGGATATCAAAGAAAAGGGATCAATATCTACATTTAAGGATCAAGCCCTAGATCAAATAAGCAATCTACAACAACAAGATATTTTGTCTCCACAGTCATCATTAAAAGGCCACTAAGGCTCTCATCAAGATGTCTACAAAGCAATACAGCTCAAAGGACCTCAAAAACAAAGATCACATCATCTTGTAAAAGGATGAAACCCTAGAAGTAGTCTTGATCTACACTACAAAAGAAGGCAAATCATATTGAAAGCAAGAAGGCATTGTAATATTCAAGGTTATAAAAACAAGCAAGGAGCATCTCCTTTCCCTAGAAGAAGATCATCCGATGAAGCAACAAATCATCCTCATTAAAGGGAGCAACCTTTTTCTATTGAAGAAAGGATTTTTCATCGAAAAGAAGATCATCCAAGAGGAAGCTCTAATACATCTTCTTCAACCATCATCAAAGTGATCAAGTAGAAGAGTTCATCTTCACTTGTCAAGTAAGTACTTTTCATTCTTTAATCAATTTGGTAAAATGACTTCGTAGTTGCAAGGAGATCTATAAGTTGGATGGGTCATCAAAGGTCCTTGCATGAAATAAGGAGTATTATCATAATCCTCATAGATAAGAGAAGTCAATGAACATATGAAGGTCTCCTTTAAATTCATGGGAGGGAACTCTTAAAGTACTCTCCTCCCTATGTAGCAAGAAAGGAAACGTAAAATAGATATGTGAAATGCTAGAAGATATACTCTTTGAAACACAGTGAAGAAGGTCATGTCACGTAGACCTGATTGAAGGTATCAAATAATGAAGGAATATATTCATGAGATATTAATTAGGAGATTTGGGAGAGATGATAAGAAGATAATCATAATTAACTAATAAAAAAGGTAACAAATTCCCATGAACAAGATGGTTACCTCATTCGAAAACTTGTGGTCTTTATGCTAGATAGAAAAAGGACAAGTTGTAGGAAAAAGTGGTGAAGGTTAAAGGACTCAAACATTTGCAGAAATGAAACGGAATTTTGGTCCTCAAACAAGACAAAACAATGCTATAGAAATAATATGAAAAGAAAACTCATATTGCCAGAAAGATGGAGGAAGCTGAATAAAAGAACCAAGGAAAGAGGGAGTAACAAATATCTACTATGATCGAGATGGTACCCTTCACAAAAGGGTCCTATCATAAGCTCCTAAATCTTTTAGATATGACCATGATAATAAGATGAATCGTGGCATCATGGAAGCATGAAAAAAAAGAGCTCCTAACATGACCATGGGAATCATAAAGGACAAAATCCATGTGTTACACTAAAATATCGTCACCATGATTATTTGCAGTCAGCATGGGTCTATCATCACTTGTACTGTCCTCCTAAGCAAGTCTAAGACCTCAGCTCTTCAAATCAAGCTTTGGAAGTGGGAGAAAGACATTAAAAATCAATGTAACTCTGGTTCCGCACTTTCTCTCATGGTCACCTGCGGTCCCACACCTTCTGTGTACAAAAGCTGCGTACCTACCCGCTCTGTCCCTAACGGTGTAGGTGCGGACCCCTGTGAAAGTCAAAAGGCGCAAATTTTATCTTAAAAAACTCACTTTGGATTAATTCTAGAGTTTTCTAGAAGGAATTTTGACGTGGATTGTTCGCTCTGAGGTGGTTCATGCATCCCAAAAGAGAAGGAGCTAATCCCTTGACTAAAGGAGCTATCCCTTTGAAGGAGGGCTTTATCCCTTTGAAGGAGGACCTAGTAACTTCGCTCCATTGCACTATAAATACAGGCATTGGGGTGAGGACTAAGGAGGTTAGAAACTGAACATTTTGAGGGTAAATGCTGGTGAAATTAAGACTCTTTGGTTGAGCTTGAGAGGAGAGATCACATACCTCTTGGTTCCATTGGAGAGTGAGTGAAACTTGTCAAAGTAGAGGAGACATCTTGTTGGACCCTGGGAGGAGCTTGTACAGCGTCAAGGCAAAGGTTGTAAAGTTCT
Organism: Pinus tabuliformis; assembly: GCA_031772625.1. Classification (NCBI taxonomy): domain Eukaryota; kingdom Viridiplantae; phylum Streptophyta; class Pinopsida; order Pinales; family Pinaceae; genus Pinus; species Pinus tabuliformis. The sequence goes on along the minus strand of CM062810.1, from coordinate 663,408,061 downwards.
TCTTCTTTTGAATTAATACAATCAAACTCATTTTTCTCAACAAGTATCTTATGTTATTTGTTTCATGGACTCCTTGACTTTCATGTTAAATATGTTTTATGCAATTGGTTTTTCAGGTGCTATTTAATTTGTTTGCCTTGTTTGTGTTTGCAGATTCGCGAAGAGGAGCTCATTTGGATCAAAAGAGTGAGGGAATCCACAAGCTTGCGTTGGACCAAAGGTAGGCCCTAAAAACACTTTTTTGCTATTGTTTATTGAAGCATATTTAGAGAAAGATAGTGTCTGGTTGGTTTGCTTGTCGTTAGGTCTTCTTTAGATTCTAGGAAGGTCTATCTTGTCGGAAAGATCGACTGATTCCGTGCGACAAAATGGCGACTCCACTGGGGAATTTGATTGTTTTCCTTGTCTATACTTTGACCTGAGAAACTGTACTTTCTGTTTCTGTTTTTGACTTGATGATTGTGGGATTGGGTGAATTTAGTTAATTTTGAGTTAGTTTTCATTTTTCATAGTTTTGGGAGAGGTACGCACCCTCTGAGTTAAGCACAGTGCGTACCTGTATGCACTTTTGCTTTGTGCACAGAGCGTGGACGCACCTGTGTAAACAGGTTTCCTGCGTACCCTGTCAAAAATTTGAAAAATTTTAAATTTTTCTCTTTTTTATCAGTTTAGAATTTGTTTATAGGTTTTAGCCATTGCCCAGACCTGCTTGTTCCCTGTCAAAAACTTTCCTTGGTTTAATTTCATTAGCATTAGGGTTTTAGGTGGAATTCCTAGGAATTTTGCTTGTTGGGTTTGTTTTTCGTTTTGGTTGTGTAGTGGCTATGAGCTTAGAAGCCGTAGGGACCTCAGATTACCTTGGTGTCTACCAGTCTTCTTATGAGTCTGACCATTTATGAAATCTCCCCTTGTTGAGGAATCCGCTTTGAGTTTTCTCATTTCAAAATTTCGAAAAGCTTGTAGTTGAAAGTTTGGAATTTTCATTTTTAAAAAAAGAAAACGAAAGATTGGTTGTTTTTTGACTAATTGTGATTCTGCATAAATTAGTCCTTAGCTCACGTTTAGCTAAGTAAAACATCCTCAAAAAGACTTTTAGTAGGCTTTAAATTCAAGTAGCTTTTTTACAGTTTGTAGCTCTCAAAGTTAGTCATTTTCATTAGTTTTGAGTGTTTTATTTACAAAATATAAAAAACAAAATCTCTTTTGGAAAAGTTTGTCTTTTGTAGTGATTGAGCGCTTTGAAAAGAAAAGGGAAAATTGTGTGAAATAGCTAGTTGTCTCGTTTTGAGTGCTCTGGAAAGGAAAAGCTCTTCTTTTAATTTGTTTAATTGAGGAAGATTTGTGTTTACAAAGTATTTTCATTCTCAAACTCTTTCTTAGTTTAGAAGTTCATCGAAGAGAAAAGATTGTTTAAATCATCTTAGGTGCATCTTTTTAGTGATTTCGAGTCGAGTCTTTACACCACGAGTTTCATCTCCGCCACCTCTTGACTTAAACAACAACCACTAAAATTAACGCTTAAAGTAAAATTCTCCTAGTAACATTTTATTTCTAGGGCTCTGATACACCAACTTAGCTTAGGCTAGTGTCTTGGAGTAGGAGAGTAATTAACTCTCCAAGACAGTAAAAACAAACAAGTAGCTGTATCTTGTGGTAGGAAGAAATCCAATTGTTGCATTTATGCTCTGGGAAAGCTCCTCTTAAAGGAGAAGCACGAGATCGTGTCTGAACCAGTGTGGGAATCAATCCTTCCTCATTGGGAACGACGCCAGATATTCACGTATTAAAAACGGTAAACCTTGAATTAACCATTGTCGAGGAGCCTGGGGTCACTTGTTGGTAAACCTTGGATTATGTCAAGGAGCCTTCAAGGGGATTGAGCTTGCTACTCTGCCCTTGCGTGCGTATCGGATCGTAGACTGTTCCCCCAGGTGTATTTGTCTCAGTTGGTAACCTTAGTGGCCATATTCTTTAGGATTCTTCCTAAGGTGACAGTGGTGGGAAGATCCCACTGTACCTGGAGCAGACGTCGGCTAGACTCACTTGGATTTTCTGGGGGTTCACTTCACTCGAGACGGTTTAAGTGGAGGAACTTGGTCCAGTCTATTCATTAAGTAGGTTGCCGGGGTAACTGTTCCAACCGCCATTTCTGTACTGAATTCTGCGACGTTGGATTTCATCACCAACTAGTGTTTTCGGTCCGGAAAGTTACTGTTTGTGTGTGTTTGATCTCTAGATTCTTTAGGCGTGTGATTCAAATTTGTTTGGTTCTTTAGAGGCTTTAGGTGGTTTTCATTGAGATTTTACTTTGTTTGCGTGTGAAGTAGTTAAAAGTTTTTAACTGTGGTTGAATTACCAAGACAGTCCCGTAGACTTCGGGGCCAGTCTCCTGAGTTTGTAACCGTGGCTGATTTACTGAGGAAGTCCCGTAGACTTCGGGTCCAACCTCTTGAAGAAGTCCCGAGCCATCTTGAAGGCTTGAAAGTCCTCGTAACTCCTAGTGGCAGTAAAGTTGGGTCACCTGAAGAAGGAGAGTCTTCGTTGGTTGTACATCCTGATTACCAAACTCTAGTAACAGGTTATAATCCTGAATCTATTTCGGTTTCCGAACTTGCTGGTAGCTTTTCATCTACTAGTGATATAGGTGAAGAACCTGAGATATCTGAACCTGTTACTCCAACATCGGGGTTTGTCTCTCCAACTTCTAGTGGTCCTAATTCACCTAGGGTAGAAAGAGTAATCACCGAAAATCTTCCTTCTGGTTTGATAGCTATTGAAGAACTTGCTCCGGAAGAAGAAGTAGGCATCCCTATCCCTGAAAATCAACCTGTTATTAATCTAAGGGAGCGTGAATCAATTTTTTATAGTCCACCTAGAAGTACTACTTGGTATCTTTCTTTGACTAATTATTTGGAAAACCCAGTGTTAAGTTTTTCACCACCTCGTGCTCCTTATCACCCTAGAGGTTTTTATACTCCCGTAAATATGTCAGGTCAGTCGTCCATGCTTACTCAATCGCCTGAATCTTTTTTGTACGGCGGTCCTTCTGTTCCCTCTGGGTATCAGTCACTTTCTGGTACTTTTTCGGGAGCATCTCCTCAACCTATTGAACAAGGGTTATTCGCTGGAAGTAATGGTGCAAAGTCGCTGAGCGTAGAAGACATTCTTATGATGTTAGGTTCTATTCCCAATTCTCAACCTCAAGGTGGCCAGTTACCGCCTAGGGGGCAATCTCAAGGTACAAAATTTGCATCTGGGGGGCAACCTCCAGGACAGTACGTGCCTACGGTACAATACGTTCCTCAAGGTCAACCCCAGACTCAATATGTACCCCAAGGTCAACCCCAGTATCAATTTATACCCCAAGGTCAACCCCAGTATCAGTACGTGCCTCAGGGGTATCTACCCCAAGGTCAGTACTCGAACCAAGGTTTCCAACCACCCCAAGGTCAATCTTATGTTCAAGGAACAAGAAATGTACCTTTAAATTATCAATCCTACCCTCAACCCGGTTATGGTACTCAATATTCTCAACCTGTTATGGGTCAGTACCCCGGAATGAACATAGTGTGGGATCCATCGCAAACTCAACAGGTGTTGCAGCCAAGTGTACAGTTGTCATCTCAAACTGGACAACCCTTAGTTTCTGGTTCATTCCAGCAACCAGTCCAGTCTAACATTCAAACTTCTGTACCTTCGGTAGTTTCACAGTCTGGGCTTACTACGCCTCGTACTCCATCTCAAACGACTGCTGCAACTGCCGCAACGTCTGTTCAATCTACCCCACCTACTTCTGGAGTATCGACAACTCCGGTTTCTACTGTTCCTGTATCTACTCCTCAGACATCTTTACCACCGTCTGGATCCATGATTCAAACTATGGTTCAGATGCCTGTAGGAAAACCTGGTTTAAGTACGGTTGTCACAAGTCAACCTCAATTCACCTATCAACCGTACCAGGGACAGTACCAATTCGGTCCTGCTGTCCAACAGCCAGTTTATCAGTATCAACCGTATCCTGGGTACACTTATCAACAACCTCAACAACCCCAACACGGTCCGGTTAATCCTGGTTTTCTGGGAGGATACAATATCCCGAACGCGATTCCTATTCCTAGTTATCCCGGATATCCTCCTCCTAGGGCTGGTCTCATGACCCAGAGTTTTAGGGATCCTAATCGGCAGTTACCATTTATCGCAACTTTGGACTTACCTGATTTGTCGCGCCTAACGAACGATCCGATTAATTATCTTCCGTTTTGGCCGCCAATGCGGAATAAGTTGCCCAGTGACATTCCCAAGTTCGAAGGTAAATCTGGAGAGGACCCGTCGAACCATGTGATGACTTACCACCTCTGGTGTGCGTCTAACTCCATCACAGATGATTCGATCCATCTTAGACTTTTCTAGCGCACTCTAACTGGTCTCGCGGCCAAGTGGTACATTGAGTTACCGCGAGGCACTTTTTATAATTTTAGTCAGTTAGCTACCTCATTTTTAACTCATTTTCAGTTTCCAGTCAGATATGACAATGGCACGGAACTGTTAACTTCGCTAAAACAATCGACATCCATGTACATTTCAGATCATATTCATGAGTGGAGACGTCGACAACGTTTAGTGAAGGTATTTATTCCGGATCAAATCTTGGCTGAGTGGTTTGTAAAATCTTTGTTGCCAAGGATCACTGAAGATGTGGCTAAAGCCGGAGTTGTTACTGAGGAGCAAGTGATTGCTCAAGCACAGTACCTTGACTTGGTCTATACTCAGTCAGGTACGTTACACGAAAAGATCCCCGATCTTCCCAAGTCAAATCAAATCACTGCAGTTCCTTCGGGATCTCATGCCGCTGACGGTATGATTGGTACGATTAACACTAAAAGTAAGAAGAAGTCTTCCAAGAATTCTTCTCCTATCATAACCTTGCCTGATTCCCCGACAACAGATTCTTCTGCAGAGGTTTCCACCGATATTCACGTTGTAGAGTCATCTACGGCTAAATCAAAATCCGGTGGGAAGAAGAAAGGAAAGAAGAAGAATAAAACGGACAAAAGTTCAAAAGAGAAATCTGAAAAGGCGGAATCCAATGATGAAAAGAGCAAACCTCATTATCCATGTCTCATTTGTGACGAAGAACATTTTACAAGAGACTGCCCTCATCGAGCAGAGGTTGCGAAGATCGTCAAAGGTTCCCAAACTCCTGCTGTTTTGAAGGATCCATTTCCAAGTCAAGATAGCAAGATGATAGGTTCTTCCTCGAGTGCCAATGAAGAACCCATATTGATGATGTCCCATGTAAGGATTGCGACTCGATCGCAAGATTATGGCAGTAAAAGTCCTATTGATGGTAAAGAAGCAGAATCTTCTCATTCTAATCCATCAACCTCAGTTCCCGGTTCCGATCCACTACAAATCGAGAAACCTAATCCAGACTTAGTAATCAAACCGCCCGCCAAGGGTATACTTCGAAAGTCAGCTTTCAATCCACATGCGAGAGCAGCTCAGAATTATAACATTGTTGAGGATTTAGCTGTTTCACCCTCAGCAATGTCGGCTTTGGAAGTGCTGCAATCATGCCCAGCACAACGTAAATTACTTTTGTCGGCTATAGGAGCTGTTGATATTCAGGACCCGAACCTAATAATCTTTGATCTAGAAAATAGTACACCGTGTTTGCCTCATCAAATGGCTTTCCAGATCCCAGTGATAGTAAAAAACAGGCCTATTCATCGGACTGTAATTGATGAAGGAGCTTCAACGTGTATTATGTCGATACAGTGTTGGAGATCGCTTGGTTCTCCTTCACTAAATCAATCCCCGACAATTCTTAAGGCCTTTGATGGCCGTGGGTTTCATCCTTTTGGCATTCTACAGGATTTGCCTATAGGGGTTGAAGGAAAAACCATTAGTCTAGATGTGGAGGTGGTTGATGCCCCTCTAGACTACAACCTTCTCTTGGGTCGAAGTTGGTCTTACGCTATGACAACGGTCGTTTCATCGATCTTTAGAGTCATAAAGTTTCCACATAATGGAAAGATCGTAACAATAGACCAGCTGGCTTACTTTTCATCCGACCCAGCCTCTTCAGAGAGTATTTAGCATGTCGGTAAAACGACTATCCCATATAAGGATGTTGGAGTAGGATTAGTTAAAGATGCCGGTTTACTGGGAACTTTTCCTTTTCCTCCAATCAACGCATCATCTTCATTTGCAACTATTCATATGATTACATCAGACACTATTTTTATGACGATCCTTGGATCGTTCCTTCTGAATCTGAAATAGACTCATTTGGTAATTCCATGCCTTTGAGTCCATATGAAATTGCCTATGAAGCCGTGCAGTCTTTTGCCAACCCGTGTTCAACCGAAAATGACTTAATGAATGTGGTCCGTGAGGAATCACTTTTCACATCAACCTCGGATTTAACTACGTTTTCTGAACTTGTTCACTCTGATGAGCAAATTCGTGAAATCCTATGTGTAGATGATTTACCATGGAAAGATCTCCATCACAGATCTTCGTTTTTACCTGAGGATGATCGTTTTGAAAATGATTTCTCATCAATCTTTACAACTGAATATGTCAAGGAACCTCAGAATCCAATGAAACATCCCGATTCAGAGTTAAATTTGGGAAACATCTCTCGAACTATTCCCATTGACATTTCGGTTAAGCCCGGAATTGTTGAGAACATTCATATAGGTGCCTCGTGTACAGATGACGAAATTCAATTATATAAGGCCCTATTTCAAGAATTCCGCGACGTGTTTGCCTGGTCCTATGAGGAAATGCCAGGAATTGATCCTGCGATTGTTGTTCATGAGATCAAGACTTACCCGAACGCTAAACCCGTCCGGCAACGTTTGCGTCAGATTCACCCACGAAAAGCTGCTGCAATTAAAGCAAAAGTTGAAAAACTGTTGAAAGCAGGTTTCATTTATCCGATCCCGCTAACGGATTGGGTATCGAATATTGTTCCAGTTAACAAAAAACAGGGAACAATAAGAATATGCATCGACTATAGGGACATTAATTGAGCCTGTCCAAAGGACAACTACCCAACTCCCTATATCGATCAAATCATTGATGATTGTGCCGGCAGCGAAATATTTTCCTTTATGGACGGTTTTTCCGGATACAATCAATCAACATTCTACCTTCCGATCAACCAAAAACAGCTTTCATTTGTCCATGGGGGACATTTGCTTATTGCAAATTACCTTTTGGGCTTAAGAATGCCGGAGCAACTTTTCAGAGGGCGATGTCTTATGCGTTTCATGACATCAAGCACATTGTGCAACCCTATCTCGATGACTTGCCTGCTCATTCACTACATCGAGCTGATCACCTCATCCATTTACGAGCAATCTTTATGAGGTGTAGGCATTATCGTATTCGGTTGAACCCACACAAATGTGTCTTCTGTATAGAAACGGGTCGATTGCTGGGATTTGTAGTTTCGAAAGCCGGCATTCGCGTTGATCCCTCGAAGGTCGAAGCTATCATCAATTTGCCTCCTCCTTCGAGTCTTCGCCAACTCCAAAGTTTGCAGGGGAAAGCAAACTTTTTACGATGATTCATTCCTAACTATGCCGAGGTTACAAAGGGTTTTACACGGTTGTTGAAACAGAACACTCAATTTTCTTGGGATGAGATAGCTCAGAAATCTTTTGATGCACTCAAACACGCGTTGACCCATGCACCATTGTTGCATCCTCCCAACTACAACCAGGATTACTTCTTGTATCTCGCCGCCTCTCATTCCACCATTGGAATGGTCTTAGTTCAGGAAGATGAATTCAGAACGGAACATGTGATATATTACCTTAGTCAAACGTTAAATCCAACAGAGCTAAAATACTCATATGTGGAGAAATTGGCATTGGCAGTCGTTCAAGCTGTCCAACGTTTTCGTCACTACATTTTACTACGTAAAACTACGGTAATTTCAGATTGCAACCCTATGATCTACATTTTGACCAAACAATTGCTAGGGGGCAAGTACTCTAAATGGATCGTTATCCTGCAGGAGTTCGACTTGGAGTTTGAGAAATCTAAGTCTAAGAAATCTTTAGTTTTTGCAAAATTAATGTGTGACTTCCCGCGTGCTGACACGGAAACTGTGGCAGAGGAGCCCATTGCGGACGAATCTTTGTTTCTAATCAGCACTTTAGATCCGTGGTATGGGAATATCATCACTATCTCCAGAACCAATCCTTTCGACAAATTTCAAGGTCAGAACGTCGGAAAATTCGATTCCAGTCCCAACAATTCAAAATTATTGGAGATACTCTTTATCGCCGTGGGACGGACTCTATTTTTCGACGTTGCTTAACTCACGAAGAGGCTGAGAGGGTTCTAAATGACTGTCACTCTGGAGCATGTGGCGGTCATATGTCTGGGTATGCCACAACCCAAAAGATATTGCGCGCTGGCTATTTCTGGCCATCCTTGTTTAAAGATTGTATTACGGCGGTCCGAAAATGCCACAACTGCCAGATTTTTTATCGTAAGATGCGCGCTCCACCTGCTCCTCTCCACCCTATAATTGCCGTTGGTCCTTTTGCCAAATGGGGTATCGATTTTATTACATGTAACCCTCACTCGACCGGGGGCATGCGTATATCATCCTTGCGGTAGATTATTTTACTAAGTGGGCCGAGGCGATGCCTACATTCGAGGCAGACGGCAAGACAGCTGCAATTTTCGTGTTCAATCATATAATTGCTAGGTTTGGTGTCCCAAAAGCGATAATCACTGATCATGGGCGTCATTTTCGAAACGTTATGATGACCGAACTTACAGGCCAGCTTGGTTTACTTCACGATAGTTCAACCCCTTATTATCCACAAGCAAATGGTCTGGTTGAATCCATCAACAAAGTTTTAGTTATCATGATTCGACGAATCATTGGGATTCATCGGTCGAATTGGCACAACATGCTATTTTCAGCGCTTTGGGCGTACCGAACTTCAGTAAAAACATCAACATGGTTCACTCCTTTCCACCTAGTCTATGGTTTGGAAGCTGTGTTACCCATTGAGTGCGAAATCCCGTCACTGCAAATGGCCATCGAGTTACTTCCAGCTACTTCCGAAGAGGAAAAGCGTTTGTTATACTTAGCTCAATTAGATGAGAATCGACGTGATGCTGCATTGGCGATCGAGACTCACGCAAAACGTATGAAAGCTCAGTATGATCGGAATGTGACCCCTCGAAATTTTTCGGAAGGAGACCTAGTGTTATTGTATGATCAAGCTAATGATAAATTAGGCGCTGGGAATTTCGTTCCTATGTGGCATGGTCCCTATATTGTTAAGCGAAAGCTAGCAAAAGGGGCCTATGAATTGGTGGACTTTGATGGGGACTCTTTGGGTAAACCCAGAAATGGCCTTTACTTGAAGAGGTACTATGCTTGAAAGAATGAGGTATGGAGATTTTTAGTTAGGATAGTTTTTCTTTCTAGCTGGTGTGTTTTAGTTTAAAAACAAAAGTGTGCTTAGCTTAGAGAGTGTTTTTTCCGTCATTTTTCCTGCTTATCTTGGTTTTACTCTTGATATTGCAGATGTCGATGCCTCTCCAAACATACATTGGGTTTGTTGATGGTGCTTGTCGTAATACACGGAACATCTCTTCCGCAGCTTGGGTTATCTATTCGCCCTCTGACGAGTTAGTTTCTATGCATGGGGTAAGCCTCGGTCAAACAACAAACAACATTGCAGAGTACAGTGCAGTGATTGAGTTATTGTCTGAATCTATTTCATTTGGGATTCGGAGTTTGATAGTGAGGTTAGATTCTGAACTCGTTGTGTTACAACTTAATAGAGTGTATGCCATTAGAAATCCAGTGTTATTAAGATTATTTTTGAGAGTGCGTCTCTTGGAACGTGAGTTTGATTATATTGAATATCAGCATATTCCAAGGTCTTTAAATACATTAGCAGATGCAATTGCTTCTCGAATGTTAAATAGACATTTGCAATAATCATACATGTAAATTTAAAACCATTCCATAATATGATTTACAAGATAAGCCGGTAATAGTGATATATATATATATAGGAGTGTGTAAAAAATACATCGTCTTCGATCATAGGTTGGAAAACACCTTATGATCGGCAAAAATGATAAGTACAAAAACAAAAATGTCACATGTGCCCACAAAAGGCGATCATCCTATCACTGGTGATGATCTCTATAAGAAACCACTGCCCGGGCCACCTTGCAAAGGAACCTCCTAAAAGGTACCGGGACTCCAATAACATAGCGCTGAAGTCGATGAGGAATGTCATCTATAGTGGTCTCAAGAATATCCCTTGTCAAGTGCTCAAGATGACTCTCCAACTCGGTCAAAACCTCTGCTGATTCGTCCTGTGGGGCTGGCGCGGGTGCAACTAGTTGCCTCCTCTCGAAAGGCCGGAGAGCGGCTGGTCGCTTTGGACCCACATCTGCATTTGAAATTTTTACTATCAGTTTTGAGACGATGGAAAAATAAAAAAATTTAAATAGGAAAAGTTGAAAAGGATTTTACCTGACTCATCCCACTGCTCTCCTGGTGGAAGAGCCATGTTTGGGTCACCGCGGAAATCCATCCCAGTGTAAGGGAAGTCCTGAATGGAAAAAACCTGACTTTCCAACCATTGGAAATACTCAGGTTTGAACCGAGCAACTTCTGTCCTCTCATCCGAGTGACGGGCCATGACTGCGACCCATCGCATCAGTTTGGGCTCTCGAGGAAGCCTAGCTCCAACAGTAAGGTGATGTGGGATCAGCATAGGAACCCTCTCCAGGCCAAAACTCACGACCAAAGCCCCATAACCAAAGGTCTTTAGTCGTCCGCTCTTGGCCCTGGTCAGTTGGCCTTTCACATTGGCCAGCACAGCATTGCACCAGTTGAAGATGGTGCCTCGAAAGCAATCAACTGCCATACGCATCTAGGATCCGGTGGCAATATGTAATGCGGCAGCTCTGCAAATTCTGGTGACAGTAAACGCAATCACCATGAGCTCAGGATGGGATATGGTCTTTATGTCTATCCCTTTGTCTTTAGCCTGGCTGTTGCAGTACTCTAGCCGGAGGCTATCGACAGACTGGCCACCTGGCCTAGTCCTGAATAGAGTCAAGTCTTCGCCTCTCTTAGGCAAACCAGTCAAGAAATAAATGTCCTCCGGCTCGATTTCGAGCCGGTGCCCACCAATGAAAAAACACTGGTCCTGTATGCTCCATCTGTCAACCAGCCACTATAAGAAATCTACCTGAGCCCTCATGCCAGGAATGGTCCAGAATTTGTACAGTCCGCATGCCCTCAAAGCATCAAGTGAAGGCTGATGATTCCATGCGGCGGTATCCACGTCCTCATGCTCTCGTTCACACCAATCTAGCATGATATACTCTCTGCATCAAGTATAAAGATTAATTAGATTGCTAGAAAACATTTTGATTGGTCCATTTTTGAGAAATTTTGGGTTCAAAACCCTTGCGGTGGGGTACGCACCCTCCAAGTTAGACACAGTGTGTGGGTCCGCACCTTGTCTACACAGAAGGTGCGAACCCCGAGCTTTTTCCCAATGGAGAAAAAGTCGGGGTCCGCGGGTCCGCAATGCTAAACCTGCGGACCCCCGCGCATGGGTTTTGCGCCTAAAAACCCTCCCAAAAAATGAAATGAGGGACTAAATAAAAAAACTAAATGGTTGAAAATGAAGAGTAGGATGATGTGGATTACCTAGAGAAGACTGCGCTCGATTCCGACGGTTGGATTTTCCACAATCTTCATGGGAAGTTTTCTAAGCAAAAGCACTATTTTCTCACCCAAACTCGAACGGTAAAAATGAATTGACAAAGGCCCTTTTTATAAGTTTTTTGAGTAAATAAATCGCAAATTTGTTTATGTTTCACTTTGAAAAGGTATTTTGCAACGCTTTTATCCATTTCAAACAGGTATGAGTAATATTTGTGTTTTTGTGCAGAATAAAGGATTATTCAGGCGAAATCTATCATTTTCATCAAAAAAACAAGTAGAGTCATCTTTAAGCCCTTTTCCGACTCCTAAAACATGAAAAGATTGCCGAGCGTTTCTTTTACACTCGTTAAAACGGAATTAAAAGACGGTCCACTTACAGCTCTTTTCCAACCGTAAAAACATGAAAAGATTGTCGGATTTTTGTCGTTTCGAATTCGATATTGGTTATAAAACGACGTGTCGTTGATCGCTTTTTTACTTTTTCAGATCAGTGACACTAATAATGAAAAGTACTCCTTGGCCGTAAAAGATCAAGCGGTTCTCTCAAGTATTATTTTATACTTTTTCGGGTTTGGGAGACACAAATTTATGAAAAAGGTCAACCCTGGAGTCTTCTTAAGTTTTTTCAGACTCTCTAAAACTGAAAAACGCCGAGTTTCTCCTATACTGGACTTGTTAAAATTCCACAGTAAAGGACCTGTTCAATTACAAACAAGAACGAGCCACTCCTTCTAGGGTTCGAATTTAAACTAAGTTGGACTCATCCGAAGGATGAGCTTATAATCAAGCAAATGTTATCCTCCTCAAGCTTGTCAAAAATAAAGAGGTACTTGCCAGAAATGGTGGGGGAAAAGAGAGGAAAATGAGCCTGTTTGTCATACTTTGTAACCACTCTTGAACACGACACTTTTATTCACCTGGGTTGGGGAATCCTTTGCCTAACAATTGATCAAACCACATTGAAAGTCTTCAGCCGGTTTCTGGGTATTAACTTTGGGTCAATTGACACCAAGCCATCTGTCGTGTCGTTATGTGTTCAAGAGGTCACTGCCAGTAAGCCATTCATATGTAAAAATATCTGTCATCCATCTTGACCATCCCTGAGTCAGTCCTTGCAACTAAATTTCTTCAAATTGATCTATTATTTCGTGTGGTGGGCTTGCCTACGACGGATCGCTTTCTATTGACATCAGCTCATTATCTAGAAAGATGATCTAGAAATCGTCAGTACCTTGAGATCTGCATGCCTCAATGGCAGGTTTCTCGCCTTTGACGACCGTTTACATCATTGACTTTCGATCGAAGGATTCCGTGATATGTTCGACATCAACACATTTACTCACATCTCATGGATTGTACTGGGTACTTTGAGAGCCATTGACATCACTGGTGGTTTCTCTCACACTTGTTAACAGTTTACATCATTAACTGGTAATCAAGTGGTTTCTACCATGTTCGACATCAACACATTTATTCACATGGATAGAATCGTACTTTTTCAGGAAGTAGAAATGAAGACCCTGGATCTAGTTCCTACCATCCAGGCTGCGGGGAATTTTGTATTCATTGTATTGTGGACTATTTATAAACAGATGGTTGCGTCCATACTGTGTTCACATGAGTCCATACTTGTGATGTTTTACAAGATCATTCCTATATCAGAGCAGTAGATAGTTTTCTAATTAGTTTTGATCTGAGTATGGGAATGCCTACCTCAGCGATGATATGATCTCATATATATATCTTGCATTGAATGTTTTTACAGGTCCTGACCAGGCTCTCCACAAGATGATCCTCGAAATGATAAAGTACTTCACTCTTCCTATATGATAAATGAAATCCTCATCTACTACAGACTTTGCACTTTAGGGGGCAATCTGTTACACTAAAATATCGTCACCATGATTATTTGCAGTCAGCATGGGTCTATCATCACTTGTACTGTCCTCCTAAGCAAGTCTAAGACCTCAGCTCTTCAAATCAAGCTTTGGAAGTGGGAGAAAGACATTAAAAATCAATGTAACACTGGTTCCGCACTTTCTCTCATGGTCACCTGCGGTCCCGCACCTTCTGTATACAAAAGCTGCATACCTACCCGCTCTGTCCCTAACGGTGTAGGTGCGGACCCCTGTGAAAGTCAAAAGGCGCAAGTTTTATCTTAAAAAACTCACTTTGGATTAATTCTAGAGTTTTCTAGAAGGAATTTTGACGTGGATTGTTCGCTCTGAGGTGGTTCATGCATCCCAAAAGAGAAGGAGCTAATCCCTTGACTAAAGGAGCTATCCCTTTGAAGGAGGGCTTTATCCCTTTGAAGGAGGACCTAGTAACTTCCCTCCATTGCACTATAAATACAGGCATTGGGGTGAGGACTAAGGAGGTTAGAAGCTGAACATTTTGAGGGTAAATGCTGGTGAAATTAAGACTCTTTGGTTGAGCTTGAGAGGAGAGATCACATACCTCTTGGTTCCATTGGAGAGTGAGTGAAACTTGTCAAAGTAGAGGAGACATCTTGTTGGACCCTGGGAGGAGCTTGTACAGTGTCAAGGCAAAGGTTGTAAAGTTCTTCTTCTTTTGAATTAATAATATCAAACTCATTTTTCTCAACAAGTATCTTATGTTATTTGTTTCATGGACTCCTTGACTTTCATGTTAAATATGTTTTATGCAATTGGTTTTTCAGGTGCTATTTAATTTGTTTGCCTTGTTTGTGTTTGCAGATTCGCGAAGAGGAGCTCATTTGGATCAAAAGAGCGAGGGCATCCACAAGCTTGCGTTGGACCAAAGGTAGGCCCTAAAAACACTTGTTTGCTATTGTTTATTGAAGCATATTTAGAGAAAGATAGTGTCTGGTTGGTTTGCTTGTCGTTAGGTCTTCTTTAGATTCTAGGAAGGTCTATCTTGTCCGCAAGATTGACACATTCCGTGCGACACCATGGCAGTCAAACACGAAGGATATATCTCTTGGGAACCTCATTGGAATGTGAAGGAAAGGAAGAAGTAATCGAGGACAAGGCTCATCATACATCAAGTAAAAAAGGAAAAAAAACTCTAGATGGGGATATGCAAGATTCTCTGAAGAAATCCTCATCGAAGGGTTCACTAATCTAGAGAGGAAGCAAGTGTTTCATCAGGAAATCCAACTTATGGAATTCATGAGATGATGATATGATGACATGAGAAATGAAGCAGATCAAGGGATAAAAGATATTTTCAATCAAGGAAGCTGCTGGAAGAAGCCTAGATGACCTAAAGGTAAAATGGGGTATGTATGCTTGTATTTAATATTATAAAGTCATGTCATATGGTTGCAGGTAATATGGATCACTACTTCTATCTTGAGAAGCATGATCAAGGGAAAAATATCTCCTCCTATGAAAGGATATAAGAAGGCATAAATCACACTAGATGAAATCAACATAATATGTCCTCATATGAAGTATGAGGTGGTTGACTACAATCAAGAAAATCTGATTGAAAGTCCTGGGAATGGAATGTGTGAGGAAGGAAGAGATCGTGAGATATGAAACCATAATGAAGGAAATCAACATCCAAAAGACCAAGAATATTTGACTAGGAAATCTCCCAGAAAGATATGAAGACTCTGATGGAAGTCTGAAAAAGATGAAGATCCTTGACAATGGATACCTTTGGGAGATGTGTCAACATGTATGCAAGATGATGATACCTACAGGAAGATTTCATGATGAAGAGCCATCTCGTAAGGTACTATTTGATTTAATTTTATGTTTTGATTTCTTGAATAATATATGGATGAGTTCATGCAGGGCTACTGGAACAAGAGTTGTAAGTATAAGTACAACTAGAATTCATGTGGTGGATGGAAATCCCTGAAAGAAACATGATGAGGAAGTAGTAGCCATATGATGAAGGTTCCAAATATGTATCAAGAATGCCACTTAAAGGAATGACTTGCCGCACCAAGAAGGAAAGTAATGGATGGTTAATGCCCTACAAGGAAGAAGCTCGAATGAATTTCATGAAATCAAGGAAATAAATTGATCAAGCAGCTGAAGGACCCACGAAGAAGAAGCATCTGATTAAAAGGAGAGTCCCTAGTTAAGAGGGAGCGGTGATAAGTCCCTAATTGGGAGGGAGCTTGGACAAGTTCCTAGTAAGAGGGAACTAGGGCACATTCCTTTACAAGAATGGGCATATCTTCCCTAGTTGAGAGGGAGAGATAGACACAACATTCTTGTCTTAATTTGGGAAGAAAGAATCGAGGATTGGGTAATCATATGGCATCTGATTCTCTTTGAGGATGTGTAGGGCATCCAAGATAAGAGTAGGCAAGAGCAATGATATTCTTTGAGGGCTGGGAACCCAATATAAGAATAGTCCTAAAAGGTCATACTTAGTGAACACCCAGGTGGGTATGTACCTTGAGTGACAATGATGAAGATGTCTGTAGTCATTGGTCTCACCAACATTGTGCTATGATATGATGAGAGATATAGTTGTCAGTCAAGGCCTTGATGTGGAAACAATGTTATAAGAAGCATGATCAAGGGAAAAATATCTCCTCCTATGAAAGGATATAAGAAGGCATAAATCACACTAGATGAAATCAACATAATATGTCCTCATATGAAGTATGAGGTGGTTGACTACAATCAAGAAAATTTGATTGAAAGTTCCTGGGAATGGAATGTGTGAGGAAGGAAGAGATCGTGAGATATGAAACCATAATGAAGGAAATCAACATCCAAAAGACCAAGAATATTTGACTAAGAAATCTCCCAGAAAGATATGAAGACTCTGATGGAAGTATGAAAAAGATGAAGAACCTTGACAATGGATACCTTTGGGAGATGTGTCAACATGTATGCAAGATGATGATACCTACAGGAAGATTTCATGATGAAGAGCCATCTCGTAAGGTACTATTTGATTTAATGTTATGTTTTGATTTCTTGAATAATATATGGATGAGTTCATGCAGGGTTACTGGAACAAGAGTTGTAAGTATAAGTACAACTAGAATTCATGTGGTGGATGGAAATCCCTGAAAGAAACATGATGAGGAAGTAGTAGCCATATGACGAAGGTTCCAAATATGTATCAAGAATGCCACTTAAAGGAATGACTTGACGCACCAAGAAGGAAAGTAATGGATGGTTAATGCCCTACAAGGAAGAAGCTCGAATGAATTTCATGAAATCAAGGAAATAAATTGATCAAGCAGCTAAAGGACCCACGAAGAAGAAGCATTTGATTAAAAGGAGAGTCCCTAGTTAAGAGGGAGCGGTGATAAGTCCCTAATTGGGAGGGAGCTTGGACAAGTTCCTGGTAAGAGGTAACTAAGGCACATTCCTTTACAGGAATGGGCATATCTTCCCTAGTTGAGAGGGAGAGATAGACACAACATTCTTGTCTTAATTTGGGAAGAAAGAATCGAGGATTGGGTAATCATATGGCATCTGATTCTCTTTAAGGATGTGTAGAGCATCCAAGATAAGAGTAGGCAAGAGCAATGATATTCTTTGAGGGCTGGGAACCCAATATAAGAATAGTCCTAAAAGGTCATACTCAGTGAACACCCAGGTGGGTATGTACCTTGAGTGACAATGATGAAGATGTCTGTAGTCATTGGTCTCGCCAACATTGTGCTATGATATGATGAGAGATAGAGTTGTCAGTCAAGGCCTTGATGTGGAAACAATGTTGGTTACTATGATGCTACACAGATGGGTTACCAATCTTATTCTTCGTATGAGGAATTATTCGGATTGAGAATGACCGAGTACCATTATGAATACCTCCCTAGTTAAGAGGGAGTGTTGAATAAATTGTAACTAGGTTTGGTCTTCATAATGACATGATCTTTGTAAATGATGAACTAAAAGAAATAAAATTATTTTTGTATGCCTTGCTGCATGGGTTTCATGAGCAAGAGGTTTATTTGGTACTGGCTCCCATTGAGAGCCTTAGGATTTAATTTAAATCAAAGAGTCAATGTCATGCTCTTCTTGAGCCTATGTGTAATATATACAAGTCTATAGAAAAGTCTAGGAGCCCTCCAAAGACAAGCACAATCCCTCTTGATGAAGTCAACCTCCAAACAATGTAAAAAAAAGCAGTCATGTTGGCTCAAATAAGGAGACACAACAGTTCATACTCTCATGTCAGCTTATATGAATGACTAACGACTATACTAGGCGTGTAAGATCCACATTATAGGAGCATACAATTCATAAATCTCTGGAACTTCGAATAAGGTTCAGGATCTCAGATGCCTTTGAAATCTCAGGGAAAATTACAGTGAGTACAGTTTAGAGAACTCAGATACTTCTGATATTTCGAAGGGTAGATACAGGATGGATTTCAGAACTCTATCCACTATATTTTCGACATCCTCACTATCTTGATATAGTTTTGGCCTCCTCCCAGTCTCGATGATCACAGTCATCATTGAAACAACATTACAGTCTCAACATACTTGTGAAGACAAGGGTCTCAAAGTGACATTCTTTTGTTTGTCCTATTCTCTAGATATAGTCACAGTCTCGACATAATTATGATGAGAAGGCTTCCAGTGATCCCATAGAAATGCACTCTACCTCATGAACATAGTGATGACCTCGTCATAGTGATCTCAGTCATAATGAAGATGTAGTTTCAAGGTCATGATCCTAATGAAGATCTTGGTGGTGTAGCAATGATGCATCAATGATATCAGTGCAACAAAGTGCACCTATGGTGAAAAAGTCATGATCTCGATGGATCTAAGTGCAACTCTCATTCATGTATATGGAGATATCATTGTTATGTTGAAGACCTCGGTGAAGGTGCAACAATGGTGTTGCAATAGTAATGAAGATCTCGGTGGTCTAGTAGTGATGGACTCAATGTTGTAGTAGTGATGATGATCTCAACAATGATGAAGAATAGGATTGGTTTCTTGGTCTTGGAGTGGCTAAATAGGTCAAGGGTCATGGTATTGGTATTCGTCAATTAGAATCTCTATTAGAAGAATTTTGTGCGGGTTTTCCTCTCAAAAAGTGAGAGGTTTTGGTCCTGGAAGAAAGCCAACATCTTGTGTTCTTGTCTCTTTGTTTTGCTAACTATTTGATGAACTAAGAACACACACTCTAATAATAACAAGCGAATATTGTGCTAATAACACAAGTTAAAAATGCCTCACAAATAGTTATCATGGCGAGAAGAATCTTATTAACCTAATTTTCCCTAGATCCTTCAACATGGTTTTAGAGCTAAGGCGCTGAAGTGAAAGGAAGGGCAACAGAGAAACATTCAAGGATCAAGCTTCAAGAAGGATATCAAAGTAGGTTGAAGGATATCAAAGAAAAGGTATCAAGATATACATTTAAGGATCAAGCCCTAGATCAAAGAAGCAGTCTACAACAACAAGATCTTTTGTCTCCACAGTCATCATCAAAATGCCACCAAGACTCTCATCAAGATGTCTACAAAGAAATATAGCTCAAAGGACCTCAAAAACAAAGATCACATCATCTTGGAAAAGGATGAAACCCTAGAAGCAGTCCTAATCTACACTACAAAAGAAGGAAAAGCATATTGAAGTCAAGAAGGCATTGTCATCTTCAAGGTTATAGAAAAAAGCAAGGATCATCTCCTTGCCCTAGAAGAAGATCATTCAAAGAAGCAACAAATCATCCTCATTAAAGGGAGCAACATTTTTCTATTGAATAAACGCTTTTTCATCGGAAAGAAGATCATCCAAGAGGAAGCTTTAATACATCTTCTTCAACCATCATCAAAGTGATCAAATAAAAGAGTTCATCTTCACTTGTCTTCGTAGTTGCAAGGAGATTTATAAGTTGGATGGATCATCAAAGGTCCTTTGAATTCATGGGAGGGAACTATTAAGGTCCTCTCCTCCCTATGTCGCAAGAAAGGAGACAAAATAGATATATGAAATGCTAGAAGATATACTCTCTGAAATACAGTGAAGATGGTCATATCACTTAGACCTAATTGAAGGTATCAAAGAATGAAGGAATATCTTCATGAGATCTCAATTGGGATATCTGGGAGAGACGATAAGAAGATAATCATCATTAACTAATAAGAAAGGTAAAAAATTTCCATGAACAATAAGGTTACCTCATTCGATGACTTGTGGTCTCTATGCTAGATATAAAAATGACAAGTTGTAGGAAAAAGTGTTGAAGGTAAAGGACTCAAACATTTCCAAAAACGAAAGGGAAGTTTTTTCCTCAAACAAGAAAAAACAGTGCTATGGAAAGATTATGAAAAGAAAGCTCATATCGCTGGAAAGATGGAGGAGGCTAAAGAAAATAACCAAGGAAAGAGGGAGCAACAAATCTCTATATGATTGAGATGGTATCCCTCACAAAAGGGTCCTATCATAAGCTCCTAAATCTTTTAGATATGACCATGATAATAAGATGAATCGTGGCATCATGGAAGCATGAAAAACAAGAGCTCCTAACATCAACATGGGAATCTTGAAGGACGAAATCCATGGCAGTCAAACATGAAGGACATAACTCTTGGTAACGTCATTGGACATTGCAGGAAAGGAAGAAGTCATCGAGGAAAAGGCTCATCATACATCAAGTAAAAAAGGAAACATTTACCAGATGGGGATATGCAAGATCCTCAAGATTCTCTGAAGGAATCCTCATCGAATGGTTCACTAATCTTAAGAGGAAGCAAGTGTTTCATCAAGAAATCCAACTTATGGAATTCATGAGATGATGGTACAATGACATGATAAATGAAGTAGATCAAGGGATTGAAGATATTTTCAATCAAGGAAGCTGCTGGAAGAAGCCTAGATGACCTGAAGGTAAAATGAGGTATGTATGCTTGTATTTAATATTATAAAGCCATGTCATATGGTTGCAGGTAACATGGATTGCTACTTCTTCTTGAGAAGCATGATCAAGGGAAAATTATCTCCTCCTCTGAAAGGACGTAGGAAGGCATAAATCACACTAGGTGAAATCAACATAATATGTCCTCATATGAAGTATGAGGTGGTTGACTACAATCAAGAAAATCTGATTGAAAGATAATGGGAATGGAATGTGTGAGGAAGGAAGAGATCGTGAGATATGAAGCCATGATGAAGGCAATCAACATCCAAAAGACCAAGAATATTTGACTAGGAAATCTCCTGAAAAGATATGAAGGCTCTGATGGAAGTCTGAAAAAAGATGAATACCCTTGATTATGGATTTCTTTGGGAGATGTGTCAACATGTATGAAGGATGTTGATACCTAGAGGAAGATGTCATGATGAAGATCCATCTTGTAAGGTACTATTTGATTTAATGTTATGTTTTTATTTCTTGAATAATATCTGGATGAGTTCATGCAGGGCTACTGGAACAAGAGTTGTATGTACAAGTACAACTAGCATCCATGTGGTGGATGGAAATCCCTGAAAGAAATGTGATGAGGAAGAAGTAGCCATATGACGAAGGTTCCAGATATGTATCAAGAAGGCCACTTTCCATGAAGAAAGAAATGACACGACAAACCAAGAAGGAAAGTGATGGATGGATAATGCTCTACAAGAAAGAAACTCGAATGAATTTCATGACATCAAGGAAAGAAATTAATCAAGTGGCTGAAGGACCCACGAAGAAGAACCTTCTAATGAAAAGGAGAGTCCCTAGTTAAGAGGGAGCTGTGACAAGTCCCTAATTGAGAGGCATCTTGGACAGTTTCCTGGTCAGAGGGAACTTGGATATATTCCTTTACAGGAATGGGCATATCTTCCCTAGTTGAGAGGGAGAGATAGACACAACATTCTTGTTTTCATTTGGGAAGAAAGAATGGAGGATTGGGTAATCATCTGGCATTCGATGCTCTTTAAGGATGTGTAGGGAATCCAAGATAAAAGTAGGCAAGAGGACCGATATTCTTTGAGGGCTTGGAACCAAAGATAAAAATAGTCCGAGAAGGTCATACTCAGTGAACACTCGGGTGGGTATGTACCTTGAGAGACAATGATGAAGGTGTCTATAGTCATTGGTCTCACCAACATTGTGCTCTGATCTGATGAGAGATAGAGCTGTTAATCAAGGCCTTGCTGTGGAAAAAATGTTGGTTACTATGATGCTACACAGATGGGTTACTAATTTGATTCTTCTTATGAAAAACTATTCAAATTGAGAATGACTAAGTACCATTATGAATACCTCCCTAGTTAAGAGGGAGTGTTGAAGAAAGTGTAACTAGGTTCAGTCTTCATAATGACACGATCTTTGTAAATAATGAAATAAAAGGAATAAAATTATTTTTGTATGCATTGCTGCATGGGTTTCACGAGCAAGATGTTTATTTGTTAGTGGCTCCCATTGAGAGCCTTAGGATTTATTTTAAGTTACAGAGTCAATGTCATGCTCTTCTTGAGCCTATGTGTAATGTATACAAGTCTATAAAAAAGTCTAGAAGCTCTCCAAAGACAAGCACAATCCCTCTTGATGAAGTTGGCTTCTAAACAATGTAAAAAACGCAGTCATGTAGGCTCAATAAGGAGACACAACAATTCATACTATCATGCCGACTTATATGCATGACTAACCACTATAAATAGGCATGTAAGATCCACATTATAGGAGCATACAATTTAGACATCTCTACAACTTCAGATAAGGTTCAGGATCTCGGATGCCTCTGAAATCTTATACAGTGAGTACAGTGTAGAGAACTCAGACACTTCTGATGTTCGAAGGGCAGTTACATGATGGATTTCAAAAGTCTGAACACTATATTTTCTACCTCCACACTGTCTTGATATAGTTTCGTCCTCCTCCTAGTCTCGGTGATTACAGTCATCATTGAAGCAACATTACAGTCTCGACATACTTGTGAAGAGGAGGGTCTTGAAGTGACATTCTTTGTCTCAACATACTCTCTAGATACAATCACAGTCTTGACATAATTATGATGAGAAGGATTCTAATGATCCCACAGAAATGCACTCTCTCTCATGATCACAATCATGACCTCGACATAGTGATCTCCGTCATAATGAAGATGAAGTTTCAAGGTCATGATCCTAATGAAGATTTTGGTGGTGTGGTAATGATGCAACAATCATCTTAGTGCAACAAAGTGCAGCTATGGTGAATCAGTCATGATCTTGGTGGATCTAAGTGCAACTCTCATTCATGTATATGGATATATCGTTGTTATGTTGAAGACCTCGGTGAAGGTGCAACAATGGTGTTGTAGCAGTAATGACGATCTCGGTGCTGTAGTAGTGATGGCCTCAGTGTTGTAGCAGTGATGATGATCTCAACAATGATGAAGAAGAGGATTGGTGTCTTGGTCTTGGAGTGGCTAAATAGGTCAAGGGTCATGGTCTTGGTATTTTTCAATTAGAATCTCTATAAGAAGAATTTTGTGTGGGTTTTCCTCTCAAAGAGTGAGAGGTTTTGGTCATGGCAAAAAGCCACCATCTTGTGTTCTTGTCTCTTTGTTTTGGTAACTATTTGATGAACTAAGAAGACACACTCTAATAATAACAAGCGAAGATTGTGCTAATAAGAAAAGTTAAAAGTGCCCCACAAATAGTTATCATGGCGAGAATAATCTTATTAACCTAATTTTCCCTAGATTCTTCAACACTGTCCTTTTGTGCGCATGTGGGCTTTTCTTCATAAATACACTTTCCCTTATCCAAATTGAGCACTTCAATAGTCAAAATTGGTCCTCTTGAAAAGAGGAATCTAGTCCCATGGTTGGAATTTGTCAATGAGTTGCCAAAAATTAACAATGATACCACTCAACGAGCACCACAAAGTTATTAACTAGATGACAAGCAGTTTGAGACAACAAAGGTTTATAAGATGAGATGGGAAGCAGAGGAAGAGGAAAGAAAGGTGGACCAACTAGAGCGTAGAATAAACTTGAAACCCAAAAGATTTAATTGGGCATGCTAGTGGAGGTTTTCCTCAGTTGCAGACCTCCCTTTTCTCAATATAAAATGTTCATGTAAGGAAAATATCTATTGTTTCAAAAAAATGCGCTCATGATTGGTAAACCTTTTGAGATCACCAATCCTCTTAACTTCCTTGCAACCTGCTTAGAGTGCACTCACAAAGAAAAGAACCTCCTTTGTGAGTTATATCAACATGATGTCTTGTTATTTCATGACAAATTTTGGAACATCAATCATTTTGTGGGGGATATTCAAATAAGAGATTTTTTTTCCTTTTTGACCAATCAAGTTGACTAGGTTGTAGCTCATAAAGTTGTTGAAACAATTTTGATAGTATTATATGGATAAGAGCAGAACACTCCATGCCCTTACAGGTCATCTATAAAAATAAGAGTTGGATTTCTTCTCCCCTATAGAAAAAAATTGCATTGAAGAATAAGCAGAAGGCCATTACATGTTGCTTGGATAAAATCAACATACTTAGAGAACTTGTCGAGGAAGGATGCAAAGGATGCAAAGTAAGATGGAAACAAGCTAGGGGGTACATCAAGCAAAAGGTTTTATTAAATCCTAGCAATTTACAGATTGCCTTGGAGAGAGTGCAGAACTATGTAAGATGCATAGGGAATGTGGGAAAAATTGGATCAGACTAAATTTCCATTATCCCATGATATGGTTCCTAAACAAGCCCTATAAGAAGGAATATAAGCTGGCCAAGGAAAAGGAATTTCCTTGCTAGAAAGGTGTATGTGAAAAAGGAGGATGCCTCCTTCTAAATGAAGCAGGATAGATAGAATTTAGCCTTAGCAACCTCCACGGGAGCCCTGTTCTCTTTGACTTTGACTAACCGCTAGTTGCATAAAGGACATGCAACAATTTTTGCGGGGGGAGATGATGAGTGTCTGAATTGACACATTTTCAACATTTGCCCATAACCTTTTTGATGTCATTCTTCCACTTTCCATTCCTTCTCTATGCATTTTTCATCCATTATCATCCTATTTCTAGAATACATATGAATAATCTATTTTTCACCACTTTTAGACATTACTATGCATCATGTTGTGAAAATGCCATCTTTCATACTAATATTGTCAGACAAGATCAAAATTCAATGGCTTCAACCCCTCTATGTTGCTGCAACACTAGTTGCAACCCCACAACCAGTGCTACCAACCGACAAATAGGTGCTACAACTCCTTGAACCAAGACAAACAAGCGTTGCAACTCCATGCCATTATTTCAACTCCTCTACATTGCTGCAACTCCAACATGATCGCTTACATAAAGGAATGTTGCAACTCATGAATTCCTTGGACTTTGCATTGTTGCAACTCCTATTGTTGCAACTTCGACATACCATTTCAAGTCATCAGTCAATGCTCCAATGGTACGCCCAACACAGGTCTCTCACAATGGAAGTTGATGGAGGCAAGTGGGTGACCAATTAAGAAGGACAACTCGGTTAGCAATGACCCCCAGTTAATCAGAAACAACCTTTACTTAATTCCCACCAATTTCTGAATATATGTTGTAATTGAACAAGGCACCTAATTCTCTCAAGCTGGTTGTCCAACCTTACATTTAGTTTAGATTGCAAGCATCTTGTATAACTACCTGGCTTCCTTCAAAGCCCAAGAAAAGGAGAAACAAAGGAAGGATTTTATGTTAGCTGATATATAATTTATCTTTTCATTGTAGTGGAAAATTTCTTTGTTTCAATCATTCAATGTCAATTATGTGATTGTGTGACTGAAGATTTCACAATACCTCATCTAAGGAGCTAGGGGCCCCTCCTTAGGTCGGTACTACTAGGCAACATTAATAGGTAGCTAGCATTTGCAATTTTATTAATTTATAATTAGTTCCTATTGTTGTAGTTCCTTTCATTTTTATTTTTTTTTGAATTTGTCTACTCCTATATTGATACAAAAATATTTTTACAAAGAGGCAGTGGCCTTGAGAAGTTTAGCCCAAAGATGCGGCATGCTCACATTACATAGCTGAACACTGACCAAAAAGACTTGCTGAAGACTGACCAGAAGAGCTTCTAGGACCATGACCATGACTAGTTCATAGAAACAGAATACGCCAATATCGAAACTGAAGATTGACCAGAGGTAATTCAAAGACCAAAACAGGTTGACTGGGCCCATACAAATAAACAAGGAAGTGCTGCCCAATTCAAAATTGAAATCTGACCCATTAAACAACTGTAACCGTAACTGAGACCCAAAGACACAGTCAGAAGAATGCTGCCCACGCAGGGGAAACTGGAAATTTAACTTTAGAAAAAAGCTCTGAGCATGAGAACTGTAGAGCATATAATGACTATAAAACAGGAGGGAATTGAGCACCTTCGAGCAACAGAGAATCAAAAACCATTGAACACAGACCTAATTAAGCTTCATGAGAGGTGGAAGGCGACTCTTCAACGATGCGACACCCATATTTGTAGGGATCTTCATCCTCAGAGGGATGGCTCTGTTTGCCTGAAGAACCGCCACCAGTAGGGGCGCTCGGACCAGCTTGAAAGTTCATGTCTTGGGTTGCAGTGCTACCAGGATCCTTACTCTGCTTATTGTCAATATGAGAAGTGCCACGCTTATCTTCTGCCCTCGTCTCCAGAGTCACCCCTGGTGTCACAACAACCAGACTAGAAGTATCCTCTCGAAGCTCAATGGTGACTGAAGCTATGCAGGAGAAATTACTGAGTGTATAGGGGAACTGAAAACCAGTGGTATGAGATTGAGAATTATGAGAGCGCACTGCTGAATTATCCTGCCCTCGACCCCGTCCACGACCACTCCTGGTAACGGGATATCGATCAGAGCATAAGTATGAGGAATAAGACGAGGAGTCCGAAGTAGAGGAGGAGGGCTGGCGGATAACTTGCCCAGGGGAACTTCCCCTCCTGCAACGCATTCTCTGGCGCAATCTAGGCATAATGAAAAGAGCATGAGGTGTTGAATAGGCAGTAGTACTGTGAAGGCAGGGGGGACTGAAAGGGCCTAGCTTCAGCTCGTAGAGGAGTACTGGGAAAGACTGAGGATGAGCGACAACTAAATTTGCAGAATGGGCTTTGTGAAACATGAAATCCCGGCAATAAATCTGTTAGCGCTTGAAATTTCACCTCAGGCTGAGAAAGGTAAACTTCAAGGCAACATCAAACCACTTAGCTTCGTAGCTAGCCCTACGGGGCAGGAGAGGGCTCTCTCTGGTATATCTCAGTAAAGATCTTCAATGGGCGAGATGACCAATAGGAAAACACTGATTTTAGGCTAGTAAACTGATCAAGAGGTTTAAATTCGGGATTTTTAAAGTTTTGGTGGAAAATTGGGGAATGGCAATTTCGGGTGCGGGGATTGGACACAATTTTCGCAGGGGGTTCTTTTGGGCGAGGTAGGAAAAAGTATTGATGCCATTGATAGAGATGGATGGATGAGAATGACTGGTGAGGAGTTAAGGAGAGCAAGCAATAACCTTGAATTCCCCTTAAACAGTTGAAAACATTGATATTAAGCAAACTTAAAAGCAGAGCATGACAGTCATGAATTCTACTTTAACACTTCATTTGCCTAATTTGCAGAAGGAAAAGTAAGGAAATGATTCACATAAAACACTTAAAAGTACAAAGAGAAACACACCATCAATACATGTGACCACAAGAATCCCAAAAAGGACTGCAAAACCCTGGTCTTCCTTTGCCAAAAATTGCAGAGATACAGTGAATAATACAATAAGAGCTTCTCCCTCAAGAGTCCAACCATGAAAATGAGCAAGAGTGTACATAATATAGATCATCTAACATATTTCCCTGCCTCTAGGAGTCGAGTTCACTATCCTAGGAGCTGTTTCAACCAATTCTAAACTAAGCACTGAAAACTAGGCAGTCAAAACAACTTGCCTCTATAAGCTAGGAAACCAATTCATTCATTTAATTTTCACCTATCTCATGAATGAATATTCTAGAAGAGATACATAAGTGTAAAAGTGTCATAAAATTACATCATTTACAACAAGGAGGATAAAAATCAACTCCAAAAAGTCAAACATAGTCAAAACTACGTTTTGCTGAGCTGTAGGCTGAAATCCTGAGCAATTTGCCTGATGGGTCAGGCGCCTTTGAGAGCACTTTTGGGGCACTTCTAGCTGTCCAAATGGGGCAAGAGTAGGCTTGTTGGAAAGGTCTGGATGTCTACTTTCCAACACAAGTGGAATTTCTGAATTTGGTGGTTATTTACCCCTCCAAAATTGCAATCTTCCAAGACTGCTTTCTGTGTGTCAAAAATGTGGCAGAAAGTCATTTTTTGCTTGTTTTTTGATTTTCTGGAGGCCAAAAACTTCATAAAATCTCTTGGAAATGGGTGAGAATGTGTAACTTTTCATGAAAAATCCAGAAATGCTGAGTTTTCCCGGAACGGAGTAGCCAAATGAAAGGGTCGCGCGGGGGGTGAGACCCGTTGAGGAGACAAAACCTGTTTTTTGCCTGAAAAAACCAAAAATGACCCAAAATGCTCAAAATTTCTTGGAATTTGTGCTGGGACTGAGCTATTTAGTGCCATGCTCCTTCAAGGAAGCCTTGGCCAAGATGTGGAGGGGGTCGGACCTTTTTCTTCGTTTTTGTGCTTTGGCCAACCGCCTTTGGAGCACTTTCATCTTCGCCTTGCACACGTGCATCCGTGCCCAATAATGATTCTTCATGTTTCTAAGCAATTTCTTATCTTGGTTGGCCTTGGCCAACAGCCTCTCCAAATGAGCATTGAGCCAGATAAGCATAGACTCTCGCTCAACGGGTACTAAATCACCGGGTCTTCTTTGATTCAAGTTGTGGTCACTACGAATCCTCCACAACTCATCAAGAGTTTGCTCATCCTCCAACTGCTTGTTGTGCTGCTCTAAATAGGTGATCCTCCACTGTGCCATCTCTAACTTCTGCTGCAACAAGCGGTTCTCGGCCTCCTTTTGCTGAATGACCTCATGAAGCTCCGTGGTAGGAGAGTGGGTATCAAGATCAATGATATCAATGTCGGGATCACCGGTCATTCCCTCCTCGATCATGGGCTGCTTGCCCCTCTGTGCTGCCTGTGCTGCTGAAGAAGGCGAGGTCCCTTCCACCCGATGTGGAGATAGCACTACGCTGAGCTGATGCAAATAAGGCCCTTTGGCCTCTCTGATAAGTGACCAATGGAGAAGAGCTGACATATCTAGTCACGGGGGTGTCATGCTGCTGTGATAGTCCTCCCTCCTCGTGAACAACCTCAGGATGTGGTGGTGGTGGTGCTGTGAAAAGCTCACGAGAGATAAACTCCACCCATGGGATGCCCTGCTGAGCCAACTGATGTATGACCACAAGCTGAATCAAACCATAATGATAAAGGCTCCTATACTGCTATGCTGGGCTCTTCCTCTGCATCAAGGGCACCATCCTCTCAATGTTCCGGCACAAGAAAACAGGGATGTTCATCATCCGTACCCGTGTGAAATGCATCAACAGGTGAATATGGTACGAATATACCTGTGAAAATCTGCCCTCACAGGTGAAATAGAGCATGATAAGCCTCATCATGGGGGCATACTCACTCCTCAGAAATCTGAAGGGAAATACACCCGTCAAGTGTCTCATGAATGCAAGTCTAATGAAAGGCTCATACTGAACACTGTCCAACATCTTGCGCTTATTCCACACCTCTCCGACATTAGGTATCCCTGTGGTTTGAGCAATCATCTCGGGTGTCAATGTAAAATCCACCCCGGCAAGGTTCACATGTCCATCATGCAAATGCAAAACAAATAAGCGAGCCAACTCCCTGTGATGCTGAATCCGAGAGATCCTCTCGCAAAACTCATAGCAAGACATATAACGGAAGCATGATACTACCATTGGACAAGCCTGCAAATCGGTCAAAGAGGTGGGCTCCTCTCTCCTATGATGACCGCCCTTTCCACCCTTGTGAGGCCTCCTCTGTACCTCAAACTCTGAAGCTGACGCATGGTCATCACTTTGCGCATAATTGGTTTCGGTTTCTGACATTGTTTTAGGAGCAAAGTGGCTGAAATATACTGCTGTTTTTGCTTTGTAAACTGCTGATTAGAATGCTGTTTCAAGGGGACAAGGAGCACGAGGGAAATGTTAGGGGAGGGATACTTTAAAGGGAAAACGGGAATAATAATAAAACATGGAGTTTAGGGGAATAATTATTGCATATAATCATTATACAATTTGATTTACAAGGATATTATGAGAGGTAGGGTTAGGGTGTAATTTTTTGATTTCTTGGGAAGAGGGGTAGGGTTTAGGGCTCTTCACATATTTGGAAGGGAAATTTACATAGAATGATAAGGAATATGAAATGGGAGATGGAAAAAAAATGAGAACAATGGGATACCTCAAAACAGCATATAAAACCCTAGCAATTTGACAACTTCAAACCAAAAGCACAATGGAGACTTTCACTTGCAAATGGAGACTTTTACAAATACAATCATGACCTTCTTGAACTGGCAATAATTTTTTATGATGGAGGGCCTACCTTGCAAAATTTGGCAATTTGTGGTTCCTTGGCAAGTTTGCTGGCGGTTTTGGCAGAGAGAGTGTTGATGGGTCGCGCGCCTCACCCAACGGTTGCGCGCCTTCAACGGGTCGCGCGGGTTATAACTTAACACTGGCACAGGGCGCCTGACGGGTCGCGTGCCTCCAACGGGTCGAGCGCCTGGTTCAACGGGTCGCGCGCCTTCCCAACTCACACAATTCGCTCAAACTCTCTTGGAAACAATTGCTCTATCACTCGAATGCACAATGAGGCTTGATGGAGGGAGATTAGAGCTTTTATAGCCTTGTTTGAATTAATTTCATGTCATAACCCACTTTATAATGTTTTTTCATGACACTTTATAAACTTGACTTTTTTGGTTTCCTTTTGTCCTGAAATTGATTGATTTGATGCTTTTCTTTGATAATTTTTGCAGGGATAGCATCTGAGGGATCTTGACAAGGGAGCCAGGGTTACATGTTGTCCTTTGAATCATTTTGAATTTTTACAACTTTTTACAAAACTTTGAGAAAATGACCTTGGGCTTTAAAAACAGGGTTTTTAAATCCAAGGTAAAAATTAGCTGTACAAGATGAAATCTTTTGAAGAAACACTTCGATAGTCATCCCTCTGGCCTGCTGGGCATTTATTGACTTTTAAAGACCTGACCTTAAAGAAAAATTGGACCCAAACCCTAGACCTAGGACTTTTGACCTCAAGACAAGACAAGCAACCTTAAAAGAGTTTATTGACTGAAACAACTTGATCCAGCAGTGCCAAGAGGGGAATAAAGACACCAGCTCCTCCATCAGGGTTATGGCATGCCTAATGGAATGCAAATGAGATGACACTGATGAGACACCTACTTATGCAAATGCAAAGAGCTTTGATCGCTGATGGAGGGCTACTAGACCGACTCTAACATTGGCTCCAATGGGGATGGTAGCTCCTTGGAGGTACCAAGAACCGCAGACCTCTGGGAGAGCAGACCAGTGCTTTCAACCATTGGGCAATGGAGTCAAAAACTCAAGCTGAAATGCTTGACTAAAAACTGATGACTTGACAACACAAATTGACTCTCACTCAACTAAAAACTGACTTGATACTTAAACACAACCGACAAACTGAAATGATGCTCAATTTTGAGCTTATTCATCAAAACCTACTCTAACAGTTTCATTCATCACCTGATCAAGTGAAATGAAGCAACCAATGCAACCAAGTAAGTATCACGTCTGCTGGTTGAATTCTCCACAAGTTCTCGCTTATGAATAACAAGAGAGAACTCCTGAAAGGCAACTCCCATGACAACTTAGAAACAGATCCGTGGAATGATATGAATTCTCTATCCACCTCCAAAAACACTGCATAAGGATCTTGAAATTCAAGCACACTGGAACTTAGCTCATCTAATGGATTACTTCTCGTTTCCTCATACCATGAATGCAAACTTTGATTTGAGCCTTGTGATGAGACCTCTGCTGAAAATGACGAAGAAACCGGCTGCCGGATCAAGTTCATATCAGCACATGTTTCAAGCTCACATATAGACAATGGAGAAAAACTTTGACTGCAAACCTCATCCAAAACATCAGCTATTGGATCATGAAAAACTTGAAAAGACTACTGTAATGTATCCATTGAAAATGTATGACATCCTTCTAGCTGTTCATCTTTTTCTTGAGAGATTTTACAAAGATTCTGCCTTATAAACTGAAATGCTTCGAAACAAAAGGGTATAGGATCTTCCTGCATCATCAAATCATGTATTTCATCTTTCACAGCTTCATCTGTAATCTGCCCTTCAATTTCATTTGGTGGCTGCAAATCTGATGCTACAGGCTGCTCAAGAATTTTGTTATCTATCTCATCCTCAAAATTAACACTGAGAAATTGCTGATTTGTGATAGGCTGTTCATTTGAAGATTTACTATGCAATCTACCCTTCAAAAACTGAAATGATTCAAAACAGAATGGTACAGAGTCACCTTGAATCATTAAATCATGTGTGTGCACTTCCAAGTCTTCATCTACAACTTGAAAATCAATGACTTTCGGGGGTTGCAAATCTGAATATGAGAAGTCTTGAACAAAATTTCCTTTGCTCTCAGGATGATTCAAATCAAGACTTGTTGACATTTGATTTCTGATTGCATGGTAGTTATCTCTGATGAACTGAAACGAGTCAAAACAAAAAGGCAAAGATCCTTCACTTACTTCAAACTTTGATGCACTTTCCTCATCATTGTCATAGCTGATATGTGATGGCCGAACATTGTATTCAAGCTGCTGAAAATGGACTTTTTCCTCGCACAAACTAGCTGCTGATTCGTCTACAAGATTAGCTTCTGTTTGGAGAACATAATCATCATCATACTGATCAACCTGAGGCAAATCATCGGTATAAAGCATATCATCAAGCATGCAGGTCATATCAACAGTTCTTTCTTCGCCAAGGTGATCTACAAAACAATCATTATCAGATCTATGACAACTGGGATAAGAAAGAAGATATTTTGGATCAGCAACTTGTTCTTCTTCAATCAGCGAGCCATGAGCTTGAACATCATAATCATTCCTTGCGTTGATCTTGTCCATCATCTTTTCCAATGTACTTACCAAAATGTCAAGCTTCACCTCTAGAGATGTCGATTCGGCCGGATCTATGTTTTTCATCTCTTCTTCCTTCAACCTTGCCCGTCGGATCAGCAGATGCGCCTCTACATTTACTGCACTGTTTTTCATCTCATGAAGTGTTGCAATATCCCTTTCTCTCAGCTGAAACTCCATCTCCGGATCAAAGGCACCCGGATAGTGCAAGAGAGCCGATCTAGGGGTAGGTCTTATATCAACTGGCATCGAATAATAAACTTGGTTAAATCTGGCTGAAAACTGTTGTACTGTCTCCCCTGGCAATCTTTTCAGCTGGTTATACTCTTCTACAATCAAGAGAAGGTTCTGTCCGATCATCCACCTGTCGAGAAAAACTTTGACAAGCTGCTGGAAATCTGAGATGCTCACATCAGGCACGGCTTTGAACCAACTCTTCACTTTGGCTTGCAAAGAAAGAGCAAAAAGCCTTATACTGACATCCTCTTCATCAACTTCAAAAAGATCTAGAAAATTCTCAACATTCTGCACATGTTAGCACTTGAAATTTCACCTCAGGCTGAGAAAGGTAAACCTCAAGGCTACATCAAACCATTTAGCCTCGTAGCTAGCCCTACGGGGCAGGAGAAGGCTCTCTCCGGTCAATCTCGGCAGATCTTCAATGGGATGAGATGACCAACAAGGTAACACTGATATTAGGCTAGTAAACTGATTAAAAAGGTTGATTTGGGGTTTTTTGGGTTTTTGGTGGCAAATTGAGGAATTGCAATTTTGGGTGTGGGGATTTGACACAGTTTCTGCAGGGGGATCTTTGGGGCGAGGTAGGAGACCGTATTGATGCCTTTGATTGAGGTGAGTGGATGGAAAAGACCGGTGAGGAGCTAAGGAGAGAAAATAATACTTTGAATTCTCCTTAAACAGTAGAAAACATAGAAATTAAACAAATTTAAAAGTAGAGCATGGCAAGCATGAATTCTTACTTTAACACTTCATTTGTTTAATGTGCAGCAGTAAAGGAAAGGAAATGATTCACATAAACACACTTACAAGAACATTGAGAAACACACCATCAACACATGAGTCCACAAGAATCCCAAATAGGACTGCAAAACCCTGGTCTTCCTTAGCCAAAAATTGCAGAGATACAGTGAAATAATACAATGATAGCTTCTCCCTCAAGAGTCCAACCATGAAAATGAGCAAGAAAGTACATAATATAGATGATCTAACCTCTTTCCCTGCCTCCATGGGTCGAGCTCACTATCCTAGGAGCTGTTTCAACCACTTCTAAACTAAGCACTACAAACTAGGCAGTCAAAACAACTTGCCTCTATAAACTTGGAAACCAATTCATTCATTTAATATTTACCCTTTTCATGAATGGATGTTCTAGAAGTGTTACATAAGAGTAAAAGTGTCTAAAAAGTACAATAATTACATCAATAAGGATCACATTTCATCTCAAAAAATCAAACTGAGTCAAATCTGCGTTTTCTGGGCTGTACAGTGCATTTCTGAACAAAACTGCCTGACAGGTCGCGCGCCACTCCCTGACAGGTCGCGCGCCTTTGGAGCCATGTTTGGGGCACTTGCAGGTGGCCAAATTGAGCAAAAGTAGGCTTGTTGGAAAGGTCTGTGAGTCTACTTTCCAAACCAACTGGAATTTTTGAATTTGGAGTTCATTTTCCCAGTCAAAAATCAATTCTCCCAAGACTGCTTTCTGCAACTCACAAAAGGGGCAGAAAGTCATTTTTTGCTATTATTTTGACCTTTTGGAGGCCCAAAACTTCATAAAAACTCAAGTCCATTCACAGGCATGTGTAACTTTGCATGACAAATCTAGAAATACTGAGTTTTTGCCAAACTGAGTTGCCATGATGTAGGGTCGCGCGGGGGGTGAGACCCGTTAAAGGGAAAAACCTGCAAATTGCCAAAAATTGCCAAAATTCACCCAAAATTCTCAAAAATTTTAAGGATTTGTGCTGTGGCTGGGCTAATTAGTGCCTTGATCTTTGAGGGAAGCCTCAGCCAAGATACGGAGTGGATTGGTCTTCTTTTTCCGTTTAAGGGCCTCGGACAACCGCCTTTGAAACATTTTCATCTTGGCCTTGCACACATGCATTCTTGCCCAGTAATGGTTTTTCATGTTCCTAAGAAATTTCTTCTCTTGGTTGGCCTTAGCCAACAGCCTCTCTAAGTGTGCATTCTCCTGGATGAGCATGGACTCTCGGTCAGCGGGCAAGGGATCACCAAGTCTTCTTCGGTTCAAGACTCGGTCACTACGAATCCTCCATAACTCATCAAGTGCCTGCTCATCTTCCAACTGTTTGTTGCGCTGCTCAAGGTATGTGATGGTCCATTGTGACCCCTCTAATCTCCTCTGCAAGGCATCATTTTCAGCTCTGAGATGCTGAATGGTCTCCTTTGCCTCTTGGCTCAGAGAACTAGCCTCTAGATCAACAAGCTCAATACCGGGAACTCCTGATGGACCCTCATCAATCATGGGCTGTTTGCCCCTCTCTGGTACCTGTGCTGGTGAAGAAAGTGAGGCCCCTTCCACCTGATGTGGAGATAACACTCGCTGAGCCGATGATGAAGGCGAGACCCCTTCCACCTGCTGTGGAGATAGTACTCGCCTAGCTGCTGCAAATAAGGCCCTCGGGCCTTTCTGATATGTAACCAGAGGTGAGGAGCTGACATGTCTAGTGACAGGGATGTCATGCTGCTGTGATGGTCCTCCCTCCTCGTGAACAACCCCATGATGTGGTGAAGGTGGTGCTGTGAAAAAATCTCGAGAGATGAACTCATCCCAAGAGATGCCCTGCTGAGTCAACTGATGCAATACCACTAGCTGAATCAAACCATAATGATAAAGGCTCCTGTACTGTTGTGCCAGGCTCTTCCTCTGCATCATGGACACCATCTTCTCAATGTTCTGGTAGAAGAAAACAGGGATGTTCATCATCCTCACTCGGGTGAAGTGCATCAGGAGGCGAATGTGGTATGAATATACTTGTGAAAATCTACCCTCACAAGTAAAATAATGCATAATGAGCCTCATGATGGGAGCATACTCACTCCTGAGAAATCTGAAGGGAAACACTCCTGTCAAGTGTCTCATGAGTGCTGGTCTAACGAAAGGCTCAAAATGAACACTATCCAGCACTTTGCGTTTATTCCATATCTCTCCAACATTAGGTATCCCTGTGGCCTGTGCAATCACCTCAGGTGTCAAAGTGAACTCTACCCCGGCAAGGTTGACATGTCTATCATGCAAGTGTAAAACAAACAGGCGAGCCAACTCTCTGTGGTGCTGAATACGAGAGATCCTCTCACAAAACTCATAACATGACATATACTGAAAGCAAGAGACTGCCATAGGACAGGCCTGTAATTCTGCTAAAGATGTGGGCTCCTCTCGCCTGTGATGTCCACCTTTTCCACCCTTATGTGGCCCTCCTCTGTACCTCAATCTCTGGAGATGATGAATGGTCATCACTCTGCTCATATGTTTCAGTGTCTGACATGTTTGAGGAGCAGAATGGACAAAATATACTGCTGTTTCTGCCTTTAAAAGTGCTGAATTCTATGCTGTTTCAAGAGGACAATGACATGAGGGAAATGTTAGGGGAGGGACCTTTTTACAAGGAATTGGGAATACATGAACATAACAGGGAATTTAAGGAAACATTGCAAACAATTTTTGCATATAGGAATGCATTTTTATACTCAGGGATATTGGGAAATCATTTGCAAAGATCACTGCATATGGGAATACATTTTTATACTCAGGGATATTGGGAAATCATTTGCAAAGATCACTGCATATGGGAATACAAGTATAAAAAGGGAAAATATGGGAATATGAATACATGTATTAACAGGGGAAGATAAGGAAATATACAAAACTTTTTACATATTCACCAACAAATTGCTGTGTTTTCTCATGCATATGGTGCAGCAAGATTAGGGTTTGAGTGTTTTTGATGCTTTGGGAGAGGGGTAGGGTTTGTATTTTATTTATGGAATAGTATGGGAAGCTAGATATGAGTACACATATGAGTGGAAAGGGGAAGGAGGGAAACAATTACAAAGGGAAAAAACCTTGAAACAACACAAACCCTAGCACATTTAACCATTAACATTACAGTCATTTGAAATTTCATCCACTTGCACAATTTAACTTTTAAACACAAGCATGAGGGTCATCAATCATAACCAACCACCAAACTGAAGTGTAGAGGGCCTACCTCGAACAATCTTGAAGATTTGAGGGAGTTTGAACGGTTTCGAATTGAATTTGCAGGGGAAACCTTGACGGGTCGCGCGCCACGCCCAACGGGTCGCGCCCGTTATAAAAATGCACTGAAGAAATGGCGCTGACGGGTCGCGCGCCTGGCATGACGGGTCGCGCGCCTGGCCTGACGGGTCGCGCGCGCTGTCCTGAGCCCAAATTCGACCAGACTTTGCCCAAAACTCTTGAATGCTTGCTCACTCTCACTCCTCAATGCCTTAGATGCACAATGAGAGTAAAAGGAGGGAGATTGAGTGTTTATAGTTTCATTTGAAAAAATTTCATGCTCAAACCCCATTTCTAAAGTTTTCTCATGGACACTTTTTAAAACTGACTTTTTGGCTTCTTTTGTCCTGAAATTGACTCTTTTAGTGCTTTGACTTGATTCTTTTTGCAGGGAGATCATTTGAGGGATCTTGGCAAGGGGACCAGGGTTACTGCTGCCCTTTTGAAGTCTTTTTGAAATTTCATCACTTTTTACAAAAATTTAAAATGACCTTGGTTTAAAAACAGAGTTTTTAAATCCAAGGTGAAAATGAATTGTACAAGAAAAAAATATCAAAGAAACATCTTTACAATCCTCCCTCTGGCTTGCTGAGCACTTATGAACTTTCAGAGACATGACCTTGCAGAGATTAAATGACCAAAACCCTAGACCTAGGAATTGACTTCAAGACAAAACAAGAAAAGCTTTGAAAGAGCTTAATGACTGATATGACCTGATCCAGCAAGCCAAGAGGGCACAAATACACCAGCTCCTCCATCAGGTTATGGCATGCCTAATGGAATGCAAAACATGACACTGATGAGACACCTACCTATGCAAATGCAAAGAGTTTTGATCACTGATGGAGGGCTCAAGACCGACTCTAACATTGGCTCCAATGGGGATGGTAGCTCTTGGAGGTACCAAGAACCTTAGACCTCTGGGAGAGCAGACCAGTGCTTATTAACATTGGGCAATGGAGTCAACTTTTACACATGTGACCAAATTTGAACAACTTTATTTGACTTGGACAATTGACTAAAATCTTAAGTTAACTTTGACACTAACTGACTCACTTTATGCAGAAAATAGACTGACTAAAAACTCACACCAACTAATCACCATCTTCAGAATTATAGCCTTCACCGCGGGCCCCAACTAAAGATGGAGATCAGTTCACACTTGCTGCAGAATGAAAGTAAAATGGTAATTACAATGGGAGTGATTAGAGCAGAAAATGCTCAAGCATGATACCTTTTGAGCAGCCGGCCATTCACCGACCCACCAAGACAATCATCACCGTTCATTTCTTTGAGAAGAAAGCATTTGGACCACGGTATGCTGCAATTTTGTAGGGACCTTTCCACAAGTTGTCGAATTTCCATGTTTCCCTTTGTCTTCATTTCGGGCATCCCATCTCAAAACAACATCATCTATCTGAAAATCATCTGATTTGGCCTTTTTGTCATAGATTTCTTTATGCGCTCCTGCAATTAAGGGAATTTTGATGAACCTCCTCTCGTGTCTGCTGTAAATGAATCATTTGACTGATCCGCCGTTGCATAGGATCTCCTCGCCACCAGCTTCTTGAAACAACTTGGCTACTGGAACACTAAGTGAAGTAGGAAACACTGCATCTACTCCATAAACCAGTTCAAAAGGTGACATACCAATTGACTTCTTTTGACTTACCCGATCAGCCCATAATGCATTTACTAACTTTTTGTGCCAGCTCTTCTTATTTATTTCCAGCAATTTCTTTATGATGTTCACTAGAGATTTGTTCGAAGATTCAGCCAGCCCATTACCTTGCGGATGGTAGGCGGTCGAATGCCCCAAGCTGATGTTATATTTATAGCAAAATCAACCATTTTCTTCGATTTGAATGCTGCTGCATTATCTGTAATCAACTTGTGGACAGCCGAAACGTGACAAGATATTATTCTCAAGAAAAGAAATAATTACCGAGTCCGTGGCTTGCCGGGTGGGAATGGCTTCAATCCTCTTCGTGAAGTAATCTGTGGCGGTCAATCCATCGATGCTGCCCGGAAGATGCTGGGTGGATTTCGCCAATAAAATCCAAGCCCCATTGCTGAAATGGTGCGCTGATTTCAACGGGCTTGAGAGGCAACGGCTGTAATTTTTGCTTTCCTTGAAAAATTTGACATTCATGACAACTCTTTACCGCTTTATACACATCAGAAAATAAAGAAGGCCAATAGAAACCAGCTCTCAAAATCTTATTAGCCGTGGTCTTCCAAAACAAGTGACCCCCACAGTCACCCTTGTGAAAATCTTCTACTGTTGTCTTAGCTTCTTCTTCGACCAAACAGTTCAGCAATATGCCACCGGATCTTTCCAATAAAGTGCTGATTTGATAATGCAAAATTTGGCAGCCTTTAGCTTTAATGTTCTAGCTTTGTTTCTAGCATCCCAGGGGGTGAAGACAAATTTTGAAGCACATAAACTATATCAGCATACCAAGGAGAAGACACAAAGATATCGGATACCTGTAGAACTGAATTTTCTCATCTTCATCGGACAAGGCAGCAATCAAATTGATGTCAAGGACGTGGAGATTTGTTTCAGCCATCAACTTAGCAAGACCTTGACCTTTAATCAACTTGGTAGGCTTAATTTCTACATCATACTCTAATAGTGCAGCAATCCACTTACCCCTCTTCCTTCCGGTTCCGTTTGTACTAAAACATCCTTTACAGCTGCATTGGGAACATATGCTAAAACATGAGAATTCAATATGTATACCCGGAAATTTTCAAGGCTTTGATCAGCGCCAATGCTTGCTTCTCAATAATATTATAATTCAGCGCTCCGTCCCTTATGATACGGCTGAAAAAAGCGATGGGCCTCTCAACCCCATCTCTCTTTTGCATCAATACGGCTGCCAACGTATGCTCAGAAGCAAATGAAAATAAAATAAAATCCTGTGTATAATCTGGGCTGATCAAAGTTGGGGCTGAAGATAAGATTACCTTTACCAAATTAAAAGACTTTACCGCCTCTTCGGTCCATTTGAGCTCGCTGTCCTTCTTGAGCATGTTGGTTATCTCTCTAAGATGTTCGGCAAGATTGGGAATGAAGCGACGCAGAAAATTCAATTTGCCATTGAAGGACTGAATTTCTTTCTTACTTCGGGGCTGCTCTAATTGCTGAATTGCTTCCACTCGTGCAGGATCTATACGAATGCCATCCTTAGAAATTATGTGGCCCAGCAGCTTACCTTCGCTCATAGCAAAAAGACTCTTCTTTGGATTCAATGAGATACCATACTTTCTGCACTTTTGAAACACCTTAGTCAAATGAAACAAATGCTCTTCATCTGATTTAGAAAACACGGTCAGATCATCAAGATAAACAACTAAAAAGACATCCTTCTCATTTGCAAAGGCCATGTCCATTGCCCGCTGAAATGTGGCACCCGCGTTCTTCAATCCAAACGGCATCTTGGCATAATGAAATGTACCCCATGGAGTAGTAAATGCTGTCTTGTCACGGTCATCTTCATGTACCAAAATCTGATTATATCCGGAATAACCATCAAGCAATGAC
Source organism: Pinus tabuliformis (assembly GCA_031772625.1). Lineage (NCBI taxonomy): Eukaryota > Viridiplantae > Streptophyta > Pinopsida > Pinales > Pinaceae > Pinus > Pinus tabuliformis. The sequence goes on along the minus strand of CM062810.1, from coordinate 663,367,402 downwards.
ATCCTTGATGCCCCCACTACCCGCTGCAATATATGATCCATTTTGGGCAGCGGATAATTGTCCTTTAATGACACCTTGTTCAGATTTCTGAAGTCTATACACAAGCGAATCTCGCCAGTCTTCTTTCTCACGGGCACCAAGTTAGAAATCCAATCAGAAAATCGGATTGGCACTATGATTCCAGACTTATACAACCTGTTGACTTCCTTCTCAATCAATGGCAGCAATTTAGGATTAATTCTTCTCAACTTTTGTCGGAAAGGCTTTTGATTTGGCTTTATGGGAATGGTATGCTGAATGATACTTGTGTCATAAGTTTTCAAATCTGAATAGTCCCATGCAAAAACATTAGAAAACGAAGACAATAATCTGATATACTCTTTCTTTACCTTGGCGGCAATGCTTTCGAGAGCTTCACCATCTTTGGATTTTCGGCTGTCCCAAGATTGACATCTTCAACACCTTCATCCGTTGGCCTCAAAGTTGGCTTGCGGCCACATCATCTTGATCGAACAATTCTTCCAAAGGAATTAATCCTTTAGGAATGTAATTGTCCTTGAGCTGCAACACATCCATATGATTTACTCCTTCAGCTTCCGTGTCTATTGAAATGTCTTCGAATTTACCCTCAATTTGCAGAAAATCTTTGATTTCTTCGTCATCTTGGAAAACTTGCCAACACCTTTGATTATCTGGAACTGTAGGACGATGCTTCACATATATCTCAAACTTATTGCTGGAATTCATGGGTATTTTCAATTACTTGCTGCCTTTGCCAATGCATCCGCAACACCATTTTGAATCCGGGGCACACATGTCAAAGTATGTTCTGAAAACCGCTTTAAGATATCTAGGACAACATTCCGATATGCTCGCATACGAGGATGTTTGGCCTGAAATTCACCTTTCACTTGCTTGATAACCAACTCGGAGTCGCCATATACCGCTATCTTCTTTGCCTTCAACTTCCGAAGAATTTTCAGACCAGCAATAAGAGCTTCGTATTCCGCCTCATTATTTGAACAATCAAATGCCAATTTATAAGAACATACCCGTACCTTGCTTGGAACTTGGTTTTGGACTGAAAATGGGCTTCGAATCCACACACTATATACCAGCACCATCGCTGCCCACTGCGCCATCAAAATCCATGGTCCAAAGACCATCCTCATCATCATCTAAGTGCTGAAAATCTGATGTTGATGCATACTCTGTTTGCTGCCCATTTGTTTCAGCAATTGGCCTTATGACAGCAGACCTTTCTTCACTTTCCTTTGTCAAAAATTCTCTGAAATTTTCTGAAATTCCTGGTATATCTTCTACTTGCACTAACTGACTATCTACCTCATTGAAATTATCCGCAAACAAAACAAAAGATTCTAAATCTGTTTGTACATAATTTACAGGATGATTGACTGGCTTTTCCTTACTAGTGATCATGTATTTCATCTTTTGTTCCCGATATAACTTCCTCATTTGACCGAAAACTGGAATTGTGGCATATGAAAAATCAAGCTGAAGTGTACCTTTGAGCTTGGCTCCCCATGATCTCGACAGCAACATGCCAAACCGCGGAGGAATATCCGCCACCACACATCCATCAAAACATTCTTCGCTGGAATTTGATCTAGACTCACCACCAAGTCTTTGATCAAACCAATACATCTTACCCGGCTGGAATCAAACGAATACAAATCATGATACTTCCTTGTGATGTCAAGTCCCAGCTTCTCCATGATCGTTTTCGGCATCAAATTATGTGAAGCTCCCGAGTCAAACATGGCATTGTGCAACACAAACTCATGCAATCGTAAACTGATATAAAATGGAGGAACATCACTTTCAGGAGACTCACCATTTAAAGCTGGCCCAAAAATCAACTATGGCTGATCATCTTGTACATTCACCGTGTCTAGCATTGGATCAAAATTCAACATCTTGGAGAGCTGGCCTCGGTAGGTGCTATTTTCATGATTTCTGTCAAAGGAATGGGCACTTTCAACTTTGCAATCTCATTCTCCAAACTGAAAACTGAAACCTTCTCACCTTCTTTAGCCGGATTATCTCTTTTTTTTTTTATCTTTTTGGTGCATTTGATGGCTGATCCGTCTTAGCTGCTGGTGATGATTGACTTGTTGAAGGACCGACTATGTCTTTTCCTTTTGCATGTGAGGAAACCAAATCATTCTTTGCTGATGTATCTTTCCTTTTCTGAATGGGATTTATGGGAATAGCTCGGTTTCTCAATTGTCTTTGCTGGCCTTGCTGGGCTGATAAAGCATGCAAATACCCTCTTTGATACTCTTCGGATTCTTCTTCAAGTATTGCATCGTTTGACAAAATATAATGCTCATCTTGGGGAATGATGGAATTACTCACCAACTCATCTTCTTCTGTAATATAAGTGGGCATGTCATCAGGAGTGAAGAAGTGATTTTCCTCTCCAACATTATCACCTTCATCCTCTGATTCTTGGCTAACAAAATTCTGCTGAAAAGGAGGTTTCATTTGCTGCTGAACTGCTCCTCTTGTGCCTTTGTTTCACGCTGCTTGATCCTATATTGTTGCTGCTGTTGACCTCTGAAATTTGGATTACGAATCTGAGGCTCCGGCTTGTCAATACTAACCTTTTCAAATACCCTTTTAAGCTGTTCAAGTTCACGGAGAACCTGATTTGATGTGGATGCTTCCTCCTTGATTGTGACTCGCTTTTCAGCCTTCATTCTTGCTCTTTGTCATTTAACTTTGCCTCAACGCTGACAGCAATCTTCTGCATATCCTCCAAGGTAGGAGGTCTCCTTCTCTCAATGAATAAGCCATCTCCGGATCAAAACCATCCGGGAACTTAAGAAGTGCTGATTTTCTTGACGGTCTCAAGTCATCGGGAATAGCATTGTAAACTGTATTGAATCTGATTATGTAATCTTGAACTGACTCACCCGGATTACGCTTGAGGTTGTTGTATTCGGCATTAATCTGAAGCGGATCCTTTCTGATTTCCCATCGATCTAAAAACTGATTCTGAAGTGCTTCCAAAGTGGCAATGTTGTTAGCTGTCAACCCTCTGAACCATTTTCTAACTTCTCCTGCAAATGTTTGCACGAACAACCGCATGGTAACATCTTCTTCATCTAACTCATATAGATCGAAGAAGGTGGTCATTTTGTCGATATGTTGCTGAGTGGTAATACTTTGCGGAGTGCCATCAAACATAGGAATTTTACTTTGATAATCAGCTGGCATATCATGAAGATTTGCAGGCAAAACAAGTGGGGCAAACCAAGCAGCCATTGCTCTAGGAGGAGGAGTAGGATGAGTATGAAGAGGAGGAGCTGTGATAGCAGGGACTATAATAAGCGGAGGTGTAGTTTGTGGAGTTGGGGGAGTCGGAGGGGTAGGAGAAGTAGGAGGAGTATGGGGTGTAGGAGGAGAACCGACTGTGGATTCGGGATATGTGATTATAGGTGAAACTGAAACATAAGGAGGATAAGATTCTTCGTGAGCCGTGATAGTGGATCCAATGTGATCAGAGATATTCTCAACAAAATCAGCAAGGGTAGTAGCTTGAATATGTGTCTGGAGATGTCGCAAGATGAAATTTTCGACCAATTTGTTATGTTTCTCAAATTCAATAGCAGCTGCAAAATCAGGGTCAAGGACTAGAGAATCGAGCGCACTTTCAGACTTGGCTTTAAACAGAGACAACTCAAAGCTTTCGTCAAAATCTAAATCTTCAAGATAATCAAAAATAGCTGGGCATGAATGAGATCTGAAAATGGGTCTAGGATCTGTAGCCAGCTTGTTTTTCTAAAAAGACTAGGAAAGAAAAACCATTCAGCCTGTGAAAACTCTCAACCTATCATCCACGGCTCAGAGTTAACAATTATACTGGGATAAAGTGTCAATGAAGCGCTACGTTCACAAGCTCACGGAGATTGACTGAAGCAGCGTTTATCTACTAACGCTGATGTAAAACAAGAGCGTTTTCGAAGGCTACCTGGCGTAACTTCAGGCTCCGTCTAAGACTTATGAAATAACACGTCAATGAGCAAACAATTAGTTGTTCTTCCCCAGTATGGTCGCCAGTATGTTAGCGCTTGAAATTTCACCTCAGGCTGAGAAAGGTAAACCTCAAGGCTACATCAAACCATTTAGCCTCGTAGCTAGCCCTACGGGGCAGGAGAAGGCTCTCTCCGGTCAATCTCGACAGATCTTCAATGGGATGAGATGAACAACAAGGTAACACTGATATTAGGCTAGTAAACTGATTAAAAAGGTTGATTTGGGGTTTTTTGGTTTTTGGTGGCAAATTGAGGAATTGCAATTTTGGGTGCGGGGATTGACACAGTTTCTGCAGGGGTTCTTTGGGGCGAGGTAGGAGACCGTATTGATGCCTTTGATTGAGGAGTGGATGGAAAAACCGGTGAGGAGCTAAGGAGAGCAAATAATACTTTGAATTCTCCTTAAACAGTAGAAAACATAGAAATTAAACAAATTTAAAAGCAGAGCATGGCAAGCATGAATTCTTACTTTAACACTTCATTTGTTTAATGTGCAGAAGTAAAAGAAAGGAAATGAATCACATAAACACACTTACAAGAACATTGAGAAACACACCATCAACACATGAGTCCACAAGAATCCCAAAGAGGACTGCAAAACCCTGGTCTTCCTTAGCCAAAAATTGCAGAGATACAGTGAAATAATACAATGATAGCTTCTCCCTCAAGAGTCCAACCATGAAAATGAGCAAGAAAGTACATAATATAGATGATCTAACCTCTTTCCCTGCCTCCATGGGTCGAGCTCACTATCCTAGGAGCTGTTTCAACCACTTCTAAACTAAGCACTACAAACTAGGCAGTCAAAACAACTTGCCTCTATAAACTTGGAAACCAATTCATTCATTTAATATTTACCCTTTTCATGAATGAATGTTAGAAGTGTTACATAAGAGTAAAAGTGTCTAAAAATACAATAATTACATCAAAAGGATCACATTTCATCTCAAAAAGTCAAACTGAGTCAAATCTGCGTTTTCTGGGCTGTACAGTGCATTTCTGGACAAAACTGCCTGACAGGTCGCGCGCCACTGCCTGACGGGTCGCGCGCCTTTGGAGCCATGTTTGGGGCACTTGCAGGTGGCCAAATTGAGCAAAAGTAGGCTTGTTGGAAAGGTCTGTGAGTCTACTTTCCAACCCAACTGGAATTTTTGAATTTGGAGTTCATTTGCCCAGTCAAAAATCAATTCTCCCAAGACTGCTTTCTGCAACTCAAAAAAGGGGCAGAAAGTCATTTTTTGCTAGTATTTTGACCTTTTGGAGGCCCAAAACTTCATAAAAACTCAAGTCCATTCACAGGCATGTGTAACTTTGCATGAAAAATCTAGAAATGCTGAGTTTTTTCCAAACTGAGTTGCCATGATGTAGGGTCGCGCGGGGTGTGACCCGTTAATGGGAAAACCTGCAAATTGCCAAAAATTGCCAAAATTCACCCAAAATTCTCAAATTTTTTAGGATTTGTGCTGCTGGCTAATTAGTGCCTTGATCTTTGAGGGAAGCCTCAGCCAAGATACGGAGTGGATTGGTCTTCTTTTTCCGTTTAAGGGCCTCGGACAACCGCCTTTGAAACATTTTCATCTTGGCCTTGCACACATGCATTCTTGCCCAGTAATGGTTTTTCATGTTCCTCAGCAATTTCTTCTCTTGGTTGGCCTTAGCCAACAGCCTCTCTAAGTGTGCATTCTCCTGGATGAGCATGGACTCTCGGTCAGCGGGCAAGGGATCACCGGGTCTTCTTCGGTTCAAGACTCGGTCACTACGAATCCTCCATAACTCATCAAGTGCCTGCTCATCTTCCAACTGTTTGTTGCGCTGCTCAAGGTATGTGATGGTCCATTGTGCCCCTTCTAATCTCCTCTGCAAGGCATCATTTTCAGCTCTGAGATGCTGAATGGTCTCCTTTGCCTCTTGGCTCGGAGAACTAGCCTCTAGATCAACAAGCTCAATATCGGGAACTCCTGATGGACCCTCATCAATCATGGGCTGTTTGCCCCTCTCTGGTACCTGTGCTGGTGAAGAAAGCGAGGCCCCTTCCACCTGATGTGGAGATAACACTCGCTGAGCCGATGATGAAGGCGAGACCCCTTCCACCTGCTGTGGAGATAGTACTCGCCTAGCTGCTGCAAATAAGGCCCTCGGGCCTTTCTGATATGTAACCAGAGGTGAGGAGCTGACATGTCTAGTGACAGGGATGTCATGCTGCTGTGATGGTCCTCCCTCCTCGTGAACAACCCCATGATGTGGTGAAGGTGGTGCTGTGAAAAAATCTCGAGAGATGAACTCATCCCAAGAGATGCCCTGCTGAGTCAACTGATGCAATACCACTAGCTGAATCAAACCATAATGATAAAGGCTCCTGTACTGCTGTGCCGGGCTCTTCCTCTGCATCATGGACACCATCTTCTCAATGTTCTGGTAGAAGAAAACAGGGATGTTCATCATCCTCACTCGGGTGAAGTGCATCAGGAGGCGAATGTGGTATGAATATACTTGTGAAAATCTACCCTCACAAGTAAAATAATGCATAATGAGCCTCATGATGGGAGCATACTCACTCCTGAGAAATCTGAAGGGAAACACTCCTGTCAAGTGTCTCATGAGTGCTGGTCTAACGAAAGGCTCAAAATGAACACTATCCAGCACTTGCGTTTATTCCATATCTCTCCAACATTAGGTATCCCTGTGGCCTGTGCAATCACCTCAGGTGTCAAAGTGAACTCTACCCCGGCAAGGTTGACATGTCTATCATGCAAGTGTAAAACAAACAGGCGAGCCAACTCTCTGGGGTGCTGAATACGAGAGATCCTCTCACAAAACTCATAACATGACATATACTGAAAGCAAGAGACTGCCATAGGACAGGCCTGTAATTCTGCTAAAGATGTGGGCTCCTCTCGCCTGTGATGTCCACCTTTTCCACCCTTATGTGGCCTCCTCTGTACCTCAATCTCTGGAGATGATGAATGGTCATCACTCTGCTCATATGTTTCAGTGTCTGACATGTTTGAGGAGCAGAATGGACAAAATGTACTGCTGTTTCTGCCTTTAAAAGTGCTGAATTCTATGCTGTTTCAAGGGACAATGACATGAGGGAAATGTTAGGGGAGGGACCTTTTTACAAGGAATTGGGAATACATGAACATAACAGGGAATTTAAGGAAACATTGCAAACAATTTTTGCATATAGGAATACATTTTTATACTCAGGGATATTGGGAAATCATTTGCAAAGATCACTGAATACATATTTACTCAGGGATATTGGGAAATCATTTGCAAAGATCACTGCATATGGGAATACAAGTATAAAAAGGGAAAATATGGGAATATGAATACATGTATTAACAGGGGAAGATAAGGAAATATACAAAACTTTTTACATATTCACCAACAAATTGCTGTGTTTTCTCATGCATATGGTGCAGCAAGATTAGTTTGAGTGTTTTTGATGCTTTGGGAGAGGGGTAGGGTTTGTATTTTTAGTGATTAGGGAGAGGGGAGGGTTTGCATTTTATTTATGGAATAGTATGGGAAGCTAGATATGAGTACACATATGAGTGGAAAGGGGAAGGAGGGAAACAATTACAAAGGAAAAAACCTTGAAACAACACAAACCCTAGCACATTTAACCATTAACATTACAGTCATTTGAAATTTCATCCACTTGCACAATTTAACTTTTAAAACACAAGCATGAGGGTCATCAATCATAACCAACCACCAAACTGAAGTGTAGAGGCCTACCTCGAACAATCTTGAAGATTTGAGGGAGTTTGAACGGTTTCGAATTGAATTTGCAGGGGAAACCTTGACGGGTCGCGCGCCACGCCCAACGGGTCGCGCGCGCTTGACGGGTCGCGCCCGTTACAAAATGCACTGCAGAAATGGCGCTGACGTCGCGCGCACCTGACGGGTCGCGCGCCCCTGACGGTCACGCCTGGCCTGACGGTCGCGCGCCTGGCCTGACGGTCGCGCGCCTGTCCTGAGCCGAATTCGACCAGACTTTGCCCAAAACTCTTGAATGCTTGCTCACTCTCACTCCTCAATGCCTTGGATGCACAATGAGAGTAAAAGGAGGGAGATTGAGTGTTTATAGGTTTCATTTGAAAAAATTTCATGCTCAAACCCACTTTCTAAAGTTTTCTCATTGACACTTTTTAAAACTGACTTTTTGGCTTCCTTTGTCCTGAAATTGACTCTTTTAGTGCTTTGACTTGATTCTTTTTGCAGGGAGATCATCTGAGGGATCTTGGCAAGGGGACCAGGGTTACTGCTGCCCTTTTGAAGTCTTTTTGAAATTTCATCACTTTTTACAAAAATTTAAAATGACCTTGGCTTTAAAAACAGAGTTTTTAAATCCAAGGTGAAAATGAACTGTACAAGATAAAAATATCAAAGAAACATCTTTACAATCCTCCCTCTGGCTTGCTGAGCACTTATGAACTTTCAGAGACATGACCTTGCAGAGATAAATGACCAAAACCCTAGACCTAGGAATTGACTTCAAGACAAAACAAGACAAGCTTTGAAAGAGCTTAATGACTGATATGACCTGATCCAGCAATGCCAAGAGGGGCACAAAGACACCAGCTCCTCCATCAGGGTTATGGCATGCCTAATGGAATGCAAAACATGACACTGATGAGACACCTACCTATGCAAATGCAAAGAGTTTTGATCACTGATGGAGGGCTCAAGACCGACTCTAACATTGGCTCCAATGGGGATGGTAGCTCCTTGGAGGTACCAAGAACCTTAGACCTCTGGGAGAGCAGACCAGTGCTTTATTAACATTGGGCAATGGAGTCAACTTTTACACATGTGACCAAGCTTGAACAACTTTATTTGACTTGGACAATTGACTGAAATCTTAGACTTACTTTGACACTGACTGACTCACTTTATGCAGAAAATAGACTGACTAAAAACTCACACCAACTAATCATCATCTTCAGAATTATAGCCTTCACCGCGGGCCCCAAACTAAAGATGGGAGATCAGTTCACACTTGCTGCAGAATGAAAGTAAAATGGTAATTACAATGGGAGTGATTAGAGCAGAAAATGCTCAAGCATGATACCTTTTGAGCAGCCGGCCATTCACCGACCCACCAAGACATTCATCACCGTTCATTTCTTTGAGAAGAAAGGCATTTGGACCACGGTATGCTGCAATTTTGTAGGGACCTTTCCACAAGTTGTCGAATTTTCCATGTTTCCCTTTGTCTTCATTTCGGGCATCCCATCTCAAAACAACATCATCTATCTGAAAATCATCTGATTTGGCCTTTTTGTCATAGATTTTCTTTATGCGCTCCTGCAACTTAAGGGAATTTTGATGAACCTCCTCTCGTGTCTGCTGTAAATGAATCATTTGACTGATCCGCCGTTGCATAGGATCCTCCTCGCCACCAGCTTCTTGAAACAACTTGGCTACTGGAACACTAAGTGAAGTAGGAAACACTGCATCTACTCCATAAACCAGTTCAAAAGGTGACATACCAATTGACTTCTTTTGACTTACCCGATCAGCCCATAATGCATTTACTAACTTTTTGTGCCAGCTCTTCTTATTTATTTCCAGCAATTTCTTTATGATGTTCACTAGAGATTTGTTCGAAGATTCAGCCAGCCCATTACCTTGCGGATGGTAGGCGGTCGAATGCCCCAAGCTGATGTTATATTTATAGCAAAAATCAACCATTTTCTTCGATTTGAATGCTGCTGCATTATCTGTAATCAACTTGTGTGGACAGCCGAAACGTGACAAGATATTATTCTCAAGAAAAGAAATAATTACCGAGTCCGTGGCTTGCCGGGTGGGAATGGCTTCAATCCACTTCGTGAAGTAATCTGTGGCGGTCAAGATCCATCGATGCTGCCCGGAAGATGCTGGGTGGATTTCGCCAATAAAATCCAAGCCCCACTGCTGAAATGGTGCGCTGATTTCAACGGGCTTGAGAGGCAACGGCTGTAATTTTTGCTTTCCTTGAAAAATTTGACATTCATGACAGCTCTTTACCGCTTTATACACATCAGAAAATAAAGAAGGCCAATAGAAACCAGCTCTCAAAATCTTATTAGCCGTGGTCTTCCAAAACAAGTGACCCCCACAGTCACCCTTGTGAAAATCTTCTACTGTTGTCTTAGCTTCCTCTTCGACCAAACAGTTCAGCAATATGCCACCGGGATCTTTCCAATAAAGTGCTGATTTGATAATGCAAAATTTGGCAGCCTTTAGCTTTAATGTTCTAGCTTTGTTTCTAGACATCCCAGGGGGTGAAGACAAATTTTGAAGCACATAAACTATATCAGCATACCAAGGAGAAGACACAAAGATATCGGATACCTGTAGAACTGAATTTTCTTCATCTTCATCGGACAAGGCAGCAATCAAATTGATGTCAAGGACGTGGAGATTTGTTTCAGCCATCAACTTAGCAAGACCTTGACCTTTAATCAACTTGGTAGGCTTGATTTCTACATCATACTCTAATAGTGCAGCAATCCACTTACCCCTCCTTCCTTCCGGTTCCGTTTGTACTAAAACATCCTTTACAGCTGCATTGGGAACATATGCTAAAACATGAGAATTCAATATGTATACCCGGAAATCTTTCAAGGCTTTGATCAGCGCCAATGCTTGCTTCTCAATAATATTATAATTCAGCGCTCCGTCCCTTATGATACGGCTGAAAAAAGCGATGGGCCTCTCAACCCCATCTCTCTTTTGCATCAATACGGCTGCCAACGTATGCTCAGAAGCAAATGAAAATAAAATAAAATCCTGTGTATAATCTGGGCTGATCAAAGTTGGGGCTGAAGATAAGATTACCTTTACCAAATTAAAAGACTTTACCGCCTCTTCGGTCCATTTGAGCTCGCTGTCCTTCTTGAGCATGTTGGTTATCTCTCTAAGATGTTCGGCAAGATTGGGAATGAAGCGACGCAGAAAATTCAATTTGCCATTGAAGGACTGAATTTCTTTCTTACTTCGGGGCTGCTCTAATTGCTGAATTGCTTCCACTCGTGCAGGATCTATACGAATGCCATCCTTAGAAATTATGTGGCCCAGCAGCTTACCTTCGCTCATAGCAAAAAGACTCTTCTTTGGATTCAATGAGATACCATATTTTCTGCACTTTTGAAACACCTTAGTCAAATGGAACAAATGCTCCTCATCTGATTTAGAAAATACGGTCAGATCATCAAGATAAACAACTAAAAAGACATCCTTCTCATTTGCAAAGGCCATGTCCATTGCCCGTTGAAATGTGGCACCCGCGTTCTTCAATCCAAACGGCATCTTGGCATAATGAAATGTACCCCATGGAGTAGTAAATGCTGTCTTGTCACGGTCATCTTCATGTACCAAAATCTGATTATATCCGGAATAACCATCAAGCAAAGACATCCTTGATGCCCCCACTACCCGCTGCAATATATGATCCATTTTGGGCAGCGGATAATTGTCCTTTAATGACACCTTGTTCAGATTTCTGAAGTCTATACACAAGCGAATCTCGCCAGTCTTCTTTCTCACGGGCACCAAGTTAGAAATCCAATCAGAAAATCGGATTGGCACTATGATTCCAGACTTATACAACCTGTTGACTTCCTTCTCAATCAATGGCAGCAATTTAGGATTAATTCTTCTCAACTTTTGTCGGAAAGGCTTTTGATTTGGCTTTATGGGAATGGTATGCTGAATGATACTTGTGTCATAAGTTTTCAAATCTGAATAGTCCCATGCAAAAACATTAGAAAACGAAGACAATAATCTGATATACTCTTTCTTTACCTTTGGCGGCAATGCTTTCGAGAGCTTCACCATCTTTGGATTTTCGGCTGTCCCAAGATTGACATCTTCAACACCTTCGTCCGTTGGCCTCAAAGTTGGCTTGCGGGCCACATCATCTTGATCGAACAATTCTTCCAAAGGAATTAATCCTTTAGGAATGTAATTGTCCTTGAGCTGCAACACATCCATATGATTTACTCCTTCAGCTTCCGTGTCTATTGAAATGTCTTCGAATTTACCCTCAATTTGCAGAAAATCTTTGATTTCTTCGTCATCTTGGAAAACTTGCCAACACCTTTGATTATCTGGAACTGTAGGACGATGCTTCACATATATCTCAAACTTATTGCTGGAATTCATGGGTATTTTCAAATTACTTGCTGCCTTTGCCAATGCATCCGCAACACCATTTTGAATCCGGGGCACACATGTCAAAGTATGTTCTGAAAACCGCTTTAAGATATCTAGGACAACATTCCGATATGCTCGCATACGAGGATGTTTGGCCTGAAATTCACCTTTCACTTGCTTGATAACCAACTCGGAGTCGCCATATACCGCTATCTTCTTTGCCTTCAACTTCCGAAGAATTTTCAGACCAGCAATAAGAGCTTCGTATTCCGCCTCATTATTTGAACAATCAAATGCCAATTTATAAGAACATACCCGTACCTTGCTTGGAACTTGGTTTTGGACTGAAAATGGGCTTCGAATCCACACACCTATACCAGCACCATCGCTGCCCACTGCGCCATCAAAATCCATGGTCCAAAGACCATCCTCATCATCATCTAAGTGCTGAAAATCTGATGTTGATGCATACTCTGTTTGCTGCCCATTTGTTTCAGCAATTGGCCTTATGACAACAGACCTTTCTTCACTTTCCTTTGTCAAAACTTCTCTGAAATTTTCTGAAATGCCTGGTATATCTTCTACTTGCACTAACTGACTATCTACCTCATTGAAATTATCCGCAAACAAAACAAAAGATTCTAAATCTGTTTGTACATAATTTACAGGATGATTGACTGGCTTTTCCTTACTAGTGATCATGTATTTCATCTTTTGTTCCCGATATAACTTCCTCATTTGACCGAAAACTGGAATTGTGGCATATGAAAAATCAAGCTGAAGTGTACCTTTGAGCTTGGCTCCCCATGATCTCGACAGCAACATGCCAAACCGCGGAGGAATATCCGCCACCACCACATCCATCAAAACATTCTTCGCGGGAATTTGATCTAGACTCACCACCAAGTCTTTGATCAAACCAATACATCTTACCCGGCTGGAATCAAACGAATACAAATCATGATACTTCCTTGTGATGTCAAGTCCCAGCTTCTCCATGATCGTTTTCGGCATCAAATTATGAGAAGCTCCCGAGTCAAACATGGCATTGTGCAACACAAACTCATGCAATCGTAAACTGATATAAAATGGAGGAACATCACTTTCAGGAGACTCACCATTTAAAGCTGGCCCAAAAATCAACTATGGCTGATCATCTTGTACATTCACCGTGTCTAGCATTGGATCAAAATTCAACATCTTGGAGAGCTGGCCTCGGTAGGTGCTATTTTTCATGATTTCTGTCAAAGGAATGGGCACTTTCAACTTTGCAATCTCATTCTCCAAACTGAAAACTGAAACCTTCTCACCTTCTTTAGACGGATTATCTCTTTTTTCAGCTTTATCTTTTGGTGCATTTGATGGCTGATCCGTCTTAGCTGCTGGTGATGATTGACTTGTTGAAGGACCGACTATGTCTTTTCCTTTTGCATGTGAAGAAACCGAATCATTCTTTGCTGATGTATCTTTCCTTTTCTGAATGGGATTTATGGGAATAGCTCGGTTTCTCAATTGTCTTTGCTGGCCTTGCTGGGCTGATAAAGCATGCAAATACCCTCTTTGATACTCTTCGGATTCTTCTTCAAGTATTGCATCGTTTGACAAAATATAATGCTCATCTTGGGGAATGATGGAATTACTCACCAACTCATCTTCTTCTGTAATATAAGTGGGCATGTCATCAGGAGTGAAGAAGTGATTTTCCTCTCCAACATTATCACCTTCATCCTCTGATTCTTGGCTAACAAAATTCTGCTGAAAAGGAGGTTTCATTTGCTGCTGAACTGCTCCCTCTTGTGCCTTTGTTTCACGCTGCTTGATCCTATATTGTTGCTGTTGTTGACCTCTGAAATTTGGATTACGAATCTGAGGCTCCAGCTTGTCAATACTAACCTTTTCAAATACCCTTTTAAGCTGTTCAAGTTCACGGAGAACCTGATTTGATGTGGATGCTTCCTCCTTGATTGTGACTCGCTTTTCAGCCTTCATTCTTGCTCTTTTGTCATTTAAGTTTGCCTCAACGCTGACAGCAATCTTCTGCATATCCTCCAAGGTAGGAGGGTCTCTATCTCTCAATGAATAAGCCATCTCCGGATCAAAACCATCCGGGAACTTAAGAAGTGCTGATTTTCTTGACGGTCTCAAGTCATCGGGAATAGCATTGTAAACTGTATTGAATCTGATTATGTAATCTTGAACTGACTCACCCGGATTACGCTTGAGGTTGTTGTATTCGGCATTAATCTGAAGCGGATCCTTTCTGATTTCCCATCGATCTAAAAACTGATTCTGAAGTGCTTCCAAAGTGGCAATGCTGTTAGCTGTCAACCCTCTGAACCATTTTCTAACTTCTCCTGCAAATGTTTGCACGAACAACCGCATGGTAACATCTTCTTCATCTAACTCATATAGATCGAAGAAGGTGGTCATTTTGTCGATATGTTGCTGAGCGGTAATACTTTGCGGAGTGCCATCAAACATAGGAATTTTACTTTGATAATCAGCTGGCATATCATGAAGATTTGCAGGCAAAACAAGTGGGGCAAACCGAGCAGCCATTGCTCTAGGAGGAGGAGTAGGATGAGTATGAAGAGGAGGAGCTGTGATAGCAGGGACTATAATAAGCGGAGGTGTAGTTTGTGGAGTTGGGGGAGTCGGAGGGGTAGGAGAAGTAGGAGGAGTATGGGGTGTAGGAGGGGAACCGACTGTGGATTCGGGATATGTGATTATAGGCGAAACTGAAACATAAGGAGGATAAGATTCTTCGTGAGCCGTGATAGTGGATCCAATGTGATCAGAGATATTCTCAACAAAATCAGCAAGAGTAGTAGCTTGAATATGTGTCTGGAGATGTCGCAAGATGAAATTTTCGACCAATTTGTTATGTTTCTCAAATTCAATAGCAGCTGCAAAATCAGGGTCAAGGACTAGAGAATCGAGCGCACTTTCAGACTTGGCTTTAAACAGAGACAACTCAAAGCTTTCGTCAAAATCTAAATCTTCAAGATAATAAAAAATAGCTGGGCATGAATGAGATCTGAAAATGGGTCTAGGATCTGTAGCCAGCTTGTTTTTCTCAAAAAGACTAGGAAAGAAAAACCATTCAGCCTGTGAAAACTCTCAACCTATCATCCACGGCTCAGAGTTAACAATTATACTGGGATAAAGTGTCAATGAAGCGCTACGTTCACAAGCTCACGGAGATTGACTGAAGCAGCGTTTATCTACTAACGCTGATGTAAAACAAGAGCGTTTTCGAAGGCTACCTGGCGTAACTTCAGGCTCCGTCTAAGACTTATGAAATAACACGTCAATGAGCAAACAATTAATTGTTCTCCCCAGTATGGTCGCCAGTATGTTAGCGCTTGAAATTTCACCTCAGGCTGAGAAAGGTAAACCTCAAGGCTACATCAAACCATTTAGCCTCGTAGCTAGCCCTACGGGGCAGGAGAAGGCTCTCTCCGGTCAATCTCGGCAGATCTTCAATGGGATGAGATGACCAACAAGGTAACACTGATATTAGGCTAGTAAACTGATTAAAAAGGTTGATTTGGGGTTTTTGGGTTTTTGGTGGCAAATTGAGGAATTGCAATTTTGGGTGCGGGGATTTGACACAGTTTCTGCAGGGGGTTCTTTGGGGCAAGGTAGGAGACCGTATTGATGCCTTTGATTGAGGTGAGTGGATGGAAAAGACCGGTGAGGAGCTAAGGAGAGCAAATAATACTTTGAATTCTCCTTAAACAGTAGAAAACATTAGAAATTAAACAAATTTAAAAGCAGAGCATGGCAAGCCTGAATTCTTACTTTAACACTTCATTTGTTTAATGTGCAGCAGTAAAGGAAAGGAAATGATTCACATAAACACACTTACAAGAACATTGAGAAACACACCATCAACACATGAGTCCACAAGAATCCCAAAGAGGACTGCAAAACCCTGGTCTTCCTTAGCCAAAAATTGCAGAGATACAGTGAAATAATACAATGATAGCTTCTCCCTCAAGAGTCCAACCATGAAAATGAGCAAGAAAGTACATAATATAGATGATCTAACCTCTTTCCCTGCCTCCATGGGTCGAGCTCACTATCCTAGGAGCTGTTTCAACCACTTCTAAACTAAGCACTACAAACTAGGCAGTCAAAACAACTTGCCTCTATAAACTTGGAAACCAATTCATTCATTTAATATTTACCCTTTTCATGAATGAATGTTCTAGAAGTGTTACATAAGAGTAAAAGTGTCTAAAAAGTACAATAATTACATCAATGAGGATCACATTTCATCTCAAAAAGTCAAACTGAGTCAAATCTGCGTTTTCTGGGCTGTACAGTGCATTTCTGGACAAAACTGCCTGACAGGTCGCGCGCCACTGCCTGACGGGTCGCGCGCCTTTGGAGCCATGTTTGGGGCACTTGCAGGTGGCCAAATTGAGCAAAAGTAGGCTTGTTGGAAAGTTCTGTGAGTCTACTTTCCAACCCAACTGGAATTTTTGAATTTGGAGTTCATTTGCCCAGTCAAAAATCAATTCTCCCAAGACTGCTTTCTGCAACTCAAAAAAGGGGCAGAAAGTCATTTTTTGCTAGTATTTTGACCTTTTGGAGGCCCAAAACTTCATAAAAACTCAAGTCCATTCACAGGCATGTGTAACTTTGCATGAAAAATCTAGAAATGCTGAGTTTTTGCCAAACTGAGTTGCCATGATGTAGGGTCGCGCGGGGGGTGAGACCCGTTAATGGGAAAAACCTGCAAATTGCCAAAAATTGCCAAAATTCACCCAAAATTCTCAAATTTTTTTAGGATTTGTGCTGTGGCTGGGCTAATTAGTGCCTTGATCTTTGAGGGAAGCCTCAGCCAAGATACGGAGTGGATTGGTCTTCTTTTTCCGTTTAAGGGCCTTGGACAACCGCCTTTGAAACATTTTCATCTTGGCCTTGCACACATGCATTCTTGCCCAGTAATGGTTTTTCATGTTCCTAAGCAATTTCTTCTCTTGGTTGGCCTTAGCCAACAGCCTCTCGAAGTGTACATTCTCGTGGATGAGCATGGACTCTCTGTCAGCGGGCAAGGGATCACCGGGTCTTCTTCGGTTCAAGAATCGGTCACTACGAATCCTCCATAACTCATCAAGTGCCTGCTCATCTTCCAACTGTTTGTTGCGCTGCTCAAGGTATGTGATGGTCCATTGTGCCCCCTCTAATCTCCTCTGCAAGGCATCATTTTCAGCTCTGAGATGCTGAATGGTCTCCTTTGCCTCTTGGCTCGGAGAACTAGCCTCTAGATCAACAAGCTCAATATCGGGAACTCCTGATGGACCCTCATCAATCATGGGTTGTTTGCCCCTCTCTGGTACCTGTGCTGGTGAAGAAAGCGAGGCCCCTTCCACCTGATGTGGAGATAACACTCGCTGAGCCGATGATGAAGGCGAGACCCCTTCCACCTGCTGTGGAGATAGTACTCGCCTAGCTGCTGCAAATAAGGCCCTCGGGCCTTTCTGATATGTAACCAGAGGTGAGGAGCTGACATGTCTAGTGACAGGGATGTCATGTTGCTGTGATGGTCCTCCCTCCTCGTGAACAACCCCATGATGTGGTGAAGGTGGTGCTGTGAAAAAATCTCGAGAGATGAACTCATCCCAAGAGATGCCCTGCTGAGTCAACTGATGCAATACCACTAGCTGAATCAAACCATAATGATAAAGGCTCCTGTACTGCTGTGCCGGGCTCTTCCTCTGCATCATGGACACCATCTTCTCAATGTTTTGGTAGAAGAAAACAAGGATGTTCATCATCCTCACTCGAGTGAAGTGCATCAGGAGGCGAATGTGGTATGAATATACTTGTGAAAATCTACCCTCACAAGTAAAATAATGCATAATGAGCCTCATGATGGGAGCATACTCACTCCTGAGAAATCTGAAGGGAAACACTCCTGTCAAGTGTCTCATGAGTGCTGGTCTAACGAAAGGCTCAAAATGAACACTATCTAGCACTTTGCGTTTATTCCATATCTCTCCAACATTAGGTATCCCTGTGGCCTGTGCAATCACCTCAGGTGTCAAAGTGAACTCTACCTCGGCAAGGTTGACATGTCTATCATGCAAGTGTAAAACAAACAGGTGAGCCAACTCTTTGTGGTGCTGAATACGAGAGATCCTCTCACAAAACTCATAACATGACATATACTGAAAGCAAGAGACTGCCATAGGACAGGCCTGTAATTCTGCTAAAGATGTGGGCTCCTCTCGCCTGTGATGTCCACCTTTTCCACCCTTATGTGGCCTCCTCTGTACCTCAATCTATGGAGATGATGAATGGTCATCACTCTGCTCATATGTTTCAGTGTCTGACATGTTTGAGGAGCAGAATGGACAAAATATACTGCTGTTTCTGCCTTTAAAAGTGCTGAATTCTATGCTGTTTCAAGGGGACAATTACATGAGGGAAATGTTAGGGGAGGGACCTTTTTACAAGGAATTGGGAATACATGAACATAACAGGGAATTTAAGGAAACATTGCAAACAATTTTTGCATATAGGAATACATTTTTATACTCAGGGATATTGGGAAATCATTTGCAAAGATCACTGCATATGGGAATACAAGTATAAAAAGGGAAAATATGGGAATATGAATACATGTATTAACAGGGGAAGATAAGGAAATATACAAAACTTTTTACATATTCACCAACAAATTACTGTGTTTTCTCATGCATATGGTGCAACAAGATTAGGGTTTGAGTGTTTTTGATGCTTTGGGAGAGGGGTAGGGTTTTTATTTTTAGTGATTAGGGAGAGGGGAGGGTTTGCATTTTATTTATGGAATAGTATGGGAAGCTAGATATGAGTACACATATGAGTGGAAAGGGGAAGGAGGGAAACAATTACAAAGGGAAAAAACCTTGAAACAACACAAACGCTAGCACATTTAACCATTAACATTACAGTCATTTGAAATTTCATCCACTTGCACAATTTAACTTTTAAACACAAGCATGAGGGTCATCAATCATAACCAACCACCAAACTGAAGTGTAGAGGGCCTACCTCGAACAATCTTGAAGATTTGAGGGAGTTTGAACGGTTTCGAATTGAATTTGCAGGGGAAACCTTGACGGGTCGCGCGCCACGCCCAACGGGTCGCGCGCGCTTGATGGGTCGCGCCCGTTACAAAATGCACTGCAGAAATGGCGCTGACGGGTCGCGCGCCTGGCCTGACGTGTCGCGCGCCTGTCCTGAGCCCGAATTCGACCAGACTTTGCCCAAAACTCTTGAATGCTTGCTCACTCTCACTCCTCAATGCCTTGGATGCACAATGAGAGTAAAAGGAGGGAGATTGAGTGTTTATAGGTTTCATTTGAAAAAATTTCATGCTCAAACCCACTTTCTAAAGTTTTCTCATTGACACTTTTTAAAACTGACTTTTTGGCTTCCTTTGTCCTGAAATTGACTCTTTTAGTGCTTTGACTTGATTCTTTTTGCAGGGAGATCATCTGAGGGATCTTGGCAAGGGGACCAGGGTTACTGCTGCCCTTTTGAAGTCTTTTTGAAATTTCATCACTTTTTACAAAAATTTAAAATGACCTTAGGTTTAAAAACAAAGTTTTTAAATCCAAGGTGAAAATGAACTGTACAAGATAAAAATATCAAAGAAACATCTTTACAATCCTCCCTATGTCTTGTTGAGCACTTATGAACTTTCAGAGACATGACCTTGCAGAGATAAATGACCAAAACCCTAGACCTAGGAATTGACTTCAAGACAAAACAAGACAAGCTTTGAAAGAGCTTAATGACTGATATGACCTGATCCAGCAATGCCAAGAGGGGCACAAAGACACCAGCTCCTCCATCAGGGTTATGGCATGCCTAATGGAATGCAAAACATGACACTGATGAGACAGCTACCTATGCAAATGCAAAGAGTTTTGATCACTGATGGAGGGCTCAAGACCGACTCTAACACTCGCATCAGGCAAGGCTTTGAACCAACTCTTCACTTTGGCTTGCAAAGAAAGAGCAAAAAGCCTTATACTGACATCCTCTTCATCAACTTCAAAAAGATCTAGAAAATTCTCAACATTCTGCACATGTTGCTCGGCGTTGACATTCTTACTTTCACCATCAAACCTTGGCAAGTATAGATCATAGTTTTTGGGGAAAGTATGAAGAACAGAAGGTAAAACAAGAGGTTTATACCGATCTGGAATTTTACAAGGTGTATGGGTATGTACAGCAGGTATAGAATCGGTCTTGGTCTTTTGAGGTTCATCAATCTGAAGATGGTCATCACAAAATTTTGAAGAAAGGTCTTGATCAAGCTCAAAGGCATGCAAATCTTTATTATTCACAATCTTCAAAGGGAAAGAATCAACTGCAGGCCTGGGATCTTTTCTCAAATACAATATACTTTGCAAAGCCTTCTTAACATTCTTGGGAAAAGAGAAGAAATAATTTATGACAAAGAACATAATGTCTTGGATGAAATTCCAACTTGAATACCTGATCTGTCCATGTTGTCCTTTCATGTTTTTGCTGGTCGGGATCATCCTCCAGTGGAGTCTTTGGATCTGATCTCGAAAATTATTTAGAGTCGCCAAGTGAATGATTTCAGCCTTTCAAGTGTCTGATCGTTGTTCACTATCAACAATCAGATCTGAACTTGATACATGTACTGGGGTAAAATGCAAATGAAGTGCTGTATTCACAAGCTCACGGAGATTGACTGAAGCAGTGTTTATCTACTTCCGCTAATGCAAAGCAAAAGCGTTTCGAAGGCTACCTGGCGTAACTTCAGGCTCCGTCTAAGACTTATGAAACAAACACATCAATCCATAGACAAGTTGTTCTCCCCAGTATGGTCGCCAATATGTTAGTGCTTGAAATTTCACCTCAGGCTGAGAAAGGTAAACTTCAAGGCAACATCAAACCACTTAGCCTCGTAGCTAGCCCTACGGGGCAGGAGAGGGCTCTCTCCGGTCTATCTCAGTAAAGATCTTCAATGGGCGAGATGACCAATAGGAAAACACTGTTTTTAGGCTAGTAAACTGATCAAGAGGTTTAAATTTGGGATTTTTAAAGTTTTGGTGGAAAATTGGGGAATGGCAATTTCGGGTGCGGGGATTGGACATAGTTTTCGCAGGGGGTTCTTTGGGGCGAGGTAGGAAACAATATTGATGCCTTTGATAGAGATGGATGGATGAGAATGACTGGTGAGGAGTTAAGGAGAGCAAGCAATAACCTTGAATTCCCCTTAAACAGTTGAAAACATTGATATTAAACAAACTTAAAAGCAGAGCATGACAGTCATGAATTCTACTTTAACACTTCATTTGCCTAATTTGCAGAAGGAAAAGTAAGGAAATGATTCACATAACACACTTACAAGTACAAAGAGAAACACACCATCAATACATGTGACCACAAGAATCCCAAAAAGGACTGCAAAACCCTGGTCTTCCTTTGCCAAAAATTGCAGAGATACAGTGAATAATACAATATGAGCTTCTCCCTCAAGAGTCCAACCATGAAAATGAGCAAGAGTGTACATAATATAGATCATCTAACATCTTTCCCTGACTCTAGGAGTCGAGCTCACTATCCTAGGAGTTGTTTCAACTAATTCTAAACTAAGCACTGAAAACTAGGCAGTCAAAACAACTTGCCTCTATAAGCCAGGAAACAAATTCATTCATTTAATTTTCACCTATCTCATGAATGAATCTTCTAGAAGAGATACATAAGTGTAAAAGTGTCATAAAATTACATCATTTACAACAAGGAGGATAAAAATCAACTCCAAAAAGTCAAACATAGTCAAAACTGCGTTTTGCTGAGCTGTAGGCTGAAATCCTGAGCAATTTGCCTGATGGGTTGCGCGCCATTCCTGAACGGGTCGCGCGCCATTCCTGAACGGGTCGCGCGCCTTTGAGAGCACTTTTGGGGCACTTCCAGGTGTCCAAATGGGGCAAGAGTAGGCTTGTTGGAAAGGTCTAGATGTCTACTTTCCAACCCAAGTGGAATTTCTGAATTTGGTGGTCATTTACCCCTCCAAAATTGCAATCTCCCAAGACTGCTTTTTGTGTGTCAAAAATGTGGCAGAAAGTCATTTTTTGCTTGTTTTTTGACTTTCTGGAGGCCCAAAACTTCATAAAATATCTTGGCAATGGGTGAGAATGTGTAACTTTTCATGAAAAACCCAGAAATGCTGAGTTTTCCCGGAACGGAGTAGCCAAATGAAAGGGTCGTGCGGGGGGTGAGACCCGTTGAGGGGACAAAACCTGTTTTTTGCCTGAAAAAACCAAAAATGACCCAAAATGCTCAAAATTTCTTGGAATTTGTTATGGGGCTGAGCTATTTAGTGCCATGCTCTTTCAAGGAAGCCTCGGCCAAGATGTGGAGGGGGTCGGACCTTTTTCTTCGTTTTTGTGCTTTGGCCAACCGCCTTTGGAGCACTTTCATCTTCGCCTTGCACACGTGCATCCGTGCCCAATAATGATTCTTCATGTTTCTAAGCAATTTCTTATCTTGGTTGGCCTTGGCCAACAGCCTCTCCAAATGAGCATTGAGCCGGATAAGCATAGACTCTCGCTCAACGGGTACTAAATCACCGGGTCTTCTTCCATTCAAGTTGCGGTCACTACGAATCCTCCACAACTCATCAAGAGTTTACTCATCCTCCAACTGCTTGTTGTGCTGCTCTAAATAGGTGATCCTCCACTGTGCCATCTCTAACTTTTGCTGCAACAAGCGGTTCTCGGCCTCCTTTTGCTGAATGACCTCATGAAGCTCCGTGGTAGGAGAGCGGGTATCAAGATCAATGATATCAATGTCGGGATCACCAGTCATTCCCTCCTCGATTATGGGCTGCTTGCCCCTCTGTGCTGCCTGTGCTGCTGAAGAAGGCGAGGCCCCTTCCACCTGATGTGGAGATAGCACTCGCTGAGCTGATGCAAATAAGGCCCTTTGGCCTCTCTGATAAGTGACCAATGGAGAAGAGCTGACATATCTAGTCACGGGGGTGTCATGCTGCTGTGATAGTCCTCCCTCCTCGTGAACAACCTCAAGATGTGGTGGTGGTGGTGCTGTGAAAAGCTCACGAGAGATAAAATCCTCCCATGGGATGCCCTGCTGAGCCAACTGATGTATGACCACAAGCTGAATCAAACCATAATGATAGAGGCTCCTATACTGCTGTGCTGGGATCTTCCTCTGCATTAAGGGCACCATCCTCTCAATGTTCCGGCACAAGAAAAAAGGGATGTTCATCATCCGTACCCGTGTGAAATGCATCAACAGGCGAATATGGTACGAATATACCTGTGAAAATCTGCCCTCACAGGTGAAATAGAGCATGATAAGCCTCATCATGGGGGCATACTCACTCCTCAGAAATCTGAAGGGAAATACACCTGTCAAGTGTCTCATGAATGCAGGTCTAATGAAAGGCTCATACTGAACACTGTCCAACATCTTGCGCTTATTCCACACCTCTCCGACATTAGGTATCCCTGTGGCTTGAGCAATCATCTCGGGTGTCAATGTAAAATCCACCCCGGCAAGGTTCACATGTCCATCATGCAAATGCAAAACAAATAAGCGAGCCAACTCCCTGTGATGCTGAATCCAAGAGATCCTCTCGCAAAACTCATAGCAAGACATATAACGGAAGCATGATACTGCCATTGGACAAGCCTGCAAATCGGTCAAAGAGGTGGGCTCCTCTCTCCTATGATGACCGCCCTTTCCACCCTTGTGAGGCCTCCTCTATACCTCAAAATCTGAAGCTGACGCATGGTCATCACTTTGCGCATAATTGGTTTCGGTTTCTGACATTGTTTTAGGAGCAAAGTGGCTGAAATATACTGCTGTTTCTGCTTTGTAAACTGCTGATTAGAATGCTGTTTCAAGGGGACAAGGAGCACGAGGGAAATGTTAGGGGAGGGATACTTTAAAGGGAAAACGGGAATAATAATAAAACAGGGAGTTTAGGGGAAGAATTATTGCATATACATCATTATACAATTTGATTTACAAGGATATTATGAGAGGTAGGGTTAGGGTGTAATTTTTTGATTTCTTGGGAAGAGGGGTAGGGTTTAGGGCTCTTCACATATTTGGAAGGGAAATTTACATAGAATGATAAGGAATATGAAATGGGAGATGGAAAAAAAATGAGAACAATGGGATACCTCAAAACAGCATATAAAACCCTAGCAATTTGACAACTTCAAACCAAAAGCACAATGGAGACTTTCACTTGCAAATGGAGACTTTTACAAATACAATCATGACCTTCTTGAACTGGCAATAATTTTTTATGATGGAGGGCCTACCTTGCAAAATTTGACAATTTGTGGTTCCTTGGCAAGTTTGCTGGCGGTTTTGGCAGAGAGAGTGCTGATGGGTCGCGCGCCTGGTTCAACGGGTCGCGCGCCTTCAACGGGTCGCGCGCGTTATAACTTAACACTGGCACAGGGAGCCTGATGGGTCGCGCGCCTCCAACGGGTCGCGTGCCTGGTTCAACGGGTCGCGCGCCTTCCCAACTCACACAATTCGCTCAAACTCTCTTGGAAACAATTGCTCTATCACTCGAATGCACAATGAGGCTTGATGGAGGGAGATTAGAGCTTTTATAGCCTTGTTTGAATTAATTTCATGTCATAACCCACTTTATAATGTTTTTTCATGACACTTTATAAACTTGACTTTTTTGGTTTCCTTTTGTCCTGAAATTGATTGATTTGATGCTTTTCTTTGATAATTTTTGCAGGGATAGCATCTGAGGGATCTTGACAAGGGAGCCAGGGTTACACGCTGTCCTTTGAATCATTTTGAATTTTTACAATTTTTTACAAAACTTTGAGAAAATGACCTTGGGCTTTAAAAACAGGGTTTTTAAATCCAAAGTAAAAATTAGCTATACAAGATGAAATCTTTTGAAGAAACACTTCGATAGTCATCCCTCTGGCTTGTTGGGCATTTATTGACTTTTAAAGACCTGACCTTAAAGACAAATTGGACCCAAACCCTAGACCTAGGACTTTTGACCTCAAGACAAGACAAGCAACCTTAAAAGAGTTTATTGACTGAAACAACTTGATCCAGTAGTGCCAAGAGGGGAATAAAGACACCAGCTCCTCCATCAGGGTTATGGCATGCCTAATGGAATGCAAATGAGATGACACTGATGAGACACCTACTTATGCAAATGCAAAGAGCTTTAATCGCTGATGGAGGGCTACTAGACCGACTCTAACAAAATCAACACAACATTCTAGAGCACAACGTTTCCCTGGGCTGGTCCGAGAGCGAGGCTCTGCGGCAACAAGGGAACAACACGAGCGCAGGGGAGGACCATGAATGAATTCTTGGAGAGGCACCATGACAGATGAACTTGCAGGCTGGTGTGGAGGGACGAGCTACATTAACGCAACATTGAAGATGTTAACAGAAGACTTAAAGACTGGCATCACGCAAGGCCGGATGGTGGTGGTAATAAGCCACGCGCCAACCCACCAAGCCGCCCACGTACAGAACGCAATGTTACACACCCACATCCGGGAGAGATAGATCTTGTTGCACCAGAAGAGTGCAGTCTTGTTTGAGTTGTGCATCATTAGAACTGCTCAGTGGACCAGAGAAGAATGGGAGCTGCTGATCGATGCCTTGATTAGCCAGTCTGTCTGCTACCTTGTTAGTTGTACGCCGAATGTGCTTGAAGGTAATGCTGCGGGATGCCCTGAGCCATTCTTCAATTTGTTCCAATCCGCTTAGAAGCCACCAGCTCAAAGCGATCTTTGCTGCTAAGGTGCCTGAGTGAATCCGAATAGCTGCCTCTATTAAGATTTGAGAATCCCCTTCTACCTCTAGAGGGAAAAAATTTTCTATTTCTGCTATACAAATTCCCTTCCATAAGCCTTCAAGTTCGGCAACGTTGTTGGTGTCTCTTCCAAGCGAACCATGATATATGTGCAGATCATAGCCTACAACATATCTGAAAATACCACTGTAACCAGCCAGCCCAGGATTGCCCTTAACAGCTCTGTCGAAGTTCAGTTTGTAAGAGTGGGTGGCAGGAGGAGACCAAAATTGGGGAGAATCAGTATGGATGGAGGAGCTGGGCTTGACTTGAGTTAAAAATGTGAGGTCTAGGTTCCAATTTTTCAGAATGAGGCATTCTTGGGGTGAAGCTAGCAAATCCGAGTCTTGCCAGTGTCTTAGAGCTATAGTTTCTTGAAGGTTTTGTTTGAGAAGTAGCCACAGGGTGTCAAGGGGCGTACTGTGATTTTTAAAGATCTTGTTATTTCTCTCCTTCCAGATGATCCAATAGACAAAGCCCGGTAAGAGGTTCCATAGGGAATTGAGTAGTAGACTTTGGAAAGGATGCCGAGGCCAGCTCCTGATGTTGTTTAAAATATCTCCCACACGTCTGCCTGTTCTTCTGTTGCACTGTGCAATTCTCTCCCAAAGTTGTGCTGCTAATGGGCAGGTGGCCAAGAGATGCAAGATGGTCTCTATGTGAAGATTGCAATTGGGACATCTGGAAGGCCCAACAAATCCTTGCTTTTGTAGATTGTCCCAAGTGAGGATCCACTGTAACGCTGTTTGCTTAGTAGCCAAAGGAAAGTAGAGACCTTAGGCTAGATGCTTGGTTGCCAAACCTGATCCCATAGCTGATCCTTTATTATCTGCATGGGTTGATAGAGAAGTTGGTATGCTTCCTTGGTAGTGAACATACCTTTGGGTGTATATCCCCATCGCACTTTGTCCTTCTGATCGGAGAGTTTAATTTTCCTGAGTTTGAGCTCTTGATCGATCTCTTCATAAGCTTCCTCCTACCAGTTAGCCTGCCAGGTGCCAGCTGATCTCCAAAGTTGAAAACCTTGAGGGGATTGCTGCTGCCAAAACTGATGGACATGGATTTGATCATTGTGCTGCATAGTAGCTTTCCACTTGGGTTTATGGAAGAGAGAGGCGAGTTTGGGGAGTTGTTGCCAAGATTCCTCCCAAAATCTCGTTGTGGTACTGAAATGGATTTCCCAGAAGCTGTGCGCTTGAATAAAGGCACTATGTTGCTTGGCCGCATTCCAAATCAACGAGCCAGGGGTGGTCGTGTTGATGCGGATGAGATCCTCCAGTGGACTCCCTGGAGCATATTTGGCCTGCCAGAGATGTGCCCAAGGAGTGTGCGGTTTGGAGATCCAATTCCACCAGATGTGGGCGCCCATGGTGTTATTGATGTGGAGGGGATCCCTTAGACCAAGCCCACCATCTAACTTCGGAAGACAAACCTCAGTCCATTTGACAAGAGCCCATTTTCTGTTGAGGCCTGAGGAACCCCAAAGAAAGTTTCTTTGAAGATTGCGAATTTTTTTAAGAACCCATTTAGGGGCTGCCAATATAGAAAATAAGTACAGAGGCATGGCTTGGAGAACGGATTTGATTAGGATAAGCCTACTAGAAATGTTGAGCGAGCAGTAGGTCCAAGAAGAGAGCCTGGTTTCTAAATTGTCAAGGAGGGATCTCCAGGAAGCATGTTTGATGGTTGAGTCAAACAGGGGAGCTCCAAGATATTTCGAAGGAAGCACAGCTATCGGGAAGCCCAAAATCCTGGCTATATTTCTCTGAGTGAGAATGGGAGTGTGGAAGAAGAAGAGCTGGGATTTGGAAGCATTGATGGTGGTGCCAGAAGCTTCTGAGAAGAGATTGAGCAGGGACTTGAAGGCAGAGGCCTCTTGAACTAACGGATGGCCGAAAAGCATATTGTCATCGACAAACTGTTGGTGAGAGATGGGGGGTTGACCATGAAGAGAAATGCCCTTTAAGGAGTGTGAAGAGATAGTAGAATGAAGAAGGCGACTAAGGCCTTCGGCCATGAGAACAAAAAGGAACGGGGAGAGAGGGTCACCTTGACGAATACCCCGGGAGGGACGAAAGGGCGAGGAAGGAGAACCATTAAGAAGGATGGAGAAACAGGGGGAGGAGATAAGATTCATAAGCCAACGTGTCCAAGTAGCACAGAAGCCAAATGCTAATAACATTTGATTAATATAGGTCCAGTTGAGTTTATCGAAAGCTTTAGAAAGATCTAACTTGAGAATCATACTTGGCTTTTTTAGAATCTTGAGTGAATGGATCACTTCATGTGAGAGAATGATACCGTCCAAAATCTGGCGCCCTTCTACATAGCCTGTCTCCTCTAGCAAAATGAGGAGAGGGAGAAGAGGTTTGAGCCTGTTCGCCAACACTTTAGATTACATTGCAGAGTGCGATGGGCCTATATTTATCAGGTGTATTGGATTCTTCCACTTTAGGTACTAGCGCTATGAAGGTCGTGTTAAGGGAAGGAAGGATCCAATGCATCGATCGCGATTCTTCCACGAGCTCCCAGACCTCTGTTTTGATATGCTCCCAGAAAGCATGAAAGAAATTGGCTGTGAAGCCATTGGGGCCAGGCGCTTTGCCATCCTTAAGTTGGGCCATAGCATCCTCCACTTCCTACATAGAGATAGGCTGGAGAAGCATATTGTTGTGGTCCGTTGTAATGATTTTTGGAATATGCTGCGTAATTGATCGAATGGCCTGATTTCTGCAGCCCGGAGGCTCCCGAAGAATGTCCTAAAAGTACTCTTTGAATTCCTGTTCCACTTCTTCATGCACCTCCAGTCGCTCCCCTTGCCGATTATTAATGAAGGCGATGTTATTGTGCATTCTCCTTTGAATAGTAGACCTGTGAAAAAAATTGGTATTTTTCTCCCCATCCTTAAGCCATCTGACCCTGGATTTTTGATGCCACAGGGTCTCTTCTTGTTGCCTTCGTGCTTCAATCTTGGTCAAGAGGGCCTTCTCCTGTTGCGCATAGTCTTCCGTTCTTCCCTCAGAGATAATACATTGTTGCAATGTATTCATTTGCTGCTCCAACGCTTTCTGATGGTCAAAAATGTTACCAAACTGAGTGTGATTCCATGATTTGAGAGCTTGTTTGAGGTGTTTTAACTTTTGTTGAAACTGGAACATCTTGGCTCCTTCAGGGGGAGTGAAGGATTTCCAGGCATCGTTAACTACTTCTTTGAAGTTAGGATGTGAAAACCAAAATGATTCGAAGCGAAAAGGTCTATTACACCTAGAGCCCGGACATGACCACTGTAGCATTATGGGCCAGTGATCAGAGCCCACTTGAGGCATGATAGAGGCATGAAAGTCCCCACCCAGGTGAATGGCATTATCTGACATAAGGAATCGATCCAGCCTGGAGGCTATATGTTGTGGTCCCCTTCTTTTATTGGTCCATGTATACATACCATTAGAAGTCTGTAGGTCCATTAACTGATTTCTGTGGATGAAGTCTTTGAAGCCGATGCTGTCTCCTTCCAGCCTCGATCTTCCTCCTGATTTTTCCTCCAAAGCTGTGATGATGTTGAAGTCACCACCGCAAATCCAAAGGGGAAAGCTCCTGATAGAGTTGAGAGCTGTGAGAGTGTCCAGCAGATCCAACTTCTTTTGTAAATCTTGTGGGAAATACACATTAGAGAGATGACCATGGATATTGGTCCCGATTAGGTGGAAAGTTGTCTGAATAAAGTAGTGTGAGGCATGAAAATCATGAAGGGAGAGAACTTGAGGGTTCCAAATGATTGCTAGCCCTCCTGAAGCCCCTGAAGCATCCACTGAGACTGAACGACATCCAGGTCAGGCTTTATTTAGGATCTTTTCCAGTGCATTGCTATTGCATTTTGTTTCTTGTAGATAGACTAATGAAGGCTTATCTTGCTGGATCATGTTTTTTAACATTCTGTGTTTTGTAGGGCTGTTAAGCCCTCTCACGTTCCATGAGATGAGCTTCATGAGGAACAGTGGGGAAGGGATTTGAAAAACTTGGTCAGCTTGGGGAATCTACCAGATTCCACCAGTGTTTCTCCAATAATAATGGTCCTCTGCAGATCCATTTTACGCCCGCGTTTCTTTGATTCTTTCAGCATTTTTTTTCCATCCCAAGGACTGCCTGCCTGAATACCAAGACATTTGTTATGCTGTGCTCTGGCTAAAACTACTTCAAGACTTTTGATTTGTCGGGGGGGGGGGGGGGGTATAGCACTGAATTCTTTCTGTCAACACGCTGTTTCCAGGCTGAGAATGTCCGCATCTCCCAGATCTATACTCTCTGGTTCCTCATCCATGTGTATCGATATGTTCTGTTCTTCCTTGTTTGGCTTTTGATGGATACTGAGAGCTAGAGCTACATCTATCTCCATGTTGGATGTTTGAA
This sequence comes from Pinus tabuliformis, assembly GCA_031772625.1. NCBI lineage: Eukaryota > Viridiplantae > Streptophyta > Pinopsida > Pinales > Pinaceae > Pinus > Pinus tabuliformis. The sequence continues at coordinate 663,336,922 of CM062810.1, read as the reverse complement.
GGGTTGTATCTTGATCTTTATTATCAGAGGAGGTAGAGGCGGGGATGATGGTGAGATCGGAGGCTGAGAGCGGAGCTGAAGATTTTGGAAGAGGGGGGGAAGAAGTAGGAGGTGGATCTGAAGAAGAAGGGATAGAAAGGTGATCCTCCAAGTTATTTTGAGAGGTCAGGATTTCGAAGTTGTTTCGTATTTCAGGTTTCTTGAGATTATCTGGGGCGACTGGAGATTTCTTGGCATGCTTTCTTCGACTGGTGACTTTTGTGAATCCCTCAGCATCTTTGCTAGTCTCAGTGACAGGGGCTTTAGACTGAAGATTCAGTGGGCAATCCCTGAATAGGTGGCCATGTTCATGGCATTTCCTGCAACGAAATGGAACATGCTCGTAGTCTATTGTTTGAACCCATTCAAAATCGTCATGAAATAGACTTACCGAGTCCGTGAGTGCTTTGGCCAGATGCATGTGTACACAGATCCTGGCATAGGAGGTGTATCTTCGGTGTTTAGTTTCCTCAGTGACTTTGATAAAAACCCCCAGGCCATTGCCTATGTCCTTTAAGGTCTCCTCGTCCCATATTTTAGGGGAAGAGAGTACATACGGATCTATACTGGAGCCCAATTGAAATCTTCTTTGTCTGGATTAAACCTCTCTATCCAGTCTTGAAGGTACAGGCCTACAAAGTTGAAGAAATATGGGCCTCCCTCAAAGATACAAGTTCTGTCCTCCAGACAATTGAAAATAGCAGTGAAGAAGCCTTTGGGACCAAGTTGCAGGGTAACTTGTCCTTTAGGCTTCCATTTGGAAGCAATCCATCCTTGCAAGGCCTTTTCAGTAGGCTAGAGTCCTAAGAACTTGCCTATGAGGGCATGATCCCTCATATATTGGATTTGGTCGTTGATTCGGTGACTGGGGAGATCTATTTTGGTTCTTTCTGAAGTCTTGGGGATGCATGTAGCAGAGGACGCCTTTGGCAGTGACGTCGAGGCATTCTGGTCTATGCCTTTGTCTTTAGCGGTCGTGGAGCCTGCAGTAGTGTTGCCAGCATTGTCGATAACGGGATCGATAACATGGTCGGCCAGTCGGGTGGAGTCGGGACTGGCATTTGTGTCTGCGCTTGCAGAGTTGTCAGAAGAGGAACCATTTGGGGGAGGGGGGGCGTGCCCACCCCTCCGGAGGGCGGATTCATGGAGAAAGAGTCAACAGAGAAGCCCGAGGCGCCGAGCTTCGATACAGTGTGCACAGAGGATTAGGGCATCAGAGTTTGTGCAGGAACCCTAGCAGGATCTTCTTCATTGTCCTTTCATCTAGTTCCTTTGATTATTCTTTTGTTGCAACTCCATTAGTTTCCTTTTGCTGCAATTTCGACATTTTTCTGTGTTGTAGTCATGTTACTTGTTGCTACAACTTTCCTGTAGCTTACTTTTACTATGTTTTTAGTAACAGTTTATGATTGAGAGTCATGTGATGTTTCCATATCGTTTCTAGGTTGTTTGCTTGTCATTCATTGCATCATAGGCATGTGCCATTGCATCTTTCTTACAACAAATTAAGAATATCATTATACTTGAAAATGTCACTAACAATTGGTATGTTACTTGCCTACAAGTGTGTTTATTTTCATGAATTGTGATTTACTTTCCTGCAAGAGTGCTTTATTTCTTACAAATTGTGGTGTGTTTAGTCAAATCAATAACTTGTTAAAGCACCTTTATCTTGTACCATGACAATCATCATATCGTTGCAACTTCAAGACACACAACATATTACACTAACATATATTGTGCATGATAGTTTGCAAGTTCCACGAGAACTTCAAACCGACAATTTAAATGTATAACTAATCAGTTGCTCACTAAGAAAATTAGAATTAATTGAAAAGTCTGTCTATATGTTTTATTCCCACGCTGCCCTATGCTTTGTGTATAGATGCATCTCCACTATAGGGACCAAAGGGTTGAATGATTACCAATGACATTGGTACCTAACAAGATGCTTTGATCAAGAATTTTGGTTAAAGATCCATATCCATAAGAACAATGTATAAATTCAGTTCTTTCCCACTTTTTGGTGTTTGGTGCATTGATACATATCAAGTACAAGAATTGAAAGGTTGAAAGCCTACTAACATATGACCACCTTGGAAGACACCTCGATTTGGTATTTTGGTTGGTTAAGAATCTGTGTTCAAAAATAAAGGGTATGCGTTTAATTCAAAATCGATATCCATTTGTTCGATAATAAACATGTTAACATACACAATTCTCAAATTCATTTTTCTAAACTTTGGTCCAATATTCACACTTGATATTTAGAATAGGAGTTAATGTTGATCTTTGGGTATTGGAAGACCACCCTTTTTTGTGGTTAAGCACATTTATTCTTTGTTAGATTATATCATTTGTACCATGCCTTCTAAATTAAAAAGAATTGCACTTCCAATCCAATCAATGTTAAAATGGAATACCATGTGTACTAATAGGTGTTTTTGAAAACTAGTTAAATGTGCTTTTCAAGGTACATGTAATCCAATTAGTGAGATAGTGGAATAAGGCTTAGGTCTTAAGTGGTGTTTCTCAACATTAAATGAGTGAGATTTTTAGGGTAAAGGCTTGCACCCAAAATTTCTTAAATATTTTTCTTTAGTTCCAAAAATCACATCAAACATAATTGTGATTATTTGTTTTTCTTTTTTACAAATGATATTAATTTTTTCTATAAGAAAAACTTTATAAGGAAACTCTTGAGCACTTCACCATATTTGTGAATCCCCAATGCAAACCTGTCAATGTTGATCATCTAGCTTCATAGGGAGATTGAGTGACACACGCAACAAAGGAAACTAGTCAAATGAGTCAACCACAAAACCTCTTATATAAGGTTCAAAGCGCTTAACCACTCAAGCTCATGACACCTTCAACATTTTAAGGTGGAAATAATATTTAAAGAATTTTGAGGGTAGTGACATGAAAATGATAATTACCATAACAATCATAAATCATATAGTACGTTTATGTTAACGTCATATCCATACCCTTTGAAAGGTTACGTGTCATGTGTCTAATATTGGTTAACCAAACACACTTACCTATTAGAAAAACCAACAAAGCATTAGATAATAGCAATTGTCTACTCATATTTAGATGCATTTGTGATGAGGAATGGTTAGGTTCATTGCATCTTTGTTTGGTTACTTCCATATTTTCTCGTCACTTGTGCAAAAGTATTCATATTTATAACCTTGTATATTCAGGTGAATGCTATATGTAAGGGCAACTAGTGTGTGTGTGTATGTCTCAAAATTAAATGCTTATAATTGGCCAATGATGCTGCCATATTAAAGATAGAATGCCAATGTCTCTGAACTCTCATATAGTTATAGAACTATTGATGATTTATTGCATTGAATTTTGTATATATACTATTGTTTCATGTGTGTATATTTTGCTTATTTCCATGGTGACAGTTGTGAAGTATTTTATTTTGTTAATAACCATTTATTACGTTAATTGTGATTGTTGTATTATTAGTTTACAATATTAATTGGATTTATTTTTGGAAAATGGTGACCATCTAATAAAATTTTAAATTTCAAAAAGAAACAAAAATAATTCTATCAATGAAATATTATGAGTACTTGTAAAAAAACATTGATAGAGAATACAAAAATGTGAATGTAAATTTTAGATACAAATCAATGCCAAGTTAAATGCAAAATAGCCAAAAAGGATAAATAAATTTCATGCAAAATGCTAATAAAGAGGCAAAGTTTTGATTCAATATTAATGTCCATATCAAAAATAAAATATAATACAAAATGTTTCTCATATTGATATTTAAAGACCTCAAAAAAAAACTATTTCTTTGAATACACAATACATATGACTAAAAACTCTCTCGTATAAAAACGAAGTAATTAAATAAACTATAATAGATTATCATTGACAAACAATTAAATGGACTATAATAGATTAACATTAACATGTTAAATAAAACTTATAAACTTAATTACATTAACTTTGTACAGATTTTTTAGCAACTCTTTCCTGTTTAAGCTGAACTATTCTTAAGAACTATTTTTAAAAATATATGTAATTATGATAAGCTGGGTAGTTAACAATAACTCTTACCACCTGTAACAAGTGATTGTGCTAAATCTTTCAATATAACAATAACAATGTCAAAATCTTAGTTATATCAATATTCTCCCAAACAATAACAATGTCAAAATCTTAGTTATATCAATATTCTCCCCCAACAAAAAAACGTCCATAAGAAAAATCAAAAGTACTAATGAAAGACACCTATCATGGAGAACGCTAACATATTGTCCATGTTAACGATTTCATAGGATGGGATGTACTCAAAAGAATCTTACGAGTAGTTGCATACTCGTTAAACTAAGAACATTCTTCTAGCATGATGACATAGCACAGTATATTAGCTTGAGAGTTTAGAGTTCTTTTGTCACGAACAGGCATATAGTGGTAGAAGCAGAACAGCCCATCAGCGAGGCACGGATCTTAGATTCAATTCCTGAACTGTCCAGTTTTCAGTTTTGGGTGGAAAATACGTTCCAAACAATTCTGATAGGATGGTTAATAGGTTCTGCTGGAAACGGATTTTTTCGTCAGCTTTACAGATTCTAATTTTCGAAAGAGGTCAGATTAAGATGACGAAACTCAAATAGAAATAAATCAATACATACTTATCATTTAGACAAAAGAGTAGTCTGGATTAACGTGCCTATCATTCTCCACAATCTTACCAGGTACGACCATGTTATGAAGACCTAATTTTCCCAGAGAAAATCAAACATTAGACATAAGAAGATGAAGTGTTTCAATGCAGCAGTGAATGCTATCATTGACATGCAGCACTACACTTCCCAATCTCAAAAATAATTGGCGACTTAACTGAAAAGCAATATGAATTTTAAGCAGCTTTCTCAGTAAAATATTACAATTGACATCCAGAGAAGTGATACGCAAACAGAGAAAAAAATCTTAATCTGAATCTGAGGAACCATCCAGTGCTGTAGGATCAAAAGAAAGCACCATTTCTGACAGTGACTCTCCTAAATCCTGCACATCAGCCTTCTCCAAACCCCATGCTTCTAGCAATTGACCTCCAGGAGAACCCCTTGCAATACCCAAACTCTGGAGGTCCTGTAACCTCCTCTCCAAGAATGGTAGAATTGCTCTGCTAGATCTCAACCTTGTTGCCATGGGAATGGAGAAAACATCTAGAGAACCACGTCCGTTTGCTCCTGCCAATGGACTTCTCAGTATTTCTCCATGCTGGCCTATGAAATTCCCAAAAATGCGGGGGAAAGGCAATGGTATAGGAAGGGGACACTGGGATACAGACAAGTGGGATAATGACAATCCCCTTCTGTAGCTTTGCTGTATACCAGAGATGGATTCTCTTACTTCGGAGATAGAAGCTTGCCCTCCTCGCCCTGAGACCAAGAAATACTTTAATTTCATAAAACTGATAACTGTGATAATGAAAGGCTTACCACTAAAAGCTCCATACAGTCTTGCAGGGCAGAAAGATAAGTGTTCATAATTCTATAGCATTTGTCTGTAACCATAATATCTATTATCTACTGCACAGTTACCTGCTAGAACTTCTACTAAAGGTTAGTGTTCAAGTATGAACAAAGACCATTTTTTAATGGAACCAATGGAATTTAGTTTACCTGAGTGTAAAGCCCCCTGAATTACTAAGTTCTCGTTCTCTGCTCCTTGGGTATCGGGGGAATTTTCTGCTACATTGGGTGTCAATGGATGCAAACTTCCTAGAAGCCCCCTACTTGGAACACCTGAAACGAACAACTTGTATGAATAATCCAAACATGGATAAAGCTTAGGCATTTAAATTTCAAATTATTCTGTTAACTTTTACAGCAATCTCCATTACACAATATTCTATGCAGATAAAAACCTGCTATAGCAGGAGCAGGTATTGCTGCATCCAAAATTGCCACAACTTGCTGCCGAGATTGAAGTGACAAAGTCCTTATCATCATTTCTATGTCCAACCCGCCAATAGCAACTTCTGATGTGGCTGCTGGCCCTGAACTTCCTATCCTGAATGGAAGAGTTGCAGTATGAAAAGTAGCAGCATAAACTGCACTAGAGTGGAAAAGTTTTGAATCATCGAGGAAAAGGAACCGAGAAGTTTCACCTTCAAAACAAACAAATGTAAATACAAATTAGAAAGACAAACCTGACAGAAGTAAGAAACTCTGGTGTACTATTGACCCTAATCATAATAGTGGCTATAGCAATCTAAGTCGCTGTTGGAATATATTCATTAGTCTAATTTATTTTAACTATAATAATTTTAGAGAAAGACACAAAATAGCAAAATGATTATTTACTATATTCTACTATAATCATGTTCAGTTAAACATTTAATCCTGTATAGATATGGCATTTGTTCCAACCAGGAAGCCAAAAAGAAGAATCTATTTAATAATATCCCTTTTAATGCAATACAATGAAGCTAGAGAAGTATAATCTCTTCTCTCTCTATGTAAAACCAACAAGTTAGGATAGAACTCTGTATCTGAATGTATGGGGAAAGAACCCTGGAACTGCCTATGAGCTTCCACCAGTTTTACCAAGTGAATATGGAACATCCAAAACCATAAAGACAACAAACCTGCTTTTAATATTTTTCATTGGTGCGAGCATTGCTGCAAGTAATGTCTCCAACTCTACGTATACTACTGGAAATACATGAAAGATATGCCCCAGAAATATTACAAAGAATATTTTATCGCAATTGTAGTGATTTACTACATTATGAAAGTCTCTCTTTTTTCTTTCTATTTTCCATGAGAAATATCCTTGTATTCTATATGAGTATTATACATGTTTCAGTCCTCGAGGGTACTGCTCAGACAACAAGGTGTGAAGCCATTACAAGAAAGTGAAGTAAACTACTTCAATTAATAAGAAATGATATATATAATTTATTATATGGAAATTGATGATGATTTTTACAGAGAAGGCCCCTAGCTTAAATATGGCCTTGGGTGCCTTTTCGTGAAGGGGTATGATCTTTTGATTGTGTCCTTCCTAATTTGACTATAATTACACATATTTAATATTTTTACATAACATGTCTTCCTCTCTAAAGATGCTTTGTCCTCAAAGCACATGTAACGATGGGTGTTGTTGTCGAAACACTTCTGTCTCCCAAGAGGCTTCTTCCGCTGGTAGGTTCTTCCACTTAATAAGGTATTACTTGATTACTCATGATCGCAAACTCTTTTCCCTGGTGGTGATGATTCCTCCTGGTTCTAAAATGATATCCCTTTGTCATCTAATGTCGGGCATGTTGTTTGTGTCGCTCAGTGTTTTCCTAGTGTTTTTTTAAGGCAAGATACATGGAAAACGTTGTGAATGTTGAAATTTGGGCAGCTTTGGGATGAATTTCCCCAAAGGAAAACCCTACTGCCCCAAAGAGAATTTATTGTTGAAATATGTAACCAGGTTTGGTCTTCATAATGACATATGTAATCATGATTTTATGTATTTGATGTAAAGAAAAAAATAAAATTATTTTCATTCTTGAGGCATGGATTTCATGCTCAAGGTTATTTGATTTATAGGTGAAGCACTGTTAAAATTGGCAAATAGGGCCAACCTCCATGTGGGTCATCTTATTAATGGCAGCTGATATTTTTCTTGGATCCCTCTCATTGAGAGGGGTAGGATTGATCTAAAGATCATCCGATTCTGATAAGTATTCATGGAGATATGAATTTATTTGTGTTATGGGACAATTCATCAAGGTCAGCCAGCAACCAAATATACCCCACTTGTGCTCAACGTTTTCGTATAAATAAAGGAGGACTTCAAGTCATTTGACATCATCTCTTGTGATCTCACCCTCCACTTGTTTGGGTTTTCAGTGGAAGAGGAGGTCTAGAGGAGATGCCTTCTATGCAGCCCTAAAGAAGGGTCATCTAGGAGAGCCCTAGCTGCAGACTTGTAGGAGATCTGGCCACAGATCTAAGAGGCCCTAATCCGCAGCTAGAAGAGCCCTAATCCGCAGCTAAAGTGAGTCCTAATCCGCAGCTAAAGGAAGCCCTAATCCACAGCAAAGGGAAGGACCTAATCCGCAACTAGAGGAAGCCCTACGCTGCCCTACCTAAGGGTGGTATGGATATACCCTAACCGCAACAACCTAGAAGAGAACAGGAGGAGTTCTGGAGTCTAGACAGAGTGGGAAAACAGGGATCCGAAGTCTGCTACAGGAGGCCGAGTGGCTGAGGTAAGTGCGGATAGTCTTAGGGCTGGAACAATGATATAATCAGGATTTGAGTTTGCTGTGAAGAGGGCTGAGAAGGCTGACTGTTAGGCCGAGTTCCTAAGGGTCAAACACGTTGCTGTTTGGAAGTTATTTTGGCACATTTTTGGAGGTCTATTGCTACAACAATTTGTTGTGCTAGGCCGCAAGCCATAGCACACAACTAGAGGTTGTGTGAGGGTTGTCAAGGGTGGACAGTACCCTAAGAAAGCAGCGTGGGTGAGGAGGAGACCTATGAGGGTATGCCGCAGCCCTTAAAGGGCTAGTTTGTTGACTGTGGGATAAAACTAGGGCTGCTGCAAGTGCCCTAATCAGGAGTGCAGCAAACAGCTGTGCAAACAAATGATAGCATGACCTAATGACTATTTGGGCATGTTGGTGTTGCTGGACATATTATGGGACCACAACTAGTACAACATAGTGCTATCAACATACAATGATGGGTAGCAATGCAGCATAACGTAACAAGGGTGCAACATGATGTGATGCATAGTACAACACTATGTATGATGCAACTACATGACTAGATTAGTGATGAGTGGAGCATTGGGTGCAGATCCGTGATGAGAGCAGTCCAATGATTGAGAAGCATAGTGACGGGAGAACAACATGAAGTGCATGTCATGGTCATTAGGTCCAGCACTGTGACGATGAGTGTAGCATGGTGCAACACAGTGAGGTGCAGCATATGGATGAGATGCAACACAATGATAGGTGAAAGAACCACCTTGGAGAATCAGTTGAAGCAACATGTCTTATCTAGAAAGTCGAAGTGTTGACTTCTATTGTAAATGTACTATCTCTCTCTCTCTTTGTGTTGAACTATTGAAGAACATATAAGAAGAATTGATCAAGGGTTTCCCCACATTGAGGTTTGTCCCTGGCTAGCGCCACATCTTGTGTCCTCTTGTCTTGGCTTGTCTTCTGCGATTTATGTTTATGTTCTATTTGCAATTTACTTTAACGCTGATGTGATTGCTAATCTGGAAAAGATATTGAGCAAACTGTGAAAATTGAAATAAATTGCTCTAAGCATAGAACATACCTAAAATTAAGATGGTATCAGAGGTGAGGTGAAGACAAAGCCCAAGCAAGAGTGAAAGAGCAATCACCGAAGACAGTTGGGAAAGAACAAAAGGATCAGTGGATTCCTCATCCCTCTTCAAATTCACCAAGGGTGAAGTCGAAGCAGAGAATATTATCAGAATGGCGCAACGGAAGTTTCTGATGGCCTACCTAAAGATCACTTCAATGGAAAGACCAGATCTAAGGGTGGAAGGAAAGGCAAATGCCTTGGTTGCAATAAGTTCGGCCATTATGCGAAGGAGTGTCCGAATGGCAGGGACACATCACTTGATGATGATAACAATCATTCCACGGACATCTTCAATGATCAGAGGAATGACAGGTAATGCAGGTCATCAAGGTAACGACCGACTCTTCAAAGAAAGCAAGGAACCCAAGGTATGAAGAATCAAATGTTGTTTTTGATAAGACAAAGAAGCGTTATCTTATATTGGCCCTCTCCTTCAAATTCTTTGGGAATCTAGCTTATCAATTATAGTGCTTCAAGGCACTTCGTGGGATTATTCTTGGCATCAATGACACCTATCCCAGAAAGGGTGTAAGGAATGTTACCCCTCAAATGAATGAGGGGTAACTCGATTCATTTACAAAATCCCTTTTATGTACCTGATCACAAGAAGAACCTGGTGTCCATTTCGGCAATGGAAGTCAAAGGTTACAAGGTGGCATTCATCGATGAAAAGGTACGTGTTTGAAAATGAAATTTTCAAAGATGCTTTTACTCATGAGTTCAAGGTTGGCAATTTGTGTCAAGCTGCAGGATGGTCCACTGGGGATCATGACATATCTCATCTATAACACCTGAGATCTACTTTATGAGGCCCTAACCGATGTGAGTTAGATGGCAACTCGAATACCTGAATTCAAGAAGAACATGAAGGTACATGTCTGAGATGTACAGAAGGAAAATCTTACAAGGGGACCATTCCCCTCATGTAGCAGGTCCACAGGTTTGGAACAACACGAGGGGTTTGAGATTCATGATTGGGAATCTCATGTATACAGGTGGAAGAAAGCCCTCTATGGCTTGAAGTAAAACACCCCGGGCCTAATATGAGAGGATTGATAGCTATCTGATGAAGCTGAGATTCAATAAAAATGAAGCCGATCCAAACCATTATTTGAAGGTTGTGGATGATAGACCTCTCATACCAACACCTTCTGAGAAACGACCTATTTCTGACAGGTGCAAAGCCTCTCACTTGCAGAAGTAAGAGGGAGTTGGATTACAGATATGGAATGGTAAACTGCAAGCCCGTGACTACCTCGAGGATCTTAACTTTTAGAGTTATATGGTGGTGATGCCGAACCAGATTTAGGAAATGCCTCTGAGTTTCATAAACTCATCTGCATTGATGTTCTTGGTGAAATTCCGTCTGTATATATGCTTTGCAGTTAGCATGGTGAGCTCATATTTGGCTGAGCCTCACTCAATTGGTGCCAAGAATCTTTTGAGATATCTTCAGGGCACAATCTCTCATGGATTGAGATACACTGCCGGGAATATGAAGCTGCATGATTATTCGAATGCTGACTAGGCAGGCAGTGTGGAGGATGGCTATGGAGGATGGCTAGAGCCAATGTTGCACGAAGCGGGAGCGAAGCGGAAGCGCAGAGCGCGGAAGCGTCATTTTCCAAAAATCTAGGAAGCGAAGCGTCCGCGGAAGCGTCTGCTATATATATATATATTTTTATATTTTTTTGCATTTATACTCAAAACAAACATCCCAAATACCAAATTAATTGTAGAAGACATGAAAACATGCATATTTTTGCATAAATCAAGATAGATATGGCATCCATGATTCCATTGTAGTTACTAGTATGTACAACAATCATCTATATTCTAGCTATTACAAACATACATCAAATTTTTAAGCATATTATAAAACATAAAACATTTAAGCATATTATAAAACATAAAACATAGAGCATATTATGATTTATCTAGCAAGTGAGCAACTGTCAACATTTGTCATGTCCAAAATTCAAATAATAATGTTTACAAAATATGTCACTTGGTCACCGCCAAGCCAAAAAGGTTCAAAATTCAAATTCACAAGTCTACAAGTCTAATGAGTAATCTATGACAAAAAGAAGTAGATTGTGAATATATCTACTAATCTCTCCTCCTTCCACCACGAATAGAACGTGATGGCGGGCCTCCACGTGGTGGCAATGAAGAAGATGGTCCCTGTGTAAGTCGTGGCACTGGAACTGATGAAGAAGAACCCCCTGCCGTTGGTGTTGAACCATGGAACCTAGAAACCAAGGGACCAGATGGGGGTGGGGGTGGTGGCATATCAACACCCGTGTCATCATCCTAGAATCGCTCAAAAAATTCATGCAAAAAAAAAAACACTAGTTAACAAAAAAATTAAAAACATGAATTAGAGAAATGCTTTATAAGGGAAAATTGGAAAATTCATACCACAATGGACATACCTGGATAAGAGAATCCTCTAATTGCTCTAGTCGCAACACTCCATCCTCCAAATTGGGCTCCTCTGGATTCTTGTCCCAAGTCAAGAAGTCTTTATTAGACTTTGCATCTTCACAGTAATGGGACAACAATCGCAAGTTGTAATGAACATAAACCAAGCTCTCTGCCCGGTCTAAATTCAACCTGTTCCTTTTAACACTGTGGATGAAAGAATAAGAGCTCCAACACCTCTCTGCAGAAGAAGTGTTTACCACCTGTGATAGCACCCGCAATGCCAAACTCTGTAGAAGTGGAGTAGGCCCTCCATGCATGTTCCACCACTCAAGAGCAGAAAAATGCTCTCGATCTTGAATTGCATGCATGCTCCCAAATGGACCAGTGTTGCTCGTATAGTTGCTCACCTGTCTCCGTACCAATGCAGCCTCCTCATTATCAGGGATTAATCTACTCAATGCAGCCATATATTTTTCGTGAACCTCTCTATCTTGGTGTGGTTTTTTCCTGCTTCCCCCCCCAGGTGCTAGTTTTGAAAGCCATGATGGATGATAGTATTTAGGTGTCAAAACATATGCTAATGCATGCAATGGAACATTTAGCATTTCCCATCGGTTTTCCACCTCTGCACGAATATAATTGTACAAGGTGGTATCTCTAGGCTCAACAATGTCTTTAATCTGCCCCAACATGCTATCCATTTGCTCATACACCTCCCCAATTACTGGTCGATCTGAATCTGCAAACTTGATCATGTAATAAATTGGTTTGGTGAATTGCAAAACATATTTAACCTGTGACCAAAAGTAACTGTCAAGAACAGTGTCCTTGACTTCATTAGCACCATCTGTGTCAGTGTTAATTTCATCCCATGTTTCAGCACACACCAGATTAGTTAAAGCTTGTCTCACCCTCACTAGCCGCCTAAAGGTGAGGTAATAACTAGCAAATCTTGTCTTTGCAATTTTAAGCAATTGCAACTTGGAGTAAGTGCCATAGAAGTAGTTTACCCTTGTATGCCCTGTGATGAATTTAATGAGCTGCTTCCCTTTCCTGTAAACCTCAGCAATCCACCCACAATCTTTGTGTTTCACAATATCATGCATCAAAAGGTTCAATGTGTGAACCAGGCACCCAGACCAAAAGATGTGTGGATGAGTACGCTCAATAATTTTTCCTGCTGCCTTACAATTTGCTGCATTATCTGTGATCACTTGAACCACATTATTCGGACCAACATCTTTGATTGATTTCAATAGGAGATCTGCAATGTTTTGTGCAGTTGCACTGATGGAGGAGGAGTCATGACATGCAATAAATACTGCACCACTAGAAGAAACACCAAGAACATTTATCAAATGTTGGTTTCTAATATTTGTCCACCCATCTGATACAATGGATACCCCAGAATCCACCCACTCATGTGTAAAACGTGTCAAAGCTCTTTGAACCTTAGCTTTTTCTCTTTCTAATAACACTGTTCTAGCTTTCTCATAGTTGGGGGCCTTGTATCCTTTTGGGGCTTCATTGATGGCCTTTACCATGTCATGCCAATAGGGAGAGCGAAGCACATTGAATGGTACACCGCAAGCACAAAGAAAACGGACTATCTTTCCATCCACATCATCCCTCCCAGCAACATTAAGGAAATCCCCTATTGTTCTTCTACCTCCAGAGGTTGCAGAAGTACCATGAGGAGATGGGCAACAAACAAATTTAGAGGTTGCACTTGATTCAGAATGAGTTTTTTGTTTCTTGTTTTTTTGTTGTGCTTGTGCAGCCATCTCTGTTTGGATGTATTTTGTTCTTTGTTCAGCTGAAATTTTTGGGCAAATTTGTACCCCCACAGAACCCTTTTTTTCATCACTGTCCAGCACCCCACAAAGATGCCTCCTCAGACGGGTATATGAACCACAATATGGTCTTCCTCCATGACAATCATGAGGGCACATCCATTTGTAAGATCCACCACCCTTTCCCCCATCAAGTTTGGTCACATAGTTCCACAAGGGTGTTGATGTACCTTTCCCATCTTGTGCTTCAGTGTCCCCTTCAAGTTCATCCCCTTCCTCTTCAAACCCTTCCTCCTCATCATACATTGGGTCACCAAGTTCATCCCCTTCCTCTTCCCCTCTATTCCTCACCTTTGCCATCATTAAAACCAAGAGTGGAATGATACATAGAAGCCAAAAGAACACCATCTTGGAATATGGATATAGGTGGTGGACAACCTGTAAATAAAGGAGCAAGTAGAAACAATGGGAAAGAGTAGGAGAGGGAGGAGAAAAATACAATTTTTTTTTCAAGAAAACAAGGGAGTTTGGGGTTTGAACTTACCTCTTTAGCTCTTGTAGATGAAGTCCTCCAAGCTCTTGCTCCAAGCTCCTCCTCCTTCTCCTAGCTCCTCCTTCTTCACTCCTCCAAGCTCTCCTCTCTTCTCCTCTCCTTTCCTCTCTTCTCTTCTCCTCTCCTCTCTTCTCTTCTCCAACTCTCATAAACTCAAAGTGAGAAAATGAGAAGAGAATGGGGGCTTTATTCTTTTCTAAACTCACCCTAAACTAACCCTAACCTCACCCTAACCCACCCCCTCATGCTAAGTTAAGTGAACTTTTAAAAAAAATTAAAAAAAAAACCGAGTTTGATAGCTGACTGCGCGGATTCATATGGAAGCGCGCTTCCGGGCCTCGTGAAGCGTGCGCTTCCGGGCCTGAAGCGTTGCGCTTCCGGAGGCCCGAAGCACCCTCCGAAGCGCGGATCCGGGCCAACGCTTCCATAATTCCAGGAATCATGAAAAAAAAAAGGAATCGCGCTTAAGTAAATTTGGAATCGCGCTTCGCCTAGAGGTTCCGGAACGCTTCCGTACGGGACGCGATTCCGGCCTCGGATCCGGGGGGGGGGGGCGATTCCTGCAACACTGGCTAGAGCACTTCTCAGTGCTGGTTCTCTCTGGATTCTGCTTTGATATCATGGATGAGCAGGAAACCGAAGTCAGTTGCTATAAGCACAGCCGAGACCGAATACATAGCTACGAGTATGATCTCGTGTGAAGTTGCCTAGTTGTGGAAGCTCTTCAGTGAGTTGTTTGTACACATAATGAATACCACTGTGATTCTTTGTGACAACCAAGGGGGGATTCAATTATTGAGGAATCTTGTGTTCGGTGATTGCTCCAGCACATAGACATCAGATACTACCTTATCTGGGATATGGTAAGTCAATGAGCGAGGAGGCTCCATCGCATTGAGACTGATGTACAAGTTGCAAACACTTTGTCAAAGCCTCGGAGAAAGGTCAAATCTGTGATCTTCCCAAATGACCTGGAGTCTTTGAGAGACCTTCATATAAGGGTCCTGCATGTTTCATGCATTGATCTCTGGGAGCTCTAGGGGGCTTGGGGTACCTTACTGGAGTGACAGGGTGACTCACCCTCCCCTGGTGGTGCGCTATGTACAAGGTGACAGGTTCAACCTTTCCCTGTGATACCTCGTGGCGACTATGAAACAGAATGATTGTTCTCCTGTGGGCCGGGGTGATTAGTTCTCCCGTGGAAACTATGGAACAGGATGATTAGTTCTCCTATGGGCCGGGATGATTAGTTCTCCTGTGGACCGGGATGATCTTTTCTCCCGTGGCAACTATGGGACAGGATGATTAGTTCTCTTGTGAGCCGAGATGATTAGTTCTCCCGTAGCAACTATGGAACAGGATGATTAGTTCTCCTATGGGCCGAGATGATTAGTTCTGTCGTGGCGACTGTGGGATAGGATGATTAGTTCTCTTGTCGAGGCATCCTATCCATGTAGTCTGGGACTCATGGGAAGTACCTCTCATTTGATCAATGAGCAAGGAAATCGGGTTAGGGACCATAGTAGTACTATCGATGGACGCATCGTTGTATCTACCGTACTCCCTATGTTAGGATGACCTCCATTGATCTGGTATCAGTATGAGTGGTTTGAGACACTCTTGTGATATTGATCTAGGATCAATGAAACTGACTTCAGGTCAGTAGAGAATGGTATGAGACATTCTCGATCAATTCTTCTTCTTCATGGTTCAGCAAAGCTCAGCAGCGCAGAGCAGAGTAGAAAAAATCAGAGCAGTGCAAGGCACTGATGGCAGAGATAGTACAGCCAGACATATGGATCAACAGATGGAGTTCTCCCTTGTTGAGAGGGAGTGTTAAAATTGGCAACTAGGGCCAAACACCATGTGGGTCATCTTATTAATGGCAGCTGATATTTTTCTTGTATCCCTCTCATCGAGAGGTGTAGGAGTGATCTAAAGATCATCTGATTCCAATAAGTATTCATGGAGATATGAATTTATTTGTGCCATGGAACAATTCGTCAAGGTCAGCCAGCAACCAAATATACCCCACTTGTGCTCAACGTTTTCGTATAAATAAAGGAGGACTTCAAGTCATTTGACATCATCTCTTGTGATCTCACCCTCCACTTGTTTGGGTTTTCAGTGGAAGAGGAGGTCTAGAGGAGATGCCTTCTATGCAGCCCTAAAGAAGGGTCATCTAGGAGAGCCCCAGCCGCAGACTTGTAGGAGATTTGACCGCAGATCTAAGAGGCCCTAATTCGCAACTAGAAGAGCCCTAATTCGTAGCTAAAGAGAGCCCTAATCCGCAGCTAAAGTGAGTCCTAATCCGCAGCTAAAGGGAGCCCTAATCCGTAGCAAAGGGAAGGACCTAATCCACAACTAGAGGAAGCCCTACGCTGCCCTACCTAAGGGTGGTATGGATATACCCTAACCGCAAAAACCTAGAAGAGAACAGGAGGAGTTCTGGAGTCTGGACAGTGTGGGAAAACAGGGATCCGAAGTCTACTACAGGAGGCTGAGTGGCTGAGGTAAGTGCGGATAGTCTTAGGGCTGGAACAATGATATAATCAGGATTTGAGTTTGCTGTGAAGAGGGCCGAGAAGGCTAATTGTTAGGTCGAGTTCCTAAGGGTCAAACACATTACTATTTGGAAGTTATTTGGCACATTTTTGGAAGTCTGTTGCTACAACAATCTATTGTGCTATGCTGCAGGCCATAACACACAACTAGAGGTTGTGTGAGGGCTGTCAAGGGTGGATAGTACCCTAAGAATGCAACGTGGGTGAGGAGGAGACCTATAAGGGTATGCCGCAACCCTTAAAGGGCTAGTTTGTTGACTGTGGGATAAAACTAGGGTTACTGCAAGTGCCCTAATCAAGAGTGCAGCAAACATCGGTGCAAACAAATGACAACATGACCTAATGACTATTTGGGCATGTTGGTGTTGCTGGACATATTATGGGACAACAACTAGTACAACATAGTGCTATCAACATACAATGATGGGTAGCAATGCAACATAATCTAACAAGGGTGCAGCATGATGTGATGCATAGTACAACACTATGTATGATGTAGCTACATGACTAGATCAATGATGAGTGGAGCATTGGGTGCAGATCCGTGATGAGAGTAATCCAATGATTGAGAAGCACAGTGACAGGAGAGCAGCATGAAGTGCATGGCATGGTCATTAGGTCCAGCACTGTGATGATGAGTGCAGCATGGTGCAACACGGTGAGGTGCAACATATGGACGAGATGTAGCGCAATGATAGGTGAAAGAGCCACCTTGGAGAATTAGTTGAGGTAGCATGTCTTCAACTGATCTCATGTAGAGATGATTGATTCTCTTATCTAGAAATTCAAAGTGTTGACTTTTGTTGTAAATGTACTATCTCTCTCTCTCTCTGCTGAACTATTGAAAAACATATAAGAACAATTGATCAAGGGTTTCCCCACATTGGGGTTTGTCCCTGGCTAGCGCCACATCTTGTGTCCTCTTGTCTTGGCTTGTCTTTTGCGATTTATGTTTATGTTCTATCTGCAGTTTACTTTAATGCTGATGTGATTGCTAATCTCGAAAAGATATTGAGCTAACGGTGAAAATTGAAATAAATTGCTCTAAGCATTGAACATACCTAAAATTTACAAGCACACATTGAGTGCTTCTAGGGCTTGTCATTAAGTCAACAAGTCAATTGAGTCATTTTCATATATTGAAGACCCTTTTGGGCAAGTTGGATATTGTAAAGAAAAAATTATTTGAGTCAAAATTAGAGTCAAAGACCCTCCAAGACCTTGTCAATGTGCAAGCAACAAGTTAGCGTATCAAACAGTGAAGTCAACCTCCTAGAGATGGCATGTCGGCCTAATGAGGTAATCAGAAATGTTAAAATTGGCAACTAGGGCCAAACTCCATGTGGGTCTTCTTATTTATCGCAGCTAATATTTTTCTTGGATTCCTCTTATCAAGAGGTGTAGGATTGATCTAAAGATCATCCGATTCCGACATGTATTCATGGAGATTTGAATTTATTTGTGTTATGGGACGATTTGTCAAGGTCGGCCAGCAACCAAATTTCCCCCACTTAGCCTCCACGTTTTAGTATAAATAGAAGAGGAATTTAAGTCATTTGACACACACTCACTCTTCTAATCTCTCTTCATTCGGTTTTGCGTTTGATGAAGATAAGATCTAGAGGGCATGCCCTAGGATATACGCTACCCTAAGAAGACATGCCCTAGATCTAGACGCTGTCATGGGAAAGATGGACCTACGCAGCCCTAAAGAAGATGCCCTAGCTCCTAACGCTGGCATAGATATGAAGGCCTAAACTCAGTTATGAAGATAAAGCTCTAACGTTGCCCTAATAAAGCCCTAACACTGCTCTATCAAACTGTTCTAGGCCGCAGTTTAAAGAGGGTTTTTATGTGCCCTAACTGTTGAGTACAAGCCCTAACCGCAATCCTATTGGAGGACTATAGCCGCAATCCTAGAAGAATCATGGCTGCAGATCAATAAAGGCCTAACTGTTATGGTGATGACCCTATGGAGATGACCTTAACACAATCATCAAAAAGGCCTAACACAGTCATGAAGGAGGAAAACCCTAACGCAAAGTAAGGACCCTTCACGCTGTCCTATAGGAGTCCTTTATACCCAACAAGGAGAAGCATATATATGATGTCAATGGATGCTCCAAAAGGACGCAATCCTAATGCGAGGATATGCCGCAGTCAAGGATGTATATACTGCCCTAAGTCACAACAAAGGAAGCTTAGTAGCAGTAGTAAATACTGCTGTTCTAAGGCATGACTTAGGCATGTTTGGGAGCAACTGTCTCTATATTAAGGACTGAGGGCAAAGTTGTTTACATGGACCTATTGAAGGAGTCTGCAACTATAGCCTAGCTGCTCTGCTAGGTTGTAAGCCATAGCAAGCATCTAAGGCTGGTAGTATAAATAGTTGCAGCATATTAGATGCAGTATATTGTGTGCAACATAATATAATGAAGTGCAACATAGTAACAGTGGTGTAGCATAATGTTGTGAAAGGTGACAGCATGATGGGGGCAGCATGGTGTAGTATGGTGCAGCACAATGGATGCAACACTATAATGATGGCACAACATGGTGCAACACTGTGATGATGGGTATGTATGTATAGCAACAACATGATGTATTGCAACATCTTGATGATGATGGGTGCAACAACATGATGTAAGTAGTGCAGCAGTAAGTATGTATTGCAACAGCATGATGATGATATATTGCAGTGCAATGATGGGAGCAACATAGTGATGAGAGCAGCTCAGTGATTGGGTGCAAGACAGTGACGGGTGCAACATGATGATGAGGTGCAACACAGTGATGGGTGCAGCATGGTGATAGAACAAGTAGGAGATAGTAAACCAGTAATTGCAGTAGGGGTTTCTGATGTGTTAGATTCAATAATTTTCACATTGACTTCCCTCTTACATATAGGTTTCTTGTTAATTTTAGGTGTGTTCTATGCTGAGAGCAAATTTACTTCAATTTTCCATATTAGCTCAATATCAATTCTAAATTAGCAATCACATTTAGCATGATAGTAAAATGTAGATAGAACATAAACATAAATCTCAGAAGACAAGCCAAGACAAGAGGACACAAGATGTGGCACTAGCCAGGGACAAACCCCAATGTGGGGAAACCCTTGATCAATTCTTCTTATGTTCTTCAATAGTTTAGCTGAGAGAGAGATAGTACATATACATCAAAAGTCAACATTTTGACTTATCAAAATAAGAGCAGACATCTTCTCTATGAAGATAACACATGAGGTAGTTGATCTGAACTCCAATGAAGACATATTGCTTCAACTAATCCTTCAAGGTGACTCCATCACCATGCTGCACCCATCACTGTGCTGCACCTCATCATCATGCTACACCCATCACTGTGCTGCACCCAATCACTGAGTTGCTCTCATCACTATGTTGCTCCCATCATTGAGTTGTATCTCATCCTTGCACTGCAATATATCATCATCATGTTGTTGCAATACATACTTGTTGTTGCACTACTTACATCATGTTGTTGCACCCATAATCATCAAGCTCATACAATACATCATGCTGCTACTATACATCCATGCCCATCATCACTGTGCTGCACCATGTTGTGCCATCATTACAGTGTTGCATCATGTTGCATCCATTGTGCTGCACCATACTGCACCATGCTGCCCCCATCATGCTGTCACCTATCACAACATTATGCTGCACCAATGTTACTATGTTGCACTTCATTATATTATGCCGCACCCAATATACTGCATCTAATATGTTGCAACTATTTATACTACGAACCTTAGCTGCTTGCAATGGCTTACAACCTAGCAGAGCAGCTAGGCTATAGTTGCAGACACCTTCAACAGGTCCATGTAAACATCTTTGCCCTCAGTCCTTAAAGTAGAGACAGTTGCTCCCAAACATTGAATTTAGGCTTCTATGATCTATATCAAGTTTGAGAAGATTCTTCGGCGAAAATCACATAGAGATACTTTTGTCGCGCGTTTCGAACCAACCAGTGTGGTTCATCGTCAGGACAAGTTGAATGAACAGATCTCGCTTTGCATATTAAATAGATAGGGCAGAATATCCAACGACTATATTTCTAGACAAGGTAGCGGCTGTAATGACAATAGCTAGATATGACCAGGAAACGGTTAGTTTGACTTTGATAAGGGGTATAAGCTTTATTTAATTAAATAAGTTAATTTGGTTATTAATATTCTTATTAAAATAAACGTAAATGGACCATTTTATAATTATAAATATATATTAGAATAAGTAAATCATAAAATAAATTAATTTAAAATTGTTAGATATCAAAATTATTATATATAAATATTAAAACTAGAGTAATCTATAAATAGTTAATTATATTTAATTAAAATATAAGTTAAAGGAACATATATTTATAAATATATATTAAAATAAATTGATTTAAAATAGTTAGAATAAGTAAATCCTAAAATAAATTAATTTAAAATTGTTAGATATCAAAGTTATTATATATAAATATTAGTTAGTTATAAAAGTTAAAAATAGAGTAATCTATAAATAGCTAATTATATTTTAATTAAAATATAAGTTAAAGGGACATATATTTATAAATATATATTAAAATAAATAAATTAATTTTAAATTAATAGTCAAAGAGTTTTTAAATATATAAATATTAGAGAATTCAAGAGTTAGAAAAATACTAAACATGCCTAAGTCATGCCTTAGAACAAAAGTCTTTACTACTGCTGCTAAGCTTCCTTTGCTGTGACTTAGGGCAGTATATACATCCTTGACTACGGCATATCCTCACATTAGGACTGCGTCCTTTTGGAGCATCCATTGACATCATATATATGCTTCTCCTTGCTGGGTATAGAGGACTCCTGTAGGACAGCGTGAAGGGTCCTTACTCTGCGTTAAGGTTGTCCTCCTTCATGATTGAGTTAGGCCTTTTTGATGACTGCGTTAAGGTCATCTCCATAGGGTCATCACCATAACAGTTAGGCCTTGATTGATCTGCAGCCATGATTCTTCTAGGACTACGGCTATAGTCCTCCAATAGGATTGCAGCTAGGGCTTTTACTCACAGCGATTAGGGCACATAAAAACCCTCTTTAAACTGTGACCTAGAACAGTTTGATAGGGCAACATTAGGGCTTTATTAGGGCAACGTTAGAGTTTTATCTTCATAACTGAGTTTATGCCTTCATCTCTATGCCATCGTTAGGAGCTAGGGTATCTTCTCTAGGGCTGCATAGATCCTTCTTTCCCATGACAGCGTCTAGGTCTAGGGCAACGTATATCCTAGGGCACTCCCTCTAGATCTCATCTTCATCAAACCCGAATGAAGAAAGATCACAAGAGTGAGTGTGTGTCAAATGAATTAAAGTGCTCTTCTATTTATACTAAAACGTGGAGGATAAGTGGGGGCAATTTGGTCGTTAGCTGACCTTGACGAATTGTCCCATAACACAAATAAATTTGTATCTCCATGAATACATGTCGAAATTGGATGATCTTTAAATCAATCCTACACCTCTCGACGAGAGGAATCCAAGAAAAATATCAACTACCAAATATAAAAAGACCCACATGGAGTTTGGCCCTAGTTGCCAATTTTAACACTCCCTCTCAACTAGGGAGAACTCCATCTGCTAATCCATCTGCCAATCTGTGTTATCTCTGCCATCAATGCCCTGCACTGCTCTGCTCTGCTGAACTATGAAGAAGAAGAAGTGATCAAGAATGTATCATACCATCCTCTACTGACCCAAAGTCAGTCCCATATAAAAGAGAGTGTCTCATACCACTCTTACTAATCCAAAATCAGTTCCACATAAAGCGAGTGTCTCATACCACTCTTACTGACCCGAAGTCAGTTCCAAAAGAGAGTGAGTTATATCACTCTTACTGACCCGAAGTTAGTTCCAATTGATCCCATATGAATATCATCCTAGCGTAGGGAGTATAGTAGTACACGATGCGTCCATTAGTAGTGCTATGGTCCCTATCCTCATTTCCCTACTCATTGGCCAGATGAGAGGTACTTCCCATGAGTCCCAGACTGCATGGGTAGGATGTCTTAGCAGGAGAAGGATGAACCACTCATCCTACCTACATGTCGCCAAGGGTATCCCAGGGGAAGGCTAAACCACTCACCCTGTACACAACAAATCACTAGGGGAAGGCTGAACCACTCACCCTATGACTGTGTCTCAGCAGGAGAAGGATGAACCACTCATCTTGCCTACATAGCAAACCACTAGAGGAAGGTTGAACCACTCACCCTATGGTTTCTCGTCACTACAAGATGTACCCCCAAGCCCCCCGGAGCTCCCATAGCTCAATGTCCATATCATATAGGACCCTTAGGAGAGAGTCTCTCCACGACTCCTAGTCGTTCTCAGAAAGTCAAGAATTTGACCTTTCCCAGGGGCTTCGACATAATATCTGCGACTTGCACATCAGTCCCAATGCGATGGAGCCTTCTTGCTCCTCGACGTACCATATCCCAGATAAAGTGGTACTTGAGGTCTATATGCTTGGAGCTATCATAGAACACAGGATTCCTCAACAATAGAATCCCCTTCTAGTTGTCACTGAAGATCACGATGGTATCCAACGCATGTCCAAACAACTCACTGAAGAGCTTTCTCAACCAAGTAGCGTCACACGAGGTCATACTCGTAACTATGTATTCAGCCTCAGCGGTGCTCAAAGCAACCAACTTCTGCTTCCTGCTAATCCAGGATATCAAAGCAGAACCCAAAGAGAACCAACTCCCAGAAGTGCTCTTGCGATCCTCCACACTTCCTGCCTAATCAACATCAGAATAATCATGCAGCTTCACACTTTCGGCAGTGTATCTCAATCCATGAGAGATTGTGCCCTAAAGATATATCAAATGATTCTTGGCATCAATCCAGTGAGGCTCAGCCATATATGAGCTCAACATGCTAACTGCAAAACATATATCCAGACGGGAGTTCACCAAGAACATCAATGCTAGTATGAGTTTATGAAACTCAGAGGCATTTCCCAAATCAGGTTCGGTATCACTACCACATAACTTCTTAAAGTTAGGCTTCATCGAGGTAGTCACGAGCTTGCAGTTCACCATTCCAAATCTGGAATCCAACTCCCTCTTACTTTTGCAAATGAGAGGGTCTGCACCTGTAAGAAAGAGGTCGCCCTCATAAGGTGCCAGTATGAGAGGTCTATCATCAACAACCTTAAACCCCTGAATCTAACACATCAGAAACCCCTATTGCAATTACTGGTTTACTATCTCCTACTTGTTCTTTACATTAACAAGTTATTTAATTACATAAACATCGAAGTAAACACTATTGCAGCGTTCACCAATATACAGATCATACACTGAAATAAACTGAGACAATAACACAAGGGACACCGTTATTTTTGGACAATCGTCCCTGGAAAAACCCAATGCTGGAAAATCGGTGCAACATATAGACGGTTTGTATTACTAAGCAAATTCATGAATACAACTAGGGTGCCATAAATAGCTCACCCAACAGAGAATATCCTTGGCAGTAGTACCTCTATCCGAAGACAAATATTCCGGCAAATCAACAATCGGATGATCAAACCCCACAGTGACTCTGGTTGTTCCTTATGCTGGACAGTGAATGCTGCTCCAAGCACTGCTCTGGAACTGTGTCACTCCTCCAGGAGCTGCGTCACCCTCTCCCGACTCAGAGTCTGCGGATCTGCTCCCAGTCTGCCCCACAGAATCTCCCAACACTACCTCTGAAGCCCTATGCGACCCTCTGCGTCAGCTCCTATGGCCTCTATGTCAGCCCTTCTAGGGCTAGCATTGTCTCTCCTAGCACTGTGTTGTGTCTCTGCTATGTATTCTTCAACCTCGGATGAAAATCCCTCACTGAATTGTCCCTCATTGCAACTTTGATCACTAACTCGATTTCCTCAGCAAACCTTGCCTCTAAAAATCAAATTCTTGATCTCTCTTGGTGTATCTCCAACTGACCCTCAAGCCTCCTCTTATACTTTTCCTGTTGACGATTCAACGACCAAGATTAAGTCCCTAATCAACGACTAAGATTAGAACTAGTTTGATTCTCGTCACTTCGAACTTTCTCACCCATATTCTTATTAATACACATTAATATTTTTATTTTCCTAAGTTTAGACTTAAGAACCCATTAAAAATATTAATTATTTTAATAACTCTTCATTCGAGTGGAATTTCTCCAAACGATTTCTAGGTCTTGGAGATCTCATGTGCTTTAGCCTTTCCACCAAATTTCGTGGCTAGAGCACATCCGATGCTACCCAAAATGAACAGTCAACCACATTTGAGACCATCAATTCAGCTAAAGAAGTTTGATCATAAACACAAAAAGACAAGGAATAGCGAGCGAAGAAGGAGGAGCGAAAGATTAAAAGGGACTTCTTGTCACTCAAATTGTATATGCACGGTGCGACAACAACTAGGGCATGGGTTGTCACTCTGATCCCTGCCCTCTCCATTCTATCTGTCTCCAAACAACAAGCTATGGGGGGTAGTCCCTATGGAAAATGAGAATGCAAGATTTGTTGGCGACCAACAAATCTGGGAGACATGATTGAATGGCCTAGCCACTTGGTTGATTTTAGCAAGTTAACAGATTGTATTAGAAAATTATGTGAGACCAGTGCCTTATGGATTCAACTACTTGATTTTATCAGTTAAGTACCAAATGACTGATGAACAATCAAGTTAGGATGAAAATGGCTTCTATTTATAGAGAAATCCTCCAAGTGGAAAGTAACGGCTAGTTGGTGTTAGATTTTGTAGCATCGGATGTGTTCTAGCCAAGAGATTTGGTGGAAAGGCTAGAATATACGTATTCTCCAATAACCCGAAATCGTTTCTGGAAATTCCACCTAGAGATGACTTAATTAGATTTATGAATAAGTTTTTAATATTTCCTAAGTCTAAACTTAGGAAATATGATTAATTAATCAGAATTAATTAAGTCACAATTTGAATGTTCTAGAAACTCACATGGATCGACAAGAAAATAATCTGGGCCATTGATTATGTTTTAATCTTAGCCGTTGGTGCTCCAACAAAAGATTATAAGAAGAAGTCGATGGGTAGATGGAGAACACACCAGTGTAGTTACTAAGTTGCCCAGGCAGATTGATTTTCTCAGTGGCTGAAGTTCAGCGGAGGAGACAAAACTAGAGGGTGAAAGAGAGAGAGGGTATCAACAGTGGTCTGGGAAGTGCAAGACGAATTCAGGAAGAGACAGCGTGAGGAGAGACGCAGTCCACTAGAGCACTGCACAGTCACTGCATAGAGGGTGACGTAGAGACACCATCATATGGGCAGAGGGTCCATCTCAGGGTCAGGGAGTCACTATGGAGAGTGAGAAATTTGTTGCTAAATTTATCTTAGTATTTTTCCTCTACTTTACTGTCTGAATTCTTGTACTTGAATTACTGCTGAAGAACTAATAAAGAAACCCTCATCTGCTACACTGGTTTTCCTGCATTGGGTTTTTTTGGGGACAATTGTCCAAAAATAATTGTGTCAATATCATTATCTGTGTGCTAGAATTTCTCTAATTTTCTAGCATTTATTTTTCTTCCGCAGTATTTGTTTTGTGAAAGTTGCGGTGTATATGTTTCAATATTTTCCATAGGAAATTGCAAATAGTTTGTTTAATTAATTTAACAAATACAAGAAATATTATCAGTTGCTGTAGTAAGATTCCGGGTTACAAAATTTTCACATGGTATCAAAGCTCCGATAGAAGCCAGAGAGCTCAATTGCAGAGAAGAGAAGGAACTTCATAGCACCGCGTAAGCAACTTCTCGAAACCCTAGACGCTGCGCAGTCCCCTTAGTTAGGAGGGTCAGTTTTTGAGGAAAAGTCTATTTCTCTGAGAGAGTCGACAGAGAAATTAGATTTTCCAGATCGAGGATTGCGAGAGGCAAAGCAAGCAACAATATTTTTTTTGTAGAGTAGATTTCCAGTTGGGACGCAATATTTTGCAGCAGCAAAAACAACGTTAGGAAGGAAAGGAGAAGTAGCACAGAAAATCATGGATAGAATCAACAATCAGGAAACCTCAAAATTATCTTCTAGGTTGGAGGATGAGTTTGCGTGCTCGTCAGATTTGGCATCATTTGGTGTCTGGTATATTGATAGTGGAGCTTCAACTCACATGACAGGAGTTAGAGAATATTTCTCTAGCTATCAGGAGGAGCAGATGGACTTCCAGATCACTATGGGCAACAAAACTAAATGTACTCCAGTAGGGAGAGGCACCATAGAATTTCAGACATAAACAAGAACCAACACCAACGCTAGTAATGTATTGCATGTGCCAGGATTGGGTATGAACCTAATTTCAGTTTCATAATTACAAGACAAGGGGTACGATGTACACTTCATGGGGAAGAAAGTGTATGTCAAAAGTTGATTTGAGGTAGCATCGAATGTGCTCTAGCCATGAAAATTGGTGGAGAGGCTAAAGCACATGAGATCTCCAAGACCCAGAAATGGTTTGGGAAAACTCCACTCGGTCAGAAATTTATTAAAATAATTAATATTTTTAATGGAGTTCATAAGTCTAAACTTAGGAAAATTAAAATATTAAGAGGTATTAATATAAAATTGGGTGAGAAGGTTCTAAATGACATGGATCAAGCCAAATCTAATCTTAGCGTTGAATAGGGACTTAATCTCGGTCGTTGAAGACTCGACATGAAAAGTATAAGAGGAGGCTTAAGGGCCAGTTGGAGATACACCAAGATTGATTAATCAGTTCGATTTTCTGGAGCGGGGTTTGCTGAGAAAAATCGAACAAGTGATCTGAGTTGCAACAAGAGGCAGTGAGTACATAGCAGATAGGTAGAGATAGTGCCAGAGGGCTAGTGCAGTGATTGAGGAGGCTACGCAGAGCCAGTAGGAGCCACGCAGAGGCAGCCAGAGACTGCGTAGAGGCTGAGGAGCCTGCATGGGTGAAGCAAAAGGCCAGAGAGATGACGCAAAGAGGCAGAGGGCTGATGTAGGGGGTGCCAAAGCTACGCAGAGGCTAGCAGGGATGACACAGAGCCTTGGAGGAGCGTCGGAAGGATTTTCGTGGGGCAGACTAGTGCTGAGAAGCTGAATATCTGCTTCCGAGAAGAGGTATTACTGTTGTGTAGAAATCTCTGTTGGGTGAGCCAATTTAGCACCCTAGTTATACTCAAGAAAGCTATTTAATAATAAAACCCTCAAAACTGCTGCACCAGTTTTCCCGCATTGGGTTTTTCCAGGGACAATTGTCCAAAAATAAAGTGGTCCCTTGTGTGTTTGTCTATTATTTCAGTCGATGATCTGTATATGAGTTGAGACTTCAATTGTGTTTATTTTCAATATTTATATAGATAAATAACTTGTTAAAGAATAAGCAAGTAGGTGAAATAAACCAGATAATAAAGTAGGAATTTCTGACGTGTTAGACTTAGAAATTTGAACATCAAACACTATAGCTAGAAGAAGGTGAGACAAATTGGAGCTCGGAGCAACAGGTTATACAAGTTGTAGCTCAATTCTCCAATGGCAGTGATAGGTAGTAACAATGGCAGTGGGAAGGAGTTGAATGAACTATGGCACAAAAGGATGGGGCATTTACAATGGAAGCCACTTGGAGGATTTCCCTATAAATAGAAGCCATTTTGCTTTTCAAGTTAGGATTATTTTTGGACAATTGTCCCCAAAAAACCCAATGCGAGAAAACCGGTGCAGCAGTTCTGAGGGTTTTATTATTAAGCAGCTTTCTTGAGTACAACTAGGATGCCAAACTGGCTCACCCAACAGAGATTTCTACACAGCAGTAATACCTCTTCTCGGAAGCAGATATTCAGCTTCCCAGCACTAGTCTGCCCCACGAAAATCCTTCCAACACTCCTCCAAGGCTTTGTGTCATCCCTGCTAGCCTCTGCGTAGCTCTAGAACCCCCTGCGTCAACCCCTGCCTCTTTGCGTCATCTCTCTGGCCTTTTGCTTCACCCACGCAGGCTCCTCAGCCTCTATGTAGTCTCTGGCTTCATGTTCTCTTCAAATTTGAGTTTTTTTCAGCATCCAGCTTTGGCGGTTTTTCAGGTAGTGTTTTTTGAGGATCAACAGTTTTAGCATGAGAACTTGGAAGATGGTTTCTCGTTCTTAATTTGGACTTATCATTGAGGGGGAGAATGTTAGCCTCACTCTCACATTAAAAACAATTCTAAGTCCAAATAATTAAATTAATTAAAATCATGAAAGTTAGGATTTAATCCTACCTTTCTAGATTGAGTTTGTTCCTCACGGTTAGGAGTCAGTTTAGGCTTAGTTGGTTGAGAGATTCTCTCCAACTAGTTAGGCTCCTAGATTAGTGTGTTGTTGAGATATTTTCTCAACCATAGTGTCCAAGATAGACGTACTATCTTGAGACCAATTTCCTCATGTATTTATATGTATCATAAACATTATTTTAGTAATGAGAAACTACAGGAAAGTCTCTCATGCCTTTTCCGCCATGTCTGGTTTCTATATTTCTGAGTGTTTATTTTATTGAGTTTATTTTGTGTGTTAGTTTCCTTCATTTATGACACAAAGGATATGCATTTTATCACAATTCCATGACAGAGTACTTAATTTTCAGAAATTAATATTTAGGACAGCAGTAAGAAAAATTCTATGACAGCAGCAATATGACAATGAAAACAGTAAGCTATCAATGATATCTTTATTCCAAAAATTTACTGAAAACTTTTCCAAACTTGCCCACATGAATTATCAAAAATTTTCAGTCTGTTGTGATGTGATTTCTGGAATTATATCAGATCTGATATACTTATTACAACCAACAATTAAAACATGAAATAAGCATAATGCCCAACTCAAACAATTAATCCTTAATGTATTAGATAACTTAGGAACTAATTTTAGGCTAACCCACATGAAATTTTTCCACTGTTTTATTTCAGACTCCAGAAACAGAATTATTCAGAGATAACAGTGACCCAAAATGTAGATCTAGGCCAAATTCTTAATACACATCAAACATAAATGACTTATTAATGTATTTAGCAATTTTTTATTTAATTTCAAACCACTTAGAAATGTTTTTCACCACTATTAGAAAGGTATATCACTGTTGTAGCAAACAGTGAAGAAAAAGATGGTTTAGAGATCAAACCCTTAGGCCCTAGGCCTTGAAGATCACTTGCCCAAGTTGCCAAAAAAAACAATTCAATATCTGAAACACAAATTTTTACCAAATTTCCTGGAAAAACCCACCAATGATTAGCTTCAGAAAATCAAATATTCAAATTATAAATGGAGCAAGGGAATCTAGGGCCAATGAGAGCTAGCACTAGGCCCAATAGAACTAGTGTCAGCTAGGAGAAGGCAAATCTGGGCTTAGGAGCCCCAAAACTTGAAACCCTTTTTCTGAAAAAAATTATTTTGCTTCAAATTTTCAGATTTATTGCAAAATCCTTAATGGTTGGCCTTGTAAAAGGATTTGGGATAAGATATTGCTCTCCAAGGCCTAGATCTGTCTCAAAACCCCCAGATCTACTTGAAAAAATCTCAGATCTAAAGATTTACTTAGCTGATTTCTCAGATCTATTCCTGCAAACAATCTTTGAGCCCAGACCTTGCTCTCCAGCGTGTAGATCTAGCTCAGATATAAAGATTTACTTGGCTGATTTCTCAGATCTATTTCTGCAAACAATTTTTGAGCCCAGATCTTGCCGTCCAGGGTCTAGATCTAGCTCAGATCTGAAGATTTTCTTGGTTGATTTCTCAGGTCTATTCCTACACAAATGAAAAGAGTAAAAACCCAATACCCAATATGTACAAAAATAGAGAAAATCTAAAAAACCCAAGTGTTAAAATTCAAAATTATGTTACAAAAAATTCATATCTACACATGTAAATAACAGATCTATACAAATAATTTACAGATCTCTACAAATAAATAAAAAATCTATCAGATTTGAGGAGTATGAGTCCAACTGCACTCCCACATCTGATAATCTAAGGCTCTTAATAGCCAGATCTATCAAAATTTCCACAAAATATTTAAAAGATTTTGAAATTTTAGAGGTAATAGCCCGAAAACACCCTACAGAAACAAGATTATCGTTAGATAAATCTTGAGGCTTATATGAAGTAGGCTCTTCAGAAAATATGTGTTGAGAGTTAGCTGGTCCAACCGAGGACTATCCCCAAACGCTCAATGAGAACCTGAGAGATCTTCTGCAAACACTAGATCAACCATCAAATCAAGTAGAGAAATAGAACAACAATAAAATTCTGAAGAAATAAAGATACCTGCTACTTCAATCAAAATTAAAAATGTTACCCTAGATCCAACAAAATGAATAAGATACCTATATTCAAATTATTCTAAGAGAGCTATTGATTGATAGTTTTCACATAATATTAAGCAGAAATTAAAACAATGTTACCATAAATTCATGAAGAGGAACACTACAGCACGTTGAAACCCCAAAGACTTTTGCATTAATTCAAAAAAGTATACAAGAGAGCTTGAGAGCTTAGTACACGATCAAAAGATCGAATCCTCTCAACTGACAAATGACCTCCTATTTAAAGATAAATCCTCCACCGGCTAGTTCGAGTGATCCTCGTCAAAGCAATCTCGACCGTTGATGAGGATTAAAAAATTTTTTAATCTCATCCGTCGAAATTTTAAATTATTGAGGAAATTCGATTTTTTCAATTAAATGAATTTTAATTAATTCAAAAATTAAATTTTTGAATTAATTTCCTCAAAATTTTGACTTTGACTAAACCCCAGGGACCAAAGGCTTAAAATTTAGCAAAATAATTAATTTACCTTAGTCTTGAGACCTTTTAAAATTTGAATTTTAAAGGACCCACTAATTTTTCCTTTCGAAAATTTAAATTTACCTAGGACCTATAATTAATTAAATTTCTGGCTTAAGATTTTAATTAAATTTTTGGCCAAAAAATTTAATTAATTAACATATGAAGGGATAAATTATTTTTCCAACGCTCAAGACACTTTACATCATAATTTCACATTTTTTACATCTCAAGGGGGAAAACCCATTTGCCAAAGACCCTCACAGACAACCTAATTCTGCGACACAAACATAATCTAACAGACCAAGAAATTTGTAATAAAATTACCTAACCAAATAGTTAGGATTATTCCCAAATCACTTTTGCATAGACTCGATGTAGAACACTAGGACTCCCCTAAGATCCCAGTGACAAAATACACTCCGGCTTTAGAGTAAGGCTGAAGGAAAACTCTGTCGACCATCCGAGAATGTATCGGTGAGACAAAAAACCTCCCAAAATGTAGATTGTCACTAGAAAAATAGGTTTACCTAGGCAATTACATACACGACACGGATCTGCTGAGATTATTTACAATTTACACATGCAGAAAGGGTTTACAATATAACATGATGATCAAGTTGATGATGATAGTTGAACGGCACAGACACGTTGATCAGGCACTATCCCTTTTGCGAAAAAAGGGGGTGTACTGCTATGGGTCATTGACATGTAGTGGTCAACAGGGCAAAACAATATATTTGCCCAAACACAACTTCGGCCCTTTCAATGTTAAAATAATAAGCCACGACCCACCATAAGAATTTGGCCCTTTCAATAACGTAATGGCCCCTTCATGAAAATTTTGAACCAATTTCTATTTGGCCAACATTGATTCAAAAAAAAAATTGTATAATACACGAGCGACAATCTCACGGCCAATTATTGATTCAACAATCTGAGATAAAATTGTTCAATATTTAAATGAGACAATTTCATACGACCCATAGGAGAAAATGTTCAACAATTTTGATCTATCTTCGGCACTAGAAATTTTCTGAAAACTAGTTCCCCTGAAACCCTTGATTTTCTCTGAGGTTGTTCTGCAATAAACCCTCAGGCTAGTAGGGAAATCAGCTCTGATACCACTGCAATAAACCCTCAGGCTAGCAGGGAAATCAGCTCAAGAACAATTTGCAAACATTCAACCATAAATTTAATGACAAACTGGAAAACACAATCTGCAACTGAAAATCAACAAGATGAACATGTAGAGAATATCAACCTTATTTGAATAATAAGAAAATGTGTTCGTGCATAGAGCATAAATATGGCTGAGGTGATGCCCTCAAAAGATCAACAATAAAGTTGCAACGGCCTCCAAAACACTGATTTGTTAAAATCCCTGTAAATTCTGAATGAATCCACCAAGGGGAGAGATGGGTTCTCACCCACCCTCACTCAATTACCCGAGGGTTTTTATCTTGGGGCTACTATGGTAGAGAATTGAATTCTCCAATCCACAATAAAAACAAATACTCAAGACCAAGATGTCTCCAAATGACCTCTTCCTCCTCTTTTATAAATCTGATGGATGGATCTCAAAGCCTCTAGAAACATCTTATTTTATTATTTTATTATTCTAGAAGCTCCTCCATTGACTTTATTTGAAGTGACTTTTAATTTTATTTTATTTCACTTAGGACATTTTTGGGCCTTTTCCTCCAATTAATTATTTTTTCTTAATTAAATGACTAATTAAAGTCATTTTTAATTAAAGAAAATGGTAAACCGCCCACCATACTCTCTTCGGCCACTGAAAGTCACTTCTCAGCATCCCATCCTATAGATCTTCTCATTCTGGTTCCAACGAACTATTACACTGAGGTGTTTCATCAATAACCTTCCCGGAATGCCACCTCGAGCATAATTAATTAAGTTAGGCCCCAGAATAATGCTAATTTTTAAAATTTGTCAGAATACAACAAAACGAAAAGCAAGTTGTGCTGATGATGGAATATGCCAAGTGAATGCCATCAGATCCCATAAAAACTCAAAACTCCCCCGGGAGCCCTAATGATGTAATCTCCATCACATACCCTGGAAACCCATCCTGGCTATACTATAAAGGAAAATAAAAATGGGGACATGACACAAGCATTTTTCTTTTTGGAATTTTTGAACCTCTATATGAGGAATTGTGCTTCCTAGACACTCCCAAGGTGCTCCCTTGACGCTTCCTAGACGTTCCCTTGATGCTCCCTATACATTACCATGAAATGACTCTGGATGTTTTAGAGTGGTTCCAACCTCATCAGACTTCATATAGAGAAAATAGAATTTGATATCCCATTCAAAATTCAACAGACTTGACCATTTTCAGGATTTAAGGATCAATGGGATTGTGGCATTTCATTAGATTATATCATGTATGAGGGTATGTGATTGGCATTTAATCAAGAGCACCAAGCCCTATATGCACCCCAATGTTGGTGGTGTTAATTGTTGAACTCCTTTGTCATGGCCTTAGCAAAAATGTATCTTTCACTCAAGTCAAAATCATTGATCAAGCATGTTAAGCTTTTTTGTGATATGATAAGTCTTGGATTAGGCAATTTGATCAAAATTGCACAATGCTGATTAATATCCCTAGAGAATCGAAGTCGGAAGTAGAAGCAAAGGCTAGAGAAGAGGAGAGAAAACTAGATTCTAGATGGTTGATGCTCGAATAATTAATCATTAATGTACTATGGATGTCATTTCTATATTGATTTGTGTACAATATGCATGCTTTGATATATTCTGTGTGAAAATTTCTGAATCTTTACAAACAAAAATCCTACTGCAGTCACTGGTTTATGATCTCCTACTTGTTATTTCATTCAACAAGTTATTTAATTATATACAATGATGAAAAGCACTACTGCAGACTACACTAACATAAAGATCATAAACTGAAACAGTATATGAGACAAACACACAAGGGACACTATTATTTTTGGACAACACGTCCCAGGAAAAACCCAATGCAGGAAAACCGGTGCAACAAATAAAGGGTTTGTATTATTAAGCAAGCAGAATCTGAGTACAACAGGTTGCCTCTCACACCGGATAACCTTTTAGAGAAATCATGGCAGCAATAAATACATATGAGGGTTTACCTCATTCCCCAAGTCACGGTTGATCCAATGAGTGATCTGACACTCCCGGAAAACACTACGAAGTCCCTGCGCAATCACTATGCGGCTAGCGTCTTGCCTCTAGAAGACTGCGTCTAGATCAATTTATTGGATGAAGACTGTTGTTCAACCCTCTCGACTCAGAACCTTGCTTCTCCAGCAAAATCCCGAACTTCTGACGAATACTCTGCACTGCCATTGCAAGAGACCCTCCTGGCCTGCGTGAGCCCCTCCTGAGCTGTGTAGGCCTCTGCACTGCCTCCTTGATGCTCAAGCTGCCTCTCTACTACGTACTCTTTGGCTCATAACTTCCTCTCTAATCAAAAACTTTGCTTCTATCACTCACTGCAACTCAGATCACTTGTTCGATTTTTTTAGCAAACCACTCCCTAGAAAAATCGAATTGACTGATCAACTTGGTGTATCTCTGACTGACCCTCAAACCTCCTCTTATACTTTTCCAGTTGATGAATCAACGACCAAGACTAAGTCCCTAATCGATGGCTAAGATTAAAACAGACTTGATCCTCATCTCTTAGAAGCTTCTCACCCATATTTTAATTAATACCCATTAATATTTTTATTTTCCTAAGTTTAGACTTAGGAACCCCATTAAAAATATTAATTATTTCAATAAAACACAAAAGGGGTGGAATTTCACCAAACAGTTTCTGTGTCTTGGAGATCTTATGTATTCTAGCCCCTCCACAAAATTTTGGAGCTAAAGCACATCCGATGCTACCCAAAATCAACACTCCCTCTTCGCGAGGAATGTGCTCTAACAATACTTCCCAATAGAAGTATCACACTGATCCACAACATCGGTCCTCTGTGCTACTGATGCTCGACCCGTTGCCCTTCATACACTACACTGCTGCAACATGTACTACTGCCCATGACATTGCCTTTGCCACTGTTGCATCTGTACTACAACTCCCTCTCAAAATGTTGCATCGCGCTGCCCATAGCACTGCCACTGCTAATTGTTGCACTGCAACTCAGTTGCTGAGAAGTAAGCAACTGAGAAAGCCACCCAAAAGCTGACATACTAGTTTGTCTAGATACCCCGTGATGCAGAAGCTACCTCTACTGCTAATCTGCGTTGACCCTCTGATGCTACTACGTTGCTGTTGTATCTGCTCTGTGCCTCCCGCACTGCTCAACACTCTACTGCGTGCTTCAGACTTTAGCACTCTAGATCTGGCACTGTTGCTCCATCATCCCTTGCACCAACTGATTCCCATCATTCTGCTACTGTCATTAAGGGCTCCCGTAGCCGTATGTGATCCAAGAGTTTGGGCACCTCAAGGATCCTGCCCATGTGATGTAGTCCTCCGACTATAACTCACTGTCGCCCCACCTCTTCTCTAGAGGTGCATGAGTACTCATGGCGCAATTGTCATCGTCGCCTTCTCCGTCATCTTTCACTGGAGCAGCCTTCATGTCAGACTTCTCTTCCGAGGACACTGTGTGGCGAAATGTCCCAGTTCCCCACACCTAAAGCATCTGAATTTGATTATATCCTTTTTCTTCCTCTTTTTCTACCCTTGTTGTCCTGATGATGCAAGAGCTATATCCTCCTCCTCCTTGGCTCTGACTCCTTTGTTGCTACTTTCCGCCTTGGTTAACCGCCTGATCTCTTCCTGTCAAAGAGCTACCCACATCTCCTCCCAACTGGGGAAAGAAGCCCTACCCAAAATGCTTTGGAGAAAGGTCTCCCAGTCTTCAATGACTACATCCAGGGCAGTCCCGACCATGAAATCAGGATTTGGTGTAGACCCCACAGAATTCAGCTGGTCTCGGACCCCTTACAACCTGAGAAGGAAGGGATCGATTTCTTCTCCCTTCTACATCTGATACCATCTCAGCTAGTTCTCAAGCAACATCTTCTGTTGAACGAAAGTTCCCTCATACAAGGTGGTCAAGGCCTTCCACATCTCCCTTGTTGTGTCCTTTTCAACAATATGTGGGACCACATGATCCTTGACCCTGTCCAAAATCATGCATTTCGCCCGCTTGAGCCTCGTATTTCTTGAGAGGATCAACATCGACTGGAACAACAACTACTTTCAAGGCATAATCCTTGATGCGATTCTTGTCCAAGACTGCCAGGATCTTGACCTTCTAGATGACAAAGTTGGATGTTGCATCCAATATGTCATGATCGCTCAGTTCATTAACTGCCATCTCTACTCAAACAAGTATAGAACAAGTTCTCTTCTCCCTCTCTCGCTGCTACCCCAACAAGACTCGAATCTGGATTTCTTTGGCGCTAAAAATCCTCCAAGGAACAAGTTCGTTCTAGACTCCCTCTGAGTATTGATTTCCATCACGGAAATCCTCTTGCCAAACAATGTCGAATCACCTCTTCTCCAATCCTCCTTTTTTGTTGCTCAGCAAGCCATACCTAGATTTCTTTGGCAAGAAATCTATTAAGAGAGTGACTCCCTCTACCTCGATTTCATCTCCACAGACACTGTTCTGCAACAACAGCAATAGTGTCCCAACAGCACCACAGATTGAATTTGCACTACTGCCCCGACAACTGAAGAATATGAGCTCCTCTAGCTCTGCGCAGTCACTAGTGAGCTAGATCAACTCCTCCTGGCCACTGCATCACTCCTTGATCCAGAAAAATGACGTGGCTCTACATGAGCCTAATCTGCCCCCTCTCTACTTGTGCGTTGGCCTAGATAGCTAACGGAGTTACTGTGTGGGCTCCTCCCAGCTACTGTGTCACCTCTTCTACACTACGTCACTCTCCCTCAGGGTCTCTGACTCTGGAACAACGCTGTCACTTGGGACAGCTGCCTCTCTGTAGCGGATTTGCTGGATCTCCCAACTGATGGCTTCATTATCCTATGATTTGCAACCCTCTAATACCATGTGAAAATTTTTGAATCTTTACAAACAAAAATCCTACCGCATTCACTGGTTTATCATCTCCTACTTATTATTTCATTCAACAAGTTATTTAATTATAAACAGTGATGAAAAACAATACAACAGACTACATTGACATACAAATTATAAACCGAAACAGTATATGAGACAAACACACAAGGGACAACGTTATTTTTGGACAACACGTCCCCGGAAAAACCCAATGCGAGAAAACCGTTGCAACAGATAGAGGGTTTGTATTATTAAGCAAGCATAATCCGAGTACAACAGGTTGCCTCTCGCACCAGCTAACCTTACAGAGAAATCACGGCAACAAGAAATACATACGTGGGCCAGCGTGTAGCCTCTAGAAGACTGCGTCACCCCTTCTACTAGATCGATTTGCTGGATGAAGACTGATGTTCAACCTTCTCGGCTCAGAACCTTGCTTCTCCAGCAAAATCTCGGACTTTTGACGAATACTCTGCACTGCCACTGTAAGAGACCCTCCGGGCTTGCGTAGGCCTCTGTGCTTCCTCCCTGATGCTCAAGCTGCCTCTCTGGTACGTACTCTTTGGCTCGAAACTTCCTCTCCGATTCAAATCTCTATTTTTACCCCTCACTACAACTCAGATCACTTGTTTGATTTTCTCAGCGAACCACGCCTTAGAAAAATTGAACTGACTGATCAACTTGGTGCATCTTCAACCGACCCTCAAGCCTCCTCTTATACTTTTCATGTTGATAAATCAACGACCGAGATCAAGTCCCTAATCGACAGCTAAGATTAAAATAGACTTGATCCTCGTCTCTTAAAAGCTTCTCACCCATATTTTTATTAATACCCATTAATATTTTTATTTTCCTAAGTTTAGACTTAGGAATCCCATTAAAAATATTATCATATATATATATATATAGACGCTTCGCTTCTGAGGGTTTTTGGAAAATGATGTCTCTGATGCTTCGCTTCCAAAAGATGTCCCCGCTTCATGCAACATTGGGCTAACGTCTAGGGTTTCTATTTCATCCATTGGAAATTGCTATATTTTGTTCTCTTGTTTATTCATTGAATAGACCTAATTTTTCACTTGCTTATTATAGACTTTGGGGTTGTTTTCTTGTTGCTGTTATAAAATATTTGCATTCTGTAAATTGTTGGTTAAAACCTTAGCTGATATTAGTAAAGTGTATTTTCTTGACTGCATGTGTTTGGGTGCCTATTTGAGCCCTTGAAACTCTAATGATGCCCTCTAGATTTAGCCATAGGGACCTTTGAACTCACTCTCTTGAAATTACACCTTAAAATCACCCGACACCCTAATATTTCATACTTGTTGTTGTGTGTGTCTTTTAGTAGAACCCTTAGGGGGTATTTAGCCTAAAATCATTTGGTTTATTTAATCCTTAAGATCTATGTAACAAACTAAATTTATATAAAAATAAACACAAATAATGTAAAAGACAACAAATAAGATTAATGATTAATTAGTTAGCAATTAATGAAAAGGTATGTCCCTAAGGACATAACCGTTAGTGAAAGGGTACTTACCTGGCTATATATACAAGACCCTCATTCTCATTTGTATCATCCTACATCAATTATTTTATACAATATACAATTTACAATTACTATCCTACAACAGATGTCTTTGTCTACTAAGTATTTTAAATATTTCCGCTGCGTATACGACTTTTGGTCATTACATTGGTATCAGAGCCACGTTTGGCTAATCATCGGGCCTTTGGCCATCAACCTCCCGACAACCTTGTTGTTGTCGCAATTAAAGCATTTTCCTACAACAGAGTTTGGAGCTTCTCCAATTCGCCAGTTGGCCCTTGGCCATAAAAAAAAGGGGAAGAAAAAAAATCATATAAAAATATACTATTATAAAAAGAGATATACATAGTCTGGTGTAAAACTTGAAGGAGAACATTCATATATATAAAAAGGTTCTACATTATTGATAAAAAGTGCATGATAAAGTTAAGAGGGAATCTTTCCAAATATCTTTAAAACTATACGTAAGAGAAGGAAGAGTATATAATATTATCTTGATTCTTCATTAAGTGGTTTACAAGCCCGTGGTTTTAGCAACCCATGGTAATTTCCCATGGTATTTTCAAGGTAAAAGAAAAACAAAAGGAATACAAAAACTCTATATGTGAATGGTAAGTTTTACTTTTACGTGGAAAAAATTAACTGAGTCAAAGGAACATAAGTGGACATATATTTTATATTGTATGTGAAAATTTCTAAACAGAAATTCTATTACTGCAGCAGCTGATTTATTTTACCTACTTATTTCTCAATAAGTTATTTATGAAATTCCTTCAGTAAATATTAAAATAAATTCTACTGCAGATATCACACCATTATACAGAAACAAATATATGCACAAGAATCAAACACATCAACACAGTTATTTTTGGACAATTGTCCCCGAAAAAACCCAATGTGGGAAAATCGGTGCAGCCGAGGAGGGCTTTATTAATCTTCAGCAACAATCACTTTTACAAAAGAAAAAAATTGCATAGACACTGGGAGAAAACACCTGAGACTTTTCCCTGAGAGTTTCTGACACCCTGGAGGGCTTCCTTTCCCTATTACGTCATTCTGTGTGGCTCTGCACTGCTCTGTCTTTCTCTGCGTCATCCACTGAGTCTTTGTGAACTGCGTCTCCCTCTGCGCTGTCTCTCAGAGTTCCTGCGTCACCTCTTCAGAGCTCCTGACTGTTGCTAATCGCCCCCTTTTCCTCCAACCTGCAACTCTCCCTCTAAAATTGATTTCACCCTCTTTGAAAATCAATTTTCTATGGGATATTGAGTATCTGCTGGTGTATCCCCAAATGTCCCTCAAGTCTTCTCTTATACTTTTCCTGTTGAAGAATCAATGGCCAAGATTAAGTC
Source organism: Pinus tabuliformis (assembly GCA_031772625.1). Taxonomy (NCBI): domain Eukaryota; kingdom Viridiplantae; phylum Streptophyta; class Pinopsida; order Pinales; family Pinaceae; genus Pinus; species Pinus tabuliformis. Next base: position 663,296,381 of record CM062810.1, on the reverse strand, counting down.
TCTAATCAAAGGCTAAGATTAAAACCGACTTGATCCTCGTCTCTTAGAAGCTTATCATCCTTATCTTTATTTTTATTTTCCTAAGCACATCCGATGCTACCGCAAATCAACACTCCCTCTTCGCAAGGAATGTGCTCTAGTAATGTTCCACCACTGAACATCACACTAATCCTCTAGCACCGGTACCTGCGCTGATGCTGGGCTTGATGCCCTACATCCACTGCACTGCTTCCTCCAGTACTGTTGCCCATGGCTCTGTCACTGCTACATCTATACTGCAGCTCCCTCTGCATCCATCATGCTGCTGGTCCTTCTTCCCAACACTGCATTTGCACTGCAACTCTGATACTTATCCATTTCTGCTACTGAAATGGATTCTTTACCATCCCCATCTTCTCCTTGAAATAAACAAACTTTGTTCTTCCTAGGGCCTTGGTGAGGATGTCCACCACCTGTTCTCCTGTAGGAGTGTAGTTCAACTATGTTGCTCCTCGTTGGACACATTCTCTGACAAAGTGACACCGAATATCAATGTGCTTCGACCGATCATGAAATACTGGATTCTCAGAGAGCTTGATGCAACTTTGATTATCACACATGATCTTGGTCGCCTCCATCCTTCTTCTAAATAGGTTCGCAAGAAATTTTCTAAGCCATATGGCTTTGCACGAAGTAGTGCTAGTGGCCATATATTTTGCTTCAGCTGAGCTTAGAGCTACGGATTTCTGTTTCCTACTGCACCAGGAGATCATCCTCGATCCAATGTTGAAACAATACCCAGAGTTACTTTTTCAATCTACTGAACTTCCAGCCCAATCTGCATCTGTGAACCCACTCAATCTGATGTCAATACTTATGGTGTACAATAGTCCATACTCCATTGTTCCCTGTATATATCTAAGAACACATTTGGTTGCTGCCCAATGCACCCTCTTAGGTTCCACCATGAACTGATTGAGGGTGTTGACAGCGTAACAAATGTCTGGCCTAGTATTGACCAGATACATCAGGGACCCTATGAGTTGCCTGTATAAGGTGGAATCAACATCTTTGTCTTCTGATGCATCAATTTTCTTCTAGTTGGTGATCATTGGAGTAGCCATAAGCCTATAGTCCTGCATCTTGAATCTCTTCAGGATTTCTGTAGCATATCTCCCTTGTCCAAGGAAGATCTCACCCTTCTGCTGCCAAACTTCCAACCCCAAGAAATAATGCATCTATCCCAAATCCTTCATGTCAAATTCTGCGGCTAGATTCTTCTTACAGTCCTCGATGAGCCTGGATAATCCTGTCAAAAAGAGATCATCCACATATAATACTAGGACTAGAGGCTCATTCTATATAACCTGATAGTAGAGATTGGGATCTACATTACTCTTGACGAACCCCATCTTCAGCAAGTAGCCACCAATTTGACCATACCATGCTCTAGGCATCTGTTTGAGCCCATACAAGGCATTCTTCAATCTGCATACATGAGATTTCTTCTCATGTGTCTCAAAGCCTTCTGGTTGTTCAATGTATACTTCCTCTTCTATCACCCCGTTCAAGAATGTCGTGTTGACATCCATCTGATGAATCTCCCACCCCATCTGTGCTGCAAGAGATATCACAGTTCTAATAGATGTATACCTGGCTACTAAGGTGAAGGCCTCTTGGTAGTCTATTTCTTCCTTCTGAGCTTTGTATTTTTCCACATTGTCGTTTGCAGCGTATTTGATCTTGTATATCCATCTCAAACCTACCATTGATATATCCTGAGGCCTAGAAACTACTTCCCAGACATCATTCACCATTATAGAGATGTATTCCTCCACCATCGCATCCATCCAAACTTGATGTTGAACGACCTCTTGAAAACTGGAAGGTTCCCCAACCTAAGCTACTAAGGGCTGATACCCGTATGGCCGTCTTCGCTCCCTTTTGCTATTCCTGGGTGCACCAATGGAATCTTTTGCATCCTGTAGAATCTATCAGAGTTCCTGACTCGTTCTTCCTCTAGTAGTAGGTGCATCTGTTAGTTCTTCCTCTTCCCGTGATTCCTTCTATTCTGAAGGAGAATTTCTTGTACTGGCTTCCACTGGTTGAAGTGGTTTGACCAACGGCTCATCTTTTGACTGCTCCTCGGAAGGCATTTCTCGAGATTTTCTGAAGGCCCTATCTTCCATGAACTTCACATTTCGCCTAACTACTACCTTCCTGCTCCCTGTAAGATAGATTCTATATGCCTTAGCATTCTCGCTATATCCCACAAGATATCCTTTCTCTGTAGTTTGATTTAACTTCTTCCTTTTCTCCTCGGGCATACGACAATATGCTAAGCTCCCAAATATCTTGAAATGACTAACTTTAGGTGTCTTCCAGATGAAGACCTGCTCTGGAGTAATCTTGCCCAATGCCCTATGCGGAGTTCTATTCTAAACATAGACTGTCGTGCTGCATGCTTCTGCCCACAAGAATTTTGGCATATCCTGATCATACATCATTGCCCTAGCTGCTTCCACAATAGTCCTGTTCTTCCTTTCTGCTACTCCATTCTGCTCCGGATTGTAGGGAGTTGTCCACTCTCTTCTGATGCCCTCCCTAGCACAAAAATCGGTGAAGTCCTTGTCGACATACTCTCCACCATTGTCTGAGCACAACACTTTTATTTTCTTTCCTGTCAGATTCTCCACTAGAGCCTTGAAATATTTGAATCGATAGAAAACCTCATCCTTGGCTTTCAAAAAATAGATCCAAGTCTTCCTTGAATGGTCATCGATGAAGGTGACGAAGTACTCGGCACCACTAAGAGCTTTTGTGGACATCGATCTGTAGATATCTGAGTGTATCAATCCTAGTACACTCTTGGCCCTATTTCTACTTCTAAGAAACGTTGCTTTGGCATACTTGGCCAAAGCACACCTTCTACATACAACATCTCGTTCAGTACTAAGATCTGGAACCCCTCTTACAGTTTTCCTGAGAATTCTCACAGCCCCATGGTGCAAATGTCCCATCCTTCTTTGCCATAGTTCATTCAAATCCTTGTCTCCATTACTGCCTATTAGTGCCATGGTGATTATCGCTGCAACCTTTACAACCTGTTACTTTTGATTCCGATCTCTACCTTCTTTTTCCAACTCGAGTGTTTGACGTATACTTTCTCCTTAATGAAGAAAACATCATAGCCCTTGCTTTGAAGTTGAGATACGGAAAGTAAGTTCATCCCCAGTCCTGGCACATGCAGCACATTGGTAGCTCAGAACCGCTCTCCTGTTTCTGTTTGAAAAACTATAGTACCCTTCCCTACTGGAGTACACTTTGCCTTATTCCCCATGGTGATCTGAAAATTCATTCTTTCCTCCTGATAATCTGAGAAACATTCCCGGATTCCTGTCATATGCCAGGAGGCTCCACTATCTATATACCATACCCCTGATGATGCAGAGCTTGCTACGCAAGCAACTTCTTCTTCCAATCTGGAAGCCAACATAGAGAAATCAAAATTTCTATCTCTTGTGCATTCTTTTGAAAATCTACACAAGTCTCCTGACGTGGATGCCTCTGCATCATGCCCTTGACCCATAATTGATTTTCCCTTCCTGTCTCTGAATCTTTGCTCTGATACCATGTGAAAATTTCTAAACAGAAATTCTATTACTGTAGCAACTGATTTATTTTACCTACTTATTTCTCAATAAGTTATTTATGAAATTCCTTTAGTAAATATTAAAATAAATTCTACTGCAGATATCACACCATTATACAGAAACAAATATATGCACAAGAATCAAACACATCAACACAGTTATTTTTGGACAATTGTCCCCAGAAAAACCCAATGTGGGAAAACCAGTGCAGTAGAGGAGGGTTTTATTAATCTTCAGCAACAATCACTTTTACAGAAAAAAATTTGCATAGACACTAGGAGAAAACACCTAAGACTTTTCTCCGAGACTTTCTGACACCCTGGAGGACTTCCTTTCCCTACTGCGTCAGCCCTGTGTCATTTTGCGTGGCTCTGCGCTGCTCTATCCTTCTCTGTGCCATCCACTAAGTCTCTGTGAACTGCGTCTCCCTCTGCATTGTCTCTCAGAGTCCCTACGTCACCTCTTCTGAGCTCCCTGACTGCTGCTAATCACCCCCTCTTCCTCCACCCTGCAACTCTCCCTCTGAAATCGATTTCACCCTCTCTGAAAATCGATTTTCCTTGGGATATTGAATATATGTTGGTGTATCTCCAAATCTCCCTCAAGTCTTCTCTTATACTTTTCCTGTTGACGAATCAAAGGTCGAGATTAAGTCTCTAATCAACGGCTAAAATTAAAACAGATTTGATCCTCGTCTCTTAGAAGCTTCTCATCCTTATCTTTAATAATACCCATTAATATTTTTATTTTCCTAAGTTTAGACTTGGGAACCCATTAAAAATATTAATTATTTTAATAACTCCTCATCCAGATGGAATTTCTCAAAACGATTTTTGGGTCTTGGAGATCTGATGTGCTTTAGTCTCTCCACCAATTTTCATGGCTAGAGCAAATCCGATGCTACCACAAATCAACATTATACCCCAAAGAGATTAGTCGCGTTTTACTAGAGTTGTAACTTTTCAAAAAAAAAAAAAAAATATAAAGAGAATTTTTATATTATAAAGGGGTATTTTAAAGAAAAGTTCAAGTCAAAAAAAAAGGAGAGAATATAAAGTTAAAAAAAAAAATATTAAAAATTAAGAAGGTTACATGAAAGCATATCTCTTTATATAAGTATAAAGAGAAACATTCAATTATATATAAGTGAATATAAGAAAATGGTAGTATTAAACTTTATTCCTTAGTGGATTAAAGGAAGATATATATTCTTATAAAACATAAAAAGGTAAATTTGGAGAATATTCCAATTGATAGCTAACTGTTCATAATCCATCAAATTAAAAGAACTTTTATATATTTAGATTACATAATACTTTAAGTCATCTTGACAAAACAAATGGGATCAATCATTGAAAAAAAAATGATGGAGCTCAATTCTAAAATGATGAAGAAAGAAAGGTTTTCCTATAAAGGTCTTTCAGTTATAGATCACGAAGTAATTACATTAAAGGAAGTATCCAAGGAAGAGAAGTTAATGTCGCTATCAGCGCAAGCAACAACAAAGATTATATCAACATCAACTTGGAAAATCAACTATTAATTCCAGATCTAAGCATTGGTGTAAAGAAAAATATTTTGACCAAAAAGAGTATAAAATTAGTGATCTACAATTGACAATAGGTCATTATGAGTACATATCTCGATTTCATGTTGTAAGGACAGATAAAAAAAACTGCCATCATACTCGGTCAACCCCAGTTTAAGGATTTGGGTACATTCATGTTAAACATAGAGAAACAAGTTTTGACGTTTCCTTATAAAGGGAATATGATCACGTTTCGAGACATAACAAGTAAATCAAAATCAATAAAATCTTCATTAGAAGACCTTAAGGATATCTCAAACTTGATGTTTCAAGATAACGAAAAAACTATATCAAAGAAGCAAAAAGAGCTTGAAGAAGTCATCTGCAGCAAAGACAGAAATTTTGCAGCTCAAAGATCACCAAGAAAAACTACTTGAACAAGTCAAGAAAGCTAAAGCATCAAAGAAGGAAGTCAAGGAGCATTTATTAGAACAAGAAGAAGAAAATTTACATTTAAAGAGCCTTAACCAAACATTAGTAGAACAAATCAAGTGTTTAAAAGACGAGAAGCGTGAAGACCAAAATAAAGTTAACTCAAAGAATGAGGAATGCTTACATCTCAAAATCCATAATCAAAATCTACTCAAATAGATTAAAAAACTTAAGGACGAAAATAAATCATTGACAAATAGGTCCAAAGAACTTGTCACAAAGCAAGCATCAAAATTTCCAGATGTAGCAGTCCAAACTGAAGAAACAAACATCAATACCACTAATTTCGCAGTTTAGGAAAATCCAAGGCGTATTGAAGTAAAAACGTACTCAGAGGTTGTCGTTCATATAGAGGACACCCCAAATAAGGATTCATTAGAGGAAACTTCCATAAAAACGTTTAAGGAAGTTCAAACAAGAAAAATTCCTTAACTACATTTGAATCACAAGAGTAAACGCCTTAATAAATCTACAAATCTTTCACGCATAACATAAACAAACTTATGTTCCGAACACTACTGAAATAAGTTCAATCCAGTCATACGATAACTATTCACCACACATCTCCAAGGGTCAAAAGATTTCCCAGAAGATTAATCTAGGATGGTCTAATCCGTTTTTAGCAGTGTGGAGAAAGTCCGGAGAAAATCGGGATTAAATTCCCAAAATGTGATTTTTTTTGTTGGCCGATTAAATTGGCCGATTTTTTGCCAAGTTTTTCCCAATTGAAAAAGTCGGGATTAAATCGAAAAAGTTAGGATTAAATCGGGACTTTTTCCAAAAAATCGTGAATGAGGTAGTTTCTTTAACAATTTTTTTTGTTTTTTGAAAAAATCGGATTTTAAAAAAAATTAATATTTTTGTATTTTTTTAATTTTGCCGACTTTTTCAAAAAACTCCTGACTTTAATGACTTTTTCAATTTCTGGACCCTTGCCGATTTAATCCCGACTTCGAATTTTTCCACATTGTTTTTAGTGTGACAATTTTGTCTATCGCTCAAACCATCATATCGTCTTGTATCAACAAAGATGAAAGTTCAGAAATGAGAAAATATTCCGAACGACAGAAGAGATCCGATCCATCATCAGTAAGCTTCGAGGACAACACTTTTTGAAGGGGAAGGCAATGTAATAAACTTAATTTATATAAAAATAAACGCAAATAATGTAAAAGACAACAAATAAGATTAATGATTAAGTAGTTAGCAATTATTGAAAAGGTATGTCCCTAAGGACATAACCGTTAGTGAAAGGGTACTTCTTGGTTATATATACAGAACCTTCATTCTCATTTGTATCATCCTACATCAATTCTTTTATACAATATACAATTTACAATTACTATCCTACAATGGATGTCTTTGTCTACGAAGTATTTTAAATATCCCAGTGCGTATACAACTTTTGGTCGTTACAATCTACAAGGGAAGTCTCCCTAGTTTGGATTATATCCAACAACAGCAATGACGGGATTAGTTGCGAAGGTGACAGTGGTAACTAATCCCATTGTTGTTCTCAATCTAAATTGCTTAGCAAGGCTTTACACTGAATTGCTAGATTTTGCAGTAACACTGTCCCAGGCAACTTCCCTGCTGCTCCAAGCTCAAAACTGCCTTCCAACTTTGAAGCTTGATAACAAGCTCCAAGATGCTGCTGCAATTTTTTCCTCCAAGCTGCTACTGCTCCAAGTTCTTGTATGCTGAATGGGATAACGATTTAGGGGTCAGGGGTTAGTTTAAGAGTGGTGGTGGTTCCAAACCTTTGATAACTGGAGATAGGATCAGTATGTTTGCTTAGCATAATCTTCAAGGGAAGTAATAGCTCTCTGATCAAGAAAACAAAAGAAGAAATAGGATGGAAATGATGGAGATCTTCCTTTTTGCAGTTTGCTGTTTTGAGCAATATTTATTCTTGCCTTGTTTTCTTTTGTTTGTGAATAAGAAAAGTCAATCTCATACTCTCCAGAATAAAACATCCAGACAACAGGACAGGAGCTAAGTTCAGTCTCGAAAGTCTCCTTGCAATACCCACTTTATGAGGTATTTTGAGTTAATGAGGTACTAGTAACAAGTAGAAAAAAATTAACTAAATTGTTACCAATTATGAATACCATTGTTTTACAAGCTACATAAATATTCAAACATGTTAATTCATATTAAAGTAAGCTCATAAAAACTCAAGACACAATAAATGAATCAACACCATGCAAACTCTAGGTTCGCATTTCATTTCTCTCAATTTTGCCAATTTTAACAAGATAAGAGCACGGATATATGTCCATACTTTTAGCCAAAGAAGAAAGCCCCACTGGTACTGTGAGCCCACTAAAAGATGAAAGTTTGACAAAAGAGATCGCATCATGAAGCCTTCTTGTCACGGAACTTCTTAAATCTTGAAATTTCATAAAACTGCTTGGATCTCTAGTTGTATACATGACAACAGGAGTACGTACATATTCATCCACTAAAATTTCCAAGAAATCCCCTGCTATACTTGCAAAACCACAAGAGTCATCTACAAGAAATTGAAAACCCTGCAAAAGAACCAATCCAAAATAATGAGATCTGATGAGAAAAATCGTATTATATACTATTACAAATAGCAGTCCCAAAACTCCAAACACGCAATTTAAAATGTACAGACAACAGCGCCAGCTAGCAAGAAACATTATCTAAATAGAATACCTAAGCAAAGTTTCATGAAACTTTACTTGTGGGAAGAGAAGGCTTCCTTTAGTCCAATGGGAATCCCTCTGCAAGCCAAAAGAAGGGGGGAGTTGGGGTATGAATAGATTAGATCTTTTTGAAAAAGCCCTTTCTGTAAAATCTGCATGGAGACTGATTTCTGGTGAGGTGCTGAGGAGGACAGTCTTGTATTGAAATACATGTGGACAGCCCCTTTTCTAGAATGGGTGAGGAATGGGAATAAATTATGTAAGGATAGCTTAATGCTTTGGAAAGCTATCATGAGAGAGATTCTTTGATACCAATGGCATGGAAGGTTGGAAATGGGAAAAATGTCCAGATTGATTTGGATGCATGGATTGGTCTGACAGGGAATAGAGAATTCTCATGAGATTTGAGAATAGCTCCAGGTGGGTGGGAGAGTAACTCTCGTAGACATCTACAAAGAGAGAATACAGGGAGCCTAGAGTCTTCAAGGGGAATGTATGAGTGCTGATAATTTGGGGCTAACTGGTTAGTCAAAGTGTGAGTGGTGCAGATACAAGGATCAGTAAGAAATGGCAATGACCAGACTCCATGAGGAAAAGGATCAACAGGTTTGGACAGACGCAATGGATATGGGGGTGTACATGGTCATAAAATGATAAAGTTTGCTTCTCACAGGTCCTGCAGGAAAGCTATACTGGAGGGAAAAAATATGGGGGATGTAGACCCAACAGAAGACGAAGCCTTTTTTGGCAGACAGCACAAAAACTTTAACCTTGTATGGTTTGCAGTCAAAGGAATGGAAGTGTTAGTTTTTGTAGAATGAGATGGTGTGCTAGTCTCGACAGTTATCAGAGAGGCTGAGAAACACTAGGACTCCGTAACCCAGAAAAGGTTTCAGTACAATCCACCTAGTAATGCCTTAATTAAGTTAATTAATCAGTAATTAAATTTTTCCTAACTCTATCTTAGGAAAAATGATTAATTAACAGGAATTAACTGAAGAAAGTGAGATTTCTCTACAAACACACACAGATTGACTAGGAAATCATCTCAGCTAATGATTAAGTTTTAACCTTGGCTGTTGGAGTCCCACAGTGAGATTATAAGAAGTCGATGGATAGATGGAGGTACACACTTGAGATCAATTTCCTTGGGCAGTTCGATTTTCCAGAGAGCAGCAACATTCTGCTGGAAGAGTCTGAGCCAGAGAGGGGACACATAGATAAGGAGGGGCAGAGACAGTGAGTCCTGAGAAAGTTTTCAAGTTTCGGAGAGTCAGAAAGAGTTGGCCGAAATTTTTCTCCAAGAGGCTGCACAGAGGCAGCGCAGAGCCTCAAGTGAGCAGCTCGATTTGGCTGAAGTGGAAGACGTTTTCAGTTCTAGAGGCTGGGCAGATTTTGCAGAGGGCCAAAGAAGCATTTTCCTAGTCAACAACAGACAGGACGACTAGATTGGCAGCAGTTTCACGCAGTTTGTTTGGCAAGCAGCGCTGGGGTGACGCAGAGTTTGTGCAGACCACCTGGACAGCCAGCTTTTCAGAGGTCAAATAGTGTCGAGATTGCTCGAAGAGAGGGTAAAATCCCCCAGTAAATTTTTGCCAGTATTTCTCTTGGATAGATTCGCCAGTTTGATGACATTTATTCTACTCAAAAAACATTTCACCGCTGCTTAATAATAAAAATCCTCAGTTGCTGCACTAGTTTTCCTACGTTGTGTTTTCTGGGGACTTTTGTCCAAAAATAACGATGTTATATCTTTTGTATGTGTGTGTAGTATCTTCACAATTTTCAGTTTATCTTCCACGGTATTTTTATTTGTGAAGATTGCAATGTGATTAATTCGTTGTTGTCATAGCAATAAACTGCTAAATTAATTTACAGTTAGAAGAATTAATTCCAATTGCTGCAATAAAATTTTAGTAGTGAAATTTTCACATGGTATTAGAGCAAATTTGATAAGATGGCAAACCTTAGAAGCAAAAGAAGAAAATTTGTTGTTCAGAGAGAACAGCAAGATGAATTTTCTAGGGTTGCGCAGTGCCTAGCCAGGTAGTGCAAATTGTTGGGCAGTTTCATTTTTCAGTGCAGGGTTGCAGAAAAATTTGGCTTGCCAAATTAAGTGATTCCAGTAGGCAGAGGGAGATTCAATAGCTCATATTTTCGCTCAGAAAATTCCTTGTTTAGGAGAAAAATGGTTTTGCAGCAGTTGCTAGAGTAGAATCAATGTTGGGTGGAAGAGAAAGTGCACACATAGAGGGAATTTCTCTCAGAGGGTTCTAGTTTAGAAATCCCAAATTCCCAGTTGCAGTTGGCAAACGCTGCAAGCAGATTTTCTCACTCTAGAAGGGAGTGTGAATAGCAAATACAACAGTGAAGCATGTGAAAGAGGGAGATCTCCATTCCAATTTCAAAGATGGCCACAACTGGGCTTAGAGATCAAGATAGGTTAGAAGGAGCCTGCAACTATGTCATCTAGAAGGCTAGGATGTCCTTCCTGTTAGATGAACACTACCTGAAGAGCTTTCTAGAGAGCATATTGGCAGTACCGACTGATGCAGATCAACTGAAAGAGTATATGAGAGAAATGGCCAAGGCGAAGAAGATGATCCTGGATGGAGTCTGGGACCATATAGTTTCACATATATCTGGCAAGAACACTACCAAGGAGATGTGGGATGTTGTCGCTCAGTTGTATCAAAATCCTTTTGAACAACAAAAGATGTTCTTGAAAGAAAAGCTGAGAAACATCAGGATGTATAAGGGTGAATGTTAGTTTTTGTAGCATCGGATGTGTTCTAGCATTGAAATTTTGTGGAGAGGCTAGAATACATGACATCTCCAAAACCCAAAAATTGTTTCTAGAAATTCCGCCTAGAAATGACTTAATTAGATTATTAACCAGTTTTTAAATATTTCCTAAGTCTAAACTTCGGGAATATGGTTAATTAATCAGTATTAATTAAGTCAAGGTGAAAATCATCTAAAAACTCACACAGATCGATTCATAAATGATCCTAGCCATTGATTAAGTTTTAATCTTAGTCGTGGGTGCTCCAACAGAGAATTATAAGAGGAGGTCAATGTGGTGATGGAGAAGACACTTGAGAGGTTCAATTTTCATGCGCAGATCGATTTCCTGAGTAGCAGCAGTCAGTTGCAGGAGAGAGAGCTAGTGAGATCGAAGCAGTGAGAGAAGGGCAGAGACAGCAAAGTTGGAGGAAGGTTTCCAGATCCAGTGGGTGCATTTGCAGAGAGGCAAGACAGCGATACAAAGGCTGGTGATGGGGCAGCGTAGTAGCCTCTAGAGGCAAAGTCAATTTACTAGGAGAAGAGTCTTTCTGGTCAGCAGAAGGCAAAACAACTTTATCAAAGTCTAGTCTGAGGCTAGCAGTCTAGCCAACTTTATAGAGCAACACAGACGCTGACGCAGAGGCTCAAAGGACCGAAATTCTGAAGGCAAGTTGTGCCGGGAGATTGCCTCTGGGTTGAGGGAAATTCCTCTCCAGATTTTTGCCACTATTTCTCTGTAGGATTACAAGTTTCGGCATCCAATTGTATTCACATTATTTCACTGCTGCATAATAATAAAACCCTCAGTTGTTGCACTGGTTTTCCCCAGTTGGGTTTCTTCGAGGACTTTTGTCCAAAAATAACTGTGTTATTTTTATGTGCGCTAGCATTTCCTCTAGCATTTATTCTTTGCAATTTTATTTGTGTAGGTTGCAGTATGATTTATCAAGTATTTGTTGTAGCAAACAATAAATAAATTGTTAAATTAAATTAACAATTAGGAGAATAATTTCCAGTTGCTGCAATAGGATTCTGGTTTGGAATTTTCACATGATATCAAAGCGCAGTTGATCAGTCAGAGAGCTCAGAGGCGAAGAGAGAAGGAATTTCATGTTCAGTGTGAGCAGCAGATCGAAATTCCCAAGGGCAACACAGTCACTTTGCCAAGAGGCCGAATTACTTGAGGATATTCGATTTTTCTGAGTAAGGGGCAGAAAAATTCGATCTCTCCAAATCAATGTTGCATTAATCGTTATCGGGATTAAATCGGTGTGGGGAAAAAATCGGAAAAAATCGTAAAAATCAGGAAAAAATCATAACATACAAAAATATTCATTTTTTTCAATTTTTTTAATATCTAAAGCATCTACAACATAAAATAAATACATTGACACATGAATATGATAAAAGAACTAATATATAAGATGTTTAATATCATTTCTAGTGCACATAATATTGAATCATGTCCTGGATAGTAAGTCCTGACTCATCACTCCCAACTCAGCCTCAAAATATCAACCAAAAATATAATAATGTATCTCATATCATGAGTCATAATGTCATATACAATGAAATGAACCAAATAACTAAAGTCTAATACTATTGATTTCCTTTGCCCCTCTAGATGTAGATGTCGGTGGAGTTGGCAGTGGACTCTGCTGTGCTCTAGAAGCTAAAGAACTAGGAGCTACAGGAGGTAGACCACATCCTCTACTGGTGACAGTGGTAGCTTGGGTAGGTTGTGTCACCTCCTCCTCCTCATAAAATAGATATATATATATATATATATATATATATATATATATATATATATATATATATATATATATATATATATTTTCCGCGATTTTTTATTTTTTCATAAAAATTGCCGAAAAAATTAAATGTATCGGCCGATAATATCGCCGATTTCAAAAACTCGTGATCAGTGCCACACTGCTCCAAATTGATTAATTCCAGAAGAAGAGGGAACAACTCAGTCTTTTCATGGAGCAGATCTCTAGCTGGACACGGTGGTTTTGCAGCACCTTGCTAAAGCAAAGCCAACGTCGGGTGGAAGGAAGAAGAGCACACACAGAGGGAAAATTTTCCTCAAGGAACTTCTAGCCTCAAGAAGTTCGATCTTTTCCTTGTAGATCAAGAGTTGTTGTGAGCAGATCTTCTTTTAAATTATGGTATGTTCTATGCTTAAGAGCAATTTACTTCAAATTTTCTTATTAGCCCAATATCAATTTCCAGAATAGCAATCACATCAGCGTGATAGTAAAATGCAGATAAAACATAAATATAAACAGTAGAAGACAAGCCAAGACAAGAGGACACAAGATGTGGCACCAGCCAGGGACAAACCCCAATGCGGGGAAACCCTTGATCAATTCTTCTTATATTCTTCAATAATTCAGCAGAGAGAGGCAGAGATAGTACAATTATACAAATCTGTAATTTTATGACAGCAGGAGAAAAACCCTAACCAGCAAAGTCAAAGTCGGTCAAACAGGTCAGATTCGACCTCTAGTCAACCCCAATCAATGCTTAGTCAACTCGGCTTCCAACAGCAAGAAGAGCCCAAAACAGTATGAAATATCCGATCAACCTTCAGTCAATTCTGGTCAAATTTGCGGTCAACCTTTGACAGTCAACGTTGGTCAAAGTATGGTCAAACAGAGGTCCAAACTGCTGTTCAGAAATGCAGCCTGCCTAGGAGGGGTAACCCAACCCAATCCGCAGTCAAAGAGGAGACTATGCTGGTCAACGCTATCAAATCTTCCCACCTGCAGCTCCGTCAACCCAAGTCAACGCTGCCCTACCCAGAATTTGTGTCCTCCTCCTTTCAGCACACGTGTGAGAGAGAGATGCTCCTCTAATGCGTAGGAGAGAGAGAGAAGAATGTGAGATGAGATGAGTGGAATAATGCCACAAGGTCTCCTCCTTTTATATGAAACGTTGAGGATAAGTTGGGGGTGAAAATCATTGTTTTGCTTGCTGGTCGACCTTGACAAATTGTCAAGAATACAAATAAATTCATATCTCCATGAATACATGTCGGAATCGGATGATCGTTAGATCAATCCTACACCTCTCGGAGAGAGGAATCCAAGAAAAATATCAGCTGCCATAAATAAGGTGACCCACATGGAGTTTGGCCCTAGTTGCCAATTTTAACACTCCCTCTCAACTAGGGAGAACTCCATATGCTAATCCATCTATCTGTCAATACTATCTCTGCCATCAGTGCACTGCTCTACACTATTCTACTCTGCTGAACTATGAAGAAGAAGTGATCGAGAATGTATCATAACATTCTCTACTCACCCGAAGTCAATCCCAAATAATAGAGTCTCTCATAGCACTCTTACTGGCCTGAAGTCAGTCCGAATGAAGAGAGTGTGTCATACCACTCTTACTGATCCGAAATCAGTTCCAAATAAAGAGAGTGTCTCATACCACTCTTACTGACCCGAAGTCAGTTCCAATTGATCCCAGATCAATATCATCCTAGCATAGGGAGTACGGTAGTACACAATGCGTCCATCGGTAGTTCTATGGTCCCTATCCTCATTTCCCTACTCATTGGCCAGATGAGATGTACTTCCCATGAGTCCCAGACTGCATGGGTAGGATGTCTCACCAGGAGAAGGATGAACCACTCATCCTGCCTAAATGTCGCCACGGGGTATCATAGGGGAAGGTTGAACCACTAGGGGAAGGTTGAATCACTCACCCTATGGTTGCTCATCACTCCAAGTACCCCAAGCCCCCCGGAGCTCCCAGAGCTCAATGTGCATATCATACAGGACCCTCATAAGAGGGTCTCTCCAAGACTCCTAGTCGTTCTCGAAAAGCCAAGAAATGACCTTTCCCAGGGGCTTCGTCAAAATGTCAGTGATCTGCTCATTAGTCCCAATATGATGGAGCCTTATTGCTCCTCGTTGTACCATATCCCAGATAAAGTGGTACTTGATATCGATGTTCTTGGAGCGATCATGAAATACGAGATTCTTTGATAAATGAATCCCACTCTAGTCGTCGCAGAGGATCACGATAGTATCCAGCATATGTCTAAACAGCTCATTGAAGAGCTTCCTCAACCAGACAGCTTCATAGGGGGCCATACTCACAGCATTGTATTTGGCCTCAGCGGTGCTCAAAGCCACCGACTTCTACTTCCTACTCATCCAGGATATCAAAGCAGAACCCAAGGAGAAACAGCACCCAAAAGTGCTCTTGTGATCCACCACACTGCCTGCCCAATCCGCATCGAAATAACCATGCAGCCTCACATCTCTGGCAGTGTATCTTCATCCATGAGTGATTGTGCCCCGAAGATATCTCAGAAGATTCTTGGCACCAATCCAATGTGAGTGATGAGGCTCAACCATATATTGGCTCAATGTGTTGACTGCAAAACATATATCCGGACGAATTTTCACCAAGAACATCAGTGCTCCTATGAGTTTACGATACTCAGAAGCATTTCCCAATATAGGTCCGATAGCACTATCGCATAACTTCTTGAAGTTAAGCTCCATCGGGGTAGTCACAGGCTTGCAGTCCACCATTCCAAATCTCTCCAATATCTTCACCACGTATTTTCCTTGAGATAGGAAAATTTCTCCTGGCTTTTGCTAGACCTCCAACCCTAGAAAGTAGTGATTCAGTCCTAGGTCCTTCATCTCAAATTCGGAAGCCAACTCCCTCTTACATTTGTGAATGAGAGGGTCTGCACCAATCAGAAAGAGGTCATCAACATACAACACCAGTATGAGAGGCTTATCAACCTCAACCTTAAAGTAAAGGTTCGGATCAACTTCACTCCTAGTGAATCCCAGCTTCATCAAATAGTTATCGATCCTCTCATACCAAGCTCGAGATGCTTGCTTCAGCCCATAGAAAGCTTTCTTCAACCTGCATACATGAGATTCCCGATTATGAATCTCAAATCCCTCAGGTTGTTCTACATAGACTTACTCTTTAATCGAACCATGCAAGAAAGCGGTCTTGACATCCATCTGATGAAGGTTCCATCCTTGCGAAGCAACAAGAGCTATGATCAAGCGGATGGTGGTGTATCGGGCAACTGGTGCAAAAACTTCATCGTAATCCACACCTTCCCTTTGAGAGAAGCCTTGAGCAACAAAGCGAGCCTTGTACTTTTCAGCACTCCCATCAGCTCCATGCTTGATTTTGTAAAGCCATTTCGAGGTGACAATTGATTTGTCCTGGGGTCTGGGGACCACATCCCAGACATCATTCTTCATGATGGAAAAGTATTCTTCATTCATAGCATCCTTCCATACTTGATGCTTCACGGCTTCTTCGAATGATGAAGGCTCGTTTTGAATGATGGTGCTCATAATGGTCAAGTATCCCTTATAGGTGGTTGGCTTCTTGCTTTCACGGAAAGTCTATCTTGGTGCAATATGTCTCTCGGCATCTTCAAGAGTCCCCCTAAGCCATGAGAGCCTCTTCCTAGAGGAGGACTCTTAAGGAGGAGGATCAATATGACCCATAGGTTATTCAACATCCGACATTGTTTCATCTTATTTTTCATCCGACTTCCTGGTGTCAGCGTCTTTATCCTTCCTTGGAATAGGAAGATTGTCAACCTTGCTAAGAGCCATATCTTCGTCAAAGGTGACATCATGACTTATTTTGACTTCCTTTTGACCAGCCATATTAATTCTATAGCCCTTAGAATTTTCGCTATAACCCACAAACATTCCTTTCTTTCCAGATGCACCCAATTTGCTTCTTTTCTCTTTTGGCACATGAAAGTATACGGGACTTCCAAAAATTCTAAAATGAGAGACATCGGGTTTCTTACCAGTGAACATTTCTTCGGGAGTCTTTGAGTCCAATGCTTGATGAGGGCATCGGTTTTGAACATATACGGTGGTATTTGCAGCTTCAGCCCATAGAAACTTCAGAAGCCTTTGATCATGGAGCATGGCACGAACAACTTCCATAATTGTACAATTCTTCCTTTCAGCCACACCATTCTGCTCAGGAGTGTATGGTGTTGTGGTCTCCCTCTTAATGCCAGCTTCTTTGCAAAAGTCATGGAACTCATTGGATTCATACTCGGTCCCATTATCAGTCCTTAATATCTTGATTCTCTTCTTGGTTTGATTTTCGATCAAGGCTTTGAAGTGACAGAACCAGGTGAACACTTCATCCTTCTTTTTCAAGAAGTAGATCCAAGTCTTGCGAGAATAATCATCTGTAAAAGTGAGATAATATAGATATCCTCCCAAAGAGTTTACAGGCATCATACCAGATATGTCGGAGTGAACCAACTGCAAAATATCTGAAGTCTTGCTATTACTTGAGGGGAATGGTCCCCTTTTAAGCTTTCCTTCGGCACATCTCGGGCATACACCTTCATGCTCTACTTTGAACTCAGGCATCCCTGTCACCATCTATCTTACATCGGGTAGAGCCTTATAATGAAGGTGGGCAAACCTCTGGTGCCATAGTTCAGATTGTAGAGATGTGTCGCAAGACATGGCCCCTAATGGACTTCCTCCAACTTGATATAAAGAGTCAACCTAGAACCCAAGAACACGTACCTTTCCATCGATGAATGCCACCTTGTATAGCCTTTGTCTTACATTGCCGAAATGGGCACCAGGTTGTTCTTGAGATCAGGTACGTATAAAACTTCTTGTAAATGGATTGTGTTACCCTAATTCAATTGAAGGGTAACATTCCCTACACCCTTTACAGGATAGGTGGCATTGTCTCCAAGAATAATCTCCAAGTTTGTCTCCTTTTCTATCAAATTAGAAAGAGCTTCCTTGTAACCAGTGAAGTGCCTTGAGGCACCACTATCAATAAGCCAATTTCCCAACGAGTCTGGAGGAAAGGTAGTGGAGAGGGGCAATATAAGTTAATACTCATCTTGCTTATTGTTAACAACATTTGATTCATACCTGGAGTTCCTTGCTTTCTTGGAGGGTTGACTACTTCCTTGATTTCCAACATTCCTCTTTCATTTGCCATTGAACCTGCCATTCTTTGATTGTTGTTGTTGAAGTTACGCCTGGAGTGATTGTGATCATCATTGTCTGATGTGTCCTTTCTATTTGGACAATCCCTTGCATAGTGGCCAAATTTATTGCAAACAAAGCATCTTCCCTTCCTTCCACCCTTCGATTCGGGCTTTCCTTTGAAATGATCTTTGGACCCAAAATTATTTCTCCTTTTAGCATGAGAGGAGAAAGCAGTAGGGTTGCCTCTATTTGAAAGCATTTCTTGCTCCACCATCCTTGTCTCTTCTTGAATGCATCTCGACATCAGTTCTTCAAACTCGAGAATTCGATCATTATTGAGAAGAGTGGTTCAAAATATATACCATTCGGATGGGAGCCCTCTAAGGGTAGTGATAGTTAGTTCCCTGTCAGGAATGACTTCTCCAATCGATAGAAGATCATTCTTGATCTCAATGATCCTTAAGAAGTAGGATTGAATATCCTCGTCCTTGCCCTTCGTAATATCCTTCAACGTATTTTTGAGGAACAAAACTTGATTTGCATCACTAACTTTAAACTTGCTTACCAATTTGTCGTAGATCTCCTTGGATGTGTTCAAATCAAAGATGTAGGCCACTAGACGCTTGTCAATGGAATCTCTGATAATTCTCTTCACTTTGACTTCACCCTTAGTGTCCTTGTTCTTTGTAGCAGCTGGTGCATTTGATGGAGACTCCGGGATTTTACCCTTCACATAGTCCAACACTTCTTGTTCTTCCAATGTCAGGTCAAGAAACATCTTCCATCTATGATAGTCAGACTTCTCACGGAGCTTTTCTTTGGCCAAGGAGTGGGATGAGGAACCCATTGAGCCTTTTGTCTTTTCCAATTGTCTTCGGTGATTACTCTTTCACCTCTGATACCATGTTAAATTATGGTATGTTCTATGCTTAAGAGCAATTTACTTCAAATTTTCTTATTAGCGCAATATCAATTTCTTGAATAGCAATCACATCAACATGATAGTAAAATGAAGATAAAACATAAATATATACAGTAGAAGACAAACCAAGACAAGAGGACACAAGATGTGGCACCAGCCAAGGACAAACCCCAATGCGGGGAAACCCTTGATCAATTCTTCTTATATTCTTCAATAATTCAACAGAGACAGAGAGATAGTATAATTATACAAATCTGTAATTTTATGACAACAGCAGCAAAACCCTAACCAGCAAAGTCAAAGTTGGTCAAACAGGTCAGATTTGACCTCTAGTAAACCTCAGTCAATGCTTAGTCAACATCGGCCTCCAACAGCAAGAGGCAGCCCAAAACAGTCTGAAATATCCAGTCAACCTTCAGTCAATTCTAGTCAAACCAAGGTCAACCTTTGACAAGCAATGTTGGTCAAAGTATGGTCAAACAGAAGTCCAAACTGTTGTTCAGAAATGCGGCCTGCTTAGGAGGGGCATCCCAACCCAATCCGCAGTCAAAGAGGAGACTACGCTAGCCAACGCTATCAAATCTGCCCACCTGCAGCTCGGTCAACCCAAGTCAACGCTGCCCTAACCAGAATCTGTGTCCTCCTTTCAGCCACACGTGTGAGAGAGAGATGCTCCTCTAATGCGTAGGAGAGAGAGAAGAATGTGAGATGAGATGAGTGGAATAATGCCACAAGGTATCCTCCTTTTATATGAAACATTGAGGATAAGTTGGGGGCGAAAATCATTGTTTTGCTTGCTGGTCGACCTTGACAAATTGTCAAGAATACAAATAAATTCATATCTCCATGAATACATGTCAGAATCAGATGATCGTTAGATCAATCCTACACCTCTCGGAGAGAGGAATCCAAGAAAAATATAGGCTACCATAAACAAGGTGACACACATGGAGTTTGGCCCTAGTTGCCAATTTTAACATCTTCTCACTCCAGTAGGGAGTGTGGATAGCAGAGTAGCAGCTGAGCAAAAGAAAAAAGGAGATTTTCGACATTTTGTTGAGATGGCCACTACTGGGCTTCGTGGTCAGGGCAAGTTGGATGGAGCTTCCAACTATGTCATCTGGAAGGCAAGGATGTCCTTCCTTATAGATGAGTTTGGCCTAAAAATATATATTGATGCCATGCTACCAGTTCCCACGGACGCAAATCAGCTAAAAGAGTACAGAAAGGAGATGGCACAGGCGAAGAGGTTGATCCTAGACGGAGTCAGGGATCATATTGTCTCACATATAGCGGGCAAAGGAACGGCCAAAGAGATGTGGGAGACCTACTCCACGCTATACCAAGGTACTTCCAAGCAGCGCAAGATGTACTTAGAGGAGAAGTTGAGATGTAGAAAGGGGAAAGCATATACCCCTTCCTCACTAGGATTCAGGAGGTCCGAGACCAAATGTCAATTGTTGGGGCAACACCTCAACCCACAAAGCTAATGCGATTGGCACTTGACAGTTTCTCAGAGGAGTGGTAGGTATTCGTCCATAGTATCTTGGAAAGAGATACCTTGCCAAGGTAGGGCAGGATGTGGGCCGATTTGCAGTAGGAGGAGTTGAGACGAGCTCTATCAGTGGCAACAGCAGCAGATTGAAGCAAGTGAAGGAGGACAAGAATGTGGCCCTCACATCTAAGGGTCCCAGTCAGGGACAAGGGGAGCAAAGGAAGAAGAAAAACGACCTGTTGAAGGTCAAGTGCTTCAGATGTGGTGAGCTTGGTCACTACAGTACCCAGTGTCCTCTCAAGAAGAAGGGCAAGGAGGAGAAGCAGGACCAACAAGCAGCTTCAACAGAGATCGATAGGCTTCCCTCCAGGCGGGAGGAAGACTTCGCCATGTTTGCTGACATACCTCCAAGAGCAAGGTCAAGTGACTTGGTGTTGTAGCCCTAGAACGCTACAGATGGGCAGGATCCTTGAGGAGTCCACCTCATGGATCAATTCCTAGCTTCGAGGGCCCATAGTGTTGAGTAGCAGGATGGATCAGTGACAGTTGATGCAGTCAGATGCTAAAGTGACAGTTGCAGAGACTAGTAGCAGTCAGATGCTGGGGAGCGCAGTGTAGAGTTGGCAGCAGTGCAGAGTTAGCAGCAACACAGATTCTTCAATGATAGTGTAGATACTAGGAGTGGTCAAACACTCGGGTGACAGATGCATTATATTGATCACAGTTGATTCAACATTTTGGATGCTTTTCAGTTGCAAGTGTTGCAGTTGCAGCAGCAACAAATGAGAGGGAGTTGCAGTGCAGATGCAATGTTGGCAGCAGTTTAGCAGGATCAGCAATAGCATAGATGCAACATATATCAGAGTTGCGCAATGGTTGGTGGGCTCAGTAGCCAAACTTCAACAACGTGACAAGAGATGATGCAAAGACAGGGTACTACTATAGGGTGTGTAGTAGCACTAGAACACATTCCTCACTAAGAGGGAGTGTTAGTTTTGGTAGCATTAGATGTGTTCTGGCCTTGAAATTTTGTGAAGAGGCTAGAATACATGAAATCTCCAAAACCAAGAAATCGTTTCTAGAAATTCCACCTAGAAATTACTTAATTAGATTATTAGCCAGTTTTTAAATAATTCCTAAGTCTAAACTTAGGGAATATGGTTAATTACTCGGTATTAATTAAGTCAAGGTGAGAATCATTGAGAAACTCACACAGATCGATCCATAAATGATCCTAGCCATTGATTAAGTTTTAATCTTGCTTGTTGGTGCTCCAACAGAGGATTATAAGAGGAGGTCGATGTGGTGATGGAGAAGACACTTGAGAGGTTTAATTTTCATGAGCAGATCGATTTACTGAGTAACCGCAGTTAGTCGCTGGAGAGAGAGCTAGTAAGATCGAAGCAGTGAGAGAGAGGCAGAGGCAGTGAAGACGGAGGAAGGTTTCCAAATCTAGTGAATGCATTTGTAGAGAGGCAAGAGAGCCACAGAGAGGCTGACGCTAGTGCAGCGTAGTCAATTTGCTAGGAGAGATTGACGTTTTCAGTTCCAAAGGCCGAGAAGGAGTCCCAGAGTGCCGGAGAAGCATCTTTCTGGTCAACAAAAGGCAGAACAACTTCATCAGAGTCCAGTCTGAGGCTAGACGTCCAACCAACTTTGCAGAGCACTGCAGAGATTGACGCAGAGGCACAAAGGGCCAAAATTCTGAAGGCAAGTTGTGCCGAGAGATTACCTGTGGGGTGAGGAAAATTCCTGTCCAAAATTTTGCCAATATTTCTCTGTGGGATTGCAAGTTTCGACATCTAGTTGTATTAAGAATATTTGGCTGTTGCATAATAATAAAACCCTCAACTGCTGCACTGGTTTTCCCAAGTTGGGTTTTTCTGGGGATTTTTGTCCAAAAATAATTGTGTTATTTTTATCTGTGTGTGCTAGCATTTCTCCATCGTTTATTCTTCCGTAGTTTTATTTGTGTAGGTTGGAGAGTGATTTATTCTGTATTTGCTGCCGCGAACAGTAAATAAATTTTTAATTAAATTAACAATTAGGAGAATAATTTCCAATTGTTGCAATAGGATTATAGTTTGGAATTTTCACGTGGTTTCAAAATGCAGTTGATCAACCAGATAGCTCAGAGGTGAAGAGGGAAGGAATTTCGTTGTAAAGTTTCAACAGCAGACCGAAATTCCCAGCGGAAGCGCAGTCACTTTACCAAGAGGTCGAGTTACTTGAGGAGATTCGATTTTTCTGAGTAAGCGATAGAAAAATTTGATCACCCCAGACCAAGTGATTTCAGAGACAGAGGGAGCAGCTCAGTATTTTTGTGGAGCAAATCTCTAGTTGGGCACACTGGTTTTGCAGTAGTTTTCTAGCGCAAAGCCAGCGTCGGGTGGAAGGAAGAAGAGCACACATAGAGGGAAAATATTCCTCAAGGAACTTTTAGTCTGAACAAGTTTGATTTTAACCTTGCAAATCAATAGTCGTTGTGAGTAAATCTTCTCACTCCAGAAGGGAGTGCGAATAACTGAGCAGAAGGAAAGAGAAGATTTTCAACATTTTGTTGAGATGGCCACTACTGGGCTTCGTGATCAGGACAGGTTGGATGGAGCTTCCAACGACGCCATCTAGAAAGCAAGGATGTTTTTCTTTCTAGATGAGTTTGGCCTGAAAACATATATTGATGCAGTGGTAGCAGTTCCCATGGATGCAGATCAGATGAAAGAGTACAGAAAGGAGAGGGCACGAGTGAAGAGGTTGATCCTAGACAGAGTCAGGGATCATATTGTCTCACATATAGCAGGCAAAGGAACTACCAAAGAGATGTAGGAGACCCTCTCCACGCTATGCCAAGGTACTTTCAATTAGCGAAAGATGTACTTAGAGGAGAAGCTGAGATGCATCATGATGCAGAAAGGGGAAGGAATAGACCCCTTCCTCACCAAGATTCAGGAGGTTCGAGACCAGTTGTCAGTTGTTGAGGCAACGCCTCAACCCACAGAGCTAGTGCAATTGGCACTCAACAATGTCTCAAAGGAGTGGCAGGTATTCATCCTAAGTATCTTGGGCAGAGATACCTTGCCAAGGTGGGACAAGATGTGGGCCGATTTGCAATAGGAGTTGAGATGAGCTCTATTGAAGAGCTCCATCAGTGGCAGCAGGAGCGGATCGAAGAAAGTGAAGGAGGAGGAGAATGTGGCCCTCGCATCTAAGGGTCCCAATGAGGGACAGGGGGAGCAGAGGAAGAAGAAGAAGGACCTGTCAAAGGTCAAGTGCTTCAGGTGTGGTGAGCTTGGTCACTACAGTACCCAGTGTCCTCTTAGGAAGAAGGACAAGGGGGAGAAGCAGGACCAGTAAGCAACTTCAGCAAAGGTTGATAGGCTTTCCTCCAAGCTGGAGGAAGACTTCGCCATGTTTGCTGACATACCTCTAGGAGTGAGGTGGGCTGACTTGGTGTTGTAGCCCCAAAGTGCTACAGATGGGCAGGATCCTTGAGGAGTCCACCTCATGGATCAATACCTAGCTACGGGGGCCCACACTGTTGAGTAGCAGGATGAATCAGTGACAATTGATGCAGTCAGATGACAAAGTGATAGTTGCAAAGACATCCAGCCAACTTCGCAAAGCAGCGCAGAGGCTGGCAGAGAGGCTCAAAGGGCCAAAATTCTGAAGGTAAGTTGTGCCGAGAGATTACTTGTCGTGTGAGGAAAATTCTTCTCCAGAATTTTGCCAGTATTTCTCTGTAGGGTTGCTAGTTTCGTCATCCACTGGTACTCCGATTATTTCACTGTTGCATAATAATAAAACCCTCAGCTGTTGCACTGGTTTTCCCAAGTTGGGTTTTTTCTAGGATGTTTGTCCAAAAATAACTACTAATTTTATGTGCGTTCTAGCATTTCTTCCAATGTTTATTCTTCCACAGTTTTATTTGTGTAGGTTGTAGTGTGATTTATTCAATATTTGTTGTAGCAAAATAAATAAATTATTAAATTAAATTAACAATCAGGAGAATATTTTCCAATTGCTACCATGAGATTCCGGTTTGGAATTTCCGCAGTGAAGGCATTGATCCCTTTCTCACCAAAATTCACAAAATCAAGGATCAGCTTGCAGTCATTCAAGAGGCACCTCAAGCCATAGAGCTTGTATGTTTGGCACTGAACAATGTCTCAAAGGATTGGGAGATCTTCGTCCAAGGTATCTTAGGACAAGATACTCTACCTAGGTGGGACCGGATGTGGTCAGACCTGTAGCAGGAGGAGATGAGGCGAGCAATTGTGAAGACCTCTATCAATGGTAGCAACAGTCTAGGTTCGAAAGGTGAGAAGGAGGAAGAGAATATGGCCCTTGCATCAATGGGTGCCAGTCAAGGACAGGGCGAGAAGAAGAAAAAGAAGGACCTATCTAAGGTCAAGTGCTTCAGGTATGGCGATTTTGGCCACTACAATACTCAATGTCCTCAAAGGAAGAAGGACAAGCTAGAGAAGCAGGAGCAAGCGGCAACATCCACGGAGATAGACAAATTCTCCTCCAGATTGGAGGAAAACTTCGCCATGTTTGTAGCCTATGTCACATGGTTCGAGTTCGAATTCGAGTTCGACAACGATTAAGTTCGATTCGAATTCGAATTTTCCGATCAGGTTCGAATGAGGTTCGGCATTAGGTTCGACTATGCATATTTTTCAATATATATATATATATATATATATATGACAAAATAATAGAAAATTCAAAATCGATCCATAAACACATGAATACAAATTCTTATTAGTAAACATACATGAATAGTTAAATGTAAACATACACAATAGTAGTTTGCAAAAAGAAATGACATAATTTTCAGTGTTCAAAATTTAAATGAATGTCAAATACTAGTAATATGATAGTAACAGTGCAAGCATGATTTGTTGTGTAAGGATTTGTCATTGTATAGCAAATACATAGTGCATCGGTGATTCAATAAGTTGAGAGTGACTGTTAAAAAATTCAACAATTAAAAAAAAAAAAACCAATTCCAAAGCTGACAAAGAGAAGCAGAAAACAGATAAAAGCTCAATAATATATCTATTGCAGTACGAAAATATTCAGCTACAGCCCACAAAAATGGTGCACATCAAAACAAGTAATACACAATATTTTTATTACTCAAGAAGTGAGAACAACTGTACAGACTGCTACATGTCAAGGGAAAATGCAATAAAGCTATGACTAAAGCTGTGAGAATGACTAAAAAGGGCTCAGAAAAAGCACAATAATAACTCAAAAAATCAAAACTACACACAAAATTATTGTCCACTGTCCACAGATGCTAGGCTTTGTCACCTTAAGTCATACAAAAGAGCAGCAATGAAAGCAGAAGTTGAGCTTTTATTGGATGTTTCAACGACTTTCAAAGCTCCTCCAAGTTCACTATGTGAGGAACATAGATTGAACTATTGAAGCCGAGCTATTTAGAAAACTAGCCTAACCTAAAATCACCATTATTATTATTTGCATAATTGCAGCGGCTGTTAAGTGCCACTAGATCTTTACTTGCCAAGTATATCCACCGATGTTTATCCAAAACCTCTCCACTCTCAATCAACCAAAACTTTGATGTGTTTTTATACATCCTATTACAACCCTCATTTTATACAATCCTATAACAGCCCTATCGATAGATTGCCTTGTCCACAACAATCAACATGCACCTCAGATATGAATCCTACGATTAAACAAAAAAAAGCAGCGCCACACTACGCCAAACAATAACAAGAGTGTTATGCTCCCTAGATGTAACAATATGCATGCATAAATTGCATATATGAATAACAATAATGTGAAAACATTCCATTCATTAACAATATGAAGCCCTCACCAAAAAGTAAAAGAATAGTCATTCACATTAAACCGTTATATATCATGCAATAAAAATGAAACATACAACAGGATATCTTCGTAAATGATTTGAGGCCAGAGTGCTAATGGAGTCGTGGACTCCTCTCTACCCAATACAATCTAACTTCCCAACATGTGGAATTGCTTTTGAGCTAAGAGTTCACCTTGGCTTTTATGAAATAATATATTATCATGTTAAGTCCAAATCCTAAATAGTCCAAAGGCAATTCAACCATTTATTTTCCAAAGCTCACTACCAATAAGCTAACAACATCAAAGATAATTGCAACCATCAACTCTGCATAATGGAAGTATGTAGGATAGGAATGCCTATTACAGGTAGAAAAAAATTCGTTGTATTAAAGTGCCTGCGGAGCTTAAGGCGAGAGCCAAAAAACCGTCGAACCTCAAAAAATTCGTTTAAGTTCACGTTGAGGTTCGATTAGGTTCGATAAAGTTTGATGAGGTTCGTGTTCGACTTGAGGTTCGAATTTCAGGTTCGGCGAACCTGAACTAACTTCAAATTTTTTTTCAGGTTCGCCAAATTTCGAACCTGAAGCTTCAGGTTCGCCGAACCCTGTGACATAGTTTGTAGCTATACCTCTAGGAGTGAGGTGGGGTGATATGGAGCTATAATCCCAGTGTTGTGCAGAGGTTTGGGTAGGGTCCATTGAGGTGTCTTCCTCATGGATCATTACCTTACTATGGGGGCCCACAATATTTAGTAGCAGGATGGATCAGTGTTAGTGATGCAATTAGATACCAGAGCAACAATTGCAGAATAGTCGCAGTTAGGTGCCGAGGAGCGCAAAGCAGTTTTGACAACAGAGCAGGAGGCTTAGTAGAAGAGTCAGCAGTAGCGTAGATTCCTTAGAGAATAGTGCAAAAGCTAGTAGTAGTCAAATGCTTAAGAGATAGATGCAACACATAGACACAATTGATTCAGTATTTTGGATGCTTCTCAATTCCAATAGTTGCAATACCAGCAGCGACAGTTGAGAGGGAGTTACAGTGCAGATGTAGAGTTGGCAGCAGAATAGTAGTGTCTGTAGCACCACAGATGCAACATCAAAGTTGCGCAGTTGTTGGTGGGCAGCGTGTATAGAGAGATGATGCAGAGACAAGGTCTTGGAGCAGTTCAACACTAGAACACCTTCCTCACTAAGAGGGAGTGTTAGTTTTTGTAGCATCAGATGATGTTCTAGTCTTGACAGTTGTTAGAGAGGCTGAGAAACACTAGCACTCTATACCCAGAAAACTTTTCAGGAAAATCCACCTAGAAATGCCTTAATTAAGTTAATTAATCAGTGATTGTAATTTTTCCTAAGTCTCACTTAGGAAAATTGATTAATTAACAGGAATTAATTTTCGAAGTTGAGACTTCCCTAGAAACTCACACGGATCGACTAGGAAATAATCTTAACCATTGATTAAGTTTTAATCTTGTCCATTGGAGTCCCACAGTGAGATTATAAGAAGAAGTCAATGGGTAGATGGAGGTACACACTTGAGATTAATTTCCTTAGACAGTTCAATTTCCCAAAAAGCAACAGCATTCTACCAGAAGAGTTCGAGCTAGAGAGGGGACGCAGAGACAGAGGGGCAGAAACAGTGAATCCGGATGATGTTTTCCAGTTCTAGAGAGTTAATAAGAAGCCAAAAATTTTCTCCAGGAGGTTGCTTGTGTTGATTTGGGGTAGCATCAGATGTGCTCTAGCCATGAAAATTGGAGAAGAGGCTAAAGCACATGAAATCTCCAAGACCCAGAAATGGTTTGGGGAAATTCCACCCGATTAGAGAAATATTAAAATAATTAATATTTTTAATGGAGTTCCTAAGTGTAAACTTAGGAAAATTAAAATATTAATGGGTATTAATATAAAACTGAGTGAGAATGTTCTAAATCACATGGATCAAGCCAAATCTAATTTTAGTCGTTGATTAGAGACTTAATCTCGACTGTTGAAGACTCAACAGGAAAAATATAAGAGGAGGCTTGAGGGTTTGTTGGAGATACACCAAGATTGATCAGTCAGTTTGATTTTCTGGAGCGGGGTTTGCTAAGAAAATTTGAACAAGTGATCTGCGTTGCAGCGAGGGGCAATGAGTACATCGCAAAGAGGCAGAGATATTGCCAAAGGGCCAGCATAGTGACTGAGGAGGCTACGCAGAGGCAGCTAGAGGATGCGCAGAGGATGAGGGGCCTGCGTGGGTGACGCAGAGGGCTAGAAAGCTGACGTAGAGAGGCAGAAGGTTGATGCAGAGGGTTCTAGAGCTATGTAGAGGCTAGCAGCGCTGACGTAGAGCCTTGGAGAAGCGTCGGAAGGTTTTTCGTGGGGCAAAATAGTGTTGAGAAGCTGAATATTTGTCTCCAAGAAGAGGTGTCACTATCATGTAAAAATCTCTATTGGGTGAGCCAATTTGGCACCCTAGTTGTACTCAAGAAATATGCATAATAATAAAACCCTCAAAAATGTTGCACCGGTTTTCCCGCAATGGGTTTTTCCGAAGACAATTGTCCAAAAACAAAGGTGTCCCTTGTGTGTTTGTCTAGTATTTCAATTGTTGATTTGTATATGACTTAAGGTTGCATTTGTGTTTATTTTCATTTAATATGAATAAATAACTTGTTAGGGAATAAACAAGTAGGTGAAATAAACCAGATAATGTAGTAGGGATTTCTAATGGGTAACATTTAGAAATTTCAACATGGTATCAAAGGATTGCAGATCACAGGAGGACTGAACGCACCAGCATAATCAGAAGTATTAGTAGCAATAGCAGTTGTCCCGAGAGACAAAGATGCTTCTAAGCAGAAAGCAACAGAGGAGTGATGCAGAGGGCCTGCGTCATCATTTCAAGCCAGAGAGAGGGCCAGCGCACAGGCAGAAAGAGGCAAAAGAGCCTCACAAAGAACCACATGATCCTACTCAGTCAGGTAGGCTTGACATAGTTGGCGAGAGGAGTGATTCAGCCTTTGCCAAGATTGCGCAGAGCTGGAAGGCTCAGTTTCTTCAGTTGTTAGGGCATAGGGAGCTGTGGGTAGATTGTGGATTAGGACGCTGGTGGGGTGTTGTTGTTGTCGAAGCAAAATAGTACCTAACAGGAGAGAATCAAGGCAGAGGGAATCGTTGTATTGACGGATTTCTAGCCAAGAAATCTAGATCTGAGTTGTAGTTGCAAAGAGGATCGGAGAGGAGCGGATCCATAGTTGGCAGGAAGATTTCCAGCAGGGAAATCGAGACTCAGAGGGAGTCTAGGAGAGAACTTCCAGGAGGGAAGTCGAGACTCAGAGGTAGTCTAGAAGAGGAGAGGAGATGGCAATGAATGGACTGAGGGATGAGGACAGGTTGGACGGGGCCTCCAACTTTGTCATCTGGAAGGCCAGGATCCTATCAATCTTGGATAGACATTACATCAAGGGCTTCGCCTTGAGAACCGTGGCTATCCCAGTAGACCCAACTAATAATGAGAAGTATGAGGATGCAATGACGAAGGCAAAATGCATAATCCTTGATGTGGTCAAGGATCATGTCTTACCACATATTGCCGAGAAGAACACGGCAGAGGAGACGTGGGATACTTTGACAAAATTGTATTAGGGCACTTCTGTGCAGCGAAAGATGGTATTAGAGAATCAACTACAGTCGTATCAGATGCAAAAGGGGAGCAGATAGATCTATACATCCTCAGATTGCAAGATATTGGGGACCAACTTACTTCCATAAGGGCCACACCAGATCAAGAGTTCATGGTGAGGACCGCCCTGAATAAAGTCTTCGACGAGTGGGAGACATTTGTCCAAGGCATTTTGGGCAGAGCTATTCTTCGGGGATGGGAAGAGATGTGGGTAGCTCTTCGTTGAGAACAGATCAGACGGTTGACCAACGCGGGAAGTAGCAGCAAAGGAGGTCGAATCAAGAAAGAGGAGGAGGATGCGTCTCTGGCATCTGCAAAACAGCAGGGGAAGAGGGAGAAGAAGGACATCTCCAAAGTGAAGTGCTTCTATTGTGGGGAGCTGGGTCATTATGCAACCTAGTGTCCCAGGAAGAAGAATAAGGGAGAGGCTTCTCACTCCAAGGCAGCTCCGGCTAAGGCGAAGAAAGAAGTCGAGACTAATGACGACTGTGGCATGAGTGCTCATACACCTCTAGAGAAGAGGTGGGTGACATCGAGCTATAGTCAAGAGGACTATAGAAGATGAGGGGCAGGATCCTTGAGGTACCCAAACCCTTGGATCATATCCGGCTACGGGAGCCCCGAATGACAGTAGCAAGATGACGGGTGTCAATAGAAGCAAGATGTGTTGAAGCGTACAGAGGTTTTTAGCAGTGCGAGAAGCGTAGAGGTTTTTGTAGCAATGCGAGAAGCACAAAGGTGTTGCAGCAGTGCGAGAGGCACAGAGGTGTTTGCAGCAGCATAGAGGCGGCAGAGGGAGCACATGATAGATGCAGAGATAGCTTCAACATTAGGAGGCTTTTGGACTAACAAGCATGTCAGAATTTGGGTAGATCAGTTACTTACATCTCGGTAATTGAGTTGCAGTGCAGATGCAGTGTTGGGAGGAAGGACCAACAGCAGCAGGGATGTAGAGGGAGCTACAATACAAATGTAGCAGTGGCAATGGCAGAGCCATGGGCAGCAGTACAGGAAGCAGCAGTAGAGTGGATGTTGGGGAGCAAGCCAAGCATCAACACAGGTACCGATGCTGGAGGATCAGTGTGATGTTTAGTGGTGGAGCATTAGTAGAGCACATTCCTCGCTAAAAGGGAGTGTTGATTTGGGGTAACATCGAATGTGCTCTAGCCATGAAAATTGGTGGAGGCTAAAGGACATGCGATCTCCAAGAGCCAGAAATGGTTTGGGGAAATTTCACCCGGCTAGAGAGATATTACAATGATTAATATTTTTAATGGAGTTCCTAAGTCTAAACTTAAGAAAATTAAAATATTAATGGGTATTAATATAAAACTGGGTGAGAATGTTCTAAATGACATGGATCAAGCCAAATATAATCTTAGCCATTGATTAGAGACTTAATCTCGGTCATTGAAGACTCAACAGGAAAAGTATAAGAGGAGGCTTGAGGGTCATTTGGAGATACACCAAGATTGATCAGTCAGTTCGATTTTCTGGAGCGGGGTTTGCTTTGAAAATTCGAACAAGTGATCTGAATTGCAGCGAGGAGCAATGAGTACATAGCAGAGAGGCAGAGATAGTGCCACAGGGCCAGTGCAGTGACTGAGGAGCTACGCAAAGGCAGCTAGAGTCTGCGCAGAGGCTGAGGGGCCTGCTTGGGTGACGCAGAGGGCCTGAGAGTTGATGCAAAGAGGCAGAAGGCTGATGCAGAGGGTTCTAGAGCGACGCGGAGGCTAGCAGGGCTAACGCAAAGCCTTGGAGAAGCATCAGAAGGTTTTTTGTGGGGCAAACTAACGCTGAGAAGTTGAATATCTGTCTCCGAGAAGAGGCATTACTGCCATGTAAATATCTTTGTTGGGTGAGCTAGTTTGGCACCTTGGTTGTACACAAGAAATCTGCATAATAATAAAACCCTCAGAATTGCTACACCAGTTTTCCCGCATTGGGTTTTTCCGGGGACGATTGTCCAAAAATAATAGTGTCCCTTGTGTGTTTGTCTAGTATTTCAGTTGCTGATCTGTATATGAGTTAAGGCTGCATTTGTGTTTATTTTCAGTATTTATATGAATAAATAACTTGTTAAGGAATAAACAAGTAGGTGAAATAAACCAGATAATGCAGTAGGGATTTCTAATGGGTAACATTTAGAAATTTCAAAAGCTTGAGGCAACGCAGAGCCTCAAGTGAGCACTTTAATTTGCCTGAAAGGGAAAACGTTTTCAGTTCTAGAGGATGGGAAGATTTTCCAGAGGACTGGAGAAGCATTTTCCCAATCAACAGCAAGCAGGACGGCTAGATTGGCAGTTGTTTCAGGCAGTGCATTTGGCAAGCAGCATTGGGGTGACGCAGAGCCTGCGCAAACCACTTGGACGGCTAGCTTTTCAGAGGTCAAACAATGTCAAGATTGCTCGAAGAGAGGGTAGAATCCCTCAGTAAATTTTTTCCAATATTTCTCTTGGATAGATTCGCTAGTTTGGTGACATTTATTGTACTCTGAATTTTCTCACTGTTGCTTAATAATAAAAATCCTCAGTTACTGCATCGATTTTCCCACAATAGGTTTTTCCAGGGACTTTTGTCCAAAAATGACAGTATTATATTTTTTGTATGTGTGTGCCAGTATTTTCTCCGTTTCCAGTTTATCTTCCGTGGTATTTTTTACTTGTGAGGATTGCGGTGAGATTAATTCGTTGTTGCCATAGCAATAAACTGTTAAATTAATTTACAGTTAGAAGAATTAATTCTAGTTGCAGCAATAGAATTTCAGTACTGAAACTTTCACATGGTATCAGAGCAAATTTGATCAAACAGGGAAGCTCAAAAGCGGAAGAAGAAAATCCATTGTTCGGAGGGAGCAACAATATGAATTTTCTAGAGTTGCCCAGCACCTAGCCAGACAATGCAAATTGCTTGGCAGTTCAATTTTTCAGTGCAGGGTTGCAGAAAAATTTGGCTTGCCAGACTAAGTGATTCTAGTAGGTAGAGGGAACACTAATAGCTCGGATTTTCGCTAAACAGATTCCTTGTTTGGGACAAAAGGGTTTTGCAGAATTTGCTAGAGCAGACTCAATGTCAGGTGGAAGAGAAAGTGCACACACAGAGGGGATCTCTCAGAAGGTTTCTAGTTTAGAAATCCAAATTTCCAGTTGCAATTGGCAGTAGCTGCAAGCAGATTTTCTCACTCTCGAAGGAAGCGCGAATAGCAAATTCAGTAGTCGAGCAAGTGAAAGAGAGATATTTCTATTCCAGTTTCAAAGATGGCCACAACTAGGGTTAGAGATCAAGATAGGTTGGAAGGAGCCTCCAACTGTGTCATCTAGAAGGCTAGGATGTCCTTACTGTTAGATGAACATGGCCTGAAGATTGGAGGAAGACTTCGCCATGTTTGCAAATATACCTCTAGGAGTGAGGTGGGGAGATATGGAGCTATAGTCCGAGAGTTGCACAGAGGTTTGGGTAGGGTCCATTGATGTGTCTTCCTCAAGGATCATTACCTTGCTACGGGGGCCCACAATATTCATTTTGCCATCGAGTGCTTACGTTTATTTGTATTTGGGCATTTGGTATGGACTATTTGGTGACCTCGAAGAAGAGGGGTATCGACCGTGATCTTGTTATCTCACCTTAAATGGGGGGTTATTTTTGGGGGGTTAATTTTCGATCATAGTCTAGAGGGACCCCCCTTAATGGCCCGATGGGTATAAGAGGGGCACTACTTGAGAAGCCCCGGTTGAGATAGTGTAGTTTCATCTATCCCTATGTCAACACTTTCCATCATACATTACAAATTTACAAGCCCTTATCTCACATCCATTCTTCGGGTTCAACTAATCATTGGTTCCATGGGATTTGGCACCCATACATCCACATACCTGGGTAGGGCCCGAAACTTTGTCGAAGGAAGTTGATGCAGCTAAAAGAAATAGAAAAATCATATCATGGCCACAAGCAAACCAAAGAAAGAAAATCAAAATACAAAAGATGTCCCAGGGCATACACATTAGCAAGTGGGCAAAAGCCTAGCATGAGCTCTACCTCACTCATTATGGCCATCACCCAGTTCCTAACCACATGTTGCTCCATTACATCATAAAACAGAACCCTTGCATGTCCCAAGCTCGATGAGCAATGGACTGACTCATCATTAAGGGGTAATACAACTGCTATATCATTCAAAGCAAGCTCTAACCTTTGAGCTATGAGCGTGAATACAAGGAAAATTCAAGCAAAAGTAAAAGGCGCACAAGAAGGGTGGAAAAACAAAGGTCAAGTTGGTAACTCATGCATCCATGATTGCTCCCTCCTTACATCTATACATTCAGGATGTGGATCCCCATCATGCTGTTGAAAATCGTGTAACTTGGGAGGTACTCCCACAAGTCTAAGGCACTTGACCTGTGAGGAGAAAACCCACTTTATGGACAAAGAACCCAAGCCAATTGGTTTTGGACCCAAATTCGTGGGCTTAGAACCCAAAGAAATCAATTATTTATTATAATTGTTGTGGAGGACAATTTTTATGGACAAAAGGGACTCCTAAGGCAACATTAGAGAGCCTATATATTCGAGACACCATGAGAGTTCAATGACCATCATAGCAACTCATATTGTGAGAGAACAAACCGAGAAGAGAAGATGCCAATCTGAAAGGAGGAAGAAATCTGCGATCTAAAGAAAAGCTTAGTCTTGTGAAGGAGGTCAAGTTTCCTCTTAAGTTTCGATCTGCTGAAAGTGGAAGTAAACGCTGGTAATTGGCATATTTGTATGTTGTTTGAAGACACCTATGGACAAGTTTGTTCTACCTTAGGAGAAGGGGACTCGAAGCCCTAAAAGGATGCCTCATGCCCCGGGTTTCCTAAGCAGGAGCATTAAGCTAGGTCGCACACACATTAGTCAAGGTCGTAGGCATAAGTGAATAGGCCAAGTCAATCTGAAGTAGGTCACTGGAAAGAAGAAGGGTCGAAAGGCCTCAGGAAGGCTTGTGGAGTAGGTCGAGGTGCCTCAGACCTATGAAGAGGCCACTAAGGCAAGGATAGGGACTACTATTCTAAGGAGAAAGGGTTATTGAGTGGTATTTATGAATCTCTTCACTAATGGAGTTGTGAACAACATGTTTAGCAGTTAATATATGCATGTGAACACAAGGAATTGTTCACTGTGAGCACTTGGGCATGTAGAGAAGTTAAAGGAGCTATTTCTTTATGAGATTGGAGGCAAAGGACATCCAGGTACATCAAGGGCAAGAGGACATAAAGGGTTGGAAGCAAGGGAGGGCTACAAGTAAGTCAAGTACTTGTTCTTTGTTGTTTTGGACAGATTGAAGGCCAAAAGGCGCTGACTTCAAGCCCTAGTTCTATGTTGGTGTATACTATGTCTTGTATCAAGATTGTAAAGGGCCATGATCCCTGGTACGAGAGCCTTATGTTTGTTTTATTGATGGACTAATAATAAGTAGTTTGGGCCAACAAAATTTGTGTTCTTTATTGTTTCACTGTTGTTATATTTCTGCTATGCAAAGTGCTTCATAATTGAGCATCTCTAGTGTGTTTATGAGCTTGGTTAGGTCACGGACCTAACCTAGGATGCATGTCCCAACCCCGATGAGTGTTGAACTGGTTCATCATTAACGAGTAATACAACTGCTATATCATTCAAAGCAAGCTCTAACCCTTGAGCTATGAGTAGTAATACAAGGAAAAATCAAGCAAAAGTAAAGGGCGCACAAGAGGGGTGGAAAAACAAGAGTCGAGTTGGTAACTCATGCATCCATGATTACTCCCTTCTCACATTTATACACTCAGGATGTGGATCCCCGTCATGTCGATCTCTTTGATCATGGCACTAGACCATGAAGTCTTCTCCCCTCCATACCATCATTATTATTCACTAACACCTATCAATTGAAGGGTGGATGAGGAAATGTTACTTTCACTTAGGGGTTCGAAACACCTAGTAGGGTTGTCCACTAGCCACTCCTACCTAGGGAGAAAACACCATTGTGAGTTCAAAGCCCTGATTTTGGAAGGGAATCCCTATTTAAAGTATTAAATAGCCCATTGCATTCAAGCTTGGTTCATTTAGATGCAATAATGGCTTTTGTCCCTAATGACTGGTTGTTTTCACAAGAATTTATGTTGTGACTGTCAGGTGGTTCAACAACCCATGTCTTGGGAACCTTACCCACAAGTACCCAGGAAATTAGAGGAGTATATTGGCACTAACATGTGAAGCATTGAGAGCATTGGGCCTCCTAGCAGCAGTAATACATCACACATGACCTTGGGACGCCTCCTCCACACAAGATGTTCTGACACGTGGCATTGGATTTGATGATTCTCCAAGATGACATAGTCGGACCCATCATGCTCTTAGGCCTGCCTTAGCACCATACGAGGGTGGAAGCTAATTTAGGACCCATATGAGGATTTTCTCACCTTGAGAGACTTGGGAGGGCTAGCTAAAAAATATGCTCATGAGTTAGATGGGCTCGGCCCCCGGAGGACACTCATGCCTTCAAAGGTAAAAGGGCAGCCTCCCCAAGCTCCCCATCAAGGAAGGGTTGAGTGCTTGATTGGAGTGACTCACCTTGAATGTAGCACCTAGAAAGCCCTCAACATTGGAGCATAGATGGACATTATGAGCAGTTGGAGACCCATGGAGACCACTATGTCATGCCCCAACTAGGTTTTGGGATCACAGAGAGCCATTGAGGTGGATTTGACGGCCAATCCTCAAATCATGATTTTTACATGCTACTACATCACACTTGGCACCTTGTAGCACCAACGCATGGCATTTGGAGCACACTTTATGCATGATGTCAACCCTAGAAGCCTAGCGGCTCACACGTGTGGGCTTATTTTTGCATTTTTTATCAAAAGCTAGTGGGTTGGCTTGTAACACAAGGGCTTTCTTGTGATTAAACTTGTTAATAGGGGATTTTAGGCTAAATTTATATTTCATCCTCCTCATATAAATATAGGAGAGGATCGTTGTTATTCATCATCATCACTTGGATTAATTTGGCTTCTCTTGGAGAATTTCAACCTTCTTGTACCTTTGGAGATATGTGGTCTACGGAGCATTTTGTTTGTTGAACCTATATTCTTGTCTTTGGAGAAGTTATCTAGGTTGAACGAAAGGATTATTCATGCATATTATCTTGCAAGTGAGACTTGTTAGTGCTAAATTTATGCTTTTATGTCTAATTTGTGGAATATATTGGTAATCTAGGGTTTTTCTATTTTGCCCTAATTTGTTGAAAATCAATTGCATAGAATCTAGATGTCATTATTGCATGTATTAGTCATCAATAATATGTGAATGATAATTCCCTTTGTGAATCATCGAATTAGCACTCTGAAGTGACTATTGATCACTCACAAAGACAATAGTTAGGGTTTTGGTGTTAAGGCATCAAAATATCCTTCCTCCTTTGCAAGTTTTAGTTGATATATCAATCCCATAGACTCCATCCATCTAAGGACTAGGCACTAGCCTAGTCTAACAGGTGATCAACCTTTATCTTTTCCATTTATTGAATTTTTCTCTCCTTTTCTCTTTATTTCGGCCCTCTCAAGGATAAGTGGCCTAGATTAGGGCTTAATGTGAAATTGTCTATGAGAGAGACTTTTGGTATTGGAAGGATTCAACATCGAAAGTAGAAGTGGTTGCCTCAAAATCATTCCTCTTGGTGGCCAATCTGCCCATTTTTTCTCCATAAATTTTCTTGCCTTAGCTATTTTTCCGTAGGAGAAACCATAGTTTCGTTAAGCTTCAACTTGAGGACTTAATGAAGGTTTCATGTGCCATTATCTTGTTGGAATAAATTCTTGGAAACCTTTTCTTGGTACCTTGATCTTATGCCATTCCATTTCATACACTAATATTCAAACCCTAGGACTAGCATGCCCTAGATTGGCTTCTCTAAGGGATGTGAATTGCCTCTTTAACATTGTTTGAGCCTTGTACAAGCTTTGTACTTACATTGAACCATCCTTTGGAACCCTGTTGTGTCACCTTAAACCTATAAACCTAGAATATCTCTTGTAGGTGACCTACATACCAGGACACCACCAATTGGTGAAAATCCATAAAGAGCCGGGGGTAGTGATTGTGGTGACAATGGGCCACACCTCATTGTTGTCACTTAGTGTGGTGTTTTCCTTGTAGGGTTTCCCTCTACAAGACCTACTAGATTTTGCAACAACACCCCCCAATCCAGAAACATCCTGAAAAATTAACGCTAAGATTAAAATGTTAAGTTAAAGTGAAGAAAATGAAAATGTCACTTTTAATTATACTACTTACATAGCATTGGTAGGGCCCTTAGGTTGAATATTAGGCTGCCCCACTCATAAATTATTGGTTATTTTAATGCATTCAGAGGGTCCTTGGTTGCATTATATAGCACTAGCCGATTTGGCGAAAAAAGTTAGTTCAATACCTAACCAACCTTTTCATGCTTTGTGCCATCGATTGGACCGGTTTAGGCATCAAAACAGATGAACTAGTCGATTCCACCGATTCCAATAACATTGACCATGGCAGTGGATGGGGGTGGGATCTCCACACAACCATCATTGTTAGTTTCTGTAGCATCGGAGATGTTCTAATCTCAAAACTTTGTGGAGAAGCTAAAACACAAGAGTTCTCCATAAATCAGAAATCGTTTTTGAAAATTCCACCTAGAAGTGTCTCAATTAGATTATTAGCCTATTTTTTATTATTTCCTAAGTCTAAACTTTGTTGAAATTTGGTACCGGAGGACAGGTGGTTCCCTTAGGCTTTGATCTTTGGCCTAGGGAAAAGTGTCCAAAAGAATTTAATTTTTCTCCTAAAGTGACTTTATAATTTTATAAAGTTAAATCTAATTTAAAAGTGACTTTAAGTGATAAAGTTACTAAGTCTAATTTTAAAGTGACTTTTATAAAGTCAATGAAAAATTAGAAAGGAAAAGTGACTTTGGAAATAAATGACTAAGTGGGTCTTTATTAAAGTGGGGTGAATTAAAAAAATAAAAAGTGAGATTTAAATGAGCATTTAATCTCAGCCATTGATCTAAATCTATTTCAGCCATTGGATTTAGAGATCACCCAAAAGTCATTTGAGTCACCCAAAAGTCATTTGGAGTTATATTAAGGGAGGAAAAGATCACATTCGATTCAATTCTTTCATGAGCAGATTGGGAAAAGGAGAGCAAGAGAGATTTCTGAGCAGGGAGGAAAAGGAGACAGCAGCTTGGCACATATTCCAAGGCAGCAGTTGAGCAGATTTGTACAGCTGATTCAGCACACAGTAAAAGGCAGATTTTGGCACGATTTTCGAGGAGAGGTTTGCACAAAAATCGATGAGCAGTTTGCTGATTTTCTGCACGCAAAACGAGGGCCATACAGTAGCATTTAATGCTGAAAGTGGGCACAAAAATCGAGGAGACCGTACAGCATTTATTGATGTCCTGTTTGCTGTAATTTCCAGTTTGCTGTGAAGCATGGGAAAAGAGATAAGTTGTAAATTTGTTTGCTGATTTTTTGCTGAAAATTTCTCACTGTAAAAGGCAATTTTCAGAAATAAAAAAGAGCTCTCAAACTGGTTTTCCCCAAGAGTTGTAGGGAGTTTTTCCAGGGTCACATTGACCAAAAATCTCAGTGTTTAAATGTGTTTTAATGGCTGTTTATTACTGCTGATTTTTATTTCTGCAATTTCCAGCATTCTGTAAAATTTCCAGAATTTGTGTTTTTAGCAAATTTATTTTTTTCAGCTTGTTAAATGTATGGTTATGGGAAAGGGCATTTAACTATATGGGAGAAAAAAGGAGAAACTGAAAACTGGGGTGGGAAAACAGCAATTTCTACATGGTATCGGAGCTTGAGTGATGAAGGGAAGTTTGGGACAGCAAAAGGAAAAATTACAGTTGCTGATTTTTCACTCAGAAAATTCCAGCAAGCTGATTTTTTCATAAACAGCAGCTTTATCTTTACTACAGCAGTGCTATTTTTCAGTTTTAGGACAGCATGATGTCATTGGGATTGAGGGTGGAGGATAGGCTGGATGGGCATATAAATTACAGCGTTTGGAATGAGAGAATGCAGAGTATCTTTGAGGAGGCAGAAGTCTGGGATATCATGGTGCATACCACACAGAACCCTATTGTTGTGCCTACTGATGCTACTCAGTTGACAGCTTATAATAAAAAGAACAACAAGGGTAAGAGGCTGATTCTAGACGAAATCAAAGACCATTGCATTCCTCATGTGAGAGGAAAGAGCAATGCCCATGAGATGTGGACAGCATTGTCCAATCTCTACCAGAGTACCAATGAGAACCGGAAGA
Organism: Pinus tabuliformis; assembly: GCA_031772625.1. Taxonomy (NCBI): domain Eukaryota; kingdom Viridiplantae; phylum Streptophyta; class Pinopsida; order Pinales; family Pinaceae; genus Pinus; species Pinus tabuliformis. The sequence continues at coordinate 663,256,013 of CM062810.1, read as the reverse complement.
TGGTCCTGAAGGAGAAGCTGAAGAACATTAAGATGGGTAATGATAGTGCAGTTGGATATCTCACAAAGATTACTAATGTGAGAGATGAGTTGGCAGCGATTCGAGAGGCCATTCCACCCACTGAGTTGGTGCAGATTGCAGTGAATGGCCTCCCCCGTTCATGGTTGAACTTTGCTGATGGGGTTTGTGCACGTGAGACCCTTACCACATGGGAGAGGTTTTGGGATGATTGCATTCAGACAGAGATCAGGAAAGGTCTGGGGCAGCCAAGCCAGTTGAGCAGGATGAGGATGTAGCACTGGTGGCAGGAGGCAAGAAAGGCAAAGGGAAGAAGCAGGCTTCCACAAGCAGTGGTGGGGGCAAAGGCAAAGGTAAAGGTAAACAGGGGAACACACAGAAGGACTATTCCAAGGTGAAGTGTTGGAATTGTCAAAAGATGGCACACTATGCAGTTGTGTGTCCGGAGAAGAAGAAAAAGAAGAAGGGGAAGAACCAGGACGTGGCAGCTTCAGCAGAGATTGAGGATTTTGCTGGTCGTTTTGACCGAGAGTTTGCGTTCACTACGTGTGAGTCCTCTAGTGCAGGATCACCTGCCACACAGGTTCAGAGGGAGCATGCTTTTCCCTCGATTAGCGGAGCATCTTCAGGTATCTGGTATGTGGATAGTGGGGCTTCACGTCATATGACAGGAGTCCGTGAGTACTTCTCAGAGCTTTCAGAGAGTGGCACTGATATTGAGGTAGTACTCGGTGATGACAGAGTTGTTAGAGCAGTCGGGGTGGGGACAATGACATTTCAGAGGGAGTCCAAACCTCCCTTGAAGGTGTCAGAGGTTCTTTATGTGCCAGGGATGAGGAAGAACCTCATATCCGTCTCAGCTTTGGAGGACAGAGGATATGAGGTACTGTTCAGGGGAGGACAGGTGTTGATGTATCCCAGGGGCACTCCAGCTGATTCAGCTAGAGTGATAGGTGTACGCCATGCAAAGGTGTACAAGTTTGCATTCCAGCCCCTTTTGGCATTGAGCGGTAGTACCGACAGCAGAGCTAGCAGTTCTGAGCTGTGTGAGATTTGGCACCGCAGGATGGGACATATGTATCATGGAGCCTTGAGGACATTGCGGGAGATCACTACAGGTGTGCCAGATTTCAGTACTGATCACTTTGATACTTGCAGAGGTTGTGCGATGGGCAAATTTGCCAAATCCCCTTTTCCCAGCAGTGACAGCAGAGCGACGGGGATACTTGATTTGATTCATTCCGATGTGAGCGGTCGGATGTCTCATGTTTCCTTGAGTGGATATGAGTACTATGTTTTATTCATTGATGATCACTCCAGGAGGACCTGGATTTATTTTTTGAAGACCAAGAGTGAGGTCTTCAAGCGGTTTCAGGAGTTCAGAGCTCTTGTGGAGACTCAGACAGGTCGAAAGATCAAGTCCTTGAGGTCGGACAATGGAGGAGAGTACACCCTTGGAGAGTTTGTTGACTATTGTGCGGAGGCAGGCATTAGGAGGGAGTTCACTGTTCCTTACAACCCCCAGTAGAACGGGGTTGCGGAGAGGAAGAACAGATCCATCATAGGGGTTGCCAAAGCCATGTTACATGATCAGGGGTTGCCATTGTTCTTGTGGGCAGAGGCCTGCAACACAGCTGTTTACTTGCAGAACAGGAGTCCGCATTGTGCCTTGGGGCACATGACTCCGGAGGAGGCTTTCTCTGGGAAGAAGCCTGATATTGGTCATCTTCATATCTTTGGATGCGTTACATACTTCTATATACCCAAGGAGAAGAGGACTAAACTAGAGCCCACCGTAGAGAAGGGTATCTTTGTGGGCTACAGTGAGAACTCAAAGGCCTTTCGGATTTACATTCCTGCACAAACGAGAGTTGTTGTCAGACGGGATGTGAAGTTCGAGGAGGACAGGGCCTTTAGGAGGTCACGGGAGTTAGGGTACCTGGATCAGCCAGACCCTCAGCAGCAGTTGAGTCAGTCGCAGGGATCCAGTGGGCAGGGATCAGGAGGATCCGAAGGTACATCTATGAGGATGTCAGGTCCGTCAGTGAACAGTGGCTCGCCAAGCCAGAGGGGTGGTGCTCCGGGCAGCATGCAGAGCAGTTCACTAGGGAGTCCATTGATGGACAGTTCACACGGTGCCTCAGCTTCTACAGGTTCAGGTGCAGGCAGGAGGACAACAGACAGACAGTCAGGAGTTCAGGCTACTGATGGTGATGAGGAGGAGGAGTTTCATTCTCCTATGGGAGAAGCATGCTCAGGGAAGAGAAAACCCAAGTGGCTTCAGGACACCTTGAGAGATGCCACATCTGTTGCTGAGCCGAAGAGGTCGGTCAGAGAGAGTAGACCACCTGAGAGGTTTTGTACCTATATGGCGATGGTTACTAGCATCCTTGACTCTGAGCCTTCTAGCTATGAGGAGGCAGCTAGCCAGCAGGTCTGGAGAGAGGCCATGCAGGAGGAGTATTCTTCTATCATGAAGAATGATGTTTGGGAGGTGGTGCCGAGGCCTGAGGGCAAATCCGTGGTTACTTCCAGATGGCTTTACAAGGTAAAGCATGCTGCAGATGGCAGCATTGAGAAATTCAAAGCGAGGTTTGTGGCTAGAGGGTTCTCCCAGGTAGAGGGAGTTGATTATGAGGAGACCTTCGCTCTCGTGGCTCGATATACTTCGATCCGCTCCATTATATCGATAGCAGCAGAGATGGGTTGGAAGATCCACCAGATGGACGTGAAGACTGCATTTCTCAATGGCTTCATACAGGAGGAGGTGTACATTGAGCAACCACAAGGCTTTGAGGTGCATGGGAAGGAGTCCCATGTGTGCAGACTGAAGAAGGCCCTTTATGGCCTGAAGCAAGCTCCCAGAGCTTGGTACTCCAGGATAGATACATATTTGCAGGGGATCGGTTTCACAAAGAGTGAGGCAGATCCGAACCTTTACTTTATTGTGATTGGTGAGGAGCCTCTCATTCTAGTGCTGTATGTGGATGACTTGATCATTACAGGTGCAGAGAGACTCATAGAGCACTGCAAGAGAGATCTTGCGACGGAGTTTGAGATGAAGGACATCGGCTTGATGCATTACTTTTTGGGTTTGGAGGTGTGGCAGGAGGAGGGGCATTTCTTCCTGGGGCAGGGGAAGTATATTGTGGACATCCTTAGCAGATTCCACATGGAGGATTGTAGACCCATGTCGACACCAATGATCACCAACTGGAAGAAGCTTCATGCTTCGGATTCCGAGTTGGTGGATCCCACATTGTACAGGCAGCTGATTGGTTCCTTGATGTATTTGGTCAACACTAGACCAGATATCTGTTTTGCAGTCAACACGATGAGTCAGTTTATGTGTGAGCCTAGGAAGGTTCACTGGGTGGCTGCAAAACATATTTTGCGATACTTGCAGGGGACAGTGGATTATGGTCTGGACTACAGGCAGGGAGATGGAGTGAGATTGGCAGGATACACTGATTCTGATTGGGCAGGTTGTGCTTCTGATAAGAAGAGCACTTCAGGGTGCTGTTTTGGGTTGGGTTCAGCAGTAGTGTCATGGTTCAATCGGAAGCAGCAGTCAGTAGCACTGAGTTCAGCGGAAGCAGAGTATATGGCAGCCAGTCTAGCTAGTTGTGAGGCTATCTGGCTTCGCAAGATGTTTGGCTTATTTGGTCAGCCGTTGAGACTTTCAATGATTTACTGTGATAATCAGAGTTTCATTAAAATCACGGAGAATCCAGTATTTCATGACAGGTCAAAGCATATCGGGTCAAATATCATTTCATCAGAGACTATGTTCAGAAGGGAGTTGTGAAGCTTGAGTATATTTCCACTGATGAGCAGGTTCCAGATATCCTTACCAAAGCCACACCACGGGGCAAGCATGTCTACTTCAGAGACAAGATGGGTGTGGTGAGGAACACCTTCCTCGGTAAGAGGGAGTGTTGAAATTTGGTACCGGAGGACAGGTGGTTCCCTAAGGCTTTGATCTTTGGCCTAGGGAAAAGTGTCCAAAAGAATTTAATTTTTCTCCTAAAGTGACTTTATAATTTTATAAAGTTAAATCTAATTTAAAAGTGACTTTAAGTGATAAAGTTACTAAGTCTAATTTTAAAGTGACTTTTATAGAGTCAATGAAAAAATAGAAAGGAAAAGTGACTTTGGAAATAAATGACTAAGTGGGTCTTTATTAAAGTGGGGTGAATTAAAAAAATAAAAAGTGAGATTTAAATAAGTATTTAATCTCAGCCATTGATCTAAATCTATTTCAGCCATTGGATTTAGAGATCACCCAAAAGTCACTTGGGTCACCCAAAAGTCATTTGGAGTTATATTAAGAGAGGAAAAGGAGGAAAAGATCACATTCGATTCAATTCTTTCATGAGCAGATTGGGAGAAGGAGAGCAAGAGAGCAAGAGAGATTTCTGAGCAGGGAGGAGAAGGAGACAGCAACTTGGCACACATTCCAAGGCAGCAGTTGAACAGATTTGTACAGCTGATTCAGCACACAGTGAAAGGCAAATTTTGGCACGATTTTCGAGGAGAGGTTTGCACAAAAATCGAGGAGCAGTTTGCTGGTTTTTCTACACGCAAAATGAGGGCCATACAACAGCATTTAATGCTGAAAGTGGGCACGAAAATCGAGGAGACCGTACAGCATTTATTGCTGTCCTGTTTGTTGTAATTTCCAGTTTGCTGTGAAGCATGGGAAAAGAGATAAGTTGTAAATTTTCTTGCTGATTTTTTGCTGAAAATTTCTCACTGTAAAAGGCAATTTTCAGAAATAAAGAAGAGCTCTCAAACTGGTTTTCCCCAAGAGTTGTAGGGGGTTTTTCCAGGGTTACATTGACCAAAAATCTCAGTGTTTAAATGTGTTTTAATGGCTGTTTATTACTGCTGATTTTTATTTCTGCAATTTCCAGCATTCTGTAAAATTTCCAGAATTTGTGTTTTCAGCAAATTTATTTTTTTCAGCTTGTTAAATGTATGGTTATGGGAAAGGGCATTTAATTATATGGGAGAAATAAGGAGAAATTGAAAACTGGGGCGGGAAAACAGAAATTTCTACAAACTTAGAAAATGAGGTTAATTAATTAGAAATAATTGAGATAAGGTGTGAATCATCTAGAAACTCACACTGATCGACCATATATGATCTTGGCCCTTCATTAAGTTTTAATCTTGGTCGTTGGTTGTCCAATGGAAGATTATAAGAAGAGTTGATGGGTAGATGGAGAACACACACAAAGAGTTCGATTTCCTTGGAGAGTTCGATTTTTCCAGAGAGCAGTGGTTGTCGGAAGAGTTCGAGCTTTAGAAGGGAAGCAGAGATAAAGAGGGGCACGGACAGCGAGGGTCAGAGGAAGTTGTTCCAGATCTGGTGAGTACTTCGCAGAGAGGTAGAGATAGCCACAAAGAGATTGCACAAAGGTTGTGCGTCAACCTCTAAGAGGCAGTTCAATTTGCAAATTTGAGAAGTCGTTTCAGAGATCTGGAGGCAGGAAAATTTCATAGAAGCCGAGAGAAATGTTTCTAGAGTCAATGGCAAACTAAAGAGGCAGCTCAGTGTGAGATCCAAACCATATGGATTTGTGCCTGCGCAGAGCCTGCACAGAGGGTGACGCAAGGAAATTTGTGGAGGGGTTTTGGAGGCCATTCTTCAGCGCCAGATTGCTTGTGGGGTGAGGAAAATTCCTCACTAGATTTTTGCCAGTATTTTCTCTGCAGAATTGCTACTTTTCGACATACATATTGTACTCAGATAAATTCACCGTTGCTTAATAATATAAAACCATCGGCTATTGCACTGGTTTTCACAAGTTGAGCTTTTCGGGGACATTTGTCCAAAAATAACTATGTCAAATTTATGTGTGTGAGCTAGAATATTTCTCAGTTTCCAACACTATTATTTTCCACAATTTTGTTTGTGAAGGTTGCAGTGTGATTTATTCAGTATTTGTCATAGCAAATAAATAGTTAAATTAATTAACAATTAGAAGAATTAATTCTAGATGCTGCAATAGGATTTAAGACTTGAAATTTTCACTTGGTAACAAAGCGTGATCGATCAGCCGGGGAGCTCAGAAGCAGAAGAAGAGAATTTCACCGTTCAGATGGAGCAACAGACCGGAATTTTTTGGTGTTGCGCAATACCTTGCCAGGCAGTTCGAATTATTGAGCAAGGGTTCGATTCTCAATTGCAAAGTGGCAGAAAATTCAATTGTCCCATAATAGTGATTCCAACATGCATAGGGAGCAGTAACAACTAAGACTTTCGCTGAGCAGATTCTTTGGTTGGGTGCAAAGGATTTTGCAGCAGTTTGCAGAAGCAGAATCAGCATCGGGTGGAAGTGAAATAGCACACACAGAAGGAAAATTCCTCTCAGGGGATCTCGAGTTCTAGAGATCTAATTTTTCTAGTTGCAAATTGGTAGTGGCTGTGAGCAGATCTTCTCACTCCAAATTGAGTGCGAGTAGTAGATCCAATAGCCAAGCAGAGGGAAAGAGGGGTATTTTCGTCCAGTTTCAGAGATGGCGACAGCTAGGCTTAGAGATCAGGATAGGTTGGAGGGAGCCTCCAACTACGTCATCTGGAAGGCTAGTAAGACCTTCCTTCTAGATGAATATGGCCTGAAAACCTATGTGGAGAATATGGTAGCAGTACCCCAGGATCCAGATCAACTGAAGGAGTACAAGAAGGAAATTGCGAAGGCGAAGCCGATGATTTTGGATGGAATCCGAGATCATCTGGACTCACATGTGGCAGAGAAAGGTACAGCCAAGGAGATGTGGGATGCTCTCTCCAAGCTATTTCAGAGTTCTTCCGACCAACAGAAGATGTTTCTCCACGAGAATCTGAGGAACATAAGGATGCAGAATGACGAAAGCATTGACGGCTACCCCAACAAGATTCAGGAAGTCCGAGATCAACTTGCAGCGGTTGGGGAGGCACCCGAACCCACAGAGCTTGTACGGTTGCCACTGAATAGTGTCTTAGATGACTGGCAAGTGTTTGTCCAAAGTATTTTGGGCAAAGACACATCGCTTAAATCGGACAGGATACAGTCTGATCTACAACAGGAGGAGTTGAGGCAGGCTCTAGTGAAGGGTGAGAAGGAAGAAGAGAATGTGGCCCTAGCATCTAAGGGTCCTAGTCAGGGGCAAGGGGAAAAGAAGAAGAAGGACCTGTCAAAGGTCAAGTGCTTCAGGTGTGGTGAGCTCAGCCACTATAGTACACAGTGTCCTCTCAGGAAGAAGGACAAGCAAGAGAAGCAAGACTAGGCTGCAACTTCCACTGAGATCGATAAGTTGTTCTCCAGGCTGGAGGAAGATTTCGCGATGTTTGCAGCTATACCTCTAGGAGAGAGGTGGGGCGATCTAGAGTTATAGTCCCAGAGCAATGCAGACATGGGCAAGGTCCATTGAGGTGTCCTCCTCATGGATCATTACCTTGCTATAGGGGCCCACAGTATTCAGTAGCAGGATGGATCAGTGTCAGTGATGTAGTCAAATTCCAAAGTGACAGTTGCAAACTAGTAGCAGTCAAGTGTTGAGGAGCGCAGTCCAATGTTGGCGGCAGTGCAGAGTCAGCAGCAAAACAGATTCCTTGGAGGACAGTGCAGTGGCTAGTAGCAGTTAGAGACTCGGGAGACAAATGCATCATATTGAACACAATTAATTCAGTATTAGGATGCTTCTCAGTTGCAATAGTTGCAGTTGCAACAGCAACAGTTGAGAGTGAGTTGCAGTGCAGAAGCAGGGTTGGCAGCAATATGTTAGTGTCAGCTATAGCACAAATGCAGCATCAGAGTTGCGCAGTGGTTGGTGGGCAGTAGCCAAACATCAGCTTCACGACAGCGGGTGGACAGTGGTACAGAGACAGGGTGTTGTGGCAAAGTGTGCAACACTAGAGAGAACACCTTTATGCTACAAGAGAGTGTTAGTTTTTGTAGCATTAGAGATGTTCCAGTCTCAAAACTTTATAGAGAAGCTAAAACAAAGGAGTTCTCCATAACCCAGAAATATTTTTTGGAAATTCCACCTAGAAGTGTCTCAATTAGATTATTAGCCTATTTTTAATTATTTACTAGGTCTAAACTTAGGAAAAGGGGTTAATTAATCAGAATTAATTGAGATAAGGTGTGAATCATCTAGCAACTCACACGACTCAACCTGATATGATTTTGGCCCTTAATTAACTTTTAATCTTGGTCGTTGGTGGTCCAACAGAAGATTATAAGAAGTCATGGGTAGATGGAGAACACACACAAAGAGTTTGATTTCCTTGGAGAGTTCGATTTTTCCAGAGAGCAGTGGTTGCTAGAAGAGTTCAGGCTTCAGAAGGGACGCAAAGACAGAGAGGGGCAGGGAAAGTGAGGGTCGTGTTACAACTCAAACTAGTAGGGGTTCTAGGAGGGGATCCTATAGTGCAACTATTAGTTCAAGGGCAACAATGGAACGATAGCCCACTGTCACCTCAGTTAAGGCTCCCTGCTCTTTACAGACATTCACTGATGGGAGGAGACCCAATATAAGGGGAATCACTAGATGAATAGATCAATAAGAGGATAATGAGTGATTCCTAAGGCCAATTCACAAGAGAGACTCAATTATATGGCTTTCTTGCTCGAGAAACAAGGTGATATGCTCTATAGGAAGGGCTAAGAGGATTGTCGAGGCTAGGGTTTCGGAATATATCTTGTAAAGATGATTCTGAGGCCTAGAAATCCTTGTGGAGAATTGGTCTTTATGTGATCTTTGTGGAATTTGAGTTGTAAAGTTGCGGGACCACACGAGACCAAGTGGACCCAGAATTAGGTCAAGGATGTGGAGTTGATCAACCAAGGAAGGGCTTGACCTAATTATGGAAGAGAAGAGGATCAAAGGAGAAATTTTCTTTTGAGAAATGAATGCAATGATACAATTGAGGACATTAACCAAGGGAAACCTAAGGCAACAAACGATCTTTGTGTTAGGGCTTACTATATCTCAAGATCCCACCGTTGAAATTTCTTGAAATTTGGATGGCCTCTAGAGAAAACCCTAACACATTTATGAACAAGAGATCGAACTTTTTTCATGGCTACAATGGGAGAAAAATGATGCCCTAGGTGACCTATGGAGGCTAGACCTAGAAAGAGAAGTAGAGGTGAGAGAAATATTCGTTAAATGTGATCACCTATGAAGGATTAGTCCCTTATCCTTTGGGAGAGATGGATTCAAGGAGAATTTACAACTTCAAAAAGTTTTACCCAATCAAGGAGGCCTTTAAGCAACTTCGCATGGCATTAGGGCATGAGAGCAGCTACTCAAGGTCTTTATACTTTGATATGCAATAATTGATGACTTATCGAGATGTATTTTAACAAAATATTCTCTAGGAACATTCACCCATTCATACATGGCCCATGCAATGATGCAACACTACAAAAGATCAAAATTTTCACAATTTCGCATAAGAAAGCAGTAAATTTCAGACTTGTATAGCGAAAATCTCAACAACATTCATGTGACAAAGTAAATAACAAGAATAAGCATGAAAAATATTAGTTACATGTACAAATGAGTATATTCAATCATCCAATTATGCCAATAATGAAGCTCCAAGATAAGAGAAATAGATCCAAACATCAAAATTTATCCATAACATCCAAACTCGTCCTCAAAAAGAGAATGCAAAATTCTTCAAAGAGCTACTAATCCCAAATCCAAGTGATCATGATGAAAATGAATCACCTCACTTGTATTTATACAATCACTAATGAGTTTGATTTGCCTAATTTGGCCTAATTGAGCCCCAAATAATAAAATAATGTGCAATAATAACATCCCTTGGTGACAAGCCCACCAAGATAGCTCAATAACATAAGAATAAGCCTCTCAAGATGGTAGAATGATCAATAAAGTGATTCGTTGGGCCTTTGAGAGGGCCTAATGAAGTCCAGAGTATGTCATGACGTAAGAATGGACCTCAAACATAGTGCATGTTGATTTGGGGTAGCATCGGATGTAATCTACCCATGAAAATTGGTGGAGAGGCTAAAGCACATGAAATCTCCAGGACCTAGAAATGGTTTGGGCAGATTCCAACCAGTTTGGGAGATATTAAAATAATTATTATTTTAATGGAACTCCTAACTCTAAACTTAGGAAAAATAAAATGTTAATGGGTATTAATATAAAACTGGGTGAGAAGGTTCGAAAAGTCATGGATCAAGCCAGATCTAATCTTAGTCGTTGATTAGAGATGTAATCTCGGCCGTTGAGGACCAATAGGAAAAGTATAAGAAGAGGTTTAAGGGTCAGTTGGAAAACACACCAGAGTGATCAATCATTCTATTCTCTAAAGCGGGGTTTGCTAAGAGAGATAGAATCAGTGATCAGGAGAGCAGCTGAGGGCCATTGAGTACAAAGAAACAGAGAAGGCAGAGATTGTGCCGAGAGAGCAGCCCAACAGCCAAGGAGAGTGACGCAGAGCCAAAAAGGACTCACGCAGGGCCACGCAGAGGCAGCCAAGTGCTGCGCAGAGCACCAGAGAGGCCAGCGTGTCTGATGCAGAGGCCCAGAAAGCTGACGCAACGCCTCCTGGGGCTGACGCAGGCCAAGAAAGGCTGACACGGGGGCCAGCATGAGACGGAGAGGGGCTAACGCAGTCCAGATTAGGCAGACGTTGGGGTTGCAGAGCAGTTTTGTGTTGAGGAGCTGCCGGAAGGATTTTCCAAGGTTTCATCCAGGAGATTTCTCTCAAACTATGAGGTATAGCTGCTAAGGAGATTCTCTATTGGGTAGGCCAGTTTCAGAACCAAAATTGTACTCTAATATTGCTTAATAAGAAAACCCTCAGATAGTTGCACCGGTTTTCCCGCATTGGGTTTTTCCAAGGACATTGGTCCAAAAATAATGGTGTCATGTGGTGTGTTTGTTCCTGTTTCTTTTAGTTGTTGATCTGTAATATGTTGAGCATGCACTGGTGTTTATTTTCAGTATTTACTTTGTAAATAACTTGTTAAAGAAAAATAACAAGTAGGTAGGAATAAATTAGAAAAAGTGCATGAAGGGTTTCTAAACTAAGTAAACTTAGAAACTTCAAAAGTGCACAAGGGGTTGGCCCCTTTTCTTCAAGGAAATCCATGTGGTGCTCCCAATGGGTACATGGGGCACAAGCACATCCTCATGGGTCTCCAAGTGGATCGAAATGCCTATAAACCATCTATAAGGGCTAGGATGATGACATAAACCCTTTGCAGTGAGACACATCCTCATCTGGACCCTAGAAGATCTACCAAGTGTGTGGTGCAAGTGTGGAGCCCGCTGAGCATTGTGAACCAAGTGCATCATCCTCATCCATAAAGGTGGAACACAAGCAATCAATGAGTTGTGTTGGGGATCCATGAAGTACTCTCCGTTATGGTGGAGGCCCATGTCTTTCAGCGCTCACCCTACAAGTACCAATGTGACCCTCTGGAGGGCTAGGAACTCGTATAGGGAGACCAAGCCCCAAATGGAGACCCACCTACAATCCTGCATAAAATCCAATGTGTCCTCTTGCCCTCCAATACAACAAATCATTAGCATAATCAAGTAAAAGAGCTTACAAGTCATGGAATCAATGGGACACTTCACGGTGGCATGCCTTTCCATAGTGGGCTTTGGCATGTACAAGTGTCTCCAAGCTCAATGAGGGGGTTAATTAAGGACCGTATTAGGTGGTTTCAACCTTTAAAGAGGGTGACATGTCCATGGTACATCCCTCAAGTGGTAGGTGGCTAGTGATATTGTACTAAAACAAAGTGGGGATCAGGGGAATCATCTAGACCACATGTCATTGTACTATGAAAATTTGGAAGCCCAAATTTCTACTGCAGCAACTGATTAAGTTCCTTCTATTTGTTAATTACTGAACAAATTATTTACTGCTTCCTACAACAAATATCGAAACTAACACTACATCTTTAAGCAATTAAAATTAAATGTGGAAACAAGTAACTGAACAAGAAATAAATACACAACACATTACACAATTATTTTTGGACAAATTTTCCCGGAAAAACCCAATGCGGTAAAATTGGTGTAACAGCTGAGGGTTTGTATTATTATGGAGTAGTTTTTTTAATACAATCTCTGGATGCCTTGCTAGCTATCTAATACAGACAATATGATTGACAGAATATTAGTGAGAAATACCTCACACTATCATTGGCAATCCTGACTGATCCAGCCATAGAATAGCTTGGCCCTTGCTACCTCCGCGCAGTCACTGCATAGGCCCAGTGTCACAGCTTCTAGGGACAGCATCACCCCTTCTGTTTATCGATTTGCCTCTGAGATTTCGATTTTGTCCTCTCAGTCTCACACCCCGACTTCCGACTTCAGAAATCGACCTCTCCAGCAAAAATATGGATCTCCTCAAGGCTCTGCGTCAGCCTACGCTACCCAGCGTAGCCTCAGCTTTGCCTCTCCCGGATCTCTCTCTGCCTCCTCTACTGAGTAGTCCCGAATCAGGAGAAATTTCCAACCAAAACTATCTCTGCCCCTCACTACAAGAAATCACCTTGAACTTCTCTCCGAGAACTGTTGCGTTGCTCTCTTCAGAAATTCGATCTCTGATCTCCCACTTGATATATCTTCCAACTGCCCATCAAGCCTCTTCTTATAATACTTTTGTTGAGAACCAATGGCCCATATTAGATTCTAATCAATGGCTCAGATCATTTTGGCTTGATCCTCGTCCTCTTCTAAAAGTTTCACCCACAGTTAGATTAATACCCTTTAATTATTTTAATTTCCTAAGTTTAGACTTAGGCCTCCATTAAAAATAATTAATTATTTTAATAAACTATCTCTGGGTGGAATTTCCCAAAACGATTTCTGGGTATTGTGGAATACATGTGTCCAAGCCTCCTTTCAAATTTTGAGCCTTAGAGCACACCAATGTTACCAGAAATCAACAGGTACACGGGTAGCTATAATAAGGAGGGAGAAAATCGTGGTACATGAGTTACCTCGGCCTTTGTTTTTCAACCCTTCTTCATATGCCTTTTGCCTTTGATTGATTTTTCTTCATAATTGCTCGGGGCTCCACACAATGAGAACATGTTGTGTAATATATGGCAATGGATACCCCCTTAGGGTGGGCAGTTCATCGCCCACCAGGGGTTGCGACAAGCATGGGTTCCCTAATGATGGAAGGGGCTCATCTAGGGCCCACAGGAAACAGAGTGATGGTCATGGATAAGGGGTAAAGCTCATGCTTGGTTTTTGCCCACGTGCTAAATTTGTATGTCCCAACCATCTTTTTCATTTTGTGGTACATTTCCTATTGAGAGGCCAAATTATGCTTTTTCTTTTTTTTTAGCTACATCAACCTCTGGGCATAATCTCAGGCCCGACCGTGGGTGTGGGCAAGGGGAGGGGGAGGCTAACCCTATGTGGACCCAGTGGACACGTGGACCCGAATGGGAACAGAGGTGAATGGGGCTAAAATAAGTGTAAGGGAGTGATGTATATGGTATCGGGGAGCGGGACCATGCAACCAAAATCGAGATTTCCCATTTGGTGCCAACCCTAAAGCTAATGGCCTATAAAAGAGATCCCATGGGACTAGGATACAAGGCTAACCACAAATCGGGCAACGAAGGCAAGAGTATAGACCTAGCCCGCTCTTTCCGCTGAATTCCCCCACCAATCCATGCCCGAAAGTGCCCATGACAAGTACGGAAAATTACACAACTATAACAATGAAAAGCAATGTTCAATGAGGACGTGTCCCCCCCTGGAAATGCGTCCCAGTGCTTCCTTGCGCTCCGGGTACGTGCGGATGTATGCGGGACGATTCCCCACGTCCCCAAGAAACGGAAATGTGAGGAAACTCGAAGAGGGGTGTTTCCTCCCAAAAGAGTGTTGAAGAATCTAGGGCATTCATATTAAGGTGATTCTTCTTTAACATGATAACAATTTGTGCAGTATTTATACAATTTTTCTTAGCTTGATGTTTCATTCATTATTAGTATGTGTGTTTACTTCATCAAACTACTACCAAAAAAAAAAGAGATAAGAACACAAATATTTCGCTTTCTGCCAGGGCCAAAACCTCTCCCTCTTGGAGAGGAAAACCCACGCAAAATTCTTCTTATAGAGATTCCATTAACGAATACCAAGACCAACTTGACACAATCGACCTCTCCAAGACCAAGACATCAATCCTCTTCCTCGAACATTGCTGAGATCATCATGAGTGTTATGTCATTGAAACTCTCACTGAGATCTTTATTACTACTTCTAATAGTTTCTCCATAGTTGTTCCTTGAAGTTGCCACCTAGGTGATTTCTGCACCCTTCATCAAGAATATGGTTTTCAATAACCAGATCATGATTTGTGATGACACCTTACTGTAGCTTGGGACAATGTGTGAGATCATGATCCTTGTCAAGACTGTTCACCCTTGTCATCATGGTCATAGCTCCCTTCATTATCGTTGCTTACTGCTCCTTTTAGCATATCGAGACTGCATCTCTAAAATTGATTATCACTGCTCTTTATTATGCTTAGACTGCAGTAGACAGAGTCATCACCGAAATATTCTTCAACATAATTACATTGATGCTAACACTGAGCTAGCAACTTCAGGATTACTGTGATCTTCATTAGACCGAGACAATGAGGACAGTAAGGGCACAGAAACACTTATATATATGTCGAGATTAATAGCACACTTCATGCCAATGCTTTGACCTTATCCGTTGTCCTTTCTCCTTCATCCATCCGAGATCTACTAAGTATGAGATCTGAGATTCATCTAGACTACAACTACAGGTATGTCGAGATTGGGACCTAGTCCAGACCTTAGTTGGTGCTGCGTCTTCATCCGAAGTAGTTCATGAACCCGAGATCTGGCTATGACCGCACCTAATGCCCAACCGAAGTGCAGTCAAGCCCTAATATAAATTTCCTTCTTATTTGCAAATATGTGAGGTCTGTCTCTCCCCGCCTGTGTATACCTGTAGCCCAGACTCATACGAAATTTCAGAGAGAATAGCAAGGTTCTAATCTTCGTTGACTGTGGCTCCTTAACCCAATATTTGCCCGAAATTTCAGAGAGGAGAATGCGAGTTCCTTGCTTGCTATTTGCAGATACCCTAGCCCACTGTAATGTGGATCTTCTGCTCCTTCATCACCCAAAAGAATGCGAGATTTCTTGTCTTCTCTTTGCTGACCCTTCGTGGGTATTTATAGTGGTTTGTGCACTATAATTGAGTCGACGTTACCTTATGAACCGACATGACCATTGCTTCAAGCCGACATGACATGTATTTATTTAATTCATTTATTTGGAGCCGACGTGAGGAATTCTTCCTTGTTTTCGCTTGCATACTTCTTGGAGGATTTCGCTTGGTCTTTGGAGGGTTGCTACACAACTTGTAGGCTAGAATACATTGTACATAGGCTCTTAAAGAGCTCTTCAATACATGACATGACTCTTTGACAATTACATAAAAACCTAAAGACATCAAGAAGAAGTCTTTGACCTAATTTACACTTCTTGCTCATGAAACCCATGAGGCAAGATTTACAATAATAATTCATTACATCATTTACAAAGATCATGTCATTATGAAGACTGAACCTAGTTAGACTTTCTTCAACAAAGAGGAAACGTTTCCTACGGTTCCAAAAAAATTTGAGGTCAAATCATAAAAAAAAAGTCAAATCCCTAAAAAAATTATAAAATATTATAAATATACTATGAATCGACAGGGGGGAAGGCTTTTTTGGTTATTTCATGTTTGAAGTGTTGAAGTTTCTAAGTTTACTTAATTAGAAACCGTCGATGCACTTTATCTACTTTATTCCTACCTACTTGTTATTTTTCTTAACAAGTTATTTACAATGTAAATACTGAAAATAAACACTAGTGCATGCTCAACATATTACAAATCAACAACTAAAAGAAACAGAAACAAACACACCATATGACACCATTATTTGTGGACTAATGTCCCCGGAAAAACCCAATGTGGGAAAACCGCTGCAGCTGTCTGAGGGTTTTCTTATTAAGCAATATCAGAGTACAATCTCGGTGCCGAAACTAGCCTACCCAATAGAGGTATTCATAATGGTACTTGGTCATTCTCAATCTGAATAATTTCTCATTAAGATGAATCGAATTTGCAATCCATCTGTTATAGCATCATTTCAACCAACATTGTTTCCATACAGCAAGGCCTTGACTAACAGCTCTATCTCTCAAATAGATCAGAGCACACAATGTTGGCAAGACCAATGACTAATAGACATGCATCATCATTGTCTCTCTTAGGGTCATACCCACCCAGGGGTTCTCCGAGTATTCCCTACTAGGACTATTTCCCATCTTGGGTTCCCAACCCTAAAGAATATCGGTCCTCTTGCCCACTCTTGTCTTGGATGCCCTACCACATCCTCAAAAGACTGTCAGGTTCCAGATGATTACATAATCCTCCATTCTTTCTTCCAAACTGAAGACAAGAATGTCGTGTCTAACTCTCCCTCTTAATCGGGGACGAGTTCCAAGTTTCTCTTCACTCAGAAACTTCCTCGAGTTCCTTTGCTTATAGGAAATTCCCAGAGCTCCCTCTTACCCAAGGACTCTATCATCTGTGCTTTATAGGGTTTTCTAGTTGACTGACGATCCAAGAATTCGATGTCATCAATTTCTTCACATGTAGCCTGTAGGGTTCAGCCATCCATCACTTTCCTCCATCATGTCATTCCTTCATTCCCGGAAAGTATCCTCCTTGGCTTTACACCTGGGGTTTCCTTCATAGGCTTATTTGTTTTCACTTTTCTTCAACAGTGATTGCTCTGGATCACAAGGTACATAGTTGTGACATCCTTCACAACTCTCCTTTCCTTGACCCTGCACACATACCCAGACTTTTCCAACAGGTCAGACACCAAAAACACAATATATTACCATTTTGGTGATGGCCTTCTTCCAACGACATCTTCTCGTAGGTATCAATCATCCTACATACATGTTGACACATCTCCCAATGATATCTGTTGTCAAGGGTCCTCATCCTTTCAGACTTTCATCAGAGCCTTCACATCTTTTCAGGAGATTTCCTGGTCAAGTCTTCCTAATCTTCTAGATGTTGATTGCCTTCATCAAGGTTGCATACTTCACAATTTCTTCCATCCTCATATCTTTCATTCCCAGGAGCTCTCATAGTTCTTCAATGGTCATCAACTACCTCATACTACATTATGAGGACATATTATGTTGATTTCATCTAGTCTAACTTATGTCTTTTTGTATCCTTTCAGAGGAGGAGATATATTCTTGTTTTATCTGCAACCACATATCATGACATTACAATACCAAATGCAAATACAAATACAATCATACATACCTCATTTTCCTTCAGGTATTTTCCTGCAACTTCCTTGATTGAACATATCTTCAATCCCTTGGTCTGCTTCATTCTTCATGTCATCAAACCATCATCTCATGAGTTCCAAGAGTTGAAATTTCTGACGAGACATTTTCTGCATTCCCGGACTAGGAGATCCTCTGCTGAGATCTCTATCAGAGATCCTTCAAGATCTAGCATATCCCTATCTGGCAAATGTTTCCTTGGATGACTTCTTCCTTTCCTTCAATGTACAACGAGATTCCCAAGAGCTATGTTATTCATGATTCCATATGAGCACTTGCTTCCATAATGCTACGATGAATCTTCTTACTATGTTCATTTCTACAAGAACTTCTGATAGGATCCTTATGAGAGGGATACCATCTCATTCATACTGGAGATCTATTACTCCCTCTTTCCCATGATCCTTTCTTCAGCGTCCTCCATTTGTCAGGTAATATTTCCATCTTGTCAACCTTTCCTTTGCTTATCTGCACTTATTTGTATCCTATCAACTTGCCTTTCTCTATCTGACATAGAGACCACACACAGTTGATCGAAGTAACCTTCTTGTTTATGGACATCTGTTACCTTGCTTATCATTATCAATATCAATGATGATTATTTGTTCATCATTTTCTTAGATCTCTCAATTGAGATCTCATGAAGATGTTTCTTCATTCCTTGGCACCTACTGCACTTCATTTCTAAGAGTATATCCTTTCTTACTTCATAGAACCTTAAGAGTTCTCATGACTTCAAAGAAGACTTTTGAGGCACTGACTTCACTCCTTCATGAGGATTTTGTCAATCCTACTGCAAGAACTTTATCTATCCCATAGACCTTCTTGCACTGATGACGTCGATAAACCAAAACTTGATTATAGAATAAAAGATACTTACTTGATACGTGAAGACAAGATCTTCACCTTGATCCTGTTGGCTGTTGTTGAGGTAGATGCATTGATGCTTCCTCCAGATAGGATCCTTGCTGAAGCTCTTCTTTAAGTCCTTCAAGAATAATTGACTTGAACATCTGGTCCTTGCAGCATCAACTAGAGGTTGCTTGCTATGATGTAATAGGATAGTGCAACATCTGATTTGAGTCTTGTCCATGTGCTCTTGAATCAAAAGGGTATTAATCTGAGATAGTGACTATCACTGAGATGTTGTAGGTGCAGCTGTGGGAGGCATCTACTGTCATGTACCTTGAGAACTGTTGTCATTCAAAAGCCCTTACTATTGCAGACTTGTGGTTGTGAATTGTTTCCTTGATCTAAGGTCTGCCATCTTTGAACTTGCTTTGTTGCTTGAATCCTGATTCTTACATGTCTCTTTTCTACCCTTCTTTTGACTGCTGAACCTATTCGCTCTGATACCATGTTGAAGAATCTAGGGCATTCATATTAAGGTGATTCTTCTTTAACATGGTAACAATTTGTGAAGTATTTATACAATTTTTCTTAGCTTGATGTTTCATTCATTATTAGTATGTGTGTTTACTTCATCAAACTGCTACCAAAAACAAAAGAGACAAGAACACAAATATTTGGCTTTCCACCAGGGCCAAAACCTCTCCCTCATGGAGAGGAAAACCCACGCAAAATTCTTCTTACAGAGATTCCATTGACGAATACCAAGACCATGACCTTTGACACAATCTGCCTCTCCAAGACCAAGACATCAATCCTCTTCCTCGAACACTGCTAAGATCATCATGAGTGTTGTGTCATTGAAGCTCTCACTGAGATCTTTATTACTGCTTCTAACATTTTCTCCATAGTTGTTCCTTGAAGTTGCCACCGAGGTGATTTCTGCACCCTTCATCAAGAATATGATTTTCAATAACCAGATCATGATTTGTGATGACACCTTACTATAGCTTGGGACAATGTGTGAGATCATGATCCTTGTCGAGACTGTTCACCCTTGTCATCATGGTCACAACTCCCTTCATTATCGTTGCTTACTGCTCCTTTTAACATATCGAGACTGTAGCTCTAAAATTGATTATCATCGCTCTTTATTATGCTTAGACTGCAATAGACACAGTCATCACCAAAATATTGTTCAACATAATTACATCGATGCTGAGACTGAGATAGCAACTTCAGGATTACTGTGATCTTCATTAAACCAAGACAATGAGGACAGTGAGGGAACAGAAACACTTATATATATGCCGATATTAATAGCACAGACTTCATTCCAATGTTTTGACCTTATCCGTTGTCCTTTCTCCTTCATCCATCCGAGATCTACTAAGTATGGGATCTGAGATCCATCTAGACTGCAACTATAGGTATGCCGAGATTGGGACCTAGTCCAGAGTCCAGACCTTAGTTGGTGTTGCATCTTCATCCGAAGTAGTTCATGCACCTGAGATCTAGCGATGACTGCACCTAATGCCCAACCGAGGTGCAGTCAAGCCCTAATACGAATCTCCTTCTTGTTTGCGGATATGTGAGGTCTGTCTCTCCTCGACTGCGTATACTTGTAGCCCAGACTCATACGAAATTTCAAAGAGAATAGCAGCGTTTTGATCTTCCTTGACTGCGGCTCCTTCACCCAATATTTACCCGAAAGCTCAAAGAGGAGAATGCAAGTTCCTTGCTTGATGTTTGTGGATACCCTAGTCCACTGTAATGTGGATCTTTTGCTCCTTCATCACCCGAAAGAATGCAAGATTTCTTGTCTACTCTTTGTTGACCCTTCGTGGGTATTTATAGTGGTTTGTGCACTATAATTGAGACGAAATTACCTTATGAACCGACATGACCATTGCTTCAAGCCGACATGACATGTATTTATTTAATTCATTTATTTGGAGCCGACGTGAGGAATTCTTCTCTGTTTTCGCTTGCATACTTCTTGGAGGATTTCGCTTGGTCTTTGGAGGGCTGCTACACAACTTGTAGGCTAGAATACATTGTACGTAGGCTCTTAAAGAGCTCTTCAATACATGACATTACTCTTTGACAATTACATAAAAACCTAAAGACATCAAGAAGAAGTCTTTGACCTAATTTACACTTCTTGCTCATGAAACACATGAGGCAAGATTTACAATAATAATTCATTACATCATTTACAAAGATCATGTCATTATGAAGACTGAACCTAGTTACACTTTCTTCAACAAAGAGGAAACGTTTCCTATGGTTCCAAAAAATATTGAGGTCAAATCATAAAAAAAAAAGTCAAATCCCTAAAAAAATTATAAAATATTATAAATATACTATGAATCGACAAGGGGGAAGGCTTTTTTTGGTTATTTCATGTTTGAAGTGTTGAAGTTTCTAAGTTTACTTAGTTAGAAACCCTCGATGCACTTTATCTAATTTACTCCTACCTACTTGTTATTTTTCTTAACAAGCTATTTACAATGTAAATGCTGAAAATAAACACTAGTGCATGCTCAACATATTACAGATCAGCAACTAAAAGAAATAGAAACAAACACACCATATGACACCATTATTTTTGGACTAATGTCCCCGGAAAAACCCAATGTGGGAAAACCGGTGCAGCTGTCTGAGGGTTTTCTTATTAAGCAATATCAGAGTACAATCTCGGTGCCGAAACTAGCCTACCCAACAGAGAATTTCCTTGGCAGTAATACCTCTCAGTTTCTGACAAATCTCCTGGCTGAAACCCCGGATAATCCTTCCAGCAGCTACTCAACACCAATCTTCCCCAAAAACCCCAGCGTCAACCTCTCTCTGGACTGCGTCAGCCCTTCTCTGTCCCACGTTGGCCTTGCGTCACCCCGGATGGGTCTGCGTCAGCCTTAGGAGAACCTGCATCAGCCCTTTGGCCCTCTGCGTCAGCAACACTGCCCTCTCTGAGGCTCTGCGCAGCTCCCTGATGCCTCTGCGTGGCCCTGAGTGAGCCTTGGTTGGCTCTACATCACTCTCCCCGGCTATTGCGCTGCTCTCCCGGCACTATCTCTGCCTCTTTGTACTCAAATGCCCCTCAACTGCATCTCCCGATCACTAATTCTATCTCTCTTAGCAAACCCCGCTCTAGAGAATAGAATGACTAATCACTCTAGTGTGTTCTCCAAGTGACCCTCAAGCCTCCTCTTATACTTTTCCTATTGACATATCAACAATCGAGATTAAGTCCCTAATCAACGGCTAAGATTAGATCTGGCTTGATCCATGTCTTTTGGACCATTCTAACATAGATTCATATTAATACACATTAATATTTTATTTTCCCTAAGTTTAGACTTAGGAACTCCATTAAAAATATTAATTATTTTAATATCTCCTTATCTGTTTAGAATCTGCCCAAACCCTTTCTGGGTATTGGAGATCTCATGTGGCCCAACCTCTCCACCAAATTTTGTGGCTAGAGCACATCCGATGCTACCCCAAATCAACATGAAGGGACCAACAACATGATCAGATGTGTTGAAGCATGTAACTAGCTTCGGTCTTCATAATTGTACTTGTCAAAAGAAAAATGACTTATTAAAGCATGGGTTTCGTGCTTGGGTCAATATTTTCTAGGTCAAAGTCCCCATTGTGGACTTCTCGGATTTGTCTTGAGTCACTAGAGTCATTATCATTATTATTAGACCCTTCTTGGGCTTTTGTATCATGTAAACAGAATTATTTTTAAGTCAAAAAGGTAATTTGTCACCTCGACACCAAGTCGACTCTGCCCTCAACAAGTCGACCTGGATTAGGGCAATTCAACCTCGCAAGAAGCCTATATATTCAGCAGTTCGACTTCATTTGGTAGTATCATCAACAAGTTCAATCTCTAAGAAACAGTAGCTGGAAAAAGTGAGAAATTACAGGAGAAGGAGAGAAGCTGGGAAGAGGAAAATCGAGAATTTGGGCTACCTTTCTCTCACATGTGCGAAGATATTGAGCTGAAGCTAAGGCCGAAATTGTCTCTGTTGCAGGGTCGAAGTTTTGAAGCTAGGGGTCGAAAATCTATTGTTGGGGCCGAAATTCTGATCTGAAGCTGCACTTTGAAGAGTTATGGCTTGGAAGGCTGAGTAAACGACATCTAAAAGGAGGAAGGGTTGACTTGGTGGTTGGATGGGGTCTTTGTCTAGGTCTAAGAAGTCTGGAAGTGTCTCATCTTGAATTGAATTACTGAAGGAAGAGTTCTTGACTGGCTTTTCCCCTTATAGGGGTTTTACCCTGGCTATGCGTCTACATTTTGTGTCTCTTGTTCTTGTGATCTTCACACACACATAATTTGGTAATTGCTTAATGAAAGATAATCTAATAAAGAAGTGGACAACATAATTCAAAAGTAATTATCAAGAAAGAGGAATCAAACCCTAATATCTACTAGCATTGGTTTCTCACAAGATGTTGATCCAGAGAATGATGCACAAGTAGATATGGAGAGGGACTTGATGAGATATAAATGGGGTTGGTTGGTGTGCCACTTAGCATGTTTAAGAAGGCAAATGATTCTGATTCAGATGGTGACATGGTTAATCGTGGTGTATTCATGCAGGAGTTGGATGTAGAGACTAGCAGGGCATTACCTTCAGCAATTACGGTCATTTGTCATTTGATATGTTCTTATGTTATCTTCTTTTCTGTTTCAGACTTCAGTTGTAGACTTTAGTTTGTTTTGAATCTTGACTCTATAAAAATTTGAAACTTGATGTATCAGACTTGACTTTTATTTCAATATTCAATATTCACAGTTGGAATTTCAATATGGTTTAAACTTTTATTTTCATTGTACAATGTTTTAGTTACATGTATGATTGTATCATGCTTCTTGTTTTAAATTTGTTTTAGTTCTATGATTCATCAATTTATCCTTCATGATCTAAGTGTAATATAATGATAAAGATAGTTAAATTATAAAATTTCAATGATATATTTATATTTTTTTAGTAATTTACTATTTTTGTCGAGGGCCCTTGTGTTAAAGACCTCGACATCCCCCCACGTTTCCTAAAAATTGGTGGGGAGATTTTGCATATGCAACTCTTGCATTCCCCCGCTCCCCCATCCCCACGTCCGGGAAACTTGGTGGAACTATGATGAAAATCCATACCTTCAGGATCGGGAGGCCCACCTTCACACATACAATCATAACAATGGGCGAGGGACCACATCGCTGGCTCAGGTGGCGGAGATAATGGCACATCGAGCTATCTGGTGGCTGCAAGGGGTTGTTGGCTGTCGACTGAAGACCATCTAGGAGAAAAGATTATCCTATATACACTACACACAAGTGGTTGGTAACAAGCTGGAGGAATTTTTTCCAAATCCGGTGAGTACTTTGCAGAGAGGTAGAGATAGTGTCAGAGAGGCTACGCAAGGGCTGCGCAAAAGCCTTTAAGAGATAAATTGATTTGCAGATTCGAGAAGTCGTTTCAGAGATCTGAAGGGAAGAAAATTTTGCAGAAGTCAGGATAAGCGTTTCCAGAGTCAATGGCAAACTAAAGAGGCAGCTTAGTGTGAGATCTAGGTCGTACGGATTTGTGCCTGCGCAGAGGGTGACACATGGAAATACGTCAAGGGGTTTCAGAGGCCAGTCTTTAGTGTCGGATTGCTTGTGGGGTGAGAAAAATTCCTCACTAGATTTTTGTCAGTATTTTCTCTGCCAGATTACCAATTTTCAGCATCCAAATTGTACTCAAATAAATTCATTGGTGCTTAACAATATAAAACCCTAAGTTGCTGCACCGGTTTTCCCAAGTTGAGTTTTCTCAGGGACATTTGTCCAAAAATAACTGTGTCAAATTTATCTGTGTGCTAGAATACTTCTCAGTTTCCAATGCTACTATTTTCTGCAGTATTATTTGTGAAGGTTGCAATGTGATTTATTCAGTATTTGCCGTAGCAAATAAATTGTTAAATTAATTCACAATTAGAAGAATTAATTCCAGTTGCTGCAATGGGATTTCAGACTTGAAATTTTCACAATCATCATCCATAAAAGCATTCTCCAATTTCTCTAAAAGCAATACTCCATCCTCCACATTATCCTACCTTGAATTGTTGTCCCAAATCTTCAAGTTTTTATCCATCCTCATAGTAATGGGACAACAATCACAAGTTGTAATGAAATTATGAAATTATAAAAATTTTATTCATCTTTACCAAGTCAAATTATTGCCGAGTTTGTGTTGATTATTTCTGAGTTATGTAACACTAGTTGGAAAACATATGGCAAATGCCAGCCTTCTACCCCAAATTGGAAATAAATGATATGTTGTGACCCCAATTTCACTAGTTTACTAACATCAATCATAAGTATAATCTATTTAGTAAAAGTTATCCATAATTTTCCCCTAATACGCATGAAGAAACAGTCCTTTCTAGTGTTGTATCATGGCTTTATAGCCAGACTGAAACAAATAACGAGGTGACAACTGACTACCCGAATTGAAGAGTTCCCAAAAAAGAAGGCTGGCATAATTTTTGCCTCTAGGGTTTCCTCTGCTCTGCTCTTTAAGTAACTCATCAAAAGAAAGTTTCTATATGATGGAAAGCACTATTACTCTTTTTTCAGTATTTAACTATTCCAAACCTTGAACAGAAGCTATAACAGTAATAATTTAGGCATAGCCTTTGAAAAATGGCCAACAAGACATGTCAGCTATTCCTCTGGCTAAACTCTGGACTCTGGAGTCTAGATTTCTGCTCATGTCAGTTAGTTATTGCTAGTATCAAGTCAGCCACATCTATAAGCAACCCTTTCCTTATTTATCTGCAAGTTTGAGATTATTTATATACCTGCATGTGATCACACTCTTCAGCAAAGAAACGGAGCCTGTTACTTAGTTCCTCTGCTTGTGAAGACTCTGTAACAATTCCTCTTCCACTTCCATAATCATCAAAAGGTGTAATATCTTTCCACAAACCTTGAATCTCATACAAGCTCAAAGGATGAAATTGTACTTTGGAATAATCTGTCCAGTATTGAACTCCATTTTCCAAACATTCAATGTGTGCTCTGTCCTGTTGCTTTCTATTCTGAATTCCATTTAACTGTGTTGCAATGTTATTTTGATTGTTGGAACTCTCGGATCTACTTATATTCTGGTTTCTATCTTCTTCCTCTTCCAAACTCTGTAGAAATTCATTTTTTTCACAAGGCTGTGATATGTACTTTGCAACTGTCCCACCCCTACAAACAAACAAGGTACATAAATAAAGTGAGTTGCACAATAAAAAGAAAATGATGTTATGACATATAAAAGAGTGTAAGGATGACAAACAGAAAATGTTCCTGGCCATGGTTTATAACTTATCAAATATGAAATAGACAAATTCACTGATGGCTTTTGGAAATTATTTTGGTGTAAGATAACCAATGTCACAGACCAGATGCAAGATAGAAGTCTATCATTCAAACATTCTTAGAATAAAACAAGCAAAACCCACAAGAATAGACTGACACCAGTGTTTCTAACAGCTAAATAAGACTAATGAAGATGAAGCCAAAAGTACTGGCTAAAGGAGTCATTTGTTATAAAATGCTCAAATAGTTATAATGAACAAAACAACTATATATAGTTGAAGTTCAAATCCAGATTTGACCTCCTGTAATAAACTCTCTTGGTTCACCTGGTCCAATTTCAGAGAGGGATCTACCAGGGTTGAGGTAAAGCTGGATCAAATTTATGGTCTGCAAGACATCTCCTTTTCCGGGAATATGTGCCTAGTGGCCCTCCTTGTTCAAGCTGAATGTTTCTCATCTGGACTCTCCAGACTCTCATGCTTTGGTGCATACTGTTTGGAACATTGTACCCTGACCTGCGGGGAACAGAAGTTGCTTGCTGCGGTGGGAAACATCTATTATATAGTTGAAGTTCAAATCCAGCAGATTTGACTTCCTGTAAAAAACTCTCTTGGTTCACTTGGTCCAATTTCAGACAGGGTTCTACCAGGGTTGAGGCAAAGCTGGACCAATTTTTGGGTCTAAAATACATCTCCTTTTCCGTGAATATGTGCCAAGTGGCCCTCATTCGAGCTGAAGATTTTCGCATCTGAACTCTCCAGAATCCCATGCTTTGGTGCATAGAGTTTGCAACATTGTACCCAACTTGCGGGGAATCATAGTTGGCTGCTGTGGTGGGAGGCAGCTATTTGTTGCACCCTGAAGTTTATAAGAGGTCAGGGTAGGGTCACATGGTCTAGTGTAAATGCAGGAGAGAACTTTGGGAGGCCAAATTGAAGCTGGAGAAAGTTCACGCCCTTCTTGAGGAGGATTTGCATAACACCACTCTTAAAAAGATACATCTCATATAGAGACATTTGTGCAAAGGGGAGAGGAGTATATTGCCAAAGGGGCCTAGGTGCATGCGCAATTACAGTGGATTCAAGAGGGTGACAAAGGCTATATGTTTTTCTTTGATTTTCTAAAGAAGGTGGTAGCCAGCAAAGCTCTTGGTCTACACCAAGCTTATGGATGTCTTGAAGAGAACACGACCAAAATCAAAGGTGTTGAAGTTTCTAAGTTTACTTAGTTAGAAACCCTCCATGCACTTTATCTGATTTATTCCTACCTACTTGTTATTTTCCTTAACAAGTTATTTACAATGTAAATACTAAAAATAAACACTAGTGCATGCTCAACATATTACAGATCAGCAACTAAAAGAAACAAGAACAAACACACCATATGACACCATTATTTTTGGACTAATGTCCCCAGAAAAACCCAATGTGGGAAACCGGTGCAGCTATCTGAGGGTTTTCTTATTAAGCAATATCAGAGTACAATCTGGGTGCCGAAACTGGCCCTGCATCAGCCTATCTTGTCCTGCGTGACTGTGTCAGCCCTAGGAGGCCCTGCGTTAGCTCTCTGAGCCTCTAGGTCAGCAACGCTCAGAGAGCTGAGGTGAAGACAAAGCCCAAGCAAGAGTGAAAGAGCAATCACCAAAGACAGTTGTCAAGGACAAAAGGCTCAATGGGTTCCTCATCCCACTTCCCGACTAAAGACAAGCTCCGCGAAAAGTCTAACTATCACGGATGAAAGATGTCCCTTGATTTGACCTTGGAAGAACAAGAAGTGTTGGATTATGTGAAGGGTAAAATCCCTGAGCCTCCTTCAAATGCACCGGCTACTATGAAGACCAAGTACAATAAGGTTGAAGTCAAAGTGAAGAAGATTATCATAGATTCCATTGACAAGCGTCTGGTGGCCTACATTTCCAATTTGAATACCTCCAAAGAGATTTACGACAAGTTGGTCAGCATATTCAAGGTTAGTGATGCAAATCAAATTTTATTACTCATAATAAGTTGAACGATATTAAGAAGGGCAAGGACAAGGATATTCAATCCTACTTCTTAAGGATCACTGAGATCAAGAGTGATCTACTTTCGATTGGAGAGGTCATTCTTGACAGGGAACTTACTATCACTACCCTTGGAGGACTCCCACCCAATGTTGCAGGAAGCGGCCCCCCTCGCCGGTTCCAAGCCCCGAAGCATGTCCCGTGCGGATGCGTCTAGGAAGCTTCCTCAAAAGCGCGCTTCTGCCTGATTTTGCCGCTTCCTGGAATTTTCCAAAGCGTGGCTCCAAAGCGCGATTCCGAACCTCCAAAGCGCGCTTCAAACGGAGCTTCGGGCGTACGAAGCGTGGCGCTTCGGAGGGCGAATCGTACGCTTCCTGTACGGTTCCATTCCCGTGGGTCCACCTTGGGTTAGGGTGAGGAATGTGAAGGCAAAAAAAATATTAAAAAAATATAAATATAGCAGATGCTCCATCATGGTAATGTTAAATTCTTGAAGTAAAAGTGACATTCTCCTTTATTTTTCATTTTCATCCTTTTACTTAAATTTTAACATTACCATGAAATGACTCGGGATGTTTGAGAATGATTCCAGCCTCATTGGACTTCACATGGAGAAAATAAAATTTCATATCCTCTTCAAAATTCAGCAGACTTAACAATTTTCAGGAATTCAGGATCAATGGGATTGTGGCATTTCATTAGATTATATCAAGTATGAAGGTATGCAATTAGCATTTAATCAAGAGCACCAAGCCCTATATGTACCCTAGTGTTGGTGGTGTTAATTTTTGAACTCCTTTGTCACGCCCTTAGCAAAAAATTACCTTTCAATCAAGTCAAAATCATCGATCAAGCATGTTAAGCTTTTCTACCATATTTTAAGTCTTGAATTAGGTAGTTTGATCAAAATTGGGCAATGTTGACTAATATCCCTAGACAATCGAGGTAGAGGCAAAGGCTGGACAATCTAGATTCTAGATGGTTGATGCATCTAAATGGTTGATGCTTGAATAATTAATCATTAATGTACAATGGATGCTATATCTATCTTGATTTATGCAAAAATATGCATGTTTTCATGTCTTCTACAACTAATTTGGTATTTGGGATGTTTGTTGAGTATAAATGCAAAAAAATATAAAAATATATATATATATAGCAGATGCTTTGCTTCCGCATCCCCACTTCCAAAAAACGTCCCTGCTTCATCCCCGCTTCGTGCAACATTGCTCCCACCCGAGTGGTATATATTTAGAACCATTATTCTCAATAATGATCGAATTATAGGGTTTGAAGAATTGATGTCAAGATGCATTCAAGAAGAAACAAGAATGGTGGAGCAAGAAATGCCTTCTAATAGAAGCAACCCTACTGCTTTCTCCGCTCATGCCAAACAGAGAAATAATGCAAGGTCTAAAGGTCATTTCAATGGAAAGCCTAGACCTAAGGGTGGAAGGAAGGGTAGGTGCTTTGTTTGCAATAAGTTTGGCCACTATGCAAGGGAGTGTCCACATAGAAGGGACACACCACATGATGATGATCATAATCATTCCAGGGGTAACTTCAACAAATGGCAGGTTCAATGGCAAAGGAAAAAGGAATGCGGAACATCATGGAAATGGTCAACCCTCCAAGAAAGCAAGGAACTCCAAGTATGAAGAATCAAATGTTGTTAACAATAAGCAAAAGCAATACTATCTTATACTGGCCCTCTCTACTACCTCTCCACCGGACACTTTGACGAATTGGCTAATTGATAGTGGTGTCTCAAGGCACTTCACCAGATACAAGGAATCTCTCTCTAATCTGATAGAAAAGGAGACAAACTTGGAGATTATCCTTGGAGACGATGCCACCTATCCCGTGAAGGGAGTAGGGAATGTTACCCTTCAATTGAATCAAGGTAACACGATTCATTTACAAGAAGTTCTATATGTACCTGATCTCAAGAAGAACCTGGTGTTCATTTCGCCAATGGAAGTCAAAGGATACAAGGTGGAATTCATCAATGGAAAGGTACGTGTTTGGAAAAGGAATTTTAAAGATACTTTTACTCTTGGGTTCAGGGTTGACACTTTGTATCAAGTTGGAGGAAGTCCACTGGGAGCCATGTCTTGCGACACATCTCTACAATCTGAACTATGGCCCCAGAGGTTTGCCCATCTTCATTATAAGGCTCTTCCCGATGTGAGATAGATGGTGACAGGTACGCCCGACTTCAAATTAGAGCATGATGGCATATGTCCATGATGTGCCGAATGAAAACTTACAAGGGGACTGTTCCCCCCAAGTAATAGCAAGACCACAGAGGTGTTGCAATTGATCCACTCTGACATATCTGGTATGATGCCCGTAAACTCTTTAGGAGGATATTTATATTATCTCACTTTTACGGATGATTAGTCTCGCAAAACCTGGATCTACTTCTTGAAGAAGAAGGATGAAGTGTTCACTTGGTTCTGAGACTTCAAAGCCTTTATCGAAAACCAATCCGAGAAGAAAATCAAGATATTGAGGACTGATAATGTGACCGACTACGAATCCAATGAATTCCAAGATTATTGCAGAGAAACTAGCATTAAGAGGGAGACTACAACGCCATACACTCTCAAGCAGAATGGTATCGCTAAAAGAAAGAATCGCTCTATTGTAGAAGTTGTTTGTGCCATGCTTCATGATCAAGGCCTTCGAAGTTTTTATGGGCTGAAGCTGCAAATTACTGTTGTGTATGTTCAAAATCAATGCCCTCATCAAGCATTGGACTCCAAGACTCCCAACAAAATGTTCACTGGTAAGAAACCCAATGTATCTCATTTTAGAATTTTTGGAAGTCCGGTATATTTTCATGTGCCGAAAGGGAAAAGAAGCAAATTGGTGCATCTGGGAAGAAAGGAATCTTTGTGGGCTATAGTGAAAATTCCAAGGAATATAGAATTTATGTGGCTGGTCAAAGGGAAGTTGAGATAAGTCATGATGTCACCTTCAACGAAGATATGACCCTCGGCAAGATCAACAACCTTCCTATCCTAAGGAAGGACAAAGAAGTTGACACCGGAAAACAAGGTCCAAAAGAAGATGAAACGATGCCGGATGTTGATGAACCTATGGATCCTATTGATCCTCCTCCTCAAGAGCCCTCCTCCTCCAAGAGGAGACCCTCATGGCTTAGGGAGACTCTCGAAGATGCCGAGAGACATATTGCACCAAGGGGGACTCTCGTGAAAGCAACAAGTCGAACACATATCAAGGATACTTGACCGCCATGAGCACTATCATTGAAAATGAGTCTTCATCATTCGGAGAAGCTGTGAAGAATCAAGTGGGGAAGGATGCTATGAATGAAGAATACAATTCAATTATGAAGAATGATGTTTGGGATGTCGTCCCTAAACCCCAAGACAAATCAGTTGTCACCTTTAAGTGGCTCTAGCAAATCAAGCATGGAGCTGATGGAAGTGTAGAAAAGTTCAAGGCTCGCGTTGTTGCTCGAGGCTTCTCTCAAAAGGAAGGTGTAGTTTACGATGAGATATTTGCACTTGTTGCCCAATACACCACCATTCGCTTGATCATAGCCCTTGCTGCCTCGCAAGCATGGAACCTACATCAGATGGATGTCAAGACCGCTTTCTTGCATGGTTTGATCAAAGAGGAAGTCTATGTGGCACAACCCGAGGTGTTAGATGTTCATGACCGGGAATCTCATGTATGCAGGTTGAAGAAATCTCTCTACTGCTTGAAGCAAGCACCCCGGGCTTGGTATGAGAGGATTGATAGCCATCCGATGAAGCTAAGATTCACTAGAAGTCAAGTCGATCCGAACCTTTACTTTAAGGTTAAAGATGATGAACCTCTCATATTGGTACTTTATGTGGACGACCTCTTTCTGACAAGTGCAGACCCTCTCATTCACAAATGTAAGAGGGAGTTGGCTTCTGAATTTGAGATGAAGGACCTAGGACTGATGCACTATACTTCCTAGGGTTGGAGGTCTGGCAAAAGCCAGGGAAAATTTTCCTATCTCAAGGAAAATATGTTATGAAGATATTGGAAAGATTTGGCATGGTGGACTGCAAGCCTGTAACTACCCTGATGGAACTTAACTTCAAGAAGTTATGTGGTAGTGTTGACGGACTTGAACTGGGAAATGCTTCTGAGTATCGTCAACTCATAGGAGCACTAATGTTCTTGGTGAACTCCCATCCGGACATATGTTTTGCAGTTAATACATTGAGCCAATATATGGTTGAGCCTCATCATATACATTAGCTTGGTGCCAAGAATCTTCTGAGATATCTTCGGGGCACAATCACTCATGGACTGAGATAAATTGTCGAAGATGTGAGGCTGCATGGTTATTCTGATGTTGATTGCGCCAGCAGTGTGGTGGATCACAAGAGCACCTTTGAGTGTTGTTTTTCTTTGGGTTCTGCTTCAATATCTTGGATGAGCAGGAAGCAGAAATCGGTTGCCTTGAGCACCATTGAGGCCGAATACGTAGCTACTAGTATGGCCTCCTGTGAAGTTGTCTGGTGGAGGAAACTCTTCAGTGAGTTGTTTAGACATGTGTTGGATACCACCGTGATCCTCTGCGACAACCAGACTGGGATTCGATTTTCAGAGAATCTCGTGTTTCATGATCGCTCTAAGCATATAGATATCAGGTACCACGTTATCTGGGATATGGTACAACGAGGAGCAATAAGGCTCCATCACATTGGGACTAATGTGCAGGTTGTCAATATTCTGACAAAGCCCGTGGAGAAGGTCAAGTTCTTGGCCTTCCGAGAACAACTTGGAGTCGTGGAGAGACCCTCTCCTGAGGGTCCTGTATGATATGGACATTGAGCTTTAGGAGCTCTGGGGGACTTGGGGTACTTCTTGGAGCAATGAGCAACCATAGGGTGAGTGGTTTAGCCTTCCCCTAGTGGTTTGTTGTGTACAAGGTGAGTGGTTCAGCCTTCCCCTGTGATACCCGTGGCGAAATGTAGGCAGGATGTGTGGTTCATCCTTCTCCTACTGAGACATCCTACACATGCAGTCTGGGACTCATGGGAAGTACCTCTCAAGCCAATGAATAGGGAAATGAGGATAGGGACCATAGTACTACGGATGGATGCATCGTGTACTACTGTACTCCCTATGCTAGGATGACTGATATTGATCTGGGATCAATTGGAACTGACTTCAGGTCAGTGAGCGTGGTATGAGACACTCTCTTTTGATTGGAACTGACTTCGATTCAGTAAGAGTGGTATGAGACACTCTCTTTTATCTGGGACTGACTTCGGGTCAGTAGAGAATGGTATGATACATTCTCGATCACTTCTTCTTATTCATAGTTCAGCAGTGCAGAGCAGTGCATTGATGGCAAAGGCAGTACCGACTAGCAGATGGATTGGCAGATGGAGTTCTCCCTAGTTGAGAGTGAGTGTTAAAATTGGCAACTAGGGCCAAACTCCACATGGATCATCTTATTTATGACAGCCAATATTTTTCTTGGATTCCTCTCTCTGAGAGGTGTAGGATTGATCTAAAGATCATCCGATTTCGACATGTAAAAATGAAAATATGAATTTATTTATATTATGGTCAAATTGACAAGGTTAGCTAGCAAACTTATGTAGGCTAAGAAACCCAACAGTCACGTCTATTCATCCTCAACGTTGCATATAAATAGAAGGTGACTTAGCCTCATTTGGACACTCATCTTCATACTTCTCTCTCTCTCTCCTCATTGATTGGGTACATATTTCTGGGCCTCTTTCTCTCCACACGTCCAAAATTTCAGGAGCGAAATTTCAGGAGGTCGAAATTTCAGTACAGCGAAATTTCAAGAGAGCGAAATTTCAAGAGAGCGAAATTTCAGGAGGCCGAAATTTCAGGAGACCGAATTTTTGGACAGTTTGACCAATACTGACTGCAGCTAGGGCTGACTGTAGGCTTGGCTATTTGACCAGATTTGACAGGGATGTTTTGGGCTGCATTGAAGGCTAATTCATCTTGTTGTTTGGAGGCTGAAGTTGACTGAAGTTGACCAATTTGTTGAGTGTCAAATATGCCCTGTTGACTAGCATTGAATTTTCTAGTTAGGGCTCTTTTGTTGCTGCTATAAATTATCAGATTTGTAAATTGTACTATCTCTCTCTGCTGAACTATTGAAGACTAAAAGAAGATTTGATCAAGGGTTTCCCCACATTGGGGTTTGTCCCTCGCTAGTGCCACATCTTATGTCCTTGTCTTGGCTTGTCTTCTACTGTTTATGTTTATGTTCTATCTGCATTTTACTATCATGCTGATGTGACTGCTAAATTGGATACTGGTATTGGGCTAATAAAGAAATTGAAGAAAATTGCTCTTAAGCATAGAACATACCATTGTTACCTAAAATTAACAGTTGCCCTCCTAGCCTGGCAGTATTAAAGTAAGTTGAAGACCGAATGATTTGATTATTTAGACAATTCCATTGTCTGACCTCTTGACTGAAGAAGATCAGAAGGTTTTCAAGTATTTGTAATCTCTTGATGTTGATGATTTTAAAGATGTCAAGTCAGGATATTCCATTACATTTACGTTTCGTCCTAATCTTTATTTTTAAAGAGACAAAGTTGGTTAAAATTTTGGGATGATGTAAGCACAAAAATAATGGACACTACTCTAAAGTGGAAAGATGGAATGGATGTTATCAATGGGATCACTTTAGAGAAGGAAACAAGCAATCTTTTCAAGAAGAAAGTTTCTTCACTTGGTTTAGAAAAACCCAAAAGGATACTCCAAATGGAATATATGATGAGGTTGATTGATGGTCTCTACCAGCCAAGCTATCATGAAGCCTAGGGAAAGTTGTTCTCAAAGAGGTTCTTTTTGTTTGTCTTAGCATTGGACGAGTCAAAATGCCAGAGCACTCCTTCAAATATAAATGGAATTGATGGCCTTGATGGAGGATCTTCATCATTTTCCAAGTCGTCAAGCTAAGCAAGATTTCTTGTCAAGTATGATGTATGGAGAAGTTGATTTGTTACAATCGTCTTGCTACAGCAGTGTTAGAAAATCAAAAAGACAGAAAGATTTTCTTATTCTTGATAATTACTTGTGATGTTCTTAATTTGTTATTACGATTCTTTATATCTTCTTTCTTTTAGTTCATCAAGCAATTACCAAAGCGAAAGCACATAAAACAATGGATGCCAGATGTAGGCACAATGCCAGGGAAAAACCCCCCTCAAGGGGCAAACCCAGTCAAAATTCTCTTCCTTTCAATATTATTCTTTGAGACTCTTCACCCTAGACAAAGACCAGACCTTCCGTCCACACCAAGTCAGCCTCCCAGATCTTCGACCTGTCTTCCAGCAACTTCGACTATGTAGCAGCTTTCGTCATCAGGGAGCTTCCAGCATCAGCAAAACTTGGAAGACTTTGACCTCCCAATCTAGGGCCACACGAAACAAAGAGAGAGAGACACCAAAATTTTGTTTTTCTTCTTCTCCTTAGACTCCACCTAACTCGCACTTCCTTTAGCTTCTCGACTTCGTACTTCGCACTTCCTAGCTTCCTTAGAGATATCGAACTTGCTTGAGATGAAGTGTCCCAAATGACTTCGATTTGCTTGTATTTATAGGCTTCATGTGAGGTAGAATTAGTGTACTTAAGCCGACTTCATCTCTTCTAGGCCGACTTGATGTGGAGGATACATAACTTACATTTGACTCAATACTTAACCTTTTCACATGATTCCAAAGCCCAAGAAGGGTCTCTTTAAAAGTGCAGTGACTCTATTGACTCAGAATAAATCCTAGAAGTCCTCAATGGGGACTTTGACTTAAAACATGGTGACCCAAGCATGAAAACCATGCTTTAATAAGTCACAATAATAATAATAATAATTCTTTTCTTTATTCTTTTGACAAGTACATTATAAGATGACTCAAATACATTAAATGAAAACCGAACCTAGTTACATTTTCCAACATTCCCTCTTAACTAGGGAGGTATTCATCATATACAAGTATGAGGAAGATCTCAACTATATGAACCATGAAGAACCTTTAGGCACCGCAATGCCATGGACTAGATTCCTGACTAGGGCATGTTGATTTTTGTAGCATCTGATGTGTTCTAGCCAGGGAACTTTGTGGAGAGCCTAGAATACATGTATTCTCTGAAACCCATATCGTTTCTGGAAATTCCACCTAGAGACTACTTAATTAAAATAATTAACTTTTTTAAATGATTCCTAAGTCTAAACTTAAGAAATTTGGTTAATTAAAGGGTATTAATTAAGTCATGGTGAGACTCTTCTAGAAGAAGACATGGATCGATTTCTAGTTAATCTTAGCCATCGATTATGTTTTAATATTGACCGTTGAAGCCACAACGAGAGATTATAAGATGAAATTCGATGGGGGTTGGAGAACACACTTGAGGAGCAAGGAAATCGATATTGCCAGGAAATCGAACTCCAGAGTAGTAGCAATTAGTTGTCGGAGTGATTCAGTGGTTTCGAAGCAGTGAGAGAGGGGAAGGGATAGTAAGGTCAGAAGGAAGTTTTCTAGTTCGGTGAATGCATAACAAAGAGACATCGTAGTCCACAGAGAGGTTGACACAGTGCAGAGAGGCAGAGCTTCAGAGGAAGATTCGTATTTGTTGAGGAGAAGTCAAGTTTCAGAGGCAGGAGCTGGAGTGGGAACCCGGAGAGCTAGAAGATCAAGTTTCCAAAGCAATAGTTCATCAGCAGTGTGAGAGAGACGTTGGTTCCAGCAAGCAGACACAGAGGTAGCGCAGAGGCAGCAAGGGGCAACTCATCTTGAGCTAAGGTCAGTGTCGGAGCACCGGTAGAAGTGAGATTTTCCTCACTATACATTTGTCAGTTATTTTCTCTGCATGGATTGCTAGATTTGAGCATCCATAGTCTTGTACTTAGATTTACTATTGCATAATAATCAAACCCTCAGTTGCTACATCGGTTTTCCGAAGTTGAGTATTTCCAAGGACTTTAGTCCAAAAATAACGGTGTATATGTGTGTGTGCATCTATTCTTCCAGTGTTTTTTTTTTCCACATTATTGTATTTGTGAAGGCTGCAGTGTATTAGTTTCGATATTTACCATAGCATACAGTAGATAATTTGTTCAAGTTATTTAACAAATAGAAGAAACTTAATCAGTTATGCCGTAGGATTCGAGGTCACCGAATTTTCACATGGTATCGGAGCACAAATCGTAAGCCGAAGAGCTCAGTATCAAGAGAGGAGAAGGAGGTTCGAATTTCTACATAGGCAACAATTCGAAACCCCAGAGGCAGCGCAGTCCTTGGACCAAAAGGGTCGAGTTTTGAGTAAAGGTTTATTTCACTGAGTGAGTCAACAGAGAAACTAGATTTTCCAAATCAAATCTTACCAGAGGCAGAAGGTAGCAACAGTTTCCTTGCAAAGCAGATCTTCAACTAGGACGTAGTTATTTTACAGCAGTTTGCTAGTGCAAAATAGTGTTAGGAGGAAGGAAGAGCACACACTAAGGGAATTCTTTCCTCAGGGGACTTCTAACCAAGAAGTTCACATTTTCCCAGTAGAGCAACAGTAGTTGTCTGTAGAATTTCTCACTCCAGAAGAGAGTGCGAATGGCTAGGCAGCAACTGCGCAAAGTAGAGGAGGAGTTCGAAATCTTTCAAAGAGATGGCATCAGCAGGGTTGAGAGATCAAGATCGGTTGGAGGGAGCCTCCAATTATGTGATCTAGAAGGCTAGAATTTCCTGCCTTCCAGGTGAACATGATCTCAAGACTTACATCAATAGTGTGGTAGTTATAGTCGCAGATCCAAATCCGCTTAAGAAATACAAGAAGGAGATGGCAAAAGCTAAGAGGTTGATCCTCGATGGGGTTCAAGATCACGTGGTATCTCACATAGCTGGCAAAGATAATGCCTGACAGATGTGGGAAGCACTAGCTACGTTGTACGAAGGATCTTTCGAGCAACGGAAGATGTATCTTGAGGAGAAGTTGAGATGCACGAGGATGCAAAAAGGGGAGCATATAGACCCCTTCCTTACTACGCTTCAGGATGTCCGAGACAAGCTGTCTTCAGTAGGGTTAGCGCCCCAGCCTACAGAATTAGTGCAATTAGCTCTGAATAGCGTTTCCGAAGAATGGCAAGTTTTCATCCCAATTATCCTGGGCAAAGAAAAACTGCCAAATTTGGATCGTATGCGGGGTGATATGGAGCAGGAGGAGATGAGGCGAGATTTGGTGAAGGCCACCATCAGTGGTAGCAGCAGCAACAGTGGGATGAAGCAAGTGAAGGAAGAGTAGAATGCAGCTTTCGCATCGCAGGGGCAGTGGGAGCAACGCAGGAGGAAGAAGGACATCTCCAAGGTGAAATGCTTCAGATGTGGCAAGCTTGGCCCCTACAGCACTCAATGTCCTCTTAGAAAGAAGGACAAAGATGGGAAGCAAGATCAACAGGCTGCATTTGCACAGATCAATAGATTGTCCTCCAGATTGCAAGAAGAGTTTGCCATGATCACAGATATACCTCCAGGGGTGAGGTGGGATGATTTGGTTTTGTAGCCCCATAGTGCTACAAGATGGACGAGCTCCACCTCATGAATCAGTACCTTGCTACGGGAGCCCATAACATGCAGTAGCAGGATGGACGAGTGGCAATTGGTGCAGTCAGGGGCCAGAGTGACAGATGCAGTAGCTAGTAGCACTCAGATAATAAGCAGTGCAATGCAAAGTTGGTAGCAGTCCAACTTGCAAAGAGCAGAGTCAGCAACAGCGTAGAGGCTTCAATGACAGCACAGAGTCTAGCAGCAATCAGGACTCGGTGACAAATGCATCATACTGACCATAGTTGGTTCAGTATTTTGGATGTTTTTCCGTTGCAGTTGTTGCAGTTGCAGTAGCAACAATTAGAGAGAGAGTTGCAGTGCAGTAGAAGTGTTAGCAGCAGTTCAGCAGAGCCAGCAACAACACGGATGCAGTGTATATTAGAGTTGCATAGTAGTTGGTGGGCAGTGGAGCCAGACATCAGTACCGTAAGAGGAGGTGTTACAGAGATAGGGTGTTGCTTTAGTGGGTTGCAGCACTAGAACACATTTCTCGCTAAGAGGGAGTGTTGATTTTTGTAGTATAGGATGTCTTCTAGCCACGAAACTTTGTAGAGATGCTAGAATGCGTGTATTCTCCAAAACCCAGAAATCGTTTCTGGACATTTCACCTAGAGGCGACTTAATTAAAATAATTAACTTTTTTAAATGATTCCTAAGTCTAAACTTCGGAAATCTGGTTAATTAAAGGGTATTAATTAAGTTACGGTGAGAATCTTCTAGAAGAAGACATGGATCGATTTCTAGTTAACCTTAGCCATCGATTACGTTTTAATCT
Organism: Pinus tabuliformis; assembly: GCA_031772625.1. Classification (NCBI taxonomy): domain Eukaryota; kingdom Viridiplantae; phylum Streptophyta; class Pinopsida; order Pinales; family Pinaceae; genus Pinus; species Pinus tabuliformis. The sequence goes on along the minus strand of CM062810.1, from coordinate 663,216,991 downwards.
TGGTCTTTGAAGACTCAATGAGAGATTATAAGAAGAAATTCGATGGGGGTTGGAGAACACACATGAGCAACAAGGAATGCGATATTGCTGGGAAATCGAACTCCAAAGTAGCAGCAATCAGTTGTTGGAGTGATTCAGTAGTTTCGAAGCAGTGAGAGAGGGGTAGGGATAGTAAGGCCGGATGGAAGTTTTCCAGTCCAGTGAGTTCACAGCAAAGAGACAACGTACTCCACAAAGAAACTGATGTAGTGTAGAGAGGCAGCGAAAGCTTCAGAGGGAGATCCGTATTTGCTGAGAAGTCAAGTTTCATAGGCAAGAGTCGGAGTGGGGGCCCAGAGAGCCAGAAGATCGAGTTTCCAAAGCAGCAGTTGATCAACAGTGTGAAAGAGACGGTGGTCCCAGCAGGCTGATGCAGATCTGCGTAGGTTAACGCAAAGGCAGGGCAGAGGCAGCAAGGGGAAACTCATCTTGAGCTAAGGTCAGTGTTGGAGCACCGATAGAAGTGAGATTTGTAAAAATCTCTGTTTTCCCACCCCGGTTTTCAGTTTCACCTTATTCCTCCCATGTAGTTAAATGCCCATTCCCATAACCATACATTTAACAAGCTAAAAAAGTAAATATTGCTGAAAACACAAATTCTGGAAATTTTACAGAATGCTGGAAATTGCAGAAATAAAAATCAGCAATCATAAACAGCCATTAAAACACATTTAAACACTGAGATTTTTGGTCAACTTGACCCTGGAAAAACCCCCTACAACTCTTGGGGAAAACCAGTTTGAGAGCTCTTCTTTATTTCTGGAAAATGCCTTTTACAGTGAGAAAATTTTCAGCAAAACAGAAATTTCCAGCAAGCAAAACTTATCTGTTTTCAGCCCAACAGACAATCTGAAAATGTTGTACGAGCTGTACGGACCGTACGGACGTACGGACTGTACGGACGGCCGTACGGACTTGTACGGACAGACCTCGAAAACTGTGCAGAAAATCGCCTCCTCGATATTCGTGCTGAAAATCAATTTTTCACTGTTTTGCTCACAAAAATCTGCCTTTTTCTGCTTGTTCTTTGAGCTGTACGGATTTGCTGAAGTGCTGCCTTGGTATGTGTGCCAAACTGCTGCCTCTTTCTCCTCCTTGTCCAGAAATCTCCCTTGCTCTCTTGCTCTCCTTCTCCCAATCTGCTCATGAAAGAATGAATGATCTTTTCCTCATTTTCCTCCCTTAACCCAACCCTAAATGACTTTTGGGTGATCCCTAAATCCAATGGCTGAAATAGATTTAGATCAATGGCTGAGATTAAATGCTCATTTAAATCTCACTTTCTATTTTTTAATTCACCCCACTTTAATAAAGACCCACTTAGTCATTTATTTCCAAAGTCACTTTTCCTTTCTAATTTTTCATTGACTTTATAAAAGTCACTTTAAAATTAGACTTAGTAACTTTATCACTTAAAGTCACTTTCAAATTAGATTTAACTTTATAAAAAATTATAAAGTCAGTTTAGGAGAAAAATTAAATTCTTTTGGACACTTTTCCCTAGGCAAAGATCAAAGCCTTAGGGAACCACCTGTCCTCCGGTACCAAATTTCAACACTCCCTCTTACCGAGGTAGGTGTTCCTCACCACACCCATCTTGTCTCTGAAGTAGACATGCTTGCCCCGTGGTAAGGCTTTGGTAAGAATATCTGCAACCTGCTCATCAGTGGAAATATACTCAAGTTTCACAGCTCCCTTCCGATCATAGTCTCTGATGAAATGATATCTGATCCCGATATGCTTTGACCTGTCATGAAATACTGGATTCTCCGTGAGTTTAATGCAACTCTGATTATCATAGTAAATCACTGAAGGTCTCAACGGCTGACCAAATAAGCCAAACAACATCTTGCGAAGCCAGATGGCCTCACAACTAGCTAGACTGGCTGCCATATACTCTACTTACACTGAACTCAGTGCTATTGACTGTTGCTTCCGGCTGAACCATGACACTACTGCTGAACCCAACCCAAAACAACACCCTGAAGTGCTCTTCCTATCAGAAGCACAACCTGCCCAATCAGAATCAGTGTATCCTGCCAATCTCACTCCATCTCCCTGCCTATAGTCCAGACCATAATCCATTGTCCCCTGCAAGTACCGCAAAATGTGTTTTGCAGCCACCCAGTGAACCTTCCTAGGCTCACACATAAACTGAGTCATCGTGTTGATTGCAAAACAGATATCTGGTCTAGTGTTGACCAAATACATCAAGGAACCAATCAGCTCCCTGTACAATGTGGGATCCACCAACTCGGAATCCGAAGCATGAAGCTTCTTCCAGTTGGTGATCATCGGTGTCGACATGGGTCTACAATCCTCCATGTGGAATCTGCTAGGGATGTCCACAATATACTTCCCCTACCCCAGGAAGAAATGCCCCTCCTCCTGCCACACCTCCAAACCCAAAAAGTAATGCATCAAGCCGATGTCCTTCATCTCAAACTCCGCCGCAAGATCTCTCTTGCAGTGCTCTATGAGTCTCTCTGCACCTGTAATGACCAAGTCATCCACATACAGCACCAGAATGAGAGGCTCATCACCAATCACAATAAAGTAAAGGTTTGGATCTGCCTCACTCTTTGTGAAACCCATCCCCTGCAAGTATGTATCTATCCTGGAGTACCAAGCTCTGGGAGCTTGCTTCAGGCCATAAAGGGCCTTCTTCAATCTGCACACATGGGACTCCTTCCCATGCACCTCAAAGCCCTGTGGCTGCTCAATGTACACCTCCTCCTGTATGAAGCCATTGAGAAATGCGGTCTTCACATCCATCTGGTGGATCTTCCAACCCATCTCTGCTACTATCGATATAATGGAGCGGATCGAAGTATATCGAGCCACGGGAGCGAAGGTCTCCTCATAATCAACTCCCTTTACCTGAGAGAACCCTCTAGCCACAAACCTCGCTTTGAATTTCTCAATGCTACCATCTGCAGCATGCTTTACCTTGTAAATCCATCTGGAAGTAACCACGGATTTGCCCTCAGGCCTCGGCACCACCTCCCAAACATCATTCTTCATGATAGAAGAATACTCCTCCTGCATGGCCTCTCTCCAGACCTGTTGGCTAGCTGCCTCCTCATAGCTAGAAGGCTCAGCATCAAGGATGCTGGTAACCATCGCCATATAGCTACAAAACCTCTCAGGTGGTCTACTCTCTCTGACCAGCCTCTTCGGCTCAGCAACAGATGTGGTATCTCTCAAGGTGTCCTGAAGCCACTTGGGCTTCCTCTTCCCTGAGCATGCTTCTCCCATAGGAGAATGAAACTCCTCCTCCTCATCACCATCAGTAGCCTAAACTCCTGACTGTCTGTCTGCTGTCCTCCTGCCTGCACCTGAACCTGTAGAAGCTGAGGTACCGTGTGAACTGTCCATCAGTGGACTCCCTAGTGAACTGCTCTGTGAACTGCTTTGCATGCTGCCCGCAGCACCACCCCTCTGGCTCGGCGAGCCACTGCTCACTGATGGACCTGACATCCTCATAGATGTACCTCCTGATCCCTGCCCACTGGATCCCTGCGACTGACTCAACTGCTGCTGAGGGTCTGGCTGATCCAGATACTCTAACTCCCGTGACCTCCTAAAGGCCCTGTCCTCCTCGAACTTCGCATCCCGTCTGACAACAACTCTCCTCTGTGCAGGAATGTAAATCCGAAAGGCCTTTGAGGTCTCACTGTAGCCCACAAAGATACCCTTCTCTGCGTTGGGCTCTAGTTTGGTCCTCTTCTCCTTGGGTATATAGGAGTATGCAATGCATCCAAAGATATGAAGATGACCAAGATCAGGCTTCTTCCCAGAGAAAGCCTCCTCCGGAATCATGTGCCCCAAGGCACGATGCGGACTCCTATTCTGCAAGTAAACAGCTGTGTTGCAGGCCTCTGCCCACAAGAACAATGGCAACCCCTGATCATGTAACATAGCTTTGGCAGCCCCTATGATGGATCTGTTCTTCCTCTCCGCAACCCCGTTCTGTTAGGGGTTGTAGGGAACAGTGAACTCCCTCCTAATGCCTGCCTCTGCACAATAATCAACAAACTCTCCAAGGATGTACTCTCCTCCATTGTCCGACCTCAGGGACTTGATCTTCTGACCTGTCTGTGTCTCCACAAGAGCTCTAAACTCCTGAAATCGCTTGAAGACCTCACTCTTGGTCTTCAAGAAATAAATCCAGGTCCTCCTGGAGTGATCATCAATGAATAAGACATAGTACTCATATCCACTCAAGGAAACATGAGACATTTGACCGCTCACATCGGAATGAATCAAATCAAGTATCCCAGTCGCTCTGCTGTCACTGCTGGGAAAAGGGGATTTGGCAAACTTGCCCATCGCACAACCTCTGCAAGTATCAAAGTGATCAGTACTGAAATATGGCACACCTGTAGTGATCTCCCGCAATGTCCTCAAGGCTCCATGATACATGTGTCCCATCCTGCGGTGCCAAATCTCACACAGCTCAGAACTGCTAGCTCTGCTGTCGGTACTACTGCTCAATGCCAAAAGGGGCTGGAATGCAAACTTGTACACCTTTGCATGGCGTACACCTATCACTCTAGCTGAATCAGCTGGAGTGCCCCTGGGATACATCAACACCTGTCCTCCCCTGAATAGTACCTCATATCCTCTGTCCTCCAAAGCTGAGACGGATATGAGGTTCTTCCTCATCCCTGGCACATAAAGAACATCTGACACTTTCAAGGGAGGTTTGGACTCCCTCTGAAATGTCAATGTCCCCACCCCGACTGCTCTAACAACTCTGTCATCACCGAGTACTACCTCTATATCAATGCCACTCTCTGAAAGCTCTGAGAAGTACTCACGAACTCCTGTCATGTGACGTGAAGCCCCACTGTCCACATACCAGATACCTGAAGATGCTCCGCTAATCGAGGGAAAAGCATGCTTCCTCTGAACCTGTGTGGCAGGTGATCCTGCACTAGAGGACTCACATGTAGTGAACGCAAACTCCCGGTCAAAACGACCTGCAAAGTCCTCAATCTCTGCTGAAGCTGCCACGTCCTGGTTCTTCCCCTTCTTCTTCTTCTTCTCCGGACACACAACTGCATAGTGTCCCATCTTCTGACAATTCCAACACTTCACCTTGGAATAGTCCTTCTGTGTGTTCCCCTGTTTACCTTTACCTTTGCCTTTGCCCCCACCACCGCTTGTGGAAGCCTGCTTCTTCCCTTTGCCTTTCTTGCCTCCTGCCACCAGTGCTACGTCCTCATCCTGCTCAACTGGCTTGGCTGCCCCAAGCTGTCCTTTCCTGATCTCTGTCTGAATGCAATCATCCCAAAACCTCTCCCATGTGGGAAGGGTCTCACGTGCACAAACCCCATCAGCAAAGTTCAACCATGAACGGGGGAGGCCATTCACTGCAATCCGCACCAACTCAGTGGGTGGAATGGCCTCTCCAATCGCTGCCAACTCATCTCTCACATTGGTAATCTTTGTGAGATATCCAGCTGCACTATCATTACCCATCTTAATGTTCTTCAGCTTCTCCTTCAGGACCATCTTCCGGTTCTCATTGGTACTCTGGTAGAGATTGGACAATGCTGTCCACATCTCATGGGCATTGCTCTTTCCTCTCACATGAGGAATGCAATGGTCTTTGATTCCGTCTAGAATCAGCCTCTTACCCTTGTTGTTTTTTCGATTATAAGCTGTCAACTGAGTAGCATCAGTAGGCACAACAACAGGGTGTTGTGCTGTATGCACCATGATATCCCAGACCTCTGCCTCCTCAAAGATACTCTGCATTCTCTCCTTCCAAACGCTGTAATTTGTATGCCCATCCAACCTATCCTCCACCCTCAATCCCAATGACATCCTGCTATCCTAAAACTGAAAAATAGCACTGCTGTGGTAAAGATAAAACTGTTGTCTATGAAAAAATCAGCTTGCTGGAATTTTCTAAGTGAAAAATCAGCAGCTGTAATTTTTTTTCCTTTTGTTGTCCCAAACTGCCCTTCAGCACTCAAGCTTTGATACCATGTAAAAATCTCTGTTTTCCCACCCCGGTTTTCAGTTTCACCTTATTTCTCCCATGTAGTTAAATGCCCATTCCCATAACCATACATTTAACAAGCTGAAAAAATAAATATTGCTGAAAACACAAATTCTGGAAATTTTACAGAATGCTGGAAATTGCAGAAATAAAAATCAGCAATCATAAACAGCCATTAAAACACATTTAAACACTGAGATTTTTGGTCAACTTGACCCTGGAAAAACCCCCTACAACTCTTGGGGAAAACCAGTTTGAGAGCTCTTCTTTATTTCTGGAAAATGCCTTTTACAGTGAGAAAATTTTCAGCAAATAAATTTCAGCAAAAACAGAAATTTCCAGCAAGCAAAACTTATCTGTTTTCAGCCCAACAGACAATCTGAAAATGTTGTACGAGCTGTACGGACGTACGGACGGCCGTACGGACTTGTACGGACAGACCTCGAAAACTGTGCAGAAAATCGCCTCCTCGATATTCGTGCTGAAAATCAATTTTTCACTGTTTTGCTCACAAAAATCTGCCTTTTTCTGCTTGTTCTTTGAGCTGTACGGATTTGCTGAAGTGTTGCCTTGGTATGTGTGCCAAACTGCTGCCTCTTTCTCCTCCTTGTCCAGAAATCTCCCTTGCTCTCTTGCTCTCCTTCTCCCAATCTGCTCATGAAAGAATGAATGATCTTTTCCTCCTTTTCCTCCCTTAACCCAACCCTAAATGACTTTTGGGTGATCCCTAAATCCAATGGCTGAAATAGATTTAGATCAATGGCTGAGATTAAATGCTCATTTAAATCTCACTTTCTATTTTTTAATTCACCCCACTTTAATAAAGACCCACTTGTCATTTATTTCCAAAGTCACTTTTCCTTTCTAATTTTTCATTGACTTTATAAAAGTCACTTTAAAATTAGACTTAGTAACTTTATCACTTAAAGTCACTTTCAAATTAGATTTAACTTTATAAAAAATTATAAAGTCACTTTAGGAGAAAAATTAAATTCTTTTGGACACTTTTCCCTAGGCCAAAGATCAAAGCCTTAAGGAACCACCTGTCCTCCGGTACCAAATTTCAACAAGATTTTCCTCACTAGACATTTGTCAATTATTTTCTCTGCATGGATTGCTAGATTTGAGCATCCATAGTCTTGTACTCAGATTTACTACTGCATAATAATCAAGCCCTCAGTTGTTGCACCGGTTTTCCCAAGCAGGGTATTTCCAGGGACTAGTCCAATAACGGTGTATATGTGTGTGTGCATCTATTCTTCCAGTGTTTTTTTCTTCCTTAGTATTGTATTTGTGAAGGTTGTAGTGTATTAGTTTCGATATTTACCGTAGCATACAGTAAATAATTTGTTCAAGTTATTTAACAAATAGAAGAAACTTAATCAGTTGTTGCAATTGGATTCGGGGTCACCGAATTTTCACAGGGCAATCTATCCATTAGTCTCTCAACAATTTAGGCACTGCAATGCCACAGACTAGATTCCTAACCAGGGTAATCTATCCAATTGGGAATAAGGTGGACTCAAGCTTTCAACCCTTCTAGGTACCATCAAGCTTACTTGCTAACCACTAACCCAATGATCCAGGTGTGTATCCAAAAACGGAGCTCTATAATCAACACCACCTTTCCAACTTCAGGACCTAGACATCAACACAACGTGTTGGCCAGATGTCCTCCCAGGCAATGCTTCACTCACAAAGCCTCAACACTCTTTGATCCAACAAATCAAGGATGACCAATCTCTCCCAATCAAACTGATTAGTAACCAGCATGCTATCAAAATCTTCGAGAGATTCACCTATACAAACACAACCCCAATCAATAATATACTTTCATATGTACATAATCAAATACAAACCTCTAGGGTCTTCCAGAAAACTTGATGTTGCTTCTCAAATTTTCATAGTAGGGCTATCAATCGAATTTTCGATAGAAGATTCCTCAATCATACACTTTCCTTTCCTACTTCTCATGCAGCAACATATCCTCCGAAATTCATTCTTCAACTTCCTTCTCTCACCCATGGCCTTCACTAATTGTTCTAGTGCATGACACAGGAAGTAGCGAACCATATTTGTCACTCCATCTTAATCAAAAAGGATCTAATCATTCTTGTACATCCTCTTATCCTAGGGTGATTCCTTTCATTCAAGCTCTCTCTTATTCTAGGGAGATATACTTCTTCTTTATGTCATCAGAGAATTTTTCGTGGCTTCCACCCATTTCATCAGAGTTATCATTATCCTCATCATGCTTATCACATCAACGAACATCTTCACCATATTGAAGATTGTGTACCTGCACAACTTATATAGCAAGTACAACCAAATCTACAGAAGCATGAAATTAGCCATATCAGAATCATGGAAGCATTTCAACTTTATACATATCATATACCCAAACTCAAGAGACATATATTCTTCAACATCTTGCCAGGGACTTTGTCATAAACCCTAGACTACTTCATAACAACTTTCATTCCATCTAGGGTTTCAATGTTTCTTTCAAAGGTATGATATACCCTTCTACTTCTACAACATATAACAAACCCTAGAGACAATTCAAACAAATATAGATCTACAAGGCATCTAACAACTTTCAGAATTCATATGTTAGATTTTCTACTAGGGTTTCATACAAATCCTAGATTTCATACAAAAGAATCAATCAAAACCAATCACAGCTTAGTCATAAACATGACCAGCTTGCACTAGGGTTAGTTGCAAACCCTAGATTTTTCAATTAACCATCAATCACAACTAAAACTCAGATTTCAACAATCTTACACAAATCTCAAATTATCACATTGCCATCAGAGAAATTTACTTCGACTAAGGTTTAACTGCAAAACCCTAGAATTTCATTTTCACAATCTCAACAATCATTATATAAATAGATCTCCAATTGTCATATCACAAATACTAGAGAATTTGACAAATACTAGGATTTAACTGCAAAACCCTAGATTTCCAAATATCATCATCCTAGAATCTCAGACAAGGACTTATATTAAACCCTGAGACTCATGACCATCAATAATTAGGTCAACACAGATATCTAGGAATTTGTTATCATGCATAAGCATATCATATTTCAGACAACATTAATACATTAGACATATACTAACCTAAACCAAGCGAGGGTTTCAACCAAATGTATATATATATATATATGTGTGTGTGTGTGTGTGTGTGTGTGTGTATGTATATCTAGGGCTTCATTCCTAAGATCTTACTTTATAACAAAGGTTTTGCTTATAGGCTAACCAAACCCTAAAGATCTAGGGTTTCATAACTTAGTAAAGCAAACCCTACTATTCCAAAACTTCAAAAGTTTGAGATCTCAGACAAACATCTTTCAACCTTAACAAGTTAAGATTTCATGATCATATCGAAATCCCAAACATGACATCATCAACAAGAACTTCAAATAGCATTTCACAATCACCCTAAGTAGGCTAGGGTTTCACACATTGTTAGCATACCCTTAGTTTAGGGTTTTCCGGAGAACCTGTCTAGGGTTCTATAAAATCAGTTAAGAATATGGGTAGTGTTGACCACTACTGGTCAACTACCCATGCAGCACCCCCCCTTTTTTTTGCAAAAAGGGGCAGCACCTGATCGACGTGTCCGTGCCATCTTGCAGTCATCAGCAGCTTGATCATTTTAATTGTAAACCCAGTCTGCATGTATGAATTGTAAATAATCTTAGCAGATATGAGTCGTTTATGTAAAATTGCCTAGGTGGACCTAACTTTCTAATGATAATCTACGTCCCGAAAGGTTTTTCGTCTCACCGATCTATGATCGGCAGAGTTTTCCTTCAGCCTGACCCCAAAGCCGAGATGCATTTTGTTATTAGAACTTTAGGAGAATCCTAGTGTGTTAATCTGCTAGATTATAGTTGTGTCCTAGAAACTGGGTGATTTATGAGGGTCTATGATAAAGGGGTTTTCCCCTTAAGATGTAAATTGTAAAAGTCATGATGTAATGTGTCTTGAGGGTTGGAAAATGTTTTAAACCCTTCATGAGTCCTAAGTCACAGGTCCTAGGTGATGTTTCCAAAGGCTTAGTTCGATGATCCATTTAAGAAAATAAATAAAATAATAAAATAAATAAAAATTAAAAAATTAAAAAATTAAAAAAATAAAATAATAAAAAATTATAAAATAAAGCAAAAACCCTAAATAATAAAATAATAATATTTTGAGTGCATACATGCAAAATATTATTTTTAATAATAAGTTAACAATTTCGACGAATGAGATTAAGAGATGTCTTGATCCTCATCGACGGTCGAGATCATTTCGACATGGATCACTCGAACTAGCCGTTGGGATCATTTCCTTTAAATAGGGTGCTAGGGGTCATTTTCAGATCATTGGATCTGTGAGTCTTGTACTGAAAAAGCTCTCTTGTAATCTGGTTTCTGGTTAATAAAAGAAGACTTTGGGGTCCAAATCTTGCTGGTGTTACTCTCTGGAAGTGCTGTGAGATGTTTAATTTTCTGCATATTTCATTTTTCAGCCATTAATAATAGCTTGTTTTTAGAGTATTGTGAGCACAGGTATCTTGTTCACTTGCTAGGGTTTGAGTGTTGTTAGGGTTTCTGAAGTAATGGCAGGTATCTCCATTACTTTCTGAGATCTTGCAGCATTCTTGCTCTCTTTACTGATGGTTGCTTGAGCCAGTGTTGCACACATCGCGATTTAATCGCGATAAAATCGGAAAATCGCGATTTTTTCAAAATGCCGATTCAAATCGCGATTTTTATCCAAAAAATCGGCGGAAATTTTTTTTAACGATTTTTATCGAAAAAATCGCGATTTTTTAAAAAATCGCGATTTTTTCGAAAAAATCGCGATTTTTAAGGAAAAAATCGCGGGAGGCGCGGGCAGCGGGGGTTTTATATGTAAAATCGATTTTTTGTTTATTCATTCAGCAGTCCGCCGCGGAGGAGAAGGAGGAGAAGGAGAAGAAGGGAGGGAGAGGGTTGCCGTCGCTTGTGGGAGCCGATTTTAGGAGGAATCCAAGCCAAGATCGCGAATTTGTCCATAAACCAGGTATGTAGATTAATTTTTTTTTGTTTTGGTTCTCTAAAAACTTTGTTTTTCATTGTTTTTAAAGAATTTTTAGAAATTTTTCATTGATTTGGGATGGGTTATTTGTTATGACTATGAGAACCAATTTTTGATTTTTATTTTCTCATTTTCTTTAAACATTGTTTATTTTTTTTATTTTTCATTGTTTTTTGGGTTTAGAAATTCAAATTGGGATTTTGGAAATAATTAGCTTGTAATTTTGCAAATGCTAAATTGTAATTTGTATTTACTATTTACTATTATCATTTATGTAATCCTAAATTCCTATTTCCTAATCCTTATTTTTCCATAGGTTTGCAAATTCAAAATTCAAAAACAAACATGCCAAGGAAATTGGATCCTTTCTGGGAATATGGTGACCCTAAAACTCCGAATGATAGACAAAACTTGATTTGCAAGTTGTGTGGAAAGGAAATATTCGGGGGGGTGTACAGGTTGAAGTTCCACCTTGCACAAATCCCTGGACGTGATGTGGGGCCCTGTCTAAAGACAAATGCTGAAATTATCCAAAAAGCCATGAGAGCATTGGGAGAATTAGAGCACACTAGAGACGCCAAAGAAGAACTCAAAAGGCAACTAAGAAGGTCAGTTGAAGGAAGTGGGCCAAGTGGCACAGGTTCTACTGCAGCGTCAGTCAATCCGTTTGCTGCATCATCATATTTTGTTCCTCGAACCACACCTGGTTCACAACCAACTATCGGTTCAATGATGAAAAGAACTGAAAAAGAAAAAGCTGACAAGTTGATGACAAAATTTCTCCTCTGGAGTGATATTCCTTTCAGCATTATAAGGAATAATCCATTTTTCCAACCTACTCTTGATGCTGTTGCCAGTGTTGGCCCGGGGTACAAACTCCCTTCTCTTCATGATTTCAGAGGCCGGCTTCTTCAAGATGAAAAGCGTGACTGCACCCAAAGATTGGAGGATTTTAGGGCATCATGGGCACAAACAGGATGCACTGTTATGTCAGATGGTTGGACTGACCAAAAGGGGAGAACCCTTATAAACTTCTTGGTTAGTTGTCCCTTGGGGACTATGTTTATCAAATCTGTTGATGCAACTCATCAAATCAAAGATGCAAAAAATTTATGTGATTTGCTGGATGTGTTTATTTTGGAGGTGGGTGCAGAAAATGTTGTCCAAGTCATAACGGACAACGCTGCAAATTATGTTGCTGCTGGTAGATTGCTTATGGACAGGCATCCTACTTTATTTTGGACACCTTGTGCTGCCCATTGTATTGATTTGATGTTAGAGGACATAGGGAAAATTCCCTTTGTCAAAGAGGCTGTTGACTCATCAAAAACCATCACAAAATTTATTTACAATCACACATCTGTGCTTAGCTTGATGAGAAAATGCACCAACAACAAAGAGTTGGTGCGCCCCGCCATTACACGGTTTGCGACGAGTTTCATATCTCTTCAATCCCTCTTGAATTCTATGTGGGATTTGAAGAGAATGTTTGTTTCAGAGGAGTGGCGTTCTTCGCCAATGAGCCGCAAACCAGAAGGAGAGGCCGTCTGCAGACTTGTTTCATACCAAGAAGACTTCTGGGCGGGAGTGCAGGAGGTGTGCGCTGTCACAGAACCTTTGGTAAAGGTTCTTCGGTTGGTAGATGGTGAGAAGCCCGCAATGGGCTATTTGTATGAAGCCATGGATAGGGCCAAAGAAGCCATTCGGTCCTACTATGATGACAAGGGAGATGATGGGTTCCAGAGACAACTCCTTCTATGGAAGGTCATTGATGAGCGATGGAACAACACACTCCATCGTCCCATTCATGCTGCTGGCCTTTTCCTGAACCCTGCATTTTCTTATGCATGTGGGTTTAATTTTGATGTTGAGGTCGTGGAAGGATTATTAACCTGTGTCCAGAAGATGGTGAAAACTCCAGAAGAACGTATGGAGGTCTCTAGACAAATTGAGCAATATAAGTTGTCAGGTGGCACATTTGGCTTTGAGATGGCTATCAATGATAGGACGGTTAAAATCCCAGGTATTTTTTAGTTTGTAGTATGTACTTTGTAACTTTGTTTCAAATTTCATTGTTTCTTCAAATTCCATTTTTTTCTTATGTTTATTTAAAATTTTCTTTGTAATTTTGTTGTAGACGCATGGTGGAAGATGTATGGTGGCAGAGTACCCCTTTTGCAAAATCTTGCCGTGCGCATCCTCAGCCAAACATGCAGCTCCTCGGGATGTGAGCGCAATTGGAGTGTATTTGAAAAAATACACAACAAGAAGCGCAATAGGTTAACACTTAAACATTTAAAATATTGCAAATTTCCAAATAAATTTTTGAATTCATTAAAGTTTTAAACAATATTTTTTTTATAATATTAATTATTAATTTATTATTTCATGAACTTTGTACAGGTTGGAGTCCCATAGACTTAATGACATGGTCTATGTCTACTACAATCTTCGATTGTGGGTGAAACAACTAGAGAAGACACCTGATACGGAAGCCATCTCATTGGATGGGATTGACACCACTGCTGAATGGAGGGTTGAGACCGAGAGGCCTCTCATGGATCCCACTGAGGATTGGTTAGTGCAGGATGAGGGGGAGGAGGAGGGGGAGGAGGAGGAGGAGGAGGAGGAGCAGGAGCAGGAGCAGGAGCAGGAGGAGGAGGAGTTGGAGGAGCAGGAGGAGGAGGTGACACCGCCTACCCGGGCTACCCGGGCTACCACTACCACCAGTAGAGGACGTGGTCTCCGTCCACCTCAGCCTCTTGTAGCTGCTACTACTAGTTCTTCAGCTTCTAGAGCACGTCAGACTCCACTGCCATTTCCACCACCACAGGCACCAGCTTCTACATCTAGAGGGAAAGAGAAAGCTGTGCCATATTCTCGCAAGAGGGGCAGAGGAAATCAATAGGATTAGACTTTCATTTTATTGTATATGACATTATGACATGATGAGATACATTATCATATTTTTTGTTGATATTTTGAGGCTGAGTTGGACTTGGGACTCAGGACTTACTATTCAGGACATGATTCAATGTTATGTGTGATTTTAGCGCTAGAAATGATATTGAACATCTTATATATTAGTTTTTTTATCATATTTATGTGTCAATGTATTTATTTTATGTTGTAGATGGTTTAGATATTAAAAAAATTGAAAAAAAATGAAAAAAAATGAATATTTTTGTGCCAAACGATTTTTTCCAATTTTTTCCCGATTTTAACGATTTTTCCGATTTTTTCCCGGCGCCGATTAAATCCCGATCGCGATGTGTGCAACATTGGCTTGAGCTGTGCAAAAAAAACCTTTATTGGAGAATATTTGTGGGCGTTTGGGGAAGTTCTAGGCTGAACCAGCCGACTCCCACAGGCTCTTCTTTGCAGAGCCCAGCTGATTTTGGCCCTGGGTTAATCATTTAAAGTTTATTTCCTGTTTTGCATGAGAGATTTTATTTCTGTTCACAGCAGAATTCAAGTTTTCTGATATTTCGAAAACGTCACTGCAATTATTGTTAAATCTGGCTATCCTAGAGCTGTAAATTTTGTGATTCTAGGTTAATTTTGAAGGGTTTTACTTTGAAGTTTTGCATATATCTGCCGGGCTCTTGTTTTCTGTTCTCCAGGGTTATCATTGCGCTGCCTAGGGTTTTGCAGGCTCACGTACTTCTGATCTGAGGCTGTAAAAACATGTGCTAACACTGTGATGGGCATTATTTCATGCATCAGTGCACCAGCTGGATAAAGGAGAACGTATTCAATCCATCTGATCAGCAAACTAAAGGTGGGCATTATTGTATGAAATTTTCAGGCAAGCCAAGGAATATCTGAGAAATATCAAAGGGTTTCAAAGACCCACGTTGTTGCTACAGCCACGAACACTGTTTATAAAGACCTCCGCCATCATTCGTGAGGCCTGCGAGGAATCGTATTCATTTTGTCGTTGCTGCTCGGATTGGACTGTCACCACGACCAGCGTGAAATCCTCCAAACGAAACAGCGGCCATCACGCAGAAAATCGACCATATATTCACCGCCGGCCCAGGGAGGTTACGATTCTGTCGTTTATACATTTCCGATACGCCAAGAATCTTCCGGAAAGCGTTCAAGTTATCTGCCATCGGGTTAGCATATGCATCTGCGTAGAAATTCGATTTGGAAAATCGATCTAAACTTGCTGCTGTCAAAGGTATCCGCGGACAGAGTTACTCAGTCTTCAGCGTGAGGACGTTCCGGGTTTATGTTGCGTTCGGAGTCAGGTAAAACTCAATCCAAACCGCGCAGGTATCGTTCAAACCCTCAGCATATTGCCTTCCGCCATTCGATTTTTTTTTTACGTGGTTAAACCTTTGGTCGTTCGAACCTGCAGCTCGAACTCTTTTACGGCTTACGTCTATTTCCTTTTTTTATTTTAGTTTATCAGTTTTCAAAATTAAATTTCGACCTTTTTATTTTTTAACGTAGGCTTTTACGTTTGTTTGTTTTAGCTTTATAAAGAATTAAAATAAAAAACAAAAAGAAGTGCGATTTGGCTTTTAGGTTATATATAATTTCATTTTTTTTTTATTTTTGATTTTGGTTCATGTATTAAATCTTAGCTTTTGTTTAGATTTAATTTTTATAATTTAGTTTTTTTTAGATTAGATTTAATTTCTATGTTTTAATTAGATTTTAATGTGTTAGATTTAAGTTTGATTTAGTATCTATATTTTAGTTTAGAATTTTCTTAGGTTTTATTTTAATTAGATAAAGAAAAAAAAAAATTGGGAAAATTTTCTCTTTTGCCAAGATCCAGTTATTTCCAGGAAATTATTATGCTGAGATTCAAATTTATCAATGCGGAATGAATGCTTCATCTGTGCATGAATGATTATCTTAAATATGGTATCTGGTTAACGATTTGTGATTTATAATTGCGTTAGTATTTTCTTAGTTGCTGGATATCGTGATTGAGATTTGGTCATTGCAGGAACTTTGTGGTTTTACTGGATATTTAAGCACTGTTCAAGTTATTTGATGATAAGTGATTGCTGTTCATGGTTTATATTCTTACATCGTCTCGCAAGTAATCGTTTAAACATCAATCTCATAAGGCACTGGTCCGCTAAATTAATAAAATCATTTCAGCATTTCGTGTCTCCCAAACCAACTGGTCGACAGTTGGTCTCCTTCACCTCGTAGGGTCTACCCCCCTTAGCCGCGGGAGACAGGCTTAAACGGAGGGATCGGGGATCAGAGTGACAGCCCCCGGTCTGAGCGTTGTCGTGTCAATCTGCGCGACAATAGGTAGGATAGATTTATCAACTAATGAATCACCCAGAACAAGAATCGATATGATTCAATATAGCTAGACACAACAATGTTAGTAATAGATTGTCAAATAAATAAACATTTACTATAAAGAAATCAATGTTTTGTAGTTTAAGGCATACCTTTGTTTCTTGAAAAACCTTATATTGGGTAGCTTTCTTCCATACTCCTTGAGGATATAGCAAATGTCTTCCTAATCAAGACAATATAGGTAAAATTGTGATTAGTATTTAATATAACCAAAACTAAATGAGTACATGAAACCAAAAACTGAAAAGATATGAGATACTTATCTTTGGGAGTTGTTGGGGGCTCCCTCCAAAGCTTGAGGGATACCTATAAACTTATAAAACAAAAGAAAAAGTCTTTTCCAAAAATATGTTAAAACCTATAAATTCTAGACATCAAAATTATTCCAAAAGCAAAGCAAAGAATAACTAAGACTAAAAGCAAAGGACTTAGTAGCGTAAGTCCCTTATGTCAGATTCTTCAGGTTGGACTTTCTTTGGATCTTCTTCTTCAGCAACATTGGCTTGATCTCTTTCTCTCTTCTTGTTTCTTGGATTGTCGGGATAGTCACTCCTGTAGTGACCCTTCTTATGACATTGATAACATTCTACCTTGGACATGTCAACTTTCTTCATTGATCCATTCAATTTATTTCCTTTATGTTGAGCAATGTAGGTATTTGAAACATCTTCAGAATTGGCAACTAATGAGATCCTTAATTCTTCTTGACTACAGGCAGTCCATAGTTCTTCAAAAGTGGGAGCTTCCTTCCAACTATTAAGTCCTACAACAAATGCACCCCAAGTAGGTGGTAATCCTAATACAGCAGTGATCACAAGTTCTTTGTCTAGAACAATTTCATCAATGGCCAAAAGACCATCCCTAATTCTTGTTATCTTCACAAAGAAGGAGGCCACTATGTCTTTTTTAGTCATCTTTGTGGTCCTTAGCTCATTCTTCAAACTTGTTACTTGACCAATGTTCTTAATAGTGAATAACTTTGACAAGGCTTCATACATTTCCTGAGCATGATTGATGTTGGCTATGAATGGGACAAGGTTGTCTTTTATTCCTTCTATAATTAGAGTCATGGCCACCAATTCTAATTCTCTGAATTTTACTTTGTCAACATCACTAGAGTCATCTGTAGGCTTCTTTACTTTTCCTTTGACCAAGTCTAGTACCTTATTCTTTTCAAGAATGAGATCAATCTTCTTCTTCCAAGACCTGTAACTTGAGGTTCCTTCAAGTTTGTTCTCTCCCTTGATTTTGTTAGACGTCTTCCTTGAATATAGTAGATTCCTTCCCTGAGATAATCCTTTTGAATGGTTCCCTGATTAAGTGTTTGAGATTGCCTTTTTCTTCTTTCTTCACCAAAGCTCTGATACCATGTTAGAAAATCGAAAAGGCCAAAATATTTTCTTATTCTTGATAATTACTTGTGATGTTCTTGATTTGTTATTACGATTCTTTATATCTTCTTTATTTTAGTTCATCAAGCAATTACCAAAGCGAAGCACATAAAACAATGGACACCAGATGTAAGCACTATACCAGTGCAAAACCCCCTCGAGGGGAAAACCCAATCAAAATTATCTTCCTTTCAATAGTTTCTCTGAGACTCTTCACCATAGACAAAGACCAGACCTTCCCTCCACACCAAGTCAGCCTCCCAGATCTTCAACCTCTCTTCCAGCAACTTCGACTATGTAGCAGCTTCTGACATCAGGCAGCTTTCGGCATCAACAAAACTTGGAAAACTTCGATCTCCCAATCTAGGGCACAAAATAGAGAAAGAGAGGCCACAAAATTTCGTTTTTCTTCTTCTCCTTAGACTCCACCCAACTCGCACTTCCTTTGGCTTCCTGACTTCGTACTTCGCACTTCCTAGCTTCCTTAGAGATATCGAACTTGCTTGAGATGAAGTGCTCCAAATGAATTCGACTTGCTTGTATTTATAAGCTTCATGTGAGGTCGAATTAGTGTCCTTAGGCTGACTTGATCTCTTCTAGGCCAACTTGATGTGGAGGATACATAAATTACATTTGACTCAATACTTAACCTTTTTACATGATTCAAAAGCCCAAGAAGGGTCTCTTTAAAAGTACAATGACTCTATTGACTTAGAATAAATCCTAGAAGTCCTCAATGGGGACTTTGACCTAAAACATGATGACCCAAGCATGAAACTCATGCTTTAATAAGTCACAATAATAATAATAAAAATTATTTTCTTTATTCTTTTGACAAGTACATTATAAGATGACTCAAATACATTAAATGAAGACCGAACCTAGTTACATTTCCAACAAGCAGGCTATCAAGTTTCACATGTCAGACCCCACTTGCTGAGTACGATTTTTGGGTGACAAATTTTATTGAAAATCTTTGAGATGAACAGCAATAAGGGTTCTTTGAAATACCATTGCAAGAATTTATAATATGGGTGAGGATCAAGCCATCCTTCGAAAGTGCCTAGAAAAGAGCTCAAACTTGCTTTATAATTAACATAGGGTTGAGCTTGGCCTGTGGTGAATCAGTGTCAAGGCATTATGTTTCAACAATTATTTGAAAAGGTCCATCTCAAATTGATCCACCAAGGAAGTTTCTCCAGGGCCAGAGGGAGCTGAGAAGAAAGGCTCCTTCATATCAAGGCATTCCTAGACATGATACTAGTCAACAAAGAGGTAGATGGAGCATTCCTGGTTTGACTAATAACATCACCTCATCACATATACAGAAGCATGGGACAACATGGCACATTTTTCTCCTATTACGGTTTGGATGAATTGTCCCATCTCCATTAGCACATGACTAATTCAATGGCCTTATTTTGTCTTAAGAGACCTGACAGGTATATTGAATAATGGTTTTGCATGTTGTTATCCAAGTACTCGTGTACTATAGGAAAATGTTGCAAGGTCACTACTCTCAACTAATGAAGATATATCAGTTGAACAGTAGCATGCAAGCCATATTTCAAGAGGTAATGACACCATGGGAAACCTGAGTGAAGCTGATCATAGTTTTTACACTTAACATACTTGAAAATTATCAGCAAGAGGAAAGTTCTCAGGTTATAGTTCAAAGCTCGGTGTTGCCATAGATGAGGCCTAACCTAAGGCAAGATAATCCCTGCGAATGGGAGATAGACTAAGTACCAAGATCGCTTTGGCAATTTGAAGTGTGTTACATTGAAGTTACTGCACAAAACTATGTAGGGATACTTCCTTTGGAGATACTACCAAGTGGGTGTTATTTTTGAAGGTGTGTTGGGTTGTGTTATATTATTTCCACGACTAGCCCACGTTGTTAACTGGGAGGTTAGAAGGGGGGCAGAGCCCCCCCTTCGTTGCGCCGATTGCGTAGTCGGGGAAGTCACAGGGGGTTGGGCGGACCTACCTATGGTTTTGTGCATGATTTTTCGCACATGGTTTTGGACGCGATGGTTTTCGGTCCATGATTTTGGATGAGATGGTTTTCGGTCCATGGTATTGGATGCTTCAGCATGTATAAATATGTATTGTAACATTGAAAAGAACATAATGAAAAATCAAGTTGGTAGTCTCGGTTTTGGGATCCAGGGGAAAATCTCTGTGTGTATATGTTTTATGTGTTATGCTCTCGCATTGGTTATTTTCTGTGTTTTAGAATTTGTATGCAGGTAATTTCTGTACAGGGTTAAAGCCTACAAGGTGCAGATTTAAGTCTCTAAAATACTAATACAATATATTCTATTGTTGTGAAAATATCTTGTGTGACTAAGGGTTCTTGTCAAGAATGCAGAAGATCCCTTGCATTGTACTGATCATGATTATATTGGTTGAGATATGTTGTTGATATCAGGATGTCATTAGTTGTTGCTAGAACAGAGTAGTATATGGTAGAGTTTTTCCTTCAAGTATGATCAATGTGATTTGATTCACGAAAGTTGCTCCAAAAATAGAGCGATTCGAGAAGATAGCCCATAACACTTGTGCTATGAGCCCTTCTTGGAAGATATGATAGTCTTGGGGTTTGTAAACCCTACATAAATCTTGTAGGATAAATTGAGAAAGCCCTAGGGTTTGTGGATAAAACCCTAGAGCTAGACCTAAAGTATTGAAAGTCAACAATTTCGCTAAATGAAGAAACCCTATCTCATAATGAGGATAAAGATGACGAGTTTGCATATAAATTTCTATGATTTCTACAAAGAAAACAAGGAACAAGAGTGAGCTAACAAATTCTTTTCATCCTCAAAGATAAGTACTTTACATTTCTCTTCCTTGATTATTATTACCATTTTTCTGGTCAAACTCATCTTTGTATCCTTTGCTTGGTTATAATCGTTCTTCCATTATCACTTAATGAGGTTCACAGGTATATTGTGAAGGTAGCCAAGACTCTACTGGCAGGTGGAAACATCAAGAAGAACGAAGAAAAGTTTGCGGCAAGAGGATTCTCCCCGGACGAAGCACAAATTCAACTTGACTGTTTTGCACTCGAGAAGGAGAAATTGTATTGACATTTATCATCATACCTGATGCACAGAAGAGCTCCTAGTTCAGAGGGAGCATGTAGGCCAGCAAGTTTAAGGATTTCATTGTGTCGAAGAGAAGTTAGCAGTGAGTTCCAAGTGGATCTACAATATCTAGCATGTAGAATATGACAACATATAGAAGTACAAAGCAAGGTTCGTGAAAAATCTCCCAAAAAGAGGGAGAATATTATGTCAAGACATTTGCTCTAGTTGTCAGGTACACCTTTGTTAGAATTATTATCCCTAGGGTTTATGTTGATTACATCAGATGGATGTAAAGACTATTTTCCTCGATGAAGTAATTGAAGAAGTGTACATAGAGCTACCTCAAGTTTTTGAGGTACATGAAGGAGTCTCCTGCTTACAGAAGAAGGCTTTATGGATTAATGGATCAAGGTTGATCTTGTCATTATATGACTTAACAAGAACAAAAGGACTCATGTGATAGAGGGAGTAGTAGTGGTTGAAAGATATGCTCCAGTTACTAAGAAGCAACAGTGGCAGAGGGAGCAGCCAGATCAAAGGAAGCACCCAGTCAAGGTGACCGGAAAGCAATTGTGATGATGGCTCCAATAAAGGAATGGTTGAGCCAAGGCATGTTGCTCAACATGTGTGGAAGTATGGTTGGATTCAAATTGGGCAGAGAGTACAAAAGACAGAAAGAGTACATCAGGATGTTGCTTCAGTTTGGGCTCCACTATGATTTCTTGGATGAGCAAGAGCAAACATCTATTGCACTAAGTACTATAGAGGTCGAGTATATGGTAGCTAGTTTGGTGAGTTGTGAAGCAGTGTGGGAAGCTACTCGAAGGATCGTTTGATCAGATGCAGGAGACAACCATGATCACAAGTCGAAGCACATCGAGATCATCGTACCACCACATCTGGGACATGGTACAAAAGGTAGCAATGAAGCTTCAATATAGACGAGCACGATGCTGACATTCTCACAAAACCTTTATCCCAAGGTGAAGTTTGTATACTTCAGGGACCAGCTTAGATTAGTTAAGAATGCTTCCCTCAATCAGAGGGAGTGTTGATGTTGTAGCATCAAGAGGTAGACATTCTCCCTAGGTCAGGATATTGACAAGTCAAAGGTATTGACCAAGGGCTATGTAATGTGGCTAGGGGGAATGGCCTAGAGTGCTCCCTAAGTGGGTGAGTGAGTGCCTTTAGCATCGGGCAGGAGAATTGCCATTCAATTAGCATGCAGGAATGGTAATAGCCCAGGGTTTCATCACAGGTCACAAGTGTTGACCAGGTTCCAGGTGATGACTTGGATAATTGGTGACTTTGCTCCAAGTCACGACTTGTTTAGCATGATGTTGATGCAGGCTGCTTTCCACATGGTTCTAAAATAAAACATGAAGTGGATCGATGTTGATTTGGGGTAGCATCGGATGTGCTCTAGCCACGACGTGGAGAGGCTAAGGCACATGAGATCTCCAATACCCAGAAATGGTTTGGGTGGATTCTAAACAGTTTGGGAGATATTAAAATAATTAATATTTTTAATGGAATCCCTAAGTCTAAACTTAGTGAAAATAAAATATTAATGTGTATTAATATAACACTGTGTTAGAAGGGTCCAAAAGTCATGGATCAAGCCAGATCTAATCTTAGCCGTTGATTAGGGACTTAATCTCGGCCGTTGATTTTTCAACGAGAAAAGGATAAGAGGAGGCTTGAGGGTCACTTGGAGAACACACCAAGAGATCAAGATTTCGACTTTCTGGGGCTCGGTTTGCTGAGAAAGTTGAGAGAGTGATCAGAGTTGCAGCTGAGGGGCAGTGAATACAGATGCTGAGAGGCAGAGATAGCACTGGGAGGATTAGCGTAGTCGCTGGAGAGAGGGACACAGAAGCAGCCAAGGGTTCACGCAGAGCCAGCCAGGGCTTACGCAGAGGCAGCCAAGAGATCAAGATTTCGACTTTCTGGGGCTCGGTTTGCTGAGAAAGTTGAGAGAGTGATCAGAGTTGCAGCTGAGGGGCAGTGAATACAGATGCTGAGAGGCAGAGATAGCACTGGGAGGATTAGCGTAGTCGCTGGAGAGAGGGACACAGAAGCAGCCAAGGGTTCACGCAGAGCTAGCCAGGGCTTACGCAGAGGCAGCCAAGAGCTACGTAGTGCCTCAAAGGGTCAGCGTGGGTGACGCAGAGGGCCGGAGGACTGATGCAGTGCCTCCAGAGGCTGACGCAGGCCAAGCCAGAGTGACGTTGAGCTAACATTAGGCCAGAGAGAGGCTGACACAGTCCCTAGAGGCTTACACTGGGGTTTCGTGGGGCAGATTGGAGCTGTGGAGTTGCCGGAGTGTTTATCCGAGGTTTCATCTGGAATATCTGCTTCCGAGTAGAGAGATACTACTGCTGAGATTTTTCTCTTTTGGGTGAGCCGGATTTGGCACCTAGATTGTATTCTAAAATTGCTTAATAAATCAAACCCTCAAATAGCTACACCGGTTTTCCCACATTGGGTTTTTCCGGGGACATTAGTCCAAAAACAACAGTGTCACTTGTATTTATTTCTAGCCTTTACATGGTAAA
The DNA here is from genome assembly GCA_031772625.1 of Pinus tabuliformis. Classification (NCBI taxonomy): domain Eukaryota; kingdom Viridiplantae; phylum Streptophyta; class Pinopsida; order Pinales; family Pinaceae; genus Pinus; species Pinus tabuliformis. Next base: position 663,193,480 of record CM062810.1, on the reverse strand, counting down.
TAACTTGTTAGTTAACAAAACAAGTAGGTAGGAAAAAATTAGTAAAGTGCATGAAGGGTTTCTAACAATTACACTTAGAAACTTCAACCAATCGATTCATAAACATAGCAAGTTCTTTCAACCTTTTTTGGGAATAGAGAATTTTTTCAACAATGAGAACATATGAAGAAGTTATTATGAATACCTCCCTAACTAGCAAGGTGTTAAATTTTGTAGCTATGGTCGGTCTTCATATGAAACAAAAATGATAAATATAATTCGAATCTCAAGTCGGCTTCAAAATAGGTAAAAAGCAATATTTGAAATTTAAATTCTTGCCTCCAAAATCAAGTCGGCCTGCCCCAAAAGTACAAGTCGGCTCAGTGTATAGTCGCACCACTTCGGGCAATCCAAGCACTATATAAAGGCCATTCGACCTCTTCCATTGGAAAGCAATTTCGGATAACAACTTCGAATCCCCTATTTACACATGCAAGGAAGAGTCTTCCGTGGCAGAATGAATTCATCTGAAGCAGACCAAAGTTTCTTTTGAGGAAAGATCAAAGTTCTCTGAGGCAAATCGAAGTTTCTTTGAGGTAGACTGAAATTCTCTGAGGCACTGTTGACCGAATTCTGAGGTCAGGTTGACCAAATTTCTGAGGCTACTTATCTCTGTTTGACCAGTTTTGACCTGGGTTTTATTGCTGGTCAGTTTGACTTTGTTTTGATTGAAAAAAATCAGATTGTATCTCTTGTTGAACTGAATAATTTCTCGAAGGTTGCTGGGTTTTTCCCTAGAAGAGGGGTTCCCAAAGTAAATATTTGTCTCTTGTTTGGCTGTCTCTTTATGCTCCTACAATCATTATTGTTCCAATTGTTGAGAACTTTTGTGTAATTGCTTAATGATAAATGTGAACAAAAGAAATCATTAGAAGTAATTATCAGATTAGAAGGTCTTGAAAAATCAACACTCTCAACAGAGGAGAAAGAAAAAAGGAAAAATTAAAGAATATGCTAGAACTTTTCTCTATATAATTTTAATCAATAAAAATGATTAAACATTCATATTTTCGCTGATGCATTATTTATCTTGTTTCTGATATTCGACGTTAATACTCATTAGATGACTCGTATTCAGAATACACAGAGAAAAACTGCAGTTCTAACTATGCGCATAAATATTTAATATGCATCAGAAGACTCACAACGCATAATTCTCACCATCTTGGGCTTCCACGTGAGGTTTTCCTTGGAAAAAATATTTTTTGCTAATATTAAGGGCCCATGCAAGTGGCTTATAGCCTAGCATCCAGATCACAGATGTTAACCACATTAACCATCAAAAATCCCTTCTGTATTTGCTGCCCTGTACAGAAATTCCCATATGAATTGATAAGACAGCTCCTCTTATTTCAGCTTAATTTTCGAAAGAAAAAGGAGCCAGATCACACAATGCATTTTTACTTCTGCAGTCTGAGAATCCTATTTAAATGTGCAACCACCACCTTGTAATTTGAAAAATGATTAGCATACTTTACCCATGACACATATTTTAAACATTAAACCATACTTTTAGTTACTGAAGGAGGCAAATGAAGTGGAGCCATATATAGATACAAAAAGGCATGATCTCTCTTTGACCAGCTGTAGACTACTTTAAATACAGACATTCTAGTTAAAACTCAAAAAGGATGACCAAGCAATAATAAACAACCAATAACTTATAACCAGAATACCATGCTAAATCCAAAGATTGGGCATCTTTGTACTGCGTTTGTAAATATTTTTCCATAAATATAAGACATAATTTTCAATGAACAAAAACAATAACTTTGATAATAATAGAACCCTATATATTTACCAAGACAGAACAGATGAAGCATTTGATAATGAAGTCTCTTCATATAGCGAACCAGAAGCACGAACTGCACCTAGTGACCCTACAAAGAACAACATATATAAAATTAATACTCACAGTCTGAAATATAATCTAAAACTAAATTGACTTACACCCAAACAAACAAGAGCACAACTGAATCTCAAAACCTCCAACAGTGGAGAAAAGCCTTGAAATAAACCCAAATAGCTGGTCGCTCTTTCAAAGAGCAAATGACAGAAAGGACAACAAACAGATACATAGAGGATTGATCAAAGATATGAGAAGGTTCCATTTAAGTCAAGTTTTGGACAGATGTGTGACAAGGCAATCTGTAATGCAGGAGTAAATTCTACCTTGGGAGTTGAAAAACGTAAGTCATCTTCCTTGGCAAGCTTTATGGAACTACATGTATATCTGAATCTTTTCCTTTGGAAACACTTCTTTTCTCAACTCTATGAATGGGTTTGATGGACTGTTGTAGGGGTTTGCAAAACATCATCTAGTCTGATTAGCAGAATTGGAAGATTTGGGAAGACCAACAGACATTTGAACGAAGTGTTAAGGGAGATGTAGTAGTCAAACAGAAAGAGGAATTTGTTGCAGTCAAGCCTGCAGAAAAGAAGCCAAAAGCATGTCAAATAGAAGAAGAAAAATTAGGTTGGTGTCAGGCAAAGAACTAGAGTGCACCAAGGTGTGCAATTGTCAAAGCAAGCCTTCATTGGGAGGTTTCTTGGGCACCAAATATCAAAGAGGAGTTTGAGGGTTTGGATGGAAGAGGAATGGAAGCCTCTACTTCACTACCTTCTAGAATTCCATGTGCTGGTTCAAGGCTAGTTAGCACCTTAAAACTGATGTTGATGCCCTCAAGATCATGGGCAAGTGATTGTTTTGGAAGTCTATTCCCTTATCCTTGAAATAGTGGAGCCCATATTTTGAGCCATGAACTGAGAGGTACTCAACCCAGCTGCTGTGCGCGAAACTTCCTGGAATGCCATTAGATTTCTGGTCAATGGATGCTTCTAGAGCCAGTGAAAACAGTATTGGGTTTTTTGTGGAGGTAGATGACAGTATGCCAAAGTCAAACATGCACACTGTAGCTCAAATTTTTGTAGAAGCAGACCTATTACTCCCTCACTTCTAGGGGTAACGACAGGAGATTTTTCTTCGATGAACCATGCAACAGACAATGGTCCTGGGGATGACATTCAGCATTCTACACAGACAGGTATCCCATAGATGCCTCTTATATCATGCTCAGCTCACTTATTTGTTGATGATGGTGCCCAACACACATGAGGTACATTTGTCTACTGCTTCATATTAAGTGTTAATGTCAATGTAATTGGCATGAAGTATGCATCATGGCTTTATTCAGATAATCAATCATGATGCTTGGAAGGTATGCCTTTTGCCTTGTTTCACCTTGGTGGTCATGATCAATTTCCTAGTCCAGTGGTGCCACTCTTGGGGAGAGAGGTGCTATTGAGGGACCTTGATAAGAGTAGTGTGCCCATGTCTCTTCATCCTAAAAATAGTCCATCTATTTCCCTTTTCCATTATCCTTTCTTTTGGGTTGGTTGTTGCTTGTACCCCAAAAAGGTTCAAGCTTCATAATCCAATGAGAATAAGGGGTTTGGATGCCCAAGGTTGATGTAGCTATACAAAAAAAAAGAGAAAAAAATGATACAAACTTCAAAATGCACAAGAAAATTGAAAGGGATACTAACGCTAAATCAAAAGCCAAAGAAGCTTGGGGTCTACCTGTTGATTTGGGGTAGCATCAGATGTGCTCTAGCCACGAAATTTGGTGGAGAGATTGGGGCACATGAGATCTCCAATACCCAGAAAGGGTTTGGGCAGATTCTAAACAAATCAGGAGATATTAAAATAATTAATATTTTTAATGGAGTTCCTAAGTCTAAACTTAGGGAAAATAAAATATTAATGTGTATTAATATGAATCTGTGTTAGAATGGTCCAAAAGACATGGATCAATCCAGATCTAATCTTAGCCGTTGATTAGGGACTTAATCTTGGCCGCTGAGATGTCAACAGAAAAAGTATAAGAGGAGGCTTGAGGGGCACTTGGAGAACACACTGAGGAAGACCAGACAGTTCAATTTCTGGAGCAGAGTTTGCTGAGAAATTGAACCAGTGGTCTAGGGAGCAATCAGGAGGCAGCAAGTACGGAACAAAGAGACGGGAGATCAGTGCAGAAGAGGTAGATGCAGAGCCAGAGGAAGCCACGCAGAGGCAGCAAAGACTGCGCAGAGCCAAAAGGGCCTGTATCATCCACCAGGAGTGACACAGAAGCCCAGAGAGGCTGCGCAGAGCCTCAATAGGCTGACACAAAGGGTTTTAGGCTGTAGCGGAGATCAGTAGGGCCTACGTTGGGTTTAGGAAAGTGTTGGAAGTTTTTTTATCTATGGGTAAGCCAATTTGGCACCCTGTTGTACAAGAAAATTGTTGAATAATAAAATCCTCCCTTGCTGCACCGGTTTTCCCACATTGGGTTTTTCCGGGGACATTAGTCCAAAATAACTGTGTCAATGTGTGCATATTTTTGTTTCTGTATTACGATGTGATATCTGCAGCAGTATTTATTTTAATGTTTGTTGAAGTAATTTCATGAATAACTTATGATGAAATAAGTAGGAAAAGTAACTCAGTTGTTGCAATGATATAATTTTCACACTATCCTTCACTATGAGACCATTGCCCTAAGTCCTACGCAATGAAATGTATAAACTAAAGATGGACCTGTTGTACACATTTTACCAAAGTTCGAAGGAAGCAGTTGTACCAAATTTTTCAAATGATCGAGATCGTCAGGACATCGGTTTATTGTGTCATTGTAAACCCATTTTGCAAATTCGTAATGTAAATGATGCTACTAAGACCATGTATATATGTAACAACCTATGTAAGCCTATTATTTTGGCGAAAATTTCATCCTAGGAGATTTTTCATCTCACTAATTCATCTATTCTTCTAAATACAGATAGTCGGCAGAGTTTTTCCCTCCAACCTCAACCCAAACCTAAGGTGGAATTTGTTGTCAAAGTCTTAGGTGAGCCCTAGTGTTTTAATCATGTCTTATCTAAAAGTGGTTTGGGAATAATTTAAACTAATTGGTTAAATTATTTTATTACAAATCACTTGGTCTACTAGATCATGTTGTGTCGCAGAATTGGGTGTGTAATTTGAGGGTCTATACCGAACAAGTGTTCTCCCTTTGAGGGTTGAAAATATAATCATCTTATGTAAAAAATATTTTAGTGCATGGTCCCTCATACTTAGACACCATGGCTAAAATATTAGAAGGTGGAAAAAATATTTAATCCCCTCAAGTGTCAATTAATTAATTTTTCTGGCAAAAATTAAATTAATCCTAAGCTAGAAAATTAATTAATTAGAGTCAAATTTAGAGTCTTAGAGAAATTAATTTCCACAAATGGAAAAAATTGTGGGTATCAAAGAAATTAATTTTTGGAGGTCCTCCACCAAGGGAATATTGGAAATTTCAAAAAAAATTGGACCCATGGAGCTTGGTTGTTAAGTCATAGACTAAAGTCAATTTTTTGAGGAAATTAGCTCAAAATAATTAATTTTGAGCTAATAAAAAATGGGTTAAATGAGAAATTCGAAAATTCCTCAAAAATAAACATTTTCAACGTTGGAGATTAAAAGATGATCAAATATTTTTCGACAGACGAGATTATTTTGACGGAGATCAAGCCAACTAGTCATTATTTTTCTACTTGGAGGATTTATCTATAAACTTAGAGTCATTTTTGTCTCAAGCCATCTAGTTTTGGCTTATGTAACTCTGAAAAGTTTATGTAAATTACTGTCCCACTAGGAACGTTGGTATAATCATAATAAAGACTCTGGGGTGCAATTCACGGTGTCTCTAAGTTGATGATTTGTGGTACGTGTTAGGTAAGGGCATTCCTATATTGTGCTTTATAAATATTTTGATTATTATTTCATTGTAGGTGATAGGAACATTCTATTGGCAAGTTGTGGGCTTATCTTAAGTGATCTTATTCACTGGATGTTTTAATGATTTGTTCTTCAGAAATACATAGTGTTTGTAGGTTCCCTAGCCCTTGGACTCCAATTTCACAAACTTTGGATAGAGGTTGACTATGTTTGGACTAATTATTTTTATGGTGTCCTAACTTCGATACTGTATTTTATTATTTATCTTTCAAAACACATTTAGCCACTACTAAAGATTTATAAAATTTCAACAAAATTCCAAGCATTTTACATGTATATTTTGTAAATATAATTTGTATAATACACTTGTAAATTATTTTTTCTAATCTTGGTTTTGCAGCTGGGATTTTTGGGGTTTTGAAGTAATTTTGAACTTTTGTATATATTGGGGTTTTGGGCATTTTTATTCTCATTTGTGCATGTGAGAGCTGGATTGGAGCTAGATCTAGGCCCTTGAGAGTAAGATTTAGCCTCTAAATTTTTTTGTAGGGCCATCCATTGAAGATTTGCAATGTTCTACCAAAACTCCGGTGCGGGGAGACGCACAGGGGGGATGTGTGGGAGTACCCTCAACTTTTAGGGAAATTTCGGAGATGCGGGGAGACATCGAGGTATATAATTTAATAGATATATATATATATATATATATATATATATATATTTCAAGTTCATATTCATTGTTCATTGTTCAATAATGAAAGCATAAAAATATTCAATAGACAATTGAATCATTGATCCATCTTCATCATTCATTTTGATACATACATCATTCATATGACATACTCAAGTTTCATTATTGAATTATTCATACATACCATGAGATTCGATAAAAATAAATAAAAATCAATAATGAAATATTCAAATACATTGATCCATATCATTCATCATTCTACAATCTACATTGATTTAAAAATTAAATTCATCATTCATCATTCTACAATCTAAATTGAAAGCAAAACATACTAGTATATTTTCAAAGTTTGAACACTAAATTTATATAACTCAAAGTTTGAACCTAGGTTTTAGACTTTTAGTTATTTAATATTTTTTTGTTCTATTTAGTTTTAATTTTAAATTTTTTTAATTGTTTTGATTTTTTATTTTTAATTTGGGTCTTATTAGACAAATTTAAAGGGGGACGCCCAGAAGCACCCTTTTTGAACGGAAACACCCAAACACACCCTTTTTGGGGATTCTAGACTCCCACACTGAAGGGGGATGCCCAAACGCATCCTTTTTGGGGAGTCTAGACTCCCACACTAGGGAAGTGCACCCCCTTGCATCTCCCCGATACTCCCCAAAAAGGGTGCATGGGGAAACGCACCACCAAGAGACTCCCCGTCTCGGGTGCGACAGGTGCGTGCACCCGACCCTGGGGGACACATCCCCATGGAACACAAAAGATTTGCAGTAAATCTGAAGATCTGAAGCAAAATTATCTTCGAGTAAGGTTTCAAAAAAATTTAGGGCCCGAAGGCTCAACGTCCTCCTCTTAGCCCTTCTTCCTCCAAGGTCAACCATTTTCGGCCTCTTGGAGGTTGGCCGCAAGCCCTAGATGGCCTCAACGTCCTTTTCAGTACTTGTCCTGGGCATTTAAGGGCCTAATAGGCCTAGCCTTCTCGACCTTCCCTCCCTTGCTTATTCGTGAGGCCTTAAGGCCTCGACTTCCCTCTTCTTCCCTCTGCTCTCCCTTCTCCCCCTCGCTCGGCCCATCGTCCTCCCTTTTTGGTCCTCCCTCCTCTCCTCCCCCCTTCATCCTCGAAGCCGCGACCCCTAAGGGCTTGCGGCAAGCCTTTAGAATGCTTGGATCACCCTAAAATTGCAGCCACGGACTCCCCTCCAAAACCCCAGAAATACCCAAAAAGGGTTTGGCCTAACTGCAAGCCAAAACTGAGCCCACCAAGTGATGCAGATTCCCCAACTAACTAGCAATTCGCCCTACTATAAAAATGAGGATTTCAGAACCGAATATTGCCCGAAAAATTCTATAAAAATAGCTAGAGACTCCTCTCAATAAACCCAAAAAAACCCAGAAAGAGTTTGGGTTAAATCCAATGTGCCCCGGTGACCCCAAGAAATGTGTATGGTTCTAACAAGTTGGAAAAACACCCGTTGAAAGAATTTTGTTGTAGAAGGCCAATCAATTACTGGAAAAATATCCTCCAAGCCGTTTTTTTCTCCTTAGCCCGAACTCCCCAAATCTCCTTGTCTAATGTCTGCGCATTAGTTGTCCAGAACCCCTGAAATAGATAAATTCGACCCTGCAAATCACTAAGGAAAAACTTGTCATCCCTATGGATAAATCTCTACAAATTCTCCAGCCAAAACTCCATTATTTGCTAGCTTCTCTCAGCCCCTTCAAATTTCCTTCTACACCCTAAGAGAAGCACGCTCCAGCTGGAAATGGTCTGCAATGTAGCTCCTAGAGAAGCCCTGAGATGGACTCCTTCTTACTCCCCTAGGGTGACACTCGAAGTTCACCGAAGGTAGAGGTGGAATTCCCGCTCGGAAATTCCTTGTGCTAAACAGCATGGTTGTCTTAGCTAAGCAGCTCAAGAGAACTAATGTTGAAATTGTAAAATGACCAAAGATAATCCACAAAATGAGTCCATCCTCCTTTTATAATTTCTCCTCATGCCTCTAGACTCCTTTTTTAATATTATTTTATTGGTGGGGGCCATTTTCCACTAAGTCACTTTTGCTACCATTTAATAAAATAATAATTTGTCGCTATTCTCTAATAAAATAATACTAGCCACCTTTCTCCAATAATATTTGCCCCTTTTTAATTAATATTACTAAAATTGGGCAAAATTCCTTAGTGACTCTCATGCTCACAAAATTAGGGATATTACAATCCTCCCCACCAAAAATTGTTTGTCCTCAAGTAATGCTCGAACAAGCGTTCTCTCTCTCTCTGTTGACCAAACTATCACTGCAAACAATATTGGGGTCCCAAATGTGCCACTGAGTCACCCTGAATCCTTGCACCATCCTGTCATAAATGAATCCCTTGATACCAGGGTCCCATGCTAATCTCAAAAAGATGCCACCATGTCGACACTGCACCACTCTGATTACAACTGATTGCCCATCATGCGCATACCGTATCCTCCTCTCCTGAAACCCAATGGTGAAATACTGACAAATGGCAAATACATCCCGCCCAGGCAGCTCCATGATGCCAAAGCCTACCCATCCAAAGCTAACCCCAAACTTGTGCAACAACAAGGAAAGCCTGCCTCGCCATACGATGAAGGCCTTCGCGAACCCCCATGTGTCAACCCAAGAGTGAACTAGGTCGCTCTCTGCCATAACTTCGCTCATAATTAGACAAAGTGATCTATCAACCAACTGAATCCCTGGATCCCATAGCCAGACCTCCTGCGACATAGCTCTGACAGCTGTTGGAATCCATCCTTGCCTCATCTCTAGTCCCTACATGCAATCAATATATATGCTCCATATATCATGAACTAATCTGATACATGCTAAACTACCCTGTGCCTACCATTGCGTATACTGATGACCACTGGAAACCGCATGTGCCAAATAGCTACCCCCTGAATGCAGCTAATAGATGGGTTTCCGATACTCGCAATCGATTCAATATATGTTGATCCATCCTACTCCTGCCAACCATCACCACTAATTTTGTCATCCACCCTCTCGATAATGTGCCAATACAATGTCTGGAGCCCGAACACCCACTAGAACACTTCCTCAATCATACACGGTATCCTCTGCTCATGCAAGATCCTGACATGCCCTGTGGAAAGAGTGGAACATGTCTCCCCCATGACCAGCTCCCCAGGTGTAAGCTCAGTGATAAACAATATGACACCCCTACAGAAGATCACCTCATCTCCCACCTGTGGCCGTCAACTGACGCACCAACCCTGCTCCTCCACTAGAGAATATCTATCGTGCTCCTGAGGCACTGAATCTCATAGCATCGTCTCAGGAAAATCCCCCAAGTCCTGTTATCCACACTGTGGGTTTGGATCGAACACAACATAGCTCCCCTCAACGGCACGCAGTGCCAACAAGTGGAAGATGTGCGTGTTTCGATGGGTATGATCAAGAACCCATGTGGATGCTCCTAGCCCGTCCCATTACCGATCCGCTCTCCCAACCTAGGTATGTCCACCCCAATGACATGCCTGACATCCATGTCAAGGAATCTACCTGCTAGTAGCACTCCCTCAATCCGCATTGCAAACCTACACATTATTGCATATAACCATGTATCCTCGTGTCTCCTGGCATACAATTGCACCCAATCACACATATTTGTGCACCGTCGGACCCTACTACATGCTACTGCAACATCCCGGATCAACTGGCATCCCTCCTGTATTGATATGTCTATCACTCTATGAGGGAATGCACTAAGATGTGAACCTCTCCTCGTACACCACAATGCAAACTTGCACACCATTGTGCACTAATACACACCTCTGTGCTCCGTTGCGTACCCCTATACACCCTTCGATATCAAGGTCTAAGAATGAATCCATAGGCAACATCTCCCATTTTATCAGGATCGTCATCTCTACTACCACTCTGCTGGTAATCCCTCCATGATGTGAGCTATATCTCCTCATCTGCCCAGATAGACCTAAGTGGCCTAACTCCTCACATGCTAGCAGGAATGATACTACTATGCCTAGCCTCAGTAGCTCCTGCGTCCCATATGATAATAAGAGAGCATTGTCTCCATACAATGCCCTATCTAATAGCCTGTTGATGCCACCACCTCCTACCAGCTCCTGCCAAAGTAAGCTAATCACCCTATGACTCCACGCACAGTCAATATGTTGAAATTTCTAAGTCTACCAGTTAGAAATGCTCCATGCACTTTACTGATTTATTCCTACCTACTTGTTCCATTACTGAACAAGTTATTTACAAAGTAAATACTGAAAATAAACACTAATGCATGTTCAACATATTACAAATCATCAACAGAAGGAAACAGAAACAAGAACACAAAATAACATCGTTATTTTTGGACCAATGTCCCTGGGAAAACCCAATGCGGGAAAACCGGTGCAGCTATTTGAGGGTTTTCTTATTAAGCAATTTCAGAGTACAATCTGGATGCCAAATCCGGCTTAACCAACAGAGAATGCCCTTGGCAGTAGTACCTCTCAGTCTGAGGCAAATATCCCGGCTGAAACCCTGAATAAACCCTCCGACAACTCCTCAGCTCCAATCTGCCCCAGAAACCCTAGCGTCTGCCTTTCTGGACTGCGTCAGCCTCAAGAGGCCCTGCGTCAGCCTTCTGGCCCTCTGCGTCAGAAACGCTGGCCTCTCTGAAGCACTGTGTAGCTCCTGGCCGCCTCTGCATGGTCCTGTGTGAGCCCTGGCTAGTTCTGCGTCACTCCCTCTGGCTCCTGCGCTGATCTCCCGGCACTATCTCTACCTCTCTGTCCCTCTATACTCACTGCCCCTCAGCTGCAACTTCGATCACTAATTCTATCTCTCTTAGCAAACCCCACTTTAGAGAATAGAATGACTGGTCATCTGGTGTGCTCTCCAAGTGACCCTCAAGCCCCCTCTTATACTTTTCTTGTTGACATATCAACGGCTGAGATTAAGTCCCTAATCAACGGCTAAGATTAGATCTAGCTGATCCATGTCTTTTGGACCATTCTAACACAGTTTTATATTAATCCACATTAATATTTTAATTTCCCTAAGTTTAGACTTAGGGACTCCATTAAAAATATTAATTATTTTAATATCTCTTGAACTGTTTAGAATCTGCCCAAACCCTTTCTGGGTATTGGAGATCTCATGTGCCCCAACCTCTCCACCAAATTTTGTGGCTAGAGCACATCTGATGCTAACACAAATTAACACAATATGCCAAGACAACTCATGAAATTTGTATGCTCCCCTGTCAAACCATCATGTCACTAGTGCTGACTGGGGCTCCGATGGAGATCTGAAAATGTGTGCACACCCAAACGTCAGATCCATCATGTAGCTACTACCTTCACCTACCAGCTCTATGATGTGATGGGAAATCCCACCTAGATCCCAATAACAATCTAGCTCTCGAGTCCCTCTGGTAATCCTTGGCCTCTGCTGAACTATGGCCATGGATGTATCCAACCGCCTAGCCTGCACCATCGAGTACCATCTCATTACCTCTCGCCATCCAATCCCAAAGGAGGGATCGAATGTACAATCCACTGTGGAAGGAACAAGCCCTCCAAGATGATGTGGTGTCATACTCAACTCATGTCGCTCAGTCCTGCTAATCTTTCTTTGGATCCCAAATCTACATTAATCACATCATCACCAGCATCACGGTACACCAAGGAGAAACAAAGAAAGCAAAAAAACAATGGAAAAGACAACACTAAGCTTCCACAGTCTGCCCCATATGAAAAAAATGGGAACAAAAAGAAGAAGAAGTTTGAAGCATCTGATGATCGGGAGCAGCTCGATATTCGGATAAGATAGAGTCCTTCGATATGCAAGACCGGACATGGCACATTCGAGAAGCAACCCACAGACTTGTCAAAAAGTCGGCAGATGCTCAGTATGTACTATGTTGAAGACATCTGATGCCATAGGGCATCTTTGTATAGTATATCAAATATCTAACCCTACTCTTTTTCTTTTATGTCATTAGTTAATTTTGTTTCACGCATTTAAGTTACATGTTTTTTCATATCAGTTTGTTAGAGTAGATTTTTCCTATTCTAACAAATATTCTATGTATGCATGATGATTTCGATCTTGAATGGATATCTATTTGATGGACTTTTGTTTTCTTGGATACAGGATTTTGGATTCTCACATTGCTCCATTGAAGCAATGTGTCCCCATATGGAGCCAGATGTTGCACACATTTTGTAACAGTTCCAAGGAAGTAGTTGTACCATTTTTTTGTTTGTTTTATGTTCAAAAACACCAGCCAATAGATTATTATGTCATTGTAAACCCATTCTGCAAATTTGTAATGTAAATTATGCTAGTACGACTATTAATTATGTAAAAAACTAGCTAAGCCTATTATTTTAGAGACAAATATCATTCTAGGATGTTTTTCGTCTCATTGATTATCTGTGTTTCTAAACACAGGTGATCGGCAAATTTTTTCCCTCCAGCCTTACCCCAAAGCTAGGGTTAAGTTAGTCCTAGTGTTTTAATCGAATCCTTTGTAAAAGTGATTTGGGAATAATTGAAGCTATTTGGCTAAATTATTTTATTACAAATCACTTGGTCTACTAAATCATATTGTGTCACAGAATTCGGTAAGTTTTATGAGGGTCTATAGCAAACGGGTATTCCCCCTTTAACGGTTGAATTTGTAAAATTTTATGTAAAAATATTTTAGTACATGGTCCCTCATACTTAGACACCATGGCTAAAATATTTGAGGGTGGAAAAATAATTAATTCCCTCATGAGTCAATTAATTAATTTTTCTAGCAAAAATAAAATTAAATCCTAAGCCAGAAAATTAATTAATTTAGAGTCAAAATTAAAATGTTAGATAAATTAATTTCTCCAAGTGGAAAAATTCATGGGTATAAAAGAAGTTAATTTTTGGAGGTCCCCCACCAAGGGAACATTGGAAATTTTAAGAAAAATTAAACCCTTGGAGCTTGGTGGTTAAGTCAAAGTCAAATTGTTAAGGGAATTAATTCAAAATAATTATTTTTTGACTAATAAAAAATGGGTTTTATGAGAAATTCGAAAATTCCTCAAAAATAATTATTTTTTACGATGGAGATTAAAAGATGATCAAATATTTATTAATGATGGAGATTATTTTGACAGGGATCAAGCTAACTAGCCGTTATTTTCCACTTGGAGGATTTAGCTATAAAATAGAGGTCATTTTGCTTCTCAAGTCATGATGAAAGCTCTGACTCTAGTCTATGTAATTTTGTAACACAGGTTTTGTTCCACTGATCTGTTGGGAACGTTTAAAATATCATAATAAAATACTTTGGGGTTCAGTTCATGGTGTTCTTTGTCCGATGATTTGTGGTATGTGTTGGGTATGTGCTTTCTTTTATTCATTAGATGGTGATAAAAACATTCTATTGGTAGATTTTGGGTCTATGTTAGGTGATATATGTCTAACAAGCTTTATTGAAGAGTTTGCATGTTCCCTACTTTGGAGGAGAGTTGAACTTGTTTGGGCTCCGAGAATTTTGTTTGGTTTTCTTACTTCGCTAAGGTTGTGGCAAATACCATAACTTTCGAAACACATCTGATCTATGGTCATTATTCATCATTTAAAAAATTATTTACTCAAAAATATTTATTTCCAAGCATTGTATATTTGTGTATAATTTGGAAATTATTTTTGTAAATAAATTTTTGTAAATAAATTTTTCTAACCCTTATTTTGCAACAACTGGGTTTGGAGTTTTTAGTTTATTTTCGTCTATATTGGGTTTTTTGGGAAAATTTCATTTTATTTGTATAGGTGAAATCTCTCAAGGGATCAAAGAAAGGAGTAAACTTTTGAAGTTTCCAACCCACCCTAGACGTCTAGGGTTTTTGAGCCCATTTTTGCAAGTTGCTTATTTTTAGACTGGGGAAGAAACACATTTTTTGAAGGCCCTAGCCCTTACCCAACCTAAAAGGCTAGTGTTTGGGGCCTATTTTGCAAGCATTAAGAAGCTCGTAAGCCCTACAAGGGCTAGATCTCATTGCGAGCAAGGGTTTCTTCAAGGGATGGGCATTTTATCTATAATAATTTGTGATTGCAACAGTCATAAAGGTCCGATCTTTTCGTTTTGAGCTAACATTTTGTGAATATAGGTGTTGAGGAGTGATTTCTCTCACATCTCCAAACTTCGCATAGGCCATTAGGCCTTGGGGTTTGTTTCTATTGCCTTCATCTCTCATTTTAATTGACTACATAATTTATAGAATATCTGATATATTGATATAACAGTAACATAATCATCATAATGCAAGCATAAAGAACCTACACATTAAGCTAATAACTCATACAAGACATCAAAATAAATTACAAGGGTTTGATCTATCAATTTTATTGTTTTATGTTGGCTGTCATATAATTTTCAAGGTCTGATTTGAAATTGCAGAGGTCTGATCTGAAAGTTTCAGGTCTGATATAATTGTTACAGCAGTGTATTCAGGGCATAAACACACATAAAATAAGCCTAAATTCATTAACAAATCGCTTAAGAAATTGAACATTAATCTTGCAGTTAAATTTATTGCATATAAGTTTTTTTTAGGACTATTGGGCAATTTCCAAATCTAATATGTTTGCTACAACCATTTATGCAGTCATATAAACTAAATAAGAATCATCAAAATTGACTAAAGATCATCTAAAAATCACTCAAATTGATTAGCTAATCATTGGAGCTTATTTGGCATTAATATTTAGGCACCTTGTTGGTTTATTAAGGACTGAATCACTGATTTTCTGAGTTATTACAGATTTGATATACATCATTTTGAGGTCTGATCTGAGCATAATAAATCTGATCTATAGTGTCTAAACAGTCCTATAATCAAGTGAATATCATTGGAAGTTAAATACAATGATTTTCTAGCTTATCTTTCGCATCTTGCATCACTTCTTGACTGCTGATATAAAATTGCAGGCCTCTGAATACAAGGTTGCAGCGATAATAAATCACATATAAGTCTCTAAAATTGGGTAAGGAAATTTTACAATTCATAATCATTCATGGTTGAAGTGATTTCGGCTAAACTTTAGTCATTGGCACCGTGTATTGGAAATCATTTGCTAATTAGATAAGTGCTCTAAGTTTCCTAAATTGCTATCATTGTTTTCATTTGTTGGTCAATATCTTTGTGGAATTATTGTAAGAAGATCTCTTGTTGATTGTTGGCAATTGTATCATTGAGCACTCGGTCCTGTTTAAGATTGTCTTTCAATGTATTGTTAAGTACTCTTTTTATAAGATAATCAACATGAAGTACTTGAATCACATAAACAATCTTAACTCAAGGCTCTTAGGAATATTCTTGCATCTAATAATTTACCTCCAAGCATAAGCTTGCTTGATAGACATTTAAGACAACCTTTCACACCTAGCTTGAGGAGCCTAGCACCTCTTTAGTGGCTAACACCGTGACCTTGCAATCGTCAGAGCCACAGTCTTTGCAGCGTCGGAGACATCGGATGGTAACGTTAATCAAGCCTCTGTTAGCTTCTCATTGGCTTCCATCCCACAACCTACTCTAGAAACTAGTTCCAAAATAGTTAAGAGGAAGGAACCATCTTGAACAGGCATATAATTAAAAATAACCAAGATTCTTGAATTTCACCTAAGTCTTAGGATTTGCATAGCATATAGGTTAGTTAAACATTCAAGCAGTGGTTTTTCATCCATTCATTCGGTCCGTAGATGATATAAAGCAATTTGACTCCATAAGGCACTAATCTCATTGTTAATTAAATGTAATCTCTAAAAGCTTGTTAAATCAACTAAGTGGCTAGGTCATTCAATTGTGTCTCCTAGACTCCTTGGTTGCCAACTTGTCTTTCATTTCTATCTTCCATAGGGACTACCTCCCATAGCTTGTTGTTGGGAAACAACTAGAATGAAGTGAGCAGGGATCAGATTGACAGCCCCCAACTTGAGTCGTTGTCGCACCATGCCTGTACAATTTGTTGATTTGTGGTAGCATCGGATGTGCTCTAGCCATGAAAATTGGTGGAGAGGCTAAGGCACATAAGATCTCCAACATCCAAGAATCATTTAGGGAAATTCCATCCGGTTGGAGAGATATTAAAATAATTAATATTTTTAATAGGGTTCCTAAGTCTAAACTTAGGGAAATAAAAATATTAATGGGTATTAATATCAAACTGGGTGAGAATGTTCTAAATGACATGGATCAAACCAAATCTAATCTTAGCCGTTGATTAGGGACTCGATTGTTGAAGACTCAACAGGAAAAGATAAGAGGAGGCTTGAGGGTCAGTTGGAGATGCACCAAAATTGATCAGTCAGTTCAATTTTCTGGAGCTGGGTTTTGCTGAGAGAATCGAGCTAGTGATCTGTTGTAACGAGGGGCAGTTCGGCACGAGGCCGAGAATACATAGCAGAGAGGCAGAGATAGTGCCAGAGAGACAGCGTAGAGCCTAGGGAGGCTGACACAGAGGCAGCTGGGACTTACGCAGAGACTGAGGAGACCAGCATGGGTGACGCAGAGGGTCAGAGGGTTGACGTAGAAAGCCAAGAGGCTGATGCAGAGGCATTAGTAGATGCGCAAAGGCTACCAAGGCTGACGCAGGGCCAAGAGGCAGCGCTGGGTGATTTTTCGTGGGGCAGACTAAGTGTTGGTGAGCTGAGAGGGTGACGTAATCCCTATCAGAGTGACACAGAACAGTGAAGAAGCTTGGAGCAGCTTTTGTTGTCCAGCTAAGGAGTTGTCGTAGTTGTTGTGGGATCGTTCATCCGGTGATTGATTAGCCAGAATATCTGTCTCCGAGGAGAGGTATTACTGTCGAGGACATTCTCTGTTGGGTGAGCCATTTCTGGCACCCTAGTTGTATTCAAAAACTGCATAATAATAAAACCCTCATATCTGTTGCACCGGTTTTCCCGCATTGGGTTTTTCCAGGGACGATTGTCCAAAAAATAACGGTGCCCCTTGTGTGTTTGTCTCAGTTATTTCAGTTGTTGATCTGTATATGTGTTAACGTTGCACTTGTGTTTATTTTCGGTATTTATATTTATAAATAACTTGTTAATGAAAAGAACAAGTAGGAGAAAATAAACCAGATAATGCAGTAGGGATTTCTGACATGTCAGACTTAGAAATTTCAACATGGTATCAGAGCATTGCAGATCACAGGAGAACTGAAGGCACCAGCAATAATCTAAAGAATTTGCAGCAGTAGTAGTTGTCCCGAGAGACAACGTTGTTCCATAGCAGAAGCAGCGGAGAAGAAGTGACGCAAAGGGTCTGCGTCATCATTTTGAGCCAGGACAAGGGTCAGCGCAGAGGCAGAGAGGGGCAGATCAGACCTACGCAGTTCCCGATCATCTTTCTCAGCCAAGAAGGATCGACGTTGTGGCTAGGAGGAGCAAATTTTGTCGTTGCCGGGAGTGCGCAGAGCCTGAAAGGCTCAATTTCTTCAGTTGTCGGGGCTTGTGGAGTTGTGGATAGATTGTGGTTGAGAAGTTGGTGGGGTGATGGTTCTATCAGAACAGAACAGTACCTAAGGAGATGGAACCAAGGTAGAGGAAGTCACTACCTTGACAAATTTCTAGCCAAGAAATCCAAATCCGAGTTGCAGTTGCAAGGAGGATTGGAGAGGAGTGATTCGACAGCTAACCAGAGGATTTCCAGGAGGGAAATCAGAACTTAGAGGGAGATTTCCAGGAGGGAAGTCGAATCTCAGAGGGAGTCCAAAAGAGGAGCTGAAATGGCAATGAACGGACTGAGGAATCAGGACAGGTTGGACGAGGCTTCCAACTTTGTCATCTGGAAGACCAGGATCCTGGCAGTCTTGGATCGACATCGCATCAAGGACTTTGCCTTGAGAACCATGGCTATCCTAGTCGACCCAGCTGAGAATGAGAATATGAGGATGCAATGGTGAGGGCGAAGTGCATGATCCTAGATGAGGTCAAAGATCATGTCATACCACATACTATTGAAAAGAACACAGCAAAGGAGATGTGGGATACTTTAACGACCTTGTATCAGGGCACTTCCATGCAACGGAAGATGTTATTGGAAAATCAGTTGTGGTTGTATCAGATGCAGAAGGGACAGCAGATAGATCCATTCCTTCTCAGGTTGCAGGAGATTTGCGACCAGCTTACTCCCGTGGGGTCTACACCAAATCCAGAATTTATGGTCAGGATTGCCCAGAATGCAGTCTCCGAGGAGTGGGAAACATTTGTCCAAAGTATTTTGGGCAGGGCTACTCTTCCAAGTTGGGAGGAGATGTGGGCAGCTCTTCGCCAAGAAGAGATCGGGAGATTGACCAAGGTGGGGAGTAGTGGCAAGGGAAGTCGAATCAAGAAAGAGGAGGAGGAGGATGTGGCTCTAACATTTGCGGGACAACAAGGGAAGAGGAAGAAGAAGGATATCTCCAAGGTGAAGTGCTTCAATTGTGGGAAGCTAGGACATTATGCATCCCAGTGTCCCAGGAAGAAAAACAAGGAAGAGGCTTCTGCTTCTAAAGAAGTTCTAGCAAAAGCGGAGAAAGAGGTCGAGACTAATGACGACAGTGCCATGAGTGCTCATGCACCTCTAGAGGAGGTGGGGAGACATCGAGTTGTAGTCGGGAGGACTACATACTAGGGGCAGGATCCTTGAGGTGCCCAAACTCTTGAATCATATCCTGATACGGGAGCCCTTAACGACAGTAGCAAGATAACAAGGGTCGGGTGGAGCAAAGTGTAGTGGAGCAGCAAGACAATGCTTGAGTACGGAAATCTGAGGCAGCGCAGTGTGTTGAAATTTCTAAATGTTACCCATTAGAAATCCCTACTGCATTATCTGGTTTATTTCACCTAATTGTTTATTCTTTAACAAGTTATTTATTCATATAAATATTGAAAATAAACACAAATGCAGCCTTAACTCATATACAGATCGACAACTGAAATACTAGACAAACACACAAGGGACACCGTTATTTTTGGACGATCGTCCCTAGAAAAACCCAATGCAGAAAAATCGGTGCAACAGTTCTGAGGGTTTTATTATTGTGCAAATTTCTTAAGCACAACTAGGGTGCCAAATTGTCTCACCCAACAGAGATTTTTACACGACAGTAATACCTCTTCTCAGAAGCAGATATTCAGGTTCCCAGCACTAGTCTGCCCCACGAAAATCCTTCAAGCGCTTCTCCAACGCTCTATGTCAGCCCTGCTAGCCTCTACGTAGCTCTAGAACCCCCTGCATCAGCCCTCTGCCTCTTTGCGTCAACGCTTTGGCCTTTTGCGTCACCCATGCAGGCTGTTCAGCCTCTGCACGATCTCTAGCCACCTTTGTGTGGCTCCTGCTGCCTCTGCGTAGCTGACCCTCTGGCACTATCTCTGCCTCTCTGCTATGTACTCACTGCCCCTCGCTGCAACTCAGATCACTTGTTCGAATTTTCTCAGCAAACCCCGCTCCAAAAAATCGAACTGACTGATCAATATTGGTGTATCTCCAACTGACCCTCAAGCCTCCTCTTATACGTTTCCTGTTGAGTCTTCAACGGCCGAGATTAAGTTTCTAATCAACGGCTAAGATGAGATTTGGCTTGATCTATCATTTAGAACATTCTCACCCTGTTTTATATTAATACCCATTAATATTTTAATTTTCCTAAGTTTAGACTTAGGAACCCCATTAAAAATATTAATTATTTTAGTATCTCTCCAACTAGGTGGAATTTCCCCAAACCATTTATGGGTCTTGGAGATGTTATGTGCCTTAGCCTCTCCACCGATTTTCATGGCTAGAGCACATTTGATGCTACCACAAATCAACACAGTGGAGGTTGCAACAATGCGAGAGGCACAAAGATGTATGCAGCAGCGCAGTGGCAGCAGAGGGAGCACAGGATAGCAGCAAAGGCAACTTCAGTTTGACGAGGCTTCCAGACTGATTGGGATGTCAGTATTTGGGAAAAGTCCAGAAGACACAACTGAATGGCCTAGCAACTTGGTTAATTTAGCAAGTTTAATGATTTGATTAGATTACTTTGAAAGACCAATACCTTACTGGAGTCAAATTATTTGCTTAAAGTGAATTATCTACCAAGCCACTGGGTGAACAGCTGTTGCTTTAGGATGCTTCACTATCCAATATGAAGCAACACCTAAAACTAGGTGAAATGCATGACCTTGGTTAATTTTAAGTTAAATGCATAATTAGATGAATCCTTTCCATTAGTTATTTTGAAACTAGTCTCTAAAGTAGGTTGTGGAGAGAAGCCCAGGGAAAGATAGCAATGGCTTTATTAACAATAACTCCCCTGGAAATCTAACCAACTGATGCCTTTGATGCTGCAGAGACTGTGGCTCTAAAAACTACAAAGTCGTCGTGTTAACCACTAAAGAGGAGCTAGACTTTGCAAGCTAGATGAGAATTTTCAACCAACCTTATGCTTGGAGGTAAGTTAATTAATGTAATACTATTCCTAGAATGCAAGTGCAAAACGAGTGATTAGCCTTAGGTGAGATCGTAAAATGTTTTAAGTACTTTGAGACAAATTATCCAAGATATATTTGATTTAGAGCAATGAAGGAAAGTACTTAACAATCATAGCAAAATCTTCACCAAAAGCAGTGCTTAATGAACTCTTTAGGTTACCCAATGACAAGTGGAGTGTAAGGCAATTCAAGATTAGAAATCTCACAATGGACAATTATGTGATCAATAACAATACATGTAAAATGCACAAGTCCAATGTTTCTCTTAACAATGTTAAAGTGCCAATTAGATAATGCCAATCCTTCAACAAGATATTAATTCAAGATTACTCTTATCACAATATCAATGTGGTGATCAATCAAGTGCTTTTAGAGTGAGTTAACTTCAATGTTGTAATGAAGTGTTAGTATGAGATGTAAGATTTATATATGAGCAGAAAATAACTTGCAATATAAATGTAACGAGTTTTCACTTTAAAGAGATATCAGTTAGATAAGAACAAGCGACAAGTATAAATGCAACTTGCCAGTGAATCAGAAACTGCTCACAAATCAATGGGAGATGACAAATGTTAGACGGATGAGATGCAACAAACTGTCAATACGCTTCAATGTAACAGATGTCAGATCAAAATTATCGCGAGACCACGACATTCCAATGCCTTGAGTTATGTGCTTATTAGGACACTCTTCAATTAAACAGCAGATAAGAAGAGATAAGGATGCAACTTATAAACCAGAACTGATCTATGTAAATGCAACTCCTAAGATATCCCACAGGCAACAAGAAATCAGCCCAGATGCCAATGTTTTGGCTCCAAATTGGCAATGTGGCCCTTCCAGAATGTTGAAAAATCTAGGACAAATATAAATTAGGGTGATTCTTCTTTACATGATAACAATTTGTGAAGTATTTATACAATTAATCTTAACTTGATCTTTCATTCATTGTTAGAGTGTGCGTTTACTTCATCAAACTGCTACCAAAAACAAGGAGACAAGAACACAAGATATTTGGCTCTCTGCCAGGGCTAAAACCTCTCCCTCTTGGAGAGGAAAACCTGCACAAAAATTCTTCTTATAGAGATTCCAATTGACGAATACCAAGACCATGACCCTTGACACATTCTGCCACTCCAAGACCAAGTCACCACTCCTCTTCTCTGTCACTGCCGAGATCATCATGATTGCTGCACCATTGAAGCTATTACTGCTGCATCACTGAGATCTTCACTGCTGCTTCTTCATCATGTCACTGAGATCTATTGTCTTCATTGAGATCATGACCTTCAAGACCGAGATCATAACTGAGATAGGATCATGACTGTAAGTGTGCCACTATGAAATCCTTTTTATCATCATGTTGAAACTGTGATGATCCTTGTCATTCCTTCTCATTATGATGAGACTGATCTTCCTTGTCACTGCTTCTTCTAATTATGCAGAGACTATGGTATTGCTCCTTCTTATTATGAAGAGACTGCGATACTGCTCCTCCTCATTGTACCGGGTTTATGACAGTCACTGAGATTACGACTGTGTCTGCACTTTCACTCAGGCTAAGATGTCCCTGCACCAAGATCTACTGTCGTGATGCCGAGACTGTATCATTGTAACCCTTCTCCTCATAATGATGCCTAGACTTTTACTGTGTCTGGAATAAGTGCCTAGATAATGCACTATTGTGAGAGCACCGAGATATATGCATATATGCATATATGTTGAGGCTGCTAGGAGACCGAATACTCTTCAAGACTGTACCTCTGTTTACCCATGTGAAGATTACAGTGATACCATTCCATCCGTGGTCCTGATCTGTAATGCGAGGTCTCCTTCCTACTCCTTCTAGTCATCCGAGACCTAGTTTGTCTGCCCTTAAACCCATCCGAGGTGCAGACAGACCCTTGAACACTTGCCCTAATGCAATGCGGATCTGCTCCTTCTATACATGCGAGATCTCAGAGAGAAATGTGAGATGTGTCCTTTCTGCTCCTTAGGCATCCGAAATTTCAGAGGAGAAATGCGAATTCTTCTTGTGTGATTTGCAATTTTGCGCTGACCCTAGACGGGTATTTATAGTGGTTTGTGCCACATATTTGAGCCAACAAGAGTTCATGAACCGACCTGTCATTTTTAACCAAGCCGACATGACTGCCATTTACTTATTAATTCATTTTTGGAGCCGACATGAAGAATTATTTATTGATTTGCTTGCAGACTTCTTGAGCTTGCCAATGGAGGATTGATCTTGGTATTGGAAGGCTGCTTTCACATAAATACATTTTACATAGGCTCTTAAAGAGCTTCTCTACAAATGACATGACTCTTTGACATAATAATTAAATCCTAAAGACATCAAGAAGAAGTCTTTGATCTAATAACACTTCTTGCTCATGAAACCCATGTAGCAAGATATACAAAAATAATTTATTCTCTTTATTACATCATTTACAAAGATCATGTCATTATGAAGACCAAACCTAGTTACACTTTCTTCAACACAAAAAGCAATGCTGCCCTATCAACAAATATGAGATAATGGTAGCTAACACTGAGGTATATCAATCCACTGTTATGATGAGATTAATCCACCAAATCACTCACAATTAACCACCAAACAAAAGTACCAATAACGAATATGCAATTTGATGCTAAACTTGTTTAAAAGATGCCACTGTAAAATGAAAATAGACCTCTGCAAGTTGACATCAGTCAACTGGAAAAGTGAAATCAGACCTCTGAAACAACACAATTAGTTACCAAATGAGCAAGGGAGGAGAGCCAGAATACAATTGTTGCAATTCTTATAATCATTATGTGTTGGATTTAGTATTCTAGGACTTATATTTGTTAGTTCTCAAGAGATTAAGGTCTGTAATCAAACAATTCAGATCTGATAGTAAGTAATAGGATCACAGTCTTTTCTTCAAAAGATAATATGTCAAAGACAAAACCCCAATGGCAAAGTAAGAACCATAAATTAGTAAGAAGATGCCCCAAATACAAGGAAGATAAAGTTTAAACCAATGTAACATTCAAGATCAGTGCTTAATGTAAGGAAGGAAACCAATGTGCAAGGAGTAATAGACTATCAGATTTTGTAGATGCCACAATGCCATATTCAGAGTTCAGACGTCTGATATCATCTATTCGACAATCCAAATCAATCACTTGAATGGGTGAGATGAGAACGGAGATATTTGCTTGATTATGTGGTTATTCTTTAGTGATATTGAGATCCTATTAGGTACTGCAACATGAAATTTCAGATTTGATAATAATGACAGTAGATTAGACAGACCTTCAAGTAACGGAATGGTTTCCCAGCAGTCACAAATGTTGTTAGCCTTGAACAAAATTTTACATTTGGAATTAGGCCTAGAGATGCCTGCAACCACAAAATTTGTTAAGCAAAATCAAATTTAAATGATGGAGCAGCCCTTCAAATCAATGCGACTAGTCCTGCAAAACAATCAGTTTTAGTAAAAAATCTAGCTGCTATGAGTTGATCAGCCTCCAAATGCTCTGCGCTAGGGTTATAGAGGGAAGATGAGGGTTGTGGCTAGGCTTGGAGGAGGCTTTGATACTTTAAAAGTGACCCCTAGCCACTCAAAACCCTCACCCAAGTGCTAATATTTCTGCAAACACAAATCTATTAACCCGGATTTGATGATTCAGTGAATTGTTGAATTCTAAAGGTAAAAACCCCCTAGAAAGATTTACCAAGCCTGTAAACAAGGAATCAGTCCAAATCCAACTGAAATGAGCTTGAAAATACCTTAATGTGCCTACAGCTAGGGTCACCAAAGGCATTTCAAACCTGCAGTCACAGAAAAAGGATGCTAAAAATGACCCTAAAACCCTAGCCATCTAGGGTTTTTAGGGGTTGAAGCTTCTAAGAATTAGTCTTTTCTTTGGTGTAAATAAGGCACAAAATGATAAATCGAAACCCTAGGCCTCAGAAAGCCCAGTAACCCTAGCGGCCTTGTTTAGATGTCCTTCAAAAGATGGTAAATTTTAGGCCCAAAACACTACACATCTAGGGTTTTAAAGCCTTCAGATCTGAAAATATCCACTTGCAAAATTTAACTCAAAAAACCCCAGACGTTTTTTTGCAAATAACAATAAATCTGAAAATCCCAAATGGTTAGTATAAACAAAAGGAAAACAAGGGTTAGTAGAAAAATATTTAGAAATTAATTTACACAACAAAAAATAAAATACAAGGGCCGAAAATTTATTTACAAATATTTACGATATTTACAAAATTAAATCTTAGCTCTCATTAGCAAATTAATCTTTGTAGCCCAGGTTCAAATAAAAATTTTGAGAATTTTTTAAAGAAATTTCATGGATGAATAATTTCGAAAAACAGACCAGCCAAACAAGGTCGGCTCTTCCCTACAGTCTGTGAACTTGGAGCCCAAGGGCTAGTGTACCTATAAATCTCTATTCAATCTTAAGATAAATTGTTAAATCATATAGTGAATCAGATCACCTAAGATAACTTTACCAATAGAATGTTCTTATCACTGACAAATGAAATAACAGTTAAAATATTGAGCACAATATAGGATAAACACATAACTAACACATACCACAGATCAGCAGATAGAAGAACACCATCAACTTAACCCCAAAGTCTTTCTATTATGATAAAAAAATGTTCCCTACAGTGTAGTAGTTCAGTACAAGCGTTACAAAATTACCTCATCCAAAGATGCGGAATAGAAACTAAATGGCTTCCTTATATAGACAAAACCCCTCTAAGTGGAAAATAACGGCTAGTTGGCTTGATTTTCGTCAAAATAATCTCGACCGTCGAAAATAATTTGATCATCTCTTAATCTCCACCATTGAATTTTCATCTTTGAGGAAAAATTCGAATTTCTCTTCAAAAACCATTTTTTATTATAATCCAAAAATTAATATTTTGGATTAATTTCCTCAAAAATTTGACTTTGACTTAACAACCAAGGTTCAAGGGGTCAAATTTTCTTAAAATATTCAAATTTCGCTTGGTGAAGGACCTCCAAAAATTGACTTCTTTTTTACCCACGAAATTTTGATTATTTTCCACTTGGAGAGAAATTAATTTCTCTATAATTATTTTTTGACTCAAAATTAATTAATTTTCTGGCTTAGGATTTTTATTTAATTTAGCTAGAAAAATTAGTTCATTAACTATAGAGGTGATTAATAATTTTTCCACCCTTAAATATTTTAGCCATGGTTTATGATTGTGAAGGACCGTGCACCAAAATACTTTTACATCAAAATAATTACAAATTCAACTCTTGAAAGGGGAGAACACCTTTAGACATAGACCCTCAATAATTTACCCAATTTTGCTACACAATATGATCTAGTATGAAACTAAATGTGTTTATAATAATATTACTAGCCATGGTACCATGCACTAAAATTATTCCTCAACGCACTTTTACATCAGACTCGTTAAACTAGGACTCACCTAAGACATTGTCAACGAATTCCACCCTGGCTTTGGGGTTTACGCTGGAAGGAAAACCCTACCGATTAGGCGTGTTTACAAACACACATAATTCGGGGAGGTTAAAAAACTTCCTAGGATGAAATCCTTTGCCAAAATCATAGGCTTTCCTAGGTGTTGTTACATAATTAAATGGTCGTACTAGCATCATTTACAACAAAACTTGCAGAAATTGGGTTTACAATGATATATTTATGTTGGTTGATGACTTTGATCTTTGAAAAATTTTGTACACTGCTTCCTCGGACTGTTGACAAAATTGTGGATAACAGTATCATTAGAGTGATATGAGTAACAGGTTTGTGAGCACCAGAGATTGCTAGGATTCTCATGCATTCTCCTATTTGTTCAGCTTGTCAGCCAGCAACCTTATGATGATATCAATCCTTTAATGCTTGCAACAAAATTGTTGGGTGTGTGTTATATTCTTTGCACGACTTATATGCATCACGAACCCTGCTTATCATTCAAAGACAAAGCATATTGATGTTCAGTATCACTTTGTGAGAGATATGGTTGAAGACAAAAAGGTGTTGTTGGTAAAGATGAACACTTTAAGGAATGTTGCAAATGCATTGAAAAAGTCTATGAGCACTGAGAAGTTTTCTTGGTGTAGAGAAACAATGGGCAATATTGCCCTAAACTGTTGATTGTGTACTCCTATGGCCCCCTATGGGAAACGAAAACAACAAGTGGGAGAATGTTGGGTGTGTTATATTTTTTGCACGACTTATATGCACCATGAACATAGGGGCATTTTTCTCATGGTTTTGTAGATCCAGTGAAAGGAACTATGGTTATGTTCTAATCCAAGGTTAATGGATTGGGGCCTTATGAATGCTTCAGCATGTATATAATGTATTGTAACATTGAAAGTAATATAATAAAAAATCAATCTGGTTTTCCCAGTTTTGGTTTCTGAGAGAAAAAATTTTGTCTATATTTTTTGTTATTGTCGTATATTTTTCTGTTTTTTAAGAATTTGTTTGCAGGTATTACTTGTACAGAGTCAAAACCTTCAAAAATACTAATGAAAAGGATGTGGTAGAGGTTGAAGGAAATGTAACTAGGTTCGGTCTTTATAAATGTGTTTTTGATATTTGTATTTATTCAAGAAAAGAAATATTATTTTTATATATATGTCAATGAGTTTCTTGCTCATTGAAGTAGGTCTAGCACATGTGAAAGTGCTATAGGTGAGTCAAAGAGTAAAAAGAATTATGTTGAAGACCTTAAGTGAATGTTACACCATGTATATTTATGTATGAGAGTCAAAGAATACACCTTCAAGCAAATTCAAGCCTCCTCCTAGTAATGGCACCATTAAATGAAGCAAATTGAAGCAAAGAAGACACGTCGGCCAATAAGCCGGCCTAAAGGAGGCACAGTTCTCTATATGTAGAAGTTGTCCACTCCTCCAACGTCCCATTCATCTACCTCTAAAATCAAGTAAAGGAGCCGAGAAAAGGTGAGCGAAGGATGAAGAAGGAGCCTCCAAGTGCAGCGAAGAAGATAGAAGGGACAGTGAAGGTTTTGGGACTGTTCTAGGGCCAATACCAGTCACACGTGCAAAGGAAAAAGAGGGATGCCTGCAGTTATGACAGCAGCAACCTACAGTCAACCATATCTCATTGTTTGGGTTTGAATCTAGGCCTACAAGGCCTCCTATCCAAGCGAAGAAGGAGGGTCCTCAAGCGAAGGAGAGAGGAACCATATTACATCAAGCAAACCCCCCACACATGCAAGAATTAGGGTTGCAGAACGGTCCTACCAAGTTTGCATCTACACCTCAAGGAAGAGCTCATTTGGTCAAGGAGGAGGTAGGGATCATCACAAGTGAAGGAACTCATCACAAGTGTCTCTTCTAGAGCAAGTCCAACAAGGTACATCAACAATTGAATGAAGAACAAAGTGTCAGAAGGAGGATGATGTGTCGGGGAACGAAGTGCCGGGGAACGAAGTGCCAGAAGGAGGAAGACAAAGTGCCAGGGAAACCAAGTGCAAAGAGGAGAAAGGACTTGACTTGTGCTTGGAGGATATTCTAGTCAAGGGTCTAGGGTTTGGCATTGATCAATAAGAAGCTTCAATAAGAGAAAACTTACCGAAGGGTTTTCCTCTCAAGAGAAGAGAGGTTTTGGCCCTGGAAGAGAGCCAACATCTTGTGTTCTTATTCTTATGTTTTGGTAGCAGTTTGATGAAGCACACACACATGCATTAATAAGAAGAACAAGAAGATTAAGCTAACAAGACAAATTGTAAAAAAACTTCACAAATTGTTATCAAGTCAAGAAGAATCACACTAAACCTAATTGCCCTAGATTCTTCAACAGTGAAAGCTAGAATAGATCAATGCGTTGAGTTAGATGAATCTCAACCTCTTACCTATGATTAAATGGCTAAGAACCAAGAGAAAATCAAAACAGCATTTGATCAAAAAGCAAGTGAAACGGATTTCGAGGTTGGGAGCATGGCACTACTATGGGACATGTTACCACTCAAACTAGCAGGAACCCTGGGAAGGCATCCTATAGAGCAACTATTAGGTCAAGCAGCAACAATGGAGCAATAGCCCGCTGTCACTTCAGCTATAGCTCCCTGCTATTTATGGACTTTCACCGATGGGAGGAAACTCGATATAAGAGAAATCACCAGGATGAATGGACCAATGAATGGATGGAGAGTGATTCCTAGAGCCTATTCACAAGAGACTCAATTAAATAGCTTACTTGCTTGAAAAGCAAGGTGATAGGCTCTCTAGGAAGGGCTAAGAGGACACTTGAGCCTAGGTTTGGAGGATATGCCTTGACAAGGGGCTTCCTAGACTTAAGGATCCTTGTGGAGAAATGGATTCTATGTAATCCTTGTGGAATTTGAGTTATAGAGTTGTGGGACCACAGAGAACCCAAGTGGACCCAAACTAGGTCAAGGGTATGGAGTTGATCAACCAAAGAGGGGCTTGACCTAATTAGGGAAGAGAATAGGATCAAAGGACTAATTTTCTTTTGAGATTTGAATGCAATGATCCAAGTGAGGACACTAACCCAAACCAACCTAGGGAAAGAATTGGTCTTATGGCTAGGGCTTGCTCTATCTCGAGATTCCACTATCGGATTTGCCTCAAACTTGGAGGACCTCTAGAGAAGACCCCAACACAGTAGTGGACCAAAAATCAAGGGCTTTGGATGGTTACAAAGAAATTCGCTTGATGCCCTAGGTGACATACTAGGGTTAGACCTAGAATTGGGAAAAGCGAAGAAAAGAGAGGTAAATTTGACCACCAAGGGGATGCGAGAAACAGTCCCTTGCTTCTTGGGCATAATGGAGTCAAGATACCCTAATTGATCGAGAATTTTCGTGAGCTAAGGAGCCCTAATTGACCTTCGCTAGCCTTTCCAACGACAACAACAAGGTTTTTGGCGATTTATACTTCGAATTTGCAAAGGAGATAAAGTCTCGAGGTCTTTCAACCTAAGAGGTGCCTCTAAGAACATTCACCCAATCCCTCAAAGAGCAACACATGCATTAAATCACTTATTCAAGGTCTCCAAAAGAATTTCACATTACATTAACTCATACAAGAATAATGATGACAATAACATGCATTAGACAAGTAAGATAACAAGAATAGCATTAAAAGTTCACTTACATGAGAGAGAGTGTATCCATTCATCAACTTCGCATTAGAAAGAAGCTCCAAAGACAATAGCGAAAATCCAAACATCATAGTGCATCAAGAAAACTCCAAAAATTTCATCCCAACAACAAGTGCGAAAATCTCTCAAGAGATACTAATCCAATCCAAGTGATGATGAGAGGAATGAATGAGCCTCTCATCTATTTATACAATCCATAAGGGAGTTTGAATAGCCTAATTGGCCTAATTGAGCCCCAAATAATAAAATAATGTGCAACAATAACATTCCTTGGTGACAAGCCCACCAAGATAGCTCAAAATAGAAAGATAAGCCTCTCAAGATGGCAAAGTAGTACACTTGATGAGTCGATGGGCCATCAAGAATGCCTAGTGGAGTCCAAAGTGTGCCAATGTGTGGGAATAAGCTCCAAACATAGTGAATGAGGGGGTGGCCCCTTGATATCCAAGCAAGTCACATGTGGTGTCCCCAAGTGGGTTTGGGGGCACAATGACATCCTCATGGGTCTCCAAGTGGATCAATAATGCCTGTAAACCATCCGCAAGGGCTAGGATGATGACATAATCCCTCCCTTTGCCTCCCACGGCGAGACACATCTTCATCTGGACACTGGAACATTTACCAAGTGTATGGTGCAAGTGTGAAGTCGGTTGGGCATGGTGATCCAGGTGCATCATTCTCATCCAAAAGGTGGAACACAAGCAATCACTGAACAGTGTTGGGGATCCATGAAGTGCTCTCTGCTATGTTGAAGTTCCATGGCTCTCTACACTCACCCTACAAGTGCCACTATGGCCCTCTGGAGAACTTGGACCCCGTGTAGAAAAACCAAACCCCAAATGGAGACCCATCTACAATCCTGCATAAGATCCAATGCGTCCCCTTGCTATCCAATACAACAAATCATTAGAGTAATCAAGTAAAATAGCTTACAAATCATGAAACACAAGTGGACACTTCATAATGGCATGCCCTTCCATAGTGGGCTTTGGCATGTACAGGTGTCTCCAAGCTCAATAAGAGGGTTAGCCAAGGACCTTATTAGGTGGTTTCAGCCTTTAAAGAGGGTCACATGTCCATGGTACATCCATCAAGTGGTAGGTGGCATCTGATATAATGATGGAATAAAGTGGGGATCAACGCAAAGGCTCCAAGCCACATGACATGGTATAAGGGTAGTTATGATAGGGAATCCCACACTTGGGTATATGAGTATAGGAGGGAGCAATCGCGGTACATAAGTTACCCCAACCTTTGCTTTTCCACCCATCTTCATATGCCTTTTGCCTTTCATTGATTTTTCTTCATAGCTACTTAGGGCTCCAAGGGATGAGAGCATGATTATGTAGGATACAACAGTAGATACCCCCTTTAAGGTGGTGTAGTTCAATGCCCACTAGGGGTTGGGACAGTCATGGGTTCCTTAATGTGGAGGGGGCTCATCTAGGGCTCATAGGAACTAGGGTGATGGCCATAGATAAGGGCTACAAGGCTCCAAGCCACGTGCCATGGTACAAGGGTAGCTATGATAAGGGAAGCCCACACTTGGGTATATGAGTGTAGGAGGGAGCAATCGCGGTACACAAGTTACCCCAATCTTTGCTTTTCCACCCATCTTCATATGCCTTTTTGCCTTTGATTGATTTTTCTTCATAGCTACTCAGGGCTCCAGGGGATGAGAGCATGATTGTGTAGGATACAACAGTAGATACCCCCTTTAAGGTGGTGTAGTTCAATGCCCACTAGGGGTTGGGACAGTCATGGGTTCCTTAATGTGGAGAGGGCTCAACTAGGGCTCATAGGTACTAGGGGTGATGGCCATAGATAAGGGGCAAAGGCTCCAAGCCACATGCCATGGTACAAGGGTAGCTATGATAAGGGAAGCCCACACTTGGGTATATGAGTGTAGAAGGGAGCAATCGTTGTACATAAGTACCCCAACCTTTGATTTTCCACCCATATTCATATGCCTTTTTGCCTTTGATTGATTTTTCTTCATAGCTACTAAGAGCTCCAGGGGATGAGAGCATGATTGTGTAGGATACAACAGTAGATACCCCCTTTAAGGTGGTGTAGTTCAATGCCCACCAGGGGTTGGGACAGTCATGGGTTCCTTAATGTGGAGGGGGCTCATCTAGGGCTCATAGGAACTAGGGTGATGGCCATAGATACGGGGTAGAGCTCATGTTTGGGTCTTTCCCACATGCTAAATGTGTATGTCCCGACCATCTTTTGCATTTTATGGTACAATTTCCTGTTGAGAGTGGCCAAATATGCTTTTTCCTTTGTTTTTAGCCGCATCAACTTTCGGGGCATCATTCCAAGTTACAGTATATTCTGATAGATGGGGTCGTGAAGCTACAGTATATTATGACAGATGAACAAGTAGTTAATGTGCTCACGAAGTCTCTTCCAAATAAGAAGTTTGAATATTTTAGAAGCATACTTAGGTTGGTTGATATTACAAATTTAGTTGATAGGGAGAGATGAAGCATCTAATGGCAAGATGCGCAGGAGG
This sequence comes from Pinus tabuliformis, assembly GCA_031772625.1. Classification (NCBI taxonomy): domain Eukaryota; kingdom Viridiplantae; phylum Streptophyta; class Pinopsida; order Pinales; family Pinaceae; genus Pinus; species Pinus tabuliformis. The sequence continues at coordinate 663,160,783 of CM062810.1, read as the reverse complement.
ACATCTGGTCAGCATAGGTGTTGATGTCTAGATCCCGAAGAGGGAGTGTGGCGTTGGTCATGGAGCTTTGACCTTGGATACGCACCTAAATCCCTGGGTTGGTGGTAGAGCTTATAATCCTGATGGTACCTGGACTGGCTAAAGCTTGAGTCCCCTTAGTCCCACCCGGATAGATTACCATGGTTAGGTGTCTAGTCTGCAACACTGAGTATGCTACAACTCTTCGTAGTTCGTTTCATTTTGAAATCTTCCCTAGTTAAGAGGTAGTGTTGAATAATGTAACTAGCTTTAGTCTTCATAATGGTACTTGTCAAAAGAAAATTTATTATTAAAGAAAATGACTTATTAAACAATGGGTTTCATGCTTGGGTAAAAGTTTTCTAGGCCAAAGCCTCCACTGAAGGCTTCTACGTTTTGTGTTGAGTCACTAGAGTCATTGTCATTTTTATTAGACCCTTCTTCTTGGGCTTTTGTATCGTGTAAAAAGAATTATTTTTTAGTCAAAAATGTAATTTGTCACCTCCACACCAAGTCGGCCCTGTCCCCATGAAGTTGGCCTACATTAGGGCAATTCAACCCAGCAGAAAGGCTATATAAGGAGAGGCAATTCGACCTATTTGACACACTCACTCAACAAGTTTGATCTACAAGAAAGAGAAGCAGAAAAAGAGTGCGAAGAAGATGGAGAAGGACGAAATTTGTTGGGAAGACCTAAATCGAGTTTTTGGGCTATCTATCTCTCACACGTGTAAAAGTTCTAGACAGTTACTAGGGCCAAAAATCTGTCTACTGTAGGTCCAAAATTTTGTTGCTAGGGGTCGAACTTCTACTGCTGGGGGGGCAAATTCTAGACTGAAGCTACTACTGGGAAGTTGTCACTTGGAGATTCTGTCAAGATCATATGTTGCAGGGAAGAGTTGACTTGGTGGTTGGAGGAGGTCTTTGTCTAGGTCTAAGAACTCTGGAAGTGTCTCATCTTGATTTGAATCTACTGAGGGAAGAGTTTTTGACTAGGTTTTCCCCTTATGGGGGTTTTGCCCTGGCTGAGCGCCTACATCTTTTGTGTCTCTTGTTCTTGTGATCTTCATACACATATAATTTGGTAATTGCTTGATGAAAGATAAACAAATTAAAAAGTAAGAAAAGCCAACATAATTCACAAGTAATTATCAAGAAGGAGGAATCAAACTCTAATTCACATATGCAATGATTTCTCAACACCAAGGTGTGGGCAAAGGCAACAAGAGGCTAACCCTATGTGGACCCAGTGGACAAATGTGGACCCGGATGGGAAAAGTGAATAATGGGGTTAAAATGAGCGGAGAGTGATGTATATGGCGTTGGGAAGTGAGACCACGCAACCAAAATTGGGCTTTCCCATGTAGTGTCAGCCCTAAAGCTAATAGCCAATAAAGGAGATCCCACGAGACTAGGATACAAGGCTATCCACCAAATCAAGCAGAGGAGACAAAAGTATAGACTTAGCCCACTCTTTCCGCCAAGTCTCCCCACCAATCCATGCCCAAAAATGTCCATGATATGTAAACAAATTTACTCGACTATACCAATGAAAAGCCATACCATCAGGAGGCCCACCTTCAAACATAAGACCATAACAGATGGGCGAGGTTCCGCATGGCTTGCTTAGGTGGCAGAGATAGTGGCACATCAAGTTATCTAGTGGCTACAAGGGGTTGTTGGCTGGTGGCTATCTAGACCATTTAGGAGAAAGATTTTCTGTTGTGATACCACCCACGAATGGTGGGTATCAGGACAAAAGGAAAGAACAACTATGAATACACAAGAAATTTGACAGTTTCTAGTAAGGACCAAATTAGATTCAAGGCAAAGCATGGGAAAATTCATATTATTTGATGCAACACTTGTTGTGACCAATAAACAAGCAGCTCCTAAATTCTTATTTCATTGATGGTACTTGATTATTTTATTTAAATAGTTTAGAGTAGGTAGTATTATGAGTCTTACATTCTTGCTTTTGCATCCTTGTTTTCTTCATGTTGATTTTGTTGCATAATTAGATGATTCTCTTATTTTCTCATAGTTTAGTTTAAATTCTGATTTTTCCATCTCGCTGGCTAATAATCAACATGAAGCATAAAAACTATCGCTGAAGCAAGAAAATTGATAACTTGAAAACTTAATATGTTAAAATACACAAGGTATTTAATAATAATAATTTATTATATATAAAAATGTCTAAGATGATATAAGATGGTTTAAATGTTACAATGAGGCCCTGCTTTTATACCTCAACAGGTGACCTTTAGTGAATGGGCATGTCTTTTAGATATGCCTTTTCACCTAACTTAATGACTATTTAACCTAATTAATATTTAATTATTTAATATTTATATTTATTTTATTTATTTAATTGTTATGAATTATATTCATAACATAGCCTCTTCCTTCAGAAGCTTTGTCCTCAAAGCTTTAATGTTGTGGATTTTCTTCACTTAGTGTATGTCTTCTCGATGTATGTAACGTGACCATCTTCTCGTTTTATAGCTAATGAGTGATATTCCTTTGGATTTATTTATTTTTTATTATTTTTTTTAATGTAACTCTAATTACTATTTTTTCTCTACATAATTAAATTAATTTAATTAACTAATTTAACTATGTAATTGTTTTATATTATTGTAACTATGTAATTGTATTGTTAGAAGGTCATGCCTTTGACCGGGGTTACGATGTTTGACTGATTGATTTAGCCATAGGTATCACAGAAGTGATGATTGTAGGAGTCACATTCGTGGCAGAAAGAAGTGATGGTTGTAGTACAAAAAAACCGCAGCAAAGAAGACAATGGACGTGGTGGATACCACGCCCAACTGGAGAGAATATGTTGTAGTGCGAGAGACAGGATCCAACAAGGGTATCGATGCGGAAAAGGTAAGAATCTGAAGGGTGGAGTATTGAAGGGAAAGTGCAGCAGCGCGCAGTGGAGAAGGTTCGCCAATGTATGCATTTCTGCCTATTCCTGTATCAATGTTGGTTCTCTTGGCCAGTTCCACCTGAATGCGGCTTTCATACATAATAAAGCCATCTAAATTAAGATGAGCAATGTTGGCTTGTTGACAGCTTTCCAATTCGATTAGAGAAGTACGCTTGCGATTACGGCCAGGGTCCATGAACATGATTTTGAGCACATTCCCATATAGAGTAAAAATATTGAACATTTGATGTTCAGTAGCTTGCAGAGGAATGCAGCACAGATGGAGCACAGGTGTCGAAAAGGGCGGCAACATATCATTTTGTGGCGGTCGTCCATGATGCCTCAGCACTGGATTATCAAGATCATTGTATGTTCTGCCTGGAAATTCTATTATCAATTTGCCTACATTTTGCAGAAAAAACATCTTTTCCGTTCAGTTCGTTATATGCTCGACAAGCTTCATGAGTATCACTAAATTGAACCAAGGCTCGAAGAGTACAAAATTTTTCGTCAAGACACTTTGGTCCCACCACCGCTATCATAAGCACCTCTCCACAACGTTGAAAATGACGACGAAGAGATGATATTGTGACACGCAGCTTTACATCCATTATGCTAATTTTTAAAACAGTTCCTCTAGGCTTCTCACTCTTCTTCGTATTCTCTACCACCAATATATCATGAAGCAAATTGGTCAGAACTCTTGTATCCCTCACCTTTTCCAGTTTTAATTCAGAGGGGTTTCATGATAATATCTGTTGGTTGAGTGCTATGGCTCTGTCTGGGTTGTCCAACTCTACTAATGCCTCTGCTCCTGAATCGGGTAGCTGTTTCCATGGATACCTCAGGACAAGGCCATAGTTCCTGTGCCGTTGATTCAGAAATTCTTCCTCTGTCATTTGGGGACTGATGTTAGTGACGCAGAGAATCAAGGGTTGAATCTCGGGCAAGTGGGTAACTCGTGCGGCCATGTTGCTTTCTTTCATGTAACGCTGCAACTTAACCAAGTTGATATTGTCAATATCAAGTGAAAATAAGAACTCTTTGATAGTGATAACTACATCATTTCTTGTCTTATTTTGTGCCTTGATGGCACAGTTATGTGCTTCTCTGATCATTCTATCCTGCTCTTCTTCAGCATTCTGCAAAGCCTGAGCATTCTTTGCATTCTCAGATATGGTAGTGGTTGTGGAATCATGCAGTGGAATAGATACCGCATCATCATTGTCAGTAACTGGCATCACCTTAATTGGACCAGATTCAGGCTCTTTCAGCTCCACTTTTTGAATGGAGACAACCATAGACGAATTACTCATATCACCCTCACCGCCTTCAATTCTCAAACCATTAGTTTTCTCATGAAGAAGAAGGGACTGATTTGTACCTGCAATCTTATGTAGTTCGCTTGAAACTTTTGCATCTTCCTCATTGTTATGATATTGTTCATCTTCGTGCTTCTCAGGATAGTCCTCATCCACATCATCTTCAGTTGGATCATCATCTTGATCTACAGAATCTTCAACGACATCATTTTCTTGATCATTTTCCTTTTGACATGCTTTAACTTCTGCATATGATTTTTCTAAATGCTGAAATGCTTCTTGAATTTTACTAAGATGTTCAATGTAATCAGGATGTGAACGTAATGGCACATTGTGTGGTGAACAACGTTCAAAGACCCGCATGATTATATCGTGTGCCATGGCTCTGATACCACTGAAGCATAAAAATATGGCTAAAGCAAGAAAACTGATAGCTTGAAAACTTAATATGTTAAAATACACAAGGTATTATATAATAATAATTTATTATATAGAAATGTCTAAGATGATGTAAGATGGTTTGAATGTTACAATGAGGCCCTGCTTTTATACCTCAGCAGATGACTTTTAGTGAATGGGCATGTCTTTTAGACATGCCTTTTCACCTAACTTAATGACTATTTAACCTAATTAATATTTAATTATTTAATATTTATATTTATTTTATTTATTTAATTGTTATGAATTATATTCATAACACAACACCTTTCCCTTTTATCACTAATAGTCTCTTTAGAGTGACATAGTAACAAGTTTGCGAGCACCAGAGATTGCTAGGACTCTCATGCACTCTTTGTTCAAGCGCATCGATCATGCACACTACACTAAGCACATGTCCCTGAGTTGGACCCAAATGCTCCCCACCCAAGTAGGTAATCTCTAAGAGAAAAAATTTATCTTATTTGTTTAGCTTGCCAACTAGTAGCCCTATGATAATCCACAGATAGATAGCTTCAAAGACCTTCCATCCAAGTTCTAGTCATAGTTTTATTTCATCTAGCTTACTAATCAAATGAAGGTGGGTCATCTATTGTAAGGTACATTAACCACTTTTGTAATCAAGTGCTTAATGTTTAAGGGCATTCTAGTATGGTCCATAGGTTGAATTGGATGATGCCCCATTTTTGGTTGTATTATTGTTCCCCTACTTCACCTCTGTGGTTATCCGTTGTCCTTAATCCAATGTGACCTTCCTTCAGGCCTTTCTTTCCATTGTGTTAGATAATTTCTCTTCCATTAGTGATTGCTTGTGAATGCTTTTTACTTCTTTAGATTAGGATCCTTTTTACGTTAGATTATTAGTGTTCTTCTTCATCAAACAGTAAACAATGCATGAACATAAATACACAAGAGACACATCATGTAGGCTATGAGCCAGGGCCAAAACCTCTCACTCTTTGAGAGGAAAACCCGCACAAATTCTTCTTATAGAGATTCCAATTGACAAATACCAAGACCAAGACCCTTGACCTATTAGCCACTCCAAGACCAAGACACTGCTTCCCTTGACTGTCTTTCCTTCTTCATGATTCTTCCTTCGCTTCGACCTTCTTTGCATCTTCACATCAAGATCTTTTCATTATGGTCTTCAAGATCTTTCTCGTTGTGATCTATTGTGGTGTACTATGAATTTCATCTCATCTTCTTCACTGCTTCCCAAATAGTAGAGGGATCTGAATTTCTTTCCACAAAATTGTATTATTGTCCTTCATCGAGAATATAACTCATATGAATCCTTACTGTCACTTATCCACCAAAATTTCAGAGATGTATATCATAACATGTCTCTGTTGCTACCCATCTAAATATCACAGAGATCTATCAGGTATTGTTACTAGATCTCCTCATTGTCTTTTCCCTATCCGAACAATGTACAGTGGACAGACCTCTAAAATACTTCACTCTGACATTCGAAATTCTTTTACTATCACTGCCCTCCGAAACTACAGAAGGATCCGAGTTCCTAAATTGTGTTACCCATCCGAAATTACTGAACTTCTCACTGTAATTGTTATGCGAAAAGCTCACAAACAGATTTGATTTCTGAATACTAATGCGAAGAGCCTAGCTGGGTATATACAGTAGTTCGACCATATATGAAGTCGGCCTTAACATCCGAATAGGTGTGACATTTTAGGTGATTCGACATAAGATTATTTTCTCCATATTGCAAACCGACATCAAGAGGTTTGCACTTGTCTTTGGAGGGCTATCTAGACATATTCATAGACTCATACAATGACTCATGCTCAAGAAGAGCTCTTCATACATGACATTAACTCTGTTGATTTTTGGGTAGCATCGAATGTGCTCTAGCTCCGAAATTTTGTGGAGGGACTAGAACACATGAGATCTCCAAGACCTAGAAATCGTTTGGTGAAAGTCCACCCGGATTGTATTTTATTAAAATAATTAATATTTTTAATGGGGTTCCTATGTCTAAACTTAGGAAAATTAAAATATTAATGGGTATTAATCTAATTAGAGGTGAAACTTCTAGAAAAAGCCATGGATCAAGTCAAATCGATCTGAGCCTTTGATTATGTTTTAATCTAGGCCGTTGGTTACCCAACAAATAGATATAAGAAGAGACTTGAGGGTCATTTGGAAAACACACAGTGAGGGAGAGAATTGATCTGCAGTTTGATTTTTGGGGCTAGGAAGTTGAGAAATTCGAACTAAGTGATCATTCTGCAGCAGAGGGGTAGTGAGAATCCGAGAGAAGGACCTTCCGGAGAATTCTGACAGAGAGGCGGAGAGAGCTTGCAGAGAGGCAGCACAATGGCCGGGAAAGCTGACGTTGGGCCAAGCTGGGCCCACGCAATCCTGACGCAAAGCCAAAAGGGCTTGCGCAGAGCATAAAAGTTACCTGTCACACAAAATCCAAAATTGGCCGAACAGTCAAAACTACTGGGAACTGCCGAAACTGCCGGGAACTGTTGCAACTATCGGGAACTGTCGGAAATGTCGGGACAACCGAGAGAGCTAACACAGAGGGCAAAGAAGGTGATGCAGGGTTGACGTAGAGCCAACGCAGAAATTGTCGGGGTTAGCCAGTCTTGTGTCAAATCAGTCGAGATTCTGCCAGGTGAAGTGAAGTAAAACTCACTCAGATTTTCCGCCAGTTCTTTCTCTATAAAGGATTGCTAGATGAGCATCCTAGATTTGTATTCAGATATTTCTCCTGCATAATAATAAACTCTCAGAACTACTACACCGGGTTTCCTGCATTGGGTTTTTCCGGACACTATTGTGTCCAAAAATAAGTGTGTCCTATGTATCTTGTTCTTTGCTCTTTTTTCTGTTTCATGAGATCAAATATTTAATTAGTGTAGGCTGTAGAAGTAATTTGCTTTAGTATTCAGAAGAATAACTTGATGAATGTAATTTGAAAAATCAAGTAGGTGAAGTAGATTCAGATTTGCTGCAGTAGGGGTTCCTTCAGAGCATAGGATTTTTCACAGGGTATCAGAGGGTTGATTTTGAAACAGGAAGAGCAGATCCAGTGCTGAGCAGTGAGGCTGAAAAGCTGCACCTGGCAGTAATTCGAATCCCCTTGAAGGGATTGCACAGTCCTTGCCGAGAAGCAGATCCGAGGAAATCTCTCGATGAGTGAGACGACAAAGAGGTACGATTTCCGGTTCGTGAGTTTGCAGAGGCAGAGTGAGTGACGCAGAGCCTCAGCGCAGTGGGTGAAGGGTGCAGTTTCTGCCGGGTCAAAAATCCGCGGGAAAAGAACGAAGACACGTAGAAATGGAATTTTCTCCTCGGAGAACTTTCCGCCAGAAAGTTCGAATTTCTCACTTGTTGAGCAGTGACTAGAGGATTTAGTTCAATAGTTCAGCGAGATGGCATCGCATGGGCTCAGAGATCAGGACAGGTTGGAAGGTGCTTCCAACTATGTCATATGGAAGACCAGAATCTTAGTTGTTCTAGAGGAATATGATCTAGAGGCCTACATCAATAGTGTTGTAGTTGTTCCTGCTGACAACGATCAAAAGAAGAAGTACAAAGCCAAGCAGAGGAAGGCGAAGAGGCTCATTCTCAAATGGAGTTCGAGATCATGTGGTCTCACACTTGCAGGGCAAGGATATAGCCCGAGAGATGTGGGAAGCCTTGTCTTTTTTGTATGAAGGCTCTTCCAAACAGCGGAAGATGTATTTGGAGCAAAAGTTGCAGCAGACTTTGATGCGGAATGGAGAAGGGGTGAACCTCTATCTTCAGCGTCTTCAGGACACTAGAGACCAGCTTGCTGCAGTGGGGTCCACTCCTCAGCCAACCGCGATAGTGAGGATAGCCCTGAATGGAGTCTCGGATGAATGCCAAGTTTTCGTCCAAAGCATATTGGGCAGGGAAAAACTACCTTCATAGGAGGAGATGTGGACGGCTCTTCAACAGGAGGAGTTAAGGAGGGACCTAGTGAAGGTGAACCTCGATGGCAACAGTGGAAGTGGCACAAAGACGAAGGAGGAGGAAAACGCAGCTCTAGCATCGAAGGAACAGCAGAAGCTGAAGCGAAAGGACATTTCAAAGGTGAAATGTTTCAGTTGTGGCGAGTTGGCCTACTATGCATCACAATGTCCTTTGCAAAAAAAGGACAAGGATGAGAAACATGATCCTAAGGCTGCTTCAACAAAGATTGACGAGGATGAGTTTGCCATGAGTGTCCATGCATCTCCAAGCAGGAGATGGGGCGATATTGAGATGTAGTCGAGAGGACTACATGTGGGCCGGATCCTTGAGGAGTCCACCTCTTGGATCAATTCCTTGCTACGGGAGCCCTTAATGACAGTAGTAGAATGATGGGAGTCAGTTGGTGCGAGGGATGATGGAGCAACAGTGGCAGAGCTAGAGTGCTAAAGTTTGAAGTAGTGACATGGAGTGTTGGAGCAATGTGGGAGGCACAGAGCAGACACAACAACAGCGCAGTAGCATCAGACGGTCAGCACAGATTAGCAGCAGAGGTAGCTTCAGCATCCAGAGACATCTCGACTGACCAGCATGTCAGCCTTTGGGTGGCTTTTCAGTTGCTTACTTCTCAACAATTGAGTTGCAGTGCAATAGTTAGCAGTGGCAGTGTTATGGGCAGCGTGATGAAGCATATTGAGAGGGAGATGCAATACAAATGTAGCAGTGACAATGGCAGTGTCATGGGCAGCAGTACAGGTTGCAGCAGCGTAGTGGATGAGGGGCAGCAGGCCGAGCATCAACAGCGCAGAGGACCGATGCCATGGATCAATGTGATACTTCTGCTGGGAAATATTGCTAGAGCACATTCCTCACTAAGAGGGAGTGTTGATTTTTAGGTAGCATCGGATGTGCTCTAGCTCTGAAATTTTGTAGAACAACTAGAACACATGAGATCTCCAATACCCGACAATCGTTTGGTGAAATTCCACTCGGATTGTATTTTATTAAGATAATTAATATTTTTAATGGGGTTCCTAAGTTTAGACTTAGGAAAACTAAAATATTGATGGGTATTAATCTAATCAGGAGTGTAACTTCTAGAAAAAGCCATGGATCAAGTCAAATCGATATGAGATTTTGATTATGTTTTAATCTAGGCCGTTAGTTTCCCATCAGTAAGATATAAGAAGGGACTTTAGGGTCATTTGGAAAACACACAGTGAGGAAGAGAATTGATCTGGAGTTTGATTTTTGGGGCTAGGGAGCTAAGAAATTTGAACTAAATGATCATTCTGCAGCATAGGGGCAGTGAGAATCCGGGAGAAGGACTTTCCGGAGAATACTGACAGAGAGGCAGAGAGAGCTTGCAGAGAGGCAGCAAATTAGTTGGGAAAGTTGACGTTGGGCCAGTCTGGGCCCATGCAGTCCTGACGCAGAGCCAGAAGGGCCAGCGCAAAGCAGAAAAGTTGCCTGTCACGCAGAATCCAGAACTACTGGAACAACCTGAACTGCCTGGAGCAGCCAGAACTATTGGGAGCTGCTGGGAACTGCCACAAGAGACGAGAGAGCTGATGCAAAGGGCATAGAAGGTGACGCGGGACTGACGCAGAGCCAACGCAGAAATAGTCGGGGTTAGCCAGTCTTGTGTCGGATTAGCCAGGATTCTGCCAGGTGAAGTGAGGTAAAACTCACTCAGATTTTCCACCAGTATTTTCTTTGTAAAGGATTGCTAGATGAGCATCCTAGATTTGTATTCAAATATTTCTCCTGCATAATAATAAACCCTCAAAATTGTTGCACCAGTTTTCTCGCATTGGGTTTTCCGGTGATTATGGTGTCCAAAAATAAGTGTGTCCTATGTATCTTGTTCTTTTCTCTGTTTTCTGTTTCATGAGATCAAATACTTAATTAGTGTAGGCTGGAGAAGTAATTTGCTTCAGTATTTAGAAGAATAGCTTGATGAATGTAATTTGAAAAAACAAGTAGGTGAAGTAGATTCAGATTTGCTACAGATGGGTTCCTTCAGAGTATAGGAATTTTCACAGACTCTTTGACTTAATGATAAATCCTAAAGTTCTTAATGGGAGCCACTAACTGTTAGTTTTTGGTAGCATCAGATGTGCTCTAGCCATGAAAATTGGTGGAGAGGCTAAGGCACATGAGTTCTAAAGCACCCAAAAACTGTTTGGTGAAATTCCACCCAAATTGTATTTTATTAAAATATTTAATATTTTTAATGGGGTTCCTAAGTCTAAACTTAGGGAAAGTAAAATATTAATGGGCATTAATCAAAATATGGGTGAGAATGATCTAGAAGGCGGATCAAGTCAAGTTTTTTTCTTAGCTGTTGATTAGATACTTAATCTCAGTAGTTGAAGTTTTAACGAGAAAAGTATAAGGAGGCTTGGGGTTCATTTAGAAATACACACGGAAAGAACAAATTGATCTGGAGTTCGATTTCTGGGCTAGGAACCTGAGAATTCGAATTGAGTGATCAATTGCAGCAGAGGGGCAGGGATAGTTCGGGAGTACTGACAGAGAGGCGAAGAAAAGCTAGTGGAGGCAACGCAGTAGCCAGGAGGGCTGACGCTGGGCCAATCTGGGCACTCTCAAGCCTGACACAGAGCCAGAAGGGCCAGCACAGAAGCTGAATCTACCCTCCACGCAAAAAGTCGGAACTACCGAGGAACTGTCGGAACAGCCGGGAAGGTTGACACAGTAGGCAGAAGAGACAGTGCAGAGCTAACACAGAGCCTGTATGGTTGACACAACGCCTATGCAGGGCCAACGTAGAGATAGCCGGGGTTAGCTAGTTTTGTTGTCGGATCAGCCGAAATCTGTCGTGTGAAGTGAGGTAAAACTCAATCAGTTTTTCTGCCATTGTATTTTCTCTATCACTGGATTGTCGGGTGGGCATCCCGCATTTGTATTCAGAATTACTGCTTAATAATTAAAAAACCCTTAGAGCTGCTGCAACAGTTTTCCCGCATTGGGCTTTTCCAGGGACTATTTTCTCCAAAAATAACTGTGTCCTATGTATCTTGTTCTTTGCTCAGTTTTTTGTTTCATATAATTGAATTTAAAGAAGTGTAGGCTGCAAAAGTAATTTACTTCAGTATTCAGAGAAAGCTTGATAATGTATATTAAAATCAAGTAGGTGAAGTAAATTCAGTTTTCTTGCAGTAGGGGTTCCTTGGACTAGGAAATTTCACATGGTATCAGAGCATTGAACTTGAAATAGGAAGATCAAATCCAGCGCTGAGCAGAGAGGCCAATAGATGCATTTGGCAACAATTCAAATCCCCTTGACGGGATTGCGAAGAGTAGATCTAGCGCTGAGCAGAGAGGCCAATAGCTACATTTGGCAACAATTCGAATCCCCTTGAAGGGATTGCACAGTCCTTGCCGGGAAGCGGAGATTCTGAGGAAATCTCTCTCTGAGAGAGTCGACAGAGAGGTACGATTTCCAGTTCGTGAGTTTGCAGAAACAGAGAGAGCAACACTGAGCCTCAACACAGTGCTTGAAGGACGCAGTTTTTGTAGGGAAGAAATCTGTCAGAAAAGAGCAAAGACACATAGACGAGGATTTTTCTCCTCAGAGAGCTTTTCTTGCCAAAAGTTCGAATTTCTCACTTGCCGGGTAGTAGTGTTGAGCAATGACTAGAGGAGTCAGTTCAACAATTTGGGTGAGATGGCATCACATGGGCTCAGAGATCAGGACAAGTTGGAAGGAGCTTCCAACTATGTCATATGGAAGACCAGAATCTTAGTTGTTCTGGAGGAATACGATCTCGAAGCCTACGTCAAGAGTGTTGTGGTTGTTCCTGCTGACAATGATCAAAAGAAGAAGTACCAAGGCCGAGAAGGGAAGGCGAAGAGGTTCATAGTCGATGGAGTTCGAGATCATGTGATCTCACACTTGCAGGGCAAAGATACAGCCTGAGAGATGTGGGAAGCTTTGTCTTCACTATATGAAGGCTCTTCCGAACAGTGGAAGATGTACCTATAACAAAAGTTGCAACAGACATTGATGCAGAAGGCAGGAGTTAACTCCTATCTTCAACGTCTTCAGGACACCAGAGACCAGCTTGCTACAGTGGGGTCTACTCCTCAGTCTACCGCAATGGTAAGGACAGTCCTGAATGGAGTCTCGGATGAATGGCAAGTCTTCGTCCAAAGTATATTGGGCAGGGAAAGACTACCTTCATGGGAGGAGATGTGGGTAGCCCTTCAACAGGAAGAATTAAAGAGGGATCTAGTTAAGGTCAACCTCAATGGCGGTAGTGGGAGTGGCAAAACGACCAAGGAGGAGGAGGAGAACACAGCTCTAGCATCAAAGGGACAACAAAAGCAGAAGCGGAAGAAGGACATTTCGAAGGTGAAATGTTTCAGATGTGGTGAGATGGGCCACTTTGCATCCCAGTGTCCTTTGAAGCAAAAGGATAAGGATGAGAAACATGACCCTAATGCTGCTCCAGCAAAAATTGACGAAGATGAGTTTGCCATGAGTGCCCACGCATCTCTAGGAGGGAAATGGGGTGATATTGAGCTGTAGTCGGGAGGACTACATGTGGGCAAGATCCTTGAGGAGTCCATCTCTTGGACCAATTCCTTGCTACGGGAACCCAAGATTTAGCCGTAGCGAGATGGACTTAGTGTCAGATGATGCAGTGGATTGTTTGGAGAGATAGATGCAGTAGCCCGAGACCAGGAGCTGATCAGCGCAGAGCAAGGTTGGCAACAGTGCAGATGGCACAGTACAGAAGTCAGCAGCAATGCAGAAGATTCAAAGGGTCAGAGACTAGTAGCAGTAAGATTCCAACATTCATGGTATTATGCTTAACACAGTTAAGTTCAGTAATTTTAGATGTTTCTCAGTTGCTTCTCTCAACAACTGAGTTGCTATACGAATGCATTGTTAGCAGTGGCAGTGCTAGCATCATAGTAGATGCAACATTTGAGAGGGAGTTGTAGTACAGATGCAGCAGTGGCAGTGGCAGTATCATGGGTAGCAGTACAGTTGCAGCAGCAGCACGGTGTTGGTGGCAGCAACAGTGCAAAAAGGAGGTGCTTCAGAGATAGAGCAGCATGCAGTTGGACATTGTTGCTAGAGCACATTCCTTGCTAAGAGGGAGTGTTAGTTTTTGGTAGCGTCGAATGTGCTCTAGCCATGAAAATTGGTGGAGAGGCTAAGGCACATGAGTCCTAAAGAACCAAGAAACCGTTTACTGAAATTCCACCTGGATTGTACTTTATTAAAATAATTAATATTTTTAATGGAGTTCCTAAGTCTAAACTTAGGAAAATTAAAATATTAATGGGTATTAATCAAAATATGGGTGAGAATGATCCAGAAGGCAGATCAAGTCAGGTTTTAATCTTAGTCGTTGATTAGAGACTTAATCTCGACCGTTGAAGTCTCAATGAGAAAAGTATAAGAAGGAGGCTTGGGATTCATATAGAAATACACACGGAGAGAACAAATTGATTTGGAGTTCGATTTCTGGGGCTAGGAAGCTGAGAATTCGAACCGAGTTATTAGTTGCAGCAGAGGGGCAAGGATAGTTCGGGAGTACTAACAGAGAGGCGGAGAAAAGCTAGTGAAGGCAGCGCAACAACCAAGAGGATTGACGTTGGGCCAATTTGGGCCCATGCAGGCCTGACGCAGAGCCAGAAGAGCCAGCGCAAAAGCTGAAGTTGCCCTCCACGCAGAAAGTCAGAACTAACGGGGAACTATCGGAACACCCGAGAAGGTTGACGAAGTAGGCAGAAGAGACAGCGCAGAGTTGACGCAAAGACTGTAAGGCTAACAAAGGGCCTATGCAGGGCCATCGCAAAGATAGCGAGGTTAACCAGTTTTGCAGTCGGATCAGCCGGAATCTGCCGAGTGAAGTGAGGAAAAACTCACTCAGTTTTTATGCCATTGTATTTTCTGTGTCACTGGATTTCTGGGAGGGCATCTAGCATTTGTATTCAGAATCACTACTTAATAATAGAAAACCCTCAGAGTTGTTGCACCGGTTTTCGCACATTGGGTTTTTCTGGGGACTATTTGGTCCAAAAATAATTGTGTCCTATTTATCTTGTTATTTGCTTAGTTTTTTGTTTCATGTAATCCAATTTAAAGTAGTGTAGGCTACAGAAGTAATTTACTTCATTGTTCAGAGAATAACTTGATAATGTATATTAAAATCAAGTAGGTGAAGTAAATTCAGTTTCGCTACAGTAGGGGGTTCCTTAGGCTAGGAATTTTCATACTAACAAATAAAATCTCTTGCTCATGAAACCCATGAAGCAAGCCATTACCAAAATAATTTTATTCCTTTTATTTCATCATTTACAAAGATCATAAGTACATGTCATTATCAAGACCGAACCTAGTTACATTTTACAACACCAACCCCAATGAACAATAAACTACTTCATCTTTAGGGACTCCATGGTGCATAAAGAAAAACTTGTAACCCAAAATATGCAAGAAAAAAAAAACCAATGATAAAAAAGACACACGAGAGAGTCAGTAAAAGCAGGCCAAGGAAAGGAGTAACTCAAGTCCCACGATTTCCCCCTCTTCACATTATAACGCTCAATGAGGATGGAATTTCATAGCTACCACAAATATTGTGGCATCCTCCATAAACTAATCCCCTACCATAGCAGTAACAACTTGCACCTGTTAATTGAGGGGTCGACCTAGGAACTAGTCCTCTCGTAAGGTTTGGAAGCACCTAATAAGGCCTTTTGATAACCCTCCCATATCTAAGCAAGGTAACTTGTTTACAAATCATAAGCTAGGAATACATTTGAAGACGATGCTTGTGTGGAGTAATTTGATGTCGTTTGCATTAGATATGGCCCATTGTGATACTCTTATGGATCATGATCACCTCACTTGATTTTGAGGGTATGTTTTAGGTGCTTACACCTAGGTACAACCACCATCCCTTGAGGGATTGTTTGAGACTTCTTCAAGAGTTCAAAGAGGATGTCCAACCCCAATTGATGACCATTCTAAGCACCATAGCCAGGACATTGACCACTTTCTGAGAAGCATTGATCTTGGGAAGTATCCAACACTTATGATGACCTTATCTTCTCCCTCCATAGCCTTGAATGTCGCACATTGGAGCCAGGGCATTCCCTAGAATAAAGTTGTTATGAAACCAGCTCAAGAAAAGATAGAAAAGATAGATCAACGCCTTAGAATTCAGCCTCTTCGAGGGGGCAACCTCCTTTACATTACATAAATGAACAATTCTTCGATGATACAAATGAAAAGACCTCCTTTCTATATATAGGAGTCTAAGGGGTCATAATAACAATAATAACAATAGTGGGCTTCTATGGGACACATTAGTAACAATATCGGCACTACATGGGTACATCAATATAATAAGTGGGTTGTACTAATAACAATAAGGGGTTACACTAGTAATATAGGGGCCTAACATGCCCCTCTCCTTCAAAAAGCGTTGTCCTCAACGCTTGAATAGTTCTTGATGCTTCTGTATAAAATTCTTGTCCTCCCATGTGGAATCTTCAGTGGGTAAGTTCTTCCACTTGATGAGATACTCTGAAATTGATCGATTTCGTAGCTGTCGGGTTCTTGTTTCTGTGACCGCTCCAGGTTCCAATATGATTTTTCCTTCATTTTCAATATCTGGCAATATTGTTTGAATTGGGATCTTTTGCAAGTTTTGAATAAGTGGCCATACTTCTTTGTCCTTCTTCCATTCATCCCTTACTTCATTTATCCAATCTGGTTGGATAATAGAAATAGCACAAAACAATGCTTCCACATCCTCATCCTTGAAGAGTCTTCCCATTCGGTAAGGTCGCCATTTTTTAAGTGCATGTAGTATTGCCAACGTTTCCTTCTCATAAATAGCTTGCTTTAGATGTAGCAGTAAAAATACCCAATCGCCTACATCAAAACATTTTTCACTATGATGTTGATCTACCTGTTGTTTCATTTGATTTTGCACCGAAGTGGCGCTATCCTTTAAAAGTTGGAGAACTTGTTGTTGATGCTCGATGTGATCTTTCACTGCTTGAACCTTTTTCTTCTTGATATGTCCTTCTATCTTTAGATTTTGAGTGGTAATTTCTTCCAATCCTTTACAAGATATGGTCGGATTCATTTCTTGACGCTTGATGTGATCTTTCACTTCTTGAACATTTTTCTTCTTGATATGTCCTTCTGTCTCGCTAGTTTGAGGAGTGGTAATTCCGACCAGTGAATTACAAGATATGGTTGGATTCATTTCTTCTTTCTTGATGTGATCTTTCACTTCTTGCACCTTTTTCTTCTTGATATTTCCTTCTATCTTGAGAGGTTGAGGAGTGGTCATTCTTGCCAATAGTTTACAGGATATGTTCTGATTCATTTCTTCTTTCTCTGGGGTCGGGTCCTAGCATATATCCTCTTCTTTTGATGTTTCTTGATCCTTTTCTTCCTCCTCTTCATACTCTATGTAAAATAATTTCTTCTCAGCACACTTATGACCTTTAGTGCATTTGCTATCACAATTGTAACAAATCCCTTTTTCTCTTTTTTCTTCCAATTGTTGTGGTGTAACCTTTGTAGGTTGTGGAAGGCTAGGAGGAACAACACGTCCATCTTTATAGTTGTGAGGGGTAGACTTCCTTGTTGCCATATTTTTACTTTCAAATATGTCACAAAGCCCTTTTACTCTTTCCAATTGTTGTGGTGTTGCTCTAAAGAAGGTGTTGCTCTTTGTATCCTCATAATGTGTTATCATTTCCTCCGTGAGAATTGACCACGTAACAAGTTTTTTACGAGAACAAAGCCCTTTATACCATAAAAATTGATCTGGTTCTAAATATGAAGATGCAATACATACCTTTTGTAACAGTGGTACACCATGTAGATCAAAATATTGCTCCATCTGAAGTATCCAATTTACCGGATCCTTGCCATCAAACTTCCTCATCTTGCTTTTTCTTGATTTTAGGACCTCGAACTTGAAACAACTGTAACTTTGTACTTGCGGATATTTAAGTTCTGAAATTGCTACCTGTAGTAGCCCTCTGTGTCCTCTTTCCAATGCCACCAGTCTGATCCAAATTGGATTCCCCAAAAAAGAGTTATGCACAATCTCCCAAGATGACCTGATTATAGACCTTTCCAGAAGAGCGAACTTGTATGAAGTGCCACGTGTCAATTTTTGGACCTATGGATCTGAAAAATGTATACAAGAAACTACAGTCCGTCCTCTTTTTGTACCTTCTTACGATATTTCAATCCAATGCTCAGAGAGAAAGTTATGACTATTTTCCCCAGATCACCTGTTTTGAATGTAATTCAGGAGTCTGCAAAAGACCAACTTCCTCAGATCATATCTCCGCAAATATCGCGCCAAAAGCTCTGAAATTCGGACCCAAGGTTCAGCGCGATTTCTTCTCAAATGGGTTTTTTTTGCGACTTCTGAAACGTCACAGAAAAAAAGTTATAGCGAAAATTCCACGATGACCTGTTTGGAGCAGCAAAACCCTAGAATCCAAAGCTCTGATACCAAATGTTATGAAACCAGCTCAAGAAAAGATAGATAGAAAAGATAGATCAAGAAAAGATAGAAAAGATAGATCAACAATTCTTCGATGATACAAATGAAAAGACCTCCTTTCTATATATAGGAGTCTGAGGGGTCATAACATAACCAGAGCCGACATAACAATAATAATGTAAGGGCACAATAATAACAATAGTGGGCTTCTATGGGGCACATTAGTAACAATATGGGGCACTACATGGGTACATCAATATAATAAGTGGGTTGTACTAATAACAATAAGGGGTTACACTAGTAGTATAGGAGCCTAACAAAAGTTGTACCCTAGAGACTACAAAAAAACCCCAAGTTGGCATTGTACCCTCTTAATGATGTTGCCCTATTTCTGAGCTAGTTTAATGATGATGACGACTTGAGATCCCTCTAGGAGGGATGGCACACTTTTCTAGGTGATGATGTCATGCCCTACCCTTGTGATGCCCCCATCATGTGACTTGGAATAATGATGTGGGCTTGGTTGATGATGACATATTGATGAGGAGGGGTTTGCTTGATGATTGGACAATTGTTGATGGGGAGATGGCATTTTGAGCGAGAAGCACTCTTTTGATCCATCCATGCACATTTTGATGGACATATTCACTTATAAAGGACGACATAACCCTTGGACGATCTTTTGCTCTCAAATGTGGGCTAAAAAAAGACTTTTTGTAATGTTTTATCATTGAGATAGCTATCTTTTAGGTCAGCTTGTGACCTACTTAACTTGTAATCATATAATTTATTAATTATTGGATCTTTAGTCATTTTCACTCAAAAATTGACTTAGTTGCCCTTATATAAATAGAGGGAAATCGATTTGGAGAGAATCATTGTCACACACACTCATTTTACTCACTTGAAAGAGTACACACTAGTTCTTTTTTTGTCCTAGATGCAATGGAGGATTGATGTAACGAATTATCTTGGGGAGGATATTGTGATTGGAAGGAGTTTCTCTTGGATTGATGAAGTGATTCTATGGTGATTTTAAGCAACTTTATTATATCTTCTTCCATTTTGCAATTGGTGTACAATTAGGAATTCACTGGGATTTTCATTTTGATGTAATGAATCTTCTATGGCTCTAACATCTCCTTTTGCAAAAGTTTCACCTAGTTCCCATCAAGGAACCTTAGTATAGCTTCCTTGCTCTTAAATCTCCAATTTATTGAAAGTCACTAGGGTTTTGATGGAGAGATTTTCTCTCTCTTAACTCGCTCTAATCAAGTCTTCAGCCATGTACCTTGCCCTTTGACTCCATTAGCACAAGGAATGAGAAAGGCATTGTTATATTTGGTGTGTCAATCCTATAAAAAAATTAAACGCTACATTTTATTTTTTTATGTTTTCTAAGGTAAGTTAGGATTAGGTTATGACAAAATCTGCATTTAATATCACAAAATACCTTGTACCTCATGGTCCTAGGATTAGGATTTGCATCTTCTAAATTGAAAAAGCAAAATATCATTTTTAGTGCTGACGTCTATGGTTTTTAAGTTGTTTTATTCATTTTCATCTATTGAAAAATTGTTGTAACTTATTTCCTTAATTAATTATTCAATAGCATTTACATATTTATTGTTTATCATCATTTATAGGCTTTTTTATAATGGCTGTCATAAATTGTACATGTTGTAAATCATATTGTTTAAAAACCCTAATTTGTAACAGCAAGTTGATAATTTAAAGGTGGCATGTCTTTGGGATTTATTTGAACCTCTCTGGGACTATCCATGACCTCTAGATTTATCCATAGATCCTTTGAACTCATTAGCTTATCTCATCCGGAGCGTTTCTTTATTAAGCATTATCCTTAGCTATTTTATTTAGTGGAACCCTCGGAGGGTATTGACCCTGGGAGTTTTTGGGCTATTAATCTCCAAGATATGTTGGGGAACCCTCCCTTGTGAGGTTAGTATCCATCCACAAAATAGTAGGGGAATAGTTACTGAGGTGATAGTGGTGGCTGATCCCATTGTTGCACTTCACCTAGAGTGCTTAATAAGACTTTGCACTAAGGTGCTAGATTTTGTGGTAACACATCCAAATAAATTTGCATTTTGGAAAAAATACTTGTTCTTCCTAGGACCATTAAGGGACGTTGTTGTTATTTATTACTATGATTCTCATGTACTTCAATATTAGGAATTTAAAAGTTATGTTACATGTAATAATGATACTTAAAACACATCATTAATGGTGTCAAGTCATATTAGAAATTAAAATTAGGTGTCATGTCTATGTCTATGTCCATGTCTATGTTAATTAGTTACTCCTAAATGCTAAAGATGAAAAGATACATGTGAAAGTACAAGAAAAGAAAAGAAGCACATGAAAAAGGTGAACCGAAAATGTAAATCATTGAAAGAGAAGACACAGTGCTCAATATTAGAGATAGGGATAGAGGTAGGAACAAAGGAGGGAGTACAAGCCTCCTTTTCATCCTATATCACTATGAAGAGGCCAATGTAAAGCCTCATAATATTGTGTAGAGAGGGTGTGTCACTGAAAGAACCTAGTCGGATGAACTTGGCGGAAGCTTCAGAGTGGTTTGTCAAAATTTTACTTACATCCAGGGCCAAAGAGATAAATTTGGCAATAGACATTTCCCTGCTCTACCTGTGCTGAGGAATGACACATAAGGAGCAAGTGTGGCCTTATGACCTCATGGAATTCAAAAGTTTAATCACTAAGCACAAGAATGCATGTTGCTTCATAGATATAATGCCATCTCCATCAGATAGTAAATTTGCACAACACTTAATGCCTCCAATCACCAAGATAAGCTGAGAAAGGAAGAATACGAGCCCAGTAATGCAAGCTATGGGAAGATCTCACAAGGTATCCTGTCTATGAGTGATCACCTTATGTTTATAAAGATAGACATCTCTAATCGAGAAAGAAAGTGGTAAGAGACCCTCCAGTATCACAAAACAAGTAGTGATATCTCCCTCGGATCTGATAATATATCTGAAGGCAAAGTGTTGCTCGATCTCAACGCCTAGAGATCACTGGAATCTTTTTTTCCTTGGAGTACAATTCATCCCACCCTCAAGCCCATAAGCGAAAATGAAATTGCTAATAGCTTGCGAGCACCATCAACAATTCATTCATAAAGAACCCCAATCAACGATCAGCTCACGAAGAGCAAATATGTCACAAGCAGGAATCTAACCTGGGTGGAGAGGATAACATTCTTCCTCACAACCATCAAAAATGTCCAAATCACTGGAATCTAAAGCAATCCCCATTGTTATTCCTTTCTATAGCTTCCTAGAAAGATCATTGGAACATATTGGCTAGTTTCCTTGTAGCTTTGAATTCCATATTGAACAAAACATTTTGAACCAGCTACATGAGTCAACCTCAGGATTCCAGTACAAGTGGTTTTATCATTTAGTGATATGTGTTAGATCTAGCAATCATACACTCCATAATAGGAGATGAGTCATTACATGTTTTGAACAGTCTAGTGCTAATCAAAGTACAATATCTCCCGAGAGATGACTCGTGTCTGTTGACATGTTCCTTTTACTATTGTATATCTCATTAATGAAGGTATCAAGTCTGGAATAAGTTGACCAAACTTGCTCCAGATCCTTGTAAAGGGAATCAAGTCAGAAAAAGGAACGAGTTGTTTTAAAGCCATAATGTCCTTAATATAGATAATTATAAGGCTTGCAATGAACTGCCATCTATATATGAAGCTACTTAGTATACTCTGACATAGGTAACAGTACACTAGAAAACATAAAGTATTAGCATTCCTGTGAATTGGATCCAAAATTCAAGTTGCTATACATTTTGGCAATGCTACTGGCAACTAGTGAAATTTTTGAACTTCTATTGACAAGTAATGGAATCTTTGCCTTGTGAAATTTTTATCTATTGCAACTACTGGAAATTATTCTTCTAACTGAAAATTTAATTATGCAATTATTTGCTACGGCAAACAATGAATAAAATCACAACTGCAATTTTCACCATAAAAATACTGCGGAAAATAAACTAGTGGAAACTGAGAAATTCTACCACACACACAGGAATTTTGACACGGTTATTTTTGGACAATTGTCCCAAAAAAACCCAATGTGGGAAAACCAGTGCAGCAAATGAGGGTTTTATTATTATTCTTCAGCAGCAACTATGAGTACAATAATTTAGCTACTCAAATGGAAATGTAATCTCAGGAAAATACTGGCAAAATCTAGTGAGGAATTTTCTCTCACCCCACAACTATTTTCTGCCTCTGAAATTACCTCCCTAGCCTCTGCGTTGAGCCTCCTACGTCACCCTCTGAGCAAAGATTACGCTAGCCCTTGGGAATTTTGGTCTTCCTTCCTTTGCCTGTTCCGAAGACTAGAAACCTTCCTCCCATAATGTTGTTGCCCTCCTCTTCCACCTGCTACTCACCCTCTCGCCCTATCTTCTCTACTGAGTTACTGCTACTGAGAAAATCGAACTGCCTGGGCAACTGCGTATCTACTCTGGTGTATTCTCCATCACCACATCGATCTCCTCTTATAATCCCCTGTTGGAGCACCAACGCCCAAGATTAAAACTTAATCAATGGCTAGGATCATCGTTGGTTCGATCTGTGTGAGTTTCTAGATGATTCTCGCCTTATCTCAATTAATACTGATTAATTAACCATATTCCCTAAGTTTAGACTTAGGAAATATTTGAAAATCGGTTAATAATCTAATTGAGACACTTCTAGGCAGAATTTCCAGAAATTATTTATGGGTTTTGGAAATCTCATGTATTCTAGCCTCTCCACCAAATTTCGTGGCTAGAACACATCCGATGCTACAAAAACTAACACTCCCTCTTAGCGAGGAATGTGTTTTAGTGTTGCACACCCTACCACAACACTATGTCTCTGTATCATCTCTTGTCACGTTGCTGGTGCCTGGTTGTTGTTGCCCACTGTTGACCACTACGTGTCAACTTCCCAGCAGTACACCCCCTTTTCTTCGCAAAAAAGGGATAGCACTTGATCGACATGTCCGTGCCATTCGATAGTCATCGACAACTTGATCAATTTATGTTGTAAACCCAGTCTGCATATTTAATTGTAAATAATCTTAGCAGAGTTGAGTCATGTATGTAAATTGCCTAGGTGGACCTAACTTTCTAGTGATAATGTACGTTCCGAAAGGTTTTTCGTCTCACCGATCCATGATCGACAGAGTTTTCCTTCAGCCTAACCCCAAAGCCGGAACGGATTTTGTCATTAGAATCTTAGGAGAATCATAGTGTGTTAATCTGCTAGATTATAGTTGTGTCGCAGAACTGGGTGGTTTATGAGGGTCTATGTCAAATGGGTTCTCCCCTTTGAGATGTAAAGTTGTAAAAGTCATCATGTAAAGTGTCTTGAGGGTTAGAAGATGTTTTAATCCCCTCATAAGTCCTAAGTCATAGGTCCTAGGTGATTTTTCCAAAGGCTAAGTTCGAGGATCCATGTAAAAATTAAATTAAAAATTTTAAAAAACTAAAAAATAAAAAGATAAAAATAAAAATAATAACTGAAAAATAAAGATTAAAAAAATAATAAAATAATAAAAAATTAAAAATAAAAAAGTAAAAAACCTAAAAATAATAAAATAATAATTTTTTGAGTAAGTAAATGCAGAATTTCAATTTTTTATACATTAAAAATTCGACGGATGAGATTAAGAGATATCTTGATCCTCATCGACGGTCGAGATCATTTTGACGTGGATCCCTCGAACTAGCTGTTGGGAATTTTTCCTTTAAATAGGGTGCTAGGGGTCATTTGAGAGGAGATTAGATCTGTGAGTCTTGTTAGTCATTTTTTGTGCAATAAAGAAAGACTTTGGGGTTAAAAATCTTGCTGGTGTTACTCTTCTGAAAATGTTGTAAGATTGTTTTATTTTTTTGCATAATTTTATTTTCAGCTATTGATGATAGCTTAATGAAGATTGATCTAGGCACAGGTATCTTGTCTGATCTTTGGGGTTTGAATGATAGTTTAGATTCTGAAATATAGTGGCAAGTATCTCCATTTGATCTGGGTTTCACTATTTTTTTCTCCCTCTATGTTAATGGTTGATTTTAAGCTGTGCAGGAAATCCTTTTTTCAAATTACCGGGCGTTAGGGGATGTTCTCGGCTGAACCAGCCAACTCCTGATTGTGTTTTTGAAAGAGCCCAGCTAGTTCTTGATCCCGGGCTTATCATTTGAAATTTTTTATGAATGCATGTAGGGTTTTCTGAAGTATCTCACATTAAAATTAAATTCTGAAAATATAACTGTGGATTATTGACAAATCTAGCTGCTAAAGAGCCTTAGATCTGTAAATATTGTAAATTCGTAGCTGGTTTGAAGGGTCAAATTTTGTTTTATGCATATATTATAGGGTTTCATGTACTTCTGCAGGTTACAGGTGACACAGAGCAGAGAAATCCAGATATAATTTTCGAGGAGAAGTTTCATAGGTTTCTGGGCTACCTTCTATGCGTATTATCTCCACACTGTTCCCCATTCCACAATCGAGGTTACCCCAAACTGCTCATTGCCCACCAGCGTGTTTTTTTTCTGTTCCAAAGTCTGCCGCTTGCCTGTTCACGCATATCTACCTACTCTATCTCTGCGCTCGCTGCTCTTCAACGCAGCTCCAACCTCCACATGCCCAGCCGCTTGTAATTTTCCCTGCACCTACGCATACTTACCATGAAAATTCGATTTGCTGTAATACGTTAAGGGAAAGCATTATAAATCGATCCATGCGGCTATGCCCTTCACTGCGTAACACCTCCGTTTATCCAAAATCCTGCAGTCAAAAATCGTGGGTCTGATCAGCACATAAATCATCGTGGTTTACATGGTTGCTGGAAGCCGCAAACCCACAAACGATATTCATTCCGCCATCGAAGAGCATTTTGCTGATTGAATCCTGTGATCGCTTTTTTCTTTTGCGGGCCGGGTGAATTTTCGTGAGGCATTTCACGTGAGGCCTTTCTCTGCCTGCGTAAGAAGAGTCGTTTTCGGCTTTTAACGTGACTGCAATGCGTATGCGGTATGGTAAGTTTAGTGCTTAGCGTAGTTTAGATTAGATTTCCATTTTTCCTTTTTAGCTTTGATTTATTTTGAGTTAAAAAAAAAAATAAAATTCATAAATCATCAAAATCGTTTGTTTTAATTTAAGTTTCACCCCTTTTTAGGTTTAGACGTAGTTTCTTTTAGTTTAAGTTTAAATTAGAATAGATTTTTTGATTTCAATAGTTTTGTTTTAGTTTAGGAATTAAATTTTTTAATTTAGCTTAGTTTAATAATTTAAATTTTATTATTTGTTAAGCTTTAGATTTATTTTAAATAGTTTTAACTTTTTTAGATTTTATTAATTAAAAATCATAAAAGCAAAAAAAAAAAAAAGATTCTTTTCTTTTAGTTTAGATTTTAATATTTAGATTTTTTTTTAATTTAAAGTTTCTTTTAGTCTTTAATTTTCATTTGAAAAACATAAAAATATTATGGAAATATTCAGTCTTGGCTCAGGGATTTATCACGTTTTATCTTTTCTGCCGAGGCTAAAATTTTGATGTGGGAATTAATGTTTATCATGCTTAAATGTTCATTCAAAGATTAACTATATGAATGTAATCTCTGGCTAGCATCTTACGTGATTGTTTGAAGCACTTTATCTTTCGAAATTTTAATCGCTGGAGTATCTTCAAACCATTAAGCATTTATTGATTATCTCGTATCTGGTAAAAGTTAAGCTTTTATGATAAATGATTGCTTTACATGGTTTATATTTCTGCAGCATCTGATAATTAATCGTTTAAACATTAAATCCACAAGGCACTGGTCCATTAAATTAATAAAATCAATTGAGTGCTGGTTTCCTTTCGTGTCTCCCAAACCAACTTGATTCACAGTTGGTCAATCATTTTCCCATAGGGTCTACCCCCCTTAGCCGCGGGAGACAGGCTTAAACGGAGAGATCGGGGATCAGAGTGACAGCCCCTGGTCTGAGCGTTGTCATGACAATCTGTGCGACAACACCCACCAACCACTGGGCAACTCTTATATACGTTGCATCTATGTTGTTGGTAACCTTGTTGTATTGTTGTCAACAGGACAACTCCCTCTCATTTGTTGTTGTTGTAACGGAGTCATCCAAGGTAATCTGCCTTTGCTACTGAAACGAGTTCTCCACCATAACCATATGTTCTCTCAAATAGACAAACTTATCTCTTCCTAGAGCTTGCATGAGTATATCTGCAACCTGCACTTCTGTGGGAAAATACTATAGTTGGACTGCTCCACATTGTACACAATCTTTGTAGAACTAACATCGAATATCTATGTGTTTCAACCTATCATGAAACACTGGATTCTCATAGTGCTTTATCCAACTCTGATTATCACAATAAACACTAGTTGCCTCCATCTTTTGCCTGAACAAGCTTACTAGCAACTTCCGAAGCCATATAGCTTCACACGTAGTTGTGCTTGCTGCTATATACTCCACTTCTGCAGAGCGTAGTGCTGCTAACTTTTGTTTCCTACTACACCAAGAAACTATTCCTAATCCAACACTGACGCAGTACTCAGAGGTACTTTTCTTGTCCACTGAATTGCCTCCTCAATCTGCATCTGTAAATCCACATAATCTGACATCATCTCCTAGAGTATATCTTAACCCATACTCGATTGTTCCACGCACATACCTATGAATGTGCCTCGTTGCTTCCCAATGTACCCTCTTCGGTTCTACAATGAAGTGACTAAGTGTATTGACTACGAAGCAAATATCTGGCCTTGTATTGACTAGATACATGAAAGATCCAATAAGTTGTCTATACAAGGTGGGGTCGACATCCTTGTCATCTGATGCATCTATCTTCTTCCAGTTGGTGATCATGGGCGTAGACATGGGTCTGCAATCCTACATTTTGAACCTCTTCAGAATATTTGTAGCATATCTTCTTTGTCCAAGGAAGATCCCCATTCTTTTGCCATACTTCCAATCCTAGGAAATAGTGCATCAACCACAAATCCTTCATGTCGAACTTTGCTTCCAGGTTCCTCTTGCAGTCCTCTATGATCCCTGATGATCATGTCAAAAAGAGATCATCCACATACAAAACTAGAATAAGTGGCTCACCCTCTACCATCAAATAGTAAAGGTTGGGATCTGCGTCACTCTTGACGAATCCCATCTACTGCAAGTAGCTGCCAATCCTACCATACCATGCCCTAGGAGACTGCTTGAGTTCGTATAGAGGTTTCTTCAATCTACACACATGAGTGTGTCTCTCATGTGTCTCGGAGCCCTCTGGTTGTTCTCTGTACACTTCTTCCTCTATCACCCCGTTCAAGAAGGTTGTCTTGACGTCCATCTGGTGAATCTGGCATCCCACCTAAGTAGCTAGGGATATAACTAACTGGATAGAAGTGTATCTGGCAACTGGGGTGAAGGTCTCCTCATAATCTATCCCTTATTTATGTGTATACCCCTTTGCCAAGAACCTAGCCTTGTATTTCTCCACACTATCGTCTGCAGCATATTTGATCTTGTAGATCCATCTAGAACCTACAACTGATCTGTCTTTTGGCCTTGGCACTACCTCCCAAACATCATTCGTCGTGATGGAGCTATACTCTTCTACCATGGCATCTACCCATACTTGTTGTTGTGCAGCCTCCTTAAAGTTGGAAGATTTTGCAACCTGAACTACCATGCTTGGTACTTGTCAAGCTGTTTGCGTTGTCTTTTGTTCGTCCTAGGAGTTCTAATAAACTCCTCTGCATCTCTCAATGTCTGACAAACCTCTCTGCTGGCTCGACCACTAATCGTGGGACGTTCAGCCAGCTCCTCCTCATCCTGCCTCTATTGCTCCATCTGCGGAGAACTCCTCGGATTTCCTGCACCTGAGGAAACACTAGTGTTGGTCATAGTACTCGATCCTTGTGACTGTCCTCCTACCTATCCCGCTAGTTGCCCTTACTGCTGGACCAAATGAGCTTTTGTTGACTGATTTTGATCACCTACAAGCATCTCACGAGATCTCCTAAAAGCTCGATCCTCCATGAAATTCACGTCTCACCTTACTACAATCTTCCTATTGCTAGGAGTGTAGATTTTGTATGCCTTTGAGGTTTTGTTGTTGTTAAAATTGGCAACCAGGGCAAAACTTCATGTGGGTCATCTTATTCATGGCTAATAATATTTTTATTAGATTCCTCTCGTCGAGAGGTGTAGGATTGATATAAAGATCATCCAATTCCGATAAGTATTCATGGAGATATGAATTTATTTTGATTATGGAATTATTATCAAGCCAACCTACAACTCATGTAGGCTCAGAAGCCCAACAGTCGCATCTATTCACCCACCAACGTTGTGTATAAATATAAGAGGACTTTTCCTCATTTAGACTCACTCATCTCATCACATCTCTCTCTCTCTACTGCGCAGATATGAGTCTCTTCTCTACTGCGCTGAAATGGGTCTCTCTCTCTCACACATGTGAAGCCGGAAGCTGTTGAATTTGAAGCTGCAACTGCAGAAGTAAAGATTGACTTGCGTGGCCTAGAAGATCTCCTCTTTGGAACTGCGTTGTAGGTTCATCTGAACCTCCTTTGAAAGCCGCAACTTTTGGTGGTGGAATGAAGTCAATCCGACGAACGGTTTGCAAGATATCGACTGCCCTAGTTTGAAGCCGGAAACTGCTGAAACTGAAGCTACAACTGCAGAAGTAAAGATTGACTTGCGTGGCCTAGAAGATCTCCTCTTTGGAACTGCGTTGTAGGTTCATCTGAACCTCCTTTGAAAGCCGCAACTTTTGGTGGTGGAATGAAGTCAATCCGACGAACGGTTTGCAAGATATCGACCGCCCTAGTTTGAAGTCGGAAACTGCTGAAACTGAAGTTGCAACTGCAGAAGTAAAGATTGACTTGCGTGGCCTAGAAGATCTCCTCATCTGAACTGCGTTGTAGGTTCATCTGAACCTCCTCTGGAAGCCGAAACTTTTGGTGGTGGAATGAAGTCAATCCGACTGTCGGTTTGTGAGATATGGTTTGCCCTAGTTTGATAATGAAGCCGCTAATGCTAATGCTACTGATCTAGGGTTTGCTACTGCTGATATGAATCAGATTTATTGTACTATTTCTCTCTGTTGAATTATTGAAGATAAAAGAAGATTTGATCAAAGGGTTTCCCCACACATTGTGGGGTTTGTCCCTGGCTAGCCGCCACATCTTGTGTCTCTTGTCTTGGCTTGTTTTCTGTCGATCGTTTAATGTTCTCTCTGCACTTTACTTTACGTACATGTGATTGCTAATCAGTGGAATATAATAAGAAAAATAAGTAAATTGTTATAAGCATAGAACATACCATAACTTAACAGTTGTACCCAACAAAGAGCCCCTTCTCTGCAATTTGATCCAGTTTGGTACGTTTATCATCGGGCACATGGCAATAAGCAACGCTGCCAAAGATTCTAAAGTGGCTAACTTCTGGTTTCTTCCCTGTGAAGACTCCTTCTGGCATTTTCTTCCCTAATGCTCTATGAGGAGTCCTACTCTGAATATATATTGTCGTGTTACATGCTTTTGCCCATAGAAATCTAGGTAGATCTTGGTCATATAACATAGCCTTTGCATCTCCAACAATGGTTCTGTTTTTCTACTCCACTACACCATTTTGATGTGGATTATATGGAGTTGTCCATTCTCTCTTGATACCTTCTTTCGCACAGAATTCTTTACCTATATATTCTCCACCATTCTCTGAGCAAAGCACCTTGATCTTCTTCTTTGTCGCATTCTCCACGAGAGCTTTAAACTCTCTAAAACGATCGAAGACCTCGTTTTTGGTCTTCAAGAAGTAGATCCAGGTTTTCCTAGAATGGTCCTCACTAAAGGTGACGAAATATCCAGCATCGCTGAGAGCTCTAGTGGACATCGGGCCGCAAATATTTGAATGTATAAGTCCTAACATGCCATCAGGGCTATTGTCACCTCTTGGAAATGTTGTCTTAGCATACTTCCTAAGTACACATCCTCTGCACACATCATCGTGTTCCGTGCCAAGTTCTGAAACCCTGTTACTGTTTCTCTAAGCATCCTAGTGCTCCATGGTGTAGATGTCCCATTCTCCTATGCCATAACTCATTCAGCTACTTCCCATTGCTATTGTCACTACCTATCAATGCCATTGGAGAATCGATCTATAACTGGTACAATCTATTACTTCTAACTCCAATTTGTCTTAATTTTCTCCAGCTCGGGTGTTTGACATACACTTTCTTCCCTACGAAGTGAATATCATACCCCTTATCTTGTAACTGGGAGACTGAAATCAGGTTCATACCCAATCCTGGCACGTGCAATACATTTGTAGCGCTAGTGCTTGCTCCTAACTCCCTCTGAAAACCTATGGTACCTCTCCCTATTGGAGTACATTTTGTTATGTTTCCCATAGAAATCTGGAAGTCCATCTACTCCTCCTTGTAGCTAAAGAAATATTCTCTAACCCCTATCATGTGAATTGATGCCCCACTGTCTATATCAGTGAAACAGGAATCGCAGATTCTGGCGATTAATCGCGAGTATGAATCGGCTCGGCGGCAAAAAGTTCCGACTTGAAACTCGGCTCGGCGGCAAAAAGTTCCGACTTGAAACACCGCAGCGCCACAGAGCAGCATTCGAAGCCGCAGAGCCTACCACGTATGAAGTATTGATATGGTTGTGAGGCCTGAAAGTTCTTGAGCGAAAAACAGGCGTGCGTGCACAGTGGATCGCAGACTGCGCTCCATTCACTGAAGAGAATGTTGAGCAGAGGCAGAGAGGGAGGGTCTTCCCTGATGCTCTGCAATATCACCGAGGGACAACTACAATCGCAGACGCACTGTTAGAGCAACTTTCCTGACCTCCAGGATGCCAATTAAGGCGAACATTATTGACAGAAATTGATTTCACCGTTTATTTTCATTTTCGTTTCACTTCCGTCAGCAACGGTCGGGAGATTTTTCTTTTACCGAGTTGTGGATATTGATAACGGGGATGGTTATTATTGTAAATTGATAACAAGGATGGTTATTATTTTTAATTG
This sequence comes from Pinus tabuliformis, assembly GCA_031772625.1. NCBI lineage: Eukaryota > Viridiplantae > Streptophyta > Pinopsida > Pinales > Pinaceae > Pinus > Pinus tabuliformis. The sequence continues at coordinate 663,129,433 of CM062810.1, read as the reverse complement.
TAGCTTAGTAAAAATAATTATTATTAATGTGTATAATAATTATAATGATAAGATGATTGATAACTTTTATAGAAAATTTAAGATATTTGAAATAACTAATGGTGAATAAATTGGAAAAAAATAAAATTAAAAAATTTACATGGGTCATCAAGTATGAAATATAGACCTCTTGTACATCAAAAGCAGTTAGACAATTTTAGGGATAATTGTTATTGAATGGTATTAATATTTATAATCTATTTGTATTCGAAGGAAATGGGGATACATGGAAATGATAAATTTGATGGCCTTATCATTTCCATGCAATATAAAAATATTACTAATTTAATTTGCAATAACCATATTTACAAGTAGACGTTACTAAAATTATATTTAATTTAATAAACGTATATTTTTATTTAATTCAATATATGTGTATATTTTTATTTAATGAATTTGCCGATTTTTTCCCGATTTTTTCCCGATCCGATTAAAACTCTTCGCTCTTTTGCCTCGCCGATTTATTGCCGATTCCGAGTCTGGTAACATTGGTCTATATACCAGACACCTTGTGAAGTTCATCATGATAAGCAAGCAAATTTGTCCTCCAATCTAGAAGACAAATCTGAAGTCTCCTTACTGTTATTTCTGTCCATGGCGCTGAAGAATTTATAGTGTGATATTCCTCTTTTCCACCCTAACGTTGGCTCTGCTCTAGCGAACTACTGCAAAAACCCCCTACGTCCAGCTAGAGATCTGCTCAATGAGAAATCCTGAGTTGCTCCCTCTGCCTCTGGAATCACCTGCTCTGGAAGGATTGAATTTTTTTGCCCCTCAGAAAATCCGGTCTTCCTTAAGCAATTCGACCTCCTGGCAAAAAGACTACGCTGCCCCCCTTGGGAATTTCAGCCTGCTGCCCACTGAGCAGCGAAATTCTTTCTTTTTGCTTTTGAGCTCTTCGACTAATCAATTGTGCTCTGATACCATGTGAGATTTTTATCTATTGCAGCAACTGGAAATTATTCTTCTAACTGAAAATTTAATTATGCAGTTTATTTGCTATAACAAACAATGAATAAAATCACAACTACAATTTTCACCATAAAAATACTGCGGAAAATAAACTAATGGAAACTGAGAAATTCTAGCAAACACACAAGAATTTTTACACAATTATTTTTGGACAATTGTCCCCAGAAAAACCCAATGCGAGAAAACCAGTACAGCAAATGAGGGTTTTATTATTATTCTTCAGCAGCAATTCTAAGTACAATAATTTAGCTGCTCAACTGGCAATCTAATCTGAGGAAAATATTGGCAAATCTAGTGAGGAATTTTCTCTCACCCCACAGCTATTTTTTGCCTCCGAAATTACCTCCCTAGCCTCTATGTTGAGCCTCCTTTGTCACCTTCTATGCAGAGCTTACACTGGCCCTTGAGAATTTCGGCCTTCCTTCCTTTGCCTCTTCCAGAGACTGGATACCTTCCTCCTGGAATGTTGTCGCCCTCCTCTTCCACCTGCTACTCACCCTCTAGCTTTATCTTCTTCACTGAGCTACTGCTACTGAAAAAATCGAACTGCCAGGGCAACTGAATATCTGTTCTGGTGTATTCTCTATCACCACATCAATTTCCTCCTATAATCCCCTGTTGGGCAACTGAATATCTATTCTGGTGTATTCTCTATCACCACATCAATTTCCTCTTATAATCCCCTGTTGGAGCACCAACGGCCAAGATTAAAACTTAATCAGTGGCTAGGACCATCACTTGATCGATCCGTATGAGTTTCTAGATGATTCTCACTTTATCTCAATTAACATTGATTAATTGGCCATATTCCCTAAGTTTAGACTTAGGAAATATTTAAAAATCGATTAATAATCTAATTGAGACACTTCTAGGCGGAATTTTCAGAAACGATTCTGAGTTTTGGAGATCTCATGTACTCTAGCCTCTCACCAAATTTCGTGGCTAGAACACATATGATGCTACAAAACTGACATGTCTCAGATAAAAAGGTAATGAAATGTTTAAAGCAACATGTTTCCATGTACTACTGATAAGTTGGCAACTGTCTTCTTAAAAATAATGATACACATTTTCTTAGGCTAGAAACATTTCAGTTGTTTAGATTCTAACAAAACTCCACTTAATGGCCCTCTAAGCTTTTCTTCAAGAGATGTTCAGCCATATGGTTGTTCCTCAGTATCTAACTACTAGTCCACTAACACAGCCATAAGGCTTTGTGCAACCATTTCTCAATTAAATGTGACAACTGGCAAAGAAGCTATTTGAAACAATGTGTTTCTATCTCATGAAATTCCTATGAGTATGCCTGTATATAAGCATCAAATTTCACCCTGCCCATATTGACATTATTTTATTTCGATGTATTATACATTAAGACAAGTTCTAGATAGCTTGAATATCACTCTGACTGTGAATTGTTAATGTAACCTATAAATCTGAAACTCATCTACTGTTCAGAGATGGAGTTTCTTAATAACGCCAAATATGGAGAGAATGATTCAGATAAAACCAAAAGCTGAAAATAAGAATAGAGGATCTACAATCACCTCTTGAATCAATAGACAATAAACGAGGCGTATATGTTGGTATGCCCTGTCACCAAAAAATCAACTTAAGCATCAGATATACCCAACTTATAAAAAACTTTTATTCTAAAACTTATGACAGTAAGAATTCGAACCATGTTAAATAGTAAATGTGATAACAAATAGTTTCATTCTCTAGCATTGAACATACCACACAGAGTTTAACTCGGCAGAAACTACAATTGTTTGCTAACAAATAGAAACATTGTTTTAAAAGAAGGTAATGTCATATCAATAACTAGTGCTTGCCATATTCGATTTCAAAGGTGACATAGGTAATAAATCAAAGAGTCGAGACTCAGGCTTCCAGTGCAGAATCCAGATGTCTGAATAAGATTAGCAATGCCTTTGAGTAGACAATGTATTGCACACATTTGCATGGCTCAGGCTCAGGCTTCTGTTAGTCTAAAACTAATATGTAAATTGCCAGAGATTAAAGAAAAAGGAACATGTCTACAAAGTGCCTTAGATATACCGGTACCCTATGAACTAAAACTAATAAAAGTGAGCACTTGGCAACCACATTACAGAATAGAGCCCAATCAAAGCCAGAAGGTATGACAGCTACATGAATCCAATTGTTTACAAGCAAGTACAGCCTAAGAAATCTTTTAAGGTATAGAAAAATATAGTTCTTAATATTTTGAGAAGCAAGGTAGGGAAAGATATGCCAACACATGTGAAAATTAGGGCAGCTTCAGGGTGAATTTCCCTTTGGAAACCCTTCTGCCACAAAATGAAAGACCATTATACCCCAAATGAGAATTCAATTGGTCAAAGGAATTATTATTAATGGTCAAAGAAAATTATATCATAAGCAAATTTAAATTAAAGGTATCTCCCTCTAATATTATGAGTCGGCTACAATTCAAGGAGGGAAAATATAATTTCAAATTTCAAATAGGTCAAGTCGGCTTATCAAGTCAGCTTATCCAAGAGACATGACCGTTCGCATATCAAAGTCACTATAAATACACAATTGAGTTAGCATCTTTGGCATGAAGAATTTGGATCTCTCTCTGCAACTTCGCATGTCCTAAGGTCTGCAATTTTTGCATGGTCTGCAATCTTCGTATAAGCTATGGTCTGCAACTTCGTATATATCATATGACTCTGTCTTCAAGATCATGTAAGCAAGTATACTCCTGTCCAAGTATGTAAGCAATCTCTGGGGTTTGGATGAGTTTATATAGCAAAAAATCTATGCGCTTTGGACAAATTTATTTGGCAAATAATCTCTGCGGTTTGGATGACTTTACATGGCAAACAATCTCTGTAATGGCTTGTACTTCTCTGTGACTCATATCTTTGTAATGGCTCATGTATATACCTCTCTATAACACGCTATACCTATGATCCTGTAACTTGCATCAATGGCTCAGATTTACATAGACAATGGCTCGTGATCTCTGGCACAACATCTAAATGCATAACCATATATTCAAATGCAAAACCGTATGTCAAGCAGGATCGTATATATACTTCTGCAAGACCATATGTGCAAGACCGTATACTTCTGGCAAAGATCATATTCCTGTCAGCAAGATCATATTTCTTGTACATTCTCTGGTTCTAATTCGTATGGACAAGATCGTAATGTTCCCAGCAGGATTTGCACAAGTTTTCCCAGCAGCAAGCTGTTCAGCGCAGGATTTGTGCAAATCTGGGAAGCAGTCAGCTGCTCTGCCCAAAAATTGCGCAAATCTCCTAAGCAGCCAGCCCAGCGCCCAGCCAGAAATGTGCATTTTCTCCAACAGTCGATAGTCTCTTGCATGTGCAGCTGAGTTGACCAGTTCCCTTCGGGACTGAGCAAAACAGACTTGCATGCATGGGTTGCTTCTCCCAAGGCAGCATGCAAAGGAATCCCTTGTTTCAGGGATCTATGTTTAGCAGTTGGAGGTTACATGCAAGGAGCAATTCCGAAACCTCCCACCAAGTGTCGCTTCCCCTAGATTCGTGGCATGCGCGTCACAACCTCAATGTTATCAAAACTCATCAACCGGACGCTGCAAAGCTCATTCCTCACATCAACCTTGCAGCTCTAACATCCCACATCACATCTAGGAGCAGTCAGCACATTCAACTCAATTGTTTTGGGGTAAGCCCGCTTCCCATGCCTTGTGCTGCATTTCTATCGTTTTTTGTGTTTTCGCTTGTGGGAGTATTGTTTGCTTGATTTCTTTGAACGCTTGTTGTCGTTTACATATATACTAGCTTGTCCTAGCTCTGTTTCAGTTTTCGTTGCTATCTCACTGTTGTCGCATGCATGAAACTATTTTGCACAGACATTTGCCCAACTGGTGAACTGCCTCACCCACATGCATGTTGATTTGTTTGTTGAATCTTTCATTCATGTTTTGCATGCACTGTTAATCACTTCTGCTATCACTTAGTGTCGCCATGCATTCACTGACTTACTTGCTTTCAGTTACCCGTCGGCGAGTTGAACCAACCTTGGCCTAGGCTCTGCCTTCACTAAGGCTGCATTGAACAATCTAGGAAAGGAAGTCTCACCTTCCTCTCCAGATTTGTGCATTCCTGCCCAGCACTGGCCTCCAGGACTGTTTTGCGCATTTCTAGAGGATAGTGGATGCTTGGCCCAAGCAATTGCGCAAATCTATCCCTAGGCCAGCAGTCCTTCCCAGCTGGAATTGCGCATTGTCCAATCCCAGCAATCAGCAACCAAACAGGACTGTGCATTGCGCAGTTCCAGCAGTCAATCAATCTCCCGGCAGCCCAGACTGTGCCTTGTGCAGTCTTGTCAGTGGGTCTCTCGACCTCCCGGCCGAAATTGTGCAACCTTCATGATCATTCACCCAGGTATGTTGCAAGTCAGTTCTCATGTTCATTTTGGTTTTCGACTGACAGATTGCTTGCCATGAGTGTCACCATGTCTCCAAGTATCGCAGGGGTTCATCTGCCTCTCAGCAGTACAGATACAATGGTTTCCAGGAGAGCAGAGACGACACCGTTCAAATCACACTTGGGGATGCAGTCGATCAAGTGTATATGGACTTGCCTACCCACGAAGACATCAAGTTGTTCGTAGACAAGGACATCAAGCAGCAACATCATAGCAAGCAGCATCATGAATAGCAGCTGAAGGCAGCATACCGAATCCAACGAACACAATGAATGCAAGAGGAAGGTTGTTGACAACACAGAGGCGGAACAAAGTTGCAAGATCAAGCAGATCCACTAATAATGAAAGCAACATTGGAGACTCGGGCTATGAAGTGACAGCCAGACATGAAGATCGCGCGAAGGAAGAAGATGGAACGAAGGAGTTGCATGTGTTGAAGCAACAACTCAGGAAGAACATGAAGTTGCACAAACAGACGAATGAGTTGCAATAGGAACAGGGACAGCAGTGGGCACAACATGCACTCATGGAGGAAACTGCGCCCGTACAAGTTAAGGATCCATCCCAGCAGCTAACACAGAGCAGACATGGTGAGCAATGTCATTGATCGCACGCAAGGGATTCAACAGCATGCATATCGTTGAGCGCATGCATGCAATCCAACCCATTCAACACACTCACCAAGGCGAAGACAAGAAGCAAGTCCAACTGGGGCTGAACATGCACTTCGGCAAGTTGATGCGCACGACCACTAGCACACACTTGAAGATCCGCACGGACATTATGCATCAGTGTGTTACCGGTTCAACCATACCCAAGAAGACCATGCGCATGTTAGCAAACAAGTTGGATGAAGGGGCCAAACCAATGCACCGGTTGCAACGAAGGCAAGAGTTCGCTTCAGCAAGATGTCATCATGAGCTACATGCACACCATCACGGACGACCAAGCTTGGCATCAGCGCACCAACTTCACCATCACAAGCATGTCAAAGAGATGGTCTCACCATAGCAGATCGAATGTCAGTGATGTCTTGCGAGGCTTGCTCAAGCCATGTTGTCTCACATGAGCACATGAGCATTGTAATGTTGAGTCATGTCAAGTGTAAGTCGAGTGTCAACAGTTGGATGTAACAGTCATAGAGTAGGAGAAGAGTCATGAGGGTAGTTGAACTATCACAAAGGGGAATGTTAAGGGTCACCTCACCCTTTGCTATAAATAGTCCCTCATAGCTTATTGTATGGGATTTTGGTCAGCCAAGCTTCAACTAGGACTATCTTGAAGAAGGCTTGGACAGTACTGCAACGCGCCTGGGCTTCTCCACTGCACAGAGCTAGTACATCTCTTTGGAGGAGCAGGCGGATGTGGCTGTAACATTCCACTATTGAGGCTAACAGGTTTACATGGATGTATTGTATGATTGTGACTTACACTTCTTTATATAATAAGAGCTAGCACATTTTCATGCATATGTTGTTATTGTCGTTGGACTGCTCTGGTTGCCTTAATGATATATGTTGTTTAACTTACGTACTTGTGTATGAACTGATTCAGATGCAATTATATGAACCTTGTTGTTAATGTGTTGATCTGTTGTTAATGTTGTCACCGTCTGTGTTGACTGCTCTACCGGACATCAAACAAACCTTTCACATGAACCTTGATGTAACAATCGTCGCACTCGTCTCGGATTGATCTGTGAATGTTGTACGTGTTATATTACCTTGTATGATGTGACTGTTAGATTCGAGTGGAATGCTCTGCCGAAAGTTGAGCATGTCCTTTTGTGTTGTGTTCTTAGCCGAGTTGGGACTGATCCCTTTCACCCTGGAACTCACCTTCACCTCCTCCCCCCTTCGAAGTGTTAGAACCTCTCATAGACCTTCCTTGACTCATTGCATCAGTGATACCCTTGCTACTGACAGAGTTATCTTACTTGCCTCTATGCGACATCGCAGTCAAGGCATTACTTTACGACCCACTGCTGGGACTCCTACACCAAACGGTTTGAGGTCTAATTGGGACTTCTTACCGAGAAGATCTCCTTGACATGTTGGCGGGTCCAGCACCGTCAACATTTCTGGCACTAGAAGGAGGGCTTTGACAAGCTATGTCCTCTCATCCAGTTTTGAACCTTTGCATATCTTCCATGGAATCTTGCACTCCTCTTGCTCCGAGATGTTTTTCAAATTGTGAAGATGTCTCCATCTCGGGGAAGCTTTTCAATCTCTTGTCCACTCACACGTATGATGGTGAAGGCGAAGTGGCCTAGCCTAAGCACTTACATAACTTTCTTTACATGATGGAGGAAGATGAGTTTTCTGACAAACAAGTCGGTTTGCTACTTGCATACACACTTCGTGAATCTCCATTTCGTTGGGTGCTCAGCCTACGGCTGATACCGTGCACTCATTTGAGCACTTATGTGATCTTATTGAAGACACGTTCTATCATTTTGATCCAGACCATCTTGACCGAAAATTGTTACAGCAACGGAGGGCTCCGCATGAATCCGTTATTGATTTTTGGCAACGCTTCCGTGACTTGCAGTTTCAAGCTCCGAGGAGCCAGATGAAGTTTGCTTATCTTTGGGACCAGTTCGAGTACTGCCTTAAGAAATCTGCCCATCCCAAGAGAAAGTTTGAGATCAAGCCTCGCTCAACATTCTTCGTTGATGGAGCTACACAATCTCATGTGGAAGCGAGCATTGTCTCAACTGACTGTCCACCTTCCTCTTATTCAACATCTCCACCATTGCCCAGTGATGTTGAGGATCATGCTCACACACCTGTTCATCCTTCACACCCTACCAATATCCCGTCACTCGATTTTCACGCAAATTTGGTTCTGAGTCCTTCAAGTCCTCATATGCATTCTTTTCTACGACCTCCGTCTTCGCACCCAAGTGTTCCTCCGGATGATGTTGTTTTGTGTTCGTCCATTCTGGACTCTTCACTTGTTGTGAACGACGAAAAACCCACTGATGGAGTTGGTGTTGCACAACCAACACTTGGCGAAGGATGACTCCCTTCTGTCTGAGCCCCCTCCATTCTTTCCTAACATCGTTGGTGAACTTGCCATCCAGGATTTCGCATGTGTGTCTTCATCTACGGATGCACCCATTATTGATCTTTTGCAGCACACACCGTATGTTAGCCCATCATCCAACAACGGAGAGGATCAATCGTTCATTGGAAATCCACTTGATCTTTCATTTGCTTTTTTAAGAAACGCAGAGGGTGAACATCCTTCCTCCTCATCTACCCCTCTGTGTGATTCATCAAACCATGAGGATGCCGACCAACATCCTGAGTTTTCTGATCTTGGTTGTTGTGATCTCTTCACCTCATCATCTGATCACGATGTTGATTCACTCGTTGTTAATCCGTCTAAGCCACTAGTTTACGAAGATCCATCTGACAACGAAGTCGAAACCCCACAAACCGTCGAGGCACTTCAGCACGAGTTGATGGTTATGTCAGGCCCTTGTTGTGCTAAGGTTGGTTTGGCTTCCGATCAAGAAATTGTTCAAACACTCAAGGCTCCTCATCACTCATATGTATGCACTCAAGATCAATCTAACAGTCAAATTTTACTTCCTCCACTCGAACTACACGATCCCATTGCTCATGCATTGGAGGAGTCTTACATTGCAAGCACTCGTGCGCGATGCAAGTTATCTTTGTTTCTTTCGTTTGCTTGCATGTCACAATCAAGAGTGTGCTTATGCTTCAAAGTTGTACGTAGTGTCACACAACACCATGATAAGTCTGTGGACTGCCTATCATGCACATGTACTCACTTATGTCCCGTGGGCACTTTGAATCACGAAGTGTGGTTGTCTTCATTATTATATCTTTCTTGCTTGTTGGTTCGCACAACTGGGTTCCTCGTGGACCAAGCCTTCACTAACATGGGTCTACCAATGTGCCGGTGGCTGCATTGGAAGTATCACTTCATGTGATCAGGCCCATGTACCGTCATGAGAAGATGCAGACAGACGAGCACCTCATTTGCCATTGATGTGAAAGGGGGAATAATGACAGGTGTATTTCCATCAATGACAAAGGGGGAGATTGTTGAGATGTCGTTGGCATTGATGGCCCAATTGAATATGGCTTCTTGAGCTTACCTACAGTAAAGATTCCACCTACAGCAAGCAAGAGATTCTTGAAGCAGCATCCTCTTGTCCAGTCTCTGTCTCAACTAAGATAAACATGATGCCATGGGTGACTCAATACAAGATGCTTTAAACAATGCCAATTGACAAATTCTTATTTGTAAACCTTGCTGAAAAGACAATTCCTCCTTAAGAAAAGTTCTTGGGTTTTCTCCCGGATTGGGTTTCCCAGGGTAAAAAAATTGTCTATTGTGCATGGCTATCTTTCTATGATCTTTATTGTTTATGCTGCATTTACAGTTGAAATTTTTTTGGGTGTAATTATTTAATGATAACAGTGGCATAAAAAATATTGTTTGAAAATTCATTAGGAAGTGATTATCAGATCAGAAAATTGTATTCGATTGCACATGCTATAGAATTTCGACAAAAGGGAGAGCCATTGCTAAATTGGTGTACACTGACTCCTTTTGGCAAGGAGTAGAAGAAGTGTGCTCAGTTAGTGAACCTTTAGTAAAGGTTTTGAGATTGGTAGATAGTGATAAGTCTGCAATAGCTTATTTGTATGAGGCCATGCATAGGACCAAAGAGACTGTTCGAGCTTATTATGTGGACAATGGTACCCCTGAGTTTAATAAACACAGGATGTTATGAGATTTGATTAATAGTCGGTGGAAAGGGATGCTCCGTCAACCCATTCATGCTGCAACACTTGACTTTCCTCAACCCCACATTTTCCTACAAATGTACCTGATCCCAAGGTTCGCTGCACAAAAATATCAAACTGTACATGAAACTTCACATGCAATTAAGATGTATTAATGCTCTGCACGAAAACACACCTGTGACCTTCAATGCAACCAAGAAACTCTCTAAAGCCCTGCATGACACTAAATCACACATGTACCCATGCATGAAGTTTTACATGCACCTGAAAAGTCCACTGAAATTATTACATGCATCAATGATCCACAAAGAAAAGCTCCAACCCTCGCATGCATGGAGTGCATGCCATGCATTGTTGATCCCAACATTAACACCAAAATTTCAAGGGACAGTCCCAGGTGCTAAGAGGCTATCAACCAAAAGTGCTTTCCCTCACATCTCACAAGTGGACTCATCAGGTTTCAATTCTGTGGGAAATTTTATTCTACAAGAAGATAACGTTTGAAATTGAGAATTCACTTGCATCTTAAAAAATATATTGACCCAATGGTCCCAGGGTTCATATCCTAACACGTTTCAGAATCAAGAAAACAGCAGTGACCAAATTGCTGTTGAACAATTTACACAGAAGGCATAGTAACTTCTATTGTTTCTAGATACTTCCAACCGATGAGTAATTCTTCTAACATTAACAATAAAGGTGGACAAGTACTGAAGCAAATGGACTGTTTGTCGTACTCAAATGTAGGAGACATTGGCAAAGTGGAAAAAGCAACAAAACAGACCCCAATAAAAAACATGCAGTTCACTTAATCCTGAATATTAAAGATCAAAATAGAGATGAAGCATCAAATATTCACCTGAGATGTCTCTCCAAGTCGATAAAGGACATCCATGTCCAAGCCTGTATTCTTGAAAGCTGGATCTTCATTTCCATTCTCCGCAAGACCAAGTAATTCATCCTACAAATGATTTAATCCAGATAAATGTGAGGCTAAAAGATTTTGTCTTGCCAATGCATGAAATCTTGGCTCTAAAGTCACATGGCCAATAAGGTATTTGTATGAAAGCATTAATGTTGCAATTTAGCACCTACAAGGGAAAAAACATATAGCATATGGAAGTTGAAACTGTAAAACAGTAAAGAGATGGATACTTTTTAATGTTTAACATTAACCTTTAGGATGCACTCAACAAAAGACAACAACAGGAAAACAAGATCCTTCAAGTGTGTCATCCAAGTCAAATGGTAAAACAATGAAATAGCATCACATATACAACAATTATTTCATGGTTACCTGATCATTAAAGAGGATATTCCCATTGCTTTCATCCAGATAACTGCTAAATGACATATTATAGTCAAAGAGCACTGAATTAGCCCAAAATACCCTCAAACCAACATATTTTACTTGGATAATCATAAGATGCAAATCATTTGTTAAAATTGGCAACTAGGGCCAAACTCCATGTGGGTCATCTTATTAATGGAAGCTGATATTTTTCTTGGATCCTTCTCATCGAGAGGTGTAGGATTGATCTAAAGATCATCCGATTCCGATAAATATTCATGGAGATACGAATTTATTTGTGTTATGGGACAATTCGTCAAGGTCGGACAGCAACCAAATAAACCCCACATGTGATCAACGTTTTAGTATAAATAGAGGTGGCCTTCAAGTCATTTCAACACACTTGGGATCTCTTCCTCTCTACTTGTCTTTGGGTTTTAGTAGGAGGAGAGTTCCTAAGGGATAACGCTGCCCTAATCCAGAGGGCAGAAGCCGGAACTGTCGGGAAAGCTGACACAGAGGGCAAAAGCCAGAACTGTCGGGAACAACCGGAACTGTCGGGAACTGCCGGAACAGTCAGGAAAGTTGATGCAAAGGGAAAAGCTCGGAATTGCCGGGAACTGCCAGAACTGCCGGGAAAGCTGACGCAGAGGACAAAAGCCGGAACTACAAGAATAGTCGGAACTGCCAAGAAAGCTGACCTAGAGGGCAGAAAAAGTTGACGCAGTCCCTAGATGCTGACGCTGGAGTTTTTCGTGGGGCAGATTGGAGCTGTGGAACTGCCGGAGTGTTTATTCAGGGTTTCAGCCGAAGCATCTATCTCTGAAGGAGAGTAGCATGCAAGGGACAACTAACTAACATTGGGACAACTGTATGGTACTTAGCAGCAAGTACACCAAGCATGCAATGTTATAGCAAGCATGCAAGAGAGAGCAAACTAATATTGGGACAACAACATGATACTTAGTGCAGCAAGCATGTATTGGTACAGCTAGCATGCAACAGCAAGCATGTTAAGGACAACAAGCAAGCAAGGTGCAGCCTACACATAGGTCAGTATGGCAACATGGTGCAGCAATGGCACATAATGCAATACAGTGATAGGTACAATCATGATTAATCAAGCGTGATGAGATGCAGCATAGTGATAATGGGTGCAGCATGGTGCACCGCGGTGAGGTGCAACTGATGACGAAATGCAGCGCAACGATAGGTGAAGGAGACACCTTGGAGAATCAGTTGAAGCCGCATGTCTTCAACTGATCTCATGTATCATCTTCTTAGAGATGATCTATGCTCCTCTCTAGATAAGTCAAAGTGTTGACTTCTGTTGTAAACGTATTATCTCTCTCTCTCTCTCTGTTGAACTATTGAAAAACATATAAGAAGAATTGATCAAGGGTTTCCCCACATTGGGGTTTGTCCCTGGCTAGCGCCACATCTTGTGTCCTCTTGTCCTGGCTTGTCTTCTGCGATTTATGTTTATGTTATATCTGCAGTTTACTTTAATGCTGATGTGATTGCTAATTTGGAAAAGATATTGAGCTAACTGTGAAAATTGAAATAAATTTCTCTAAGCATAGAACATACCTAAAATTAACATGGTATCAGAGCTAAGGTGAAGGCAATGCCCAAGCAAGAGTGAAAGAGCAATCACCGATGACAGTTGGGAAAGGAAAAAAGGATCAATGGATTCCACATCCCTCTTCAAATTCACCAAGGGTGAAGTCGAAGCAGAGAATATTATCAGAATGGCGACGCAGAAGTTTCTGATGGCCTACCTAAAGATCACTTCATTGGGAAGTCTGGATCTAAGGGTGGAAGGAAAGGAAGATGCCTTGGTTGCAATAAGTTGGGCCATTATGTGAAGGAGTGTCTGAATGGCAGAGACACATCTCTTGATGAAGATAACAATCATTCTAGGGACATCTTCAATGATCAAAGGAATGGCAGGTAATGCAGGTCATCAAGGAAACAACCGACTCTTCAGAGAAAACAAGGAACCCCAAGTATGAAGAATCAAATGTTGTTTCTGATAAGATAAAGAAGCGTTATCTTGTATTGGCCCTCTCCTTCAGATTCTTTGGGAATCTGGCTTATTGATCGTAGTGCTTCAAGGCACCTCATCGGATAGAAGGGTGTTCTCTCGAATTTGGTAGAGACGGAAACAACTGTGGGATTATACTTGGAGTCGATGCCACCTATCCTAGAAAGGGTTTAGGGAATGTTACCCCTCAATTGAATGAGGGTAACTCTATTCATTTACAAGAATCTGTTTTATGTACCTAATCGCAAGAAGAACCTGGTGTCCATCTCAGAAATGGAAGTCAAAGGTTTCAGGGTGGCATTCATCGATGGAAAGGTACGTGTTAAAAAATAAAATTTTCAAAGATGCTTTTTCTCATGGGTTCAAGGTTGGCAATTTGTATCAAGTTGCAAGATGGTCCATTGGGGATCATGTCAATTGACATATCGCATCTATAACACCGGAGGTCTACCTATGGGGCCCTACCCGATGTGAGTCAAATGGTGATAGGGATGCCTGAATTCAAGAAGAGCATGAAAGTACATGTCTGAGATGTACCGAAGGAAAATCTTACAAGGGGACCATTCCCCTCATGTAGAAGGTCCACAGGTTTCGAACAACCCGAGAGGTTTGAAATTCATGATCAGGAATCTCACATATGCAGGTGGAAGACAGCCCTCTATGGCTTGAAGCAAAACTCCCCGGGCGTAGCATGAGAGGATTGATAGTTGTCAAATGAAGCTGAGATTCACTAACAGCGAAGACAATCCAAACCATTATTTGAAGGTTGTGCATGATAGACCTCTCATACCAGCACCTTCTGAGGACGACCTATTTCAAACAGGTGCAGACCCTCTCACTTGCAGAAGTAAGAGGGAGTTGGATTCCGGATGTGGAATGGTAAACTGCAAGCCCGTGACTACCTCGAGGATCTTAACTTTCAAAAGTTATATGGTGATGATGCCGGACCAGATTTGGGAAATGCCTTTGAGTTTCATAAACTCATTTGCATTGATGTTCTTGGTGAACTTCTGTTCGGATATATGTTTTGCAGTTAGCATGGTGAGCTCATATTTGGTTGAGCTTCACTGGATTGGTGCCAAGAATCTTCTGAGATATCTTCGAGGCACAATCTCTCATGGATTGAGATACACTACCGAAAATATGAAATTGCATGATAATTCGAATGTTGACTGGGCTGGCAGTGTGGAGGATCACTAGAGCACTTCTCAGTGTTGGTTCTCTTTGGATTCTGCTTCAATATCATGGATGAGCAAGAAGCAAAAGTCGGTTGCTATAAGCACCGTCGAGACCGAATACATAGCTACGAGTATGATCTCGTGTGAAACTGCATGGTTGCAGAAGCTCTTAAGTGAACTGTTTGTACACATGATGAATACCACTGTGATTCTCTGTGACAACCAAAGGGGGGATTCGATTATTGAGGAATCCCGTATTTGATGATTGCTCCAACAGACAGACATCAGATATTGCCTTATCTGGGATATAGTAAGTCGATGAGCGAGGAGGCTCCATCACATTGAGACTGATGTACAAGTCGCAAACATTTTGTCAAAGCCCCGAGGAGAGGTCAAATCTATGACTTTCCCAAACGACTTGGAGTCGTTGAGAGACCTTCTTATAAGGGTCAAGCTCTGGGGGGCTTGGGGTACTTACAGGAGCAACATATGACCAAAGGGTGACTCACCCTCCCCTAGTGGTGCGCTATGTACAGGATGACAAGTTCAACCTTCCCCTGTGATACCCTGTGGTGACTGTGGAACAGGATGATTAGTTCTCCTGTCGGTCGGGATGATTAGTTCTCTCGTGGCAACTGTGGAACAAGATGATTAGTTCTCCTGTGGGCCAGGATGATTAGTTCTCCTGTGGCAACTGTGAAACAAGATGATTAGTTCTCTTGTGGGTCGGGATGATTAGTTCTCCCATGGCAACTATGGAACAGGATGACTAGTTCTCCTGTGGGCCAAGATGATTAGTTCTCCTGTGGGCCGAGATGATTAGTTCTCCCGTGGCGACTGTGGGGCAGGATGATTCGTTCTCCTATAGACAGGATGATTAGTTCTCCTGTCGAGGCATCCTACCCATGCAGTCTGGGACTCATGGGAAGTACCTCTCATCTGATCAATGAGCAAGGAAATGGGGTTAGGGACCATAGTATTACTATCGATGGACGCATCGTTGTATCTACAGTACTCCCTATGCTAGGATAACCTCCATTGATCTAGGATCAATGAAACTGATCTGAGATCAGTATGAGTGGTTTGAGACACTCTCTTGTGATATTGATCTAAGATCAATAAAACTGACTTTGAACCAGTAAGAGTGATGTGACACACTTTCTTCAGATGAAACTGACTTCGGGTCAGTAGAGAATGGTATGAGACATTCTCGATCAATTCCTCTTCTTCATGGTTCAGTAGAGCAAAGAAAAGCAAAGCAGAGCAGAGAAGTGCAGGGCACTGATGGCAAAGATAGTACAGACGGAGATATGGATCAGCGGATGGAGTTCTCCCTAATTGAGAGGGAGTGTTAAAATTGGCAGCTAGGGCCAAACTCCATGTGGGTCATCTTATTAATGGAAGCTGATATTTTTCTTGGATCCCTCTCATTGAGAGGTGTAAGATTGATCTAAAGATCATCCGATTCCGATAAGTATTCATGGAGATATGAATTTATTTGTGTTATGGGCAATTCGTCAAGGTCGGTCAGCAACCAAATAAACCCCACATGTGATCAACGTTTTAGTATAAATAGAGGTGGCCTTCAAGTCATTTCAACACACTTGGGATCCCTCTCTACTTGTCTTTGGGTTTTAGTAGGAGGAGATATCCTAACGAATAACGTTGCCCTAATCCAGAGGGCAGAAGCTGGAACTGCCGGGAAAGTTGACACAGAGGGCAAAAGTCGGAACTGCCGAGAACAACCGGAACTGTCGAGAACTGCCAGAATAGTCGGGAAAGCTGACGCAGAGGGCAGAAGCCGGAACAACCAGAATTGTCGGGAACTGCTAGAACTGTCGGAAAAGCTGACGCAGAGGGCAGAAGCCGGAACTGCGGGGAATAGCCGGAACTGCGATGAAAGCTAACGTAGAGGGCAAAAAGGCTGACGCAGTCCCTAGAGGTTGACGCTGGGGTTTTTCGTGGGGCAGATTGGAGCTGAGGAGCTGTTGGAGTGTTTATACAGGGTTTCAGCTGAAGCATCTATCTCCGAAGGAGAGTAGCATGCAAGGGACAACTAACTAACATTGGGACAACTGTATGGTACTTAGCAGCAAGTACACCAAGCATGCAATGTTATAGCAAGCATGAAAGGGACAGCAAACTAATATTGGGACAACAACATGATACTTAGCGCAGCAAGCATGTATTGGTATAGCTAGCATGCAAGGGACAGCTAGCATGTAACAGCAAGCATGTTAAGGACAACAAACATGCTAAGGACAACAAGCAAGCAAGGGACAACAAGCAAGCAAGGTGCAGCCTACACATATGTCAGTATGGCAACATGGTGCAGCAATGGCACACAATGCAGTACAGTGATGGGTACAGTCATGATTAATCAAGCGTGATGAGATGCAGCATAGTGATGATGGTTGTAGCATGGTGCAGCGTGGTGAGGTGCAGCACGATGATGAAATGCAGCACAACGATAGGTGAAGGAGTCACCTTGGAGAATCAATTGAAGCCGCATGTCGTCAACCGATCTCATGTATCATCTTCTTAGAGATGGTCTATGCTCTTATCTAGATAAGTCAAAGTGTTGACTTCTATTGTAAACATACTCTCTCTCTCTCTCTCTCTCTGCTGAACTATTGAAGAACATATAAGAAGAATAGATCAAGGGTTTCCCCACATTGGGGTTTGTCCTTGGATAGCGCCACATCTTGTGTCATCTTGTCTTGGCTTGTCTTCTGCGATTTATGTTTATGTTCTATCTGCAGTTTACTTTAATACTGATGTGATTGCTAATCTGGAAAAGATATTGAGCTAACCATGAAAATTGAAATAAATTGCTCTAAGCATAGAACATACCTAAAATTAACATCATTGCACTTAAACTCAGAAACCAAGCTTCCCAAATACAAAAAATATCTCCTTTGGTATTCTACACATGCAAAAATCACTGCACTTGTTTAAATTACACAGTATTTTTTGCCACCACTCCAACTGGCTTCCAAGTTACAATAAGATGGAACCATCCAAGATCAACAGAGTAAATTAAAATAAACATCATTCAACACCTCATGCCACATATTTCCAGCCTATGTGTAGCTCACAGCAAAGGTAATTTCAATGTGAAATGATTCAGAAGCATAAACCACTTGAATTGCAATTGTACCTAAGAAATCTGAACACATGCAAGAGGCAACAAAGTGAAAATATGAGTAGAGTTTCCATGATTGAAGGCAACAACATCATCTATGTTGCCGCAAAATCTAGTAGGCCTAGTGCAAAGCCTCACTAGGCAGAACTAGACCTTATGTCAACAAGAGAAAGGGTTGTCGTTGCCACCTCAACAACCTTCCTCCTGTTGTTTAGTGGTATTTGACCACAAGGGAGGCTTCCCTAAACTCACATAAAGGAGATTCAATGATGATGCCTCAAGGTGATATATATAAGGTCTATAAGGAGGGATCAAGTACTGGTGGAGGGTAAACGATGTCATATAACAGCCAAGCGAAAAGGCCTTTTGATAAATAATCAACAAACATAACAAGGCCTTCAAATAGACACCGAGGATTAGGGTTTTTTAGTGTAGTTTTATGGTTGAAAAGATGCATAAACAGAAAAATATGGATGATGTTTGTGAAAATTCCTAGATCTAACAATCTCAGGAATACTACTGCAACCAACTGAATCTACTTCACCTAAATTGTAAATTACATTACAAGCTTATTTCAGATTTCTTCTTGAAACATTGAAGTAAATTACTGAAGCAGCATACACCAAATTAAATATGATTCTGAAACATAGAAACTGAGCAAGGAAAATAGAAACACATAGGACACAGTTATTTTTGGACAAAAGTCCCAGGAAAACCCCAATGTGGGAAAACCGATGAAGCAGCTCTGAGGGTTTGTTATTATTAAGCAGTAGCAAAATCTGAACACATCACTAAATACCTCACAGGGTTATTCAGTTACAAAGGTAAATACTGGCAGAAGCTTTGTGAGTTTTACATCACACAATCACCGAGAAGTCCTGGTTGATCCAGCCCCAAGGTGACTGCCCCCTGGCTTCTCTAGCTGTCTCTGCATAGTGTCTGCATCAGCCCAACATCGAGCTCTTTAGGTGCTGCATCACTTCTCTGGCTGGTCAATCTGCTGCCCAGGAAATTCGATTTCTGCCTCCCTGTTTCACACCCCGACTCCCGGCGTCTGAAAATTGAATTCCTCTACAAATTTCATACTCCTTTCTCCCTCTACGCTGGTTCTACATGGCCCTTCTAGCCCTGCGTCAACCTTTGCGTAAAGGCTTTTGGATCACTCACTCCCTCTCTCTGTTGATGTATCTCTGGCTGAGAATGTCTCTCTCTGGAAGCTTCTATCTCTACCCCTCACTGCAAGAGATCTCCTCAATAGATTTTTCCTCCTGAGAACTCCTCACTTCAAAAAATCAATTTTCTCTATCTCTCTGTGCGTTTTCCAAATGACCCTCAAGCCCCTTCTTATATCTTCATGTTGGACAACCAATGGCCTAAATTACATCTTAATCAAAGGCTCAGATCGTTTTGGCTTGATCCATGGCTTTTTCTAGAAGTTTCACCCTTGATTAGATTAATACCCATTAATATTTTAATTTTCATAAGTTAGACTTAGGAACCCCATTAAAAATATTAATTATTCTAATAAAATCACTTCTAGGTGGAACTTCCCAAAACGCTTCTAGGTTCTTTGGAATACCTATGCCCAAGCCTCCCTGCAAAATTTGAGGCTTATATCACATCCGATGCTACCCCAAATCAACACTCCCTCTTAGTGAGGAATGTGCTCTAGCAATACACTACTACTGCCTGCTGCTCTGACTCTGAAGCATCGTCCTCTGCATTGTTGATGTCTGACATGTTGTCCACCAACTACTATGTTGTTGTTGCTACTGTATTGCTGCCTTTGACACTGTCACTGCCAATGCTACATCTGTACTACAGCTCCCTCTCAAACGCTACATCTGCTATGTTGCTAGCACTGCATCCGTACTGCAACTCAATTGCTGAGAGAAGCAACTGAAAACACCGAAAACTAGACAAGTATCCAGTGGATACTCCTCGGTGCTGAAATCCTGACAGCTGCCAGTCCCACGCTCTCTTCTGAGACCACTACATTGCTAAGGCTCTACATTGTGCCTCCTTGCACTGTTGCCTCTTTGGTCTGCGCTGCTCACATTCTAGCGCTACTAACCAGTACATCTGTCGAATCAACAATCCATGGCACCAACTGAAAACTCCACCATCCCGCTACTACTAATCATGGGCTCCCATAGCAAGGTGATGATCCAAGAGGTGGGCTCCTCAAGGATCCTACCCATCTGTAGCTCTATCGAACTACAATTCTATATCAGCCCACCTCGGAGGTATCTTGGCTGTCATGGTGTACTCCTCCTGAACTGTATGTCCCGCAGCTGACAACTCGTCACGAGTCTCCTTTAGTTTCGTGAGGAACGGATCACATGTTCTCCCTTCTGCATTTGAGCAGATCTCAGCTTCTGCTCTAAGTACATCTTCTGCTGCTCGAAAGATCCCTAATACAATGTGGCCAAGGCATCCCACATCTCCTTAGCAGTCCCTTTCCTAGCAATGTGGTGCACCACGTGATCCTTGACTCCATCCAGGATCATCCTCTTCGCCTTAGCCATCTCAGCTCTATAATTGTTCAGCGGATCTGCCTTCGCTAGGATAGCTACCACATTATCAACATACATCTTGAGAGCATGCTCATCTAGAAGGAAAGTCATTCTAGCCTTCCAGATGGCATAGTTGGAAGCCCCGTCCAAACTGTCCTGATCCCTGAAGCCACTGGTTGCCATATCCTCCAAAAAAATATCGAACAATTCCCTCTTTCTCCCTACTGCATAGCTCCTACGCTGCCTTACGCACTCCCTGATGGAGCCGGTAAGTTGCTGCTCCTCTACTGCTCAATAAATGAGAAATATTGATTTCCTTGGCAAGAAATCACTGAGGAAGTATTCCCTCACTATGTGATCTGCTTCTTCCTTCTTACGGTTTTTCTACACAGCACTCAGCTTGCAGAACACTGCGTCCCTCTAGCTCTACGTGGCTTTCCATAGCTCTCTTTGCCTCTGCAAATTCTCGATCCGACAGTCTTACCTCTCTGTCAACTCACTCAGAGAGAGACACCCAGGAAAATATAGCCCTCCTGGCTAGAACTGCGTTATCCCTCAAGGGATATGAACTGCTGCTTGTTGCAACAAGTTGGCCCTTGCTTCAGTGCTAGGTCTGCTCTTCCCTATTTCACATCAACAACTCTGATACCATGTGAAAATTCCTAGATCTAACAATCTTAGGAATCCTACTGCAACCAACTGAATCTACTTCACCTAGATTGTAAATTACATTACAAGCTTATTTCAGATTTCTTCTTAAAAGATTGAAGTAAATAAATGAAGCAGCCTACACCAAATTAAATATGATTATGAAACATAGAAACTGAGCAAGGAAAATAAAAACACATAGGACAGTTATTTTTTAACAAAAGTCCCCAGAAAAACCGACGCAGCAGCTCAGAGTGTTTGTTATTATTAAGTAGTAGCAAAATATGAATACATACCTCACAGGGTTATTCAGTTACAGAGAGAAACACTGGTAGAAGCTTTGTCAGTTTTACCTCACATAATCACTAAGAAATCTTGGTTGATCCAGCCCCAAGCTGACTAACCCCCGGCTTTTCTGGCTGCCTCTGCGCAATGTCCGCGTCAAGCTCTCTAGGTGTTGCGCCACTTCTCTCGCTGGTCGATTTGCTGCCTAGGAAATTCGATTTCTGCCTCCCAATCTCACACCCCGGCTCTCGGCTTCTAAAAATCAAATTCCTCGCAGATTTTGGACTCCTCTCTCTCCCTCTAGGTTGGCTCTGCGTGGCCCTTCTGGCCCTGTGTCAGCCTTTGCATCAACGCTTCTAGATCACTCGCTGCCTCTCTCTGTTGATGTATCTTCAGCTGAGAATCTCTCTCTACGGAAGCTGCTATCCCTGCCCCTCAACTGCAAGAGATCTTCGTAATCGATTTTACCTCCTAAGAACTTCTCACTTCAAAAAATCGACAAAGGAAAGACTTCCAGATCAAAATCTTGCCAAGCCAGAGGGAGCAGTGCAGAGCCTCAGCGTGAGGAAAGAGCTGGTGGGACACAGTTTTCAGCAGGCAGATTGTTGGGCAAAAACATGTCAGAAAAGAGAGGAGAGGCACAGTGAAGGAATTTTTCCTCAATAGACTTCCTGCCAAGAAGTCTGTTTTCATATTGCCTGAGCAGCAACAGTAAGAGACAAAGAGGAGCAATTCGACATTTTCGTGGCAGAGATGGCAGCCAGTGGGTTGAGAGATCAGGACAAGTTGGATGGGGCATCCAACTATGTGATCTGGAAGGCAAGAATGTCGTGCCTTCTAGTTGAGCATTTTCTCAAGGCCTATGTCGACAGCGTGGTGGCTGAGCCTGCAGATCCAGATCCGCTAAAGAAGTACATGGGAGAAATGGTGAAAGCCAGGAGGATGATCCTTGATTGAGTAAAGGAACACGTGGTATGTCCCATCGCTAGAAGAGGGATTGCTAAGGAGATGTGGGATGCCTTGGCAACGTCGTATCAAGGATCTTCCGAGCATCGGAAGATGTACTTAGAGTAGAATTGAGATCTGCACAGATGCAGAAGGCGAAGCACATTGATCCGTTTCTCACGAAGCTTCAAGAGACCTGGCACGAGTTAGTAGCAGTGGGGTCTAGACTTCAAGGTTCTGAGATGGTGAGACTAGCCCTAAATTCAGTCTCAAAAGAGTGGTACGTCTTTGTCTAAAGCATCCTGGGCAGGGCAGCTTTGCGAGACTAGGATAGTATGTGGGCAGCTCTCAATCAGAAAGAGCTGAGGAGATATCTATTCAAGTGTAAGCTTGACGGAAGCAGTAGCAGTGGGTCGAAGCCCAAGGAGGAGGAAGAGAATGCAACCCTTGCATCTAAGGGGCAGCAGGAGCAGCGGAGGCGGAAGAAGGACGTCTCGAAGATCAAATGCTTCAGGTGTGGTGAAATGGGTCACTACGCAACACAGTGTCCTCTCAAGAAGAAGGACAAAGATGAGAAGCATGATCCAAAGGTTGCACCCGTGAAGATCGAGGAGGAGGAGTTCGCCATGACAGCCGAGATACCTCCAAGAGGGAGGTGGGTTGATTTAGAGTTGTAGTTCGAAAGAGCTACAGATGGGCAGGATCCTTGAGGAGCCCACCTCTCGAATCAATTCCTTGTTGCAAGAGCCCAAATCAAAAGTAGCAGGATGGACCAGTGTCTGTTGGTGCAGAGGAGTGTTGGAGCAACGAATGCAGTGGCTAGAACGCCAAGTCTGAGCAGCATAGTGCAGAGTTGCAACAGTGCAGGGAGGCACAATGCAGTAGTAGTAGCAGCGCAGTGGCTTTAGAGTGATAGCGTGGGACTAGCAACAGTCAGATCTTCAACATCGAGATGCTTCTACGCTGAACACTTGTTCAGATTTTGGGATGTTTTTTAGTTGCAGTGCAGATGAAGTGTTAGAAGTGGCAGTGCTAGCAGCAACACAGATGAATCACTTAAGAGGGAGTTGTAGTACGGATGCAGTGTTGACAGTGGCAGTGTCAGCAGCAGTACAGTTGCAGCAGTAGCGCAGTAGTTGGTGGACAGCATGTCAAACATCACCAGCGCAAAGGACGATGTTATGAAGTCAGGGTGATGCTTCAGTGGGAGGCATTGCTAGAGCACACTCCTCACTAAGAGGGAGTGTTGATTTCTAGTAGCATTGGACGTGCTCTAAGTCCTAAGTTTTGCAGGGAGGCTTGGGCACATGTATTCCAAAGAGCCCCGAAATCATTTTGGGAAATTCCACCTTGAGACAATTTGATTAAAATAATTAATTATTTTTAATGGGTCCCTAAGTCTAAACATAGGAAATTAAAATAATTAATGGGTATTAATCTAACTGTGGGTGTAACTTCTAGAAGAAGCCAAGGATCAAGCAGAAATGATCTTAGCCATCGATTAGCTTATAATCTGGGCTGTTGAAATGTCAACGAGAAGATTATTTAACGAGGCTTGAGGGTCACTTGGAAGACACACAGAAAGAGTTCAGAAGATCAAATTTTTGAAGCAGAGCAGATGTTGGTGAGAAATTCGAAGTGAGCTTTTGCAGTGGGGGGCAGGGATAGTATCTGAAGGGAGATCTTTCCCGGTAGGAGAATACTCATCAGAGGAGGCAGAGAGAGATCCGGGAGAGGCAGCGTTGAGCTAGAAGAGGCTGACACAGAGCTAAGCAAGGCCACGCAAAGGCAGTGTAGGCTGACACAGAGGCAGCACAGAGCCTTGAGGAGGTCTGAAAATTTGCAGGGGAGATCGATTTCTGAGCTAGAAGCCAGGGTGTGAGACCGAGAGGCTGGAAATCGAAGTTCTTGGGTAGCAAATCGATTAGCTTGAGGAGTGACGTTGTGCCCAAAGGATTTGACGTTGGTCTGACGCTGAGGCTGCCAGAGGCAGCGAGTGGCAGTCATTCAGGCGCTGGATCAGCGAGGATTTCCAGTGATAGTGTGAGGTAATCTCACAGATCTCTCTGTCGTGATATTCACTGTAACTAGATTGTCGGAAAGGCATCCAGAAGTTGTATTCAGAAATTACTACTGCATAATAATAAAAACTCTCAGAGCTGTTGCACCAGTTTTCCCACATTGTGTTTTTTCGGGGACATTTGTCCAAAAATAACGGTGTCCTGTATGATGTTTTTCTCTTTTGCTCAGTTTTCTTGTTTCGGCACATTATTTTAATTAAGTGAAGGTTGCACTATATGTATTTTGATATTTGCCGTAAGAAACTACAAGTAATTTGTCTAAAGGAATTTAACAAATAGGAGAAATATCATCAGTTGCTGCAGTAGGGGTTCCAGTGTAGGAATTTTCAAAATGAGTCCGGAGGAAAGATTTACAGATCCGAAGAGGCAATAGCAAGAGGGCCAAGTTATCGCAAAGAGGCAACGCAGAGGCTCTGCAGAGTAGCTTCAGCAAGGCAGATAGATTTGCTGGTGAGAAATCGTTCTCGGTTCCAAAGGCCAGGTAGAGGTTCCAAAAGGCCGAAAAGACGATTTCCTCAGCAGCTGGAGGCAGAACGACTTCATCAGAGGCAGTTTCGAGCCACACGTGTGGGAGACAGTGCAAAGGCAACGCAGAAGGGCTCATGCCGAGGTTTGGACGGCCAGTTTGCTGAAGGTAAGTCGTGCCAGAGATTGGCTATGGGAGAAGGGAAATTCCCTTCAGTATTTTGCCCAGATTTTCTTGTTGCGAATTGCCAGTTTCAGGCATCCAGATTGTACTCAGATTTTTCATTGCTGCATAATAACAGAACCCTCATCTGTTGCACTAATTTTCCCAAGTTGGGTTTTTCCAAGGAATTTTGTCCAAAAATATTTGTGTTATTTTTATGTATGTGCTAGCATTTCTTCCAGCATTATATTCTTCTGCAGTATTTTACTTGTGAAGGTTGTAGTGTATTTATTTTGATATTTGTCGTAGTAGATAAACTGTTAATTAATTAACAATTAGGAGAAATAATATCAGTTGTTGCAATGGGGTTCCGCTATTGGAATTTCGACATGGTACCAGAGCACAGTTGATCAGGCGGAGAGCTCAAAGGTGAAATGAGAAAGAATTTCGTTGCTCATTGTGGGCAGCAAGCCAGAATTCACAAGGGCAGCGCAGTGATTCTACCAGGAGGGCGAGTTACTTGTGGAGGTTTGATTTTTCTGAGTGGAGCGGAAAAATTTGATCCTACCAGATCAAGTAATTCTAGAGGCAGAGGGAGCTGCCCAGATTTTTCATTGAGCAAACCTCCAGCTAGACACAGTGGTTTTTCCAGCAGTTCACTAGAGCAGAGCCAGCGTCCAGGTGAAAGAGAGAAGAGCACATACAGAGGGAAAATTTTCCTCAGGGAACTTCTAGTCTCAAGAAGTTCGATTTTTATTTGCAAATCAGTAGTCGTTGTGAGTAGATCTTCTCACTTCAGAAGGGAATGTGAATAGCAGAGCAGCAGCTGAGTAGAAGAAGGAGGAAGTTTTCGACAGTTCATTGACATGGCCACTGATAGGCTTCATGACCAGGACAGGTTGGATGGAGCTTCCAACTACGTCATCTAGAAGGCAAGGATGTCCTTCCTTCTACATGAATATGGCCTGAAAGCCTATAATGATCGAGTGGTAGCAATTCCCACAGATGCAAATCAACCGAAAGAGTACAAAAAGGAGATGGTACAAGTGAAACAGTTGATCCTAGATGGAGCTCAGAATATGTTGTTTCACATATAGCTGGCAAAGATACTGCCAAGCAGATGTGGGATGCTCTCGCCACGTTGTATCAGGGTACTTCCAAGCAGCGAAAGATGTACCTCGAGGAGAAGTTGAGGCTCATCCGGATGCAGAAGGGGGAAGGCATAGACCCCTTCCTCACCAGGATTCAGGAGGTCCAGGACCAGTTGTCAATTGTTGGGGCAGCGCCTCAACCCACAAAGCTTGTGATATTGGCACTCAACAGTGTCTCCGAGGACTGGCAGGTCTTTGTCCAAAGCATATTGGGCAAAGACAAGTTACCAGATTGGGACAAGATGTGGGTTGACTTGCAACAACAGGAATTGAGGTGAGCTCTTCTAAAGAGCTCCATAAGTGGCAACAACAATGGACAAAAGCAGGTGAAGGAGGAGGAGAATGTGGCCTTCGCATCAAAGGGTCCCACTCAAGGAATGGGGGAGCAGAGGAAGAGGAAGAAGGACCTGTCGAAGGTCAAGTGCTTCAGGTGTGGTGAGTTTGATCACTACAGTACCTAGTGTCCTCTCAAGAAGAAGGACAAGGAGGAGAAGCAGGACTAGCAGGTAACTTCAACTGAGATCAATAGGCTTTCCTCCAGGCTGGAGGAAGACTTCACAATATTTGTCAACATACCTCCAGGAGTGAGGTGGGGTGTTAGAAATATAAATTTATAATTTGCTATTTGATTGTTAAAAATATACCTGATTTCTAAATGTAATATATATATATATATATATATTATATATATATATATATATATATATATTATTAATTGATAAAATTTGAATAATGATTAAAAGGCTGAAGCGGTGCTCCTTTAATAGGAGATGACCTACCATGCCTAATCAGAGAGACATGTCCCTTGGGACTAATATCTCTTCATTTAACTAATTAATTGCTAATTAATTGATTATAATTAATCATTTATTTATTTAAATAATATTTTGATTAATTTTTATGAATTTGAATTCATAACATTGCCTTCCCCTTAATATGCTTTGTCCTCAAAGCATAGGTAGGTTTGGGTGTGGATGAAAGAAACGTTCTGATTCCCAAGACTAGTCTTCCTCTGATAACCTCTTCCATTTGATGAGGTATTCCTTTATTGTCTTGGACCGTAAAACCTTTTCTCGGGTAGCGAGTATACCTTCAAGTTCGAGGACTATTCTTCCTTCTTCATCGGTCTCTGATATTTTTGTTTGTGCTATTTGTTTTGCCCTAATATTCTCGTGAGACTTGATACATGAAAGGTATTATGAATTCGGCAATTGTCAAGTAACTTTAATCCATAAGCTACACTACTTATTTTCTTAATTATCTGATACGGTGTTAAAATTGGCAACTAGGGCCAAACTCCATGTGGCTCATCTTATTTATGGCAGCTGATATTTTTCTTGGATTCCTCTCATCGAGAGGTGTAGGATTCATCTAAAGATCATCTGATTCCAACATGTATTCATGAAGATATCAATTTATTTGTGTTATAGGACAATTCGTCAAGGTCGGCCAGCAACCAAATTGCCCCCACTTGTGCTCCACGTTTTAGTATAAATAGAGGTGCCTTGAAAGTCATTTAGCACTCACCTCTTGTGATACCTTCTCTCCATTGTTTTGGGTTTTAGTGGAAGGGAAGAGATCCTAAGAGACTATGCAAGCTATGGAGAGGATGCCCTAGCTAAAACGCAGTCATGGAGATGATGCCCTAAAACGCAGTCATGGAGATGATGCCCTAAAACGCAGTGATGGAAATGAAGGCAGAATGCCCTAGCCATAGCAAGAAGAGGAATTGAAGACAGCGTGGTAAGGTCATTTCAGGACAGCGTGGAGAGCCTAGATTAGAGGTCGAGTTGCTGTGGGAGTGCGGATTAGTTTGAGGGTTGTTTGAGGGTGCAAACAGGCCTGAGAATAGGGTTGTCTCAAGGATCAAAGCGCTAGAGGTTAGGCCGAGTTGAGCAGGCTCCTTGTAGGCATTTCAAGAGCACCAAGATGCTGGAGTAAAGGCAGCTAGGGCACTTTTGTTGAGCCGCAGAAGAGAGGCTACTACTGCATGGGAAAAGAGGTTGCATGGAGCTTGTTGCTTCAGCTCGGAGGCCGAGTATCTTCAGGAGCCTAATCAAGTTTGTTTGGACAGCAATCGAGGTAAGGAGAACTAGTTTTGTGGTGAGCTATAGATGACAGCTGAACTGTGATAGGCCGCAACGTAATCACCTCGGAACAAGGGCAACGTGGATAGGTTTGGGGAAAATTTGTGCCTAGAACAGCAGCACGATTGAAGAGAAGTCTCCCTTGCCTAGGCCACAGATTATAAGGGTTGTTTGATGAATCTGTTAGGGTTGTTGCAGCAAACGTAATGCCCTAATCAATCATTGTAATCTAATACGTTGTTCGAAGACATTGGCATTACTATGTGCTAGGCCTTAAGCCATAGCACCATAGCTAGCCACCTTGGTGTCTTATGATGAATGTTGTAAGTAGACAGCATTGTATATGACAGCAGTATGCATATTGCAGCACACTACGCAGAGCAGCATGATGTAAAGGTGCAGCTTGATGATAAGGTACAGCTTGATGATGCAGCACAGGGAGGTGCAGCATGATGATAAGGTGCAGCAGTATGATGTGTGCAGCATGGTAATGAGGTCCAGCATGATGATTGGGTGCAACACAGTGAGGTGCAGCACAGTGAGGAGCAGCATGGTGATGGAGTCACCTTGGATCAATGGAAGCAGTATGCCTTCTACTCAAATCACATCAGCTACCTTACATGCTATCTTCTTAGAGAAGATCTCTGCTCTTATTTAGATAAATCAAAAGGTTGACTTTTGATGTACATGTACTATCTCTCTCTCTGTTGATCTATTGAAGAACATATACGAAGAAATGATCAAGGGTTTCCCCACATTGGAGTTTGTCCCTGGCTAGCGCCACATCTTGTGTCCTCTTGTCTTGGCTTGTCTTTTGCAATTTATGTTTATGTTCTATCTACATTTTACTATCATGCTAAATGTGATTGCTAATCTGGAATTGATATTGAGCTAATATGGAAAATTGAAGTAAATTTGCTATCGGCATAGAACATACCTAACATGGTATCAGAGCTGAGGTGAAGACAAAAGCAAAAGACTCAATGGATTCATCATCCCTCTTCAAATTCACCAAGGGTGAAGTCGAAGCAGAGAATATTATCCAAGTGGCGCAACGGAATCTTTTGATGACCTACCTAAAGATCACTTCAATGGGAAGTCTGGATCTAAGGGTGGAAGGAAATGCAGATGCCTTGCTTGCAATAAGTTCAACCATTATGCAAAGGAGTGTCCAAATGGTAAGGACACGTCACTTGATGATGATAACAATCATTCCAGGGACATCTTCAATGATAGAAGGAATGGCGAGTAATGCAAGTCATCAAGGAAATGGCCGACTCTTCAAAGAAAGCAAGGAACTCCAGGTATGAAGAATCAACTGTTGTTTCTAATAAGCTAAAAAAATGTTATCCTATATTGGCCCTCTCCACTACTTCTCCTCTAGACTCTTTAGGAATCTAGCCTATTGATAGTAGTGCTTCATAGCACTTCATCGAATACGTGGAAGCTCTCTCTAATTTGGTAGAGATGGAAACAATCATGGGGATTACACTTGGAGCCTTTGCCACCTATCCCGGAAAGGGTGTAGGGAATGTTACCCTCAATTGAATGAGGGTAACACGATTCATTTACAAGAAGTTCTTTATGTACCTAATCTCAAGAAGAGCCTGGTGTCAATTCCGACAATGAAGTCAAAGGTTTCAAGGTAGCATTCATCGATGGAAAGGTACGTGTTTGAAAATGGAATTTTCAAAGATGCTTTTATTCTTGAGTTCAAGGTTAGCAATTTGTATCAAGTTGCAGGAAGTCCATTAGGGACCATGTCAGTTGACACATCCCTTCTATAGCACCGAAGGTCTGCTTATTATGGGGCTCTACCAGATGTGAGTCAGACGGTGACAGGGATGCCTGAATTCAAGAAGAGCATAAAGGTACATGTCCGAGATGTACCGAAAGAAAATCTTATAAGGGGACCATTCCCCTCATGTAGCAAGTCCACAGGTTCAGAACAACCCAAGGGGTTTGAGATTCATGATCAGGAATCTCATGTATGCATGTTGAAGAAAGCTCTCTATGATTTAGAGCTAACATCCCGGACTTGATATGAGAGGATTGATAGCTGTCTGATGAAGCTGAGATTCACTAGGAGTGAAGCTGATCCAAACCATTGCTTGAAGGTTGTGGATGATAGACCTCTCATACTGGCACCTTATGAGGACGACCTCTTTCTGACAGGCACAGACCCTCTCATTTGCAAAAGTAAGAGGGAGTTGGATTCCGGATTTGGAATGGCGAACTGCAAGCCCGTGACTACCTCGATGAAGCCTAACTTTAAGAAGTTATGCAGTAGTGATGTCGGACCTAATTTGGGAAATGCCTCTGAGATTCATAAACTCATACTAGCATTGATGTTCTTGGTGAACTCCTATACGTATATATGTTTTGCAGTTAGGATGTTGAGCTCATATATGGTTGAGCCTCACTGGATTGGTGCCAACGATCATTTGAGATATCTTCAGGGCACAATCTCTCATGGATTGAGATACACTGTCGAAAATGTGACGCTGCATGATTATTCTAATGTTGATTAGGCAGGCAGTGTGGAGGATCACAAGAGCACTTCTAGGTGATGGTTCTCTTTGGGTTTTGCTCCGATATCCTGGATGAGCAGGAAGCAAAAGTCGGTTGCTTTGAGCACCGCTGAGACCGAATACATAGCTACGAGTATGACCTCGTGTAAAGCTGCCTGGTTGAGGAAGCTCTTCAGTGAGTTGTTTGGACACATGTTGGATACCACCGTGATCTTCTGTGACAACCAAAGGGGGATTCGTTGTTGAGGAATCTCGTAGTCTATGATCATTCCAAGCATATAGACATCAGGTACCACTTTATCTGGGATATGGTACATCAATGAGCAAGAAGGCTCCATCGCATTGGGACTGATGTGCAGGTTGCCAACATTCTCTCGAAGCCCCTGGGAAAGGTCAAATTTGTGACTTTCCGAGAACGACTAGGAGTCGTGGAAAGACGCTCTCCTAAGGGCCCTGTATGATATGGACATTGAACTCTAGGAGCTCCGGGGGCTTGGGCTACATCTTGGAGCAATGAGCAACCATAGGGTGAATGGTTCAAGCCTTCCCCTAGTGGCTTGCTTTGTAGGCAGGATGAGTGGTTCATCCTTCTCTTGCTGAGACACAATCATAGGGTGAATGGTATAGCCTTCCCCTAGTGATTTGTTGTGTACAAGTTGAGTGTTTCAGCCTTCCCCTGGGATACCCCTTGCGACATGTAGGCAGGATGAGTGTTTCATCCTTCTCCTGTTGAGACATCCTACCCATGCAGTCTAGGACTCATGGGAAGTACCTCTCATCTGGCCAATGAGCAGGGAAATGAGGGTAGGGACCATAGTAGTATCGATGGACGCATCGTGTTACTACCGTACTCCCTATCCTAGGATGATATTGATCTGGGATCAATGAAACTGACTTCGGGTCAATATGAGTGGTTTGAGACACTCTCTTTTGGAACTGACTTCGGGTCAGTAAGAGTGATATAACTCACTCTCTTTTGGAACTGACTTTGGGTCAGTAAGAGTGATATAACTCACTCTCTTTTGGAACTGATTTCGGATCATTAAGAGTGGTATGATACACTCTCTTTGGAACTGATTTTGGATCAGTAAGAGTGGTATAAGACACTCTCTTCATATGGGACTGACTTCGAGTCAGTAGAGAATGGTATGAGACATTCTCTACCAATTCTTCTTCTTCATGGTTCAACAGAGCAGAGCAGAGTAGAGCAAAGCAATGCAGGGAACTGATGGCAAAGATAGTACAGTTTGGCAGATGGATTAGCAGATGGAGTTCTCCCTAGTTGAGAGGGAGTGCTAAAATTGGCAACTAGGGCCAAACTCCATGAGGGGCATCTTATTTAAGGCAGCTGATATTTTTCTTGGATTCCTCTCATCGAGAGGTGTAGGATTCATCTAAAGATCATCCAATTCCGACATGTACTCATGAAGATATGAATTTATTTGTGTTATAGGACAATTCGTCAAGGTCGGCCAGCAACCAAATTGCCCCCACTTGTGCTCCACGTTTTAGTATAAACAGAGGTGCCTTGAAAGTCATTTAGCACTCACCTCTTGTGATATCTTCTCTCCACTGTTTTGGGTTTTAGTGGAAGGGAAGAGATCCTAAGAGACTACGCAAGCTATGGAGAGGATGCCCTAGCTAAAACGCAGTCATGGAGGTGATGCCCTAAAAGGCAGTCATGGAGATGATGCCCTAAACGCAGTCATGGAAATGAAGGCAGAATGCCCTAGCCGCAGCAAGAAGAGGAATTGAAGACAACATGGTAAGGTCACTTCAGGAGAGCATGGAGAGCCTAGATTAGAGGCCGAGTTGCTGTGGGAGTGCGGATTAGTTTGAGGGTTGTTTGAGGGTGCAAACAAGCCCGAGAACAGGGTTGTCTCAAGGATCAAAGCGCTGGAGGTTAGGCCAAGTTGAGGAGGCTCCTCGCAAGCCTATCTTGAAGGCATTTCAAGAGCACCGAGATGTTGGAGTAAACGCAACTAGGGCACTTTTGTTGAGCCACAAAAGAGAGGCTACTACTGCATGGGAAAAGAGGTTGTGTGGAGCCTTTTAGGAGTTGTGTGTAGGGTTGTTGCTTCAGCTAGGAGGCCAAGTATCTTCAGGAGCCTAATCAAGTTTGTTTGGACAGCAATCGAGGTAAGGAGAATTGGTTTTGGGGTGAGCTGTAGATGACAACTGAACTGTGATAGGTCGCAGGCCTAATCACCTCAGAACAAGGGCAGCGTGGATAGGTTTGGGGCAGATTTGTGCCCAGAACAGCAGCACGGTTGAAGAGAAGTCTCCCTTGCCTAGGCCACAGATTATAAGGGTTGTTTGATGAATCTGTTAGGGCTGTTGCAGCAAACGTAATGCCCTAATCAGTCATTGTAATCTAATACGTTGTTCGAAGACATTGGCATTGCTATGTGCTAGGCCTCAGGCCATAGCACCATAGCTAGCCACCTTGGTGTCTTATGATGAATGTTGTAAGTAGACAGCATTGTATATGACAGCAGTATGCATAGTGCAGCACACTGCACAGAGCAGCATGATGTAAAGGTGCAGCATGATGATAAGGTACAACTTGATGATGCAACACAAGGAGGTGCAGCAGTATGATGTGTGCAACATGGTAATGAGGACCAGCATGATGATTGGGTGCAGCATAGTGAGATGCAACACGGTGAGGAGCAGCATGGTGATGGAGTCACCTTGGATCGGTGGAAGCAGTATGCCTTCTACTCAGCTCACATCAACTACCTCATATGCTATCTTCTTAAAGAAGATCTCTACTCTTATTTAGATAAGTCAAAAGGTTGAATTCTGATGTACATGTACTATCTCTCTCTCTGCTGATCTATTGAAGAACATATAAGAAGAATTGATCAAGGGTTTCCCCACATTGGGGTTTGAACCTAGCTAGCGCCACATCTTGTGTCCTCTTGTCTTGGCTTGTCTTCTGCGATTTATGTTTATGTTCTATCTGCACTTTACTATCATGCTAAATGTGATTGCTAATCTGGAATTGATATTGAGCTAATATGGAGAATTGAATTAAATTTGCTCTCAGCATAGAACATACCAATAATTAACATACGGCCCATAATATTTAGGTGATAATTTATTTTTCCCTTGTTGTTTTAGTGATAGTTGCTTATAAGGTTGCAGTCTAACAAAGACCCAATCTCCCTCCTCAAACTCTCTTTCAAAGCGGTGTTGATCAGCTTATTGTTTCATTCTATTACGAGCCATGGTTAGATTTTCTTTTAGTAAGTTGATGATCCTTTGACTTTCTCCTAGGTGGTCTTTAACTGTTGGTACCCTGGAATCAAGAAGTGCAAAGTCTTTCCATCTGGGTGGCTTGTAACCATATAAGGCTTGGAAAGGTGTCATCTTAGCTGACGTGTGGTACATGGTATTATACCACCATTCTGCCAAGTGTAGCCACAAGGTCCATCTGTTTTGTTTATCTGTAACGAAACAACGAAGTTATGTTTCAAAGCATTTATTAACGATTTCAATTTGCCCATCTATTTTGGGGTGATAGGCCAAACTCATGTTAAGGGATATTCCTGCTTGGTGGTAGAATTCCTTCCAAAAATTTCCCTTAAACCTTACACCTCTATCGTTGATGATGACCTTAGCAAACCTGTTTAGTTTGTAAATATTTTTACAATAAACATCAGTGATTTGTTTACTTGTGTATGTCTTTTTAATGGCCATAAAGTGGGCATATTTGGTGAGCCTGTCGACTACTACAAATATTTTATCCTTTCAGTCAGATGCAGGTAGTCCTTCAACATAGTCCATTGAAATCTCCTCCCACTTCTGATTTGGAATGTATAGTGGATGTAGCAATCCTAGAGTTGGAACATTTTCACTCTTGTTCCTTTGCCAAATATCACATTCTACAACATATTTCTGAAGTTCCTTGCTCATGCCCTTCCAATAGAATGATTTTCGAATGGTGTAGTAAGTCTTGTAGAATCCGACATGTCTGGCTGCAGGGGAATTGTGAGACTCTTTTAGTATTTTCATCTTAAATTTAGATGCGAGTGTTAAGTAAATTCTACCCTTGTACCATAAGATGTCATTCTTCCACTCAAAGTTGGTATACTGACTGATATTCTTAATCATGGAGTCACAATCCTCATCCTTGGCATATTCGGCTCGAATTTCGTCCAACCATTCTGGAACAACTATCATGGTGGCACATGTTGTGTGGTCGTCATCCTTACGTGAGAGTGCATCAGCTACAACATTCTCCTTTCCTTTCTTGTGCAATATTTCTAAGTCAAAAGCTAACAACTCCTCCATCCACTTCTGTTGTTTTGCTGATAATGTTTTTTGTTCAAGTAAGAATTGAAGACTGTTGTGGTCGATTCGGATTGAAAATTTACTCCCAAGCAAATATTGGCGCCACTTCATTAAAGCATGTATGATGGCGAGCATCTCCGTTTGGTATGTTGATTTTAAGCCTTCTCGTTTATTAAGTTTCCTGCTCTCAAATGCTATAGGGTGGTTGTCCTGCATTAATACGACTCCAGTTCTGAATCCATAAGCGTCACATTCGACTACGAATGGTTTGGACAAGTCAAGAGTCGCTAGCACTGGTGTGGTTGACATTACTTCTTTTAAATTCTCAAAACACTTGTTTTCTTGGTCATTCCACTGAAAAGCATTCTTCTTTAAC
This sequence comes from Pinus tabuliformis, assembly GCA_031772625.1. Classification (NCBI taxonomy): domain Eukaryota; kingdom Viridiplantae; phylum Streptophyta; class Pinopsida; order Pinales; family Pinaceae; genus Pinus; species Pinus tabuliformis. The sequence continues at coordinate 663,093,978 of CM062810.1, read as the reverse complement.
AAATTGCTCAAGGGTGCTATCAGATGTGCATAGTTTTTTATAAATCTTTTGTAATACCCAATTAAACCTAAAAATCCTCTTAGCTTGGATACGTTCTTGGGTTTGGGCCATTCTTTGATTGCCTTGATTTTTTTGGGATCCACTTGGACTCCTTCCCTAGATATAACATGTCCTAGGCATTCAACTTCCTTTTGCCCAAACGTACACTTTGATAGCTTGGCGTAGAAATGGTTCTTCTCCATTATAGACAATACTTCTTCCAAATGCTTGAGATGTTCCTTCCACGTCTTACTATAAACCAGAATCATCGAAGAAAACTAATACAAACTTCCGCAGATATAGCTGAAAAAGTTCATTCATGGTTGCTTGGAAGGTGGTTGGCGCATTTGTTAATCCAAATGGCATGACCTTGAACTCATAATGCTCTTCATGAGTCTTGAATGTTGTCTTTTCGACGTCTTCTAGTCTTACTCGTATTTAGTAGTAGCCTGATCTTAGATCTAATTTGGAAAAGTATTTTGCACCGTATAGTTCATCTAGCATTTCATCAATGAACGGAATCGGAAACTTATGTTTAATAGTGATTATTCTTAAACCTCTGTAATCTATACATAATCAAAAGGACCCATCCTTCTTCCTGACCAATACTACGGGTGCAGAATATGGACTTCTATTTTTCGTAATGATTCCATGCTTCAGCAGGTCTTGTATTAAGCGCTCTATTTCTATCTTGTGGTGATGGGGATAACGATATGGCTTATCATTTATTGGTGTTGAGTCTGGTTTGAACTCGATAATGTGTTCAATTTGCCTCTCAGGAGCTAACTTCATTGGTAGATCCTGAAAAACCTTCTCGTATTTCTAAATCAAGGATGAAATTTATGATCGCTGCTGAGTCCCTTCTATCGTTAATAATTCCAACTGCTAGCATTGTGCAACAAATGCTGGTGCCCCCCTTGCGAATAAGTTTCTTCATCTGCTGAGTGGAGATGACTTGAATTGGTGGTGCTTGAAACCCAAACAACTTATATTTCCTTCCATCCCACTTGAATTTAATGAACTGCTTTATGTGATTTGTTGAACACATGCCCAGTGTTCGTAACCATTGTACCCCTAAAATGACATCTACTCCTCCTAGGGGAACTGTATAAAAATTGGATTCCATTGTGTATTCTCTTAATTGCAACTTAACTTTATGGCACTTGCCTACTCCATCTATATGTTTCCCATCTACTACCATAACTTTTAAATCTGCTACTGGGTAAGAAAATATGTACAGTCCTTTCGCAACATTGACATCTACGAAGTTGTGTGTACTCCCTGAGTCTACTAGAACAATAACATTTTGCTTCTTGATGTGACCTTTAAGTTACATTGTTTGTGTTTAAGCAATCCTTGTGATGGCCGCTAAAGAAATTTGTGGCATGTCTTCTTCTAATTCTGGACTAGTGTTTGCATTTTCTTCATTGTCCTCTTCATCAGAGTTGTCTTCTGAAGATTCTTCTTTACGTTCGACTTCACAGTTGTACAATTTTTGCGTTGCGCATTTGTGTCCTACGTAATACTTGTCTCCACACTTCCAGTGTTTGCCATTCTTTTTCCTTTCGACACTAGATTGTTATTTTCCTTCATTTCGCAATGGTTGTGGAACGTACTTCCTAGTGTTCTCTGACTATGGTTTACATGACTTCCCCTTGGAATACTTGTTAGTTCTTTCGTTACTGGCATATGGTGCCTTATGGAGTTTGTATTTCCGCTCGATAATTATGGTTGCGCGTCGTGTTGATTTGGGGTAGCATCGGATGTGCTCTAGCCCAATGTTGCAGGGAACGGCCCCCCCTCGCCGGTTCCAAGCCCCGAAGCACGTCCCGTGCGGATGTGTCTAGGAAGCTTCCTCGGAAGCGCGCTTCCCCCTGATTTTGCCGCTTCCTGCAATTTTCTAAAGCATGGCTTCGAAGCGCGATTCCGAACCTCCGAAGCGCGCTTCGTACGGCGCTTCGGGCGTACGAAGCGTAAGCTTCCCGTACTGTTTTGTACAGTTACGTACGATTCCCGTGGGTCCACCTTGGGTTAAGGTGAGGAATGTGAAGGCAAGAAAAATATTAAAAAAATATAAATATAGCAAAAGCTCCCTCATGGTAATGTTAAATTCTTAAAGTAAAAGTGACATTCTCCTTTATTTTTCATTTTCATCATTTTACTTAAGTTTTTAACATTACCATGAAATGACTCAGGATGTTTGAGAGTGGTTCCAGCCTCATTGGACTTCATATGAAGAAAATAGAATTTCATATCCTCTTCAAAATTCAGCAGACTTGACAGTTTTTAGGAATTTAAGATGGATGGGATTGTGGCATTTCATTAGATTATATCAAGTATGATGGTATGCGATTAGCATTTAATCAAAAGCATTAAGCCCTATATGTACCCTAGTGTTGGTGGTGTCAATTTTTGAACTCCTTTGTCACGCCCTTAGCAAAAAATTACCTTTCAATCAAGTCAAAATCATCGATCAAGCATGTTCAGCTTTTTCTACCATATTTTAAGTCTTGAATTAGGTAGTTTGATCAAAATTGGGCAATGTTGACTAATATCCCTAGACAATCGAGGTAGAGGCAAAGGCTAGACAATCTAGATTCTAGATGGTTGATGCATCTAAATGGTTGATGCTTGAATAATTAATCATTAATGTACAATGGATGCTATATCTATCTTGATTTATGCAAAAACATGCATGTTTTCATGTCTTCTACAACTAATTTGGTATTTGGGATGTTTGTTTTGAGTATAAATGCAAAAAAATATAAATATATATATATAGCAGACACTTCGCTTCCTAGATTTTTGGAAAATGACGCTTCCACGTCCCCGCTTCGTGCAACATTGCTCTAGCCACGAAAATTGTTGAAGAGGCTAAGGCACATGAGATCTCCAATACCCAGAAAGGGTTTGGGCAGATTCTAAACAATTTGGGAGATATTAAAATAATTAATATTTTTAATGGAGTCCCTAAGTCTAAAATTAGGGAAAATAAAATATTAATATGTATTAATATAAAATTGTGTTAGAATGGTCTGAAAGTCATGGATCAAGCCAGATCTAATATTAGCCGTTGATTAGGGATTTAATCTCGGTCGTTGATTTGTCAACGAGAAAAGTATAAGAGGAGGCTTGAGGGTCACTTGGAGAACACACTGAGGGAAACCAGTCAGTTAAATTTCTAGATCGGAGTTAGCTGAGAAATTGAGCCAATAGTCTGGTGAGCAGTCAAGAGGGCAGAAGCCAGAACTGCCGGGAAAGCTGACACAGAGGGCAGAAGCCGGAACTGCCAGGAATAGCCGGAACTGCTGGGAACTACCGAGAACAGCCGGGACTGCCGAGAACTGCCGGAACAACCAAGAAAGCTGACGCAGAGGGCAGAAGCCGGAACAGCCAGGAACAGCCGAAATTGCTGGGAACTACCGGAACAACCAAGAAAGCTGACGCAAAAGACAGAAGCCGAAACAGCCAGGAATAGCTGGAACTGCCGGGAACAGCCGAAACTTTCGAGAACTGCCGGAACAACCGGGAAAGCTGACACAAAGGGCAGAAGTCGGAACTACCAGGAACAGTTGGAACTGCCGAGAACTGTCGAAACTGTCGGGAATGCTGACACAGAGGGCAAACGAGGTGACGCGAAAATAGCCAGGGTTAGCCAATCTTATGCCGGATCAGCCAGAATTCTGCTGGGTGAAGTGAGGTAAAACTCACTCAGATTTTCCGCCAATATTTCCTCTATAAAGGATTGCTAGATGAGCATCCTAGATTTATATTCAGATATTTCTCCTGCATAATAATAAAATCCTCCCTTGCTGCACTGATTTTCCCACATTGGGTTTTTCTGGGGACTGTTGTCCAAAATATTTGTGTCAATGTGTTGATTCTTGTGCATATGTTTGTTTTTGTGTTACGGTGTGATATCTACAGCAGTATTTATTTAATGTTTATTGAAGTAATTTCATAAATAACTTATTGAGGAATAAGTAGGAAAAGTAAATCAGTTGCTGCAGTTATAGAATTTTCACATGGTATCAGAGCGATTAATCAAAGACAGGAAGGGAAAATCCGTTATGGGTCGAGACCACGATGCAGAGGCATCCACGACAGGGGACTCACACAAATTTTCAGAAGATTGCACAAGAAAAAGAGACTTCGATTTTTCTATGTTGGCTTCCAGGCTGGAAGAAGAAGTGGCTTGTATGACTAATTTTGCATCATCATAAGTGTAGTATATAGACAATGGAGCTTCATGGCATATTACAGGAATCAGGGAATGTTTCTCAGAATATCGAAAAGAGAAGATGAACTTTCAGATCACCATGGGGAACAAGGAAAAGTGTACTCCAGTAGGGAAGGGTACCATAGTTTTTCAAACAGAATCGGGAGAACAGTTTCGTGCTACAAATGTATTGCATGTGCTAAGATTGGGGATGAACTTACTTTCCGTGTCACAACTTCAAGGCAAGGGCTATGATGGCTACTTCATCAAGGAGAAGGTATACGTCAAACACCTGAGCTGGAAAAAGAAAGTGCAGATTGGGATCAAAAGTAATAGGTCGTATAGATTACAACTAGAATCACCAATGGCACTAATAGGCAGTCACGGAGATAAGGACTTGAATGAACCATGGCACAGAAGAATGGGTCACTTGCACCATGGAGCTCTGAGAATTCTCAGGAGCACTGTAACAGGAGTTCCAGATCTGAGTACGAAACGAAATGTATGCAGGGGATGCGCTCTAGGAAAGTATGCCCAAGGCAGCATTTCCTAGGAGCAAACACAGGGCCAAGAGTGTACTAAGATTGATACACTCAAATATCTACGGACCTATGTCCATCAAAGCTCTCAATGTTGCCGAGTATTTCCTTACCTTCATTGATGACCACTCAAGGAAAACTTGGATTTATTTTCTGAAAACCAAGGACGAGGTTTTCTGTCGATTCAAGGAGTTCAAGGTTCTGGTGGAGAATCTGACTGGGAAGAAAATAAAAGTTTTGCGCTCCGATAATGGTCAAGAGAATGTTGATAAGGACTTCACTGATTTTTGCGCTAAGGAGGGCATCAGAAGAGAGTGGACAGCTCCATATAATCTGGAGCAGAATGGGGTAGCAAAAAGAAAGAATAGGACTATTGTAGAAGCAGCTAGGGCCATGACGTATGATCAGGATATGCCAAAATTCCTGTGGGCAGAAGCATGCAACACAACAGTCTATGTTCAGAACAGGACTCCTCATCGGGAAGTGGGCAAGATTACTCCAGAGAAAGTCTTCACAGGGAAGACCCCTAAAGTTTGTCATTTCAGGATATTTGGGAGTCTAGCATATTGACGCATACCCGAAGAAAAGAGGAAGAAGCTAGATCAGACTGCGGAAAAAGGATATCTGGTAGGATATAGCGAGAAAGCTAAGGCATACAGAATCTATCTTCCAGGGAGCAGGAAGGTAGTAGTACAACGAGATGTAAAGTTCATGGAGGACAGGGCTTTCTGAAGATCTCGCAAGATGCCTTCCGAGGAGCAATCAAAAGAGGAGTCGTTAGTTAAGCCTCTTCAACCAACAGAAGTAAAGAATTCTTCCTTAGGACAGGAATATTCTCAGGATGAGGAGGAGCAAACAGAAGCACTTGCTGGCAAAGGAAGAACTAGCAGTGAACTTCGTCAGATTTTGCGAGATGCAGAGGACTTCATCGATGCGCCAAGAAACAATAAGAGGGAGCGAAAACAACTAGATAGATATCAGGCATTAGTAGCTCAGGATGGAGAGCCTGTCAGTTTCAAGGAGGCAACTCAACATCAGGTTTGGTTAGGTGCGATGGTAGAGGAATACAACTCCATAATGGTAAATGATGTTTGGGAGGTTGTGCCAAGACCTCAAGACAAATTAGTGGTAGGTTCAAGATGGATCTACAAGATCAAAACGTTGCAAACAACAGTGTTGAGAAATACAAGGCTAGGTTTGTAGCTAAGGGGTATGCTCAAAAGGAAGGGATTGACTATGAGGAGACCTTCGCCCAGTAGCTAAGTATACATCTATTAGGACCGTGATATCTCTTGCAGCCCAGATGGGATGGGAGATCCATCAAATGGATGTCAAAACGGCATTTCTGAACGGGGTAATAGAAGAGGAGGTATACATTGAACAACCAAAGGGGGTGAAACTCATGAGAAGAAGTCTCATGTATGCAGATTGAAGAAAGCCTTGTATGGGCTGAAACAGGGACCGAAAGCATGGTATGGTCAAATAGATGGCTACTTGCAAAAGATGGGGTTCGTTAAGAGTGACGTGGATCTTAATCTCTACTATCTGGTTGTAGAGAACGAGCGCTAATCTTAGTATTGTATGTGGATGATCTCTTTCTCATCCAGACTCATTGGGGACTGCAAGAAGAATCTAGCCACAGAATTCAATATGAAGGATTTGGGACGAATGCACTACTTCCTAGGGTTGGAAGTTTGGCAACAGAAGGGAGAAATCTTCCTTGGGCAAGGGAGGTATGCTACAGAAATCCTGAAAGGATTCTGGATGGAGGACTGTAGATCTATGGCAACGCCAATGATCACCAACTGGAAGAAGATTGATGCATCAGAAGACAAGGATGTCGATCCCACCCTATACAGGCAACTCATAGGGTCCCTGATGTATTTGGTCAATACCAGGCCAAACATTTACTACTCTGTCAACACCCTTAGCGAGTTCACAGTGGAACCGAAGAGGGCGCACTGGGCAGCAGCCAAACATGTTCTCACGTATTTACAAGGAACAGTCGATTATGGACTCTTGTACACCATGAGTAAGGATATCAGATTGAGTGGATTTACTGATGCAGATTGGGCAGGAAGTTCAGTGGATCGGAAAAGTACCTCTGGGTATTGTTTCAACATTGGATCAGGAATGACCTCCTGATGCAGTAGGAAACAGAAATCCGTGGCTCTGAGCTCATCTGAGGCAAAATATATGGCGGCAAGCACAGCTTCGTATGAGGCCATATGGCTTAGAAAACTGCTTGTGAACCTATTCAGAAGGAATATGGAGGCAACCAAGATCATGTGTGATAATCAGGATTGCATCAAGCTCTCTAAGAATCCAGTGTTTCATGATAAGTCGAAGCATATTGATAGCCGGTGTCACTTTGTCAGGGACTGTGTCCAACAAGGAGCTGTACAGTTGAGCTACACTCCTACAGGAGAACAGGTGGCAGATATCCTCACCAAGGCCCTAGGAAGGACAAAATTTGACTACTTCAGGAAAAAGATGGGGATGGTAAAGAACCTGTTTCAATAGCAGAAATGGGAGTGATAACTGCAAGGATGCAAAGGGAGTTGCAGTGCGTGCAGTGTTGCGAGAAAGGACCAACAACATCACAGATGTAGAGGGAGTTGTCGTACAGATGCAGCAATGGCAGTAGCAGAGCCATGGGCAGCAGTAAAAGATGCAGCAGTGCACAGGATGTTGGGCAGTGAGGCTTAGCATCAACACAGGGACCGATGCTAGATGATCAGGGTGATACTCAGTGAGGAGTATTACAAGAGCACAGTCATCGCTAAGAGGGAGTGTTGATTTGGGGTAGCATCGGATGTGCTCTAGCCATAAAAATTGGTGGAGAGGCTAAGGCACATGAGATCTCCAATACCCAGAAGGGTTTGGGCAGATTCTAAACAATTTGGGAGATATTAAAATAATTAATATTTTTTTAGACTTAGGGAAAATGAAATATTAATGTGTATTAATATAACACTGTGTTAGAATGGTCCAAAAGTCATGGATCAAGCCAGATCTAATCTTAGCTGTTGATTAGGGACTTAATCTCAGCCATTGATTTGTCAACGAGAAAAGTATAAGACGAGGCTTGAGGTTCACTTGGAGAACACACTATGGGAGACCAGTCAGCTCAATTTCTGGAGCAGGGCTAGCTGAGAAATTGAACCAGTGACCTGGTGAGCAGTCAAGAGGGCAGAAGTCGGAACTGTTGGAAATAGTCGAAACTGCCGGGAACTGTCGAAACTGCGGGGAAAGCTAACGCAGAGGGCAGAAGCTGAAACTGTCGGGAACAGCCAGAACTACCAGAACTGCCGGAATAGCCAGGAAAGCTGACACAGAGGGTAGAAGTCGAAACTGTCGAGAACAGTCAAAACTGCCGGGAACAGCCAGATCTGCTGGGAACTGCCGGAACAGCCAAGAAAGCTGATGCAGAGGGCAGAAGTCAGAACTGCCGAGAACACCCGGAACTGCCGGGAACTACCGGAACTGCTGGGAAAGTTGACGCAGAGGGCAGAAGAGGTGACGCAAAAATAGTTGGGGTTAGCCAGTCTTGTGCCGAATCAACCGGAATTCTGTCGGGTGAAGTGAGGTAAAACTCACTCAGATTTCCCGCCAGTATTTTCTCTATAAAGGATTGCTAGATGAGCATCCTAGATTTGTATTCAGATATTTCTCTTGCATAATAATAAAATCCTCCCTTGTTGCACCGGATTTCCCACATTGCTTTTTCCAGGGACTGTTGTCCAAAATATCTGTGTCAATGTGTTGATTCTTGTGCATGTGTTTGTTTCTGTACTACGGTGTGATATCTGCAGCAGCAATTATTTTAATGTTTACTGAAGTAATTTCATAAATAACTTCTTGAGAAATAAGTAGGAAAAGTAAATCAGTTGCTGCAGCGATAGAATTTTCACATGTCTGGCCTCCTCAATGGTTTTGGGATTATGCAATTTTAATTCTTCGCGAATGTAATCTTTAAGACCACAGCGATACATTTTTAACAGCTCCTCATCTGAGAACCCTCTCTGCCTTACTACTAATACTTCCCATTCGTGAGTGTATTCACTCACTCATCCTTTTTGCTTCAGGTGAACGAAACTCTCATAGACATCATCCTCCTCCTCATCATGAAACATTTTTAGTAGGGTGTTTTTAAAGTTTTGCCAATTGAACGAGCAACCCGTACATTTAGATGACCACCACAAAAACCAATCGTACGCTTCTGCTTCTAAGTAGTTGGATGCAATCATGACTCTTTCTTGCTCGCCAAGTGGAGGGTTTACTAAAAAAATCGCGTCCATCTTATTTACCCATACAACGGCACCCTTATAGTTCTTACCATCATACTTAGGTAATTCATTTTTTATTTCAATGTGGTTCCTCTTGGAAAATTTAGTATAATATTGGCTTCCTTCAAAGTGAATTTGTGATATTCGCTACTTCTCATGGCTCAGGGACTCATGTTCTGGAGAAGTTTCACCTTCTAGAGTCTTAGGAATCTATGTCGCTGAAGCTCGATCAATCCCTCTGAAACATTGGCTCATCAAGTTTTTTAAGTAAGAGATATCATTGGCCATTTGGTCCTGCTTAATAACTGACTTATCGACGTTATCCATGCATTTATTCAACTTTCGGATGTCCTCTTGAACTTTTTTCATATCGTCATTGTTGTTTCCCACCATTTTGTTTCGTTTTTTCCTTGAAGACCCAATTTTTTTTTACATATTAATAATAATAATAATTTATTTATTTTTAAATTATATATATGTTATATAATTATAAGTTTTATATATATATATATATGTTTGTTGAGAATTTCAGAGTGAGTTTCTAGTGCAAAGAGGGGTAGTTCAGCAAAGGGACTTCAATCCAAGGCTGAGAATACATAGCAGAGAGGCAGAGCAGCACCAGGGAGAGACAGTGCAGCTCCAGAAAGGGTGACACAGAAGCTAGAGGAGCTGACTCAGTAACTTAGAGGCAGCGCTGAGGCTTCTATGAGGCAGAGAGAGCAACAGTTCAGCAAATCAATTTCTAAGCTGGAAAGGCTCACTGGGGAGGGTGGCGCAGCTCCTAGAGGAGGCGATGCAGATCCAACGCAGAGCTTGGAGTAGCCATCGCTACACAGCACTAGGGATAGCGCAGTCACCTGTGGGGTTTGTTCATCCAGTTGTTGGATTCGCCAAAATATTTGCCTCTAGATAGAAGTACTTCTGCCAGGTTTATTCTCTGTTGGGTGAGCCGAATTTGGCACCCTAGTTGTATTCAGAAATCTGCTTAATAATAAAACCCTCATATCCGCTGCACCAATTTTTCCGCATTGGGTTTTTCCTAGGGAAGTTTAGTCCAAAAATAAGTGTGTCCTTTGTGTGGTTGTCTCATTTATTTTTCAGTACTTGATCTGTATAGTGGTGTAGGCTGCAATGTATTTGCATTAATATTTTCTTAATGTTTCTAAAAATAACTTGTTAGAATGAATAACACAAGTAGGTAATGCAAATCAGTTTACTGCAGTAGGATTTATGGTTTGTTAGATTCAGAAATTTTCACATGGTATCAGAGCGATTGCAGATCAAGGAGGGCTAAAGCCATCGGCGAAAGGACAGAGGAAAATCTATGTGTGAAGACAGTTGTCCCAAGAGACAGCGCAGTTTCTGGCAGAGAGAACAAAGGAGGGGCGACACAGTCACCAAGGGAGGCTCATGTAGAGTTTGTGTTAGCCTGATTGGGTGACATTGTTGCTGCGAAGGGCAGCGCAGTGGTTACTGGGCCAGCACAGAGACTGTTGAGTCTCATTTTTTCGGTTGTCGTGGCTAGAGGTGCAGCGCAGATTTCATCTAGAGTTGCTAGTGGAGTGTTGATTCTGTTGGTGCAAAACAATACCTAGTGGGGCAAAAGCAAAGTAGAGGGAATCAGTTCCTCAGAAGATTTCATGCGAAGAAATCTAGATCTAGTGTTGAGCAGCAGCAAAGAGAGATCAGAGGGGTGGGTCGACAGTGATTGGCAAAAGGATTTTCATAAAGGAAATCAAAATTCAGAGGGAGCATGTTCCTTAGAGGATTTCTAGCGCCAAAGAAATCCATATCCGAGTTTTGTTAGGGCAGCAGTGAAAGAAAGAGAAGAGAACCAATTTGACATTCATTTGAGCAGAGATGGTCGTTAACGGACTGAGGGATGAAGACAGGTTGGATGGGGCATCCAACTTCGTCATCTGGAAGGCCAAGATCTTGGCAATTTTGGATAAAAATTGCATCAAGGATTATGCCTTGAGGACAATTGTTGTTCCAGTTGATGTTGATCCTATCAAGAAGTATGAGGAGGCTCAGGCAAAAGCAAAGTGCATGATCTTGGACAAGATCAAGGATCATGTGATCCCACATATTGCTCAGAAGGACATAGCAAGGGAAATGTGGGAGGCCTTGACCACATTCTACGAGGGAACTTTCGTTCAATGGAAGATGTTGCTTGAGAGTTAGCTGAGACAGTTTCAGATGTAGAAGGGAGAAGAAATTGATCCTTTCCTTCTTAGGTTGCATAGAATCATGACTAGCTAACTTTCGTAGGGTCTACACCAGATCCTGAATTTATGGTCAGGACTGCCCTGAATGCAGTCACTAAAGACTGAAAAGCCTTTGTCCAAAGCATCTTGGGCAGGGCTTCTCTTCCCAATTGGGAGGAGATGTGGGCAGCTTTTCGACAAGAAGAGATTAGACGGTTGACCAAGGCAGGAAGCAATAGCAAAGGGATCAGAGTCAAGAAGGAGGAAGAGGAGGATGCGGCTCTCGCATAAGCGAGACAACAAGGGCAGCAGAAGAGAAAAAAAAAAGGATATATCCAAAGTTAGATGCTTCAGATGTGGAGAAATGGGTCACTTCGCCACGCAGTGCCCTTGGAAGAAGGGAAAAGAAGAGAAGTCTAACTCAAAGGTTGCTCCAGCGCAAGCGCTCAAAGAGGACAATGATGATTGCACCATGAGTGCTCATGCACCTCTAGAGAAGAGATGGGGCAATATTGAGTTGTAGTCAGGAGGACTACAGTAAGGGTAGGATCCTTGAGGTGCCCAAACTCTTGGATCACCTACAACTACGGGAGCCCTTAATGACAGTAGCAGAATGACGGGAGTCAGTTGGTATACAGTTGACCAAGGCAGGAAGCAGTAGCAAAGGGATCAGAGTCAAGAAGGAGGAAGAGGAGGATGCGGCTCTCGCATAAGCGAGACAACAAGGGCAGCAGAAGAGAAAAAAAAGGATATATCCAAAGTTAGATGCTTCAGATGTGGAGAAATGGGTCACTTCGCCACGCAGTGCCCTTGGAAGAAGGGAAAAGAAGAGAAGTCTAACTCAAAGGTTGCTCCAGCGCAAGCGCTCAAAGAGGACAATGATGATTGCACCATGAGTGCTCATGCACCTCTAGAGAAGAGATGGGGCAATATTGAGTTGTAGTCGGGAGGACTACAGTAAGGGTAGGATCCTTGAGGTGCCCAAACTCTTGGATCACCTACAACTACGGGAGCCCTTAATGACAGTAGCAGAATGACGGGAGTCAGTTGGTATGAGAGATGATGGAGCGACAGTGGCAGAGCTAGAGTGCCAAAGTCTAAAGCAGCGCAATGGAGTGTTGCAGCAGTGTCGAAGGCACAGAGCAGATACAACAGCAGCGCAATAACATCAGAGGGTCAGCACAGATTAGCAGCAAAGGTAGCTTTAGCGTCAAGGGGCATCCAGACTGACCAACATGTCAGCTTTTTGGGTGGCTTTTCAGTTGCTTACTTCTCAGCAACTGAGTTGCAGTGCAGCGATTAGCAGTGTCAGTGCTATGGGCAACATGATGCAGCATATTGAGAGGGAGTTGCAGTACAGATACAGCAGTGACAGTGGCAGTGTCATGGGCAGTAGTACAGATTGCAGCAGCGCAGTGGATGAAGGGCAGCAGGCCGAGCATCAGCAGCACAAAGGACCGATGTCGTGGATCAGTGTGATACTTCTGTTGGGAAGTATTGCTAGAGCACATTCCTCGCTAAGAGGGAGTGTTGATTTTTAGGTAGCATCGGATGTGCTCTAGCTTCGAAATTTTGTGGAGGGGCTAGAACACATGAGATCTCCAAGACCCAAAAATCGTTTGGTAAAATTCCACCCGGATTGTATTTTATTAAAATAATTAATATTTTTAATGAGGTTAATAAGTCTAAACTTAGGAAAATTATAATATTAATTATTAATGAAAATATGGTTGAGAAGCTTCTAAGAGACAAGGATCGAGCCTAATTTAATCTTAGTCGTTTATTAGAGATTAGATCACGGTCGTTGATTTCTCAACAGGAAAAGTATAAAGGAAGGCTTGGGGTCAGTTGGAGAACACACACGAAGAGAGCAGCACTTGAACTAGTTCAAAATTTTGGGGCGTGGTTGGCTGAGAATTTCAGAGTGAGTTTCTAGTGCAGAGGGGCAGTTCAGCAGAGGGACTTCAATCCAAGGCCGAGAATACATAGCAGAGAGGCAAAGCAACACCAGGCAGAGACAACGAAGCTCCAGAAAAAGTGACGCAAAGGTTAGAGGAGCTGATGCAGTCACCTAGAGGCAGCACTGAGGTTTCTGAGGCAGAGAGAGCAACAGTTCAGCAAATTGAGTTCTGAGCCGAGAAGGCTCACTGGGAGGGTGACGCAGTTCCAGCGCAGAGCTTGGAGCAGCCATCGCTGCATAGCACTGGGGACAGCACAGTCACCTGTGGGGTTTGTTCATCCAGTTGCTAGATTCACCAAAATATCTGTCTCTGGATAGAGGTACTTCTGTCAGGTTTATTCTCTGTTGGGTGCGTCGGATTTGGCACCCTAGTTGTATTTAGAAATCTGCTTAATAATAAAACTCTCATATCCACTGCACCGGTTTTCCCGCATTGGGTTTTTCTCGAGGAAGATTAGTCCAAAAATAAGTGTGTCCTTTGTGTGGTTGTCTCATTTATTTTTCAATACTTGATTTGTATAGTGGTGTAGGCTGTAGTGTCTTTGCATTAATATTTTCTGAATGATTCTGAAAATAACTTGTTAAAATGAAGAACACAAGTAGGTAATGCAAATCAGTTTACTGCAGTAGGATTTTTGGTTTGTTAGATTCAGAAATTTTCACACAGGAGAGATTTTCGATAGTGTTCTTTTGCAGTGGGGGACAGGGATAGTATCCGAAGGGAAATCTTTCTCGATCGGAGAATACTCAGCAAAGAAGAGAGAGAGATCCAGCAAATGCAACGCATAGCAAGAGAGGCTAATGCAGAGCCACGCAGGGCCACGCAGAAGTAGCACTGAGCCTTGAGAAAGTCCGGAAATTTGTTGGGGAGATCGATTTTTGTAGCTGGAAGCCGGGGTGTGAGATCGAGAGCGCAGAAGTCGAAATATCATAGGCAAATCAATCAGCTGAAGGGGTGACGTTGTCCCCAGAGGGTGTGTAACAACCCGTTAATAAAATTTTAGAACTTAAACTTTATAATATATATCTATGTATTAAATTTTATAAAGTATATGGTTAGACCTTATAATATGAATTTATAAAATATATTAATTAACTTTATATCATATATAATTTAAATGTTATGAAATATATTAATTAACTTTATATCTTATATAATTTAAATGTCAAGAAATATATTAATTGACTTTATATCATATATAATTTAAAGGTTATAAAGTATATCACATAAAACTTTATAGCATTATAATGTTATAACATATAAAAAGGTATCAGTTATAAAATGTTATAACATATAAAAGTATCAGTTATAAAATGTTATAACATATAAAAGTATCAGTTATAAAATGTTATAACATATAAAGGAAATGTCATGAGCGTAAATATCAACTACCCTAAGAAAAGAATCTATATATGTATACCAGTTCTTTAATAAAGTGGGTGGAACCAGCTAAGTAGTTATTGCAGAGCGCCGAGGACAGTAAGAAGATGAGAGAGCCATCAATGCGTGGGAGGCGGTGGCTGCAAGTGGGAGGGCGGCCACCGCCATGCCCGGGAATAAATAGTGGAGACCTGAACCTGAAGTGGGGGAGGAAAAAAACGAGAGAAGGATAGATTCATCAGCGGGTAACCAGGAGAAGGACCAGGAGAAGGGACTTATCAGTGGAAGAGCTTTAATTGATCTGAGTTCTGGGCACGGAGGGACAGAGAGCCTCTGTGGAGAGCTTTTCTGGATTGAGCAACCAGGTTGCTCTGTCTGGTCGGGTGGTATTGGCCATCTCGAAATTGAATCAAATCAGTCAGCAGTTCAGGATCGCCAGTTCGGTAGCAGAATCGGAAATCAGCCAGCAGTTCAGGTAGGTGCAGCTTACAGTTTTATGCATTATTGTTTTCAAATTTTATGTATTTATATGGTTGCTGTAAATTCGAAATTAGGGCACTACACATGGTATCAGAGCCCTGTTCAAACCTTCGGACCTCCCAACCCTACGCTCCTGTACGCGCTTCCTCTCCTTCTATGTATCCGTTACCCGAATTCCCCATGAATGATTGAGACTGTGAAGAAGCCCCCAGAGAATAATAGTATTGATCTTCATATTCTGCTTCAGACTTGATGAATTGGGTATCCACTAAATCGAAAATATTATAGAGATGCTTGAAAAATACTAGTTTATGCCTGCATGTTTTGGATAAACACCTTTCGAGAATAGAGTTTGGGTATCTAAATTGGCAACAAGCCACCTGTGGTGTGAAATCCATCTGCAGAATCCGAAAACAAATCCACCTGCGCTGTGGAGTCCATCCGAAATTTAAAACAAAAAGGGTTTTGAGAATTGTCCAGATAGTCGCCTAAAGAGATTTTGAAGTTCAGATCCTTGTTTCAACAGTATGCACAAGCAATACGCCTCTCACTCTATAAATATATAGACAGCAAAATAACTTGAATGGTTTTGCCGGCACGGAATCGAAGATCTATATCACCAAATAAACCCAAGCTTTATCAATGGACGCTGCTGGACTTGGGCGTAGTTATCACAACCCGACACAAAACTGCCGATCCATTCCGATAGTCTTCGGTGAAATGCTCCTTTGGCAGGGTATTTTCGGTGAACCCACAGTATATCGCGGGGAAAACCTAATTCAGATTTAATACATTTCATTTCTCATTCTTTCGAGTCAAAGTTTTACCTTTGGCTCTTTCCTCTAGGACTTCGTCATATCGACTGCGGATCCCTAATTCAGTTTTCGATCAACGTCAACGTTTTTTTTTTGGGATTCATTTTATCAGAGTTTCGTTGTTGAAATTCATCGATTCCTCCATCTATTTTTTCATTACAGATTCGTATACGCTCAATTTCTTTATTCCAAAACATCGTCTCTCATATCTGAATTATTCTTTTGCTCTCCACGTGTGTCAAATTGCTTTGATCTATCTTGAGGGAATGTACACAGCCTTGGTTGAAGTAACTGGACATCTTATCTCTTCATATTGTTAATTAACTTAGGTCCAAGAGCTATCGATTTTCCCAATACAGGTTTCTACACTTTTTCAGGATTTTCAAATACTTTTTCTGGGTCCTCTGCAGTTGGGGACCAGAACTCTGAATCCTCACAGATGCAAAAATGTTGAACGCGAATTTTCTAGGATTACAAGTTTATTTTAAATTAAAATGAAACAGGTCGTGTACCGTGTTAACTAGCATATAATCTGATGTTGTGTCGATGTTGGACAGTTATTCGGTATATGGTGTCGTATTGTTATAATGTGCTTTGGCATGGTGCGCCTTGAAAGAAAATATAAAATTGTGTGTGTGCATCTCTTAAATAAATGAATATTGATATTTATAAAGACACAGGAAATTACATCAAGTTTATTCAAACAATTATATTTTTATATATGCACAACTAAAGCACAATACACAATGATTCTCCATTTGTGGTAATAAGTTGAGTATGTCCTTCTTGTGATCTACGTTGAGTACTGTATAAATCTGCTGGGTTTACTTTACTGGATTAGGGTTTGTTGAAGTTAATTCAGTGTTACAGAAGTATCTGTGTGCACTGTGGAAATAGATATAGTGTATAGGTGCAGTGATGATGTGCAGTCATGTAGCACTGCCATAAATAAAGTACAATGTATGGATCATGTGATATAGACATGCCCAGTCATGATAATTATGATTTATACTTAATATTTCAGTAGGCAATATTATTTTAGTTACTAAGTTAGGAGTTAGAAATGCAAAACTCTGTTCATTATTGGAAAATCATAGTCCATAGCTGTAAAACTCTAACCAAGAGAAATAAACTATCCACAAATCATATCCTCTGCTCAAAGAAAGAAACAATGCACGCAAGCAAGCAGCTGTCCTCTGTTTAAAGGTTCACTGCCTGTGCTCTCCATCAGAGAGAAATGCTGTTAACTCCTTAACTGCATGCCCTAGATTATTCGTTCTTTTCATGAAAGACAGTTAAACTTTTAAATAAATCTAAGCCTCCTCTTACAAGTCAGTTTCCATCACAGTTACACCACTGCTGCACCTTCACTGAAATCATCCCTGTTGTACCTTCATTGAGGTCACCATTGCTGTACCTTTATTGAGATCATAACAATGTGGTCTTTATGATAGCTACACCGAGATAAGGATCAGGACCTTGTCTTCATAAAAGAACAAGATCATGACTGCTATTTTCACCAAGATCTTGACTGTGTCTAGAATGCCAAAATGTATAACTGTGAGGTCACAATCATGCCGAGATTGTGACTGTGTAATACTAAGAGTGCCATATACTTAAATAAAGTAAGTTCAGCAATTAAATTGAGTGTGCATAATGGTAGCCATTAAAAACTATATGTTATAATAGTGGTTCATGTTTTAATCCATGGCCAGCTCATATCACTCATTAGGCGCTTAAATATTAATATATATATATATCACACTGTTGTGAAATAATATATTTTAATGTGCTATAAAAGTACCTCAAATTCCTCTGCCCAGAGCAACTGTAGCGTTGATCTGTGCAAGCATTAAAATCAGTGCTCACCTGTATAAGGGTGTGACATTCTGCCCTTAGGTTTTTGTCATGGCAGGAAACCATAAGTTAGCACACTTCCATCACCTGAAGGAAGAACTACTTCTGAGTTGATTACTTCTGACTTTTGGAATTTCAATTAGCTAAATGCATGCTCCAATCAGTGGAGGCACCGGCATGTTAGAACCAATAGCAAACTGCTTGCAATTTATTGCCAAGTTGTCAATGCTGGTAATCATACAAGCTAAAGATTTAATCCATACCCTTGTAATTTATTCGGGGTATGGATACGGATGACCCCCCTTAAATGTTATAGTCAGGTTGAGGTATGACAGTTATGTTACCGATGTACATTGTAAACGAAAAGCTAACGTTTTCGTTATGGGGATGTTATTAGGTAAATAAACTTGGATGTCTTACCTTAGGGGCTAATAACCATGCACTTCTGCATTATTCATTTTTAGAAAACCCTGCATTAGGACAAGGAGGTCGCGTGGCCACCCTCCTTGACCTCGGTACCAGTAAGATCCGCCTAGCGGGTAAAAATAGCAAAACTATACCCGTTTTAAATGTGAAGTTGCAAAGAATTTGGTGTGTTAAAATTTGGTTATCCGCCTCCATTTTTTTTATATATATACATTTTATTTTGTGTTCAGGGACCATTATGATGGTAAAGACGTATGAGCGACGACGACGTGACCAGGCAGCATCATCACCATTAATGCCGCCACCGTCACCATCGCCATCCCCCTCACCCTCGTCACCACCAAGGCAACCGTCAACATCAAACGCTCCAGCGCCAGAGTTGACAGTGATAATGAACTCTTTGGAGGCCTTGTTGGAAACATTAAAGGAATCAACTAAGGCTAAAAACAAAGAGGAATTTCAGCATGTAGCCACCAGTTCAGCGGAACCACATAATTTGGAGCCCAGAGGATCGAGAGAAGACATCTCTAGAGAGCTTCAGAAAATTAGACTCCCAGAATTTTCGGGAGGTCGAGCTGGTGAACGCGCTGAGGCATGGTTGGAGGGGATGAACCGGTGCTTTAGGTTAAGAGAATATTCGCCTTCAGCAAAAACAAAAATTGCCGTGTTTCAACTAAAGGAAAGTGCCCTGATTTGGTGGGGAAACCTGGAAAAGCAGCTACACCTTACATCAGACAACGTTCCTTGGGATCTGTTTGAGGAAAGGTTCCGCGCGAAGTATTTACCTCCATACTTTCAACAGCAGCAAGCCAGAGCCTTTCATACACTAATTCAGGGAAGTAAAACGGTGGAAGAATACGAAATAAGGTTTATGGAGCTGGTAAAATACATTCCCTACTTAGACTCTGATGAACGTCAAGCTGAACGCTTCATATTTGGGTTAAACCCTCGCATCAGAGCCTTGGTAAGTATGTGGAAACCATCATCGGTAGCCGAGGCAGTCGAATGTAGCCGTTATGCAGAAGAACACCTTGGAATCAAAAAGGATATAGGGCCAGCAGGGCCTTTACAATCAGGACTTCCAGGGAAGGCTCCCCGGAACTTTTTCAGAGGAGGTAGCTCGAGGCCACCTTACGGTAACAGGTTTACCCCAAGTATGGGGACAAGAGTTCCCATGGCTGTAAACACTATAGCTGCGGAATCGTCCAGCACCAGACCATGGGCACCGCGAGGGACTACCGGTAGAGGAAGGGGTGCGAGAGGAACCAACATGGGAGGACGCGGCTCGTTCTCTAGAAATTCACACCTCGATTCAAGAGGATCAGCGCAGCTCAATTGTTGGGGATGTGGGGGGCCGCATTTCCAGCGTAACTGCCCAGAAGCGTCATCAGACATATTGCAAAGCACTAGGAGGGAGCCGATATCAGCCAAGCGAAGTAATCATAGGATTCATGCAGTAGTCAACCACGACCAAGCAGCCCATCAATCCACTGTAGTGGAATCTTCAGGTATTATCAATGGTGTAAAACTCAAAATCTTATTTGATACTGGTGCCACAGATAGTTTCATTTCGTCATATGCATTAAACAAATGTGGGCTGGCAGCTCGTAGACAAAATGATTTCCACCAAGTGGAAATGGCCTCAGGAGAACTCCAAACCGTGGGCTTGAGTGTGGATCAATGCAAAATTGACCTAGGGGTCTGTTCAACTAAACTAAAAGTCTATGTCACAGCCCTAGGGACGTATGATCTTATCATAGGTATGGACTGGCTGGAAGCTCACCAAGCGTGGGTAGATTGTTATGGGAAAAGGATTTTGGGCTTAAATGATGAGGGAGAAGTAATCCAAATTCAAGGAATTAAGAGAGAAATTTCTTTGCGCTACATTTCGGCAATGCAGGTGAAGCGTTGTTTAAGGAAGGGTTGTCAGGCTTATGCAATTCACGAAGTAAGCCAGGAAAAGGGACCATCCTTAGAGCAGTATCCGGTGCTAGCCGAGTTCCCGGATGTATTTCCAAAAGAACTACCTGGATTACCCCCGATAAGAGAATTGGATCTCACTATTGAATTAAAGCCAGGTACCCAACTGATCTCTAAAACACCTTATAGGATGACAGCTCCAGAACTTCAGGAATTGCAAATCCAGTTGAAGGAACTACTCGATATAGGGCTTATTCGGCCCAGTACCTCACCTTGGGGCGCTCCTGTAATTTTTGTGAAGAAGAAAGATGGATCCTTAAGATTATGCATAGACTATCGGGACTTGAATCGAGCTACAGTGAAGAATCAATACCATATGCCGCGGATCGATGATCTTTTCGATCAAATGAAAGGAGCTTCTGTCTTTTCAAAAATTGATCTTCGATCAGGGTATCATCAGCTAAGGATTTCTGAAAATGATATCTCTAAGACAGCATTCCGGACACGTTTTGGGCACTATGAATTTACTGTGGTACCATTTGGGTTAACAAATGCGCCAGCCGAATTCATGAATCTTATGAACAGTGTTTTCCGTCAGTATCTTGATAAAGAGCATTTACGGCTAGTATTGTCCTGCCTTAGAGAACGTCAGTTATATGGAAAACTGTCCAAGTGTTCCTTCTTTCAGGAAAAGATTCATTATTTGGGTCACATCATATCGGGTGAAGGGATTTCGGTAGATCCTGAGAAGGTAAAAGCGATCATGGATTGGCCAATACCGAAAAATGCACATGAGATACGAAGCTTTATGGGCTTAGCAGGTTATTACCGGAGATTTGTGGAGGGATTCTCCAAAATCGCAAAGCCAATCACAACCCTGCAGCGTAAAGGTGTTAAGTATGAGTGGACCGAGGAATGTAATAAAGCATTCTCTGAACTCAAAAGACTACTCACCAGTGCACCAATCCTAAGAGTCCCTGATATGGGCAAAGACTTTACAGTATGTACTGATGCATCCAAGCAAGGGCTGGGTGCAGTATTGATGCAGGATAAGGGAGTGATAGCTTATGCTTCCAGAAAGCTAAAGCCTCATGAAGAACTCTATGCCACTCACGACTTAGAGTTGGCCGTTGTAATGCTAGCTTTAAAGATCTGGAGACACTATCTGGTGGGACGAAATTTTACACTTAAAAGCGACCATCAAAGTCTACAATATTTGTTCACCCAAAGAGACTTAAATGCCAGGCAAAGGCGATGGAGTGAATTCCTAAGTGAATATGACTTCGGAATATCATATATTAAGGGAAAAGAAAATATAGTAGCTGATGCCTTAAGCAGGAGACCCCGGATATTTTCTCTCATACCCATTAAAGTGGACTTAAGACAACGAGTACTGGATCATCTTATAAAAGACAGTTGGTATTTAAAGGTGAGGGCAAGTCTTGAGGGGATTAAGGCAAAAGAATCTAAGTTCGAGGGTTATGAATTAGAAAGCGATGGGATCTTGCGATTCCATGGAAGGATGTACATCCCTGATGATAAAGATCTTCGAGATACCATCCTCAGGGAAGCTCACAAAGCCGTATATTGTGCTCATCCTGGAGTAGGGAAAATGTATGCGGATACCAAGAAACTCTTCTTTTGGGCAGGCATGAAGCGTGATATCGCCCAATTTGTTGCAAAATGTATGGAATGTCAGCAAGTAAAGGCAGATCATTGTCACCCAGCGGGTCTCTTACAACCCCACGACATACCTATGTCTAAATGGGAGACCATCTCTATGGATTTTATCACTGGACTACCTCTTACTTCTCAAAGACACAATGCCATTCTGGTAGTGGTGGATAAATTAACAAAAAGCGCCCATTTTATTCGGTAAGAGATACTTATGATGTTGCTGACGTAGCTCGAGTATTCATAAACGAAATTATCAGATTTCATGGAGTACCTAAGAAGATTATATCCGATAGAGATTCGCGATTCACTTCCAGATTCTGGACGTGCATGCAGACAGCCTTAGGTACTCAGCTAAATTTAAGCACGGCTTACCATCCTGAGACTGATGGGCAGACTGAAAGAGTAAATCAAGTACTTGAAGACATGTTGCGGATGTATGTAATGGATCAGCAATCCCACTGGGAAAAGTATTTACCCTTGGTTGAATTCGCATACAACAACAGTTACCACAGTTCGATTGGGATGCCTCCATTTGAAGCTTTATATGGCAGACCGTGCAGAACACCGTTAAGTTGGGACAGGTTAGAAGATCGAGTGATAATAGGACCAGAATTAATCCATGAAATGGAAGCGCAGGTCAGACAGATTAGACAGCGATTAAAGGAAGCACAGGATAGACAAAAGAGTTATGCTGATGCTCACCGATCTGATAGGAGGTATGAAGTAGGGGACCAGGTCTTCGTCCGCATCAAGCCAAATAAAAGTACTATTCGATTCGGAAAAGGGACAAAGCTGTCACCCCGATTTATAGGACCGTTTAGAATCGTGGAAAGAGTTGGACCTGTTGCCTATCGTCTTGCCCTGCCACCTCACCTGCATAGAATTCATAATGTATTTCATGTTTCTGTATTAAGACATTATGTAGCTGATCTATCTCATAACATCCAGTGGAAAGAATTGCAGGTATCGGACGAGGGAGTCATAACGGTCGAACCGTTACGTATACTGGAACGTAGAGTTCGACAGCTGAGGAACCGCCTGGTGGACCAAGTTAAGGTCCAGTGGGACAAGTATAGTCCTGGATCAGCGACTTGGGAGAATACAGAGGACATATGTCAGAGATACCCTAGTTTATGTCCATTTTGAAGAACTTTACACTATGTTTAGTATATATCTACTTCACTACTATCAGAGACCCAAAACATTTGAATGATTAGTGATAAACATGAAACTTTGTGGCATATTATATGTTTAAATTCCTGCTGGTACATGGATACCAAAATAATATGTGTTTAAATTCCTGCTGGTACATGGATACCAAAACAATATATGTGATTATTTTACTAAAATTATAAATGTTGAAGTAAAGTTAAGGCCGTTAAATGATTTTACTTCTGGTAGAAATTGAAAACAATATAAATCTGTTTTATTTTATGCATGTCAAAGATGAGCAACTGAAATGGAAGATATGAAGTGAATACATCCTAAAGAAAAGTCAGAATACATGCATGGAAAATGACAAAATTATGTTATGTTGTAGTATCATATGTAAATAATACATAAGTTATTTCGAATATACTGATGCGCATTTTACAAATACATGGGTAAGTGTAAGATTGCAGGTAAACAGGCAGATAATGGATCCAATTTGCGAGATGGCCACGTGATGACAGAACCTCAGATCAGTTAAAGCTCAAAGTGATTCTATGATAGGGTAGTAGCCCTGATACTACTGGAGGGGTGGAGGTGTTACCCACCGTTTATCCTCCGAAACCTGGAGTCATGGGAGGACTGTGCGAGTCACGCTCCCCTAGACGTGTGATGATGACTGCCGGATGCCTACTGGGAATCAGGTCGGTATAGCCGACGCTGTTACCTTCGTGTTATGAATGGTTAGGTCAGTAAGATTGACGCCATGGCATACTCTAGTAGAGGACGGATAGGATGGGAGCAGAAGAGATTAGGAAGGATAGGATGAGTTTGAATAGCTTGGGGACCAGGATAGAAAGGTCGTGTCCATTAAATCCTTGAACCTAAAAGCTCTAACTTCGGGACGAAGTTTTCAGAAGGGGGAATGTATGTAACAACCCGTTAATAAAATTTTAGAACTTAAACTTTATAATATATATCTATGTATTAAATTTTATAAAGTATATGGTTAGACCTTATAATATGAATTTATAAAATATATTAATTAACTTTATATCATATATAATTTAAATGTTATGAAATATATTAATTAACTTTATATCTTATATAATTTAAATGTCAAGAAATATATTAATTGACTTCATATCATATATAATTTAAAGGTTATAAAGTATATCACATAAAACTTTATAGCATTATAATGTTATAACATATAAAAAGGTATCAGTTATAAAATGTTATAACATATAAAAGTATCAGTTAGAAAATGTTATAACATATAAAAGTATCAGTTATAAAATGTTATAACATATAAAGGAAATGTCATGAGCGTAAATATCAACTACCCTAAGAAAAGAATCTATATATGTATACCAGTTCTTTAATAAAGTGGGTGGAACCAGCTAAGTAGTTATTGCAGAGCGCCGAGGACAGTAAGAAGATGAGAGAGCCATCAATGCGTGGGAGGCGGTGGCTGCAAGTGGGAGGGCGGCCACCGCCATGCCCGGGGAATAAATAGTGCAGACCTGAACCTGAAGCGGGGGGAGGAAAAAAACCAGAGAAGGTTAGATTCATCAGCGGGTAACCAGGAGAAGGACCAGGAGAAGGGACTTATCAGTGGAAGAGCTTTAATTGATCTGAGTTCTGAGCACGGAGGGACAGAGAGCCTCTGTGGAGAGCTTTTCTGGATAGAGCAACCAGGTTGCTCTGTCTGGTCGGGTGGTATTGGCCATCTCGAAATTGAATCAAATCAGCCAGCAGTTCAGGATCGCCAGTTCGGTAGCAGAAGCGGAAATCAGCCAGCAATTCAGGTAGGTGCAGCTTACAGTTTTATGCATTATTGTTTTCAAATTTTATGTGTATTTATATGGTTGCTGTAAATTCGAAATTAGGGCACTACAGGGTGTGACGCTAGGCTGACACAGCTACTGCGCAGAGGGAGCACAGAGGCAACCAAGGGTAGCTCATTCAGTGGCTAGATCAGCCAGGATTTCCAGTGATAGTGTGAGGTAACCTCACTTATCTTTCTATCAGTGATATTATCTATAACTGGATAGTCGAGAAGACATCCAGAGATTGTATTCAGAAATTACTACTCATAATAATAAAACCCTCAGTTGCTGCATCGGTTTTCCCACACTAGGTTTTTCTGGGGACATTTGCCCAAAAATAACTATGTAGATGTGTTGTGTATTTCTTTCTTATTAAGTTTCTTGTTTCCGCATTTTATTTAAATGGTGAAGGCTGTCGTGTATTAGTTTCGGTGTTTACCATAGGAAACAGTAAATAACAAATAGAAGAAACATAATTAGTTGTTAAAGTAGAAATTTGAGAATCCAGCTTTCACATGGTATCAGAGCTGTAGGTGAAACAAGAGAACAGTTTTGGAAGAGCCCAATGTTGAAGGAAGAAGGGAGTTCAAAATTCCTGCAGAGGCAGAAATTCGAATCCCTAGAGGGATTGCGCAGCTCAGGCCAGGAGGGAAAGATTTTCCTGGTAAATCCCTCTCTGAGTCAGTCAACAGAGAGGTAGGATTTCCAGCTCGAACTTTGTCAACAACAGAAGCGCATCAAAAGCTTCAGCGAAGAGGGGTTTCTAGTGGAACGCAGTTTTCTGCAGGCAATTGTTGGGCAAAAAGACATCAGAAGGAAGAAGAGAGACACTTGAGGGAATTTCTTCCTTAGAGAATTCCTAGCCAGGGAATTCGAATTCTCATTTGCTGAGCAGCCGCAGGAGAGAGGAGGTCATTCGACTTTTTCGATTGGCAGAGATGGTAGTCAGTGGACTGAGAGATCAGGACAGGTTGGATGGGGCATCCAACTATGTGATCTGGAAGGCAAGGATGTCGTGCCTTCTGGATGAGCATTTTTCAAAGTTTACGTCGATAGCGTGGTAGTTGAGCCCGCAGATCCAAATCCACTCAAGAAGTATAAGGGAAAAATAGCAAAGACAAAGAGAATGATCCTCGACGAAGTGAAGGATCATGTAGTCTGTCACATCGCTAGTAGAGAGACTACCAAGGAGATGTGGGATGCTTTGTCGACGCTATATCAGGGATCTTCCAAGCAGTGGAGATGTACTTGGAGCAAAAGATGAGATATATGCAAATGCAAAAGGGGGAACACATTGATTCGTTCCTCACTAAGCTTCAGGAGACCCGAGATGAGCTGGCCGTTGTGGACTCAACACCTCAAGGTTCTAAGATGGTAAGACTGGCCCTAAATTTAGTATCTGAAGAGTGGTAAGTCTTTGTCCAAAGCATCACAGGCAGGGCGACTTGTCCAAAGCTCTTAAGCAAGAGGAGTTGACGAGAGAGTTGGTCAAGTGTAAACTTGACGGAAGCAACAATAGTGGGTCAAACCCCAAGGAGGAGGAAGAGAATGCAGCCCTCCAATCCAAGGAGCAACAAGAGCAATGGATATATATTAAATAAATAAATAAAAATAGATGTTTTGAAAATCAAATGCTTCAGGGGTGGTGAATTCGGTCACTATGCAACACAGTGTCCTCTCAAGAAGGAAAACGATGAGTAGCATGATCTGAAGGTTGCAACCATGACTTTCGAGGAGGAGAAGTTTGCCATGACAGCCCAGATGTCCCCAGGAGGGAGATGGGGCGATCTAGAGTTGTAGTTCGAAAGGACTGCATATGGGCAGGATCCTTGAGAAACCCACCTCTCAGATCAATTCCTTGCTACGGGAGCCCAAATCAAAAGTAGCAGGATGGACCAGTGTCAGTTGGTGCAGAGGAGTGCGGAGTGACAATTGCAGTGGCTAGGAGCGTCAGAAACTGAGCAGCGCAGAGCAGAGTTGGCAACAGCGCAGATGGCACAGAGAAGAGGTTAGCAACAGCGCACACGCTTCAAAGGGTCAACGTAGATGTTGATTTGGGGTAGCATCGGATGTGCTCTAGCCACAAAATTTGGTGGAGAGGTTGGGGCACATGAGATCTCCAATACCCTGAAAGGGTTTGGGCAGATTCCAAACAGTCTGAGAAATATTAAAATAATTAATATTTTTAATAGAGTCCCTAAGTCTAAACTTAGGGAAATTAAAATATTAATGTGGATTAATATAAAATTGTGTTAGAATGGTCCAAAAGACATGGATCAAGCCAGATCTAATCTTAGCCATTGATTAGGGATTTAATCTCGACCATTGATATGTCAACAAAAAAAGTATAAGAGGAGGCTTGAGGATCACTTGGAGAGTACACCAAGAGATCAAGATTTCGACTTTCTAGGGCTGGGTTTGCCAAGAAAGTTGAGAGAGTGATCAGAGTTGCAGCTGAGGGGCAGTGAATACAGAAGCAGAGACACAGAGATCGCACTTGGAGGATCAGCGCAATAGCCAGAGAGAGGGACACAGAACCTAGAGGTTGACGCTGGGGTTTCGTGGGGCAGATTGGAGTTGTGGAGCTGCCGGAGTGTTTATCCGAGGTTTCAGCCGGAATATCTGCTTCCAAGTAGAGAGGTACTACTGTCGAGATTTTTCCCTATTGGGTGAGCTGGATTTGGCACCCAAATTGTATTCTGAAACTGATTAATAAATCAAACCCTCAGATAGCTGCACCTGGTTTTCCCGCATTGGGTTTTTCCGGGGACATTGGTCCAAAAACAACGATGTCACTTGTGTGCTTGCTTTGTTTCCTTCAGTTGATGATCTGTAATGTGTTGAGCATGTACTTGTATTTATTCATAGTATTTACATGGTAAATAACTTGTTAATTAACAGAACAAGTAGGTAGGAATAAATCAATAAGTACATGAAGGGTCTCTAACGGGTTAGATTTAGAAATTCCAACATGGTATCAGAGCGTGGTTACAAATCACGGGAGAACTGAGGACATCAACCGAGCAGAGCAGAGTAGCAACAGCAGAAAACAGATGTCCCGAGTGACAGAAATTGTTCCTAGCAGAGAAGCAGCAAGGAAGGGGTGACATAGTGCTTGTGTCATCAAGTTCGAGCCAAGAAGAGGTAGCACAGAGGCTAAGGGAGGCAAAGACAAGCTCACGCAGAGCCCAGGAGGGCTGATGTAGTTGGCTGAGGAAGTTGATTTGCCGGTGCCGGGATTGCACGAGCCTAGGAGATCTAACGTTCAAGTTGCTGGGATTTAGGAGGCTGTGGGTAAGTTGCAGAGTGGAGCTGCTGGAGTACTGTAGTCAGAACAATACCTAACAAGGCAAGGCCAAGGTAGAGGGAGTTGGTGCCAAGGCGGATTTCTAGCCAAGGAATCTGGATCAGTGTTGTTGTTGCACAGATGATCAAAGAGGGGCAACTTGACGTTGGCAGAAGGAATTCCAGGTGGGAAATTGGGACTCGAAGGGAGTCCAAAAGACAACTTCCATACGGGAAGTAGAGAGACTCAACAGGAGTCGAATCGAGAACTTCCAAGAAGGAAGTAGAGAGACTCAGCAAGAGTCGAACCGAGAACTTCCAGACGGGAAGTGGAGAGACTTAGCAGGAGTCGAACTGAGAACTGCCAGAGGGGAAGTAGAGAGATTCAGCGGGAGTCGAACCGAGAACCTACAGACAGGAAGTAGATAGACTCAGCAGGAGTCGAACAGAGAACTTCCTGGCAGAAAGTAGAGAGACTTGAAGGAGTCAACAAGAAGAGCAGAGAGATGGCCATGAATGGGTTGAGGGATCAGGACGGGTTGGATGAGGTTTCCAACTTTGTTATCTGGAAGGCCAGGATCCTTTCTGTTCTGTGTGCCATGAGTGCACACGCACCACTTGAGCAGAATTGGGGAGACATCGCGTTGTAGTTAGATGGACTATAGGCAATGAGGGGTAGGATCCTCGAGGTACCCAGCCTCTTGGATTAAACCTTGCTACAGGAGCCCCGAAGAGGAGTAGCGGGACTGGCTGATGTGGGTAGAGATGGATGCAGATGGAGCAGCAGAGAGAGCTACAATGCAGGAATCCGAATACAGCGCAAGGCTAGCAAGCTGTAGCAATGCGAGAGGCACAAGAGTGTTGCACCAGTGCAGGATGGCACAGAGAGGTGTGCAATGGTGCAAGATGCATGGAGTTGTTGCAGCAGCGTAGAGCTCAGAGAGGGAGCACTTGTCAGCGGCAGAGGGAGCTTCAGCATCAGCGAGTGTCTCTAGCCCAATGGAGAGGTCAAAGTTGGGAGATCAGTTACTTACTTCTGAGTAACTGAGTTGCAGTGCAGCTATGGGCAACACGATGTAGCATGATGAGAGGAGTTGTAGTGCGGATGCAGTGTTGGGAGAAAGGACCAGCAGCAGCATGGATGTAGAGGGAGTTGCAATACGGATGCAGCAATGGCAGTGGCAGGGCCATGGGTAGCAGTTCAGGATGCAGCAACTTAACGTTGGCAAAAGGATTTCCAAGTGGGAAATCGGGACTCGGAGGGAGTCCAAAAGACAACTTCCATACAAGAAGTAGAGAGACTCAGCAGGAGTCAAACCGAGAACTTCCAAGCAGGAAGTAGAGAGACTCAGAAGGAGTCAAACCGAGAACATCCAAACGGGAAGTGGAGAGACTCAGCAAGAGTCGAACTGAGAACTTCCAGACGGGAAGTGGAGAGACTCAGCAGGAGTCAAACCGAGAACTTCCAGACAGGAAGTGGAGAGACTTAGCAGGAGTCGAATCGAGAACCTACAGACAGGTGTCAGGAAGTAGATAGACTCAGCAGGAGTCGAACAGAGAACTTCCAAGCAGAAAGTAGAGAGACTCGAAGGAGTCAACAATAAGAGCAGAGAGATGGCCATGAATGGGCTGAGGGATCAAGACAGGTTGGATGGGGCTTCCAACTTTGTCATCTGGAAGGCCAAGATCCTTTCTATTGTGTGTGCCATGAGTGCACACGCACCACTTGAGCGGAAGTGGGGAGACATCGAGTTGTAGTCAGATGGACTACAGGCGATGAGGGGCAGGATCCTCGAGGTACCAAGCCTCTTGGATTAGACCTTGCTACGGGAGCCACGAAGAGGAGTAGCAGGACTGGCTAACGTGGGTAGAGATTGATGCAGAGGAAGCAGCAGAGAGAGCTACAGTGCAGTAATCTCGAGACAGAGCGAGGCTAGTAGGCTACAGCAGTGCGAATGGCACGAGAGTGTTGCACTAGTGCATGATGGCACAGAGAGGTGTGCAACGGTGTGAGATGCAGGGAGTTGTTGCAGCAGCGCAGACATCAGAGAGGGAGCACTTGTTAGCGGCAGAGGGATCTTCAGCATCAACGGGTGTCTCTGGCCGAACAGAGAGGTCAGAGTTGGGAGATCAGTTACTTACTTCTCAGTAACTGAGTTGCAATGTGTAAGAACCTTAATCTCAAGCTAATTTCAAAATAGCAGAACATGAAATTCTAAATACAGAATTTAAATAATTAATCTAATGAATACCAACCTATCTGCTTTGCTGAAAATATGTCTGCTCTGCTGCAATTCTTGTTCGATTGTCTGCTTTGCTGAAAATCTGTCTACTCTGTTGCAATTCTTGTTCGGCTGTCTACTTTGCTGAAAATTTGTCTGCTCTGCTACAATTCTGGTCCGGCTGTCTACTTTGCCGAAAATCTGTCTGCTCTGCTGCAATTCTTGTCCGACTGCGTTACCAAAACGGCCAAAAACCACCCTGTCGAACTGAGTACAACCTGGGTACACAATTTTAGAATGCTTTCCAGTCGAAGCAATCTGATCCCTCGTGCTCAAAAACTCCAGTACAATCAAAACTCAAAACTCCAAAGTGTCTGTATCTCTGTGTTAAAATTGAAATTTTTCTCTGTTTTTCCTCCTCCCCCTTCTCAAGATTTCCTTTCTCCTTTTAATTCCCCGTCCACCGCCTTCCTCCCATCTCTGTGTCATTATTTTGATACGTGTAATTTTTATAAAACCAAATATTATTTGATTTTTGTTGATTTTATTCGAATATGGAGATTTGATTTGAAAAAGTTTATTTATTATTTTAATGAGTTAATTTAATTTATAATTTTAATTTATTTATTTTATTAATTTTAAATTTTAATTTGTAAATTAAAATTAACATTTTCTATTAATTTAATGTTGAAATTTGGTACCGGAGGACAGGTGGTTCCCTAAGGCTTTGATCTTTGGCCTAGGGAAAAGTGTCCAAAAGAATTTAATTTTTCTCCTAAAGTAACTTTATAATTTTTATAAAGTTAAATCTAATTTGAAAGTGACTTTAAGTGATAAAGTTACTAAGTCTAATTTTAAAGTGACTTTATAAAGTCAATGAAAAATTAGAAAGGAAAAGTGACTTTGGAAATAAATGACTAAGTGGGTCTTTATTAAAGTGGGGTGAATTAAAAAATAGAAAGTGAGATTTAAATGAGCATTTAATCTCAGCCATTGATCTAAATCTATTTCAGCCATTGGATTTAGGGATCACCCAAAAGTCATTTAGGGTTGGGTTAAGGGAGGAAAAGGTGAAAAAGATCATTCATTCTTTCATGAGCAGATTGGGAGAAGGAGAGCAAGAGAGCAAGGGAGATTTCTGGACAAGGAGGAGAAAGAGGCAGCAGTTTGGCACACACACCAAGGCAGCATTTCAGCAAATCTGAACAGCATAAAGAACAAGCAGAAAAAGGCAGATTTAGTGAGCAAAACAGTGAAAAAATTGATTTTCAGCACGAATATCGAGGAGGCGATTTTCTGCACGAATTTCGAGGTCTGTCCGTACAAGTCCGTATGGCCGTCCGTACAGTCCGTACGGTCTGTACATACGTACGTCCGTACAGTCCGTACATCCGTACAGTCCGTACAGCCATTTTCAGACTGTCTGTTAGCTGAAAAAACAGATAAGTTTGCTTGCTGGAAAATTTCTGTTTTTGCTGATTTTTTGCTGAAAAATATTTTCTCTGTAAAAGGCATTTTCCAGAAATAAAGAAGAGCTCTCAAACTGGTTTTCCCCAAGAGTTGTAGGGGGTTTTTCCAGGGTCAAGTTGACCAAAAATCACTGAGTTTAAATGTGTTTTTATGGCTGTTTTAATTGCTGATTTTTTATTTCTGCAATTTCCAGCACTCTGAAAAATTTCCAGAATTTGTGTTTTCAGCAATATTTATTTTTTCAGTCTGTTAAATGTATGGCTATGGGAATGGGCATTTAACTATATGGGAGAAATAAGGTGAAACTGAAAACCGGGGTGGGAAACAGAAAATTCTACATGGTATCAGAGCTTGAGTGCTGAAGGGCAGTTTGTGACAGCAAAAGAGAAAAAATACAGCTGCTGATTTTTTCACTCAGAAAATTCCAGCAAGCTGATTTTTCATAAACAGCAGTTTTATCTTTACCACAGCAGTGCTATTTTTCAGTTTTAGGACAGCAAGATGTCATTGGGATTGAGGGTGGAGGATAGGTTGGATGGGCATACAAATTACAGCGTTTGGAAGGAGAGAATGCAGAGTATCTTTGAGGAGGCAGAAGTCTGGGATATCATGGTGCATACAGCACAGCACCCTGTTGTTGTGCCTACTGATGCTACTCAGTTGGCAGCTTATAATAGAAAGAACAACAAGGGTAAGAGGCTGATTCTAGACGGAATCAAAGACCATTGCATTCCTCATGTGAGAGGAAAGAGCAATGCCCATGAGATGTGGACAGCATTGTCCAATCTCTACCAGAGTACCAATGAGAACCGGAAGATGGTCCTGAAGGAGAAGCTGAAGAACATTAAGATGGGGAATGATAGTGCAGCTGGATATCTCACAAAGATTACCAATGTGAGAGATGAGTTGGCAGCGATTGGAGAGGCCATTCCATCCACTGAGTTGGTGCGTATTGCAGTGAATGGCCTCCCCCGTTCATGGTTGAACTTTGCTGATGGGGTTTGTGCACGTGAGACCCTTCCCACATGGGAGAGGTTTTGGGATGATTGTATACAGACAGAGATCAGGAAAGGACAGCTTGGGGCAGCCAAGCCAGTTGAGCAGGATGAGGACGTAGCACTGGTGGCAGGAGGCAAGAAAGGCAAAGGGAAGAAGCAGGCTTCCACAAGCGGTGGTGGAGGCAAAGGCAAAGGTAAAGGTAAACAGGGTAACTCACAAAAGGACTATTCCAAAGTGAAGTGTTGGAATTGTCAGAAGATGGGACACTATGCAGTTGTGTGTCCGGAGAAGAAGAAGAAGAAGGGGAAGACCCAGGATGTGGCAGCGTCAGCTGAGATTGAGGACTTTGCAGGTCGTTTTGACCGGGAGTTTGCGTTCACTACATGTGAGTCCTCTAGTGCAGGATCACCTGCCACACAGGTTCAGAGGGAGCATGCTTTTCCCTCGATTAGCGGAGCATCTACAGGTATCTGGTATGTGGACAGTGGGGCTTCACGTCACATGACAGGAGTCCGGGAGTACTTCTCAGAGCTTTCAGAGAGTGGCACTGATATTGAGGTAGTACTCGGTGATGACAGAGTTGTTAGAGCAGTCGGGGTGGGGACAGTGACATTTCAGAGGGAGTCCAAACCTCCCTTGAAGGTGTCAGAGGTTCTTTATGTGCCAGGGATGAGGAAGAACCTCATATCCGTCTCAGCGTTGGAGGACAGAGGATATGAGGTCCTGTTCAGGGAAGGACAGGTGTTGATGTATCCCAGGGGCTCTCCAGCTGATTCAGCTAGAGTGATAGGTGTACGCCATGCAAAGGTGTACAAGTTTGCATTCCAGCCCCCTTTGGCATTGAGCTGTAGTACCGACAGCAGAGCTAGCAGTTCTGAGCTATGTGAGATTTGGCACCGCAGGATGGGGCACATGTCTCATGGAGCCTTGAGGACATTGCGGGAGATCACTACAGGTGTGCCAGATTTCAGTACTGATCACCATGATACTTGCAGAGGTTGTGCGATGGGCAAGTTTGCCAAATCCCCTTTTCCCAGCAGTGACAGCAGAGCGACGGGGATACTTGATTTGATTCATTCCGATGTGAGCGGTCGGATGTCTCATGTTTCCTTGAGTGGATATGAGTACTATGTCTTATTCATTGATGATCACTCCAGGAGGACCTGGATTTATTTCTTGAAGACCAAGAGTGAGGTCTTCAAGCGGTTTCAGGAGTTCAGAGCTCTTGTGGAGACTCAGACAGGTCGAAAGATCAAGTCCCTGAGGTCGGACAATGGAGGAGAGTACACCCTTGGAGAGTTTGTTGACTATTGTGCAGAGGCAGGCATTAGGAGGGAGTTCACTGTTCCTTACAACCCCCAGCAGAACGGGGTTGCGGAGAGGAAGAACAGATCCATCATAGGGGCTGCCAAAGCCATGTTATATGATCAGGGGTTGCCATTGTTCTTGTGGGCAGAGGCCTGCAACACAGCTGTTTACTTGCAGAACAGGAGTCCGCATCGTGCCTTGGGGCACATGACTCCGGAGGAGGCTTTCTTTGGGAAGAAGCCTGATCTTGGTCATCTTCATATCCTTGGATGCATTACATACTCCTATATACCCAAGGAGGAGAGGACCAAACTAGAGCCCACCGCAGAGAAGGGTA
Organism: Pinus tabuliformis; assembly: GCA_031772625.1. Lineage (NCBI taxonomy): Eukaryota > Viridiplantae > Streptophyta > Pinopsida > Pinales > Pinaceae > Pinus > Pinus tabuliformis. Next base: position 663,059,567 of record CM062810.1, on the reverse strand, counting down.
TCTTTGTGGGCTACAGTGAGACCTCAAAGGCCTTTCGGATTTACATTCCTGCACAGAGGAAAGTTGTTGTCATATGGGATGTGAAGTTCGAGGAGGACAGGGCCTTTAGGAGGTCACGGGAGTTAGAGTATCTGGATCAGCCAGACCCTCAGCAGCAGTTGAGTCAGTCGCAGGGATCCAGTGGGCAGGGATCAGGAGGATCCGGAGGTACATCTATGAGGATGTCAGGTCCATCAGTGAGCAGTGGCTCGCCGAGCCAGAGGGGTGGTGCTCCGGGCAGCATACAGAGCAGTTCACAGAGCAGTTCACTAGGGAGTCCACTGATGGACAGTTCACACGGTACCTCAGCTTCTACAGGTTCAGGTGCAGGCAGGAGGACAGCAGACAGACAGTCAGGAGTTCAGGCTACTGATGGGGATGAGGAGGAGGAGTTTCATTCTCCTATGGGAGAAGCATGCTCAGGGAAGAGGAAGCCCAAGTGGCTTCAGGACACCTTGAGAGATGCCACATCTGTTGCTGAGCCGAAGAGGCCGGTCAGAGAGAGTAGACCACCTGAGAGATTTTGTAGCTATATGGCGATGGTTACCAACATCCTTGACTCTGAGCCTTCTAGCTATGAGGAGGCAGCTAGCCAGCAGGTCTGGAGAGAGGCCATGCAGGAGGAGTATTCTTCTATCATGAAGAATGATGTTTGGGAGGTGGTGCCGAGGCCTGAGGGCAAATCCGTGGTTACTTCCAGATGGCTTTACAAGGTAAAGCATGCTGCAGATGGCAGCATTGAGAAATTCAAAGCAAGGTTTGTGGCTAGAGGGTTCTCACAGGTAGAGGGAGTTGATTATGAGGAGACCTTCGCTCCCGTGGCTCGATATACTTCGATCCGCTCCATTATATCGATAGCAGCAGAGATGGGTTGGAAGATCCACCAGATGGATGTGAAGACCGCATTTCTCAATGGCTTCATACAGGAGGAGGTGTACATTGAGCAGCCACAGGGCTTTGAGGTGCATGGGAAGGAGTCCCATGTGTGCAGATTGAAGAAGGCCCTTTATGGCCTGAAGCAAGCTCCCAGAGCTTGGTACTCCAGGATAGATGCATACTTGCAGGGGATGGGTTTCACAAAGAGTGAGGCAGATCCGAACCTTTACTTTATTGTGATTGGTGAGGAGCCTCTCATTCTGGTGCTGTATGTGGATGACTTGATCATTACAGGTGCAGAGAGACTCATAGAGCACTGCAAGAGAGATCTTGCAGCGGAGTTTGAGATGAAGGACATCGGCTTGATGCATTACTTTTTGGGTTTGGAGGTGTGGCAGGAGGAGGGGCATTTCTTCCTGGGGCAGGGGAAGTATATTGTGGACATCCTTAGCAGATTCCACATGGAGGATTGTAGACCCATGTCGACACCGATGATCACCAACTGGAAGAAGCTTCATGCTTCAGATTCCGAGTTGGTGGATCCCACATTGTACAGGCAGCTGATTGGTTCCTTGATGTATTTGGTCAACACCAGACCAGATATCTGTTTTGCAGTCAACACGATGAGTCAGTTTATGTGTGAGCCTAGGAAGGTTCACTGGGTGGCTGCAAAACACATTTTGCGGTACTTGCAGGGGACAGTGGATTATGGTCTGGACTACAGGCAGGGAGATGGAGTGAGATTGGCAGGATACACTGATTCTGATTGGGCAGGTTGTGCTTCTGATAGGAAGAGCACTTCAGGGTGTTGTTTTGGGTTGGGTTCAGCAGTAGTGTCATGGTTCAGCCGGAAGCAGCAGTCAGTAGCACTGAGTTCAGCGGAAGCAGAGTATATGGCAGCCAGTCTAGCTAGTTGTGAGGCCATCTGGCTTCGCAAGATGTTGTTTGGCTTATTTGGTCAACCGTTGAGACCTTCAGTGATTTACTGTGATAATCAGAGTTGCATTAAACTCACGGAGAATCCAGTATTTCATGACAGGTCAAAGCATATCGGGATCAGATATCATTTCATCAGAGACCATGTTCAGAAGGGAGCTGTAAAGCTTGAGTATATTTCCACTGATGAGCAGGTTGCAGATATTCTTACCAAAGCCTTACCACGGGGCAAGCATGTCTACTTCAGAGACAAGATGGGTGTGGTGAGGAACACCTTCCTCGGTAAGAGGGAGTGTTGAAATTTGGTACCGGAGGACAGGTGGTTCCCTAAGGCTTTGATCTTTGGCCTAGGGAAAAGTGTCCAAAAGAATTTAATTTTTCTCCTAAAGTAACTTTATAATTTTTATAAAGTTAAATCTAATTTGAAAGTGACTTTAAGTGATAAAGTTACTAAGTCTAATTTTAAAGTGACTTTATAAAGTCAATGAAAAATTAGAAAGGAAAAGTGACTTTGGAAATAAATGACTAAGTGGGTCTTTATTAAAGTGGGGTGAATTAAAAAATAGAAAGTGAGATTTAAATGAGCATTTAATCTCAGCCATTGATCTAAATCTATTTCAGCCATTGGATTTAGGGATCACCCAAAAGTCATTTAGGGTTGGGTTAAGGGAGGAAAAGGTGAAAAAGATCATTCATTCTTTCATGAGCAGATTGGGAGAAGGAGAGCAAGAGAGCAAGGGAGATTTCTGGACAAGGAGGAGAAAGAGGCAGCAGTTTGGCACACACACCAAGGCAGCATTTCAGCAAATCTGAACAGCATAAAGAACAAGCAGAAAAAGGCAGATTTAGTGAGCAAAACAGTGAAAAAATTGATTTTCAGCACGAATATCGAAGAGGCGATTTTCTGCACGAATTTCGAGGTCTGTCCGTACAAGTCCGTACGGCCGTCCGTACAGTCCGTACAGTCCGTACGGTCCGTACAGTCCGTACAGCCATTTTCAGATTGTCTGTTAGCTGAAAAAACAGATAAGTTTGCTTGCTGGAAAATTTCTGTTTTTGCTGATTTTTTGCTGAAAAATATTTTCTCTGTAAAAGGCATTTTCCAGAAATAAAGAAGAGCTCTCAAACTGGTTTTCCCCAAGAGTTGTAGGGGGTTTTTCCAGGGTCAAGTTGACCAAAAATCACTGAGTTTAAATGTGTTTTTATGGCTGTTTTAATTGCTGATTTTTTATTTCTGCAATTTCCAGCACTCTGAAAAATTTCCAGAATTTGTGTTTTCAGCAATATTTATTTTTTCAGTCTGTTAAATGTATGGCTATGGGAATGGGCATTTAACTATATGGGAGAAATAAGGTGAAACTGAAAACCGGGGTGGGAAACAGAAAATTCTACATTTAAGGATTTATCATATATATAGTGTGATACATGCGGGTCCATGCATACGTAGCTATCATATGGAGGTCTCGTATGTATGCTAATACTTGTATTTTATTTATAGTTATAGGTGGGTCATTACACAATGCAGCTGTGGGCAGCACAATGCAGCATGATGAAAGGAGTTGCAGTGCGGATGCAGTGTTGGGAGAAAGGACCAGCAGCAGCACGGATGCAGCAGTGCCAATGGCAGGGCCATGGGTAGCAGTACAGGATGCAGCAGTGCAGGGGATGTTGGGCAACAGGCCTAGCATTAGCACAGGGACCAATGCCGGATGATCAGAGTGATACTCAATGAGGAGTATTGCTAGAGCACAGTCCTCGCTAAGAGGGAGTGTTGATTTTGGGTAGCATTGGATGTGCTCTAGCCACGAAATTTGGTGGAGAGGTTGGGGCACATGAGATCTCTAATACCCACAAAGGGTTTGGGCAGATTCTAAACAGTTTGAGAAATATTAAAATAATTAATATTTTTAATGGAGTCATCTAACCTTTGAGAAATTAAAATATTAATGTGGATTAATATAAAATTGTGTTAGAATGGTCCAAAAGACATGGATCAAGCCAGATCTAATCTTAGCCATTGATTAGGGACTTAATCTCGGCCGTTGATATGTCAACGAGAAAAGTCTAAGAGGAGGCTTGAGGGTCACTTGGAGAGTACACCAAGAGATCAAGATTTCGACTTTCTGGGGCTGGGTTTGTTAAGAAAGTTGAGAGAGTGATCAGAGTTGCAACTGAGGAGCAGTGAATACAGAAGCCGAGAGGCAGAGATAGCACTAGGAAGTTCAGCGCAATAGCCAAAGAGAGGGATGCAGAACCTAGAGGCTGACGCTAGGGTTTCGTGGGGCAGATTGGAGTTGTGGAGCTACCGGAGTGTTTATCCGAGGTTTCAGCCGGAATATCTGCTTCCGAGTAGAGAAGTACTACTGCCAAGATTTTTCTCTGTTGGGTGAGCCGGATTTGGCACCCAGATTGTATTCTGAAACTGTTTAATAAATCAAACCCTCAGATAGTTGCATTGGTTTTCCTGCATTGGGTTTTTTGGGGACATTGGTCCAAAAACAACAGTGTCACTTGTGTGCTTGTTTTGTTTCCTTCAGTTGATGATCTGTAATGTGTTGAGCATGTACTTGTATTTATTTCCAGTATTTACATGGTAAATAACTTGTTAATTAACAGAACAAGTAGGCAGGAATAAATCAGTAAAGTACATGAAGGGTTTCTAACGGGTTAGACTTAGAAATTCCCAACAGTAGAGACTAGCAGTAGTCAGACTCCAGCAACGTGATGCATCATACTGAACACCAGTTCAGTAATTTGGGATGTTTTTCCATTGCTAATGCAATAGCAGCAACTGTTGGAGAAGGTTGTAGTGCAAATGTAGTATTGGTAGTGGCAGTGCCTGCAGTAGCACGAATGCAGAATTTGAGAGGGAGTTGTAGCATGGATGCAGTGTTGACAATGGCAGGATCAACAGCAGTACAGTTGCAGCATTTGCACAGTAGTTGGTGGACAGGATGCCAGACATCAGCAGCGCAAAAGGAAATGTTACAGAACAGAGTGATGCTTCAGCAGGGTGCATTGTTGGAGCACATTTCTCGCTAAGAGGGAGTGTTAATTTCTGGTAGCATCGGATGTGCTCTAAGTCTCAAAATTTGCAGGGAAGCTTAAACACATGCATTCTCCAATACCCAAAACCGTTTTGGGAAATTCCACCCGGAGTCAATTTTATTAAAATAATTAATTAATTTTAATGGGACCCTAAGTCTTAATTTAGGAAATTAAAATAATTAATGGGTATTAATCTAAATTGTGGGTGTAACTTCTAGAAGAAGAAGAGGATCAAGCCAAAATTATATAAGCCATTGATTAGAAGTTAATCTGGGGCGTTGGTTGTCCAACAAAAAGATATAAGAAGAGGCTTGAGGGGCACTTAGAGAACACACAGAGGGGAGATCACAAGTTCGATTGTCTAAAGCAGACTAGTGTTGATTTCTAATAGCATCGTATGTGCTCTAAGTCTCAAATTTTGCAGAAGGCTTGGGTACATGTATTCCAAAGAACCCAGAAAGCGTTTTGGGAAATTCCACTCGAAAACAGTTTTATTAAAACAATTAATTATTTTTAATGGGTGCCTAAACTTAGGAAATTACAATAATTAAAGGGTATTAATCTAACTGTGGGTGAAACTTCTAGAAGAAGATGAGGATCAAGCCAAACCGATCTAAGCCATTGATTAGAAGTTAATCTGGATCGTTGGTTGTCCAATAGAAAGATATAAGAAGAGGCTTGAGGGGCACTTGGAGAACATACACACAGAGAGTTCAGACAATCGATTTTCTGAAGCAGAGCAGCTGCCGGGAGATTTTCGATAGTGAGCTTTTGCAGTGAGGGGCAGGGATAGTTGGGTTGGAGTATCTTCTCCACAACCAGGATCAGCAGTAGAGAGGCAGAGAGACACCAGGAGGAGGCAGCGCAGACCTAAGAGGGGTTGACGCTGGGCCAAAAGGGCTCACGCAGAAGCAGCGCAGTCTTCAAGTGCAGAAATCCGAAATCTTACGGCAAGCTGAGATTTCTGAGCCAGGAGGGTTGGAAATTGCTCCAAAGGGCAGACGTTTCCCAGTTGGGCTGACACAAAGCCTATTGAGGCTGATGCAGGGCCAGCACAGAGATAGCCGAGGACAGTTGGTTCAACTGCCGAAACAGCCAGAATTGTCGGGTAGAGTTAGGTAATCTCACTAAGTTTTTCTGCCAAATTATTTTCTCTGTAACTGGATTGTCGGGAAGGGCATCCAGAGTTGTATTCAGAAACTGCTGCATAATAATAAAAACCCTCAGAGTTGTTGCACCGGTTTTCCCGCATTCGGTTTTCCCAGGGACATTTGTCCAATACTTTCATTTGTGCATCTTTCTCTATTTGTTTTGTTCTTGTTTTGGGAAAATTAATTAATTAAGTGAAGGCTGCAGTGTGATAGCTTCGACATTTGTTGTAGAAAACAGTAAATAATTTGTTTCAATGTTTGACAGATAGGAGAAGTTTAATCAGTTGCTGCAGTAGGTGATTCGGGTAGGATTCACGAATTTTCATATGGTATCAGAGCATTGCATGTGAAGTAAAAAAGAACAATACCAGAGACCCTTCGCTGAGCAGGAGAGGGAGTCCAAAAAAGCTGCAGGAGGCAGCAGTTCGAAACCCAGAGGGTTTGCACAGTTCTAGCCAAAGGGCTGAAATGTCGAGGCAGTGTCTCTCCGAGTGAGTCAACGAAGAGAAGGGCTTCCAAATCGAGTTTTTGTCGGGGCAGAGGGAGCAGTGCAAAAGCCTCGGCATGAGGAGAGCTAGTGGGCCGCAGTCTTTCCTACAGGCCATTTTGCTGGGAAGAAAGACATCAGGGGAGAAGGAAGGAGCAAGATTGAGGAAATTTCTCCTCAGAGGACTTCCAGCCAAGGAGTCTGAATTCTCACATGCTAAGCAGCAGCAGAGAGAGGCAGATCTACAAGCTCCAACAGGGAGTGCGTAGGTTGTGAAAATTCCTCAACTGGAATCCCTATTGCAGCAACTAATAATGTTTCTTCTATTTGTTAAATCAATCAACCGAATTATTTGCAATTTCCTACGGCAAATATCGAAACATATACACTGGAGCCTTCACTTAATTAAATATTATGCGAAAACAAGAGACTGAGCAAGAAAGAAAATACAACACAAATGACACCGTTTTTTTGGACAAATGTCCTCGGAAAAACCCAATGCAGGAAAATCAGTGCAACAGATTTGAGGGTTTTATTATTATGCAATAGTAAATCTCAGTACAATTCTTGGATGCTCAACTAGCAATCCAATACAAAGAGAAATTGGACAAAACGAATGGTGAAGTGCTCTCACCCTGTCATTGGGAGAATCTAAGTCTGATCACACTGAATTGGAGCCTTTGCGTGGCCTCTATGCAAAACTGTGTCACTCCCACGCAATTCCTGCATCATCTCTGTTGGGTATCACGTTGCTCCTTCTCTAGACCCTCTGCTAGCTGGAAAATCAGAATCTCTACCTCTCGATCTCACACCCCCGCTCTTGGCTACTGAAACTCAATTTCCTCTGTAGGAATTCGATTTCCCTCCAAGCCCTGTGCTACCACTACATCAACTCTACATGGGCCAGTGTCTGCCTCTCTCTGGACATCGTTCTGCCCTCTCTTTGCCTTCTACTCTCCGACCCAGGAAAGCTTCCTTCTTCCGAATACTCACTGCCCCTCACTGCAAGAAATCTACTCGATCAAAATTTCCTCCTGAGAACTTCTCACTTCAAAAATTCAATCTCTTGATCTTTTTTCCAAATGACCCTCAAGCTTCCTTAAATAATCTTCTTGTTGACATTCAACGGCCCAGATTAAAAGCTAATCAATGGCTCAGATTATTTTAGCTTGATCCCCGTCTTCTTCTGGAAGTTACACCCACAATTAGATTAATACCCATTAATATTTTTAATTTCCTAAGTTTAGACTTAGGGGCCCATTAAAAAACATTAATTATTTTAATAAAATTGTTTCTGGGTGGAATTGCCAAAATGTTTTCTGGGTTCTTTGGAATACATGTGCCAAGCCTCCTTGCAAAATTTGAGGCCTAGAGCACATCCGACAATACCCCAAATCAACATACGCCAGTCTAGTGTTGCGCAAGAGGAGAGAGGTCATTCGACAATTCTTGTGGCAAAAATGGCAACCAGTGGCTTGAGGGATCAAGACAAGTTGGATGGGGCATCCAACTACGTCATCTAGAAGGCGAGAATGTCGTTCCTTCTCGATGAGCATGCCCTCAAGACATACGTCGACAGTGTGGTGGTTGTCCCTGCAGATCTGTTGAAGAAATACAACGCTGAGATGGCTAAGGTGAAGAGAATGATCCTCAACGGAATGAAGGATCATGTGGTCTGTCACATCGCTAGCAAAAGGACTACTAAGGAGATGTGGGACACATTGTCTACGTTATATCAGGGATCTTCCGAGCAACGGAAGCTGTCCATTTAACAAACAACTGAGAGCTGCTCAGATGCAGAAGAGGGAATGTGTGGATCCATTCCTCACGAAGCTTCAGGAGACCCGTGATGAATTGTCTGTTGTGGGGCATACACCTCAAGATTCAGAGTTGGTTAGACTGGCCCTCAATTTTGTCCCAGATGAGTGGCACGTCTTTGTCCAAAGTATCTTGGGCAGAGTAGCTTTGCCGAATTGGGATGAGATGTGGGCAGCTCTAAAACAAGAGGAGTTGAGGAGAGACTTAGTCAAGGTTAAACTTGACGGAAGCAGCAGCAGTGGGTCAAAGCCCAAGGAGGAGGAGGAGAATGCAGCGCTTGTATCCAAGGGGCTACAGGACCAGCGGAGATGTAAGACGGACGTCTCGAAGATCAAGTGTTTCAGGTGTGGTGAAATGGGTCACTACGCTACACAGTGTCCTCTTAGGAAGAAGGACAAAGATGAGAAACACGATCCAAAGGCTGCGCCCGCGAAGATCGAAAGGAGGAGTTTGCTATGACAATCGAGATACCTCCAGGAAGGAGGTAGGTTGATTCGGAGTTGTAGTTCAAAAGAGCTACAGATGGGCAGGATCCTTGAGGAGTCCACCTCTCAGATCAATACCTTGCTACGGAGCCAGATCACTGGTAGCAGAATGGGACTAAGTGTCAGTTGGTGCAGAGTTGTGTTGGAGCGACAGATGCAGTGGCTAGAACACCAAGTCTGAGCAACATAGTGCAGAGTTGCAGCAGTGTAGGGAGGCACAATGCAGTAGCAGCAGCAGCGCAATGACTTCAGAGAGTAGCGTGGGACTAGCAGCAGCCAGATCTTCAGCATCAAGATGCATCTATGTTGGACACTCTTTCAGTAATTTGGGATGTTCTTCCATTGTTGATGCAGTAGCAGCAACAATTTGCAGTGCAGGAACAGTTGCCAGTGTCAGCAGCATCACGGATGCAGAAATTCAGAGGGAGTTGTAGTACGGATGCAGTGTTGACAATGGCAATGTCAGCAGCAGCATAGTGGTTGGTGGACAGAATGTCAGACATCAGCAGCACAGAGGGCGATGTTATGAAGTCAGGGTGATGTTTCAGTGGGAGGCATTGCTAGAGCACATTCCTCACTAAGAGGGAGTGTTTATTTTTAGTAGCATTGGATGTGCTCTAAGTCTCAAATTTTGCAGGGAGGTTTGGGCACATGTATTCCAAAGAACCCAAAAGCGTTTTCGGAAAATTCCACCCGGAGACAGTTTTATTAAAATAATTAATTATTTTTAATGGGTGCCTAAGTCTAAACTTAGGAAATTAAAATAATTAAAGGGTATTAATCTAACTGTGGGTGAAACTTCTAGAAGAAGACGAGGATCAAGCCAAATTGATCTAAGCCATTGATTAGAAGTTAATATGGATCATTGGTTGTCCAACAGAAAGATATAAGAAGAGGCCTAAGGGGCATGTGGAGAACATACACAGAGAGAGTTCAGAGAATCGATTTTCTGAAGCAGAGCAGCTGCCAAGAGATTTTCGACAGTGAGGGGCAGGGATAGTTGAGTTGGTGTATCTTCTCCAGGGCCCAAGATCAGCAGCAGAGAGGTAGAAAGACACTAGGAGGAGGCAGCCCAAACCCAAGAGAGGTTGACGTTGGGCCAGAAGGGCCCACGCAAAGCTGATGCAGAGCCAGAAGGGCTCACACAGAAGCAGCACAGTCTTCCAGTGCAAAAATTTGAAATCTGTCGGGGAGCTGAGATTTCTGAACTGAGAGGACTGAAAATTGCTCCAGAGGCAGACGTTTCCCAGTTGGGCTGACAAAGAGCCTGTTGAGGTTGACGCAGGGTCACACAGGGATAGCCGGGGACAGTTGGTTCAACTGATGGAACAGTCGGAATTGTCGGGTAGAGTGAGGTAACCTCACTAAGTTTTTCTGCCAATTTATTTTCTCTGTAACTGGATTGTCGGGAAGGGCATCCAAAGTTGTATTCAGAAAATATTGCATAATAATAAAAACCCTCAAATTTGTTGTACCGATTTTCCCGTTTTTCCAAGGACATTTGTCCAAAAAACACTATGTCACTTGTGCATCATTCTCTCTTTGTTCTGTTCTTGTTTTAGGCAAATTAATTAATTAAGTGAAGTTTGCAGTGTTAGCTTCGATATTTGTTGTAGAAAACAATAAATAGTTTGTTTCAGTATTTAACAGATAGGAGAAGTTTAAACAGTTGCTACAGTAGCAGATTCGAATGGGATTCTCGAAATTTCACAAGCAACTGCTGCAGAGATTTTCGATAGTGATCTTTTGCAGTGAGGGGCAGGGATAGTATCCGAAGGGAAATCTTTCCCGGTCAGAGAATACTCAGTAAAGAAGAGAGAGAGATCCAACAGAGGTAGCGCAAAGCAAAAGAGGTTGACCCAAAGCCACGCAAGTCCACGAAGAGGCAGTGTAGGCTAACGCAGAGCCACTCAGGGCCTTGACGAAGTCCGAAAATTTGCTGGGGAGATTGATTTCTGTAGTTGGAAGTCGGGGTGTGAGACCAAGAGAGCAGAAGTCAAAATCTCATAGGCAAATCGATCAGCTAAAGGGGTGACACTGTCCCCAGAGGGTGTGACATTGGGCTGACGCAGTGATTGTGTAGAGGCAACCAGAGGCAGCTCATTCAGTGGCTGGATCAGCCAGGATTTCTAGTGATAGTGTGAGGTAACGTCATTTATCTTTCTGTCAGTGATATTCTCTATAACTGGATAGTCGGGAAGGCATCCAGAGATCGTATTCAGAAATTACTATGGCATAATAATAAAACCGTCGGCTGCTACACGTTTTCCCACATTGGGTTTTTCCGGGGACATTTGTCCAAAATAAACTGTGCAGATTTGCTGTGTATTTCTTTCTTGTTCAGTTTCTTGTTTCCGCATTTTATTTAAATGGTGAAGGCTGCAGTGTATTAGTTTCGGTGTTTATTACAGGGACATTTGTCCAAAAATAACTGTGCAAATTTGTCGTGTATTTCTTTATTGTTCAGTTTCTTATTTCCGCATTTTATTTAAATGGTGAAGGCTGCAGTGTATTACTTTCGGTGTTTACTACAGGAAACAGTAAATAATTTTTTTCAGTAAATAACAAATAGAAGAAACATAATAAGTTTTTGCAATAGAAATTTGGGCATCCAAATTTTCACATGCAATTATACCTCCATAGAGAGAAGTGGGGAGATCTTGAGCTCTAGTTCCCAGAGTTGCAGAGACTTCCTTACTCTTCTTCCTTGGACTCTAGGTCGCATAATGACCCAGCTCCCCACAATGGAAGCACTTGATCTTGGAGAGACCTTCCGCTTTTCTTGCTTTCCCTCAGATGCTAGGGCAACATCTTCCTCCTCTTCCTTTTTGACTATGATCCTCTTACCGCTACTTACTGCCTTTGACTGTCATTTGATCTCTTCTTGGCGAAGAGCTGCCCACATCTCATCCCAAGGTTGAAGTGTCCCTCTGCCCAGTATACTCTGGACAAATACCTCCCAGTCTTCTGAGACTGCATTCAGGGTCGTTCTCACCATCAACTCCTGATCCGACGTGGCTTCTATAGTAGTCAACTTATCTCAGATCTCGTTCAGTCCTTCGAGGAAGGTGTCGATCGGTTCTCCCTTCTTCATCTGATACGACCTCAACTGATTCTCAAGTAACATTCCTCTCTGCATAGAAGTATGTTGCTACAATTTCTTCAAGGCCTCCCACATCTCATATGTTGTTTCCTTCTCGGCAATGTGTGGTACTACATGGTCCTTGACCCGTCAAGGATGATGCTCTTGGCCCTCGCCATTGCCTCCTCGTACTTGTAGTTATCATTGGGTTCGATTGGGATAGCTATAACCTTTAAGGCGAAGTTCTTGACACGATTTCTGTCAAGTACGGATAAGATTCTGGCCTTCCAGACTGCGAAGTTCGACGCTCCGTTCAGCCTGTCTTGGTCTCTTACTCCGTGTAGTGCCATGATGCTCTTCTACTTCCCTCCTAGAAGTTCTTTGTTCGACTCCTCCGAGTCTCTACTTCCTGTCTGGAAGTTCTCTTATGGACTCTCTCTGAGTTCCGATTTCCCTCCTAGAAATCCTTCTGCCGCTATCGAGATGCCCCCTACTCTACTCGTCTTGTGCAACCGCACCACTGATCCAGGTCCCTCGATTGGAAACCCTCAGTATCAACTCTCTCCTCTTGGCCTTGCTCTATCAGGTACTGTTCTGACTACAGTACCTCACCATCTCCACTCTGCAATATTCCCACAGCCTTCTAAACCCCAGCAACCTGAAGGTGAGGGCCTAGGCTCTGCGCAATCCCGGCACCAGCAACTCGGCCTCCCCAGCCAATTGCATCAGCCCTCCCAGCTTCTGTGTGGCTCTGCGTGAGGCTCCCTTTGCCTTTCTTAGCCTCTGTGTTGCCTCTTCTCGGCTCACCCTTGATGACACGGGCACTGCGCCACCCTTCTCTTGTTGCTTCTCTACTAGAAACAGCTTCTATCACCTCGGGACAGCTATTTTCTGGTGCTATTGCTTCTCTCACCTAATGTCCTCAGTCCTCCTGTGATCTGCAATCATGCTCTGATACCATGTTGAAGTTTCTAAGTCTACTTAGTTAGAAACCCTCCATGTACTTTATCTGATTTATTCCTACCTACTTGTTCTGTTACTTAACAAGTTATTTACAATGTAAATACTGAAAATAAACACTAGTGCATGCTCAACATATTACAGATCAACAACTGAAGGAAACAGAAACAATCACACCATATGACACCGTTATTTTTGGACCAATGTCCCCAGAAAAACCCAATGTGGGAAAATCGATGCAGTTATCTGAGGGTTTTCTTATTAAGCAATATCAGAGTACAATTTGGGTGCCGAAACTAGCCTACCCAACAGAGAATTTCCTTGGCAGTAATACCTCTCAATTTCTGACAGATTTCTTGGTTGAAACCCCGAATAATCCTTCCGGCAGCTCCTCAGCTACAATCTACCCTAGAAAACCCAACGTCTGCCCTTTCTGGACTACGTCAGCCCCATTCTGCCCAACGTCGGCCCTGCGTCACCCTGAATGGGTCTGCGTCAGCATTAGGAGGCCCTGCGTTAGCCTTCTGGCCCTTTGCGTCAGCAACGCTGGCCTCTCTGAGGTTCTACGCAGCTCCTGGCTGCCTTTGTGTGGCGCTACGTGAGCCCTGGCGGCTACTGCATCACTCTCTCTGGCTACTTGCTGCTCTCCCGGCACTATTTCTGCCTCTCTGTCTCTCTGTACTCAATGCCCCTCAACTGCAGCCTGCAAATCCCGATCACTAATTCTATCTCTCTTAGCAAACCCCGCTCTAGAGAATAGAATCACTGATCACTCTAGTGTCCTCTCCAAGTGACCCTCAAGCCTCCTCTTATACTTTTTTTGTTGACATATCAACAGCCAAGATTAAGTCCCTAATCAACGGCTAAGATTAGATCTGGCTTGATCCATGTCTTTTGGACCATTCTAACACAGTGTTCTATTAACCACATTAATATTTTATTTTCCCTATGTTTAGACTTAGGGACTCCATTAAAAATATTAATTATTTTAATATCTCCTGAACTGTTTAGAATCTGCCCAAACCCTTTCTGGGTATTGGAGATTTCATGTGCCCCAACCTCTCCACCAAATTTCGTGGCTAGAGCACATCTGATGCTACCCCAAATCAACACATACCCAATCCTAGCACATGCTATACATCCATAGCGTTGGTGCTTGTACCTAACTCCCCCTGAAATTGATGGTACCTTTCCCTACTGGAGTACACTTAGCTTTGTTTCCCATCTTAATCTGGAAGTCCATCTGCTGCTCCTTGTAGCTAGAGAAATATTCTCTAACCCCTGTCATATGAGCTGACACCCCACTGTCTATATCCCAGGTATCCTGTGAAGTTGAGCCTGATAAGCAAGCAAATTCATCCTCCAAACTAGAAGGTAACTCTGAAGCTCCCTAAATATCACATTGATTCATGGACATACTGTGTGTTATTCCTCTTCCCATCCCGACGTTGATTTTGCTTCTACAAGTTGCAGCAAAACCCTCTGCGTCCAACCAGGAATCTTCTTAGCGAAAAACTGAGTTGTTGCAGCTCCCTCTGCTTGTTGGAATCACTTATCTGGGAGATTCAAACTTTTTCTGCCTCCTGCACTGTAAAAAATTGAAAAATTCCCCAAGTAACTCAGCCTGCCTGGCAATGAACTGCGTTGCCTCAAGAATTTCGGCCTGCTACTCCTTCTGAGCAACAAAATTCTTTCCTTTGCTTATGAGCTTCCGGTTGATCACTTATGAATCTAATACCATATGAAAACTTCATCTATTGCAACAACTGGAAATTATTCTCCTAACTGTAAATTAAATTTTGCAGTTTATTTGTTATGACAAACAATGAATAAAATCACAACTACGATTTTCACCATAAAAATACATCGGAAACTTAAATACTGGAAACTGAGAAATTATAGCACACACGTAAGAATTTTGACACAGTTATTTTTGGACAATTGTCCCCGGACAAACCCAATGCGGGAAAATAGGTGCAGCAAATGAGGATTTTATTATTATTCTTCAACAGCAATTTTGAGTACAATAATTTAGATGCTCTATTGGCAATCTAATCTGAGGAAAATACTGGCAAAATTATTGTGATAATTTTCTCTTATCCCACAGCTAATTTTTTCCACCGAAATTGCCTCCCTAGCCATATGTTGAGCCTCCTGCATCACTCCGCACAGTGCTTGCGCAGAACCTCTGGGGAATTCGGCTTTCTTCTCACTTCCCGGGACTGGAATACTTCCACATGGAATGTTGCTACTCCATCTGCCACCTGCTACTCACCCTTTGGCTCTATCTTCCTTGTTGAATCTCTGCCTCTGAGAAAATCAACTGCTGGGCAACTAAGTATCTGCACTGGTGTATTCTTCATCACCACATCAATCACTTCTTATATATTCTTTTTAGGACTCCAACGGCCAATATTAAATCTTAATCAATGGCTCAGATCATTTCTGGATCGATCTGTGTGAGTTTCTAGATGATTCTCACCTTATCTCAATTAAAATTGATTAATTAACCATATTCCCTAAGTTTAGACTTAGGAAATATTTAAAAATCGGCTAATAATCTAATTGAGACACTTCTAGGTGGAATTTCGAGAAACGATTTATGGGTTTTGAAGATCTCATGTATTCTAGCCTCTCCACCAAATTTCGTGGCTAGAACACATATGATGCTACAAAAACTAGCAGTCACCATATGAGTGACCCAATGTATGATGAAGAGAAAGAAGAGGAAGGGGGTGAAGAGAACATTGAAATGCTAGAGGGGAAAGATGCATTGACACCCTTGTGGAATTATGTGACCAAACTTGAAGGGGGGAAGGTGGTGGAAGCTACTAGTTTTTGTGCCCTCGTGGTTGTCATGGAGGAAAACCATATAGTGGTTCATATACCTGTGTGAGGCATCTTTGTGGGGTTTTGGACGGTGATGAAAAAAAGGGTGTCGTGGGGATAGCAATTTTCCCAAAGGTTTCAGTTGAACAAAGAAGGAAACTACATCCAAATAGAGGAGGTTGCACAACAATAGAAACAAAAAACTCGTTCTAAATCAAGTGCAACCTCTAGATTTGGTAGCTCATCTCCTCATGGTACTTCTGCAACCTCTGGAAGTAGAATAACAACAGGGGATTTCCTAAATGTTGCTAGGAGGGATGATGTGGATGGAAAGATAGTTTGGTCTCTTTGTGCTTGGGGTGTACCATTCAATGTGCTTCGCTCTCCCTATTGGCATGATATGATTAAGGCCATCAATGAAGCCCCAAAAGGATACAAGAGCCCCAACTATAAGAAAGCTAGAACAATGAGAAAAAGCAAAGGTTCAAAGAGCTTTGACACGTTTTACAAATGAGTGGGTGGATTGTGGGGTATCCATTGTATCAGATGGGTGGACAAATGTTAGAAACCAACATTTGATAAATGTTCTTGGTGTTTCTTCTAGTGGTGCAGTATTTATTACATCTCATGACGACTCCTCCATCAATGCAACTACCCAAAACATTACAGATCCCCTATTGCAATCAATCAAATATATTGGTCCTAATAATGTGGTTCAAGTAATCACTAATAATGCAGCAAATTGTAAGGCAGCAAGAAAAACTATTGAGTGTACTCATCCACACATCTTTTGGTCTGGGTGCTTGGTGCACACATTGAACCTTTTAATGCATGATATTGTGAAGCATAAAGAATGTGGATGGATTAATGAGCTTTACAAGAGAGGGAAGCAACTCATTAAATTTATCACAAGGCAAATAAGGGTAAACTACTTTATCGCACTTACTCCAAGTTGCAGTTGCTTAAACTTGCAAAAACAAGATTTGGAAGTTATTACCTCATCTTTAGGTGGCTAGTGAAAGTGAGAAAAGCTTTAACTAATATAAGGACCTCTGAATCATGGGAGAAAATTAACACTGATAGAGATGGTGCTAATGTAGCCAAGGACACTATTCTTGACAGTTACTTTTGGTCACAGATTAAATATGTTTTGCAATTCACCAAACCAATTTATTACATAATCAAGTTTGTAGATTCAGATCGACCAATAATTGGGGAGGTGTACGAGCAAATGGATAGCATGTTGGGGCAGATTAAAGACATTGTTGAGCCTAGAGATATCACCTTGTATAGTTATATTCGTGCAGAGATGGAAAAACGATGGGATATGCTAAACGTTCCATTGCATGCCTTAGCGTATTATTTGACACCTAAATACTATCATCCATCATGGATTTCAACACCAACACCTGGGGGGGCAGTAAAAAACCACACCTAGATCCAAAGGTTCTATCTGGTTATATGAAAGTATTGGATAAATTAGTCCCTGATGAGGAGGAGGTTGCCATGGTATGGAAACCCTTAAGCAAATATACGCTTAGCACTTGTCCATTTGGGAGCATACATGCAATTAGAGATCGAGAGAATTTTTTGTCTCTTGAGTGGTGGAACATGCATGGAGGTGCTACTCCACTCCTACAAACTTTGGCATTACGAGTACCATCCCAAGTGGTAAATAATTCTTCTGCATAGAGGTGTTGGAGCTCTTATTCTTTCATCCACAGTGTTAAAAGGAACAGGTTAAATTTAGACCGGGCAGAGAGCTTGGTCTATGTTCACTGCAACTTGTGTTTGTTTTCCCATTACTGTGATGATGCAAAGACTAATAAGGACCTCGAGGTTTGGGACAAAAAACCAAAGGAGCCCAATTTGGAAGATGGAGTGTTGTGATTAGAGCAATTGGAGGATGCTCTTATCCAGGATGATGATGATCAAATTGAGATGGAACCCCCATCTGGTCCCTTGGTTTTCAGGTTCCATGCTTCAACACCAACACAGAAGTTCATCTTCATCAGTTCCACAATCACTGCCACAACTTCCAAAGCCACTATCTTCTTCATTGCCACCACGTGGAGGCTCACATCCTATTTGTGGTGGAAGGAGAAGAGATTAGTAGATATATTCACAGTTTACTACTTTTGTCATATATTAGACTTGTAGACTCCTGTTGTGAATTTGAACTTTTTGTCTTACTCTTCCTAGTTCAGTAGACTCTTGTTGTGAATTTGAAACCTTTTGTCTTACTCTTCCTAGTTCAGTGTGTACTTGAGTCTTGGTGGTGGCCAAGTGGCCTATTTTGTAAACATTATTATTTGAATTTTGGACATGACTCATGTTGACAGTTGCTCACTTGCTAGATAAGTTACTTGAATGTTTGATGATTTTATCTTCTAAATGTTTTATGTTTTATGTTTTATGATATGCTTAAAAATTTGATGTATGTATATAATTGCTAGAATCTAGATGGTTGATGCTCGAATAATTAATCACTGATGTACAATGGAATCATGGATGCCATATCTATTTTGATTTATGTAAAAATATGCATGTTTTCATGTCTTCTACAACTAATTTGGTATTTGGGATGTTCTTTTTTAATATAAATGCAAAAAAAATATATATATAAAATATATATATATATATATATATATATATATATATATATATATATATACAGTAAACGCTTTTGAGACGCTTCACTTCCTAGATTTTTGAGAAATGACGCTTTCGTGTCCCTGCTTCGTCCCATCAAACGACAGGTCAACCTGTGGGTGGGGCACCACTGCAGGTGAACGTGTCGGCTTAACCAAGTATGGAAGTGTTGGCTCAAGTAATTGGATTGGGACGAGCGGCTATATATTGGAGGAGTGGGAGTCGACCAAGGGGCATCACCAATCAACCAATTCGCACAAGTTCAGAGCGAAGGGCGAAGGTGAACGGAACAATTCAGGGCGGCATGCAAAAGCATTGTAGGGTGTCCAAGGGCAAGGCAGGGCAGTCGCATGCAGCAGGCAGTGTCCTAGGCCATGTGCCCGCCCAAGGCGGCAAACCAGGCAGATTTCTGAACAGGTAATTTCTACAATTCGGTTGGGCAAAACTTGGGGTTTATTGAGAGTGCAGGCAGAGGTTGCACGTCTTGCAGGCAGTGTAGGCAAAGGTGGCACAACTTGACCGTGCAAGCAGAACTACACAACTAGGCAGGGAATGCAGGCATAGCAGCACAACTTGGGCAAACTTGTGTGAACGAGTTGTTGGTGCAACCAAGCAACTGTCACACATTGTAAACTTGTAAAAGACTGTATTATATTTTGTTGAAGTATAATAACAATTGGGGAGGACTTGTTTTGGGGAGTTGGCCCCTCCCTTCATAAACGCATGTGTACACCGTTTATTGATGTTCATTGAATATCGCATGTTTTATGAAGTAAATGGTAAAGAAGATAAATGAACTTGAATGAATGATAATTTCGTTGCATAATTGAAGAAACACTTGAAAATAAACTAATTGTTGGAAGTAGGTGTAGTTCAGACGCTCTAGTAATGATGGTGAAACAAAAAAGTGAGTTGGTGCCGCACAGCGCTCACAAGTGGACTTAGAGTCGCCACAACGTGGGGCCGTGACACCCTTGGTGCCTGCTTAAGGCCATATAATGCCTTCTTCAATTTGCAGACATATGCCTTTCTATCTTTGACTTCAAATCCCAAGGGTTGCTCTATATAGACTTCCTCATCAATTGTGCCATTCAGGAATGCAGTTTTAACATCCATTTGATGTATATTCCATCCCATCAATGTTGCCAAAGAGACCAATGATTGAATAGTTGTATACCTTGTTGTTGGAGCAAATGGCTCTTCATAATCGATGCCTTCTTGTTGAGAGAAGCCCCTAGCCACAAATCTTGCTTTATATTTGTCAATACTTCCATCTGCTGCATGTTTAATCTTGTACAGCCACTTGGAAGTTACCACAGACTTGTCTTCAAGCCTAGGTACGATCTCCCATACTCCATTCTTCATTATTGATTGGTATTCTTCATTCATAGTGTTGATTTCTAGTAGCATTAGATGTGCTCTAAGCCTCAAAATTTGCAAGGAGGCTTGGACGCATGTATTCCACAATACCCAGAAATCGTTTTGAGATATTCCACCCGGAGACAGTTTTATTAAAATAATTAATTATTTTTAATGGGTGCCTAAGTCTAAACTTAGGAAATTAAAATAATTAAAAGGTATTAATCAAACTAGGGGTGAAACTTCTAAAAGAAGACCAGGATCAAGCCAAAATGATATGAGCCATTGATTAGGATCTAATCTGGGTCATTGGTTCTCAACTGAAGGATTATAAGAGGAGGCTTGATGGGCATTTGGAAAACACATCGAGTAAGAGATCAGAGATCGAATTTCGAAAGAGAGCAGCGCAGCAGTTGCCAGAGAGAGATTCGAAGTGATTTCTTGCAGTGAGAGAAGGGCAAGGATAGTAGACCGGAGGAATTTTTCCTGATCCGGGGAGTGCATAGCAGAGAGACAGTGTACTCCATAGAGAGGTTGATGCAATGCAGAAAGTCAGCGCAGAGTTTCAGAGGGATATCCGTATTTGCTGAGGAGAAGTCGAGTTTCAGAGGCAGGAACCGAAGTGGGAGCCCGGACAGCTAGAAGATTGATTTCCCAGAGCAACAACTGATCAGCAGTAGGAGAGAGAGGCGTTGGTCAGAGCAGGTTGACATAGAGGCGGTAAGGGACAACTCATCTCGAACTAAGGTCAGTGTCGGATCACCGGTGGAAGTGAGAATTTTCTCACTAGACGTTTGTCAGTTATTTTCTCTGCATGGATTGCTAGTTTTGAAGCATCCATAGATTTGTACTCAGATTACTACTGCTTAATAATACAAACCCTCAGTTGCTGCACCGGTTTTCCCACACTAGGTTTTTTAGGGGACATTTGTCCAAAAATAACTGTGTAGATGTGTGTGATGATTATTTCTCTCCTATGCTGTATTTATTTTCCGCAATTTTTATTTGTGTAGGTTGCAGTGTATTTAATTCAATATTTGTCGTAGCACACAATAAGTAAATTGTTTAATCGAATTAACAATTAGAAGAATTAACATCAGATGTTTCAGTAGGAATCGGGTAACGGATTTTTCACACATAGCATCTTTCCATTCTTGATGTTTGACAGCTTCTTCAAAAGTGGATGGTTCTGCTTCTATTAATTTTGACATATATGTTGCATACCCTAAATACCTTTTTGGTTTCTTTCTTTCCCTAAATGTGCCCTTAGCAGCTCCATGTCCCTCTGCATCCAATAGAGTAGGTTTTAACTAGTTAGGTCTCTTTTTGGTCTCAAGGATTACCACAAGTTGTATAACGTTCACTAGGACCTTTATCTTCATGGTTTGATTCTTCTTCCTTCCTAGTGACTTCTTCTTCAAATATCGGAAGTTCTTGATCATTAGAGTCCATAGGGAGATCCTTTGATTTCTTGAATGCAATACTTTCATCAAATATTACATCTCGACTGACTTTTATTCGGTGTCCTTTTTTGATGTAGATCCTATAGGCCTTAGAAGAATTATTGTAGCTAACAAAAGTTCCCTTCATGCCTGATGGATCCAACTTCTTTCTCTTATCCTTTGGTATATGAATATAAATAGGACAACCAAAAATTCGGAGATGATCCATGCTTGGTTTCTTCCCAGTGAATACTTCTTCAGGAGTCAAGTTATCTAGTGACCTATGGGGACTTCAATTTCGTATGTATACAGTTGTTTTTGTTACTTCACCCCACAGGATTTTCGGCAAATCTTGATAATGTAGCATTGCTTTCACGCTTTCTTCAATGGACTGATTCTTTCATTTTGCAACTCCATTCTGCTCGGGATTATATGGGACTATCAGTGCCCTCTTAATCCCAGACTCCTTACAGAAGGCTATAAGTTCTTTTGAAGTATATTCTCCTCCATTATCAGATCTTAATATTTGATTCTCCTTTCTGTAAGTTTCTCTACTTCAGCTATGAATTCTTGAAATTTGGTAAAGACTTCATCCTTGGATTTCATTAAGTAAACCCAAGTTTTCCTTGAACTGTCATCTATGAATGTGACATAGGATAGATGGCCTCCAATTGATTTTGGAGTCATAGGACCACAGACATCAAAATGGATAAGATCCACGATTTCTTTTGACCTTGAAGCATTGCTTCCAAATGGTCTCTTGGTATTTTTACCCAATGCACCCCTTGCAAACTCCTTCATGATCTTCTTTCAATTCGGGGATGCCATTTACTATGGTATTTAGGGTTGGTAGGATTTTGTAGTGGAGATGACCAAATCTTCTAAGCCAAAGTTCACATGGATTAACTTCAATGTGAACCAAAGCTTGAGCGAGGGGAGTTATCAACCTATAGAGTCTTCCATCACGAATCCCAATTATTGTAGCATCTTCTGTGCTTGAGTTTTTACCCCATACTACAACCTTTCCATCAATGAATGCAACTCGATCGCCCTTGTCTTCTAAGCATGAAATGGAAAGTAATTTTTTGTGCAAACCTGGAACAAATAAGATATTGTTGAGATGAATGTTTCCTCCATTTTCCAACTCAATTGAAGTTGATCCAGTTCCTCTCACAGCGTAGCTTTTATTATCATCAAGTTCTACAAAGTAAGTAAGAAGACTTCCCTTTTGATAATGTCTTCAATCACTTACGTTGAATAGTCATATGCCTTGATGCTCCACTATCAATTACCCAAATATTCTCATCTTGAAATGTGCTAGTCAGTGCTAAGAATAATCCTTCATCCTGATGTCTTGGTTACTTTCCTTTTTAGAGAAAAATAGGAGATCCCATACTTCTTTGATGCGCTTCTTGAGATGACTTGCCACCTTTGAACACTTATTTAGGAACTGCTTCAGTGTAGTAGAGATCTTCATTATGCCCTTAGCCAACCTTAGCTCTGATACCATGTTGAGAAATCTATAAGGCAATGGTTAGGATGATTTCTCTTTTTCTTGATAACTGCTTGTGATGTCTTTTACTTTTTTTTCTTACTTATTAGCTTCTTCATTTATTATTATGTTTGTGTATCATCAAACAGCTATGAAAACAAAAAAAACAATAGTAGACAAGAACACAAAATGTAAGCTGCAAGCCAAGGCCAAAACCTCTCCACTTGAGAGGAAAACCCGCAAATCTCTTCTCTTTTTATAGATTTTTTAATTAACGAAGTCCAAGACCTCTATACCAAAACCTATACCCTCCAAGACCAAGTCCAACCCTCCCAGATGATGTGCTTCCTTTGTCCAAGTCAAACCCAGTCAAATCTCTTCCAGCAACACAACTTCGACCCCCAGCTTCAGAATTTCAGCCTCTACTGTAGATCTGAAATTTTCGGCCCTCCTAACTGCAGCTGTTGGCATACGTGTGAGCTTATTCTAGCCTCCCAAGGCTTCTTCAAACCTTCATTTGGCTTCCTCCTTCTGGTGCTTGAGGATGAACTTAAGTTACCTTCGCTGACCTTCTTCTCTTCTTTCTTCAAGATCGAACCTGCAGAAGAAAAACCCTAATCTAGTAGCAAAAACCCTAGCCTTCCTTCACACGTGTGAGAGAGAAATAGCCCATAAACAAGCCTTCTTCGTCCTATACCTTCTTTGCTACCTTCTTGCTCTTCTTCTTCACTTGGATGACTGGGTGATGAATGTCTTCCAAGGACCTCGAGTTCCCTCCTTTATATAGGCTTCTAAATGTGGACGTGGCTCCTCAAAATAGGCTGATTTCCCAACTGCCAGGCCGACTTGGTCTTGCATGGTATTTTGACAATTTTAATGATAAAAATTATTTTCTTTACAAGTTACGATGTGCCTAATGGGGTCTTCAACTTGTGACAATGACTCTTTTGACTTCTTGACCTAGGACAAACCCTAGAAGCACTCAATGGGTGCTTGACCTATAAAATAAAATACCTTGAGCATGAAACCCATGCTTCAAAAATAATAATAATTTTCTTTCATTTTACAATATACAAGAATCTAAAGTACATTTCATATTTATGAAGACCGAACCTAGTTACACATTTTTCAACAAAAGAATGGTGTTTGGGAGATAATGTCGAGACTAGAGAGGAAGCCAATGACTGATTCCAAGTGGTTGCACAAGTTGAAACATGTCACTAATCGCAAGAGGATTCTCTCGAAAAGGGGGAGTAGACTATTAGGAGATTTGTGCTCCAATTGCCAAGTATACTTCCATCAAAACCATTATGTCTTCAGCATTAGTATTTGGTTTATCATTATATCAAATGGATGTTAAGACAACTTTGCTTAATATCCTGATTGAGGAAAAAGTATACATTAATCAGCCAAGAGCTTTAGAGGTGCATGGTTGGGATGTGTGCAAGTTGAAGAAGGCCCTTAATGAGCTAAAGTAGGCACCAAGTGCTTGGTCCTCGAGAATTGATAAGTACATACAAAGTTTGGATTTTGCTAAGATTCTTACAGATCCTAATTCATAATATTTATTTGATAAATCTGATATACTTATGTCAGTCTTGTATGTAGATGACCTTTTCCTAACAGATATTTTAGAAAGGCTCATCACATGGTGCAAAAAGAAGTAGCAAGTTTGACATGAAAGGCATTGGCTTAATGTGTTTTTCTAGGTTTGGAGGTTTGGAAGTGTTTTGGGTAAGTCTTCTTTGGGAAAGGGAAGTATGCAGTAGAGATTTTAGAGAGGTTTCAGATGATGGATTGTAAAACTCTAGCCACTCCTATGGTGCAAAATTTGAAGTTATATGTTGATATAGATTCAGATTTGGTAGATCTTTCTTTATTCATACAGTTGATTGGTTTCCTTGTGTATCCAATGAATACCATGCCTGATATTTGTTTTCTAGTGAATGCATTGAGCCAATTCATGATTGAGCCCCAACAGATCCATTGGAGGGCTGCAAAACATGTGCTCAAATACTTTAAGGGCACAGGTTACTATGGTCTGTGGTATAAGAGATGGTGATCTATTGTTGCATGGATTTGTTGATTTTGACTATACAAAAGATGCTGGTAACAGGAAGAGTACTTCAAGGTGTTACTTCAGTTTGGATTCAAGAGTCATATCCTCATTCAATAGAAAGCAGTGCTGAGTTGCAGTTCAGCAAAAGCAAAGTACATGGCAACAATCACAAATGGTTGCAAGGCTATATAGCTTCACAAACTAATAACGAGGTTAACCGAACAAATGTTGGAGCCCATAGTTGTTTAATCTGATAATCAGAGTTGCATCAAGCTCTCTTCGAATCCAGTGTTTCATGATCACTCCAAGCACTTCGATATAGAATACCATTTTACCACAGACAGAGTTACGAAGGAAGCAATAATCCCGGAGTATGTTTCTTCATATTCATGGGTTGCTGATATTTTGATGAAACCCTTAGCAAAAGAGAAGTTAGAGATGTTGAAGGAAAGGTTAGACTGGTTGAGAACACCTTCCTCACTAAGAGAGAGTATTAGAATGTACCTCCAAAATTGTCTTCACCAGCCGTTGAACACCAGTGTGTAGCAGCAAATTCATACAGATTGAGGGTGCACTAGAGAAGCTTCCAAGTGATGCATAGTTGATTGAAATAGACAGATGGATTCTATCTTCAGCAGCGCTGCAGCTCAACTAATTTTAGCAAGTGCCGTTCTCTTTATGCTTTTTCCAGAATTTGAATAGATTGCTTTGTTAAGTAGGAAAAAGTGTTTTTATAAAACAGACTTTATAAATTTGGGAAGTGCTTTCTTTAGCACAGTTTTCTAGTAATAGAGCCAGTGCATAAATCTAGAATAGGAGGGTGAAAATCCCAAGAAGGTTTGCATGCCTTTGGGGCATATTTCTTCCTCTGGCATGTTGTCCCATGCAGACTAGGCACTAGAGAAGATTTAGTCCAACTTGTTTGTAACCCATGACCCTCTGGTTCAGTTATTAAAGCAAGGGTGTGGAAGTAGAATTATTCATCCAGTTTTTATGTGTGAGCTTCAAGTAGTGAATCAATTTTCTGAGTTTGCTGTAGCAGATATATTTTACTGAGTTAACTAGAAAGCAGGAGCTGGTTTGACAGTCAGTTCCACTTTTGCTGTTCAACATTTTTTCAGTGTGATGTGTTTCAGTTTCTGAGTATAGATCAGATTTTAGTTTGGATAATAGTTAAAATGATCAGGCTGTTGGGTTTTTTAACTGTGCAGTAAACTGTTACATTGAGCTGAAAATTTTAACATTTCCATACTCCATCTGTTTTCATTCATTGCTAACACTTTATGATATAGTGCTTCTGCTATTGCCTAATATTATTTTGGGATTCCTAGCTTATTCATACACTTGCAAAGTTTGTTTATCAGCATTTTGTCAAACACTTTTAGAAATATGCAAAGCAACAGCCTT
Source organism: Pinus tabuliformis (assembly GCA_031772625.1). NCBI lineage: Eukaryota > Viridiplantae > Streptophyta > Pinopsida > Pinales > Pinaceae > Pinus > Pinus tabuliformis. Next base: position 663,033,445 of record CM062810.1, on the reverse strand, counting down.
TATTTTCCCTGCATTCTTCTGCTACTATCCATAAAGTGGCTAGGTGGTATATCATTATGTGCCCCTCTCTACACACAGCTTGACCGGGTTGACCCTTTAGCTCTACCATATGGTTCTCTTTCCAGGGGTTAACTTCTTCTCTTGAAACTATACCAATAGAGTTTTGCACAGATTGGTTTCACCAATATTATCCTATAATTGGATGAAATTCTGTCTCCTGCGTTATGTATGGGTATTATGAGGGTTTCATTCAAATTTTTTTGGTAATCCTTAGCGAGGGTTGGGTTGAACATAGCTTTGATATGAGGATTTCATTCAAATTCTTTTGGGAATCCTTGCTTAGTGTTAAGTTGAACATATCACTGATAAGTACTAAGCATTCTAATCCAGATTTTAGATATTATGCTTGATAACCTTCCATATTTTTTCTTTTCCCCTATGTTGCAGGAAACGTGGGGCAGAAGGGCGTTTCCTTACGGAAACGGGTACGAAACGCTGAAACGCGTTTGGTACGGCCCTGAAACGCGTTTCAGGCTGTACTGCCACGTTTCACGAAACTAAAACGTGGCCAGTACGGCCTGAAACGCGTTTGAGGGCCGTACGACCCACGTTTCAGCATTTACTTGTTTTTTATTTATTTTTATTTTATTTTATTTGTTTTCTAATCTATTCTTACGTTAGCCTAGTGACTTCTAGTTGCTTCCAAATGCCTGTCTAAAGTTATAAAAGTGAACTTTTGCCCTAGTGTTGATATGCAGTCCATGGTAATGTTAAATTCTTAAAATAAAAGTGATATTCTCCTTTATTTTTCATTTTCATCCTTCATCCTTTTACTTAAATTTTTAACATTACCATGAAATGACTCAGGATGTTTGAGAGTGGTTTCGCCCTCATTGGATTTCATATGCAAAAAGTAGAATTTTAGATCTCACTCAAAATCCAGCAGACTTATCTGTTTTTCAGGGTTTCAGGATTGGGGGGATTGCAATGTTTCCATTGGATTTTATCATGTACTAGGGTATGGAACTTGTATTTAATCAAGAGAACCAAGCCCTCTATGTAGGGGAGACTCCCAATAATCAAGAGAATGTAGGGTACTAGGGTATGAAACTTGTATTTAATCAAGAGCATTAAGGTCGTTCGACTATGTAGGAGGAGACTCCAATCAAGCACGAGACAAGAAATTAGAAATTTCTCTTAGCTAATTTTGGATATTTCTATTTTCATTATGTGATTATTTATGAGTAAATGTGATGCAAATTTAGATACTTATAGTTTATGCATTGACAATTGACAGTTTTATCATAATGTAATAAATTAAAATGTATCATATATGCTTTATGATTGCACATATTTCTTAAATGTCCTAATATATATATATATATATATATATATATATATATATTCGCATTTCCCCGTTTCCAAAATTTGGGGAGGTCGCGTTTCGTATCGCTTCCCGTTTCGGAAACTCGTACCCGTTTCCCGTTTCGTGCAACCTTGCTTTTCCCTTTAGTTAAATCTTTATACTATTAATTTCTCAATAGTAAAGGTGGGTCCATATATATGAATATAAGAAAAAATTCTTTTAACTATGCACGGGTCAAAAGTCTAGCCAAGCCCAACACATGGCTAGGGTTCAGCCAAGCCACCACCATTTCTAAGCCTGTATTGATAAGCCCCACCAGATTGAGGACTGAGGTCTGTCAAGCCAGAACCCTAGATGCCATTGCTGCGGTGGAGTTTATTCTCAGTGGAGAAAGATAGGGAGACTCATCTCAAACGAACATGGAGGTGTTCAAAACTATGGTCCAACCCCTCAGTCCAACCAAATGAGAGCAATCAATGCAAAGTAGATTTGTTAAGTAGATGAAACCTTCCCCAGTAGAACACCCCATCTTCGGAGCCAAGGAAAAAGGTCCCTCAAAGAAATCTGCAATCCAAGGTGTTGTAGACAAAAAAGAAAAATCAAGTCAGCCCATCCATTCTATCCAACAACCAATATGAAGCTCCTGAAACAGAAGATCCAGAGATGCAAAGCAATGGAGTAAAAACAGCAAAAGAAGAAAAACCTGAAGGTGGAGCAGATCCACCCTAGAGTCAAAAGAATCCAGAGGTTGTTGAATCAAATATAATATAAGAGGAACCAGTTCAAGAGACAAACTAGGAAACTCCTATGGTGTTCAAAACTCTGGTCCAACCCCTCAGTCCAACCAAATGAGAGCAATCAGTGCAGAGTAGATTTGTTAAGTAGATGAAACCTTCCCCAGTAGAACATCCCATCTTCGGAGCCAAGGAAAAAGGTCCCTCAAAGAAATCTGCAATCCAAGGTGTTGTAGACAAAAAAGAAAACTCAAGTCAGCCCATCCATTCTATCCAACAACCAATATGAATCTCCTGAAACAGAAGATCCAGAGATGCAAAGCAATGGAGTAAAAACAGCAAAAGAAGAAAAACCTGAAGGTGGAGCAGATCCACCCTAAAGTCAAAAGAATCCAGAGGTTGTTGAATCAAATATAATAGAATAGGAACCAGTTCAAGAAACAAACCAGCAAACTCCTATGGATGAGAAGGCAGCCCATGCTCAAAAGAATTCTTCAGTGTAGCATGTTCTTCATCTGCGTCCTTTGAATCTCCATCATATGCTGAAGTTCTGAAGAATGTCCCTCACTCTTCCACTCCTCACAAAGGGGAAGGAAATCAAATTGAGAACGAATAGAAAAAGAGAGAACAAAATCTTTTTTGGGCCATCAGCTCTCCTTCGATTCACCCCTGTTAAAGTGGGAATAACTCTCCATCCTAATTGATAATTATGTATTGTTTCTGCATTCTGCTATCCAATTAATTTGTAAGAATTTATCCTTGTATCCAAGACTCTGGAAGAAAGCACAGATGTAGGAGTAAGCATTGACATTTCTCCTCCCAGCACTTTGAAGGGAGGAGTAAAGACCTACAAGTCACAATCAGCCTCCTTAAATTTCGTATTTCTAAGCTGTTAGTTTGGCCACAGCCTCTTTTAATACAATCATTAAGCATTTCTGTTAAAAAACTTTATACAGTTATAATATATTCTATCATGGAGATACATACTTTTGTTGTATGTCCTGCTTACCTGTTGAATGGCTCTGCTTTTTTCTTTACATATAAACTTTTGATATTGTTGATCCGGTCTTGAATTCGCATATATTCAGTGTTTCTTTCATATTAGGAAATATCGCATTCCAGAAGGCTTTCTGTTCTGTCTTGTTTAAGTTCAAGCAGTCCTCTTCATTTTTCGACTGTACCTATTCCATCTTCTCCGCTTTTACAAGGTTTTTGTATTTCGCATAGGCTTCTGGCAATTATGGTTAGTGTTTTGCTACTCTTGTTGCCTTTCCTTTTATTTAGGCATTGTTGATGGATGGAGTTCTTGGATGGTACCTCTAATTATTCTGTGAATTTGTTTAGAAAAAAAAATGTCAAACTTATATGGAATTTGTGGCTTTTCCAATTCTATGTTCCAGAGGGCCTTACATACCAGTCCCATAAAACATTGATAGCTTTTTGAGAAACACTATAATTATGCTACTTGAAATGGTAACCTCGTGAAACCAATGTCGAAGCTTTCGGTCTGGCAATACAAAGTAAGGATCGTAGCCAAAAGGGCCTTGGTTGACTAATGAGGTTGACAGAGTACTAAGCAATCTAGCATGTTACATTCTTGTTAGATGGCCTGCCTTGCCCCAATGACATCAGACTCAAAAAGGGAGGACGTTGGGTGCAACTCTCAAGCGACTTTGGCAGAATATCTGGCCCTCTGATCTGACACCTAAGTCGAAGGAAGCCCGTGCAATGCAGTGCAGCCCTTTGCCTGAGGCAAATTTCTCTAAGCACTCCCACAAAAAAATTATAATCACCATGCCAAATTATCTCTTCATTTAAAAATAAGCTCATACAAACTCTCCGAAGCAGTATTCATTTGAAGGAAATATCTCCAGTTTGATTTAACAAACATATTCAATAATTTTAATTAGAACTGAAAACAGGAACCATTGAAGAGTTTGCCAAAGCAGAAATCACTACCAAGGAATCAGAAAAACATCATCAGAGACATGTATGCCTGGATGGAAGTTACCTGAAAATTCCAGAAATGAGACCCGACATAATTTGAGAAGCCACCCACTTGGACAGTAATGATTTCTTTCATATTTCTGCAGCTGAATAGAACCTTCGAGTAGTGAACAGAGAATTTGAATATGGATATGCACACCAAGCAAAGACCAAACACCGCCGCCGCTGTAGCAGATACCTCGTTCTGAACACCTTCGCTGGCCTCAAGTGAAGTAAAAACCGGTAGACTCGATACACTCTTGAACGAGCTGCGGAGTCAGACACTTCGATATAGATTCAAGTTTTGGGAAAAAGGGTATACAACGTCAATTTTCTAGAGGTTCGAAAAACTAAAAAAAAGTAGTTTAATCATTTTTTTCCCTCTCGGTGGCGTTTTTAATTTATTTTTATAATAAATTAAAATCCTCACAATTTCTTTTATTTTTACACCGACGGCGTTTTTACGAGGAAGAGTTTTCCTATTAATAACAAATCCAAGGATGACACGTGTGATCAAATCCGATTGGCTTATGCTCTCTTGAGGTAAGGTGTTCGTACATTATGTTTGTTAGAGAAAGAAAAAAAGAAGAAATAAAATATTTTAATGTTTATTAGGCTAAAGATAGCTTATGGGACAGATTGTTTTTTTATATGTTTGATGTATTCGGTCCTTTTTCTGTGAAACTTCAAAATAAATGTTCTCAGCGTTTCAACAAACACCTCGCTAAATAGATTATCCCGAGAGCTAGCTCCTAGCATATCTGCATAACTTTCCCTGTTGTCTTTGAAAGCCTCACACTCTAAAATGAAATGTTTTTCTGTTTCCATTTTTCCGAAAGAACAAAAAATGCATACTCTTTCCTCCCACATTTCCTTTGGTCTTTTCCAGCGCCCTGTTTCACAATGGAGTTGATGAGGATTAGTGCTTAACTGAGCAATAAGAATTTTGGCTCTCCAAGAGATATTGGCCTCTATGTATGTTTTTGGTTGATGACTATGATTGGGATTAAACACTTCAATATAGTATGTTTTCTTTGTTCCTAACTCCTTATCCCAAGTACGCTTGTGGAACTTTTTCATAACAAAAGCTTTTATCTCTTTGTTGTTTATGGGACACGCATTCAAGCAAATACCCCATTTACTAAACCATTTGTTATTTTGCTACATCCAAGTTTTTTTTGCTCTTGCACAATCTATCATTAAAGACAACCTTAGGCCATCTACCCTCTTCCATTTGCTCAATTTTTTTTAAATACCTTATGACTCGCCCCATAGCAATTACTTCAATAGGAGCAGTCCCTGTTTCACTTAACAAGATATCATAAAGAACTGTACTTTTAATCTTAAATTTGTTTGTAATCAAACGCTTCTGAATTTTCTCAATTTGTCTCCATTGCATGTCGAATGTACTGCTGGCCCATAGTTCACAACCATAGAGAATCATCGGAATCACTAGAAGCCCAAAAAGAGTTTGAGTGGTTTTCCAGTCTCATAACTCTGCCTCTCTACACCTATTTTGAAAAGCATAAAATGTTTTCCAACCCCCCAAAGTTCTTTTCTTTCTACAACCATTCCAACTTAGATTTTTGTTGAAGCCAATTCCGAGGTATTTGTAATCCGCAACTTCTTCCAGAACGTTGCCTTCAAAGTAGAACTTATGCTGGTTATGTTTTCTTTTCTTAGAGAATACCACTACTTTTGTTTTGTTGATATTGACTTGCATCCCCACACTTCTATAAAAATGTTCAAGGGATAGTAAGTGTTCTTGCAAACCAAGAGTCGATTTAGCAATCAAAATAAGGTCATCTGCATACAAAAGAAGCCTTATGACAAACTTGCCCAAATAGATACCATCACCCCCTTGCAAATTTAACCACTCCTAAAGCTTGTCGATATATAAACCAAAAAGGGTAGGAGACAGTGGGCAACCTTTCTTGACCTCGATATCGCTTCTAAAACTTTCAAAAATCCCTGCTGAAGTTCTAATTTTGGCCTTCACCTCTTCATACAGCCTATGCACAGCTGCTCTTAAATGTTTAGGAACCCCAAGTTCCTCCATTCTGTGCCAAAGCTTATCCCTAGGAACCGAGTCAAACGCTTTTCTGAAATCAACAAAGCAACAAAATATTTCTTCCTTTTTCTCCCAAAATTTTTCAATGATGTGCCTTAACGTTATACAATGATCAACTATGGAATGTTTAGGTCTAAAACCTGCTTGCCCTTTAGCACACTTATCTCTTTCTTCTGCCCACTTGCTAATTTTTTTCTAGCATGCTTCCAAATAGCTTTGCAAACAAAGGGTTTATCATGATGGTCCTATAATTGGAGGGATTATTGACGTCGCCGCTCTTGAAAAGAGGTATTTCCAAACTAGTCCAATCTGTGGGGAGCCCTTGTTGTATGATGTTGTTGAATATTTTTGTAATCTGAGGTGCAAGAATCTTTGAGCCCCACTTTAGATATTTTGCTTGGAGTTTAGCTAAGTCTTTTGTTTTTCCAACACCCAACTTCTTGATACCTATCTCTACCTCTTGTACCAAGGGGGGAGGGTCAACCTTGGGAACCTGCTCATAGAGTTGTCTTGCATAGTCAAACCATTTCGAAGTTGTAATATTATTTCCAATTTGTATCTTTTTCGGTTGGAACTCCTTCCAAAATAATTTGGGATTATTTTTCCCAAGGAAGATTAATTCTTGCCTCCTTGAAACCATGAAATGAACATTTTTCTTGCTTAATAACTACTTGTAAACTTTGAGCTTTATGTTATCCTTGTTTGACTCTTTCCACATTCTCCTTGCCTTTTTGCATTCCTCGTCAAACCAAGCATTAACCAGAAAGCAATTTGCTTCAGAGTTCTTAATTTTTGCTCTTTTTCACTTTACAAGTGTGCATTGAATTAAATGTGTTAATTCATGACTATGAAGGCTGTGAATTGTAATTTTCTCCTTCTCGAAAGGCCTCTCTAGCGTCATTTTGAAGGTATTACAATTTTCTGGGGTCAAAAGAATTCTGCCCTGTGGGAGATTTTGTTGGACATGCTCAGTTTTTTACTCTAATTGTTTCTTTCCGATCCAAGAGAAACATAAATAAATTGACTTGTGATCTTATTTCAAGTCCCACAACTGATCTCCAATCAAAACTTTCTCCATTTTCTCACACAAACCATGCGAGCAAATTACATAATCTACCACACTTGCTCCATTGTAAGTATTGCAAATGAAATTACCGGACTCTGCCCATCTAGTCAAGCCATTACAAATTATTAAATCAAAGGCCCCACATAGAGTAAACAATTGTTCACCAAAGAGATTGCAGACCTTGTCCTTTGAAATTCTTTCCCATTGATGATTACTTTCTTCTGTAAGCCAAATAGGGTCACAATCATCTTTACACCAAAGAATGCTAGCTTGCTCACTTGTAGTCCTAGCATTGAAATCAACCACTATAAGGACTTCACCTAGCTATGAATATGTTGCAATATCCGCTTTTAAGGTTGCAAATGGATCTTTGTGGTCAAGCCCTCTACCATTGTAGTTTTTTGAAACCTGCAGCACAAAATAGCATGCTGCAATTCTGATGTGGTTTCCATTTTCTGATATTTTAAACCAAATGAATTGCTTATTTGAGTCTTCTTTTTCTAACTGAATGAGACGACCTTCTTTCTCCCTTACTAAAACCATGATACCCCCATGCCCTTTGCCATTCCCTACTGCCTTGTTCCACACTGCCATCTTCTAGTATCCTTCAAACAGAGGTGTCTTGCACCCTTCATGCTCATGTGTTTCTATGAGGCAAATTATGTCTCTATCTTTCGCAATAGGCCCTAACCTAGGTCCTCATCTCCATGGGTAACCTCTGCAGTTCCAACAAACTAATCTTAAGGAAACCTGGGTATGACTTGATTGCTATTTATTTTGACATGCAAGACTCACATTCAAGTCTTTATCCCTACTTTCCCTTACTGACCTTGCTTTCTGATTTCCCGTTGAAGAATTTGTTGCCTCGTCTTTATTACCATCTTGCTGCTCTGTTTTGGAAGGAGGTCCAAATCGTGCTATCACAACTTTGTCTTTATAACTCCATGCTCTCTTGCCTTCATCTCTTGTTGTCCTAACCTTTAAAATTTCCTCCCTTCTTTCCTCTTGTTGTGGAGATGAGGATACACATGAACTTTGGTTTATGCCTCGACATGTTAGCACAAGGCATGATGAAGTGGAATATGCATAAGTTTTGAGCATGTTAGTATGCCCATGTCTATAGACACCATAACATTAGTGTTTGGAGGTGGCAATCCGTGGGGCAAGGTGACCAAAAGCTAGTCTCAGTTTTAATCAGTGGTGTTAGAGAATATATAATAATGTTGCAGAAAAATTGTTGCAAGGGAAAGCGAAAGAAGTTATTGCCAATGTTAAAAATGATAAGGAAATCTCAGATTTTGCAGAAACAAACCATTTGGGTCAAGTCAAAATTACTTTAACAGACAAAGCATGAAAGTGGATTTTGGAAATGAAAAGCAATATCATGGCATTTTAAGGCGTAGGCTTGCTTGCCTTAAATGGGAACAAATGAGAAGAAAACCAATCAAGAGAAAGAAAATAAATAAGAGAAACAAAAATAAAGAACAATCAATCATTTATAGTCCCACATCTACACCTCTTACTTGGTCATCAGATCTATATGTCCAAGAACTAATGAAGACCAGGACAAAGCTGGAGATTTTGGAAGCCAAAGAACAGGAAAGGGACCACAAAATTACAGAGATCACAATTGCAAAGCGATGTCTAATGGAAGGTAATAAAATTTTAAAAGAACAGGTAACATGTTACAAGAGGCTCTAAATACAAGAAAACAAGAATGGAAAAGCATGAAGACAGTGTAGCAAAGCATGAAAGAATTAATAACAACAAACATGGATGTGCTAATTTCTAAACAAACTTAGGTAGATACACAAGTATCTCAGCAAACAGACATTTCCAAAGAGAAGGAAAAAAGGAACATTGGGGAAGACAGTCCAAAAGAAATCAAAGCTAGAGTTGAAGACGTTAATGGTTACATAAGGACAGAGGAAGAAGAAGATGCAAGTGCTCATAGAGCACAGGAAATAGAACATAAAGAAAGACAGGACAGGAAAACAAACTTTATTATCAGGGGAATAAGAGATTATGGGAAGAATGAAAGTACTCTCAATTTGACAAGAGACTTTTTGAAAGAGAAACTACATTGGAAAGGGCAAATTTGCCAAGCAAGGAGGGTTGGGAGGATATGTGAAGAAAGGCCTCGACCCATAAAAGTCACCATGGCAAGCATACAAGACAAACACCAGCTTTTGAGCAAAAAGAAACTCTTGAAAGGCTCACACTTCTTCATCGATGAAGATTTAACCAAAAAACTACAACAGGAGAGAAGGGATGAAGTGGAGAAAATTAGAACAGCAAGAAATGAAGGGAAAAGGGCATGGTTGTACAATGGTAAAGATGTTATTGCAATGTTTGGGCCTCCGAGCAAAACAAGGCATCAAGTTGGCAGTAAAGAAAAAACAGAGAATTCAATAATAGAGGCGAAAACAAGAAGAGAAGCATGGATGAAAGCGGGTGAAGACTCAAATTTGAGTATTATGTGCCAAACTACGTAGCAGTCAAATCATACCCAAGTCTACCTAAGTTTAGTTTTTTGGAATTGTATAGGTTACCCTTGGAGGAGGGGACCTGGGTTAGGGCCTATTGCGGAAGGTAGAGACATAATTTGTCTCACGGAAACTCATGAGCATGATGGTTGCAAAACTCTTGTGTTTGACGGTTATTTGAAGTTGGCAGTTTGGAACAAGGTAGCAGAAAATGGCAAAGGGTATGGGGGAATACTAGTTTTAGTGAAAGAAAAAGAATGTCGTCACTTTCAGTTAATTAAAGAAGATGCAAATAAACAATATTTATGGTTGAAAATACCAGAGAATGAGAATCGCATAAGAATTGCAGCATGCTATTTTGCCCCTCAAGTCTAAAAAACTTACAAAAATAAGGGGCTTGACAGCAAGGATTTGTATGCAGCTTTAAAACAAGATATTGTCGTGTACTCTCAGTAGGGAGAAGTTCTTTTAGTGAGAGATTTCAATGCTATAACAACAAATAATCAAGCTAGCATTCTTTGTTGCAAAGAGGATAACAATCCTATTTGGCTCACTGAAGAGGAGAATCACCAATGGGTGAGGTGTTTAGAAGATGACAAAGTTAGCAATCATTTTGGAAAGGAGTTGCTTACACTGTGTGGGGATTTCAACTTAATTATTTGCATTGGTCTAGATAGATGGAAAAGGTCTGGGAACTTCACTTGCAACACATACAATGGGGCAAGTGTCGTTGACTATGTGATGTGTTCACAAAGCTTTATAGAAAAGATTGACAAAGTTAATATTGGAGAGCATATTTGGGACTTAAAATCAGACCATAACCCAATTTATATAAGGCTATCATGGTTAGAAGAAAGGCAACATAGGAGGAAAACCCAATGCTCTCGAAAATCACTATCAAGGGGAAAAATTATTCTAACACAAGAAAATTGTACTATCTTCAAGACAATGTTAGAGAGATTAATTCAAAAGGAGAAAACTAGTTTCAAAATCTTCAATAGTCATGAGTTAACAAATATAATTCAAAGTGCACTTGAGAAGTGAAAAAGAGCAAAAAATAGGAAACACAACTTCAAAGATCTTCACATTACAGGAGGTGGAGAATGTAATTAAGAAGTTGAAAATAGGAAAGGCAAAGGACTTGGTTGAACTTCAAGTAAAGTATCTAAAATGGGGAATGAACGCTCTTGCATTGCACATCATGGAAATATTCAACAACATCATTCAACAAGGATTCCGAAGAGACTGTACAACTAGCCTAGCAACACCCCTTTTTAAAAGTGGAGACATTAATAATCCATCCAACTATAGAACAATTATGATCAATCCTTTGTTTGCAAAGCTTTTCAGCAGCATGGTAGAAAACAGAATTCGTAAGTGGGCAGAAGTAGAAGAAAAGAGGGCAAGAGGACAAGCGGGTTTTAGGCCGAACATTCTACAGTGGATCATGGTATCACGTTGAGACACATTGTTGAAAAGGTTTGGGAGGAAAAAGAAGAAGTATTTTGCTGCTTTGTTGACTTCAAAAAATCATTTGACACAGTACCTAGGGATAAGTTGTGGCATAGAATGGAAGAACTTGAAATTCCTGTGCATTATAGAGTTGTTGTCCATAGACTTTATGAAGAAGTAAAAGTTAAAATTAGAACCTCAATAGGTATTTCAAAAAGCTTTAGAAGTGACATTGGAGTCAAGCAAGGTTTCCCTCTATCCCCTACTCTTTTTGGTCTATATATTGATAAATTGGAAGAGTGACTAAACCTGCAAGGTGGAGATGGTGTTCAGTTGGGGGAGTTTGTGATAAAGGTTCTTTTATATGCTGATGATATTGTATTGATTTCTAAATCGTCCCATTGATTGCAAATGCACTTATATGCCCTTAAGCATTTTTTGTAGAGCAGTGGGGATGCAAGTCAATACTAGCAAGACCAAAATAATGATTTTCTCTAATAAAAGGAAGCAGAGCCAGCATACTTTATTCTTTGAAGAAAACATTCTTGAAGAGGTAAATGAGTACAAGTAGCTTGGGATTGATTTCAACAACAAACTCAATTGGGAGGACTGCAGAAAGAAGAGAATTTTAGGAGGGTGGAAAGCATTATATGCTCTTCAAAACAGATGTAGAGAAGCAGAGTTATGGGTTTGGAAAACGATCAAAGTGCTTTTTGGACTCCTAGTTTGTCCAGTGATGCTATATGGGTGTGAATTGTGGGTTAGCAACACTCCCGTCTCAAAATGGAAACAAATTGAGAAAATCCAAAAACGCTTGACCATGGGCAAGTTCAAAATAAAAAGTTCAGTACCTTATGAGATAATGTTGAGTGAAACAGGAGCAACTCCCATTGAAGCAATTGCTATGGTGTGGTTCATAAGATATCTAAAAACAATTGAGCAAATGAGAGTAGGTAGATGGCCTAATGTTATCTTCAGTGAAGGCATGAGTGAAAGAAAGAAAACATGGATGAAAAAAAATGACACATGGATGCAAAAATGGAATATCTACCTCAATGCTTGTCCCACAAATAGTAAGGAGCTAAAGGATTTTGTTATGGAGAAGTTTCGTAAAAAGGTATGGGGAAAAGAGTTGGGTATAAAGAAGAAATATTACATTGAGGAATTCAACCCTACGTGTGATCTACAATAAAAAGATTTCATTGGAGCTAGCATTTCTTGGAGGGCAAAGGTTCTTATTGCTCAATTAAGAACCAACTCACATCAACTTCGGTGTGAAACAGGACAATGGAAAAGGCCTAAAGAAGCTTGGGAAGAAAGGGTGTGTACATTTTGCACGTATGGGGTTGTGGAATTGGAAAAAACATTTCATTTTGGAATGTGATGCATTCAAAGACATCAAAGAAAGTTATGAGAAAATTTTAGCATCAGTTTCTTGGCATTGTCTTTTTAGCGAGGGGATTGTTGGAAGGTTGGGCCAGCTCATCATCAATTTGAATCGGAAAAGGTTTGAATTGCAAAAAGCAAAAAACAGGGAACTAATGGTCTCATAGATTTATTTTAGTCTCGTGGACCTTAAAATATCATTTCATATAATGATTTGGTCAAGGTATATTATGTTATTATATGAAAGGTTATAATGCTTGCAAGGTTAATCCTTCAATTCCATGGAGTTGTCTTTCTTTCTTTTTTTTAGGTCATTTGGTCTAGAAATTAGAACACAGTGTATCTTGATGTAAATTGATTAGAGCTACCATTGGAGCTAGAATTTCGTGGAGGGCAAAGGTTCTTATTGCTCAATTAAGTACCAACTCGCATCAATTTTGGTGTGAAATGGGATGGTGGAAAAGACCTAAAGAAGCTTGGGAAGAACGGGTGTGTACATTTTGCACGTCTGGGGTAGTGGAATCGGAAAAACATTTCATTTTGGAATGTGATGCATTCAAAGACATCAAAGAAAGTTATGGGAATATGTTAGCGCCATTTTCTTGGCATTGTCTTTTCAACGAGGGAATTGTTGGAAAGTTGGGCCAACGCATCATCAATTTGAATAAGAAAATGATTGAATTGCAAAAGGAAAAAAACAAGGAACTAATGGTCTCATAGGCTCTTTTTAGTCTCGTGAACCTTAAAATATCATTTCATTTCATTAGTTTGGTCACATTGGCATAAGTATCATCTTATTCGTGTCTTGTATCCACACAAACATAGCAAGTTAAAAATAAGTCAAAAGTAACTTAAATTTATAATCCAAATATGGTAAGTGTGGAACATAGCTTTTATGTAAAGCAAAAACACTTATAAAAATTGATGTAATTTGATAAAGTTATTACTTCAAACTTATTATTCCACGTATTTTTTTCACTATAACTCTTCTTAATTATCTATGCATTGTGTCCATAATTCTATAATATTTATTCATTTTTATTTTAGATTGGGAATGGAGAGACTTTGTATTAGATCTCTTTAGTGGGATTGGTTACTATGATCATTTTAAAGCCAAGGTAAAATTGAGTATTTTTTTTAGGATTCTACAACATAAACAAATAATTATTTAGTAGTTTTTTCTCTTCCAAGCCGTATGTTTTTTTAAATATTCATCCGAGGATTTATTTATTTTTATTTTTGTTCTATTTGATTTTTCAAGTCAAGTCATTAACAAAAGTTAGTTATGGGGAAAACTTTTAATCCTCCTCTAAGATATTGACACCTCACATCTTTTTCAACTACTAAAAATGCCTCAAATAAGTTTATTATAGCCCTGGGTATATAAACAAACAAGATGTCAAGCACCACTTGTGTCATAGTCAAGAATTTTGGAGATTTGAGTAAAGGGTTTCCCCACAAAATTATTTAGGATAATAAGAACTATAGTTGGGCATAGACATTGGAATTTGAACACATCATTTTCCACTGTAAAATTTGTTTTGAGCATAGGTGATCTATAAAATACCGTGGATATCCTACTAGAATAATTTATCACAACATATTTTATAACATTTTGAAATTTTAGATTATGCAAATTAATCTTTGTTAGATCCCAGATTAATTAATTACTAGCTTTTCTTGAATTTATGAAATAACTAAAATACAAAAATGAAAGAACAAGAATATGTACACACCATCAACACAAATGAACACAAGATTTGTCTTGGGAAACCCAATACAAGAGAAAACCTAGCTAGAAGTTGAGGCCAATGCTCTTGTCATACAAAGGAATGGTAATTCATTATGGAGTTACCTTTTGACATTATGGCATGAACGACTAATACAAAATCATCCTCTTTCTCTATCATGATCTCAAAATACCACTCCTACATGTTTATTAACTATGGAACAAGTACAATGTTAAAGAATGGAACCCCTTCTCCTCCTAGCTTCTCAATATTTAACATAGCTCAATAGTCATTTAGGATTAGGGTTTTGAATTCCTCAACCTTCAATTAGCGATAAGGTTTTGGTTGACCTTCTAGAATATTCTTGAAAGTCCACAAATGACTAGCCCCATGTGTGTGAGTAATGGGGGTTGTGGCATCTCACTGTACCATGGTGGTCAACAAGGCATGTCATCTTGCAAGACTCATAACTTTCACATATAATCTTTCATTGAGGTGATTCTTACATTGTTAGAAAGGTGTCAGTGTGTAGAATATTGCATCTTCATGCAAATAAAATTTTGGACCAAAATAAAATGATGTTTGGTGCCTCAAAATGGCTCAAGAATATTTTGAACAATTTCTAACCCCAATTTTCCAAATGGGGACATGCCACTAAAATCTCCCTATAAACTAATTCCTCCAACTTTTTCCACCCAAAAAGAACCAATACAAATGAATTTTTTTTATGATGATCCAATGTTGATCATACCTTCCCATTTAAGGAGGGTTTTGGTCCCTAAAGCACTCGGTGTCAAAGTGCCAACAAGTGAAAATTGGATATGGCAAGGATACCTCCATGATCCAGACGATGTGTAGAGATAAAACATCATTTAATTATAGTTGGGCTTTGGAACATGTTATTATTCTATATAAACAATTATTTTGCAGTATGGCGTGTGAAATGTTTTTTATGAATACATCTATGATACTTTGACTTACCTATCGAATATAGTTATAATAGTTCCTATAGAGCCTTCTTGTTTGCGTTAAGGAAGGCAACAAGTAAATCCATTAGAAATTTGTTTATTGTAGTTGCATGTTTCTAGGTATTTTTATGTGTATTTGTAGAAGGAGGTCAAACTGCATTGAACTTATATGACAAGGCCTAGCCCAAAGTTTATTAGGCAGTAGAAAAGGTAGTTGGACAATGTTGTATCCCTCAGTGTTCAACTGACCTGTGACAAATTCCATTTCTAGGTATAAATTTACTCTGCATTTTTTTTTACAATAGGTAGATTGGTAGATTGGTGATCATTAACATTATGTGGCCACATAACTTAAGCCATTAGTTACTTCCCACCATAATTTAAGCAAGCTATATATATGATGTAACTAAATATGCTTACCAGGAGTTACTTCCCTCTATTATTTATGTAGGAGTAAAAATGTAAATGTGAGACATCTCAATCTATTAGCTCTTTCCAAATCAAGACTATAGGATTCTATTTACCTATTAACCACTATTAATTTAGCATTGATCAATGCAAGTTATAATGTTTAATGAATTTTTTTTAGAGCATAATTTCTAACTTGAGGGACAAGCATTAAGTTGTCCTAACACACTTGTTTTAAGTGAATTTTTATTTTTACATTCAATACATTTACATATGATGAAAAATTTAACCATAATAAAAATTTAACATCTTCCTCTTCGGTGTTCCTTTCCCCTGCTTCAAGAGTATGCTAGTATTTAATATTTTCAAAGTAAGAGGTAATGTAACAACTTTGCAACTACATTCATTTTTATGTTTTATCTAGTGGGTAGAATTTTAAAATATTATTTAATATATGTTTTATTTGTTTGTGAAATTTTTGAAATATTATTTAATATTTAGTAAAGAATTTGTTCTTTATGATTTTATATATTTTAAAAATGAGGGATTTGATTTTTCAAGTATAATAAAAAAATTTATTGAAAAAAAGGAAAATAATTAGTCAAATGGTGAATATTAGTTTTTAATACTTTCCTAGATTTAATTATTGTTGTGCTTAAAATATTGTCTTAATCTCTTGTATGATTAATTACAAATCTAAGTTAGACACCTATAATTGTAGAGATATCGCTTGATTAACTTGCAGGAATAGTTTTGCAACAAAAACAATGAGAGAAGAGGAAATTGTCATTACAAATCCAAGTGAAGCATCTAGAGTAGATTCATCACTTGATTAAGTCAAAAGGTTAGTTTTGTAACAAGGGCAAGAAGGGAAGAGGAAACAATTATATGATGCTAACAAAAGTTCTATGAGTGTGTTTTCAAGGAAACAAAAAAGAAAAGGAAAACAAAACCTTGTCCAACAAGGAGATAGAGTTGATATCCAAAGACACGAAAACACAATGCAACAATAGTCAAATAAGGGAAATATCATTATCAATTCAAGTTGCTTTTACAATAGTAAACCTAGTCAATTTAAGATAAAAGAGACTATAGAAAAGGCAAATAAAACCTTGGCTAACAAGGAGAGAGAGTTGAGATCCAAAGACAGGGAAACACAATGCATCTAGAATCAAATAAGGGAAGTATCAATTGAAGTTACTTTTACAATAGTAAACCTTGTCAATTTAAGATAAAAGAGAGTGTATATATATATATATCTATATATCATGTTTTACCATGGCTAAAGAAAAAAATGCATGCAAATAATTCCATTTAAGAACATTCTAGCAATGGTTGGGAATGTTTGAGATTATTTATTTTTTTCTATTGCACACAAGAGTGAGAATGTATTTGGAGACGCATGATACATGGACTCAAATGCCACCACTCACATGGGATTTGACCTGGAATGGCTACATTAGATGACAACAAATACGAGAAGAAAAAATTACTTTTGAATAGAGTGTCCATGGTCAAAAGTTAAGAAAAAGTATATAGATGTTTGATGTCAAATGTCTAAGAAGACATCGACTTTGGATGAAATGATAGTCACATTATTAGATATGTTTAATGACATGTCATTGAGATTGGACAAAATTCCATGTAAGGTAAACAACTTGGGATTTTCTTAGTTTAGATTTGTTAGAAGTCTACAATGATACTATTAAAAGCAATCATTTAGGGATGTTATTAGTAAAGATGTTATCTAGCTTTTCTAAAGGTTGACAACCCTGTGCTTATCACCAACTAGAAGCTTGTAACCCTACTAAATGTCTCTTACAGTATTTTGGCCTAAGATTTGACTCTCGAGGTAAGCATATCTTGCCAAATATTACACACCTTGAATAAACAAGATCTACTAGAAGGGTGACTTTTTTCTGGACAATATCATAGTCATGTAGGAAGGCATAGAGTGGATAAGATGTTTTGCCTCAACACCCTATTCACCCAAATTGATCTCCAAAATGCTCGTGATATAATTGAAAGGCCTTCATTCTTGGCATGCTCAAAGCCCTTGATTTTGGAGCATTCTGGTAAGAGTTGTGGAGTTGTTATGGAGAACCACTTCATAAAAGCCTCTTTCTAACTATCTCTCAACAATTGTACATCAAAGAAAGTGGGGTTACTTGGATCAATATGCTAAGGATGATTCTTGGTCCCTATATTGTATGTGCCAAAAGGAAAAGCCTTGAACCACGCAATTGCTTGTAAAATGGGGCAAGGGTTGATTATGTTAGGTTAATCTTGACTCGATCATATAGCAGTTAAGATAACCTTGAGTCAATCATTGATGGGTTCGCTAATGGTGGTTGTAACAGCCTTGGTGAAAATTCCATGTAATAAAAGTAAATAAAGGAAAAATAATAAACATGGTTGACGGGACACATATTCCAAGTTGAATGATGAGCAAAATCCTAGTGATGGGGATCACTTGTGATTGTTTATGGCTAAGGAAATTGGTCAAGGCAATGGCTAAGGCTTTGGAAAGGCAAAATGACATTTTTGGCACATTTATTTATTAAAATAATGGAAATTATGAGAAAAGGGAGGTAAAAGGTCACAAGTTGCATTTGAGAAGAAAATAGAAGGAAAATAATGGAAAATGAAGAAAATAGAGGCCTCATTCATAAAAAGGCTTCTGAGGATCAGTTGGTAACCTTTTTTCAGTTCAGTTTTGGAGCTCTCTCATTATTCTCTCTCTCTCTCTCTCTCTCTCTCATACTCTTGGAGACTTAGAGTTTTATTGGAGCACTCTTGGTGGGTATGGCATACTTGGATTCTTGGAGCAAGAAGGCAAAGGAAGAGCAAGAAAGTGCAAGTAGGCATTGGGATCAACAACTACATCAGATTTTATTGCATGTACAGAGTTGCATTTATGTTTTCTTCACTAGTTTTGGCATGCATGGCATAGGCATGTGGATCCTTGGTCACGATCTGTCATTGGCATGGAGGATTGCCTGGATTGACAGTGGATTGCCTAGCCTTGCCATTTCTTGGATAGCCATGGTGATTGTGGGTTTACTTTCATTATTTGTTTTTGGTTGGTTCTCATGTTTCCTTAGCTTGGGTTGAGTTATTAGTTCCTGGAAGCCCTAGTTGGAAAAATGCTCTAGAAGCCCTGTAACAGCTTGGGTTGAGTTACTAGTCCTGGAAGCCTTGGTTGGACAAATGCTCTGGAAGCCCAGCGATAGATGTGGGTTGAGTTACTAGTCCTTGAAGCCTTGGTTGGAACAAATGCTCTACAAGCCCTGGAAGGCTTAAATGGAGACCAATCTTATGATGGTTTTGTGATGTCCGACCGTGAGGTAGAATCACTATTTGATGGGTTGAGGTGGATGGCCTCTAGAAGCCCTGGATGAGTTTTTATTGATGTGTTCTATGAGATCCCACATTCATGCTTAGAATATGGCATGAGGGTGAATGGCTGAAGAGAGATTTGGCTCAGCGATTTTACGGTCAGGTGGAACGTGAAAGTCCCATCCCGGGTTTGGATTTTGAATTATTAATGAGAGGTTATTTCTACCTATATTTCTATGAGAATTTTGATGGATTACATGTGGTCTATAAGGATGTACTTTCATGATTATTTATGTTGCTATTATGTTGGTTATGTATGTGTTTTATGATAGCATCCATGTATGGATTTCATCATGTTTTTACTTTTAATTCATTGATCAATGTATCTATGACCTAATGGAAGGAATGGCAGTTGATGTATTGAGGCAACAATGGTTCTTAGCGATTCTCATCTAACTATGAGACCCCTATTCTCAGAAATGTTATTTACACCTGTAGATTACATATTCGTGATCTGTTTGACGAAATGCCTATCATGGCTAGTAGGGGTCCAATCAAGGTCTTAACAAGTATTTGCTTTAATAGTGTCATTTCCATGTTGTTTTACTGTTCTTAAGGGATGGTTCAATTCTGGGCAGTGACCTGGGATCCGGGCCTAAAAAAGTGGCTCAAATCCCGGGGTTGCTGGCATAGCACTGAAAAATTTAGTCTCTGGTCTTTGGTAGACAAGCTAGTGAGAGCGACTTTGGGTTTCTGGACGTTGTCATGCCTATAGAATGAGAGCGACTGAGGCTTAAGTTGTCCAAAAGTTCAGTGGGACCTAAGGGCAATCTATCTAAAGTATTGGATTGGTTCCTGAGGGTCTTGTAGCTAATGTTGAATACCTGTATGGTGTGTTTTAGTCGGTTCCACTTCCTTAACATGACTTAAGAGGTCGAATCATATTATAGTGGCCTCTCGTCTCATGTTTACCCCGATTGGTCAGTTGCTTGGGTAGATGTGGGAGGAGGGTGTTACAAAGTGGTATCAGAGCATGGTTCACCCCTCAGATTGGATGGGCTATGTGTTGGTCATGCATGCATGTTAGTTGCATGTGTGTCTCTCACCCTTGCATTCCATGTGCTTGTTGCATTTGCATGATGTTGTTCATGGTTGTAGTGATGTTGTCATGTGAAATTTGAGGTTGTTATTGTGGAATGCATTGTTGTGAGTGTATGACTGGTTACATGTCAATTTATGTCACTTACATGTATCGTTGTAGTATGCTTGGTTACATTCTTGCATGTTTGGTTACATTCTTGTATGCTTGGTTGCATGTATCATTCTTGCAGGTTTGATTTCAAGTATCGTTCACTCATGCTTGATCATATGTGCTTATGCATATGTGTAGTTGGTTACGTATTGCTTATGCATGTTCATGTTTGCATGTGGTCAAGAGTACAATGATGTAGTGGTTGTTGTCATGCATGAGGTCGTGGTGTGTGTTGTTGTTAAGATCATGCATTGACGACTAGACCCTAGCTAGAATGACGGTCGCATGGTCATATGCTTATTTATTAAGTTTCTATATGCTATCATGATTATGTTATACATGTATCGTGTTGATTTATTGATCTTGAAGACAAGTTATCCTCCCCGAGCTATGCTAAGGTACGTTGGTTTATTGTGATTTGGTTTAGCTGACATGATATACCTTGCAGGAAGAAATATCAAATGGCTAGCAAGATGGTTGACTACAAAGACTCTCCCTATGAATCTGAAGAGCAGTATGGTGTTGGGAACTCTTTTGATTTGGTAGTTACACTGAGAAGCTTAAAGGAAGAAATAAGGAGTTGTAAGGCAGATAATGACATAATCATGCAGGCACAGGAGAAACAAGCAAAAGTAAATGCAGTGATACTTCAGAGTTTGTCAAATTTGCAGCGACAAGGACCACATCGGATCAACTATGTGTAGGAGGATAAAACTAATGGGGCATATGGTAGTCAGTCACATGGTGGTCACCGGTCAAATAGAGATGACACGATTATAGATGATAAATTTTTTGACACTCCGGATAGGAGAGGAGATAGACACAGGTATCATTCTAGTTTTGATTCAGATAGGCATCATAATCGTCATCATTATCATCCTTGCAAGAGGAGTGATAGGGAATATTTGCCGAATGAGTTTAAGAAAGCAAAGCCACCAACATTTGACAGAGAGATGAAGAAATCGTAGGATGCAGAGGCATGGTTGCTTCACATGAGGAAATTCTCTAGATTGCATGACTATTCAGAGAATGTGAAATCCAAAGTCGCTACATTCAGTCTCAAAGGCAAAGCAAACATTTGGTGGGAATATGTGAAGAATGTCAGATGCATTAATGAGGAGGATTTGACTTGGAGTGAGTTTGAGCGGTTATTCAAGAATAAGTATTTGTCAGAGAGATACTTTGATGACAGGGCGAAAGAATTTTATGAGCTAAAGATGGGTTCCATGACAGATGATGAGTACACTAGCAGATTCTTGGAGTTGTTGAGGTATGTGCCTTATCTCACAGAGGAAAAGGCCAAGATTTAGAGGTTCATTAGTGGGTTACTAGTTGCATTTAAATACAAGATTGAGTTCGATGAGCCTAGATCATTGGAGGAGGCCATTCGGAAGCTAAGGCATTGCTATGAACAATCGAAGTGCAGAACTGAGACTAAGCCAGACTGGAGAGGTAATGCAAAGAACAAAGGAAAATGGGACAGAAAGCGAGAAAGGCCTCAAGATACAGGTAACAAGGAGAATGTTGCACCACCTAAGAAGTTTAATGCATCAGATAGAGGACAAGGATTCTGATCAGGAGAACAGAACAAGGAGATAGGTTGGAAGCCTATAGAGTGTTGGATTTGTGGCAAGGATCATCGCAGGAGAGATTGTTTGTAGAATCAGGGCGGTAGACCTCAAATATACAGTATGCAGGAGGCACAGACTGTTGGGGATGTTGGTCAGAGTATTCCACATATCTATGTAGCATTGGATAACAAATAGGCAGATCATCATGAATCTATCATTGAGATGGATGGTAAGCTTTGTGATCAAGTTATTTATATTTTGATTGACCTTGGATCTAATTATAGCTATGTTAGTCCTAACTTGGTGGATAAGTGTGGTTTGAGTAAGGAATTACATGCAGAGTCTTGGTTAGTGCAGTTGGATACAAGTACGAAGAAGCGATTTCATCATTGGGTAAGAGCTTGTGCATTTGATTTGAATGGTATGCCTACTGCAACACATTTAAATGTATTACCGTTGGGATCATACAGTATGTTGTTGGGCATGGATTGGTTGTATCTTCATATAACTAAGGTAGATTGTTATGAAAAAGCTATTGAGTGTGTTGATGAAAATGGAGAACCAAGAGTCTTACAGGGTAAGAAGAAAGCTACATCAGTTAGGATGGTGACAACTATGCAAGCAAAGCGTAGTCACAGGAAAGGGTGTAAGTTATTTACAGTGCACATTTCTAGTGATAAGGGTAAGGAACTTGAAGATGCAAATGCATCGAGAAGGTACCCAGATTTACAAAAGTTCAAGGATGTATTTCCTTAGGACATTACAGAGTTTATACCTCACAGGGAGGTAGACTTTTCTATTAAGTTAGTGCCAGGGGTAGCTCCAACATCAAAAGCACCTTACAGGATGAGCACACCTGAGTTGGCTGAGTTAAAGCTGCAATTGAAGGAAGTGTTGGACAAGGGGTACATTAGGCCGAGTGTATCACCTTGGGGGGCACCGGTATTGTTTGTAAAGAAGAAAGATGGTACTCTCATATTATGCATTGACTACAGGCAGTTGAACAAATTAACCATCAAGAACATGTATTCATTGTCGAGGATTGATGACTTGTTCAATCAGCTGAAGAGAGAAACAGTGTTCTCTAAGATCGAATTGAGATCTGGATATCATCAGGTATGCATCAAAGAGGAGGACATTTACAAGACAACTTTCTGGACTAGGTATGGGCATTATGAGTTTGTTGTAGTTCCATTTGGCTTAACTAATGCTCCAACTACGTTTATGTGCTTGATGAATAGTGTGTTGCATCCATATTTGGATAAGTTTGTTATTGTGTTCATTGATGATATATTGGTATATTCTAAAAATGAGGAAGAGCATGCCAAACATTTAGCAGCAATGTTGAGGTTGTTGAGAGAGCATCAATTGTATGCTAAGCTCAACAAGTGTAGTTTCTTTTAGACTAAGGTACACTACTTGGGGCATGTTGTCTCCAAGGAAGGCATTGCAATAGATCCATAAAAGATAAGAGCCATCATGGAGTGGGTATCTCCTAAGAATGTGGATGAGGTGAGATCCTTCATGGGTTTGGCAAGCTACTATAGGAGGTTCATCAAAAACTTCTCACAAATTGCTTATCCTATCACATCATTGCAAAGGAAAGGTAAGAAGTTCGAATGGACAAAGGAGTGTGAGGCTAGTTTTGAGCAGCTCAAGAAGTTGTTGACACATGCACCAATGTTAAAGATTGCAGATCCAAACAAAGAGTTTGTAGTATGCACAAATGCTTGCAAGAGAGGACTTGGTGGAGTCCT
The DNA here is from genome assembly GCA_031772625.1 of Pinus tabuliformis. Classification (NCBI taxonomy): domain Eukaryota; kingdom Viridiplantae; phylum Streptophyta; class Pinopsida; order Pinales; family Pinaceae; genus Pinus; species Pinus tabuliformis. The sequence goes on along the minus strand of CM062810.1, from coordinate 663,009,873 downwards.
TATGCAGGATGGACATGTGGTATGCTATGAGTCACGAAAATTGAATGAGCACGAGCAGAACTATCCCATGCATGATCTTGAGTTGGCAGCGATTATACATGCATTGAAGATGTGGAGACATTATCTTCTGGGTAGGAGGTTCACATTGATGAGTGATCACAATGGTTTTCGATATCTATTTGACCAACTGAATCTGAATGGTAGGCAGGCTCGGTGGTTGGCTACAATCAGTGAGTTTGATTTTGAGATCAAGTATATCAAAGGTAAAGAGAATAGAGTAGCAGATGCTCTTAGTAGACGGATACAAGTAAATCACTTAGCAACTATGAGATCCTATGGGATAGATCTACGAGATAGGATCTTGCGGGCACGTCAGCAAGATGTCAAATATATGAATATTGTGCACATGTTACAACAGAGTACTGGTACATCTACAGGTAGTGGTACGGGTGCACAAGATGTGGATTATTGCCTTACAACAGATGGATTGGTCAGGTTCAGAGATAGGATATATGTGTCGGACAACAGTGAGCTCAAGAAAATGACCTTGAGGAAGTTTCATGTGAAACCTTATTCAGGTCACCCAAGTTATCAGGAGACACTGACAATAGTGAAGAGATTTTACTATTGACCAAATTTGAAGAGGGATGTAGCAGAGTTTGTGGCTAGGTGTTTTGATTGTTAGCGTGTGAATGCAGAATGTAAGCATATAGGTGGAATGCTACAACTGATCGTGATACCAGATTGGAAATGGGAATTCATTTCCATGGACTTCATTACAGGTTTGTCGAAGACAGTGAGACAACATGATTCCATCATGGTTATTGCGGACAAGTTGACGAAGGTTGAACATTTTATTTTGTTGAAGTCTACATTTTCAGCTAGCGATGTAGCATAGGTATTCATCCGAGATGTGGTCATATTGCATGGTGTTCTGAAGAAGATTGTGTCAGACAAGGATGTGAAGTTCACTTCCAAGTTTTTGGAGTTATTTGTAGGTTTGGGAACAGAGTTGGCCCTCAGTATGGCTTATCATCTGCAGACAGAGAGGGTCAATAGGATATTGGAGGACATGTTGAGGATGTATGTGATGCATCAACAACAAAAGTGGGAAGAGTACCTTCCATTTGTAGAGTTCGCATACAACAACGGGTATCAGGAACCTTTGAGAATGAGTCCTTTTGAGGCATTGTATGGATGAAGTTGTAACACTCCCATCAGTTGGAGTGATCCGGTTAACAGGGTATTGATTGGACCGGATATGTTGGAAGACATGGAACAGGAAATACAAGTTATAAAGAAAAATATAAAGGGAACAAAGGATAGGCAGAAAATATATGCAGATCAGAACAGGTTGTTCAAGGAGTTCTGAGTTGGGGAACAAGTGTACTTGTGCATCAAACCGAAGAAGAGATCCTTGTGGAATGGATCATGTGCCAAGATGCACCACAGTTTTGTGGGTCCTTAAGTATCGTTGAGAGGATTGGGCCCATAGCCTATCAACTTGCATTGCCTCTAACAATGAAAGTCCATGATGTTTTCCATGTTTCATTGCTTAAAGTATGTTAAATATTGGTGGAACTGAGCAATCAAGCAAGTTAAAGTGAAATGGAAGCACTTTGGGCCCAATGAAGCTACATGGGAGATGACGGATCAGATGCGAGCTATATATCCTTCCTTGTTTTCTGGTTGAGGCAAAGTAGTTTTGGCATGGTGTTTTGGTTTGATTTTGGTATATGCTTTGATATATGTTTTGGAAATATGTTCAATGATGTTGGTTTATGTACATATGTATATGGATGTAAATATCGCCACGAGATATGTTATAAAGGTCCAATAAGTGGTGTGGATGTCATATCATGATGATGTTATGTTGTTATGTTTCATAAGCAACATTGAAGTCGCTATCAAGAACGCAGATCAAAATGTTGCAGAGGAAATAAGATAGGACGTTGCTAGAATTCTCAGAAGTGCCAGACCTCCTCCAAGCAACATTTCCAAAGATGAATCTACAACTTTAAATAACATCAGAAAAAACAAAAAACATCATAATTTTAAAAGCAGATAAGGGAAACGCTACAGTTATCATGGATAGAGCATATTATGATAAAAATATGGAAGAACACCTCAACAAGAGCGGCTGCTACTGGTTACTGAACAAGGATCTGAGTAGCAAAATCCTTCGCCAGGTAATTAACAAAATAAAAAATTATTCTCTTGATTCAGTTATAAAGAACATATTAACCCCTAACAACGCCATCATCCCTAGAATATATGGTGTTCCAAAAATCCACAAAGCTGGAATTCCATTAAGACCCATAGTTAACACTATAGGATCACCCACTTATTGGTTAGCTAAATGCCTTGCCAACAAGCTTAGGCCTCTATCCGGTAACACCCCCTCTTATATCAAAGATTCCTCTTCTTTCATAGAATGGATTAAAAACCTAGAAATTAATGACACTAACCAACTTGTTAGCTTTGACATCGTATCCCTCTACACTATGATTCCTGTAGATGAGGCCATCAAAGTATTAAAGAAAATTATTTACCATGAAACCGTGGACCTCATAAGAATTTTCCTTAAGTCTTTATACTTCAGTTTCAAAGGAAAAATCTATGAGAAAACCCATGGTGTTGCCATGGGCTCTCCTTTATCACCAATAATTGCCAACTTATATATGGAACACTTTGAACAAATGGCCCTTAGTTCTTTCCCATTTATCCCTGAAGAATGGAAAAGATATGTAGATGACATATTTTCTAAATGGAGCCATGGTTTAGATAAACTTAATGAATTTTTATCACACATCAACAACCTTTCTGAACACATAAAATTCACTATTGAAATTGAAAAGGACAACCAAATTCGTTTCCTAGACGTCCTCCTCACCAAGAAAAATGGTAAACTGAACCACTAGGTCTTCAGAAAACAAACTCACACTGATGAATATCTTCACTCAAATTCCCACCACCATCCAAAACAAAAAGTGGGCGTCATCAAAACCCTAGCTACTAGAGCTTCTAGAATCTCTAACCCCGAACACTTAGAGGAAGAACTTAACTATCTCTACAAAGTCTTTAAAAACAATGGTTATCAAAAAAACATTATCCAAAAAATAATTAAAGAGTCCACAACCAAAATTCAAAAAAGAAAATCTCTTGAAAACCCTAAAATCTCCTTACCCTATATAAAAGGAACCACCGACAAAATTGCTAGAATTCTCACCAAGCATAACATCATGGTTGCTTTCACTCCCCCAAATACCATTAAAAACATGCTTGATTCTACCAAAGACTTAATTGACCCAAAAAATCACAAAGGAGTATACTTTATTCCCTGTTCATGTGGGAAAGTGTATATAGGTGAAACAGGGGGATCCGTGGGCATAAGGTCAAAAGAACACATAAATGATATTGCAAGGAATAGGTCAGAAAAATCAGCCCTAGCAGAGCATGCATGTTCTTTCTCACACTATATTTGCATGGAACATGCAAAATTAATTCACAAAGAGGACCATTATTTAAAAATAAGGGTGAAAGAAGCCATTGAAATTGAGAAATCATCCAACACTATGAACAAAGATGACGGGCTAAAGCTAAGTAATGTCTCGAAACCCTTATTAAAATAAATATAAAACATAATTGATAATTAACAAGCATTCATAAATTAATATTAAGCCTAATTATAATTAATAGCCTACCTTATTTAAATTTCTCATTTAAATAAAACTAATTAAAAATCTGCATAAATAATCCATCAACAATAACTTTAAATTTAAAAGTAATAAAAGTAATTTAATCTTTTATAATTACTTAATTTTAGATTGATATATTCTTTAAATTAATCATAACCAATATTTATACATTTATTTATAATATCATTAATAAATCCAAAAAAAAATAAAAAAAAAATGAATTCACCCTTGATTAAATTTATCATTAAATAATAATCAATTAATCATATAAAAAGCCGACATTAAACATTTCTCTCAATTAACTATTAACTATTAATTGCTCCATGCTTTTATGCTCTCTCTTCTTAAAATGCAGATCACATTGCCCTGATGTTGGACTCACTTAGTTAGTCTGAAACGTTGGTTATAAAAATGATAATAGGTTTTTTCCACAAATGTTTTTAAATGTTATGTTTCGTGTTGGTTTGCTTCTTTGCAGGTTCATCATTGGAATTACTGCATCGAGATAAGTTATAAAGCTCCATCGGTAGTATATTTTGCTTACAATAGTTTTGTGGTTATAGGTGTTGTTGAACACCGAGGACGGTGTTCCCCCAAGGGGGAGGGTTCTGTAACAGCCCTGGTGAAAATTCCATGTAATAAAAGTAAGTAAAGGCAAAATAATAACCACAATTGATGGGACACTTATTCCAAGCTTAATGTTGGGCAAAATCCTAGTGATGGGGATCACTTATGATTGTTTATGGCTAAGGAAATTGGCAAAGGAAATGGCTAAGGCTTTGGAAAGACAAAATGACATTTTTGGCACATTTATTTATGAAAATAATGGAAATAAGGAGAAAAGGGAGGTGAAAGGTCACAGGTTGCATGTGAGGAGGAAATTGAAGGAAAGTAATGGAAAATGAAAAAAATAGAGGCCTTATTCATAAAAAAACTTATGAGGATCAGTTGGTAACCTTTTGTCAGTTCACTTTTGGAGCTCTCTCATTATTCCCTCTATCTCTCTCATACTCTTGGAGACTTAGAGTGTTCTTGGAGCACTCTTGGTGGGTGTGTCATACTTGGTTTCTTTGAGCAAGAAGGCAAAGGAAGAGAAGGAAAGCGCAAGAGGGCATCGAGATCAGTAGCTACATTAGATTTCCTTGCAGGCACCGAGTTGCATGTATGTTTTCTTCACTAGTTTTGGCATGCATGTGGATCCTTGGTTATGATCTATCATTGACATGGAGAATTGCATATTGGCTCTGTGTGTGCTTGTTATATTTATCTTCCTTATCTCTTGTATTTCTCTCTTAGTTTTAACATGTAGTATTAAAGCTCAATAGACTTGGACTTGTTAGTCTTAGTTTTCTTATCATAAAATATTTCTTACCAACTCAAGTAACTTTTATTACCCTTGGATAAGTGGGGCATCATCCAAAGATGATCAACTGTGAAATATGGACTTTAGGCCACATCATTGGTTTAAGAACAAAGGAAGGACTCTTATATGCTTAATAAATCAAGTGAATAAGTTTGTGGTTGTGCCCTTTAACAAAGGTGATGGCCACATCATTTGTAATGTGGCTCATTGTTACTGCTATATGAATGTTGTTATAGATGTTGAACCCTAAGATGGGAAAATTCAGATGTTTTATTGGGTGTGATATGGCTTGAATCCATTGAGTCCATCTTATATAATCAATGTTAGTATTGAAGGGTTAATTGTGTATGTTGGAATCTAAGATTTTTGCAGATCCATTTTCAATACAATTTGAGTGGTGCATTCCAGGTTTAGAGGGGGATATATAATACGGGAAATGCATAGTGACCTTTTGATGAAGTGGTACTTATGAAATTAATCAATGTTGTGATGTGCATATGGGTATATTCAACGTGTTAACATCATGGAAGTGAAGTGAGATATTAGATGGCACTATAAACAGTGTTGTAGAAGAGGGCATTTATGAGGATTAAATTGAGAGGAGATTGTCGAGAGTTGATACCTTGAATGGATTCCTACATGTGTTCAAGAGAGCCTTTGGTTCAAACCTTGTTTGCAAACAAAAAATTGATGATTGTGCAACCTCTAGTCATTCTAAATAAATGAAGTACATAACTAGAAAATTAGGATAATTTTGGGGACACTTTCCAACAATATTGTATATACTAATCATTACAAAACACTTTTATTTCATAATTGAAGGTTAACAATAAACCTGATTAGCCCAATGCTCCATTCTATATCCATAATCATAGGATGACTTGGAATGAACCTAACGTTAATGGACTATAACATGTTTTCTTGAATATATATAGACTCAATGTTGAAATAAGGACAAATCCAACCTACAAATAAGTTGAGGGCCAACCCAAGCCTCAATGAATATTGATTTGAATTTCTAAATTTGTGATTACCTGACCTGATATGGAAGTAACCTTGAGTTACATAATTGATGGAGCCCCAACCTATACTTAATGGAAGCAAGTAAGTGAACATTAAAGTTTCACTTAAGTTAGAAGACTAACCCATGTTGAGGTCACATAGACTCATGTTGGAGGTTGGAAATGGCCTGTTGAAGTCCTTGTTAAACATATGATTTTCTTGGAAGTCATTATTGCTATTTGATTTACTTAAGCACTAAAGAAAAACTCTTCTTGAATGTTGCATTAACAACTTGTGTGCATTTGGAGGATATGCAACCACTTTTACAGATCATAGGATAACTTGTATATGGTTGAAGAGCCTTTGGAGGCTGGATGTTGCACCAAAGCCCTTATTTTTCCCATTTTTATGGAGATGGGTCATTTTGAGGGCTTTTTTCGCTTTGTTTTTGTACATGTGGCATGAATATCCCACATTTATTGTAATTTAAAATATTTAATTAGTGAAGAGAGCACTTTTCCCCTCCTTAGGTTATATTGGGGGCTTTTAGCCTAGGAAATTAACATTTTAATGCAAGGGGAGTTAATTACCTCCTCTATAAATAGAGATGCACTTCCTCTCATTTTATTCTAGTTGGATTGGGGGAGAAATCCCTTGCAAGGCTGAAATTTTTGCAATTTTATCTTCTCAAATTTGGCTATGGCAGATGAGTAAAGCAACCTCTTGGAGAGGACTTATTTCCATGGATTTCGCTCTTTTCGTGGATGAATATGGTGCAAGCCGACTTCTTTTGTCTTGGTTGTGTTTATGAATGATGGTAATTTAGTCTTAAAGAAGCGGGCATAGTTATTCATTTTCATTATCCCTCTTAAACAAACCTTTTTGTCCAAGTATTTGAGGAAGTTGCAAGTGGGCTCCTTCCCTTATCTTGTCCTCCTAGATTGAAAAGCATAGGGATAATGAGTGGACTTCCCTGACTCTAGTGAACCTAAATTTACTCCAATCTTCTTCAACTAAGTTGATAATTGACCCCATATGCCCCAAAATACATTAGTAGACCTAAGGCACTAATCTTCTATCCCACATCCTTATTTTTGCTTTCAAACTCCTTTGAACCATTTTGTTGTGGTTTTACTCCCCTTGTAACTCCTTGGTTGTGTGTGTTTGGGGACATTCCATTTGAACTCAAATCTCGGAAATTACCTTAAAACCCTAACAATCCCATCTCTAAGACTCACCATAAACCCTAATTGATTAATCTGTTGATTGGCGGCGATAGAAGTATAAGACTTAGGGAACTCTTGACTTGGTTTGATCAAGTCATTTGATCCCTAAGGTATACAAGGAAGAACCCCTTTTAACTAGAGGAGAACTGGAAAAAAGTGAGAAGAGGTTTGTTGAGGTGACAATGGCTCCCTCTCAAGTACAATGGGTCTCACACTTGAGTTTTTAGACTTTATCTCAAGAAGTGCAAGATTTTTTGTGACGAAACTTTTTAGGTAGAGTTCTTTGGGTGTTTCTTGATGGTGGATCAATGCCCAGTAGACCTAAACTCTCTCATGAGATGGTGATGAGCCCCAAAAATGGATAATTATTTGGGCTCATTCAACCTCCTAATTCGACGTAATTTACCATTCTCATTAGTTTATTGCATGTTTTTTATTATATTTATGCTAATAGAGTGAATTGGGTTAGTCATTATGCCAACAAGTCTAATGGGTGCTTTGTGTAGCCTTTTTGGTCAATTTGGAGACAAAATTGAAGGTTTTAATGAGCACTTGGCAGCCAAATTCGTGGGAGAACAAGGGAGAGGATTTGTAGGAAGGTGTCCCCTTCATTTATGGGCCCTTAGCTCAAATTCTCCACCATCAGCTTGGAGTTCAAGGGCCACCAAATCAATTAGCACAAGGGTAGCCAAGCAAGTCAAGTAGGACTGTTGTTAACTACAAGTTTTGGGCAGACGAGTCCCTAAAGTTTAGGAGGACTGTTGGGGTCCTCAATTTGTATAAATAAGAGGGCTTAGGGGCTCATTTCAGTTAGTCATTTTTTGGTTAGCTGGTGGTTAGTCATTTTGTAGCCAATGGTTAGTCATTTTGTAGGCAGAAGTTAGCTAGTTTGTATTTTGATTTTTAGGCAATAGATTAGCTTTGCTTTCAGCTCATTTTCAAGTTCTCCTTGTGGACAGTTTTGATGTAACTCTTCTTTTCTTGCTCAATAAAGATGAATCCAGCTTTGCACCAGCTCTAAATCTCTCTTAGGAGGCTATAGCTCTTGGGGTTGGGCCCATCTCAAGCGCCCAATACCTCCTTCGATTATCTTTATGTGTTTTTGCTGCATTCTTAGAATAAAATCTGCTATTTTAGATTTAAATGTTGTGTTGTTATTTAAGTTGCTCTTGATCATTAAAAAGGTTCTTCATTTTCAGATTTACTTGATTGGTTAATCACATGGAATATATTCAGAAAAAGGCTACCAAGTACTTTGGATCTCACCTCCCCTTCAGTGGAATCATGAGCTAGGACCAATGTAACCTTGCTGCCCACAAAAACACATTCTTTGCTTCACCATGCAATTAATAGTGTTGGATTCTTAGTTGTCGAACTTGATATCAGTTTTGATTGCATGCTTCAGTTTATGATTGCTTAGTTTCATAGTCATTTCACGTATTTCATTTCGAATAAACTTCTGTTCATTTCCTTTTGCTGTTAGGTCAGATTAGAGTAAAGTAACTAGGTCATAGGTTTTATAAGTGTTTGTTTGGTCAGTTTGAAAAACCACTTGCAGAGTACCTGTTATCCTTCCTTACCTACCCATACTCCATCCAACCTACCTGCTTCACCCTTCACTTAGAACCCTTACCTTACATTTGCCTCATCCGCTTACTTTGCCATGATTCTCATATTCTTGTGCAACATCGTTTCATCCCTCCTTGAACGGATCTCACCATCTATGCCACTCCTCAACTCCATCCTCCAAGTCTTGAACTCCCCTACGTCCCTATTTCACCTCCATACTCATTCCTCCACCTTTTTTCCTCCATCCATGCTTCAAAACCCCATTTCTGAACATCCTGTAGAAAAATTACAGAACATCCTGTAGAACCCCTGCAGACTTCCTGTAGAAGCTCACGAATGAGGTTTCTTGATAGCCAAACTCTGTGAAACTCTCTGGAAGGGTGTTGGGGACTCCTTAGACCCTCTCTGAACCTTCCCGACCTCTTCCAAGCATTTCTCCTCCTTGATCCACCTCTGCACAGTCAAAAATAGTTAAAAGCACATGTATGATAATTCCAACAACTTAATAAAAAATACAAAAAGATGTTTTCTTCAGATAGAGGTAGTCTAGACACATGTATTTTACCTTCATAGAAGTAATGGCATCTCTTTCAGTAGTTTGCATGCTCTCCTTTGCGTCAGTAGGACTAGCTGGTAGAATTAGGGTTTGCTAGGGTTTGCGTTCCTTTTTGGCTTTCAGTTTCTTTTTGCTATTAGATTAGCTTCCTTCGAGTTAGCTTTCATCCATCAATTAAAAAGCTTCTTCTAAGAGCTCATAGAAGTTGGCTTAAGCTCCTAGTGGACTTGTGCCAGCTGACCAAGTGACAGCTGCGGCAAGAGCTAGTACTTGTGCATACAGCACCGTCGCTTCCAAGTTTGTTACGAACTACCGGGTTGATAAAATTAAAGAAGGGAGTTCCAGGAGTTGTAGCATTATTGCTACAATACTGGAGCCCACCAAGTGGTATGGTACTAGGATCCATAAAGGGAGAGAATTGGCTTAATATATAAATAATGTATTAAATTGCACACAAATTAAGATGATGGTTCATGCGTTTATGAACCATAGTGAATACAAAATTGAAATATAGCCCTAGTGGAAGAATAGAGAGGATACCATCTAAAGAAGTATCCAGTTGAGGAATGCTTGCTTTAGTTTGTTATATTTTAAGCATGTGGGATGTTAGAAATTAAACAAGGGGGCATACAATTACAATCTTTGTCACTCTAAGACCTATTTAGGTATGTGTATCATTGGTTTAATTATTCACCAATAGACTTAAGTGATATTTTGGGGGGGCTGGAGGGAGTGGGTGTTGGGTGGGGGAATGTCGGCTAAGGGGGGCATGTTATATATGAGCAATTGGGAAAATAGAGCTTTTTAGATAATTTGTAATTGCTCACAATTGATAAAGAAGGAAACAAAAGACAACACAATAGAATCACTATAAATAAAAGTATCTTATCTTATCTTGTCTTTATAGGGTTAAAGACAAGATAAGATAAGCCCTGAGGGTTAGCTCACTTGGCCGATTTCCCATTGCTAAAGTACCTAACCATTGGAAGGTTACAGGGTTAATTCTCCTCGATGGCCTTGGGGTTAGGATCTGCTAGTTTGGTAGGCAGTATGTGATCCATTCAGGTTGGACCGCCAAAGTGTCTATGATATTCTTGAGTGACATTTAAACTAAAGTTAGTCATAGATTTAGTCAAGTCAAGTGTTTAAAATTATTGGTATCACCTTCTCCTTCTTGTTCTTTCCAAGGGATTTATGGGAAATGATGATAGTAATCCTAGCAAACACATTATATTGTTCATCCTACTGGGTGTTGTCACTTAGTGCCTATCAAAGGCTTGAAAAAATATCTTAAGTGATTACTTTAAGAGCAAAAAAGGCTTGTAACCTTAAGGATTGGAGTGGTATGGGCCTTCTCGAGACCTATACTCAAGCCCAAATCTTTTGCGCTAAAAGGATGATACATTCCTTGAAAGTTATTGTGTTGGAGATTTTCTTGCATTAATGAGAAAAACCCCCTTATTAAGCCAGGGTGTAAGCTAAACAAAAAAAATGATTAATAGAAGGATAAACACATGAGCATTACAACAAAAAGCAAAAGATAAGAAAGAATCCATGCAATTAAACTACAAGTTTAACCATAAGAATGCCATTTACACATACGAAATTGGAGGGAAACAACTATACTCATGTATTAGTCCAATGGAAAAGCATAATATGAGTAATTTAAATTAGTGAGAATGGTTGGATGCAAGTGGGCTCCATCGTTTTCTTTGTGATGGGTTCTTTTGCTTCTCAAGCTCTCTCTCACATTGGTGAATGAGGAAATCTTTGTTCTTCGAGGAAAGAAAACAAACAAGAATGATGGTAATGAATGGTAGAGATGAGGGAGTGAGATGATTATCTCCAATCTCATTCCCCCAACACAACATTTAATTCTTTAAGGAGACTCTAGGGGATCAAAGTACTCCTAATTAATGGGATGATAGTTCAAATTCCTTGAGCACATCAACCTCAGGCCACTAAATTCAAACCTACCACCTTAAATGCACCATAGAGGTAAACTTCACACATGTGGGTAACGTTTTGTGGGTATTAAAGGATATCCCACTAAAATCTCCCAAGTGTTCGTGAAGGTAGGTCAAGTAAATGAATTAAAACCCACTTTCAAAGGTTTATTCTTGATATTTGGGTGTTGCATAGTGGCCATGTGGTTCTTGTCAAGTAATGATGCTTCTTAATAATCACCTAAATGTCTCTTGTGAGAATAATTAAGGCAATAACACTTGGTTCTCAATGTTTTGGGTTAATAGCACTTATATAACCAAAATAAATCATTGTTTTCTATGCCACATGCTTGTTTTCTAAAACTAGTATAGAAAGAGAGTTTGTCCAAGAAGAAAGGACTATCCACAAAAAAGTGATGAATCCCACCTGCAAAACAACCAAACGTGCATATGATAGTGATCTCCAATAAAAATGAGATGGGCATTCCATGCTCGTGATATTTCCAAAGTACATTACATTAGAAGAAATGGGCATTCAATGACTAAATCTGAACAACACTATCCACCCGTATGAATATAACAATGTTAGTTACTACCTAAGAGTGTTGCTAACTAAAAATATTAGTACAAAAGCATTTGTCACCCATAGGAGCATAAGTAATAGTAGAGGACTACTCACTGAGAGGGGGCCTAGAACCTATAGAGAGCCACCTAAAGAGGGTTTCCACTTGAGGGTATTGATAACCATATAAGTCTAACAGTCTTTGATTGGAGCTGGAACATCACAACCATCATAATATACAACTCACCCTCATGTGATAATGATATAATGGCAAACACAAGGGAGCCCTTTGAATCAAAGAGTAATGATGACTCTCTATGTTTAATCCAAGATTCACCTTTAGTGATGGAAATGTGAACCGAGGTACATGTGAGCCTCTCTATGCACTCCTAAAATTAAATGAGTCGATGTTGATGGGATTGGGTATGTAAGAGTGATGAATAAAAGGTCACTCGAGATTAAAAAGATCAACAAGTAACTAATTATTAATGGATTAGGAATTTCTTATTGACACATATTTCTTATTGACACATGAGATTTGGCTAGTGAGGATGGGACTGAAGACTTCCCTTGGGTGGATCATAAAAGGTAGTTGGCATGGGAAGCAATAAGAACTAATCAAACATAATGCAACTTGGTGTTGAGTGATAATAGGGTTATTAAAATTACTCATGCAAGAATGGGATTAAGGGTTGGGTGGATACAAATAGATAAATAAGTGATGAAGTAAACTTTGGGGAATCACAATGATAAATAACGGGATACAGGGAATGTTATAGACAATTAGAATCAATATAGACATGTGTGAGTTAGTGCGGCCCAGGGGTGTGTTGTAGGCTCAAAATGTCTTCCTCAACATTATGAGGGAGACCACCCGGTCGAGAACTTAAAGCAACTCCTTTTCCGTTTAGAATGGTGATTCCAACTGGTTAAACTAGGTGCAATTACCCTCTCTACCTCTATTGGCTTAAAGTATGACTTTCGGCTACCAATAGATAAGAGACATCATATCGACTCTTCTTGTGGATCAAGCAAGAAAGTGATCCTTAAGCTGATCTAGGGCTCAACCAAGCCACAACTAAAGTTTGCCTCTTTGATAAGAGGACTTATAGAAATGTAATGGTTAATCTAAATGCAAACTAAACCTATAATACAAGCAAAAGGAAAAAAATCCTAAGCTTATATCGATTAGGAAGATGTAGATATAACCCAACCAAGAGAAATGTAATTAAATGATTGGGATTTAAATATGTTTGGCTTATAATGAATATCAAGCTAATGAAGTAGTTAAATTACCTGATATTATGAATACCAAAACAAATTTTGTTCAGATATCTATTAACACGAATGATTAATCATTAACATTAGGATGTAATTCTCATAATGCTAATAATCATTAAATTGTTAACAATGAATTATGAATCAATAACATTAGGAAATAGTTCACATAATGCTACTAGTAATTAAATCAAGATTAAATGACAGATTTCTTAAGAAATAGTTACTCAGAAATCTGGTTTCAATGCATAAGAGCAAAAGAAAAAAACTTATAAAAGAATCATGAGACAAACAGATTAGATAGCTAAGCCATAAGAAAGGAATTCATATTGACAAAAGTGCACAAATATAAATCCAATAACATAATTCTGCTATCAAAAGAAATGAGATCTACATTAAAAATAATAGTATTCAAAACACAGATTGCTTAAATCTGGCCTCTTGCCAATTCTTTGAATTTGATTTTCAACAGTCCTCTATAACTCATAAAATTTGTTGTTAAAACAAGAGTTGTAATAATGCAAACTCTGCTCTCCATACATAGTTCATAATGCAAAAGAAAAATCCTCAATTACCCCAGATCTGAGATTGATCCTCTTTGCCTACAACATGAAACCCCTATTACAATAGTGCTTTAAGAATTCCAGAATTGTAGAGAAGAGAACCCCCTATCTATATTCTTCAAAGTACTACTTATAATTACAAAATGAATTTAAAATAGAAGAGTTGTTGAAGAACAAATCTGCTCGATCAATTTTCATTGATCAAAATTCATTTTCTTCTATTGCTGGAGCAATTCCATTATTTGAAATCTCTCTTCCTCATCTCTTCAACTGTTCTCTTGCCAAAACCAATCAAAATTCAATTAAAATAAAAAATACTAAATATGGAAAATAAAATATTTTTCCAATCAAAACTTAAATAAATAAATAAAATAAAATTTGAGCTTTCCACTGATCCTTGTAAAGATCCTATTGGTCAAATAGAACATAATCGAATGGGTTTGCATTCAGTGGAGGCTATGAGCAAATGAAAATGCAAAAAAATAAACCAAGGATATTAATTTTGTTTACAAATTAGGAGCTTGATCTTCTGTTAAATTTTGGACTCATTAAATGACTAAATCTAGTCATGCAACTACTTCAGAAATATTCTCCATGATTTTATCTATCCAACAAGCGATCCTCGACCTCATTTGGCCAAGTAAAACTCAACTTATGAGCTTGCAAAATTGAAAAGTCAAATTCTGAAAAATTTGATGCCTAAGCCCAAAAAAATAAAATTTAAAAATCTAATCTTAAATTCACTGTTACTATTAATTTAAAAATATTAAATTAATTACAAACTAATTATACACCGTTAAAATAAAATAAGTTATAATTATAATTAAAATATATAAATATTTTAATTAAAATATGATATAATTATAATAAAAACAAACTCCTTATAAAATCTCACGTGGGTTTTGGATTCGTAAACGAATCAAAATGAAAGAGGAGAGGAATATAATATGAGGTGAAGGTATGAACATTTTAATATGGAGACATGAGTCATAAGGTCACTTTTGATAAAACAAATAACCCAACATATTTTGAATATTAAAACTTATTATTATCGTAAGTTTTTAAAACGAACCAAATTAAAATGTTGATATTGAACTAAATTAAAATGTTGATATCTGGAAATATTTTATATCAAGATTACGATGAAATATTGAGATTTTTTTAAAATATCCAGAAAATTTTATCGGATATTGAGACTTTTCATTGAGACTTCTGTAAAGGAAGGGAGGATATGAGGTGAAATGGGGCCCACTTGGAGTAGAACTCTTCCATTATAAACTACAACGACTTTAGTAATTAAAAATTCTACAAAATGAACTACAACCACTTTGCAATTTTGAGATTTTAAGTCTTGTAATTTCTTTTAAAATTAGGAATTGGAATCAATCACTGAGATCCCAAAAAATGTATAATTTTAATTGTTCTACAATTTGGTTGAGCGATTTTGTAGGTTTATTAGTGAAAAACGAAAATATTAGTAAAAATTAACTAAGAATTAATATTTATAATGAATTACAAATTTATTTACAAAAATTATAATAATATACATTTTGTACATTTTTTAACCGAGACGGTGAAAATTATCGAACTTTTGATGAACACCATTTGCAAACCGTGTAACCAAATGAGATCAAACAAGTACCAATGAAAGCTAGCGAAAAGCCAAACTCAATGAAGCAATCAAAATGGAAATCTGACGAAAATAAAGAAAATGGCAAAATTGTAGGATACTTAACCAAAAGAAGATATTAAAAATGTGATTTAGCTAAAGATTTATGGAAAGGGTCCCCATTGTTTGAAATAAATAAGTAAAAAATGGGAGCTTTGAGTTTTCACTACAACAGGGTGATAAGGATTGTTTCCATGTTTATGTGATGTTATTGTACATTGGAATAGTATGAATGTTGATGTTTCCCTCATTTTTGTTTTTTGAAGTTTTGTATATTTTAGTATTTTTTTGCTATAATGAATAAAACAATATAGATACATTATATGCAAGGATATGGGTGCCCTGAATAATGTGACCAAGCAACTCAACCTTGGGTAGCTAGAGTGATGGAAGTGAATAAGAGAGGGAGCCCTATGGTGGGTCTCTTGGGAAGGGTAGATACATAATGGAGTGGAATGTAGATGATCTCCCAATCATGGATGAGATGAGAGGCTATTAGGTTGAGGTGAAGCATTTACGAAAACAAACCATAAAGAATGTGATTCGTTCGGAATCTAGGGGCATGGGTTAGCATAATGATGAGATTAGAGCACGAGGCATGTCATCTAAGATGAAATTTATACAAAATCTAGATCCTAGGGTGAAATAGTAGCACACATGTTGTTATGAAATGAGATAATAAGATGTTGTAGCTGCTGCAACACCCTCTAAAATTTTGGCTTACACTCAATCTCAAAGCCTTCCTTTGTCTTTTACATCGTTGTTGCAAACACTAGAGCTCATTTCATGAGTTCTCTTGCAGTGCTTTGGTCCCTTTTGCATGTTGGGTTAACTGTCGTCTTTTTGCATGTTTGGCTGTCGTGCAATGTTTGCAAGCCTATTCTGATGGTTTCGAAGGTCAGTCTTTGTGTATATGAGTTGTCCTAACCATATAAGCATCTGTCACACCATACACAAAGTCTTGAGCACTGTTGCACAAGTGTCATCACGGTCATCCTAAAACCTATCTTAAGTGTCGCACTTGTTGTATCTTGTCGTGAGGCAGACACATGGAGGGAAATGCTTTGTTCATGTGTTCGGATGATCTATGTTGTTATGTCATCAAAGTATGCTAAGTGTGTGATCATAGTCAAGCTTCATCACAACTCATCAACTATCCCACACTTAGCCATTCTCGGAAAATCTTCCCGACCAAGCAACTTAGCTTCACCAGGCCCCAACTGAACTGTACATTGCGCAATATCAACCCTCTACGTTGTGACCTTGCTGCTTGTAACTACATAATTTGTAGTCCCTGTCTCCCATGGTTGTTGCACTATGCAATTCCTGTGCCTTACTCCTGACCTTGATCCCGAGAATTGTGCAGTTATGTACCCTAGCCTACCTTGAACTATGCACTCCACATCTTCAAGCCTCAAGCTCTTCCCCTAGATGTTGGAAATGCGCAATGTGCAGAAGCTCAGCTTCCCTTGACGTCCAAAACTGCACAATTTTCTTTCCTAGTGTCCACTCCCTCAGCTAGACCCCACAGTCTCTAGAAACTGCACAGTCTTGTCCTCTAGGCCTCCCTGAGCTGCACACTACACAGTCTTAGGGCTCAAGCTCTTCCCCTCAACTACTAGAACTGCGCAATGCACAGTCACCGAGCCCCTCCTCAAAACCTATCACTTGTCCTGGGCTCAGTTAATGGACCAGAATGCATCATCTTAGACTAGGTCTTTTTCAGATTGGTATTGTCTCGTCATGAGTGAATTGTAGGAACATGTACATTATCATGTCATGGAAAGATGATGGAGAAGGAGAAGAAGGAGGGAAGCATGCCTAAATACTCTCTTGTAGTTGAACTTACAAGTTGATCAATTGAGAGAAAGAAAAGGGACACAAGTTTGCGACCACCATCCAAGACTAAATATCATTGAAGATTTCGCTTCACCAAGCCATGCAGAGGTGAAGAGAAAGCATATCCAAGAATACATACAACACTGAGCAGCAACAATGACTTGACATTACCACATTATCAAGCAATCCATGTTAGTAGTGTCATGCCATGTTACGTCATGAGTGGTCATATGCCACATCACTATTGTGGACCATGTATATTGTATTCAAATGTATTCTAAAGTGGAAGTCCAAGGACACAAATGGAATGTAAAGAGTCATGTAATTTGAAAGTCATAGGAAGTCAAAGAGTCACCCTTGGTTATATATACTCCCTCATTGTATGAGTGTTGGGTCTAAAATGTGGATACAAAATAGAGTTTCATTTACTATCAACCCAAGTAAGTAAAACTTTGAGGAACATCCACCGTATGTGGACTTAGAGACAAGATAAACTAAGCTAGGTGAAGAAATGCCAAAGCTCCCTTACAAGAGGTTTTTCATTGGGATCTCCAACAACTATTTAGTCATTTAACAAAATGAAATCTAAAAATTAAAAGACATTGTGATAAGTGTAAGAAATATTAAAGCTCCTTTACAGGAGACTGCTCATTAATATTTCTAATCATCTTAATCAACAAAACCTAATTCTGATTGATTGCAGGAAATAGTAAAGCTTTCTTACAAGAGACTATTCATTTATATCTCAAGCATATAAATAAAAAACTTAAACTAATGAAATCAAACATTAAATAACAAATCAGATTCATTGAAGGAAACATTAATACTTTCTTACGAAAGGTCATTTATTAATATTTCAAACATATGAACCTAATAATTTAATCTAATGAAATTCACAAACAAACATAAAATAAAATCCTACCAAAATAAAAGTGTACTTGCTAGGCAATGGGGATCCTTCCAAGGATTCACAAGCACACCAAAAGAGAAGTCAAATGTAGAGGATCAAAGAAGCTCCATTTTATTCATCATCAATTGTAAAGTTCAATTACAACCATTACAATGATTCTCCAAATCTAACTTCTCATTACCAACCTATAAGATACTAAGATTACAAATGAAGGACGAGGTTTTAAAATTCTAAAAATTAAGATTACAAACTAATATTACAAAAAATGAAGATTACAAATGAAAGAGATAACACTCCTATTTATACAAAAGCTATGATAACAAACTCATAAATGTAGACCCACTATTCCCTCCTTTGATCCACATATTTCTCAACCAATGGTGACACATAACCCTATCCTCCATGAGGTCCATGATCTTCTCCATGAGGTCCATGATCTCCTCAAATTCGAATTTGAACATAGAGTGCCACATACAGATGCCTTGGAAGCTTCCTTTGTACCTACACATGTCAAATTTCTCATTCCAATTGTTAGGTATAAGTATATGGATATTATTTTCTAAAGTTTAACCACAAATTCACTTAAAAATACTAAGAATTAATAATGTTTTGGAAAATACAATGGTAACCCATTTAATGATGAAAGTGAAGTTAATTTGGTGACATGGTGGCGGAATAGAGGTGAGAAAATGTGTGAATGGAGCGAAAGTGGATGTATTTTAAGGATAATTCTTAGGCCCAACATACCCCCAAACTGAAGGTATTGCATGTCCTCATGCAATCTATTACATTACTTTTGATACTTGAGTGTTTTGGCTTAAGATTTGCATGATATCATTTACTTAACTTTTGCAAAGTGTTTTTGATGAATTCCAACTTGGTTGGTTCTTATGTTTCAACCATATTTTGTTTGTTGCCTTCAATTTTAATGTATGAACTTTGCATAATGATAATTTGATTTTTATTGCAAAGTATTTTTGTTGGAATGCATCATGGTTGGTTCTTGTGTAACAACCATGATTGTATTGCATCCAATTAGCTTTTAAGTACCTTTTACAAAGCCATTTATATGCTCATGTAATAGTGAATATATGTTGAAGGTATGTGGGTTTTAGAATGTGATATATGAATATGGAAAAATATGAATGTGACAAAGTATGAATGTAAATGTATCCCCCCCCCCCCCAAACTGATGGCTTTGGCAATTTTGTGAAATGAAGAAAGGAAGTTGTGTTTTTTTTGTTTTGTTTTTTTTTCTTAACGAAAAATTATCATTCTAGTTTTCCAAGGAATTAAATGGTTAAAAGTTAGAAAATATCATACCTCAACTTACCCTTTAAAACATGGATGAGAGTTGTGCATGTGTGGTTGAAAAATTCTGATCATAGTCTTCTTCACTTGGCTGTGAAAATGGTGGATGAAGTCGAAAAAGTGAATCTTTTATTGTTGTTGTATCTGCTGCTAAATTTGTTGCTAGATATTATGTTGAATGTTCAAAATCTGCTGCTGAATGCAGTTGAAAATGTATAAGGCTTGGAAGGTATACAAAATTTAGAATTTACACTTCCCCCCCAGCTTTATTTATTGACTTGTCCTCAAGTCATTTACCTCAAAAACTGAAAAGTAATGAATATAATTCTGCTTCCTTTGCTACAAAATGATTGGTTTTCAAGTCTTCAACATGCTTTGGCACAATTCTTGTCATGTGAATGAATGTTATGGTGTCGAACATAACAAGAAAGTTTTAACTTAGTGGTCATTGATGGATGCCACTAGTCAACACGAGATCTCCCATCTTTGATGTGGATGAGCGTCAAGATGCCCTGAACACATCTTTCTAAGTATGAATGAATTTGTTGTTGTCAAATACTTAGAAGATCCGACGAACGATGGACGTTGATGTATTCCCTTGTTTATCGGCATGATAGCTTGCCCTTAAGGCATGCAAGCTTCAAGGTGTTTTTAGAATAATATTTAGACGCAAGGACTATGGACTCAATGGTGTATGGAAGCAAGGTTTATTTACAGGGGTAGTGAAATGGAAACTGACAATGATTATGTAACGTGGAACAAAAGCTTGTAAATGAGCTTCGTTTCTTTTATTGGTGGGTTAGGATTGATGAAAATGTAATGAAGTGTATGTGGGTAATGGGAAATGGATAATGAATCTTGCTGGGAAAAAGCGAATTATGGCATGCAAAATCTCAAAAATAGCAAATCTGCTGATTAATTCTGGAATTTCTGCTAAAATAGCTGAGTTTGACCAGCGTTGACCAGCCACCTGTAGACTTTGAATTAAAAAATGGATAGGTATTTCACCATTCTTGGACATTTAGGAACAAACCCCAGATCTTCGAATTTTCTAATCTGTCATGCAACATGTCAAACCATTAAGCTATTACAGGAAGTTGTAAGAACTTGTAATTTTCTGGAAATTTTGTTTATGATCATGGACTTGTTCTTTAGAATTTCTCATGAAATTGTGGGCACAATTAGTTTCCTCAATGATCTGTTGATCATCCGAAATCTGCAAAAAAATAACTTGGCATAAAGAACATTAGTGTGTTCAAAAAGGAATGGCCAATTCCTTGATGATTCTTACGCAAAAATTAATGCCAAATGAAATGGATTAAGGAAAATCAAAAGCATAATTTTAGTTCAATTCCTGATGTTGATAACAATCCATTTTTAATAAATACCCATGAAAAATAATTTTCTTCCTGTTTGTGTCAGATGGTTCATGGAATGTGCATGGCAAAAAGCTTGGCATTAGAGATTTGTTGTATCTTGCAGATTAGTATATTACATATAAGCATAGAACAAGAATAAAAGCATAGATTTTAATTCCAACTATAATCATCCAAACGTTCAATAAACGAATCCTCATAATTTGCTTCCAAATGGAACCGTCTGTGTCATTGGGCTAGTCCAACATTTAACTTTGCCTATACTATTATATTTTTAGATATGTAGTCATATTCCTTACTCCACAATCTAGGAGGTCTTCGGTTTCCATAGCTTTAAATTGTACCTTGATTATGCATAGTATGTTTTATGTAATTGACACACTTCCAGTTCAATATGACAACTGATAACAAGTTTCATTTCAATCCTACAAACAATAGATAAATCAATGGATTCCACTCTCTCCCTTCAAAATATACATTTAGATTAATCTGATTACTGCCACTTAAATTCATCTCTTCTCTGCATGATGTCTAGCTTTTATAAATTTGTGCCATAATATGAGTTCAGGCTAGAAAAAAAAGTAAACATAAGAAGTTCTGGTAGCCTGGAAAAGGTTTTGGGTACCCTCATTTTTGTATGTGGAGCCATGAGTGTGACTCTGTACAAGGGTCCCGTTATAAGAAACTTCTGGTTTCTAAACCATGATTTAGACGACAGTCACGATACTGCCTAGAGCACAATTGCAGTCAAAGATTGGATTATAGGGTCCCTTTTCCTTGCAGGAGCCTCCATCTCTTGGTCCACTTGGAACATAATGTAGGTAATCTGTTTAATGTTAATCTATTCGTTGATCCTCCTTCTGCATTGTTGCTAACAAGATCTCTCTAAAGCAATTTGACATATTCAGGTGGAAAATGTGAAGAAATATCCCGTTGAATTGTCCATCACTGCTTTCACCACCTTTTTGGCATCTATACAATTAGCTCTTTTAACATCTCTTACTCTACGTGAGTTAGCTGCTTGGAGTAATGGGAGATTGAGTTTATAAGTATTTCGTATTCTGTATGGATAACAACTCAATGCCAGTCTGATCATTGCGTGGTTACAAATATCTAAGTTGTCCATTCATTATTATCTTGTTTTCAATTTTGAATCCATATAGACTGATAGCAAGGGATTTGATGGTCATAGAAATCTGCGTCACTGCCAGCAAAACCCGTAATTGTCTGTGCGTTAATTTAAAAAACCATTTTTTCTTCACGGTGTCACCAAAACAGGGTCCCGAAGAACAGCGATTTCCTCTCAAAATGTTAGGAATCCAAGGAAACGATTCTAGGTTATGTAACTCATTCTGTTCCGGAAAAAACCCATGTCTTCATTTTTTCAAATTCGCCCTGGTTCAATTAGAAACTGCTTTTTAAAACTGACGTTTTTGCAGAGGTTGTGTTTCTTTGCTGCGTTTTTGTTGGAGTCTGGGCTAGTGTCTTTTGTTGGTGCTGGTGCGGTTTGAGAGATCGGTATTCAGATTCGGATGCTCATGATGGAGTTGTTGCCTAATGACTGGATAGAGAAGTTATTCATATGGATGTTAAACCCATAGAGAAGTTCAACGTTGGGAGCTGGGAGCTGTTGTTCAACGCATATTCATATGGATGTGCCTTCCCCTTTAGTAGAGCAGAAGAGCAAGAGAGCTAGAATATAGTGCAGCAGAATAGTACGCAACAATTATGTACAATTTTGTATGGATCTGTACAGCCAAAATCGTAAAGCAGAGCCATATAGGTGCAGGAATATAACAAGTCATATAGTGGTTTGCTATTATTTTTCCCGATTTATATGTAGGTTGTTTTCTCGATTTCCATGTAGGCAGATTTATCATTTTCTGTGCAAATCTGTTTTGCATTGATTTGATTTACCATGCAGTATGCTTGTTCAACATAGTGTGGAGGTTTCCTTGTTAGATTGAGACCTGGAATCAGTCAAAGTCTATGGGAAGCACGAGTCTTATAGTAGGGAGATATGATTCAACGATGGTAAAAGTCATACATACAAATAAGTGAGACCCTTTCTAGTGGCCAACATAATCTACACTACACTTTGGCAGCACAAAAGTATATCCATTGGCATTTTCCATATATTTCCAATTCCTTATTGGGCATATTCATTTTCATTTGTTGTTGGCATTTTCCATATATTTCCAATTCCTTATTGTGCATATTCATTTTCATTTTTTGTTTGCAAAACACATGTGTTCCATCGATGTAATACATTGTGTAATCAAACAAATTGGAAATAGCTTTGATATGATTTATCAGTATTGAAAGCATTCTTATGTAGTTTTAATGATTTGTGCAAATTCCGAGCAAGAGTTTTTTAATTTAATTTTGAAAATAAATCAAGAGATTTTCTAATCTTCCTGATCACTTGAAGTGCAAGAAGAGAGCATACTAACTTATTGATTTGTTTTTATTATTTTTGCAAGTTAGCGTGGATGAAGTGTAAATTTATTCATGAGAAATGATGATGATTTTTTTCAAAGAAACACAAGACTAAAAACTCTAGCGAGATCTCGTTTTATTTTTCTAATCTATTCTACCTTAACTTGCTTGAAAGAATTTTTTTTATTTCCTAGGTAAAAGCATGCTTCCAGTGAAGCCACCTATGGACTAAGAATTCGAAAATGCTCACATCAAGATTTAAAATTTTTACTTGATTATTTGCAAGGATGTGAGTAACCTGTTTTATTCTTGGATTTGGTGCAAGGTTCTTTTGAAACCAATCTTTGATATTGTTCTTGCTCTCCAAGAAGTACCTATTTAACATCTTCAAATTTCTCATTCGTAGATGAATTAGTAAGAAATGGGGGGTTTGATAAAAAAAAACTGAATTTAAAATCAAACTAAGTATGAAAAATCAAAAAGCTCAAACTTGAACTCCTTTATGAAGATCCTGATGTCACGAAGTTTCACAAGTTAGTTCATAAAAAGAATTTGTAATAAAAATAACTTCCTAAGTCTATCTCTAAATGATCCTCCCCGGAAACGGCGCCAAAATGTTGGGTCTAAAATGCGGATGCAAATTAGAGTTTCATTTACTCTCAACCCAGGTAAGTAAAACTTCGAGGAATATCCACCGTATGTGGACTTAGAGACAAACTAGACTAAGCTAGGTGAAGAAATGCCAAAGCTCCCTTACAGGAGGTTTTTCATTGGGATCTCCAACAACTATTTAGTCATTTAACAAAATGAAATCTAAAAATTAAAAGACATTGTGATAAGTGTAAGAAATATTAAAGCTCCCTTACAGGAGACTACTCATTAATATTTCTAATCATCTTAATCAACAAAACGTAATTCTGATTGACTGCATGAAATAGTAAATCTCTCTTACAAGAGACTATTCATTTATATCTCAAGCATATAAATCAGAAACTTAAACTAATGAAATCAAACATTAAATAACAAATTAGATTCATTGAAGGAAACATTAATACTTTCTTACGAAAGGTAATTGATTAATATTTCAAACATATGAACCTAATAATTTAATCTAATGAAATTCACACACAAACATAAAATAAAAGCCTACCAAAATAAAAGTGTACTTGCTAGGCAATGGGGATCCTTCCAAGGATTCATAAGCACACCAAAAGAGAAGTGAAATGTAGAGGATCAAAGAAGCTCCATTTTATTCATCATCAATTGCAAATTGCAATTACAACCATTACAATGATTCTCCAAATCTAACTTCTCATTACCAACCTATAAGATACTAAGATTACAAATGAAGGACTAGGTTCTAAAATTCTAAAAATTAAGATTACAAAAAATTAAGATTACAAATGAAGGAGATAACACTCCTATTTATACAAAAGCTATGATAACAAACTCATAAATGTAGACCCACTATTCTCTCCTTTGATCCACATATTTCTCAACAGATGGTGACACATAATCCTATCCTCCATGATCTCCTCCATGAGGTCCATGATCTTCTCCATGAGGTACATGATCTCCTCAAATTCGAATTTGAACATAAAGTGCCACATAAAGATGCCTTGGAAGCTTCCTTTGTACCTACACATGTCAAATTTCTCATTCCAATTGTTAGGTATAAGTATATGGATATTATTCTCTAAAGTTTAACCACAGTCACTTAAAAATACTAAGAATTAATAATGTTTTGGAAAACACAATGGTAACCCATTTAATGATGAAAGTGAAGCTGATGTGGTGACATGGTGGTGGAATAGAGGTGAGAAAATGTGTGAATGGAGTGAAAGTGGATGTATTTTAAGGATAATTCTTAGGCCCAACAATGAGAAAATGAATTTTCACCTTGGCTCCTCCCGCAAGGCATTAGAGAGATCGACTAGTTCTTTGAGGAGCTAGGAGTGGCTCCAATGTCCCACTATTTGGGCTAATGATGTACATTGTAAACATGTGTCTTGGAACTTTTACTTAATAACAAAAGCCTTCAAGGCCAGCACGTTCTTCATGCATGGACTATGAATATTTGTAAGACTATTCTATGGATGTTTGTATTTCATGTTTGCTTCCACATGTGCTAAGATAGTTGAACTATTTCAGTTATTTTAGTACTTATCTTATTGAAAATGTGATGTAATGGTCTTTATTATTGTCCCATCCTTGTGGACTATTCTGCGGGATTCTAGACAAATCTTTCTTCATTTATTGGTTGTAGCGACCGTTGCGTCTGTTGTGGACTATTCCACTGCATGTTAGATGGATCCTTCTGGTTCATGTGTGTCTCTTCTTGGGTGGTACTATTACCTCTCTCTTAGAGTCTCACTTTTCTCCCCCCCTTGTAGTAGAAGAACCTCGACACAATTGCAACTGAACACTAACTAGACACACCCCCTTGCTTTTCGAAGATACCTTTGCACCCCTCTCTCATTGACAGTGAGAGCCAAGGCAAATCTTTAAGAATTTGGCAATTGGGGCTTTGTTTTGGATGGGACTCCTACACCAAACGGTGTGAGGTCTAATTGGGACTTCACATCGAGGAGATCCCCTGAATGTTTGCGGGTCCAACATTGTCAACATTTATGGCGCTAGAAGGATGGAAACCAATATTTTATGGCTGATAAACCCACCGACTCCATCATTCCATCTTTTGGTCAAGACAACAACATTCATTTCACCTCCCCTAATTGCGCTTCTGAATTTGGTGATTGTTCTTGGCCCAAGCCTAAACATGAAATTCTGTATGATCAGATTCCGGCCATTCGCCCTATAACCTTTCAATCTGCAAAATTTGTTGGATTGATGCCGATATTGATACTAGTGTAGTTCCCAATCCCTGTACATATGATTTTTGGACTTTGTACTTCGATGGTTCCAAAATGTAGGAGGGCTCTAGAGTTGGTTGTGTTTTAATAGATCCGTTGCAGAGAAAGCATTTGGTCTTGTGCTACTTGGAATTTGAGTGCACGAACAACACTACAAAGTATTAAGCACTCATTTTGGGCTGACAAAAATCCATTGACAATTGCGTCCGTTATGGACGATTCTGCTGCATGTTAGATGGATCCTTTTGGTTCATGTGTGTCTCTTCTTGGGTGGTACTATTACCTCTCTCTCAGAGTCTCACTTTTGTCCCCCCCCTTTGTAGTAGAAGAACCTCAACATAATTGTAACTGAACACTCACCAGACACACCCCCTTGCTTTTCGAAGATACCTTTGCACCCCTCTCTCGTTGACAGTTAGAGCCAAGGAAAATCTTTAAGAATTCAACAACCAGGGCTTTATTTTGGATGGGACTCCTACACCAAATGATGTGAGGTCTAATTGGGACTTCACATCGAGGAGATCCCCTGAACATTGGCGGGTCCAACATTGTCAACATTTCAGGTGCTAGGAGGATGGAAACCAATATTTTATGGCTGATAAACTCACTGAATCCATCATTCCATCTTTTGGTCAAGACAACAACATTCATTTCACCTCCCCTACTTGCGCTTTTTGAATTTGGTGATTGTTCTCGGCCCAAGCCTAAACGTGAAATTCTGTATGATCAGATTCGGGCCATCCGCCCCATAACCTTTCATTTTGCAAAATTTGTTGGATTGATACCAAGATTGATACTAGTGTAGTTCCCAGTCCTTGTACATATGATTTTTGGACTTTGTACTTCGATGGTTCCAAATGCAGGAGGGCTCTAGAGTTGGTTGTGTTTTAATAGACCCGTTGCAAAGAAAGCATTTGATCTCTAGCTGCTTGGAATTTGAGTGCACAAACAACACTACAAAGTATCAAGCACTCATTCTGGGCAGGCAAAAATCCATTGACCTCAATGTTTCAATCCTGAAAGGGGTAGGTGACTAAAAAATTGTGGTGCATTAGGTACATAATATTATATGGTATGTGTCACCTCATCTTAAAAGTTATTAACAAGAGGTATGGCATATTATTTAACATTTCCTTGCTTTCAATATTATTTATGTTCTAAGAATGCGTAATGCCACTGTGGATGCATTAGAAAACGCTACTGCTAGGTTGTCACCATTGAGGACGGCTTTTTTGTTGAAATTATTTATAAACCTTTCCTCCCCGATAATATCACTAATTTACGCTTTTTTATGATGACCAATATATATTGTGCTTCAAGGAAAATGTTGATTTATTCAAAGATGCAGTGATCGATGAGGATGAGAACAAAAAGGAATTGCAGGATGCAGCCAATGCAAGCAAAGGAAACCTCATCCCCAAGGGTGTGGTATTGTTGGAAAAGTTGTATGACCTGTAGAATCGCTTCCGAGGGCCTGTCAATGTTAAAACCCACAGTTCCACACTGTTGCATGAGCATATTAACTTGGGAACATATAAGTATATGAAATATGCCAATCTTTGTACTTTATGTACACCACAAGAGTGGCAAGCCTTTATCCGCTTATTCAAGCAGTACCAAGATGTCTTCACATGGACGTACGATGAGATTAAGACATATGACACGTGAATCATCCAACATGTGATACCGATCAAGGAAGGGGCTAAGTCATAACAACAAAAGCTAAGGAAAGTACATCCAACACTTGAGCCTCTTATTCATAAAGAGCTGAGAAAACTATTGGATGCTCAGATCATATACAGAGTGCGGTACTCAAGTGTCAAATTTGGTCCCATTGAGAAAGAAGCCAGGGAAATCTGCTTGTGTATAGATTTATGAAATCTCAACCGCACCTCGAACAAGGACAAATACCCTGCATTGTCCATGGAACGAATATTGCAAACAATATCAGGGTTTGAAATGTTCTCTCTGTTAGATGGTTATTCTGGATACAACTAGGTTCTGGTTGCAGAGCTTGATAGACTTAAAACCACATTCCGAATGAAGTGAGGCACGTTCACATTCAAACAAATTCTATTTGGGATTATCAACACTAGGAAAATTTCCAACATGCAATGGACATCGCTTTCTGCGGACTCATTGGGTGGAGCGTAATGTTCTATCTGGATGATGAAACAATTTTCTCCAAACAAAGGTTAGATGACATATGACACTTAAAGAAGATTTTTTAACGATGTCACAAGTACGAGATATCCTTAAATCCCAAGAAAAGTATTTTCACATTGTCCGAGGGTAATCTCTTGGGCCACATTATTGCTAAGAGTGGGATTAAGGTAGACCTGGACAAGGTCAGGACAATCACATAGATTCCCTTCCCAATGAATAAGAAGGCCATGCAGTCCTTCTTGGGGAAAATCAATTTCCTCCACAAGTTCATCTCCAACTACGCTTAGATTGTCAAGCCAATATAGGAGATGGTGAAGAAGGATGCAATTTATAATTGGGATAGAATGGAAAAGGACACGTTTTCCCATATTAAGTAGGCTATAGCAGAAGCACCACATTCTACAATTGATATTTCAATAAAGATTTCTTGCTCTACATTTTTTCCTCTGACACCTCTTTCACTGCTGTAATCACTCAGAAGAATGAACTGAACAATGAGTGGCCTATCTCCTTCATGAACACAAGTTTGCAAGGACCAGAGTGGAACTACCCCACCATGGACAAACATGCTTACGTAGTATACAAGGAAGTAAATCATTTTCGGTCCTATTTATTTAAAAATCATTGCGTTATCTTTTCACACACCGAGCCGTCATATCATTGTTTATTCACCAAGTGTTGTGTGAAAGGAGAGTGAACTGGATGACTGGATTGCAAGTGTATGATCTAGAAATCAAGCTGGTTCACACAACTAAGGGCCATGGTCTTTGTCGACTAGTAGCAGAAGCAGTAAATGGGAAGGAGGAAGAAGAAAATATTACAAAATGGGAGCAAGAAATTGAGATGTACAATGTTGAGCGAGCCTTCACCATTACTAGCACAAACTCTTGGTACAATGATGTGTGCCAATACCTTCAACACGACACAATATCCTCTCACTTTTCCGCATGGTAGAAGAGGGCACTCAGACTTAAAACATTATCTTATCAGTTGGTGCATGGGGTGTTGTTCAGAAAGCACCACAACAGAGCACTGCTTAGGTGTTGGAAGCACATGATTCAAAAAAGGTATTGCGTGATATCCATGACGGACCAATTAAGAGACACTTCACAGGAAACACTACAACACATAACGTTATGCGGGCCAACTTTTACTGGCCTACATTATTAAGAGATGCTCATGCTTATGCCCACAAGTGTCCAGTCTATCAAAGGTGTGCCGACTGAAACAAGAAGTCAGCGACCCCATTGCAGCCCATTGCATTGGAAGAACCTTTTCAACAGTGGGGCTTGGACATTATTGGGGGAATTTTCCCTCATTAATCAAAGCAACACCACTAAATCATAATTGCCACATATTACTTCACACAATGGACAGAAGCAGTTCTGCTTAAACAGGTGAATGATCAGGAAGTCATCAGCTTTATGCAATAAAACATCATTTCTAGGTTCGACATTCCTACTTTAGTTGTTTTTGACAATCAAACATACTTCTTATCGTTGAAACTCTATTATTTTGCATTAGAAAATGGTATCATATTGAAACATTCAACTAATTATTATCCACAGTGGAATAATCTTGCTGAATCCATGAATAAGAACCTTATTTGCATTATAAAAAATATCGTATTGTCTGAGTAGCGAAACTGGCACTCTACTTTGGTAAATTCCTTATGGGATGTCTGAGTCATGCTGAAACCTTCCCTAAACACCTCCCCTTACTTCGTAATGTACGGAAAAGAAGTCATCCTCCCGCCCAACATCTACTTCCCTGCTCTCCAACTATCACAAGAATCCCAAGGAAATCCATGTCTGTTAATTCAGTGCAGGATGGACACCCTTCATAAGCTATATGAAGAAAGGTTGATAGCAAATGATTTTTTTCACTTCACCAGAATCATATCAAGAGGTGGCTTGACAAGAAGTCTACACGGAAAAACAACTTCGGTGTGGGTGACTTAGTCTTGATGTGGGATAAAGCTCATGAGGACAAAGGAAAACACACTAAGTTTCAGTCCCTATGGATTGGGGCATTCATGGTGCATGAAAATCTTGGCCAGAACACTTATCGTCTTTAATCACTTGACAGGAAGATTTACTCTCTCCCTATTAATGACCAAGGCTTAAAACAATATTTTCAATGAAAATCTAGGCTTGTGCCCTACATTGTGTACACAGTCTTTTCTTTTGTTGTTTGAGTTTTGTTTGATTTCCGTTATGCGAATAAGTGTTGTGCATGAATATGTTGTGGCTTCTAAGTACGTGTGTGGCCAAATTATAAAGAGTCTTATGACATTTCAACATTTGGCTAGCCTTCTATTCGTCTTCCTTGTGTTGTTTTCATATTTTGGCCGATGAAGTTCCGAAAAAAATATGATCTGTCTATAAGGAGAGTTTTGGTCCAACCATGAACCCATGTCTAGTTCGAAAACCTCATTCCTACACTCGGTTTTTCTGTTTTGGTGTCTTCAAGCTTATCCAACTAGTAGAAACAGAGAAGGGGAAAAATCTAAACAAGCAAACCTAAATTAGAGGTCTCTATATGCTTCTCTGAAGGAATAACCTCTTCTGCTCTCAATAAGTCGGGATCCCTTTTCCGCCCCAAAATAAATTAGCGCCAATTCACAGTTCTATTTAAATAAATAAATAAAGGCGAAAGAAGAGAAAGGCTTCATGCGCAGAGAGGTGAAGAAAGCAACTCTGTCGGGGTACTGTCCAAGCTCGCTGGCAGCAGATCAATGTTTGTGTTCCTATGACTCTGTCGAGGTACTACCAAGGTGTGATGGTAGCGGAGCAACACCAGAGATGAAAAATTATACTCTGAAAATCTTAAGCTCACGAGCTACACTACCCTTCCCAACTCTAAATATTGTGGTTATGTTAAACCTTATGTTGTCTCCAGCTGAGAAGGTATAGAGGGGACCATGTCTATTCATGGGGTAAGTGGGAGGACAAAGTAATCCGCACGATGAATCAATACTCCCTGAAGAACCAAGGCCCTGCACGAAAGAAGTTAACCAAGACAGAAAAGCTGGAGTTCAACCAGTGTGTCGCCAAGTGTTGTAGCTACTGCAACACCCTCAAAAATTTTGGCTTACACTTAATTTCAGAGTGTTCCTTGGTCTTTTACATTGTTGTTACAAACACTAGAGCTCATTTCATGAGTTCTCTTGTAATGCTTTGGTCCCGTTTACATGTTGGGTTAACTGTCGTCTTTTGGCATGTTTAGCTATCATGCAATATTTGCAACCCTATTTTGATGGTTTTGAAGGTCAGTCTTTGTGTATATGAATTGTCCTAACCATGTAAGCATCTGTTGCATCCATACACAAAGTCTTGAGAACTGTCACACAAGTGTCATCATGGTCGTCCTAAAGCCTATCTTAAGTGTTGCACTTGTTGTATCTTCTCGTGAGGTAGTCACACAGAGGGAAATGCTTTTTTCATGTGTTCGTATGATCTATGTTGTTACGTCATCAAAATATGCTAAGTGTGTGATCACAGTTGAGGTTCATCACAGTTCCTCACCTATCCCACACTTAGCCATTCTTAGAAAATCTTCCCAACCGACCCATTTAGCTTCGCCGAGCCCCAACTGAACTGCACACTGTGCAGTCTCAACCCTCTAAGTTGTGACCTTGCTACTTGGAATTATGCAATGCATAGTCCCTGTCTTTTAGGGCTATTGAACTGCGCAAGTCTTGTGCCTGACTTCCAACCTTGACCCCCATAATTGCGCAGTTATGTCCCCTAGCCTGCCTTGAACTACGCACTTCACATCTTCAAGCCTCAAGCTCTTCCCCTGGCTTTTGGAACTGCATAATGTGCAGAATCCTAGCCTCCCTTGACATCCAAAATTGCGCAGTTGGCTTTCCTAGTGCAATCAAACCCCATTGTCTCTAGAAACTGCGCAGTCTTGTCCTCCAGGCTTCCTTAAACTATGCATTGCATAGTCTCAGGGCTCAAGATCTTCCCCCTAACTGCTAGAACTATGCAATATGGAGTCATCGAGCCCCTCCTCCCAGCCTGTCATTTGTCCCCGGCTCAATTAATGGATCATAATGCATCATCCTAGACTAGGGGGTTTTTAGATTGATGTCGTCTCATCACGAGCGAATTTCAGGAACAAGTACACTATCATGTCATGGAAAGATGATGGAGAAGAAGGAGGGAAGCATGCCAAAAGAGTCTCTTGTAGTTGAACTTTCAAGTTGATCAATCGAGAGAAAGCAAAGGGACACAAGTTTGCAACCACCATCCAAGACTAAAGATCATTGAAGCTTTCGCTTCACCAAGCCATGTGGAGGTGAAGAGCAAGCATATCCAAGAAGACATCCATCACTTAGAAACAACAACGACTTGACACTACCACATCATCAAGCAGTCCATGTTAGTAGTGTCATGTCATGAGTGGTAATATGCCACATCACTATTGTGGACCATGTATATTGTATTCAAATGTATTGTAAAGTGGAAGTCCAAAGGACACACATGGAATGGAAAGAGTCATGTAAGTTGAAAAGTCACAGGAAGTCAAACAATCATGAGGGTCAACGATTCACCCTTGGTTATATATACTCCCTCTTTGTATGAGAAAATGACTTTTCACCTTGGTTCCTCCCACAAGGCATTAGAGAAATCAACTAGTTCTTTGAGGAGAAAGGAGTGGCTCCAATGTCCCACTATTGAGGCTAGTGATATACATTGTAAACATGTGTCTTGGAACTTTTACTTAATAACATAAACCTTTAAGGCCATCACATTCTTCATGCATGGACTATGAATGCTTGTATTTCATGTTTGCTTCCACATGTGCTAAGATAGTTGAACTATTTCAGTTATTTTAGTACTTATCTTATTGAGAATGTGTTGTAATGGTTTTTATTATTGTCCCATCCTTGTGGACTATTCCATGAGATATTAGACAAATATTTGTTCATTTATTAGTTGTAGTGACTGTCACATCCTCTGTGGACTGTTCCGCTAGATGTTAGACGGATCCTTTTGGTTCATGTGTGTCTCTTCTTGGGTGGTACTATTACCTCTCACTTAGAGGCTCACTTTTCTCCCCCCCTTTATAGTAGAAGAACCTCAACACAATTGCAACATAACACTCACCAGGCACACCCATTTTCTTTTCGAAGATACCTTTGCACCCCTCTCTCCTGTTGACAGTTAGAGCGAAGGAAAATATTTAAGAATTCAACAACTGAGACTTTATTCCGGACGAGACTCCTACACCAAACAATGTGAGGTCTAACTGGGACCTCACATCGGGGAGATCCCCTGAATGTTGGTGGGTCCAAAACTGTCAACATAAGACTAAAGCAACACATGAAGATGAAGTGCTATTAGCTAGTAGCAATCAAGTGCAGGTGGAACTAGGTGAATTTACTTATTAAGCTAAGGGGAAGACCTAAAGGTATATCTAGAGGGGATTTAATGATGGAGAATGCAAGAAATGTAGATAGCATATGATATATACATGTTAATTTGAAGAAGTATACCCGAGGGGGTGTTAATGGTCATTTTTAAGTGCAATGGATGGAAATATTCCTATTGAAATACTTACAACATGAATCTAAACTGTAACATTTCCACCCCACATTTACCCACTTTTACAAGCCCTCCGGGTAAATGTGAAGTGGAGTGCCACTATGACATGATACGACCTCCTAGTTCCAGTTAAGGAGGTGGGGTCTACAACTGAGACTTATTGACTACAAACTGACATCCTACAGGGACTACAGAATACCCCGGAGCTAAACAACCACTCCATGTGCCCAATCCCTGAGATGGGGTGCTTTTTTCAATTACCTGGGCCCACAACCACATGCATGAAAATGATAGAGTGTGGTTATAGTCCTCCAACCTCATGCACAAGCCTCTTTCCTTGCAGATATAGCCCAAAATCTCGATTTCAGAGGGTGTGGTCTTGAAATCTAAGACACCTTTCCAGGCCATCCTCCAAACCACTGTGTGTAACTTATCAAAATGTTAAATGAAATAATGAAAATCTATTCATACAAGACTTGAACTAACGAGGCCTAACCATGATAGTCATTTTGTAAAATATATGGTGAATATGTAAGCTATAGGAAATGGATGCATATATGATCATATTAGCCTGAGATTCATCTGAGAATCACCAAGAGGGCTATATGCCCTCTCCACATAACTACAAAAACATTTATTAGACCATACTGTTATGAAACCAGCTCAAGAAAAGATAGAAAAGATAGATCAACGCTTAGAATTCAGCCTCTTCGAGGGGGCAACCTCCTTTACATTACATAAATGAAAAATTCTTCGATGATTCAAATGACAAAGCCTCCTTTCTATATATATGAGTCTAAGGAGTCATAATATAACCCAGCCGACCTAACAATAATAATATAAAGCCACAAAAATAACAATAGAGGGATTTTATGGGGCATAGTAATAACAATATGGGGATAATAGGGGCACAACAATATTAATAAGGGATGCAACTACAATATTAATTGGGTAATCACTAGTATTATAGGGACCCAACATTGCCCTCTCCTTCGAAAAAGTGTTGTCCTCAAGGCTTGAGTAGTTCTGGATGCTTCTGTATAAAATTCTCATCCTCCCATGTGGAATCTTCAGTGGATAAGTTATTCCACTTGATAAGATACTCCGAAATTGATCGATTTGGTAGCTGTCGAGTTCTTGTTTCTGTGACTGCTTCCGATTCCAATATAATTATTCCTTCCTCGTCAAGTTCTAGCAATATTTTTTGAACTGGGAGCTTGTCGCCTATAACCTTCTTTAAACATGAAACATGGAAAAATGGGTGCAATCGAGAAGTTGCAGGAAGCTCCAATTTGTATGCCATAGTACTAATCTTTTGAAACACCTTGTACGGACCTTAATACTTTGGTGATAATTTATTATCCTTCTTAGCTTGCTTGAGGGACATTTGCTTATATGGTTGTAGCCGTAGGAATACCCAATCACCTACATCAAAACTTTTTTCGCTGCAATGTTGATCTGCCTGTTGTTTCATTCTATTCTGTGCCAACACGAGGTTATCCTTTAAGATTTGGAGGACTTGTTGTTGATGTTCGATGTGATGTTCCACTGCTTGAACCTTAGAATTTTCTCTTAAATATGATGTGATGGATGGTGGCTGATATCCATAAAGTGCCATAAATGGGGTCATTTTTGTTGCTGTATGGAAGGAAGTGTTATACCACCATTCAGATTGTGTCTATTTATCAGATACAAAACAACCAAGATATCCTTCCAAACATTTGTTTACTATCTCAGTTTGCCCATCAGATTGAGGATGATAAGATGAGCTATGAGCTAACTGAGTACCAAGACAAGAAAATAATTCTGTCCAAAAATTTCCAGTGAAAATGGGATCTCTGTCACTTACAATAATCTTTGGGTTTCCATGTAGCTTTTGAATTGTTTCCATAAATGCAGTAGATATTGTACTGGCTTTGAATGGATGTGATAATGCACAAAAGTGTGCATACTTGGTAAGTCTGTCAACTACCACCATGATGACACTCTTTCCCTCAGACTTGGGTAGACCTGTGATAAAATCCATTGAAACCTCCTCCCAACGTTGGCTTGGAATGGATAAAGGTTGTAATAGACCCGGGGTCTTAATTGTTTCAACTTTATTTTGTTGGCAAACCAAACATTCTGCCACAAACTTTTGAATATCCGATTTAAGGCCATCCCAAAAAAATTCCTTCTTAACCCTGTGGTAAGTTTTTAAAAATCTTGAGTGCCCTCCTAAGGGAGAAGTGTGCGATTCCATAAGAATCTTTTGTTTTAGTTGGGAATTCTTACAGAGGTATAAGCGATCTTTGTACCATAAAGAATCATTTTGCCAGCTAAATGTATCAGACGTACTGGAATCTTGTTGTAACTTTCGAATAAGTGCCCACACTTCTTCGTCATTCTTCCATTCCTCCCTTGCTTCGTTTATCCAATCTGGTTGGATAATAGAAATGGCGCACAACAATGCTTCCATGTCCTCATCCTTTCTTGAGAGTGCATCTGCCACCACATTTTGCTTCGCTTTTTGTAGATGATTTCAAAGTCATAACCCAACATCTTTGTGACCCACTTTTGTTGCTCTTCAGAGGATAATCTTTGTTCTAAAAAGTATTTAAGGCTATCATGATCTATTTTTACCTTGAAGTGTCTTCCCATTAGGTAGGGTCACCATTTCTTAAGTGCATGGAGTATTGCCAACATTTCCTTCTCATAAATAGCTTTGTATAAAAACTTTCCCTTGATTGGACAACTTTCAA
Source organism: Pinus tabuliformis (assembly GCA_031772625.1). Lineage (NCBI taxonomy): Eukaryota > Viridiplantae > Streptophyta > Pinopsida > Pinales > Pinaceae > Pinus > Pinus tabuliformis. The sequence continues at coordinate 662,973,231 of CM062810.1, read as the reverse complement.
AAGCAATGGGTCTTTCATCTTGCATTAAAACAACACCAATTCCATTTCCTGAAGCATCACATTCCACAATAAAGGTTTTTGTGAAGTCTGGTGTAGCTAAGATCGATGCTTGGCACATTGCCTCTTTAAGATGTTCGAAGGCCTTTGTTGCTTCTGGAGTCCATGAAAATGCATCTTTCTTCGATAATGTTGTTAGAGGTGCTGCTATTCTCCCATAATTCCTAACAAACTTGCGATAATACCCTGTCAACTCGAGAAATCCTCATAGATGCTTTATGGATGTGGGGATTTTCCATTCCTTAATGGCTTTAATTTTTCTAGGGTCTACCTTAACTCCTTCATGAGATACAATATGACCCAGATATTCCACCTCTTGTACTCCAAAGAAACATTTGGATCTTTTTGCATATAATTGTTTCTCCTCCAATAGTTGTAGCACCTTGTCAACATGTTCAACACGATCCTTCCAAGACTTGCTGTAGATTAGTATATCATCAAAAAATACTAACACAAATTTTCTAAGGAATGGTTTGAAAATGGAATTCATCAAACCTTGAAATGTTGAAGGTGCATTGGCAAGGCCAAAAGGCATGACCAAAAATTCATAATGACCCTCATGAGTTCTAAATGTTGTTTTCGGAATGTCTTCAGTCTTCATTCTGATTTGATGATATCTTGAACGAAGATCCAACTTGGTGAAGTAAATTGATCCATGCAATTCATCCAGTAATTCATCAATGACAGGAATTGGAAACTTATCTTTAATAGTGAGCTTGTTGAGCTCCCTATAATCCGGACACATGCGCCATGATCCATCCTTCTTGTGCACTAATACTACTGGAGCAGAGAAATAACTTTGACTCGGTTGAATTATACCAGCCTCTAGCATTTCTGCAACCATACGTTCAATTTCACTCTTTTGGGCATAGGGATATCTGTACGGCCTGATGTTTGGAGGAACACTTCCTGGAATCATATGAATAGCATGATCATGATCACGAATAGGTGGGAGACCTTTGGGAGTCTCAAATACCTTGGAATGATTGTTCAAGACTTTTTGGAGATCTGGAGAAATAGATGATTCCAATGTGGAAACATCTAGCGAACATAATTGTGCGATTACACCCCTTTGTTCCTTTCTTAGAAGCTTTGTCATACCGTTAGAGCTAATTATCTTTCTTGGTTTCCCTGCAATACCCCTTAATTCAACTTCCTTTCCTTCCATAGAAAATTTCATGAAAAGTTCTTGAAAATTAAAAGCTATTGTACCCAAGGATTGTAGCCATTGGACTCCTAGTACAACATTAGCACCTCCCATTGGAATGGAAAGCATTGGGCTAGTCAATACATATTCTCCCATTGATAGCTTGATATTATGGCACTTTCTAGAGCAATTTATTGTTCCTCCATTTGCAACCATCACTTGACACTCTGGTGCTGGATATAAGAAGCAATTCAATTCTTTTGCTACCTTACAATCAATAAAATTGTGGGTACTTCTTGAATCCATCAACACTATTACCTTTTTCTTCTTGATTTGTCCTTCTATCTTGATTGTTTGAGGAGTGGTAATTCCATCCAATGCATTACAAGATATGGTCGGATCATTTCTTCTTTATCTAGGCTTTCTTGTTGGAGTATATCCTCTTCTTTTGACCTTCTTGCTTGTTTTCTTCTTCCTCTTCGTAATCTATGTAGAATAATTTCTTCTCAGCACACTTATGACCTTTAGTGTATTTGCTATCACAACTGTAACAAAGCCTTTTGCTCTTTTTTCTTCCAATTGTTGTGGTGTCAACCTTATAGGTTGTGGAGGAATAGGGGCAACAACACTTCCATCTTTATAGTTGTGAGTGGTATGCTTCCTGGTTGTCATAATTTTGCTTTCTATTTTTCTTGCTAACCTGAATGCCTTCTCTAATGAATCAGGTTCCCAAAGGCAAACATCATGTTGGATATTATCCTTTAAAGACCCTATGAACACATCAATCCTATGCTCCTCTGGAATATTTTTTATCCTTATGTTCAATTTTTGGAACTCCTCAATGTGCTCCATTATTGAACCCTTTTGTTTGAGACTTATCAATTGGCTAAAAAAAGTGTTGCTTTTGTATCCTCATAATGTGCTGTCAATTCTTCCGTAAAAATTGCCCAAGTGATAATTTATTTACGAGAGCAAAGCCATTGATACCATACAAACTGATTTGGTTCCAAATATAAAGTTGCAATACGTACCTTTTGTGTGTTTTGCACATTATTGAGATCGAAAAATTGCTCCATCTGTAATATCGATGTTGCGGGATCCTTGCCATCAAACTTCCTCATATCGATTTTTGGAATATGGTGGGTCTTCGATCCCACATGGAGTCTATGAAATCATGATTAACATTTCTTTTGTTTGCATCATGAGTTTCCTTTACAACCTTTTCACCGTTAGTAAGCATTTCTTGTAGAAAATTTGTCAAATCTGTCTTCAAATCTGCCATGTCTGTCTTCAAATTTGTCTTCAAATCTGCCATGTCTCTCTTCAAATATGTCTTCAAATCTATCTTCAAATCGTCCATCTTAGCTTCCATGCCCTTTATCTTATATTCCACGCCATTTATCTTAGCTTCTGTTAGCTTTTGTGAGCATGACATTTGTTGCACTTGTTCTTGTAATTTTGATATATCATGTAGCATTTCTTCCTCTTCTTCATGAGTCATGCTAGGGCTTTCAGGTTGCTTACTAGGTGTTTTCATTTTCTTTCCTCGGGGCATCTGTTATCGATAATAATGCTCTACTATGCCCTTTGAATTCCTTCAAAATAAATTTTCAAACCAATCTTAAGCAAAAATTTAAAAGAATCTACACACTTTTTTTCACTTTGTAGGAGCTCGATATTGCCTCTGATGTATCTCTGTACTTTCAGATCATCCAGTTCTGAAATTGTGACCTACAGTAGCCCTTTGTGTCCTCTTTCTAATGCCACCAATCTGATGCAAATTGGATTCCCCAAGGAAGAGTTATGTAAAATCTTCCGCAGTGACCTGATTATAGACTAGTTCAGTAGAGCAAACTTGTACGACGTGCCACGAGTCACTGTTTCAACTTTTGGCTTTGAGAAATCTATACAAGAAACTACAGTTCGTCCTCTTTCTGTACCTTCTTACGAAATTTCAATCAGATTCTCAGAGAGAAAGTTATGACGATTTTCCCCAGGTCACCTGTTTGGAATGAAATTCAGGAGTCTGCAAGAAGACCAACTTCCTCAGATCATATCTCCGCAAATATAGCACGAACAGCTCTGAAATTTGGACCCAAGATTCAGCGTGATTTCTTCTCAAATGTTTTTTTTTTTTTTAGCTTCTGAAACGTCGCAGAAAAAAAATTTATAGCGAAAATGCCACGATGACCTGTTTGGAGCAGTGAAACCCTAGAATCCAAAACTCTGATACCAAATGTTATGAAACAAGCTCAAGAAAAGATAGAAAAGATAGATCAACGCCTTAGAATTCAGCCATTAAGAGGGGGCAACCTCCTTTACATTACATAAATGAAAAATTCTTCGACGATTCAAATGACAAAACCTCCTTTCTATATATAGGAGTCTAAGGAGTCACAATATAACCCAGCTGACCTAACAATAATAATATAAAGCCACAAAAATAACAATAGAGGGATTCTATGGGGCACAATAATAACAATATGGGGATAATAGGGGCACAACAATATTAATAAGGGATGCAACTATAATATTAATGGGGTAATCACTAGTATTATAGGGACCCAACACATACATTCATCAACCAAACACTAACTAAACAATTCACGACAAGAGCCATAGATGGTACACATCATAAGTGATGCCTATAACCAAGATATAACCAAAATAAGAACCATGACAAACATGCCATATAATTGACATACTAACAAGTACATGTAATCATTAATCACATTATGAAAATAACTCTTAAATACTTATGCAAATCCAACCAAGTCAGGGACTTCCATGTACCACCCGACCATAGATTGGGTTGAACCAAGTCTTTCTTTCAGCCAATCACCCCCATGCCATATTCCAAGCATGAATGTGGGATCTTATGGGATAAACCAAGACATGAACAACCAAGAGAATCCAAAGGTTAAACCACCTCCACCCTCAAACTACTGTGATCTCGCCAAAACTGGTCAAGAGATCACAAAACCACTATAGGCTTGGATGCCTCATAATTCCTTCACCATCCCTGGAGGAATTTTCTTGTCTCCACCCACCTATCGAGCGCATCCTGGAGAAAACCATCTCCATGCCAACCCTTGGGAATTTCCTGAGACTACCTCACCTAGATCCAAAATCTTCCAACAATCCAAAGCTCAATTAGAAATGAATCCCATCACACCATGGTTATCCAATAAATGGAAAGGAAAGGTTGAAATCACTATCAAACATAACAAAACCCATGCCAATGACAAAAAATGAACCAAATGAACAAATTCATGTACCACACATTCACACCTCAGCTAGGAAATCACACATGCAACCTGATACTTGAAAAATCCTCGTGTTCTAGTGGTTGATCCAACCTTCTCCTTGTGTTCCTTTGCTTTTCCTTGCTTGCTTTTGCTTTACTTTTCCTTCCTTTGCTTGCTTGCTTTCTCCTCTTGGTTCTCTTCTCTCTCTGAAACTAATTCCAAATCCAAACTGACAAAAAGCTGTGAATTGATCCTCATAAGCCTTTTTATCATTACGACCTCTATTTTCTTCATTTTCCTTCTCATGCAAATCTATGACCCTTCATCTCTCTTTTCTCCTATTTTCCTTTATTTTCATAAATAAATGTCAATTAATGCCTCTTATCTTTTCTAATGACTTTGCTAATTTCCTTAGCGATAATAAAAAACAAGTGGTGCTCACTATAGTGCTTGCCCAACATTGAACTTGGAATACGTGTCTTGTGACCTTGGTCTTATTTTTCCTTTATTAACCTTTATTGCAAGAACTTTTAACCCCAGGATATTACATAAACACACAGTGTAAAGTACTCATGAAGATAAATTTGAGAGTGCAAATGGCATATAAAATAAAGCTATTGAGCTCATATACTCGCTTGAAGAACTTGGTATAGGAAATGGCTTCCAGGTGAAGGTTTTGTTAGAAACAAACAAAGTTGACTATGTGAAAGGGGATGAAACTAAGATTTCGATGGTGCAAAAGCTACAAAAGATAGATCTCTTAAACTCCTAAACGAGGAACCTATTGTTTGGTGGGGGGATAATATAAATAGTGTGCAACCCATAAATCCACATCATTTGTACTTATTTTATTGTTTGGAAAATTATTTTAATCATCTACAACCCATTATGCATTATTCATCCATCAAATTTTGATTTTGTGACCACTAGGTAAGAGGTTTCCTCCTTGTGGTATTATTTGCCTCTTTAATTGTTTAATTTGGGGCCCAATTTACTTATAGGGAAGCCTGTCAAGATTTCCATCATGATCCATGGATACCAAGGGAATAATCACAGAAGCATTATGTGATAACCCCTAGCCAATACCCCCTTATTTTAAATATTGATACTAAGCTACTATGATGAACCTGGTTGAGTATTGGGACATAGATTCTAGAGTTTGGGGAAGGAGATTTTCTTGAGGAGGCCTGGTTGCTATTAATGCCAGTGTGGTGAACTAACTCAGTGCTTTAAATGAACTGGTTACACATCAAATATGACTAAGAAAGGAATCGACATGAACCATACTACTCTTTGGAAAAATTTGCAAGAAAAAGAACAAAAATTAAATGAAAAATATAGCTATGTCGATAGACTGGCAGAGTAGGCTCAGAAGTTGCGAAGGGAATTGTCGTAGCAACATTCCCATGATGAGATGGAAACAAAACCACCATGACAGAGACGATGAGGGAGATGACAAAGAGTGTATGCCATGCAACCTAAATGCAGTGGCAACAACATTAATTAGAGGAGTACATGAGGAAGACAACTCTTAGTGTGTGTATATATATATATATTGTAACAGCCCTAGTGAAAATTCCATGTAAGAATATATAAATACCACAGATTATGGGACATGTATTCCAAGCTGAATGGTGGGCAAGACATCCTAGGGGGTGTTCATTTGGTTGTTTATGGCTAAAATAAACTGGCAAAAGAAATGGCTAAGGCATTAAAGAAGCAAAAAGGTATTTTGGCACATTTATTTATGAAAATAATGGAAATTAGGAGAAAAGGAAGGTGAAAGGTCATAGGTTGCACGTGAGGAGGAAATTGAAGGAAAATAATGGAAAATGAAGAAAATAGAGGCCTCATTAATAAAAAGGCTTTTGAAGATCAATGGGCAAGACTCGGTCAGTTTAGCTTTGGATCCCTCTCATTATTCTCTCTCTCTCTCTCTCTCTCATACTCTTGGTCACCTTAGAGTTTTCTTGGAGCACTTTGGCATTGGAGCAAGAAAGGCAAAGAAGGAAAGAGGAAGCAAAGATCAAGCAGGGAAAGGCATGATCAAGCAACTACAACAGGCTTCATTGCAGGTATCAACTTGCATGTGTATTTTCCTTGCTAGATTTGGCATGCATGGGATTGCATGTGTTTATTTTCTACCATGGCATGGGTTTTACTGGGTGTGACAATATTTTCAGCCTAGCCTTGCCATTTCCTGATAGCTTTGATGAGATGGGTTCTCTCATGCGTTTTGTGGGGGATGGATGGATTAGATTCGAAGCTGAGTGGGGTGGATCTCCAAATTGGGAAATACATGGTGGTAATGGTCCCTGAACCATACTGAGGATGCACGAAGCCACTAGCCTAGTAACCCCTAAACCAGACTGTGGGTCGCGGTAAAGCTAGACTGTGTGCCTCGGTGGGTCTAGGAAGCCTTGCCGGTGAATGGCAGGATATAGGGTAAAGCCAAGAGGTGGATTTTCTCCGTTAGGCCTAGTGATTCCAGGATAGAATGCACGGTAAATCTTGGAGAGTATGTCTCGGTGTAGGGCCTAGTGATCCTTGGATCAGACTGCGGATGCACAGTAAACCTTGAGAGACTAGGAGGCACTCAAATTCCTCACGGTTTAGGCGGAGAACTCCGGTGGCATCCACATTGATTGGTTTTTTTGATGTGTTCTATGAGTCCCAAATTCATGCTTGGAATATGGCATGGGGGTGATTGGCTGAAGAGAAACTTGGCTCAGCCAATCTATGGTCGGGTGGAACATGGTAGTCCCATCACTGGTTAATTCATTGTATTTATCTATGGATTTTGATGGCTGATATGTCCATTGTATTTATGTTCCTATTATGCTGGTTATATGTACATTTTATGGAAGCAACTATGTTTGGCTCTCAGCATGTTTTTACTTGTGTTTGAATGGATATTGTATTTATGACCCAATAAGTGATAAGGCAACAAAAGACATGAGGAAATAATGGTTCATGGTGATTCTCAGATAAGTATGAGATCACTACACTTAATTCTATTGTTTACACCTGTAGGTTACATGTTGATGATATGTTTGATGAAATTCTTGTCATGGCTAGTAGGGGCCTGGTTATGATTTTGTTCATATTATTGGTTTTGTATCCTGACCAATTCTAAATGATCATTCCATTCTGGGCAGTGTGTCAGGCTCTAGGCTGAAAAAGGTGGCTCAAATCCTAGAATGCTAACATTAGTGCTGAGACTAACTCGCATGGGAAGTGTCTGGGAAGCGTTATAAAGCACCTGGGCAGTGTTTGGGGAGCGTTAGTCCTGAAACTAACTCACCTGGGCAGTGTCTAGGGAGCGTTACCTTGACCTAAGTTTTCTCAAATAGCAGTAGGACCTAGGAACAGGTAGTCTGAAGGTTATGTGGATAATGTTGGATGATTGTGCGTGATGTTCTATAGAATCCATTTCTTTAAAGTCACCAAGGAGGTTGAATCTTATCATAGTGGCCTCTTGTCGCATGTTTACCCCGGTTGCCCAGTTGCTTGGGTAGATGTGGGAGGAGGGTGCTACAGAGTGCTACCAGAGCATGGTTCAACTCTTGGACTGGATGGGTTGAAGGTGTTGGTCATGCATGCATGTTAGTTGCATGCGTGTCTCTTACACTTGCATTTCATGTGCTTGTTGCATTGGCTTGATGATTGATTATGTTCGTAGTATGGTTGTCATGGAGAACTTGATGTTGATTTCGTGAAGAGTATTTTTCATGAGTATGTGACTGGTTGCATATGGATTATATGTCACTTATATGTTTATTTTATGTCACCTACTTACATCCTTGTATGTTAGGTTACATTCTTGAATATTTGGATTACATGCATCAGTCTTGTAGGTCGATTACAAGATTTGATCGCTTATGTTGGACTACATGCTTTTATGCGTAGGTGTAGTTGATTTGGCATTGCGTATGCATACTGCTTTCTGCATGTGGAAATGGGTACAATGGAGTAGTGATTGTTGTCATGCATGAGGTCATGGTTTGTGTAGTTGATATGGTCATGCATCGATGACTGGACTCTAACTAGAATGGTGTGTACATGGTTTTTCACTCATGTGTTATAGGTCTATATGCAATTGTTATGCATGTATGGGGTTAGTTATATTTATGCATGTATAGTAGGTCAAACATGAATTGTGAAGTAATTATATGAAATTTAAGTCATCATGATGCTTTTGGTTGCTATGATGCTAATGTGTTGGTTGAGATAGAGCAGGAGATGCAGATCATCATAATGAGGTTGCAACATTGGACTTTGGGGTAAGAGCATATCGTCATATAGGTATTGTATGTTTCGCATGCAGGCATGTAGGTTAAAGGATTGTTATATGCATTAGGGTTATATACATTAGGTTTATGTACATGTGTTTGATGTTATGGTTACATCCATGATATATGTTTGATGGTTATTATAGTTATATGCACATGTGCCAAAGAGTCATGCATGATAGTAACCTATGGTTGTATGCATTGATTTTGTTGTTCATGTTAGATAACTTGATGATTATGTTATATATTGTTGATTAGCATGATATATAGCTTATTGTTTTTATATGCTATTAACTTGATCATTAGAGTTATTTCATTGAGATCTTGTTGTTGTAATTTGGATTGGTCATATGTGTGATGATTATGTTCATTGCATTGAAGATATTGATGTTATGTGTATTGTGTTAACCTGGTTTGACCTATGTAGATGGTTATGGTTGCGATATTCAGGTATGAGCTAACATATTGGTGATATGGTGTCGTACTAATCTAGACTGATCATACATATGTGATTGTTATGCATGAACAATAAATGTTTATGAGCTTATGATGTGAACATGTTAGTTAGTTAGTGTTATGGATATCATGATCTTAATTATGTTTGAGTTGACATGTTGTAAAGTTATACCTTGCTAACTAGATTTATTATGCATGCAAGATAGCCTCCCCTGAGGTACACTAAGGTATGAGGTTGCTTATATAGTATACTTGGTGCTTCATTCTTGATTATGTTGTCTGTTGATGTTGAATGTTTGGTGTCTATTATATCGTCTAGTTAATTTGGGTATGTTGCAAGTTGGTTGAATGCTTGATGAATTGCATAATATGAGTATGTGTTCAAATGATATTGTTTTAAGATGATTGTACTAACACATATGTGTTGAGACAGTTGATATGTACTTGAGTATAGTAGGTGATAGTTGTAGTATTATGACTGATGACTATGAGTTGACTATGAATTATGACATGATGGTTAGTCTTGGTAAAGGCTGATTTCAAATTAATAGATATGATTGTCTTGATATTTGGAATATGTAGTTGACATGTGTGAGCAGTTGCAGGGTAACATGCTTGGTATTAGCATGAAAAGGTAATGGTTGATGTGTCTATATAACTAACAGTTGGGTGGCGTGACAACACATAGTAAGCCTCGATTCCAACAAGGTAAAAAGGCAAAACAAATGAATTGGGCAAGAATTCATTTGGCTATGTTTGAAAACCCTAATTTCGAACGAATGAGTGATTTGCACATAGGAAGTCTTCTTAACCTTGATTTAGTTTGACATTATGTGTATATGTGCTATATTCACGAACATGCACTTAACATGTATATTAGCTAGTCATTAGTTACAGGTGGATCTGTTAAAGGATTAGAGTCCCTTGAGAGATGGCGTGGATGTGTTCAGTTGCAAATAGCGTGCTTGGCACAATAAGATAAGGTAACTGGTGTATTTTTATTTATGCACTGACAATTATGTGTTTATGGTAGTATGATGCAGGGGATTGCATGGCAAGAGACTGCCATGAAATCTTGAAGAAGGCCCTAGTTGAGTTTCCTTGGGAACCATGGGGATCGAGTCATGATGTTTGTTGTTAGTCTTGTGTTTTTGATCTTTTATTATTGTTACACTTGATTTGCAAGTTTGATTGTGTCTAGTGCATAGCTATGCCACTTTGTTTGCGGAGTCGTGTTGTTATTGGTTTTCATGGTTTTCTTCTTGTTGTTTTTTTCATTCTTTCCTTTTACGTTTTGAGTCTGGGGAATTGGTTGGAAAAGAGGAAAGTTAATGGAGCTCGGGGAGAGATATGTGGTACTCGATAGGTAATGTAAGACACAAATGGATCTCGGTGTATGAGTAAGCGCAACGGAAGGTAAGACTATGACAGTCGGTTGGACTGGTTGTGTCCATTGTGGTAAATGGACAGAAGTAGTGCAGACATGAGAAAGGTAACTAGAAAAGGTAAAGTAAATGGATTTGAGGTGTCATATGCCTTGGCTATGTTGGGAACTGTTGTTCTCATTATTGCACATGTGTTGCATGAATAAAGGAAATTCTCTTAAACCTTGACCTTGATATATGGTAATTATGTTATGATCATGATTATGCTAACATTTATATATGTATACATGTAGGTGTGTATGTATGTCATGTTTGACAGGGTTGTCATGGATCATGATTATTATATGTGTATATGTATATATGTCGTTGTTTGACATGATGATGATTGCTTTATGCTAACATTTATATATGTATGTATGTATCCATGTATCTATGTTACTATCCGACAGGGTTGTCAGGGATCATTCTTGTGGATGAATGATTTCTTATGCAGGAGAACGACATGAAGAGGTTCCTGGTCTTACAAGGAATCAATTGGGAAGAGTAGTCATGAAAAATATACGAGGTCAGTATCATGTGCATGAATTGATATTGTATACTTGTATTATGCCTATGTTTATGTTATGACAGGTAATGTTGAAGGATACATCAACAAAGTGAAAGCAGTGTGGCCTACAACATGCTAGGATAAGCACGAATAAGAAGTTGAAAGCAAGGTTTCTTGGTAAGAATAGTTTGGTTTTGGATGTGTGGTACTATTGTTGTGCATATGTTGTACATGTTGCATCTATGATGTGTGCACGTGTGGTGTTGTGTATGCACAACATGTGTACATGTTATTTATGCAATGTTATGTATAGGATGGTACAAATAAAGTTGTGTGAATATTTCATATGGGGTGTTGTATACTTATTGTACTATGTTTGTGATGTATATATGGTGTGTGTGCATATGGTGCTCTGTGCATGTTGGATATGCAGTGCTGTGTACGGATGATGCTACGTACATGTTGGATATGCAGTGCTATGTACACGTGGTGTTGCGTGCATGTTGTACATATGGTGCTATGTACATATGGTGTTGTGTGCATGATTGTACAAGTGGTGTTGTGAGCATGTGGTGTTGTGTACATGTTGTACATAGGGTGCTATGAGCATGGGGTGTTATGTACATGTCATGTATGTGATGCTATGTACATATGGTGTTACATACACATCGTGCGTGTGGTACTGTGTACATGTGGTATTGTGTACACATTGTGCAATGGTGTAGTGTACACATTGTATAGTGGTGTAGTGTACATTTGGCATTGTGTACACGTTGTGCAGGTGGCACTGTGTACATGTGATTTTGTGCACACAATGTGCAGGTGGTGCCGTGTACAAGTGGTATTGTGTACATGTTGTACATATGGTATTGGTGCACATGTGGTATTGTATGCATGTCATACATGTTGTGTTGAGGGCATGTGGTATTATGTATGTGCATCATGTAGTCATGGTATTATGGCCTATGTACTCGTTGTGTGGTACTCTATGTAGGTACATGTATTGGGTGGTACTTCACATCGGGTATAGATGGATGCATTGCATTGTATACACTAGGTGTAGGTGTATGTGTTGTATGTTAGGTGTAGATGCATGTATTGCATGGTGTGGTATGTCGTGTGGTTTTATGTGTTCGATGCACACTATGTGTCTACACACTTGGTTGAGGAGAAGGCACTGGAAGTTTGTCGGGTGTGGTAACTGATCCAGAGTGCGTATGGGATAAGGAAAAAGGTAGAAGTAAGGATCAATGAAAGACAAGTATCGGTATTGTATTTCATTTTTATTATGCATGTGATTTATGATTCTAGTATATGATGATTACATGTGATCTATGATTTTGGTTATTATGGTTACATGTGATTTATGATTTTGATGGTTATGTTTTGAGCTAACATGATGTGATATTTTTATACGTGTTTTGGTCAAGTATGCTAGTTTGACTTATTGTGACAGGAAGCGAACAAGATTGCAAATGTACCTTATTGACGAGCTACCAATGAGGTATGATGTGAATTTATTTCAATTTATTTCAAATCTAATGGAAGTTATGTGCTTGGTACAGGAATGCATGAAATGCCAAGTTGGGTGATTGAAATTGATTGCAAGAATTAGCAACAGCAACAAAGGAATTGAAACAGGCAGCAATATGCTGGTAAAGCACTTCAAGAATAGGGCCATTGTGGGACACTAGTACCCAATAGTGTCCATTGATTTCCATGAGCATGTTATGACTGGTATGATGGTTTTAAGGCAGGGATATGCCTTGGTCTTTGTATCTTCTGATGTGAGGAAGCCTTTCCAAGGGATGGACTGCCCAGGATGGGGGTGCCAGCGAAACTTGGAAGGTGAGTGATTGCATGGAAGAGGTGACCAAATTCCCGAGGGACTATGTAGCAGAGAAGGGAAGGTCATGAATGTATTTTTTTTGGTCATTAGCATTTCCAGATGGAATCAAATGCACATTGGGAGTGTGCCCTAGAACAATGAGCCGGTAACTGTTCGCTGAGAGGACAAGTGGCACGGGATTATAACGCTGGACATTGGATGCAGATTTGACTTTGCAGTGGATTCTGGACTTCCTAGGAAGGAGGTGGATCCTAGTATTACTTTGAGGGTAGAGGTGTGACCCTTTGGATTCCCTTGTTACAGATATGGGCTTCATATTCTGTTATTTGTTGGTTTAACAAATGTGCATAGGTGTATATGTGGTTATTGTAAATACCGAAATGAGCTGTGTTATAAAGCTCTAGCATACGGTATGGTTTTTATCTGGTCATTTTGTCATGATGTTTTTCTTTTGAGCAGGTCATTCCTTGTAAATACTGTAACAAGCTATGTTATAAAGCTCCATGGGTAGTAAGTTTTGTTTTTAACAGTCATGTTGGTTATAGGTGTCATTGAACACTAAGGACGGTGTTCCCCCAAGGGGGATGGTTCTGTAACAACCCTGGTTAAAATTCCATGTAAGAATATATAAATACCACGGATGATGGGACATGTATTCCAAGTTGAATGGTGGGCAAGAAATCGTAGGGGGTGTTCATTTTGTTGTTTATGGCTAAGGAAATTGGCAAAGGCAATGGATAAGGCATTAAAGAGGTAAAAAGGTATTTTGACACATTTATTTATGAAAATAATGGAAATTAGGAGAAAAGGAAGGTGAAAGGTCACAAGTTGCATGTGAGGAGGAAATTGAAGGAAAATAATGGAAAATGAAGAAAATAGAGGCCTCATTAATAAAAAGGCTTTTGAGGATCAATGGGCAAGACTTGGTCAGTTTAACTTTGGAGCTCTCTCATTATTCTCTCTCTCTCTCTCATACTCTTGGTCACTTAGAGTTTTCTTCGAGCACTTTGGCATTGGAGCAAGAAAGGAAAAGAAGGCAAGAGGAAGCAAAGATCAAGCAGGGAAAGGCAGGATCAAGTAGCTACAACATGCTTCATTGCAGGTATCAACTTGCATGTGTATTTTCCTTGCTAGATTTGGCATGCATGGAATTGCATGTGTTTCTTTTCTACCATGGCATGGGTTTTGCAAGGCATGACAATATTTTCAGCCTAGGCTTGCCATTTCTTGATAGCTTTGAAGAGATGGGTTCTCTTATGCGCTTTATGGGGGATGACCGTATTGGATTCGAAGCTGAGTGGGGTGGATCTCTGAATTGACAAACACATGGTGGTAGTGGTCCCTGAACCAGACTAAGGATGCATGAAGCCACTGGCCTAGCAACCCTTGAACCAGACTGTGGGTTGCGGTAAAGCTAGATTGTGTGCCTCGGTGGGCCTAGGAATCCTTGTTGGTGAATGGCGGGATATAGGGTAAAGCCAAGAAGTGGTGTTTCTCTCCGTTGGGCCTAGTGATTCTGGGATGGAATGCACGGTAAATCTTGAGATACTAGGAGGCACTCAAATTCTTCATGGTATAGGCAAAGAACTCTGGTGGCATCCACATTGATTGGTGTTTTTGATGTGTTCTATGAGTCCCACATTCATGCTTGGAATATGGCATGAGGGTGATTGGCTGAAGAGAAACTTGGCTGAGCCAGTCTATGGTCGAAGGGGAACGTGGTAGTCCCATCACCGGTTGGTTCATTGCATTTATTAAAGAGAAATTCATTCCCTTGATTTTCATGTGCAAATGTACTGATATATATATGGATTTTTATGGCTGATATGTCCATTGTATTTATGTTCCTATTATGCTGGTTATATGTACATTTTATGGCAACAACTATGTTTGGCTCTCAACATGTTTTTACTTGTGTTTGAATGGATATTGTATTCATGACCCAATAAGTGATAAGGCAGTAAAAGACATGAGGAAACAATGGTTCATGGTGATTCTTAGATAAGTATGAGACCACAACACTTAATTCTGTTGTTTACACCTGTAGGTTACATGTTAATGATATGTTTGACGAAATGTTTGTCATGGCTAGTAGGGGTCTGGTTATGATTTTGTTCATATTATTGATTTTGTATCCTTGTTACCTTGTATCCTTAGCAATTCTAAATGATCATTCCATTCTGGGTAGTGTCCCTGGATCTGGGCCGAAAAAGTGGCTCAAATCCCGGAATGCTAGCATTAGTGCTGAGACTAACTTACCCGGGAAGTGTTTGGGAAGTGTTCTAAAGCACTTGAACAGTGTCTGGGGAGCATTAGTCCTGAAACTAACTTGCTTGGGCAATGTCTAGGGAGCGTTACCCTGCCCTAAATTTTCTCAAACAATAGTAGGACCCAGAGACAGGCAGTCTGAGTGGCTGATTTGTCTTCTGAAGGTTCTGTGGATGATGTTGCATGAATGTGCATGATGTTCCGTAGATTCCATTTCCTTAAAGTCACCAACGAGGTTGAATCTTATCATAGTGGCCTGTCTTCGCATGTTTACGCCGGCTGGTGATCCGAATGGAAAATGGCATCAACCCATGGTACTCATCCACCCATATTATTCATCGACCCATGGAATTTACCCATGGTATTGTAAATGGCATCCACCCGTGGTATTGTAAAATCCACCCATGGTACTCATCCACCTATATTATTCATCGACCCATGGAATTTACCAGTGGTATTGTAAAATCCACCCATGGTATTCATTCACCCATGGAATTGACCCGTGGTATTGTAACTGAAAAATACTATAAGTAACAAGTCACATTTTGTAAAAGGACAGATTGTCCGCCACAATGTAGCCTTTACAGTTCAGAGGCATGTAGCCGCCACATCTCTTCTCAGAGATAAGCTACCATCGCCCTAGCTGGTTTATTTCCATTTCTGTTTGTAAGCATATTTCAGTATTTTACAGTAATGAAATGAAGTATTATTTCCGCTGCATATCTGTCTTTATGGTTACCTCTGTATTTTGTTGCATTCATGTTTAAATCCAAATAAGTGGGTTTTAATAAAAAGTTTCTTTGTGGGCATTCTCCTATTTTTCTTCTGGCAATTCAAGTTTTTAGATCTTGTGGGCCTTTCCCCCAAGATCCATTTCAAGTTTTCAGATCTTGGGGGTCTCTCCCCCCAAGATCCATTTCAATCTTTTAGATCTTGAGGGCCTCCCCCCAATGGGTAGATGTGGGAGGAGGGTGTTACATATATAAATATATATATCAACTCCTCATAACTTGGTCACTTCAACTCTATTAAAAAAAACTTTTCAAGGTTTTTTTGGTTCGCACCCCTTATCCCAATTTTTGGGTCAAACTAATCCATTGACGGAAATAACTCATGGGTGAAAATTGAGCAATTTAGGCCTTGGGGGCATACACACACACACACATACACACAAGAGGTTGAATCTTATCATAGTGGCCTCTCGTTGCATGTTTACCCCGGCTGGCCGGTTGCTTGGGTAGAAGTGGGAGGAGGGTGTTACACACACACACACACACACACACACACACACACACATATCAACTCCTCATAACTTGGTCACTTCAACTCTATTAAAAGACACTTTTCAAGATTTTTTTGGTTCACACCCCTTATCCCAATTTTTGGATCAAACTAATCCATTGACAGAAATAACTCATGGGCGAAAATTGAAAAATTTAGGTCTTTGGGGCATACACACACACACACACGCACACACACACTAAAGAAGAATTGTAGCATGTTATTGGCTTAAAGCCATCCCAAAAAAGGGGGTGAAACGATGGGTAGGTTCACGTATGCTGCTCGTTCCAGGTCACCGACATAGGGTTTGAGTCTACCCTCAATGTGTATGGTGCCCCTAACTTTGTTGATCGATTTCTATTCCAAATGTATGGTTTTGTTTTGGTACATATGCTAGAGGATTCTTTTAAGGCTCCAGACTCCTTGATCTTATGCGTTGCAGTAGGTGAAACTACTAGTTCGAAAGGTGGTCGCTTTGCTTTGTTTATAATCATTTTGATAGGGATTTACCTAATTGTTGATCCATCTTTCAAATGGGTGGATTTGGAGTTTCTCACACCCATGTGAGACTTTTTGCATCGACATGGTATTTTATTTGTAGATCCATGCCGCCGTGGTTGTTATGCAGCAGATTTGTGTTTTTTTCTTGAATATCTGGTGGGATGGCATCTCTCTTTGGTATGTGCAAAGTTGTATGGGGTCTGGTATATGCGACCCTAATTTGTTCTGATCCCAAGCGGTTGTGAGCCAATTCCTCTTGTTGAGCTACTACAATGCATCTTGCTATCTAAGACATGGTGCTTGGTTCTATGTCACCAGATCTTTGATAGTTTGGTAAGATGGTGTTATGGTGCTCTACAATGGAGGAGTATTCAATAGATTGAAACCTCATTGGGGTCTCATCTCCCACATGCCTTTTCAACCTAGATTAGGATCTCTTGAAAAATGATTTGTGTGCATAGAAGTCCTTCCAAATATTTGTGAAAGCCCCTAGCGAGAAATTTGTTTTGTTTTGGGTTTGAGCCTCAAATCTTGTAATAGATTTGAAGGAGAAGATCCAAAATATTATGGGCATTCAGATGATCTTACAAAATTTGATTCGTGGGGGCAAAGTGTTACAAGATGATAAGAGGATTAGATATTATTGCATTATTCATTCCTCCTCTATTATCTTAAATTTGAGGCTATAGGAGGTTCTCCAAGTTCCAACATTACCAAAGGGTCTGCTTCATATCGGGAAGCAATGAAAAGAAAGGGAGAGTCTCAAGCTCAAATTAATTAGTCGAAAACCTCTAATCCATTCCAGGAAGCTAGAAAGAAGTCGAATTTAGTTGTGCAAAGCTAGAATATTTTGGGTCCTTATATCATTGATTAGATGGAACATGCTCTAGCAATGCTAGTTGATGTGCCAGAGGTAAAAGATTTGTTTTATGTTCTCTAATCACATGCTATTGTTTGCAAGTTTAATGGTTTTTAGCCCAAATAAGAGGATCTTCATTAGTGGGTTTTCTCTAACTGGACCCCCAATTGCGACTTGCATTTGTGTTCAAAAGGATTTTTTAATCGTACAATTTGACACACGGAAGGATTTGGATTATGATCTAAATGAAGGGCCATGGTCTTGGTGGAGAACATGTCTTTTTATTACTCTATGGTTCCTAGGTTTTGATACCAATAATTTGGTGGTTTCAAAAATGTCAGTTTGGGTGAGAATGCATAATATTCCTCTTCCTTTTTAGCACCATAAGGTATTAGAGCGAATTGGAAACACTTTTGGCAAAAACACAAAGACAAATTTAGAAAGAGTTGACAAAGGAATTTTAACCTTTTCTAGAGTATGTGTGGAGGTAGATCTCAACAAAGGCTTACCTCACTGTATCCATTTAATTCATAATAACTTTCATTGGACAAAGCCTCTATATTTTGAGAACCCAACTTCCAGGTGTCGCATTTGTTTTCAAACTGGACATTTCAAAAGCACTTGTCCACAATAAAAGAAGTTTCCAAATAGGAAAAAGGAGCAACCCAAAAAGCCAAAGGGATGGTAGATTCTCGATCCACAGATTTCAGAAGAAGAGGAAGAGGAAATTGTGGTGAACCATACAAATGTAGAGATCTAGGAACTCCAAGGCACATCAGAAAACAAAGTGGAAGAGCATGTAGGAACAATGGTCCAAAGCTGGATAAATTCTGAAAAAGCAAAGATTATAGGGAAATAGGTAATGGAAGCACTCCCTCAATTGGAGGCAGGTGGGGTGAAACAATCCTACATCTCAGAGAGTTTGGATTTAGAAAAAGAAGCCTCTTTGAAGGCAGATGGAAATCATTTATCAATTGTAAATGTCGGCTACATCACCAGGAGTTTGGTGAAAAGTTGGGAAGAAGAAAGGTAGAAAGGAATAAGTTAAGTATTCTTTTTCTACACTTGGCCCTAATATTTCCAGTTTGATTTTTCTATGTGGACTCCAGCTCTTGGCTGGCATGACCGAATGCTTTCAAAGCATATGCAAAATGTAATTTTGTTCTTGGAATAAAATTATGATTTTACCTTAGGGACACACACACACACATATATAATTGCAAGAATTGTTTTTCCTATAAAGATGTGATTTGGGAAAGATTAGCCAACGAAATCCGAACCAAAAATTGAAGCTTGATATACTTGAGAACAAGATTTTTTCATTACCACAAGATGTATTGGTTGTTGTGGATTACCTTAATAGGGTGATATTTGGAATGGGCAGACTTGATGATATAGTCACCTAAGAAATCGACGTATTTGTTCTGTAGCATATTTATTACATAATTAATTTTGATTATCTCTAGGTCATTTGGAAGATGCAAATCGAAGAACTATACACAGAGAAACCAAGCGCACATTAACTCCTCATAACTTGGTCACTTCAACTCTATTAAAAAACACTTTTCAAGATTTTTTTGGTTCACACCCCTTATCCCAATTTTGGGATCAAACTAATCCATTGATAGAAATAGCTCTTGGGCGAAAATTGAGAAATTTAGGCCTTGGGGGCATATATATATATATATATATCTTTTTTTTTTGACAGAAACGGTTATATTGTATTTATTTTCCTCCTGGCTTGAATGCCAAATTTTTGAGTACAATGAGGATGTCTGGATCCTGAGAAGTCTCACTTATGGAAGTGAGGCTGTTATTGTGGCTTGAGGTTTTCCCCATAGCATGAAGTTCTGTAGTTTCTGTATCCTCTATTTCCCCCACTTGGATATACAGACAATTTTTTTTGGATCAAGCAGTAAAACATGGCGGTCCGCGAGTTAAGGGATGGCTTCCCATGATTCTTTTCCTTCTTTCAGCTTGAACCCGACAGATAGGAGAGCTGATTTATTTGCTTCGCTGTCCGCTTCTTTATTGTGGGCTCTCAAAACATGATAGTAGTTCAGCTTCTGGAAATCACTTTCAAGGGCCTTGATTCTGAAGATCATTCTGGCTAGTTTAAGGTCTGCTGCAGGGGAATTAGAGATCATTGCACTTATTATGATTTGAGAATCTCCTATAACCGTTGCTTCCCTTATTTCCAGCTCCTTTAGGGTCTTGAGGCCTTGCAGAAGGGCCAAGGCCTCAGCTTGAGTGCTGGTCATGTGTCCAAGCCCCCAAGCAAATGAGTGGATTTTTTTTCCTGTTGGGTTTAGGATGACACCTCCAGCACCTGCTCTGCCCGGATTGCCCTTAGCTGCTCCATTGAAAAAAAGGTAGTAGCTTGATTGTATTTTGAGCCAGTCTTGGAAGTCAGCTTCCGTTTTCCTAATTTGCCATTCTTTGAGTGGAGGTGCTTTTCTGATTGCTGGGAGAAATTGTAATCCCAGGAAGGAGCCCCAAATGTTGTCTTGGTGGGTGAGATTTGCATCATCTTTTGTTTGGGACATACATTCCTTTATTTGGCACTTGATCTTGACTTCAATGATTTATGGTGCTGTCTGTCATTCCTGAAGGTTCTTCTATTGCGTTCTAGCCACAGCTGCCAGCAAGTGACCTTTGGGAGAATGACCCAGGCTAATTTGATTAACTGATTTTGAGGAGGAGGCCTAGGATAATTGGATGCCCAGCTAGCGAAGAGATCAACCATTATATGCGGAAGTTGGAAGGAGGGATCCAAGACATACAACAGGGCGCTCCATATCTGTTTGGCGAAGCTGCAATCCAGGAAGAGATGCGCAGCTGATTCTTCACTGTTGCTGCACAGGAGGCAGATGGAGGGTCTGTTGTATCCCAGCTTCTGCAAACGATCAAAGGTGAGGATTCTGCCATGACACAACATCCACGCAAACGTGTCTATTTTGGGCCAAGCCTGTATTCGCCAGATCGCTTGCCATGGCGCTGGGTTTATGGGGACGTGCGGTCTCTCTCTGTGCTTAGCGTAACCTTCAGCAACTGTATACCCTTTAGATTTATTTCCCCAACCGATTGTGTCTTGTGTATGCCTGCTCAAGGGTGCAAGGCCGTGGAGGAGTCCGGTCATCGTGGCCCAGTCAGCGACCAGGCGATCTGGCAAGTCCACAGACTTCCAACCTGTCCATTCGCTGCCTTTCCAAAGGGAGATATCCAAAGCGTATGAAGCTTATTTCTTTCCATCCACTCACGTAGTTCGCCCAAATGCACTCTGTCGCTGATCGGATCTGTGGATAGGATTCTATCAGTCCATAGATTTGTTTTCTTGCCGTTACCCAGGATCCAATAACAATGTTTTTTGATCAGGGAGGTGGCCTTATCATAGAGTTTAAGGAAAGGCGAATTAGGCAGGCGGATTACTTGGTCTAAGCAGCTGGAGCGAGGGCCTCGGAAATATTTTTTCCTGAGAGCTGTTTGGGCCCAACCAGGATTGGGCGCGACAACTCTCCAGATGACCTTTGCAGCCATTGCTACATTCAGATGGCCTAAATTTTTAAAATTAAGACCTCCCTCCCACAGAGGCTTAGAAATGACTTCCCAACTGATGAGGGGGATTTTTCTTTCGTTCTGCTTTCCACCTTTCCAGAAGAATCTCTGGATATGCTCGTCCATTTTTTTTAGAATGATTGATGGAGCAAGCATACCTGCAAATTGAAAAATAGGAAGACTAGTGAGCACTGATTTGATGAGAACGGATTTGCCAGCATAGTTGAGCCAGGTAAAGCCCTAGGCCTGAATTTTTGCTTGAAATTTTTCAAGCTGGGGAAGCCAATCTTTGCTTGAGATTCTTTTGTGTACAACCGGGAGGCCCAGATATTTGAAGGAGGTCCATGAAGCGGAGGCTGCGTATCCAAGGCACCTGGAGATAGCAGAGAGAAGTTTGGGCGGGGTATTCCAACTGTAGATGTTGTTATCACTCAGGTTGACTCCCAAGGGAATACGGCCGAGGTAACCACTAACCAATCTTTGGGTCACAGGTTCTAGCCTACCTATGACCAGAGAGGGCTCTCTCTTTATGATTTAACTTTGTTTGTATAATATTTTAGGCTAGTTATGATGCTCAAGATTTTGTTTTGAAATTTGCTGGATGATGACTTCAGTCAAGATATATATATGATTACCAGGGTGTTCTAGGCCATTGGGCATGGAGTCAGTGATGCTTAACTTGCTTGATATGTCTGTGCTGATACAATAGTGATGCTGCAGAGCCAGATAAGTGTCTAAGAAACAATTCTTTAAATCTGTGATTGGGGTGATGTGATCAGGGCATGAAAGGCAATTAAGGATCTTTCAACAAACTGATATGGAGAACAGTGGGAATATTATTTAGAAGCAGTGAAGAATTTCTATATAACATTCACATTTATAGAATTAATGAAAACATGAGCAATTAAGAATTCATGTTCATGATCAATTCTGAAGAAAACATTTTCAACAATAGAGATTGAGCACAAGGTGTAACCAAACATTTCCTGTACTATTCCTTTTCTCTACTGTTAGATTAGTGAAACATGTGTATGATTCAAACAAGCATAAGAAAACAAAACATAGATTGAGAAAACTTATTGTTCCATTAGGTAGCACAGGAATTCTGCAACAGCACGCATAGCATCACCAAGACATCAAACATTCAGGAAATCACTGAGTTTTT
Source organism: Pinus tabuliformis (assembly GCA_031772625.1). Taxonomy (NCBI): domain Eukaryota; kingdom Viridiplantae; phylum Streptophyta; class Pinopsida; order Pinales; family Pinaceae; genus Pinus; species Pinus tabuliformis. Next base: position 662,950,621 of record CM062810.1, on the reverse strand, counting down.
CCAGCCTCTTTGCATTAGATTATCTGAAAATATACAATACATTTGCCTCAGAATGAAAATCACCAACCCCTAATACGCTGCCAGGGGAGGTATATATACAAAATTTACATCTGAAAATATCTAACAAATGAGTTAATGCCTCATTAATATTGTGCCAACTCCTGGAGCGTTGTAGCTAAGAAAGTAAATGCTGTAGTAACTTCTGATTGTAATAGCTGTCCATAATGGTTAGAGAATGTTGACTTTGTGACCGTTGGAGTCAGTTGAAGATGTGCTGCCTGAAATTTGCGTATTTCTTATCCTTTTGGCTTGCTGCCGCTGTCTTTATGCTGAGTCATCCTTCGGCTGCCTTGTGTGCTATCTTTATTATGCTTTTTGCTTTTTGCTAAGTGGAGGCTGACTAGGATTGATCAACTGAGATCACTGAGGCAAAATTTGCAGCATTGCCTGCCACCAATCCTCTTTGGGCAACTAGTGCCTTCGAATTTTCACCAATGTTTCATCTGCCTCTGTATACCTGTAAAAATTAGGAGGAACCTCAAATAGGTGGTGGATTTCATTTTCAATAAAAAATAGATTTTCAAGTTTGTCATAAAGGCCCTGCCCTGTTGGAGGCCCTGTTTCCTCAGAAGTACTAGCAGATGCAGTGATATGATTTTCAATAAAATTTGCCATCCTGGCAGCATATTGCTCACGGGGGAGCAGTTTTCCTGTGCTGGTTAGTAGGCTGGGCAATCCCTTTCCTTGCAGTGCTCCCATTTTGAGCTTGTATTCATCTACCTCAGCCTGTATTTCATGGCATTTTCTCTCTACAGTCTGTACATAATTCCTGAGAGTCAACACCTTTTTAGCCGTAAGGACAGCCTCTGTTCTGTTAACAATGTTGATGGCTGCTAGCTCCTCCTGGGTCTGATTGTTCAAAAAGTGTATCATTCTATTGGCCTGCTCAGGCCTGTTCCCCAGTACTGTTCTGGCCTTCTGGATCTCGATCTGTGCTTTGGCAATTAATTCCATTTGTTCATGCACAATCTTGATTGACTTCCATTGTCTAGTAATGGATTGGTCAATTCGGGCCCACAAAATTCTTTTTATTTCTGCCATAGCACTTTCTAGCTTGAGCTCTTTCTCCAAGGCCTTTATTTTCTCTTTGAGGGCCTTTATCTCTCTACCTTGCTCTGCCACAGTCATCTTTGATTTGTCATATTTGGCCTCTAGCTCTGCCAACTTTTCCTTGGCCTGCTTAATCTCAGTAGCCTGGAGCTCCATTTCTTTGATAGCCTTAGTCAAATCTTCCATGTTTAAACTGGACTCTGGGGCTGTTGTTGTTGCTGCTGCTTCTGTTGTTGTTGTAGTTGTTACAGGGGCTACTGCTGCCTCTGTAGTTGTTGCAGTGGTTGAAGTAGTTGGAGGAGCTTGGGATGTGGATTCTCCCTGCTTGTCTTGCAGTGCCCCTTCTAGCTCCTTTTCCAAATCGAGGACCTTTTGATTGAGCTGCATTATTAGATCAAGTTGCTCATCGGCCTCCTTTTCCTTCTGTAATTCTGTTGTTTGGGGGTGCTCGGTGGGCAGCAGTTTCAACCTTTTCTTCAATGCATTAAGGTCATCTTCTTTTTTCTTCATGAGGGCCCTCACGCCCTTTGGGTCCTTAGGATCATGTCCTAGGTCGATGATGATGTCCTCTAGTGATTTAATTCTGTTGTCCTTGGCCATGGAGGACATTCTCTCAAAATCCAACTGAATGTTGGTATTCTTCAATGATTCTTTTAATTCATGGGCCATTGTTGCCCTGTCCACCAAGGTGGCATAGACCATTTCCCCCGTTTGTTTGTGCAGTTCGATCTGGTCCATGGGGTGAATGTCCTTTGCCATGACTTCCACCCTTGTTCTTACATAATCTGCAGCTGATTTAGGCTGCGACACCTTGGGTTTGAAGTGGCTGAGGATCATTTTCTCCTCTTGAATGTCATACACTGACATCAATCTTTCTTGCTTGGCTGGTGTTGCCTTGAGAAACTGCTTGTATACTTCTATTCTCAGCAAGTCATTCTGTGCCTTTATTTGTTTGAAGGAAGCCTTGGTGCTTGAAGGCTTCTTGCTCTGCTGAGAGGAGGAGGACACCTCCAAGCCAAGCTGTAATCCCTGCTCCTGCTGAAAGGAGCTTGTACCCATTTGCTGGCTGTCTCCCCCTTCTTTCCTTGGACTGTCAAGGACTTCTTCACTTATTTCTTCTATCACTGGGGAGTCAACCTTTTGCCTCTTGGCCTCAGGTTGCTGGGAGGATCCACTAGCAGGAGTGGACTCTTCTCTGTCTCTTTTCTTACCCCTCTCCTCATGTGCTGGAGTCTGCAATATAGGTGCTGTTGGTTGTTCAATTTGCGGTGGAGGGGTCTGCTCTTGTTGCTGCCCAATTGAGGAGGCAGGCTGTTCTTTTACTGTTTCTTCTTCAGCACCCATTATGCCTTTACCTTTATCTGTGCCTGATGCTGCTGTAGAGGGCGCCTGGGTGGCTGGTGTAGTTGTTGTAGCTGAAGTCCCTTCTCCCACTGGATGTGGTTGCTTGAAGATTACCTGCTGCACAGAATCCAAGTCAAGAGTTTTTTCCAAATCCTTGACATTCTTTTGCATTATCTCTTCTTCAGTTAGTTTTTCAATTAAAGTATCTTGCAGCCATTCTTGCTGATTGGCATACTGTTCAATATGTGGAAATTTACAGTGCTCATAGCCTAGCAGCCTGTACTTGACCCTCCTAGCACAGATGAAGCCTTCAGGGTCATAAGGGACCCATCGGAAGCTCTTTGATAGCTTGTACTTGTCTTTGAGGATTTGCTCAGCATCTTGCCATCCCTCTTTTTTGTTCATGATGAAGGGGCCCAGGTGGTGCTTAAACTTGAGATGGGATTTCTTTTTAGCACTGTGGAAGTGGGTGAGGTCAGAATGAATGAGCTGCCTACAGTACGCCAAGGCAAACAGTCTCATTGGCACATATTTTGGGAGCCTGTATGGACAGAGCTCACAGCCATAAATTCTGATGACTGTATGATCTTGGTATAGGTACCAATCACCTATTTTATAATTTTTAGAGAGCTGCAGGGTTTTCTGTATTTCAAATGACACTCTGGGAGGAGGGGACCTCATCAAAAAGCAAGAGACTGGGTAGACAAACTCATCGATAAATTCACAGTATGAGTATGGTGAATCTTGGACTTGGTGATAAACTGATGTCCAGAAGATGACAAACCTTCTTTCCCCCTTAGAATCCAGCTTTTTGATGGAGCATTGAAAGGCCTCAGACTGGTAATACATGAACAAATGGTAGATGTATGATGAGTATTTGAAAATGCCCTCCCTGTCTACTTTGAACAGCTGGTCATGTATCTTGTTGGCTATGAATTTGGAAAAATTATATTTGCAGGCAGGGGGTTGGCCTGGGCTATAAGCAGCTAAAAATACCAGCATTGTCTCATCAACATACTCACTGGTTTTGTAGCCCAGCACACAAGCAATCATGTCCAGCAGAAGTTTGCCTACATCAGTAAAATAGACATACAAGAAGGGAGGTGGCCCTGTGGGCTGGCAGTCAGCTCTCATAAATGTCTGAGTGATCTTCTGAATGTCAGCAGTGGACATCTTGGCACCTGTATCCAGCAGATAGTTCATGGAGAAAGGAAACAACATCTGAGTTTGTTTGAAGTTGAGCATCTGGTTAATGGACTCAGCATTAATGTGAAAGAGGATGCTCCCAGATGGAGACTTGACAGCTCTGTGACTTGCATCATAATTCTCAGCACATAGGCGAATAATCTCTGGAAAAATGTTAACAGATGGGAGAAAGTAATATGGCAGATTTGATTCCCATATCCCATATGTATCCTTGCCATTCAAATAGTCATCTCTCAATTCCCTGAAGGTCTGCAAATGGTTCCTATCACCCACAAAGTCTTGGATGAGGTAATCCCTGTCAGCAAGAGGCAGGGACTCCAGCTCTTTATTTGGTGGATTCATGGGGGCAACACTGAGAGCTGTGGGTGCAGGAGCAGCCATTATGTAATTTCTGAATGTTACAAGGTAAGTATAATTGCTTGCAAGGCTTTTCTAGAGGTCAATTGGCAGTTTGAATGCAGATGATGCTGGATGTATTCTTCAAAGAGGAACAGGCTGGCTAGGCAGGCTTGCCTCTGCTCTGCTTGGGTAAATTCACAGGGATTGTGAACAACGAGGATAAAATGCAGAGGGCGGGCAGGACTAAAATTGGTGAAATGTAGCTTTTCAAGCCTGCACCCGGTAAAAGGGAACAATGCCGGGCAGCTTGAGGACGAATTTGCGAATTAAGACCGCGGATTATTGTTTTAACATCAACTCTTGGAGCAGAGGGCAATGTAGGTTGCTTTGGTCCAGAAGTGACTGGGAGACAACCTTTAATTTGGGAATTACCAGGTGTTTAATGGACAATTTTGCAGAGAAATGGCCTAAACACGGGTAAAACAGGTGAATTCTGGTAAATACCTGGATAAATGATGCCGAGGGCCTCCGGGTTGAATGGCGGGTGCAGAACTGAGTTGAATTGGTGAATGGCGCGTCCGGAGTTTTGAATTTCACGGCTTGGAGGCAATTTTCAGTGCGAACAGCAGACAATGGCTCTTTCTCTTTTCAAATGAAAATGACATAAAACGGGTTGTTTGCGCGTTTTTAACGGCAAATTTGGAAAATATGGGTCATTGGCGCTTTTCCGCCAATGACGTCAGCATGACGTCATGGCAGGCCCGGGTACGGAGGGTGACGTGGGTGCTGAGCTGGAGGCCGGCATGGCAGGACACGGTGGCGGATGGTGTGGGGTGGCAGGGTTACGTGGAGGGCCACGGGGCGCGGTAGCGGGGCCGAGGGTATGACGTCATAGCGACGTAGGACCGACGTGACAGGGGAGGCGGTATCGGGGAAAGCGGTAAGCGGTCTCCCCGCACCGCTTTTGGGAGAAGGCGGTATCGGGGAGGGGGGCTTCGAACACCCCCGCCGGCTGCCACGCGTCCAGTGTACGGGGGCCAAAACCACCCGCTCCCCGGACGTTAAACAGCGGCGTGTTCAAATCTCAAATTGCCCGCCCACCGTTGGATCAAGGGGGGCGGGAGATCAAGGGCTGGCGGGCGCCCCGACCCATCATGCAAGTTTTGGGGGGCCCCGCCGGTCAATAAAATATTTATTTTAATATTTCGGGGTTTAAAACTTTGGTTAAGGGGGTATTTGTGGGTTTTGGAATATATGAGTTAATCTGTCGGGTTTAAAAAAACATATGAATATTGGGTTTGAGAAGGGGGGAAAGGGGTTTCTCATGAATTTTTTAGGAAAAAGGGAAAATGAGGGTTTAGTATAGGTTATTGCTCTAACCAGAGGTTAGAGTAATCCCAAAGCAGGGTTGACTATAGTCCCTGGTGGACTAATGTCTCCCTTAGAAGTGTTATTTAGCTATAATGCTAAAGGGGGGGATATTTATACATTGCTTGGGGTTTTATACACCATGGTGTTATAGTAATAGGGAAAGGGGAACATAGGGGATTTAGTGTAGATAGAGTTAGTAGTTAGTATTTGGAGGGGAATGTGAATGGGAAGTGATAGTTACTAAGCCTTTTAGGAATCAAACTTAGCTAGGGAGTAGATCAAAATGAAAAGAATTTTTACACAAGAAATGTGGCTTCTTTTCAAAGAGAGAAGTCATTTCTGACATGAAATTTGTACAAATGAAGAGTGTAAGGAGGACTGATCAGGCAGATCCTGCAGTGCTCATGGGGAGGTTAGTAAGAAACTTTTTGAAGGGGATGAGGGAAGTTAGTGATGGTTTAGTAGTATGCCAAATAGGCCATTGCTCTTGCCTTTCTCCTGCTGGTGACATCATTGTGATTTTTTCCAAGTGACATGCTTAGATCTTGCTTTCTGCAACCTTCAAATGCCTAGCCTGCCTAATATGCCTAACATTTTTTCTTCCTTTGGATGGGTGCACTTGGCCTTGCAAACCCTGATAATTCTCTTTTCTTTTTTGCTGCCCTCCTATCTAAGTCTACCCTTATGACTTCCAAGGGCCCAGATTAAGCAGTTGGGCTCCTTTCTTTCTCTATCCACCTAGTCATCTGTCAAGCTTGAACTGTTTGAACAGGTACTTCCTCTCTAGTCTACAACCTGTAATTTAAAACATGGCGAGGCCCAGCTTGAGCTGTTGGACCACCCATCAAAGTAGTAGTGGCAATTTGGACTAGCCACTTTCCTGGTCTTTGTTTGGGGTTCATTTCTTTATTTTCTTTGACCAATTCATTTTCTTGCCCTTTGATTTTTCTTTTAAGGCATACCCTCTTTACATTTTTTAATTGTCTGCTTCTTTCACACAAATGGAGCCTTAGCAGCATGGAAGGTGAACATTTTTGGCACTTCCTTTGTCAATCATGAGAGATGAAAACCTATTGGTATAGGAGGCTAACAGTGGCTCCACTTGGGGATGGCTTTTCCAGGTGAAAAGCCAAGAACAACAGGTCAGATTGCCTGAGTTCTGCTTTCTTGGTGCAGGCTGAATTTCTCTATTTGTTGGAGACCATTGGCTAGGATCCTAGATAACTGCAGGCAGCACCCAGTGAGCTGATTTGCTGTGAATTTGCAGATCTGTTTTACCTGTTTCTCAGACTTTCTCCTCATCACTTGATAGTTGTCCTGTGTTTTTCTTTGCTTTCCAAATGCCAGGATCACATATATTCAAAAAAGGGAAAAATGCAGCACCCTGGTCTTCTCAAAATATGCTGCACTCGGTGCTTTATTTATCTGCTGTAACTGAAAATACTGGAAATACAAATATTTATGTACAATATATGCCTGTTCAGTGTTTGATCAAAGGGAGTCAAAATAATGCTTGAGCATTCTCCCATTAACTGGGCCTTCCTCAGTGTTTGAGCCATCCAAACTTCTTAGAAAATAGGTATTGTTTCCTTGTATGGCATAAATGACATAGGGTCCTTTCCATAAAAAATCAAACTTACCATGTTTGCCTTTGTCCTCCCTTCTGGAATCCCATCTTAACACTTTGTTTCCTATAAAGAAATCTTCAGCTTTGGTTCTTTTGTCAAATATTCTTTTGAGCTTTTCTTGTAGAACTTGGGTTCTTTGATAGACTTCTTCTCTTGTTTGCTGTAAATGAATTGTTTGATTAATTCTTCTTTGAATTTCATTTGGCTCAGCTTGTATTTCTTGCAGCAACTTGATCACAGGAATTCCTAGAGATGTAGGAAACTTTGCTTCTAGCCCATAGACCAGTTCATATGGACTCATGCCAATTGATCTCTTGGTGGTCAGTCTATCTGCCCACAGTGCATTTAGCAATTTTTATGCCAATTCCTTTTGTTTTCTTCCAAAAATTTCTTAATGATATTAATGAGACTTTTATTGGAAGACTCGGCTAGGCCATTACCTTGAGGATAATAGGCAGTGGAATGACCTAGGGTCATGTGATACTTGTGACAAAAGTTGATCATTTTCTTGGACTTGAAAGCAGCAACATTGTCTGTAATAATTTTGTCTAGACAGCCAAACCTGGACAAGATGTTGGTTTCTAGGAATTGTATAATAATGGAGTCATTGGCCTGCCTGCAAGGGATGGCCTCTATCCATTTGGTGAAATAGTCTGTGGCAGTGAGAATCCACCTATGCTGGCCAGAGGATGAAGGGTGAATGTCACCAATGAAGTCTAAACCCCATTGCTGGAATGGTCTTTCAGTTGAAACTGGTTTGAGTGGTAAAGGTAGCAGCTTCCTCTTGCCCTAAAAAATTTGGCATTTGTGACAGGACATTACAAATTTCTTCACATCAGCAAACAAGGAGGGCCAATAAAATCCAGCCCTTAGGATTTTATCAGCTGTAGATTTCCAGTATAAGTGTCCTCCACAGTCACCTGCATGAAATTCTTTGAGGACATTGTCAGTTTCTTCTATTGTTAGGCAATTGAGTAAGATTCCTTCATGATTTCTCCAAAACAAAACATTGTCAATAATACAAAACTTTGATGCTTTCATTTTTAAGAATCTTTTCTTGATTCTGGACAACCCTGGAGGATCTTGCAGGTTTAATAATACAAAACATATATCATCATACCATGGAGATTGCATAAAGGCTTGATTGATTTGTGGAGTCGCCATCTCCTGTTCGTCGTCCAGTTCATTAATGTCAAGGGCTTGAAAATTAGTTTCAGTCATTAGTTTGGCTAGGCCTTGTCCTTTTATCAGTTTGATAGGTTTAATCTCAATGTCATATTCTAAGATATTGGCAATCCATTTGCCCCTCTTGCCTTCAATTACTTCTTGGGTTAGAATATCTTTGACCACTGCATTAGGTACATAGGCAATTATATGAGAGTAAAGGATATAGATTCTGAATTCCTTGATGGCTTTTACCAACGCATAGGCTTGTTTTTCCATGATATGATATTTCAAAGGAGCATCCCTAAGGGCTCTGCTAAAAAATGCAATAGGTTTTTCACAGCCTTGGTCATCTTTTTGTAATAGGACAGCAACAATTGTATGCTCAGAAGCAAAAGAAAAAATGATAAAATCTTGATCAAACCTAGGGCTTGTTAGGACTGGTGTGTTTGTCAATGCTCTTTTGATATCCTCAAAGGCTTGTCTAGCTTCCATGGTCCATTTGACCTTGGAATCCTTTTTCAGCATATTATTCAACAGTCTTATGAGTTCAGCCAGATTGGGAATGAACCTCCTTAAGAAGTTGATCTTTCCTAGAAAGCTTTGTAGTTCTTTGATGTTTCTTGGATGTGGTACTTGTAGGATAGCTTGAATTCTGTCTGGATCAATCCTAATTCCATCTTTTGAGATTATATGCCCCAAAAGTTTACCTTCTTCGAGTCCAAACAGTGACTTCTTTGGGTTCAATGATATACCATACTTTCTACAAATTGTGAAAACCTGCCTCAAGTGTTCCAAATGTTCTTGATCTGATTTTGAAAAGGCAGTGAGATCATCAAGATAGATAACTAGGAAGTCATGAATTTCTTTGGCAAAGGCAATATCCATTGCTCTTTGGAATGTGGCCCCTGCATTTTTAAGTCCAAAAGGCATTTTGACATATTTGAATGTTCCCCAAGGTGTTGTAAAGGCTGTTTTGTCTTGATCATCCGGGTGTACTAGAATCTGATTGAATCCTGAGAAACCATCTAGTAAAGAGATCCTAGCAGCTCCCACTTAGCAAAAAGCAAAAAGCAGAATAAAGACAGCACACAAGGCAGCCGAAGGATGACTCAGCATAAAGACAGCGGCAGCAAGCCAAAAGGATAAGAAATACGCAAATTTCGGGCAGCACATCTTCAGCCGACTCCAACGGTCACAAAGTCAACATTCTCTGACCATTCTGGACAACTATTACAATCAGAAGTTACTACAGCATTTACTTTCTCAGCTACAACGCTCCAGGAGTTGGCACAATATTAATGAGGCATTAACTCATTTGTTAGATATTTTCAGATGTAAATTTTGTATATATACCTCCCCTGGCAGCGTATTAGGGGTTGGTGATTTTCATTCTGAGGCAAATGTATTGTATATTTTCAGATAATCTAATGCAAAGAGGCTGGAAAAACTCAGTGATTTCCTGAATGTTTGATGTCTTGGTGATTCTATGCGTGCTGTTGTAGAATTCCTGTACTGCCTAATGGAACAATAAGTTTTCTCAATCTATGTTTTGTTTTCTTATGCTTGTTTGAATCATACACATGTTTCACTAATCTAACAGTAGAGAAAAGGAATAGTACAGGAAATGTTTGGTTACACCTTGTGCTCAATCTCTATTGCTGAAAATGTTTTCTTCAGAATTGATCATGAACATGAATTCTTAATTGCTCATGTTTTCATTAATTCTATAAATATGAATGTTATATAGAAATTCTTCACTGCTTCTAAATAATATTCCCACTGTTCTCCATATCAGTTTGTTGAAAGATCCTTAATTGCCTTTCATGCCCTGATCACATCACCCCAATCACAGATTTAAAGAATTGTTTCTTAGACACTTATCTGGCTCTGCAGCATCACTATTGTATCAGCACAGACATATCAAGCAAGTTAAGCATCACTGACTCCATGCCCAATGGCCTAGAACACCCTGGTAATCATATATATATCTTGACTGAAGTCATCATCCATCAAATTTCAAAACAAAATCTTGAGCATCATAACTAGCCTAAAATATTATACAAACGAAGTTAAATCATAAAGAGAGAGCCCTCTCTGGTCATAGGTAGGCTAGAACCTGTGACCCAAAGATTGGTTTGTGGTTACCTCGGCCGTATTCCCTTGGGAGTCAAAGGAACAACCTGAGTGATAACAGATGTGAGACTTGTTCTTATTAACAACACTGCCAGAGGCCATGCTGAATTCTTCTAGGGCAACTTTGAATTTGGAGGCGGTGGAGAGGGAGGCAGCGCCCAGAAGCAGGGTGTCGTCTGCGAACAAAGCGTGATTAATGTTCTTGACTCCTCTTGCTATACGCAGTCCCATAAGATCTTGATCTTGCATTTTTTTTTCCAGGAGGAAACTGAGAGCTGAGGCTTGAATGACAAATAGCAGAGGGGAGAGAGGGAACCCCTGCCTAAGCCCTCTTGAAGCTTTAAAGAAATCCGTGGCTCTTCCATTCACAAGAGGGGCAATCCATGGCTCCGAAACGCAAGCCCAAATCCAGTTAATGAAGTTTGATCCAAACCCAAACCTATTCATAACTTTTAACAAAAAACTGTGATTTACACGATCAAATGCATTTGCTAGATCAAGTTTAATTATCATACCTTGCTCTTTATGATGGAGACTCGAGTGGATTGCCTCCTGAACAAGAGTGAAGTTGTCCACTATCTGCCTCCCTTGGATGAAGCCGCCTTGATTCTCCGGGATTATTTTAGGGAGTATGTGCTTCAATCGATTTGCTATGACTTTTGTGATTAGCTTATACCCATTGTTACATAGTGAGATCGGCCGGAATCTGCTGAAGTTGCTGGCCCCTTTTTCCTTGGGAGTGAGGGCTAAGAAGGCAGAGTTTGTGCTCCCTCCTATTTTTTGGGAGTTCTGAGATTTTCGGATCATTTTAATAAGATCTTTTTCAATAATGGGCCAGCATGTTTGAAGAAATCTGGCAGAGAATCCATCCGGCCCAGGGGCCTTGTCCGGATCCATGTCATATAATGCTTTTTTGACTTCTTCTTTGGTTATTTTGGCCTCCAAGATTTCATTCATACCTGGGGAAATTGTAGCTGGGATCATATCTAAAAGATTTGAAGCATGGTGCTATACCTTTTCTTCGCTATACAACTTTAGGAAGTGGGCGTGGGCTGCCTTCTTTATGTCTGCAAACTCCTTGAATGTTTCGCTGTCCACCTTGATCTCAGAAATGGTGTTATGGCATTTTCTGCTCTGCGCTTGTTTATGGAAAAAAGCTGTGTTTCTGTCCCCTGATTTGAGCCAGAGACTTCTAGATTTTAATCGCCAGTATTCCTCTTCAGCAAGACAGGCTTTATTATAGTGCTGTTGGAGATGGGCTTCTTGGTCAAGCAGATCTTTGGTGACTGGAGTATCTTCCATATGTGATTGATGATTGACAAGGGCGACTTTGATATTCTTTCTTTCTGTATCCGGTTTGGGTAGACTTTTGGCCCAATGTTTTAGAGCTCTTTTTACCCTTCTGAGCTTTTCTTCCCATATGTAGAAGGGGGATCCTTTAATAGATTGGTTCCAGCATTCCTTAACAAGCTGCATGAAATCTGGTTCCTTGATCCAGTTTGGGCTGAATCTGAAGGGAATAGGACCCAGGTCAAGGTGGGCTAGTAATTCAAGCTTTATGGGTTTATGGTCCGAGATACTGTTGGGGAGAAGTTGCATTCTTGGTTCTAATCCCAGCAACAAATAAGAACGTTGCATGAAGAATCTGTCTAATCTAGCAGCTATATGACTTGGGCCTATTCTTTTGTTGGTCCAAGAGTACTTACCGGAGGAGGGTTTGATGTCAAGCAAATCCCAGTCTTGCATGAGGTCCTCAGCCCATTCTCTTGCCAGATCACGAACAGTGCTACCACCTCTTTTTTCAGACGAGCTAAGGGTAAGATTGAGATCTCCGGCAATGATAGTATTCTCCAGATTCATGAGGTCTGCTTGAAGTCTTATCGAATCCCAACATGCTTTTTTTTCCCAGCGTTGACTGGAGAGTAGACATTGAAAATGAAATGAGTTCCTTTAGTGTTCAGATTCTGTATTTTCAGCAGCAACCAGTGAGTGTTGCTGGCTTCACTGATGACTGCAAATTTGTTATCATTCCAAAGAGTACCAATACCTCCCGAGGCTCCCCTAGCGGAGACTGCTCTTGCTTCACTTTTGAACCATAGTTTCTTGCTTGTTTGCAGGAAGACTGAGTCTTCCAGCTTAGTCTCCTGGATGAGAAGTATGTCTGGGGTCTCTGTTCTTATCAGACTTCACATGGCTTCTTCCTTGACCTTGCTCCCCATACCTCTGCAATTCCAGGAGATGATCTTCATTATTTATGTTTCTGTTGGGCTCCCTTGGAGCCGTGAGGTTGGCTTTTCGGCATCCTGGGCTTTGAGGCAAGCAATTTTTCCAGAGTGGGCTGGCTGCCTTGTAGTTTTTCTTTATACGTCTCCTCCTCTCTTTTTTCTCTGTCCGTTTTCTGGCCTCTCGTGGATCTTCTTACCGAGGCTTGGGACTCACCTATTTCTCCTTCCTCTTCTGAGTCATCTGTGATCTGCTCTTCTTCATTGTCTTCATCATTCTTGCTTTTGGGGTTTTCATCATTTGTGTCTTTGTTGGAGGCTGAAGGAGTGCCTTTGCTTGAAGAATCAGGGTTTTGTTTCCCAATCTCCTCTGTGGGTTTGAACTCCTTTTGGATCCCTGCATCCTGAGTTTTCTCTTGTTGAGAGTTGAGAGGAACAAACCGATTTCTTGAGGGTGGTGAAGTATGTTGAACAGGTGGCTGTCCTTTGCTGCTAGGTCCTCCCATCTTCCTGGGTTTGTGGCGCTTGGTTTGATTCCATCCGTCATCCTTTCCCTGCGCGGCCTCAGCGTTGGATGGGCAGCCTCTGGCGAAGTGACCATACTCGTGGCATTTCCGGCATTTGAAGGGAAACTGCTCATAGTCCAACTTCTGCAGATGCGTCCAGCTTCTAACATTTATCGTAATGGCCTCAGGGATCCCTACCTCCAGATCTACTTCTACGTAGATCCGGGCGCAGCTGTATTGGTCCTTGTTGTTCGCTTGATCAATAAATTTGCCTAGAACATTTCCAATATGACGCAGAGAGTCCCAATTCCAACAATGGACCGGGAGGTTCGGGAGTCTAACCCACACAGGGACTGCGTTAGGAACATCGACTGTTGGATCAAAGTCCGGGGTCCATTTGTTAAGGTACAGGCCCCGAGGACCCATAAAGTAGGGGCCGTTTCGGAAGATCAGTTCTTTGTCCTCCTTTGCTGTAAATTCGAAGAGGAAGTAGCCTCTCCCCAGGAAGTAAGAGGTGACGCTTTCTCTGATCAGCGGCGCCCAGTTTCTGGAAACCCAACTCTCCGTGGATTTGGGGGACGCTAGAGCCCCGTAAACTGATCGACGAGGGCTCGTTCGGACAACGACAGAGCAACTTGCATCGGGGTTTCAGGCGGAAGGGAAATCGCTGGGATATCCTCCAATTTTTTCACAAATTTCGAAGGTTCAGGGGCTTTCTTCTTAGGGAGCCCTGCCAGAAGCTGCATGAAGGCCTCCGAAGGAGAAAGGGGTGGTGGAGCAGATGGACCCTGGGGAGAGGCCAGAGTCTCCATGATCTCAAGATTAAACGAGACCGGATCCTGCCCAGAACTCCATAAACACCCACAGACTCAATCGGATCCACCCTCAGGGCCTGGGCGCGCGCACAGAGATTGAGGCCTCCAAGTCCGACGATCCAGATCTGCGCAATCCGCTGAGAAAATCAGATCTAGCAGAGGTCGACGCTCTCGGTCAGCAGAGGAAGTCGAAAATCCAATGTTCTGGATCTGCTCAATCCGCTGGGGGAGCAGATCGCGCAGGGAGGCGGCCTGCGAGGGCCGAGGCAGCTCGACGATCTCGCTTTCAGACTCGGCCACGATCAGCGCAGCAAAAAAAAATGGCATATATATATATAGATACGTACATACATACATACATACATACATACATACATACATACATACATACATACATACATACATACATACATACATACATACATATATATATATATATATATATATATATATATATACATATATACATATATATATATATATATATATATATATATATATATATATATATATATATATATATATATATATATATATGTATATATACATATATACATATACATATACATATACATATACATATACATATACATATACATCTTGGAGGAGTGGGGCATACTTGGGGATTTGGAGCAAGAAGGCATAAGAAGAGCAGGAAAGTGCAAGAGGACATTGGCATCAACAATTACAACAGGTTTTCCTTTCAGGTACCGAGTTACATGTATGATTTCCTTGCTAGTTTTGGCATCCATGGTACATGCATGTGGTTTCTTGGTTATGATCTGTCATTGGCATGGAGGATTGCCTGGATTGAAGGTGGATTTTCCTAGCCATGCCATTTCCTAGATAGCCATGGTGCTCAGGGTGTCTTTCCTTTTATTTTCCGGTTGGTTCTTATGTTCCTTTGGCTGTGGGTTGAGTTATTAGTTCCTGGAAGCCTTGGTTGGACAAACGCTCTTGAATCCCTGTAACAACTTGGGTTGAGTTCTTAGTCTTGGAAGCCTTGGTTGGAAAAAATGCTCTAGAAACCTTTTGTGGGTTGAGTTACTAGTCCTGGAAGCCCTGATTGGAACAAACACTCTGGAACCATGGAAAAATTAGGTAGAGACCAATCTGGTGATTGTTAGTGATGTACGACCATGAGGTGGAATCACTAGTTGAGGGTTCAGGTGGCTTGGCCTCTAGAAGCCCTAGTTTGGTTTTGTTTGATTTGTTCCATGAGATCCCACATTCATGCTTGGAATATGACACGAGGATGATTAGATGAATGAAAGATTTGGTTCAACCAATCTATGGTTGGGTGGTATGCGGAAGTCCCAGACCTGGCTGCATTTAACATATGTTAATAAGAGTTCCTTTCCTCTTGTATTTGATAGGTAAATATACTTGTTCATATGTGGTTTTTATGGTTGTTATATCTTTGCTATTTATGTTGAATATATGCCGGTTAATAGGATGTTTTATGACAATATTGATGTATGGATCTTATCATGTTTTGATTAGAACACAAATGAAAAATTAATATATGACCTAATAGATGATAATGCAACTATTTTGATAAGGCATCAATGCTTCCTTGCGAATCTCAGATAAGTATGAGACCCATATGCTAAGTTATGTTGTTATGACCTATAAATTACATATTTGTGTCATGTTTGACGAAATACCTGTCGTGGACAGTAGGGGTTAGATAAAGTACTTGTACTAATGATTTCATTAGTAGCCTTATTCCATTGTTATTTATCATTTCTGAAAGTTTCATGAAATTTTGGGCAGTGGCCTGAGTCTTGGCCTTGAAAAAGTGGCACATAATCTGGGGTCATTTGCTCAAAATTGGCTGAGAACTCCATTGTCACCAGCATGCCTTGTTGTGGGAGAGACTGGAAGGCCTCAGTCACATGAATGGCATGTCATGGGAGCAGCTGGGGATCCATATCAGTGAAATGTCAAGTTGTCTCAGGGGTTGGTTACCTAGAAGGGTTGGTTTTCTCCTAAAGGTTCTGTAGCATGTGTGGAAGGTCGAAATGGTTTTGTTTTGTTAGTTCCACTTCCTTAACTACACATGGGGATTTAAATCACATCATAGTAGCCTATTGTCACATGTTTACCCCGAAGGACTAGTTAACTTAGGTAAATGTGGGAGGAGGGTGGTTACAGTGTGGTATTAGAGCATGGTTCACCCCTTGGACTAGATGGGCGGTGTGTGTTGGACATGCATACATCTCAATTACACATGTGTTCCTTATGCTTGTGTTTTATATGATTTTTGCATATGCATGGTATTGTTCATAGTTTCAGTTGTTTTACCGTGTGAAAAGTTGATGGCGTTGTTGTTGGATGTGGTTGTCATGAGTGCATGTCAGTTGTGCATTGGTCATGCATGTCTGTGTTTATACGTTGTTATGAATACATTCACATGGTGATAGTTGTAGTGTATGAGGTCATGGTATGTGGTTGGTATGGTCATTCATTGATGACTGGATAATGATTGAAATGATGATTAAATGTTAATATGATTATGTTTATATATGTATTGCTCTAATATGGTTGGTCTTGCAGATGAGATGTCCTCCCCTAAACTATATTGAGGTATGTTGGTTTGTTTACGATTTGGTTTAGCTGACATGATATAACTTGTAAGAAGAGAATATCAAAGCCGACTAACAAGTTGGTAGACTATAACTCACGAGATTCACTATATAGATCAGATGAGCAACATGGTGAGGTATATTCTCCTGACATGGCAGACACTTTGAGAAGATTGAAGGTAGTAATAAGGAGTTGCAAAAAAGATAATGAACGAATCATTCAATCACAAGAGAGACTTGTTAGGGCATAGGAGAAACAAGTAGAAGTCAATGCAGTTATCCTTCGGAGCTTGTCAGAATTGCAGAGACAGGGACCACTTAGAACCAGTCATGGATAGGAGGATAGGACTAGCAGAGCATATGGTAGTAGCTCACATGGTGGGCACAGGCTGGATAGAGATGACATGGTCAAAGATGACATAGTTTTGGATACACCTGATAGACGAGACAATAGACATGGGCTTTACTCTAGTTTTGGTTCATGCATGTATCATGGTCATAATCGTTATCATCCTTATAGGAGGAGTGATAGGGGATATTTTCTAGATGAGTTCAAGAAAGCAAAGCCGCCTAAATTTGGTAGGGAAATGAAGAAGTCACAGGATGCCGAAGCATGGTTGCTTGGGATGAATAAGTTCTTTAGGTTGCATGATTACTCAACAAACATGAAGGCTAGGATAGCGACATTCAGTTTTAAAGTTAAAGCAGATATTTGGTGGGAAGATGTAAAGAATGTCAGATGTATTCATGAAGAGGAGTTGACTTGGAGTGAGTTCAAGAGACTATTCACGAAGAAGTATCTATTAGAGAGATATTATGACGACAGGGAAAAAAAGTTCTATGATATAAAGATGGGATCTATGATGGATGAGGAGTACAGTAGTAGATTTTTGGATTTATTGAGATATGTGCCGTACCTCAAGGAGGAGAAGGCCAGGATCCAACGATTCATCAGTGGGTTTCCAGTAGCATTCAAGGACATGATTGAGTTTGATGAGACAAGATCATTGGAGGAGGCCATTCGAAAGCTAAAGCCTAGTTTTGAGCATTCAAAGCGTAGATATGAGACTAAGCTGACTAGAAAGGTAATGCAAAGAATAAAGGGAAACGAGACAAGAAGTGAACAAGACCACAAGATACAAGTAACCAAGAGAATGCGACACCGCATAAGAAGTTCAATGCATCTGACAGAGGACAGGGATTTTGGTTTGAGGAGTAGAACAAGGGTTCATATTGGAATCCTTTGTAGTGTTGGACTTGTGTAGGATAGCATCGTTGGAGAGATTGTCCACAACATCAAGATGGTAGAACATAGATCTATAGTGCTCAGGAGGCACAAATAGTGGGGGATGTTGGACATAGTATTCCACGGATCTATGCAGCATTGGAGAATAGGTAGGGAGATCACCATGCATCTATTATTGAGATGGACAATTATTTCTATTTTGATTGACCCTAGATCTAATTATAGTTATGTTAATCTTGACTTGGTGGATAAGTGTGGTTTGAACAAAGGAGTGCATGCAAAATCTTGGTTAGTGTAGTTGGTTACAAATACAAAGAAGAGAGTTCATCAGTGGGTAAGAACTTGTGCATTTGAGTTGAATGGTACGTCTACTTCAACACATTTGAATGTACTTCCATTGGGATCATACAGTGCGTTTTTGGGTATGGACTGGTTGTATCTTCATAGAACCAAGGTGGATTGTTATGACAAGGCAATTGAGTTCCTAGATGACAATGGGGAACAAAGAGTCTTACATGGTAAGAAGAAGGCAACATTAGTTAGAATGGTGATAGCTATGCAGGTGAAGCGCATTCATAGAAAAGGGTGTGTGTTATTTGCAATGCATATTTATATTGACAAAGGTAAGGAAGTTGAGGGTGAAAATGCCTTGAGTAGGTACCCAGTTCTACAACAGTTTCAGGATGTGTTTTCGACAGATATTTTAGAGTTTTCACCTCACAGGGAAGTGGAATTTTCTATTGAGTTGGTACAAGGGATAGCACTAACATCAAAGGCACCTTACAAGATAAGCACACCAAAGTTGGTGGAGTTGAAGTTGCAATTGAAGGAAATGCTTGAAAAGGGATATATTAGGCCAAGTGTGTCTCCTTGGGGTGCACCAATGTTGTTTTTGAAGAATAAGGATGGTACTCTTAGGTTATGCATTGATTACAAGAAATTGAACAAGGTAACCATTAGGAACAAGTATATGTTTCCAAAGATTGATGATTTGTTTGACCAGTTGAAGGGAGAAACATTGTTATCGAAGATTAATATGAGATCAAGATACCATCAGGTATGCATTAAGGAAGAGGAAATCTACAAGACTGCTTTATGGACCAGGTATGGGCATTATGAGTTTGTTTTAGTTCCATTTGCTTTGACTGATGCTCCATCTACTTTTATGTGCTTGATGAATCGTGTGTTACGTCCTTATCTGGACAAGCTTGTTATTGTATCAATTGATGATATATCGTTATATTCTAAGAATGAGGAAGAACACGCTGAACACTTAGAAACAATATTGAGATTGCTGAGAGAGAATCAGTTATATGCTAAGGTCAGTAAATGCGGTGTCTTTCAGACAAAGGTATGCTACTTGGGGCATGTGGTTTCAAAGGAAGGCATAACAGTGGATCCAAAAAATATAAGGGCTATCATGGAGTGAGAAACTCCTTGAAATGTGGATGAGGTAAGATCATTCATGGGGTTAGCAGGTTACTACATGAGGTTCATCAGGAACTTCTCACAGATTGGTTATCCTATTACATCATTGGAGAGGAAAGGTAAGAAATTTGAATGGAAAGAGGTATGTGCAACTGATTTTGAGCAGTTAAAGTAGTTGTTGAAAAATGCTCCGTTTCTAAAGATTACAGATCCATATAAAGAGATTGTGGTATGTACAGATGCTTGCATAAGAGGGCTTGGTGGAGTCCTTATGCAGGAAGGATGGGTAGTATGCTATGAATCAAGGAAACTTAGTGAGAATGAGCAGAATTATTCGACACATGATCATGAGTTAGCAATGATAATCCATTCTTTGAATATGTGGAGGCACTATCTTCTTGGAAGGACGTTCATCTTGATGAATGATCATAGTGGATTTAGGTGTCTATTTTACCAACCGAATATGAATGCCACTCAAGCTAGATGTTTGGCCACGATCAATGAGTTCGAATTTGAGATCAAGTACATTAAAGGTAAAGAGAATGTGGTTGCAGATGCTCTTAGTAGGTGAATATAGGTAAATCACATAGCAGCTATGAAATCTTATGGGACAAATTTACAGGGTCAGATCTTGCAGGCAGGATAACATGATGACATGTATATGGAGCTTATGCATTGGTTACAGTAGGGTACAATTGATCAGGATGTGATGGCTTGGTTAGATTTAGGGATAAGATATATATGCCAGATGATAGTGAGCTCAAGAAGCTTATCTTGAGGAAATTTCATATTAAGCCATATTCAGGTCACCGAGGATATCAGAAGACATTGACAATGGTGAAGAATTTATACTCTTGACCAAACTTGAAGAAAGAAGTTGCAGAGTTTGTGGCTAGGTGCTTGGATTGTTAACAATTAAAAGTAGAGTGTAAGCATCCAGGTGGTCTACTACATCTGATTCTGAGTCCAGAGTGGAAATGGGAGGTCATTTCCATGGAATTCATTACAAGTTTGCCGAGGACATCTAGACATTATAATTCCATCATGGTTGTGGTGGACAGGTTGACAAAGCTAATGCACTTCATTCCAGTGAAGTCTACATATTTAGCTAATCATGTAGCACATGTATTAATCAAAGATGCAGTGAGGCTACATGGTGTTTCGAATAAGCTTGTGTTAGATGGGGATGCCAAGATCACTTCTAGATTCTGGAAAGAGTTATTTGCAGGTTTGGGGACAAAGTTTGCCTTCAACACAACTTATCATCCGTAGATAGATGGACAAACAAAGAGGGTCAATAGGATTTTGGAGGACATGTTGAGGAGGTATGTGATGCATCAACAACAGTAGTGGGAAGAGTATCTTCCATTCGTTGAGTTCACTTACAACAATGGGTGCCAGGAATATTTGAAGATGATTTTGTTTGAGGCACTTTATGGGTAGAGTTGTAATACTCCCTTCAGTTGGAGTGATTTAATGAATAAGGTGTTGATTGGATCGGACATGTTGGTAGAGATGGAACCGGAAATGTAGGTAATTAAGGATAATTTGAAGGTAGCATAGGACATACAAAAAATTTATGCATATCAAAACAAGATGTTTAAGGGGTTTCAGGTTGGGGAACAGGTGTACTTGCGCATCAAGGCCAAGAAGAGCTCCTTGAGGAATGGATCATGTGCTAAGTTGGCACCTTGGTAGACATTTCAAGATTCTTGAGAGGATTGGACCAGGAGCCTATCAACTTGCAGTGCCTCCGGTAGTTAAAGTCCATGACATTTTCCATATGTCATTGCTTAAGAAGTATGTTAAAGATGTTGATCATGTGATTGATTGATCTACATTGCAAGTGGAACTAGAAGGAGATATCTAGCTGGAACCTCAGTGCATTTTGCAGAGAAATATTCTTGCAGAGTTCCATAACTGTTTTGTTTTGACACCCCTTTTCCTCCATTTTCCTCTTTCATCATCGCTATCAACTCAATAAAAGCAGTAAAACCATAGATTTTGATAAGGTAAAAACTCTCATATGTCTTATTTTTCATATTTGTTAATGTGCTTTATTATTATGTTAAAGATTGCATTAGCAACATAATTAACATGATTCTGCAGCTATTTTACAAATCTGTAGCTATCTCCATGGTTTGCGGGATTCTAGTGCGCCAATGAAGCAAGGAAGCACATGGGAAGTTGAGGATCGATCCCCTGATGGATCTCCTCCTATTTACTCAAACCAATTCATTGAAGGATTAATGTAGTGGAATGGTCAAAGGCACAGTTCAAACACATAGCTGCAGAAGTCCAAATGCATCACGTTTCGCCGATTTTCTTTCCAAATAGAAATTCGTCCAGATAATTCTTTTACTGTTTAAGTTTCAAATTTGAATAAGGATTGATTAAAATACATGTAGGCGTAGAAGTCTAAAACTGTTGAGCACACATTTTATATATAAATATGTATCCTCTGTAAAGGATAACAGGGAAGTAATAGTTAATCTATGAATAAATTGTGTGAACAAACCTTTGTTCTCATATTGAATTAAAGTTACATTTCCGATGCGTATTTGAGCGTGATTTACACCTACTATATGCAAAGGCCCCTCTGCAGGAGTCGAGGTTAAGTTTATTTCATTTTATCGCTTTCCATTATCACATTGTCATTTCATTCTAGCTTAGTTTCCTTAATTCACTATTTTATCATTTCGTTATAACTTAGTTAAATCTCGTTATTTTGTTTGCACTTCAATTTCTTCACAGTCGTTTAATGGTTTAGTTTCTTCAATGTTTTTCGCTTAATTATAGTCAGTGTTAAAAGATTGTTTTCATGCTTTTAGAATCAAAACTTGTATATACTTTGTAGTTAGCGTTAAAAGATTGTCTTCATGCTTTTTAGAATTAGAGAGACAGATTTTAAAGGATCATTTTCTTGCTCTTAGAATCATTTGAATCTCAATACTCTGATTTATTGTTGCAAGGTGTTTAATTTAGGTTCATAATTTTAGAATGATTAACATAAGATGTTTAGAACGATACTTAATATAGATATGACCTCGTAGATTAGTCTAACAATAACTCTACTTCCATTGATTAATTTGTAGAAATCTAACTGTAATGCTTACAAATAAGAACCTAGATAACAACGAAAATCCCAAAACAAATATAACCATCATCTTACAAATTAAAATAAAGGCTTCTAGCATATATAGTGCACTTGCACTTCATAAGTTTACCAACTTCGGTCGATAATTTATGCTTGCAATTTAAGAACATTAAATTGACCAAACATTTTGGCACCATTTTCGGGGAAGTGTAAATAGAAGCCTTAAAAAATTAAATAAAAACATGATATGCATAGGGAAAGAGACTCTAGAGGTAGGTTTATAGGTCGAGGAAGAAATTTAATTCCCACATCATCACTCACTCCACCACGACCACGTAGTGCCACACCACCCACACAAACTCGAATTCCATCCATAGCAGGCCAATATAGACTTCCTGAAGTCTTGAGATCTAAAATCCAACCTAAATATTCACCAACCTCATTAAAAGAAGCTGTAATCGAAGTAGATCCTACATCCCCAACAACAGGAATAATTTTCCTATCTTCAATTGGAGAACAACTTCTAGCTCAAGAGTTGGAAGTTCCTATTGAAGAAGAGGAAGAAGAAACCTACTTCAAACCATTGATACAGGAACCAGAAGAACTAGAAGAAAAGCTAGATAATCCTGTTGTAGAACTGAATATTTATTCTGAGGAATCCGTCATGGGTGAAGAGGGAGAAGTAGAAGTAAACAATGTAAATGGTGAACAACATAGGATTGGAGGAGGAGGAGGAGGAAATAGAGGAGGTGGAAGAGGTGATGGTAGAGGTAGAGGAAGAGGTGATATGAAACCTTTTGGATTCCCTATCCTTGATGAGGATACAACATTAACAATGAAAAACATCTCGCCTTCTATCCTCCCTAATTTTCATCGAACAAGAAGTGAAGACCCAAAGACATTTCTCTTTGAATTTGAAGTATTATGTAGATCATATGATTATCTGCATGATGCTCAAAAACTAAAATTGTTCCCTGCCACCTTAAAGGATTCAACATTAAAATGGTTTATCAGTTTAGGAACAAATTATATAAGAACACGGGGACAAATTAAAGAAGAATTCTTGGATAAATACAAGGATTAATATATGCCTCACAACAGTAAAGATGTAGTCTTTAAAATGGTACAAAAAGAAGATGAAAATATTGAAGATTTTGTTGAAAGATTTGTTTATAACATTGAAAGGGAAAAAATGAATAATCTGGATGAGGAAACTTTGAAAGATCTCTTACTAAAATCCATTAAAGATGAGTGGATTGATCTTCTCAATCTAATGGGAAAAGGTGATATTTCTCAGTTACCATTTGCAAATATTTGTGATTTATGTGTACATATTTCAAGAGGTAAAGCAAGAACAGGGAAAAGTCCAAGGGATCCTCTTTTATCAAGAGTAAATAAATCTGCAGCCGGGATAGTAAGTAGGGCAGAATTAGGTAGTTTGCTTGATAATTTTAAGACATATATTTTAGGGAGTCTCAGTGAGCAAATTGACACCCTTAAAATATAGAACAAGCAGAAAGCCGAAAATGTTGCATTATCCATATTTTGTCCTAGGTGTACAAAGAAACATGCTCTGAGAGAATGTCCTTTATATTTAAAAAGCATAGAAACATGTGTTATATGTGTGGAAAATCACGATACAAAAGAATGTCCCTCTATACCAGGTCTTAAGGTTGTGTTTAGTGAAGAAGGAATACCAAATCAAGTAGATTCTCTTTACTTTATTTCCAAAATACCATGGCAAAATCCTCAAACAAATCAAACTTAAGGCTTTAATCCTCAACGATTTGCACAATCTTCACAAAATAATTGGAATCCACCTATGCCATGGCAGCCTTGGGCTCAACCAGAATCTTGGAATCAAGGATGGCAAAAACCTTATGGAAGATATTCTCAATATCAACAATATTCGCCACCTTATCCAAATTTTCCACCACAATACTTCCCTCAACCCAACCAGTTTCCTCCAACTCAAGCTCAAAATGAAAATCCACAACTTTCTTTGCCATTTCCACAAAAGACCAAATCAATTACCCATTCAACCACTCTTGAATCCAAATAATAAAAATTCACAACCGGCTTACTACTTAAAGGACAAAATCCTCAAACTTATATGATAACTCCATTATATCTGAATAATGCTCAATTAAGGTTTGGTAGAGTATTAGAAAGGAAGAAACCATCTGTTGTTATTTAGGAAACATAAAAGAATTCCCAAAAATATAATAATGACTCTGAAGGAGATATTTCCCTTCCTTAGAAAGAAAATATTCAAACAAAAAAAATCCTATACATTCTAATAATACTCCTATTATAGAACAACCTTCAGTATCTGTCTCAAGACCACCTTTTCCTGAAAGGTTGAAAATCGATAAAGGAGTAGAGAAACAAATCATATTTCCTGATTATGATATGTTAGATGAATTGAAAAATGTCTATATAAAAATTCCTTTATTACAAGCAATAAAAGAAATACTGATTTTTGCAAAAACAATTAAGGAATTGAGTACTCAAGGATCAAGAAGAAAAAGAAAAGAAATAAAAAGAATTCAACTAGTCGAGAGAATTGCAGATATCATGATGGGGAAGACAACAATTCAAAAATATTTAGATCTAGGAAGCCCCATTGTGAAAACACACATCAATGGAACTGAAATACCAAACACACTGATTGATTTAGGAGCAGCCATAAACATAATGAGCAAACAAACTATGGATAAATTGAAGCTTCCTAATCTTCAATACACACGAACATTGTTATAATTAGCGGATAGGTTTGTAATTAAACCTGATGGTGTGTTAGAGGATATATATGTATCCTTATATTCTTGGGAATATCCTATTGATTTCATGATTTTAACACCTAAGAATAATTTAGGAGGACATCCATTAATTTTAGGAAGGCCATGGTTAGCTACAACTGATGCTTTTATTAGTTGTAGATCAGGAGACATGTTTATCTAAGATGGAAGCTCGACAAAGAAATTTACATTGTACCCACTTGCAAAAACAATGATAGAAGTATAAAATGAAGAATGGATAGATGATGATCATGATATACAACCAATTTTCACTATTGCACAAATAAATGAAGAGGATCAATTTTTAAATTCAATAGAAAATAATGAACCCTCTTTATATTGTGACAATAGTCACGATTTTCAAGAACAATGTGATATTGAATATCTATCATCTAGAAATTGCCTTTACATTCTATGGAAAAATTTGGAAACTCTTCAATAGAAATTTTTCCAGGGAAAATTTTGAACATCAATGAAAACCTGGAAGAATTACAGAAAAATAAACTGGTAGAAATATTGCAAAAACACTCTTCTGCATATGCATGGGAATACACTGATATGAAGGGAATTAATCCTAAAACTTGCATGCATCATATTTATATCGAAGAAAATTCTAGACGAGTTTGACAACCACAAATAAGAATGAATCCAAACTTAAAGGAAATTGTTAAAGAGGAATTGCAAAAACTGTTAAATGTAAATTTCATTTATCCAATATCAAAAAGTCAATGGGTTTCACCCCTAGTAATTGTTCCTAAAAAAATGGAAAATGGAGAGTATGCATTGGTTATAGGGAATTGAATAAAGCTACTTTGAAATATCATTTTCCACTTCCTTTCATAGATCAAGTTTTAGATACATTAGCAAGAAAAAAACATTTCTCATTCTTGGATGGTTTTAGTGCGTATAATCAAATTCAAGTAGCACCTAAAGATCAAGAAAAAACCACATTCACCTGTCCATGGGGGACTTATGCTTACTGAGTACTTCCTTTTGGATTATGCAATGCCCCGACAACATTACAAAGAGCATTACTAGGAATTTTCTCTCATCTTATTCATGATTATATGGAAATTTATATGGATGATTTTACAGTTTATGGAAATTATTTTGAAGAAGCACTTGAAAATTTAGAAAAAGTTCTCATAAGGTGCAAAGAAGAAAATATTTCATAAAGTCATGATAAATGTTTTATGATGTTTAATGAGAGAATTGTTTTAGCTCACCATATTTCAGGAAATGGAATTAAGGTAGACTCATCTAAGGTAGAAATTATATGCAAATTATTAGTTCGAAGTTGTCAACGAGATGTTAGGAGTTTTCTTGGTTTTACTGGATATTATAGAATGTTCATAGAAAACTTCACAAAGATTTCATCTCCACTTTTCAAATTACTTACCAAAGATTGTGAATTCAGTTGGAACTCTGATTGTCAAAAGGCCTTTGAAACTTTGAAAAAGAAGATCTCTGAAGCACCTATATTAAAAGGACCTAATTGGAAATTGCCTTTTCATATATCAACTGATGCTTCAGACACAACTCTAGGAGCCATGTTAGGACAAAAATATCTCACTCCTTATGCCATTTATTATACCAGTAAAAATTTAACTCCTGCAGAGCTAAATTATACTGTAACTGAAAAGGAGTTTTTAGCTGTCATTCATGCCATTAATAAATTCAGACATTACATCACTGGCTATGAAACTTTCATTCATACGGACCATTATGCCATTATATATTTAATGAACAAACCAATTACTAATGGTAGAGTAACAAGATGGCTATTACTGTTACAAGAATTTAATATCACCATTTTGGACCGACCTGGAAAACAAAAAACAGTTGTTGAATTTTTTTCTAGAATTCAAAATGATAACAATGATACACCTGTAGAGGATAAATTTCTCGATGAGTATCTTTTTTCAGTATCTACTACATCACCTTGGTTTGCAGATATTTCTAATTATTTGGTTACAGGGAAGTTACCCTCCTATTTGTTTCCTAGAGAAAAGATAAGAATAATCCAAACAAGTGCATCTTATTCATGGATAAATGAATAATTATACAAGACAAGACTAGATCTCATCATCCAAAGGTGTGTAAGAGAAGATGAAATACCTAAGATACTTAAAGCATGCCATGATGAACCATGTGGAGGTCATTTTGTTGACAAAAGAACTACTTATAAAGTCCTTCTCTTAGGATATTATTGGCCTTCCCTTTTTAAGGATGCCAAGGAATATGTTAAGAGGTGTGATAGCTGTCAAAGAATGGGGAAACATGTTCCTTCAAATGAAATGCCACTACAACCTCAGGTACTCATTGAACCTTTTGAAAAATGGGCTTTGGATTTTGTTGGACCAATTAATCCATCTTCAAAACAAAAAAATATATATTCTTGTATGCATTGATTATGTTACTAAATGGGTAGAAGCTAAAACACTTCCTTTTTCTACTGAAATGCTGTAGTTTCATTTATTTTTGAGGATATTTTTACTCATTTTGGTGTCCCTAGAGAAATTGTAACAGATCGAGAAAAGCAATTTACATCTAGAGTAGTAAAAAAGATAGTGGAAGAATATAAAATCAAGCATCAGAAATCTACTCCATACCATCCACAATCAAATGGACAAGCAAAGTATACCAACAAAGTGATTGAAGAAATCCTCACCAAGACAATTCACTTGCATAGAAGGGATTGGGCAGAAAAGCTTCCACAAGCTTTATGGGCCTACCGTACCACATGGAGAAGCACTATAGAACGTACTCCCTATGAACTTGTTTATGGGAAGCAAGTGTTATTTCCAATTGAGTTCCAGATTTAGACCTATAAGACAATAGTCAAGTTAGGACTTGACTTATCAGAAGCACAAAAGAAAAGAATGCGACAACTCAATGAGCTTGATGAAATAAGGCAGGATGCTATCCAGAAGACTAGTTTAATCTAGCAACATAGATCAAGATGGCATGATAAATACATCAAAGAAATAAAATTTCAGCAAGGACACTAGGCATTACTTTTTGATTCAAAGTTCAAAAATTTCCAAGGAAAGTTTCAAACTCACTGGCTTGGGCCTTATGAGATTGAAAATGTTTTTGATAATGGAGCAGTCAAAATTAGGACTATTGATGAAGAAAAAGTTCCTCTCTTAGTGAATGGACATCGACTCAGGATCTATCATAAGCCAATGACAAAGGAGGAATTTGTAAAGATTTTTCAGAACAACTCTGATTTGAAGTTGGTCAAGAAGAATTCTTCTTCTTCTCCATCTTAAAAACTTTGAAAAATAAAAAATAAAAATCTAAAGATAATATAATAAATAAATAAATATGTATAAACATGAAAACCAACGATTGTTGGCATGTTTATACAGAAAATTCAAGGTGAAAACCAAGAATTATTGGCATCTTAAATTTTCTTTGTATCCCATTTTCTAGCATCCCTTTCTTTCTAAAAAATAAAATGGTTACATAATTTCTGATTTTCTGCAGCTCTAACAAATTTCTGCAGCCAATTTGGCAGAAGCTTATGATGATGCAATTGAAGGAATGATTGACTTCCTCCACTGCAAAGCACCTGAAGATAACACAAAAAGGGCAACCAAAGGTTAGAAAGCAAACAATTCAAAGGTACGCGACTCTTTAATTTAATAATAAGGACCAAAACATTAGATATATGAATTATATAGACATGTTACTACCAAAAATCAAAATCATTATTGCTAAGAATTGATAGTATCATGTCAAATCGAGTAAATCCGTCATTCACTTCTTGTCATCATAATTCATATCCTGACTCACATCCCAATCCATTGATCTGATCACTCAAGTCATAAACATAAATGCTTAATGGTTAGATTTTTCTGCATTCTCTTATACCCTCACTACCTACGCTCTCATTATTCCATCACTCACACCCTCGACCTTTCCTCTCTAAAAACCCTATTAAGCCATCCTACCCTGTCAAACAAAACAATTTTTGAAACGAAGCTTCTCAACCATGGGAGTGATAGTTAGAACAGAGCCAACATGGAATAAATTTTTGGAGGGGTATCCATAGACAAAAGAATTGTTGCAGAGGGTGCAATGGCTAGAATTTATAGAGAAATTCGATGGCTTCCATAAATAAGTGACCAAACCCTTCGTCAGGGATTTTGATGGAGTCAAAGTGGAGATAGGAGACATCAAATTCACAGTGACATAGTCGTTTATAGTTGAAGCTACTAGATTGCTACGGATTGGAGAAAAATGGTTCAAAAATAGAGGTATTGAAAGAGAAGACTGGAAGGTTTTCCTGAAGAAACCAAGCATGGAAACCACCATTTTCAAAAAGGGTATCCCAAACATGACATTGAAAAGTAAGTGGATGAATTTACTTTTAATAATCCAAAAATTTGTTACCTGCGAAGGAAGATTTAGATATATGCTTTTCTATCATATTCGACTGCTAATGATTATTTTTGAAGAAAATGAGATAAACCTTCCATATTTCTTGCTGAATAGTCTAAAAGAGATGTCAAGGAATGTTCAAAGGAGAATTTAGTCCATAGATAATACAATGTATCACCATGGTCTAGTCAAAATACTTGTTGAATTTCATCTCCAGAACATAGGTGATAATTGGGAAGGCTTTTTAGTAAGGAATCATTTTCAGGAGGGTACTCATGAGCAACCAAATAACAACAAAACTAAGAGAGGAAGGAAAATAAAAATTGATAGAACATTGGAACAAGAACCACAACAGTCACAGGAACTGTCAGAGGATGACATCCCTCTTGCAGAAATTTTAGAGAAAATAAACAAAAGAGATGTTAGAAGAAAGAAAGACAGTAAAGAGATAGAGATTTCACCTCAAATAGAGAAGCCTAAAATAGAAAGGAAGAAAACTCAAAAGATCCTTGTCATAGGTCTAAGAAGGAGTACCAGACTCAACTCAACAAAATAATTACCCTCAAAAAGCATAGAGCATATTGATGAAGAGACAGAAGAAAAC
Source organism: Pinus tabuliformis (assembly GCA_031772625.1). Taxonomy (NCBI): domain Eukaryota; kingdom Viridiplantae; phylum Streptophyta; class Pinopsida; order Pinales; family Pinaceae; genus Pinus; species Pinus tabuliformis. The sequence continues at coordinate 662,920,627 of CM062810.1, read as the reverse complement.
TCAGAGGCAGAAGAAGATTTAGAAATTTATTCGAAAACATCTCCAAGAGTTTCATCACCAACTTTCACCTCGCATCCTCAGAGTCTAGGTCAAAGAATGCCATAAATTGATCCTGTGCAACAAGATATTTACGAATATATCGAATCCCTGGAGAAAAGGGATGCATCAAGAACATCAATTCCAATTCAAGAGGAAGAAGAAGTCAAGTTTAATGAACCACAAGAACCTCTAATAATCAATGTATTAAAATAGGAAATCTTCAAACTGGAGACATTAAACAGGTACATTAAAAATGAAAATCAAGCCTTGAAAGCATAGAATGAAATCCAAATAGCTAAGAGTGACAAACTCCTTTTACATCTAAGTCTGTGGTTTAAGAAGAACAAGAAACTGAAGAAGAAAAACAGGGCTTTACAGAGACAGGTTATAAACTTGAAATACAAGATCCTCATGAGAAAACCAAGGATGGAAATGACTGGTAAGAAAGTGAAAAGGATGAAGTTAGATGTACTGGCAGAAGTGTCCAAGAAAATGCAGTAGTTAATCAAAGATATAAATTTTGTGTTTTGTATGAGGACATACAAATCTATAGCGTGGAGGAATGTAGAGTTCCAAAACTGTTTTGTTTTGACACACTTTTTCCTCCATTTTCCTCTTTCATCATCACTATCAACTCAATAAAAGCAGTAAAACCATAGATTTTGATAAGGTAAAAACTCTCATATGTCTTATTTTTCATATTCGTTAATGTGCCTTATTACTATGTTAAATATTGCATTAGCTACATAATTAACATGGTTCTGCAGCTATCTCCATGGTTTGCGGGGTTCTGGTGCGCCAACGAAGCAAGGGAGCACATGGGAAGTTGAGGATCGATCCCCTCATCGATCTCTTCCTATTCGCTCAAACCAATTCACTGAAGGAATCACACAGTGGCATGGTCAAAGGCACGGGTCAAACATGTAGCAACAAAAGTTTGAATGCATCGCGTTTCTCCGATTTGCTTTCCAAATAGCAAATCGTCAAGATAATGCTTTTATTGTTTAAGTTTCAAATTTGAATAAGGATTGATTAAAAGACTTGTATGCATAGAAGTCTCAAACTGTTGAGCACGCATTTTATATATAAATATGCATCCTTTGTAAAGGATAACGGGGAAGTAATAGTTAATCTTTGAAGAAATTGTGTGAAACAGAACTTTGTTCTCATATTGAATTAAAGTTACATTTCTGTTATTTGATGCGTATTTGAGCGTGATTTACACCTACTATATGTGGAGGGCCCCTGTAGACAGTCGAGGTTAAGTTTATTTCATTTTATTGCTTTCCGTTATCGCATTGTCATTTCATTCTAGCTTAGTTTCCTTAATTCACTATTTTATCATTTCATTATAACTCAGTTAAATCTCGTTATTTCGTTTGCACTTGAATTTCTTCACAGTCGTTTAATGGTTTAGTTTCTTCAATGTTTTTCACTTAATTATAGTTAGTGTTAAAAGATTGTTTTCATGCTTTTAGAATCAAAACTTGTATATACTCTGTAGTCAACGTTAAAAGATTGCCTTCATGCTTTTTAGAATTAGAATTTGTATATACTTTGCAGACAACTTTTAAAGGATCGTTTTCTTGCTCTTAGAATCATTTGAATCTCAATACTCTATTTTATTGCAGCAAGGTGTTTAAGTTAGGTTCATAATTTTAGAATGATTAACATAAGATGTTTTAGAACGATACTCAATATAGATATGACCTGGTAGATTAGTCTAACAATAGCTCTACTTCCACTTATTAATTTGTAGAAATCTAACTCTAATTTAATTCTTACAAATAGGAACCTAGATAACAACGAAAATCCCCAAAACAAATATAACCATCATCTTACAAATTAAAAGAAAGGCTTCTAGCATATATAGTGCACTTGCACTTCATAATTTTACCAACTTTGGTTGATAATTTATGCTTGCAATTTAAGAATATTAAATTGACCAAACAATGCTCATGCTCCAAAACCGAGCAATCGAGCAGGTTAAAGTGCAATGGAAACACTTTGGGCTCGATGAAGCTACATGGGAGATGATAGATCAAATGCGGGTTATGTATCCTTCTCTGTTCACGAGTTGAGCGAATGTTTTTGGCATATGTTTTGGTGTGATGTTTGGTATATATATATATGTATATGGATGTAAATATCGCTATGAGTTGTGTTATAAAGCTCCAATAAGCGGTATGGGTGTTAGGTCATTATGGTTGTCATGTTGTTATGTTTCTCATGTTAGTTTACTTCTTAGTAGGATGATCATTGTATATACTGCAACAAGCTAAGTTATAAAGCTCCATGGGTAATATGTTTTGCTTTTCAACAATCTTGCTAGTTGTAGGTGTCATTGAAAACAGCGGACGGTGTTCCCCCAAGAGGGAGGGTTCTGTAACAACCCTGGTAGAAAAGCCATGTAATAAAGTTAATAAAAGAAAACAATAACCATGGTCATGGGACACGTATTCCAAGATGAATGTTGGGTAAAAACATAGTGATGGGGATCACTTGTGATTAATTAATGGATATGGAAATTGGAAAAGGCAATGGCAAAGGCTTTGGAAAGGCATGAGGCATTTATTGGCATTTTATTTATGAAAATAATGGAAATTAGGAGAAAAGGGAGGTGAAAGGTCATAGGTTGCATGTGAGGAGGAAAATGAAGGAAAATAGAGGCCTCATTAATAAAAAGGCTTATGAGGATCAATTTGTAGCTTTTTGTCAGTTCAGTTTTAGAGCTCTCATTTTCTACTCTCTCTCTCATACTCTTGGACACTTAAAGTTTTCTTCGAGCACTCTTGGAGGAGTGTGGCATACTCGGGATTTGGAGGAACAAGGCAAAGGAAGAGCAGGAAAACACAAGAGGACATCGGGATCAACAACTACAACAATTTTTCTTGCAGGTACCAAGTTGCATGTATGATTTCCTTGTTAGTTTTGGAATGCATGACACCTGCATGCAGTTTCTTAGTTATGTTATGCCATTGGCATGAAGGATTTCCTGGATTGGTGGTGGATTTGCCTAGCCTTTCCATTTCGTGGATAGCCATGTTGTTGAGTGTGTCTTTCCCTTTTTTTTTTTTTTTTTTCGGTTGGTTCTCATGTTCCTTTGGTTGTGGGTTGAGTTATTAGTTCCTGGAGGCCTTGGTTGGACAAATGCTCTAGAAGCCCTGTAACAACTTGGGTTGAGTTACTAGTCCTGGAAGCCTTGGTTAGACAAACGCTCTGGAATCCATTGGTGGGTTGAGTTACTGGCCCTGGAAGCTCTGGTTGGACAAATGTTGTGGAAGCCCGACAACAACTATGGGTTGAGTTACTAGTCCTTGAAGCTCTGGTTGGAACAAGCACTCTGGAGCCTTGGACAACTTGGGTAGAGACCAATATTGTCATGGTTAGTGATGTCCGACCATGAGGATGAATCACTGGTTGAGGGTTGAGGTGGCTTGACCTCTAGAAGCCCTGGTTTGGTTTTGTTTGTTTTGTTCCTTGAGAACCCACATTCATTCTTGGAATATGACACGAGGGTGATTGGATGAAATAAAGATTTGGTTTAGCAAACTTATAGTTGTGTGGTACGTGGAAGTCCCAAAATTGGTTTCATTTTGCATATGTTAATAAGATATCCTTTCCTCTAGTATTTGATGGGTAAATATACTTGTTCATGTGTGGTTTTTATGGCTGTTATATCTTTGTTATTTCTGTTGAATATATGCTAGTTAATATGATGTTTAATGACAATATTGATGTATGGATATTGTCATGTTTTGATTAGAACACAAATGAACAATGAATATATAACCTAATAGGTGATAATGCAATTATTTTGATAAGGCATCAATGCTTCCTTATGAATCTCAGATAAGTATGAGACCCCTATGCTCAGATTTGTTGTTATGACATGTAGATTACATATTTGTGACATGTTTATGTCTGTCGTGGCTAGTAGGGGCCAACTCAAGTACTTGTACCAGTGATTGCATTAGTAGCCTTATTCCATTATTATTTATCATTTCTGAAAGTTTCATGAAGTTTTGGGTAGTGGCTTGAGCCCTGGCCTTGAAAAAGTGGCACAAAATCTGGGGTTGTTGGCTCAGAATTGGCTGAAAAGTCCACAGTCGTCGGCATGGCTTGCCGTGGGAGTGTCTGGAAGGCCTTAGTTGCATGCATGGCTTGTAATTGGAGTGGATGGGGGTCCAAATAATTTAAATGTCAACTTGTCTTAAGGGTTGGTCACTTGGAAGGGTTGGTTGGCTCCTGAAGGTTTTGTAGCATACGTGGAAGGTCAGAATGGTTTTGTTTTGTCGGTTCCACTTCCTTAACTATACATGGGGAGTTGAATCACATCGTAGTAGCCTCTTGTCACATGTTTACCCCGACAGATCGGTTAACTTGGGTAAATGTGGGAGGAGGGTGGTTAGAAGGAAGTATCGAGGAGGAGGAGGTCAAGATTGCTAGAGGGAGTGAGAAGAAAATGTAGAGATCCATCATGTGATAAAATAAGACCCTCTATAGATAAAATAAAAAGAGACTAGAGTCAAAAACCTAGGATAAAAGAAGGAAGAGGAATCCAAGTGCAAGATTAACAAGAGCAAGTGTTGTGTTGCTGTATTGAAATGAAGAGTAGGGAAATCTACAGGTTAAGTAATCCTCCTCAAGCTCTAGAATCTGGATCAAGGGTGACCACTGCAAGGAAGGATTGGTTGTAGTGTGTCTAAGGTTGGGTGGATAGTTAAAGTCCCAATCTCAGTTTCCAAGTTCTCATGGCTAGATAATTTTTCTCTTTCTCATGATCAAAGGTAATTGAATGCCATGAATATGCCTAATTAATGTTTTAATGTGTGTCTTAATGTTGGGAAGGGGATTTCCTATAAGAGCATGGGCTTGTTGTTTTCTCTATATATTTATATGAAGCATGAGTTGATTTGGTATTCCTTTCATAAATCTTGAGCCTAAACTTGGGTTTGAATCACCTGAATGAATTTTGCTAGGTAGCTTGCTCAATGCCCCCCTTATTATCTCTGAGGCTTTTATACTTGTTTATATGTTAGTCAATAATGATTTGTTAACTTGAAATGGAGATCAAAAATAAATTTGAAATGTTAATGCTTGTTTATACTCCTATGAAGTGAATACTATCCACACTATCCAAAGTGCTGATAAGTTGTTTGTCTATTGTATGAAAGTGAGATGTTGGTCCCTGAATTCTACCGTAGGAATGAATCTATTCTTGTTTCCTTCTAAGCCTGCAATTAATCCAAGCTGACAAATTCCTATTATAATATAAGTGTTACTCAAGCTCTTGCACATTGAATGCCATGCATAGGTTCAATGTGTTGGTTTAATGCCTATGTTGACACTCGTTCAATGCACTGGTTTCATGCTACTGGAATGTTGAGGAATACAAATTCTTGTGTAATGTTGAGTTCCATGTTATGGAATAGGAATGCTTAATTCATGGAGGACTAATATATCTACGTTTTCTTATGTTTTAATGTATTGATTATTATATGCAGGCACAAAGATGTTAATTTTCTTAAGTTAGTGTCCATGGTTGTGAATCTGGCATGGATATGTATTATAGGTGTTTAGGTCATCTTTCCAGGGGTCTATTTATTCCTTTGTACATTCTGGGTTTGAAATTTGGCTTAAGGGCCTGTGCATGGAGAGAGGGAACCTCTCTTTTAATTAAATTAATCTGTAAATTAGAAATGAATTAACCATTCGTCCCTAGTTTAAGAACCCGTAAGTTCAGGAGGGATAACTTGTTCCCTTATAAGTATGTATGTATTTATGTGGCCGAGACAGGCCAGAGTAGATTAAAAAACTCAAGGGAGATTTCACTATATATATTTATATGTATGTATGTATATGTCTATTTGCAGGAGGGTATGAAGCCTTTGGAAGCTTAGGAATGATAGTGAGGATAATATGTAAATATGTGCATACATTAAAATATCAAAGGGATACCTCTAAGAGATTTATGGCTATATGTATGTACACATATGGAGTTGATCATGGGTTGGATCTTAAGGATTTAATGGTTCGATCTTCGAGTTGAATAGTCCCATGTGTGTGAGAATTGTAACCAAGCACTAAGGATAGGGAATGTCCCAAAACATATTTGCATATGTCGCTGAGGGTTGAACTTCATTAGTTGAAGGAGGAAGGAAGCTAACTTCTTGTCAACCATATGGCTAGGTGGCGTGACCAACGATACACAAACTGAAGATTTGAGTCGTTGAATGTCATGAGCACTGCCACCATTAGATGGAACCCAGTGGTTTTACCTTAGAGATTTCAAAGGGAAATCAAGACAAATCCCACTCTATTGTTGGGACGATGTGGCATAATTGGGCGAGGCTAGGCACTCGACATATAGAGGTAGAGGGCCCCGAGTTTAATTTGTATGAAGAAATTTCGTTTTATCAAGGAGAGGATGATTCGTGGAACCCAACCCATGAGAAGGATATGATAATGGATGACGTTGCCCCTACATTCAGTTTTAGTGACATCACCCTAGACCTCAGATATTTTGGATGGAGGGCATGAAAGTACTCCTAAGATTTAAGCATAAGGGTGACTTGGCATGTAGGGCCTGTTCAGTGGGGATAAGCATCGTGTGGTGTAAATACATTTTCGTATGAGTCAAGGGGGTGGCTAATCTTGGTCACATGGTGTATATTGCCACGTAGCCCAAAAGGTTATAACTTATCCTTAGTAGATGCAACGAGTAGTATTCAAAGCTGTCAGGATGTTATTCCTGGGATGATGTGGCTATGGAGGACCCGCACTTGCGCACTATGTCTAAATCATATGTACATTATAGGGTGGTCTGTGTGGACCATAAAAATGGGGTTATACGTGATCTCATATGAGCAAGTCAACAACTTCCATTTAACCATGATGTGGCATATGACTTGGACAACCACATAGGCACTACGTGGGGACCACATGAGCACCATGTGGTTGGCGAGAGTGACATTCCACTAAGTGATATGCTAGTTTTTAAATGGAAATATCTCTTGATTCGAGAGTCAGATTGAGACAAATTTTATATTGTTGGAAAGGTATCGATGAGACAAATGCAACAATGTTATCCATTTTTAAGTTTTGAAGATGTTGAAAAAGTTAACAAATTTAGACCCCATTTCCATAACTAGAATTTGGAGGTTGGGTCAATATAGTAACTTCCTCTTTCTACCCTTAGTTGGGGCTAGGGATAATAGGAGGTATGTTACAAAGTGGTATTAGAGCTTCTAGTTTCAACACTTGGACTAGATAGGCTCTATCGTAGAAGAAATGTAGACAAAGGTTCAACTCTAGACCTTTGGGAATAAATTGGTACCCAGTTTCAGAATTAATAGAGCAGTAAGTCCACACATTGGACCTAGCTTGGATCTTTGGAGCTAGGGTGGAGCTATAGCTTTGAGTGCTGTAGCTGAGTGTTCATGTAAATGTCCATGTGATATAAAGGATGTATGGAAATCCCTCTATTGATTTTAGCCTACAGAGCATGGCTTGTTTCAGTATTGAATGCAAATATATGGATATTTATACTAATTGGGATGTGAGAATCCTTGGTTTGATTGGCACAAGGCAAGGAGCCTCGATGGAGGTTAACTATTTCTATATGTTAATTTTTTTATTATGTTTTCCTTATGGATGCTTGTCATTAGTGGTTAATGCCTTTCTTGTTCAAGGAATGGGGCATAACATACGAGAATGACTATGTTTTATTGTATGATTGCAAGCATATCTATGATGCATTTCATAAATGTGTTTGAGATATATATGATGTTTAACTGACCATTTGAGACTACATATGTCATGAAATTTCACCTTGGTAAAGATACTGATCTTAATGGCTATTGACGGCCTTAGAAATAAAGCTAAAATTTAAAATCTATGATGATGATTGACTTTAATTACTGTTGATAGTCTTGATCAAAGACTGATTTCTAAAATATGTGAATCTATTGATATGAATATGTATATAATTTTGAAGCTTGAAATCAAGTAGAAGTATATGTTAATTGTGTCCTGTTTGAGACACGTGACTAATGAAAATTTTGAGGATGTGTGAACAACTGCAGGGTAAGGTGCTTGGCTTAGCATGCCAAGGTGATAACTAGTGCGTGTCTTTATATATATCATTAATGTACTAACAATTGAGTTTGTGTAACAACACATAGAAAGATTCAATGGCAAATAAAGGAAGCATGGATAGAGGCATGGCATAGTAGGATATGGACCAATTTCACCAGGAACAAGAAAGGGGGAAATCCCTCCTAGGAAAAAGAACTTTTAGGAATTTGGAGGATGAGCTCAGGGACTTGAGCATTGAGCTTAAGAGCTTGAAGGATGAGCTTAAAAGTTGTAAGACAAAGAACCAAAGGCTTTTCAAGAGCCAAAGGGACCAAGCCAGGTTGAATACGATGTTGAAGCAAAACTTGTCTTGCGTTCAATGGATGCTACAACACACTCCCACCCTTTGAGGCGTGGACAACAATCCTATAGGCAAGGCCAGAAGAGACATTGTGAGGCTGAAAAAGAAAAGAAAATATTTTCGTGTTGGTATTGTGGAGAGAATCACCAGACAAGGGAATGTCCCCACATGCAAAAGAAGAAAGAAAATGACCTTTTCAAGCTACAAGGGCATGAATCTGCGATGCAAGATGTTGAGAAGGAGGAGGCATACTTTCTAGCTTCGTAATGTATGCATTTATATTGGAAGAAATTCCCCTGCTTAATACTTCAAGGGGATTGAGATTGTAAGGTTTCTATGAACCTTGGGAAGAGTCTTAGACCAAAGTACATTTGTAAATGTATGTAAATAAAAGTGAAGGACGGAATGAACTCTGAGGTTTATGGGAATTTAGTCAACTTTTGGAACTTATATATTTTAATGCTTATGTGCCATGTTTTTAATTTGTTGGCTCCATGGATTCTTCATTGCCTTGATTGTTGATTTGTGCATGACCATACTATTTTGTTGAATTTTTCTATAATAGTTGTTCTTATTGTGTTTTTCTATTGGTTGTCCTCATTTTTCCTTCTCAATTTTTTTTATTTTTATTTTTAATTTTTATTTATTTTTATTTTCGATTTCCATGCTCGGGGCCTAAGAAAAACTTGTTGGGTGTGGCAGGAAAGCCATGCGGATCTAGTAAAAGAGTTGAAGAAAACCAACAGAAATATGAACTGAAAGAGGCCCTGCAAATAATTAATAAGGATGAAAAAGATGAGAAAGGCTACTCTTGGGCGATGGGTTAGGAGAGACCATCACTTGTGTATGTTGGAGCATCGCTCCTAAATATGATAGCATTGAGAAGGAATGAAATTGTATACAAGATGAAATTTATTTGTGCGAATGACATCAACAATAAAAGGAGTTCTCTAAAAATCTAGTTTATTTTACTTGTTAATGTATGATGTGTCCATGACTAAGTGGTTTGGTTTGGTCCATGTGTAAGGACAATAATATAGCAACCATGAAATTGGCACACAGGAGGTTATCTTGACCTTAAATCTATTTACATATGTAAATCTATTATATGTTCATGTTGATGTATATGTATATATATATATATATATATATATATTCCATTGTGGCCAACATGTTCTTTTCAGGCATGATTCTTGCAGAAGAATGATGGTATAGATGACATGGAAAGATTCCCAGTTGTATGGGGAATCAATTGGGAAAAGAGGTAGCCCTAACTGATTTATGATTTTGATATCATGTGATTATAATTCCCATAATTATGCCCATGTTTACATAATGAACAACGAATGTTGAAAGATACATCGACAAAAGCAATGTGATCTGCGACATGCTGGGACAAGCATGGATAATTGAAGAAACCAAAAACCCTGGATTTGGGTTGTGGATGCACACGACAAAGAATGGGAAAGACACTAGAGGTAGTGTTGTCTGGTGTCTATGGATAGAGACAATGTGGTCTCTGGATTTTCAACACTGTTGTATACATGTTGTACTATGCCATGTGTATTGTGTGTATGTTGTGTTCTACATGTGTATTCGTTGTATTGTATCATATCTATATGTGTATGTGTTGTGTTGTACATTGTATATACATGCATGTGTTGTGTAATGTTTTGGGACATATAGGTATGAGATTTTCTAGGCCCGTGTGTTATGTAATGTTTTGGGACATGCAAGTATGGGATTATCTGGCCTATGTGTTGTGTAATGTGCTGGGACAGGAAAGTATGGGACTATTTGGGCCCATGTTGATTAGGGAAGGTAGACTGTTTGAAATGGAGGTTTCCTGGGCATGTGAAGGTGTGGGATACACCTATATTCCTATCTACATAATACTACTGGGATTGGTAGCTCCCATATTCGTGGGGTAGCAACTTAAATTATATATATATATACTGGGTGTTTCTCTCCCTCACACACACACACACACACACATATCCACTACCGGGTATTTGTTGGGTTTGGAAATTGATCCAGTCTGTGTAAAGCAAGCATGAAAGAGCCAATCAAAATAACTATCAACATTTCATTAGTTTTTGAATTTCCAAATTATGAATCTAATTCAATGTTTTGATTTATGATGGTTTGGCTTATGAGCTAACCTACTTTTGTTGTGATAGGAATCAAAGTAAAAATCCCAATTCACCTCATGTATAAACTGCTAATGAGGTATGATTTAAAATTATTTTACTTTATTTATGATGAGTCTCATGAAATCTATGTGCCTATGATGTAGGAATGGATATGGGACTGCCTAGTTCGGCTGAACGAAGTTGGCTGTAAGGTGGAATAATAGCAGTAGGTTGAAGCCAAATATTTTGAGAATAGGGCCATTATGGGACACTAGCATTAATGGTGCCTATTGATTTCATCATGCATATGAATGTGTTGAGGCATGTACATGCCTCCATTATGGACTCTTCCAATGCAAGGAACCCTTGCCAAGGAATGGATCACCTGAGGGACTGAGAAGCAAAGACGGGGATGTCTGAACTTGGAAGGTATGTGACTACATGAAAGAGGAACCATATCGTTCAAGGGTCTAAAAAATCAAAGAAGGGGGTGTCGAAAAATAAATTGGTTTTAAAAAGGGTCATGGGCATGAATGATTGGAATCAGAGACACATTTGTTGGGGGGGGGGTTGGGAAGCAATTGGTTGGGATAGTTCACTAAAGGAACAAAGAATCCAAAGGAAAACAACGCTATATATTGGAGGGAAGAATCACTCCTAAAAAAATGACAAAGCTATCAAGTTGGATTCAGTGGAGCAAGGGCACCGGGAAACTGCAAAACAACCACTGAAAGATGGTTGATCCCATGAAATGTCTATGTAATTTAGTTGTTGGGTTAGCAATTGTATATATGTAAATGTAATTATACCAGAGATGCATTATAAAGATCCCATTAATTTGTGCCAAGGATTAAGAATGTTATGCATTATGTTCAGGATTAGAACACTGAGGGCGATGTTCCCCCAAGGGGGTGGGGTTTGTGACAATCATTTCCCAATACCCCTTTGTTGTAAATATTGTAATTGGCCTATTATGATGAACCTGACTGAGCATTGAGACACATATTCCAAAGTTTGGGGAAGGAGATTTGCATGAGGAGGCCTGGTTCCTATTAATCCCAGTATGGTGAACCGACTTAGTGCTTTAAATGAACTTTTTTCACATCAAATACATCTGAGAAAGGAATGGACACAAACCATACTACTCTTTAGAAAAATATGCAAGAAAGAGAGCAAAACTTAAATGAAAAATATGACTGTGGTGACAAAATGGCAGAGTAGGTTAAGAAGTAGCAAAGGGAACTACAACATCAACATTCCCATGATGACATGAAAACAAAACCACCGCGACTGAGATGGATAGGGAAACGACAAAGAGTGTATGCCAACAACCCAAAGGCGGTGGCAAAGACATTAGTGGGAGGAGTATGGGAGGAAGACGACTCTTTGTACACACACACACACACATATGTATATGTGTGTGTGTATAGAAGTATCTAGGAGGAGGAAGTCAACATTTCTAGAGAGAGCGAGAAGAAAAGTCAGAGATCCATTGCGTGATAAAAGAAGACTTTCTACAGATAAAATAAAAAGATACTAGAGTTGAAGACTCGGGACAGAAGGAGGAGGAAGCCAAGCACATGAGATTGGAAAGAGAAAACACTGGTTTTCTAGAAGGAAACGAAGAGTAGCACAAGCTATCGATTGAGCACTCCTCCTCAAGCTCTGGAATCTAGCTTGCGGGTGATTACTGCAAGAAAGGTTTGACTACAATGTGTTTCAGGTTGGGTGGAGAGTTTGAGTCCCAATCCCAGTTACCATATCTCATTGCTAGATAAGTGTTCTCTTTCTCATGATCAAAAGAAGTTGATTACCATGAAGATGCCTAATTAATGTTTTAATGTTGGGAAGGGGATTTCTTGTAAGAGCATGGGCTTGTTGTTTTCTATGTATATTTTATATGAAACATGAGTTGAATTGGAATCCTTTCCTGAGCCTAAACTTGGGTTTGAATCACCTGAACGAATACTGCTAGGTAGCTTGCTCATTATCCCCCTTATTATCTTTGAGGGTTTTATACTTGTTTATCTTCTAGTTAATAATGATTTGTTAATGGAAATAGAGATTGACAGTGGAGTTGGCATGTTAATGCTCATTTAAACTCTTCTGAAGTGAATATTATCCACATTTCCTACAATGTTGATAAATTACTTGTATATTGTATGTAAGGGAGATGTTGCTTCCTTGAATTCTACCTTGGGAAAAAATATATTCCAATTTCCTTCTAAGCCTACAATTGATCTAAGCTACAAAGTTCCTATTATAAGATAAGTGTTACTCAAGCTCTTGCACTTGGAATGCTATGCATAGGTTCAGTGTGTTGGTTTTAATGCCTATGTTGGCATTAGTCAATGTATTGGTTTCATGCTTGTGAAATGTTGAGGAATACAAATTCCTGAGTAATGTTGAGTTCTGTGTTATACCTAAAAGACTGATATATCTACATTGCTTATGTTTCATGTGTTAATTATTATACACTAGCACGAAGCTGTTAATTTGATTAAGTTAGTGTCCAATGTTGTGAATCTAGTGTGCATATGTATTATAAGTGTTTGGGTCATCTTTCTGGGGTACATTCTTGGTTTTAAATTTGGCTTAAGGGCCTATGCATAGAGAGAGGGCACCTCTCTCTTAATTAAATGATTGTGTAAATTAGAAATAAATTAATTATTCGTCCCTGGTTTTAAAAATTGTAAGTTTGGGAGGGATAGTTTGTTCCCTTATAAGTATGTATGTATTTATGTGGCCAAGACATATCGAAGTTCATTAAAAGCCTAAGGAGATATTTTACTATATATATATATAGGAGGGGTCAAAGCCTTTACAAGCTCAGGAGGGTTAGTGAGGATAGTATATAAATATGTGCATATGCTAAAAGCTCAAAAGTATATCTCTAGGAGATTTATGAATATATGTATGTACGCATATGGAGCTAAGTGGGGACTAACCTTAAGGCTTTAAGAGCCCGACCTTCGATTTGATCAGGCCCATGCATGCGAGCGCTGTAACCAAGTGCTAAGGATAGGGAAAGGTCCAAAACATATTTGCATATGTTGCTAGGGGTTTAAATTTATTAAACAAAGGAGGAATGAAGCAAATGCTTTGTCAACCATATGGCTAGGTGGCATGACTAGGGGTGAACATGCAAGAGATTTGAGCCGTTGAATGCGATAAACATTTCTATCATTGGATGGACCTTGAAGGTTTTACCCTAAAGGGGAGATCAAGATGAATATCGCTAGGACTCTATCGTTAGGATGACATGGAATATGTGGCTAGGGCTAGGTACTTGATGTATAGAGGTGGAGGGCTCCGAGTTTAATTTGTACGAAGAAATTTTGTTTTATCAAGGAGAGGGTGATTTGTGGAATCCAATCCACGTGAAGGATGTGATAATGGATGACATCGCCTCAACATTTAGTTTTAGTGATGTCACCTTGAACACCAGACCTCAGATATTTTGAACGGAGGGCACGATATAACTCCTGGGATTTAAGCCGCAAGGTGACTTGGCACATGGGGCCCATTCCGTGGGGACAAGCGCCACCTACTGTAAATGTGATTGAATATGATTCAAGGGGGTGGCTAAGCTTGGTTGCAAGGTGTATATTTTCCACATAGCTTGGAAGGATGTCCTTGGTATATTCACTGGGGAGAAATATAGAAACCTACCAAGATGTTATTCTCGAGATGACGTGGCCATGGAGGGCCTGCACCCACAAACTATGTCTAAATCATATGTACGGTATAGGGTGGTTTGTGTGGACCGTAGAAACGAGGTTATATGTGATTTGGTATAAGTGGGTTGGCAACTTCCATTTGACCATGAGGTGGCATATGACTTGGACAACCACGTGCACACCGCATGAGGACCACACAGGCATCATCTGGTAGTCTATAGTGACATGGAACTAATTGATAGGCTAGTTTTTAGATGGTCATATCTCTTGATTTGGGAGTCAGATTGAGACAAATTTATATCGTTGGAAAGGTATCGACCAGATGAAAGCAACGATGTTATTCATTTTTAAGTTTTGTAAAAGTTAAAAATATTGAAAACTTAGACCCTATTTCCATAACTGGATTTTGGAGGTCATGTTAGTATATTAACTGCCTCCTTCTACCCTTGGTTGGGGCTAGGGATAGTTGGGGGTACGTTACACATTCCATAACTGTTTGCTAAAGTTAGGAATTTCTATGGACTTATTTGTTGTGGTCACACCAATTGGGTTGCATGGCCCCTTGGACCAAACAATTATAGTAATTTCTTGGTAAACCTTCAATTTGCACACAAAAATGGTTACATGCTCTTGTTTGGGAGATGTCTTGAAGTCATCACGAGGATTTAACGTCACTCTTGAACAATTGCCTTCTGTGATTATATGAGAAATAAATGCACAAAAGATGCGATTATCTTACAAATAATTGCACAAAATATGTGATTATCTAGCAAATAATTGTACAAAAGATGTGATTATCTTGCAAATATATGTGCAGGTTGTATACACAACTACTTGATGTACAACTGCAAAAAATCCACAAATATCTTGTAAATGGGTGGACAAGGTACCTTTGTGACTATTGTGGTGGACAACCACACAACTTGTACAATAGAATGCTAATATGTCGCAAAACTAACAAAAAGTTTGTTTGTTTGTTTTTTTTGTTTTGTTTTTGTTTTTGTTTTTGTTTTTGTTTTTTTTTGTTTTTGTTTTTTTTTTTGTTTTTTGTTTTTGTTTTTGTTTTTTGTTTTTGTTTTTGTTTTTTTTTGTGTTTGTAGGCTTCGTGGATGGAGAGATGGAGGTCCACTAGAGAGAGAGGGATTATGAGGAGATCTGATGAGACGTGGGTGCTAATCACAATATGTGGAATATGTTGGTCAAGTGTAGACTGCACATTTTTTTTGAGTGTCTGTTGGTACATTCCAAATAGGGGAAAGAGGAGTGGTATGGATCCAATTGTTGGAGCTAGGAACATGTATCGATACATGTTTCTTGAATCAACTCCCTACTATGTGAAAGAGGAGTGGGTTGTTCCCTCAAATAGAAGGGCCCAGACCATTAATCAACTAGTAATCTAGTATTGCATTGGCTTTAAGGGAAGGGATGATGGGTTGAACATGATTTATGAGTTTCCAAAAATCGCAACTTATGTAGTCGTTGCCATGGTGGTTAGGATATATTGATCCTTAGATACCCAACACATCAATGATAATCATATGTTGGTAGTGGAGCAATTGAGGCATCCTCAACGCTATGCATGGGTCCCCCTTCTATGAGAGGCTTTGTTTACCTAGTTGACCCATTGCTTTACTGGAGGAGATGGGTACTTTATATTTGGGTCCTTACTTTGTTGTTTTTATATGAGTGGGCCCCTTTATTGTGTTTGTAGATGTCGATTCAACTAACGAGGGTTAAAAACCCATGAACATGAAAATTGGGGCAAATGATGTCTTGAATAGGGGGAGAGAATGGCTTGGATGGGGGGAAGTGAGGTATGACACTACTTCACTCATTAATTTTTTACTTGGTGGTGGGATATGCCCTAGATGATCTTGGAGTTCTATTATTTCAAGATGGATTACTGTGGCAATTCAAAGATGTCACTACCATTGGGGGAGTATCAGTGGCCCATGGCTGAATGTCTCTGGTTTTTTATTTGGTATTAACATAATTTTCACTCTAGTTAGTAATTTTTTGCTTCAAATTTGATACACAACTCATAATAATGTGTGACATAATGTTGTGTAGTTATGGGACCGATTAACCCAAGGACTAAGGGTAGTTGTTGCAACTACAAGATAAGTCACTTGAAAACCTCAGGTAGACCCAAATTTTGAGGTTGAGAGGAGGCCGATAGTTGAGCGGAGACAAGCTGTGTGAATCTTAGTGACGAGGTCACATATGTATCTGTTCAGAGACTAGTTGATTGGTTCCCTCTCACGAGGAGGGATGCACTAGTTAGTGCCTCTATTTTATGAAAAACCAGAAACCCGATTTCTATTGCAGCAATTGGAAATAATTCTCCTAATTGTTAAATCAATTAAAAAAAATTATTTACTGTTTTCTACAGCAAATACTGAATCAATCACATTGAAACCTAGACAAATAAATTGCGGAAGAAATAAACGCTGGAAGAAATACTAGCACACACATATAAAATGACATAGTTATTTTTGGACCAATGTTCCCGGAAAACCCAACTTGGCAAAACCGGTGCAACAAATGAGGGTTTTATTATTAAGCAATAATGAAATAATATGAGTACAAATGGATGCTAAAACTAGAAATACTACAGAGAAAAACTGGCAAGAAAAATCTAGTGAGGAATTTCCTCACTCCATAGGCAAATCTAGGCTCTAACCTCAGCTCAAATTGAGCCATCCAAACTGGCTTTGTGCAGTCACTACATCACCCTAACGCAATTTTTCCTGCACTCAGCTTGGAATAACTTCTCCTCAATCCGTCTAATCAACTGCTGTTTGGAAAAATGTCTCTCCTGGCCTCTAAAACCTCTGCCCAGCTTCTGGCACTGAAACTCTACCTCTCCCCAACAATTTCGAAATTGCCTCTAGAGGCTACTGCGCTGCTCTGCGTCAGCCTCTCCACGGCTCCTCTGCCTCTCTGCAAATGCAATCACCAGAACTGGAATCCTTCCTCTGGCTGCACTATCCTTGTCCCTCTCTCATTGCTTCGATTTCTCTGGCTCTCTCTGCGACAACTGAATGCTACTAATCAAGAAATCGATCTGCTCATGAAATCGAATTACACAAGTGATTTCTCTAGGCCCCATCAAATTCTTCTTATAATCCTATGTTGAGACTTCAACGTCCAAGATCAGATCTTAATCGATGGTTAGGATTAACTTTAAGTTGATCCGTGTGAGTTTCTAGAACATTCACACCATAACTTAATTAATTCTGATTAATTAGTCATATTACCTAAGTTTAGACCTAGTCTAATTAAGCCATTTTTAGGTGGAATTTCCAGAAACAATTTATGGGTTTTGGAGATCTCATGTATTCTAGCCTCTCCGCAAAATTTCAAGGCTAGAACACATCCAATGCTACAAAATCTAACACTCTCTCTTAGCGAGGAATGTGTTCTAGTGCTGCTGCCTGATGTAGCAACACTTTGTCTCTACATCATCTCCTGTTACGCTGCTAATGTCTGGCTACTACTACCCACCAACCACTAGGCAACTCTGATATGTGCTGCATCTGTTTTGATGTTGACTCTGCTGAATCGCTGCCAACACTGCTTCTGCACTGCAACTCCCTCTCCATATGTTGTTGATGCAAGTGCAACATATGTAACTGAAAAGAATATTAAATATTGAATAAACTATGATCAATATGATACATCTATCACCTGAGTCTCTGACTACTGCTAGTATCTGTTTTGTCACTGAGGCATTTGTGCTGTTTCTGACTCTGCAATGTGCCATCTGCACTGCTGCCAACTCTGCACTACACTCCCCAACATCTGACTGCAACTACTGCATCTGTCACTATGGCATCTGACTGCATCTATTGTCACTGATCCATCCTGATATTGAAATACTATGGGCCCCTGTAGCTAGGTACTGATTCAAGAGGTGGATCTCCTCAAGAATCCTGCCCATTTGTAGCACTTTGGGGCTACAACGCCAAATCACCCCATTTCACTCCTAGGGGTATGTCAGCAAACATAGCGAAGTCTTCCTCCATCTTGGAGGACAACCTATCGATTTCTGTTGATGTTTCATGCTGGTATTGCTTCTCCTCCTTTTCCTTCTTCCTGAGAGGACACTGGGTGCTATAGTGACCAAGCTCACCACATCTGAAGCACTTGACCTTTGAAAATTCCTTCTTCTTCTTGCGCTACTCCCCTATCCCTAATTGGGACCCTTCAATCTGAGGGCCACATTCTCCTCCTCTTCACTTGCTTCGACTCGCTGTTGCTGCCACCAATGGAGCTCTTCACTAAGTCTCGTCTCAACTCCTCGTGCTGCAAATCAACGCACATATTGTCCCACCTTGGCAAGGTTTCTCTGCCCAAGATACTTTGGACAAATACTTGCCACTCCTTGAGACACTGTTGAGTGACAATCATACTAGCTCTATGGCTTGAGGTGCTGCCCAAACAACTGACAACTAATCCCAGATATCCTAAATCCTGGCAAGGAAGGGGTCTATGCATTCCCCTTTCTGCATCCTGGTGCATCTCAACTTCTCCTCCAAGTACATCTTCTGTTGCTCGGAATTACCTTGGTACAATGTGGAAAGTGTATTCCACATCTCTTTGGCCATTCCTTGGGCCGATATGTGTGATACAATGTGACCCTGAACACCATCAAGGATCAACCTCTTTTCCCTCGCCATCTCCTTCTTGTACTCCTTTAGTTGATCAACATTTGTGGGGATAGCTACCACTGCATCTATGAATGGATTCAGTTCATATTCATCTAGAAGGAAGGACATCGTTGCCTTCCAGATGACATAGTTGGAAGCACCATCAAACCTGTTCTGATCTTGTAGTCCAGCAGTGGCCATCTCAAACAATGTCGAAAACCTCCTCTTCCCTTCTACTTAGCTGCTGCTAGGCTATTCACACTCCCTTTTGGAGTGAGAAAAATGCTCACAATGACTGCTGATCTGCAAGGGAATTTGAACTTATTGGGACTAGAAGTTCCCTGAGGAAAATTTTCCCTCAGTATGTGCTCTTCTTCCACTCGACGCTAATTCTGCTCTAGAAAATTGCTACAAAAACTATTGCATCTAGCTGAGATCTGCTATGTGAAAAATATTGGCTTCTCCCTCTACCTCTGGAAACCCTCTATCTGGAGAGATCAATTTTTTCTGTCCCTCTCTCAGAGAAATCGGTTCTCCTCAAGAATTCGACCTCTTGGCCAAGGTAACTGCTTTGTCTTTGGGTTTCAATTTGTTGCCCCTCAATGAATAATGAATCTCCCTCTTCATTATCTACTAAGCTCTCTGGATAATCATCTACGCTCTGATACCATGATATGAAAATTCCAAAAACCGAATCCTATTGTAGCAACTGGAAATAATTCTACTAATTGTTAAATTAATTTTAACAATTTATTTACTCTTTTCTATAGCAAATACTGAATCAATCACATTGCAACCTACATAAATAAACTGCGGAAGAAATAAACCCTGGAAGGAATACTAACACACACACATAAAATGACAGTTATTTTTGGACCAATTTCCCCGGAAAAATCCAACTTGGGAAAATCGGTGCGACAACTGAGGGTTTTATTATTAAGCAATAGTGAAATAATCCATGTACAACTGGATGTCGAAATTGGCAATCCTACAGATAAAAACTAGCAAGAAAAATCTAGCGAGAAATTTCCTCACTCCATAGGCAAATCCGGCCTCTGACCTCAGCTCAAATTGAGCCGTCCAAACTGGCTTTGCATAGTCACTACATTACCCTAGCGCAGTTACTCCTGTACTAAGCTCAAAATAGCTTCTCCTCAAACCATCTAATAAGCTGCTCTATTTGAAAATGTCTCTCCTGACCTCTAGAACCTCTGCCCAGCTTCTGGCACTGAAACTCTGCTTCTCCCCAACAATTTTGAAATTGCCTCTAGAGGCTATTGTGTTGCTCTGCGTTAGCCTCTCTATGGATTCTCTGCCTCTCTGCAAATGCACTCACTGGAACATGAATCATTCCTCCAGCTTCACTGTCCTTGCCCCTTTCTCACTGCTTCGATTTCTCTAGCTCTCTCTCTGAAAACTGAATGCCGCTACTCAAGAAATCGATCTACTCATGAAATTGAACTGCACAAGTGATTTCTCCAATCCCCATCGACTTCTTCTTATAATCCTCTATTGAGACTTCAACAACCAAGAATATTTCTTAATCAATGACTAGGATTAACTTGAAGTCGATCCATGTGAGTTTCTAGAATATTCACAACATAACTTAATTAATTTTGATTAATTAGTCATATTCTCTAGTTTTAGACTTGGGAAGTATTTAAAAACTGACTAATAATCTAATTAAGTCATTTCTAGGCGGAATTTCCAAAAACAATTTATGGGTTTTAGAGATCTCATGTATTCTAGCCTCTCCACAAAATTTGAAGGCTAGAACACATCCAATGCTAAAAAAACTAACATATTTTAGGTTAGATAGGACCTCTA
The DNA here is from genome assembly GCA_031772625.1 of Pinus tabuliformis. Lineage (NCBI taxonomy): Eukaryota > Viridiplantae > Streptophyta > Pinopsida > Pinales > Pinaceae > Pinus > Pinus tabuliformis. Next base: position 662,899,857 of record CM062810.1, on the reverse strand, counting down.
AGGTGTGATGTTGGAGGTTCCCCCTCAATGAGGGGATTCTTGGGTCACTAGCCTTCCCACCATAATGGATTCCTATTTTATATGGGCATGGTCCAATTTTCCAGATTGATTATTTTTGTTGACGTAGCTCGATGAGGGCTAACCTTTGAGGATACATATCCTATGTTTTGGAACTTGTATACATATATATTCATGGTTTTTGCTTCTTGATGTCAATGTGTTGTTTATGTGATGATGGATATGTGTGTGCTTAGCTTTTTAATTTTACATGCATCATGGTTACCAATGTGTTGTAGATTCTATGTATTGCACTTGTTTTTCTTTCTTACATGATTGGATGTTGTTTAATGTTGATCTGAATTGGATCATTATATTGTTTTTCATCCATCTCGATGCATTTGGAGTGGAAAAAGTGGAGGAATCAAGTGATGGGAATATTTTCACTGGCGAGACCTAGTTTGGCAAAACGAGGTCTGAAACCTTTCACGAGCATTTTGAGGCATCAAACAACTTTTTTTTTGGGGGTAAAACTTTGCCACTTTGGTGTAACACTTTTTCATGTTATTCTACACATGGAGACCTTTCCAATGACGCAAGAAGTGCGTCAATCAGAGTTTATGCAAAAGTTATGCCACTCAGAAGTTGACCTTCCTATTTTCACACCTATAGTTTGGGAGGATGCCGTGTCAGCCCCCATTATTCATGGAAAAGGGGTTAACCACGTGTTTGTGATGTAAAAGACTCTAGAAGAGTCTATTTTATAACTCTAGTTAAGAATTGATGTAGTCAAAATTAACCACTAATAGGTTATCAGACTGTGTTATAACCAAGCCACTAGGAGGAAGAGGCATTCCATTCTTTCGAGAGCATTATGTTCCATAACTGAGCAAAGATAACCAGGAGAGATAGGAGGTAGAGCACACAGAGAGGATCTGTGCACTGTAACAGCCCCGGGCCACAGGCCTTACTTCTTTGTATCTGCAGTCATATTTCCATACAGAGAAAGAGAGTGAAGCAATCTCACCATCCAACTGGGTTTTTTCCCGAAATTGGAGTACCCAGGCGGAAAAACAAATTGTAGAGATGATTGAGTAGCAACTAACATTCACAAACTGCATAAGATCTCTATGGTTGAGAGATGTTAAATGAGTTTGATTCCTAGCTAGGCCTCTTTTATTTAAGGGTCCTGTCAGTTTGTAACATTCATTTTATATTGGCATCTGGCTATGTTTTTTCACAAGACGTTTGTGGATGCCTTTGTTACTATGCCTTGAATATATAGTTCATCGTGTTTTACACAACTTTGTTTTGGAAAATTCTATCAATTTCATGCTAGAGTTCGCTGTTGTTGCTTTAAAGGACATGATATAGTATCATGAGAAGTCCGTTAATATTTTAAGTTTGAGGGCTTACACCGTAGATCACAATTTTTGAGTTTCCAAGGAAAGATGGTGCTTGTCTTTAAATGAGATTTTCGTAGAGCCCATCTCTCCAATTTGGGAGTTACAGGTTCGAGTCACTCATCCCTGCCCTTGAATGCAATTGGTAAGTCCTACGTGGAACAATTTGAACAACACCATGTTGCTTTGAAAGAGAATCCACTTGCTCTGGAGTGAGTTTTGCAGAAAATCCATTCACAGTGTGCTTGCAACTCTACAACATAACTTTACTTACTTCTTCTTCATTGCCGAGAACAAATGATTAAATAAAGAAGCGAGTGTCTTAATGTGGTTAGCTTTGGGATCATCCTCACCTAAGGTATTGTCCATGTACACAATTTGCATGCTCACCTTGGTTTTGCTTCATCGGATCAAACGTTTACCATGACTATGAAGCAGAACAGGGTGCTACCACTATTGTTAACATTCATTGTTGTCTCCTTCTACTGATGGGGTGCACAGGAAAATTAAAGTATGAGAAAACTACCAGTTTTTGTTAGGAGAATTTGAGTCTGATTCAACTTCCAGTCTTTCATGAATCACTCCCTACTACCTTCTTTAGGCTTCTTGGAAAGCATTGTGCCTTTGGCTCCTGCGTTGTCCAGTTTGGAGCATGATGATATCAACTCTAGTTTCAGTGGCCCCTTGGGAAAGGCAATTAACGTAGCTCTTACACAAGGTTTAATGATTAGTGAATGATATACCTATTACGTCGAGGAAATATGAGTTTGCTCATCATTAGCCTGAAAAAATAATAGGAGGACCTACGTTGCAAGAGATCAATTGGTTCCTTAACAAATATGGTGCAGCTCCAATCTACAATGGTATTACCTACTTCACAATCCCAGCTTTTGATGACCAATAATAACAATATTTTGACATAAAGACATAAATTTGCGGATAACACAAAAAAATATGGATGTGATTGGCCATGGAAGAAGCATTTTTAGAGTGAAGCACAACAATTAAGTTGGCCACTTTCTCAATTTCTACACATACTCATGTGCAAAGATCTTTGGTCAAGATTTCAAATCAATTGTTCAAAGGTATTGCAAAGGGGAGGTGGATCAAAATCATATTTATAGACATTGTGTGCCCACTATATTCCTGGTAGGAATATCTAAGCTATTGGAATTATCTGAAATAAAAACAAAATATTTGCAGTCTGAAACTATTAACAACACATATGGTAAGCTAACATAACATTCATTTTAAATATCAATTCAGCTTTAGAATCAATAACATTGGTGCATTTTCGGTTGAAGGTGACACTTTTCATTTTCCGAGTTTGAATTGTTGAGAAAATGACCATAATTGATAATTTATTAGATTTCCTAGAGACTCTAATAGTCTCTACCATTGACAATAAAGTCAAAATCAATAAAGTCACTCTCAGTGATACTCAAATATTCCTGTAAGATGCAAAGTAGAAGATCAAATTCTCCAACTTGAATCTCAGCTCAAACAAAATGAACTACAACAAAGGAATAAACATTTTGAACTAGTTGTTGTTCAAAACAATTCACTATTTGAGATTGATTCCCACATGTACCCAACACATGATCAAATTCATGTTCCCAGTTTAGGAGCAGATTTAAATAAAGATGAAGTTTTGCTTGCAATTTCCTAGCTCATTGTCAAACCTTGGGAAAAATTTATTAACAACAAGCACAAAATTGGTCTTGGATATGAAAAGGAAGCGCTCATTCACATTTTAGGCTAATCTAAACCAATCTAGTTTCAAAGTGTTGGGTTTCTTCAAGACAATTCATTTACACCTGCTCCACATCCTACTCCACTTCCACTTTAGATTGGCAAATGCCAACATTGTCATTGGGTTGGCCATGTGAAAGATCAATGTTTTGATCTTCACCCTTGCGAGCATTGCAAAAAACATAGTTATCATTCAAACAAATGTTCTAGACATAAGACTCTTGCAAGAGAACATATTCATCTTGTATGGATTGCTTCTTGGCAATGGTATTCAACGACCAAGAAAATGTATCGGTCATACCTCATAGTTCATTTTCGAGTATTAACAGGTCTTGTAGTAGAGATATCTTCACATTCTCACCTTGTATCTGATAGGGGGAGAACTGATAGTCAGTTACTAACTTTGAAGTCATGTTAGAAGAGCCTGAGCCACAACACAAATAAGAGCTCGCAGCCAGAACCTAGAGCTAAGTCACTTAGCTAGAGTCATAGTTGTAGCAAGCGATAAATTTGTGTTCCATGACGTGATTTGGTGGGTGGCCAACCTTAAACTATCATAGGTAGAAAACTTCGACTTCTACTACCCATTTCATTAGTTTGTGGTCATCTTTAAACCATCATTAGGGAGATTTTAAATTGTTCTAGGACTACTTTGAGCCAAGTTCCAGAGTTGGTGGCCAACCTTAAACCACCACTGGTAGAATACTTCAACTTCTACTACCTCATTTGGTTTGTGGTATTCCTTAAACCACTAGATTTAGAGAGCACATACAACCATTGGTTGCTATCCACCATTGTATTTCAACTCTCTTCTTGGACTCACATACATCCCTTTGGATTAGGGTGTAGGGGGGAGACAGGGTGGGGGGGGGGGGGGGGGGGGGGGGGGGGGTGGTGGTTGGGGTGGCACGATGTTGGAAACATAATCCTGAGGCTTATTCAAATTCAACACATTAACTTGAGAGGAACACAAAAAAGCCTCAAGTGTGGTCTGATGGTCATGAGAAGTCCAAGAGACCTCTTCGAAGATGAAAACCAAGGGTCAGTGAAATGTATTTATATGTGTATATTGTGAATAAGAATGCATCTCACGCTTATCTAATTCTAGTTTATTATTTTTCTACGAGTTCACCGAAGAGAGAGGCAAAAAATATCCATTCTAAATGATTTTATGGGTGGTGGACATTCTTGATAAATGGTTGTCCCATGCACCATTATGACAATTATTTAACACTCACTCTACTTTCTTGTGCATTAGGCATCGACCTAAAACTATATCCACTTCTTATTGATTAAGGATGTCTCCAATAAGGAGGTATAGAGGATCTTTCTTGTAGATGCATCAATGGAAATCATGCACAAGATATTTCCTAAATTTATATGTGCAAAGATAGGTGAAAATATCACCTTACCAAGGGTCTTCTAATGAGATCAAGAAGAGGCACTCATCTACAAAATCATCATTCAATAGTGGGTCTTTTGTATCATATGGGAGATCGATGATGAACCTAATGAAGATGAGTGCATTTTTTCTTTTGGGGGTAATGATTTTTAGAACAAATTCCTAGAGGATATGATCTAGTGAACAAAAATACCATTGATAAGTTGTTGGATTAGAAGGTATTGCATAGGGTTTAAATTTTCCACAACCTTGGTGGTATCAAGCAAGATGTAATGGCATAGTTTTTGAACTAAGTGGATGACGACTAAGTTCATTTCTCCTCATGGTTGTAATTTAAAAGTGGGTCTTGCTTATATAGTATACGGCATACTCACAAGCATCCACCCCTTGTTAAACTAAAACTTTGTTGACACATACGATAGATGCAAACAAGCAAAGGTTAAAATCCTTATTAAAGTAAGGGGAAATGATTAATGGGGCATTCTAGAATGCACATTTTAATGCATCAACACATTATTGTGTTTGGCCATCCCATTGGAAAGGGATGTATATGTATAGCAACTTTGAGAATCCATGGGTGCAAGTTATGTGATTGAGAACAAAGCATTGTAGAAAATTGGCTTTTCCTTGTAGGCTTTGAAATTGGTGCAATGTGTTTAGAGGGGGAATTTCACTAATGGCTTGGAATTTCAAGGGGTCGATCATAGTTCTTGGTTGCAAGACAATGAAGCCCAATAATCAACCCATAGTGATGCAAATGTCACACTTGAGGGGTTTTAAGCAAATGCTATATTTCCAACATCACAAGAAAATGACGTGGATGAATTCTATGTGTTGTGAATGCATCTTTGATTTAGTGGTGACGTTTTCGAGGTAACCCAAAATGATACTGGCCAAGTCATGGCATGCTAGGAGGTTGCTTCAACATTTTTGAGACTAAAAGGGTGTAACACAATAGGTAAAGTTGCCCCAAGATGTGGTGAAAGTTATTTTATGCTAATCTACATGGTGGATTTTGATTAGTTATACCTTGGGAACCCATTCGTGTGATAAGGCGTCATGCCCTATGCCTTCATTAACAACCCCAATAAATGGGTAGGGAAGTTTTATTAGTAGAATCTTGGTTCAAATTGTGAAAAGCAATACGAAAATTAATGATGCCCTCTTTTTTGTTCATATGGACTAGGTTAGATACCCATGATGTTTATGCAATTGGTTAAATTAAACTAGCATTATGGAGTTTATCAATTTCAACTTTGATAGACATGGGTTTAGAGGGATGAAGGGTCACTTGTTTCTGTGGAATGGGGGTGGCACTTGGCTATGTGTCAATATGACATTGAATGATGGAATCAGGTTTGAACATTTATGAATATGACCAAACATTGCAAAAATCATGGAAGAGATCTTTGTATGTAACCACCTCTTTAGTGGAACATGCAAATCTAAGAAGAATCTTCTCTGTCATGTAAGGTGTAACAAAGATATCCATTTTTCTAGTGGGAGAAATATTGGCTATATTGCCTTCTTCAAAAGTATCAAGGTCTGAGATGTGATGTTTGAACAATTGACATGCTCGTGGAGTATAAAATATTTGACCAGGACCATGCATACACATGACAAGGGGACAAATTAAAATGCATCTCAAGGGAGGAATAAGGACCAATTTTACATCATATCCCAAAGATAATTAGGAGTTTCCATGGCCCATAAGGTGTCCTCACCAGGATGAAAGACGTGGGAGATAGAGTTGATTGTATAATGGGAATTATGTGTTTGTGATTATGATTTTTTGCTAATCATGTTTGTCACATGTGTGAGATAAGCCACTAAGTGCAAAGGGGCATATTGATGTAGAGATCGTACTTACAGAGTGGGACACCATCTATAAGGAGTTTGTAGATATAATATTTTGAGGTGGGGAAATGTCGATACTTAAGGAAGATGATTGGTTTCTATGAGATATAGACCCTGCCAAGGTGTGGATGATCTATGGCAACAATTCCATTGGTGTCTGCTACCCCTAGTAGGAGAGGATTCCTTGCTTAGGTTGTTCTACTAAACCAACTAGAGTAGGAGGTGGTAACAACTAATAATGAAGTCATGGTGAGTTGATTAGAGTAGGTAGTCGAACACTTACTATCCTTATGCTTAGGAGGGATACATGAATTTGCTAGAGTCAGATGGTGAGTTGATTAGAGTAGGTTGTGGAACACTTACCATCCTTATGCCTAGGAGGGAGGCATGAAGTTGCTAGATTTAGGTCATATGATGAATTTAAAACTTAACAATTTATGGGCATTGGAAGGGAAAATGGTCAAAGTAACTACAAAGGGTACAAGGATAACTATTGTGTGATATTTTTATGTGGCTAAGTCATAAATGTTGATGGAAGCCATTTCATTTGGTGGTGGTGGTGGTAGAATTTGTTGATGAGGTAAAATGGATTTCTGATGAACTATAACCAATGTAATTTAGAATTATGGTAGATTTAAACAATTATGAGTGTAGTAGTCATATGCAAAACATATGGCATACAAATGGTTTCTATGAAATGCCATATTATGTACTTTGGTAAGTTCCTTCGAGGAAGTTGAAGTGGTCCCCCCACTTGAGGGGCTAAACAAAAATGGAGTCATTGTTGGTTGATGAAGAAAGTTCCTTAACTCTAGTAACACAGGGTAGATATTTGTGGCATGACCTTGGGAATCACAAAGAGCACATGGTGGAGGTATGTGAACGGGTTGTTAGGTGTTTTCCCATACTTTCTTATTCTTGTCCCCAATTGAGTTGTTGGCTATGGTGTTACAAGGTGAAGAATTATATGGGAGGATGGTGCTAGTGATGGTTTAGGTGTTGTGTGAGAAATACCACATCAATATTCCCAAGGAAAGCCTTGGGAGGCTAAGCGTGGTTATCACTAAATTTCATGTCACTCCTAAAGGCGAAAAGAAGAAGGGGACGGGGGTGATAGCATTGGGTACCTAGTTGGTTGTCTCCATGGTTGGAGATGGTTTGTTAGCAATGGATGATGGGCCCAATAGAGAGAGGTTAGTAAATTGTACTTCCTTATTGCTATAAGAGCGCATACTTGGGTAAGGTCTAATGGTGAAAATCGAGGTGATAAATATTGATATGGTTTAAGTAATGTGGAAACTTTAAATATTCCTAGGTCTATCTTAAGTAATATGGAAACTTTAAATATTCATTGGCTATGGTGTTATAGGGTGAATAATTATATAGGATAATGGTCCTAATGATGGTTTAAGTGTTGCGAGTGAGAAGTATCACATCAATATTCCAAAGATAAGCCTTGTTTAAAGTGTTGTGAGTGAGAAGTACCACATCAATATTCCAAAGGTAAGTCTTGTTTTAAGTGTTGCGAGTGAGAAGTACCACATCAGTATTCTAAAGGTAAGACTTGGAAGGCTAAGTGTGGCTATCACTAAATGTCATACCACTCCTAAAGGTGGAAAGAAGAAGGGGGAAAGGGTGATAACAATGGGTACTTGGTTGGTTGTCTCCATGGTTGGAGATGGTTTATCAAATATGGATGATGAGCCCAATATAGAGGGGGTAGTAAATTGTACTTCCTTTATTGCTATAAGAGTGCATACTTGGGTAAGGTCTAATGGTGAAACTTGAGGTGATGAATACTGATATGCTTTAAGTAGTGATTTCATGTGGGGGATTAGTTCCTTGGCTAGACATCATATCCTTCTTTCATTTCTTCTCCATTATTTAGGGGAAATGGCGAGTGTAGTGACCAAAATCACCATGTAATGCATAAGGAAAATTAGCCTTTCAATTGCTATATTATGTCAGTTAAGAATTTTATCACACATTAAACCATAACACAAGAGATAGAACAAAAAAATAATTTTATTGATCAAAATAGTGAGGACTCCAATCCTCTTTTACAACAATTTCAAGCTTCAACTTCTACAAAAAATTCTCCAACTTCTTCAAGGCTCCTACCTCGAGTGAGGAGTCCAATCCTCACTACAAATCCAAGCTCCAACTTGGTCAACTTGAGGACTCCAATCCTCTCAACAAATCCAAGCTCCAACTTGGTCAACTTGAGGAATCCAATCCTCTCAACAAATCCAAGCTCCAACTTGGTCACTTAAAATTTTTACAAGAAACAATTATTCAATATGGCTTCAATACTTACTTAAAAAATATTCAAATATATCTTTAACAATTCTCCAAATGTGTCTTCAACAATGCCTCAACTATGCTCCAAATATGTCTTCCACAGTGATCCAAACAATACTCCAATGATCCAAACAATGCTCTAAGAATATCTTTATTTGCTGCTACATAAGTATTCAAAACACCTCAAGTAGGTCCACAAAGGAGAGGCTTCAAGAACCATCCAAGTTTGGTCTAAACTTCACTCCTGATCCTCTGTTCCAAAAGAGATTACAAATATGTTTAATCCAAATCAAATCTAAGAACAAGATCAAGATCAAGACATAAGTATCAGATACAACACATCAATCACAGTTAAATATACAGTCCAATATTCTGTCTAGAATCAAGGAGTATAGACTAGACCACAAGTATGAAATAGAGAATAAGATCCGAGCTACAACTCCAAAAATAAAGAGTAAATTCTGAGCACAAGCCTAAAGATGATATGAAGTTGTCACAATCCAAGTTGTCCACTGTCCTAGTCATAGTATGAGATTATAGGTCTGAGACAAGGAAGATGGTAATACTTGTTGAACATTGGATAAACCAACACTCCCCGTGTGTTTCGCGACATGGACTAACTGCCTCTCGTGGATCCTTATCTCTGGTGATGCGATCACTGACTAACACCTGCGGGTTTTGGTCTAACGACAATACTGATTCCAAACAAGTGGTATCAAAGTGTAGGTCAGGAGTTCGATACACACCCAGATTGCGTCGGGGGAGAGATTGTTGGACATTGGATAAACCAATGCTCCCAGTGTGTTTCGTGACATGGACTAACCGCCTCTCGTGGATCCTTATCTCTAGCGATGTGATCGTTGACTAACACCTGTGGGTTTTGGTCTAATGACAATCGTGATTCCCAACAATAGTCTGAAGCTTCTTCCTTAATAAGCCGAAGTATGATCAAAGAAGAGCAAAAAAAATATGCTTCAAAAAGATCCATGACGCCATGAAATCAATAGAGAAATCCTTTATCCAAACCCCCCAAAAAAATCCAGATCTTGCTCTCTTGATCAACTCTAAGGTTCATGAGTTATGAACCTTTTGTTTTTCTCCCTTAGGTTCATATATCTTCTTGTGTCCTTAGCCGAGTTAGATGTCCAAGATGAGGAATCAAATGGTTTATTTATATCAATTCAATCATGTGTGAATCAACCTGTATCTTGGGGAGGTCAACTTGAAGAGAGACAAAAAATACGATTTTCTAACTTGTAATTTGAATTCTCTCCAACGATGAAGAGTTAAGAGGCAAGTAGTTACTCATTGGAAAGAGCTTGAATTGCTCTTATGTAATTGTCTTCTTGAGCTAGTGTTCCCTTTGACACCAATAACAAGAATTCTTCCAGCAATATCCCCCTTTTTCATTGATGGAAACAATATCCTCATATGCTACTCCCCCTCTCATTGTGTTGCTTCCCCTGTCATCGTGCTCCTCCTCCTGTCACACTCTCCCCCTTTGACATCAAAAGCAAAGGGATGCTCTAATGGGGTGCAAGAGAGATGACCACCATCTTTTGATGAAGATATTCAAATTCTTCTCAAGGTAGGGGTTTCATGAAGATATCTACAATTTGTTCCTTAACATTAGCATACTCATTTTTGATGTCCTACTCTACAATCTGTTCTCGGAGGAAGTGATACTTCATTGGGATATGTTTTGTCTTTGAATGCATGACTAGATTCTTTGAGAGGATGATTGCACTGGTATTGTATTGGTGATAGGCTAGTTTTTTTCTATATTGACATCCTTCAAACATTCCTTCATCCACAGGATTTGTGTACAACAATCTACTGCCACTATATATTCGACTTCAACTGTGGAGAGAGATATAGATGATTTTTTTCTTGTTAAGCCAAAATACAAGACAATCTCCCAAGAAGAATGCATTCCCACTGGTACTCTTTCGATCATCAATGTTTCTTGCCCAATCTGCATCAATATATGCTATCAAGGTAAGATTTATACTCTTGGGGTACCATTGTCCAAAGTCAATATTGCCTTTCAGGTATCTAAGTATTCTCTTTACAAATAACATATGAGATTCCTTAGGGATTGATTGGAATCTTGCCACCATTCGTATTGTTGAAGTTGTAACTAGAGCTAATATTCATAATGTAATATAAATTTATTATTGATATATTTGTTATATTATTTTATTTTGATGAAAGCATGTTCTTCATTCTTAGAGAGTCAAAAGAGTCAAAAGGAAATTATTTCAGTCATGTCCGCCAAATGTACAAATCAATAAGTCCGCCAAATGTACAAGTCAACCATCCTTGGAACAAGTCAACTTGCTCCTCCGTAGTGGTGCCCATTCAACCAACCTGGACAACTATATATAAGAGGTAGTTCAACTCATTTGGGAGATAAAAAAAACCACACAACAAGAAGTACATCTGAACCATGCGAAAGAGAACAAGGAGCAGAAATCGAAGGAGAGAGAAGTCAAGCTAAAGACAAGAAGAATACTCCTTTTGTTGATTGAATTTTTTATGAGGACAACTTGCATGTGTGATGGAAAAATTATGTGAATAAGCCAATTTTTCCTATGCTACTGCAGGCCCAAAATTTCAGGGGCCAAAATTTCATGTAGTTGACGAGAATGCTAGGTTTGACCTACACTAACTTTGACTCTTGGAGGTGACTTGGAGGAGGGTTGGACTTGACATTTTAGTGGACGTTTTGATCTTGGTCTTGGTATTGGATATCTATTTTTGATATGATTATAAGAAAAGGATTGTTGGGTTTCCCCTTGTAGGTTTTTGCCTTGGCTAGCAGTCTAATTTTGGTGTCTCTTATCTCTTTATTTTCCTAGAAGATTGATCATTTGTATAATTGCTTGATGAAGAAGACATAACAAATAATAAAGAAGAAAATATAACATTCACAAGTAATTATCAAGAAGATAAATCAAGCCTAATCTTACTACACTTGGTTTCTCAACATGGTATCAAAGCTATGGTGAAGGCAGGAGCACCATTGAAGAAGCCCTAATTAGGACTAAGTTTGGTGTGCAATAAGACCTAAGAAGCTAATATAAATGCATCCATTACATGAAGGCTACATCTCATCATCTCTGGGACCTAAACAAATTCCAATAATCCAAGTAAATGGAACTGAGTTATACATCTCTACAATCTATTAAGTACTCAAAGAGATTATAAGGTCGAAGTGAGGAGATGAGAAGAAGATTTCTACTCCTTCACTCAAGAAAAAGAAGACCAAAGGGCATCCAAAATTACTGTGACTTTATACCTCTGCATCTTGGAATGAATTCTATGGCACTCCTCTAAGGCTCATGCAAACTACCTATAATACTTAGTCAGCAAGGAAATTTGAAATCATGAAGCACTTCGTTACTATAAAACATCACGATATTCAAGACCAAACATTTGTGGAAATTTCAGATTCTCTGAAGAACCGAGGCTACACTTATGTGAATGTAACAACGCTGGTGAAAATTTCATGTAATAAAAGTTAATAAAGGCAAAAATAATAACCACGGTTGATGGGACACTTATTCCACGCTGAATGTTAGGCAATGCATCCTAGTGTGGGTGTTCAATGGTTTACTATGGCTAAGGGAATTGGAAAAGGTAATGGCTAATGCTTTGGAAAGGAAAAATGACATTTTTGGCACATTTATTTATGAAAATAATGGAAATTAGGAGAAAAGGAAGGTAAAAGGTCACAGGTTGCATGTGAGGAGGAAAATGAAGGAAAATAATGGAAAATGAAGAAAATAGAGGTCTAATTGATAAAAGGCTTCTGAGGATCAGTGGGTACCTTTTTGTCAGTTCAGTTTTGGAGCTCTCCCATTATTCTCTCTCTCTCTCACACACACACTCTTGGACACTTGAGTTTTCTCAGAGCACTTTAGCATTGGATCAAGAAAGGCAAAGAAGGCAAGAGGACAGAAGGAGCAAGCAAGGAAGAGCAGGATCAAGCGACTATAATAGAATTCTTCGTAGGTATTGATTTACATGTGTGTTTTCCTTGCTAGATTTGGCATGCATGGCATTGCATGTGGTTCTTTTATCTTATAGCATGGGTTTTGCTAGGTGTGACAATGTTTTTAGCCTAGCCTTTATAGTTCTGGATATCCATGGGGTGATGGGGTTCTCATTTTGTGGTTGACCTGGATTTCCGGATGGATTCGAAGCTGAGTGAGGTGGATATTCGAATGATAGAACACATGGCCTAGTAACCCCTGGACTGGACTGTGGGTTGCAGTAAAGCCAATTTTTTTGTTGCCTCGATGGGCCTAAGAATCCTCAACCGGTGAATGGAAAGATATATGGTAAAGCCTAGAGGTGGTTTCCCTTGATTAGGCCTAGGAATCCTTGCTCGCGAATGGAGGGATATACAATAAAGCCTAGAGGGCGGTGTCTCAGTTTAGGGCCTAGTGATCCCTTGATCAGACTGTGGATTAACGGTAAAGCCTGAGAGACTAGGAGGAAAGAAAATTCCTCACAGTGTAGGTGGAGAAATATGATGGCATCCATGCTTATTTTGGCCTAGTGATCTGGTGGAGAACATGGTAAATCCTGTTATTACATGTTTATTGTGTTGGCTTAGTGATCTGGTGTGGATTATGGTAAGCCTATTTTCTATTGACGAGGGTGAGGTGGTTTAGCCTTGGGATGCTCTAGTTAGTTATTTTGGTTTGAGTCCCACATTAATGCTTGGAATATGGAATGGGAGTGAATGGCTGAAGAGAGAATTGGCTCAGCCATTCTATGGTCGGGTGGAACGTGGTAGTCCCATCCCGGGTTGGCTTTTGCATTTAGTAATAAGAGGTTATTTCCTTGATATCTTATGTATAAATGTATTGGTTTATATGTGGATTCTATAGCTGATATATCATTCATATTTCTGTTGTTAATATGTTGGTTATAAGCATGTATTATGACAGTGATGATGTGTGCCTCTCATCATGTTTTGATTTGTAAATGTATGAACAATGTATCTATGACCTAATATATGATAATTCAGCTAATGATATAAGGGATAAATGATTCTTAGTGATTCTCAGATAAGCATGAGCCCCCTATGCTTAGATATGTTGTTTACTCCTATAGATTACATATTTGTGATATGTTTGACTAAATGCCTGTCATGGTTAGTAGGGGTCCAGTCAAGTCTTTGTTCAAGTAATTTCATTTGTATCATTATTCCACTACTATATTTCATATATGAAGGTGTTATTTAGTTCTGGGCAGTGACCTCGGGCTTTGGGCTTGAAAAAGTGGCTCAAATTCCGGGGATGCAGGCACAACACTGAGTAGAAAAGTCCCTAGACGCTAGTATGCGCATGCTGTGGGAGCGTCCAGAGCCTCCTAGACGCATGCATGCCCATATCAAAGGAGCATAGGAGAGTTAAATGGTCTAAAAACTCAGTGGGACACAGGGGTTGGTTACCTGAGAGGTTAGGATGGTTCCTGGGAGTCCTGTTGCTAATGTGGAACGTTTATATGGTGTTTTTCCATCAGTTTCACTTCCTTAAGGTGAATTAGGAGGTTGGATCATATCATAGTAACTTCTCATCGCATGTGTACCATGATTGGCTGATTACTTGGGTAGATGTGGGAGGAGGGTGTTAAAAAGTGGTATCAGAGCATGGTTCATCCCTCAGATTGGATGGGTGGTGTTTGTTGGTTATGCATTCATGTTGGTTGCACGTGTGTTAATCATCCTTGTGGTCTATATGCTTGTTGCATATGCATGGTGTCGGTCATGGTTGTAATGATGTCACCATGTGAATGAAGATGTTGTTGTTGTGAAGTGTGTCGTCATGAGTGTATGATTGGTTACATGTTGTTTATGCTTGCGTATTGTCAGTGTACATTGGTATGGTTGTTGTTGTCATGCATGAGGTCATGGTATGTGTAGTTGATATGGTCATGCATTGATGGCTGGACTTTAGCCAAAATTATGGTCATATGGTTATGTGCTTATGTATTATATGTATATATGTTGTCATGATTATGTTATACATGTATTACGCTAATTTGGATGATCTTTCAGATGAGATATCCTCCCCGAATTTTGTTAAGGTGGGTTGGTTTATTGTGATTTGGTTTACCTGACATAGTATGCCTTGCAGGAAAGAGATAAAAATGGCTAGCAAGATGGTAGACTACAAATATTCTCCCTATGAATTAGTTGAGTAGTGTGGTATTGGGCATTCTTCTGATTTAGTACACATGGAGAAGCTTGAAGGAAGAAATAAGCAGTTGTAAGGCAGAAAATGACAAAATCAATCACGCACAAGAGAAACAAGCAGAGGTTAATGCAATACTCCTTTAGAGTTTATTAGAATTGCAGCGACAAGGGCCACTTCAAATCAGCCATGGACAAGAGTATAAAACTAATGGGGCATATGGAAGTAGGTCTCATGGTGGTCATAGGTCAGATACAGATGAAATAGTGAGAGATGGCAGGTTGTTTGATCCAAATCGGATCCATAAACGACTGTCAAAGAACCCTGACTGTATTGGGAAGAAACAAATCCTTGAACAATCCAAAACATAAATCAGAAACACCCCGAATTAGTGGCCATGGCATCCAATGCGGAATGACAAGGACCTTGGTCAAAGTGCGCTAACCGAGGCCCATGGAGATCGCACAAGAGGTCGATGTAGCCCCTGGGAGCCTCAGAACAAGAAAAGGAGTTGATTTTCGATGCGCGATTAGCGCCATCGCTGGGCAAACAGGGCTGAAATGGAGGGGCCTTAAGCCCTTGGTCACGTTGGGAGCCGGAGAACCGCGGGCGGAGAAACGAAAAGCACCAATGTATGAAGGTAGGACCCATGACCGGAAAACCAACGGTTTTGATCAGGGTGCCCTTGAACGATAAGAGGTTTTGGAGGAGAGTAGAGTGATCCCACTCAGCGATTGATGCGTGGCAGTAGAGGTGAGAGAAAAACCGCCATGATCACGCATTATCGGTTGAGCAAGTCAACCACGCTCGACGTGGGTATGACGTCGGATCTTGAGGAGCCCAAATCGAATGGCTGAGATTGCGCCCGATAGACAGAAGTGGAATCGACAGGGAATTAAGCCGCGATTTAAGGGGATTTGGAATCCATTGACCGCCACAGTGGAGAAAGAACGTATCCATGACATAATCAAAGAAATGAATCGACGAGCAGGCTGGCGCTGTTCCGATGGGGACGCGTGGCTACTACCTGAGCGTTCATGCTGACGCCAAACAGGGAACTCCAAGCACACAGGCGGTAGGCGAATTGATGTAGGCGGGAGAGGAACCGAACATGCATGGAGATCGAATGGCTAAAGCCATGAACAGAGATAGTCGAATGGAGATTGAAAGAGGAGGAATAGAAAAGAGTCCAAGTGACCAAGAGAGACAGTGAACAATGAACCCTGAGAGGAGGACTGAACACAGAGAGAAGTAAAGCCAAGCAGAGGAGACAGGGGGCCGAGCTGACCACAGGCAACATCGAGCACTAGAGAGCTTGAAGATTCAAGCCTTCCCATAGAGGAATCTGTCCGAATTGAGCATCACAACTGGCTCTTTCCATTGTAGACCGAGGGTCACCGAGCTGGTAGGAAGGAAAAGAGTCTGTGAACTCCGAGTGGCTTGGGGAATCCAAGAACCACCCTGCCAAGCAAAATCTGCTTAAGGAGAACTCACATTGAGTCCCTGTATTGTAATTTCTCTGCTGAAAGACACAATAAAACAAGGCCACCACTGAAGCTGGACCGGAGATGTAGCCCTAGAGAATAGGGTGAACTCCTTATTAAAAACTGCTTGTGTCTTTGTGTTGCTTACTGTATTTCTCTGCTGTCTTTCCATTTATTTTCTGTTTATTAGCAATCTGATCAATCCGTTGTTTCAATAACACAGAACATACACACCATCACATGAGTCTGTAATACCTTTTGTTTAATAAATCTTCAACTAAGGTCACTCATAGGGTGATTATCAGATCAAGTGGTATTAGAGCTCTAGGCCGTAAGGTTAGACAAGCTTGTGTTGGTTTAGTTGTGAATTCTCACTAGATCAAAGCTCAAATTAGGAGAAGGAGAGTTGGTGGAAACTAATCTTGAAATTGGGAGAGTCTATTCTCGGAAGACAATGTCAGAGGAAGGTTCTATAGGGCCAGACCCTCAATTCATAGAAAGTTTCCTAGCTATAAAGTCTATGGTAGAAGAAATGTATTGGGACTTTAGAAAGCATAAGGGTGAAGATTCATAAGGCTCTAAGCAAGATAAAGAAGAAGATGAATCTCATTCCCATGACCACTCCAAAGGAAAGGGGAAAGAAGAAAGCTTCCCTACACCTCCTAGTAGCCCTATGCATAATAAGAAGGCATCTTTGATTAAGTTAGATGTTAAATTTGATTTTCCTATATATGATGGAGAGCTAAATGCCAAAAAGTTGGACAATTGGATTAGACAAATTGATGTGTATTGCATAGTACAAAATATAGACTCAGACAAGAGTAAGATTTAGCTGGCAAGCCTACGCCTAAGGGGCACTGCCTTGGTTTGGTGGGAAGGCAGAACCCAAGCTGATATGAGGAAGCATGGTAAGACCATCTCTGTATGGAGTGAATTTGTTACTGCAATAAAAAAGTAGTTCTATCCATTGGCCTACATGCAACAAGCCATGATGAGTTGGCAAACTCTTCGGCAGTTGAAAGGGCAAAGTGTGCAAGGGTATACTCAAGAGTTCAGAAAGAGAGCATTGATGTTGGGTATTTCAGCAGACTCACCAGAAACTCTTTTGAAGTACATTGGTGGTCTACACAACTACATGAGGCATACCATCCTCATGTTTAATCCCACTAGTATAGATGAGGTATCTGTACAAGCTACTCACCTAGAAGCTAGAGGAAAGAATTGAAATCTAGAAGTTGGGGGACCATCCCAACCCACTGTAAGCAAGAGCAAGGAGAAAAGAAAGCAGAAGTGGAAATCAAGGAAGGCTAACACTGCACAGAAAGGCAAAGCTTCATGCACTCACTGTAAAAAGGAGGGGCATGATGATGAGCACTGTTGGATTCTGCATCTAGAGTTGAGACCTAAGAAGTCCGAGGGCAAGAAGAATAAGACTGCTGCAGCTATTCAGAATGATTTGGGGTCAGACTCGGGAGATGAAACAACCATTGCAGCCAAAGGTATAAAAGGTAAGAATTCTGAAGCATCTACTAGTAATTTTGCTCAATCTGTTATTGATGAAGAACATGAGAGAAAAAGACATGAGCTTTTCCATATTCGAGTTGTTTCCAAAAATCAAAAGATTAATACTTTGTTTGATAGTGGCTCACAAGTAAATTGATTTCTGAAGCAATTGTAAAGAAATTGGGACTAGCAACTACACCTCATAGGAAGCCATACCCATTAGGATGGTTGAATGATAAAGCACAACTACAAGTGACTAGACAGTGCAAACTCAAGTTTTCTTTTGGGTCAGCATTTGTAGACGAGGTTGAGTTAGATAAAATTCCTTTAGATATATGTGGAATTGTTTTAGGAAGTCCTTACTTGTATGATAGAAAGGCTATTTTCTATAGAGCTGAGAACAAGTATCTACTTGTTAAAGATGGAATCAAATACTTTGTAAGAGCTCATAAGCTCAAGAATAATTATACTCATAAATTCAGGACAAATGAAAATAATGATAAATTCATGCAAACATTTCTTACTGATGGTTGTAAAGGAAAAGAAAACTGATAAAACCAATGTATTTGAGGGCTGTAATTCTGATCAGCAAGCTGATATAGAAAAGATTGTTTCTGAGTATGATGTCTTGTTTCAAGAACCTCAAGGTCTTCCAACCAAAAAGGGAATAGTACATGATATTATTTTGCAGCAAGATGTTCTTTTGCCTAACATTGGGATGTACAAGTTATCTGCTTTAGACAATGCTGAAATCAAGAAGCAGGTATAAGAGTTTCTCGAGAAAGGGTTCATCAGGCCTAGCACATCACCATGTGGGTCACCAATCATTTTGGTGAGAAAAAAAGATGGCTCGTGGAGAATGTGCATTGATTACCGAGCACTGAATAAGATAACAATAAAAAATCGTTATCCCCTTCCTCGCATAGTTGATCTTTTAGATCAACTAAAAGAAGCTGTTTATTTCACCAAGCTGGATTTGCACAGTGGATACCATCAAGTTAGAGTTGCAGAGCAAGATGTATGGAAAACTGCTTTCAAAACAAAGTAGGGATTGTATGAATGGCTGGTTATGTGTTTTGGCTTGACCAATGCCCCTTCTACTTTCATGAGATTAATGAATGATGTACTCATACCTTTTCTTGATGATTTTGTTACTGTGTATCTGGATGACATTCTGATTTTTAGTAAAACGTGGGAAGAACATTTAAAGCATGTTAAGCAGACATTAGATGTTTTCAAAAGAGAAAAACTTTATGTTAAACCCTCCAAATGTGAATTTGACAAAACCTCTCTAAATTATTTGGGTCTTATAGTAGGGGGAGGTGAATTGAAAATAGATCCCTCTAAAGTGGCAGTCATTGTAAACTGACCTAAACCCAAGTCTGCTACAGAAGCGAGAAGCTTCTTAGGAGCAGCACAGTATCGGAGGAAGTTCATTTCAAAATTTTCCTCAATTGCAGCTCCCTTACATGCTTTGACAGGATTGAACAAGGTGTTTCAGTGGGGAGGCAAACAGAAGAAAGCCTTCGACACCTTGAAAGAAAAAAATAGTACATCACCTGTACTAGCACTGCCAGATCTACAAAGACCATTTGAGATCTAGACTGATGCCAGTGACTATGCCATGGGAGCAGTGTTGACACAGCATGGTAAACCCATATGTTATCATTCTGAGACTTTTAATCCTGCAGTAGTCAACTATCCTACATATGATAAGGAATTGTATGCATTAGTTCAGAGTGTGAAAAAGTGGAAACATTACTTAATGGGCAAAGAAACAATAATACATAGTGATCATCAACCACTTCAATACCTACACTCCCAAACTAAGTTGCAGCAAGCAGGACATTATAGATGGATGGGTTTTATACAACAATTTCACTTAGTCATCAGATATAAAAAAGGCATACATAACAAGGTTGCAGACATGTTATCTAGACCCATTATAAATGCATCTACCATACTTAAGCATAATTCTGTGCTGCATGAAAGCTACATAGAATAGTATGCTCAGGATATGGACTTTAAAGATGTATATGCAACTTTGAGTCAAGGCAAAAGAGTAGAAGAATTGGACTATCATGTGAAGGACCGACTCTTATATCATTGTGGGAAACTCTGCATTCCACAAACTGAGAGAGCAAAGATAATTAGGGAAGCACACACTTCTCTGATATCAGGTCACTTTGGGGTAAGTAAAATAGTTGCACAGATGCAAAGGTTTTGTTATTGGCCAAGAATGAGTGAGACAGTTTCTAGATATGTAAAGGGGTGTGCTATGTGTGCTAAAAGCAAGCCCAACAACAGAAAACTAGGCTTATACACTCCCTTGCCAGTTCCTTCTCACCCTTGGGAAAGCATTTCCATGGATTTTGTTGGAGGACTACCTAAATCTAGGAAAGGTCATGATTATCTATATGTTGTTGTGGATATGTTCAGCAAAATGTGTATTTTGATACCCTGTAGTAAACAGATTACAACTGAACAAACTGCAAAATTATTCTTTGAACATGTATGGGTTCATTTCGGATTACCCGCTTCTATTGTATCTGATCGAGACACCCGATTTGTGGGGAAGTTTTGGTCAAGTCTATGGGAACTAATGGACACCAAATTAAAGAAAAGCACAACTTTTCATCCACAAACAGATGGCCAGACAGAAGTAGTTAACAGGAAAGTGATCTAGTTACTAAGAGGATATTATAGCAAACACCCTAAGCTTTGGGATGAACACTTGTGTTATGTGCAGCATGCTTACAATAGAGCCAAACAGTCTTCTACCCAAAGATCTCCTTTTGAGAGCTGCTTTGGTTTCATACCAAGGTCTCCCTTGGATTTTGTATTTGGTAAAGATACCATGGTTGATAGACACAGTGATGTGGAGAGGGAAACTAGGTTCATTGAACAGATCCAGGAGATCCACCAGGCAGTACAGAAACAGCTGGAAAAGAGCTAGGCCAAGTACAAGGCTAGGCATGATAAGCATCAGATGGAGCATAGTTTTCAAGCTGGAGACCAAGTCTGGCTATATATCAGCAAGGACATGATGCAAGGTGAAGGAAAGAAGCTAAAACCTATCAGGTATGGACCCTTCAGATACTTGAGAAGATTGGTGAAAATGCTTTTTGCCTTGATTTTCCAGCTTACATGCACATCTACTCAGTCGTGAATGCAGATTGCTTGAGGTTGTATGAACCTTCAATGGTTGAGGACCCTGAAGAGTAGAGTCAATTGCCTTCTGTAGATGACCTGCTACTTGAATATCTTAATGAGTTGCAGGAAGATATAGTGCTGGACAGGAAGGTAAGGACGACGCGCAGTGGACAGGTGGAATACCTCAGGATTGGGCTTAAAGGTTTGAAGCCGAAGCTGAGCAGTGCGAAGTGGATTGAGATTGGACAAGTGAGACAATAGTTTCCTCACTTAGTTGATGCTTGAAGAAAACAAAATTTTGGTGGTCCAAAAGCTTTTCAGTAGGGAGGCCGTGATCCAAATCAAATCCATAAACGACTGTCAAAGAACCCTGATTGTATCGGGACGAAACAAATCCTTGAAGAATCCAAAACAACAATCAGAAACACCCTGAACCAGTGGCCATGGCAGCCGGTGCAGAATGAAGAGGACCTCGGTCAAAGCGTGCTGACCGAGGCCCATGGAGACTGCGTAGGAGGTTGATGTAGCCCCTGGGAGCCTTGGAATGGGAAAAGGAGTTGATTTTTGATGCGCGATTAGCGCCATCACTGGGAAAATAGGGCCGAAATGGAGGGGCCTTAAGCCCTCGGTCACGTTGGGAGCCGGAGAACCGCGGGCGAAGAAACGAAAAGTGCCAACGTAGGAAGGTGGGACCCACGACTGGGAAACCGATGGTTTTGATTGGGGCACCCTTGAACGGTAAGAGGTTTTGGAGGAGAGCGGACCGATCCCACTCAGCGATCGATGCGTGGCAGCGGAGGTGAGAGAAAAACTGCCGTGATCGCGCGTTATCGGTCGAGCAAGTCAACTGCGCTCGACGTGCATATGACATCGGATCTTGAGGAGCCCAGATCGGACGGCTGAGATTGCGCCCGATACACAAAAGCAGAATCGATAGGGAATTAAGCCGCGATTTAAGGGGATTTGGAATCTGTTGACCGCCATGGTGGAGAAAGAAGGTATCCACGACATAATCGAAGAAATGAATCGACAAGCAGGCTGGCACTGTTCCGATGGGGACACATGGCTACTACCTGAGCGTTCATGCTGACGCCAAACAAGGAACTCCAAGCACACAAGCGGTAGGCAAATTGACATAGGCGGGAGAGGAACCGAATAGGCATGGAGATCGAATGGCTAAAGCCATGAAAAAAGACAGTCGAATGGAGATTGAGAGAGGAGGAATAGAAAATAGTCCAAGCAACCAAGAGAGACAGTGAACAATGAACCCTGAGAGGAGGACTGACCATAAAGAGTAGTAAAGCCAAGCAGAGGAGACAGAGGGCTGAGCTGACCACAGGCAGCATCAAGCACCAGAGAGCTTGAAGATTCAAGCCTTCCCGTAGAGGAATTTGTACGGATTGAGCATCACAGCTGGCTCTTTCCACTATAGACCGAGGGTCACAGAGCTGGTAGGAAGGAAAAGAGTCTGTGAACTCCGAGTGGCTTGGGGAATCCAAGAACCACCCTGCCAAGCAAAATCTGCTTTAGGAGAACTCACATTGAGTCCCTGTATTGTAATTTCTCTGCTGAAAGACACAATAAAACAAGGCCACCACTGAAGCTGGACCAGAGATGTAGCCCTGGAGAATAGGGCGAACTCCTTATTAAAAACTACTTGTGTCTTTGTGTTGCTTATTGTATTTCTCTGCTGTCTTTCCATTTATTTTCTGTGTATTGACAATATAATCGATCCGTTGTTTCAATAACACAGAACACACACACCATCACATGAGTATGTAGTACCTTTTGTTTAATAAATCTTCAACTGAGGTCACTCATAGGGTGATTATCAGATCATTGTTGGATACTTCGGATAGGAGAGGTGATGGATACAAATATTATTCTAGTTCCGGTTCTGATAGGCATCATGATCATCATCATTATCATCTTTACAATAGGAGTGATAGGGAATACTTTCTAGATGAGTTTAAGAAAGAAAATCCACGTACTTTTGATGGAGACTTGAAGAAACTAGAAGATGCAGAGGCTTGGATACTTGGGATGAACAAGTTCTTTGAGTTGCATGAGTACACAAAAAACATGAAGGCCATAATTGCTATCTTTAGCCTGAAAGGTAAAGTAGATATCTGGTGGGAATATGTGAAGCGGGTCAGAGACATCAGGACAAAGGACTTGAGTTGGCATGAGTTCAAGAGGCTTTTCAGGAAGAAGTACTTGTCAGAAAGTTACTACGACATTAAGGCTAAATAATTCTATGAGCTAAAGATGGGATCGATGACAGATGAGGAATATACAACCAAGTTCTTGGAGCTATTAAGGTATGTATCGTATCTTAAATATGAGAAGGCTAAATTTTAACGATTTGTCAGTGGTTTTCCATTAGAATTTACGGATCTGGTTGAGTATGATGAGCCTCGGTCATTGGAGGAAGTTATTGGGAAATTGAAGCATTGCTATGAACAATCAAAGCGTAAGAATGAATCTCAACAAGGATGGAAAAAGAAGGATAAGGATAAAGGTAAGGGTAAATAGCAGCCAAAAAGAACAAGTAATGCAGAAGAGAAAGAAAATATGGCACCACAAAAGAAGTTCAATGCAGCTAGACAAGGACATGGGTCACAACAACAACGTAGAGGTGATGGTACTGGAAGGTTGGAGTGTTGGACATGTGGTAAGGAACACCTTAAGAGAGTTTTCCCACATAATCACGGTGGCAGGCCTCAGATATATAGTGCACAGGAGGCATAGACTATTGGGGATGTTGGTTAGAGTGTTCCTCGTATCTATGCAACAATGGATAACAGACAGGCAGACCATCAGGCATCTATCATTGAGATGGACGGTAAGATTTGTGATTAAGTTGTTTCCATTTTGATTGACCCTTGATCTAATTATAGTTATGTTAGACCCGATTTGGTGGATAAGTGTGGTTTGAATAAAGAAGTGCATGCAAAATCTTGGTTAGTGCAGTTGGCTACAGGTACAAAGAAGCGAGTTCATTATTGGCTAGGGGCTTGTGCATTTGATTTGAATGGTATGCCTACCACAACACACCTGAATGTATTACTGTTGGGATCATATAGTATGCTATTGGGTATGGATTGGCTATACCTTCATAGGACCAAGGTGATTTTTTTATGAAAAAGCCATTGACTGCATGGATGAAAATGGGGAACCAAGAGTCTTACAGGGAAAGAAGAAAGCCACATCAATTAGGATGGTGAAAGCTATGTAGGCAAAGCGTAGTCGCATAAAAGGGTGTGTGTTATTTGCAGTGCATATCTCTAGTGACAAAGGTAAGGAAGTTGAGTATGCAAATGTTTTGAGAAGGTACCTAGTTCTACAACAATTTCAGGATGTGTTTCCTGCATATATTCCAGAGTTTCCACCTCACAAGGAAGTAGAATTTTCTATTGATTTAGTGCCAGGGGAAAATCCAACATCAAAATCACCTTATAGGATGAGCACACCTGAGTTGGTTATGTTGAAGTTGCAGTTGAAGGAAATGTTGGACAAGGGATACATTAGGCCAATTGTATTGCATTGGGGCACATCGATATTGTTTGTGAAGAAGAAGGATGGCACTCTCAGATTATGCATTGTCTACAGGCAGTTGAACAAAGTGACCATCAAGAACAGGTGTTCGTTGTCGAAGATTGATGACTTTTTGGATCAGCTGAAGGGAGCATCAATGTTCTCTAAAATTGATTTGAGATAAGGATACCATCAGGTACACATCAAAGAGGAGGACATTTACAAGAAAACTTTCTGAACAAGGTATGGGCATTATGCGTTCATTGTAGTTCCATTTGGTTTGACTAATTCTCCAGCTACATTTATGTGGTTAATGAATAGTGTGTTGCAACCCTAATTGGACAAGTTTGTTATTTTGTTCATTAACATATTGGTATATTCTAAAAAAGAAAAAGAGCATGCCGAGAATTTGGCAGCAATGTTGAGAGAGCACCAATTGTATTCTAAGATTAGCAAGTGAAATTTATTTCAGACTGAGGTACATTACTTGGGACATGTTGTTTCTAAGGAGGGCATAACAATAGATCCATAAAATATAAGGGCCATCATGAAGTGGGCAACTCCCAAGAATGAGGATGAGGTGAGATATTTCATGGGGTTAGTAGGTTATTACAAGAGGTCCATTAGGAACTTCTCGCAGATTGCTTATCCTATTACATCATTGAAGATGAAAGTGTTACAGGGAAAAGTGTCTACACAGAACTGCTTATCCCACTAAGGTGTGGTAGCTACCTTAGAAACAAACAAAGTAAAGCTACTTTCGTTTTTCCTTTATGAAATATAGATGAGAGAAGAACAAAGAAGACCAACCTCTGTCTTGCGCTAATCTCCTAATGCAATTCCTCTCTCTCTTGATAGTCTTTCGCTACTTGCTCCCTTGTACGCCCAGCTTCACAGAGTACCTGTAAGATCACAGTAGCATAGCACTATACAAGAACATGGATCTATAATCATAAACAATCTAGGATCAAATGTAAATTGACCATACAAATGCATAAAACATAAATGACACAAGAGTATGGAGGAAAACTTGAATAGCTTTTATTGATAAACAAGAAAGAGCCAAGGGAGTTACAACCAGTTGTTCTGACCCAGCATCATCCTCTCAGCAAGGAAGCCCCTCTTCACCTCATACAAAGCTTAGATCACCCAACAATCTGATGTTTTCTCAAGAAACCAACAACAATTCCTTACAATATGCAAAATTCTAGCCTCTGGATCTCTGGGATGAGGATCCATATATAGATATCTGTAAGGGAGATGAGTCAGCTTGTGATTTGATTAGTGTGTTCCCTCTGATAGTTCTTGCTTCCACTTGGAGATTGATGATCTCTTACTCATCCTTGGTCGAATTTAGAGAGGCAAGTGTCACAGGAGAAGTTTCTGGAAGTTTCCATGCCTCTCCACCTCGTGGAATGACACTTCCATTTGTCACTTCTCGCCCATCGCACCCCATAGAAGGGCTTTTTGAAATGCAACGCACCCACACAGTGTATTTAGGTGAGATGCAACACACTTTGCCTATGGAGCAGTTGAAATGATCCCGTTTTGACAAGTTCTGAGCAGTTTTTCATGGAGAACTTCTGGGAGAAGCTGTAATCAATTGACCTTGTTCCTTTAGGGGTTAGAACAACACTTTTAGGGACTTAGGAGCCCTTGGTTTATGGACATTTCATGCTTGGGGTTGTAGTGCCCAAAAATGTCTATAACAGTTGCCCCCTAAAGCATGAGGTCGTTAATCTTTTGATGTCGGGTGAAATTCTTTATTATGAGGATCCGAAGTTCTTTCAAGCTGGGAGGAGACCTGTAATAAGATACAATACAATACATTATCTTCATAATATTTTCATGATCTAGCTGAGGCGGGCATTCCCATGCTCAGCTTTATAAATTCATTTTTATGTACATAGGACAGACAATCGTCTGAGTGTAGACTGATGATTCTGGTAGAGTCATCATCCCTTTGATTGGATGATTATCTGTGCAGCAATGATGTACATTTGATGTCTTTATTTCCCTGAATATATATCGCAGCCCGGATGGATGAAACTAGATCCAGGGTCTTCAATCTCGTTCGATCTTCAATCGAAGTACAAGTCTATCCATGTGAGGGATGTTCTGGAGTCGAACATGGAAAGACATCGCCTGATTACCAGCCAATGATGTAAGCTGTTAACAGGCGCGAGAGGAATCACCGATAATGATAATGACCCTCAAGGTACTGCAGTACAATTCACGTGGTGTGAATAAAGGACTTGGCGTCAAAAACCACGCAAAATCTTTCGGTCAAAGGTCATTGATGTAAACCTGTCGCCGGAAGTGAGAAACTTGCCATTGAGGCATGCAGGCTTCAAAGTACTGAATGGGGTGTTCCTAGATCGACTTCTTGGATAATGAGCTGATGTCGAAAAGAAGCGATCCGTCACAGGGGCCTTAATGAATCCCACATCAATGACATGGAACGGAGCAAATGATTTTAATGGAGGTTAAAACAATCTGACGACATAAGGTTCAGGGTGGCGGTCATGAAAGAATGGAGTGTAAATGTATTGTAGCGGGTGAGACACAGGTGAATTCTCTGAATGACTTCTCTTGAACATATTGGCGACACTGACGTGATGGACTGGTAGCATTAACCCCAAATGTGGATGGTGTGATGGGACCATGGTGATGTGACCGGTGAATGAAACAACCCAACCCGACTTGGATGTGGAGTGAAAGTGTCATGTTCAAGAGCGACTTGCTACCAACAAAGTTTCTTCCAGTTTTCTTCCCAATTTTTCCCCAGTCATTGCTGACCAGTACCTCTTTATTTTTGTCAAGCTTGAGGAGGATAACATATGCTTGTTCTATAATTTTCCCTTCGGGCAAACCCATCACTATGTTTTAACGAGCCTAGCGATAGTGAAACTCGTTCTTGTCTGCTATGGACAAGTTTGTCGCTATTAAGTTTTAACGAGTTTAACGATAAAGATAACTCGGTCCTTTTCAATTTTAGAGAGTCTGAAAAGGAACGTAAAGGAAACTCCAAAATTCCTTTTTCATCATCTAATCCCTTAAGTCCGAAAAAGTATAAAACAATACAGAAGGGATGAATTTTCGATACTTTTAACGAGCCGAACAAACAAGCGCTCGATCTTTTTGTGTAATAATCCCTCAGGTCCAAAAAGATTAAAATCTAAAGGAGGGATAGCACTTCCGGTCCCTTTAATGAGCTAGAGAGGCCAATGGCTCGGCAATCTTTTCATATTTTACGAGTCAGTTGAAAAGAGCTTAAAGGAGACTCGTCTTTTGAGGAACGAGTGATAAAATTGGGTAGCAGCTGATTCCAGGTAAGGTTTGGAATTTTCCAATCACGACAGTGTTACAAGGATGGATAGTGGGATCACTCTCCGCAGCTGTTCCTCAAAAGGGGTAAACAATCAAATGGAGGTGAATGATCGGCCAATACAGAGTGGAGGTGATGATGAGAACACGACCAAGGCTTTTAAAGGCTGAAGTACTACATTCACGATGGTTATTTACCGGGAAATAGTTCATTTTTTAATGAGCTTAAATGCGGGGGGAAACATTTGCTCATGGCTTATGTTTATTTTTTAACGAGCTTGAACTATGCGCTAAAACTGCTCGATGCAGGTTTATTTTTTAACGAGCTTGAACCTTGCGGTAACACTGCTCGATGCAGGTTTATTTTTTAACGAGCTTGAACCTTGCGGTAACACTGTTCGATTAATCCAGTCGTATAATAAGAATGTCTCATACATGAAAACGACAATTTTTAGAGTTTTGCCCCACATCCTTTCTTTATGCAAGTTAGGAAACGACCAATCCTACGAGTTTAAAGGGTTAGAGGACCTACAAATTTAAAAAAATAAATAGTCGCTCTTCGCTTGCACGGCAAAAGGTTTTCATGCCTCCAGGTATAAAATAAAGCTTCAAGGCCACCTTTTGTTCTACCGAAAAAACATTTGTTTTATCAGGAAAGGTAATCCTCTTTCAGGTTACCAAAGATTGTTCTATTCACAGCGCAAACAAAACATTTCTTCGGCGATGTCTACCGAAATAGACAAAGGTGAGCGGTGCAGACGCCTCCAAGCACATAACTTTGACGAGGGAATCTTGTTCCAGTCTAACCCCCTCTTCCAATCACGGACGGGAGTACAGTCTGGTCATATATCTCTCGCGGAAACCTACCCTATACCCAAAGTTTTCCTGCCGAAGCAGACCAGGGTGCATGCCCCCTGGGTTTCAGTCATGTCTCCCGAATCACTCGCGCTCATCAGGTGGACGGACTGGAGATTGATGAGACATTCCTTGTGTGAAAAGACCATTCAGGGATGGCATATGACTATTTGCTCTGTGTGATCCGGGAAATGAAAGCTGGTCTACGAGCTTGACCACTCTTCCTTCGTGCGGAAAACACATCACTCTAAAGAGTGATGAGACAATGGCTCCCATGCAATAAATATAGTCTCGTCCAAGGAGTAGATTATAATCCAGGGGTCCTTGAACTACCATTACGTTCATGTGAACGATTTTCCCTCTCAATGTTATGGGCACATTGGGAAGGATCCCTAATGGTCGACTGGTTCCTTTGTCAAAGCCTGTTAGATTTCTCATCTCAGGCAAAAGCGATGGTGAACCAAGCGCTTTCCAAGCAGTCGAGGAAAGGATACTCACAGAAGCCCCTTCATCTATGATGGTACCAACCATAACCATTCTATATACTTGAGCAATGATTCGGAATGGTACACTAGCTGGTAAACGGGGTCTGCCTAGTTGATTCCAGTCGAAGGAAACAACTAGGTTGCTTGGAGGTGGGACCGAATAGACGGCCGGGTACGAATTTGACGAACTTCCTTCCTGCGGTAAAGGAATGGGTATATTGCCCCCATGTTCATCAGAGTCTGTGCTTACGAAAAGAATTTGGACGGTGTCATCCTTATTCTCTTCTGTGACTGTATCATTTGAAGATGGAACCTCTGAAGGCAAGACCGGGTCAACTGCCGCCTCGACCTTTTGAATTTCATCTGGTATGGGTTCAGATGGTTTGTCTTCAATGATAGATGCTTCGGCTGACCACCTGGGCGGGTCAGCCAGATTTTCAACTAGTGATGGACTTGGCAAGAGTTTTTTATATCCAGGAGGAAGTCGTAACGGTGAAACCGGACGATCGTCCAAAACTCTTTTAGCCTCGTCTAAGAAGGGACAACGGTGGACGGCATGATCACCTTCGCATAGTTTACAAGGAAATCTATATTTTCCTTTTTGTCCTGGGGCTTCACTTTCACTAGTCGACGGTGTGCTTTCAACATGATCATCAGAGGTTGACGACACCGGGTTGTGCAAACGAGGAGACCAGTACCTTAAGATCCGAGGGATGCAAGGACAATCTCTATGATAGTGGTATCCTTTGCAAATGACACATGGCGATTTAGGCCTGGTCGGTGCAGTGTGCGGATTTTAGCTAGACGATGCTTGGTTGCCCCCTTTCGCTTTTGGCTCCTTCTTCTTCTTCTCTTTCTTCTTCTTTTCCTTCTTCTTCTCAGATACTTGATTTTTGGCTTTACCAGCCCCATCAAGCGAAGAGGAAGGAGGAGAGGAAGAATTAGAGGAAGTAGAAGGTTGGTGGGTAACTCTGGATTCGCCTAGTTGTTGACTTGATTGTTCAGGAATTGCGGTGTTCTGAACGATAGAGGTTGAGAAGAGCCATACGGGCAAGCTGATTGTCAATCCTGGAAGCGACAATGTGGCCATATGGGGTGCACCAACATCTCCCCAAGAGGAGAAGGGACTAGGATTTCCTCCAAGGGGAATTCCTTGGTTGGTGGGTTCCATTTTCTTAACCTAAGATCAATGTAGGAAAAGGTGATGATTATTCCATTTAAAATAAATTTTAGACGCTTTGACACAACTGGTTTTTTCAATTTTTAAGAGTCGAGAAAAAACAAAAGATGACTTTAGTCGCCTTCGATTTTTAATGAGCCTGAAGTGACAAGTGCTCAGATGGACCTTTTCCGTTAAGGAGTCTGAAAAGGAACGAAAGGGACTACTCTGGAAATCTAGGTAGAGGGATTACCAAACCAATCGCAAAACTGCATAATACTTTTTATGGTACGGCATTCAATCTTCCCGAATTCTATGTTCAGTGCATTGCGATCGATAGGGCGACAAACACGGCTTCCTATGGATAAAGGATTAAGCCTATTGTGGTCTCCCAAAATATACTCGAAGGTACGTGGGAGCACAAGTCCGTACTAGCACTTATCGTCTCAAAGTGGAGGAATCACCCAACCATCAGTGAGAACAACAGTTACCAGGCTTTACGACGCCAGAATACGTCTCTAGCCTAGACTTCTAGATGTTGTGCGTTAGGTTCCAAAGCGTTGTTAGATTCATTGAATTTATTTTATAGTTGATCTTGTTTATGAAATTTTCCTTTCAGGTTCACCACGAGATATAGATGTATAATTCCTAAAATGCAATCTAAGATGATAAACAGTCTTTTATCTTCTTTGTGCAATGAAAATCCTAGCTACTAAGGAAAGAGAGACAATATTCTTTCACAAAGAGAAAAGAGCACACTCTAAATGCACTGTCCTAAATCAAACCAATCAAACAGTCTAAATGCAAATGCACATGCATGTATTTGTTTTCGGCTTTCTTAGTATGTGAATGGTAAAAAGAAAGCTAATGCACAAATTTGAATTACTTTTCAAGCGACAATTACTAACAAGTTTCTTTCCGAAATCAGAAATGGAGACAATCACAACACTTTATGATTTGGAAATGAATACTTGTTTTCGACACTAGAAAAATTACAAATTCAGACCAAATACAATAGTAATAGGATAATCGACTATCTATAGCAACCAAACTCTTTCCTATGACTGAAAATGACACTTGCGACACTTTCAAATCAAAGGACGACAGTACGATTACGTTAATTTTTGCAAAGGAGAACTGAAAATGACTCAAAAATACACAAAAACATTTACAGTTCTTTTGCACAAAGGAGGCAGAATAACAGCAAGGAAAAGGGGTTTCAAACAGAGATATACTGATTACAAGCAGCAAAATTCATGAATAGAACTGGAAGGAATGAATCACAGAAACTAAAATTGAACAATGCCTAGTCTGATCAACGCACCTGTAACACAGGGAATTTGAAATGCAGCGCACCTACTACACTCAGAAAGTGCGCTGAATTTCAGATTCACAGAACAGTACCTGCGCTGGGCCAGAGACGAGACTTTGCTTGGGTTCCGGGTCACAGTTTGCAGTTCAGTTCATGGGTTTTGGCCGAGCAAATGGTAATCAGTAATGCAACAATCAGGGGTAGATCTAAGGAGGTTCTAAGAGCTACCACAAGGGGCAATCAGAGAGTTTGTGAATCAGTTGTTTAAGTTATAAACAAATCCCGGAGATTGACTGAAGCGACATTTATCTACTTTGCATTTGCATAGCAAATGCAGTTCGAAAGCTACCTGGCTCGACTTCAGGCTCGGTCTGTAAGTTTATAAAATAGACAACAAGGAAGATAAACAAACAAACTAATTTCTCCCCAGTATGGTCGCCACTTTTCCCCAGTGGAGTCGCCATTTTGTTACAGGGAAAAGTGTCTACACAGAACTGCTTATCCCACTAAGGTGTGGTAGCTACCTTAGAAACAAACAAAGTAAAGCTACTTTCGTTTTTCCTTTATGAAATATAGATGAGAGAAGAACAAAGAAGACCAACCTCTGTCTTGCGCTAATCTCCTAATGCGATTCCTCTCTCTCTTGATAGTCTTTCGCTACTTGCTCCCTTGTACGCCCAGCTTCACAGAGTACCTGTAAGATCACAGTAGCATAGCACTATACAAGAACATGGATCTATAATCATAAACAATCTAGGATCGGATGTAAATTGACCATACAAATGCATAAAACATAAATGACACAAGAGTATGGAGGAAAACTTGAATAGCTTTTATTGATAAACAAGAAAGAGCCAAGGGAGCTACAACCAGTTGTTCTGACCCAGCATCATCCTCTCAGCAAGGAAGCCCCTCTTCACCTCATACAAAGCTTAGATCACCCAACAATATGATGTTGTCTCAAGAAACCAACAGCAATTCCTTACAATATGCAAAATTCTAGCCTCTGGATCTCTGGGATGAGGGATCCATATATAGATATCTGTAAGGGAGATGAGTCAGCTTGTGATTTGATTAGTGTGTTCCCTCTGATAGTTCTTGCTTCCACTTGGAGATTGATGATCTCTTACTCATCCTTGGTCGAATTCAGAGAGGCAAGTGTCACAGGAGAAGTTTCTGGAAGTTTCCATGCCTCTCCACCTCGCGGAATGACACTGCCATTTGTCACTTCTCGCCCATCGCACCCCATAGAAGGGCTTTTTGAAATACAACGCACCCACACAGTGTATTTAGGTGAGATGCAACGCACTTTTCCTATGGAGCAGCTGAAATGATCTTGTTTTGACCAGTTTTGAGCAATTTTTCATGGAGAACTTCTGGGAGAAGCTGTAATCGGTTGACCTTGTTCCTTTATGGGTTAGAACAACACTTTTAGGGACTTAGGAGCCCTTGGTTTATGGACATTTCATGCTTGGGGTTGTAGTGCCCAAAAATGTCTATAACAGAAAGGTAAGAAGTTTAAATGGATAGAGGAGTGTAAGGCTAGTTTTGAACAACTTAAGCAGTTGTTGACACATACACCAGTGTTAAAGAATGTAGATCCAAACAAAGAATTTATAGTATATACAGTGCTTGCAAGAGAGGACTTGGTGGAGTCCTTATGTAGGAAGGACATGTAGTGTGCTATGAGTCACAAAATCTGAACGAACACGAGCAAAACTATTTGACGCATGATCTTGAGCTAGCAGAAATCATACATGCATTGAAGATGTGGAGGCACTATCTTCTTGGCAGGAGGTTTGTATTGATGATCGATCACAGTGGTTTGCGGTATCTATTTGACCAATCAAATTTGAATGGTAGGTAGGCTCGATGGTTAGACATGATCAATGAGTTTAATTTTGAGATCAGATACATCAAAGGAAAGGAGAACATGGTCGCATATGCTCTTAGCAGGTGGATACAGGTAAATCATATAGCATCTATGAGTTCCTATTTGACAGATCTACATGATAAGATCTTGCAGGCAGGTCAGCAGGATGTCAGGTATATGGAGATTGTGAACATGTTGCAGCAGAGAATAGGTACAAGTATAAGTAGTGGTATAGGCACAAGTACAGGTAGTAGTACAGGTACAGGTGTAGGTGCACAGGATCTGGACTATCGTCTTACAATAGATGGATTGGTCAGGTTTAAAGACAGGATATATGTGCCAAATAGTAGTGAGTTCAAGGAGGTGAGCTTGAGGGAGTTTCATGCGAAACCATATTCAGGTCACCCAGGCTATCATAAGGCATTGACTGTAGTTAAGAAGTTTTATTATTGGCTGAATTTGAAGACAAACATAGCAGAGTTTGTGGCCAGATGTTTGGATTGTCAGTAGGTAAAAGCAGAGTGTAGGCATCCATGTGGACTACTACATTCGATTGCAATTCCAAAGTGAAAAAGGGAGGGTCATTTCCATGGAATTTATCACAGGGTTTCTGAGGATAGTGAGACAACATGATTCCATCATGGTAGTGTTGGACAAGTTGACAAAGTTAGCACACTTAATTCTAGTGAAGTCTACATTCTTAGCTAGCGATGCAGCACATGTATTAATTAGAGATGTGGTCAGATTGCATGGAGTTCCAAAGAAGATTGTGTCAGATAGGGATGCAAATTTCACTTCCAAGTTTTGGAAGGAGTTGTTTGCAGGTTTGGGCATAAAGGTTGCCTTAAGAACAACTTATCATCCACAGATAGATGGACAGACAGAGAGGGTCAACATGATATTGGAGGACATGCTGAGGATGTATGTGATACATCAACAACGCAAGTGGGAAGAGTACCTTCCACTAGTATAGTTCACTCACAACAATGGGTATCAGGAATCTTTGAAGATGAGTATGTTTGAGGCATTGTATGGGCGGAGTTGTAATACTCCCATAAGTTGGAGTGATCCAGTTAATAGGGTGTTAATTGAACCAAACATGTTGGTGGAAATGGAACATGAAATGCAGGTAATCAAGAAGAATTTGAAAGTAGCACAGGACAGGTAGAAGAGATATGCAAATCGAAACATGTTGTTCAAGTAGTTCCAGGTTGGGGAGCAAGTGTACTTGCACGTCAAACCAAATAAGGCTTCTTGCAGACTCGATCATGTTCCGAGCTGGCACCTCAGTTTTGTGGACCTTTCAAGTTTATTGAGAGGATTAGGCCAATAGCCTATTGGCTTGCACTACCTTCGATAGTGAAAGTCCTTTATGTTTTCCACGTGTCATTACTTAAGAAGTATGTTAAAGATGCTGATCATGTGATTGACTGGTCTATATTGTAGGTGGAGCCAAATGGAGAATTCCAGCCAGAGCCTCAGTGTATATTGCAGAGAAAGGTGCTCATGATCTGAAACCGAGAAATCGAGTAGGTTAAAGTTAGTGGAAGCACTTTGGGCCCTTTGAAGCTACATGGGAGATGGCAGATCAAATGCAGGCTATGTATCCTTCATTGTTTGCTAGTTGAGGCAAAGAAGTTTTGGTATGATGGTTTGTATATGTTTTGGGATATGTTTGGGTGATGTTTTGATATACGTACATATGTATATGGATGTAAATACTGCCATGAGCTATGTTATAAATCTCCAATAAGTGGTATGGATGTCATGTCATTATAGTTGTCATGTTGTTATGTTGGTTTTCTTTTCAGCAGGGTGATCATTGTAAATACTGCATCGAGGTATGTTATAAAGCTCCATGGGAAGTATAGGTGTGGCTTTGCTGAGGTATAGGTGTGGTTGAACATCGAGTATGGTGTCCCCTAAGGGGGAGGGTTCTGTAACAACCTTGGTGAAAATTCCATGTAATAAAAGTTAATAAAGGCAAAGATAATAACCACGGTTGATGGGACACTTATTCCAAGCTGAATGTTGGAAAAAACATCAAAGTGTGGGTGTTTATTGGTTTATTATGGCTAAAGAAATTGGAAATGGTAATGGCTAAGGCTTTGGAAAGGAAAAATGGCATTTTGGCACATTTATTTATGAAAATAATGGAAATTAGGAGAAAAGGAAGGTGAAAGGTCACAAGTGCATGTGATGAGGAAAATGAAGGAAAATAATGGAAAATGAAGAAAATAGAGGCCTAATTGATAAAAAGGCTTCTGAGGATCAGTGGTTACCTTTTTGTTAGTTCAATTTTGGAGCACTCTCATTATTCTCTCTCTCTCTCTTTCACTCTTGGAAACTTAGAGCTTTCCTAGAGCACTTTGGCATTGGATCAAGAAAGGAAAATTAGGCAAGAGGAAGGAAGGAGCGAGAAAGGAAGAGCTGGATCAAGCAACTACAATAGGATTCTTGGCAGGTATCAATTCGCACGTGTTTTTTTCCTTTCTAGCTTTGGCATGCGTGGTATTGCATGTGGTTCTTTACTGTTATGGCATGGGTTTTCTAGGTGTGACAATGCTTTTAGTTTAGCCTTTCCATTTCTGGATAACCATGGTGTGATGGGGTTCTCATGTTGTGGTTGAGTTGGATTGCCGGATGGATTCAAAGCTAAGTGAGGTGGATCTCCGAATGATAGAACACATGGCCTAGTAACCCTTGAACCAGATTGTGGGTTGTGTTAAAACCATGTTTTGTGTTTCCTTGGTGGTGAGCTCCAGTATTGTAGCAATAATGCTACAACTCTTGGGGCTTCCTGTCTCTCATTTTATCAACCCGGTAGTTCGTACAAACTTGGAAGCGACGGTGCTATATGCACAAGTACTAGCTCTTGTCGCAGCTGTCACTTGGTCAGCCGGCACAAGTCCGCTAGGGCTCAAGCCAACTTCTATAGGCTCTCAGAAGAAGCTTGCTAATTGATGGACGAAAGCTAATCTCGAAGGAAAGCTACTTTACTTGACAAAAATGAACTGAAAGCAAATCAAAGCATGTAAACCTAGGAAACCCTAATTTAACTAGTCTAACCTCTACAATGCAAGAAATGTGAATGAAACTTCTACCAATGCTGCTGTTACCTCTAATAAGTGCAAATGCATGGATCTAAACTACTTGCATCATGAAAGATATGTTTTTGTATTTTTCCTTTAAGTGTGTGGAATGATTGTGATCTTGTGCTAACTAGGGTTTGGTTGTGCAGATGGGATGGAGAAGGAAGGAAAGCGTGGGATAGGTTGGGGAGGCTAGGAGAGGTCCCTAGGGATCCTTAGCATCCATCCACAGAGGTTCCTCGCATTCAGATGCTCAGCAACCGAGAGAGTGGCCTCCTACAGGATGGCTGTGGAGGATCCTACAGGATACTCTGTTTTCTACAGGATGTCTACAAATGGCTACAGGATGACCTACCGTGAGTGTTTGGAGTGATGGAGGAGTAATGGAATGGTAGGGGGAGATGTGTAAGGTAGGAATGAGGCTGGTGATGGCTGTAGAAGTGGAGGGATAGGATAGAGAGTGAATGTAGGGAGTAGGTTGGAAGATAGAGGGCTAGGTCAATGAAAGGGCTAGAGAATGGAAGTACGTGAGGAGTGAAAGACTTTGGGAGATAACAGAGCGGAGCAGGGGTCGAAGATGTGTGTGCATGCGGGATCAAGATGGAGAATGAAGTAATGGAACGAGAGAGAGCAGTGTAAGTGAAACAAATGCTTATGACTGTCACCAAACCGAAAATGCATCAACCTAACTATCTGTGCTTATAAATTCAATGAACAACAATTTAAACGCGAAGGAGAATGTGCATGAAGCTGTGGTAAAGGAGTGTGGTGCAGGTGTGAATCATGTGGAAGCATCTAACATAACGTGACTGTGTTTGCAGCAATCATGGAATAAAGAAACGCGTATTTTTGGTGGCTAGTCATGGACTGCACTCCAATCCCAGATGAGACGGCAGTGAGCCTTAACAACCTTTTTGTTGGAGCTCCAATCGATTATATCTATCCTCTGCTACACTACGCAAGTGGAAACAAATTCACCATAAGCAACTCCTATCTAACTCATGAAAAAGACCAACTTAACAACCTGTAATTCGAATTGCATGTGCAAATGAAAAGCTCAAAGTGCTGAAATGAAATGGAAACAACACTACAGCAGAGGGGACCTATGGCTCTCAGGTTGGGCCCTAACCTGAGAACTATAGTCTCCTTAAGAAACTCAGAACTAGATCACAAACTGCCTTCTTTATTCATAATCTGATGTCATGCCAAATTGGCTTACAAAAAGGAACGAAAACTGAACTGTGCTCCAAAATTACAATAGCAATACGAGAGTTTCAACAACCTATCCAAGGCTAAGGCCTCTATACTTATACAAAAACGATGATCCAACAAATATCCTTGATTTTAGGAGCTCGGCTGTCCAACTTCGAGTTTAACTGCTGATCCTGTAGGACAGTCATAACTACTGTTCCTGTAGAACAGTTATAACTGCTGTTCCTGTAGGACAGCTGGCTGCTTCTTAAGCTCGGAGGGGAGATGGATTGGAGCTCGGAGTTCTTGGTGGGAATCACGAGGAATGTCCCAAGACCGTGGACATCCTCTCCTAAAAACCAGCAGTGCCACCTCATTGTCTCCTTATCTCCCTTTTCGTTGTCTCTTGCTCCCTTTTAATGCCAAAACCTGGAATCACAATGCATTAGTCACGTAGATAGAGTGCCTACCCTTCTTCCTACAAACAACATGAATAAACTAAGAAATGCATGCATAAGCAATAAAAAAATGAATGGTTTGAGCAAGTAGAATAGGCCAAAATGAGCCCAAATTGTACCAAAATTGGGGCTCATCACTTGGTGGGGCTAGGAATCCTAGATCGGTGAATGACGGGATATACGATAAATCTTAGAGGTGGTTTCCCCTTATTAGGCCTAGGAATCCTTGCCAGTGAATGGCAGGATATATGGTAAAGCCTAGAGATTGGTGTCTTGGTTTAGGGCCTAGTGATCCTTGGATCAGACTGTGGATTATGGTAAAGCCTTAGAGACTAGGAGACAGGAAAATTTCTCACGGTGTAGGTGGAGAAATCTGGTGGCATCCATTCTTGTTTTGGCCTAGTGATCTGGTGGAGATCATGGTAAAGCTTGTTATTACATTTTTATTGTGTTTTCCTAGTGATCCAGTGTGGATTATAGTAAAACATGGTTTTACTGATGAGGGTGAGGTGGTTTAGCCCCAGGATGCCTTGGTTGGTTCTTTTGGTTTGAGTCCCACATTCATGTTTGGAATATGGCACATGGGTGAATGACTGAAGAGAGAACTGGCTCAACCATTCTATGGTCTGGTGGAATGTGGTAGTCCCATCAAGGGTTGGATTTTGCATTCAGTAATAAGAGGTTCTTTCCTTTATATCTTACGTATAAATGTATTGGTTTATATGTGGATTATATGGCTAATGTATCCTTGATATTTATGTCGTTATTATGCTGGTTATAAGAATATATTATGACAATGATGATGTATGGATCTCCTCATGTTTTGATTTGTAAATAAATGAACAATGTATCTATGAATTAATAGATGATAATGCAGCTAATGATATAAGGGGTCAATGCTTCTTAGCGATTCTTAGATAAGTATGAGACCCCTATGCTCATATATGTTGTTTACTCCTATAGATTACATATTTGTGATACGTTTGACGAAATGCCTGTCATGGTTAATAGGGGTCCAGTCAAGTCCTTGTTCAAGTAATTTCATTTGTATCATTATTCCACTATTATATTTCATATCTGAAGGTGTCATTTAGTTTTGGTCAATGACCTAGGCTCTAGGCTTGAAAGAGTGGCTCAAATCTCGGGGACGCAGGCACAACATTGGGCAGAAAAGTCCCTGGATGCTGGCATACCCACGCTGTGGGAGCATCCAAAGCCTCATGGACACATACATGCCCATATCAAGGGAGCGTCCAGTAGTTAAATGGTCTAAAAACTGTGTGGGACCTAGGGGCTGGATACCTGAGAGGTTGGGATGGTTCCTGAGAGTCCTGTTGCTGATGTTGAAGGTATGTATGGTTTTCTATCGATTCCACTTCCTTAAGGTGACTTAGGAGGTCGAATCATATCGTAGTAACTTCTCGTCACACGTTTACCCCAGTTGGCCGGTTACTTAGGTATATGTGGGAGGAGGGTGTTACAGTGAAGTAGTGAAAAAGTATAAGGCCACATTTTATGTGAAATAAAAGATTATCTGGGCATACATATGAAAGGTCCGAGGATCCTAATGTCTAAATATACAAAGAACCTAAGGCTACTTGTCTTTGTGGTAATGCATATTTTTTGACAAGTATAATCCTCCATGATGATAATTTTATAACAACATGATGATAATATCCTATGTTGATTTGAATCTTAGAGCCACATAATAATGCATGATTATCTCCTGTGATGATATGAATTTCAGAACGACATAGTGATGCAAGTTTCAGAAGCAGCTAAGAACATACATATGACAACATTGGTTGACTATCTTAAGGATAAAACATGACAGAATTTGGAATAACCAAGGCATCCAATTTTTCTGAAGTTTAAGTAGATATGTTTTGGGACTAAAGACGAGTTTGAGGAAGTCCATCTCATTCCCTATGTGGCAAGTATCAAAGTCTGGTTCAAAATTATGAAGCACTATATTTCTATGGAACAAAAAATAAGTTTGATGGATCATTTAACTTCAAAACTTGGAAGAAGAGCTTTATATCTACTCTTCTATGTATAGTCTTGTTGTAGCGGCTACAACCACCCTCCAAAATTTTGGATCGCATGCAAATTTTGGAGCCTACCGTGGATCCCATGATCGATCGTTCCTTGGTCACTGATTGCTAAGTTGATGATCTCAAGCCCCCTCCTTGATATTAAGATTTGTTCACGTTCTCATCTCTATGCATCATGTGTCATCTTTGGGCATATGGATTATTGTTTGTCATGCAAAGGGAATTTTGTTCTACTTCAAGGGGAAATATTGTGCTTATGGTTGTTCTCATTACGTAGACATGTTTCACACTCACTTCACGCACTCTTGTCATGAAGGTTGTTGCATCAAGCAAAGTATGTCTTATATGTTTTGGATGGTTTATGTTGTATCACTAAGTGTTCAATTTTGTGATCATAGTCAAGTTCTATCACCGTTTACATCAGTTTCACTGATCTCACACTTAGCTAGTTTCCTGAGCAACCTAGCATCATCCAACTTTTCGGAATTGTACACTTTGCTTCTTTAACCCTCAAGATTTTCTCCCTCGCCTACTGGGACTCTGTAATGCGCATAGACCCCAGCCTCCCTTGGCATCCAAAACTGCACAGTGGTTTCCTCTAGTTTCCTTCCCTAGCCGTTACCCACTTCCTTCAGAAACTTCGCAATGTTTTTCCTCAGCTGCCCAGTTTGACTTGCAACCTGAAACTGCGCAGGGGTGTCCTTGTGGGACTCCATCCTGCAACAGTGCATGTGTTCAGAAACTGTGCAGTATTGTCCAGTAGCTGCCGAGTGTCTTGCATTTAGAAACTGCGCAGATGTGTCCTCCCAGGACCCCATCTTGCAGCAATGTCTTGCATCATAGTGTTGTCCAAGCTGTCAAATCTGTCTTGCATTCAGAAACTGCACAGATGGGCCTCCCAGGGCTTCATCCTAGCCGCAGTCACTTCCCGTTGAAACTGCGTAGATCTATATCTCTGTGGCTATAGGAAAATATGACATGCTAGATCACTCTCAAGGAGTTGAGGAGAAGGACCAATAAAACGAGTGATGACAAAAGATCGGGACCGCATGCAAACTCTTCGGATGCATAATCATCTCGAGGGTAAGTATGGTAACTAAAGTACATTCTTTTGAAGTACATCTCTTAGTGTAGATTGAAGTATTGATTATCACTATTATATCATTCTGTCTTTAATAACATGCATGTTTTCAAGCATTAAATGTCATTCCATGTGTTCCCTCTATGTGTCTTGCTTCCTTTTCACTTGTTGGACTAACTGTCGTCTTTTGGCATGTTGATTGCTATATCATGCTTGCGATCTTGTTCTAGAAATTTTGAAGGTTTGTCTTTGTGTGCATGAGTTGTTTTCACTATGTGAACATCGGTTGTACTCACACACAAAATTGTAAGCATTATCGCACAAGTGTCATCACAGTCGTTTGAAGATCTATCTCAAGTGTCTCACTTGTCGCTCTTAACCTTTAGATAGTCTCATTGAGTGCATGCTTATCTTTTTGATTTGAGGTGTCTTGTCGTCGAGTCATGCTAAGTGTGTGATCACAATGTCATGTATGCACAAGTTCAATTGCTCCCACACTTAGCCATTTTTCCTAAAAATCTGTCGACCAGACAACCCTCCTTCAACCAAACCCCGACTGAGCTACACTCTGCAGTCTCAGCTCTCAGTAACACTACTCTGTTTCCCATAACTATGCAGAGTTTGAGGCTGTCCTTTAGGGTAGCCTGCATTGCGCAATCCTGGAAATGAGCAAATTGGCTGTCTCCCAAAACTACACAGAAGTTGCCCCAAAGTCCGATCCAATCCGTGCTTTCCCAAAATCACTCATCAAGCCTCCCTCTGGTCTACCAGAAACCTGAACTTCATTGTCACCCTGGGCTGCGCTGCTCTCCACAACTGCACAGACATGCCCAACTGCCTGCATGACACTGCCTCCAGAAACTGCGCAGACATGTGAGTCAGGCCTCTGCTGCATAACACTACACTATTCCAAGAAATTGCGTAGATATGACTAGTAGGCCCCCTTATTCGCTTGCTTTGTCCTGCCTCTAAAAATTACACATTTTTGATCAGAAATATCCCTGCTTCCCCGCTCTGTACTCATCCTAAAAACTGTGTAGTTGTGTTGAGAAGGCCCCTGCTACCTGTCCCACACTGCCCCTCAAAACTGCGTAGTTGTGACCAACAACTCCTCGTAGCCCAATCCTGCCCTACTTTGGAAAACTACGTAAAATTTCTTTCTAGTGCTTCCTGCTGCCCGGTGTGTCCTCCTCTTGGAAATTGTGTAGATCCCCGCTGGACCCCAGATGACTTGCCCAGTTCTCATCCTGAAAATTACGCAGAATTGTCCAGCAGTTCCTCTAGACACCCTGTCTTGTCTTCCTCCCAAGAACTGCGTAATCATGCCCAACTGGGTTCGACCTTGCAGCTGTCACTACTGTCCTGAATTGCACAAATCTACCTCCCAGTGACTCCTGCACAGTTTTTCCCGATAGTCCTCTGGAGCCTCTCATCCCGGCCTGAGCTGTGTTCTGTGCAGTTTTAATGTCTTGTCCTCCCTTTCAGTCACCTCGACATGAAACATGAGAACACTACATCATGATAGACTAGGAGGCTTTGGATTTGATGTCGCCTTGTCATGAGTGAATTGCAAGAATAGGTACACTGATGGATCATGGCACAACGACGAATGGGATGAAGAAGGAGCGCATGCTAGAAGATTTGCTCATAGTTGAATGTACACATGAATCACATCAAACAACAAGCGAAAGAAACACATGCATGGAACCATCTTGTGAAGAATAAGACCATTGAAGACCCTGCAACACCAAGCTATGCAAAGGTAAAGAGAAAGTACATTCGAGGACACATCCATCACTTAACATCACATTAGCTTGACATGGACACCATAGTGAGCCAGTACATGTCAATAGTGTCATGTCGAGTTGTGTTATGAGTTGTCTCAGCCACCTCACTACTGTGAGCTATAATTGTTGTAATCCAATATAATGTAAGGTGAAATTCCACATGTCATTAGTGGAATGAAAATAATCATATATAATGTAAAGAGTTATATGTAATGAAGTGCAAGAGTCATGAGGGGTAGTCTAAGATTCAAAGGGAAATGTCAAGGGTCATCCCACCCTTTGCTATATATAGAACCTAATAACTCATAGAAAGGGATTTTGGGAGCCAAGCTTTTGCTAGGCATTGCTTAGAGAGGGCTTGGAGAGTATTGTGACAAGCCTTGGCTTCTCCATAGTGCATAGCGAGTACATATATTTTGAGGAGCAGGCGGTGTTGACTGTAACATTCCGCTATTGGGGCTAGTGGCTGTCATGGTTGTATGTATGGATGGAACTTTCACTTTATATAATATAATAGAGCTAACACGTCTTCATGTATATGTTTTTATTGTAGTTTTATTATTCCAATTACTTTAACAATGTATGTTGTTTAACTTATGCATTTGTGTATGAACTATTTCGTATACGATTGTATGAATCTTGTTGAAGTCGTGTTGTTGGTTTAACCAGTCACTTTGGATTGTCGACTATTCTGCTTTCTAGCTCATTATGTCATTCATCTCGTGTGTTCCTTTCAGGTTACGTACTATTACAGGCTTCTAGGGGCACACTTCCTTTTCCCCTCCGTGTGTTATAACCTCCCCATGCATCTCTCTTAATTAGCTACAAGGTCACACACTTGCTTCTGACACATATATCTTTCGTACCTCTACACGCTATCGCAGTCAGTGCATAGATTTACTACCCACTACTGGGACTCCTACTCTAAACAGTCTAAGGTCTAGTTGGGACTTCTTACTGGGGAGATCCCCTGACATGTTGGTAGGTCCAATACTATCATCATTTCTAGCGTTAGAAGGAGGGCTAGATGAAAAGCTGAGTCCTCAAAGTCTGTTT
The DNA here is from genome assembly GCA_031772625.1 of Pinus tabuliformis. Taxonomy (NCBI): domain Eukaryota; kingdom Viridiplantae; phylum Streptophyta; class Pinopsida; order Pinales; family Pinaceae; genus Pinus; species Pinus tabuliformis. The sequence continues at coordinate 662,855,529 of CM062810.1, read as the reverse complement.
TGAATCTCTACACATCTACCATGGCTAACTACACAATTCATCCTCTGAGATTTGTGTCTTATGGAAATGAATTTGAAATCTCAGAGGATCTTTGGAATCCCTTGTCACAAAACACATATGAAGGTGAAGGTGGAGCAGCTTGGTATAAACACAGAGTTGTCTTTGCAACTCTATGTTACATGTATGGAATCGATGAGGATTACATGACTTTCTTGCTATTTGCATTCATGCTTTGAGGGCACCCATTGCAATGGTATGTCACATTGACTAATAAATATATTCACTCTCTTCATCAGTTGGTTGTAGAGATAGACCACACTTTCCATCATTTTGATTGTAAAGCACTTAACAAAGAAATTATGAAATTACGGAAAGCACTTGGTGAATCCGTTGAGCAATTTCACACACATTTTTGTAATCTTACATTTCAATTTCCTGAAGATGAAATTGATTGGGAATTTCTTGGTGGAAGATTTAAATATCTTCTTCACATATCGGAAAATATGAAAATATTAGAATTATTTGAACCCCTCTCAGCATACCTCAATGTTAGGGCTGCCAAATCTAAGACGGATAAGGTTATTGCCACAAGTTATTGTCTTCCCTCTTCTCATCAAACAACTCTAGCTCCACAGTGCAAGGTGGGAGAACGTGCACGCACATCTGTTGAACTGTCAAATCCTCCCACCCTACCTGCTCTTAATATATGCGTAGATTTGGCTAACAAGACTGTTGGCTATCACGTGGACTTGTTTCCTCAACCCCCGTCCCCGAGTTATGTTGATCCTCCGTATTGTACTGTGTTGTGTTCTCCCATTCAGGACTCCACACTTGTTGTTCACAAGGATCAAGTTGACGATGGAGTTGATTTTTTGTAGCCAACCTGCACTGCCATTCATGGTGAGTGTGTGCGGGAATTTGAAGCAGAACCCATGGTGAAGGATGACTTCCTTCCATCCGTGCCTCATCCGCTTTATCCTGACATCTCTTGTGATTCTGCCACTTCTAACTTTCCTTGTGAAAAATCTTTGTCGGATGTTGATACTTCTGACCATTCACAGGAGACACCAGATGTTAGTCTATCATTGCATTGTGAAGAGGACACACATTTCTCTGAAAATCCATTCAATCTTTCATCTGTAATTTCCGAAAACATAGAGGATGAATATTCTTGTTTCTCATCAACCCCTCTGCATGATTCCTCAGATCATGAGGATGCCGATGAACGTCTCAAATTTTCTGATCGTGGTTGTCGTGATCTCTATACTCCTTCATTCGATCAGGATGTTGATTCACTTGCTGTTAATATTTCTAATCCACTGGTATTTGATGATCTATCTGTTGATGAAGTGGAAACCCCTCAAGCTGTCGAGGCACTTCAGCCTGCGTTGATGGTTATGTAGGAGTAGGAGTAAGAGTAGTGTTTTCTTTCTTGCTTTGCTTTACTTTCTACTTTTTTTTATTTTGCTTGCATGTTGTCTTTGCTTACTTGTTTTGCTTACACTTTACTTCTACTCTTTGCTTTCTTTTTTGCACCTATAGTTTAGCCTCACATGAAACCGTGTTTGGCTCTTGAGACAAGCCAGGAAAATATAAGAGGACTTGTACAAATATCAACATTTGGTTATCTTTTTTCCGCTCTCTTTATGAATATCTTGTTGTCTTCAATCAATGATACCCTGATAGAAAATACGTTCTATTCAGAAGCGAGTCTTGGTGAAAACACAACACTTGCACTTTTAACTAGTATCACCTACTCTATCGGTTTTTGTGGGTTAACCCTTGTCAGCGCATTCGAGTAGAGTAAGGTGAGGGGGAAAACCTTAACAAGTATGTCAGAGGTATATATAACATAATTATCTGAAGGGACAACCTCTTATGCTCTCAAGAAGTTGGGATCCATCTTCTGCCTCATGAAAAATAAATAAGTTCCTATGCATAGTTCTTTAAAAAAAAATGATGAAAATTGAAAAAATAAATAATGCGAAAGAAGATAAAGGCTTCCTTCACAGAGAGGTGATGCAAGTAAATCTTCTAGGGTACTGACCGGGCTCGCTGGCAGCGGAGCAATGCTTGTGTTCCTGCGTGACTCCGCCGGGGTACTGTCCAGATCTGTTGGCAGTGGAGAAACCACAAAGATGAAACTAAAACTATGACAACTATATTACTTGTGCATCAATATACCCCTCATCCCTAATCAAAACAACTCAGTTGACTTGGCTTGGTATGTGTGTTGACCGATCAAGAGAATGGTAGGGACTACATATTTCACACAAGCTAGTGAGGAAGCCATGATGATTAAAGAATCGAGAAATACTTTCAGATGAGTTAGACTCGATTTTCATGAGACAAGGTCCATACAGATAGCTGGAGTTCTACCAATGTGTTGCCAATGTTGTAACAGCTACAACCACCCTCCAAAATTTTGGCTCACATGCAAATTTCAGAGCCTACCATGGATCATGTGATCGATCGTTCCTTGGTCACTGATTGGTAAGATGATGATCTCAAGCCCCCTCCTTTATCTTAAGGTTTGTTCACGTTCTCATATTTATGCAACATGTGTCATATTTGGGCATAGGGATTATTGTTTTTCATGCAAATGGAATGTTGTTTTGCTTCAAAGGGAAATCTTGTGCATATGGTTGTTCTCATTACGTAGACATTTTTCACACTCACTTCACGCACTCTTGTCACGAAATTTGTTGCATCAAGCGGAGTATGTATTATATGTTCTGTATGGTCTATGTTGTATCACTAAGTGTTCAAGTGTCTAATCATAGTCAAGTTCTATCACCGTTTACATTAGTTTCACTGATCTCACACTTAGCCAATTTCTCGAGCAACCTAGCCTCATCTAACTTTCCAGAACTGTAAATTTTTCATATGCAACCCTCAAACTTTTTCTCTTTCATGCTGGGACTATGCAATGTGCAAAGACCCCAAACTCCCTTGGCATCCAAAAATGCGTAGTTTTTTCCTCCAATGTCCTTCCCCATCCAGAACCCACTGTCTTCAGAAACTGCGCAGTGTTGTCCCTCAGCTTCCCAGTCTGACTTGTAACCTAAAACTACACAGGGGTGTCCTTCCGTGACCCCATCCCACAAAAATTCCCTATCTTTAGAAACTGTGCAGTATTGTCCGGAAGTTGCCTAGTCTGTCTTGTATTCAGGCTGTGCAGAGGTGTCCTCCCATGACCCCATCACGTAGCATTGTCTTGCATCTCAAAACGACGCAGTGTTGTCCAAGATGTCCAATTTGTCTTGCATTCAAAAATTGTGCATATGGACCTCCCAGGGCCTCATCTCGGCAGTAGTCATTGCCCGTTGAAACTGCGCAGATCTATCTCTCAATGACTAAAGGAAAATATGACATGCTAGATCACTCTCAAGGAGTTGAGGAGAAGGACCAAGAAACTGAGTGATGAGAAAATATCAGGACCACATGCAAACTCCGTCGGATGCATAATTGATCTGTTGGGAAAATTAGTTTGACTATGCTAAAATTCCTTTTGAGAATATATTAAATATGCTTGAGGATTTATGAAATTATTTGCAAGTTCAAACATGGGTTTTTGAGTGTTTTTATGTAATTTTTATGTACAAATTAACATAAAAAAATGACTAAACAAAAGCATATGACAGACAGTAACATCACCATAAACATTATCACAAAAACACATGACGAAGGAGTTCACCTCTCCTGGGCTACGTATCCTTGGTCCAGCTTCCAATTACTTGACCCTCTCTATTATGCTCAAAAGTGTGAATACATCAGTTTACAATGCCCAGAATGCTTTGAAACTTGTTCCAATGGCTCCAAAATTCCCAAAAATGCATGTGTAACCTCTTTCTGCTCCTAATTTGGTAAAAAAATAGAATAAGCTATGGCCTTTTCCAATATTCTGCTAATCGCACTGCAAATTCCCCAAAATTTGGCGCCATCCTACAATTTAGCCCCAAAACATGCTAACATAGCGACAATTTCGCCGAAAATCGGGCGAAATTGTCGAACACTTTAAATGTCCGCTAACACCTATGTTTCGAAAATCACAGACATGTGGGGCGACGTGCCCAAGGCTAAGGCCAACGAACCGCCCCTGCCGGTTGAGCCCTCGCACTACACTCCACCGGTGGTCATATATGGGTGGTGTAACCAAGGCCGACCCTCCGTGGGCTGGCCTTGCCCCCAAACTGTGTGCCGTTAAACTTCAAATAGAACCAACGCCCCTTACGATTAAGAAACATACTCATGGTGTATTGGCAGAGACTTTGGAACTATGTTGGGAGGTCATGGGTTCTGTTAGCGCTTGAAATTTCACCTCAGGCTGAGAAAGGTAAACCTCAAGGCAACATCAAACCACTTAGCCTCGTAGCTAGCCCTACGGGGCAGGAGAGGGCTCTCTCCGGTCTATCTCGGTAAAGATCTTCAATTGGTGAGATGACCAATAGGGTAACACTGATTTTAGGCTAGTAAACTGATCAAATGGGTTGATTTGGGGTTTTTAGGGTTTTTGGTGGCAAATTGAGGAGATGGCAATTTTGGGTGCGGGGATTGGACACAGTTTCTGCAGGGGGTTCTTTGGGGCGAGATAGGAGATAGTATTGATGCCTTAGATTGAGGTGAATGGATGAGAAATATAGGTGAGGAGCTAAGGAGAGAAAACAATAACTTTGAATTCTCCTTAAACAGTAGAAAACATTGAAATTAAACAAACTTAAAAGCAGAGCATGACAGTCATGAGTTCTACTTTAACACTTCATTTGCTTAATGTGCAGAAGGAAAAGAAAGGAAATGATTCACATAACACACTTACAAGTACATATAGAAACACACCATCAATACATGTAACCACAAGAATCCCAAAAAGGACTGCAAAACCCTGGTCTTCCTTAGCCAAAAATTGCAGAGATACGGTGAATAATACAATGATAGCTTCTCCCTCAAGAGTCCAACCATGAAAATGAGCCAGAAAGTACATAATATAGATCATCTAACATCTTTCCCTGCCTCTAGGGGTCGAGCTCACTATCCTAGGAGCTGTTTCAACCACTTCTAAACTAAGCACTGAAAACTAGGCAGTCAAAACAACTTGTCTCTATAAACTAGGAAACCAATTCATTCATTTAATTTTCACCTATTTCATGAATGAATCTTCTAGAAGAGATACATGAGTGTAAAAGTGTCACAAAATTACATTATTTATATCAAGGAGGATAACAATCCACTCCAAAAAGTCAAACATGGTCAAAACTGCGTTTTTCTGAGCTGTACAGTGAAATTTTGAGAAATTTGCCTGATAGGTCGCGCGCCATTCCCTGACGGGTCGCACGCCTTTGAGGGCAGTTTTGGGGCACTTCTAGGTGTCCAAATGAGGCAAGCGTAGGCTTGTTGGAAAGACCTGTGAGTCTACTTTCCAACCCAACTGGAATTTCTGAATTTGGTTGTCATTTGCCCCTCCAAAATTACAATCTCCCAAGACTGCTTTTTGTGTGTCAAAAATGTGGCAGAAAGTCATTTTTTGCTTGTTTTTTGACCTTCTGGAGGCCCAAAACTTCATAAAATCTCTTGGAAATGGATGAGAATGTGTAAATTTTCATGAAAAATCTGGAAATGCTGAGTTTTTGCAAAATGGAGTTGCCAAGTGAAAGGGTCGCGCGGGGGGTGAGACCCGTTAAAAGGACAAAACCTGTAAATTGCCTGAAAAAACCAAAATTGACCCAAAATGTTCAAAATTTCTTGGGATTTGTGCTGTGACTGAGCTATTTAGTGTCTTGCTCCTTCAAGGAAGCCTCGGCCAAGATGTGGAGGGGATCGGGCCTTTTTCTCCTTTTTTGTGCCTTGGCCAACCGCCTTTGGAACATCTTCATCTTCGCCTTGCACACGTGCATCCGCGCCCAATAATGGTTCTTCATGTTTCTCAACAATTTCTTATCTTGGTTGGCCTTAGCCAACAGCCTCTCCTAGTGAGCATTGAGCTGGATAAGCATGGACTCTCGCTCAGCGGGCAATAGATCACCGGGTCTTCTTCGATTCAAGTTGCGATCACTACGAATCCTCCACAACTCATCAAGAGCTTGCTCATCCTCCAACTGTTTGTTGCACTGCTCTAGATATGAGATTGTCCATTGTGCCCCCTCTAATCTCCTCTGCAATGCATCATTTCAGCTCTAAGGTGCTGAATGATCTCCTTTGACTCTAGGCTAGGAGAACTGACATCAAGATCAATAAGCTCTATATCTGGAACACTTGATGGCCCCTCATCAATCTTGGGCTGCTTGCCCCTCTGTGCTGCCTGTGTTGCTGAAGAAAGCGAGGCCCCTTCCACCTGCTGTGGAGATAACACTCGCTGAGCTGATGAAGAAGGCGAGACCCCTTCCACCTGATGTGGAGAAAATACTCGTCGAGCTGCTGCAAATAAGGCCCTTTGGCCTCTCTGATAAGTGACAAGCAGAGGAGAGCTGACATGGCTAGTCCCGGGGATATCATGCTGCTGTGATGGTCCTCCCTCCTCATGAACAATCTCCGGATGTGGTGGTGGTGCTGTAAAGAACTCACGAGAGATGAACTCCTCCCATGAGATGCCCTGCTGAGCCAACTGATGTAAGACCACAAGCTGAATCAAACCATAATGGTAGAGGCTCCTATACTGCTATGCTGGGCTCTTCCGCTGCATCACGGGCACCATCCTCTCAATGTTATGGCAGAAGAAAACAGGGATGTTCATCATCCGTACCCGTGTGAAATGCATCAATAGGCGAATATGGTACGAATATACCTGTGAAAATCTGCCCTCACAGGTAAAATAGAGGATGATAAGCCTCATCATGGGAGCATACTCACTCCTAAGAAATTTGAAGGGAAACACACCTGTCAAGTGTCTCATGAGTGCGGGTCTAACGAAAGGCTCAAACTGAACACTGTCCAACACCTTGCGCTTATTCCATACCTCTCTGACATTAGGTATCCCTGTGGCCTGTGCAATCATCTCGGGTGTCAATGTAAAGTCCACCCCGGCAAGGTTGACATGTCCATCATTCAAATGTAAAACAAATAGGCGAGCCAACTCTCTGTGATGCTGAATCTGAGAGATCCTCTCGCAAAACTCATAACAAGACATATACCAGAAACATGAGACTGCCATAGGACAAGCCTGTAAATCTGTCAAAGAAGTAGGCTCCTCTCTCTTATGATGACCACCCTTTCCACCCTTATGAGGCCTCCTCTGTACCTCAAACTCTGAAGCTGATGCCTGGTCATCACTTTGCTTGTAATTGGTTTCGGTTTCTGACATTGTTTAAGGAGCAAAGTGGCTGAAATGTACTGCTGTTTCTGCTTGGTAAAATGCTGATTAAAATGCTGTTTCAAGGGGACAAGGAGCACGAGGGGAATGTTAGGGGAGGGACATTTTAAAGGGAAAATGGGAATAAATATATAAAACAAGGATTTTTGGGAAAAACCATTGCAAAATCATTGCATATGCATCATTATATAAATTTGTTTACATGGGTATTATGAGAGGTAGGGTTAGGGCTTGATTTTTTTTTTTACTTTTTAGGGAAGAGGGGTAGGGTTTAGGATTTCTTTACAAATTTAAAAGGGAAATTTACATAGGAAGACAAGGAAAATGAAATGGGAAATGGGGAAAAAATGATTACAAGGGAATACCTTAAAACAGCATAAAACCCTAGCCATTTTTTACAATTTTAAACCACAGCCACATGGAGCTTTTCTCTTGCAAATATAGATCTTTAAAAATGCAATCACGATTTCCTTTGACCATAACAAGCAACAATTTTTAAGTTGGAGGGCCTACCTTAGGAAATTCGGCGATTTTGGTGGTTCCTTGGATGAATTTGCAGGCAGTTTGATAAGGAGGGCGCTGACGGGTCGCACGCCTCACCCAACGGGTCGCGCGCCACTGACGGGTCACGCCCGTTAAAAAATTACACTGTCGGAGGGCGCTCAACGGGTCGCGCGCCTGGTCTGACGGGTCGCGCGCCTGTCTAGCTCTCAAATTCGGCCAATTTCTCACCCAATCTCTCTTGCAAGTGACTTAGATGCACAATGAGGGTCTATGGAGGGAGATTGGGCTCTTATAACTTTGATTTGAATTAATTTCATGCCCAAACCCACTTTATAATGTTTTTCTTTGACACTTTATAAATTTGACTTTTTTGGTTTCCTTTGTCCTGAAATTGACTCATTTGATGCTTTTGCTCGATCCTTTTTGCAGGGATAACATCTGAGGGATCTTGGCAAGGGAGCCAGGGTTACATGCTGTCCTTTGAAGCCTTTTGAAATTTTACCATTTTTTACAAAATTTTGAAAAATGACCTTGGCTTTAAAAACAAGGTTTTTAAATCCAAGGTGAAAATTAACTGTACAAGATAGAGATTTTCGAAGAAACACCTTGAAAATCATCCCTCTGGCTTGCTAAGCACTTATTGACCTTCAGAGACATGACCTTGAAGACAAACTTAACCAAAACCCTAGACCTAGAATTTTGACTTCAAGACAAGACAAGTAAGCTTTAAAAAAGTTTAAGGACTGAAACAACTTTGATCCAGCAATGCCAAGAGGGGGACAAAAACACCAACTCCTCCATCAGGGTTATGGCATGCCTAATGGAATGCAAAAATTGACACTGATGAGACACCTACTTATGCAAATGCAAAGAGTTTTGATCGCTGATGGAGGGCTACTAGACCGACTCTAACAAGTTCGACCCTCACTGCCTTCGCCTGGACTTTGAACATAATTTTGGTGGCCTCTCGGGTTGCCACATGGCGGCCTCCAGCTGGGCTACGTGTCAGCCCATCGTTGGCCACCATTTCGGCCAATAAAAAAACGTAGAAATTCAACCAATAACAAGAAGCCACTTGTCACATTAGGATTCATCGGAGAAAACTCGTTGACCAAGTCAAACTACCACATACACCTGCCGAGTCAGCACCATGTCAACAATATGGATTGTTGACTGGGCTGTCAATTTTTTTGAAAAAATTCACCTATATGGGAAAGTGAATAGAACTTGTTTCTGGGAGCATACTGAGTTCGTTTCGTGCGAAATGAGTTGCACCAGATTCAAGATGACGAGCACTACACGGTCATCCAGGTTCCACACCGATATGAAAACTTTGAATTTTGAGCTATTTTTTTGAGCACCTGATCATTCTTCCCCACTGGAAGAATTTTTGGCCCCAAAATTTCACTTCCAATTGTCCAGCAAGTGAGGGTACACTTCCATCACCTTTGCAATCTTGATACATTTGGCCTTTGGAGGATTTTTTCCCTTGAGCTCCACTAAAAGGAAATCCACATTCCCTCGTTTTGAAGACCTTGTTCTTTTGTCAAGAATGGTGTCTTGCTATAGTTCATCAAGGTATTTAGGAGAAAAATCCTCAATGGAAGGAATTTGGTCATTTTCTCCTTGATCTTCAATCAACGAAGGCTCATAAAACCTTAAGTTCAACAACAACATAAATTTGCATATATGAAGGCAAATTCAACCTGAAGGCATTGTTACCAATCTTTTCCAAAATTCTGAATGGACCATATCTAATTGGTTTCAATTTTTTACCTTCTCCTTGGAGCCTCTCTTTGCTAATGTGAAGCCAAAATTCATCATCGACTTGGAACTTGTGATCTACACGATGCTTGTCATTTCTTGCTTTGTAATTTCCTTGGCTCTTTTCAAGTTGTTCTTGAACTCTTTGGTGTACCAATTGGATTTGTTCAATGAACCTTCTTGCTTTGTCTATGTCACTATGACCATCAATAGAAACATCTTTTCCAAAAATTAAATCCAAAGGAGACTTAGGAAAGTATCCCAAACATGCCTCAAATGGCGATGTTTGAGTTAAAGAGTGCTTGGCTCGGTTGTAAGAATGTTGAATATAGTGCAAATGTTCATCCCAAAACTTAGGATGCTTGCTGAAATACCCACGAAGAAGATGTATCACTATCCTGTTCACCACCTCTGTTTGACCATCTGTTTGCGGATGAAATGTTGTAAGCTTTTTCAATTTGGTGTCCATGAATCCCCACAATCTTAACCAAAAATTCCCAACAAATCGAGAATCTCGATCACTAACAATGGATGTGGGAAATCCAAAATGCACCCATACATTCTGAAAGAATAACTGAGCAGTTTGTTCAGCTGTAACTTGCTTTTTACATGGCATCAAAATACTACTAGCACATTCGGGAAGCAGAAGCCTATGCTTTGAAAATAGGCTGTTCAGGAACATCTCGAATGGGCCCTTCTTTTCATAGTTGGGGTAATAATAGTAAGGAGTTCAAAGTAGGTGTACCAGACACTAGATATTCAAGAGGGAGTTGAGAGAGAGGGCAAAAGTTCTGGCGAATACCACCTTTTTTTTTTTTTTTTTCTTCGGGTTTGACTAATTCATAACTGGGTGATAACTAAAGAATTGGAAATATTGGGTGATCAGAAAAGGCCCTCAATCTCCTGTCACCACAGTCCTTTAGCTAATAGGGACCAACAACCCTCAAATCACCTCACATTTTGCTGAACCTATCCACAACTACATACAAATGATCATGACCTCTTTTTGATAATGGAAGTCCTCCTACAAAATCCATACAAACACTCTCCCACAGTCTTGAAGGAACTAGAAGTGGTGTGTACAATTCTAACTTCCTATTCCTAGGCTTACTGACTGCACATAATGAACATCCTTTGATAAAACATGACACACTTTCAAGCATACGAGGCCAATAAAAATACCTCTGTAGATGTGCCACGGTCTTACTTACACCGAAATGACCAACAATAAGAGAATTATGTGCCTCTCTTACGATGTTGAATCTTTCTCCCTATGGAATACAAATCTTGCCAAGCTGGTACAACAAGTTATCATGCAAATGATAGTCCAATTCCTCTACTTGTTTACATTGGCTCAAGCTTGCATAAACATCGTGAAATTCATTGTCTAATGCATATTGCTTAATATAACTTTCATGCAAAACAAAATTATGGTTGATTAAAGTAGCTGCACTAATAATAGGCCTAGAAAGCATATCAGCAACTTTATTGTAGATACCTTTCGTATACCTTATTACCAAGTGGAATTCTTGAAGAAAACCCATCCATCGGAATTGTTGAAACTTTGATTGAGATTGCAAGTATTGCAATGGCTGATGATCATTGTGAATAATTGTTTCCATTCCCATAAAGTAGCATTTCCACTTTTTCACAGTTTGCACCAATACATACAATTCCTTGTCATATGTAGGATAATTAATCACTGCACCATTGAAAGTTTCCAAATGAAAACATATAGGCTTACCATGTTGCATGAGGACTGCACCCATGGCATAGTCACTAGCATCAGTCTGAATCTCAAATGACTGTCTCAAGTCTAGAAGTGCAAGTATTGGAGCTGAACTGATCTTTTCCTTCAATGCATCAAAGGCCTTTTTCTGTTTGCCTCCCCACTAAAAAACCTTTTTCACACTTGTCAATGCATGCAAAGGAGCTGCTATAGAAGAAAAGTTAGCAATGAATTTCCTCCAATATTGGGTTGCTCCCAAAAAACTTCTTACCTCAGTAATTGTCTTGGGCCTTGGCCAATTCAAAATGACATCAACCTTGGAGGGATCTATTTTCAACTCACCTCCTCCAACAATATGACCCAAGTAAACTAAATAAGTTTTTCCAAACTCACACTTTGACATCTTTAAATACAACTGTTCTTTCTTTAAGACATCAAGTACTTTTCTCACATGCATGACATGTTCATCACGAGATTTATTGAAAATTAAGATGTCATCTAAGTAGACTATAACAAACTCATCAAGAAATGGCCTCAACACATCATTCATCACATGCATGAAGGTAGCAGGAGCATTACATAAACCAAAAGGCATAACTAGCCATTCAAACAAACCTTGTTTTGTTTTGAATTCTGTCTTCCAAATGTCTCCTTCAACAATTCTAATTTGATGGTAGCCACTCCTTAAGTCCAACTTAGTAAAATACTTTTCATCTTTCAATTGATCAAGTAAATCATCTATTCTAGGCAGTGGGTAATGGTTCTTTACCGTAATCTTGTTCAATGCATGGAATTCCACACACATGCGCCATGTTCCATCCTTCTTTGGCACCAAAAAAATAGGTGAACCACATGGTGAAGAAGATGGCCTGATGATCTCTTTATCCAACAACTCTTGAATTTGATTTTTAATTTCTACGCTTTCCATCACTAACATCATGTACATGCCAATGTTAGGAAGAGGACTATCTTGCTGCAACTGTATCTCATGTTGGATTCCTCTCTTGGGAGGCAATCTTTTTGGTTCCTGAAACATCTCATCATATTGGTTAACAACATCAACCAATTCAGATTTCAATCTTGAATCACAACCTTGAAAAGCTTCATTATCAACATCATTTTTGGGTTTGATCATTAGAAGCACAAAATTCTTGCTTTAATTCACTAGTCTTTTCATCTGCCCCGCATTAACAAGTGAAATATTTAGTTTCTTGCTATGATCTCTCACAATATTTTCTACTGCATCTTTGAACAAATGGTATTTGTTTTCATGTCAATGGAAGATAGTTTCTGTCATATAGATATGGGCTACCCAAAACTATACCACATATGTCTAATGACACAACATCAAGCTCCACTTAATCTATGAAATTTGTAGTAATGCCGAATTTCAGTGTACAGTTTCTAGTTACCTGCAATTGTGCATTGTCACACACCTATCCAAGTGGATATGGTTTATGATGTGGAATGGTTTCCAAGTTTAAATTTTTGACAATGTTTTCAGAGATAAGATTGGCTTGAGAGTCACTTTAAAAAAGTGTATCAATTTTGTTATGTTTTGAGATCACCCTTATGTGAAAAAGTTTTATCCTCTTTTTTTTCATTTGGAGTTTCATTGTGCGAATTTGAAGTATTAGTGCTAGCAATGGATTATTTTCCCTTTATACCCATGGATGTAATTTTAGTTTCATTGCTCGAATCGAATCTCAAATCCTGTTGAGTGGTTGCAGTTGTCTTTTGTTTTCCCTTGTTATTGAATTTATTTGGTCTCATTTTGGGATGAAGCTTCCAATAATGAGCTTCATCATGACCCTCTTTGGAACAATGCTTGCATGTTATTTTCTCTCCTTCCTTCTTAATAGATTCATTTTTCTTTCCCTTCCCTTTGAAACCCTTTTCTTTTCCTTTGCCCTTAAATTGATTTTTACTACCCTCTTCTGGAGTGTTTTTCCCTCTTGCCTCAAGATGAGTGGCTTGCACACACACCTCATCTAGATTATTGAGATTAAACATAAGGATAGTATGCCTAAGGTAACTGTGTAACCCCCCTATGTACTTCAGCAATGTGTCTTATGATTGCAAATCTACACCAAACATTAGAGACCTTTTTATGAATTCCCGGGTGTAATCTTGCACATTTTGACCTTTAAGTTGTCTAAAGTTCTGCCAATTCATGATGGATTTCTGCATATAATCTAGAGGGTAGAATTGTCTTTAAATTGCGGGAATGAAATCAGGCCAAGAAATTGAGATCTTACCGTGTTTTCTTATCTCTTCTAGTGTATTTGATTGCCACCATACTAGTGTTGCACCCTCCATCCTCAAGGAAGCTAATTGAATCTTTATGTCATCCTCTTGAAGGTTTTGAATTTCGTAATATACCTCCAACTAACGAACCTAATTTTCAAGCTTCTTTGCATTCACTTCACCATTATACATGGGTAGTTCAAATTTAACATCAAGTTTTAATAAGGGTGATTTACCAGTTCCTTTTGAGGTATGTTGATGAGTATGCGTAAGGGTTGTGTTAGCGGAAGAGGATGAAGATGCTTGTGAATAAGAATATGAAGAAGATGGTGGAGAGGGTGGAGGTTTACCTCCATTTCCATTACCTCCTCCACCTGAAGAACCTTCTCTTTTGGGAGGTTTGGAGCTTTCACCCTGCAGATGTATTCCTATCTTCATAGAGGACCTTCATCATCTCTGTCATATCAAAGAAAGCCTTCCTGAAGACCTTCTCATCCTCTGTCATTGTAGGCTCTCCTTCATGAGACATACTCATTGGAGTCTCAACTGCAACTTGAGTAATAACTAGTGATGGAGATTGTGGCAACCTTACACTCCTTCCCCTTGACCCAAATTCAGGGCTTTCAACTAGATTCCCTTCTCCTCTCTTGAGTTTTAACCTTGTAAGCATGACATTCACTTGAAAACAGTTAAATCCTTCTTGCAAAAATAAAACCAAGAGCTCTGATACCAAAATTGATCTGATTGGGAAATTTAATTTTTTTGTGCTAAAATTCCTTTTCGGAATATATTAAATATTCTTGAGGATTTATGAAATTATTTGCAAGTTTAAACATGGGTTTTTGAGTGTTTTTATGTGCAAATTAATGTAAACAAACAAATGAACAACAACATATAACACACATTAACATCACCATAAACATTATCACAACAACACATGATGAAGGAGTTCAACCCTCCTGGGCTACGTCTCCTTGATCCAACTTCCAATGGCTTGATCCTCTCTATTATGCTCAAAAGTATGAATACATCAATTTACGATGCTCAGAATGCTCTAAAACCTATTCCAATGGCTCCAAAATGCCCAAAAATGCTTGTGTAGCCTCTTTTTGCTCCTGATTTGGTAAAAAACTAAAGAAGTTATGGCCTTTTCAAATCTTCTGCTAATCGCACCACAAATTCCCCAAAATCCGACACCATCCTACAATTTCGCCCCAAAACGCGCTAATGGAGCGACAATTTCATCGAAAATCGGGCGAAATTGTCAGACACTTTAAATGTTCGCTAACGCCTATGTTTCTAAAATCACGGACATGTGGGGGCCATGTGCCCAGGGCTAAGGCCAACAACCCGCCCCCACCGACTGGGTCCTTGTTGTGGGGAAAAATGCCTATGCAGGACGATCCTATCCACCTAAGGTGTGACAGTGCCTTAGCAACAAACAGAGACAGCTATTCTAGTATTCTTCCTTTATGAATTAAGAATGAAGAGAGATATATGGACTAACCGGTGTCTTTCGTTTGTCCCTCGATCCGGTTCCTCTTCTCTTTGGGAGTTCCCAGCTACTTGTCTTCTCGCTTGCCCAGCTTCAAGAGGTTTCTGCAAGATCACAAGAAGAGAATACTACACAAAGACATAGATTCATATTCATAACTAGTTCAGGATTAGAAATAAACTAAATACACTAATGCAATCATACATCAAAGACACATCAGCATATAGGAGAAACCAAGATAGCTTTATTGATGAATAACAAGGTTCAGGAAGAGATACAACCCAGAAGGCTCCAATCCAGCATCTCCTTCCCAACAAATGAAATTCCTATCTTCACCTTCCCTCAAAGCATTAAGCACCCAATAATCCCAGTCTCAAACCAACAACAATTCTTTGCAATAACAAAATTCCAGCCTCTAGATCTCATGGAGGAGAGATCCATATATAGATGTTTGGAGAGAGGATGAGTCAGCTTGAGATCTGACTAGTGTCCTCTCCCTCTGTCAGTTCTTGATTCCTCTTGGAGGTTCTTGCTTCCACTTGGAGATTGGGAACCTCTTACTCATCACTAGTCGAATTCACTGAGGCAAGTGTCATTGAGGAAGATTCTGGAAGCTTCCTGGGTCTTGACACCTCTTGGAATGAACTTGCCATTTGTCAATTCCCGCTCAGCGCACCCTGGTAGTGCTTATACCTGCGTTGCAGTGCAGGTAGCCAGTGTTGACTTTGCATTTCAGCGCAGACAGCTAGTGGAGCCACTGAATTGATCCTGAATTGACTTGTTTTTTAGTAGTTTCTGGTGGAGAACTTCTGTGAATTGCTGTGGTTTGTTAGCCTTGTTCCTCTAGGGGTAGGAACAACATGTTTAGGGACTTTGGATCCCTTAGATTATGGACATTTCATGCTCAATGCTGTAAGGCACAAAAATGTCTATAACAGTTGCCCCCTAAAGTATGAGGCCGTTTATCGGGTGAAATGCTTTATCAGGAGGATCCGAAGTTCATCCAATGCTGGGAGGAGACCTGTAATAAGATACAATACAATACATTATTTTTCATACTGCTTTCATGATCTAGCTGAGGCGGGCATTCCCATGCTCAGCTTTATAAATTCATTTTTCTGTACATAGAACAGACAATCGTTTGATGGTAGACTGATAATTTTGATGAAATTATCATCCTTTGGATAGGATGATTATCTGCTGCAATGATGTACATGTCAATGTCTTTATCTTTTCTGAATATATATCGCAGCCCGGATGGATGAAACTAGATCCGGGGTCTTCAAACTTGTTCGATCTTCACTCTAAGTACAAGTCGATCCATGTGAGAAATGTTCTGAAGTCGAACATGGAAAGACATCGCTTGATTACTGGTCAATGAGGTAAACCGTTAACAAGCGCGAGAGGAATCACCGATAATGATAATGACCCTCAAGGTACTGCAGTACAATTCACGTGGTGTGAATAAAGGACTTGGCGTTGAACACCACACAAAATCTTTCGGTCGAAGGTCATTGATGTATACCTGTCGCCGGAAGTGAGAAACTTGCCATTGAGGCATGCAAGCTTCAAAGTACTGAAGGGGTTGTTCCTAGATCAACTTCTTGGATAATGAGCTGATGTCGACAAGAAGCGATCCGTCAAAGGAGGGCCTTAATGAATCCCACATCAATGACACGGAACGGAGCTAATGATTTTGATGGAGGTGAAAACGATCTGTGACATATGATTCAGGGTGGCGGTCATGAAAGGATGAAGGATAATGTACGACAGTGGATGGGACACGGTTGACTTTTCTGAACGACTTCTCTTGAACATATGGCGACACTGATGCGATGGATCAGTAGCATTACCCAAAATATGGATGGTATGGCGAGACCATGGTGATGTGACCGGTGAATGAAACAACCCAACCCGATTGTGGTACGGAGGAAAAGTGTCATGTTCAAGAGCGACTTGCTACCATCAAAGTTTTCTTGAGTTTCTCCCAATTTTCCCCAGTCATTGCTGACCAGTACCTCTTTATTTTTGTCAAGCTTGAGGAGGATAACATATGCTTGTTCTATAACTTGCCCTTCGGGCAAGCCCATTGCTATGTTTTAACGAGCCTAGCGATAGTGAAACTCGTTCTCATCTAAAGACAAGTTTGTCGCTATTTAATGATTTTAACGAGTCTAACGACAAAGATAACTCGGTCCTTTTCATTTTTAGAGAGTCTGAAAAGGTACATAAAGTTAACTCCAAAAGTCCTTTTTCGTCATCTAATCCCTTAGGTCCGAAAAAGTATAAAACAATACAGAAGGGATGAGTTTTCGATAGTTTTAACGAGCCGAATAAAATAAGCGCTCGATCTTTTTGTGCAATAATCCCTCAGGTCCAAAAAGATTAAAATCTAGAGGAGGGATAGCACTTCCTGTCCCTTTAACGAGCTGGAAGGCCAAACTCGGCAATCTTTTCATATTTTACGAGTCAGATGAAAAGAGCTTAAAGAAGACTCGTCTTTTGAGGAACGAGTGATGAAATAGGTTAGCAGCTGATTCCAGGTAAGGCTTGGAATTTTCAAATCACGGTAGTGTCACAAGGATGGCTAAGTGAAATCACTCTTCGCAGCTATTCCTCAAAATGGGTAAACAATCAAATGGAGGTGAATGATCGGCCAATGGAAAAGTGGAGGTGACGGTGCAAACACGACCAAGGCTTTAATGGCTGATGATATTACATTAACTGCGGTTATTTACCGGGTAGTTCATTTTTTAACGAGCTTAAACGCGGATTGAAACACTTGCTCGATTTTATGTTTATTTTTTAACGAGCACGAACTATACGATAAAACTGCTCGGATCTTGCGTTTATTTTTTAATGAGCATGAACTGTGTGCTAAAACTGCTCGAATCTTGCGTTTATTTTTTAACGAGCATGAACTGTGTGCTAAAACTGCTCGATGATAAGTTTGCATGCCCCCAGCATAACAACGCAAATCGAGGTGCATGCCCCCCAAGCTTCATTGCATTCAACTTGGTGGTTGGAATGAAGGTTTACCTTTGAGATTTGGAAAGGGGTCATTTCATTTTTTAATGAGGTTGACACAGTAAAAGAACTATCCTCATGACTCCTTGTTTCATTTTTTATCGAGGTTGACATGAGATAAGAACCATCCTCGGAGCCCACTGTATTTACAGTATTTCTATTAGGGCGATGATCCATGCTGACAAAATGTTTAGGAATCTTCCGAATCCATTAGATATAGAAGATTTCATATTGTAGGTTTCCACTGTGGCTACTTCCGCTAGATTACTCGCAGGTGGTAGGGCAAAAGTACCCATTAAGGCAGGGTATTTTAGGAGACCTACTCCAATATTTTGAAGCGAATGATTGCTTCCATGGATCGTTGGAATGCTTCCCGTAACTTGTGAACTGTCGGGGAGGAAAGTTTGTTGGTCGACGACTGTAATTCCTCCTTGAAAGGGAAATGCAATCTTCCTGAAGTAGGTCGACACAACTGCGGCCATGGCATATATCCAGGGCCTTCCCAGTAGGATGTTGTAATCGAGGTTTCCATCAATTACTTCAACATCAATTCCTACTGTTTTGCCCCCTAGTTCAACTTGCAAGTTACTTGAAATCCCGTATGGAGTGTATGTTCGTCCATCAAATGCTTTTAACGTCGTTGATGATCTCGACAAGGGTGGTGAGCTTAAATTCTTCCAGCAACTCATCGACATAATACACGTAGATGCCCCCTCATCAATAATTGTTCGATGAACAGTTTTGTTGAGGGCTTTCACTTGAATAAGGAAAGCTAGTTGAGCTGGTAACTGAGGGTCATATCCTTTTTGATCAAAGGACACAAGATTGGAGTCCATTGGGTCAATTTCACCTATTGCTGATAATAAAGCTTGCTCTTGGGAGAGGCAATTTTGCGGTACCTCAAGCGTCGACATAGCGGACGACGATTGGGCCAGGTCCTCTATTATATTATAATTCTGTGCTATTTTTGCACAAGGATTAAATGTCGACTTGTACACTACTCCCTTTGGCGACTTTGTCATTTGTTCAGGAATGGTGGGTGGCACAACTTTGGTCAAAGTTGTTGTCGAACTACTAGGTTGTTCATTAGCCTTGTTATTCGACACCTGTGGATTCCTGTAATCTTTATTCCTTGCCAAAGCATCATTTTGCTGCTTTGAGATAGACAACATAAGCACTTGGGATCGGGAAGTATTTTGATTAGCAACCAGTTTGGTTCCCGGGTTTGGAAACGGATCAGTCAATACTGCCGAGGGTTTTGAACTCTTAAAGAGTTTCTTAACTTCAGCTATATGTGGACAATCTCTCGTCCAATGATCCTTATCGCATATATGACACCCCGCAGGGGGTTTCCTTTTTCTCCCTTTCTTTTTCTTCTTGCCCCCCGGTTGCTTCAGTTGTTTGCCCTTGTCGGTCGACATGGCATTTACTTCCGAGGCAAGAAGTTCCTCATTTGCATTTTGACTGGAAATCTTACGGGCTTTTTTAGATGTAGCCTTTGTCGATTTCGTGTCTGTCATGCCAATCACGCCATCGCCGGCGTGAGAGTCATTGTTTGATTTAGAAGGAGGAGGAATTGAGAATTCCGGTCTAGGGGTGTCAGGTATTTTGTCGTAGAGCGTGCCAGACTGAGTATAGACCAAGTCCAGATATTGCGCACGAGCGATGACTTGCTCTTCTGTTACGACTCCCCCCTTTGCCACATCTTCCGTGATTGTAGGAAGTAAGGATTTGATAAACCATTCAGCTAATAGCTGATCGGGAACGTACGTTTTCACCATCCTACGACGACGTCGCCACTCATGTATATGATCAGATATGTGAGTGGCCGTTTTCTGTTTGAAGTTGGTTAGGAGTTCCGTTCCCGTTTCATACCTTATCGGTAATTGAAAATGGGTTAAGAAAGTCGTGGCTAAGGTACTGAAGTTGTCAAACGAAGCTCTAGGCAATTCAATATACCATTTTTCCGCTGGACCCGTTAACGTGCTCTGAAAAAGGCGAAGCCTAATCGAATCATCGTTTAGGGTGTTTGATGAACACCACAGATGAAATGTCATCACATGATTTGACGGATCTTCACCCGGATTTCCATTAAATTTAGGAATATCTGACGGAAGTTTATGCGGAATCGCTGGCCACCAAGGGGCATAAGCAATTGGATCATTCGTCAGCCGGTTTAGATCTGGTAATTCTAGAGTTGCTACAAAGGGCAACTGTTGATTCAGGTTAGGCGAAGCATACCCAGGATAAGATGGAATCGCCTGAGCAGTGGGTCTTTGCATACCAGCATAATGCTGGCAACTTTGACAAGGTTGATGGGCATAACCATTATAATATGGTTGCCCATTACTTACAAAGACTTGTTGCTCAGGTCCTCGATATGATTGCTGGAATGGAGGTTGTTGAGATTGAACTAGCCCTGGTTGTTGGACCATTTGCTGTTGTCCAATACTGGATGATTGACCAAGATGAGGAGTCATAGTACTTGTTTGAGCCTGAGTCGCTCCAGATAAGGAGTCACTAACCTGAGGTTGTGATTGAGTCATTGAGACAAGAGGCTGTTGTATTGCAACCTGAGAAACTTGGGGTTGACATACAACAGGTAGCGCTTGTACTTGTGACGCAGTCACCATAGTAGGTATAGTCTGAATATTCGACACAGGGTGGACTGGTTGCGTTGAATATACAACCCTTGGTTGCTGAGGCAGTATTGGTACCCAACCGCTGGATGTAATTCCAGTTTGACCTGAACTTTGTTGTAAACTCTCATATGGTTGTTCTCTGGGAGGGAACAATGAAAAGGCATACTGCCCTCCATATGGTGGCAATCTAGTACTTAAAGGGTAGATTGGCCTTTGAAGACACATTGGATCAGTTTGTTGAGTTTCAACATAAGAAATACCAGATGATAATCCGGATGAAGAAATAGGAACTAACCATGTCGTCGAAGCAGTCCCTGATGGGACTCCAGCTTGTTGTTGATAACTTGCCGGGACAGATGGTATACCATTGAACATCGTTGGAGTAGCAGTAGGAGGCTGTGCCACTGCTGTGTCGGATGACACAGTCCTAGATGTCGACGGTTGTTCAGACATATCTAGTCTATCCAAAAGATTTTCTAGCGATTCTACAAGAACTTACGATGAAAAGAGACTAACTTTGAAGATCAACGAGGGAATGGTGATGATTATTCTGTTTAAAATAAATTTTAACGACGCTTAGACACAACCTGCTTTTTCAATTTTAAAGAGTCGAGAAAAAGCAAAAGATGACTCTAGTCTCCTTCGATGTTTTAACAAGCCCGAAGTGACAAATGCTCGGATGGAATTTTTCCGTTATAGAGTCTGAAAAAGGCCAAAAGGAACTGCTCTAGAGTTCTAGGTAGAGGGTGTGCCAAACTTTTCACAAAACCGCAGAATACTTTTTAAGGTACGGGCGGTCAATCTTCCTGAATGCTGTGTTCAGTGCATTGCAATCAGTAGGGCGGCCGACACGGCTTCCTAAGGATAAAGGTTTTATGCCTATAGGGGTCTCCCAATATATACGCGACGGTGCGTGGGAGCACAATCCATACTAGCGCTATCGTCCCTCAAGAGGAATCACCCACCATCAGCGAGATCGACAGTCACCAGGCTTTACGACGCCGTAACATGTCTCTAGCCTAGACCTCTATGTTGTGCGTTAAGTTACAAAGCGTTGTTAAGTTCATTCAATTTATTTTAGGTTGATCTTTTTAGAAGTTTTCCTTTTGAGGTTCACCACGAGATGTATGATACAATTCCTAAATGTAGTCTAAAGATGATAAGCAAGCTTTATATCTTTTCAACTATGAAAATCCTAGCTACAAAGGGAAAAGAAAGACACCATCTTTTCTCAAAGAGCAATCAGCACACTCTAGTGCACTTTTCCTAAATCAAGCATGCAAACTATCAAGATGCAAATGCACAATGCAGGTGTTTGTTTTCCGCTTTCTTAATATTGATGCCTAAAAAGAAAGCTTTTTGCACAACTTTGAATTTTCTTTTAAATGAATAATATAAACAAGTTACTTTTTCGAAATCAGAAAGGGTAGAAGAGATTACAACACTTAACGATTTTCGAAACGAATAGTTGTTTTGACACTCAAAAGAGACAAACTCAAACCAAAAGCAAAAATGAATGTATAACCAACTGTAAATAGCCAATGAACTCTCTCCTAAGATCACAATCAACAGATCTGAATCAAGGGCTACAGGATGACTATTTCACTCTTGCAAAGGAAGACTGTAAATGATGCCACAAACACATAAAAACACTCACAGTCTTTTTGTACAAAAGGAGGCGGAATTTAAGCAGAGAAAAGGAGTTATCAGACAAGTACCTATGCTGGTTACAGGCTGCAAAAATCAGAGATCAAAACAAGGCAAAACAGAGCAGAGAACCCCAACTGCACAAGGCCTAACTAGATCAGCGCACCCTCAACATAGGGGTTTTGACATTCAGTGCAGGTAGCCTTCACGGGACCTGCGTTGAAATGCAGAACCTCTTCACAGGGTCTGCGCTGAAGGAGAAACGAGAGTTTCTCACTGGGTTCTGGGTCACAGTTTGCTATTTAATCTATGGTTTCAGGCCAAATAAAAGCAACAAGCAAGGTACAATCAAAGGGATGCTTTGAGGAAGGACTAAGATCTATCACAAAGGATCATCAAATCATTTGTGAGTCCATTGTTCAGATCATAGACAAATCCAGTGATTGGATCAAAGCAACAACTGTCTACTTTGCATCTGAGAATAGCAGATGCAGTTCGATTGTTGCTGTTGAGTCTATGAAACAAACAATGATAGAAACACAAATAAAATGACTAAACAGATCTCCCCAGTGGAGTTGCCAATTTGTTGTGGGGAAAAATGCCTATGCAGGACGATCCTATCCACCTAAGGTGTGACAGTGCCTTAGCAACAAACAGAGACAGCTATTCTAGTATTCTTCCTTTATGAATTAAGAATGAAGAGAGATAGATGGACTAACCGGTGTCTTCCGTTTGTCTCTCGATCCAGTTCCTCTTCTCTTTGGGAGTTCCCAGCTACTTGTCTTCTCGCTCGCCCAGCTTCAAGAGGTTTCTGCAAGATCACAAGAAGAGAATACTACATAAAGACATAGATTCATATTCATAACTAGTTTAGGATTAGAAATAAACTAAATACACTAATGCAATCATACATCAAAGACACATCAGCATATAGGAGAAACCAAGATAGCTTTATTGATGAATAACAAGGTTCAGGAAGAGATACAACCCAGAAGGCTCCAATCCAGCATCTCCTTCCCAGCAAATGAAATTCCTATCTTCACCTTCCCTCAAAGCATTAAGCACCCAATAATCCCAGTCTCAAACCAACAGCAATTCTTTGCAATAAAAAAGTTCCAGCCTCTAGATCTCATGGAGGAGAGATCCATATATAGATGTTTGGAGAGAGGATGAGTCAGCTTGAGATCTGACTAGTGTCCTCTCCCTCTGTCAGTTCTTGATTCCACTTGGAGGTTCTTGCTTCCACTTGGAGATTGGGAACCTCTTACTCATCACTAGTCGAATTCACTGAGGCAAGTGTCATTGAGGAAGATTCTGGAAGCTTCCTGGGTCTTGACACCTCTTGGAATGAACTTGCCATTTGTCAATTCCCGCTCAGCGCACCCTGGTAGTGCTTCTACCTGCGTTGCAGTGCAGGTAGCCAGTGTTGATTTTGCATTTCAGCGCAGACAGCTAGTGGAGCCACTGAATTGATCCTGAATTGACTTGTTTTTGAGCAGTTTCTGGTGGAGAACTTCTGTGAATTGCTATGGTTTGTTAGCCTTGTTCCTCTAGGGGTAGGAACAACATGTTTAGGGACTTTGGATCCCTTAGATTATGGACATTTCATGTTCAATGCTGTAAGGCACAAAAATGTCTATAACAGTCCTCGCACTGCACTCCACCGGTGGTCATATATGGGTGGTGTAACCAAGGGCCGACCTCCACTAGGCTAGCCCTACCCCCAAATTGTGCACCGTTAAACTTCAAATAAAACCTGCGCCCCTTACGGTTAAGAAACATGCTCATGGTGTATTAGCGGAGACTTTGGAACCGTGTTGGGAGGTCGTGAGTTTGACACTCGTTGCCTCCACCCGAACTTTGAACATAATTTGGTGGCCTCCCAGGCTGCCATGTGGTGGCCTCCGACTAGGCCACGTGTCAGCCCGTGGTTGGCCATAATTTTGACCAATCAAAAAACACGAAAATTCAACCAATAACAAGAAGCCACTTGTCACATTGTGATTCACCAGAGAAAACCTGTTGACCAAATCAAACTACCACATACACCTACCCATTCAGCGCCACATCAATAGTACGGATTGTTGACTGGGTTGTCAATTTTTTTGAAAAAAATTGCTTATTTGGGAAAGTGAACAAAACTTGTTTCTGGGAGCATACGTAGTTCGTTTCGCGCAAAACAAGTTGCACTCGATTCAGGATGATGAGCACTACATGGTCATCTAGGTTCCACATCGATCCGACAACTTTGAATTTTGAGTTATTTTTTGAGCACCTGATCAATAATCATCTCGACGATAAGTATGGTAAGTAAAGTACATCCTTTTGAAGTACATCTCTTAGTGTAGCTTGAAGTACCACTTATCATTGTTATATTATTCTATTTTCAATAAAATCTATGTTTGCAAGCACTAAAAGTCATTCCATGTGTCTTGCTTCCTTTTCGCTTGTTGGACAAACTATCATCTTTGGCATGTTGATTGCTGCATCATGCTTGCGATCTTGTTCCGGAAATTTTGAAGGTTTGCCTTTGTGTGCATGAGTTGTTTTTTCTATGTGAACATCAGTCGTACTCACACACAAAGTTGTAAGTACCGTCACACAAGTGTCGCCACGGTCATTTGAATATCTATCTCAAGTGTCGCACTTGTCACTCTTAACCTTTAGACATTCCCACTGAACACATGTTTGTTTTTTTATTTGAGGTGTCTTTTCGGCGAGTCATGTTAAGTGTGTGATCACAATGTCATGTATGCACAAGTTCACTTGCTCCCATACTTAGCCATTTTTCATGAAAATCTATCGACCGGACAAACCTCCTTTAACTAGAGCCCGACTGAGCTACACTTTGAAGTTTTATCTCTCAGTGACCCTGCTCTACTACCCAGAACTGTGCAGAGCTTTAGGCTATCCTCCAGGGTAGCCTGCACTGCACAATCCTAGAAATGAGCAAGTTAACTGTCTCCCAGAATTGCGCAAAAGCTGTCCCCAAATCTGATCCAATCTGTGCTTCCTATAAGATCACTCATCAAGCCTCCCTCTAGTCTACCAGAAACTTGAACTGCATTGTGACCCCAGGCTGCGCTGCTCTCCAAAACTGCGCAGACATGCCCAACTGCCTGCTCAAAACTGCCTCCAGAAACTGCGCAGACATTTTAGTCAGGCCTTTATTTCCTGGCACTACACTGTTAAAAGAAATTGCATAGATCTGACTAGAAGGCCCCCATGTTGGTTTTCTCTGCTCTTCCTGGCACTGCATTGTTCCAAGAAATTCCGTAGATATGACTAGAAGGCCCCCTTGTTGGCTTGCTCTTCCCTTCCTTTGAAAATTGTGCAGTTTTGACTGACACTCTCCCTACTTCCCCGCTCTATACTCATCTCGGAAACTGCACAGTTGTGTTAGGAAGGTCCCTGTTTCCTATCCCACACTGTCCCTCAAAGCTCCGCAGTTATGACCAGTAGCTCCCCATAGCCCAATCCTACCCTGCTTTGGAAAACTGTGAAAAAATTCCTGTTAGTGCTTCCTACTGCCCGGTCTGTCCTCCTAAGAGAAAATACGCAGATTCTAGTTGGACCCCGGATGACCTGCCTAGTCCTCAACCTAAAAATTGCATAGAATGGTCCAACAGTTCCCCAGGATACCCTGTCTTGTCTTCCTCCCAGGAACTGCACAGTCCTGTCGAGATGGGTTCCAACTTGCATCTACCACTTCTGTCCTGGATTGCGCAAATCTACTTCCCAGTGACCTTTGTGTAGTTTTTCCTGACAGTCCTTCGAAACCTCTCATCCCAGCCTGAGATGTGATCTGTGCAATTTTAGTGTCTTGTCCTCCCTCCCGGTCACCTCAACCTGAAACATGAGAACAATGCATCATGCTAGACTAGAAGGTTTTGCATTTGATGTTGTCCCTTCATGAGTGAATTGCAGGAATAGGTACATTGATGGCTCATGGTGCGACAACGAACGGGATGAAGAAGGAGCACATGATAGAATACTTTCTCACAGTTAAGCATACACACGAAGCACATCAAACAACAAGCGAAAGAAACACATGCATGGAGCCATATTGTGAAGAACAAGACCATTGAAGACCCCACAACACCAAGCTATGTAAAGGTGAAGACAAAGTACATTTGAGGACACATCCATCACTTGAAATGACAACAACTTGACATGGACACCACAGTCAGCCAGTAAATGTCAATAGTGTCATTTCGAGTTGTGTTATGAGTTGTCTTAGCCACCTCACTATTGTGATCTGTAAATGTTGTAATCCAATATAATGTAAAGTGAAATTCCAAGTGTCATTAATGGAATGAAAACAATCATATGTAATGTAAAGATTTATATGTAATGATGTGCAAGAGTCATGAGCGTTGTCCAAGAGTCAAAGGGGAATGTCAAGGGTCACCCCACCCTTTGCTATATATAAAACCTCATAACTCATAGAAAGGGATTTTGGGAGCCAATATTTTTCTAGGCATTACTTAGAGAGGGCTTGGAGAGTATTGTGATGAGCTTTCGCTTCTCCATTGTGCAAAGCGAGTACATCTCTTTGGAGGAGCATGTAGTTTTGACTGTAACGTTCCACTAACGGGGCTAGTGGTTGTCGTGGTTGTATGTATGGATGTAAATTTCACTTTATATAATATAATAGAGCCAAAACGTCTTCATGCATATGTTGTTATTGTAGTTCGACTATTCTGGTTACTTTAGCAATGTATGTTGTTTAACTTACTCATTTGTGTATGAACTATTTTGTATACAATTGTATGAATCTTGCTGAAGTCGTGTTGTTGGTTTAACCCATCACTTTGGATTGTCAACTATTCTTCTTTCCATCTCATGATGTCATTCAACTCATGTGTTCCTTTCAGGTTGTGTACTATTACAGGCTTCTAAGGGGTACATTTCCTTTTCCCCTCCGTGTGTTAGAACCTCCCCATACATCTCTCTTGACTCACCACAAGGTCACACACTTTCTTCCGACAAAGATATCTTTCTTACCTATGCATGCTATCGCAGTCAAGGCATAGCTTTACTACCCACTACTGGGACTCCTACTCCAAACAGTCTGAGGTCTAGTTGGGACTTCTTACCGGGGAGATCCCCTGACATGTTGGCGGGTCCAACACCGTCAACAAGTCTATACCAAAAAATTCTCAAAACAACAAAGGGTTTACAAGGGAAAAGACAAGGACATGAACCCATGAAAAATATGAACCTTCTGTGGTGGCATCCTAACATTCTATGACATTAGATTGCCATGACATCCAAACCTTCATGTGGCATTGTGGTATATAGAATTCTTCGTGGCACTGTGATATGTGATTTTTTCTTAATGCACCATGAAAAATAGACAAATTAAATGTCGAGGCTTTGTAAACTCTATGGAAGAACTGTGATAAGATATCCAAAGGTATATTAATCTCATCTCTATGGCACAAGTACGTGAATCATCTATACATAAAATAAGGTCTAAGGTACATGAAGTTGATGGAAATACAAACTATACCAAGTATATGTTATGAAACCAGCTCACAAAAAGATAGAAAAGAGAGATCAACGCCTTAGAATTCAGCCTATTCGAGGGGGCAACCTACTTTACATTACACAAATGAACAATTCTTGGATGATTCAAATGACAAAACCTCCTTTCTATATATAGGAGTTTAAGGAGTCACAATATAACCTAGCCGACCTAACAATAATAATATAAAGCCACAAAAATAACAATAGAGGGATTCTATGGGGCACAATAATAAAAATATGGGGACAATAGGGGCACAACAATATTAATAAGGGATAAAACTACAATAGTAATGGGGTAATCACTAGTATTATAGGGACCCAACATGCCCCTCTCCTTCAAAAAAGTGTTGTCCTCAAGGCTTGAGTAGTTCTGAATGCTTCTGTATAAATTCTCATCCTCCCATGTGGAATCTTCAGCGGATAAGTTCTTCCACTTGATAAGATACTCCGAAATTGATCGATTTCGTAACTGTCGAGTTCTTGTTTCTGTGACTGCTTCTGGTTCCAATATAGTTTTTCCTTCCTCATCAAGTTCTGGCAATATTGTTTGAACTGGGAGCTTGTCGCCTATAACCTTCTTTAAACATGAGCTTGTCGCCTATAACCTTCTTTAAACATGAAACATGGAAAACTGGGTGCAATCAAGAAGCTGCAGGAAGCTCCAATTTGTATTCCATAGTACCAATCTTTTGCAACACCTTGTACAGACCATAATACTTTGGTGATAATTTATTATCCTTATTATCTTGCTTGAGGGACATTTGCTTATATGGTTGTAGCCGTAGGAATACCCAATCACCTACATCAAAACTTCTTTAGCTGCGATGTTGATCTGCCTGTTGTTTCATTCTATTCTGTGCCAACACGAGGTTATCCTTTAAGAGTTGTAGGACTTGTTGTTGATGTTTGATGTGATGTTCCACTGCTTGAACCTTAGAATTTGCTCTTAAATATGATGTGATGGATGGTGGCTGATATCCATAAAGTGCCATAAATGGGGTCATTTTTTTGCTATATGGAAGGAAGTGTTATACCACCATTCAGCCAGAGGCAACCATTTGACCCATTGTGTCTGTTTATCAGATACAAAGCAACAAAGATATCCTTCCAAACATTTGTTTACTATCTCAGTTTTCCCATCAGATTGAGGATGATAAGATGAGCTATGAGCTAACTGAGTACTAAGACAGAAAATAATTCTGTCCAAAAATTTCCAGTGAAAATGGGATCTCTGTCACTTACAATAATCTTTGGGTTTCCATGTAGCTTTTGAATTGTTTCCATAAATGCAGTAGAAATTGTACTGGCTTTAAATGGATGTGATAATGCACAAAAGTGTGCATACTTGGTAAGTCTGTCAAATAACACCATGATGACACTCTTTCCATCAGACTTGGGTAAACCTGTGATAAAATCCATTGAAACCTCCTCCCAACGTTGGCTTGGAATGGATAAAGGTTGTAATAGACCTGGTGTCTTAATTGTTTCAACTTTATTTTGTTGGCAAACCAAACATTCAGCCACAAACTTTTGAATATATGATTTAAGGCCCTCCCAAAAAAATTCCTTCTTAACCATGTGGTAAGTTTTTAAAAATTCTGAGTGCCCTCCTAAGGGAGAAGTGTGCAATTCCATAAGAATCTTTTGTTTTAGCTGGGAATTCTTACAGAGGTATAAGCAATTTTTGTACCATAACGAATCATTTTGCCAGCTAAATGTATTAGACGCACTGGAGTCTTGTTGTAACTTTCAAATAAGTGCCCACACTTCTTCTTCGTTCTTCCATTCCTCCCTTGCTTCGTTTATCCAATTTGGTTGGATAATAGAAATGGCGCACAACAATGCTTCCACATCCTCATCCTTTCTTGAGAGTGCATATGCCACCACATTTTGCTTCCCTTTTTTGTAGATGATTTCAAAGTCATAACCCAACATCTTTGTGACCCACTTTTGTTGCTCTTCAGAGGATAATATTTGTTCTAAAAAGTATTTAAGGCTATCATGATCCGTTTTTACCTTGAAGTGTCTTCCCATTAGGTAGGGTCGCCATTTATTATGTGCATGGAGTATTGCCAACATTTCCTTCTCATAAATAGCTTTGTGTAAAAACTTTCCCTTGATTGGACGACTTTAAAAAGCAATGGGTCTTTCATCTTGCATTAAAACAACACCAATTCCATTTCCTAAAGCATCACATTCCATAATAAAGGTTTTTGTGTAGTCTGGTGTAGCTAAGACCGGTGCTTGGCACATTGCCTCTTTAAGATGCTCGAAGGCCTTTGTTGCTTCCGGAGTCCATGAAAATGCATCTTTCTTCAATAATGTTGTTAGAGGTGCTGCTATTCTCCTATAATTCTTAACAAACTTGTGATAATACCCTGTCAAGCCAAGAAATCCTCGCAGATGCTTTATGGATGTGGGGATTTTCCATTCCTTAATGGCTTTAATTTTGCTAGGGTCTACCTTAACTCCATGAGATACAATATGACCCAGATATTCCACCTCTTGTACTCCAAAGAAACATTTGGATATTTTTGCATATAATTGTTTCTCCTCCAATAGTTGTAGCACCCTGTCAACATGTTCAACATGATCCTTCCAAGACTTGTTGTAGATTAGTATATCATCAAAAAATACTAACAAAATTTTTATAAGGAATGGTTTGAAAATGGAATTCATCAAACCTTGAAATGTTGAAGGTGCATTGGTAAGGCCAAAAGGCATGACCAAAAATTCATAATGACCCTCATGAGTTCTAAATGCTGTTTTCAGAATTTCTTTAGTCTTCATTCTGATTTGATGATATCCTGAATGAAGATCCAACTTGGTGAAGTAAATTGATCCATGCAATTCATCCAGTAATTAATCAATGACAGGAATGGGAAACTTATATTTAATAGTGAGCTTGTTGAGATCCCTATAATCCAGACACATGCACCATGATCCATCCTTCTTTAGCACCAATACTACTGGAGCAGAGAAAGAACTTTGACTCGGTTGAATTATACCAGCCTCTAGCATTTCTGCAACCATACGTTCAATTTCACTCTTTTGGGCATAGGGATATCTGTATGGCCTAATGTTTGGAGGAACACTTCCTGGAATCAGATGAATAGCATGATCATGATCAAGAATAGGTGGGAGACCTTTGGGAGTCTCAAATACCTTGGAATGATTGTCCAAGAATTTTTGAAGATCTGGAGAAATAGATGATTGCAACGTGGAAACATCTAGTGAACATAATTGTGCAATTACACCTATTTGTTCCTTTTTTAGAAGCTTTGTCATACCGTTAGAGCTGATTATTTTTCCCGGTTTCCTTGCAATACCCCTTAATTCAACTTCCTTTCCTTCCACAGAAAATTTCATGAAAAGTTCTTGAAAATTAAAAGCTATTCTACCCAAGGATTGTAGCCATTGGACTCCTAGTACAACATCAACACCTCCCATTGGAATGGAAAGCATTGGGCTAGTCAATACATATTCTCCCATGGATAGCTTGATATTATGGCACTTTCCAGAGCAATTTATTGTTCCTCCATTTGCAACCATCACTTGACACTCTAGTGCTGGATATAAGAAGCAATTCAATTATTTTGCTACCTTACAATGAATAAAATTGTGGGTACTTCCTGAATCAATCAACACTATTACCTTTTTCTTCTTGATTTGTCCTTCTATCTTGATGGTTTGAGGAGTGGGAATTCCCGCCAATGAATTACAAGATATGGTCGGATTCATTTCTTATTTATCTAGGATTTGTTCCTGGAGTATATCCTCTTCTTTTGACCTTTCTTGCTCCTTTTCTTCTTCCTCTTCACAATCTATGTAGAATAATTTCTTCTCAGCACACTTATGACCTTTAGTGTATTTGCTATCACAACTGTAACAAAGCCCTTTTGCTCTTTTTTCTTCCAATTGTTGTGGTGTCAACCTTATAGGTTGTGGAAGACTAGGAGAAACAACACTTCCATCTTTATAGTTTTGAGTGGTATGCTTCCTGGTTGCCATAATTTTGCTTTCCATTTTTCTTGCTAACCTGAATGCCTTCTCTAATGAATCAGGTTCCCAAAGGTGAACATCATGTTGGATATTATCCTTTAAAGTCCCTATGAACACATCTATCCTATGCTCCTTTGGAATATTTTTTACCCTTATGTTCAATTTTTGGAACTCCTCAATGTGCTCCATTATTGAACCCTTTTGTTTGAGACTTATCAATTGGCTAAAAAAAGTGTTGCTTTTTGTATCCTCATAATATGCTGTCAATTCTTCTGTAAAAATTGCCCAAGTGATAATTTGTTTATGAGAGCAAAGCCATTGATACCATACAAACTG
This sequence comes from Pinus tabuliformis, assembly GCA_031772625.1. Classification (NCBI taxonomy): domain Eukaryota; kingdom Viridiplantae; phylum Streptophyta; class Pinopsida; order Pinales; family Pinaceae; genus Pinus; species Pinus tabuliformis. The sequence continues at coordinate 662,823,301 of CM062810.1, read as the reverse complement.
ATTTGGTTCCAAATATAAAGTTGCAATACGTACTTTTTGTGTGTTTTGCACATTATTGAGATCGAAAAATTGCTCCATCTGTAATATCCATGTTGCGGGATCCTTGCCATCAAACTTCTTCATATCGATTTTTGGAATATGGTGGGTCTTCGATCCAACATTAGAGTCTATGGAATCATGATTAACATTTCTTTTGTTCTCATCATGAGTTTCCTTTACTACCCTTTCACCATTAGTGACCATTTCTTGTAGCAACTTATTCATATTTATCTTCAATTCTTCCATCTTATCATCCATGCCATCAATTTTAGCGTCCATGCCATTCATCTTAGCTTCCATGTCATTCATCTTAGCTTCTACACCTTTCTTTAAACAATCCATCTTAGCTTCTACACCTTTCTTTAAACCATCCATCTTAGCTTCTACATCTTTTCTTAAACCATCCATCTTAGATTTTGTTGCTTTTTGTGCAAGTGACACTTGTTGCACTTGGTCTCGTAATTTTGATATATCGTGTTGAATTTCTTCCTCTTCCTCATGAGTCATGCTAGAGCTTTCAGGTTTCTTACTAGGTGTTTTCATTTTATTTCCTCGGGGCATCAATTACTGATTCAAACTAATTTTTCAAACCAAGCTTATGCAAAAATTTAAAAAAAAACTACACACCTTTTTTCACTTTGTAGAAGCTTGATATTGAATCTGATGTATCTCTTTAATTTCGGATCATCCGGTTCTGAAATTGCAACCTATAGTAGCCCTCTGTGTCCTCTTTCCAATGCCACTATTCTAATCCAAATTAGAATCTCCAAGGAAGAGTTATGCACAATCTCCCAAGATGACCCGATTATAGACTAGTTCAGTAGAGCTAACTTGTATGACGTGCCACGAGTCACTATTTCAACCTTTGGCTCTGAAAAATATATACAAGAAACTATACTCCGTCCTCTTTCTGTACCTTCTTACGAAATTTCAATCTGATGCTCAGAGAGAAGTTATGACGATTTTCCCCAGGTCACCTATTTGGAATGTAATTTAGGAGTCTGCAAAAAGACCAACTTCCTCAGATCATGTCTCCGCAAATATAGCACAAAAAGCTCTGAAATTTGGACTCGAGATTCAGCACGATTTCTTCTCAAATGAGTTTTTTTTTAGCTTCTGAAACATCGTAGAAAAAAGTTATAGCGAAAATTCCACGATGGCATGTTTGGAGCAGCAAAACCCTAGAATCCAAAGCTCTGATACCAAATGTTATGAAACCAGCTCACAAAAAGATAGAAAAGAGAGATCAACGCCTTAGAATTCAGCCTCTTCGAGGGGGCAACCTCCTTTACATTACACAAATGAATAATTCTTGGATGATTCAAATGACAAAACCTCCTTTCTATATATAGGAGTCTAAGGAGTCACAATATAACCTAGCCGACCTAACAATAATAATATAAAGCCACAAAAATAACAATAGAGGGATTCTATGGGGCACAGTAATAACAATATGGGGACAATAGGGGCACAACAATATTAATAAGGGATACAACTACAATAGTAATGGGGTAATCACTAGTATTATAGGGACCCAACAGTATATGATATATCCATAACACTGAGAAGGATCAATTACACCATGACGCCAACCTGTTTAATATTGAAGTTGGAAAGATACTGAAGATTACAAAGATACTAAGCCTTCTCTATAAACTATGCATGTGCAAAGAACATTGTAAGCAACCCAAATAAATAATCTATGGTTAGCATCATAATTTTATGAATACAAGTTGAGGTATCCCTATTGAAAGATGACACATATAAACTGTAGAAATGTCGAAGGACCAAATCTTTGCAAGAATGGATAAGTAAGGAAAAGAGGCACGTATAATTTTTGCAAGTGACAACTATAGTGCATATAATGCTAAGCTAATGATCTATTCCTCTCTTGAAGATGTAAATAAAGAAGGAATAAGTTGTTTGAAGGTTGCATTAAAGAAGTTAACACTTAGCATTAGATGGCAACATGAAAGCAAGACTTGCTAGGTTTGAACTGCATTAAATTTGATTATTGGAGGTGACTTGGAGGAGGGTTGGACTTGAAATTTTCGAGTTTTGGTCTTGGTCTTGGTCTTGGATATTTAATTTTGATATGATTCTATAAGAGAAGGATGGGTTTTTCCCTTGGATAACAACCTAATTTCGGTGTCTCTTTTCTATGTATTCTCCTGGAAGATTGATCATTTGTATAATTTCTTGATGAGGAAGACATAACAAATAATAAATAAGAAAATATAACATTTGCAAGTAGTTATCAAGAAGAGAAATCAAGCCTAATATTACTACACTTGGTTTCTCAACACCTAATACCTGCATGATGTCTCATTGTGAAGCTGTTGCCTCCAATACTTGATCTATAAATTGTATCATCCCCTACATGATATTTGTCATCACATGTGTGTTCACAAAAACATATTCTTCAATCCCAAATCACTTAAGCATATCAATGAGATATTTTTCTTGTGATATGCACATACCTGCTTTGGTTTGATTTACTTGAAGTCTAAGAAAGTAAGATGACTCACTAGTCATCAAATTTTCAAATTACTTTGACATGTCTTTGGCAAATTTGTGACTCATTTCGTCATTTTTTCTTCCAAAAATTTAGATCATCCACATATACTAGTGTGATTAGTAGACCGTATTTTTCCATCTTCATGTAAATCTTGCTTCCTGCAACTCCTTTCTTGAATCATTGTTGTTGAAGATAGTGATCAAGTCTAGCGTACCAAGCTTTTTGAGCTTGCACTAATTCATACAAGGTCTTCTTTAATTTGCATACAAAGTCTTTATTTTTAGACAAGTCAAATCCTTTTGGTTGTTCCATCTATACTTCTTCTTTTAGATTTCCATTTAGAAAGGTTGACTTCACATCCATTTGGTAGACTTTGAATACTTTTGAACAAACAAATGTTAAAAAATTCTTATAGCCTCAAGTCTAGCTATATGAGTGAAAGTATCTTCAAAGTCAATTCCTTCAATTTGAGTGTATCCCTTGCACACCAATCTTGCCTTATTTATGATGATTTGTCCATCTTCATTAATTTTGATCTAATAGACCCACTTGGTTCCTAGCCCCCATGTTCCTTTCTTTTCAATTTGGTTCATCTCTTCTTCCATTGCCTATATCCAATGAGGATTCTTACTTACTTGAGTGAAGCTTTCTCATCCTATTATGGAGAGCAAGGCAATATCATTCCTTTTTGATGTGTGTTTTCATCTTCCTTTGAGTTTGTATTCCTCCATTTACATCTCCAATGATTTGGTCTTCTATATGATGTTTTTCTACAAACCATATTTTTGATGGTGTTTGATATGGTTCCTCCTTTTTATTTTCCAGCTCCTTCTCTTCCTTTGCACCACTTTCTTTTGAATATGCAAAGATAGGGTCTTCTTCATTGGTTTGAACTACTTATTTTTCAGGAAGTGCTTCATATGCATGTACATCAATGCTTTTGACTATATTTCACAACTGATTGTTGTAGCATTTGTAGGCCTTAATTCTTAATGAGTATCTAACAAAAATTCCTTCGTCAACATGTGAATCAATTTTTCCTAGTGAATCATCATTCATCTTCATAAAGCATTTGCTTCCAAATATTCTGAAGTGTTTTACAGAGGCATGCCTTCTTTTCCTTAGTTCATATGGAGTTTTATCAATGTTTACTCGGAGTTGTGTTCTTTTCATCATTAGACAATTGCTGCAACTACTTCCCTCCATTTTTTTTGTTTGTAAATCAACTTCCAACAACATTATTCTTGTTGTTTCTTGTACATATCTACTCTTTCTTTCCACTACTCCAATTTGTTGTGGAGTCCTAGAAACAAATATCCCATTTGATTCCATATTTTTCACAGAATTCATTGAATTCTCCTGAGGTAAATTCCCCACCTCTATCTGTTCTTAAGAATTTGGTCTTCAACTCACTTTCATTTTCAACTATTTATTTGAAAGTTTTAAAACAAACTAGTGCTTCTGACTTATATCTTATGAAAAATACCTATATCATTCTCGTATAACCATCTATGAATAAAATAAGTACCTTTCTCATTGTAGAGCTAGAGTTCTAGTTGGATTACATAGATATGTATGAATGAGTTCTAGGGGCTTTGATGTCGAACATTCCTTTGATTTGAAACTTTTCCTGGTTTGTTTTCCTTGTTGAAATGGTGCACAAATAGCATTTTCTAGCTTTAAAATTTTGGGGATATTTCTTACTGCTTGAATTTTGCTAATATTCACCAAGTTATCAAGCCTTAGGTCACCCAAATGCTTGTACCACAACCAAATTTCATATACTCGACTCATGTAACATCTTTCTTCTTGAATTTCACTAAGAACGTATACATTATTTGTTGTTCTTACTCCTATTCCTACCAATTTTCCTGAAGACGATCTCCTTATTTCAGTCCTTGGAATGAAAGATGAGATCATGTCCTTGAACACATATTTGGCTGACACTTTGAATATTATGCTTGATTCCTTCAACATATAGTGTGTTTTGTGTTTTTCCCTTTCCATTGACGAGACTCACTGTGCCTTTGCCAACAATTTTTGTTGGGTGTGGAGCATGATTATCTTCATTATTCAGAGGTATCACTGCATTGGACCCTAGTTTGTAATAGGCGGCAACACCGCCCGTAATATTTGTGCTGCAAGGGGGGTTCGGGGGGGTGACAATGATCTTTAGGAGCCCCCCCAAGTGGGGGATCGGGGGCAGTGCCCCTGAAGCTAAAATTAGATGTAAAATTGCCTTGTAAAATGTTGTAATTTCGTTGTCAATTTTGGGCCATTCATTAGGTGGAGATTTGATGGTAGAAGTTATGTTTGATTTAGGGTTTTTTGCCCTTGAAGGAAACTCCTAGCTATATATGAGGGAATTGTATTGCGTCTATTTAGATCTGTATTCTGAGTGAGAAAGAGAGAGGAGATTGTGTGAGAGCGAAGAGGGAATTACAACAGATCTGCTATAGGTTGTATCTCTTCAGTTTGCTGGATAATATAAAAGGAAGGACTGGTTGTTTCTCCCTGGACGCAGCCCAAATTGGGCGAACCACGTATATCTGTGTCTCTCTTGCTTTATGTGTTTTCTATGTTTATATTTCTGCAATATATTTTATGTGTTCCATTGCTCTGTAATATATAGTTTACTAACAATTTTAGCAGATCCATTGTCTCCAAAGGTCACATTTCCATCCTTTTCTTTGCTTATTGAGATGAAATTTTTTTGGCAACCTGTCATATGCTTATAACATCCACTATCTACAAACCATTAATTTTCTTTTTCTTGAGCACATAAAGCTAAAATACAATTTTTAGAGGTAGATTCTCCAATTTTCTTTCTCCAAACTTTCTCTCTTTTCTCTGGAGGACAATTATTTCTATATGGCCTAGATTATTGCATTTGTGACATTCTAGACTATACTTTGAAAGTAGAGAAAATGAGTTATAAGTTTTTGTCTTTGCCTCTTTTGCTCAAAAATCTTATTTTGATGATTACCCCCATAAGCCTTGTAATGTTTTTCCAGATGACCAAACTTTTTCCAAAGGAAACGATGACCAAGGAAAATAATTTGATATCTGTTAGGATAAGCTTGTCTTGATGAGATATTCCTTTCATGAAGTGGCTGCTTCGCATTCCTTGGATGAATTTTTTTGCTCTAAGGATATAGCCAAAATTTCTAGGCTTTTTTTCATGATGAACATTGGTTTCTTCCTTTGAATTGGAAGATTCGCTTGTATAGTGACCAAGTCTAGATTTGTCATGTAGTGGCCTTTGAGAGCTAATGATGACATCCAAGGTTTGGGAACTCTTCAAATTCTTGTTGGATTTGTCCAACTCTCCTTTTAGAGATATAATTTTAACTTCCATTTTTTCATATATTTCTTCCTTCTCCTTCAACTTGTTGCTCAAAACTTCTTATATTCTTTTAGCCTCTTCCTTCTTGTTTTTGAGAGAGTTGATCTCTTGATATAAAATTTCATTCTTCTTTCTAAGTCTCTCATTTTCTTCTATGGCATTAATTAATAATTCCTCCATATTTCCTTCTACTTCTTCTGGACTTTCTTCTTCTTTTGGACTACCTGCTTCAATTGTGAAGGCCATGAAAAATACTTCATTTCTCCCACCATATTACTTTTCTTCTTCATCAAAGTCATCACTGTCTTCTTTGGAGAAGAAATTCTTTTTATTTGAGACTTTCTTCTTGAAGTTTATTCTCTTAGGTTTATCTTCATCATCATTGAAAGGGAATTTTGCAGCATAATGTCCTATTTTACCACATTTGAAGGAAATGAGAAGTAACTTACCTTTGAGTTTGGATCCTTTTTTCAACTCCTTGATAAATTGTGCTATTTCAGTATTAAAATCATCACTACTACAATCACAATTCTTTCCTTTCCTTAATTTCCTGGATGCCTTGAATGCAACTTCCTTTTGAGTCAAATTTCCTGACCTCATCTCATATGCTATGAGAATTCCATGAAGTTCACCTATTTATAGAGAGTCCAAATATTTTAGTTCTTATATGGAACATATCTTGGCATCAAAATGATCTGGAAGATATCTCAATACTTTTTGGACAATCATCTTTTCTTTGACATCTTCACCTAGACCTTTGAGATAGTTGACTACCTCATCTACTTAGAGAAAATAAGCAACAATATCTTCTTCATCATTCATCTTGAGACTTTCAAACTGCCTTCTATAGGTTTGAAGCTTTTCCTTTTTGACCTTGTCATCTCCTTCATAAATATGGATGAGCTTGTCCCACATATCTTTATCTATTTTAATGCCCATAACTTTGGTGAATTCTAAATCTGACATACCACTTGCTATAGAATTCAAATCATTTACATTTTCCACATATGCTTTATTCCCATCTAAATCTATTGGAAGAGGATATGGGATCTTGTATCCATCTGTAACATATTTCCAAACTTTGACTCCAAGAGACATTAAGTAGTACTCCATTTTGACCTTCCAGAAGGCAAAATTTGTTCCATCAAATAAGGGGACCTTACCATTTTTACTGGCCATTGTGATTAAAAAATCCTTCTTCTAGCTATTAGGATGATCTCGAAGAATCTAGCTCTGAAACCAATTGTTGGAAATACTGAGAGGGGGGTTGAATCAATATTTATTTCAATTGTTATATTATGAAAATTAATGCTTTTATCTCAAATTAAACTAGAACACAAGAGAGAAAAAAATAAAATTTTAGGAGGAATCCAATTCTCTTTTACCACAATTTCAAGCTTCAATCTATACAACAAATTCTCCAACTTCTTCAAGGCTCCAACCTTGAAAGAGGACTCCAATCCTCACTACAAATCCAAGCTCCAACTTGGTCAACTTGAGGACTCCAATCCTCTCAAAAAATCCAAGCTCCAGCTTGGTTAGCTTGAGAACTCCAATCCTCTCAACAAATCTAAGCTCCAACTTAGTCACTTCAAAAATTTACAATAAAAAATTTGTCATTATGGATTCAATACTTACTTCAAAAATATTCAAATATATCTTCAACAATTCTCCAAAGGTGCCTTCAGCAATGCTTCAAGGATGTCTTCAACTATGCTCCAAATATGTCTTCCACAGTGATCCAAACAATGTTCTAAGAATATCTTTATCTGCTGCTACAAAAATATTCATAACTACTCAAGTAGGTCCACAAAGGAGAGGCTTCAAAGAACCATCCAATTCTGGTCTAAAATTCGATCCTAATCCTCTATTCCAAAAGAGATTACATATGTGTTTAATCCAAATTAGCTCTCAAAACAAGACCAAGACATGAGTCTGACATATAACACGAGAATCATAGTCAAGTATACAATCCGTTCTGTTGTCCACAATAAAGGAGTATAATCTAGGCCACACGTTTCAAATAGAGAATAAGATCCTAGCTACAGGTCAAAAAATAGAGAGTAAAGTCTAAGCACAGGTTCAAAGATGATCTGAAGTTATCACAATCTGAGGTGTCCACTGTCCTAGTCACAGTATGAGCCTATAGGTCTAAGACATAGGAGATGGTAATATCCTGAAGATTATTCCTAAACAAGCCGAACTCTAATAAAAGAAGAGTAAAAAAACGCTTCAAAAATATCCACAATACCAAGAACTCCATAGAGAAAGACTTTAATAAAAAAAACCCAAAAAAGTCCATGTCTTGCTCTCTTGATCAAATCTAAGGTTCAAGCGTTATGAACCTTTTGTTCTTCTCCCTCAAGTTCATATATCTTCTTATGTCGTTGGCTGAGTTGGACATCCAAGAGGAGGAACCAAATGGTCTATTTATACCAATTCAATCAAGTGTGAATCAATGTGTCTCTTGGGGAGGCCGATTTAAGTAGGCCGACTTGAAGAGAGACACAAAATATGATTTTCTAACTTGTAAAGTTGAATTCTCCCCAATGAAGAGGAGTTAAGAGGCAAGTAGATACTCATTGGAAAGAGCTTGAAGTCATATACAAGCTTATGTAATTGTCTTCTGGAGCTAGTGTTCCCTTTGACATCTATAACAAGAATTCTTCCAACAGTTTGGGATGGTTGTTGTTACTAGAATTTTGGTTTTGGTTTCCAAGATTTTGTAGAAATTTTATGAGAGAGAAATTAAAATTACTAACAACAAAAAAACACATAAAACATGTAAGATTAACACCATGTTTTCCCTGGGAAAACCTCAACTTTGGGGAAAAACCCAACTAACAAAATTCCATTATATCCCTTGGCCAAACCGACCAAGTGTGCCTTCACCACTCACAACCCTTGGACCATTACAATAGAGTTCCTCCCAACCTTTTAAAGGCTCCATTAAATGAAATCCATAGGAATAAAACCATGGGCCCAAAACCACTACTATTGACACAATCAACTTTGATTCTTTCCTTGAGTTAAGTTTAACTAACAATGCCCCCTTAAACTTTGATTTGGAGTTTCCCTTGATCATATCTGGCCAAACCAACCAAGTGAGTCAGTCCCACTCACTCCAATCCTTACCCCCCTCAAAGTTTATATGTTAAACCAACATGCCCCTTACTACCTAGGTCTAACACTAGAATTTATCAACAATTCCCTACGGGTACAAATGTTTTACTAGGTCTTATAACAGTATGCCCATTTACATGCAATTTAAAAATTTTACTCCACCATAATATCTTTTTTTTATCCCTTTTTTCTGTCTAGCTTCCATTCTCTCACCTTGCCATTTTATTTACTCCAACTGTAAAAAAATATGACCTGAACACTACAATGAATGCCGCAAACTTGCCTACTTCATACATTGTGTAGGCCTCTAACAACGATAGTGATGATTACTGAACTTTGAATTCCCTTGCATGACTTTGAATAACAATGTTGACAACACCTCCCATAGAAGCACAACAAGTTAGCATCGAAGAGCAATGTGGACACCAGATCCAACTCGATGGCAATCCTGTGGACAATCACCAACCCTTCCTTAAGTTGTAGCTCAAATGGCCCATTCTCCACCCTCACTGTAGCCAATACCTTAGCCACTTTGAGCCCCATGCCATCGATCGTCACGGCTATGGAATTCAACCACCCCATCAATAGACCTGCTATGTATAACAATGGAACTGGGTCCTCAGAAGTTGTTATCATACCTGATAGCAATAACATGAGTGTAATTTCATCATTCAACAAGTCACTCATTGCTTCCAGAATCCTCCAGTGGATCCCCAAGTAGCTTGCAACAATGTATTCATGCACCAACATTACCACACTCATTGTATCACGAGATAACGAGTTCAAATCCTTGCATTAGATTCTCATCTAAATCTCATTTTTCTTATCATCAATGCAATCCAATAAGGGGATCGTCCATGTGTAGATGATTCACACTATTATACAAAGCAATCTACACATATTTCTCTTAACCACAAAGACATAGTCATCTTGTGACAACCTGATTGGGTTTACCCCAAACACTCTTCTCATGAGGTCATCCCCAACCACCATTATGTCATAGTTAGCTATGTCCACCATGTTCTTGGCTGCTCCACTTTGATTCTATGGTTGTTGGATTTACGTAGGAGTCACACAACACTGAATATACTCACCCTAAATGACATGATCTTGACCAATGCTTCAAATTTTGTGTTTTCTGAATGGTTCACTTAATTGTGAGATCATTTCCATGAAGCCTCTCATTTGAGCACCAACAACACAACATAATCTATAGTGACTATCGGTAAGTCATCATCAAGGTGCTTGCTAGTGTGCATAGGGTTATCAAGCTTGCTTCAAATAATGCATGTGTCACTTGATCCCGTTCTTATCGACTCAGAGATGACTATAAGAGTGCACAATCAATGATTCTTAAACAAGAACTCTAATTCACATCTACATCCATGAATCCATATAACCATAGATTCCAATCAATTCGAGTTGCTTGATCAATAGTTTGCGGACACAAAGTAATCTAAGCAAGTGATTTGTAGATTTTCCATTACCACTTCCGTCTTGCCCCATCAGACCTTCCTCTCAATCGCTTCATCCATGCAACTTGTGCCTAAATTTGCGAACAAACTTTGTGTCGATCTTTCCATCAAATATGCCAAATAAAACCTTGGTAATAGAAGTGTCCCATTGAAGCCAAAACTACTCTTACATGTCTACCTTCGGATTTGATACCAAATGTAGAAATTTTATCAGAGATAAATTAAAATTATTAACAACAAAAAATAAAATAAAACATGCAAACATAACACCATGCATACCCTGGGAAAACCCCAACTTTAGGGAAAAACCAAGCTAACATAATTCCACTAGAGCCCTTGGCCAATGCTTGACCAAGCTTGCCAAGTGAGCCTTCACCGCTCCCATCCCCTGGCCCATTAAAATAGAGTTCCTCCTAGCCCTTTAACGGCTCCATTACATGCAATCAACAGACACAAAACCATGGGAGACCAAAAAACCATGGGCCCAAAACCACTACTGTTGACCTAGTCAACATTGAATCTTTCTTCAAGTCAAGTTTACCTAACAATTTTACATTACCCTAGTGTTGTTAGGTGGGTTGGGGGCATTGGCCCGTAGTTCTTGAGCTAGGTTTTGTTGTGACTTATTTCCTTTCTTTTTTCACTTATTTTTTGTATTTGAGGGACTCACCATGTTTAGGTTCTCAAATGCTTGAAATCACTAAATAGATGAAGGTTAAAAAGAGTTGATGCCAACATGTTGTATAGAAAGTGGTGATGTTATGGTGCTTAATGATGAATGAGAATTGACAGTAAGGATTTCCGTATGGGGAGCCATCATACAATTTGTAGGGTGTGGGCACACAACCATTGTGGTTTTGACTATTACATGAGGGGCCATACACATGTTGTGACACGTGATTGAAGGATGGTAATGCTAGGCCCTACGTGCAATGAATTTTGTCCATCCCATTGGTTGATGGGGTTGGTGAAAATCATATTGTGATTTTTGTATATTGTTTTCTCACATGAAGTATCAATATTACTATTGAAGGTGTTCCCTATATCATAATGGTTACCATAATGATTGGTGCCATAAGCATATGCATTACTAATGTGGGCCATCTATACTATAAGTTTATCAAATGAGTGAGATGTACCGATATCCTTTCATACAAAGGGATGAGGGTGAGGTGCATCTGAAATGATTGTGCATAAATACCTAGGTTGACCTAGATTAGGTCAAAATGTTGTGCTCTGAGAATGAATTCATGTTCTTTTTGAGGCATGTTGGTGGCCACATCTCTGGCAATCAAGGAAAGAAGAATTTCAAAAACCAATCCAAGAGGAAATTTTCTTTGACTTCAATCTTACATAGGTTACCTCATTGATGCCACTCATGGCCAAGATAAACTTTAAGGATGGATTATATTAAAGTGTAAAATGTTTAGCAATGTTTTTGTAAAAATATTCAAAATTTTAATGATTTTATATAGTCTCTATAATTTTTTGATGATTATTGAGGTAAAAAAATTATCCTATAAAAAATCATTTTTAGAAAAAATGGAATTTGGCGAATATTTCTTTCAGAAAAAAATAATGGAAAATTAGCTCATTTATGAAATTTAGCACCTAAATTTTCTCTGCTTGTGGATGTGACCTATGATGTGTGGGTTTTTTTTGGCCAAAAATCAACAACAATTTCTATCGCATGTCATGGTAGACTTGAAATTGTTCAATTATCAAGAATGCATTAGCTAATGACACAAAGTTTGCATAAGTCATATTATGTATAGCTACAAAATACCAATCATTGTACAACCACACTTGATCTGTATAGCTACAAAATAGTATAACCACTCTTGTAGCAGTCACCATTGATTTACACTGCCACCGTGTAGTCAATTCTGCCACTCTCCTTCCTCGTATCGAGACACCCATCTCTACAACACGTTGTACACATCGCATAACCATCTACAACCTTGTTGTTCCACTACCAGTTCACAACAACAAGCCTCCATTCACTGCTAAACGCTCCATGCACTTGTTCTCGATTGTCACACTGCTCTGTCCTGTTCCTTTTCGCTGTTTTCTTTACCTGATCAATCGAGTCACACCGATTCTTGACATTCGTGTCTTAGTTGACCATTTTCTGGTTCCCCCCACTTTTACCTGTTCTCAACAATTGTGACCCCTCTCAAATCAGACGTCATCAAATCCCTTTCTGCCCACGACCTTGTTTCCACTTTTGTTCCACCGATATGTCCACCATTTTTCCGAGCCACAGTTGTTTACCTCGACCACGTCTATTCCCTGGTAAAAGTCTCATCTGTCTCAACAGCATACGCTCATCGCCACCTTTTCCTTGCCGGCTCAACCATCACATGGACCATGTTTGTTCCCCACCTATAGTTTTTTCTAAGTGAGTTTTATATATATCTATATAAGTAAGGTCATATACTATATAATTTATTATATAGCCAAATTCTATTATTGTTATAACAATATATAATTACAAACTATATAATTAATTTAATTATATATATAAAAAAGGGAAGCATTATTGATATTAGAAGCCAAAAGTATACGAAATTATTTTAAGGGAAAAAAGAATATTAAATATTTCTTATTAAAGTTTGAAAGGGTAATAAAGTTTGAAGTCTTATAAAGGGATTACTTGAGATCCTAAGCTCATCTTGACTAAGAAAAATGAAGGCAATCACTGGCGAGAAGGGCAATATGGAGTCAATTGTTGTAGAAAAAGAAAAAATTATAATCAACAAATGAAAGAAGGAAAGACAAGTCTTGAACCAAGTCAACATTTTGGACTAAATGTCCATTCTGTAGAACCTAAACTGGGTATTGGTGGATTCAAAAAATTTGCAATTTATGTTGTCCCACATGTAGAAAATTATTTAATACAGAAGAACGTCTAAGTGAAGAGCAGATGAAAATTAAAAAATTAAAGGAAGAATTCACAAAACTTCAACAAAAAAATGAGGCATCAGAAAAGAAATATAAGGAGCTCGAAGATCAATTTTACAAAGAATCAATAGAAAGTAACAAAGAAATTTGGCGCCTAACGGACCATAATAAAAAATTACTTGAGAAGGTCAAGAAGTCCAAAGATACTAGAAAAAATTAGAGGAAGAAAATGAATGTCTCGAGAAGAAATTCAAATAGAATTTATTAGAAAAGGAAGAAGAAAATTTGTGTTTAAAAACCCTTAATCAAAGGTTATTAGAACAAATAAAAAATTTAAAAGATGAAAAAGATACTAAGAATAAATTGAACTATCCAAAAAATTAAGAGCTTTTACGTATAAGGAATCATAACCAAGCCCTACTTATGCAAATAAAGAAGCTTAAAATTGACATGACATCACTAAATGACAAGTTAGAACAACTTACTCAAGAAGAGGCATTGAAGTCTCTAGTCGTAACAGTCCAAGTTGAAGATAAGGGAACAAATATTGATCCAATCAATATCATAACTCAAGAAGATGAGAAACCAATAGAAATTAAAACATATTCAGATGTTGCAGTTCAAACAATGGAAATTCCAAGTGATGATTCAGTAATCAAATAAACAATGACAGTACCTGAAGTAAATCAGGAAATTACCACACACATGATAAGGGAAAGACAAACCACAAGAATCCCTTGTTGACATCCAAATCACAGGAGAAGACAACTAAGTTAGTCTACATATTTGAACCATTTAGAACAGAAACAACAGATTTATTATCCAAAAAATACTGATGTTCACAAAATCCAGTCCTATGATAAAAATTCATCACAAATTTCCAGTGACCAGAAGATTCCACAAAATATTAATTTAGGATGGTCAGATCCATTCTCAATGTGACAATTTTAATTATGACTCCAAAGATCATATTGTCTTGTATCAACGAAGATGAAAGTATTCAGATAAGAAGATATTCAAAACAGGGAAAGAGATCAAGCATTTTCATCAATAAGATTTGAGGACAAATCTTTTTGAAGAGGAAGACAATGTTATGAATATAATTCATATAAAAATAATGTAAAAAATAATGGTAATAAATAATGATTAATTAACTAGTAACTAGTTAATGAAGAGGTATGTCCCTAAGGACATAACCGTTGATGAAGAGGTATCTGCCTAGGGTATATAAGTAGGCCCTCACCCTCATTTTAATCATCTCATCAATTATTCTATATAATATTCAATATACAATTATTTGTCCTACAATGAATATTCTTGTTTTCAAAGTATTTTGAAGTTTAATGTTGCGTATACGAACCTTGTTCTTTACATTGGTATTAGAGCATTCCTCTGAGTATATTAACCTTGTTCGTTACATTGGTATCATAACATTCCTCTGAGTATACGAACTTTGTTCGTTACATACTACTTCATTAATGCACCACTTGGTTGATGGCCTAGTGAGGTTTCTTTGAAATAACCAAAGGTGGATAGAATCATTTGTGATAATATTAAGTGAGCACCAAAAATGAATGCTAATGATGTGGATGGCCGAATATTCTCTTGGTCATCACTCAAATTTTGGAATGTCCAAGGGTAGTTTGGTTGGCCTAGATGGCCATGTTAGGTCATGAAAGATGAATTAATTGGTAATCCTTTGTCAATCATGGAAAATTTATATTAGCCATATGTGGTAACATAAGAGTATGATATGGTGGTGCAGGTGGGGTGGGGTGGAGGTGGTGGCAGTGATGAGCTCCTTGAAGTATATCACAACCTTATTAAGGATTATTCAATAATAATTGATTCCAACAATGTCATACCTATGGGTGAGTGCAAGGGGGTTGTTGATGTTCTAACTAGAGAAAAAATGAGACTAGGGATGCCTATTGGTATCAAGGGAAGTCCCCTAAGCTAATGGGAATGTTGAGGTGATCAAGGGTTCCTAGTTGTGTTGCCTAGTTGCGATTCTCAAGTGGAGGGTTGTCGAAACAATACTAATAAATGAAGATACAATAAAAGAAAATGTGTAAAAGGAAAATATATGTACCCATGGGGAAACAAATTTTTGAATGTATTTCTCTTTAAATCATGACATATGTTTGGATGTAGGGGCTTGTGGGGTGGTTTGCATGATTAAAAAAAAAACATGTCCTATGACTCTAAAGTCCTTCCACTCAAATGTAATTGGCCCTTCCAAAATATTTTAACAAATGGAGTATGAATCCATTAAATATGGTAAGTGAAAGTATGAAAGAGTCAACTACAGTGAAGCCTACATTAAAGGCATGGGTCTCGATAGAATTGGTGAATTTCCTAGAGGCCAATGTTATATGTCTCAAGTGCAAATGTAACCTACAAATGTTAATTGAGTAGAATTCCTAATTTTGGTTATTAAGATACCTTTCTCAAATGCAGGCAAAGGTCTCTTAACCTCAAGCAATCAAGGTTCATGGCCAAACAATATTTGAGTGGCTTAAGGAGGAAAGTAGAAATAACCTGACCTCAATGTCTAATGACACATGGTATCTCCTTGCCTATGATTTTGCACACTTAAAGTAAAGGGTTTTCAAGCTCCATAGGACTAATTCTATGTTTCAAATGAGAAATGATTATGGGGAGTTTTTTGGATACTTTTCCCTACAATCTTAACCTAGAATTTTAATTGTGGCCTTGTGTAAGCTTAAGGTTTGTCTCATATCAAAAGTTTATATGTAGTTATCCCTTAGGAAAAAGGAGTCAACCTAGGAATTTCTTAAAAAACACAATCAACATGGTTTAGGATGTTGTGTCTTGTGCAAAAATGAAGTAGATATTATTGATCATATCTTGAAAAATTGTCAATATGTTAGGGAAGTTTGGGATAAAATGGATGAGTAGAAGGTTGCAAGGTTGGTTGGCGAAGGAAGACTATAAAAAAGTGCATGAAGAACTAGGTGTAGATAAATGAATTAAAATTTTCTATAGGTATCCCCTTAGGGGATCCTAGAGAATATCGTTAGCTAGGAACTCGAATATATTTCAAGACAAGGTGATTCCATCTTACAATGTAAGTCTCACAAAAAAAAAAGTTTCAACTGTATGGACAAGAAAATAAAAAACAATATATAGAAAATCCTCCAATTGCTAGGTCACGGACTTGGGAATAGTTTGTGCTAGCCAATGAAATTTTTTGTGTGGCTCATAGGAAATTTATCTTCGAATAAATCTCATTAATTTAATTTAAAGCATGCATGGGGTAGTATATAACAATGGTTCAAACAATTATGCAAAGTTGTTGGCTTTAAATATTATAATTAAAGTAGTAGTATATAATAGCGTTATAGAACTATAGGTTTTTGGTAACATTGATGGTAATAAAATGGATGGTAGTTTTGGCAAGGTTAGGGACTTTAATCAAGTTTGCAGTAGAGGAAGAGAATGTACAAATTCCTCTCAAAAATTCATTACCATAATGTGTATAGAGAAATTAGTTCTAAGGTTTGTATAAAGAATGTCTGAAACTGAATTCAATAGTAGACATTCTTCTAGAGCAAAGGAATGGAATTAATCAACTAGGGTACTTGATGATAACCAATGGGTCATAAACAAAAACCTAAATGAATTGATGATTAAAAAATCTCTCTTTGTTTATTTAGTTTTTATCAAAACATAGAATTGTTTCATAGTTTTAGTGATGGAAAAACTTTGGTTTACTATGTAAATAATGGTGTTGAAGAAATATGTGAAAACTTGTAAATATCGTTTCTTGTTGATGACTAATCATTTGTTTTAGGATAAATATTATAAATATGTCAAAATTAATGAAAGTATAAAATTGTTGAATGCTTGCGAGCATCAAGCTTTATTTATTGAAGATACGGTAGCTAGGAAATAATTTATCTCCCCCTTGGGATATTTTGATTTTGAATTCCAATCAAGAAATAATTAATAAATTACTATCTTTTTTAAGAATATTATTCCTAAGATAAGTTTTTTTAGGTGTTTAGAGAGTTACTTAGGATATGTCAAGATGAAACTAATGTTTTCTTATTCAAAGTGGGATTAATAGCCTCTTTTGAATAGTTTTAAAGTGGAGTACATTACACTCCTAGTATAGGATATTCTTGAAATAAATCAAGTTATTTCCTAACAATGTTTTATAATTTATCCCTATAATAAATCATATTTTCAACAATTTGGATGAAATTATGTAAAACCTGCATGTATATTGTAAGTAAGCATAATTAAAAAAAATTCAAACAACGATCGATTATATCATGAGTGTGCGGAAATAAAAGAATGATTGTCCATATTATGAGTATTTTTTTCCAAGAAAAACCTCACAAGCAAACCTAAGGAATGTTTCCCACATTTTTCAATGGCATCTCTAGTAGACCATTAATATAGACTATTGCACCCTCACACAAGCGGATTCACACTAGACATTTATTGGCGCAAAACTTAGCCAAATTCCGAATAACATTGGAACAATTACTTGGCCTAACTGAAAATACTAATCCATGTTATGAATCTAATTACGAGATGCCAAAATTTAACTTTTTCCTTTCTATGTCAAGAAGATAAATATTAAATATAAAAAACCTACATTTATTTCATATATGATCAACTATGATTAAGGCATTCTTTTATAAACAATCACTAGGTCTAAATCCATTAGTTGTTAGTGGTTGAGAGTTTATAATCGATGATACTAGCAACTTTAAAATTATTCTTTTGGAGATTATTGTTTAGACACTAGCATAGAAATAGTTGAAAGATACTTTATGATCACAATTGATATTTCTTCATCACTATTGGCTGCAATTTCTTGTACAACCATTAGCATTCATAGTTTATTATCCCATCAATAACATTTTGAATCTAATGCTATTAAATTAATTATTGATGTGAATTCCCCAAGTCGTAAGTCAAGTGCGCTCCCATATGTGTTCCCCTATAACTAAATTAGTCCCATTCTTGTTAGTACTCAAATCCCTTTTCTCTATTTAAAACACATCATCTTGCATAATTCATTTGAAGGGTAAAATTAAGAAAACAAATTACAATTTTTCTTGAGCAATTCTAATGACCTTTTTTCAATTGTAGCCCCTTTTAGTCACCCACATTTTGTCAATTTATGATCACATTAAACATTGTTCCAAAAATGACAATGTTATTATCTAATATAGATCCTGATATTGGTCCCAAGTCATATTCATAATCACCAAAAATAGGAACCCACATTAATTACTTCCGTTATTTATGTGAATTTAATGATTAATTTTATGAGTAATTACACATCATTATTAGGGGAGGCACATTACGATCAAGTGCTGAGTCATTTTGGCATGAATAAGGCAATGGTAGTGTTGCAATGGGATATTAACAAAAACATCAATTCATGCACTAGTTACAATTGCACTAAACTTGCAATTAGATAAGCACTATAAACTCCTCTTCTCATTTCGACAAAGTCCCATGAGTTTGTGCCCAGGAATTTTATTTAAAGTATTTTCTCAACCAAGGATGATATTAATTGTGTTTTTGTGGTTGTTAATTGATTCTCTAAAATGGCTAGTTTATCATCCTACAAGAATAGTGTCATTAGAAGCCACTATTGTGGTCTTCTTTGAGTATGTGAAAGAAATTTTTGAGTTGCCAAAGAATATTTCTTTTTGTGGGGGCAACAAGCTAAATGTATTTTGGTCCAACATTTTCATTACAGTGGATGACAAACTTATCAAATCCATTTCCTTCCATTACCCAAACCGAGGGACAAACAAAAGTAGATAACATGATGATTGTACATATCCCTGGTGTGTTCAAGTCCAAGCATCCACATACATGGGATGAAAGCTCTATTGTGTTCATCATAGATACAACATAACTCTTCACAATGTTATTGGTGACAACCCTTTTTTAGGTGTGCCTAATGTTCCAATGATTAGCCCTAATTAATGTAACTTTTCCCATTGCTTTGACATGGCAAGGGTCCTCCCATGCTTGGAATGAGATAAAGAAAGCAACAAAATTTGTTGAACATATACCACATCCAATAACAATTTTATAATAATATATCGAGATAAAATGCAAAGGACAAGCAACATGATGATAAACATTGGGTTCCACACAAGTTTAAGTTAGTGACAAGGTATGGTTTCACTTGTACAAACAATAACTCATGGACCCACACAAGAAGCTCATAACACTTCACTATGAGTGTAACACTATCACCAAAGCTATGGGTAATAATTCTTTTGAAATGAAACTTTTATGCTTTCTTGGCCTCCAAGCCATATTTAATGTGTGAGTTGCTTTAGTCATACTTTCATAAGTTGAGATCTTGAAGGAAACTATGACCTCTAGAATGTAAAATATTGCAATATTTGCCTTATATAAATTCTTACACCATTGAAATGATGAGAGACATATGGGTGTATAACCCTTTGGAAAAAATATTATATAAACAATGAAAAAGAATAACTTTGCACCTAAGGTTGTTGCATGTGAAATCTACTTGATGAAAGGAATTCACATCACCAATACAAATTATGAATTACATATATTTGTAGAATAAATAGTGGTATCTACTTCTAGAGGGCTTTTCAATATGATAAATCATTGTCTCTTTCTGTAGACAGATTTTAGAAAGTTCACAACATTTGAATATTTTGTTAAATGGATTTGTTCATTAATTAGCCTATGTGATTTACATACCCATGTTGATTTATTTGACATTTAGTAACATTTTTTGTTCTATAAGACAAGATATCATTACACATATATTCATTGATTTTGAAATATAAATTAGGTATATGCTTCTAGAGAATCTTTCAATGTACTAAACTTCTCTCTTTCTATATAGAGATCTTAAAAAATTCACTGCCTTTGAGTATTTTTCTAAATGAATCTTTGTCCTTAAATAATTTATGTGATTTATATACACATGTATGTAACTTATTTGTCATTCACTTGCAATTTTTGTTCTATAAGATATGATAGCATTACACTTATCATTTATTAGTTAATTTCAAAATGAAACACAAAATTTAAAAAATGAATGCTTATAAGAAATGACCATAACACAGATCACATTTAGATTTAAGTTTATGTTGCCACTATTTAAATATTCGTAAAACATTTGATACAGATAAAATGACATATCAAGCCATCCTTCTGTCACTAGTAGTCGATTTAACATAGTCTAGGTTAGACAGAATCCCACCTTATGTGATGTGAAGCAACATTATCAAAACCTATCATTACTTATGCCATACACATACACTAAACATCTACCATTATTCAATATATGGAAGTCAAATATATTTTCAATGTACCAATGTAAATAGATCCTATGCATATGTGATGTTACACAAAATTATAAATATTTTCTCTAGCCTTGTCATCACCTATACCATACACCTATACCAAACATTTATTGTTAGTCATTATTCCATATTTATAAGCAAAAATCATTTGTATCATTGGAATGTAGGTAGATCTTATGAATCTACAAGCCATTGGTAGATCCTCTCTCTCCAAAGCCTAGTGGTCTCTACTACCTCTCTTCCACTTTCACCTTTCAAGTGTTGGAAAAGAGGTTCGGTCTTCATAATTATCTTTGTACTTGTATCGATTTGCATTTCATGTAAAATAGTTGTATTTAAGCATGGGTTTCATGACGAAGTCTAGGTTAAGCATGTTCTTCATGCTTCTAATATTGTTGAGTCAAGAAGAATATTCATCATATATTAAAGTCCCATTTAGAATCTTTGTAACAAAAGAAAAATATTATTTCTGAGTCATATAAAGTCATTTTGTCCTCCAAGACCAATTCGGCCTTGCCATGATAAGTCGACCCTATTGGGGCACCTTCTTTCACTCCTATATGAATATATATGTACGAGACTTAGCCCACATTTGAACACGCAAGAAAGTTTGATATATACACAAGACAAGAAGGAAAGAAGAGTGAAGGAATAGAAGAAAGAGAAACCCAAGGAAGAAGAAGATAACTCAGATTTTTGGATTGTTTTGCTCACACGTGCGAGTCTGCTAGGGTTTCTGTGTGAGTTGCAGGGCTGAGGATTGCAGGTTCTAATTGCAGACTAGAGAGAGTGTCGAAACATTGACTTTGATAAAACTTTGTGAAGCTTGACCATATTTGACTTGGTGAACTTTGACATGATTGAGGAAGGCTTTTGGAGGGTTGAATTGGTTCTTGGAGGAGGTCTTGGTCTTTGGGTCTTTGAGCTTTCACTTTGATTTGATTCTATAAGAAGATATTGTTCGAGTTTTCCACAATTGTGGGGTTTTTCCCTGACTTGGTGTCTATATCTTGTGCTATTGTGATCTTCATGCATTTTATGTTTTGGTAATTTCTTGATGAAGAACAAATAATACAATAATAAAAGGCCAACAAATCTCACAAGTAATTATCAAGTAAGTAGAATCTATAATTACCTTGATTTTCCAACATGAAGCTCATATAAAGTTGATGGAAATGAAGTGGTAGCTCATGTGCATGTACACCACCTTCACATAGATTGACCACATGCCTTCTACCATGAATACATCATTCTTAAAGGTTTCACTTTTGCATATTATTTAGTTTCAAAACAATGCAACATTTAAGGTAAATAACCATTCATACCAATTTCTTATAAAAAGCATGTGCGTCGTCATTCATTGTTTTGGTAGGAAAATTACACACATATCAAGGGCCTACAATCACCGCTGCCAAAAATAATGAGTGCATTGATGGCTAATGTGTTAATTACAATATGGTGGTAAAGACATAAATACATAATCATGTATTTATTTTCACTTTTAGCTAGAAATTCTTGTGCATTGATGGCTAATGTGTTAATTGCAATATGGTGGTAAAGAAATAAATATATCATCATGTATTTATTTTCACTTTTAGCTATAAATTATTTTCGGCTATTGCCTACAATAGGCTAAAAAAACAAAGGCCATGTATGCTAGCAATTGATTTAAAACCTCTTTGCATATAAGAAATATATATTAAGTTGATTCTTCCCTATAAAAACTAAATGTGTAGAACAAATAGAAGAAAAATGGGGGAATTACTATTGTGTTTTTTAATGAATCTCTTCATTAATCTAGTAAATTTTGTTACCAAGTAATTGCAGTGAAAATATATGCAAGAACTTGATATCAAAATAGATGGTAATAAAGATGTTAAGAAATGGTTTTGAAAGATTCCAATGGTTTTGAAAGAAAATCAATCTTACTCGGGTAACTCAGTATCTGCCTCTGGCGTGTTCTCCAAGTGCACATCAAGCCTCCTTTTATAATCCTCTACCTGTTCAATCAATGGCCCAATTTATATCCTAATCAATGGCTAGGATCATACTGACTTGATCTCTGCCTTCTTCTAGAAGTTACACCCACAATTTAGATTAATACCCATTAATTATTTGAATTTCCTAAGTTTAGACTTAGGGACCCATTAAAAGTAATTAATTATTTTAATAAAATTGTCTTCGGGTGGAATTTCCCAAAACGATTTCTGGGTATTGGAGAATGCATGTGTACAAGAGTCCTTGCAAAATTTGAGACTTAGAACACATCCAATGCTACCAGAAATCAACACTCCCTCTTAGCAATGAATGTGCTCTAGTAATGCAACCTTTTGAAGCATCAACCTATTCTGTAACATCTCCCTCCACGCTTGCTGATGTCCGTCATCCTGCCCACCAACTACTATGCAAATGTTGCATCTGTACTGTTGCTGAACCCGTCACTTATCAACACTGCATCCGTATTGCAACTCCCTTTACCACTGTAATTGAAAAATCACATGTTTATGCTATTGAAACAAATTCTCTACTGTAGGTTTTAACCCTGTACAAAAATTACCTGCATACGAATTCTAAAAAACAGAAAATAAATAATGCGAGAGCATAACACATAAAACACATATACACAGAGATTTTCCCATGGATCCCAAAACTGGGACTACCAGCTTGATTTTTCATTATGTTCCTTTCAATGTTATAATACATATTTATACATGCTGAAGCATCCAATACCATGGAACAAAAACCATTGTGTCCAAAAACATATGCGAAAATCATGCACAAAACTATAGGTTGGTCCGCCCATCCTAACGTAGGGTCCAAAACCAAAATTTTCCAGGGCGCTGCCCCAGGCCCCATAAAGTGGGGTTACGGGTACACCTCAAACCCCCTGTGACCCCCCCCCCCCGCTACACAATCGGCGCAACAAAGGGGGGCTCCACCCCCCTCTAACCCCCCGGTTAACTACGTGGGCTAGTCGTGGAAAGAATATAACACAACCCAACATTCTCCCACTTGTTGTTTTCTTTCCATAGGGGGCCACAAGAGAGCTTAGTAATTTTTCCAGCCTTGAAATGCTCATTGTCTCTCTACACCAAGAGAACTTCTCAGAGCTCACAGATTTTGTCAATGCATCTACAGTATTCTTCAAAGTGTCCACCTTTACCAGCAACACCTTTTTGTCTTCTATCATATCCCTCACAAAGTGATACTGAACATCAATGTGCTTTGTTTTTGAATGATATGTGGGGTTATTTGCCAAGAAAATTTCACTTTGGCTGTCACAGTCTATCCTTATAGCTCACTATACTAACCCCATACTTGAACACAATCTCTACAACCAAATTGCTTCCTTGCTTGCATGAGTGGCTGCCATGTATTCTGCCTCTGTAGTTGATAGTGCCACTACAGATTGTTTCTTACTCATCCAACTCATTGCACCTCCAAATAGGTTAAACACATACTCACTTGTAGATCTTCTCTAATCCAGATCTCCAACCCAATCTGCATCAACAAAGCCACGAATATCCAACATTCTGTCTAATCCTAATCTTCATTGGTAGCACAAACCATAATCACTAGTGCCACACAAATACCTGAAAACCCGCTTCGCTGCTGTCCAGTGCTCCTTCCCTGGTTTTGACTTAAACCTCCTCAATACTCCCACTGCATGTGCAATGTCTGGTCTAGTACAGACCATTGCATACATCAGGCTACCAACTGCACTTGCATATGGAACATGGGACATGTCCTCTTCCTCTTCTTGTGTCTTGGGACACTGTTCAACAGATAACCTCACTCCTACAGGAATAGGAACCTTCACCGGTTTACTATCTTGCATATTAAACCTTTGCAGTATTGTCTCGACATACTTCCTCTGGTTTAACCAGAGCTTCCTATTTGCATGATCTCTTTTAATTTCCATGCCCAAAATATAGTTTGCAACACCAAGATCTTTCATGTCGAATTTGTAGGACAATTAGGTCTTCAAATCCTGGATCATTTCTTTGTCATTTCCAACCAGCAACATATCATCCACATACAAGACCAGATAAATAACATGGTCACCAATTAATTTAAAATACACACAGTGATATGCTTTTCTTCTGGTGAAGCCAAGTCCCCGTATAAATGTATCAAATTTCTGATACCACATCCTTGGCGACTATTTTAACCCATACAGAGACTTATTTAACTTGCATACCAATTATTTCTTACCCTTCACCGCAAAAACTTCAGGTTGCTTCACGTATACTTCCTCTTCTAGATCCCCGTGAAGAAATTCTGTCTTCACATCCATCTGTTCTACCTCAAAATCAAAAGCAACAACAACAGATAAAAGTAATATAATAGAAGTTACCTTGGCAATAGGAGAAAAAATCACCAAAATCAATTTCCGGCACCTGGGAATAACCTTTTGCTACCAACCGAGCTTTGTATTTCTCGACCTTTCCTTCTACATTTGTCTTCTTCTTTAACACCCATTTGCTCCCAATGGGTTTCCTTCCAGTCGGCAACTCCACCAAAGCCCAAGCCTCATTTTTGTGCAAAGATGCCATTTCATCAACCATGGCCTCTTTCCAGAGTTTTCCATCCTCTGAATCTACTGTTTCCTTTACAGTTTTGGGATCATCATCAGTACTAGATAAAGAAAAATTTGAACAAAAAGCAGATGGACTATACCTTTCCGGCTGCCTTCTTTCTCGAACTGATCTTCTCACACTTGGAGTTTGTGGCTCTTCATCTTCTGATTCCTCCTCTGCTGTAGAGTCTGATTCTTCCTCCTTAAGCTCAAACTCTTTCTTGTCAGGTTCCTTTGGTTGGAATTCATGTTTAATAACATCTTTTACCTCTCTGAACACCACATCTCGGCTGTACACAACCTTTCATGTGATTGGGTTCCAAAGCTTATAACCCTTTAAACCATCCTTATACCCAATAAAGATTCACTTTTCATATTTACTATCCAACTTGGTTCGTTTCTCCTTTGGAACATGTACATATGCATCACATCCAAATACCCTTAGATGTGAAAGAGAGGGTTTCTTACCAGTCCATACCTCTTGTGGAGTCTTATCCTCCAATGATGATCAAGGTGACCTGTTAACCAGGTAACATGTAGTATCCACCGCCTCTGCCCAGAATTCCTGTCCTAACCCGGCACCACTGAGCATACTTCTTGCCCTTTCCATCAACATCTTATTCATTCTTTCTGCAACTCCATTTTACTGAGGTGTATATGGAGTAGTCTTCTGTCGTGCTATACTACACTTCTTATAGAATTCTTCAAATTCCTTGCTATAAAACTCTCCACCATTATCTGTCCTCAACACCTTTATCTTCTTCTCTGTCTAATTTTCCACGAGAGCCTTAAATTCTTTAAACCTGTCAAAGGCTTCAGATTTCTTCTTAAGGAAATATATCCATGTATTCCTTGAGAAGTCATCTATAAATGATACATATTACATAGACATACCCATTGATGGAACCTTCATAGGTCCAAACACATCACTGTGCACAAGTTCTAATATCTGTTTCGCCCTCTTACTACCAGAGGGGAAACTCACTCGATTCTGCTTCCCATATACACAATTTTCACAAAAATCAAAATCCAAAGAGCTATCACTCATACCTTCTACCATACCTTTACTATGAAGTATTCAAAGGCCCTTCTCTCCAGTATGTCCAAGCCTTTGATGCCACAACATGATCTTCTCTCCAGAGACCACTAGATTTTCTGCTCCACTTTCAGGAACCACAGAACCGTTGCACCCATCAATAATAGTGCTACCTTGCAGCTTGTACAGATTTCCAATTCGAACTCCCCGCATCAATACCAATGCTCCCTGAACCATTTTGCAGGTATCCTTCTCGAACACTGTTTTTACACCTGCATCATCCAACTTGCTTACAGAAATCAGATTTCTGGCCAATGCATGAATATGCAGAACACCCGAAAGTGTTCTAACCCTTCCACCTTGCAACTTCAACTTTACTTTCCTGCGACCAATGATTCTAGCCTTCTTATCATCCCCTAAGAAGACATCACCACCATTGTATTTCTCATACTCGCAGAACCACTCTCTATGGGGAGTGAAGTGAAAGGATGCACCTGAGTCAATCAACCATGCCTCATGATCTACATGTGTAATTGAAGAAGCCAAGTACACATCACCACCTTCATCTGAGGTGGTTTTTGCCTCTACAAAAGGAGCATCATCAGATCCCTTTCCTTTATCAAGAGCTTTAGATTTATAGTCCCTTTTGAAGTGCCCTTCCTTTCCGCATTTCCAGCACACCACCTTTACAGGTTTTCCTGGAGATTTAGATCTCCCTCTAGATTTAGATCTCCCACTCGATGACTTATTTTTGTTTCTGTTCTGGGACCGTCTTCGTACAGACAAGCCATCACCATTCTGGCTCTCCATATTTTTTCGTCTCATCTCCTCCGTTAGCAAGGTTGAGACTATTTCATCAAACTGTAAGGCAGTTGCATTGCTACCTATTGCAATAACCAGACTATCCCACGAATTTGGTAGAGAACACAACAAACTGATGCACTTATCTTCATCTGAAATTTTAATATCAACAGATGCTAACTGACTTACCACAATATTAAATGTGTTTAGATGCTCTGTCACTGAGTCTCCATCTTTCATCCTCAGGTTATACAACTTTTTCTGCAAGAACAGTTTATTCACCAGAGACTTAGATTAGTACAAAGTCCCTAACTTGTCCCACAAATCCTTGATCGTAGCTTCCCCTGAGACATTCAACAATACTGAATCTGAGACACACAATCGTATTTTTCTCTTTGCCTTCCGATCCAACTTCTTCCATTCTTCATCGGACACTCCTGTTGGTTTAGTTCCCGGATCTACCGCGATCCACTGATCTTTATCCACCAACAGATCCTCCATATTGAGTTTCCACAACTCAAAACTTTGACCATTAAATTTCTCGATCTCTATATTTCCACTGCTTGCCATCTTCTTTTACCACCAGAATCGATCTCGCAGATCTCCCACTGAACAGGGTCTACCACAGGCCCGAGCGAAACCCCTCAGCAACAAAGGCGTCCCCTTGAAGCCAAAACCGCTCTGATACCAAATGTAGGTTTTAGCCTTGTACAAAAATTACTTGCACACGAGTTCTAAAACACAAAAAATAAATAATGCAAGAGCATAACACATAAAACACATATACACAGAGATTTTCCCTTGGATCCCAAAATCGAGACTACCAACTTGCTTTTTCATTATGTTCCTGTTAGAGTCGGTCTAGTAGACCTCCATCAGCGATCAAAGCTCTTTGCATTTGCATAAGTAGGTGTCTCATCAGTGTCATTTCATTGCATTCAATTAGGCATGCCATAACCCTGATGGAGGAGCTGGTGTCTTTATTCCCCTCTTGGCACTGCTGGATCAAAGTTGTTTCAGTCAATAAACTATTTCAAGGTTTCTTGTCTTGTCTTGAGGTCAAAAGTCTTAGGTCTAGGGTTTAGGTCCAATTTGTCTTTAAGGTTAGGTCTTTAAAAGTCAATAAATGCCCAGCAGGCCAGAGGGATGACTATCGAAGTGTTTCTTCAAAAGATTTCATCTTGTACAGCTAATTTTTACCTTGGATTTAAAAACCCTGTTTTTAAAGCCCAAGGTCATTTTCTCAAAGTTTTGTAAAAAGTTGTAAAAATTCAAAATTCTTTGAAAGTCAGCATGCAGCCCTGGTCCCCTTTGCCAAGATTCCTCAGAAGCTATCCCTGCAAAAATTTTCAAGAAAAACATCAATTCAACCAATTTCAGGACAAAAGGAAACCATAAAGTCAGCAGCATTCAAAGTTTGAAAAAGTGTCATGATAAACATTAGAAAGAGGGTTTGAAATGAAATTAATTTAAAACAAGACTATA
Source organism: Pinus tabuliformis (assembly GCA_031772625.1). NCBI lineage: Eukaryota > Viridiplantae > Streptophyta > Pinopsida > Pinales > Pinaceae > Pinus > Pinus tabuliformis. The sequence goes on along the minus strand of CM062810.1, from coordinate 662,794,643 downwards.
AAGCCCCTTTCTCCCTCCATTTAGTCTTCATTGTGCCTCAAAGCAATAGAGAGAATCGTTTTGAAGAAAATTTGGGCGAGTTTGTCTAGTCTGCCTGCGCGCGACCCATTGAGACTGGCGCGCGACCCGTTGGGCGAGCGCGACCCGTCAGGCTGCCCATTCCAGTTCAGAAATTACACAGGCGCGACCCGTTGAGGGCGCGCGACCCATTGGGCAGTGTGCGCGACCTATTGGGAATTCCTCTGCCAAATTTCGCCAGTAAGCTGCTAAATAAGCAATAGAGAGAATCGTTTTGAAGAAAATTTGGCGAGTTTGTCTAGTCTGCCTGCGCGCGACCCATTGAGACTGGCGAGCGACCCGTTGGGCGAGCGCGATCCGTCAGGCTGCCCATTCCAGTTCATGTCAAAATGAGTATGTTTCCTTGATGAGGCTTATCATGCGCTATTTCACCTGTGAGGGCATATTTTCACGTGTGTATTCATACCATATTCGTTTGTTGATGCATTTCACACGGGTACGGATGATGAACATCCCTGTTTTCCTGTGCCAGAATATTGAGAGGATGGTGCCCTTGGTGCAGAAAAGGAGTCCAGCACAGCAGAACAGGAGCATCTATAATTATGGTTTGATCCAGCTTGTGGTCATACATCAGTTGGCTCAGCAGGGTATCCCATGGGAGGATTTTATCTCTCGGGATTTTTTCACAGCATCAGCATCATCACCCCCTGAGGTTGTTCATGAGGAGGGAGGGCCTTCACAGAAGCATGATATTCCTAAGACCAGACATGTCAGCTCTCCTCCATTGGTCACATATCAGAGAGGCCACAGGGCCTTATTTGCAGCAGCTAGGCAAGTATTTTCTCCACACCAGGTGGAAGGGGTCTCGCCTTCTTCATCAGCACCACGAGTGTTATCTCCACACCAGGTGGAAGGGGCCTCGTCTCCGACAGCAGCAGAGATACCAGAGAGAGGCAAACAGCCCAAGATTGATGAGGGGCCATCAGGTGTTCCAGGCATAGAGGTTGTTGATCTTGACATCAGTTCTCCTAGCCTAGAGTCAAAGGAGATCATTCAGCACCTAAGAGCTGAAAATGATTCATTGCAGCAAAGATTGGAAAGGGAAAATTGGACAATCACCTACTTAGAGCAGCGCAACAAGCAACTTGAGGAGGAGCACACTCTTGATGAGTTGCGGAGGATCCATGAGGACCGCAACTTGGCTCGAAAGAGACCCGGCGATTTGGTACCCATTGAGCGAGAGGCTATGCTTCTCCGGGTCAATGCTCATTTGGAGAGGTTGCTGGCCAAGGCCAACCAAGATAAGGACTTGCTCAGGAACATGAAAAATCACTATTGGGCACGAATGCACGTATGCAAGGCGAAAATGAAGGTGATCCAAGGGCGGTTAACCAAAGCACTAAAACAAAGGAAAAGGTCCGATCCCCTCCATATCTTGGTTGAGGCTTCCTTGAAGGATCATGGTGTTAAATAACTCACTTCCAGCACAAAATTCTAAAAATTTTGAGCATTTTTGGTCATTTGTGATATTTTTTGGCAAAAAACAGGTTTTCTCCACCAACGGGTCGCGCGCCGCGCGCGACCCTTTCGTTGGGAAACTCCATTTTGGAAAAACTCAGCATTTCTGGATTTTTCATGGAAAGTTACACTTGCTCAGCCATTGCCAAGAAATTTCACCAAGTTTTGGGCCTCCAGAAAGTCAAAAAACAAGCAAAAAATGACTTTCTGCCACATTTTTGACACACAGGAAGCAGTCTTGGGAGATTGCAATTTTGGAGGGGCAAATGACCACCAAATTCAGAAATTCCACTTGGGTTGGAAAGTAGACATCCAGAACTTTCCAACAAGCCCACTTTTGCCTCATTTGGACACCTGGAAGTACCTCAAAATCAGCTCCAAAGTAGCGCGACCCGTTCAGGAAAAGTGCGCGACCCGTTGGGCAGTTTTCACAGGAATTCATCTACAGCTCAGGAATTCGCCCAACTTTGACCAGTTTTGACTTGTGATGGGATTTTTCACCCTCTTTGATGTAATTTATGTATTTTCATGTTGACATGACACTTATTTACCTATTCTAGAAGATTCATTCATGAAATAGCAAACATTTAATGAATGAATTGGTTTCCTAGCTTATAGAGGCAAGTTGTTTTGACTGCCTAGATTTTAGTGCTAAGTTTAGAATTGGTTGAAACAGCTCCTAGAAGGATGAGCTCGTCCCCTAGAGGCAAGGAAAGGTGTTAGTTTTCCTATATTATGTATTTTCTTAGTCATTTTCAGAGGTTGGAGGGTTGGACTCTTGAGGGAGAAAGCTCTATTGTATTACTCATTGTATCTCTGCAATTTTGGCAAAGGAAGAAAGACCAGGGTTTCGCAGTCTTTTTGGGATTCCTGTGGTTACATGTATTGATGGTGTGTATCTCTTTGTACTTGTAAATTTGTTATGTGATTCATCATCTTACTTTTCCTTCTGCAAATTAGGCGAATGATATGTTAAAGTAGAATTCATGATTGTCATGCTCTGCTTTTAAGTTTGCTTAATATCTATGTTTTCATCTGTCTAAAGAGAACTCTTGAAGGTTTCTTGCTCTCTTTAGCTCCTCGCCAGTCATTCCTATCCATTCACTTAATTCAAAGGCATCAATACAGTCTCCTACCTTGCCCCAAAGAACCCCCTGCAAAAACTGTGTCCAATCCCCGCACCCAAAATTGCCTTTCCCCGATTGTCCACCAAAATCCTAAAACTTCCCAATTCAAACCTTTTTATCAGTTTACTAGCCTAAAATCAGTGTTCCCTTATTGGTTATCTCGCACATTGAAGATTTTTATCGAGATATACCGGAGAGAGCCCTCTCCTGCCCCATAGGGCTAGCTACGAGGCTAAGTGGTTTGATGTTGCCTTGGAGTTTACCCTTTTCAGCCTGAGGTGAAATTTCAAGCACTAACAGTTCCTTTGAATGTTATAATACTTATTTATACACACCGAAGCATCCAATACCATGGAACAAAAACCATCGCGTCCAATACCATGGACCAAAAACCATCGCGTCCAAAAACATGTGCGAAAATCATGCACAAAACCATAGGTGGGTCTGCCCATCCTAACATAGGGTCCAAAACCAAAATTTTCTGGGGCGCTGCCCTGGACCCCATAAAGTGGGGTTACAGGTACGCCTCAAAATCCTTGTGACACCCCCTCGCTACACAACCGGCGCAATGAAGTGGGGCTCCGTCCCCCCTCTAACCCCCAGATTAACTACGTGGGCTAGTCGTGGAAAGAATATAACACAACCCAACATCTACCATACCCATATTTTCTCTGAACTAAATGAACTTAGCTCTTCCTAGAGCCTTTGAGAGTATTTCTACAACCTGATCTCCTGTGGGGACATACTACAGTTGTACTACCCCACGCTAAACACAGTCTGTGATAAAGTGACATATAATATCAATGTGTTTCGATGGATCATGAAATACTGGATTCTCAGAGAGTTTGATACAACTCTGATTATCACAGTAAGCCTTGGTTGCTTCCATCCTTTTTCTGAACAAAATCACAAGATGTTTTCTAAGCCATATAGCTTCGCACGTAGTTGTGTTGGTTTCCATATATTCTGCTTTTGCTGAGCTTAGAGCTACCGTATTCTGCTTCCTGTTGCATCAAGATATCATCCATGATCCAACATTGAAGCAATACCCATAGGTACTTTTTCGGTCCACTGAACTACCTACCCAATCTGCATCTGTGAACCCATTCAATTTGACGTCCTCCCCTCGGAAGTATTTCAAACCATATCTGACTATTCCATGCACATACCTAAGAATGTGTCTAGATGCTACCCAATGCACCCTTTTAGGTTCCATCATGAACTGACTAAGAGTGTTGATAGCAACGCAAATGTCTGGCCTAGTGTTGACCAGATACATGAGCGACCCAATGAGTTGTCTATACAAGGTGGGGTCGACTTCCTTGTCTCCTGATGCATCTATGTTCTTCCAGTTGGTGATCATGGGTGTAGCCATGGGTCGACAATCCTAAATTTTGAATCTCTTCAGAATATCTTTCGCATATCTTCCTTGCCCAAGGAATATCCCCCCATTCTTATACCAAACTTACAACCCTAGAAAATAATGCATCACCTCATATCCTTCATGCCGAAATCAGCTTCAATATTCTTCTTGCAATCCTGTATGAGCTTGGATGACCCTGTTAAAAACAAGTCATCCACATATAATACCAGAATAAATGGCTCATTCTCTACCATCAAATAGTAGAGATTGGGATAAACATCACTCTTGAAAAATCCCAACTTCTACAAGTAACTATCAATTCAATTATACCATGCTCTGGGTGTCTGCTTGAGCCCATACACGAACTTCTTTAATCTGCATGCATGAGGTCTCTTCTCATGAGTTTTGAAGCCTTCAAGTTGTTCTATATCACCTCCTCTTCTATCACCCTGTTCAAGAATGTTGTCTTAACATCCATCTGGTGAATCTCCCATCCCATTTGAGCTGCTAAGGATATAACGGATCTGATAGAGGTATAATGGGACACTGGGGTGAAGGTCCCTTCATATCCTATTCCTTCTTTCTGTGCAAACCCCTTTTCCACAAACCTTGCCTTGTACTTTTCTATACTACCATCTGCATCATACTTGATCTTATAGATCCATCTTGATCCTACAACTAATCTATCCTCTAGTCTAGGTACTAATTTGCACACATCATTTGTCATGATAGAGTTGTACTCTTCTACAATGGTATCCACCCAAACTTGGTGTTGAACAACTTCTTGAAAGCTTGAGGGTTCTTCAACCTGAGCTACCAATGCCTGGTATCTATCAGGTTGTCTATGCTGCCTTTTCTCGGTTCTAGGAGCTCCAACAAACTCCTCTGTGTCCCTCAGTGTATGTCATACTGCTTTGTTGGTTCTACCACCCGTGGTGGGGGGCTCAATCAACTCCTCCTCCTGTTGTTCCATCTACTGAGAACTATCTGGATTTCCTTCTTCTGAGGAAATATTGGTACTAGTCATTGTACTCGATCCAGGTGTCTGTCCTCATACTTGTCCTCCTTGTTGACCCTGCTGCTGCTGGACTAATCGAATATCTACTGACTAAACTTCTGCTGGAATCTCTCAAGATTTCTTGAAAGCTCTATCCTCCATGAACTTTGCATCCCGCCTCACTACAATCTTCTTGCTACTAGGAATGTAGATTTTGTATGCCTTTGAGGTCTCGTTATATTCTACGAAATACCCCTTTTATGTAGTCTGATCCAGTTTACTACGCTTCTCATCTAGAAAGTGACAATATACCACACTTCTAAATATCCCAAGATGAATGACTTCTGGCTTCTTCCCTGTGAAGACTCCTTCGGATGTTTTCTTCCCCAATGCTCTATGAGGAGTTCTATTCTGGATATACACCGCCGTGTTGCAAGATTCTGCCCATAAGAACTTAGGTAGATCCTGATCATACAACATAGATTTGGCTGCCCCAACAATAGTTCTATTTTTCTGCTCTGCTACTCCATTATGCTCTGGATTATATGGAGTTGTCCACTCTCTTTTGATGCCCTCCTTTGCACAAAAGTTTATGAAGTCTCTATCTGTATATTCTCCACCATTATATGAACACAATACCTTTATCTTTTTCCCTGTCATATTTTCAACAAGAGCCTTAAAATCTTTGAATCGATCAAAGACCTCATCCCTTGTCTTTAAGAAATAGATCCAAGTTTTTCTAGAATGATCATCAATAAAGGTAACGAAATATTCACCACCACTAAGAGCTCTTGTGGACATTGGACCACATATATTTAAGTGTATCAATCCCAATACACATTTTTCTCTATTGTTACTTTTGGAAAAATATGCTTTAGCATACTTCCCTAGCACACATCCTCGACATAAGTCATCATGCTCACTACTAAGGGTTGGTACTCATGTAACAGTCTCTCTGATCATCCTTTGTGCTCCATGGTGTAAGTGTCCCATTCGCCTGTGCCATAATTCATTTCGTTCTTTTCCACCATTATAAATGTTGTCTATTAATGCCATTGGAGATTCAAGCTGCAACCTATACAATTTGTTGCTTCGAGTCCCAATTTGTCTCTTCTTCTTCCATCTTGGATGCTTGGCATATACTTTATTTACTTTGAAGTATACATCGTATCCCTTGTCCTGTAACTGGGACACTGAAATCAGATTCATTCCTAATCCCACACATGCAGAACATTGGCGGCTCAGATGTTGGTACCTGGTTCCATCTGAAATGTTATGGTGCCTCTCCCTACTGGAGTACATTTTGTGCAGTTTCCCATAGTAATTTGGAAGTCCATTTGTTCTTCTTGATATCTCGAAAAATGTTCTTGTACTCCAGTCATGAGCTGAAGCCCTGCTATCAATATACCAAACATTAGTTGGCGCTGAATTCTGAGACACTTTGAGTATCCATCTTTGTGCTATTTTCAAACGATTTCTGATGCTACCCTGCCCTAGCAACTGCTGCAGGAAAAATTGTGTCCCACCCAAGAAACCCCTCTTCGTTGAATCTTCTAATGCATTGCTCCTTTTGCCATCGATATATTTCTATATGGACATATTACCTCTCTATCGACTCACTTAGAGAGAGCTTTAACACGAAAATCTAGCCCTCCTGGCCTGAACTGCGCAAATCCCCCAGGGATTCTAATTATTGCCTCTGCAGGAATTTTAAATTCCTTTCTTCCTTCAACGTTAGGTCTTCTGACTCTTTTCATCTTGCTTAACCTGGCTCTAATTCCATGTGAAAATTTGTAAATAGAAATCCAAATGCAGTGATTAATATTATTTCTTCTACTTATTAAGTGAGAAATAAGTTATTCACAATGTTCTTACGACAAATATCGAAATACATTCTACTGCAGCCTTCACAATTAAAATAATGTGGAAAGTAAATGCAAATAAAAATACTGGCACAAATACAACCATGATGACACAATTATTTTTGGACAATCGTCCCAGGAAAAACCCAATGTGGGAAAACCGGTGTAGTAGATGAGAGTTTCTTTATTATTCTTTAGAAAAAATCTCATGTACAAGTTACAATCAACATAATAAAAGAGGATTCTCTGTGAGAAAATTTACAGACTCTTCCTAACAAGTTTCTAATCAAGGAGAAGTGCTTCTCTTCCCTCCGCGTCTCATTGCGTCCCAATGTCAACCTTCCCATGTTGTCCCAACGTCAGACTGCCCACATAGTCCCAACGTCAAACAGCCCCTGCGTTGTCTCTCCCTGCATCAAAACTTTTGCGTTGTCCTCCATCTGCTCTGTGTCTTCTTCCCTTGCACTCCTGACTGATGCTGATTACCCTCACTCTCTTTTCCACCTGAAACTCTCCCTCTGATTCAATTTTCTCTTACCGAACTTCAACTAGTGAGAAAATCGATCTTACTCTACTAACTGAGTATCTGCCTCTGGTGAGTTCTCCAAGTGTTCATCAAGCCTCCTCTTATAGTCCTCTCTTTGATCAATCAATGACCCATATTAGATCCTAATCAATGGCTAGGATCATATTGACTTGACCTCTTCCTTCTTCTAGAAGTTACACCCACAGTTTAGATTAATATCCATTAATTATTTTAATTTCCTAAGTTTAGACTTAGGGACCCATTAAAAATAATTAATTATTTTAATAAAACTGTCTCTCGGTGGAATTTCCCAAAACTATTTCTGGGTATAGGAGAATGAATGTGTCCAAACCTCCCTGCAAAATTTGAGACTTAGAGCACATCCGATGCTACCAGAAATCAACAACGTTCTCTTCCTCTTACACATTCCATTCCCAATAGCTTCCAACCAGAGTTCCTTAATTGTAGTCAACCACCTCATACTTCATATGAAGAAATATTATGTTGATTTCATCTAGTGTGACTTATGCCTTCTTGCATCCTTTCGGAGGAGGATATTTTTTTCCCTTGATCATGCTTCTCAAGATAGAAGTAGTGATCCATGTTACCTGCAACCATACGACATGACTTGATAATATTAAATACAAGCATACATACCTCATTTTATCTTTAGGTCATCTAGGCTTCTTCCAGTAGGTTCCTTGATTGAAAAGATCTTCAACCCCTTGATCTGCTTCATTTCTCATGTCATCATACCATCATCCAATGAATTCCATAAGTTGGAGTTGTTGATGAAACACTTGCTTCTACTCTAGAACTGTGAACCCTTCGATGAAGATTCCATCAGAGAATCTTGAGGATCTCGCATATTCTTATTCCACAGATGTTTCCCTTTTGATTGATGTATGATAAAACTTGCCCTAAATGACTTTCTCCTTTGATCTTTCAATGAGGTCACCAAGAGCTATATTGACTACCATAGATTTTGTTCCATAGGTCCTTCATATTTCTCTATGGTGATGCCACAAGCTCTTGCTTCTAATGCTTCTCCTTCCTTGTTCTTTCTTCTTTAAGTTTCCTCCATTTCTTTGGTGAAATGGGCTTCTTCTCGATTCTTCTTGTTATTGTACTTCTTAAGCTAATGACAATCTTTCCTATAAAGTACTTAACCTTCCATAGCATTGAATTTCAGCTGTGCTTTTTCCCCTTTCCCGAGTACCAGAATTTTCCAAACTTCCTTTCCTTCCAGCAAATGTTTGAGTCCTCAACTTGTCCTTTTCTATCTTGCATAGAAATCACAAGTTGAACTTATCCCATGAATTTTGTTACCCTCGTGATGATGTCACGAGTCTTGATTTCTAATGCTTCTAAGATGTCATACCACATCCTATTGCAAACATAACCTATGCAGGATATAGGAGCAAGTGAGAGAGACTATCTTAATGATTTCTTACTACCTCTTACCATGCAACTCCTCCTATCCTTTTAGTGATATGAACTTTCTTTTCATGTAATGTTCATAATTCTTCCAACTTCTTTGATGTCTCCAATATTGTTATGTGAGAGGACTTTAAGAGTTCCTTCCCATGAATTCAAAGGAAACCTTTTCCATTGATATGTTTCATGACTTCACTTATCTATGAGGACTATTACAATCCTCCTTATTCCATGCAAGGACCTTTGGTCACCCAACCAACTTAAAGATTTCCTTGCAAAACGAAGTCATTTAACCAAAATTGATTAAAGAATGAAAAATACTTACTTGTCATGTGAAGATGAAATATTCACCTTGATCATGTTGAATGTGGTTGAAGTAGATGCATTGATGCTTCCTTCGAATGAGATCCTTGTTATAATGATAGGAAGCTTGCCTTCTTGCCTTCAAGATACTTCGACTTATATGTCTGATCCTTATGATTAAAAAAATGTTGATATACTTGAGATGACATTGTATTGCTATCACACAAGTGGACTATGGAACCTTGTAGCATTTTATTGAAGTTTCAGCATTGTGTAGAACCATAGAGCATTGAGATCACTTGCCTTAATTATCATCTTATAGTACTGAGACCCATCACTTAATATTACTATGGCTATATAAACGGACACCTTCATTCTACATCGAGTACTATCCATACAAACTATGACTGAGGTATAGTGAAACCTATTTCTGAGCACTATGTTGTAGATGATCTGCTTCTATATGCCATTAAATATGTATAATCAAGCTCTGGAAATCTGAGTTGTCAAGATTGTTCTCTTCAATCTGAGGTTGTGACTATCACTGGTATGCTGAGATCATGCCATTGTGAGATTATCGATATCATTGTGGTACGACATAGACCGAGACCGTGAGAGGCACTGAAACTACTGCCATGTATCTGAGTTCCAAGTATTGTGATCTAACATCGAGACCTCATCTTTTTACTGAGATTACTTAATCATCTTGTGATTTTCTACTGTGACATCAAGATTCCAATAGCACTGTGACTGTGGGTAGTTATAGATTGTTGGTGTACACTGATTCTTCAATCTTTGATGTATATCTTGATCCTTTTCTTTTGATAACCTTCAACTTGCTTTGATGCCCTTCTTAAAACTTAATCCTTGAATGTCTCTTTTATGCCCTGCCTTTGACTTCAGCACCTTAGCTCTGATACCATGTTGAAGAATCTAGGGCAATTAGGTTAATAATATTCTTCTCACGATGATAACTATTTGTGAAGTACTTTTTACTTTTTCTTATTAGCACAATCTTCTCTTGTTATTATTAGAGTGTGTTTTCTTACTTCATCAAATAGTTACCAAAACAAAAGAGACAAGAATACAAGATGTTGGCTTTTTTCCAGGGCCAAAACATCTCCCTTTGAGAGGAAAAGCCGCACAAATTCTTCTTATAGAGATTCCAATTGATGAATACCAAAACAAAGACCCTTGACCTATGTTGTCATTCCCAGACCAAGACACAATCAGCCTTCTTCCTTGATTTTACGTTTCAAACTTGTATCTTGCACTAAATCTTGTTGAGTATCTTCTTCATTAGCAGACACTTCCTCTTTGTCCTAGTCTGTATCAAAACAGACCTTCAGTCCCTTCCAGTGGACACCTGCAATTTTCTTGGGCTTGTCACGAATTCCCAGTCCCTGTTTACCTGTTGTAGATTTATCTTGGATAGGATAGGCCATAGTTAGGTATCCAAAGTTAAATAGTGCCCTGTTCATATGAAGTCCAAATGAACTAATTTTTTTAACAATGATAATATTCTTGAATTAAGCACATATGACAATGAAAATCTATAATAGAGTGATTAATTCACACTTAATTACACTAGCTGGACATTCAATCTACAACCTACACACACTAACTACTATGAATTTTCTAAATAAGATGGAGACTGTACAACTCATGATAAAGGGTAGCTCGTCCTTTTCTTAAAAAGGAAACCTATTTACTCAGCTATAAAGTTACAATACATGTGGGATATATAAACGAAAAAAAAAGAGACAAAAAAGAAGAAAATAGATAGGGATAAGCCATGACATAAAAAAGATAATATGACCGAAAAATTCTAATGGGATAATTTGCTTTTTGATCATAATTTAATTCAACTAGAATGCATTTAGTTACCTTACGAGATGTTGATATACTAACCAGTCTGGAAAATATTTCCGTTCACAAACTTTGTGATTTTTTCTGACCCATGAAAAATTGCGCACAAAAAATCGTAATTTTTTCAAAACATCACCGAAAAATTGGGAAGATATCGCGCAGCGGCTGCAAATATCGCCGGGTGCACGGGTTTGCAAGTTTCAAAAGCAAATTTTGGGTTTTTTTGGTCATTTTGCTTTGTTGGTCTTGGTGAAGGCAGGGAAAAAGCTTGGTGGTGATTTTCAAGGAGTGATTGAGGATCAAACATCCATTATCATCATCAACCAAATTTTTTTTGTGGATCAAAGATTCAAAATCAGTCAGACAAACTTCATTTCTTTCATTCACAGGTATGTTCTTGAAAACCCCTATGTTATTGGTTTTTTTCATTGATTTAGGCTTATGCTTGCTTGCCTCTTTGCCTCCCAACATTTTCCTTCTTTATTCTTTTTGTCATTTGCTATGATTTTCATGCCCATGAACCAATGTAAGGGTTTTCTCCATATTTGGACAACAAACTTCATTTTTGTTTTTAACTTTCTTATGCACCCTCTTATTGCCATTTTTCATTGCAAATAATGTAGCAAAAAAATGAATTCTTTTAATGAAGAGGCTGTTATTTTTTGTGTGGTGGGGGTTTAATGCCATTTTTTCGTAAGCGAACAAAGTTCATTCTTCAGGTTAAATACTCCACAAGACTTGGAATATAAAGATCTCCATTGAGATACAAGAATATATATTAAATATATGAATAAGAATGATGATACAAATCCTCATTATTTATATATATTTATTCGTCACATTGCCTTTCTCCTCAAAAAATCTTTGTCCTCAAAGCTTGTTGATGCAAAAGGCTTGATCTCTTTTTCGGTTTCGAATATCTTCTCGTCTCAGCACTTTCATCTTCGTTGATACAAGTTGATATGATCTTCTAAGTGACAAACAAAATTGTCATACAGAGAAGGGATCAGACCATCCTAGATTAATCTTCTGTGGAATATTCTGATCACTGGAATTTGGTAACGAGTTGTCATCATAGGACTGGATTGAAGTTACCTCAATATTCTTTGGAACATCTGTTAGTTGTTTTTGTCCTGAATAGTCCCGATACGTAGCTTGGTTGAGTTGTCTACTCTCATGATTTGGATGTCGATAGGGAACTTTTTTGGTTTGACTTTCCTTTACTAGGTGTGTGGAATTTTTTTGATTTTCTTCTTGTGAGGATGTTGTTGAATTGGTTACAGAACATTCACTTGGGATGTTCATTGTCTGAACTGCAACGTTTAAGTTTGTATTTTCTTCAACTTGCTTGTCTTCTTCTTGAGTTGTGACATTCATTGGATAGGTATCTGTTTTTTTTTTTCAACTTGAATTCCTACATTTGATGCTTCCTTCTCGATAAGTTGTTGTACTTTGTTTTCTAATGACTTCTTATCCTTCTTAAGTTTCTTAATTTGCGTCAACAATTTTTCACTATGGTTTTTAAGCCGAGAAACTTCTTCATTTTTGTCATCACCGATCTTGTCAACTTCTCCTTGCATATTTTGTAGAACTTTTTTACCTTCTTGAAATGTTACTTTTGAAATATCTTGTATGTCATCTGGCGTTACTGAATTTGGCTTCAATGTAACATCTTGAAGTGTTTTTTTTTCTTTTTGTATGAAAATGTCAAAAACCTGTTTTTTGTATTCGGGATGAAGGAACCTAGGGTTTCCATCCATGGTGATCCAAGAATAATGTCTCTTAGGTCATTCCATGGGGATTGAACAGAGAATTATGATATAAATGTATAATCGTCAATGTTTAACTGAAAATCAGTTATTTCGTATTGTTTTTTTTTAAACAATCTAATTTTTCAATTATATTTGACTCCGGAACTACTAATTGGTTTGTGATTTTAGGCGTTATATAATTTTTATCTTCGGCGGGTGAAATAACAATAATGACATCTTTTCCTGTCATAGTTCCCTTAATTTTAAATAGTACTTTAACATAACCTGGTAAGGTTTCTAAAAGTTTTCATTTCTTCAATTCCGATTTAGACTCCATTTTTCTTTGTCAATATTTTTACGTCAACGATACTTAAATGTCAATGCTAACTAGCTAATTTAATATATTTTTTTATACTTCTTTTCACCACACGATGGACTTTTATAAAAAATGTATAAAAATATAATTATTTTTTGTTGTGTCTTGAACACCTTTTAATGAAAATCATAAATGACCTTTATGATTACTTCAATAATCACTTCACGTCTACTTGTAATTATCTTGAATTAATAAATAACGATTCAATATTTTTCTTAGTTACTTTATCTTATATAAAGATAACTTCCTCATATAAAGATGTGTCTTTTTTTTTATTATAAACCCAAACTTTTTTCTTTCACTTTTAAATTAAAGCATTCACCTTAAGCCTCAACGTTTATGACAATTATATTTTTCACAAGTCACACTAAATATAAGGAAGAGTCGCACTGCTTGAATTTTCGTTGCATCCTCACATTAAAATCACTAACCCAACATTCCCAATGGATGTTACCCAAGGTCACAACCCTTAAGATTTGAACTAATAAAATTATTCGGACCACTTTTTTTTCCAATGTTATCCAAAATATCTTTTGTTGCCTATAAGATAGCAAATGACAATGATTCACTTTATGAGTGCGGATAAGATGCAACACATTACAATGTGGGCAGAAGAGTGGCTCAAGTGGAATTAGTGGGGTTGAGGAAGATCAACACGAACAAAGGTAGGGTAGTGGCCTGCTACGACTTCGAACGACGACATAGGTGTTTTACAACAATGTTCTATTCGCAGACTCATGTCGGGCGGAACAATGGTGTTAAGCGGAAACAAATGTGGCTTCAGGGACGATGTTGATAGATTATGTGGCTACAATGATTACACCTCTTACAGAGTCCAGAGGAAGTGATAGCTCCAATGGAGTTGATCGGTTTGACATATTAATGTCTTAATTGTGACTATATGTAGTCATGCGGTTGCTGGGAGTGGTGCTTGGAGTGGCATTGTCAGAACTGTGAATGGCTGACTGTGCTACTATGTATAGAACCTGTTAGCGCTTGAAATTTCACCTCAGGCTGAGAAAGGTAAACCTCAAGGCAACATCAAACCATTTAGCCTCGTAGCTAGCCCTACGGGGCAGGAGAAGGCTCTCTCCGGTCTATCTCGTAAAATCTTCAATAGATGAGATGACCAATAAGGTAACACTGATATTAGGCTAGTAAACTGATCAAAGAGTTTGATTTGGGATTTTTTGAGTTTTTGGTGGCAAATTGAGGAGAGGGCAATTTCGGGTGCGGGGATTGGACACAATTTCTGCAGGGGGTTCCTTGGGGCGAGGTAGGAGACAGTGTTGATGCCTTTAACTGAGGTGGATGGTCAGGAAGGAAAGATGAAGAGATAAAGAGAGCAAACAATAACTTTGAATTCTCTTTAGACAGAAGAAAACATTGAAATTAAACAAACTTAAAAGCAGAGCATGGCAGGCATGAATTCTTACTTTAACACTTCATTTGTTTAATGTGCAGAAATAAAAGAAAGGAAATGAATCACATAACAATCTTACAAATACATTGAGAAACACACCATCAACACATGAGTCCACAAGAATCCCAAAGAGGACTGCAAAACCCTGGTCTTCCTTAGCCAAAAATTGCAGAGATACAGTGAATAATACAATGAAAGCTTATCCCTCAAGAGTCCAACCATGAAAATGAGCAAGAAAGTACATAATATAGATGATCTAACCTCTTTCCCTGCCTCCATGGGTCGAGCTCACTATCCTAGGAGCTGTTTCAACCACTTCTAAACTAAGCACTACAATCTAGGCAGTCAAAACAACTTGCCTCTATAAGCTAGGAAACCAATCCATTCATTAAATATTTACCCTTTACATGAATGAATCTTCTAGAAGTGTTAAACAAGAGTAAAAGTGTCTTAGAGTTACAATAATTACATCAAAGATAATCATCTTCCACCCCAAAAAGTCAAACTGGGTCAAAACTGCGTTTTCTGGGCTGTACAATGCAATCTGGCAAAAACTGCCTGACAGGTCGCGCGCCCCTGCCTGACGGGTCGCGCGCCTTTGGAGCGATGTTTGAGGCACTTTCAGGTGTCCAAATTGAGCAAAAGTGGGCTTGTTGGAAAGGTATGTGAGTCTACTTTCCAACCCAACTGGAATTTTTGAATTTAGAGGTCATTTGCCCTGTCAAAACTTAATTCTCCCAAGACTGGTTTCTGCAACTCAAAAAAGGGCCAGAAAGTCATTTTTTGGTAGTTTTTTGACCTTTTGGGGGACTAAACTGCACAAAATCTCAAGTCCATTCACAGGCATGTGTAACTTTGCATGAAAAATCTAGAAATGCTGAGTTTTTTCCAAACTGAGTTGCCATGATGAAGGGTCGCGCGCGAGGTGAGACCCGTTAATGGGAAAAACCTGCAAATTGCCTGAAAATGTCAAAATTCACCCAAAATTCTCAAATTTTTTTGGGATTTGTGTTGTGGTTGAGCTAATTAGTGCCTTGATCTTTGAGGGAAGCCTAAGCCAAGATACGGAGTGGATTGGTCCTCTTTTTCCGTTTAAGGGCCTCGGACAACCGCCTTTGAAACATTTTCATCTTGGCCTTGCACACATGCATTCTTGCCCAGTATTGGTTTTTCATGTTCCTCAGCAATTTCTTTTCTTGGTTGGCCTTAGCCAATAGCCTCTCCAAGTGTGCATTCTCCCGGATGAGCATGGACTCTCGGTCAACGGGCAATGAATCATCGGGTCTTCTTCGGTTCAAGACTCGGTCACTACGAATCCTCCATAACTCATCAAGTGCCTGCTCATCTTCCAACTGCTTGTTGCGCTGCTCAAGGTAGGTGTTGGTCCATTGTGCCCCCTCTAATCTCCTCTGCAAGGCATCATTTTCAGCTCTGAGATGCTGAATGATCTCCTTTGCCTCTTGGCTAGGAGAACTCGCCTCAAGGTCAACAAACTCAATATTGGGAACTCTTGATGGATCCTCATCAATCATGGGATGTTTGCCCCTCTCTGGTACCTGCGCTGGTGAAGAAAGCGAGGCCCCTTCCACCTGATGTGGAGATAACACTCGCTGAGCCGATGATGAAGGCGAGACCCCTCCCACCTGCTGTGGAGATATTACTCGCCAAGCTGCTGCAAACAAGGCCCTCTGGCCTCTCTGATAAGTGAGCTGAGGTGAGGAACTAACATGTCGAGTGACCGGAATATCAGGCTGCTGAGATGGTCCTCCCTCCTCCTGAATGACCTCAGGATGTGGCTGGGGTGGTGCTGTGAAATACTCACGGGAAATGAACTCCTCCCATGAGATGCCCTGCTGAGCCAACTGATGCAAGACTACGAGCTGAATCAAACCATAATGACATAGGCTCCTGTACTGCTGGGCCGGGCTCTTCCTCTGCATGACGGAGACCATCCTCTCAATGTTCTGATGAAAGAAGACCGGGATGTTCATCATCCGCACTCGAGTGAAGTGCATCAAGAGGCGAATGTGATATGAGTATACCTGGGAAAATCTGCCCTCACAGGTGAAATAAAGCATAATGAGTTTCAACATGGGGGCATACTGACTCCGGAGGAACCTGAAAGGAAACACACCGGCCAAATGTCTCATGAATGGTGGCCGGACAAAAGGCTCAAAGTGAACTGTATCCAATACCTTACGCTTATTCCAAATTTCCCCGACATTTGGAATCCCTGTAGCCTGTGCAATGATCTCGGGTGTCAAAATGAAATCCACCCCAGTAAGGTTAACATGTCCCTCATGCAAGTGCAAGACAAAGAGGTGGGCCAACTCTCGGTGATGTTGAATCCGAGAGATCCTCTCACAAAACTCATAACAGGACATGTACTGAAAGCAAGAAACTGCCAAAGGACAAGCTTGTAGACCTGCCAAAGAAGTAGGCTCCTCTCTCCTGTGATGGCCACATTTTCCACCTCTATGTGGCCTCCTCTGTACCTCAACCTTTGGAGATGATGAATGGTCATCACTCTGCTCATATGTTTCAGTGTCTGACATGTTTGAGGAGCAGAATGGACAAAATGTACTGCTGTTTCTGCCTTTAAAAGTGCTGAATTCTATGCTGTTTCAAGGGGACAATGACATGAGGGAAATGTTAGGGGAGGGACCTTTTTACAAGGAATTGGGAATACATGAACATAACAGGGAATTTAAGGAAACATTGCAAACAATTTTTGCATATAGGAATACATTTTTATACTCAGGGATATTGGGAAATCATTTACAAAGATCACTGCATATGGGAATACAAGTATAAAAAGGGAAAATATGGGAATATGAATACATGTATTAACAGGGGAAGATAAGGAAATATACAAAACTTTTTACATATTCACCAACAAATTGCTGTGTTTTCTCATGCATATGGTGCAGCAAGATTAGGGTTTGAGTGTTTTTGATGCTTTGGGAGAGGGGTAGGGTTTGTATTTGTAGTGATTAGGGAGAGGGGAGGGTTTGCATTTTACTTATGGAATAGTATGGGAAGCTAGATATGAGTACACATATGAGTGGAAAGGGGAAGGAGGGAAACAATTACAAAGGGAAAAAACCTTGAAACAACACAAACCCTAGCACATTTAACCATTAACATTACAGTCATTTGAAATTTCATCCACTTGCACAATTTAACTTTTAAACACAAGCATGAGGGTCATCAATCATAACCAACCACCAAACTGAAGTGTAGAGGGCCTACCTCGAACAATCTTGAAGATTTGAGGGAGTTTGAACGGTTTCGAATTGAATTTGCAGGGGAAACCTTGACGGGTCGCGCGCCACGCCCAACGGGTCGCGCGCGCTTGACGGGTCGCGCCCATTACAAAATGCACTGCGAAAATGGCGCTGACGGGTCGCGCGCACCTGACGGGTCGCGCGCCTGGCCTGACGGGTCGCGCGCCTGTCCTGAGCCCGAATTCGACCAGACTTTGCCCAAAACTCTTGAATGCTTGCTCACTCTCACTCCTCAATGCCTTGGATGCACAATGAGAGTAAAAGGAGGGAGATTGAGTGTTTATAGGTTTCATTTGAAAAAATTTCATGCTCAAACCCACTTTCTAAAGTTTTCTCATTGACACTTTTTAAAACTGACTTTTTGGCTTCCTTTGTCCTGAAATTGACTCTTTTAGTGCTTTGACTTGATTCTTTTCATAGGGAGATCATCTGAGGGATCTTGGCAAGGGGACCAGGGTTTCATGATGTCTGTTGCAGTCTTTTGAAAATTTCATCACTTTTTACAAAAATTAAAATGACCTTGGGTTTAAAAACAGAGTTTTTAAATCCAAGGTGAAAATGAACTGTACAAGATAAAAATATCAAAGAAACATCTTTACAATCCTCCCTCTGGCTTGCTGAGCACTTATGAACTTTCAGAGACATGACCTTGCAGAGATAAATGACCAAAACCCTAGACCTAGGACTTTGACCTCAAGACAAAACAAGACAAGCTTGAAAGAGCTTAATGACTGATATGACTGATCCAGCAAAGCCAAGAGGGGTATAAATACACTAGATCCTCCATCAGGGTTATGGCATGCCTAACGGGATGCAAAACTTGACACTGATGAGACACCTACCTATGCAAATGCAAAGAGTTTTGATCGCTGATGGAGGGCTTCAAGACCGACACTAACATTGGCTCCAATGGGGATGGTAGCTCCTTGGAGGTACCAAGAACCTTAGACCTCTGGGAGAGCAGACCAGTGCTTTATTAACATTGGGCAATGGAGTCAACTTTTACACATGTGACCAAACTTGAACAACTTTATTTGACTTGGACAATTGACTGAAATCTTAGACTTACTTTGACACTAACTTGACTCACTTTATGCAGAAAATTGACTGACTAAAACAACTTTAAAAAAATCCACACCAACTAATCACCATTTTCAGAATTATAGCCTTCACCTCGGGCCCCAAACTGAAGATGAGAGATCAGTTTCACACTTGCTGCAGAATGAAAGTAAAATGGTAATTACAATGAGAGTGATTAGAGCAGAAAATGCTCAAGCATGATACCTTTTGAGCAGCCGGCCATTCACCGACCCACCAAGACATTCATCACCGTTCATTTCTTTGAGAAGAAAAGCATTTGGACCACGGTATGCTGCAATTTTGTAGGGACCTTTCCACAAATTGTCGAACTTACCATGTTTCCCTTTATCTTCATTTCGGGCATCCCATCTCAAAACAACATCATCAATCTGAAAGTCCTCTGATTTAGCCTTTTTGTCATAGATTTTCTTTATGCGTTCCTGCAACTTAAGGGAATTTTGATGAACCTCTTCTCGTGTCTGCTGTAAATGAATCATTTGACTGATCCGCCGTTGCATAGGATCTTCCTCGCCACCAGATTCTTGAAACAACTTGGCTACTGGAACACTAAGTGAAGTAGGAAACACTGCATCTACTCCATAAACCAGTTCAAAAGGTGACATACCAATTGACTTCTTTTGACTTACCCGATCAGCCCATAATGCATTTACTAACTTCTTGTGCCAGCTTTTCTTATTTATTTCCAGTAATTTCTTTATGATATTCACTAGAGATTTGTTCGAAGATTCAGCTAGCCCATTACCTTGCGGATGGTAGGCGGTTGAATGCCCCAAGCTGATGTTATATTTATAGCAAAAATCAACCATTTTCTTCGATTTGAAAGCTGCTGCATTATCTGTAATCAACTTATGTGGACAGCCGAAACGTGACAATATATTATTTTCAAGAAAAGAGATAATTACCGAATCCGTGGCTTGCCGGGTGGGAATGGCTTCAATCCACTTCGTGAAGTAATCTGTGGCGGTCAAGATCCATCGATGCTGTCTGGAAGATGCTGGGTGGATTTCACCAGTAAAATCCAAGCCCCACTGCTGAAATGGTGCGCTGATTTCAATGGGCTTGAGAGGCAACGACTGTAACTTTTGTTTTCCTTGAAAAATTTGACATTCATGACAGCTCTTTACCACTTTATACACATCAGAAAATAAAGAAGGCCAATAGAAACCAGCTCTCAAGATCTTATTAGCCGTGGTCTTCCAAAACAAATGACCCCCACAGTCACCTTTATGAAAATCTTCTACCGTTGTCTTAGCTTCTTCTTCGACCAAACAGTTCAGCAATATGCCACCGGGATCTTTCCAATAAAGTGCTGATTTGATAATGCAAAATTTGGCAGCCTTTAGCTTCAACGTTCTAGCTTTGTTTCTAGGCATCCCAGGAGGTGAAGACAAATTTTGAAGCACGTAAACTATATCAGCATACCAAGGAGAAGACACAAAGATATCGGATACCTGTAGAACTGACTTTTCTTCATCTTCATCGGACAAGGCAGCAATCAAATTAATATCGAGGACGTGAAGATTTGTTTCAGCCATCATCTTAGCAAGACCTTGACCTTTAATCAACTTGGTAGGCTTAATTTCGACATCATACTCTAATAATGCAGCGATCCACTTACCCCTTCTTCCTTCCGGTTCCGTTTGCACTAAAACATCCTTAACAGCTGCATTAGGAACATATGCTAAAAATGAGAATTCAATATGTATACCCGGAAATCTTTCAAGGCTTTGATTAGCGCCAATGCTTGCTTTTCAATAATATTATAATTCAATGCTCTGTCCCTTATGATACGGCTGAAAAAAGCGATGGGCCTTTCAACTCCATCTCTCTTTTGCATCAACACGGCTGCCAATGTATGCTCAGAAGCAAATGAAAATAAAATAAAATCCTGTGTATAATCTGGGCTGATCAAAGTTGGGGCTGAAGATAAGATTACCTTGATCAAATTAAAATACTTTACCGCCTCTTCGGTCCATTTGTGCTCGCTGTCCTTTTTGAGCATGTTGGTTATCTCTCTAAGATGTTCGGCAAGATTGGGAATGAAGCGACGCAGAAAATTCAATTTGCCATTGAAGGACTGAATTTCTTTTTTGCTACGGGGCTGCTCTAATTGCTGAATTGCTTCCACCCGTGCAGGATCTATACGAATGCCATCTTTAGAAATGATATGGCCCAGCAGCTTGCCTTCGCTCATAGCAAAAAGACTCTTCTTCGGATTCAATGAGATGCCATACTTTCTGCACTTCTGAAACACCTTAGTCAAATGAAACAAATGCTCTTCATCTGATTTAGAAAACACGGTCAGATCATCAAGATAAACAACTAAAAAGACATCCTTCTCATTTGCAAAGGCCATGTCCATTGCCTGCTGAAATGTGGCACCCGCGTTCTTCAATCCAAATGGCATCTTGGCATTATTAATGAAATGTACCCCATGGAGTAGTAAATGCTGTCTTGTCACGGTCATCTTCATGTACTAAAATCTGATTATACCCGGAATAACCATCAAGCAATGACATCCTTGATGCCCCCACTACCCGCTGCAATATATGGTCCATTTTGGGCAGCGGATAATTGTCCTTTAATGACACCTTGTTCAGATTTCTCAAGTCTATACACAAGCGAATCTCGCCAGTCTTCTTTCTCACGGGCACCAAGTTGGAAATCCAATCAGAAAACCGGATTGGCACTATGATTCCCGACTTATACAACCTGTTGACTTCCTTCTCAATCAATGGTAGCAATTTAGGATTAATTCTTCTCAACTTTTGTCGGAAAGGCTTTTGATTTGGCTTTATGGGAATGGTATGCTGAATGATACTTGTGTCATAAGTTTTCAAATCTGAATAATCCCATGCAAAAATATTAGAAAACGAAGACAACAATCTGATATATTCCTTCTTTACCTTGGGCGGCAATGCTTTCGAGAGCTTCACCATCTTTGGATTTTTGGCTGTCCCAAGGTTCACATCTTCAACACCTTCGTCCGTTGGCCTCAAAGTTGGCTTGCGGGCCACATCATCTTGATCGAACAATTCTTCCAAAGGAATTAATCCTTTAGGAATGTAATTGTCCTTGAGCTGCAATACATCCATATGATTTACTCCTTCAGCTTCCATGTCTATTGAAATCTCTTCGAATTTACCCTCAATTTGCAGAAAATCCTTGATTTCTTCGTCATCTTGAAAAACTTGCCAACACCTTTGATTATCTGGAACTGTAGGACGATGCTTGACATATATCTCAAATTTATTGCTGGAATTCATGGGTATTTTCAGATTACTTGCTGCCTTTGCCAATGCATTCGCAACACCATTTTGAATCCGGGGCACACATGTCAAAGTATGTTCTGAAAACCGCTTTAAGATATCTAGGACAACATTCCGATATGCTCGCATACGAGGATGTTTGGCCTGAAATTCACCTTTCACTTGCTTGATAACCAACTCGGAGTCGCCATATATCTCTATCTTCTTTGCCTTCAACTTCCGAAGGATTTTCAGACCAGCAATAAGAGCTTCGTATTCTGCCTCATTATTTGAGCAATCAAATGCCAATTTATGAGAACATACCCGTACCTTGCTTGGAACTTGGTTTTGGGCTGAAAAGGGGCTTCGAATCCACACACCTATACCAGCACCATCGCTGCCCACTGCGCCATCAAAATCCATGGTCCAAAGACCATCCTCATCATCATCTAAGTGCTGAAAATATGATTTTGATGCATGATCTGTTTGCTGTCCACTTGTTTTAGCAATTGGCCTTATGACAGTAGACCTTTCTTCATTTTCCTTTGTCAAAACTTCTCTGAAATTTTCTGAAATGCCTGGTATATCTTCTACTTGCACTAACTGACTATCTACCTCATTGAAATTATCCGCAAACAAAACAAAAGATTCTAAATATGTTTGTACATAATTTATAGGATGATTGATGGGCTTTTCCTTACTAGTGATCATGTATTTCATCTTTTGTTCCCGATATAACTTCCTCATTTGACCGAAAACTGGAATCGTAGCATAAGAAAAATCAAGTTGAAGTGTACCTTTGAGCTTGGCTCCCCATGATCTCGACAGCAACATGCCAAACCGTGGAGGAATATCCGCCACCACCACATCCATCAAAACATTCTTTGCTGGAATTTGATCTAGACTCACCACCAAGTCTTTAATCAAACCAATACATCTTACCCGGCTGGAATCAAACGAATACAAATCATGATACTTCCTTGTGATGTCAAGTCCCAGTTTCTCCATGATCATTTTCGACATCAAATTATGAGAGGCTCCCGAGTCAAACATGGCATTGTGCAACACAAACTCATGCAATCGCAAACTGATATAAAATGGAGGAACATCACTTTCAGGAGACTCACCATTTAAAGCTGGCCCAAAAATCAACTCTGGCTGATCATCTTGTACATTCACCGTGTCTAGCATTGGATCAAAATTCAACATCTTGGAGAGCTGGCCTCGGTAAGTGCTATTCTTCATGATTTCTGTCAAAGGAATGGGCACTTTCAACTTCACAATCTCATTCTCCAAACTGAAAACTGAAACCTTCTCACCTTCTTTAGCCGGATTGTCTTTTTTATCAGCTTTATCTTTTGGTGCATTTGATGACTGATCCATCTTAGCAGCTGGTGATGATTGACTTGTTGAAGGACTGACTATATCTTTTCCTTTTGCGTGTGAGGAAGCTGAATCATTCTTTGCTGATGTATCTTTCCTTTTCTGAATGGGATTTATGGGAATAGCTCGGTTTCTCAATTGCCTTTGCTGGCCTTGCTGGGCTGATAAAGCATGCAAATATCCTCTTTGATACTCCTCGGATTCTTCTTCAAATATTGCATCATTTGACAAAATATAATGCTCATCTTGGGGAATGATAGAATTACTCACCAACTCATCTTCTTCTGTAATATAAGTAGGCATATCATCAGGTGTGAAGAAGTGATTTTCCTCTCCAACATTATCAGCTTCATCCTCTGATTCTTGGCTAACAAAATTCTGCTGGAAAGGAGGTTTCATCTGCTACTGAAGTGTTCCCTCTTGTGCCTTTGTTTCACGCTACTTGATCCTATATTGTTGCTGCTGTTGACCTCTGAAATTTGGATTATGAATCTGAGGCTCCGGCTTGTCAATAGTAACCTTTTCAACTGCCCCTTTAAGCTGTTCAATTGCACAGAGAACCTGATTTGATGTGGATGCTTCCTCTTTGATTGTGACTCGCTTTTCTGCCTTCATTCTCGCCCTTTTATCATTTAAGTTTGCCTCAACGCTGACAACAATCTTCTGCATATCCTCCAAAGTAGGAGGATCTCTGTCTCTCAATGAGTAGGCCATCTCCGGATCAAAACCATCCGGGAACTTAAGTAGAGCTGATTTTCTTGACGGTCTCAAGTCATCAGGAATAGCATTGTAAACTGTATTGAATCTGATTATGTAATCTTGAACTGACTCACCCGGATTACGCTTGAGGTTGTTGTATTCGGCATTAATCTGAAGCGGATCCTTTCTGATTTCCCATCGATCTAAAAATTGATTCTGAAGTGCTTCCAAAGTGGCAATGCTGTTAGCTGGTAACCCTCTGAACCATTTTCTAACTTCTCCGGCAAATGTTTGCACGAACAACCGCATGGTAACATCTTCTTCATCTAACTCATATAGATCAAAGAAAGTGGTCATTTTGTCGATATGTTGCTGAGCGGTAATACTTTGTGGGGTGCCATCAAACATAGGAATTTTACTTTGATAATCAGCTGGCATATCATGAAGATTTGCAGGCAAAGCAAGTGGGGCAAACCGGGTAGCCATTGCTCTTGGTAGAGTGGGTCTAGGGGTAGCAGGCGGAGTAGGTGTAGCTGTATGTGGAGTATGAGGAGGAGAAGTGGTATGGGATGTAGAAGGCGAACCGACTGTAGATGGGGGATGAGTAACTATGGGAGAAAGAGAAATAAAAGGAGGATTGGACTGTTCATGCGCCGTTATAGTAGATCCAATATGACCAGATATACTCTCAAGAAAATCAGCGAGGGTAGTAGCTTGAACACGTGTCTGGAGATTTCTCAAGATGAAATTTTCAACCAATTTATTACGCCTCTCAAATTCAATAGCAGCTGCAAAATCGGGATTAGGAACTAGAGTATCAAGTGCACTTTCAGATTTGGTTTTGAACAATGACAACTCAAAACTCTCGTCGAAATCAATATCTTTGAGATACTAAAAAATAGCTGGGCATGAATGAGATTTGAAGGTATGACCAGAATTGGAAGCCAGTTTGAAAATTACGGAACAAATAACCAATCAGCCTATGAAAACTCTTGACTCAATCATCCGAAAGTTAAGAGTTTATAAACACACTGGGGTTAAGATGCAGATTGCCATGTTACATTCACTAGCTCACGGAGATTGACTGAAGCAGCGTTTATCTACTAATGCTGATGTAAAACAAGAGCGTTTTCAAAGGCTACCTGGCGTAACTTCAGGCTCCGTCTAAGACTTATGAAATAACACGTCAATGAGCAAACGATCAATTTGTTCTCCCCAGTATGGTCGCCAGTATGTTAGCGCTTGAAATTTCACCTCAGGCTGAGAAAGGTAAACCTCAAGGCAACATCAAACCATTTAGCCTCGTAGCTAGCCCTACGGGGCAGGAGAAGGCTCTCTCCGGTCTATCTTGTAAAATCTTCAATAGATGAGATGACCAATAAGGTAACACCGATATTAGGCTAGTAAACTGATCAAAGAGTTTGATTTGGGATTTTTTGAGTTTTTGGTGGCAAATTGAGGAGAGGGTAATTTCGGGTGCGGGGATTGGACACAGTTTCTGCAGGGGGTTCCTTGGGGCGAGGTAGGAGACAGTGTTGATGCCTTTAACTGAGGTGGATGGTCAGGAAGGAAAGATGAAGAGATAAAGAGAGCAAACAATAACTTTGAATTCTCTTTAGACAGAAGAAAACATTGAAATTAAACAAACTTAAAAGCAGAGCATGGCAAGCATGAATTCTTACTTTAACACTTTATTTGTTTAATGTGCAGAAATAAAAGAAAGGAAATGAATCACATAACAAGCTTACAAATACATTGAGAAACCCACCATCAACACATGAGTCCACAAGAATCCCAAAGAGGACTGCAAAACCCTGGTCTTCCTTAGCCAAAAATTGCAGAGATACAATGAATAATACAATGAAAGCTTATCCCTCAAGAGTCCAACCATGAAAATGAGCAAGAAAGTACATAATATAGATGATATAACCTCTTTCCCTACCTCCATGGGTCGAGCTCACTATCCTAGGAGCTGTTTCAACCACTTCTAAACTAAGCACTACAATCTAGGCAGTCAAAACAACTTGCCTCTATAAGCTAGGAAACCAATCCATTCATTAAATATTTACCCTTTACATGAATGAATCTTCTAGAAGTGTTAAACAAGAGTAAAAGTGTCTTAGAGTTACAATAATTACATCAAAGACAATCATCTTCCACCCCAAAAAGTCAAACTGGGTCAAAACTGCGTTTTCTGGGCTGTACAATGCAATCTGGCAAAAACTGCCTGACGGGTCGCGCGCCCCTGCCTAACGGGTCGCGCGCCTTTGGAGCGATGTTTGAGGCACTTTAAGGTGTCCAAATTGAGTAAAAGTGGGCTTGTTGGAAAGGTATGTGAGTCTACTTTCCAACCCAACTGGAATTGTTGAATTTGGAGGTCATTTGGCCTGTCAAAACTTAATTCTCCCAAGACTGGTTTCTGCAACTCAAAAAAGGGCCAGAAAGTCATTTTTTGGTAGTTTTTTGACCTTTTGGGGGACCAAAACTGCACAAAATCTCAAGTCCATTCACAGGCATGTGTAACTTTGCATGAAAAATCTAGAAATGTTGAGTTTTTTCCAAACTGAGTTGCCATGATGAAGGGTCGCGCGCGGGGTGAGACCCGTTAATGGTAAAAACCTGCAAATTGCCTGAAAATGTCAAAATTCACCCAAAATTCTCAAAATTTTTTGGGATTTGTGCTGTGGTTGAGCTAATTAGTGCCTTGATATTTGAGGGAAGCCTTATCCAAGATACGGAGTGGATTGGTCCTCTTTTTGCGTTTAAGGGCCTCGGACAACCGCCTTTGAAACATTTTCATCTTGGCCTTGCACACATGCATTCTTGCCCAGTATTGGTTTTTCATGTTCCTCAGAAATTTCTTTTCTTGCTTGGCCTTAGCCAATAGCCTCTCCAAGTGTGCATTCTCCCGGATGAGCATGGACTCTCGGTCAGCAGGCAATGGATCACCGGGTCTTCTTCGGTTCAAGACTCGGTCACTACGAATCCTCCATAACTCATCAAGTGCCTGCTCATCTTCCAACTGCTTGTTGCGCTGCTCAAGGTAGGTGATGGTCCATTGTGCCCCCTCTAATCTCCTCTGCAAGGCATCATTTTCAGCTCTGAGATGCTGAATGATCTCCTTTGCCTCTTGGCTAGGAGAACTGGCCTCAAGGTCAACAAACTCAATATCGGGAACTCCTGATGGATCCTCATCAATCATGGGCTGTTTGCCCCTCTCTGGTACCTGTGATGGTGAAGAAAGCGAGGCCCCTTACACCTGATGTGGAGATAACACTCGCTGAGCCGATGATGAAGGCGAGACCCCTTCCACCTGCTGTGGAGATAGTACTCGCCGAGCTGCTGCAAACAAGGCCCTCTGGCCTCTCTGGTAAGTGAGCTGAGGTGAGGAACTAACATGTCGAGTGACCGGAATATCAGGCTGCTGAGATGGTCCTCCCTCCTCCTGAATGACCTCAGGATGTGGCTGGGGTGGTGCTGTGAAAAACTCACGGGAAATGAACTCCTCCCATGAGATGCCCTACTGAGCCAACTGATGCAAGACTACGAGCTGAATCAAACCATAATGACATAGGATCCTGTACTGCTGGGCCGGGCTCTTCCTCTGCATGACAGAGACCATCCTCTCAATGTTCTGATGAAAGAAGACCGGGATGTTCATCATCCGCACTCAAGTGAAGTGCATCAAGAGGCGAATGTGATATGAGTATACCTGGGAAAATCTGCCCTCACAGGTGAAATAAAGCATAATGAGTTTCAACATGGGGGCATACTGACTCCGGAGGAACCTGAAAGGAAACACACTGGCCAAATGTCTCATGAATGGTGGCCGGACAAAAGGCTCAAAGTGAACTGTATCCAATACCTTACGCTTATTCCAAATTTCCCCGACATTTGGAATCCCTGTAGCCTGTGCAATGATCTCGGGTGTCAAAATGAAATCCACCCCAGCAAGGTTAACATGTCCCTCATGCAAGTGCAAGACAAAGAGGCGGGCCAACTCTCGGTGATGTTGAATCCGAGAGATCCTCTCACAAAACTCATAACAGGACATGTACTGAAAGCAAGAAACTGCCAAAGGACAAGCTTGTAGACCTGCCAAAGAAGTAGGCTCCTCTCTCCTGTGATGGCCACCTTTTCCACCTCTATGTGGCCTCCTCTATACCTCAACCTCTGGAGATGATGAATGGTCATCACTCTGCTCATATTTTTCAGTGTCTGACATGTTTGAGGAGCAGAATGGACAAAATGTACTGCTGTTTCTGCCTTTAAAAGTGCTGAATTCTATGCTGTTTCAAGGGGACAATGACATGAGGGAAATGTTAGGGGAGGGACCTTTTTACAAGGAATTGGGAATACATGAACATAACAGGGAATTTAAGGAAACATTGCAAACAATTTTTGCATATAGGAATACATTTTTATACTCAGGGATATTGGGAAATCATTTACAAAGATCACTGCATATGGGAATACAAGTATAAAAAGGGAAAATATGGGAATATGAATACATGTATTAACAGGGGAAGATAAGGAAATATACAAAACTTTTTACATATTCACCAACAAATTGCTGTGTTTTCTCATGCATATGGTGCAGCAAGATTAGGGTTTGAGTGTTTTTGATGCTTTGGGAGAGGGGTAGGGTTTGTATTTGTAGTGATTAGGGAGAGGGGAGGGTTTGCATTTTATTGATGGAATAGTATGGGAAGCTAGATATGAGTACACATATGAGTGGAAAGGGGAAGGAGGGAAACAATTACAAAGGGAAAAAACCTTGAAACAACACAAACCCTAGCACATTTAACCATTAACATTACAGTCATTTGAAATTTCATCCACTTGCACAATTTAACTTTTAAACACAAGCATGAGGGTCATCAATCATAACCAACCACCAAACTGAAGTGTAGAGGGCCTACCTCGAACAATCTTGAAGATTTGAGGGAGTTTGAACGGTTTCGAATTGAATTTGCAGGGGAAACCTTGACGGGTCGCGCGCCACACCCAACGGGTCGCGCGCGCTTGACGGGTCGCGCCCGTTACAAAATGCACTGCGAAAATGGCGCTGACGGGTCGCGCGCACCTGACGGGTCGCGCGCCTGTCCTGAGCCCGAATTCGACCAGACTTTGCCCAAAACTCTTGAATGCTTGCTCACTCTCACTCCTCAATGCCTTGGATGCACAATGAGAGTAAAAGGAGGGAGGTTGAGTGTTTATAGGTTTCATTTGAAAAAATTTCATGCTCAAACCCACTTTCTAAAGTTTTCTCATTGACACTTTTTAAAACTGACTTTTTGGCTTCCTTTGTCCTGAAATTGACTCTTTTAGTGCTTTGACTTGATTCTTTTCGTAGGGAGATCATCTGAGGGATCTTGGCAAGGGGACCAGGGTTTCATGATGTCCGTTGCAGTCTTTTGAAAATTTCATCACTTTTTACAAAAATTAAAATGACCTTGGGTTTAAAAACAAAGTTTTTAAATCCAAGGTGAAAATGAACTGTACAAGATAAAAATATCAAAGAAACATCTTTACAATCCTCCCTCTGGCTTGCTGAGCACTTATGAACTTTCAGAGACATGACCTTGCAGAGATAAATGACCAAAACCCTAGACCTAGGACTTTGACCTCAAGACAAAACAAGACAAGCTTGAAAGAGCTTAATTACTGATATGACTGATCCAGCAAAGCCAAGAGGGGTATAAATACACTAGATCCTCCATCAGGGTTATGGCATGCCTAACGGGATGCAAAACTTGACACTGATGAGACACCTACCTATGCAAATGCAAAGAGTTTTGATCGCTGATGGAGGGCTTCAAGACCGACACTAACAGAACCAAGGATGGAATTGGTAGTGGTTGTGGCGTTGTTATACTCCTATACCAATAGGTGTCATATTTCATGATTGACTAGTTAAAATCCCAAATATGTTCATCCTTTCCCTACTGCAAAGGTTTCCATATTTTGAAAAGATCAAAAAATTAAAAAATGAAAAAAGGGTATGCCCTAAGAGAAAGATCAAAGGGCAAAAAGAATGAAATGGTCAAAAAGAAAAGAAATGAACCCCAAATAAAGAAGACTAGGAAAGTGTGCTAGTCCAAAATGCCACTATTATTCTACTTTTGCAAAAGAATCTCATTATGTGCAGTTGGTTGACTCTTGCCCCAGTTGATGAATGGCCAAACAGCATAATCTTGGCCAGCTCATGTTTGAATTTCTTGTTTTAGAGATAGAGAATAAAATCTGTGCAAACTGTTCAATCTTGGCAGATAAGTAGATAGATAGAGAAGCAAAGGAGCTCAACAGTTAAATATGAGCCCTTGGAAGAAATAAGGGCAGACTTAGATAGGATTTCCATGAAAAGAAAAGAAAATTTGTAAGGGTTTGCTAGTCCAAGTGCACCCATGGAAGAAGAAGAAAAATGTTAGGTATAATAGCCTGGGTAGGCAGTTTTGGTGTTGCAGAAGCATGCTTATGATTAATTTTTGTTTCTCAAGAGGTTCATCTTGTTGTTATCATAAGTACAATGGCAATTGTTTGGCTACAAATCAAGTGATGCATGTCTAACTTCCCTTCACACTTCTCCCAAAATCACTTACTAACCTCCCCCCAAGGAGATGGAGATCTGCTCGATACTCCTAAATTACCCCATTTCATGAAAAGGCTTGAGTAAAACAACAATCTTTCTTTAAGAAAAGAATCCACATTTCTTTTGTAAAACCTCTGTTTTCTCTTAAGCCTAAGTTGTTGAACTTCATAACTTGGTGCCTACCCTTCATAAACCCATATTAACTGCTAACACTATTATATAAATCCCTTACAAATTCCCCTTCCCACGTATTAATATATCTTTATAATAAAACCCTCAATGTGTAATAATACCACCCCCGGTCGGTTACGACCATATTTTTGTTTAAATGGGGATTATAGGTTCATCAGGAACCATATAATAACCCTCCTCACGTGAAAATGTTCAAAGGTTAATTGACATGAGGTTAATTAACTGTTAAAATACCCCCACAACCAATCAAACCCACCCCGATATGGTTAAAAATCATTGTTTAAATATATGGGTCCCGCGCCATAGCCCTGACCCTCTACGACATAACTCCAACCATTGGATCTGGGCCCGTTGATCGGATGGCTCACGATCATATCGCGAGGCTCTTCCCCGCCGATGTTTACCACCCAGGAGCAGGCGGTATTACTGCCATACCTGGGACACGCGGCGCCCTCCCGCCATGCTCGCGGCCCCTCCACCCAAAACCACCTTAGCGCATAAGCGGTGCGGGCCAATACCGCTTACTGTCCTCCCATTGATGTCACTGCCACGTCGCCTCCACATCAGCATCCGTACCCCGCGTCACGATAAAATGTCACGTTCCGATGACGTCATTCGATCGAAAAGAGCCAAAAAGCCCCGCGAAGCCAATTTTTGTTAAAACCTGTAAAAAATATCACTTTCACCCATTTTACTCATTGTTTTCGCGAGACTATTGCATGCAAATTACGTCTAGGAAACTACAGAAGCTCCAGTCTGCCACCCAACCAAGCAAGGACCAGCATTATGCTCCGCAACTCGTCAATCAATCTGCCAATTACACTGGTTCGCCTCCATAATATAGGTATTTACCCCGTTCCACCTCCCGAACCTGTATTTTCAGTTTGCTCTACAAATTATACCTATAGGAGCCAAATTCAAGTCAATGCAATCCATAATTGCCATACCAGCCCATTTAGAACTGCTCTTTTGTCCTTTTTTCCATAGAAATTCAACCTCCAGTTTAAAACACAGAGAATTGAAAAATGGAAGCCCCTGTGGCCCTCAATGTAGTGCCCCTCAATGCACCTCATACAGACCAACATCATTTACCCTTGGCCGATAGAGATTTCCAAATAAAAGACCCGATTGGTTGCCAAAATCATCTTCATACTTTCTGCCTGATCAGAAACAGTCATCTGAACAACTCTGATATCTTTGGAATATGGGAATCCAATCTCCCCAGGTATTACCTTCCCTTAGTCAATGTGTTTCCAGATATTATTCGCCACTGCTGTGCCAATTATGACCCTGTCACTAAAGCAGTTATCACCCTATCACAACCTGTTCTCTTTTATATAACTGCTGAGTCTATCAATGAGATGCTACACTTTCATCCAATTCAGCCTCTTGCTCCTCTTTCCATGGGATTCCTGCTTGAGCAAGGCTCTCAACTATACAGTGCAGAAATAGCCCAGATTGCTAAGATATTCATGAAACCAGAATGCTAGCCCCAGGGCCCCCCTCCTTATTTATATGTCTCGTTCAATGGGACTGGAAGAATTATTCTTGACATGATATCAATGATCTTGGGATTTAGGTCCAGTGAATATGTGGATGAGACGGTCCTAGTTCTGTTATCCACCTTCACTCCAGGACAACCCCCTGCTATTAAGTATGACTATGCCTCTTTCTTTGCTGACAAAATCCATGCTCAATTTATGAATTTGGAAAGAGAAGGAGTGTTTAAATACACAACTTTCATATACCATCTGCTGTTGTATTATCACCCAGACTGTTTTATATTTCCCATCAGGAAATTAGATTCCAAAGGAGAGAGGAGGTCTGTGATCTTTTGGACCTCTGTCTTCCACAGAATTAGTGAATCCCCTTATACCAATTGTGAATTCATTGACTTGTTTATACATCCAGCCTGCACTCTATTGATAGGAGCTCCTCCTCCTAGGCTCTCTAGTGACATAAACAAGATTTTACAGCTCTCCAAAAACTACAAGATAGGTGACTGGTACTTCTACCAGGATCACACTAAGATCAAGATATATGGCTATGAACTATGCCCATATAAGCTGCCCAAGTATGTGCCCAAGAGACTATTTGCATTGGAATATTTCAGGCAACTAATCAATGCAGATTTAACTCATTTTTGTAATGTAAAGAAAAAGGCTCAGCTGAGGATAAGAAACCAATTAGGCCCTTTTATCATTAACAAGAGGGAAGCATGGGAAGATGCTGACAAGATATTAGGGGAAGACCTTAAATTGAAGAAAAGCTTCTGGTGGGTGCCATATGACCCAAATAGCTTTATAAGTGACAGAAAAGTAAAAAACCGGCTGTCAACTTACCTACATCATAGGATCCCTCAAGTAGAACAATATGCTAATCAGGATGAGTGGATAGAGGGTACATTAGTAGAAGAACTTACTTGGAAAGAAAATATCGAAAAAGCTATGAAAGATTTAGAAAAGACCCTTGACCTGGACTCTTTTGGACAGGTATCTTTCAAGCAGCCTCAGAAACCGGAGTGGGTACATCTTCTGCTGGGACTTCGCAACAACCTATACAAGAGGCCAACACACCAGTTTTAGGCTCTTCTAAGGGCAAGGAAGTAGCAGGCACAGAGCAGCAAGAAATGACTGATTAGCAGGAGAAAATTCCTCCAGTACAGACCAAAGCAGCAGAGATTCCTACACTACAGACTCCTCTAAATGAGGAAAAAGGCAATAAAAGATACAGAGAAGAGGCCACACCCATCAGTGGACCTGCAGAACAATCAGGTGCGAAAAGGCAAAGGCCGAATCCTCTAAAAGAAGAGGAAATCATTGAAGAAACCATAGAAAGCCTAAGAGGTGAGAGGGCAGCCGGCCCATAGACCTCCCCAGTAATAGACACATCAACCAGCTCACACAGGCAGGAGCTGGAAAGGCAACATATTGTGGAAGTTTCATCCACTAGGGCACCAAGTAAGTAGACCTCTCATATCAAAAAAACATTCACAGAGATAAAGGCAAGAAATGATCCATTGAGGTTGCAAATTTATAATCAATATCTTAAAATGGCCCCCACAAAACAGCAAAGATTGATGTCAGCATATGACATAAAGGAGGGCAAAATGATCATGAGCTATTTCAAGCCCAAGGTACAGCAACCACAATCAGTATCTAACTATATCAGGACAAATCTGGAGGTCTTCGCCAAAGACATTCATCCAATAGACCAGATCGAGCTGCACAAACAGACCAGAGAGATGGTGTATTCCACGCTTTCTAATAAAGCAATGTTGGCTCATAAATTACAAAACTCATTAGAGAACACCTCTGCTCAGCTAGATTTGGAGAAATCTTCTTCCATAGCAAAGGACAACAGGATCAAATCCTTGGAGGATATTATCATTGAGCTGGGACATGATCCCAAATATGCCAAAGGCATAAAAGCACTAATAAGGAAAAAGGAAGAGGACATTGCTGCCCTCAGAAAACAGCTCAAAATGCCTCCTTCTATGCATCCACACACGACAGATGTTGTGTAGCAGAAGTCCGAAGAGGACATGATGGACCTGCTCATGAGGTTGAACGAGAGATTAAGCGAAACAGAGCAGGCATTGGAGAAAGCACTACAAGAAAAGCAGGGACTGTCGACCTCCCAGCCACCTAAAGTAGCTCCAATTGTCACAATTGCCCCTCCTATAGTTATAACAGCAGTGCCTCCCACTGTCCCAGCACCTACAACAGAAGTTACCACAGGTACCTCAGCAACAACAACAGCACTAGGCAGCAACACTACTATGACCACAGAGCAATTAATAAAAGCCATGGAGGAGTTGAAACTCCAAGTATCTGAATTGAAGCAAGCCAAAGAAAAATTGGCAAAGGTTGAGCAAAGCTATGATAAATCCAGGATGAATGTGGCAGAAAAAACAAGGGAGTTCAAAGCATTGGAGAACAAAGTAAGAGCCTTAGAAAAGGATCTCTCTCTGCATAAGCCTCTGGCAGAAATCAGAGGAATTTTGTGGACCAACATCACTCAATCCCTTAGTGATGTATGGAGGTATATTCAGACAATTTATGAACAGATTGATTTGATTGGAGTAGCCCAAGTGGAAATTCAGAAAACAAGAGCCTTATTGGGACAGATGCCTGAGAAAGCTAATAGGCTAATACATTTTTTGAATACCAAGACCAGTGAAGAACTGGAAGCATTGGATATTAGAGACAAAATAGGTACCATTCTGGACAGCAAGAGAGTTCTAACCATGAGAACTCTAATGCAAAACTTGGACAGAAGATGCTAGGACATGCAGGGAGAAATTGATTCTTTCACAGAAAAATTTACAGTCATGCATCAAAGAGGTTTTCCAAGTACTTTGGGAGATAATGATCGTTTGATGAAGCACAAGGACTATGTACATAAATTAAATACATATGCTGTCAATCAAGCTAATGCATCTTCAAGTACTTTAGGAGAAAAATCACTTCCATCTGGCCAATCCCTTTATGATAGCCTGGAAAATCTATTTTACATAGAGCATGAGGCGAAGCATCTGTTCACCATCCCTCCTAACTTATAGGTACACAGAGACTGACGAGACTTTAAGAAAGCTGTAGAGACATAAAATACCAGGACCAGAGTGGTGGCAGAGAATGCTAGATATCTTATGAGCTTGCCTTTGGTCAAATCAAAATTGTGCACCATCTGTTATAATGCGCAGAACATAAATAAATCATGGTCCTGCGGGTCAAAATGCATCACATCAGAGTTAAAGAAAGTCCGGCCAAAATAGAATAATCAGAACAGAGGATCAGTGGAAGACAACTGGGAAACCGACTTACAACACCTACCTCCAGTACTTCTCATAAATTCGGATCAACCAGCGCAACATGAATTTATTGCATCTATTTATTGTCTCCCTATTTTTGAGACTGTCTGTCTCTATCTATGTAAAAGAAACATTAATTGTCAGCAGATATTTATTTCTATCAGATATTTTGCATAATATCTTGACATTTTTTGTATAAATACTCCCCCAGACGAAGTATTTGGGGTTGGTTGATTGGGATGCATTCTCAGACTTTGTTGTAACTATGAATTTTTGGAATAAAAGGCTATTGGAACCCTTTTTTGTCTAGCTCACTGGATGAAGAATTGATGCTAAGGACCATGTTGCAGAATTCTTGAATCGTTTTATGGATCAATAAGTCTCTTCTAACTTGTGTTTTACAGTTTCTGTGTTTATTATATCATCTATGTTTCATGATCTAAATAATAGAGAAAAAGAATAACCCAAAATTTGCTTGTTTGCACTCTGTGTTCAATCTCTATTATTATTAATGTTTTCTTCAGAATTAGCATAAATAGTGAATTCTTAATTGATCTTGTTTCCCCTGGTTCATTCATCTTGAATATTAGCTAAGGAATTCTTAATTTCTCCTTAGCAGTAATCATTCATCTTCCCTCTGTCAACATGATGAAGGATTCTTAATTTCCCTTCACCCATTGACTCCATTCCATCAGATTTCAGCCTATAAATTGTCCCATATTTGAGTACCTTGCTCTGTAATAAATCCTTTGATAAGAAACCTAACCCAGGAAGCTATCCTCCTTTGACTCCATCATGCCCAATGGACTGAAACTCTTCAGCGTTACCTCACTATTCTATTGAAACTCCATTCCTCCAACCAAAACTCTAAACAAAACCCTTGCACTTCATAACTAGCCTAATATATATCAAAACAAAACTAAATTATAAAGAGAGAGCCATCTCTGGATGTAGATTGGCTAGAATCTGTGTCTAAAAGATTGGTCTGTGGTTACCTCGGCCGTATTCCCTTTCTTACAGAGTTTGGGAACAACCTGAGTGATAACATCATTGGCGACTCCGCTGGGGATTTGAATAAATTGTTTTTTACTGCTGTTTATTTTCAAAGCTACAGATGGAGCCTGAAGTTGGCCAGGTAGCCTTTGAAATTGCTTTTGCTATGCAATTGCAGGAGTAAATAAAAGCTGCTTCAGTCTATCTCCAGTCTAGTTTTAGGCTTTGAACAACTGTCTCAAATACTTAATCAGTTCCCTGTTTCAATAGATCTTTAGGAAAATTCAAAACTCCCATATTTCAAAAAAAAAATAAAAAATTCCTAGAAAGATATTTTCTAAAGTTGTATCCTTCAAATATTTCAAGAAAAACAAAAATATCTTTAGAAGTTGGCTCCAAAGAAGAAGATCTGTTACACTAGATCAAATCCAGATCCAAATCCTCCACCTGTGTTTCAAAATCCTAATCTGATTCCTAAGAGCCTTAGAAGCCAACAAAACCTAATCCAATCTGAGCTTACTCCTGGAAAAGCACCAATCCTTTCTGCCATTACTGTTGCTTCTCCTATTTCACCATCATCACTTCAAACCATCTTTTCTACTCCCCATCCATAGCACATATTTCAACTTGTATCCCTGTTCTTCCAGCTGTTACACTTATCTCTGTAAATATGGAAAACCGATATGCTCCCCCGCAATTACCTGCAAATCCAGGGGCTATGCCTCAAGATTATCAAAGAAAAATCACCTATTTTGATGGTATTGGCACTTACATAGCTCAACAACACACCAAGAAAATGATGGATTATTTTGAAAACTATGAGATTGATGATGATGATGTAAGAATGAAAGTCTTTGTCCAAAGCTTAACTAGAGATGTTAGAACCTGGTTTAGAGCACTCCCTGCAAACACTATCAATGACCCTGAAGCTCTCTATCAGACCTTCTTAAACAGATGGGAAAAGAAAAAATATCCTTTCCATATTTTATCAGAATATTAAAACTTAAAGAGAGGTCCACAAGAAACTGTTCAAGATTACTGCACCAGATTTAACAATGTATACAATGCTATCCCTCAGAATCTCAGACCTCCACCAGACTTGGCCTTAATCAAATTTCCTGATGCATTTGACTCTGACATGGCATACTAGCTAAGGGAAAGAGCTCCTCGAAGCCTAGAAGACATGCAAAGTATAGCTGTCAGTGTTGAGGCCAACCTGATTTCCAAACGAGCTCGAGCTAGAGCCGAAAGGAGAATACCCATCAAAGAAGAACCTTCTGCATTTGAGCAGAAATTAGATGCCATCATTAAAGGAATGGACAGACTTGGTGATAGAGTAGAAACAATTGAGAGAAAATCCCCTTGGGATGGTCAACCGAGCAACACTGGAAGAAACCCAAATTTCAGAAAAAACCAGAATCCTAATACTGGAAAGGCTGGCCCTGACCAAAACATTAGACCTCAATTCCAAGAAAACTATGTTGAAGCTTCAACTTCTAGTGAACCAACATAAGACACTCAAATTAACTTAATGGGGCTCAGTAGTGAATAGCAAATTTTCTTAACCCAAGAAGACCAAGAGGCTCACACTCTTAATCAGTTTCAAATCCAATCAGGTGAATCATTTGATTTTAGGGAAGGATATGACACTGCCATCTATGAAGTTCACAAGCAATACAATCTAAGAACCAGGAGAATAAATGTCCTTGATGACAATAAACAAAAAGAAACTAAGCAACCTACCAAAGCCGTAATCAAGAACCCTCCTATTGAAACCCCTCTTAAAACAATTCCCAACCCAAACTGTCCAATAGTTGAAGATGTTTCAGATAATCAACAACTTAATAAACAGTCTTCAGCTTCCATTTCTTCCAAAGAAATTGCGGGAGAACCTACAGAAATGGACATACAAGCAACTTCAACCGTAACACTACTCCTGATAAATGAAAAAGCACTGAAAAACAGTAGAAAAAGAAAATATCATTGCCCGAAATGAAAAAATTCAAATGGAAAAACCTTTCAACCTTGAGACCGAAATAGGCAAATTAAAGATAGCAATTCCATTGTCAGAATTGGCTAAGCATGATGTCTATAGAGAACAAATCAGTAGATCACTTCAAATTTCAGAAAACAGAGATGCAATAAATGTCCTTGATGACCAACCAAAATTAATTTTTGGCCCTGAAGTAAACGGTAAATCAGTAGATGGAGGGATTCCTCCTTTCTATGTAAGTCTAAATATTCATGAAAAAATACTACACAATGCAATGTTTGATTCTGGAGCTTCCCATAATTTAATGCCCAAATATGTAATGGAAAAGTTGGACCTAGATATCACTAGGCCATACAAAGACTTGTTCTCTTTTGATTCAAGCCAGGTCAGATGTCTAGGATTGATCAAAGATTTATGTGTATCACTAGTTCAATACCCTGCCAAGACAATTTTAATGGATGTAGTGGTAGTTGATATTCCGCCAAAATATGGCATGTTGTTGTCTAGATCTTGGGGTGCAAAGCTTAAGGTATCTTTACAGTTGGACAGGTCCTATGCTACCATATCAGTATTTGGCCAGCCAAAGAGATTTTACCGTGAAACTTTGATGAAATACGTGGTGAGCAGCCAGGAGAAACCCCAGAATGTTCCCATCTATTCCATGCATTCTGATATGGACTCCTTCATCCTATACAATGCTGAAATTTACCCTCCAACGGATGACAAGTTTCTAGCATTAGCACAAGAAGAAATCATAAATGTAAAATCTAGTGGTCAGATTCAAGAAATTTCTGTGAACAATGGAATATCGGACATACAAGGGAAACCACATGAAACTGAAAATACAAATCTCCCTAATAAGCAAATTTCTAAGATCCCTGATACTACCTATAATCATGAAATCATATGGTATTTAGAGTTTGATGGATTAGTCAATAAACTAGGAGCAGGAGCAGGAATTTGGATACATAATATGGAAAATGATCATGCTGAAGGATATGCATATAGATTGAATTTTAGATGCATTACTAACATGGCTGAATATGAAGCCCTCTTGCTAGGACTTAAATTGATCAAATGCTTAGGGGAAGTTAGGGTATCAATTTTGGGAGACTCTGATTTAGTTATTCAACAAATGAAAGGAAACTTCCTCACAAATGATCTCAAATTATGATCTTATAGAGGGGCAGCAATTGAAATACTCAATACCTTTATAGAAACATAACTTGCCAAAAGTTCAAGGAAACACAATTTGCATGCTCACAGTTTGGAAACATTTGCCAGCACTTGTAAACTGCCATTTGAGCCTAACCATCATTTTACAGCTGAAATTAAACACAGGCCAATTGTGCCTGACAATGTGAAAAACTGGCAAGTGTTTGACGATGACACTCAGATTAATAATTTCCTGACCTTAAAAGAAGAATTTTCCAGCACTAATATAGACACAAGGACTGTGGGAGAAGTTGATCAAATATATAAAGTTGAAACATGCATTTCAGCTGAAACAACAACTCAAATATTACATCCAACAAAATTTACCAAAAAAGAGTTGCAAGAGCTTAAAGAAATAGACTTTGATGAAACTATTGGAGGAGAATCTGAAGTTATTGATTTAAAAGACAATTTTTTGCCCACAGGATTAACTCCTTTGGAAGACATTTTTTATTCTAATGATATCCCAAGGAAACCCAAAATGCAGCCTTTAAACGCAGACATTGAAGACTGTAACATAGGGACTGAACAGAATCCTAAAATGATAAAATTGTCCAAAACTTTGCCTCTTGACCAAAAGCTTAAATATATTGAACAGTTCAAAGAATTCCAGGATGTTTTTGCATGGAGCTATGAAGATCTGAAATCCTATGACACTTCTGTGATTCAGCATACAATACCCCTTAAAGAAAATCAGAAACCTTTCAAGCAAAAACTCAGAAAGGTCAACCTTGTACTCCTCCCTCTAATTGAAAAAGAAGTCAAAAGAATGTATGAAGCTGGGATAATTGCGCCTATCAGATTTTCAGAATGGGTCTCCAATTTAGTGCCCACTAGGAAGAAAACAGGAGAAATCAGACTGTGTGTTGATTTGAGGAATCTAAACAAAGTCTCTTTGAAAGATTACTACCCCTTACCTAAGATGGACCACATTTTACAAAGGGTAGTAGGTGCCTCTAGAATTTCATTGCTAGATGGGTTTTCAGGCTTCAACCAAATTTTAGTTCACCCTGATGATCAAGAAAAAACTTCTTTTACAACTCCATGGGGAACTTTCAAATATGTGAAAATTCCATTTGGAGTCAAGAATGTAGGGGCAACCTTCCAGCGTGCAATGGACATAGCTTTTGCCAAAGAAATCCATGATTTTCTAGTCATATACTTAGATGATCTCACTGTGTTTTCCAAATTAGATCAGCAGCACCTAGATCATCTGAGACAAGTGTTTTTAACCTGCAGAAAATATGGTATATCACTAAATCCAAAGAAGTCATTATTCGGCCTAGAAGAGGGCAAACTGCTGGGTCACATAATCTCAAGAGATGGCATCAAAATTGATCATGACCGAATACAAGCCATTTTACAAATACCACATCCTAGAAATGTCAAAGAACTCCAAGCTTTCCTAGGGAAAATTAATTTTTTAAGAAGATTCATACCCAACTTGGCTGAACTAATAAGATTGTTGAATAATATGCTAAAAAAAGATTCCAAGGTCAAATGGACAGTAGAAGCCAAACAAGCATTCGAAGAAATCAAGATAGCCTTGACCAAAACACTAGTCCTTACAAGCCCAAAATTTGACAGAGACTTCATAATATTTTCATTTGCATCAGAACACACTATTGCTGTTGTCTTGCTATAAAAAGATGATCAAGGATGTGAAAAACCCATAGCCTTCTTTAGCAAAGCACTGAGGGATGCACCTCTAAAATACCCAATCATGGAAAAACAAGCTTATGCACTTGTGAAAGCCATCAAAGATTTCAGAGTCTACATACTATACTCTCATATAATAGCTTATGTGCCAAGCACTGTTGTCAAAGATATCCTAACCCAAGAGGGGATTGAAGGAAAAAGAGGTAAATGGATTGCTACTATATTAGAATATGATATTGAGATAAAACCTATAAAGCTTATAAAAGGACAGGGATTGGCTAAAATCTTGACTGAAACCAATTGCCAAGCCCTAGATATTAATGAACTGGATAATAAACATGAGATGGCGACTCCACAAATCAGCCAGACCTTCCTAGAATCACCTTGGTATGTTGATATATGTTATGTATTATTAAACCTGCAGGCTCCTCCAGGGTTATCCAGAACAAATAAAAGGTTTATAAAAATGAAATCTTTAAAGTTTTGTATTTTAGATGGTGCTCTCTTTTGGAAAAATCATGAAGGTGTTCTATTTAATTGTCTAATAAAGGATGAAATTGATAAATTTCTCAAAGAATTACATGCAGGGGACTGTGGTGGACATTTGTATTGGAAATCAACTGCTGATAAAATCCTAAGGGTTGGATTTTACTGGCCCACCTTTTTTGCTGATGTCAAAAAGTTTGTTACTACTTGCCATAAATGTCAAATCTTTGAAGGCAAGAGGAAACTTCTGCCTCTACCCCTTAGACCAATTTCCACTGAAAGACCATTTCAACAATGGGGTTTAGATTTCATTGGGGAAATTCACCCTCCCTCTTCTGGCCAGCATAAATGGATTTTGACTGCTACATATTATTTCACCAAGTGGATAGAGGCCATCCCTTGTAGACAG
Organism: Pinus tabuliformis; assembly: GCA_031772625.1. Taxonomy (NCBI): domain Eukaryota; kingdom Viridiplantae; phylum Streptophyta; class Pinopsida; order Pinales; family Pinaceae; genus Pinus; species Pinus tabuliformis. The sequence goes on along the minus strand of CM062810.1, from coordinate 662,752,003 downwards.
GCCAATGATTCAGTGATCATGCATTTTTTAGAAACCAACATCCTGTCTAGATTTGGCTGTCCTGAAAAAAAGTATAACAGACAATGCTATTGCTTGTAAATCCAAGAGAATGATCAATTTCTGTCACAAATACCACATTACCTTAGGCCACTCCACAACCTATTACCCCCAAGGTAATGGTCTAGCTGAGTCATCCAATAAAATCCTGATCAAAATCATCAAGAAAGTATTGGAAGAAAACAAGAAAAGTTGGCATAAAAAGCTTATAAATGCATTATGGGCAGACAGACTGACTACCAAGAGATCCATTGGGACTAGTCCCTATGAGCTTGTCTATGGTATGGAGGCTGTATTTCGCTCCTCCCTGGGAATACCTATAATGAAATTATTGCAAGAAGTGCAAATACAGCCCAATGACATTCAAAGAAGGATAAATCAAACTATACATTTGCAGCAGACTAGAGAAGAGGAATATCAAATATCTCAAGTGCTACAAGAAAAACTCAAGAAGATATTTGATAAGAGGACTAAGGCAGAGGATTTTTTCATAGGAGACAAAGTTCTGAAATGGGATTCCAGAAGAGAAGATAAAAGAAAACATGGGAAGTTTGACTTCCTATGGAAGGGACCTTTTGTTATTCAGGCCTCATAGGGAAACAACACCTACTTTTTGAAAAGCCTGGATGGTACAGAAGAAGAAGATGGACCAGTTAATGGTCGGATGCTGAAACACTATTTTGATCCAGTTTGTTGATGTGTCGGGACTCTAACTTGTACATAACAATGCTTAGTTTCTACAGTTTATTACAACAATAAAAATGGGAAGGAATATGTAGGGAATTTTGAGGAACAGTCAAGGAGCTTTACCACCTTTTTGTGTTACCTTTTTTGGTTTAAATAAAAGCCAAAGAAGTTGACTTGAGAGCTAAAAATATGAGAACAAACAGGTAGACAAATATTTTACATGGTCCTCTATATAGTTTGTCTACTTACAACAAAGGAAGATTTAGAATGCAACAAGAATTGTACATAAGGCCATTTGACCTGTTGTTCTTGACTTTTCACCAAGAAAAGCCATCCCCAAGTGGAGCCAGTGTTATGATCCTATACCAATAGGTGTCATATTTCATGATTGACTGGTTAAAATCCCAAATATGTTCATCCTTTCCCTGCTGCAAAGGTTTCCATATTTTGAAAAGATCAAAAAATTAAAAAATTAAAAGGGGGTATGCCCTAAAAGAAAGATCAAAGGGCAAAAATAATGAAATGGTCAAAAAGAAAAGAAATGAACCCCAAATAAAGAAGACCAGGAAAGTGTGCTAGTCCAAAATGCCACTACTATTCTACTTTTGCAAAAGAATCTCATTATGTGCAGTTGGTTGAATCTTGCCACAATTGATGAATGGCCAAACAGCTTAATCTTGGCCAGCTCATGTTTGAATTTCTTGTTTTAGAGATAGAGAATAAAATCTATCCAAACTGTTCAATCTTGGCAGATAAGTAGATAGATAGAGAAGCAAAGGAGCTCAACAGTTAAATCTGAGCCCTTGGAAGAAATAAGGGCAGACTTAGATAGGATTTCCATGAAAAGAAAAGAAAATTTGTAAGGGTTTGCTAGTCCAAGTGCACCCATTGAAGAAGAAGAAAAATGTTAGGTATAATAGCCTGGGTAGGCAGTTTTGGTGTTGCAGAAGCATGCTTATGATTAATTTTTGTTTCTCAAGAGGTTCATCTTGTTGTTATCATAAGTACAATGGCAATTGTTTGGCTACAAATCAAGTGATGCATGTCTAACTTCCCTTCACACTTCTCCAAAAATCACTTACTAACCTCCCCCCAAGGAGATTGAGATCTGCACAATACTCCTAAATTACCCATTTCATGAAAAATCTTGAGTAAAACAACAATCTTGCTTTAAGCAAAGAAACCACATTTCTTGTGTAAAACCTATGTTTTCTCTTAAGCCTAAGTTGTTGAACTTCATAACTTGGCGCCTACCCTTGATAAACCCATATTAACTGCTAACACTATTATATAAATCCCTTACAAATTCCGCTTTCCCCGTATTAATATATCTTTATAATAAAACCCTCAATGTGTAATACTCCCGGCCCTAATCGGTTACGGCCATATTTTTGTTTAAACGGGGATTATAGGTTCATCAGGAACCATATAATAACCCTCCTTGCATGCGAATGTTCAAAGGTTAATTGACATCAGGTTAATTAACTGTTAAAATACCCCGACAACCAATCAAACCCGCCCCGATATGGTTAAAAATCATTGTTTAAATATATGGGTCCCGTGCCATAGCCTTGACTCATCTCTGACATACCGCCAACCGTTGGATCCGGGCTCGTTGATCGAATGGCTCACGATCATATCACGAGGCCCTTCCCCACTGATGTTTATTGCCCGGGGAGCCGGCGGTATTACTGCCGTACTTGGGACACGCGGCACCCTCCCGCCATGCTCGCGGCCCCTCCACCCGAAACCACCTTAGCGCATAAGCAGTGCAGGCCAATACCGCTTACCATCCTCCTGCTGACATCACTTCCACGTCACCTCCACACCAGCATCCGTACCCCGTGTCATGACAAAACGTCACGTTCTGACGACGTCATTCGATCGAAAAGCACCAAAAAGCCCCGCGAAGCCAATTTTTGTTAAAACCCGTAAAAACTGTCATTTTCGCCCATTTTACTCATTGTTTTCGCGAGACTGTTGCAAGAAAATTACGTCCAGGAAACTATAGAAGATCCAGTCCGCCACCCGACCAAGCAAGGACCAGCATTCTGCTTCGTAACTCGTCAGTCAATCTGCCAATTACATTGGTTCGCCTCCATAATACAAGTATTTACCCCATTAAACCTCCCGAACCTGTATTTTCAGTTTCCTCTGCAAATTATACCTATAGGAGCCAAATTCAAGTCAAAATAGTCCATAATTGCCATACCAGCCCATTTAGAACTACTCTTTTGTCCTTTTTTTTCCACAGAAATTCAACCTTTGGTTTAAAACACAAAGAATTGAACAATGGAAGCCCCTATGGCCCTCAATGTAGTGCCCCTCAATGCACCTCATACAGACTGACATCATTTACCCTTGGCCGATAGAGATTTCCAAATAAAAGACCCGATTGGTTGCCAAAATCATCTTCATACTTTTTTCCTGATCAGAAATAGTGATCTGAACAACTCTGATATCTATGGAATATGGGAATCCAATCTCCCCAGGTATTACCTTCCCTCAGTCAATGTGTTTCCAGATATTATTCGCCACTGCTGTTCCAATTATGACCCTGTCACTAAAGCAGTTATCACCCCATCACAAACTGTTCTCTTTTATATAACTGCTGAGTCTATCAATGAGATACTACACTTTCATCCAGTTCAACCTCTTACTCCTCTTTCCATGGGATTCCTGCTTCAGCAAGGCTCTCAACTATCCAGTGCAGAAATAGCCCAGATTGCTAAGATATTCATGAAACCAGAATGCCAGCCCCAGGGCCCCCCTCCTTATTTATATGTCTCGTTCAATGAGACTGGAAGAATTATTCTTGACATGATATTAGTGATCTTGGGATTTAGGTCCAGTGAATATGTAGATGAGATGTTCCTAGTCCTGTTATCAACCTTCACTCGAGGACAACCCCCTGCTATTAAGTATGACTATGCCTCTTTCATTGCTAACAAAATCCATGATCAATTTATGAATTTGGAAAGAGGAGTGTTTAAATACACAACTTTCATATACCATCTGCTGTTGTATTATCACCCAGATTGTTTTATATTTCCCATCAGGAAATTGGATCGCAAAGGAGAGAGGAGGTCTGTGATATTTTGGACCTCTGTCTTCCACAGAATTAGTGAATCCCCTTATACCTACTGTGCATTCATTGACTTGTTTATACATCCAGCCTGCACTCTATTGATAGGAGCTCCTCCTCCTAGGCTTTTTGGTGACATAAGGAAGATTTTACAGCTCTCCAAAAACTACAGGATAGGTGACTGGTACTTCTACCAGGATCACACTAAGATCATGATATATGGCTGTGAACTGTGCCCTTATAAGCTGCCTAAGTATGTGCCCATGAAACTATTTGCATTGGAATATTTCAGGCAACTAATCAATGCAGATTTAACTCACTTTTGCAATGTAAAGAAAAAGGCTCAGCTGAGGATAAGAAACCAATTAGGCCCTTTTATCATTAACAAGAGGGAAGCATGGGAAGACGCTGACAAGATATTAGGGGAAGAGCTTAAATTGAAGAAAATCTTCTAGTGGGTGCCATATGACCCAAATAGCTTTATAAGTGATAGAAAAGTAAAAAACCGGCTGTCAACTTACCTACATCATAGGATCCCTAAAGTAGAACAATATGCTAATTGGGATGAGTGGATAGAGGGTACATTAGTAGAAGAACTTACTTGGCAAGAAAAGATGGAACAAGCTATGAAATATTTAGAAAAGACCCTTGACCTGGACTCTTTTGGACAGGTATCTTTCAAGCTGCCTCAGCAAACCAGAGTGGGTACATCTTCTGCTGGGACTTCACAGCAACCTATACAAGAGGCCAGCACACCAGTTTCAGGCTCTTCTAAGGGCGAGGAAGTAGCAGGCATAGAGCAGCAAGAAATGACTGATCAGCAGGAGAAAATTCCTCCATTACAGACCAATGCAGCAGAGATTCCTGCACTACAGGCTCCTCTAAATGAGGAAAAAGGAAAGAAAAGGGAAAGAGAAGAGGCCACACCCATCAGTGGACCTGTAGAACAACCGGGTGCAAAAAGGAAAAGGTTGAATCCTCTATCTGAAGAGGAAATCATTGAAGAAACCATAGAAAGCCTAAGAGGTGAGAGCGAAACCAGCCCACAGACCTCCCCAATAATAGACACATCAACCAGCTCACACAGGCAGGAGCTAGAAAGGCAGCATAGTGTGGAATTTTCATCCACTAGGCCACCAAGTAAGTAGACCTCTGATATCAAAAAAACATTCAAAGAGATAAAGGCAAGAAATGATCCATTGAGGTTGCAAATTTATAATCAATATCTTAAAATGCCCCCCACAAAACAGAAAAGATTGATGTCAGCATATGACATAAAGGAGAGCAAAATGATCAAGAGCTATTTCAAGCCCAAGGTGTAGCAACCACAATTGGCATCTGATTATATCAGTACAAATTTGGAGGTCTTCGCCAAAGACATTCATCCAATAGACCAGATCGAGCTGCACAAACAGACCGGAGAGATGGTGTATTGCACGCTTGCTGATAAAGCAATGTTGGCTCATAAATTAAAAAACTCATTATAGAACACCTCTGCTCATCTAGATTTAGAGAAAGCCTCTTCCCTAGCAAAGGACAACAGGTTCAAATCCTTGGAGGATATTATCATTGAGCTGGGACATGATCCCAAAGATGCCAAAGGCATAAAAGCACTAATAAGGAAAAAGGAAGAGGACATTGCTGCCCTCAGAAAACAGCTCAAAATGCATCCTTCTATGCATCCACAGATGACAGATGTTGTGCAGCAGAAGTCTGAAGAGGACATGATGGACCTGCTCATGAGGTTGAATGAGAGATTAAGTGAAACAGAGTAGGCATTGGAGAAAGCACTACAAGAAAAGCAGGGAGTGTCGACCTCCCAGCCACCTGAAGTAGCTCCAATTGTCACAACTGCCCCTCCTACAATTATAACACCAGTGCCTCCCACTGTCCCAACACCTACAACAGAAGTTACCACAGGTACCTCAGCAATAGCAACAGCACTAGGCAGCAACACTACTATGACCACAGAGCAATTAATAAAAGCCATGGAGGAGTTGAAACTCCAAGTATTTGAATTGAAGCAAGCCAAAGAAAAATTGGCAAAGGTTGAGCAAAGCTATGATAAATCCAGGATGAATGTGGCAGAAAAAACAAGGGAGTTCAAAGCATTGGAGAACAAGGTAAGAGCCTTAGAAAAGGATCTCTCTCTGCATAAGCCTCTGGCAGAAATCAGAGGAATTTTGTGGACCAACATCACTCAATCCCTTAGTGATGTATGGAGGTCTATTCAGACAATTTATGAACAGATTGATTTGATTGGAGTATCCCAAGTGGAAATTCAGAAAACAAGAGCCTTATTGGGACAGATGCCTGAGCAAGCTAACAGGCTAATACATTTTTGAATACCAAGACCAGTGAAGAACTGGAAGCATTGGATATTAGAGACAAAATAGGTACCATTCTGGACATCAAGAGAGTTCTAACCATGAGAACTCTAATGCAAAACTTGGACAGAAGATGCCAGGACATGCAGGGAGAAATTGATTCTTTCACAGAAAAATTTACAGTCCTGCATCAAAGAGGTTTGCCAAGTCCTTTGGGAGATAATGATCGTTTGATGAAGCACAAGGACTATGTAGATAAATTAAATACATATTTTGTCAATCAAGCTAATGCATCTTCAAGTAATTCAAGAGAAAAAGCATTTCCATCTGGCCAATCCCTTTATGACAGCCTGGAAAATCTATTTTACATAGAGCATGAGGTGAAGCATTTGTTCACCATCCCTCCTAACTTCTACAGGTACACAGAGACCGACGAGACTTTAAGAAAGCTGCAGAGACATAAAATACCAGGACCAGAGTGGTGGCAGAGCATGCTAGAGATACTATGAGCTTGTCTTTGGTCAAATCAAAATTGTGCACCATCTGTTATAATGCGCAGAACATAAACAAATCACGGTCCTGCGGGTCAAAATTCATCACATCAGAGTTAAAGAAAGTCCAGCCAAAACAGAATAATCAGCACAGAGGATTAGTGGAAGACAACTGGGAAACCGACTTGCAGCACCTACCTCCAGTACTTCTCATAAATTTGGATCAACCAGTGCAACATGAATTTATTGCATCTATTTATTGTCTCCCTGTTTTCGAGACTGTCTGTCTCTATCTATGTAAAAGAAACATTAATTGTTAGCAGATATTTATTTCTATCAGATATTTTGCATAATATCTTGACATTTTTTGTATAAATACTCCCCCAAACGAAGTATTTGGGGTTGGCTGATTGGGATGCATTCTCAAACTTTGCTGTAACTCTAAATTTTTGGAATAAAAGGCTGTTGGAACCATTTTTTGTCTAGCTCACTGGATGAAGAATTGCTGCTAAGGACCATGTTGCAGAATTCTTGAATCATTTTATGGATCAATAAGTCTCTTCTAACTTGTGTTTTACAGTTTCTATGTTTATTATATCATTTACGTTTCATGATCTAAATAATAGGGAAAAAGAATAACCCAGAATTTGCTTGTTTGCACTCTGTGTTCAGTCTCTATTATTATTAATGTTTTCTTCAGAATTAGCATAAACAGTGAATTCTTAATTGCTCATGTTTCCCCTGGTTCATTCATCTTGAATATTAGCTAAGGAATTCTTAATTGCTCCTTAGCAGTAATCATCCATCTTCCCTCTGTCAACATGATGAAGGATTCTTAATTTCCCTTCACCCATTGACTCCATTCCATCAGATTTCAACCTATAAATTGTTCCATATTTGAGTACCTTGCTCTGTAATAAATCCTTTGATAAGAAACCTAACCCAAGAAGCTATCCTCCTTTGACTCCATCATGCCCAATGGACTGAAACTCTTCAACTTTACCTCACTGTTCTATTGAAACTCCATTCCTCCAACCAAAACTCTAAACAAAACCCTTGCACTTCATAACTAGCCTAATATATATCAAAACAAAACTAAATTATAAAGAGAGAGCCCTGTTTGGATGCAGATTGGCTAGAATCTATGTCTAAAAGAATGGTCTGTGGTTACCTCGGCTGTATTCCCTTTCTTACAACGTTTGGGAACAACCTGAGTAATAACATGCGTCATGGGTCGTTGTCCGCGGCTAGTGGCGTGGTGGGTCATTGTCTGCGGCTAGTGGTGGCAGTCTGGTGGCCTATCGTGTGGAACGATGATGGCTTTGAGTTGCATGTAACAAGTGGAATTGACGGTTGTGTTGGTTTAGATAATTGCAATGGGGCGACTGATCAATTGTTTGTTTTTCTCTTCTTCGTTTTTCTAATTCTATTTAATACACACACACACACACACACACACACACACATATAGATATGGATATGAAACCGGATTCGTCCCTTAGACCCTACGCATCCTGAATCTGGTGAATCAGACATGATTCGGGCGGATTTGTGTCCAAAAACTGGGACACGTCAAATCCGGAACGTGTCCCGATCAGGACACTTCTATTTCCACATTCACTTGTTTAGTTTGTTGTGGGTTTGCTATCGGTGTTTGGGAGCAAGGAGCAAAGGGTGTGGGAAATTTTCAAGGAGATTCAAGCAACGGGTAAGTGCTTGAGCTTGTCAGATTTGATGGTGGTGATACTATAGAGGAGCCATCCTACACACCAGTAGATGCAGAGATGACTTTGGATATAGAGGAGGAGGATGCAGCATAGGAGAGCAGTGGTGACAATGATGATGAGGACAGTGATGCTAATTTTGATGATGACTATGAGGATTGATGACTCATGAGTCATGAGCTACCTATGATCCAGGTGGATATTGGTGGCCACCTGCCAGGTCCACCTGGACCCCCACCATTGCCTTTCTCAGCATTTTCAGTTTCCTTAATTGTAGCACAGTTTACTATTTTTAGCAGTTTTTTCGGGTCCTGAACTTCCGGAGCCGTTTTGAGGCCCTAAACGACGTTTTTTTGGAATTCTGGGGCGACCAAGCCCTATGTTGCCCCCCAAAAGTGGTAGTACTCGGATAGATCTTTCTAACGAGCTATCGTACGCGTCAAACGGAGATCGTATGCCAAAGTTACGACCCCGGGAAATTGATGTACCAATTTACCCAAACGGGGCCCACAATTTGGCGTTTCATCTTCTAGGGTTAGGTTTCGGTATGTGAAGGGTTTTCCATTGTTTCTCAACAATAAATAGGCCTTCGAGCCTCATTGTAATACAGTTCGGAACAGTTCAGAGGCATGTAGCTGCCACATCTCTTCTCAGAGATAAGCTACCATCGCCCTAGCTGGTTTCTTTCCATTTCTGTTTGTAAGCATATTTCAATATTTTACAGTAATGAAATGAAGTATTATTTCCGCTGCATCTCTATTTTTATGGTTATCGCATCTCTGTATTTATGGTTATCTCTGTAATTTGTTGCGTTCCTGTTTAAATCCGGATCAGTGGTATCAGAGCGGTCTGCTTTTTCTCTGTTTTTCTTTGCATGTCCCCAACGAGGTCGGGATATAAGGAGTTAGGGCTTGAACTGGTCGAACCTTTGCAAGACCGGCCTCGAAAATCCCGACGGCCTCCCATGGCGGATGAGAAGAAAGACGAGGGGGCAGGAGATCCTATCAAAATCTTGCTCGAAGAAGCCCTCGAGCGACAACGGAACGCGATGATGGATAGCTTTGCGCAGATCCTTCAGCGGCTACCTAGAGGCGACGCATCGGCTTCAAACAGCGACTCTAGAAATGCCACACCCTTCAAGGTACAAGTTAATTTTGAAATCCCCATCTTCGAGGGACAAATAGACGCAGATGCCGTAGATAAATGGTTAAATCTGCTAGAGGGTTATTTTTCTGTTCACGAATTTTCGAGTCGGGAAAAGATTGTTTTTGCTCTTCTCAAAGCAGCCCCCCACGTCAAGGACTGGTGGGAAACTTACTGCGAGCAGAAGGATGAAAGTACAGGCTCACTATTTTCAGCCGCACCCACTTGGAATGACTTCCGGGATGCCATCAAGGAGCAGTACTACCCTGTCGGAACCTATGAGGACAAATACATCAAATGGACCACACTGCGGCAGGGACGAGACCAAGATGTGCCAGAGTTCACAAACATTTTTCATACCCTTCGCACACAGTTGGGTATCAAAGATTCTGAGCTGCATCTAGTACTCAAATACCGCGGCTGCCTACACAGATACATCCAGGAAGAGATGGTGTTCTTGAACATCCCCTCACTCGGCACAGCATACCAATACGCTGTCAAAATCGAGCAAAAGTTCAAACAGAAGAAGCGAGACTCTGGATTTGCAAATCCGAAGCCCAAAGGACAAAGCCAAGGCGGGGTGACCCAAGATAACCCGTCAAAGCCACAAGAAAAGAACAACACCACGAAACCGAAGAAGGACACAGGAAAGTGGTGTGAGTTCCACAAGAGTCCCACTCATAACACAAGTGAGTGTCGGACCAAGCAGTCGTTGGTGGCCGAGTTGAAGGCTTCCGAATCAGATGCATATTCTGACCCTGAGCCAGAACCCGACAAGGGGAATGGCAAAGGGAAGCAGATCATTGATGCGGATCCCAGCGCCACTGTTGCCACTGCCAAGATCAAGAAAAATGAGCCCGAAGATCCAGAGGAGGGGGAGCGTCTTTTCCACTCACAGATGTGGGTGAAGGGTTCACCGCTGCAATTCATTGTCGACAGTGGTAGCCAAAAGAACCTGGTTTCAGCAGAGGTCGTGAAGCGGTTGGGCCTACCGACTACACCACACCCACAGCCATACAGTATCGGGTGGCTTCATGAAGGACGAGATCTGAAAGTTCGCCAGCAGTGCCGCCTTCCCTACAGCATCAAACCCTTCACAGACGAGGTATTGTGTGATGTTACACCTCTGGATGTTTGTGATGTACTATTAGGCCAGCCATACTTATGGAGGCGACATGCTGTGTATGAGTCAAGGCCTCGTGCTGTCATTATTTCTTTGAATAATTCATTATACAGGATACCAGAGGTAGCCCCACCTACTGCCACATCCTTGATCACTACCAAGAAAGGCAACAAGCTCATATCACAGACCAGGAAATTCATCTGTCTGGTTCACTCCCAAAATAAGGGGAAGATCGTTGCTACATCCATGACCCCTGCAAAGGGTTCCTCCACGCAGCAGCAGCAGAAAAGGGATACGGTCATGACAGAACACAGGAACAACTTCTCCTCACCCAAAGGGGTACCACACAAGTTTCAGGTGGGCAACAATGTCTGGTGGCATCGACAGAAAGAACGCCTTACCAGAACCCATCAGAAGCTCAGACCACACCGACATGGTCCTTACAGCAGTACCAAGGCTATGGGGAACAATGCTTTGGAGCACATCATTCCTCCATTCCTTCGCCTGCACCAAATGTTCAATGTGGACCATCGTCGACCATGCTTCCCACCATCACTGGACACATCAGAGATTGCAGGACAAGTTCAGCAGATGGAGGAACTCAACGCAATGGGGACCATTGCTTCCTAAGGGGGGAGGAATGATCCAGGTGGATATTGGTGGCCACCTGCCAGGTCCACCTGGACCCCCACCATTGTCTTTCTCAGCATTTTCAGTTTCCTTAATTGTAGCACAGTTTACTATTTTTAGCAGTTTTTTCGGGTCCTGAACTTCCGGAGCCGTTTTGAGGCCCTAAACGACGTTTTTTTGGAATTCTGGGGCAACCGAGCCCTATGTTGCCCCCCCAAAGTGGTAGTACTCGGATAGATCTTTCTAACGAGCTATCGTACGCGTCAAACGGAGATCGTATGCCAAAGTTAAGACCCCGGGAAATTGATGTACCAATTTACCCAAACGGGGCCCACAATTTGGCGTTTCATCTTCTAGGGTTAGGTTTCGGTATGTGAAGGGTTTTCCATTGTTTCTCAACAATAAATAGGCCTTCGAGCCTCATTGTAATACAGTTCGGAACAGTTCAGAGGCATGTAGCCGCCACATCTCTTCTCAGAGATAAGCTACCATCGCCCTAGCTGGTTTCTTTCCATTTCTGTTTGTAAGCATATTTCAATATTTTACAGTAATGAAATGAAGTATTATTTCCGCTGCATCTCTATTTTTATGGTTATCGCATCTCTGTATTTATGGTTATCTCTGTAATTTGTTGCGTTCCTGTTTAAATCCGGATCAACCTACTACCTTGAGGCTTGTATACTTGTAGATTTGTAGTTGTAGTTGTTTTGTATTTGATATCTCTATTTGCCATTGCCATTGCACTACCTATGTAAACAGTAACACATTTTGATTTTGATGACTTAATGAGAAAACTACAATATCTTTATCTTACTATCTTGTCTTTCTCCTATTGGATCATTGATGAATTGAATATGTATTATAAATTTATAATTTATCATTTATCATTTATGTCACAATTGTATTTGTAATTTTGTATGCATAATGTTACTCTATAAAACCTACATCTAGATGAAGATCTATGTTTGAATCAATGAATTTGTATCATGAATGAGAATGTGTAAGAAATATCTAATTTTTAATATATATATATATATATATATATATATATATAACATGTCCTGTTCCGGGGGGTCAGCGTGTCTATATCTGACACTCGAATCCCAAATCCTTGTGTCAGGTGACTTCTATATATATATATATATAATAATGATTTTTTTTAATATAATTTTTTCCCCTTTTTATTTATTTATTATTATTATTATTTTGTAATACCATTTTTATTCTCTCTTATATTTTATTTTATTTTATTTATTTTTTATTTCTTGTAATTTTTTTTGTTTAATCGACAAAGGCCCGAGTGGCGATATGGAGAAACTCCAACTTTTTGTAGCAAAATGCTTCAATGGCAACAATGTTGACGAATTTGACCGTCAAAGACCTTGATCGGAGAAGGTGGCTCTGTGTAGCAGTTAAGCAGCCTAGAGGACCGAACTGCTCCGATACCAATGGAACAATATTTTTGTTCATTGGCGTTCTCAGGCCTCATAGACATTTATATTAGTATGTAAGTATGAAACATACGTGTAGATGTGCAATTGTAGTAAGTAGTATTGTATTAGATATATTATAAAATGGCGGTTTAAAATTCTTCGTGGCGGTGTGCCTTTATAGGAATTGACTGGCCACGAAGGTAAAAGGTCACAACTGTTGACCCCATGTCTCTTCATAATTGAATGAGACATTAATTAATTTAATTATTTTAATTAATTGAAACTCTTTGACACTCTCCTATTTCATTGATTTTCATTCCAATAGCTACAGACATGGTCAGGTCCTTGATTGGTGATATACAGAGACCAAGTTGTTAAGCAAGATCAATGTTTATACAATTGTGAGTACTACCCAAATATATAAGTATATCGACATTTCTGCCTTTGATGAGCCCTTTGAGCTTTAGGGTTTTAGGACATAGTCTCTTCCTTATATTTGTTGGTGGTGTAATATGCTTAATGTTTCTTCTTAGAGATTGGTCTTTCTTCTTTCAAAGATGTGGTGGAACGTATTTTGCAATTGCTTCCGGTTCTTGATTTCTGGGAGAGTTATTCTTTTTATCATGGGTTTCCCAGTCACATGAGATTGCCACTATGACGGTTCCTCATAATCTAAATCTTCACTATGTGTGACAATTATTCCTTCATCGTGTTCTTGTACTTCAATTTGTTTCCCATATACTATTTTATAGTAGCGTAGGGATGCATCTTCACATTTATGTCCTGGGATCCAATGTTCTCCACATTTGCAACAACTATTTTTGTTTTTAATCTTCTTTTCTGGTTCGTTACTTGAAGTGTTTGATTCTTTCTCGACTTCATAATTATACAATTTCTTGTTAATACATTTGTGTCTTGATGTCCATTTGTCTCCATAATACCTACATTTGTTAGTTTCTTTTTTCCCCGAGTGTTGTTGTTGATGGTCTTCATCTTCTTTGAATGAGGACATTCTGAGCTTATATTTTCTCTCAATAATTATGGTTGTGTGTTTGGCCTCTTCAATGGTTTGGGTTTATATAATTTTAACTCTTTCTGAATGTAATCTTTAAGGCCAAAACAATACATGAGTATATTCACTTATCGATCCCTTCTATCTAAGGTGAACGAATATTTCATAAACATCATCTTCCTCTTCGTTGTGGAACCGTTTTAATAGAGCATTTTTAAAATTTTTCCAATTGAATGAACGAGATGCACACTTGGTAGACCACCACAGGAATCAATTGTATGCTTATGCTTTTAGGTAGTTGGATGCACTCATGACCCTTTCTTGCTCACCTAGTGGTGGATTTGCTCCAAAGATGGCATCCATTTTATTTACCCATACAACGGTGCCCTTATGGTCCCTTCCATCATACTTAGGTAACTCGTTTTTAATTTTAAGGGGTTTTTTTCGGGGGACTTTGTGTAGTATCGGCTTCCTTCGAAGTGTAGTTGCGGTATTCGCAGCTTTTCGTGCAGGAACTCATGATTTGGAGAATTTTCGCCTTCCGGAGTCTTGGGACTCTATGTGGCTGAGGGTGGATTAATCTTCTCAAAATGCGACTTATCATGTCTTTTAAATATGAAATATCCTCGACTATTTGATCTTGTCTACTAACCGACTTCTCTACGTTATCCAGATGCTTGTTTAATTTACTGATGTCCTCTTGATTTTTTTAAAGTTCGTCATTGTTATTGTTGCTCCCCATTTTGGACTTCTTCTTCTTGGTAGACCCAATTTTTATTTTTTTTAAATATATATATATATATGTATATGTATGTATGTATGTATGTATGTATGTATTATATAATAATAATAATAATAATTTATTTATTTAAATGAATTAATATATAGCTATAGTATATGATATAGTATATATTAATATAGTATATGATATAGTATTTCAAACGACCTTTTTGTAAAAGACCACGACATACCCAACCAATGGACTTTACCGAGCTGTTGTTTGACCGTGGCCTTGGACGGAGCGTGATAACCAAAACCCGATCATCGACGCAGGCACGAGTTTGTACAACGAAGTATTCCGCCGTTACTCGCCTCGACTGGAGCAGAAGGCCTATTATCAGCCACGAGTGTTGGACTGTCATGAACAGACATCTACAGACTCATAGCACAAAACAATTTGTAGCAACAGCAGCGGGTGACAAAAACAACAGCAGGGAGTTGCTCGGATGGTGGCAACGGATGGAAAGCCTTTTTGGATAGTAGCAGACGGGGAGTGGGGGAGGAGGTTGTGGATGGACCAGTCAGCGAACGGAGATGGTGTTGTGTGACAAGGGAAGAGCGAGGGTGTTGAGTGAACAATGTCTTTGTATAACCACCTGCCTAGGAAGGGTGCTCTGATACCAATGAAGCGAACAACGTTTGTTCTTCAAGTTAAATACTCCAGAAGACTTGGAATATAAAGAGCTCCATTAAGATACAAGAATATATATTAAATGTATGAATAAGAATGATGATACAAATGAGAGTGAGGGGCCTGTTTATATAGTAGGCAGTGCCTCTTCATGGAAGGTCATGTCCCATTTAGACATGCCTCTTCAGTGTTAATTACTAATTAACTAATCATTATTACAATTATCCTCATTATTTATATATATTTATTCGTAACAATTGTCCATTAAAAGATTCAACTACAAATATGCCAAAGCCCTCGGGCCCATTTTGGCAGTATGGGGAACTTGATGGTGGAACAAATCGGCAATATCTAAGTCGCAAATTGTGTGGAGACAAGATGACAGGATGGGTTACTCGAATTAAATAGCATCTAGTTAAAATCCCTTGACATGATGTTGGGCTTCGTAGGAATTCTAGCCTGGAACTTATAAGAGTTGCATATGAATCATGAGGAAAAAGACAGAAAGAAAGAAGAGACAACTGCAAACAAGGTTGGACATGCAGGTAGATCTTTAGGGCTATCTGCTTCCAAAATTGAGCCCGAGGGTAGTGGGAGGGGCCCCATACTTCACTTGTTGATGTTATTGTGAGGTCATCATTTTTTGTTACACAAACTAGACGTGGAGCACAACCTTCAATAAACTTAGTAATTAGAAAAAGGAGAAACAAGAAGTAGATGAAGTTATGGGGAGGTGTCTTTACTGCAATGACTTACCTCTCAGCATCACCAATTACAATTCATTTTGGCAGGAAATGTGTGATGTTATTGCTATTGTGGGCATAGGGTACAAAAGTGCTACATACGAGGAGTTGCAGGGGCCAATCAATCAAGCATAAAAGAAGGATATCAAATCTCAATTGCGGAGTTGAAGTAGTCATGAGAGGTCTCTGGATGCACAATTATGTCTAATAGCTGGACAAATACGAAGGGTAGGACCCTTCTAAATTTCTTGGTACATTGTCTTAAGGGTACCATGTTCATTCAATCAGTGGATTCATCAATACATAAAAGATGCAACATTGATATGTGAGTATTGTCCTATAGCTACCTAGTCTGTCTTGCATTTAGGCTGTGCAGAGGTGTCCTCCCATGACCCCATCCCATAGCAGTGTCTTGCATCTCAAAACGACATAGTGTTGTCCAAACTGTCCAATCTATCTTGCATTCAGAAACTCCGCAGATGGACCTCCTAGGGCCTCATCTTGACAGTAGTCATTGCCCGTTGAAACTGCGCATATCTATCTCTCAGTGACTAAAGGAAAAGATGACATGCTATATCACTCTCAAGGAGTTGAGGAGAAGGACCAAGAAACTGAGTGATGACAAAATATCGAGACCGCATGAAAAATCCATCGGATGCATAATTGATCTGATTGGGAAAATTAGTTTGACTGTGCTAAAATTCCTTTTCAGAATATATTAAATATGCTTGAGGATTTGTGAAATTATTTGCAAGTTCAAACATGGGTTTCTGAGTGTTTTTATGTAATTTTTATGTGCAAATTAACATAAAAAAATGACTGAACAAAAGCATATGACAAACATTAACATCACCATAAACAATATCACAACAGCACATGATGAAGGAGTTCACCCTTCCTGGGCTACACCTCCTTGGCCCAGCTTCCAATGACTTAACCCTCTCTATTATGCTCAAAAGTGTGAATACATCAGTTTATAATGCTAAAAATGCTCTGAAACCTATTCCAATGGCTCCAGAATGCCCAAAAATGCCTGTGTAGCCTCTTTCTGCTCCTAATTTGGTTAAAAAATAGAAGAAGTTATGGCCTTTTCCAATATTCTGCTAATTGCACCGCAAATTCCCCAAAATTCGGCGCCATCCTACAATTTAGCTCCAAAATGCGCTAACATAGTGACAATTTCGCTGAAAATCGGCTGAAATTGTCGAACACTTTAAATGTTTGCTAACACCTATGTTTTGAAAATCACGGACATGTGGGGGCCACATGCCCGAGGTTAAGGCCAATGACTCGCCGTCGCTGGTTGGGCCCTCACACTACACTCCACTGGTGGTCATATATGGGTGGTGTAACTAGGGGCCGAACTCTGTGGGCTGGCCCTGCCCCCAAACTGTGCACCGTTAAACTTCAAATAGAACCAATGCCCCTTACGATTAAGAAACATGCTCATGGTGTATTGGTAGAGACTTTGGAACTATGCTGCCTTCGCCTAGACTTTGAACATAATTTTGGTGGCCTCTCGGGCTGCCACATGGCGGCCTCCGGCTGGGCCATGTGTCAGCCCATGGTTGGCCACCATTTCGGCCAATAAAAAACGTAGAAATTCAACCAATAACAAGAAGCCACTTGTCACATTGTGATTCACCGGAGAAAACTTTTTGACCAAGTCAAACTGCCACATACACCTTCCGAGTCAGCGCCATGTCAACAGTACGGATTATTGACTAGGCTGTCAATTTTTTTGAAAAAATTCACTTGTATGGGAAAGTGAACAAAACTTGTTTCTGGGAGCATACGGAGTTCGTTTCATGCGAAATGAGTTGTGCCAGATTCAGGATGACGAGCACTACACGGTCGTCTAGGTTCCACACTAATATGAAAACTTTGAATTTTGAGCTATGTTTTTTAGCACCTGATCATCCCTCCCCACTGGAAGCCTTTTAGGCCCCAAAATATCACTTTCGGTTGTCCAACAGGTGGGGGTACAATTCCCTTACCTTTGTAATCTCGATCCATTTGGCCTTTGGAGGATTTGTTCCCTTGAGTCCCACTCGAAGGAAATCCACATTCCCTCATTTTGAAGACCTTGTTCTTCTATCAAGAATGGTATCTTGCTATAGTTCATCAAGGTATTTAGGAGAAAAATCCTCAATGGAAGGAATTTGGACATTTTCTCCTTGATCTTCAATCAACGAAGGCTCATACAACCTTAAGTTCTCAATATTAACAACAACATAAATTTGCATATATGAAGGCAAATTCAACCTGAAGGCATTGTTACCAATCTTTTCCAAAATTTTGAATGGACCATATCTATTTGGTTTCAATTTTTACCTTCTCCTTGGAGCCTCTCTTTGATAATGTGAAGCCAAAATTCATCATCGACTTGGAACTTGTGATCTACACGATGCTTGTCGTGCCTTGCTTTGTAATTGCCTTGGCTCTTTTCAAGTTGTTCTTGAACTCTTTGGTGTACCAATTGGATTTGTTCAATGAACCTTCTTGCTTTGTCTATGTCACTATGACCATTAATAGAAACATCTTTTCTAAAAATTAAATCCAAAGGAGACTTAGGAAAGTATCTGATCTGATATTCACCCTATGAGTGACATCAGTTAAAGATTTATTAAACTAAGGTATTACAGAGTCATGTGCTGGTGTGTGTTCTGTGTTATTGAAACAACGGATCGATCAGATTGCGAATACACAAACAATAAAATGGAAAGACAGTAGAGAAACACAGTAAGCAACACAAAGACACAAGAAATTTTAATAAGGAGTTCACCCTATTCTCCAGGGCTACGTCTCCGGTCCAGCTTTCAGTAGTGGCCTTGTTTTATTGTGTCTTTAAGTAGAGAAATTACATTACAGGGACTCAATGTGAGTTCTCCTGAAGCAAATTTGCTTGGCAAGGTGGTTCTTGGATTCCCCAAGTCACTGGAGTACATAGACTCTTCTTCTTCCTACCAGCTCTGCGACCTTCTGCTCTATAGTGGAAAGAGCCAAATGTGATGCTGAGTTCAGACAGATTCCTCTATGGGATGGCTTGAATCTTCAAGCTCTTTGGTGCTCGATGCTGCCTTTGGTCATCTCGGCCCTCCATCTCTTCTGCTTTTCTTTACTGTTCTCTGTGTTCAGTCCTCCTCTCTGGGTTCACTGTTCCACTTCTTCATCTCTTGACTTCTGTCTCTCTGTGTCTAACTTGACTTGTTCGACTGTCATTGTTCATGGCTTTTAGCCATTCGATCCCTATGCCTATTCGGTTCCTCTTCCACCTCTGATGATTCACCTTCTGCAGCTGCACTTAGATTTCCCTGTTCAACGTCATCATGAACGCTGAGGGAGTGGCCACTTGTCCTCCTCTAAAAGGCGCCAGCCTGCTTTGTCGGTTTGTTTCTTCAGTTACGTTGTGGATGCGTTCTTCCTCCACTATGGCAATCAAACGGATTCCAAATCCCTTTAAAACACGGCTTAATTCTCTGTCGATTCCGCTTCCTCCATTGGGCGCAATCTCAGCCATCCGATTTGAGTCTCCCAGATCCAACGCCATACGCACGTTTCACGCGGTTGACTTGCTCGACCGATAGCGCGTGATCAATGGCAGTTTTCTCTCACCTTCACCTGCCACACGTCTATTGGTGTATGGAATCGCTCCACTCTCTTCCAAAACCTCTTACTGTTTAAGGGTGCCCCGATCAAAACTGCCGGTTTCCGGAGCACGGGTCCCGTCTTTTGTGTTTAGCACTTTTTCCCCATTCTGCCCTTGGTCCTCCTGTTCCCCCATGTGACCGAGTGCTCGGGATCTTCCTTCGCGACCCTGTTTAATCGCGCATCAAAAATCACCTTTTTTTCCCATTCTGGGGCTCCCAGGGGCTACTTTGGCCTCCTGCGCGGTCTCCATGGGCCTCGGTCAGTGCGCTTTGATCGAGGTCCTCGTCGTTCCACGTTGGCTGCCATTGCCACTAGTTCAGGGTGTCTTTGATCGTTGTTTTGGAATTCTTTAGAGATTTGTTCGACCTGATACAGTCATGGTTCTTTGACAGTCTTTTATGGATCCAATTCGGATCACGGCCTTCCCACTGAAAAAGCTTTTGGACCACCAAAAGTTGGTTTTCAAGCATTGACTAAGTGAGGATACTGTTTCTTCACTTTTCCAATCTCAATCCACTTTGCGCTGCTTGGCTTTGAACCTTTGAACCCAATCCTGAGGTACTCAACAGCTCCCCTGCGCGTTGCCCTCACCTTCTTGTCCAACACTGTGTCTTCTTGCAACTCATTGAGGTATTCAGGTAGTAGGTCATCAATAGAAGGCAATTGACTTTGCTCTTCAGGGTCCTCAATCA
This sequence comes from Pinus tabuliformis, assembly GCA_031772625.1. Taxonomy (NCBI): domain Eukaryota; kingdom Viridiplantae; phylum Streptophyta; class Pinopsida; order Pinales; family Pinaceae; genus Pinus; species Pinus tabuliformis. The sequence continues at coordinate 662,731,794 of CM062810.1, read as the reverse complement.
TTGAAGGTTTAAACAATCTCAAACAATTTGCATTTACGACTGAGTAGATGTGCATGTAAACTGGTAAATCAAGGCGAAAAGCATTTTCACCAATCTTCTCAAGTATCTTAAAAAGTCCATACCTGATAGGCTTTAGCTTTTTACCTTCACCTTGCATCCTGTCCTTGTTGATATACAGCCAGCCTTGGTCTCCAACTTGAAAACTATGCTCTATCTGATGCTTATCATGCCTAGCCTTGTACTTGGCCTGGCTCTTTTCCAGTTGTTCCTATACTGCCTGATGGATCTCCTAGATCTGTTCAATGAACCTGGTTGCCTTGTCCACATCACTGTGTCCATCAACCATGGTATCTTTACCAAAGACAAAATCCAAAGGAGACCTTGGTGTGAAACCAAAATAGGTCTCAAAAGGAGATCTCCGTGTAGAAGAGTGTTTGGATCTGTTGTAAGCATGCTGCACATAACACAAGTGTTCATCCCAAAGCTTAGGATGTTTGCTGCAATAACCTCTTAGCAACTGAATCACTGTCCAGTTTACTACTTCTGTCTGGCCATCTGTTTGTGGATGAAAAGTTGTGCTTTTCTTCAGTTTGGTGTCCATCAATTCCCACAGACTAGACCAAAACTTACCCACAAATCGGGTGTCTCGATAAGATACAATGGAAGTGGGTAATCCAAAATGAACCGATACATGTTCAAAGAACAATTTTTGAGTTTGTTCAGTTGTGATCTATTTACTACAAGGTATCAAAATACACATTTTGCTTAACCTATCCACAACAACATATAGATAATCATGACCTTTCCTAGATTTAGGCAGTCCTCCAACAAAATCCATGGAAACACTTTCCCAAGGGTGAGAAGGAACTGGCAATGGAGTGTACAAGCCTAGTTTTCTATTGCTGGGCTTGCTTTTAGCACACATGGCACACCCTCTTACATATCTAGAAACTGTCTCATTCATTTTCGGCCAATAGCAGAATCTTTGTAGTTGTGCAACTATTTTACTTACCCCAAAGTGACCTGATATCAGAGAAGTGTGTGCTTCCCTAATTATCTTTATCCTCTCAGTTTGTGGAATGCAGAGTTTCCCACAATGGTATAAGAGTCAGTCCTTTATATGATAGTCCAATTCTTCTACTCTTTTGCCTTGACTCAAAGTTGCATATACATATTTAAAGTCCATATCTTGAGCATATTGTTCTATGTAGCTTTCATGTAGCACAGAATTATGCTTAAGTATGGTAGATGCATTTATAATGGGTCTAGATAACATGTCTGCAACCTTGTTATGTATGCCCTTTTTATATCTGTTGACTAAGTGAAACTGTTGTAGAAAACCCATCCACCTGTAATGTCTTGATTGTTGCAACTTAGTTTGGGAGTGTAGATATTGAAGTGGCTGATGATCAGTATGTATTACTGTCTCTTTACCCATTAAGTAATGTTTCCACTTTTTCACACTTTGAACTAATGCATACAATTCTTTATCATATGTAAGATAGTTAACTACTGCAAGACTAAAAGTCTCAGAATGATAACATATGGGTTTACCGTGCTGTGTCAACACTGCTCCCATGGCATAGTCACTGGCATCAGTTTGGATCTCAAATGGTCTTTGTAGATCTGGTAGTGCTAGTACAGGTGTTGTACTAATTTTCTCTTTCAAGGCGTCGAAGGCTTTCTGATGTTTGCCTCCCCACTGAAACACCTTATTCAATCCTGTTAAAGCATATAACGGAGCTGCAATCGAGGAGAAGTTAGAAATGAACTTCCTCCAATATTGTGTTGCTCCTAAGAAGCTTCTTACTTCTGTAGCAGACCTGGGTTTAGGCCAGTTCAAAATGACAGCCACTTTAGATGGATCTATTTTCAATTCACCTCCCCCTACTATATGACCCAAGTAGTTTAGAGATGTTTTGCCAAATTCACATTTTGAGAGTTTAACATAAAGTTTTTCTCTTTTGAAAACATCTAATCTCTGCTCAACATGCTTTAAATGTTCTTCCCACGTTTTACTAAAAATCAAAATGTCATCCAGATACACAATAACAAAATCATCAAGAAAAGTTCTGAGTACATGATTCATTAATCTCGTGAAAGTAGCAGGAGCATTATTTAAGCCAAAATACATAACCGGCCATTCATACAATCCCTGCTTTGTTTTGAAAGTAGTCTTCCATGCATCTTGCTCTGCAACTCTGACCTGATGGTATCCATTGTACAAATCCATCTTGGTGAAATAAACAACTTCTTTCAATTGATCTAAAAGATCATCTATGCGAGGAAGGGGATAATGATTTTTGATTGTTATCTCATTCAGTGCTCGGTAGTCAATGCACATTCTCCACAAGCCATTTTTCTTTCTCACCAAAACAATTGGTGATCCACATGGTGATGTGCTAGGCCTAATGAAGCCCTTCTCGAGTAACTCCTGCACCTGCTTCTTGATTTCAGCATTCTCTAAAGCAGACAACCTGTACATCCCAATGTTAGGCAACGGAACATCTTGCTGCAAAATAATATCATGTACTATTCCATTTTTGGGTGGCAGACCTTTAGGTTCTTGAAACAAGACATCATACTCTGAAACAACCTTTTCTATATCATCTTGTTGTTCAACATTACAACCCTCAAATACATTGGTTTTATCAGGTTTCCTTTCCTTTACAACCATCAATAAGAATTGTTTGCATGAATTAATCATTCTTTTCATCTGTCCTGAGTTTATGAGAGTATAATTATTCTTGAGCTTATGAGCTTTTACAAAGTATTTGATTCCATATTTAACAAGTAGATACTTTTTCTCAGCTCTATAGAAAATAGCCTTTCTATCATACAAGTAAGGACTTCCTAAAACAATTCCACATATATCCAAAGGAATTATGTCTAACTCAACCTCATCTACAAATGTTGTCCCAAAAGAAAACTTGAGTTTGCACTGTCCAGTCAATTGTAGTTGTGCTTTATCATTCAACCATCCTAATGGGTATGGTTTCTTGTGAGGTGTAGTTGCTAATCCCAATTTCTTTACAATTGCTTCAAAAATCAAATTTACTTGTGAGCCACTATCAAACAAAGTATCAATATTTTGGTTTTTGGAAATAACTTGAATATGGAAAAGCTCATGTCTTTTTCTCTATGAATTGGGGGTCTGGTCCTACAGAACCTTCTTCTGACATTGTCTTTCGAGGATAGACTCTCCCAATTTCAAGATTAGTTTCCACCAACTCTCCTTCTCCTAATTTTAGCTTTGACCTTGTGAGCATTCACAGCTAAACCAACACAAGCTTGTCTAACCTTACAACCTAGAGTTCTGATACCACTTGACCTGATATTCACCCTATGAGTGACATTAGTTAAAGATTTATTAAACTAAGGTATTACAGACTCACATGTTGGTGTGTGTTCTGTGTTATTGAAACAACGGATTGATCAGATTTCCAATACACAAACAATAAAATGGAAAGACAGCAGAGAAACACAGTAAGCAACACAAAGACACAAGAAATTTTAATAAGGAGTTCACCCTATTATCCAGGGCTACGTCTCCGGTCCAGCTTTCAGTGGTGGCCTTGTTTTATTATGCCTTTAAGAAGAGAAATTACATTACAGGGACTCAATGTGAGTTCTCTTGAAGCAGATTTTCTTGGTAGGGTGGTTCTTGGATTCTCGAAGCCACTGGAGTACACAGACTCTTCTTCTTCCTACCAGCTCTGTGACCTTATGGTATACAGTGGAAAGAACCAAATGTGATGCTCAGTTCGGACAGATTCCTCTATGGGATGGCTTGAATCTTCAAGCTCTCTGGTGCTCGATGTTGCCTTTGGTCAGCTCGACCCTCTGTCTCTTCTGCTTTGCTTTACTATTCTCTGTGTTCATTCCTCCTCTCTGGGTTCACTGTTCCACTTCTTCGTCTCTCGACTTTTGTCTCTCTGTGTCTAACTTGACTTGTTCGATTGTCGTTGTTCATGGCTTTTAGCCATTCAATCCCGATGCCTGTTCGGTTCCTCTTCCACCTTTGTCGATTCACCTTCTGTAGCTGTGCTTGGAGTTCCCTGTTCGACGTCATCATGAATGCTTAGGGAGTTGCCACTTGTCCTCCTCTAAACGACGCTAGCCTACTTCATCGGTTCATTTCTTTAGTTACGTCGTGGATGCGTTCTTCCTCCACTGTGGCAGTCAAACGAATTCCAAATCCCTTTAAAACGCAACTTAATTCACTGTCGATTCCGCTTCCTCCATCGAGCGCAATCTCAGCCGTCCGATCTGAGTCTCCCAGATCCAACGCCATACACATGTTTTGCACGGTTGACTTGCTCGACCGATAGTGCACGATCAACGGTGGTTTTCTCTCACCTCCACCTGCCACGCGTCGATTGGTGTATGGAATCACTCCACTCTCGTCCAAAACCTCTTACCATTTAAGGGTGCCCCGATCAAAACCGATGGTTTCCGGAGTGCGGGTCCCACCTTTTGTGTTTAGCGCTTTTTCCCTTTTCCGCCTGCGGTCCTCTGGTTCCCCCACGCGACCGAGTGCTCGGGCTTTTCCTTCGCGACCCTGTTTGTCTAGTGATGCGCTAATCGCTCATCAAAAATCACCTTTTTTCCCATTTCGGGGCTCCCAGGGGCTACTTTGGCCTCCTGCGCGGTCTCCATGGGCCTCGGTTAGCGCGCTTTGACCGAGGTCCTCATCGTTCCACGTTGGCTTCCATTGCCACTGGTTCAGGGTGTCTTTGATCGCTGTTCTGGAATTCTTTAGAGATTTTTTTGACCTGATACAGTCATGGTTCTTTGACAGTCTTCTATGGATCCAATTTGGATCAGTATCCCAAACATGCCTCAAATGGTGATGTTTTTGTTAAAGAGTGCTTGGCTTGGTTGTAATAATGTTGAATATAGTGCAAATGTTCATCCCATGACTTAGGATGCTTGTTGCAATACCTGCGAAGAAGATGTACCACTGGCATGTTCACCACCTCTGTTTGACCATTTGTTTGTGGATGAAATGTTGTACTCTTTTTCAATTTGTTGTCCATGAATCCCCACAATATTAACCAAAAATTCCCAACAAATTGAGAATCTCAATCACTAAAAATGGATGTGTGAAATCCAAAATGCACCCATACATTCTAAAAGAATAACTGAGCAGTTTGTTCAGCTATAACTTGCTTTTTACATGGCATCAAAATACTACTAGCACATTAGGGAAGCAGAAGCCTATACTTTGAAAACAGGTTATTCAGGAACATCTCGAACAGGCCCTTCTTTTCATAGTCGGGGTAATAATAGTAAGAAGTTTGAAGCAGGTGTAACAGACACTAGATATCCAAGTGGGAGTTGAGAGAGAGGGAAAAGGTTTTGGCAAATAACACTTTTTTCTGGGTTTGACTAATTCATAACTGGGTGATAACTAAAGAATTTGAAATATTGGGTGATCGGAAAAGGCCCTCAATCTCCTGTCACCACAGTCCTTTAGCTAATAGGGACCAACAGTCCTCGAATCACCTCACATTTTTCTGAACCTATCCACAACTACATACAAATGATCATGACCTCTTTTTGACAATGGAAGACCTCCTACAGAATCCATAGAAACACTCTCCCATGGTCTTGAAGGAACCGGAAGTGGTGTGTACAATCCTAACTTCCTATTGCTAGGCTTATTGACTGCACACAATGAACATCCTTTAATAAAACGTGACACGCTTTCAAGCATACGAGGCCAATAAAAATGCCTCTGTAGATGTGCCAAGGTCTTACTTACACCGAAATGACTAGCAATAAGAGAAGTATGTGCCTCTCTTATGATGTTGACTCTTTCTCCCTGTGGAATACAGATCTTGCCAAGTTGGTACAACAAGTTATCATGCAAATGATAATTCAATTCCTCTACTTGTTTACATTGACTCAAGCTTTCATAAACATATTGAAAGTCATTGTCTAATGCATATTGAACAATATAACTTTCATGCAAAACAAAATTATGCTCGAGTAAAATAGCTGCACTAATAATAGGCCTAGAAAGCATATCAACAACTTTAATGTAGATACCTTTCTTATACCTTATTACCAAGTGGAATTATTGAAGAAAACCCATCCATCGAAAGCGCCTTGATTGCTGAAACTTTGATTGAGATTGCAAGTATTGAAATGGTTGATGATCATTGTGAATAATTGTTTCCTTTCCCATCAAGTAGCATTTCCACTTTTTCACGCTTTGCACCAATGCATACAATTCCTTGTCATATGTAGGATAATTAATCACTGCACCATTGAAAGTTTCCAAATGAAAACAGATAGGCTTACCATGTTGCATGAGGACTGCGCCCATGGCATAGTCACTAGCATAAGCCTGAACCTCAAATGACTGTCTCAAGTCTAGAAGTGAAAGTATTGGAGTTGAACTGATATTTTCCTTCAATGCATCAAACGCCTTTTTCTGTTTGCCTCCCCACTGAAAAACCTTTTTTACACTTGTCAATGCATGCAAAGGAGCTGCTATAGAAGACAAGTTAGCAATGAATTTCCTCCAATATTGAGTTTCTCCCAAAAAACTTCTTACCTCATTAACTATCTTGGGCCTTGGCCAATTCAAAATGACATTAACCTTGGAGGGATCTATTTTCAACTCACCTCCTCCAACAATATGACCCAAGTAAACTAAAGAAGTTTTTCGAAACTCACACTTTGACATCTTTAAATACAATTGTTCTTTCTTTAATACATCAAGTACTTTTCTCACATTCATGACATGTTCATCACGAGATTTACTAAAAATTAAGATGTCATCTAAGTAGACTATAAAAAAACTCATCAAGAAATGGCCTCAACACATCATTCATCACACACATGATGGTAGCAGGAGCATTACATAAACCAAAAGGCATAACTAGCCATTCAAACAAACCTTGTTTTGTTTTGAATGTTGTCTTCCAAATGTCTCCTTCAAAAATTCTAATTTGATAGTAGCCACTCCTTAAGTAAAACTTTGTAAAATACTTTTTATCTTTCAATTGATCAAGTAAATCATCTATTCTAGGCAATGGGTAATGGTTCTTTACCGTAATCTTGTTCAATGCATGGAATTCCACACACATGCGCCATGTTCCATCCTTCTTTGGCACCAAAAAAATAGGTGAACCACATGGCGAAGAAAATGGTCTGATGATCTCTTTATCCAACAACTCTTGAATTTGATTTTTAATTTCTACACTTTCCATCACTGACATCATGTACATGCCAATGTTAGGAAGAGGACTATCTTGCTGCAATTGTATCTCATGTTGGATTCCTCTCTTGGGAGGCAATCTTTTTGGTTCCTGAAACATCTCATCATATTGGTTAACAACATCAACCAATTCAGATTTCAATCTTGAATCACAACCTTGAAAAGCTTCATTATCAACATCATTTTTGGGCTTGACCATTAGAAGCACAAAATTCGTGCTTGAATTCACTAGTCTTTTCATCTGCCCCACATTAACAAGTGAAATATTTAGTTTCTTTCTATGATCTCTCACAATATATTCTACTCCATCTTTGAACAAATGGTATTTGTTTTCATGTCTATGGAAGATAGTTTTCCTGTCGTATAGATATAGGCTGCCCAAAACTATACCACATATGTCTAATGACACAACATCAAGCTCCACTTAATTTATGAAATTTGCAGTAATGGCGAATTTCAGTTTACAGTTTCTAGTTACCTGCAATTGTGCATTGTCACACACCCATCCAAGTGGATATGGTTTATGATGTGGAATGGTTTCCAAGTTTAAATTTTTGACCATGTTTTCAGAGATAAGATTGGCTTGAGAGCCATTGTCAAAAAGTGTATCAATTTTGTTATGTTTTGAGATCACCCTTATGTGAAAAAGTTTTATCCTCTTCTTTTCATTTAGAGTTTCATTGTGTGAATTTGAAGTATTAGTGTTAGCAATGGATTATTTTCCCTTTATACCCATGGATGTAATTTTAGTTTCATCGCCCGAATTGGATCCCAAATCATGTTGAGTGGTTGCAGTTGTCTTTGGTTTTCCCTTGTTGTTGAATTTATTTGGTCTTATTTCGGGATGAAGCTTCTAACAATGAGCTTGATCGTGACCCTCTTTGGAACAATGCTTGCATGTTATTTTCTCTCCTTCCTTCTTAATAGATTCATTTTTCTTTCCCTTCCATTTGAAACCCTTTTCTTTTCCTTGACCCTTAAATGGATTTTTACTACCCTCTTCTAGAGTGTTTTTCCCTCTTGCCTCAAGATGAGTGGCTTGCACACACACCTCATCTAGATTATTGAGATTAAACATAAGGATAGTATGCCTAAGGTAACTGTGTAACCCCCTTATGTACTTCAGCAATGTGTCTTGTGATTGCAAATCTACACCAAACATTAGAGACCTTTTTCTAAATTCTTGGGTGTAATCTTGCACATTTTGATCTTTAAGTTGTCTAAAGTTCTGCCAATTCATGATGGATTTATGCATATAATATAGAGGGTAGAATTGTCTTTTAATTGTAGAAATGAAATCAGACTAAGAAATTGAGATCTTACTATGTTTTTTTATTATCTCTTCTTGTGTATTTGATTCCCACCATACTAGTGTTGCACCCTCCATCCTCAAGGAAGCTAATTGAATCTTTATGTCATCCTCTTGAAGGTTTTGAATTCTGTAATAGACCTCCAACTGACGAACCCAATTTTCAAGATTCTTTGCATTCACTTCACCATTATACATGGGCAGTTCAAATTTAACATCAAGTTTTAATAAGGGTGATTTACCAGTTCCTTTTGAGGTATGTTGATGAGTATGAGTAAGGGTTGTGTTAGTGGAAGAGGGTGAAGATGCTTGTGAATAAGAATATGAAGAATATGGTGGAGAGGTTGGAGGTTTACCTCCATTTCCATTACCTCCTCCTCCTGAAGAACCTTCTCCTTTGGGAGGTTTGGATCTTTCACCCTGCAGTCTGGTATTCCTCTCTTCATAGAGGACCTTCACCATCTTTGTCATATCAAAGAAAGCCTTCCTGAAGACCTTCTCATCCTCTGTCATTGTAGGCTCTCCTTCATGAGACATACTCACTTGAGTCTCAACTGCAACTTGAGTAATAACTAGTGATGGAGATTGTGACAACCTTACACTCCTTCCCCTTGACCCAACTTCAGGGCTTTCAACTAGATTCCCTTCTCCTCTCTTGAGTTTTAACCTTGTAAGCATGACATTCACTTGCAAACAGTTAAATCCTTCTTGCACAAATAAAACCAAGAGCTCTGATACCAAAATTGATCTGATTGGGAAATTTAGTTTTGTTGTGCTAAAATTTCTTTTCAAAATATATTAAATATTCTTGAGGATTTATGAAATTATTTGTAAGTTTAAACACGGGTTTTTGAGTGTTTTTATGTGCAAATTAACGTAAACAAATGACTGAACATAAACATATAACACACATTAACATCACCATAAACATTATCACAACAACACATGATGAAAAAGCTCACCCCTCCTAGGCTACATATCCTTGATTTAGTTTCCAATGGCTTGGCCCTCTCTATTATGCTAAAAAGTGTGAATACATCAATTTACAATGCCCAGAATGCTCTAAAACCTGTTCCAATGGCTCCAAAATGCCCAAAAATGCCTGTGTAGCCTCTTTCTGCTCCTGATTTGGTAAGAAACTGAAGAAGCTATGTCCTTTTCCAATCTTCTGCTAATTGCAACGCAAATTCCCCAAAATATGACACCATCCTACAATTTCACCCCAAAACATGCTAATGGAGCGACAATTTCATTGAAAAATGGGCGAAATTGTCGGACACTTTAAATGTTTGCTAAGGCATATGTTCCGAAAATCACGGATATGTGGGGGCCATGTGCCCAGGGCTAAGGCCAACGACCTACCCCGGTTGGCTGGGCCCTCGCACTGCACTCCGCCAGTGGTCATATATGGGTGGTGTAACCAAGGGTGAACCCCCCCTGGGCTAGCCCTACCCCTAAATTGTGTGTTGTTAAACTTCAAATAGAACCCGCACCCCTTATGGTTAAGAAACATACTCATGGTGTATTGGCAGAGACTTTGGAACTGTGTTGGGAGGTCGCGGGTTCGACCCCTGTTGCCTATGCCCACACTTTGAACATAATTTGGTGGCCTCCCAGGCTGCCATGTGGTGGCCTCTGACTGGGCCACGTGTCAACCTATGGTTGGCCATCATTTCAACCAATCAAAAAACATGAAAATTCAACCAATAACAAGAAGCCACTTGTCACATTATGATTCACCAAAGAAAACTCGTTGACCAAATCAAACTACCACATACACCTACCCATTCAACACCACATCAGTGGTATGGACTGCTAACTGGGCTGTCAATTTTTTTGAAAAAATTCGCTTATTTAGGAAAGTGAACAGAACTTGTTTATGGGAGCATACGTAGTTCGTTTCGCGCAAAACGAGTTGCGCTTGATTCAAGATGATGAGAACTACGTAGTGATCTAGGTTCCACACCGATCCGACAACTTTGAATTTTAAGCTATTTTTTTAGCACCTGATCAACAATCATCTCAACGGTAAGTACGGTAAGTAAAGTACATCCTTTTGAAGTACATCTCTTAGTGTAGCTTGAAGTACCACTTACATTGTTATATCATTCTATTTTCAATAAAATGCATGTTTGCAAGCACTAAAAGTCATTCCATGTGTCTTGCTTCCTTTTCGCTTGTTGGACAAACTGTCATCTTTTGGCATGTTGATTGCTACATCATGCTTGCGATCTTGTTCTAGAAATTTTGAAGGTTTGTCCTTGTGTGCATGAGTTGTTTTTGCTATGTGAACATCGGTTGTACTCACACACAAAGTTGTAAGCACAGTCACACAAGTGTCATCACGGTCATTTGAATATCTATCTCAAGTGTCGCACTTGTCACTCTTAACCTTTAGACAGTCCCATTGAACACATGTTTGTTTTTTTTATTTTTTATTTGAGGTGTCTTGTCGGCGAGTCATGCTAAGTGTGTGATCACAATGTCATGCATGCACAAGTTCACTTGCTCCCACACTTAGCCATTTTTCATGAAAATCTATCGCCCAGATAACCCTCCTTTAACTAGAGCCCGACTGAGCTACACTCTACAGTTTCAACTCTCAGTGACCCTTCTCTACTACCCAGAACTGTGCAAAGCTTGAGGCTATCCTCTAGGGCAGCCAGCACTGCACAATCCTAGAAATAAGCAAGTTAACTAACTCCTGGAACTGCGCAAAAGTTTTCCCCAGGTTTGATCCAATCTGCGATTCTCGCAAGATCACTCATCAATCCTCCCTCTAGTCTACCAGAAACCTGAACTACACTGTGACCCCAGGCTACATTGCTCTCCAAAACTACGCAAACATGCCCAGTTTCCTGTTCGAAACTGCCTCCAGAAACTGCGCAGACATGTGAGTCAGGCCTCTACTTCTTGGCACTGCACTGTTCAAAGAAATTGCATGGATCTGACTAGAAGGCCCCCTGTTGACTTTCTCTACTCTTCCTGGCACTGCACTGTTCAAAGAAATTCCGCAGATATGACTAGAAGGCCCCCCTATTGGCTTGCTCTGCCCTTCCTTTGAAAATTATGTAGTTTTGACTGACACTCTCCCTCCTTCCCCGCTCTATACTCATCTCGGAAACTACACAGTTGTGTCGGGAAGGCCCCTGTTGCCTGTCGCGTACTGTCCCTCGAAACTCCGTAGTTATGACCAACAGCTCCCCGTATCCCGATCCTACCCTGCTTTGGAAAACTGTGAAAAAATTCGTGCTAGTGCTTCTTATTGCTCGGTCTGTCCTCCTCAAAGAAAATACGCAGATTCCCAGCTGGACCTCGGATGACCTGCCCAGTCCTCAACCTGAAAATCATGTAGAACGGTCCAGCAGTTCCCCCGGATACCCTGTCTTGTCTTCCTCCCAGGAACTACACAGTCCTGCCGATATGGGTTCCACCTTGCAGTCGCCACTTCTGTCCTGGATTGCGCAAATATACCTCCCAGTGACCTTTGCGCAATTTTTCCTGACAGTCCTTCGGAGCCTCTCATCCCAGCCTGAGATGTGCTCTACGCAGTTTTAGTGTCTTGTCCTCCCTTGCGGTCACCTCAACCCGAAACACGAGAACAATGCATCATGCTAGACTAGGAGGTTTTGGATTTGATGTTGCCCCTTCATGAGTGAATTAAAGGAATAGGTGCACTGATGGATTATGGCGTGACAATGAACGAATGAAGAAGGAGCACATGCTAGAAGACTTTCTCGTAGTTGAACATACACACGAAGCACATCAAACATCAAGTGAAAGAAACACATGCATGGAACCATATTGTGAAGAACAAGACCATTGAATACCCCACAACACCAAGTTATGCAGAGATGAAGACAAAGTACATTCGAGGACACATCCATCACTTAACATGACAACAACTTGACATGGATACCACAGTCAGCCAGTACATGTCAATAGTGTCATTTCGAGTTGTGTTATGAGTTGTCTCAACCACCTCACTATTGTGAACTGTAACTGTTGTAATCCAATATAATGTAAAGTGAAATTCCAAGTGTCATTAGTGGAATGAAAATAGTCATATGTAATGTAAATATTTATATGTAATGAAGTGCAAGAGTCATGAGGGTAGTCCAAGAGTCAAAGGGGAATGTCAAAGGTCACCCCACCCTTTGCTATATATAGAACCTCATAACTCATAGAAAGGGATTTTGGGAACCAATATTTTTCTAGGCATTACTTAGAGAGGGCTTGGAGATTATTATGATGAGCTTTGGCTTCTCCATTGTGCAGAGCGAGTACATCTCTTTGGAGGAGCATGCAGTTTTGACTGTAACGATCCACTAATGGGGCTAGTGGTTGTCGTGGTTGTATGTATGGATGGAAATTTCACTTTATATAATATAATAGAGCCAAAAAGTCTTCATGCATATGTTGTTATTGTAGTTCGACTATTCTAATTACTTTAGCAATGTATGTTGTTTAACTTACGCATTTGTGTATGAACTATTTCGTATACGATTGTATGAATCTTGTTGAAGTCGTGTTGTTGGTTTAACCCATCACTTTGGATTGTCGACTATTCTTCTTTCTATCTTGTGATGTCATTCAACTCATGTGTTCCTTTCAGGTTGCATACTATTACAGGCTTCTAAGGGGCACACTTCCTTTTCCCCTCTGTGCGTTAGAACCTCTCCATGCATCTCTCTTGACTTACCACAACGTCACAAACTTTCTTCTGAAAAAGATACCTTTCTTACCTATGCGCGCTATTGCAGTCAAGGCATAGCTTTACTACCCACTTCTGGGACTCCTACTCCAAACGGTCTGAGGTCTAGTTGGGACTTCTTACTAGGGAGATCCCCTGACATGTTGGCGGGTCCATCACTGTCAACAAGGCTATACCAGAAAATTCTCAAAACAACAAAGGGTTTACAAGGGAAAAGACGAGGACATGAACCCATGAAAAATAAGAACCTTCTGTGGTGCCATCATAACATTCTATGACACTATATTGCAATGACATCCAAACCTTCATGTGGCATTGTGGTATATAGAATTCTCTGTGGCATTTTGATATGTGATTTTTTCTTAATGCACTATGAAAAATAGACAAATTAAATTTTGAGGCTTTGTAAACTCTGTGGAAGAACTGTGATAAGATATCCAAAGGTATATGAAGCTCATATCTATGGCACAAGTATGTGAATCATCTATACATAAAATGAGGACTAAGGTACATGAATTCGATGGAAATACAAACTATAACAAGTGTATGATATATTAATAACACTGAGAAGGATGAATTACACCATGATGCCGACCTATCTAATATTGAAGTCTGAAAGATACTAAAGATTACAAAGATACTAAGCCTTCTCTATAAACTATGCATGTGTAAATAACATTGTAAGCAACCCAAATAAATATCTATGGTTAGCATCATAATTTTATGACTACAAGTTGAGGTATCCCTATTGAAAGATGACACATATAAACTGTATAAATGTCAAAGGACCAAATCTTTGCAAGAATGGATAGGTAAGGAAAAGAGGCACATATAATTTTTGCAAGTGACAACTATAGTGCATATAATGCTAAGCTAATGATCTAGTCCTCTCTTGAAGACGTAAATAAAGAAGGAATAAGTTGTTTGAAGGTTTCATTAAAGAAGTTAACACTTAGCATTAGATGGCAACATGAAAGCAAGACTTGCTAGGTTTGAACTACATTAAATTTGATTATTGGAGGTGACTTGGAGGAGGGCTGGACTTTGAAATTTTCGAGTTTTGGTCTTGGCCTTGGCCTTGGATATTTAATTTTGGTATGATTCTATAAGAGAAGGATGGGTTTTCCCATTGCGTGGTTTTCCCTTGGATAACAACCTAATTTCGGTGTCTCTTTTCTCTGTATTCTCCTGGAAGATTGATCATTTGTGTAATCTCTTGATGAGGAAGACATAACAAATAATAAATAAGAAAATCTAACATTTGCAAGTAGTTATCAAGAAGAGAAATCAAGCCTAATCTTACTACACTTGGTTTCTCAACACCTATTACCTGCATGATGTCTGATTGTGAAGCTGTCAGAGAGAAAATACCTCCAATAATTGATCTATAAAGAGTAGCATCCCTTACATGATATTTGTCATCATGTGTGTTCACAAAAACATATTCTTCCATCCCAATTGCTTAAGCATATCACTGAGATATTTTTCTTGTGATATGAACATACCTGCTTTGGTTTGATTTACTTGAAATCTAAAAAAGTAAGATGACTCACCAGCCATTGACATTTCAAATCACTGTGACATGTCTTTAGAAAATTTGTGACTCATTTCGTCATTTTTTCTCCCAAAAATTCAGATCATCCACATATACTAGTGTGATTAGTAGATCGTATTTGTCCATATTCATGTAAATATTGCTTCCTGCAACTCCTTTCTTGAACCATTTTTGTTGAAGATAGTGATCAAGTCTAGCGTACCAATTTTTTTGAGCTTGCATTAATTCATACAAGGCCTTCTTTAATTTGCATACAAAGTCTTTATTTTCAGACAAGTCAAAGCCTTCTGGTTGTTCCATGTATACTTCTTCTTTTAGATGTCCATTTAGAAAGGTTGACTTCACATCCATTTGGTAGACTTTGAATCCTTTGAACAAGCAAATGCTAAAAAAATTCTTATAGCCTCAAGTCTAGCTATATGAGTGAAAGTATCTTCATAGTCAATTCCTTCAATTTGAGTGTATCCCTTGCACACCAATCTTGCCTTATTTATGATGTTTTGTCCATCTTCATTATTTTTTCTCTAAGAGACACACTTGGTTCCTAGCCCCCATGTTCCATTCTTCTCAATTTGGTCCATCTCTTCTTTCATTGCCTATATCCAATGAGGTTCTTACTTGAGTGAAATTTTCTCATTCTATTATGGAGAGCAAGGCAATATCATTCCTTTTTGGTTTGTGTTTTCATCTTCCTTTGAGTTTGTATTCCTTCATTTATATCTCCAATGATTTGGTCTTCTAGATGATGTTTTTATACAAACCTTACCTTTTATGGTGTTTCATATGGTTCCTCCTTTTTATTTTCCAGCTCCTTCTCTTCCTTTGCACCACTTTCTTTTGAATATGCAAAGATAGGGTCTTCTTCATTGGTTTGAACTAATTATTTTTCAGGAAGCATTCATTTGAATGTACATCAATGCTTTTGACTATATTTCTCAACTGATTGTTGTAGCATTTGTAGGCCTTAATTCTTAATGAGTATCTAACGAAAATTTCTTCATTAACATGTGAATCAATTTTTCCTAGTGAATCATCATTCATCTTCATAAAGCATTTGCTTCCAAATATTCTGAAGTGTTTTACAGAGGCATGCCTTCCTTTCCTTAGTTCATATGGAGTTTTATCAATGTTTACTCAGAGTTGTGTTCTTTTCATCATGTAGACAATTGTTGCAACTGATTCCCTCCATTTTTATTTTTATTTTATTTTTAATTTTTTTTGTAAATCAACTTCCAACAAAATTATTCTTGTTGTTTCTTGTACATATCTACTCTTTCTTTCCACTACTCCAATTTGTTGTGGAGTCCTAGAAACAAATATCCCATTTGATTCCATATTTTTCACAGAACTCATTGAATTCTCCTGAGGTAAATTCCCCACCTCTATTTGTTCTTAAGAATTTTGTCTTCAACTCACTTTCATTTTCAACTATTTCTTTGAAAGTTTTAAAACAAACTAGTGCTTCTAACTTATATCTTATGAAAAATACCTATATCATTCTCGTATAAACATCCATGAATAAAACAAGTACCTTTCTCCTTGTAGAGCTGGAGTTCTAGTTGGATTGCATAGATATGTATGAATGAGTTCTAGGGGCTTTGATGTCGAACATTCCTTTGATTTGAAACTTTTCCTGGTTTTTTTCCATGTTGAAATGGTGCGCAAATAGCATTTTCTAGCTTTAAAATTTTGGGGATATTTCTTATTGCTTGAGTTTTTCTAATATTCACCAAGTTATCAAGACTTCAGTCACCCAAATGCTCGCACCACAACCAACTTTCATATACTTGACTCATGTAACATCTTTCTTCTAGAATTTCGCTGAGAACGTATACATTATATGTTGTTCTTACTCCTATTCCTACAATTTTCCTAAAGACGATCTCCTTATTTCAGTCCTTGGAACAAAAGATGAGATCATGTCCTTGACCACATATTTGGCTGACACTTTGAAGATTATGCTTGAGTCCTTCAACATATAGTGTGTTTTGTGTTTTTCCCTTTCCATTGACGAGACTCATTGTGCCTTTAACAACAATTTTTGTTGGGTGTGGAGCCTGATTATCTTCTTTATTCAGAGGTATCACCGCATTGGACCCCAATTCATAGTGTGGCAACAACACCGCCCATAATATTTGCACTGCAAGGGGTGTCCAAGGGGCAACAACGATCTTTAGGAGCCCCCGCTGCCCCCGAAGCTGAAAATAGATGTAAAATTGCCTTGTAAAATGTTGTAATTTCGTAGTCAATTTGGGTCATTCATTAGGCAGAGATCTGACCGTAGAAGTTATGTTTAATTTAGGGTTTTTTCCCTAGAAGGAAACCCCTCACTATATATGAGGGAATAGTTTTGTGTCTATGTAGATCTATATTTTGAGTGAGAAAGAGAGAGGAGATTATGTGAGAGCGAAGAGGGAATTACAACAAATCTATTGTAGGTTGTAACTCTTCAGTTTGTTGGATAATATAAAAGGAAGGACTGGTTGTTTCTCCCTGGACGTAGCTCAAATTGGGTGAACCACGTATATCTATGTCTCTCTTGTTTTATGTGTTTTCTGTGTTTATATTTCTGCAATATATTTTATGTATTCCATTGCTCTATAATATATAATTTACTAACAATTTTAGTAGATCCATTGTCTCCAAAGGTCACATTTCCATCCTTTCCTTTGCTTATTGAGATGTACTTTTTTTGGCAACCTGTCATATTCCTATAACATCCACTATCTACAAACCATTGATTTTCCTTTTCTTGAGCACATAAAGCTAAAATACAAATTTTAAAGGCAGATTCTCTAATTTTCTTTCTCCAAACATTCTCTCTTTTCTCGAGAGGACAATTATTTCTATATGGCCTAGATTGTTGCATTTGTAACATTCTAGACTATACTTTGAAAGAGGAGAAAATGAGTTATAAGTTCTTTGTCTTTGCCTCTTTTGTTCAAAAATCTTATTTTTATGATTACCCCCATAAGTCTTGTAATGTTTTTCCAAATGACCAAACTTTTTCCAAAGGAAACGATGACCAAGGAAAATAATTTGATATATGTTAGGATAAGCTTGTCTTGATGAGATATTCCTTTCAGGAAGTGGTTGCTTCACATTCCTTGGATGATTTTTTTTTTATTTTAAGGATATCAACAAAACTTATAGGCTTTTTTTTATGATGAACATTGGTTTCTTCCTTTGAATTGGAAGATTCGCTTGTATAGCGACCAAGTCTAGATTTTTCATGTAGTGGCCTCTGAGAGCTAAGGATGACATCCAAGGTTTGGGAACTCTTCAAATTCTTGTTGTATTTATCCAACTCTCCTTTTAGAGATATAATTTCAACTTCCATTTTTTCATATATTTCTTCCTTTTCCTTCAACTTGTTGCTCCAAACTTCTTATATTCTTTTAGCCTCTTCCTTCTTGTTTTTGAGAGATTTGATCTCTTGATATAAAATTTCATTCTTCTTTCTAAGTCTCTTATTTTCTTCTATGGCATTAATAAACAATTACTCCATATTTCCTTCTACTTCTTCTGGAATTTCTTCTTCTTTTGGAATACTTGCTTCAATTTTGGAGGCCATGAACAATACTTCATTTCTCCCACCATATTATTTTTCTTCTTCATTAAAGTCATCACTATCTTCTTTGGAGAAGAAATTCTTTTTGTTTGAGACTTTCTTCTTGAAGTTTATTCTCTTAGGTTTATCTTCATCATCATTGTCATCATTGAAAGGGCATTTTGCAACATAATGTCCTATTTTACCACATCTAAAGGAAATGAGAGGCAACTTACCTTTGAGTTTGGATCCTTTCTTCAACTCCTTGATAAATTGTGTTATTTCAGTGTCAAAATCATCACTACTACAATCACAATTCTATCCTTTCCTTAATTTCTTGGATGCCTTGAATGCAACTTCCTTTTGAGTCAAATTTCCTGACCTCATCTAATATGATGTGAGAATTCCATGAAGTTCACATATTGATAGAGAGTCCAGATATTTTAGTTCTTCGATGGAACATATCTTGGCATCAAAATGATCTGGAAGATATCTCAATACTTTTTGGACAATCATCTTTTCTTTGACATCTTCGCCTAGGCCTTTAATATAGTTGACTACCTCATCTCCTTAGAGAAAATAAGCAACACTATCTTCTTCATCATTCATCTTGAGACTTTTGAACTACCTTCTATAGGTTTGAAGCTTTTCCTTTTTGACCTTGTCATCTCCTTCATAAATATGGATGAGCTTTTCCCACATGTCTTTATCGATTTTAATGCCCATAACCTTGGTGAATTCTAAATCTGACATACCACTTGCTATAGAATTCAAATCCTTTACTTTTGCCACATATGCTTTATTCCCATCTATATCTATTGGAAGAGGATATGGGATCTTGTATCCATCTGTAACAGGTTTCCAAACTTTGACTCCAAGAGACATTAATTAGTACTTCATTTTTTCCTTCTAGAAGGAAAAATTTGTTCCATCAAATAAGGGGACCTTACCATTTTTACTGGCCATTGTGATTAAAAAATCATTCTTCCAACTATTGGGATGATCTCGAAGAATCTAGCTCTGAAAAGAAATTGTTGGAAATACTGAGAGGGGGGTTGAATAAATATTTATTTCAATTGTTATATTATGCCAATTAATGTTTTTATCTCAAATTAAACCAGAACACAAGAGAGAAAAAAATTAAAAATTTAGGAGGAATCCAATTCTATTTTACCACAATTTCAAGCTTCAATCTATACAAAAAATTCTCCAACTTCTTCAAGGCTCCAAACTTGAATGAGGACTCCAATCCTCACTACAAATCCAAGCTCCAACTTGGTTAACTTGAGGACTCCAATTCTCTCAAAAAATCCAAGCGCCAACTTAGTCAACTTGAGAACTCCAATCCTCTCAACAAATCCAAGCTCCAACTTAGTCACTTCAAAAATTTACAATAAAAAATTCTTCAATATGGATTCAATACTTCAAAAATATTCAAATATATCTTCAACAATTCTCCAAAGGTGCCTTCAGTAATGCTTCAAGGATGTCTTCAACTATGCTCTAAATATGCCTTCCACAGTGATCCAAACAATACTCCAATGATCCAAACAATGCTCTAAGAATATCTTTAGCTACTGCTACAGAAATATTCATAAATACTCAAGTAGGTCCACAAAGGAGAGGCTTCAAAGAACCATCCAATTATGGTCTAAACTTCGATCCTAATCCTCTATTCCAAAAGAGATTACAGATGTGTTTAATCCAAATTAGCTCCCAAAACAAGACCAAGACACGAGTCTGACATATAACACGAGAATCATAGTCAAGTATACAATTTGTTCTGTTGTCCATAATAAAGGAGTATAATCTATGCCACACGTGATCTGGATTTAAACAAGAATGCAACAAATTACAGAGATAACCACATACACAAAGATGCAGCAGAAATAATACTTCATTTCATTAATGGAAAATATTGAAATATGCTTACAACCAGAAATGGAAATAAACCATCTAGGGCGATGGTAGCTTATCTCTGAGAAGAGATGTGGTGGCTCCATGCCTCTGAACTGTGTTACAATGAGGCTCGAAGGCCTATTTATTGTTGAGAAACAATGGGAAACCCTTAACATTCCAAAACCTAACCCTAGGAGATGAAACACCAAACTGTGGGCCCCGTTTGGGTAAATTGGTACATCAACTTCCCAGGGTCGTAACTTTGGCATACGATCTCAGTTTGACGCGTACAATAGCTCGTTAGAAAGATCTATCTGAGAACTACCACTTTGGGAAGGGAAACATCGGTCCATGGACCCATGTTGCCCCCAGATTTCCCAAAAAATGTCGTTTAGGGCCTCAAAACGGCTCCAGAAGTTCAGGACCCGAAAAACTGCTAAAAATAGTAAGTTGTGCTATAATTAAGGAAACTGAAAATGCTGAGAGAAACAATGGTGGGGGTCCAGGTGGACTTGGAAGGTGGCCACCAATATCCACTTGGATCATTCCTCCCCCCTTAGGAAGCAATGGTCCCCATTGCGTTGAGTTCCTCCATGAGATGAGGAAACTTTTGTTGAACTTGTTCCCTGGTGAGCCACTTGCCCTGCTGAAGGAGTTGGCCTGCTTTGACAACTCGATACAGTTGGATATTCTGTTGGCGAGTGTTCTTGATCTGTGTGTCCATGATCCGATCAGTTGCAGCTTGTTCCATGCAATCTGGATTTAATTCTGTGGGTTTGAGCTGTTCTGCAATGTTGGATGTGTCTAGCAATGGTGGAAAGTATGGCCGAAGGCGGTCCACATTGAACACTGGGTGCAGGCCAAGGAATGGGGGAATGTTGAGCTCAAATGCATTGTCTCCCATAGCCTTAGTAATGGTGTAAGGACCATATCGAAGTGGTCTCAATTTCTGATAGGCTCCAGTAAGGCGTTCCTTTTGCAAATGTAACCAGACTTTGTCGCCCACCTGAAACTTGTGTGGCACCCGACATTGATCATGTCGCTGCTTGTACTTGGCATTTGATTTCTCAAGAATGTCATGGACCTGCTGGCGAATATGTTGGATGCATTCAATGAAGCTGGTGGCCTTATCTGTTTCGGACTGGACATGAGCTGAATTTATGTGAGTAGCTGCAAGTGGCATGGCCACATCAATGGGGCATAGTGGCTGGAATCCCAAACCCACCTGAAAAGGGCTATGACCAGTGGAGCGGTGAAGAGCTCGGTTGTAGCTGTGCTGAACATAGGGGAGGCTCTCGTCCCATGTGCGTGGATGCTTTGAGTTATACATGCGCAGAATGTGCACAATCATCCTATTGACAACCTCTGTCTGGCCATCAGTTTGAGGATGGAAGGCTATGGACTTTGTGAGTTTGGTGTCCAGCATTGACTAGAGACTGGACCAAAATCTGCTGAGAAACCGACTGTCCTGATCTGAGATGATAGACTGTGGGATCCCAAAGTGCACCCGCACTCATTCAAAGAAGAGTTTAGCAGTGGCTTCTGCTATGATATTCTTCTTGCAGGCTGCCATAATGGCCATCTTCGAGAACCTGTCGATGACCATAAATACACAGTCATTTCCATGCTTAGTGGAAGGAAGGCCTGACATGTAATCCATGGAGATGGATTCCCAAGGTCGACTAGGGGTAGGCAACGGGGTATAGAGGCCGTGCTTCTTAATGGTCGGTTTGGCAATGGCACAGGCAGTACATGATCTGATGTATTTCCCAACATCCTGTCGAAGATTCGGCCAATAGAAATAATTTTGCAGTACTGCCACTGTTTTCTCGACCCCAAAATGCCCAGCAGCCCGACTGTAGTGTGCTTCCCAAATCATCTTGGCACGCTCGCTTGAAGGAACACAAAGGTGACCCAGGTGGCACAACAGAGCATCCTGGAGGTGAAAATCTGGAACATGTCGACTCTCCAAGAGTGTCTGGTATGTGTGGCCGAATTTTGGGTCGCTTTTGTAGAGAAGTGGCCAATCAGAAGTCTCGTGCCCACAAGAGTTGAGCACGGTGGTTAACGCCATGATCAGTGGTCGACTGAGGCAATCTGCAACATTATTGGTGCTGCCCTTCTTATACTTGATATTCAAGTGGAACTGTTGCAGGTATGTAGACCACTTCTGATGGCGATCATTCTGCAATTTCCCTTGGGTCTGTATGAACTGCAGGGGTCGGTGGTCTGTGTGGATGACCGTTTCCTTCCCCAAAATGTAATGCTTCCATTTTCGGCAGGCCTGTACAATGGAATACATCTCTTTATCATAAGTGGGGTACTTCCGGACTGTGTCTGAAAGTGTTTCACTGTGATATGCCACTGGATGTCCATGTTGAGTAAGGACTGCCCCAATAGCATAGTTAGAGGCATTTGTCTCGACCTCAAATGGTTGTTGTAAATCTAGTAACGCGAGCACTGGTGTCATGCAGAGGCGATCCTTCAACTCCATGAATGCCTTCTGTTGAGATTCAGACCAAAAGAATTTTGCTTTCGCCCCTCCCTTGGTGACTTGACTCAAAGGCCAAGTAATATGAGAAAACCCCAACAC
Source organism: Pinus tabuliformis (assembly GCA_031772625.1). Taxonomy (NCBI): domain Eukaryota; kingdom Viridiplantae; phylum Streptophyta; class Pinopsida; order Pinales; family Pinaceae; genus Pinus; species Pinus tabuliformis. Next base: position 662,708,943 of record CM062810.1, on the reverse strand, counting down.
GAACCTGCGATAGAAGTTGGCAAGACCTAGGAAGCTGCGGAGCTCTGTTAGGGTGGTTGGAGATGGCCAATCCTGAATGACTTGGATCTTGGCTGGATCGACATGCACCCCCTGTTCATCAATGATGTATCCCAGATACTGAACCTGGGTCATGCCAAAAGTGCATTTCTCCAAATTGGCACATAGCTTGTGTTGCCGCAGTGTTTGGAGAACCTGTCAGATGTGGTGGAGGTGCTCTTCCCAACTCTGGCTGAAGATCAGAATGTCATCCAAGTATACTACTACAAAGGAGTTGGTGAATGGCCGCAAGATGTCATCCATTAGCCTCATGAAGGTTGCAGGAGCATTCGTCAATCCGAAAGGCATAACCAACCATTCGAAAAGTCCCTCCTTGGATTTGAAGGCAGTCTTCCACACATCAGAGGGTTCGATTGGTACCTGGTGATATCCTGACTTCAGATCGATCTTGCTGAAATATTTCACCCCCTTTAGTTGGTCCATGAGGTCATCAATCCGCGGGATCGGGTACCTATTACGGACAGTGATCTTGTTCAGCGCCCGATAGTCAATACAGAGTCTCCACGTCCCATCCTTCTTCTGTACCAACAAGATCAGGCTCCCACAAGGCGATGAACTTGGACGAATGTGACCTTTCTGCAGGAGCTCCTGAATCTGCCTCTTGATTTCATTGTTCTCTAGAACGGAGCGCCGATAAATTGGTCCATTGGGTAGCGGCACACCTGGGGTCAGATCGATGGAGTGCTTGACCTGACAGTGTAGAGGAACCCCTGCAGGGGAGGTGAAGATGTCCTCGTACTCCTCCACAACCTTGTCCATCTGTAGTTGTCGTGCAGAGGGACCCTGTCTGGAGGCCGCGACCACCGTCTTCTTCTTTCCTTGAGGGCGTATCATCAGGAAAACAAATTTCCTGGTTTTGGAAATGATCTTACTGCATTGTTTTGGAGTAATCAAAGAGATGGTGGTCGGTGGTGCTACCTCTGGTATCATGTACAACTTATTTCCCAAAGTAATAATAACAGCACAGGGCCTTGATTCATACACAGCATGTCGCTTCCACAAGTATGGTTGTCCTAATAATACATCACAAAATTCAAGGGGAGCAATGTCACACAATACCTCATCCGTGAAGGGCTTGATGTTGTATGGAAGGCAACACTGCTGGCTCACGCGAAGATCTCGTCCTTGGTGAAGCCACCCAATGGTGTATGGTTGTGGATGTGCTGTGGTCGGTAAGCCCAACCGCTTCACGACCTCTGCCGAAATGAGGTTTTTTTGACTCCCGCTATCAACAATGAACTGTATCGGGGAGCCCTTTACCCACATCTGGGAGTGGAAGAGACGCTCCTCCTCCTCTGGATCTTCGGGTTCATTTTTCTGGATCTTGGCGGGAGCAACAGTGGCGCTGGGATCCGCATCAATGATCTGCTTCCCTTTTTCATTCCCCTTATCGGGTTCTGACTCAGAGTCAGAACATGCATCTGATTCTGAAACCTTTAGCTCAGCCATCAGTGACTGCTTGGCCCGACACTCACTTGTGTTGTGAGTGGAGCTCTTATGGAACTCACACCATTTTCCAGTGTCCTTTTTCGGCTTCGCGACGCTGTTCTTTGCTTGCAGCTTCAGCGAGTTGTCTTGGGTTGTCCCGCCTTGGCTTTGTCCTTTGTTCTGTGGTTTAGGGGCACCTTTCCCCTACTTTGGATTCGTAGATCCAAAGTCTCGCTTCTTTTGTTTAAACTTCTGCTCGACCTTGACGGCATATCGGTATGCTGCGCCGAGCGAGGAGATGTTCAGGAATTGTATTTCTTCCTGGATGTACTTGTGCAGGCAGCCACGGTATTTGAGTATCAAATGTTGCTCTAAATCCTTGATACCCAACTTTGTGCGAAGGGTATGGAAAAGATTGGTGAACTCCGGCACGTCTTGGTCCCTTCCCTGCCGCAGCGTGGTCCACTTTATGTATTCATCCTCATAGCGTCCGACAGGGTAGTATTGCTCCTTGATGGCATCCCGGAATGAATTCCAGGTGGGTGCGGCTGAAAATAGTGAGCCAATACTTTCATCCTTCTGCTCGCAGTAGGTTTCCCACCAGTCCTTGACGTGGGGGGCTGCTTTGAGAAGAGCGAAAACAATCTTTTCCCGACTCGAAAATTCATGAACAGAAAAATAACCCTCTAGCAGATTTAACCATTTATCTACGGCATCTGCGTCTATCTGACCCTCGAATATGGAGATTTCAAAATTGACTTGTACCTTAAAGGGCGTGGCATTTCCAGAGTAGCTGCTGGAAGCCGATGCGTCGCTTCTGGGTAGCCGCTGAAGGATCTGGGCAAAGCTGTCCATCATCGCGTTCCGTTGTCGCTCGAGGGCTTCTTCGAGCAAGATTTTGATGGGATCTCCTGCCCCCTTGTCTTTCTTATCATCCGCCATGGGAGGTCGTCGGGATTTGCAAGGCTGGTCTTGCAAAGGTTCAACCAGTTCAAGCTCTAACTCCTTATATCCCGACCTTGTTGGGGACATGCAAAGAAAAACAGAGAAAAAGCAAACCGCTCTGATACCACTGATCTGGATTTAAACAGGAATGCAACCAATTACAGAGATAACCATATACACAAAGATGCAGCGGAAATAATACTTCATTTCATTAATGGAAAATACTGAAATATGCTTACAACCAGAAATCGAAATAAACCAGCAAGGGCGATGGTAGCTTATCTCTGAGAAGAGATGTGGTGGCTACATGCCTCTGAACTGTGTTACAATGAGGCTCGAAGGCCTATTTATTGTTGAGAAACAATGCAAACCCCTTAACATTCCAAAACCTAACCCTAGGAGATGAAACGCCAAACTGTGGGCCTCGTTTGGGTAAATTGGTACATCAACTTCCCGGGGTCGTAACTTTGGCATAGGATCTCCGTTTGACGCGTACAATAGCTCGTTAGAAAGATCTATCCGAGAACTACCACTTTCAGGCCCCCAGATTTCCCAAAAAACGTCGTTTAGGGCCTCAAAACGGCTCCAGAAGTTCAGGACCTGAAAAACTGCTAAAAATAGTAAGTTGTGCTATAATTAAGGAAACTGAAAATGCTGAGAGAAACAATGGTGGGGGTCCAGGTGGACTTGGCAGGTGGCCACCAATATCCACCTGGATCAACACGTTTGAAATAGAGAATAAGATCCCAGCTACAGGTCCAAAAATAGAGAGTAAAGTCTAAGCACAGGTTCAAAGATGATTTGAAGTTATCACAATCTGAGGTGTCCATTGTCTTAGTCACAGTCCGAGCCTATAGGTCTAAGACAGAGGAGATGGTAATAGCTTGAAGATTCTTCCTAAACAAGCTGAACTCTCATCAAATAAGAGTAAAAAAATATGCTTCAAAAATATCCACAATACCAAGAACTCCATAGAGAAAGACTTTAATAAAAAATCTCCAAAAAAGTCCATGTCTTGCTCTCTTGATCAGTTCTAAGGTTCAAGAGTTATGAACCTTTCGTTCTTCTCCCTCAAGTTCATATATCTTCTTATGTTGTTGGCTAAGTTGGACATCCAAGAGGAGGAATCAAATGGTCTATTTATACCAATTCAATCATGTGAATCAACATGTGAGACACAAAATATGACTTTCTAACTTGTAAATTTGAATTCTCTCCAATGAAGAGGAGTTAAGAGGCAAGTAGATACTCGTTGGAAAGAGCTTGAAGTCATATACAAGCTTATGTAATTGTCTTCTGGAGATAGTGTTCCCTTTGACATCAATAATAATAATTCTTCCAATAGCTTGGGATGGTTGTTGTTACTAGAATTTTGGTTTTGGTTTCCAAGATTTTGTAGAAGTTTTACCAGCGAGAAATTAAAATTACTAACAACAAAAAAACACATAAAACATTTAAGCTTAACACCATGTTTTCCTTGGGAAAACCTCAACTTTGGGGAAAAACCAAACTAACAAAATTCCATTATATCCCTTGGCCAAACCGACCAAGTGCACCTTCACCACTCACGACCCTTGGACCATTACAATAGAGTTCCTCCCAACCTTTTAAAAGCTCCATTAAATGAAATCCATAGGAATAAAACCATGGGCCCAAAACCACTAATATTGACACAATCAACTTTGACTCTTTCCTCGAGTTAAGTTTAACTAACAATGCCCCCGTAAACTTTGATTTGGAGTTTCCCTTGACCATATCTGACCAAACCAACCAAGTGAGTCAGTCCCACTCACTCCAATCCTTACCCCCCTCAAAGTTTATATGTTAAGCCAACATGCCCCTTATCACCTAGGTCTAACACCATATTTTATTGACAATTCCCTACGGGTACAACTATTTTACTATCTCTTATAACAGTATGCCCATTTACATGCAATTTAAAAAATTTACTCCATCATAATACATTTTTTTTATCCCTTGTTTCTATCTAGCTTCCATTCTCTCACCTTGCCATTTTATTTACTCCAACTATAAAAAAAATATCACCTGCACATTATAATGAATGCCTCATACTTGCCTACTTCATACATTGTGTAGGCCTCTAACAACAATAGTGATGATTACTGAACTCTAAATTCCCTTGCATGACTTTGAATAACAATTTTGACAACACCTCCCATAGAAGCACAACCAAGTTAGCATCAAAGAGCAATGTGGACATCAGATCTAACTCGATGGCAATCCTATTGACAATCACCAACCCTTCCTTAGGTTGTAGCTCAAATGGCCCATTCTCCACCCCGACTGCAGCCAATACCTTGGCCACTCTAAGCCCCATCCCATCGATCTTCACGGCTATGGAATTCAACCACCCCATCAATAGACCTGCTATGTATAACAACGGAACTGGGTCCTCAAAATTTGTTATCATACCTAATAACAATAACATGAGTGTAATTTCATCATTCAACAAGTCACTCATTACTTCCATAATCCTCCAGTGGATCCCCAAGTAGCTTGCAAAAATGTATTCATGCAACAACATTACCACACTCATTTTATCACGAGATAACGAGTTCAAATCCTTGCATTAGATTCTCATCTAAATCTCATTTTTCTTATCATCAATGCAATCCAATAAGGGGATCGTCCATGTGTAGATGATTCACACTATTATACAAAGAAATCTACACATATTTCTCTTAACCACAACTACATAGTCATATTGTGACAACCTGATTGGGTTTAACCCAAACGATTTTCTCATTAGGTCAACCCCAACCACCGTTATGTCATAGTCAACTATGTCCACCATGTTCTTGGCTGCTCCACTTTGATTCTATGGCTATTGGATTTATGTAGGAGTCACACAACGCTGAATATACTCACCCTAAATGACATGATCTTGACCAATGCTTCAAATTTTGTGTTTTCTATTGGTTCACTTAATCATGAGATCATTTCCATGTAGCCTCTCATTTGAGCACCAACAACACAACATAATCTATAGTGACTATCGGTAATTCATCATCAAGGTGCTTGCTAGTGTGCATGGGGTTATCAAGCTTGCTTCGAACAACACATGTGTCACTTGATCCCATTCTTATCAACTCAGAGATGACTATAAGAGTGCACAAGCAATGATTCTTAAACAAGAACTCTAATTCATATCTACATCCATGAATCCATATAACCATAGATTCCAATCAATTCGAGTTGCTTGATCAATAGTTTGCGGACACAAAGTAATCTAAGCAAGTGATTTGTAGATTTTCCATTACCACTTCCGTCTTGCCCCATCAAACCTTCCTCTTAATCGCTTTATCCATGCAACTTGTGCCCAAATTTGCGAACAAACTTTGTGTTGATCTTTCCATCCAATATTCCAAATAAGACCTTAGTAATAGAAGTGTCTCAATGAAGCCAAAACTAGTCTTACATGTCTACCTTTGGATTTGATACCAAATATAGAAATTTTATCGGAGATAAATTAAAATTATTAACAACAAAAAATAAAATAAAACATGCAAACATAACACCATGCATGCCCTGGGAAAACCCCAAATTTAGGGGAAAAACAAGCTAACATAATTCCACTAAAGCCCTTGGCCAATGCTTGACCAAGCTTGCCAAGTGAGCCTTCACTGCTCACATCCCCTGGCCCATTAAAATAGAGTTCCTCCTAGCCCTTTAAAGGCTCCATTACATGCAATTGACAGGCACAAAACCATGGGAGACCAAAAAACCATGGGCGCAAAACCACTATTGTTGACCCAGTCAACATTGAATCTTTCCTCAAGTCAAGTTTACCTAAAAAATTTATATTACCCCTGGTGTTGTTAGGTGGGTTGGGGGCATTGGCCAGTAGTTCTTGAGCTAGGTTTTGTTGTGACTTATTTCCTTTCTTCTTTGACTTATTTTTTGTATTTGAGGGACTCACCATGTTTAGTTTCTCAAATGCTTGAAATCACTAAATAGATGAAGGTTGAAAAGAGTTGATGCCGACATGTTGTATAGAAACTGGAGATGTTATGGCGCTTAATGATGAACGAGAATTGATAGTAAGGATTTCCCTATGGGGAGCCATCATACAATTTGTAGGGTGTGGGCACACAACCATTATGGTTTTGACTATTACATGAGGGGCCATACACATGTTGTGACATGTGATTGAAGGATGGTAATGTTAGGCCCTACATGCAATGGATTTTTTCCATCTCATTGGTTGATGGGGTTGGTGAAAATCATATTGTGATTTCTGTATATTGTTTTCTCACATGAAGTATCAATATTACTATTGGAGGTGTTCCCTTGTCATAATGGTTACCATAATGATTGGTGCCATAAGCATATGCATTACTAATGTGGGCCATCTATCTTAAAATTTTATCAAATGAGTGAGATTTACCAAGATCTTTTCATACAAAGGGATGAGGGTGAGGTGCATCTGAAACGATTGTGCATAAATACCTATGTTGATCTAGATTAGGTCAATATGTTGTGCTCTAAGAATGATTTCATCTTCTATTCGAGGCATGTTGGTGGCCACATCTTTGGAAATCAAGGAAAGAAGAATTTCAAAAACCAATCCAAGAAGAACTTTTCTTTGACTACAATCTTACATAGGTTACATCATTGATGCCACTCATGGCTAAGATAAATTTTAAGGATGGATTATATTAAAGTGTAAAAACCTTGGTGAATCTTATTAGTTTGTAATATGCAAAGTGTAAAATGTTTAGCAATGTTTTTGTAAAAATATTCAAAATTTTAATGATTTTATATAGTCTCTATAATATTTTGATGATTATTAAGGTAAAAAAAATTATCCTATAACAAATCATTTTTAGAAAAAATGGAATTTGGCAAATATTTCTTTCAGCAAAAAAAAAATGGAAAATTAGCTCATTTATGAAATTTAGCACCTAAATTTTCCCTACTTGTTGACATGACCTGTGATGTGTGGGTGTTTTTTCACCAAAAATCAATAATAATTTCTATCACATGTCATGGTAGACTTGTAATTGTTAAATTATCAAGAATTCATTAGCTAATGACAAATTTTGCATAAGTCCTATTATGTATAGCTGCAAAATACCAATCATCGTACAACCACATCTGATCTGTATAGCTACAAAATAGTATAACTGCTCTTGTAGCAGTCACCATTGATTTTTACTGACACCGTGTAGTCAATTCTACCACTCTCCTTCCTCGTATTGGGACACCCATCTCTACAACACGTTGTACACATCACACAACCATCTAAAACCTCGTCATTCCATTGCCAGTTCACAACAACAAGCCTCTATTCACTGTTAAACACTCCATGCACTTGTTCTCGACTGTCACACAGCTTCGTCCTATTCCTATTTGTCGTTTTCTTTACCTGATCAATCGAGTCACACTGATTCCTGACATTCATGTCTTCATTGACTGTTGTCTGGTTCCCCCCACTGTTACCTATTCCCAACAATTGTGACCCCTCTCAAATCAGTTGTCGTCAAAACCCTTTCTACCCATGACCTTGTTTCCACTTTTGTTCCATCGATATGTCCACCATTTTGCCAAGCCATAGTTGTTTACCTTGACCGCGTCTTTTCCCTAGTCAAATTCTCATCTATCTCGACAGCATACACTCATCGCCACCTTTTCCTTCCCTTCTCAACCATCACATGGACCATGTTTGTTCCCCACCTACAATTTTTTCTAAGTGAGTTTTATATATATCTATATAAGTAAGGTCATATACTATATAATTTATTATATACCAAATTTTATTATAGTTATAACAATATATAATTACAAACTATATAATTAATTTAATTATATATATATATATGTATATATAAAAAAAGGGAAGCATTATTAATATTAGAAGCCAAAAGTATACGAAATTATTTTAAGAGAAAAAAGAATATGAAAGATTTATTATTAAAGTTTTAAAGGGTAATAAAGTTTGAAGTTTTATAAAGGGATTACTTGAGATCCTAAGCTCATCTTGACTAAGAAAATGAAGGCAATCACTGACGAGAAGGGAAATATGGAGTCAATTGTTGTAGAAAAAAGAACAAATTATAATCAACAAATGAAAGAAGGAAAGATGAGTCTTGTAACCAAGTCAACATTTTGGACTAAATGTCCATTCTGTAAAACATAAATTGGGTATTGGTGGATTCAAAAAAATTGCAATTTATGTTGTCCCACATGTAGAAAATTATTTAATATGGAAGAACATCTAAGTGAAGAGAAAATGAAAATTAAAAAAATTAAAGGAAGAATTCACAAAACTTCAACAAAAAAATGAGGCATTAGAAAAGAAATATAAGGAGCTCGAAGATCAATTTTCCAAGGAATCAACAAAAAGTAACAAAGAAATTTGGCGCTTAAGGGACTTTAATAAAAAATTACTTGTGAAGGTCAAGAAGTCCAAAGATACTAGAAAAAAAATAGAGGAAGAAAATGAATGTCTGGAGAAGAAATTCAACAAGAATATATTAGAAAAGGAAGAAGAAAATTTGTGTTTAAAACCCTTAATCAAATGTTATTAGAACAAATAAAAAATTTAAAGATGAGAAAGATACTAAGAATAAATTCAATTATCCAGAAAGCGAAGAGCTTTTACGTCTAAGGAATCATAACCAAGCCCTACTTATGCAAATAAAAAAGCTTAAAAGTGACATGACAACACTAAATGACAAGTTAGAATAACTTACTCAAGAAGAAGCATTGAAGTCTCTAGTCGTAACTGTTCAAGTTGAAGATAAGGGAACAAATACTGATCCAATCAATATCATAACTCAAGAAGATGAGAAACCAATAGAAATTAAAACATATTCAGATGTTGCAGTTCAAACAATGGAAATTCCAAGTGATGATTCAGTAACCAAATCAACAATGATAGTACCCGAAGTAAATCAGGAAATTACCACACAAATGATAAGAGAAAGACAAACTGCATGAATCCATTATTGACATCCAAATCACAGGAAAAGACAATTAAGTCAGTGTACATATTTGAACCATTTAGAACAGAAACAACAGATTTATTATCCAAAAAATACTAAAGTTCACAGAATCCAATCCTATGATAAAAATTCAACAAAAATTTCCAGTGATCAGAAGATTCCACAAAATATTAATTTAGGATGGTCAGATCCATTCTCAGTGCGGCAATTTTAAGTATCACTCCAAGGATCATATTGTCTTGTATCAACGAAGATGAAAGTATTCAGACAAGAAGATATTTAAAACAGGAAAAGAGATCAAGAATTTTCATCAATAAGATTTGAGGACAAATCTTTTTGAAGAGGAAGACAATGTTATGAATATAATTCATATAAAAATAATGTAAACAATAATAGTAATAAATAATGATTAATTAACTGGTAACTAGTTAATGAAAAGGTATGTCCCTAAGGACATAACCGTTTATGAAGAGGTATTTGCCTAGGGTATATAAGTAGGCCCTCACCCTCATTTTAATCATCTCATCAATTATTTTATATAATATCCAATATACAATTACTTGTCCTACAATGAATATTCTTGTTTTCAAAGTATTCTAAAGTTTATTGTTGCGTATACGAACCTTGTTCGTTACATTGGTATCAGAGCATTCCTATGAGTATATTAGCCTTGCTCGTTACATTGGTATCATAACATTCCTCTGAGTATACGAACTTTGTTCGTTACATACTACTTCATTAATGCACTACTTGGTTGATGGCCTAGTGAGGTTTCTTTGAAATAACCTAAGGTGGATAGAAACATTTGTGATGATATTAGGTGAGCACCAAAAATGAATGGTAATGATGTGAATGGCCGAATATTCTCTTGGTCATCGCTTAAATCTTGTAATGTCCAAGGGTAGTTTGGTTGGCCTAGATGGCCATGTTAGGTCATGCAAGATGAATTAATTGGTAATCCTTTGTCAAGCATGGAAAATTGATATTAGCCATATATGATAACATAAGAGTATGATATGGTGGTGCAGGTTGGGTGGGGTGGAGGTGGTGGCAGTGATGCACTTACTATTGGGATTATTTGATGAGATCCTAAAAATGATAGGGATGAGATCCTTGAAGTATATCACAACCTTATTAAGGATGATTCAATAATAATTGATTCCAACAATGTCATACCTATGGGTGAGTGCAAGGGGGTTGTTGATGCTCTAACTAGAGAAAAAATGAGACTAGGGATGCCTCTTGGTTATCAAGGGAAGTCCCCTAAGCTAATGGGAATGTTGAGGTGATCAAGGGTTCCTAGTTTTGTTGCCTAGTTCTAATTCTCGAGTGGAGGGTTGTCAAAACAATACTAATAAATGAAGATACAATCAAAGAAAATGAAACATGGTATCTCCTTGCCTATGATTTTGCACACTTAAAGTAAAGGGTTTTCAAGCTCCATAGGACTAATTCTATGTTTCAAATGAGAAATGATTATGGGGAGTTTTTGGATACTTTTCCCTACAATCTTAACCTAAAAATTTTAATTGTGGCCTTGTGGAAGCTTAAGATTTGTCTCATATCAAAAGTTTATATGTAGTTATCCTTAGGAAAAAGGCGTCAACCTAGGAATTTCTTAAAAAACACAATCAACATGGTTTAGGATGTTGTGTCTTGTGCAAATATGAAGTAGATATTATTGATCATATCTTGAAAAATTGTCAATATGTTAGGGAAGTTTGGGATGAAATGGATGAGTAGAAGGTTGCAAGGTTCGTTGGCGAAGGAAGACTATAAAGAAGTGCATGAAGAACTAGGTGTAGATAAATGAATTAAAATTTTCTATAGGTTGCCCCTTAGGGGTATCTTAGAAAATATCGTTAGCTAGGAACTCGAATATCTTTCAAAACAAGGTAATTCCATCCTTACAATGTATGTCTCACAAAAAAAAAAATTCAACTATATGGACAAGAAAATAAAAACAATATATAGAAAATCCTCCAATTGCTAGGTCACGGACTTGGGAATATTTTGTGCTAGCCAATGGAAAATTTTGTGTGGCTCATAGGAAATTTATATTTGAAAAAATCCCATTAATTTAATTTAAAGCATGCATGGGGTAGTATATAATAATGGTTCAAACAATTATGCAAAGTTGTTGGCTTTAAATATTATAATTAAAGTAGTAGTATATAATATGGTTATAGAAATATAGGTTTTTGGTAACATCGATGGTAATAAAATGGATGGTAGTTTTGGCAAGGTTAGGGACTTTAATCAAGTTTGGAATAGAGGAAGATAATGTACAAATTCCTCTCAAAAAATCATTACCATAATGTGTATAGAGAAATTAGTTCTAAGGTTTGTATAAAGAAGGTCTGCATATGAATTCAATAGTAGACATTCTTCTAGAGCAAAGGAATGGAATTAATCAAATAGGATACTTGAGGATAATCAATGGGTCGTAAATAAAAACCTAAATGAATTGATGATTAAAAAATCTCTCTTTGTTTATTTAGTTTTTATCAAAACATAGAATTGTTTCATACTTTTAATGATGGAAAATATTTGGTTTACTATGTAAATAATGGTGTTGAAGAAAAATGTGAAAACTTGTAAATATCACTTCTTGGTGATGACTAATCATTTTTTTTAGGATAAATATTATAAATATGTCAAAATTAATGAAAGTATAAAATTGTTGAATGCTTGCAAGCATCAAGCTTTATTTATTGAAGATACGGTAGCTAGGAAATAATTTATCTCCCCATTGGGATATTTTGATTTTGAATTCCAATCAAGAAATAATTAATAAATTTTGGATTTAAGACATCTGTGGTTTATATCTTCTGACTTAGTTACTGGAAAATCCATAGTAAAAACCATTTTTCGTCAACGTTTCAAATCCCAACTGGGATCCATCATCAAGACTTCATGAATGCTTGATAGAAGAAGAGCTCAATTGAGGGATTAAATAGTAATGAGGAGATTAGGTTTTGGGTTGAGATGAATGTCGGCCTTGTTTCAATAATATTATTAATTTTTGATTAATTATTGATGAGTAAATTAATTGATTTTAATTTGATGTAAATTATTATTATTATTTTATTACTATTATGTTAATTATTATTCTAATTAACTTTAATAACTTATTTTTATTTTTAATATAATGTAATATAATATAATATAATAATCTTTATTCTAAATATTTAGTAATAAGTATTTTAGTTTAATATATGTTAGTATAATATAATATTATTAATTATAAAAAGTATGTAAAATCTATATATTAATTAATAATATATATTGGTATATGATGAATAGTAATATTAGTGAATTGTATATTAAAATAACTTAAATTAATAATTATTATGATAGAATTAATTAATATTAATAATATTAGAAATCAATATTAATAATTAATAGTGGATAATTAATAACTAATTACTAATAATATCAAAATTAATAATTAATAGGTGATAATTCATGTCAATACCTAATAATTAATATTAATAATTAAAATAGTAATCATAATAATTAATCGGAACTGATCCTCTCGTGGTGGCATACAATCTGGAAGCTCAAGGCCCTTCCCCGTTCAAAACTCTTCTTCTGGTGCGCACTCAATGGCATTGTCCCCACGGGAGATCATCTCACCCACAGAGCCATATACGGCCCTACTTGGTGTTCGTTCTGCAAAAATGCGTCTGAGAACACAGACCACATATTCCTGCTCTGCCCTTCTATACACAACCTATGGAGCAATATATGTAATCAATTGGGCATAGCGGGCCATTGGACTGGACCTGATATACAGATCGCATGGGATTCCTGGTCACATACCCACCCGGGCACAAAGTTACAAAACCTTCCCCCTGTGGCCACCTGGTATATCTGGCTCGCCCGAAATCGGGTTATCTTCGAGGACCGACCGATATTATGCAGCCGGATTGAAATCGCTATTATTGCTGCATATTAGGAGCTACCTGATCCACCACCGCCCAGACCCAGAACCATTCAGCCTATGCCCAATATCGACAGATCCACCCCGTGGGCCTTTTTCGACGGGGCTGCTAACCAAGCCGGGTGTGGAGGAGGATTTGTCCTGCACATAAACGAGCATCATAGATATCTTGCAAAAATGGGTTTCGGAAATGGATCAAACAATTTCGCTGAGCTCTCTGCTTTACACAATTTACTACATTTTGCTTTATCGCATCAGCACACAAAGATCAATATATTTGGGGATTCTATGGTGGTTGTTAACTGGATTAACAATGTCACTACTTGTCATTCACACACACTCAGCAATTTATTACATGATGCACTCACTCTCAAAGCAGCTTTTGATCATTTCTCTTGTTTACATATCTACAGAGAACACAATAGCGAGGCTGACAAATTATCCAAAGAGGCCTCGACACTTCCCAGAGGCGATGGGCAAATAGTGGAGCAGAATGGAACAGAAGAGCACCAATTTTACCACAGGCCATATATAGATCAGAGACAACAGAGGGACAACAGTCCCGATAGCTGACAGAGCAAGAAGACTATTTTGACTAAATATTTGGGAACATTGCCACTATGTTTATAAAACAGAATCTTTTTTGTGATATCGAATAGGCCGAAAAGCCAAAACAAATGAATGTATACAGCACATTTTGTAACTACACACTGAACAACACCTGAAGAGGTGATTTTTGTATGAACAATGACAGTAATGCCATGGCATCTGCTTATGTAATTTTCTAATATTAATGAAAGTTACTGATTTTTCCAGTGGAAAAAAAAAAATCATAATAATTAATAATTAATAATAATTATTGATAATTCTTGTCTGGTGTTTAATTTTTAATCATTAATAAATAGTTTAATTAATTAATATATTTTTATTTTTATGAATAGAATACTTAATTAATAGCTTATGATTAATACATCATAATAATGTTTTATAATAATAGTTAATGATAAGGTAATAGATATATCATAATTATTAATGAAATATTGTAATTAAGTACTAGTTATTATTATTATTATCCTAATTAAATTATTAAAGCAATGCTACTAACTACTAAAAAAGAGAAAGGGAGAGGGAAATCTACCACTAAATGCTAAGCCTAAGATGAATTGTTGACCTTAATTTCTCTTATTAGGGGAAGCCAGCTTCCACTAATGTCCATACCATTGTCTCTGTTGAGATTATCCGGATGCTTAATTATTATGATGTATTAATCATAAGCTATTAATTAGATATTCTATTCATAAAAATAAAAATATATTAATTAATTAAACTATTTATTAATGATTAAAAATTAAACACTTGACAGGAATTATCAATAATTATTATTAATTATTAATTAATTAATTATTAAGATTACTATTTTAATTATTAATATTAATTATTAGGTATTGACATGAATTATCACCTATTAATTATTAATTTTGATATTATTAGTAATTAGTTATTAATTATCAACAATTAATTATTAATATTGATTTCTAATATTATTAATATTAATTAATTCTATCATAATAATTATTAATTTAAGTTATTTTAATATACAATACACTAATATTTTTCCGAGGAAAAAAGCGAACTTTTTTATAAGAAATAAAAAAGTTACAAGCATATGAGTTAACATTCCAGAAACATCAGTGATATTGAGACCTACATCAGTCCCAAAAGAGAGAGAAACAGACTCCTCTGTGTATCACCAAACTGTCATATGAACCAAAAGAAACCATTTTCTCGCCTGCTAGCAGCGCTGGATCGTTGCCTATCATAGACAACTTTGACAAAAAATTTGCCTGTCCATATCCAAAAATCCGTGGGTCTCCTATACAGAGGAAAACAACCCACGGGATACCACCATGTATTTCAATTGTTTGATCCTAAGAAGTAGTCCAAAACAGAAAAATAAACAGCAATATTTACATAAGCTCCGATTCCGGATATAGATAGACTGTCAAAAAGAAACTGAAACCAGCTGATATTTTAAAAATTTATGTGTATGGAGGGAGATCCGACACACGGATCTGATCATGCATCTGTTCAATTATTCTCCACGAGTCCACAGCTTGCTGCAGACCTTCTTTAGAAAGCCTGTCTGCATCTTCATTTCTGTCCCTGTAAATATGATCAATAGAGAATACATTAAATTGGTGTTTTAAATTTTGAATTTCTTCCAGGAGCGGCCTCAGCATATAATTTTGGCATCTATATTTTCCATTGACCCAATTTATTACATTCAATGAATCCCCAAAGATCTGAACTGTGAAGATATTTCTGTTTATGAGCCAACATAAAAGAAGTTTAAGGGCAGACAGTTCGGCGAAGTTGTTTGTTCCGGGTCCTAGTCCCACAGAGGCTTTTAGAGAGTGAGAAGAACTTAAATGGATGATGATCCCAGCGCCAGTATTGTTGTTCTGAGCTGCCCCGTCGAAGTAGGCCCATGGGATCCCATCTCTGATTCGTTCCTCCTTTCTGGGAGTAGTTTTCCTAGATTCTTCAGGTTCCGGAATACTAGACAGTATGGCTGAGCTTTGGATAGCAATCACTTCCGCTGGAGTGAGTTTTTCTCTGAAGATGCTTCTATTTCTTGCTATCCAGATACCCCAGCAAATAATGGGGGGAAGGTTCCTCAAGTTCCTCTCTGAGTAGTGGTTCCACCAGTATTCCCATGCTGAAAGAAATGATTCCCCCTCCCATCTCACATTTTTACCTAATAATTTTTTCATCTCTTCCCATACTTTCCTTGCAAAAGGACAAGCAATGAACAAATGAGGAATGGATTCTGAGTCTGAAAAGCATAAGGGGCATCTACCTGGGCCCTGTTTGAATCTGGATTGTAGAATATCCCAGGTAGGAATTTTCTTTCTTAACACACACCAAAAGAATAATCTTGCTTTTTTTGGGCATTTCAGCTTGAGCAAGGGTTTAACCCACCATTCTGGAATATCCCACCCTTTTCTCTTCATTAAGAAAGTGTACCCAGCCTTTGGGGAGTAGGATCCAGATTCAGCATGTGCCCAAACCAATTGGTCAGGCCTGTCCTGTATTCTAACATTTGACCTCTTTAGCTCCTGAAGAAACATCCGCCACTCATTTCTCCACATGGGGTCAATTCCCAAATCTTCTTCTGATTTCCATGCTTGGCCCCAAATGGTTGACTGACCCAAATTTGCAATCTGATTTAGACCAGATATCCCCTTCGAATCCAAATGAGCAATCAGGTCAGGGGATAGAGCGTAGGATTCGTTACATCCCACCCAGGGGTCTCTTCCAATCCTCACATTTTCACCATTTCCTACCTGCCAAGCCAGACCCTGTTCTATAACCTTAAAAGCCTCTGTCGTGGCTTTCCAAATCACAGAAAAATGCCTGCCTTTTTTGTTTGGATTTCTTATCCAATCTTCTAAAGGCATGGGATCAATATATTTGCGTTTTACTACTCTGGTCCATAAATTCTCGGAATTGATTATTCGCCATCCAGATTTTGCTGCCAGGGAAGTGCTGAAATCATAGAGGTTTTTTATGCCCCATCCACCCTAGTCTTTTGGCCTTGCGATTTTGTCCCATGCCACCCAAGGAAGAACTGAATCCTCCTTTGACCCTGACCAAAGGAATCTGCTGCATAGTTGTTTAATCTTGTGGAGAATACCTTTTGGGATCCATGTCAGGGCTGCCCAGAACACAGGCATGGCCTGTAGAACAGAATTCACAAGAGTTAGTCTGCCTGCCCGAGATAGCCACTTGAAGCTCCAATGGGAACAATACACTAATATTACTATTCATCATATACCAATATATATTATTAATTAATATATAGATTTTACATACTTTTTATAATTAATAATATTATATTATACTAACATATATTAAATTCAAATACTTATCACTAAATATTTAGAATAAAGATTATTATATTATATTATATTATATTATATTATATTATATTATATTACATTATATTAAAAATAAAAATAAGTTATTAAACTTAATTAGAATAATAATTAACATAATAGTAATAAAATAATAATAATAATTTACATCAAATTAAAATCAATTAATTTACTCATCAATAATTAATCAAAAATTAATAATATTATTGAAACAAGGCCGACATTCATCTCAACCCAAAACCTAATCTCCTCATTACTATTTAATCCCTCAATTGAACTCTTCTTCTATCAAGCATTCATGAAGTCCTGATGATGGATCTCGGTTGGGATTTGAAACGTTGACGAAAAATGGTTTTTACTGTGGATTCTCCGGTAACTAAGTTAGAATTAATAAATTACTACCTTTTTTAAGAATATTATTCCTAAGATAAGTTTTTTTAGGTGTTTAGAGAGTTGCTTAGGATATGCCAAGATGAAACTAATGTTTTCTTATTCAAAGTGGGATTAATGGCCTCTTTTGAATAGTTTTACAGTGGAGTACCTTACACTCCTAGTATAGGATATTCTTGAAATAAATCAAGTTATTTCCTAACAATGTTTTATAATTTATGCCTATAATAAATCATCTTTTCAACAATTTGGATGAAATTATGTAAAATATGCATGTGTATTGTAAGTAAGCATAATTTAAAAAAAACAAACAACAATCGTTTATATCATCAATGTGCAGAATAAAAGAATGATTGTCCATATTATGAGTATTTTTTTCCAAGAAAAACCTCACAAACAAAACTAAGGAATGTTTCCCACATTTTTCAATGGCATCTCCAGTAGACCATTAGTATAGACTATTGCACCCTCACACAAGGGGATTCACACTAGACATTTATTGGCACAAAACTTAGCCAAATACCCAATAACATTGGAACAATTACTTGGCCTAACTGAAAATACTAGTCCATGTTATGAATCTAATTATGAGATGCCAAAATTTTTCTTTCTATGCGAAGAAGATAAATATTAAATATAAAAACCCTGCATTTATTTCATATATGATCAAATATGATTAAGGCATTCTTTTATAAACAATCACTAGGTCTAAATCCATTAGTTGTTAATGGTTGAGAGTTTATAATCGATGATACTAGCAACTTTAAAATTATTTTTTTGGAGATTATTGTTTAGACACTAGCATAGAAATAGTTGAAAGATACCTTATGATCACAATTGATATTGTTTCATCACTATTGGCTGCAATTTCTTGTACAACCATTAGCATTCATAACTTATTATCCCATCAATAACATTTTGAATCTAATGCTATTAAATTAATTATTGATGTGAATTCCCCAAGTCGTAAGTCAAGTGCACTCCCATATGTGTTCCCCTATAACTAAATTAGTCCCATTCTTTTAGTACTCAAATCCCTTTTCTCTATTTAAAACACATCATCTTGCACAATTCATTTGAAGGATAAAATTAAGAAAACAAATTACAATTTTCCATGACCAATTCTAATAACCTTTTGTCAATTGTAGCCCCTTTTAGTCACCCACATTTTGTCAATTTATGATCACATTAAACATTCTTCCAAAAATGCCAATGTTATTATCTAATATAGATCCTAATATTGGTCCCAAGTCATATTCATAATCACCAAAAATAGGAATCAACATTAATTACTTATGTTATTTATGTGAATTTAATTGTTAATTTTATGAGTAATTACACATCATTATTAGGGGAGGCACATTACGATCAAGTGCTGAGTCATTTTGGCACAAATAAGGCAATGGTAGTGTTGTAATGGGATATTAACAAAAACATCAATTCATGCACAGCTTACAATTTCACTAAACTCGCAATCAGACAATCACTATAAACTCCTCTTCTCATTTCGACAAAGTCCCATGAGCCTGTGTCTAGGAATTTTATTTAAAGTCTTTTCTCAACCAAGGATGATAATAATTGTGTTTTTGTGGTTGTTAATTGATTATCTAAAATGGCTGGTTTATCACCCTACAAGAATAGTTTCATTAGAAGCCACTATTGTGGTCTTCTTTGAGTATGTGCAAGAAATTTTTGAGTTGCCAAAGAATATTTCTTTTTGTGGGGGCAACAAGCTAAATGTATTTTGGTCCAACATTTTCATTATAGTGGATTCCAAATTTATTAAATCCATTGCTTTCCATTACCCAAACCGAGGGACAGACAAAAGTAGCTAACATGATGATTGTACATATCCTTGGTGTGTTCAATTCCAAGCATCCACATACATGGGATGAAAGCCCTATTGTGTTCATCATAGATACAACATAACTCTTCACAATGTTATTGGTGACAACCCTTTTTTAGGTGTGCCTAACGTTCCAATGATTAGCCCTAATTAATGTAACTTTTCCCATTGTTTTGACATGGCAAGGGCTCTCCCATGCATGGAATGAGATAAACAAGGCAACAGAATTTCTTGAACATATACCACATCCAATAGCAATTTTATAATAATATATCGACATAAAATGCAAAGTACAAGCAACAACATGATAAACATTGGGTTCCACACAAGTTTAAGTTAGTGACAAGGTATGGTTTCACTTGTACAGACAATAACTCATGGACCCACACAAGAAGCTCATAACACTTCAGTATGAGTGTAACGCTATCACCAAAGCTATGGGTAAGAATTCTTTTGAAATGAAACTTTTATGCTTTCTTGGCCTCCAAGCCATCTTTAATGTGTGAGTTGCTTTAGTCATACTTTCATAAGTTGAGATCTTGAAGGAAACTATAACCTCTAGAATGTAAAAAATTGCAATATCTGCCTTATATCAATTCTTACACCATTGAAATGATGAGAGACATAAGGGTGTATAACCCTTTGGAACAAATGTTATATAAACAATGAAAAGAATAACTTTGCACCTAAGGTTGTTGCATGTGAAATCTACTTGATGAAAGGAATTCACATCACCAATACAAATTATGAATTACATATATTTGTAGAATAAATAATGGTATATACTTCTAGAGGGCTTTTCAATATGCTAAATCATTGTCTCTTTTTGTAGACAGATTTTAGAAAGTTCACAACATTTGAATATTTTGTTAAATGGATTTGTTCATTAATTAGCCTATGTGATTCACATACCCATGTATGTGATTTATTTGACATTTAGTACCATTTTTTGTTCTATAAAACAAGATATTATTACACATATATTCACTGATTTTGAAATAAAAATTAGGTATATGCTTCTATAGAATCTTTCAATATACTAAACTTCTCTCTTTCTATATAGAGATCTTAAAAAATTCAACGCCTTTGAGTATTTTGCTAAATGAATATTTTTCCTTAAATAATTTATGTGATTTATATACACACGTATGTAACTTATTTGTAATTAACTTACATTTTTTGTTCTATAAGATAGGATAGCATTACACTTATCATTTATTAGTTGATTTCAAAATGAAAACACAAAATTAAAAAAATGAATGCTTATAAGAAATGCCCATAATACAAATCACATTTAGATTTAAGTTTATGTTGCCACTATTTAAATATTCGTAAAACATTTGATACAAATAAAATGACATATCAAGCCATCCTTCTGTCACTAGTAGTCCATTTAACATAGTCTATGATGGGACCAGCCCTTTATACCTGCGGATTAATAACTAACTGTTGACTGATTTATTATTAACTGTGTGGTTGGTTGAATTTATGGCGTTGTACTATGGTTTAATTGTTTTGAGGACAAGTGTCCTAGCCTTGGGGCTCGTTCCTTCCCGCCTCTTACCATACCCACGAAACCCTGAGCTAGGTCTTTCACCGTTTTTTCACTATGCTGCTTGCGAGGTGAGGTCTCTAGTTCTTTCACTCTGCTACTCCACGAAATGATGGTTCTAGCTCTGGTTGCTTTACACGGGTTTCGTTTCACTAACCCTAGGCATGAATTCCTGTGAGGGTTTCCACTAGCGTGTGCTGACAATGCTTCCTGTTCTGAGCTTGGTTTCGAGGTTCTGGGTCTGGAACCCCTGGTCTCGGTCTCTGGTTTCAGTTTTTCTCAGCTCTGGTTATGTTCTCGGTTGTAGGCTTTTGTTATACGTTATTGTTCTCAATGCGCTTACTCCACTATTTAATTATTCACTTGGTTTTTGTCACAGGTTATGGTTGTGGAGTGGCTCGGCTCTCGGCTCTCATTCGGCAGTTATCCAAAGGTAATTCCGATCTCCATGCTAGTTTTTTCTTCCTTATTTTCTTCCATCGCTGATTGTTCTTGCTCCTTGTGGGCAGTGAGCACTCTGCGGCCGTAACCTTAGCCCGTGGCTTCTCCTCTGGTTCACACGGGCTCGGCTCTCTCGGTGAGTTCCTTAGTAACCCCTTCCTCTGTTTTCAAACCTGTGTCTATGGTTTCATTTTGTTGGTTCTAATGGCTTGCTTGTTGGCCATGCAGGTGTGCGACTGGGCTCCGTTTGTTGACCTCACACCCTGACTCCTATGCTTGAACTGGGTAGGGTCGCTCCTTGATAGTTCTTTGTTTGTCTGTCCGAAGTATTTTGTTGTCCGTAGGGTTTTATGGGTCTATAGTCGAGGTTTAGCTTTAGCTTTACTGTGGTTGCAGCCTCGCTGTGTGTTTATGCTTCCGTTGTTCAACTTATGTTTTGTCATATTATCGGTCAAGTGGTGACCTGATGTTTGTGTTTGCACTGTTAATGGAGGAACCCTGTTCTCAGGGCTTGCCTGTGCTTGGTGACTGTATTTTGGACTGTTGATATTCGATACTGATATATATATACAGTGGTTTCGTTTTATAATTAAATAGCAATGAAAAGTATTTGAATTCTGTTGGTACCTATGAATGTTCGCTTATTCCTTCGATAGTGATCTTCTAGTTTCTTCGGCAAACCCGCTCCGTTATCTTGTTAAACTTGTCTGGATGCTCTTCTTGCTTCTATGCTTACTGTTCACTGTCTGTCATCATTATGCTATGGAAAAGAAAAATGAATTTAACTGAATTACGTAGAAAGATACTTAAGTTGCAATATATATGGGTTCAAATGTATTTGTTCTTCAGAATGTTTATGTGCTTCTCTCTATTCAATACTATGATGTTTAAAAGATTACAATAGTTGTTTCCTTTTTCTGTTTTGTAAAGATCATTGGATAGTTATCAAACTACCAGTAGTTACATTTGGTTATTTCTGGATAACTGTCCTTTCTTGACTGCAATCTAAAAGTAAAGTTTAAATAAAAAAATAAAAAGAATGTAAGCAAAAACTAACAGTGGTTGAGACAGTCGTTCCTAGAAATTTAAATGAAAATAAAAAACTAACTGAAACATATCTGTTTGCAAAGACAAACACTCCAGCCATGACCTCCCTGAGTTGGATGCTCCTGCATCAGGCTCCTGGGGTAGATGAAAATTCATGGCTCCGGTCCATGAGCTCCTCGATAGAATACCCTGCACGTTGTATCTGTCCTGCGTCAAGCCACGAACTATCCTCAATAGGGCGGTTCTTCCACTTGATGAGGTACTGTAGGTACTCCTTTCTTCGAGTCCGCCTGGCCACCTGTGTATCGAGGATTCCTTCGATTTCAAGTGGCTGAGTTGAAGGCATTTGTCTCATCCACGAACTACTCTCTTCCTGGGTATCTCGCTTTGGCTGCGCCGAACTGTCCTCTTCCGGACTGGCAGTGTATGGGAATAAATCCGCCACATTAAAGATGGGCGATATTCCTATACCTGGAGGCAATTGCAGCTCATAGGCATTTTCAGAAAACTTACGCAGAATTTTACAAGGTCCAATTCTTTTGAATTTCAGCTTATTGTATTCACCCTTAGGAAATCTTTCTTTGCAGATGCACTAGAACTTGATCCCCTACATTAAATTGTACCTCCCATCGTTTCAGATCTGCTTTCTGTTTGTACCTTTGACTGTTGTCCTCTAATTTTGACTTCACCTGCTCATGTAGGTCGTTAATTGCTCTTGCAAATTCTTCCCCGTTAGCACTTCTTCTTTCTAACTGTCCAAAATCTTGTAGCTCATGCACTCCTCGGGGATGCATTCCATACAAGATCTGGAAAGGACTACTTCCTATGCTTCGATTTGGTGAATCATTGTAAGCAAATTTCTCTTGGGCAAGTACCCGATCCCACATTCGTGAATTTTCCCCAACTAGACTCCACAACAGGTTTCCTAAGCTTTTGTTCACTACCTCCGTCTGCCCATCAGTCTGTAGGTGATAAGCGGAGCTGAAATTTAACTTTGTATCCAACTTTTTCCACAAGGTGCGCCAGAAATGTCATGTGAATTTCACATCTCTGTCGGAAATAATGGACTTAGGTAAGTCGCGCAGTCTGATGACTTCAATGAAAAACAAGTGTGCTACATGGGTAGCGTCACTGGTTTTCCTGCAAGGGATGAAGTGTGCCATCTTTGAGAATCGATCCACCACCACCATGATGGAATCAAAACCCCACTGTGTTTTTGGCAAACCCAAGACAAAGTCCAAACTGACTGAATCACACGGTCTGTTTGGAATAGGCAAAGGTGTATACAACCTCGTGTTCTAACTGTGCCCTTTCACCAACTGACATATTTTACACCTGGTCACATATCGTTGCACGTCTCTTCGCATCTTCGGCCAATAATAGAAATGACTGAGCTGATCCAAGATCTTATCAATGCTGAAATGTCCAGCTAGACCTCCAATATGTTTTTCTCAGATGATGTTTTCTCTCATCGAACATTCGAGAACACGCAGTTGTCCTCCCTTGAATAGCAGCTCCTCTTGCAATTTATAGTCTAGCCATGGACTATTTTTCCTCAACAAAGGCTTCTGGCAGGCTTCATAAGCCTCCTTGAAATCTGCATCTATTTGATACAAGTCCTTCAGGTGTTCAAATCCCAACACTTTTATCGTCCTCTCCTGCAAGAGTAAAACTCTTCTTCTTAGTGCATCTGCTACCTTGTTCGCTTGACCACTGATATGCTTCAATAAAAATGTAAAACTCTGCAAGTACTCAACCAATTTTGTGTGTTTGTGATTCAAATTATGTTGTTGCATAACATACTGTAATGCAGAATTATCAGAAAACAAGACAAACTCATTACCCAACAAATAATGTCTCCAATGCTTCAAGGCTTGGACGACAGCATAAAACTCCTTGTCATAAGACGTATACCTTTGTCTGTTTTCATTTAATTTTTCGTTTTGAAATAAGCTACGGGTTTGTCTTCCTAGCTGAGTACGGCTCCAATGGATGTACCACTGGCATCACAACGAACTTGGAAAAGTTTGTTGAAATCAAGCAACCTCAAAATTGGCCTCTCAATGGTCTTCTTCTTCAATATCTAGAAGCTCTTCTCTGCAAAGGTTGACTTTCCTTTTTTATGGTATCCAACATAGGTGCACAGATTCCACTAAAATTCTTTATAAATTTACGATAGAAACTTGCCAACCCGTGAAAACTTTGAACTTCAAACAGACTCTTAGGGGATGGCCAGCTAGGTATAACTGCAACTTTTCTAGGTCCATTTTCAACTCATTTTCTGCAATCATAAAACCCAAATAGACTAACTCCTTCTGAAAGAAAGAACATTTTTTCAAATTTATCAACAACTTGTTTTGCTGCAACTTCTCTAGAACATATCGAACGTGTCGAAAATGTTCTTCCTTGGTCTTGGTGAAAATCAGTATATCGTCAAGATACACAATCATGAATTTCCCAATGAACTCCTTCAACATCTCGTTCATTAGGCGCATGAAAGTACTAGGGGCGTTACTCAACCCAAATGGCATCACCAACCATTCATACAGTCCTTCATTAGTTTTGAAAGTTGTTTTCCATTCGTCCCCTTCTCTTATTCTAATCTGGTGGTATCCGCTCTTCAGATCTATCTTTGAAAAATATGTTGCTCCACTCAAGCAGTCCATCATGTCATCCATTCGTGGCAATGGAAATCTGTACCTGATATTAATTTTATTTATTGCTCGTGAATTTGTACACGTCTGCCACTCGCCTCCTTTCCTGGGAGCTAAAATTGTCGGAACTGCACAAGGACTTAAACTTTCCTGTATCAAGTCTTTGTCCAACAATTCTTGTACCTGCTTTCTGATCTCTTCGTTGTCCTTAGGACTCATCCGACAAGCAGCTTTGTTCTGTAAACTAGCTCCAGGAATGAAATCTATGTGAATATGACACACGTCCATGGGCATGATGTCACAAATCACTTTGTCCCTATACTTGCCAATATGGAATTCCACCTCACACTGCTCATCAACTAGTAGTTGGTGCCCCTTCTGTAACCAAGACACCTTATAGGGAGTTGGGTGCTTCAACCTTTTCAAACCCAATTTCTCCACCATCTCTGTTGCAACCATATTATCAGTGCTTCCACTGTCCATAATTAGTTTGCAGCTTTTTCCATGTGACTTGCACATAGTCTAGAATAATGCCTTTCTTTGGGTTTTTTCAGCTGTCTCCTTTGCCGGTTTCAGCAATACCTTATTCAAGACTAAGGCCTCTCCTGTCTCCGGTACGTTCTCTACCTCTTGAGGCGGTGCCTCTGCTTCCTCTGTTTGAGCAACATATGCTCCTCTTTGACCATCCTATTCTCCTTTAGGACATTCAAAGGACATGTTCCCCCACTTGTGGCACTTGTAACACTAGTAGGCAGCTCCTCTGTCCCTGAGGTCTTTGAACTGCTACCCTCTTCACTGTTGTTGGCAGTCCTTCCTCTGCCAAAGGATTGTCCTTTCCCTCTGCAAGTTCCACGTCCTCTCCTGGCATTTTGCTTCCTTGCGATCTTTTCTTCTGCCTTTAAGGCACTCTGGTATGCTTCCTCTATGGTTTTTGGAGAAAGAATACTTATCTTGTCCCAGCCTTAGGCCATTCAAAAACCTTGTTGTCTTTTCTGGGGTGTCTTCAGTATAACCAGCTCTCAGATTCACCCGATAAAATTCTTCGGTATATTCTTTCACTGTCATTCCTCTCTGCTTCAAATTCTGCACCTGCCGATACAGAGCAATCTGGTAATATTTGGGCAAAAACTTACCCTTCATCTTGGCGACCATTCTGGTCCACTTTTTTAATGGGTAATTTATTTAATCTTCTCTGCTTTGCTTGGACATTGTCCCACCATAAGTCCGTGTGTCCTTTCAACTTGGTGGCAGCGAATTTAACTTTCCTATCTTTGTTGATCTCCTAACATTCAAAGTATTTGTCTAACTCACTAATCCAGTCCAACAGCACTTCTGTGGACAAACTACCATCATAGTTTGGAATCTCAGGCTTTGGCTTACTGCTAGCCAACAAAACTGACCTTAACAATTTGATTTCAAGTCCTTCCTCATCCGATCCATCTGTCATAACTACAGCTTCTTCATCAATGTCATCCCCTACTTCCGGATCCTTTCTCCTTCCTACTTCTACTGCCGCCAAACAAGAATTCAGGATCTTAATCTCTTCTCTCAATCCTTTATCTACTACTCTTCGAATAGCTCTGCCACGATCTCTTCTTTTGGCTTCCATTTTGTAAAGAAAAATAATTAACTATAACCACCTCTCATACCAAAATTGATGGGACCAGCCCTTTACACCTGCGGATTAATAATTAATTGCTGATTGATTTATTATTAACTATGTGGTTGGTTGACTTTATGGTGTTGTACTATGGTTTAATTTTTTTGAGGACAAGTGTCCTGGCCTTGGGGCTCGTTCCTTCCCGCCTCTTACCATACCCACGAAACCCTAAGCTAGGTCATTTCACCGTTGTTTCACTATGTTGCTTGCAAGGTGAGGTCTCTGGTTCTTTCACTTTGCTACTCTGCAAAATGATGGTTTTGGCTCTGGTTGCTTTACAGGGGTTTCGTTTCACTAACCCTGGGCATGAATTCCTATGAGGGTTTCCACCAGCGTGTGCTGACACTGCTTCCTGTTCTGAGCTCGGTTTTGAGGTTCTGGGTCTAGAACCCCTGGTCTTGGTCTCTGGTTTCAGTTTTGTTCAGCTCTGGTTACGTTCTTGGTTGTAGGCTTTTGTTATACACTGTTGTTCTCAATGTGCTTACTCCACTGTTTAATTATTTGTTTGGTTTTTGTCACATGTTATGGTTATGGAGTGGCTCGGCTCTCGACTCTCATTCAACGGTTATCTAGAGGTAAGTCATCTCTCCATGCTAGTCTTTTCTGCCTCGTTTTCTTCCGTCACTGACTGTTCTTGCTCCTTGTGGGCAGTGATCACTCTGCGACCATAACCTTAGTCTGTGGCTTCTCCTCTAGTTCACAAGGGCTCAGCTCTCTCGGTGAGTTCCTTGGTAACCCCTTCCTCTGTTTTCAAACCTATGTCTATGGTTTTATTTTGCTGGTTCTAATGGCTTGCTTGTTGGCCATGAAGGTGTGCGACTGGGCTCCGTTTCTTGACCTCACGCCCTGACTCCTACGCTTGAACTGGGTAGGGTCGCTCCTTGATAGTTCTCTGTTTGTCTGTCCGAAGTATTTTGTTGTCTGTAGGGTTTTATGGGTCTATAGTCGAGGTTTGGCTTCGGCCTTACTGTGGTTGCAACCTCGCTGTGTTTTATGCTTTCACTATTCAACTTATGTTTTGTAATATTATCGGTCCACTGGTGACCTGATGTTTGTGTTTGCACTGTTAATGGAGGAACCCTATTCTTAGGGCTTGCCTGTGCTTGGTGACTGTATTTTGGACTGTTGATATTCGATACTGATATATATATATATATATAGTGGTTTTGTTTTAAAATTAAATAGAAATGAAAAGGATTTGAATTCCGTTGGTACTCGTGAATGTTCACTTATTCCTTCGATAGTGATCTTCTAGTTTCTTCGGCAAACCCACTCCGTTATCTTGTTGAACTTGTCTGGATGCTCTTCTTGCTTCTGTGCTTACTGTTCACTGTCTGTCATCATTATGCTATGGAAAAGAAAAATGAATTTAACTGAATTACACAGAAAGATACTTAAGTTGCAATATATATGGGTTCAGATGTGTTTGTTCTTCAGATTGTTTCTGTGCTTCTCTCTATTCAATACTATGATGGTTAAAAGATTACAATGTTGTTTCCTTTTTCTGTTTTGTAAAGATCACTGGACAGTTATCAAACTTCCAGTAGTTACATTTGGTTATTTCTGGATAACTGTCCTTTCTTGACTGTAATCTAAAAGTAAAGTTTAAATAAAAAATAAAAAGAACGTAAGCAAAAACTAACAGTGGCTGAGACAGTCGTTCCTAGAAATTTAAATGAAAATAAAAAACTAATTGAAACATATCTGTTTTCAAAGACAAACACTCCAGCCGTGACCTCCCTGAGTTGGATGCTTCTACATCAGTGTAGGTTAGCAAGAATCCCCCCTTATGTGATGTCAAACAACATTATCAAAACCTATCATTACTTATGCCATACACATACAATAAACATCTACCATTATTCAATATATGGAAGTCAAATATATTTTCAATGTACCAATGTAAATAGATCCTCTGCATATGTGATGCTACATGACATTATAAATATTTTCTCTAGCCTTGTCATCACCTATACCATACACCTATACCAAACATTTATTGTTAGTAATTATTCCATATTTAGAAGCAAAAACCATTTGCATCATTGGAATGCAGGTAGATCTCATGAATCTACAAGCCATTGGTAGATCCTCTCTCTTCAAAGCCTAGTGGTCTCTACTACCTCTCTTCCACTTGCACCTTTCAAGTGTTGGAAAAGTAACTAGGTTCGGTCTTCATAATTATCTTTGCACTTGTATCGATTTGCATTTCATGTAAAATAATTGTATTTAAGCATCGGTTTCATGCTGAAGTCTAGGTTAATCATGTTCTTCATGCTTCTAATATTGTTGAGTCAAGAAGAATATTCGTCATATATTAAAGTCCCATTTAGACTCTTTGTTAAAAAAGAAAATTATTATTTTTGAGTCATATAAAGTCATTTTGTCCTCCAAGACCAATTTGGTCCTACCATGATAAGTCGACCCTATTAGGGCACCTTTTTTCACTCCTTGATGACTATATATGGACGAGACTTAGCCCACATTTGAACACACAAGAAAGTTTGATATATACACAAGACAAGAAGGAAAGAAGAGTGAAGGAATAGAAGAAAGATAAACCCAAGGAAGAAGAAGATAACTCAGATTTTTGGACTTTTTTGCTCACACGTACGAGTCTGCTAGGGTTTCTGTGTGAGTTACAGGGCCGAGGATTACAGGTTCTAATTTCAAACCAAGAGAGTGTCGAAACATTGACTTGGATCAAACTTTGTGAAGCTTGACCATATTTGACTTGGTGAAATTTGACATGATTGAGGAAGGCTTTTGGAGGGTTGACTTGGTGCTTGGAGGAGGTCTTGGTCTTTAAGTCTTTGAGCTCTCACTTTGATCTGATTCTATAAGAAGATATTGTTAGAGTTTTCCACAATTGTGGGGTTTTTCCCTGACTTGGTGTCTATATCTTGTCCTATTGTGATCTTCATGCATTTTATGTTTTGGTAATTGCTTGATGAAGAATAAATATTACAATAATAAAAGGCCAACAAATCTCACAAGTAATTATCAAGTAAGGAGAATCTATAAATACCTTGATTTTCCAGCATGAAGCTCATATAAAGTTGATGGAAATGAAGTGGTAGCTCATGTGCATGTACACCACCTTCACATAGATTGACCACATGCCTTCTATCATGAATGCATCATTCTTAAAGGTTTCACTTTTGCATATTATTTAGTTTCAAAACAATGCAACATTTAAGGTAATAACCATTCATACCAATTTCCTATAAAAAGCATGTGCGTCGCCATTCATTGTTTTGGTAGGAAAATTACACACATATCAAGGGCCTACAATCACCACTGCCAAAAATCATGAGTGCATTGATGGCTAATGTGTTAATTACAATATGGTGGTAAAGACATAAATACATCATCATGTATTTATTTTCACTTTTAGCTAGAAATTCTTGTGTATCGATGGCTAATGTGTTAATTGAAATATGGTGGTAAAGACATAAATATATCATCATGTATTTATTTTCACTTTTAGCTATAAATTATTTTCCGCTATTGCCTACAATAGGCTAAACAAACAAAGGCCATGTATGCTACCAATTGATTTAAAACCTCTTTGCATATAAGCAATATATATTAAGTTGATTCTTCCCTATAAAAACTAAATGTGTAGAACAAAAAGAAGAAAAATGGGGGAATTACTATTGTGTTTTTTAATGAATATCTTCATTAATCTAGTAAATTTTGTTACCAAGTAATTGTATTGAAAATATATGCAAGAACTTGATATCAAAGTAGATGGTAACAAAGATGTTAAGAAATGGTTTTGAAAGATTCCAATGCTTACTATAGCATCTAATCATTGAAAATGTATAAATGAACCACTGGAGAGAATAAACAAAAAAACAAAAACAAAAAAAAACTTTCCTTCATTTATAGCGAGAAACACTTCCTTGAAGACAATTCATTTTCCTAAAACTTCTCACCCTTACCAAAATATTCAATGGTTCCGGGGAGAAAATTGGCAAAACATTTAGGATCTTCAAGTCTCATGGTGCTCACAAAATTATTGGTCACATAACCAACCATGATAAACAATAGATCCAATTCCACCATTTTGATGAATAATCATTTATTTGTGAGTACACCAAAGGAATAAACAACAATAAAATCCCCTTCACAACTACATCAACAATAAATCAAGCACTAAATTACAAAGAAGATAAAAGGAACATGGTAGTTGCTTACAAAGAAGATATAACACAAGGCCATTGGAAAGATAGACGGACATTAGAGTGTGCTTGGAATGTCATCCAAACTAAATCAAGAGATTTGAAGCCATTTGAGTTAGACTCAAACATATGACTCACAATAAGGAAATACCTCTTGGCATAAAGACCTAAATGTTGTTCATTAGAAACTCGCAAATTTTATGTCTTGCTTTAACCAAATAATGGTTATTGTTGTTGAATAATCTAGGGCAATTAGGTTAATAAGATTCTTCTCACGATGATAACTATTTGTGAGGTACTTTTTACTTTTTCTTATTAACATGAAATTCTCTTGTTATTATTAGATTGTGTTTTCTTACTTCATCAAATAAGTACCAAAACAAAAGAGACAAGAACACAAGATGTTGGCTTTCTACTAGGGCCAAAACCTTTCACTCTTTGAGAGGAAAACCTGCACAAATTCTTCTTATAGATATTCCAATTGACGAATACCAAAACCAATACCCTTGACCTATGTTTCTATTCCCAGACCAAGACATGATCATCCTACTTCCTTGATTCTTTGATTTCTTCAAAACATGATCACTACAACATCCAAACATTGTGATATATCCCTTAACTTTGGCCTCACAGAATTGTGCACCATACCTTCATAATGTCACTAGCACCAAGTTGCACCATGTAACACTTAGTTGCATCATGTGTCATTGATCATCATATCACTACTGAGCACAACACTTGGTATCACTGAGATCTAGCACCGATCATTAATGAGTATCATCTTACAACACCGAGACCTTATCCAAATTGTACCAATGTGATATGTCCATTCACATTACAGTGAATATATGCTGAGACAATGAAGAAGATATACATGTAATGTCACCCCAAACTAGTCCGCATTGGGATCATTGTGGTAACTGAAATCCTTGTTGTCTTGACCACAGAGAACCTCAGAAAATATGTACAGAAGATTGTTGTGGGTGATCCGCACCCTCTCTCTTTTGTACCCATCCGAAATCTCAGAGATATATCGAATTGTCATTGTCGAAATCTGAGGGGTATAGGCTCCTATATATAGTTCTTTTCCCCTACATTTGAGCCGATTATTTGAAAGGGTGTGTCTCCATATGTGAACCGACTTGTCATTTGTATACAATCTGAGGCCAACATCAAGAAGAGGATGATTGTTCTTGTCTATTGGAGGGCTTCTAGTCAACTTGTAGACCTAGATACGTTCTTTATATGCCTAAGAAGCGTCATACATGACATTGACTTTAAAAACAAAAATCCTTTGCTCATGAATCCCACGAAGTAAGTCAATAATAAATTATTTTCTTCATTACATCATTTACAAAAATCACAATTATATGTCATTATGAAGACCGAACCTGGTTACATTTTACAACGCTCCCTCTTAACTAGGTAGGTATTCATAATGGTACTTGGTCATTCTCAATTTGAAGAATTTCTCTTCAGAAGAGTTGGATTGGTAAAACATCTATATAGCATCATAGTAACCAATATTGTTTCCACAGCAAGGCCTTAACTAAAAACTCTATCTCTCATCAAATCAGAGCACAATGTTAGTGAGACCAATGACTATAGACACCTTCATCATTGTCTCTTAAGGTCCATACCCACCCAGGTGTTCACTTAGTATGACCTTCTAGGACTATTCTTATCTTGGGTTCCCAACCCTTAAAGAATATCAATCTTCTTGCCTACTCTTATCTTGGATGCCCTACACATCCTCAAAGAGCATCAGATGCGAGATGATTACCTAATCCTCCATTCTTTCTTCCCAAGCGAAGACAATAATTTTGTGTCTATCTCTCGCTCTCAACTAGGGAAGATATGCCTATTCTTGTAAAGGAATGTACCCAAGCTCCTTCTAACCAGGATTCGTGGGTCCTTCAACCACTTGATCAATTTCTTTCCTTGATGTCATGAAATTTAGCCAAGCTTCTTCCTTGTAAGGCATTAGCCATCAATTACTTTCCTCCTCGGTTTGTCATGTCATTCCTTTCTTCATGGAAAGTGGCCTTCTTGGTACATATATGGAACCTTCTTCATATGGCTACTTCTTTCTCGTCGTGCTTCTTTTAGGAATTTCCATTCACCACATGAATGCTAGTTGTACTTGCACTTACAACTCTTATTCTAGTAGCCCTGCATTAACTCATCCATATATTATTCAAGGAATCAAAACATAACATTCAATCAATTAGTACCTTACGAGATGGCTCTTAATCATGACATCTTCTTGTAGGTATCAGCATCTTGCATACATGTTGACACATCTCCCAAAGCCATTCATTGTCAAGGGTCTCCATCTTTTTCAGACTCTCATCAGAGTCTTCATATCTTTCTGGGAGATTTCCTAGTCTTCTTGGTCTTTTGGATGTTGATTGCCTTTATCATGGTTGCATATCTCAAGATTGTGAAAATTTCTAAATAGAAATCCAACTGCAATGATTAATATTATTTCTTCTACTTATTAACTCATAAATAAGTTATTCACGGTGTTCTTACGAAAAATATCGAAATAAATTCTACTGCAACCTTTACAATTAAAATACTCAGGAAAGTAAATGCAAAGAAAAATATTGGCACAAATACAACCATGATGACACATTTATTTTTAGACCACTGTCCCTGGAAAAATCCAATGTGGGAAAAGTGGTGCAGCAGATGAGGGTTTCTTTATTATTCTTCAGCAAAAATCTCATGTACAAGTAATAATCAGCAAAATAGAAGAGGATTCTTTGTGACAAAATTTACAAACGCTTCCTAACAAGTTTCTGATCCAGGAGAAGTGCTTCTCTCTCCTCTACATCTCACTATGTCCCACCGTCAACCTTCCCACGTTGTCCCAGCATCAAACTACCCATGCAGTCCTAGCGTCAAACTTCCCCTACACTGTCTCTCCCTACATCACAGCTTTTGCGTTGTCCTCCCTCTGCTCTACATCTTCTTCCCTTGCACTCTTGACTGATGTTGATTACCCTCACTCTCTTTTCCACCTGCAACTCTCCCTCTAATTCGATTTTCTCTCGCTGAACTTCGACCAATGAGAAAATCAATCTTACTCGGGTAACTGAGTATCTGCCTCTGGTGTGTTCTCCAAGTGCACATCAAGCCTCCTTTTATAATCCACTAGTTGATCAATCAATGGCCCATATTATATCCTAATTAATGGTTAGGATCATATTGACTTGATCTCTGCCTTCTTCTAGAAGTTACACCAATAATTTAGATTAATATCCATTAATTATTTGAATTTCCTAAGTTTAGACTTAGGGACCCATTAAAAATAATTAATTATTTTAATAAAATTGTCTTCGGGTGGAATTTCCCAAAACAATTTCTGGGTATTGGAGAATCTAAAGCTAGTGTCAGATTCAAAGCTGGTGTTAAAGATTACAGATTAACTTATTATACTACATGCATGTGTCCAAGCCTCCTCGCAAAATTTGAGACTTAGAACACATCCAATGCTACCAGAAATCAACACTCCCTCTTAGCGATGAATGTGCTATAGTAATGCAACCTGTTGAAGCATCAACCTGTTTTGTAACATCTCCCTCCATGCTTGTTGATGTCTGACATCCTACCCACCAACTACTACGCAAATGTTGCATATGTACTGTTGCTGACCCTGCCATTTGTCAACATTGCATTTGTATTGCAACTCCCTTTGCCACTGTAATTGAAAAATTACATGTTTCTGCTACTGAAACGGATTCTCTACCATACCCATATGTTATCTGAACTGAATGAACGTAACTCTTCATAGAGCCTTTGAGAGTATTTCTACTACCTAATATCCTGTGGGGACATATTGTAGTTGTACTGCCCCACGCTGAACACAATCTCTGATAAAGTGACATCTAATGTCAATGTGTTTCGATCGATCATGAAATACTGGATTCTCAGAGAGTTTGATACAACTCTGATTATCACAGTAAGCCTTGGTTGCTTCCATCCTTTTTCTGAACAAACTCACAAGATGTTTTCTAAGCCACATAGCTTCACACGTAGCTATGTTGGTTGCCATATATTTTGCTTCTGCTGAGCTTAGAGCTACCGAATTCTGCTTCCTGTTGCATCAAGATATCATCCATGATCCAACACTGAAGCAGTACCCATAGGTACTTTTTCGGTCTACTGAACTACCTACCCAATCTGCATCTGTGAACCCACTCAATTTGACGTCCTCCCCTCAGGAGTATTTCAAATTGTATCTGACTATTCCATGCACATACCTAAGAATGTGTCTTGTTGTTGCCCAATGCACCCTTTTCGATTCCATCATGAACTGACTAACAGTGTTGACAGAAACGCAAATTTCTGGCCTAGTGTTGACCAGATACATGAGCGACCCAATGAACTGTCTATACAAGGTGGGATCCACTTCCTTGTCTCCTAGTGCATCTATTTTCTTCCAATTGGTGATCATGGGTGTAGCCATGGGTCGACAATCCTGCATTTTGAATCTCTTCAAAATCTCTGTCGCATATCTTCCTTGTCCAAGGAAGATCTCCCTATTCTTATACCAAACTTCCAACCCTAGAAAATAATGCATAAACCCCATATCCTTCATGCTGAAATTAGCTTCAAGATTCTTCTTGCAATCCTGTATGAGCTTGGATGACCCTATTAAAAACAAGTCATCCACATATAATACCAGAATAAGTGGCTCATTCTCTACCATCAAATAGTAGCGATTGGGATCAGCATCACTCTTGACAAATCCCAACTGCTACAAGTAACTATTAATCTGATTATACCATGCTCTGGGTGCCTGCTTGAGCTCATACATGGCCTTCTTTAATCTACATGCAAGAGGTCTCTTCTCATGAGTTTTGAAGCCTTCGAGTTGTTCTATATCACCTCATCTTCTATCACCCCGTTCAAGAATGTTGTCTTGACATCCATCTGGTGAATCTCCCATCCCATTTGAGCTATTAAGGATATAATGGATCTGATAGAGGTATAATAGGCAACTGGGGCGAAGGCCTCTTCATATCCTATTCCTTCTTTCTGTGCGTACCCCTTTTCCACGAACCTTGCCTTGTACTTTTCTATACTGCCATATGCATCATATTTGATCTTGTAGATCCATCTTGATCCTACAACTGATCTATCCTATAGTCTAGGTACTACTTCCCAGACATCACTCGTCATGACAAAGTTGTACTCTTATACCATGGCATCCATCCAAACTTGGTGTTGAACAACTTCCCGAAATCTTGAGGGTTCTTCAACCTGAGCTACCAATGCCTGGTATCTGTCAAGTTGTCTATGCTGCCTTTTCTTGGTTCTAGGAGCTCCAACAAACTCTTCTGTGCCCCTCAGTGTATGTCGTACTTCTTTGCTGGTTCTACCACTCGTGGTGGGAGGCTCAATCAACTCCTCCTCTTGTTGTTCCATCTGTTGAGAACTATCTGGATTTCCTTTTTCTAAGGAAATATCGGTACTGGTCACTGTACTCGATCCATGTGTCTGTCCTCTTGCCTATCCTCCTTGATGCCCCTGTTATTGCTGGACTAATGGAACATCTACTAACTAATCTTCTACTAGCATCTCTCGAGATTTCTTGAAAGCTCTATCCTCCATGAACTTTGCATCCCGCCTCACTACAATATTCAATCTTCTTACTACTAGGAATGTAGATTTTGTATGCCTTTGAGGTCCCGTTATATTCTACGAGATACCCCTTTTGTGTAGTTTGATCAAGTTTACTGCGCTTCTCATCTAGAATGTGACAATATGCCACGCTTCCAAATATCCTAAGATGAATGACTTCTGCGTTCTTCCCTGTGAAGACTCCTTCGGGCGTTTTCTTCCCCAATGCTCTATGAGGAGTTCTATTCTAGATATACACCGTCATGTTGCAAGCTTATGCCCAGAAAAACTTAGGTAGATCCTGATCATACAACATAGCTTTGGCTGCCCCAACAATAGTTCTATTTTTCTACTCTGCTACTCCATTATGCTCTGGATTATATGGAGTTGTCCACTCTCTTTGATGCCCTCCTTTGCGCAAAAGTCTATGAAGTCTCTATCTGTATATTCTCCACCATTATCTGAACGCAATACCTTTATCCTTTTCCCTATCATATTTTCAACAAGAGCCTTAAAATCATTGAATCGATCAAAGACCTCATCCCTTGTCTTTAAGAAATAGACCCAGTTTTTTCTAGAATGATCATCAATAAAGATAACGAAATATTCGCCGCCACTAAGAGCTCTTGTGAACATTGGACCACATATATTTGAGTGTATCAATCCCAATACACATTTTGCTCTATTGTTACTGTTGGACATATTATGTTGATTTCATCTAGCGTGACTTATGCCTTCCTGCATCCTTTCGAAGGAGGATATTTTTTTTTCCTTTGATGATGCTTCTCAAGATAGAAGTAGTGATCCATGTTCCCTGCAACCATATGACATGACTTTATAATATTAAATACAAGCATACATACCTCATTTTATCTTTAGGTCATCTAGACTTCTTCCAATAGCTTCCTTGATTGAAAAGATCTTCAACCCCTTGATCTGCTTCATTTCTC
This sequence comes from Pinus tabuliformis, assembly GCA_031772625.1. Taxonomy (NCBI): domain Eukaryota; kingdom Viridiplantae; phylum Streptophyta; class Pinopsida; order Pinales; family Pinaceae; genus Pinus; species Pinus tabuliformis. Next base: position 662,671,282 of record CM062810.1, on the reverse strand, counting down.
ATGTCATCATACCATCATCCCATGAATTCCATAAGTTGGAGTTGTTGATGAAACACTTGCTTCTACTCTAGATCTATGAACCCTCCGATGAGGATTCCATCAGAGAATCTTGAGGATCTCGCGTATTCTTATTACGCAGATGTTTCCCTTTTCACTGATGTATGATAAAACTTGTCCTGAATGACTTTCTCCTTTGATCTTTCAATGAGGTCACCAAGAGCTATATTGACTACCATAGATTTTGTTCCAGAGGTCCTTCATATTTCCATATGGTGATGTCACAAGCTCTTGCTTCTAATGCTTCTCCTTCCTTGTTCTTTCTTCTTTCAGTTTCCTCCATTTCTTTGGTGAAATGGGCTTCTTCTCTATTCTTCTTGTTATTGTACTTCTTAAGCTAAGGACAATCTTTCCTATAAAGTACATAACCTTCCATAGCATTGAATTTCCGCTATGCTTTTTTCCCCTTTCCTGAGTAATAAAATTTTCCAAACTTCCTTTCCTTCTAGCAAATGTTTGAGTCCTCAACTTGTCCTTTTCTATCTTGCATAGAAATCACAAGTTGAACTTACCCCATGAATTATGTTACCCTTGTGATGATGTCACAAGTCTTGATTTCTAATGCTTCTAAGATGTCATACCGCATCTTATTGTAAACATAACCTATGCAGGATCTAGGAGCGAGTGAGAGAGACTATCTTAATGATTTCTTACTCCCTCTTACCATGCAGCTCCTCCTATCCTTTTAGTGATATGAATTTTCTTTTCTTGTAATGTTCATAATTCTTCCAACTTCTTTGATGTCTCCAATATTGTTACGTGAGAGAACTTTAAGAGTTCCTTCCCATGAATTCAAAGGAAACCTTTTCCATTGATATGTTTCATGACTTCACTTATCTACGAGGACTATGACAATCCTCCTTATTTCATGCAAGGACCTTCGGTCACCCAACCAACTTATCGATTTCCTTGCAAAACGAAGTCATTTAACCAAAATTGATTAAAGAATGAAAAATACTTACTTGTCATGTGAAGATGAAATCTTCACCTTGATCATGTTGAAAGTGGTTGAAGTAGATGCATTGATGTTTCCTCTGAATGAGATCCTTGTTGTAATGATAGGAAGCTTGCCTTCTTGCCTTCAAGATACTTCGACTTATACATCTGATCCTTATGATTAACAAATTGTTGATATACTTGAGATGGCATTGTATTGCTATCACACAAGTGGACTATGGAACCTTGTAGCATTCTATTGAAGTTGCAGCATCGTGTAGAACCATAGAGCATTGAGGTCACTTTCCATGATTATCATCTTATAGTACTGAGACCCATCACTTAGTATTACTATGGTTGTATCAACGGACACCTTCATTCTACATCGAGTACTATCCATACAAACTATGATTGAGGTATAGTGAGACCTATTTCTGAGCACTATGTTGTAGATGATCTGCTTCTATATGCCATCGAATATGTATAATCAAGCTCCCGCAATCCGAGTTGTCAAGATTGTTCTCTTCAATCCAAGGTTGTGACTATCACTGGTATGTTGAGATCATGCCATTGTGAGATTAACGAGATCATTGTGGTATGACATAGACCGAGACTGTGAGAGGCACGAAACTATTGCCATGTATCTGAGTTTCGAGTATTGTGATCTAATATCGAGACCTCATCTTTTCACTGAAATTACTTAATCATCTTGTGATTTTCTATTGACATGGAGATTCCAATAGCACCGTGACTGTGGGTAGTTATAGATTGTTGTTGTACACTGATTCTTCAATCTTTGATGTATGTCTTGATCCTTTTCTTTTGATAACCTTCAACTTGCTTTGATGCCCTTCTTAAAACTTGATCCTTGAATGTCTCTTTTATGCCTTGCCTTTGACTTCAACACCTTAGCTCTGATATAATGTTGAAGAATCTAGGGCAATTAAGTTAATAAGATTCTTCTCACAATGATAACTATTTGTGAGTACTTTTTACTTTTTCTTATTAGCACAATCTTCTCTTGTTATTATTAGAGTGTGTTTTCTTACTTCATCAAATAGTTGCCAAAACAAAAGAGACAAGAACACAAGATGTTGGCTTTTTGCCAGGGCCAAAACATCTCTCTTTGAGAGGAAAAGCCGCACAAATTCTTCTTATAGAGATTCCAATTGACAAATACCAAAACAAAGACCATTGACCTATGCTGTCATTCCCAGACCAAGACACAATCATCCTTCTTCCTTGATCCTTCGATTTCTTCAAAACATGATCACTACAACATCCAAATGTTGTGATATATCCCTGAACTTTGGCCTCACATAATTGTGCATCATACCTTCATACTGTCACTAGCACCGAGTTGCACCATGTAAGACCTACCTGCATCATGTATCACTGATCATCATATCACTACTAAGCACAACACTTGGTATCACTGAGATCTAGCACCGAGCATTATTGAGTATCATCTTACAGCGTCGAGACCTTATCCAACATGTACCATTGTGATATGTCCATCCACATTACCGTGAATATATGCCGAGACAGTGAGGAAGATATCACTGTAATGCCACCCCAAACTAGTCTGCACTATGATCACTATGGTAACCGAACTCCTTCTTGTCTTAACCACCGAGAACCTGAGAAAATATGTCGAGAAGATTGTTGTGGATGATCTGCACCTCATCTTTATTGTTCCCATCCAAAATCTCAAAGATATATCGAACTGTCACTGCTGAAATGCGAGGGCTATAGGCTCCTATATATAGTTGTTTGCCCCTACATTTGAGCCGACATCAAGAAGATGATTGTTCTTGTCTATTGGAGGGCTTCTAATCAACTTGTAAACCTAGATACATTCTTTATACACCCAAGAAGGGTCATGCATGACATTGACTTTAAAAACAAAAATCCATTGCTCATGAAACCCATGAAGCACATAAATAATAAATTATTTTCTTCATTACATCATTACAAAAATCACAATTGCATGTCATTATGAAAATCGTACATAATTACGTTTTACAACAATTGTGAGGGTTTTAAAAAAAAACTACCACAAAATTTTTGTTATTAACTTTCTAGTTCACATTGGCCTATTAACATTTAACTAAAACAATCTCTACACAAAAAGCATAATGTTGTTTTATGGTAGGGAATCTCTTTGTTCTCCAAAGCATAAGGGATTTATATATAAAGGGATTTAGAAATGTCACCGTTACAAATCATGTCACGCAATATACTAATAACCATTACTAATCAAAGCTATATGAAAGCCTTAGGGATTGAACACTTCATTTTAAAATATAGAGCATATTTGATACCTATTATGTCCCTACTATAATTGATGTTTGATGTTACCATTTAAGTAGTGATATGTGATTGTAATATCATATATGCAATGATAAGATCTTATCTTAATCCATTAGCCACAATAAGTGAACAAGCAAATAAGCTACATTTAGCGTTTGATAATAAAATTCCAGTGAGATGACCAATAAGGTTATTAAAAATATTATGGATGTAATATTGCAATATTTGTACTAATTATAAATTTCATAAACTTTGTTAGACAAATTGACTAAAAAGTACATTGTCTCATTAATTACTAAAAAGCTTTCACATATCATGAAATAATAAATCATTATTAATTTAATGGTTGTGTATTTGTCCATCTACACACATTTATCATATAATCACACAACACTATATCTATATATTAATTAAGACTAACATAGAGAATTTTGGGAAAAAAAAATCATATCCAAAATTGCAAAACCATTTTGCTAATAGAACATTAATTCCATAGGATATTTTATTATTGAATAAGATGATTTATTAACTAAATAATTCAACATCCAATGGTATTATAGAACAAATGACAATATTGATGGTAAAGCATATCACAAGGATTAGGGGTGTTACAAAAGTATTTTATCATGATAAATTTAATTTTAACAAAAGTACTTTAGAATAAAAAGATATATAAAAATGGCATTTCAACTAGATCATACAGCTATAAAAACAAATAAGTTTCAAATCATACTTCAACTAAACTTATTGAGCTAAGAAAATTCTAATTCTATCAATCCACTCTAGATTTTCATCTTCCAAATCCATTGATGCTAGCATAGTTTGCGCAACTTATAAGAGTTGGGAGGGGAATGGGAGAGGGAAAAAAAGAAAGTAAATAAGAATAAGAGAAAGGAAATAAGATTTGGATAATATATGTCTCTTAATAATAAAAGGTTCAACTTGCTCTATACCATTCAACTTGTGATTAGATGGAACCTAGGTTTTCCTTTTTTTTTCTAAAGCTTTCAAAGATGTTTCTTAAAAGTTAAGTTTTCTTGAGAGAAGCTAACCATATAATTTTTTATTAAATTGTTTCCCAATGCATAAATTTTTTACATAAAAATTCAAACTAATTATCTACAAATTTACTATAAGAAAACCAAATTGATTTCAATAAAAAAAAAATATTGTAATACTCTACATTTACTAATCTTGCATAAACTAACTATCTATTAAAAAAAAAAAAAAACCATAGCATATGATAAAATATGATGTCTGCCAAAAGAGGAAAACTAAATTGTATGAAGGAAACCTGCAAAAATAAAAAAGAATGCAATTGCGATTAAGCAAGAAACATGCAAAAAAGATAAAATAAATATATATAACTCAAACACGAGTTCAACATATTGTTGCATTCATTCCAATAAGTTGCATGTTACACCAAAGTGATTCAAGATCAATTTAGAAATTAATATTAAAGATATATTTCAAAGTGAAATTTTAATATTTACCGTCTTATCTAAACTAAGATTCAGATTAAAATTTATTGCTTCCATGGGCAGCTATTAATAAGAATTTATGTAAGAATGGAAGAATGGAAGAATAATATCCCACCAATTTATTTTTTTGAAGGAAAACTACTGCATTGATGAGTATGAAACTTTTATCGATATGCTACTATAGTATGAAATCCTTCGAGTCAATGCTGCCTCCTTGTTCCAACTAGGGTCAATAATGCCCCCCTATTCCCACATTTGTTGTCCAAAAGTATCCAATTATGTTAAGGATGCCTAACAGTAGAAAAGGCGTCTGCAATTTATTCCAATATCGCTGAATCACTAACCCAACAACGACAGTGTAACAATGAACTATATTGTTGCTAACAATGAATAAATAATTCGATCGCCTGTTATTATTTTAAAAATCTGGTTTACATGAAATTTGCACATTTCATGACCATCACACATGAACACCACCGCACAATGTGTATTTTACATATGTCAATACAATGGTTTTTTATATAACCAGACATTGTTTTATATTTCAAGCTACGAACATCAGGCATCGTTTTATTCTTTAAACTAAGGGCATAGACATTGATTCGTCAAAAATAATTAAAGTTCCGTAAGGCACTCGTTACGAAACAGCTCAAAAATTTCAAATACTGTTAGTTAGGCCTATCGCTGAAAAATTCAAATTTCTCAAAAGAAGTCAACCTTCAGTCGTCATTTTATAAATTAAAATTAAGGCATAAAGCGCAGTTCCATTTACCTGACATGCATTTCCGTCTATCAGGTCCTTATACCTTCACTATCTGTCAAATGCATTTCCGTCTATCAGGTCCTTAATAGGGGTTGAACCAAATCTCAGGAAAGAATTACCTCTCACAATATACAGCTACCGATTGTGAAATAAAATAGACAAAAACAAGATATTATCAGAACTCTCACAAAGAGTTAAAAATGGAAATTCTGAAGATTTTCCACGTATAATAATCAAAAAGAGAATGTCTAAAGACTACAAATATGAATATCAGCCATCCAGTTAAATACTGATGGAGCGAAACAGCCATCCAGTATGCTCTTTAACCGCTCTTTGTGAGAGAGACTCTCTTGCCCTCAACAACAAACTTTGAGCTATTTTCAAGCTGCACCAAGGCATAAAACAGTTAGCAATAAAGAATGTCCGCATGCAACTAAATGTCTTCCCAATATATATAACGGATCGTGTTAAAAATAAACTGAAGGTTTGTATATCAAACCTTTTTTTTTAAATACGAAGCAGCATCACGGCTAGAAGAAAACTCAGATAAGAAGGAATTCGATTGTGCCTGAATGCACTTTTTCAAGTGCTTAATCTTCATTGATTGGCCTGGAACCTGAACATAAAAGACAATTGTCTCATTGAGCATAGCCCCAAACAAGCTGTCAAACATAATGTGATAAGTATCAACAAACAAACAAAAATTATAGAATTAACAATTTTGTTTGTCTTTACAAATTTCGTCGTACCTCCTGAAGTAGCCTTTTACACATTTTCTTCCACTTAAGCCTAGGTCTGGAAACATTATTTACTTCAAATACAGCACAGGACTTTTCCTTAGATAAATCATTGTCAATCACAGTCTCGGTATCCTCTATATTGTTAGTATCCCTTTTACGTTTCAAACTTGTATCTTGCACTAAAGCTTGTTGAGTATCTTCTTCATCAGCAGACCCTTCCTCTTTGTCCTCGTCTGTATCAAAAGAGACCTTCTGTCCCTTCCAGTGGACACCTGCAATTTTCTTGGGCTTGTCACGAATTCCCAGTCCCTGTTTACCTGTTGTAGATTTATCCTGGATAGGATAGGCCATAGTTAGGTATCCAAAGTTAAACAGTGCCCTGTTCATATGAAGTCCAGATGAACTACTTTTTGATCAATGATAATATTCTTGAATTAAGCACATATGACAATGAAAATCTATAATAGAGTGATTAATTCACACTTAATTACACCAGCTGGACATTCAATCTACAGCCTACAAACACGCTAACTACTATGAATTTTGTAAATAAGATGGAGACTGCACAGCTCATGATAAAGGGCAGCTCGTCCTTTTCTTAAAAAGGATACCTATTTACTCAGCTACAAAGTTCCAATATATGTGACTCGTGAGATATATAAAAGAAAAAAAAAAGACAAAAAAGAAGAAAACAGATAGGGATAAGCCATGACATAAAAAAGATAATATGACCGAAAAATTCTAATGGGACATATCGCTTTTCGATCATAAGTTAATTCAACTAGAATGCATTTAGTTACCTTACAAGATGTTGATATACCAACCAGTTTGGAAAATATTTCCGTTCACAAACTACGCAATTTTTTCTGACCCACGAAAAATTGCACACAAAAAATTGTAACTTTTTCAAAACATCGCCAAAAAATCAGGAGGATATCGCGCAGCGGCTGAAAATATCGCCAGGTGCACGGGTTTGCAGGTTTCAAAAGCAAATTTTGGGTTTTTTGGGTCATTTTGCTTTGTTGGTCTTGGTGAAGGCAGGGAAAAAGCTTGGTGGTGATTTTCAAGGAGTGATTGAGGATCAAACAGCCATTATCATCATCAACCAAATTTTTTTTGTGGGTCAAGGATTCAAAATCAGTCAGACAAACTTCATTTCTTCCATTCACAGGTATGTTCTTGAAAATCCCTATGTTATTGGTTTTTTTCATTGATTTAGGCTTATGCTTGCTTACCTCTTTGCCTCCCAACATTTTCCTTCTTTGTTCCTTTTGTGATTTGTTATGATTTTCATGCCCATGAACCAATGTAAGGGTTTTCTCCATATTTGGACAACAAACTTCATTTTTGTTTTCAACTTTCTTATGCACCCTCTTATTGCCATTTTTCATTGCAAATAATGTAGCAAAAAAATGATTTTTTTAAATGAAGAGGTTGTTATTTTTTGTGTGGTGGGGGTTTAATGCCATTTTTTTGTAAGCGAACAAAGTTCGTTCTTAGGTTAAATACTCCAGAAGACTTGGAATATAAAGATCTCCATTGAGATACAAGAATATATATTAAATGTATGAATTAAAATGATGATACAAATGAGAGTGTGGGAACAATTATCCTCATTATTTATATTTATATTATTTATATATATTTATTCGTAACATTGCCTTCCTCCTCAAAAAAGCTTTGTCCTCAAAGCTTGTTGATGCAAAAGGCTTGATCTCTTTTTCGGTTTCAAATATCTTCTCGTCTCAGCACTGTCATCTTCATTGATACAAGTTGATATGATCTTCTAAGTGACAAACAAAATTGTCATACAGAGAAGGGATCATACCATCCTAGATTAATCTTTTGTGGAATATTCTGATCACTAGAATTTGGTAATGAATTGTCATCATAGGACTGGATTGAAGTTACCTCAATATTCTTTGGAACATCTATTAGTTGTTTTTGCCCTGAATAGTCCCGATACGTAGCTTGGTTGAGTTGTCTACTCTCATGATTTGGATGTCGATAGGGAACTTTTTTGGTTTGACTTTCCCTTATTAGGTGTGTGGAAATTTTTTGATTTTCTTCTTGTGAGGATGTTGTTGAATTGGTTACAAAACATTCACTTGGGATGTTCATTGTCTGAACTGCAACATTTAAGTTTGTATTTTCTTCAACTTGCTTGTCTTCTTCCTGAGTTGTGACATTCACTGGATCGGTATCTGTTGTTTTTTCGTCAACTTGAATTCCTACATTTGATGCTTCCTTCTCGATAAGTTGTTGTACCTTGTTTTCTAATGACTTCTTATCCTTCTTAAGCTTCTTAATTTGCGTCAACAATTTTTCACTATGGTTTTTAAGCCGAGAAACTTCTTCATTTTTGTCAGCAGTGATTTTGTCAACTTCTCCTTGCATATTTTGTAGAACTTTTTTACCTTCTTGAAAAATTATTTTTGAAATATCTTGTATGTCGTCTGGCGTTACTGAATTTGGCTTCAATGTAATATCTTGAAGTGTTATTTTTTTCTTTTTGTATGAAAATGTCAAAAACCTCTTTTTTGTATTCAGGATGAAGGAACCTAGGGTTTCCATCCATGGTGATCCCAAAATAATGTGACTTAGGTCATTCCATAGGGATTGAACAGAGAATTGTGATTTAAATGTATAATCGTCAATGTTTAACTGTAAATCAGTGATTTCGTATTGTTTTTTTTTTGAAACAGTCTAATTTTTCGATTATATTTGACTTCGGAACTACTAATTAGTTTGTGATTTTAGGCGTCATATAATTTTTATCTTAAGCGGGTGAGATAGCAATAATGACATCTTTTCCGGTGATAGTTCCCTTAATTTTAAATAGTACTTTAACATAACCTGGTAAGGTTTCAAAAAATCTTCATTTCTTCAATTCCGATTTAGACTCCATTTTTCTTTGTCAATATTTTTACGTCAACAATATTTAAATGTCAACGCTAACTAGCTATTTTAATATATATATTTTTTATACTTCTTTTCACCACACGATGGACTTTTATAAAAAATATATAAAGATATAATTATTTTATGTTGTCTTGAACACCTTTTAATGAATTACTTCCATAATCACTTCACGTCTACTTGTAATTATCTTGAATTAATAAATAAAGCTTCAATATTTTTCTTAATCACTTTATCTTATATAAAGATAACTTCCTCATATAAACATATGTCTTTTTTTTAGTTATAAACCCAAACTTTTTCTTTCACTTTTAAATTAAAGCATTCACCTTAAGCCTCACCGTTTGTGACAATTATATTTTTCACAAGTCACACTAAATATAAGGAAGAGTCACATTGTTTGAATTTTCGTTGCGCCCTCACATTAAAATCACTAACCCAACATTCCCGATGGAAGTTACCCAAGGTCACAGCCCTTAAGATTTGAACTAATAAAATTATTTGGACCACTTTTTTTTTCCAATGTTATCCAAAATATCTTTTGTTGCCTATCACGCAGCACGGGACAATGATTCACTCTACTAGTGCGGACAAGATGCAACACATTACAATGTGGGTAGAAGAGTGGCTCGAGTGGAACCAGTGGGGCTGCGGAAGATCAACACAAACAAAGGTAGGGGTAGTGGCCTGCTACGGCTTCGACGACGACATACGTGTTTTGCAACAATGTTCTGTTTGCAGACCCGTGTCGAGTGGAACAAAGGTGTTAAGCGGAAACGAATGTGGTTGCAGGGACAATGTTGATAGATTATATGGCTACAATGATTACACCTTTTACAGAGTCCAGAGGAAGAGATAGCTTCAATGGAGTCGATCAGCTTGACGGCTTAACGTCTTAATTGTGACTATATGTAGTCGTGCGGCTACTGGGAGTGGTGCTTGGAGTGGCGTTGTCAGAACTGTGAATGGTTGACTATGCCACTATGTATATAACCAAGGATGGAATCGACAGTGGTTGTGGCGTCATGGGTTGTTGTCCGCAGCTAGTGGCGTCGTGGGTCATTGTCCGCGACTAGCGGTGGCAATCTCGTGGCCTATCGTGTGGAACAATGATGGCTTTGAGTGGCGTGTAGCAAGTGGAATCGACGGTTGTGTTGGTTCAGATAATTGCAGCGGGGCGACTAATCAACTGTTTGTTTTTCTCTTCTTCTTTTTTCTAATTCTATTTAATATATATATATGAAACCGGACTCATCCCCCAGACCCTACGCATCCCGAATCCAGCGAATCAAACACGATTCAGGCAGATTTGTGTCCGAAAATCGGGACTCGTCAAATCCGGAACGTGTCTCGATCAGAACACTTCTATTTGCACATTCACTTGTTTAGTTTGTTGCGGGTTTGCTATTGGTGTTTGGGAGCAAGGAGCAAAGGGTGTGGGAGCATTTTCAAGGAGATTCAAGCAACAGGTAAGTGCTTGAGCCTGTCAGATTTGATGACGGTGATACTATAGAGTGGTCATCTTCCACACCAGCAGATGCAGAGATGACTTTGGACACAGAGGAGGATGCAGCATAGGAGAGCAATGGTGACCATGATGATGAGGATAGTGATGCTAATTTTGATGATGACTATGAGGATTGATGACTCATGAGTCATTAGCTACCAACTGCCTTGAGGCTTGTATACTTGTAGACTTGTAGTTGTAGTTGTTTTGTATTTGATATTTCTATTTGCCATTGGCATTGCACTACCTATGTAAACAATAACACATTTTGATTTTGATGACTTAATGAGAAAACTACAATATCTTTATCTTACTATCATGTCTTTCTCCTATTAGATCATTGATGAATTGAATATGTATTATAAATTTATAATTTATAATTTATCATTTATGTCACAATTGTATTTGTAATTTTGTATGCATAATGTTACTCTATAAAACTTACATCTAGATGAAGATCTATGTTTGAATCAATGAATTTGTATCATGAATGAGAATGTGTAAGAAATATCTAATTTTTGATATATATATATATATATATATATATATATAACGTGTCCTGTTCCGGGGGCTCAAGTCTGTATTCGACACTCGAATCCCGAATCCCTGTGTCAGGTGACTTCTATATATATATATATATATATATATATATATATATATATATATATAATAATGATTATTTTTAATATATTTTTTCCTTTTTATTTATTTATTTATTATTATTATTATTATTTTGTAATACCTTTTTTATTCTCTCTTATATTTTATTTTTATTTTTTTTATTTCTTGTATTTTTATTTTTGTTTAATGGCCAAAGGCCCGAGTGGCGATATGGAGAAACTCCAATTTTTTGTAGCGAAATGCTTCAACGGCAACAATGTTGAAGAATTTGACGGTCAAAGACCTTGATCGGAGAAGGTGGCTCTGTGCAGCAGTTAAGTAGCCTAGAGGACCGAACTACTCCGATACCAATGGAACAATATTTCTGTTCATTGGCGTTCTCGGGCCTCGTATACATTTAGATTAGTATGTAAGTATGGAACATACGTGTAGATGTGCAATTGCAGTAAGTAGTATTGTATTAGATATATTATAAAATGGTGGTTTACAATTCTTCGTGGCGGTGTGCCTTTATAGGCATTGACTGGCCATGAAGGTAAAAGGTCACAATTGTTGACCCCACGTCTCTTCATAATTGAATGAGACATTAATTATTTTAATTATTTGAAACTCTTTGACACTCTCCTATTTCATTGATTTTCATTCCAATAGCAAAAGACATGGTCAGGTCCTTGATTGGTGATATACAGAGACCAAGTTGTTTAGCAAGATCAATGTTTATACAATTGTGAGTACTACCCGAATCTATAAGTATATCGACATTTCTGCCTTTGATGAGCCCTTTGAGCTTTAGGGTTTTAGGACATAGTCTCTTCCTTGTATTTGTTGGTGGTGTAATATGCTTAATGTTTCTTCTTAGAGATTGGTCTCTCTTCTTTCAAAGATGTGGTGGAACGTATTTTGCAATTGCTTGTGGTTCTTGATTTCTGGGAGAGTTATTCTTTTTATCATGGGTTTCCCAGTCACATGAGATTGCCACTAATGACGGTTCCTCATAATCTAAATCTTCACTATGTGTGACAACGATTCCTTCATCGTGTTCTTGTACTTCAATTTGTTTCCCATCTACTATTTTATAGTAGCGTAGGGATGCGTCTTCACATTTATGTCCTGGGATCCAATGTTCTCCACATTTGCGACAACTATTTTTTTTTAATCTTCTTGTTTGGTTCGTTACTTGAAGTGTCTGATTCTTTCTCGACTTCATAATTATACAGTTTCTTGTTAAGGCATTTGTGTCTTGATGTCCATTTGTCTCCACAATACCTACAATTGTTAGTTTCTTTTTTCCCTGAGTGTTGTTGTTGATGGTCTTCGTCTTCTTTGAATGAGGACATTCTGAGCTTATATTTTCTCTTAATAATTATGGTTGTGTGTTTGGCCTCTTCAATGGTTTGGGCTATATAATTTTAACTCTTTCTGAATGTAATCCTTAAGGCCACAACGATACATGAGTATATTCACTTATCGATCCCTTCTATCTAAGGTGAATGAATCTGTCATAAACATCATCTTCCTCTTCGTCGTGGAACCGTTTTAACAGTGTTTTTTAAATTTTTCCAGTTGAATGAGCGAGCTGCACACTTGGTAGACCACCACAGGAACCAATCGTATGCTTCTGCTTTTAGGTAGTTGGATGCGGTCATGACCCTTTCTTGCTCACCTAGTGGTGGATTTGCTCCAAAGATGACGTCCATTTTATTTACCCATACAATGGTGCCCTTATGGTCCCTTCCATCATACTTAGATAACTCGTTTTTAATTTTAAGGGGTTTTTTTCAGGGGACTTTGTGTAGTATCGGCTTCCTTCGAAGTGTAGTTGCGGTATTCGTGGCTTTTCATGCAGGAACTCATGATTTGGAGAATTTTCGCCTTCCGGAGTCTTGGGACTCTATGTGGCTGAGGGTGGATTAGTCTTCTCAAAATGCGACTTATCATGTCTTTTAAATATGAAATATCCTCGACCATTTGATCCTGTCTACTAACCGACTTCTCTACGTTATCCAGATGCTTGTTTAATTTACTGATGTCCTCTTGATTTTTTAAAATTCGTCATTGTTATTGTTGCTCCCCATTTTGGACTTCTTCTTGGTAGACCCAATTTTTATTTTTTTTAAATAATTAAATAAATAAATAAATATATATATATATATTAATATTATAATAATAATTATTTATTTAATTAAATGAATTAATATATAGCTATCGTATATGATATAGTATATATTAATATATATTTAATATAAATCGATTTTATAAACACCAAAATCGTGATTTCAAACGACCTTTTTTGTAAAAGACCACGACCTACCCAACCGACGGACTTGACCAAGTTGTCGTTTGACCGCAGCCTTGGACGGAGCGTGATAACCAAAACCCGATCGTCTACGCAGGCACGGGTTTGTACAGCGAAGTCTTCTGCCGTTACTCGCCTCGACTAGAGCAGATGGCCTTTTACCAGCCACGAGCGTCAGACTCTCACGAACAGCTACAGACCCGCAGCATAGAACAATTTGTAGCAACAGCAGCGGGTGACAAAAACAACAACAGGGAGTTGCTCGGATGGTGGCAATGGATGGAAAGCTTTTTCGGATGGCAGCAGACAGGGAGTGGGGGAGGAAGTTGTGGACGGACCAGTCAACGAACGGAGATGGTGTTGTGAGACAAGGGAAGAGCGAGGGTGTCGAGCAAACAACGTCTTTGTATAGCCACCTGCCCAGGAAGGGTGCTCTGATACCAATGAAGCGAACAACGTTTATTCTTCAGGTTAAATACTCCAGAAGACTTGGAATATCAAGAGCTCCATTAAGATACAAGAATATATATTAAATGTATGAATAAGAATGATGATACAAATGAGAGTGAGGGGCCTATTTATATACTAGGCAGTGCCTCTTCATGGAAGGTAATATCCCATTTAGACATGCTTCTTCGGTATTAATTACTAATTAACTAATCGTTATTACAATTATCCTCATTATTTATATTTATATTATTTATATATATTTATTCGTAACAGTTGTCCATTAAAAGCTTCAACTACAAATATGCCAAAGCCCTTGGACCCATTTTCGCAGTATGGGGAACCTGATGGTGGAACAAATCGACAATATCTAAGTTGCAAATTGTGTGGAGACAAGATGACAGCATTGGTTACTCGAATTGAATAGCATCTAGTTAGAATCCCTTGACATGATGTTGGGCTTCGTAAGAATTCTAGCCCGGAACTTATAAGAGTTGCGTATGAATCATGAGGAAAAAGACAAAAAGAAAGAAGAGACAGTAGCAAACAAGGTTGGATGTGCAGGTAGATCTTTAGGGCTATCTGCTTCCGAAATTAAGCCCAAGGGTAGTGGGAGGGGCCCCATACTTCACCTGTTGATGTTACTACGAGGTCATCATTTTTTGTTACACAAACTGAACGTGGAGCACAACCTTCAATAAACTCAATGATTAGAAAAAGGAGAAGCAAGAAGTACATGAAGTTATGGGGAGGTGTCTTTACTGGAGTGACTTACCTCTCAGCATCACCAATTACAATTCATTTTGGCAAGGCAATGTGTGATGTTATTGCTATTGTGGGCCTAGGGTACAAAAGTGCTACATACGAGGAGTTTCAGGGGCCAATCGATCAAGCATAAAAGAAGGATATCAAATCTCAATTGCGGAGTTGAAGCAGTCATGAGAGGTCTTTGGATGCACAGTTATGTCTAATAGCTGGACAAATACAAAGGGTAGGACCCTTCTAAATTTCTTGGTGCATTGTCTTAAGGGTACCATGTTCATTCAATCAGTGGATTCATCAATACATAAAAGATGCAGCATTGATATGTGAGTTGTTAGATGTGTGCATCCTCAGTGGATTCATCAACACATAAAAAAGATGCAACATTGATATGTGAGTTGTTAGATGGGCTCATCTAGAAGATTGGTGTCCAGAATGTGGTGCAAGTCGTAACAGATAATACAACTAATTATGTGTCTGCTAGCAAGACGCTTATGGACAGGCACCGCTCATTGTTCTGGACTCCATGCGCAACACATTGTATCAATTTAGGATATGGGGAAACTCCCCTTCATCAAGGAGGTGATTGTTATGGCTAGAAGCATCCCCAAGTTCATATATAACAATGCTTTTTTTCTTAGCCTCATGAGGAGACGCACCAAAAACAGGGAGTTGCACCATTTTACAATCACATGTTTTGCCACCAATTTCATACTATTTAGTCGTCGCTTCAATGTCAGTTTGGGATGAGGCAAATGTTTATTTTTTACGAGTGGCGTGGTTCTAGATACAACAGGAGATAGGATAGGAGAGCCATTGCAAAAATGGTGTACATGGACACCTTTTGGCAAGGAGTACATGAAGTGTGCTCAGTAAGTGAACCTATAGTAAAGGTTTTGAGATTGGTAGATGGGGATAAGCCTACAATGGCTTATTTATACAAGGCCATGGATAGGGCCAAAGAGACCATTCGTGCTTACTATGCAAACAAGGGTTATGTTGGGTTTAATAGACAGATGATGTTATGGGATGTGATTGACAGTCGGTGGACAGGGATGCTTCATCAACCCATTCATGCATCAACACTTTTCCTCAACCCCACATTTTCTTACAAATGCAACTTTGATTTTGATTGCAAGGCGATGGAAGGGCTCCATACCTGTATTCATAGGATGGTACCTGAACCAGAGCTTCGCAACAAAATCAATCACAAGATACAAATGTATTGGGATGGTGTTGGACTATTTGGATTTGACAATGCTATTCGTGAAAGAAGCATCTTCATGCCACGTAAGTGACAAGTCATGACTCATTAGAATTTATTAATTTAGAATTCTAGATTTTTTAAATAATTAAATTTAAAATTTTGATGATAGGTTGTAGATTGAAATTGAGTGTGTTTGTAGAAATAATTAAATTTTTAATTACTTCTGGCTGAGAGAATTGATCTGAGATTTTGCATGCCCTAACACCTCGGCAAGTGCAAAATCACCTCCCACTCTACTCCATTCAACACTCTGTCTCAGAGAGGAAGGTGTTCTGCACTACTCCCAACTTGTCTTTGAAGTAGACAAACTTCCCATTCATCAATGCCTTGGTTAGAATGTTTGCAACCTGCTCTTCTGACAAGATGTACTAGAGTTTAAATTTACCTATTTGCACACAATCTTTGATGTGGTGATACTGAATGTCAATATGCTTTGACCGATCATGAAACACTGGATTTCTAGAGAGCTTGATACAACTTTGGTTGTCACAATGGATCACTGTAGGCTCTAGCTCCTACCCAAATGATCCTACAAGCAACTTTGTTATCCATTTTGCCTTGCATACTACTAGACTGACATCTATATACTCAACCTCTACTGAACTCAATGCAATTGATCATTGCTTTCTGCTGACACGGTTGTTGATCCAACACTGAAGACACAACCCAAAGTGCTCTTCCTGCCTATGGAGCTACCTACCTAATCTGCATTTGTGAAGCCCTCCAACATCACTCCATCCACTTGTATATACTGCAGTCTAAACTCAATGTTGCCCCTAAGATACCTCAAAAAGTGTTTTCCAGCAAGCCAATGAACTTTTTGGGGCTCAACCATGAAATGACTAAGAGAGTTTACTAGAATACAAATGTCAGATTGCATGTTCACGAAGTACATAAGCGACTCAATCAACTGCTTATAAAGTGTGGGGTTCACTGGCTTTGAGTTGGATGTATCCACTTTCCTCCAGTTTGTGACTAGAGGCATAGACATGGGCGTATAGTCCTGCTTCTCGAATCTCCTCAAGATCTTAATGATTTACTTGCCCTGCCCTAGGAAGATCTCTCCATCCCCTTGCCAGACCTCCAATGCAAGGAAATATTGCATAAACCCTAGATCCTTCATCTCAAAGTCACAAGCAAGATATCTCTTACATTCCTGGATGAGCTTCTCTGACCTTGTCATGAACAAATCATAAATGTATAGTACTAGAATGAGTGGTTCACCTCCAATGATGATATAGTAGAGGTTAGAATCAGCCTCACTCTTTGTGAATCCCAATCCTTGTTGATAACTATCAATGCGGGCACACCACGCTCGTGCGGCCTCCTTGAGACCATACAGAGCCCTCTTCACCCTACACACGTGTCTCCCTACTGTGTAGCTCTAACCCCTCTGGTTGCTCGATATAAATCTACTCCTTAACAACTTCGTTGAGGAATGTTCTCTTTGTGAATCTGGTGGATCCTCCACACCATCTGAGCTACAATCAATATGATTGTCTTGATGGATGAGTATCTAGCCACAGGGGTGAATGTCTCGTCATAATCTATGCCCTCTTCTGTGAGAACCCCTTGGTCACAAATCTTGCCTTGAATTTGTCAATGTTTCCATCAACTCCATGCTTGATCTTATAGATCCAACGTGATCCCACCACAAATTTGCTCTCTGACCTCAGCACCACCTCCCAAACATCATTCTTCATGATGGAGGCATACTCCACCATGGCATCTCTCCACACCTACTTCTTGGTTGCCTTTTGTTGAAAAATGTAGCTTCGATCAGTACTTCCATTGACAAATTATTGGAGACAAAATTGATTTTTTAATGCTGGATAGGTCAGCTTCAAAAAGTTCACGTTGACTCCATAGTCAAAGGTGACTTTTCAAGGTTCATGACCCTTCACATTGACCACTATAGATATAGTGAAGTTAGAGGTTATTTGAACACAATCATGAGAATCAAAAACTCGTTTGATCTGCCTCAATTTACTCACATGTGCGAAGGAAGAAAAGGACATCTGACTTGCATTGACCATCATATCTCTCTATTTTTTGACCTACGTTGACCATACTTATTCTCGCTACTTCACTGAAACAGTGAAATGTGAAGGGCGAATTCTCTGTTGACTCTCAGATCTGCTGACCTTGTTCTGTGAATTTTCGGACCTATTGACTTCGGCCTACTACACCTGCATTGACCACAATTGACTTATGTTTGACTGGGTTTCTAATGTGTTGCACTTTGATTGGTAACTCTATAGTGACGAAATCAAAGATTGGTTCTCTCTCTATTGAATATATTTGACTCGATATTGAATGGTGAAAATTTGACCTTTGACTGGTTGTTATTGGACAAATTGAATTGGAATCTCTCTCATAAGAAAAGTTGATTGGTTTTCTCCTCAGTGGGCTTTTCCCTAGTCATTGACCTAAATTTTGGTGTCTCTTTCTCTACTTTCTCCACTGTTGTCTCTACTACTCAGTGTTTATGGTTGTCATTTTTCAAGCATAACTGCTTGGTGATTAATAATATTGGAAGTAGTTACCAGATTTTAAAATTTATTTCTAGTCCTGCATTTACTAAAAAAACAACACCTCTTGGTAGTTGGACCCTGGAAGGATCAACATCCAACAACTTTGTCATTAGGGCCATATATCTTGTGTACTATTGTGGCAGTCTACTTTCTCGAACTGAAATCTTAGGAGCTCCAACTTGCTATTGAGCCACTCTGATCACTTGATTTGCCCATCTCATCATCCTTCTCCCTACTCTGGGAGTCACAGGGTGAGAAGGTTTCTCTCACTCCTCCTCATGTGTGTCCAACTCAGCTTCATGCTTCTTGACTTGCCCATCATCTAGTTTTACTTTGTCTAAGGAACTGGTTGAGCTTCTTGCTTGCGAGCCTACTGCTCCTCAACCTGTATTGAAATTTTCTCACTTCCTCATAGCCCTTTCCTCCTCAATCTTCACATCTCTACAATTGATTGTCTTCTTGACTGTTGGTACATATATTGCATATGCTTTAGAAGTCTCACTATAGCCCACAAAGATTCCCTTCTCTATAGTGGGGCCTAGTTTTGACCTCTTCTCGACTGATACATGACAATACACTAGACTACCAAATATCTTGAAATGAGACACATCTGGTCTTTTTCTTGTGAAGGCCTCCTCTGGTGTAACTCGCCCCAACACTTGATATGGGCTCCCATTCTACTGGTATATTACAGTGTTGCATGTTTTTTCCCATACAAACATGGGTAACTCTTTTATCATGCAACATGGCTTTTGTCGCTCCAACTATGGCCCTATTTTTGTGCTCTGCCACCCGTTCTACTGAGGGTTATAAGGTGTAGTAAGCTCCCTCTCGATGCCCTCCTTGGCACAAAAGACTTTGAAAGCATTGGAGGTGTACTCCCCTCCATTATCTAATCTCAACGCTTTGATTTTCTTTGTAATCTAGTTCTCCACCAAGGCCCTAAACTCCTGGAATATTGAGAATACCTTGTCTTTGTTCTTCATCAAGAATATCCAAGTCTTTCTCCAAAATTCGTCAAAGAAGGTGACATACTACTTGTACCCACTAAGGGACACAGAAGACATGAACCCACACATGTCTGAATGTACAAACGACCAAGATGCCCTTGGCCACATGTCTGAATGTACAAACGACCAAGATGCCCTTGGCCTTGTGGTCACTGCAGGGAAATAAGGTTTTAGCATACTTTCCAAATGTGCATCCCATGCACATGGCATGATGATCTATGTTGCATTCAGGTAGCCCGATCGTTAACTACTTGAGCACCTTCAACGCCCCACAGTGCAAATGCCCCATACACATATGCCATAACTTGCCTAGTTCTCATCTCGAGTCACGACCACCTCTACTCGTAAGCATTGTGGTTGTCTCAAATTGCAATTTGAACAAGTTATTTTGTCTAACCCCAATATGCTTGGCAACTTTTGAATTTTGGGGTTGGACGAGACTTTCCCCCCTCTAAAGGTTACTTCATACCACTTATCTTCAAGTGTTGAAATTGAAATGAGGTTTTTCTTGAGGCCTAGAACATAAAGAACATCTTTGAGATATAAGGATTTTCCCAACTCCCTCTCAAATCTATACCAATCCCTTCAACGTGATACCTCCTGTCATCTCCTAGCTCAATGTGAAACTTCATGTCTTTCTCTGTCAGTTTGCAGAAGAACTCCTTGTTTCCCATCATGTGAAAGGACGCTCCACTATCAATGTACCAAACACTAGTACCAATAGAACTCATCAATCTTCGAGGTTCCTTCTTTCGATTAGGGCATTTAGTAGCATAATGACCTGGTTGATGGCATGAGAAACATTTGATTTTGTTGAAGTCCTTCTTCTTCTCTCCCTTGGAGCTCAACTCACCACCCTTCTTGCCCTTTGATTTTCCCTTTTTACCAGCTAGGGCAAAATTTTCTTCATCTTTGGTCTTGGCATGACCTTGGCAAAGACCCTCTCTTGATCTCTTGGACAAAATCACTCCATATTATCTCCTAATCTAGAAGCTTTTCCCTAGCCACAACCCTGTTGACAAAATTCTCCTAAGGTTTGGTGAATTCTGAGAATTCTTAGAGCACCAGCGCAACGTCTGGGGTTGTCTCACCCACTCCTGCTAGCTCGTACTTTCAGTAAATTTGGTGAGGTAAGTCACCATGGAATTTGACTTTGACATCCTGATGCTCCTCAGCTTGTCTTCGAGCATCATTATCTTGGTCTCATTATTGCTCTGGTATAAACCCACAATGGTTGTCGACATTTCATTGGTTGTCTTCTTCCTGGATAGGTGAGGTATTATGAGGTCTTGGACACCTTCAAGCAAAAGCCTCCTCGCCTTAACATCCTTTTTTTATGAGAAACCAACAGTCGAGGGTCAGTGGGTAATACCAAAACTTTGTCCACAAAGTCCCATATGCCTTGCTCCTCTAGAATTGCACCAATTCGTTCTCTCCACGAATAGTAGTCTTAGGCACCCGCAAGCCTGTCTTCAAAACGAAGCCTTGGTACACCATTGCTTTCTGAAACCCTAGTTGTCAAGTTGACTTGGTCATTTTTGCTCCCTTTGAATACTGAGCCTGCTTTTGTGAGAAGAAACATTGGTGTTTTGGATTATAAACAGAGGCTAAAGCTCTAATACCATGTTAGACTTTTAAACTCAACAATCTGATTTACAGTTTCCTAAATTTTTGTACCCATAAATGAAATATTGAAAGTGAAGAATGTCGGAAATACTAAGAGGGGGGCTGAATCAATATTTCCTTAATTTTACACAATTGGTTAGTTTCTTAAACATTCAGAGCATTAAAACAAGCATATGAATCATAATCACATCAATAAACAGTACACAAAAATTTCGCCTCAACCAAATGTTGTGTTATGTATGATGTACATACAAATTTATCTGATAAGGAAGTACAAGACTCTCCAAGGTTTTACCAGCAATCTGGGAGGAAGCAAATGCTCCCTGAATGGTTTGGGCTCCCGTACCAGGGATAATGGCCCAGCTACAGTCAAGCTGCAGCCCCTGCTGCTGTAGTCCAGTGCCACTTCTACTACTACTGCACTACCACTGTCCAATGCTGCTATCACTCCTATTGCCACACTGCTATCATTTTCTACTACTCCACCTGCTGCCACTACTCCAACTATACTCTGTCGCTGCCACTGTTTCTGTTACACTGCCTCTACTCCTGCTATTGCTGCTCACATACTAAAGTCAAGAAGGGACTGTCGTAAACTCACTATTTTCATTACAGTCATCATCACCGTCAATCATATATCACTGTAATCAATCATGACAATCCTTCAATCAACAAGTTTTACTATCCAACATCAATGTCACTATTATGCTAGATTACTGCCACATCAAACATCCTACCATCACTGCACATACTGCCTAAGTATCACTACCATATCAAGGTTACTGCTATACAGGGGACTGTCACACATCACTCTAAACTCCTTTACTAGCAGGCCAATCCAAATTCTGAAATAAGAATTGAGCTTAACCTGAGTAGCTTGCAATGATTCAGCTCAACTTCACTATCACTGTCATATAGATAACATCATTGTAAGGATTCTGCCACAGGTTCACTGTTATATAACAAGATTACTTTTGCATATCAAGGTCACTGCCATGGTTATTGTTATATAAAGATCAAGGTCACTAATGTCCTTAATGAGGAAGAGTCACAGGTGTCTTCAATCAAGCTTGCGATTTGCAACTTCTTCTGCCGCTAAGAACTTGTCAACTAATCTTGACACATCCTCAGCCCTAACCTTAGTGCTACATCAAATTCCTATCAACAGATTTGATATCCTTTAGCTATGCAATAAACAAGTACAGATAATGGGTCAATGACAATAACATCAACAATTCGAATGACAAGTTTGACATATCAAACATCACTGTCCTGTTGTATTATCAATTCTCTGTAGCATAATATCAACAAGCAGCTACAGTCATTAGCACACCTGAAACATGAGTACAACAGAAACCCCAAAATTCTCTTGTCCTTCAACAATGAGTTCAACACTGCTGGTGAAGTAAACCCTGCATAGATGCTTTGCAAAGGTACTGATAAAAGTCAGGCTGTCAAATAAGTGTTGCATGAAACTATCCTCCTATTTACTATGTCAAACACAAGCTGACACAATATTGCACCACAAGATCATGATATGCTACATCTTCCCACTACTGCAATGGAAACACTAATGGCAAGGAGATATAATGGTGAAACCCTACTGCTATTGACTGCTGCAAACAAATCATCACGAAACAGTGCACAAGTTCACTGTCAGCTTTTATTAGTCCTCACAGCTTTCAAGCTATATCAACTTTCAATATTTAAGCCACATCTCTCCTCCACAGAGTTAATGAGTGATGGTTGGAGCCAGATCAGTACATGACTCCAATGCAACAGTTGGATATTCTTAATGTTTCATCAAGGTATAGGATACAAGGATCATCAGCAAGGCCTTCGGATCTTTACTGGGATTTGTCAATTGGTTGAAACTTTTAGTGTTGAGATCACATACAACGGTCACAAAATGGTTAGACAATTCCACAGTCCTTTTTAAATAAGGCCGCATGGAATAGATCTTAAGAATGGATTGAGTACCTTCAATAAGCACTACTGTTACTACTCAAGGGTACAAAGCATAAGGTGAAATTCAGTGATAAGATCACACTGCAGTAGTAACAGGTGTATGCTATATGAGTTTGGACTGCACAACCAATCAATAATATATGCATGTGCCCTAAAATACACAGAAGGCATAAACAAGTGTGCTCAAAAGACAGTCACAGAAATTAATCAAAAGACTGCAGGTTAATAAGCCAATCAGTTATAGATCAGAGGTCTGCCTTACACTCTATGCAATTCGCATGCCCAGAACTCTACTGTTTGTTATGAATAAATATATAGGAAATAATGTAAATAATAATAATTAATAATGATTATTTTATTAGTAATTAGGTTGAAGAGTCATGTCTAAATGAGACATCACTCTCCATGAAGAGGTGTCTGCATAGTATATAAGCAGACCTCTCACTCTCATTTGTATCATCAATCTTATTCATACATTTTAATATATAGTATTGTATCTCAATGGAGATCTTTATATTCCAAGTTAGTGTTGCGGAGGAGCACCCCCCCCCCTCGATCCCGCTCCCAATCCGCGCTCCGGGCAGGAGAGACTCGGGAGCGCTCCAAGAAAAAAAATTCCCTCCCTGCCAAATGTCATATCAAACTCAGAGCGTTGCTCCCATTGCTCCCGGCGGCGAAAAAGAGGGGCAGAAATTTCGCACGAACAAGGAAGGAGAAGAACAAACAAAATAAATAAAGAAAGAAAAGGTTCTGCCGGAAGAAAAAAAAGGCGCAGTTAGGAAAAAAAAGGAGGGAAGGGAGGGAGGGAGGGAATATAAATAAACCCTCCCTCCAATCAATTCATTATTTTAGAATTTGTGAGTGAGAGTGAGAGTGAGAGCAAGAGTGAGGAGCAAGAGAGAGTGAGGGGCAAAAGAGAGCAAGTGAGAGTGAGAGCAAGGAGCAAGAAGAGAGCAAGTTCCAAGGAGCAAGGAGAGAGCAAGTGCCAAGGAGCAAGGAGCAAGGAGAGATTGGAGGCCAAAGAGGTAGGCTTTATTCTAGCAATTTTTTTTTTAATGTTCATTACTAAATAAATAAATAATTTTTTTTCTCCCATGGACCCATTCCCATTCCATTTTTTTGCAGATTCAAAACTTCAAATTTCAAACATCATGGTTATATTTCTTGGCATTTTCTTCTTCTTGGTTCCTTTTTTGGTTATTATGGTGTTGGAGAGTAGAAAAAGGATGGTTGAAAATGAAGAAGTGGGTCATAGTGGATTTGATGAAAACCCCGGAAGGAAGGAGCTGGAGGAGAGTGAACATGAGTCTCAAAAAAATAAACAAGACCAAACTCCATTGTGGAAATATGTTAATAGGCCTAAAGCAGGGAAAGGGGGTGGAACCACTAAATTTCATTGCCCCCATTACAACAATAATTACACATGTTCATACACCCGTGCCAGAAAGCACCTCTGCGGGAAAAGGCCATGGGATGGAGATAAACAAATAGGAACCAAAACTCGTACAGGTGTGTCAGTAGCAGATAGAGCTAAATACATAAGGGAAGAGGAGAAAGCCCAATACAAATCTAAAAAATCAAAGGGTTTCTTTGGACCAAGCTCACAATCACATGCACAAAGAACTCCTTCAGCGTCCTCCCAAGGCAGTGGATATGAAGGCACAGGGTCACCAAGTTTAAGGCGTAGAAGCATATCAGATTTCCTTGATGAAGGGTGTAAGAATGATGTGGATTCAAAAGTTTACAGGTTTCTCTATGCATGTGGGATACCATTCAATGTTCTTCGCTCACCTTATTGGCACGAAATGGTTTCTGTCATAAATGATGCCCCTAAAGGATACAAGAGCCCTGGGTATGACAAGGCTAGAACCGTTGGACTTGATCATGAAAAAGCAAAAATATCACAATCTTTGAATCGAATGCCAAGTTCTTGCACTGACCATGGGGTGTCCATTGTATCTGATGGATGGACAAATGTAAAAGGCAAGCCATTGATAAGTGTTTTTGTTGTGTCTGTTAGTGGTGCCATCTTTCTTTTAGCATATGATTACTCAGACAAGTTCAAGACCGACATCAACATTGCAGAACCATTACTTGAAACAATTGACCGTATTGGGCCATACAATGTCATCCAAGTCGTCACTGATAATGCTCCTAATTGTAAGGCAGCGGGAGCAATTATTGAGGATAAATACCCCAACATATTTTGGTCTGGGTGTTTGGTTCACAAAATGAACCTTTTGATGCATGATATTGTTAAGAACAAAAACGAACAATACAAATGGATTGGTGATTTGTACAAGAGAGGCAAAGAAATGATCAAATTTATTACAAATCATAGCAATACCCATCGCCTTTTCCGCAGTCACTCAAGATTGGAGTTGTTGAAGATTGCGAAGACTAGATTTGAT
This sequence comes from Pinus tabuliformis, assembly GCA_031772625.1. NCBI lineage: Eukaryota > Viridiplantae > Streptophyta > Pinopsida > Pinales > Pinaceae > Pinus > Pinus tabuliformis. The sequence continues at coordinate 662,645,624 of CM062810.1, read as the reverse complement.
AGCTATTACCTCACCTTCAAGCGCCTTTTGAAGGTAAGAGAGTTATTGGCTAGCATGGTATCAAGTCCACACTGGCAGGTATTAAAGGAAAGGGCTACAAATGTAGCTGACAGACAAGGTTTTGAACAGGTGGAGGAGACCGCTCTTGATGGTAGGTTTTGGGCACGTCTGAGGCGAGTATTGGATTTTAATCAATGAATGTATTGAATTGATTTACATGAGCAAATGAAGCTCAATAAGTAATACAGAGATATTTACAGTAACAGAAACATCAAGTTTCAATTAGGAAATAGAAACAACCAGTTTCTTCTAAGAAACTGCTAAAATGATAAAAATAGCAACAGCTAATAAGAATGAGCATTAAACACTAAATAGCATTATTCTAATACCCTCCCTTAATGCTCAATCTATTTACAACACCGATAGACCCTCTGAATTTGACAAACTTATCAGGACCAAGAGGCTTGGTGAAGATGTTTGTGGGTTGTTCTGTTGTGGGAACATATCGCAACTGAACGGATCCGTCTTCAACAAGCTGGCGAATGTAGTGGCAATGGGTTTCCACATGTTTTGTTTGTTCATGAAATACTGGATTCTTGGCAAGTTTGAGCACTCCTTGATTATCACAGAACAAGGGAGTAGGACTTGTCTGGGAAACATGCATATCCGCAAGCATACGTCGAAGCCAAACTTCCTCACAAGATGCCTTAACTGCTCCCCAATACTCAGCTTCTGTTGAGGAGAGAGCCACTGCCTACTACTTCTTACTAGTCCAGGTGACAGCACCGGATCCTAGACTAAACACATACCCAGCTGTAGATTTACGGTCATCAACCAAACCGGCCCAGTCAGAATCTGTGTAACCACTGAGTATAGGATCGGAACTTCGAGTGTACAGAAGTCCATAATCAGGAGTGCCACGCACATAACACAGCACACGCTTTGCTGCTATCCAATGATCAGCCTTAGGAGCTGACATGAAGCGGGAAATGTAGCTCACTGCAAAATTGATGTCAGGTCTAGTGGCAGTAAGGTAGATGAGGCTGCCCACTAATTGCCTGAATAAAGTTTCATCCACAAGAGGGGAGGATGACTGAGCTGAAAGTTTGAGCCCTGGTTCCATAGGAGTCGTGGCTGGTTTGCAATCCTACATTCTAAACCTATCCATAAGATTTTTGGCATACTTGGACTGAGAGAGAAAGATGTTGTTCTCAGTCTGCCAGACTTCAACCCCCAGACAGTAATGAAGAAGTCCCAAATCTGTCATATCAAAGGCGCTGCATAAGTCTTGTTTGATCCCATGGATCAAATGTGCAGAGCTGCCAGTAATGATAAGGTCATCCACATAGACAACCACAAACAAAATATCATCACCAGTATGCTTGATATACAGGTTTGCATCAAATGGGCTCCGCTAAAAGCAATGATCTGTCAGGTACTGATCAATTTTCATGTACCAAGCCCGAGGAGCTTGTTTCAATCCATAGAGTGCTTTAACTAATCTACACACTTTCTATTCTTGACCGGCAACCTTGAATCCTAGAGGCTGCGTCATGTAGACTTCTTCATGTAAGTCACCATTTAGGAAAGCACTCTTTACATCCATCTGATGAACTTTCCAATTGAACTGAGCTGCTAAGGCAAGGACAAGCCGTATGGTACTCATCTTGGTTGTAGGAGCAAAGGCCTCCTCATAGTCAATGCCTTCCTTCTGTGAGAACCCTCGAGCAACAAGGCGAGCTTTATACTTGTCTAGGGTTCCGTCAGCTTTGTATTTCACTTTATAAACCCATTTGCAGCTAATGGGCTTTTTCCCTGTAGGAAGATCAGAAAGGATCCACGTGTGATTCTTCTGAAGACTCTGGAATTCAGCTTCCATAGCCTGTTCCCACTCAGATGTACCTTTAGCCTCTGAATAGGTCTGAGGCTCAAAAACACTATGCAGGTTAGCCATAAGAGCAAAATTTATTGTAGATTGTTGTTTGCTCTTATGTCTAGAAGTTCTACCTTCAAGGAGCTCATTATCCCGGAGATCACCAATGGTTTTAGCCCACCATTTAGGCCGGAGAGTAGAGGAACTAATATCAGGAGGAGGTCAAGAAGGCTTAGGAACAATAGGAGCAGCAAGAGGAGGGTTATTTTCCGGAGGAAGCTCAGGTAGTGTATCATCAAATACTAATGTTGCATCATCCCTCCCATCAGGTGGACCTACCGGAAGAAGAACACTGTGAGGCTAATCCTCAGAACACTGCTCAGAAGGAGGAGACTGAAAGAATCCTCTGTCTTCATCAAATACTACATCCCGACTGAAGCTAAGACGACCAGTGACTATATCTATCAGCCTATAGGCCTTGTGATGATCACTGTACCCTGTCATCATGAGTTTCTGGCTTTTGGAATCCAACTTAGAGCGCTTAGCAGCTGGAATCCAAACATATGCAACCGAGCCAAATACTTTGAGGTGACTGATCTTAGGCTTACAGCCAGACCAAACCTCTTCGGCAATCTTCCCCTTAACAGCCTGAGTAGGTGATTGGTTAAGAAGATAGACAGCAGTAAAGACTGCTTCAACCCAGAATTTGTTCGGAACACTCCTGTGTTGTAGCATGGAACGAGCCATTTCAACAACCGTACGGTTGCGGTGTTCAACAACACTGTTCTGCTGAGGAGTGTAGGGTGTAGTTAACTGGCGTTTGATGCCATGAGTATCACAGAAGTTGGAGAAAGCAGAAGAACAAAATTCCCCCCCATTATCTGTCCTAAGAGTTATGATATTACAGCCAGACTCTTTTTCAACTAAGGATTTAAACTTCTGAAAGATACTAAATACATCAGATTTATTTTTTAGAAAATACACCCACATCTTTCTACTAAAATCATCTACAATAAGCAAAAAATATTTGCAACCAGTAATAGAAGATGTATTCATAGGACCACAAATATCAGCATGAATTAACTGGAGTACCTTAGATGCACGCCAAGATTCTCCATCCTTGAATGAAGACCGATGTTGCTTGCTAGCTTGACAGGCGCTGCATACTCCCAACTGCTGAGTTTGAATATCAGGTAACCCTGACACAAGTCCTTCCCGAGAAAACTGAGAGAGATACTGCATGTTTAGATGCCCATATAGCTGATGCCATAGAGTGCTGATGGGAGAAACACGAGCTGATAGAGCTACTTCTGGAGAATCACCAGTGTCAAGAAGCCTGTATAGACCATGATCTTCTAGGTCAACAGCAACCGTAAGACTAGTCTCCCTGTCGATAATGGAGCACTTGTGCGCGCTGAACACTACATCAAGATGAGGAGAGTTCCTCATAATCTGGCTGACAGACAGCAGATTAATTTCCATACCAGGAACATAGTACACATTCAGGAAGATGAGTGTGCGCCCACTAGACTAGATCTGAACTGTACCTCTGCCAACAACTGTGTACTTTTCACCTCTTTCGAATACCACGGAATCGCTGAAAGATGAGAAGTCAATAAACCAGTCACGCCAGTGAGAGAAATGGCGTGATGCACCAAAGTCAATGTACCAGGCAGAAGAAGGGACATGATTTGAAGAACTTTTAGACATAAAGGCGTAAAACGCAGATTCTATCTGCTCGGAATGTTCTACAACATTTGTTGTCTAATGGGACCCTCCCTGTTTCTTCTGCTCAGAAGCAATCCTCTGTCGGCAATCTTTCTTCATATGACCGAACTTGTGACAGTAATTACACTGCACATTTTTCTTTTTAGCGAGATCAAAACGCTAAGAAGAACCTCTCTGCTGAAAACACTGAGAGGACTGATATTTGGCAGCAAAAGCATTTTCTGAGGAGACTGATGAAGCACCACTACCAAACTGTTGTTTCCAATGATCCTGCTGCATGAGTTTGGTGCATAACTCCAGAAACTTCAAATCAACATTAGCGGAGGTAATGTTGAGTGTTTCTATGAAGTGCTCATAAGATTGTGGTAGACTTTTCAGAGTGATGACTACCATATCTTCTTCCTCCATGGTCCGACCAGTGGCTTCAAGCTGATCTCGAATGTCTTTAATCTTGTTAAGATGTTCCTGTAAAGACATATGTTCGTCCATCATGATGGAGAACAACTGATTCTTGAGAAAGAAAGCTCTGCTCTTGTCGGATGTCTCATGCAATTCCTTCAAATGTTGCCAGATTTCGGCAGCTGTCTTGCCGGAAGGAATCTGCGGTAACTGATCATCAGTCACAGAGAGTTTGAGAAGCATAACAGCCTCTCGATTTCGATCATCAAACTTATCTTGATCGGTACCAGCTGTACCAGGATGAAGCTCTTTGTTCAGAATGAGTTGGTCAAGACGCCTATATTCAAAAATGGTCAACATTCTTTGTTTCCAGATGTTATAATTTGTGCCATTAAAGCGTTGACTGCCTTCCAACATTAGATTGGTTAGTGAAGCCATCTGCACGTTTCCCAAGAAAGCAATAAGGAGATCCGACTGATCCGGACAAAATCTGACAGATGCTGGGATAAAATAGAACCAGAAATCGATCTGAGAGATTTAGACAGAAAGAAATGCCAAATGTTGCTTCTGCCATGCAGGATCGAACACTGAGAAGCACGATTTACTTTAAATAATCACTGAAATGTAATTTTTGAGGTTGCACCACCAATTCTGGTTAATTTGGAAGTGAACAATGGCCACAAAACTAATATCTCATCGCCTGATCGCTGCCCATCTGTACGATCTTCCGAAGAAAAAATAAATTAATTAATTAAAAAAAAAAATCTCACAGCACTACAAAGAAGTAATACTACGCACCATACAAATCTAGAAATGGGGCTCGGCCTATATGCCCAAATTTCTGAAACTCTGTGTGGCCCTCTTAGAAGGCGTTTTGACGAGAACTCGGACCCACTTGTGGGTGGAAACTCACTTGGAATCCACAGTAAAAAAAATTCTTCCCCGCGATTAAAAAAAAAAAAAAAAATCGGATTTCTCAAAAGCTGGCCGTGTCAGAAATTCTCTATCCTGGCATTAATTGGACTGTAGAAATGACACTTGGATCGTCGGTCGAGACCGCCGATGTTTCGTGCAATGATCGATTGCAACTTTTCAAGCCTGTGGATCTGCCCGTCAAGTAACGCTGTCTCTGTTGTCGCAAATTCCTTCCAAACGATTGATGAAAGGGCAATCAACGAAAGAGCAGTGGTTGTCTCTGTCATCGCAAATTCCTTCCAGACGTCAAAGAATTCAAAGATCTATCAGCGAGCAGAAAACAAGGTCACGGAGCTGCAAAGCTCGCGTTGTTTCGACATGCAGCAACTAGATAGACTACGTTCAGGCAAAGAGCGTTCATTCCAGAAAAAAATATCCCGCGGCAACAGAATCAGAATGAATCCTTCGCAAAAAAAAATCAACGTACGCACGCTAAATTAATTTACGCACGTTGATTCGTTCAATTCAACCACAATCGATCGTGTCCGGGCAGGTATTTTTATTAGTGTCCCAAATGAAAACTGAAAAAATCCTCCACAGAAGAGCAATTTCGAAATGAAGCACGGAATTTTTCAACCTGTGAAAAATTATTTCGAAATAGAATACCCGTGCTCTGATACCATAATCAATGAATGTATTGAATTGATTTACATGAGCAAATGAAGCTCAATAAGTAATACAGAGATATTTACAGTAATAGAAACATCAAGTTTCTATTAGGAAATAGAAACAATCAGTTTCTTCTAAAAAACTGCTAAAATGATAAAAATAGCAACAGCTAATAAGAATGAGCATTAAACACTAAATAGCATTATTCTAATAGATTTCACCAAGCCCGTTTATCACATGATTCGGTTTGCAGATACAGATAAACCAGTGATTGGCGAGGTGTATGAGCAGATGGATACCATTTTGGGGCAAACAAAAGATATTGTTCATAAAAATGATCCCAACTTGTATACACTGATTCACGATTGTGTTTGTATACGGTGGGATAAACTTAATGTTCCACTACATTGCTTGGCGTATATCCTTATGCCAAAATACTACTCTACATCTTGGTTGGGCCAACCTACACCAGGGGTGGGGTTAGGGTCAAACCCCATATAGATGAAGAGGTATCTACAAGATATTTGCAATCATTAGACAAGTTGATACCTGACAGGGAGGAATGTGCTAGTGTGCATCTTGAATTAAGCAGATACTTCAGTTGCACTGGTTTGTTTGGTACCTTTCATTCAATGGAAGATAGAGACAGATTTAATGCTCTCACATGGTGGGAAGCATATGGCGGCCAGGGACTTTTGCCAAAATTGGCAAAAAAAAATCTGTCACAGGTTGTAAATACTTCTTCTGCAGAGAGGTGTTGGAGCACCTACAGTGTCATACATAATGTGAAAGGAAACGGACTCAATGAAAACCGGGCAAAAAGCTTGGTTTATGTGCACTACAACTTGAGGTTGTTGAGTCATTACTGCGATCGGGCTTATGAGGATCCAACATATAAAATTTGGGACAGCCACCCAGAGGATGATAATTTGGAGGATGGCACTATACATCTTGAAGAACTAGAAACAGAACTTATGAGAGAGGAAGATGAAGCAATAACCATGCCACCTCCACCATCCAGTAGCAGTGCTCGAGTTCCAAGTCTTGTTCCTTTGTTGTCGCCGCCTCCATCTACACTCTCATGTGGAGAGCATGTGCCTTCTGGTTCTGGTCGTCGGTCTGTGTGGGAGGAGACTCCTAGAAGACCACCAAGACCAACTCATACATCAGACACTTCTCGTGGCAACGGCCACATGAGGTAGTCAATAATAGATTTACAGTTTACTTGTCTTTTCTAATTTCTAATAGTTTTCATAACTGTTGAGTTTTGACTCTTTCATATTTATTATGATATTTTTTGTAAACAATATATGACAATTTAAGTTTGAAGTTTGAAGTTGGCAATTATAACTCATTAGTAATGATTCTGAATTATGAATATGATGCTTCGTGAAAGTTGTTTCATTTCATTTCATTTTATAACATTTTATTTCATGTTAGATATTGTAATGGTTAAACTTAGCTTACAAGTACAACTTTGGTGATCAATGATGATAAATGTTAGATATTGAATTTTCAATTTTGAAAGCTTGAAGTTGAAACTTTAAGATTGATGAATCATGATTCACGAGACTCAATATGTTGTATGTTACTAACTTGTGGACGTGGTTGATGAATATTATAACTTCTAGATGATTGTTGTTATATGGTTCAATGATCAATCTATGTTTTTTTTTATGTTTTTTTTTATGTTTTTTTATATCTAATTCATCATTCTACATGTTTTTGTTGACATAAATGTATCAATATATAAAAAAATATAAAAAGTATATATATTATATAAAAATCGCTCCAGGATTCACTCCCAAACCGGAAGCCTTTGAAAATGTCGCTCCCGCACCCATTTTCGCTCTTGCTCCCTGCTTTCACTCCCGCTCCCAAGTAACACTGTTCCAATTCCTTTGGAGTAATTAATCCGAAGAACGAACTTTGTTCGCTTCATTGGTATCAAAGCCACGTTTGGCTGATCACCAGGCCTTTGGCCATCAACCTATTGTCAACCTTGTTGTCATCGTGATTTAGGCGTTTCGCCAGTCTTGGAGATTCTCCATTCCACCGAATTCGTCGTCAAGCCCTTAGCTATTTAAAATATATATATATATATATATATATATATTTCAAAGAAAAAATCATATTAAAAAAAAATATATCATATAAAAAAAAATTATTGAAATTAAAAAAATAAATATAAAAAAAAGAGAAAAGAATTATAAAAATTATATATATAAAAGAAAATAAAAATTCAAAGTTCAAAAAAAAAATCAGATTAAAAAAAAAATATATATATATATATATATACACACAATAAAAAACTAAATAAATAAAAAAGAAAGAAGAAAAGACTTACCTCTAGCTGTCTGCACTTCCACAGCATCCAATTTACTGCTGCCATCAAAGATCAAACAGTCGCCACTGTCACCGGAACCCCATCGCAACACGCAGCCACTAGAGCCTCACCCCGTTCGTCGATACAGACATTTCTTTCCCTGCAACAGAATAAAAAATGGGTCAACATCCCTGCAGCATTGTCCGACCTCCGTTGCTAGCCCTCAACCGAATATTGCGCCTCATATTGTCCTACCAAACTTCGGTCAATGATGCCCCGTCTGACCTCGTTCAACCCTTGCCCTTGTCTTCAGCTGTGTTGTCGGCTTCTCCAATCGATATCCCTTGCCTGTTTTTCACTTTTTCACTTGGCCCATACGTTGTTTCAAAAAGTCGTGTTATTCCAAATCCACGAACCTTTCACGGTTTTTTTCATACGCATTAATTATATCATTAATTATTATTAATTATATAATTTATTAGTACATAAGGGGTATAACCATATTATATAGTTGTAAATATAAAACAAAACTATATAACTATATAATTAATTATTTTAATATATATATATATATATATATATATAATAATATTATTATTTAAAAAAAATTAATAAAGAAAAGGGAGATAAAATAAGTGAAGAAAAAACAAAGAGATGACTTCCACCAAAAGCAATGGTTTTTTTTCAAAATGTCTGTTTTGTTCAGAGGGATATTCTAATTGTTAAGAGTCATTCCGAAATCAAATTGTGGTTTGCAAAAAATGTTACAAAACTTTTACCTTAGTTGAATCTCTAAGTGATGCACAAAAACAATCGATTACAAGAGATATAGAACAATTAATGACAACATTTAAGCGACAACATGCAAATTTTAATGAAGAAACAAAGAAAATGGAATCCAAATTGCAAGTTGAACGCCCATCATCACTCCAACAAAACGATGTAATCCAGTGTATAGAGAAAGTGCAGTTGGAAGATCAAGAGAAAAACAAAATAACCAAACTTCAGCAAAACAAGAAAACGTTACCACAGGAAAATGAAGACCTTGCGGATATGCATTACAAAGAAGTAATGGAAAAGGATGAAGAAATTTCTCGCCTGAAGGACCACGTTGAAAAATTAATTGCACGAGTCACGAAGCCCAAGGTCACAAAAAAGGAACTCAAGAAGCACCTATCCGAACAAGAAGAGGAAAATTTATGTTTAAAGAACCTTAATAAAAAATTAATAGAACAAATCAAAAGTTTAAAAGATGAAGAGAAGGATATTAAGGCTAAAGTCAACAATTCAGAAAAGGAAGAACTTTTACGTCTAAGGAATCATAACCAAAACCTCCTTACACAAATAAAGAAGCTTGAATGTGATAAGACATCACTTAAAGACAAGTTAGAGCAACTTACTCAAGAAGTATCGAAGTCTCCAAATGTAACAATCCAGGATGAAAATAAGGGAATTAATATCGAACCAGTCAATAGCAGAACTCAAGAAGAGGATCAATTAGTGGAAGGAAAAACAGATTCACATGTTACAATTTAGATGATGAAAATTCCAAACAAAGATTATGTACCTAACTCCAAAACTATAGTACCAGAAGGAAATCAGAAAACTTCCACACACCTAATACGAGAAATTCAAACCAAAAAGGTTCCCTATCAACATCTGAATCATCAGAGTAGACAACTCAACCAAGCTACGTATCGGGACCATTCGGAATAGAAACAACAAACTGATGTTGCAGAGAATAGTGATGTAACCTCAATCCAATCCTATGATAACAAGTTGTTACAAAATTTCAGTGATCAGAATATTCCACAAAATATTAATCTAGGGTGGTCTAATCCCTTCTCGGTCACTTAGAAGATCATATCAACTTATATCGACGAAGATGACTGTTCCGAGACGAGAAGACATTTGAACCCAAAAAAGAGATCAAGCCTTTTTCATCGACAAGCTTCGAAGACAAAGCTTTTTGAGGATAAACGCAATGTTATGAATAAATATATAGAAAATAATGTAAATGATAATAATTAATAATGAATAGTTAATTAGTAATTAGGTTGAAGAATCACGTCTAAATGAGACATGACTCTCCATGAAGAGGTGCCTGCATAGTATATAAGCAGACATCTCACTCTCATTTGTATCATCAATCTTATTCATACATTTTAATATATATTCTTGTATCTCAATGGAGATCTTTATATTCCAAGTCTTCTGAAGTAATTAATCTGAAGAAAGAACTTTGTTCGCTTCACTGTTTTTTAAGCCTTAGCGAACATCGGTAGGCATACTTCCAACTAATCCCAAAAATTGCTTTAGAATTGAAGGTTATGTGCCCTAGCTATGAATGAAATTTCATGTGCAAATGTGGCTTGACAGGGGAGGCCAAATGGTCACAAAGTGTAGGAATTTACAGGATAAATTCCTCAGATAGAACACCAAAAGACACTGCTCACAAGCAAATCCCAGATCAATACACCAGTATTCTTGACGTGGTTAAAACCCTCAAAGAGGAAAACAGTCCACAGCCTGAGCTAACGCGGCCACTTCAGGCAATTTATTAATAGAAGAAAGAAAATTTACATAAGCTTCTCTCATGAACGGTCACCTTACAAATGACCCTCCATGCTCTTTAAATAGAGATCATGGATCAATCGGGTGTTAAGCCACGGATCAAGTGTCAGTAGTACCGAAGAGAAAATGAACCGCCAAATCACTTCATGTCTAGAATATATCGTGACCGTCGGATTGTAAGTCACAAAAGTACATAGTAAAGAAACACACTTTACCTAACTCTACACTAGATCAAGTTATACTTAACTATTTCCTATGTGTCGGAATATCCTAACATCCCCCCTTAAGAACAACTTGGGATAGGATTGAAGGATTTACAAATATGACACAATAGGAGAAGGAAGGAGGCATTAGAGCTTATTCCCCCCTTAGTGACAACTTCCTGAACTCCAACCATAAATCTAATTTTAGTAAACTTCACCTCTGTGAAAGCCTTTGTAAAGATGTCTGCAACTTGATCATCGGTCGAACAATATTGCACTTCAAGAACATGGTCACGAATGAGCTTTCTAATGAAGTGCATGTGTAGTTCAATGTGTTTGTTGCACTGATGTTGGATTGGATCTTTGCATAGTTGAATGGCACTTTGATTATCCAACCAAAGTGTAGTCAGATGTTGTTGTCGCTAAAAGCGAAACTCTGACAGGATATGACGAAGCCACGAGGCTTCCTTACTAGCTTCTACGGCACCACGATACTCTGCTTCTGCTGAAGAAAGAGAAATGGCACTTTGTTTCTTGCAAGCCCATGTAATAGGTCCAGAACCAGGAGTAAAGACATAATCTGCAGTAGACTTCCGATCATCAGGGTCACCAGCCCAATCGGAATCAGTGAAACCAACCAATAGAGGAGATGCTTCTACACTGTAATGAATCCCAAACTGAACTGTACCTCGAACATAACGAAGTATTATTTTAGCTGCTTTCCAATTACTTTCATGTGGGTTTTGCATAAACCGAGCAACAAAGCCAACAACAAAGGAAAGGTTGGGACGGGTATGGGTCAAATACAAAAGTTTTCCTACAAGCTGACAGTATAAGGTAGCATCAACTTCAGGGAAAGTACAAGTGACTGAAAGTTTGGCTCCAGACTGAAAGGGAGAAGGGGTTGGCTTACAATCTTCCATGTGAAAGTGGCGTAGAAGATCACAGGCATACTTGGACTGGGAAAGGGAAACACCTTCCTTGGGTTGCAAGACTTGAAGACCAAGAAAATAATGCAAGTGTCCTAAGTCTGTCATTTCAAACTGCTTTTTAAGGTTGGACTTCACATGGTTTATAAGGTTGGGATCACTACCAGTAAGGATAAGATCATCAACATAAACAACAAGAATGATAAGAGCTTTACCCACTTTCTTAGTGTAGACAGTATTGTCAGAATGACACCTAGAAAAGCCAGTATCTAAAAGAAAGATATCCATTTTGGCATACCAAGCCCGAGGGGCTTGCTTGAGACCATAAAGGGATTTCTTAAGCCGGCATACAAGGCTAGAGTCTGTTTGTATAAAGCCAGGAGGTTGTTCCATATAGATTTCTTCATGCAAGTCCCCATGCAAGAAGGCAGATTTAACATCCATCTGATGGACTTCCTATTTGAAAGAGGCAGCAAGGGAAAGAACGAGGCAAATAGAGTTAATTTTGGCAACAGGGGAGAAGGTTTCAGTATAGTCAATGCCTTCAACTTGTTAAAAACCCTTAGCAACAAGACGAGCTTTATGTTTATCAACTTTTCCATCTAGTCCAAGCTTGGTAATGTAAACCCATTTGCATCTAACATGTTTTCGTCCCTTTGGAAGAGGAACAAGATCCCATGTATCATTTGCCAATAATGAAAGATATTCTTCATTCATAGTTGCGTCCCAATCTGGATGGCCTGAAGCTTCTGCAAAGGTGCTAGGATCATAATTCGTTAAAGCTTGAGACAGTAAAGAAGAGGCTCTATCGAACTGAGAATGTGTACGTTGTTGATCTGTAGGATCACCTGCAAGAGCACCTGCTGCATCCCGAGTTGCACGAACCCATTTTAGAAGTTGAGGAGTTGAAGGAGGATCCTGAGAAGGTAGGGGAGGATTGTCATCCTCGCTGTCATCATCTAAAGAAGAAATATTTTCAGAAGTAGAAGGGATAGAGAGAGGTGGCACATTGGGCAAACTAAGCTCATAGGTCGATATATTTTCAACAAACTTTACATCTCTTCTAATGATAATATTTTTGGACTTAGGTGAAAGAAGTCTATATCCTTTGACATCTTCAGAATATCCAACAAAAATACATTTTTCAATCTTAGGTTCTAAGGCTTTATGTTTCTCATTGGGAATATGGGCCCATGCTTCACTTCCAAAAACATGAAAGTGACTTACATCTAGTTTAATTGAGCTCCATGCTTCTTCTGGAGTGATATTCTTTAAAACCTTAGTAGGAGTGGGATTTACTATGTAATTTGCACAGTTAATTGTTTCTGCCCAAAAATTAAGACCAAGTCCTTTAGATTGAAGCATACAATTAGCCATTTCCTTTAAGGTGCGATCCTTCCTTTCAGCTACACAATTTTGTTGTGGAGTATATGGAACAGTATGTTGCATTTGAATTCATGCTCAGTGCAAAAGTTGATGAATTTGTTGTTAACACATTCTCCGCCATTATTAGATCTTAGCTTAACAATTTGATGTCCAGATTGTTTCTCAACAAAGGCCTTAAAGGCCAAGAACATGTTAAATACTTCACACTTGAGTTTTAAGAAGTATACCCAAGTGCATCTGGAGAAATCACCAATGAAAGCTAAGAAATACTTGTAGCTAGAGAATAAAACAACTGGAAGTGGACCACATAAATCACTATGCACAAGCTGTAAAGGGGCTAAGGCATGCCAAGAGGCACGTTTTTCAAAACTATCCCAATGACGTCTTCCGAGTACACATCTAGAACAAACACCATCTCTACAAGATACCATAGGAATACCTGTCACCATATTTTTTTAACATAGATTTTGAAGGGAGAGATAGTTTAAGTGACCAAATCGCTCATGCCAAGTTTGTTCACTTCATCATTATGAGGAACAAATACCGAGGGAAGAGTTGATGACCCAAAGTTGTTAAACTTATACAACCTTATAGAATCATCAGCAATGTCAGTAACGAAAATCTGTCTAGGATCTCTTAGGTCCTTAATTACAACATCATGAGGTGAAAATTCAACGATTTTACTTTCACCTGAATGAGTTATCTGATATACAGATAGAAGGGCGCAGGATAAGGTTGGAACTTGGAACACATAATACATCATTAAATTGACCATTGTCTAGATGAATAGTTCCAGTCCTACAACACTAAGAGATCTATCATCACCAACATATATATTTTTGGTATTACAATCATTTAAGGAAGAAAACATGGCTTTGTTTTCGGCCATGTGATAAGAAACTCCAGAATCAATGATCCACTCATGAGAATGAGAAGAAGATACATTTAGTGCATAACCAAACCGAGATGCTTGACAACCACATGCAGAAAGTGTTATTCATGAAGATGAAGTTGAAGTTGAAGAATTCTCCAAATGGATGTTATGATTCTTCATTGCTACTTCCAAGGCTTCCATCTTCTTAAAGCATTTGGATTCTAAGTGGCCATCTTGATTACAAAAGTTGCAATGTATATCAGTCTTCTTCCCTTTGTTTTTATTTGCCTTGTCATTTTGTTGAATCGATTTTTCATTTCGAGACTAAAAGTGCTTAGGACCCTTGGTTGGTTTAGGACCATTCTTTTTAAGATGTTGCTTCTTAGGATTCTTTGAACTTGGTTGTTGTTGGGTGGCTAAGGCTTTCTTAGAAGAGTTTCCAAGATGTAAGAGTTTTTCTTGTTCTCTTATTAAAGAATCACAAAAGAAAGAAGGGGACTTGTAGGCTTGTCCTTGAGAAATAAAGACTTCTCTAATAGAATGGAAGGTGGAAACAAACACAAAGTAGGTTGGTCCTAACTTAGTAAGAATGAAATAGATAAAGCTACCATCTCCTTTTTTAACCTTAACACCTTCCAAGAGAAGTTTAAGAGTCTTGAACTTGGACAAAAAATCTTCAATGGAAGAAAAATTATTGGGGTCCAACATAAGCAACTCATTTTCGAGTTTATGCGCTCTAATTCCATTTTAATTCCAAAAACTTTATTGAGTTGTTTCATTGCTTCATTAGGGTATCAAGTTCTGGGATATGGAATCTAAGGTCTAGAGAAATAGACATCCCTATCAACCCACGTGCTTGATCTTGCTTATTTTCCCATTTGATTGTCTTATCTTCATCTTTAAGTTTAGAATCTTGGCCTTAGGCTATTCTAAAAAGACCTTTACTTTTAAGTAAATCCTCCACGTAGGACACCCATTGGAAGTAGTTAGTGCTGTCAAGAATAACTTGGCATGGAATTTCCATTTTAATAGAAATTGAAGCTGTAGATGTTTAAACAAAGTGTTCAAATGGAAAGATCTCGAAAAATTAGGCCGATTCAAAAAAAACAGCTTCCGAATGAAGTTATGGGTTTTTGATGAAAATTTGTTGAAGATGTCGACAAAGTGCGTAAATGTGCGGAAGTGAATGATAATGTTATATTTAAAAAAAATCCCCGCCCCCTTTCCAAACTTAATCTAATTACCTCACTTTAACAAAACAAAAAAAAATTATGTGACCCACTTTTATAAATAAGTGAAAGTCACTTTTACAATGGTACTTTATGAGCTACTCACTAAATTGTAACTTAAATAAAAGATAGAGACTTTAGAATTATAAGTGTCTCACTTGTTATAATGGGTGAGAACACTTTACATAAAATAACTTTAAAACATAAGTTACATGTGCTTTGAAAAAGTAAGTCAACAAAAAGAAAGACTTGAACCCAAGACCTCTATTCTCATAATGTAACTTTGGACCAAGTGAACTAGTTTAAAAGGTTAGTAATTTTTGGAAAATAGGAAGGGTTTTTTTTTAGTCACTGAAGCTTTGGGGTGCGTGCTTACTTGAAAAAACCCTTTTTGCCTACAAAACAAAAAAACACACAACCCAATACGGACATGCAAAAACACCAAACCTTATGGCTTGAAGTTAGCTTTCGCCAGAAACTAAATATTTTTCTCAATGTTTCTGATTTTTCGAGATCACACTAAGGCGCAACAGAAAAGAGCATATGCATGACGAAAATCCTTCCTTTCTGTTTCTGATTTGCCCAGATCGCACGAAGTCGCGGTGCAAAGAGCATATGCAGAAATGAAAGGTATAGATCCGGTAATAAAAAACAGAGAGATAAATAAATCAAAATAAACAGAGAGTTAAATAACTAAAACTGCAAATAAAGATTGTATACCTCCAGATCTTAAAAATGGCGTAGCTAGGGCTACCAGAAACCTTTTCGCATGAAATGAAAGGGGTTCCTCACTAGAACGGATGCTCCTAACACAATAGAGCAGTCCTCTCCGCCCGAAATCGGTTAGAAATAGTAGATCTAGGAAACGACAATCGGATGCAGTTGTACCGGCTTTGGATTTGAATCACCAAGATGCGGCCCTCAATATCTTTAATACCATGTAGGAATTTACAGGGTAACTTCTTCAGATTTAACACCAAAGGACACCGCTCACAAGCAGATCACAGATCAATACACCAATATTCTTGACGTTGTTAAAACCCTCAAAGAGGGAAACAGTCCACGGCCTGAGCCAACGAGGCCACTTCAAGCAATTTATTAATAAAAGAAAGAAAATTTACATAAGCTTCTCTCATGAACAGTCACCTTACAAATGACCCTCCATGCTCTTTAAATAGAGATCATGGACCAATCGGGTGTTAAGCTACAGATCAAGTGTCGGTAATACCGAGGAGAGAATGAACCGCTAGATCACTTCATGTCTAGAACATATCGTGACTGTCGGATTGTAAGTTACAAAAGTACATAGTAAATAA
This sequence comes from Pinus tabuliformis, assembly GCA_031772625.1. Lineage (NCBI taxonomy): Eukaryota > Viridiplantae > Streptophyta > Pinopsida > Pinales > Pinaceae > Pinus > Pinus tabuliformis. The sequence continues at coordinate 662,629,203 of CM062810.1, read as the reverse complement.
ACACACTTTACCTAACTCTACACTAGACCAAGTTATACTTAACTATTTCCTATGTGTCTGAATATCCTAACACAAAGGTTTAGCGAAAGTTAATCTAATACAAATCTGCATCAACCAACGTGTGTCCACCTGAGGAAGAAGTTCGAAAGACCTCTGATCATCCTCAGAGTGATAGTCAAATTCCAACGAGTAATTTTATGCTCAAAACTTCGATTTCTTTCAGATATACTTGACATCACAGGTCGCGAAACATTAAATCAATTCTTTAATAAGTCTTCAAATCCCGCAAATGAAAAACCCAAGGAATCCCATACCGCAAATCCCATAACCCAGAAGATGAACCAAAAATCTTTTCGTCCTTCCTTCAGATATCATTACAATCCTAGGCCACAGTTAACAACCTCATAGGATTGGCGTGCAATAATCTTGGATTCACCTACAATAGGCAGAGACTAGTGAAACCCTTACCCAGATAATACTAACCACAAACCAATTGAAAACCCTTCTAGAATATTGCCTACTCATCACTCTTCAGGTCGCAGACCAAAAATGTCTTCGACATACCATAGACAAATCAAACTTGGATCGTTGCTCAAATGAGAGAGAGGAGTCACCAATATACAGACGCTGAGATACCTTATGCCAACCTAAGTTTGAGAGGGAAAACACAATTTTGGAGTTCGAATTTTGGGCCCAAATTGAAGCCGACCTTTGGAGGGAAAAATCAAATTGTAAATTCAATTTCAAATGGAGTTAAACACTCCAAGCCAGCTTAGAATTCTAAAATACTAAATTTCATCTTCTTAAATAAATGCTTTTACGCTAACTTATTATTTTAACCCTCACTGCCACATCATTTAGCTTTGTTGCCTTAGTTTGAAGTGCCAACCCTTGGGACTTTGGAACACTAGTTGGGTGCACGATCTTTGACAGAGCATATCTCTCAAACCATGACGCCTATCGTGATGATCCACATACCATCGGAATCGGCTTGTCAAGGAGAATCCAATGGTGATTGTCACTCGAAATCGGCTCGTCAAGGAGAATCCAATGGTGATTGTCACTCGGAATCAGCTCGTCAAGGAGAATCCAATGGTGATTGTCATCAAGACAAATTCAACGATTTGCTGCTTCAAAATCCTCAACAAGTGCGGGGTATGTCCATCGTGTAGGGAAGCCAAACCCTAGAGCTAAGGTTTCATCAAGCTGCATCATTATGTGAACATCATCAATTGCATCTTCCTATCATCACATTAATGACCTCCAACTGCACTCGCCTTGACATCAATGACAACATACTCAACGATCTCCCCCTTTATCATTGGTGTCAAAACACTAATCATAATCTAGCGTGCTGCATAAAACTCCCTTTAACTTCATGCTTTTTCTCTCCAGTCCTTTCCAAGATTCTCTCCCCCTTTGACACTAATGGCAAAGGGTGGTTGACACGTCCTTGACGATATCTCCATGTGAAATGGCTCCCCATGACAATATGCTTACCTGTTGCATCATCTCCATAGTCCCCCCTGAAAATGTGATTTCTTGCTGCATTATATCTTCCATTACACAGGCTCTCCTTGATAATGTGCCTTCCTACTGCAACATATCTTCCATTACATGCTCCCCTTGAACAGTATGCTCTCCTACAGACTCCCCCTATCTTTGTGTATCTATTAATTGTGTGAGAATTCATTGTGAAACTTGTTTTCTCTGCCAAACCCTGATGGTCTTGTCTTCAGGATTAGTGAACAACATTTTATCTTGGTTCTGTGGGGTCCACGTCAAGTTGCTTCTATAGTCTCGTGCAAAACGACAAAAGTTGTGACATAGGTAACACTCAACATCTGGTTTGAACAATTGAGCAAAGGTGTTTTAGCTTTTGCTATCATAGGCATATGGAACTTTCTTGCCTTCCACTAAATCTGCTTCTAGGACTTTGGTAAAACCCTCTATCAATGCTGCTATTATATTCCCTGCACTCTCCAGCTCTATGTCCATAGTTAGAACATGGATAGAAATAACCACAAAATGTCCCTGCATACCTGGGTGTATATGATGATGATCTTCTTGCCCTTGAAAATATCTTTGTTTCTCTCCACCTCTGAATGCTCTATTATGATTTGGTGTTGTTGCCATCGTGATTACACACCTTAGTTAATGTGGCAAAAATCCTCAACCCCACTAAGTGTTGCCTTGGTGGAAAAGCTCAGAGAAGGGGTTGTCACCTAATCCCAACTCTCTTCGTCTAGGCTCTCTCTTAGCTAAAGCCAAGGGGGATGGACCCTAAGGAAGGTTTCTAAAAGAAAGACTTGTTGGAAACAAGTTCTAGTAGACTAAGGGCAAGACAATCACTTCCAAATGCAACTTGATTTTAAAATTAGCAAGTACAAGAGTTAACGAGCAATGTAAAATATAATTTCAATTAAAGATCAATATGGCATTCAACAAAAGTAAAGATGAGAAACCAAGCCTAATAAACAATGCTCAAGTAAAGATTACATACATACAAAACGGAAATAATACATTCAAGTTATAAAGATAGCAACGCTACAAGACAAGTGTTAGTACAAGACGATATTTGAAATATGAGCAGTAAGATATAACTTGCAAAAAATAAATGAAGCTTGTACTTTCAAAAGAAATGCTCAAATAAAATAGGACAACATCAAATGGCAATGAGCAAATAATTTAGATAACAAGTAAAAGAGAGATACAGTATAATGTTGCAAGTAAGATAGAATGCCAGATGCAAGTTATCTTGGTTGATTTTAATTAAATGCCTAATCTATGGTGAGAAATCTTCCTTCAATTTTTTACAACAAGGTAAGGATTGGGGTGAGTTGCAAAGAGGATGGGTTGAGGAGGCACAACTCCTTCGTTAACGATACCCTCCCTAAGATCCTTGCAATCCACGTGCCTTCGTTCCTACAAGGGATCGATCGCAAGAGAACTGCGAGGTCACGTGTTTTAACCTTACTTCGTACACAAGAGAAATAAAATAAAAAAGATTTGTCCTAAAGTTTCTATTCAACCCAGCATATGCTTGGAGGTAGATTTTAAAGATGCAAATCTTAAACTTATATACAAATGAGATGCCTAAATGTTAGAGAATGTCTTCAAAAATATATATTGATAATAATGTGGCTCAAATAAAAAGATAGCAAATGAAATTTATGACCAAGATTACATTAAACACAATATAACATAAACTTGTAACAATGATCAGTGAAGCATGTACCAATTACTCAATAAAAACAATGCCAAATAAAAAGAATTAGATCAATAGTTGAAACAATAATTCAGGTGCCTTTAATTGAACATGTTTTTCAACATGTATCTTCACTTGTAATATGATATATTATGATAATGAACCAAATGAGAGTTGTATCACAAAGTCTAAGTGAGTATAGGCAAATGAGAATGTTTCAAACTAGATTGCAAATGAATGAAACTTGCAAAAAAAAATACTCCAAGTGTAGAGATGTGCTCAAAGTAAGATTCCAAATGAAACAAGTTGCAAGTAAACTAAACCAAATTGAGCCTGAAACTTTGAGGTAAGTAAATGAAATTGCAGCTAGATTGCATGAAATGAAAATAAGCAATTAGCATGTGACCATGAGATATTAGCTTGACAAATGAAAAGAGGGCATAATAAAACTAAACCTATCTTCAAGAAAAGAAATGGAAAGTTAATCAAACACCAAGAAAGAAGAAGGCATTTAGAGAGAGGGGGATGGATTCCAAGGGTATCGTTCTTCAAGCTCCCAAGAAAATGTCACTTTATTATGATGATGTTACAAAGTAAAGGCCTAAAGCCTTAAATGAGTAGAATGAAAGTGAAATGGTTACAATCCCTCAATCATATGAGGCTTCAAAAGAAGAGGTGATGTGATAAGGAGGTACTTGGTCTTGAAGTTCAAAATGGAAAGGGTTCCTTGGCTTATGCTTTAACTCCCTTTCCTCCAACTTGAATTGCCTCCAAGAACACCTATAGGACAACAAGCAAAAGAGTTAGCATGCAAGAGAAATAGTGTTGAAAGGTGTGAAAGGAAATCACATGCATGAGAATGAAGAAATTAGAAGGCCAATGCAAGAATAAAACACACTTTATATTACAAATTCCTTCACAAAGATCAGCCTGAAAGAGCTGATTCTAGTGAGTGAGAGTTGGGATTTAAACCCAACAACTTAGCCTCAAATGTTAAATAATTCAATATGTGCACAAATGAGAGAAGAAAATATATGATTTTTAGAGATAGAAAAGAAGGATAGGGCTCATGAAACCCCTTTTGAATAGATCTCTTAATGTCTTATGAGATTGTTGGCTTGAACAACTTGTGGGATCTTTGATATCCTTGGAGGTGACTATTCCAACCGAAGAAGTCCTCACACATCAATAGACTTGGCAATTTTTCCTTTGAACACACAAATGCTTGCAAACCAATTGTTAGTGCAAAAGAGGCTTAGCACTTAGCATATAGAGGCCAAGTTGAGCTTGTCATTCAACCGAGAATAACAAGCTACAACAAGAGCACAAAATATATCAATCCCAAAGGAGATTGTAGATAGCTACAAATCTGCCCTCCCTAAACAAGAGTGCCCTTAGGAAAACACACAAAAAACCAACTAGATATCAATGTCAAAACAATGGAAGATAATCATAAAAATGAATAACAACATTAAATGAAACAAGTATACCTCAACAACCAAAGAATGCACCACAAAAGAAGCTAGCAATCCCAAAGACTTTCACTTTATTTAGCTCAATAATAATTTCAACATAGTAACAATAGGCACAAGCTTCAAAACCATAAGCAAATAGGAGCTCAGAGGGTTTATTTATACAAAATTGGGAGGAAATCCCAATGAAAACACAACCCACAAGTGGAAAATCAACTTATCCAAGTGTATGATGCCAATCTCCATGTGAATCGAATTGTTTGTAGGTGGCACAGATCTAGTTATGTGTTCTTCCTCTTATTGATCAGCATATAACTTTTCTTCATGTGCTAATTTGATGGGCTGCCAAGTATGACATTTAAGTGGTTAAGAGGAGGCAACTACCCCATCAAATCCTCAACAAGAAATCTATGCCTTGACACCTTGCTGAAGTGCCAAACACTATTCCCTTACTGCTGCGTGTAGGTTATTGTTAATTGTGTGTGTTCCTTTATGGTGCCTGTTGTAGATTGCTACGCATACAAGTGTTGAGTTGTGTGAGGATGGGTGGACACACTCCACGATTCCCTCAAATCCAATCCCATCAAACCATGTGTTGCTTCTCAAGAAAAATTCAAGTTGTAGATGCTGCGTGGAAACCTTTCACTGGGACTGCATGGTCTTGTTTTGGCATGTGCGTTTTTACTTTAATGTGTGGAAGCTTCCTTTAGCAATCTGGGTGGAGTTTAAATTTGCATGTGCATAGACTTTAGACTTTATCCTTTTAATTCATTCATATCCAAATTAAATCAAACTTGTTTCCATGTCACTTGTTTGGTTCTCTTTGACTTTGGAAAAAATGATTACTCTTCCAATTATTTTTTTTTTTTTTTTTCCTCAATTTTGCCACTAATATTAGAAAAATTGGCTTTTTAGGGACTATAAGTCACTTTTTGACCCTCAAAGTGGGTCCTAGGATAATGTTGGGCCTCTGAGGATGAATTTCAAGTAGTCACTCACCCCAGACATTTCTGAAGTCCACTTATTTACATCAATACATAGAAATTAATTTTAAAAATCTCGTTTTGCAAGAAATTTTTAATTATTAAAAATCCTACTTAAACCTTGTCAAATTCTGCGAAATTTCAGAGATGACCTAGCATGGTAATATACATTGACCCTAGACACTAAGATTGACTTGAGGCACGATCTTCAAGCTGTCGCCTCGGCTTTGGGGTATGCGATGAATGAAAAAACCTAGAAAATTATTCATTGCTAAAATGTGTGCATAATTAACTAAGAGAAAAAAAACACTCCAAGGTGTACTCGCTTGTTGATCGAGTTTCAATATCCTAAGTCTATTACGTAGCTTTATTCATCATGCTAATGTCATTTATACAATATCCCTATAGTGTTGCCAAATTTGAGTACAATGAAGAAGAAGAGAGAAGAATGGGCTTAGAAGCCCAGATGAAATCTAGAACTCTATAGGTGCAGGAATGCTCTAACATATCCTTGGGCAAGGGGTCTTCAAGTGCAACTTTAGTGGTCAACAAGTGTCTTGAATGCATCATCTTGATTTCTTGAGGTATTGGCCTTCCAGCTTTCGGTGTTGGTTGACTTGTGCAAAACATTGACTTTGCGCTTCTCTTCATCTTTGTCATGAGACTTCTTTTCTTCTTTGACATGAGGCTTCTTTTCTTCTTTGACATGCAACTTCTCTTCAACCTTGGAGTGAGGATTTTCTTCATGAGGCTTTTTTTCTTCATGTGACTTCTCTTCATGATGCTTCTCTTCATTTTTAGAGCTTTCATTCTTGCAACATGAGGACTCACCAACATATACAATACCAATATTGATAAGTGGTGATATTTGACAATTGAGAATGTCATCCAATACCTATGAGCTAAATTTTTGACTCTGCTTGTCCATTTCTTCTCTCAAGGTGACAATTTCATGTTCATGTTTTACACAATCCTCTTCCTTCTGCTTCATTTGACTTCTTAAGACTTCCTTAGTCCTTTTGGTTTCTTCAAGTTCCCTCTTCAAGGTAGTGATTTGCTTGCCAAGTTCTTTATCCTACTTATTCCACTTATTTGACTTTTCCTTTTCCTTGAGCTAGTTTGTCAAGGTGCTTTCCTTATTGTTTGCCTCTTGCAACATGCTTTTGAGGTGATCCACTTCCTTCTTTGACTCATTAAGCTCATGATCCTTTTATGGCATTTGTTGTTTATTAATTTGATCTTGAAGCTGGGTGATTTCAACTACGAACCATTTCCAGTTATCGTAGTACTTCATCTTCTCCTTCTTTAGTTCTTCAATTCCGACACAAGCACTACTATAATGGCCTTCGATGAAATCCCTATCCCATTGCAATCGAAAATTTGTCTTTAAGGGATTTAAAATCTTCTTCAGGATCAGCAACCATCTTATCTTCAACTGTAATTTCCACCAATCAATGCTACGATCTGCCTTCAAGCAGTTAAGCTTCAAAGAAGGACCTGCTCTAATACCAATTGTTGGAAAAACTGGGGGGGTGAACCAATATTTCCTTAATTTTTCACAATTGGTTAGTTTTCTTAAACATTCAAAGTATTAAAATAAATATATGAATCATCATAACATTAATGAATAGTACACAGAAATTTTGTCTCAACCAAATGTTGTGTTATGTATGATGTATACATAAATTTACCAGATAAATCTAGAAGGAAGGAACTCCCCAAGGGTTTTACCAGCAAGATGGAAGGAAGCAAATACTCCCTGAATGATTTGGGCTCTCGTTCCAGGGATAATGGCTCAACTACAATCAAGCTGCAGCCCCTATTGTTGTAGTCCATTGCCACTTCTTCTACTACTGCTTCACTACCACGGTCCACTGCTGCTGCCTCTGCTGCCACACTTACTACTGTCACTTTCTTCTGCTCCACCTCCTACCACAATTGCCCCTGCTACCACTGCTCCAACTGTCCTTTGTTGCTGCTACTGCTGCCACTGTTTCTGTTATGCCACCTCCACTCCTGTTATTGTTGCTCGCACACTACTGTCAAGAAGGGACTATCATAATCTCACTATTTTCATTACAGTCATCATCACCGTCAATCACATATCGCTGTCATCAATCATGTCAATCCGACAATCAGCAAGTTTCACTATCCAACATCAATGTCACCGTTATGCTAGTTTATTGCCACATCAAGCATGCTACTATCATTGCACACACTGCCCAACTATCACTGCCATATCAAGGTTATTGCTATACAGGGGACTGTCACACATCACTCTTAACTCCTTTACTAGCAAGCCAATCCAAATTCTGAATTAAGAATTGTGCTCAACCCTAGTAGCTTGCAATGATTCAGCTCAACTCTGCTATCATTGTCATAGAGATAACATCACTGTAAGGATTCTGCCACAGGGTCACTGTAATATAACAAGATTACTGGTGCGTATCAATGTCACTGTCATGGTTATTGTTATATCAAGATCAAGGTCACTGATGTCCTAAATGAGGAAGAGTCACTGGAGTCTTCAATCAAGCTCGCAATCTGCAACTTCTTCTACTGCTAAGAACTTGTCAACTAATCTTGACACATCCTCAGCGCTAACCTTAGTACTACATCATATTCCTATAAGCAGACTTGATATCCTTTCGCTATGCAATAAACAAATACAGATTATGGGTCAATAACATCAACAATTCTAATGTCAATATTGACATATCTAACATCATTGTCCTGTTGTATTCTCAATTCTCTGTAGCATAATCTCAACAAGCAGCTACAGTCATAACCTATAAGCACACCTGAACCATGAGCACAACAGAAAGTTGAAACCCCAATATTTTTGTGTCCTTCAACAATGAGTTCAACACTGCTGGTGAAGTAAACCCTGCATGGATACTTTTCCAAGGTATTGGTAAAAGGCACGTTTTCGAATAAGTGTTTCACGGAACTATCCTCCTATTTACTATGTCAAACACAGGCTGACACAATTTTGCACCACAGGATCATGATCTGCTACAGCTGCCCACTGCTGCAAATGGAAGCCCTAACGGCAAGGAGATATCATGGTGAAACCCTACTGCTATTGACTACTGCAAACAAATTTGTTACTGCTGAAGTGATGCCATTGTAGGTTGCACTATTCAAATAATCACAGAACAGTGCACAAATCCACTGTCAGCTTTTATTAGTCCTCACAGCATTCAAGCTATAGGTCAACGATCCACTTTCAATATTTAAGCCACATATCTCTCCTCCACAGAGTTAATGAGTGATGGATGGAGCCAGATTAGTACATGACTCCAACGCAACAGTTGGATATTTTTAAATGTTGCATCAAGGTATAGGATACAAGGATCATCAACAAGGCCTTCAGATATTTACTCGGATTTGTCAATAGGTTGAAACTTTCAGTGTTGAGATCACATACAAAGGTCACAAATGGTGACACAATTCCACACTGTCCTTTTTAAATAAGGTCGCAGGGAATAGATCTTAAGAGTCGACCGAGTACCTTCAATAGGCATTCCTGTTACTTCTCAAGTGTTCAAATCATAGGTCAAATTTCAGTGATAAGATCACACTGCAGTAGTAACAGGTGTATGCTATATGAGTTTCGACTGCACAACCAATCAATAATAGATGCATGTGCCTTGAAATACACAGAAGGCATAAATGCGTGTGCTCAAAAGGCAGTCGCAGAGATCAATCAACAAGACCGCAGGTTACTAGGCCAATCAACTATAGATCAGAGGTCTGCCTTATACTCTATGTAATTCGCATGCCCAAACTCTACTGTTGTTCAAGCCTTACAGAACACCCGTAGGAATATTTCTAACTAATCCCAAAAATTGCTTTAGAATTGAAGGTTTTGTGCCCTAGCTGTGACTGAAATTTCATGTGCAAATGTTGCTTGACAGGCGAGGCCGAATGGTCACAGAAGTTTAGCAAAAATTAATCTAATACAAGTCTGCCTCAGACCAACCAATTATAGATCAGAGGTACGCCTTATACTCAATGCAATTCGCATGCCCAGAACTCTACTATTGTTCAAGCGTTAGCGAACACCCGTAGGAATACTTCCAACTAATACCAGAAATTGCTTTAGAATTGATGGTTTTGCTCCCTAGCAGTGACTGAAATTTCATAGGCAAATGTGGCTTGACAAGGTTGGCTGAATGGTCACAGAAGTTTATCAAAAATTAATCTAATATAAGTCTACATCAGCCAGCGAGTATCCACATCAGGAAGAGGTTCAAAAGACCTCAGATCATCCTCAGAGTAACAGTCAAATTCCAACAAGTAATTTTATGTTCAAAACTTCGATTTCTCGTTTATAAACTTGACATCACAAGCTGCAGAACATTAAATCAGTTCTTTAACAAGTCTTCAAATCCTGCAAATGAAAATGTTAAAACCCAAGGAATCCCATACAGCAAATCCCATAACCCAGAAGATGAACCAAAAATTCTTTCGTCCTTCCTTCAGATATCATTACAACCCTAGGCCACAGTCAACAACCTCAGAGGATTGGCATGAAATTATCTTGGATTCACTGGCAATAGGAAGAGACCAGTGAAACCCTAACCCAGAATATACTAATCACAAACCAATTGAAAACCCTTCCAGAATATTGCCTACTCATCACTCTTCAGGCCGCAGAACAAAAATGTCTCAGACATACAACAGACAAATCAAACTTGGATCGTTGCTCAAATGAGATAGGGATCACCAATATATAGAGCCTAAGACACATTAGGCCAGCCTAAGTTTGAGAGGGAAACCACAATTTTGCAATTCAAATTTTAGGCCCAAATGAAGCCAACCTTTGCAGCGAAAAATCTAATTGTAAATTCAATTTCAAATGGAATTAAAAACTCCAAGCCAACTTAGAATTCGGAAATAATAAATTTAACCTTCTTAGATAAATGCTTTTATGTTGCCTTATTATTTTAACGCCTCACTACCACATAATTTAGCTTTGTTGCCTTAGTCAGTTTGAAGTGCCACATCAGCAACCCTTGGGGCATTGGACCACTCGCTGGGTGCATGATCTTTGATGGTGCATATCTCTCAAACTGTGAAGCCTCTCGTGACAATCCACATACAACCAGAATCAGCTCATTGAGGAGAAAATCCAATGGCAATGGTCTTCAAGACAAATTCAACAATCTGCTGCTTCAAAATCCTCAACAAGTGCAAGGTATGCCCATCATCCAAGGAAACCAAACCCTAGAGCTAAGGTTCATCAAGCTGCATCATCCTATAAACATCATCAATCAACATCATCCTATCATCACATCATTGACCTCCAACTGCACTCGCCTTGACATCCATGACAACATACTCAACACAAACCTCAGAAATACCCAAGAAACCCCAACTCTAGGGAAAACCTCTTCAACAAAAGTACAGCTCGATAAAACCCCTTTCAGCAAATTCTTCTTGCTATTCAGCGCCCTCACTCATCTCAATTTGACCCCGAGAGGTCGCGGCTTGTATGACATACAACTGGCTGTGCTGGCTGTATGGTACGGCTAAGATGAACTCGGCCTCCCTCTTGCGTTCTCCAAAGTAATTCGGCCTTGCTGATTAGCTAATAGTCAGGCCGCATGGCCCTCTTCCTTTTCCCTCTTGGACGCTGAAACGCTCCAACTGATTGTTGACATGCTGAATCGACCTCCTCTTGTTGAGCGCTCTGAACACAAGTGGTGTCACTCAATCTGATTTTCAACTCAGCCTTATTTCCTCTTTAACGAGTGACTTTGTCCTTACAGAAGTATCCAAGGGCTGAGATTTACCCTTGCTTGTTGAAGATCAATAACCATGATCTAATCTTATGTTGACTTTGCACTTTTTAATTTTTACAAAGTCCAACATTAGGAAATAATTAATTTTTAATTAATTCTGGCTGAGAGAACTGATATGAAATTTTGGCATGTCCTGACACCAAGGCAAGTGTAGATTCACCTCCTGTTGTACTCCATTCAACAAAAGACATATTCGAATCTTGATGTACGAATTTGAAATGATGGAAATTCCAAGTGAAGATCCAACAAAGGCAGCATCAATGCATGAAAAAGATCATATACCAATAGTAAGTCAAGAAAGAACTACAAGTACAATATGGGATTAGTCATGTGTAATGAACAAAGTTCGTATACGCAACGGATTAAGCTTCAAAATAGTTCAAAGATGTAAACATCTATAGTAGGACAAGTAATTGATATGAGATATGAGATGATTATAATAAGGGTGAGGGCTTGCTTATATACCCTAAGCAGGTATCTTTTCACCAACAATATGTCCTTATGGACATACCTTTTCATTAACTAATTACTAATTAATCATTATTTATTATTATTATAGTTTTACATTATTTGTATTATTTTATATATATTTTTATTCATAACATTGTCTTACTCTTCAGTAAGCTTTGTCCTCAAAGCTTACTAATGAAAAGCCTTGATCTTTTTTCCAGCTCATCACAGAATTATCATCTTCGTTGTTACAAGGCGATATGACCCTCTAACCGATAAATAAAATTGTCAAACTGAGAATGGATCTAACCATCCTAGATTAATCTTTTGTGGAATTTGCCGATCACTAGAAATTTGTGATGAATTTTTATCGTAGGACTGGATTCTGCAAACTTCAGTATTCATGGAAACATAAATTTGTCATTTATGTTCTACGTGATACAGATTCATAGATTGATTAAGGTGTCTATTCTTGAGATTTGGATGTAGATAAGGAGTTCTTATTGTTGGATCTTCCTTTAATGTTTGTGTGGGAATTTCCTAATTTACTTTAGGTATTGATGTAGCTGAGTTGGTTACATAATCTCCACTTGAAGTCTGGCATTTGAACTGCAACTTCTAAGTCTGTTTTCATTTTAGTAGGTTTATCCTCTTCTTGAGTTACGATTTTGACTGGATCGGTATTTTTTCCTTTTTCTTCCACTTGGACTGAAGACTTTGACACTTCTTTCGTGATAAGTTCTTCTAATTTGTTGAATTGAGGCTTCTGTGATCCATATCAATTTTATTAGAAATTTTTCGGCGTAAATCACAAGAAATTTCATTTGTCGACGTGTTTCGAACCAACAAGTGTGGTTCATCATCTTCTAATTTGTTTTTCAACGATTTCTTATCATCCTTAAGTTTATTAATTTGAGTGAGTAGACTTTGATTATGGTTTCTAAGACATGAGAGTTCCTCATTTTTTGAATCAACTTTATTTTGGTCTTCAAGCTTCTCATCTTTTAAACACTTGATTTGTTCTAATAACCTTTGGTTAAGGTTCTTTAAGCATAAACTTTCCTCTTCTTTTCCTGATAGACTTTCGTTGAGTTTCTTTTCAGAAATTTCCTTTTCTTGTTCTAACTAATGTTTCTTAGCTTTACATTTTCTCACTTGTGTAAGTAGTTTTTTATTATGCTCCTTCAAACATGAATTTTCCTTATTTTTGTTGGATATGACTTCTTCAAGCTCTTTTTGCTTCTTTGATATTGTTTCTGGATTCTCTTGAAACATTAGTTTCGCAATATCCTTAAGATCTTTTGATGAAGGCATTATCAGTTCTAATTTCGTTGTCATGTCTTGGAACGTGACCATCTTCTTCTTGTAAGGGAACATCAAGAAAAAAAAGTTGTGTTTAAAATGAGCGTACCTAATTCCTTGAACCAAGGTCGACCGAGAATTATGTCAAGCATAGTTACGACACAGAATTGAGATATGTACTCATAATGATCAATTGTCACTTGTAAATTATTAATTTCATATTCCTTTTTGCCAAAAAGGCCTTTTCGTTCGCCTATATTTGGCTCTAGAACTAATAATTGATTTGCCAAATTAATATTGATGTAATTATCCTCAATGTTTGGATTAATAGCGATACTAATCTCTTTCCTTTGGATACACCCTTTTAATGTAAATAATCTAAGATCTACAATTGGGATACCTTTGTAGGAGAAACTTCCTTCCTTTATTTTCGAATTAGGCTCCATTTTTTTCTTTTTTCAGAGATTGACTCTATTTATATTACTCAATAATTTGGTTTTTTTCCTCCCTTTACTCTTGAAATATGCTTCCTTAATTTTGATTTATTTTAATTACTCATTTTATAATTGAATTAGAATTTTTGCCTTCCTTCTTTTTCTTTTTTAACTCTATTTTGTTTTATTTTTATTTTATTTTCCAGATATATTTAAAATCTTTCCTTTTTTCTTTTTGAAAAGTTACAACCCTAGTGAAACGTGGCTATTCACCTCTTTGGGGTATAATATAAAATATATGTCCACTTATGTGTCTTTGACTCGGTGAATTTTCTCCACGTAAAAAGTAAAATTTACCATTCAAATAAAGAGATTTTGTATTCCTTTTGTTCTTCTTTTACCTTGAAAATACCATGGGCAATTACCATGGGTTGCTAAAACCACGAGTTTGTAAACCACTTAATGAAGAATCAGAATAATATTATCTAATCTTCCTTCTCTTACGTATAGTTTTAAAGATATTTGGAAAGATTCCCTTTTGACTTTATCATGCACTTTTTATCAATAATGTAGAATATTTTTATATATATGAATGTTCTCCTTCAAAATTTACATCGACTATTTTTTTTACTAGAATCATTGAAATGTCAATGGCCAAAGGCCTTTTTTTCAAATAAATAATTAACTCTCTTTTTTTAACTCTTTTCTTTTATAATCTTTTTTCCAAATCTTTTTTCTTTACTCTCGGCCAAGGGCCTGACCGAAAAATGGAAAAACTCCAACTCGTGTAGCGAAATGCTTTAGTTGCGATGACAAGTTGATGTCCAAAGGCCGAGATTTGCCAACGTCGCTCTGATACTAATTAAACGAACAAAGTTCGTATACGCAATGGAGTAATCTTCAAAATACTTCAAAGATGTAAACATCCATAATAGGACAAGCAATTGTATATTATATAAAAGAATTGATATGAGATATGAGATGATTACAATGAGAGTGAGGGTCTGCTTATATACCCTAGGCAGGTACCTTTTCACCAATGGTTTTGTCCTTATGGACATACCTTTTCATTAACTAGTTACTAATTAATCATTAATTATTACTATTAAAATCTTACATTATTTGTATTATTTTATATATATTTTTATTCATAACAACATGATACAAAGACACCTTACCGACATCCCAACCACAAAAGCATGTATCTTAGCCAATAACAATTCATCTCGAGTGTCATATAAGCATAACAACAACGTTCTGTTGAAAAATTAAGGAGGGTACCAAGGAAGTGTTTCCTATGGTCTTTGGTCTCTAGACCTAGGAAGACACTTTAATGAGTTTTGTGGTGGACTTGAGGTGTTATAATTAAGTCATGAGTGGAAAATGTGCTTTTAATGTACTATGTACCTTGTACTTTATTCAAGTGACTTGTGTTATAAAATCACTTTACTAGGAAAAAGTACATGTGACACTTTATAAAATTAAAGTGACTTTCGTTTAACATCTCAATATTCAGGTACTTGTCAAGTCACATTCGTGGATGGTTATGTCAAGTTCACTTTAAGAGAGAAAAAGTGACCAAGGAGAAAGACATTATAAAGTACTAGGAAACCACTTAAAATAGGGCCAATGTATGACAGGTCCAGATCTTGGGAATTAATATTAGCCCTCCAATCTAAGATCTCAAGATTATATCACAGCCATCCATTCCTAGGGAGAGGAGGCAGCCATAGCCTAAACTTTTGCGGGAGAAATGAAGACACAATCTGCTGGCTCGAATATCTAGAAATGTGGAGAGCTCGACTTCCAAGGCTGTAGACAGGGACCGAAAATCGCAGAGCTCGGGGCGGCTTGCTGGCACACAAATCGAGGAGATTTCTGGGCTGGTTTTCCTGACAGATTTCAGAGAAAGTTTGCTGCACAAATCCCGAGACAGGAGCAATAAATTTGTGTTGAAATTTAGGGCCTGAGAGCGTATTTTTTGAGGCTGCCATCAGCCTGTCAGGGCATGAGTTTCTGGGAGGTTTCCAGCAGACTTTTGACACAGTTTTCCACGCTGATTTTGGGCACAGAATTTCTGCTGAGTTTGAGCACAAAATTCGACGCATAGCTGACAGCAGAGATTTGTTACAGTGGGTCATGAATTTCAAGGCTTCTCAGCAGAGAAAAATCAGCTGAATAAGGGAAAAGATAAGTACTGTGTAATATGTACTTTCATTAATTTTTCTCTAGCAATTAAAATCCTCCTTCGAAGATTGGTTTTCCCCAAGAGGCTGTGGGGTTTTCCAGGTTCAATTTGACCAAAAATCACTGTGTCTAATATTGTGTGTGCTTGATATTTTATCTAATGTGTTAGCTATGCAAAAGAATATGGTAGAGTAGCTCTAATGTTTTATGTAAATGCAATTATCAGTCTTGTATTTCATGATGGGTTTGGGCATTAAACCATGCAAAACATAAAACTGGGTTAGGCTACAAACTAGACACAAAATTCCACACGTTCCATAAAGAATCAAATTAAAATGGCCAGATCCTTTATGATTCGACAATTTTGCTGAGCACTCTGAAGTTCATATCATCTCATATCAGCAACTTTGACAACACCAAAAACAAAGAATGATGTGAAGACATTACAAGCCATGGAACCTCAATCCTTTCCATAAAGATCCTTTGAGGGAAAAAAAAATCTAAAGGGGAAGGGAACATAGTAAATAATAATTAATAATTAGTGAGGGGGCACATTTTAATGAGAGGACATGTTTCAACTAAATGATATGACTCTCTTCATGAAAGGGCACTCTCACCTAGGTATTTATACAGGGCCCTCATTTGTAATCTAATCATATCATATTCTAATGCATATTATATATTATTTTATCCTAAACAAATTAATTCATATTCCAAATATTTTGAATATTTAATTGGTAATCCAGATTGGTTGTCACATTAACACCTTTTTTTCTAAAATTTTCCCCAATTTTGGATTTGGTGTATGACTATGTTGGGGTGGAGGCATATATCTATCAGTGCTCTTCTACATGGACACCTCTTTAGTTCTTTCTTCAGACCTACATAGCAAAGACAAAAAATTCAATGTTTTTTTCTTTATCTGATATTTGGCTACCTTTAGTATCTTCCTCCCCTGAAAATGTTGAAACCATACTGTGATTCGTATAAGGTTCAAGCTTGCTTGCACATTGCTTCATGACATTCTTAGCAAGTCCATGAAACACTGAAGAAACTCTCTCTTTTTCCTTTTTCAGGGAGCTAGCATTACAACAAAGAATTATTCAAAAACATCTTGAAACTCCAACATAGTGATCATGATAACTTGCATCAATGTAAAGATATATTCTAGTTGGGCTTTGGCTATAATAGAGAAGAAAATGTTAAACATTTTGAGGATTAGTTTGAACTTTGCCACATCCAAGATATAGCATTATAACAAAAGGCCTACTCATTGCAACATTCTCCTATATGGTAGTCCTTTTAAACAAGGGACTATTTATGTCATCCAACCCATGAAAAGTTGTGATAATTAAACAAAAGGTATCCTTCAACACACATCATTATGATACAAGGCCTTTGGTGCAGTAATTTGGATGATTTTGCAAAGGTAGGTTGCCACCAAAAATAACACATCATTATCAGGATGTCTCATAAGTTTTGGCATGATCAAGGCAACTATTGATTTGTGCATAGCATCTTTTGTCATTTGCAAAGACAATTGAGGCACCTTGTACAAGTAACTTGTCATTGTAACTTGTTATTTGCTCAAGGATCACATGACAATCACCTTCGGATTGGGGAATGGTTGTTTCAATGAAGTTGAATGTGTGTTTTCACATAAAGCTTATAAATTTTCCCCACTTTACCTTGTTATTTCTAAACTTTATGGACTTGATCTGACTTGCATTTTATCAATTTTAATGCCTTTAAATTTTAAAGAGATACTTCACTTTTGTTGGACTTTTGGTTGGGATAAATACATTCAAAATATCTTTTGTATGGTTTAAACTTTACAGAACTGAATATTACATACCTGCACAAGATTATAAAGATTTTCTTGGTCCTCCTCACGAAATGCACTTCTGATGGATGAAACTTGACCATTTCCAACATCACTACACTGACTTTCTCTCAATGCTACAGGTTTCTTCACTTCGGACTTGGCTCCAAGACGACCACCCCAGACAAACCCATGTTTATGCCCCCACCATTCAGCTGATCGGTGTTCAGATGGAGATTGTGTCAGATCCACTGAATATGTTGCTTCAAGGATAGCATCGCCTTTAACTGTGCCCTCAACCACCTGCACTGCAAAACCAAAACGATTTAACAGAAAAAACAGTGATAAAGACCCGCAATCATTTATTCTCCACATGATGAAATTAGTACTAAATGAAATATACTAGTTTTGATGTGACAGACTAAGCATTTTTTTCTCAAAAGTCCATTGATGATTGTACAGGCAAAGAGTCCACTACAGGAAATCATACAAAGCTTAGTATATATCATGTTCCAACATCCTAATATAGATCAATAATACCATTCAGTGCAAAGCACTTTGTTTTGAGCAAAGAGGATTCTCATCATTCATACTTCACAAATTACACAAAGGTCTCAGATAGAATATAGGCAATGTCCAATGCCCATTGTCCTTGCTCCAAATCCTCCAGACAAGCAATACCTTGTTGTATGATCCAAAGTACAACACATCAACTCCGTTAAGCAGTCAACAATTACATGAATGCTAGTAACTACTAGACATCCATCTTACCACTGCATCTATTAAACACCAAGAGGATCAAAAAAAGTGGGTGGAAACCTTTCAGTGATCTGAGGTAAAGATGGATCTATGGTAGTTGGCCACAACTTTTTCTATTTCATTTTATTAGCATTATCCATTTATGTACTCGGAGATCTCTCCCACCCTGAGCTGTAAGAGCACCTTGCTGGTTTTTGGTGCAACCAAACGTGCTTGAGAACTTCCTCTTCAACACCAGAATTAAGAATTGGCCAACCACTTATGCAGCTGTGGTAAGTGGTTATAGTGAAACCCTTATTCTTCTAGTATAGAGAGATAAAGAATGCAGTGCTCACAGAAATTGCTCTTCATGCCAATGTCTTCTGCATTGAGTGTTATCATACTGTTTTTTAACAAACAATGACTGTTATCATGCTGTTACTAGTTTTGCATTGCAGATTCAAAAGAAAGTTACAACTGAGACTTTCACATTGCAATTTTGAATTCAAGCAAAGAAAGTTATCAGGGAGCTCAAACACTTGGGAACTCTTATTGTTCACGTCAAAAACATACCTTGCACAGTGAACAAGGTTCCCCCAGATGTCCTTACCGCAAATGTGCCTTGTACAGTGAGAAAGGAACCCTTGGATGTTTCCAATCTACATTGAGCGAAGCACCCCACTATAAACTGGTGACAATCCAGATCCAAACTAAAGAGATGGTGGTGGCAGTAGACTCCACAAGATATACAAGTTATTTAAGAATGATCCATTCCATCCCACCATTGACAAAACAAGAGAAGATAAGGAGACTCAAGAAGGGTGGTTGGACCAAAGCACAGATGCATCCAAGGATGGCATCATTCATTCTAACTATAGGTGGGGGCTCACAATCAGAGGAATCCCACCAAAACTAGTCTGTGACTCTGTACAGTAGCTAATGCTTGACATTATGTTTTACCAGTCTTAGTTTTAAAATTGTATTATGCCGGCTCCAGTCCTCCAAGGGTGTATAAAAGCTATGTCACCAATCTTAATGTTAAACATGTGTATTTCTACTTAATGGAATTATTTGTGCAACATAAATACATGCACATACTATAAATATAAAAAGAATGCCTGTACATCTATCTCGTATTTTTAAAGACACTGAGAGTGGCATGTGTTGAGCCACACAGGATGAACTCTCAGGATTGCATGACATAAACATAGTTGACCCACAGGGCCTAAAGGGCCTACACAGCATTACCCTTGCAATTCCATAAAACTGAAATATATCCAAGGATTTATTTATGTTCAATAATGTATCATGACAATTCTTTGGCATGAATCAATATTAAAATTTAGTCTGCATCAACACATGTATATGTGCATGTAAGTGTGAATATTTATAAATATGTATGCATGCACGTGTGTATGTATCTATCCACACACACACATGCACATGTGCATTAATGATCAAACAAATGAAGATTTTTTATTCATCCAGATTCCAATCTACAAATCTCCCAACAAACAACTTATCACGGAAAATACCCTATCATCAAGTCAAGTAAATAAAGGAGTAAAATGTACCTAGGGAGGATAATATGGGTTACCTGGGGAGGTATTCCATTATTATGGCCACATTGCATTCATTATCCTCTTGGATAGCCCATATATTCTCCCTAGGTACATCACAAAAGGTCTCTTATCCATGGCTGCTGTTAGTAAAGGTACCTCTTGTATATTTCTCTACCAACTTGGATTCTTCTTTCACAACTTCTGTCTCCGGAGTTTCCATATTAGAACAATGCCCAGATGATTCACATCGATTTCCCTGCAGTATTTGAGTTGTAAATTTGCATCAGAGAATGGTTCACAAAAACAATGAATCGAAGCATCAAAGAAAAAATGGTAAACTTAGTAATCTCCTGAGACCATGAGTACAAAATAAGCCATTAATGAAGTTGCTGCAAGCTGTAAGTCATCAATCCATAAAGAGCACAGTAACACCTACTACTATTCCTGCAAAACAATTAATGCAAAAAGCTTTGAAAAACGTAAGGTCAACTCCTTCCTGATGTGAATGCATTCTTGAACAGGGCCTATGCTTCAACAGGGTTCCTCTATTTGCCTAAGTTCTAAAGGAAGAAAAGCATGAAGCAAGTCACCCTAGTCTCACCACATTCAAAGTGAAGCTCCTAGCTACCCCTTACAAACATTTTGCAAAGCCACCTCTTCCTGACTGCTCTGACCTTGCTTGAGGTTCATGAGGACAGTTGCTACATCATATTTGCTAAGTGATGATGACAGGGAATGGGACTTACCAAATCTTCGAGAACATGAGGGGCTAAAATAATACCATGTCAATAGTTTCAAAACACATCAAGGCTTGAACAAGAATATTCCTTGAGTTTAGGGGGGGAAAGTGTTCCTAGAATTAACGTTTAAAACTCACAGAAAAGAGCCTTTCAAATTAATCTTATAATTTACAAATTACTACGTAGCTTTTGGTACTCTTAATATTTTGGAATCATCTTAACATATGTAAAACATAGTAAGCATGTTCGAAAAATCACCACAAAAAAAGGAAGAAAAAAATATGAAGTAGATACTTTGTGAAAAAAAAATACACATATTGATGTTAGATTATTGACATAAGTCAATTGAAGCAAAGGATTTTAGCTGCAGAGCAGTTTCTCTAGAATCAAAGAGGGCTGAAAGTTGAAACAGTCAGCCTACGCTGTCTGGTAAATCAATTCATTAATAAAATGGCTTAGGTTTGAATTGAACTTAAGCTTTGTTTGAATCTATGTTGCAGGAAATCCCTGTTCCTGCACAGTTACTGCGCCAAAATGTGCGCAGAAATGTTTCACCACAAGTTTCACAAATTAAAAAAACCCCAACACAAGAGACCACATTACAGTCCCATTACAAAACAAATCTAGCACACAAAAAGCATAAAATCCCAAGCACCAAACTACTAGTTTTGTGTAACTTGGGAATGCTATCCACTATCACCTCCGTAGCTCTTCCTCTCTCTTTAGATTGACTTTTCTCAACAGAATGGGGGTATCCTATGTAGGATTTTTGAAGAGTAAACCTTAACAAAACAAGTGGTTATAGTATAGGTGAAAACATGGATGGTATGAGAACACAAAGGTGATGGAAACCCCATGACTAGTGCCTAGCAAATCTTCGGCAAAATGGAGTCATAGAGGCGTGGACCTAAGAGAGGAAATGCATGAATATGTAAAGCAAATAATTGGCATGCCACAGATCAGCCTTATCTGGCTCAAAATTATTGCAGAAATTAGCCTTCGAAAGGTAAGGTTGTCATTCTAAAGCATCCAAACTTTAGAGGATATAATCCCTATTTGGTTTGTTAGATCCAAGCTTTACACAGCAACAATGGAAATAAGAGAAATTATATCCTCATGTTACACCATCCCAATGAGAAATACCTCATTACAAGGCCTACATACCATACCACAAAGGTTTCCTGCAACAATAAACATGTAAAAAGACTGCAATTATAAAGTCTCACATAAGTAGAAACTAATACCTCCAATCTTCTATTGAGCTTGCCAAAATGACATACAATGTAGCCCAAGGGAGGAGGGGTTCCCAACCCTTGCAAATGGAGAGAAAGCTCCTCTTTATAGAGGAAGTTTCTTCTATCTTATAATAAACTACATTACTTGCTAACTAACTCCATGACAATTCCAACACATAATAGAATAATGGAGTAATTAGAACCACCCTTGATCAATGGTTGACCATATCAAATACAATGTGGCCTTCAATCTCTCCAAGCAGAGATCACCCCATTTAAAAATAGGAAGGAAAATACAAAGCATATCTCCAAGAGAGGGTGCACCATTGAAAATAAACATATTACCATGTCAAAATACTAAAGGGTCCATGTTGCAGCAAATTCTAACAGGTAGTGTGAAAGGACTTACTAGCAAGGGCCAGACCCTGTGGCAACAATGAGGAAGGGTTGCCACTGACATCTCAACATGCTTCCTCCTACTGTTTAGTGGGGTTACAACCACAACAGAGGCTTCCCTATGCCACTTGCAAGGTGTTCTAATACTATGGATCGAGGTGACTTATTTTGGAGGTCTGAGCTAGGTAGAGGGCTTGGCAAGGCCTAAGATGACCGAGATATCAAAGCTAGAGTTCAAGCTCTCTATGTTAAGACCAATGACAAGCCTGCTATAAGTTAGGGTTTGAATGATGTTCAATATTAAGGCATGGAATGGCATATAGCAGCCTTAGAAAAACCCTACTAATGATATTCAATAAGAAAAGAACATGGCTTTCTAATAGAAACTAGGTCTAATGCAAGCAAAAGGGTTTTAGGGCTATTAAATATGTGTATACAGCAATAAATAGAGATGACATCAACCCTTATAGGGCATGCAAGACAATTTATGATGCTAGATTTTGTTTTTATATGGTTTATATTGATGAAGAATGTAACTAGTGTCAGTGTTCATAGTTATATTTGAAATGTATTTGTCAAAAGAAAGAAAAAGAAATTTTATTATTAAATAAATTGGCTTATTAAAGCATGGGCTTCATACTTGGGTCAATTGTTTTTAGGTCAAAGTCTCCATTGAAGACTTCTAGGGTTTATGTTAAGTGTCTTTGTCCATGTCACAATGTAAAGAACCCTTCTTGGGTATTATTTGTCAAGAAAGAAAATTATTTTAATGTAAACTAGGTCAATTAGTCCTCCTCCACCAAGCCGACCTCATTAGAAGAATTTGATCACCTCAGATGACTATCTATAAGCAACAACACGACTCATTTGGAGGACATCTCACACAAGTTCGAATTGCAGTAGCTAGGAGCAGAAAAAGTGTGTAGTTCAAGAAAGAAGCTAGAATTGAAGTTTTGGGTCTCTCTCTCTCTCACATGCAACGAAATTCTAAAGCTGCAATCGAAGCTGGGAAAATGCATCAAAATTGTGAAGCTATATATTGAAGCTGGGAAACTGCATCGAAGCTGTGAAGTTGCATCAAAGTTGTGAAGCTGCATCAAGGTCGAAGTTGTGAATCTGCATCGAAGTTATGAAGTTGCATCGAAGTCCAAGCTATGAAGCTACTAGACTGGAGCTACTAAATTTTGCTAGATCGAAATTAAAGTCCTAAAGCTGGGTCGAAATTCTGGGTTGAAGCTGCATTTGAGAAGCTGACACTTGGTAACTTTGGAAGAGATCATCTATCAGAAGGAAGAGTTGACTTGGTGGAAGAGGAAGGTCTTTTGGTCTAGGGTCTTGGTCTATCTCATCTTGAATTACTAAAGGAAGAGTTCTCGACTGGGTTTTCCCCTATATAGGGGTTTTGCCCTGGCTGTGCGCCTACATCTGGTGTCCTTGATCTTCGTGTTTTTGGCAATTGTTTGATGAACTAAGATAAAAGAAGAACACAAGAAAGATTATAATAATAATTCAAAGAGATCACAAGTAATTATCAACAAGAGAAAATCTTTCTACCTTTGCGATTTTCTAACATGGTATCAGAGCTAAGGTAAAGAAGGAAGAAAAAGGCAAGTTAAAGATCTATCAAGGAAAAAGAGATCTAGGAAAGTCCAAGGGGATCATATATAATGAAAAGCCTACTATCTACAAGAACTGTGTCAAACTCAATGAAGGGAGAAAACAAATTAGAAGGAACCTCCAACTATAGAGCCTGGAAAAAGAGGATAGACCTCATTCTCGAAAAGAACAAAATTTTGGATATCGTTCAAGGAAAAATCAAGAAGCCTACAGATGAATCAAGTGAAGCAGGAAAAAAAAAAGTTTAGAGAAATCTAAATCTTGGATATGAACCTTATAGTGGATGGAGTTAAGGATAACCTAATTCCATACATATCCAACATAGATTCTGCTCAAGAAATGTATGAGGTTCTATCCAAACTATTCACAATCAAGAACATTGGTCAAATTGCAAGCCTCAAGAATGAATTAAGAACTATTAAGATGATGAAAGATGATACCGTCGCATCGTCCTTTATAAGGATATCTAGAATCAAAGATGAACTTCAAGCAATAGATGAAATTGTACCAAAAAAAGAGCTCATAGTTACTACCCTTCTAGGTCTACCAAAATCATGGAGTGTTTTTGTATCAGGAATCAACATTTGGAAGGATACTCCAACATTCGAACAAATGTGGAATGCATGCAGTCAAGAAGAAGCCAAAATATCATTAGTAAACAACAAGGAGGATGAAGAGGAGAAAATCTCAAATGCCTATTCTGCTCATCACAAGAAGAAGGGAACCTTCAAGAAATACAAAGCACCAAAGAAGAAAGTAGACCTATCAAAGATCGAATGTTACAATTGTCACAAGATGGGTCACTAAAAAAGTCATTGTCCAAAGAATCCAAGGAATAAAAAGAGAGAAAGAGAACATGTGAATGTTGTTGATGAAGCTCCACCCAAGAAAAATAAGACTGCAAAAACAGAATTCAAGGACTTATACTACTAAGTCCTCTCCCTCATATCCCTCTTAGTCTTCTATTTTTAAGTTTTGATTTCTAGAGTTTATAGTTCTAACATGTCTTGTTAGAACATTTTTGAATTTTTGATAAGTTGTAGTTATCCCTCAAAGATTGGATTAAGAGGGAGCCTCCACCATTTCAACAAGAGATGAGTATCTTATTCTTTGTTTCAACTTTTCATGTTTGGTTTCCCTCTCATATCAAGATCTGTTTGTATTATATGCTAATAAGCTTTTCTTTGTATTTTCCTTGGTAGGAAAAGATTGCAAAATACACAATGATTATGGAGAAGACTTCAAAGGACAAATTTGAATCATGGAAGAAGTTTTGTTGCAAAGGAAGCCCCTCAAGAATTGATGTCCTACAAGGTTTGTTAAGGAACAACTTAAGGTATGTCTTAGACTATAAGTTTTGTTATAAAGTTCTCTTCATGTAAAAGGTATGTTCATTCTCTTTTAAAATTTTGTTGTACATTACTAACATCGTTATGTCTAGGGTTTTGAATCACAAAGATTCTTGTTAGGGTGATTAATCATTAGAATGAATCTAACCTCATTATATTATCATTCTTGTGGAACCCTAAAAATGGTTCACTATAAAACACTAACCTAAGGGTGTGTCAATATTGATTATGAAACCCTAGTCTATTTAGGGTTGATGAAATCTAGGAAACCTATTGTTATGAATATAATTCATAAACATTAGATAAATAAAATTAATGTAAATATTAAATAATTAAATATTAAATAGGTTAAATAGTCAATAAATTAAGTGAAAAGGCATGTCTAAAAGACATGCCCATTCACGAAAGGTCACCTGCTGAGGTATAAAAACGACCTCATTGTACATTCAAATCACCTTATACATTTTATATATATTAATAAATTATTATATTAAATACCTGTGTGTATTTTTATATTAAAGCCATTAAGCTACCAGTCTTCGTATTTCAGCTCTACAAGCTATCAGTTTTTCATACTTCAGCATAGTTTTTATGCTATAGTGGTATCAAAGCCATGGCATATGATATAATCACGCGGGCCTTTGAACGTTGTTCGCCGCACAATGTGCCATTACGTTCACATCCTAATTATGTCGAACAAATCAGTATTCAAGAAGTATTTCAGCATTTACAAAACTCATGTGCAGCAATTAAAACATGTCGAAAGGAAATTTCATTTGAAGAGGAAGGGGTTAGTGAAGGTGAGGATAACCAAAGTGAGGTCAGTGAGTGTCTATCTAGTGAAGATGAAGGTGAAGAAGAAGAAGCTGTAGAAGATTTTGAAGATTCTAATTCAGAGATTGATTCTAAACCTAATAGGGAAGCAGAAAACTACATAATTTATGGGATAATGGAAGATCTTGAATCAATTCATACTGAGTATATGACAGTAAGTGTTAACTCTAATGACTATACAACAGTAAGTGTTAACTCTAACGACTATGCCCTTGGAACTGTTAACTCTAACAGCAACCTTCGCATTCCGCCTTATGATATTGATCATGACTGGGTTGCTACAGTATCATTGGGTGGCTATTGGTCCCCTCTTGACAGATCAAATCAGGGGAAGAAGACTGCCTGGAGTGCTGGTACTGGATTCGGTGGTTGCAAAAGTGAAAGTACCCCTGACAAGAAAATGAGAAAGTTTGAGAAGGAACTTAACTGTCGTGCAAAAAATTTGTTGGCATCATTAACAGATATTCTTAATCATAAAGCTATGAAACAATCATTCTTAGGCTTCTCATCATATGTTCTTCTCAGTCGGGAAAACATTCTTAGTCGACTTTTAGAATACTTTGTGGTCAATGATTTAATGCTAGACATATGTGCAAGGAACAATCTGTATCATCAGCTGGTATCTCTATTGACGGCAATGAAACATTATCTAGATCTCCTTTCAATATTGATGGGATCCTGCAGGGAAAGTGACACAAATGGTAGTTCCACTCATAACACTGGAAGTGATAGTTCTTTAATTGGAAAAATGAGAAACATATATGAACAATCCAAAATTATCACGAGAAGATTCACAGGAGGAAATGATGACAAAAATGTAGAGGCTGATGTCAGCATTGCTAGGTGTCTCTTGCAATGCTATGAGGGATTGGAAGAAGCAGCTCAGAACCAAGCGTTTACCATACAACAGATAATATCTGTTTCAAACGGGGAAGATACTGAAATGACAGACTTCACTGAAGAGGACGGAAATTTTATTTTGGGCACGCATTTCTGGGCCGAGAGCTTCTTTGGCATAATGCTTACCGTTTACAATTGTTGCGATGACTACGATTTTGTGGGAAGATACAAAAAAGACGTCGGCAGAATCATGCGCATCTTGGAGGTCACATGTAAGAATCCACAGATACATCGAATCATCAGGTGGGATTTCTTTGGCAAATTCATCTATGACATCCTGAATGATCTACGCACGCGTAGTGTCGATCTCATCCGATGTGCAGATATCGTATATGCGTATTGTAGTTATGAGAGATTTGATGCGTGGATTGCCGGATGCGCTCTGTCCAGAGCACTGAATGTTCTTGTTTACCGTTTCTTGGAATCAAAGGAAACAAATCCGTATGGGGTTAGGGTTGATCGATCAGCCGCGCTAGAGAAGGTTTTGAAGATTTTGTGTCAGCTCTCTGCCAAATATCGCACCACAATTGTTAACCGTATAGTGTTGCGGCCTTTCTATATTTATCTGTTAAATTCTTCGAATCTAATTCTGAACTATGCACTCTTGCATCCAGAAGAGGGGGAGGGTTCATTCAGTGGCAAACACTTGCTGTATGCCATGATTATGAATAAATACATCTTTGAAATCACTGCCGCGGTGTCGATGGACGACATCAAGGTTGTGTTCGATTTTGCTATGAGCTCTTTGCCTGGTCGCTACCTCTTCAATGGCCGGCCAAGGCTGAAGGAGTTGACAGACCAAGTGATCGACACCATGCTAAATTTGCCACGCTGTCAATCCGCTGTTCTTCAATACTGGAATCAGAGTTATTCTAGTCTCCTTTAGATTTTGAAAACTTTTGAACCTGCAGTCTCCTTAGCCTCTTAACGTAAAGTTCATTGCAATAACGCTGTCTCAACGTTCCTGTTCGCATTCTATCTGTCGGCCGACAAAAAAATCGTTTATATATGCTCTACTGCCAAGAGGCATAACCCTTCGATCGTGTCAAACAAACCGTTGCGTTAGCGTTTTGGTTCATATATATATATATATATAGATATATATATATATATATAGATATATATATATATATATATATATATGTATATATATATATATATATACACACGTTATAGTTATTTATATATAACATAATTATATAAAAATATTTATATATATAATTATTTATATATCACATGATTATATATTATATATATACTATAATTATAATTTAATTAATTAATATATTTTAATTAATTAAATTATTATTATTATAAAATATATATAAAAAATAAATAAATAAATAAAAACAAAACAAAAAAAATCCAAGGAAATAGTACAGATAAGCTACATGACAAATCGATGACCAAGTTGTATACATCGAGACGACAACGACTAAGTGAAGAAAACCCCCAGCATTAAAGCTTTGAGGACAAAGCTTCCAAAGCGAGAGGCTATGTTATGAATATAATTCATAAACATTAGATAAATAAAATTAACGTAAATATTAAATAATTAAATATTAAATAGGTTAAATAGTCAATAAATTAAGTGAAAAGGCATGTCTAAAAGACATGCCCATTCACGAAAGGTCACCTGCTGAGGTATAAAAGCGGGGCCTCATTGTACATACAAATCACCTTATACATTTTATATATATTAATAAATTATTATATTAAATACCTGTGTGTATTTTTATATTAAAGCCTTCAAGCTACCAATCTTCGTGTTTTAGCTCTACAAGCTATCAGTTTTTCATACTTCAGCATAGTTTTTATGCTACACCTATTCATTTTATGTTTTAGGGTTTTGGTGTTGTTATGATTGAAACCCTAGTCCTTTAGGGTTTCTTGTTAATTGGAACCCTAAATATTTAGGGTTTGATGAATTAGGGTTTATGAGAAAAACCCTTGTAATAACTATAGTAAGGTCCTAAGATCGAAACCATAGGTGTATATTCGTCTGTATGATCGAAACCCTAGTTTGAATGAAATTGTTGTATATCTAACTTTGATGTATTGATGTTTGTATCCTAGATTTACCTAGTACGTATGAATATGAAATGTTAGTGCATGAAATCCTAGATATGTATATGCAAGAATGCTAACTTCACTGTTAATGCTCATGTTTTAGTTTAGAGTTTGTAAGAAAACTCCAGTAGAGATTAATATTCTAGGGCATGATGATATTGTTTTTTATTATTGATATGATTAAGCTTTGATGATAATATCTAGGGTTTGCAACAAACCCTAGTAGTGTCTGACATGTAAATTCTAAAAATTGTTGAAACCTTAGATGCATGGTAGAATTGTTATTTGATTGAATTATTGATATCTAAGGCTATGTCTCGAAGATGGAATTTAGGGTTTGCAGTAAATCATCGCAGAGTTTGTCATAATCTCTAGATAGAATGAGATTGTTTTCTTGATTGAGTTGCTTTGAGTTTTGATGATGTAGTCTAGGGTTTGTGACAAAACACTAGCAAGAAGATGAGTATGTAACTTTCTATAAACCTAACTAGGTTTAGGTATTTAATGTCAAAAGTTTGAATGTTTTGATGCTTCCAATGTATTAACATAATTTTGATATAGTTAACTTCATGCTTCTGTATGTTTGTATTTGGTTGTACTTGCTATTAAAAATTTTCAGGTAACATAATCTTCAAGATAATGAAGATGTTCAATAAAGAATGTTATATGAATGATGATGATCAAGATGACCTTTATGACATAAGAATGAAATTTCTCTGATATTATGACGTTGTTGATCTCCCTAAGTTAAGAGGGAGCTTGGATAGAAGAAAGGAAATATCTCCCTGGTTGAGAGGGAGGGCACATTATGACAGTGAAGACTTTGAATTAAGAAAAAGGACTACAGAGGAATGTTCATGAAAAATACTTGAGAAGTACTGAGGATGTATTTGGTGTTGCTGAAGAAATAAAGGAGAAGAAATATTCCAACAAAATTGAATATGAAAAACTTGATGATACAAGCAGCATCTGAATGAATGAGGACCCTGAAGGTTTGAGTTTACTTGTATATGTATTTGAAATTTTATTACTGATTGGGGTTGTGTTTGAACAGGTAAATCTCTCCATGAAGACGGATGAACACTTGGGAAGCATGCTTGGACAAATGGATATATCTAATTTATTAGGGAGAGATGAAGCATCTAATGGCGGATGCTTAGGAGGACATTTGGTCGGCCTATGTGTGTTTGATGTCTAGATCCCAAAGAGGGAGGGTGGTGTTGGTCTTGGAGCTCTGACCTTGGATATGCACCTAGATCCCTGGGTTGATGGTTAGTTAGTAAGCCTGATGGTACCTAGAGTGGCTGAAAGCTTTAGTCCATCTTAGTCCCACCCGGATAGATTACCCTGGTCAGGAATCTAGTTTGCAGCACTGAGTGTGCTAGAACTCTTCGTAGTTCATTTTGGAGATCTTCCATGTACCTCTATAGATATAGGTAATTATGAATACCTCCCTAGTTAAGAGGGAGTGTTGAAGAATGTAACTAGTGTCAATCTTCATAATTATATTTGAAATATATTTGTCAAAAGAAAGAAAAAAAAAAATTATTATTAAATAAATTGGCTTATTAAAGCATGGGTTTCATGCTTGGGTCAAATTTTTTTAGGTCAAAGTCTCCATTGAAGACTTCTAGGGTTTATGTTGAGTGTCCTTGTCCAAGCCACAATGTAAAGAACCCTTCTTGGGAATTATTTGTCAAGAAAGAAAAGCATTTTAATGTAAATTAGGTCAATTAGGCCTCCTCCACCAAGTCAGCCTCAAGGAAGCACAAGTCGGCCTCATTAGAAGAATTCGATCACCTAAGATGACTATATATAAGAAACAACTCTACTCACTTGGAAGACATCTCACACAAGTTCGAATTCCAGTTGCTAGGAGCAAAAAAAAGTGTGAAGTTCAAGAAGGAAGCTAGAATCAAAGTTTTGGATCTCTCTCTCTCTCATGTGCAACGAAATTCTGGAGCTGCATCGATGCTTGGAAACTGCATCGAAGCTATGAAGTTGCATCGAAGCTGGGAAACTGCATCGAAGTTGTGAAGTTGCATCAAAGCTGTGAAGTTGCATCGGAATTGTGACGTTGCATCAAGGTCGAAGTTGTGAATCTGCATCGGAGTTGTGAAGTTGCATCAAGGTCAAAGTTATGACGCTACTGGGTTGGAGCTACTAAAGTTGCTAGATTGAAACTGAAGTCCTAAAGCTGGGTTGAAGCTACATTTGAGAAGTTGGCACTTCATAACTTTGGAAGAGATCATCAATCAGAAGGAAGAGTTGACTTTGTGAAGGAGGAAGGTCTTTTGGTCTAGGGTCTTGGTCTATCTCATCTTGAATTATTGAAGGAAGAGTTCTTGACTGGGTTTTCCCCTATATAGGGGTTTTGCCCTAGTTGTGTGCCTACATATGGTGTCCTTGATCTTCGTGTTTTTGGTAATTGCTTGATGAACTAAGATAAAAGAACACAAGAAATATTACAGTAATAATTCAAAGAAATCACAAGTATTATCAACAAAAGAAAATCTTTTTGCCTTTCCGATTTTCTAACATATAGTTATTATCCTATAATTTGGAGCCACTCCTATGCACTAAAATAGCACTTTACACACAAATTCGCTCTTAAAATCCTAACGGCTTCCCTAGCTGTCTAGGAGAGTGAGGGTTTAAGATAATTTGATTTAGTTTTGAGGTTGATCAACACACTTCTAGACTAGTTCCTTAACGTACAAGGGAAAATGGAGTCTTAATGGAGTCAAATGCCAAGGAAAGATCTTGATGGAGTAAGGGGAGATGCTTTAGTGTATCCACTAGTAAAACCCTGGCTACTATTCTCGTGAGGGGAGAAATTAATTATAAGCTTTGCACACGAGGAGTTTCCTTATAGGCTATGAAGAAGACAATTCTACATGCAATAATGAAGCAAAGTTTTACCAACCAATGATAAGCATTTAGGCATGGAGCAATAGAAACCCTACTTAAAACATTTAAAGTATGCAAAATATCAATAATCAGCAATAAAAATACAATAGCTCCCCATTCAATCCCACAATAGTGTCCCCAAGCCAAAAAATCACATTCATAAAATATCACATTATGCCCAAGTAGTGAATAAGGAAGCAAGTCACACTCTTTTTAGAGATGTCGAATTCACATGTGTGATGATGAATAATTAAATGAGGGGAGGGCTCTATTTATATGAGCTTTCCTCCCCTCACTTTACAAATAAAATTAACTAAATGCCCTAAAGACAAGTTCACATTTGAGAGTTCCATGAGAAAGAGGTTACAGGAAAATCTCATAGCTCAAAAACAAGACAAATATGCCATAAAATCCCATGTGTGGGAATAAATGCTCCAATAGTGTGGCATCAACCTCTAAATGAGCTTAATAAGCCCTCAAAAAGTGAGGTAAGGGCTAAAAAGTGTTCCATGCTCCAAAAAATGCTCAAGGATCATGTAAAACTAAGACATCAGGCCCCAAAGCACTGAAACGTTTCAGAGTTTCCGAAATGGGTATGTTTAGAAACATCACCTCCCAAAAATGGAAACGTTGGTCGAAACGTCATATATATATATATATATATAAAGAAATTTATAAATAAGTGAATAACACATTATCTTGCAGGAAAAAAGGAAATAAAGCCATAGATGACAATTTAGAAGGAAAACCAAGTCTATATCAACTCTCATAGATGATTACATATGGTCGATTTTCGACCAAGTTTTAGAGTTTTGGGTACGGGTACAACCCAAAACGTCAGGTTCCTACAAGTTTCATGCAACATAGTTATCTTTTAGTTAGCTGCCTTTTGAACTATTTAAGGTTGAGCTTAATCAATCTTCCTGGGAGTTCACGAGTAGTAGGCAAAACAACCTACACTTTCCTCCAAATAGCCAACACCTTCGATTGCAGCTACTTGCAAATGGCATTGTCATCACCTAGAATAAAAGACAAAATATATTGCATGCTAATATTTACAATGCCAAGATGATATTCTCTAATGTTGGTAAAGAAATAGTGGAATATTTGAAAAATCAAATCACTGCAATCTAGATTGAACATAATGGCACATATTTTGGTTTTGGCCACCATATCGAAGATCTGAAGTTTCTTATCAAGGGTAAGATCCTTGATATCATGCAATTCCTGGAAGCTCTCCACAACCAACTGTAACACCATTCTTAGAATGTCATCGTTGTAGGGAGGGATAGGAGCAGTTCTCCTTATGATCTCACAAAAGCAAGAAGAAACTACAAGTCTTATGTCCTTAAAAGGATGTTCCATAAACCTATGTTGAATCAAGGCCAGCATTAATGGCTTCACTGCCCAACTTAATATCCTCCAATCAGATTGTGCTACTTTGGACAAACATGTGTCTAATTCTTCTAATTTAGAGAGGACATCCCCTGTCTTCATAAACTTCAAATCTCATCCAAGTAAAAAAGCAAATTTCCCACGTCCTTTTCTTTCTGCAAATCCCTTTGTTGCTTTTGCTAGAGAGTAATATGAACTCCTTTGGAAAAGGGTTTGTTGATTTGTCTTGTTCTTTGCTCCATAAGAGCATTATTGTCCAAAGAGCCAATTGATGTATTGTTGAGCTAGTGTTGCCCTCCTGCCAAGTTATTTATGGCATTTGTGAGGTCTTCTAAGGCTTGTTTCCATTTGTCGTCCTTGAGCAAATTTTCAAATGCCAATCCTTTTAATTTAATTCTCAATTTTTTTTATCAAATTTCTTTAGAAAATATCCAAAAGTAATTTTTCCGAAAAATTTAATAAATTCCAACAAAAAATGGATAACTAGTAAATCACAAAATTTTCATTGAAAAATGGCCATAGCAGAAAAACTAGCCAATTTTTTTAATAATACAAAGGAAGAATCGTTTTTTTTACTTGGAGAATTTAATCAACTAATGCAATAATAGGACCTCACCACAAATAAACTCAGTTGTTGCAATAACTCAACCTCGCTACCAATAAATTTAACCACTACAATAACTCGGCGTCTCCACCAATAAATTAAGTTTTTGCAATAATTCAGCCTCTCCATTAATAAATTCAACCCAGCGAAATAATTCGGCCCAACAAGAGAAATTTGGTCCAGCAAGAGAAATTTTGCATAGCAAGATAAATTCGATACTAACATAACTTCAACCCAACGAGAAAAATTCAGCACACAAGATAAATTCAGCCCAATAAAATAATTTTGTCTTGGCAAGAGAAACTCAACAAAGTAAAATAAATTCGGCCCAACAGAATAATTTTGGCCCAGCAAGAAAAATTTGGGCACAACAAGATAAATTCAGCCAAACAAGATAAATCCAGTCCAACACGAAAAATTTGCCCTAACAAGAGAAATTTGACACAGCAAGATAAATTCGGCCCAGCAAAATAAATTCGAACTCGACACAATAACGATTTCGACTCTTACAACAAATGACTTGGCCTCCTACAAATTAGTGGATTCGGCCCTTCCAATGATCATACGAAATTTTGTTAATTCAAATTGTTCGTGCTAGTCTCTCTCTCTCTCTCTCTCTCTCAATGCAGTTCTCTTGCATGCTAGGGTTTCATCTGCCCTGCGCTAGTTTTAATTTTGCATCAAAATTTCATGCTTCTGGCAAAAATAATAAGCCTTCCATTGCTAGATCCCTTAAGCTGGTAGGAAAACCAGAACTAATACCACCGTAATATTCCTTTTAATTATTTTTTTAATTTTTTGATAAATCTTCTCTTCAGACTTCTTAGAAAAATGTACATTTAGTCGTAAATAAAAATAACACAATAGAGCTTTTGCAAAAACTTAGCAAGACAAACACAAACAATATTTATCAAAAACTTAGCCTTATTTTAGTAATTGGAATATGATATTGCATGCCAAATATGGATTAGAACCTATTAAAACACCAGCAAGATATTTAAATGGTTGACAATAGGTCCTCCAACGTTATGCCCGCATTAAAACACCAGCAAGATATTTGAATGGCTGACAAAAGCTCCTCCAACATTATGCCCATGTTAGAGATCTGATTGACCTCTCCTCGCGATCTCCACATTACGCCCAATGAGCGAATCTGATTTGATTCCTCCTCTTTGAGTGGATAGGGTATATCTCTCAATACTAAAACCCCTCCTCACTAGATAAGCTAGGGTGCACCACTAACCACCGAAACTAACCCTCTACATAACGTGGGCTCTCACCCAGACAAACTCCAAGAGCTCAACTTAACAACAACAAAACAATAATCCCAAATGCATGCCTAAGCAGTGAACTCTCATCTCCTTTGATAGTCATGGCTATCAATATACCATGGGAGAATACCATGAGTCATTCGAATACCATGGGTCTTTTTCTTCTTTAATTAAAGTGACTTATAATTATAATATTTATTTTTCTTTAGTCATTTTTTAGTTCTCCCATAAGGCCATAATTAATTTTAATTTATAACCCAAGCTAATGGGATACTCTCCTCGGCCAATGTCTTGAAAAAGGGACATTACACCTAAGGCCTCAGAGGAGGTCCCACTACACTAGGATCAAAGACTAAGCACCTAGATGAAGTAAGGGAACCAAGATACACTCAAGATCGATCAATTATCCTGATCACCCCTTGGTTCATATTAGCATGCCCCAAAACAATAAGCAATAGGACATGATTGCAAAATGGTAAAAATACTTGTTGATGGATGAACCACCTTCCTTCAAGGAGGAATGTCAGATGAGAGAAAGATATGGCTGGAACATGTGTATGTAGAGGGTCATGTTGGTGGCCACAATTGTACTCATCAATATTTAGGAGACCACCTAGTCAAAGTCCCAATTTACACTCTTTTCTATTTGGAATGGTGGTTCTGACTAGTTTTGAATTGGGTGCAATTACTCGTTCAATGGTTGCTCTAGCGAATGGAGACTTAGAAAGGGTGGAAGATATAGAAAAGGAGTGGGTAGGAAATAAAAGCATGCATTAAATTATGATATATTTAGGAGACCCAATTTACACTCTTTTCTATTTGGAATGGTGGTTCTGACTAGTTTTGAATTGGGCACAATTACTCGTTCAGTGGTTGCTCTAGCGAATGGAGACTTATAAAGGGTGGAAGATATAGAAATGGAGTGGGAATAGATTGGTAATATCTGATAAAATAGGAAATAAAAGCATGCATTAAATTATGATATATACTAATAACTACTTAATAACCATAGTGTTGATACTTTATATGTGAAAAAGAGATATAAGTAATAACTGAAAATATAGATCTTCAAGCTATTTTGTTAATTAAAGCAACAGAAAGATAAATTAATTGAATTAATTTTATAAATCATTCACATATAACTTTCATTTCTCTTATACTTATAATCAATCAAATAGAAATATATCAAAAGTGATAATATTTCAATCAACTAATCATAAGCATAAGTGGCAAAGCATAAGATGAGATTCCAATTATAAATCAAAATAAAACAAAGCTGATAAAAGTAGCAATTTTGCCTTACTATTCATAGATCTGGAATCAACAAGTGGTTCAACTTATATTAGAGAAAACATAGGGTACAATATTGTAACAAAGCAATTCTTGCAAAATTTCAGAACCCTTAAAGCCTGAGCTCGAGAGGCCCTTAAATAATTTTTCAAAACAATAGAGAGAATAATCAGCATTCCACTATTCTCTCAACTAAAACGAAACAACCTAGAATAAAATAGCTATTAGTAAAAATATAAAACAAAATAATCAATTCGGATGAACTGTTATAGATGTGCAGCCAGTGGGCATTTGCCATTGTTGATGAACTTCTAGAAGTGATGCCAGCTCAGGAGGAGAATGAGGCTTGATGTTCATTTGACAATTGAAGGCATGAGCTTGTAAAGGTGGCAGTAGCTGAGTTGTTTGTTCCATAATAGCCATGGTTACTTGCAAATAACCATGTGGTTTAATTGAAAACTCCCAGGTCAATTCGAAATCTACCTTTGACAATTGCTCGATCCTTTTACTACATTTTACCAGGTTACTTTGCCACTTTTGTTGTAATACATCAACTTTTGGAAAAACATCATCTTCATCACTTGAGAACAAATTGGCTTCCTTGAGTGATTGGCTGATAGATTTCACAACTGAACTTGAAAGCCCCTCAGCATCATTTACCATTTTTTTAACCAAATTTATCTTGTCCTTCCACGTGGCGAGCGTTGGAAATACTGAGAGGGGGGTGAATCAGTATTACTTTTCAATTGTTATTTTTACCAGTTAAATCATTTATATTTAGAACACAAAATGAACAATAGGAATAAATGCTTTTATTAATATAATATTTACAATAAATCAAGTACAATGTATATAAGGTGCCAACCTGTTGCCAAGCACCAACTTGGACTTTTTGTGAGGCTCCAACTTCTAGGGCACTAACCCTGTCTTGTCAAGGCATCAACCTTGGATTTAGGAGCACCAACTCCAAGGACACCAATCCTTCCAATTCTGAGGCACCAACCCCAAGGGCTCCAACCCTATCTTGTTAATGCACCAGCCTTGGATTTAGGAGCACCAACTCCAAGGACACCAATCCTTCCAACTCTAAGGCACCAACCCCAAGGGCTCTGACCCTATAGTTTTGCTTTGTCAAGAATTGTTTTGATTGTATTACACTGCTCTCAAAATCTTCTTCATTATGTTCTGTCAATCTACAGCTTCACTGTAGTCTCCATGTGACATCATCAATGACAACTTGTCTTCATATGAAGGAGTCTTCACAACTCTTCATATTGCTCACACAGAGTCTGCAAAGTTACCTCATGATGATTTCAAATAGCCATCATGATCTCCAATAATGTCTCCAAGATTTGCTGATGCTTTTCAACAAGATATCTTTGATAAGTTGTGTTAAGCCTCATTGTCTCAAAAAAACAATTCTCTGTTTCAACCCGTTGTTCTATCTGCCGCGTAAGTGCTTTAGGAGTGACTGCTTCTCACTGTTCTTAGTGTCGCGATATCTTACTTCCAAGGATCATACTCACAAATACTTCAATACTAGTGTAGTCTATTGCTCCCTTCAAATGATGGCAAATCAAACCTTATTTCGCCTCACTGAATTGTTCTTTTGAGTTACGATATGTACTTCTCCTATTAATTCATCACAGGTTCAAGCCTTTCAGAGATTAACCCATTCAGCAGAGTCGCTTGACCTTCGGCTTCCTTCTTTCTCATTTGATCTTCGGCTTCCTCTGCTTTCACTCGACCTTCAACTTTCTTTCTATTGTTCCTTCAGCTTCCTCTGTCTCTTCAACTTCACGAGTTGTGAACTTCTTTATGCTCTATTTTTATGCCCGAGATAGATGCTTAGAACTAAAGCATTTCAACTTGTATATATATATGAGTCTCATCAATATACCCAAAAGACATGTTTATTAGAGGAGAGGCCGACTTATGATGTCACATATTAAAATTATATCAGAGAGTCTTTCATCCACAGACTTAATTATTCACAGAAATCGCATCATAAGAGAGGTTATACCCATATTGGAGGTCCCACGTGCCACGTCATTCCTTTAATCCCGCAATCGCAACTTTCATGAAAATCGGAGGTTTTACAAGTGTGCACATGCTTTGTCCTTCGATATCAACATCATCGATATTCACATATCAACCAATGTTTTAAAACACCGACTCCGACTCCGACTCGGCCAAGGGTCAACTCCGACTCTGACTTCGACTCGATATCGACTCAGCCGGCTCGAAATCAATGACTCGCTCGTTCTAAAAAATACATTAAATATTTATTTTTTTATAAAAAACATAATTTTAAAGATTTTCATTCATGTTTCCAAACACACAGCATTAGAATATAGATGGAAGACAACATATGATCAAAGTAGGCTCATGAATATATCCATTATATCAAAATGGCACCCTACTTCGACTCGATATCGACTCAGCCGGCTCGAATTCAATGACTCGCTCGTTTTAAAAAATACATTAAATATTTATTTTTTTTATAAAAAACATAATTTTAAAGATTTTCATTCATGTTTCCAAACACACAGCATTAGAATATAAATGGATGACAACATATGATCAAAGTAGGCTCATGAATATATCCATTATATCAAAATGGCACCCAGTGCACTGTCCAATACATACATGATCAAAACAAAAACACATAACCAAGGAGGCTAGAAATGGCCTCTACAACAAAAGTAAACTGTGACCAGTACCACTGGCTAGTAGCTACTGCCAGAGGAGCCAAGATCATGTGGATCAATCTCTGGATCATCATCAAAGTCAAACAGGGGGCCCCATGGCTGCTCCTCATCATCATCTCCAACTGCAACTGTAGAAGTGGTAGCACTAGCAGGCTGTGCAGCAGATGCAATCTGAGATAGACGAGATATGCGGCTACGCTTTTGTCGTGGCCGAGCAAAGGAAGCGCCTGCAACTGGAGGACTTTTTGGCTGTGAGGCTGAGGCTGGTACAAGTAGATCAGGATCTGCATTCAACTGAACATCATGTTCGAGTGATGCCTCCATATGTAAATCCAAATCAAGATCCTCATCAGAATCAAACTTTGTTGGATGACTCTCCACTACCCAATCTGATGTTGGATCAATGTCTTCCAACACAATGGGATCTAAATCAGGTCTTTTGTTCAGCAATTGGTTGCATCTAAGTCGGAGGTTGTAATGGACATAGACTAGATCACTTAACTGTTTTTTATCCAAACGGTTCTCTTCTTTGTGTGAATCTTCTCAAAGGCAGACCAATTGCGCTCACACCCAGTAGCACTGCAAGTTTGACTCAAAATATGAATTGCAAACTTCTGCAATTCAGGACAATGGCCACCAAAAGCTTCCCACCATTGTGCTGCAAAAAACATAGGAGTGTAATGAGTTAGCTCAACAAAAATACAAATTATATCCAACTTTCAAATTATAAACGATTTAACAAAATTTAAAAAAAACTATTAAGAATTTGAAAATTGAAATTTTTGTTTACCTGGCTCATCTGCTTCTCTTGCAATCTTTGCTAGGTTCTTCCCAAAGGTACCCGAGGCATTGGTGAAGGTCGTGACCTGTCGGTGTATCTCCAGCTGATCAGACTCCGATGGGATCATGCGATCAATGCAGTCAATCAGTCCATCTCTAACCTCCCCCCTCAAAGCTCATGTCTCCTTAGCTTTATAATGATACCGTGGGTTCAAAAAATACCCAGCTGCATGTATAGGGCGATGGAGTTGATTGTTCCATCTTTCATCAATGATTGCCCAAAAGGGCCCATGCTTAGCCACTTTATCCTTGTATGCCCTCTTTATTTGCTCCTTTGCTTGATCCATAGCCTCATAAATGAAGCCCATACCCAATCTTTCCCCATCCACCAACCGCAACACCTTAACGAGTGGCTCAGCAAGCTTCACAATCTCTGCTGCCTTTCTCCAAAATATTTCTTCATTAACTTTCTTTTTCAATTCTTTGCCTTCCAGTTTGTGAGACCACTGGCTTTGACTCCATTCTTCACTGGAAAAAATCTTTTGCAAGTTACTATGTTGTGAAAGCATAGATTGCAATGTCAAAAAATGAGTAGCAAATCTAGTGATGGCAGGCCTAATAATATCCCTGCCCCCAGCGTGTTTCCTCATGAAGCTCAAAATCCATGAATGATTGTAGATAAATTTTGTTATGCTTTTGGCATGATCTACGGTGTTTTTGACCCAATCTAATTTTCCAATATCCTCAAGCATGAGGTCTATGCAATGTGCAGCACATGGGGTCCAAAAGATGGTCTTGTGTTTTTCCTCTAACAGTTTACCAGCAAGAACATAGTTAGAGGCATTATCTGTGATGACTTGAACAACATTAGCCACTCCCACCTCCTCAACAACCTCATTCAATAGCTGAAACAACAATTGCCCATCTTTTACCTTATTAGATGCATCAACTAATTTTAAAAACATGGTTCCCCATGGGCAGAAGATAAGAAAGTTTATGATGGTACAGTTTCTTTGATTAGTCCATCCATCTGACATGATGGTACATCCTGTTCTTGCCCATGAGTCCTTGAAATCTTTCAAATACACATTAATGGATGAAATTTCTTTCTGCAAACGATACCCCCTTAGCTCATGCATAGTAGGGCCTTTGAAGCCTTTTCCAACAACATGTATGGCATCAAACATAGGCTCATAATATGGTGAATGGGAAGCATTGAAAGGGATATCAGCACCAGACCACCATCTAGCTATGTAATCACAAGCAGTGTACCTCAATTTTTTCTTCCAATGGTCATATAAAGTGGGCTGCATTTGACTTCTACTAGCTTGAGGACCATGTGCATCTGATGGAGAGGAGGGAGTGAAATGACTTTTGATATTCATATCACCCTTTTTCATTCTACCCTTTCCCTTTTCTTGAATAGACTCAGAAGAGGGAGGAACATATCGGAAGGGGTTGGATGCATCAGTACAAGGGATAAAGGAAGAACCCTCAAAATCAAAATGGGGGTTGGTAGCCATCATTTTTTGTATATTCCTTTCCTCCCAATTTCAGCCTCTAACTATTTTTGCCTAGCCTTATCTTCTTTAAACTTCTCAAAGCTGGCTAACAATTCCTTCCTAATCTCCCCAATTTCTAGCGAGGTACATGGAGTGATTTGGCCTCTAATCCCCGCCAAGTGTTGTTTCAGCCTATTAATGCCCCCAAGACCTTCTTTAATTTTCCTATGGCAAAATTTGCAATGCATTTGACTTTCAATCATTTCAACATATGCCCAAGCAGCGTCTTTCACTCTAAGTGCCATTTTTTTACTTGGAAATGAAAGCAAACAATCTGAAAATGAAAAAAAAAATCATTGATTCAATGTTCCTTTCTTTCACAAAAAACACACTTTAGGATTTCTGGATATGAACCTAAAATTTAATAAGCAAAAACAGATTGTACAAGTCAAAAAAAATACCTCCAAGCACAAACTGCCTCCTCAAGCTTGCTCCAAGAAACCAACTCCTCAATGCTGCTCCAAATGGTTGCCCAAGAAGCTCCTCACTCCAGCTACAATGCTTGCCCAAGACTCCTCATTGCTGCTCCAAAAACAAACTCAACAACTCCTCACAAACTCTCACTGAAATTCTCACTCAAATGCATGAGATGGTTGTGAGAGAATAAGAGGGGTTGAGTGGGTTAAATAGGGTTTGGGAGGGGGGAATGGACCCCAAAGACCAACAAACCAATTAATAAACCCCTTTGGAGTCCCCCACACTCAGCAAAAATCAAAAAAATAAAAAAAGTCGTTTTTTGGGTTCACTGGCCGCTATACGTAACCCAGCTGGGTTGATACAGACTCGGCCGAGGCTCGGTATTAACCCGACCGGCCGAACCGGTTCAATGGCCAGGTCACAAATTTCAAGGCTGGCTCGGACCAACTCGGCCGAGTCGGTTCCGAGCCAGCCGTTTTTTAAAACACTGATATCAACATAGTTAAAACCATATAATGGGTGGTCCCACCTGCCACATCATCACCTTAATCGCAATTGCAACTTTCGGAGGTCTTCTCATAACATAGTCGATCCCCTACGGCCGACAGAGTGGATGTGGTATACAATAAATTGTTTTTGATAAGCTCATTGGGTACACAACTCTATCGCAATCGGTGGTCCATTGTGTCCACACCCTTATCGCAATTGGCATTTTGACATTTCTTTGAAACGTGCAATTCAATGGACGCAATATCATATTGAGTCATATTATAGTGGTACAGTCAGGTCTGCAATAATATCGCAATCGGCTGTTTTCTAACGTGACATCCTTTAAGACTTGCGGTACATAACTTCTGACGCGGCCGACGCGATATAACATAACGGTGTATTCTAATAGAGCGGTCGGGTCCGCATATATATCGCAATCAGCGATTTGAACAGAACATCCCTTTATGGCTTGCGATTATGCGACAAATGCGATATTGTATGGGGTTGTTACCATAACCTGTTTCGGGTCCGTAGTACATATTGCATCGGGGGTTTTGGGTAGTGGCACATAATAGACCACTGGTAAAGTCGCCCATATAAAGCCGCCGATGTGTTTTATTACATGTGTTGAGGATTTTAATGGGTTTCCATGGTTTAATACTCCCTCTGCTTATTTCTTCGATATTACTGTTAACTCCTCCGTTAACACTATTTATGCTCCTCCACTGTGTGTTCCTCTTTGTTTCTTTAGTTATTTCCTTTTTCGCTATGTGTTCCTCTTTGCTCCTTCCGATGAACTTCTTCCTCTTACTCTTTAGCTTTCTCTTTTGATGACTTCTAATATCTTTCCTCCTCGACTTTCCTTCTTGGGTCTACTACACTTGTTGCTTCGGGGATCTGCTCTGCTTGGCTTCACATCATTATTTAGTATCCAGCATATTGCCATATTGACATCAATGACAATCTAGATCAACAGAGAGTTGTATTGTTTTGCATTTCATTAATCCTTAGCAAGTTAGAATAGAATCTTTTAGGATCTCTTTGCCACTCCAGAAGTTCACTGAGTTTACGTTTGGTATCATCATATTGACTTTCAATATCAACACCTTCATCAACCAATAAATCAACCAAATTGTTTTCAGCCTTTATCAAACTTAATTTGTAGTAGAGGAGTTGAAGTTGTAGGTTTAACTCATTAGCTTCATGCTTGAATTTGGCAAGGTATAAAGCACTTGCCTCTGTTTGCTCTATCTTTTGTTGTAGCTCATTTATCCTGTCATCCCTCTGCTTAATTTCATATTCATATTGACTCTAATCAATGTAACCTCTGCTTGCATTTGTGCTTGAAACTGTGAAGACTCTTGTTCCAGCTGTTGAATTCTTTCTTCATTCTCCTTAATAAATTATTTGACTCAGTTGCTTTATCTACACTATTAGTAGCATAAACTCCTACATATTGGGTTAATTCCTCAAGTTCCTCATGAGGAGCTACTAATGCATCTTTCCAAACCATTTCTAATGAGAAAGATTGTAAAGCAGTGCTTGTTGTCAAGGCTTGTGTATCAACAACCTTTCTCTTTTTTTAGGCTTTTCTTTAGAATAGCTTTATGTTGAGGACTATAAAATACTTCTATTGGTGAAATCTCTTCAGCATTCAATTGAACCGCAGTGGTTGGAGATACTGGAATTGTTTCCACGCCAAGTCAAGTGTTGATAGGTGTTTTGAAAATGACACCTAACATTTCGAGGACTCAGGAGAAATAGTCACTGATTGTTGTGCAAAATTGTCAGGAGTGTTTGCTTCAGGCATTGTTATTTCTTTTCCTAATTGTGCCGTGTTGAAGTGATCTCCACAAATGTTTGGCAATCCTTAGCAATTTCATTAACCAATGGATTCATTAAA
This sequence comes from Pinus tabuliformis, assembly GCA_031772625.1. Lineage (NCBI taxonomy): Eukaryota > Viridiplantae > Streptophyta > Pinopsida > Pinales > Pinaceae > Pinus > Pinus tabuliformis. The sequence continues at coordinate 662,584,762 of CM062810.1, read as the reverse complement.
GAGGTTTGTTCATGAGAATCTGTAGAAGAAATTTGGACTGGGGTGGTAGCTTGAGGAGTGACCTGTGTTGAAGAACTAGTAGCTTTTTCTATGATACAAGGGATAGAGGAAGAACCCTCAAAATCAAAATGGGGGTTGGTAGCCATCATTTTTTGTATATTCCTCTTCCTCCCAATTTCAGCCTCTAACTCTTTTTGCCTAGCCTTATCTTCTTTAAACTTCTCAAAGCTGGCTAACAATTCCTTCCTAATCTCCCCAAAATTTCTAGTGAGGTACATGGAGTGATTTGGCCTCTAATCCCCGCCAAGTGTTGTTTCAGCCTATTAATGCCCCCAGGACCTTCCTTAATTTTCCTATGGCAAAATTTGCAATGCACTTGACTTTCAATCATTTCAACATATGCCCAAGCAGCATCTTTCACTCTAGGTGCCATTTTTTGAATTGGAAATGAAAGCAAACACTCTCAAAAAAAAAAAACATTGATTCATTTCTTTCACAAAAAACACTCTTTAGGATTTCTAGAAACCAACTCCTCAATGCTGCTCCAAATGGCTGCCCAAGAAGCTCCTCACTCCAGCTACAATGTTTGCCCAAGACTCCTCACTGCTGCTCCAAAAACAAACTCAACAACTCCTCCCAAACTTTCACTGAAATTCTCACTCAAATGCATGAGATGGCTGTGAGAGAATAAGAGGTGCTGAGTGGGTTAAATAGGGTTTGGGAGGTGGGAATGGACCCCAAAGACCAACAAACCAATTAATAAAACCTTTGGAGTCCCCCACACTCAGCAAAAATCAAAAAAAATTTAGAAAGCCATTTTTTTGGGTTCACTGGCCGCTGTACGTAACCCAGTCGAGTTGATACAAACTCGGCCAGCTCGATATTAACCCGACCGGCCGAACCAATTCAATGGCCGGGTCACAAATTTCAAGGCTGGCTCGGACCAACTCAACCGAGTCGGTTCTGAGCCGTCCGTTTTTTAAAACACTGATATCAACATAGTTAAAACCATATAATGGGTGGTCCCACCTGCCACATCATCACCTTAATCGCAATCGCAACTTCCGGAGGTCTTCTCATAACATAGTCAATCCCCTACAGCCGACAGAGCGGATGCGGTATACAATAAATTGTTTTTGATAAGCTCATTGGGTACACAAATCTATTGCAATCGGCGGTCCGTTGTGTCCACACCCTTAATGCAATCAGCGTTTTGACATTTATTTGAAACGTGCGACTCAATGGACGCGATATCATATTGAGTCATATTAGAGTGGTACAGTTAGGTCCGCAATAATATCGCAATTGGTGTTTTTTAACATGACATCCTTTAAGACTTGCGGTACATAACTTCTGACGCGGCGGACGCGATATAACATAACAGTGTATTATAATAGAGCAGTCGGGTCCGCATATATATCACAATCAGCAATTTGAATAGAACATCCCTTTATGGCTTGCGATTATGCGATGAATGCGATATTGTATGGGGCTGTTACAATAACCTGTTTCGGGTCCATAGTACATATCGCATCGGGGGTTTTGGGTAGTGGCACATAATAGACCGTTGGTAAAGTCGCCGATATAAAGCCGTCGATGTGTTTTATTACATGTGTTGAGGATTTTAATGGGTTTCCATGGTTTAATACTCCCTCTGCTTATTTCTTCGATATTACTGTTAACTCCTCCGTTAACACTGTTTATGCTCCTCCGCTACGTGTTCCTCTTTGTTTCTTAGTTCTTTCCTTTTCCGCTGTGTGTTCCTCTTTGCTCCTTCCGATGAACTTCTTCCTCTTACTCTTTGGCTTTCTCTTTTGATGACTTCTAATATCTTTCCTCCTCGACTTTCCTTCTTGGGTCTACTGCTCTTGTTGCTTCACGGATCTGCTCTGCTTGGCTTCACATCATTATTTAGTATCCAGAATATTGCCATATTGACATCAATGAAAATCTAGATCAACAGAAAGTTGTATTGTTTTGCATTTCATTAATCCTTGGCAAGTTAGAATAGAATTCACTGAGTTTACATTTGGTATCATCATATTGACTTTCAATATCAACACCTTCATCAACCAATAAATCAACCAACTTGTTTTGAGCCTTTATCAAACTTAATTTGTTGCAGAGGAGTTGAAGTTGTAGGTTTAACTCATTAGCTTCATGCTTGAATTTGGCAAGGTATAAAGCACTTGCCTCTGTTTGCTCTATCTTTTGTTGCAACTCATTTATCCTGTCATCCCTCTGCTTAATTTCAGATTCATATTGACTCTAATCAATGTAACCTCTACTTTCATTTGCGCTTGAAACTGTGAAGACTCTTGTTCCAGCTGTTGAATTCTTTCTTCATTCTCCTTCATAAATTCTTTGACTCGGCTGCTTTATCTGCACTATTAGTAGCATAAACTCCTACATATTGGGTTAATTCCTCAAGTTCCTCATGAGGAGCTACTAATGCATCTTTCCAAACCATTTCTAATGAGAAAGATTGTAAAGTAGTGCTTGTTGTGAAGGCTTGTGTATCAACAACCTTTCTCTTTTTTTAGGCTTTTCTTTAGAATAGCTTTATGTTGAGGACTATAAAATACTTCTATTGGTGAAATCTCTTCAACATTCAATTGAACCGCAATGGTTGGAGATACTGGAATTGTTTCCACGCCAAGTCAAGTGTTGATAGGTGTTTTGAAAATGACACCTAACATTTCGAGGACTCGGGAGAAATAGTCACTGATTGTTGTGCAAAATTGTCGGGAGAGTTTGCTTTAGGCATTGTTATTTCTTTTCCTAATTGGCTGGTGTTGAAGTGATCTCCACAAATGTTTGGCAATCCTTAGCAATTTCATTAACCAATGGATTCATTGAAGAGGTTTGTTCATGAGAATCTGTAGAAGAAATTTGGACTAGGGTGGTAGCTTGAGGAGTGACCTGTGTTGAAGAACTGGTAGCTTTTTCTATGATACCATCACCTTCAAGTAGCATAAGCAAATGAAGAGGTAAGGCAGAACTTTGGGTGCCTCTAAAAACAAGAAAATGTTGATAGTTGTCTAGAGAGAACTGCTTTGCTTTATTGCAAACGGGTGCACAAGAAGAAGCTCCACAAAACACATTATCGTATTGATTGACTTCATGAACTAACTTTTGATGTGTGCATTGTTAACTATATTCTCAACCACTTTTCAAGGATCATGGGGCTTGGCAGGAATGGTGACAAGTTTCAACTTGTGGAAAGGCACGAGTTCTTTCTCAGCGTGCAGATAATTTTGAAGGGTAAATAAACCAATTTGCAAATGAAGTGTGGCCAAATATTTTCGAAGGCTTTCTTTAACTAAAGGGTTATGTCGGTCTCAAAAGTTTGATTTGTAATTTCTCTGCATAATAGCTTGTCTGGAATGTAAAGAGGCGAAACATGAGGACTACCATTGCTTCTCCAAACCCTAATGTAAGTAAAAAGCTCTTTGGCGAACCAATCCCCAATTCTTGACAAACAATCCATAGCAACAGAAGACATTCTAGGATGTTTAGAACTAAAAATGATTTGATAAAGGGGAATCATTACGAGGTGACAAATGCGGTAAAAATGATTGAAATAGTTTTCTTCCCATAATATACTATGGTAGACGTGGATGGGAAGGGTCGGTAAGTGTCCATTTCCATACCATACATGGAAAGTCTAAAAAGAAACAAATGTCGTCCATTACATAAGCAGAAATGTAAAAAGGCAAGTAGTGAGCGGTCGTATGTTTAGAGCGAAAATTAAAAATGTGTTTGGCTAAATTATCAAACAGAATTTGGGCCCAATTAAAAATAAAACCATCGGAAGCCCTTTCAATAAGTGTGACCTAGTCTACAAGGAATTGTGAGACGTTTTGATGGGCGAACAACCGACAAAGCATGGAAGCAACATAGAAATAAGGATGAGCTAAAGATTGGATGGCATACAAGCTAGAGGACTCTTCTTTATGCTTATTTGAGTCACTTCTCCATTCTCTAATTAAGCTAGGAAGTCCTTTTTGTTTGCCCTCACATTCTTCTTTCGTGAAGCTTTCAATGAACTAAGAATTATAGACTGGATGCGACTTAGGAAAATGATACATACCGTGAATATGTTGTGCCTTGAAAGAATCAATGAGTGTTCCTCGCGAGGTGACAAATTGTCTTTCAGTGATGTTGACATTCGCTAGCACTCAGAGAATCATATCTGTGTAAGGGAGAAGCCTTGGATGCGTGACAATTCTGTGTAGGTGGGATTTGGCAACATCTTTGTTCTTTGTTTCGGAAGTTTTGTTGCCACCGTAGTCTACAGTTGCCGCCATTGGAGGTTCAAAATCTTCCACTGGCAATTCCTCCTCAAGCAGCTCATATATGGCATTCCAAGACGAAACGCCATATTCTCTTGTGCACACAATATCAAAGAAGAGAAAGGTCTAGCAACTTTTCATCAATCATTTCTTTGAATGGCCCGGTTGGTTGTTGTGAAGGAGTTTTCTTCTTACGCTTCGCCATTCTAACAATTGGTACAGAGCTTTCCACAGAAATCGGTTGCAACAGAGAAAACAAGAATTAGAGGGTTTTTACCGAATACATCCTATATAATTACAACTTAATACAATTTCAATCAATCAAAAGAGGCATTAAAATCTAGCATGCAACAATTACTCAGATTGAAAGGTGGTAAGTATGAGAATTTAATATATGTGTGCTTTTCAATTATTCATTAACAGGTGACAGCGGATAAAAAACGACAGATGGCGTAATTTAATTGAATGAAAAGGTGAGTTGATAGGTGATGTGGTTGTTTACATCATCCTGCAAGGTAAGACCTCAAAAGGAACAAAGGATGCGCTCTTAAGGAATCATCAGGCTGACTAAGCTTGGGATGACATTGATGGGACATGCATGTTCCAATAAAACATTGTATAAGTGCCAAGTAGATGCACTGAGTCATCCCGGGAGAAAAAGCCCAGAAGGAACAAAGAGTTTGCGCAATGCAAAGGGTAAGGATGATGTGAGTGGAAATACGTGGAAAGGGATAGGTTCATCGTCCAATGATAAAGCGAAGGGAAAAGCGGGAGTGGGGCCAAAAGTTGAAGTAAGATGATAAGCTATCGCGACGCTAGACTACCCTAATGCTTTCAAAAGGATGCATAGTATGTATCTCCTAGGGGAGGAGGGTCAGCATGACGTGTATAAGGGAAGGTACAAGGACCAATGAAAAGGCTACAAGCCGCATGATATGATAGAAGGAGGGCCCATGTAAACTGTTGAGTCGTCCTGGGAGGCAGACCTCAAAAGAATTTAAAAGAGTGCGACTTGTGAACGCCTCGAGGAAAAGCCTTCAGGCAACGTGTCAAGCAGAGAAGTAAAGACTGTAAAAGCATTAATATAAAGATTTATTAAGGCTGAAAAAAGACTGATACAAAGGATTTACTCAACTTATGCTCGACTGCAGTTGTTGTTAGCCTTGGGCCTTATTATATTTTATTAATAATGCATAAAATTCATCCTTAACCCAAATATCCACAAATGCTCAATTGATGGCAAAGAAATCTATGGATTTTCCATTGTTTGTTGGCTAAGAAATGGTCGGAAGGCTCACACTACCCTCAAAGCTCAATCTTAGCACAAGAAAAAACCCAAAATGACCCTCAAAATCCCGAACCAAAGCTATTGTCACAACGATTTAAGCAGCATGCCAATAAATCAAGGTCGTCTGGCAATAATTAGGGAAATTATTGTGATAAATTAAATTATCACAATAATCTTAAATTCAACAAATTATAACGATAATATGGGAAACCTTTGATTCGACGATAATTCTGATATTACTGCGATATGTGCAACATTGATTATAACACTCATGGGGTAGACCATACTCCCACATTGGACAAAAACAGAGGTCGGGAACTTACAATACAAACCCAAAAAAAACATCAAAAACGCTCCAATTAAAATACGCTAGCTAGGAGGAGGCTGGAGCGGGAGGGGTGCTGTTTTGCCCCAATGGAAAAGTTTGGAAAAAAATTGCCTAGGGATTAGGAATAGCAACAAACAACCAGGCCAAAGCTTATGGATTATGGCAAGGGTTGAGATTGGCTTCAGTCGATGGAATAATTGTTAGTTTTTGTAGCAACAGATGTGTTCGAGCAACAAAATTTGGTGGAGAGGCTAGAATTCATGTATTCTCCAAAACCCAAAAATTGTTTTTGGAAATTCTACCTAGAGACGACTTAATTAAAATAATTAATCATTTTTTAATGTTTCCTAAGTCTAAACTTAGGAAATCTGATTAATTAAAGGGTATTATTTAAGTCATGGTGAGAATCTTCTATAAAAAGACATGGATCAAGTTCTATTTAGTATTTAATATTAGCCATCGATTATGTTTTAATCATGGTCGTTGATGTCTCAACAAGAGATTATAAGAAGAAACTCAATGGGGCTTGGAGGACACACAATAGACTAGAAATTTGATTTCCTGAGTAGCAGCGCTGAGTTGCTGGAGAGAGAGCTAGTGAGCTTGAAGCAGTGAGAGAGGGGCAGGGATAGTAAGGCCAGAGGGAAATTTCCTAGTTCCGGTGAGTGCATTGCAGAGAGGCAGTGAGTGCCACAAAGAGGCAGTGAGTGCCATAGAGAGGCAGCGCAGAGCCACGTAGAGGCAGCACAGTGCTTCAGAGGGATTCTGTATTTTGCTTGGGAGAAGAGGTGACTCAGTGCCAGAAGCTGGAGAAAGAGTCCAGAGGCCAGGATGATCCATCTTTCAGACAACAGTTGATCAGATAGCGAAAAGGAAGCATTTTCGAGTTGTGGGACATAGTACTGCATAGGTTAACACAGTGACTGGGCAGAGGCAGCAGAGAGTAGCTCAACTTGAGCCAAGGTCAGTGTCGAATCGCTTGTGGGAGTGAGATTTTTTTCACTAGACTTATTGTCAATCATTTCTCTGTATGGATTGCTAGATTTGAGCATCCATATTTTTGTACTCAGATTTACTCCTGCATAATATTAAAACCCTCGGCTGCTGCACCGGTTTTCCTAAGTTGGGTTTTCCGGGGGACTTAGTCCAAAAATAATTGTGTATTTCTGTGTGTGCGCGCGCATCTATTCTTTCAGCATTTTAATTTCTTCCACAGTATTTTATTTGTGAACGCTGCATTGTATTAGTTTCGATATTTACTGTAGAACACAATAAATAATTTGTTCAATTCATTTAACAAATAGAAGAAACTAAATCAGTTGTTGCCCTAGGATTCTGGGATTCGAAATTTTCACAATAACCCTACTATTTGTCTTTGGGGACTCCGTCATCACAATTAAGAAGTGTATAGAATGGACCAAAAGCAAGGATCAAGATCAAAACCCAATTTTGCAAAGAATCTTTCTTTTGTTGGACAAGTTTGAAGTTATAGACCTTTACCACATAAGAAGAGAAAATAATAGGCCCGCAGATGATCAAGCCAATAGGGTCGTCATCTTACAACAAGGCGATCTTAGGGTGGACAATAGCGCACTATCTAAATGTCACATCCCTTGAAAAAACTAAACTAGAGATCCTCGGTCGGCAGGATAAGCCTTGAGAAGTGTGAACTATCTGACAGTCTGATTAAATGCATAAGGAATATACAAGTACATCTGTTTTGCAAAGGAAGGGTCAGGGATATGCCAGATCCATCATACTCCAAATGGAAATTAATGAACAAGTATGGCAAGATCAAGGACACCTGGAAGTTTGTCGGCAAAGTTTTAATGCAAAGAGGTCGTGAAGGAAGGGCGCCTTATGAGAACGAGAAGGATCGTAACAGTCCGTTCGTGTGCAAAATTTTCTTGAAGCGAGAAGTAATAGAATTAAAATCATCTACAAGAAGAGAATTTATGGAGAAAATTGATTCCCTCCAACGTTGTCAATTTGGAACTGCTCTTGGCTATAAGGCGGATAATAGGGAGAGCATACGCATTATGGTCAATTGCTCACCCTCTCTGCGATAAGGCAATGGCTTCTCCTTCTGGGAATGGAGCAGGTGACTACTCAAATAGTTATGGTGATTTCTGGGGTAAAGTGGAAGCAATGATCTCTCGGATTGGAGGATAAATACTAAATCAAGCCAGCACTCATTTCTCCCTTGTGATAGGCCAATTGGAGGGCCTGCAGAAAGACATGGAGCTTGTACAGGTTGCCTCGCGGGTAATAATGACAAAGATTGAGAACTTAGACAGACCGGAAGGTAGAGACCGTAGAGGAGAAAGTTGAAATTGCGGTAGTGTTTGTTTTGAAACAAGTGTTTGGAGTTGGGGAAGGTGGCGTCAATGTGTAAGTTGGAGACGAACGAGAGCTCCCTCCCAGGAAATCCATCATGCGGCACTTCGGAGTGATCCTAAGGATGCAAGTCAGCCAGAGGAGGTTGCAGCAACTGAGATGGAGGAAGTTGAACATGGCAGTTAGTTCTTATATGCAGTAGTTAGCTTATACTTGTAGTTTTTTATGGTTTGTGAATATGTTATGTTTAATGGCATTACTTGGCGGGCATATAAGCCAAATGTTGTAAGAAAGTTGAACTAGATATCTCTGAAATCTCCTGATCTTTGGTCAGAGCTATTTTGGAGGAATTTAGACATGAAACTATTGTTGAATGTATTGGTTCTAGCCAGATTCCAACTTATTTAATATATAATATATGTTTCTTTAAAAAAAATACCCTAGCTACTACATAAGAGTTAAATCCTCCATTCAAAGACAGCAAAAAGAGGTATATCTAATGAACATTGCATATGTTATACTATATCTTGAAAAACAAAGAAAAGGAAGGAAATTCTTTTACATACATAGAAATATGGATATGGTACACTGGAGTAGATCTCCACTCCACAAATGCTCAGCTGATGGCAAAGAAAAATATGGATTTTCCCTTGTTTGCTAATTGAGAAATGGTCACAAGGCTCACACTACACTCAGAGCTCAGTGTCAACCCAAGAAAAACCCAAAACGACCCTCAAACCGAAACCAAAGCTTTTATCACGGAGATTTAAGTAGCAGGGCAATAAATTGGGGTCGTCTTGTACAAATTAGGGAAATTATAACGATAAATTAAGTCATTGTAATAATTTCAAATTCAACAAATTGCGATAACTACCAGCAATAATATTGTTATAATTATGACATTACCGTGATATGTGCAACACTAATCAAAACCCCTCAACCAACATCCAAATACCCCTCCAGTTGTGAAAGAATGCCATATTATGTAGGGTGCCCAAGTAATTAACCTTCACATAAATAAAAATGATCAAGTTAACATTTGAATGGTTAAATCAACCTCAACATGTGTGCACAAAGCTTAATGCTCTAATATAACCACCATCCACCTAATTCATCCAGTTTGACGAGGGGATGTAAAAGGCTTGACTGTTTCTTTGTACCCTACACCACCCTGTTGATTTTTGGTATACCTTGGACAAGTGGTTTCCCATGGGTTAGTCTCTACCTAGAGAAAGTGTCCAAAATAACTATTTTCCTAAGTGTGACTTTATAAAGTGAAAGTGATTTTATAAGTGATAAAGTCAATGTTAAACTATAAAATGAAAAGTGACTTTAGACATAAAGTACAACGTGGGTATTTTATTTAATGGATGAGTTAAAAGATAGAAAGTGAGAATTAAATGCACATTTGTTCTCACCGCTTGATCTAAATGAATCTGAGCCATTAGATCTTAGGGCTGCCCAAAAGTCATTTAGGAAAACGAAAGGGGGAAAAGAAAAGAGAGATTGCATTCATTCTTCATGAGCAAATTGGAGAAAGGAGGCCGAGAGCTAGAGAAAAGTTCTGAAGGAGAAATTTGTTGCAACAAGCTGAAGGAATGATTTATGGGCAAAGTTGGGCACGGAAATCAAGGCATAGAAGACAGCATAAGGTACAGTACGAACAACACTTAATGTTGTGAGCTACATGCCGTTCGAGAGAAGTTTTTGAGATTAAAAAAATGAAAAATTTGTACAGTGGTACAGAAATCCGTACAGTACAGTATGTACAGACCGTATCCGTACAATACATATTTTCAGCTTCAAGTGGGCATGGAAATCGAGGCAAAGTGGGCACGGTTTTCAAGGAGTTTTGGGCTAAAGAGATAAGTTGTATTTTGCTATTTTGTTTTATCTGCAAATGTATTTTTCCTGAACTTGAAAGATAAAAAAATTTGAAAAGCTCTCTAACAAGTATTCCCCAGAGAAGATTGAAGGGGTTTTGCCTGGGTCTAAGTTGACCAAAAATCTGTGTGTATTTTTATGTGTGTTGCTGGTCTGTTTATGTCCATATTTATTTTCAGCATGTGTTGACAGTCCCATGTGTTTTAATCTGAAAATTTCATTTCCAGAATTCTATATGTTGAATGTATGTTTATGGGAAAGGGCATTTAACCAATGTTCCACTGAGTTTCCGGGACGGGAAACGCGGGAGCGAGGATACAGACGTATATAAGCAACCCCAAAATTTAGGGAATTTTCAGGGAAATGGAGAGATGTCAAAGTCATAAAAATTATTAAAAATTTAATATATAAAAATAAAAAAATAAAATCCCAAAAATATGTCAATAACTAAATAGAAAATCTTACTAATTACGTAATGTACATCTAAAGACTAAATATGATCATGATTACATATTAGACTATTATCATTTATGAATTATCAATGATCATTTGACATTTCTGCATTGTAAATCTAAAAGTAAATTACTAAATTGAATCCATCCTTTGACATTATGCAATGTTCCATCTAAATTCATCATTTGGCATGATGCAAGGTACATCTAAATTTAATTATTAAATTCATCATTTGATAATTGAAATTATGCAATGCACATCAAATTTTCAAAAACGATAAAAAGTAAATTCATCATATGACAATCACAATGACGTTATATTGAAGTCTAAAATAGCCATAGAACACTAAACTAAAAGTAAACATAGAAAGCACTCAACAGTGAAATACTAGTAAATTTCTCAAAAAGTACTAAATAATATTAATAAATATTAAGTTTTAAGTTTTAATATACTTTTCTTTCTCATATTTTTGTTATTGTTTTTAAATTTTTTTAAGTTTTGAATTTTAATATAATTTAATTTATTTATTTAAAAAAAAATCAAGTTTTGACAAATTTCAAGTTTTAATATAGTTTCATTTTTCTTATATTTTATTTAATTTTTAAATTTTTTCATATATTTAAATTTGTATTTTTTTAATTTTTAATGTTTTCAAACAATTATTAGACTGCAAAGGAGTCACGTTTCATCGCTAGAAAAAAACGTCCCCCGGAGTTTCCCAAAATGGGGATGAGGGGGAAACGTTTCCCTAGGAGTTTCCTAGTCCCCAGAGCGTGGGGGAGCGCCGGGGGGCGTCCCCCACCTTGGAGGAGGAATTGGGATTGCAGGAAATTTTTTAGTCCTCAAATTTCAACACACCCTTGGTGCTCAACCTAGTGTGTCATTAGGAGGGGTTATTCTACATGGTTCTCTTATGTTGAATATGTGGAAGGTGGACATTTTTGACATTAGATTGTCAAAAACATCATCAATTTGACTTCTCTCGATGTTTTTTTTAACTTCTTGTTCTTCACTTTACTTGCTTGGAAGGCTTCAAGATAACCTTGCATTTATTTTTTTATATTGCTAGAGACTTTGTGCAATGTTTTACTTGGCCTCATTCATGTGCAAAGTGTTGTTTTATCCTATGGATACCTCCACCTTTAACTCTCTTCCCATAACAGTTGCATGTATTTTTCCCCTTTTCATCCAAATGGCAATGAACCCATCTTGGACCCCTCTTCCCCTTAGCAGGCCTGACAATTTTTCTGCCAAGAAACAAAAATATGCAAGTAAAACCCTAGGAATTCTTATTTACCATAGAAAATAACAACAATTGTCAAGAGAAGAAGAAGAGCAACCTTGGCATACCTTCACAAGCCTTCCAAATACTGAGAAGAAGAGTCGCTCCTAACAACAGATAAACAAAACAAAAAAAAATAGCTATCTGAGAACCCACAAAAATCTAGAAATGAACCATTCAATCATCTCCAAAAACAACCCAAAAAAATCACAAATCAAAAAATCAGAGGATGAATTGTTAAACAACAAGAAAAATATAAAGATCTCGACAATATGTTTTGCAATGAATTATTAGAAAAAGATGATGAAATTTCTCACCTAAATGACAGAGTCAAAAATTACTTTCACAAATCAAGAAGACAAAGGTTATGAAGCGGTGTAATAAAAGATGCAACAAGGGAAGGAAGATCTCGAAAATGTATTCAAGAAAAATCTAGAAAAAAAAAGATGAAGAAAATTGTCAATTAAGGAACCTTAATCAAATGCTATTGGAACAAATCAGAAGGTTAAAAGATGAGAAGCTTGAGAATCAAGACATTAAAAATAAAGTCAACAAATTAGAAAATCACGAACTTTCATGTCTAAGAAATCATAATGAAAACCCACTTACACAAATTGGGAAGCTTAATAATAATAAGTCATCACTGAAAAATAAGTTAGAACAACTTATCAAGAAGGAAGCATCAAAGTCTTTAAATGTAAAAATTCAAGTTGTGTAGGAAGGAACAAACACAAATCCAATCAACATCACAACTCAAGATGGTACAAATCCAGTTGAAAGATATCTTCAAATGTTGAAATATAAATGATAGAAATTCCAAGTACACTTACTAATAAAAATTTAGCAATCAACAGAGAAACACCAATGCATGAAGAATATATAATGCCAAAAGTAAATCGAGAAAACATTACAAGTGCAATAAGGTAAGGTCATGCTACAAAGACACCTTATCAACATCCTAATAGGCTAATCACAAGGGCATGTACATTAATCGATCAATGTATCAACATCGCTCAAAATGATAACAATTGATCTATCTACTAAAGAATATTGATGTCAGCGCAATTGAGCCTCACAATAAGAATTCATCTTAGGAATCATATAAGCGCAATGTGCCACAAAAGATCAAATTAAGATGGCCATGTCCTCTTAAAGATTGAAAAGTATGCCCAATGCATAGAAGATCATACCATCATGTATCATCAACCATTTCAACTACAAGAGTAGAGAATTGTGAAACTGTATCCACAATAATAACAAGGATAGGTCTTCCATAAACATGCAAGTACAAAGCATTTCTAAAGGGTAAGGAAATGAAATAAACATTAATATATATAAACATAAATGCCAATAAAAAATAATAATTAATAATTAATGAAGAGGCATCCTAATGAAAGTACATGTCTCTTAGTGAAAAGGCACTTGCTTAGGTATTTATATGGGGTCCTCATTGTATTCAATGATTATCAACATCTCTCATATTTTATTCAATAAACTATTCTAGTCTGGATAGATTCCTTTATATTATTCCAAATGTTTTGGATATCCATTTCATGAACTAAATTGGTTTGTTTCAAATTGTGGACCATGAGCGAAAATAGCAAACTGTGATGTGACTATCTCAAGGTACAAGGGCACACCTGTAGAATCTCAAATCCGCAAGAACCCAGTATGCAAGTTTGAGGCAACCATGGATACATTGCATTGAAGAAAATTACAGGCATGCAGCCCCACTGGACTCTCTCATGCTTTTAGAAAAACATCTTCTATTTGCAGGACTAAGCACAATGATAACGCTGGATCAAGGGCAGTGTTTGCACGAAGCTCATGTGGATCTCTGTGAGAAAGAGGTCTCAAGCCCTATATAAGTTGTAAAGCATCTCTAGGGACATCCAAAATGAATCATTGCAGTGCTAGTAAGCAATGGAAAGAGCGGACAAAAACTTCCTACCCTTAGTTGGACCAAAGGGATAAAAAAGCTCACAATATTGCTAGAAAAAAATGTTGGAAAATGCAAACAAATTACTAAAGAACATGGCCACAAATTTCCTGGAAATTTTATGAAAAGTCAATGTTGGGATCTGCCTCAGTAACTGCCCAGAAGTCTTAGATACTGCACAAAGATAGCAGATTTGTAGCTACATGAGCATGAATTCCAAATCCAGAAACCACAAATTTGCGATGATAGTGAAAATTTCTTTCCAGCTTAAGAACCCATGATTTTTGCAACCACACAACCCATGAATTTACATCTCGAGAGCCCAATAATTCACATCTCTAAGGACCCGCAGATTTGCATATCAAATGCTGAAAATTTTGCGTCTCTGAAACACATGAATTTGTGGCTTCGAAACAAATCAGCTTGCAGTTCAAAGAGCCACGACTTTGCAGCTCCAAAGACCCGCAAATTTGCTGCCAATATTCCTAGTAGGTTGGTTTCTTAGGTAAAAAATATATTAAATCAAATTTGTCTTCCAACTCCTATTTGTTCAACAATATATTACAATAATGTACAAAAAGATGATTGGAAAGGGGCAGGGGATTACGAAGAGTTGGAGTCATGAAAGAATATGCGACATGACTATTGTTTTTCATGTGCCAATCTATGACGTTGTCAAACTGTGTTGGCCCGCTGGTCTAACTTGGCAGTGGATTCTTGATTTGTGATGAGGTGTGCAGTAAATTTATGACATGAACTGGTTGCAGGGTGGGCCATGCAACTTGAATTTTGGGGCATCAGCAACACAGTGAACTCTACCACTCTGAAATGTGCAAGGGGTTGCTCACTGTAATATGTAGCCAATGGTGGTTCTTTTGTGCTATTCCACAACTTTGATACAACGACCAACTCTACAAACCCATAGTTAAAACAAATTCTGGCCAAACTTTTCCTTAGCACAACTCCAACAATCTAGGATTTAGTCCAGCTTTGAACTCATCTAGGATCAAGGAATACTCAAAATTTAATTGCCTTCAGAATCATAGTCACTTGATTGCACAAATTAAGAAGTTAAAGGTAAAAAGAAGTCGCAACAAGAAACACTAAAGCAACTCAGCAGCAAAAAAAATCATTAATTGATGATGAAACAACGACTGATCCCATTGAAATAACGAAGTCATAAGTTTTAAAAACCCAAACTGTGGAAAAAGGAATTAATACATTTCCAAGCAGAATTTTATCAACCAACATATCATCAGAAGTAACAAAAGATTAAGTTTCCAAAATTAAGAAGCAAGATACAAGGATGCTTATCATCATCCAAATTACAAAATTAATTGTATTATTCAACAAGCTAACCAAGGAAAAAATCAATATGAAAAACTAAGTGAAGATCCTGTTATATTGAAGAGAAGCTCAAGTGTGGAATCTTATCATTTCCCAAATCACAGTTGTTGTTGCCACACAGTTTTGCAGGAAATTGAATTAGGGTGGTTCACAATTCGACAGGTCTGCTCAACCCTTCGCAACTCATATCATCAACCATGACAGCATCAAGAACAGAGACTCACACAGAGGCATTACACACCAGAGCAAAATTGTAAAGCCTTTCCGTAAATTTGCTTTAAGGAAAAGACAATATAATAAACATAAATATATAAATGTAAATACTACTAATTAATAATAATAGTTAACTAATGAATAGACACATCCTAATGAAAGGATATGTCTCAACTAGGACATGACCTTTAATTAAAAGGCACCCGCTTTGGTACTCATACAGGGCCCCTCATTGTATTCAACCATTCTATCATCTCTCATATTTTATTCAACACAATATTTTATTCCAGATGGATTCTTTTATGTTATTCAATTTAGTTTAAATATTTATGATATGAACCAGATTGATTTGCATCAAAGAAATGGATCTAATAAACCTCAAGGTTGAGATGAAACATCTGAATTTGCGACAAAAGTCAGATTCTTGAGTTTTCATGGTGTCAAAGCATTTCAGAGATTTCTACACATGAAGTTTTGAAAGCAATTCATGTTAATGGATGCAGCCAAAAAAATAAAGAACGCCATTGACTTTCCCTTTCCATTTTTCTGGATAGAGGATGCTCCTGGAGAGCATGCCTTCTTGGTCCATGACATGAAATATGAATGATATAATATTTACCCTCATCTTTGGCTCTTTAATGAAATATGGAACTAATAGTGAAATTACAAACTTCTGGCGACTGGTCCCATGTACTAGAAGTAAAGATAATACTTGTTAAATTAGAGACACATCAGTCCTATGCATCAAGCAAGTGAACCTACCTTTAACATTGCGCAAGAAAACTATTCAAGGAGGCTAATTTCCCAACAGGATCTCCACTATAATATAACTTTCAGGAACTCAGGCCTGTTATGATGGCTCTTCTTGTTTTTTCAGTTCAAAGATTTATTGTTCCCAGACTTGTAACCTCCTTATGTAAGTCAGTATAATGTATATTTATAACTAGATGTATTTTCTTCATTTTAAGCAAGCAAATATTTAGTAATCCAAGAAGAATTTTTAAAATCTTTTTAAAAACATGATGAAATCTTACCAAAATCTCCTGAAGATCTTTCTCTGTGTATCCACTCACAAGTTTTCCCCTCTCTCTCTTCTTGTATCTGAAAATGGTGTATCCTTCAGCATGAAGTACCAAAGCAACTCAAGAAGAAAGCCAAAAGATAGGAAACTATGATTTAATTGAGAAGCCATTAAAGCAAAATTGCAATGTTATACCATCTTAAAAACACGAACACACATTACCTTCCTTGGGGTCGGGCTGCTTTTAAGATTGTAGTAGTCGTTTCTGTCTTTTTTACTTCCTGTTTCTCCCTGTTTGCCTCTGAAACAAGGGAAGAACAAAATAAAGTGGTGTAAAGAATCATATATCCATGCAAATAAAGATACTATTTTCAATAAAGCATATTTAGCACGATCAAATTTTGGAGGACTCACCTCCATCTTCTGAAGCAGCCACTTGCTGTGATTCACATTACATATTTCCTCGTCAGAGTCTAACAAAAATTGACACCAATATGGAAGAGCATATAAAACTAAATAGGAAAAGAATAACTAAATTAAAGCAAGCTTCTGTCTCGAATCTGCTATCCTAACAAGCAGTCAATGAACTGTCTCGAATCTGCTATCCTAACAAGCAGTCAATGAACAGCATAATGCCACAGCTCAATTCTTTGAGAGCTTGGAAAATGAGATCCTTTGACAGCTAGGAAAATGTGACTGCTCCAATGCTACAAAAAGAAAGCAGATTAACTGCACTTTGTAGACAAAATTCGAACATACCACTTTCAATTTTTTCAAGATATTATCAAATTCAGCAGTATTGAATGTCCAATTATTCGCAACCTTGTCTACACCTACACCTGCACATAACTCAAAGCAGATGCATTCAACAACGATGCTAAATAGCACGTCAAAATGTAGAAAAGAAGTTATAAAACATTAAATATACAATTGAAATCAAACTAGACAGTAACCTGTTGTGTCCTGCTTCTTCTTAACCTTGACATGCTCTTTGATTCCTTGTTTATGTTTTCCCAAGCCTTGGCCTTCTTCCCAACCCTAGCAAATAACACCAATGAAAATTGAAAACTCAGACCACAATGAAAACTCATAATAAATTACCATGTTTCTACCTGCTGTTATTTTCACATCCTCTGAATACAGGAGAATAACGCATTCTAAACTTGAGTAAGCTATCGCAGTCTGTAAAATAATATTGAAGTAACTTTGAAAATACAAGTAAAGTTTAAAATCTCACTTTACAATAAAATGCTGAAGAATTATTGCTATTGAATAATAAAAAATTGATAGCTTTTACAGGTTCTTTACCAAGAAATACACTTCTACAGTAACACATCCAAAGACTTATCATCTATGTTGCATGAGTTCCTGGAACATGGGAACATTGGGAACTTGGGTACGGGTGTCGGGAATGGCCAAAGGTTTCCCAAAAATTTACAGGAAACGGCTAATCGGGAGCGGTTATATTGTTATATAATAAAAAAATTAAAAATATAAAAATAAAAATAAAATACTTTTTTTAATTATATAATTTATATAATAATCAAAATTAATATTGAATCAAAATATTCAAATATTAAAATCAATTTAAATATATAAATATATAATATATAATCTCTCTTATATATAAATATATTCTCTGGGTGTCTCTCTCCCTGAGTCTCTCCCTTTTATATATATAAAATGTCAAGTTCATTAACAATGATCAGTCTTTGAAACAATCTGGCTTAAAAATACAAAGGAACAGTTTTACATATGTTTCTCTAGTTATTCTTAAGAGAAAAAGCAAAGCAACTCTAATGTTTAAGCATTGACTGCCACATACAATATGCACACACAATCTTCTGCGATATATATACATAAACAGCAAAAGAAATACTCATCAGCATGACATCCCAGATATCGCCCTTACATCGAGGTGCCACACGCTTCCTTAACCCATCAAGAGATTGCTCCAGTTTCTCAATTAAGGATATCGGTGTTAAGGATGTCTTTGGCCTTTCTTCCTGCGAAGGTTTCAACATAGGCTCATGTTTTGTGGGCAGTTCAGCATATTTCTCTACAGGCTTTGTATTCCCCAACCCCAGGGAATGCCAGAACTCCAAAAAAAACAGTCTTCAAAGCTCCCGGAACTTTCCCCAGCTCCCATTGCAGCTCCCGCTGAAAAGGTAACATTCCCATATAGTTCCAAAGCTCCCGGGAGCGCGGGAACCATTGGAATGGGTTTCCCACCTCTCGGGAACAGTTCCCGTGTAACACAGCTTATCATCCAGAAGTGGATATGCCAGAGGTTACATGCACACAAGTATTTTCACAAGAAGTAAAAAATAGAAAACAGTTTAATTAACATCAACATCTTTAGATGATCTTTTTAACACTAAAAGAGACTGCACAAAGACAAAACAGATCAAATGATAAAGGCAGCGGAAATATGATTCCCATTGTGCATGACCATTTTCGAACAGTTCATCTGTTCTTTTTAAAATTTTCATTTTTGCAATAAAGATAAGTCTTATAGTAAAGAATTACAAAACACCTCAAATACAATTACTGGTTTATTAATGTCCAACAAATGACCACAAAAGTAGGTCAATGAGACTGAAAGGTACATCCAATGCGAGTACAATGTGGGAGTGCAAATGCAACTCCTAGAAAATGCTAAAGCTAAACCTGGATTGAATGAAGTAAAGAAGAAATACAACAGTATTTCAGCCTCATAAACATGTATATAAATGGATCAAAGGCCCCGATGATGTAAAAGACTAAGTG
The DNA here is from genome assembly GCA_031772625.1 of Pinus tabuliformis. Classification (NCBI taxonomy): domain Eukaryota; kingdom Viridiplantae; phylum Streptophyta; class Pinopsida; order Pinales; family Pinaceae; genus Pinus; species Pinus tabuliformis. Next base: position 662,565,606 of record CM062810.1, on the reverse strand, counting down.
AATAAATCCAGGGCTGGAGGTCGATGATGTCAAGAAGGCCCAAGTCTGATAGCCATTGGTGAGGGGGCAACAGTAGTGTTGGCTCACTGTCGAAGTCCTCTAAATTCAATGAGGAGTTTGGCTACACGATCCTGGGGAGATGTAGGAGCGAGGGTACTCCTAGCATACGAGGCCAAAGGAAAGAAGCTCTGGATAAGTCTTTGGCTGCTCAGCTGGGGCCAGGGAGGCACTCATCAAGGGGGGACCTGTTTGGGGACTGTCTACAACTAATCCCTCTGACGCTCTAGATGTGAGTGATCTGATGTGTTGTTCGACACCTCCATAATGGTCTCGAGGATACTGGTTGGCCTCCCAAGGGATGGGGGAGGGGGGTGCTGAGAACCAACATCTCACTGCTTTGTTATCTGAAATACTCTGGATCTTGGCTCATTGCTTGTTGCTCCAATCATCTGAATCAACTTGAAAATATGTAGGATCTGAGATCTATGTCTGAAAATCTACCTAATGAAGAGGGCTAGAGTCTAGACACCTATGATCAGCATACCCCTTGAATCTCTGTAGAGGCAGTGATAGCAACCCCTGAATCTTGTAGTATAGGGGGGAACCTAAAAAAGAGGTTTTGCTCTGCCTCTGGCTCCTGAAAGTGACATGTCTGCCAGATCCTATCAGATCATGGCATATGGTGGTCAGTCTCCACACGGAGTTGGTGAGAACCAACCCGGAGCTAGCCCAAAGGAGAGCATTCCTAACATAATTTATGCAAACATAGCTTGAGAAGAAATCTAAATAGCTAATGTATCCAAAATCATGTGAAATGTCATACCCTCTAGTTATAATTGTTGCCCGCAAAGGTAACTTTACATCAAATGGACCAAGCAAGGAGAGAGTTGTCAATCTAAGCATCAACGAAAGGGGTGTAAGAACTGTAGAGCACAAGGTTGAATCACCAAGAAGGGAACCTCACTAATGGAGAGGCCAAATAAGATTTGATGATTTTATTGATGTCAATAAGCCAATCAGATTTCTAGGCACATTAGTATCATTAAAGAGCGGGAGCGCAATGGCCACTCCTATAAAAGCATCAAAGTTGATCTAACCTATAAGGCTTAATATCTAGAAAAATAGAAGATGATCCTAAAAGACAAGAGTGAAATCTACTATTAACGAACTCCTCCATCTTTTCCCATTAAGTATAGGATTTTAGTTCTAACAAGAAAAAGAGTAGAGTTTGAGGCCCCTGGAAATGGAAACTGGAATTCACTTTTGAAGGTGTCTCAAAGAAAAGTCCAGGTAAAGTGGGGAGGAAGGTATAGCAATAAGGGATCATAGAAGCATGATAAAATTTGACTATTGTGAAAGGTTTGGTAAGGGCTTTAAAACACAAGCCAAGTTTAATGGATCAACTAAAGGTCTTTATTTTTTGCATGATGTTAGGACTTGGGAATATCAAAATAGAAGATGATCCTAAGATCATTATAACAATGAATAGAGGTTGAACTAAAGATTTGAAATCAAACTCCAGATATGCAAGAATTTATTGAATGTCATGAAATTTAGCATCATCTCTCATCAAATCAAAAGAGGGCAATGCACTTAGACATGTGCAATCATGTGTAGAAATGCTAATGTAACATATCAATCTCATAATGGTGAGATGGATGGATACCAAATTATGGAAATTTTGAACAAATCAAACATAAGAAGCATGTTGTCTTCATTAAGGCAAAGAGATGGAAGGGAGGAGCCGTAGAAGCCCAATGTAAAAGAACTAAAGATGGCAGTAGAGGACCAACAAAACTTGGTGAGGAGGTGAAACGTAATGGAAATTATTTGCTTGAAAAAATGCCAATAGACGGCATAAAAGTTGACAATAGAGGATCTTAATGATTGAATCCATAGAAATAGAAGAATGTGTTTATGCTTTATAAAGAATTAGGAAAAGAGGTTCATGACCTCTTGATAAGAATGGAAGAAGAATTCACCGACTCCAAAGAACAAACCTTAAGAACTCGGAGATTCATTAATTCTTAGTTTGAGGGTGGTGAGATAAGATAAGATAATTATAATATTGTCCAACAAATGACCACAAAAGTAGGTCAATGGGAATCTTGAGTACAATGATGTTGATACAAAGCACGAGTACCAAAATGTCTCTTATATAAAGAACAAAAGTAAAGTAAAACATGAGGACCGTATGCTAAACCATGGAAAAACCCTCGACCCCAAGTGCGAGAGGTTGCAACAGGAGGGAAGTGTGTAGAGGGAAAGGATTTAGGGATTGGATCATGGTCCACTAGACATTTCTATCCTAACATTCGAGGTTGAATGAAGAAAACTCAAGATGGAATGATGCCTGGAGGAAAAGCTAGAAGAAGATTTGGACCCTCTATTGTAGTGATGCTTGGAAGAAATAACTCGTTGTTAATGTCCAAGTGATCTAGTCTACCTATTGGTAAGGGGATCTAGATTGGTGATGTCTCTAATGCCCCTCGAGTACACACTCGAGTCTACACTAATCTAGAGTCAAAAGCAACATTGCCACCATTTTGTCTCTTTGGTGCTCCTAGTTGATGGGAGCACAGTAAAGAAGGAAGTAATCCACTAAATGGGATGAGGTCTAGGAGTAGGCCAGAGAATGTAGGCATAGAATATGAGGGCCCCCTCCATGTAAAGGGCTAGACATCTTTGGTTTGAGCACTGGAAGAAACTAGATAGGGTCTGGATCCCCTTGAACAATCAACAAAATCTCCCAACAATCTCAATAATAAATGAGGCAACAAAACATGAAATGCTCCTCTATCTCAATCTCTCAAAGGTGGCACAACTAGCAAATATTGTTTAATCAATCAATCTGATGATCCATCTCAATGTACAATCTATGAGAACCAACTCTAACTGTCCCTATGGAATTTGAAGGGCGTATGTCCAATGGTAAGTAATGGGGCCGAACAATGAGTCCATCCCCCATCATCATTAAGTGCTCAACATACAAGGCCATCTTTGAGCGTAACCCACACTGAGGGTTTATCCAAGTGACATACATATTGCCTATACATATATCATGTTTGGCTAGTAAAAAGAGAAGCTCGAGCCTACCCCTATTACATACAAATTTACACCATTACATATACAACCACGATATATAACCCCTTTAGGGGTCATATCAAATGTCCTAGCAAGCTACACTAGGTGTTAAATTTAAGAATGGTACCTTCTTGCCATATGGCCCCCACTTCTTTGGTAAACATAATCAAAATTTTGCCATGTTGATTAAGTTTCAAAAAATTTCAAGCAAGCCTTATGATTGAAGTTTTTCCACTTATATCTAGGACTATAACACAAAAAACAATACATGTTTGTGTTATATGATCACTCTATAAGTAACATGTAAGCAATATTATATTTACTATTAGGTTACTTCTTTGGTGGCTGAACCACCTAAACCAATAAAGGCGTACTATAAAATGATGCACTCGTGTAACTTAGGAGAATGGTACTTGTTATTGTTAGAAAATCAGAAAGACCAAAAGATTTTCTCTTGTTGATAATTACTTGTGATTTCCTTGAGTTATTATTATCTTTCTTATGTTCTTTTATCTTAGTTCATCAAGCAATTACCAAAACCAAAACATGAAGATCAAGGACACCAGATGTAGGCACACAGCCAGGGAAAAACCCCTATATAGGGGAAAACTCAGTCAAGAACTCTTCCTTCAATAATTCAAATGAGATAGACCAAGACCCTAGATTAACAGACCTTCCTCCTCCACCAAGTCATCCCTCAAACTGTTCTTCCAACCTTCAAAGATCAACTGCAAACTGCATCAGGGAAAAAATTTCAACCCTATTGCATCAAAATTTTGGCCCAGCTTCAAGACTGCAATTTCGGCCCTCTAACAACTTCAGTTCCTTCGCATGTGTGAGATAAGAGAGACAATTTCAACTTCCTTAGTAAAATATTGACCTCCTTCTTTGCTAGGCCTTTCCTTCTTCCTTCTTAAATTTTACACTCTTTACTGCTTCCAGCTACTACAATTCGAACATATCTGTGTTATCCTCCAAATGAGTCGAGTTGTTGCTTATATAGAGTTATTCTAGGTGATCAAATTCTTCCCTTGAGATCGACTTGGTGGAGGAGGCCTAATTGACCTATTTTACATTAAAATAATTTTCTTTCTTGACAAATAATTCCCAAGAAGTGTTCTTTACATTATGACATGGACAAGGACACTTGACATAAACCCTAGAAGTCTTCAATGGAGACTTTGACCTAAAAACAATTGACCCAAGCATGAAACCCATGCTTTAATAAGTCAATTTATTTAATAATAAAATTTCTTTTTCTTTCTTTTGACAAATACATTTCAAATACAATTATGAAGACCGACACTAGTTACATTCTTCAACACTCCCTCTTAACTAGGGAAGTATTCATAATCACCTATATTTATAGAGGTACATGGAAGATCTCCAAAATGAACTACAAAGAGTTCAGCACACTCAGTGCTACAGACTAGATTCCTGACCAGGGTAACCTATCTAGGTGGGACTAAGATGGACTAAATCTTTCATCCAGTGTAGGTACCATCAAGCTTATTTACTAACCATCAACCCAAGGATCTAGGTGTGTATCCAAGGCCAGAGCTCCAAGACCAACGCCACCCCCCCTCTTCGGGATCTAGACATCAACACATAGGCCAGCCCGATGTCCTCCCATGCATCCGCCATTAGATGCTTCATCTCTCCCTAATAAACTAGATATATCCATTTGTCCAAGAATGTTTCCCAAGTGTTCATCCTTCTTTATGGAGAGATTTACATGTTCAAACATAACCCCAATCAGTAATAAACTTTCAAATATACATATACAAGTAAATACAAATCTTCGGGGCTCTTAATCATCTTAATGCAACTTAGTTATTTATATTCAAATATTCGGAATCTTTTCTTCTTTCATTTCTTTAGCAGCACCAAGACATCCTCAATATATTGCAGATCTATTCGTTCTCTGATTTCTTCTATAAGGTATCCATCATGACTATCATAATATGCCCTCCCTCTCAACTGGGGAGACATATTCTTTTGTTCTAACCATGCTCCCTCTTAACTTGGGAGATCAACCACTTCCTTCATCTATAACATTGGAGAACCTTTCATGGCTCTAACCCTTCTTATGGCATAACTTACTTTATCATGCTTATACGAACATCTTCATCATTTGAAAATTATGTCCCTGCCAAACTTTAAACAGCAAGTACAACCAAATACAGACATATAGAAGCATGAAGTTAACTAAATCCAAAAATATGTCAATACAATGGAAGCATCAAATATCTAAACCTAGTTAGGTTCACGAGACACGTCAACTTCTTGCTAGGGTTTTGTACAATGTCATTAGGTATCTAGCGCACCACTAGGGGAAGGTGAACCACTCAGCCTATGGTCGCTCATAGCTCCAAGAAGTACCCCAAGCCCCCAGGAGCTTCAAGAGCTTAGTGTCCAACTCCTATGAGACCCTCATAGGAGGGTCCTTCCATGACTCCAAGTCTCTCTCGAAAAGTTAAGAATTTGAGCTTCCCCAAAGGCTTCGTGAGAATGTTTGCGACCTTCTCATCAATGTACAAAACCCTATCAATGTACCATCAATGTACCATGCTTTAACCCAATTCACTTCAATGTTCCTTATCAACCCAATGACAATTTCCAGTTTCCAGTAGCATCACATTGATAGTAAATGCAAATAGAACATAAAAACATGTGCAGAAGACAAGCCAAGACAAGAGGACACAAGATTATACCACTCTCCATTGACAAAAGTCGGTCCTTGATCCTAGGTCAAGTTGTTGAACACCATGCGTCCTAGTCATAGGGAGTACGGCAATACACAATGCGTCCATCGGTAGTGCTATGGTCCCTAACCATCTTTTCCCAACTCATTGACCAGATGAGAGGTACTTCCCATGAGTCTTGAACTCCACGGGTAGGATGTGTGTTGGGGCATCAACAAGAGAAGGTGAACCATTCATCCTGCTCATATGCCATAGGAGAAGGTGAACCACTCATCCTATGCATATGTCAATTGTAGGGTAAGGTGAACCACTCACCCTAAATACATGTGTCTGCAATCGTAGGGGGAAGGTGAACTTTGAAAAAGTAATCCACCCCAATTGAAGCTGCAACACTTATTCCTTTTCTTATTAGGAAACATAACTACATAATGCCCCATGTTCTGAAAAGCAATGCATCTCACTTTGTTCATGTCATTCTCCTTCTTCATTTGCTTACCCTCCTGCTTGATCCCACTCGTGGCACCCTTTTTGGACTTCATTTTGCCCTTTGTGGTAAGAGCAGCATTCTCCTCGTCATCCCCATCGTGCTAGCCTCCACTCTTAGCATTTCATCTTATCTCCTCTTGACAAAAATCATCCCACAATCTTCCCTAAATTGGAATGAATACAGAACCAGATTCCTAACACACAAAACATATAGCAGAAGCAAAAATAATTACTTGTTTTGAATCACACACACATAAACAGATTTTTTCCCAATCAACAGTTCTTTATTAATAAATTAATCACAAAACCTACTTGGGCTCTCTTACCAGGGAGATAATGGCCCAACTAAGAAAATACAATACTAATCACTAGCCTCATTGCACTCTCTCAGACCCAGCACACGCTCATTGAGAAGCCACTCTCAATCTTGTGTTGTTGTTATGTCTCATCTCCTCACCTTAGCCTTGCTTTATAACTTAACATTGAGCTAAAACCCTAATCCTAACCCTAAACCTAATCTCAAAGTGATGGACGACCGAGATTAGATCTCGCATCACTTGGCATCGACGACTAAGATTAAAAACTAATAATTTACTTTATCTAAGTTTTCATTTTAGCTCAATAAGCCAACATATAATTATGTGTTTTTCCTAAGTTTTAACTTAGGCTAAGTTACATCAACAAGTTATGTACTTTTTATTTCTTCATACGAAAAGAAAATTGCCCATAAAAGAAAATTTATTTTCAGCCCTTTTAAAAAAAACAAATTTTGTTGTGTTAAAATTTTCTCCGTTCATATGATCCCAACCAACCTGCCTTCGGCAATCCAATACGAACTTTGACCTATAATTCCGAGATCGATTCAAATTTGGTGCTCTGATACCATGTTAAATTTTTTGAACTCGGCACCCAGTATTGGGTTCCCAACAATTATTAACAGAACGAATACATGACCAGATTCCTAACACACACATAAAAAAATTTATGCCCAATCAACAATTCTTTATTAATAAATTAATCACGAAACTTACTTGGCCTTCCATATCAAGGATAATAGCCCAGTTGAGAAAATACAATATTGATCACCAGCGGCACTACACTCTCAAAACCAGCCTCTCTCAATCTTGTGCAGCTCTTATGTCTCATCTCCTCACCTTAGCCTTACTTTATAAATCTACATTGAGACAAAACCCTAATCCTAACCCTAACCCTAATCTCAAAGATATGGACGGTCGAGATTAGATCTCACCTCACTTGAGATCGATGGCTAACATTAAAACTTAATAATTTGCTTTATCTAAGTTTTTATTTTAGCTCAATAAGCCAACATATAATTATGTGTTTTTTCCAAAATTTTAACTTAGGCTAAGTTACATCATCAAATAATCTAAGATGATATGTGGGCGACTGTTGCACGCCTATACACAAGGCCTATGCAGAAGTACCTGCCCGAGCTACAAACTCAACAGCAACAATCCCATCAATAAAGATATCCCACTTCTTCGAAAAGCCACTCAAGGCTGACCTAACTAATTGCTCTTCCGAAATGGCCTCTCCCATTGTTGCCAACTCATCTCTCACTTGAGTGATTTTAGTGAGGTATGATGAAATTGTGTCGGTCTTGGTCATCTTGGTACTCAGATTTTCCCACAATACCATTTTCATGTTCTCATTGGTACTTTGGTAAAGCTTTGTTAAGGACTCCCACATCTCAAAAGAATACTTCTTCCCTGAAACATGGGGAATGAGGTGATCTTTGATGGCATCTAGGAGAAGTCTCTTTTCCTTGACATTCTTCTTGTTGAACTCAACCAACTGATCTTGAGGAGTGGGTGGTGTCACTGCCTTCTCAACAATTTCCCACAATTCAAATTCTTCAAGCACCAAGACCATCCTCTCCTTCCATGGACTAAAGTTATCAGCCCCATTCAACCTGTCCTCAACCCTCAAACTTGTTGCCATTTGACCTACTCAACCCAACACCAAGTTCAAATTTGTCACAAGGTAAACAACTGCTCCCTCTCATAAACAAATCCATGTTAATGCTTGTTGATTTGTTGCTTGTTTGTTCACTTTCTCAGCACTTTTGTCCCAGTGAGTCAACTTTATTTCCCTCACTAACTTAATCATTATTGTCCTATATATTACTTAATACACTTTACCTATTCTCTACATTACCAATTCTTATTAACACTTTATTATTACGTTTCATTAACCTTATATTAACTTCATTAATACATCACATTTCATATTAAATATAAACTTTTTAAAAGACTTTACCTAATACATTAAGTTTTGTTAAAAACCCCAAATCTAATATTACTTACATTTATCACTTTACATTTCACTTCATATCACATTACATTTCATTAACATTAACTTAATCTTGAATTTTATTATTTATTATTTATTAGGATTCTAAATCTTGTCGGCTCCTTACCATTCTTCTCCTCCTATTTTAGGTATTCATTCATATATATACATATCACTTTCATATGATCAGACTTCCACATTTTAATTATTTCTGAAGATGAACCACATAAGATGGTTCGAAACGTCGATATAACCAATTTCAATGCGATGCATCCGAAAACTACACACAACACAAATTGCAGAAGCCGCGATGCATTCGGAAACTACACACAACACAAATCGCAGAAGCCGCGATGCATCCGAAAACTACACACAACACAAATCGCAGAAGCCGCGATGCATCTAGAAACTACACACAACACAAATCGCAAAAGCCTCAGATATATAACTTTTGCCCACTTGGCTTTGATACCATGTAGAAAATTATGTTTTAGACCCTACCCAATTTCTATTTTACTGAAGTCTCATCATGTTTAATGCCTAACCCACATGTTTATTTGTTGTTGTCATAATCATGAATATTTCAAAAATTGAAACACAAGTCTAATCTAACTTTGTTGAGACAAAACAGAAGCAAACCCACAAAATTTTTGCACAAGGATTTTGGTCAATAACCCCTAAGAAAACCAAGAAGGGAAGACCAATGTGAGAGAGAGGAATTTCTTACTTCTTTCATATAAATTTTATAGCAATTATTACAACATTAAATGACTGACTTATCTCTTGGAATTCATGCCTAGAATTCCTAGAAATTTGTGTTGCTAGTCCCTTTAAATTTGTGCCAGTTGTTGCTCCAAAAACTGTGCAATGCATGTTAAAAATTCTAGGGCGATATATTGATTTTTGAACACTGATAATTACTTGTGATTATATATAGAATCCTTCCAACAATTACTAATTTTCTATCAAGCAACTATACTTCAAAAAATCAAACATACAAGAGTAAGAAAGCAGAGATCACAATGCACAATATCAACACAATGATTACCCTGGGAAAACCCACTTGGGGTAAAAACCCAACAACTTCTTTCCTTAAAGAACCAATCCAACAAGAGATATCAAAGTCAAAGATTATGGTCAAACTAACTAGCATTCACCAAGTGTCCAAGTCAACCCTCCTCAAACTGAACATAGAAGATGTACCTCTAAATACTTGGCCCTCTATCACAAATATCAATCACAGGTTCAGACCTCTGTCACAATAGCCTCCATAGGTTCAGATCTCTATAACAATAGCCTCCACAGGTTTGAATCTCCATCACAAGTGTCACCACAGATTCAGCCTTCTTGCATAGGTGTATTGCAATTCGAACCTCTCTTATAGAACCAAATCACAGAGTTATTTGCCACAGAATTTGGCTCATGCACAGGATACAAATCACTAGCTTTGTCCTTCTAGAACAGATATGGAGCACAAAGATACTTTGTATTCCAAGAGACTTCTTCGATCTGCTTCTTCACTTGATTCGTATGCCCAGGGCTCACTTGTCTATGCTCGGACGAGTTGATTCGTAAGCCCAGAACTCACTTGCTAGCTGACTTGACTTGAAGAGACGAAGAATCAACTTTAACACTTGGGAGCCAAAACCAAAATTTCAAAATTTAAATTTTTGTTCTTTTAATAAATACAAAATTTGATTTTCTCATGAGCATGAAGAACATGCTTTACATGAACAAATACATCAATAAATCAATGAAGACCGACCATAGCTACAAAAATTCAACACCCCCTCTTAGCTAGGGAGGTATTCATAATGACTATCAAGATAATCTCAAGTTTACAAGTTCTCTAAGGAAAAATCAAGATTAAGATAAGCATCATCAATATCATAATCACCAACATCATAGTCCTCAACAAAAATAAGCAAGCTCTCTCTCGAAAGAGATCAGAGCATGACGTTGGGGGGCTACAGCCTCTAGGACCATACTCCCTAATTCTGGTCACAGTACTTGAAACAAGCACAACATCCCTAATTCTGGTCACAGTATTTGACATAGGGAGAATGTTTGTCCACTAGACCATTCTTCCTAATTCCAGTCAATATACTTGATACAAGGATAACATCCCTAATTCTAATCAGAGTATATGACACAGGAAGAATGTTTGTCCATGATGCTATCTAATATATCAAGCCATTCTCCCTAATTCTGGTCAAAGTACTTGACCCAAGGATAGCATCCCTAATTTTGATCAAAGTACATGACACAGGGAGAAAACACATCCATGATGCAATCAACACTCCCTCTCAATGAGAGGGGCATTCTCCACAAGACCAAGCTTGTCCCGAAAGTACACAAACTTCACTTTGGAAAGAGGCTTTGTAAGTATATCAACAATCTGCTCATGAGTGGAGATGTACTGGAGCTTGACAGCTCCCTTCTGCACCATGTCTCGAATGAAGTGATACTTGATTCCAATGTGCTTCAACCTCCCATGGAAGACAGGATTTTCTGAGCTTTATACAACTTTGATTATCACAAAAGATCACGGTCGATTTCAGCACCTCATCAAATAAACCTGCAAGCAATTTACGAAGCCAAACTGCTTCACAACTAACTGCACAGGCTGCCATATATTCTGCTTCCACAGTGTTGAGAGCAATGGAGGTCTACTTCCTGCTCATCCAAGAAACCATCGCAAAGCCCAAACTGAAACAACCACCAGTTGTACTTTCCCCTCTTCGGCACTTCCAGCCCAATCAAGTCGAAGTATCCCTGTAGTCGAACCTCATTGCTTGCATCATATCTTAAGCAATAGTTAACAATACCACGAAGATATCTCAAGACATGCTTTGCGGCAATCCAAAGATCATGATTAGACTCCATCACAACAAAGCAAATATCTGGCCTCGTATTAACCAAATACATCAATGAACCAACCAGTTGTTGGTATATAGATGCATCAACAAGATTAGAATCAAAACTCCTTAGCTTCTTCAAATTTGTTATCATAGGAGTTGTCATAGGTTTACAATCCATCATGCCAAACTTCTAGAGGATCTTGATAACATACTTCCCTTGACCAAGGAAGATTTCACCAGGTTTCTGCCATACTTCTAGTCCCAAGTAATAGTGCATTAGCCCAAGATCCTTCATATCAAATTCAGCAGCTAACTCCCTCTTACACTAAAGAATGAGATGCTCCACACCTATCAGCAATAAGTCATCCACATATAGCAATAGAATCACAGCCTCATTCTTCATAATCTTAATGTATAGGTTCAAATCAACATCACTCTTAACGAAACCAAGCCTTGTCAAATAAGCGTCAATTTGTGAATACCAAGCTCTAGGAGCTTGCTTCAATCCATACAAGGCTTTCTTCAATCTGCATATGTGAGAGTCTTTCCCATGAACCTCAAACCCTTGAGGTTGCTCTATGTATACCTCTTCATCAATTACACCATTAAGGAAAGTTGTCTTCATGTCCATTTGATGTATATTCCATCCCATAGAAGCTGCAATAGAAACAAGAGATCTAATAGTTGTGTACTTGGCAGTTGAAGCAAAGATTTTGTCATAATCTTCTCCCTCTTTCTGGGAGAATCCTCTAGCCACAAATCTAGCCTTGTACTTGTCAATGCTTCCATCTGTTGCATGCTTAATCTTATAAATCCATTTGGAGGTTACAATTGACTTTCCTTCGGGCCTTGGTACAATTTCCCATACATCATTCTTCATAATTGATTGATACTCTTCCATCATCGCATCCTTCCAAACTTGTTGTCTTGCTGCTTCTTCATAAGTAGAAGGTTCAGAATTGATGAGCTTAGTCATCAAAGCTACATACCTGGAATACTTCTTTGGCTTCTTGCTTTCTCTAAATGTGCCACAGGGAGTTGCATGTCCTTTTGCTTCTTGAAGAGTAGTTCTAAGCCACATTGGTCTTTTCTTGTTCTCAGGAACAATAATGGGGTCCACAAGTTCACTTGGTCCTTCAAGTTCTTCTTCTTGATGATCAACAAGTGGTTCTGAAGGATTGGAATGCTTTTCTTCATTGTCATCAGAGTCCATGGGGACTTCTTTGGATTTCTTGAAGGCAACATTCTCATCAAAAGTGACATCTCGACTTACTTCAATTTGACATTGTCCTTGGATGTAGATTCTGAAGGCTTTTGATGATTCACTATATCCAACAAAGATTCCCTTCTTTCCTAAAGGGTCAAGCTTCTTCCTTTTGTCCTTGGGAATGTGAATGTAGACAAGACAACCAAAGATTCTTAGATGATCAACCCTTGGCTTGTGACCAATGAATGCTTCTTCAAGAGTCATGTCTTCTAGAATTCTGTGAGGACTTCTATTTTGAATATATACAATTGTCTTGGAGGCTTCTTCCCATAGGAACTTGGGAAGGTCTTGATCATATAACATAGCTCTAACGGATTCTTCAATAGACTTGTTCTTCCTTTCTGCTACGCCATTTTGTTGTGGATTATAGGGAACTATTATCTCCCTCTTAATCCCAACTCCTTTACAGAATGCAACAAGCTCTCTTGAAGTGTATTCCCCTCCATTATCAGATCTCAAAATTTTGATCCTTTTCTCTGACAGATTCTTGACCTCGACCTTGAATTCCTAGAACTTGTTGAATACTTCATCTTTAGACTTCATGAAATAGATCCATGTCTTTCGTGAGTAGTCATCAATAAAGGTCACATAATATAGAGAGCCATAAAGAGATTTCACAGACATGGGACCACACACGTCAGAATGGATTAGATCCAAAATTTCTTTGGATCTACTATCACTACTAGGAAATGATTTCTTGACATTATTTCCAAGAGCACACCCCCTACATACTCCTTCATGATCTACTTGCACCTTAGGCACGCCTGAAACCATTTGACTTAATCAAAGCAAAGCTTTGTAATGAAGATGGGCATACCTTTTGTTATCCTCCACAATGTCCCAAACTGAGAGGAGATCGATGGAGGTAACCACAGACCAAGCTTTCAGTTTGGTAGCTAGCCCTACCAAACCAGAGAGGGTTCTCTCTATGATCACAGCCAATGAATTGACTGGAAAAGGAATAGATTTTAGGCTAGGTATACTAGGCTCAGATAGGGTTTGAAAGTTTTTAGGGTTTGATGTTGGATAAGGGAGAAAAACTGGGTAGGTAGGTCAAACAATCAAAGGGTTATAACAACAAAGATATGGAAGAGCAAGGTAACAATAATTTTGTGATGGATTTAGGGAGTGTGTTTGAGTGTGAGGGAGGATAAAATGTATAGGAATAGGGTTTGTAGGCTTGCAAACATGAAAAGGAGGGCTTCCCACAGAAAACGCAATGAGGTAGTAGCTTGAGACCAATTATTTGAAATGTCTTTGACCATGAAAATGTTGAGGAAGTGGTTGGTGATGAATTAGATCTCTTTAGCAATGAAATGAGTGAGGAAATGAGTTATGATGGTCTTTTACAGCTTATAGAAGTCAATTTCTTTTCATAGTAGTGGGGTGCCCCACACTATGTCTTTTTCACTTTTTCTTTGGAAACTGTGTAGCTTACGAACATTCAATGCAGTTTTCTAAACATAACTTATTACATCACTTTGAAATGAATTACACTTAGAAACAAAACTTTTTGAGCAAATCCTACCTCTACTCCTTCATTTCCCAGTTTATTGAATGAAATGACAGTTTTGATGACTCTAACCCTAATGACCTAATGGTGACACTAAGCTGAATGAAGACCATGGTGACATGATTGAGATGGGGATGAGGATTTGTTCAATGATGGCACATTCAACTAAGTGATAGCAATTACCAGAACATGAAAATTTTGAAGGAGCAGCAATGGACCTAGACACACAAGCCAATGACCAAATTTTATTCTGAAAACCTAGTGACATGATAAAATTTGACTTTGAGGCCCCTAACAAACCTTGTAAGAGCATATTTGATCACTGGTGACAGGCAGAACCGACTGACACTAACACCTTCTATGCCATAATTTACATGGATTGATATCAATATAAATCAAAACTTGAGGAGGTTGGTTTAGAAGTTTGTAGAACCTTCCTTCACGAACATCAATGGTTCTAGTATTTTCTATGCCAAAGCATTTGGACCATACAACTACTTTTCCATCAATAAATGCTACTCTATCACCTTTATCTTCTAAACATGAAATGGAAACCAAATTCTTTTTCAAACCTGGTACATAGAGTATGTTGTTAAGATGAACATTCTCTCTTGATTCCAGCTTGATAGATGCAAATCCAATGCCTTCAACAGGGTAGCTATTCTTGTCTCCAAGTTCCACCTTGTGATATGAACTTCCTTTCAATAGACTTGAGAGTTGGTCACGTTCACCTGTCATGTGCCTTGATGCACCACTATCGATCAGCCACATATCATCATCTTCAACAAAACCTGTAAGAGCAAAGAAGTAATAAAAATTTTTGTGACTTTCATCCTTGACTTTCTTGGGGTGCTCCTCATCTTTTGCTGTAGATGCATGATGTTTTCCCTTCCTCTTCTTATCCTTTGATGCTTCAGGACAACTACTTCGATAATGTCCAAACATGTGACATCCATTACATTGGACTTTGGACATGTCTCTTTTTCCTTGAGGCTGGGGTCTTTTGCCTGCATTCTCATTTTGAAAACCAAGCATCTTCTTACCATTATACCTTCTAGATTTTGCAGCAAAGGCTTGAGATTCTCCTTCATCATATCTTTGGATTTTCCCTTTAGCAATAAGTCTAGATTCCTCTTGAGTGCAATTGGTCCATAATTATTCAAAGTTTGGAGTATCCTTTCTAGCACAAATGTCAGTTGCAAAGGAATCCTATAAATCTGGTAGGCCATTGAGAGCAATAGTGATTAATTCAGATTCAAAAATGACTACACCCATACTTTGCAACTAATCTCTTTTGTGAGCAATTCTCATGAAGTAGGAGGCCACAGATTTACATTTTTGCATCACGAAGTTGATTTCTCAAAGACATCTTTTGACCAATGTTTTTAATTGAAAACAAATCAACAAGAGTATCATATGTTGAGAATAATAGCGAGAAAGGGTTCCTTGATTTGTGCTTTAATCATAGGAACCACAACGAGTTTACCCTTGGCATGCT
This sequence comes from Pinus tabuliformis, assembly GCA_031772625.1. NCBI lineage: Eukaryota > Viridiplantae > Streptophyta > Pinopsida > Pinales > Pinaceae > Pinus > Pinus tabuliformis. The sequence goes on along the minus strand of CM062810.1, from coordinate 662,549,879 downwards.
CAAGTTTCCTACAATTTAGGACGATTTCCAAAAATTTAGGAATCATTCCTGAAAATCAGGAAGCATTTAGAAGCAATTAACTGATGTGTTAAAGTGGAAGGTCAAGCTATTACTCTTCTAGTGCGAGTTAATTGAGGAAAAGAATGTGTGTTTGAGTCTCAAGTCCTTGATTTGAGATAGGACAAGTTGCATGAGTAATTAACTCATGCTAACTCAATCAATCACAAAAGCAAACTCGTTAATTAGAAACTCACTAAACTTAGCCATTCAAATTGCTTTAAAAGGAGGAACGAAGGCACACTTTGATTCATTGTCTTGTTAGCATGAGTTGGTGAGACAAGACAATATGGCTCACGGGTTGGTGAAAAGGTTGCACAGGTTTATGTGTGGAGCTTGTGAGAGAAAGGTGTGCCAAAAGAAGCTTGTACACATAAATTAAGAAGGCAAGGATCAGCGATCTTGCAAGGATTTCAAGCCTGGTGTCTGGGAGGGAAAACAAGGTTGTTTTCAGATTGAAACAAGTTGTATTTGTAAGAGATCTATTGCTCAAATTTCTTCAATAAAATTCTCAATCAAGCAGAGGGTTTTCCCAGTTGGGTTCCCTAGAAAAAAATATTGTGTTTTGCTACTATGTGACTATGATTTATTTCTGTTCCTATTCTGCTGCACAGTTTAGTAGAGAAAATTTGTGTTTGTATGAAAAGAAATTATATTTCAGATTGTTCATATTAGCAGATCAGAATTTCGTGGATTTTCTACATCATACACTTCCTTTTATGTAGCTAATTCTGAAACAAATGGAATCAAATGATCCTTAAGAGATTCGAATAAAATTCTTTGAGCCTTGACTTCACCCTTTCTAAACCTTGCTTTCACAACATCGTCGTCATCATCATCACCTGGTTTAGGTACTTTGCCTTGGACATATTGTAATACTTCATGTTTTTATATGACAAGGTCAATCCTCTTTTTCCATGCTTTGAAGTTAGAGGCTCCATCATGTTTGTTGCCCTCCTTGCATATATAAGTGCCATTTGCTCAGGAGTCTTGGACATAGAGATAAGATATTTCAACAAGGGAGAGATTGATCCAACAAGATGTGATCTTCAACTTTCTTCCTTCACCAAAGCTCTGAATCCATGTTAAAAATTCAAGGGCGGTATATTGATTTCCGAACAATGAAAATTAATTGTGATTAAATATAGAATCCTTCCAACAATTACTAATTTTCCATCAAGCAACTATACTTCAAAAAATCAAACATACAAGAGTAAGAAAGCAGAGATCACAGTGCACAATATCAACACAATGATTACCCTGGGAAAACCCACTTGGGGTAAAAACCCAACAACTTCTTTCCTTAGAGAACCAATCCAACAAGACACATCAAAGTCAAGGATTATGGTCAAACTAACCAGCATTCACCAAGTGTCTAAGTCAGCCCTCCTCAAACTGAACAAAGAAGTTGTACCTCTGAAATATTCGGCCCTCTATCACAGATATCAATCACAAGTTCAGACCTCTATCACAATAGCCTCCACAGGTTCAGATCTCTGTCACAATAGCCTCCACAGGTTCAAATCTTTTCCACAAGTGTCACCATAGATTCGACCTTCTTGCACAGTTGGTATATCGCAGAATTCAAACCTCTCTTATAGAATCGAACCACAGAGTTATATGCCACAAAATTTGGCTCATGCACAGGATACAAATCACTATCTTCGTCCTTCTAAAACAGATATAGACCACTTAGATACTTCGTATTCCAAGAGACTTCTTCGATCTACTTCTTCACTTGACTTGTATGCCCAAAACTCACTTGTGTATGCTCAGACAAGTTCTGCCTTTGAGGAGGACAAAGAACTATTATTTATAGCCATTCATGAGGTCGAATGGGTGTCAATGCTAGCTGAGCCGACTTGAAGAGATGGAGGGCTGACTTGAACACTTGGGAGCCAAAACCAAAATTTAAAATTTTAATTTTTTGTTCTTTTAATAAATACAAAATTTGATTTTCTTATGAGCATGAAGAACATGCTTTACAAGAACAAATAAATCAATAAATCAATATGAAGACCGACCATAGCTACAAAAATTCAACAGTGCAGACTTCAATTTTTGTGCCCAAACTCGCTCAGAAATTTGTGCTTGACAGCCCCCTCAAAATGTGTGCTTCTTGTATGAATTTCCCAGCAGAAATTCCCGTCGAAAATCATGCCTATTCCTCGATTTTTACATTGTTCTGTTGTACTGACAGCCAGCAATTGATGTGATGTCAGTCCTCAATTTTTGTTCCTGTTGACCCTCGAATTTAGTGCCCAGAATACCTTGATTTCGCACTGCCTCTGCTGCAATTAATTCATTGAACACTCCTCAAATTTTGTGTTGTACTCTACCTCGAAATTCATGTCTTCTTTGTTGTTGTACTTTGTTGTACTGACTTTTCTTTGTTGTACAAACTGCTCTCTCAGCCCTCTTATCCTCTTCTCCAAAGCTCATGAACAATGACTACATCATGGTGCCTTTTTTCTTGCTTGAGTTTCCATTTTGTTTTCTCATAATAAAGAGTAACCTAACCCTATGATCTAATGGTTGAGATTAGATCTTACCCATTGAGATCAAGGGTGGGGATTTAATCTCTCATTGACCCACTTAGTCACTTTGTCCCCTAAGTCACCTTTTCATTTAATTCACAAAAAGTCACTTTATGACTTTATATCTCATAAAGTCACATTAACTTTATATCACATAAAGTTATATGTCAAGGGGTCATGTTGGACACTTTTTCCTTGACAAGACACCAAGCCTATGGAAACACTTGTCTTTGGTACACTTTTCTAACAGATGCTGATGCAGATGAATATCTTATGTAACCTTGCATGTCAATGACACCATTCCCATAAAGTAAACACCAAGTCATACCATTGTCATTTACATTTACACTTTGATTGGTTTTTCAGGAAATACTCCTTTTCCTAGACGTTGGCACACCTTATAGGGTTTTACAATGATCCTTCCACACCTAAACTTTGCAAATTGCATAAATTCATAACCTAGTGTGAAGTTTGAAGATGATACCTAATAGATTTTACATTGGACATGGCTCAATTTTTAAGTTGCATTGACTCTTGTACATATGTCGGATGGTCGCAATTGGATGCATGGAGCCCTTCCTTGATGATGTGTCTTGCATAGGTATTTGAGGACATTTATGGGTCTTCTTCCACACTATATGGAGGACAATGGAGATTTCCTTGAGGACGTCACACTTGGAGATGACCTAGCACCTTTAAAGAGAATGTGACACTTTGTTGGAGGGGAAAGTGCACCTTCTGGAGGGAATATTTCACTTTTAAGACCATTTCACACCCTTCACATGATTTTGTGAAGGTAGTCAGCTTCAGCAGCAATTATCTTTTGATACCCAAAATTTGGCCAAATCAATGCCACTAAATGCAAAATGGCCACAGGTTTTCCAAAATGTGGTCATGATAGAAATTCAAGCAAAAATTGACACAATTATGGTGCTTTTAAAATCTATTGCCAACAGATTATCATGAATTTTTTACCGCTTGTGAGACACTTTTTGAGGAGGTCATTGAAGCTTTTGAGGAGGTTGTTCCACCCTTCAGGAGTCGTTCCACATCTTGAAGAGGATGACTTGGCAGCTGAAGAAAATTTACCTAATTTGGGGAGCATATTTGGGGTATTTTGACTCGTTCACTCATGCATCATGGATATTATTGTATAGGTAGCATAACCACCTCATAGTTTATGTATTTTTACATTATCTTTAGGGCATGTAAAGAGATGAAGGTAATTTTATATTTTCTTAGGATAAAAGCTGAGAAAATATTAGTATTATAATGATAAGGGTACTAAATGTTGAAAATGTAGTGAAGAAAGGTCTTTTGGCTTTTGCCTTAGCTAGTAAAGACTTTGCATTGTCTTTCTCTAGCATAAATGTGAATTCATGAGATAGACTTCATTCTGATGAGTTGATGCATAGTGTTGGAGCTCTAGTGCATTGGAGTCTTCTTCAGTTAGACTACAGGATGAGGTGGCAAAGACAAGTCCAGTTAAGACGAGTTAAGACTTCAAAGACAAGTGAAGGGAGGACAAGTTAAGTCCCCAGTTAACTCAGCTCACAACTAGAGGAAATCAATGAGCAACTCGAGCCAGTTAACTAAGAGTTAGGCCAAGTGTAACTGAGACTTGCTCCAGTGAACTAGCAAAAGGAACTCATTGAACTAGTGTGAACAACCATTCAAACTTAGCCTCCTTGCATGCATCGAAAGTCTATTAAGGCAAGAGAAGGACAAAAGCATAAAGATTGATGATTCTTTGTTGTTGGCAAAGCGCATTGGTTGAGGAACGAAGATCAATAATTCAAAGAGAAGAAGTTGAGCCTAGTTTCAGCAAGAAACAATTGTGTGTGTGCAAGCCGAGATCGAGAGGCAAGGCCGAGAGAAGTGATCAAGGAACAGGCCAAGAGCAATTGCAGAGTTGAGATTAATTTCTAAGAGGCTATTCATTGGATGCAGTAGCAACATACTAAACTTACAAAGATCTATTTGCTCAAATAACAATCAATAAAAATCCCACAACAACAAATGCAGGTTTTCCTGTTCGGATTTCCTAGGTAAAACACGAGTGTCAAATTTGTGTGTGCATGTGTTTTTATTTCAGTGTTTTCCGCTGCTTGTTGAATGTTAAGAAATTTTGTGCCTTGGTGAAAGTTAAACTTGGTTTAAGTTTTCAGTTGCCCTAATTTTTCAGTAAATTCATCTAAGTAGACGCAGAGTTTCAAGAAAATTAACATGGTATTAGAGCCATGCTCTATATAAAAACCAGCACCAAATTTGTTCAATCAGTGAAGAGCATAGTTCAATCAATAAGCTTGCGCTAGAATTTGAAGAGCAATATTTTTTGGATAGTGTATTTTGACAGTAGTATGTCATTCCCAAGACTAAGGGTATTTAATTGTTTAGAGGGAAACTCTAATGTCTGCTCATGGAAAGAGCGGATTTCAATGGTGTTGGAAGATAATGAGGTGCTAGAATTTGCAAAGAACCCACAAACTACACCCATAGATGCCCAATAGTTGATCCAACATAACGAGAATGACAGCAAGGCCAGTAGGATCATTCTTGAGGGGGTCAGAGACCACATTATCCCTCATCTCATGGGAAGATGACAACAAAGGATATGTGGAAAGCCATCTTCACTTTGTATCAAGGATCCAGTGATGCCAGGAAACTTGCCTTGAAGGACAAGCTAAGAAATATACGGATGAGCAAAGGAGAGCCCATCATTACGTACCTTTCCAAGTTCACCAAGGTTGGGGATGAGCTAGCTGGAGTGGGCGAGACTGTAGCAGAAAAGGACCCTATGAGTCTTTTGCTACTAGGACTCCATACGTCTTCATAGAATCTCCAGGATGCGATCAATGGTAGAGAGAATGTTAAATTTGGCAACTAGGGCCAAACTCCACCTTGGACAGCTCGTATGATGCAGCTAATATTTTTATTGGATTCCTCTCTCCAAGAGGTGTAGGATTAATCTAAAGATCATCTCATTCTAACATGTACAAATGGAATTATGAATTTATTTTGTTTATGGAAAAATTGTGAAGGTCGGCCAATGAACTAATGCAGGCTCAAAAGCCCAACAGTCACGTCTATTCATCATCAACGTTTGCATATAAATAGAAGATGCCTTTGCTTCATTTGGACATCACTCATCTTCCCATAGATCTCTCACTCCTCATCTGATTGGGTACGGATTTCTGGGCTCCTCTCTCTCTCCACACGTGCGAAGAAGAAGACAGATTCTCTATTTTAGCATTGACCGAATTTCAGGGAGCGTTTGACCAGCTGCGTTGACCTTGTTTGACTGTGATTTTGGTGGGATAATTTATGTTTGGGCAAGCCGCATTTCTGTGCACATAAATCAAGACAATCCGTACTGTTTGACCAATGTTGACAGCAGAAGGGTTTGACTACAGCGTTGACCAAGTTTGACTGAGTTTTTCGGGACTGTTTTGGGATGATTTGGATGATTGTTGTAGACTGAGTTGACTGGGTTTGACCGACGTGTTTTGAAGGCCAAATTCTGCCCTGTTGACCAGCGTTGACTTTCTGGTTAGGGCTTTCTATGGTTGTTGTTTGTTTGGACAGATTTCACTTTGATTGGGCAAGTGAATATTGCATATTGTACTCTCTCTCTCTCTCTACTGAACTTTTGAAGAAGAATTGATCAAAGGGTTTCCCCACATTGGGGTTTGTCCCTGGCTACAGCCATATCTTGTGTCCTCTTGTCTTGGCTTGTCTTGTACTGTTTTATTTATTTTTTATCTGCATTTACTGTCATGTTAATGTGATTGCTAATCTGGAAATTGATATTGGGCTAATAAGAAAATTGAAGTAAATTGCTCTTAAGCATAGAACATATCATTGTTATCTAAAATTGAAATGGTATCAGAGTTGAGGTGAAGACAAAGCCCAAGCAAGAGTGAAAAGAGCAATCATTGAGATTTGTTGGGCAAGGACAAGAGTCAATGGACTCTGCATCCTACTTCAAATCTCATGACAAGCTTCATGATAACTCTGATTATCATGCATGGAAGATGTCTCTTGATTTGACCTTAGAAGAGCAAGATGTTATGGACTGTGTGCGGGGAAAGATTATTGAACCTCCTTCAAATGAATCGGCTGCTGCTAAGACAAAGTACAAGAAATGTGAAGTCAAAGCCATGAAGATCATCAGGGATTCTATTCATAAGCATTTAGTTGCTTACATCTATGATTGAACACATCAAAGGAGATATATGACAAGTTGGTTGGCATGTTCAAAGCTAGCAATGCAAACCAAGTCCTCTTTCTCAAGAACAAATTGAAGGACGTAAAGAAGGGAAGAGGTGAAGATATTCAATCATACTTCATGAGGATTACCGAGATCAAAAATTATCTACTTTCAATAGGAGAAGTTATTATTGATAGGGAGCTCACTCTCACTGCCCTTGGAGGACTCCCTCGTGAATGGCACGTGTTCAACACTACTATCCTCAACAACGACAAGATTCCAAGTCTTGAAGAATTGTTGACTAGACGTTCTCAAGAAGAGACAAGGATGATGGAAATGGACAAGCCTTCAAATAGGAATGATCCTACTGCATTCTCAGCTCATGCTAAAAAGAAGAACAATGCAAGTTCAAAGAAGCAATGTCAAGGAAGACCGAGATTCAAAAATGGAAGGAAGGGAAGATGCTTCTTTTGTAACAAGTTTGGCCACTATGCTAGGGTGTGTCCTAATAGAAGGGATACACCTCATGATGATGAACGCCAAAACCACAACAATTTCAGGGGCAACAACAATCAAAGGAATGGTCGATTCAACAACAAAGTAAAAAGGAATGTTCCCGCTACTCAACATGGAAATGGTAGACCTCCCAAAAGATCAAGAAACTTCAGGTATGATGAATCTAATGTTGTTGATAACAAGCAAAAAGAATGTTATCTTATATCTGCGCTCTCTACTGGCTCTCCTCTGGATACCTTGGGAAATTGGTTGATTGATGGTGGTGCCTCAAGGCACTTCACTGGGTATAAGGAAGCTCTTTCAAATCTGATCGAAAAAGACACAAATTTGGAAATCATTCTTGGGGACAATGCCACCTATCCCGTGAAGGGAGTTGGGAATGTTACTCTTTAATTGAATCAAGGTAACACCATTCATCTACAAGAAGTACTATATGTACCTGATCTAAAGAAGAACCTGGTATCTATCTCAACGATGGAGGACAAAGGATTCAAGGTGGCAATGATCAATGGAAAGGTACGTGTTTGGAAAAGGAATTTCAAAGATGCATTTACTCTCAGATTTAGAGTTGATAGCCTATATCAAGTTGGAGGAAACCCATTGGGAGCTATGTCTTGCGACACATCTCTCCAATCTGAATTATGGCACCGGAGGTTTGCTCATCTACATTATAAGGCGCTACCCGATGTGAGGAAGATGGTGACAGGTATGCCCGAATTTAAAATAGAACATGAAGGTGTTTGTCAGGGATGTGTCGAACAAAAACATGCAAGGGGACCATTCCCCTCAAGTGATAGCAAGACAACCGACATTTTGCAATTCGTTCATTTTGATCTATCTGGTATGATGCCCATGACATCTTTGGGAGGATATTTATATTATGCTATCTTTGTGGATGATTTCACTCATAAAGCTTGGGTATATTTCTTAGAGAAGAAGAACGAAGTATTCTCATGGTTCCGTTCTTTAAAAGCTTTGGTCGAAAATCAAACCAGGAAGAAGATCAAAATATTGAGGACCGATAATGGACCCGAACAAGAATCAAATGAGTTCAATAACTATTGTAGAGAAGCTGGCATTAAGAGGGAGACTAATACCGCATATACTCTTACGAAAAATGGTGTCGCTGAAAGGAATAAACGTTCTATTATAGAAGCCACTCGTGCCATGCTTCACGATCAAAGCCTTCCAAAGTTCTTATGGGCCGAAGCTGCCAACACTGTCATGTACATTCAAAATAGATGCCCTCATCAAGCGTTGGATTCAAAAACTCCTGAAGAAGTTTTCACCGGTAAGAAACCTGATGTTTCTTACTTTAGAATTTTTGGTAGCCCCGTGTATTTTCATGTGCCGAAAGAAAAGAGAAGCAAATTGGATGCATCTGGGAAGAAAGGAACATTTGTGGACTACACTGAAACTTCTAAGGCATATAGAATCTATGTGCCTCGTCAAAGAAAAGTGGCAATAAATCATGATGTCACCTTCGATGAGGATGTTTCCCTTGGGAAGATTAGTAACCTTCCTATTCCAAGGAAGGACAAGTATTCTCATGGTTCCGTTCTTTCAAAGCTTTGGTTGAAAATCAAACTGGGCAGAAGATCAAAATATTGAGGACCGATAATGGAACCGAATAAGAATCAAATGAGTTCAATGACTATTGTAGAGAAGTTGTAATTAAGAGCGAGATTACTACGGAATATACTCCTAAGCAAAATGGTGTTGCTGAAAGGAAGAACTGTTATATTATAGAAGCCACTCGTGCCATGCTTCACGATCAAAGCCTTCCGAAGTTCTTATGGGCCGAAGCTGCCAACACTGCCATGTACATTCAAAATAGATGCCCTCATCAAGCGTTGGACTCAAAAACTCCCGAAGAAGTTTTCACCAGTAAGAAACCTGATGTTTCTCACTATAGAATTTTTGGTAGCCCCATGTATTTTCATGTGCCGAAAAAAAGGCAAGCAAATTGGATGCATCTGGGAAGAAAGGAACATTTGTGGGCTACACTAAAACTTCTAAGGCATATAGAATCTATGTGCCTGGTCAAAGAGAAGTGGAAATAAATCATGATGTCACCTTCGATGAGGATGTTGCCCTTGGGAGGATTAGTAACCTTCCTATTCCAAGGAAGGACAAAGAAGTAGATTCAAGAAAACAAGAAGAACCGCAGCATGAATCGCTGCTCGATGTTGAAAAACCAATGGATCCCATAGATCCACCCCCTCATGAGCCCTCCTCCTCTAAAAGGAGACCCTCATGGCTTAGGGAAACTCTCAAAAATGTCGAGAGACATGTTGCACCTAGGGGGACATTTCGTGGAAGTAAGAAATCGAATAGGTACCAAGGGCACTTAACTGCAATGAACACCATTGTTTAATCTGAGCCTTGCACATTCGAAGGAGTTGTAAAGCACCAAGTTTGGAAGGATGCTATGAACGAAGAGTATGAGTCGATTATGAAGAATGATGTCTGGGATGTGGTCCCTAGACCCAAGGACAAATCTATTGTCACCTCGAAATGGCTCTACAAGATCAAGCATGGAGCTGATGGAAGTGCTGAAAAGTTCAAGGCTAGATTTGTTGCTCGAGGCTTCTCTCAAAAGGAAGGTGTGGACTACGATGAGATATTTGCACCTGTTGCCCAATATACCACCATCCGTTCGATTATAGCCCTTGCTGCCTCGCAAGGATGGAATCTACACCAAATGGATGTTAAGACCGCCTTTTTGCATGGTTCAATTAAGGAGGAAGTCTAAGTAGAACAACTCGAGGGGTTCGAAGTTCAAGATCGTCAGAGACATGTATGCAAGTTGAAGAAAGCCCTCTATGGGTTGAAGCAAGGTCCCCGAGCTTGGTATGAGAAGATCGACAGCTATCTGATGAAGCTGGGTTTTAAAAGAAGTGAAGTTGATCCAAACCTTTACTTTAAGGTTGAGAATGATATACCTCTCAGCTTGGTACTTTATGTGGATGATCTCTTTCTGACAGGTGCAGACCCTCTCATTCATCAATGCAAGAGGGAGTTGGCTTCCGAATTCGAGATGAAAGACCTAGGACTGATGCATTATTTCCTACGATTGGAGATCTGGCAAAATCCAGGTGAGATTTTCCTTTCTTAAGGAAAATACATTGTGAAGCTACTTGAAAGATTTGGGATGGTGGACTGCAAGTCCATGACTATTCCGGTGGAACTTAACTTCAAGAAGTTATGCGGAAATGTTGTTGTGCCCGATTTGGGAAATCCTTTTGAGTATCGTCAACTCGTGGGGACCTTGATGTTCTTAGTGAACTGTCGTCCGAACATATGTTTTGCAGTGAATACATTGAGTTAGTTTATGGTCGAGCCTCATCACATACACTGGATTCTTTGAGCACCGTCGAGGCCGAATATATTGCTGCTAGTATGGCCTCCTGTGAAATTGTTTGATTCGGGAAGCTCTTTAGTTAGCTGTTTGGACATGTTTTGGATATCACCGTGATCTACTGTGACAACCAAAGTCGGATTCGTCTTTCTGAGAATCTCGTGTTTCATGACCGCTCCAAGCATATTGATATCAGGTACCACTTTATCCAGGATATGGTACAACGAGGAGCAAAAAGGCTCTGTCATATTGGGACCGATGGTCAGGTCGCAGATAGTCTTACAAAGCCCCTGGGGAAGGTCAAATTCTTAACCTTCCGTGAATGACTTGGAGTCGTGTAGAGACCCTCGTATGACGGTCCCGTTTGAGATGGATGTTGAGATCAGGGATCTCTGGGGGCTTGGGGTACTTCTTGGAGTGATGAGTGACCAAAGGTGAGTGGTTCACCTTCCCCTAGTGGTGTGCGATGTACAGTGTGAGTGATTCACTGTCCCCTGTGATACCCCATGTTGAGATATGCATAGAAAGAGTGGTTCACCTTCTCCTATGGCATATGAGCAGTATGAGTGGTTCACCTTCTCTTGCCGATACCTCCTACCCATGCAGTCTGGGACTCATGGGAAGTACCTCTCATCTAGCCAATGAGTAGGGAAACGAGGATGGGGACCATAGTACTACCGATGGATGCATCGTGTACTACCGTACTCCTTATGCGAAGATGTTTGATATTGATTTGGGATCAATGGAAACTAACTTCGGTTCATTGGAGAGTAGTATGATACACTCGATTATTGGAGACCGACTTCGGGTCAATGGAGAATGGTATGATACATTCTCGATCATTTCTTCTTCATTATTTCTTCATGTTTCAATAGAGCATAGCAGGGATGGTACTGATTGTAGATGGTTTGGCAGGTGGAGTTCTTCCTAGTTGAGAGGGAGTGTTAAAATTGGAAACTAGGGCCAAACTCCACCTTGGACAACTCATATGATGTAGCTAATATTTTTATTAGATTCCTCTCTCTGAGAGGTGTAGGATTGATCTAAAGATCATCTCATTCTGACATGTACAAATGGAATTATGAATTTATTTTGTTTATGGACAAATTGTCAAGGTCGGCCAGCAAACTAATGTAGGCTCAGAAGCCCAACAGTCATGTCTATTCATCCTCAACATTTGCATATAAATAGAAGGTTCCTTTGCCTCATTTGGACATCACTCATCTTCTCATACATCTCTCTCTCCTCATCTGATTGGGTACGGATTTTTGGGCTCCTCTCTCTCTCCACACGTGCGAAGAAGAAGACAGATTTTATGTTTCAGCGTTGACCGAATTTCAAGGAAGTTTGACCAACGTTTGACCAGCAGTGTTGACCTTGTTTGACTGCGATTTTGGTGGGATAATTTCTGTTTGGGCAGGCTACATTTCTGGGCACAGAAATCGAGGCAATCCATATTGTTTGACCAGCGTTGACCAAGTTTGACTGAGTTTTTCAGGACTATTTTAAGTTGATTCAAATACTGTTGGAGGCCGAGTTGACTGAGTTTGACTGAGTTGTTTTGGAGGTCAAATTTTGCCCTATTGACCAACGTTAACTTTCTGGTTAGGGCTTTCTGTGGTTGTTGTTTGTTTGGACAGATTTCACTTTGATTGGGCAAGTGAATATTGCATATTGTACTCTCTCTCTCTCTGTTGAACTTTTGAAGAATAATAAGAAGAATTGATCAAAGGGTTCCCCACATTGGGGTTTGTCCCTGGCTAGCACCATCTTGTGTCCTCTTGTCTTGGTTTGTCTTCTATTGTTTTATTTATGTTCTATCTGCGTTTATTGTCATGTTAATGTGATTGCTAATCTGGAAATTGACATTGGGCTAATAAGAAAATTGAGTAAATTGCTCTTAAGCATAGAACATACCATTGTTATCTAAAATTAACAAAGAATCTTCCCAACTGGGAAAGGTTGTGGGGAGACTGTATCCAAGAGGAAATATGAAGGGGGGCGAGAGCTAGACTTTCAGTGAAAACAGAGGACGAGGAGAAATTTGCCTTGGCAAGCAAAGGAAGCAAGACCAAGAGCAAGAAGAGCCAAGGCAAGGCCAAGTCCAATCAAAGGGCAAGAAGAAGAAAGATCTTAGCAAGATCAAATGTTTCTCTTGCCACCATTTCGAACGCTATGCCACTAAGTGTACGAACTCGAAGAAGGGGTCTAATAAGGATCATGTGGCAGCATCAGTCGAGGTAGATGATTTTACTTCTAAGTTCGACAAGGATTTCTCATTGTTAGCATGCATGGCAAGCTCAATGAGCAGCAGCATGTGGTACATTAATTCTAGAGCAACCTTTCACATGACCGAGAATAAGGAATATTTCACCAGTTGAAGGAGAAGGACATGTAGTTTCAAATCGAGCTAGGAAATGATGGCAGGTACTTGAACAAGTGCGTTGATACTGTCAATTTTGAGAGGAAGTCTAGTAACTTTGTCCATCTCAAGAATGTACTCTATGTTCCATGCCTTAAAAAGAACCTTATTTTTGTTTCCACCCTAGAGGACAAGGGTTATTATGTCATTTTTAGCAGAGGAAAGGCCTACCTCAAGCACTTAGAATTTAGAGAAATGAAGCATATTAGTGTGAGGGTCAAGAACCTTTACAAGCTACGGATTGAGACAAATGCAACGTTGAGCAGCAAGGCAGGGCATGAACATTGAAGAGATGTGGGGGAGCTTTGGCACACACGCATGGGGCATTTGCATCATGGGGCACTTAAGATCCTTCAGTAAATAGCCATAGGGCTACCACCATGCAATATTAACCAGCATGAAGTGTGCAAGGGCTGCACACTTGATAAGTATGCCAAAGTCATCTTTTCAGGGCCGAGATAGCAAAGCTAGAGGGATTTTGGAGCAGGTACATTCAGACGTATGTGGGCCCTTCTCTTCTCCATCTCTCATGAGATGTAGGTACTATGTCAACTTCATAGATGACTATTCCCAGAAAACATAGATTTTCTTATGAAGGAGGAGGTCTTCTCCAAGTTCATGGAGTTTAAGGCCTTGGTAGAAACCTAGACCAAGAAGAAGATCAAAGCATTGAGGAGTGATAACAACGGGAATTATGTCTCCAATTCTTCCAGGGATGTGTGTGCCAAGAAGGGCATTAGGAGAGAGCTTACAACACCCCATAACCCTTAGCAGAATGGGGTGGTTGAGAAGAAGAATCACAACATAATCAAAACAACCAAGGCCATGTTGCTTGACCAAGGGTTGCCCATGTTCTTGTGGGAAGAGGCATGCAACACTGCAGTATTTTTGTAGAATAGGAGCCCAAACGGGGTGCTTGGACAAGACAGAGCTCTGAGGGAGTCCTTGAAACAAGAGCAGGTTGGAGTGCTCGAGGAGGAGTTGCTCTCTCCCAAGCAGGAACCTCATCCAGCACCATAAACTAAGTCTCAGTCAGGTAGCAAGTAGGCCATACAGCAGGATGACAAGGAGTCATTGTTGGATAAGGAGGAAAGACCAGGACAAGTGGAGGAAGCCACTTAGTCAGTGACTCCCAGAACAGGGAGCAAGAGAGCCAAGTTGACCGAAAGGTTGATTTAGGAGGTCAAGCAGCAAGTTGAGGCTCCCAATTCTGTTGAAATATGTAACTAGGTTCAGTCTTCATAATATTCTATGTACTACTAATTTTATGTATTTGATGTAAAGAGAAAATAAAATTTATTATTGTTATTTTACAGCATGGGTTTCATGCTCAAGGTCAATTCGTGTTAAGTTAAGCACCCATTATGTGCTTCTAGGATTTGTCAAAGTCAAAGAAGTCAAAGAAGACCCTATTGGGCATTTTGTATCAAGTCAAAAGAATTTATTTGAGTCAAAAATTGTGTCATAGTCCCCTCTGAGACCAAGTCGGCCTGCAGGAGACAAGTCGGCCCTATTTAGGGCTATTGGTCATTCTTAGAAGCCTATATATACAAGGCACTCGACCTCATTTGAGGAATAATCCAAGCAAGTTCAATCTCAAGGAGAAAAGGAAGCAAAAAAGAAGAGAAAACAATGAGATAACAAGAAGAACCAAAATCTGAAATTTTTGTATTATTCTTTTTCACATGTGCGAGGAAATAGGGCATCACTTTGTTACAGCAAGACCAAAATTGCAGTCATCATAAAAGGTTAAAGTTTGAGTTCAAAAGGATCAAGTTTAGAAGCCAAGTTACCAAGGAAGAAGAAGCTTTGTAAGTGAAGGAAGAAGGAGACTTATCTTACCATATTTCACCCACACGTGTGAATTAGGGTTTCTGCAATAAGGTTGAAATCTATAGTCAGAAGTTGCACGTTGTGATCAAGATTGAAGTTGTAGCAGTTTTGGAACAATTTGACTTGGGTTGACTTCGTGAAATAAAAGTTCGACAAGAGAAGGTTGACTTGGTCTTGGAGGGTTCAAAAGGATCAAGTTTAGAAGCCAAGTTACCAAGGAAGAAGAAGCTTTGTCAGTGAAGGAAGAAGGAGACTTATCTTACCATATTTCATCCACACGTGCGAATTAGGGTTTCTACAATAAGGTTGAAATCTGCAGTGAGAAGTTGCAGGTTGTGATCAAGATTGAAGCTGTAGCAGTTTTGGAACAATTTGACTTGGGTTGACTTCGTGAAAGAAAAGTTCGACAAGAGAAGGTTGACTTGGTCTTGGAGGGGTCTTTGTCTTATGTCTAAAGGTCTTGGAATTCGTCATTTGAAGTTTCTATAAGAAGAGAAGAATTACTTGTGGGTTTTCATCTCTAGGAGAGGTTTTGGCCCTGGCTAGCAGCCTACATCTTATGTCCATTTGTTCTATTGATCTTCATAGTTTGGTAGTTGTTTGATGATAAGAACACCGTAACAATCAAAAGAAGAAGAATACAATTATAAATACTACAAGTTGAAATAAAGAACATCACAATTAGTTATCAAAGGAAAGAGAAATCACCCTAATCTAGCTGCCATAGATTTCTCAACATGGTTTCAGAGCTAAGGCGACAAGAAGAGGCAGCTTGAAGATCATTCAATTGAAGCAGGATATGTAAAGGCCAAATACAAGAAGAGCATCAAGGAGGACTAGTCAACACATCATAAAGACTCTATCATTTTGAAGGAAGAACTCTTGGAAGAAGAAGACCTCAATGACCATACCTCCATTCAAAAAAAGGACTCTACACACTTGAAGTATTCTTGGAAGCCTTCACATTCTACATTATCAACCAAAGGAAGCAAGAAGAGCAATTCATCATCATCTAAGAAATCTAAAGTGATCTCCCTCATATTGAAGGAAAGAGCATATCTCAAACATCTTTGAAGGAAGAAGAACATCTCTCCTTATATTGAAGAAGAAGCATTGTCATTCTTGAAGAAGGAAGATCATCATCAAGAAAGGCATCTAGTGGAAGACATCATCATCAAAGAAGCATCCTCATTTGTCAAGTAAGTACTTTATATTTCATGTCTCAATCTACAAACCAAATGACTACTTTCTGCAAGGAGAACAATAAACTTGTTGGGACATCGAACTACCTTGCATGGAAGAAGAGAATAGATTTTATCCTCATAGAAAATGAAGTTATTGAATATGTCAAGGGTTCAATTACAAACCTCCACAAGAACAATCTCAAGCATTATCAAAGTATATGAAAGCAGAAATAAGGGCTCAAAGGATCCTCATTGAATCGAACAAGGATTCTCTCCTGTGTTGCAGGAAACATTGGGCCGGAGCCCATTTATGGGCAGAAATGATATAGAAACACGGAAACGCATTTGGTACGGCTTGGAAAAGTGTTTCAGGCCATATTGCCATGTTTCACATGGGGGAAACGTGGACCAGTACGGTCTGAAACGTGTTTCCAGGTCGTATAGCCATGTTTTAGCGATAAAGTGACTTTTTTAGTCTTGTTTTTCATTTTTTTCGCTCCCTGCCAATTCAAGAGTGATAGAGGGAGCTATTGAAGATTGGAAACATAATTTTTTGAGTGGGGCAGCCTAATGTTCAAGCCTATGGCCCTAGTGTTGATATGCAGTTCATGATAATGTTAAATTCTTAACATTACCATGAAATGACTTAGGATGTTTGAGAGTGGTTTCGCCCTCATTGGATTTCATATGGAGAAAGTAGAATTGTAGATCTCACTCAAAATCCAACAGACTTATCTGTTTTTCAGGATTTCAAGATTGGGGGGATTTTGTCATGTACTAGGGTATGGAACTTGTATTTAAATCAAGAGCACTAAGGTCGTTCAACTATGCAGGAGGAGACTCCCAATCAAGCACGAGACAAGAAATTAGAAATTTCTCATGGCTGATTTCGGATATTGCTATTTTCATTATGTGATCATTCATCAGTAAATGTGATCTAAATTTAGAGACTTATAGTTTATGCATTGACATTGGACAATTTAATCATAATGTAATAAATTATAATGTATCATGTATGCTTTATGATTGCACGTATTTCTTAAATGTCTTCATATATATATATATTGTGTTTCCCCATTTCCAAATTTGGGGGGGTCGATTTCGTACTTATACTCGCTTCCCCATATCGTGCAACTTAGATTCTCTCATTCCCTATGTAGCAAAATTGAAGACATCAAAAGAAATCTATGACAAGTTGGTGGAGTTGTTCTCTATAAGTACTGCAGGGGAAATAATATCTTTAAGAACTGAACTATACAAGATGAAAGTATCAAAGGAAGAAGGGGTAGCCTCATATCTCATGAAGGTATCTCAAATAAGAGATCAACTACAAGAGCTAGGAGAAACTATGTCAGATCCAGAAATGACCACTCTTGTACTCAATGCACTACTAGATGAATGGGGCAACTTTGTATCAAGTATTTATGGAAAGAAGGAAACTACACCATTCAATGATTTATGGTCATTATGTAAGATTGAAGAAACCATATTAAAGGCAATGAATGATGTTGGATCAAATGAGCAAACACAAGCATATGCAACTATGACAACGAGGAAAGGAAAGTTTGGAAAGTTTGAACCTCGAAAAAGATTTCAAAAGAAAATTGACATGTCTAAAATTCAGTGCTATGAATGTAATGAATATGGGCACTTCAAAAGGAATTGTCCTAAACTCAAGAAGGGCAAACAAGAAAAGAAAGGAAAGAAGTGAAGTCCATGTGTCAAAGAAGTAGAAGAATCGGAAGAGAAGAAGTCAAAAAAGAAAGAAGTGAAAGACCTCTACTATTGAAGGTCTCTTACACATTTAGTTTATTTTCAGTATATATAAGTTAGCAGGTCATGGTATGACGCATTGAGATGACATCATAGAAGCATCAAAGGATAGTCGAAGTAGCAGTTTGAATGGTTAGAGCAAGTCATCTAGCAAGATATAAAGAGAAGACTATCATCACACCTCATCATCATTAGGAATAAGTATTTGCAGAATAAGGATATTAAGATCCTCCATCAAAATCTTTGTTAAAAGGTTCACCTCTACTTAGAATAAGCAAGTGTCACATAGATAGTCTACATTCCACCAAGTGTGGGATCCACAGTTTAGAAGGATTAAGGTATGGTGACAAAGAAGTGCAGCTGAAGGTATGGTGACAAAGAAGTGCAGCATGACAAATTAGTTGAAGCATTTTCATCTTCAAGCAAGTAAAGGGAATTTGTTGAAAGAAAACTAGATGATCACATGAAGGAAGAGGTATGCATATTTTGTTAACTTTGATAGATGGATAAAGCCATGTCATCACTTAATTGCAGATAGAATGGTTAGAATGCTCTATCTCATTCGGATGACTGAAGAAAAAGGAACTCTTTCTTATGAATGATACATGTAGGCATAAATACAATATGCCTTGAACTCTTCTACATGATGACAAGATAGAATCAACACTATATGACCAAATGAGGAATATGAGGTGATTGGCAACAATTGTTCCTTTGTAGGAGTTGTGTGTAGAGAACCCGAGAAAGTAGTATATGAAGAAGTTAGAAGAAGAGTTCGTAAAGATGTATCTATAGCCACTTAGATAAGAAGATTAATCAACATCTAGAATGATTAGCTATGACATGGAGAAGTTATGAAGACGTTGATAAGTATGATGAAGAAGGAGAACCTTGATAGTAAATGTCTTGAAATGGGTTTGAATAGTATGCTGGATGTTGATGTTGCAAAAGCATATATTATGACAAAGGGTCGTCATTAAGACGTAATTTTGATTTAATGATTCACTTTTGATTTTCAAAGCAAGCACCTGGTTGGGTTGGAAACAGGGCTACCAGAAGAGGGTTGTAGAAATTCACCTACAACTAGTACACTATTGTAGCGGCTACAACCACCCTCCAAAATTTTGCCTATGCTTCATTTTGGAGCCTCCCTTCTAAATCACAGCAACTCATCTCGCACTGATCCAGGTACTTATGCTTTGATGGAGCCTCATCCTTTGCATCATGGCTTGTGTTTGCTTACTTGATTTACTGTCTAACCCACAAGCCAATCTCTTGACTTGGTTTCCACCCAATTCTGAGCTTGCCTTAGAGAACTGCGCAATCCTTGAGGGCAACTAGCCTTGCTCTCGGGAATTGCGCAGTCTAAGCTGACAGTGAGCCTTCAACTCCAAAAAGTGCGCAGAGCTAGTTAACAGCCAACCTTCAACTGGGAAATTGCGCAAAAGCCCCTTGCTCAGAAGCTACTCAGTGCATGAGCCAGTGAGTTGCCCAGTCCTTCCCAGAACTGCACAATCTCTCCGAGCAATGCATGGCAACTTTTCCCAAAAAAGCAAAAAGCAAAAAGTGAAAAAGAATCCCTAAAAAATAGGGATCTATTTTTAGCAGTCTGAAGGAGGCACTTGAGTTATTTTGGAAACTGCCGCCAAGTGTCGCTTTTTCCTTGATTTTTGGCCTTCGCGTCATAAACCCTAAATTGACCAAATCTATTTAATCAACGCTGCCAAAGCTCATTTGCACATTCGATCTTGGAGCTCTAGCATTCCCGAGGAGATCAAGGAACCTTCAGTGCGATCGTCGTTGCTTTTCCAGGTAAGTTTTGCTTTTCTAGTCTTTTGCCGCTTTTTCTGTCGCTTTTGCTTGTTTATCTTGTGAGAGTGTTGTTTCACTTGTTTTGTTGAACGACTGCTGGCATTTTAACTTGTTTTAGCTTGTAGAAGTGTTGTTTCAAGTTTTGCATTGTCTTTCCTAAGTGTCACATGCATTACCCCATTTTTGCACTAACGGTCGTCGTTGCAGTGACTCTCTCCACATGCTTCGTTTTCCTTCAGTTTGATTGATTCCTGCACTTGTTTCACTTGCATGCATCATCACTTAGTCAGATCTACACTCAGCATCACACCATCCTTCAGATTTGCTCGATTTCACACTCCCCTTGGGCAAATCTAGGTTCCTTGCCCGGATCTCGCTTTCCCTTGCATGCACTGCGCATTCTGGGAGCTCAAGGCCTCTACCTTGGCTTTTGGAACTGCGCAGAGGTTGCCCTAGCCCGACTCCAATTGCGCACTGCGCAATTCCCGAAGCCAACCTCCCAGTCTTGGCCACTGAGACTGCGCAATGCGCAGTCTCTCCTGGCCTATGCCCAGACTAAATTGCGCATTGCGCAGTTCCAATCAACAAGCCTCCCCCACTTACTGTTAGGACTGCGCAGTTCCAACAGGTTGCCAGTCACCTTTGTAAGCTAGAATTGTGCAATATGTCCCAGCGTTAGCTCGGTTTGTTGCTTGATCTAGTCTTGAAGTTGCTTTTGGTTTTAAGCTAACATTTGCATGCCATGAGTGTCCTCTTTGTCTCCAGGTACAATAGTTGTTGAGCATCTCTCTAGTAGTTACAGTTAACATGGCCTCCAAGAGAGTTGCATCAAAGGAAACTGTCGAGAGTAATACAGGGGAAGCAGTTGAGTAGATGTCAGTTAACTTACTAGTTTATTCAAAAACTCAGTGATTCATTGAGAAGGACACAAAGTTGACGTGGTAGCAAATCAAGGATACTTTGGCAGAGGACTTCAAAGAAGACTTAAAGGATCGGCAGGTTTATATCAGTATCCAGTGCTCAGGCTTATACAAGGTTGCAAGCAGGTACCCCACCTTCCCATGTGTGAACATTATCAGTTGGATTTTCTCACATGCAAATACAAAGACTAACATTGAGCACTGCCAGCGGGATAGAGCTTGCCACCTTTAGGGCAGAGAACTTTCATCAGATGTATCATTTACCTCAGCCAGCGAGGCACATGGACACACTTTTCTATGCCACCCACAGCTAGGTGAACACGAGAGATATAATCAAGCATTGGGTGAAAGAATCATCAAAGTTCAGACAGACACCCAATCATGTTTACAAGACAATTTCTCAAGAAGGCATCCCAATTCTTGATCATCTTTGCATGTCGAATATACGGTTAAGAGAGCACAGAGACCTTTCCTGAAGGTTGGGTAGTTGTATTGGACCAGTTGGTGAATGATGGAAGACCATTCAATTGGTCGGACTTGTTGGCTCATCAGTTGAAAATCCATGTGACTAACACCCGGAATCCGCCCAATTCTACATGTCTACATACTTACTAGATGCAATTGGTGCCCAGCAACAATTTCCTAGCATGATCTGGACACAAACACCGAAAGAGGTTGTCGTCAACATTTATTGCAAGTTGCTTTCCGATTGCAGCTACCGAGTAATGGCAAGGTTGACTAACCATTTCATCATCCCGTTGTATAAGCTTATCTTTGAGCAGGATCCACCTTGCATGTCCCAAGAAGTGATGGAGGCAATACTTAACATTGCAAATTGGTATGCCTCACCCGGTGGCACCTTTATCAGAGTGTTTGGCAGAGAGAAGCCTCTGCATGTTCTACCAAGGTATGCCACAAACAAGTTGGTCATGCAAGAGGTCTCATATCACCTCTCCACAGGGTTATCAACAAGATTGCACAGGAAGAAGAAGGCACCATGGCCCGCTCTTCCTTTGCAGATCAAGTTATACGAGATTAAGAGCTTGAAAGATGCAGATGTCGAAGCTAAGGAGATATTGAAGTTTGAGTTCGGCACCAAAGACTTTAATCCGTATGATCCCCATGGTATTTGCAAGAACCATTGTGTGAAGGTGTATTATCCATGGATCCACGGGACATTTCACTAGCACGAGGAGGACCCTTGGAGGTATTGTTACAATGACTCCAAGCTCCACGAGCCAATCACTACAGCCACAGCTTGAAAAGTTGCTCTGCAGGCAGCAGCAGCGCAGGAAGCAACAACAAGCAACAATCCAGCGTAGGACAAGGGCAAGAGGAAGATTGTCGAGAACCCAGAGGCAGAACAAAGCTACAAGATGAGAGCAGATCCTATCACTAAAAAAGCAAAGAGGGAGCAGCAGATAAAGAGGGCAGAGCGAAGGAAGAGAGAAAAGCAAAGGCTGCAAGAAGCAGAACTAAAGTTGCAAGAAACAGAGAAGAAGTTGAAGGAAGAGCAAGAGTTGAGAAGGAGAGAAAGGGAAGAGAAGCATAAACAGGTGGAAGAAGAAAGGCAATGCGCAATGACAGAGCAAACAGCGTCCATACAGGTTGAGGCGTCAGAATAGCCAGAAGCTGAACAAGAGGGTGAACAGATGCAGGCTCGGAAGCTTGCTTAGCAAATTGAGCAACTGATGGAAGTGACGAACATTGAGTTGGGGCAGGAGCCACAGAATGAAGACACTGACCTTATGCCAAGAGCACCCGAGGTCACCTATCAATCTCCACCACCTCCAGTGTCAGAACTAGTCCCAAGTGAACAAGGAGAAGCTATTCTCCTTGATGATGATCTGGTTATGGATGTGTACAATCTATCATTTGACAAGTTGCAGAAGAAGATTGTACAGGCGCAAAGGAAGCACTTTCCGGATGATCATGTGTCACCTACATTCATGAAAGAAAGGGTGATAGTGTCAGATGTCGGAAAGCATCCAATTGCCCTTGTTGATGCCACCTTGGCCTATCCAGGAGCAACGCGCTCAAATGTTAAGTTCCTATTGGTCGAGAATGAGCAAATGGAAAATAACTTGTAGGTTGTCAGGCAAGATGCAGAACAACTCAGAGAGCAGAGCGCAGTTTCCGCAATGGCAGAAATGAGGAAAGCGATACTTGCTGAAGTATCAACACTTGAGACTACCATGCAGAAGTTTTACAATGGATTTGTCACCGTGCATAAAGCAGTTGTCTGTGTGCATGGCTTACAACAGCGGAGCAAAGAGTTTGTTCAAACTCTTAGGAATATACATGCTGCCATCGCCCATGTGCAAGAGTGGACAATGCGGTACAAAGGGGCCCCGCTTCACTTGCCAAAGAAGATGAAGCCATAGGTAAAGCTGGAGAAAGCAAAGGTCTGGATGTTGATCTAGAACTATGAGCAGCTCGCCCCGTTCGTCAGCAACATACAGGCCTCATATGCACGGTTATACAAGAGTTTGGATGTTATGGTGAGAACACACAGGATCCCGTCAATCGATTCCCTCACCGAGGCTAGACCCAAGAACCAAGTCCAGCTAGAGATCAATGGGTACATGGAGCAGCTAAGGCGAGAGGCCACCAGGGATGACTTGGAGTTGAGTGCACATAACATGCATAAGTACATTGGTGGTCCTGTCATGGTTAACACCATGTTGCACATGCTTCAAGATGAGTTGGATACAGGTTCCAAGACCATATACCCAGAAGCTATGGAGGCAAGAGTCCGCTATCAGAAAGACACCATCAAGCAGTTTGGGGACATCATCACACAATACCAAGCTTGGCATCAATATGTGACCAAGAAGCACCAAGTGGAGGTTGCCGAGTTGGTCTTTCCCCAAACTTCGGAGTCATAGTGTTTTATCTTGTTACGCTGTCTTTAGTCTATTTTGTCTCACATGGGTACATGTGGAAAATGTAATATTATTTATAAATATGTTGTAAGTGAAATTCCAAGTGTCATTAGTGGAATGTGAAAGGTCATCATGTTATGTAATGAGTTATTTGTAAAGAAGTTGAAGAGTCATGAGGGTAGTCAAAGAGTCACAAAGGGAATGTCAAGGGTCACCCCACCCTTTGTTATAAATAGAACCTCATAACTCATAGAACAGGCTTTTGGGAGCCAAGCTTTTGGCTAGGCTTAGGCTTAGAAAAGGCTTGGGAGTATTATGACGAGCCTTGGCTTCTCCATAGCGTAGAGCAAGTATACTTCTTTGGAGGAGCAGGTGTTCCTGACTGTAATGTTCCATTATTGGGGCTAGTGGTCGTCAATGGTGTATGTATGGATGGAACTTTCACTTATAATAATAATATCAAAGCCAGCACACTTTCATGCATATGTTGTTATTGTAGTTGGACTATTCTGGTTGCTTTAGCAATGTATGTTGTTTAACTTACGCATTTGCTTATGAACTATTTTGTATGCAATTGTACGAATCTTGTTGAATGCGTGTTGTTGGATTAACCTGTCACTTTAATTTGTGGACTATTCCGCATTTCAGCTTGTGATGTCATTCTGCTCGTGTGTTCCTTTCAAGTTGCGTACTATTACAAGCTTCTAAGGGGCACACTTCCTTTTCCCCTTCATGCATCGCAAGGTCACACACTTGCTTCAACCCAAAGTTATCATACTTATCTTTGCGTGTTATCGCAGTCAAGGCATTACATTACCACCCACTGTTGGGACTCCTACTCCAAACGATCTGAGGTCTAGTTGGGACTTTTTATCGAGGAGATTCCCTGAATGTTGGCGGGTCCAGCACTGTCAACATGCACATAGACTTGAATGGAAAACTTTGGAAGTAACATGACTTGGAAAGATGTAGCAGTATGAAGGATAGCCAGATGATGACAAAGAAGGTCACTTCCTAATGAAAAGAAGATGGCATGACTAGCATTACCCGGTTCAACACTATGAAGACAAAAGGGAAAGCGATGTAGAAAATGGTTGAAACCCTACGAAGAAATTATGGAAGAAGATGGCTCCATGATGAAGTAGTTGAAGTTCATCCATGACATGATGATGTAAAAAGGAGGAGTCCTACAAGCAGTTGATAGTACCACGATCTCGACTGAAGAGTAGATAGGTTTTGTAAACAAGTCCCTAGTTAAGAGGGAGCTTGGGTATTCCTTTATAGGAATGAGTAGATTGTTGGCATTATGATACAGGTGTTGTCCTTGATGGCAACTCACTCAGATGACAGATCACAGTGCAGCAGGTCAATAGCAAAGAATTAATGATCAGACTACAAAGAATGATGAAAGAGATGTATACGCAGGTTAACCTTGACAAAGGAGCGTATACATGCAGGTTAACAGACCAAAAGAAGCATATAACGTACACACGCACTTTCACAGAAGGAAACGCGCGTATATCTAGAAAAACTAAGTTTTGGTCCAAGGTATTTGGTCCATGGTATTTTGATCCATGGTATTGGTCCAAGGTATCTGGTCCGAGGTATTGACCCTAGGTATTTGGTCCAAGGTATTGGTACTAAGTGGTTTTGGTCCATGGTATTAAGAAAGGCCTAAAACTATAAAAGGAGGAGAAGATCATTAGGCCAGGTGTGCAAGTATTGAATATCTGATGAAGTGTGAGATCCAGTATGCAGGTTATGGGTTTGTGATGCTTTGCTTGATCTGAACCAAGGATGCACCTATGTGGATGATGATGGATGATGGATCGGGATCTTAAGGCTTGGAATGTATTATCATTATGTGGTTTGATCATTGATAGACTAGATCTGAATACTGATGCATGTTTTATTCTGCAAATGTTATGATCTAGGTATGACTGAATTTTGAAATAGTTGTGAAGTGTTTAAGTTAGTATTTGTAGATCTGTACGCGGGTTCGCTTTGATAAAAGCGCGTATACACGCTGGTTCAGCTCATCAAAGTAGCGTATACATTATGAAATATGATATCTGAATTTGCAATTGGTTCTAGTGATTGTTGCAAAGTTTTGGGTTCTGCTCTGTGTTTTGGTGACTGTGTTTTGATGACAAGGCTTCAGTGATTCAGTTGTTGGGTGATTCAGGGATTGATGATTGAGTATTCAATGATTGGTTAATGCAATGGTTGTATTGCAGTGGTGATTGATTTTGAGCTTCAATGTTGTTGATGGGTCCAGTATGAAAATTGGATGAAACATGGCCTTCATATTATGGTGTTGTGTTCCAGGAGTATCCAGTATGAAAATTTATGAAACGTGGTCCCTGGAGGAAGAGAGAAGGTCGAAGCCTTCTGTAGGCCGACGCCTACGTACTGGTAAACATATCGACCAGTACAAAAGCCAGGGAGTTGGAGCTTCCTTCCAGGAGTAGCAGGAAAACGAGTGAAAGTTGGAGCCTTCAGTAGGCCGACGCCTACGTACTAGTAAACAGATCGGTTAGTACAAGAGCTAGGAGGTTGTAGCTCCGTTCCAGTAGAAGCTGGAGAACGAGAGAAGGTTGTAGCCTTCTGCAGGTGGGTGCCTGTGTACTGGTATGAGTCTGCGCCAGTACAAGATTGTAAACAGGTTTTTCTTATATTAAAAGAAAACAACAGCAAGTGGTTTTTGTCCTGCATTGGGTTTCCACCTCAAATATTGGTGTCCATGTGTGTTTCTTATGTGTGATGGCCTGTTCTGTTTTTACTGCACCTGGTTACTGTTTATATGGTTAATGAAGTTCTGATGCACTGATTAAAGATCAACATATGATGAATTAACTGAATCATAAGTTTACTAGATATACGCTAGTTGCCTTAAACACAATTGCGTGTACCCATGAGTTCCATTAACTGAAGTAGTGTATATAAATCTGATTATGGAAATGAAAAGTTATTGACTTGCTAACACTGATTCACCCCCCCCCCCCTCTCAGTATTATTTCCGACAATCCTCCCTAGTTCAGAGGGAGAGATAGACACATCATTCTTGTCTTCACATTATAAAGAAAGAATGGAGGATTGGGTAAGCATCTTAAACCAATACCGATACTCTAAGGATGAGGCAGGGCATCCAATAAGTAAGAGTAATCGAAGAGGAAATTCCTTGAGGATGTGGAAATCCAAGACAGGAATGGTCCTAAAAGGACATATCATGTGAATATCCGGATGGGGTATGTGCCTTGAGAGACAATAATGAAGGTGTCTATAAATGATGTCTCCCCAACATTGTGCTCTAATCTAGTGGAGAGATAGAGTTATTAGTTAAGGCTTTGCTATATGTCAATGTTGGTTAATATGATGATATGCACTGATATAAGCTGAAAAGATAGCTTATGAGATGGCTTACCAATCTGACTCGTCTTATGAGAATTTTTCAGTATGAGAATGTCCATGTACAATGCACGTATTATGAATACCTCCCTAGTTAAGAGGGAGAGTTGAAATATGTAACTAGGTTCGATCTTCATAATATTCTATGTACTATTGATTTTCTGTATTTGATGTAGAGAGAAAATAAAATTTATTATTGTTATTTTAGAGCATGGGTTTCATGCTCAAGGTCAATTCATTTTAGGCCAAGCACCCATTGTGTGCTTCTAGGATTTGTCATAGAGTCTCAGATGTCAAAGAGTCATTGTCATATGTACTAAGACACTATTGGGCATTTTATATCAAGTAAAAAGAATTTATTTGAGTCAAAAATTGTGTCATAGTCCGTCCAAGACCAAGATGGCTTGCAAGAGACAAGTCGGCCCTATCTAGGGCTATTTGTCATTCTTAGAAGCCTATATATACAAGGCACTCGACCTCATTTGAGGAATAATCCAAACAAGGTTGACCTCAAGGAGAAAGGCAAGAAAAGGGAGTGAAGAAGAAGATAAAACAAGGAGATAACAAGAAGAACCGAAATCTAAAATTTCTCTATCATTCTCTCTCACACGTGTGAGGAAATATGGCATCACTTTGTCGCAGCAAGATGGTCGTATCCAGCACATGTCCAAATAGCTCACTAAAGAGCTTCCTCAACCAAACAACGTCACAAGAGGCCATACTAGCAAAATATATTTGGCCTCGATGGTGCTCAAAGCAACCGATTAGTGCTTCATGCTCATTCAGGATATCGAAGCAAAACCTAGTGAGAAGCAACATCCAGATGTGCTTTTACGATCCACCACACTGCCAGCCCAGTCAGTATCAGAATAACCATGGAGCCTCACATTCCCAACAGTGTATCTCAGTCCATAGGTGATTGTGCCCTGGAGAAACCTCAAGAGATTCTTGGCAGCAATCCAGTGTATGTGATGAGGCTCGACCATAAACTGACTCAATGTATTCACTGCAAAACATATTTTCGGATGGTAGTTCACTAAGAACATCAGGGCCACCACAAGTTGACAATACTCAGAAGGATTTCCTAAATCGGGCCCAGCAGCGCTTCCGTATAACTTCTTGAAGTTAAGCTCCATTGAAGTAGTCTCGGACTTGATGTCCACCATCCCAAATCTTTCAAGTAGCTTCACAATGTCTTTTCCTTGAGAAAGGAAAATCTCACTTGGCTTTTGCCAAACCTCCAACCCTAGGAAATAATGCATCAGTCCAAGGTCCTTCATCTCGAATTCCAAAGCCAACCCCCTCGTGCATTGATGAATGAGAGGGTCTACACCTGTTAGAAAGAGATCGTCCACATAAAGTACCAAAATGAGAGGTCTATCATTCTCAACCTTAAAGTAAAGGTTTGAATCAGCTTCACTTCTTGTAAAACCCAGCGTCAGGTAGTTGTTGATCCTCTCATACCAAGCTCGGGGAGCTTATTTCAACCCATAGAGGGCTTTCTTCAACCTGCATACATCTGTCTAACGATCTTGAACTTCGAACCCCTTGGGTTGTTCTACATAGACTTCCTCCTTAATTGAACCATGCAAGAAGGCGGTCTTGACATCCATCTAGTGTAGATTCCATCCTTGCGAGGCAGCAAGGGCTATAATCGAACAAATGGTGGTATATTGAACATCATGTGCAAATATCTCATCGTAGTCCACACCTTTTTGAGTGAAGCCTCGACCAACAAATCTAGCCTTGAACTTTTCAGCACATCCATCACCTCCATGCTTGATCTTGAAGAGCCATTTCGAGATGACAACAGATTTTTCCTTGGGTCTAGGGACCACATCCCATACATCATTCTTCATAATCGACTCATACTCTTCATTCATAACATCCTTCCAAACTTGGTGCTTTACAGCTTCTTCGAATATGCAAGGCTCGGATTGAGTAATGGTGCTCATTGCAGTTAGGTACCCTTGGTACCTATTTGGCTTCTTACTTTCACAAAATGTCCCCCTAAATGCAACATGTCTCTCGGAACCTTCGAGAGTTTCCCTAAGCCATGTGGGTCTCCTTTTCGAGGAGGGCTCATGAGGGGGTGGATCTATGGGATCCATCGGTTCTTCAACATCGGGCATCGGCTCATCCTACGGTTCTTCATGTTTTCTTGAATCTGCTTCTTTGTCCTTCCTTGGAATAGGAAGGTTACTAATCTTCCCAAGGGCAGCATCCTCATCGAAGGTGACATCATGACTTATCTCGACTTCTCTTTGACCAGGCACATAGATTATATATGCCTTAGAAGTTTCACTATAGCACACAAATGTTCCTTTCTTCCCAGATGCATCCAAAATGCTTCTCTTTTCTTTCTGCACATGAAAATACATAGGGCCACCAAAAATTCTAAAGTGAGAAACATCAGGTTTCTTACCGATGAAAACTTCTTCGAGAGTTTTGGAGTCCAACGCTTGATGAGGGCATCTATTTTGAACGTACACGATAGTGTTGGCAGCTTTGGCCCATAAGAACTTCGGAAGGCTTTGATCATGAAGCATGGCACGAGTGGCTTCTATAATAGAATAGTTCTTCCTTTCAGCAACACCATTTTTCTTAGGAGTATATACGGTAATAGTCTCCCTCCGAGCTTCTCTACAATAGTCATTGAACTCATTTGATTCATATTCGGTTCCATTATCGGTCCTCAATATTTTTATCTTTTTCCCAGTTTGATTTTCGACCAAAGCTTTGAAAGAACGAAACCATGAGAATACTTCGTCCTTCTTCTTCAAGAAATATATCCAAGTTTTACGAGAGAAATCATCCACAAAGATAGCATAACATAAATATCCTCACAAAAATGTCACGGGCATCATACCAGATAGATCAAAATGAACCAATTGCAAAATGTCGATTGTCTTGCTATCACTTGAGGGGAATGGTCCCCTTGTATGTTTTCCTTCGGCACATCCCTGACAAACACCTTCATGTTCTATTTTAAATTCGGGCACACCTATCACCATCTTCCTCACATCGGGTAGAGCCTTATAATGTAGATGAGCAAACATTTGGTGCCATAATTCGGATTGGAGAGATGTGTCGCAAGACATAGCTCCCAATGGGCTTCCTCGAACTTGATATAGGCTATCAACCCTGAATCCAAGAGTAAATGCATCTTTGAAATTCCTTTTCCAAACACGTACCTTTCCATTGATGAATGCCACCTTGAATCCTTTGTCCTCCATCGTCGAGATAGATACCAAGTTCTTCTTTAGATCATGTACATATAGTACTTCTTGTAGATGAATGTTGTTACCTTGATTCAATTGAAGAGTAACATTCCCAACTCCCTTCACGGTATAGGTTGCATTGTCCCCAAGAATGATTTCCAAATTCGTGTCCTTTTCTACCAGATATGAAAGAGCTTCCTTATACCCAGTGAAGTGCGTTGAGGCACCACTATCAATCAACCAATTTCCCAAGGTATCTAGAGGAGAGGCAGTAGAGAGGGCAGATATAAGATAAAATTATTTTTGCTTGTTATCAACAACATTAAATTCATCATACCTAGAGTTTCTTGATCTTTTGGGAGGTCAACCATTTCCATGTTGAGTAGCGGGAGCATTCCTTTTTCTTTTGTTGTTGAATCTTCCATTCCTTTGATTGTTGTTGCCCCTAAAATTGTTGTGGTTGTGGTTGTCATCATCATGAGGCGTATCCCTTCTATTAGGACACTCCTTAGCATAGTGGCCAAACTTGTTACAAATGAAGCATCTTCCTTTCCTTCTATTTTTGAATCCCGATCTTCCTTGACATTGCTTCTTTGAACCTGCATTGTTCTTCTTTTTAGCATGAGCGGAGAATGCAGTAGGATCATTCCTATTTGAAGGCATGTCCATTTCCATAATCCTTGTCTCTTCTTGAGAACATCTAGTCAGCAATTCTTCAAAACCTGGAATCCTATCGTTGTTGAGGATAGTAGTGTTGAACATGTGCCATTCACGAGGGATTCCTCCAAGGGCAATGAGAGTGAGCTCCCTATCAGCAATAACTTCTCCTATTGAAAGTAGATCATTTTTTATCTCAATAATCCTCATGAAGTAGGATTGAATATCTTCACCTCTTCCCTTCTTTATGTCCTTCAATTTGTTCTTGAGAAGAGGACTTGGTTTGCATTGCTAGCTTTGAACATGCCAACCAACCAATCATATATCTCCTTTGATGTGTTTGAATCCGAGACGTAAGTAAATGCTTATGAATAGAATCCCTGATGATCTTCTTGGCTTTGACTTCACCTTTCTTGCACTTTGTCATAGCAGCAGCCGGTGCATCTGAAGGAGGTTTGGTAACCTTTCCCTACACATAGTCCATAACATCTTGCTCTTCTAAAGTCAAATCAAGGGACATCTTCCATGCATGATAATCAAACTTATCATGAAGCTTGTCATCAGATTTCAAGTAGGATGTGGAGGCCATTGACTCTTGTCCTTGTCCAACAAATCTCAATGATTCCTCTTCTCAGTGATTTCTCTTTTCACTCTTTCTTGGGCTTTGTCTTCACCTCAGCTCTGATTCCATGTTAATTTTAGATAGCAATGGTATGTTATATGCTTAAGAACAATTTACTTCAATTTTCTTATTAGCCCAATATCAATTTCCAGATTAGCAATCACATTAACATCACAGTAAATGCAAATAGAACATAAATAAAATAGTAAAAGACAAGCCAAGACAAGAGGACACAAGATATGGTGCCAGCTAGGGACAAACCCCAATGTGGGGAAACCCTATGATCAATTCTTCTTATTATTCTTCAAAAGTTAAGCACAGAGAGAGAGAGTAAATATGCAATATTCACTTGCCCAATCAAAGTGAAATCTGTCCAACAAACAGCAACCACAGAAATCCCTAACCAAAAGGTCAACGCTGGTCAACAGGGCAGAATTTCACCTCCAAAATAGCTCAATCAAAACCAGTCAACTTGGCCTCCAACAGTCATCCAAATCAGCCCAAAACAGTCTCGAAAAACTCAGTCAAATTTGGTCAACATAGGTCAACGCTGCAGTCAAACCCTTTTGTAGTCAATGTTGGTCAAACAGTACGGATTGCCTCGATTTTTGTGCCCATAAATGCGGCCTGCCCAAACAGAAATTATCCCACCAAAATCACAGTCAAACAAGGTCAACACAGTTGGTTAAACGTTGGTCAAACTTCCCTGAAATTCGATCAACGCTAAAACAGAAAATCTATCTTCTTCTTCACATGTGTGGAGAGAGAGAGGAGCCCATAAATCCATACCCAATCAGATGAGGAGAGAGAGATATATGGGAAGATGAGTGATGTCCAAATGAGGCAAAGGCACCTTCTATTTATATGCAAACGTTGAGGATGAATAGACGTGATAGACGTGATTGTTGGGCTTTTGAGCCTACATTAGTTTGTTGGCCGAACTTTACAATTTGTCCATAAACAAAATAAATTCATAATTCCATTTGTACATGTCAGAATGAGATGAACTTTAGATCAATCCTACAACCCTCGGAGAGAGGAATCCAATAAAAATATCAGCTACATCATATGAGCTGTCCAAGGTGAAGTTTGGCCCTAATTGCCAAATTTAACACATCGATATTAAGTACCATCAGCTCAGGGACTGTGTGCAGAAAGGGATAGTAAAGCTACCGTACATTCCCACAAATGAGCAAGTTGCAAATATCTTGACGAAGGCCTTAGTCAAAGGCACGTTCGTGTTTTTCCAAGATAAGTTGAGAGTTGTACAAAATCCCTTCCTCACTAAGAGGGAGTTGTTGAAAATGTAGCGAAAAAAGGTCTTTTGGCTTGTGCCTTAGCCAATAAAGACTTTGAATTGTCTTTCTCTAGCATGAATGTGAATTCATGAGATAGACTTCAGGGTGATGAGTTGATGCGTAGTGTTGGAGCTTCAGTGCATTGAAAGTCTACTACAGGATGAGGTGGCAAAGACAAGTCCAATTAGGACGAGTTAAGACTGCAGAGATAAGTTCAATTAGGATGAGTTAAGACTTCACAGACAAGTAAAGAGGATGAGTTAAGTCCTCAGTTAACTCGGCTCACAACTAGAGGAAATCAAGGAGCAACTCGAGCCGATTAATTGAGAGATAGTCCAAGTGTAACTGAGACTTGCTTCAGTTAACTAGCAAAAGGAACTCGTTGAATTAGTGTGAACAGCCATTTGAGCTTGGCCTCCTTGCATGCATCAAAAGTCTATTAAGGCAAGAGAAGAATGAAGGCACAAAGATTGATGATTCCTTGTTGTTGGAAGAGTGCATTGGTTGAGAAGTGAAGATCAAGAATTCAAAGAGCAGAAGTCGAGCCTAGTTTCAGCAAGAAATAATTGTGTGTGCAATGATCAAGGGGCACGCCGAGAGAAATTGTGGAGTTGAGCTTAATTTCTTAGAGGCTATTTGCTCAAAGAACAATCATTAAAAAGCCCACAAAAATGAAGGCAAGTTTTCCCATTTGGGTTTTCTTGTGTAAAACACGAGTGTCAAATTTATGTGTGTGCATGTGTTTTTTATTTCAGTATTTTCCAGTGCATGTTGAAAGTTAAGAAACTATATATCTTGGTGAATGTTAAACCTAGTTTCAATTTTCAATTGCTTTGATTTTTTGGTAAATTCATCTAAATAGTCGCGAAGTTTCAAGAAAATTAACAGTAAATCTCTCATATAAATATGGATAGCACTTCTCATTTGTAAATCACTACTACTAGTAGAGATATATCACTATTTGTTTACTTTTCTTCTCTTTTATCTAAAAGGCTATGGAAGGATGACTAGAGCAACTTCTTGTGGAGATAGTATTATAAATGATCTTGCAAGTTTCATGGATTTTCATGGCTAGGGTTTATGGAAACCCTGAGTCTTGTTGCATTTGTTTATGAATGGTCATTAAGTGCAAATTTATTTATCTAGTGGTGAGGGTGCATTCTCTTGAGTCTTTATATTGTTCTTGGAAACCTTGCTTTTAAACACAAGGGAGATTTCTAGCGAAGAATCCCCCCTTGAATTTCTTGGATTTTGTAAGATACTAAGTGGATCTTCAAGGTTGGTAGTGAACAACCCAAATATCACCCTAGATTCACTTACTTTCTCCCGAGGGAGTCCTTAGTTGACCCCATATGCCCCCCCAAAAAGGTAGGTAATAGTCTTCTCCCAAATAGTCAAACATAAAACTCAAAATTTAACTTTTATTTTATTGTTTTAGGGTAAAGTTAGGGCTTATAACAACAATATGTTCATTTTCAGCCCTGAAAGACTAGGACATTTTGGTATTTATTCATGTGTTTTGACTCGGAAATATTAAAACTGTAAATTGCATTTGTTGATTTTACTTTTAGCCCAATTAGGATGGGAATCTAGGATTTTTAGGCTATTGTATGTATTTAGAATTTCTGCAATTATTGTATATTAAAAACCCTAATTTTATCCATCCTCTAAGCCCTGTATTTTATTAGTTTATAATTTGTCTGAAGGGCTAAATTATTGTTGTTGTCATAACTTGTTTCGCAGTTGTAATTTATCATTTTATTCCAGTTTTACAAAAGCTAATAGAGTTTTTTATGTTTAGAGTGTTTGGGGATCATCTTGTGTTATATATTGACGTGATAAGCATTCTAAACATCCCTAGTTTCTCATCCACTGAAATCTTGAATTTACCTTCAATAATCGCCTAATCCTTGACTTGCTAAACATACCTAGTTGGTGGCGGTATTGGGTAGCTACATTAGAGGCCCTAGACTTTATTGTTTCGTGCCTATGGATTCCTAAAGGCTACTAGGGAAGCCTCCCTTGTTTAATATCCATCCTTCACTCAAAAGAGGGAAATTCATGCCTAGGTGACAGTGTAACGCTTGAATGTTCCACTGGTCTTAGCACCTTGTAAAGGCTTTGCACTAAGGTGCTAGATTTTGTGATAATAGATGAAATTGCAAAAAATCAGGTTATGTTCAATCTCAAGTCATTGCTGAGATCAAATGTAATGTGGTGCCATGGAATGATTGTGAGGTGATAGTAGGCAATCCCTTGTTGAAATTTCACCTACAATGTGATTATCTCATGTAGGAATTTCATCAAACACTTAGTCAACACTCAAATTTCCAACTCCAATAAAAACTTCAGCAACAATGTATTTTAACCCAAACACATGTAATCTGATTTTTAGGAGCAGAAACATTGAAGACTAAATCTAAACTTTAAACGCTGAAGATAAAAGTAAAAACCAACAAAAATTGACATTTGAGATTTTTGGGCAAAGCCCTTGGAAAAACCCCAAGAAGAGAAAACAAGTAGAGAAGAGGAAAAATTTTATTAAATGCTCACAGATAAATTTCTAAGTTTACAACAATTAATTTCCAACAAAAACCAGTTGTACTTATCTCAAAAATTGTGCCCAAGATTCTCTCGAAAATTGTACCACACACTATCTAGAATTGTGTGCCTCTATTGTACGCATTGTACAAAAGTACAAGTTGTATAGACTGTGCAGAAGTGCGAGCTGTACAAACTGTACGGCCACACGTGTTGTATGGACTACATTAAATGCACCAAAAAACAGCGTCCTTGCTATCTCAATTTGTGTGCCAAATTTTCCTATACAAAAGAGCAATATTTCTCCTTGAAATTCATGCCCTCTCAACTGAAATTTCATGCCCAGATTTACTGGTTTACGGCCTTCATTAATAGCTGAAAATCTTCCAGACAAGCATGCCCTTTCACTGCTGCAAGCTGCCTTGAAATTTGTGCCCTTCCTTGTTGCTCTCCTTTTTCTCCTCAGCCCTCTTTTCCTCTCTCTCTCTCTCGAGAAGTGTGCCTCTTCCTCTCCCTTTTCTCCTTTTATTAACTCATTAATTACTAAAACCATTAAATCTTACCGTCTCAAAATCAACGATTCTGACTTATTCTCTCACTGAGATGGCTTAAGTGATTTTAGAAAAAGCCGCTTTCTAAAATCACTTAAGTTATTCAAACTTTACAAAGTCACTTTTAGAAAAAAAAACCACTTTCTAACTTTATAAAATCACTTTATAAAGTTAAGTGAGGCTGCATTATCTCGTTTTTGGAGGCCGAGTTGACCAAGGTTGACCGAGCTGTTTTGGAGGTCTATTTCAGCCATGTTGACTATCGTCGACTTTATCGTTAGGGCTTTCTGTTTTTGTTGTTTTGACTGATCAGATTAGGCAAGTGAATATTGTAAAATTGTACTCTTTTTGCTGAACTTTTGAAGAATTATAAAAAGAATTGATCAAGGGTTTCACCACATTGGGGTTTGTCCCTGTCTGGTGCCATATATTGTGTCCTCTTGTGTTGGCTTGTCTTCTACTCTTATTGTTTATGTTCTATCTGCATTTTACTATCATGATGATGTGATTGTTGAATTGGATATTGATATTGGGCTAATAAAGAAATTGAAATAAAATTGCTCAAAGCATAGAACATACCAATGTTATCCTAAAATTAACAGGAATTGATGTCTTCCAGTTGCAGTTGAATTTCATCCAGGAGCAGCTGGATCTTTTCCTCTGCTTCAGCTCATTCCATTAACGACTTTCCCAAGAGTATTTTCATGTGCCAAGGCCCAATACAGGTCCACAGTTTTCCAACATTTGGTTTCATGTGTTGTAGTGCTCCCTGTATAAGAGATCTAGTTCCCCAATTCAACATTGATGTCCCAATCATGGATATTACCCCACGCTCCCCTCGAATTTCATTCTCCGTTGTATCAATTTTTTCAAGGATGTGAAGGGGGACCTGTTCCCAAAAGACATTGGCTAATTCCCTGGCCTTTGTCTACACCCACATGGAGAAGTTCCCAGGATACATGGTTTTTACCAAGAGGACCTAAGCCATACACAAAGGAGGCCAATCTACAAAGAAATATAGATGAAATGGCACATAAGGGACTTACTG
Source organism: Pinus tabuliformis (assembly GCA_031772625.1). NCBI lineage: Eukaryota > Viridiplantae > Streptophyta > Pinopsida > Pinales > Pinaceae > Pinus > Pinus tabuliformis. The sequence goes on along the minus strand of CM062810.1, from coordinate 662,513,023 downwards.
GCAAGATTGGCAGAAATTGCTTCTCAGAGGCTCTATATGGGCTATTTAGCAGATTACTTTTTTATCAAGTAAGGATCTAATTGAAGAGGGAAGGAGGCTACACCCTACAACTCAATATGGTACACTAGATGTATATATGCTAAATCTTGAACAACTTATTGTTAAAATTGGCAACTAGGGCCAAACTCCATGTGGGTCATCTTATTAATGGAAGCTGATATTTTTCTTGGATCCCTCTCTTCGAGAGGTGTAGGATTGATCTAAAGATCATCCAATTCCGATAAGTATTCATGGAGATATGAATTTATTTGTGTTATGGGGCAATTCGTCAAGGTCGGCCAATAACCAAATAAACCCCACTTGTGCTCAACGTTTTAGTATAAATAGAGGTGGCCTTCAAGTCATTTCAACACACTTGGGATCTCTTCCTCTCTACTTGTCTTTGGGTTTTAGTAGGAGGAGAAATCCTAAGAGATAATGCTGCCCTAATCCAGAGGGCAGAAGCCGAAACTGTCAGAACTGCCGAGAAAAGTCGGAACTGCCGGAACTGCCGAGAAAAGTCGGAACTGCCGGGAAAAGCTGGAACTGCCGGAACTGTCGGGAATAGCCGAAACTGCCGAGACTACCGGGAATAGCCGGAACTGCCGAGACTGCCGGGAATAGCCGAAATAACTGGAATTGTCGAAACTGCCAGAATAACCGGAATAGCCGAAACTGCCAAAACTACCGAGAATAGCCAGAACTGTCGGGAACTGCCGAAACTGCCGGGAAATGCTGGAACTGTCGGGAATAACCGGAACTGCCTGGAACTGCCGGAGCATCTGTCTCCGAAGGAGAGCAGCATGCAAGGGACAACTAACTAACATTGGGACAGTTGTATGGTACTTAGCAGCAAGTACACCAAGCATGCAATGTTACAACAAGCATGCAAGGGACAACAAACTAATATTGGGACAACAGCATGATACTTAGTGCAGCAAGCATGTATTGGTACAGCTAGCATGCAAGGGACAACTAGCATGCAACAACAAGCATGCTAAGGACAATAAGCATGCTAGGGACAACAAGCAAGCAAGATGCAGCCAGCACATAGGTCAGTATGGCAACATGGTGCAGCAATGGCACATAATGCAGTACAGTGATGGGTACAGTCATGATTAATGAAGCATGATGAGATGCAGCATAGTGATGATGGGTGCAGCATGGTGCAGCACGGTGAGGTGCAGCATGATGATGAAATGCAGCACAACGATAGGTGAAGGAGTCACCTTGGAGAATCAGTTGAAGCAGCATGTCTTCAACTGATCTCATGTATCATCTTCTTAGAGATGATCTATGCTCTTATCTAGATAAGTCAAAGTGTTGACTTCTGTTGTAAACGTACTATCTCTCTCTCTCTCTGTTGAACTATTGAAGAACATATAAGAAGAATTGATCAAGGGTTTCCCCACATTGGGGTTTGTCCCTGGCTGCGCCACATCTTGTGTCCTCTTTTGGCTTGTCTTCTGCGATTTATGTTTATGTTCTATCTGCAGTTTACTTTAATGCTGATGTGATTACTAATCTAGAAAAGATATTGAGCTAACTGTGAAGATTGAAATAAATTGCTCTAAGCATAGAACATACCTAAAATTTAACACTTATACACCCTTAATCGCACCCTCGGCTCTGGATTAAAAGTTTGAAGTTAAAAATTAAAATCAAAAGCGAAAGAAAGCAATAGGAAGGTGGAGCAACGAGAGGATAAAATAACAGAAGACTCCCCTAGGGTGGCTTAGATATTGAATGCAGCACCTACGGTGACATCCCTTTTGGTTAGCATTCCTCTCGGTTTTTCTCTTTCTAGTAAACAATTGTTATAAACATTGCTGACCAACAGAAGTTAGATAAGCAGACTTGAAAGGATGACAGCTTGGTTTTGTTTTAGGACATGAGCATGGCCAAAACGGCCTTTATTTCTACTATCTAGTGATGGCTACCTCTAATGTTTTATTCATTACTAGGCTATTTTTGTAACTTTGCATGGAGGGAAAGGAACTGTTGCTGCACTTTTGCATATTCTATCAGTGTAAAATGGTAACTTACCAAAAATGAAGGAGTGATGGTCCGCATCTAAGTCATCTGACACGGGGATTCGGGACACGTAGGATTCGAGATTCGTGGTGTCGGATTCGGAAACGCTGACCCCTGGAACAGGACACGTTAGGACACGTTATATATTATTTTATTAAAAATATATATATATATATATAAAATATATATATATATATATATATATATAATATATAAATATATATATAAATATATATATATATATATATATATAATATATATATATATATAATATATATATATATATATATATATATAATATATATATAGATTAAAAATTAGATATTATCATATTTCTTACACAAATTTTAAGACAATTGTAGTTTTCTCATTAAGTCATCAAATCAAAATGTGTTACATAGATAGTGTTGGTGCAATGCCAATGGCAAATAGAAATAGAAAATATAAAACAACTACAGGTATACAAGCCTCAAGGCATCAATCAGCATCAGAATCAACATCACTGTCCCCATCATCATGGTCCCCACTGCTCTCCTCTGCATCCTCCTCCTCCCCTGTATCCATAGTCGCCTCTGCATCTGCTGGTATGGAGGTTGACCCCTCTAAGTCATCAAATCTAACAGGCTCTAGCACTGGATCATTGAGATCCATGTTGGCCAATGCCAACTCAACAGTGTTGTCCAGACCCATATCATCAGGAAGAGTGTTACTTGGGAGCGGGAGCGAAAGCAGGGAGTGGGAGCGAAAACGGGAGCGGGAGCGACATATTCAGAAGCTCTTGGTTTGGTGCTCTTGATTAAATACGAGTTCCATACCCTAATACATGACAAAATTCAATGGAAACATTGCAATCCCCCAATCTTAAAATCCTGAAAAAACTTATAAGTCTGCTGGATTTTGAATGAAATCTAAAATTCTAATTTCTCCATATGAAATCCAATGAGGCCGGAACCACTCTCAAACATCCTGAGTCATTTCATGGTAATGTTAAAAATTTAAGTAAAAGGATGAAAATGAAAATTAAGGAGAATGTCACTTTTACTTTAAGAATTTAACATTACCATGAATAGTGTATCAATACTAGGGCCTATACTTGATCATGAAGCTGCCAAAATGCTCTACTCCTTGCTGCAACAGCACAAATTACTTGCCAACAGCACAAATCACTTGCCAAATGAAAATATTAATGAGCAAACACGCCCTTTTCTTTCCCGCACTGAGCTTAGCGAGTCCTGGAAACAGGACACGTGTCCCAAAATCGCGACACGCTTCTGAAAATCGCGACACGCCCTCGGACACGACGTGTCCTGTGATTTGGACACGAATCCGGACCGAATCGTGTCGGATTCGCCGGATTCGGGATTCGCAGGGGGTTTAGGACGAATCCGGTGACTTAGGTCCGCATCAATAACTGATAAGAGGCATAGTTTCGCACTACCTAATATCTTTATAAGCAATTATATCTTAATCTATATTCTGGCCATGATGTAAAGTGTCATATGTTTCAAGGCAACAGGTTGACATCTTAGCCTTTAGAAAGCTATCTTTTGCATCCGTGTCAACTGCATGGTTGATCATACATCTATAGAATACACCATGATAAATCATGCCTAATTGGACCAACATAAACTATAAGACTTACTAGCAATTCAGTACACAAAGCTGAATTACACTAAGCTGTCAAAGTTGCCACACTAACAGAAACAACATATGGTCTCAAAGTAGTTTGGGGTTGCTCATGTTCAATTCCTCTATCTTAAAATGTTTTCAAACAGTAGGGACCCTTTCTGCCGATCTAAAACAGTGTAGTATATTCCAAATTATATCTATATAATTCATATATTCCGTAGTGAAGTTCAAATGGCCCCTGCAATGGAATGGAAGATTAATCCACTGGTCAAGAAAGTAGTGCGAAGGTCGATGCCTAGGCAGCTGGTGTCAACGACATTTCATCATCAATTAGCGCAAACATAGTTTCGATCTGACAGACTTTGGTTATTCGAAATTGCATTAGCGGCAGAGCCCATCAGAAATCAGATGAACCCCACTCGTAAACAAAAGAGCTGAAAAACGGTCGAGAGAACATCACACAATATTATCTCGTTTTTGCTTCCTTTAAACTCAAAGAAGAGCATTACAACTGGCACAAAGAGGTCACGGACCTTAAGCAGGTCTGACGGACCAAATTGTTCTCTCTGGATTTTAAATAAGTCATTCCAGTAACACTTAGAACACGAGTATTACGCGTAAACAAATAATTCAGATGCTTTTGTGTATTTTGTTTTGGTATGAAAACCCTAAAAATTTAATTTTTCCCTTATCATTTGGTTTTTGATCTGAAGAAAGCGTTCTAAAACTGCGCAAAGAGTGTTCAAGAAATACATGTTCAAAAGAATAGGAACTTACCATTTCTTTCATCAGACGAAAAGCTGCAGATTCTCTGGCAACTCCCTGATAGCACACTGGGCCTTCTGGTGCAGCCATGATATCTTCTGCTTGGCCAAGCAGACAACTCGGATTCAAGGTAAAAAAGTAGGGGAAAGAGAACAAAGAATGGCAGTTCTCCGAAGGTTATACCCTGTCGAGAGAAGGATCTGCTTTCTCTCGAACGCCAAAGAGGGTGAAATTTGATGGCTTTGAACATTATTTATGCATCCTTCTCATCTCGCTCTTTGATCGACCAAGTCGCGTTAAGAATCTTAACTTTTTGCCAACATTGAGGTCAAATGAAATGATATTTTAACTTCCATGATGTTTAAGATCGACCAAGTCGCGTTAAGAATCTTAACTTTTTGCCAACATTGAGGTCAAATGAAATGATATTTTAACTTCCATGATGTTTAAAGGTATTACCATTAGCATTTAATTTAATTTACATTAAAAAGTACAAAGACATGTCAATAGAAGTGTAAATGAAAAAAATAAAGAAATTATTTTAATGTCCATGAAACTAAGGATCGTCTATGGGATAGATTGCTTCTTCATCTACTTGATGTATTTGGCTCTTTTCCTGTGAAGCTTCAAAATAAATGCTTTGAGCAAACTCCTCACTAAATAGATTATCCCAAGATGAGCTAGTTGTCAGCATATCTGCATAACTTTCCATGTTGTATTTGAAGGCCTCACATTCTAAAATGAAATGTTTTTCTATTTCACAAAAAATGCATACTCTTTCCTCCCACACTTCTTTTGGCCTTTTCCAATGCCTTGTTTCACAACTGAGTTGATGAGAATTAGTCCTTAACTGAGCAATAAGAATTTTGGCTCTCCAATAGATATTGGCCTCTATGTATGCTTTTGTTTGATGACTATGAGTGGGATTAAACACTTCAATATAGTATTGTTTCTTTCTTCCTAGCTCCTTATCCTAAGTACTCTTGTGGAACTTTTCCATAACAAAAGCTTTTATCTCTTTGTTGTTTATGGGACACGCGGTCAAGCAAATACCCCATTTACTAAACCATTTGTTATTTTGTTGCATCCAAGAATTTTTGTTCTTGCACAATCTATCCTTAAATACAACCTTAGGCCATCTACCCTCTTCCATTTGCTCAATTTTTTTTAAATACCTTATGACTCGCACCATAGCAATTGCTTCAATAGGAGCAATCCCTGTTTCACTTAACAAGATAGCATAAGAAACTGCACTTTTAATCTTAAATTTGTTTGTAATCAAACGCTTCTAAATTTTCTCAATTTGTCTCCACTACATGTCGGATGTATTGCTAGCCCATAGTTCACAACCATAGAGAATCACTGGAATCACTAGAAACCCAAAATGAAATTTTAATGTCCACGAGATTATATATAGTCTATGGGGCACTAGCTTCCCTGTTTTTTGCCTTTTGCAATTCAATCTTTTTATTATTCAAATTAATTATGAGTTGACCCAACTTTCTAACAGTCCCCTCACTGAAAAGACAATGCCAAGGAACTGATGTTAACATATTGTTGTAACTGTCTCTGAAAGCATCACATTCCAAAATGAAAATTTTTTCGATTCCGCTGCCCCAGAAGTGCAAAGGTAGATGAATGTAGAGTGACGCAGAGGTAACACTGCAGGAAACAAGGATGTGAACGTGGAAGGTATGAGGAATCAGGAGGCTAAAGTATTGGTAAAGTAGAGCTTTCCAAGTGGGTAAAAGTGCATTATAGAATCTGCAATATATCATATTTATATCACCGAACTCATAACTAAACTAGAAGCAATCTTCGAGGAGACATCACTGTGATATTCTACCATCTTCTCTGAACAACATCCTAGAGATTATGATGAGAAGTTGTTTGGATGGGGGAGAAAAAAAACACAATTGAGAAACACACATTTCATAGGGTGCTCAAAAGCCTAAATGAATTGAATTGGTGTCCTTCTCTGCTGCAATTTAAGGAATCCCTAAGTATTTTTATCATGTTGTGATTTTGGATGGGCAACAAGTGGATTATGTGCTCCCATTCTTGTTTCAAAGTTTAGAAAATGAAGCTTGGAGGACTAGATAGGTTGAAAAAGATAACAATTTGTTTTCAAACAAAACATGGAAATTTTGAATGCCGATTGGAATTTAAAGGAAAAACCCAAATGATATCCTCAACTCCATTTTATTGTTATAATCCATCTTGATCTTAAATAAACTTAAATTAAATTAAATAATTACATACTTATGTATGTGATAATTAAATATATATAAATTCATTTTAAATTTGGTTTTTGCATAGAAAAGTGTTAAATTTGTTAATAATTTTATTAATATAAAGAAATTAATACATAATAAAGAATTAACCTATATATATGTATATTAACAAAGTTATTATTTTCATTTTCTATTTTTTACAGAGGAAAAAAATCAACGTCTCTCTAAAGTGAGTTGTGTTCACCAAGCCAACCCACATGTATACTCAAGAGTTCACAAGGCTGAAAGTTGTTGAGCATAACAATATTCAAGACATTATAGCTCATCATGTTATTAGTCAGGTTTTGAACCTAGTTGGAGAAGATAACAACCATTATACCCAATAACCCTATATAAATCCAATTGACAAAATTTAATCTCCTTTTTTTTTTCTGAATAAAGACTAATTCTATTAAGATAAGAAAATATAGTATAATCAAGCTTGCATACAAGCAAAGCAGAGAAGCAAGGGAGCCGAAGGTGATAGGCTATCAACCTCGCTCCTTAGAGACAATCAAGGAAAGGGCCATAGAAAACATTGGAATACAAAAAGATAGAACTAAGTAGAGAAAGCTACCCCGAGGGTTTAGTTCCTACAACACGACATTTTTTGCCTTTTTTCTTGCTCACTTTGACCCACCCAGTGGAATTTGGCTGAGCCATAACAAGTTGTAGACTATTCTGCATTGGCAGCGGAATATCCTTATCAGAGTCTAAGGACGAAGATAAATGAGCACGTTTCTGAGAAATCTGAGGGTCAGAGGGGGCCGCCGGACCGACCGAGGGAGCGTCCATCAGAATCTCATCATTCTGCATATCCGCTTCAGTTTCCTCATTATTCTGCACATCTGCTTCAGATTCCTCCTCATCCGAACTAGAGAAATCTAAATCGTCCAAAGGACGGGGAGGCTCAAAAGGATTCCAACTCTTGGATTTGGGCTTGCGATTCAGATTCTTCTTTTTATCGATGACCTGGGAACATGTACTCTGGAGATGCCTCGTTTGATGACAATGGCGGCAGCGAAAGGCTGTGTTCTCGTAATCCAAGGGCTGAGTCCAGTGGAAATCTCCAAACTTGAGATTAATCTGATCCGGCAGTCCTTTGTTGATATCTATTTCTGCACATAGTCTGCCGTAGGTGTAGAGACCATTTACCTTTCTTGAGGTATCTGTATCCAGGTAGCATCCTAAAGTATTTCCAATGGCGAAGAAGACAGAGAAATGCCAAAATTGAGCTAGAAGATTAGGGAGCTTGACCCAAATGGGCAGCTTGGAGATGACAGCTGTAGAAGGGTCAAAGTCTGGAAACCAAGGGGTGAGAAAAAGCCCAGCCGAACCCCAGAACAAAGGGCCTCCCGTTAAGGCTTTCTGGTAGTCTTCATTTAAGTCAAAAACCACCATGAAGAATCCTTTTGAACATAAGAAGATCTTGCATTTTTTAGTCCAAGAGGAATGGACCCATTGGTAAAGATCTGCTGTGCGAGGCCAAAGCCCATTAAATCTGCATATGAGTGTTGATTCTACAAATATCTGGTAGCGATTTTCAATCTCAGGATGAGAGAAATTGATGGAGGGAATTTCCTCTGATTTGTCTACCAGAAACGGCTTTGGAGCGCCATTTGGTTGGGCTGCCTTCGAAGAGAACTGAGGTTGGGCAGCGTCTTTGCGAGCTGCATCTTTGTAAGAGAAAGAAGGGGCAGAGGAGGTCTGCCCAAAGGAACCACCTCTTAAACGGAAAGAAGCCCCAATAGAAGCGTCCTTATGAATGTTGTAAAAGGAGAGAGGAAGGGGATTCATAAGTTGCTTACCCTTATATAGCAATCTGAGGTAAGAGGAGGGGATCCCCAGCCGGCGTTCGAGATTTTGCAAAAGGTCCTGCATGAGATCTGTTGCGCGAACCCATTGCATCCTCGTCTTGCCCAAGAGTTTGACTTGGATCTGAAATGCCTGTGATTCTTCAGACAGATCTGGCTGTTTCAGGAGAGGAACCTCTGCAATCATATCTAGCGAGAACGAGGAGCAGATTCGCTGCTTGCTAACGCAGAGATGAGATCTGGATCAATCCGGTCGCGGAAATGGGATGAGGAGGAGACAGAGATCCATGGCTGAATCCTTGGCCTGTTGCTTTGGAATTTAAAATCAGCCCTGTTTGTCGCAGGAGAAAAGGGGCGGAGCGGATTCTTGGCATCGCTCTCATTTTCTTGAGCTGCAGGAGAAATGTCTGTGCGTCGAATCACCAGATCTGGGAAGTTTGCGGAGCAGGTCTTCGATCTCTGACCATCGCCGCGGAAATGCTCTCGGTCATCCGCATCGGGCTTCTCGGATTTGCAGGATTCGATCCTAGGGCTGCTGGACGCGGTGTTGTCGGTCTCGTCCAAGCTCTCGAACCCAAGACCTTCTGTGCATAAATGGAGCGCCTCTGTTTGTTTCGGGGTCCCTGCGATTCTCTGAGAATCCATCAATCCGAAGGCCGAGGAAACCAAAAATTTACAGAAAACCCTAGATTCTCCTCCCCGACAAGAAGCCATGTTAAACAGATAACAAAACACCATTTAATCTCCTTAATATCCAATAAAACTATATTTAAAATAGATTTCAAATATTAGCACTCAATTATAATACTTCTATTATTATTTTTTAAGTTTATAACATAATTTCCTATATTTTATCATTTTAATTAAATTATATTTAATGAAAATTTTGACATAAAGTGAGCATAAGTCAACAATAAATACACCGCCTTTGCACATCAATCAGTCATTTTATTTGTTGACACTGTTATTTTATTCATTCACACTTTGTTAAACTACTTATAGAGAGCAACAATAGCAAAGACAAGTTCTTAACAGGAAATACAGACCAACAAATACACTTTTATTTAGTACCAATATAAAAATTCCGAGAATCTATTCACTGAATTGGCACACATGCCCAAAAAATGGCTTGAACCAATGATTAGTATCCACAAGCATATGTGAAGGGTCTTATAGGCTCATAATCCTACCAAGCAATTTGTCCTGTTAAAGTTGTTAACAAAACAGAACCATCGCGAGCTAACAAACCATCCAAGCCATCGAAACTTCTGAGATGGTGGTAGAACTCTCATTATTAAAAAAAATCACTACGTATAAAGTGGTTGGATTCAAATAATAATTTTCTATGACGGATGATGCATGATACCACTCACTCTATTTTACAAGTCAAGGCAAGTCACAACTTCATCTTCTTCGCCGAAAGGCTCACACAGATCCCCTTTTTCCATTTATAAATAGCTGCCTTGCTTCTCACAAAAACCATACGCACTGCATTTCTGCTCCCTCTTGCGGAAACACTCTTTCTGTTTTTCCAATGCTGTGGGAAGGCTGCGTTCCACTTTCCATCTCTGCGACCATGTCATCTCTTGCTTTTGCTTTTCCGAAGTTGTTGCTGCTCCTCATTTTTTGCTTCACCCCCACCCACTCATTTCGCGATGATCGACAATCCCTGGTAGCATTCAAGAATCTGATTACCAGCGATCCACATCATTCCATGGTAGATTGGAGTCCCGCCAACCCCTTGTGCAACTGGACTGGTGTTACCTGCAGCCGCCATCATCCAAACAGAGTGGCGTCCCTCGACCTCGCTGACATGGATCTGCGCGGTTCCATTTCTCCTTCGCTCGGCAATCTGTCCTTTCTCTGCTCACTCCTCCTGCCACACAATGCGTTCCATGGTCATATCCCGCCTCAATTGGGACGCCTCATTCATCTGAGGGAGCTCCAGTTGGCAGATAATGAATTGGAGGGAAATATCCCAAGTCAACTTGGCAGTTGCAGAAATTTGAGTATCCTGATGCTCTCCAACAACAATCTCGCTGGAAATATCCCCATTAATAATAAAAGTTCCGCCACCATCTCAGTTGCCAAGCTAGAGAGGTTCTACTGCCTTACCTCTCGCAAGTGTGGCCTAAACCCCCATTGCACAGCCGAAAAAGCTTAACATTTGCCTTCTCATGAGAAATAATAGGAGGACGGATATTGGAATCGGTCAATGGGGTGACACTATTGAGATTCGCGTCAGAGGACGACGAATCCTACAGTATCACCTACATGAACCTCACAATAAAATGGTTATCGACATAAAAAAGTGTGGTCACCATAGACTATTTATAGTCTCGTGGACATTAAAATTTATTTCATTCATTCATATAACTTAATATTATATTTTGCCCACGGGGTTTTGGATTGACGGTGAATGGGTGCGCTGTTAAGGCACTCCTTGTGATAGGTCACCGGTTCAATTCCCCGTGGGTACTTAGTTTAGTCTTAACATAGAAAAAAAAAAAAAAAACTTAATTTTATATTTTATTAAAATTTAATTACTTTTTTAATTCATTAATGGTTATTTTTCATTTAATTTATTTGTTTAATTCTTATATTTGATTTTACTATTTTTAATTCAATTGTTTTATCACAAGGTGTTATTGTTGAAATAATTAAAATAAAATAATATAAAAAATTGATTAGCTACTAAATTAGGGTTAGAGTTTAATATAATCCCTTTGTGTATGAAGATAGTAGATAGTAGATTATATATATATATATATATATATATATATATATATATATATATATATATATATATATATATATATATATATATATATATATATATTAAATCTTACTAGTCTACATAATTTTTTTATTCAAAAATCAAAAATCTAAAATCAATGCCCACACCGTGTAGAATAGACGATGACAAGGTGTATTGTTAAGGCACTCTTTGATGTGAAGGTCACCGGTTAGAAACTCTGTAGGAAAAAATTCAGTCTTGTTAAAGGTTGGTGTGGCTTAGTCCGAGTTTGATCCCCACGTGATTTTGACAGCTTAGATTCCCCTAGGTCACGGTTTCTCAAGCCAAAGGTTAAGTGTACAATCATTTTAGGACTCACGCAACTTAGCAAGAAATTTTTTTGAAAATCCTATTCCAAAATAGAGATGCCTATCAATGTAATTAGAATGGACTTTGTGGAATTTGCATTCGTGATGGTAATTGAAAGCATTTATTTTCTGAAATAGTGTTTATGTTAATAAATTCAATTAGGTTGGTGAAAGTTGTGGGTTGTTGTCATTATTTTGTTGTTTTATGTTTTTCAATAATACATTTGTATGTGTATTTATACTTATGCTTGTATGTTGAAGGAAACTAGCACACATAAAATAAACTCAATAAAATAAACACTCATAAATATAGAAACCAGACATGGCGGAAAAGGCAGAGAGCCATCATGTGGTTTCTCATGCTCATGTAATTCTCTCTTATTCAAATAATTTAATAATACATTTAAATACATGAGTAAGTTGTCTTAAGATAGTGTGTCTATCTTAGACTCACTTGGTTGAGACAATTTCTCAACTTACGCACTAATTTAGGAGAGCTAGTTGGAGAGAATCTCTCATCCAAACTAGAATCCTTGGTTTGGGGAATTCTCATGGTTTTAAAAATTTAATCTAATAATTGGATTTATTATTGATTTTTAAGAGAGTGAGGCTAACATTCTCCCCCTCAATGATAAATCCAAAACGAACAAGGAACCATCTTCCAAGTTCTCAAGTTGATCCTCAAAAAAACGTTTGCCTAAAAAACCGCCAAAGTTGGATGCTGAAAAAACTCAAATCTGAAGAGAACATGAATCAACTGCATGTCTGATTCATCTCTGAATGTTGCTTGACAACTCCATCATGTGCTAAGCCACAAAAGGATCCATCTGTCCTTTGCTTGAAAACAACATTCGGTATCCACTCACACAATTTGATGAATGCCCACTGGTGTATCCGATGATGATGATCGCCCATTGGCTGATGACCTTGAAAAACAACTCACTGTTTCTTTTGTTGTGTTTGAAAAACTACTCACTACAACTTTTGTTGTTAATGCCCACTGGCTGATTTGAAGATTCCCACTGGCTACTTCGTTGATGTTGTCGAGACTTTCACTCTGACAACCACTTGTCAATTTCATTGACATTTTTCCCCCTTTGTCAGCTGAAAGGAGAGACAATCATCTTCATTTGATATCTGAACTCCCCCCTTCAAGTGTAGGATAGTTTCACTGTTGTACTCCCTCGTTCAACTACACGAGAGTACCATCGTCATTTGACTGTTGGCTGCAATATGTGTGAGTGAATCCGATTGTAAAACTTGTACAATCTTCTGGCTGTGGATGACCATTCCCAGGGATCAATCCATGAATAATTTATCTTCAATCTGGCTAACTGTCGTTGGTTGCAGCATTTCTCTGATGTATGATTGGACTTGCCACAATGGCTACAAGGATGGAGATCAAAACACTGATCTTCCAGATGACCGGTTCTTTGACAATGAGAACATTTCAATTTGTCTGCAACTTGAGTTTGCATGCATTTCTATTTGTTTGCACTTTCAGTTTGTGTGCATTGATGTCTGTCTGCAACTTGCAGAGAACTTGCTGAGGTGATATGTTCAAGTAATCTAGCACTAACGAACTGAATGGGCTTTGAATAATCAGGGATATGTAAGTTGTCGTCATCTTCGACATATCCTAAGCCACATTGATTTCAATTACTTTGGATTTCTTCCCATGGCTTGATGATGGGTTTGGAAGAAAGTTGCACTGGAACAACTTCAACACTTGAAGCTGGTTGGATGAATGAGTTCGAATGATCAGTTGTATCTAGAAAAGACTTGGAAGCAACACGCTTCTCTTGCAACTCAATTCTCTGCAGTTGCAATTCTAGTTGAAGGAACTCAATCGTTTCATGTGCATGTTGAAGATGCACTTGAATGTCAGCAAGAGTGGTTTTGCTGATGTGCACCATGTCGTCGACTGATGAAAACATTAAATTGTGAAGAATTTGGGACAGCTGAATGTGTGTCGCCATGTTGTCTTGCTTAATTTGAAGGCAGGCTCGCTTGGTGAAGTTGTGCTTAAAAATTGCGCACTTGAGTTGATCATTGAAATGACAGGATCACTTGTACTGTTTGTTGATTGTTGATGCTTTAAACACTTGCTTGAATTGTTGACTTGACACTCGCTTGATGAGGACACTTTGCTTGAAAGGAACTTTATGAATGTTGTAATGAACTTTACACAGGCTCGCTTGTTGTGCATTGAATTGTCGCACTTGATTTGGTTACTTGACATGCTCATTTGATCTTAGTGCGCTTGTTGTAGACACATGCTTGTTTTGATGCTTACTTGAAGATTAGAAGACGCTTGTTTGATGATGATTGCTTGCTTGATTACTTTATAAATACGCTCACTTGCTTGATTATTTTTACTTGAAATACTTGTTTGTTTGATTGTTTTTAATGACATGCTCACTTGTTGATGATTGTTGTACTTGCTTTAAACACTTGTTGTCTTGAACTCTTGGGTGATTACTGCACTTAGTGATGCACTAAATGTGCTGAAAAATGATGGGTGTCGAACACTGTCGAAAATGCACCCAAATGACAAATGATAAATTCAATGTTCAAGTAACAACTGACTTGACTTAATGATGCACTTTAACAAATCAAATGAGGGTGTCGGTTACAACCGAAAATGCACCCAGACAATTTAGTTAAAACATTGCAAGTGATACAGAAAGTGTTCATAATGTTGATGTCATTTGGACTTGAAATTCTTGAGTGTGTAGCGTCCTTAACTTGATGGCATGAATTATCTATTATGAAATGTTGTTGCAAAAGATTGCTTTTATCAAGTCGATGATGTGGCGCTTTGTGTTTATGAACTTAAGTGATTACAAGAGTGTTGATTTCAGGAGCTTGATCGAGCATGCATATACTTAATCGTTTCTTATGCCCATTTAGTTTGTGTAAACAGATGACAAAGAAAGCATTCAATGAATGCGACACAAACCATGCAAACACATTCACGGCACAGTGTGCACCTATGATTCCCTTATTCAATTTCAGGCGGATCTAGGACACAAACACCACACAAAAAAATATGTCTTTATTAGATAGTGAATTACATCAACTTTCACCTTCCTTCATCATGAAATAAACATCTTTCCTGGCCCTTTTTTAGTGATTGGTAGATGTTCCGCAGGAAATCGGTGGAGAAGTTCCCTTGAGAAGATACACCACTGCTCTAATATCACGGATTGATAGATCTACGGTACTTTAACCAAGAGAAGACAGTCCGATCAGTGTATGAGCAGATGAAGTCTCTTCGGAGTGATCACTCAACTGGAGACACATATTCTACTGGACTATATGAAACAATAAGATCAGAAGTCTGGCGTGCAGTTTCTAAAATTAGGTCCGACCTTGAACAAACCATTGCAAGAAAGATCCCTTCAGCAACTACTTCCAATAGGCTCAGTAACTCATCTCAGTCTAAGGATACAGATACAGATGTTGTTTCTGCCATTAAGGAAGAATATGCTACTAAGCTTGACCAGGCAGAAATACGTGCAAGAAATCTGTGGGCACAGTTGGCAATGGAAGAGCAGCGTTGTCAAAAACTTTCAAGAATTCTGAAAGAGTTACCTCCAGATACTCAATCACCTCAAACTCGAAAAAATTCAGTGACTAGAGAACATAGTGCAGAGCGAAAGCAAATATCGAAGTGCCTGACAGAAGAAGCACAAAATTATTTTGAAGAGTTTGTATCCATATCTACGCTAGAAAACTCTGAGATGTCATCCTTGGATGAAGTGGAGAAACTGGTAATTGGAGCATTAATGGCAGAAGGCTGGAAAATATATCTAAGTTCAATCCAAAGAGCACTAAAAGCGAATTGTCTTTGTCAACAGGAAGTCCTCCACAGATAAAACAGAAGCATGAAATAAAAAATAATATTCGAAGGATTGAAAATATAAGTGAAGGAGGCCGCATGAAAAGTTCAATTATCAAACCGAGCTCGAGCTATCAGGATGATGAATATTTATTGCATGTTTGCATGTTTCCACAAACCCATAGTCTATTCCAGCGAAGGACTGGACTGGATCGAGCCTTGTCCTCAACAGGCAATTTCCTTATCTCAAGCGCAAAATTGCAGCACTTCTGTGGAGCAGGGAATTCCAAGCACGGGGAAAAGAACCATTGGAGGATGGCAACACTGCCATTATGGTGTAGACTCTTTCTACGGGGCACCTCCTTCTGGTTTTACCAGTCAATAAATACATGATCTTACCTTAGCATACTCATAAGGTAGTTTGCTCACGGTATTCAACAATGGAAGGGCCCAGGATTTTCCGTGTTGCGCTAATCGCTATCATTGCTTTATATGTGTTTTCATACAAAGCAATCTGCAGCACCAGCAACGAAAATAAGACCGAGACGAGTAATGCAACTGCGAGGAATTATGAGAGCATTAGAGTCGATCTCATACGCAGAGACTCCAACCTTTCAAATGCCGAACAACTGCGCCGAGCTATTGAACGAAGCAACAACAGGCTTCGCAGATTCCAACAATATTTCATCGCCAAAAATGCCCAGATTTCCCCCAATCCCCTTAGCACTGCAGACGGTGAATTTTCGATGCAGGTGAAAATAGGATCTCCAAATCCAGTAACGCTGCATTTAATATTAGACACGGGCAGCGATTTGATCTGGACCAAGTGCCAGCCTTCTTCACTATATAAACCCGAGCAGTCCTCATCCTACACTAAAGCTTCCTGCGCTAGCAACATTTGTTTTGTCGTGGCCGGCCGTAGTTGTGATGCCCAAAAGAACTGTGTATACCGCTATGGGTATACAAAGACTTCTTGTAGCTTTGAGATTGCTCTCGTTGTGAGCTTCTCTTGGTATTCTCTAACTTTTTGTGACTTATAAAAAGCACAACAAGGTCGATTCTTGGTACTCAATCTTGCTTGGATGGCTCAACATCTCAACGTTGTATCATAGTCAATTCCAAACACACCAAATATACAACCAAAAAGGAATACACTGTGTTATCACTCAGGTTGTCCCTTTTGACTCCTAAAGGGATACGACCGAGGTAACCACGAACCAACTTTGGACTGTAGGCCTTAGCCTTCCTGCAGTCAGAGAGGGCTCTCTCTTTATGATTTAGCTTTGTTGAAGGGGGTGATTTTAGGCTAGTTATGATGCACAAGGGTTTTGATTGAGTTTTGGTGGGAAAACTGACACTTTCAGGTAGAGAGGCTGCGTATAGTCTGAATGTTTCAAACCATTGGGCGTGGAGTCGAGGAGGGGGAACTGCCTTCCTTAATAACAGTGAGGGGAAAATGGAGCAAGATAACTGAAGCAGAAGCAACTTTCAGGTTCCAATGGATGGCAAGAATGCTAAAGAAAGAGAGGCAGTTAAGAATCTCTCCAACAGATTAGCAGAGGAAACAACAAGGCGCTACCTAGGAGCAGTTAAGAATCCCTAGATAATTGGCCAGCACAGGTGAATTGGGGTAAACATGAGCCAGAAGGAATTCAATGTTCATAACCAATTCATTCAGAAGAAAACATCAAGAAACAACAAGAATTGAGCATAGAGAGTATTTAAACTAATTCTAGGCTATTCTTTTTTCCTGCTATTTAGATAATGGCAAACACATAAACAAAGATAAGAGGCACTTATTGCTTCAGGCCGCAACGCAGGAATTCCATCTTCAACTCTTCAACACATTCATCAACAACAGACAGTTCGCTCTCCAAGCTTTAAGCAATCTTTGATTACAGAAAAATTCAGGTATACACAGCGAGTCTCTAGCGAAAATTATCAATTGACCAACCCTTAAAACTATACAGAGGGTGGTATATATAGGGCAAAACTCTCTGCAGAGTTCCTTTATTACATCTTGACCTAATTAGGTCATAAAAATGACTACTTGACCTAATCCTATCTAGAAATAAATGCAAAGAATGTCTCGGGCCGTGCTCAGGGCCGATGTGTCAAAATTGAATGAATGATGTTGTCCTCGATGGCTTGCTGCAGTGCTTTCTGTAATAAATGGGTATGGGTTTATGCTTTCTTGCTGTCCTGGTGCCTTAAATGTCTTGACGGTGATTTGAAAGCAAGGATGGGTTGATGCTTATCGATTTGATTTTCTGGGGGCTTCATCAATGTTCAGGTGCCTCGAGCCCCTAAAAAATCATGACTGACTCTTTCTGGCGTCCTTTCTTCCACTGATACTCTCTGACAAAATCTGGGCTGCTGATCTGCTGTGCTGCGTGTCTAATCACCAGTAAATGGCTGCTGTTCGGCCTCTGTATCATCTGGAATTGTCTTCTGATCATTTTGGTATGCTCTGTGAAGAAAACTGATCATTTTTGCGCCTTTTCAGGCTTCCTGGGGCTGCATGGAGCGAAGATTCCTTAAAGATTCCCTGAAGATTCTCCATTTTGGCCCAAAAAATCCTGCGATAAGCGATTTGTGCCTCATCAAAAATTGCCTCAGAATTCGATTCCGGGGCTCCGAAGTGCGACTTTCGCGCCTCTGCGTCAAAAAAGGGTTGATGACGTCAGCATGGCGACGTGGCGGGATGACGTCAGCATGACGTCATCTCGTACGGACGATGACGTGGCAGGTACGGTGGCGGGACACGTGGCAGTGACGTGGCAGGAGGCCACGCAGGCGGATGACTCATCGGGTGACTGTACAAGGGGGGTGACGTGGGCTGTTGACTGTGTAGGGGGTGACGTGGGCTGGTGACGTCACCGGGCGGTAAGCGGTATGTGGCGCACCGCTTATGGGGGATGGCGGTTTCGGAGGGAGGGGCTCCGCCACAACCCGGCGCTTGACGCGTGGCGGGAGTACGGCGGCAAAACCGCCGAACTCCCGGACGTTAAAGGCCGGGCGCGTCGGGGATGAGGATGCCCGCCAGCCGTAGATCTGCGGGGCTGTGGATCGGACGGCTGGCGGCGGACGCGACGGGATATGGGGTTAACGGGCGGGAATATTCACAGGAATATTCCAAATTTAATATGCGCGGCGGGTTATAGACTTAGGAAAACGGGTTTGCGGGGTTAAATAAAGGCGCGGGTTAATGTTTATGCGCAGGATCTTTGGGTTAGGGGCGGAATGTGGGTTTTTACAGCGGTGGGGTGAAATTTTACAAGGGGAAGGTGAAAACATGGGTTTTTTTGGGGGTTTTTGGGGTTAAGGGAGAGGTTACTAGCTGACCAGATGTCAAACTAGTTCCTCAATGACTCGGATGGGCTAAAAACAGTCCCAGATGGACTGAGATTTCCCTGACTTAGTATAATTATGGCTATAGTGCCAGGGATGGGATATTTACATAGGGGGAATTATATACATGATTTTAATAGGGGGAGGGAAAAACTAATAGGGAGTTACATAATAAGGGTGATGAGAAAAAAAATAGATGTTAGTGAACTCCAGCTTGAGTACCTCCAACTGAAAAAAACTGCCTCAACCCAAAAATGGATTGCTTTATCAAAATTGGAACACAACAGTGGCCCTTAGACCAGCCTACTCTTGTGGATACTTTTTGGCCATCTGTAGCAAATATGGAGCATTGCAGCATGCATAGCACGACATATTTGGCATGTAAAACTGTCGATCATGAAAGATGATTAACCTGCTGCAGCAGGAGGCTAACACACTGTTGGCAAAGATCGATTACAATAAAGAAAAGAACACACACAAAGACTTATTAACACAGTGGCTGGACTCCAAATGAACATAGAACTCTTTGAATCAACTCGATTGATCATTACTCTCTCACTCCCAAAGAGAAAACCATTAGCTCCGATACCACATGTTGAAGAATCACACAGCCATAAAACCATATGCATAGCAAATTAACTCACAGAACAATAAACTGGCGGAAAAGGCAAGGAGTCATCGTGTGGTTTCTCATGCTCATGTAATTCTCTCTTATTCAAATAATTTAATAATACATTTAAATACCTGAGTAAGTGGTCTTAAGATAGTGCGTCTATCTTAGACTCACTTGGTTGAGACAATTTCTCAACTTACACACTAATTTAGGAGAGCTAGTTGGAGAGAACCTCTCATCCAAACTAGAATCTTTGGTTTGAGGAATTCTCATGGTTTTATTTATTTAATTTAATAATTGGATTTATTATTGATTTTTAAGAGAGTGAGGCTAACATATGTGCTTTTGTTTTGAAAGATGGTTTAAGTCAAGTCTAAGTCCAAAACAACTTTGGCAAATACCCTTCGTTTGTGGTTTTCTAGTTGAAGAAGCATTTCATTATCAAGACATCGTTGTCTCAGTGTTAAACAGGATGGAATAGTACCACTTACTCATGTTTTCTTTTATAAGCTAACTTTTTGCTTATTTATAAAAGGAAAAACCATACAAAATGGTCAATGTTGTTACCTTACCACTAGGGGAACTAGACCAACAACATTAGAATAAGCACTTAATCGAAATTGTTTGAGATAAGTTCAATATCAAAATCAAAACATCATTAAAAGATGAGTGCCCAAAAATACATATGATAACCTAAAAAAAGCTATAGGCCCTAATTTTTTAGGTATGCATGAGCTAAAAACATTAACAAAATAATAAAAACTAGTCAATTATGCAAAAGACAGCACACAATGGAGGGGTTGAGCCTCTAGTTGCATTAATCTTAGAGTGGCATTGAGTGACGATGGAATCCAAAAATCACATCTTTTTATACCATCTTTTCACTACTTCTAACCTCTCTCCGCTTACCTAGACCTTGTATTAATCCACATTGTGCAGGATTTAGACTTAATATGTTTGCATTGCATGTCTTTAGTGTTTTACATGAATTTGTGATTAAGCATTAGAAAAAATATCATATTTTCATTTATCTTTAAGTTAATCTACAAAGACAATGTGCTAGACAGGTCATTGTGTAAGTTGTGCTGTCACCCAGGGCGTATTTTGGTTCCACTTGTTGCAACACTCAATTATAGTTGTTACAAAACTCTTTTGCAGTTGCTTCAACACTCTTGTACAATTGTTGCAACACCAATGCTACAATATAACTGTTGCAACACAATTGTTGCATCACAAAAGTTGCAACATTGAAATCATAAGCCAACATTGAAACCTTGAGCCAACACCAAAACCATGAGATATAGAAACATTGATCCATTAGAACTGTGAAACATCAAAGCATTGAGCCATTGGAACTGTGAGATATCAAAGCATTGAGCCATTGGAACTGTGAGCCATGATGTTACATAATTTTCACTACTCTATGTAACAATTATGGATCCATACAACAATAATGTTAAGATGTTACATATTTTTCACTACTCTATGTAACAATTATAGATCCATACAACAATAATGTTAATCCGAGAAAATCAAAGATACATAAATAATTTTGCAAATCCAAGCTTGACTAGTCAACCAAGAATCTTGGAATTCTTAGGCAAAAGATATCACAGTTGTTTATTAATTGCTAATTGTTAACAAAAGGTCTTGGACTTTTTCATTAAGTGCTAATTGTTATCAAGAATTATGGAAATTATTCATTATTTAGAAAATTTATGCAACCACTATGGATTTATTAAATCCATAAGCTGGTTTATTTAGATATTTGTTATTTATAATTTCCTTTAAATTTATATATAAAAGAGAGAACTCTCTATGTTATTTAGGGAGTGTTGAAAAATCTATAGGGCAATAGATTAGATGATTTCTCTTTCTCTGATAACTAATTGTGAATCATGTCTTTTTACTTTTTCTTACTTATCAGCTTCTTCACTTATTATTATGTTTGTATATCATCAAACAACTATCAAAACAAGAAGAACAATAGAACACAAGAATACAGAATGTAGTTGCAAGCCAAGGCCAAAAACTCTCCACTTGAGAGCAAAACCCATTATTCTCTTCTTATAAATTCTTCAATTGACGAATTCCAAGACCTCTAGACTAAGACTAATACCCTCCAAGACCATGTCCAACCTTTCTCGATAATGCGCTTCCCTTGTCCAAGTCAAAACCAATCAAATCTCTTCGAGCAACACAATTACCACCCCCAACTTCAAAATTTTGGCCTCTACTACAGGTCTGAAATTTCTGGCCCCCTGCAACTACTTCTACAACCACATGTGTGAGAAAAATTAGCCTTCCAAGGCCTCCCAACAACTTCGCTTGCCTTGCTTACTTGTCTAGGGCTAGAAGATGAGCTTAGTAGATCCCTCTTTCAGCAAATTTGATCCTCCTTCATTAGATAGAGAATATCGACCTTGAAGCAACAAACCTTAGCTTCACTTCTTCGCACATGTGAGAGAATATTAGCCCAGAAAAAATCTTATTTGTCCTCTTCCTTCTTCGCTAGCCTTATTTCTCTTCTCCTTTGCTTGAATGAGTGAGTGATGGATGTGTCACAAGGAGGATAAGTTCCCTCTGTTATATAAGCTTCTCAAGGTGCACATGGCTCCTCAAAATAGGTCAACTTCCCAGCCGCCAAGCTAACTTGGTCTTGAAGGGTATTTTGACACTTTTAATTACAAAAATAATTTTCTTTACAAGTTACAATGTGCTCGACAAGGTCTTCAACTTATGACAATGACTCTTTTGACTTCTTGACCTAGGACAAACCCTAGAAGCACTCAATGGATGCTTGACCTAGGAAAAACCCTAAAAGCACTCAATGGGTGCTTGACCTCTAAAATAAAAGACCTTGAGCATGAAATCCATGCTCCAAAAATAATAATAATATTTTTTCTTTCATTTTACAAAATTAAAGAATCAAAAGTACATTTCATATTTATGAAGACCGAACCTAGGTACATATTTTTCAACACTCCCTCTTAATAAGGGAGGTATTCATAAATGGTACATGGACATTCTCAATCTGAAGAGATCTCATAATAAGAGTCGGATTGGTAACCCATCTATCTAGCATCATAACGACCAACATTGTTACATAGCAAGGCCTTGGCTCACAACTCTATCTCTCCACAAGATCATAACACAATGTTGGTGAGCCCAATGATTTATAGACACCATCATCATTGTCTCTCAAGATACATACCCCACCTTGGTGTTTACAGAGTATGTCCTTCCTTGGACTATTCTTATCTTAGATAATGAGTCCTTAAATAATATCGGTCCTCGACTACTCTTATCTTAGATTCCCTACCTCATCCTCAAAGAGTATCAGATGTCATATGATTACCCAATCCTCCATTATGTCTTCCCAAGTGAAGACAATAATGATGTGCTTTTGTCTCTCTCACAACTATGGAGGATATATCAACCAAACCAAGCGTGTTCCTCGAATACACAAGCTTCTTGCATTCTTGGATTCAGCATTCTACACCTGTCAAGAGAAGATCATCCACATACAAAATAATAATCACAGGTTCACCTTTTACAACTTTGACATAGAGATTCAGATCCATCAAACTCTTTGTGAAGCCCAATCTTTGTAGGTACGCATCCATCCTTGCATACCATGCCCTTGGTGGCTGCTTAAGGCCATATAATGCTTTCTTTAATCTGCAAACATGTGCCTCTCTATTTTTGACTTAAAATCCCAAGGGTTGCTCTATATAGACTTCCTCATCAATTGTGCCATTCACAAATGCAGTCTTGACATCCATTTGATGTATATTCCATCCCATCGATGCAACCAAAGAGACCAAGGATCGTATAGTATTATACCTTGTTGTTGGATAAAATGTCTCTTCATAATCAATGCCTTGTTGTTAAGAGAAGCCCCTAGCCACAAATCTTGCCTTATACTTGTCAATGTTTCCATTTGTCACATGCTTTATCTTGTAAAGCCATTTGGAAGTTACCACAAACTTGTCTTCGGGCCTAGGTACAATCTCCCATACCCCATTCTTCAATATCGATTGATATTCTTCATTCATGGCATCTTTCATTTCTTGATGATTGATAACTTCTTCAAATGTGGATGGCTTTGCTTCCATTAGTTTTTCCATATATGTTGCATACCCGGAATATCTTTTGGGCTTCTTGCTTTCCTTGAATGTGCCTTTAGCCGCTCCATGTCCCTTTGCATATAATAGAGTAGATTTCAACCAATTAGATCTCTTTCTAGTCTCGGGAATTACCATACGCTGAATATGTTCACTAGGACCTTCATCTTCATGATTTGATTCTTCTTCCTCCCTAGTAACTTCCTCTTCAAATACCAAAAGCTATTCATCATCAGAGTCCATAGGGAATCCTTTGATTTCTTGAATGCAATACTTTTGTCAAATATCACATCTCGATTGACTTCTATTCGATATCCTTCCTTTATGTATATCCCAAAGGCCTTAGAAAAGTTATTGTAGCTAACAAATGTTCCATTCATGCCTGATGGATCCAACTTCTTTCTCTTGTCCTTCGGTATATTAATATTGACAGGAACCAAATATTCAGAGATGATCCACTCTTGGTTTCTTCCCAATGAATACTTCTTCGAGACTCATGTTATCTAATGACCTGTGGGGAGTTCGATTTTGTATGTATACAGTTGTTTTTTTTTGCTTGACCCCACAAAAATTTCAGCAAATCTTGATCATGTACACTTTCTTCAATGGATCGATTATTTCGTTCTGCAACTCCATTTTGTTCGGGATTATGTGGGACTATTAACTCCCTCTTAATCCTAGACTCCTTACAGAAAACTATAATTTCCTTAGATGTGTATTCTCCTCCATTATCAGACCTTAATATCTTAATTATCCTTTATGTAAGGTTCTCTACGTCAACTTTGAATTCTTGAAATTTGGTAAATACTTCATCCTTGGATTTCATTAAGTAAACCCAAGTTTTTTTTGAATGGTCATCTATGAAGGTGACATAATATAGACGACCTCCAAGTGACTTTGGATTCATAGGACCACATACATCATAGTGAATAAGATCCAAGATTTCTTTTGACCTTGAAGCACTGTTTCCAAATGGTCTCTTGGTGTTCTTACCCAATGCACATCCCTTACATACTCCTCCATGATATTCTTTCAATTTGAGGATCCCATTCACTATTGAATTTAGGGTCAGTAAGATTTTGTAGTGAATATGACCAAATCTTCTATGCCAAAGTTCACATGGACTAACTTCAATGTGAATGAAAGCTTGAGTGAGGGGAGTTAATAATCTGTAAAGTCTTCCTTCATGGATCCGAATCATTCTTGCATCTTCTATGCTTTAGTTTTTACCCCATACTACAACCTTTCCACCAATGAAAGAAACTCTATCAACCTTGTCCTCTAACCATGAAATGGAAACTAAATTCTTGTTGCAAACCTAGAACAAATAAGATATTGTTGAGATGAATGTTTCCTCCATTCTCCAACTCAAGTTAATTTGATCCAATTCCTCTTACAGGGTAACTTTTACTGCCACCAAGTTCTATGGAGTAAGAGGACTTCCCTTTTGATGTCTTCAATGCTTGTGTTGGCCCATTATATGTCTTGATGCTCCATTGTCGATTACCCAAATATTCTCATCTTGAAATGTGTCGGTGAGTGTTGAGAATAGTCCTAAATCCTTTCTAGATGTCTTGGTCACTTCCTTCTTAGAAGAAAATAGGAGATCCCATGATTATTTAATGCCCTTCTTGAATTGACTTGCCACCTTTTAACACATTTTTAGGAACTTCTTCAATGTATTAGAGATCTTCATTATGCCCTTAGCCAATATTAGCTCTGATACCATGTTGAGAAATCTATAGGGCAATAGATTAGAGATTTATCTTTGTATGATAACTGCTTGTGATCTATTTTTACTTTTTCTTGCTTATTAGCTTCTTCACTTATTATTATGTTTATATATCATCAAACAACGACCAAAACAATAAGAATAGTATAACACAAGAACACAGAATGTAGGCTGCAAGCCAGGGCCAAAACCTCTCCACTTGAGAGGAAAACCTGCAAAATCTCCTCTTCTTATGGATTCTTCAATTGAGGATTTCCAATACCTCTAGACCAAGACCAATAACCTCCAATACCAAGTCCAACTTTTCCTGATAACGTGATTCCCTTGTCCAAGTCAAACCCAATCAAATCTCTTCTAGCAACACAGCTTCGACCCCTAGCTTTAGAATTTCAAGCTCTACTACAGGTTTGAAAATTTTGGCCCACTACAACTGCTTTTACAACCACACATGTGAGAAAAATTAGCCTTCCAAGGCCTCCCAACAACTCTGCTTGCCTTACTTCCTTATCTAGGGCTAGAAGGTGACCTTAGTATATCCTTCTTTCAGCAGATTTGATCCTCCTCTAGTAGATAGAGAATATTGACCTTGAAGTAGAAAACCCTAGCTTCACTTTTGTTGTCACTACAATAAACACCCTCCAAAATTTTGCGTACAATTGAATTTTGGAGCCTACCGAGTATCTTGCGATCGGTCATTTCATAGTCACTTCTTGGTCGGTTGATGCCTTGTTAAGTATTTGAGCTCCCTCTTGGATTATAAGTGTCGAAGTCACCTGTTCGCATATGCTCAGTCTACAACAAGTTCATAAGCACAATTTTTTACGCAAGCTTGTACATGCATAACACAGTCCATCAAGACTGTGCCCGTGCAATGATCAACCCATGTCGACAGTTAGTGCATGCTTTCATTGATAGTAACTCACTTTTGGCTGTGATTGTACTTTTGTTTCAATGAGTTTTCCAAACTGTTTCTTTTGCATGCCTTCACTTTCATGAGTGTCGCTTTCATGTTTTTTACTGTCACCTTTTTCTTGATTTCATCTTAATTAGTGTTGTTTTCATGTTATCTTATCTCTAGTATGTGTTGTTTTCATTGTCGTTCGCATATCACAAGTGTCATTCACACTTTTCTCTTTATATAGAAAATGTCATCTTTTGGCATGGGAAGTGGTGCTTATCATGTAAAGTGGAGTTTTGGCTTGATTTAAGGGGTAAATTTGATGTTGATACACTCATTTCCAAAGTTTCATGCACTGTCGCACAAGTGTCGTCACTTTCGTTGCAAAGTGTATCTTTTGTGTCACACTTGGAGAGGTATTGTGCATCATTGTCGCATTGGGGGCATCATGTTGTTCTTGTTTTTTTGAGTGATCAATGTTGTTCTTTCTATTGTTCTGAGTATGTGATCATGATCTAGTTTTGTCTATGCTCACTTGAGCCTCACTAATCCCACACTTAGCCTTATTCGGAAAATTTTGTTCCCGGGAAACTTGACTTCACTCAGCCTTCATGAACTGCACAATGCGTAGTCTCAACCCTCAAGCCCTGACCTTGCCTCTTGGAACTGCACACTACACAGTCTTAGTGCTCAGTCCCAGTACTTGAGCTCTAGAACTGTGCAATCCTTGCCTCCATCCAGCCTTCTCTATACATTACACAGTCTCAAGCATCAAGCCTCGACCTTGAGCTCTTGAACTGCACAACTACGCAATCACTTGGCCTCTATTCCTCCAAAATCATGCATTGGGAAACTTCAAGCCTCAAGCCTCAATCTTGAGGCCTTAATCCCTTGAAACTGCACAATATGCCAATAAGTTCTCATGTATAAATTGTGCATTGAACAACTTCAAGCCTCAAGCTTGACCTCTTGAGTTCCTCAACTGTGCAGTCACTCATCCCAGGCCTTTAGAACTGTGCACTGCGCAATCTCAAGCCTCAAGCCTCCAAATTGAGCCCTTGAGTCCCTCAACTGCATAGTCCCTCTACCCAAGCCTCCATAATTGTGCATTGTGCAGTCTTAAGGCTCAAGCCTCCAGTCTAAGTCCTTGAGTCCCTCAACTGTGCAATCCTTTGACCCTGGCCATCCTGAACTACGCATTTCGTAGTCTCAAGCCTCAATCCTAGACCTTGGCCCATGGAACTGCATAATCCCTGAGTTAGTCACTCATTTAGCCGTTAGTTCCAACCATAATAAGTGATTTCTTGAAGCATCTTAGGCTAGGGGTTTATCGAATTGATGTTGTATTGTCATGGGTGGATTGCAGTCACATGTATTCTATTATGTCATGGCAGGATGTTGATGGAGGAGACGAAGAAAGAAACCATGCTAGAAGACACCTAAGGATTCGAGGAGATAAGATGATCATCAGACAAGAAGACAAAGGAACATTGGATTACAACAAAATACTAAAGATCAAGATCACATTGAAGACTCCTTATCTTCAAGTCACGAGGAGGGGGAAGAAGAAGAATGTGCATTATCTCTCAAGAAGACTCAATGATAGTAACAAAAAAGAGTGACTTAACATTGCCATGTCAACATGTAGTCCATGTCATCAATGTCAAGTCATGAGTCATTATCTGCCACATCATTTGTGGATTATGTAAATTCTATATTGGAAAATGTAATGTAAAGTGGAAGTCCAAGGGTCATTCATGTAATGTGAAAATTCATATGGGTGCCAAAAGGTTATAGAGAAGTCAAACAGTCACGAGGGTAGTCCAAGAGTCACAAGGGAGGTGAATGATCACCCCATTTGTTATATATACACCCTCATTTTTCATGCAAAATAATTTTCACCTTGGCTCCTCCTACCAAGCATTGGAGAGGAAGATAATATCTTGGAGGAGTGAGTGATTGCTCTAATGCTCCACTATTGGGGCTAGTGGTGTTCACTATTTTGATGTATCTTGGGACTTTCACCTAATTCAGAAGTTTGTTGAGGCAACACGCTTTCATGCATATGTAGTGAATATTGTAAGACTATTCTTTGAATGTTTGTGATGTATGTTGTTTTCATCTATACTAAGGAAATTGAACTATTTCGGTGGATTTTGTACTTATCTTGTTGAAGGTGTGTTGTATTTTCTTTAAAAATTGTTGCTTCCATGTGAACTATTTCATTGGTTGATCAACAATTCATTCATATGTATATATTTGTGTTCCTTTTCTAGATTAGTACTATTAGTTGTGTTTAAAGGGCCCACTTTTCTCTTCCCTTTTGGCAGAAGGACCTTGACACTTTATGCGACTGAACATTTCACAAGGCATAATCACTTGCTAATCCAAAAATACTTGTGTATTACTCTCTTGTGCTGAACTTTGTAGCCAAGGAAAATCTACAAGGATACATGGTAGTCAGGTCGATACTCCGGATGGGGCTCCTATTCCAAATGGTGTGAGGTATAATTGGGACTTCACATAGGATAGCCCCCTTGGTTGACATATTTCTAGCACCATCAACAACTTCTTCGCACGTGTGAGAGAATATTAGCCCACAAACAATCCTCTTTGTCCTCTTCCTTCTTCTCTAGCCTTCTTGCTCTTCTTCTTCACTTGAATGAGTTAGTGATGAATGTGTCACAAGCAGGTAGATTTCCATCCTTTATATAGGCTTCTCAAGGTGGACATGGCTCCTCAAAATAGGTTGACTTGATCTTGAAGGGTATTTTGACACTTTTAATTACAAAAATAATTTCCTTTACAAGTTACAATGTGCCTAATGGGGCTTCAACTTATGACAATGACTCTTTTGAATTATTGACCTAGGGAAAACCCTATAAGCACTCAATGGGTGCTTGACCTCTAAAATAAAAGACCTTGAGTATGAAACCCATGCTCTAAAATAGCAATAATATTTTTTCTTTCATTTTACAAAATACAAGAATCAAAAGTACATTTCATATTTATGAAGACCGAACCTAGTCACACATTTTTCAAGAGGGAGAACTCTTCATCCTCTCTCAGACATATTCTAACAATCTAATCATGTTCCATAATAAACAAGCAACCTGCAACTCATGTGTAGGAGGTGCACTACCTTATGATCTTGCACCTCTCCCTATAAAATAGATGAAGAGGAAGCCTCTCGGTAGTAAAAAAATTGTCTATGTCAACAAACCAAGTAGTGTATGCTGAGATGGAAAAGAGATGTTCGTCTAGAAATGATAATCAATCATGCCTTCATCTTCAAAAGTTTTCAATCTAGACGAGAAATCTACA
Organism: Pinus tabuliformis; assembly: GCA_031772625.1. Classification (NCBI taxonomy): domain Eukaryota; kingdom Viridiplantae; phylum Streptophyta; class Pinopsida; order Pinales; family Pinaceae; genus Pinus; species Pinus tabuliformis. The sequence continues at coordinate 662,483,475 of CM062810.1, read as the reverse complement.
ACAACATTTTTCTTCCTAGATTTGTCAATAATGGTTAAATCAAATTGTTGTAATAATAATAACCATATGATAATCCTAGCATCAACATTAGGTTTTCTCATCAAATACTTGATAACAACATGATCATTGTGCATGTAAACTTTATAGCCAATAACATAATGCCTAAGTTTAATGAGAGCATGAACAAAAATATGAAATTCCCGTGCTTGACAAATTTTTGTTGACAAAATAAATTGCGTAAGGAATCTTATCTTGTTGATGACCAAGCATTGCCCCTATTGCCTTATCTAAAGCATCAACGTGAGTGTGAAAAGGCATGGTCCAATTAGGGTTTGTAAAACCAGTGTTGATGTGAGTTTTTACTTAATATAATCAAAGGCTTCTTGAAATTTCGGTGTCCAAAAAAAATATGAATCCTTAATCAATAGGGATGATAAAGGAGAAACAGTCTTGCTAAAGACTTTATTGAACCTCCTATAGTACCCTATATGGCCAAGAAAATTGCTAACATATTTTTGCTTTTGAAGAATAGGAAGGTGTTTGAAGATGTTACCTTACTTGGATATACTTCAAGTCATTTTGAGGATAGGTAATGTCATAGGAAAATCCCTTCACTCATAAGGAGATGACAATTTTTATGATTCAATGAGAGATTCATCTCTCCACATCTATGAAGAACCTTGTTAAGCTTGGCGAGAGTTCCTTGAAAGGTATTTCCATCTTACGAAGAGCTCTTATATTTGACCCTAGTTTCACTGCAATCGAATAACTTTGATTTTTAATCTTTTTCAAAGTCCTCTTTGGATTCTGACCCTCTCTCTGGAGCTAACTGGATCATTCCTCCCCACTTAGGAGCTTTTGGTCCTCCAAAAGAATGAACACATTCTACAATTTTCATGTACCCTGCCAAGTCACACTTCCATCATCTGCATTCCATGCAAACATGTGGTATATGCTTTGCAAATTACATACAAGACCAAACATGACTCAAACAACCCCATACTTGCCAAGAGTTTATAACACACACTCTTTGGTCAAGTTTACATCATAATAGAAACCAATATCCCAGCTATCAATGAAAAGGCCAAAAACACCATCAATGCTTTAATAAGTGATGGAAAACACATCATCAGTTTGACAATCATATCATAACACATGATTTACAAAATGCGACCATGACAAGCTACTGAATCTACTAAAACCATCTCTTACTCAACAAAGTGAATGGGTTATCTCCATATGAGGGATTCACTTGTTGAACATCTTTTCGGGTTGGTTCCTTTATAGGAGCTTTCTGGTCATGAAGTATCTGACATGTGGCTCTCTAGTGCCCATCCTCATTACAATAACTACAATGATTCTTTCTCCTCCAAACTTTCTAGATCATCCTGGAACGCTTATTCCTGGTGCGCCTCTGATAAGTGCTTGTGGAATCCTCACTATTACTGGAAGGTGATGAAGTGCTCTCATCATCTGTCATTGTCTTGGAGCATTCCCCAACCTCTTTTCTAACATATACAAGTCTTTCATAACAAGGCAATTCCTCCACTTTAATGGGATTCACAATGCCTTGGCCATTAATGTTAAGGCCCTTCCCTTAACACCTCATTTTCTTCAAAAATTTTGATCCAATTCCTATAGTATGTTTCTCAAAAGCAATGAAATCATCATCATAAAAAAAACACAAAATTGAAGAATCATTTTTTGCCTCAGGATTGTTATGTTGCAACTTTTCCAAGGCCTCCTCCTTGGCTTGTAATTGATGTTGCAACCTTTGTTTCTCATCCTCTGCTTTTGGTAGGAGTCTCTTTAGTTGAGGATTCTCCACTTGAATTATTTATTTGATCTCTTCGAGTTCTTCGAGCCATGCAATATTTGGTGTCCTTATTTTTGGCACAACATTTGCTGAAACCTTTGTCTCATCACTTGAATCAGAATCCAAGTCGATAGGTCCATCTTTTGCAATCCCAAGAGATGCAATCTTCATTTCATCACCTGAGTCTAATCCTAGGTCAATTGGTCCAATACTTGCAAATCCTACAACTATGATCTTCTCATCATCCTCTGATTCATATTCTTGGTCTTGTTGAACATTTGCAATTGTCTTTTGCTTCTCTTTTATGTTGTTCCTCTTTGGCCTCAATTCGAGATGCAATTTCCAGCAATGTTCCTCATCATGCCCTTCTTTCTCACAATAAGTACAAGAGGGATTTGCTTCTTTTCTCTTAGTTGTTACTATCCTCTTTGGGTGATCTTCTTGCTCATGCTTCCCCCTGCTTTCAAGATGTACAACCTTCACACTAGCTTCATCAAGAGTTTTAGGTTCAAATAATAATAATGAATGGCGCAAATAACTATGCAAAGAGCCAGTATATTTCATCAACATCTCAAAAGCGTCTAGTGGAACATTTAATGCTAATGCTTGTTTCCTAAACTCCTTTGTAAAATTCTGAACAATTTGACCTTTACTTTGTTTCAAATTTTGCCATTCCATCATGGCATTCTTTCTGTAACCCAATAGGTAAAATTGTCCTCTTAAAGCATAAACAAACTTAGACCAAGATGAAAGAAGTTTACGACTACTCTTACCACATTTCTACAGTTTGCCTTCCCACCATACGAGAGCAATGCCACTGAATAGAAGGGATGCTAGTTATATCTTCACTTTATCCTCTTTGATTCATTGTATGCGGCAATATACTTCAACCTACCTGATCCAATTATCTAGCTTTTTTGCATTTGATTCTCCACTAAACACAGGTATATCAAACTTGACATTCAACTTGAAAAGGGTTTCTTATTAGTTTTTCTACCTCTAAAATGACGAGAAGAGGAATAAAAATAACTTTCACTGGAGATGGAGAGGGAGGTTCAGGAGACTCTTCTCCCCCTCCTTCATGATTCACTGAGGCATGATCATCTGGTCCTTCCTTCTTCTCTGGCTTCGCCATTGTCTTCTCATACTCTGCAAACAATTTGTCCACTTTTTCTGGATATAGCGTAGAAGGCCTTGTGATAATTTCACTCTTCCTATTATCGAGCATCTTCATCTGCCATTTTCCCTCTTCATGCTGCACGCCCCACTTCTGGATCAAAGGACTTAAGTTTTCCTTCACCTCTTTGGTGTTGAGAAATCTAGGGCATGGATGGTTAAAAGATTTCTTTGCTTGATAATTGCTTGTGATATACTTTTACTTCTTAGCTAATAGTCTTTTCTTCGTTATGTTATTATTGTGTTATTTTCATCAAGACAATTACCAATATGCACAATAAAAGACAAGTGACACAGTATATAGGCTTGTCAGCTAGGGCCAAAACCTCTCACCTCTCAAGAGGAAAACCCGATCAAAATTCTTCTTCTAGATCTTCAATTGATGAGTATCAAGACCATGACACAAACCCTTGACTCTAGTATCCTCCCAAGAACCTTGTCACTATCCTTAATTCTCTGCCTCTTCTCTTCGAATTTCTTCTTGATCTCGAACTGATCTCCTCGGTTCCTTCTAGAGAAACTTGGTCTCTATACTTCACACTGCTTCTTCTCGACTTCTCTTAGAGAAACTCAATCTCTATGATCTCATTGGCTTCCTCTAGATAATCTCGGTATCTTCGCTGCCCCAGAAGAATCCTTCTTCGCACTTCTTCTTGACTTCTTCTTCGCACTTCTGTTTCACCTCTTCTTTTCACTTCTTCTTGATGGAATGCAAGTCAAGTTTCTTGCCTTTGAGTGAGGCCGAGAATGGCTATAATTACACTTCTTCTCATGCCCTTTAGGCTGACATGATCTCAAGAGTTTAGGACAACTTCTTCTAGCATGTTCTCCCATTGTTGTAGGCCGACTTGAAGAGGATAAGTGACAAGGTCTTGGAGGATACTTTACATAGACAAATTTGACCTTTTACAAAGTGTAACATGACTTCATTACATGACCATGACTCTAAGATTTTATGACTTGATGACAAATAAATCCTAAATACTCTCAATGGGAGTCTTGACTCAAAAACAAAATCTCTTACTCATGAAACCCATGAAGCAAGTCAATATAATAACTTTATTTTTTTTCTTTACATCTCATTACATAAAATCATAATTACATGTCATTATAAAGACCGAATCTAGTTACACTTTTCAACACTCCCTCTTATCTAGGTTGGTATTCATAATGGTACTTGGACTTTCTCAATCTGAAAAATTTCTCATAAGAAGGATTCAGATTGGTAACTCATTTATATAGCGTTATATCAACCAACATTGTTACATAGCAAGGCCTTGACTAACAACTCCTTATCTCCACAAGATCTGAGCTCAATGCTGGTGAGACCATTGATTTATAGACACTGTCATCATTGTCTCTCTCCTAACATCCTTGCCCAGGTACTTAGGGTGTGTTTCATGGATACTTTTCTTATCTTGGACTACCCAACCCTAAAAAAATATCAGTACTCCATGACTACTCTCCTATTCGATGCCCTATCTCATCCTCAAAGAGTATCGGATACCAAATGATTACCCAATCCTCCATTCTGTCTTCCCAGGTGAAGACTAGAGTGACATGTCTATCTCTCCCTCTCAAATAGGGAGGACATATTCCAATAAAGAAATGTACTCATTCCTTCAAAAAATGAATGTACCTAAGCTCCCTCTTGGCTTAAGAATTTCCAAGTTTCTTCCTAGTAAGAAACTTCTTTTCAGGCTCCATCTTAACTAGGGACCTATAACAACTCCTTGTGTGGAACAACCAACTACTTGAAGAACTTCTTTCTTCTTTGTTTTCATTAAGCTTATTTTGTCATGGAGTCTTCATCTTTCAGGGACTTCTTGATAGGGCACAGACCATCCACCACTTTCATCCACAAGTTAGTCATGTCTTCATATCATCAAAAAGTGATTCATCGGTTTTCCATCTGGATTTGATTCATGTCATTATGATTTCATGCCATATCTTCTAGAAGGATTTTACATCCTTGTTATAGACATTTTTGTGCCTTACAGCTCTAAGCATGAAATGTCCACAAACCAAGGGATCCTAAGTCCCTAAAAGTGTTGTTCCAACCCCTAAAGGAACAAGGTCAACAAATTACAGCTTCTCCCAGAAGTTCTCCACCAGAAACTGCTCAGAATCAGTCAAATCAGGATCATTTCAGCTGCTCCACTAGCTAGCTGCGTTGCATAGCACCCAAGTACACTAGCTAGGTGCGTTGCAACACACCTAAATGCACTACCAGGGTGCGTTGAGCGGGAAATGACAAATGGCAGTGCCATTCCGCGAGGTGGAAAGACAATGGAAGCTTCCAGAATCTTCCCCAATGACACTTGCCTCACTGAGTTCGACCAAGGATGAGTAAGAGGCTCTCAGTCTCCAAGTGGAAGCAAGAACTGACAGAGAGAAGCCACTAGTCAAATCATAAGCTGACTCATATTCCTTGCATACATCTATATATGGATCCCTCATCCCAGAGATCCAGAGGCTGGAATTTTGTACATTGCAGAGAATTGCTATTGGTTTTGAGATAGATATCAGAGTATTGGGTGATTTATGCTTTGTTGGAGGTGAAGAGGGGATTCTATGCTGGGAGGTTGATGCTGGATCAAGAATCATCGGTTGTAACTCCTCCTGGATCTTCTTGTTATATCAATAAAACTATTTGAGTTTCTCCTACATGCTTGTGTATCATTGATGTTTGTTACATTTTGTATGTTTAGCTTAAATCTGATCCTAAGCTATTTATGAATATAAATCCATGTCTTTGTGTAGTTTTCTTCTTCTATGATCTTACAGGAACTTGGTGAAGCTGGGCAAGTAAGGGAGCAGGTAGCTGGAAGCTGTCAAAGAGGAGAGAGATTGGATCAAAGGACTAGCGCAAGACACAGGTTGGTTCATCCTATTCCTCTTCGTTTATAGTTCATAAAGAAGAATACGAAAGTAGTTTTCTCTGTTTGTTTCTAAGGCCACTGTCACACCTTAGTGGGATAGGGTCGTTCTGAATAGACACTTTTCCCGTTAACAATCCTTCAATATGGTACTCTTGGAAGTCATCCACAAAACTTCCCTTTGGCAGTTCTACATAAGCCCATCCATATATTAGTTCAAAAATAAGAGATGAACATTTAAATCAAAATTACCTTTGTGATGGTCCTTCATCATGACATCTTCCTATAGGCATCAACATCTTGCATGCAGATTGACACATCTCCCAAATATATCCATTGTCAAGGGTCTTTATCTTTTTCTAACTTCCATTAGGGTCTTCATATATTTCCGAGAGATATTTTAATCAAATCTTCTTGATCTCAGATGTTGAATGCCTTCTACCTTTGTTGTATACTTTCACAATATCATCCTTTCTTTTCACACTTCATTCCCTAGGAGCTCTTAGTCAAAGTTACTCAATTGTAGTCAACTTCCTCATGATTCATACAATAACATATTATGTTGGTTTTATCTAGTGTGACTTATAATTTTCTGAAATCTTTCAGAGGAGGAGATCCTTTCTTGTTTTGATCATGTTTCCCAAGATGGAAATAGTGATCCATATTATCTGCAAGCATATGACATGACTTTCATAATAACCTATGTAAGCATACACACATCATATTTCCCTCAGTCATCCAGATTTCCTGTATCAACTTCATTTGAACGAAAGAACTTTTAACCTTTAGACCTACTTTCCTGTCATCATACCATCATCCCTTGAATCCCACGAGTTGGATTTCCTGATGAAACTCTTGTTCCTTTCTAAATCGATGAATCCTTTGATAAGGATTCCATCAAAGAAACTTGAGGATCTTTCATATCCTCACCCGACAAATGTTTCTTTATTGACTGATGTATGATGATCCCAATCGATGATGACCTCTACTTCTTACTATAAGTATAATTTGAGGTTTCGATGAGGTTTCCAAGAGCTCTCATTCTTTGTAAAAATTAGAATTTATTCCAGACATTCTTTCTGCTTCCCATGTCACGAGCTCCTACTTCTAATGCTTCTATCGTGATGTTATTTTCTAATCTAATGCATCCTATCTTATTTACATTTCTTCCTATCTATAAATTACAAGTGAAAAGTACCTTCTACTGAAGAAGATCATCTCAGTCATAGTATAGATATTTTACTTCTTCATTCTTAAGCTTCTTTGACTCAAGCTCTTTCACTTCTTCAGTAATGTGGTCTTCTTCCCTATCCCTCTTGTCCTTACTATGTTTAGGACAAATTCTTCTATAGTTCCCAAGTTCTTGATATCCATAGCATCTTACCTTATCCATGTTCTTCCTTTTCTTTTGAGGACCAAACTTTCAAAATTTTCCTTTTCTTCTTGCCATAGCAGCATATGCTTGATTCTGCTCATTTGGTCCAACATCAACCTTTGCCTTCAGTCTAGATTCTTCGATCTTACAGAGTGACTGTAGATCTTGAAATGGAGTAGTCTCTTTCTTCCCATATCAACTTGAAGTGAAGTTACCCCATTCTTTCGGTAGTGCATTCAGTACCACTGTGGTCATCTCTCTATCAGACACAACTTCTCCTAGTTCTTGTAGTTTATCTCAAATTTATAATATCCTCATAAAGTATGAGACTATTCCATCTTCATTGGATATATTTAGTTTGTAAAGTTCTTTCCTTAATGAGATTACTTCTCCTGTAGTACTTACAGAAAACAACTCTACTAATTTGTCATATATAGCTTTTGTAGTCTCCAACCTTGATACATATGGGATTAGAGAGTCTTTTATAGATTCTATAAGAATCCTCTGGGCTCTTACTTATCCCTTGATGAATCTAGCATGTGCTTGAGTATCTTCTTTTGGAGGTTGGGTTATCTATCCCTTAATGTGATCCATGACCTCATTATCAATAAGATTTAGGTTTTTCCTTTTCTTCCATGCAAGGAAATTTGCAACCCCAACTAATTTATTGCTTTCCTTGCAAAAAGACATTTTGATATTATCAGATATAGTCATAGACTTACTTGAGATATTGATGCTTACTTCCTCCTTAATCTTGATGTTGATAGAGGATTTTCTTCTTGAGAGATTGATAAGAGAGAGCTTGACTCATGATCCTCCTTAAATGATTTAGTCTTCCTTCTTTCTTGAAGATGGTTTCAAGACTCTTGTTGGTGTAGATTTCTTCGATCTGGGGTTTTGAAGATCTTGACCTTGGTAGCCCTTACATCTTCTATGATCCTTCTTCGATGCTTGATGTCTTCATGATTGGATGGCTAGATGTTCTTTGACTTGATTTTATCCTTCTACGAAACTCGATTCTTGTGTGTCAACTTGCTTTGAATGCCCATTTCTGACTTCAGCACCTAAGCTTTGATACCAAGTTGAATAATCTAGGGCATGAATAGTTAAAGGATTTTTTTGCTTGATAATTACTGGTGATATACTTTTACTTCTTAGCTTATAATCTTTTATTTTTTAAGTTATTATTGTTTTCTTTTCATCAAGACAATTACCAATATGCATAATAAAAGACAAGTGACACAATATGTAGGCCTGTCAGCTAGGGCCAAAACCTCTCACCTCTTGAGAGGAAAAACTGATCAAAATTCTCCTTCTAGATCTTCAATTGATGAGTACCAAGACCATGAAACGGATCCTTGACTCTAGTATCCTCCCAAGAACCTTGTTACTATCCTTGATGCTTTGCCTCTTCTCTTCAACTTTCTTCTTGATCTCGAACTTCTCTCCTCAGCTCCTTCTAGAGAAACTCGGTCTCTACACTTCACACTGCTTCTTCTCGAATTCTCCAAGATAAATTCAGTCTCTATGGTCTTACTGGCTTCCTCTAGAGAATCATGGTCTCTAGATCTCTATCTTGGTTACCCAAAAGAAAAATCCTTCGTTTCCCCAGAAGAATCCTTCTTTGCATTTCTTCTTGACTTCTTCTTCACACTTCTATTTCACCTCTTCTTCGCACTTTTGCTTGATCGAATGCAAGTCGAGTTACTTGCCTTCGAGTGAGGCCAAGTGTGGCTATAAATACACTTCTTCTCACGCCCTTTAGGCTGACATGATCTCAAGAGTTTAGGCCGACTTCTTCTAGCATGTTCTCCAATCATTGTAGGCCGACTTGAAGAGGATAAGTGACAATGTCTTGGAGGATACTTTACATAGACAAATTCGACCTTTTACAAAGTGTAACATGACTTCATTACATGACCATGACTCTAACATTTTATGACTTGATGAAAAATAAATCCTAAAGAATCTCAATGGGAGTCTTGACTCAAAAATAAAATCTCTTGCTCATGAAACCCATGAAGCAAGTCAATATAATAATTTTATTTTTCTTCTTTACACCTCATTACATAAAATCATAATTACATGTCATTATGAAGACCGAATCTAGTTACACTTTTCAACACTTGGAGCTTTTCTCTGGTTATCATACACTTGCAATTCACATCAACAGAAGGCACTCTCTAATACCAAACTTGATCCCAATCTTTTTACTTCAAAGATGTATACATAATTTCATTTAAAAGAGCATGTAACCATAGGATGCATACACATAAAAGAAGTCAAAATAAATGATGACCGTGAGAAGAAAATACACAACAGGTTGATAACGGAGTTCACCCAGTGTAGGCTACATCACCAGGCTCTACTCAAAGTGGGGAGGCCTCTTTCATTAATCTTCAGCAAAAATTGAATTACATGCATGTACAAAAGACACTTTATACCTCCGCTTCCGGGGATGACCCAAAAATTCACACCTTTGCTGAAGAAATGGATTGCATTGTTGAATTCCTAGTGAAAAATCATGAAAAATGACTATAAACTCGACCCCTTTCTGACACCATCAAAATATAGACCCTCGGGAATCTCAAGGATTACCCAAAGTTTATTTCTCACTGGTTGATTGGAATCCTAATGCTCATATGAAAAATCTAACTTCACCACTGCGCTCCTTGCAAAAAACTGAGTAAAATGAATATAAAGTTGGTCTAGTTCTGAAACAATCAAAATTTAGCCCTTAGGCTATCTTTTAGAGTCCCCGTGATTCAACAAAGATTCTTCTCTGCAAGTTGACTGAAGATTCGTTGATCAGATTAGAAAATCGATCACTCCATCAAACTCCTGGTGAAATTTTGGTTCGTTTGAATATAAACTCGGCATGAATATGACACTATGAAGTTTTGCTCTCCAGGCTATCTTTTAGATTCCTCACTGATTCTACATGGAATATTCCATGGAATGTTCCCCTAGAATATGTTATCTAAAAAATGTGGCATGTCTAGATTGGGTTTTGTGTGGTCCCATTCCTCCTCTTCGGGCAAATGAGAAAAATGGTTTATAAAAGAAAATGTGATGGAGTTTACAAGGAGAAGCACATTGGGTTGTTCGCAGAGAGGTTAAGTTTGAGGGTGGAGGTCCCAGGGTCAAAATCACGGGCCTCCCCTGTTTGTCCAGTATGTTGGCAACATTTTGTTTTATCATTGGTGGTTAGTTGAAATTGGAGGGCCACCCGTTGGCAGGTCGGGTGGGTTCGAATCTCGCCGACCCTATTATTATATATAAGGCGAGCCGTTGGCAGGGTCTCGAGTCAGAGCCATGGGCCCCATCCTACGTGTTGTTCTTTATATATATAACCATGGGGTGGAATGGTTGGTGGCTTGCCAGCCTTATTTATTTATTTTTTAAATAATACGATCGAAAATCGTTCATCTGATTTCAAGGGTCATTGACAAAATTAAAGAGGCAACACTTTTTCCCTTTCTAGCCACGAAAAATCATCATTGCACAATGCCAAATCATTACCTCGTTAGTCGTCGCTAGATTTAGTGGTGCCGCCAGATTTAACCGACCTCCAAATTTATTTTTCGCTATGCCAAATTTAGGTAGGGGGCCTAGTTTGACCAAAACTTTGACTAGCCATAACTTTCACATATGATGTCGGATGGATGTGTCGTTTGTGCTGTTGGAAATATTGTGATGAGATCTTCGATATGACCCTAGTTTCATTTCAATCCAATAACTTTTATTTTTGAGCTTTTCCAATGTCCTCTTTGGCTTATGACCCTCTCTTCGAAGCCAACTGGATCATTATCAATGTTAAGAGATGTGCAAGATTTTAGTAGTTTGGACAGACAAATCTCTACTATTTTGGTGGCATTTTTATTAGATCCAACAATGAGTACTCATCCCACAAATTGTTCTTTGAGCTACTAGATGTTTTAAACTTTGACCATTGTTTAAACCATCAATCTCATGACAATAGGGTAATAGTTTTGCAAAGTTGGAAATTAAATCATCTTCATCAGCGTGCTTACTGCTAAAATAAAAATAGGACAGGGCTATGTAACAATGGGATCTTCTTCTTCACCATCTACCACCCAAGTAAGAAAGTCTCCTTTATTCAATGGTTGGGTAGGAGGGTTTAGTACAAGATGTTTTTGAGACTACAAATAAGTGATAGTCATATTACCATCCCTACAGATGATATAGGTGTTTGTTGTAGCCAACCAAGGTCTTCCTAAAATGTGTGGATACCCATTAAATTTGGAATTTAGTTGTAAGAATGGAAATTAGTAGGATACTTCCAAGATTCAATTGAGACCATGACATCTTCTATCATGCCCTTAGGATCCAATATTAACCTATCTGCGAGTTTGAGCACAATTGTGTTTTCTATTAAGGATTATTGAAGGTTGAGTTTCATCATAGTGCTCTTAGTCATAATGTTAATGGTAGCTCCTAAATCAATCAAAATATGATTAATGTGGACATCTACAACTAGGCTGCCTAGATCCAAATACTTAGGAACACTCATCCTCCCAAAAATTAGGTCACTCAGTTGCCCTATGACATTGAATTTGGGGGCATCCCTCTTTCTCCCCCTAGGCCTGTTAAGACATTCATAATTGAGGAATTTGTTATAGATAGGGACATATTTAATGGCTTGGAGGGGAGCTATCTTAAGACATAAATTTTTCAATTCCACTAAAAGTTCAACTTCTTATGGTGTATGTGCCTGTTTGGAGATTAACCTCTTATGGTAAGGTGGGATTTGATAAATCAGTTGAGGGGCGTGTTTCTTCCTTTCCTCTTCTAGATTTTCTCTTGGGGAAGGATGAGGAAGATCTTATAGTACCTTCCCTTATCTAAGGTTCATCTTTTGAACTTCGAGGGAATATGTTTGATAAGTAGTCTCACTATTGTAAATATGTGGGGTTTGCTTGTTCTTGGGGTTAGAATTCAATTGAGCAGGAAGTTGAGGTTATCTTAGTGGTGTAGCATTATGAAGCATGCTAGGTTGTTATTGAGGAGGATGCATTAAAGTTGGTGGCTAAGCCATTGTAGGCCTCCATCCTCATGAAGGATTACTCCATTCAGGATTCAAGTTTGGCATGGTCTAAGATGGAGGGTTAGGTGGACACCATGATTGATGTTGGAATGTGAATAATAATTAGTGAAATAATGTGAAGGAATGTACTATATACCTTGTTTATAGGGTCTTGGTGTTGTTAGCCTCTTCTAGTTGATGAAGCATAATGTTTCTATGCCCCCTTCCATTCCTCAGTATATATCCTTCAAACCTAGCAATGAAGGGCATTTTTTAGTAGGAGGTTTTTCTTCACAAAGTGCACAAAATTCTACATTATTAAGTAGGCATTCATTCCAAGGGTGTATTTTGGTGTATTTGGGACAAAATATGGGAAATGCCCTTTCTACCTCTTCTTGTCTCTTCTTGCTCTATAATGTGTCCATTTGCCTGGCTAATGAGTGAAAGATATTTGTTTTCATATTTTCTAACATTCCGCCTATCTTATTTTTTGTAATCACATAAGAGGAAGAAGGACTTACCATAATCCTACAAGACCTACCTTTCTTTTTGTTTGCTCTAGAATAGTTATTGAAGATTCTCTTGTTGGTTGCATAGTTAAGAAGATATGTGTTCCATTAGCCAAGAGGTTGAGCAGGTTGAGTGTTTCCATCAAATATTCCCTTGTTCCTCTCACGAGACAAGTTTCAAGGAGTTTTCCTCCAAGGTATAATTATGCACCCTCTTATAACTGAATTGGAATTTTTCTTTAAAATCCTCTAAGGATTCATTGTCTCCTTGGGTCATCCTAAAGATTTCATCTCTTGTGTCATGATCTCGGAAATAGTCTCTGTACTCGTTACTGAAGATCTGTTTCGTTTGCTCCCAACTAGTAATATTGTTCCCCCGAAGACTCATAAACCATCTCAAGGCTACATGTTTTAAAGTGGAGGGGAAAGTTTGAGATTTTTCTTATCAATAGTATAATCATAGGTCTTGCATACGATGAAAATATCAAACAAAAAGGTGTTAAGATCTCGAATGGTTAGCCCATAAAAATGAAGGAGCATAAATGTTTTTCATCCTATATTTTCCAAGGGTTTCCCTAATGGGAAATTCAAAGACCTCAGGATGATCTTCCTTTTCAACCATTGTCTAATGAGATGGAGAAATACCTCCTTTTAAGAGGGTCTCAAATTCTCTAGCTTACCCTTCTAGAAAGTTCTCAAAACTTCTTATTGTTAAATAAAGTGCTTCACAATCAGTTGATTCATATCGATTGATACTTATGGGTTCAAACGTGGGGGATTTTGATAAATATTTCCTTGAGTTATCTTTAAGTCTAGGAGGCATGCATGCTAATTTTGAAAAATGTGGATTTTTTTTTTTTTTTTTTTTAAATAAATCTAATACATGATGAGAAAGAAAGACTATAGGTTTTGACACCTCCCCATCAATGGTGCTAAAAAGTGATGGCCTCCAGTATTACAACAATAATGTCACATTCCTAAAGATATCAACTTTAAATGTCAACATGAGCTTAGTACAAACTTAAGAGTTTTCTTAAGCCATGTGCTTTGGAGTGGTGGGGAATGGGTGCATTGTTAAATCACTCCTTGGATTATATAAGATGGGTCTTTCAATTATCTCCCAATTACTTAGCAGACAACTAAAGAGTTGTACATTTTTATTATCAATTTGAGGTTCATATGGAACTTGTGAACTCTCATACATTGTACATGCTAATACAGTGATTATGGGCTATCATAGTTGTAGTAATCTAAATGAATGTCACAATGAAAGATATTGAGATGCTTTCACAAGTCACTGGGGAAACCACACCACAGTTGCAATAAAACCGTTCTTGCAGGAAAGTAAATAGCACACTTGCAGGGAATTAAACATGTTTGCAAGAAAGTAAACACACTGGCATTAAATGTGACTTGTTCAAGTATTTAGATGATATTGAATTCTATAATAGGAATTCACATGAAATGCAATGGCTAAAATTTTTACAATAAACCGCAATTCTAAGAGATTCAAACCACATTGTGCTATGAAGATAATTGCAAATTATGGAAGACAAGTTAAATCAAATGTTAATATGAAAACATAGTAACTAGCTAAATCTGTAAAACAGAGAGTTTTAATAGTGTGAGTTGCAATAATAACCTAAACTAGAAGTTATAACTATGATCACATGTGAGTTGTAGCTATAGTCAAGTCATGAGTTAGAATAATATGAGTTGCAACCATGTAAATGATAGAGAGTTGCAACACTATGTAAATAACAAAATTATATATCATAGTCATAACAAGATAATAAACAAAGGAATTGTTGGAAATAAAACACTATAAATGAAGCTCCAACTACACTATAATGTTATAGACAATACTTGGCTAAGGAGCAGGCCCTACAATTCTTAAGTGAGTCATCATTTAAAGGAACAACAAGGCACTAACCAATCAATACACCATCAACTCGAATTGGAATAGGTCAGAAACTTGTATTGCAAAAGTTCAAATTACAATTACAGTCCTCTGGATATGTTTGTTCCTTATAGCTCTATTAGCATGTTTTTTTTTCTACATGATATCAAATACCTAAACTAAATCAATGATTCGATGGACAACCATGAGAATTTGACTGTTCCATTTAGTTACAATGATTTCATCAGAAAATAGAAAAATCGAGCAAGTGTTGACTCATTCATCTATGTGACAAATGACAATTGTGTCATACTTTCCTCCTTGAGCAACCAATTGGATTTTCCATTTTCTTTGTTAGGATATTGGTTGGCTAATTGATCTAGGCAATCTATTGGTGACACCTATGCAATTGAGATGATGTGTTGTACCAATTGTCCCAGAGTTGCAACACCTTTTCCAAATGGTCAACTATATGAGAGTTGCAACATCTACATCATAAAAGTGAGTTGTACCAACTACCCATGGTGAGTTTCAACATGTGTCTTGATTCTATCTGAAGGCATTTTTGTAGCTATGCCTCTTGAATACTGTTGGTTAGCATAGAAAGCAATTATCTCCCTAAATGCATAAGAATGAGCATTAAAATGGTATATTAAGAAAATAATTGTACCTTGACCAAAACACATCTTCGTTGGAAAAATGGGTGTTGGGATAAGATGAGAATGGGAAAAAATGTGTAAAAATATTTTACGTAGGTGCTAAAAAGATGCCAAATTGGGTGCATGTCAAGGTCATCGATTCAAATCCCCCATGGGTAGTCTCACTTGCCTAGTATTATAAAAAAGACTTAAGAGGTATCTTGCAATATATGTGCAAGTCACAATTATTTTAATACTCAATGCATATATTGATTTATCTAATGGAAGCAAACATATCTTTGGTGATCAGGTGAAAAGGTGGAATCAATTCATGTTCAGTCACTAAGACAAATTTAAAACTCCTACTAATTTCAAGTTGCTGGAAAAGCATTGTTACTAGAAATCGATTTGTAGGAAACTAAATACTATTGCTAATTTGCAAGGTGAAGAAAATAATTCTAATTGCATAAAGCGAAAGTTGAAAAAAGAGAAAGGCCTATTCTACCTTGCAAGAATGTAAATAGTAACACTACTTTTGTGGGAATAAAAGAAATATCACTAACTGCAAATAAACAAAATTTAGAAATGTAGGAAACAAAAAGCAATCCTAATAGAAAATTGTTCATTTCCTTGACTCCCTATTCACCAAATCACATTAACAAATTCCATTTTATGCATTGACATATGAAATATTTATTAGTATGAAAGAAAATGCCAAAAGAAAAAGTTTTGAAACTATTATACAAGAAACGTATAATTTTTTTAGATTTCAGCTTATAGAATCAGTTGAACATTTGAAATCTTAAAAATCAGAAAGGAGCATATTTCTTACATGTATAACTCATAAGAACAACTTAGGAAACCAAAAATGCTAAATTACTAATGTTTTACAGGAACATGTAAAGCATGTCATTCACTCAACCACTGCAACATGAAAATAATGTTATGAACATCACAAAAAATAAGCTTGTAAATAAAAGAGAAACTGGTACACAAGGATCTCAGGAGTTCCCATGGATGGGTCGTCCCCAAGGTGCTCAAAGGCCTACTAAGAACTCAACAGTACTTGCCTTGCAAGTAAAACTAATTTTCTATTAACTCTAGTCAAAACTACATGTGCCTAAATATGAAAGCTTGAAAAGTTGCAAAGCTAAGATGAAAGCAAAATGATAATGTTCTTCCTCCTCCGTGGCCTAGGCTTGAGTCTCTTTTATACAGATTACAGGGGAACAACATGCTTGATAGGAGGGTTGATTTCTAGGGTGGCTTTAGTGGACAAATAGAAACAACCTACTCTAATCTAGATTTATGAATGGAATGAAATGAGATACCAATTTATAATCAAAGCATGGAGATACAATGGAACTTGACTTCTATTAATAAATGGAAGGTGTTGAAACTGTAATAAAGCATAATGAAACAGACTAGATTGAATGGTGGTAGCTTATCTCCGAGAAGAGATGTGATGGCTACCCACCTTCACCAGCATGAGGTACAATAAGGCCGAAAGGCGCTTTTTAACATTAGAAGTAACAAGGAAACCCTGACCATCCAAAAACCTAACTTTGGGAGATGAAATGCTAAAAGGCTTGTGGGCTCCATTGGGGTTAGTTGGTACATCAACTTCCCACGATCATAGCTTTTGGATACAATATTTGTTTGGCATGCTCAGTAGCCTATTGGAAAGGTCTAGTTAAGAATTAAACATTTTGATCGACCTAGGCTATGTCTATGTCTATAGCGTGGGTCATTGCCACATCAAAAAAACATCATTTAGGGCCTCAAAATGACCTCGAAAGTTTAGGACTCGAAATGGCTACTCACCTTCACCAATGTGGGTTAGAATGAGGCTGAATGGCCCTTTTTAACATCAGAAGCAATGAGGAAAACCTAAACATAAAAAAACCTAATCCTAGGAGGTGAAACATTAAAAGTCTTATGGGCCCTACTAGGGTTAGTTGGTACATCAACTTCCCAGGGTCATAACTTTTGCATATAATATTCGTTTGGCATGCTTGGTAGCTTGTTGGAAAGGTCTAGCGAATAATTACGCATTTCAATCGCCCTCAAAAGTTTAGGGCCTCAAAATGGCCCCGAAAGTTTAGGACCCAAAAAAACTATAGAAAATTTGACAAGATAGAGTATTGTGCTTTGAGCCAATGGAGTAGGTGGATGGCTAATGTTATCCATCTAGATCATACTCTTATACACTAGGCCTAAGATCTAATAACCACGTTGAGTTATATGGTATTCTTCAAGTGGCACCCTTTCCAATTCCCTTTCTGTCAAATCACTCATCATTTGGAAGATTCCAATAATATTATTAGACACCTCAACTTTGGCTCGACCCCAGCTAATTTCAGAATAAACTCCATATGCCAGAGAATTATGATTTACATGTCCATCATGTAAGACAACTAGGCCAAGCATATCCTTAAATACCTCAAATCTTTAGCAAATTCATTAGCCAAACATGAAATTCTTTTATTTTGAGAACTTTGAAGATGAACAAAACCATGCGAGAGGTTCCAATCCCCCAAATTAAGTGCATTCCCATAAAAAAGATTAAATCCTTTTTACCTACTCCCCCATGCATCTTCATTCAAAGGAGGTCTCAATGTGATAGTTAATAATAAGAGGCACAATACCATCATAGAATACTTCAAGTTATGCTTTTCTCCTCTGCAATCCAACATAATGAACCAATAGAGTTCTTAGATGGGAGTTTAGGTGCCATCATGTGTGCACTATGTATGATGGGATCTTCCCATGGCTCCAATGCCATCCCACTTCACTCAAAACGTCAAAACATGACAAAATAGTTGCTCCCTGATGGATGACATGGGATATACAAAACCACTCTATTATAAGGTCCCTACAACTTGGTATCCATCCATAGTATTCTCAAGGTTTATTACCCATAGTTTCATAGGATTTGTTGAAGGTAAAGATTCATTTGAACCCTCCAGTTTGCCTGCCAATAAATCTCCCTCCATATTTGTCCCTGGTACTATATACTACATGCTCTACCCTAATAGTTGGTTGGTATCTCGAGGTTGCAATAACTTTCAAGATGGTGGCCAAGAATGTCCAAGAAATATTCTTGCGCAAAAAAATTGATAGTAAAGATACATCAGATGTAGCAAAACTTGCTTCTCTCCACGTAAAATTAGGTATTGCCAACTCAAGCTATTTTTAGCTTGAGTGGATGTGATATTGTCAACTTATATATTGTTAGCCCGAATGGAGGTGATTTTGGAGATATTGTCAACTCTTGAAAGCAAAATTCAAGGTTTGGGAGAAGACATCCTCATAATTTACTCCCAATTGGCCTCAATCCAAATTGATTATGGGGAAGGAGGACAATGAGGCCAAATTATAGCCTATACAAGAAACTCAACACAATATGTGGCACCTATAGTTCCAAACTTGAATCATGTACCAAAATAAAACATTATAATTTTAGATGATTATTTCGTTTTCCAACCTTCATTTTTGGGAATGACTATCAAATATTGTAAAATTCTAGGTCTTTTATATATACTATACTGAAAAATGAATGTGGATGTATGTAAGTGGAAATCAGTACAAAAGAGCTAAAAAACTCAGGTTATATATGAATAATTCAAGGAGAATTAACTATTCCATTTTTTATATTGTAAACTGCTATGACCAAAGCACATATTTTTCTAATACAAATTTATATAGTTACTATTAAAAAATATATAGGAGACTTGATTTCCCTCCAAAAGATCCTTATATCATCGGTATTTTTCCCCAGGGTTCTGTTATGTAGGTAGACTTGTCTTTTGTTGTTGTTATGGTCTATAACTCAAATAGTCTTAAGTTTCACATTGGCAGTTGAGGGAACATGGTTCCTATTTTTATGGTAGGCTACTAGTTGGTTGCTAGTAGAATACCTTTTGCTCCAAAAACCTATAAAATCAACATACTTATACTGCCAAAGGTCAGAAAATCCATGGGTATGATTAAATTACCTAAGCACTTAACCCAAGGTAAAACACATAAATCATCAAAATGTGTAATTAACAAGGTTAAAAATGCATGTTTTAAGGTGGATAGAGAGATGTAAAAGGGCATTTGAACGTCCATTGTTGGCACCATCAACCATTACATATTTAAGCACCTACTTGCCGTCATTTGTAAAGATACCCTTCTTTGTGTTGAGAAATGTATCTAGTTTCGGTCTTCATAATTTTTGTACTCATTTCAATATGTATCATATGTAACAAACAAGGAAAAATAAAAAGAAATTATTGTTATTAAAAGCATGGGTTTCATGCTCAGTGTTGATGGCATTTTAGATAAAAGCATGTTATTCGTGCTTTTAGGGTTTGTTAGGTCTTAGGATATATTGTCTTAAGTCAAAGGAGTCAACATCATGTTTATAAGACCCTTCTGGAAATTTGTAATTGTAAAAAGACTTATTATTGAGACTAAAAAGTCTTGGAATCTCCAAGAGTACAAGCTGGCCCTGTGATCATTAAGTCATTCTAAAGAAGGGAATTCGACCCCTTGAGAAGGCTATATAAAGAGTTGTTCGACTTCATTTGGTGACACACACTTAACAAGTTCGATCTACAAGAAGTTTGATTTGAAGCTGGGAAGAGCAAAAAAAGGAGAGCGAAGGTCTAGAAGTAGTCAGGAGGATGAAATTTCTTGTTTTTGGGCTCTATCCCTCTCACACGTGTGAAATTATAGGTTTTCTAGGTTGTAGAAACAAGCTGAAGTTTCATGTTCGAGTTGCAGTAGGAGGAAGTGTAGAATCTGGTAGCTAGAAGAAGAAAAACCGTTGTCTTGACCTCATTGACCTTAGAGAGTTGTCTTGCTCTAAGTAGGTCTCAGGAGGAGGCTGTATTAGGGTTTCTAAGAAGCTACGAGGACCAACAAGTTGGGTCGAAGTTGCAGATCAAGTAATAGTGTTGTAGCTGGTAGGTCAAAGTTGCAAGGTGTAGCAGTTTGGTGCAGAATCAAAGAAGTACTTGATGAAGGGTCGAATTGGTATTGGGAGAAGGACTTAGTCTAGGGATAGGGTCTTTGTATCTCATTTGAAGTATATTCTAAGAAGAGAAGAGTTTCCGAGTTTTCCCCTTAGAGGGGTTCTTCCCTGGCTGAGAGCCTATATATGCATCCTCTTTCGTTATTGTTGTTTCTTGATATGGTTTTCTTAAAAAGATATAATTAAAGAACATAAGGAAGATAATTGAGATTCACAAGCAAGTATTAAGGTTAAAGAAAATAAGGTTAACAAAGCTGCCATTTTACATTTTCTAACATGATATCAGAGCTAAAGTGAGCAAGCAGCTGAAAGGACATTGAAAGAAGTTACTTGCCAAGGGGAAGGGAAAAGGAAACTCTCAAAATATAAATAAGGAGAATACAATGAAGATTATCCAATCAAGGACTCTTTTCTAGAAGAAATCCTTATCTAGGGTTTCTACATTGAAGAAAATCAAGACTTCATCAATCTCACAAGAAGAAGTCTATGTGGAAGGCATCAGTTTTGGAAGTTGTTGGTGGAAGAATCCCAAGGAGAATATTTTAAGGAGGTGTCTTCAAGAATATTGAAGGCATCAAGAAGGTTGGATACATCATCAAAATGAATCTTAGTATTCAAGTAAGTATCACACTATTTTATAATGGATGAATCTTCAATTCATGTAAGTTCTTTCAGCAAGGAGAGCAATAAGCTTATTGGGGCTTCAAACTATCTAGCATGGAAGAAGAAGATTGACTTGACACTGATAGAACAAGAAGTTATGGAATATGTCATTGGGAAAATTACTAAACCTAGAAAATAAAGGAAACAAGAACTAGAAAAGCAGAAGAAAGGGGAAGTAAGAGCACAAAGGATCAGAATTAAATCAATAATATATTGTTCCATTTATGACAAACTTGAAGACTTTCAAAGCACTGTATGATAAGATAGTAAATTTGTGCTCTTTAAGTACAACAAGTCAGAAGATGTCTTTGTGAAATAAACTGTATTGTTATGCAACCAACTCACAAAATAGAAGAAAAGATATATCAACGAATTAAAAATTATCATCTTCGAGCGGGAAACCTGCTTTACATTACATAAATGAACAATTCTTGGATGATACAAATGATATGACCTCCTTGGTATATATAGGAGTCTAAGGGGTCACAATATAATCAGAGCCTACATAACAATAATAATGTAAGGGCACAACAATAACAATAGTGGGATTCTATGGGGCACAACAATAACAGCAGGGGACTATGCTAACAATAACAATAAGGGGGATACACTAGTATTATAAGGACCTAACATGCCCCTCTCCTTCAAAAAAATGTATTCCTCATTGCTGGAGTAGTTCTGGATGCTCATGTATAAAATTCCCACTCTCCATGTGGAATCTAGTGAGGACGTTCTTCCACTTAATGAGATTCTCTGAAATTAATTGATTTCGTAGTTGTCAGGTTCTTGTTTTTGTGACTGCTTCAGGCTCAAATATGATTTTCCTTTCTTCATCAAGTTCTGGAAACATTGTTTGAACTAAGAACTTGTCAATAATAACTTTCTTTACGCATGCAACATGGTAATCTGGGTGTACGCGGGAAGATGCAGGAGCTCTAATTTGTATGCCATAATACCAATCTTTTGCAACACCTTGTAAGGACCATAGTACTTGGGTGATGATCTATTATCCTTCTTAGCTTGCTTGGGGGACATTTGTTTGTATGGTTGTAGTCGCAAAAATACCCAGTCGCCTACATCAAAACTTCATTCATTGCGATGCTGATATGCATGTCGTTTCATTCGATTCTGCGCCAGAGTGAGGTTATCCTTTAAGAGTTGGAGAACTTGTTTTTGATGCTCGATTTGATCTTCCACTACTTGAACATTATATTTTTCTCTTAAAGGTGATGTGATGGATGGTGGATGATATCCATAAAGTGCCATAAATGGGGTCATTTTTGTTGTAGCATGGAAGGAAGTATTATAACACCATTTAGCTAGAGGTAACCACTTGACCCATTGTGTTTGTTTATCAGATATAACACAATGAAGACATCCTTCCAAACAATTGTTCACTATCTCAGTTTGTCCATCAGATTGAGGATGATAAGATGAGCTATGAGATAATTGAGTACCAAGACAAGAAAATAATTCCATCTAAAAATTTCTAGTGAAAATGGGATCTCTATCACTTACAATAATCTTTGGGTTTCCATGTAGCTTTTGAATTGTTTCCATAAATGCATTATCAACTGTACTGGCTTTAAAAGGATGATATAATGCACAAAAGTGTGCATACCT
Organism: Pinus tabuliformis; assembly: GCA_031772625.1. NCBI lineage: Eukaryota > Viridiplantae > Streptophyta > Pinopsida > Pinales > Pinaceae > Pinus > Pinus tabuliformis. The sequence continues at coordinate 662,460,829 of CM062810.1, read as the reverse complement.
GGTAAGTCTATCAACTACCACCATGATGACACTCTTTCCTTCAGACTTGGGTAAAATTGTGATAAAATCCAATGATACCTCCTCCCAAAGCTCACTTGGAATGGCTAAAGTACTAACAAACCTTAGGTCTTAATTGTCTCAACTTTATTTTGTTGGCAAACCAAAAATTTTGCCACAAACTTCTAAATATTAGATTTAAGGCCATAAAAAAAAAAAAAAACCCTTCTTGACCTTGTGGTAAGTTTTTGAAAATCATCACTGACCTCCTAAGGGTGAGGTGTGCAATTCTAAAAGAACCTTTTGTTTGAGTTGGGAATTCCTACAAAGATATAAGCAATCTTTGTACCATAATGAATTATTTTTCCAACTAAATGCATCGGATGTACTGGGATTTTGTTGCAATTTTTGGATGTGTGTCCACACCTCTTCATCATTCTCCCATTCATCCCTTGATTCGGTTACCTAATTAGGTTGGATAATACAAATGGAACAAAGCAATGCTTCCACATCCTCGTCGTTTCTTGAGAGTGCATCTGCAACAACATTTTTCTACCTTTTTTTATAGATGATTTCAAATACATAACCCAACATACTTATGACCCATTTTTGTTGCTCTTCTAAAGATAATCTTTGTTCCAAAAAGTATTTAAGACTATCATGATTTCTTTTTACCTTGAAGTATATTCCCATTAGGGAAGGTCGTCATTTCTTTAGTTCATGTATTATTGCCAACATTTCCTTCTCATAAATAGGTTTGTGTAAATATTTTCCTTTGATTGGACGAATTTCAAAAGCAATGGGTTTTCCTTCTTGCATTTAAACAACACTAATTCCATTTCCCGAGGCATCACATTCCACAGAAAAAGGTTTTTGTGAAGTTTTGCGTAGCTAAGACGAGTGCTTGACACATTGCCTCTTTAAGATGTTCAAAGGACTTAGTTGCTTCTGGAGTCCAAGAAAATGCATCTTCTTTAGTAATGTTGTTATAGGTGTTGCTATTCTCCCATAATTCTTAACAAACTTGCTATAATACCCTGTCAACCTGATAAATCCTTGAAGATGTTTTACTGTTGTGGGGATTTTCCATTCCTTAATGGCTTTAATTTTGTTAGGGTCTACCTTAACACCCTCATAAGATACAATATGACCCAAATATTCCACCTCATGTACTCCAAAGAAACATTTGGAGGCTTTTGCATATAATTATTTCTCCTCCATATGTTTGAGCACCCTGTCAACATGTTGAACATGATCAAAAAATACTAACACAAATTTTCTAAGGAAGGGTTTGAAAATGGAATTCATCAAACCTTGAAATGTGGAAGGTGCATTAGTAAGGCCAAAAGGCATGACCAAAAATTCACAATGACCCTCATTAGTTATGAATGTTGTTTTCATAATGTCTTCAATATTAATTCTAATTTGATGATATCCCGAACAAAGATCCAACTCGGTGAAGTAAATTGCTCCATGTAATTCATCCAACAATTCATGAATGACAGGAATGGGAGATTTATCTTTAATAGTGAGCTTGTTAAACTCCCTATAATCCGGACACATGTGCCATGATCCATCCTTCTTATGCACCAATACTACTGGAGCAGAGAAAGAACTTTGACTAGGTTGAATTATACTGGCGTCTAGCATTTCTGCAACCATATGTTCAATTCCACTCTTTTGGGTCTAGGGATATATGTAAGGCCTCATGTTTGGAGGAACACTTCATAGAATCAAATGAATATCATGATCATGATCATGAATAGGTGGGAGGCCTTTGGGAGTATCAAATACCTTGGAATGTTTGTCCAATACTTTTTGGAGATTTGGAGCAATAGATAATTTCGATGTTTGAACCTATAGTGAGCATAATTGTGCAATTACGAATCGTTGTTGTTTCTTCAAAATATTTGTCATTCCATTAGATTCGATTATCTTTCCTGGTTTCCCTGTGATACCCCTTAATTCAATTTCCTTTCCTTCCAAAAAAAATTCAAGAAAAGTTATTGAAAACTAAAGGCTATCGTCCCCAAAGATTGTAACCATTAGATTCTCAGTACAACACCTGCATTGCCTATTGGAATGAAAAACATTGGACTATTCAAGACATATTCCCCCATGGTTAGCTTGATATTATGTCACTTTCCAGAGAAATTTATAGTTTCTCCATTTGCAACGATCACTTGAAACTCTGATGCTGGATATAGGAAGAAATACAATTCCTTGGCTATCTTACAATGAATAAAATTATGGGTACTACCCGAACCAATCAGAACTATTACCATTTTCTTGTTGATATATTCTTCTATCATGAGAGTTTGAGGAGTGGTAATTCCTACCAATGCATTATAATATATGGTCGGATTCATTTCTTCTTTCTCTAAGGTTGGTTCCTGATGTATATCCTCTTCTTTTGATGTTTCTTGTTCCTATTCTTCCTCCTCTTCAAAATCTATGTAAAATAATTTCTTCTTAGCACATTTATGACCTTTAGTATATTTTCTATCACAATTATAACAAATCCATTTTGCTCTTTTTTCATCCAATCGTTTTAGTGTCATTCTTGTAGGTTGCGAAAGGCTAGGAGCAATAACACTTCCATCTTTATAGTTGTGAGTTGTAGACTTCCTTGTTGCAATTTTTTTGCTTTCAACTTTTCTTGCTACCCTGAATGCCTTCTACAATGAATCACGTTCCCAAAGGCAAACCTCATGAAGGATAAGTGTCTATGAAGACATCAATCCTATGCTCCTCTAGACTATCAATTACCCTGATATTCAATTTTTGGAAGTTCTCAACGTGCTCCACCATTGAACCCTTTTGTTGGAGATTTATCAATTGGCTAAAGAAGGTGTTGCTCTTTGTATCCTCATAACGTGCGATCATTTCCTCTGCAAAAATTGACCAAGTGACAAGTGGTTTACGAGAACAAATCCATCGATACCATACAAACTAATTAGATTCTAAATATAAAATGCAATGCGTACCTTTTGTGTGTGTTGCACATCATGGAGATCAAATATTGCTCCATCTATAGTATCCATGTTATCGGATCCTTGACATCAAACTTCCTCATATCAATATTTGAAATATGGTGGGTCTTAAACCCAACATTGGAGTCTCTAAAATCATAATTCATATTTCTTTTATCCTCATTATGATTTTCATGGAATACCTTATCACCATTGAGAAGCCTTTCTTACAACAACTTTCTCAAACTTTCCTTTAAACCTTCCATGTCTACTTTTAAACCATTCATGTCACCTTTTAAACCATCAATGCCACCTTTTAAACCATCCATGTCCCCTTTTAGTTCATCTTTGGTTGCTCTTTGTTAGAGCGAAATTTGTTGCACTTGGTCCCATAATTTGGATATATCATGTTGCAATTCTTCCTCTTCATGCGTCATAGTAGAGTTTTCTAAGGGCTTAATTGGTGTAGAATTATTTAATTTGGGAGGAATTTGAGAACCAAATACTGATATCTCTGCTTCAATATGCCCTTGGAATCACTTCAAACTGATTTTTCAAGCAAAAGTTATGCAATTTTTAAAAAATACACACTTTTTCCTGGTTTTAGGAGCTTGATCTTGAAATAGTTGTAAATATGTAACTTCGACTCTCCAAGGTCTAAAATTTCGTCCTGTGGTAGACCTATGAGTTTTCATTCCATCCCCATAAGTTAGACCAATATTGGATTATTCAAGAAAGAGTTATTCCCAATCTGCCACGATGACTTGATTATAGGCCATTTTAGTAGAGCGAACTTGTATGGAATGCCACGTGTCACTGTTTCAACCTTTGAGGCTGGAAATGATACCCAAAAAAATAGATTCCATTCACTTTCAATTATTTTTTACAAAATTCAAATCCGATGCTCGGAGAGAAAGTTATGTTGATTTTCCCTTGGTCACCTGTTTGAGATTGAATTTTGGAGCCTGCAAAAACCCTAACTTCTGTGGACCATATATCAGAAACTATAGAGAACAAACATCTAAGTTTTTTACACGAAGTTCCCAAGATTTCAGAACTATGTGGCAAAATTTTCATCTTTTGAAGCCTCGTAGAAAAAAAAGTTATAGCGAAAATTAACGAAACCCTAGAATCCAAATCTCTTATACCAAATGTTGTGCAACAATCTCACAAAAAAGAAGAAAATATAGATCAATGACTTAAAAATTATCCTTTTCAAGGGGAAACCTCCTTTAAATTACATAAATGAATAATTCTTGGATGATACAAATGTTAATACCTCCTTGGTATATATAGGAGTCTAATGGGTCACAATATAATCAGAGCCTACATAACAATAATAATGTAAGGGCATAACAATAACAATATTGGGCTTCTATGGGGCACAACAATAACAACAGGGGGCTACCAATAATAATAAGGGGGATACACTAGTATTATATGGACCTAACATATATAGAATGAAGAAATCAAAGGATGAGGATATGTCATCTTTTCTTATGAGATTCTCACAACTAAGAGACCATTTGCAAGGACTTGGGGATTCAATCACTGATTCAGATGTGACCATATGTGTTCTGAATGCATTGCCACCATAATGGAGCAACTTTGCTACAAGGATCTACTCCAAGAAGGTTTCAACTCCCTTTGATGAGTTGTGGGCACAATGCATACTGGAAGAATCAAGGATCAAGGTTAAGGATGACACTGGATCAAATGAGTAATCTTAAGCCTTTCTAGCCTGGGTCACGAAGATGAAGTAGGGAAAGTTTGGGAAGTACAAGAAGAAATATATGTACAAAGTACAATGCTTTGGATGCAATTTTTGACACTGTAAGAGGGACTGTCCAAACAAACAAAACAATAAGAGAAAAGTCTGAAGTGAAGCTCATGTGGTCGAAATAGTGGGAGAACCTGAGAAGAAGGAAAAGAATGAAGAAGTGAGGGATCTTACTACTAAATAAGGTTCATTAAATTCTAGGTTCTTTATGAATATTGGTTTTTCTTTTATATGTTATGTTTTGCATAAGCATCAAAGGATAGAAGCATATGATAGTAGCATGTCTGGAATTTACATGATTAAGTTGCTTAGTAGAAATCATATAGGATATAATGTTAGACCTTTTTGCACATTGTTCATCGAGATATTATATAACATTAGGTTAGAAGGTGTCATCTTGCTTAAATGGATCATCATGATCGAGGATAGGGCCATCATGTTGGAAGGTCCTTGGGAAAAGCATCATGACATGGGTAGTATGCATTCTATGTAATGTGGAAACATACTGGTAAAAAGGGATGAAATAATGCAATGGATCAAGATATAGGCTCTTTGTGAAATATATATGAATAGCTAGATGATTGGGTGAAAGAATATGAATGTATAATAGTAAACTTTGGATAAGATTCATATGTACAAGAATCCTATGGAATAAAGTTGGTTATAATATATATGCTTAAGAATTTGTGATGCTGGAGTAAAATAAAATTTGACTTACCTAAGAATGTGTAAAAGATTAGGACTTTCTCTAGAGTATGTAAGATAATAATCTTGTATAATCTCTGGAAGAAAAAGTTGTAACTTGGTAATCAAGTTAGATCCTTGGGCACTCTAATGCAAGAAGGAAATTTCAAGTGGAGGTGTCTGATAAGGAAATTTATGGAATGAGAAGGTAACGATGGTGAGGTATGTCTATTTCATTTTTTGTTTAGTTATCAGTTAACATATTATATTGGCTACTTGGAAAAAGGACGTTGTAGGAATTCATGATGACAGTTGAGGCCAGGTCAACTGGTGGATGAATAACATTAGGGGAAGCTCAATATATGGTACTTGGAAACTATGAAGTTGATATGAGTCCATCTTGAAGTAGTTATATGAGAAGATAACCTGGAGGTCAAAGAAGATCACTTTCCCGAGGAAGCTATGATAAAATTGAAGTTTTGGAAGGCTCAATGAAATGCCTTAATATCAAAGAAGAAAGTGGTGAGAAAGAGAAATGACCTGGATCTTGTCATAAGAATGAAGAGTGGAGATGGTTCCATGACACATCGAAAGAAAGCAAGCTCGATGCAAAGAGATGTGAAGGAAAGGAGGATATATGTAGCTATGAAGATCAAGAAGTTGGTACTCTTCTGAAGACAAGAAGTAAGGCTTGTGATGTTGACTTCCCAAGTAAAAAGGAAGTTTGCAATCTCCTATGGTTTTGAGAGGGAGAAAAATGAGTCTCCCTAAATGGGAACAAGGATCTATTCTCAAGATTAAGGAGAATAGGGATGTACTCTCTGGTTGATAGGAAGTGATTTTGAACATCACATGTGCATTCTCCTCTTTAGGTGATGAAGAAATAATGACAAATGATTGGATAAGCATATGTGGTTTTCTTGAGGATATAACATCCAAGAAAGGAAAGGTATAGACACTCTTTGAGGATGGGACAAGAATCCAAGAGAAGAGTGGTTGAAGAGGATTGATATTCTTTGAGGACTCATGTATCGAGATCCAAGATAAAGATAGTCCTAAAATAACATACCTCGTGGACATTTGGATGGGGTATGTACCTTAGAGAGGTAGTGCGGTATCACACATAAAGCCTCCCAACATAATGATTTTGAATAAAGAAGAGCTTGTTCATTTAGGCCACATGGATAATGTTGGTCATAATGATGATGCTTATATTATGGCTTATCAATCTATCTCTTCTTGAGAACTCTTTAGTTTGAGATATGATGTTGTACTAATTGTACAATTATGAATACCTCCATAGTTAAGAGGGAGTGTAGAGAAATGTAACTAGTTTCGGTCTTCACAATTGTTGTACTCATTTCAATATGTATCTTATGTAACAAACAAGGAAAAATAAAAGAAAAATATTATTATTAGAAGCATGGGTTCCATGCTCATTATTGATGGTCTTGTAGGTAAAGTCATGTTTTTGGTGCTTCTAGGGTTTGTTAAGTCTTAGGATTTATTCTCTTGTGTTAAAGGAATCAACATCATGTTTATAAGACCCTTATGGGCATTTTGCAATCGTAAAAAGAATTATTTTTGAGTCTATAACGTCCCGAAATCTCCAAGAGTACAAGTCGGCCCTGGGATCATCAAGTCAGCCTAAAGAAGGGAATTCAACCCCTTGAGAAGTTTATATAGAGAGCAGTTCGACTTCATTTGGTGACACACACTCAACAAGTTCAATCTACAAGAAGGAGTTCGATATGAAGTTGGGAAGAGCAAAAAAATGGGAGCGAAGGTCTAGAAGAAGTTGGGAGGATGAAATTTCTTGTTTTTGGGGTTTATCTCTCTCACTCGTGTGAAATTTTAGGGTTCATGGGTTGCAAAAATATGTCGAAGTTCCAGGTTTGAGTTGTAGTAGGAGGAAGTGCAGAATCTGGTAGTTGGAAGAAGGAAAACCCTTGTCTTGAACTTCTTGACCTTGGATAGCTATCTTACTCTAAGTAGGTCTCATAAGGAGGGTGTATTAGGGTTTCTAGGAAGCTACAAGGACGAAGAAGATGGGTCAAAGTTGCAAGTCGAGTACCAATGTTGTAGTTGGAAGGTTGAAGTTGCAGGGTGTAACAGTTTGGTGCAGAATCAAAGACGGACTTGAGGAAGGGTTAACTTGGTACTAGGAGAAGGAATTGGTCTAGGGATTGGGTCTTTGTATCTCATCTGAATAGTTTCTAAGAAGGGAAGAGTTTCCAAGTTTTCCCCTTGGAGGCTTATATCTGTGTCCTCTTTTGTTGTTGTTGTTTCTTTATATTGTTTGATGAAAAATTTATAACTAAAGAACATAAAGAAGATAATTAAGATTAAAAAGAAAGTATCAAGGTTAAAGAAAACAAGTTTGACAAAGCTGCCACTTTACATTTCTAACACTTTGGATTTTATTTGAAAAACCCATGCTCTATGTAGTTAATCTTAATTAATTAGAGAAGAGGGAGTTTCACCCCTTTACAAACTACAGTAGGGTATTTTACTTGACATAGGATTGAATAACAATAGAGAATGGATCAATCTATATTAGTGATCCTCACTCCATTCAATTACTTTGAGTGGAATACAAAAGTTCTACTTATACGAAGAAGCAAAGGACTTTATTAGATTGATATGGGAGTAGAACCAAAGCGTAATTCAACTATAGAGAAGGAAAAATATTTCAACACGATGGATGAAGCTTATGGGTTGTTATGTTTGTTTATATCTTTGTATTTTATCTTCCATGCAAAATCTTGTTCATCACCTAATGATGTATGGACCAAATTGAAGGGTTTGTTTGGGAAGCAAGGTGGACGAAGAAGATGTTGACTGGAGAATGAGCTCATCTCATTGTGCCCAAGTAATTTTGACACCTTACAAGTTTTCTTCTCAAACTTCAAGAATTTTCTTTAATAGGTAAAGGCATGTGTTATTGATAGGAAAGAGAGAAACACATATTATCTATTATTTTTAAGCTAGGTCCTAAGTATTATGTCCTTATTTTTTTTTATTATTATTTCATATATTATGAGGATATCAATGGGAAAGGCTTGGAAGATGCCTTCCTTTGGATGACTTCATTGAATCACCCATATAGGAGAAAAATAAACTCATACAAATGGGTGGTCTTAAGCATTCCAAGGCCCATTCCCTCGCAATATACAAGAATAAGCATAAATCAAAAGGTAAGGAATAACTTGATCATAAGAAGGAAGCAACACAAAAGCTCATTGAGAAGTATTTTGATTCCAAGGTAGGTAAATATAAGAATAAGAGATCAAGGTACAACTATTGTAATGGATAATTTCATCAAGAGAGTTCATGCATGAAGAAGACCATTGATCTTGTTGTGCAAGCTCTTCAGTTGCATCATTTTAATTATTGCACACTAGATAATGCCAAGAAGAAGCCTAGAGAAAAGCCACCAAAAGATAGAGGTAAAGGTCACGCTTTGATCACTATTGCTTCCTTTCCTAATACTTGGATTTTAGATTCCAAAGCCACTCAGCATATGGCTTATTCACATCAAACTTTTTCTTCCTTGGTATATTGTTTTAGACCTCCCATTTTAATGGAAGATTACTCTATTGAGGAAGTATGGGGCAAGGTAGAATGGATCTTGATTATGGAAGATTCCATAATGTCCCACATGTTCTAAATCTATCGTTAAATCTACTTTTGATCTATCAAATCACACATTGAGGCCCATGAAAGTGAGTATAATTCACTCCAAATTCAGTGATTATCTATAAGATGTAAAATGGTTCAAAAGTTTTATTTGGGGAGGCAAACCACCATTCTAGGCTGTATGCTTTTTCTCATTTTATCTTAAATATAATTACGTTATGCTTCTAACACATTCAAATGAAGAATGCAACAAAATTGTCAAAATGGAAGAAGGTCCCTTGCATGCATTCCAAGAGGAGCCTATTGTAGATTCTCCTCCACTTCATGTTGTTGAGCTCATACATGATTCTTCATACCCTTCAAATTAGATTTATGATCATATTTCAGATTCCAATTTAAATGTACATGACCAAGGCATTGTAGATCTAGATGGTAGACCATCATGGGCACATTAGAATCTATAGGCAGCTGATGATTTAGTGAACAATCTTGCTAATCCGTGGAGAAACATATATCAATTTGTGGATCCTCCACAAGATCTCAATAACATAGAGTCATTACTTCCCATTCATTGCTATATGGTGCATGGATATTATCCTTAGTCCTATGTAGATGCAAAAGGAAACCATTATTGAGATGCAATTATGAATGAGGAATACAATTCCCTCATTAAGAACAACACTTGGGATTTGGTTCCTTCCTCCCCAGTTGAAAACTTGTTCAATGCAAGTGGATATACATGGAAAATAAGGAAACAAATGGACTTGTTATAAAGTACAAGGCTCAACTAGTACCCAAGGGATTCTCACAAGTTCATGGGATTGACTATGAGGAGGTTTTTGCACTAACAACCAAGACAAAATCCATTATGTTGGTTCTAGCTATAACAACAACTAGAAAGTGGAGGTAGACCATATGGATGTGAAGAATGATTTTCTTCATTGAGAAATTGAGGAGGAGATCCATATGGAGCAGCCACAATGGTATGTTAAGAATCCACCACTTGTTCGCAAGTTGAAGAAATCTTTGTATGGACTTAAATAGGCACCTCACCTTGGTAAGAAAAAATGTGCTCTTATCTTCTCTCTTAAGGGTTCCTTCATTGTAAATTTGATCCAAATGTGTATATGTTGACACATACTAATTCTCTCTTATTGATAATACTATATGTAGAAGATTTACTCATTATAGGGAGTTCATTCTCATGCCTTGCTACAATAAAATTTGCATTTCATGACAAGTTTTCTATGATAGATATGGGACTGTTACATTATTTCCTTGATCTTGAAATCAACTAGAGTGATTAAGGAATCAATATGACTTAGTCCAAGTATGTCAAAGATATTTATAGGCTTTAAATGATAGAGTACAAGCCAATTGCATCACCCTTCCTATTTGTACTCAAGCTAGAAGATGGTGGTGCTACACCTTTGGTTGATTGTAATGTTGATAGTTGGTTGGGAGTCTTCTATACCTCACTAACTCTCAACTAGAGTAAGTGAGTCTTTTTTACCTCACTCACTCTTGTCTCAACGTCTCCTATGTTGTTGGAGTAATTTCTAGTCATGCATGACCCACATGAATTGCATTGGAAGGCAACTAATCAAATACTCCAATATGTCAAGGGTACCACTAGCTTTGGTATACATTATACAATAGGGTCTACCATAGATGTTGTTAGCTACATCGATTCAGATTGGGCTAGCAATAGCGCAAAACACAAATCTACCTTAGGTTATTCCCTGAACCTTGGATCCAATACTATATGTTGATCTAGCAAAAAAATAATCAACCATTATTTTGTTATTCTCAGAGGTGGAGTACAAAGGTGTGGTCAATGTTACAACTCTTCCTCATAGAGTTAGGAGTCTAATTTCATTGACCGACTATTATTTGGTGTGATAATTAGAATACATTGAAGTTCTACAAGATTCTACACATTGACAAAGAATGAAACATATAGAGGTAGACATGCACTTCATGAAAGGCCAGATTCATGATCATGGGGTCATTGATATGTAACAGTGTCCTTCTTCATAATAGATTGTAGACATATTCACAAGGACCTTCATCAAGTAGAAATTTGTAGATTTGTGAGATCCCTTGAAGGTGAAGGACACAATTGAATCATAGTTGATTTTGTTTGCATTGTATTTTGAGGGTGGGTTTTCTTTCCACCAAGTTTTACTACTTTACCCTTTTAATTATTTTGTACATCGGTACCTAACACGGCTGCAAATTATCACGAATCATTTATTGCACACACCCTAGTTATGCTTTAGGGGGGATGTTGGAGTACATGCACATTTTTCTACTATTCAAGACAAAGCTATTTATAACATGTCTATTTTTAGTGGGTGGTCTATTTTTAGCAAATGTTTCCATGTAGAATGACATGTGGGAGTGGTTAGGCAGTGACATGGCACCAAGTGCACACTTGTTTGGTTATATTTTCCTCCTAGACAAGTATGCACTCCCCTTTGGGTTTATGGTTCTATTCTTGGAAACTTCTACTCCTAGAGACTTTGGTCCTATTTTCGGATATCAATTATCTCTTTGGAGTTCAGAGCTGCATGCTTGAGTTATCACTTTTATTTGACTAATTGCATTCAAGGCCAATTCTATTTATGGTTCTCAACTCATATTTGGCTAGCTAACTCCATTTTTGGGCTAGATATATGGAATTAAGGGGGAGTTTATTTTTGCTTTTATGTGAATGCACAAGGAACCCCAAACTATCATGCAATACTCCTCTATTCAATAGAGTGTTGTAAACATGTACTCATGGAATTCAATGTATACAAGCAATTCAAGTTAGTCAGTTTGGTCTCTTGGTTTTAGGATTGGTATCTCATTCTATCTTCTTTCCTTTTTGTCTCAAGATTGCAATTATTAATGTTGTTTCTTTTTCACAGCTAGGTTCTTGTGTTCTTGTGATTAAAATCTTATGAGAATGTGTAATGCACCTCATCTTACTCTGAGCACCACTTGCAATGTATCCATACATTAATTAATACACTAGAGATAATGATAAATCATGTGTTTTTCATATATTACTATATGGTGCAATTAGAATCCATAGGAGATCCACCAACTTGTATGGCCCGAATAGGCACTGATGGCCAGTGCGGGTCAAAACTTAGGGCCACCCTCGCAACAAATTTTTCCAAAATATTAAAAAAGAAATGAAAGGATAGTTTCAAATTTTAAATAACTAAAAATGTAAATTAAGGGATACTAATCAATTTTTGTGGTCTCTTCTTTGCTAAGGAAGCATGGTTTCCATGCTGATTAAAAATTTAGATTTGGTATGATTTGTAAAATTCAAATTGAAGACAAATCTATCATAAAGGAGAAGGCACATAGAGATCTAGTAATTCAATTTTACTAGATAATGTGGTGCTTGTAGGTGGATACGGAGCATCAATGCTTGTATGTTTGTGAAGCACAAAATGAAAGTTGAAATGAAAAATCAATTTGGTATTTCTTTTATTGCACTCTACCATAATGTGCTCTATATCCTAACACATTGGTGCTTTTATAGATATAGGGCACAACACATATTCTCTCTGTGTGCACAAATGTGTTACTCGTTAATGAAATCTATTCCATGCATAGACAAGCTTTTAGTTTGAAAACACAATAGCCCTAGCAAGATGTGCATGGTATTGTGTGCACTAGTGTCTCTATAGGTTATGTAAACATTTTATTTTATTTATTTATTTTAAATTTATTTCTTTACGATATTATTATTATTTCATTATTTTTTGAGTTGAACTTAAAATTAGTGCACTTTGAAACATAACACATCGATGTGTTTTACCTGTTAATTAGCCCCAGTGCTATATATCTTGTGTATGCACCAAGTGCATTTTTTTCTTTCGATTATTTAATTTGGAACTAAAATTGGTGCACTTTGCAACATGAAACATTAGTGTGTTTTAATTATTAATTAGCAATGATGCTTGTATATCTTGTGTATGCACCATGCATATTTTTTTTTGATGTTCACATTTAACAAAATTTGAGTATAGATGGCAATGTTTTTTTAATTATTATATGTAGTGTTATGTATATATGTAGTGATGTGTGTCTCATTAAAGCACACTAGTGCACAATAGTTTAGGTGCATAAACAAAAATTCATCTATTAAAACATCTTCCCAACCACTTCGACTGAAAACAGAGAAGGGAGAAGTAATTCCACTAAAACCTCCACCTACTACCTCCTCTAAAAATAGATAAGAGAGAAGTGGTTTCACTAAAACCTTTACTAATTCAAGTTTTCCTTATAGTGAGGACTTCTTTTCTCCTCATATATCGGCTTAATAATATCTCAAATTTTGGTCAATTGATAGGTTAATAATAATTTTCTTATCTTTGCAATCCTCCTTATTAGAGGACAAATCAATTTCTATGTCCCCCTTGTTGGCTCTGTTTGGAAACTAAGGTCCATTAAGGTGTCCAATAAGGGTGTGGCGTAGTCTAGTGCTAGCATTTTCCTTGTGAGGGGAAGGTCTCAACTAAAACAAGTGGTGAGACCAAGGATAAGGAGGTAATTGCAAGATGAATGATTAAGAATTCTAACCTCACATCCATTCATAACAAAATATACACTATTGTTGCACAACTCTCTAATGCTCATACCATAGGAATATTTATAGCACGGAACATATATAATCTAATAGAAAGTAAATAGAGCTATTTGTTAGTTTTTGGTAGCAACAGATAAGTGTTATAGTCTCTATGGCGTCTAAGAGGCTAAGGAACATGAGATCTCCAAAACCCAAAAAGATTTCACAATAAAAACCTTAGAAACACCTCAATTAGGTCAATCAATTAATAATTAAATATTTCCTAAGTTTAACTTAGGAAAACTGGTTAATGAAATCATATTAATTGAGGAAAATTGATTTTTCTGTAGAGACTTCTAGAAAAGTGAATTCTTGGAGTCAAGATGATCTTAGCCATCGTTTGAGATGGGATCATGACCATTGAGAGTCCAATAGAAGATTATAAGAGCAAGTCGATGGGGTTTGGAGAAGACACACGAATACAATTGAGACATAGAGGGAGGCAATGCGAATTAGCTAGTTGTAGAGAGCAAGGTGCAGTTCCAGCCAAAGAGAGTTAGTAACAAGGTTTTCAACAGGGAGAATTTCTAGAGAAATTCTCAGGAGGTTTCCAACATTCTAGTGTTAGGAATGGAGGATGAGTTTTCCAGGAGGGAGGCCGATTTAGCCGTGCAAGTAGTCAATTTGTCAATATGTGTTGCAAAATCAATATTTCACTTCCAGTTGCTGCAAGAATTGTTGGAAGGAGGTGTGAGTAGCTTCAAGACGTAGAGGGAGGTATATCGACTTGTAGGGAGTGAGTTCAGGAGGTTGTGAAAATTAATCTAAGCAGGTAATGTGCATTCTAGGCAGACAATGCGAGTGTCAGGGAGGAGTGCAGTAGCTTGGAGGAAGTCAAATCAATTTGCTGGAGGGAAAAGTAATTTCCCAGATATTTCCCGTTGAGATAAAATTGTATGTCGAAGCTTTTCTAGTAAGAGGCAAGTGATTGTAATTCTCTATTTTACTGAACAATGATATAAACTCTCATTTGCTACATTGGTTTGCCTTTCGGGGTTTTTCTAGGGATGATTGTCCAAAAATAACGATGTCAAAATTATTATGTGTGTGCATTATTTTCTCAGTTATAGTGTTTTATTTTCTACAACATTTTTTATTTGTGAAGAATTGTAGTATGAATTATTCGATATATTTGTCATTAATAATCAATAGAAGTCAGATAAACTGCATAAGTTAGGAGAATAATATCTAGTTGTTGCAGTTTGTGGAAATTTCACACTATTAACATGCTAATAATCAATATAAAATAGACAAGATACAATTTGAAAATAGGGGGTCTTATATCACTTCATTATGACATTCATATCCAATTCATTCTATCAACATCCACAATATAATTATGGATGGTTCTTGACACGACATAACAACATTACAAAAAACTTATCTTATGCTAGTATAATAGTTCACAACACTAGTCTAAGAACAACCAATTGGTTATAACCACTTCTTATAGCCACAATGGACTTCTTATACATTTCCTACTGGCTATTATTGACTATATCCAAAACCCAAACTAGCTTACTTGGCTTCACAATCACCTCATCTCTTGTGCAGTTGACTTTGGCTACATTTGGAATATCTATGATTGTCCAAGTGTCACACTATCTTCCTTCTCGCCACTCTATGCACCATCCAAAAATGAAGGGGTGTTGGGACAGGGTCCCCTAGGGTCGATTTTGAGGTTAAAAGCCCAAGTTTTGGGGCAGAAAGCCCAAATTTATGTATTTAAAGCATAAAGTATCCACAATTTGTGGTCGCGAAGCACGTAGATGTAAAGTGTCAAAAAGGGTTTCCGCCCTACTGTTATGTAAGTTGTGTCAGCTTTAGAATATCTACCCATGGTCCCTGGACCATGGGATTGTATAAAAAGGAGTTTTTGGAGAAGTAGAAGTAATAATGATGAATGTAATGGGTCATTAGAGAAAAGAGCGAAGAGTCTTGGAGTAGAAGAAAGGCTTTGCAGCTGTGTGAGCAGAGTCCTAGGGTAGAAGTCCGTAGCTGAGTGCACAAACCCCTGCAGCTGAGTGAGCAGGGTAGTTAGAGTCTATAAGAAGATCTGAAGTACTAATAAAGAAGATTACTATGGAAATGTTTGTGTTTGAACTATTTACTTCTATTATGAATAAATGCGGTTATGTTATGCTGAATAATGGTTTCATGATTTAATGCTATATTGATGCACGAATATATATGTTTTACATTGTTTTCTGAATGCAAGTGATATTATCTGTTTATGCGAAGAACATATTAATGCATATTGAAGTTATCAAATACTTAAGTTGATTTGGGTAAATTCGGAAGTAAGAGTAAGTATAGAAGCACATAAGTGGTTGATTCGCCTGATTAGGGTCCGCGAACGACAATCATAGACCTTCGCGAACGTCTAGAGGCCGATTAAGAGAAGTATATCGATAAGCCCTAAAAGGCTTATCGATCTGTGCAAAGGTAGAGTTAGGGCACACAACGACATCACCACCATCTTTAGGTGTGGAAAATTGGTTCTAGCATAACAATGTAAACTTTGAAACAAGAACTGATACTGTTACCCGTTTCGTAGAGATAGCAAAAAAATGACCCGATTTTCAAAAGTCGTGATGCAGAATACACATGTTTTTTTTAGAACATGGTTTTTGGAACTTTAATTTTTTTCATGTGCATTAAGTTTTAGAATGGTAGTGATTTTCACGCTGATTTTAAAAAGTGAGTATTCTGCATCACACCCTTTTTTTAAAAGGCCTATTTTTTGATTTTAAATTTTCTAGTGTGTGAAATGTAAAAAATTATTTTCTAAATTTGATAGTTTTTGAAGTGGTCATTTTATTCATATTTTCTTGTTCTCTATCTTAATTTTTTTTTTTTTTTAGTGGGGTTTTTATTGTTTTGCATTTTTAAATTAGAAAGTCGATAGTTTGAATTTTAGATAATCTACATATTTATACATCCTTAATTAATTTTTCAATCCACATGAAATAATTGTTTCTAAAAAACAACATTTTTTAACAATGGACATAAAATAACCATTTTTAACATAAATATAACAAAAAAAACTAAACGTTTTGATAATTTTTTGCTAGAATTAACATGTCAAAATCACAATTTTTATACAAAAATATTAACTAAAAATGGTCAAATAATAGTTTTTTTATGAATTTCATGTCAAAAAAATAATAATAACAACTTTTTTTTCAAAAAATAATAATTAACTTACAAATCAATGCGAAAATCACAAATTACAAATATTGAACACATAACAACTTTAATTCATTGATTATTCTTTTCATGAAATGTCAGAGTCAAAACATTGCAAAGCTTGATTTCCAGGTATAACTTAAATTTAATCAACAATGTCACGTAATCCAAACTCTTCGTCCTCTAGAGTTTCATCATTGTCATCTTCCACAATATTTTCTGCTTCCTTTT
Source organism: Pinus tabuliformis (assembly GCA_031772625.1). NCBI lineage: Eukaryota > Viridiplantae > Streptophyta > Pinopsida > Pinales > Pinaceae > Pinus > Pinus tabuliformis. Next base: position 662,443,704 of record CM062810.1, on the reverse strand, counting down.
GCGCAATTTCCTCTTCTAATGGGTCTTTGATGTCTGCAAATCTCCCAATATATGTCTTTCCAAACATTCCATGTAATGGTGGTTGGGGTTCCTTTCCCTTTTTTGCCACACGTGATTCACTAAAGTCCCCTTTCTTCAATCCAATTTCTTGCATTGCATCTGGAAGAAATTGAAGAGCATTAATTCTTTGCTGAATGAAATTGCATTGTAATGGATCTTTCTCAATTGCAATGCAATTTATTCCTTTTTGAAGGCAGAATGCTAGTGTTGTACCTAATTATCAAGCACAAAAAAATAATGAAGTAAATTAGTACAATGACATATTAATTAAAAAAAAGAACATATTGAAATTCAATTCCATGTGGCAAAACCTACCTGAGCCAGAAAGTAAATCCAGAACCCAATCTCCTTCATTTGAACATATGTCTATAAGATAGTTAATCGATAATTGTGGTTTCTGATAAATGTTAACTATCTCTCCTTTCGTTTCTTTGTCTTCATATTTTAGTTTTCTCACAACAGCATCATAAGTCAGTATTTGGCTATGACTCTTTCTGTCCACCCGATTAAAAATCATAGACATATGGCTATCATCTTTTGCCCAACTATCAATATGAATGAACTCACAGTCATTTATAAATTGTTGATCTTCATTGTTAAGAAGATTTGACTTTTGCCTGTAACATAAAATAGTAAAGTTCAATTAACTTGTACATAAATGAATTTTTCAACATTAATCAAATATACCTTTAAACATCTTACCATGTAAGCTGCATCCTTGAATTTGTTTTCCCCTTGAAGCTTGACAATACGATTGCCAATTGTGTGTCTGAATGAAATGTCACAAATCTCCATAATGGTGATGACGTCACTTCCATAAATCCCGCCACCACTTTATTAAAAGCTTGATAGTATAAGGGTCACTATCATAGTAAATGTTTGGAATATTGAAACCATGGGGAATATCTGCAATAACCAGGGCATAATCCCTTTTTGGTACGAGTTTAGCAATGTCTTCACAGTCGCCTTGTATTACTTGATATTGAATAGTGTCTAGCCCATTCCAAATGAAATGATTAAGAGTTGGATCAAGTTCAACATTCTTAATACGTTGCTTTCTCAGTCTTTCAATCTTTATTTTTCAATAAAAGTCTTGAAACTGTCTGGTGCTCCATTATCTTCTTTCCTCATCTTTTACCAAACAAACAAATGTATGTGTAAGTTTTAAATTAAAAATAGTACACAGATGATTAAAACTGAATGTATAAATCAAGTTACCTTTTTAAATGCAAGATAAAAAGCTTTTAATGTTGATGTAGAACTTGAATCTGGATAGTTGCGTACAACATCATCCCAACTATCTTCATTCAACAATTTAACCATTTGTTCCTGAATTTTCATGTAAACTTTGTGACTGCATAGATAAAGTAAGAAAAAGTTAATATAATGATATGTATAACAAATACTACCAATAACAACATGTTTTATTTAAAATATAACTATAATCCTGGAAATAAGTAAAAATAATTCAGCAAACTTACTTTTGAAATTCTTCAGACATTTCTTCCAATGATAATTCCCCTGACCTCACACGAGATAATATTGTTTTGACAATTTTTTCATCTTTCACTCCTTGCATCGCCTTCCAAGGCGTGATGGTCATATCGTCTGGAAGTTGCTTCAGTTCAGGAGTTGATTTATTGTTGCTACATATCAATGGCTTAGACTTTTTGACCCTCTAGTTTTTAATGCCAATGTCTTCCTACATGCTAAAAATGTCATCAATCAAATTCCAAATATCTCCAGTTCTAAATGCCAATTGGAAAATGTTATCAACACCTCTAAATAAATCGCTATATCTGCTGTCTTTTCCACCTTTTGAATTGGTTTTCTCTTCAATTTGATAGCCTATTTCCATACAACATTCCTTTCGGAAATCTGCAGTAATATTCATCTTATCCCCACCACATTTTTCTAGGAATTCACTATGAATAAATCTAACCTTTTGGATCAAAGTCATAGACATCCTATATTCATTATCTGAATTATGATCCCATGCCACTAACTTTGCTTCTGTTTCATTTAAACCAGCATAAATGATACATTTCATTATTTCAAAACGTGGGTTATTAGGATATTCCTCCATCAATTGTCTTTGAGCTTCAACAGAATGGTTCCCCCCAAGCACATAATAATTGTATTCAAAACATTTTGACTTATCAAATGCTTCTTTGTTGGGAACTTGAAGTGGATCAACAAGAAGCACATAACTAACCACATGAGCATATGGATTGTACCTCATCAATGTCTTCAAGTTGTGAACATGCAGATGATGTGGCTTTCTGACTTGATATTGGCATTGTCCTTCACTTGCCTTATAGGTTTGTCTGACATTTAACTGAAATGTACGACCACCATCAATTAAGTTTCTCTTTGTCAAATTCTGTCGAATGGCATTTTGTTTTGTTTTGATTATGCCATCATCTAAATCAGCTCCTGGTGTAATGATTTCTTTGCTTTCTTTTGAAGTTTCACTAGGTTCTTGACTGCTGGTAATGACTACTTCAAGATCTTCAACTCTACTTTTTTTCGTCATAACATTCTCAAGAGATCTATTCTTTGGCATTGTTACTTTTGGTCTTTTACGACCTTCCTCAGTTCCAATGTCATCTTCAGTAATGGCAACATATGCTTCATTGTCAATTTCAACTTCATCGTCCTCAAAAGTAACTTGTTTACCCTTGCTAGATTTATCCACCAGAGGCCTTTTTTTTCTGATTCTTTGGATGTAGTTTTGTAGAATCATCAATTACTACATTTTCCATGTTTTCCATATCTTCTTCTGACACTGAGTAAAAATGGCTGACAACTTTCATGATATCATGCTCTATGAAATGAATGCCTCCCAACCTAATTGAACAGCTTTCAACAAAATTCTGCGAAACAAAATATCATATGTTAATATAAACAAAGTTAAAAAATATAGCGAGACACTTTCAAAACGCAAAATAAAAATACAAATAACAATACTTACAATGTTTTGTGTCATCTCATTTACGATTTGTTTACACAACTTTGTAGATACCTCTCTCGTGTGATATAATGAATATGATAGTCGGTATTTAATCCTTTCATGTGACTTGGGAGCTTTTGTAAGTACGTAAACAACTTCAGTGTTTGGTACCGAACACATATATATGACTCTTCCCATCACCTCCAAATTTTCATTATTATGGGGTATATCAATGTATAGATATATATTCACAGTTGTGCTCTCTCTTTCTTTCACATACCAGACTCTTGATGGAAATTTCACTTCTTTTGAACTTTTCCAATATGAGATTAGCTTCTTATCACTTAAAGCACTTGAAATATTTGTATGCATGAGCTCAGGTGGAGTTCGTTCACCAATGTTTTTTGAAGATACACCTTTAAGACTCTTTGGTCCAGAAAGATTCATAGAAATTTTCCTTGATGCCATTTTCCTAAAAAAAAACACATAAATTAGTAAATAATAAAACATATTAACTTAAATTAATAACAAAAATATACCATAAATTTCTTATTTGTATAATCAGAATTGCCCAGCCACCTCTAACGGGCAGGCGGGTCGATGGGCGAGCGGGAGGTCAGGTGAGGGATAATGAGGCTAAGTGGACATTTAGGCAAGTATGGGCGAGCCCCTACCCACGTGCCCCCCACAACCCCCTAAGCTCCCCCCCCTCCCGCCCCCCCCTCCCCTTCCCTCACCCTAACCCCTACCGTCCCCCCTCGCCCCCCACGCCCTAACCCCCCATCCCCCCTAACCCCCGCCCCCCCCCATCCCCCCAAACCCCCTACACCCCCAACCCCTCCCCCCGTGGCGGCCCTCCCCACTGCGCCCACCGCTTCCCACACCGCGTGCCTCCCCTCCCCACCCCCGCGCGCACCCTTACCCTTCCCCACCCCTACCCCTGTGCCCTACCCCATCCCCCCCCCCATCCCCGCCCTACCCCTTCCCCTACCCCCCCCCCCCCCCCCCCCCCCCCCCCCCCCTTCTGCCCCTACCCCCCTACCCCCAATCCCCCTACCCACCCCGCCTTCTGCCCCTACCCCCACCCCCCCCAATCCCCTACCCATCGCCTTCTGTCCCTACCCCCCCCCTACACCCTGCCCCGCGCCCTACCCCCCCTCACCCTTACCCCCACAATCCCCCTCCCCACCCCCCCCTACACCCTACCAGCGCCCTACCCCCTACACCCTACCTACCTGCGCCCTACCCTTACCCCCCCCATCCCCTACCCTTACCCATCCCCACCCCTATACCCTACCACCCCCACCCTTACCCCCCCCTACCCTTACCCCCTACCCGCGCCCTACCCTTACCACCCCCACCCCACTACCCCCCCCCACACCCCCTAACCTTACCCCCCCCCCCTACCCCCCCCCTACCCCCCACCCCGCACCCTATCCCCCCCCATCCCCCCTACCCCCTACCCCTACCCCCCCCCCCCTTCCCAGCCCCCCCCCCTCCCCCGCCACCCCGCCCACCCCCCCCTCCCGCCCCCTCCCCGCCCCTCCGCTCACCCCGCCCACCCCTCCCCCCCCCTCCACCCCCCTCCCCGGCCCCTCCGCCCACCCCGCCCACCCCTCCCCCTCCCCGGCCCCTTCGCCCACCCCTCCCCCTCCCCCCACCCTGCCCCTCCCCCCCCGGCCCCCTCCGCCCACCCTGCCCACCCCCCCCCCCCCCCCCCCCGACCCTCCCCCCCCCCCCCCCCCCGTCCCCTCCCCGGTCCCCTCCGCCCACCCCGCCCCCCTCTGCCCGCGCAGCGCCACCCCCCGGCCGCCCCGCCCCGCCCGCGCAGCGCCACCCCCCGCCGCCCCCCCCCGCCCGACCGGCGGCGGGGCGGCCCGGGGGGCGCTGCGCGGGCGGAGGGGGCCAGGGAGGGGGCCGGGGAGGGCGGGGTGGGTGGAGGGGGCCGGGTAGGGGCGGGTGGGCCGGGGGGTGGGCGGAGGGGCCGGGGGAGGGGGAGGGGTGGGCGGAGGGGCCGGGGAGGAGGAGAGGTGGGCGGGTGGGGAGGGGGCGGGAGGGAATGGGGGGGATAGGGGTAGGGGGTAGGGGGGATGGGGGGGTAGGGCGCGGGTAGGGGGGTAGGGGGGGGGTAAGGGTAGGGGGTGGGGGGGGGTGGTAAGGGTAGGGGGTAGGGGGGGGATGGGTAAGGGTAGGGGGGGGGGGTAGGGTGTAGGGGGGGGGGATGGGGGAGGGGGGTAGGGGTAGGGGCAGAATGGGGTGGGGGTGCGGGTGGCGGCAGGGGCAGGGGCAGAAGGGGGGGGTGCGGGCGGACGCGGGTAGGGGGGATGGGGCGGGGGGGGAAGGGGGGTGGGGGTGGGGGTGGGTGTATGGGGGATGGGGTGTGGGGAGCGAGAGGGGGGTATAGGGGGTAGCCGGAAAGGGGGGGATGGGGGATAGCGTGGGGTGTGGCGGCTAGGGGCGTCGGAGTTAGGGTGTGGGGTGCGGGTGGCGAGGGAAGGGGGTGGAGGGAGAGGGGGCACGGGGAAGGAAACAGAGGGGAAGGAGTTAGGGGGGGCCCATGGGGCCGGCGTTAAGGAAGGGGGGAGGAGTTGAGATTGGAGGGGAATGGGAGTTAGGGGGTGGGCTTATGGGGAGGAGAGTTGTGGGGTAGGGAAGGAAGAGTTGGGGAAAGGGTGCATGGTGGGTGAGTTGGGGGTGGCAAGAGCTGGCGCATGGGTAGGGTAGAAGGGGGAAGAGGGCATGGGTGAATGGGAAAGATCGGTAATGAGTTGGGGGAAGGGGGCACGACGATGGCCTACCCACGGTTATTGGGTGATTGAGTTTGATTGGGCCCACCATGCTCACGATTGAAATAATTGTTAGTTTGGCTTGGAAAAATTATTAATTAAAAAAAAAATCTTCTTCGTTAAATTAATTTAATATGAAAAATTTGAAAAAAAATTGAACTTACATTTCAATTGCGATAATTCTTCGTTGAATATGTTGTTGATGGCAATATAGCTGCTCCACAAATTCACAAGTCTTTCAACGAACTTCAGAAAACCTGGATGTGAGGTAAGTAATAGTGATAACAAAATTTAATATATAAGTGAAATTACGAAGATGTTTTTCTGTACGATTAATGTGGGATAATTTGTTTTTAATTATTATAGAGCGAATATTGTAGAGTTATTTTACAATGGATTGAATGTGGGATTAATTTGTTTTAGAATATATTATAAAAATTAAAAAAAAAAAATTAGTTGTTTAGTAAATATTATATACTTTAACTATTAGAATAATTAATATAGAAGTTGTAGTTTACAATTTGAATTTCAGTGATTGATTTCATAAAAAAATTTAGTTTACGTTTTTCAATCAATTGTAGAATAAAATAATAAAGGTAAATAAATCTAACAAACTTTTGGAGGGAAATATTTTCGCGAAAATTTTTGGAGGGAATATTTCATTCTTTAAGCTATATAATATTCTTAGGAGACTCCATTTGTATCATTCAACATCTTCTATTTGAAAGGGATGGATTGTTCTGATGGTGAAGTTTCGATTTATACACCATCAACATCTTCATCGCGCAACAACTCTATTCATATTGATGAATATAGTGGGAATTCTTCCACTATGAATAGAAAGTCAATTCTTCCACTTAGTCTCGATTCTAAAGACTACGAGAGCAGCACTGATGAAAGAGGGGATGGAGAATTTCAAATTAATAAAGAGTCACAGATTCCACTTAGTCCAAATTCTAAGGACTATGAAAGCAACGGTGATGAAGAGCATGATGGTGAAGTTCAAAAGAATGGAGTGTCACGATGTCCACTTAGTCCTAATTCTGAGGACTATGAGAGTAGCAGTTTTGAAGAGTGTGATGGTGAAGTTCAAAAGAATGGAGGGTCACGGTGTCCACTTAGTCCTAATTCTGAAGACTATGAGAGCAGCAGTTTTGACGTGCATGATGACGAATTTCAAAATAATGGAGTGTCACGGTGTCCACTTAGTCCTAATTCTAAGGACTATGAGAGCAGTAGTGATGAAAGGTGTGATAATGAATTTCAAAAAAATGGAGTGTCAAAGTGTCCACTTAGTCCTAATTCTAAGGATTATGAGAGCAGCAGTGATGATGAGTGTGATAATGAATTTCAAAAGAATGGAGTGTCAAAGTGTCCACTTAGTCCTAATTCTAAGGACTATGAGAGCAACAGTGATAAAGAGCATGATGATGAATTTCAAAAGTATGGAGTGTCACAGTGTCCAGTTAGTCCTAATTCTAAGGACTATGAGAGCAGCAGTGATGAAGCACGGGATGATGATTTTCAAAAGATTGGAGTATCACAATGTCCTCTTAGTCCTGATTCTAAGGACTATGAGAGCAGCAGTGATGAAGCGCGGGATGATGATTTTCAAAAGATTGGAGTATCACAATGTCCTCTTAGTCCTGATTCTAAGGACTATGAGAGTAGCAGTGATGAAGAACAGGATGATGCAGTTAGTCCTAATTCTAATCATTATAAAGGTAGCAGTGACAAAGGACAGGATGTAGCATCTTCAATAAGTAAACAACCACATTTTCAACGTAGTCCTAATTCTATGGACTATGAGAGTAGCACTGACAATGTACATGAGGAAGAATATCCATTAAACATCGAGTCAGATTTTCCATTTAGTCTGAATTCTAAGGACTATGATAGTAGCACTGAAGAAGGGGAAGATGAAGGGTATCCTCTCAGTCAAAATTTGAAAATCAGAGCTGATCATAGTGTGGATAACATTGCTCTTAATGATGATGAAAATCCTTATAAAAATGATGATCCAATGATGGAGATGTTGCCAAGAAATATTGTATCGAGGAGTAGGAGCAGACCTTTTCGTATCAATGCAAACTATTCTAGTTATACAAGGGCTAGAGCAGAATATCTGACGAGAAGAAGTTCTATCAGCGCTCTCATTTCAAGTGAATGTTGCCAAAAAAATTGCTTGAAACGTATGGATTTCACATTTGCATTAGAAAGCAGGAAGAGATATTTGTCAATGAATAAAAGCATGCAAAACTCATATTTAGTTGGCTGCATGCAATCTACATTGTCAGGTTATGATTATCATATTAGGAATTTATTATTGTGTAGAAAAGCTTTCAAAATGTTTCATTCAATTGAGAATTTTCGTCTCTCGAGAATTCAAGAAAATTTGGAAAAGGATCCCACATTTTATTCAGAAGTACATTATAAAAGACAATTTGGGCCATTATCAAATACTGCAATGTCATGGATGAAAGATTTCTTTTCAAAGCATGGAGAGTGTATGCCAAATAGAGAGACAATACATATTCCAGATAATTTTTCAAGACGAGAAATCTACAACTTATATAAAGAATATGCAGAAAGTGCTGAGGGACAGGGCCAATTTATTACATATCAATATTTTGTGAAGATATGGAAGAAAGAATTCAATAATGTTCGTATTCCTAAGAAGACAAGGATGGGGATTTGCAGTACATGTGCTTCTCTTAAATAAAAAAGGGACAAATGTGAAGGCTCAGAAAGAGGTAAGTGTTCATAACTTTTACTTTTAAAATTGTATAGTCATCAACTATGAAAACATATTTCTTAATGAATTTCTTTTATGTTGTGTAGATTTAATTGTCAAAGAACTTCAGGAGCATCACGAACAACAAACAAATGAAAGGAAGAAGTTGTACAAGCATCGAAAGAAGTGTTATGATAATCCAAATAAATATTTGGGTTTGATAATTGATGGTATGGACCAGAAGAAAACACTTTTACCACATTTTGTTTGCACACCCAAAAATCTACAAGAGGAAAATTTTATTCAGTTTCACTTGGTCGGTTGTATGGTCTTCAATGGGAAAATGTTGCCAAGGGTGTACTTCACAGCTCCAAATATTCATAATGATGCAAATCTGACCATAACCATAATTCATGATGTGATTTCTCATTGGTGTGGTAATCTTCCTGGAGTTTTGTATCTACAATTGGACAACACTTGCCATGAAAACAAAAATCAGGTTGTTTTTGGGTATCTGAACATGCTTGTTGAATTGAGAAATTTTCAAAAGGTAAAGGTTGGTTTCCTTCTTGTTGGGCACACTCATGACCATATTGATCAGATGTTCAGTCGTTTTTCAGTCACATTGAGGAGGAAGGAAGTTGGGAGCTTGCCATCACTAATTGAATGTATTAAGAAATCATACATGCCAGAGCCTGCTTTTGAAGTGTTGGAAGAAACTGTTGACATGCGAAGGTTTATTCTAGGATCATATGGTGAGGGGAAATGCATTGAACAACTTAATGATATTAGCTTCCAACATCAATTTCGTATAAAAAAAATTGATGGGAAAACACTAATATGGGGCAAGAAGTTTTCAACTACTACAGAATGGGCACCGTCATCAGGTTTGCAATTTTTGAAGTTCATTCCAGATCGTCCAATATTTGCATCAAAAATATTGTTATTACAATCAGTTGGTGAAGTTTAGAATGCACGGAGACAGAATAAACATATAAATTATTCTGATTGCCTAGAAGAAATTAAAAAATGTATTAGATATACATATGAGTACTTTGACATTGCTGATTCAGTTTGGTGGGAGTCATTTTTCAATAATCAAAGTGATATCATTTCAACAACAACCAATGAAGATATACCTTTGAAAAATCCATTTATTTGGCCACAAAATGTGTCGAATGAACAAGAGGAAGTAAACATTGTTGAACAGCAACAAACTCAAGGTATTATTAATTCTTCACAGGCAATGGAAAGAGAGATGTATATTGGTTCCAGAAGATCTCGTGCACAACGTGAAGCCATGGAAGACCTTTATAGGGGTTCAGTACATGATATTAAGGAGGGTTGCATGATTGCAGTGCTAGCAGATGGAGATCCCAAAGGCTATCCATTTTGGGTTGCTAAAGTTATAAAGGTCTTTACAGAAAATGAGGATGTTACAAGTGTTGAAGTACATTGGTATGCCACAATACACACCCATTCAATGGTGTGTATAAGCCAGAGATGGTAGTTGACAAAAAAAATGGTGGAAAAAGAAAAAGAAAGGGTACAAATATAAATCGTCGCCGCACAGACATATTACAATTGGAGGATCTTGACATACTTGTTTATGACTTCAATTTAACAAAGAGAGGAACTCTTCGCTTCAAGACGACAAAGATTCTGAAAAGGTTGTTATTAGAAGGAACAGTGTTGACATGGGAGTCTGCTGAAACCAATCGTAGATCTAGAAGACTTTTGAAACCTGGAATGTTGGGCATGCATGTGGACTCAGATGGGGCACTAGTTGATGAAAGAGAAGAATATGGAACATCTTCGTCAACATCCAGTCACTTATCTGAAGATGTGAATTGTGATGGTGTGCAAGAAAATATGAGTGATTTTGAATAATTGTTTAAGACAGATTATATAACTGATGTATGCATCATATCTTCAAATAAAATTAATTTTTTCCATATGTTGTTAAATGAGAAGTTATGAAGCATTTTTATGTTGTTGGATTATGTCTTAAGTATGATAAATTTTATTGTTTAAATATCTACAATGCAATATCAAATTAGAGATATAATGTCTGTTTTATTCAGTATACAAATAAAGACTTTTGAATTCATTCAGTGATATAATTTGTTCATAATGTCATGGTTTTTTAATTTTATAGTTGAAAAAATTTCAATTTCTTTTGTATCTAGCATGTTGTGGTTGAAAACATGTTAAATTTATACTTAGGAAAGAAAAATGATATTCTACCAGAAACATTAATGTGTTTTTTCCTTAAAAATTAACTTTGTTTGAGACATAAAAAATTGGTTTTATTAGCATTTTTTAAAAGTTTGAAAATTGACCCTAAAAAAAAAATCATTATTCCAGTATCATCACTTTCGTTTTGAAGCTATATTTTGCACGAAAATTTCGTAGTAAATTTCGTAGTCACTGCCATTTTTAAAACACGTTCAAAATTGACACCTAAAAAAAAACATCGTTCCAGTATACACACTTTTCGTTTTTAGCACTGTTTTTGATGTTTTTTGGGGTTTTTTGGCCAGAGTTCCCGTTTTGAGTTTATAGTTCCCGTTTCAAAGTTTACATTGTTGCATGTTGAACTTGGGTTAGGGCCCCTTAAGACAACAAATGGTTCTATTGCTGGGACTAGGATCTACCTAAAGAGATGTGTGATGTCACATCACTCGAATTCGACTAAGAAAGAAATTGAAGGTTGGTTGGATAGAAAGATCCACGAATTCGCAGCGCAAGAAAACAAAAATCCGCGATTGATGAAAGAATAGTGGTCAGACAGATATCTGTACACAGAGATACACAAAATCTTCTTATGTTCCTTCCCAGTTGAGTTATATGAGTGGATCGCTAAATTGGCAGACGACCAAGGAAAGTGGAGGCTTGACGATCCGATAGTGTTGACCCCGGAGTTAGTGTAGAGATTGGAAGCCTCAGAAGATAAGATCGCACGCGCTGTTGATCATTGGCTTGATCGTATCATAGGAGGATTCGTGACAAAGTTCTCGGTCGATACTTCGGTCAGTTACAGTTAAGCAAAGCGCCACTTCTTCAAGGGACCGTGAGGTAAGTATTTAAGGTCTTTAAATACTTGGATTAAGATGATCTTGTTTGAAAAGCGGGTTATGCAGTTACCTTGATGTTTGGAGCTATGCGAAGTGGAAATATCTTCAGGGATAGAGGGAGAACAGGCCCTGAATATAGCCCGCTAATCGAACCTCCTCTGAGTGACGAGGAAACAACACAGGCTTCACCGCAGAGCGTTGTTCAGTTAATAAGACGAGGGTTCCCGTGAATACCCCATCCACCCACCCCACCTCCGCATTCACCTCCACAGCATACACCTTCACCCACACCGCCACCACCTCTGCCACCGTTCAATATGGTGAATGCAGTAAAGTTTCCCGTTTTCAAGGGTTCGGGAAATGAGGACCCAGACCAGTTTTGGTTCATCACGAAGGCCATATGGGAGGCTTAGGGTATAACGAATGATCAGATGAAGAAAGAAATGTTGGTCACTGCTTTACAGGAACGCGTGTTGACATGGTACATTAAGTACTGCATTGATAACCCGATGGCTTCATTAGCATATATTCAGACTACGTTGAATAAGGAATTTAGTAGGCTTAAGTTTGAAGCACAATCAATTGTGGGATTCAAGGAGATCATGATGAAGCCTGACGAGACACCCTGGGATCTGGATCAGAGATTGAAGTGCACAATTTGCGAAGCTAACATGAATCTTACATATGGGCAGTATCGCGAATGGTTTGTGGCCTCGCTCTTGCCTCATCTGAGGGTTTCTTTATCACAACAAAAGATTGGGACCTAGGCGGAAGCCCTGGAGATTGCGATGAGATTGCATGAGACACCGATGCAAGATGCTAATTTAGGAGTTCAACAGATTCATGCAAAATTGCAAAACCTTTTCCTAGAGTTTCAGAGTCTGAAGAAGGATAGAGCGGTTCGGCCAGAAGTGCATGAAGAATTTTGGTGTATGAAATGCAAAAGTCAAGGGCAGGACAAATATCATTGTCCAGTCTTCACAAATTATGTTGCAGTAGGAGGGCTGACACCTCTGAGGCCAGAAGCTCAAGCATGGCCAAGTACAGGGCCCGTGCTATGGTGTGCTATATCTCAGGTAGCTGGAAAACATGTGACAAACAATTGTCACCTACTGCATAAATTTGTACAGACACCGCAACAACTCTTATGCAATTTCTATCAATAAGTGGGTCATGATGAGCGTAACTGCCCTAGCAATGAGCTAATGATGGATAGAACGCCCGCATATAGAGTGCAGGAAGAAACTCGGCCTCCAGATCAAGGCGTTGGAGCAGTGTGAGGAGGATATGAGGGGCACAAACGAGGCTGAGGTGGAGGAGGACTTGGTAGAGGTCAAGGATAGGTGATTTGCTACAACTATGGGGGACCAGGACACTACGTGCGAGAATGCATGAACTCGACGCACCTGTCGTGCAGATACTGCACTTAGTTTGACCATGCGACAAAAGACTGCCCTGTATTACTAGCTAAGATACGTGAAAAAGGGGCGCAACCGCAACAGCCTACCTAGAACCTGCAGATGATGAGGGCTGAACCCCTCGAAGAGGATCCTAATGTGAACATAGTGCTGCGAAGTGGAATGACGACTGGTGAAGACAGAGGAAAGAAGTCCGAAGAAGGTGAATGGGTCCGCAAAGCTCCAAAAAAGGAGGTTGGCTTTGATTTGGAGTGCGCGAAGGAAACCTTCATGGAAGCAAAGAAAAGCTTCGTTGAGGCTTCTACCTTAGGAAGTCAGGATAAGTAGTCTGAAGAAATGGACCCATCCATGCTTACTACATTTTTGGAGACCTGTATGAAGCTGCTTCGAGATAGCAAGGTCGTAAAGGGATTATAGGAGTTGATCAATAAATGTGTTGGTAATACTCCTGACAGACTGCGCATGGTTAGGAAAATTGGTAAGCATAAGGCAAGAACAGGGAGTGAGATGAGACTCACCACGCAAGTAGGAGGATATGAAATGGACCAATTTGTTCTGGATCTAGGGTCAGACGCGAATGTTTTGCCTAAACAGACATGGGAGAGAATGGGGATACTTGTGCTGTAGTGGTATCCTATTCAATTGAGGATGGCGAATCAACAAAAGATTATCCCCATGGGAAGGTTACAGGGAGTGATAGTCGATATTGAAGGTGCGAGCACGTTGGCCGATTTTGAAGTAATAGAGATTGTGGATGACAATAATCCCTACCTTGCACTCCTTGGGATCGACTGGGCTATCGACATGAATGGGGTGATCAATTTGAAGAAGCAGACGATGTCATTTGAAAGAAAATCACTTTGCGTAGTAGTATCGTTGGACCCTGCAGAAGGACCGCGCTACACTGAACCGGTTCGCGATTACGAAAGTGACGATGATTTGGACCAGATTTATAAGATAACGGTGCGAGATCAAGATTGGGTGAATCCGACAACTGATGGACATATTGCATGGGACCGCTAAAGCTCCTGCAGATCAGATTCATATGAGGAATTGGAACACTGACATAATAGATTGCACGAAGTGTTTATGCTATGATGTAACATGATGACCAAATCGTTGCGCTGCCTATCATCGGAGGTAAGAAGTCTGCCTTACTATGATGGTTTAACTGACATTGATAAATTTTTGGATGAATTTGAAAGGGAAGTGTCGGAGAAGCATCACTTCCAAGCATTGGACTTGGCGCTTTGCACTACACCTGCAAGATGGTGTGGTACGCATAAAGACAACTTCGATGGATGGCCCAAATATAGAAGAATGATGAGAGTCCGGTTCGGTCACCCAAAGGCACGATTGACAGAGAAATATGATGGAAGGATTGATCCGCGCGATCACTTAGCCAAATGGACCGATGCTTATGGAGCAGAACTATAACCAGAGTGGGTGCATTTGTTCTATCACACCTTGGACGTAATACCTATGAATTGGTACTTGGAGACAGAGCTCTGCCATGGCACAGACGATTGGGATATTTTGAGATAGGGATTCTTGATGACGTTCAACTTTGAATATGGATTTGAGTGCATTGATGAAGCACTGTAGGGGGTCAAAGTAGCGATCTTCAGAACACCACAGGATCCCTTGGATTTAATTCAACAAGATTGGACCACCCAGCTGCGCGACACGCTGGAGTGCTACAATGTGACCGCTGAAGAGGAAGATGAGGATCCGAGGAACATTAATATACCCGAAACATAGGGACACCGCAAATTTGAGGGGCCATAGATATAAAATCCAGATATCACCGCGTCGCTGAAAATGAGACAAGTGAACATTGGGACAGAGGCGGAGTCGAAGTTTGCAAAAATAGGGGACTACTAGGATGATGCTATGGTGGATAAGGTCGCTGAGTTGTTCCATGAATAGAAGGACTTGTTCCCTACAAAGTTCTCAGACTTAAAGGGGATATTAGGGGATGAGATGCAAAGCCGATCAAGAAAAGGCCTTACTGCCTCAATCCAAAGTATAAAGAAAAGGTTCGCTTAGAGTTGGATAAAATTCTTGCAGCAGGTATTATTGAACCGGTGGAAGAATCTGATTGGGTGAGCCCAATAGTAGTTCAGGAAAAGAAGCAGAAGGATGAAATAAGGATATGCGTAGATCTCAAGAAGTTGAATGACGCTTGCGTGCATGATCCTTTTCCGACTTCGTTCACCGATGAAGTGTTGGATAATGTAGGAGGACATGAAGCATATTCGTTCACTGATGGGTTCTCGGGGTACCATCAGATCAAGATCGCGTCAGAGGATAGAAGTAAGATGACCTTTGCAACCAAGTGGGGATGCTTTCAGTCTGCTGTAATGCCTTTTAGGCTGAAGAATGCGCCATCGATCTTTTTGCGTGTAGTCATCGCGGTGTTCAAGGACTTCATTCACAAGTTTTTCGAGGTATATTTTGACGATTGGACAATGTTTGGGCTGGTGGCCATGTAGCTAGCTTACGCTAGATGTTGGATACATGCCGGAGGTATCAGATCATGCTTAATTTGAAGAAATGTTTGTTCTGTGTTCCTTTCAGAATCTCGCTGGGCCATGTGGTATGTAGACAAGGATTAATGGTGGACCTAGCGAAGATAGCAGTGATAATTAATTTGGAGGCACCAAGAAGTGTGAAACAGCTGCGCGCAATGTTGGGGCATACGGGGTACTATAGAAAGTTCATCAAGAGTTATGCCCAGATTACCACGCCAATGGAGAAGCTGCTAAATAAGGATGCTACATTCTGTTGGAATGAAGAATGTCAACAGAGTTTAGATGTATTAAAGGAAAATATCGTCACTGAGTCAATCCTAATCTTCCCAGATTGGAAGACGGAATTTCATGTGTATGTGGACACGTCATGTATTGCGCTCGGAGCAGTACTAACACAGGTCGGTGAGGGAGAGTTGGATCACCCTATTGCATTTGCAAGTAGGAAGTTGTGTAAAGCTGAGAAGAACTATTTAATGAAAAAGCGCGAAGGTTTGGCTATGGTGTACGTGCTCTAGAAGTTCAAACACTACTTGCTAGGTGGACACTTTAAGATGTATACACAACATTCTACATTAAAGTACTTGGTTAACAAGCCTATGTTGGGGGGGAAGATACGCAGATGGTTGTTGTTGTTTCAGGAATATGATTTCGTAGTCTTTTTGAAGCCAAGACGATTGAATGTTGGACCAGATCATATGTCGCGCATTGAAACAGGAGAGGAGCCTACTAAATTGGAGGAAGCACTGGCTGACGAGTAGCTCTTTATGGTGCGCGTAGCTGATAATCACTTTGCAGATATCATACACTTCCTGACGATGGGAACGACTTCGAAAGGGTATACTAATCAACAAAAGAAGGAGATGGTGGTGCGCGCGACAAAGTTTTCTGTCATTGCAAGACATTTATATAAAATGGGCTTGGATGAAATTCTGCAGCGTTATGTGCCTGAGTTTGAATGTAACAACATCCTCACTGAAGCTCATGGAGGAGATGTGAGAGGACACTATGCAGGAAAAGAAACATATCAGAAGATTTTACACGATGGGTTGTGGTGGCCAACATTGCATACGGATTCCAAAGCTTATTGTAAGGCATGCGATGCATGTCAGAGGATGGGCAAGTCATCACGAAGGGATGAGCTACCTCTAAATCCACAAGTGTCATTGCAGCCATTTGAGAAATGGACAATTGATTTTGTAGGACCAATTCAGCCTCTAGGAAAGAAGATTGGTGCGTGATATATCATCACTGCGACTGAATATTTGACCAGATGGGCGGAGGCGCAACCTGTAAAGGATTGTACAGGGGAAACAACAACAAAGTTCCTCTTTGAATATGTGCTGACTAGGTTTGGTTTCCTGAAGATTTTGATGAGCAATCGCGGTACACATTTCCTTAATGAAATGATCAGCGCACTGACAGAGGAATTCCAAGTTTATCATCAAAAGAGCACGCCATATCACCCACAGGCTAATGGGATAGTCAAAGCATTTAATAAGATATTGGAGAACGCACTGACAAAGGTTTGCAATGCACAAAGGAATGATTGGGATGTGCGCGTACCCACGGTGCTATGGGCTTACAAAACTACTTGTAAGAAGCTGACTGGACAAACACCCTTTAGGCTGGTCTATGGCATAGAAGCTGTGATGCCAATGGAGTATATTGTACCTAGTCTATGCATAGTGGTATTCACAGGAATGGCAGATTGCAGAGTTCTGGAAGAAAGGACCGCGCAACTTACAGAGCTTGAAGAAGATAGATTTTTGGCTGGATTCCATCAACAAGTTTATAAGGAGCGCGAAAAGGAATGGCACGATCGTCACATCAAACTGCGCACCGTGAAGGTAAACGATTTGGTTTTATTATATGAAAGCAAGTCTGATAAATTTCCAGGAAAATTTCAGATGCGTTCGCTGGGGCCATATGTCATCAAAGAGATTACTGATGGTGGAGTAGTTCAACTGGTGAAATTGAATGGAGATCCATTTCCTGGAAAGGTAAATGGTAGCCGATTGAAGCCATACATGAAGGATTCGACCATATGAATATGTGATGGAAGCATAGTCTGAGCGCTCCAGGTGGTTGAAAGGAGGCGCGAGACTATAAACTACACTACCTGGGTTGTAGAGCTACGCGACCGGGGGATTGCGAGGGATGGAAGAATCTCACAGAATCAACAGACGCACGATGGTAGCTACGCTATGGAAGGAGAGACTGCGCAGGGGAGCCAAAAAGTGACCGTTACGGTCACTATTCATGATTTGACAGTGAGAAAATGACTAAGAGGAGCGGGGGGGGGGGGGGCGACATTTAAGGCTGAAATTAAGAGTGAGATATTTGAAAATTTGCGGCAAATCTAGCATTTATGAGCGAATTTTGGGGGGAATGGTTGGATTTGAATTCGAATTTGCCTATAAATTATAGATGGCGCCCAACGGAAAACACTTTGCATTTTGAGGGCTTCTGTGTCGTGATATCGGTTGCGCATGAATCTTGTGATTTGTGAGGATTTGTTGGCCAGTTCAGTGTCTGACAAGTTACCGAAGGAAACCCAGGAGCTCCTAAATAACCTCATCACGGTGCCCATGGAAACTGCAAGTGCCAGAGGATCTATGGCCTCTGAGGGCACTGCCCCTAAGGTCGTAAGTGTGTAGGTGCTCGCCACGGTACCAAAATCACCAAGGTCGCCTAGGCTGAAGCCCACACTGAGAGGAGAGGCTCCTAAGACGAAGAAGGTTAAGTAGAAGGCGACACAGCCAGTGCTCGAGTCACCAAGGATGCATTTGAGAAAAGAGAAGTGCAACACGCAGGAGAAAGGCAAGGTGGTAAACCTAGAGTTTGACGAGGGCACAGAGGAAACTATGGGCACATAGGACATTGATATTGAGGGAGTAGACCTTATCTCAAAGATGTCAGAATACATCCATTCGTGCCAGGGGAAGGTAAAGGTCCAAAAGGACCCCGATGAGGGCAATTTTCTCCTAAACACATCCCTGTTGCCCGAAAACATTACATTTGAAGGTTCGCATTTGGCACGCGTCCCACATATGAAATTAGAAGATTGGAACTTGGGGGACACTGATCGGTTCCCCCACCTGGCTACTAATAATTTCATGCAGATAGTATTCTACAAGGATTCGGGTGTCACTGCGCTATAGCAGTGAAGTGGATTCGCGGGGTGGAAAAGGCAAGATTGCTGAATCTGCTATGGGTGCCGCATTACCACTGCGCGCCCATAAATTTGATTGTTATCCAACAGTTGTTGTGCCTGGTGCACGACGGGTGTTTGTGGTTGGAGGAGTTGATCCCTATAACCAACAAGCTGATCTATAGGATCACCTTACTACCACATTCAAGACTAAATCTGACCAAGGCATTTGGAAAAAAGACGGGCGAACGCGACCTCGCCGAACAAATGAGGGACAAGTTTAGGCTTGTTAAGAAGTCGAGTGGATATTCAATCTCAAGGATTACGGACCCCATGGTGAAGGTGGCCACCTAGATCTTCGCTAGGAAGGTAACGAGGAATTTTCGCACAGATGACGTGCCGACTTCAGTTGTTTCATTAGCGGCCCAGTGCGCGGAGGGCGTACAATTCAACTAGGTGTGCTACTTGTGTAGCGAGTTCCTCGCAAACTACAGGGAGGCACAAGACCATAGCAAGATGTTTCATTACTCATGGCTTTTACTTTCGATTGTGTTGGTTGCATGGCAGTTGCTGGAGGACAACCATTTTCCTTTGATCACGCCAGATTTTCCAGAAGCATAGAAGTTTGCTTCACTATGGGCCACAAAGGATGCCGAGCGGGTCCACGAAAGCAAGGTGCTCTGGGTATTGATGGAGATGAGCATTAATATGGCCATCATTCGGAAGCCACAGTTTTCACCGACCAATTTTGAGGAGTTATCTAGGTATGTGGAGTTCAAAGAGGACTTCCACCAGATTTCCATTCGGGTGTGAAAGGACCTAGAACAAAAGTGGTATGATCTACCATACCTTGTGACGGATGATGCCATAGCAACGGTCCTTGATTGTTGGCTAGCCGAGTGGCGCATAGCATTAGATTTGTCCGTCGGATCTAGTAAGTCTGCGTGAAAGTAGAAGAAGGAAGAGGCCCGGTCGAAAATTCAGCAGTTGGTTGCAAAGAGAAAGAAGGAGGCTGAGGAGAAGGCATGCGCAGAAGCGGAGCGCACTGCCAAGGAACCGGAGGAAGAACGTAATTCTGACAGAAGTCAGAAATCACCTTCACCACATTGAAGAAGAGTGATCAGAGCAGGGTGGTGCAGATCTGGAAAGCACTCCCTTCCTGGTGAAGCACAACAGGGAGCAACAGAAGGAAGGATCGCACAAAAAGACCAAGGTCACTAATTCGTCCCTAGACCCGATCACCTTGACAGAGGGCGACTTAGATGACATTGGGGATAAGGTAAGGGATGCGACAGTGGAACTACAACAACAATTTGAGCAGCAACAGAAGCAAGCCTTGGTTTCCATTTAGACGGGTTTGCGCGAGCTGCAGATCCAAACTACTCAACTACAGGTAGGTGTAGGGCAGAGCAGTGCGGGGTCGACTAGTTTGGCGCTGGGGACCACTAGAGCAGCGGAGATGGTTCTCTCTTTGGATCCTCGGGCCATCGCGCTGCCGCATGGAGCCTTAAGCGTGGAGACAGATGCTGACAAGGCTACTTTAAGGAACATTAGTCTCAACTTGGCCGCGCTCCTAAGCGACTTCCTTCACACGCTGCAAGCAGGTGTGATCGCAGAACTTAGGGCCCGAGAGAAACATGCATTGAGCATGATCAATGAGCAGAAGGTTAACAATGAATAGTTGTTAATTCAAAAAACAACAACGATAAACACCTGGAAGAAGGTCTAGGGGAAGAACAAGCACATTGTAGCAGTGGTAGCAGAAGCGCGTAGAACTGTTCCAGAACTGCACATCCCCGCAGAGGTGCATGTGGAGGCCAAAATTCAGAATTTGGCTGCAGGTGTGCACGATGATCAGATCGAGATGGCCAAGGTTCAATTTGAGCTGAACCTCAAGATTACAGAGCTTGAGTTGAGGGCACAACCTTCAACTCTGCCAGAGATCAGAGAACAGCACGAGGCAACTGTTAAGAATGCAGTTGTTGTAGTAGATGTCACGGTGGAAGAATGCACTACACTCTTCGAGCAATTGATGGAGGTCCTCACGATTCTGTAGGAAGATCCAAACCTGCAGAGGTTGAATACTGAGGCAAGGGAATTACAACAGCAGTACGACAAAGCCAGAGTGACGGCGCGTAGCGTCGCCATCACACAAATATTGGACAAGATGTAGGAGACAAAGGAATTGAAAGAACAGGCGGAAGAAATGAAGCGAAAAGAGGAAGTACTCAAGGCTAGATTGGGGCCTTGGCTGGATGAGGCCTATGTGTTCTCTGCCACCATTGGGGAGAAGTTGGCCAGCCTGCAGACAACATCGCTGAAGATCCAGGTAGATAGCGCAGGACTAACAATGGAGCAACTGGTGGAGTAGGTCAAGCAGGCAACTACGTAGTGTATAGCTGAATTTGCAGTGGTGTAAGTGGAGCTGGGAGGTCTTCGCAGTAAGATCTCCGTGCCAGTAGAGTGACTCGAGGGCGAGTCACCATATTTGTGTTGGGGGTCTATTGGGACAGGGTCCCCTAGGGTTGATTTTCGGGTTAAAAGCCCAAGTTTTTGTATGTAAAGTGTAATGTCTTCGCAATTTGTGGTCTGGAGCGCGTAGATGTAAAGTTTCAAAAAGGGTTTCCGCCCTTCTGTTATGTAAGTTGTGTCGACTTTAGAAGATCTACCCATGGTCCGCGAACCATGGGATTGTATAAAAAGGAATTTTGGAGAAGTAGAAGTAATAATGATGAATTTAAGGGGTAATTAGCGAAAAGAGCGAAGAGTATTGGAGTAGAAGAAAGGCTCTGCAGCTGTGTGCGCAGAGGCCTAGGGTAGAAGTCCACAGCTGAGTGTGCGGACCCCTGCAGCTGAGTGCGCATGGTAGTTAGAGTTTGTAAGAAGATCTGAAGTACTAATAAATAAGATTACTCTGGAAATATCTGTGTTTGATCTATTTACTTATGTTATGAATAAATGCGGTTATGTTATGTTGAATAATGGTTTCATGATTTAATGCTATATTGATGCGCGAATATATATGTTTTACATTGTTATATGAACACAAGTGATAATATCTATTTACGCGAAGAACATATTAATGCATATTGAAGTTATCAGATACTTAAGCTGATCTGGGTAAATACGGAAGTAAGAGTAATTATAGAAGCACGTAAGTGGTTGATTCACCTGGTTAGGGTCCACGAACGACAGTCGTAGACCTTCATGAAGGTCTAGAGGCCAATTAAGAGAAGTATATCGATAAACCCTAAAAGTCTTATCGATCTACGTGAAGGCAGAGTTAGGGCACAAAATGACATCACCACCATCTCTGGGTGCGAAAACTTGGTTCCAACATCCCCCCATACTGCTTCGGGTGAGACTTCAGTCCGCACTCCGCAGATTGATGCCGAAAGGGCCAGTAGTGTAGGGATTTGTTTGGCTAAATTAACACTGGGTCGGGGCCCCCTAAGCCAACAAGGGGCCTTACTCTTAAGACAAATTTGTTGCTCTATTGTAGTTTTCTCTTAAAATGATGGGGCCACTCTATGTACCATCTAAAAATGAAGGCTTTAACAAGCCTTGACCACACTTGCTTGCTTGCCCTTGAGTCAATTTTGTTTCTCTATTACATACCCTTCAAATGAAGGGGCTAACTCTAATACTAAGATTTAAGCATGAGCTTGTACCGCTACACTTGGATGCAAAATCCAATGTTATTTTGTAATGTTAATCAAATAATTAGATTGTGACATCTAGAATAGTTATAAATTATTTAAAAGTATTAATTCTTTTTTTCTTTTTCACCACAAAAACATTGAAATTCCAATATCCAAGGCATTGGAATTTAATTACATTATTACATTATACTATATAGCATATGACACTAGAATTCAATGTCATCGGAATTCCAATGTCCATATTAAATTAAATAATAAATATTACATCTTATTAGATTAGGCCATATTATGTAAATAAAAGGAATACTATCCCAACACATGGAATGATAGAAATTTTCCAACTAACACTAACAAAGTACCAACTTCCTAAAAATATGAAAATGGTGTAAAAGATGGGGGATTTGTCTCAAAAGGAGGTAGGCATTCTGATGCCATTTGTTCTCGATGCTTATATTCAAATCCAAAATTATAAGTTTTAGATGGAGCATTTTGTGTTCAAGAGACATTCTAATGGGATCTTCATCATCAATTTTGGCATGATTTGGGAAAAACTTCAGTTCGCTGACAAAGTGATTGTTGGAATTGAATACCTACACGACGTCATTGTTTTGCTTGCAAGTCATTTATTGCTAGTGGGTCATCTGGACTAACTGTCAACCCATATGAGAAGTGAGCCTAAGAAATACTCCAACCTTTGTTTGTTTGCAACATAGATTCAATAATGAAACATGTGGATATTGGGTTACCTACTAACAACAAGGGAAAATAGTATTGGTTGTTTGTATTATATGGTGGCAAGAATGATTTTGGAAATGCAATGTACCATCCTTCTTGGTCATAAATGGAACACATTAAGCCAAAAATCTTTTAAGACAAAATAATAGCTTTGGGACAACTATTCATAGTAGTCCCTACCCTAGAAACCCCTTTATGCTCACAATAGGGAAAAATATGGAAGGATAACAACACCACCTTCTCTACTTATGAACACTATGAAGAAATCTATATAGATATTGAGGTCACACTATCTCATTTCTCCAAAAAATGGAGGTGGAGCTAGTTAAATCATATTGGGTCATGGAAAAGTGTGATTCATTGGAGCCTAACCCACAACCTTCTCCTATTAGGATATGTAAATATGGAGGGATTTGAATAAGGCAACTCACTCAATGTGCAATGAGCATAAATATGATTTTATAGGATATCTACTTAAAGCTTTTAATATAAAACACTAGGTAGAAATTTCTTATGTCCTTGAATCAATGCAAGTATTAACATCAAATTAGGGGAGGGTAAAATAACTCAAGATCCTATCCATCTAGACTACAAGGCAATAAATTATACAATTTGTCAAAATAAAAACGAAACTTTATTTGATGAATCAATTCTCATTTCAAGCAAGGCCTACAGAGCAAGTGAGGTTACCATGTTTAAATAATATAAGGCCTTATTAGACAAATTCATCTAGGGCCTTGACCCCTCTCTCCCAAGGGAGTTCCGTCAATCACATTACTCAAACTAACATATCTCTTGAAGACAAATATGGGCAACCTCATATATTATTTGATAGTAAAGCTCTAATGGTTTGATTAACTACGTGCTTTGATTCAAAATTGATCACAATATTTATGTATGTAAAACTATGTTAACAAAAGTAAATAGTTTAATTCACACTTTTAATCAAGGTCTCTAATCATAAGGAATTATACATTCCATAATGTTCTTTAGTGTGTAGATTAATTATATAGGTTATTTAACTAATTCTTTGAGTAGTTATGTTATTTTTGTACTTTATTAAGATGGATAATAGTTCATCAAAACACTTAAAAAAAAGCACTAGATCCTTATTATGTTCAACATTTTCTAAAATGAGACCACTGTTGAAATCATGGTAAATTTTAGGGGTGAATTTTAGCCCAAGGGTGAAATTTAAGGGGTTTTTCATTCTAGAGGGGCGAATTTTTTATAAAACACCCATTTCATATATTTAGCCCAACTTTCATTTAATTTTTAAATTTTAATTTTTTTATTATTTTTTTAGAGCCCAAAACTGTTAGACTAAACAAAGCGCAGTTGAAATAAAATAAACATACACAGCACAAACAAAAAACCACACAAAACCATAACACAAAGATTTAACGTGGTTCACCCAACCAATCTGGGCTACGTCCACCAAAACAGAGGCATCAACAATCTTATTATTCAAAGGAGATTACAACAAATCTAATAATTCACACATGCTCTCAGCTCTCCACTATTTTCTCTATTTTCTCTACCCACTCTTACAATCCTTTACGAATTACATTTCTATATAGCTGGAGCATAAAAATGAATCATAAATTCCCTCACAACAAATATAGGATGCATTAACTCCACAAAAAATACTGGAGCTAATATAGCAACTAATCCTATTGTTGTCACAAACATGAGATTTTTCCCAAAATTAATAAAACAGAAAATCTCAACAATCTCCACCTTGACAATAATTAGCCTGATGCCTTGTTCATTTATTATTTTTATCTTTTCTGCAAGCCAAGAGAAGCCAAACACCAACGTAGCTTCTCTAACAAAACTGGTTTCGTGAACATGTCTGCACAGTTTTCCTTCGTATGCACCTTTTCAAGAGAAACACCCCTTTCAGTGATAACCTATCTTACAAAATGGTACTTGATTGGTATATGCTTTGATTTACTATGATAGGCTGGATTCTTAGCCAAGTGAATTGCACTTTCACTATCACAAAATAACTTGATGTTGTCCTGTAACCTCCCAAACTCACCAATCAAACCTTTCAACCAAACTACTTCTTTGCAAGCATGTGAAGCAGCTATATTCTGCCTCAGTAGTGGATAAAGCAACAATATTATGTAGCTTTGACATCCAGCTAATAGCTCCACCTGCAGGAGTAAAGACATACCCTGAAGTTGACCTTCTCTTATCCAAATCACCTGCAAAATCGGAATCAACATAACCGCAAACAAATTCACTACTTTTATTATAAGTGATACAATAACCACTTGTGCCTCTCAAATACCGAAGCACCCATTTCACTGTTGACCAGTGTTCTTTTCCTGGATTTGCCATATACCTGCTGATAACCCCAACTGCATGTGGTCGAGTACAAACCATCGCATACATCAAACATCCTACTACATTGGCATACAGAATTCGAGACATATAATCCTTTTCTTCATCTGTATTAGGACATAAACTGGAAGAAAGCTTAAAATGGGAAGCTAAAGGGACTGACACAAGCTTCACATTGTTCATACCAAACCTCAAGAGTATTTTCTCAATATACTTCTGTTGTGATAGCCACAGCTTACCATTGCTCCTGTCTCTGAAAATCTCCATGCCCAAAATCTGTCTTGCTGCTCCTAGATCTTTCATATCAAACGTCCTTGCCATCTGAGCCTTTAACCTGTTGATCTCCACTATGCTTTTGCTTGCTAAAAGCATATCTTCAACATGTAACACTAAGATAATGAACATGCCATCATTTAATTAATTTAAAATAAACACAATGATCATATTCACTTCTTATATATTTCTGACTCAACATGAAAGAATCAAACTTCTTGTACCATTGCCGAGGCGACTGCTTCAGGCCATACAATGATTTCTTGAGCCTGCAGACAAATTTCTTATTGCGATGCTGAACAAACCCTTCCAGTTGTTCCATATAAATTTCCTCATCTAAGTCTCCATGTAAAAATGTAGTCTTAACATCTAGTTACTGCAATTCTAAATCAAGCAAAGCGACTAATGCTAACACAATTCTAATTGAAACTATTTTAACAACTGGTGAAAAAATCTCATGAAAGTCAGTGCCTGCTTTTTGAGAAAAACCTTTTGCGACCAGCCTCGCTTTGTACCTGTCCTCAGTATCATTCACACCCAGTTTCAACTTGAAAACCCATTTACATCCCACAGTTTTCCTGTCTTTCGGAAGTTCAACTAGATCCCATGTGCCATTCTTGTGTAATGCCATCATCTCATCCTTCATAGCTTCTTTCCACTTTTCACTTTTGAACCTTCTACAGCTTCCTGATAATACAAAGGTTCATCATCGTTGGCGGTTAAAGCAACTGAAGTAACATAATCATCATACCTTCTAGGAGGACGTTTTAATTCTCGTGGACCTCCTTAAATATGTTTCTGGTGCTTCCACAATTGGCTGACTACCCTCTGTAGGAACTTCTTCATGATCAACATCTGAGACCTGTTCATGCTCTACATCTGAACCCTGTTCATGATCTGATTCTGATACCTGTTCATGACTAGTATCTGAACTATGGTCATCATGACTATCATTAGAAGTGCTTTCAAACTGAATGTGCTGAAAATTAGATACATCATCCTGTTTCAATCTATTATCTACATCTAACTATACAAGAGAGGATTCATTAAACTTTACATCTTTGTTGATGATGATCTTGCGGGTAGTAGGATCCCACAATCTATATCCCTTTGTTCCATCACCATATCCAACAAAGATATACCTTTTTGACTTTGGATCTAATTTAGTTCGCGGATGTTTAGGCACTAGAGCATATGCATCACAACCAAACACTCTGGGTTTAGAATAATCACAAGGGTGACCTTTCCATACCTCTTGAGGAATCTGTAACCTATCGCCGTGGATGGTGATCGATTTATCACATAACAAGCTGTAGCTACCGCTTCTGTCCACAATTCCTTCTGCAAACCGACGTTACTTAGCATACTCCTTGCTCTCTCTAAAAGAGTCCTATTCATGCGTTCAGCAACTCCATTTTGCTGAGGAGTATAAACAGTGGTCTTATGTCTCTCGATCCCTGCATCCTTGCAATAGTTTTCAAACTCCTTGGAAGTAAACTCACCACCATTGTCAGTTCTTAAACATTTTATAGTTCTACCAGTGATGTTTTCTACCAATGCTCTAAACTTCTTGAAAACTGTAAACACATCATACTTCTTCTTTAACATATAGACCCATACTTTCCTAGAGAAATCATCAATAAACGATACAAAATATGACGAGCCACCATATGAAGTTGTAGGGGCTGGATCCCAAACATCTGAATGGATATAATCAAGTATTCCTTTACTAGTATGTTTGTCTGTTTTAAACTTTTGCTTACTTTGTTTTCCAAACAGACAATGTTTATTGAAATCTAACTTTCCAGAATTTAGATTAGGAAGTAACTTACGATCAACCAAAATTTTTAACCCTCTTTCGCTCATATGGCCCAACCTTTGATGCCATAAGCGAATGGAACTACTGTCATGTTCAGACACCGTAGACACATGATCTGACCCTATTCTTCCTTCTAACTGAAATAGATTTCCTACCTTCTTAGTTTTCATTACTAGTAAAATACCTTTGTAAATTTTCATTACTCCACCTTGAATTACAGTTTTATATCCATTTGTGTCAAGTGCTCCTAGTGAAATTAGATTTTTCCTTAAATCTGGTACATGTATTACATCAGTTAACATTTTGGTTGTCCCATCAAACATTTGTAGCTATATACTCCCTATTCCCACAATATTACATCTGACATCATTACCCATGTACACGACTCCATCATTAATTGATCTATATGTCTTAAACCATTCTTTATGAATACACATGTGGTTTGATGCAACAGAATCTAACAACCAATGTTGATCATGATTTAACAAATTAACTGATAACACTTCATCACTCATACCTGAACCAGATGCCGAACCTGTATCTGTCGTGTTTGCTTCTTGCTTCGCTGTCGAAGAGTCGTCTTTGGATTCTTGCTGTATTTTCCAACAGTCCTTTTTCAAATGTCTCGATTTTCCACAAAACCAACACTTTACCTTACTCTTCTTCCCTTTCGATTTTGATCGTGAGTCGCTGTGCTTACCAGAGCGTCTTTCTCTCGAACGACCTCTAGCCATCATTGCTTCTGATGTAGAGGTGTCGGTATTTGACCTCTTCCTTGTCTCTTCGGACAACAAAGCTCCAACAATATTATCAAATTCAAGGGTTTCTGATATACTTAGATTGATAGAAGTAACAAAATGATCCCATGACTCGGGTAACGAGCACAATAAAGTTATAGCTTTATCTTCTGATTCAAATTTTACTTCTATACTTTCTAATTGCACCATGAGAGTATTAAAGACATTCAAATGATCAGTAATAGCTATACCTTCCTTCATACGCAGACTGTACAATTATCGCTTCAGAAGAATCCTATTGGTCAAGGATTTTGTCATGTACAGCTTCTCCAGCTTTGTCCACAAACCAACATCAGTTTTCTCTGACATGATGTTAAACAAAACATCATCCGCCAAACATAGTCGAATACTGCTCAAAGCTCTTCCATCCAATTCATTCCATTCATCATCTGTCATGGGGTAAGGCTGTTTGGCTCTTCCCAACAGCGCCTTCGCCACGCCTTGTTGCACAAGCAGATCGTGCATCTTCGTGCATCGATCACTTTGAGTTTTTGCCATGTTGTATCAAACAAACAATCTCCAATTCCGAATTAAAAATGCCTCTGTCATACTGTGTAATCACAATTTTAAAAGAAAAAACCAAAAAATGGCAAGTTTACAAGAGGGAAAATCTGCCGGGCGCTCCTTGACAGCGAAAAAACCGCGCCTAAAACACATCCACTGCCTGGCGCTCCGCTGACAGCCGATCAACCGCGCCAGAGCAAAATTCGTATAAGTGTCGCAAAATTGGCGCGCTTAATCCCTTCGATTCCACGCCAATCGGAATAGTGAATCTTTGGCGCGCGTATCAGACTCGGATCCGCGCCAATTGGCGCGTCTGTTCCAAAATAAACCGCGCCAACCCGTTCTGCTAGAATTGGCTTGACTGTCTCTGCTAAAACCGCGCCAATCGCTGAAACTCCACATTCAGCCGATCTGTCACACGCACCAGCGCCACAACCAGAGACTTGTAGGTTATGGGCCCTCCACGCTCCGCTGCGCCACTCTGATACCACTTGTTAGACTAAACAAAGCGCAACTGAAATAAAATAAACATACACAACACAAACAAAAAACCACACAAAACCATAACACAAAGATTTAACATGGTTCACCCAACCAATCTGGGCTACGTCCACCAAAACAGAGGCATCGACAATCTTATTATTCAAAGTAGATTACAACAAATCTAATAACTCACACATGCTCTCAGCTCTCCACTATTTTCTCTATTTTCTCTACCCACTCTTACAATCCTTTACGGATTACATTTCTATATAGCTGGAGCATAAAACTGAATCATAAATTCCCTCACAATAAATATAGGATGCATTAACTCCTCCTCAAAAAATACTGGAGCTAATATAACAACTAATCCTATTGTTGTCACAAACATGAGATTTTTCCCAAAATTAATAAAACATAAAATCTCAACAAAAACAAAGGGGCGGATAAACTACGAAAAGACTTTGGGAGGTTATATTCCAGTACAATCGCCCGATTTTTTGCTTTGCAATGTTAAATTCTTTTGCAATAGCCCATTTTCTGGTTTGAGAGGTTGTATTTGGTCTCAATAAATAAAAATATAAATAAAGTGGAGGTGTGGTAAATAAAACCTCTTTTTATACTTACTCCAAAGGTATGGTAAATAAATAAAAATATAAAGGTTTTATTTAAGTGAATCCCCTATGGTCCAAATACCATATTTATAAAAGAGGTATGGTAAATAAATAAAAATATAAATAAACTAGAGGTATGGTATATATATATATATATATACTTTTTTTTTTACTCCATAAATCACCTTATATTTAAAAACACGCAAGGGTGTAAATAAAGAAAAATATAAATAAAATGGAGGTATGGTAAATAAATAAAAAATATGGTAAATAAATAAAACCTATTTTTATATTTAGTCCATAACCCTCTTTCTATTTAAGAAGGCTCAAAAAAGAGGTTTTGTTTAGGTGAATCCTATGGGCGAAATACCATATTTATAAAAGAGGTATGGTAAATTAATAAAAATATAAATAAACGAGAGGCATGGTAAACAAATAAAACATTTTTTTTATATTTACTCCATAAGTCACGAACACTAAAAGAATGTGTTATATTTAGGTGCCCCAAATACTATGGGCCAAATTATTATTAATACCATGCAAAAAAACATTATTAACCCTAATATTAGTAATAATAAAAATAAAGATGGCACATGGTATTGACCCATGGTATTCACGTGGAATGTAGCCTATTTAAAAGAGGAATTAAATCAACATAGAGTGAAAAACTATTTGATCCCTCTCGGGCTTGGTAGATTAAGAGTAAAAGTGGATCTTGTAATTTAATGTTACTTGAACAGTTAACTTGGTTAAAATAATAAATAAAATAAGAATCA
Source organism: Pinus tabuliformis (assembly GCA_031772625.1). Taxonomy (NCBI): domain Eukaryota; kingdom Viridiplantae; phylum Streptophyta; class Pinopsida; order Pinales; family Pinaceae; genus Pinus; species Pinus tabuliformis. The sequence continues at coordinate 662,412,979 of CM062810.1, read as the reverse complement.
ATTATTAATTTTATTAATTTTTATAAATTACTAATAATAGTTTTTAAGCTCTAGGCTTATGATAACCCATGGTAATACCATGGTATTCATGTGAGGATAGACTATTTAAAGGGGAAATTCTATCAGCTTAGATCCATCTTAATTCTGGGTCTACCAAGTGTTGAGAGGGATAAATAGATTTCATCACTGTAAGAGTGGTAGATGTGGAGTTAAGATGGATATAGGTTGGTTTTTATGATAATGAAGATATTAAATAGACTTAGTAAATTATATTGTAAAAAACATCTTAAGTTGAATGGTAAAAGCTACATTTAGTCACTTCACAAAATTTAGTAAAAAATACCAATATCTCCATTAATATTCGTTTTTCTTATTTAACAAAAAAAAAAAATTCAAAACAGTGAAATCTTATCACTCTTTCCGCATCACCCTCGCAGAAGAGAGATAGTCGTTGCTCAGATTTCCCACCATTTTGGATTAGTTGTTTGCAAAATATGTTGGTTTGTACAACCTTTCATCTTCTCTGTTATTCTTAGTTTGTTGTAATGATCTGTAGGGGTTGGGCCACTGCACCATATTGTTCGAGATTGTGCACCAAAAGGGAAATTAATCCACATGTTACAACGCTGTTAAAAAATGCAAGACGTATGAAGGCATTGAATTATGCTAATAAGCAATTTAGATTGGGAGAGACGTAATTAAATTTTATTATTTAATTGAAGATTTCCAATTAAAATAATAATAAATTTACATCTATATATTTATATATTGGTTGGAAGGCTTCTGACAACGGTCACTTCTTTCCATTAGATTCCCTTTAGGCCTTTGGGATACCTACTACTTTCTTATATTATATAGTTGGGGCTTGCTACTTGTTGGCGTGTTGGGGTAAACAAACTTGATGTGTTTATTTATTTATTTATTTTATCTCGCAGTTGGAGTCTATGGAATAAGAAAGAAATTTGATAGCTTGACAAAAGTGGTATAGAAAAGATTAATCTCTCCTACCTTGACAGAACTGGTGGTCAAGATCAACACCTACAAGAACTTTGTTGTGGAATATTATCAAAACTAATAGAAGGATATGCAAGAGTGTACAGTAAGAACCTTGACAAACATGACCACAAACACGGCCACTGAAACTTGCAACATTGTTTGTAGGAAGAGAAAATTATGTTTCTTTTTTCCAAACATGTATGTTAGTATATTACAATTTAATGAATATGTTTTCCTATTATCATATATGGTTTCATACTTTAACAAAACATTCACCAAGACTTCACAATGTTTTATTATTCAGTGAAAGATTTGCCAAGATCTTACAAGATTTTATAATTCAGTGAAAGATTTTCCATGACTTGACAAGATAATATAATTTGGTGACAGAATTGCCCATTTATTATACATATAAATTTAGGGCGGTTCTTAAAATTTTCCCTGGTTGAAATTTCCTTAGGCCACACAAACACACTAGAAAACCTCAACCTTCTAGCACTTTGCACAATATAAATCTTCAACAATGAAAATTTAGTACACAAAGGTTTGAGCCCAAAGCTCGATTATTTTATTAGCCAGTCAATAGTAGAACCATGGGTCTCCCGTACCAAGGATCATGGACCTCGATCACTAGTACATCTAGCATACATAGTATACATAGTATACAACTAGGGCTTGCAATCCGCAACATTAGATCTCCAATCTGCCCACAAAGAAATAGTCAAGAACAAAACCCTTAACTTACTTGTTGATGTAGTCTATCTAGATCAACCCTTTAAACACTTGTAGTCCTTGAGTGCTTTTTCCTCCTTAGATCAAATTCTCACCAATGTATTTTCTACTCCCTATACTTAGCCCTAACCAAATTTGCTTCTCACTATGAATTTTCCCATGAAATCACTGCATAATCAACTTTAACCAATTTTCCTTCTCAAAGTGTCTTTGCCTCTTCAATGCCACTATATAATCAACCCTTATTGAGTTGACTTCTCACACTGACTAAACCCTTATTAGGTCACCGCATATTAGTGCAATCAAACCCAACAACTCACAATCCTTTGTCTCATTAAGGTGACTGCATATGAGCCACAAGACAGGTTTTCCAACATTCCCTTGTTGGACAAACCTCAACAATTGCACTTAGTATCCAATCTCCTTAACAATACAAGCCCTCCATTCATCCACAACCCTTATCTCTCTACCTGAATGAACCTGCAACCTTATATCCCAAAACTGTGGCAAATTCAACATCTTATAGAGCATGACCATACCAAGAATATCATGTGAATTTCTTGAGGAACCTTAGTCCTTATCAATAGTCTGAACCAAGGCATGTCAAGCCTTCTTCATGGTATCAGCCCTCTCCCTTATACGTTGAACAAAAGCGGATCTCAATCAGAATCTCGGGTTCCTTTCCTCCTTATTTACGCTTGGAAAAAACCTTAACTAGGGCATGCAACTCACACAGAAACACAACCTCCTTTCAAAGAAAACTTGACCTTCATCATACAAAATTCAAACCATATGATCCGGATTTAAACAGGAACGCAACAAATTACAGAGATAACCATATACACAAAGATGCAGCGGAAATAATACTTCATTTCATTAATGGAAAATACTGAAATATGCTTACAAACAGAAATGACAATAAACTAGCTAGGGCGATGGTAGCTTATCTCTGAGAAGAGATGTGATGGCTACATGCCTCTGAACTGTGTTACAATGAGGCTCGAAGGCCTATTTATTGTTGAGAAACAATGGACAACCCTTAACATTCCAAAACCTAACCCTAGGAGATGAAACGCCAAACTGTGGGCCCCGTTTGGGTAAATTGGTACATCAACTTCCCGGGTCGTAACTTTGGCATACGATCTCCGTTTGACGCGTACAATAGCTCGTTAGAAAGATCTATCCGAGCACTACCACTTTGGGAGGGCAACATCGGTCCATGGACCCATGTTGCCCCCAGATTTCCCAAAAAACGTCGTTTAGGGCCTCAAAACGGCTCCGGAAGTTCAGGACCCGAAAAACTGCTAAAAATAGTAAGTTGTGCTACAATTAAGGAAACTGAAAATGCTGAGAAAGACAATGGTGGGGGTCCAAGTGGACTTGGCAGGTGGCCACCAATATCCACCTGGATCATTCCTCCCCCCTTAGGAAGCAATGGTCCCCATTGCGTTGAGCTCCTCCATGAGATGAGGAAACTTCTGCTGAACTTGTTCCCTGGTGAGCCACTTGCCCTGCTGAAGGAGTTGGCCCGCTTTGACAACTCGATACAGTTGGATATTCTGTTGGCGAGTGTTCTTGATCTGTGTGTCCATGATCCGATCAGTTGCAGCTTGTTCCATGCAATCTGGATTTAATTCTGTGGGTTTGAGCTGTTCTGCAATGTCGGATGTGTCTAGCAATGGTGGAAAGTATGGCCGAAGGCGGTCCACATTAAATACTGGGTGCAGGCCAAGGAATGGGGGAATGCAGAGCTCAAATGCATTGTCTCCCATAGCCTTAGTAATGGTGTAAGGACCATATCGGAGTGGTCTCAATTTCCGATAGGCTCCAGTAAGGCGTTCCTTTTGCAAATGCAACCAGACTTTGTCGCCCACCTGAAACTTGTGTGGCACCCGATGTTGATCATGTCGCTGCTTGTACTTGGCATTTGATTTCTCAAGAATGTCATGGACCTGCTGGCGAATATGTTGGATTCGCTTAATGAAGCTGGTGGCCTTATTTGTTTCGGACTGGACATGAGCTGAATTCATGTGAGTAGCTGCAAGTGGCATGGACACATCAATGGGGCATAGTGGCTGGAATCCCAAACCCACCTGAAAAGGGCTATGGCCAGTGGAGCTGTGAAGAGCTCGGTTGTAGCTGTGCTGAACGTAGGGGAGGCTCTCGTCCCATGTGTGTGGATGCTTTGAGTTATACATGCGCAGAATGTGCACAATCATCCTATTGACAACCTCCGTCTGGCCATCAGTTTGAGGATGGAAGGCTGTGGACTTCGTGAGTTTGGTGTCCAGCATTGACCAGAGACTGGACCAAAAGGTGCTGAGAAACCGACTGTCCCGATCTGAGATGATAGACTGTGGGATCCCAAAGTGCACCCACACTCGTTCAAAGAAGAGTTTAGCAGTGGCTTCTGCTGTGATATTCTTCTTGCAGGCCATCATAATGGCCATTTTTGAGAACCTGTCGACGACCACAAAAACACAGTCATTTCCATGCTTAGTGGAAGGAAGGCCTGACATGTAATCCATGGAGATGGATTCCCAAGGTCGACTAGGGGTAGGCAACGGGGTATAGAGGCCTTGCTTCTTAATGGTCGGTTTGGCAATGGCACAGGCAGTACATGATCGGATGTACTTCCCAACATCCTGTCGAAGATTCGGCCAATAGAAATAGTTTTGCGGTACTGCCACTGTTTTCTCGACCCCGAAATGCCCAACAGCCCGACTGTAGTGTGCTTCCCAAATCATCTTGGCACGCTCGCTTGAAGGAACACAGAGGTGACCGAGGTGGCATAATAGGGCATCCTGGAGGTGAAAATCTGCAACCTGCCGACCTTCCAAGAGTGTCTGGTATGTGTGGCCGAATTCTGGGTCGCTTTTGTAGAGAAGTGGCCAATCAGAAGTCTCGTGCCCGCAAGAGTTGAGCACGGTGGTTAGCGCCATGATCGGTGGTCGACTGAGGCAATCTGAAACATTATTGGTGCTGCCCTTTTTATACTTGATATTCAAGTGAAACTGTTGCAGGTATGTAGACCACTTCTGATGGCGATCATTCTGCAATTTCCCTTGGGTCTGTATGAACTGCAGAGGTCGGTGGTCTGTGTGGATGACCGTTTCCTTCCCCAAAATGTAATGCTTCCATTGTCGGCAGGCCTGTACAATGGAATACATCTCTTTATCATAAGTGGGGGCTTCCGGACTGTGTCTGAAAGTGTTTCACTGTGATATGCCACTGGATGCCCATGTTGAGTAAGGACTGCCCCAATAGCATAGTCAGAGGCATCTGTCTCGACCTCAAATGGTTGTTGTAAATCTGGTAACGCGAGCACTGGTGCCGTGCAGAGGCGATCCTTCAACTCCCTGAATGACTTCTGTTGAGATTCAGACCAAAAGAATTTTGCTTTCGCCCCGCCCTTGGTGACTTGACTCAAGGGCCAAGAAATATGAGAAAATCCCAACACAAACCTGCGGTAGAAGTTGGCAAGACCTAGAAAGCTGCGGAGCTCTGTTAGAGTGGTTGGAGAGGGCCAATCCCGAATGACTTGGACCTTGGCGGGATCGACATGCACCCCCTGTTCATCAATGATGTATCCCAGATACTGAACCTCGGTCATGCCAAAAGTGCATTTCTCCAAATTGGCACATAGCTTGTGTTGCCGCAATGTTTGGAGAACCTGTCGGATGTGGTGGAGGTGCTCTTCCCAACTCTGGCTGAAGATCAGAATGTCATCCAAGTATACTACTACAAAGGAGTTGGTGAATGGCCGCAAGATGTCATCCATTAGCCTCATAAAGGTTGCAGGAGCATTCGTCAATCCGAAAGGCATGACCAACCATTCGAAGAGGCCCTCCTTGGATTTGAAGGCAGTCTTCCACACATCCGAGGGTTCAATTGGTACCTGGTGATATCCTGACTTCAGATCGATCTTGCTGAAATATTTCGCCCCCTTTAGTTGGTCTAGGAGGTCATCAATCCGCGGGATCGGGTACCTATTACGGACAGTGATCTTGTTCAGCGCCCGATAGTCAGTACAGAGTCTCCACGTCCCATCCTTTTTCTGTACCAACACTATCGGGCTCCCACAGGGCGAAGAACTCGGACGGATGTGACCTTTCTGCAGGAGCTCTTGAATCTGTCTCTTGATTTCATTGTTCTCCAGAACGGAGCGCCGATAAATTGGTCCATTGGGTAGCGGCGCACCTGGGGTCAGATCGATGGAGTGCTTGACTTGACAGTGCAGAGGAACCCCTGCCGGGGAGGTGAAGATGTCTTCGTACTCCTCCACAATCTTGTCCATCTGTAGCTGCCGTGCAGAGGAACCCCGTTTGGAGGCTGCGGCCACTGTCTTCTTCTTCCCTTGAGGGCGTATCATCAGGAAAACAAATTTCCTGGTTTTGGAAATGATCTTACTGCATTGTTTTGCAGTAATCAAAGAGATGGCGGCAGGTGGTGCTACCTCTGGTATCCTGAACAACTTATTTCCCAATGTAATAATAACAGCACGGGGCCTTGATTCATACACAGCATGTCGCTTCCACAAGTATGGTTGTCCTAGTAATACATCACAAACTTCAAGGGGAGCAATGTCACACAATACCTCATCCGTGATGGGCTTGATGTTGTATGGAAGGCGACACTGCTGGCTCACGCGAAGATCTCGCCCTTGGTGAAGCCACCCAATGGTGTATGGTTGTGGATGTGCTGTGGTCGGTAAGCCCAACCGCTTCACGACCTCTGCTGAAATGAGGTTCTTTTGACTTCCGCTATCAACAATGAACTGTATCGGGGAGCCCTTTACCCACATCTGGAGTGGAAGAGACGCTCCTCCTCCTCTGGATCTTCGGGTTCATTTTTCTGGATCTTTGCGGTAGCAACAGTGGCGCTGGGATCCGCATCAATGATCTGCTTCCCTTTTTCATACCCCTTATCGGGTTCTGACTCAGAGTCGGAACATGCATCTGATTCTGAAACCTTTAGCTCAGCCACCAGTGACTGCTTGGCCTGACACTCACTTGTGTTGTGAGTGGAGCTCTTATGGAACTCACACCATTTTCCAGTGTCCTTTCTCGGCTTCGCGGCGTTTCTCTTTGCTTGCAGCTTCGGCTGGTTGTCTTGGGTTGTCCCGCCTTGGCTTTGTCCTTTGTTCTGTGGTTTAGGGGCACCTTTCCCCTACTTTGGATTCGCAGATCCAAAGTCTCGCTTCTTTTGTTTAAACTTCTGCTCGACCTTGACAGCATACCGGTATGCTGCGCTGAGCGAGGGGATGTTTAAGAACTGTATTTCTTCCTGGATGTACTTGTGCAGGCAGCCACGGTATTTGAGTATCAAATGTTGCTCCGAATCCTTGATACCCAACTTTGTGCGAAGGGTATGGAAAAGATTGGTGAACTCCGGCACGTCTTGGTCCCTTCCCTGCCGCAACGTGGTCCACTTTATGTATTCATCCTCATAGCTTCCGACAGGGTAGTACTGCTCCTTGATGGCATCCCGGAACGAATCCCAGGTGGGTGCGGCTGAAAATAGTGAGCCAGTACTTTCATCCTTCTGCTCGCAGTAGGTTTCCCACCAGTCCTTGACGTGGGGGTGCTGCTTTGAGAAGAGCAAAAACAATCTTTTCCCGACTCGAAAATTCATGAACAGAAAAATAACCCTCTAGCAGATTTAACCATTTATCTACGGCATCGACATCTATCTGACCCTCGAATATGGGGATTTCAAAATTAACTTGTACCTTAAAGGGTGTGGCGTTTCCAGAGGAGCTACTGGAAGCCGATGCGCCGCTTCTGGGTAGCCGCTGAAGGATCTGCGCAAAGCTGTCCATCATCGCGTTCCGTTGTCGCTCGAGCGCTTCTTCGAGCAAGATTTTGATGGGATCTCCTGCCCCCTCGTCTTTCTTCTCGTCCGCCATGGGAGGCCGTCGGGATTTGCGAGGCTGGTCTTGCAAAGGTTCAACCAGTTCAAGCCCTAACTCCTTATATCCCGACCTTGTTGGGGACATGCAAAGAAAAACAGAGAAAAAGCAGACCGCTCTGATACCACTGATCCGGATTTAAACAGGAACGCAACAAATTACAGAGATAACCATATACACAAAGATGCAGCGGAAATAATACTTCATTTCATTAATGGAAAATACTGAAATATGCTTACAAACAGAAATGGCAATAAACTAGCTAGGGCGATGGTAGCTTATCTCTGAGAAGAGATGTGATGGCTACATGCCTCTGAACTGTGTTACAATGAGGCTCGAAGGCCTATTTATTGTTGAGAAACAATGGACAACCCTTAACATTCCAAAACCTAACCCTAGGAGATGAAACGCCAAACTGTGGGCCCCGTTTGGGTAAATTGGTACATCAACTTCCCGGGGTCGTAACTTTGGCATACGATCTCCGTTTGACGCGTACAATAGCTCGTTAGAAAGATCTATCCGAGCACTACCACTTTGGGAAGGGCAACATCGGTCCATGGACCCATGTTGACCCCAGATTTCCCAAAAAACGTCGTTTAGGGCCTCAAAACGGCTCCGGAAGTTCAGGACCCGAAAAACTGCTAAAAATAGTAAGTTGTGCTACAATTAAGGAAACTGAAAATGCTGAGAAAGACAATGGTGGGGGTCCAGGTGGACTTGGCAGGTGGCCACCAATATCCACCTGGATCACCATAAAACTCTTCTTTCAAGGCATAAGTTCCTCCTAAGGTATGTGTCTTATTCTAGGCATGACATTGCTCTTGATATGACTTGCTATGGTGATTAGGCTATGTCCTCGACCCTTCTAAGTCTCTAATCACTTGCCCTCCTTCAACAAGCTTAGATGGATCTGATACTAGGCTTAGATCATGCCCTGCATGAACTCTGCCAGATCTGAACTTCTCTAAACCCTTGTTCACATTGTTGACCTAGGAGTTGCTTCCTTGTCCAAAGATAAACTCGACCTCATGAGAAAAATTCGTCCCTTCTTAGCACAAGAGAGCTACATCTCTTCTCTCACTTGATGTACCTTATGAACCTATCAACAGGCTCGAATTTACTGCCAACAGCTAGGGGATCTCCTCGGTGCAGAATCCCAATTAGACTCTACATTGTTTAGTTTAGGGATCCCGTCTAGTATGTAGGCTCGTCTGCCATCTCATTGGTTAAAGTTTGCATCAGATAGGAAAGGGGATATCAACTAAGAGAAACATATAAACTTCAAAAAATGAAAGTAAGTAACTGATGAATACCCAATAAAACAAATACCATAAATAACAACAATAGAACTTCAAAGCATGAATCCTAAGAAAATAATTGTTAGCAAGACTTTAAATAAGACCACACATAAATAAGAAATAAGTTTAGCAACCAAGAATGAGTTCATTATTGTTAACCATTGAAAACACAAATGAGCGCATGGTCCACAATGATACTATGCCAATATCAATAAAACAATTTATCAACATAAGCATAAGGTCAACATATCATATACCATCCATGTGTTGCAAAGGAAAACTCACAACACCAGAAGATACATGAGGAGACAATACACCAAAGCTCATAGGAAATTTCAATTCATTAAGCTGATAATATTCATGGCACCAACATACAAGGTCTTCATCGAATCCAACAATGGAAATATACCATTACTCCTTGCATTCATTAAAAGAGCATAAGTTCTCAAAAAAATATGCACCGGAATAAGTCCAAAGCTAAAAGTCCATTACAATGTGCCATGAGGGTATATTTATAGAAAAGAGGGTGACTTTGGTCTACCCATGACTCTTGGACTTCCTCATGACCTTTCAAATTCCTACTTTGTTCTACTCTATCCTACCTTGTCTATTCACAAAAAAACAAATTGATTCTACCTTAACAATTTAGTAATAGATAATTCTAGGACATCTATGTGCAATTGCTCCATGAGGTAGGTGTGCCAGAGCTTTTACTAAGTGGCTATTGCGGTCACCTTGGGTTGCTATTCATCGTGGTGTCTAGGAAAATCTCCTTTTCCATGGTCACGGATAGAGGCTTTGCAAGGTTCCTGGCATAATATTTCCTTCTCTCCTACATGATCTTACAATTGACTTGGTCGAAGGTAAGTCTTGTTAAGTCCAACACTTCCTCTTCTGCCTCATTGGGAATGCCTAACTCCTTAAGAGGCAGATTCCCTTCAGTGATGGAGTGGACGAAGGAACGTCTATCGAAGGAAGTTCAACCTGCACATTGAACTCCTGATGCTGCTGTTGTTGTTCAAGCTCTTGTTGAACTTTCCTGTCGGCCTCTTCTTGTTGTCTTTTCAATTCTTCTTCTTCTTGCCTTTTCTTTTAGTATTATGTCTTCTTCATGTGTTCCTCCATCCTCTTCTTTTCTTGCTCCTCCTGTTCTTGCTTCTTCTTGAGCTATTCTTCCTGTTTACGTTTCTCTTCCAGTTATTCTTGCTCCCGCTTCTTCTTTTCTTCTTCCTCCTAGCCCCTTCATTACTCTTCTTCCCTTTTTAGTCGCTCTTCCTCCTATTGCTACTTTCTCCTTTCTTCTTCATGTTGTTTCTTCTCCAGGTGGTCTTCAGGTTGCTCGTCTCCTAATTCTGTGACCGCCTTAGTTCTTCTTCTCTTCAGCTCTTGCTTTTTGCTGGCTAAGGTCACATTTCTCTCCTCCAAAGTTTCGTCATCTTCACCCTCATCTTGTTCACTCGAAGGATCTTTTGTTTCTTTGCCTTTGTGCTTCTTCAATTTCCCTCTTGTCATTTGTTGCTCTTTCTTTATTTTAGGCAAGGCTGACCTATCTTGTAGGCTTACGTTCTCTTGGGAATGCTAAGCTTGCTTGTCCTCCTTTTCTTGTTGTTCTCTTGGGCTGAACTCCCTAGTCGCATTGTACCAATTTCTAACTTTATCCTCGTGAGATTGCCTGGTATGCGGGTATGACTAGTTAAAATTAGCCTTCTTGCAATGTGTTTCTACCACCCTTTTTGGTCATAGGTACGGTGACTCAAGGTCACAAAATGGAATCCCTTTATCTCCTCAGCGTCTGCCTCAACTTCCTTGAAGCTTTCAACAGTATATGCCCCAATAGTGAGAGGGAAGGCGGGCCAAGGCTTCTTCTTCCCCTTACTCAACGTCTTTGAAAAACTTGTAGTCATCTGATAAAATACCTCTTGTAGCAGTAATTTTTCTGTGGCGAACTTGGGAAGTGCGTGAGGTGGTTTGTATGAGCCAAAGACCCTTATGAACATGCTCTCTTAGATGGGGAACCAATCTGCTACTTTGGTGATAGTCTCCATATCCCTCTTCAAATGCAAGGAGGATCTTCTCCGAAGAGAAATTGGTACAATGGGGTGATGAATGTGTCAGAGGTAGACTCATGTACACTTTTATATCCTGGGTCCCAAAAGATCATTATAATGCTGGTGCACAGGTTATACGCAACTATTTTCTAGATGCAACTCCAATTGTCGAACTAACATCTTGCACATACTGCATCTAATAGGTATGAGGCCATGTAGAATTTTGATGGTTGTTTACTTCAAGATGTTTCGCTGCATGTTATGTTAGTCCTTAATGTGGAAGCCAAGATTATAGCCCAGTTGAAGATTGTACCTCTAGTGGCGATGACATACATGATAGGGACCCATGTCCCGAGAAAGGTATCGATGTCAGGCCTGTCATACAATCAATTCATCATTGCGACAATGAGTTGGTAGACTTTCTTTAGGCCTTCCATCCTGTACACTTGATCATTCTTCACCTAGAACTTAGAAGGGTCTTGCCACCAAGACCTTAAAATGTCCTTAGTTGGAACTGGGAAATCTGACAACCATTTGGTATTAAATGATTCTTCTTATCTAGCAACCTGTAATAAGCAGTAATGTCTTCCGAAGAGATGGTTGCGAAAGGTTCACCTGTATTATTTCTTACTACCCACCGATTTGTGGCTGTGTTTTGTATAATCCAATCAATAATTTCCTTAGTTGGAACTGGGAAATATGACAACCATTTGGTATTAAATGGTTCTTCCTTATCTAGTAACTCGCGATAAGAAACAATGTTTGCAGAAGAGATGGATGCGAAAGCTTCACTTGTATGATTTCTTGCTACCCACTGATATGTGTATGTGTTATGTATAATCCAATCAATGGTCTCTATGCAAGGGAAGACAGGTAGATGCGAGGTTACTTTGTGGAGCATAGACCTCTTGACGTTGATATATACCTGGAAGTCTTCCTAGTCCTATGGATGTCCTACTTAGAAAATTCTGCATATATGTTGAACCAGGAGAGTTTGGTATCCTTGTAAATAGGGGGCGGTGGACGTTGATAGCTTTCTTGAATGTTGCTTTTGGGGATTCTTCAGGAAGGCTTGACTACCTGAGGTGCCATTTCTTCAAATAAAGAGGATATCAAAATACACTCAAGATCGATGTTGCCTGGCATGTCAAATAAGAAATCCCACAATGAGAGAGACAACATGAATAATGTAAAACCAAAGAAAATCGTGGATCAAGGCTTCAAAGCATTGAGAAAAGTCTCGGGGAGGAGTCTTATCCAGAAGAGATTGATGGGTCACACAGGTCACAATAAATGAGAGAAGAGACAGGCGACTCATGACTGAGATGATTAGGTCACATATTTAGGCAAGTTGCGGGGTCACAAGTTGTAGGAGTGGATAGGTCACAGGAGTCGTAGGAGTCGCGAGGTTAGGCTAGTCACCAGGTCGCATAGTTTTGCCTATCATGCCTTCTGTTCGTGCGACCTGTTCTCTAGGGAGGCTTGAAAGAGGATCTGAAACTCAAAACGTGGTTCTATAGATTCACTGGATCTAAAAACCTAAGTTAATTGGAGGAAAACATAGATGGGAGAGAGATGGGATTAGATATCTCGGAAAAGAGGGGTCCAAATGGACAAATGCTTGACTTGGAGGGTTTACAAAGTATAAATGAGCTAAAAGGTTATAGAAGAATGGATAAAACCTTCTGATCAAAGAAGGTGCAAGGTCATATGCCATATGGGGACAATTAACAAAGAGAAATGATTGTAGGGGAGAGGAAAGGTCACCTACCTGGAGGAAGTCGCGTGCCTCTTTGGTCACCAAGCCTTTCCATTCCTCGAGTGCTCCAATGAAAAACAAACAATTGAACTTAGCGGACCAAACATTTATATAGAAAAGGTCACACGTGTGGGTTTCGCATGGGTCATTGAGTCACACAAGTCGCAAGGTCGTGAAGAATATATCCTTGCATTTTTGTGACTTAGCGACCCAACGAACTCCATGGACGAGATTGCATGGTTGCGTGGGTCGCAAGACTAATCGAGCAATTGTTTTGCGACCTGGCGACCCAATAGGGAAGTTGCAGGGTCACAAAAGGGATGAAAGGTTGCAAGATTCTAAGTTGCGACCTTGTGACTCCACTTGGTCAAAGCAGGTCGTAGGTTGCGCTTTTTTTGACTCATGAAAGCTTATTTCCTATGACCTGCGACTTAGGCAAAAGATAAATCTTAAGTCCCGAGAGAACTGGACTTTTGGAGAAACCAAGGAGCCTCGACTTACTGCCAAGATGTCAAGGTGAGATTTTAGAAGCAAGTGAAAGGTACAAACTTGGTGCGAGGGTCCCAAAATTTTGAAGGGGCAGAAATTTTGGGAAGGTTGTTGTAGTGGCTACCATAGAACCTCACCTTAGGCTCTTTTATACTTTTCCTTAGGTCACTTAGGAAACCTTATAGATCTATGGTCTTAGCCTCTTTAACCCTGGATTAAATTATTATTTCCCTTTTTGGTCATAAACCCAATGCTTGCATCCAAAACCCCACTTTTGGGTAAATCACCCAACAAACAAATTATTGATGAGTTGTCATCTCTCGGAAATACCTTCCAAGCTACCTAAAATCTAACACTCCCTCTTAGTGAGGAAGGTATTTCCTTCACGCTTCCAAATCCATGATTTTCCACACATGCCCATGACCTCCTTAAATGAGTTATGACTTTCCTTGCGTAGCCATGTCTGTTTTGTACGTGCCATGACTTCTTTATACTAGGCCTAGCTTTTTCTTGCATGGTGCGTGAATATCCTCTCATGAAACATGATTTTTTAAGCGTGATCCATGCATGTCCTCGTAGGATCTACAACTTTCCTTGCACCACCATGAATGATCTCACATGGTACATGACTATTCTTGCATGGGCTAAAAAATTCTCAGTCTTGTTAGAACCCAAAGATTCAAACTTCCATAGGGAAGTTATCAATCCTTTGTAATCTCCCTCTGAAGCTAGACTCCCTCTAAGTCTATACAACCTCCACTGGAACACTTTACTTCCCACGCACACTTTGATCCACACGCCTTCAAAGTAGCTTTGATGCCATTAGTTATGATACCATGTTGAATTTTCCTTAGGTACTAGATCCATTCTGAGGCTAATAATGCACACAGACACACTAGAAACCCTCAACCTTTTAGCGCTTTACACGACATAAATCTTCAACAGTGAAATTAGTTTATTTCATAGAGATTTGAGCCCAAAGCTTGATTATATTACTAACCAATCAATAAAAGAATCATGGGGCTCTTGTACCAAGGATCATGGCCCTCGATCACCAGTACAACTAGTATACATAGTATACAACTAGGGCTTGAAATCTACAACATTAGATCTATGATTTGCCCACAAAGAAATATACAAGAACAAAACCCTTAACTTACTCACTGATGTAGCTGGTCAAAATCATCCCTTTTATTACTTGTAGTCCCGAACACTTGGCGGTTCCTTCTGCCTCCTTAGATCAACTGCTCACTAGTGTATTTGTTGCTCCAAAATACACTATATACTCATCCCTAACCAAATCTGCTTCTCACAGTAAATTTCCCCATGAAATCAATGTATAATCAACTTCAACCAATCTGCCTTCTCACAATGTCTATTCCTCTTCAATGTCACTATATAATAAACCATTCTTAAGTCAGTTTCTCATACTGACTAACCCTTATCAGGTCACTATATATTAGTCCAATCAAAGGCAACAACTCACAGTCCTTTGTCTCATTAAGGTGAATGTATATAAGCCACAAGCTAGGTTGTCCAACACTCCCTTGTTGGACAAACCTCCAAATGTGCACAACTCGTATCTCTCTACTTGAATCAATCTGCAACCTTCTATCCCAAAAATGAGGCAAATTCAACCTCTTTTAAGGCACAACCATACCACAAATGTCCTCTGAATTTCCTCAGGAACCTTGATCCTTCTCAACAGTCCGAACAAAGTCTTGTCAAGCCTTCTTCAAGGTCTCGATCCTCTCCCTTATGTGTTGAACATAAGTAGATATCAGTCAGAATCTCGAGGGTCTTTTCCTCCTTGTTTAAGATTGGACAAAGCCATAACTAGGGCATGCACCTCACACAAAAACTCGACCTCCTATCTGAGAAAACTCAGCTTCCATCAATACAAAATTCAGACCATAAAACTTATCTTTCAAGGCTGCGACTCCTCCTGAGGTATGCGTCTTCTTCTAGGCTTGCTATTGCTCTTGAGATGACTTGCTATGGTGATTAGGCTCTGCCCTCGGCCTTTCTAAGTCTCTAATCACTTGACCTCCTTCAACAAGTTTGGATGGATATGCTACTAGGATTAGATTAGGCCCTAAATGAAATTGGGAAGATCTCAACTTCTTAAAACCCTTGTTCACCTTGCTGATCTAGGAGTTACTTACTTAACCAAAGATAAATGGCTTCATGTGTAGAACTCAACCTTCCTTAGCACAAGAGAGCTACATCTATTCTTTCATTCGATGTATCTTATGAAACTTACGTTATGCTCTTTTTATACTTTTCCTTGGGTCACTTAAAAAACCTTCTAAATCTAGGGTTTTAGCCTCTTTGACCCTTAGAATATATTATTATTTCTATTTTTGGTCTTAAACAAACTATTTGGGTCTAAAACCCCACTTTTGGGTAAATCTCCCAACAAAAAACTTATTGATGGGTTGTCCTCTCTCGGAAACTGATGCAAGCCCAATTATGAGCCAGCATTGAAAACCCACAACGCTTAGATCTCTTCCCAAGATCTCTTCCCGAAAAGGCACTTCATTCAACTTTGTTCACAGGCACCTTACGAGATATAAATCCCTTTTATAAACAAATCACCATGGGAGGAGCCGAAAGGGTTATACCCTTCATAAACAATACAATGAAAATCCCTTTAGTTTATAAATAATTTGACCCCTTCCAGTGGATTACAAAGGCGCACATCGTTTCTAATCTCGACCCCCTTTAACCTTATACTAAGTCACAACTCCTCATCTTTCACTACCTTCAAATCTCACCTCGAACCTTGCACTTCATTTAAAATAATTCTTGGGTTTCCGAGCACATAATTATAATAAGTCCTGGGCTTCTGGGCTTGATGGTCACGATAATGGGAAAGTTCTTGTCTTATGTTATTCCTTTTAATAGATAGATCCCTAAGCTCGACAATTTTTAAAAGTACAATTAATAAATGTTACGGGCTTTCGACCCTTCATCTCGACATTTTTAACTCCTTCTCTTGGCTTTGTTAAGTAACCTATCCCGATGTTGTAGCTTCCTCGCTTTTGTTTTGTGGGTTCAAGCCTTGTATCCTCTATCTCTCTCCTTCACCCGTGCATTGTATCTTAACTTCAATAATTCCTCCCAATCTTCTCTTTCCTCTAATCTTGGAACAATATTGCGTTTAATGCCTTACTCTGTATTCGATTCCTTCTCCGATCTTCATCTCCTCTAGTTAATGGATCGTTGATGCTTCGTTGATCAATGATCAACGCCTATCCCTCCTAAGCTTATTCTTCCTCCATGCCCTATCCTAGCTACAATGCTCCTTGCAAATGAAATGCATTGATGTTCCTCACGATTTTTGAGTTCCTTCACTTCAACTTTGTCTCTGATCCTCTTCTGTCTCAATTACTCTGCGTTCTTCTACTACAATGCACATTGATCTTGCAAACGTGTACGCGTGGATCTCTCCTGAATTTTGATCATGCCTGCAATATACAAACTGTTATAGTAACAAAGTTCCATATACAATAGAAAAGTAACAAAACTCCCTCGAAACAGTCAATAAAGCATTATTCATTAAAAAATAAGCTAAATATATTTACAATAGACCCTCTCTAGCCTGATTACAACAACGAAGCCTTCTTTGGCCTCGTGACCCTAATTGGCTTTCAACTCCTGTCAATCCTCTATTGCACACCTCTCTATCTCTTTTTTTTTTCATTAATTCAATATATGAATAAGTATATAAATGAGTTCCTTCCAGATCCATGAAAAGTGGATCTAAAATCTAATTTTGGCTACAAAATCCAAAGCTCTCTCAAATTTCTCAAACAAATTAACAAAACTCTAAAATTGTTAGATTACATGGCAAAATAAAAGTTCTCATATTCTAATCAAATCTATACTTTGAGGAACCCACTCATCTAGTAAAAATAATTGACCTTCTCAGTCAATTTGGTTTTATGATGCTCCTGCATCATACTCCCAAGGAACAAACTTTTCATGATCTCTTGATCATGAGTCTTTTGCTACTTAAGTCCTCTAGGAACCCAAATATCGTGTTGTAAGTCGCCATTTGTTAGATGGCAGTGTTGTTGTTATGTTATTTCCTACAATCGTCCAAGATCCCAAACTTGATTTTTCTTTTGCGCAATTTTTCTGTTCCAGCTTCCTTCATCAATCATATGCCCACAACTATAGGAATTATTGTTGCTTGTCCACTTGAGAGTCTTTGTATTCAATCTTGTTGTCTTCACTTCTGCTTGTTGACTGTTGCCTCCTCGAATTGGAAATATTATTTCTTAATAAAATGTTATGAACTTACACCAATGATTTTTTAAAGTTTCAAGGTTTTCAAAATCATGTTGCTTGTATTCTCTATCAACTATTTTTTTCGTGCTTTTCTCTAGAATGTTTCCTTTAATTCCTTTGGTGCAATGATCCATGTTTCCCTATTTTG
This sequence comes from Pinus tabuliformis, assembly GCA_031772625.1. Taxonomy (NCBI): domain Eukaryota; kingdom Viridiplantae; phylum Streptophyta; class Pinopsida; order Pinales; family Pinaceae; genus Pinus; species Pinus tabuliformis. Next base: position 662,395,302 of record CM062810.1, on the reverse strand, counting down.
TAGACATGCAAAGATTATATTATACAACTATTTCTTGTTTTTGTTGTCCACATACCTATTGTCTTAAGTGGAATCCATTTATCTTCATAGTCAAAGATACAAAAGCAACCTTCCATACATTGCCTTGTTGTTGCAAAAAATTGTGCTTGAAACTCTAAATTTTGCCAACAATATATGGAAACTAGGCTATTCCTAGTCACACTTTCCAAAACAAATCTTTGACTTTCGTTTCCTCCTAACCTCCACAACAAAATTCATCAGCCCAATACAAATCTGTCTCTCTGGCAATCCATCTCCGCTTTAGCAACATCAGATACAAGAGTTATAAGTACTCTTATCCTATCATTCCAAGCTTAGTCTTTTGAATTATCTCCATCTTCAAGACCTCTCAGCTTGTATTCATCTGCACAAATAACCATGTCACCAAAACCATTCTGCAAGATACAATTAGCATATAAAAATTTAAAATTTTGAATCAAAATGTACTTTGCATTTATATCACCTTTCAAATTCCTTGCATATACAAGCGACTGATATGACACAATGAAATTGTCATATCTTTCCATTGTTATCTTTTCTCCCTCATTGGTATTTATGAAGTCTTCTGTCAGCCATCTCATATTTCTACAATTTAGATCATATCTAAACCGACTTATTCAATGTCTTTGCTTCTATCAATTTGCTTCTGCCTATTTTACCCTTTTTTCCTTGTGCTCTTGTTATCTTCAACCTGTCTCTTTGACATCTATTAACCTAGAAAAAAAAATACTCTTCATCAAACCAAAGATTATATTCCTTGTCATCTTGAAGTAATTTTGTCCATTCTGTTGCCAACATTTCATATGTGAGAGTTATAAGGACTTTCTTCCACTTCTTTTCACCAATCTTTCATAAGCGTGTCTGCTGGGAGACTCCACCACATAGGTCATTTTGTTGTTTAATTTGAATCAATAGATTGCTCCATCTCATGGTTATAAAATCCTTATGTTGATTTGTTATCTCTTAAAACTTAATGAGTTCTGAAGGTTCAAATTCCATTCTATCCTTTTGAAAAGATTCATCCTTTAAAACTCTATTATTATCTTCAAGAACAACCCTTTGACCTCCTTCTGTCAACACATATTTATATTAAAAAATGAAATATGCCAATGATAAATCCATTACCTCAATTTCTTCAATTTTCAATAGTTCTGGCCCTTCATTGAAATCCTCAAGCATTACCTTTGAGTGTTGCATCTCGTCTTTAACCATTGTTGCCTTCACTTCAAGTATATCTGATGCTCTTTTCTAAGCATTCCAAACAAATGTACATTTCCCTTTTTCTTCACGCATATGAGCTCCTTCTTCATCCTCTGCCATTCCCTGATCAGATCAAATATCACCATTACTATTCGACATAACAATTTCTTGTCTTGTATCACTTACACCGCTATCTTGATCTGTTTACCTTCCTTGTAGTTGTTCTCACAAGCCACCTTCTTACCCTTATGACTTGCATGAAATACTAATGTTTCCTTTCCCATAACTGGTTCTTGACAGTCCCCTTGTCCTTAACTTCTCATCATCTCTTCTGAGTTTTCTGAATTATTCGCGCTAAGTCCCTCTGACCAAATCCTCTTCCACAATCTAAGTTCACATACTCTTGATGCACAAACACCTGTTTTCTCTCTCCATCCCAGTCTTCAATTTAATAAAACACTCTAAAAAATGATCAAATATATACTTAATAGAAGAAAATAAAACTAGTCAAATATACCTTTGAGCTTCCTCTTACAAACTTGAAGAATTCTATCCTAAACTTCGTCACAAATTTCTTCAATACTACCTCTATCATCCTTGGTACCTGTAATTACACATTCACACAAATAATTAAAATCAAAACCATGATACTCTTTAGTCTTTGTAGATACCTCTGTCATTCCTTTTGTCATTTCTTTATCACTGTCTTCTTCTCAAATAATTGGCCCCTTCCTTGGCTCACAAATGCATTCTCTCATCTCGTATGCAGTTGCCCTAAGTGTCTCCTCTTCCTTCATCTTCTACATTAATTTCTCGGCAAATCACTCCTTGATAGGTCACTTAAATCCTTTTCCTACATAAATTCCTTGTTTCAATCGTTCTTTGATTCCTTTTGTTGGCAGAAAATTTCGAAGTGATAGTGAACTAGGTTTGGCCTGAGTTTGCAACAAAAGAGGTCATCGTAGTCTAGCTTTTCGCCGACATTTTCACTTCCTTTTTACAAACGAGCGTCTCACCCGAGGTGAGCCAGAACCATTAAAATGATTAAGGGATCTAGATTAGTATCAAAACATCATTTGTGCCATTAACCTTTTATTATCCATGCGACTATGTTATGACTGAGGCATGCATTCATCACAAACTAACCAGATACATCATTCATATAAAACAAATAAGAAATTTTAAAATGGGGCTATACATTCATCAAATCGACAACATGGAAATTCCCAAAACTTCCTTTGCATTAAGACCACCAACCATTACATAATAAGTCAACTAGATCTATGATACTTTCTCAAAGCAAATATTACATCAAATTTTACAGCTCATAGATCAAATCTTCTGCATAGAGACAGAGTTATGTGACAACTACTAATATGAAACATACAAAACAAAGACTCGGTATATGGAAAAAGTTGCTTGATTCATCCTTCTATGCCTTCCTTTATAGGCTTGCTCACTTGATTTGTTCCTCACAGAGGTTGCTTTATCCCGCTCTACTTTTCCAAAATCCTAGAGTCGTTTCCCTTTTTCCTATTTATCATTTCAAAATTAACACCTCTATTCCTATTTCTGCAGGTGTACTTCCATGTTTTCCGGCTGCGTAAGACTCAATGTTTTAGTTCTTTATCGTAATTAAAGTTCCAGTGACTTGCTTGCGATGGCTTTGTCCATTTGTCTTCCACAACTGTTGTTCACAATATTAAAAAAAAACAAAGGACCCAACAGGCCCCGACCACAATCTATTGACTCGCCCTCGATTCAATGCATTGTTGGTGCATTTGTATCTTTATTTTCTTGTACTTCTCTATTTGCAGATGTTTCTCGTTCAAACGAAGGACCCAAATCTCGCATGGTCTTCAACACATTATCTTTGAAACTAGTGTAATCTGACATAGCAACGTTCCATGTATCCAATATTGCAGAAAGTTGTCGCGCAAACTGTGTAGCTATCTCGGCAGTAAATTAAGTTTGTTGGGACTTGTTGAGCTCCTAAATTTGTTCATTAGTATCGTTAGTGAGAGCGCTTAAAGTGATGAAGTGACATTGAATATCTAGATGAAGGTCATGGAGCACTCGCTTGGTGGCTTGTGAGGCATCCTCTACCTTGCGCAAAGAGCTATTTGACATTCTCTCGGAGTGGATAGACAGGTTGATTTTTCTTAGCAAGAACGCTACTCCAGTCAAAGACCTGACTGAAAATATCTTGAGAGTCTTGCATAAGTTGGGGAAGAGTGTCTTTGACTGTCGATGCTGAGGAACCTGCTCACAGTGTTGGGAATACGAATACGAATCTGAAATTGATTGCAAAATTCTACTCACATTAGCCCACAATTCCTGATTTTGCGCAACTGATTTTGAACAAGCTGCTTGAATAAACTCACAACATTCGACAGGGAAACAAGAGACGAGGTCATCAGGTTGTTCATCAACAAAGGCAACAACAACCGACGACATAGATTGAAATTTGGTACTTAAGTCTGATAATTGTTGCTCGAGTTGGGATTTATCCATTCACAATTGATCATGCTCGCTTGTAACCAAGGCAAGTTGATGCTAATGTTGATCATAGGTAGCAAAAATATTTGTACACCGGGATTCCATATGAACTAGTGATCTTAAATTTGTGTAGCAGAGGCATGAATAAACTGGAAAAGTTAGAGGGTAGACCATGAACTAATTGCATCTACCGAGAGTGTATCTAATAATGGAAATCTAACTTGGAGTGGTTGGCCACTAGTAACTGACTTCTTCAACTAACCCTGGGAAGAAGATTCTCGCTACTGGTCATGCTCCTTGGAGATGTACGGATGAAGTTTTAATAAAACTGGGGCTGGAAGAAAAGGGACGATGTAATGCTACTATGCAACAAGAGAAAATACTTGTCAACAATAATCAGGGCTAGTGATAAAAGTAGCGACTTATTCCGTAGAGAGAGATGAACTGGGTGGGGAAGAAGGGACATTTGAGGCATGAACAATTGGCTCAAAGACTAGTGACAATGGAGACAAAGGAGTGGCAGCGGATGGAAGCAAAATGATGGAAGTGACAACAACCTGATCAATATCCATGTCGGTAGGTTCATCAAACCCTACAATAGAATCAGGTCGGTCAGAGATGGTTTCTTCAGAAGTTCTCAGTGAAGAATTATAGGTGGAGTGTGGATAAGGGGGATGCTCTTCAGTGACAGGCATAATAGCTGTGGTAGTTATAGGACGTTCATCAGTGACATCAATGGCATTGGATGAGGTGGATGTAGGATTTTAATGGGTCTAGTGAGGGGAAAATGAGGTAGTGGTGGTGGTAGATGGTGGGAAAGTGGAAGCAACAGTAGCGGCACAATAGACATAGGCAAAATAGAATGAACAATTGTAGCTTAATGGGCCAAAGAACATACCTCTGTCCAAGTCGAACATGCTGAAGTAATTCATTCATGTGCTTTATTCAATAGTGGTTGGAGTCCTTCATCTGTATTAGTTGGACGTTTATGAGAGGAAGATGGAACATCTTCAGTTGAGTCCTTGGGGCGCATGGCATCAATACAATAAAGGGTTCGACCATCTTGCTTCATAGTAATTATCCCAGGCCGTGAAATAACCTCGTTGTGGAATGCATTCTCATTAAGGTAGAATGGAAGCTTGCACATAGAAAAGGTTGTCTGGTTAACATTAAAAGGTCGAATACAAGTACTGTTGTGACTAATCCCAAACCAAATTTGGTGAGCATAGCGGTCCAGTAGCGGGAGAGGTACCCTCAAGACATTGCGGGTAACACCAACCATATTGTTATACCAATGACCAAAAGCGAGGTCATTATAGTCGCGATTGGTTGTATCCTTAGTGTTGCGCCATGAGTGATCCAGATTGGATCATTATATTGTTTTTCATCCATCTCGGTGCAATTGGAGTGGGAAAAATGGAGGAATCATCTCACAAGACCGTTTTTACCGGTGGGACCCTGTTTGGAAAAACGAGGTATGAAACCTTATGGGAGTGTTTTGAGGCATCAAATGACGTTTTTTGGGAGTAAAACTTTATCGCTTTGGTTAAACGCCATTACGTTATATTCTACACATAGATATCTTTCTAATAGCACAAGAAGCGCATTAATCGTAGTCTATAAGCAAAAGTTATGCCACTCAGAAGTTGACCTTCCTATTTTTTCACACCTATAGTTCGGGAGGATGCCGCGTCAACCCCCATTATTCATGGAAAAGGGGCTAAACACGTGATTATGATGTAAAAAACCCTAGAAGAGTCTATATTGTAACTACAGTTAAGAGTTGATGTAGTCAAAATTAACCACTAGTATGCTATCAGGCTATGTTATAACCAGGCCACTAGGAGGAAGATACATTCCATTCTTTCGAGAGCATTTTGTTCCATAGCTGAGAAAAGATACCCAGGAGAGATAGGAGCTAAAGCACACAGAGAGGATCTTTGCATTGTAGCAACACACAGGTCACAAACATTACTTCTTTGTACCCGTAACCATATTTTTTCAGACAAATAAAGAGAGCAAAGCGACCTCACCTTCCAACTCGTTTTCTCCTGAAAGGGTTTCCCAAAGCATATTTTGTGTCGTATGTGTGTGTGTGAGAGATTATTTTTTCATTCTCTATTTTTCTGCATAATTTCCATTCTCTTGCATGCAATAATGACAGTTAAATATACAAATCTATAATTTTAATAAACTATAATATTGTAAATTTTCAGTATTTTAATATATTATTATCAGATATGTTGTGACGAACTGTCCAGTGGAATATTCATGACAATTTATAGATCATTTGGTATCAAAGCAGGTTTCTTTGGGTATTTTGTGGAGATTGTAGGGATCTAGATTAACAGAGTCGAAAATCGTAAAACTCTAATCATTAAACGAACCTCGTGATCCTGTAGATGTGAGGTTTACGTGGTTGGAGCAACAAGTCACAAATATCAACTACAATGTAAACCTTTTCACGGTGGCCTTGAATAACAAGCTAGGGATATTTGGAGAAGATAGGGGTTCGTATGCAGAGGAAAAATCAGAACAGGGTGTTGAAGAAAGTGTAACAAGGTCTAGTCTTCATAAATGTAATTTTGATCTTTGTACTTGTAAAAGAAAATAATTATTATTTTTGTAAATTGTAAAAATGAGTTTCTTGCTCATTGCATAGGTCAAGCACATGTTTGAGTGCTTCTAGGAAAGTCAACGAGTCAATGTAATTGTCAAAGACCCATGTGGGCATGTTACACCATGAAAATCTATGTATTAGAGTCAAAGAATACCTCCAAGCAAAGTCATGAGCCTCCTCCATATGTCAGCCTCAAAAAAAGAAGTGATTTAGAATTTTAAGGACAAGTCAACCTCACTAGATTAAGTCAGCCTAATAGGAGGGAAAAACTCCTATATACAGGGCCATTCGACCTTATGATTAGACCATCAAGTGATCTTTGAAATCAACGAAGAGGAGAGTGTTAGAAGAGGTGTGAAAAAGCAAGAAAAGGGTCTCTATTTCAGAGAGTAAGGAGGAGCATCCTAGCCGAAGTTGGGGGACTGATCTAGAGATAGATTTTTGTCACAAGTGCAAAGAGGAAGGGTTCATTCTGCTACTATATCAGATCAACAATCACAGTTATAAGAAGATTTTCGGTTGGTCTAGTGGAAGGTCACTAATTAGGCCTCCTCATCAAGGGAAGGAAGAGACACTTAAAGCGAAGGAAAAAGGACAAGTAAATCATCAATTCATGAAGATATCCTCCCACACATGCGAAGGAAAAAGACCAGACTGCTACCATCTCAGATTTGTAACTACAATAAGGAAGAGAGCTTGGATGAGTCAAGAATAAGGTCTTCTCCCTAATCAAAGAAGGCTCCACCTCAAGCGAAGAACAATAAGGAAGGGTGTTTCTCTTAGGGTATGCATAACTAGGGTTACTGCAACAAATCTATCACTTGAAGGAGGACGAAGAAGGAGGTCAAGGTGTAATAGGAGAAATTGATCTCGATTCAAAAGGAAAGGCTTGACTTGTGCTTGGAGGATCTTCTTGTCAAGGGTTTAGGATTTGGAATTTGTCAATTGAAGCTTCAATAAGAGAAATTTGCATAAGGGTTTTCCTCTCTAGGAGAGAGGTTTTCCGTTGGCTAAGAGCCAACATCTTGTGTTATTGTCTCCTTTTGTTTTGGTAACTGTTCGATGAAGTAAGAGAACACACACTAATAATAATAAGAGAAAATTGTGTTAATAAGAAAAGTAAAAAGTAATTCAAAAAATAGTTATCATCGTCAGAAGAATCTCTCCATAACCTTGATGCCCTAGATTCTTCAACATGAGGTTCAGAGGATTGGGGAGAAACAAAGAACCAGTTGAAGGACTCGAAAAATATCACCCCAGTTCGAGTGTTGTGATCCAATCACAATCCCTGTTTAAAATGGAAGCAAAAGTTGATATCAAGTCATACCACGATGAGATCGATGCTCTAAAGCTAAACCACTGGTTGCAACAACTGAAAGTTTATTTCAGTGTTGATCAAGTCGAGGAAGGGAAAAAGATCTCATTCGCGCGACTGAAATTAGAGGGCCATGCATTGACTTGGTGGGAGAGCCACACAGAAACCCTAAGGTGTTGAGGCTTTGTGTGTGAGACACATTGCCTGGGAGGACATCAGGCCAACACTATGTGTTGATGTCTAGATCCCAAAGTAGCAAGGGTGACGTTGGTCATAGAGCTCTGACCTCGGATGCGCTCCTGGATCCCTAGGTTGATGGTTAGCAAGTAAGCCTAATGGTACCTAGACTGACTAAAAGATTTAGTCCATCTTAGTCCCACCTGGATAGATTGCCTTGGTCAGGAATCTAGTTTGTGGCATCATGCGTGCCTAAACTGTTTGAGGACCTTGGATAGATTGCCTTGGTCAGGAATCTAGTTCATGGCATTGTGGTGCCTAAACACTTTGTAGATCATGTGTTTTGAGATCTTCCATGTACCTCTATAGATATATGTAAGTATGGATACCTCCCTAGTTAAGAGGGAGTGTTGAAGAATGTAACTAGGTTTGGTCTTCATAACTGTACTAAGTCAAAAAATGAAATATATTTGCAAAATAATTTTTATTATGAATTAAATTAACTTGTTAAAGCACGGGTTTCATGCTTAGGTCAATTATCATAGGTCAAGCCTCCATTGTAGGCTTTAGGATTTTTTATTTAAGTCAAAGTCAAATTTGTTTTGTCAAAGGACTCCTCTGTCAAGTCACATTGCATAGTCGGCCTCCAAACAAATCCTCCAAAGGTTGGCTTCACAAAAGGATCAGGTTGGCCAATTTTACTACGTGAAACAACTATATATAGGTGTGTAAACTTCAGTCAAATTGCAGAGAGCAAATATGAGTTTGTGTATTTCAGAGATAAAAAATCAGAAATTTTAGAAGAATAAATTCGGTTAATTACAGAGGAACATGTTTGGTTAGTTGAGGATCAAGTTTGAATTGTTGCAGGCAGAGATGAGACACAAGTTCGGTGTATCAAGGTGGAAGATAATTCGGATAAGAGGACTATATGACTACATGACGAGAGAGTTAATCTAATACTGAACCAAAGTGTGAAACTGGGCTACCACCACAGGATCGAAGACTGTACTATCTTTACACGACTGAAGAACTAGGCTATCATTACAAGATCGAAGACTATGTTTACTATTATTACTGGATTGAAGTTTACTGAAGGACTGTGTTAACATATGTATGCGACCACTACAAGATTGAAGCATATTATGAGTGTTGTCACCATAGGACCTAAGCACATTTGGAAAGCCACAAAACTAAAGTATGATACTATTGTTGTGTGATCGAAGCTTGCTTGGGACTGTCACAGGACCGAGGTATAATTGAAATTCCACAAAACTAAAACATGACATAGTTGCTGGACTAAAGCATGGTACCGAAGTTAAGAGTTGCAGGATTGTTTTGCGATAACAAAGTATTATAGAACGAAGTATTCAATACAAAACTCAGAACTGAAGCATGATGTAACAAGGTTGACTTGATGGAGGGAAGAAGTCTTTGGTCTAAGCTGTGAGGGTCATGGTCATCTCAATTTTTTGTTTGAATCTACTGAAGGAAGAATTCTTGACCAGGTTTTCCCCTACGTAGGTTTTTTCCTTGGTTGCATGCATACATCTCGTGTCCTCCTCTATTTATCGAATGGCATTAGTATTGATGATAAAAATAAGATAAATTTAAAGAAGAAAAACTAATAAGGAAACATCACAAGATAATGTCAGAATAAGAGAAATCATTAACTTGCCACCTTATTGGATTTCTAAACAGATAAGATATTCATGATCCAGCCACAACGAACAACCATGTAATCGGCTAATTAAAAACTTGGTACACCTCATGACCTCCCTCGTGGTACCAAAGATGGGTAATTCTCGCATAATCAACAAGTATGTTTTAACGGAGGAAAGTCAAATTTGATCTTGAGAGTAGAGTGGGTACAGGGTCTAAAATTCGGCTCCATGAAAAATTCAATGAGGAGGGAAGGGAAGAGAACCGAGTCCGAGAGGTCATTACCAACCAAGATGGCTTTGTCATATTTTCTAAGAAGGTCATCGTGAGAATGAATACGAGATTCAATGGGGAAGAGGGACACGGCAATTTTAAATGGGCGACGACTGTAAACAAAATGAATAGGAGGACAACAACAAAGCAGAGACTCAACGGAAGTTGACATAGGAGGCAGGGTGAAAATCTTGAGAAAACCTTAGGTGGAATGACATGCGAAAGACAACTAATGAGGGTTATATAGAAATGCATGTCAGGGGTTTGAAGTGACTTGACTATTACGCTATGGATATGCATCAGACTCGAAAACCCCACATAATGATGACAAGCCCCCAACTTGCCTTGAGTATTGAATTAACTGACAACCATAATCAAGGAGTAATGGAAAATCGTAGTGAAATGTGAGCAAATTGGATCACGAAATAACTAAGACAAGACTGGACTTAATGACTGAAAATATGGGTATTAATGGTGAATGAGAAGACAAGACGCGACAAAAAATCTCCTTGACCACAATTGCTTGCTGTGGGTCACAACTAAAAAAAAGTATTACTGACACGACAACTAAAAGAGACCAACTCGAACTAAGACTGACAAAACTACCAGAAGAAACAAAGAGTCTACTAAAAGGAATGACACAACTACCCTAAAACCTAACTAATACTCGCTTTTCAGAGAGCGCTTTAACAAGAATTTGATGAGCCAAAATAGGGCTTCAGCGGATCATCATTCACCCAACTAGGCAAAAGATGCCATCCAACTAAGAAAATTTTACAACTCCAGAGTCTCTAATTTCCATAACATAAAATGGACCAAGCCAATGCATTTGGAGCTTAACAAGATGCTTCAGATATTTTCTATCATAAAGTAACACACGATCTCGAATAGAAAATGACTTCTTCTTAATATGCCGGTCATGCCAAGCCTTTTGTCTCTCTTTCTCAACAGTCTGGTGGAAATATGCAAGGAAGCGATGCTCATCCAATTGCCATAATTCCTGCAATCTTTCTAGAATAGATTCATCCTCCGACATCTTAGTAGCGTGAGCAAGGTTAGGGACTATAAATTCTATTGGAACCATTGCCTCCCTTCCATATACCAACTGAAAAGGTGTATACGTATGCAACCGCTTGGTTATGGTACGATAAACCCATAATGTTTCTGGAATCCTCTCATCCCATTCATCCCTATTCACAAAACAAATTTTAGTAATACCTTTCTCCAAGATCTTGTTGAAAGCTTCAACAGTTCCATTTTCTTGCAAATGAGAAGGGTTACTCTTGTGATGCTAGATCATGAAGTTCCGCAACAACGCCTGAATTGTCTCATTGATGAAGTGAGAACATTGATCACTAGTAAGGGTTATGGGATAACCAAATCTAGTGATTATGTTCTCAAAAATGAACCGTGCAACTGTATTAGTTGTGCAGTCTTTAACAAGGCCTACTTCTTCCCAACGAGTCAGATAATATGTCGCGGTAATGATATATCTAGCATGAGAATGACAAGCAGGTGGGTTGATAGGTCCAATAAAATCAACTGCCCATTTTTCAAATGCTTCAAGTGTCTGAACTGGATGTAAAGGTAGCTCATCTCGTCGAGATGGCCGACCAACCTATTTACAAATAACACATTGCCTTACATATTCCTTGGCGTCCTTGAATAAGGTTGGCCACCATAGACCAGCTTGTAAGACCTTCCGAGCAGTAGCTTTTCCTCCAACATGGCCTCCTGCAACACCTGCATGACATTCCCATAAAACATTATCCCTCTCATGATCCAATACACATCTCCTCAAAATATGATCAAGTCCCATTTTATATAACTGGTCTACGATCATTTGATAATTGGCAGCGCGAACAACCATATGCCATTTTTGAGTGGGTGTATACTCCTCCGGGCATTGACTTGTTGCGAGGAACAATGCAATATCCTCCAAGTAGTCAGGAACAACTTCAATGCGGAATAAGTGGGTGTCCAACAACTAGTCATCAACTGAACCTCTCAATTCTCATGATTCAAGGCGAGATAGATGATCTGGACCCACATTTGATCTCCCTGTCTTGACAATGACTTCAAAGGTAAACTCCTAAAATAGCAAAGGCCAACGACATATTCTTCCTTCAAGCACAGGTTTATTAACCAAGTATTTCAAAGCCGAATGATCTATAAAAAATTTAAATGGACCTCCTAATAGATAGTGTTAGAACTTCTGGAGAGAGTATACCATAACAAGAGCTTCTATTTTTGTAGTGGTATCATTCTTCTCCGCAATAGAGAGTTTCCTACTTGTAAAATATATGGGATGATCCAAGTTTCCTTCTCTTGGTTGTGTCACGATAGCTCCAAACGCAATTCCAAATGCACGTATATGAACATGGAATTCTTTATTCCATTCGGGATAATCCAAAATGGGTGCACTGGTGATTTTCTCTTTGAGAGTGTCAAATACAGAATCACATTCAACAAACCAAACAAACTCTCTGATTTCTTTAAAAGCTTCTCTAGTGGTGCAGTGATTAAAGCATAATTTCGAATGAACTTGCGAAATACCCAGTGTGTCTTAGAGTCGATCACAATTGTTTCATAGTAGTTGGTGGTGGCATATTCAACATCACTACAACTTTGGCTGGGTCCACACATACTCCCTCCTTTCACACTATGTGACCCAATAACATTCCAAAGGGGACGACAAAAATGCAATTCTTCAAGTTTAGAGAGATTTAAAGCTGCCTGCATATGTTAAAAATAACTCTTAACAAGCTAGAATGGTTCTTTAGCAAAATATAAATTGTCCAAACATCCATGTAGACCTTTAGAAACTCATGAATGTATTCTTGAAAGGCAACTATCACAATTCGTGAGAAGACAACATGAGCATTCTTTAATCCAAATAGCATAACATTATATGCATAAGAACACCATTAAGTGGTAAATGTGGTTTTCCTCTTGTCTTCCTCTGCAATCCTGACTTGGTGATAACAAAACCATCAGTAAAGGAATAAGCTTCAATGCTCACAACATTGTCCAACACTTCAACATTGAAAGGAGTTAGGAATGGGTCGTGCACGCAAGCATTGTTGAAACTTCTATAATCAACACACTCTCTAATCTCCTAAGAGTCTTTCTTATCTTGGATGACAATAGGACTTATCCACTCAGCCTCATCAACCGGAAATATAAGTCTGGCAACCAACATCTTGTCAATCTCCCTTTTCACTTTCTCTTTTACCCTTAGATTTAATCTGTAAGTTTGATGCTTGACTAGTATTGCATTTGGTTTCAAGGCTATCTTCACCCCCCCAAGATCTCCTTTATTACCTTTTAGTTCAGAGACTGAAGCAGGAAATAAATCCTCATACTCTTTGAGCAGATCAAAAACTTCCTTGGTAGTTTTCTCATCCCAATAGTCACCAATGGAGGCGAGCTTGGGTTTCTCTTCGGTCCCAATATTTAACTTCTTCAACTTGAGTGGTTGCAAATGTGGTGCATCCATAACAAGGTCTTCTTTTATCCCCCTCTCCCCTTCGGATTCCTTAAATGACAGATGCCTCAATTCTTCCAAGTCATCATCAGGTTCTCTATTAATTTTCCCGCAAGCTACATCTTCATGGAACCCTGACTCATACTGATGTGCAAAGTCTCCATATCTGCTACATTCTGCTAAAGCACTCCCAAACGAGAATAACACCGTCTTAATAACCTTGAGGGCTTCAACTATCTTCTCATCAGTGTCATGAAATGTAAAATCCATGCACAACTAAGCAATCATTGCATCCCAATCTTTTGTTTGTCTTTTCAAATCCTCCTTCAAATACCAATCTACCAGAATAGTACCCAAGGTATGAACAAACAAATGTGTCCATATCGCAACTAGTATGCCATCATCCTTCTAGGTGGAAATACAACTCTTGATATGCCTTTGCGGGCTAGTACATCCATCATAGATAGGCATCTTATTGGAGGTTTTTTGTTTTTTGTTTTTTGTTTTTGTTTTTGTTTTTGTTTTGTTTTGTTTTGTTTTTTGTTTTTGTTTTTGTTTTTGTTTTGTTTTGTTTTGTTTTTTTTTTTTGTTTTTTTGTTTGTGTTTTTGTTTTTTTGTTTTTGTTTTTGTTTTTGTTTTTTTTTTGTTTTGTTTTGTTTTGTTCTTGTTTTGTTTTTGTTTTGTTTTTGTTTTTTTGTTTTTTCTTTTTGTTTTGTTTTGTTTTGTTTTTGTTTTTGTTTTTGTTTTTTTTTCCTGAAGGTGGGAATTTGTATATCATGGTAGTTTTAATAGTATCCCAATCATCAAGCTGGTCACAATGGGTTGTCCACCACATGGCAGGGGTTGCTTGTAAAGCAACATTGATCAAAGAGATCTTTTGACCTTCTTCTATTCATGAATCAACTTCTTGGATAAAATTTACAACAGATTCAATGCCATTAAAAACAGGTAATTGTGTACCTCAGTACCAATCCAACTAAGACATCTGACAATGGCACAATGTCGTGAATGAAGCTCATGAACCCCCTGCTACCAATTCTCCATCGCAACATCAAACCCCACTTCTGTACTTTGGACACACCTCCAGTTGATGGATCCGACCGTTGTGGGGTTAATATAATCTTCTCTCTTCCTGACAGTTGGTTGATACAATTGATCTAACAAATTGGGCTCTTCAACATCATCTACAGGCTCAATAAATCTTGGGCCTTGGTATGGATCCAACAGTTGTATGACCCGAACTCCATCCACCTCAAAGGTCATAGTTTCCCATTTAAATTGATCATTGCATAATTTTCAAATGCCCAGTCAATACCCAATAAGGCTGGATATGGATCCTTGTCACCCATAATATCAATTACTTAAAAATTTGCATAAGTCTTAACGCCTGCGATATCAACCTCGACATCTTCTAATCTTCTGATGGGGAAAATACAATACTGGTTTTCCATGCGTAATTGAATGGGTGAAAAGACCAATTTGGGTTTCCCTAGTGCCTCCCAAGTTTTTCTCGGTAAAATATTAACATCTGAACTGAGATCTAACATGGAATCCTTGATCTGGTATCCAACAATCTAAGCATCAACCCGAAACTCTTGTCCTGTTCTCTTCTTATTTCGCCGAACCTGCCTAGAATGTCTTTCAAGAAGATTAGCAAAAATGTATTCTTCTAAAAGTGAATCATCTTTCACAACAACTTTTAACTTTTTTCACAACTGACCAACAAGTTGCTCATCATTCATAATATGTAAGAATAACTTAAACCATTCCAAAATTGGTTGGGATATCTCTCGCGAGAGTATGCTACCCTGACATCGTAATTGACTGCACAGGTGGGTCAGGTGTGTGAAATATTGCTAACTCCGAGTGGGGCCTACCAATCCCAACTAAACTTCTCGCAAAATTGTTATCGATGTCTCCTACTTTGCGAGATGAAGGTCCCTCATACTCTCCACTTATTCGCAACTCAAGGATATCCATGTTATACTTCCGCAACGCCGAGCCTATTATCGCTTCTCTTATCCTTTGCAACGTTCTCCTTCTACACCTAATCTCTCATAACTTCCTTTCTCTGCACTTGTAAGCTATTCTCGCCCTTCACAATGCTCTAAAATCTTGTGCCTTGTGCAATTATTCTAGATCCATCACAACAACCCCTCATTTTCTTTAACTAGACAACATTTCTCCCCTAGGTCCGACCCCCAACATTTAGGGTTTTAAGCGGCCATTCGATCTTCTTGGAACGGTAGAAAATTTTCTTCAACCATCAATACCTTGATCCACAGGGGAATTTCTTTCAACAATCTTCCCCGCAACCCAAACTTGAAAATTGCTTCTGCTCTAGAAAATTACTGATGATCTTCAACTACAAATTCAATAATATAACCTTCTATTGTCGCATTCACCCAAAATCAACAACCCTTGTTAGATCTGTATCCAACCAATGGAGTTTAGCCAGATCAATTGTCGACCAATCTCTACAAATCCCAGGCCGACTTCCAACCCTTGCCTTGACTCGCAATCATTTTAACCAATCTTGTAGCTTCTCAGGAAACTCACACCAAAAGATTTTGTATTGGTCACAAGCAGGTTCAACATACAAAACTTCTGATTTAACCCAATCCAAGTTCTTCTACCTCAGTTGAGCTTGTTGCAAAATAAAATGATCAACTTTCTCATGCCACCAATTTTGAATACCTTTGCCAAAAATTCTAGATACCATGATCTAGATCCCTTTTAAATCTTAGGGTCTCGACAACGGAACCATTTGTTGGCGGACCATTTTGAAGTGATAGTGACCTAGGTTCGGCCTGATTGCCAACAAAAGAGGCCATCGTAGTCTAGCTTTTTGCTGACATTTTCACTCCCATTTTACAAAGGAGCGTCTCACCCGAGGATTAGTATCAAAACATTATTTGCGTCATTATCCTTTTATTATCCATGCAGCTATGTTATGACTGAGACATGCATTCATAACAAACTAACCAAATACACCATTTATATAAAAGAAACAAGAAATTTTTAAAATGGGGCTACGCGTTAATCAAATTGACAACACAGAAATTCCTAGAAATTCCTTTGCGTTAAGATCACTAGCCATTACATCATAGATCAACTAGATATGCGGGGCTTTCTCAAAGAAAATATTACATCAGATTTTACAGCACATAGACCGGGGCTTCTGCGTAGATACAAAGTTCTGCAGCAACTACTAACATGAAACATACAAAACAGAGACTTGGTATATGGAAAAAGTTGCTCGATTCGTCCCTCCTTCCTTTATAGGCTCGCTCACTTGACCTGGTCCTTGCAGAGGGTACTTGATTTCATCTTTGATTTGGTTTGCTTTTCCAGAATCCTAAAGCCATTTCCCTTTTCTTGTTGATCCTTTCAGAATTAACAACTCTTTTCTTGTTTCCACGGGCGCACTTCCCTGTTTTTTGGCTGCGAAAGTCCTAATGTTTTAGTTCCCTCTTGTGTTTAAAGTTTCAGTGACCTCCTTTCGATGGCTTTGTCCATTTGTATTTCGCAGTTGTTGTTCACCATATTTTCAAAAAAACGAAGGACCCAACACCTTCTTATAACAACTTCTTCAAATTGTTGAGTTCTTCCTTTATCTCAACCATCTCTTTGTCAAACTCTTCCTTACTCATTCTCTTCTCTTTCTTGTCAACTATCTTGGGATCCCTTTCCTTCTTGTTGTGGATTCTTTCTGGTTCCTTTCTTTGGTTGTTTGTAGTCATCTTCTCTTCTCCTGTGAGCTTCTCCATGCTCGTTGTAAGCTGCAATCTAACATTCTCTTTGTAGTCAGTCTTCAACACTGCTACTCTATGCCTCATCAAGCTTTATCCTAAGCTTAAACTTTTGGCATTGGTCCTATTCCCTAGAACCTCCTTCTTGAGCACTCCTTTACTCTTCTTTGGCTTTTGCACTGTTATAGCACCATTTACCACTCTTGGTAGATCTGATGCTTTGATTATGGCCTAGGGCAACCCTTCCTTCCAGACTTGGTCCAAAATCTAAAAAACAGTGTTTTATTCCCTATACGCTACTTTGCCCTATGATAAAAGCGTGTACACATAGGTCAACATATATCCAACCTGCGTACATATGTTAAAACACTTTAAAAAATTAAATTTCCTTAATTTCGAGTGGATTTCACGGGTTTTTCTATTACTCACCTCTTATTGCCCGTGGCCCAACTGTTTCCCAACTGAAAAAACTAATTTGGAGAGGTATAAATAAACCTCCATGGGAAGGCCTTAAAGGAGAAGAGATGAGATATTGATACTATAGTGAGATTATCCCTGATCGAGTCTGAAGAATCCTTGTGCCTCCTGCACTCCTCAGAGCTTCAGGAAACCCTTGTTTCTGTGACTATAGATATCCCCCATCTTGCTTGAGATATCCTTGTATTGGTGATGGAGGAATATTGCTGAAGGCCGGGAAAGGACGGATCCGGAGGACGGTTTCGCTTGGAGCTGGAGAAGGACTCAGGTCATATTTCTCCACCTTATTTATAGCTTACTTCAATAAAATGAATGTTGTTCTGTTTCCGATATGAAATGTGTTTATGCATCAAAATTATGTTGTAATTCATTTATGAATCTTATATTGATGTATAATTAGTCATTCATTTATATGATTTAAAGTTAACATCATGTATATGCTTTATGTTTCTACTATCGTGTATGTTCCATTTGAATAATTTTCAGGTTTCAAGAAAATTGGGAGAAGCTAAGGGTTTGCACCCTGCGGGATCTACCCAAACGAAGGACATTCGGGTAAGGACACTCCTACACGATTTAGTAGAATAAGGATTTTTGATGATTGTTTGAGCATTTCTTGTTGAGGTTTGCCCTCTGCTCTGTTGGGGTTCTCAACCCAAAGCCCTAGGGTGGTTTCACCCGTAACAGAATTAGCGACTCCACTAGGGATAACAATCTTGTTATTCTTGGTTTGGGTTGTTTGTTCTCAATCAGGGTTCACTTTCTTGATTGCTTGCTTTTACAGTATTGTTTGGTCCATTAGTATCCCACGCATTGAGTCTGATCTTCTTGATCAGACCTTGATTTTTGGTTTTCCTAATAAAGCTTTGTATACGCTGTTTTATTTGATTACAGTAGCGTATACACGCAGGTTTCTTTAAGGCAGACTCACGTATATGCGAGTTTCCTGTATTAGAAACGCGTGTGCACGCTTTTGTGTCTTTACACAGTTGCGTATGCAATTTTTTAGATTGTTTTTTCAAATCTTTCTACCCAGTTAGGTCTTCTGCCTGGTGGTTTATGCTGTTGTATGGTCATCTGCTGTCTGGAGAATTCATTTTTCCTGCAAGCTTTCTTTTTCAAAAATATCCTTCTCACTGAAAAGATTTGGCCTAGGATTGCTTCTTAAGCAAGTTTGTAGTTTGTATCTTGGGTTCAAGGCTTCGTTATGAAGTTCTTGGTTGTTCTGGTCTTCCAGAACAGAAAATTGTTTTCAATTTCATTTCTAACCTAGATTTCAAATCCCTTGCTTTGCTTTCCCTTGTTTGGTGGCCTTGTTGCTTTTCTTGCTTTTTGAGAGTCTTTTTGACAAGTTTGAAAGTATTTCTTTCTTGACCTTTTTGTCAGTTTGTCGAAATCTTCACTACTACTTGGGTCAGTTTGTACAAGTTCGTAGTCTTTCTTGTTCAAGTTTTATTCATTTTCGAGTTTATAACTTGCGAGATTGAAAGACTCCTTGTGCCTATTTATTGATCTTCCGAGTTTTAGTAGTACTTTTGTGACCTCGAAAATTTGTTTTGTTCCCTTTAAAAGAAAAAGCTCAAAAAAACTTTGTTTTTGTTTTTCTTTTTCCAAGCTTTTGGTTTACGGTTTCTTTTGTTTTGTTGTTGAGAAGAGGAATTGTGATCTTTTGCAATTTGTTTTGCTTGCTTTGGAGAGGTTTTTTTTTTGGACCTCTTCATTTTCAAGTTGGCTTATTGTCTCTATAAAGAAACACATTTTTGCTTCTTGTCTGAGCATTCATGCACTATCATTATACTTTGCATTAAGATAGTTTGCATTACAGAAATTTTAGTCTTTTTGTTAGCTTTTGGGTGTGTAGAGTGTGTTTTCTGGAAAAAAGAGAAAGTTGCTTGTACAAGTTTATTCGTAAAACTCTATAGAAATCCCTTTTCATTGAAAAAAATAATTGCATTGGCATGTAGCTAAGTTTCTATTGGTTTCTTTTGCGTCATAAAAACATCATC
Organism: Pinus tabuliformis; assembly: GCA_031772625.1. Taxonomy (NCBI): domain Eukaryota; kingdom Viridiplantae; phylum Streptophyta; class Pinopsida; order Pinales; family Pinaceae; genus Pinus; species Pinus tabuliformis. The sequence continues at coordinate 662,375,795 of CM062810.1, read as the reverse complement.
TGTTTCACTCTCGTAATTCCCCCTGAATTAAAGAACAGCTATATAAAATCAAGCGATTAATAAAATGAACTAGAACTTTTATTGTTGTCATTAACAAACACCAAGAAGTTTAGGTTCATTAGGGCCTTGGATTAGGTGAGTGGATAGTTAACTCTCCAAGGCCGCTCAAATTACAAAACTTAGAAGTTGAATAAAGAGTGAAACCCAATATCGTTAGAAATATCAGGAAAGCTCTGTGACTGGGAGTTAAGCACGAGGGAGAGTGAAGACAAGGAAGAGAGATACCCCCTCTCCTATTTGCTAGATCCCTCCTCACGACTCTTTTGCACAGATTTTGATACGAGTTGGTGCCCATAGTTTCCTTTCCTAGGGATCTCATAGGTGGTTTTGGAGGGGAATCCCTTGGCACTTGAGGCTAACATTACATCACGTTCAATAGTACTTATGGAGGGTACCCTTGAGAAGCTTGCACTGGCAAAGGCTGTTGTTTGGAGGTCAGCGTAACTGCTTCTGATGCCTTCGCTGGTAGGCCTGGGCCGTCATTATCCCAAACTATCTTCGGAAGGTCCCTTCAATTTTTTGTATTTTGGTGTCCAATCCTCATCACCTGGAGCATAAATACTGGGAAGTTGCTTGATTGGTTGTATCTTTAGGGACTTTATAGTTGAGTGCTCTTTGTTCTTTGTATATATTTAGCTTTAGGTATTTTTGTCTTGTCACTTTTGGACTTTAGATTTTGAGTGACTGACCTACCACTCTGCCGACCTTGAAAAGCTTTTGATCTTTCTTTTGAAAGTGGTGGAGTTGCCTCCTTAAGGGCAAAGGTTTTGATTGTGCATCTATCTTCCTTGGAAATTCATTTGTACATTCCCGTAAGGGAAGCATTTGCGATAAGTTAGATATGGCCCATATTCCTGTGGAAACCAACCAAGGTACCCTCCCAAAAGGGGATCCTTGTGCTTTTCTTTTCTTTGGAAAAGTTGTTACCCCCTTGATGGCCACTTTGAATATTCCTGGATTGAATGTTGGACTACCAGTTTGGCTGTAGTCCACTTCGAATATTCCAGATGTTCTTGAAGCTTATCAAACGAATGCTTTATTTCAAGGGCATCAAATGCGTTGTTCATCTTCTTTCCAAGAGAAATCTGGGATTCCTCTTCCTCCTCCCTCTTGTAATAAGAGATCTAAAAAGAGGAGAAAGAGGAAGATGAAGAAGAAGAATAATTCTATCCATTCATCATCAATCTCTGCTAGTCATGTTGAAGATGAGCTTTCAGCCACTGCAAGTTATGTTGGGGGCATAAGTCTAGTCATTGCAAGTCATACTATCAATTCATCCTCAACCTCTACTAGTCATGTTGGAGATGAGCCTTCAGCGGCTGCCAATCATGTTGGGGGCATAAGTCTAGTCACTGCAAGTCATACTAGCAAAGAGTCATTAACCTCTATGAGTCATATTTTTGTTGACTCACTGATTTCTTTGAGTAGGGTTGGGGGCAATAGTCCTATCTCTCTTGGGAAAGAGTCATTGACCTCTGCAAGTCATGTTCGGGACTCTCTGCAAACCACTGCTAGTCATGTTGGCGGAATGGAGGTTGATAAGAAAGTTAGGCGTGGAAGTCTTAAACCTAAGTTCCCTTGTAAGATATGCAAGGGAAACCATCTTACTCATTTGTGCCCTGGTATTCCAGAGGTACAAAGGATATGGTCCGAGTCTGAACTTTCACCAGAATTCAGCCTACCAAGTTCAGACTCGGACCATATCCTTTGTACCTCTGGAATACCAGGGCACAAATGAGTAAGATGGTCTCCCTTGCATATCTTACAAGGGAACTTAGGTTTAAAACTTCCACGCCTAGGTTTCTTATCAACATCCATTCCGCTACATGACTAGCAGTGGTTTGCGAAGAGTCCCGAACATGACTTGCAGAGGTCAATGACTCTTTCCCAAGAGAGATAGGACTAGTGCCCCCAACCCTACTCAAAGAAGTCGGTGAGTCAACAGAAATATGACTCGTAGAGGTTAATGACGCTTTGCTAGATGATCTGCAGTGACTAGACTTATGCCCCCAGCATGACTGGCAGCGGCTGAAGGCTCATCTCCAACATGACTAGCAGAGGTTGAGGATGAATTGATAGTATGACTTGTAGTGACTAGACTTATGCCCCCAGCGTGACTTGCAGCGGCTGAAAGCTCATCTTCAACATGACTAGCAGAGGTTGATGATGAATGGATAGAATTATTCTTCTTCTTCGTCTTCCTCTTTCTCCTCTTTTTAGATCTCTTATTACAAGAGGGAGGAGGAAGAGGAATCCTAGATTTCTCTTTGAAAGAAGATGAACAACCCATTTGATGCCCTTGAAATAAAGCATTCGTTTGAGAAGCTTCAAGAACATCTGGAATATTCAGAGTGGACCACAGCCAAACTGGTAGTCCAACATTCAATCCAGGAATATTCAAAGTGGCCATCAAGGGGGTACCAACGTTTCCAAAGAAAGGAAAAGCACAAGGATCCCCTTTTGGGAGGGTACCTTGGTTGGTTTCCACAAGAATATGGGCCATATCTAACTTATTCGCAGATCCTTCCCTTACAGGAATGTACAAATGAATTTCCAAGGAAGATAGATGCACAATCAAAACCTTTGCCCTTAAGGAGGAAACTCCACAACTTTCAAAAGAAAGGTCAAAAGCCTTTCAAGGTTGGCGGAGTGGTAGGTCAGTCACTCAGAATCTAAAGTCCAAAAGTGACAAGACAAAAATACCTAAAGCCAACTATATACAAAGAGCAAAGAGCACTCGACTATAAAGTCCCTAAAGATACAACCAATCAAGAAACTTCCAAGTATTTCCGCTCCGAGGGATGAGGACCGGACACTAAAATACAAGAAAGTGAAGTAAGGTACCTTCCGAAGATAGTCTAGGATAATGACGGCCCCGACCTACTAGCGAAGGTATCAGAAGAAATTACACTGACCTCCAAATAACAACCTTTTTCGGTGCAAGCACCCAAGATTCACAAGGGTACCCTCCAAAAGTATTGTTGAACGTGATGCAACGTCAGCCTCGGGTGCCACGATATTTCCCTCCACAACCACCTATGAGATCCCTTGGAAAGGCAAGTATGGGCGCCAACTCGTATCAAAATCCAGGCGGAACAGTTGTGAGGCGGGATCCAACAAGTAGGAGAGGGGGTATTTCTCTTCCTTGTCTTCACTCTCCCTCGTGCTTAACTCCCAGTCATGGAGGTTCTAAGAACTTCCATTGTTCCCTCAACCTTCAGTTGAAATTTTCTTGCAACACTCCTTGTTGCAACCTTTTCTGCCACAACTTTACTTTAAAAGCTTTTACATGCTCTATTCCTCCTTTGAAACTATTTCCACTATATTCTTTCTTCTGTTGCTACCCATTCCAATAATTTCAAATTAGTTGAAGAGAAAAATTCATTGCCTGTCATTTAATTTTCAATTATGCTGCAATCTCTCAATTCTCTTACTGACTACAATCTATCAGTTGTCCTGCTTGATGGTCCTAGCAATAGAAAAGTTCTTGTCTTCTGCTATTCTTGTTAATAGACGGATCCCTGAGCCCGATGATTTTTAAAATTACAATTCATAAACGTTACGGGCTTTCGGCTCGAGACTGTTAACTCCGTCTCCCGGCTCTGTTAAGTAATGTATCCCAACGTTGTCAAATGACGGACTTTTGTTACGACATTAAAAACACTAAGTTTTGTGCAACTCCTATGCATTCTATTCCTCTCACTCGATTTTGTAGCTTCCTCAGCTACGTTTTGTGGGTTCAAGCCTTGTATCCTCTGTCTCTCTACTTCGCCTATGCGCTCTATCTTAACTTCAATAATTCCTCCCAACCTTCTCTTTCCTTTGATATTGGAACAATATTGTGCTGATTGCCTTCCTTTGTATTCAATTCCTTCTATGGTCTTTGAATCCTCTAGTTAATGGATCGTTGATCCTTCATTGATCAACGATCAACGCCTCTCCCTCCTAAACATATTCTTCCTCCATGCTCTTCCGCTTCGACTTTGACTCTGATCCTACTTCTATCTCAATTCCTTCGCGTTCTTATACAAGTTACAATGTGCACTGATCCTACAAACATGTACACGTGGATCTCTCCTAAATTTTGATCATAACCTGCAATATACAAACTGTTATAATAACAAAGTTCCATATACAAAAGAAAAGACACGCAACTCCCTTAGTACACTCAATAAAGTATTCTTCATTAACAAATAAGCCAAATATATTTTCAATAGACTCTCTCTAGTCTGATTACAACAATGAAGGCTTCTTTGGCCTTGTGACCCTAATTGACCTTCAACTCCACTCAATCCTCTATCGCACACCTCTCTATCTCTTTTTTTTCATTAATTCAATATATGAATAAGTACGTAAACAAGTTCCTTCTAGATCCATGAAAAGTGGATCTAAAATTTAATTTTCGCTACAAAATCCAAAGCTCTCTTGAATTCCTCAAACAAATTAACAAGGCTCTAAAATTGCTAGATTACATTGCAAAATAAAAGTTCTCCTAATCTAACCAAATCCCCACTTTGAAGAACCCACTCCTCTAGTAAAAATGATCGACCTTCTCCGTCAATTTGGTTTTACGATGCTCCTTCATAAAAATACCTTCTCAACTACCCAAAATTTAACAACCACCTTCTAAGTTTGCAGACATTTAACGAAACTTGGGATCATAGATGGACAACTTTGAAGTGATTTTCCTTAATATACATTCTATTAGGTTCTTTCTTGTATAAATTAAATAAATAGATTATTTTAACTCATTTTATCCGTTACATTATTTTTGTACTCTATTAAGGTGGGCAATAGTTTGTCAAAACTCTAAAAAATATAATATCCTTACCATGTTGATACTTTCTAAAATGAGATCACCTTCGAATTTTGAAGAGATTTAACAAAATGTGAAGAGACTTTTACTTCCCAGTTTTGAAAAAAATTGTCGAACATGTAAACCTAATGTTAAAAACTTGACTGGGCTAACTATCAAGGGCTTTGGAAGGGCTCTCGAATCCACAATTCAACTTTCTAAGTTCTATCACCATTTTTTATTTCTACAAACAACTATGAGGCATATATTTATTGAAGAGATTCAGATAGAACAATACTCGAAACTTCTATAAAATGAGCTTTGTACCTAAGATTGCCAAACAAATATTGTTTGCTGGTTCGTTGATAGGACATCGAAAGTATGTTTATAGCAATGACTAACAACTTTAAGAGGATGCAAGCATATACCAATAGTTAATTAAAAACTAATCAAAGGTTCTAACAAAGATATACATTGTTGAGTTATAAAGATTCTTCTAGATGCAAACGCCTCTTGTTTTCACTATGTACTCTTACTCAGTAATCATGGTATTTACTAGCAATTGCCCCTAAAGGTGCAAAGATACACCGAAGGAATGGAAAATTTGGTAATAAGATTCTTGAACTATTTTTTGGAGTGGGACAATAAAAACAGATAGACGAACTATTTTCCTCTATATATTCATTAGTTGAATGGATGGGAGGTCGGCAAAGAAAAACCTACAAAATGGAAAGTGGATGATGATATTTATTGAGACATCTAAAAACTAATGCTGATATTGATTGAGGCAACCAACAAGTTTGTGGTTTTGTATTTTATGATTTCCAGAAACTGATGTCAAAACTGATACTGATAATCAAGATTTGAGAGACTGAGATTGATATTGGATGAGGTATACAACAAATTTGTAAGTATGTATTTTATAATATTAAAATCAAGATTTCCAGAAACTGATATATCTAAGTAATTTCCAGAAATTGATATACTACACAAGTTTGAGTGAAGAGCAGAATTCGCAGGACTTTGGCGAACACAAGAGTTTCTCAGTAGGGTAGTCTTGTCATTCCCACATTTCATCACTTGCTAGGACTTAGACGACTAAATTTTCAGGAGAATCCAACCACTACAAATGGTAATGTCTCAGGCGACCACCATGAAACTTCCTCTTCCAAGGAGGAAGACAAAGACAAGGTACAAGGTCAAGCAGTGAAGCCATGATGACTTTAGGGGAGTTAGGGATGTTGTGTAGCTTGCCATATTTCCCTTACAACATCCATATTTCCTTCTTCATTGTTTAGGGTTTGTGATTCATGGTTTTTGTCCTCCCTTGAGACTACCTGATTTTCCTCAAGGATTTCAAGGGTGGTGGATGCATCTGTTGGGTAAAATTTATGGCTCAAACAAAGTTCTTGGAAACAAGGAAAGCTCTTACCATCTTGGAAGGTTTTGAGGGATGTGGAGTCCATATTTTGTTTCCATTCCACTGATGTGAAGGGCCATTGTCTATGGTGCAGTTGGATTGTTGAAATTGCTTATGGGTTTGTCCAGTGCAGAGGAGATTTAATTTCCTCACTTCTTGGTTCATTCAAGCATACTTGTGCATCTTACCTTACGACAATCATAATTTTTCCAACTATTATAATGAGAGCGATGATTTTAAGAAATTTTGTAACAATATTGCAAGCAATGCAGTGAACTGATTCAAAAAGGGTCAAGCAGTGAAGCCAGGATGACTTTAGGGGAGTTAGGAAATGTTGTGCATCTTGCCATATTTCCCTTACAACATCCACCAGATTCCATTGTTTTTTTTTTATGGGATTTCATCAATGTTGTTAAACTGGTGCAAAGTATCTTATCCTTCTTCATTGCTTAGGGCTTGTGATTCAAGGTTTTCGTCCTGCCTTGAGACTACCCGATTTTTCTCAGGGATTTGAAGGGTGATGGATGCATCCATTGGGTAAAATTTATGGCTTGAACAAAGTTCTTGGAAACGAGGAAAGCTCCTACCATCTTGGAAGGTTTTGAGGAATGTGGAGTCCAGATTTTGTTGCCATTTTAGTGATGTGGAGCTCCATTGTTTATGGCATAACTGGATTGTTGAAATTGCTTATAGGTTTGTCCAATGCAGAGGAGATTTACTTTCTTAAACTCAAGATTGAAACGTACATCACTTTGGAATCTCTCTTGAGCAGATATGGGCATTCGGCATTCGTTTCCCAACCCTGGGAGAATACCAGGTGGAATCGAGATTGTAAACGCTGCGTTAATCATCGGGACTTTGTCCTTGGCCCAGTCAGCATATAGAAAAATTAGGAGATTTTAGTTAAAAGGTAGAAAGGGGGAATGAACGTTAATAAGAACATAATTAACAAATATGAGCTAAGGACTCTCGGAGAGGGAAGTTTCGCAAAACTTTTTGCAGCCTACCTTGACAATTGTTTGACAAATCAACAGTAGAAAACAAAGTAAAAGTGACAATTGTACTGTGGAAAAAAAAGTAGAAAGAAACACCTTTGGTGTAATTATATAATTTAATTTATGAATAAATTTGATGTGTATATTTTAATTTTTTTTTAAATATTATTTTCTTTCTTATTATTATTTTAAATATCATTTATTAAATTTAATTTTCTCTTAAGTCTTTACTCACAAGTTTATATTTATAAATTTTATTCTAAAATTTCTTAATAATGATGGATGTTAGTCCTAACCTTTTATATAATTAAAATTCAGATTTTAGAAATATTTTTATATTTTATAATTAAAGTTTGAAAATTTTCATACATGTATAAACTAAGTTGATAAGTTAAATAATTTTGATTCACTTAATTATAATTGATTGTTTGCCTAAATAATATTTAAGCTACAAATTATTCAAACATACATTTCATTTTATTAAATTAATTATGATTGATTTATTATTTAAATAATATTTAGAGTTTGAAAATATTATTTTATTTTTTACAAAGTTTATTTTAATTTTTCATAAAAATCAGAATTTGGTAATAATTTGAATTATATTCTTTGAAAATATCTACAAATACTTCAAATTTTACATGATTTTACTAAATTGTTAACTTCATTTCAATAAATATTGTATTTAATTTTTTTAATGAAATATTATAATTTTACATAATTTTATTAAATTGTTATCATGATTTTAATATTTTCTTTAATGATATAGTATAATTTTTATAATTAAATACTCACCTCCTATATATTAAATTTAAAATTAAACAAAAATTATACGGCAAAAGTTTGGATTTATACTTAAATTTATATTTAAATTTTATAATTTATATTTACACCGAAGGTGTTTCTATTGAATCAGTGGTATCGTCTATCTTACAGTGGAGTTGTTACTCTATTTTGTTTTCCACAGTTGATTGAATCAGTTGTATCCACTAACTTTTTATTTTCCACAGTACAGCTGTCACTCTTACTTTGTTTTCCACCGTTGATTTGTCAAACCGTTGTTGAGGCACATTCCGAAAACTTTGGCGAAACTTCAAACACTGTAGCCGGCTCATGCTGCCAAAACTTTGGCGAAAATTCAGATACTTTCGACAGCTCTTTTTACCAAGTTACGGAATAAATGGAAATAAAACATTTAAAATCCGAGTGGATATTTTTTCCAGGTGCAAGTCAGTAAATTAGATCTGTTTAATCTAAAATTTAGATTTATAATTAAATATAAATTATAAAAATTAAATATAAATTTAAATTTAAATTTAAGTATAAATCAAAACTTTTACGTATAATTTTTGTTTTATTTTAAATTTAATATATAGAAGAGGTGAGTATTTAATTATAAAATTATATTATCATTACAGAAAAATATTAAAATCATGATAATAATTTAATAAAATTATGTAAAATTATAATATTTCATTAAAAAAGTAGTCGATACAACTGATTCAATCAACGGTGGAAAACAAAATAAAAGTAACAGCTGTACTGTGGAAAATAAAAAAGTAGACGATACCACTGATTCAATAGAAACACCTTCGGTGTAATTGTCATGATGATTTCAAAAGCATTTACACTATGAAGACGATGAAAATTGAGTAAAAGATGATAAACACGTAAACCTTCAGACCTTTTTACTTGACAAAAACAGGTAAGTATCATAGATAACCAATCAGCTAATGAAAAAGATCACGCTGGGATTATCTAGGATGATTCCAAAGTTCAAACAATGTCGGCAAGCTATACCTTTTTGCAGTGAACACGCACATATATTAGACATCATACGTAAAAAAGTTTTTAACTGCATAATCTCTACAAAAAGAACCATTAGTCAAATGCATCTCATATCCAAAGATTTGTAGCAAAACAAGAAAGGTCCTTTGTGGACCTAGATCCTATGCTCTTCATGAATGATGATGTGTCCTGCATCTATATCGTTCATTTATTCCAGTCTGGAGAATGTGGCATAGACCAAAAGCATGATCCCTGTGAAGACACCATTGCCTGATAACTCTGCTGAGCATTTATCAAAGCAAACTTCACAGTCGAAGATCTTAGCTCCTCCTAAATATCTTGTCGATTGTTTCACAGGCTAGCATACTGTCACCAGGTCTCAAGAATGCACCGATGAGAATTCACGTGTTTGGTTAGTACCCTTAATTGTTTATTGGGAATTTATGTATATGTGGCATTGTTTTCAACAAGTGCCTCGTACAGGAGTGCCTGAGAAATTTGGTTAATTTTCACATGAATTCAAGATTACAGAAATCAATCCCCAGAAGAAGAACTTTCAGTTCCAGGAGTCTCAACTCAATAAATTTTACCTCAGAAAAAGTATTATAAGGAATCAGATTGCCCCTCAACTCTCCTAAAAATCTTATCATTTTGTTGTGTGGCCGGCCCTATCACTGTTTAAAACATTAAACAATTGACAAAGCATTATTAAAATAATGTTATCTGCAGAAAAAAATTCCTGGTCTAGGAAAGCACAATTACATATATGAACTATGTCTGACATAAGCTTATCCCTGTTGGTCAAAATTGTCATTGATATCAATATGAGCATTGATGAAGATAATAATGGCATGGATGATTGTTGAAGGTCACACTTGGAACTCTAATGAAAAAGCCCTAAATGCCCTAATCCTAAAAAGCTTGAAGGCCTAAAGTTTATGAAGAAGGAGCCCTAAACATAAAATACTACAAGCTGTCATGAATAAAATAATGATGACAGTTTCACAAAAATAATTTTATTGGTGGTAAAATGACCTTATTTAAGGATGGGATTGGCATAGGCTTGTATAGGACTTTTTCCTCTTTCCAACGAGCTATTACTTGTCCTCTAATTCCTCATAGTCCGAGAGAAAATGATTTTTTAATGATGAAATATTATATCTTTTATGCTAGCCGACCTAAGCCAACATATGTAAGTCAGCTCCATGGCCAATTGACGTGTCTCTTCGTCAAATGTCAAATCCTGTATAAATATAAAAGGTTGAATTCATCATTTCAGATCATCCATGTAATTTTAGGTATGTTCTATGCTCAGAGCAATTTATTTCAATTTTCACAGTTAGCTCAATATCTTTTCCAGATTAACAATCACATCAGCATTAAAGTAAATTGCAGATAGAACATAAACGTAGATCGTAGAAAACAAGCCAAGATAAGAGGACACAAGATGTGGCACTACCCAGGGACAAACCCCAAAGTGGGGAAACCCTTGATCAATTCTTCTTATATGTTCTTCAATAGTTCAGCAGAGAGAGAGAGAGAGAGTACATTTACAACAGAAGTCAACACTTTGACTTATCTAAATAAGAGCATAGATCATCTCTAAGAAGATGATACATGAGGTAGCTGAACTCAGTTGAAGACATGCTGCTTCAATTGATTCTCCATCGCCTTGCTGCACCTATCATTGTGCTCCTCCTCCTCGTCCTGATTCTGATGGAAGTAGGTGTCATTCGTCCCAGCATTAGTCCTTATTCATCACCGGTGGTCATGGTGCTCAAGAAAGATGGGGAGTGGCGGATGTGTCCAGACTTCAGGGCCCTCAATAAGTTGACAGTCAAAGATAAATTTCCCATCCCGGTGGTTGACGATTTGCTGGATGAACTCAATGGGGCTCAATTCTTCACTAAGCTGGATCTTTGCTCAGGCTACCACCAAATTCGCATGAAGGAAGTCGACATTCCAAAGACTGCTTTCAGAACTCATGAACGGCATTATGAGTTCTTGGTCATGCCATTCGGTCTTTGTAATGCCCCCTCTACTTTTCAAAGCCTTACGAACCACATTCTCAAACCATATCTCAGGAAATTTGTCCTTGTCTTCTTCGATGACATCCTCATCTATAGTTGCACTTGGGCCGCACATCTTCAACATGTAGATCTACTCTTGCAACTGCTCCGCAAGCATAAATTATTTGTCAAGATGTCCAAGTGTTCGTTTGGCATGGAAGAAGTTGAGTATTTGGGCCACATTATGGGGCGTGAAGGTGTCAAGGTGGACCCCAAAAAGATCCAAGCAATGTAGGATTGGCCTCAACCTAAGACCTTGAAGAGCTTGAGAGGATTTTTGGGTCTCACAGCCTATTATCGTAAATTTGTTTGCAACTATGGTCGCATAGCGAAGCCCCTCACTCAACTCCTAAAGAAAAATTCATTCTTCTGGAATGAGGAAGCACAACAGGCATTTACAGCTCTAAAAAATGCCATGTGTTCCACTCCAGTCTTAGCACTCCCTGACTTCACCAAATCTTTTGTCATTGAATGTGATGCTTCGGGTACAGGTATTGGGGCGGTCTTAATGCAGGAAGGGCGACCTTTGGCCTTCACAAGCCAACAACTAAGTGGGAAGAATCTAGGCCAATCTACCTACGAGAAGGAAATGATGGCCATCTTACATGCAGTAGAGACCTGGCGACCTTACTTATTGGGGCGACATTTCCAAATCCGCACAGATCATCACAGTCTTAAATATTTTTTGAAGCAACGCCTATCCTTCCCACAACAAAATAAATGGCTCGCCAAAATGCTGGGATATGATCATGAGATCATTTACAAGAAAGGGAAAGACAATAGTGTAGCAGATGCATTATCTCGCCAATTTGAGGAGGAAAGTACTCTGCTAGCAATTTCCCTCCCCATTCCAGAATGGATTGAAGAGGCTCGCAGGGAATGGTTTTCACATCCCGGGCTCTCCCAACTCATTTCTCAATTGCAGGTAGATCCAAATTCCACCAAGGGCTACTCGTGGCAGGATGATATTCTTCGCTACAGGGACAGAGTCGTAATATCACCAACATCCACCCTCAAAAGTCGCATTTTGGCAGAATTGCACTCATCCCCCATTGCAGAACATTCAGGCTTTCAGAAGACGTATGCTCGCACCAGAAGATCATTTTTTTGGACAGGCATGAAAAAGGACATCCTTACTTTCGTAGCAGAATGCGATGTCTGTCAATGCCACAAAGGGGAGACCGTCAACACACCAGGCACATTACAACCGTTGCCCATCCCGACATCAATTTGGACGGAGGTTTCTATGGATTTCATTACAGGTCTTCCAAAGTCAGGAAACAAGTCAGTCATCATGGTGGTTGTGGACAGACTTTCGAAGTATGCTCATTTCTGCGCCCTACCCCACCCGTTTACACCAACTTTGGTCGCTCAATCTTTCATGGATCAGATCTTCAAATTGCATGGCATGCCCACTTCTATTGTGTCCGATCGCGACCCAATCTTCACCAGTAATTTTTGGCAGGAACTCTTCAGGATACAAGGAACTCAACTAAAACTCAGTACTTCCTATCATCCGCAAATGGATGGTCAAACTGAAGCCGTCAACAAATGTCTGGAAACCTACCTTAGGTGTTTCACTTCAGAAAAGCAACATCTTTGGGTACAGTGGTTACCTCTGGTTGAATGGTGGTATAACACCAACTATCATGCCACCACCAAAATGACTCCCTATGAAGCAGTATATGGTCAACTCCCTCCTTCCCCTACTTCTTATCTCAAGGGGTGCTCAAAAGTACAAGAAGTGGATCAACTCCTACAACACCGCGCAACCATGCTCGCCCATCTTAGAGAGAATCTTCATCAAGCTCAAAACCGCATGAAGCAACAGGTAGACCAGCATCGCTCAAAGCGCCAATTTCAAGAAGGGGATCAGGTCTTTTTGAGGCTGCAACCATATAAACAAACATCACTCAAAGACAAGGGTTGCCAGAAACTATCTCCAAAATTCTACGGACCATATCAAGTACTTCAGCGCATTGGAGAAGTGGCTTACAAGTTGGCTTTGCCACCTACTGCAAAAATCCATCCAGTTTTCCATGTCTCATGCCTCAAGAAAGTGATTGGGAACAATTGCAGAATTCAAACCAGTCTACCTGAATTGGATGAAGAAGGGTCAATCTGGCTCCAACCTGAACAGATCCTAGACACACGAGACAGGCACTTGCAGGGCCGCATGATTAGGGAAGTCCTCGTCAAGTGGAAAGACACCTCTCCAGAAGATGCAACTTGAGAAACAGCCACTATTCTTCAGCAGTTTCCGCAGCTTCAGCGTTGAGGACAAGGCTAGTCTTAAGGGGGAGGGCATGTTAGGGTCCCACCCTAACCCCCTTATTTATGTAATGGGATCGAGTCTTAGTCAAGAGTCAATAAAGCGCATATTAATAATTGTAAGTGGTTAACCCGCAATTAATGACGGGACCACAGTTAGTTGCAAATGGGCTGTAGTATTAGATATATGATACTAATAAAACCCATGGTATTGATCCTTGGTATTGCATGTATGAGTCATATATAAAGGATAGAGACTCCCTGCGAGGAGCATCATGTCTTATTTTTGTATCGAGCTCTGCTCTATTGGAGGTTGCCCCCTCGAAGAGGTCAGTGAACATTGCTTTCTGAATAATAAAATATTTGTTGTTGTCTCTCACTGTTCTATGTTCTGGGTATCTTTCTTCGCATATTCTGTATTTGGGTATCTTTTTGCAGGTTAAGAGCATAACACCATTGATAGTACTACTATGGTCCCTAACCCCATTTCCCTACTCATTGACTAGATGAGAGGTACATCCCATGAGTCCCAGACTGCATGGGTTGGATGCCTCGACAGGAGAACCACTCATCCTATCCCTAAGTCGCCACGGGGTATCATAGGGGTAGGCTGAGCCATTCACCCAGTACACAGTGCACCATTAGGGGAGGGTGAGTCGCCCTATAGTCGCTTGTTGCTCCACGAAGTACCCTAAGCCCCCCAGAGCTCCCAGAGCTCAATGCATGCATCATGCAGGACCCTCATAAGAGGATCTCTCAACGAACCAAGTCGTTCGAGAAAGTCACAAATTTGACCTTTCCTCGGGGCTTCGACAGAATGTCTGCGACTTGCACATCAGTCCCAATGCGATGGAGCCTTCTCGTTCATCGATGTACCATATCCCAGATAAGGTAGTATCTGATGTCTATATGTTGGAGCAATCATTGAATACAGGATTCCTCAACAATCGAGTCCCCCCTTGGTTGACACAGAAGATCATGGTGGTATCCATCATGTGTACAAACAGCTCACTGAAGAGCTTCCGCAACCAAGCAGCTTCACACGAGATCATACTCATAGCTATGTATACGGTCTCAGCGGTGCTTATAGCAATCGACTTCTGCTTCCTGCTCATCCAAGATATTGAAGCAAAACCCAAAGAGAACCAGCACTCAAAAGTGCCCTTGCGATCCTCCACACTACTTGCCTAGTCAACATTCGAATAATCATGTAGCTTCATATTTTCAGCAGTGTATCTCAATCTATGAGTTATTGTGGCCTGAAGATATCTCAGAAGATCCTTGGCACCAATCCAGTGAGGTTCAACCAAAATATGAGCCCAACATGCTAACTGTAAAACATATATCTGGACGGAAGTTCACCAAGAACATCAATGCGATGGGTTTATGAAACTCAGAGGCATTTCCCAAATCTGGTTCGGCATCACTACCATATAACTTCTGAAAGTAAAGATCCCCGAGGTAGTCATGGGCTTGCTGTTTACCATTCCACATTCGAAATCCAACTCCCTCTTACTTCTGCAAATGAGAGGGTCTGCACCTGTCAGAAATAGGTCATCCTCAGAAGGTGCAGGTATGAGAGGTTTATCATCCACAACCTTCAAGCAATGGTTTGGAACGGCTTCACTCCTAGTGAATCTCAGCGTCATCAGACAGCTATCAATCCTCTCATACTAAACCCAGGATGTTTTGCTTCAAGCCATAGAGGGCTTTCTTCCACTTGCACACATGAGATTCCCGATCATGAATCTCAAACCCCTCAGGTTGTTTCAAACCTGTGGACCTGCTATATGAGGGGAATGGTCCCCTTTTAAGATTTTCATTCGGTACATCTTAGACATGTACCTCCATGCTCTTTTTGAATTCAGGCATCCTTGTCATCATCTGACTCACATCAGGTAAGGCCCCATAAAGTAGACCTTCGGTCCTACAGATGAGATGTGTCAACTAACATGGTCCCCAATGGACTTCCTGCAACTTGATACAAATTTCCACCCCTGAACTCAAAAGCATCTTTGAAAATTCCGTTTTCAAACATGTACCTTTCCATCGATGAATGCCACCCTGAAACCTTTGACTTCCATTGCCAAAATGGACAACAGGTTCTTCTTGCGATCAAGTACATAAAAGAGATTCTGTAAATGAATCGATTTACCCTCATTCACTTGAAGGGTAACATTCCCTACACCCTTTCCAGGATAGGTGGCATTGACTCCAAGTATAATCTCACGATTGTTTCCATCTCTACCAAGTTAGAGAGAGCACTCTTCTATCCGATGAAGTGCCTTGAAGCACTACAATCAATAAGCTAAATTCCCAAAGCGTCTGAAGGAGAGGGCCAATACAAGACAATGCTTCTTTATCTTATCAGAAACAACATTTGATTTTTCATACCTGGGGTTCCTTGCTTTCTTTGAAGAGTCGGCCATTTCCTTAATGACCTGCATTACCTGTCATTCCTCTAATCATTGAAGATGTCCCTGGAATGATTGTTACCATCATCAAGTGATGTGTCCGTACCATTCGGACACTCCTTTGCATAATGGCCGAACTTATTACAACCAAGGCATCTGCCTTTTCTTCCACCCTTAGATTCGGACTTCCCATTGAAGTGATCTTTAGGTAGGCCATCAGAAGCTTCCACTGCGCCATTCTGATAATATTCTCTGCTTTGATTTCACCCTCGGTGAATTTGAAGAGGGATGAGGAATCCATTGTTCCTTTTGTCCTTTCCCAACTGTCTTTGGTGATTGCTCTTTCACTCTTGCTTGGGCTTTGTCTTCACCTCACCTCTGATACCATGTTAATTTTAGGTATGTTCTATGCTCAGAGCAATTTATTTCAATTTTCACAATTAGCTCAATATCTTTTCCAGATTAGCAATCACATTAGCATTAAAGTAAATTGCAGATAGAACATAAATGTAGATCGCAGAAAACAAGCCAAGACAAGAGGATACAAGATGTGGCGCTAGCCAGGGACATACCCCAATGTGGGGAAACCCTTGATCAATTCTTCTTATATGTTCTTCAATAGTTTAGCGGAGAGAGAAAGAGAGAGACAGTACATTTACAATAGACGTCAACACTTTGACTTATCTAAATAAGAGCATAGATCATCTCTAAGAAGATGATACATGAGGTAGTTGAACTCGATTGAAGACATACTGCTTCAACTGATTCTCTATCGCCTTGCTACACCTATCATTGTGCTGCTCCTCCTCATCATGCTGCACCTCACTGTGTTGCACCATGTTGCACCCATCATCACTATGTTGCATCTCATCATGTTTCACTAGTCATGATTGTACCCATCACTGTGTTCAATGTATACTGTAAAGTATCATCACGCAGCACCACTGTCATTAAGTTGCTCTTCATCACATGCTCCCATCACCGGGCTGCACTCGATCATTATACAACACTATATTGTTGTCTCTAACACCATGCTACATCCAACTGCTACATCTAGATATGTAGCCACATCCATAGGTTGTATCTTAACATGTTGCATCAACTGTTGTAGCCAACCATAATGCTTCATCAATATTATCCACCAGGTGACCTTGTTGTCCCATGCATCTTTGCAGCACCATATATCTTTGCAGCACTATGTAGCCCAGCTGTCCCATGTATCTTTGCTGCACTAGTTTCCTTGCTGTCCCATGTATATTGCTGCACTAGTTTCCTTGTTGTCCCATGTATATTGCCTAGCTGTCCCGTTTACTAGCACTGTTGTCCCTTCAACACTGTTGTTCCGAGTCTGCCTTCATTGTTGCTTATGATGTGACTGGTTAGGGCATATGGCAACCCTTACACAACCATCTATCAGTCCACAAGGACTGCAACATACCTTCATGAGACACCTCCCCTAGCATGCTGCTATTCTGGGCATATTTGAGCCCTCAATTCACCTTACGCAAGTACTAACTCTGATGCTATGGCCTGCGGCCTAGCACACAGTACTTATGTAGCTAACGGGTTGCACCATACAAGTATTAGTATAGGTCTCCAACTTGGCCTACCCAGCAAGTAACCTCAGCGTCCTTCCAGCAGCTCAGTGCTTTGTTTTAACCCTTAAAACAGTGTCTGATCTCCTCGTTGTCTTGGCCTCTTCTTGCTCGTGCTAGGACTGCGGCTAGGGCTTGCTAAGGCCTCCCTCGGCCTTCTTAATTGCGGCTAGGTTTTGGTGTTAGGACAGCATAAGTAATTGCTGAACATCCCTCATTACCTCGACCTCTTCTTGTGCGGTTTATCCTCCTTCAACGAGCTTTCTCCAAGGTATGCGTTGCACTAGGGCATCCTTAGGACTACGGCTAGGGCATCCTTAGGACTGCGGCAAGGGCATCCTTTAGGTTAGCGTAGAGATTCCTTCCATGGCTTCGCTCACCTGTCATCTTTGCTGCGGCTAGGGCAGCCTCCTTTCCTCCAACGTCTAGGGCTTCTTCCTCCTAGATTTCTCTCACACTAAAACCCAAGACCAGTGGAGAGAAATCAAGTGAGAAGTGTGTGTGAAATGACTCTCAAGCCATCTCCTTTTATACTGAAACGTTGAGCACATGTGGGGTTTATTTGGTTGTTGGTCGACCTTGACGAATTGTCTTATAACACAATTAGATTCATAACTCCATGAATACTTATCGGAATCGGATGATCTTTAGATCAATCCTACACCTCTCAATGAGAGGGATCCAAGGAAAATATCAGCTGCCATAAATAAGATGACCCACATGGAGTTTGGCCCTAGTTTCCAATTTTAACAATCCAGTTCGGCGAAAAATATCACAGAGACACAAGACAAAAAGGTGATTAGAGTTCACAACTCGTGAACCATAAACGCCGAGGATAATGAGGATATTTCTTCTTGGGAAATTCAGTGTTAAAAGGATCTTTCAAGCTCAGACTGTCTGCCTGGGATTGCATTCATTCTCGAACCTGTGACAACATCCTTTAATCTGTGGAAGGGTCGGTCTAATCACCTGAGAAGGGACAGTCACCTCAGGCTCAGTTCTGGGGAGGAATAAACAACTCAGTGCAGTGACAAACTGTCGAGGGTCTCGGACCTATGGTGACTAACATCTCAGAGACACCTGTAGAAGCTCATTTTGTAGATCGGACTTGAAGTTACATACCTCGAACTTGTTGTTCATTCAGATCTGAACTGGTGAGAGGCTTCCTTTCAAGCTCAGATTGCAGATTTGGAGGCTCGGACCTAATTACAGAAGACTCAGACCCGTTCTAGGCTACAAGACCTCAGAACTACTGAACAGTGCTTGGGCATATAAGCAGTCACCAGTTGAAGGCTTATTAAGCCTCAGACTTAGCATAAAAGCATCTCACCTGTGGAGCTCGGATCAAGAACAGTTATTTGTGGAAGCCAGCAAACCATAACTCAGTTAAAGGAGCAGCCCATTAACATTTGTTGGAGCAAGTTATAGTCTGGTGTTGACTTTGAAGTGAAGAACTCAGAAGTCTTGGACAGTGGAGCTTTTGGATATTTGGACAGTGAAGTATTAGACAGTGAAGAATACTCTCATTCAGATCTTGGAGAGTGGACAAATTGGAAGTCTGGAGCAGTTGTTGAAGTAAGTCATTTATACATTCTGTTTATTAAAAGTTTTACGGGTTGGTGCCTCTAAATACAAGGTTGGAGCCTTGAGGAAGATAGGGTGGAAGCCCTAGAGATTGGAGCCTCATAAAGCCCAAGTTGGAGCTTGGCAACAGGTTGGAGCCAGGTGAATTGAAGGGTTGGTGCCCTCAACATTATTGTACTCAAACTATTGTAAAAAGAAGATTGGTGTCCTCATTTGTTCCTAGAGATTTATTTTCTGATTGTAATTGTGAAGAATCTTAACTGTCATTAATTATAACAATGGAAAGAAACACTGATTCACCCCCTCTCATTATTTCAACAATCCCTGGATTAGAAAATCTTTCATTTGATTTTTCAAGGCTTCACTATTTAAAACATTAAACAGTTGACAAATCATTATTAGAAAAATGTTTTGATCTGCAGAAAACTTACATCGAACAAATTGCAGGTCTAGGAAACCACAATAACGAATATGCACTACGTCTGACATGAGCTTATCCCTGGATTAGAAAATCTTCCATTTGATTTCTTAAGGCTTGAATTTATTTGCCACTTTTCCGCAGGCCAGAGCTCTTATAAACATGAATAAGTGATAACTCTGATTTTTTCCCTTTGAAGATCCCACTGCCAGGACAGGGAAATAACCTTAGACCAGTCTTTGACATAAGTGTCGTGTGTCACGTACCCTGTATAAAATTCCAGAATGAATAATTATCAGCAAGATTTTATCTTTACTACAATCGAAAGTATCTAAGTTGGCAGTTTGGAAAAATTTACTAGCGAAACCAAACTGCCTCTCAAATGAATTATGACAATGACATTTCAACAATTTATCTCTGGAATAGAAGGTATTTCATTTCATTCATCCAAAATCGTGAACAAATCCTCCATTACCCCATAACACACAAGCTTTATACCCAATAGCCACAAGTCATCGCCTGACCTTTTTTTCTTTCAAAGTCACACTTCAAGGAAATCTCGGTCTCGTTGTCTAACATTGTCCTGGTCACTTCATACTATTTACTAGAAGTGGAGCACTTTCTCATTTCACCTGTCAGAAGAAGACTCTCAGCTTATATAGCTTTTAAATGCACAGAAAATCCACATTTAACCCTTCCTTCAGATATTAGAAAACCACTAGTATTCTGTCTGCATCTTTCACGTAAATGCAACATTAAATGTGTCCTGGAGAAAATGAACCAAATTTCTAGAAGACAGCTCAGTTAGTTTTCAGAGGCACAAACAGATGTGTTGCATATCTGACCATGTCATTGACCGCATTCACCATTCCCAACTTGGAGATCCCCTATGAAATTTGTACAATTACGATTATTTTTTTTAACTCCGTTTTCTGGCAGAACTCTAAAAAAGGCTGACCACCAATATACAGCCCTTTTCAAGAAAATAATATAGCTTTTGAAGGGCTGTTTTCATGCCACAAGACTCAGCGTTGCATTTTGACAACGGTCTTGGTTCAACAGTTTTTGACAATGGTCTTGGTTCAGTAATTACTTGCAAAGCAGGGTCCTCTCCGTTCCTTCCTGCAAGTGTGGTCTGTTTGGAAAAAGAGTAAAACCAACTGTTTAGAAATTTTCAGAATGCAATACTGCTGGATATCTTTGGTTTATGTCATCTAAAAGCTTGGATGCCTGATCCACTTTTTTGTTGGAGCAAAACTGTTTTAGCGTGTTGACTCCTAATCATGGGGATTGGGTGAGCAGTTGTAAATAGTGTAAATAATAAATAATGGAAAAGGAAGACTCATCGGAAGATGAAACCCAAGAGTCACTCCCTCATATATATATAACTATGAGCAATTTAAGTGAATAAACAGATTTCATTTTGAAGAGTTACCCCTAGCCTGACATGGTATCAGAGCCAGCCTCTATTTTTAGTTTTCTGCTCCTGTAACTCCTTTACACCATTTTTCTAGCAGCTCCAGTCTATTTTGAGTTTTCTGCTTCTGTAACTCCTTTACACCATTTTTCTAGCAGCTCCAGACTCTGTCATTTCTGTCAATTTCTCTGCCTGTTATCATTGTCTGATTTCTGTCCTCTGTGTGATAATTTGGTGTACATTCATAGACTCCAAATGTTGTGTAAGACTCCAAACGCTGGCCTCTGTCCAAACACTGTGTAATGCTCCCACAGGCATACGTTGGTTTTCCTTACTCATTGTGCTAACCCACTACAGTCCTTTGCTGCCAAGGTTGAACCACGCAGTCAAAGGAATGTTGAGGACTGTGTCCGAACGCTGCCACAGTGTGTAGGAGGAAGGAAGGTTGAGACTCGGGCGACCTTGGTGTGACTCTTGTCGCAGGCGGAGGAACGGTAACTGATTACATTAAACGTTGTGGTATTACATATAACGCTGCGGTTTTACATTAAACGTTGAATGCATTCATATCCCGCTGTCATAACTCAACATACCTCTCCATCCGCTCTCCATACTTCTACACAGTTAAACACAATGCCATCACCAGTCCCTGGCTCCTCTATTACATTGAACGTTGTCCAGTTAATACACAGTTTTGTATTACGTTGAACGCTATCCGATTAATACACAGTTTTTGTATTACAGTTTTTTATTACCACTTATTTCATAACCGTGGGGCCTCCACCGCTGCTGTCATAATACGTTCAGTTTCTTTTATGGTATCACTCCACCGCCGTTGTCATAATACTCCCCACCAATGTTACTTGGGAGCGGGAGCGGGAGCGGGAGCGGGAGCGGGAGCGGGAGCGAAAGCAGGAGCGGGGAGCGACCATTTTCAGAAGCTCCCGGTTTGGGAGCGAATCCAGGAGCGGTTTTTTAAAAATATATATATTTTTTAATTTTTGATACATATATGTCAACAAAAACATGTAGAATGATGAATTAGACATAAAAAACATAAAAAAACATAGATTGATCATTGAACCATATCACATCAATCATCTAGAAATTATAATCGTCATCAACCATGTCCACAAGTTAGTAAAATACATATTACAACTGCAACATATTGAGTCTTATAAATCATGATTCATCAAATTCAATCTTAAAGTTTCAACTTCAAGCTTTCAGAATTGAAAATTCAATAACATTTATCATCATTGATCACCAAAGTTGTACTTGTAAGCTAATTTTAACCATTACAAGAAGTAATATCGAAGATATTTCTAAGTCCTAACTTCTAACTGTTAACATGATATGAAATGTTAAAAATTTATAAAATGAAACATGAATGATGAGATGAAATGAAACAACTTTAGTCTTTCACAAAGCATCATATTCATAATTCACAATCATTACCAATGAGTTATAATTGCCAAGGCCCAACTTCAAACTTCAAATTTTCATTGTCACAGTGATATAATGTTTACAAAAAATATCATTATGATATGAAAGAGTCAAGAGTCAAGAGTCAAGGACTCAAAACTCAACAGTTATGAAAACTAAAGTCTAATAGAAACTAAAAAAGACAAGTAAACTGTAAATCTACATGTGGCCCTTGCCACGAGAGTCTCCAGGAATATAAGCAGGTCGTGGTGGTCTTCTAGGAGTCTCCCGCACAGACCGACGACCAGAACTAGAACCTCTACGCGAGGGTGTAGATGGAGGTGGCGACAACAAAGGAACAAGACTCGGACCTCGAGCACTGCTACTGGATGGTGGAGGTGGAGGTGGAGGTGGCATGGCTGCTACTTCATTTTCATCCCTTACAAGTTCCTCTTCTAGTTCTTCAATATGTACAATGCCATCCTCCAAATTGTCATCCTCTGGGTGATTGTCCCAAATTTTATATGTGGGATCCTCATTAGCCCGATCACAGTAATGACTCAACAACCTCAAGTTGTAGTGCACATAAACCAAGCTTTCTGCTCGGTTTTCATTGAGTCTGTTTCTTTTCACATTATGTATATAGCTGTAGGTGCTCCAACACCTCTCTGCAGAAGAAGAATTTACAACCTGTGAAAGAACTTTTTTTGCCAATTTTGGCAAAAGTCCGTGGCCGCCATATGTTTCCCACCATGTGAGAGATTCAAATTTATCTTTGTCGTCCATTGCATGGAAGTTACCATACAAACCAGTGCCACTGAAGTATCTGCCTATTTCAAGGCGCACAGCTGCACATTCCTCCCTGTCAGGTACCAACTTCTCTAATGCTTCCAAATATCCTTTAGTTACCTCTGGATCTAAATGGGGTTTGGTCCTAACCCCACCCCCTGTTGCAGGTTGGCCCAACCAAGATGTAGAGTAGTATTTTGGCGTAAGGATATACGCCAAGCAATGTAGTGGAAGGTTAAGCCTATTCCACCGTTCACACACACAATCATGAATCAGTTTGTACAAGTTGGGATCTCTATTATGAACAATGTCTTTTATTTCCCCCAACATGGTATCCATTTGCTCATACACCTCGCCAATCACTGGTTTGTCTGTATCTGCAAACCGAATCATGTGATAAATTGGCTTGGTGAAATCCAATACCTGCCTCACACTTGTCCAAAACTGCCCATCAAGAGCGGCCTCCTCCACCATTTCAAAACCTGCCATGTCAGCTACATTTGTAGCCCTTTCCTTTAACACCTGCCAGTGTGGACTTGATACCATGCTAGCTAATGCCTCTCTTACCTTCAAAAGGCGCCTGAAGGTGAGGTAATAGCTACCAAATCTAGTCTTCGCAATCTTCAGCAACTCCAATCTCGAGTGACTGCGGAAAAGGCCATGGGTATTGCTATGATTTGTAATAAATTTTATCATTTGTTTGCCTTTCTTGTACAAATCACCAATCCATTGGTATTGTTCATTTTTGTTTTTGACAATATCATGCAACAGAAGGTTCAATGTGTGAACCAAACATCCAGACCAAAATATGTTGGGGTATTTATGCTCAATAATTGCTCCCGCTGCCTTACAATTAGGAGCATTATCAGTGATGACTTGGATGACATTGTATGGGCCAATACGCTCAATTGTTTCAAGTAATGCTTCTGCAATGTTGATGGCAGTCTTGAACTTGTCTGAGTAATCATGTGCAACTAGAAAGATGGGACCACGAACAGACACAGCAAGAACACTTATCAATGGCTTGCCTTTTACATTTGTCCATCCATCAGATACAATGGACACCCCATGGTCAGTCCAAGAACTTGTCATTTTATTCAAAGAATGTGATATTTTTGCTTTTTCATGATCAAGGCCAACGGTTCTTGCCTTGTCACACCCAGGGCTCTTGTATCCTTTAGGGGCATCATTTATGGCAGAAACCATTTCGTGCCAATAAGGTGAGCGTAGAACATTGAATGGTATCCCACATGCATAGAGAAACCTGTAAACTTTTGAATCCACATCATTCCTACACCCCTCATCAAAGAAATCTGATATGGTTCTACGCCTTAAAGATGATGACCCTGTGCCTCCATGTCCATATCCACTGCCTTGGGAGGATGCTGAAGGAGTTCTTTGTGATTGTGAGCTTGGTTCAAAGAAACCCCTTGATTTTTTTGTTCTGTATTGGGCTTCCTCCTCTTCCCTTATGTATTTGGCTCTATCCGCTGTTGACACCGCTGTACAAGTTTTGATTCCTATTTGTTTCTCTCCATCCCATGGCCTTTTCCCGCAGAGGTGTCTTCTAGCACGGGTGTATGAACCTGTGTAATTAGTGTTGCAATGGGGGCAATGAAATTTAGTGGTTCCACCCCCTCTCCCTGTTTCAGCCCTGTGAACATATTTCCACAATGGAGTTTGGTCTTGTTTAGTTTTTTGAGGGTCATGTTCACCGTCCTCCAGCTCCTCCTCATCGGGGTTTTCACCCATTTGACTTTCTCCGGCTTCTTCATCCCCCTCTTCAGTTTGGGGCCCCCTCCGTTTCCTACTCTCCAGCACCATAATAACCATAAAAGGGACCAGGAAGAGGAAAATGCCAATAAATATAGCCAGGTCCATGGTGTTTGATGTTTGTAGGGTTTTGATTCTTGAATCTGCAAATTAATTTAATTTATTGGGATTAATTAATTTAATTTAAATACATGATTTTTAAACTCAAACAGTTAAATTAAATTAATTAAATTACTATCTAACCAGCTAAACTAACTAAATTACTAAGTTACTTACCTCTGCAGGCTTGCTCCTTGCTCCTCGCTCCTTTGCTCTTGCTCCAGCTCCAAACTCAAGCTCAATGAAGTTAGAATGAATTTTTTTTGGCCCATTGGGCTTTTAAAACCCAATTTTTTTTTTATTTTTCGGGTCCGCGGATTTTTTTTTTCCGCCGAACCGCTCCCGGCCCGGCTCGAATCGCTCCCGGAGCGATTTTTAATGCTCGGGAGCGATCGCTCCGGGAGCGTCGGAGCGATCACTCCCTAACAGACCAGGGAGCGGAAATTTTTTTAAGGGAGCGCGCTCCCGAGCCGCTCCCGCCCGGAGCGCCATTCGGGAGCGGGTTCGAGGGGGGGGGGGCGCTCCCCCGCAACATAGCTCCCCACATCCACGATATCGGCCTTGTAAACGCCATACTGGCCTCCTCCCATAGCGCGCGCGTGCCTCTCTCACACCGTCGCTCTCCCATGCGTATGTTGTGCCCTTCATTACCACTAGTTAACGTTGTTGGTAGAGATGTAACAACGTTGTCCATCACATATTGTTTTGTTGTCTGTTTTCATATACAGTGTTTCATATACATAAACGCTGCTGATATACATTACTTTGTTTCATTGTTTTCACGCTATTCCGTATTGTCAACTCCCGGTCAATCGTTGACCCCTCCCCCATATACCACCTCCCCTTACTACATTTTTTTTAAATCACCAGAACTGCATTTTTTTAACCAACAAAAGTGCATTTTTTTTATATTGGCAGCAGAGTACATTTTTAAAATGCACTCATTAATATCAATTGTGGGAGTGGTTCTCAATGGGAAGGAGAACTATCCTAAGTGGTCTCGAAAAATCAAACACACTCTCATTTTTAATGAGTTGTGGAAAGGAGTGTGTGTTGGAGACGGAGACAAAGAACCAGAAAAGCCTACCTCAGACAAGGAATTTGCCATTTGGGAAAATAAGAATAGCAAGGCTTATGCCTTGATTGCAGCATCAGTAAATGAAGAGGTGAGTCGCCATATTTCGCCATTTTCAAATGCTTTCGAAGCCTTACAAAAACTGAAGGAACTCTATGACTCACACTCTGCACTTGAAGTTGTTCAACTCATGATTAAATTGTTCAGCCTTGAATTACAAAATGATGATCCTCTTGCTCTTGCATCAGAAGTAAAATCTATTATGCATGATATCAAAGTCACTAATGTTGAACTGGACATTCCTCTGATAGCTTTTGTGAAGGCACTTTATCTCACTTACTCCAATTATCTTGAGTCATTGCAAGCAAATAGAAACCTCAAAGAAATTACCTTTGACTCCCTTGTGAATAAATTTGCTAAGAGAGAGAAAGCTTTTGGGAAGAAGACAGCTCCTCAGTCTTCTGAAGAGGCTGTGTGTCTTGCACATAGAGAAAATAATCTTGCTCAAGATTCTTCCAAAGGAAGAGGTGGTCGAAGAGGAAGAGGAAGAAGAAATTTCAGAGACAGGGAGGGTAGACACTCTCAAGGAGAAAAGTCAGATTTACATTGCATACGTTGCAATAGAGATGGATCACATGATGCATCTGCATGCAAGTTGCCTTGGGACAAAATTGAGCAAGAAATAAATCAACCCAAAGGTAAAACTAATGACAAAGAGAAAGGTAAATCACTTGAATCCGCTCACTATGTTGTGGCACATTGTAAAATTGGAGTAAATGAAGACCTATTTAATGCTTCACTTGCTTCTTGGAAAAATGATTGGTTGATTGATTCAGGAACAACTTGCCACATGACTTTTAGAAGAGATTTTTTTGAAGAATTTACTGATAGTGTTGATGGAGTAGTATACTTTGCAAACAAATCAAAACTCAAGCCATCAAAGATTGGCACAATAAGGCTCAAATTGCTTGGTCTTCCAGACTTTCTTCTGCATGATGTTTTATATCTCCCACAGCTGAGGAGAAACTTGCTTTCCTTGGTCCACATCAGCCAGCAAGGACACTCCATTCATATGTTTGATGGCAAGGTTGAGGTGAGAAAAGCATCAGATCACTCACTTGTCGTGACGGGGATAAAAGAAGAAAGGCTTCTCAAGCTGCAAGGTACCTCGGCTCGTGCACAAAATTTCTCATACAATTCTCATTATGATGAAGGTACATTTCCATCAAGTTTATTATGGCATGCTAGATTTGGACACTTGAACTATAACAACGGTTGAAGAAAAATGGTGTTACTGGTTTGCCTACAATTCCTGAGAAACTTAAGCAATGTGATGCTTGCATTCTAGGAAAGCATAGCAAACATTGTTTTCATGATTCACATTCTAGAGCACATAGAAAACTTGAACTCATTCATTCAGATTTATGTGGTCCAATGCTTGTTCCTTCTGCAAATGGAAATAAATATATGATAACATTTATTGATGACTACACCAGAATGTGTTGGGTTTATTTATTGAAGAACAAATCTGATGCTTTTCAAACATTCAAGAACTTTCATACATGGATTGAAAATGATGCACAATCTCGATTCTCATATTGGCTCTATTTGCATTGATAATGGAAAAAAATACATTTCAAATGAATTTGAAAACTATCTTCGCCAACATGGGATCAAACATCAAACAACTGTGCCTTATAATCCCCAACAGAATGGAGTAGCTGAAAGAATGAATAGGACAATCTTAAATATGGTGCACTCCATGATGTTTTTCAAGAATGTAAAATTGATGTTTTGGGTTGATGCAGTTCTATGTGTTGTATATGTAAAGAATAGATGTCCATCTAATGCTATTAGAAACAAGACTCCTTATGAAATGTGATATGGGCACATTCCTTCGGTAAAGCATCTCAGGGTGTTTGGTTCCACTTGTTATGCTTTGATACCAAAGGTACATAGAAACAAACTTGGTGCAAGGAGTCGTAAGTGTATCTTCTTGGAGTATTCAAACACCTCCAAAGCATACTGTCTCTATGATGAAGTTAATAAAAAGTTTGGTGTATTTAGAGATGTAACCTTTCTTGAATCTTCCAAAGCTGACAATGTTGTTGAGCGGCAACTTGATCGCTTGGATAGATTCACAAATGCAAAATCATTTCAAGAATTTGATAATCAAATTCCACATCTTGAAGGGGGGATTCCTATATTAGATCAACTTGTGGAATCTTCTTCTGAAGCACTCTCTCCCTCGCATGAAACTCCAACCATTGATGATACTTTGAGTGATGTGTTTGACAGAATTGGGAGACTCAATCTTCATTCAATCCCAACTCAATCAACTGAGCAGCCTGGACCATCTCAAAAAGGTCCTCCAAAGTGGCTGACAAAGACACTTGAAAGTGTTCATCTTGATGAGGTTGGAAAGATAGGAACAAGAAATTCAACCCGGCAAAATGGAAGTGATGTAGATGACTGTGATTCACTTGTTGATATGGATGTTTCTTATGATTGTGAATTGAATTTGTTTGCAGATTTTGAACCAACTTCCTTCAAATAAGTCGCTTCTAATGATGAATGGAAAGAAGCGATGCAAAAGGAGTATGATGCCTTAATAAAGAATGGCACTTGGAAGTTGGTTGATCCTCCATTGGAAACATTACCAATTGACTGCAAGTGGGTCTACAAAAACAAGTATAAAGTTGATGACTCACTTGACAAGCACAAAGCCAGGCTTGTGGCAAAAGGTTTTGCACAGAAGGAAAGGATCGATTATGAGGAGACTTTTACCCCCATAGCAGAAAGGGCTACCATCCGGACACTCTTTGCCCTAACAGCTCAGAACAGTTGGAAAGTCCATCAAATGGATGTCAAAACTGCTTTCTTGAATGGAGATCTAAAAGAAAATGTTTTTATATACCAGCATGAAGGATTTGTTGTGAAAAGACATGAATATAAAGTATGCAAACTTGTGAAATCCTTGTATGGCCTCAAGCAAACACCGCGAGCTTAGTATGAAAAATTAATTGAGCATCTTCTGAAACTCAATTTCAAACATTATGATCTTGATGATGCAACTTTGTTTGTCAAGAAAATTGGCAAAACAGTTGTATATCTTGTGGTATATGTAGATGATCTTTTGATAACAGGGAACAATGAGAGCTACATTGCATCCATAAAGAAGGAATCGAAGAAAGGCTTTGAAATGACTGGTTTGGACTATGTTCATTACTATCTTGGTATTGAAGTAACTCAACATCCAAAGTCTATATCCCTTTCTCAAAAGAAGTACATTGGAGATCTGTTGAACGGGTTTGGCATGACTGAATGCAATCTTCTAACTACTCCAATGGAACAATAATTAAAGCTCACATCCAATGAAGGAAAAGAATTTGAGGATGCAACAAAGTATAGACAGCTTGTAGGAAGTCTCAACTACTTGACTACTACCAGACCAGACATTTTGTTTGTTGTTGGAATCCTCTCCAGGTTTCTGCAAAAGCCTTGTGAGGGACATTGGTCTGCTACAAAAAGAGTTCTAAAGTACTTGAAGGTAACTCAAGACTTTGGACTTCAGCTTGATTGGATACTCAGATTCAGACTTCGATGGAGACAAAAAAACTGGGGTATCTACTTCTGGTTATGCTATGAGTCTTGGATCAGGAGCTGTCTCTTGGAGATCACGCAAACAATCAGTTCCAGCAGATCCACAACAGAGACAAAATATGTGGCAAAAGTTGAGGCAACAAAAGAAATTGTGTAGCTCGGGAAAATCTTGGAAGATTTGCAGGTAAAACAAGTGCATTCGACTCCACTCATGATTGACAACACCTCTCCAATAAAGTTGGCCAAGAACCCAAAGTTACATGATCGAATGAAACACATCAATACAAAATACCATCTAATTCGACATCATGTTGAGGCCAAGACAATTCATCTATGCCATTGTTTCACTAATGAGCAAATTGTAGACATTTTCACCAAAGCACTTGGAAGAGAAAAGTTTGAAAGATTCCGAACGATGCTTGGACTCACCAACGTCCCTTCAGATTAAGGGGGAAATGTTGACACCTAATCATGAAGATTGGGTGAGCAGTTGTAAATAGTGTAAATAATAAATAATGGAAAAGGAAGAGTCATCGGGAGATGAAACCCAAGAGTCACTCCCTCATGTATATAACTATGAGCAATCTAAGTAAATAAATAGATTTCATTTTGAGGAGTTACTCCTAGCCTAACATAGCGAAAGAACTATGTCTCTCCTAATTATTTTGTCTCGTAAATGTAATGCTCTTCCCACTTCACAAGCTTGAAATAGCGCAATCATTACATTACTTCAGAGTATACTCTAACATGCACAGGGAATCTACATTCTATGTTTTCCTCGATAGCTTTTGATGCCTAAATTTTTTTCCTGCTTTCCTAAGACGATGCATGACATAGAAACAACTTGTAGAACTTGGAACCACATGTTCCCTAAGCAGTTGGTTCAATATCTGGGCACCAACTTCAACTTTCTTTGATTTGCTGGAAGCTTTGATGAGTGAAGAGTACAAAGCATATGTACGGTAAAGTACAGAGCATTCATCAGCGCACTCACACTTGCAGCCATCAGAGTAAAAACATTTTTAGTAATTTCATTTATAGTCTCACAGGCTACCTCTATATTATCAGTCCTCAAGAGCCCATTAAGCAAAACTGAAGAAATTGCATTGCTTGGTCGATGGCTCTCATCTAACAGTTTCTTGTAAAGCATGTGAGTTTTTTCAAGTTTACCAGCCTTACATAGGCCACCAATTAGAGTGTCATAAATGGCAGAGTCAGGGGCAATACAATTGCGGATATGGAGAGGATCCTTGAATTTATTTATCTTGCATAATGCAACAATTAGAGTATTGGTAGTCTTCAAAATGACAAATTGGCTTCAATAATCTTAGATGGATTTGGAAGGCCTTATCTATTCCATTGACCTTTACTGGTTCATTGACAAGTTCACCAAGAATGGCTTGATCAGCAGAATACCCTTCATCAAGCATCCATGTCAACTATTCTTCAGCCTCCATAGGTTTTCCTGACCTCAGATACCCATAACTTAGAGTTTTAAAAGTAAATAAGTCAGGACAACATCCTTCTTTGACCACTTTATTATACATATCACGTGCTGGATCCAGCATATTTGCTCTGGAGAAAGTATCAACCAAAATTGCATGTCACCAAAACAGGAGAACGCCCCTTGTGCCTCATCTCTATCAATAACCCTATCAATAACCCAATAGCAGATTCTGTATGTTCGGCCTTACACAAAAATCCAATCATTTGATTATAGGTTACCAAGACAGGACAGAAACCTTTCTCCATAGTGACTTTGATTGCAAAGAAAAACTCGAAAGAGAATGTTTTCTAATAAC
The DNA here is from genome assembly GCA_031772625.1 of Pinus tabuliformis. Taxonomy (NCBI): domain Eukaryota; kingdom Viridiplantae; phylum Streptophyta; class Pinopsida; order Pinales; family Pinaceae; genus Pinus; species Pinus tabuliformis. The sequence continues at coordinate 662,344,403 of CM062810.1, read as the reverse complement.
ATAACCTGCTTTTTCCATGTCAAAGAATATAGACTCTGCCATGTTCTTCAAGTACTTCTTCTCCCCTGAGCTCTGATGCTCCTTGCAAAGAAAAATAATCAATGTATTGCAAGCAACACGGTCTGCGGTAAACCCCGCACGTTTAATACACGAGTAAAGATCACAAGCTTTTTGCAATCTACCCTCAGTGCAATAAATATCAATTAACTGGCTGTAATTGACCAGATTGGGGTCACATCCCTGACCTTTCATTTCCTGCTCAAGTTTCTGTGCAAGATAGGAATTGCCTTCCTTGCGGTTCGCTTCAATCAAGGTCTTGTAAATGACAAAATCAGGTACAAGGTTCCTTTCTTTCATTTCCGTAAGCACCTTGAAGGCATCATCAAGCTTCAATTTTTGGCAGAGGCCATTCATCATCTCCACAAAGATCAAAAGATTCGAAAACTCATCTTTGTCAAGCCATTTACCAAGCAATTTCCAGGCCAGTTTGATGCCATTTCCCCTGCAAATATCCCCAACGATCGAGCACAGCGCAAACTTATCGATACAATGATCGGTTTTCCGAAGATCAGAGTAGACACTTCTGGCCAAGTCTGGACGGTTTGCCCGAATGAGAGCCTCAATAAGCCAACTAAATGCATACGCATCTGGTTTCAGCCCCAGGTTACCCATATGATTATATGCTCGCATTGCATCTTGAACTCTCCCGCTTCTGATATAGCTTCTCAGCAAAAAATTAAATGCATGCGGAGAGATTGGACTGCCAGACTTCCTTATTTCCTCGAGTAGATTGTTTAGGGCATCAAATTTCTTTGTGGGACCTAATAACTGAATCATAGCTCCGTAACTAACATGATTGTGCATGTAATTAGGCTGCTCGGAAGCCCAATTGAAGAACCCTAGTGCGATATCGGGATCTCTTTGAGCGCTAACGACCTGAGCTACGATTTCAGGCCTTAAGATTTTATCAAATCCATTTTCACAGAGCTTCTGCACAAGGCTATGGTCCCAGCTGCAGCTGTGCTCGGGTGTACCAAGGGTTCTGGTGCTCTGTGAAATTAAAATCTGAGATACTTCTCGGGCGTGCTTGGTATAAGGGTCGATTTCATACCTGGGCAATTCCGGGTTGCTCGATACGACATCAGAATGCGTGTGGGTCGTCCGATACCTTGTCAGAATCGGGATGGACCTCAGCGAGGTTCTAGAGAAGAGCAGTGACGCCATTAGAGGTCCAAGCGGAGCTTCCCTCCATAACAATGGTGTGAGTTGCGCTCTGGTTTTTCTAAAAAAATAACGGTCGCGTTGAGGGGGCTACCATTATACCATTACAATCCTTGTACGCTCCCCACATGTTCTTCATTTAATTTCGATTTCATTAATTTTTTTTTTATAACGTTTTTTTATGTTATTTTATTTTTTTCCAAAATTGGGAGATTGAAATTTTCCAATTTTGAAATTCGTATAGGGTTGAACAATGGTTTTTGGAGTTTTGTACCATTTTAAATTGGGTTAAACTAGCATTTGCATCTTATGTTGCAAAGGAAATGCAGTAAGGTATAGAGTGGGGAAGAATAGGGACATGTGAATGGACATTGTTGAAAGTAAGGGTGGATGATAATGAGTTACAGTTGCAATAGTTAGTTATGTGTATTCTAAAAATGGATATTTTGTAAATAATAATAGTTTGTGGAAGAATAGCGACATGTGAATGGACATTGTTGAAAGAAAAGGTGGATGATAATGAGTTACAGTTGAAAGTATTAGTTATGTGTATTTTGAATATGGATATTTTGTAAATAATAGTCGTGTGTAGAAAAATAACAACTTGTGAATGGACATTGTTGAAAGCTAGGGTGGATCATAATGAGTTATACTTGAAATAATTAGTTATGTCTATTCGAATATGGCCATTTTGTAAATAATAGTAATGTCATGTAGAGGTTATCCATTATCCATGTCGTTGTTTTTGTTTATGTGAACATGTTTTTGTACATTATTTTAAAGTAAAGCTACAAAATAGATATATCAATAAAGCTACTCAGCAGCTTATAAACTTTTTCAGCACGAAAAACAAGCTATATGGTTGTATTATATTCATCCAGCAGATATGTACAACAATGTTGATATCGAAACCATCTAATATGAAAAATGTAATGTTGTTCAAACCACATGGAGAGAAAGGATATATGTAGCCCTATCAGATCTGTTACATAAAGGTCTTAAGGAAATATATTGCATAATGCACATATGTTCATATAGAATTCGGAAAATCAGTCCCTTGAGCCAAGATTATATATGGAAAAAAGACAAAAATATGAGTCAAATGTTGGGGAAACAGAAAATCATACCAGATTTAACTTCACAAAATAGAGAAATATGTACCCGGCATGGAAAAGTCTTGGATCTGGTGGGAGGTGTTGTTCACTGTAATCTGCATCCTCCATATACCCTGTGGCGATGATAGCCCCTGTTTTGATAAAGCATCTGCTCTCCGGTTTTTATCCTTGACAATATGGGAGATTGTGTAGTCTTTCCTGTTGCGCCACAAAGCCTCAAGCCTGTTCAACTAGCCAAAGAGATGTATATTTTTTTATGATATGTTTAGACAGTACATGGTCGATGATGACTTTCGAGTCTCCAAAAATATGAAGGTTTTTGAGGCCAAGGAAGTCAGAGATAGAAAGGAGACCAGCCAGGGCCATAATTTCTGCTTTGTTGTTAGTTCCAGGTCCTCCATTCCAATGTATGTCAAAAGCTTGTCCTTCTTCTGGGATTATATAAACTCCACAGGCGCATGTGTCATGTTGAGCAGCGCTGTCAAAAAAAGCACAGGGATATCCATAGGCATCGTTGGGCTGTTGATTCCTTCCTTGTCTGACTTTGGGATGTCGTGGCCGAGCTAGCGCTTCATATAAACAAAGGATAGATTCGAAAAATTTATAAAATGGTTCCCTTTTGGAATCGAAAATCATTCGATTTCGCCATTTCCATATGGCCCAGATTGTTAACAAAGAAATGGGCCTCCACTTGCAGTACATGTTGCTCCATGCTTTAAAAGCCTCATAGATAGAAGGAGCATTGACGATGGCGAAACCAAAGTGAGCAGTTAAGTTCTGCCAAATCAACTGGGATTGAGGACACTGTAGGAAAATATGCAAATTATTCTCAGAATTTGATCTACAAAGGGGGCATATGGCAGGCCCACACCATTTGCGCTTCTGGAGATTCTCCCAAGTGAGATTCCTGTCATGAAAAACCAGCCAGGCAAAAATAATGATTTTTAAAGGGCATCCAGATTTCCAAAACGTTGGGGGAAAAATATTATCACATGTATCGGATTCTGATAATAAAATTTGGAGATATATATGCTTTGCATATACAGCCGATGCGCCACCGAGACCTTTCCAAACGAGGCAATCCCTGTCTGACGAGTGATACAATCCACGCAATTGCAGTGAAATAGTGATAGCATTCCATTGGGATTCCAAAGCACCGGGTAATTGCATTTCTGTAGCAGTTTTCCAAATTGGAATAGTGATGAGCGATACAATCCACGCGATTGCAGTGAAATAGTGATAGCATTCCATTGGGAATCCAGAGCACCGGGTAATTGCATTTCTGTAGCAGTTTTCCAAATTGGAATAGCACCATCCCATTTTTTTATTGCACTGGCCCAAAAGAAATATCCCCTCCTGTGTAAATTTCTAAAAAGTTGAGAGGAGATATGGATCTTTTCTCCCGCACCTGCGAATTCATCAAATCCAATGATAATATTGGATCTCGATTGGAATTTCCAAATCAAATTTTTTCTAAAGAACGGCTCCAATCTTTTAAAACCTCTCCATATATATGAGCCGTTGGTGGATCCAGTGGAGCGCTGTCTATACCAATATGTCATGTCTTGCTCATCCATGTACTTAGCTCTAATGGTTTTTCTCCAGTTGGATTCACCCATAATCGCTTTCCACATTGATTTACATAGAAGGGCTCTTCTAAAGGAGTGTAAATCCAATATGCCCCAACCTCCCATATTTTTTGGCCGTGTCAACTTCGAAAGATTGCTGAGGTGATATTTTATCTTCTCCTTCTGTCCTCCCCATATGAAATTAGCTATCATTCTGTTTAAACTTTTAATAGTAGATGAAGGGATATAGAAAAGGTGTGCCTAGTAAACCATGATTTGTACCAGCAGGGATTGTGTGAGAATGGCGCGACCTCCAATTGATAAGCACCTGTATTCCCATGTAGATATTTTCTTATAGAACCGATCCGGAATCCACGACCAGTCGGCCAATTTGTAACCCACAGGTTTCAAATTGAATCCCAGATATTTGAAGCCCTTTAGGATAGGAAATGCTTTAATGTTGAAAAGATCTGTTAGAAATGTGATTATATCTCCATTTACATCAGCGACATGGAATGAAGATTTTAAATCGTCGATATACATGCCGGTGGTTTTTTGAAATCCCTCCAAGATTCCATAGATACATATCCATGTTGATTTGCACAGTATGGCTGACATAAGTATATCATCAACAAAAAGATTATGCGACATGAATATATCCCTACAAATGGGGAGAGGCTTGTATCTCTCTTGTTGGATCGCTTTCTTTATGTGTAGGCTCAGAGATTCCATAACTAGAATGAAAAGGAGTGGAGATAGGGAGCAACCTTGACGTAAGCCCCTAGTTGCTTTGAAGAAAGGAGTTGGGACACCGTTAATTAGGAATGCATAATTTACTTCCACAACACAGGCCATGATCCATCTAATGCACCTGACATCTAGGCCAATCCTAGCCAATAGGCATCGAATAAAGCTCGAGTTCACACAGTCGTATGCCTTTTTAAGGTCGATTTTTAAAAGAGAAACTTCTATTTTCCTGCTATGCATTGAGTGTAAGCATTCTTGGGTGAGAGCCACCGCTTCTAAGATATTTATGTCTTTAAGAAACCCGTGTTGCTCTGGAGACAAATGTAGAGATAGAGTGTTTCTAATTCAAATAGCTATAATCTTTGATATGACCTTGTATAATACGTTGCACAATGAGATTGGCCGATAATCTGAAAATGTGGAGGAGAGCTTTTTCTTTGGAATTAGAGCGATATATGTTGAGGAGATTTTCTGGCTTATGAAACCCTGTGTTCTCGTTTCCTCGACCATCTTTAGGACATCTGTCTTAAATAATTCAAAGAAGTGGATGAAGAAATCGATGGTCCACCCATCCGGCCCAAGGCACTTGTCTTTCTGGAATGATTTCATTGTTGCCAATAATTCTTCTTCTGAAACTTCAACAAATAGAGCTCTGTTTAGACTTTAATCGAACATAGTGGGGTATGGGTCTATTCCCCATAGAATATACTTAATATCGCAGACAGAATCCTCACTGTAAGCCCTTTTGTAAAATTTCACAGCTTTTCTAGAAATGGCCTCAGGTGAGGAGTGAGAATTTCCTTCCTCATCCTTGATCTCCCAAATAGCGTTTGTCTCCCTTCTCTTATTTGGAAACCTGTGAAAAAACTTTGTGTTTTTATCTCCCTCTCTGAGCCATAATGCTCGACTTTTGAGCCTCCAAGAGGCCTCTTCTTCTAATATCTTTTGTTTTCTTTTTTCTAAATCCCATATATGTTTTTTGATGGTGGACGTCATGGAGGGATTTTTAAAAAGTGTGGATAAGTACTCCAGTTTCTATATATGTCCTTCAGCTCCTTTTTATTGGAAGCCGATTTCTCTTTTTGCCATTTTTTAACCTCCTTTTGAAGAAATTGCAGGCGGTCAAGGAATTGCCAGGAAGAGTCATTTTCCTGCTTGGGAGATAGCTTCCATGTATCATTTATAAACTTGTTGAATTGACCATCAACAAGCCATGTACAATTGAACTTGAAAGGATATCCAAATCTGCGTCCAGCATATTTCCATTGAAAAGAAATGGGGCAGTGATCAGATATGAAAGATGGTATGGTGTTCATTGTAGGAGGCCCATATCTTTCTATCAGTCTTTCATGGAAGATAAATCTGTCTAATCTTTTCGCCAGAAAGGAATTGTTGGATCACCCATTGTCCCAAGTTGGTCCCTGACCAACAGGTAGGATATCAATAAAATTATTTTGTATAATAGATTCCCGAATGAATCTCCCCATCAGATCATATTTCCTGCCATTGCCCCATATTTCGTCATTACAAAAGATGCAATTAAAATCTCCACCAATTATCAAAGAGTCAATTTCAAGTAATTCAGAAGAAAGAAGATAATTCCAGAAAGGAAACCGGTTTTTATATGGAGCATAAATATTCAATATGTGAATGGGGTCTGAAGATCCACGGAAATGGGTCAACACAAGAATGCCAACGAAACATTGAAAAGCAGCAGCCATAATCCATTTAGGGTCCCATAATACAGCTAGTCCTCCAGACATGCCCACAACATTTGAAGTGACCATATGCCATGTTGGTAGCATCCGCCTGAAGTAAGAAATGGTTTGTGAGCTATCATGCATGGTTTCCTGTATAAGAAGCATTTTAGATTTTGAAGAGACAAAAAGATTTTTTAGGGCCAGAAATTTGGGGTCAGCTCCAAGGCCCCGAATGTTCATTGATAGAATGTCGATCATTTGGGAACATCATTAGGCCGACATTCTCTAAGAGGTCTTTTATCAGGAATATCTTCAGCTGTAATTTCTATAACAGGAATGTCAATTAAGGAAAGATCCCGGGTTGACGAGTCCTGTCTTCCCTTCCTACCCTGGAAGTGTCTACTACCACGCTTTTCTTTGTGGCGGACAGTTATGTTTCCAGCCGAATTATGGCTAATATTGGGCGAGGGGGAACGATTGGGTCGATGGACAGTTAATGGTTGAAGTTTTAAATACGCTTTTTTAAGAAGGGGGTCAATATCCTGATCAAAAGAATTACGGGGAGAGGTTCGAGGGGATAGTGGAGGGGAAATAGGGATATATGGAGCCTTACCTTTGCGGTCAGGTACATGTCCAAGGGATGGAGGTTTAGGGGAGTGAGCTATATATGAAGATTTTTTATTTATATCAAAAGAGCGACCAAGTGAGGGGGAAGACGAGAATCTTTGGATGGGTGGAATGTGAGAGGAAGGGGATTGGGGCGATGAAGATATGTATTGAATATGGGCGGATGCAGGATCAATACATGAAGGCTTAGAAGATGTAGGAGGGAGGGGAATCTCAGGGTCCTGTTCCAATTCATGAGGCAGAGAAATATTGGAGAAGCCCATTACTCTGGCTGACAGGTCAAAAAAGGACAGCGAGGGAGTCTTAGAAACAGTGGAAGAATGGGGTTGATCAGCAGAATAGTTAGAATTACGATTTGTAGGGTCCACAGATACAGATCGAGATTGTGGAAGACTGGCAGATCAATATAGGGAACGACCTTTCGGCGAGGATAGGACGTCATTGGTTATGACTGGAGCCCGATAGACCTCCATGGTGTTAGGCCATTCATATGCCGAATTTTCTCTTTCATATGTCGAAACAAGAATATTTACAGCATGGAACTTTTTCTTCTGTTTACCGCCAGGGCGACGAGGACAATTACGAAAAAGGTGTCCAGTTTTGTGACAATTTGAACACCTAAATGGGACGCCCTAGTAATCTAATCGTTGTTGAATTTTGGACAGCTCCCAAGTTAAATCAATAGACTCTGGAAAACCCCCTTTGAATTCCTTTTCTATGAGAATCTAGGCCACCCGCTTGTCTTTTGCCCCAATACGCCTAGGATTGACGTATATGAATTGCCCAATAGCATTTCCTATTTTTTCCATAGATTCTTTGGTCCACAGTTCAAGAGGCAGGCCAGACAATTTTGTCCAAATGTGTTGAAATTTGGTACCGGAGGACAGGTGGTTCCCTTAGGCTTTGATCTTTGGCCTAGGGAAAAGTGTCCAAAAGAATTTAATTTTTCTCCTAAAGTGACTTTATAATTTTATAAAGTTAAATCTAATTTAAAAGTGACTTTAAGTGATAAAGTTACTAAGTCTAATTTTAAAGTGACTTTTATAAAGTCAATGAAAAATTAGAAAGGAAAAGTGACTTTGGAAATAAATGACTAAGTGGGTCCTTATTAAAGTGGGGTGAATTAAAAAATAAAAAGTGAGATTTAAATGAGCATTTAATCTCAGCCATTGATCTAAATCTATTTCAGCCATTGGATTTAGAGATCACCCAAAAGTCACTTGGGTCACCCAAAAGTCATTTGGAGTTTATATTAAGGGAGGAAAATGAGGAAAAGATCACATTCGATTCAATTATTTCATAAGCAGATTGGGAGAAGGAGAGCAAGAGAGCAAGAGAGATTTCTGAGCAGGGAGGAGAAGGAGACAACAGCTTGGCACACATTCCAAGGCAGCAGTTGAACAGATTTGTACAGCTGATTCAGCACACAGTGAAAGGCAGATTTTGGCATGATTTTCGAGGAGAGGTTTGCACAAAAATCGAGGAGCAGTTTGCTGATTTTTCTGCACGCAAAACGAGGGCCATACAACAACATTTAATGCTGAAAGTGGGCACGAAAATTGAGGAGACCGTACAACATTTATTGCTGTCCTGTTTGCTGTAATTTCCAGTTTGCTGTGAAGCATGGGAAAAGAGATAAGTTGTAAATTTGCTTGCTGATTTTTTGCTGAAAATTTCTCACTGTAAAAGGCAATTTTCAGAAATAAAGAAGAGCTCTCAAACTGATTTTCCCCAAGAGTTGTAGGGGGTTTTTCCAGGGTCACATTGACCAAAAATCTCAGTGTTTAAATGTGTTTTAATGGCTGTTTATTACTGCTGATTTTTATTTCTGCAATTTCCAGCATTCTGTAAAATTTCCAGAATTTGTGTTTTCAGCAAATTTATTTTTTCAGCGTGTTAAGTATGGTTATGGGAAAGGGCATTTAACTATATGGGAGAAATAAGGAGAAACTGAAAACCGGGGTGGGAAAACAGAAATTTCTACAAAATGTAATTGTTTTGGGGCGTGCAACGAAGCGGATTAAAACCGATAAACCATTTGTGCAGAGCTAAAAAGCTCCTCTTTCACCCAGGGTTTCGAATAGATAATTTCCAAGTCACGTACTCAGAGGAAGTGGAAAGTAGATATTTTATTGAGAATGATTAATTAATTCTTTTAACTAACTTTACATTATTTAATAAGAGAGAAGTAGATTAAATAATTCTTTTAACTGTTTATTGTATTGAAATATATTTTTTATAACCTAATATAAAAGAAATATATAATTCCTTCATAATTCTATATAAATAATAAAATAATTAACCATGTATAATTATTTTAATGTTAATATGAAATTTAAATAGAATATCTATAAATATTAATAAAAAAATAGTAATAAAAAATATTCTAATTTCTATTTTAATTAAAATATTTTTATTTGAACGTTTTATGTATAAAAATATATATTATGAAAATATAAATTTTATTTAAATTTAAATTTAAAATAATATCATTAAAAAATATTTCATTATTAAAAATAATTAAAAAATATTTCATTATTAAAAATAATTAAAAATTATTTCATTATTAAAAATAATAAAAAAAAATTCATTATTAAAAATAATCAAATTTGTCAAAATTAAGATTAAATTGATCTATTAATTTTTCATTTACATACAGAAGAATCTCAAGTTATCATTGAGATAAATAAATCTCTATAGTACATACTCGTTATATCTATATATATATGAATGAAGATCTCTCCTATGATTTATACTACTGTGGCAATGCCATTGTGTTCTTTTATTAGTATTTAATACATGACCCTTAAATTTTTCATATACTCAATCTTGACTTAAATACACATGAATGCATTATAGTTCACTTTAGTTACATTTAGAATTAATAACATCACATCAATCACATGATTATTTTTCATATACTCAATCTTGACTTAAATACACATGAGTGCATTACAGTGCACTTTAGTTACATTTAGAATTAATAACATCACATCAATCACATGATTTACCCATGGAAATGGTACATATGATAATTAGATTGCCACCAGGAGGATCTAAATAATTAAGTTCCAATGTACTAAGTTAATATAGGTTCTCCACATGGCCCACGTTATTAATGTCCATTTTCCCAAGCATGTGAGCTTGAACTAGAAACATAAATTTACATTGGAATTCTCATTATAATTGTAATATATCGATCATATGATTTGGAAACATTTCCATTGAACTTTTATTAAACTTTTATGCCACGATCTGGAAATTTCTCCAAGCTTGGACACTTGGGCTCCCATTAGTCATGCGATCAATCAATCTAGATCTGACGGTCATGAGCAAACATAAGTAGGTTGTGTAACAAATTCCTTTCCTGGTACTGGAGTTGTGCCTCATTCTGTCGTGTGCTTTAGTGTTAGGACGCTCTACAACTTCATGGGGATAGAGGGTTTCAACAACTAGAATTGCTTCCTTTTGCAGGTATTCAAAGTGCACAACCTCCGTGTTTGACATTTTGAGAGTTTAATGGCGATTTGTTTGAGAGTTTATGCATTTACTTGGTTAATTACCTTGTCTGTGCAGGTAACTCTTCCTGAATCACGATGAGGGATAGACATATTCAGCTTGTGTGCTCAGGTAACTCCTATCCCATTGCACACATTGGGTAGAAGACATTGATATCAGGTATTTTACTCAGGACCCTCATTTGGGAGGTGCGTCAGCAAGGCACAACCTAAAGGCTCCACTCAAGTAGTTGTTTTGTCCCCGAACCCTCCATTATTTCATTGCTACCTCACCGGAGCTCTGTTAAATCAGTCCCTTGTTTTTTTTTGTCAGAGGTTAGGTTTTCAACCACACCCTTTTTCTTTTGATGGATTGGGGTCTTGGCTACTCCGCACTTGTTAATAATTATTTTACCATTTTTCCAGGTTTTCCTTACCCTACAGTTACGATTGCTTACTTTTTACAGAGGGTTCTAAGTTGGCATAAACTATAGTTATACCTTGCATAACGAAATTTGCAATGCTTTAGGTTGGTTATGTATTTGCTCAACATTTTTGTAATGTGTGTATATATATACATACATATACATATATATATATGTATGTACATATATATACATATATATGTATATGTATATATATATATATATATATATACATACATATGTATACATATATATATATATATGTATACATATGTATGTATAAATATATACATATACATGTATATATACATATATATATGTATGTGTATATATATATATATATATACATATATACATATATATATATATGTATATATGTATATATATATATATATATTTTGGGGTTTCATCCCCTTTTCATTGGACAAAATCGTTCAATGGTTTATGACAATTTTCTTGAGCTATGAACTGAGCAAGTAGCTCTGTCTTGCTGGACGCTCTGCAACTTCATGGCGATAGAGGGTTTCAACAACTGGAATTGCTTCTTTTAGCAGGTATTCAAAGTGCACAACCTCCCTGTTTGACATTTTGAGAGTTTAATGGCGATTTGTTTGAGAGTTTATGCATTTACTTGGTTAATTACCCTGTTTGTGTAGGTGACTCTTCTTGAAACACGGTGAGGGAGAGACATATTCAGCTTGTGTGCTCAGGAAACTCCTACCCCATTGCACACATTGGGTAGAAGACATTGATATCAGGTATTTTACTCAGGACCCTCATTTGGGAGGTGCGTCGACATGGCACAACCTAAAGGCTCCACTCAATTAGTGGTTTTGTCCCCGAACCCTTCATTATTTCATTGCTACCCTCACCGGAGCTCTGTTAATTCAGTGCCTTGTTTTTTTTGTCAGAGGTTAGGTTTTCAACCACACATTTTTTCTTTTGATGGATTAGGGTCTCGGTTACTCTGCACTTGTTAATAATTAATCTACCATTTTTCCAGGTTTTCCTTACCCAACAGTTACGATTGTTTACTTTTCACAGAGGGTTTGAAGTTGACATAAACTATAGTTATACCTTTGCAACGTTGTAGGTTGGTTATGCATTTACTTGGTTAATTACCCTGTCTGTGTAGGTGACTCTTCCTGAATCACGGTGAGGGAGAGACATATTCAGCTTGTGTGCTCAGGTAACTCCTACCCCATTGCACACATTGGGTAGAAGACATTGATATCAGGTATTTTACTCAGGACCCTCGTTTGGGAGGTGCGTCGGCATGGCACAACCTAAAGGCTCCACTCAATTAGTGGTTTTTTCCCCGAACCCTTCATTATTTCATTGCTACCCTCACCGGAGCTCTGTTAATTCAGTGCCTTGGTTTTTTTGTCAAAGGTTAGGTTTTCAACCACACCTTTTTTCTTTTGATGGATTGGGGTCTCGGCTACTCTGCACTTGTTAATAATTAATCTACCATTTTTCCAGGTTTTCCTTACCCAACAGTTACGATTGTTTACTTTTCACAGAGGGTTCTAAGTTGACATAAACTATAGTTATACCTTTGCAACGTTGTAGGTTGGTTATGTATTTGCTCAACATTTTTGTAATATATATATATATATATATATATATATATATATATATATTTTGGGGTTTCATCCCCTTTTCACTGGACTATAGATTTAGTGTCCAAAAGAGGTATTGGGAAAAATCCTGGTAAGTTTTTTTTTATCGCACTTGAACATGGAGTTAAGGTAAATGTTGGAAGTATCAACTTCTCAAAGAGTTAGATGCTAATGCCACTGCTCGGATAAGAAGGACAAAAGGGATTATAAATACTAGAAGAAGATGAACACATTTTGAGTTTTCTTTTTATCATAAAAAATTTCTGAATTAAGTAGGTTGGATAGTGAACTAAAGAGATTAAGATTATAAAACTAGACGTTAAGGAGGAAAAAGACTTCACTTTTTTTTTTCGAGGTAATGAATGCTGTGGAAGCCACCTGTAATCAAGAAATATGTTTTTTTTTTCTCCATAAAACTACTCTAGGGTATTATATTATATACATGAATAAATTACAAGCAGAGAAACAAGTTTTCCATGGCCAACTATGGCTCTGTGGTAAGCAGCTGAGAATTTCATACTCTAAGCATTGGCTGCCCCAAAACTACCTCAAAAAACAGAGTTTAACTTTGACAGTGCCCACGCAGGGGCCGAGACTGAAGCAGAACAACCCACGCAGGGGTGACATTGAGGATTAGCGAACTCCCAGACACAACTGAAAAACTTAGTAACAAACAGAGCATGACCTGTATAAAGATTACTAGACCCACGCTCAAGACTCGAACCAGACAGAGAATTATAGGACATGACCATATGACCGAGACCCAAAATCATCAAAATGAACCTGGCATGGGAATGACTAGAGAAATTAGTCTGCTGGTTCCGTTTCTTCCGGCTCCATCTCCACAATCGGGTATCCCCAGCCCACCAGCTCCTCTTCCGAGTCCTCTCCAGCTTTAGACGTCGACGCATCCTGTGCTTTTGCTTGAATTGGCTCCTTTCCCTTTGCTTCCCCCAGTTGTTCCCCTGCCTTATTCTCCAGATTTGCAGAAGTAGGAACTCTGCTGTCATCGTGTTCCTCTTCTGCATCTCTAATAAAGAGAATTGAAATGTGGACATTGAGATTGCCCAGCCTGAAGATGGTTGAGCCATAAGCCGGAAGCACCAGCGGCCTTGGCAATTGCTCAGGCGGGGCATCAGAGTCCAGGAACGAGAATGCCTGCAGATGGGGAATTCCGGCCCTGCGGAAACAATATTGACAACAACAATGGTGATGCGCCTCTGCAGCTGCAGGAGGGCGACCTGGTGCTCCACGACCCATTCCTCTTCGGCATGGTTGCCTCTCTCTGGTTCTGGCCATGAGGATGTAGAAAACCGGAGTTTCCGCGTCCCCAAGCCAATTCCTAAACTCCAAAATCGCCAGAGGCCAGAGAGTGTTCCCACACTTAGCTTGCTGAGAATGTCGCTCCCCATACCAGTCCGCCTCCTTAAGTTCCATGGCTTGCTCTTGAACCCCGAGCGCCATGAATGCTCCTTACAGTCACCGTCTACTCGCATTAATGCGAATGAACTCAGGCGCGAAGGCTTCAACATTAAATTCTCCAACCTGCCAGACCTCCTCCCGCGTTCGGTTGACTCGTGGCAGCTAGCGTTGGCCATGTGGCCTCCTCGTGCTAGCTGTACCCTCCTTCTTTTCGGATTAGACACCCGCATCCGGGGAAAGGATTTCTTTATGCACCAAAGCGATACAATCCTTTTTGAGCTTGTCATCTTCTATCATATCCAGAGGGCCGGAGAAGAAATGTATAGACTGAGACGCTCCCTGATTAGCAAGCCGATCAGCTACCTGGTTAGCTGTCCGCCTTACATGATGGAAGGAAAGATTCTGGAGAGCTTGGAGCTTTTCTTCCAGGGATTCCAGGCGATTTAATAATCTCCAACTTTTGGCTATTTTGACCGCCTTAGCTCCTGCTTGCATTCGTTTAGCTGCCTCTATAAGGATGAGTGAGTCGCCTTCTACTTCAAGAGGTGAGAGATGATGCTGTTCAGCTGTGCATATACCTTTCCAGAGACCTTCTAGCTCTGCAGCGTTGTTAGTATCTTTCCCTATGGAGCCGTAGTAGACCATCAATGCTTCTCCATTGTGACGTCGGATGACTCCTCCAAAACCAGCAGGTCCTGGATTGCCTTTAGCTGCACCGTCAAAATTGAGCTTATAGGAGTTGTGCGCAGGTGGGGACCAAAAAGAGGGTGAAGCTGATCTGGTGGAGGTTTTAATTGTCTCTTTGACTAAGTATTTGAGATTTAGATTCCATTCCTTCATAATGCAAAGCTCCTGTTGAGTTTCCGGCATGTCATCCTTATTCCAGACTTTGATGGCTAGAGTTTCCTGTAGATGTTCTTTTAGCTTGAGCCAGATATCATCTATAGATCTTGAGGTACTGTTAAATATTCTGTGATTTCGCTCTTTCCACAGTGTCCAATAAGCGAATCCTGGTATAATGCGCCATAAGGAATTAAGTATCCGGCATTTGTATGGATATTTTTCCCAGTTCCTTATAGTGTCTGTAATGTCCTCCGGCCTTGGGTGTGTTCTCCTGCTACATTTCTCAATTCTTCCCCAGATTTGTTTTGCTAGCGTACAATCTTCCATTAAATGTTTGATAGTTTCACCATTTGTATTGCAGTTTGGGCATCTAGAAGGCCCTACAACGCCTCTTTTGTTCAAATTATCCCAGGTTAGAATGCGTTTTCTACTGAGAAGCCACAGGAAGGTTGATATTTTAGGCCAATGCCCAGCTTGCCAGACTTGCTCCCATAGTTGATCTTTTGCCATTCTGGGATTGGAGTATCGTAGTTGATGAGCTTCCTTAGTTGTGAAAGTACCCTTGGTTGTGTAGCCCCATCTGAGTTTGTCTAGCTGATTCGAGATTCGAATCTTTCTGCTGCTGAGTTCCTGATCTATATCTGCATGTTCTTCTCCCTGCCAATCTGCTTGCCAGAGACTCGCTGGTTTCCATGCTTGGAAGTCATGATTTGTAGACGGTTGCCAGAACTGATGTACTGAAGGAATGTTTGCTTGGTTCATTTGAGCTTGCCAATGCGGTTTGTGGAATAAATTAGCCAGTTTGGGAAGTTGTTGCCAAGAATCTTCCCAAAAACGAGCTGTCTTGCCTGAGTTGATTTCCCAGAAGCTATGCTCCTGAAGGAAGCTGCTTTGGGTTTTTGCATTGTTCCAAATTAGAGATCCCTGCGATGTTGGATTTATTTGGATGAGTTCATTCTCTTGACTGCCTTGAGCATACTTGGCCTGCCATAATTGTGCCCAGGGTGTATTTGGCTTGGAGACCCAGTTCCACCAAATTTTAGCACTCATGGTGTTATTGCTTTGTAGCGGATCTCTGAGACCAAGCCCACCTTCCGATTTTGGTTTGCAAACCTCTGTCCATTTGACAAGAGCCCATTTCCGGTTCAAGCTTGTAGATCCCCAAAGAAAGTTCCTCTGAAGATTTCGAATTTCTTTTAAAATCCCTTTCGGAGCTGCTAGAAGAGAGAATAAATAGAGCGGCATAGCTTGTAGAACTGCTTTGATTAGAACAAGTCTGCCAGCTAGATTTAAAGCTCTATAAGTCCAAGATGAGAGCTTGGCTTCTATTTTGTCCAGTAACGATTTCCAAGTAATCTGCTTGATAGCAGAATCAGTGAGAGGGGCACCAAGGTATTTTGACGGCAAGTGTGAAATTGTGAATCCTAGGATCCTAGCTATGATCCTTTGCAGGAAGGGAGGGGTATTAAAGAAAAAAAGCTGAGATTTGGACGCATTAATGGAGGTGCCTGAAGCTTCTGAGAAAAGGGAAAGAAGGGATTTGAAAGCAGTGGCTTCTTTAGCAGAGGGGTGCCCGAAGAGCATTGTATCGTCAACAAATTGCTGATGGGTTTGGGGTGGTCGCCCATGAAGAGAGATTCCTTTAATGCTTTGAGAGGAAACTGCTGATTTGAGGAGCCTGCTCAAGCCTTCAGCCATTAAAACAAAGAGAAAAGGAGATAGAGGGTCCCCCTGTCTGATGCCACGAGAGGGGCGAAAGGGGTGGGAGGGAGATCCATTCAGAATAACAGAAAAGCTTGGCGATGTGATGAGATTCATGATCCATCTGGACCAGGTTACACTGAAGCCAAAAGCTAAGAGCATTTTGTGGATATAATTCCAACTGAGTTTATCAAAGGCTTTAGAAAGATCCAATTTGAGAAGCATACCTGGTTTTTTGAGCAGCTTTAAAGAGTGGATGACTTCGTTTGAAAGTATAATTCCATCCATGATTTGCCGGCCTTCAACGTACCCTGTCTGTTCTGGGGAGATGAGCAATGGTAATAGCGGCTTGAGACGGTTTGCAATGACCTTTGAGATTAGTTTGTAAATTACATTACAGAGTGCTATTGGTCGATATTTCTCCGGCTTGTTTGAGGCTGCTTCCTTGGGGACTAGAGCGATAAAGGTTGAGTTAATGGATGGGAGTATCCAGTGCATACTTCGGGATTCTTCCACCAATTCCCACACTTCCAGTTTTATGAGGTCCCAAAATGCATGGAAGAAATTGGCCGTGAATCCGTCAGGCCCTGGCGCTTTTCCATCTTTGAGCTGAGATATGGCATCTTCTACCTCTTTTAGCGTGACAGGCTGGAGAAGTTGTGTGTTGTGATCTTCATTAATAATTTTTGGAATGTGTTGAGTGATGGCTTGGATTGCTTCATCTCTGTTTTCATTGGGTTCCTTTAGAATGTCCTTGAAATAACCAGTAAATTCTTTCTCCATATCTTCGTGAGCTTCCAATCTATCTCCCTGTTGATTATTAATAAAGGAGATTTTGTTGTGCATGCGCCGTTGGATGGTTGTTTTGTGGAAAAATTTAGTATTTCTTTCGCCTTCTCTGAGCCAGCTTACTCGCGACTTTTGCCGCCATAAGATTTCTTCCTGTTTTTGCTTCTCCTCTATTTGACTCCATAAGGTTTTCTCCTGTTGTGTTTGTTCCTCAGTGCGTCCTTCCAGAATAAATCTTTGTTGTAATTCCTTCATCTGCTGTTCTAATTTTTGTTTGTTCTGCTGTATATTGCCAAAATGATCTCGGTTCCAAATTTTGAGTGCGTGCTTCAGATGTTTTAGTTTTTGCTGGAACTGATACATCCTGGCTCCTGCTGGCGGAATGAAGGATGTCCAGGCTTGATTGACTACCTCTTTAAAGTTGCTGTCAGTGAGCCAGAAGGCCTCGAATTTGAATGGTCTGTTGCTGCTGACGCCAGGTCTGGACCATTGGAGAAGAATAGGCCAATGATCTGAACCTCCTTGAGGGATGATTTCTGCATTGAACTCTCCGCCTAAGTGTATGGCATTATCTGATACTAAAAATCGATCTAGTCTTGAAGAAATTTGATGAGCTCCTTTTCTTTTGTTTGACCAGGTGAAGATGCCATTTGAAGTTGAGATGTCCATGAGTCGGTTATCTTGTATAAATTGCTTGAATCTACTGCTATCACTATCTAGCCGTGTCCGACCCCCTCTTTTCTCTTCCATAGATTTTATGATGTTGAAGTCTCCTCCGCCTATCCATAAAGGAAACTTTCTGTTTGCATTTAGGATGGAAATCGTGTCCAGAAGATCAGATTTCTGCTGTATTGTTTGCGGGAAGTACACATTGGTAATATGCCCATGTATGCTAGTGCCAATGATGTGAAATGTTGCTTGAATGAGATGCAGAGTGGCATGAAAATTGTCAAGTGACACTACCTGAGGATTCCATATGATGGCCAGGCCTCCGGAGGCTCCAGAGGAGTCCACTGCTATCGAACTGCTGCCTGCCCATACTTTACTGCTGAGACTGTCCATTGTTGAGCTGCTACATTTTGTTTCTTGGATCAATACTATTGCTGGTTTTTCTTTCATTATGATGTTTTTAATTGCTCTGTGCTTCGTGGGACTGTTTAGTCCTCTTATATTCCATGAGAGTAACTTCATGTAGACGGAGATTTGGGCTTGAAGAACTTGGTCAACTTGGGGAATTGCCCCGAATCCATGAGTATTTCCCCTACTGCTATTGTGCGCTGTAAGTCTGTTTTTCTGCCTCTTTTCTTTTGTTCTTTGATGATTTTTCTTCCATCCCAATGACTGCCTCCTTGGATGCCCAAACTTTTGTGATGATGTACTCTTGTGAGTACTCCTTCTATTTTGTCTAATTGCCAGGGAGGGATTGAGTTATACTCCTTTTGCTTGCATGCAGCTTCCAGTTTGGATATGTCCAGCTTGGATATGTCAAATTCCTCGAGATCAACGTCTTCTCGATCTTCCTCCATATCATTTGCAGCAACTAGAGCGTTCTCCATATTTTGATCATGAAGACTTAGAGCTAGAGCGGCATCTAAATCCATATCCGTCTCTTGATTGGACTCGTTTAACATGGTTTTTCCTTTAGCGGAAACAAGATCCCCTGGCTCTGAGGCAGAGGAGGGTAATTCGGCATGGATGGGAGGTGCAGAAGTTGATGAGGTTGGCTTAGATCTGTTGGGGGATGTCTGGGAATGTTGCAGAGGATCAGAAGTATCGGCTTCAGGCATGACATGTATATCTTGTGAGGCTAAAACTGAGAAACGATTTGGAGGTGGAGCTTTGAATGCAGGAGCATGATTAGCTTGAGTTTTTTTTCCATGACGGCGACGGATTGGGATTTTTGTAAAGCCTTCAGGATCAAGGTTACCTTCACCGGAAGGGAATTTAGGCTTCACATTAAGGGGACAATCTCGGAAGAGATGACCATGCTCATGACACTTTCTACATCGAAAAGGGATGTGCTCATAGTCAAGAGTCTGTTTCCATTCATAATCATCATGAAAAAGACTTACCGAGTCCGCTAAGGTCTTGGTGAGGTGCATTTTGACGCAGATCCTGGCATATGAGGTGTATTTTCGCGTCTTTGTTTCTGTGGCCACTTTGATGAAGGTTCCCAGTTTGTTGCCGATGTCTGCTAAAGTTTCTTCTCTCCAGTATTCCACTGGTAGGGAATACATTCTGATCCATACAGGTGCCCAGCTGAAGTCTTCTTTGTCAGGATTGAAGCGAGGCTTCCAATCTGTTAGATATAAGCCGGATGAGTTGAAAAAGTACGGGCCTCCTTCAAATATCCTGGTTTTGTCTTCTAGGCAGTTAAAGATAGCTGTGAAGAAGCCCTTTGGGCCAAGCTGTAATGTAACTTGTCCTTTGGGCTTCCATTTGGAAGCTATCCAACCCTGGAGGGCTTTCTCTGTGGGCCAAAAGCCCAAGAACTTTCCAATGAGTGCGTAATCTTGCATAAATTGGATTTCTCCATTAATATGGTGGCTTGGTAACTCAATCTTGATTGGTTCTGCTGCTTTTGGGATACAAGTAGCTGAGGTCACTTTTGTCTGAGATGGGCCTGTTGCATTTTGCTGTCCAATGCTTTCTTCCTCTTCTGCAGGGTTATCTAAGGACGTCGTCCTTTCTGGCTGCTGTTGCTTTTCCTTTTCCTTCTCTGCGTCTTTGTTTGCAGGGTGTCGTATCTCTTCGAGTGGCTGTTTGTTGGTGCGATTTGTTCCTTTTGGAGGGGAGGCAGAGCTCTCCCCTCCTACCTCAGCTTCCATAGGACTGTCAGTGACAGCGTCTGCTACAGACAGCGTGAGCCTGTTCAACGGCGGCGGCGGCTGCTAGGTTTTCCTTCCACAGTCGTTTCAGCATCAGAGCTAGGTTTCTTTCTCCCTTCTCAAGAAATATGTTATATTTACTATCAGTTTTTTTTTATTTTTATTAATACAAAAGAGTTTTTTTATTTAAAAAAAATGGTTCCAAGATAACTCATAATATTGAACCAACAACAGAATTTGAAGCCCAGAAATGGTCCTGAGAACCATTCACATTCCGGATTGTTTTCCAAAATGTAGCAAGGTCCCATATAAAATTACTCTTCACAAGTTTTGTATTTTATGCAACACTTTATGCTAGCTATAAAGGATCTTTCCAAAAAATTAATTGCTTTTCATTCTGGTTTCTATTGCATTCTATATCAACGCTTCCTTTTCATTATGGTTTCTGTTACATTCGTAATCAACGCACATTGAATAGCAGAATGACATCTACAATATCGGAGAGATTCATCAAAAACTTGTTCAGAATAAAACAATACACATTGAAGACAGGAAAGCTCTCTATAGTACCGGCGAGATTCACCAAAAAATTATTCAGACTAATTAACATAAAACAACTAGACTCAAAAGTTGAATCTGACCAAATGAATAAAAAGACAAAGACTATGAATAACACTCATCTTAAATATAATCTCTTTGCTTGTCCTCCATTTATAAGGCCGGCATAGTTCGCCCTAATTTGCAGTAGGTGATAAACTCATATTAAATATGATCTCTCTGCTTGTCCTCCATTTATAAGGCCGGCATAGTTCGCCCTAATTTGCAGTAGGTGGTGATATCATACCCAAAAGATTCGCTCTCCTAATGGATATAGATTCTGCCTACTTCGCTGGATCGGGCTACTATCTAAATTTAACTTGACTCAAATACCTAAATTTAGCGTATTTTAACAAATATAACCTCTGTCTGTGCTAAGTTTGCCTTGACTATGCTAAGTTTGCCCTATTTAGCTGTAGGCGGTGATCATACTGGCTCTCCCTGTGGACATAAATTCCGCCTGCTTGGCAAAATCAGGCTTCACGTCTTTCAGTCCATTGGATTTACAGAATCGATCCATCCATGCGCTCAGCAATGGCATTTTCTCTGGATCTATTAAAACGCTATCGGTAGCCTTCTCGAGGCCTTTGATAATCGCTGACAAACCACCCAATGCGATGTCAAGCAAGCCGATCTAATCCCCTCCAAAATACGTTTTTCCTGCAAAGCACTGGTTGGTTTGCAGCGCTTCCTATCAAAAGAAAGTTTGTAACGCTATCTTCCACTGCTTTTTGTAGATGCTCGCCATGGCCAGCGAAAACTCCTTGCAGACATGGATAGAACTGAGGGGCACACATTAAAACCAGGAGTATATTGGTTATTGAATAGAAAAATAATATTTTTAACTTTCGAAGACACAAATAGCAAATAAGGAAAGGATCGATGAGATACGAATGTAGGCGATTACTAAGAATGAACTAAATTACCTTATTGTCTACAAAGGCAGCCCAGAAACGAGCAATGGATCGGTCATATGGATCTTTGGGAATTCTTGCGAACAGGGTTCGATTTCAGCAGCAGCTCGCTCTTAGCTCTGAGATTCTCTTCCACGAACTGGTAATCGATACCTTTAAGAGCAAGTGCTATGCGAACCCGCACAATGAAGGGACTCAGAGTCATACCGAACCGCTTCACCTACCCCTTTTCTCCCCGTTTTTTTATTTCAGTTTATGAAGGGACTCAGAGTCATACCAAACAGCTTCACCTGCCCCTTTTCTCCCCATTTTTTAATGTCAGTTTTATTTCAGTTTTCGATCAACGATCAAAATTCATTCAATCGTCTAACACCACAAATCCACGGTGAACAATAGGACACGACGGCGGCTGGGGCAATTCATTTCAAAGGGAAACGTCTTACGGTGTAATTATTAAAATGGTTGAGAATTATAGGTTTACGAGAATTTTAAATTTTTATATTATTGAATTTTGATAATTAAATGAAAATTTAATAAATTTTAATTATATAAATGTTCACAATACCAAAACATTTATTTTATAATTAATTTTATATTGTCAAAATTTAAAAAATCATAAAAAATAACTAAATTATATCTATTTTTAGAGATGAATTTTATTATTTCAAAATAATGGTATTTACATTAGGAAATATAAAAGCAAGTCAAAATCTTATTGGGAAGACTAGACCATATCCAAAAATAGACTCTCCTTAAGAAGGAGAGTGACAACTGAGAGCTTAAGGACACAACAATAACCATACTATAACTATCATGCTAACCAAAATGGCATAATACAAAGAAAATTATAAATAAGATAACATAATCCATGATCAACACATAGTCAAGTTGATGACTCATAAATTGAGCCTATCTCAAGAATGGATGCATTTGTACCCTCTAGTGCTCTACCTGTATTTGGTGAAATGCCAAGATGCTTCTCAATCCTCTCCATTCTCCCATCTAGGTCCAGTAGGTGCTTGAGGGAGTGCAAAATGTCCATGCGCAACTCATGCCTTTTTGGAATAGTTTGCCCCAACAAAAATTGCATCTGCCAGTGTAAACCCATAATCTACATGTATTGATTGAACCCACCCCTCGTATGCTCGATATCTAGAATCCAATCTACCCACTTTGTTAGAACCTCAAAATCAGAAAGGTGGTTTCTATGAGTAGAAGCTTCCCCATCAACCCAAGAAATATATTCAATAATGTGGCCAAGGGTGAGTTCCTGGTACCAAGAAGCAGAATCCTTAATTCGGTGGTGCATACGAGTGTGCCCACGTTGGGTCTGCCCCTGATAATATGCAATGCCCTGCCTCACTCGAGCCTGCTAACGCGGTATGTCTAACCCAATCACCAAAATTTCAAATTGAAACCTTAGCCCAGACTGATTAACCATGGGACTACAGACACAGGGTTGACACATTCCAATGGATAACAGAGCCCCCTAATGACTAACCTATAGACTAACCTACTAAACCAACCACCATGGCAAGGGGGGTTTAGCTCCACCCAATTGCAAATAATTTTTTCTCCACTAACCCACAACTTGACAAACGACCCACTCCACTCTCCAGGTTATCAATGCTAATAATCCAAGGCAAAGACCAATAACTAGAATAATATAGAGACAAAGAGATACAATACCTATGAGAAGGCTAGAGTTCTCCCACTACCAGATTATAATGTCCCTTCCAACTTGTTGGATTTTCTCTCGACCACACACTGAAACATAATACTGGAAATGAGACTAACCAAACATCAAATATGACATGGAGGAGACACACGAGTAACTAAAGCCACTTGCTCACTACACCCCGAGCCTTGCCCTCCACCAGACCACAAGTGACTTTCAGCCCTATTTGACCACCCAACCAACTTAATATCTCTTCTAAACGAGCTTGGATGACTCCAACCTGAAAGTTGATAAGAACAACTACCTTCAATGATAGATAACAAAGTCTAAGACTAAGACCAAAGGCCCCCTAACCAAGAAGATAAGTAATTTGGATAGAAAAGCTGAGACTAAATAGAACCAGTACTAGCCACGTGTCTTGCTCAAATTCTCCGCCACTATCACCATTATTCACAACATACAAAGCCTGGGCCTGCTGCACCAAACCATCGGGACCAAAATAGGATTAATCTACGTGAGAGAACCAAAGGGAGAATGAAAAAAGCACCTTACTCCAATCCTAAACAAATTCCCTCCGATACTACCACAATAAAACTAAAACAACTGAAAAATTCCCAAACTGGAGAGCAAGCAACATGACATTTTCTAGAGATAAGCCATCTCAACTAAAATCTCGCCTGAGTGATACTACATCAAAAGGTTAACTGGAGCTATTTTTTTTCTAAGTTATACTAATTCTATTAATGAAAAAAAGATATCATACACTGAGGTTGAAGCCTGTACTTACCCATGCCAAAGGAATGGCATCAACCAACAAAATTCTGGATTTGAATTGCACAGAAGGGAAACCAGTCCGTAACCAAAAAGTTCAGAAAATTAGCTTGTTGCCCACGCAGGGGAAACCATCAAAGCATCTAGTTTTGTATCATTGTATCTAATGAGACCAAAAGAAGAAAACCCAACTGAAGAGTTGAAAATCTTATAGTGTTTTCCCAAAAACCCATTGTAAACATAAAGCTAAAAAACAGAGTCCCAAAAAACCTGAGACACGTGGCATGCTGAGTGGCAGACTATGTGGCGGACGCGTGGCACACTGAGTGGCAGCAAGGTGGCAGACAAAGAGGCTGACACACGGCATCGAGGTGGTAGGCTAGGGACGTGGCGGCGACGGAGGGTGCTCCTCCACAATGAAGTATTTGTACTCCTCTATGTCGCCACTTGCCAACAATGATGTCTCCCTGTCGCTAGCCTGCAAATTCGGGTGCTCTTCCTTGACGAGACAATAGTATTCGTCCATTACCCAGTTTGTTTGCGGAGCCTCGTTTACTTCCTTCCCTGCACGTCTAGTCTACTGCTCTTGGCTCCGCTCCCTTGCTCCTTGAGTGCTTGTCTGAGCCAGTTCCGGTTTGGCTTTGGTGTGGCTGCACCCTACTGTGGTGCGCCCACCACTAGCAATGTTCGATATCCCAATTGCCCTGGTGCTGCCACCTCCCATTGTTCCTTGCTCCTCAGTTGCAGTGATGCGTCCACCATCCTCGGTGGCTTGTTCCTCAGAGCTCTGCTCTTCCTTGTGAAAGCAAATGGTTATGGTGGTCGTGATGAGGGGCTTGTTCAGGGCAAAGCAAAAGGTGAATTGGGAATTTTGGGAATGCAGTTGAGGAGTGGAAGGAGTGCCTCTGGGAGACGGGGCAGAAATGGAGGGGAAGTTGTTAGGAGGCGAGGCAGGGGCCACCGAGTGGAGGCGACTTCTTCCACTGTGCGTATTTGGGTAACGACCTGAAATTTTCTCAGCCAAAGAGGAAGTGGTATCCGAAGTAGGGAAGCGCTAGGGGCGACTCAAGCTCTCTCAGTTCCCACCCCTACGGCTGCGCATCCTATGTCGCACCGTGCTGTCTGCAGGCGGATGCGAATTTCATCCGAAATTGGGCACAATGGGATGCAGCGTCACAGTGGAGCTTGCGGATAGTTCAGCAGAGGGATGAGCAACCAGGGCTGAAGGGAATATAAAATGACAATCCAGGCTGTGGGTGAAGTGGATGCCTGAGCCAAGATCAATACAACAAAGGAGGTTGCAGCGTCTCCCAGTGGTTGTGCGGGAGCTGGGTGCAGTCATTGCATGAGGGCAGAGGCATTGCAGAGGCCGAGGTTGCAAGGATGGATAGGCAAGAGCAGAGGTGAAATTCTCCCGAGAATTCATGTTTGCATTGAGTCAAGGTTGATGGCGGTTATCAAAATGGAGGCAACACTTACATAAGGTGCATTTATGGCGATTGTAAAGCCATTTTTGGACCATTGTGCCAACCTGTGGGAGGCCATGTGGTCTCGCCACACGCCAACCCAGTTGGCGGCTACCTCACTGTCCTTAATTTTCACCCGCATCCGGGAAACTGGAGCTATTATTATTGATTATGTAAGTGTGTCTATTTTGGAATATGGCTTCTAGAATTTTAATTTTATTATCAATAATTATTTGTTGGATGGTAGGGATTTAACCTCCACATAATATTTTAGAGTATTCTTAGTAGTATACAAAAATCAAAGGTTGAGATTTATCTCCAAAGTAGTTATTCCCTTTTAATTAAATTGATTAATTAAAAAACATCTTATGAACAAGTGTCATATGAAGTGAGTTATGGCTTTTTTGGGCATGTGGTATTGTCACGACCCCATGGCCTCTTATGGTTACAAGGCACCTTATGGGCACACTGCGATCTGCGACACTAGCATGTTTCACAACTACTTAGAGTAACATAGTGTTAATCCACCCAAACTACACCTCACAATATATTACTCATGTCAACCTCTATATTATATTAAGGTGCATAATTTTATCAATATAGAGCAATAATACTATTGTCACATCTACTTCAGTTAACTTCATTCATCAAAAAAACACGAGCATCATATGTAAGACATTAAATTAGCTTTAACGTTATCATACACATGCACAAAAACATAAGGAACGACCCTCTGGCCTTCTTCTTTATTAATAGAACACAAATACAATAATCCACCAAGATAATGGCTTGATTTGTAGGAATACATAGCCAAAATCTGAAATAATGTACCACAAAACCTTCCCCCACTCGTAAAACCCTACTCGGGTCAATTTGACACCTATTGGGTCGCTGCCACCCTATTCAGTGAGTGTCAATTTTGTTGCAAGGTTCGCTTGGGTTTGCATGACTGTAAGCCTCAATCTACTCCATTTAGTTCTCCTTGTATTCCTTAACACTTCCTCATTCACACCTATTCCAAGTCCCTTTGCTATACAACTTTGGTTTGTGTTGGACGATGTCCTCTCCCATCATGCAATTGTGTTAATTATACAAGTTGTGCCCTCCTCTTCATGTGGTTACCCTCATTTATAGTTGGGTCAACTCACCCTCATGGGCCATGTGCCTTAGGTTGGGCCAACCTCATCATTTTGCCCAAGTGATCACACAACATACCCATTGCACTTGTTGTGCCTAGTTATTCTGCCCATGTCATTCCACTTCATCTTGACTAAAATTCCCTCGGTTAAACATGCCTAATTGGTTGGGTCTCCTCAATGCATCACTCGCTCGTCACTTGGCCCACTATGCCATCAAGCCAACCTATCAAGTCTCACTTCTTGATTTTTCAACAACCACGTCTCCATATCATCTCATTTCTTGCGATGGTTTCGTCGCATTTCTTGTAACGAGGGTGATACCCATGGCATCTCATCTCACCAAGGCTTAAGGGGCACACACTTGGCTCATGGATGAGATGGGGGCACATATTCGTGCCTAACATCCTCCCCCACCCTAATTTATCATTATCCTCAACAACCCTGGGACTGCCGACTGATGGTTCATCTCAAAAGCCCTTAGCTCCTTCCCCCATCTCCACAAGCACTCACAGGTCTCCCATCCATTTTCTTTCGAAGCACCCTTCCATTTGATGAAGTGCTCCCTTCTTGTTGTTTCCAATGCCTGAAGTTTGATAGCTTATGATCTCCTTAAGCTTCAACTTTGGATGAACAATAATTACTGTTGTGGCACATGGTGGCTCTGATCTACTTGGATCTTCTGTATCCACCCTGCCCTTCTTCAAATAACAAATATAGAATATTGGATGATGGGATCTAAAATGGAAAGGCAGCTCTAGATTATAGGAAATACCAACAATCCACTCCACAACTCGGCACAGCCCCTCAAACCTCCTCACCAATGATCTAGACATATCAATAGGTAGTAGGAATTGCTCCTTGGTCATCTTCATGAAGACCATACAACCTGTTGACCTCTACTGGTCAACTACCCATGCAGTACACCCCCCTTTTCTTTGCAAAAAGGGGCAGCACCTGATCAGCGTTTCCGTGCCATCCTGCAGTCATCAGCAGCTTGATCATTTTGATTGTAAACCCAGTCTGCATGTATGAATTTGTAAATAATCTAAGCAGATTAGAGTCATGTATGTAAAATTGCCTAGGTGGACCTAACTTTCTATGATAATCTATGTCCCGGAAGGTTTTTCGTCTCACCGATCCATGGATCGGCAGAGTTTTCCTTCAAACCTGACCCTAAAGCCGGGATGGATTTTGTCATTAGAACTTTAGGAGAATCCTAGTGTGTTAATATGCTAGATTATAGTTGTGTCGCAGAACTGGGTGATTTATGAGGGTCTGTGTTAAGTGGGCTTGTCCCCTTGAGATGTAAGTTGTAAAAGTCATGATGTAATGTGTCTTGAGGGTCGAAAAATGTTTTAAATCCCCTCGTGAGTCCTAAGTCCTAGGTCCTGGGTGATGTTTCCAAAGGTTTAGTTCGATGATCCATTTAAAAAATGAAATAAAATAATAAAATAAATAAAAAATTTAAAAATTTAAAAAAATGAAATAAATAAAAAATAATAAAAAAAAAAATTTAAAAATTTAAAAATTTAAAAAATAATAATAAAATAATAAATAATAAAAAAATTAAAAAATTAAAAAAAAAATGAAATAAATAAAAAATAATAAAAAAAATTTAAAATTTTAAAAATTTAAAAAATAATAATAAAATAATAAATAATAAAAAAAAATTAAAAATTTAAAGAATGAAATAAATAAAAAATAATAAAAAAAATTTAAAAATTTAAAAAATAATAATAAAATAATAAATAATAAGAAATTTTAAAAATTTTAAAAATAATAATAATAAATTAATTGAATAAATCGACAGATGAGATCAAGAGATGTCTTGATCTTCACCAACGGTCGAGATCATTTCTACATGGATCATTCGAACTAGCCGTTGGGATCATTTCCTTTATATAGGGTCTTAGTTGGTCATTTCAGATTCAATTCGATCTGTGAGTCTAAGACTGAAGAAGCTCTCTTGTAAATCTGTTTCTGGTTAATAAAGGAAGACTTTGGGGTCCATATCTTGCTGGTGTTACTCTCTTGGAATGCTGTGAGATCATTTCATTTTTTGCATATGTTATTTTCAGCCATTAATATTAGCTTCTTATAGAGTATTGTGAGCACAGGTATCTTGTTCACTTGCTGGGGTTTGGGTGCTGTTAGGGTTTCTGAAGTAATGGCAGGTATCTCCATTACTGTTTGAGATCTAGCAACATTTTTGCCCTCTTTGTTGACGGTTGTTTTGAGCTGTGCAGAAAACATTTTCTGAAGGAATTTTGTGGGCGTTCGGGGAAGTTCTCGGCTGAACCAGCCAACTCCCGCAAGCATTTTTTGCTGAGCCCAGTTGGATTTGATCCTGGGTCTATCATTCGGTTTATTTATTTGATTTGCATGAGAAATTTTCTGAAGTTCTTCATAGTGACAAATATGAAATTTTCGTTTCGTTAAAATATTTCCGTTCTTATTGCTGAATCTGGCTGTTAAGGGGCCAAATCTGTAAATTAATCAGTTGTCTTAGGGTTTCAATTTTCTCTGATCTAGGGTTTCAAATTTTTTTCTTTATGCAGTTTTTATCAGGGTTTAGGGTTTTTAGGTTTCATTTTATCACATAAAAAATTTGGAAATTTTTTTTTGCCAGTTTTCAGTTGTTTTTCATGTTATATCTTAAGATCTGAATTTTTCAAGTCGAGATGCGAATATGATATCTAGTTAATGGTCTAGGATTCTCGTGGTGGTTTAAAGCATTTATCTTTTTTCAAAATTCTCAGTCGCTGGATATCGTTTGGTTATGTGATTTCGCTGATACCTTTTGATGACAAATTATTGCTGTTCACGGTTTATTTTTCTATATCTAACAAGTAATCATTTTAACAATAATCTCTTAAGGCACTGGTCTGCTCAATTAATCAAATCATTTTAGTGCTTTTTATATCGTATCTCGTGTCTCCCAACCAACTGGTCGACAGTTGGTCTCATCATCTCACAGGGACTACCCCCCTTAGCCGCGGGAGACAGGCTTAAACGGAGGGATCGGGGATCAGAGTGACAGCCCCCGGTCTGAGCGTTGTCGTGTCAATCCGCGCGACAACATTTTTTGGCGCCGTTGCCGGGGATAGAGTTTTTCTGTCCTTGGTTTTTCAACATCTTTTCATCATTCATCGTTCATCTGTCTATCATTCGTTTGAGCCGGCAACGACAACATTTTTTGGCGCCGTTGCCGGGGATAGAGTTTTTCTGTCCTTGGTGTTTCAACGACTTTCCATCATTCATCGTTCATCTTTTTATCATTCATTTGAGCCGGCAACGACAACATTTTTTGGCGCCGTTGCCGGGGACAGAGTTTTCCTGTTCCTGGAGTTTCATCGACATTCATCTTCTCATCTCTCATCTCTCAGTTGAGCTGGCAGATTCAATATTTTTGGCATCTTTTCATCCCATATCAGCAGCATCTCTTGGGTTTGTTTCTTGTTTGGGTGGCGACTCCACTTTCTCATTTTTCCCAGACAAGAAGCTTTCCTCATATCTGCTTGTGGTTACTTTTTGGATCCTAGAATCAGATTCATTGTTCAAGTGGCGACTCCACTTCTCTCATCTCTTAATTTTCTTGAGCAGAAATCTTTTTCTATCATCCAGTTGATCCCTTATTGTTCATCATGGATTATTCATTTAAACCATGTCATTTTACTGATAATCTCCATGATCTTCCGAAAGAGGCCATTGGTAAATTATCTAAGTTCTCGGGTGGTGATTCGGTCACTGTTGGACAGCATTTAAACAGGTTTACTTGTGTAATGATCTTATATTGTAGATTTCCTCAATATAATCATGAAGATTTCAAGATGCGTCTATTTGTCCATTCTTTAGAGGGTGATGCCTTGAATTGGTTTAATAATTTTCCTAATGAATTTTTCACTTCTTTACAAGACATTCTCAATGCTTTTAAAGATAGATATGATAGTCCAAACAGCTTGCCTTCTGCCTCTAAAATTGTGCAACAGAATGTAAGTAATTTGATAAGTGGTCCAGCTGAAAGATCCCAAGACGATTCATCATGTCAGAATGTGTCATCCACCGGAAATATTGCAGATCAAGTTCATGATAGTGAAAAATCAGGGACAAATGACAATGAAAGGGAAGAGCAAAAGCAAATTTTACGAGATCTAATGATGCTAGTGAGAAATATGGAAATCAATCAAACTAATTATGTCAATGATGTGAAAATTTTATGCACCCACCTAGAAAAACGTAATAGGGAGATTGAGGTCACGCAAAATCAGCATGCTAAAGAAATTGAGGCCATGAAAACTAAATATGAAACATGCATAGCAAGATGTCAGTCTTAGAGGAAAATATGGTGACCATGAAAGCTGATCATGATAGGGAAATTGACTCTATGCAAAACAAGTTACTAACTATGGAAGAGGAAATGACTATCATGACGTTCAATCATAATAATCAGTTGGCTGACATGCAAGCGAATCATAAAGAAGAAATAAATTTCATGCAGCATTACTTGATGGACATAAAGGAAAAGAACAATAAAATGATAAAAGACATGGAAGAACATCATGCCAGACAAATCGGTGATATAAAGGTTGAACACTCTAGACAGATGGATGCCATTAGAATACAGGTTCAAAGGTTTCAGCAATTGGAAGATGAAAGAAACCAGGTAACATCAACAGATCAGGAATCTTCTCATTTTCTGCAACAAGCTCCATCTTATTATGAGGAGGTTATTGATTCGATTGAAAGATGGTTAATTGAAGGTGATCCGGACAGACTTAAGAATGATAAAGATCAGATGCAGGATAAAGAAAGACATATCACGTATACTTCATCTGATAGTTTTGAAACAGAAAGTTCCAGGTCATCAGTAAGTCAACCTGCCAGAAGAAAGAAGCGCAAAAGAAAGAAAATGAGACGAAGATTTGATGCATCAGACGGCCGTGAGCAGCTTGATTTTCGGATAGGAAAGAGTCCTACCATATGCAGAATTGGACATGGTACATCCGATAAGCAGCCGACAGATTTGCCTGAAAGCAGGCAAATGCTCAGTATGCACTATATTGAACACATCTGATGCCATGG
This sequence comes from Pinus tabuliformis, assembly GCA_031772625.1. Lineage (NCBI taxonomy): Eukaryota > Viridiplantae > Streptophyta > Pinopsida > Pinales > Pinaceae > Pinus > Pinus tabuliformis. The sequence continues at coordinate 662,312,651 of CM062810.1, read as the reverse complement.
GGCATCCTTTGTATCGTATTTCTAACCCTACTCCTTGTTTTTTCCGCATTTTTGTTTCTGCTTTAGATAGTTAATAAATGAAGAGCTTTTATCTTTCTTGTGCTTAATGTATATGATGAGTTTTGGATGGACGCTACTTATATTTTGTTGTGTGTTGTATGGATGCAGATTCTGGATTCTCACATTCCTGCAAGCAGCAACGTGTCCCCAAGTAGAGCCAGATGTTGACCTCTACTGGTCAACTACCCATGCAGTACACCCCCCTTTTCTTTGCAAAAAGGGGCAGCACCTGATCAGCGTTTCCGTGCCATCCTGCAGTCATCAGCAGCTTGATCATTTTGATTGTAAACCCAGTCTGCATGTATGAATTTGTAAATAATCTAAGCAAATCAGAGTCATGTATGTAAAATTGCCTAGGTGGACCTAACTTTCTATGATAATCTATGTCCCGGAAGGTTTTTCGTCTCACCGATCCATGGATCGGCAGAGTTTTCCTTCAAACCTGACCCCAAAGCCGGGATGGATTTTGTCATTAGAACTTTAGGAGAATCCTAGTGTGTTAATATGCTAGATTATAGTTGTGTCGCAGAACTGGGTGATTTATGAGGGTCTGTGTTAAGTGGGCTTGTCCCCTTGAGATGTAAGTTGTAAAAGTCATGATGTAATGTGTCTTGAGGGTCGAAAAATGTTTTAAATCCCCTCGTGAGTCCTAAGTCCTAGGTCCTGGGTGATGTTTCCAAAGGTTTAGTTCGATGATCCATTTAAAAAATGAAATAAAATAATAAAATAAATAAAAATTTAAAAATTTAAAAAAATGAAATAAATAAAAAATAATAAAAAAAAAAATTTAAAAATTTAAAAAAATAATAAATAATAAAAAAATTTAAAAATTTAAAAAAATGAAATAAATAAAAAATAATAAAAAAAAATTAAAAATTTAAAAAATAATAATAAAATAATAAATAATAAAAAAAATTAAAAAAATGAAATAAATAAAAAATAATAAAAAAAATTTAAAAATTTAAAAAATAATAATAAAATAATAAATAATAAGAAATTTTAAAATTTTAAAAAATAATAATAAAAAATTAATTGAATAAATCGACGGATGAGATCAAGAGATGTCTTGATCTTCACCAACGGTCGAGATCATTTCTACATGGATCATTCGAACTAGCCGTTGGGATCATTTCCTTTATATAGGGTCTTAGTTGGTCATTTCAGATTCAATTCGATCTGCGAGTCTAAGACTGAAGAAGCTCTCTTGTAAATCTGTTTCTGGTTAATAAAGGAAGACTTTGGGGTCCATATCTTGCTGGTGTTACTCTCTTGGAATGCTGTGAGATCATTTCATTTTTTGCATATGTTATTTTCAACCATTAATATTAGCTTCTTATAGAGTATTGTGAGCACATGTATCTTGTTCACTTGCTGGGGTTTGGGTGCTGTTAGGGTTTCTGAAGTAATGGCAGGTATCTCCATTACTGTTTGAGATCTAGCAGCATTTTTGCCCTCTTTGTTGACGGTTGTTTTGAGCTGTGCAGAAAACATTTTCTGAAGGAATTTTGTGGGCGTTCGGGGAAGTTCTCGGCTGAACCAACCAACTCCCGCAAGCATTTTTTGCTGAGCCCAGTTGGATTTGATCCTGGGTCTATCATTCGGTTTATTTATTTGATTTGCATGAGAAATTTTCTGAAGTTCTTCATAGTGACAAATCTGAAATTTTCGTTTCGTTAAAATATTTCCGTTCTTATTGCTGAATCTGGCTGTTAAGGGGCCAAATCTGTAAATTAATCAGTTGTCTTAGGGTTTCAATTTTCTCTGATCTAGGGTTTCAAATTTTTTGCTTTATGCAGTTTTTATCAGGGTTTAGGGTTTTTAGGTTTCATTTTATCACATAAAAAATTTGGAAAATCATTTTTGCCAGTTTTCAGTTGTTTTTCATGTTTTTCAATCCGCGCGACAACACAACCCACATTGAACTCTTCATGTAACAACTCTGGTTAAAATTCCATGTAATAAAGTTAATAAAGGAAAAATAATAACCACAGTTATGGGACACTTATTGCAAGCTTAATGTTGGGAAAAACATCCTAGTGGGTATTCATTTGGTTTATTATGGCTAAGGAAATTGGCAAATGCAATGAAAAAGACTTTGGAAAGGCATGGGGCATTAATTGACATTTTATTTATGAAAATAAAGGAAATTAGGAGAAAAGGAAGGTGAAAGGTAGTAGATTGTATTTGAGGAGGAAAATGAAGGAAAATAATGGAAAATTGAAGAAAATAGAGGTCTCATTAATAAAAAGGTTTATGAGGATAAGTTGGTACTTTTTGTCACTTCAGTTTTGGAGCTCTCTCTCTATTCTCTCTCCCTCACGCTCTTGGACACTTAGATTTTTCTTGGAGAACTTCAACATTGGAGCAAGGAAAGCAAAGAAGGCAAGAGGAAGTAAAGATGACAAGCAAGCAAGAGCATGATCAAGCAACTACAACGGGATTATTTGCAGGTATCAATTTGCATGTGTGATTTCCTTGCTAGTTTTTTGCATGCATAGTTATGCATGTATGTTCTTGGTTCTCTTGCTGTCATGGGCATGGCTTTTGCCAAGTGTGACAGTGTTCTTCAGCCTTGCCTTTCCATTTCTAGATAACCATGGTGTGATGGGTTATCATGTTTTTGGTTGAGTTGGATTGCCGAATGGATTTGAAACTGAGTGAGGTGGATCTCTGAAAGAAAGAACACATGGCCTAGTGACCCATGAATCGGGTTGTGGGTTGCAGTAAAGCCAAATTTTGTGTTACCTCGGTAATCCTAGGAATCTTCAACCGATGAATGGTGGGATATACGGTAATGCCTAAAGTTGGGTGCTCTCCATCAAGCCTAGGAATCACGAGATGGGATATACGGTAAAGCTTGGAGGGTGGAGTCTCGATTGCGCCTAGGAATCCCAAGATGGGATATACTATAAAGCCCATAGATTGGTGTCTTGATTATGGCCTATTGATCCCTGAATTAGACTGTGGATTGCAGTAAAGCATAGAGACTAGGAGACAGGCAAATTCCTCACAGTGTAGGTGGAGAAACTCAGTGGCATCCATGATTGTTTTGGCTTAGTGATCCAGTGAGGATTGCGGTAAATCTTAGTTATATTGATGAGAGTGAGGTGGTGTAGCCTCGAGAAGCCCTAGTTGAGTTTTGGTTATGAGTCCCACATTCATGTTTGGAATATGGAAGATTTGGTTCAGCCAATCTATGGTCAAGTGGTTCGTGGAAGTCCCATACCCATTGGGATTTTGCATCCATTAATAACAGTTCCTTTCCTTGGTATTTTATGAGCAAATGTACTCGTTCATATGTGGCATTTATGGCTGATGTATCCCTATTATTTCTATTGCTTATATGTTGGTTATGAGTATGCTTTATGACAATAATGATGTATGGCTTTCATCATGTTTTTTATTTGTAAATGAATGAAAAATGAATATATGACCTAATAGATGATAATTCAGCTCATGTGATAAGGCATCAATGCTTCTTAGCGATTCTCAAATAAGTATGAGGCCCCTATGCTTAAATCTCTTGTTATGACTTGTAGATTGCATATTCGTGACATGTTTGACGAAATGCCTGTCATGGATAATAGGGGTGAAATCAAGCCTTTGTTCAAATATTTGCATTTGTATCGTTGTCTCGATGTTACTTTTAATTCTTGAAGGTTTCATGGAGTTCTAGGCAGTGGCCTGATTCTTGGCCCTTAAAAGGTGGCACAAAATCTGGGGTCACAGGCTTAGAACTAGCTGAAAAATATCCTAGTCGCTTACATGCCCATGCTGTGAGAGCGACTAGAGGGCCCCATTCGCATGCATGCCCATGTCATGGGAGTGACTGAGGCTTTAGGGAAGTGAAGTGTCAAATTGTCTCAGGGTTTGATCACCTAGAAGGGTTGGTTGGCTCCTGTAGGTTCTGTGACATGTGTAGAAGGTTAGATTGGTTGTGTTGTGTTGGTTCCACTTCCTTAACTATACATGGGGAGTTGAATCAGATTGTAGTAGCCTCTCATCACATGTTTACCCTAGCGGACCGGTTAACTTGGGTAAATGTGGGAGGAGGGTGTTACAGAGTGGTATCAAAGCATGGTTCACCCCTTGGACTAGATGGGCGATGTGTTGGTCATGCATTCATGTCGGTTGCATATGTTTCTTATACTTGTGGTCTATGTACTTGTTGTGTATGCATGGTGTTGGTCATGGTTGCGTTTGTGTCACCATGTGGAAGTTGATGGTGTGTTGTTGGATGTGTTTATCATGAGTATAGGTCGGTTATGCACTAGTTGTGCATGACAGTGTTTGTATGTATCATGTGTGCATGCATGTTGTATGTATGTTGATTATGCATACATTGACATGGTTGTAGTTGTCATGCATTGATGACTAGACTATGGTTAGGGTGATATCTATATTCTATTATGATTATGTTTACACATGTATTTTGCTAATATAGTTGATCTTGCAGACGAGATATCCTCCTCGAGCTACATTGAGGTATGTTGATTATGTTTATATTTTGGTTTAGCTGACATGGTATGTTTGGAAGGAAAGAGATCTAGATGAATACCAAGATGGTAGATTACAGTTCATGAGACTTTCCCTATGGATTGGATGAGCAACATGGTGTTGGGCACTCTTATGACTTAGCAGACACATTGAGAAGCTTGAAGGAAGAATTAAGAAGTTGTAAGGCAAATAATGACATAATCATGTAGGCATAGGAGAAACAAGCAGAAGTCAATGCAGTAATCCTTCAGAGTTTGTCAGAATTGCAGAGACATGGACCACCTCAGATCAGACATGGACAGGAGGACATAACTAATGGGGCATATGGCAATAGATCTCATGGTGGGCACATGTCGGATAGGGATGACATGGTTAGAGATGGTAAGTTCTTGGATACTCTGGATCAGAGAGGTGATGGACACATGTACTATTCTAGTTCTAGTTCCGACATGCACTATCATCATCATCGTTATCATTCTTACATAAGGAGTGACAAGGGATATTTGTCGGATGAGTTTAAGAAAGCTAAGACACCTACTCTTGATGGACATTTGAAGAAGCCAGAGAATGCAGAGGCTTCGTTACTTGGGATGAAGAAATTCTTTGAGTTGCATGAGTACATAGAGAATATGAAGGCCATAATAGCTATCTTCAACCTCAAAGTGAAAGCAGACATCGGGTGGGAAGATGTAAAATGAGTCAGAGACATCAGGACGGAAGAGTTGAGTTGGCATGAATTCAAAATATTTTTCAGGAAGAAGTACTTATTGGAAAGGTATCACGACAGTAAGGCCAAAGAATTTTACAAGCTAAAGATGGGATCGATGACAGATGAGGAGTATACAACTAAGTTTCTAGAGCTATTGAAGTATGTATCATATCTTAAGGATGAGAAGACTAAAGTTTAGAGATGTGTTAGTGGATTGCCATTAGCTTTTAGAGATCATATTGAGTATGATGAGCCTCGGTCACTTGATGAAGTTATTGGGAAATTGAAGCATTTCTATGAGTAGTCAATGCGTAAGAACAAATATCAGCAAGGATGGAAAGGGAAAGATAAAGGTAAAGGTAAATGGCAGTAAAAAAGAACAAGGCCTCAAATTTCTAAAGGGAAAGAAAATGTTGCACGGTAAAAAAAGTTCAACATAGCTAGACAAGGACATGGGTCACAACAACATGATAGAGGTGATGGTACAAGATGGTTGGAGTGTTGAATGTGTGGTAAAGAACATCTTAAGAGAGATTATCCAGAATCATGGTGGTAGGCCTTAGATCTATAGTGCATAAGAGGCACAGACTGTTGGGGATCTTGGGCAGAGCATTCATCGTATCTATGCAGCGTTGGATAACAAGCAGGCAGAGCACCAGGCAATTGTTATCAAGATGAACGGTAAGCTTTGTGACCAAGTTGTTTCCATTTTATTGACCCTGTATCTAATTATAGTTATGTCAGTCCTGACCTGGTGGATAAGTGTGGTTTGAATAAAGAAGTTCATGCAAAATCCTAGTTAGTGCAGTTGGCTACAGGTACAAAGAAGAGGGCATATTACTGGGTAAGAGCTTGTGCATTCGAGTTGAATGGTATGCCTACATAAGCACATTTGAATGTATTTTTGTTGGGGTCATATAGTATGATATTGGGTATGGATTGGCTATATCTTCATAGGACCAAAGTGGATTGTTATGACAAAGCCATTGAGTGCTTGGATGACAATGGAGAACAAAGAATCTTATAGGGTAAGAAGAAGGCAACATCAGTTAGAATGGTTACAAATATGCAGGCAAAGCACAGTCGCAAAAAATGGTGTGTGTTATTTGCAGTGCATATTTCTAGTGACAAAGGTAAGGATGTTAAGGATGTAGAGGTATTAAGCAAGTGCCCGATCTTGCAGTAGTTTCAGGATGTGTTTCTAGCAGAGATTTCAGATTTTTCGCCTCACAGGGAAGTAAACTTTTCTATGAATTGGTACCAGAGGAAACAACAACATCAAAGGCACCGTATAGGATGAGCACTCCAGAGTTGGTGGAGTTGAAGTTGCAGTTGGAGGAGATGCTTGAAAAGGTAACTTAGGCCAAGTGTATCACCTTGGGGTGAACCGATATTGTTTGTGAAGAAGAAGGATGGTACTCTTAGGTTATGCATTGATTATAGGCAGTTGAACAAGGTGACCATCAAGAATAGCTATATGTTGCCGAGAATTGATGAATTGTTCAATCAGTTGAAGGGAGCAATAATGTTCTTAAAGATTGATTTGCAATTCGGATATCATCAGGTACGCATTAAGGAAGAGGACATTGATCCAGGTGGATATTGGTGTCCACCTGCCTATTCCACTTGGACCCCCACTGTTATTTCTTGTCAGTTTCCTTAATTATAGCAAAACTAACTATTGGGAGCTATGAAGATAAATACATAAAGTGGACCACGTTGCGGCAGGGAAGGGACCAAGATGTACATGAGTTCACAAATGTTTTCCATACCCTTCGCACGAAGCTAGGTATCAAGGATTCTGATGGATATTTGGTACTTAGGTTCTGTGGTTGTCTACATAAGTACATCTAGGACGAGATGGAGTTTCTAGACATCTCATCGCTTGGCACCGCCTATCGATATGCTGTCAAGATCGAACATAAATTTAAACAGAAGAAGTAAGACTTTGGATCAGCAAATCCGAAGCAAGGGAAAGGCGCTCCCAAACCACAAAACAAAGGACAAGCACAAGGCGAGGCAGCCCAAGACAACCCTCATAAGCCACAAGAAAAGAAAAACACCACGAAGACAAAGAAGGACACAAGGAAATGGTGTGAGTTCCATAAGATCTCCACTCGCAACACAAGTGAGTGTCGAGCCAAGAAGTCACTGGTGGCCGAGTTGAAGGCTTCCGAATCAAATGCATGTTCCGACTCTAAGTCAAAAGCTAACAAGGGGAATGACAAAGGGAAACATATTATCGTTGCGAAGCCTAATGCCACCATTACTACCACCAAGATCCAGAAGGATGAGCCCGAAGATCCAGAGGAGAGGAACGACTTTTCCACTCACAAAAGTAGGTGAAGGGTTCTCCACTGCAGTTCATTGTCGATATCGGGAGAAAAAAGAACCTCATCCCAACAGAGGTCATGAAGCGTTTGAGCCTACCAACCACACCACACCTGCAACCATACACCATTGGGTGGCTTCACCAAGGGCGAGATCTCTGTGTCAGCCAACAGTGACGCCTTCCCTACAACATCAATCCCTTCACATATGAGGTATTGTGTGATGTTTGTCCTCTTGAATTTTGTGATGTTTTATTAGGCCAACCATACTTGTGGAAGTGACATGTTGTGTATGAGTCTAGGCCTCACACTGTTATTATTACCTTGGGCAATAAGTTTTATGGGATAATAGAGGTAGCACCGCCTATCACCGTTTCTTTGATCACTGCGAAGAAATGCAGTTAGATAATTTTCCAGACCGAGAAATTTGTTTTCCTTATGATTTTACCTTAGGGAAAGAAAAAGATTGAGGCCATAGCCTCCAGACAAGGCTCCTCTGCACGACAGTAACAAATAGACAAGGTTGTAGAGGAGTACAGGGACCTCTTCATCTCACCCACAGGGGTACCTATACACTGTTAGGTCAAGCACTCCATCGATCTGACCTTGGGTGCGCCGCTAGCCAATTGTTACACAACATTTTGTTACTGTCCCTGTACTCCCCATTCCTGATCCTGGAGGACCTTTACAGTGAACCCCACATGCTTTGCTTTCATGAAGAAACTCCCATTGTGTCCCTCTTCATGAGCAGATCAATTCCTTTTTGTACCATTTCCCCTAAAACTTTTGTTTTGCCCAATTTACAAGACTGATGCTAATGGCCTTTGTCTCCCCCGCGCCAGTGTGTATAGATTAGCACTATCCCTAGCGCCGACCAGAGCTACTGAGCTATGTTCCAGTCGCATTGGTCTTGTTATGATTTTTTTTTTAATTAAGAGCCGAAGCTTCCAGCTCTAGAAGCTTCGTAACAAAAGTCTGGTAAATGGTTTGGCTAGATGGGGTCGAGGATGTCAGTTTGGGATCCTTTCCCCTGTAATGATGGAACTACCTCAAGGGATAAGGCCTTCTCCCATGAGGAGAGGATCCATCTCCCATCCATTCATCCTATATAAACCTCCCTTCTTCCCAAGCACAAGCTAGTGTCAATGTTGGTGTGCTAGTGCTATTTTGGTTTGGAGTAAACAAAAAGTTATTCATAGTTGTAGCTATCTAGTTGTGTGAGGGAGAAGTGTTATTGGGTTTCGAGTGAAGCCTAAAGGGAAGAGCCTTAAAACTATTGTTGATTGAGGCTATCATGGAATGCTAACAGAAGTGTGTGGGAACCTGGTCTTGTCAGAGGAGAACCGCAATGTCAAGACAATGGTTGTATTCTCTTCTTCATATCAATATATATGCAACTTTCAATTGATTTCTTACATGATTTGTCATCTTACATATTCATGGATTAATGTTTCTTGGCTTGTTAAGTAGGTTGAATTACAATTGGTATATTATCACGATTGTTGTTTGCTGTTGTTTACTTATTTCATGTGTTTGAAGAAGGAAGCGAGAGATAGCTGGAGCGAGCAGCAAGGAGATCATCAAACGAGATAAGCATACTAAGAGGTAGGCCTTCTTAATTAGTTCTAACCTAATGAAATCTTCCATAGAATGTATCTGTTGTGGCTAGAGCCATTATCGGGCTAGAGGAATTTGTTTGTGCTCGCACTTATAATTTTACTTCACCATAAATTGGCGATCATACTGGGGAACCAATCCTTTTGTTTGTCTTGGATTTCATGATTTCGTGTGAACTTTTCTAGTTCCACTTTTTCCCTTTGGTCCTGTTTCTTTTCTCCTGCTTACTGGCCTGAGTTTGAAATTCATAGTAGCATATCTAGTCTCTGTTTCAAATTTTTTTATATTTTTTCTTGAATCCCTCGATTAGCGCGATTAATGTGCTGACAGTGGTGCCGATCAACATGATATACTGAAGAACAGTAACGCCGACCAACCTCTGGCGCTTGTTGTAAGTTAGGAAGTCGCGTCGATGCCTGTAAGTGAAGATTAGGGTTTGACCCCAATCTTGTCCAGTGTGTTTTGTTCTTGTGATTTTGACCTCGTGAGCCTTTTGGACCGATTTCTCCCTGACAAGAAAGCTACTTTTCATATGATTTTGTTTGCTTGTTGGCTTATCATCTTTCTCCTAGATTGCTTGAGTCATTGGTGGTCAGCGACACTAGGGCATCTAGTTTGTTGTCCATTCAACTATTTTTGAACTCAGTGAGTCAGGTTGTAGGTGTACTTACTCCTTGCATTTCATTTTCGGTCCTTTTACGACTTTGACCTCTATTACACAAGTTTGAAAAGTTTTTGTTTGCTTGTCTAAACGTTTCTTTTCCGGCATGGATCACGTTGCTTGTCTTGTTGTTGGTAAAGTCGGTATTTCATTAGTCTGAATGAGCCTCTCTTTTCATGTTTTCATCTGCTTGAAGAGCTTATTGTCTCAAAAACTTTTTCACTGAAGAGTTGTATGCGAAAAGTTTATTTTGTTGTTTCATGAAAAAGTATGAAATTCTAGTTTGTTGCATCATTGTGCTACGATAGCTTGCATCACTAAAAGACTAGAATTGCATTGGCATTTGGAAAAGGAAAAGAACTCTTTTGCTTTCGAAAGGACTATTAGATATGTGCTTGTCAGGAAATTAGGAATTGGAATGCATTTTTCATTAGTTTATTTTTCGAAAAAGTAAGGTAGTGAAAGATCATTTCGCTTTTAGTTGCTTTGTTGTTTGTATTTGATTGAGTAGTTTCTATCCTCTCTATTGTAGGCATTTCATCAAATTGAAAGGGTCTTGCCTCATTTAGTTGCATTTAAGGTTTTTCGAGTTGCATATCTAAGAATTGAAAACTGAAACATAACTCAAGATAAACTTTAAAATGAATCCAATTAACCTAAGGTGCATTTGACATTTAACGATCATATCTAGAAGGTCTATGCTAGAGACGTGTTCCGATGTCTTTAAACTTAGCAGCTGTCGTTATCTTCGGCATTAGACAACACTAGTACGGATTTGTGCTCCCCGTACTGTCGAGTATATAACGAGAGACTCCGCTAGGCTGCAATCCTTTATCCTTAGGAATTCGAGTCGGCCACCTTGCAAACGTGATACACTGAACACAACATTCGGGGAGATTGCCTGCTCGTACTTCTCAGTTTGCCGGGAGGTATTCTGTAGTTCATGGTTGCCTGGTAATCCTATTTACCTAGATCATCCAGAGTAGTCATTTGATCTTTTTGTCTCATTAAACTTAAAAATATCGTTCGAGCACTTGTCCTTTCGAGCTCATTTCTAATCGAAAGCGATATAGTCATCTTTGTTTCTTTCTCGACTCTTAAAAAATGAAAGAGCACCAGTCTTTTATGCGTCTTAATAATTGATTGCCCACGATCCGAAAACACCCTGTTAGTCTTTTTTGAGACCAAATCATGAGTTTCCCTTAAAGAAAATTTTAAAGCCTTGAAGTTAATTTTTTTTGTCAACTAAGACAAGGTCATCGTGGTTGAACCATCTGGTACACCCAGTTCCTCTTCCTCTCCTCTGTTTGAAAGATTGTCTGAGGAGCCGTTTCCTTAGTTACTAGAGTCACTCGAGGACGAAGGTGTTGAACTCGAAATTGTTCTGAGCATTCAACCTGTTATCACAAAATCAGGTACTGAAGGCTGCCAATCAGCAAGACTCTGTGTAACTGTTTCAAACCAGGCTTTAGACTAAGGCTTAGCCTCCTTAGTCAGAGAGGGCTCTCTCACAGACTATGAATATTGACTAATGACAAGGAAAGATGGCTAACTCTTATAAGACACATGAAGAAAATATGCTGGCTGGACAAATATCAAATTAATTCCCATTGGGCTTATGGAGTCTCACACATCTCAGCAAACAAAAACACCATCTTTTCATAGAAATCAGGGCTCTTTACATCTAATGTTCAAACACAACTTACATAAAACACAATTTGCCAAAACATACAGGAAGTCAGAGCATGATACATGAGTTCTGAGTGATTATGCAATGACAAGACTGTAAAAGAACACTAAGAGAATAAACCACCATACATTTGAACAATAAGATCTATTGAGAATCCTGAGAATAAAACAACAGTCATTTGCATTACTGAAATCTGCTTTACATAAACCAAAATAGACTAGTTCTCTATCAAAACATCCAACCCCAATTACATCCAAGTCTGATCCACATATAGGAATACATGCTTAACCACCTCGAGCTTCCTCCTCCAGCATGAGGGGAGCATCGAACGCTGCTATTAACTATCCCTATCTACTGTGTAACTAATTCATTAATTACATAATTGCTGAACTGTAACTACAAAGGGTCCTAATTTATTCAAAACTCAAAATCTGTCCTCCTCGTATCATGCTTCCTTCCTGACTCTTTGACACATGTCTTCTTTCTGTTTTGGTCGAGATATCTTGGAGGAGAATACACTGAACAAGCTGGCTTTGGATACTGGCTGCGTAGATGGCTCATTAATCAATCAAGATAAGTGCCCTGTTTTCACGGTCCTTGTCTCCCATCATTCTTCACTACTTAAAGAACATGTTCCCCTCTCTTTAATTCTTCAAAACAACGCATATCACCATACTCCCCAATGAGCTGGAAGCCTTGTGGACTGAACAGGTGTACAAACCAAAATCTCTGGTAACCTTAACCAGAACCCTAACAATTCGGTCATAAAGTACCTTTAACGAAGCTTTAGCTAAAAACAAAATATTTCACCTTTCCCAAAATGTACATCTGTCATTCTCTGAATAGCTAGGAGAGTCTTTTATGGTCTCCCTTATGTTCTTGAGGCATTTCCTTCAAAAATTTGCTGACCTCATCATTAAACTCTTTGTTTTTCTTATAAAACAACACCTACAACAGTTTCGTAGCGCGCTACGAAACTGCTGTTTTTGCTAAAACAGAGTACATTTGCACTAAAGCGTCTTTTGTTTGAACTTATGACTTTTCAAACTTCTTCTACAGGTGTCAAAGACTTAAGTAATCTCAAAATAGTGGAACTTAAACAAAATTGACCAAAACTAAGAATATCACCTTTTCCTCAAATCAGTGAGCTAGTTGACCTAGCTGTGTCTTCAAATTTGCAATCTCCTTCTTCAAAGCTTTGTTTTTAGCTCTCAGGGTCATGTTCATTTTCCTGATATGTTTAGCTTGTTTGAGGGCTGGAACCGTCCAGGTATATACATCAGCCACTGAATCTACATGACTCACTAGGCTTCTGCTACCCTTTAACACAACTTTTCTATAGTTGGCATACCTAACTGCACGCTCCTTAATCACATTCTTTGCTTTGACAATTTCCTCTTTGGCTGCTCCCACTTGATTCTTTATGGCAATCACATTTCCTCCTTGGGTGATGATAACCTTTCTGTTCTTGTCTTTATGTTTGACTGCCTCCACTGTTTTGGTCAATACTTCAATTACCTCTGTTCTGGGTGACTTTACAGCTTTCTCTCCTTTATGCACTTTCTCCTTTACAACTTCTTCTCCTTTATGCACTTTCTCAGCTTCTCTAATTTGTTTCCTTGTAACTGGCCTTCTTGGCTTGAACATAAACTCCTCACTAGGCTCATCAAACCTTAATCTCTTTGAAGCTTTTGATTTCTTAGTGCTCTCAGGAGAAGATTGGGTCAAATCAATATGCATGGGTTCAAGATGCACTGGTTCTTCCTGCTCAAATTCAATAGCCTCAAGTAAATCACTTAGGCTGGCCTTTGAAATTGGACCTTCCTCCACAGCTACTGATTTGCCCTTCTCTTTGCTTAATTGACCTCTTGTTTTAACTCTTGATACACTTTCAGACCCAGCTGATCCAGGTACCTCTTTCTTATGCTTGACCTTTTCCTTTGATGATGACTGAGGTGGCTGAGGTGGCTCTTTAATAACCAAGGGCTTGACTGGTTTGTTCAACTGAGATTTAACCTTCTTTTTCTCCCTAGCCTCCTTTCTAAGCTCAGCAATAGTAGGTTCCTCCACTGATTCTTCTCTTTCTCTAAGTGGCTGTGGGGTGAGGCCTGTCTTACTCTGGAAACCGGCCATATAGATGAAAGAATTCCAATCCCTACCAATCTTCTGCAAACCATCCAACACTAACAGTTTAACTAGGCCATGGTGAAACAATGATGTCTCACAATCATCCTTCCTCAATTGGATTTTATCACACATCTTGCTGAGGCTACGAAACAAGTAAAATGGGAGGTCTATAGATGCTTTACCCGTAAAATGCAGCAACAACTTGAAATGATAGGAATAAACTTTGTTATATCTACCCTCACAAGTTAAATACTTTTGAATACAAGTAAGAAGCATAGCATAACTCTCCTTAACATAACTTCTAGGCACAGCCTTGGTTAAATCTTCATTCACATAGACTTCTTTCAAGAATTCTTTACAGGGGCTCATATCAAATTTGAAATTTTTAAACCACTCCTGCCCCCCTCTGGGAATCTCAGTTACACTAGCAATAGCCTCTGGAGATACTGGGAATTCTAACATAGATACCTTGGAACTTAAGCCTGTAAAATTCAAGGCAAACTCTTTTGTTACCTGAGTGTGACCTCCCTTCAGCTTTTCACAGAACCTCCAGCAACCAGCGTCTTTAAAGGTCTTTTTAACACCTTCATCCCTCAATGCCAGGTCCAATCCTTCGGGCTCTGCCCTCTGACACCTTCCAGACCGATGCTCCTTCTTCTCCATTACGCTTTGAAATCTTTTGCACAGAGAAACACCGGCAGCCTCAACTCAAAAAGCAAGTTCAAATTTTAGAACGCAGGCTCGCTTGAAATGCAGCTCCCTTGAAGAAGAAACTCGGGTTCATTTCAATTCAAATATCTTAACATATAAGCTGGCCACTTCATGTAATGTTAACAGAACATCATGACACAACTATGCATGACAAAAACATTTGAATGGACTTAATGCGCATGACTATGAACCTATTGGTGGAATGATGGCTCGTAAGTGCTTGGAAGGTACACTAACTGACAACAACCGACCGGACACAATGACTCATCCCTAGACATGACATTTTAAGGATCTGCGCTGCAAAATCCCTGAATCCGCGATTTCGTAGCGCAGACAGTTATAACCTAGCGACATGTGCTGCGAAATGGCTGGCGCTACGAAAAGGCTAAAACATTATTGCGCTTCAAAATCAACCAATCAAACTGCGCTGCGAAACTGCGAAAAGGACAAATGACATATACGAGATAAGACATGTCTTAATCAATCATGATGGAGGATGACTAACGGTTTTGAAAATGATTCTCATCAATATCATTGAAAAACATGACCCCTAAGTGGTAAACATAGGATAACAACCATTTGACATCCATTTTTAACAATGAAACTTTGGACTCGACTTATATACATGTGACTGCAGTTCTAAGTGATAACAGTGGCTCCACTTGGGATAGTGTGCTCCTGTAGTACACTAAGAACTCGTAGAACCAGTGCCTTGTCCATTTAAAAAAAACACACACACAACTGGCAAGCATCCCTTTCAAGCTTTGTGGGCCTTCTCCTCGGGCTAAAGCTTTTCTGTTCAGCTTGTCATTTATTCTTAACAAGAAACTTCATAAAACGGTTATATACAATGCTCATGAGATATTTGGCAGACTTTCACTGATTGTAATGCTTTAAGAACCTGCCATTAACAGGCCCTCCAGCATATGGTGTTCCATCAACTTCCTGCAGAATGTAAGTGTTTTTTCCATGGAAAGCAGAAATCTGATATGGCCCTTTCCATAAATTCTCAAATTTGCCATGTTTACCTTTCTCTTCAATTCTGGCTTCCCATTTTAGGACTTTATCATTAATTTGAAATGTGACCTCTTTGATCTTTTTGTCAAATGCCCTCTTGACTCTATTCTGATTTTGTTGATGATCTTCAAACACCTCATTCCTTTTCTCCTGCAAAGCTATCAACTGATTCATGAAACAAGATAGCTGACCCCAGACCTGTATCACATGAGTAAATAGGAAAATTCTGAGGCTTGTCCTTGCTACTTACCATGTATGCCATCCTTGTTTCACGATACAACCTCCTTTGTTTGCCAAACACTGGGATAGTAGCATATGTCAGATCCATTTGCATGCTACCCTTGATCTTTGCAGCCCACGACCTTGAAAGAAGCATCCCAAACTTAGGTGGAATGTCTGCAACAACAATGTCCATGACAGTTGTTTTTGCTGGGATTTGTGTTAGAGCCACAACCACATCTTTTATCAACCCAATGCAATGAACTCTCTTTGAATCAAAAGAAAATAAGTCTTTGTATGGTCTAGTTACTTCTAATCCCATTCTTTCCATAATTACCTTAGGCATGAGATTATGTGATGCCCCTGAATCCAACATAGCATTATGGAGAGTCATATCATGGATATTGATGCTTATATAGAAAGGAGGAAACTCATCACTTTGTTCATCTTCAAGTCTTGGCCCTAAACAAATAATAGGATTATCTTCTTGCACACTTAGAATATCAGCCCCTCCTGGTGGAGAATTAAGCATTTCCACAATCTTGCTTCTATATTTGTCTACTTTCAGAATCTCATTAAATGGACCTGATATTTTAATCTTGGCAATCTCATTTTCTATGTTAAAAACAGAAGTAGACTTTTCAAGTTCCTTAGGGGGTGTAGGGCTTTGAATATCCTTTCTCTCACCAGAGGAATCACCTTTACCATCAGTCTGCTTTGTCTTTTCCTTCTTATCTTCAACTGCCTTTAAAACATTCTTCTTGGGTTGTGCTTTATTTGCTGTAATAGGGACATCTCGGTTTCTGAGGTTGTACTGCTTCTGAATTTCAAATATGGCATGCTGATAACCCTTCAAGAAATCTGAAGGCTCCTCTTCTGCCTTTACCAAACTAGACTCATCATGCTCTTCTTTTGTTAAGAAAATTTCTGAGTCTTCTTCACCCAAGCAATGAATAGACTCCTCAGGTACCTCAGGTTCTTCTTCTTCATCCACCATGTTTTGCTGGAAAGGAGGTCTCACTAGAGGAGCTGCTTGCTGATTTCTATTGTCCCTTGGTCTTTGCTGATTTTGAGGCCTTCTAAACTGAGGATTCCTAAACCTAGGCTCTTGTTGTGCTTGGGGAGCAGCAGTATTCCCAAGTGCTAATTGATCCATCAATTTCTCCATGGTTTTCATCATGGTTTCAAACTTTTCTTCTTGAGCAGAGGTAGAAGGTTTCTCCTCTTCCTTTATCTTAGCCTTTGCCATCTTTGACTTCTTAGCAGCTAGCATATTTACCTCAACCTTTACTGCATCATTCTGCATATCAGCAAGAGTAGTAGACTCTCTTTCTCTGAGTAAAAGAGAGAAATCTGAATCAAATGACTCAGCATACCTTAACTGTGCCAAAGCTCCAGGAGGCTTTAAATGTGCAGGAATGGAATTATATACTTTATTAAACCTCTTAGAAAAATTTTGGACAGTTTCATCTGGAGCTCTTCTTAAACTGTTATATTCAGTGAGGGCTTGAACAGGATTGGTCCTATTCCCCCATTTCCTCAGAAAAAGATCTTCAAACTCAAGCCAACTATGAATGCTACCAGCTCCAAGGGCTTTAAACCATTTCCGGACTTCCCCAATAAAGGTTTGAGCAAACAGTCTTAGCTTTACATCTTCATCATCCACTTCTTCCCTATCAACAAAGTCATTGAATCTATCCACATGTTCCTCAGCTGTAATGTCCTCATCTCCACCCCATGTTGGAATCCTAGCAGCATATTTACTAGGGAGATCATGCAAAACAGCAGGGAGAGCTAGGGGAGCATACCTAGCAGGTACAGCCATGATGAAAGGAGGAGCAGGGATAACAGGTACTGTGTGACTAGGAGGACCAGAACTAGTATGAGATGTTGACTGAGGAGTATTTGGACTAGCAGAGGCAGAAGATAAAGTATGAGTACGGAAAGGGCTATTGGGACTTTGTAAACCACTGACAAAAGAACTCCAATTTGGGAGAGGTAAACCAGTTTTTGATTTAAGCAAAACTTCAAAAGGGTCAAGCTCCTTGAGCTGTTTCAAATCCTCTTCCTCTAATAACAATTCAGAAGTAACAATTTCCCAAAACTCTTCTTTATCTTTTTGTGACACTAAAGATGAAGTATCAATACCTTTCTTTTGTAAATCTAATATGATACCAATAAGCTCTTCTTCATTTTCAGACCTCAACAACACTTCTTGGATTTTATCATCAACAATTTTATCCTCAGGACTTCTAGCAAACTCAGGAAACAAAGATCTTGAAATATTTGAAGTACCTGGTATATCAAAGAATCTTTGTTTACTCCTTGAAATGATATTAGGATTCTCCACAGGACTAGGTGGGTTTGGATCAGGATTACTCCTTGTATATCTTCCCTTCGAAGCCACCTTTCAAACTTTAAAATTCATGGAGTCACCAAGGTAGAACACAGCCTCGAAAACCTTTTTGAACTCCTGCTACCTTCAGAAATTCAATCTTATAACTACGGGAATGAGTAATCTTCAGGCTCCCGGCAGACGCACCAAAATGTTATCACAAAATCAGGTACTGAAGGCTGCCAATCAGCAAGACTCTGTGTAACTGTTTCAAACCAGGCTTTAGACTAAGGCTTAGCCTCCTTAGTCAGAGAGGGCTCTCTCACAGACTATGAATATTGACTAATGACAAGGAAAGATGGCTAACTCTTATAAGACACATGAAGAAAATATGCTGGCTGGACAAATATCAAATTAATTCCCATTGGGCTTATGGAGTCTCACACATCTCAACAAACAAAAACACCATCTTTTCATAGAAATCAGGGCTCTTTACATCTAATGTTCAAACACAACTTACATAAAACACAGTTTGCCAAAACATACAGGAAGTCAGAGCATGATACATGAGTTCTGAGTGATTATGCAATGACAAGACTGTAAAAGAACACTAAGAGAATAAACCACCATACATTTGAACAATAAGATCTATTGAGAATCCTGAGAATAAAACAACAGTCATTTGCATTACTGAAATCTGCTTTACATAAACCAAAATAGACTAGTTCTCTATCAAAACATCCAACCCCAATTACATCCAAGTCTGATCCATATATAGGAATACATGCTTAACCACCTCGAGCTTCCTCCTCCAGCATGAGGGGAGCATCGAAGGCTGCTATTAACTATCCCTATCTACTGTGTAACTAATTCATTAATTACATAATTGCTGAACTGTAACTACAAAGGGTCCTAATTTATTCAAAACTCAAAATCTGTCCTCCTCGTATCATGCTTCCTTCCTGACTCTTTGACACATGTCTTCTTTCTGTTTTGGTCGAGATATCTTGGAGGAGAATACACTGAACAAGCTGGCTTTGGATACTGGCTGCGTAGATGGCTCATTAATCAATCAAGATAAGTGCCCTGTTTTCACGGTCCTTATCTCCCATCATTCTTCACTACTTAAAGAACATGTCCCCTTCTCTTTAATTCTTCAAAACAACGCATATCACCATACTCCCCAATGAGCTGGAAGCCTTGTGGACTGAACAGGTGTACAAACCAAAATCTTTGGCAACCTTAACCAGAACCCTAACAATTCGGTCATAAAGTACCTTTAACGAAGCTTTAGCTAAAAACAAAATATTTCACCTTTCCCAAAATGTACATCTGTCATTCTCTGAATAGCTAGGAGAGTCTTTTATGGTCTCCCTTATGTTCTTGAGGCATTTCCTTCAAAAATTTGCTGACCTCATCATTAAACTCTTTGTTTTTCTTATAAAACAGCACCTACCGCAGTTTCGTAGCGCGCTACGAAACTGCTGTTTTTGCTAAAACAGAGTACATTTGCACTAAAGCGTCTTTTGTTTGAACTTATGACTTTTCAAACTTCTTCTACAGGTGTCAAAGACTTAAGTAATCTCAAAATAGTGGAACTTAAACAAAATTGACCAAAACTAAGAATATCACCTTTTCCTCAAATCAGTGAGCTAGTTGACCTAGCTGTGTCTTCAAATTTGCAATCTCCTTCTTCAAAGCTTTGTTTTTAGCTCTCAGGGTCATGTTCATTTTCCTGATATGTTTAGCTTGTTTGAGGGCTGGAACCGTCCAGGTATATACATTAGCCACTGAATCTACATGACTCACTAGGCTTCTGCTACCCTTTAACACAGCTTTTCTATAGTTGGCATACCTAACTGCACGCTCCTTAATCACATTCTTTGCTTTGACAATTTCCTCTTTGGCTGCTCCCACTTGATTCTTTATGGCAATCACATTTCCTCCTTGGGTGATGATAACCTTTCTGTTCTTGTCTTTATGTTTGACTGCCTCCACTGTTTTGGTCAATACTTCAATTACCTCTGTTCTGGGTGACTTTACAGCTTTCTCTCCTTTATGCACTTTCTCCTTTACAGCTTCTTCTCCTTTATGCACTTTCTCAGCTTCTCTAATTTGTTTCCTTGTAACTGGCCTTCTTGGCTTGAACATAAACTCCTCACTAGGCTCATCAAACCTTAATCTCTTTGAAGCTTTTGATTTCTTAGTGCTCTCAGGAGAAGATTGGGTCAAATCAATATGCATGGGTTCAAGATGCACTGGTTCTTCCTGCTCAAATTCAATAGCCTCAAGTAAATCACTTAGGCTGGCCTTTGAAATTGGACCTTCCTCCACAGCTACTGATTTGCCCTTCTCTTTGCTTAATTGACCTCTTGTTTTAACTCTTGATACACTTTCAGACCCAGCTGATCCAGGTACCTCTTTCTTATGCTTGACCTTTTCCTTTGATGATGACTGAGGTGGCTGAGGTGGCTCTTTAATAACCAAGGGCTTGACTGGTTTGTTCAACTGAGATTTAACCTTCTTTTTCTCCCTAGCCTCCTTTCTAAGCTCAGCAATAGTAGGTTCCTCCACTGATTCTTCTCTTTCTCTAAGTAGCTGTGGGGTGAGGCCTGTCTTACTTTGGAAACCGGCCATATAGATGAAAGAATTCCAATCCCTACCAATCTTCTGCAAACCATCCAGCACTAACAGTTTAACTAGGCCATGGTGAAACAATGATGTCTCACAATCATCCTTCCTCAATTGGATTTTATCACACATCTTGCTGAGGCTACGAAACAAGTAAAATGGGAGGTCTATAGATGCTTTACCCGTAAAATGCAGCAACAACTTGAAATGATAGGAATAAACTTTGTTATATCTACCTCACTAAATACTTTTGAATACAAGTAAGCATAGCATAATTAACATAACTTCTAGAATACAAAAGCATAGCACACACAGCACCTTGGTTAAATCTTCATTCACATAGACTTCTTTCAAGAATTATTTACAGGGGCTTATATCAAATTTGAAATTTTTAAACCACTCTTGCCCCCCTCTGGGAATCTCAGTTACACTAGCAATAGCCTCTGGAGATACTGGGAATTCTAACATAGATACCTTGGAACTTAAGCCTGTAAAATTCAAGGCAAACTCTTTTGTTACCTGAGTGTGACCTCCCTTCAGCTTTTCACAGAACCTCCAGCAACCAGCGTCTTTAAAGGTCTTTTTAACACCTTCATCCCTCAATGCCAGGTCCAATCCTTCGGGCTCTGCCCTCTGACACCTTCCAGACCGATGCTCCTTCTTCTCCATTACGCTTTGAAATCTTTTGCACAGAGAAACACCGGCAGCCTCAACTCAAAAAGCAAGTTCAAATTTTAGAACGCAAGCTCGCTTGAAATGCAACTCCCTTGAAGAAGAAACTCGGGTTCATTTCAATTCAAATATCTTAACATATAAGCTGGCCACTTCATGTAATGTTAACAGAACATCATGACACAACTATGCATGACAAAAACATTTGAATGGACTTAATGCACATGACTATGAACCTATTGGTGGAATGATGGCTCGTAAGTGCTTGGAAGGTACACTAACTGACAACAACCGACCGGACACAATGACTCATCCCCGGACATGACATTTTAAGGATCTGCGCTGCAAAATCCCCGAATCCGCGATTTCGTAGCGCAGACAGTTATAACTTAGCGACATGTGCTGCGAAATGGCTGGCGCTACGAAAAGGCTAAAACATTATTGCGCTTCAAAATCAACCAATCAAACTGCGCTGCGAAACTGCGAAAAGGACAAATGACATATACGAGATAAGACATGTCTTAATCAATCATGATGGAGGATGACTAACGGTTTTGAAAATGATTCTCATCAATATCATTGAAAAACATGACCCCTAAGTGGTAAACATAGGATAACAACCATTTGACATCCATTTTTAACAATGAAACTTTGGACTCGACTTATATACATGTGACTGCAGTTCTAAGTGATAACACAACCTTTGTCATCTCGTCCTTTGCCTACTTTCGATATTGGGTCATCTACTGATCTTGGCCCGGAATCTCAGGACAATCTCGTTCAAACTCCCGAGAACTTGCCGACCACTGACGGTTAGCTTGGACTGGCTATCTACCCTCTGAATTCTCTGTTTGACCCTGTAGTGATATCACCGCAGCGTCCTTACAGTCCGTACGACCAACCGGGAGTTCATTTGGAACTATCCCCTCGTACTTCTTCGACCATTCGCCGTCATTTGTTTCCAGACATGGAACCTGAAGGCGATGCTCCAGTCACCTCTTCGAAGGAGTCCGAAGTTTCTACTCCACACACTATTGAGGAGGAAGAAATGCCTTTTCCTCCTGAGGGTTTCCCTTATTCAGGGGGTATTCCCGCCAATTTTCCACCCAACTATGTGTCTTTGGCACAGTTGGTTTTAGGTACACCTAGTGCCTCGTCACCATGCCTACTTCAGGTCCATTCTTTACGAACACGACTTCCCAATAGGCTGTTACCTCAGTCCCGGTGCAACCCATTCTTCCGAATACCCTTGTATCGTCAATCCTAGTTACCCATCAGGCACAACCAACAGTTTCGAAGAATGTCTCTGTCAGTTCCTCCATCCCTCTAATCAATGGCCAGGCTGTGCCATCGCTTGGGGGGAAACACCTGAATGTTTCTATGGTGTCAAGTGCCACCAATGTGAGTGGCTCACAAGCTCACATGCTTGCTATGAACTAGCCTTCTTCTGGTATTATTTACAACCTTGCTGATCCTACTAGATCAAGCAATGTCCAGTACCAATAGGCTCAGAATCCCGTTGGTCCATCTGGATTGAGCAATGTTCAGTATCAGTAGCCCTATGGGGCTCAAGTCCAATACCAAACTCCTTACGTTCCATATGGTTCTTAAGGAATGGTTAATCAACCTTACACCCTCCAATCTGGGTAGTACATTCAGCCTGGCTATGGCCAGATTCAGTTCGGAAATTTCTCGGGCACTGTTCAAGTACTCTTGCAACAGTAAGGACAACCTCTGTAACAACAAGGGTAGCCTTTGTTACTGCAAGTGAAACCTTTGTTGCAGCAAGGGCTCTCCGCAGAACTACAAGGGAAAATGATCTCGCAGCAAGGTCAACTGCAACAACTGCAAGGTCAACCCTTGCAACAGTTGCAGCAAACCGTGCAGTAGCAGATGCAATATGCTCTGCACACCTCCCAGCCCATGTCCTTGCAGGGCCAACCTCTGCAGCCTCAGGGACAAATTTTGCAACCGCAAGGTCAACCCTTGCAACAACAAAACCAACCAGGGCAACAACAACCCTTGTATACATATTAGTAGGATCAACCCTTGCAAGGGCAGGGTCAAGGTCAAGTCCTACAACAGCATGCTCAAAATCATAATGTCCTAGGTCAATAGGTCCAGAATCCTACTAGCCAAGGGCATCAGGTACAAAACCCTAACGCCCTAGGTCACTAGGTTCAAAATCCTTTCGGTCAAGGGCAGCGGGTACATAATCCCTATGTCCAAGGGCAATAAGTGTATCAAACTTATGCCCAAGGAAAACAGGTCCAAAATCCTCTTGTTCAGGGGCAATAGGTTCATCACCCGTATGTTTAAGAACAACAGGTCCAATATCCATATGTCTAAGGTCAAAAAGTTCAACAACCTTTTAACCCATACACTGTTTATCAGAAACCTATGGTTGGATAGTTCCAAGGTATTCAAGGTCAAAATTCTCCCTATGGTCAAGGTAATCCACAATGGGGGTAGCTTCAGATGCCATATGGCCAAAATCCCCCACTGTGGGGCCAAAATCCTTACTAGCAGGGATGGGCTCCTCCGTTCGTACCCGCTTATCGACCTCCCATGCCTTTTAACACCCAATTGCCATTCTTGGCTATACTTGAGTTGCCAGATGTATCTCGCCTTACGAATGATCCCATCCTTCATTCGACATACTGGCCTCTGATGCCATCCAAGATACCAAGCGATTGTCCAAAGTTTGATGGGAAAGCTAAAGAAGATCCTCAGGCCCATGTGATGACATATCACCTCTGGTGCTCGTCGAACTCATACGTTGATGATTCCATTTGTCTCCGTCTTTTCCAACGAACCCTCACAGGCACTACAGCCAAGCGGTACATCGAGCTACCTCGAAGTACTTACCATGACTTTAACTCTTTAGCCATGGCTTTACTCACGCTTTTTTAGTTGTTAGTTTGCTATGAAACTGACACCTATTTGCTCACATCGCTTAAGCAAGATACTACGACACACATCTTTGATCACATCCATGAATGGAGATGTCGATGTTGCCTGATCAAATTTGAGATTGCTGATCAATTTCTCACTGAATGGTTCACCAAATCATTCGTGGCCCCAATTGCTCGCGATATAGCTATGGGTGGATGTGTCACTAAAGAGCAAGCCATCGCTCGTGCCCAGTACTTGGATCTAGTTTACTCTCAGTTTGGCACTTTGTATGAGTTATTACCTGATGCTCCACGACCATCATCCGATCTCGCAGCATCAAAGTCACAAGTTGTACCTCCCGTTGATGGAGTTATTGGTTCAGTATCCCAGACCCCTGCTAAATCTTCTTCCAAACAGAAGTTGGTCTCAAATGTTGTTCCTAATAGTTCGTCCCAGAATCCACCTGGCCCTGGTAAAACCTCAGAGGTCCACGCTGTCCAATCTACCGCAGTGGACAAATCCTCAAAAGGATCAACATCGTCATCATGGAATGCTAGCAGAAGTGTGTGGGAACCTGGTCTTGTCAGAGGAGAACCACAACGTCAAGACAATGGTTGTAATCTCTTCTTGATATATATATATATATGAAACTATTGATTGATTTCCTACATGATTTGTCATCTTACATATTCATGGCTTAATGTTTCTTGACTTGTTAATTAGGTTGAATTACAATTTTTCTATTATCACGGTTGTTGTTTACTTGTTTCATGTGTTTGAAGAAGGAAGCGAGAGATAACTGGAGCGAGAAAGCAAGGACATCCTCAAATGGGATAAGCGTACTAAGAGGTAGGCCCTCTTAATTGGTTATAACCTAAGGAAATATTCCATAGAATGTATCTGTTGTGACTAGACCCATTATCAGGCTAGAGGAATTTGTTTGTGTCCGCACTTATAATTTTACTTCACTACAAATTATAAGTGCTTTACTGTCATCGATGAAGGTGCTTCCACCTGCATCATGTCTACCGCATGTTGGAAGGCTATTGGTTCTCCTGCTTTGAACCAATCTCTGAACACTTTGGAAGCTTTCGATGGGCACGACTCGTGACCCTTCGATGTCTTACCTAACCTTTCCATCACTCTGGAAGGCAAGACAGTGCAAGTCGAGGTAGAAATTGTTGACACCAATCTCAATTATAATCTTCTACTCTACCAAAGATGGACTCATGCCATGCATGCTGTGGCCTCCTCTTTATTTCGGGTGATTTGCTTGCCCCATCAAAGGATGATTGTCACTATTGACCAACTAGCTTTCTTTGCCTCTTCCTTCTCAGATGGCAATGTTTCGTACGTCAAGCACACTGGTGCTCCCTGTGAGAGTGTGGGGGCAGGTCTTTTCAAAGATTTTACCTTAATGGGAATTTTTCCACTCCCACCTCCTCATGTTGCCTCTGTCAACATGATCTCGGTCAAATCTAATCCTTGGGTCATACCTTCACCAGATATTGTTGATACCTGGGGCGAGGTTATGCCGCTTAGTCCCGCTGAAGTCAATTATGTGGAAATTGTTTCGACTTCGAGTTTTGCATCCTCTGATTCTTTTATGTCGAAGACCTCTCTCGATATGTACTCTCAATCCCCGTGGCTTGGCACTTTGGAATCACCTGATCCCTTAGTCGAGACCTTCCTTGCTGATGAAGGTATCATGGAAGTCATGTCTCTCGAGGAACCACCTTGGATCAATACTCATCATCACTCCTCGTTCCTGCCTCGTCCGACAGTGATGTCTACTGTTTTCGAAGAGTCCTCTTCTCCGTTTCCGCTACCGATCGTCACTCACGAAGTATGGTTGGAAGGAAATTTGGGTAATATTACCCAAACGATGTCGATTGATATTTCTATCAAACCCAGTATCGTTGAACACGTTCATATTGGGGCATCTTATTCTCTAGATGAGATCAAGACATATACTCGTCTATTTTAGGAATTCCATGATGTGTTACGGCTTCGCCTGGTGCACCCTAGGAAGGTCACCGCTATTAAGGGTGAAGTTGAAAAACTTCTCAAAGCTGGGTTCATCTATCCCATCCCCCTTACAGACTGGGTGTCCAATATTGTCTCGGTGACTAAAAAATAGGGAACAATCCGCGTTTGTGTTGATTATCGAGACCTCAGTTGTGCATGTCCTAAAGATAACTATCATACTCCCTTCATTGATCAAATCATTGATGAATGTGTTGGGAGAGATATCTTTTCCTTTATGGACGTTTTTTTCTAGTTACAACCAGATCAACAATGCACTAGCTGATCAAGAAAAGACATCTTTTATCTGTTCGTGGGGTATGTTTGCGTACAAATAGCTCCCTTTCGACCTCAAAAATGTTGGGGCTACGCTTCAACGGGAAATGTCCTATGCGTTTCATGATATTTGCAACATTATCCAACCTTACTTGGATGACCTTCCTGCTCATTCTCGTAGGTGCCAAGATCACCCAGACCATCTTCGGCAGATTTTTCTATGTTGTAGACACTATAACATTCGGTTAAACCCGCACAAATGTGTTTTCTGCGTAGAATCTAGATGACTCCTTGGCTTCATTGTTTCCAAGGATGGTATTCGCCTTGATCCACTAAAAGTCGAGGCCATTGTAAATTTACCCCCTCCATCTTCACTGCACCAACTCCATAGTCTGCAAGGAAAGGCCAACTTTCTCCGTCGTTTTATACCCAATTATGCCGAGCTAACCACAGGATTTACCCAGTTGCTAAAACAAGGAGCGCCCTTTGTATGGGATGAGGTGGCCCAAAAATATTTTGATGATCTAAAGGCCATCCTCATAAATGTTCCTTTGTTGCACGCGCCGATTATTATCGAGATTACTTCCTTTACCTAGCCGCGGCCCCTAGCACCATTGTTATGGTCTTGGTCCAAAACGACGACGAAGGCAACGAACATGTGATCTACTACCTTAGTCAGAATCTCCTTGACAATGAAACACGTTATGCACATGTTGAGAAGTTGGCTTTGGCTATCGTCCACGCTGTTCAACGCTTTCAGCATTATATCCTTTTGCGCATGACTAAAGTGATTTCTGAATGCAACCCCATGACCTATATCCTGACTCATCAGTCGTTGAGGGGCAAATATTCTAAATGGATCATGATCCTGCAAGAATTTGATTTGGTATTTACTACTGCCAAATGTAAGAAGTCACTCGTTTTCGTCGAATTGATTTGTTCCCTTCCCTCTAAGTCTCTTCCTATTGGTGCAGATGAATAGCTTCCAAATGAGACCCTCTTTCTGATTAGCACCCTTGATCCGTGATATCATTTTGTATCTCTAGACGTCCATGTTCCGGTCCGCGTTGACTAAGGATGATCGCCGAAGGATTCGACACACTCCGAACCGTACCGTATTATTGGCGATCCTTTATACCGTGTCATTATCGATTCAATTCTTTGGTGATGCCTTATGATCGAGGAAGCTGAAAGAGTTCTCAATGATTTCAACTCCAGGGCCTGTGGTGGTCATATGTCTGGTTATGCTACTGCTCAAAAAATCCATCGCGCTGGTTATTTCTAGCTGTCTATCTTCAAGGACTGCATTCTTGCTGTTTGCAAGTGCCACGAATGCCAAATTTACCAACACAAGATGCGTGCCCTACCCGCTCACCTACACCCCGTCATTACTGTTGGTCCTTTTGCCGAATGGGGCATCAATTATATGACATGTAACCCTCGTTCAGCCGGGGGGCATGGCTATATTATTGCTGCTGTGGATTATTTCACCAAATGGGTTGAAGTGATGCCTACATACTCTGCAAACGGTAAGATAGTGACTCAATTCCTTTCAACCATGTTATTTCCAGGTTTGGCGTACCTCAAGCCATTGTCACAGACCATGGCTCCCATTTTCGAGATTACATGATGGTTGAGCTGACATCTGCATTGGGCTTGCGCCATGATGGCTTGACCCCATATTACCCTTAGGCCAACGGCCAATTTGAGGCCGTGAACAAAGCCTTGGTCACAATGCTTCAACGTACTATTGGGATGCACAAGTCAAATTGGCATCTCATGCTCTTTTCAACTTTGTGGGCCTATCGAACCTCGACCAAAGATGCAACTGATTTCACACCATTCCAGCTGGTCTATGGTCTGGAAGCAACATTTCCGATTGAATGCGAGATTCCTTCACTCAATTTAGCTGTTGAACTCCTCCCCGAAACGTCACCTCAAGAGGAACGCCTTTTATATTTAGAACGACTGGAAGAGACTCACTGTCTCATCGCCTTGGTCATCGAAGCACAAAAGAAACGGGTCAAATCCCATTTCGATCAATCGGTCTCCCCTCGCGCGTTCTCTGAGGGTGATTTGGTCTTACTATACGACCAAGCTAACGATAAGCTGGGGGCAGGCAAGTTCGAACCCATGTGGCATGGGCCCTACATTATGAAACGCGTTTTTCAGAAAGGAGCCTATGAGCTTATTGAGTATGAAGGAAATCCTATTGATAAGCCCCAAAACGGGCTTTACCTCAAGAATTACTATGCTTAGGTCATCTTGCATGGTTACTTGTGTACATTAGTGTGTCATTCATTTTTGTGTAGTGTGGTTTTGTGTGTTAGTTTTCAAACAACTTTCCTGTTTACTATGCTTTTCTTGCTTTGCAGATGTCTGCGACTCCCCACATTGGTTTCGCTGATGGTGCTTGCCGTAGTACCCGGAACCTATCATCTGTGGCATGGGCTATTTATGACCCTAACGGTGAGTTGATTGACCTTCAAGGTATCTGTCTAGGTCACACAACTAACAACATTGCTGAATACAGTGCAGTCATCGAACTATTGTCAGAAGCCATTGCTCTTGACATTAGAGAGTTGGTTGTCAACCTGGATTCACAGCTTGTCGTCCTTCAACTCAACGGGAAATATTCCGTCAGAAACCCTCAAATATTGAGAATGTATCTCCGTATCCGTCTATTGGAAAGACATTTTGATTACATTACATATCATCATATTCCTAGACGCATGAATACATTGACAGATGCATTAGCTAATCATGTGTTGGATAGACATTTACAAAACATGTGAAAATATAAAACAAACCATTTGTACCGTAGTAGACAAAAAAATACATCATATATATATATATATATATATATATATATATATATATATATGGTGATAATGTTTGATACATCAGAACCCCAAAAAATAATATGTGTGTCCTGTTAGCCCTGAGGTTCAGTGCTGCTATTTTGAAGACTAAAGGAGGGAAATGGTCTATTTTCAGAGTGCATGAAAACATGCACTAATGCGCAAAAGCCCCTGAAAACCTTACCTTTCCATCAATATGCGCCCCTTTCCACATTTCTCGAGGTCGTCCCATACCTTCATGTCCCCTGCCGTCAATCTTCCCATTGATTTAACGATCCACACTTCATCCGACCAACGTTATACACTCACCCGCTTCGACCAATCACCACCGTTAGATCATTTTCGCTAGATCTAACAGCTATCATGCATATCGCTTGGGCAAACAAGAGAGAAGGATACCCGCCCAATAAAGTGGTTTCCTCTCTCTCCTCTGTTGCTACATGGTGGGCGTTGAATGGAATCGGGAAGGCTCTGACCTTTACCACTTACCGCCCAATATAAAAAATTTCCGCTTGAATAAACCACTCTCGGGGATTATCCTTTGAGCACCTCCTCCACCTGATAGCCGTTCGATCTACCCATCTAAGATATGACGACTCAGACATATTCAGCTCCTGCCATGACTTCAAGGCTTCGGCGATTGATCTCCTCTGCCCGATAACCGTTTGATCTACCCATGTAAGATTTGATGACTCAGACTTATTCCGCTCCCGCCACGACTTCAAGCCTCCAACGATTGATCTCCTCCGCCCATTCCTCCCGATCCGACGACCCCCATTCATGATCACCATAGTTCATCCTCTGCCGCTTGGCCAACATCTCGACCATTGATCCACATCATCCAACGGCCCACGTGCCCTTGTACCCTACTTCCCATCAGTCACCCGGGGAGGAAATTTGTTGGCTTTGTCAGTGTTTTTAACAGTGAAACAGTTGAACTGAAATAACGGAATGCATGGCCGAAAGGGGAAAAAACAACAGCATGATGCAGTCGAAGCAACATAAATGATCATGGAACATCGCTAGCACGAGCGAACCACCTGACAGCGCGACGAAATTACCATAATTTGATTACCGTGTTTGTTAGAAATAGAGCTCTCTGAGCTCATGTTTGTCTAGTTATGGCATCAAGTGGTTAGAAGACAGAGGGGATAGATTAAGACATCTCGAGCCTCAGAGAGTTCGAGAGTATTGTAAAAAGCCTATAAATGGCTGAAAGTTGGAAGTAATAGAGGTTCAACTTTTGGAGACTGTGGATACTCTGTTCCTCCCAGCGTCTCATCTTCATTCCAATAATACAAGCTTCTTTTGTTGTTACATGTTCAATTGCCATCTTCTCCTCGGTTCTAAGCTTGCACTTGAATATGTTATTCATGTTTTCTTCTATGTCTAATGATAACTGTCATCTTATCTCTGCATTGATATATTAGATTTGCAAGCTTCATTTACTTTTTGTAGCTAGCCATTCATATGTGTTTATGATCCGAATTGGATCCTAAACACTATCTAAGTTTTCATGACTGTTTCAAATTATGCCAAAAGATTCAAGTCTTAGAAAAATCAAGCTATTAGAAGGAATCTTCGTGACAGTTAAATTTGTGGCCAGAGCGGAGCAACGAGGACCCTCGGTCGAGCGCGCAAACCATTGGCCCATGGTAATGCGCCCTGGCACAAATTGGAAAAACCGGAGGCTAGTTCGAGAAATGGAGGTAGATTCTGATACGTGATTAACGCTAATCACGTATCGCAGGGCGTCGCCCTCAGTGAAGGAAAGCCCCGAAGCACCCGGACCCGAAATCGCTATGAAATGCGGAAAAGTAATGCATTCGGTTCCGTATCGCAGGATTCCACAAACCAGCAAGATATCGGAAGGCCTCGAAGTGATAAGCAGTTTTGACTGAGTCCCCCCTGATACGAACGATGACCGTAGGATCTGGGGGGCCTAGATCAACGGCAAAGGCGCATCCCGATAAATGACTAGATTTGGCAAAGTTATAAAGCAAGATTACAGGGGATTTGAAGTCCGACGTGGATGATGAGTTGGAAAACGATTCGTGTTTCATGGGCGATCTTGAAGTAAACGAAATTAACAGCCATTCAAATATGATTTAAGGAATCTGACACCCAGTTCGTTAGGAAACAGGTGGCCACCTCCCTGCGAGGCGTTACCTAGTGATGATGATGCAGAGCAGAGGAATTCGAATGGACAGAGGCAGGGAAACTAGAAGGTCAGGAAGCAGAAATGAACAGTCAAAGAATAGACTGGCTTTAAAGCCACGAACTGACAGAGACAGAGTAGGCAGTGACAAGAGTTAGCTAGATGCAAAAAGCTAAGAGCAGAGAACAGAGAGTAGAAGCTGAGCTAACCTGAAGGCAACATCCAGCCAGATAGAGTCGAAGAGAGTCAGAGAGTTTGTGTACCCCATAGAAGGCTTGAGAGGTTCAAGCAAACTCCTCAGCATAGGCTTGTCATACTACTGTGACCATTAGAGGTCGAGTTTCAGTAAGGAGAGTCTGTGCACTCCATTCCTACTGACTTTTATCTATTTAGTGGGACTCGAATTGAGCTCACTGTTGTAAAAACTCTGCTTGAAAACATAATAGAGAGGCCACCACTGAAGGTTGGACCAGGAGATGTAGCCTAGGAGCATTGGGTGAACTCCTTATTAAACTTGTTGTGTTTGCATGTTTAATTGTTATGTTTTCTCTAACTGCCTCAGTGTCTATGTATTCTAGCAATCTTATCGATCCATTACATAAAGTAACATAGGCACATCCATGCACATGAGTCTGTAATACCTTTAATTCTTTGTCCTGGATAAATTCCAGATCAAGTGGTATCAGAGCTCTAGGTTACTAAGGTTAGACAAGCTTGTGCTGGATTTTGTTGTTGAATGCTAACTAGATCAAAGCTTAAATTAGGAGAAGGAGAGTTGGTTGAAACTAACCCAGAAATTGGAAGAGTCTATTTTAAGAGGAAAATGTCAGAAGAAAGTCCCTTGGAATCAGACCCCCAGTTCATGGATAGTTTTATGACCATGAGATCCATGGTGGAGGAAATGTATAGGGAATTTAAGAAAAATAGAGATGAAGATTCATCAAACTCCAAACAAGACAAAGGAGTAGAAGAATCTCTCCTCCATGACCACTCTAAAGGCAAAGGGAAAGAAGAAAAATTTCTCACACCTCCTAATAGCCTTGAAATAAAAAGAAGACATCTTTGATTAAATTAGATGTTAAATTTGATTTACCAATATATGATGGAGAGTTGAATGCAGAGAAGCTGGATAATTGGATCAGACAGATTGATGTTTATTGCAGAGTGCAGAGCATTGATTCAGACAAGAGTAAGATTCAGCTGGCCAGCCTACGCCTTGGGGGCACTGCCTTGGTATGGTGGGAAGGTAGGACACAAGCTGACATGAAGAAACATGGTAAGATTCTTTTTGTCTGGAGTGAATTTGTTTCTGTAATTAAAAAGCAATTCTATCCACTAGCCTATATGTAGCAAGCCATGATGAGCTGGCAAACTCTTCGACAACTAAAAGGGCAAAGTGTACAAGGTTACACCCAAGAATTTAGGAAAAGAGCTTTGATTCTAGGAATTTCTTTAGACTCACCTGAGACTTTGCTGAAGTATATAGGTGGTCTACACAGCTACATGAGGCACACTATCCTCATGTTTAATCCCACTAGCATAGATGAGGTATCTGTTCAGGCTACACATCTAGAAGCTAGAGGTAAGAATGGGAACCCAAAAGTTGGGGGATCATCCAAACCCACTGCAAGCAAGAATAAGGAGAAAAGAAAATAGAAATGGAAAGAGAGGAAGACAAATACTGTACAAAAGACCAAGTCTTCATGCACTCACTATAAGAAGGATGGGCATGATGATGAACACTGCTGGATTTTGCATCCGGAGCTGAAACCCAAGAAAAACGAGGGCAAAAGGAAGAAGACTGCTGCAGCTATTCAAAAGGATTTGGGGTCAGACTCAGGGGATGAAACAACAATCGCAGCCACAGGTATAAAAGGTAAAAATTCTGAAGCATCTACTAGTAATTCTGCACAATCTACTGATAATGAAGAAAATGAGAGGAAAAGACATGAGCTTTTTCATATTCGAGTTGCTTCCAAGCATCAAAAGATTGATACTTTGTTTGATAGTGGCTCACAAGTAAATTCAATTTCCGAAGCAATTATAAAGAAGTTGGTATTACTAACCACACCTCACAAAAAGCCATATCCATTAGGTTGGTTATGTGATAAAGCACAACTACAAGTGACTAGACAATGTAAACTTAGGTTTTCTTTTGGGTCAGAATTTGTAGATGAGGTTGAGTTAGATATGGTTCCTTTGGATATATGTGAATTGATTTAGGAAGTCCTTACTTGTATGATAGAAAAGCTATTTTCTATAGAGCTGAGAACAAGTATCAAATTGTTAAATATGGAATTGGATATATTGTAAGAGCTCATAAAGTCAAAAACAATTATACTCTCATAAACTCAGGGCAGATGAAACGAATTGTAAATTCATGCAAACAATTTTTACTGATGGTTGTAAAGGAAAAGAAACCTGATAAAACCAATGTATTTGAGGGCTGTGATGCTAAACAACAAGCTGATTTAGAAAAAGTTGTTTCAGAATATGATATATTGTTTCAAGAACCTAAAGGTCTGCCACCCAAAAAGGAAATAGTGCATGATATTAATTTGCAGCAAGATGCTCCATTGCCTAACATCAGAATGTACAGGTTGTCCGCTTTAGAGAATGCAGAAATCAAGAAGCAAGTACAGGAGCTGCTCGAGAAGGGGTTCATTAGACCTAGCACATCACCATGTGGGTCTCCAATTGTTTTGGTGAGAAATAAAGATGGCTCGTGGAGAATGTGCATTGATTACCGAGCATTGAATAAGATAACGATAAAAAATCATTATCCCCTTCCTCGCATAGATGATCTATTAGATCAATTGAAAGAAGCTGTTTATTTTTCCAAGTTAGACTTGCATAGTGGATATCATCAGGTCAGAGTTGCAGAGCAAGATGCATGGAAGACTGCTTTCAAAACAAAGCAGGGATTGTATGAGTGGCTGGTTATGCCTTTTGGCTTAACTAATGCTCCTGCTACTTTCATGAGAGTAATGAATGATGTACTCAGACCTTTTCTTGATGATTTTGTTATTGTATATTTGGATGACATTCTTATATTCAGCAAAACGTGGGAAGAACATTTAAAGCATGTTAAACAGACACTAGATGTATTGAAAGGAGAAAATATTTATGTTAAACTCTCAAAATGTGAATTTGGAAAAACATCTTTGAACTATTTGGGTCATATAGTAGGGGGTGGTGAACTGAAGATAGATCCCTGTAAGGTTGCAGTCATTGTAAACTGGCCTAAGCCCAAACCTGCTACAGAAGTTAGAAGCTTTCTAGGAGCAGCACAATATTTGAGAAAGTTTATTTCTAACTTTTCCTTAATTGCAGCTCCCTTACATGCTTTAATAGGATTGAACAAGGTGTTTCAGTGGGGAGGCAAACAACAGAAAGCCTTTGACACCTCGAAAGAAAAGATTAGTACAACACCAGTACTAGCACTGCCCGATCTTCAAAGACCATTTGAGATCGAAATGGATGCCAGTGACTATGCCATGGGAGCAGTGTTGATGCAGCACCGTAAAGCCATATATTATCATTCTGAAACATTTAATTTTGCAGTAGTTAACTATCCCACATATGATAAAGAATTGTATGCATTAGTACAGAGTGTGAAAAAGTGGAAACATTATTTAATGGGCAAAGAGACAGTTATACATACTGATCATCAACCACTTCAATATCTACACTCCCAAACTAAGTTGCAGCAATCAAGACATTATAGATGGATGGGTTTTCTACAACAGTTTCGTTTAGTCATTAGGTATAAAAAGGGCATACACAATAAAGTTTCAGACATGTTGTCTAGACCAATTATAAATGCATCTACTATACTTAAGCATAATTCAGTACTGCATGAAAGCTACATTGAACAATATGCTCAAGATATAG
This sequence comes from Pinus tabuliformis, assembly GCA_031772625.1. NCBI lineage: Eukaryota > Viridiplantae > Streptophyta > Pinopsida > Pinales > Pinaceae > Pinus > Pinus tabuliformis. The sequence goes on along the minus strand of CM062810.1, from coordinate 662,277,266 downwards.
ATTTTAAAGATGTATATGCAACTTTAAATCAAGGCAAACACGTAGGAGAATTGGACTATCATGTTAAGGACCAACTCTTGTATCATTTTGGGAAGCTACACATTCCAAAAACTGAAAGAGTAAAGATAATTTGAGAAGCACACACTTCTCTAATATCAGGTCACTTTGGTGTAAGTAAAACAGTTGCACAACTACAAAGATTTTGTTATTGGCCAAAAATGAATGAGACAGTTTCTAGATATGTAAGAGGGTGTACCATGTGTGCTAAAAGCAAACCCAGTAATAGAAAACTAGGCTTGTACACTCCACTACCAGTTCCTTCTCATCCTTGGGAAAGTGTTTCCATGGACTTTGTTGGAGGACTGCCTAAATCTAGGAAAGGTCATGACTATTTATATGTTGTTGTGGATAGGTTCAACAAAATGTGTATTTTGATACCTTGTAACAAACAGATTACAACTGAAAAAACTTCGAATTTGTTATTTCAGCATGTATGGGTTCATTTTGGACTACACACTTCCATTATATCTGATCGAGACACCCGATTTGTTTGGAAATTTTGGTCGAGTTTGTGGGAATTGATGGACACCAGGCTGAAGAAGAGTACAACTTTTCATCCGCAAATAGATGGCCAAACAGAAGTGGTCAACAGGACAATGATCCAGTTGCTCAGAGGCTATTGCAGCAAGCATCCCAAACTTTGAGATGAACATTTATGTTATGTGCAACATGCTCATAATCGAGCTAAACATTCTTCTACATAGAGATCTCCTTTTGAGACCTGTTTTGGTTTCATACCAAGGTCTCCCTTGGATTTTTCCTTTGGTAAAGACATAGCGGTTAATGGAAACAGTGATGTGGACAAGGGAACCAAGTTCATTGAAAAAATCCAAGAGATTCACCACGCAGTACATGAACAACTGGAAAAGAGCCAAGCCAAGTACAAGGCAAGGCATGACAAGCATCAGATGGAGCATAGTTTCCAAGTTGGTGATCAAGTCCGGCTGTATATCTGCAAAGACAGAATGCAAGGTGAAGGTAAGAAGCTGAAGCCAATAAGGTATGGACCTTTCAAGATACTTGAGGAAATTGGTGAGAATGTTTTTCGCCTTGATCTACCAACTTACATTGACATCTACTCAGTTGTTAATGCAGACAACTTGAGACTTTTTGAACCTTCATTAATTGAAGATCCCAAAGAGCAGAGTCAATTGCCTTCTATTGATGATTTGTTGCCTAAATATCTTAAGGAGTTGCAGGAAGATACAATTCTGGACAGGAAGGTGAGGACCACGCGTAGGGGGAATGTTGAATACCTTAGGATTGGACTCAAAGGTTCAAAGCCAAGCAATGCGAAATGGATAGAAATTAAGCAAGCGAGGAATCAATACCCTCACTTGATTGATGCTTTGAAGAAAACCAGCTTTTGGTGGTCCAAAAGCTTTTTCAATGCGAAGGTCGTGATTCGAGTTGGATCCTAAACACTATCTAAGTTTTCATGATTGTTTCAAATTATGCCAAAAGATTCAAGTCTTAGAAAAATCAAGCTATCAAAAGGAATCCTCGTGATAGTTGCAGTTGTGGCCAGAGCGGAGCAACGAGGACCCTCGGTCGAGCACGCAGACCGTTGGCCCATGGTGACGCGCCCTCGCACAAATTGGCAAAACCGGAGGCTAGTTCGAGAAACGAAGGTAGATTCTAATACGTGATTAGCGCTAAGCACTAATCGCGTATCGCAGGGCGTCCCCCTCAGTGAAGGAAAGCCCCGAAGCGCCTGGATCCGAAATCGCTATGAAATGCGGAAAAGTAATGCATTTAGTTCTGTAGCGCGGGATTCCACAAACCAGCAGGATATCAGAAGGCCTCGAGGTGGTAAGCAGTTTTGACTGAATCCCGCCCGATGCCACACATCGAGCGACACGCGTCTGGCGGATGAGAGAGAAAATCGCTCGCATCGGGTGAGTAAACGTCATGCAACTTGCCCGCCCAATACGAATGACAATCGTAGGATCCGGGAGGCCTAAATCAACGATGGAGGTGCATCCCGATAAATGATCAGATTTGGCGAAGTTATAAAGAAATATTACAGGGGATTTGAAGTCTGACGTGGATGATGAGTTGGCAAACGATTCGTGTTTTTCGGGCGATCTTGAAGCAAACAGAATTAACAACCATTCAAATATGATTCAAGGAATCTGACACCCAGTTCGTTAGGAAACATGTGGTCACTTCCTGTGAGGCATTACCCAGTGATGATGACACAGAGCAGAGGAATTCGAATGGACAGAGGGAGGGAAACCAGAAGGTTGGGAAGCGGAAACGAATAGTCAAAGAACAAATTGGCTTTAAAGCCACGAACTGACAGAGAGAGAGCAAGCAGTGACAAGAGTTAGCTAGACCAGAAAGCTAAGAGCAGAGAATAGAGAGTAGAAGCCGAGTTGACCTGAAGGCAACATCAAGCCAGACAACGCCGGAGAGAGTCAAAGAGTCTATGTACTCCATAGAAGGCTTGAGAGGTTCAAGCAAACTCCTCGGCATAGGCCTGTCATACTACTGTGACCATTAGAGGTCGAGTTTCAGTAAGGAGAGTCTATGCACTCCATTCCTACTTACTTTTATCTGTTTAGTGGGACTCGAATTGAGCTCATTGTTGTAAAAAATCTGCTTGAAAACATAATAGAGAGGCCACCACTGAAGGCTGGACCAGGAGACGTAGCCCAGGAGCATTGGGTGAACTCCTTATTAAACTTGTTGTGTTTACATGTTTGACTATTATGTTTTCTCTAACTGCCTCAGTGTCTATGTATTCTAGCAATCTTATCGATCCATTGCTTAAAGTAGCATAGGCACATCCATGCACATGAGTCTGTAATACCTTTAATTCTTTTTCCTGGATAAATTCTAGATTAGTTTATGTATGTATTTGTTGATACAGTCAGGATTCTCCATCTATTCATTGAATCTATAAACCATTGAGCATTAGTGGTCGAAAGCCTTGTCAAGCTGAGGGTGTTCATGCATGTCTTGAGTGAAAACAGAGTTGAAACAATCATCTGACTTGATCCAAACCCCAATCCATTCCAATAGTTCAGAGAACGATATTGAATATTTATATGTTAACGGGCATCTCCTAGCTACAACCTAGGAGAGTTTCCTGGAGTGCTAACATAATTAGCGCCTATGCCGGGGAGAGGAGATTGAAGCTAGCTTCCCTGGGGGACGACACAGATCCAACTTTGATGATAGACAAAGTCTGGACACTATTTGGGTTGTAGTCATCTATCTGGAAACTCTACTGGAGGACGAACCTCTTGGCGACTCCACTCCATAGTTCTGGCTCAGTTTGTGAGGCATACTCGGAGAAATCCCTAGAAGCCACAAGCTGACCCAGTTCCTGACCCTGAAAAAATCATCAAAGAAAGAAAGGCGTTGCAAAAAGGAGCATCAGGTTTAGGTAGCTCTGAACAATATACTATATCTCTTCAAGAAAATCCTGTAATAGAACAAATACATGTTGAGAGTATTGCATCTAATACTAGCAGTGAAGAAAGAATTTCAGAGATTCATAGAGCTCCTTATTCTTTAGGTTCTTCTTTCATTGTAAGCCCAAAGGAAGCCTCTCCTCGTATCCATCATACTCCTTTAGTCCTATCAGTCACTCCTCAATCCTCTGTAATTCAGACTTCCAGTTCTCTTATAGCCACCAAAGCGATGGCAACACCACAGGCACCTACCAAAATCGAAAGAATCATAGCTGCTAGGTATGGACCTCTAGTACTGCCCACTCCTTTGGAAGCCATGCCTACTGGAGAATATCAAAAGTATATGCCTAAGTTCACTGGGACTGAAGGTGTTACAGCTGAGGAACATCTTGAATCATTCTATAGCTATGCTGATAACCTAGACATTAGTGAAGCTGATGTATGGATGAGAGTCTTTGTCCAAAGTCTAGATGGAGAGGCTAGAAAATGGTTCAGAGAACTGACCCCAAGGTCTATAGCAGATATTGATGCTTTAGATGATGCATTCCTAAAGCATTTGGGGGGGGGGGGGGGGGGGGGTGTAAGAAGGATCTACTTTACTACCACACCGAGTTTGGGAACTTAAAGAGGGAAAATGGTGAGTTTTTGTTTGATTTTAATAAGAGGTTTAACCATATGTACAACAAGATACTAGCTAAAGTAAAACCCACCACTACCTCTGCTAAACTCAGCTATGCTAGTGCCTTTGATTCTGACTTCTATCTACTATTGAGGGAGAGACGATGTGCTAGCTTGGTTGATATGCAGGATGTAGCCTTGGAAGTAGAATCAAACATCATGGCTGCAGAGAAGCTCAAGGGGAATGTTGATAGAAGGAGACAGAGGGGCGAATCTTCATCATCTTCAGATCCCAAGATTGATAAAATGACCAAGATGATAGAGTCATTAACCTTTGAAATCTCCAAATTAAAGGTTGAGCAGCACCCTGGGAAAGGAAGAGTTCTTAATACCTTTGCTCCTAGAAATCCAAATCCATATAGAAGAGCTAATGAGCAGTTGCAGATTCTGCAAAGAAGCAAAGATTCCAATGAATACCAAAGGGTGAAGACCCCTTTCCGGAATGCAGTCATGGAAGAAGAATAATTTGAAGAAGATGATGAGATCTATTTTCTGGAAGACAAAGGTAGTGCCTCCTTTTTTACCATAGCTGCCTATGAAAATTCATTATTCAATGACCAGATCAGCCAAGAGTGGGATGGTGGAGCTGTTCTGCAAACTGATGATCAACACAAATATGATCTGAGGTTGAAGATGAATAATGCCAATGAAACTCCTAGTCAGAGAGCTACTGTCCCTGAAATTCAACAATCTAATAAGCAGAAATGACCGGCAGTTGATCCCATCATCCTAAAAGCTCCAGCTCACGAGGTAAGAGGCCTTGGCAAGTCTCCTTGTCACTTCAGTTTTGAATTAGAAATTCAGAAGCTAAGCATAACTATACCTTTGATTGAACTAGTGAAGAATGAGTCCTTCAAGAGATCTATTCTCGAGGCCCTTGAGCCTAAAGCCATCCAAGCCTCCATTGACTATGTAAATCTGCAAGACGACAAACCAGTTGTTGTTCTCAGCCAAATGATTGAAAATTGTGATGACAGCTCCCCATCATTCTATGTCTCTTTGACTGTTCATGACAAAATCCTCCACAACTACCTTCTGGACACAGGAGCCAGCCATAATATAATGCCTAAGGCTGTCATGGATGAGTTGGGTCTTGACATTACCAAGTCTTATCATGACCTATTTTCTTTTGACTCTAGAAAAGTGAAATGTTTGGGATTAATCAAAGACCTAGCCATCACCTTGTCTCAGCTACCCATGAAGAGCATGATGATGGATATTGTGGTAGCAGATGTACCCCCCAAGTTTGGCATGTTGCTTTCCAGAGGTTGGATCAAGAGATTAGGTGGAACATTGCAAAATGATCTATCCTATGCTACTGTCCCAGTTTTTGGAGGTGAGAGTAGGAGATTATACAAAGAAGCTCAGTTGGCTTATATCATCAGTGATGAAAGGAATCCCACTAATCATCCCATCTATGTTGTCGACACTGATTTTGGAGCCTGTATTCTTCAGATTGAAGAATCCCAGTTGGCCTCCATGCAACTTAGGAAATCGGTTTGCCAGATCACAGAGGAAGAAGGCCCACAAATTTGGGACATGTTCTTTGATGGAGCTTGCTCTAAGGAAGCTGCAGGGGCAGGTGTAGTCCTTGTGTCCCCCACACAAGAATGCATTCATTTATCTTTCAAGTTAACTTTTCAAGTCACAAATAACATAACAGAGTACGAAGCCTTGATATTGGGCTTAAACACTACTAAAGAAATGGGTATCAAAGGTCTGAAGGTGTTTGGAGATGTAGACCCTATCATTCAGTAGGTGAACAAAAATTCCCAAGCAAAGCATCCAAGGCTGAAAGCATACAGAGATGAGGTATGGAAGCTCAGGGGTTCTTTTAATAGTTTCAACATTTCTTACATCCCTAGAATGAAGAACCAGCTTGTTGATTCCCTTGTTGTGTCTGCTAGCACGTTTATTCCTCCTTTGCCTCCTAAATTGACTTATGAAGTTCAGGTGAAATATAGACCATCTCCACCTGACAATGTCAAATACTAGAAAGTTTTTGAAGATGATGATGAAATTAATAGGTTTTTACAAGTCATTGATGAATTTTCTGAAATTCACATTGACCAAGAAAATGAAACCATTGAAGAATGCAACTAGTCCAAGAAAAAGGACGAGATTGGTCAGGATAGCATTATTCAGCTGCCTAGTAACCATATACCCAAAGGATTGGTGCCCCTAGAGAAGCTATTTGATCATAATGATGTACCTTATAAACCTGCCAAAAAGGAAAATGAGTCTGCAATTCATAGACATAATGTAGGGAGTCCAGCCCATCCAAAGTACATAAATCTGTCCACTCACTTGTCTTCTGCCAAAGTTCCGAGCATTGCACCCTGATGAAACAATTTGTTGATATTTTTGCTTGGGAGTACAGTGATCTTAAGACCTATGACACCAACATCATCCAACATAAGATTCCATTGGAGAAGAACACCATCCCTTTTAAGCAGAAATTAAGACCTATCAGCCCTCACTTATTAACTTTGATTGAAAAGGAAATCAAGAAGCTGTTGGATGCCAAGATCATAGTTCCCCTAAGGTATTTAAAGTGGATAGCTAACCTTGTGGTAATAAGAAAGAAGAATGGAGAAATCAGGCTTTGTGTTGACTTCAGGAATCTGAACAAATGCTCTAAAAAAGACAACTATCCCTTGCCTAAGATGGAACACTTGCTGCAAAAAGTTTCAGGGGCTAGAGTCATGTCTTTCTTAGATGGATTTTCAGGTTACAATCAAATTGTTGTACATCCAGAAGATCAGGAAAATACCGCCTTCACTACTCCTTGGGGCACTTTCATGTACTTCAAGATGCCTTTTGGACTGATGAAAGCTGGGCTACTTTTCATAAGGCCATGGACATAGCCTTTGTGGGAGAGAAGGACAAGTTTGTCCATATTTACCTTGATGACATAACAGTATTTTCCAGCAGTCACAAGGACCATTTGCAGAATTTTAAGAAGGTGTTTCTAAAGTGCAGACGGTTTGGAATTTCTGTGAACCCAATGAAATCACAATTTTCTCTAGAAGAAGGCAAACTTCTGGGACATATTGTTTCTGCTAAAGGTGTGAAGATCGATCTAGCAAGAGTTCAAGCAATTCAGACATTGTCCATCCCAAGGTCAAAAAGGGACATTCAATATTTCCTAGGTAAGATTAACTTTGTCAGGAGGTTTATTCCAAACTTTGCAAAGCTAGTGAAGCACATCACTTCCATGTTGAAGAAAGGATCAGAAATAAAATGGACATATGGTGCAAGAAGCTATTTTGAGGCCATCAAACAAGCTATCATGGAAGATCCCACTCTAATTAGCCCAGATTATACCAGGGAGTTTTATATCTTCACTTTTGCCTCTTATGATACACTTACATCAGTTCTATTGCAAAATATTGATGAAGGTGTAGAGCACCCTTGGCATTTTTTAGCAAAAATCTAAGGGATGTTGAACTAAGGTATGATCTTATTGAAAAACAAGCTTATGCTCTCATAAAATCTTTAAAGGCATTCATAATTTATATTCTGCATTCCAAAGTGGTTGCATATGTGCCTTCAGCCTCAGTAAAAGATGTCCTAACTCAGCCAGATATTGATGGAAAGAGAGCTAAATGGACTATGAAATTCATAGAGTTCAACATAGAGGTGAAGCCCACCAATCTTGTCACAGGCCAGGGCTTGGCTAAGCTTCTGGCTGAGGAAAATTGCAATTTGTTATACATCAATTGCATGAGTTCAAATTCAGGTGGTGAGCGGACAGAGGAAGCAGCAGAAGAGCAAGAGCAGAATCAGTCTTTGGCTGAAAATCTAGCCACCTGTGAATGGTATTCTAGTGTAGTTCATTTTTTGCAAAAGCTAGAAGTCCCTCCAAGGCATAACTCAAGTCAAGCCCGAGCCATTAAGCTCAGATCAACTAAATTCTGCATTAATAAAAACCTGCTTTATTGTAGAGACCCATCAGGGATCCTCTTGAGATGCCTAGACAAAGGACAATCTGTGGAAGTCATGCACCAGTTCCATTCTAGCATATGTGGAGTGCATCATTATTGGAAAACCACAACCCACAAGATCCGGAGAGCTGGGTATTATTGGCCTACTCTGTTCTCTGATGTGTCTTCTTTTGTGAAGTCTTGTAACAAATGTTAGAGGTTTGCAGGAAGACAACAACGAAAATCTCTGCCCTTGAAGCCAGTACACGCCAATTTTCCCTTCCAGCAGTGGGGCTTGGACTTCATAGGTGAGATCAATCCACATTCCAGTGGCCAGCACAAATGGATCTTGGTAGCCACTGATTATTTCACCAAATGGATTGGGGCTATACCCACTAAAAATGCTAATCATCAGGTTATCATAAATTTCTTGAATGATAATATTTTCACTAGATTTGGTTGCCCAACCAAACTAGTCACTGATAATGCAGCAGCTTTTAGGGCAGAAGAATTGGTGGACATGTGTGAATCCATGGGCATTCAATTGCTGCATACTACCTCATATTATCCTCAAGGCAATGGCCTGGCAGAATCATCTAACAAGAGTCTTGTAAGGATAATCAAAAAACTGTTGGAGGACAACAAAAAGAGTTGGGATTCCAAGTTGAAGTTTGCACTGTGGGCTGACAGAGTTACCAACAAGAAGTCCATAGGAAATTCTCCATTTAAGCTGGTTTATGGTGTTGATGTTGTTTTTCCTATCCAGCTGATTCTCCCTGTGGCCAAATTCTTGCAAGAAGAACAGGGGAAGAGAATGACATGGCGAGGAGAATGAGTAAGTTGGTTGAATTACAATAGATCGAAGAACAACTGGTTGAGAAGTCAAGAATTCATAAGAAGAAAATCAAAGAAACCTTTGATAGAAAGACAAAAATGGAAAGTTTTCAGGTTGGTGACTGGGTTCTCAAATGGGATGCATTGAAGGAAAAGAAGGGCAACCATGGTAAATTTGATGCCTTATGGATGGGACCATTTGTCATTTCTCAATTTTAGATGAAAAATACTTTCATTTTGCACAATTTGGAGGGGGAAGGTGTTTTTGGTGGCCCAGTTAATGGGCGGTTTTTGAAACTTTACTTCATATGAGGCTTTAAGGCCTTAATATTGTAATAGTTTTTTTTGGTTTTTGTTTTTTATGCAAATAAAATCCATGCCCAATGGAACACTAGGAGATAAGTTTGTTTTGGTTGTTACTGGAAAGGCAGTAGTCTGCAGTTCTTGAAATCTCACGGAGAGGCTTTCATCCCCAGAAGGAGCCAATGTTAGCCCTGAAGTGCAGTGCTGCTATTTTGAAGACTAAAGGAGGGAAATGGTATATTTTTAGAGCGCATGAAAATATGCACTAATGCACAAAATCCCTCGAAAACCTTACCTTTTCGTCCATATGCACCCCTTTGCACATTTCTCGAGGTCATCCCATACCTTTGTGTCCCCCGCCGTCGATCTTCCCATTGATTTGATGGTCCACACTTTATCTAACCAATGTTATATGCTCACCCGTTTCGACTAATCACCACCGTTAGATCATTTCTGTCAGATCTAACATCTATCGTGCATATCACTCGGGAAAACAAGAGAGAAGGATACCCGCCCGATAAAGCAGTTTCGTCTCTCTCTTCTACTGCTACGTGGCAGGCGATGAATGGAATCAAGCGGGCTTCAACCTTTAACACTTACCGCCTAATGACCACTCGATATAAACCATTTCTGCTTGAATAAATCAATCTCGAGCATTATCCTTCGAGCACCTCCTCCACCCGATAGTTGTTCGATCTACCCATCTAAGATCTGACGGCTCAGACTTATTCCGCTCCCGCCACGACTTCAAGCCTCCAGCGATTGATCTCCTCCGCTGCCTGACCAACATCTCGACTATTGATCCACATCATCCAACGGCCCACGTGCCCCCGTACCCTACTTCCCATCAGTCACCCAGGGAGGAAATTTGTTGGCTTTGTTAGTGTTTTTCCAGTCGGACAATTGAACTGAAATAACAGAATGCATGGCTGAAAGGGAAAAAAGCAACAACACGTTGCAGCCAAACCAACAAAAATGATCATGGAACATCGCTGGCATGAGCGAACCACTTGACAGCGCGGAGAAATTACTAGAATTTGATTACCGTGTTTGTTAGAAACAGAGCTCTTTGAGCTCATGTTTGTCTAGTTATGGCATCAAGTGGTTAGAAGATAGAGGGGATAGATTAAGACATCTCGAGCCTCAAAGAGTTCGAGAGTATTGTAAAAAGCCTATAAATGGCTGAAAGTTGGAAGTAATAGAGGTTCAACTTTTGGAGACTGTGGATACTCTATTCCTCCCAGCGTCTCATCTTCATTCCAGTAATACAAGCTTCTTTTGTTGTTACATGTTCAATTGCCATCTTCTCCTCGGTTCTAAGCTTGCACTTGAATAGGTTATTCATGTTTTCTTCTGTGTCTAATGCCAGATAACTATCATCTTATCTTAGCATTGATAAATTAGATTTTCAAGCTTCATTTACTTTCTGTAGCTAGCCATTCATATGTGTTTATGTATGTATTTGCTGGTACAGTCAGGATTCTCCATCTATTCATTGAATGTATAAACCATTGAGCATTAGTGGTCAAAAGCCTTATCAAGCTGAGGGTGTTCATGCATGTTTTGAGTGCAGAGTTGAAACAATCATCTGACTTGATCCAAAACCCAATCCATTCCAATAGTTCAGAGAACGATATTGAAGATTTATATGTTACCAGGCATCTTCGAGCTACAACCTAGGAGAGTTTCATGGAGTGCTAACATGTCCAAAATAACATCGACGGCTCGCAAGCCTCATATATCCGTGGCACACAGGCCTAAAAAAATGTAAGTGCTGGACCTAGGAACTAATCAACATGGTGATCGTGGTAGCATGATACAGCTCGTGCAACACGAATCAACAATCGATGGATCCGATCTGAGACTCCAATCGTGTGTCTCTGGTACTGACGAGGAATGTCTCTTACCTGAGCATACTCCGGATGCCATGAGTCAACCCCTCAAGGTTCCTCGCGATCTCCTCCTCATTTTCACTCCCTTCCTGATAAGGAGCGACAACATCAATAGGGTGGGGGATGCGCCTGGCTATTGGGGACATCCCAGCAGGCCGCTCTGGTCCAACGTCTGCATTAATAAGAGAAATGTTATAAGCACATATATACCAAAAACAATTAAAAAATCTCAAAATCAAAAAGTTGTTTTTTTACCTTCATCGTCAAAATCCTCTCCATGTGGTAAGGGCATGTCCGAATCTCCACGGAAGTCGGTGCCACTGTATGGCCAGTCCTCCACGATGATTTTTTTTTGTTGTAGCCATGAAAAGAATGCAAGTCTGTATGACATGTGCTGGCCCCCAGTGATCCTGGGCATCAAACGACTCCAGTAGGCCATCTGCGGATCGCGTGGCATAAGAGGATCAACCTCAATCAGTGGATACTAGAACAGTGGTACCCATTCCAAGAAGAAGGTCACGAGCACAAATCTGAAGCAAACTTGCTTCAAATTCATTGCCTTAGCTTTGGACAGCTGGTGCTTTATGTTGATCTTCATGGCCTTTTCCCAATTGAAGATCGTAGGTGCTGTGCAGGCAATAGCATATAGGAACTTCTACTTGTTGGTCACATGTTCAACCTAGGACCCTGCCACTCTGTTGATGGTCAACAAGAGCAATCTTAGTGTTAGATCCCGAATGCTGGAAATCTCAATCTTCCCACTCTTGGATTTCAGGGCCTCAGGACAGTGTTCAACAAGCAATGAAGATATGCTTGCCCCAATTGGTCATGACTTGTACAAGTTTACTGGTTCCCCTCTTTGTGACAATCCAGTTGTGAAGTATATATCTGAAGTTTCCAACTCCAGCTCTTGGTCACCAATGATAAATATCTCCCAATTAATGTCCCAAAGACTAATCAGGTACCAAAGCAACTTGGTTTGGGCCCACATCCCTGGTGTGAAAAATAATTAGAGGAGACCGCAAGCCCTCAAAGCTTCTAGGCGATTTGGGTCATTCATTACCTGGGTGTCAACATCCTCATGTTCCCGTTCTTTCCAGTCCACCATTTTCAGCGATCCTTTCCTACAAAAGCCACTAATTTGAGTCAAAAATCATGCTTGACCCATAAAATTTGAGTTTTAACGGTGATTTTTTGAGGAAATAGGGTTTTTCCCTATTCACGGCGCTGACACGCCTGTTTTAAAAATAGTTACACCAATGGTGCGATTAGCTTTGTTAATCATCCTTGCCCGGCGCGATTCCGTGCTTGGAAGTTGCGTCGACCGAGGGCAATTTTTTTTTGCAAAACCCCCTGAAAAAACTAAAAAAATGGTTAAAAAAAGAAAAAAGGACATGAAAATGGAGCTCAGGGCTTTGGCTTTTACCTGTAACTGGTGGCTCGGTGATTGACCTCTCGGGTCTCCCTCAATCTGCTCCAGAACAATTAGGGAAAAAGTGAGTAAAAGGTTTCCACAACAAGGTAAAATGGTGAATGGTAAAAATATATTTACTTTTCTTCTTTTTATTCATTTTTTCATAAAAAATTCAAGATTTTCTAAATATTTCAACTTATTTTGCCTCAAGAACTAGATAGTACACTTTACTTTTTTGTGCAGCGAGAGGTGATGGATGTTCGACGATGATGACGAGTCACGTTTTAGCTCTTTTCTCGACTCTTTGAGCTCATATGAAAAGATTTCTAGGTATTTTTTCCCTTTTGACTCGTAAAAGAAAATAAAATGGGGGGTCTGATTTCAAGCTCTTTTTTGACCCTTTACAAGCGAAAATATGGTTGAGCCCTTGTTGTTTCGAACTTGTTAACAGATGTGAAATGTCGTGTACCCAGTATAAGTTTACCCCTTTTTCGGGCTGGGAGGCACTATTTACGAAAAAGGTACTCCTTGACTAGAATGGTCAAGCGGTTCTCTCAAGTATCGTTTTCTACCTTTTCGGGCTCGAGGGACACAAACGTACGAAAAGGGACCATGTGGAGTTTTCTTTTACATGTCTTTTTCAAACTCTCTAGACATGAAAAATATACCGAGTTACACCTTTGTCAGACTCGTTACACTATTAAACGACATCGAATTCATCACCATGACAAACATGAGCTTCTCCTTCCTAGGGCTCGTTAAACTTACTAGTTCGGTTTCGTCCGAAGGATGAACTTACAGTGCAAGCATATGCTATCCCCTTCAAGCTTGCGATTAAAAAATAATTGGGGTACTTGCTAGAAATGGTGGGGGAGAATTTGGAAATCTATAAATTGTGTCGGCAACTCACTTTTGAACATGACACTTTTTGCTTCGTGTCGGGTTGGGATATCCTCCTTTGTATCATTGACCTTCCTGGGTTTGGGCCATTCATTTTTGCCTTCCATTTGATCTCTACCACATCATCATGACCACTGATCCCATGGATCCAAAAGTTGCCAAACTTCCAGTTGTGTCGCCGATATGTTCAAGGGTTGTCCTTTCGCAGTTACACTTACCTCAGTTTCTCTTTATCGCCCAAAATAATTTTTTATCCTTTCGTCTCGTGTCGATGATGTGGGAAACATTATGGCCCTCCTTCGACACGGTTGCTTTCTGTTGACTTCAACTCATTATCCGAGAAGTTGACCGAGAGACTCCCTTCCAGTACCTTAGAGCTTGCATGCCCTAATGGCAAGTTCTTCGCACTCGACGACAAGTTCACATCATTGGATTTCGATCGAGTGATTTCACAGGTGTTCGACATCAATTCCTCTATTCACATTCCGTGGGTTGTGTTGATAGTACCTTGAGGACCATTGTCATTATTGGTGGTTTCTCTCGTGCTTGTTAACAGTTTACATCATTGACTGGTAATCAAGCGACTTTCTAGCATGTTTGACGTCAACACATCTATTCACATGTTAGAATTTGTACTTTGATCAGGTCGTGTTGGAGTGCAAGACCCTGGACTCAGATCACAAAAGTCCAGGTTGCGAAGTGATGTGACATGGTCATGTTGATATGCATGTCTCTTTCTGATGGATCGTTGTGACCATACCATGAGTTATCAGATGTGATACTTCTCATTATTGGATGGCTATGACCATACCTTGGTTCCATTATGATCCTCTTTGATGGATGGTTGTGCCCATACCTGGATCCATTTACATGATCATCCTTTGGATGGCTGCGTCCATGCCATGATTCATGTATCATTTGACAAAGTTCTCAGTTATGTGTATGTATTGTACTTGCTTGCAGGTTTTCCGACGACAGACTACAGTTCCCCACACTGATTCATAAAGCATTTCATCCCTCACTCTAGCTCGACCTTCATACTTTAGGGTGAATCTGTTACACAACATTTTGTCACTGTCCCTGTACTCCCCGATCCTTGATCCTGGAGGACCTCTACAGTGAACCCCACATACTTTGCTTTCATGAAGAAACTCCCATTGTGTCCCTCTTCATGAGCAGATCAATTCCCTTTTGCACTATTTCCCCTGAAACTTATGTTTTGCCCAGTTTACAAGACCGACACTAATGGCCTTTGTCTCCCCCGCACTGATGTGCAAAGATTAGCTCTATCCCTAGTGCCGACCAGAGCGACTGAGCTGTGTTCTAGTCGCATCGGTCCTGTTATGGAAAGTTTTTTAAATTCAGAGCCGAAGCTTCGTAACAGAAGTCTGGTAAATGGTTTGGCTGGATGGGGTTGCAGATGTCAGTTTGGACTCCTTTCCCCTATAATGATGGAACTACCTGAAGGGATAAGACCTTCTCCCATGAGGAGAGGATCCATCTCCCATCCATTCATCCTATATAAACCTCCCTTCTTCCCAAGCACAAGCTAGTGTTAATGTTGGTGTGCTAGTGCTATTTTGGTTTGGAGTAAACAACAAGCTATTCATAGTTGTAGCTATATAGTTGTGTGAGGGAGAAGTGTGATTGGGTTTGGAGTGAAGCCTAAAGGGAAGAGCCTTAAAACTATTGTTGATTGAGGCCATCATGGAATGCTAGCAAAAGTGTGTGGGAACCTAGTCTTGTCAGAGGAGAATTGCAACGTCAAGACAATGGTTGTAATCTCTTCTTGATATCAATATATATGAAACTATTGATTGATTTCTTACATGATTTGTCATATTACATATTCATGGCTTAATGTTTATTGACTTGTTAAGTAGTTTGAATTACAATTTGTCCATTATCATGGTTGTTGTTTACTTGTTTCAGGTGTTTGAAGAAGGAAGTGAGAGATAGCTGGAGCGAGCAAGCAAGGATATCATTAAACATGATAAGTGTACTAAGAGGTAGACCCTCTTGATTGGTTCTAACCTAAGGAAATATTCCATAGAATGTATCTATTGTTGCTAGACCCATTATTGGGCTAGAGGAATTTGTTTGTGTCTGCACTTATAATATTACTTCACCACACCAATGGACTGATATATCGACGCTCTGCTTTGGAGAACGATGAAATCAAGAGGAAAATTTAGGAGTTGTTGCAGAAAGGGCACATAAAGCCAATTTCATCACCCGTGGGAGCTCGATCGTGTTAGTACAGAAGAAGGATGGGACCTGGAGACTCTATATTGACTATCGAGCGTTGAACAAGATCACTATCTGGAATCAGTATCTAATCCCGTAGATTGATGACATTCTGGACCAGATCAAGGGGGCCAAATATTTCAGCAAGATTGACTTTAAGTCCAATTATCACTAGGTACCAATCGAACCCTCCGATGTGTAGAAGACTGCCATCAAATACAAGGAGGGCCTTTTTGAATGGCTAGTCATGCCTTTCAGGTTGATGACTGCCCCCACAACCTTCATGAGGCTGATGGATGACATCTTGTGACCCTTAACCAACTCATTCGTGGTGGTGTATTTGGATGACATTCTGATCTTAAGCCAGAGTTGGGAAGAACACCTCCACCATATTCGACGAGCCCTCCAAACCCTGCAACAACACAAGTTATGTGTCAATTTGGAGAAATGCACTTTTGGTATGACCCAAGTTCATTATCTGGGGTACATCATTAATGAGCGGGGTGTGCATGTGGACCCAACCAAGGTACAAGTCATTTGGGATTCCCCAGCCCAACCACTCTAACAGAGCTCCACAACTTTTTGGGTCTTGCCAACTTCTACTACAGGTTCATGTTAGGGTTCTCTCATATCACTTGGCCTTTGATTCAAGTCACCAAGGAAGGAGCAAAAGAAAAGTTCTTTTGGTATGAATCCAAATAGAATTCGTTTTCCGAGTTGAAGCATCACCTTTGCTCTGTACCAGTGTTCACATTACCAGACCTGTAGCAACCATTTTGAGATTGAGACAGATGCCTCCGAGACTAGGTTTGGGCTAGGTACAAACATTATGAGTTTGTTGTAGTTCCATTTGTTTTGACTAATTCTCCAACTACCTTTATGTGCTTAATGAATAGTGTTTTGTGTCCTTATTTAGAAAATTTTGTTATTGTGTTCATTGATGACATCTTGATTTATTCTAAAAATGAGGAAGAACATGTCGAGCATTTAGTAGCAGTATTGAGATTGCTAAGAGAGTCTCAGTTGTATGCCATGCTTCGAAAATGCAGTTTCTTTCAGACAAAGGTACATTACTTGGGGCATGTGGTCTCCAAGGAAGGTATAGTAGTGGATCCAGAGAAGATAAGGGCTATCATGGAGTGGGCAGCTCCTATAAATGTGGAAGAGGTAAGATCATTTATGGGGCTAGTAGGTTACTATAGGAGGTTCATCATGAACTTCTCTCGGATTGCATATTCTATTACGTCATTGCAGAGGCAAGGTAAGAAATTTGAATGGATAGAGGAATCTACAACAAGTTTTTTGCAGTTAAAGCAATTATTGAAAAATGCTCCAGTGTTAAAGATTGCATATTTGGACAAGGAGTTTGTGGTATGTACAGATGCTGCAAGAGAGGACTTGGTGGAGTTATTATGTAGGAAGGATAGGTGGTATGATATAAATCAAATAAATTGAATGAGCACGAGCATAATTATCCGACACATGATCTTGAGCTTGGAGCAATCATTCATGCATTGAAAATGTGGAGGAATTATCTTCTTGGTAGGAGGTTTGTATTGATGAGTGACCACAATGGGTTGAGATACTTATTTAATAAGCCGAACTTGAATGCCAAGAAAGCTAGATGGTTGGCCATGATTAGTGAGTTTGACTTTGAGATCAGGTACATCAAGGGTAAGGAGAACATGGTTGCAGATGCTCTTAGCAGGCAGATACAAGTGAATCATATAGCAACTATGAGTTCTTATGGGATAGAGTTACAAGATGGGATCTTATAAGCAGGTTAATAGGATGAAAGGTACATGGAGATTATGCACAAGTTACAACAAAGTACATGTACATGTGCGGGTACAGGTGATCAGGATGTGGACTATCATCTTACAATAGATGGCTTGGTTAGATTTAGGGACAAGATATATGTGCTAGACAATAGTGAACTCACGAAGCTCATATTGAGGGAATTTCATGTTAAGACATATTCAGGTCACCTAGGATATAAAAAGACATTGACAATAGTGAAGAAGGATGTGGCAGAGTTTGTGGATAGATTCTTGGACTGTTAGCATGTAAAGGCAGAATGTAAGCATCCAGGTGGATTGCTACAACTAATTGTGATGCCATAGTGGAAGTGGGAGGTCATTTCCATGGACTTCGTTACAGGTTTACCAAGGACATCTAGACAACATGATTCTATCATGGTTGTGGTAGATAGGTTGAAAAAGGTAGCGCACTTCATTCCAATGAAGTCTACTTATTCAACTAGTGATGTAGCAGAAGTCTTCATGAGGGATGTGGTTAGATTGCATGGTGTTTCAAAGAAGATAGTGTCATACAGGGATGCTAAGTTCACTTCCAAGTTTTGGAAAGAGCTATTTGTAGGTTTAGGGACAAAGTTGGTATTTAGTACAACTTATCATCTGCAGACAGATGGACAGACAGAGAGGGTCAACAGGATATTGGAAGATATGTTGAGGATGTATGTGATGCATCAACAATGGAGGTGGGAAGAGTATATTCCATTGGTTGAGTTCACTTGCAAAAATGGGTATCAAGAATATTTGAGGATCAGTCTATTTGAGGCATTGTATGGGTGGAGTTGTAATACTCCCATAAGTTGGAGTGATCCAGTTAACAAGGCGTTGATTGGACTGGACATGTTGGCATAAATGGAACCATAAATGCAAGTAATAAAGAAGAATATGAAGACAATACATGATAGGAAAAAAAATTATGCAAACCGGAACAGGTTGTTTAAGGAGTTTCAGGTTCGGGAAAAAGTGTGCTTGCGCATCAAGCTGAAGAAGATCTCCTCGCAGATTGGATCATGTGCCAAGCTAACACCTCAGTTTTGTGGATCTTTCAAGATTATTGAAAGGATTGAACCAGTGGAATATCGAATTGCATTGCCTCTAACAGTGAGTCCATGATGTTTTCCATGTGTCATTTCTTAAGAAATATGTTAAAGATGTTGATCATGAGATTGACTGGTTTGTATTGCAGGTGGAGCTAGATGAAGAATTCCAGCTAGAATCTCATTGTATATTGTAGAGAAAAATTCTCATGCTCCAAAACCGGGCAATCGAGAAGGTTAAAGTGCAGTGGAAGCACTTTGGGCCTGAGGAAGCTACATGGTAGATGGTTGATCACATGTGGGCTATGTATCATTCTCTATTCACTATTTGAGTAAATATTTTTGGTATATGATTTCGTGTGATGTTTTGGTATATGTACATATGTATATGGATGTAAATACCTCCATGAGATGTCTTATAAAGATACAATAAGCAATATGGGTGTCATGCCATTATGGTTGTCATGTTGGTTTTCTTTTCAGCAGGTTGAACATTGGGCAATATGTTTTGCTTGCAACAATTTTGTTGGTTGTAGGTGTCATTGAACACCGAGGATGGTGTTCCACCAAGGGGGAGGGTTTTGTAACAACCCTGGTGAAAATTCCATATAATAAAGTTAATAAAGGAAAAATAATAACCACAGTTATGGGACACTTATTCCAAGATGAATATTGGGAAAAATATCCTAGTGGGTGTTCATTTGTTTTATTATGGTTAAGGAAATTGGCAAAGACAATGGAAAAGAATGAGACATTGATTGGCATTCTATTTATGAAAATAATGGAAATTAGGAGAAAAGGGAGGTGAAAGGTCACATGTTGCATGTGAGGAGGAAAATGAAGGAAAATAATGGAAAATTGAAGAAAATAGAGGCTTCATTAATAAAAAGGCTTCTGAGGATCAATTGGTACTTTTTGTCGGTTCAATTTTGGAGCTCTCTCTCACACTCTTGGACACTTAGAGTTTTCTTGGATGAATTCAACATTGGATCAAGGAAAGCAAATAAGGCAAGAGGAAGTAAATATTAAACAAGGAAGAGCACAATCAAGCAACTACAACAGGATTATTTGCAGGTATCGATTTGGATGTGTGATTTCCTTGCTAATTTTTGGCATGCATGGTTATGCATGTGTGTTCTTGGTTCTCTTGCTGTCATGGGAATGGGTTTTTCCAGGTGTGATAGTGTTCTTCAGCCTTGCCTTTCCATTTCCGAATAGCCATGGTGTGATGGGTTCTCATGTTTTTGTTTGAGCTGGATTGTCGGATGGATTCAAAACTGTGTGAGGTGTTTCTCTAAAAGAAAGAATACATGGCCTAGTGGCTCCTAAACTACACTGTGGGTTGCAGTAAAGCTAGATTTTGTGTTATCTCAGTGGGCTTGGGAATCCTCGACCGGTGAATGGCAAGATATACGGTAAAGGCTAGAGGTGGGTGCTCTCCATAAGGCCTAGGAATCCTGGGATGGGATATACAGTAAAGCCTGGAGTGTGGAGTCTCGAATGGGCCTAGGAATTCCAAGATGGGATATACGATAAATCCCAAAGACTGGTATCTCGATTATGGCCTAGTGATCCTTGAATAAAAATATGGATTTCAATAAAGCCTAGAGACTAGGAGACATGAAAATTCCTTATGGTGTAGGTGGAGAAAATCCAGTGGAATCCATGCTTGTTTTGGCCTAGTGATCTAGTGAGGATTGTGGTAAAGATTGGTTGTATTGATGAGGGTGAGGTGGTGTAGCCTCGGAAAGCCCTAGTTGAGTTTTTGTTATGAGTCCCGCATTCATGCTTAGAATATGGTGTCAGACCCACATGGGATGTGAACAATCATTAATGATAGAACAATTAATTTCCTTTACAATTAACATAAATGTACATTTATAATACATTCTTGTGACTATTGGATTCATCTTCCAATGTCTCTTGGACTCCTTTGACTATTCAACTCCCACACCTTAACCCTTGGTGGATTAGGTGTCCAAAATTCCCCCCTTTAATTTGAAGGGGTATGTATGAGTCCAAGAAGAGAGTTGTAATACAAAATGTGCAAAAATGCATGGCAACACTAGGCTGAATGAGCTCTCTAAAATGTTGGCATAAGGTGGTGGTTTAAGGATGACCATCAACACTTGAATGCTTAGTGCAGTTCCTAGAAATCTTCCAAATCTGGTAAGAAGCTGAAGTCTTCTAATAGAGGAAGTGTCCCTAATGATTTGAAGAGGGAGACCTTCAACCTAAAAAAGGTATCAACCCCAAATAGATGGTTTAAGTCTGACCACCAACCGAAGGCCCTGCTCAGGGGCATCTTTGTATCTGGCTACAACTCTAAATTTGGTATGGCAGGTTGTGGCTCAGGATCGCTTGATGAGGCTTTGAAAATTGTAGATGACTATTATTTCCCCCCTGTCAGATACAAGGTGAGATGATGGAGAAAACTCAACTGCAAGATTTTTCAATACTCTAGAATAAATTTTGGCATATGATTGAAATATCTTCTTAGCTGTTGAACCCCATTGCTAAGAAGCGATCCATCCAAGGTGAATCTTTGTTCTTGCAAGAGGCTTGTTTTTGAAGCATCTGTTTGAATAATGAGTGGTTTTATGGCAGTGATCACATGGATGAAGATCAAAACAATGATCTTTCATATGGCCAACTTGGTCACAATGTTGGCATTTAACAATCTGTCGTGGCTAATGTAGAAGATGAATAGAATCTGGAACAAATTAAGGTGAATTGTCATGAAGAAACCCAACACTATGGAACTGGATGGGCTTTGAGTAATCTGGAATATGAAAGGACACATCCTTGTCATATCCAAGACCAATTATGTGCTTGTTATGGACAAGCTCTTCCCAAGGTTTGATGATGGGCTTGGGAAGTGTAGGCTGAATTTCTGCATCTGCACGTAACTCTGTTGCTTCATTGGGCACTGGATTTGAATCAAATGCAACATTATTGAATTGCTACTTATGGGAGTTTGTCTCAATGTTTTGAACAAAAATAGGTTCAGAATGATGACTCCACTGATGTAATTCTTCTTATTGAAGCTGAGATTCAAGCTCCAAAAATTCTATCTTCTCTTGTGCATTTTGTATACATTTTTGAATGTCAGAAATAGTGGTTTTATTGATTTTGACTATGTTGTGAGTAGTGGAGACGATTATATTTCTCAGTAAATCTAATATTCTTTCAAGCTTAGCCATTTTTCTTAACAGCTGGAAAATAAAGAGTGTGAGCTTCAATTCTATCACTATATACCAAAGTTTTCTTTAGAATTTATGTAATATCTTCTTCTACAAATAATATGAAGGCTCGATGGTAGGCTTTGGAGAAACCATTAGGAAAAACTTTCAACATATACTATTATATACCTTAGGGCCCACCAAAACTCAATGCATACATGTGCTCATTTGATCATTTAAAAACAATTCTTTCATGAACCATACTCACTTATGCAACAGTCAATATAGCACATCAAGGAATATCATTCACCAAGGCATATTAAAAATTACTTCTATGCCATTCACCAAAGCAACACGGTCTTCAAGAAAGGACCTAGTGCACAACATTCAATCTTTAATAAATGTAGCACTGACATGCATAGAATAACCAATTTGTAATGAATGTAAATAAGACAACAAAAAGACTTGGTCCTATCAATCTCAATTATAAAAATTTGCATCTCTAAGGAGGAAAAAGAATGTGTGGTTGATCACTGTAGCTGAGAATTGAACCCAAGATCCTTGAATAAAAACAATTGTTGTTGAAACCTTGGTCAATAGAGTAAGATAAATCGAAGCGATGAACTTTACTCATGCATAGGGTGTTTTCCACTAGCATATAAACTTTGTCACAGAGCAGATTCTTATAGGTCTCAATAAAATGTTTCTCCTCGTTCCAACCATTGGAGTTATATATTCTAAAATAACAACATACATGCATATATCTACTTGAAATAGAAATGCAACCTATAACTGGATTTCAATCAAAATGTGCTGTACTATGAGGGGTGTTTTTGAGAATAATTTTCGTTGTCGTCAAAATCATGGAAGTGCTTTAATACTACCCGTAGCCACTTCACACTGCAAAGGCAAAGGGTATTGTGTCTAAGCACAAGTTAAAAACCACCTGAAACTGATCCAAACACCGAGAAAAAATCATCGCAGTTCAGTTTATGCCGTGGTGTGGTTCTGTAATAAGGAGAGGTAAATCCAGTGGTATATAGATATTAAAAACCGGGAGTTGGCGTTATATGACAACGTAACATAACATATGTCAACTTAGTTATATTATAGCATTCAACGTACATAATGACAACAACATATGAATGGAGTCGGGTGATACCACAGTGTGAGGAGTGATGATACCATGGTGTGAGGTGGGTCAATGTATGACCAAGATTATGAATCTGTGGAGGAGGCGATATGGTGGTTTGATGCCACGATGGGTGGTATATTCGCTACGCGTGGAGGTGTTGTATTAACTGTGTGGTAAGAGGAGAGGTATATGAACTAGGATAATATACGAGTGGGGGAGTATTACCAATTAACTGTGTGGTATGGTAACTGGGAGTTAAGAGGAGAAATAAAGCAGTGGAGTGGTGGTGAAGTTTGATAGCGCAACTGCCACGAAGCCACGAACATGCAAATCTGCAACACATAGAGGGGTGTATTGTCGGGAAGTATGGTAATCAGTATGGTGGTATGATGCCACAAGGAATAACATAGAGATAATACACAATCACCTATGCCAGTTAACAAAACAAACTTCAGACTTACCACTCTTCCGCTGCGCAACAGTAATGAAGGTCATGTATAAACATGATACAACATAGTGCTTCTAGGTAGCACAACAACCCACTCCAGTCTCAATTCAACGCAGGAACGAACCATCAAAGCATTTGAGCACCATGATTTTCTCATTCAACTTGATTGAGCATTTCGGCCAACATTACAGAACTCATGCAACACACAAATAAATTGACAAAAATGCCAGATTCAACGCATCATTTGTGGAGGAGAACATTCCTACCATTGGACTCGTTGCTGGACATATTCAGAAAGCTAACCAAGAGCTCTGAAGAGGTCAGAAAAACTCGAAGAAAGAAGGTATTAAAGGCTACTTTGAAATAACAGAAGGGAAAATTGTAATGCAAGTTGTCTCCAGTCGAGGGTCGAATGTCATAGAGGTGAATGTTGGACTAGGATTGTTGAATATAATTTAACAAAACCACATATATCACACAGAGCCCTATACTGGAGTGGACTAAGTATTAACCAGTGAGCCAACTATGGAGGAGAAAACCAATCGCTCTAACGGAGAACATAGATAATTCAATACACAGTCGATTTAAAACTTCAACGCACATGGTTTTTAGTTATTTTAACACACAAATTTCATACCATTCAACACAACCATCATCCAACGACGCACCAGTTCGATCCTGCGTGGTGGCACCAACTCACAGTCATAAATCAACATATTTGAGGAGAGCGCTTAATGCAGAGAATCAATAGAGTTGGTGGACAGAAAAACACTAAATTAAGATGTGTAGCTTTCAGAATACAAAGAAACGTTGAAAACTGTTAAGTGTGGCAGAACTACAAAAGGACAATTTTGATGGGCTGGAAAATGGTAGACCAACATATATGTAAAATTAGGCTTACAATAATTATGCAGGGTAGAAATACGCCTGCAACTTTGATACCATGTCAGACCCATATGGGATGTGAATAGTCATGAATGATAGAAAAATTAATTTCCTTTACTATTAACATAGATGTACATTTATAATACATTCTTGTGATTGTTAGATTCATTTTCCAACGTCTCTTGGAATCCTTTGACCGTTCAACTCCCACACCTTAACGCTTGGCGAATTAGGTGTCCAACATATGGCACGAGGGTGATTGGATGAAATAAAAATTTGCTTCAACCAATCTATGGTCTGGTGGTTCATGGAAGTCCCATACCTAGTTGGTTTTTGCATCCACAAATAAGAGTTCCTTTCCTTGGTATTTTATGAGCAAAAGTACTAGTTCATATGAGGCATTTATGGCTGATGTATCCCTATTATTTTTGTTGTTTATATGCTAGTTATGAGTATTTATTATGACAATAATGATGTATGGCTTTCATCATGTTTTTAATTTGTAAATGAATGAACAATGAATATATGACCTAATAGATGATAATGCAGCTAATGTGATAAGGCATCAATGCTTCTTACTGATTCTTAGATAAGTATGAGACCTTTATGCTCAGATTTGTTGTTATGACCTGTAGATTGCATATTCGTGACATGTTTCGCGAAATGTCTGCCATGGCTAGTAGGGGTCCAATAAGGTCTTTGTTCAAATATTTGCATTTGTATTATTGTCTCGATGTTACTTTTCATTCCTGAAGGTTTCATGGAGTTCTAGGTAGTGGTATGAGTCCTAGCCCTGAAATGGTGGCACAAAATCTGGAGTCGCAGGCTCAGAACTAGTTGAAAAAGTCCCCAGTCGCTTACATGCCCAAGCTCTGAGAGCGACTGAAGGGCCCCAGTCGCATGCATTTCCATGTCATGGGAGTGACTGAGGATCTAGGGCAGTATAGTGTCAATTTTTCTCAAGGGTTGATTACGTGGAAGGGTTGGTTGGCTCCTGTATGTTCCGAGACATGTTCAGAAGGTCAGATTGGTTGTGTTGTGTTGGTTTCACTTCCTTAACTTTACATGGGGAGTTGAATCAGATTGTAGTATCCTCCCATCACATGTTTAACCCAATGGACTGGTTAAATTAGGTAAATGTGGGAGGAGTGTGTTACACTACATCTCTCTTATTTATGTTTTCCCACTTTTTCATCTTTTCAGCTGGATCTTTCAAGTGCACTCGAGCCATCTCCAACATATCATTCCAAAAATTCATGAACTTTAGAGCCTTTTGATGTTTTTGGAAATCTGACAACACAGGGGGTCTCCCAAGTATGAAGTCCCAACTAGACCTCATACCATTTGGCGTAGGAGCCCCATCCAAATAATAGGTACAATTACCATTATTCTCAGGAATTTGCCTTCGCTCCAATTATCAACATAAGAGATTATAAAAACAATATTTGAAACAAGTAATTTGACACTATGAGGCATACAATTGCAATGTATACAAGGTACTATCACATAAGGGAAAATAGAGAGTGAGCCACTAGAAGAAAAGTAATATTATGTAACACCCCCTCCCAGGTCTACCCAAAGTAACGATGTCAACAGGGGTAAAAATGAGGAGATATGCTACTACAATCAGATTCGACCTCCTATTTCACCTTAAGGAAGTGGAATCGATGGAACATCACATACAATCATCCAACATCATCAACAGAACCCTCAGGAGACAAGTCAGCCACTCAGACATCTTGTTCTTGGGTCCCACTGCTATTTTACAGCGCTTAGGCCATAGTCGCTCTCATGCTATGGGTAAGGGAGCGACCAGAAACCAAATTCCCTCTCATAGCCCTACTTGCAAGAGACCGTGGACAAAAAATTCTAGTACTGTGCCAGCAACCTAGGGATTTAAGCCACTTTTCTAGCCCAGAATCTTGGCCTCTGCCCAGAACTTGTTGTAACTTCCAGAATTCATTAAAAACATAATAACAATGCTGATAAATCAAAAATCACCCTCAGGACTAGGCCTGAGCATCCCCAACCGGGACTGACATTATGTCAAACACTTGGCATCAATGTAACCTACAGGTCTAGGATACAAGATAAAGCATAAACGACTGAAACAACTTATGAAACATAACCAGAAGGATCACCTCCTTCTCCATTGAACTACTACATCATCAATTAGGTCTTGCATCCATCCATTTAACAGTTACAAGTAAATATATGAAATAACCATGACATAAACCAATCATTCAACCATGCTTATAACCAACATAAAACCATATAAATATCAGAGATATGACAACCATTAAATCCACATATAAATCAGTGCAAAAGTAAGAGAACTTAGCTTTTATTAATCATAGGAAAATACGACCAGGTTCGGGACTTCTACAAACCACTCGCCCATAGACATGGCTGAATACTCAATTTTCCCCAAAGATGAATATCAATAGAAACTACAATCACTAGGTTAATAGGTTTGATAGTCACAGGAAATTCTTTAATGGGCAATGTTTTTCATGTCATAATTTTGGGCACAAAGATGCTCAATGCGTTGCTTACAAAACCATCGTGACTAGAGAAGCACGAAATCAAAGGAATGTAACAGGGATCAAGAGAAGTTCCTATAATAACTTTTCTCCTCTTGAAAATGAAACAGAATGCTCAATCTGTAACAACTTTGGTCATGAAGAATCTGAATGCAGGAGCAAATTTCGGCAAACATCTCAAAAGGAGAAAACGCCATTAAATCCCAAGATATGGAGAAGGAAAGAATCTCAAACAAAAAGATGTGGTATAGCCTTGTATGCAGAAGGATAAGAAAACCAGTGGTACATCGACAGTGGATGCTCAAAACACATGACAGGTGGCAAAGAAAAACTTCACTCATATAATGCCTTAGAAAAGGGAAAGAATGTCTCATTTGGAATTGACACTCATGCTGTCATAAAGGGTAAAGGCTTTGTTTTCTTTAAAGAAAAGGTTAAAGCTGGAAATGTTATGTATGTAGACGGCTTAAAGCATAACCTGTTAAGTGTACGTCAAATGTGTGATCAAGGAAATGAAGTGGTGTTTCGATCAAATGGATGTGTTGTTCGTGAGCTTGATACAAGAGAGACCATGATCAAAGGTACAAGAACTCCAAACAACTTATACATACTCAAGGGAGGACAACAACAGTGCTATCTAAGCAAAAATGATGAAAACTGGCTGTGGCATAGAAGATTGGGACATCTAAGCTTTTCCCAAATAAGAAAAGCATGCAGATTCAGGGTTGTTTGTGATCTTCCAGATATTAGAATCCCAAAAAATACAATATGCAAACCATGTCAAATCGGTAAGCAAACTAGAGTCCACTTCATGGAAAAAGAAGGGTCAACTAGTAAGCCTCTTGAACTTGTCCATATTGATTTATGTGGACCATCAAGGAAAAAGTCACCTCGTGGAGAAGAATAATTTATTTTGTTCATTGATTATTTTTCTAGAATGTGTTGGATAGGTCTTCTAAAGCATAAAGATGAAGCATTTGAAAAGTTCCAAGCCTTCAAAGATTTGGTTGAAATGAATCAGATCGAAAAATCAATTGCCTCAGATCTGATCGAGGAGGGAATTTACATCGGATGAATTATTTGACTTTTGTGAACAACATGGCATAAAAAGGCAATTCTCCACCGCAAGGAATCCTCAACAAAATGGTGTGGTAGAAAGAATGAACAGAACGGTTCAACAAATGGCTCGAGCTATGCTAGATGAAACTGGAACTCCTACAATCTTCTGGGGTGAAGTTGCATTCGCTACCGTAACTATTCTCAACAAAGCAAATGTTCGGGTAAATATCACTAAAACTCCACATGAACTTTGGTATGGCAAGACTCCTACTGTAAAATACTTTAAAGTTTTTGGAAGCAAATGTTTTATCAAAAGGACTGATGAAAAACTTGGTAAGTTTGAACCCAGAGCAGATGAAGGTATTCTTCTTGGTTATTCTTTCGAAAGTAAATGATATAAATGTTATAATAAAAGACTTGGGAAAATTATTGAAAGCATTGATGTTGTAGTTGATGAAGCATGCAAAAATCCAAAACAGATAATATCAACAGAAGATTATGACAATGAAGAAGATGGGGATTATTTTCCCACATCAAATGAAAATGATATTGAAGAAGAAACCAATGAAGCACCAGAAGAAGAGATAATGGTAGAAGAAAAAACTTTGTCCAAGTACGTTCAGAAAAATCATCCAGAAACTCAAATTTTAGGGGAAAAAGAGGCAGGTGTATAGACAAGAAGAACTATTACAGGGACCTCAAGCTATCTAGCATTACTATCCTCCACCGAACCTCAAAATGTAAATGAAGCATGCAAATATGAATGTTGGGTCAAGGCCATGGATGAAGAACTTGAACAAATTGAAAAGAATGATACTTGGGAAATAGTTCCTAGACCTCATGATCAAAATATTATAGGAACTAAATGGATATTCAAAAACACGCTGAATGAAAATGGAGAAGTCATTAGAAACAAGGCCAGACCTGTTTGTAAAGGGTATGCTCAACAAGAAGGCATAGATTTTGAAGAAACCTTTGCATCTGTTGCCAGACTTGAAGCCATAAGGATGTTTCTTTCTCTTTCTAGCTTTCAGAAATTCAAAGTATACCAAATGGATGTAAAATCAGCCTTCCTTAATGGAGATTTAGAAGAAGAAGTTTATATTGAACATCCAGAAGGATTCATTCTTGGAAATGATGCAAAACTTGTATGCAGACTCAAAAAGGCTCTCTATGGTCTGAAACAGGCTCCAAGGGCCTGGTATTACCACCTTGACAAATATCTACACCAACAAGGTTTTACAAAAGGTTCTGCAGATAGCAATCTATATACAAAGATTGAAATTGATAAATTGCTAATTATTATTGTTTATGTTGATGATATCATTTTTGGTAGCAATGAAGAATCCATGAGTCAAAATTTTGCTTCAGTAATGTAGCAAGAATTTGAAATGTCCTTGCTTGGTGAACTTACCTATTTTCTTGGTCTACAAGTTCAACAAACTAAAGATGGTATTTTTCTGTCACAAACCAAATATCTCAAACAGATCTTGAAAAGGTACGGAATGGAAGATTCTAAACCTGTATGTACCCCAATGGTAACAGGATGTAGTCTTAGCTCAAATTATGAATCAACAACAGTACATCAACCAACTTACAGATCCATGATTGGTAGTCTGCTTTATCTAATAGGTGCCCGACCTGACATCATGCATGCAGTAGGAATAGTTGGAAGATTCCAAGCAAATCCAAAGGATGTTACTTTTCATTCCTGAAGGCTTCATTGAGTTCTGGGTAGTGGCCTGAGTCCTGACCCTGAAATGGTGGCGCAAAATCTAGAGTCGTAGGCTCAGAACTAGCTGAAAAAGAACCCAGTCGCTTACATGCCCATGCTTTGAGAGTGACTGAAGGGCCCCAGTCGCATGCATTTCCATGTCATGGGAGTGACTGAGGATCTAGGGCAATGAAGTGTCAAGTTTTCTCAAGGGTTGATTACCTGGAGGGGTTGGTCGGTTCCTTTAGGTTCCTTGACATGTTCAGAAGGTCATATTGGTTGTGTTGTCTTGGTTTCACTTCCTTAACTGTACATGTGGAGTTGAATCAGATTATAGTATCCTCCTGTCACATGTTTAACCCAAGGGACTAGTTAAATTGGGTAAATGTGGGAGGAGGGTGTTACATTACATCTCTCTTATTTATGTTTTCCCACTTTTTCATCCTTTCAGCTACATCTGTCAAGTGCACTCGAGCCATCTCCAACATATTATTCGAACAATTCATGAACTTTAGAGCCTTTTGATACTTTTGGAAATCTACCAACTTAGGGGGTCTCCCAATTATGAAGTCCCAACTAGACCTCATACCATTTGGCGTAGGAGCCCCATCCAAATAATAGGTACAGTCATCATTATTCTCAGGAATTCGCCTTCGCTGCAATTATCAACATAAGAGATTATAAAAACAATATTTGAAACAAGTAAGTTGACATCGTGAGGCATACAATTGCAATGTATACAAGGTACTCTCACAGAAGGGAAAATAAAGAGTGAGCCACTAGAAGAAAAGTAATAGTATGTAACACCCCCTCCCAGGTCTACCTAAAGTAACGATGCCAACCAGGGTAAAAATGAGGAGGGATGCTACTACAATTAGATTCGACTTCCTATGTCACCTTAAGGAAGTGGAATCGAGAAAACATCACATACAATCATCCAACATCATCCAGAAAACCCTTAGGAGACAAGTCAACCACTCAGACATCTTGTTCCTGGGTCCCACTGCTATTTTGCAGCTCTTAAGCCATAGTCATTCTCATGCTATGGGTAAGGGAGCGACTAGAAACCCAAATTCGCTCTCATAGCCCTACCAGAGATTGTGAACAAAAAATTCTAGTTTTGTGCCAGCAACCCAGGGATTTAAGCCACTTTTCTAGCCCAGAATCTTGGCCTCTGCCTAGAACTTGTGGTAACTTCCAGAGTTCATTAAAAACATAATAACAATTCCGATCAATCAAAAATCACCCTCAGGACTAGGCTTGAACATCCCCAACTAGGACTGACATTATGTCAAACGCCTGGCATCAATACAATCTACAGGTATATGATACAAGATAAAGCATAAACAACTGAAACAACTTATGAAACACAACCAGAATGATCACCTCCTTCTCCATTGAACTACTACATCATCAATTAGGTCATGCATCCATCCATTTAACAGTTACAAGTAAATATATGAAATAACCATGACATAAACTAGTCATTCAACCATGCTTATAACCAACATAAAACCATATAAATATTAGAGATATGATAACCATTAAATCAACATATAAACCATGCAAAAGTAAGAGAACTTAGATTTTATTAATCATAGGAAAATCCGACCAGGTTCGAGACTTCCACGTACCACTCGACCATAGAAATGACTTAACCAAATCTCTCTTTCAGTCAGTCACTCCCGTGCCATATTCCAAGCATGAATGTGGGATCTCATAAAAAAACCAATCTAAGAACAACCAAGGGAATCTAGAGGTTAAACCACCTCCACCCTCATCAAACCGTGATCACACCAAAACTGGTGTTCCGATCACAACCGAATAGAACTTGGAATGCCATCCAAAATCCATCACTATGCTTGAGGAGTTTTCCATCTCCTTGTCTCTCAGGATTTACCGCAATCCAAACTCGTATCATTAGGCCCTAAACCAAGACTGTTCCCTCAGGCTTTATCGTGTATCCTTCCAAAACCAGTCAAGGGATTCCTAGGCCTTTGGGAATGAACCTTGAGACCACCTCTGCCTCGGATTCCGAAATCTATCTGGCAAACCAAAGCTTAAAAACCAAAATAAACATCCCAACATACCATGGCATTCATAAAAATGTTAGGCTACGCTGAAATCCACTATCATAACCCAAAAAAACCATGCCACCGACAACAAGAGAACCATACAACAACATTCAAAGCCATGCATGTCCAAACTAGCTAGGAAATCACACATGAAAAAGGTTACCTGCAAGTATTCCTATTGAAGTTGCTTGATCATGCTTTCCTTTCCTTGATCCTTTCTTTCTTTCCTTTCCTTTCCTTGCTTTACTTTCCTTTCTCCAAACTAGAGTGCTCCAAGAAAACTCTAAGTGATCAAGAGAGAGAGAGAATAATGAGAGAAATACAAACTTGAACTGACAAAAGCCATGAACTGGTCCTCAGAAGCCTTTTTATGCATGAGGCCTCTAATTTCTTCATTTTCCATTATTTTCCTCCTCACATGCAACCTGTGACCTTTCACCTTACTTTTCTCCTATTTTCCTTTATTTTCATAAATAAATGTGCCACAAATGCCTTTTTGCCTTTTAATGCCTTCGCCTTAGCCTTTGCCAATTTTCCTTAGCCAAATCACACATCCAGTGATGCTCACTAGGATATCTTTGCCCAACATTCAACTTGGAATACGTGTCCCTTACCCATGGTCTTATTTTTTCTTTATTAACTTTTACTACATGAACTTTTCACAGGGTGTTATAGAACCCTCCCACTTGGGGAACACTGTCCTCGTTGTTAAACCACGCCAAGACCTCAACAAAACCACTGAAAAGAAAACATACAACCTATGGATCTTTATAAACTAACTCGTTGCAGTATTTACAATGAAGAACCTGCTAAAGAGCAAAACATCATGACAACATGACAAGATAATAACCATACCACTTATTGGATCTTTATAACTTAGCTCATGGCGGTATTTATATCCATATACATATACATATACAAATATCAAAACAACATCAAAATATATGCCAAAAATAAGCCAACATCAAACCAAAACTGCTTTGCCTCAATCGACAAACAATGAAGGATATAGGTCCCACATCTGATCCACCATCTCCCATGTAGCTTCTTCAAGCCCAAAGTGATTCCACTGCACTTTAACTTTCTCTATGGCTCTGTTCCTAAGCATGAGATGTTTCCAGTGCAATATGCACTAAGGCTCCGACTGGAACTCTCCTTCTTTCTCACTTGTAATATAGACGAATCAATAATATGGTTAACATCCTTTATATACTTCTTAAGCAATGAAATATGGAAAACATCATGGACATTCATTGTTGGAGATAGTGCAAGTCGATATGCCACTGGTCCAATCCTCTCAAGGATCTCAAAAGGCCCACAATACCGTGGTGCCAACTTTGCACATGAACGAATCCTCAAAGAACTTTTCTTGGGCTTGATGCACAAATACACATGCTCCCTAACCTGAAACTCTTTGAACACCCTGTGCTGACCTGCATAAATCTTTTGTCTATCCTATACTGCCTTTAGATTCTTATATATAACTTGCAATTCCTACTCCATGTCCGTCAACATGTCCGGTCCAGTGAGTACCATATTCATTGGATCACTCTAGCCAATGGGAGTGTTACAACTCCGTCCATACAATGCCTCGAAAGGACTCATCCTTAAGGACTACTGATAACCATTATTGTATGCGAACTCAACTAATGGAAGTTACTCCTCCCATTTCCTTTGTTGGTGCATCACATACATCCTCAGCGTATATTCCAAGATCCTATTGACCCTCTTTGTCTGACCATTTGTCTGCGGATGATAAATTGTGCTGAATGCCAACTCTATGCCCAAGCATGTAAATAACTCCTTCCAAAACTTGGAAGTGAACTTTGCATCCCTGTATGACACAATCTTCTTTGGAACACCATGTAGTCTCATTATATCTCTGATGAACACCTGTGCTACCTCACTGGATGAATATGTAGTCTTCACTGGAATGAAGTGAGCTACCTTGCTCAACCTATCAACCATGACCATAATAGAATTATGTTGCCTCACTGTCCACGGAAGACCTGTGATAAAATCCATGGAAATCACCTCCCATTTCCATTCTAGAATCACAATAGGCTATAGTAAACCCCCTGGATTCTTTCATTCTTCCTTTACCTGTTGACAGTCTAAACATCTAGCCACAAACTCAGCCACTTCCTTCTTCAGATTCATCTAATAGTAGAACTTCTTCACCGTCGTCAATGTCTTCTGATATCTTAGATGACCCGAATACGGTTTCACATGAAACTCCCTCAAGATAAGCTTCTTGAGCTCACTGCAATTTGACACATAGATCCTGTCTCGAAACCTCACCAAGCCATCTGCCGTGAGACGATAGTCTGCATCCTGATCCCCTGTACTTGCACCTACACCTGTACTTGTACCTTTACTCTGTTGTAACATGTTCATGATATCCATGTATTTATCATCCCGTTGTCTTGCTTGCAAGATCCTATCATGTAACTCTGTTCCATAGGAGCTTATAACTGCTATATGATTTACCTATACCTTCCTGCTAAGAGCATCTACAATTTGGTTCTCCTTCCCTTTGATGTATCTGATCTTGCAGTCAAACTCACTAAGGGTAGCCAAGCATCTAACTTCCTGGCATTTAGATTTGGCTGGTCAAACAAATACCTCAACCCACTGTGATCGCTCATCAATGTAAACCTCTTGTCTAGAATATAACGTCTCTACATCTTCAATACATGTATAATTGCAGATAGCTCAAGATCATGCATTGGATAGTCCTATTGTGCTCATTCAGTTTATGTGACTCACAGCACACTACTTGTCCTTCTGGCACGAGAACTACACCAAGTCCCCTCTTGCAAGCATATGTGCACACTACAAACTCCGTGTCTAGATTTGTGATCTTAGCACTAGTGCATGTGTCAACAACTGCTTAAGCTACTAAAAACTATCTTCACATTTTGCCGTCCATTCAAAATTCTTACCTTTCCACTGCAACGATGTGATAGGATATGAAACACGTGAGAAGTTCTTGATGAACCTCATGTAATAATCTGACAATCCCATGAATGATCTCACCTCATCTACATTCATAGGGTCTTCCCATTCCATGATGG
The DNA here is from genome assembly GCA_031772625.1 of Pinus tabuliformis. Lineage (NCBI taxonomy): Eukaryota > Viridiplantae > Streptophyta > Pinopsida > Pinales > Pinaceae > Pinus > Pinus tabuliformis. Next base: position 662,242,621 of record CM062810.1, on the reverse strand, counting down.
CCCTTATCTTTTCTGGATCTACTGCTATGCCTTCCTTGGAGATAACATGTCCCAAGTAGTGTACCTCATTCTGAAAGAAGCTGCACTTGCTAAGCTTAGCATACAACTGATGCTCTCTTAGAAATCTCAACACTGCTACTAAATGTTCAACTTGTTATTCCTCATTCTTAGAATATACTAGTAATGTCATCAATGGATACAATAAAAAACTTGACCAAAAAAGGGCGCAACACACTATTCATCAAACACATGAATGTAGCTGGAGAATTAATCAATTTGAATGGAACAACAACAAACTCATAATGCACATACATGGTCCTAAATGTAGTCTTGAAGATATCATCTTCCTTGACGTGTACCTGATGGTATTACGATCTCATCTCGATCTTAGAGAACACTGCTACTCCCTTTAGTTGCTCAAACAAATCATCAATCCTCGGCAAAGGGTACCTATTCTTGATCGTTACCTTGTTCAGCTACCTGTAAGAAATGCATAATATAAGAGTACCATCTTTCTTCTTTACGAATGAAACTAGTGCACCCCAAGGTGATACACTTGGTCTGATGTATCCTTTGTCCAACATTTCCTTTAGTTGCAACTTCAACTCTACCAACTCATGTGTGCTCATCTTGTAAGGTGCTTTCGATGTTGGAGCTTCTCTTGACACTAACTCAATAGAAAAGTATACCTCACTGTGAGGTGGCAACTCTGTAATTCTAGAAATACATCTTGAAACTACTGCAAAACTAGTTACCTTATCAACACATCGACATCCTCAACCTCCATAGCCTTTTCACTAGAAATTTGTACTGCAAACATCACACAACCTTTTCTGCAACTACGCTTATCCTACATAGTGGTAACCATCCTCATTTATGTAGGCTTCTTATTTCGCTGCAAGGTTCTCTTTTCCCCACTATCATCCACACACTCAATGGCCTTGTTGAAGCAATCCACTTTGGTTCTGTGAAGGTATAACCAATCCATACCCAAAATCATACTATACGATCCCAATGGAAATACATTCAAATGTGTTGCTGTAGGCATACCATTTAACTCAAATGCACAAGCTCTTACCCAATGGTGAACTCGCTTCTTTGTACCTGTAGCCAACTGTACCAACCAAGATTTTGCATGCACTTCTTTTCTCAAACCACACTTATCCACCAGGTTAGGATTAATATAACTATAGTTAGATCCAGGATCAATCAAAATAGAAACAACTTGATCACAAAGCTTACTGTCCATCTCAATGATCGATGCTTGATGATTTGCGTGCATGTTGTCCACAACTGTATAGATCCAAGGAATGTTATGACCAAAATCACCAACTGTATGTGTCTCCTGAGCACTATAGATCTGGGGTATACCACCACTCTAATGCGGACAATCCCTCTTACGATGATCCTTACCACATATCCAACACTGCAATGGTTCCCTACCACCGCCTCTAGCTTGCTATTCTCCATGTCCCTTCTCAGTTGTATTGAATTTCTTGTAAGGAATTGCATTATCTTTCTCACTTGCATCTTAAGGTCTTCCTCGCTTTGGTGGCCATTTTCCTTTAGCTTTGTCGTTTCTTTTCAAGTCATGTTTTGGCTCAACTTTGCGCTTCGACTGCTAATAACAATGCTTCAAATTTTGAATGACCTCCTCCAATGACCTAGGCTCATTGAACTCAATCCGGTCTCTGTATACAACTGGAAATCCACTTATGAATCTCTGAACCTTGGCCTTCTCCTCTCTGAGGTAAGGCACATATCTCAATAGCTCCAAAAATCTGCTAGTATACTCCTCATTTTTCATAGAACCCATCCACAACTCATAAAACTCCTTAGCTCTGTCATCATAATACCTCTCAGACAAGTACTTATTCTTGAAGAGCCTTTCAAATGCATGCCAAGTCAAATCATCCTCATGTATGTCCTTGACATTCTTCACATCTTCCCACCAAATCTCCTTTACCTTTGAGACTGAAAAGGGTTATCCTTGCTTTCATGTTTTCTGAGTAATCATGCAATCTAAATAATTTCCTCATGCCAAGCAACCAAGCCTCCACATCTTGTGATTTCTTCATCTCTCCATCAAAGGTAGGTGGCTTTGCCTTCTTGAACTCATCCGACAAGTATCCCCTATCATTCCTCCTGTACAGATGATAATGATGAAGATCATGATGTCTTTCAGAACCATAACTAGAGTAATACCTATGTCTGTCACCCCTCCTATCCGGAGTGTCCAACATCCTGCCATCTTTGATAGCATTGGATTTATTTGACCTATGTTATAATATGAGACCTGCTTCCATATGCCCCATTAGTTATGTCCTCATGACCATGGCCGATCTGAAGAGGTCCTTGTCGCTACAAATTTGACAAACTCTGAAGTAATATCACATTCACCTCTGCTTGTTTCTCTTGTGCTTGCATGATTTTGTCATTGTTTACTTTGCAACTCCTTATTCCTTCCTTCAAGCTTCTCAATGTGTCTGCCAAGTCAGAAGAGTGCCCCACACCACGCTACCCATTTGATTCATAGGGAGATTCTATGTATTCTACCACCTTGCTAGTCATCTGATCTCTTTCCTGCAAGGTATACTATGTTAGCTAAACCAAATCACCATAAATCAATGCACCTTAGCATAACTCGGGGAGGATACTTTATCTGCAAGATCATAAAATTAGCGTGATGCATGTACAACATAACCATAATAACATATAGACATATATCAATAAGTGCATCAATGCATAACCATCATACTAACTAGGGTCCAATCATCAATGCAAGGCCATATCAACAATGCATGCTATGACCTCATGCATGAAAACAACCATTACTCTAGTATACACATTGCCTCATGCAACTATCCACCTGCATAAGCAATTCCTAATCAACTACACATACACATAACCACATGTAGTCGAGCATAAGCGATCAATTCTTGTAATCAACCTACAAGACTGATGCATGTAATCAAATAACCAAGAATGTGACCCAACGTACAAGGATGTAATCAAACTACATATAATAGTATAACCAATCATATAGTCATGATGATGCATTCCATAAAACTGACATCAAGTTCCTCATGATAACCTTACTACTACCATGATCCATATGATGCAGTGCAACAAACACATGAAATGCAAGTGTAAGAGCCACACACGCAACTGACATGCATGCATGACCAACACATTCACCCATATCTGTAGCACCAGATATGACGCAAAGAGAGTGCAACCATGATCTAATACCAATCTGTGACACCCCCTCCCAGGTCTACCCAAAGTATCGATTCCAATCAGGGTAAACATGAGGAGAGATGCTACTACAATAAGATTCGACCTCTATGTCACCTTAAGGAAGTGGAATCGACGGAACATCACATACAATCATCCAACATCATTAATAGAACCCTTAGGAAACAAGTTAGCCACTCAAACAACCTGTTCTTGGGTCCCACTGCTATTCTGCAGCTCTTAGGCCATAATCGCTCTCATGCTACGGCCAAGGGAGCTACTAGAAACCCAAAGTCGCTCTCACAGGCCTGCCTACCAGCGACTGTGGACCAAAATTGCTAGTTCTGTGCTAGTGACCCCGGGATTTAAGCCACTTTTCTAGCCCAGAAGCTCAGCCTTTGCCTAGAACTTGTGGTAACTTCCAGAATTCATTAAAAACATAATAACAATGCTGATCAATCAAAAATCACCCTCTGGACTAGGCCTAAGCATCTCCAACAAGGACTGACATTATGTCAAACACTTGGCATCAATGCAACCTACAAGTCTAGGATACAAGACAAAGCACAAATGACTGAAACAACTTATGAAACCAAACTAGAAGGATCACCTCCTTCTTCATTGAACTACTACATCATCAACTAGGTCTTGCATCCATCCATTTAACAGTTACAAGTAAATATATGAAATAACCATGACATAAACCAGTCATTCAACCATGCTTATAACCAACATAAAACCATATAAATATCAGAGATATGACAACCATTAATTTCGCATATAAATCCGTGCAAAAGTAAGAGAACTTAGCTTTTATTAATCATAGGAAAATTTGACCAGGTTCGGGACTTCTACATACCACCCGACCATAGACATGGCTGAACCAAATCTCTCTTTCAGCCAGTCACCCCCGTTCCATATTCCAAGCATGAATGTGGGATTTCATAGAACAACCAATCCAAGAACAACCAAGGGAATCCAAATGTTAAACCACCTCCACCCTCATCAAACCGTGATCACACCAAAACTGGTGCTCCGATCACAACCGAACAGAACTTGGAATGCCATCCGGAATCCATCGCTATCCTTGAGGAATTTTCCGTCTCCTTGTCTCTTAGGCTTTACCGTAATCCAAACCCAGAAAACTAGGCCCTAAATTGAGACTGCTCCCTCTAGCTTTACCGTGTATCTCGCCAAAACCAGTGAATGGATTCCTAGGCCTTTGGGAATGAACCTTGATACCACCTCCACCTCGGATTCTGAAATCCATCCAGAAAAACAAAGCTCAAAAACTGAAATAAACATCCCAACATACCATAGAATGTGGAAAAATGCTAGGCTAGGATGAAATCCACTATCATAACTCGGCAAAACCATGCCACCAACAATAAGATAACCATACACTAACATGAAAAGCAATGCATGCCCAAACCCACTAGGAAATCACACATGCAAAAGGTTACCTGCAAGTATTCCTGCTAAAGCTGCTTGATCCTACTTTCCTTTCCCTGATCCCCTCTTGCTTTTCCTTTCCTTTCCTTGCTCCAAACTAGAGTGCTCCAAGAAAACTCTAAGTGACCAAGAGAGTAAGAGAGAGAGAGAGAGAGAATAATGAGCGAGCTCCAAACTTGAACTGACAAAAGCCATGAACTGGTCCTTAGAAGCCTTTTGGTGCATGAAGCCTCTAATTTCTTCCTTTTCCATTATTTTCCTTCATTTTCCTCCTCACATGCAACCTCTGACCTTCAACTTACTTTTCTCCTATTTTCCTTTATTTTCATAAATAAATGTGCTAAAAATGGCTTTTTGCCTTTTCCTTAGCCTTTGCCAATTTTCCTTAGCCAAAACACACATCCATTAGTGCCCACTAGGATATCTTTGCCCAACATTTAGCTTGGAATACGTGTGCCTTACCCATGGTATTATTTTGGCTTTATTAGCTTTTATTACATGAACTTTTCTCCAGGGTTGTTACATAGTACTATCCTAAAAGAGAGATAAGAGCATCGAAATAATCATTAATTAACCTACAAAGTAGTTCACAAGATAATAACGATCATAAAGCAATTAATAATGCACATTCAACAAGATGCATACCAAAGCCAACGAAATAATTCATTTTCATTAGTATGTGTTACCATAAACATACACCTTAAACAATGAAAGAATAGTCTCACAATCATTCACGATATATACATGAAAGTGAGCCAGCTCCGAGAGCTTCATATATTAAGTGAAAGTCCCAAGATACACAATTACAATGTTGCCACACTAGCCCCAATAGTGGAACATTGTTGTCCTGATGATGGATCCCCTTTGGGGTTCGAAACATCGACATGATGAAAAAGATATTGTGGATAATCCGGGTCATATTTTTCCAACATTAAGTCATTACTTGCTTCTCCAAAGAAATATCTTCTCTCCTATGCCAAGCTAGAGAAGCTAAGGTGAAAAGTCAAAAGTCCTTTCTCTTGAGCTATGAGGGTGTATTTATAACAAATGAGGTGACTCTCCACTTTCCATGCGACTCTTGATGTGAAAATTTCACCACTGAAATTCTATTGCAATAACTGGAATTAATTATTCTAACTGATAAATCAATTATGCAGTTATTTCTACAACAACAACAAATTAATCACACTGCAATCTTCATAAATAAAAATATTGCGAAAGATAAATTGGAAAATGAGAAATTACTAACAAACACACACACACACACAAATTTGACACCGTTATTTTTGGACTAAACTCCCTGGAAAAACCCAATGTGGGAAAACTAGTGCAACAACTAAGGGTTTTTATTACTAAGCAAGAGTGAGAAATTCCGAGTACAATAAATATCTCCAAACCTACAAATCTATCCAAGAGAAATATTGGAAAAAATGTACTAAGGGATTTCACCCTCACTTTGAGTAATCTCAACACTATCTAACCTCTGAAAAGCTAGTCGTCCAAGTGGTTTTCTGATCTAAGGGATAAAAAATATACTCAAAAATAAAAGTTTCCTAAATCGCTTGAAACCAGTGCCAAATTGTAGTGCTTGTCATTTTGGTTCCAACATCACTTGAATCGCCTCAATTCGACACTGTATGCGAAAATTATCACATTCAGAAGTTTTTGGCAAAAAACTAAAAATGTAAACTTGTAGGGTTGACTTGGTAGGTCATTCAGGTGATGTGGCATTGACCTCAATAGGATACTGGGATGTATGGCGTACATGTAGGCCAATCACACGCTGACATGTGGCATGTCTATACAAGGACAAATGACACAATTTCATTGGTGGTGGTATTTTTGTGTGGATCAATCATGAGGCTCCACATGGTTCTCAATATTTGTGCCAAAATTGATTTAGTGGGCCGATCAACCTCCACCAAATTCAAACCACAACCTATTAGTTACAAGCTGATTGTCGAACCAACAGGCCAAACAAGGTGCTCGTTATAGCTATGCCACAAATTTATATTTAAATTAACTCTGTTTCGGTGTTGGGGGGAGGGGGCAAGCCACGTGGCCCCAGTCCTAGTCACATGCAACACCACACGACCTTGGTGCGAAGGCGGAGGGGCCGGGTAGTTAGCCTTGGCCCCGTGTCACATTTAACACCCCAAAACCGTTAGTCGAGTATAATGGAGGTGGCCGGGAGATAAGCCCCAACCCCCCATTTTATTGTTAACCAAAAACCATTGGCAAGAGGGTCAGACGAGGGTAGGCGCGTGGCACCTTTCCTGCGCCTAACCCCCAATCACATGGTGCCATATGTCCAAGACCTGAGAGTTAAGGAGTCAGCGTCAAGGCTTCATTAGCACATTTTTATTGGCGACAATTTGCACCTTTTTCGGCGGGACTTCTACCGTTCCCATGCCAATTTTTTGCTCAATGACCTGCCAAAAGGCGAGTTTCATTTCCTGGTTACTAGTTTTGGTCATTTTATAGGAAAAATCATAGGGAAATGGAGAAAGAGGCCTAACTTGGTCATTTTTCAACCTTTTTTAGCCCAAGACGAGCCTACACAGGGGTTTTTGGGTGTGCTGGACACAATGGCAACATTATTTTTGTGATTTGAGTATTGCATGTTGATGTAATTACATTTTGAGCATACAATAGAAAGGGCCAGCATTGGAAGCTGGACCTAGAGACATAGCCCAGGAGGGGCGAACTCCGTCATCAAATTGTTGTTGTGTGATGTTGTTCATGGTCTATTTTTCTCTGTTTTATTTATGCAAAACTTAATTAAAAACACTAAGTTTATGTGATTTCGCAACTTTATCCATTGTCCTCAAGACATAAATTTGCTTGCAATTTTTTTCTAAAATTTGTAATTTTAGATCAGTTTGGTATCATAGCATGGTTGTTTCAAAGGTTTGAATATTTTTTCAAGTGTTTTTAAATGTTGACAAGGTCTAAATTGAAAAGCAAAGAAGGAGCATTTGAAGAACCAAATCCTCAAATTGGTTCAAGGAGGTCACAAACTCCAAGAACTCCACTAGTCATGGCACATGAAGAAGGACATGAGCTGATGTATGAGGATGAGAGAGATTTCAGAAAGGCTTTCTATGGTAAGTCTGAGATGGTGAGAGTGTTGTATGAAGAGAGAACAACAAGGTTGAAAGGAGAGATTTCAAATCAACAAAAAGGTAATGGCGGTGATGGGAGCAAGCCTCCACCACCACCTCCTCCACCTCCATCTTCACCCCCATCTTCACCCCCATCCTCACCTACTTCTTCACCTCCTTCAACACCTACACATATTCCTCCTAGATCTCCAAAAGGACATGCAAAGTCTCCTTTGCTTAAGCTTACTGTCAAATTTGAATTGCCTACGTACAATGGAGAAGTAAACGCTGAAAAGTTTGATGATTAGGTTTATCTAATTGAAGTATATTATAGGATTCAAAGTATTCAGGATGATGTGACCAAGATCCAACTTGCTTCTCTTTGTTTGGAAAGTGCAACTCTTATCTGGTGGGAAGCCAGAACTCAAGAAGATTTGAAGAAAAGTGGTAAAATTATCTCTTGTTAGAATGATTTTTTAGTTGCATTAAGAAAACAATTTTATTCATTAGCTTACATGCAAAAAGGGATTATGGTTTGAAATTTTTTTAGACAAGCTAAGGGTCAAAGTGTTCACAGTTACACAAAAGAATTTAGAGGAAGATATTTAATCTTGGGTGTAGATTTGTCTTCACAATACACTCTCCTTAAATACATAGGTGGATTACATAGTTATTTGAGGCATATTATACTTATGTTTAATCTCACCAATCTAGATGAAGCATGTGTTTAGGAAACTCATTTAGAAGCAAGAGGGAAGAATGTTCCTTAAGGGACTAGCAAGAAACCATCCAAATATGGAGACAAAGAAAAGGGGAAGTTTAAAGGCAAAGGGAAAAAAAGAATGCTAATGTCAAGAAAGAGGGAGATAAACTTACCTGTAAAAATTGTTCAAAATAAGGCAATGATGAAGACCATTGTTTGAAACTACATCCAGAAATGAGACCAAAGAAGTTCAATAACAAGGGGAAACAAAAGACTGTTGCAATAACTCGACAAGATCTAGGATATGATTCAGGTGATGAAACCAAAATCACAGCCATGGGAATGAAAGGTAAAACTTCTAATGCAAGTACTAGTTCTTCTATTAAGCCTACTGAATCTCAAAATGATAAAGAAAGAATTGATATTTTCCATATTAGGGTCGTTACAAAACATACCAAAGTTGATACATTGTTTGATCATAATGGATCCCAAGTCAACCTTATTTCTGAAGCTATTTTCAAGAAATTAAACTTAGAAACTAAACCTCATCCTAAAGCTTACCCTTTGGGTTCGGTATGTGAAAATTCAAAATTTCAAGTGACAAGAAAATGTAAACTTAAATTCGCCATCACTACAAACTTTATTGATGAGGTAGAGTTGGATGTTGTACCCCTTGACGTATGCATAATTGTTTTAGGGAGTCCATATTTGTATGACCAGAAAACCATATTCTATCACCACGAGAACAAATATCATCTTTTTAAAGATGGAATTGAGTATATTGTTAGAGCACATCGCAAGAAGATGAACTTATTTCTTGTAAGTGCTGGTTAATTGAAATGGCTTGTAAACGCTAGTAAGAATTTCGTCTTGTTCATGATCAAACCCAAATATATTGCTAAATCTGAAGCTTTCGAATGATGTGATTCAAAACTCATGCATGACTTGGTTGAAGTTGATAACACATATGATAAGATGTTTTAGGAACCTGAAGGGTTGCCTCCTAAAAAAGGAATCCAACATGAGATTCAATTGTAGTATGATGCACCACTTCCAAACATTGGCATGCACAAAGTGTCAGTTTTTGAGAATTGAGAGATCAAGAAGCAAATTCAAGAGATTCTTGACAAAGGGGTCATTAGGCCTAGCACATCTACTTGTGGGTCTCCTTTTGTCTTGGATCCAAAGAGGGATGGCACATGGCTCATGTGTGTGGATTTTAGTGCTTTGAACAAAATCACGATAAAGAATCAATATCCTCTTCCTCGCATTGATTATTTGCTAGATCAGTGAAAGGATGTTGTTTATTTCAGTGAGTTAGATTTGAGAAGTGATTATCACTAGATAAGGATTGTTGAAGATGATATTTGGAACACTGCTTTCAAGACAAAACAAGGTTTGTTTGAATGGTTAGTTATGCTGTTTGGGATTTGCAATGCACCTGCAACATTCATGAGAATTATGAATGATGTGTTGAGACCATTCCTTGATGATATTTTCATAGTATGCTTAGATGATATTTTGATTTTCAGTAAGACTTGTGAAGAGCATGTCAAGCATGTGAAACAAGTTTTAGATGTTTTAAAGAAAGAGAAATTTTATTTGAAGATTTCTAAGTGTGAATTTGGGAAAATCTCTTTGGTTTATTTAGGTCATATTGTAGGAGGGGGTGAATTGAAGATTGATCCCTCAAAAGTTGAAGTCATTGTGAAACGGCCTAAACCCAACAATGTAATAGGAGTTAGGAGCTTTTTGGGAGCAACCCAATATTGGAGAAAATTTATAGCTAGCTTCTCACTTATTGCAACACCATTACATGTTTTGACAAGTGTGAAACAAGTCTTTCAGTGGTGAGGCAAGCAATAGAAATCCTTCGACGCATTGAAAGAGAAAACAAGTACAACACCAGTTCTAGCACTTCCAGATATTAAGCAACCATTTGAGATTCAAATCGATGCAAGTGATTACGCCATGGGAACTATTTTGATGCAACATGGTAAGCCTATTTTTTATCATTTTGGAACCTCCACTAATGCAGTAATTAACTATCCAACTTATGATAAAGAATTGTATTCTTTGGTACTAAGCATGAAGAAATGGAAGCACTATTTGATGGGTAAAGAAACAACTATTCATACTAATCTTCAACCTTTGCAATATTTACAATCGTAAACCAAGCTGCAACAAGCTAGACATTTCAGGTGGATGACATTCCTACAACAATTTCATTTGGTAATTAGGTACAAGAAAGGTATATACAACAAAGTTGTTGATATGTTGTCAAGGTCTATTGTTAATGCATCTATCATTCTAAAGCATGCCTCAATCTTGCAGGAAAATTTTATTGAACAATATGCTCAAGATGGAGATTTTAAAGATGTTTATGCAACTTTGATTCAGGAAAATCATGTTGAAGAGTTGGATTATCATGTTCATAACAAATTGTTGTATAATCTTGGCAAGTTATGTGTTCCACATGGTGAAAAAGTCAATGTCATAAGGGAAGTCCACACTTCACTTATAGCTGGTCACTTTGGTGTAGGAAAAACAGTGGCACAAATTCAAAGGTATTGTTATTGGCCTCACAGGAATGAAAGTGTTTCAAGATATGTAAGAGGATGTTCCATATGTGCTACTAGCAAGTCTAACAATCAGAAATTGGGTTTGTACACTCCACTTCCTATTCCTTCTCGTCCTTGGGAAATTATTTCTATGGATTTTGTAGGGAGACTACCAATGTTAAAGAAATGTCATGATTTTCTTTATGTTGTTATGGATTGTTTCAACAAAATGTGTGTGTTCATGCCATGTAAGAAACATGTTACAACTGAACATACCGCAAATATGTTCTTCCAAAATGTATGGGTTCACTTTGGGTTACCCACTTCTATTATTTCTGATCAAGATTCTTGATTTTTTGGGAAGTTTTGGTCGATTTTATGGGAACTCGTGGACACAAAGTTGAAGAAGAGCATAACATTTCATCTAGAAACCAATGGCCATAAAAAAGTGGTAAATAAAACAATAGTGCATGTCCTTCGTAGAATGATCAGTCATTCATTTTACTAGAGCGAGGTTGCTAAGAAAAGTTGAATCAGTGATCAACAGCGAGGGGCAGTGAGTACGAGGCTGAGAGGCTGAGATAGTACTGAAGGACCAGCACAAACGCAGATAGAGCAAGAGCAACAGCCAGTCCAGGCTATGCAGAGGCCAGAGGGACTACGTCATCCACACAAAGGCTACTAGAATGATGCAGAGGATGCACAGTGCCTCAAAGGGCTGACGCAGAGAGTCCTAGGGCTGACACAGGTCAGCAGGAGGCTAACACAGAGACCAGAAGGCCAGCGCTGAGCTTCAGTTATGCCGGAGAGGGTTTCATGTGATAGGTTTTATGAATACCTATTTCCGAATGCTGTCGTTTATTTTTCTTTGTCAGGTGAGTCGGTTAGGCACCCAGTTGTACTCAAGGAAAGACTGCATGATAATATAACCGTTTGAGTAGCTGCACTGATTTTCCTACATTGGGTTTTTCCGGGGACATTTGTCCAAAAATAACAGTGTCACTTTTGTGCTTGTTTTCTTTCGGTTTATGGTCTGTAGATGTTGTGATTCTATTGTGTTTATTTCAGTATTTAAAAGTTTTAAATAACTTGTTCGAATTTAAACAAGTAGAAGAAATAAACCGGCAAAATACAGACTAATTTTCTAAAAGATGGACTTAGAAAATTCAACACTATATTGGTTTGCATAAGCCCAACACAAAGTGAGATCTTTGTGTAAATCTTGACAATTGAATGATACTTAAAACTTAACTAACGTCTGATATGACCATATTGAGTAGACAATTTTTTTTGCTCCAATACATTAACATAATCATTAAGAGTTCTAGTGATTCGATCAAATATTTCTTCAATTCAAAATTGTCCACAAGTTTTATGTCTATAAATATCTATATTTAGATGAAAATAAATAGTAATAATTTTTTCTTCGTAAGAATTGTTGGAGTTTAAAGAATGTATGGGAAAATAAAACCTAGGTCTCTAATATAAGAGATTTTACATTCCATTAGGTTCTCAGTATATAAATTAATTATATAAACCAACTAATATCCATCTTAACTCCAAATCTACCAAGTGTCGATAGAGATCAAATCTCTTTTCACTATAATAGAGGTTTGCATCTCAAGAAATTTGATACCTCTCGAACCTTGTGGATCCAAAGTTAAGTTGGATCTAGGCTAGTTTCATATTAATTATAATTATTAATGTTATGTTTTTTGTTCTTGTAGTTTTATGTCATTTGACAATGTTAATGTTTTATCGATAATTATAATTATTAATTTTTTTATATTTTTATTTTGACTTAATCAAAATGTTTACATGACAGTACAACATCTCCCTCATACCCGTTGGCTTTTAGATTTAATTTTAAAAACTTTAAAAAATAAGTAATTTCTTTTATTTATAAAATATTTTGATTTTGAAATGAATTATAGTTTTTGGGAATGTGGTATTGATAAGCCATGGTATTATAACAAAGTCTATTTAAAAGATAATAATATCTATGGTAAAATGAGAGTAAATATACATAGTTAAGAATCTTGTTATATTCTAAGTTTATTATAAGTATTAAATTTTTATGTGCTTATTAATTAAATTTGAATATAATTATTGAATCATTATTCTACATCACTACATCTCCCTAGCAACTTTTTGTTTTTAGATTTAATTTTAAAAATATTATAAAATTAAATTAAAAATAAATAAATATATATATATATATATATATATATATATATAATTTACCTATTATATTATACACTTAAAATTGAGATATTATATTACACTTAACGCTTACACCGCTCTTCCCCGCTCTTACACATTAGGTTGCAAGACCTCTCCGTACAATTATTTTAACCCCATTGAATTGTTATGTTATTTTCGTACTTTATTAATGGTGGCGATGATTCATCTAAACTCTTAAAAATGAAATGTATAAGATCCTTACCATGTTTGATATTTTCTAACATTGGCTACCTTCAAATTTTTAAGAGATTTGACTGGGCGATTTTAGATTAGACAAACTATTTGAAGAGATTTTTCTCGCTTCCCGATTTTAAAAAATCTTCAAACATAGTAAGCTAATTTTGAAGAGAACTTTCTTGCTTCCCGATTTTAAAAATCTTCAAACATAAACATTACAAGACTAATGTAAAAATCTTGAGCTAGCCAACTCTACAGGATCATGCAGCTCTTTAATCCACTATTCAACCTTTTTGAAGTTTTTATTGCCATTTTTCATTTTTACTTTACAAACTGCGAAACACCCCCTCTTACTAAACACATTTGGATAGAAAAATGCTTGAAACTTAGAGCAAATCAGCTTTGTACCCGAGTTTGTGAAACAATATTGTTTCTTGGTTGAGCATGGTACCTAGATTGCAAAACAATATTGTTTGTTAGTTGAGCTTTGTATCCGGGATTCCAAAACAATATTGTTTGTTGGTTGGTTGCCATGTGATCGGACAGGACGCTGAAATTATGTTTAGAATAATGACTACAACTCTAAGAGGAGACGAACGTACATAAAATCAAAGGTTCTAACAACGCTATGGACAACTGATAATTGAGTATTATACAGTTTGAGTGGGTCTAATGGTTAAGAGCATGTGTTTCCTCTTAAGAGGTCATAGGTATAAAACCAGAGGGGTAGAGTATGTATGCTTTTGTAGACTTAGTAGTCAAATTGCTCCCGAACTGATAGTTGAGTATTACACAGTTTGAGTGGGCCTAATGGTTAAGAGCATGTGTTTGCTCTTAAGAGGTCACGGGTATAAAACCAGAGGGGGTAGAGCATGTATGCCTTCGTAGACTTGGTAGTCAAATTGCTGCGCAGAGGTAAGTCCCTTGTCCCACAAACAAGGGGGTCTCATACACCAATTTGGTGTCTGCTTTGGCTGTGACCTTAAAATTGGATAATAATAGTAATAATAATAATGATTAATAAAGATTATTTTGAATGCAAAAGTAACCGGTTTTCATTATGTGTTAATTGCGAGTGGTCTTGGTGTTTATTATCCTGAAAATCATGCGAGGCCTCAAAAGCATTTACATTACAAGGTCGAAGAAAAATTAGTAACAGATGATAAACACATCAACATTACAGACCTTTCTACGTGGGAAAAACAGATAATATCATAGATAACCAACCCACAAATGAAAAAGACCACAATGGGAATCTCTACCGACAATTCCGAACAAATTCAGCCAGCACACACTTTTGCAGTGATGTTGCACTCGCATAACAAATTATTAGTAAGAAAAAATATACTCAGACATCACTCGATGCAAATGTTTTTAACTGCATAATCTCCACAACAGAACTATTGAATCAAATGCAGTTCATGTCCGATGAGTTGAGCAATTAACGAAGAATGGTCTTTTTGTGTACCTAGATTCTATGCTCTTCATGAATGACGTTACCCGGCATCTATATGGCTCCCTTTCTTCTATTCTGCACGCATGTCTTGATGTGGAATAGACCAAAAACATGTTCCCTGTGAATACATCATTGCATGATAACTCTGCTGACCATTTATCAAAGCAAGCTTAGTTGACAAGGATCTAAGTTCTTTCTAAATATCTTATCAAGTGTTTCAGAGGCTAGCTTACTGCCATCAGCCCTCAAGAATGCACCAACGAGAGCATTGTAACTCACAGTGCTTGGCTAGTACCCTTAACTGTTTATTGTGAATCATATCCATGTGCTATTTCTTTCAACAAGTGACTTAATTCTCCTATGAATTCAAAATTACAGAAATCAATCCCTGGAACAAGAACTCTCATTTTCAGAGGCCTCAACTCAATATATTTTACCTCCTTAAAAACAATCTTATCATTCTGTTCTGTTTCCGGCCGTACCCTGTTTAAAATTTTAAACATTTGATAGAGCATTATTCGTATAATGTTTGAACTCGAGAAAACCCACATTGAACAAGTCGGCTGGTCTAGGAAAGCACAAATAAGATGCATCTAACATGAGCTTATAGCTGGATTAGAATATCTTTCGTTGATTTTTCAAAGCTTGAATTTATTTGCCACATTCTGTGGACCAGAGCTCTTATGAACATGTCATAACCCTGATCTTTTCCTTTTGAAGACCCCACTGCAAAGATGGGAAAAAAAACCCTTAGTCCGGTCTTTAACATAAGTGTACTGTGTCTTACTTGCCCCGTATAAAATTCCATAAGAAATAATTATCAGCACGATTTCATCTTTAAGACAATCAAAAGTATCCATTTCCAGTCTAGAAAATGTCACTAGTGAAATCGAATGACCTCTCAAAACTAACATCCAGGGAATTTATCTCTGGAATAGAAGGTATTTCATTTAGTTCATCCAAAATCCTGCACTCATCCTCCATTTCCCCACAACACAGAAGCCGTTATGCACAATAGCCACAAGTCATCACCCGACCATTTTTTTCTTTCAAGACCACACTCCAAGGGAATCCGTCCTTCGTTGTCTAATGTTGTCCTGGTCTCATACTGCTTACTAGAAGTGGAGGACTTTCACATTTCACCTGTCGGAAGAAAAGTCTCGGCTTGTAGAGTTTTAAATGTAATGAAAATCTACATTCAACCCCTCTATATATTTGAAAACCGCTAGCATTCTGCCTGCATCCTTCACATAAATGCAACATTAAATGCATCTTTGAAGACATGAACCACCTTTCTAGAAGAAACAATTAGTTTTGAGAAGCACATAGAGATGGGCTCCATATCTAATCATTTCGTTGAATGCGTTCACCATTCCCAACTTGGGTAGATCCCCTATGAAACTTGTACAAGCACAATTAAAAATTTGGACTCTTCGCTGGCAGAATTCTTAGACTGATCGACAAGATTATACCCCTTTTTAAGAAAAACGTAAAACGTAAGATTATACCCCATTGTAACCAAGCAGCATTGCATTTTAACAATAGGCTTCGTTCAGCGTTTTTTGACGATGGTCTTGGTTCAGTACTTTCTTACGAGTAGAGCCGTCTCCATTCCTTCAAGCAAGAGTGGTCTCCTTGAAAAAATAATACATCCGACCATTTCAAGATTTTCATAATGTAATACCTGGTACCGGATATCTTTGGTTTATGTCGTCTAAAAGCTTGGATGCCTCATCAATTTTTCCCTTAGAGCAAAGCTGTTTTACAGAAAGACCATATGTCAAAAAGTCAGTTCCACAACCTCTCCTTATTATTTTGTCTTGTAATTGTAATGCTTTTTCCACTTCACCGGCCTGAAATAGAGCAGACATTACTTCAGAGTATACTCTAACATGTACAGAGAATCTACGTTCTATCATTTCCTCGAGAACTTTTGATGCCTCAAAATTTTTTCCTGCCTTCCCAAGATGATGCATGACATAGATACAACTTGCAGAACTTGGAACAACACGTTCCCTAAGCATTTGGTTCAATATCTGGGCAGCAGCTTCAACTTTCTTTGATTTGCAGCAAGCTTTGATGAGTGAAGAGTACAGAGCATATGTGGGTGAGAGGCCCTTTCTAATCATTATCTCCAGTTGATTTACTGCCTCATCCACCATACCCAACTTGCAGAGGCCCCCAATGAATGTGCTAAAACAAACTAGATCAGGCTTTTTAATCTCCATTAGATACTTCCTTGCAAGCTCCACTCTACCAGCCTTGCACAGAGCATTGATCAATGCATTCAAATTTGCAGCGAAGGGAGTAAAGCCATTTTCAGTAATTTCATTTACAGTCTCGCAAGCTAGTTCTATATTGTTGGTCCTCAAGAGCCCATCAATCAAAATAGAAGAAATTGCATTGCTTGGACGATGGCCATGGTCTAACAGTTCCTTGTAAAGTATGCGAGCTTTCTCAAGTTGACTAGCCTTGCATAGGCCACCAATTAGAGTGTTATAAATAGCAGGGTCAAAGGAAGAATCCCTTATATCAATAGAATGAAGGATATGGAGTGCATCCTCGAATTTCTTTATCTTGCATAATCCAACAATTAGAGTTTTGGTGGTCCTCGTAATGACAGAGAAACCAGCATCAAGCATTTTAAGATAGGTTTGGGAGGCCTTCTCTATCTCATTGACCTTACAAAGTTCTTTGACAAGTTCACCAAGAATGGCTTGATCAGCAGCATACCCTTCATCGAGCATCCGTGTCATCAATTCTTCGGCCTCTACAGGTTTCCCTGTCCTCAGATACCCATAAATTAGAGTTTTAAATGTAAATAAATCAGGACGACATCCTTCTCTCACCATTTCATTATATATATCATGGGCTCGATCCAGCAATCTTGCTTTGGAGAAAGCATCAATCAATGTCGTATATGTCACCACATTAGGAGAATGTCCCTTCTGCCTCATCTCCTTCAACAACTCAATAGCAGATTCTGTATGTTCGGCCTTACACAAAAATCCAACCATTTGATTGAAGGTAACCAAGCCAGGATTGAAACCTTTCTCCATAGTGATTTTGATTGCATTGAACGCATCCACTGGCCTGTTTTCAATAGAGAGGCTACGGCAAAAACTGGAAAGAGAATGCTTTCTGATAACATAACCTGCTTTTTCCATGTCAAAAAATATAGACTCTGCCATCTCCAAAAAATCTTCTCCCCTGAGCTCTGGTGCTCCTTGCAAAGAAAAATAATCAATGTATTGCAAGCAACACGGTCTACGGTAAACCCCGCATGTTTGATACAAGAGTAAAGATCATAGGCTTTCTGCAATCTACCCTCAGTACAATAAACATCAATTAACTGGCTGTAATTGACCAGACTGGGATCACATCCATGATGTTTCATTTCCTGCTCAAGTTTCTGAGCAAGATAGGAATTACCACCTTTGCGAGTCGCTTCAATTAAGGTCTTGTAAATGACAAAATCAGGTATAAGGTTCCGTTCCTTCATCTCCGTGAGCGCCTTGAAGGCCTCCTCAAGCTTCAATGTTTGGCAGAGGCCATTCATCATCTCCACAAAGACCAAACTATCCGAAAACTCGTCTTCGCCAAGCCATTCATCAAGTAATTTCCACGCCAATTTCATGCCATTTCCCCTGCAAAGATCCCCAATGATCGAGCACAAAGCAAATTTATCGATACAATGATCGGCTTTCAGAAGATCAGAATAAACTCCTCTGGCCAAATCTGGACGGTTTGCCCTGATGAGAGCCTCAATAAGCCAACTAAAAGTATAAGCATCTGGCTTCAGCCCGATGCTCCCCATGTGATCATATGATCGCATTGCATCTTGGACTCTCCCGCTTCGGATATAGCTTCTCAGCAAACAATTAAATGCAGACAGCGAGATTCGATTCCCAGATTTCCTTATTTCCTCAAGTAAATTGTTTAGGGCATCAAATTTTCTAGTGGGACCTAATAACTGAATCATAGCTCCGTAACTAACATGATTGTGCCTGTAATTAGGCTGCTCAGAAGCCCAATTGAAGAACCCGAGCGCGACATTGGGATCTCTTTGAACCCTAACGACCTGAGCTACGATTTCCGGACTTAAGATTTTATTAAATTCATTTTTGAGGAGCTTCTCTACGAGGCTATGGTCCCAGCCGCAGCTATCTTTGGGTGTGCCAAGGGTTCTTGTGCAGTGTGAAATTAAAATCTGAGATATTTCTCGAGCGTGCTGGGTGGAAGGGTCAATCTCATACCTGGGGAATTCTGGGCCACTCGATTCGAGGTCAGAATGCGTGTGGATCGTCCGATGCCTGGTCAGGATAGGGATGAACCTTAGCGAGGTTCTAGAGAAGAGCAGGGACGCCATTAGAGCTCCAGGCGGAGCTTCCCTCCATGACAAACAGTGTGAATTTGTGCTCTCTAGTTTACCGTAAATATAACGGTCGCAATGAAGGGTTCCTTGTGGTTCCCCGCGGTCATATGGTCCACATATCTTCTCCATTTAACTTTCAATTTCAAAGAGGAAGTTGCAATCGTCGCTCCAAGTTAAATTGGTTTGTCGATAAATACGAGACATACAAGACATACTGGTTTGTCGATAAATAAGACACATACTAGTCGTCTTATAGATTATATCTAGTACACTCATCTAGTATAGTGTACGTTAAAATTTCATTTTTTTCCTTCATAATTAATAAATATAATTTAAAGTGTACTTAAAAGTATAAAGAACAAAAAAAAAATAGGAAATTTGAATCAAATTGTTTTAATGTAAATGTTTGATTTGATGAGGAATGTAAAATGGCAAAGAAAACCTTGAAAAAGGCAAGCGAGGAGAAGATGAATGTAAAGTTATATAAACAGATTTTGAAAAGGAAAAAAGATGAGTTCATGTAAACAAGGCGAGAAGAATTAATATATCTAGGTAAGAATAACCCAAAGTTTTTTTGGCATGAACTTCAAACAAGGAAAAAGCAAATTGAAAATAATATTACTGCAAATCAATGATTTGACTATGCAAGACAACCCTGTGAGAAAGAATCGGAGGATGAGCCTCCTCTCAGGATCAACACAGCTACAAAGTTTTTCACATTATAGGAAGTGGAGACAGGAATTAAGAAGTTGAAAACAGGAAAGGCAAAGGACTTGGTTGAACTTCAAGCATAATATCTAAAGTGGGGAATGAACATTCTTGCACCACACATCATGGAAATATTCAACAACATCATTCGACAAGGATTCCCAAGAGATTGGACAACTAGTCTAGCAATACCCCTTTTTAAAAGTGGAGACATTAATAATCCTTCCAACTATAGAACCATTATGATCAATTCTTTGTTTACAAAGCTCTTCAACAGCATGGTAAAAAATAGAATCAATAAGTGGGCATAAGTAAAAGAAAAGACGGCAAAGGGCAAGCAAGTTTTAGGCCGAAGCATTCTATAGTAGATCATGGTATCACGTTGAGACACATTATTGAAAAGGTTTGGGAGGGCAAAGAAGAAGTATTTTGCTACTTTTTTGACTTCAAAAATACCTTTGACACTGTCCCTAGAGATAAGTTGTGGAGTAGAATGGAAGAACTTGAAATTCCTTTGCATTATAGAGTTGTTGTCCATAGGCTTTATGAAGAGGTGAAAGTCAAAATTAGAACTTCAGCAGGCATTTCAGAAAGCTTTAGAAGTGACATCGGAGTCAAGCAAGGTTGCCCTTTATCCCCTACTCTTTTTGGTTTATATATTGATAAATTGGAAGAGTGGCTAAATCTGCAAGGTGGGGATGGTGTTTGGTTGGGGGAGTTTGTGATAAAGCTTATTTTATATGTTGATGACCTTGTATTGATTGTTAAATTGGCCTAGGGATTGCAGATACACATATAAGCCCTTGAGCATTTTTGTAAAGCAATGGGGATGCAAGCTAATACCAGCAAAACCAAAATAATGATTTTCTCAAATAAAAAGAACCATAGCTAGCGTACGTTCTTCTTTGAAGGCAACATTCTTGAAGAAGTAAATGAATACAAGTACCTCGTGATTAATTTCAACAACAAGCTTAACTAGGAGGATTGTAGAAAGAAGAGAATTTTAGGAGGGTGGAAAGCATTATATGCTCTTCAAAACAGATATAGAGAGGCAGAGTTATGGGATTGGAAAACAATTAAAGTGCTTTTTGGGCTCCTAGTTTTTCGAGTGATATTATATGGGTGTGAACTATGGGCCAGAAGCATCCATGTCTCAAAATGGAAGCAAATTGAGAAAATCCAAAAATGATTGATCATGAGCAAGTTTAAAATAAAAAGTTTGGTTCCTTATGAGATAATGTTGAGTGAAACAGGAGCAACTCCCATCGAAGTAATTGCTATTGTGCGTCTCATAAGGTACCTAAAAAGAATTGAGAAAATGGGAGAAGGTAGATGGCCTAAAGTTATCTTCAATGGAGGAATTAGTGAAATAAAGAAATCAAGGATGAGACAAGACAACAAATGGATGCAAAAAAGGAATATTTACCTCAATGCATGTCCCCTAAATAGCAAGGAGTTAAAGAATTTTGTTATGGAGAAGTTTTGTAAGCGTTTATGGGGAAAAGAGATGGGTAGAAAGAAGAAGTATTATGTTCAGGAATTCAACCCTACTTGTGATCTCCAACTAAAAAGATTACATTGGATGATCCAAACTTAAACAGGAACGCAACAAATTACAGAGATAACCATAAACACAAATATGCAGCGGAAATAATACTTCAATTCATTAATGTCAAATACTGAAATATGCTTACAAACAGTAATGGAAATAAACCAGCTAGGGCGATGGTAGCTTATCTCTGAGAAGAGATGTGGTGGCTACATGCCTCTGAACTGTCTTACAATGAGGCTCGAAGGCCTATTTATTGTTGAGAAACAATGTAAAACCCTTAACATTCCAAAACCTAACCCTAGAAGATGAAACGCCAAACTGCGAGCCCTGTTTGGGTAAATTGGTACATCAACTTCCCGGGGCCGTAACTTTGGCATACGATCTCCGTTTGACGCATACAATAGCTCATTAGAAATATCTATCCGAGCAATACCACTTTGGGAGGCAACCCAGATTTCCCAAAAAACGTCGTTTAGGGCCTCAAAACGGCTCCAGAAGTTTAGGACCCGAAAAACTGCTAAAAATAGCAAGTTGTGCTACAATTAAGGAAACTGAAAATGCTGAGAGAAACAATGGTGGGGGTCCACTTAGCAGGTGGCCACCAAGATCCACCTGGATCATTCCTCCCCCCTTAGGAAGCAATGGGCCCCATTGCATTGAGTTCCTCCATGAGATGAGGAAACTTTTGCTGAACTTGGTCCCTGGTGAGCCACTTGACCTGGTGAAGGAGTTGGCCTGCTTTGACAACTCGATACAGTTGGCTATTCTGTTGGCTAGTGTTCTTGATCTGTGTGTCCATGATCCAACCAGTTGCAGCTTGTTCCATGCAATCTGGATTTAATTCTGTGGGTGTGAGTTGTTTTGCAATGTCAGATGTGTCTAGCAATGGTGGAAAGTATGGCCGAAGGCAATCCACATTGAACACTGGGTGTAGGCCAAGGAATGGGGGAATGTTGAGCTCAAATGCATTGTCTCCCACAACCTTAGCAATGGTGTAAGGACCATATCGGAGTGGTCTCAATTTCCGATAAGCTCCAGTAAGGCATTCCTTTTGCAAATGCAACCAGACTTTGTCGCCCACCTGAAACTTGTGTGGCACCCGATGTTGATCATGTCGCTGCTTGTACTTGGCATTTGATTTCTCCAGAATGTCATGGACTTGCTGGCGAATATGTTGGATGTGCTCAATGAAGTTGGTTGCCTTATCTGCTTCGGACTGGACATGAGCCGAATATGTGTGAGTAGCTACAAGTGGCATGGCCACATCAATGGGGCATAGTCGCTGGAATCCCAAGCCCACCTGAAAAGGGTTGTGGCCAGCCGAGCTGTGAAGAGCTCGGTTGTAGCTGTGCTGAACATAGGGGAGGCTCTCGTCCCATGTGCGTGGATGCTTTGAGTTGTACATGCGTAGAATGTGTACAATAATCCAATTGACAACACTTGTCTGGCCATCAGTTTGAGGATGGAAGGTTGTGGACTTAGTGAGTTTGGTGTCCATCATTGACCAGAGACTGGACCAAAATGTACTGAGGAACCGACTGTCCCGAACTAAGATGATAGACTGTGGGATCCCAAAGTGCACCCACACTCGTTCAAAGAAGAGTTTAGCAGTGGCTTCTGCTGTGATATTCTTCTTGCAGGCCACCATAATGGCCATCTTTGAGAACCTGTCGACGACCACAAAAACACAATCATTTCTATGCTTAGTGGAAGGAAGGCCTGACATGTAATCCATGGAGATGGATTCCCAAGGTCGACTAGGGGTAGGCAACGGGGTATAGAGGCCTTGCTTCTTGATGGTTGGTTTGGCAATGGCACAGGCAGTACATGATCTGATGTACTTCCCGACATCATGTCGAAGATTTGGCCAATAGAAATACTTTTGCAGTACTGCCACCATTTTCTCAACCCCGAAATGCCCAGCAGCCCATCTATAGTATGCTTCCCAAATCATCTTGGCATGCTCGCTTGAAGGAACACAAAGGTGACCCAGGTGGCATAACAGGGCATCCTGGAGGTAAAAATATGGAACATGTCGACCCCCCAAGAGTGTCTGGTATGTGTGGCCAAATTCTGGGTCGCTTTCGTAGAGAAGTGGCCAATCAGAAGTCTTGTGCCCACAAGAGTTGAGCACGGTGGTTAATGCCATGATCGGTGGTCGACTGAGGCAATCTGCAACATTATTGGTGCTGCCCTTCTTATACTTGATATTCAAATGGAACTGTTGCAGATATGTAGACCACTTATGATGGCGATCATTCTGTAATTTCCCTTGGGTCTGCATGAACTATAGGGGTCGGTGGTTTGTGTGGATGACCATTTCCTTCCCCAAAATGTAATGCTTCCATTTTCGGCAGGTCTGCACAATGGAATACATCTCTTTATCATAAGTGGGATACTTCCGGACTATGTCTGAAAGTGTTTCACTGTGATATGCCACTGGATGCTCGTGTTGAGTAAGGACTGCCCCAATAGCATAGTAAGAGGCATCTGTCTCGACCTCAAATGGTTGTTGTAAATCTGGTAACGCGAGCATTGGTGCCGTGCAGAGGCGATCTTTCAACTCTATGAATGCCTTCTGTTGAGATTCAGACCAAAAGAATTTCACTTTTGCTCCTCCCTTGGTGACTTGACTCAAGGGCCAAGTGATATGAGAAAACCCCAACACAAACCTGCGGTAGAAGTTGGCAAGACCTAGAAAGCTGCGGAGCTCTGTCAGAGTGGTTAGATATGGCCAATCCCGAATGACTTGGATCTTGGCCGGATCCACATGCACCCCCTGTTCATCAATAATGTATCCCAGATACTGAACCTGGGTCATGCCAAAAGTGCATTTCTCCAAATTGACACATAGCTTGTGTTGCCGCAGTGTTTGAAGAACCTGTCAGATGTGGTGGAGGTGCTCTTCCCAACTCTGGCTGAAGATGAGAATGTCATCCAAGTATACCACTACAAATGAGTTGGTGAATGGCCGCAAGATGTCATCCATTAGCCTCATGAAGGTTGCAGGAGCATTCATTAATCCGAAAGGCATAACCAACCATTCGAAGAGGCCCTCGTTGGATTTGAAGGCAGTCTTCCAGACATCAGAGGGTTCGATTGGTACCTGGTGATATCCTGACTTCAAATCGATCTTTCTGAAATATTTTTCCCCCTTTAGTTGGTCCAAGAGGTCATCAATCTGGCGGATCGGGTACCTATTACGAACAGTGATCTTGTTCAGCGCCCGATAGTCAATACAGAGTCTCCAAGTCCCATCCTTCTTCTGTACCAACACGATCGGGCTCCCACAAGGCGATGAACTCGGACGGATGTGACCTTTCTGCAGCAGCTCCTGAATCTGCCTCTTGATTTCATCATTCTCCAGAACGGAGCGCCGATAAATTGGTCCATTGGGTAGCAACACACCTAGGGTCAGATCGATGGAGTGCTTGACCTGACAGTGCAGAGGAACCCCTGCGGGGGAGGTGAAGATGTCCTCGTACTCCTTCACAACCTTATCCATCTGTAGTTTTCGTGCAGAGGGGTCCTTTCTGGAGGCCGTGGCCACCATCTTCTTCTTTCCTTGAGGGCGTATCATCAGGAAAACAAATTTCCCAGTCTTGGAAATGAGCTTACTGCATTGTTTTGCAGTAATCAAAGAAATGGTGGTAGGCGGTGCTACCTCTGGTATCCTATACAACTTATTCCCCAATGTAATGATAACAGCACGGGGCCTTGATTCATACACAACATGTCGCTTCCACAAGTATGGTTGTCCTGATAATACATCAATACCAAATATGCTTACAAACAGTAATGGAAATAAACCAGCTAGGGCGATGGTAGCTTATCTCTGAGAAGAGATGTGGTGGCTACATGCCTCTGAACTGTCTTACAATGAGGCTCGAAGGCCTATTTATTGTTGAGAAACAATGGAAAACCCTTAACATTCCAAAACCTAACCCTAGAAGATGAAACGCCAAACTGTGGGCCTCGTTTGGGTAAATTGGTACATCAACTTCCTGGGGTCGTAACTTTGGCATACGATCTCCATTTGATGCGTACAATAGCTCGTTAGAAATATCTATTCGAGCACTACCACCTTGGGACCCAGATTTCCCAAAAAACATCGTTTAGGGCCTCAAAATGGCTCCGGAAGTTCAGGACCCGAAAAACTGCTAAAAATAGTAAGTTGTGCTACAATTAAGGAAACTGAAAATGCTAAGAGAAACAATGGTGGGGGTTCAGGTGGACTTGGTAGGTGGCCACCAAGATCCACCTGGATCATTGGAGCTATCATTCCATGGAGAGCAAAGATTCTTATTGCTCAATTAAGAACTAACTTGCATCAACTTCCGTGCGAAACGGGTAGGTGGAAAAGACCTAAAGAAGCTTGGGAAGAACAGGTGTGTACTTTTTGCACTTTTGGGGCAGTGGAATCGGAAAAACATTTCATTTTGGAATTTGATGCTTTCATAGACAGATACAACATTACATTAACATCGACTATGCTTTCAGTGAGGGGACTAATAGAAGGTTGGGTCAACTCATCATTAATTTGAGTAAAGAAAGGATTGAACTTCAAAAGGCGAAAAGCAAGGAGGTTGGTGGTCCCATAGACTATTTCTAGTCTCGTGGACGTTAAAATTTCATTCATTCATTGATGAGAATATTTGGAACAACTAAACCTCATTACCTCGTGCCCAAATTTGTCACTAAAAGGATAATACTACACGAAATAAGATATTAGGTGTACACAAGAGTAAGTGGAGCCATATACGCCATTCCACCTATGCTCATATCAATTGAAAGACATCAAAGAAGAAACTTTGACTCTTTTCCATTATGGGGAGATGGCATTCCATAGGTGTGATCTCAATCCTTTAGTGAAAGGTCATTGCAAAGAATGCAAGTACATGTGGGAGTACTAATAAAAAACTTGGGCTATGGAGGAAAATTTGATTTTGTTTTTCATTTTTTCATAATTTGGTTTTAGAATGGGCTATGGTTCTTCTTAGGTGGAAAATTAAGAGATCTCACGCAGAGCGGGGCTTGCCAAAAAGCAAGTTGTACAACAAGAAATGACTTGGATTGAATAAGAGAAGAAGTAGAAACATGAGCAAGAAGCAACTAGAGTAGCTCATGAGCTTGAGAGCAAAAGGAAAGAAGAGGAAAGGATATATATGGAAGAAGAACAATTAAAAAACGGGGAAGAAAAAAAGAAACATCAGTAGGAAGCTGAATCCTAAGCTAAAGAAGGGACCCCCAAAGTCCAACGGGAAAGCCATGAACATACCTGTTGTGGCACAAGTTCTATGGACATTGATTAGTTCATCTAGTAACTCTCATCATCATAGGAGGGCACTTATGAGTTACAAATATTGGCATCAAACCAACTAGGATGAAAAAGTGGTTAACTTGGGTAGATTATGGTATGATCTTGCTCAAAACATGATAGTGGAACACAAGAAGAAGACATTTTCAACCCTTCATAAGCCTCCAGTTTTAGTCACATGGAAAGGCCCATCATACCAAACACTTGAGAAGACCCGTTGACCATGGCCTCAATAGGAACAACCTTCTCTCAATCCACCATAAGAAATCTGAAATATCTCCTTGAATAGTGAAGTTGAAGGATGACAACATAACAGAATTGGAACAATGGGTTAGATAGCTAAAAGTTGAAAACATGACTTTAAAGTGGGAGGGCACCGAGACAAATTATTATTGGGCACACATACATGTGCCCTATAAAGATATGGTTGAACAAGTTTTTCCATACCTCCAACAACTTCAGAAAATCTCCACCAAGTTGCTACCACTATGGGAATGAGCCAAGGAAAGAGATACTCAACTCTAGGGGGTACTAAATGTTAAATCAATTAAAACAATGGCTTATGGACTACCCCTAGGCGCTAGAAGAAATCCATAAAATCATTGAAGAAGAATTGCTAACGGAATCCATTGTTATTGATAAGGCCTTGAAGGTTCAAGAAAAGTTGGAAAAGGGCATCTCTAGATATGTGCCTCTAGGATGAACAAGTTTCTAGCTATTGGGGCTTAGGGAGAAGTAAGGTCTGATGAAGAATTTGAGAGAGAACTAGAAAAAATGTTAAATGGCAGAGAGTTATCTTTTAATGTCTTCACCAACAAGCTCACTAAGGACAACCTCAAAAAACACCTTGTGGAACCTGCGAAACAATAGATAATCCTAAATTCATTTATGGCATCATTGAAGAAAGTTGTACAAACACTCTCCAAGCGCACATTAGAGTACCATGTCACCATGGAAGGGTTGTTAGCCAACAAAATCAAAATGAGATCATCATATTATCAAATCTGGTTAGCATATCTTCATGAAGCCATGGAGGTCCTAGTTGAGGACTCGATCATCTTGTAGTAGTCATCAAGTTCATTTTGTAGGAGTTTAAGAGATCATATTTATTAATTATATCTAAAACCAATAAGAAAATAAAATATTGTAACTACCCTAGGGAAGCCCAAAAATCCCAAGAGGAAGTTATTAATATAGCCTATAAATGCTTTGAAATTACTCGTGATAGGGACTTTTGAACTTTTGGACAATTTAGACGTTAAAATACATGAACTAGGAAGCTTGTCTATTTTGGAACCTATTGAAAAATAATATTGAGAAACTTGAGAATACCGCATCAAGAAATATTGATTTGGTGTGCATTATGATTTTGTTTAAGACTAACCTAAAGCAGATTCATGTGTGTGTGCATTATGTGAGTTTGATTACTATTGGTTAATGGACTCTTCCGAGCCTAAATCTAAATGGGTCTCTCACTCCAAATGGTGTGATGTCTAATTGGGAACTCATACTAGGTAAAACCCTTTGTAATTATTGTTGGGTCATTTATCGTTATTAATAAGTAGGTACATCAAATGGAATGGGGATTTGCAAAAAAGTGTATATGGAGTAGCTTAAGGAATTTGTAGTTGAAAGAAAAGAAAAAATAGTATGTGTGTTGGTGAAGGCTTTGTATGGGTTAAAAACAAACCCCTCAAGATGGTATGCAAATTTTGAAAAGTACCTTAAATCAAGAGGTCTCAAGAAAAGTGATTATGATCATAACTTGTATATCAAAGAAAAAAGTGAAGAAATATTCATTATGGTTGTATATGTTGATGATTTAATCAGTATAGGAAGTAGACATGACTTGATTCAAGAAGAAAAAGATAGTTTGCACAAATCACTTGATAAGACTAACTTGGAAATATTGCATTATTGTTTTTGCATTGAAGTTCATCAACAACCAAATGAGATTTTCGTCTTATAAGCAAAATATGCTTCAAAATTGTTGAAAAAGTTTAGAATGGAAGATTGTAGTCCCAACAAAACATCAATGGAAGTAAACTTAATACTTTTGAAAAATCGTGGATTTGAGGTGGTTAATTAATTGCTTTATTGTTAACTTATAGGATGATTGATCTATGTTACCACAACTAAATCACACATTTTTGTTGTTGTTGGAATCTTATCAAAAATTTTAAACTATCCCAAGGAAACACATTGGAATGTAGTAAAGAGAGTAAGTAAGCATATCAAAGATACCACACAGTTTGGTATAGTACTAGATAAAAATTATAGCTTCATGTTGAAAGTTTTTCCAAATGCAGAATGGGTAGGTGATATAGATGAAAGGAAAATACAACAAATTATGCTTTTACCCTTGGTAATGAAGTGATTTCATGAGCAAGGAAAAGAAACATTTTCTAACACTTCCAACAATAGAAGTGTGACATCCCTTGGTTAATATTTCTTTCTTGTAAATAATTGTAATTATTTTAAATGGTTGAGAGAGGGACACATATTCCATTGCTTGAGGAAAGAGATTGCTTAAGGAAATTGTTGTTTTAGATATTAGTCCTAGTTAGTTGTTGCTTTAAAAAATGAGTGGTTTAATTGGGGTTGACTGTGCCATAAATAAAACTGAAAAAGAGGATTCCCCCCAGATACCTTTGAGCTCCAACCATAAGCAACAAAAGTACAAAACTTAAAGATATGCATGGGCTACACTGTCCAAGAATTTGACTATCGTGCAAATAAGGGGATGGGGGCAGTTAGTTGGTTTTGGAAAAAGGAAGGAGGATTCTTTAGAGGGGGGGCCATTCTCTCTCACACACACACATGCACATGCATAGAGATAACTGCAGAGAAGAAAGAAGTAGCAAGAGCCCAGAGCCAAAGAGGAGGAAAAAGTGAGTTCCATCATTGAACTAAATGTTGGGAAAGGAGCACCAATAGAGAAATACTTTGAGAGATGCTTGTTGGGTGAAAATTACAGAGGGCATGGCTTTCTTGTAAGGCTGAAGAAGCCACTGGAAGCTTATGAATTGATGAACTTGTTGGATTGGGAAAAGTCACTTAGGTGCTTGTGAGGGTTGAAGAACCACCAAGAGTTTCCTTGGGGTTGAAGCTCTAGTGCTTGAATCACTAATGAACTACCTGAAGAGTGATTTCTTTAACCATCAATAGCTTATCCATTGATGAACCTTCCTTATTGTGGACTCCCTTCTCCTGAAGGTCACCTAAAGTTCTCTGCACTATGGTGTGTGGGCATGAATGTGTATATTCTTGAAAAGTGTGATCAATAAAGTGTGTAGCTGGTGGATGAAGGAAGTGTGGCCTTGTAGCAACCTGTATTCATTGTTTTTTTAGTTAGAAAACCTCAGAAGCAATCCACCTCAAGCTTTGGAATCTAGCTCAGGGGTGACGAATACAAGTAATAGTGGTTGTAGCTTATTTATGCTTAGGTGGAGATTCAAAGTCCCACTCTCAGTTTCTTATTTCTTTGGTTGTAAAAGATAAATATTGCTCATACTTCTTATATGCGAATATTATGTATTGTTCATGCATTGGTCGTGTGATTATAGTATAAATGAGGAATGTGAAATTCATGTGTGTTAATGGACAATGGATTCCTGTATGCATGTTTGGTCATTGTTGTTCTGATACAAGTCCATCAATGTTTTCCACATAGCATACAGAGTTTCCTTGCTATGGAGACTTGAGACAATGTGGTCTTGAACCCCTTCAAGGATTATCCGCCTTGCCTTCGCCACACACTTCTTCCATTCGACCAAATTTTGTGCATTTGATGTTGTTGGCTTAGGAATTTCTTGATCAATGAATTCCTTTAAGCCATTATCCTCTAGCATAACCTCCATATTGTCCCTCCAGGCTATAAAATTTTAGTTGCCTTCCAAGGCATACTTGAGCTACAAACCGTAGAACGCCATCAACCGATCCTGAAGTATGTATTGCAAATTCAAATTTCACCTGTAACCCAAAACTCAAAACTTCAAAATCTCCTCTAGTATATTGTTTTAAGCTCTAATACCATGTAGAAAATCCTTTAGATTCACAAGCTCATGCAATGTAATAAAGCATAGGACAAGAATCTACTTCTACTTTCAACCAGCTAAAGTCAATAGATCGACGAAAACAATATGAACAAGAAGAAGACAAATCAATGGCACATAACACAAGATGTATCTGGGGAAATCCACTGCTCAAAACCCCACTATATGTATTGCATATATCAGAAATATGAGTGAAGAAACAAAGCTTTTTCTCACAAGAACAATTCTGCACAAGTATGCTCAACTCTTTCAGCTCACAAGCTAGCTCTTGGCAAACATTTATCAAATTTTTCAGCTCTCCAAGCCCCTAATATCTTGCATAATTCTTAGGATGAATAACCTGTATTTAAAGGAAATTCATGCTTCCAAAACTGCACAATCCAAACATATGATCAATCTTTGATGCATGCATGATATTTACACTCCGTAAATAATACAACTCATAGCACATTATCCTTGCACTCTAGTCTCAATCAGGTCTTTCTCTAAACTAACATGCATGACCTTTTGATGAGGGAATCTTCAGTTAACTAGAGTGACACTTGTGGATGCACTAGTGCACCAACTGACTGTTAAATCTCTGTTAGTTCCTTAAATAGTTTGGAACTAATTTAACTGAAATTAACTCAATAAACTAAGTGATCTAGTTTCCAACTCAATTTAAACTCATACTGGATCCCTAAAACTTAGCGAGAACATATACATGACTACAGAAAGACATCCAACTCGAAATTCCTAAGCTAATTAAGTTAATTAAACTTAATTAACTATTTACAAGTTGCTATGAGAATAGAATTCGATTTTAATTCATAGTTTAAATTCAAGGACAAATTTAGACTGGAATTTCTTGTTGCCATTTCTCAACATCACTCACTTCCTTTCTTAGAGA
Organism: Pinus tabuliformis; assembly: GCA_031772625.1. NCBI lineage: Eukaryota > Viridiplantae > Streptophyta > Pinopsida > Pinales > Pinaceae > Pinus > Pinus tabuliformis. The sequence goes on along the minus strand of CM062810.1, from coordinate 662,210,791 downwards.
CATTTGGGTCCTCCCTCCTTGGTCTTCTAGTTGTTGTAATAAGGACAAACCTCCTTGTTCCCATAAGTTTCGGGGGGAACACAAAGACACTTATTGCAGCGGCACTGGCAGAAGTCCATGCAGGATGTCTTCCTTTTCTTTGAACATCTGCGTTTACATTTAGATGGGCATTATGTATGTACAATCATATATGTAAAAAAAAATTATTAGATCTCTTGATTTACAGGATAGATATCAGTGAACATTCTCTATCTACAAGTTTAGATATATGGCAGACCTGAACAATGAAGGCACCTGAAAGGAGGCACCATTCACCAACCAAGGTTTCCTAGGCCCACTTAGGAAACACAAAATCTGGCTTTACCACAACCCACAGTTTGGTTTAGGGGTTACTAGGCCATGTGTTCTTTTATTCAGATATGCACCTCACTCAACTTTGAATCCATCTGACAATCCAACTCAACCAAAACACGAGAACCCCATCACACCATGACTATCCAAAAATGGAAAGACTAGGTTGGAAAAAACTGTCACACCTGGAAAAACCCATGCCAATGAAAAAAGATAACCAAAAACACACATACAACACCATGTATGCCAAATATAGCAAGGAAACCACACATGCAAATTGATACCTATAAAGAATCATGGTGTAGCTGCTTGATCCTGCTCTTCCTTTCTTTCTCCTTCCTTCCTCTTGCCTTCTTTGCCTTTCTTGATCCAATGCCAAAGTTCTCCAGGAAAACTCTAAGTGTCCAAGAGTGAGAGAGAGAGAGAATCATGAGGGAGCTCCAAAACTAAACTCACGAAAGGTGCTAGTTGATCCTCAGAAGCCTTTTTATCAATTAGGCCTCTATTTTCTTCATTTTCTATTATTTTTCTTCATTTTCCTCCTCACATGCAACCTATGACCTTTCACCTTCCTTTTCTCCTAATTTCCATTATTTTCATAAATAAATGTGCCAAAACTGCCATTTTTCCTTTCCAAATGCCATAGCTATTGCCTTTGCCAATTTCCTTAGCCATAATAAACCAAATGAACACCCACACTAGGATGCCTTGCCCAACATTCAACTTGGAATAAGTGTCCCATCAACCATGGTTATTATTTTTCCTTTTTAACTTTTATTACATGGAATTTTCATGAGGGCTATTACAATGATACAAGGAAACAATGTTATTCCTTTTGCACAATAATATTGTTTCCTTATTCACCTTTGTAGGTTTTTTTTGTAACTTTTTTACACACACATACATATAATTCTCAACACAATGAAAAGAAAAACTATCATATTCGTATTTAAGATTAATATAAAGAAATTATTTATTTTAATTTAAAAATTCATTAAATATTGTAATATTTTAAAAATAAAATATTAATTTAACTCAAAATTAAACTTTAGATAAAATACTTATAACAACTAAATTTGATGGCCAAGGCCAAAACCTTTATTCCCTACATAAATTAATAGATAATTACGAATTTTATTTTAGATTCATATTGTATATTAAATATAGTTAATAATCAATTTTGTTTCTTAATATTTCATAGAATGAAACACATTACCATAAATTTGTCTTAGTGGACGTAAATCATTATCACCATCATTTTAACTTTCAATATTATACAAATTATCATTCATATATATATATATATGTTTGATTCATTGGGATTTAAAGTTCGAATCTCATAATTTACATAAAAATGATGGCTACCAATTAAACTACCTAGCATAAACTTAATTATCCTATAATTTAATTAATACATTTCATATTAATTTTTTGAATATCCAATTGAATGTTTTAATAAAGTAAATTAAGATAAATCCCCAACAAATGATCATCAGATCCTATTGCATTTAGTATTACAATCAATACTTGCACATTGGACAACAACCACTTTAGAATGATAGTTAGAATGTTCACATGGGACCTAGGTCTATGGTGATGCTTGTCAAACTGTGTTAGCATAATGGCTAGCACTTATACATGGGAACCTGATTCTCTAGCTTACTTCAGCATTATGGTCAACACTCACTTATGGAAACCTGGTTTATAGTTGCACCTCCTTATAATAAACACCGAGGGAAAAGTTTTTCAATGGGGTGCAATGTTGGGATCCTCCATAGGGGTGTAATGAGGGTCCAAATGACCAATGGTGGAGTAATAACAATGGAGGTCATTCAACATAAAGTGGACTAATTTAACTATGCTTGTTATTATTAAATAAAGCGCACTATGGTAGTTAACATTGAATAAATGTAATGGGACCTCATTAAATAAGATCCACCAGGTGGTTAATAGGTTATTATGATTCAATTTTTCTTGTTATTTATAAAGAAGGACGAAGTCCTCATTATGAGAGGTGAAGAGTTTATTATATTTGGATCTCTGCTCATTGAGAGGTTTCTCTTAAGAGGCAATTGAACATAAGTGGATTATTTCCTTAAAATGATCAATTGTAAGGTGTTGCCCTCTATTAAGGGCATTTTTATATAATATTGTGAAAGGATTTTTATATGGTATTCTTGGGTATCTTATATGTGATAGCATTTTTATATCTAAGGTACTTAACAAGTGGTATCAAATTTCTTTCTTGGGCTAAAAAAAGAAGTTGTTTTTTTATTAATAATGTAATAACCTAATTTATTTTGCAGGTTTTCAAAGGGAAAAAAAACTTACAAAATTGAGATCAATTCCTATATCTTTATGAGAAGAGTTGAAGAAAATAGCTGAGTTCCTCTTAGAGAAATACCCAATTTAAAAGAAAATTGTCTAAATTAGTGTTCAATAAATGAAGATATTGTGAACTAAAATACACTATTTTAGGGTTTTTCCTTAACAACTATGTGGACTATAACATAATTATCTTTTGATAAAAAACGGGGGCTCAAATTGTCACTAAATATATTTTGTTGATATCTTGTGTGTGATAACATTTTAGATGTAAGATACTTATTAGTTTTAATGAAGTGGCGTCACCAAGCTCTCCCATTCTCCTAATAATAATGGGGAGTTGTTTATAAACCATCACAAATAAGGGGCATCTTGTCGGGTCTTAAAAAGGGGGAAATTACAATCTATATATATTTGGTTCCATGAAAATATCAACTAATTTGGGATAATTGTAAGTTGAAAGTTAGTGATTTCTCCAAACCTTACAAGGCATCTTGTCTTATCTATATATATATATATGTGTGTGTGTGTGTGTGTGTGTGGGTTAGATCAGAGTGAATTTAAAATCTATGATAAATTGAAAATTGCAAGTAGTAAATCTAACATAATAGTGTTGCAGGTTATTGTTTCAAAAATAATATTAGAGCCTTAAGAGTGTCTCAAGGATTCATGATTTTGCACCCCCTATTATGTTACAAGCTTCTTGAATTCACCACCTTTTTCAAAATTGTATTTGATTTTTCATTGCTTTTGTAGCTACTTGCAAATGTTAGCGAGGAGTGTAAACACTAAATTAAAGACAATATAATAACAATAATAAAAGACTACTTGGTACCTTTCTCTATTGTCTATGGTCACATCAGAATATAGTGCATTGAGAAAAACCCTGAGAAAGAAAATAATTGTATCCTTCAAATCATTAATAGAACAATTTTAAAGAATGTATTACACATGGATCATTAGTATTGCTTACACATTCATTAAAGGTAATCCCGACTCTAGATATCTAAGCTTTATAACTATTAATAAATCCATGAGGTGCAATATTTGAAGATTCATGGATTAATTCCATTTGTTTAGTAGTTAATTCCTTTCAAGAAAGAAGGAATGACATTAAACTAGAAAATTCCATGAGATGATATATTTTCTTCTTCCCCCCTTTGTCTCTTTAACTATGCTTAACTTTATAAAGATATTTTGTAGTAAATATCTTATATATAAGTTTATCTATACACAATATTGATATAGTCACCTTTCACGAAATTTGAACGTGAATTATTTGAGACCAAATCCCTTATTGTACCACATGTGTAACCCCAAAAAGAAGGATGATATAAGATCCTTGTTACAATCTTATTATAAATCCATTTAATGCCTCCAGTAAGTGAATGATGATATTTCCTTTTGCACAATAACAATATTTCCTTATTCATCTTATAAGTTATTTTTCTTTTTTTCCCACACACATAATTCACATAATTCTCAACATAATGTCAAAAAAACTATCAAATTGATTCATATATATTTTTTTGTTAAGCTTGGCAGGACCTTTTCATTTTCTATTCAAACATAGGCAAATTTACACCGTATATATTGGCTAGGTGGCCTTAAATTTCCCAGGAGGGAAACCAAGTCTATTGGCCACCTATCCGAATTGTAAGCCATCCCAAAAAAATATAGTTTTAATCTCTCTAACCAAGCTATATATGTCTCTATTTCATGTCCATACTCTATATTTCTATCTATACATATACTTGCATGACAGAAATTAAAAGCTATCAGCATATAAGACAAAAGTAAACATAGGAAAGTGACTATCCCTTCTGCTCCTCCGAGGCCGATTCCATAGGTGTTGGGTCCTTGACTGTTGATTCGGGCATCTCAAACAGTTCTAGGACACATGGAATGTGTCTTTCAATTATGTCCAACATAATGTCTTGCTTATGGAGTTGGAATTGAATTTTCTGTAGGTCTTGCTTGTAGCTCGACATACCTTGGAGTGAAACCACCATGCCTACCAAGATCTGTTCCGTAGCTTTTCCCAAAAGGATTTTCATCAACCAATAAAGGTATAAGGTCTATTTGAACTACATAATTCTTCCTCTAGTGTTTCCAGGATTCGGGACTAGGGTCCTCCAATTTTCCATATCCTCCTCAGTCTCACTGCCCTGCTTAATTTCCTCTTCCCATTCTTCTAACAACTTCTGAATTCCTTCATCAGTACCCTCATGGTAAGCCTCAGTAGCTTCGGTGATAAGGTGTTTTACCAACTTTATTCCCCCACAGGGCTCTGATGTGCTCATCTCCTTATCCTTCCTGGGGACCTGGCCCCGCCTTCCTCATCCACGACCTTGCACAGGCTGATCCATATCAGAAATTCCTAAGACCTGTTCACAACAACAATTTGTTAATTGAAAAAAATTTAATATAATATGGCTTTAGTTCCTTCCTTGAATTGCATTGACGGTGATGTAAGCCATGTGGTGATCCTCTTCCATCCTTTTACTATCGGAGCCAAAGCCAAAATGGCCTGAGAAACAGTCCCGAGAGGGGGTCTCCAATAGCCCTCTATCACTCCCCTCCTCCATACCCAGTAACTCCCAGTCACAGTCAGGTAGGAAGCCCCTTGGCAAGGCCAAGCGAGTGAGCCCAACCTCAAGACATCAGATTTACAAGAAGTAATTTTAAACCCTTTCCCCTCTGCCAAGTAGATTTTAGCGATGCCATTCAGTCTTTTTCATACCTAACTTTCCACTCTAAGTCCCTAACATTGCCATATCCATAGTGGAGTTTCCCATTAGCCGAACAAGTGATTTGGCTGTGGAAGAATGACCTTACTCCTATGCAACATCTTGAATGCTCCCCCCTTCCCCCATCATCCGTCTCATTTCCACAATTCATATGCCTCCTACGATCAGCCTTGCACCAGCTATGGTTTGCATTACCTGGGTTCTCCATACCAAACGACATAGGGTCAACACAACATAGGCCATAGGTGATACTTGACAAGCGCAAGATATAGACACAGAACCATGCAATTGCAACCATTTTCCTACCCCATTGCTACCAACAATTCTCAACCCCCCAATTGACATTCCTACTTCCCCCCTCTCTTACCAGAAAAACCCCAAACAGGACATCATTGCAATGGAGGAGAAAGGCCGAAAAACATACCTGTATACAACTGTAGGTCATCTCCAAGATTGAAGCCGAGGAAGCCATCACCCTCCCTTTCCCCTGAACCACCTCCTTCATCCGCGAGCCAAAACTCCAACTTCATCCACTTGTCTGTCGTGCTCTTCTATACATCCTACTGTTAGCGCTTGAAATTTCACCTTAGGCTGAGAAAGGCAAACTCCAAGGCAACATCAAACCACTTAGCCTCGTAGCTAGCCCTACGGGGCAGGAGAGGGCTCTCTCTGGTATATCTCGGTAAAGATCTTCAACGGGCGAGATAACCAATAAGGAAACACTGATTTTAGGCTAGTAAACTGATAAAAAAGGTTTGAATTGGAAGTTTTAAGATTTTGGTGGAAAGTTGGGGAAAGGCAATTTTGGGTGCGGGGATTGGACACAGTTTTTGCAGGGGGTTCTTTGGGGCAAGGTAGGAGACAATATTGATGCGTTTGATAGAGGTGGATGGATGAGAATGACCGGTGAGGAGTTAAGGAGAGTAAGCAATAACCTTGAATTCCCCTTAAACAGTTGAAAACATTGATATTAAGCAAACTTAAAAGCAGAGAATGACAGTCATGAATTCTACTTTAACACTTCATTTGCCTAATTTGCAGAAGGAAAAGTAAGGAAATGATTCACATAACACACTTACAAGTACAAAGAGAAACACACCATCAATACATGTGACCACAAGAATCCCAAAAAGGACTGCAAAACCCTGGTCTTCCTTTGCCAAAAATTGCAGAGATACAATGAGTAATACAATAGAGCTTATCCCTCAAGAGTCCAACCATGAAAATGAGCAAGAAAGTACATAATATAGGACATCTAACATCTTTCCCTGCCTCTAGGGGTCGAGCTCACTATCCTAGGAGTTGTTTCAACCAATTCTAAACTAAGCACTGAAAGCTAGGCAATCAAAACAACTTGCCTCTATAAGCTAGGAAACCAATTCATTCATTAAATTTTTGCCTATCTTATGAATGAATCTTCTAGAAGAGATAAATAAGTGTCAAAATATCATAAAATTACATCATTTACAACAAGGAGGATGAAAATCAACTCCAAAAAGTCAAATCCAATCAAAACTGCGTTTTGATGAGCTGTAGGTTGAATTCCTGTGCAAACTGCCTGATGGGTCGCGCGCCTTTGGAGGAACTTTTGAGGCACTTCCAGGTGTCCAAATGAGGCAAACGTGGGCTTGTTGGAAAGTTATGGATGTCTACTTTCCAACCCAAGTGGAATTTTTGAATTGGGTGGTCATTTGCCCCTCCAAAATTGCAATCTCCCAAGACTGCTTCCTGTGTGTCAAAAATGTGGCAGAAAGTCATTTTTTGCTTGTTTTTTGACTTTCTGGAGGCCCAAAACTTGGTGAAATTTCTTGGCAATGGTTGAGCAAGTGTAACTTTTCATGACAAATCCAGAAACGCTTATTTTTCCCAAAATGGAGTTGCCAAACGAAAGGGTCACGCGCGGCGCGCGACCCATTGGTGGAGAAAACCTGTTTTTTGCCAGAAAAATCACAAATGACCCAAAATGCTCAATTTTTTTTGAAATTTGTGCTGGAGTTGAGTTATTTAGTATCATGCTCCTTCAAAGAAGCCTCAGCCAAGATGTGGAGGGGGTCGGGCCTTTTCCTTCGTTTTTGTGCTTTGGCCAATCGTCTTTGGAGCACTTTCATTCTTGCCTTGCATACGTGCATCCGCGCCCAATAATGATTTTTCATGTTCCTGAGCAAGTCCTTATCTTGGTTGGCCTTGGCCAGCAACCTCTCCAAATGAGCATTGACCCGGAGAAGCATAGCCTCTCGCTCAACGGGTACCAAATCGCCGGGTCTCTTTCGAGCCAAGTTGCGGTCCTCATGAATCCTCCGCAACTCATCAAGAGTGTGCTCATCCTCCAACTGCTTGTTGCGCTACTCTAAATATGTGATCGTCTATTATGCCCCTTCCAATCTTTGCTGCAATGAATCATTTTCAGCTCTTAGGTGCTGAATGATCTCCTTTGACTCTAGGCTAGGAGAACTGATGTCAAGATCAACAACCTCTATGCCCGGAACACCTGATGGTCCCTCATCAATCTTGGGCTGCTTGCCTCTCTCTGGTACCTGTGCTGTTATCGGAGACGAGGCCCCTTCCACCTGGTGTGGAGATAACACTCGCTGAGCTAATGAAGAAGGCGAGACCCCTTCCACCTGATGTGGAGAAAATACTCGCCGAGCTGCTGCAAATAAAGCCCTGTGGCCTCTCTGATAGGTGACCAATGGAGGAGAGCTGACATGTCTAGTCTGAGGGATATCATGCTGCTGTGATGGTCCTCCCTCCTCACGAACAATCTCAGGATGTGGTGGTGGTGCTGTGAAAAACTCACGAGAGATAAACTCCTCCCATTGGATGCCATGCTGAGCCAACTGATGTATGACCACAAGATGGATCAAACCATAATGATAGATGCTCCTATATTGTTGTGCTGGGCTTTTCCTCTGCATCAAGGGCACCATCGTCTCAATATTCTAGCACAAGAAAACAGGGATGTTCATCATCCGTACCCGTGTGAAATGCATCAACAAGCGAATGTGGTATGAATACACACGTGAAAATCTGCCCTCACAGGTGAAATAGCGCATGATAAGCCTCATCAAAGGAGCATACTCATTCCTCAAAAATCTGAAAGGAAATACACCTGTCAAGTGTCTCATAAATGCAGGTTTAATGTAAGGCTCGTACTGAAAACTGTCCAATATTTTGCGCTTGTTCCACACTTCTCCAACATTAGGTATCCCTGTTGCTTGAGCAATCATCTCGGGTGTCAATGTAAAATCCACCCCTGCAAGGTTCACATGCCCATCATGCAAATGCAAAACAAACAAGCGAGCCAACTCCCTGTGATGCTGAATCTGAGAGATCCTCTCACAAAACTCATAACATGACAGATAGCGGAAACATGTGACTGCAATTGGACAAGCCTGCAAATCGGTCAAAGATGTGGGTTCCTCTCTCCTATGGTGACCGCTCTTACCACCCCTGTGAGGCCTCCTATGTACCTCAAATTCTGAGGCTGACTCATGGTCATCACTTTGCTCATAATCGGTTTCAGTTTCTGACATGGTTTCAGGAGCAAAGTGGCTGAAATGTACTGCTGCTTCTGCTTTAAAATCTGTTGTTTTAACTGTTTGAGATGTTGTTTCAAGGGGACAAATAGCACAAGGGAAATGTTAGGGAAGGGAGACTTTCAAGGGAAATTGGGAAAAATATATGAAATAGGGAGTTAAGGGGAAGAATCATGACATATACATCATCATACAATTTCATTTGCAAAGATGTTATGGGAGGTAGGGTTTAGGGTTTGATTCTTGACTTTTTAGGAATAGGGGTAGGGTTTTGGGGCTTTTAGTATTTTTGGTAGGGAAATTAAATAAAAATGATAAGGGAGTAAGAAATGGGATGTAGGAAAATGTAGGAAAAAATAGGAGTGAAAAGGATGACCTTAAAACAGCAAAACAAACCCTAGCACTTTGACATTATTAAGCAAATGCACATGGAGTCCTTATTTTGCAAATGATGGCTTTTTTAAAAAACATTCTCATGATATTCTCAAGCTCTAGCAAATAATAATCTTGATGATGGGAGGCCTACCTGCAAGCTTGAAAAATTCCGGGGTCGTTTGGCAGCTCACTGGCAAATTTCTGTGGAGAAATCCCCAACGGGTCGCGCGCACTGCCCAACAGGTCGCGCGCCCTCAATGGGTCGCGCCCGTGTAATTTTTGCACTAGCAAAGGCACTCTGATGGGTCGCGCTCGCCCAACGGGTCGCGCGCCAGTCTCAATGGGTCACGCGCACTCAGACTTCACAAATTCGCCCAAATTCTCTTCAACACAATTCTCTCTATTGCTTTGAGGCACAATGAAGACTAATGGAGGGATAAAGGGGATTTATATTCTTGTTTTAAATTGATTTCATTTCAAACCCTCTTTCTAATGTTTATCATGACACTTTTTCAAAATTTGAATGTTGTTGACTTTATGGTTTCCTTTTGTCCTGAAATTGGTTGAACTGATGTTTTTTCTTGAACATTTTTGCTGGGATAGCTTCTGAGGAATCTTGGCAAAGGGGACCAAGGCTACATGCTGATTTTTGAAGACTTTTGAATTCTTACAACTTTTTACAAAAATGAGAAAATGACCTTGGGCTTTAAAAACAGGGTTTTTAAATCCAAGGTAAAAATTAGTTGTACAAGATGAAATCTTTTGAAGAAACACTTCGAATGCCATCCCTCTGGCCTGCTGGGCATTTATTGACTTTTAAAGACCTGACCTTAAAGACAAATTGGACCTAAACCCTAGACCTAGGACTTTTGACCTCAAGACAAGACAATCAACCTTAAAAGAGTTTATTGACTGAAACAATTTGATCCAGCAGTGCCAAGAGGGGAGTAAAGACACCAGCTCCTCCATCAGGGTTATGGCATGCCTAATGGAATGCAATAAGATGACACTAATGAGACACCTACTTATGCAAATGCAAAGAGCTTTGATCGCTGATGGAGGGCTACTAGACCGACTCTAACATTGGCTCCAATGGGGATGATAGCTCCTTTGAGGTACCAAGAACCTTAGACCTCTGGGAGAGCAGACCAGTGCTTTCAACCATTGGGCGATGGAGTCATTATTTTGAACGGATAACACAAAACCTTTGACACATTTATTGAATGAAACTTGACTAAAAACTGACTGAAACTTAACTGAAACTTGACTCAAACCGACTCAATTACAAATTGAAATGATGGAAAAAACTTGACTCTAACAAATTAACTCAAGACCTAAACTTAAAACTTAAAACTTGATGGCAGTACATAACCGCCTAGGTTACAAGACAACATACCATCAAACTATATCAAAATGCCAATGCAACCAATCAAGCAGATGCCTTCTTGATTGATTCTCCTGATCAGATCTTCTGGTCAACAATAGATACTGGTCATTGGGCATCCAAAAACATAGCTGACCATGATCTCCTTCATCACTGAACACAACAATAATCGCTTTCACTGCTGACTGTAACAAATCTGCCATTGGATCCTGGAAAACATGAAGACTTGACATTGCCACCTCCTGCTGAAAGAACACGGTATCCTTTGCTTCAATTTATGATATGCCTTCCTCATGTGCTTCGGCGAAAGTATGCTCATGGGCTTCAAAAAACTCTGAACAAATAGATGGGCAGATCTCTTCTTGGAAAAGCATTTCAGCACATGAAACATATGAAGAGGAATCTGAATGGAAATCCTGAATGTTTTGTTCTTATATGGTGTGAATGTGCTGTAGGTCATCTTCATATGATATCACAACCAAATTATCAAGTTCCTTATTACATTCTTCAATATTATCAAGCACAGTGTTATCATTTACATCGTCTGCCACAAATTCACTCAAAGAAACTTTTTCACTTGCTTGAGCAAAGATCTCACCTTGTTGTTCATGAGCTTACTGAATGACCTCCTTATGAAGACTCGGTTCTAATGACAGACTGGCAGCACGACTGAGAACATTTGAATCCATACCGCTGTCTATGATCTCAACAACAAAATTCTCCTTTTCAGGATTCAGCACAAGGTATTCTTGGTCATCATAATCTAAATGTTGTTCTGAAGTAGCTGTCCTAACATTATCACATTCTGCAATCTGGTCTTCTTCTGTGGGCATATCTGAAACAAGCTCTTCTCTTTGATCATTTTCAGCCATATGGCCATCTTCAACCTGCTGATCTTGATTCTGCTGCAAAATTTCCTGATCATCTTGATGGGTATCCACTAGGTTCTCTTCATGTTGCTGAAATGGATTCTCATACAGAGCCTCCATGATCTCAACATCCATAAAATTATCATCTTCATAATATTTCTCAAGGCTTTCAATAAAACTATAAGCATGCTTGCAATAGTCTTGAACTAAATTTAATGATGGATAAGAGTCCTTATATCGTTCAATGAACATAGCATGAAAATCCTTTAAACAATAAATACAAGCAGGCGGCAAACTTTCATACCATGATTGGGCTCTACCTTCCAGAGTGGCCAAGAATATCTTCATCAAGCAATCTTCAGGAAAATCCACCTTCAACTTGCGAATATGCATATGAAATCTAACTAGATGTAAAGCAGCATCCTTCTTACCATCATCTTTAAATGTAGGCAAATTCCTTGACCAATCTACCTTCGGAATTTTATTTGGAAAACCAGGGATGTGATCTCGGCTCAGGGGAGCGTATCTTCTTGCAATCCGATCCATCTTGAAAATCTCACAGCTACTGATCTCTCTGCAGTGAAGTCACCATGAAGCATTGATCTCTGGAGTTTTCAGTGAAGGAGTCGCCAGTGAATGATTTCAGCCTTGTCAGTGTCTGATCGTTGTCCACTATCAACAATCAGATCTGAACTTGATACATGTACTGGGGTAAAATGCAAATGAAGTGCTGTATCCACAAGCTCACAGAGATGGACTAAAGCAGCGTTTATCTACTTCCGCTTATGCAAAGCAAAAGCATTTCGAAGGCTACCTGGTATAACTTCAGGCTCTGTCTAAGACTTATGAAACAAACACATCAATCCATAGACAAGTTTGTTCTTCCCCAGTATGGTCGCCAATATGTTAGCGCTTGAAATTTCACCTCAGGCTGAGAAAGGCAAACTCCAAGGCAACATCAAACCACTTAGCCTCGTAGCTAGCCCTACGGGGCAGGAGAGGGCTCTCTCCGGTATATCTCGGTAAAGATCTTCAACGGGCGAGATAACCAATAAGGAAACACTGATTTTAGGCTAGTAAACTGATAAAAAAGGTTTGAATTGGAAGTTTTAAGATTTTGGTGGAAAGTTGGGGAAAGGCAATTTTGGGTGCGGGGATTGGACACAGTTTTTGCAGGGGGTTCTTTGGGGCAAGGTAGGAGACAGTATTGATGCCTTTGATAGAGGTGGATGGATGAGAATGACCGGTGAGGAGTTAAGGAGAGCAAGCAATAACCTTGAATTCCCCTTAAACAGTTGAAAACATTGATATTAAGCAAACTTAAAAGCAGAGCATGACAGTCATGAATTCTACTTTAACACTTCATTTGCCTAATTTGCAGAAGGAAAAGTAAGGAAATGATTCACATAACACACTTACAAGTACAAAGAGAAACACACCATCAATACATGTGACCACAAGAATCCCAAAAAGGACTGCAAAACCCTGGTCTTCCTTTGCCAAAAATTGCAGAGATACAATGAGTAATACAATAGAGATTATCCCTCAAGAGTCCAACCATGAAAATGAGAAAGAAAGTACATAATATAGGCCATCTAACATCTTTCCCTGCCTCTAGGGGTCGAGCTCACTATCCTAGGAGCTGTTTCAACCAATTCTAAACTAAGCACTGAAAACTAGGCAATCAAAAGATCTTGCCTCTATAAGCTAGGAAACCAATTCATTCATTAAATTTTTGCCTATCTTATGAATGAATCTTCTAGAAGAGATAAATAAGTGTCAAAATATCATAAAATTACATCATTTACAACAAGGAGGATGAAAATCAACTCCAGTCAAAACTGCGTTTTGATGAGTTGTAGGTTGAATTCCTGTGCAAACTGCCTGATGGGTCGCGCGCCTTTGGAGGCACTTTTGAGGCACTTCCAGGTGTCAAAATGAGGCAAAAGTGGGCTTGTTGGAAAGATCTGGATGTCTACTTTCCAACCCAAGTGGAATTTCTGAATTTGGTGGTCATTTACCCCTCCAAAATTGCCATCTCCCAAGACTGCTTCCTGTGTGTCAAAAATGTGGCAGAAAGTCATTTTTTGCTTGTTTTTTGACTTTCTGGAGGCCCAAAACTTGGTGAAATTTCTTGGCAATGGCTGAGCAAGTGTAACTTTTCATGAAAAATCCAGAAATGCTGAGTTTTCCCAAAATGGAGTTGCCAAACGAAAGGGTCGCGCGCCGAGAAAACCTGTTTTTTGCTAGAAAAATCACAAATGACCCAAAATGCTCAATTTTTTTTGAAATTTGTGCTAGAGTTGAGTTATTTAGTATCATGCTCCTTCAAAGAAGCCTCAGCCAAGATGTGGAGGGGGTCGGGCCTTTTCCTTCATTTTTGTGCTTTGGCCAATCGTCTTTGGAGCACTTTCATTCTTGCCTTGCATACGTGCATCCGCGCCCAATAATAATTTTTCATGTTCCTGAGCAAGTCATTATCTTGGTTGGCCTTGGCCAGCAACCTCTCCAAATGAGCATTGACCCAGAGAAGCATAGCCTCTCGCTCAACGGGTACCAAATCGTCGGGTCTCTTTCGAGCCAAGTTGCGGTCCTCATGAATCCTCCGCAACTCATCAAGAGTGTGCTCATCCTCCAACTGCTTGTTGCGCTGCTCTAAATATGTGATCGTCCATTGTGCCCCTTCCAATCTTTGCTGCAATGAATCATTTTCAGCTCTTAGGTGCTGAATGATCTCCTTTGACTCTAGGCTAGGAGAACTGATGTCAAGATCAACAACCTCTATGCCCGGAACACCTGATGGTCCCTCATCAATCTTGGGTTGCTTGCCTCTCTCTGGTACCTGTGCTGCTATCGGAGACGAGGCCCCTTCCACCTGGTGTGGAGATAACACTCGCTGAGCTGATGAAGAAGGCGAGACCCCTTCCACCTGATGTGGAGAAAATACTCGCCGAGCTGCTGCAAATAAAGCCCTGTGGCCTCTCTGATAGGTGACCAATGGAGGAGAGCTGACATGTCTAGTCTCAGGGATATCATGCTGCTGTGATGGTCCTCCCTCCTCATGAACAATCTCAGGATGTGGTGGTGGTGCTGTGAAAAACTCACGAGAGATAAACTCCTCCCATGGGATGCCATGCTGAGCCAACTGATGTATGACCACAAGCTGGATCAAACCATAATGATAGAGGCTCCTATATTGTTGTGCTGGGCTTTTCCTCTGCATCAAGGGCACCATCCTCTCAATATTCTGGCACAAGAAAACAGGGATGTTCATCATCCGTACCCGTGTGAAATGCATCAACAAGCGAATGTGGTATGAATACACACGTGAAAATCTACCCTCACAGGTGAAATAGCGCATGATAAGCCTCATCAAAGGAGCATACTCATTCCTCAAAAATCTGAAAGGAAATACACCTGTCAAGTGTCTCATAAATGCAGGTTTAATGTAAGGCTCGTACTGAAAACTGTCCAATATTTTGCGCTTGTTCCACACTTCTCCAACATTAGGTATCCTTGTTGCTTGAGCAATCATCTTGGGTGTCAATGTAAAATCCACCCCTGCAAGGTTCACATGCCCATCATGCAAATGAAAAAAAAACAAGCGAGCCAACTCCCTGTGATGCTGAATCTGAGAGATCCTCTCGCAAAACTCATAACATGATAGATAGCGGAAACATGTGACTGAAATTGGACAAGCCTGCAAATCGGTCAAAGAGGTGGGCTCCTCTCTCCTATGGTGACCACTCTTACCACCCCTGTGAGGCCTCCTATGTACCTCAAATTCTGAGGCTGACTCATGGTCATCACTTTGCTCATAATCAGTTTCGGTTTCTGACATGGTTTCAGGAGCAAAGTGGCTGAAATGTATTGCTGCTTCTGCTTTAAAATCTGCTGTTTTAACTGTTTGAGATGTTGTTTCAAGGGGACAAATAGCACAAGGGAAATGTTAGGGAAGGGAGACTTTTAAGGGAAATTGGGAAAAATATATGAAATAGGGAGTTAAGGGGAAGAATCATGACATATACATCATCATACAATTTCATTTGCAAAGATGTTATGGGAGGTAGGGTTTAGGGTTTGATTCTTGACTTTTTAGGAATAGGGGTAGGGTTTTGGGGATTTTAGTATTTTTGGTAGGGAAATTAAATAAAAATGATAAGGGAGTAAGAAATGGGATGTAGGAAAATGTAGGAAAAAATAGGAGTGAAAAGTATGACCTTAAAACAACAAAACAAACCCTAGCACTTTGACATTATTAAGCAAATGCACATGGAGTCCTTATTTTTCAAATGATGGATTTTTTTAAAAATATTCTCATGCTATTCTCAAGCTCTAGCAAATAATAATCTTGATGATGGGAGGCCTACCTGCAAGCTTGAAAAATTCCGGGGTCGTTTGGCAGCTCACTGGCAAATTTCTGTGGAGAAATCCCCAATGGGTCGCGCGCACTGCCCAACAGGTCGCGCGCCCTCAATGGGTCGCGCCCGTGTAATTTTTGCACTGGCAAAGGCACTCTGATGGGTCGTGCTCGCCCAACGGGTCGCGCGCCAGTCTCAATGGGTCGCACACACTCAGACTTGACAAATTCGCCCAAATTCTCTTCAACACAATTCTCTCTATTGCTTTGAGGCACAATGAAGACTAATGGAGGGAGAAAGGGGCTTTATATTCTTGTTTTAAATTGATTTCATTTCAAACCCTCTTTCTAATGTTTATCATGACACTTTTTCAAAATTTGAATGCTGTTGACTTTATGGTTTCCTTTTGTCCTGAAATTGGTTGAACTGATGTTTTTTCTTGAACATTTTTGCAGGGATAGCTTCTGAGGAATCTTGGCAAAGGGGACCAAGGCTACATGCTGATTTTTGAAGACTTTTGAATTTTTACAACTTTTTACAAAAATGAGAAAATGACCTTGGGCTTTAAAAACAGGGTTTTTAAATCCAAGGTAAAAATTAGCTGTACAAGATGAAAACTTTTGAAGAAACACTTCGAACGTCATCCCTCTGGCCTGCTGGGCATTTATTGACTTTTAAAGACCTGACCTTAAAGACAAATTGGACCTAAACCCTAGACCTAGTACTTTTGACCTCAAGACAAGACAATCAACCTTAAAAGAGTTTATTGACTGAAACAATTTGATCCAGCAGTGCCAAGAGGGGAGTAAAGACACCAGCTCCTCCATCAGGGTTATGGCATGCCTAATGGAATGCAATAAGATGACACTGATGAGACACCTACTTATGCAAATGCAAAGAGCTTTGATCGCTGATGGAGGGATCCTAGGGACCTGGCCCCGCCTTCCTCTTCCACGACCTTGCATAGGCTGATCCATATCAGAAATTCGTAAGACCTGTTCACAACAACATTTTGTTAATTGAAAAAAATTTAATATAATATGGCTTTAGTTCCTTCCTTGAATTGCATTGACGGTGATGTAAGCCATGTGGTGATCCTCTTCCATCCTTTTACTATCGGAGCCAAAGCCAAAATGGCCTAAGAAACAGTCCCGAGAGGGGGTCTCCAATAGCCCTCTATCACTTCCCTCCTCCATACCCAGTAACTCCCAGTCACAGTCAGGTAGGAAGCCCCTTGGCAAGGCCAAGCGAGTGAGCCCAACCTCAAGACATCAGATTTACAAGAAGTAATTTTAAACCCTTTCCCCTCTGCCTAGTAGATTTTAGCGATGCCATTTAGTCTTTTTCATACCTAACTTTCCACTCTAAGTCCCTAACATTGCCATATCCATAGTGGAGTTTCCCATTAGCCGAACAAGTGATTTGGCTGTGGAAGAATGACCTTACTCCTATGCAACATCTTGAATGCTCCCCCCTTCCCCCATCATCCGTCTCATTTCCACAATTCATATGCCTCCTACGATCAGCCTTGCACCAGCTATGGTTTGCATTACCTGGGTTCTCCATACCAAACGACATAGGGTCAACATAACATAGGCCATAGGTGATACTTGACAAGCGCAAGATATAGACACAGAACCACGCAATTGCAACCATTTTCCTACCCCATTGCTACCAACAATTCTCAATCCCCCAATTAACATTCCTACTTCCCCCCTCTCTCACCAGAAAAACCCCAAACAGGACATCATTGCAATGGAGGAGAAAGGCCAAAAAACATACCTGTATACAACTGTAGGTCATCTCCAAGATTGAAGCCGAGGAAGCCATCACCCTCCCTTTCCCCTGAACCACCTCCTTCATCCGCGAGCCAAAACTCCAACTTCATCCACTTGTCTGTCGTGCTCTTCTATACATCCTACCTCACCACCTTCCTTGCCACCTTTCCCACCACCCTTGCATGCACTCATGCTGAGGGTCACCGCACCCATTGCCTTAGTCGTGTGGGGGGCCATGGTACATATATCAAAGGTATGTATCATTACTATTCCCAGGTTGTCCCAACCATTGGATTTCACCTCGATCGGGGTCTTGTGTTTCTGGAAGGCTGTTATCTTGGCTTTGCCTGTGATCCTAATCCAGTATTTCCACAAGAGTTTTAAATATCCCTCCCAAGGTTGGACTGACCATAGTTTTTCTAATGGTTCATTTTGGTGATTGCATCTCCAATTGGCAAGAAAATCTACCCATTTATTCCCTTCTCTTCTAACACGCCGAACTAGAATGTAATCAAACTTTTGAATTACTTCTCCTATCTATTGGATGAGTCGATTTGTCCTCCAACTTTGGCTGAGCTTGTCCCATTTGGTGCCATTGTTCAGCTTTTCTAGAGTGTTTATGACCAGACTTGAGTCTCCTTCCACCACTAAGTTTCGATACCCCATTCTGATAGCAATTAGAAGTCCTTGTCTTGCTGCAGAAAAATCTGCCTCATTGTTACTTTCTATCCTGCATGAGTCAACATAAATTAGCCGAGTGTTGGCTTGGGGGTCCCAGAAGAGGCCACCTAGGCCTGCCACTCCCAGATTCCCTTTTGACGCCCCATCAAAATTGAGTTTTATGAATCCTTCTCCAAGAGTAGTGAAGTGAGCCAGGGGTATTGAGCATATCTGGTTTTTTTCCAGGCCGATGGAGCTATCATTTCTGGTGATAGGTTGAGTTTTTGAAGGATTCAAGCTTCTTGGGGGGGAACTTGCCAATCTTCTTGATGCCATTGCTCAGCTAATATTTTTTCCCTGATGTTCTGGACTATTCGTTTCTATACCTTCTCTTGAGAAGTGGATTTATTCTTAAAGACTCTGTGGTTCTGCTCTTTCCATATAGCCCATAAATTAAATCCTAAGGCCAGACCCCATGCTCAATTTAATACCAGGCTTGAGAATATATGGCTCCTCCAAAGGAGGATTATTTCCTTAATGTTATGATGATCTCGATCCATTATTTCAAAAACTCCTTTCATTTGCCTCCATTTCTATTCAGCGAACAGACATGTGTTGAGCATGTGCTCAAGATCTTCTTTATGTTGGTGACAAAGCCAACAAAAGGAAGGACCCTAGAAACCCTTTTCTGCAATTGATCCCAGGTTAGGATCCGACCTTTACAGACTAGCCAAAGGAAATGAGTTACCTTAGGCCACCATCCTCCCTTCCATATTTTTTTCCATATGATGTCTTGCTCGTCTTGACCTTGTCCTACTTGAATGTCATATGCTTCTTTTATGGTGAAGGTTCCTTTTGTAGTATGTCCCCATCTCAAGATATCATGATCATTTCGAATCATTAATTGTCTCGATCACAACTCTTTGTTTAGCATTGTCCATTGGTTAGTCTCAATGTCCTGGCCCTAGTCTTCCTTCTTTTTCCATCTCCTCCAACTTCCCATTCCTTGGTCCTATTTCCAGAATTGTTCCACCAGGTGTATATTCCTATCATTGATATATAGGTATATCTCCCTGACGTCTTTCTTTTCTATTATTCATTCTCTTTGTTGCCAAGAGTCCAACCAAAATCTTGCAGTTCTTCCATTACGAATCTCCCAAAAGGCATGATGGTTTATGAGGTTCCTGTTTTGGGCTGCCAAGTTCCACATTGTCAATCCTTTTGGAGGGTCTCTATATCTTAGAATGTCCATTGTTTCCATATGTCCCTTCCACCTCCTATCCATCTCCACCATATTTGCGTCCATTACTTGATTCAAAATATAAGGGTCTCTAAGGCCTAGCCCTCCTTCTGTTTTCTTTTTCACCAGGCCTTGCTAGGATACTAGTGCCCATTTTATGATTTGTTGAGCCCCTCCCCACAAGAATTTCTTGAAGATATCAATCATTTTGGAGCACACCCCTTTAGGGGCTTCCATGTCTTAGAGTTGGTAAATGGGTATCGATTGCAGCACAACTTTAAGAAGAACAGTCTTGCCAGCTAGGTTGAGGAATCTAAAGGCCCAATAACTTAGCTTTCCCTGCAGTTTTTGGAGGATTTGCTGCCAGCAGGATGATTTTAGAGGATTATCAGATAGGGGCATACCTAGGTATTTAGATGGGATATTTCTAGTACTAAACCCAAAGATCCTGGCTAGATGGGTCTTGACATTCCCCTAGGTATTAAAGAAGAAAATACAAGATTTGTCATTATTTATCTTTGTCCTAGAAGCCTCCATAAAAGTGCTAAGAATCTCTTTTATTCGACGAGCTTCCCTTAGGGAGACCTGGCATAATAGCATGATATCATCCACAAATTGTTGGTGGGTGATGGCTAATTCATTTCCCTAGATCCTCAAGCCTATAATCCTAGATTCTCTGACCTTATTTTTAATATAATGGCCCAACCCTTCTGCAACAATAATAAACAGAAAAGGAGATATCAGATCGCCTTGCCTTAGGCCCCGAGTTGAATTAAAAGTGGGGGCAGAAGTCCCGTTTAATAGAATAGAAATGACAGTGTAGGAGATCATGGCAAGGATCCAATTTATCCATCTTTGCGCAAAACCATAAGCTTTAAGAATCACAGACAGATAGACCCAAGTAAGCAGATCATAAGCCTTGGAGAGGTCCAACTTAATCATCATACCTGGAAGCCTTTTTACCTTGAGAGAGTGTACAAATTTGTGAGAAGTGATGAACCCATCCAGGATTTGCCTACCTTCTACAAATCTCGTGTGCTCCGAAGAGATGAGGTTCAGTAAGAGAGGTTTTAGCCATTTTACAATAAGAGTAGCAATGATTTTATAAATAAAGTTACTTAAGGAAATAGGACAAAATCCTTGAGGATATTCAGATTTCGAAGTTTTGGGAATAAGAGCAATAAAAGTGGAGTTCAGGCTAGGGCATACCTTTTGGTTGTAGCGAGATTCCTCTACTACCTCTAGGATTTCTTAACCCATGAGTTTCCAGGTGGCTTGGTAGAATTCCGCTGTGAACCCATCCAAGCCTAGGGCCTTACTTTTCTGCATTCCATTGACAATCTCTTCCACTTCTTCCAAAGTATCCACTCTCATTAGGGCAAAGTTTTGATCTCGAGTTAGTAGTTTGGGGATATGCTACGTGATTCTTTGGATTGCTTCCATTCTATTCTCTTGAGGTTCTGAGAGAAGGTATTTGAAGTGGTTTACAAGGAGCTCCTCCATTTCTTCATGTTGGTCTCGTCGGTCCCTATCCTCATCTTTCAGGGAGTAGATCCTGTTGTGTTTTTTGTGATAAACCATGGCCTTATGAAAAAATATTGTGTTTCATTCACCTTCCCGCAACCAGTTTACACATGATTTCTATTTCCAGAGGATCTCTTCCTATTTTCTTCTTTCCTCCAACTAGTTTATTAGTTTTCCTTCTTCTTTGATAAGCTCTTTAGATCTCCCTTCCTGTATGATTTGTTGTTGCACCTCCATCATGCACTTGTTGATCTCGTTTTGGCCATTCATAATATGTCCAAATTCTTCTTTGTTCCATTTCCTGAGTTTCTTCTTTAATTCTTTGAGTTTCATTTGGAAAGTATGCATGCAGTTCCTCCCTTGCTGCTCGCTTGTTTTCCACCATTCCTCAAGTCTTTTAAGGAGGCTTGAGTCTCTTAGCCAAAAGGCTTCAAACCTGAAAGGTCGGTTCTTAGGTCTTGCTTTTAGGTCCACTTCCAATCTTATCGGCCAATGATCTGAACCCATACATGGGAGGATCGAGGCTTCCATGAATATATCTCTACTTATAGCTTGTTCCGAGATTAGGAACCTATCTAATCGTGAGGCGATTTGATGGATCCATCCCCTTCTATTAATCTAGGTATGAACACCATTAATTATTGGTAGGTCCACTAAGTGTAATTCTGATATGATATCTCCAAATGCTTCCATGTCCGTGTCTGTTCTTCTCGTTCCTCCCTTCTTCTCCACTAAAGAGGTGATCATATTAAAATCCCTTTCAACTAACCAAAGGTCTTTCGGGTATATATTTCTCATGTTCGCAAGATTTTGCAGGAAATCACCTCTTTCTCCCGAGATATGTGGCCCGTAGACTATTGTAAGCAACACCCATTATTTGGATCCAATGTTTCGAAAGTTACCTGACAGTATTCGTGGGAGACTAACCATATCTTTGAACCAAACCTCTTCAGGATTCCATATGATTGCCAACCCCCCAGCGCTGCCACTTACATCTTGGGCCATGACTTGGTACTGGGGTTTAAAGTTTTCTAGAATCCCTTTCAATTTTCTTTCACTGATTTTAGTTTCCTGTATTATCATGATACTTGGCTTATCTTTCTTCAGTCTCTCTTTGAGGTACCTTTGTTTTCCTCTGCTATTGAGGCCTCTTATGTTCCATGATGTAATAATCATTTCAACAATTTCAAGGGTTGTTGAAAGACCTCTGACAATGGAACTACTCTTCCATAATTTACTAATAGCTCCCCAACCATCTGGATGGATTCATTCATTGTTCTTCTACCCTGCTTCTTTCCCCCTTTTCCTAGGGTTCTTGTATCTTGTCCTTGACTGACTTGAGACCCTATATGATCTGGTTGAACTATGATAACTGAGCCTTGTTTGTCTTTATACTGTTTGAAATTTTCCTTATAGAGTTGCTTATGATCTTCTGGGATGAAGTGTTCATTTAGATGCCTCCATTCCTGTAGCAAATGTTTCGTCACTTGTTCTTCAACGCTTAGATCCTCTTTCGGGTTATCAATCTCCATTGGGTTTTGATCTATCATTTGCATTGTGGCCTCCTTTCCTTGGATCACTACTACCTCCTTACTCTTCAACTTATTTCCTTCTGGTTCTCTTTTTTCAGACTTTCTGTTTCCATGGTACTGTCAGGGGTTACCTACCTCATCTCATCCTCCTTGAGAATAGCGAACCGATTAGGGGCTCTTTTCTCTTTCTCATTTTGACTTGATCTCTAGTTACATGTCTACCTATGTTTCGTTTCCTCCTGTGCACCTCCTGAAAGCCTTCCCCATCTTCCCTTGCCATCGTTTCCCCCGCCCTTTTCTCCACATAGGGGTTCTCATTCTGGTTTAATGGGAAAGCTCGGTACAAATGGCCATATTCATGGCATCGACGACATCTAAAAGGAATATGTTCATAGTCTAGGGGTTGTTGCCATATCTCGTCATGGTATTCCAGTTCTATATAGTCTAGAAGCAGCTCAGTGATATTCATGTAGACACAGATACAAGAATAAGAGGTGTACCTGCCTTTTCTCGTAGAGTCTACAACTTTGACGAAGGTTCCAATAGAGTTACCTATCCCTTCCAAGATTTATGGATCCCAGAAGTCCATTAGTAGGCCAAAAATTTGAACCCAGATTGGGGTTGCCAAGATATCTTCCTGATCTGGGTTGTAGCATTCCTCCCAGTGTCTAATGAAAAGACTTGCATTATTAAAGAAATAGGGCCCATCTTCGAAAACCCTCTCTTCGTCTTCAAGGTTAGAGAAGATCACTATGAAAAACCCTTTTTCCCCAAGCTTGAGATCAATGACCCTTTTTCCCCAAGCTTGAGATCAATGTGCCCTTTCGGTTGCCACAACTGCTGGATCCATTTGATCAGTTCCTTCTCTGTTGGCCAAGCCCCAATGAATTTGCAGATAAGGGCATGGTCCTTCATGTATTTTCGATATTCCTCCAATTTATTGTTTGGAATAAAAAATATTGGTTTCTTAGTTGCCCTCGGCAGGCATTTACCTCCCAAGCCTGCTTGCCATTTAGCTCCCAAAACCGGCGTTCCTTTTCCTCTTCCTCCATTGCTGCCGGTTGCTCCATGTTGGCTAGATTCTCCTACTGTGATATTCCAGTAGGAGGGGATCTCCCCCCCTGCCATTCCACTCATGGCTTCTATTAGCAGGTCCATTGTGAGTCGATTTTGTAGTCCCTTGTCCATCACAAATGCTTGCAGAGTTGTCAGGACGGATCTGTAGAAACCCTACCTACTCACGCTGCCATCTCCCGCTCTCGCTCACCCAAAATTAATATCCCTTTTAAAAAACACTTTAATTAACAAATTCATATTAAACATTCATATAAATAAATTATTTATTTTTAATTTTTAATTTAAATAAATATTTTGAAGTAATAGAAAAATAATTTAACTCAAAATTCAACTTTGACTACATTTATAAATAAAATACTTATAACAAATGACTCTATCTCATGCACATTCCTGGAGATTTGCTAGTGTTTTGTAGGTCGGCACAGTCTGTTGGATCCACTAGACTGCATCATAAGTTTTTTTTTCTCTAGGCCAGTAGGTCGTGTGACGT
This sequence comes from Pinus tabuliformis, assembly GCA_031772625.1. Classification (NCBI taxonomy): domain Eukaryota; kingdom Viridiplantae; phylum Streptophyta; class Pinopsida; order Pinales; family Pinaceae; genus Pinus; species Pinus tabuliformis. The sequence goes on along the minus strand of CM062810.1, from coordinate 662,186,539 downwards.
ACTAAAGGCGTTAGGCTTGGTTGACTTATTAGCAGCCTCACATGGGGGGTGGGGGGGGGATCCTACCAAAACATGGTAAACGACACCTACATGGCAGTTGGAATGGAGAAACACTAGGATTAACAGATACAATAGAATGTACAGTAATGGAAGAAAAATAACAAGTTAAAGCCTGAGGGAAATATTCATCGAAAGTGACCAAAAACCCAAACTTCGTCAATCCCAATAGTCGACTAGAGAAGACTCGACAATTCATGAAAGACCACACTCTAATTTGTATATTCATGGGAATTTGGTTGAAAGAACAAGAGATTGTGTAATGGATCCAAACCAAATGAAACCCAAAAGGGCCAATCAAGTTGCACCTACAAGCCAAGGGTTTTTTTACGATTATGTTTACAGATCTAGTAGATCACAAAAGGGTCTTCGATACTGGGACATACTTTATGAACAATGTGGGTTTATTCATTTGTTTTTGGGAAGAATGTTACAACCGAAAAAGGAGAAATTTCTGGCATCCCTAGTGTGGGTTTGCCTCTTCTCCCTGCCCGATATTTATGGGAGTTGATATCTTAAAGGATATTCGGAATGCTATTGGGAATTTGTGAAGATCCCAGAAATCAAAAAGAGAAGAAGACATGCAACCTATGCTCAGATTTGTGCACATGAACATTTCCCAACCTCTTTTGGAGTCAATTTACCTAGAATACCATGATATAGTCTGGGTGCAACCTATCGACTATGAGCATGTGCCATTAAAATGAAACCAGTGCCATGAATTTCTTTCTCTTTCAAGATTGTCCACTCACGATAACAAAAGATTAGCAACATGAAAATAATAAGGATGAGGATGGTTTCCAACCAATAAGTTCGAGAAGACGCATAATTTATTGGAAGCGGTAGCCTAACCAAGGCAGTTGAAAGACTCAACGCACCAAAGCAGTATCGATGCAAAATGAGGCTCCAACGAAAACACATAAAATTATTGATGAAAACCATTTCACAATTTTGGGGGAGATGGATAAACTTGGTGATGTGGAAATCCAGTTAGAACAAATGGAAATACAACTCATTGATGTGGACTAATAGAAAAAACAAAGGAATATAAAATCCAACTCCCAATAGGAAATCACTAGAAGATCAAGAGGAAGATCGTAAGCTTAAGGAGGTTCTAATTCACACCCGCAATATCTTGGAAGTAGAGGAGAAGAACAATAGAATAAATGCAGATGAAAAAATGATGCTAGAATTCTTTTGAGTCTGGGTCAAGGCAGATGTCAAAGACATTCCCTCCAACCAGCTGGTTCACTTCTAAAATTTATTTAGACAATTGTGTGCAATATTGGCTAAGACAAATGGGGACTCAAGGCCACCAATCCATGTTAAGAAGAGTGGAAAACAAAGTCTTTCCTACTCAGATCCACCAATAATTGAAAAAGGGAAGAAGAGAAGAAAATCTTCAAAGGAAGCAAGAAAATTTTTGTTGAACTCTGGCTAGATGAGCCAAGTTATGGAATACTACCCCAGAACCCTCCACCTTACCCAATGAAAATAAATTCATGGAGCATTCAAGGCTTAAATAGTAAAGGTAAGCTCCACTATTAAAAAAAAACACAATAAGGAGAGACCAGAAATCGTGTTGCTGCAAGAGACCAAAGTTGCAGGTGACAAAATGGTTGAGATTCTTCAAATTTTTTGGTAAGAAAAAGAAGCAATGACCATCGACACCAAAGTTACAACAGGTGATCTTGCAGTCATTTGGGATCCCCATTAGGTTATATTCCAAGATTAGATAGGAGAAACACATAGCTTGAATCGACGGTTTAAGTGTATTGGTTTAGAGGATTTGATCAGTTTGATGGTAGTCTATGGTCCCCTCATCCCCAATAAAAAGGAGAAATTTCTAAAAGAATTAAAGGTAATTCAAGACTCCCTCCAAGATGCTGGGTGGATTCTAGGGGGATATTTCAACATGATCCGTAACATGAAGGAGAAAAATGGTGGGGTTCAAAGAGAAGATCCTATATCCACAATGTTTAATGATACAATTCATGCTCTAAAGCATATGGATTTAGAGACCCATGATGGCATTTACACTTGGAATAGTAGGAGGGATGACCATCAGAAAATTGCTAACAGAATAGACATATTCCTTATCTCTGAAGAGATAATTCTCCAGGATATCCATTTAGAAGCAATGATCCTCCTAGATCACTGGCCTATCTAGATGGAAATAGATTTGAAGTCACCGCCTAAGATTAGACCTTTCATATTTGAGATTTTCTAGCTTAGACATCCAGGATTTGTGAATAAACTTAAACAGTGGTGGAAGGAAATTGATGTCTAAGAGGAGAATAATATGAAAATCTTCCAATGGAAAGCTAAAAGAGCCAAAGCTAAAAATAAAAACTTGGAACAAAGAAGAGTTTGGAGAGATCCTTGTGGAGAAAAAGAAGCTAGAGGAAAAAAAGGAATCAATCCAAAGCTAAATCATAAGAGAAGGCCACTCAGAGGCTTTAATAGAGGAAGATTGCAAGATCATGTATGAGCTTGAAGAATGCCCCAAACTGGAGGAGGTGGTTTGGAAACAAAAGTCCCATATCCAATGGTTGAAGGCAGGGGAAAAGAATACCAGATTCTTTCACCGCTCCATGATCAACCATAAACAAAACAATATGATTTTCTCTCTCACATCCAATGGTTGAATCTGATTGGAAAATAATCAAGAAATGGCCCAAGAGTTGACTTCTCGTTTTTCAAACCTTATGTCAGAAGGTAACCAGGATAGATTAGCTGCCATTGATCATGTCACAAATCACATCCTGCGATTAATATCAGATGAGAAAAATGTGACCTTGATGAGAGAAATCTTGTTTGAGGAAGTGGAATCGATAGTTAAGGAAATGCCAACCAACAAATTTCCAGGATTAGGCAGATTCACATCTCAATTATTTAAGGCCCATTGAAATTTTATCGGGGTAGATACAGTCACCATGGTAGAAGAATCTCTAAGAATAAAGCAGGCTTGGTCAAGGTTAAATGTGAACTTCCTCACCTTGATCCCAAAGACGAATGTGGCAAGTTACCCTAATGGATTCTGCCCAATTTCACTATGTAATGTGATTTATAAAATCATATCGTCATTCATAGTTCGGATATTGAAATCCCTTATATACCATATTATTAGTCCAAAACAATCAAGGATTGTGGAGGCAATGAAAATTATTTATGGGATTGTGTTAGCCCACAAAATCATACACTTCCTAAGAAGCTGCAAAAAACCAGGAATTTTGATCAAATTGGATCTCTCTAAAGCCTACGACCATTTGCACTAGAAATTCCTCTCTTGTACCCTGGTGGTGTTCAGGTTCTCTAAGGTCTGGATTTGTTGGATTCGATCGTTTATCTCCACACCCTTCTTCTAAATTCTCCTCAATAGATCCTCCATGAGTACCTTTCATCCCTCTGGGGGTCTGCATCAAGGTGACCCCGTTTCTCCTTTCCTTGTTTATCATTGTAGTAGAAGGTTTGGGGCGGTTAATCAGGGAGGCAACCCAATATGAACAACTTTAATGCTTGAAAGTTCCAAGCACTAAGTTCCCAATGACCCACTAGCAATTCATGGATGATAACTTGCTTTATGGAGAACCGTCGATTCACAAAGCGCGCACCCTAGGCGAAATCCCGGAGGACTTCCAAGAAGTGTTAGGTATGGCTATCAATGAAAATAAATCTAATTTGTAATTTTTTAACACTCCTAATCCTATTCAACAACATCTGGCTTGTATTACGGGATTTTCCATTAACTCTCTCCCGACAAAGTATCTAGGGGTTCCCCTTGTGGAAAATCCCTTGAGAATTTCCTATTGGAAGGAGGCTTGCAGTAAACTAATGAAGAAATTGTCCAATTGGACTTTTCGGGCATTAAACTTGGCAGGTCGGGCCACATTGCTAAAGGTGGTTCTGTAGGTGATCCCCATATATCAACTATCAATTCTCCCCACTCCCAAAGGAATCTATCAGGAGATCGTTTCCATCTTTCAAAAATTCCTATGACATGGCTCTAGTACACAGAAGAAATGGGATTGGTATTGTGGGATAAGCTATGCCTTCAAAAATCCTGCGGGGGATTGGGATTGAGGAATCCAGAGCTGATAAACAATGTCACTGGCGCTAAAATATGGTGGTGTTGGATCAAGGGGGCATAAAACTCTGGAAACAAATCTCAACTAGGAAGTATAGCCATGATAGAAATCCAATGGAAATATTGAGATCTGCATAACTTCTAGCGGGATCGATGCTATGTAACCTTTCTCGAAGGAATAACCACCTTATTAGGGATCACTTCTTCTAGGAAATACAAGATAGGGCCTCAACATACCTTCCAAAGTTGGATAATAATAATGATCTAGCAGTAATAAGAGAGGTTCTAAGAAATCACAATGCTAGGATAGTTGTTGATTATTGGAGATGTAGAAATTCCCAAGAATACTAGAGAGTATGCAAGACTAGAGCTAAGTGGTAGCTAGACCACAACATTGAACATTGGTCAATCTTTAGAAAAATTCTCTAGGAGAAAAGAATCCTAATATCCAGAAATTTAGACAAATTAAGATGGGGATATCGAGCACATGGCTCTTTCTCAATTAAGGAAACCAATTATATTATAGTGGATCACATCTCTCTACCTCGAGAGTTGATTTGGAAAAAATCTAGGAGTCGAACCTTTGGCCAAAGGTTTCTCATTTTTTATGGCTAGTAGACCACATACAACTTCATACATGGGATCACCTCCTTAGAAAAGGATATGTTGGACCATCATGGTGCCCAGTCTATGAAAGTCATGAGGAAACAATGGAACGTTTGTTGAATACCTATCAGGAAGCAAACATTTTATGGGCAGATGTGGAAAGAACTTTTGGACACTTGGATTGCTCGCGTAACAACCTAGTTGACACTATAAAGCAATGAAGGATGTCCTTATTCAAAAACCCCACTGTTAACAAAGTCTTGGTGTTAGTTCTAAGATTCTTTCTTTAAAACATTTGAAAAGGTTGCAATAGAATCATTTTTAAAGATAAAGAACCATCAACTTAGACAATTTGGCATACCACTAAAGAAAATATCTGAGAATCTATTATGGTGGAACAATGGACGGATAATGATTGGAAAGCCAACAAGGAGGAAGCCTTGTTACTCTCAAAATTGAACCTTTCTCCAGCGATTTTGTTCCAACGACTCCCATGTGATAGGAGTACGCATTTAACTACATTCCTCCTATAGAGGGTTTTGTAAAAATAAGTTTTGACGGGGCCTCTAAAGGGAACCCCAAGCCTGCATGGTACGTAGAATCCTTCGGTATTCAGTAAGAAATACTTTGGGCATCTATGTGGGATCTTGTGGATCAAAAACCAACAATGTCACAGAATTAACAACCCTTGTGAAAGGGCTTCAACTAGATCAGAAGATGAAATTAACCAAGATCCAACTTTGAGGGATTTGAGCCTAGTCATTAATATGGCTCAAAAGATCACCAATGGCTCCCCCACCTTCAAATTAATCAAAAGTTGGCACCTGGAATCTTAAACATCAAGGACCATGGATTTAATTCATATATCTTGTATATAATCCTTGCATATACAAGATGAACATGGAATAAGGTGGCAGATTGGCTGGAAAATTGGGGTATCCTTGAAGGCCACTAGGATTTCGCCTCATGCTAGCATTCAATATTAGGTTCTTCCGATTTAGATCCAAGAGATCTAGAAATTATAGAGTGAATGGTGGATAAGGAAATTTCCTTCCCGCTGGGGGTGATTGACTTGGGCGATTTAAGCCCCCCCACACGGTTGTAATGAAGTCAGGGTATGGCAAGTACGAGAGGTCGAGTAGCTTGCCAACGAATGTTATGGATATTTTGTTAGTTATTATTCCCCTCACAATAGTTGCAGTGAGAAGAAACATCATTTACGAGATGAAAATTTGCAGTTTGGAAGGTTTCACCTACTTGGTTTATTTTGAGAGACTCTTTAGAGTGCCAAGTTGGGTCTTATGAGTTGTTACAAGGTGGCATGAGAAAGAAATGCTGCAAGTAAGATCTAACCAAGTCATCATATGGGATCCTAGGTCGAAGCTTGAACAAGGATTGGATCTATCCGGCTGACTTATAGTTGCCCTTGGCTTAGCCTGCATGTGTCCAACCTCACGGCCTTAGCTCTGGAGTATGAAGGCAACCGTGGAGGTAATTATGTCCTTTTAGGCTTTGTTTGTGTTGCATGTTAATGTTTTTTGTGTGTGGTATATGAAATAATATGAGAGGTGGGTTTTGAGTATGTGGTTTGTTGGTGGGTGATACGGGTGCAAGGGAGGCCTATGGCTTGTGGGGTGGAAGTTTGTGCAGTTGGGAGAGTTTGTTCTCAACTTAGTATGGTCATAATTTTAGGGTTTTCTCAGCTCTTGGCATTCCAAAGGCATAGTGGGTGTTTGAGGAGGGAGTGGCCAACACTGAACCAAAACGTCATTGGTCCTCCGCTTCAAGGTATTTTCAATCTTGGTGTTGTCATTTCTATGTGTTGTCAATTTTGTTGATTTTGCCAGTTTTCAGGGTCTTGGGCTCATCTTGTCTCTTGGGGAAATTTTGTTGCAGTGCTAGAGTTTGGATGTGTGTGGTTCAATATGTCTACATAGGGTGCTCCTCGAGTGGGGATTTTTCCCCACTGCTTAGCCTTGGTGGGGGGTTCATCAAGTGCATGCGACAAAGATAATAGGCCAACATGGGCATGCTCGACGAGGTGGTGGCCTCCATGGGTAGTAGGGTGCTCGAGCTGACAAGGAAGAGGAGATGAACGAGGATGAGGTGGGAGGTATGGATGTGGGAGGTGAGGTAGCCCATGCCGAGTCCACTCTCCAGTCCACATAGAATAACCACCCTCCCTTGGCACAACATTTGAGCAATTGCAGGATATCTAGGCCAACCTGGACATCCTACGCAATCATAGGTATGAGGACCAGAACGAGATCGTGGCCTACATCAACGATGTGCAATACAGTCAGAGCAAGATTCTGGAGCAGATTGCATCGGTTTGACGCAACTAGCACCGCAACAATGAGAGAATGTATGAAATCGAGGCACATTTGGCTCACATTGACTATCATGTTTAGGAAGTTCACAACCCTCCAGTTGCTCAAGGTGGTCAAACTCAAACCCCCCTAAATGATATGTTGATTGCTAGTTTCTTTTTAGCTTTGTACGTATTTTAGAACATTTGGCCATTTTGTCCATGGGATATATGTAATGAATGGGCACATCTCTTATGTTTTTGTCCGACTCTCCTCCCTAACAAATACAGTCGTAGTGAAGCGCAGAGAGTTGATGCCCTTTAGGATGTAAACTCTCTTTCTCATACAATAATGAAAATTCCTTGACTAACAATGTCGCAGAATTAACAACCCTTGTGAAAGGGATTAAACTAGCTCGGAAGATGGAATTAACCAAGATCCAACTTTTAGGAGATTCGAGCCTAGTCATTAATATGGATCAAAAGATCATCAATGACTCCCCCACCTTCAAATTAATCAAAATTTGGCGCCTTGAGTCTCAAACATCAAGGATCATGGATCTAATTCATTTATTCATGTATGTAGTCACTACACATACAAGATGAACATGGAATAAGGTGGCAGATGGGCTGGCAAATTGGGGTATCCCTGAAGGCCATCAGGATTTCGCGCCATGTTGGCATTCACTCTTAGGCTCTTTTAGTTTGGATCCAAGAGATCTAGAAATTATAAAGTGAATGGTGGATAAGGACAATTCCTCCCCGCTGGGGTGATTGACTTGGTAAGCGAGCTATCTTGGGGTGAATTAAGCCCTCCCACATGGCTGTAATGAAGTCAGGGTATGGCAAGTACAAGAGGTTGGGTGACCTAATGGCGAATGTTTTAGAGATTGTGTTAGTTCTTATTCCCCTGGTGATAGTTGCAGTGAGCAGAAACATCATTTAGGAGATGAAAAGTTGCAGTTTGGAAGGTTGCACCTGCTCAGTTCATTCAGAGAGGCTCTCTAGAGAGCCAAGTTGGGTCTTAGGAGCTATTACAAAGTGACATGAGAAAGAAATGTTGCAAGTAAGAGTCGACCAAGTCATCATATGGGATTCTTGGTCGGAGCTTGAACAAGGATTGACTCTGTCTAGTCATCTTGTCGCTGCCCTTGGCTTAGCCCGCGGGTGTCCAACCTCGCGACCTTAGCTCTGGAGTATGAAGGCAACCGTGGAGGTAATTATGTCCTTTTGGGCTTTTTTTGTGGTGCATGTTAATGTTTTTCTTGTGTGCTATGAGAAATAATATGAGCAATGGGTTTTGAGTTTGTGTTCCGCTGGTGGGTGGTTCAGGTGTAAGGGAGGCCTTTGGATTGTGGGGTGGAAGTTTGTGCAGTTGGGAGAGTTTGTTTTCAACCCAGTATGATCAGAATTATGGGGTTTTCTCGATTCTTGGCAATCCAAAGGCACGGTGGGTGCTTGAGGAGGGAGTGGCCAACACTGAACCAAGTTGTCGTTGGTCCTCCGCTTCAAGGTATTTTCGATTATGGTGTTGCCATTTCTATGTGTTGTCAATTTTACCAATTTCGCTAATTTTAGGGGTCCTGGGCTGGTATGGTGTTTTGGGGAAATTCTGTTGTTGTGCTAGGGTTGGGGTGTGTGTGGTTAAGTGGTTCCCTACATAGGGTTCTCCTCGGGTGGGGCTTTTCCCCTATTGCTTGGCCTTGGTGGGGAGTTCATCAAGTGCAGACAATGGAGATGATACGCCAAGATGGGAATGCTCAATGAGGTGGTGACCTCTGTGGGTAGTAGGGTGCTCGCGCTGACAAGCAAAGGAGATGAAGGAGGATGAGGTGGGAGGTGAGATAGTGCATGCCCAAGTCCACTCTCTAGTCCGCGTAAAAAAACCACCCTCCCTTGGCATAATAATCGAGCAATTACGGGACATCCAAGCCAACCTAGACATCCTCCGCGAACATAGGTACGAGGACCAGAACACGATCGTGGTCTACATCAATGATGTCTAGTACAATCAGAGCAAGATTCTAGAGCACTTGGCTTCAGTAAAGCAAAGAAAGTTGAAAGCCTTCATAATGTAAGTTGTCTTTCTCTAATAATAATAAAATAATGAAAATTCATTTACTAACAAAACAAAATAAATACTTATAACAACCCAATATTGATGGGGAAAACAAAATAAATACTTATAACCACCCAATATTGATGGGGAAGGCCAAAATCTAACTTCCCTACCTAACCTAAAAAATTATTGCAATTTTTATTTTAGTTTCTTATTGTATATTAAATATAGTCAATTATTTTGTTTAATATTTCCCACAGTGAAATAAATTACTATAAATTTCTTTTAATTATTACATTTCATATTAATTTTTCGAATATCCTATTGAATGTTTAAAAAAATAAATAAATTAGGATAAATCCCCCAGCAGTCGATCATCAGATCCTATGCAAATTACCCACCAGATTGGTTGTTAAGGAAGCATTAATTGGATGCTTCATGCCACCGCTACCCATGGCCGCTTTCCTGACCGATTTGAAGCTGGGGAGGCAATCTGAATCACACAAATGGCATGGCAGACCTTCTGGAGTGGTTGAACATTTGGTTGGCGTGTTGTATGTATATTATTCTATTCACAAACGCAGTGAACAAATCACAGCCTACGTGCAAAACGGTCTCTCTCTCAGACAATGAAAATCATGGAAGGCTTCAGGCCGAGCGGGATGCTGCTAGTCATAACTGTCATGGCACTTCTGTTTCACACATTTCCTTCAGAAGCCATTAATGATATGAACAGCTTGATGCAGAACCATAAGAACGTGGAAGCAGCAGAAGAAGAAATGTTTCTGAGTGGAGATTATGGCAACACGGATCCCTCGCCATCGCCCACAAGAGTGGTAGCAGCACCTATACTCCATGCACAACGCGGCCGACTTTCTAAGTGCCCACCAACTTCACCCGCCACGAACAACATTGCTTCTCCTTGCAACCGTCGCGGGTGAGAGGAATATCATTATCCACACCCTTACAAATCTTTCACATATGATGATCCACACCAGTATTACAGAAGGTTAACGAAAAATTAAGAACAAAATGATATATGTTTGGTATTGGTTTTCTATTTATTTGTTTACGGTAATTATAATGTTTTTAGTATTATGGTTGTTTTATATTTATTGATTTTATTAATATAAAATAATTATTTACGAGGAATATGATTATAATATTGTTGGTTGAGAGATGATATTTTGGATTTATTATTTTTTAGATGAATATGTGTTTCATGATTCATTGAGTGATTTCTTTTTAATAATATGTTATGATTTATGTTTTGATATAATGAAGCTATTAGAAAGCAGCTATTTTTTTTACATGTTATGATATTAATTATTGATTCAAACTTGATATGTGAAGTATGTGGGAAATGAGCGAAAATTATTCTCTAAATTTATATGGTTATAGTTTATCTTTCATTTATTTGGGTACCTTAATATTTTTACATTTGAACCTAGTTTCATTTTATTTTATTTAGGTAAGAGACATTTGAACCTAGTTTCATTTTATTTTATTTAGGTAAGAGAATGGGAAGGTATATACACATTTTTAGGAGAGAGTTGTTATTTAGTGAGAGATTAGACAAGAGATGTTATTTGTGTTGGGAGCTAGATTTTGGGAGAACTATTATATATTCTTTCTTAAGAAAGAAAATGTGTAAATTGTGAATTGATGAGAACAATTTAATAATTTATACAATTAGTGTTTGTGTGGATGTATAAGACTAGGGGTATGCTAAACCAATTGGGGGTGTATTGCCCATTATTTGATCAGAATAATTGCTTTTCCGCCCTTAAGACTCCATAGTTACAATTTTCATCTAATCAACTTAGGGCTTTCAAGATGATTGTTACACACCCAACCCCTTAAGTTACCTTAAGAAGGTGGGTGTTATAAATTTTGTTTTCTTTTAATTTCTTTAAATCCTACCTAGTCTCCATTGTATTTTTTTATTGAGATATTTCATGATATAAAATGTGTCTTTTTTTAGTCCGGGACACCAAGATATGGCCCTTAGAATCCTTTTACACTAGTGCTACATCAACATGTTTGTACAAATGACGCATGGCACATGATGTGGCAACTAGTGCTATGTGACTCCTAGGATGTATCTTTCTCACACTAAGATAACTTAGCGATGTCTTAGTCGTCCCTTACCTTCCTCATGAATTCCTTCTTTTTGATAGATTTTTATCTTTCTTCTCATAACTTTTATTCATTTATTACATCATGTCCACTTGAAATGATCATACCAAATTAAATTAAATTAAATGGTAGTCATATAAATATGCATCAAGATACTTACCTCATATGGCATCTTACAAATTAAATTCTAAAAAACCTATACCAAATCAAGATATTTACTATTTACATCTAAATCGAGATATTTAGACCACATTCCCAAAACACTTATTCTTTTAATATTTATTTAAGCATAAATAAATTAAAACCAAATCCAAAATCGTACCAAATTTCCATCACCAAAAAAAATTTGAGATAAATATAAATTTACAACCCTATTATAAATTCATTTAATGCCTTAAGAACATAAATGAATTGAGACCAAGTCTTACCACTCACGGAATGAATAAGATAGAGATAAATTTACAACCTTATTCTAAATTAATTAGATGCTGGTAATATTTCCTTATGCACATAACAATGTTTCCCTATTCGCTAAGGTGTAATAATTTTTTTTCCACATGCATATACACATATAATTTGTTGAACAAAATGTGAACAAAAATATCAAATTTATATTTCACATTAATATAAATAAACTAATTATTTTAATTATAAAATTAAATAAATATTTTAATTTTTTAAAGATTATAAATTAATTTAATTCAAAATTAATCTTTAAATTTTAATTATTAATATTAAAGGGTAAAAAAATTTTAACATAAGAAAATTGCACTATTTTGGAAAATTAGTCCCCAAAGCCGCAACAGTCATGAGTTAATAAATATAATTCAGGGTGCACTTGAGAAGTGAAAAAGAGCAAAAAAATAAAAAATCAGAATCAAATTTTTTTCCTGTGAATGCTTGTTTTGATGAGAAATACAAAATGGCAAGGAGAATCATGAAAAAAGTAGATGAGCAGAAGATGAATGTAAATGTATATAAGCAGATTTTAAAAAGGAAAAAAGACGAGTTCATGCAAATAAGGGGGGAAGAGTTAATATATTTAGGCAAGAAAGGAAGACAAAGGACTTGGTTGAACTTCAAGAAGAATATCTAAAGTGGGGAATGAGCATTCTGGCACTGTACATCATGCAAAATAACAACAATGTCATTCGACAAGGATTCCCAAGAGATTGGACAACTAGTCTCGCAATACCCCTTTCTAAAAGTGGAGACATTAATAATCCTTCCAACTATAGAACCATCATGATCAATCCTTTGTTTGCAAAGCTTTTTAGCGGCATGGTAGAAAATATAGTTGATAAGTGGGCAGAAGTAAAAGAAAAAAAGGCAAAAGGGCAAGTGAGTTTTAGGCTGAAGCATTCTATAGTAGATCATGGTATCACACTTAGACATATTATTGAAAAGGTTTGTGGGGACAAAAAAGAAGTATTTTTCTGCTTTGTTGACTTCAAAAAGGCATTTGACATGGTCTCTAGAGATAAGTTGTGGCATAGAATGGAAGAACTTAAAATTCCTTTGCAATATAGAGTTGTTGTCCATAGGCTTTATGAAGAGGTGAAAGTCAAAATTAGAACTTTAGCAGACATTTTAGAAATTTTTGGAGTGACATCGGAGTCAAGCAAGGTTGCCCTTTATCCCCTACCCTTCTTGGTTTATATATTGACAAATTGGAAGAGTGGAAAAACCTGTAAGGTGGGATGGTGTTAGGTTGGGGGAGTTTGTGATAAAACTTCTTTGATATGTTGATGATCTTGTATTGATTGCTAAATCGGCCCATGGATTGCATATGCACCAATATGCCCTTGAGAATTTTTGTAAAGCAGTGGGGATGCAAGTCAATACTAGTAAGACCAAAATAATGAGTTTTTCTAATAAAAGGAAGCAAAGCCAACATACGTTCTTTGTTGAAGGAAACCTTCTTAAAGAAGTAAATGAATACAAGTACCTCGGGATCGATTTCAACAACAAGCTTAATTTGGAGCATTGCAGAAAGAAGAGAAATTTAGGAGGGTGGAAAGCATTATATGCACTTCAAAATAGATGTAGAGAGACCGAGTTATGGGATTGGAAAACGATTAAAGTGGTTTTTGGAATCCTAGTTTGTCCAATCATGAGCAAGTTCAAAATAAAAAGTTTGGTTCGTTATGAGATAATGTTGAGTGAAATAGGAGCAACTCCCATCGAAGCCATTGCTATGGTGCTGTCTTATAAGGTATCTAAAAAGAATTGGGCAAATGAGAGTAGGTAGATGACTGAAAGTTATCTTCAATGAAGGCATGAGTGAATGAAAGAAATCATGGATGAGAAAAAACAACAAATGGATGAAAAAATGGAATATTCATCTCAATGCATGTCCCACAAATAGCAAGGAGTTAAAGAATTTTGTTATGGAGAAGTTAAGTAAGTGTATATGATGAAAAGAGTTGGGTAAAAAGAAGAAGTACAGTGTTAAGGAATTCAACCCCACTTGTGATCTCCAACAAAAAGAGTACATTGGAGCTAATATTCCGTGGAGAGTAAAGATTCTTATTTCTTAATTAAGAACTAATTCACATAAATTTTGGTGTGAAAAGGGATGATGGAAGAGACCTAAAGAAGTTTAGGAAGAATGAGTGTGTATTTTTTGCACTTCTAGGGCAGTGGAATCGGAAAAGCATTTCATTTTAGAATGTGATGCTTTCAGAGATATCAGAGACAGTTATAGCAGTATGTTAGCTTAATAGTCCCATAAACTACTTTTAGTGTCGTGGACTTTAAAATATCATTTGTTCATTCATAAATAAAATACTTATAACAACCAACCACCAAAACTAATAACCAAGGCCAAAACCTATTATCCCTACATAAACTAATAAATTATTACAAATTTTATTTTAATTTCATCTTATATATCCAATAGAGTCAATAATCACATTGTTTATTAAAATTTCACATATTGAAATAAACTACTATAAATTTCAGCTTCAAATTCCATACTAATTATCCTAAATTGGATTTTATATTAAATTTTTACCTATCCAATTGAATGTTTTAATAAAGATAAATCCCCCAACAGCGGATCATCAGATCCTATGCAAATCAGCCACCAGATTTGTGGGCATGAAGCATTAATTGGATGCTGCTTCATGCCACCGCTAGTCATGGTCCTGCCCGATTTAAAGATGGAGAGACAATCTGAATCACAAAAATAGAATGACAGACATTATGGAGTGGCCGAACATTTGGTTGGCATGTTGTATATATACTATTCATCAACACCACCATTCACAAACGCAGTGAACAAATCACAACCATCCTGCAAACGGTTTCTCTCGCAGAAAATGAAGATCATGGAAGGCTTCAGGCCGAGTGGGCTGCTGTTGGTCATAACTGTCATGGCACTTCTATTTCTCACGTTATCTTCAGAAGCCATTAATGATACGAACAGCTTGATGCAGAACCATAAGAACGTGGAAGCAGCAGAGGATGATTATTCCAACCCAGATCCCCCGCCAGTGTCCAACACGGTAGGATCATCACCTGTACCCCATAAGCACCAACCAACTCCGCCCGCCATGAACGATATTGATGGTAAATTTTGAGAATATTTACTTCTTTCAATCAGATTTCAAAATATTTCAGAAAACTTTTGGTATGGTGTTGTTTCTTGGTATCATTTTCAGTTTGTCGGAGTGAAAATAAAAGCGTATTATTTTATATATGTCAGCGTTCAGGATTGGACATGGATTGTTGGTAATTTCGATTCTCGAATTATGACAAGATCTGTTTCCTGTTTCCTGAGAGTGTCTTGTAATAAAACCTATGTACTGAGATTACCTCCTGGATTCCTGTACGCAAGAGCAGGAAGTTGTTTTTAAAAAAATAAAAAATTACATTTTATTCCAGGGATCTGCTAATTGTAGCAAGCTTAGTGTTGGATTCTGAGCACCATCGGGTCACGGTAAGGGCTATGCCATGTTGGCATGATGGGGAGCATAAAGGATACGGGCATAGATGTAGGTATGGAATGCTCAGTGCATATGAAGGAGAAGGCTGTTGTGCGTTCTGATGCATTGAGCATGAACTGGGTTTCTGATTGAATTCTGTTTATTTATTTATTTATTATTGGATGTGGTTGGAGATTTTATGAATTATGATAATATATATACTATAGAGGTAGTTTAATTTAATTTATTAAAATTTGGTTATAGAATTTTTAAATAATATTATGATTTTTTATTTTTTTATTGTTATTTAAAATATATTTTTGAATAGGAGTTGTCTATAATGCGATTTTTTGGAGATTCCGATGACGGAATCCGGCGGAAGAAATTGAGATTAAATGATGATTTGTTGCAGTTAAAATGGTTTTTTAACTGTATATTTGGATTCAGCACCCTGAAAAACCCCTGGGACGCTTTGATTGTGCAGAAACTAGCTATCAAATTTGCGATTCCAATAAATTGCTGCCGGATTTTCACCAGAAAAACCCGCCAGAAAAGCTTTCAAAAAGTCACGTTATGAATTTTTTTTGAAATATTTAAAGTTTATAGATTAAATAATTTAAATTTAAGTTTTTTCATATTTCTCATATTTAATTAAAATTAACAAAATCTGGAAAAAAATCTTTAGTCTATTAATTAGACTACCTTATCTATAAAATAATTTTTTCCCAAATTTTAGTTTAAACTTTGGAAAAAAATATTAAAAATAAAAATAAAATTATATACATTTTATATAATATTTGTTTTTTAAATGTATATAATTGTAGATTTAAAATTATAATATTATCCATTATAATTAATTGAATTATAAGGATAATAACTTAATTTTTATTTTAAATGATTTTAATAATTACACTGCAAAAATTACATATTTTTTATATAATAGCGATTTTTAAAAATGTACATATTTGTAAATTTAAAATTATAATATTATCCATTATAATTTAATTAATTATAATGATAAGAACTTAATTTTTATTTTAAATGATTTTAACAATTCCACTGCAAAAATTACATATTTTTTATATAATAAAGCTTTTTTAAAATGTATATATTTTTAAATTTAAAATTATAATATTATTTATTAATTAATTGAATTATAATGATAATAACTTATTTTTATTTTTATTTTAAATGGTTTTAATAATTATAATGCAAAAATGAGACTTCATGGAATAGATATTATTATTGAATAAAGAAAAAATTATACCCAAAAAAACATAACACATAATGTGCATGATCTATGTAAATGTTCAAAAATTACATTCAATATTATCATGTAAATGATCTAAACTTTGGATAGTTTCACCAAAAGAGGTAATTGTCAAAACACAATACCATTATAAACATAAACATAAAAGCAAAAAACATTAAATATTTAAGATTCTTCTTTCTTTAACATCTTTCGAGATGTCATATACTCTAGCCCGGTTAAGGAGATTCGCATCAACCCATCCAATGTAGCTAATGATAATTTTTTTCTTCAGAGATCCTTTATTATGTTTTGTCTTGAGAATCCTCTTTCACATTTGATTGTACTTGCAGGAATAGTAAGTATTGCCTGCCATAACTTTGACATGTTAGGAAAAATTGTATGCAACCATGTAACATAAAAAATCCTCCAAACATCTTTCATGGCTGCACCTCACTTTCACAATAAGAATGCTGTAAATGTTGAAAAAGTTTTTCGAGCCAACGCTTTGAATTTCGTTTTATCCTGTGAACATCCTCTAAATAATGGCAAGGGCTAAACAACCTTGTTGAGTTGAAAAATGCAAGATTAGGGAATCTTCATTTCAAACTCTCTACAAGAGCTTGAACATAATCTTTTCCAAGTTGTTTGCAACTCTCTATTGAACCTTCAATACAAGGTTTCCATGATAGTTTTTTATATCAACACAATCATCACATGCATGTGGAATTGCTACAAATCGTAACTCATGCCTATGAACAAGCTCCTCCTTATCACAAATTTCTAGAAAACCAAATTTAGAAGCATCTAAAAATTTAGATAAATAACATGTGCCATATGCAAATGTGTCACTTCTTTAAAACCACCTTTTTAAAGTGTTTACAGTGACATGTATGATTGCCCTTAAAGAGGTGACATCAACGTACTCTTCTTGGAATTTCTTGCTCAACTTGTTTAATTCACACATTATATCTGCAAACATATGTAAACAAATTTTTTCTGAAAAGATCCTTGCCTTATCATACCATGATTCTTTTCTTTCATTTTTCCACAATGTTAATATGGGAGGCATAAGTACAACAAGTCTTTCAATGACTTGTCCCTTTGAAAGCCATCTAACTCCATGGATTTGAAGAGCTTGGAGAGTTTCAAGTTGCCTAAGTTCCTATAGAGCAATAAGTTGACTATTTCTTTTTGTCGAATTTTTCGCCCAAGAATATACCTTATTTGCAAATTTCTCAACAAACAATAATTCAAGTATTCTTTTTGAAGCATCTGACGCAGCTCAAACTTCATGATGAGAAATGCAGTGCACCTAGAATATTAGGTACATCTTCTTTCAAAAAAGTAATAAAACCATTTTCATTATCAACCATTGAAGAAACACCATCCGTGGAAACTCCTATAAATCTTTCTTTTATAGGACCCCTTGATTCCATTAAATGTTTGATTGCATCATAAGTTGTTTTCCCTCTTCCATCACAAACATTTATGAGCTTTAAAAACTATGAAATTGGAGGCCTCAATCCTTTTGAGTTTAAAAACACGGCATAAACCACAAGATGTTTCTCTAAGCTACGATCTATACTTTCATCTAGCATCAATGAAAAGAAAGGGCTATCTAGCATTTTTGAAATTTGTAGCTCTTCAAGATATTGGGATATGGAAAAAGGGAATTCTTTTGTAGACATGTGATTTCTTTAGGATGCATAATCTTTATTCTTTGGTATATTTGGTGTTTTTAAAGACATTGAAAACAAACAAAAAAAAATCATATTTTGAGAGCGGTATATCCTCTTGCACCATCCAATACACTAATTTCATAGTAGTAATGACTCTTTCTTTGTTCCTATCATCAATGCATGCAATGTGTTCTGTAATAGGCTTTGCTTTCTTTTCATTTCCACATATCCACTTTTCTTGTGAAAGTTTATGGATGCTTGAACTAACATGAACAAATATAAAATCATGTTGCAAGGTAGAGAAACCAATGCTAATTCGCCATGGCCCTATTGCCTTATGTGTTTCACAATATGAGATTTCATAATTGTTTTCCCTTCATGCTTTGCCTCTCTCAACCACTTATACTTAATTTTCCATTGCTCACGAAACTCTCTTGTTACTTTCATTTTTTTTTCTTTTGGGTGATAGGTTCCCCCCTTAACATTCTTCATATGCCCCAACGTATCTAATTTTTCATTATGCCCTAAGATATCTAAATTTTCATTCAGATCAAAATTACGATCATTTTTATCAGGATATGAAACTTGAGATGTAGTAGACCATCCGAAAAATGTTTTGATAGAACGCTGATTCCTTTATTTTGAAGACATTTTTTATATATATAATACCTATATAATAACAATAAATTAATTAGATATATATGAATTTCAATTCATCAATTAAAAACATATTATAAATTTATTTTTTTCACAGACTTAATAGATTACAAAAAAAAATAGTGTTAATCTCATGGCTTTTAAAATATTTTTGAATTTCAAAATTAACTAATAGATAAAACCTTTCAAAATTGCGACAAAATTAAAATAGGTAAAATAAGTAAAGTAATTTTAAATAGAGAAAATAAGTTAAAACATTTGAACAATGTTATCCCAAAATTGAAAATCATTTTTTCAAAACTAATCTTTAATCCTTCACCATATTATGAGATAAAAACCACATGCTTCGGCGAATGAGCCTCTAGCCTCAATCAACTAGTGTATTGTGAATAACTTTATTTGCAAAGTCGAGACTCTTCACCCAGAAGATTCCAACTTTGAACCAAATATGAAGAATCAACAAACCCTGGATAAAATTCATTGCTTCCATTTAAACTTAATTCTAACAACCCGACAATTTCCCTTAAAAAACAAAAAACTATTTCTTTAAATTAGCATGAAAGAATGAAATAAGAAAATGAAATAACTTCTAATCAGTATGAAAGAACCTTGTGATTAGTAATGAAATAAAAACACGTATTCAGAGGAATGTAGTTAAAAGGCCTATAAATTCTCGGAAGAAGGAAGTGCACTTTGAGGAATGTAGTTAAAGGCTAATAAATTCATGGAAGAAGGAAGTGTACTTTATACTTGGAAATGGGCATTATCATTTAAGACTTACTGCTTGTTATGGTTCTTTGCATTTTAATATTGAAATCCCTTCTTGCTCATGTTTATTATGGTTCTTTAGTAATGGATTAAAAACATGCACAAATAGTATAGACAAATATTCACTACCTTAGTTCCAATTTAAAATTTGTAAGGAGTTGTCCAAAAGACATGTAAAAAAACCTAATTCTAAGGCTGAAAAATTAGTGATGAATTAAAACATGCTGACAGAGTATAGACGAAAATTCACATCATAATTTAGGCCTAAAAAATTAAGCCTCAGTCTTCTACTCAGAATGATTTTCACATATTTAAACTAAAATTTCCCCTCGTTTTAAATCCAAATTCAGTACTCAGGACAAGTTTAAATTCAAAACTCCAACACAAATTCAAATATTTAATATTTGAATCATTGTTATAATAAGTTTTTAAAACTATATACCATAGTGGTTCCTAATGGATATCTGTAATATACTACTATGTTAAAAGATGATGCATTACAAATGGAACGAAATCTTATATCTAAGGTTGTGGTTGCGACTGTAGAGAGAGATTGTAAGATTCTAGTTCTTCAAGGTTTAAAGTTTCTTCAAAACAATACAAACGATGGATCAAAAGTCTAAGAATTTCTAATCTGCTTTTTTTTTTTTTCAGAATTTCCAAACTGCTTTGTTATATGTTCTTAATTGTATGGGAAGGAAGTGTGTAGTCAAGCTCAATGTTATGAACAATGAGATAAGTTTACATTGAATTTTGTTGACACAAAAAAGATCAAGATTTTGTAGGCTTTTCCCTTGGCTTGTAGAATACTGATTTGGCTTTTTAAGCGAGAAGATATGGAATGGGGATGTGGCTACCGAAACAAAAAAAAAAAGAGCTTGTTTGTACATGTTTAAAATAATGTTGGGTATCAAATAAGGGTCTTTTCATTGTTTTTCAGAAACAATGATGAGCTATTACCCATGGTTCTATATCGACCAAAATTTTAGGCTTTTTGGGTTTTTGCTAATACAAGTTGGTATTGAAATGTTTATAATTTAATTATAATTAATAAATAAAAATAAATATATTTTTAGGTGTAAATTTAAATATAAAATTAGATTTGATATTTGAAAAACAAATATATTTATAATTTTAGATTTAAAAATTAAAGAATAAAAATATTTTTTAATTATAAATTTAAATATGAAAAAGGTCTACTAAACAAAATTATAGTTTAAAATTAAAGCATTATTATATTAATCATTTTATAAAAATTCTAAAATATATCTCATTTAACCATTAAATTAAATGTGAATCATGTACTAAAATCAATACAAAGTAAATGCACACCCCCAATCTCGGTGTTGGATGTAGAGCATGATTATCTTCTTTCTTCAGGTCTTTGTTTTAGCCGAAGGTATACCCTAGGAAGACTGTTAATCTGAGTCGTTCATTAGGCGGATGATCAGATAATAGAAGTTATGTTTAATTTAAAGTTTTTGCCCTAGAACGCAAGTCTCTCTATATATGAGGGAATTGTATTGCGTCTGTGTATATGTGTATTATGAGCAAGAAAGAGAAAGGAGATTGTGCGAGAACGAAGAGGAAATCACAACCGATTTGTTATAGGTTGTATCTCTTCATTTTGTCGGATAATATAAAAGGAATGACTAATTGTTTCTCCGTGGATGTAGCGCAAATTGGGTGAACCAGGTATATTTGCGTCTCTCTTGTTTTATGCATTTTCTGTGTTTGTGTTTTTGCAATATTCTATGTGTTCCATTGCTCTGTAATATATAATTTTCTAACACCCAATTAGCAAAATAGATGTGCAAACTTAACCCCTTTTTAATGTTATAACTAACTGGGATTTTGTACACCATCAACCTCAACTAGCTATACAGATTTGCATACTCAACCCATTTTTAATACTATAAATAAATGGGATTCTATTTGAACTTTTTATTGATATTTTTGAATAAAACAATCTTATCATATGCTGGTGGGATTATTTTGGAACTTTTTGCTAATATTTTTTAGCAAAACAATCTTATTATAGGCTGGTTAGAATGGATTACATATTTATGATATGTTGGTCAGAACGGATGTATCTTTAGCTTTGATGAAAGGGTATTGTGTAGCTTACTATCTTCACAGTAGATTTTTTTATTTTTTTTGTCAGAAGAAGAAAAAACGGACTTTTCGTTAATGAAACTTTACATTTACATAAGATTAATGAGTGATTATCCTTCCACCAAAGAACCTGATTTCAGAAATAAAAAAATAGGGGAATATATTTAGCATCTAAATCTTCAATCATACAAAATATAACTTCTAAACTATCCATTGTTTGATCATATCAAATCTAAAATCTGAAACCCAAAAATGACTTTTGACCAAAAATAAACATTGCACTCGAAAGCTTACTTTTGAATTTGGTTTTGATTAAATATATACTATGTGTTTGCACGAATGTAACTTTTGGATTTTTCTACTTACTATAGATCCAAGCATCCGAATTTTTTTTGATGTTAAACCTTTTAGTCTAAAGAATATTTAGAAATGAATCATAGTGAAAGATATAAAAACTCAGACAAGTTCCATTATTTAAAAAAAAAAAAATCTTTCATAAAAATTTCAAGAACTGTACAATCCAAAATTTCATAAATACAATGTTAAAAGAACCATACAATAAGAATTTTTATAGATACTGAAAATTGATAGTCCATCCACCTTAAGAGGTAAAAAATTTATCAACCCATAGTACCAATTAATTGAAATGATTTAAGCATTCTGACACTTCAATTTTAATTTAAATAAGATTGAAACTTGTCATAATAAATAATAAATAATAAATAATAAATAATAAATAATAAATAATAAATAATAAATATAATTGAAATGTGATAACATGTATATTTTGAAATAACAAGTATGAATGTCTAAAAAAAACATAAAATGTGGAACCGAGCGTAAAATTTAACCCCTTCTTATCAGTGTAGCCCGCTCACAATCATGGCCCATTTGCCCATCGGTGGAAGTACCAAAACCGCTATTCGATCACATCGAAGTTCACTTTTTTTCACATATATTGGTGGCAGTGTACTTAAATCTAAGCTCTTTCCATGCAAAACTACCATGGGTACATCATCAACGAATTTACGAATTGAATCATCCTCACAAAATTATAATATTAGAATCCATCCTCAAACACATTGCCTAATCCATTTTTTTTTTTTTTGGAAAAATGGGGGTTAGTCCTCCGGTACAATATATACAATATTTACAGTCAGATTCATCACATCAAACCATCACATCAAACACATCAACCAATATACAATTTCAATGTTACAACATAAACTGCAAACGCAACATCACTATTGGGAATCGAATGCGGTTGGGGTGCGAGAAAGCCGACTGCCCCGACCGTCGAACCATGCACTCATGTGCGCCTAATCAAATTTTGTTAGCACAAATTATCTAAATGTTAGTTTTTATTATTAAAAATAATATTTGAAATCAATTTTAAATAGATGGTGATGAATTTTTATCGAAATATGTGTTCTCATTGTGATGTTTGATGTTTTAGGTAACATTTCATCAGTTTTCAGGGACATAAATATTGGACATCTCAATGAGAACAAAAAATTTCCCAGAAATTTTCATTACCATTAAGTTTTTAATTGTGAAAATCTTCATGTTAAAAATTTATAATTTCAAATAATTTTTCATAAAATTATATAAATAGATGGAACTAAGTTAATTATAGTCTCTAATGTAAATCTCCAAAAACAATAGTTATTAGAGATTTACATAATGGATTTGAATATGTGTAAAAAGATGAAATGTAAGAAAATGAATTAGTTGTCTTAATATATAATCTTTATTTTGTAAAAATTGTATTAAATTGTATGGATATTGATTTTTCTTAGAGTAATATGTTATTTTTATGCAAAATATAATGCATATGTTTCCATTTGTGTAACCTTGGGTACCTAAATGATGGAATCTTGGTGCAAAAAAATGTAAGGTTGTAGAGAATATATATATATATATATATATAATTGAAATTATGTAAGTGCAATTTAAAAGCGTTGTAACATTATCATACAATTATTATTATTATTATTATTAGGTTGTAGGTCTCAATGTCATTTGATGCACCATATATATTTTTTCAAATTGCGAAGGCAAAAAAATATTATAGTGGAAATGAAATATGGATGCATTTTAAATTTTGATATATGTAAAGTGAAAATATATTAAAAATAGTAAACACTACTAATTTTTTTAATTATATTTAGAGTATAATTTGTGAGATCCACCACCTTTGTGAGATCTCAAACCTATATATGAAGCAACCAACCAATCACACACATAAACTTCTCATTAGAAAAAATAAATTTAATTCAAAAATGTTGTGCACATTCCTAGCACTAACAACACACACACATTCTAGTGCCAGGAATGTGTGTGTGTTCCTCCCACTTGGAATGCACATGTGTTCTTGCATGTAAGAACTTTAACACATGGGAAATGGTTAAGGTGGGGTTGGAGGGAAGGGGGAATGGGGGAGAGGGGGAATAAACGGCCCAGGGGAGGGGTCGAGAAAACTGAATGGGTGAGTGAGGGGAAAAGAGTGGGAGAGTGAGGGAGTAGGTGAAAGAGATAGGGAAAGAGGGTGGGGAGAGAGAGAGAGAGGGAGAGTATGGGGAAGAAAGAGAGAGAGTTGTGGGAAACATAGGGACAAAGAGAGACACCGAGTTCAAGAGGGGTTGTTGTGTGTGTGTGAGAGAGAGAGAGAGAGAGAGAGAGAGAGAATATGAGTGGGTGGGGGGAATAGAGAGAGAGGAGGGGGGAGAGAGGAATAGTGAGAGATAAAGCAATGATGGGAAGGGGAGGGAATGAGAGAGGGGAAGGGAGTGGGGGAAGAGAGGAAGAGTGAGAGATAAAACAATGATGGGGAGAGGAGAAAATAAGAGAGGGTGGGGGGCGGAGTGGGAAGGGAGATAGAGATAGAGCTATATGATATATAGATAGAGTTGGAGAGGGTTGTTATGAAGCAGAGACTAAAGGATAGAGGAAAGGGGAGGGATAATGGGAGAGGATGAGAGGGGGGGAGGGGATGGAGTGGGGGGGGGGGGGGGGGGGGGGAAAGAGATAAAAGGAGAGAGGAAGAAAGATATAGATATAGCCAAAGGGGTAAGTAAGAGGGAGAGTGGGGGGGAGAATGAGAGAGTGTGGGGCGGAGGGGATGGAGTGAGGGGGAGAGAGAAAGAAGGAGAGAGGAAGAAAGATAAATATGGATGTAAAAGGGGGGAGAGAGGGAGAGATGGGGAGGTGGGGGTTGAGAATCTATGTGTGTGTATGTGTGTGTGAGAGAGAGAGAAGGAGAGTGAATGAGAGAAGGGGGAGAGAGAGGAGAGACAAAATTGGAGGGGGAAGAGAGAGGCAAGGAGAGAACAAGAGCGAGAGGAGGAGAAAGGGAGGGGGATAAAGATAGAGACATGGAAGAAGACATAGATAGAGATAGAGATAGAGTTGGTGGCAAAGAGAGAGAGAGAGAGAGTTGGGGTGGGTTATTGTGAAGTAGGGAGCGCAGGAGGAATATATAACTAGAGAGAGAGAGAGAGAGAGGTAGATAAGGTGATTTGAAATTAAAAATTGAAGGATTCTTGAAGAAGTTTGCAAGTTAGTTTATGTCTTGTGGGCAATGGATCAAAATTTCAAAAGCATATAAACTTATAAATTTTAGTTGAGTTTTTTAGATATAACCATAGAAAAATAAACAACATGCAGCATCACAAAGCAATAATTTGATGATGGAGTTCACCCCTCCTAGGCTTCGTCTCTGGGTCCAACTTCCAATGTTGGCCCTTTATATTATATGCTCAAAATGTAAATTACATCAACTTACGATGCTCAAATCATAAAAATAATGTTGCCATTATGTCCAGAACACCCAAAAACCCATCTGTGGGCTCAAAAAGGAAGAAAAATGGCCAATTTAGGCTTCCTTCTCCATTTCTTTGTTATATGTCTTGCAAATTCACCAAACTAGCAAAATTGGCAATGTTTTTGTCCTTTGGCAGAACTGTCAGGCCACAATTTGGCTTGGGAGCGATAGAAATTCGACCTAAAATGGTGTGTTTTGTAATAGTTAGTTGGGCACTGCGGTCCCAACTTCTGCCATTTTCTTCAGTCATGTGGCATGTAATATGGCTAGGAGTTCGGTCCAGAGGCCATGCACCTATCGCCACTTCGCCCTTGGTCATGTTGTATGCCATGTGGCCACGGGCTAGGCCACGCACCAACCCCTTGCTCTAAACCCTCCACTGATGGTTTTAGGGTTTTGAATATGACCGGGGCCATGGATTCTCACCTCGTCCATTTCACCACGCTTACAATTACACCACCACCATGTGACTTAGGGTTGGAGCCACATGCTCTGCCCCATTCCCCCAATGCCAAAACAACACGACTTTAAATATAATTGGTGCCCATGTTATATTAAGAACCAAATGCGTGGTATGGTGGTAAGGTTGTTGGTTAGTTGTGGTGAGGTCATGGGTTTGATTCTTCCTAGGGTTAGTTGGCCAACTCAATAATGTTTTACATGAATACCGAGGGACACGTGGCGCCCTCCCATTGGGTCATGTGGATCCTCCTAGTTGGTCCATCCAAAACAACAACAACAAATGAAATTATTCCACCCAGACCTATACAACCTGTCACGTGTCGGCATAGGATTGTCATGTCTAACCACCATACCTACCCAGTCAACCTGCTGACATTAACGCCATGTCATTGTATGGCCTGCCCAGTGAGCAACCCAGTCAACCTTGCAAGTTGACTTTTTAGTTGTTTTCCAAAAACTTCAAAATATGATAACTTTCACATATGATGTTTGAATGAAGCGATTCAAGCGTCGTTGGAATCAAAATGACGAGATCTATGATTTGACACTAGTTTCAAGTGATTTTGGGTGCTTTTATTTTTGATCATATTTTTTATCCCCTGGATCATTCCTCTCCACTGGAAGGAAGCTTTTGGACCACCAAAAGTCAATTTTTTACTCAACAAGTAAATGAGGGTACAACTCCCTCACTTTATTGATTTCAATCCACCTTGCTATACTTGGATTGGTGCCTTTGAGCCACACCCAAAGATCCTCCACATTGCCTCTGCTTGAAGTCCTTATTCTCCTGTCAAGAATTAAGTCTTCTTGCAACTCATCTAAATATTCAGGAGAAAAATATTCTGTAGATGGAAGTTGGACATTCTCTTCATGATCATCAATCATTGGAGGCTCATACAATTTCAATTTTTCCACATTCATAACAGAATAAATTTTCATATAAGGTGGAAAATCTAATTGGAAAACATTGTTACCAATCTACTCCACAATTTTGAAAGGACCATATCTGATTGGCTTGAGCTTTTTTGTCTTCACCTTGAAGTATTTCCTTATTGATATACAACCAAACTTGATCTCCCACTTGGAAATCATGATCAACTCAATGTTTGTAATGCCTTGCTTTATACTTTTCTTTGCTTTTCTCAAGCTGCGCCTGTACTCTTTATTTCACTAGTTGAATTTGTTCAATTAAATGCTTGGATTTGTCCACATCACTATGTCCATCTATTACAATATCTTTACCAAAGATTAAATTCAAAGGAGACTTTGGAAAATAACCAAAGCAAGCTTCAAATGGAGATACTTGTGTAGATGAGTGCTTGGCACAATTGTAAGCATGTTGGATGTAATACAAATGATCATCCCAAAGTTTAGGATGCTTACCACAATATCCATG
Source organism: Pinus tabuliformis (assembly GCA_031772625.1). Taxonomy (NCBI): domain Eukaryota; kingdom Viridiplantae; phylum Streptophyta; class Pinopsida; order Pinales; family Pinaceae; genus Pinus; species Pinus tabuliformis. The sequence continues at coordinate 662,159,202 of CM062810.1, read as the reverse complement.
AAGGATATGCACTACTGTTTTGTTTACCACTTTTGTCTAGTCATTGGTTTGTGGATGAAATGTTGTACTCTTATTTAACTTAGTATCCATGAGTTACCATAAACTTGACCAAAACTTTCGGCAAATCGAGAATCTCAATCATAAATAATAGAAGTAGGTAACCCAAAGTGAACCCATACATTTTTCAAGAAATATTTGCGGCCTATTCAGTTGTAACTTGTTTCTTACATGGCATCAACACTCACATTTTTATGAAATGATCCACAAAAACATATAGATAATCATAACCTTTTCTAGACAATTGTAGTCCCCTACAAAATCCATAGAAATATGTTCCCAAGGACGAGAGGGAATATGAAGTGGGGTGTAAAAACCCAATTTCCTGTTGCTAGGCTTGCTAGTAGCACACAGAGAACATCCTCTTACATATCTTGAAGCACTTCCATTCATGCAAGGCCAATAAAAATACCTCTAAATTTGTGCAACTGGTTTGCCTACACCAAAATGACCAACAATAAGAGAAGTGCCAACTTCCCTTATGACATTAACTCTTTCACCCTATGGAATACATAACTTTCCAAGTCGATAAAACAACTTGTTATGAACATGATAATCCAACTCTTCAACATGATTGCCTTGAATCAAAGTTGCGTAAACATTTTTAAAACCGTCATCTTGAGCATATTGTTCAATATAAATTTCATGCATGATTGAGTTATGCTTAAGAATGACAGATGCATTGATAATAGGCCTTTATAACATATCAACGACTTTGTTGTATATACCTTTCTTGTACCCAATTACCAAATGAAATTGTTGTAGGAATTCAATCCACCTAAAATTTCTAACTTGTTGTAGCTTGATTTGTGATTGTAAATATTGCAAAGGTTGATGGTTAGTTTGAATAATTGTTTCTTTACCCATCAAATAGTGCTTCCATTTCTTCACTTTTTGTAACAAAGCATACAACTCTTTATCATAATTTGGATAGTTAATTACTACATTTGCAAAGGTTTCAGAATGATAACAAATAGGCTTACCATGTTGCATCAAAATTGCTCCCATGAAATAATCACTTGCATCTGTTTGAATCTCAAATGGTTGCTTAAGATCTCAAAGTGCTAGAAATGGTGCTATACTAATTTTCTCTTTCAATGTATCAAAGGCTTTTCACTGCTTTTCTCCCCACTGAAAGACTTGTTTCACACTTGTCAAAACATGTAATGGTGTTGCAATGAGTTAAAAGTTAGCTATAAACTTCCTCCAATATTGGGTTGTTCCCAAAAATATCCTAACTTCTATTACATTATTGGGTTTAGGCCAATTCACAACGAATTCAACTTTTGAGGGATAAATCTTCAATTCACTCCCTCCTACAATATGACCCAAATAAACCAAAGCGTTTTTCCCAAATTCACACTTAGACATCTTCAAACAAAACTTCTCTTTTTTTAATACATATAAAACTTGTTTGGCATGCTTGACATGTTCTTCACGAGTCTTACTGAAAATCAGAATATTGTCTAATTATACTAAGACAAAATCATCAAGGAATGGTCTCAACACATCATTCATAACTCTCATGAATGTTGCAGGTGTTTTGCAAAGCCCAAACGACATAACTAACCATTCAAAGAAACCTTGTTTTGCCTTGAAAGCAGTTTTCCAAATATTATCTTCAACAATCCTTATCTGATGATAACCATTTCTCAAATCTAACTTAGTGAATTAAAAAACATCCTTTAACTAATCTAGAAAATCATCAATGCGAGGAAGAGGATCATGATTCTTTACTGTGATCTTGTTCAAAGCTTTTAAATCCACACACATGCACCATGTACCATGTTTCTTTGGAACCAGGAAACCCAAAAGGATATGTGCTAGGCCCGATGATCCCTTTGTCAGGTAACTCTTGAATTTTCTTATTGATCTCTGCATTCTCCAAAATTGACATTCTTTACATGCCAATATTTGGAAGTGGTGCATCCTACTGCAAATGAATCTCATGTTTGATTCCTCTAATAGGAGGAAACCCTTTAGGTTCCTAGAACATCTTGTCATAAGTGTTAACAAATTCAAACAAATCATGTTTGAGTTTAGAATCACATCCTTTGAAAGCTTCATATTCAATAGTATTTTTATCTTTAATCATCAACAACACAATTATTACTAACATTTACAAACCTTTTCATTTGACTAACACTTACAAGAGATAAGTTCATCTTCTTGCAACGTGCTCTAAAAATATATTCAACGCCATCTTTAAAAAGATGATTTTTTTTCTCATGACGATAGAATATGGCTTTTTTGTCATACAAGTATGGACTCCCTAAAACAATTCCACATATGTCAAGTCATACAACATCAATATCTACCTCATCTGTAAAGTTTGCGTGATGGCGAATTTGATTTTACATTTTCTTGTCACTTGCAATTTGGCATCTTCACATACCCAACCCAAAGGGTAAGGTTTAGTATAAGGTGTAGTTTCTAGATTTAGTTTCTTGACAATTGCTTCAGAAATAAGGTTGACTTGGGATCCACTATCAAACAATGTATCAAATTTTGTGTGTTTTGTAATGACCCTGATATGGAAAATTTTACTTATTTCTTTATCATTTTGAGACTCAATAGACTTACTAGAATATCTAGTACTTTCATTAGAAGCTTTACCTTTTATTCTCATGGTTGTGATTTTGGTTTCATCACCTGAATCATATCCTAGATATTGTTGAGTTGTTACATCAATGTTTTATTTCCTCTTGTTATTGGACTTCTTTGGTCTCATTTCTTGATGTAATTTCTAGCAATGGCTTTCATTATGGCCTTCTTTTGAACAATGCTTACAACTAAGTTTCTCTCCCTCTGTCTTGATTGTAGCATTCCTTTTTCCTTTGCCTTTAAACTTCCCCTTTCCTTTGTCTCGATATTTGGAAGGTTTATTTCTAGTCTCTTGAGGGACATTCTTGCCTCTTGGTTCTAGATGAGTTGCCTGAACACATACTTAATATAGTTTGGTGGGATTAAACATAAGTATAGTATGTCTCAAATAACTATGGAATCCACCTATTTATTTAAGGAGAGTGTCTTGTGAAGACAAATTAACACCCAAGATTAAAGTTCTTCTTCTAATTTAAATCTTGTGTGCAACTTCAAACACTCTAACCTTTAGCTTGTCTAAAAATTTTACAATCCATAATTTATTTTTGCATATAATCTAATGGATAAAATTTCCTTCTTAATGCAGCCATGAAATAATTCCAAGAAGAAATAATTTTACCACTTTTCTTCAAATATTCTTGAGTTATGGCCACCAACCAAATGATGGTTTCACTTTCCAAATAAAGAGAAGCAAGTTGGATCTTTGTAACATCATCCTTAATCTTTTGAATCCTGCAATAAAGTTTGATTTGACAAATCCAATTATCCAAATTTTCAGCATTTACTTCCCCATTGTACATAGGCAATTCAAACTTGACATCAAGCTTAAGCAAAGAATACTTAGCATGTCCTTTTGGAGATCTAGGAGGAGTATGTCTAGGTGTTGAAGGAGGTGAAGAAGGAGTTGAGGTTGGAGATCAAGGAGGAGGTGGAGGTGGAGGCTTGATCCCTTCACCACCATTGCTTTTTGATGATTTAAACTCTCTCCTTGCAACCTTGTTGTCCTCTCATTATACAACAATTTCACAGTCTCAGACGTATCATAGAAAGCCTTTTTGAAAGCTCTGTCATCCTTATACATCAACTCTTGTCCTTCTTCATGTGCTATGACTGGTGGAGTTTTTCAAGTTTCTAACCTCCTTGAAACAATTTGAGGGTTTGGTTCTTGAAGGACTCCTTTTCCTCTCCTCAACTTAGACCTAGTAATCATTCAAAAACACTTGCAAACACAATAAAAACTTAAAAACAACCATGCTCTAATACCAAATTGATCTAAAATAAAAAAATTGAAGGTTTCTTGAAGAAGTTTGCAATCTAATTTATGTCTTGTGGGAAATTTAAAAACACGTAAACTTAGAAATTTTGGTTAAGTTTTGCATATATAACCAGAGAAAAATAGACAACATGCAGCATCATAAAACAACAATTTGTTGATGGAGTTCACCCCCCTTGGGCTACATCTTTGGGTCCAGCTTCCAATGTTGGCCCTTTATATTATATGCTCAAAATGTAAATTACATCAACATACAATGCTCAAATCACAAAAATAATGCTGCCATTGTGTCTAGAACACCTAAAAACCTCTGTGTAGGCTCTTCTTGGGCTCAAAAAGGTTGAAACATGGCCAAGTTAGGCCTCCTTCTCCATTTCGCTGCTGTCTAACCTACAAATTCACCAAACTGGAAAATTGGAAACATTTTCCTCTCGTAGAACCGCCAGGTGAAAATTCGGCATAGGAGAGGCATAAATTCTGCCAAAAATAGTGTGTTTTTTTAACAGTTAGTTGGGCATCGCAGCCCCAACTTTTTTCCCTTTTCTTCGGTCATGTCGTAGGTATTGACACTCTACCCTTGGTTGTGTTATATGCCATGTGGTCGTGGGCAGGGTCACGTGCTAGCCCCCTGTGCCAAGCCCTCTGCCGAAGGTTCTAGGGTTTTGAATATGATCGAGGCCAAGGCTTCCCTTCCCACCCCTTCCACCACGCCTACAGTTACACCACCACCATCTGACTTGGGGCTAGGGCCACGTGCACCACCCCCTTCCCCCAATGTTGAAACAACATGACTTTAAATATAGTTGGCACTCATGTTATATTAAGAACCAAATGTGTGGTATGGTGGTAAGACTGTTGGTTAGTTGTAGTGAGGTTGTGGGTTCACTTCACCACCGGTTCAATCAGAATGCCCAACAATATTTTGCATAAATCCTGAGGGTCACGTGATGCCCTCCTATTAGGCCATGTGGCGCCTCCTAGTTCGTCCATCCAAAACAACAATAACCAATGAAATTCCACCACCTACACATGTAAAAATTGCCACATGTCAAGATGGGATTGGATCGTTTGAACATCGAACCTACCCAATTAGCTTGTTGACATCAGTGCCACGTCACTATACGACTTGCCCAATCAACAACCTAGTCAACTCTGCAAGTTGACTTTCTGGTTGTTTGCCAAAAACTTCAAAACACGATAACTTTCGTATACAGTGTCAGATTGAGGCGATTCAAGCGTAGTTGGAATTAGAATGATGAGATATATGATTTGGCATTGGTTTTGGGTGATTTTGAGAACTTTTATTTTTGATCCCCTGGATCAGAAGGAGAGAGGGAGGGAGATGGAGAGAAAGACAGAGGATGGGAGAGAGGGAGAGAGAAAGGGAATAATATATATATATATATATATAGAGAGAGAGAGAGAGAGAGAGAGAGAGAGAGAGATGGGGGAGATAAATAGTAAGGGAGTGAGGGGAGAAAGAATGAAGGGTTGAGAGAGAGGGGGGCATGAGGGAGAGAGACAAATTTAGATGGGGTTGTTGGGAAGGAGAGATTGAAGGAGGGAAGAAGAAAGAGGATGGGGAAGAGAGAGGAAGAGTGAGAGATAGAGAGAGTGACATTTTGGAGGGTAAGAGAATGAGAGACAAGGAGGGAGTGAGAGGGAGAGAGTGAGAGAGAAGGAGAGAGGAAGGGAGACAAAGTTAGAGGAGGGTAAGAGAGTGAGAGAGGGAGAGTGAGAGAGAATGAGAGGGAAATGGAGACAAAGATAGAGCATGAGGGAGATGAGAGAGAGTCTGAGGTGGAAATGAGGGGGAGAAAGAGAAGAAGAAAAGAAGGGAGATAGAGATATAAATGGAGGTGGGAAAGAGGGAGAGAAAGAGGGAAGAAAGAGTGTGAGGGAGATACAAAGAGATAAAGTGAGAGAGTGGGAATAAGAGAGAGATATAGAATGAAGAACATAAAGAGAGAGTGATAAATTTTTGATGCTTACTCAAGTAAAAATAATGCCCCATATGTTTCTTTAACTAATAAAACGATGTGTTGTAGCAGCTACAACCACCCTCCAAAATTTTTCCTTAGCTTTGTTTTGGAGCCTCCATAGCAACTTCCTGAGCAACATGTCTTGCCTTGTCAAGTACACAAGCTTTAGTGATTTTCTAGCAAACTACTAGCTTGTGCATGATAGCTTGTTGCATCCCCCTCATAGGTTGTTTCTCCGGAATTGGTCTAGCTGCAGGCTAAGCATCTCCCTCAAGAAATTGTGAAATTCTGGAGGGGAACCAACCTTCCTGCAAGAAATTGTGCAACTGTGTCTGGAAGCTTGTTGGGCTCCAAAATTGCGCAAATATGCCTGTCACCCTTTATTGGAAAAAATGTGCAATCTCTCCCAGTAGGACTACTCAGCCCAGAAATTGCACAATTTTGGGAAACAGTCAGCTAGTCAGCCCAGAAATTGCGCAATCCTTCTGGGCAGCCAGCCTAGCTCCCTCCCAGAAATGTGCAAATTTTCCCCTCAGTCAAGCAGGTTGTTACTTGTGCCATTGGGTTGACCGGTTCCACCTGGGACCGAGAAAACTTGACTTGCATGCATGGGCTACTTTTTCCCAAAATAGCAAAAACAACATGCAAAAAGAATTTCTAGATTTTAGGGAGCTATTTTTAGCAGCTAGAGGTTACATGCAAAGATCGTTTTAGAATCTTTCCTCCAAGTGTCACTTTTTCCTAAATTTTTGCATGCACGTCATAAGCCTAAAACTTATTTATTCTACACTTCAGAGCTCATTTCTTCACATCAATCTTGGAGCTCTAACATCCCATAACACATCGAGGAGTCTTCGACACATCCAACTCAGCTATTTCTAGGTAAGTCGTCTTAACTTGTCTTTTGTAGCATATTTGTCGTTTTTTGTGTTTTGGCTTGTGTGAGTGTTGTTTTCTTGATTTTTGTGAACACTTTCTATCATTTACATGCATACTAGCTTGTACTAGCACTGTTTCATTTTTCGTTAGCATCTCACTGTTGTTGCATGCATGAAACAATTTTGCACGAACGGTCGCCGATTCGGCGACTCGCTTCGCCCACATGCATGTTGTTCTATTTTCTCAATCTTTCATTCATTGTTTGCATGCACGATCATTCACTCCTACTTACACTTAGTATCGCCATGCATTCACATTCACATTTGCTTTCAGTTACCCATCGACGGGTCTGGGTAGCCTTGGCCAATACTCTACCTCACTAAGACAACATTACGTAATCCTGAGAGGGAAGGCTTTGTCTTCCTCTCAGAAAATGTGCATTTATGCATAGTGGCTGTCCTCCAGTCTTTCATTGCGCAATTCTGAGGGACAGTGACTACTGACCCGAAAAATTGCGTTATGAAGTCACTAGGCTTGCAACCATTTCCAGTTGAAATTGCGCATTGCGCAATTCCAGTAGCCAGTGGGCCAGCCTGGATTGCACATTGCGCAATTCCAATAGCCAGCTAGCCTCCCAAATAGCCCAGACTACCTTTTGTGAAGTTCTGGCAGCCAGTCTCCAAGCCTCCCATGAAAATTTATGCAATCCTTTCTAGTCAGTACCCAGGTATGTTGCATGTCGTTCCTCACGTTTGCTTTGGTTTTAGCTAACAGATTTCTTGCCATGCATGTCGCTATGTCTCTAGATCTAGTAGGTGTTCATCCACCTCTTAGCAGTTCAGGATCAATGGCCTCCAAGAGATCAGGATCCAAGGACACTGATAGAAGTGCAACTAGAGCAGGAGTTGAGTGAGTGTCTACAAGTCTGCTGATCTACGAAGACACCGAGTTGATTGTAGACAAAGACATCAAGCTGAAATGGCAAGAGGTCAACGATGCATTTGTAGGCACATTTGGGGAAGACCTCGAAGACCTCCAAGTCTATGTGAACATCCACAAGTCCGACATGTATCGGATTGCATGCAGGTATCTTATGCTCCCATGCATGGACATGATACATTGGATCATCTCGCACACTGATCCTGAGATGATGACATTGAGCACCGTCAGCAAGATAGAAATTGTTACCTTCAAGGAATAGGATTATGAACAGATGTATCATATGTCGAAGCTCGTGATCACCATGGAGACTCCCTTCAGCCTACCCAACAGCAATGCCAACTCTAGAGATATCTTGAAGAACTGGGTGAAGGAGCTGGCTAAATTTAGGATGACACCCAACCAGGTCTACAAGACGAAGATACTGTGGAAGGCATATCAATACTTGGTCATATTTGCATGTTGTCTGTATGGCCAAGAAATCACTGAAACCTTCCCACAAAGTTGGGTGATTACATTGAACCAACCAGCAAGAGAAGAAAAAGCATGCAATTGGTCCGACATGTTGGTTCTCTAGCTGAAGGAACATGTAACAAGAGCTTGACAACCACCCAAAGGTATGCAAGAAGAAATCTACATTTCCGCCTACATCTTCGATGCAATATGTGCACGTCAGGAGTTCCTGGGCTTGAAGTGGACATGGACATCAGTGGAGACCTCTGTGAACACTTATTGTAAGATGTTGTCCGAATGCTTTTTTTCACCCCCGGTTTACAAGATGATATTTGAACAGGATCCACCATGCATGTCAAAGGTAGAAATGGAGGCACTGATTGTATTGATGATAGGTATGCCTCACCGTATGACACCTTCAAAAGGATGTATAACACGAAGAAGCCTCTGCATGTTCTACCGAAGGTTTCCTTGGACAAACTCATCATGCAGGAAGTATCATATCACATCTCGGCATGATTATCAACTAGGCTGCACCGGAAGAAGAAGGCACCTTGGCCTGCTCTTCCAATGGATCAAGTTATATGAGATACAGAGCTTCAATCATGCGGATGTCGAAGTAGAGGATATGAAGAAATATCCATTCGACGCCCGAAGTTACAATCTGTATGACCCACATTATCTTGTGAAAGACCACTGCATAAGAGTACAATTTAATTGGATCCACGGGGCATGTAATTGAGCGGAGGAAGACCCATGGAGATATTGTTACAGCTTCTCCAGACTCAATGAACTAGTCAACCTCGTTGTGGAATGGGTAGTGACGCAGCGTGAAGTAGCATCTCGGAGAGCACAAGAAGGAACAGAAACATAGGTAGACATACCAGTGCGCGACAAGGATAAGAGGAATATTGTCGACAACATGGAGGAAGGGCAAAGCTACAAGTTCCAAGCATACCCACTTGTGTAGAAAGTAGCTTTGGAAATAGAGGCAAAGAGGCAATAGTGCGACAAGAGAAATGAGCAAAGGTAGAAAGAGAAACAGAGAATGGAGGAAACAAAGAAGGAGTTGCATGAGTTGAAGGAGCAACTCCAAAAGGAACAGGAGTTGCGCAGACAAGAGAAGGAAGCGCAGTAGGAACAAGTACAATAGGGGGCGTAACCTGTACAAAAGGATGAAACTATGCTGGTACAGGTAGTAGACTCATCAGAACAACTGGCATTAGGCATATAGGGTGAACTATCGCAGGAGAAAGACTTCACTCAGGAGATAGAGCAAGCACTTGAACATATGGATATGAATATGGAGCAACAGGAGTTAGAGCAAGACATTGACCTCATGCCTCACCACCAAGAGGTTGACCAACCAGCTTCACTGCATCCAGAAGGGGAGAAAGTCCCAAGCGACCAAGGAGACATTGAGATCCTTGGAGATCAGCCAGAAGGAGAGATGCACAACATCTCATTCGACGAGTCTCAACATAGAGTTGTGCAATATCGTAGTGTCGACACCATATGATCATACATCTCCTATGTAGTTTGAGGAACAATTGATCATGTTTGACGTGCACAAACATCCAGCAACATTGGTCGATGCTACTAGAGCATATGTCGAAGCCACTAGCTCGAGTGTTCACTTCCGGATCGCTGAGAATGAGAAAATGGCTAAGGAGCTACAAATGACCAAGCAAGGAAGAGAATTGGTTACAACATCCACCCAAGCATAATTGAAGAAGGCAACGCTGGATGAAGTATTATCCCTTGACGCTGTCTTGCGAGCGTTGTATTCCAAGTTTGGTACCATGCATAAGGCAGTTGTCCATCTCAATGTTTGGCAGCAGCGATGTACTAGGAGAGCACATATCTTGTCGAACGTGCATGCTGTTGTTGATTACATGCAAACATGGATGATGAGATACAAGGGAGCCTCGTTACACTTTCCTAAGATGATGAAGCCCAGAGTGGTTGAGCTGAAGGCACACATTCGGAGTTAGATCTGGAACTATGAAGATCTCTCGCAACTCATCACTAGTCTATAGGCTTCCCATGCATGGGAATTCAAGAGTATGGATGTTGTTGTATGTGCACATGTGATCCCATCTATTGGGACACTCACCCAGGCTAAGACAAAGGCATAGGTCTGACTCGAGCTTGACTCGTACTTTGATGAGTTGATGTGCATAGCCACCAGCCCAAACTTGGTGATCAGTGCAGACACCATGCACAAGTATGTTGTTGGTCTGATTGCACTCAAGAAAATTATGTGCATGCTATCAAACAAGTTGGATAGAGGAGCCTGAGTAGTGTACCCAGATGTTATGGACGTAAGAGTTTTTCAAGAAATATGTAACCTTAGAGTACACGGACACTATCACAGACTACTGAGCTTAGCATCAGTTTACTATTGTCAACCACCATGAGGATGTCGAAGAGATGGTCTTCCAACAATTTTCTAAGTCATATTGATGTCTTGCATGGCTTTCTCAAGCCTATTTTGTCTCACACAGGTACATATGCATATTGTATGTAATTTCTTGTCAAGTGTAAGTCCAAGTGTTGATAGTTGGATGTAATATCATAAAGTAGATGAAGAGTCATGATGGTAGATGAACTGTCACAAAGGGTAATGTCAAGGTCCACCCCACCCTTTACTATATATTGTCCCTTATAACTCATTTTAGAGGCTTTTGGTCAGCCAAGCTTTTGATAGGACTATCTTAGAGAGAGCTTGGATAGTATTATAATGAGCCTTGGCTTCTCCACTATGTAGAGCTAGTATATCTCTTTGGAGTAGCAGGCGATAATGACTGTAATGTTCTGTTGTTGGAACTAGTGGTTGGGCATGGATGTATTGTATGACAGGAACTTGCACTTCTTAAAATAATAGAGTCAACATGTTTCATGCGTATGCTGTATTGTATTTTAGCTATCTGGTTTACTCTAAATGATATATGTATTTGTTTGCTTACGCATGCATGTGTATCAATTTTTTGCATATGTATGTATGAATCTTACTGAACATGATGTTGGTTTAACCATCACTTTGGATTGCTAGCTCACTTTCCTTCCAGTTTGTGATGCATCTTAGCTCGTGTGTTCCCTTCTTAACTCCGTGCTTTCACAGGTTTCCAAGGGGCGCACTCACCTCACCCTCCGCGCGTTAGAACCGCTCATGCACCTTCCTTGACTTGTTGCATATGTCACACCCTTGCTACCTATAGGGACATCTTACTTGCCTATGTGCGAAACCTCAGTTAAGGCGATACCATTTGACCCACTGTTGGGACTCCTACACCAAAAAGTCTGAGGTCTAGTTGGGACTTCTTACCAGGAGATCCCCTAACATGTTGGAAGGTCCAACACCATCAAAATTTTTGGCGCTAGAAGGAGGGCCAGATGACAAGCTATGTGCTCTCATCCTGTTTTGAACCTTTTCATATCTATCAAGGAGTCTTGCACACTCAGTCTCCACGATGTTTTTTGCATGCCGAACCTGTCCACATCACGAGGGAGTTTTTTTTATCTCTTGTCTAAATACATGTATGATGGTGAAGGCAAAGTGGCCTAGCTTATGTTCTTACATGAATTCCTTTCCATGCTTGATGAGGAAGATGGATGTTCTAACGAACAGGCCAGTCTGTTGCTTGCATACACACTTCGTGAATTCCCACTACGGTGGTTGTGCAGCCTACCAACTAACATCGTGAACTCACTTGATCACTTCTATGATCTCATTCAAGATACTTTCCATCATTTTGATCCAGAACATCTTGACCAAAAACTGTTACAACAACGGAAGGCCCCGCATGAGCCACCTAATTATTTTTGGTAGCGCTTCCGTGTTTTGTAGTTTCAAGCTCCGAAGAGCCAAATGAAGTTTCAATATCTCATTGATAGATTCGAGTATTACCTTATCAAATCTATCAATCCCAAGAATAAAATATGAGCCCAAGCCTCACTCAGCATACTTTAGTGATGGAGTTGTGCAATCACAGATGGATATGGTCACTATCACAAGTGATTGTCCACTGTCCCCTCATCAAACAGCTCCACCACTGTAGAGTGATGTGGGAGATCAGACATACACATCTGTTCAGCTGTCACATCCTCCCAACATCAATTCACTTAATTTTTGTGCAGATTTGGTTGTGAGTCCATTGAGTTTTCATATGCATTATGTACCATAACCTCTTTCTTCGTACTCGGATGATCCTCCAGATGATACTATCTTGTGTACTTGCATTCAGGACTCTACACTTGTTGTGAATGAGGATCAAGCTATCGACAGAGTTGGTGTTGCACAACCAACATGCGCTATCATTCATGAAGATTATGACTGGGAGCTTGAGCATCAACACTCGACGAGGGATGACTCCCTTCTATCCGAGCCTCCTCCGTTCTTTCCTGACATATTTGGTGAAACCGCCATCCAGGATTTCGCATGTGTATCTTCATCTACGGATGCACCCATTATTGATATCTTGCAGGACACACAGGATGTCATTCCATCATCCGACAATGGAGAGGATAACTTATTCATCGAAAATCCACTTGAACTTTCATCTGCCTTTTCCGGAAACACAGAGGATGAATTTGTCCACTTCTCATCTACCCATCTATTTGATTTATAAGATCATGAGGATGCCGATGAAATCATTGATTTTTCTGATCATGGTTGTCGTGATCTATTTACTCCCATATTCGATCACAATCATGATTCTATCGCAGTTGATTTTTCAAAGCCACGTGTTTATGATGATCTATCTAACGATGAAGTTGAAATCCCATAGAGTGTCAAGGCACTTCAACCTAAGCTTATGGTTATGTCAGGCCCTCGCTATCCTGAGGTTGGTTTCACTTCCGATCAGGAAATTGTTGAAACAACCAAGGCTCCTCATCACTCATATGTATGCATTGAAGACCAATGTCATACACAGATCATGGTTCCTCCACTTGAATTGCATGATCCCATCACTCATGCATTGGAGGAATCTTACATTGCAAGCACATGTGCATGACGCAAGTTGTCTTTGTTTATTTCGTTTGATTGCATGTCACATTCAAGAGTATGCGTATGCTTCACAACTTCACACAATGTCACACAACACCATGATAAGTCCAAAGACTACATGTCATGTACTTGCACTCACTTATGTCCGTTGGACACTTTTAAACATGAAGTGTGTTTGTCTTCATTATTATATCTTTCTTGTTTGCTGGTTCACACAACTAGGTTGCTCGCGGACCAAGCCTTCACTAACATGGTTCAACCAATGCATCAGTGGCTGCATAGGAAATATCACTTCACTTGATCAGGCCCATGCACCATTAGCTTAGGAGTAGGAGTAGTGTTTGCTTTAAGTTTGTTTGCTTGCATGCCTGTTTGCTTTCTTGCTTTGCATGTTTGGTTGCCTACTTGCTTGTTTGCTTAATCACTTTTCTTTCACATTTACTCTTGCTTCTACTTTGCTTTGTTGTTTTTTCGCTTGTTTTTGTTCGTAGGTTAGTTTCGCATGAAACTGTGTGAGACACTTGAAACAAGCTGGGTAAAGTACATGAGGCCTTGTGCAACTATCACTACTTGGTTATCTATCATCATGCGTATGTGTGAAGAACTTGTTGCTTTTGGTCCATGATACGTCGATGGAAAATATGTACTATTTGAAGTGAACCTTTGTGAAAACACAACGCTTGTGCGCTAACTAGTGTCACCTACTCTAGTCAGTTGTTTTTGGGTTAACCCTTGGCAGCTCAGTCAAGTAGAGTAAGGTGAGGGGGAAAACCTTAACAGGCATGTCAGAGGTATATAATAAACTACTTCTCTTAAGGAACAACCTCTTTTGCTTTCAATAAGTCAAGATCCCTCTTCCGCCTATAAAATGAATAAGTGTTGTTATACTCCTATAGTTATAGGTGTCATATTTCATGATTGACTAGTTGAGCTCTGTAATATGTTCATACCTTTCCTTGCTGTAAAGGTATCCATATTATGAAAAAATCGAAAAAATAAAATAAAAAATAAAAAATAAAAACAAATAAATAAATAAAAATGAAAATGTAAAGAGGGTATATCCTAAAAGAAAAATCAAAGGGTGAAAAAAAATAAATGGTCAAAAGAAAAAATGAAAAGAAATGAACCCCAAATAAAAATAGACCAGGAAAGTGTGCAAGTCCAAATGCCACTACTATTTCATTTTCTGTAAATAAGCATCATGTACAGCGTGTCAAAATTTTTCCACAATTGATGAATAGCCAAACAACTTAATCTTGGCCAGTTCATGTTTCAATTTCCTATTTTAGAGATAGAGAATAAAATCTGTCCAAACTGTTTAAACTTGGCATATAAGAAGATAGGTAGAGAAGCAAAGGAGCTCAATAGTTTAATCTGAGCCCTTGGAAGAAATAAGTGCAGACTTAGATAGGCTTACCATGTAAAGGAAAGAAGTTGAAAAGGGTTTGCCAATCTAAGTGCACCCAAAAGAAAGAAGAAAAAATTCTAGGCAAAGTAGGCAGGGTAGGTAGATGAAGTTGCAGAATGAGACTTGTGATAAATCATGTCTTTCAAATGTGTCAACATTTACGCATCACAAGTGCAAGGCAGATATTTTTGATGTAGCTCAAGCAAGGCATGACTAACTCCCCTCATGTTTTTCCCCAAAACATTTACTAATTTCCCCCAATGATATTGAGATCTGCTTAAAATCACTAAAGCCGCTCCACCTCATTTCATAAGCATTGTCTAAGTAAAACCCTGTTTTGCTTAGGAAAATGGCAATATTCTTAAACAAAAAACCCTCTTTTAGCTTTAGCCCAAGTTTTTGTGAAGTGTTTTAAACTTGGAGCTCTCACTTCAAAAATTCATATTAACTATTAACATTATTATATAACTCCCTATACTTATTCCCCTTTCCCATATTACGTTAATACATTAATAAGAAACCCCAAAATATTATTATTCTCGCCCTCGGTTTAACTATAAACCATATCACTGTTTAAATTGGGGATTAATAAGTTCATCCGGAATTTATTAATAACCTAACTCCCTGCGCGCATATAAAGCGTTAATCAACCTCCAGTTGATTAATAACCTAAGAAGTCACCCCGCAGACCAATAAAACAATCCCCGAAACCATTAAAAACATTTGATTTAATATAGCGGGCCCACGTTTTAAAACTCCGCCGACTACACAGTGCGTCTACCGTTGGATCTCGGCCCATCCATCCGACGGTCAAAAATCATTTCGCGACCCCCTTATCTGCCACTGTTTAAGCCGCGGGGAAGCGGTGGTTTTGTTCCCGTATAGGTGCCACGCGTCGATCGCTCAGCTTGCTTGTTGCCCCTCCGCCCAAAACCACCCAAGCCCATAAGCGGTGTGGGGGAAACCACTTACCACCCTCCCGCTGACCCTTTGCTGACATCACTGCCACATCACCCTTTGTTGACGTCACCTGCTAGGTCACCATCCGTACTGCCATGTCACCTGCCACGTCATCCATACTGTACCCCCACTGACGTCATCCGTCCTTCGAACCAAAATTTCCCGCCAAAATCATTTTTGTCTAATAAAGGGTAAAAATGTCATTTTTTTATGTTTTCGCTGCAAAAACAGCGCTCCGGGGAGGCAATCTTTCATGGTCGCGTTTTCAATGTTTCAGGTTTGCGACCACCTCCGACCAGGAAGGACTCCATCAACAAATTCCGCAGCCTGCTATTCAACCTGCACAATGCATTTTCTTCCTCTTTTAACACGGTTTAAAGCAAACCGAGGGATTTCCGAAGCTCGCAGAAGAGAAAAATAGAGGTTTACAAGATGGTTTTTGCTACCCTAGCCAGTGTGGGAACCTGTAGAGACATCAATGAACAAAGTAAAAGCGGTGAGAAGATGTCTTGCAGTTCCATTTCGCTAGAAAGACGGTGAGCAGGGGTCAAATCAGTGATAAAGAGTATCATACGAGCATTAAAAGAGTATCAATGCAGAATTAAAGGCAAGTCAAGTCAGAATTAAAGAGTATCAGGAGGCGACTAAGCGAAGCAGATCAGAAGTTAAAGAACAGTTAATGCAAACAGTTAGCACAGAGCTACAAAGGACACCTGCAAGCCGAACCCCAAAGACCTAGCCTCCAACACAACATAAGTTAGCTGTTTCTACTTTGCTTGTAAAATACTTTAGGTTAAACTTAGATATTATCTCAGAGCTTTTATGAGATATTCTGTTGTACCTATTTTTGTTGTATAAATACCCCCTCCATTGATTTTTAAAGAGGTTGGGTATGTGTAGATTTCTCTAGACTCTGTTGTAGTACTGAACTTTGGAATAAAAAAGCTGTTGGAACCAATTATTGTCTGGCCTACTGGATGAAGAATCGATGAAGAAGACCTGTTACAGAATTCTTGAATCAACCCATGGATCAATGAGTACTTTCTACCTTGTGTTTTACAGTTTCTTGTCTGATATATCATCTATGTTTCATAATCTGAATGATAAAGCAAAAGATTAATTCAGAATTTGTTTGATTGCACTCTGTTTTCAGTCTTTATTATTCTCTGTGTTTTCTTTAGAATTAGAATAAGCAGTGAATTCTTAATTTCTCTTGCTTGTTGGTTCTTTCATGTTGTTTATTTGCTAAGGAATTCTTAACTACTCCTTAACAGTAATCATCCATTTTCCCTCTTTCAATATGCTGAAGGATTCTTAACTGCCCTTCATCCATTTGAGTCCATTCCATCTGATTCGAGCCTTTTAATTGTTCCATGTTTGACTATGTTGCTCTGTGATGCCATCCTCTGTTAGAAACCGAATCCAGGAAGTCTGTTTCTTTTGAATCCATCATGCCCAATGGACTGAACTCTTCAGTTTTACCTCACTGTTCTATTGAATCTCATAACCCAAACTCAAAACAAAACCCTTGTACTTCATAACTAGGCTAATACTTTCAAAAACAAAGCTAAATCATAAAGAGAGAGCCCTCTCTGGATGCAGATTGGCTAGAATCTGTATCTAAAAGATTGGTTTGTGGTTACCTTAGCCGTATTCCCTTTCTTACAACTTTTGGGAACAACCTGAGTGATAACAAGTGTTATGCACAGTTATGAAAATGAAAAAGTGAAAAAATTTCAAAAAATGAAAAATGAGTAAGGTGAAAGAAGAGAAAGGCTTCCTATGCAGAGAGGTGATGCAAGTAACTTTGCCAGGGTATTGTCCAGGCTCACTAACAACAAAGCGATCTTTGTGTTCCCGAGTGACTCCATCGGGGTACTGTCCAGGCCTGATGGCAGCGGAGCAACACCAGAGATGAAACTAAGACTATGACGACAATACTTCTTGTGCATCAATATACCACTCAACCCCAATCAAAAAAACTGTGTTGACTTGGCTTGGAATGTGTGTCAATCGACCAAGAGCTTGGAAGATGCTACATATTACAATCAAGAAAGTGTGGAAACTAATACGAAGTGAGAACTGAACAATACTTCCGAAGGAGGTAGACTTGCTTTTCATGAACAAGGTCCATTCGGAGAGTTGGATTTTTACCAGTGTGTTGCCAAGTGTTGTAGCGGCTACAACCACCCTCCAAAATTTTGCCTTAGCTTTGTTTTGGAGCCTCCCTACCAACTTTCCTCAACAACATGTCTTGCCTTGTCAAGTACACAAGCTTCAGTGATTTTCTAGGAGACTGTCAGCCTGTGCATGATAGCTTGTTGTACCCCCTCATAGGTTGTTTCTCTAAACTTGGTCCAGCTGCAAGCTGAGCATCTCCCTCAAGAAATTGCACAATTCTAGAGGGGAACCAACCTTCCCTCCATAAATTGCGCAATCCTATCTGGCAACCTGCTGGGCTCTAGAATTTCACAAGTCTGCTTGTCACCCTTCACTGGAAAAATTGTACAATCTCTCCCAGCAGGACTTCTCATCCCAGAAATTGTGCAATTCTAGATAGCAGTCAACTGATCAGCCTAGAAATTACGCAATCCTTTTGGACAGCTAGCCCAACACCCTCCTAGAAATGTGCAAATTTTCCCCTCAGTTAAGCAGGTTGTTGCATGTTCCATTGGGTTGACCGGTTCAGCCTGGGATCGAGAAAACTTGACTTGCATGCATGGGTTTCTTTTTCCCAAAATAGAAAAAAAAAACATGCAAAAAGCATCCCTAGATTTTAAGGAGCTATTTTTAGCAGTTGGAGATTACATGCAAAGATAGTTTTAGAATCTTTCCTCCAAGTGTCTATTTTTCTTAGATTTGTAGCATGCACATCATAAGCCTCAAACTTATTTATTTGATGCTTCAGAGCTCATTTCTTCACATTGATCTTGGAGCTCTGACATCCCACAACACATCTAGGAGTCTTTGACACATCCATCTCAACTATTTCCGAGTAAGTCGACTTAACTTGTCTTTAGTAGCATTTCTGTCACTTTATGTGTTTTGGCTTGTGCGAGTGTTGTTTGCTTGATTTTTTTAAACACTTGCTATCGTTTACATGCATAATATCTTGTACTAGCATCATTTCAGTTTTCGTTAGCATCTCACTGATGTTGCATGCATGAAACGGTTTTGCACGAATAGTTGCAGATTCGGTGACTTGCTTCACCCACATGAATGTTTTTATGTTTTCTCAATCTTTCATTCACTGTTTGCATGCACAATCATTCACTCCTATCTACACTCAGTATCACCACACATTCACATTAGCATTTGCTTTCAGTTGCCCATTGGTGGGTCTGGAAGCCTTGGCTCGGACTCTGCCTCACCAAGACAACATTGCGCAATCCTGAGAGTGAAGGCTCTGTCTTCCTCTCACAAAATGCTTATTTCTCCCCAGTGGACATCCTCCAGTCTTGCATTGCACAATCCTGAGGGATAGTGACTGCTGGCCCAGAAAATTATGCAATGCAATCACTGGACCTGCAACCATTGCCAGTTGAAATTGTGCATTGCACAATTCCAGCAGCCAATGGGCCAGCTTGGATTTTTCATTGCGCAATTCCAACAGCCAGCCAGCCTCGCAGATAGTCCAAACTTCCTTTTGTGCAGTTCTGGCAGTCAGTCTCCTAGCCTCCCAGGAAAAATTGTGCAATCCTTGCGAGTCAGTACTAAGGTACATTGCATGTCATTCCTCAAGTTTGCTTTGGTTTTAGTTGACATGTTTCTTTCCATGCATGTCGTTATGTCTCCAGATCTAGCATGTGTTCGTCTGCCTCTTAACTGTTCAGGATCAATGCACTCCAAGAGAGAAGGATCCAAGGAAACTAACGGAAATGCAACTTGAGCAGTTTTTGAACGAGTGTCTACAAGTCTACCAATCTATGAAGACACCAAGTTGATTGTAGACAAAGAAATCAATTTGAAATGGCAAGAGGTCAATGATGCATTTGCAGGCACATTTGGGGAAGACCTCGAAGACTGCCAAGTCTATGTTGCATGCAGGTATCCCATGCTCCCATGCGTGGACATGATACATTGGATCGTCTCGCACACTGATCCTGAGAAAATTACATTGAGAAGCGTCAACGGGATGAAGATTTCTACCTTGAAGGCACAAGATTATGAACAGATGTATCATATGTCGAAGCTCTTGATCACCATGGAGACTCCCTTTAGCCTACCCAGTAGCAATTCCAACTCCAGAGATATCTTGAAGAATTGGGTGAAGGATCTGGCGAAATTCAGGATGACACCCAACCAAGTCTATAAGATGAAGATACTACATAGGGTGTATCAATACTTGGTCATATTTTCATGTCGTCTGTATGGCTAAGAAAGCACAGAAACCTTCCCACAAAGTTGTGTGATTGCCTTAAACCAACTGGCCAGAGATGGAAAAGCATGCAACTGGTCCGACATGTTGGCTCACCAGTTGAAGGAACAAGTAACAAGAGTTTGACAGCTACCCAAAGGTATGCAAGAAAAAATCTACATGTTCGCCTACATCTTATATGAAATCTATGCCCGTCATGAGTTCCCGGGCTTGAAGTGGGCATGGACATCGACGGAGACCTCAGGGAACACTTATTGTAAGATCGCAGCTTCAAAGCATTTATCACACAATTGTCCAATCATTTTTTCACCTTGGTTTACAAGATGATATTTGAATAGGATCCACCTTGCATGTCGAACACAAAAATGGAGGCACTGATCGAAATAGCTGATTGGTATGCCTCAACGTCTGACACCTTCATACGAATTTACAACGCGGAGAAGCCTCTGCATGTTCTACCAAAGTTTTCCTTGGACAAACTCGTCATGCAAGAAGTATCATATCACATCTCGGCAAGATTATTAGCTAGGTTGCACTGGAAGAAGAAGGCACCTTGGCCCGCTCTTCCATTGCGGATCGGGTTATATGAGATACAAAGCTTCAAGCACACAGATTTGAAGCAGAGGAGATGAAGGAATATCCATTTGACGCCCGAAGTTACAATTCGTATGACTCGCATTGTCTTGTGAAAGACCACTACACGAGAATACAATTTATTTGGATCCACGAGGAATGTCATTGGGCAGAGGAAGACCCATGGAGATATTGTTACATATTCTCTAGACTCAATGAACTGGTCAGCCTAGATGCGGAATGGGTAGTGAAGCAGCATCCCAAAGATCACCAAAAGCAGTAGTAGTAGAGGTAAACATACCAGTGTGTGATAAGGGCAAGAGGAATATTGTAGACATCATGGAGGAAGGGCAAAGTTGCAAGTTCCAAGGAGAACCACTTGTGCAGAAAGAAACTTTCGAAATAGAGTAAAAGAGGCAAAAACACAACAAGAGAAATGCACAAAGGTAGAGAGAGAAACGAAGAATGGAGGAAACATAGAAGGAGTTGCATGAGTTGAAAGAGAAACTTAGGAAGGAACAGGAATTGTGCAGATAGGAGAAGGAAGCTTAGAAGGAACATATATAGTAGGGGTTGAAACTTGTATAAACAAATGAAATTGTGCCTGTGCAGGTAGTAGACTCATCAGAACAACTGGCATCAGGCAGACAGGGTGAACTATTGTAGGAGAAAGACTTTGCTTAGGAGATAGAGCAAGCACTTGAACATATGGATACAGATATGGAGCAATAGGAGTTAGAGTAAGAAATCGACCTCATGCCTCACCACTAAGAGGTCGACCAA
Source organism: Pinus tabuliformis (assembly GCA_031772625.1). Taxonomy (NCBI): domain Eukaryota; kingdom Viridiplantae; phylum Streptophyta; class Pinopsida; order Pinales; family Pinaceae; genus Pinus; species Pinus tabuliformis. The sequence continues at coordinate 662,137,902 of CM062810.1, read as the reverse complement.
CCAGCTTCACTGCATCCAGAAGGGGAGCAAGTCCCAAGCAACCAAGGAGACATTGAGATCCTTGGAGATCAATTGGAAGGAGAGATGCACAACATCTCATTCGACGAGTCTCAACATATAGTTGTGCAATCTGGTAGAGTATCGATGTCGGATGATCATACATCTCCTACCTAGTTTGAGACACAAGTGATTGTGTATGACGTGCACAAACATCCAACAACATTGGCCGATGCTACTAGAGCATATGCTGAAGGCACTAGCTCGAGTGTTTGCTTCTTGATAGCTAAGAATGAGCGAATGGCTAAGGAGCTACAAATGTCCAAGAAAGGAGGAGAATTGGTTATAGCATCCACCCGAGTAAAATTGAAGAAGGCAATACTAGATGAAGTATTGTCCCTTGACACAGTCATGCGGGTGTTGTATTCCAAGTTAGGTACCGTGCATAAGGCAGTTGTCCATCTCAACTGTTGGCAGTAGCAATGTGCTAAGAGAGAACGTATCTTGTCAAATGTGCATGCTGTTGTTGATTACATGCAAACATGGATGATGAGATATAAGGGAGCCCCGTTACACTTGTCTAAGATGATGAAACCTATAGCAGTCAACCTGAAGGCACGCATCTAGAGTCAAATCCGGAACTATGAAGATCTCTCGCAGCTCATAACTAGTCTACAAGCTTCCCATGCACGGGTATTCAAGAGTATGGATGTTGTTGTACGCACACTTGCGATCCCATCTATTGGGACACTCACCCAGGTGAAGATAAAGGCACAGGTTCGATTGGAGCTTGTCTCATACTTTCACGAGTTGATGCGCATAGCCACCATCCTAGACATGTTGATCAGTGCAGACACCATGCACAAGTATGTTAATGGTCTAGTTGCACTCAAGACAATGATCTGCATGCTATTAGACGAGTTGGATAGTGGAGCCCGAGTAGTGTACCCAGATGTTATGGAGACAAGAGTTTGTTTCCAGAAATATGTCACCTTAGAGTACATGGACATTATCGCGGACTACCGAGCTTGGCATCAGTTCGCTACTGTCAACCACCATGACGATGTCGAAGAGCTGGTCTTCCAACAGTTGTCCGAGTCATAATGATGTCTTGCATGGCTTGCTCAAGCCTATTTTGTCTCACATAGGTACATGTGCAGATTGTATGTAATGTCTTGTCAAGTGTAAGTCCAAGTGTGGATAGTTGGATGTAACAGTCATAGAGTAAATGAAGAGTCATGATGGTAGATGAACTGTCACAAAGGGGCATGTCAAGGGCCACCCCACCCTTTGCTATGTATATTCCCTCATAACTCATTGTAGAGGCTTTTGGTCAGCTAATCTTCCTATAGGACTATCTTACAAAGAGCTTGGACAGTATTGTAACAAGCCTGGGCTTCTCCACTGCACAGAGCTAGTATATCTCTTTTGAGGAGTAGGAAGAAGTGACTGTAACATTCCGCTATTGGAACGAGTCGTTGGACATGGATGTATTGTATGGTTGGAACTGACATTTCTTAATATAATAGATCCAACATGTTTCATGCATATGTCTTATTGTAATTCATCTATCTGGTCTACTCTAAATGATATATGTATATGTTTGCTTACGCATGCATGTGTAGCTATTTTCTGTATATGTATGTATGGATGGTTTAACCATCACTTTCAATTGCTAGCTCACTTTCCTTCTAGTTTGTGATGCATCTTAGCTCGTGTGTTCTCTTCTTAACTTCATTCTTTCATAGGTTTCCAAGGGGCGCACTCACCTCACCCTTCGTGTGTTAGAACCGCTCATGCACCTTCCTTGACTTGCTACATATGTCACACCCTTGCTACTAACAGGACATCTTACTTGCCTCTGCATGAAATCACAGTCAAGGCAATGCCGTACGACCCACTGCTGGGACTCCTACACCAAATGGTCTAAGGTCTAGTTGGGACTTCTTACTTGGGATATCCCCTGACATGTTGGTGGGTCCAGCACCGTCAACATGATGTCTTATATAATATTGTCACAAGAAAAATGAATGTTTCATGCAATTAAAAGGAGTAATAAAATAACCACATTTTTGCAAAACATATCGAACCACTAGATGCTAAACACATTGCATGAACACTTTGCTAAAAGTTTCATTACTTGATTATTTTGGCAATCTTGGATATTGCTTCATTAAACATTTCATCCATTAGATGAAACCAACACTTAAGAATCCAACAAAGTTATATGTAACAACCCAACCTAATCACACAACTTAGCGGAGTGAGGGAGACAACCCAACATGCAATGTAAAACCTATATACAATATTTATAGAGAACCCCATGGCTTCCAATGAAACTTGAGTACCACAATTGAACTTTATAGGTTCAAATGAACTATCATCTAATTTGTTGATGCTTTAGCTACCAATGGCTTCAACATCACTGAGTTGTTATACTTCATATGCAAAATTAAAAACTTAACTAAAAATTTCATATAACTATATTCTAACAACCCTTGATCTCAATTCAACATGAAATGGACAAGTGTCATTGTGCCATCATTGGAACTCATAGAGAATTAATGGTGAAGCTTTTTACGAGGAAATTCTTATTTTTAACCATGAATTCAACTATATAAAACATGATACATAACTAAAATTTTCATGAGATTATCCATAGTTTTTACCACAACCATAGAGAAATTCATACTCAAAGACATTATATTTACCCTAGAAATCCAAAATGGAAAACTAGTTTTTAATAGTTGTTTAGTCTTTATTTGAAAAATCGTTTGTTACAACAACTCATGACTATATGGCCTTCAAAAATATACATAACTCCTCTTGATCTAGGTGGATATTGATTTCCACCCACCTCTTCCATTAACTTAATAACTCTCTATCTTCTTCGTATTTTATGATGGTTTTTTGAGTCCAAAACTTCTGGAGTTGTTTTCAGGCCCTAACAAAGTTAATTTTTTCATTCAGGGGGCTAGAGGTTGCCATGGTATTCCCTATCCCCACAAAAATGATTGTGATCATCATATATTTGTTTTTGGTAAACTACTATTTGCTAAAAGCAAATATTATATGCAAAAAATGAGCCCCTAGGAAGTTGATGCATCAAAATACCACCTCAAGGCACACAAATATTTTTATGCCTTATTTTCTAGGAGTAGGATTTTATGTCTGTAGGGTTATTTCTTTATGTTAAAACCATTCTTTTAGTCTCTTGCAATATCATTTGCAAATGAGCATAACTTCCATCTCTCTATCTTTAGAGATAATCTATCACCGTTCTAGCTAATTTGTGTTCTACATTATTTTGTTATTTTATTGATTAATAAAAGTTGGGTTTCATTATATTATTTTGCTCTTTCTTATATTTGTCTATGTGTGTGTTCCTTTTCCCTTCCTATATTTCATTTCATTCCTTATTCAATCCATATCATTGGCATGAACGTAGTTTGCTCCTTGTTTCTAAGTGCATGTCCTTAACAAGGTTAGGGTATAAAGAGTTCTTTATCGAGTTGGTTTCACTTGGAATGATCACTATTACCAGCGCAAGTGGTCTCCCATGGAAAAAGAAAAGAGTAACAATAGTGTAGTATATTCTATCAAGTTGTTTCTTAAGTGATCACTCGCGTGATAAAGGAGCGATATGATGAACAATTTCACCCAAGTCCTTTGATGACTACCAACAATGATTGAGGCACCTTCAATAAGTGATAATTTTGGAGGTGTAACACCCTTCAACATACAAGTTACTTTTATATCTCCTTATTTGAAGGCCAAATAGATGCATATGTGTTAGAGAAATTGTTAAATCTACTAAAGGGATGTTACTCTATCTATTTTTTTACAATGAAAATATCACCCTTATGCTCTTGAAACTATTCCACATGTCAAAAATTGGTGAGAAGGTTACCAAAAGATACACAGTGAAGATGAAAATATGATATTCAAGGAAGTGACCCACTTGGTCTTAAGGAGGAATTTTACCTTGTATGGAATTATGATGACCAGTACATGAGATGGACAACTCTATGATATGAGAGAAACTAAATGGTGTTGGAGTACACCAATATTTTCCATACCTTATGCTCAAAAATGGGTATCAAAGACTCTAAGTGGCACTTGGTTCTAAATTAACATAGTGTTATATATAGGTACGTCTAAATAGAGATGGATTTCTCAGATATCTCCTCACTTAGAATCACTTATTAGTACATTGTTAAAATTAGGCAGAAATGTACATAGAGGAATAACCAAGATTTTAGGCATGCAACTTTGCCACACAGAAGCTTGGAAAAGGTGGCCCTAACTCATAGAACAAGAGATAGAGAAAGGTGAGTCAACCTCATGACAAGTAACCCAAGTCAAGGTAAAGAAGGGTAATTGGAAGTTGATGAAAGAAATTGAAAAGTAGTGTGAGTTCACAAAAACCCCTCCAGTAATGAATGTTGCTCAAAATAATCATTTTTGGGTAAGATTAAATAAAAAAGAAATAGACTTTGGCTCAAATTCTGATTTAGAACAAGAGGAAGGAAAGAGGAACATGGATGAGAACATGGTGTTACCATCATGACTACAAAGATCAAACAAGAATATTTAGAGGACCTTGAGGAGGGGAAGCACCTCTTGCATTCATAGATGTGGGTGAGGAAAACCCCATTACATTTAATTATTGGCATAAGGAGAAAGAAAAACTTAGTCTTTGTTGAGGTCATCAAGATATTTAAGTTATCAACACTTCCAACCATACAACATTGGACATATGCATTAGCCAATAATGTCACTTGTCTTAAGATGTTAATCCCTTAAAAGATGAGGTACTATGTAATGTTTCCCACTTAGTTTGTGATGTTATTTTAGGACAACCTCATATGTGGAAACAACGTGCTATTTATAAGTCTCATTTTTACTCAAAGGAGGTTAGATCTACAGGGTACTAGATGTAGTTTTGACTATTGCAATTTCGTTGATCTTGAGAAAATAATGTTGAAATGTATCTATCAAAATACAAAGTGTGTCGTCTTCATGGTTGAATGAGAATGTGAAAGGAAGGTCACTATGACCACTACAACCTCTGCATGGGGCATCTCTACATAGCATAAGTAGGTGGATAATATTGTAGAGGCATGCATAGATATCTTCACTTCAGTAATGGGGGTGCCTCTGCACTAATAGAAAAAACATTAAATTTGTTTGATACCTAGTTCTCCTTTACCAAATGTTTCGATACATAGATTCTTTCTTATGGATAATAAGGAAATAAAATGTCAGATTCATGAGCTCATCCAAAAGAGCCACACTCGATAAAGATCCTTAGTTTGGGAGCCCAATTATGTCAATGCAAAAGAAGGACGGAATGTGGAGACTATCTATTAATTATAGAGCCATGTAAAAAATCACTATCAAGAACATATAATGAATCCCATATATCGATGACCTTCTTAATCAACTTAAGGGTGCCAAGTTCCCTAGTAAGTTTTATTTGAACTCGTGCTACCACTAGGTTCTAATTGAACAAACCAATGTATGGAAGGCAACCTTCAACTCTAAGGAAGGCCTTTTGAGTGGTTGATCATGCCTTTTGGCTTGATTAATGATCCAAAAGCATTCATGAGGATGATGGATGCTACCTAAGTACATTCACAACTCTTTTATTGTTTCATATTGGATTCCATCTCCATCTTCAAGAAAACCTTGGTGGAACATTTTCAACACATTTAATAGGTCTTGACCAACCTACAACAACACAAGTTGTATTCCAATCTGGAGAAATGGTCATTTCATGGCATGCAAATAATTTAGTTTTTGGGATGCACCATGGATGAACATGGGGTGCATGTGGACCTAGCTAAGATATGTTGTTTGGAATTAGACAAACCTGAAAAGTATGATAGAGCTTCATAGCATATTGGGCCTTGCTACGTCTACATAAGGTTTATGTTAGGGTTATTTCATATTGCTTGGTCATTAAGTGACCAAGGGTGGAGCTAAATCAAAATTTTCATGGTGTAAGTTGCAAAAAAAATCTTTCGAGGATCTAAAACAATGGTTCATGGGAAATTTAATTGATTATATCGTTTTGCATTAAATTATCAACTGGGAAATTCGTAAAATGATGAAGTGCTAAAAAAATGTGCATAAATAGGATTAATTGGTTTCAAATCAAAAGACACTACAACAATCTACTGAAAAAACATTTCTCAGGATTTGCATTGAACATGGATTCACAACTTGCATGCCCCATAAATGAAAGAATAAATAATAAACTTAAATAGTCATTTCATTCATTAGCATCATAGAAGTGTCCATTAGGTTTAATAATTATTGTAGTAGCAAATACATTCAATGCATGACTGAATAAACAAATTGGAGTTGTATATTTGGGCCCTCTGTCCTTTTAGTCACTTATTGGGTCCCTGGGTTAACAAATCCTCACACTAGGGCCCTAAAAACCACACCACACAAGCACACAAAAATTTGGATCGCTGAAATTAAACTATTCTATTCTGTGCATGAAATAAACAAAACAAGAATATAAAAGTTACAGGAAGATAAAGTAAAAATACTTGAATATAATTATCTAATTACGTAGAAAATAAATTAAATAACATTTACCAGAACTATCTACTCTGCAAGTGCGTCCCAAGACATGGGGCCCTTCTTGGCTATAAGCACTGTAAAAATATATAATTAACTCACAATATAATCAACAACAATAAATTGTTATTAATTATCTAGAAATTATAGAGTGCATGTTCAAACAACCTTTAGAATGCTCCCTCTATATCAAAATCAATACTATCCTCTCCTCTCTATTGGGTGTCAATTCAAGTAAATTATATAATAATTCTTCTTGGACATAGCTAAGATATTTGATCCTAAAATCATGGATCTTCCTGATAACTATTGTTGCCAGAATATATCGCAACATTATAATGTTATTATCTTATACAAAAATTAGAATATTTAAATCCTTGTTTAGAATTTTGCTAAAGTATCACAAAATAATGACTAACGATTTGGTGTTATAAAATGGTAAATTACATGTTGTGTTGGGGCCCAACAATCACGTGGATAAGAGATGATCCACATATATTGAATACATAGAAAAAATGTGTCTTCATTTATGTTTACTTGCCACGAAAACATCTCAACCGACAATGACACCGTTGACGGTTACCTACCAAAATAGTGTGTCTACCAAAATAATGTGTCTACTAGAATAGATTGTCCCAATTTTTAGCAACTCGACCTCTTCGGGTAGTTTAGTTGGATCAGCATAGCTTGTGCACTTCTAGCTACTCGACCATTCTATGCTTCTAGTAGTCGAATTATTTTGTGCTTCTGGTATTTAGAGTGACACCTGATAACTTGAGAGGCTAAATAGAAACTACAAGAACCAAGCTAGGAAAACCATCATGAGTAATAAATAAAGCATTATCCTCTTTAATCAGTTAAAAATAAAAGAAAATGACAATAATTAACTACTTAAGCATTCTTGGATTTATTATGACACATTTATGAAGACACCAGGTAAGAAATGCAATGGATGGGTAATAGAATGTCAAATAAGTATGATAAAATAATTGAAAATGGGTGCTTGGAATAGTGAAAAATGTGACAATTTGACGACTCATTGTCTCACCCACGCCTACATTTTTTCATGTCCTCATGCGAACAAGATAAAAATTACAAGAGAGAGTCACCTAATTTTTTCAAATGCAACCAACCTTCATGGCAGTACTAGGAATCTTATTAACAATCCTATTAGTCTCCTTTATTTTTTGGATTGCGAAATTAGTTTGTACTTTTCCCATATTCTTTAAAGAGACTTCATACCATCCACTCTCTTCATTTGGCAGGTTCCCTTGCAAAGAAGTATTGAATTTCTTGATTGTCATCAAGTTCAACTACAGGTTTTACGCTATTGTAGGAACATTATCCCGTGGAGCCCATATATAATACCAAAAGAATTGAGAAATGTAATTCCATTTTCTACATTTAAAGAACTTCTTGTACCTTTCCATTAGACCTATTATAAATATTATAGGCTATGTAGATTTGGGATTTGATCCAACCACTCGAGAGAGTTCAAAAGTTATAAAAATGTATGTTACCTACATTTTCCCTTTGAAACATGCAATGGTTCACATACTCTATAGCATTAAGAATTTAACAATCATCAATTTTATCTCCTACTGCTTCCAAAAAAAATGAACACCATTGGAAAAACTAACCAAGAAAGGGAAAAATCTTCTTGCATCACCCATATCATGCTTAATTTTCTTGACAAGATGAGCTTTTAACTATTTTGCCAATCATTTCTAGCTGCAATGAAATTCCCATACCATTCTTCTATGTGACATCCTCTAAAAACAAACCCAAAATATGAAGTAGAATTAAAAAATAATTTAATGAAATCATCTATCGATGAGAAAAGGAAAAACAAGATACTTATACCAAGCCTTTTCTATAATTTTCCCAAAAATTTTGTTTGTTTTCAATGGATCATTTAATTACAAATTTTCCTGTAGTTGCCATTAAAGTCCAAGGATAAAGGAATTCCAAGTCATAGAATATCAAGAGAAGTAGATACGTTACTAGATGATCTCTCACCCAAATTCAATGTATTCAATGCAAGGAGAATGGATAAAACAATTCCCAGTTTATTTAGACAAGCCCATCAAAAATATGTTTGCAACTGCAAAATTTGGTATGGGTGTAGCAACAAACTTCATTAATCAATTTATCACAAAGTATAAATTAGGTTTCCATGAAATTTATTGACTAGGTTTGTTCCATCTTAATGCCTTCCGAGACCAAAAATTAGAGCCATTTGATGCACATATCTTGAGTTCTAGGTAAAATGGATGTAGGTGATTATGTTAAATTTCTCAAAGACTATAAACTGGGTTTGTTTGAAATTTAGTGGATTTTTGGACCTTATCTTAATGCTTCTCTCCACCAAATTTCGTGGCCATCTGAAACATGGTTTGAAAGACATCCTCAAATAAATTTATGTGTTTTCTCTGTAGGAACAGAGGTAGGAATTTCTCATGCCATAATAGAAATAAGAATTTTTAATGCCATAATAGAGATAGGAATTTTTTATACCAGAATAGAGGTAGGTATTTCAAATGCGAGAACAAAGCTAGGAATTTTTTATATCATAATAGAGGTATCCATTTTTTATCTTATCCTCCACCTACTGCAAACCTTGTTATAACTTCCCTCGCTTTACCCATCATCAACCTTTGGTCTCTCATATACAAGCCCATTCTATTTTGAAGAAAAAATTGTTGTAGGGAAAACCACATAAAGAAATGGGGATAAAAGCAAATAAACACATTTCTTTAATACAAAAACAGGAAGTGAATGTTCTGCAACTCAAGGTTTCTTGTTAGAATAAGATGTCTGATTGCAACAAGATGAACTAAGGGCACAATTTATGATGATATAGAAATCAATGTCAAAAGGTAAAGGCTGGAGTATTAGGGTAAGCCTTCAGTAGTTTCTTATCATCATTTCCTAATATTGAACCAATCAAAAAGTTTCATGCTAATTTTTACCTCTGGTTTTACCTGTATGTCGATGATGCTGAATCTGAATTTGAGACTAATGTACCATGCAGCTAACCTAAAAAGAGCATTAAAAATTATGCTAACTACTGAAGCGTGTGAGGCTAGTAACTGTTGATAATAAAGTTGAGTTTAAGAATTATCTAGATCAAGACGATGTTGAGGCATGATGGTTTTATAATGATTTTGATTGATAAAGGCTAATTGTGCATAAATAAATGCTAAAATTTGAAGTTGAATGTTTTTTATCAACAAAAATGTCTTGCTTCAACATTAGGGGAGACCAACCAGTGAGGAACTTAAAACATCTCCTTTTATGTTGAAGATGGTGGTTCTAACTGGTTATGGGTCCAATTACCATGTCATCTAAGACAAACCTGAAACTAATCTAATACTAATCTAACCTAAACTAAGAGTTAATTTATACACATCATAATATGTTACATTTCCTTTATATTTATCTTTAAAGATGTAAATTAAAGGAATAGATCAACACAAAGGTTTGATCAAATTAAAGGTTGATCAAACTACAATTAAATGATTTATTTGCATCTTTAAGAGAGGACTTAATGAAAACTAATATGTTAATGTATAATTAATCTAAAACATGAAATCCTATTTCGAACTAGAATGGGATAACCCTCTCCTAACCTGAGAGTAAGTTAACTAAAGCAGGGGGAAAGAACTGATATAATTCATCATATTATTTTGTATTAGTTAAAGGAAATAGTTCACATTAACTAATACAAGTGAAAGAAAAATAAGTATACAAATGAATAATAAATAGTTATCAATCACCACAGGAATACTTCAACAAATTAAGATTGATTTCGATCTCATTCTACCCTACAAAGACAGATTTAACAAAGTTTCAACAGCAAAATGTCAATGACACAACAATATTGCATAACATCAAAGAAACATAATATTGTTTAGAAAAAAGATCAGAACCAAAAATTAAACTTTAACAGTCAGATAATAATCTAGAGTTCCGGTAATAGTACACAAGAACAAGAAACAATTAAAATAATGTCAAAGTTTTATTACCACAGTTTTGAGAGTAGCTCTAACCCTTAATGAAAGTGCTTGCAATAGTGCAAAGTCCCTTTATAACAGAGCCATAAATTCTCTACATCTCTACAATAAAACTCTCTACGCTCTACAATAGTGCGAAAGCAGAAAACGAATTATTACAGAGCTCCCTTTGTGTGATCATGACCTCTCTCCATCTTATTGAAGAGACATGTATTTATACAAAGTTTCAAAGTTAACCAAACCCTTCGATTTCTCAACAAACGAGAAATAAAAATTAAATGAATTTGGATATTTTGTATTTTGTTAAATCACAATCTAAACTTAGAAGATCTTAAAAGCTTCATTTGGATCATATTTGAACATTCTTTGAATGAGTGAAAGGGTAGTTTCCAACAAATTCTCCGAATAGCCTTTTTCAACAACCTTTGTCTTTCTTTAGCACTATAGTGGTTTAATTAATTCAATTAAAATTTGAAGAGAAAGTTTTTTCAGAATCGGCTATGCAATACAAATACAACAAAGAAATCATGGTTTTACATATAATTTGAATCTAAACTAATCCAAATGAAAAACCAATGATAAATAGCCCGAGACTATTAACAATAAATTTTCAAAACTTAATTGTAAATCCTGAACCAAAGTGTGACAAGCGGAGAATGCGGATGGATATCAAAAGTTTAACATGACACACTCTACAAAAATTGTGATATATGGAAATTTCCCATAAGGAGTGGATGCGATATTATATTAAATCATTGTGATAAATCCGATCAGATCCGTAACTAAATCGATGATCAGAAGATTAATTCATATCGGTGATTTTAAATATGTGCCATTTCAAAAGTTCTGATATGAGAGTGGACACGACATTCCAATTATACCATCATTAATACGTATATCGAGTCTAAATATCAAAGCTTGACAGATATCGGAAGTCGGAGTTTGGAGACACATTGGTATATCAGAGATTAGAGGAATATGGATATTAGAACATTGACATATCAGAACTTTTAAGAGGTGACACATAACAAGAATTCTGATATGAGGGATTCTCCGATATAAGGGAAAGGAGGATGGTTACGTGGTATGTGGGTCCTCCATAATACTTCAACCACTTTATAATATATATCATTGAAACCTATATTCATTTGTTTGTATTAAAGCCATTTTTCATATGGTTCAGAGTTTATATCTGTATGTTTATTAAAAAGGGCTAAGCCACTTACCACATTATAATATTGTTAATGTATGAATCTTGGTCTCGGGGGCTATGTTTTATTCATTAATCTTATTAATTAAGATGTTTAAAACAAAAACTTATTTATAAAGTTTATTAACAAACAAACTTAATCAAACTTAGGCAAACTATAAAAATAAAACAAGTGTAGATAAAAATCAAATTAGACTTGAAATGAAGTAATCACACTCAAAGTCTACATGCAATGAAAAAAGGGTCCCCATGTCTATTACGATAAAATAAAATGGGGGTGTTGTGTTTTCACTACAACAATGGCAACACATTGGGGGGAAGCAATTATCTTTGTCGTAAATATATGGAACCTAGTTTAAAAATGAAGGAATTATAATTATATAATTTGAAATGCTCAAATTCAAGTATACTAACCATTTTGTCCCTATTATATGTTGTCACATAAATAGATATACCATTATCATTCATGAACTTGTAAAAAATTACCCCATGAATTCAATGTTTCAGTAAATGTACAACAGTCAGCTTAGTTGGACATCACTTTTTGAGTAAACAAGCTAATCAAGAAAACATAGTATTAATTTAACCTATATACCGTAGGCATGGCCACTACTACTAGTAGGCATCTATAACCTCGATAGGGATGTCTTTTAACCCTTTTAGGTGCCATTGTCCCATCTATTAGGAATAAATGCATAGTTGCAAAAGATCATCTTAAACTTATTTGAATGCCAACTGCAGATCATTGTCCTGGCTTGATAACCAACTAACAATAATGCAATTCATGAGATCTAACATGGTGAATAAGTTAGCTCATGATGAGACCTCTTCTCCTTCAACCTTGCGTTGAAAGCCATTACCTTGGCTTAGTGACCAATAATGGTCAAGTCACAATGTTATAACTTATGATCATGGTAGGTCGGCTCGTGATGAGACCTTCTATCCTTTAATTAAACATTTTAGTTTTTATGTTTAACTATGGTTACTATTAATCTCATATATATTACTTAATAGTTGGGGTGGCATACTGCTCCTTAGGAACAATGGATGGCGTAAAAAGCTTTAAGCTAACTACTATTCACTTGACTAAACTTGCTCCCAAAAGAATTCATGACCTTAAGAAATTGGTGTTATATGTGTTTTACTTTCTTTAAATGTTGGGGTTAAAGATAGTTCATTAACAAATAACATAAATATTTAAACTCAAAGAACCAAAACGAGGGACTCTACTTGGTTAGGAAAGCTAAAAATGAACATAAACGAAATCATCTTTATTGAAGTGATCCTTATGGATTAGCTTTCGTTAATATAAATTAGAGTATGAAAATGACTCGCCCAATGATTATGCCAAGCTAAAAGAGAAAACATTACTTCATTTTGTTGTGAAATGAAATGAAAAGACAATCCAACTAAGCCTAAAATGCTTATCGAATCAGAAAGAAGACAATTAAGAGAATGAACCTTGAGATACATCTTACAAGAAAAATGAGATTATGTTGATTTTATTTTGTATGATGATTTGTTAATAAAGCTCTTTTGTTTCAAAGCATAGTTATTGATTTAGAGTTATTGTTGTATTCTTTGACTGGGGTTTTTTAACTTTTGAAAATCTTGCTTAAAGATAGTTTGTGAGTCTTTATAGATTCAATTTTAAGAATAATACTCATAATCGATTTCAAAATGTACGCAAAATTAGAAAAGAGAAAACTCCCTAATGTCATAAGATGGTTGTTCTTCCGAAATGTAAGTTTCCAGCAAAGTTGAATCTACAAATCAAATCCATGGGAACTTGCAAGAAGAACAACACAACATAAGAAATAAATAATGATTAAAATAGAAAAGAAAAGTTGAAATAAAGCTCAAACCAGACGAGGATGAACATATAAATGTGTACCTAGAAGAATTTGATCATAATTTTACCCGATGAATCTTCATTTTCTCCAATGTATTAATCAAAGTTCAAAACCATCTCCTTATTGAGTTTAAACTATTTTCTAAACTAGTCCTAATCCTAATCTAAAAAGTAGACTAAGACTAAGTGAAATTGTGTTGCCAATGTATCCATTCAAGCATCTTATTTGCATGATCATATACATCAAACATTAGTAACAAAAGTATAAATCTATTTAAACCAACAAAAATAAATCTAAAAATATTATGTACAATTATTGTTAATATATTTACAAGAAGCAGCTTATTTACAATCACCTTCTCTTGAAATGTCCTTTCCAATTAAATTTCAATTGGATCATAGAAATCTGGATGGATTTCCATTAATGATTGGAAGATGCTTAAAGGAGAAAATAACATGCCAGATTATGGAAATGGATTTTTAGATACAATGGCCTAAAAAAATTTATCAGTCTTATGTACATATGTTAAATTATTAATAATATTATGTGAGGGAAAACTTTCCAAATGTATCTCAAATGTGTTAATGAAATATGGATGGAAATATGATATATTCAATGGAAGATCATTAATAGGATTAGATAGTTGGTCATAATGTAAAGATACACTCTCTTGTTGGCATTGTGTTGGACAGGAAAGTAATAAGTAATCATAAATGAACATCAATTGGAATTGGAAAAGTAATAGCTCTTGATGTTCATTATTGTGATTTGAAACATGATCTTCCTATTCAGGCAATGCATCAATTGAGTGTTCAATACTGAACTGCTCAATATGCCAACATCAGATATCAAAAGACTAAAATATGAAAACAACAAACAAATTTGAAATCAAACAAAATAAGTGAAGGAACAACAATGAAATCAAATCATAATTTACATTATTGTTACAACTAATGTTACAACACAATTGGGACTGATTTGAAGTGATTTCCTCTTCACAAGAATTGACCAAAATAATGGAATTTGAATGATCACCAATACCAATTTGTGAATTAGAGAGAGGGTTAGGATTATGAATAGAAGTGAGAATTTGATCATCATAAAAACCATAGATTGGAATGGGTTCTTGAATGTTGAAATCATGAGTATGATTAATTGTTTGAAAATGAGAACTAGTTGGAAAACTTTCTGAGTTAGAGTGTTCTTCATTTTCACATTTGATTTGAATTTGATCATGAGGATTCACTTGAGAAGAAGACAAATCAACATCCTCAATGTTAGAGTAATTATCATAAATGACTTCACAACATTCTCTAGAATTCCCTTCAATCTCATCTGATGTATCAAAACAAGAAGGAATATGAAGCACATGTTCATTAATGCTAGAAGAATGATCAATGAATGATTCTCTATCTTGATAAAAACTAATTGGAAATTCATTTATATCAACCTCTCTGTTTTTTGGAATAACATTAAAGCAAAGAGGGGATAGATTGTTATCAACAAAAATATCAGGATAAAGGTGAAAATGAGAATCAGAAGCAATGAATTTAAAAATATCTCTATTTGTGAATTCTTGTGCATTTTCTTCATTGCAAATTTCAAATTCCAGATCATTTACTTGGCTAATTGTGTTTTCTTGAATAATTTTCTCTGGCTACCCTGAATTTTGTATTTGATCAACATGATCAAATTCATAAATTTGTACAACAGGTCACATATTATTGGAAATTTCAATTTCTGCTTGTACTTGCTGATTTATAATATGATTTTA
The DNA here is from genome assembly GCA_031772625.1 of Pinus tabuliformis. NCBI lineage: Eukaryota > Viridiplantae > Streptophyta > Pinopsida > Pinales > Pinaceae > Pinus > Pinus tabuliformis. The sequence continues at coordinate 662,122,458 of CM062810.1, read as the reverse complement.
TGAATTTAATTCATAGTGATTTTCAGATTTTGTGGCAAATGGTCCGTCAAGTGTATTACCAATTTCTTCTTGTATTTGTTTATCAAATTCTTGCAAGATTTGTGATAATAGTTCATCAACATGATTATCATTAACATTGTAAGAGGTGTGTACTAAATTTAGGAATTTACCATACATGGATGAGGCCACTTCGTCTAATTAATATGCACCTCTAAATAAGAGTACTTGATAATATTACTAGAAGTTGAAGGAGAGTCATCAAAGCTTGCAATTGTTTCATATGGATTTGAAATGGGAGGAAGAGAACACATACTCAAACCAATCTATCAATTCATTTCTTGAAGGTTTATCTTCAGCTTTGAATCTCAAGCAAATTAACTGAAATCTAATAGTAAAATCTAAGAGAGATTCATTTTCAAACCTTTGTAGATCTTCAAATTCATCACATACATGTTCATAATCATATCCGTCAAACTGATAAAGGAACATTATGATACATTGATCCCAACTGTGAATAGAGGTAAGTGGAAGAGATTGACACCAATTTCTAGCTTTTCCTAAGAATGTAAGATTAAAAATCCTACATAGAATACCTTCATCAATATCATGATAAGTATAATTCGAATTTTTTTCAATAAATTGCAAAGCATGATCAAATGCAGAAGCATTTCTCTTACCATTAAATTTTACTTGTGACACGTGTCTTACTATTTCTGGTGGAGTATTGGCAGATGCACGTCCAAAGATACAACCCAAATTGGAAGTTTGATAGGAGCCATTGTTATTAAAATAAAACCTAAAAATACAAAAACTCCAAAAGACAACAAGTCTTCAGGCCCTCCTTCTAGCGCAAAAAATGTTGATTGGAAAAAATGTCCTTCATCAACATTAGGGGAGACCACCCAGTTGAGAACTTAAAGTAGCTCCTTTTTTGTTGAATATAATGGTTTCTAGTGGTTATGGGTCCAATTACCCTATCATTTAAGACAAACCTAAAAAATACTAATCTAACCTAAAATAAGAGTTAATTTCTACACATCATAATATGTTACATTTCCTTTATATCTATCTTTAAAGATGTAAATTAAAGGAATAGATCAATACAAAGGTTTGATCGAATTAAAGGTTGATCAAACCACAATTAAATGATTTATTTGCCTCTTTAAGAGACGACATAATGCAAAATAAGATGTTAATGCAGAACTAATCTAAAACATGAAATCTTATCTCGAACTAGAACAGGATAGCCCTCTCCTAATCTGAGAGAAAGTTAACTAAAGAAGGGGGAAAGAACTGATATAATTCATTATACGATTTTGTATTAGTTAAAGGAATTTTTTCACATTAACTAATACAAGTGAAAGAAAAATAATCCTAAAATGACTAATAAACAATGTTCAGTCAGCATAGGAATACTTCAACGAATTAAGATTGATTTTGATCTCATTCTACCCTACATAGATAGATTTAACAAAGTTTCAACAACAAAATGTCAATGACACAACAATAGTGCATAATATCAAAGAAACATAATATTGTTTAGAATAAAGATTAGAACCAAAAATTAAACTTTAACAGTGAGACGATAATCCCGAATTCTGGTAATAGTACACAAGAACAAGAATCAATTAAAATAATGTCAATTTTTTATTACCACAGTTATGAGAGTAGCTCTGACCCTTAATGAAAGTGCTTGCAATAATCAAGAGTCCCTTTATAACAGATCCATCTCTACAATCTCTATAATAAAACTCTATGCACTCTACAATAGTGCGAAAGCATAAAATGAATTATTATAGAACCCCCTTTGTGTGATCACGGCCTCTCTCCATCTTATTGAAGAGATAGGTATTTATACAGAGTTTCAAAGTTAACAGATCCCTTCAGTTTTTCAACAAACGAAAAATAAGAAGTAAATGAATCTGTAGGTTTTGTATTTTGTTGAATTACAAGTTGAACTTAGAATATCTCAGAAACTTCATTTGGATAAGATTTGAACAATCTTCGAATAAGTGGAAGGGTAGTTTCCAACAAATTCTCCAAATGACCTTTTTCAACAACCTCTGTCTTTCTTTAGCGCTATAGTGGTTCAACTGTTCAATTAAAGTTGGAAGAGAAATTTCTTTCAGAATCAGCCCTACAACTCAAATACAACAAAGAAATCATTGTTTTACAAATAATTTGAATCTAAACTAATCCTAATGAAAAACCAATGATAAATGGTCCAAGACTATTAACAATGACTTATTAAAAAATTAATAGTAAATATCGAACCAAAGTGTGACAAGCGGTGAACGCGGATGGATATCAAAAATTTAACATGACACACTCTACAAAACTTGCGATATATGCAAATTCCTGATAAGGAGCGGATGCAATATTATATTAAATCGTTATTATAAAGCCCATAGGATCCGCAACCAAATCAGTGGTAGGAAGATTAACTCATATCGGCGATTTTAAATATGTGTCATTTCAAAAGTTTCGATATGAGAACGGACACGACATTCTGATTAGACCATCATTAATATGTATATTAGGTCTGAATATAAGGGCTTGGCAGGTATCAAAAGTCAGAGGTCAGAGGCACATTGGGATAACAGAGATCGTAGGAATATGGATATCGGAGCATTGGCATATCAGAACTTTGAAAAGGTGAGACATAACAACAACTCTGATATTAGGGATTCTCCGATATAAGGGAGTGGAGGAGGGTTACGTCGTATGTGGGTCCTCCGTAATACTTCAGCAGCTTTATAATATATATCACCGAAGCCTATATTCATTTGTTTGTATTAAAGCCATTTATCATATGGTTCGAAGTTTATATTTGTATGTTTATTAAAAAGGGATAAGTCAATTACCTCATTATAATATGGTTAAGGTATGAATCTTGGTCTCGGGGCTATGTTTTATTCATTAACCTAATTAATTAAGATGTTTAAAACAAAAACTTATTTACAAAGTTTATTAACAAATAAACTTAATCAAACTTAGGCAAACTATAAAAATAAAATAAGTGTAGATAAAAAACAAATTATACTTGAAATGAAGTAATCACACTCAAATCCTACATGCAATGCAAAAAAAGGGTCCCCATGTCTATTATGATAAAATAAAATGGGGGTGTTGTGTTTTCACTATAATAACTGTGTTGTGTTGATTATTCTTGAGGCAATGTAGTGGTGGATCTAGAGACTTCTTCCTGCTCAAAAATGAATGAAAGAGTATTGTTGAATTGTTATAAGATTTATTTTTATCATACTATGGTCTATAACAATAATTTCTAAAAACTTCCCTTACCATCAAAGTTTCTACAAAACATGTCATGAGCAGCCTAAGTCAAGAATTTGTCACTTTAATAACCTCATTATAGATAGCAATGACTTGAATACCATGGTATTAAAGAGGGATAAAAAAGGATATAAAATAGGGAAAACGATAACAAAAGGATACATTCCTGGGATGAACTAGTTATCTGTCTTTGACTTTCAAAACCTTACCATTATCTAGGTGTATAATAGAAGCCTCCTTATATGAGAAATGTAAATAACCTACACTAAGGATCCCACTTCCATAAAAACCTCTTTATTTTTTAAAATATAAAACTTCAAAGTATAATATTTGAAGGATCTTAAAGCCATTCTTTGAAAGCTGAGATATGAGGTTTAATCTTCCTAGCTTTAAATTTAATGAAAATTATTTCAGAATGTGACGTGAGGCCTTCCCTTGGAGTGACTTATATGTGTGCCAATGTGTGTTCCTTATCTCTCTTAGCCAACATATCCCCACTATCAGAAGGCATGTTCAATACCTGGGTGGGCTTTCCTTGGTACCATACAAGCATAACCTTGTTTCTAGTAGGCATGTTCAGTACCCCGATGGGTTTACTTGTACTTCCTGATACTTCATTTTATTATTCTTTCTCCTTTTTTGTGTGATTTTTTTAATATATATACTACTCAAGAGATTTAGAATAATGTCAAATTCTCATTGGTATTTTATAGAGTGTAAGGAAGTTGGGTGATACGAGAGTAATTTATATTTTCTAGGCACATAACCCATTATTCAAGTTTATCCCATGGCTATAACCATTCACAATAGTCTTAAATATGAGATATCTAATACGTAGTGAAATGAAGCATCTCGAATAATAACTAAAAGTCCCCTCTAGTTGATCATGCTAGAGTTCTCGTAAAATCCTATTGAGGTTCTACAGGAGTGGTCCACCATAGTAGGTTTTTCAACAATACCCCATAGAGTAACATGGAAAGATTTCTGGGATAATAACTTTGGAGAGCAATTAGACTTATATGATTTATTCAGTTGATAGCAACATTGTTTCCTTTTTATCCCCTAAATTGCCCAAATTATTTTAAATTTGTGGAAATGAAGTATCGAACATGAAAGTGATAAATCCCCCCCCCCCCAAACTGACTCAATGGATGATCTCACCTAGGTGAAATGGAGAAGGATCAACCAATCAATAATCATAGTCACTTTAAAAAATAATGAGTAATTGAGATTGAATCGTACTTGAAAAGACTTACCACATGAGCATTTGATTTTGACCCAAATAACAACCAATGGTTGTCAATCCAAAGATGACAATGGTAAAAGGAATTACAGGAAGTCGCAACATGTCCTATCCAAGAGAAGTTGTAGCAGTTATACCTATAGATGTAGCAACTGGATCATAAGGAGTTGTAGCTTAAAAAATTATTAGTAATTGAAAAAAATATATTTTATTTTATTTTTCTACACTATCATACCCTACTTGAATTGAAGAAAGGAAGTTTTCCTTCAAGTTTAGGAGTATTTCTAGCGCATCCATGTGTGTAATAGTTGTAGATATACATACATCCTCAAGTTTGAAATATAAACTTTAATGTATACTAAAGCATGAGGAAACAATTACTCCATTTGATATGATGGCAAGAGTTGTTGAAGAAGAGAGTGGGGCTCTAGCCTGATGACTATTTGGAACTAGTGCTCAATATAGTTATAATGCTCTTTAGTTGCTTGTTCACCAGTGAAGATTTGTATGTTATCCTTTGTCATGCCACATGGATCTTCTACGAGTTGTTGGCTAGTCTCTTGGGTGCATAAAATATTTAAAGATAGGCATGATAGAAATTCCTCATTCTCAGGTTCCTCTATCTACTCCTCATCACATTTTGGGATACTAAAGTGATTTGACAATAAACATGACAAAAAAGCATCGATCTTTGGCTCTAAGGGTTGCTCATCATCGGTTGTGTTCCATGGTTTCTTTATTTCTTTTGGATCTTCTTCTAAATGTTTATCATAGACTTTTTTCTCTTCTATTACTTCCTAGAATACATGTATGTTCTTGATTGCTGTCAAGATTTTTTTCCTCATGAGATGTAGAGATGTTTCCAACTACTACTAGGGATTGAGAAAGTTCTTGGAGTAACATTCCACGAGCTCTTCATAATTCATAAATCCTTCCTACTTGTTTCTAATCCCTGTCTTGCACATCTATTAGTACATTTGGGGGGTTCTTACAACACCCTAGAAACTTTGTAAGGAAATAATTAAGCTGTTCAAAAAGAAATCAAATTCAAAACAAGATCTATCACATACTTATACACCCTCATGCTACTAAGGCTTGTTTTCACTAGTAACTTGTTCATCATGAGTCAAATTCCTCCTTGGCTCATACAATATCAGCATGATCTAAATCCAGTGAGGTAAGTTGACCCACAAAAGTGGACGCACATGCTCTTACCTATCATCTTACAACTCCTACCACTTTTTATTCTAGGATGCTCATGTATTGTAGGAAAATATATCTAATCACACATCAACCAAACAAAATCGAATTCCTTGGCCCCTCCCCAACGATGGTGCCAAAAATGATGGGAAATTTAATTGCTTAAATTGATGTACATTAAATTATCGACCAAGAGTTTGTAAAATAATTAGGTGCCAACAAGATATATGTAGAAATAGCCTTAATTGGTTTGAAAACAAAAGACACTACAACAATATACTAAAAACACACTTCTCAATAATTGCATTGAACATGGATTCACAACTTGCATGCATCATAAATTAAAGAACAAATAATAAGCTTGAATTGTAATTTCATTGATCAATATCATAGAAATGTCCAACATATTTAATAATTCCTGTAGCAGCAAACACATTCAACACATGACTGAAATAATCACACAAGAGTCATAGGTCTAGGTCCTTTGTCCTTTCAACCACTTGTTGGGTCTCTAGGTTAATAATTCCTCACACTAGGGCCCTAAAAAGCACACCATGTAGGCATGAAACAATATGGATTGCAAAAATTAAAATACCAGATCATGTGCATGAAATAATAAAACAAGAATATAAAATTTACAAGAGTATAAAGTAAAAATACTTGACTCTAATCTAACTATGCAAAAAATAAATTAAATAACATCTACTAGAACTATCTACTCTACAGTTCATCCTAGAACAATGGGCCCTTCCTAGCTAGGAGAATTGTAGGAATAAATAATTAACTCACAATATAATCAACAACATAAAATTCCCATTAATTAGCCAAAAATTACAGATTACAGGTTCAAATAACTTTTTAGAATGTTGTTGCTATATCTAAATCAATAGTATTCTCTCCTCTTTGTTGGGTGTCGCTTCAACTGAATTATATAACAATTCTTCTTAGACATAGCTAAGATGTTTGATCCTAAAATCATGGATATTCACTAGAATAGATCACAATCTTACAATGTTATTATATTATGTAGAAATTAGAAGACTGAAATCCCTTTTCATAATTTTGTTGAGGTATCATGAAATCATGAATAACACTTGGGTGCTATAAAAAGGTAAATTACATGCTTTCTTTGGGATCAACAACCACGTGGATAAGAGAGGATCCATATATAGTGAAGACATAGAAAACTCGTGTCTTGATTTATGCTTACTTGGCATGGAAATATCTCAACTAATAATCACATTGTTGAAGGTAACCTACATGTGCATAACTACCAGAATAGTGTGTCCTGACTTCTAGTAACTCGGTTGCTTCAGATAGTTCAGTTGGATCAACATAGCTTATGCACTTTCGGTAACTTGGCCATTCCGTACTTCAAATAGTTGGATTATTTTGTGAGAGTGATACATGATAACCCAAGAGGCTGCATAGAAACTACAGGAACCAAGCTAGGAAAACCATCACTACTTCAACATTCTTAGATTTATTATGACACATTTATGGATAAACCAAGTAAGAAAGGAAATGGATGGGTAATGGATGGTTAAAGAAGTATGATAAAATAATTGAAAATAGATGCTTGGAATAGTGAAAAAGGTGAAAATTTGGCGATTCATCAGTAGCTCTACTCCACAATAGTCCTCACCCTTCCAAACCTGCAACAACCATTGAGATCAATATAAATTCCTTCAACTATGCTATTGGTTTATTCCTCACTTAGTAGGTACATCCATTGGACTATCATGATGAAACTATCTTTGATATTATTCATATATACCCCACCTATGACAAGGGTATTTACTCCATCATGCAGGCATGCTGACAGTGGAAGCATTATATTCTAAGGAAGGAGATGATCATCCACACTACTCACAAAACTCTACAATTCATGTAAACACAATGAAATTTATAGAATGAACACCATTAAAAATTATCCACGTACCTATAACAATCCCACTTGAACATCAAGTATAGGAAGAGAAACACCAACCTTGTTGCAAATTGCCTCAGTGTGTCCCCTATTGTGGTATTAAACACAACTCTTAACTCTTATGGAAATGAAACCTACAGGTGGCCATAGTCATACAATAATGACTTTGAATTTGTTGCTACATGCCAGGTGTTGATCATAGCAATATAAATTTTATTTTTCCACCTCTAAGATGCATTATTTTGCTATGCAGACCACCTTTGTGTTCCTTTAAGCAAGTGTGTCAAGTTAATTTGGCAGGCACATCACAATCATGTGGAAAATCACTTAGGTGTGGAGAATACAATAGTAGTACTTCAAAACTATTTCTACTCGATAAAAATTTGATAGGATGTTAGTTGTTATATTAGATTATGCACTACCTATATCACTTCTAAACCAACCATTAAGAAGCAAGGGCTATACACTTTTTTAACTACCCTAAATAAACTTTAGGAGTAAGTTTCCATGGATTGTATATAAGGATTTCCCTCCATCAAGGATGTTAATGATGTTGTGTTCATGGTTGATGATAAATTCTCTAAGATGACCATTTTGGAACCATGTAAAAAGAGTATTATAATTGAATCCACTACTAAAATCTTCTTTGAGTGTGTTTGGTTTCATTTTTGGCCACCTCGAACCATTATTTCAAACAAGGATGGTTCCTCAATTTCTTGCCTAGCCTATGGTCTTTAATGGATACCGAGTTGATAAAATTGATTTCCTTTTGCCTCCAAATAAATAGACAAATATAAGTTGTCAATAGGATTATTGCACATATCTTTTGCATGTACAACTCCAAGCATCTATGTATATGGGATGAAAGCATTCCAAATGTTCAATGTAGCTATAATAGAGCCTCCATGGCTCTATTGGCCATAGTCCTTTTCAAGTGTGCATATGATTCTAGCCATCGACCCTCATTAATATATATGTACCCATTTCATCTTCACCAACAAAGTCTTCATTGGGGGAATTTTCAGGTCCAAAAAGGGCCTAAAAAAAGAACCAAGAAGATCAAATTTAAAAGAACCAATAAGATTCGAGATCATGATGGAATCCCCATGTGTAAATATTTTTGGAGGGAAAAGAAGAAAACTACTTTTGTAAATTGTATTTTCAACTTATCTCCTCATAGGTTTACTTAAATTTAAATTGTAGGCACTTGTTGGATGCATAATTTAATTTTGCATCCAACAAGTACCTATTATGGATACGTTTGAGTAGGATGGCACTGACTGTAATGTATACTCCATTTTGTAAAACCAACACCTAAACACAAATTTTCCCACTCAATGTTTTCTCTTTTCCCACTAGGACCTACAATCCTTCACATTGTTGATGACCAATCCCTAATCCAAATCAATGCTCCATAATAAAATGCCAAATAAAGGGGAAATTGTCTCGAAGGGGCATCTTTCAAACCCAACCTTTGAAGTCACTTGAACCAAGATGTTTCCCATAAAGTAGGTGCTCAATCTCAATGACAGTGTGGGTTAGTGGGATAAAAACCTAAGTATTTGACAAGATCACTTACTCCACCCAACAAATCCACTTAAGGGTTAGATGTGCAATTAATTAACTAAATTTGATGGAGAGACCTTTGGACTTGCAACATTCCCATACACCTCAAGGTTATGGCATGCAAGAATATTTTCTCTAGATTATGATGAATACCCTAAATTAGTTATGTACTACCTCCAACTATAAATTTCCTTTATAAGGACCATATTGTTCCACTTTAAATCCTTGTAACACCCCTTTTTAAACCCCAATTTTTGTAATATGTAACTAAGACATCTGATAATGTTGAAATGGTGAGTGTGGGTACTTTGGAAAACTTCGTTTGATGTAAATATTAATTTTTATTTAATATATTTCTAAATCTAAAGAAGGGAGCAACCAACACGGATCTCAATGCTTGAGGGGAGAGTTTTAAGGGGGATTTTCGAAGTTTCCTATATTACTTGAATTAAATGTCCTAATTTCTGATTTGATATTTAAATGACCCAACTACCAATAATTATGGTAAGGAATGGGAGTGGTCCTAAGCTACTCCAAGAGTATGGGTTATGTACCTTGCTAGAGGCTTTCAAGGTACCGTGTAACCCAAGGAGGGACCCTAAATTCTTATTTTAGGAGTGTGGGTGGGTAGGATGGGGAGAAGTGTAGAGGATAGGAGCGAGGAGTGGAAGGGTAATGTGTGACAGACATAAAAGTGTATGCCAAGGAACTAATTGAATTTGTGAATAGAAACCAAAACCACGCGTAGGGTTGAAAGTGTGACTTTGATAAGGGGTTACAAAGAACCCTCTAAGGCACAACAATCCTATGTGGAGTTGTGGACTACCTGACTAGTGAGGGAAGTTATTGTCGAAGGCATTAGCCTAAGCTAGAGGACTAGATGAAAATGCCAATAAAGATTGTTGAATATGTGCACAAAAAACACTAAGAAAGGGAATTATTGAGGGACCATTAGCTTAGTGAAGGGATCCCTTTGTGTCATGTGGGCCCATAATGGTCACATAATGAAATATAATAGACCCTAGCTTAGTGGTTGAAAGGTAGAATATTGAATTTTTGTGTATGAAGAAGAGTAACCTTCATGTCCTCTATCTTAATTTGAATTTGGTTGAAACTTGAGTGAAGCTTCCTCTCAAAGCATTAGATCTAGTTCGGGGGTGGCAATCTGCAAGAAAGACTACAATGTAGTTGCACCTATGAATAGGTGGAGAGTGGATTTCCCTTCTTTACTTTCCATCAAGATACTAGGAATTAGATAAGTGCATAAAAATTTTTCTATTAACAAAATGATATTGTAGTTTAGCGTTTTATGACTAGTGTTGAGTTGGATTTTAATCTCTAGTGTGAAGGACTGAATGTTGCCTTTGAAAGTGTGTTGATTAATAATATCTAAACACATTTTCTTCTTTATCATGAATAATTCTTGGTATATCAATGTTTTAGAGTGAAGACTTAGTTGGGAAAGTCTTCATAGGACATTTGAGCTAATAAATGAAAGAAATAATTAATAAATTCAGGAAGCCAAGAACTTTGCTATAAAATTAAATTGGGGCCTTTGGAGCCTTTTAAATTAATTTATAATGAGAATTTGTTTGTACAATCATGCAACATGAGTGGGTCCAAGTTGGAAAGCTTAAAGAGCCTTTGGGATGTTATAAAGTTTAAGATCCATTTGGATTATCATGAGTCTGAAATCATTAATAAATTCATGAAGCCTGGAACTTTGTTATAAAATTAAATTGAGGCCTGTGCAACTTTTAAAATTAATTTATGATGAGAATTTGTTTGTATAATCATGAAGCATGAGTGGGTTCAACTTGGAAAGTTTAAAGAGCCTTTGGGATGTTATAAAGTTTAAGATTCATTTGGATTATGATGAATATGAGAACTATCATTAATATTTATTCTATGGTAGCTAGTAATACTTTGGGCGTGCTAGCATAACATGGGATGTGGGTGTTAATGTTTTTGGACACTTATGATGGTTATAATTTCTTTAGCTTTAATTCCTTTTTGGGTTATGTGGTGAGAAATAAAGTTGTTTATATGCAAGCAAGACAAATATAAAGCCTAAATTAGATCATTAGGCTTAAATTCACATAAATTATCTAATTGAAATATTTTATCAAATTTGATGTATTCCAAATGAAAATAATTTAATTGATAATTATACCAATTTAAGCATAAAGACATGTTAAGACATTCTTCCTCATTTGGCATAAATTTGATCTTTTCTCCTTTATTTTTGGTGGGCTATTAATATTGCATGAAAAAAGGGAGTATGTCCAAATGTAAATAAACTTACATTACTTACATTCATTTTGGTGGGCTACTAATATTGCATGAAAGAAAGAAGTATGTCCAAATGTAAATAAACTTGCATTACTTACATTTATTTTTTGGTGAGCTACTAATATTGCATGAAAAAAGGGAGTATATCCCAATGTACATAAACTTTCATTACTCACATTTATTTATGAGATAAAATTTCTCATTTACTAGAAATAATAATTATTTACTTCATTCACTAAAACACATTCAAGATAATGTTTTAAGACTATGTGACAAGTCTTAAGATTATGTGATATGTCTTCTCCATTTTGGAAATTATACTAAGTTTAAAACCACATCTAAGGGTAAGTGTTTGTGGGAGGGTTTTTCCACACCTACAATTGCATTATTAAAAAATAGACTAAGTATAGGCGATGCATTTTGCACAATGCAAAAATGCCACATCATTGGAAGATTGGCCAAGTGTAAGTCAATGGGAAGGGGCGTAAGCAATGTTGGTGAAAAGTGTTGGGAAAGAGTTCTTCACATTTGCAAAAAGGGGATATTAAAGTATTATATAGTTGAAAGTAGAGCCACAAATTTCATCCGCTTATGTGATAACTCATATTATGATAATATCAAATCCTATGTGGTGGATCGTGATCATGACCCCTTATCATGAAACAAAAATACTGAAACTTGAAAGGAGTGCCGACTTTTTAGGTTATAACTTATAACTTATATATTTTTTTGTTACTTTCTACAATTTTTCCATCCCTCTACTCAGCCAATGGAGCACTAAAGGATATCAAAAAGTTATGCCCCTCTTTTAGTTTACCTGCCGTAGAGAGTTGGAAAATAGACCTAAATGATGAAATTATGAATGGTAAATTTCTTTAAAAAAAAATCAAGATTGTGAAACCTTTTAAATTTGAGAGGTAATTTGGTTTTGAAATTAATTGATTAGAAAGTTATCCAACAATTTTAGGAGGCGGTATATCTATCTATTCACTTACAAGTCTATCTATTCACTTACAAGTGGTGGATTCCGCCAAATTATCAAAAGGTTGGAGAAAATTTGTTGTTTTCATTTTCACGATTTCTTCTCAGATCTATCCTATGCTCACCATCAAAAGAGGTATGCTCAAATTTGCTTTGGACTGAAGGAATTTGTTGCAAATTCTTTTATTTTCATCTTTTGTTCAGATTTGTTTTAATTCATGGGATTGCCAAAAGATCTTCAACAATTGAGGTATTTTTTATTATTAGACAAACAATTTCTGTCAATTGGTATGGGCAAGTGTTTTAGGGTTTATGGGTTCTGGGCTTGGATTTTAAAGAAATAGTAATTTTCTTTATAAGGCAACTTGCTTGGGTTTTTATATGTTGTGTTGTGATTCATTTCTAAATATTTTTTAGATTAAAAGGTTAACATCAAAGGGAAAATTATGATTCTTGGATACAGAGTAAGTAGAAAAACATGAGTTGCATGCGTGCAGACACATAGTATATCTTTGATCAAAACCAAATTCAAAGGTAAACTTTCTAGTGCGTTGTTTATGTTTGGTTAAAAGTCATTATTCTGTTTTTTGGGTTTCAGCTTTTGCCTCTGTTATGATCAGATAATGGGAGAATTCAAAGTTATATTTTGTATGATGGAAGATTCAGATACTAAATAGCTTCCCCTATTTTTGATTTTTGAAATTGGGTGCTTTGGCAGGGATAATCATTGATTAAATTCTATGTAAATGTAAACTTTCATTAACGAAAAAGTTTATTTTTTTCTTCTCAATAAGGAAAAAAATCTAGCGCGCAGATAGTAAGCTACACGATACCCTTTAATCAGAGCTACTGATACATCCCTTCTGACCAACATATCATAAATATGTGATCCCTTCTAACCAACATATGATAAGATCGTTTTGGTCAAAAATATCAGCAAAAGGTTAAAAAATAATCCCACTAGCAAATGATAAGATTGTTTTAGTAAAAAATATCAGAAAAAATTTTAAACAAAATCCCATTTAGTTATAGCATGAAAAAGGGGTTGAGTATGCAAATCTATATAGCTAGCCGAGGTTGAGAGTGTACAGAATCCCAGTTAGTTATAACATTAAAAAGGGGTTGAGTTTGCACATATATTTTTCTAGTCGAGATTGAGGGTGTGCATTTAATTTGTATTGATTTAGTACATGTTTCACATTTATTTTAATGGTTAAATAAGATATATCTTATAATAATTTAATTTAAAATTATTAGTTTTTTTATTAGACCTTTTTCATATTTAAATTTATAATTAAAAAATATATTTATTATTTAATTGTTAATTGTTAAATCTAAAATTATAAATATATTTATTTTTAAGTATTAAATCTAATTTTATATTTAAATGTACAACTAAAAATATATTTATTTTTAATCATTAAATCTAACTAAACTATAGATATTTTAATACCAACTTGGATTAGCAAAAACAAAAGAAGCCTAAAATTTCCATCGATATAGAACCATGGATAATAACTCATCATTGTTTCTCAAAAACAATGAAAAGACCCTTATTTGATACCCAACATTATTTTAAATATGTACAGACAAGCCATTTTTTGTTCCAGTGTAGTCACATGCCCATTCCATCTCTTCCAACTTAAAAACCCAAAACAATATTCTGCAAGCCAAGGGAAAAGCCTCAAAAATCTTGAGCTTTTTTGTGTAGAAATTCTGTCTACAAATCTAGTTCTGTAGATCTGTTGTAGGTTAACTCAATAATACAATATAAATCAAAGTAGAATAGTATAACCTACTTCTACTATCAATTTGCGGAAGCTTAAAAGATTGAGAAAGATCGAGCTGAAAACATATAACCAGAAGAAGAAGAATTAATGCACAATACACATGAGAATACTTCGAGGAAAGCCTCAGCTAAAAACCCCACTATCTGTATTATCATACAAGGTGGAAATACATAGAGATTATACAAATCCTTAGCTCCCACAGCTAGCCAGCTCTCAACAAAATCCTTCACAGATGCTCACAGGCAATCCTAGCTTCTCACAAGCCTTCCTCTCTGCCCTCCAAGTTCTTATTTCCTTGCTTTGTTCCTAGTGGATGATTCTCACCCCACCAACACTGCTTTCACACACTGTCAGAACTGCGCAATCATCAAGGAATAATATTCCTCTCTTCATGCATGAGTTTTCTTTATAAGAGAACACATGCAACTGATAATACATTGTCCTTGTCTTTAATCTTAATTGGGTCTTTCTCAGAATAGACATGCATGAGTTGGTGATGAGGGAATCTTCAGTTAACTGGAGTACACTAGTTGAGTGCATGCATGCATCAACTAATGATAACTCACAATCAGTTCCTCAAACAATTTGGAACTAATTTAACTGGACTTAACTCAGTAAACTGAGTTTAACTAATTACAACTCAAGTATAACTCAATCTAATCTCCTTAATTTAAGGGATAATTGTTGCATGACTTCAGAAAGAATTCTAATTTGAATTTCTCCAACTAATTAATCCATAATGAATTAATTAACTATTTCCAAGTAGATGGTAAGACTAAATTCGATTTTAATTCGCATTTTTAATTCAATGGCAAATTAAAATTGGAATATTCTTGTTGCCACATTTCAACATTTTGCACCAACAAAATTCAATGTAAACTTACCTCATGAGTCATAACATTGAGTTTGACTATGCGCTTCCTTCTAGTACAATTAAGAACATATAACAAAGAAGTTTAGAAATTTTGAAAAAAACAAAGCAATTTAGAAATTCTTAGACTTTCTATCCATCATTTGTAGTGTTTTGAAGAAACTTTAAACTTTGAAGAGCGAGAATCTTAAAATCTCTCTCTATAGTCACAACCTCTATAGTCACAACCACAACCTTAGAGATAAGATTATGTTCCCTTTGTAATGCATCATCTTTTAACATGGTAGCATATTACAAATATCTGTTAGGAACCACTATGGTATATAGTTTAAAAAGCTGATTACAACCACAACCTTAGAGATAAGATTATGTTCTTTTTGTAATGCATCATCTTTTAACATGGTAGCATATTACAAATATTCGTTAGGAACCACTATGGTATATAGTTTTTAAAACTTATTATAACGATGATTCAAATATTTAAGATTTGAATTTGTATTGGAGTTTGGAATTTAAACTTGTCTTGAGTACTGAATTTGGATTTAAAACACGGGGAAATTTTAGTTTAAATATGTGAAAATCATTCTAAATAGAAGACTAAGCTTAATTTTTTAGACCTGAATTATGATATGAATTTGTGTCTATACTTTGTCTCCATGTTTTAATCCATTACTATTTTTTTGCCTTAGAATTAGGATACTTTGTTTTCTCATGTGTGTTTTGGACAACTGCTTACAAAATTTTAAATTCAAACTAAGGAAGTGAATATGTGTCTATACTATGTGTGCATGTTTTCAATTCTTTACTAAAGAACCATAATAAACATGAGTAAAAAGGAAGACTTCAATATTAAAATGCAGAGAACCATAATAAGGAGTAAATCTTAAATAAGAATGTTCATTTCCAAGTGTAAAGTACACTTCCTTTTTGGAGGAATTTATTAGCCTTTAACTACAGTCCTCAAAGTGCACTTCCTTCTTCAGGGAATCTATAGGCCTTTTAACTACATTCCTTTGAATATGTGTTTTTATTTCATTACTAATCACAAGGTTCTTTCATACTAATTAGAAGTTATTTCATTTTCTTATTTCATTTTTTCATGCTAATTTAAAGAAATAGTATTTTTTTTAATAAGTGAATTTGTCTGGGTTGTTAAAATTAAGATTAAATGGAAGCAATGAATTTTATCTAGGGGTTGTTGATTCTTCATATTTGGTTCAAATTTGGAATCTTCTGGGTGAAGAGTCTCAACGTTTCAAATAAAATTATTCACAATACATTAGTTGAATGAGGCTAGAGGCTAATTCGCCAAAGCATATTAGTTTTATCTCATAATATAGTGAAGGATTAAAAAATAATTTTGAAAAAATGATTTTCAATTTTGGGAAAGCATTGTTCAAATGCTTTAACTTAATTTCTCTATTTAAAATTACTTTACTTATTTTACCTATTTTAATTTTGTCTCAATTTTGAAAGGTTTTATGTATTAGTAAATTTTGAAATTCAAGCATATTTTAAAAGCCATGAGATTAACACTAATTTTTTTTTGTAATTTATTAAGTTTGTGAAAAACTAATTTTTTAATATGCTTTTAGTTGATGAATTGAAATTCATGTATATCTAATTAATTTATTTTTATTATATAGGTATTTTATATTTAATAAAAAAATGTCTTAAAAAATGGAATTATCTTTCTATCAAAAAGTTTTTTGGATGATCTACTGCATCTCAAGTTTCATCTCCTCATAAAGATGATCTTAATTTTAATCTAAATGAAGATTTAGATTCCTTGGGGCATAATGAAAATTTAGATATGTTGGGGCATAATTAAGAATGTGATGAAGAATGTCAAGGGGGCGAACTAGCACCCAAAAGAAAAAAAGTGAAAGTAACAAGAGATTTTTGTGAGCAATGGAAAATTAAGTACAAATGGTCAAGAGAGGCAAAGCATGAAGAGAAAAAAATTATGAAATTCATATATTGTGAAACACATAAGGCAACATGGCCATGGGGAATTGGCAATGATTTCTCTACCTTGCAACATGATTCTATATTGTTGTTCATGCTAGTTCAAACATCCATAAATTTTTCACAAGCAAAGTAGATATGTGGAAATGAAAAGAAAGCAAATCCTATTAAAGAACACATTGCATGCATTGATGATAGGAACAAAGAAAGAGTCATCGCTACTATGAAATTAGTGTATTGGATGGTGCAAGAGGATCTACAACTCTAAAAATATGAATCTCTTTGTTTGTTTGCAATGTGTTTACAAAAATCAAATATGACAAAGAATAAAGATAATACATCCTACACAAATCACATGGCTACAAAAGAATTCCTTTTTTCCATATCACAATATCTTGAAGAGCTACAAATTTCAAAAATGCTAGATAACCTTTTTTCTTCATTGATGCTAGATTAAAGTATAGATCATACCTTAGGGAAACATCTTGTGGTTTATGCCACGTTTTTAAAATCAAAATGATTGGGGCTTTCAATTTCACAGTTTCTAAGGCTCATAAATGGTTGTTATGGAAGAGGGAAAACAATTTATGATGCAATCAAACATTTAATGGAATTAAGGGGTCCTTCAAAAGAAATATTGATAGGATTTTCCACAGATGATGCTTCTTCAATGGTTGGTAATGAAAATGGTTTTATTATTCTTTTGAAGAAAAATGTACCTAATTTTCTAGGTGTTCATTGCATTTCTCATCATGAAGCTTTAGCCGTGTCAGATGCTTCAAAAAGAATACTTGAATTATTGTTTGTTGAGAAATTAGAAAATAAGGTATATTTTTGGGTGCAAATTACTTATTGCTCTACAAGAACTGTTTTTTTTTAAACTAATCTATTATTTACAGTAGCAAGAAAAACAGGTACATTTACAATATCATTTTACCAGAGGCCACTTGTGGCACTTTGGAATAGGAGTGACCAAAAAGAACCGCCCTCGCAGGGGCACCACAGCTGAGAGAAACAACCCTCGCAGGGGCGCCATACCAAAAAAGAACAGCCCTCGCAGGGGCGCCAAACCAAAACTAAACAGCCCTCGCAGGGGCGCCGGACCAAAACAATTCATCCCTCGCAGGGGCACCAGCAGAATTTCAGCATTATCCCTCTCGGGTGGAATAGACATAACATGAGCAAATTCTGAGCCAACATAACATAAACAGAAAAACCAAAACAAGACCTGAGCAGCGATGGAGGTCATGATTCCGAACAGATGGGCGACTATTCGTCCGGCTCCTCCTCGACCACCCTACACCATCCATACTTCTCAATTTCCTCTGCAGTGGGAAAGGAGTCCATGTTGACATTGTCCCCTTTGCTAGTCGATACCTCCTGAGCCTGGGGAAGATTAGATGCGTTCTCTGGAGCGTCCGCTGGCTTCTCCATGACGTCCTCTGAGCTGCCACCAGGTTGCTTCCCCTTACTGAATTGAACATCGCCACCATCCGGAGAGTCTTCGAGGAAGAGAACCGATACATGGGCACTGATTCGGGGTTTATTCAGTGAGCTGCTAAAGTTGAAAATGGCAGAACCGAAGGCAGGCGTGGGAGCCGGGTCAGAATCAGGGGCGCTTGAGTCCAGAAATTGGCTAGTTTGAAGGGGGTTGGCCTCAGAGATTCGATGACAATGGCAATGGCAGCAGTGGGGTTGGGATGCTTCAACTGGAGGACGCGAAGACCCACCCCGGGCAGAACCTCGACGGCTGAGCAATCGCTGTCGAGGCCTTACCATGTTTGCAGAAACACCAGGGGTATGGAGCAACGCGAAATAGAGAAACCGTTCAGCCTTAAGACTGCCCCCAACAGTCGGGGAAACGGCTTTGACAGCAAGAGCAATTGCTTGAAGAGACAAAAACCAGGCAAGAGCCTGAACACCGAGAACCATGAACTGAGCGTGAACCAGCGCATGGAGAGCCGACCCACCACCTCTTTTAACCTCCTCATCGCCACCTCGAATCCCGTCCGCCATTACTGCTTGCTCCATTCGAACCAGTGAGCCAGACAGAGCATTGAATTGCTTCTGCAGAACTCTCATTCTTTTATTCCTTGGCGGCCATCGATATATCAGCCCGCATGCCTGATCCTTGAGGCAGCACATGGCCTGCATGTGTCCCTCCTTAAACACGCGTCCCGTCCGTCTTGTCACCCGCATCCGGGGTTGCTCTACAGGAACTTACGGAACTTGAAAATATTCAAATCTATGGAGTTAGATGGATTTCAAGGGTAAAATTCATTGAAAGACTTGTTGTACTTACGCCTCCCATATTAACATCGTGGAAAAATGAAAGAAAAGACTCAAGGTATGATAAGGCAAGGATCTTTTCAGTACAATTTTGTTACATATGCTTGCAGATATAATGTGTGAATTAAACAAGTTGAGCAAGCAATTCCAAGAATAGTACGTTGATGTCACCTCTTTAGGGGCAGTCATAGATGTCACTATAAACACTCTAAAAAGGTAGTTTTTAAGAAGTGACACATTTGCTGATGACACATGTTATTTATCTAAATTTTTATATGCCTCTAAATTTGGCTTTCTAGAAATTTGTGATTAGGAAGGGCTTCTTCACAGTCATGAAGTATGATTTGTACAAATTCCACATGCATGTGGTGATTTTATTGATATACAAAAAAATCATGGAAGCCTTTTATTGAAGGTTTAGTAGAGAGTTGCAAGCAACTTGCAAAAGATTATTTTCAAGCTCTTGTAAAGAGTTTGAATGGAAGATTCCCCGATCTTGCATTTTTCAACTTAGCAAGGTTGTTTATCCATTTTCATTATTTAGAGGATGTTCATGGTAGAGAACAAAATTCAAAGGATTGGCTCGAAAAGATTTTTCAACACTTACAACATTCTTATTGTGAAAGTGAAGAAAACAAAGCAACATTCGATTTTGAAGCTTATTTGAAAGAATTGCATCCATCTGTTGACACTCTTCGTGTTAATTGTGAGAGAGAATTCATGAAAGATGCTTGGAAATTTTTTTATGTTACAAGGTTGCATACAAATTTTCCTAACATGTCAAAATTATGGCAGGCAATACTTACTATTCGTGCAAGTAGAGTCACATGTGAGAGAGAATTCTCAAGACAAAACATAATAAAGGATCTCCCAAGAAAAAAAACATCATTGGCTACATTGGATGGCTTGATGCAAGTGTCCTTAACTGGGCTTTATTCATGGATGGTGGAATGGGATAAAGTATATGACATCTGGAAAGATGCTAAAGAAAGAAGAATCTTAAATATTTAATGTTTTTTCTTTTATGTTTATGTTTGTAATGATATTGTGTTTTGACAATTACCTCATTTGGTGAAACTATCCAATTTTTAGCTCGTTTACATGATAATATTAAATATAATTTTTTAACATTTATATAGATCATGCACATTATGTATTATTTTTTTGTTTGAAACTTATTTCATAAATATTGTTCTTTTAATGGGGAGAACTTCGTACTTCTTCTGGGTTTCTTATAGTTCTAGATGATATAGATCACAATAGTCAAGCAGATGACATACCATAATCCCCATTTCTTATAGTTCTAGATGATATAGATCACAATAGTCAAGCAGATGACATACCATAATCCCCAACCCTTAGCAACTTGAAATCACAAGTAAAATGGAAATGCTATGTTTAATTTGGTATTTGATGAGATATTATATTTAATTATGTTTTTGATATTTCTTAATATTCTAGAAACAATTTTCCCTTAGCAACATAAAATCACAAATAAAATGGAAATGCTATGTTTAATTTGGTATTTGACGAGATACTATATTTGATTTTGTTTTTGATATTTCTTAATATTCTAGAAAACAATTTGTATATAAAGATTACAATGCTTATCATCATCAATACAGTAGTTTAATAACGTACATTATTTTTTTTTTTTGTTTAAATTTTAATGGAAAGCCATTATAATTTTAATTCAGTGAATTTGTATAATTAAAATTTTCAAAAATGTTTTGACAATTCAAAATTTATTTTTACATATTCTCTCATAATACTTTTTACATGTATGTTGTTAATATGTAATGATAATTAGAGATGAAGGCGGCCTTCCTGGTATGATTTTTTAGTGAAATTGTAAAATTGGAACCATAGAGGTAGTAAAAACATTTATCATCAGATTGTACATTCTTAATCTGTAATTACACCGAAGGTGTCCCTATTGAATCAGCGCCATCGTCTACCTTTTCGTTTGCCACCGTTGGATCTGTCAAAGTTTTTCACCGTTGGATTGGATTTGTCAAAGCACGTTGCCGCACAGTGCACCCTCGTTAAGACTTATACGATTTAGAGCTTGGTCATATCGATCCCCTGCATACGACCACGGACAAGCCTGTTTGGCCCATCTTATTACAATAACATCAATTGCAGAGAGATTCCAAGATTTGGGCCGAATCCGGAACTGACAGTCCTGTCACGCCACCGATGCAAAACAAGACTCTTCTTCCAAGAGGTTCACAGGCATCAGAAACGAGTTCTTTTCGCGATATTGATCGGTTGGACGACTTGCAGAGTAAAGACAATTCTAGTAAACAAGGGCATAATCGAGAATACGAGTGCGTTGAAGAAGATGAACCCGGTGTCCATGTTACCATTCGCTGTTACCCTACAGGTTCAAGACAAATTAAGCGCGTCAAATTCCGGTACCCTCACCTTCTTTCCTTTTATGGTTTTCACTGTTTACAGTCATCATTCCTTCCTCCTAGATGTTTACTTTTCTTGCCTTTTTTACAATCTTACTTTCTTTACCTGTGAGGATGATAATGCATTCACTTTAGAGGAGTTTGATTGTGATGACGACAATGCATTTCAGCCGCTAGAAGTTCAGTGAGACGCAAGCGAAATTATGGTGGGAAGAAAATCGCGTCAGAATTCATGCGAAATACGCTGGGCCTCCCATTTAATGTGTCGATGGATTGCTAATAATGTCTCTAGGTTATTTTCAGATTATTTACTGTGCGTCTTTGCTGAAATATAAGTTGAAGTCTCGATCAGGTCAACCATTGTCATATTATTGAGTATCTTTGCTGAAATAGTAGTCACTCTGGTTTATAATTTCATTATGAAGTTCAATTCCCAGTCAACTTTAGGTGGAACTGGATTATCTATGAAACTATATAAATTCTTGAATCATATATATCTCAGTTAACCGAAGGTATTTTTTCATGTGGTGCCAGTGATTTTAAATTTTTTTCTATAGGTATTACATTTCTATTAAAAACGAATCTAACAAAATATTTTTGAATAAATAAAATATTAATATTAATATTATATAATTTGAATTTTTTAATAGTTAAAATACAATATGTTTAAATTTATAAATTTAAAATCATAATCCAAATAAAAATCATTCAATTATTATTATTATTACGACGACCACCGAAATCTCTAAAAATTGAGCTCTTATACATATGCACTGGCCTAATTTCCACTGTATAAAAGTTTGAACCATTCCAAAGATAAATCGGACCCCTGCTTTCACTGCTTGCATTCTCAGAAGCTCGGGTCCATTCTCTCCGTTTGCTTGGGCAATCACTCGGCTCTGTCCGAACACTGCCACTGTTTTTTGAAATTGAATTTGCGAAAATCAAAATAGACAGTTTGGCCATGCCGATTATGAAATACTAAATTGATAATGTAGATCACATTTGAAACTGGGCCATTGAAATTTCCCTCTATCCCTCTAGAGTACGCAAGGGAAAGTTTATATTAGCAGGGCATCGTGAGAATCTGAGATTACCGGCGTATGCACGCACATAACACAGCCTACAGCCTGAGAATCGAGATTACCGGGGTATGCACGCACATAGGCATTCTTGTATATTCGTAAATTTTATCCATTTATTTTGGCGAAATTGAAAGACGTTTTACTTCTCCCATCTATAATTTCCCACCCTGTAATACTTGGGATTGAAAGAGATTCAGACAAAGAAATATAGCATTACCTTGGTTCTATCGTTGATCCAATTGGGATGACATAGAGCGAAATACAACTCTTTCTTGGAACAGATTTCTAAAGTCGAATCCATCCGTGTAAGAAGGTGGGGAAGAATCTTGTCCCACACAGAGTTCAAATTGCCGACCGAACTGAATGTCTGATTGACAACAAACATCTCTAGGTGTGGTGATATGCAGCTCTCTAGCAAATCCCCCATTGTTATCGTCATCCCTTTCTTGCTCTCCTCCATCAACTAGGTTAGATTACAATAACAAGAAAACCAGAGTAGTTTCTTTGTTCTGATTCGCTTCCTCACTCTTCTCTACCCAATGTGAGGCCAACTCTTCTCTACCAGAGTAGTTTCTTTGTTCGGACTTGTACCAGAAGAAGTTTTTATAGTATTCTCTCCTTCCCGATTTATGTTTTGCTTCACTGCGAAGGTACCAGAAGAAGAATTAAAATCTGGATGTACACGCAGTCAGTGAATTCACAAAGTAGTAAATTTGATGACAAGTGTGGTGTTAGACATTGTTGTAAAAAAGATAAGGCGAGGTTGGAAATATTTATTTCAATTGTGGTTTGGTTTCACGGTAAACCAAAACAGAAAATCGCTTTCTGCGAACGTTGTATCTTGTTGACAGGTGCCAGCGTATAAAGGTGACAATTGTACTGAGCTAATGCAGTTTTATACGCTGTAATGCAGTTTTATACGCTGAAGGTGACAGCCTATAAAATTAAGAAAGTTTACACTTATTTTCCTAACGTTTACAGAGATGAAAAAACGAACTCCTTAAATATTATTGGAGAAATTTTTTACAATTTCTTTCCTAATGGAAAATTTTTGCAATTTCTATTTTAGTGCCCTAAAATTTCACAAATATTGCCATTATTATTTATTAAATATTATCTTATTAATATTTGTATAAAATTTTAAAATATAAATTTTTATATAAAGAAAATTGTAAGTATCAATTTAAATATTGTCGAATTTATGGCCGAGCTGGCATAAATTGTCTCCCACTAATTACATGGAAAACTAAAGACAACTATGAATTGACTCAAATGATGAAAGCCAAATTTTCCAAATCTTCCATACCTTCAGTGTATCTTTGCACCTTTAAGGGCAACTGCTAGTAATAAATAGGGATGAAGGTAGTAAAAACATTTATCAGCATATTGTACGTTGTTAATCTATAATAGTAAACAGGGATGAAGGTAGCCTTCCTGGTTTGATTTTTAGTGAAATTGTAAAACCAAAATTGGAAATAGTGAAAGAAATCTTTAGAACCAATTTGATAATAATTATGTCTAGTGATGAAGGCAGCTTTCCTGGTTTGGTTTTTAGTGAAATTATAAAACCAAAACTAGAAATAGTGAAAGAGATCCTTAGAACCAATAGTTTGATAATAATTACGTAGTGACAATTATTGTTTAGAAGCTTCTCTGGGAGATTTGATACAGAGTTATAGTTGGAAGATTTTATGTGGAGTTAAGATGAATTTGGGTTGGTGAACATAATTTGTAGAAATTAAATGAAACCGGTAAAAATAAAATAATCTTTGATGTGCAAGAGCACCCATCAAATTTAGCTTCAAATTTAACTCCTGCTTGCAGGGGTTAAATTTGATGCCCATTCCCATGTTTTATGTTTTTTTAGATGTAAAATACTTGTTATTTCAAAATATACAAGTTTGTTTGTTTTTTTTGTTTGTTTGTTTGTTTGTTTTTTTTTTTTTTTTTTTTTTTTTTTTTTCGAGGAAAAAAACGAACCTTTTTATAAGAAATAAAAAAGTTACAAGCACATGAGTTAACATTCCAGCAGCTTCTGTGATCTTGAGACCACCATCAGTCCTCAAGGAGAGAGACATACTCCCCTTTGAATCACCAAGATCCAAGCATAAAATAAACCATAAGCAGTTTTTTCCGCTTACTTTCAGCACTTGATCGTTGTCTACTATGGACAACTCTGTCAAAAGATTTTATACATGTCAAAAAATAACGTGGGCCTCCTTTTACAGCAGGAAAACAACCCACGGATCTGTTTTCATAGAAAAGTTTTCTGAAGCAAACCCGATGAAACAAGAAAATAGTAACCAGCAGAGTTTTTCTTTGACCGAAACAGAATAGAAGAGTTGTAGAAAGACTATCTATACATCCTGTAACAGCAAAATTAAGTGTGGGGAGGGAGATCCGACACACGGATCTGTTCGTTCATCTGTTCAGTTATCCTCCACGAGTCCACAGCGAGCTGCAAACCCTCTTTAGAAAGCCTATCTGCCTCTTCGTTCCGGTTCCTGTAGATATGTTCAATGGAGAAAATATTAAAATGTAATTTTAAGTTTTGAATCTCTTCCAGAAGCGGTCTCAACATATAATTTTGACATCTGTATTTCCCAATGACCCAGTTAATTACATTCAGAGAATCACCAAAGATCTGAATAGTGAAGATATTTCTGTTTATGAGCCACCAAAGAAGAAGTTTTAGGGCAAGAAGTACAGCAAAATTGTTGGTGCCAGGACCCAATCCCACAGCGGCTTTGAGAGAGTGAGAGGGGTTTATATGAATGGCGATTCCAGCACCCGCAATATTGTTTTGTGCTGCCCCGTCAAAATAGGCCCACGGAATTCCTTCCCTAATCCGTTCTTCCTTTTTAGGGACTGAGTTTCGTGGTTCTTCAGACTCCGGGATACTAGAAAGAATGGCTGAACTTTGAATTGCAATCACCTCCGCTGGAGTGAGATGATCTCTGAAAATGCTTCTGTTTCTAGCTATCCAGATACCCCAACAGAGGATGGGGGGAAGATTCCTAAGGTTCCTTTCTTAGTAATGGTTCCACCAATATTCCCAAGCAGCGATAAAAGAATCCCCTTCCCAGCGAACATTTCTCCCAAAAGCTTTTGCATTTCTTCCCAAACTTTCCTTGCAAAAGGACAAGCAATGAACAAGTGGTAAATGGATTCAGAGTCTAAGAAGCATAGGGGGCACCTACCTGGGCCCTGTTTGAATCTGGATTGAAGGATGTCCCAGGTAGGGATTTTCTTTCTTAAAACACACCAGAAAAATAATCTTGCTTTCTTGGGGCACTTCAATTTTAGTAGAGGTTTTGCCCACCATTCTGGATTAACCCACCCTTTCTTCTTCATCAAGAAAGCATACCCCGCCTTTGGGGAGTAGGCTCCATTTTCAGCATGAGCCCACACCAATTGATCCGGTCTGTCCTGAATTCTGACATTTGATCTCTTTAGCTCCTGAAGAAAACTCCGCCACTCATTCCTCCACCTGGGGTCGATTCCTAACTCTTCTTCTGATTTCCATGCTTGGCCCCAAATGGTTGACTGACCCATATTAGCAATCTTATTTAAGCCAAGAATCCCCTTCGAATCCAGGTGGGCATTCAGTTCAGGGGAAAGAGCGAAAGATTCGTTGCATCCCACCCAAGGGTCTCTTCCAATCCTTACATTTTCACCGTTTCCTACCTGCCAGGCCAGACCCTGTTCGATTACCTTGAATGCCTCTACAGTGGCTTTCCATATCACAGAGAAATTCCTTCCTTTCTTGTTTGTGTTCCTTATGCAATCTTCTAGAGGCATGGGATCTATATATTTCCTCTTTACTACTCTGGTCCATAGGTTCTCAGCAGTGATTAAACGCCATCCGGATTTTGCTGCTAAGGAGGAGCTGAAGTCAATGAGATTTTTAATGCCCCAGCCGCCCCAGTCTTTTGGCCTTGCAATTTTGTCCCATGACACCCAAGGAAGCACTGAGTCCTCCTTTGACCCTGACCAAAGGAATCTGCTGCATAGTTGTTTAATCTTGTGAAGAATGCCTTTTGGGATCCATGTCAGAGCTGCCCAGAACACAGGCATGGCCTGGAGGACTGAATTCACCAGAGTCAACCTGCCTGCTCGAGATAGCCACTTGAAACTCCAATGGGATATTCTTTGTTCAATTTTTGCCACCAGCCAGTTCCAGTCCTGCTTTCTGTACAATTGAGGTTTTAACCAAAAACCAAGATATTTGAAAGGATTCTCCATTTTACAGGCCTCAAAAGGTAAGTATGATAAAATCAGGAGTTCCTCCTGTCTGTTGAAACCCTCCAGAATAAGCTGGGATTTTCTAGAGTTTATTTGAAGGCCTGTTGCTTTCAAGAACAAGTCAAGAATACTTTTAAGCTCTCTAATTTCATTTAAGCTTCCATTTGTAAATAATAAAATATCATCTACAAATAGGAGATGGGTAATAAACAAATTTACAGCTACTTCCAAACCTTTTACCAAACCTGATCTTTTGGCATTTGATATCAATCTGCTGAGGCCTTCAGCAGCTAGAAGAAAAAGCAGAGGGGAAAGGGGACACCCTTGCCTCAATCCCCTTTGTCCTCTGAAGAATTGAGATGCAACCCCGTTTATTAATACTGCAAAACTTGCATTTGAGATACACCCCATGATCCAGCTTATGAAATCCACCTTGAAACCCGGGTGGGTCAGCAGCATCCTTAGATAGTTCCAGCTGATTCTATCGTAAGCTTTGGATAGGTCAATTTTTAGCACGGCCCCTTTTGCTTTTGAGACCCTGATGCTATGAATGGTCTCCTGAGCCACCCCTATAGCTTCATGGATTTGGCGACCGTCTAAAAAACCGAATTGTTCCGGAGAAATGCAGTTTGATAGGACCGGTTTCAGGCGAACCGCAATGGTTTTTGCAATGATTTTGTAAATGCAATTGCACAGTGAGATCGGCCTAAAATCTTCGAAAGTTTCCGGATCCTTCTTTTTAGGTATAAGAGCAATGAAGGTAGCATTGAAAGGGGGATAAACCTCGCCTTTTCTCCTTGATTCCTCCACCACTTCCGTTAACTCTTCCCCAATCAGCTCGAAGAAATGAGTGAAGAGTTCAACAGTCCATCCATCCGGCCCCGGACTTTTGTCTTTTGCCATTGATTTAACAATACTTTCTACTTCCTCTTTTGTCACCTCTCTAAAAAGGTCTTCAGCCTCGTCCCCCTCCACAAAACGAGGGAAAGCTTGAGCTGTTCTGATAATTTCGGCTAAAGAAACCCCTCCTGGGTCTGAGAACAAAGATTTAAAATGATTCTTCCCTAAGTTTGACAAAGCCTCAAAAGACGAGACCTCTCTGCCCTCTTGGTCTTTTAGCTTCCAGATTGTATTTGCATTTTTCCGGCCTTTTGCATAATTGTGGAAAAATTTTGTATTCTCATCCCCTGCTTTCAACCAAATTGCCCTACTCTTTAATCTCCATTCTTCCTCTTTGTCTAGTAGGATCTTAGCTCGCGTTTTCTCAAGGGCCACAATCCTTTCTTTTGACTCCTGAGAAGCATAAGCGTCCGCCTCAGGATCTTCTAGTGCTCGGAGTTCATCATCAATTTTAATCAAGGCCTCATTTTGTGTTTTCCTTCTTTCAGATGCCCACTCTACAGTTGCTTTCTTTAGTCTTTTAAGATTTTCCATAAAGAGAGCTCCTTTGTTTCCAGAAAAGTCTCTACCCGTATGTCTCCAAGTATTCCTGAACAACAGATTAAAAGACTCTTCTTGCAGCCATGAAGCATTGAATTTGAAGGGAGCTGCAGGTTTTGGGGGAGGCTTGGAGAGTTCTAAGAGGATGGGGAAGTGATCAGAATTTCCCCCTTCACCCACCCATTGCCTGAACATCGGGACATTGGACGCCATCAAGTCATTTATTAGGAAGCGGTCAAGCCGTTTTGCTATCCTCTCTTCCCCAGTTCTCCTATTCCGCCAGGTGGGCTTTGCCTTTATATAATTTACATCTATCAGCTTGTGGGATAGGAGAAGTTGAGCAAAATAATCTGATAGAGGGTCAATTCTGGCCGAGGGTCCCCAAGCCTCCGCATTCCCTAAGGAGAAGTTTAAGTCACCTCCGATTATCAGATTTTTTCCTTTTAATAAATCTTTAGACATGAAAGCGTTCCAGAAAGCAACCCTTGCCTGACATGGCCCGTAAACATTTACTATCAGGAAGGAGAAATCGAAATCTGGGTAGATAACCTCCATACCCATCACATTGTGCATACCCCAAAAACTCAAAATTTTCAGTCTGCCATCCCTGCAACCGATGGTGAGACCCCCGAATGACCTACTGCATCAAGGGCTACAAAGGTCCATCCCGGGAGGAGAGAATTTAGGACAGGTTCAATATCTACACCCCTTCCCAGGGTTTCTTGTAGAAAAACCAGATCCGGGTTATAGCGAGAGATTAATTCCTTCAAAGCCAGTTTTTTGGGTTTACTGGTTAAACCCCTGCAGTTCCATGATAAACAGATCATTTTATAACCGCCTCAGGGGGTTTTGCTGCTCTAAGCGCCCCAGAAATCAACCTTTGTTTGTCGTCAGCCACATCCAGTTTAGCTTTAACTTGGGCTTTTGACAGATCTGACTTTCTCCCTCTACCCTTTTTCTGAGAGGGTCTAGACGATGAAGGACCCAATCCACCCACAGGATCCCCCAAATCAGGAGAAGGGTCAGACTTTTTGCTGAGAGATCTAAGGTTATAAGTGCGGGCAGGGGTGGAGCCGCCTGAGACCGGGTTAACTAAAGAAACGCCTTCACTATTCAGATCAATGGAAGGAATATCAGCAGTTAATTGTTCAATGTTTGTACATATATCTTTGCAGTTTGAAGTCAGAGGGGACTCCATAGAAGAGGGGACAATATTTGACTCAGGAAAGCAGACAGAGTTTGGTGGGATTGATTGCTTACCGGATGGATCATTTGCAACGGCCTCAGTAATTCCGCCAGGGGGCTTTTCGACTCCGCTCAGATTCTCGGCCGCTTGGATCGGGACTCCTTCAGTCTGGGCCAGAGCTTCATCCTCCTGAGATTGAACCCCTTCCATGGGCTTGTCCTCTGAGCTATTCTTCCTTGCCATATTAATATCGTCACCCATGCTCCTCTCCCTCTGCTCGACAGGTTTTTGGACCCTCCTTCTGCGCCGCCCCATAGGACAATCCCTCGCCAGATGTCCGAGCTCATGGCATCTGTGGCACCTAAAAGGTAGTAATTCATAATCCAACAACTGTTCAAAGACATACTCTCTGTATTGCAGGTTTATCGAGTCCACAAGCCCTTCACTTGGATTCAGACGCACCAATATCCTTGCCACTGCCCTTTCATGAGTGTCTAGAAAGGACATATCCGCTTCCAAAAACGTACCCAGCGAATTCCCAATTGAAGAGAAAACAGACTCCACCCAGAGGAACGGTGGAAGACCAGGTGCCCTTACCCAGACGGGGAATTCCTCCATTTTTTCCTTGGACGCGTCGAAGAGTGGTGACCACCTTTCGAAAAATACTGGGCGTTTCCCAAAAGCCCAATTCCTTCCTTCAACCCACTCCATGGCTTCTTTGTTATCAAGCCTGATCATGAACCACCCTTTTACCATAGTGGCCGTTTTGAAAGACTTTGCCGGAGTCTCCATCCATAGACGCTCCGCCCATTGCTGAAGAGACTTGCCAGAGACCGAACGCCCCCTTACACGGCCCACAAGCGTACATTCTGCCACATCCAACGTGTCCTCTACTTGAACATCCATTCCCAGTAACAAGTTCCCGGCCAACCTTCTCGATTTTAGGGATTTTGCCTTCTTACGCTTTTCCCCGACCCTTCCTCATTCCAGATCCGCCTCACTGTCAATGCCTGAAGTGTCTGGTGCCCTTAGTGCTCCATGCACATTACCCGATCAAAATATACAAGTTATTCTTGACTAAAGAATAATTTTTAAAAATGTCATGTTGACAGGCATGTTCAAAAATAACTAGCTTCAATTATATATATATATATATATGTGTGTGTGTGTGTGTGTGTGTGTGGGGAGGGTGTATGACAAGTTTCAACCTTACCTAAATTAAAATTGAAGTGTGGGCATGCTTAAATCATTTCAATTAATTGGTACCATGGGTTAGTGAAGTTTTTACCACCCCAGGACATTATACAGTTATTTAACATTGTATTTATGAAAATTCTGGATTGTACAATTTTTTTTTTAATTTTTTTTCCATGTCACCGATCTACCACTAATTTCATTTTTTTCTGTGATGACTGATATTATGATAATATCAAATCCTATGTGGTGAACAGCGGTCCTGACTCATCATGGAACAAAATGATTGGAACTTGGAACTTGGAAGGAGTGTCGACTTTATAGGTTATAGGTTATAACTTACATTTTTTTCTGCTTTATGCAATTCTTCCATCCCTCTAGTCGTCCAAATGGATCACTAAAGGATATCGAAAAGTTATACCCCACTTTTAGTTTACCTACCACAAAGAGTTGAAAAATAGACCCGAATGATGGAATTATGAAGGGTAAGTTTCTTTTTAAAAAAATTAAGATTTTGAAACCTTTTAAATTTGAGAGGTAATTTGGTTTTGAAATTAATTGATTAGAAAGTCATCCAACAGTTTTAGGAGGTTATTTGTCTATTTACTTACAAGTGGCAGATTCCCCATTACCAAAAGGTTGGAGCAAATTTGTTGTTTTCATATTCACAATTGTTTCTATGATCTTATGCTCATATTTGCTTTGGACAAAAGGAATTTAATGCAAATTCTTTTATTTTCATTTTTTTTTCAATTTTGTTTTAATTTACAGGATTACCAAAAATGTTCAACAATTGAGGTATTTTTTATTATTAGACATAAACGGTTTTTGTCAATTAGTATGGGCAAGTGTTTTAGGGTTTATGGGTTCTGGCCAGGCTTGGATTTTAAAGAAATAGTATTTTTTTTATAAAGGAATTTGTACGAGTTTTTATGTGTTTCACTGTGATTCATTTCTAAATATTCTTTAGACTAAAAAGTTTAACATCAAAGATAAAATTATGATGCTTGGATCTAGAGCAAGTAGAAAAATATGAGTTGCATACGTGTAGAGACATAGTATATCTTTAATCAAAATCAAATTCAAAGGTAAGCTTTCCCGTGTGCTTTTTATTTTTTTGTCAAAAGTCATTATTATGTTTTTTGGGTTTCAGTTTTTGGATCCGATATGATCGGAAAATGGATAGACTAGAAGTTCTATTTTGTAGGATTAAAAATTCAAATACTAAATAGCTTCTCTTGTTTTTTATTTCTGAAATCGGGTGCTTTGGGAGGAGGATAATCACTCGTTAAATTCTATGTAAATATAAACTTCCTTTAACTAAAAATTCATTTTTCCTTTAAAAAATAAACCCAGTGTGCAGATAGTAAGCTACACTACCCTTTAATAAAAGATAAAGATACATCCCTTCTAACCAACCTATCATAAAGATGTGATAAGATCGTTTTGATAAAAAAAATATCAACAAAGAGTTAAAAAGAATCTTACTAGCGTATGATAAGATTGTTTTAGTAAAAAATTATCAGCAAAAAAGTTCAAACAAAATCCCATTTAGTCGTAGCATTAAAAAGGGGTTGAGTATGCAAATCTATATAGCTAGCTGAGGTTGAAGGTGTACGGAATTTCAGTTATTTATAACATTAGAAAGGGGTTTAGTTTTCACATTTATTTTGTTAGCCGATATTGAGGGTGTGCATTTACTTGGTATTGATTTTAGTACATGATTTACATTTAGTTTAATGGTTACCTGAGATATATTTTAGAATTTTTATAAAATGATTAATATAATAATAATTTAAATTTAAATTATGAGTTTTGTTTATTAGATTTTTTTCATATTTAGATTTATAAGTAAAAATATATATTTATTTTTTAAGTATTAAATCTAATTTTATATTTAAATTTACAACTAAAATTATATTTATTTTTAATTATTAAATCTAATTAAATTACAAAAATTTCAATACTAACTTGTATTAGCAAAAACCAAAAAAACCTAAAATTTCCATCTATATATATAGAACCATGGGTAATAGCTCATTACTGTTTCTAAAAAACAATGAAAAAACCCTATTTGATACCCAACATTATTATGAACATGTACAGACAAGCCATTATTTGTTCCGGTGTAGCCACATCCCCATTCCATATCTTCTAACTTAAAACCCAAATCAGTGTTCTGCAACCTAATGGAAAAGCCTAAAAATTATCGAGTCTTTTTGTGCCAACCAAATTCAATGTAAAGTTACCTCATGGTTCATAATATTGTTCCTTCCAGTATAGTGAAGGGCATAGAACAAAGCAATTTAGAAATTCTGGAAAAAAAAAATAGAAGTTTAGAAAGAATATCGCAATCTCTCTACAATCGCAACCACAACCTTAGAGATAAGATTTTGTTCCCTTTATAATGCATCATCTTTTAACATGGTAGCATATTACATATATCCATTAGGAACCACTATGGTATATAGTTTAAAAAACTTATTATAACAATGATTCAAATATTTAAGATCTGAATTTATATTGGAGTTTTAAATTTAAACTTGTCCTCAGTACTGAATTTGGATTTAAAACCAAGGGAAATTTTAGTTTAAATATGCGAAAATCATTCTAAGTAGAAGACCGAGGCTTAATTTTTCAGGCCTAAATTATGATGTGAATTTTCGTCTATACTCCATCTACATGTTTTAATCCATTACTAATTTTTCAGCCTTAGAATTAGGATACTATGTTTTTTATGTGTCTTTTGGACAACTCTTTACAAAATTTTAAATTGTAACTAAGGAAGTGAATTTGTGTCTATACTATGTGTGCATGTTTTTAATCTATTACTAAAGAATCATAATAAACATGAGTAAGAAGGAATATTTCAATATTAAAATGCAAAGTACCATAATAAGCCGTAAGTCTTAAATGATAATGCCCATTTCTGAGTGTAAAGTACACTTCCTTCTTCTAGGAATTTATTAGCATTTAACTACATTCCTCAAAGTGCACTTCCTTCTTCCAAGAATTTATAGGCCTTTTAGCTACATTACTCTGAATACGTGTTTTTATTTCATTACTAATCACAAGGTTCTTTCATACTAATTAGAAGTTCTTTCATTTTCTTATTCCATTCTTTCACGCTAATTTAAAGAAATGGTATTTTGTTTTTTAAGGGAAATTGTCGGGGTTGTTAGAATTAATTTTAAATCGAAGCAATGAATTTTATCGAGGGGTTGTTGATTCTTCATATTTGGTTCAAAATTGGAATCTTGGAGGGGTTGTTGATCTTCATATTTGGTTCAAAATTGGAATCTTCTGGGTGAAGATTCCTGACTTTGCAAATAAAATTATTCACAATACACTAGTTGATTGAGGCTAGAGGCTCATTCGCCAAAGCATATCGTTTTTATCTCATAATATGGTGAAGGATTAAAGATTAATTTTGAAAAAATGATTTTCAATTTTGGGAAAACATTGTTCAAATGTTTTAACTTATTTTCTCTATTTAAAATTACTTTACTTATTTTACCTATTTTAATTTTGTCACAATTTTGAAAAGTTTTATCCAATAGTTAATTTTGAAATTCAAGCATATTTTAAAAGCCATGAGATTAACACTATTTTTTTGTAATTTATTAAGTTTCTGAAAAAATAAATTTATAATATGCTTTTAATTGATGAATTGAAATTCATGTATATCTAATTAATTTTTATATATGTGCGTGTGTGTGTCTTCAAAATAAGGGAATTGGTTTTCTATCAAAAAGTTTTTTAGATGGTCTACTACATTTCAAGTTTCATCTCCTGATGAAGATGATCGTAATTTTGATTTGAATGAAGATTTAGATATCTTGGGGCATAATGAAAAATTAGATATGTTGGGGCATATGAAGAATGTCATGGGGGAACCTAGCACCCAAAAGAAAAGAAGAAAAATGAACAAGAGAGTTTCATGAGGAATGGAAAACTAAATATAAGTGGTTGAGAGAAGCAAAGAATGAAGGGAAAGCAATTATGAAATGCATATATTGTGAAACACGTAAGGCAACAGGGCCATGGGGAATTAGCATTGGTTTCTCAACCTTGCAACATGATTCTATAGTTGTTCATGTTAGTTCAAGCATCCATAAACTTTCACAAGAAAAGTGGATATGTGGAAATGAAAAGAAAGGAAATCCTATTACGGAACACATTGCATGCATTGATGATAGGAACAAAGAAAGAGTCATTACTACTATGAAATTAGTGTATTGAATGGTGCAAGAGGATTTACCACTCTCAAAATATGAAATTTTTTGTTTGTTTGCAATGTCTTTACAAACACCAAATATACCAAAGAATAAAGATTATACATCCTACAGAAATCACATGTCTACAAAAGAATTCCTTTTTTCCATATCTCAATATCTCGAAGAGCTACAAATTTAAAAAATGCTAGATATCCCTTTCTTTTCATTGATGTTAGTGAAAGTACAGATCGTAGCTTAGAGAAACATCTTGTGATTTATGCCATTTTTTTTAACCCAAAAGGATTGAGGCCTCCAATTTCATAGTTTTTAAAGCTCATGAATGTTTTTTATGGAAGAGGGAAAACAACTTATGATGCAATCAAACATTTAATGAAATCAAAGAGTTTTTCAAAAGAAAGATTGATAGTAGTTTCCACAGAAGGTGTTTCTTCAATGGTTGATAATGAAAATGGTTTTATTACTTTTTTGAAGAAATATGTACCTAATCTTCCAGGTGTTCACTGCATTGCGCATCATGAAGTTTGAGTCGTGTCAGATGCTTCAAAAAGAATACCTGAATTATTGTCTGTTGAGAAATTAGAAAATAAGGTATATTCTTGGGTGCAAAATTCTACAAAAATAAATAGTCAACTTATTGCTCTATAGGAACTTATGCAACTTGAAAGTCTTCAAAGCTCTTCAAATCCATGGAGTTAGAAGGCTTTCAAGGGGACAAGTCATTGAAAGACTTGTTGTAATTATGCCTCCCATATTAACATTGTGGAAAAATGAAAGAAAAGACTCATGGTATGATAAGGCAAGGATCTTTTCAGTAAAATTTTGTTTACATATGCTTGCAGATATAATGTGTGAATTAAACAAGTTAAGCAAGCAATTCCAAGAAGAGTACGTTAATGTCACCTCTTTAAGGGCAGTCATAAATGTCACTGTAAACACTTTAAAAAGGTGATTTTTAAGAAGTGACACATTTGCATATGGCACATGTTATTTATCTAAATTTTTAGATGCCTGTAAATTTGGCTTTCTAGAAATTTGTGATAAGGAGGGGCTTGTTCATAGGCACGAATTACTATTTGTAGCACTTCCACATGCATATGATGATTGTGTTGATGAAAAAAACAAGCATGGAAACCTTGTATTGAAGGTTCAGTAGAGAGTTGCAAACAACTTGCAAAAGATTATGTTCAAGCTCTTGTAGAGAGTTTGAATGGAAGATTCCCTAATCTTGTATTTTTCAACTCAACAAGGTTGTTTAGCTCTTGCCATTATTTAGAGGATGTTCATGGGAGAGAACGAAATTCAAAGCATTGGCTCGAAAAACTTTTTCAACACTTACAACATTCTTATTGTGAAAGTGAGGAGCATCCATGAAAGATGTATGGAGGATTTTTTATGTTACATGGTTGCGTACAAATTTTCCTAACATGTCAAAGTTATGGCAGGCAATACTTACTATTCCTGCAATTACAATCACATGTGAAAGAGGATTCTCAAGACAAAACATAATAAAGGATTTCCAAAGAACAAAATTATCATTAGCTACATTGGATGGGTTGATGTGAGTGTCCTTAACTGGGCCAAAGTATATGCCATCTAGAAATATGCTAAAGAAAGAAGAATCTTAAAGGTTTAATGTTTTTGCTTTTGTGTTTATGTTTGTAATGATATTGTATTGTGACAATTACCTCTTTTGGTGAAACTATCCAAATTTAGATAGTTGACATGATAATATTGAATGTAATTTTTGAACATTTACATAGATCATACACATTATGTATTATGTTTTTTGTGGGTATAATTTTCTCTTTGTTAAATGATAATATCTATTCCATGAAGTCTCATTTTTGCAGTGTAATTATTAAAATATTTTAAAATAAAAATTAAGTTATTAGGATTATAATTCAATTAATTATAATGGATAATATTATAATTTTAAATTTACAAATATATACATTTTAAAAAATATTTATTATATAAAAAGAATGTAATTTTTTTAGTGCAATTATTAAAATTGTTTAAATAAAAATTAAGTTATTATCATTATAATTCAATTAATTATAATGATGATATTATAATTCTAAATTTACAAATATATACATTTTTTAGAATTTTTTTACATATAAGGTAATCTAATTAATAGACTAAAGAATTTTTTCAGATCTTGTTAATTTTAATTAAATATGATAAAGATATTTAAAAAAAAATTAAGTTGTTTAATCTATAAACTTCAAATACTCCAAAAAAAAAATTTATAATGCTAAATTTATTTATACATTCAAAAATATATTTTAAATAACAATAAAAATAATAATATTACTAAAAAAAATTCTACAATCAAATTGTAATAAATTAAATTAAACTATACCTATATATATTATTATAATTCATAAAATCTTGGACCACATCCAATAATAAATAAACAGAATTCAATCAGAAACCCAGTTCATCCTCAATGCATCAGAACGCACAACAGCCTTCTCCTTCATATGCACTGAGCATTCTATGCCCATATCCTTTATGCTCCCCAGCATGCCAACATGACATAGCCCTTACCGTGACCTGATGGTACTCAGAATCCAACACTCAGCTTGCTACAATTAGCAGATCCCTGGAATAAAATGTAATTTTTTATTTTTAAAAAAACACCTTCCTGCTCTTGGTTATGAGGAATTCAGGAGGTAATCTCAGTACATAGGTTTTATTACAAGACACTCTAAGGAAACAGGAAACAGACCTTGTCAGAATTCGAGAATCGAAATTACCAACAATCCATGTCCAATCCTGAACGCTGAAATTACCAACAAACTGAAAATGATACCAAGAAACAACACCATACCAAAAGTTTTCTGAAATATTTTGAAATCTGATTGAAAGAAGTAAATATTCTCAAAATTTACCATCAACATAATTTCAAAAATACACGAATAAATATGGTATGGTGTGAATCATGAGATTATAAACGAATAAATATTGTAGGGTGTGAATCATGAGATTCCTTTCACCCGCGACGGTTGCTAGGGGAAGCAATATTGTTCATGGCGGGCGGAGTTGGTTCGTGCTTATGGGGTACAGGTGATGATCCTACCGTGTTGGACACTGGCGGGGTATCTGGGTTGGAATAATCATCCTCTGCTGCTTCCACGTTCTTATGGTTCTGCATCAAGCTGTCCGTATCATTAATGGCTTCTGAAGATAACGTGAGAAATAGAAGTGCCATGACAGTTATGACCAACGGCACCCCACTCGGCCTGAAGCCTTCCATGATCTTCATTTTCTGCGAGAGAAACCGTTTGCACGATGGTTGTGATTTGTTCACTGCGTTTGTGAATGGTAGTGTTGATGAATAGTATATATACAACATTCCAACCAAATGTTCGGCCACTCCATAATATCTGTCATTCTATTTTTGTGATTCAGATTGCCTCTCCATCTCTAAATCGGGCAGGAAAGCGGCCATGACTAGCGGTGGCATGAAGCATCCAATTAATGCTTCCTAACAACCAATCTAGTGGCTGATTTGCATAGGATCTGATGATCGAATGTTGGCGGATTTATCTTAATTTATTTTATTAAAACATTCAATTGGATATGAAAAATTAATATAGAATCTAATCATTAAATTAGAGGATATTTAGTATAGAATTTGAAGCTAAAATAGATGTATGGTAGTTTATTTCATTATTGAAATATTAATAAATAACGTGATTATCGATTATATTTATATACAAAATGAAATTAAAATAAAATTTGTAACAATTTATTAATTTATGTAGGGATAATAGGTTTTTGGCCTTGGTCATTAAATTTGGTTCTTGGTTGTTATAAGTATTTTATTTATGAATGAATGAATGATATCTTAATGTCCACGTCACTAAAAATAGTTTATGGGACTATCAACCTCTCTGTTTTTTGCTTTTTGCAATTCAATCATTTTCTTACTCAAATTGTTGATGAGCTCACCCAAGCTTAAAAATAGTCTACGGGACTATCAACCTCTCTGTTTTTTGCTTTTTGCTTCAATCATTTTCTTACTCAAATTGATGATGAGATGACCCAACCTTCTGACAGTCCCCTCACTGAAAAGACAATGCCAAGGAATTGAGGCTAACATATTGCCATAATTGCCTCTGGTGTCTCTGAAAGAATCACATTCCAAAATGAAATGCTTTTCCGATTCCACTACCCGAGAAGTGCAACAAGTACACACCCATTCTTCCCAAGCGTCTTTAGGTCTCTTCCACCATCTCGTTTCACACCGAAGTTTATGTGAGTTAGTTCTTAATTGAGCAATAAGAATCTTTGCTCTCCACGGAATGTTGGTTCCAACGTACTATTTTTGTTGGAGATGAATTCCTTAACATAGTGCTTGTTCTTTCTACCCAACACTTTTCCCCATATACCCTTACTTAACTTCTCCATAACAAAATTCTTTAACTCCTTGCTATTTGTGGGACATGCATTGAGATGAATATTCCATTTTTGCATCCATTTGTTGTTTTGTCTCATCCATGATTTCTTTCTTTCACTCATGGCTTCATTGAAGATAATTTTTGGCCATCTACCTACTCCCATTTGCTCAATTCTTTTTAGATACCTTATAAGGCACACCATAGCAATTGTTTCGATGAGAGATGCTCCTCTTTCACTCAA
The DNA here is from genome assembly GCA_031772625.1 of Pinus tabuliformis. Taxonomy (NCBI): domain Eukaryota; kingdom Viridiplantae; phylum Streptophyta; class Pinopsida; order Pinales; family Pinaceae; genus Pinus; species Pinus tabuliformis. Next base: position 662,082,579 of record CM062810.1, on the reverse strand, counting down.
CATTATCTCATAACGAATTGAACTTTTTATTTTGAACTTGCTCATGATCAAGCATTTTTTGATTTTCTCAATTTGTTTCCATTTTTGAAACAGGGAGGTTGGTCATTGGTAGCCCATAGTTCACGCCCATATAATATCACTAGACAAACTAGGAGTCCAAAAAGCACTTTAATCGTTTTCCAATCCCATAACTCTGCCTTTCTATATCTGTTTTGAAGTGCATATAATGCTTTCCACCCTCCTAAAATTTTCTTCTTTCCGCAGTCCTCCCAATTAATCTTGTTGTTGAAATTGATCCCAAGGTACTTGTATTCATTTACTTCTTCAAGTAGGTTGCCTTCAAAGAAGAACTCATGTTGGCTTTGCTTCCTTTTATTAGATAAAATCATTATTTTGGTCATGGTATTGACTTGCATCCCACTGCTTTACAAAAATGCTCAAGGGCATATAGGTGCATCTGCAATCCATGGGTCGATTTAGCAATCAATACAAGATCATCGTCATATAAAAGAAGTTTTATGACAAACTCCCCCAACCTAACACCATCCCCACCTTGGAGATTTAGTCACTCTTCCAATTTGTCAATATATAAACCAAAAAGGGTAGGGGATAAAGGGAAGCCTTGCTTGACTCTGATGTCACTCCTAAAATTTTTTGAAATGTCTATTGAAGTTCTAATTTTGACTTTCACCTCTTCATAAAGCCTATGGACAACAACTTTATATCACAAAGGAATTTCAAGTTTTTCCCTTCTATGCCACAACTTATCTCTAGGGACCATGTCAAATGCCTTTTTGAAGTCAACTAAGCAGAAAGATACTTCTTCTTTGTCCCTCCAAACCTTTTCAATAATGTGTTTCAGCGTGATACCATGATCTACTGTAGAATGCTTCAGCCTAAAACTCGCTTGCCCTTTTTCCCTCTTTTCTTTTACTTTTGCCCACTTACTGATTCTATTTTCTACCATGTCGTTGAAAATATTTGCAAATAAAGGATTGATCATAATGGTTCTATAGTTAGAACTACAATTTTTCTGAGCTGCCGCGCTGCAACCCTAGCCGCGCCTTCTGAGCGACCCCGCTTGCGCTCTCCCTCATGGAGCCTGGAGGCGGCCCTGCGGCCCCTCCCCCCTTTCCACCGGAGATCGAAGCCTTCAAGGCTCTTGTATCTGCAACAGGAAAACGTCAGGTCACAGGCCCGCAGCAAAAATTCGTCAAAAAACTGGACAATATACCCAAGGTGGCCTTACCAGAGGAGGAAATCTGTAGATCTGCGCTGAATCTAGCAGAAAAAGGTCTGATCGGCCAGTTCACTGGGTTGTGGCCATCCCTAAGAGCAGTCGAAGAATGGGTTAAAAGGAATTGGCTACCTTTGGTAAATGAAGGAATCAAGATCTATTTTGTAGGCAAAGGGTTCTTCGTTTTCTTGTTCGACAGTACAGAGGACAGAGGCCTGATTTTCAGAAACGGGCCATACTTCATGGGGCCTCAAGGACTCTACTTGAACAAATGGTCTACTGTTTTTGATCCAGCGCAAGACGTGCCCAAGGCGGTTCCTGTTTGGGTGTGCCTCCCGCATCTTCCCCTGCATTGCTAGAATCAAAGCTCACTTCAATCCATAGGAAACGCACTTGGAAAATACATAGACCAGGCCCCAAGGAAGGATCAATAATCTTGTGCCCGGATCTGCGTGGAGGTCGATCTGGAAACAGGATTACCCGAAGCGATTCAGCTATCGGTGGCAAACTGGACACACATACAAGAGCTTGATTACGAACAGCTGCCTTTCAAGTGTCGATTCTGTCATGAGTACGGGCACTTTGCAAGATACTGCAAAAAAAGAAACGAGGAGACAACAGAGAAGGATAAAGAAGATCAATGGAAACAGGCAAAGAAGACAACATTCAGTAGACAGAGTAACAAAAACAAGGCTAAAGGGACAGAGAACAAAGCAGATAATGGAAGCACAAGTAACCAAAACGCCGGAAGCAGTGAAACAAAAGGCAATGAGGGGGATAAAAACCCCTTTGAAATCCTCACACCTCCTTCAGATCCTCCGGAAGCAGGGGAAGAAGAACCACCACAGCAGGAGAATATTGAAACCATGGAGCCAGGTAATGACCCAATCCCCAACCCAAGCAATCTTTCTTCCCCTTCATACGCAGATATAATCAAAAAAAAGAAGAAAACCATAGAGAATATGGGATCATCAGATGATGAAACATTTGAAAGGACAACAAAAAGGGCTGGACGAAGATCAAACAAGGAAACTAGAGAAGAGGAGTCAGAAAGACAAAAAACCCTTGGCAGTCAAGCTACCATCAAAATGGCACTAGGGAGGAATATCAGGCCTAGGGCCTCCAAAGGAGGAGGGCCTACCCCTTTAAGTGGTAAATGATGCAGTTGATCTCTTGGAACTGTAGGGGTCTGGGTAATCCCAACAAGGCAGAGGCTATCAAAGACTTATTGAAGATGGAGTCCGCGGACATCCTTATGCTCCAAGAGACCAAAGTAGAAGGGGAAACCCTTCTAAACACCAGTATGTTGAAATGGAAATTTGATTCAGGAAAGGCCGTTAGTGCAAGGGGATCGGCCGGTGGAATAGGCACGTTTTGGTCAAAAAGCTCATTCACCTTGGAACGATCCACAGAGACCCAACATTGGATCCACACAGATCTGCGACACACGGTAAGCAATCTCTCCTTGGCTCTTTTTAATCTGTATGTTCCTGTCCACTATGAAGAAAAGAGAGAGTGTTGGAGGACATTAATGGCCTATATAGAGCAGATCAACCCTTCAAACATAGTCATCGAAGGAGATCTGAATATCATACTAGATCCCAAAGAAAATGAGGAGGGATATATTCTAGAGACCCCTTTGTCAACACTGTGGGCAATCTGATTTTACAGTGGGACTTAGTTGACTTCAAAACTATAAAAGGCAAATACACCTGGTCCAACAACAGATCAGGAGAAAATCAAATCTCAGCTAGGCTGGACAGGTTTCTCATCAGCAGTACATTAATGCTGGACAATAGAATGGTTTTCTCTAAGATCCTCCCCAAGCTTACATCGGATCACAAGCCAGTTCTTCTTTGTATCAAAAAAGAAGAAGATCTCGGCCCTCTTCCTTTTCGCTTCAGCCCTCTCTGGGCAGGCAAAGACGGATTCTATGAAACTGTTCAAACGGCCTGGAGGATAGCTGTTTATGGATCCCCAAGTTATGTGTGGGAACAAAAAATAAAAAACACCAAAAAAGCTCTGAAAGATTGGATTAAAAAATCTTTGCAAACCCCAACTAGCCAAAGGAAAGAAGCAGTTCTTCAGCTGGAAAGAGTCCAATTCGAAATGGAGGAGAAAGATCCCTCTCCCACAGATTTAGACATAGAAAAAACTGCCCAAAGGAAAGCATATTGTTGTTTCAGAACTGAAGAAGAATACTGGCGTTTAAAGTCCAGAAGTTTGTGGCTCAAATCTGGAGACAGGAACACCAAATACTTTCATAGACAGTGCAGGGCACGAGTTTCCCGTAATCACATAGCAGAGATAACAAGCACAACCGGACAGGTGTATAATGGATTTTCACAAATCAAAGAAGCAGTTGTCACTCATTTTCAGAATCTTTTAAGTGCGGAAAGAAATGGAAATGAGGAGGATGCAGAGGAGTTCCTTTCAACCATCCCAAACCTAGTCAATGAGGAGGACAACGACTCTCTGATGAGCCCAGTCACGGATGAGGAGATAACCAATGTAGTCTGGTCCATGGAACCGGATAAAGCTCCAGGACCCGATGGGTTCTCAGCTCACTTCTACAGAATCTGTTGGGAAATCATCAAACACGACCTATTCAGAATGGTAAGAGGAATCCTGAGGAAGGCAAAAGTAGGAGGAGGAATAAACTCTACCTTCCTAGCCTTAATCCCCAAGGAAACAAACCCAAGGACCTTTGACAGATATAGGCCGATTTCTCTCTGCAACTTATCTTATAAGATAGTGTCCAAGCTGCTGGCCAACAGAATCAAGCCTCTCCTCCCAAAGCTCATCTCTCAGGCACAAGGAGGATTTGTAAAAGGCAGACAAATTCTGGACAATGTCATTCAGATTCAAGAAGCTCTCCATTCCAGCCTAACCCGGAAAGAACAAGGTATGATCATTAAATTGGATATGTGCAATGCCTTTGATCGTGTTAATCGCTCCTTTTTGTTCAGGGTTCTAGCAGCTTTTGGCTTTAAACAGGATTTCATAAACCTCATCAAGGCTTGTACAGAAAACGTTTGGATCGCCCCAATGGTGAACGGCAGACCAGCGGAATTTTTTCAAGCAACCAGGGGATTGAGGCAGGGCTGCCCCCTTTCGCCCTTCCTATACATCTTGATGGCAGACGTTCTAAGTCGCAAGCTAACCCAAGAGAAACAAGTCGGCACCATTCCAGGGATAAGGATAGTTCAAGGCATAGCCCCGGTGAATCATGCGCTATTCGCAGATGATTCAATTCTGTTGGGGGGCGCATCCACGAGAATTGCAAGCGCTTTAAAACCATTCTTCAACAGTACTGTAACATCACCGGTGCATTAGTCAGTGAAAGGAAAAGTGCAATATACAGTTGGAACATCGATCAGCATGCTACAGACAGAATTGCCAACGTCCTGGGGTTCAAAGGATATGCTTTGTGGGAAAAAATCAAATATCTCGGCTTACCATTGACGAGGGGCTCCAATCGAAATCAACTGTGGGATGAAGTGATATCTAAATTCAAAAATAAGATAACAGCGTGGGGCGGAGTCTGGCTCACCACCGGAGGCAAACTCACCCTCATCCGATCCGTGCTCTCTGCACTGCCTACATATCAAGCCTCGTTGCTGCTGGCTCCAAAACAAATTACTGACCAAATATCCAGCATCATTCGAAACTTTCTCTGGAGTGGAGGGAAAGGTAACAAATATCGCTTCCACCTCATCAAATGGGAGACTGTGAAACGCCCAATAGCTGAAGGCGGACTTTAGATCTGCGACCCCCAACATGTAAATCTGGCATTGGGAGGCAAACTCCTGTGGCAGTTAATCACAGAACCTTCGCACCCAATCAGTCAGTTGCTGAACCTCAAATATTTACAAAAGCAACCAATCTCATCTTTCAATCCAGCGCAATCTCCAAGAGGAACGCAGGCCTGGAGGCTGTGTTGCAGAGGGATCGAATTCTTCCGAAACCATTTATACAAAATTCCTGGGAATGGCAAAAACTCGCTACTATGGAAAGAACGAATCATGAATCACTCCCCTCTCTCAACCATCAACGAAATAGCAGAGTTGAGAGCCTGGTTAATCTCTAAAGGAGTAAGGAAAATTGAGGATATAGCAGAGTGGGATCTCAATGGCAACTGGCAGCGCTAGACATTGCCAATCATCCCAACCCACTTAAAAGAACAGTCAAAAATTCTGTTAGAGGCAATAACAGATTTTACACCTGTGCATAAGGAAGAGGAAGATCAATGGGGATGGGATAAAACAGGAGAGTACACGGTCAAACAAGGCTACTTTCAAATGCAAGAAAAACAGGAGTCACAGTACCCGGAATCAGTTTGGAAACAGATATGGGAAAACTTCAGCATCCCCAAGATCAACTTCTTCAGTTGGACCCTATTCCACAAGAAAATCTTGACCGGAGACAACTTGTGCAAAAGAAACTTTGCAGGCCCGCATCGTTTTGTCCTCTGCAAGAACGCTTCAGAAACTGCAGTCCACTTGTTTATTGACTGTGAGTATGCTCAGAAAGTGTGGAACAACTTCTTAATAGGGTTGAATGTGAGTCCCCCAACACGCTGTCAGATCACAGAATTGTTTTTGACATGGAAAACTCGGTACCCCCACAGCATCAACGAAAAATCTCTTTGGCACAAGTTATGGGTTGCAGCACCAAAATATGTTTGTTGGAAGTTGTGGCTCTCCAGGAATGAAGCTGTCTTCAATAAAAAAGACATAAATGCAGAAGCAGTAGCCAGGCAAGCCAAGGATCTCCTCTTAGAAACTCTGAGACAAACTAGTGTCAAAGACAGCAACCTCATAAATGAAGAAAAGGCGTGGCTGGAAGGTTACACACCCATGCCAACTACATATGCCATCATCCGCCCAAACCACAAGGAAAACTGGCAGTATAGGGACAACTCGGACAATTTTCAAAATTGGTGGAAGTCACAAGGTAAATGTACAATTTTCTTCAATGGGGCTTCGAAAGGAAACCCAGGCAGGTCAGGAGCAGGAGGTGTCATTTACTTTCAGAATGGCAGAAAAGAGGAATTCAGTTGGGGACTTGGGCTAAAAACCAACAATCAAGCGGAAGCACTCAGTCTTTTAAAAGCCTGTCAACTGGCCAGAAAAGGAAACGCAAATGAAATTATAGTTTTTGGAGATTCAGAACTGCTGATAAGGTCTTTAATACACAAGAAAAGCCTCAAAGATCCAGTTCTAAACAAGCAGCTAGCAAGAGTAAATAGATTAATGAAGGAATTCTCATCAGCACAGCTCTTCCATATCCTCAGAGATTTAAACACTGAAGTAGACAGGTTAGCAAATGTAGGATGCAATCTTGAAAAAAGCATGATCAGCATAAATGCAGAGACTCCGAAAATGGCAATCATTCCTTAGGAGCACTAGGAAAACAGAGGAAAACAATGAAAGTGATTTGTAATACTTGCTTGGCTTTGGCCTCTAATAAATAAAAATACTCGTTTCAGTTAAAAAAAAAAAATAATGGTTCTATAGTTGGAAGGATTATTAATGTCTCCACTTTTAAAAAGGAGTATTGATAGACTAGTTGTCCAATCTCTTGGGAATCCTTGTCAAATGGCATCGTTGTTGTTTTTTTTGATGTGTGGTGCTAGAATGCTCATTCCCCACTTTATATATTCTGCTTGAAGTTCAACCAAGTCATTTTCCTTCCTTGTTTTCAACTTTTTAATTCCTACCTCCACCTCTTGTAATGTGAAAAGCTTTGTAGTTGTGTTGATTCTAGGAGGAGACTCAACCTCTAATTCTTTTTCATAGAGTTGTCTTGCATAATCAAACCATTGATTGGATGTAATATTATTTTCAATTTGCTTCTTCCTTGGTTGAAGTTCCTGCCAAAAAAGCTTTGAGTTATTCTTGCCTAAATATATTAACTCTTTCCGCCTTCTTTGCATGAACTCGTCTTTTTTCCTTTTTAAAATATGCTTATATAAATTTACATTCATCTTCTCCTCGTCTTCCTTTTTCATGATTCTCCTTTCCATTTTTCATTCTAATTTTTGTTTTTTTGCACTTCTCAAGTGCACCCTGAATTATATTGGTTAACTCATGATTGTTGACACTTTGGGTACCAGTTTTCTCCTTCTGAATTGATCTCTCCAACATTGTTATGAAGATAGTGCAATTTTTTTGTGGTAGAAGAATTTTACCCGTTGGTGTCGATAGTTAAAGTTTAAAGTTTAATTTTGAATTAAATTAATTTATAATATTTAAAAATTTAAAATATTATTTTAATTTTATAATTAAAATAATTTATTTATTTATATTAATGTTAAATATAAATTGGCCCACGGGGCTTTGGATTGACGGTGAATGGGTGCGTTGTTAAGGCACTCCTTGCGATAGGTCACCGGTTCAAATCCCCCGTGGGTACTTAGGTTAGTCTTAACTAGAAAAAAAAAAATGTTAAATATAAATTTGATAGTTTTTGTTCACATTTTGTTGAGAATTATATGTCTATATGCATGTGAAAAAAATATATATTACAACCTAGTGGATAAGGAAACATTGTTATGTACATAAGGAAATATTATCATTCACTTACTCAAGGTATCTAATTAATTTAGAATAAGGTTGTAAATTTATCTCTAGCTTATTCATCTTGTCAATGGTAAGACTTAGTCTCAATTCATTCATGTTCTCAAGACATTAAATTAATTTATAGTAGGGTTTTGAATTTATACTTATCTCATTCCTTCTTTTGGGGATGGACATTTGGTAAGACCTTTGATTTGGTTTCAATTCATTTATGTTTAAATAAATATTAGAATAACAAGTGTTTTGGGAATGTGGTCTAGACTTGGCATAGGTTTTTTACAATTTTAATTTGTCAGATGTCTTATGAGGTAAGTATTTTGATGCCTATTTATATGACTGTGATTTAATTTAATTTAATTTAGTATGATCATTTCAAGTGGACATGATTTAATAAATGAATAAAAGTTATGAGAAGAAAGATAAAAATCCATCCCAGACATGGCCAAGTTGCCTTAGAATGAGAAAGATACATCCTAGGTGTCACATAGCACTAGTTGCCACATCATTTTCCATGTGTCATTTGTACAAACATGTTGATGTGGCACTAGTGTAAAAGGATTCTAAGGGCCATATCTTGGTGTCCCAGACCAGAAAAAAGGACACATTTTATATCATGAAAGATCTCAATAAAAAAAGACAATGGAGACCAAGTGGGATTTGAAGAGATTAAAAGAAAACGAAATTTATAACACCCACATCCTTAAGGTGACTTAAGGGGTTGGGTGTGTAACAATCCTTTTGAATGCCCTAAGTTGATTAGGTGAAAACTGTAACTATGGAGTCCTAAGGGCCCAAAAGCAATTATTACGATCAAATAACGAGCAATACACCCTGAATGGGTTTGGCATACCCCTAGTCTTATACATCCACACATAAATACTAATTGTATACATTCTTAAATTGTTCTCATCAATTCACAATTTACACATTCTCTTTCTTAAGAAAGAATATATAATAGTTCTCCCAAAATCTAGCTCCCCATACAAAGAAAACATCTCTTGTCTAATCTCTCACTAGATAACAACTCCCTCCAAAAAATGTGTATATACCTTCGCATTCCCCTACATAAATAGAGTAAAGTGAAACTAGGTACAAATGAAAAAATATTAGTGTCATGAAATAGGTGAAAGATAAATTATAGCCATATCAACTTAGAGAGTAATTTTCACTTACTTTCTCCTTTCGCACATACTACGCACTAAAATAAGACAGAGTTATCAAATTTGAATCAAACTCCTCCAATACAATTCCTACAATATAATTTAAAAAAAAGAAAAAGATCGTTGCTTTCTAATAACTTCATTATATCAAAACATAAATCATAACATATTAGTAAAAAAATCATTCACTAAATCATGAAACACATCATCATCATCATAATAATAATAATAAATCAAATCAATCATCTCTCAACCAACAACATTATAATCATATTCATCAGAAATAATTAGTTTACATTAATAAAATCAATAAAAATAATTCCACCATAATACTAAAAACATTATAATTACCATAAGTAAAAATAAAATATAAAAACCAATACCAAACACATATCATTTTCTTCTTAATTTTTGTTAACCTTGTTCTTAGCAACAAAACTTAACTCTACTATCTTAGTAGATGTGTTTAACTTAGCGTGTTATAAAAAAGGCAGGAGCACTTTCGTGTGGTGCCTAGTTCTGACCAAACTTATTTCCAAGATAATGGCAAAGTGAACCCCAATAGTTGTCCTTAGTTACTAACACTCGATTTAAGTAGTTGGAAGATAAAAGATTCGATTGTAATCAGTATTGTGATTTGTCATAATAGAGTAGGATTCGGCTTCAATTCCAGCCCCAGTTTAATCGAAGCAGCAGAGATTTCCGTGTTTGTTCAATGAGAATGTCTACCCCTTTAAGGTTCATTTTAGCGGTTTAATTATTAAAATTATATTTAATATATTGATGAACATTATGAATATATATAAATATTTTAATTTTTGAAATATTTTAAAACTATAATTTAAATATTTTAAAACTATCATTATTATAATTCAATTATATAATAAATTATTTAAAATTATAATTTTAAATATACAAATAAACTTACTTTTTAGATATTAAAATTATACAATTTTGCCCACTAATATTTATAATTTTAAATATTTTAAAAAAATAAATTTTTTATCTATATATATATATAAATATATGATTATAGGTTTTTAAAAAAATTATAATACCCAATTTAAATTCCAAATGGGCCATCTACAATTTCAATTTCACTATTTATATTGGTTCATTAAAACTCTAACTCACATGCACTTCCTTACATTGCATTTGAGAAAAAACAACTAATAAAATATTGTATTATTAAATGTTATCACAAAAAATTAAGAAATATAGTTTATATTAGCATATATACACTTCAAATATATATATAATTAATTAAATTTATTAAAATATGTTTTTTAATATAATGATAAATTTAAAATAACTATAATTGATGAAAATGGAAATAATAATAAAAATTCAAAAATCAAAATCAAAAGGTTAAATAAATAAATAGTAACTAATAGAAATAGAAGTTACTAAACATTCCATAATAAGATCTTAACCAATCACCTTACAAATAAATAAATTTAAATAATAATAATAACAAGAACTGGATTCTCAATGTTAAACTATGTATAAGCAACATAATTTTTTGGTCAAACACAAACTAATATGCAGCCAAAAGAAACATTGAATTGAATGCTTAATACCATGCCTACCTTAAATATAATAAAATATACTCTATATATATATATATATATATGCTATGTAATTTCTTCCATTTGTAATATAAAATTGATATGAAATATTTAAAAAGTATTAATAATAAGTCAATATGTATTATAAATAAATATTTCACTATACAAAGTTAAATAATAAAAATATGTTAATAACAAAACAATATTTTATATGTAAAATGTGATGTATAAATAAAAAAATTGAGTATCCATGTTCAATAAAATATTTCAATTTTAATTATGTATAAGTTATATAAAACAAATGAAAAAAATAAATAAATTCTTTTGTGAACATATTTTAAAATATTTTAAAGTAAAGTTTCTATTTTTGCATTTTGGTTTTCTTAAATATATTTATATATATATATATATATTTTAATATAGCAAAGCTTTCTTGGAATTATAAATATAAATTATGTAATTTATAAAATATAAATTCTAAAATACTGGAGCCATAGATACTTATCCAGAGCTGGCAGATTAGTACTTATCAAATCTGTTCTTGAGGCCACACCTGTATTTTGGATGGCACTTGCATGGATCCCCAGGAACATTCTGGCCCGATTACAACAACTTTGTAACAGATATCTTTGGAATGGCCACCAAGACAAAAAGATATTTGCCTAGGTCAGCTGGAACAAGATAGCTCTGCCTAAAAAATGGGGAGGCTGGGGACTAAAAGACCTTCCTCTCTTTGCACAAGCCCTGGCTGCAAAAATGGGCTGGACTCTTCTGACTGGACAGAATCTATGGACTTCTATCTCATATCATAAGTATATATGGCCACAGCAAATCATGGACTGGGTTCGCTTGCCGAGCTGGCCTAGATCTGGTATTTCATCTGTCTGGAAGGCACTCCTACACTCCCTGCCTAGCATCAGGGACAACCTCGTTTGGAGAATAAACGATGGATCAAAGGCTCACATTGGATTGGATCCTTGGACTGGAGGTGGTGGTAGATTTCAGCTGTCTCGAGATCTCATACATCATCTACACTCCCATGAGATCAAGGTGATAGCACATATTGTGGACCCACAGAATACCAACATTTTCTCACAAGGATGGAAATCAGCCCAGCAGCTTGATATACCCCCTCTTTGGCAACAGGAATGGCAAGAATACATCTCTGCATTATGTGAATCTCACATCAGGATAAAAGATGGACCTGATGAACTTGTCTGGTGTCTAGCTGAGAATGGCATATACTCTCCAAAGACCGGATACCTCAACCTGATCTCTCACAAACAGCTGGAGCAGACCACTTTCTGGTGGAAGAGTATATGGAAATTAACATCGCCTCCAAGGACCAGACTTTTCTTTTGGTGTATACTCAGAGACAAAGTTCCTACAGGAGAGTCTCTCACCCATCGATCTTTTCATGGTCCACATTGGTGTGTCTTATGCAAGAATTCTTCTGAATCGACTCTCCATTTATTTCTTAAATGCACTTCCCTGATCAATCTTTGGCAAAATATAACCACTTCCATTCATTTTTCCGGGCATTGGGAAGGTGAAGATATTGGTCGAGCATGGGAAAGCTGGTGTAATCAACATCAGGGTTCTAAATTACAAAATCTACCCCTTATCATCAGCTGGCATATATGGTTGGCTCAGAATCGTGTCATATTTGATAACAGACCTGTGTGCTGGCCTCACATCACAGCCCGCATTATATCTACTTATAACGAGCTGCCTGAACCTCATCAACCTCGACCCCGGAGGCCACATGACCCAGCACCTATTGACAAAAATTTACCTTGGGCATTCTTCGATGGCGTGGCACAACACCATGGATGCAGTGGTGGTTTTATTCTTTACTTAAATGATCAGCATTACTACAAAGTAAAGATGGGATTAGGAGATGGAACAAACAATTTTGCAGAACTCATTACTCTTCGTCATCTTCTGCATTTCTCATTGGGTCATAATTGCATGAATCTAAACATATATGGGGACTCAAAGATCATTGTAAATTGGTTCAATAATATTATTGTTTGTCACTCTCACACACTTTGTACAAGGCACAGTTTAACATTTTCTCATGCAATCACATTTACAGGGAACATAACAGTTGTGCTGACGGGCTATCCAAGGAGGCCATGGCACTTCCCCGAGGAGAATGGATGATCTAGAAACAGCCAGGGGCAAATGAATACTGCTACTACCACCGGTCGTATATTGATCAAATCTACCACAAGGCAGAGAGCCCATCATTACTGCTTTTTTTTGTAATTATTTTTTGATGAACATGCTTGACAAACTTTGTGTATATATTTTTCAAGCTATCTTTTTAAGTGTTATTGCCCTGCATGGCATATGTACAGCCATATAACAGACTCTTTTTTATTTTTCTGCATAACAGAAAATGACTAAACACCCTGAGCGGTGATGAAAGCTCAAAGTAGCAAAAGTTTCTGGCAAACTGTAAATATTTGACAGAGCCTTAATGGCAAGAAGAATACAGTGTATGCTAATAGCATCTACAACATATAATTTTTCAAAATTAATGAAAGATTATGTTTTTTCCAGTAAAAATATATATATAAATGATAAAAAAAATTATCTATATCAAAAATTATTTATATATCAAAAATTTTAAAATTGTAAATATAAATTATGTAATTTATAAAATATAAATTCTAAAATAACATCTATTTATAAAACGATAAAAAATTATGTATATATCAAAAATTATTTATATATCAAAAATTTGGATGAATATACATATTTAATACAAATACTGTATAAATGTATAAATCCATAATTAAAATAGATTTATACTAATTTTAATCTATCTATTACCGATCTGTTGCCCAATAAACTTAGAATAATTAAAAAAACGAAAAAACATAACATAATGTTTCAGCGATTCATGTTGAGCTGAATGGCAGATTATTCTGAATGCATAAAAACCCTAACCTAAACGTGTGTATATATATATATATATTCTGTGAAAGATCTGTAAGGCTGTGGATAATGATATTCCTCTCACCCGCGACTGTTGCAAGGAAAAGCAATGTTGTTCATGGCGGGTGAAGTTGGTGGGCACTTAGAAAGTCGGCCGCGTTGTGCATGGAGTATAGGTGCTGCTACCACTCTTGTGGGGGCTGGCGAGGGATCCGTGTTGCTATAATCTCCACTCATAAACATTTCTTCCTCTGCTGCTTCCACGTTCTTATGGTTCTGCATCAAGCTGTTCATATCATTAATGGCTTCTGAAGGTAACGTGAGAAACAGAAGTGCCATGACAGTTATGACTAGCAGCATCCCGCTCGGCCTGAAGCCTTCCATCATTTTCATTGTCTGAGAGAGAGACCGTTTGCACGCAGGTTGTGCTTTGTTCACTGCGTTTGTGAATGGAATAATGTACATACAACACGCCAACCAAATGTTCAACCACTCCAGAATGTCTGCCATGCTATTTGTGTGATTCAGATTGCCTCCCCAGCTTCAAATCGGGCAGGAAAGCGGCCATGGGTAGCGGTGGCATGAAGCATCCAATTAATGCTTCCTAACAACCAATCTGGTGGGTAATTTACATAGGGTCTGATAATTGACTGTTGGGAGGATTTATCTTAATTTATTTTATGAAAACATTCAATGGGATATTTGAAAAATTAATATGAAATGTAATAATTAAAATAAATTTATTGTAATTTATCTCATCATGAGAGATATTAAACAAAATAATTGACTATACATGCAATATCAAACTAAAATAAAATTTGTAATAATCTATTAGGTTATGTAGGGAATATAGGTTTTGGCCTTGGACATCAAAATTTGGTTGTTACAGGTATTTTTTTTGTCTTACGAATTTTCATTATTTTATTAGATTTAGTTGTTATAAGTATTTTTTTGTTTTGCGAATTTTCATTATTTTATTAGAGAAAGATAGCTTACGGTCCTAAGGCCTTCATTTCTCCCCACTTCACTCTTATTGGATTTGTTAGGGAGGAGAATAAGACAAAAATATAAGAGATAATAGTTTGGAGATTTACTAGTGCAGAATATTAGATGATAGTTACACCGTAGAGGAAATTACATACCTAAGAAAAGTATTTACAAACAAAGGATATAATAATAATGACATCATTAAAGTCAACCAGAAAGTAAGATTCGAAAGCAGAAAGGATAATTCTGAAAATTCGCTAATTGCTAATGCATACCTTCCATATATACGAGGAATCACTGATAAGTTGGCCAAAGTTCTCATGAAGAAAGATATCAGAACTTCTTTCAAGCCCATGACGACTATTAAACAAAGGATGAAATCAGTGAAGGACAACCTGGATCACCTCCAACAAAAAGGTGTTTATATTATCAATTGTTCTTGAGGAGAATATTATATTGGGGAAATAGGTAGGTCTTCCAAAATTAGGCTTAAAGAGCATGGTGCAAGTATCCGAAATGAAAGAACTCGATCTTCAGGTTTAGCAGAACATGTGGGTAAGACCAGTCGCCATGTCTCCCTTGAAGACACTAAGGTTATTGCTAATGAAAACATCATTTTAAACATAAAGTACTGTAAGCCCTTGAAATCATCAAGCACCCTCACAACCTCAATAGGGATGGAGGCTTAGAAGTTAGCAGAAACTGGATTTCCCTGCTCCCCCGCGATACCAAGGAATAATATGTTTTCCCTTTCTTATTAGCCTTACCACTCTTTATCACTCCCTCATCTCCTCCCCCTACCCCTCCTCTCAATGTTTCCATGAATTTTATATCACCTTTTCCCTTATCCTCTCAAATTTCCCTATCACCCTCTCATGCTTTACCCTAGTGAATTTTATTAACCCTCCTCCTTTATTCCCTCTTTTTCCACGATTCCATTCATTAGCCCCTCCCTTCTTTGGCTTTAACCCTAGCATATTGTTACCCCTCTCTAGCCCTAGTAATAATAATAATAATTAAAATCATATTCATAATTAATATTACTTATATCTATTAATAATATGATCTATTAATCAATATTAGTTATTAATAAAAAATTATATTGAAATGTATTAACAATAATTAAAAACATAGGTTTATTAAAATTATCATAATTTATAATAATTAATAAAGTGAAAAATTAAACATATACTTCTATTCTAAATTAAAAGTAAAAAAAAATTATAATTAAAATTATAATTATATAAATACATTCTACATTCATTTCCAATGAGCTGGTCGGCTCCTCCCATCCTAGCATCGTTACATCTCATATTTATAGCTTTCATATTTTTTCTCTTCTTGGTAGGTTCAGTCCTAAAGATGAATCTTATTATAGACTCGAAACATAGACGTAAAAATGAACACTATTAATATTTTGTGTTGGACACCTAATCCTCTAAGGGTTGGTGTGGAAGCTGAACAGCCAAAAGGATTTCAAGAGACCACTTGGAATATGAATCCAAGGGTCACACCATGTACTATAAATGTATATCATTTTTTAATAATAAATGTACTCTCTTGTTTATCTTTAATATCCTGTTGCTGCCATGTGTGTGTTTAACATGGTATCAGAGCTGCAGGTGTATTCCTGCTCTGCCTATTTATTATGAGCCACTAGTTTTATGGCCTGCTGATATGGTCTGATTACTTGGTTATTTTAAGAGGGTTCGTTCATTTTGTGACTTTTGGAAACTTGAAGTTAACGCCCCTTTCTACTCAGACCTGCTCACATCTTTAATGTTCCTATCTTGTCAAATGTTTATTCTTGTGCTCAAGCCTACACTCTTTGCTTCACTACTATGAGACAGATGCGTGGAAGAGACCGAGCGGCATTTTGAATCTGAACGTTGGCAATTCCCTGTGCATGAATATAACGCTCCTTCCCTCGGGAATGTCAGCGCCATTCTCGCTACCATTCTGTTGAGCATAGTAACGCATCCCATATGTAACGCCAACCCGATTCAGTACTCCAGTCCTCTACATTCATTTATTGTGTAGCTCGTCAAGTTTTCCTCTCAAAGGCTTCGAAACCTATTCTGGGTTGTCTTGTCATTAAAAATAAATAATAATAAAAAAGAAATGTCCTTTTTCTGCTCTTGAAGTCATCTCTCGTGATGATACTGTTCTTTGTAATTGCTAAATCGATCAATCCTGGAACGAAGGCGTTTTGAGGACTGTCGTTTATGAAGGGAACGTTCTCCTAAACATAAGCCAAGCCGTACAGAGTCAATGACGAGATTTCAGACTCATTTCTTTCCAGAGAAGCAAGCAGGATTTCCTTTGTGTCATTTAAACCCACGATAACATCGTTGTATCGTTCAGTATTAATAGTCCACAGTACGACTACCTTGTCCACCTTTGTTTGCGCTACCCTAGCTCCACAAACTCTCAAATGCCCTTCCATTTTTCTACCCTAGCTCAACGTTGCCTCTTCCATTGCACTTGTGTTTCTCCTGTGTGTGCCCACTTGGACAACTCGTAAAATTTTATTCAATAAAATGTTGCTCTCGGTATTCCTTTTGACGAAGAATGGGGTTGGCTTTGGTGTCTGAACCCATGCACACTTCTGTTGCTAAGGGTGAGGCACATGAGGATTTGGTTGCCCTCGGATTACGAGAGATTGGAGCGACTATAGGATGAGGTCTCACTTTCAAATCACTGGAGATACAATCAGGTCATCGTGAGGATATTCCGCGAAAACCAGAGCTGGAGATACATCTCAGTGTGTCACTCCTCCCCCATTGCTGGCACACCCGGTGGGACACGAACTCGACGTGAACATGCAACATTCTTTGAAGAGATAGACCAAAGTGGAATTATTTCCATAGAAAGTAGAAAATTGATAGCATTTGTATCATCCACCTTCACAAGTGCGGCAATCGCTCCAAGGTTGGTAAGTCATAGGTATTCAAATGGTCATGTCTTGCTGACAGTGTTTAGAAAGGATATAGATATAAAGGTATTTGCATTGAAGATTGAAGGTGGTATTGCTGAAGATTGCTCTATGTGCTGAATTATATTTGTGTTCAAAAATTGACGTTGTATTGAGTTGACACTGAAACTATGAATGAAGCATTTGTGCATTGAATGTTGCTTATGTGTACGGTGATCAAAAGATTGAGCTGAACCAGTTGTGGCAGTTGAAGATTGGAATCCTGACTTGGCCTTCTCCTCGAGGGATGATGAGGTGTCGCGCCACCATTGACAAGAAAAAGGTAATCAGGTAAAGTTGGAGATGTGAAGTGTGTGGCAATGATGTCCAAATGCATTTCTGTGAAACTTTGGTGTGAGTAATTTGCACAGTCATCAAGGAGAGTCATTAATGAAAATAATCCAGCCAACTTTGTCATCCTTGGTAAAATATCCGAAGCAAGGCACCGTAGGCCCAGCAACGAGAGGTATTGGGAAAAGTGAGCTTTGATCAAGAGGTATTGGGAAAAGTTAGCTTTGATCGACATGTTATCTTGGATAAAAGAGTAGCCTATAATTGTTGAAAGAGCACTTGCAGCGATTATTCTCTAGTTATCATCGTTGCTCATTCATCAAAATTTATATGCAAAATTCTATTTGCTGAATTGGCTCATTTATTACAGACTTAGGTGGAGCCTTACTAAAGCTACCCTTGGAATGATATTCACAACTGAGATATTATGGAAGATTTTATTTCCCTACTATATCGGGCTTTTCCCAATATAATCTTGTGGGTTTTATAATGTGGGTTCATATGGTGTGTTGATCCCTTTATACCATTCATGCACATTGAATCCTCTATAGATTTTGGTCTTTCAATCACATTCACGGTATCTGAAAGATTATTTATTCTCAACAAAACGAACAGCGTTTTTTATATCAATTTCTCTTCTTTTTGATGTGCTGAGAGTACAAGTGGGTATTTTCCCTCATCATTTGTTGAGTCTTTATTTTAAAAAAAATGGCCAAACTTGATGAAGTATTAGAGTTCTTGAAAACTCTAATACACTCTATTGTTCATGATATTGTAGAAATCAGCAAGGACATTACTTCCGACACTAAAACCTGTCTGCAAAATGCACAAGAAAAGATAGAATTTTTGGAGCTTGAATCTCAGCTACAGCGAGCAGAATTACAACAATGGAGTCATCATTCTGAACCTGTATCTGTTCGGAACAATGAAACAGACTCCCATAAACAGCAAGACAATAATGTTACAATTGATTCAGATCCAGTGCCCAATAAAGTAGCAGTTGTACATGCAGAAGCAGAAATTTAGTTTGCACTTCCCAAGTCAGTCATCAGACCTTGGGAACAGCTTGTCCATAACAAGAACAGAACAGGTCTTGGATATGAGAAGGATTTGTCCTTTCATATTCCAAACTACTCCAAACCAATCCAATTTCAAAGTGCTAGTTTCCTTCATGACAATTCATCTTCAGTTGTTCCAGATTTTGCTCCTATTCCACAACAACAACAACAAATTGTGAAATGCCAACATTGTGACAGAGTTGGCCATCTGAAAGATCACTGTTTTGATCTTCATCCATGTAAAAATTTTCATAAAACCAGTCGTTCTTCAAACAGATGCTTCAGAAACAAACCTCCTGCAAGAAAAAATATTCATCTTGGATGGATCGCTTCTTGGCAATGGGCATCAACAGCCAAGAAGATATTCCAGTCACATGTCAAAACTTGTTCTAGAGTATTGAACAGTCTTGCAGTTGAGTTTTCTCCATCATCTCACCTTGTATCTAACAGGGGGGGAATGATGGTCATCTACAAGCTTCAAAGCCACATCAAGCGAGCCTGAGCCACAACCTGCCATACTAGATTCAAAATTGCAGCTAGAGACAAAGATGCCCTTGAGCATGCCTTGAGTCGGTGATACCTCTTCAAAGAATTGGGGACACTTCCTCTAGCAGAAGACTTCAGCTTCTTGCCAATTTTGGAAGAGTTCCAGGAATTGTATTAATCATTCCAGAGTTGTTGGTCATCCTTAAACCATCACAGGTTGAGACTTCCCTTTTCAGGTTGAAGTTCTCCTTTTTATGCGGGGTGAGACCTCCCTTTCATGGTTGAATGTTTCCCTCTTCAAAACATTAGGAGCACTTCCTCTAACAAAAGATATGAGCTTCATGCCAGACTTGGAAGTGTTCCGGGAACTGCACTAAGCGTTCCAATGTTGGTGGTCATCCTTAAACCATCGCCCTTTATACCAACATTTCAGAGAGCACATTTAGCCTAGTGTTGCCATGCATTTTTGTACTTTTTTGTATTACAGCTCTCTTCTTGTACTCATACATAACCTTTCGGATTAAAGGGGGAATGTTGGACACCTAACCTTCTAAGGGTTGGTGTGGAAGCTGAACAACCAAAAGGAGTCCAAGAGACCACTTGGAATATGAATCCAAGGGTCACACCATGTACTATAAATGTATATCATTTGTTAATAATAAATGTACTCTCCTATTTATCTTTAATATCCTGTTGTTGCCATGTGTCTGTTTAACATTTTGAATGCTCAATCCCAAACATAAGAGATGTCCATTAATTACATATATCCAATGGACAAAATGGTCAAATGTTCCAAAATACATACAAAACTAAAAAGCAACTAGCAATTTTCATGATTTGTATCTTGGGGGCTAAGATCCGGAACCAAGAAGAAGAAGAAGAGGACCCTGCATGAGAACATCGCTAAATAAAACGTGAACTGAATACATCCCATAAAATCAAAAGAGAGGAAAAAATGCACCATAAACTCCATTTCTTTATTAGGAGAGAAATGTTGTTACAACTACATTGTGCAGTCCCATCTGTCCTCTTACAAAAAGAGGCTCGTTATTTATAACAATTTTGAGTTACATTACTATGGGTAAATACCATGGGAAAATTTCCATTTGGTTCATTACCATGGCGAGATTTCCATTCAGATCATTCCTCCCTCCTTAGGAAGCAATGGTCCCCAATGCGTGAAGTTCCCTCTGGAGAAGATTTTGTCGAAGATGAGTTGTGGATGACCAAGTGTTGTCGAAGACAAGGGTTTTGTGTGGTTGACCCATAACCGGGGGATTGTGGATGACTCGGAACCCTGATGCACGAAGATCCAAGGATAGAGATACCCTGTCATGCTTGTGAGCCAACTATGATATTGACAGTGTGTGGCCAAGAAAATGGATTTCACTGGCAAGGGTTTTGCATGGTTGACCCATAACCATGATGCACGAAGAGTCGAGGATAGAGATACCCAGTAATGCTAGTGGGCCAGCTGTGAGGTAGACAGTGTGTGGTCGCGCAGATGGACTTCATTGGAAAAGGGTTTTGTGTGGTTGACCCATAACCATGATGAACGAAGAGCCAAGGATAGATATACCCAGTGATGTTGGTGGGCCAACTGTAAGGTGGACAGTGTGTGGCCGAGCAATTGGACTTTGTTTGCAAAGGGTTTTGTGTGGTTGAACCATAATCATAATGAACGGGGGTTTGAGGGTAGAGATACCCTGTAATGAACCTCGTGATCACTTGCCGATCTATCTGATCTGGTGGCTTATCTTTGTAAATTCTCACCATCCAATGAGATGTTGTAAAAGTTTCCGCCAAGTACTCAAATTTTACATTTTTTATTCCTATTGTTGTGACTTGATATTCCCACCAAAACATTACATCGGGAGAGGCATTTTTTCGTAGCCAGAAGCATGCTTCAAAATAGCTAGCAAATATATCCCTAAGGACCCAATCGAAATTTCCCTTGAAAATAAAAGAAAGGGAATAATTAATACATGTGTTATCATTTCCCTTCTTGGATCCATTCTTGGGGATGACGAGAGACTTGACCTAATACAGTCATACAAGCTGCTCGCTTTGTTTTGATTGATAATAAGAATACCAACCAGTGCCAACTACAAGAATATTTCGCCAACTAAAGGGATCATGAAGTAAAATGCAGCCAAATTCCATAACCTAATCATTCTTCAATTGTTCTAGATCTTGATATGAAACTCGAAATGTCTAGCCAGCCATTAGGAATGTACTGAAGCAGACCGTCATTAAGATCAATTCGGATAAAATAATGAAGATTAGAACATGAGGGATATATTTAATTGCAAACACATTTTTGTTTGTCAAAAACCCATCAACAGATGGGCCAGTAATGAATAAATGCATTACAAAAGTTGTGCTGAAGAAGCTTTGAATCTTTTAGCTTATAAAAAGGAGGAATTTATTTTCTTTTATTCAATGGCTTTCATGTCTCAGAGCGTCGAAGGAGAGGAGATGAACAGGCTCAAATATGACACGGATAAGCTGTGATGTGAAATCTTCTCAAAGCTGGAAAACAATTGGTTCTTCGGCTACGGTGACCACAAGCTCTAGATTCCACAGTTGTTACATGAGCTTGTCAGAAGTCCTATCTAGTCAATGATGTCGGGAAACATGAAGGCCGTCGTAGAAGGCTCTCTAAGAGGCACAGTGTGCATTCTGAGCATCGATAGCGGTGGTATGAGAGGAATAATAGCTGCGAGGGCCCTGGCCTACCTGGAAGACGCTCTCAGGCGAAGACCGAGAACCCCGAGGTTGGGCATTGATGTCAAAAGGAGGATAGGTCATGATAGCCACCACCAACAGCAACAATCACAATAGGTGATAGGTGAGCACTCTCCAGCAGAAGTCAATGGCATGAAGCCTCCTCTTCCCTTTGCTACTTCTGCTAAGTTTGGCAATAATAATTCTGCCAGAATACACAGCGAAACTGGTTCACATTTTGCCTTTGACGAGGTTAAATCAGAGTCCAATTCTAGCGAAGCCAGAATGGCCGTAAAAACACATTCCCAATAAGTACAGCCAGCATATGCTTCTATCGATGCTGGACTAGCACTGTATCAAGTGCAACTAGCGCATAACGGACCCAAGCGATTTTCGGCTTACGATTCTGGGTTATGCATTTTTCAATACGACCACGTCTAAGGCCATATGGAAACTATACAAGGCCTTCAACAAATAGCCATGGGAAGCATTCAATTCGAAAGATTTGCGAAGTAACTTATGCCAGAGTTTAGGATCGAGTCGCGCTGGAAGATCATTTTCAGAACTCCAAGTTTGCTTGTGATACAGATGAGTATTTGCCTTTGGTATTCTCTCCTCCTCGTAATGGGAGAAGCTCTCAACTCTTGTGGTCATGGGCAGTGACATTGCTTCTCACAGAACCAGTGACAACAATACCAACAATCCTGAAGAAGGAATAGATTCAAAGGCTCATGTTGCTGCCTCTGCCGAGGTTGCTGCCAACAACAACAAATGCTTATTGTGACAATTCACTTTTTCTTGCCTCCATTAATAGTAGCAAGCATCATTGGGAGAAGCTCATCTCTTGGTCTCGGAATGTAGAAAGTGAAGTCGCCGAAGGGAGTAATGATGCCATTCCCCTTTCGAACAGATTGAAGGCTTGCAACAGGGCCGCTATGGAAAAATTCGTTCACGCAAGTGGGAACTTTCCAGAATCCCCGCAATGTGAGAGGGGAAACACAGAGCAAGCTAGGGGACCTTTGGCCGGATGTTTTCCCCACGAAAACCTAGCTCTGATACCACTGATTTGGATCTTGGAGACTAAGATCTGGAACCAAGAAGAATAGTAAGAGGACCCTGCGTGATAACATCACTAAATAAAATGTGAACTGAATACATCCCATAAAATGAAGAAAGAGAACAAAATGCACCATAAAACCCCACTCCTTTATTAAGAGAGAAATGTTGTTACAACTACATTGTGCAAACCCATATGTCCTCTTACAAAAAGAGGCTTGTTATTTATCACATTTTTTAGTTACATTACCATGGGTAAATACCATGGGTAAATACTATGGGTAGATTTCCATTCGGTTCATTACCATGGGTAAATACCATGGGCGGATTTCCATTCGGATCATTTCATATCAAGGAGGGGGTTCTGAGCTTGACCACCTAGAGCAACTGGAAGGTCGTGACCTTCTTAGACATGATAGTCAATGTGAGCCAAATGTGTCTCGATTTCATACATTCTCTCATTGTTGTAGTGCTATTTGTGTCTCATTGAAGCCAACTCCTCCAGAATCTAGCTCCGATTGTACTAAACATTGTTGATGTAGGCCACAATCTCATTCTAGTCCTCGTACCTATGTTCACGGAGGATGTTCAGGTTGGCCTCGATATCCCACAATTTCTCAACTATTGTGCCAAGGGAGGGTGATTTTTCTAGGTGGACTGGAGAGTGGGCTTGGGCATGCACTACCTCACCTCCCACATCCATACCTCCTACCTCGTCCTCATTCATCTCCTCTGCCATGTCAGCCCGATCACCCTACTAACGACAGAGGCCACCACGTCGTTGATCATGCCCATGTCGATGTATCATCTCCGCCACCTACACCTGATGAACTCCCCATCAAGGCCAAGCAGCTAGGGAAAATACCCACCCGAAGAGAACCCTATGCAAGGATGCACTAAACCACACACACCCCAACCCTATCACAGTAACAGAATTTCCTCAAGAAACGAGACAAGCCCAAGACCCCGAAAACTGGAGAAATCGACAAAATTGACAACACATAGAAATGAAAACACCAAGATCAAAAATACCTTGAAGTGGATGACCTATGAAAACTTGGTTTAATGTTGGCCACTCCCTCCTCAAACACCCACTGTGCCTTTGGAATTCCTAGAGTTGAGCAAACCCCAAAATTCTGACCATACTAGGTCGAGAAAAAACTCTTCCAACTACACAAACTTCCACCCCACAAGCCAAAGGCCTCCTTTACACCTGAACCACCCACCAACAAACCAAAGACTCAAAACCCAATGCTCATATTATTTTGCATACCACACATGGAAAACATTAACATGCACCACAAACAAAGCTCAAAAGGACAAAATCAACTCCATGATTGCCTTCATACTCCAGAGCTAAGGTCGCGAGGTTGGACACCCGTAGACTAAGCCAAGGGAAACTACAAGATAGCCATATAGAGCCAATCCCTATTCAAGCTCTGACCCAGGATCCCATATGATCACTCAGTCATCTCTTACTTGCAGCATTTCTTTTTCATGCTACCTTGTAACATCTCCTAAGACCTAGCTTGGCTCTCTAGAGAGTCTCTTTGAATGAACCGAGTAGGTGAAACCTTCAAAACTATAACTTTTCATCTCCTAAATGATGTTTCTATTCACTACAACTATCGCCAGGGGAATAAGAACTAACACAGTCTCCAGAACATTCATCGGTGGCCACTCGACCTCTTGTACTTGCCATACCCTGACTTTATTACAACCATGTGGGAGGGCTTAAATCGCCCCAAGACAGCTCACTTACCAAGTCAATCACCCCCAGTGGGGAGGAATTATCCTTATCCAACATTCGCTTTATAATATATAGATCTCTTGGATCCAAATTGGAAGAACCCAAGATTGAATGACAACATGGGGCAAAATTCTGGTGGCCTTCAGGGATACCCCAATTTTCCAGCTAATCTGCCACCTTATTCCCTGTTCATCTTGTATATTCAGTGATTACATACGTGAATAGATGAAGTAGATCCATGATCCTTGATGTCTGAGACTCAACACGCCAATTTTGATTAATTTGAAGGTGGAGGAGCCATTGATGATCTTTTGAGCCATATTAATGACTAGGCTCGAATCCCGTGAAAGTTAGATCTTGGTTAATTCCATCTTTCGAGCTAGTTGAAGCCCTTTCACAAGGGTTGTTAATCCTACGACAATTTTAGTTTTTGACCCACAAGATCCCACATAGATTCCCAAAGGATTTCCTATTGAATCCCTAAGGATTCCACCATACCATGCAAGTTTGGGCTTCCCTTTAGAGGCCCCGTCAAAACTTATTTTTACAAAACCCAATGGAGGAGGAATGTAGGTAGATGGGGAGTCGATCTGCGTACTCCTATCATATGGGAGTTGTTGGAACATCATTTTTTGAGAAAGGTTCAATTTCGAGAGTAACAAGGCTTCCTCCTTGTTAACTTTCCAATCATTATCCATCCATTGTTTCACCAGAATAGATTCTTAGATATTTTCTTTAGTGGTATGCCAAATTGTTTAAGTTGATGGTTCTTGATCTTTAAAAATGCTTCTATTGTGACCTTTCCAAATGTTCCAAAGAAGGAATCTTAGAACTAACACCTAGGCTTTGTTAAAAATGGGGTTTTTGAATAAGGACATCCTCCATTACTCTATAGTGTTAATTAGGTTTTTACGCGAGCAATCCTAGTGTCCAAAAGTGATTTCCACATTTTCCCCTAAAATATCTACATCCGAACAGGTATTCAACAAATTTTCCATTATTTCCTCATGACTTTTGCAGACTGGGCACCATGATGGTCGAACATATCCTTTTCTAAGGAGGTGATCCCATATAAGAAGTCGATTATGGCCTACTAGCCATAAAAAATGAGAAACATTTGGCCAAAGGTTCGACTCCTAGATTTTTTTCCAAATAAACTCTCGAGGTATAAAGATGTGATCGTCCATAATATAATAGGCTTCCTTAATTGAGAAAGAGCCCTGTGCCTGATATCCCCATCTTAATTTGTTTGGATTTCTAGATATTAGGATTCTTCTCTCCTAGATAATTTTGCTAAAGGTTGACGAATGTTCAATTTTGTGGTCTAGTTGTCACTCAACTCTAGTCTTCCATACTCTCTAGTCTTCTTGGGAATTGCTATATCTCTAGTAATTAACAACTATCCTGGCATTGTGATTGCTTAGAGCCTCTCTTATTGCTGCTAGATCATTATTATTGTCCAAATTTGGAAGGTTCTTCCATGAGTCCTCCCAAAAATATGTTGAGCCCCCATCTTGTATTTCCCAAAAGAAGTGATCCCTCATGAGGTGGTTATTCCATTGAGAAAGCTTCCATAGCATCGATCTCACTAGAAGTTCTACAGATCTCAATATTTCCATTGGACTTTTATCTTGACTATACTTCCTAGTCCAGATTTGTTTCCAGAGTTTTATGCCTCCCTTGATCCAACACCACCATATTTTGGCATCCATGACATTGTTGATCAACTCTAGATTCCTCAGTCACAGTCCCCCACAAGATTATGGAAGGCATATCTTATCCCACAATACCAATGCCCATTTCTCCTCTGTACTAAAGCCCTACGATAGGAATTTTTGAAACATGGAAATGATCTCATGTCAAATACCTATGGGGATGGGAATAATTGATAGTTGATATATGGGGATCACCTACAGAACTACCTTTAGAAATGTGGCCTATCCTGCCAATTTTAATGCCCAAAAAGTCTAGTTTGATAGTTTCTTCATGAGTTTACTACAAACCTCCTTCCAATAGGAAATTCTTAGGGGATTTGCCACAAGGAGAACCCATAGATACTTTGTCCAGGAGAGTCAAGGGAAAATCCCATAATACAAGCCAGATTTTGTTGAATAGGATTACCAGTGTTAAAAAATTACAAATTAGATATTACTTTATTGATAACCATACCTGACACTTCTTTGAAGTCCTCTAGGATTTCGCCCAGGGCACAAGCTTCGTGAATCAACAGTTCTCCACAAAGCAAGTTATCATCCATGAATTGTTGGTGGGTCATTGGGAGATCAATGCTTGGAACATTTAAGCATTTAAGTTGTCTAGATTAGGTTTCCCCTCTGAATGACCACCCCAAACCTTTTGCTGCAATGATAAACAAGGAAGGAGAAACAGGGTCACCTTGATGCAGACCCCTGGAGGGACGAAAGGTACTCGTGGGGGATCCATTGAGGAGGATTGAGAAGAATGGTGTGGAGATCAACAATCGAATCCAAAAAATGCAAACCTCAGAGAACCCGAACATGACCAGGTACAATAGAGGAATTTCCATCTCAAATAGTCGTAGGCTTTGGAGAGATCCAATTTGATCAATATTCCTAGTTTTTTGCAGCTTCTTAGGGAGTGTATGATTTTGTGGGTTAGTACAATCCCATCAATAATTTTCCTTCCCTACATAATCCTTGAATTTTTTTGGACTAATAATATGGTGTAGAAGGGGTTTCAATATTCAAACTATGGCTCACGATATGATCAGGGAAAATTTTAAGAACTGTCCTAAATTTATATGTATAATAAATGGGCGAATCCCCATGATACATAGGAAAAATGGAAGGCAATTTTATCAATAGTATAATCTGTATATATAATTTTTTTGGCGAATCTCTCACCATATTATATTATCTTGTAAAATAAAGGCGAATATTTCACGAAATTATAAAATTTTATAAGAACTTGGTGAATCTCACTAAATAATAAAGACTTTGTAAAGGGTTAACAAAATTCATAATGAGTATTACTTGTAATGACTTCAAGCCTTGTTAAGCAATCCATAAAAAAACAAAACAAGTATATTCCTAGGTCAAAACCCTAGAAATAGAAGGGTTTTAGGTTTCCATAATACTAGTAGTAGAAGAATAAGGATGGGGTTTGTTTATTTGTTTTTTTCATGTTGGTATATCATCATGTTGCTATTATTTCTAAACAATGAATGAATTCAATAGTATTGGATAGGTACAAACCAATTCACTTTAGATTTAAAATATCTCATCTATTAATTTTATTCTTTCACATTTTTTATCTTCTAACAAATAATATAAAATAAAAAAATGTTGAGTATTAAACTTGTTTTTCATAAAATAATAAAGCCTTGAGTATTAAACTTGTTTTTTGTTTTCAACATACCATTCATGAAGTACAAATTTGTCATGTGTTTGTTACATATTCTTGCTCCACGCTTTATGTATTGCTTATGTAGTTTTCATTCTTGATCACTCTCTACATCAACTGAAGAAGAGTTAATTAGGAAAACAAATTCCATGTAATGGCACTCGTGACAAACTGAAACATGTAAATCCAGATGTTATCATGGTTGGCAGAAGTAATATTGTTATGGGACCTTCAATTTAGAGCCTAGAGGAAAGTATCAAAACAAACTCATCCTCTTATTGTTTCTTTTGCAAGGATCGTCTCCTTGGGGTCATATGAATTCCTCTCTCTCTAATCATTCTAAACATTTCATATTTTCCAACCAACACTAGATATCAATGTTGACTATGTAACTAGCTATTCAACCAAAAAAAAAACTCTCATACATGCAATCCCTATTTATGCATTGATTTCCAATTAACTTTTAGTGCACTGGATTATAATTCAAAAATTAAGCAAGAAAAAACCATTTTTTAAAAGTGCACAAGGGATTAACTATTACTTGTTTTATTTATACTAGGTGCATGGGTTGTCTAGTTAATCAATTGTTGCATAATTCATGTCAACTGGAAATCCTTATGTCAGAGCTTTATGACATTGATGATAAAATTTTGATCAATTGATCTTAGTTAAACAAAAAATCATATTGCAATTCCCACTAAGGAAGTGGGGAGCAATTAATAAGGAAGGATGATAGATTCCCCATCTTTATATATCAATAGGTGTCTATCTCATTAGGTGTGAAACTTTTTAACAACTAACTTAATAATCACCATTGCAACTTCACCTTTCTTTTGTGCTTCTTTCTTTCTAATTTCCCAAGGTGGCCATCGAATTCACAACAGGACTAAGGTGTGGCCACTTAAAAAGGTATTTCCATTGTTGCCTAGTAATTCAAATGTGGTATGTATGATTAATGTGCAAGCATATAAAAATATATTTCAAATATATACAAGTCCAAGAGGTTAAATCAACTAGTTGTTTCCAATATCATTGGACATTTGGATAGTTCTATGCCAATAGGTACCGAAATCAAATCTTCCTAGATGAAACACAATAATTAATGTTAAAAGTTTATTAGTCGTATCATACACAAATATGGTGGTGTCACTTGGATATGTTCATGTGAATTTCCTCATAAAGAAAATCAAATATATATCCAATTCCAAATTAAAAAATGACTTGTATACATCCACTATACATCATTGATGCCCTGATTCACTCTATTGTTTAACCCATTTTAATATTTCCTCTCACTGCCTACTATGCATGTAATATTGGTAGGATTGGAGGCTTGTAAATCTTACTGCTATTGAATACAAGAAATTGTGCTTCCAGAATCTATTTCCTTGTGATATTGTGTTGAGTTGGTGGTCAAAATTATATGTATCAGTTGTATGTAAATTTCTGAGTAATTAAATATATCAGATTGAACTCTTTTGGGGCTTCAATGGTATGTTATTTTTTCACTATCGTAAGATAACACCTGCAGCAGCATCTATATGATGTGTTTGAAAAAATTTCTAGCTGAAATATTCATTGAAAAACTTTGAATTTTGTGGTCAATTGGGAAGTTTTCTTGTTTGCAATTTTACACCTAGTTATAAGCAATCAAGTGCAAGCAAGACATTGATGATCGAAACAAGAGCATTCAATGATTGCATAAGGTTTGTATTTAAGGTAGTGAAAGCCAATCACTTTAGGGAACATGCACCTAAACTCAAAGGAGAAACTCTTTAGGGAACATGCACCTAACCACAAAGCAACTAAGAGGGTCAACGTTGTTAAAACTTCACAAAACAACTTTAGCAAGAAGACATGTCAATCACCAATGTAGCAATGTAAGAAACTAAATTCAGGCATAATTTCTTACACAAACAAGAGAATGCTACATCTGTGGTGGAAAAAAATTGATCAACTACTTAGCCAACCTATTCTGAAGAAGCACAGGATCACATGAAGCAACGAGCAGGGATCATCTCCATCATAATCCAAAGAGCTCAATAATGCAGTGATACCCATGAGCAAACAACACCAACAATGAGCCATCCATGTAGATCAAGATAATCACAGAGTTACTTCATCATCAATGCAAACATATGGTGCATGAATCCATTGAAGAAAAGACATCAATATCATAGAAGGTACCCTTATTCTCAACAAGGAACCCCTAGCATTCATTCAACAAGGAATACAATGTCACTAAAAGCTTGTGTAAAACCATCAAGAACAAGCAGGTTTAAATTTTGAAATATAACTGGAAAACAACTATGCCTCCTAATCAAAAAACGTGCTTCAAAAACAAAGTCACGAGTATATATCATATTGCAAATTTTAACAAGAATTATTTCTCATCAACAAACATCATTTATATACAACATTTCACCTTTTTCTATGGGTCGGACTTTAGAGAAAACTTTCGTGGTTAGAATCCAAAATAAGCGTTCTCTTTCATGGTTCACCATTGGAACCTTGCATGATTCAAAGCAAGGGTTCCATCACCATTGAGATGTCATCATCAAAACCATCATAAAAACCTCTTGAATATCATATCCTCTACACATCACCATAACAGGTAAATACTCGCGCTATAAAGCATAGAAAACCAGATTACACAATATTATAAAATACCCCGTCAATAACAACAGATGGCAAAGAATTTCAAATGATCAGTCATATTTAACAATTGTAAACAACTTAATTTCCAAATAAAGTTTTGTTCAATAGTCTTGAAGAACTAGAACCACCACAATCTAGCTACACTAATGGTGCAAATCCTTAACAAATGTGGCAATTTTTTTTTTTTAACATGCTATACTTGATCATGTTACTTATACAGGTTTCCATCTAGTTTACCAGTCTCCAAAAAGCAGCTCACTGGTGAGATGATGTCTGCTATAGTATGTTAGTGTCAATCTTTGCAGCCTTCCTCCAGTGATCAAACATGCTCTTACAAAGTGATTTTAAGGTGTCAAGGTCAAATTTTGTCATTTCAGTGAGTCTTCAAGTAAAATTTGGTCACTAGGTATTAGGTCTAGGGTTTGCTTTTACTCCTTCCAAAGTTGTCCAAATGTCGGTCCATGTCACCATTCAGCTGAGTGTACCATCATTTAGAGGGTTGTCATCGTCATGCCAAGTTCCAATGGGTCATTTTACACCTTGTTCATGCTTCAATTGTGCCTAGGTCCAATAGGTCATTCTACACCTTGTTCATGCTTCAATTGTGCCTAGGTAAGGTTCATTTCCCTCTCCTAGGGTTTTGAAGGTAATTTCTCTTGGATGGTCAAATCATTAGAAAAAATTGTATCCTGATGTTCATACACCTTCCCCTATCCTTAATTTACCTTATTAAACACTTCCCATCACTGAGATCCCCCAAATTTCTCATTTTTGCACAAACCCTAGTTTCTTGCTACAACTTGCCAATCTTCTAGACTAGGCCTATGTTTTTCCCTTTTGGACCCCTTCCCCTCACTCAATCTTTGAAATCATACTTTCCCCTACTTTCTAACATCCCTCCCTACTTCCCAAAATTTTCTCAAGAATTTAGAATCCCTTTATCCCCTTCATTTCGACAAATCCCCTATTCCACACATCGGGATAGGTTCTACTCCATTGATGTTTCTGAGAAAGAAAAGATGAATTTGGGAAAAAGGAGAGATTGTTTTTTCCAAAATATGCCAAGGAAGAAAAACCTCCTTCACTTTTTACAAAGGTGTCATGGTTTTAGAGAAATATCAAAAATACAGTTGCCTCAGGAGAATCGATGTACCTCTGAAGTGACCTTGGGAAAATCAAGTTTTCTCCTAGCTTGGTTGGCCAAATGACTTTCTTGATGTGTCAAATGATAACTAGACACAACTATCTTTCGAATGAGCTATCATGAGCTCACTTTTTAGTTGAGGAAGACCTTCAAAAGTTGACTGCAACAGCACTATACCTTGAGGCAGCTCATTTGGCACATTTTGACCAGTCTTGGGAGATTTAATTTTTGACAGGGAAAATGAACTCCAAATTGAAAAATTATAGTGAGGTTGGAAAGTAGACTCAATAATATTTCCAAAGATCTATCCCACACCCAATTTGAACACCGGGAAGGTCTCCAAAAGTCTCCTGCAAAAAGCGCTACGCATTGGGTTTGGTGGCGCGGCGCATAGAGCTGCAAGCCATTTTCACCACAAATTCATCCATATTCTCAATTTTCTTGGTTTACTCTGGTCCAAAGTAAGTCAACAACTCTCCAAATGCCAATGAAAGTGTGTCTTAAGATGTTTATGATGATTTAGTGAAAAAATTTCAAAACCCTACCTCCTTGCAATTTTTGTTCAAAACATGATTGCTTAGGGTTTGTAAATTTGTTTTTGTTGCCATCACTCTCTAACCCTTTATTCCCTCACTTCTTTTCTAGTTTCGTTAACCCATTTCACTATCCCCCATATCCCTAAGTTCATTCACCCCTATCCCCAATTCCAATTATCCTAAACCCTAGCTTCTAGGGTGAAACCCTAGTTTTCTTCATTGCACTAATGGTTGTATACCCTATCCCCTTAATCCCACTCCCCTCATACATTTTCGCCTTAATCCCATTCTCTAGATATAATTTCCCAAACGCTACACTCCCCAAACCCTATCCATATCCCTAAACCCTACTCACATCCCTAAAACTCTTACTCCCATCCCTAAACTCTGTTCACACATACATTTTTACACTCTCTTCCATACACTCTACCCATTTCATTCTTCCACCATATTTTCACACTGTTATCTACAAAACCATCCATATACAACCACATTTTTCAAAACCAAAGGAAAACAATGGAAAGACACAGTGATCATGGGTATAAGCAAGAGATTGAACATGACTGGGAATCTTGGCTTGAGAGAACAAACTTGCACTTGGGAAAGGATGCTAGAGAAGTCCAACAAGGAGAAGACATTGTTGAGGCATATGGCTTATCATTACATGGCGAGAAACAAAGTCTGCAAGGCGAGAATCAGGAGCTTAAAGGCAAAGATGAAGAGGGCATCAAGGAGGCGAAAGGAGCACGATAGACTTCAGATATTGGCTAAGGCTTCCTTGGCCCATCACAACACTTGATGTAGAAGACTTAGCCCAAATTCCAAAAAATTTGGGGCACTTTTTGCAATTTTGGAATTTTTTGCTCAAAAAACAAGAATTTCTGCTCTATGCGTCGTGCCACCTGGCGCTCGCTTTTGATAGGAGCCTCCAAATGACAAAAAATCAGCATTTGTGGATTTGGCATGGAAAAATATGCTTTCCTACCAATGGCCAAGAAATTTGGACAGGTTTTGAGCCCTCAAAAAGGTCAAAAACACTCAAAAAATGACCTCACTGCCCCTATTTTGTCACACAAGAAGCAGTGTTGGGAGAACTAACATTTGGAAGGGAAAATGGAGGCCAAATTGGAAAATTCAACTTGGGTTGGAAAGTAGACAAGCAGACCTTTCCAACAAGAACACTTGGAGTGAATTTGGACGCCGAGAAGGCCTTCAAATTTGGCTCCAAACAAGCACTACGCATAGAGAAATCAGGGGCAGCGCATAGGGAAAATTTTGTCAATTTGACCAAGAATGCTCTGTTTTTTGCCTAGTTTTTGACAGTTTGACTTTTTCTCCTTCTTAATGCCAAACTTATGATGTAATTTAATGTAAATGGATGGATCTTGATGTAATTATGTCAAATTTTCACTCATGGAGGTAGATTCATCTATAAAAAATTAGTTTGCAACTGAATGAATCAGTTCCCTAGTTTGTAGAGGCAAGCTGTTCCACAACCTACTTTTTAGTTCTCAGTTTAGAATTTGTTGGAACAACTCCTAAACTCATGAGCTCGACCCCTAAAGGCGAGGATGAGTTTTTGTTTGCCTATATCTTATGTTTTTTCAGTCATTAGCATGGTTGGACTCTTGAGAAAGCAAGGAGCTTCATTGTACACTCATATCAGTATTTTGGCTAAGGAATTGAGACCAGGGCTTGCAGCACTCTTTGGGATCCCTGTGGCATTTTGTTTTGGTACAGTTCTTTCTTCTGTATTTTTTTATGTGTATGTATGACATTATCTATCTTGTTTCTTCCTAACTAAATCAAACAAGAGTGTAAGTAAAATCCATTGAAATTGTAGTGCTATACTTGAGGTTTGCTTTAGTTTCTTGATGTTTTCAGCTGTTTGGAGAGGATCCATGGCTTTCTTGCCCTCTTCAATTCCTCACCTGTC
Source organism: Pinus tabuliformis (assembly GCA_031772625.1). Classification (NCBI taxonomy): domain Eukaryota; kingdom Viridiplantae; phylum Streptophyta; class Pinopsida; order Pinales; family Pinaceae; genus Pinus; species Pinus tabuliformis. The sequence continues at coordinate 662,048,103 of CM062810.1, read as the reverse complement.
TAATCCATCCACCTCATTTGTTTTTGAAGTGCCAAAATCAATTGCCTACCTTTCCCCATTGAGATCTCTGCAAAGCTGAGCCTCATTCCCCGCACCCAAAATCTGCTTTTCCATTTGAGCTAGCAAAAACATAATTTTATTAAACCAAACTCTTTTGCACACATACCTAGCCTAAAATCAGTCAGCATATCAGTCATCTCAAGCCCACATCGATCATAATTTGCTGAGATTGACCAGGAGAGATCCCTCTCCCGACTTGGTAGGGATAACTACCAGGTTAAGCGTGGTTTGATGTTGTCCTAGATCCTACCTTTCTCAGCCTGAGGTAGATTTAGGCACTAACATAGTGGCGACCATATTGGGGAAGAAATCTTATTTTTTTGTTAGTGTTCTTGCTTTATAAACTATAGACGGAGCCTGAAGTTATGCCAGGAAGCCTTCGAACTACATATTGCTTTATGAGTGCATAAGTAGATAAAAGCTACTTCAATCAATCTCCGATCTAGTCTTATAAGTTGAACATCTGACTTGCATATTGCCCCAGTAACATGCATCAAGTTCAGATTTGATTGTTGATGGTGGACAACGATCAAACACCGGAAAGGCTGAAATCATTCGCCTGGCGATTCCAAATCAGTTTCAAGATCAGATCCAAGGACTCCACTGGAGGATGAACCTGACCAGCAGAAACATGAAAGGACAATATGGAAATATCATGTATTCAATTTGGAATTTCATCCAAGACACTTTGTTCTTTGTTCTAAATTATTTCTTCTCTTTTCCCGGGAATGTCAAGAAGGCTTTACAAAGTATACTATGCTTGAGAAAAGATCCCAGGCCTACAGTTGATTCTTTCCCTTTGAAGATTGTGAATACCAAAGATTTGCATGCCTTTGAGCTTGATCAAGACCTTTCTTCTGAATCTTGTGATGACCATCTTCAAAATTATGAGCCTCAAGAGACCAAGACTGATTCTACACCTTTTGTGCATACCCCTATACCTTGTAAAATTCCAAATCAATACAAGCCTCGGATTTTACCTCCTATATCCCATACTTTCCCTAAAAATCATGATCTATATCTACCAAGATTTGATGGTGAACGCGACAACATCACTGCTGAGAGACATGTATTGATGTTTGAGTCCTTTCTTGACCTTTTTGAAGTTGATAAAGAGGATGTCAGGATTAGGCATTTTGCTCTTTCTTTGCAAGGCAAAGTCAAGAGTTGGTTCAAAACCCTGCCTGATGCGAGCATCTCAGATTTCCAGCAGTTCATCAAAGTTTTCCTCAATAGGTGGGTGATCAGACAAAACCCTTTCTTGATTATAGAAGAGTATAACCAGCTGAAAAGATTGCCAGGGGAGACAGTACAACAGTTTTCTACTAGGTTTAACCAAGTCTATTTTTCAATGCCGGTTAATATAAGACCTCCTCTTGGATCCACTCTCTTGCACTACCCGGGTGCCTTTGATCCGGAAATGGAGTTTCAGCTGAGAGAAAGGAATCTTGCAACACTTGAAGAGATGCAGAACAGTGCAGTAGATGTAGAGGCTCATTTGTTGATCCGAAGGGAAAAGTTGAAGGAAGAAGAGATGAAAAACATAGATCCGGAGGAATCGACATCTTTAGAGGTAAAGCTCGACATTTTGGTAAGTGCAGTGTAAGAGATTATGTAGAAGATCACTACAAGGAATAAGTATGACATTCAAGCCCATGGCTCACTGATTGAAGAAGAACAAGTTGATGATCCAAAACATTTTGTTTCTTATCCCAGTTGTCATAGATCTGATAATGATTGTTTTATAGAACATCTTAGAGAAGAGAGATCTGTTGATATGACATGTATGCTTGATGATGTGTTTTATACTGACGATTTGCCTCAATTTGATCAGTATGATGATGATTTTGTTCTCCAAACAAAAGCTAATCTTGTAGACAAATCAGCAGCTATTTTTTGGGAAGAGGAAGTTCACTTATAGTAGCTCGAATACAGTGATCAACCGATGCATATCAGCTATGACAGCGAGGAGGAAAGTGTAGCAAATTTAGAAGTAAGTGAAGGATCTTTGCCTTTTTGTTTTGCTTCATTTCAGTTCATCAAAGACAACATTCATGCACTCAGAAATCAATTGTTGACAAGTCTTGATCTGGACCACCTTGAGAGCAATGAAAACCTTGTTCAAGACTTCTCATATCCAGATTTGCAGCTCCTGAATGCCATTGATTGTCAAGTTGCAGATGAAGACATGGAAGCTAGCACATATGATCAAATGATACAAGATGATTCCGTACCATTTTGTTTTGAATCATTTTAGTTTTTGAAGGGTAAATTGCATAGTATATCTTCAAATGAGCAGCCTGTAGGAAATCATGGAATCTCATCAGAACCAATAGAAAATGGGTTGCAGCAGTCTTTTCAAGTTTTTCATGATCCAATAGCTGATGTGTTGGATGATGTCTGCAATCCAAGTCCTTCTCCATTGACTACATGTGAGCTTGAAACGTGTACTGATATAAACTTGATCCGACAGCTGGTTTCTTTGTCATTTTCAGCAAGAGTCTTGTCACAAAGCTCAGATCAAAGTTTGCATTCATGGAATGAGGAGAAGAGAAGTAATCCATTGGATGAGCTAAGTCCTAGTGTGCATGAACTTCAAGATCCTTATGTAGTGTTTTTGGAGGTGGATAGAGAATCTATAGTATTCAACGGATCTGTTCACAAGTTTTCATGGGAGTTGCCTTTCAGTAGTTCTCTCTTGTTGTTCATAAGCAAGCACTTGCGGAGAATTCAAACAGCAGCTGGAATACTTACTTGGTTGCATTGGTTGTTTCATTTCACTTGATCAGGGGATGAACGAAACTGTTAGAGTAGGTTTTGATGAATAAGCTCTACTTTGAGCATCATTTCCAGTTCGTCGGTTGTGTTTAAGTATCGAGTCAGTTTTTAGTTGAGTGAGAGTCAATTTGTGTCGTTGAGTCATCCGTTTTCAGTCATGCATTTCAGCTTGAGTTTTTGACTCCATTGCCCAATGGATGAAGGCACTGTCTGCTTTCCAAAGATCTGTAGTTCTTGGCGCCTCCAAGGAGCTACCATCCCCATTAGAGCCAATGTTAGTGTCAGTATTTGTAGCCTTCCTCCAGTGATCAAACATGTTGTTACAAAGTGATTTTAAGGTGTCAAGGTCAAATTTTGTCATTTCAGTGAGTCTTCAAGTAAAATTTGGTCACTAGGTATTAAGTCTAGGGTTTGCTTTTACTCCTTCCAAAGTTGTCCAAATGTTGGTCCATGTCACCATTCAGCTGAGTGTACCATCATTCAAAGGGTTGTCATCATCATGCCAGGTTCCAAAGGGTCATTTTACACCTTGTTCATGCTTCGGTTGTGCCGAGGTAAGGTTCATTTCCCTCTCCTAGGGTTTTGAAGGTAATTTCTCTTGGATGGTCAAATCATCAGCAAAAATTGTATCCTAATGTTCATGCACCTTCCCCTATCCTTAATGTACCTTATTATACACTTCCCATCACTGAGATCCCTAAATTCCTCATTTTCGCACAAACCCTAGTTTCTTGCTACAACTTGACAATTTTCTAGACTAGGCCTGTGTTTTTCCCTTTTGGACCCCTTCCCCTCACTCAGTATTTGAAATTATATTTTCTCCTACTTTCTAACATCCCTCCCTACTTCCCAAAATTTTCTCAAGAATTTAGAAGCCCTTTATCCCCTTCATTTCACTTCATTTCAACAAATCCTCAGTTCCACACATCGGGTTAGGTTTTACTCCAATGATGTTTCTGAGCAAGAAAAGATGAATTTTGGAAACCTGAGAGAGGTTTTTGTCCAAAATAGGCCAAGGAAGAAGAATTTCCTTCACGTTTTACACAGGTGTCATGGTTTTAGAGAAATGTCAAAAATACAGTTGCCTCAGGAGAATCGATGTACCTCTGAAGTGACCTTGGGAAAGTTTTCTCCTAGCTTGGTTGGCCAAATGACTTGCTTGATGAGTCAAATGATAACTACACACAAAGAGAATTCAAATTAGCTATCATGAGCTCAATTTGGAGTTGAGGAAGACCTTCAAAAGTTGACTTCAACAGCACTCTGCCTTGAGGCAACCTCATTTGGCACATTTTTACTAGTCTTGGGAGATTTGATTTTTGAAAGGGAAAATGGACTCCAAATTGAAAAATTATAGTTGGGTTGGAAAATAGACTCAATAGTATTTCCAGAAATCTATCCTGTTAGCGCTTGAGATTTCACCCTAGGCTGAGGAAGGTAAACCTTCAAGGCAACATCAAACCATTTCACCTCGTAGCTAGCCCTACGGGGTATGAGAAGGCTCTCTCCGGTCAAACTCGGTAGATCTTTCAATAGGATGAGATGACCCAATTAGGAACACTGATATTAGGCTAGTAAACTGATAAGGAGGGTTGATTTAAAGTTTTTGGGGTTTTTGGTGGCAATTGGAAGGAGTGCAATTCAGGGTGCGGGGATTGAGCTCAGTTTTTGCAGGTGGGTCTTTGGGGCAAGGTAGGAGTTTGTGCTGATGCTTTAAGCTGAGATGGATGATCAAGGAAGAAAGAGAGGGAGCTAAAGAGGGCAAACAATGGCTTTGAATCCTCTTTGGACAGTGGAAAACATAAATATCAAACAAAATTGAAAGCTGAGCATGGCATGCATGAATTCAAACTTTATCACTTCTTTTGTTTAATTAGCAGCAATAGAATAAGAGATGGAACACATAAACACACTTACAATGACAAGTAGGAAACACACCATCAACACAATAATCCACAAGAATCCACAATGATGTCTGCAAAACCCTGGCCTTCCTTTTCTTCAAATTGCAGAGATACAAGTAAAATATACAATAGAGCTTCTCCCTCAAGAGTCCAACCATGAAAATGAGCAAGAGAAGGCATAATATAGATGATCTAACTCATTTCCCCACCTCTAGGGGTCGAGCTCAGCTTCCTAGGAGCAGTTTGAACTAATTCTAAACTGAGCACTAGATAATAGGCAGTCAAAACAACTTGCCTCTAAAACTTAGGTAACCCATCCATGCATTTAATATTCACTATTTACATCAAGGAAACTTCTAGAAGGGTTAAGAGAGATTAAATATATCAATGTGCCATGAAAATTATCCATACATCCATCATTTACAAGTACAAATGATCAACCAAGGTAAAAAACAGAGTTTGCAGGCCTGAAAAGTCAAAATTGGCAATTTTAACTCGAGTGGTCGCGCCCCTTTGCAGCACTTTTTGAGTGGGTTCCAGTTGTCCAAATCAAGTGCAAGATGGCTCATTGGAAAGCTATGTGTGTCTACTTTCCATCCCAAATGGAATTTCTGGATTTGGAGTTGATTTGACCCCTCAAAAGTTAATTCTCCCAAGTCACTTTCTGCAACTCAAAAAGTGGGCAGAAAGTCAAAATTTTGATGTATTTTGAGCTTTTGGAGGCCCAAATCTCAAAATCAAGTTGACCCCAAGTATAGGTAATTCTAGTTTTTGCATGCCCTTTCAAAAAATGTCAACTTTTTGTGATTCTGAGCAGTCCTCCCGAGTGGTCGCGCGCGGGGTGTGACCACTCCAATGGCCAAAACCTGTAAATTGCACAAAAAAATTCACAAATGACAAAATTTTCTCCAAATTTCTTGAAATTTGGGCTGGGAGTCCCCAATCAAGTACCATGCTCAGTCAAAGAGGCTTTGGCCAAAATTTGGAGTGGATCGAGCGTTTTCCTTCGTTTTTGTGCTTTGGCCAACCGTCCTTGGAGCATCTTCGTTCTCGCCGGTATTTTTGACATTTCTCTCAAACCATGACACCTGTGTAAAAAGTGAAAGAGGTTTTTCTTCCTTGGCATATTGTGGACAAAAACCTCTCTCATTTTTGCAAAATTCATCTTTGATTTCTCAGAAACAGCTTTTGAGTGAAACTTGTCCCGATGTGTGAAGCAAGGAATTTTGTCGAAATGAAGCGAAATGAAGGGGATAGAGGGCTTCTAAATTCTTGGGGAAATTTTTGGGAGTGGGGAGGGATGTTAGGAAGCAGGGGAAAGTGGAATCTCAGAGATTGAGTGAGGGGAAGGGGTCGAAAATGGAAAAACACAGGCCAAACCTAGAAAATTGCCAGGTTGTAGCTAGAAACTAGGGTTTGTGCAAAAATGAGGAATTTGGCGGATCTAAGGGATGGGAAGTGTTTGATAAGGTACTTTAAGGATAGGGGAAGGTGTATGAACATCAGGAAACAAGTTTTGCCGGTGATTTGACCATCCAAGAGAAATTGCCTTCAAAACCCTAGGAGAGGGAAATGACCTTGCCTAGGTGCAACTGAAGCATGAACAAGATGTAAAATGACTCATTAGACACTGAGATGATAATGAAAACCCTATGAATGATGATAGACTCAGCTGAATGATGACATGGACTGACATTTGAGCAAACCCTAGACCTAATGCCTAGTGACCAAATTTTGGCTTGAAGACTCACTGAAATGACAAAATTTGACCTTAACATTCTGAGACCACTTTGTAAGAGCATATTTGATCACTGTAGGAAGGCTGGAAAGACTGACACTAACATTGGCTCCAATGGGGATGGTAGCTCCTTGGAGGTGCCAAGAACCTTAGACCTCTGGGAGAGTAGACCAGTGCCTTACAATTATTGGGTGATGGAGTCAAAAACTCAAGCTGAAATGCATGACTAAAAACCGACTCAAACTAACTTAACAACAAGACTGAAAATGGACTAACAAAGGACTCATGACTCAAATAAAAACTGACTCAATACTTAAACATAATCGACCAACTAGAAAGATGCTCAAAAGGGAGCTTATTCATCACAACCTACTCTAACAGTTTCATTCATCACCTGATCAAGTGAAATGAAACAACCAATGTAACCAAGCAAGTATCCGATCTGCTGTTCGAATTCTCCACAAGTTCTCACTTATGAACAACAAGAGAGAACTACTGAAAGGCAACTCCCATGACAACTTAGAAACAGATCCGTTGAATGATTTAAATTCTCTATCCGCCTCCAAAAAACACTGCACAAGGATCATGAAATTCAAGCACTGGAACTTAACTCATCTAATAGATTACTTCTCGTTTCCTCATACCATGAATGCAAACTTTGATCTGAGTCTTGTGACGAGACCTCTGCTGAAAATGACAAAGAAACTGACTGTTGGATCAAATTCAGATCAGCACATGTTTCAAGCTCACATGTGGTCAATGGAGAAAGACTTTGACTGCAAACCTCATCCAAACATCAGCAATTGGATCATGAAAAGCTCGAAAAGACTGTTGCAACCCATTTTCTATTGGTTCCAATGTGATTACATGATTGCCTACATGCTGCTCATTCTTCACTGAAGATGGACTATGTAAATTTCCCTTCAAATACTGAAATGATTCAAAACAGAAAGGTAGGGAACCTTCTTGTATCATTTGATCAAATATGTCAGCTTCCATGCTTTCATCTGCAACTTGACAACCAATGGCATTTGGGGACTGCAAATCTGAATATGTAAAGTCTGGAACAAGGTTTTTATTGCCTTCAAGATGGTCTAGATCAAGACTTGTTGACAGCTGATTTCTAATTGCATGGTAGTTATCTCTGATGAACTGACATGAATCAAAACAAAAAGGCAAAGATCCTTCACTTACTTCAAAATTTGCTGCACTTTCCTCGTCAATGTCATAGCTGATATGTGATGGTTGAACATTGTATTCAAGCTGCTGAAAATGAACTTCTTCCTCCCACAAACTAGCTGCTGATTTGTCTACAATATTAGCTTCTTTTTGGAGAACATAATCATCATCATACTGATCATAATGAGGCAAATCATCATCAAACATACACATCATATCAACAGCTCTCTCTTCTTCAAAATGATCTATAAAACAATCACTACGACAACTAGGGTAAGAAACAAAATGTTTTGGATCAGCAACTTGTTCTTCTTCAATCAGCGCGCCATGAACATCATAATCATTCCTTGAGTTGATCTTGTCCATCATGTTTTCCACTGCACTTACCAAAATGTCAAGCTTTACCTCTAGAGATGTCGATTTTTCCGGATCTATGTTTTTCATCTCTTCTTCCTTCATCCTTGCCCTTCGGATCAGCAGATGTGCCTCTACATTCACTGCACTGTTTTGCATCTCGTGAAGTGTTGCAATATCCCTTTCTCTCAACTAAAACTCCATCTCCGGATCAAAGGCACCCGGATAGTGCAAGAGAGCAGATCTAGGAGTAGGCCTTATATCAACTGGGATTGAATAATAAACTTGATTAAATCTGGCCGAAAACTGTTGTACTGTCTCACCTGGCAATCTTTTCAACTGCTTATACTCTTCTACAATCAAGAAAAGGTTCTGCCCGATCATCCACCTATTGAGAAAAACTTTGACAAACTGCTGGAAATCTGAGATGCTTGCATCAGGCAGGGCTTTGAACCAACTCTTCACTTTGGCTTGCAAAGAAAGAGCAAAAAGCCTATACTGACATCTTCATCATCAACTTCAAAAAGATCTAGAAAATTCTCAAAATTCTGGACATGTTGCTCAGCGTTGACATTCTTGCATTCACCATCAAACATCGGCAAGTATAGATCATAGTTTTTGGGAAAGCATGAAGAACAGAAGGTAAAAACAAGAGGTTTATACCGATCTGGAATTTTACAAGGTATAGGGATATGTACAGCAGGTATAGAATTGGTCTTTTGAGGCTCATCAATTTGAATATGGTCATCACAAAATTCAGAAAAAGGATCTTGATCAAGCTCAAAGGCATGCAAATCTTTGGTATTCACGCTCTTCAAAGGGAAAGAATCAACTGCAGGCCTGGGATCTCTTCTCAAATACAGTATACTTTGCAAAGCCCTTTTTACATTCTCAGGAAAAGAGGAGAAATAATTTAGAACAAAGAACAAAATATCTTGGATGAAATTCCAACTTGAATACCTGATTTTTCCATCTTTTCCTTGCATGTTTCTGCTGGTCGGGATCATCCTCCAGTGGAGTCTTTGGATCTGATTTCGAAAATTATTTAGAGTCGCCAAGTGAATGATTTCAGCCTGTCAAGTGTCTGATCGTTGTCCACTATCAACATCAGATCTGAATTTGATACATGTACTGGGGTAAAATGCAATCGAAGTGGTCGTATTCACAAGCTCACGGAGATTGACTGAAGCAGTGTTTATCTACTAACGCTGATGTAAAACAAGAGCGTGTTCAAAGGCTACCTGGCGTGACTTCAGGCTCCGTCTAAGACTTGCGAAACACACACATCAACACACAAAAAAGTTTGTTCTTCCCGAGTATGGTCGCCACTATGTTAGCGCTTGAGATTTCACCCTAGGCTGAGGAAGGTAAACCTTCAAGGCAACATCAAACCATTTCACCTCGTAGCTAGCCCTACGGGGTATGAGAAGGCTCTCTCCGGTCAAAATCGGTAGATCTTTCAATAGGATGAGCTGACCCAATTAGGAACACTGATATTAGGCTAGTAAACTGATAAGGAGGGTTGATTTAAATTTTTTGGGGTTTTTGGTGGCAATTGGAAGGAGTGCAATTCAGGGTGCGGGGATTGAGCTCAGTTTTTGCAGGTGGGTCTTTGGGGCAAGGTAGGAGTTTGTGCTGATGCTTTAAGCTGAGATGGATGATCAAGGAAGAAAGAGAGGGAGCTAAAGAGGGCAAACAATGGCTTTGAATCCTCTTTGGACAGTGGAAAACATAAATATCAAACAAAATTGAAAGCTGAGCATGGCATGCATGAATTCAAACTTTATCACTTCTTTTGTTTAATTAGCAGCAATAGAATAAGAGATGGAACACATAAACACACTTACAATGACAAGTAGGAAACACACCATCAACACAATAATCCACAAGAATCCACAATGATGTCTGCAAAACCCTGGCCTTCCTTTTCCTCAAATTGCAGAGATACAAGTAAAATATACAATAGAGCTTCTCCCTCAAGAGTCCAACCATGAAAATGAGCAAGAGAAGGCATAATATAGATGATCTAACTCCTTTCCCCACATCTAGGGGTCGAGCTCAGCTTCCTAGGAGCAGTTTGAACTAATTCTAAACTGAGCACTAGATAATAGGCAGTCAAAACAACTTGCCTCTAAAACTTAGGTAACCCATCCATGCATTTAATATTCACTATTTACATCAAGGAAACTTCTAGAAGGGTTAAGAGAGATTAAATCTATCAATGTGCCATGAAAATTATCCATACATCCATCATTTACAAGTACAAATGATCAACCAAGGTAAAAAACAGAGTTTGCAGGCCTGAAAAGTCAAAATTGGCAATTTTAACTCGAGTGGTCGCGCCCCCTGCTCGAGTGGTCGCGCCCCTTTGCAGCACTTTTTGAGTGGGTTCCAGTTGTCCAAATCAAGTGCAATATGGCTCATTGGAAATCTCTGTGTGTCTACTTTCCATCCCAAGTGTAATTTATGGATTTGGAGTTGATTTGACCCCTCAAAAGTTAATTCTCCCAAGGTCACTTTCTGCAACTCAAAAAGTGGGCAGAAAGTCAAAATTTTGATGTATTTTGAGCTTTTGGAGGCCCAAATCTCAAAATCAAGTTGACCCCAAGTATAGGTAATTCTAGTTTTTGCATGCCCTTTCCAAAAATGTCAACTTTTTGTGATTCTGAGCAGTCCTCCCGAGTGGTCGCGCGCGAGGTGAGACCACTCCAATGGCCAAAACCTATAAATTGCACAAAAAATTCACAAATGACAAAATTTTCTCCAAATTTCTTGAAATTTGGGCTGGGAGTCCCCAATCAAGTACCATGCTCATTCAAAGAGGCTTTGGCCAAAATTTGGAGTGGATCGGGCGTTTTCCTTCGTTTTTGTGCTTTGGCCAACCGTCCTTGGAGCATCTTCGTTCTCGCCGGTATTTTTGACATTTCTCTCAAACCATGACACCTGTGTAAAAAGTAAAAGAGGCGTTTCTTCCTTGGCATATTGTGGACAAAAACCTCTCTCATTTTTGCAAAATTCATCTTTGATTGCTCAGAAACAGCTTTTGAGTGAAACTTGTCCCGATGTGTGAAGCAAGGAATTTTGTCGAAATGAAGCGAAATGAAGGGGATAGAGGGCTTCTAAATTCTTGGGGAAATTTTTGGGAGTGGGGAGGGATGTTAGGAAGCAGGGGAAAGTGGAATCTCAGAGATTGAGTGAGGGGAAGGGGTCGAAAAGGGAAAAACACAGGCCAAACCTAGAAAATTGCCAGGTTGTAGCTAGAAACTAGGGTTTGTGCAAAAATGAGGAATTTGGCGGATCTAAGGGATGGGAAGTGTTTGATAAGGTACTTTAAGGATAGGGGAAGGTGTATGAACATCAGGAAACAAGTTTTGCCGGTGATTTGACCATCCAAGAGAAATTGCCTTCAAAACCCTAGGAGAGGGAAATGACCTTGCCTAGGTGCAACTGAAGCATGAACAAGATGTAAAATGACTCATTAGACACTGAGATGATAATGAAAACCCTATGAATGATGATAGACTCAGCTGAATGATGACATGGACTGACATTTGAGCAAACCCTAGACCTAATGCCTAGTGACCAAATTTTGGCTTGAAGACTCACTGAAATGACAAAATTTGACCTTAACATTCTGAGACCACTTTGTAAGAGCATATTTGATCACTGTAGGAAGGCTGGAAAGACTGACACTAACATATCCCACGCCCAATTTTGACATAGGGAAGGCCTCCAAATGTCTCTTGCAAAAAGCGCTACGCATTGGGTTTGGTGGCGTGGCGCATAGAGCTGCAAGCCATTTTCACCACAAATTCATCCATATTCTCAATTTTCTTGGTTTCCTTTGGTCCAAAGTAAGTCAAAAACTTTCCAAATGCCAATGAAAGTGTGTCTTAAGATGTTTATGATGATTTAGTGAAAAGATTTCAAAACCCTACCTCCTTGCAATTTTTGTTCAAAACATGATTGCTTAGGGTTTGTAAATTTGTTTTTGTTGCCATCACTCCCTCACCTTTTATTACCTCAATTATTTTCTAGTTTTGTTAACCATTTCACTATCCCCCATATCCCTAAGTTCATTCACCCCTATCCCCAATTCCCATTATCCTAAACCCTAGTTTCTAGGGTGAAACCCTAGTTTTCTTCATTGCACTAATGGTTGTATACCCTATCCCCTTAATCCCACTCCCCTCATACATTTTCCCCTTAATCCCATTCTCCACATATAATTTCGCAAACGCTACACTCCCCAAACCCTATCCATATCCCTAAACCTTACTCACATCCCTAAAACTCTTACTCCCATCCCTAAACTTTGTTCACACATACATTTTTACACTCTCTTCCATACACTCTACCCATTTCATTCTTCCACCATATTTTCACATTGTTATCCACAAAACCATCCATATACAACCACATTTTTAAAACCAAAGGAAAACAATGGAAAGACACAGTGATCATGGGTATAAGCAAGAGATTGAACATGACTGGGAATCTTGGCTTGAGAGAACAAACTTGCACTTGGGAAAGGATGCTAGAGAATGCCAACAGGGAGAAGACATTGTTGAGGCATATGGATTATCATTACATGGCGAGAAACAAAGTCTGCAAGGTGAGAATCAGGAGCTTAAAGGCAAAGCTGAAGAGGGCATCAAGGAGGTGAAAGGAGCATGATAGACTTTAGATATTGGCTGAGGCTTCCTTGGCCCAACACAGCACTTGATGGAGAAAACTCAGCCCAAATTCCAAAAAATTTGGGGCACTTTTTGCATTTTTGGAATTTTTTGCTCAAAAAACAGGAATTTCTGCTCTATGTGCCGCGCCACCTGGCGCTCGCTTTTGATAGGAGCCTCCAAATGACAAAAACTCAGCATTTTTGGATTTTTCATGGAAAAATATGCTTGCCTACCAATGGCCAAGAAATTTGGACAGGTTTTGAGCCCTCAAAAAGGTCAAAAAACACTCAAAAAATGACCTCACTACCCCTATTTTGACACACAGGAAGCAGTGTTGGGAGAACTGACTTTTGGAGGGGAAAATGGAGTCCAAATTGGAAAATTCCACTTGGGTTGGAAAGTAGACAGGCAGACCTTTCCAACAAGCACACTTATATCGAATTTGGACACAGAGAAGCCCTTCAAAAGTGGCTCCAAATAGGCACTACGCATAGAGAAATCGGGCGCGACGCATAGGGAAAATTTTGTCAGTTTGACCAAGAATGCTCTGTTTTTTGCCTAGTTTTTGACAGTTTGAATTTTTCTCCTTCTTAATGTCAAACTTATGATGTAATTTAATGTAAATGGATGGATATTGATTTAATTATGTCAAATTTTCACTCATGGAGGTAGATTCATCTATAAAAAAGTAGTTTGCAATTGAATGAATCAGTTCCCTAGTTTCTAGAGGCAAGTTGTTCCACTATCTACTTTTTAGTTCTCAATTTAGAATTTGTTGGAACAGCTCCTAAACTCATGAGCTCGACCCCTAGAGGCTAGGATGAGTTGTTGTTTGCCTATATCTTATGTTTTTTCAGTCATTAGCATGGTTGGACTCTTGAGAAAGCAAGGAGCTTCATTGTACACTCATATCAGCATTTTGGCTAAGGAATTGAGACCAGGGTTTGCAGCACTCTTTGGGATCCCTGTGGAATTTTGTTTTGGTATAGTTCTTTCTTTTGTATTTTTTTATGTGTTATGTATGACATTATCTATCTTGTTTCTTCCTAACTAAATCAAACAAGAGTATAAGTAGAATCCATTGAAATTGCAGTGCTCTACTTGAGGTTTGCTTTAGTTTCTTGATGTTTTCAACTGTTTGGGGAGGATCCATGGCTTCTCTTTCCCTCTTCAATTCCTCACCTATCTAATCCCTCCACCTCATTCGATTTTAAGTGCCAAAATCAATTGCCTACCTTGCCCCATTGAGATCTCTGCAAAGCTGGGCCTCATTCCCTACACCCAAAATCTGCTTTTCCATTTGAGCCAGCAAAAACATCATTTTATTCAACCAAACTCTTTTGCACACATACCTAGCCTAAAATTAGTCAGCATATCAGTCATCTCAAGCCCACATCGATCATAATTTGCCGAGATTGACCAGGAGAGAGCCCTCTCCCGACCTGGTAGGGCTAGCTACCAGGTTAAGCATGGTTTGATGTTGTCCTAGATCCTACCTTTCTCAGCCTGAGGTAGATTTAGGCACTAACATAGTGGTGACCATACTGGGGAAGAAAGATTATTTGTTTGTTAGTGTTCTTGCTTTATAAACTATAGACGAAGCCTGAAGTTATGCCAGGAAGCCTTCGAATTGCACATTGCTTTGCGAGTGCATAAGTAGATAAAAGTTGAATCTCGGTCTAGTCTTATAAGCTAAACATCTGACTTGCAAATTGCCCCAGTAACATGTATCAAGTTCAGATCTGATTGTTGATGGTGGACAACGATCAGACACTGGAAAGGCTGAAATCATTCGCCTGGCGATTCCAAATCAGTTTCAAGATCAGATCCAAGGACTCCACTGGAGGACGAACTTGACCAACAGAAACATGAAAGGACAATATGGAAAGATCAGGTATTCAAGTTGGAATTTCATCCAAGACATTTTTTTCTTTGTTCTAAATTATTTCTTCTCTTTTCCTGAGAATGTAAAGAAGGCTTTGCAAAGTATACTATGCTTGAGAAAAGATCCTAGGCCTGCAGTGGATTCTTGCCCTTTGAAGATTGTGAATACCAAAGATTTGCATGCCTTTGAGCTTGATCAAGACCTTTCTTTTGAATCTTGTGATGACCGTCTTCAAAATGATGAGCCTCAAGAGACCAAGACTAATTCTACACCTTCTGTACATACCCCTATACCTTGTAAAATTCCAGATCGATACAAGCCTCTGATTTTACCTCCTATATCCCATGCTTTCCCTAAAAATCATGATCTATATCTAGCAAGATTTGATGGTGAACGCGACAACATCACTGCTAAGAGACATGTATTGAATTTTCAGTCCTTTCTTGACCTTTTTGAAGTTGATAAAGAGGATGTCAGAATTAGGCATTTTGCTCTTTCTTTGCATGGCAAAGTCAAGAGTTGGTTCAAAACCCTGCCTGATGCAAGCATCTCAGATTTCCAGCAGTTCATCAAAGTTTTCCTTGACAGGTGGGAGATCAGACAAAACCCTTTCTTGATTGTAGAAGAGTATAACCAGTTGAAAAGATTGCCAGGGGAGATAATAAAACAGTTTTCTACTAGGTTTAACCAAGTCTATTTTTCGATGCCAATTAATATAAGACCTCCTCTTGGATCCGCTCTCTTGCATTACCCGGGTGCCTTTGATCTGGAAATGGAGTTTTAGTTGAGAGAAAGGAATCTTGCAACACTTGAAGAGTTGCAGAACAATGCAGTAGATGTAGAGGCTCATTTGTTGATCCGAAGGGCAAAGTTGAAGGAAGAAGAGATGAAAAACATAGATCCGGAGGAATCGACATCTTTAGAGGTAAAGTTTGACATTTTGGTAAGTGCAGTGGAAGAGATGATGCAGAAGATCACTACAAGGAATAAGTATGACATTCAAGCCCATGGCTCACTAATTGATGAAGAACAAGTCACTGATCCAAAACATTTTGTTTCTTATCCCAGTTGTCATAGATCTAATAATGATTGTTTTGTATATCATCTTGGAGAAGAGAGATCTGTTGATATGACATGTATGCTTGATGATGTGTTTTATACTGACGATTTGCCTCAATTTGATCAGTATGATGATGATTATGTTCTCCAAACAAAAGCTAATCTTGCAAACAAATCAGCAGCTAGTTTGTGGGAGGAGGAAGTTCACTTACAGCAGCTCGAATACAGTGATCAACCGATGCATATCAGTGATGACAATGAGGAGGAAAGTGTAGCAATTTTTGAAGTAAGTGAAGGATCTTTGCCTTTTTGTTTTGCTTCATTTCAGTTCATCAGAGACAACATTCATGCACTCAGAAATCAATTGTTGACAAGTCTTGATTTGGACCACCTTGAGAGCAATGAAAACCTTGTTCAAGACTTCTCATATCCAGATTTGCTGCTCCTGAATTCTATTGATTGTCAAGTTGCAGATGAAGACATGGAAGCTGACACATAAGATAAAATGATACAAGATGATTCCATACCATTTTGTTTTGAATCATTTCAGTTTTTGAAGGGTAAATTGCATAGTATATCTTCAAATGAGCAGCCCGTAGGAAATCATGGAATCTCATCGAAACCAATAGAAAATGGGTTGCAACAATCTTTTCAAGTTTTTCATGATCCAATTGTTGATGTGTTCGATGACGTCTGTAGTCCAAGTCCTTCTCCTTTAACTACATGTTAGCTTGAAACATGTACTAATATAAACTTGATCCAGCAGCTGGTTTCTTTGTCATTTTCAGTAGGAGTCTCGTCACAAAGCTCATATCAAAGTTTGCATTCATGGAATGAGGAGAAGAGAAGTAATCCATTGGATGAGCTAAGTCCTAGTGTGCATGAACTTCAAGATCCTTATGCAGTGTTTTTGGAGGAAGATAGAGAATCTATAGTATTCAACAAATCCGTTCACAAGTTTTCATGGGAGTTGCCTTTCAGTAGTTCTCTCTTGTTGTTCATAAGCAAGCGCTTGCGGCGAATTCAAACTGCAGCTAGAATACTTACTTGGTTGCATTGGTTGTTTCATTTCACTTGATCAGGTGATGAATGAAACTGTTAGAGTAGGTTTTGATGAATAAACTCTACTTTGAACATCATTTATAGTTTGTCGGTTGTGTTTAAGTATCGATTCAGTTTTTAGTTGAGTGAGAGTCAATTTGTGTCGTTGAGTCATCAGTTTTCAGTCATGCATTTCAGCTTAAGTTTTTGACTCCATCGCCCAATGGATGAAGGTACTGTCTGCTTTCCAAAGATCTGTAGTTCTTGGCACCTCCAAGGAGCTACCATCCCATTGGAGCTAATGTTAGTGTCAGTCTTTGCAGCCTTCCTCCAGTGATCAAACATGCTCTTACAAATTGATTTTAAGGTGTCAAGGTCAAATTTTGTCATTTTAGTGAGCCTTCAAGTAAAATTTGGTCACTAGGTATTAGGTCTAGGGTTTGCTTTTACTCCTTCCAAAGTTCTCCAAATGTCAGTCCATGTCATCATTCAGCTAAGTGTACCATCATTCAGAGGGTTTTCATCATCATGCCAGGTTCCAAAGGGTCATTTTACACCTTGTTCATGCTTCAGTTGTGCCTAGGTAAGGTTCATTTCCCTCTCCTAGAGTTTTGAAGGTAATTTCTCTTGGATGGTCAAATCATCAGCAAAACTTGTATCTTTATGTTCATACACCTTCTCCTATCCTTAATGTACCTTACTAAACACTTTCCATCACTGAGATCCCCCAAATTCCTCATTTTTCGCACAAACCCTAGTTTCTTGCTACAACTTGACAATTTTCTAGACTAGGCATGTGTTTTGCCCTTTTGGACCCCTTCCCCTCACTCAATCTTTGAAATTATGCTTTCCCTACTTTTTAACATCCTTCCCTACTTCCCAAAATTTTCTCAAGAATTTAGAAGCCCTTTATCCCCTTCATTTCACTTCATTTCAACAAATCCCCTGTTCCATACATCGGGATAGGTTTTACTCCAATGATGTTTCTGAGCAAGAAAAGATGAATTTTGGAAAACTAAGAGAGGTTTTTGTCCACAATAGGCCAAGGAAGAAAAAAATTCCTTCACTTCTTACACAGGTGTCATGGTTTTAGAGAAATTTCAAAAATACAGTTGCCTCAAGAGAATCGATGTACCTCTAAAGTGACATTGCGAAAATCAAGTTTTCTCCTGGCTTGGTTGGCCAAATGACTTGCTTGATGAGTCAAATGATAACTAGACACAAAGATATTTCCAATGAGCTATCATGAGCTAATTTGAAGTTGAGGAAGACCTTCAAAAAATGACTGCAACAGCACACTGCCTTGAGGTAGCCTCATTTGGCACATTTTGACCAATCTTGGGATATTTGATTTTTGACAATGCAAATGAACTCCAAATTGAATAATTCTAGTTTGGTTGGAAACTATACTCAGTAATCTTTCTAGTGAGCTATCCTGCACCCAATTTAGACACCAGGAAGGCCTCCAAAAGTCTCCTACAAAAAGTGCTACGCATTGGGTTTGGTGGCGCGGCGCATTGGGTTTGTGGCGCGGCGCATAGAGCTGCAAGCCATTTTCACCACAAATTCATCCATATTCTCAATTTTCTTGGTTTCCTCCAGTCCAAAGTAAGTCAACAACTCTCAAAATGCTAATGAAAGTGTATCTTAAGATGTTTATGATGATTTAGTGAAAAAATTTCAAAACCCTACCTCCTTGCAATTTTTGTTCAAAGCATGATTGTTTAGGGTTTGTAAATTTGTTTTTATTTCCATCACTCCCTCACCTTTTATTCCCTCACTTCTTTTCTAGTTTCATTAACCCATTTCACTATCCCCCATATCCCTAAGTTCATTCACCCCTATCCCCAATTCCCATTATCCTAAACCCTAGCTTCTAGGGTGAAACCCTAGTTTTCTTCATTGCACTAATGGTTGTAAACCCTATCCCCTTAATCCCACTCCCCTCATACATTTTCCCCTTAATCCCATTCTCCACATATAATTTCTCAAACGCTACACTCCCCAAACCCTATCCATATCCATAAACCCTACTCACATCCCTAAAACTCTTACTCCCATCCCTAAACTCTGTTCACACATACATTTTTACACTCTCTTCCATACACTCTACCCATTTCATTCCTCCACCATATTTTCACACTATTATCCACAAAACCATCCATATACAACCACATTTTTCAAAACCAAAGGAAAACAATGGAAAGACACAGTGATCATGGGTATAAGCAAGAGATTGAAAATGACTGGGAATCTTGGCTTGAGAGAACAAACTTGCACTTGGGAAAGGATGCTAGAGAAGGCCAACAGGGAGAAGACATTATTGAGGCATATGGATTATCATTACATGGCGAGAAACAAAGTCTGCAAGGTGAGAATCAAGAGCTTAAAGGCAAAGCTGAAGAGGGCATCAAGGAGGCGAAAGGAGCATGATAGACTTTAGATATTGGTTGAGGCTTCCTTGGCCCATCACAACACTTGATGGAGAAGACTTAGCCCAAATTCCAAAAATTTGGGGCACTTTTTGCAATTTTGGAATTTTTTGCTCAAAAAACAAGAATTTCTGCTCTATGCGTTGCGCCACCTGGCGCTCGCTTTTGATAGGAGCCTAAAAATAACAAAAATTCAACATTTTTGGATTTGGCATGGAAAAATATGGTTGCCTACCAATGGCTACGAAATTTGGACAGGTTTTGAGCCCTCAAAAAGGTCAAAAACACTCAAAAATGACCTCACTGCCCCTATTTTGACACACAGGAAGCAGTGTTGGGAGAACTGACTTTTGGAGGGGCAAATGGAGGCCAAATTGGAAAATTCCACTTGGGTTGGAAAGTAGACAGGTAGGCCTTTCCAACAAGAACACTTAGAGTGAATTTGGACACCGGGAAGGCCTTCAAAAGTGGCTCCAAACAGGCGCTACGCATAGAGAAATCAGGGGCGACGCATAGGGAAAATTTTGTCAGTTTAACCAAGAATGCTCTGTTTTTCGCCTAGTTTTTGACAGTTTGACTTTTTCTCCTCCTTAATGTCAAAATTATGATGTAATTTAATGTAAATGGATGGATCTTGATGTAATTATGTCAAATTTTCACTCATGGAGGTAGATTCATCTATAAAAAAGTAGTTTGCAATTGAATGAATCAGTTCCCTAGTTTCTAGAGGCAAGTTGTTCCACTGCCTACTTTTTAGTTCTCAGTTTAGAATTTGTTGGAACAGCTCCTAAAATCATGAGCTCGACCCCTAGAGGCTATTATGAGTTGTTGTTTGCCTATATCTTATGTTTTTTCAGTCATTAGCATGGTTGGACTCATGAGGAAGCAAGGAGCTTCATTGTACACTCATATCAGCATTTTGGCTAAGGAATTGAGACCAAGGTTTGTAGCACTCTTTTGGATCCCTATGGAATTTTGTTTTGGTACAGTTCTTTCTTCTGTATTTGTTTATGTGTTATGTATGACATTATCTATCTTGTTTCTTCCTAACTAAATCAAACAAGAGTGTAAGTAGAATCCATTGAAATTGCAGTGCTCTACTTGAGGTTTGCTCTAGTTTCTTGATGTTTTCAGCTGTTTGGAGAGGATCCATGGCTTCTCTTGCCCTATTCAATTCCTCACCTGTTTAATCCCTCCACCTCATTCAATTTGAAGTGCCAAAATCAGTTTCCTACCTTGCCCCATTGAGATCTCTGCAAAGCTGAGCCTCATTCCCCGCACCCGAAATCTGCTTTTCCATTTGAGCCAGCAAAAACATCATTTTATTTAACCAAACTCTTTTTCACACATACCTAGCCTAAAATCAGTCAGCATATCAGTCATCTCAAGCCCACATCAATCATAATTTGCTGAGATTGACCAGGAGAGAGTCCTCTCTCGACCTGGTAGGGCTAGCTACCAGGTTATGCGTGGTTTGATGTTGTCCTAGATCCTACCTTTCTCAGCTTTAGGTAGATTTAGGCACTAACACAGTACAACATGCCAAAAATCTTTTTATCCCCACAGCTACAGGTAAGGGTACAAAACCTAGATCTTTGAAATACTCGTGCTCCAAAGCACTACGAGAAGTGATGCATCTACTGGGCTCCAGGTTCATCATTTTCTAGGAGAGAACATGGTGGCAGAAAAACAAAGAAACAAACAGCAAATTTGTCAGCATTAAGAAAAATTGTACCATACATCCTTTGATCATATTCCAAGGAACAAAGATAATCTTTGTCCTCACCGAGAGAAGATCAATTCCTGCTGGCTCAAGACCTGGAACCACAGTTGCCAAATCCTGTTGAATGCAAAACAAGTGAAGAAAGTTTTAAATCATGCATCAATATCACCATGTCTCCTGTTGTCCCTTAGGAAACCAATTTCTTAGCTATGTAGAAATTGTGCCTAAGACATTAATAATTTATTATGCTTGTCACTTATATCTCTATTCAATTCCTTATTTGAAGAGTCTAAAGGACTTGACCTTAAATTCTCAATATTTAGATGACTTGGAAAGTTTCAAAATGCCATGAGATGCTGAATATGAATGTGATGAGAAGAATATGTAAGGAAATTAAAGACAATATGTTGTGTTTAATAGGAACTATTCTCTGTAATCTAGAGGAAACATATGAAAAGAGGTTTTAAATATGGGAGCGCCTTTAAGGATTTTAACTTCATTTACATCAGTAAATAAAGACCAGCTGCTTCATTACCATATTTAAAAAGATGAATAAACAGAATGACACACAATTGAGAAATAACAAAATCATACCCAGCATGTATGGAAACTCTTGATTCTTTTATTAATCATCAATTCATTAAGTACAAAATAGTGTTGTCTCCAGGTTCTCCAAAATTCAGCCCCCCTTTTCGGGATTTTTCTCTCCCTCTTTGATTAACTATCGAATCAGTTTTAGAAACTGATTTCTCAAAACAGTTAATAAACTGCTTTCATAACAGTTATAAAACTATTTCTTGTTTGAAATTATTTGAAACTATATATATATATATATATATATATATATATATATATATATATATATATATATATAGACCTTATTCTCTAAAATAAACTCCTGGCCTCAACATATACATTTTGGGTCTTTAGGTATACGCATTTAATGCCCAAGTCTCTGTGCCTGAGGGTGAATATCGTCGTGCGTCCCAACTGTTTTCACGCATATGTCACTTATCAAAACCGGAAACTACTTGCGGGAGTACCTCTGGTGGTTTTAGGAAATAAGGATGAGTAATGTCGTAGTAAATATTGACCTTTGATCTTTTGATAAGTGGTTTGGGAAAAACCAACCCCGGAGGCACTTCTTCACATAAATCCCATGTGGTTTGTGCTATCGGGCTTCCGTTGATTTAGAACGCTGTTATCACAAGCCATCATTTTGGAAACTCGGACACTGCTTAGATTGCCCAGAATTTGCACGGATGCTCAATTATCGCTTCGTTAAAGGTCTACCAAATTTCAGAATAGGTAAAACAGGGACCAGGCTCATTTGCCTAGATGACACTTCTGAAGAAATTCCTCTGACATTAACATCAATCCCTGGAGACAATGCAGATGATAGTGCTTTGGTATCATTTACAATAATTTCCAACACGAATTAAAGCTTTGCCCCTACAATCCACCTAATTAGAAGATCAGTCTAAATTTCCTAAATGGCTCTTACTCGATTCCCCTGGATAAGAGTCTTACAGCGCCAAACATCTCACCCAAAAATAGGTTTGTCGCTGAGTTTATCTGTGAGGTTAGAGACATGCCAAAATCAGCATTTTCGATGACTTAGGTTCCTTTCACAATATCAGTGCCAAATCAAATCTTTTCCCATGTGAAATTTGTTCAGCTTGTCTGTAAACAATTTCGCTTGTTGACTTTCCACTTTTCCCTTTGCTCAAAATCGAAAAGACAAATCGAATTCCAGTGATCATACATAGTTTGCAGGGCGTTTTTATGAAAACTAGTGTTTGAAAGAACTCAGAAAATATGTGAAACCGCTTTGAATTTCTGGAAATTTCCCGCATTGAAGTCAATTAGGGCCTTTCTGCACAAAACCCAGATCATGGATTTTTAAAATTTGGCTTCGTTTGCCAATAATAAGCAATCAAAATTCACCTACTGAGCCACCTGCGAAAATTGGTTTACCCAGTGGTTGCTTTCTTCTATTCGCTGGCTTCATATGATCTTTCATATTAACTTTTCCATTAATGCAATTATCTATAATAGATGCTTCCACAAATGTCCTACTTGACTGCTTGATGTCAGTGGCATTGTTCGAGAAGGAAACTGGCTTCACAAAACAGTGCAAGTCCAGAGCATGCGTATTGGGCAAACATGTTTTCGCTAGACATGTCATCCAAAGATCTTGTATGAGATCCAATATTGTTATCTACAGAAGCATTAGCACTTCCTAAAGGATCTGAACTTCCACTCCCATCATAGTCCTGTGCCGGACAAGAATGAGCCCAATGATTCCACTCTTCGGCTAGTGGTGACTGTGTAAATAAGGACCTCCTGTAGACTGCCATTATGTCAACTGGATCACCTTCAGATCGAGTAGATCCTACTGTTGGCTCTATCCTATCATCTATAAAGCTATCTGATTCTGATTCTCCTTCAATGTTATTATCACATTCATCATTATCATCTGTAAACAAGTCATCATCTGAAGAAACCTCTGCTTCCTCATCAATGAATAGTCGGGCAGAGATCTTTGAATAGATTTTTCTATTTCAGCAGTGCTTAAATGCCAATATTCACTACAACTATTGCTTATTTGAGTGACCAGTTCTGTGTAGTTAAACTTTTCATTTTAAAGTTGTTCGACTTCACTATTTCTGGTGAAACATCAGAAGAAATAACAAAATGATTCTCTCTTGTCTTTGACATTTTAGCTGTGCCAAAATGAGCTACAACATCTCCCATATGTATTTCAAATGGAAATAAAACTTGAATGTCCACTAAGTTCAATAGAAAAAAGTAAATGTTTGATGAGCCCCAAAAATGGACAATTATTTGGGATCATTCAACCTCCTAATTTGGCTTAGTCCACCATTCTCATTTGTTTATTGCATGTTTTTGATTATTTTTATGTTAATAGAGTGAATTTGGTTAGTCATTATGCCAACAAGTCTAATGGGTGCTTTGTGTAGCCTTTTTGGTCAACTTGGAGACAAAATTGAAGGTCTTAATGAGCACTTGGCAGCCAAATTCGTGGGAGAACAAGCTAGAGGATTTGTAGGAAGGTGTCCCCCTCATTTATGGGCCCTTACCTCGAATTCTCCACCATCAGATCGGAGTTCAAAGGCTACCAAATCAATGAGCACAAGGGCAGCCAAGCAAGTCAAGTAGGACTGTTGTTAACTACAAGTCTTGGGCAGCCAAGTCCCTAAATTTTAGGAGGACTGTTGGGTCCTCAAATTGTATAAATAAGAAGGCTTAGGGCCTCATTTGGGTTAGCTAGTGGGTAGTCATTCTTGTAGCTAGTGGTTAGTCATTTTGTAGCCAGTTAGTCATTTTGTTTTAGCCATTAGTTAGCTAGTTTGTAGTTCGATTTTTATGCAATAGACTAGCTTTGCTTTCAGCTCATGTTCAAGTTCTTCTTGTGGACAGTTTTGATGTAACTCTTCATTCTTGTTTAATAAAGATGAATCCAGCTTTGCACCAGCTCTAAATCTCTCTTGGGAGGTTGTAGCTCTTGGGGTTGGGCCCATCTCAAGCGCTCAGTACCTCCCTTGTTTATCTTTATGTGTTTGCTGCGTTCTCAAAATGAAATCTTCTCTTTAGATCTTGCTTTGTTATTTTGGTTGTTTTTGATGGTTAAAGTAGCTTTTTATGGTTAGAATCGATTGGTAGGAGTTTGTCATGCATTTAGATCTTTTTGAATGTTCTTACTCACGTGATGTACATGGTTCCCTTTCCAAACAAAGCTGTTGTTTATTCATTTCATTGATAGTTGGATTAAGTTAGCTAGGACTTGGTTTGTTTGCAAGGATTCATTGATTCGTTTGAATGAGCATTGTGCAGGGCATCTCTATCACCTTCATCACCTCCTCGTTCATCTGAGCCTCGTCCAGATCAGCTCCTCCATCACCAAGTCTGTTTCCTCATCTCCCATCTGATCTTTTGCCACGTAACCCTACCTTCTTGCTTTTCCATTGCCTACACCTTCGTTGATGCAAGTCAGCCTTCCACATCATCTCACCACTCCATCCATCAGTTCCTGGGTCACTTCAGACCCCCATCCTACCTCCATAACCATCCATGCATCTTCCATCAACCATCCATCCTCAAACATCCCATTTCGAAACATCCTGTAGAATTCCTGAGTTTCCTGTAGAATCCCCTGCAGACATCCTGTAGAAGCCTGCAAACTCGATTGTCGAGCATCCGAATGTTGTAGACCTCTGTGGACTAATGCTAGGGACCCTCTGGGACCTCTCCTAGCCATTCTGACCTTTCCCAAGCTTTCTCTCCCTTCGCACCACCTCTGCACAGCCAAACCCTAATAAGAAACAAAGTCATAATCACTTCATCCACTTAAGTAAAAATACAAAAACCATGTTCCTTTTCATAGAAGTAGTTTGAGTTCATGCATTTCACATCATTAGAGGTAATGGCATCCTTTTTAGACACTTGCACTTTCACCATTGCATCATAGAGGTTAAACTAGTCAGATTAGGGTTTACTAGGGTTTCCATGCTTTGGTTGGCTTTCAGTTCATTGTTGCAAAGTAGATCAATTTCCCTTGAGATAGCCTTCGTCCATCATTTAGAAAGCTTCTTCTGAGAGCATATAGAAGTTGGCTTGATCCCTAGCGGACTTGTGCCAGCTGACCAAGTGACAGCTGCGACAAGAGCTAGTACTTGTGCATACAGCACCGTCGCTTCCAAGTTTGTACGAACTACCGGGTTGATAAAATTAGAGATAGGAAGCCCCAAGAGTTGTAGCATTATTGCTACAATACTGGGGCCCACCAATGTTATTGGTGGGATGATCTATGCAAGAATAATCGTAGAGCTAATTAAGATCAATGATGCTTGGCCAAATTAAGATCCCTGCCGAGTGTTCTACAAAAGTTATGCAATACAATGGATCCCCAACTTCCCTCTCTTCAAGCCCATAACTTCACCCCAACTTCCCTCACTTTTAAAGATCTTGCAGTTTCACCTTGTATAAGGCCCAAAACATGACACATAGTCTTAATCATTAATCCTATCAAGAAGCCCTCTTCTAACCTTCTCTAACAGGGGACTAGAAATTAATTTAGGAAATCATCATTTAATGTAGTGCAAAAATTCCATTATTTGCATTCAAAAGGGAGAAAATGCAACTCACAGATGCATCAAACATGGAAAATAATACTGGGAGCAACAAACTTGTGTGAAGTTCAAATGAACTAGAATCCCAACAAGCCCCTCATAGTCATTGCTCTATTTATGGAACAATTTACTAGTAGAATAGTATTTCATTTGTCACTTGGAACAAGCATTGAAATTCAAGTGGATGGATAAGCTCTTCTAGGACTCCTGAACTGCACCTTTTTGAAAATCGGTAAGGTGGGACCTCCTAGATAATTTTTAAGTTAGTAAGACTTCTTTTTGTTTGGCTAGTGTACTAAGGGCCATCTACCATTATTGAACTATTTTTTAAGATCCTTTAAAGTTTCAAGTAAAAAGGAAAAAGAAACGGTTGCTCTTTCCCAACATACTAGAAAACAGCCAAAATAAGAGCAGTCTCTGACTCTCCAAAAGCACCAAAAAACTCATTAACAAAATTCCTACACCTTTGTCTAATTGCAAACACATTTGATGTCAATTGGGTCTAGCTCCACTAGTTAGGTGGAATGATTGTTATCCTCCCTACAATGGTTCTATTCCCACCAATGACATGTTGATATGGCCTTTGGCCCTAAGGAATTTGCTTAAGCCTGGGTGCCATCCTCAGAATGAGGCAAAGTTCCCTAGGTTTTCTCGGGATATATTTTGCAAAAATAATTTTAGTCAATTAGTTCTAGCCCAGGAAATTGAGGAGGAATGTTATCCCTCCACACCCAGGACCAATTCTCACAAGTGAAATGTTGACCTCTTAATGAATGTATTGTTGATTGCCCCGAGCCCCAAAGAATTTGGGTTTACCCTGGATACCATCCTAAGATAGAGCACCTGATGCAGGCTCTAGAGATAAGAATAGATGGATTTCCCTTTAATTTTGACTGGATGAAACGTGAAAAAATCATCAATGTTCATGGAATATACTGTGGAGACAGTGCAAGGATCTCTCCACTGAATTTTAAAATAAATAAAAGCACAGTTGGCCCGAAAAGTAGCTTTGTTAAAAGGAATAAAGCTAAACTGAGAGGGTTTTGTTTGAATGGTATGACCTGAAGATCTGTCTATATGCTACCCATCCATGGAGAAAGGCTAAATATGAGACAATGTCAAGTGTGCATTATAAACATAATAATCCAAAACTCAAGATTCATATTATAGGCAACGGTGTCCCCCCCCTTCCTTGTTTGGTTATCCCGTTGATCCCTTATCACTAGAATCTCCCCCGGCAGCTTGAACCCATGCACCAAGCCCTGCATGTGCTAACCCTAGGCCTCAACAAAAAAATGAAAAAGGTATGAAGCAACATCCTGCTCAACTTCTGGATTAAATCTGTGCAGCCTATGCCTAGATCTAAACACGCATCTGATAATGAGGAAGGAATAAGGCACCAATGGGGAGGCATAGGTAATGGGAATACACCTATAATAGGATTTTTGAAGATCATGCTAATACGTCACCCTTTTGAGACGTTGTTGACTCTGCTCATAACATAAAATATATTGCATAAATTCCAATGTAATTTTAAAATAAAAACACAACTGATTATTCAATTAAATACTACCCATGTACAGAGTAAAACAATAAAGTCTAGGAAGAAATTTATAGGTTAATCTGAGACTTTGAGACTTTGGTAAGTTGTATTACCACAGCTGGACCTTATTTGAGACTTTGGGGGCCTTATTTGAGACTTTGGTAAGTTGTATTACCACAACTGGACGTAGTTGTGATTTACACTATTGCGTGGAGGATATATGGACCCTTTGGGACTAGTTAACATAAGGAACAAGTGTGAAGAAATTGTGTGTATTAGTTAGGAGCCTTGGACGAGTTTCACTACCTGCTGTGCATGTAATCTTGGTAGGATTGGAGGCTTGTAAATCTTGTTGCTGTCAAATACAAGAAATTGTGCTTCCAGAATCTATTTCCTTGTAATATTGTGTTGAGTTGGTGGTCAAAATTATATGTATCAGCTGTATGTAAGTTTCTGAGTAATGAATATATCAGATTGAACTCTTTCGGTGTTTCAATGATATGTTATGTGTTCATTATCGTAAGATAACACCTAACATGTATATGATGTGTTTGACAAAATTTCCAGCTGAAATATTCACTAAAAAACTTAGAAATTTGTGGTCAATTGGGAAGTTTTCTTATTTGGAATTTTACACCTAGTTATAAGCAATCAAGTGCAAGCAAGACATTGATGATCGAAACAAGAGCATTCAATGATTGCATAAGGTTTGTATTTAAGGTACCGAAAGCCAATCACTTTAGGGAACATGCACCTAAACTCAAAGGAGAAACTCTTCAAGGAACATGCACCTAATCACAAAACAACTAAGAGGGTCAACGTTGTTAAAACTTCACACAACTTGATCATAACCAAAACAACTTTAGCAAGAAGACATGTCAATCACCAATGAAACAGTGTAAGAACCTAAATTCGGGCATAATTTCTTACACAAACAAGAGAATGCTACATTCGTGGTGGAAAAACAATGATCAACTACTTACCCAACCTCTTCTAAAGAAGCATAGGATCACATGAAGCAATGAGCAGGGATCATCTCCATCATTAATCCAAAGAGCTCAATAATGCAATGATACCCATGAAAAAACAACACCAACAATGAGCTATCCATGTGGATCAAGATAATCACAGATTTAGTTCATCATTAATGCAAACATATGGTGCATGAAATCCATTGAAGAAAAGACATCAATATCATAGAAGATACCCTTATTCTCAACAAGGCACCCCTAGCATTCATTCAACAAGGAATATAATGTCACTAAAAGCCTTTGTAAAACCATCAAGAACAAGAAGGTTTAAATTTTGAAATATAACTAGAAAAAAGATATGCCTCCCAAGCAAAAAATGTGCTTCAAAAACAGAGTCACTAATATATATCATATGAAAATTTTAACAAGACTTCTTACTTAGAAACAAACATCGTTTATATATAACATTTCACCTTTTACTATGGGCTAGACTTTTGAGAAAAGTTTTGTGGTTAGAATCCAAAATAAGCGTTCTCTTTCACGGTTCACCATTGGAACCTTGCATGATTCAAAGCAAGGGTTCCATCACCATTGAGATGTTATCATCAAAACCAACATAAAAACCTCTTGAATATCATATCCTCTACACATCACCATAACAAGTAAATACTCGCGCTATAAAGCATAGAAAACCAGATTGCACAATATTATAAAATACCCTGTCAGTAACAACAGATGGCAAAGAATTTCAAATGATCAGTCATATTTGACAATCGTAAACAACTTAATTTCCAAATAAAGTTTTGTTCAATAGTCTTGAAGAACTAGAACCACCACAATCCAGCTACACCAATGGTGCAAATCCTTAACAAATGTGGCAAAATATTTTTTTTTTAAACATGGTATACTTGATCATGTTACTTATACAGGTTTCCATCTATTTTACCAGTCTCCAAAGAGCAACTCACTGGTGAGATGATGCAGGCTACGCTACAACAGGCCAATAATATTTTTATCCCCACAGCTAATATACAGGTCAGGGTACAAAACCTAGATCTTTGAAATACTCATGCTCCTAAGCACTACGAGTAGTGATGCATCTACTGGGCTCCAGGAACAACATTTTTTGGGAGGAAACATGGTGGCAGAAAAACAAAGAAACAAGCAGCAAAGTTGTCAGCATTAAGAAAAAATTTTACCTGACATCCTTTGATCATATTCCAAAGAACAAAGATAATGTTTGTCCTCACCGAGAGAAGATCAATTCCTGTTGGCTCAAGACCTGGAACCACAGTTGCCAAATCCTGTTGAATGCAAAACAAGTGAAGAAAGTTTTAAATCATGCATCAATATCACCATGTCTCCCATATGTATTTCAAATTGAAATAAAACTTGAATGTCTAAAGAGTTCAATAGAAAAAAATTAAATGTTATTGATGGGATGATCTATGCAAGAATAATCGTTGAGATAATTAACATCAATGATGCTTGGCCAAATTAAGATCCCTGTTGAGTGTTGTGCAAAAGTTATGCAATACAATGGAACCCCAACTTCCCTCTCTTCAAGCCCATAACTTCACCCCAACTTCCCTCACTTCTAAAGATCTTGCAGTTTCACCGTGTATAAGGCCCAAAACATGACACATAATCTTAATCATTAATCCTATCAAGAATCCCTCTTCTAACCTCATCTAACAGGGGATTGGAAATTAATTTAGGAAATCATCATTTAATGTAGTGCAAAAATTCCATTCTTTGCATTCAAAAGGGAGAAAATGCAACTCGCAGATGCATCAATTATGGAAAATAATATTGGGAGCAACAGACTTGTGTGAAGTTCAAATGAACTAGAATCCCAACAAGCACCTAATAATCATTGCTCTATTTATGGAACAATTTACTAGTAGAATAGTATTTCATTTGTCACTTGGAACAGGCATTGAAAGTCAAGTGGATGGATAAGCTCTTCTGGGACTCCTGGACTACACCTTTTTGAAAATCGGTGACTACACCTTTTTGAAAATTGGTAAGGTGGGACCTCCTGGAGGAGTTAAGTTAGTAAGACTTTTTTTTGTTTGGCTAGCGTACTAAGGGCCATCTACCATTATTGAACTATTTTTTAAGATCCTTTAAAGTTTCAAGTAAAAAGGAAAAAGAAACAGTTGCTCTTTTCCATCATATTGGAAAACAGCCAAAATAATAGCAATATTTCACTGTCTAAAAACACCAAAAAACTCATTTCCAAAATTCCTACACCTTTGTCTAACGGCAAACACATCTGACGTTAATTGGGTCTAGCTCCACTGGTTAGGTGGAATGATTGTTATCCTCCCTAGAATGGTTCTATTTCCGCCAATGACATGTTGATATGGCCTTTGGCCCTAAGGAATTTGCTTAAACCTGGGTGCCATCCTCAAAATGACGCAAAGTTCCCTAGGTTTTCTCAGGATATATTTTGCAAAAATCATTTTAGCCAATTGGGTCTAGCCCAGACAATTGAGGAGGAATGTTATCCCTCCACACCCAAGACCAATTCTCACAAGTGACATGTTGACCTCTTAATGAATGTATTGTTGATTTCCCTGAGCCCGAAATAATCTGGGTTTACCTTGGGTACAATCCTCAGAATGAGAGGAAGTGCCAGGATATATTCCAAAAAAAATTTGTAAATTGGGGCTAGGCTGGGTGGTTGTGAGGAGTGTTAACCTTCCAACCCAAGAGCAATTTCCACAAGTGACACGTTTAGCTCTTGATGACCATATTGTTGTCGCAGTCTTCACTCCTGTGTTGACAAAGCCTCAAACTTCTGCAAAATCGGGTTTTCCCTCACCTCATGGGGTTTCAAGCTCCTACTTTTCATATAAGCATAAATTTTCTCTTTTATAGGTTTTCTGGTTTTTTATTTCAATTGCTTGCTAGTTTTTATAAATTTTCCATGATTTTCTTTTTTTAGGCCCTTCTTGAGTTATTGTTAAGTACAACTTTTGCAACACTGGTTGAAAATATTTTATGATGTATATTAATGAATTTTAGTTGTACCTTGTCAAATACAAGGCAAAAGATCTTGGAACATTTCTGAATTCTACATTAAGAAAACTATAAGGAAGGCCCATTGTAGCAAACTTTTCTGCATAGCTCAAGGTGTCTACTGTAGTTGTACAATCGTTGCTTTCCAATTTTTGATAAATGGAAAACATCAATGCCCTATTTTTGTAAATCTACATCAGTCTAAAAAAATCAAAACATTGAAATAAACTCATTTCTAATAGACCTGGCATGTTTCCAATGGAGAAATTAGGGCCAACTTCTCTTCATATTTAATATGAAAAGTATTTATATGCCTGTCTAAGGTGAATTTTATGGCTTCTTCAGTGCAACAATACAACATATTGATGATTCGGCCTTGTTGTAGATTCCTCACTCTTGTGCGTATTTGATCTTGCTCTAGATTAGTCTTTCAAGCTATTTATGACATCACTCTGTACCTGAAGTCTGGAAGGTGAGTATTATGCAAGGCTACTTGCATTACGACTAGAATGGAGCAACATTTCTCGGTTTAAGCCTATTTTCTTCCCAGGATATGTTTCAAACGACACCTATAGTAGCATCACATATTATTCCAGCAATGAGGCCCCATGAACAGTACTCTGTGACAGCTTTGTGAAAGTGAATTTCAAGGTGACATTGGCATCAGAAAAATCACTTATATTCATTAAATTTACCAGCAGTATTCCCTAATTGTATATAGAATCTCAGCCCTCCACGTGAGCACCAAGTGATCTACTTTCAAATGATGACTATGTAGTGGTTTAAGAATTGGATTATGGCAACACTTTGGAAACTCTTTTCAGGAGATAGAAACAACTACTAACAACACTAAGGAAGCCATATGTATACCTCACTTCAGGACCTTTTCTAAGAAATTTTTGTAGTTATACTTCGACCAAAAAAAAAGGTATCATGCCAGCATTTTAAGCAATACTAGTTATGGGCTTGGATCTATTGACAATGGTAGAAAAAGTGCCTATTTATGAGTAGTTGCAGCAATCCACTTGGAATAGTCTATATTGTGTATGGATGCTCTCATTTTAAGAAACACTCACGTAGTAGCCAAAATTTGTTCCACTTTGATAGGTGTTATTCACATCGCTTTGAAAAATGTTCTTGGACTGGACGTGATCTGGTGGCTAGAGAACAAAAGCTAATCAAAGAAAAATGCTCTTGGACTAGAGTGTGTGAGAGAGAGAAAGGGATCAAACTAAAGTAGAATCTTCTCTACATGGTGAACTAACTGCCTTTCTTCATGATTGTAACTCACCCATCACTTCCGTCACCCCCTTGATACTCTTCCTTTCTCCAAGATAAACATATTGTTCATCTAGGTTGCCATTGATGTCAATATAGCAGCATTTGTGATGGCAAATTCTTTGATACATGATTTCCCATTGATTCCCATTGATCATAATGCTCATAGTGATGAAAGTTTGATATATGATTATATGATGAGATGGAGGACCCAAGTGGATTGAACAACAGGAGGTCAATTGAACAGAAAATGATGCAGGAGGTCAATTGAACAGCAAATGACACGGGGGGTCAATTAAACAGCAATTGAACAGCAAATGACACAGTAGATCCAGTAAATCAACAGGAGCAAGAAGCCAAAGAGTAAGATGAAGAGTTTATCGAAATCCATCAAAGAAACAAGTCATCGGAGCAAGAGAAGTAGGTTATCGCATATGCCCAAGGGTAAGTGTTATCAAAAGAACAAAGAGCAACAACGATAACAGAGGAGTAAAGAAGAACATCTATCGGAAGAGTGGGGGTAGGAAAGTACAGACTTCCTTGATCGTGGTTGAAGTCCCGCACTCAATCCTAACCGTCGATCTCATAGTCAACCCTTAGATCACAGTCAACTGCGGGCGTTAAGGCTATTTTTAATCCATGTTCCAGTCGAAGTCCCGCAAATCGTCAATTGCGATAAGGCTATGGACCCGATGGATTTATTAACAACTGTTTAATGTAATATTGCATCCACAGTATCGCAAGTTTCAAAGGGATGTTAAAACCTATGATTGTGATAAAGTTGTGGACCCGATGGATTCATTAAAAACAGTTCATTGAATATCGCATCCACTCCATTAGAAGACAGAGCATGTGCACACTTGTAAAACCTCCGATTTTTTATGAAATTTCGATTATACAATTAAAGGTGATGACGTGGCATGTGGGACCTCCATATGGGTAACGTATCTCGGGCATCTATCATAGAGAAGAGGTAACAGTTCACAATCTGTGAATTTGAAGGAACAGAGGAAGCCGAAAGGTCAAGCGAACGAAAGAAGAAGTCGAAAGGTCAAGAAGCCAAAGGTCTAGCAAACGATGAAGGTACAAAAGAAGCCGAAGATTGAGTGAGAGAGTAGTAAGCAGAAGGACAGAAGTAAGTCATAGGTCCAGCAAGATAGAAGGAAGCTGAAGGTCCAGCAGGACAGAAGGAAGCCAAAGGTCCAACAGGACAGAAGGAAGCTGAAGGTCCAATAGGACAGGAGGAAGCTGAAGGACGAAGCAATTCTATTGATTGGGTTAATCTTTGAAAGGCTCGGACTTGGGATGAATTAATCAAGTACATAATGCAACCTAAAGAACGATTTTGTGAAGGGGAAAAATAAAGTTTCATGTGACATCGTTTGAAGGGAGCAATAGCTAGCACCAACATTGAATCGTTTGTGAGTCTGTTTCTGGGAAGTAAGAGATCGCGATAACAAGAACAGTGAGAAGAAGTCATGCTTGAAACAATTACCACAAAAGTAAAGAACAGAGACTTGAAAATAGAGAATTGCTTTTGTGCATACATTGAGGCTTAGCGCAGATATCTTGTTGGAAAGCTTCAACAAATATTGGAAACATTATCTGAGATCATGATGCCTATTTGAAATCATCACGAGGCAAATTTTCAGCCTCTGTTAGAGCAATATGAAGAGTTGTGAATATTCCTTCATATAAAGGCAGTTTGTCATTGATGTAGCAGTGAAGGTGTAGATAGACATAATTCAGTGAAGAAGATGTTGGGAGCAGAGAATAACTACCAAACATATCTAGACAATATATAGTAGAGGGTTGGTGCCTCAGAATTGGAAGGATTGGTGTCCATGGAGTTCGTGCTTCAAAATCCAAGGTTGGTGCCTTGACAAGACAGGGTTGGTGCCCTGTAGGTTGGAGCCTCACAAAAAGTCCAAGTTGGTGCTTGGCAACTGGTTGGAGCCCTATACATTGTACTTGATTTATTGTAAATATTATATTAATAAAATCATTTATTCCTGTTGTTCATTTTGTGTTTTAAATATAAATGATTTAACTGACAAAAATAACAATTGAAAAGGAATATTGATTCACCCCCCCTCTCAGTATTTCCAACACAAACTTAATTGCATGCTAGAAGTATGAAATCTACTCATAATACCCTCATGTGGAGTGCACCTCTTCTCACATTGTTGTTTTTATCTTGCATGTGTTAACCATGGTCCAAGTCGATTTTACAATGACAGTATCTTTCTATGCATGCTCTAAACCAATTGGCAGTAAACTGAAACAGCCTCTATTAGAGTGCAACCTTTCTAAAGTATTGGCTTCTTTCTAGTTGTGTAGATCATCTTCCGGATTCATTGCATTAGGTTATTTCTGCTCGATGTTTCGAACCATCAACAGTGATCACAAACCTGTTAGCAATTACCTACACTGGTTTCCAATAATAATTACAACCACAGGCTGAAAGTAGGCTCTTTTAAAGCACATCCCTCCCTCATAATTGTTGTTTTCCTTTAATAACCAAAGAAATTTGTTGATAAACATCTTGATTAGAGGGTATAACACTAGTCCTCCATGGATGTGACTCATTTCCCTTTTTAATAAAGTGAATAGATGCATAAGATAAACAACGAAGGAAGATATGTATATACAGCCCACTTATAAAACCAAAAAAATACAAATGTTATACATAACCAACTGAATACGGTTATAATATGAAAAAATCAATATCCTCAATTAACAGGTAAAAGAGACATGCACTGGAGCTAAGCTTGAATATAAGGAAAATAAGGTATGCTACATGCAGAGGAAAGTAATGAATGGAAAAGCCATATTTTATTTTTATTTTCCTTTCAATTCCATTAGTGATAAGGCATACAAATATATAATATGGATGGAAGAGAACCGATGAAAAGATTTTGAGCCATCAAAACTTCAATAATGAATAAAAATATACATATTGTGATCTACATCTACAATTAGAAAACATAATTAGCATACCACTTCAACCTAGGTTACAAATTCTCGAGCTGCCTTTTTGCCTCTACGACTGGTTGGACAATTTAAACCATGGGGCTAGTGACATGGTAATTAATCCGAATGGATATTGGTGGCCACCCACCAAGTCCACTTGGACCCCCACCATTGTTTCTTTCAGCTTTTCAGTTTCCTTAATTATAGCACAGTTTACCATTTTTAGCAGTTTTTCGGGTCCTGAACTTCTAGAGCTGTTTTGAGGCCCTAAACGACGTTTTTTGGGAAAACTGAGAGCAACATGGGTCTATGGCCCTATGGTTTTCTTCCCAAAGTTGTAGTTCTCGGATAGATCTTTCTAACGAGATATTGTGCACGTCAAACGAAGATCGTATGTCAAAGTTACGACCCCAGGAATTTGATGTACCAATTTACCCAAACGGGACCCACAATTTGGCGTTTCATCTTCTAGGGTTAGTTTTTTGGATATCTAGAGTTTTCCATTGTTTCTCAACAATAAATAGGCCTTTGAGCCTCATTGTAACACAGTTCAGAGGCATGTAGCTGCCACATCTCTTCTCAAAGATAAGCTACCATCGCCCTAGCTGATTTATTTCCATTTCTGTGTGTAAGCATATTTCAGTATCTTACATTAATGAAATGAATTATTATTTCCGTTGCATCTTTTTGTTTATGTTTATCTCCATAATTTGTTGCGTTCCTGTTTAAATCGGGATCAATGGTATCAGAGCGGTCTATTTTTTCTATGTTTTTCTTTGCATGTCTCCAATGAGGTCAGGATATAAGGAGTTAGGGCTTGAACTAGTCGAACCTTTGCAAGACCAGCCTCGCAAATCCCGATGGCCTCCCATGGCAGATGAAAAGAAAGATGAGGGGGCAGGAGATCCTATCAAAATCTTTCTTGAAGAAGCCCTCGGGCGACAAAGGAATGCGATGATGGATAGCTTTGCCTAGATCCTTCAGCGGCTACCAAGGGGCGATGCATCGGCTTCCAACAGCTACTCTGGAAATGCCACACCGTTTAAGGTACAAGTTAATTTTGAAATCCCCATATTTGAGGGTCAAATAGACGTAGATGCCATCGATAAATGGTTAAATCTGCTAGAGGGTTATTTTTTTGTTCATGATTTTTCCACTCGGGAAAAGATTATTTTCGTTCTTCTCAAAGAAACCCCCCACATCAAGAACTGGTGTGAAACCTACTGCAAGCAGAAGGATGAAAGTACAGGCTCACTATTTTCAGCCGCACCCACTTAGACTTCATTCTGGGATGCCATCAAGGAGTAGTACTACCCTATCAGAATCTATGAGGATCAATACATAAAGTGGACCATGCTACGGTAGGGAAGGGACCAAGATGTGTCGGAGTTTACCAATATTTTCCATACCCTTTTCACAAAGTTGGGTATCAAGGATTCGGAGCAGCATTTGGTACTCAAATAACGTGGCTGCTTGCACAAGTACATCCATGAATAAA
The DNA here is from genome assembly GCA_031772625.1 of Pinus tabuliformis. Taxonomy (NCBI): domain Eukaryota; kingdom Viridiplantae; phylum Streptophyta; class Pinopsida; order Pinales; family Pinaceae; genus Pinus; species Pinus tabuliformis. Next base: position 662,010,828 of record CM062810.1, on the reverse strand, counting down.
AAGAATTCTTGAACATCTTCTCACTCGGCACGACATACCGATATGTCGTCAATGTCAAGCAAAAGTTTAAACAGAAGAAGCGAGACTTTGGATTTGTGGATCCGAAGCAAGGGAAAGGTGCCCCCAAACCGCAGAACAAAGGACAAAGCCAAGGCAGGGCGGCCCAAGACAACCCACAAAAGCTACAAGCAAAGAATAGCGTCGCGAAGCCAAAAAAGGACACGGGAAAGTGGCTTGAGTTCCATAAGAGCTCCACCCACAACATAAGTGAGTGTCGGGCCAAGCAGTCACTGGTGGCTGAGCTAAAGGTTTCAGAATCACATGCATGTTCTGACTTTGAGTTAGAACCCGACAAGGGAAATGAAAAAGGGAAGAAGATTATCGATGCGGAGCCCAATACCATTGTTGCCACCACAAAGATCCAAAAGGAGGAACCCGAAGATCTAGAGGAGGAGGAGCGTCTCTTCCACTCCCTGATGTGGGTAAAGGGCTCCCCGCTACAGTTCAGTTTCGACAGTGGGAGCCAAAAGAACCTCATTTCGGTAGAGGTCGTGAAGCGGTTGGGCTTACCAACCATAGCACATCCACAACCGTACACCATCAGGTGGCTTCACCAAGGACGGGATCTTCAAGTGAGCCAGCAGTGTCGCCTTCCATGCAACATCAAGCCCTTCACGAACGAGGTATTTTGTGACATTGCTCCCCTTGAAGTTTGTGATGTATTATTAGGACAACCATACTTGTGGAAGCAACATGATGTGTATGAATCAAGGTCCCGTGTTGTTATTGTTACTTTGGGAAATAAGTTGTACAAGATACCGGAGGTAGCACTGCCTACCGCCATCTCTTTGGTTACTACAAAACAATGTAGTAAGCTCATTTCCAAAATCGGGAAATTTGTTTTCCTGAAGATACGCCCTTAAGGAAATAAGAAGATGGTGGCCACGACCTCTAGACAGGGCTCCTCTTCACAACAACTATAGATGGACAAGGTCATGAAGGAGTACAAGGACATCTTCACCTCCCCCGCAGGGGTTCCTCTGCACTGTCAGGTCAAGCACTCCATCGATCTGACCCCAGGTGTGTCATTTCCGAATGGGCCAATCTAACGGTGCTCCGTTCTAGAGAACGATGAAATCAAGAGGCAGATTCAGGAGCTGCTACAGAAAGGTCACATTCATCCAAGTTCATCGCCCTGTGGGATCCTGATCGTGTTGGTACATGAGAAGGATGGGACTTGGAGACTCGGTATTGACTATTGGGCGCTAAACGAGATCATTGTCCATAATAGGTACCCGATCCCATGGATTGATGACCTCCTGGACCAACTGAAGGGGGGAAAATATTTTAGCAAGATTGATTTGAAGTCAGGATATCACCAGGTACCAATCAAACCTTCCGATGTGTGGAAGACTACCTTCAAAGCCAAGGAGGACCTTTTCAAATGGTTGGTTATGCCTTTCGGATTGTCGAATGCTCCTGCAACCTTCACGAGGCTAATAGATGACATCTTGCAACCATTCAGCAGCTCATTTGTAGTGGTATACTTGGATGACATCCTGATCTTCAGCTAGAGTTGGGAAGAGCACCTCCACCACATCTGACAGGTTCTCCAAACACTGCAGAAACACAAGTTATGTGCCAATTTGGAGAAATGCACTTTTGGCATGACCCAAGTTCAGTATCTGGGATACATTATTGATGAACATGGGGTGCATGTGGATCCAGCCAAGATCCAAGTCATTCTAGATTGGCCATCTCCAACCACTCTGATAGAGCTTGCAGCTTTCTAGGTCTTGCCAACTTCTACCGCAGGTTCATGTTGGGATTTTCTCATATCACTTGGCCCTTGAGTCAAGTCACCAAGGGAGGAGACAAAGAAAAATTCTTTTGGTCTGAATCTCAACAGAAGGCATTCACAGAGTTGAAAGATCGCCTCTGCTCGGTATCAATGCTCGTATTACCAGACTTGTAGCAACCATTTGAGGTCGAGACAGATGCCTCTGACTATGCTATTGGGGTAGTCCTTACTCAACACAAGCATCCAGTGGCATATCACGATGAGACACTTTCAAACACAGTCTAGAAGTATCCCACTTATGACAAAGAGATGTATTCCATTGTGCAGGTCAGCCGACAATGGAAGCATTACATTTTGGGGAAGGAAACAGTTATTCACACAGACCACCGACCCCTGCAATTCATATAGACCCAAGGGAAATTGCAGAATGATCGCCATCATAAGTGGTCCACATACCTGCAATAGTTCCATTTGAATATCAAGTATAAGAAGGGAAACACCAATAATGTTGCAGATTGCCTCAGTCGACCACCGATCATGGCATTAACCACTGTGCTCAACTCTTGTGGGCACGAGCCTTCTAATTGGCCACTTCTCTACAAAAGCGACCTGAAATTTGGCCACACATACCATACACTCTTGGAGGGTCAGAATGTTCCAAATTTTCACCTCCAGGATGCCCTGTTATGCCACCTCGGTCACCTTTGTGTTCCTTCAAGCGAGCGTGCCAAGATGATTTCGGAAGCACACTACATTTGGGATACTGGGCATTTCGGGGTCGAGAAAACGATGGCAGTACTGTAGAAGTATTTCTATTGGCCGAATCTTCCATAGGATGTTGGGAAGTACATCAGATCATGCACTGCCTACGCCATTGCCAAACCGACCATCAAGAATCAAGGCCTCTATACCCCACTTCCTACCTAGATTCGACCTTGGGAATCCATCTCCATGGATTACATGTTAGGCCTTCCTTCCACTAAGCATGGAAACGACTGTGTTTTTGTGGTCGTCGATCGGTTCTCAGATCGGGACAACAGTTTCTTCAGTACATTTCGGTACAGTCTCTAGTCGATGCTGGACACCAAACTCATTAAGTCCACAGCCTTCCATCCTCAAATTGATGGCCAGATAGAGGTTGTCAACATGATGATCATACACATTCTGCGCATGTACAACTCAAAGCATCCACACACATGGGACGAGAGCCTCCCCTATGTTCAATAGAGCTACAACCGGGCTCTCCACAACTCGACTGGCCACAAACCTTTTCAGGTGGGCTTGGGATTCTAGCCACTATGTTCCATTCATGTGGCCATGCCATTTGCAGCTACTCACGCAGATTCAACTCATGTCCAGTCCGAAACAGATAAGACAAATAGCTTCATTGAGCACATCCAACATATTCGCCAGTAGTTCCATGACATTATGGAGAAATCAAATGCCAAGTACAAGCAGCGACATGATCAACATCGGGTGCCACACAAGTTTGAGGTGGGCGACAAAGTCTGGTTGCATTTGCAAAAGGAAAGCCTTACTGAAGCCTATCGAAAACTCAGACCACTCTGATATGGTCCTTACACCATTACCAAGGCTATGGGAGACAATGCATTTGAGCTCAGCATTCCCCCATTCCTTGGCCTACACCCAGTGTTCAATTTCGACTGCATTCGAACATACTTTCCACCATTACTAGACACATCCAACATTGTAGAAGAGCTCAAACCCACAGAGTTAAATCCAGATTACATGGAACAAGTTGCAACTGATTAGATCATGGACACATAGACCAAGCACACTCGCTAGCAGAATATCCAACTGTATCGAGTTTTCAAAGCAGGCCAACTCCTTCACCAGGGCAAGTGGCTCACCAGGGACCAAGTTTAGCAGAAGTTTCCTCATCTTATGGAAGAACTCAACGCAATGGGGACCATTGCTTCCTAAGCGGGGAGGAATGATCCAGATGGATATTGGTGGCTACCCGCCAAGTCCACTTGGACCCCCACCATTGTTTCTTTCAGCTTTTCAGTTTCCTTAATTATAGCATAGTTTATTATTTTTAGTAGTTTTTCGAGTCTTGAACTTCCGGAGCCGTTTTGAGGCCCTAAACGATGTTTTTTGGGAAAATTGGGAGAAACATGGGTCCATGGACTGACGTTTCTCTTCCCAAAGTTGTAGTTCTCATATAGATCTTTCTAACGAGATATTGTGCACATCAAACGGAGATCGTATGCCAAAGTTACGACCCTAGGAAGTTGATGTACCAATTTACCCAAACGGGGCCCACACTTTGGCGTTTCATCTTCTAGGGTTAGGTTTTTGGATGTCTAGGGTTTTCCATTGTATCTCAACAATAAATAGGCCTTCAAGCCTCATTGTAACACAGTTCAGAGGCATGTAGCCGCCACATCTCTTCTGAAAGATAAGCTACCATCACCCTAGCTAGTTTATTTCCATTTCTGTGTGTAAGCATATTTCAGTATTTTACATTAATGAAATGAAGTATTATTTCCGCTGCATCTTTGTGTTTATGGTTATCTCCGTAATTTGTTTCATTCCTATTTAAATCCAGATCAGTAATATGGAGTACAGTCAATTGCTCTAGTCACTCAGGAGAAAACCAGATCTAGGGAGGGTAGCCCTGTATGATAGGGAGCTGTACTAGAAGGAAATAATAGCTAGCACCTATTGTGTTTTGAAATTATAATGAAAGAAATAATCTCTCCACCATAAACAATAGAGACAAATAATGTACAAGAACATCAATTTTAGTGATGGTAAACCAATTATATAACACTTGAAATCTTAATATCAAGTGGGTATGAGTGAAAGGAAGGAAGATATGTATATACACCCCACTTATAAAACCAAAAAATACAAATGTTATACATAACCAACTGAATATGGTTATAATATGAAAAAAACCAATATCCTCAATTAACAGGTAAAAGAGACATGCACTGGAGCTAAACTTGGATATAAGGAAAATAAGGTATGCTACAGGCAGAGGAAAGTAATGAATGGAAAAGCCCTATTTTATTTCTATTTTCCTTTCAATTCCCTTAGTGATAAGGCATACAAATATATAATATGGATGGAAGAGAATGGATGAAAAGATTTTGAGCCATCAAAACTTCAATAATGAATAAAAATATACATATTGTGATCTACATCTACAATTAGAAAACATAATTGGCATACCACTTCAACCTAGGTTACAAGTTCTCGAGCTGCCTTTTTGCCTCTGTGGTTGGCTAGACAATTTAAACCATGGGGCTAGTGACAGGGTAATATGGAGTACAGTCAATTGCTCTAGTCACTCAGGAGAAAACCGGATCCGGGGAGGGTAGCCCTGTACGATAGGGAGCTGTATTGGAAGGAAATAATAGCTAGCACCTATTGTGTTTTGAAATTCTAATGAAAGAAATAATCTCTCCACCATAATGCAATTTTCTGATTAAGTGCTCATGTTTCCCACATTGCACCCAACTCAGTAGACCACCATCCATCTCGGATTCTCCCAGTGAGCTTCCCAACTAACAAGTTCTCTAGCGAACAAGCTAGCTCCTCCATTTCTATTTATTCTATTTCCATTTCCACTGTGTTCCAAGGAATGGAGTATTATCAAGCACCTCCCACTGTCCCGAATGGTATTCATGGTTCTACCTTTCCCTCAGCAACCAGTTGATTGAATCATCTCGTTACTTATATCTTGTTCTTTTTTTAAATCCTTGAACTTCTAAAGTCTACCACGACATTAGACACTCGAAAATCCTGCTAAATTCATGTTACCAATCTTATAGTATCTCGGCTCTTTAAATTTCCCTCTAAACTGGTTGTAAAATACTAGTATTCACTGGAATCCACACTGAAAACTAAGCCTGAGAGCAAGGTGACCTCCTAACTCCACTATCAAATCTTAAATGCCTACAAATTAACAGACAATACTCACACATACACTAATATCGATTTGTGAATTGAATTTCACTTGCAAACAAACAAGAACAAGGTTGCGGCTTACCTGGAATGCCAAACCCCTTCAGATTTTGATTCACAAATCACCAAGAAATGTAGGATTCCGCACAAAATGTATACCTAGCGTTGGTTGCAATGAGTCGCCAAGAAATGGAGTATTCCGCACAAAATGTACACCCTGGTCCCTATGAGGCTTATTTCTCTCTGGCCTGCTCTCTGTTTAAGTCACTTCACCTGCTACTGGTCAAGGTCTAAGGTCTTTTTTGGCCTCCTCTAGGGCTTCGGCCCCCACAAACTCTTGCGCAAGTCCTGAGGCCTTTTGGCTTCCTATAGTGGGCAGATATGAGGCTGTTAGGCCACTTTCTACTCAGAATACCTTGATTCAGTCGAACCACTATTCAGTCGAACACTTTAGGCTCTTGCTGAGTGATGAAAGTGAATATGAGCACCAAAACTAGATCAAAGTGATGAGTTACAAAGTAGATTCAATCATGGTGCTTGCCCAATTCAAGGCCCTGGCTGACCCACTCCTACTACTTACTTCTTTGCCTTAGTCCCAACTTCTCTACTGCAATCTTATGCGAGTGATTAGTACTGGTATGATGGGTAGGATTTGTTAACAGAAATCCGAGGACCGAAACGAACATTGAAAACCCGATTTGAAAGAGTCGGATTTGTGAACAGAAATCCGATGACCGAAATTATACACCATGAACATTGAAAACCTTATATGAAAGCAATTTTATACACCATGAATCCGTGAAAATGGGGAGCTGCCCTCCATTTGAAAACAAATCTAACCTCCCAGGACCAAATCGAACCTCACACACCACTCCCAAACTAGAAAAACCAAAAACGGGGCCACTACAAATGAATTTAACATTATAAATAAAAAATCTGGCGATTTTAAGGGAATACAATCTCCCAAACCAGGTGCAAATCTGGTGATTTTAAGGGAATACAATTTCCCAAACCAGGCGAATTGGGCCAAATGAAGCTTCGCTTGGTTTATCCGCCATTTTTTATTTTGGACTAAAATAAAAAAATTAATTATTTTTTAAATAAAAATGGGGCTAACTATATGAAAAGGGTTTTTAATAAAAATTTTGCCCTTCTAAAATGCAAAACCTCTCAAATTTTGCCTTTGGGCTAAAATTTGCCCCTAAAATTTACCGTGCCTATCATGCACAGGTTGTCATGCTACTAGAAAACCATTGAAGCTTGTGTTCTTGACAGTGCAAGACATGTTGTTGAGGATGGTTGGTAGGGAGGCTCCAAAACAAAGCTAAGGCAAAATTTTGTAGTGTGGTTGTAGCCACTACAACACTTGGTGACACACTGGTAGAACTCCAACTCTCTGAATGGACCTTGTTCATGAAAAGCAAGCCTAACACCTCCGGAAGTATTGTTCAATTCTCTGTTTGTCTTAGTTTCCACATTTGCTTGATTGTAAGATGTAGCATCTGACAAGCTCTTGGTCGGTCAACACACATTCCAATCCAAGCCAACAAAGTTGTTTCAATTGGGGATGAGGGGTATATTGGTTAACAAACAGTATAATTGTAATATTTTTAGTTTCATCTCTTGTGTTTCTCCACTACCAGCAGGCCTGGACAGTACCCCAGCGAAGTCATGCAGGAACATAAGCATCGCTCCGCTGCCAGTGAGCCTGGTCAATACCCTGACAGAGTTACTTGCATCACCTCTCTGCACAGGAAGCCTTTCTCTTCTTTCACCTTATTCATTTTTCATTTTTTCTAAATTTTTCACTTTTCATTCTTTTATTTTTTCATTTTCATAATTGTGCATAGCACTTATTCATTTCAGAGGCGGAAGAAGGATCCCAACTTATTGAGAGCAGAAGAGGTTGTTCCTTTAGAGAATTAGTTTATATATACCTCTGACATGCTTGTTAATTTTTTCCCCCTCACCTTACTCTACTTGACTGAGTTGACAAGGATTAACCCAAAAACAACAGATTATAGTAGGTGACACTAGTTAGCATGCAAGTGTTGTGTTTTCACCAAGGTTCACTTTAAATAGTATGTATTTTCCATCGAGGTATCATGGACTGCAGATAAAAAGTTCTTCATATAGAGGTAGGATGACAGATAACCAAGTATTGATAATTGCACAAGTCCTCTTGTACTTTACCCAGCTTGTTTCAAGAGTCGCACACAGTCTCATACGAAACTAACCTATGAACATAAACAAGCAAACAAATAACAAAACAAAGTGGAAATAGAAGTAAATGTGAAAGCAAAGTGAGTAAGCAAACAGGCATGCAAGCAAACAAACATGAAAGGCAAAAAGCAAACATACATGCAAGGTAAGAAGCAAACATACATGCAAGCAAAAAAGCAAACACTACTCCTACTCCTAAACTAATGGTGCATGGGACTAATCACGTGAATTGATACTTCCAATGCAGTCATCGGCGCATTGGTCGACCCATGTTGATGAAGGCATGGTTCGTGAAAAACACAGATGTGTGAACCAGCAAACATGAAAGATATAACAATGAAGACAAACATACTCCAAGTCTAAATGTGTCCATAGAACATAAGTGAGTGCAAGTACATGACATGCAGTCTATGGACTTATCATGGTGTTGTGCGACACTATGTGCAGCTATTAAGCATATGCACACTCTTGACTATGACATGCAAGCAAAAGAAACAAACAAAGATAACTTGTGTCGTGCACGTGTGCTTGCTATGTAATATTCCTCCAATGCATGAGTGATGGGATCATGTAGTTCGAGTGGAGGAAGCATGATCTATGTGTGAGATTGATCTTCAATGTACACATATGAGTGATGAGGAGCCTTGGGCATTTCAACAATTTCCTGTTCGGAAGTGAAACTAACCTCAGGACAGTGAGGGCCTAACATAACCATCAGGTTGGGCCAAAGTGCCTCGATAGTCTATTGGGTTTCGACTTCATTGACAGATAGATCATCACAAACAAGTGGCTTCAAAAAATCAACTGCGATATAATCATCATCATGATTGAATACAGGAGTAAATAGATCACGACAACTACGATCAGAAAAATCAATGATTTCATCGGCATCCTCATGATCTGATGAATCAAATAGAGGGGTAGATGAGAAGCGAACAAATTCACCCTCTGTGTTTCTGGAAAAGGCATATGAAAAGTCAAGTGGATTTTCAATGAATAATTTATCCTCTTCGTTGTCAGATGATGGACTAACATACGGTGTGTTCTACGAATGATCAACAATGGTTGCATCTGTAGGCGGAGATACACATGCAAAATCATGGATGGCAGGTTCACCAAAGATGTCAGGAAAGAATAGGGGGGCTTAGACAGAAGAGAGTCATCCTTCATCGAGTGTTGATGCTCAAGCTCCTAGTCATACTCTTCATGAATGACATCACATGTTGGTTGTGCAACACCAACCTCGTCGATGGCTTGATCCTCATTCACAACAAGTGTAGAGTCTGGAATGGAAGAACACAAGATAGTGTCATCCAGCAAATCATCCAAGTACAAAGACGGAGGTTGAGGTACAAAATGCATGTGATAACTCAATGGACTCACAACAAAATCTGCGTGAAAATTGAGAGAAGTGATGTTGGGAGGATGTGACGGTTGAACAGATGTGAGTGCATGTTATCCTGCATCACTCTACAATGGTGGAGCTGTTCGATGAAGGGATGACGGATAGTCACTTGTGACAGTGACCGTGTCTGTCTATGATTACGCAGCTCCATCACTGAAGTATGTTGACCGGGGCTTGGGCTCAAACTTTTTCTTGGGATGGGCTGATTTGTTAAGACAATATTCGAATCTATCCCAAAGATATGGAAATTTCATCTAACTTTTCAGAGCTTCAAACTGCAAGTCACAGAAGCGCTGCCAAAAATCCATAGGCGATTCATGCGGGGCCTTATGTTGTTGAAACAACTTTTTTTCAATAGGTTCTGGATCAAAATTATGGAAAGAAGATTCAATAAGATCATAGAACTGTTCAAGTGAGTGCATGTTGCCGGCTGGCAGACTACAGCACCACCATTGTGGGGATTCGTGAAGTGTGTAGGCAAGCAGCAGGCTCACCTCTTCATCAGAGCATTCATCTGCCTTGTCAAGAATGGAAAAGAAGTCTTGTAAGAACACAGGCCATACCACTTCGCCTTCACCATCATACATGAATTCAGACAAGAGTACAAAAAATTCCCTCATGATGTTGAGAGGTTCGGCATGCGAAAAACATCGCAGAGGGGTGAGTGTGACAGAATCCATGATAGATGTGAAAAGGTTCTGTTAACGGGCTGGACCTGCCAACATGTCAAGGGGATCTCCCCCGTAAGAAGTCCCAATTAGACCTCAAACCGTTTGGTGTAGGAGTCCCAGCAGTGGGTCGTAAGGTAATGCCTTGACCACAATGTTGCACAGAGGTAAGTAAGATAACTCTGTCAGTAGCAAGGGTGTGACTGATGCAGTGAGTCAAGGAATGAGTATGAGAGGTTCCAACACTTCAAGGGGGGAGGAAGGTGAAGGTGAGTTCCAGGTTGAAAGGGATCAGTCCAAACTAGGCTAGGAACACACAACACAAATGGCATGCACAGCTTCCTATAGAGTAGTCGACACAGATGCGGTAGTCCCAACATACAAGGTAAGATAACACGAACAACACTCACAGATCAGTCCAAGACAAGTGTGATGTTTGATATAGCAAGGTTCAAAGAAAGGTTTTTCTGGTGTCCGGCAAAGCAGTCGACACGGATGGTGACAGCATTAACAACACATGCAACACATTAACAACAAGATTAATGTAATTGCATACAAATTAGTTCATATACAAGTACATAAGTTAAACAACATATATCATTAAGGCAACCAGAGCAGTCCAACTACAATAACAATATATGCATGAAAATGTGATGCTTTTTATTATAAAAAGAAGTGTAAGTCATAATCATACACTACACCATGTAAACGTGCTAGCCCTATTAGTAGAACATTACAGCCACATCCACCTGCTCCTCCAAAGAGATGTAATATTTCCATGCAATGGATAAGCCAAGGCTCATTACAATACTATCGAAGTCTTCTTCAAGATAATCTTAGTAGAAGCTTGGCTGACCAAAAGCCTATACAATGAGTTATAAGGGACTATTTATAGCAAAGGGTGGGGTGACCCTTGACATTCCCCTTTGTGATCGTTCAACTACCCTCATGACTCTTCACCTACTCTATGACTATTACATTCACTCTTGAGACTTTGACTTACACTTGACACGACTCAATAATACAAAGTAGATGTACCCATGTGAAAAATGGCTTGAACAAGCCAAACTAGAAACCACTGTGACTTAGACAACTATATAAGTCTAACTTCTTGACATCCTCATGCTAATCAATAGTAACATATTAGTGCCAAGATTGGTAGTCTCTGATGGTGTCCGTGTGTTCCGATGTGACATCCATATGGAACTTGAACCTTGTCTCCATGGCATCTGGGTACACTACTTGGGCTCCTCTCTCTAACTCATTTTAAAGAATGCGCAACAATGTCCTCAATGTGGTCGGACCAGCAACATACTTATGCATGATGTCTGCACTGATAGGTAAGTCTGGACTGGTGGCGACGCACATCAACTCATCAAAGTATGAGTCAAGCTTTTGTTGGACCTGCTTCTTGGTCTTCGCTTGGGTGAGAGTCCCAAGTGATGGATTCACGTATTTGTACACAACATCCTCCATGCTCTTGAATACTCATGCATGGGAAGCCTGTATGCCAGTGATGAATTGCAGTAGGTCTTCATAGTTCCAGATCTGACTCCGGATATGTGCTTGCAGCTCAACCACATTTGCCTTCATCATCTTGGGAAAATGAAGTGGGGCTCCTTTATACTTCTTCGTCCATGCTCACATGTCATCAACGGCAGCATGTATGTTCTTCAAGATGTGAGCTCTTCTCAAACATGGATGCTGACATCCGTGAAGATGAATTACTGCTTGATGCACGGTACTGAACTTAGAGTACAATGGCCACATAATTGTGTCGAAGGACAACACTTCCTCCAGTATTGCCTTCTTTAGTTTAGCTCGGGCAGACATTGTCACCAAGTCTCCTCCATGCTCAACCACCTATAGTTCCTTCACCATTCCTTCATTCTTAGCTATGAGGAAGCGAACACTAGAGTTGGTGGCTTTGACATACACTCTAGTTGCATCGGCCAAAGTAGCTGGGTCCTTGTGCACATCGGTCATGTTCACTTATTCTTAAACTTGCTCAGGGGATGTTCAGCCCTCCAAAGTTGGCACTTTGTCAGGGTGCACAATTCTATGTTGAGATTCATCAAAGGAGTTTCCGTGCATTCCTACTTCTAGCTGACCACCAAGGATCTCATTGCATCCTTGGTCATTCGAGACTTGCTAATCATCTAGATGCATTGCAGTGGGCGAGTCGACCTCTCTGTGGTGAGGCATGAGGTCAGTGTCCTGTTCCAATTCTGGCTGCTCCATGTCTGCATCCAACTGTTCGAAAGCCTATTCTATCTCATGAGAAAAGTATTGCCCCTGCGAGGGCTCACCCTGTTCACTTGATGCCAGTTGTTTAGAAGAATCAACTACTTGTATGGGCGTTGATTCGTCTGTCTGCACATGATGCACCCCCTGCTGAATTTGTTGATGTTGCGCTTCCTTCTTTTTTTGGCGCATCTTTTGTTCCTTCTAGAGTTGCTCCCTTAGCTCATGCAACTCCTTCTTTGTTTCTTCCATTCTCTTCTTATCTCTCTGCCTTCACGCGATTCACTTTTCGCGCTGCTGCCTCTTATGTTGAATAGCCATAGCTGCTTGTTCTACAAGTGGATCTGCTCGAAACTTGTAGCTTTATTTCTCCTCCATGCGGTCAACAATATTTCTCTTCCCTTTGTCATGCGCAGGTATGCTTGGCTCTGTTGCCTCCGCTGTTGCTACTACTACTGGTGTTTTCTGTGGTGTTGCTTTATGTTGCCATGGTAACCATTCTACGGGGAAACCAACCTATTCATTGGGTCTGGAATGATGGTAAAAATACCTCCATGAGCCTTCCTCAGCCCAATGAAATTCCCCGTGGATCCAATTGAACTGAACTCTCATGCAATGATCCTTGACAATGCAATGTGGGTCATACAGGTTGAAGCTTCGCAGGTCGAACGAGTACTTCTTCATTTGTTCATCTTTGACATACGCATGCTTGATGCTCTTGATCTCATATAATCCAATCCGCAATGGAAGAGTGGGCCAAGGTGCCTTCTTCTTCCACTGCAGCCTAGTTGTTAATCCTGCTGAGACATGATACACTACTTCCTGCATGACAAGCACGTCCAAAGAAAACTTTGGCAGAACATGCAGAGGCTTCTCCGCACTGAACACTCAGATGAACGTGTCGTCTGGTGAGGCATACCAATATGCAATGCCTAACAATGCCTTCATCACTTCTTCTGACATGTAGGGTGGATCCTGTTCGAATATCAACCTGTACATTGGGGCGACAAGATGGTCGGACAGCCGTTTGATCACTCCTCTGAAGCTGCACTCGGAGAATAGCTTGAAATATGTGCTCACAACAGTCTCCGCCAGTGACCATGCCCACTCTAAGCCCAGGAACTCATGTCGAGCACAGACTGCATCTAGAATGTAGGCGGACATATAAATCTCTGCATGCATGCCTTTGTGTGACTATCGAGCCTTCATGACTTGCTCCTTCAGCTGATGAGCCAGTGTGTTAAACTAGTTACATGGTCTTCCTTCTCTAGTCAGTTGGTCCAGCGTGACCACCCAGCTCTGAGGGAAGGTCTCAATGCTCGCTTGGCCACTCAGTCGACATGGAAATATGACCAAGTATTGGTATGCCTTCCTCAATATCTTCGTCTTATAGATTTGTTTAGGGGTCATCTTGAAACAAGCTGGCTCCTTTATCCAATCCTTCAGAATATCTTTGGAGTGACCTCTGTTATTGGGCAAGCTAAACAGAGGGGTCATGACAGTCAGGGACTCATCCTTCTGATACACCTCGTCGTAGTCTCGTGCCCAAAAGGTTGCAAGCTTCTTCCAACTAACACTGCTAAAGGTCATCATTTCGGGGTCAGTGTGGAGACGATCTAGTGAATCATATCTGCACATGGGAATGCAGGGTATCTGCATGAAATTCGGTACAGGCCGGACTTATGAATGTTCGTACACCTGACGGTCTTCAAGTTCTTCCCCAAAAGTACATGTGAATGTTTCATTCACCTCTTTCCACTTCAGTCTGATGTCCTTGTCTAGATACAACTTCATATCTTCGTAGAGCGGCATGCTAGAGGACACATGTTCAACTGTTGTTCCAACTGCAACACCATCAGTGTCCTGGGATCCTGATCTCTTGGAAGTCATTGAGATAGATGAAAACCTAAAAGATTTGGAAACTAGAAGCATGCATGGCAAGAAATATGTCAGTGAAATTAAAGCAAATCTAGGGAAGGTCACAACACATACCTAGGGAGCTGATGAGCAAGATTGCGCAAATTTCATTGGGAGGATGAGTGATTGGCTGACAAAACTATACAAAAGGTAGCTTGGACTAACTGGGAGGCTGAACTGGCAGTTGGATCTACAAAATGCACAATTCAGTTGGGCAGTTGGCTGCTGGGATTGCAAAATGCGTGATTCCAGCTGGGATAGACTGCTGGCCTAGAGAACTTTTGTGAAAAATTTTAGGCCAAGCAGCCATCAACCTCTAGAAATGCACAATTCATGCCAAGAGGTCAATTTTGGGCCATAATGCACAAATTTGGAGAGGAACGTGAGCCTTCATTCTCCAACCTGCGCAATGAAGCCTTGGTGAAGGTAGAGACCGGGTCAAGGTTGGCCCGACTCGCTGATGAGCAACTTAAAGCAAGTAAGTTGATTAAATGCATGATGACACTAAGTGATAGTAGAAGTGATAAACAGTGCATGCAAAACATGAATGGAAGATTGAGAAAACAGATCAACGTGTATGTGGGTAAGGTCGTTCACCGGTTGGGTGAACATCTGTGCAAAACAGTTTCATGCATGCAACAGCAGTGAGATAGCAATGAAAATCGAAATAGAACTAGGAGAAGCTAAAATATATATAAACAATAGCAGGCATTCAAATAAATCAAGCGAAAAACACTCACAGAAGCGAATACACAAAAAGCGACAGAAATGTTGAAAAGGACAAGTTGAGGCCACTTACCCATGAATAGTTGAATCGGATGTGTCGAAGGGTCCTGGATGTGTTGTGGGATGTCAAAGCTCTAAGATCGATGTGAAAGAATGAGCTATGATGCGTCGAATAAATAATTTTGGTCTTAAGACGTGCATGCCACAAATCTAGGAAAAAGCGACACTTAGAGGGAAACTTCTAAAACAACTTTGCATGTAAGCGTCGACTACTAAAAATAGCTCTCTAAATCATGGGATACATTTTGCATGTTGCCTTTTGCTATTCTGGGAAGATCAACTCATGCATGCATGCAAGTCAAGTTTCCTCAGTCTAGGGTGGAACTGGTCAACTGGACTATCCATGCATGCCAGTGCTCAACTGCTTGGGAAAAATGCACATTCCTGACTATAAGATGGGCTGACTACTGAAGGGGGTTGCACAATTTCTGGGCCCAACAGCTGACTGCTACCCAGATTTGCACAAATCTTGGGCTGAACTGCCTGTTGGTGAGAAAATATGCGCAATTCCTACTAGGAGGGTTAGCTGGCAGGATTGCGCAATCCAGAACACCAACAGGTTGTCAGAGAGCATTCTGCAACTCCTGGAGGGAATATTTGTTGCCCTCTAGGAATGTGCAATTTTCAAGGGAAGCTGCTCATCCTGCAATTGGACCAAGTCTGGGTAAGTTGTTAGGGTCCCACCCTAACCCCCTTATTTATGTCATGGGATCACGTCATAGTCAAGAGTCAATAAAGCCCATATTAATATTTGTAAGTGGTTAACCCGCAATTAATGACAGGACCACAGTTAGTTGCAAATGGGCGGTAGTATTAGATAGATGGTACTAATAAAACCCACGGTATTGGCCGTGGTATTGCATGTATGAGTCATATATAAAGGATAGAGACTCCCTGCGAGGAGTATCGTGTCTTGTTTTTGTGATCGAGCTCTGCTCTATTGGAGGTTGCCCCCTCGAAGAGGCCTGTGAACATTTCTCTCTGAATAATAAGATCATTGCTATTCTGTGTTCTGGGTATATTTTCTTCGCATATTCTGTGTTCTCAATATCTTTTCTTCGCACCTTCTATGTTTGGGTATTTCTTTGCAGGTTAAGAGAATAACAAGTGGTATCAGAGCACTTTCCAGGGCTCGGTGGGATCTCCAAATTTTAGCAAATTTTTTTTTGGCTAGAGACGTGTTTCGGCGTCTTTAAACCACGGGATCTGTCGTTAAGCGCATAAACCTGCGGATTTGGGGAGGCATGCACGCAGGAAATACAAGAGGTGGTCACGTCTGTTGGACTCCCTTGTAACCCCTATGGGTACCCCTTCGAGTAGTAGCGCATTAGACAGAACCGCGCACGGACTGTCTTCCACGTACCCTCTGGGTATATAGGAAGCCCCCTAGCTACCTTGAAGCCTCACCATAGATAAACCTTTGGCCGTCTTGTGGCTACAGTACACCGAGAACAGCACTCGGAGAGATTACTCGCCCGTACGATAGGGTAGTCGGGTTGTACGGCTAAGGGTACGGTCGATCCTCCTTAGTTAGAGCCCTGAAACATTGGGCCGAGTACTACTGTCAGACCCTTATGTATATTGCGATCTGTAGCACCTGACACTCCCCAAGACCATAGTTCCCTTTCTATCGGGGGATCACACATCATCTATTCCAGATCAACAGCATCAGTTGTTCCACCATTCAGATCTCTCAGATCCACCAGATCGGAGATTCCAGATTAGCAGCAGCAGTGTTCCACCATTCAGATCTCTCAGACCCACCAGATCGGATATTCCAGATCAGCAGCAGCAGTTGTTCCACCATTCAGATCTCTCAGATCCACCAGATCGGAGTAGTTGTGAAGGGTTCCTGTACCTGGATATAATTTTCGCAGGACTTTTGGCGGCATTGACATTTTGAGGATTTGGCGACTGCAGTATTGATCAGGAAGGAGTAAAACTCCGTTAGGAGTTTTCCAAAAAAAAAAGTCTGAGATCTTCCGAAGTGCTTATTTGTGATCTAGCCCATCAGCATCAGGACAACGAGCTGAGCACGGTGGTACCATTCAATTTCTTAAAAAAAAAAAAATTGGCGGTCCCAATTTTTCATCAAGTTGGTGTATGGTAGAAACTAGAGCTCAAGCAATGGCCAATGAAAGACTAGACAAACTTGAAACAGATATGAACGAGCTCAAAAATACGCTTGATGGACTAGCGAGCATGGTACGGCAAGCACTCGATAAGGGCAAGGAGCCAGCTCTTGAGGAACCCTATAATGACCATATACACCATGAGGGTGAGTCTAGCCACTCTCCTCACGTCTGGCACACCCATCCACCACCTCCCAAGTTGGATAGTCAGCGACCTCCCAAGTTGGATATGCAGAAATTTGATGGTTCTAACCCGTCCGCATGGCTAGCACAAATGAACCAGTATTTCAAATTGAATCGTCTCCAAGATGATTGGACTAAGATTGGAGTGGCGACCATGTACTTGGACAATGAACGATGGCAATGGGTGGAATGGCATCAACGTCGCAATGCACCTTTTTCGAGTTGGGCCCAATTTGCCAAAGCTCTTCAAGATCGCTTTGAACAGGGAGACTCCTTTTTGTGCCGTCTCACTAAGCTCCGACAGACGGATACAGTGGATGAATATATCACCGCTTTTGAAGCCTTAGCCTTCCGCACTCAGCATCTCTCAGATGAGTTCTACACGGAATGTTTTATCAGTGGTCTTAAAGAAGCCATCAAAGCTCAAGTTCTACTCCACCACCCTCCCACATGGACGGAGGCTTGCCAGGTAGCCCGTAAGGTGGAACGTGCCCTAACAACCCAATACAGCCGCACCAATTTCCCCACTAAAGGTCGTCCCCCACAAGCTCACACCACGACTCAGACACTTAAGGTCAAAAAGGTGTCACCTCAGGAAATGGCCGAAAGAAGGAAGCAAGGACTATGTTACTACTGTGATGAAAAATATTCCCCTGGTCATAAATGCAAGGAGCCCAAGTTTTTTCAAATAGATGCCACTGACTACAGCTCCACTGAGGAAGATACACCTCTTGAGGAACCGGAGGCGATCGAAGAAGACAGCCAAAAGGAGATTGTATCTGACGACCCAGTTATTTCGCTCAATGCGTTGGCAGGAATCTCTTCCCCTCAAACTCTCAAAATCAGGGGTTTTCTTAAACATCGCCCAGTAATAGTCCTGATTGATAGTGGAAGTACCCATAATTTCATCCATCAAAAAATCGTCGAAGCAGCGCACTGTTTTGTAAGGGCAGTTTCTAACTTCCAAGTCCAAATTGCATATGGGGGCACAATGAAATGTGAAGGCCGCTGTGAAAATGTCAAACTTCAAATGGGGGATTATAAGTTGAAAACCCACATGTTTGCCATACACATGGGGGGATGCGACATTGTCCTAGGTGCTGAATGGCTCCGCACCCTTGGGCCAATCACAATGGATTTCCAGGAGTTATATATGAGTTTTAAGCAGAACAACTCCACACATACCCTCCGTGGCCTCCAGGCGGGAGCCCCCTCGGTCATCAGCTCGCATCGGATGGAAAAATTGTTAAAAAAGGGCCATCATGGAGTGGTAGCACAATTTAATGCCATCCAGGTAGTCGAAACCAGACCTCTGCCAATTCATCCTGAGATGCAGCAGATTTTAAATACCCATCGGACGGTCTTTGACAAGCCTCATGAGCTTCCACCCTCGCGAGGGGAACATGATCATAGCATCACCTTGGTTCCAGGTGCTCAACCCCCAAATGTGCGGCCATACCGATATCCGTTCACTCAAAAGAATGAAATAGAAAAAATCATCAAGGAATTGTTGGAAGCAGGTGTCATTCGTCCCAGCATTAGTCCTTATTCATCCCCAGTGTTCATGGTCCTCAATAAATATAGGGAGTGGAGGATGTGTCCCGACTTCAGGGCCTTCAACAAGTTGACAGTCAAAGATAAATTTCCCATTCCGGTGGTTGACGATTTGCTGGACGAACTCAATGGGGCTCAATTCTTCACCAAGTTGGATCTTCGATCCGGCTACCACCAAATTCGCATGAAGGAAGTCGACATTCCCAAGACGGCTTTCAGAACTCATGAAGGCCATTATGAGTTCCTGTTCATGCCATTTGGTCTCTGTAATGCCCCTTCTACTTTTCAGAGTCTTATGAATCACATCCTCAAACCATATCTCAGAAAATTTGTTCTTGTCTTCTTCGATGACATTCTCATCTATAGTGGCACCTGGGCGGCACATCTTCAACATGTAGATCTACTCTTGCAACTGCTCCGCAAGCATAAATTATTTGTCAAAATGTCTAAGTGTGCGTTTGGCATGGAAGAAGTTGAGTATTTGGGCCACATTGTGGGGTGTGAAGGTGTCAAGGTGGACCCCAAAAAGATCCAGGCAATGCAAGAATGGCCTCAACCTAAGACCTTGAAGAGCTTGAGAGGATTTTTGGGTCTCACAGGCTATTATCGTAAATTTGTCCGCAACTATGGCCGCATAGCGAAGCCCCTCACTCAACTCCTAAAGAAAAATTCCTTCTTCTGGACCGAGGAAGCACAACAGGCATTTATCGCGCTCAAAAACGCCATGTGTACCACTCCAGTCTTAGCACTACCTGACTTCACCAAATCCTTTGTCATTGAAAGTGATGCTTCGGGTACAGGTATTGAGGCGGTCTTAATGCAGGAAGGGCGACCATTGGCATTCACAAGCCAACAACTCAGTGGGAGGAATCTGGGCCAATCTACCTACGAGAAGGAAATGATGGCCATCTTACATGCAGTCGACACCTGGCGACCTTACTTATTGGGGCGATGTTTCCAAATCCGCACAGATCATCACAGTCTTAAATATTTTTTGGAGCAACGCCTATCCTCCCCACAACAAAACAAATGGTTAGCCAAAATGTTGGGATATGATTATGAGATCATTTACAAGAAAGGGAAAGACAACAGGGTAGCAGATGCATTATCGCGCCAATTTGAGGAGGAAAGTACTCTGCTTGCAATTTCCCTTCCCATTCCAGACTGGATTGAAGAAGCTCGCAGGGAATGGTTTTCACACCCAGGGCTCTCCCAACTCATTTCTCAATTGCAGGTAGATCCTAATTCCAGCACGGGCTACTCGTGGCAGAATGATATTCTTCGCTACAAGGACAGAGTCGTCATATCACCAACATCTACCCTCAAAAGTCGCCTTTTGGCAAAATTGCACTCATCTCCCATTGCAGGACATTCGGGCTTTCAGAAGACGTATGCTCACACCAGAAGATCATTCTTTTGGACAGGCATGAAAAAGGACGTCCTTACTTTCGTAGCCGAATGTGATGTCTGTCAACGCCACAAAGGGGAAACCGTCAACACACCAGGCACCTTACAACCATTTCCCATTCCGGCCTCAATTTGGACGGAGGTTTCTATAGATTTCATTACAGGTCTTCCAAAGTCAGGGAACAAGTCAGTCATCATGGTGGTTGTGGACCGACTGTCGAAGTATGCTCATTTCTGCGCCCTACCCCACCCGTTTACACCAACCTTGGTTGCTCAAACTTTCATGGATCAGATCTTCAAATTACATGGCATGCCCACTTCAATAGTGTCCGACCGCGACCCGATCTTCACCAGCAATTTTTGGCAGGAACTCTTCAGACTACAAGGCACTCAACTCAAACTCAGTACTTCATATCATCCGCAAACAGATGGTCAAACCGAAGCTGTCAACAAATGTCTAGAAACCTACCTTAGATGTTTCACTTCAGAGAAGCAACACCTTTGGGCACAGTGGTTACCTCTGGCTGAATGGTGGTATAACACCAACTATCATGCTACCACCAAAATGACTCCCTATGAAGCAATATATGGTCAAATTCCGCCTTCCCCTACTTCTTATCTCAAGGGATGCTCCAAAGTACAAGCAGTGGATCAACTCCTACAACACCGCGCAACCATGCTCGCCCACCTTCGCGAGAATCTTCATCAAGCTCAGAACCGCATGAAGCAACAGGCCGACCAACATCGCTCAGAGCGCCAATTTCAAGAAGGGGATCAGGTCTTTTTGACGCTGCAACCATATAAGCAAACATCACTCAAAGATAAAGGTTGTCAAAAGCTCGCTCCAAAATTCTACGGACCATACCAAGTACTTCAGCGCATTGGAGAAGTAGCTTACAAATTGGCTTTGCCACCTACGGCAAAAATCCATCCAGTTTTCCATGTATCGTGCCTCAAGAAAGTGATTGGGAACAATTGTCGAGTTCAAACCAGTCTACCTGAGTTAGATGAAGAAGGGTCAATCTGGCTTCAACCTGAACAGGTTCTAGACACCCGAGACAAGCACCTGCGCAGCCGCATTATTAAGGAGGTCCTCGTCAAATGGAAAGACACTCTCCGGAAGATGCAACTTGGGAACCAGCCACTATTCTTCAGCAGTTTCCGCAGCTTCAGCCTTGAGGACAAGGCTCGTCTTAAGGGGGAGGGCATGTTAGGGTCCCACCCTAACCCCCTTATTTATGTCATGGGATCACGTCATAGTCAAGAGTCAATAAAGTCCATATTAATATTTGTAAATGGTTAACCCGCAATTAATGACGGGACCACAGTTAGTTGCAAATGGGCGGTAGTATTAGATAGATGGTACTAATAAAACCCACGGCATTGGACGTGGTATTGCATGTATGAGTCATATATAAAGGATAGAGACTCCCTGCGAGGAGTATCGTGTCTTGTTTTTGTGATCGAGCTCTGCTCTATTGGAGGTTGCCCCCTTGAAGAGGCCTGTGAACATTTCTCTCTGAATAATAAGATCATTGCTATTCTATGTTCTGGGTATATTTTCTTCGCATATTCTGTGTTCTCGGTATCTTTTCTTCGCACCTTCTATGTTTGGGTATTGCGTTGTAGGTTAAGAGCATAACATAAGTAGCCTGTGAGGTGAATGGATCGACTGTGTTTGACAAGCTTCCTTTGTGCGAGGAAAGCACTAAAGCTTGAGTACTTGACGAAGCAAGACAAAGTGTTGTGTAAGGTTGGTAGGGAGGCTCCAAAACAGGCTAAGGCAAAATTTTGGAGCGTGGTTGTAGCCACTACAACACTTGTCAACACATTGGTAGAACTCCAGCTCTCTGCATAGACCTTGTTCGTGAAAAGCAAGTCTAACACCTCTGGAAGTATTGTTCAGTTCTTAGCTCATATTGGTTTCACACTAACTTGATTTTAAGTTGTAGCATCTGCCAGACTCTTGGTCGATTGACACACATTCCAAGCCAAGGCAACATAATTGTTTCGATTTGGGTTGAGGGGTATATAGGTGCACAAGCAATATAGTCGTCAGAGTCTTAGTTTCATCTCTGGTGTTGCTCCACTGCCAGCAGCCTTGGACAGTACCCCGGTGGGGTCACATAGGAGCAAAAGCATGGCTCCACTACCAATGAGCCTGGGCAGTACCCCAATAGAGTTACTTGCATCACCTCCCTGTGCAGGAAGCCTTTAACTTCTTTCACCTTATTCATTTTTTCATTTTGAATTTTTTACTTTTCATTTTTTTCATTTTTTCATTTCCATTGTGCATAACACATTCATTTCAGAGGCGGAAGAGGGATCCCGACTTATTGAGAACAGAGGAGGTTGTTCCTGCAGAGAAGTAGTTTATTATATCTCTGACGTGCCTGTTAAGGTTTTTCCCCTCACCTTACTCTACTTGATTGAGATGACAAGGGTTAACCCAAAAACAATCAACTAGAGAAGGTAACACTAGTTAGCGTGCAAGTGTTTTGTTTACACCAAGGTTTACTTTGAAGAGTACGTATTTTCCTTCGACGTATCATGGACTAAGAGTAACAAGTTCATCATATAGAGGCAAGATGACATATAACCAAGTAGCGATAGTTGTACAAATCCTCTTGTACTTTACCCAACTCATTTTATGAGTCACACATGGTTTCATGCAAACGAACCTACGAATGAACGAAACAAACAACAAAGCAAAGAAAAAGTAGAAGCAAAATGAGAGCAAAGCAAGAAAGAAAACAAGCAAGCAAACAAACAAGCAAACAAAGCATGAAAGTGAACAAGCATGCAAGCAAACAACTAAAAGAAAACACTACTCCTGCTCCTACATTAATGGTGCATGGTCTTGATCACATGAAGTGATACTTCCAATGCAGCCACCGGTGCATTGGTAGACCCATGTGAGTGAAGGCTTGGTCCGTGAGTAACCCAGTTATGTGGACTAGCATACAAGAAAGATATGACAGTGAAGACAGCCACACTTCGTGTTTCAAAGTGCCCACAGGACATAAGTGAGTGCATGTGCATGACGGGTAGTCTGTGGACTTATCATGCTGTTGTGTGACATTACGTGCAACTTTGAAGCAAAATCACACTCTTGACTGAGACATGTAAGCAAACAAAAGAAACAAAGATGACTTGCATCATGCACGAGTGCTTGCAATGTAAGACTCCTCCAATTCATGAGTAATGGGATCGTGCAGTTCAAGTGGAGGAAGTGTGATCTCTGCGTGAGATGGATCTTCAATGCATACAAATGAGTGCTAAGGAGACTTGGGTGACTGAACAGTTTCATGATCAGAAGTGAGACTAACCCCAAGAGAGTGAGGACCTGACATAACCATTAGCTCCAACTGAAGTGCCTCAATAGTCTTGGGTGTATCAACTTCATCATCAGGTAGATCATCATAAACCGGTGGCTTCGAAAGATAACTGTGATAGATACATGATCGTGATAAAAAAAAATGGAAGAAAATGAATTACGAACACCACGATCAGAAAAATCAATGAATTCTTCGGCATCCTCATGATCAGATGAATCAAACAGAGGGGTAGATGAAAAGAGAACAAACTCATCCTCTTTGTTTCTAGAAAAGACAGATGAAGGATCAAGTGGATCTTCAATTAATAACTTATCCTCTCTATTGTCGAATGATGGACCAGCATCTGGTGATTCCTGTGAGTGATCAACAATGGGTGCATCCATAGATGAAGACACACATACAAAATCATGGATGGCAGGTTCACCAAAGAAGCTAGGAAGGAACAAAGGGGGCTTGGACAAAAGGGAGTCATCCTTCACCGAGTGTTGATGTTCAAGCTCCCACTCATACTCTTCATGAATGACAACGCATGTTGGTTGTGCAACACCAACTCCATTAGTGGTTTGTTCCTCGTTCACAACAAGTGAAGAGTCCGGAATGGATGAACACAAGACAACATCATCCGGAGGTCGAAGAAAAGAATGCATATGGGAACTCGAAGGACTCACAACCAAATATATGCAAAAATTAAGTGGAGTGAATGTTTGGAGGGTGTGAATAATGAATAGATGTGCGAACATGATCCTCAGCATCACTAGGCGATGGTGGAACTGTTGACTGAAACGAAGGCAGACAATCTATTTAGACAATGCCTACTTCCACATGGGATTGCACAGTTCCATAAACGAAGAAGGTTGAGCGAGGCTTGACATCAAGCTTCCTCTTGGGATGGCAAAATTTCTTAAGGCAGTACTCGAACTGGTCCCAAAGATAAGCGAACTTCATCTCGATCCTCGGAGCTTGAAACTGTAAGTCACGGAAGCACTACCAAAAATCAATAACGAATTCATGCATAGCCCTCCATTGTTGTAACAGTTTCCGGTAAAGATGGTTTGGATCAAAATGATGGAATGTGTCTTCAATAAGATCACAGAAGTGCTCACATGAGTGCACGGTGTCAGCCAATAGGTGGAGCACACAATGAAATGGGGATTCGCAAAGTGTGAATGCAAGCAGCAGACCAGCTTGTTCGTCAATAAACTCATCCTCCTCATAAATCATAGAAAGGAAGTTATACAAGTGCTCAGGCCAAGCCACTTCACCTTCACCATCGTACGTGTGAGTGGACAAGAGATCGAACAGCTTCCCCGAGATGGAGACATCTTCACGATTCGAAAAACACATCGGGGGAAGAAGAATGCAAGATTCCATGAAAGATATGCAAAGGTTCAAAACTAGATGAGAGGACACTGCTTGTCATCAGTCCCTCCTTCTAGCACCAGAAATGTTAACGGTGCTAGACCTGCCAACATGTCAAGAGGATCTCCCCGGTAAGAAGTCCCAATTAGACCTCAGACCATTTGGTGTATGTGTTATGTCCCTATACTACTAGTGTAACCCCTATTGTTATTAGTGTAACCCCCTTATTATATCATTGTGCCCATGTAGTCTCCATATTGTTATTATTGTGCCCCATAGAATCTCACTAGTGTTATTTTTGTGCCCTTATATTATTGTTGTTATGTCAGCTATGATTATATTATGACCCCTTAGACTCATATATATAAAAAGGAGGTCTTGTCATTTGTATCATCCAAGAATTATTCATTTGTGTAATGTAAAGGAGGTTTCCCCCTTGAAGAGGATAAATTACAAGGCGTTTATATTTCTTTTCTATCTTTTTGTGAGTTGGTTTCATAACATTTGGTATCAAAGTTTTGGATTCTAGGGTTTCCTTGCTCCAAACATGTCATCGTGGAATTTTCGCTATAACTTTTTTGCTACAAAGTTTCAGAAGCTAAAAAAAAAAAAAAACCCATTTGGGAAGAAATCGATCTGAACCTCAAGCCTGAATTTCAGATCTTGTCTTGCTATATTTTCAGAGATATGATCTGAGAAAGTTAGGGTTTTTGCAAGCTCCAGAATTTCATCTCAAACAGGTCATCGTGGAATTTTCGCTATAATTTTTTTTCTGCGAAGGGTCAAACTTTGAAATTAAAACCCATTTGAGACAAAATCTTGGTGAAGCTCAGGTTTGAATTTAAAATTTTTTGTCGCTAAATTTTTAGAGATATAATCTAAGGAAGTTAGGGTTTTTGCATAATCCTGAATTACATTCTAAACAGGTGACCTTGGTAAAATCGTCATAACTTTCTCTTTGAGCATTAGATTGAAATTTCGTAAGAAGATACAGAAAGAGGACGGATTTTAGTTTTCTGTATGTATTTTTTAGATCCAAAGGTCAAAACAATGACACGTGGCACGTCATACAAGTTCACTCTACTGAAACATTATATAATCAAGTCATCTTAGGAGATTGGGAATAACTATTTCTTGGAGAATCCAATTTTGATCAGACTGGAGGCATTGGAAAGAGGACTTAGAGGAGTACTACAGGAACAAATTTCAGATCTTGGAGAGTGTTATGAAACCAGCTCAAGAAAATATCGATCAACGCCTTAGAATTCAGCCTCTTCGAGGAGGCAACCTCCTTTACATTACATAAATGAACAATTCTTGGATGATTCAAATGACAAAACCTCCTTTCTATATATAGGAGTCTAAGGAGTCACAATATAACCCAGCCGACCTAACAATAATAATATAAAGCCACAAAAATAACAATAGAGGGATTCTATGGGGCACAGTAATAACAATATGGGGACAATAGGGGCACAACAATATTAATAAGGGGTATAACTACAATAGTAATGGGGTAATCACTAGTATTATAGGGACCCAACATGCCCCTCTCCTTCAAAAAAGTGTTGTCCTCAACACTTGAGTAGTTCTGGATACTTCTGTATAAAATTCTCATCCTCCCATGTGGAATCTTCAGCGGATAAGTTCTTCCACTTGATAAGATACTCCGAAATTGATCGATTTCGTAGCTGTCAAGTTCTTGTTTCTGTGACTGCTTCTGGTTCCAATATAATTTTTCCTTCCTCGTCAAGTTCTGGCAATATTGTTTGAACTGGGAGCTTGTCGCCCATAACCTAAACATGAAACATGGAAAACTGGGTGCAATCGAGAAGCTGCAGGAAGCTCCAATTTGTATGCCATAGTACCAGTCTTTTGCAACACCTTGTATGGACCATAATACTTGGTGATGATTTATTATCCTTCTTAGCTTGCTTGAGAGACATTTGCTTATATGGTTGTATCCGTAGGAATACCCAATCACCTACATCAAAACTTCTTTCGCTGCGATGTTGATCTGCCTGTTGTTTCATTCTATTTTGTGCCAACACGAGGTTATCCTTTAAGAGTTGGAGGACTTGTTGTTGATGTTCAATGTGATGTTCCACTGCCTGAACCTTAGAAATTTCTCTTAAATATGATGTGATGGATGGTGGATGATACCCATAAAGTGCCATAAATGGGGTCATTTTTGTTGTTGTATGGAAGGAAGTGTTATACCATCATTCAGCCAGAGACAACCATTTGACCCATTGTGTATGTTTATCAGATACAAAGCAATGAAGATATCCTTCCAAACATTTGTTTACTATCTCAGTTTTTCCATCATATTGAGGATGATAAGATGAGCTATGAGCTAAATGAGTACCAAGAAAAGAAAATAATTCTATCCAAAAATTTCCAGTGAAAATGGGATCTATGTCACTTACAATAATCTTTGGGTTTCCATGTAGCTTTTGAATTGTTTCCATAAATGCAGTAGAAACTGTACTGGCTATAAATGGATGTGATAATGCACAAAAGTGTGCGTACTTGGTAAGTCTGTCAACTACCACCATGATGACACTCTTTCCCTCAGAATTGGGTAAACCTGTGATAAAATCCATTGAAACCTCCTCCCAACATTGGCTTGGAATGGATAAAGGTTGTAATAGACCCGGTGTCTTAATTGTTTCAACTTTATTTTGTTGGCAAACCAAACATTCCGCCACAAACTTTTGAATATCTGATTTAAGTCCATCCCAAAAAAATTCCTTCTTAACCCTGTGGTAAGTTTTTAAAAATCTTGAGTGCCC
Organism: Pinus tabuliformis; assembly: GCA_031772625.1. Lineage (NCBI taxonomy): Eukaryota > Viridiplantae > Streptophyta > Pinopsida > Pinales > Pinaceae > Pinus > Pinus tabuliformis. The sequence goes on along the minus strand of CM062810.1, from coordinate 661,983,080 downwards.
TCGTAAGGGAGAAGTGTGCAATTCCATAAGAATCTTTTGTTTTAGCTGGGAATTCTTACATAGGTATAAGCGATATTTGTACCATAACGAATCATTTTGCCAGCTAAATGTATCAGACGTACTGGAATCTTGTTGTAACTTTCGAATAAGTGCCCACACTTCTTTGTCATTCTTCCCTTCCTCCCTTGCTTCGTTTATCCAATCTGGTTGGATAATAAAAATGGTGCACAACAATGCTTCCACATCCTCATCCTTTCTTGAGAGTGCAACTACCACCACATTTTGCTTCCCTTTTTTTAGATGATTTCAAAGTCATAACCCAACATCTTTGTGACCCACTTTTGTTGCTCTTCAGAGGATAATCTTTGTTCTAAAAATTATTTAAGGCTATCATGATCCGTTTTTACCTTGAAGTGTCTTCCCATTAGGTAGGCAGGGAGTACCGAATCAAACTGCATTTGGATCTTTCAAATGCAAAGTAGAGGGCAGCTACTCTAGCTCAGTTTCTGGGCATGTTTATGATTTGAAGAGCTGATCCACAAGGACTCTAAATAAGCTCTTAGTGATAGCTTTTCATCCTCCTTTTCATCCCTTAGTGTGTACTTGACTGATAGCTTCTGATTTGGCCAAAAACAGTGAATTTTTGAGCAATCTGTGACCCGGAAACTGAGAAAAACGAAAGTTTGAATCTTCAGTGCAGGCACTGTGAAGGCAGTCTGCATTTCAGCGCAGTTCCCGAAGGGGCTACCTGCGTTGAAGGTCAAACTGCCAGTGTACTACCTGCGCTGAACTAGTTTTGCCTAGTGCTACTGGGTTTCCCTCCTGTTTATTGCCCTATTTTCACCCTTGTTTTTGCAGCCTATTACCAGTCAATGTACCTATCTGAAACCAAATTTCCTTGCCACTATTCCGCCTCGGTTGTATAAAGAAACTGTGTTTGTTCTTTGTGTATTTCTTGTATCATTTGCAGTTTCCCATAACGAAAGTGAACTAGTCTTGTTGTGGCCTCTTAGATCTAGACCTGTGATAAAGTGTCGTTCTGATCTTAAGAGTTAGTTTGTCTGTTGTTCATAGCTGATTAAACTTTTGCTTTCGTCATATGGTTTGAATTTATATATTTCTAGTGTCGAAACAAGTAAATCTTAAGGTGTCTTTTGATTTTGGACAAGCTTGTTTGCTTTCACTTGAAATTGAATTCAAAATTATACAACAGCTTTCTTTTTGTATTACATCAACATTAAGAAAGAGAAAAGAAATACTTGCATTGTGCATGTGCATTATGACAGTTTGCATGTCGATTTAGGAAAAAGTGCATTAGTGTGTGCTCTATGATCTGTGTGAAAAGATGATGTCTATCTTTTCCCTCAGTAGTTAAGATTTTCAAAGTTGAAAGATTGAAAAGCTTGCTTATCATCTTAGACTGCATTTAGGAGTGTTACTATACATCTCGTGGTGATCCATAAAGGCAAACTGCTAAACAAGATCAACCTTAAAATAAATTGAATTTACATAACAACGCATTGAAACATAACGCAAACACATAGAGGTCTAAGCTAGAGACGTGTTCCGGCGTCGTTAAACGTGATATCTTAGCGTTGAGTGGTTGGGTGATTCCTCCACAGTGAAGCGATAAGTATCAATACGGACTTGTGCTCCCACGTACCGTCGCGTATATATTGGGAGACCCCTATAGGAACAAAGCCTTTATCCATAGGAAACCGTGTCGGCCGCCCTACTGATCGCAATGCAGTGAACACAGCATTCACGAAGATCGACCACTCGTACCGTAAAACGTATTCTGTGGTTTTGCGAAAAGTTTGGCACACCCTCTGCCTAGAACTCCAGAGCAGTTTCTTTTGGCCTTTTTCAAACTCTATAACTGAAAAAGTCCATCCGAGCATTTGTCACTTCGGGCTCGTTAAAACATCGAAGGAGACTAGAGTCATCATTAGCTTTTTCTTGACTCTTTAAAACTGAAAAAGCAAGTTGTGTCTAAAGCGTCGTTAACAATTTATTTTAAACGGAACAATCACCTTTTATTCCTTCGTTGATCTTCAAAGTTAGTCTACCTTCATCACAAAGTTCTTGTAGAATCGCTAGGAAATCTTTTGGATAGACTAAATATGTCTGAACAACCATCGACATCCAGGACTGTGTCATCCGACACAGCAGCGGCAGAACCTCCTGCTGCTACTCCAACGATGTTCGCTGGTATACCATCTGTCCCGGCAAATTGTCAACAACAAGCTGGAGTCCAATCAGAGACTGTTTCGACGACATGGTTAGTTCCTATTTCTTCATTCGGATTATCATCTGGTATTTCTTATGTTGAAACTCAACAACTTGATCCAATGTGTCTTCAAAGGCCAATCTACCCTTTAAACACTGGATTGCCACCATATGGAGGGCAGTATGCCTTTTCATTGTTCCCCCCCAGAGAACAACCATATGGGAGTTTACAACAAAGTTCAGGTCAAACTGGAATTACATCCAGCGGATGGGTACCAATACTGCCTCAGCAACCAAGGGTTGCATATTCAATGCAACCAGTCCACCCTGTGTCGAATGTTGCCACTATACCTGGTATGTTGATTGCGTCACAAGTACAAGCGCTACATGTTGTATGTCAACCCCAAGTTTCTCAGGTTGCCATACAACAGCCTCTTGTCTCGACAACTCAATCACAACCTCCGGTTAGTGCCTCCTTATCTGGAGCGACTCAGGCTCAAACAAGTACTATGACACCTCATCTTGGTCAATCATCCAGTATTGGACAACAACAAATGGTCCAACAACCGGAGCTGGTTCAAACTCAACAACCGCAATTCCAGCAATCATATCAAGGACCCGAGCAACAAGTCTTTGTAAGTAATGGGCAACCGTATAATAACGGTTATGCCCATCAAACTTGTCAAAGTTGCCAGCATCAAATACATTATTCTGGTATGCAAAGACCCACTGCTCAGGCGATTCCATCTTATCCTGGGTATGCTCCGCCTAACCTGAATCAACAGTTGCCCTTTGTAGCAACTCTAGAATTACCAGATCTAAACCGGCTGACGAATGATCCAATTGCTTATGCCCCTTGGTGGCCAGCGATTCCTCATAAACTTCCATCGGACATTCCTAAATTCAATGGAAATCCAGGTGAAGACCCATCGAATCACGTCATGACTTTTCATCTGTGGTGTTCGTCGAACACCCTGAACGATTATTCGATAAGGCTTCGCCTTTTTCAGAGGAAATTGACGGGTCCAGCGGCTAAATGGTATATTGAATTACCTAGAGCCTCTTTCGACAATTTCAGTTCCCTAGCCACGACTTTCTTAACCCATTTTCAATTACCGATAAGGTATGAAACTGGAACGGAAATCTTAACCAACTTCAAGCAGACGACGGCCACACATATATCCGATCATATACATGAGTGGCGTCGTCGTCGCAGGATGGTAAAGACTTATGTTCCAGATCAGCTGTTAGCTGAATGGTTTATAAAGTCGTTACTTCCGGCCATAACGGAAGATGTGGCCAAGGGGGGAGTCGTAACGGAGGAGCAAGTTATTGCTCGTGCACAATATCTAGACTTAGTATATACTCAGTCCGGCACGCTCTATGATAAAATACCTGACGCCCCTAGACCGGAATTTTCAATTCCTCCTCCTCCTAAATCAAATAGTGACTCTCATGCCGGCGATGGCGTGATTGGCGCAACAGACATGAAATCGACAAAGGCTATATCTAAAAAGGCCCGTATGATTTCCGGTCAAAATGCAAATGAGGAACTTCTTGCCTCAGAAGTAAGTACCGTGTCGGACGACAACGGCAAAAGACTGAAGCAACCAGGGGGCAAGAAGAAAAAGAAAGGGAGAAAAAGGAAACCCCCTACGGGGTGTCATATATGCGATGAGGATCATTGGACAGCAGATTGTCCATACAAAGCTGAGCTTAAAAGATTCTTAAAGAGTTCGAAAACCTCAGCTGTGTTGACTGATCCGTTTCCAAGCCCGAGAACCGAACTGGTTGCTAATCAAAATGCTTCCCGATCCCAAGTGCTTATGTTGTCTGTATCAAAGCAGCAAAATGATGCTTTGACGAGGAATAACGATTACAAGGATCCAAAGCTGTCGAACAACAAGGCTAATGAACAACCTAGTAGTTCGACAACAACTTTGACCGAAGTTGTGCCACCCATCGTCCCTGAGCCAATGATAAAGTCGCAAAAGGGAGCAGTACACAAATCGACATTTAATCCTTGTGCCAAAATAGCACAGATAGAGGACCTGGCCCAATCATCGTCCGTTATGTCGACACTTGAGGTACCGCAAAATTGCTTCTCCCAAGAGCAAGCTTTATTATCAACAATAGGTGGAATTGACCCAATGGATTCCAATCTTGTGGCCTTTGATCATAAAGGATATGACCCTCAGTTACCAGCTCAACTAGCTTTCCTTATTCAAGTGAAAGCCCTCAACAAAACTGTTCATCGAACAATTATTGATGAGGGGGCATCTACATGCATAATGTCGATGAGTTGCTGGAAAACTTTAGAATCTCCAACCTTGTCGAGGTCTGCGACGACGTTAAAAGCATTCGACGAAAGGACATATACCCCATATGGTATACTAAATAACTTGAAAGTTGAACTAGAGGGAAAAACGGTAGAAATAGATGTTGAAATCATCGACGGGAATCTTGATTACAACATCCTGCTAGGAAGACCATGGATATATGCCATGGCAGCTGTTGTGTCGACCTATTTTAGGAAGATTTCATTTCCCTTCCAAGGAGGAATTACAATCGTTGACCAACAAACGTTTCTCCCCAACAGTTCACAAGTTACGAGAAGCATTCCAATGATCCATGGAAGGAATCATTCGCTCCAAAATATCGGAGTAGGTCTCCTAAAAGACCCTGCCTTAATGGGTACTTTTGCCCTACCGCCTCCGAATAATCTGGCGGAAGTGGCCGCAGTGGAATATGAAACCTTCTATATCTAATGGATTTGGACTCCGAGGACGGTTCTTATCTCGTGTCAACCTCGTTAAAAAATGAAACAAGGAGTCATGAGGATAGTTCTTATCTCGTGTCAACCTCATTAAAAAATGAAACAATCCCCTTTCCAAATCTCAAAGGTAAACCTTCATTCCAACCACCGAGTTGAATGCAATGAAGCTTGGGGGGCATGCACCTCGATTTGCGTTATTATGCCGGGGGCATGCAAACTTACCTACGAGCAGTTTTAGCATAAAGTTCATGCTCGTTAAAAAATAAACGTAAGATCCGAGCAGTTTTAGCACATAGTTCATGCTCGTTAAAAAATAAACATAATATTGAGCAGTGTTTTGGCGCATTCAAGCTCATTAAAAAATGAACCCATCCCGGTAAATAACCATTGAAGTATGTAACCTGATCAACCATAAAAGCCTTGGTCGTGTTTGTGCACCGTCACCTCCACTTTTCATTTGGCCGATCGTTTACCTCCATATGATTGTTTACCCATTTTTGAGGAACAGCTGCGAAGAGTGATTTCACCTAGCCATCCTTGTGACACTGCCGTGATTGGAAAATTCCAACCTGTACCTGGAATCAGTTGCTATCCCTGTTTATCACTCATTCCTCAAAAGACGAGTCTTCTTTAAGCTCTTTTCAACTGACTCGTAAAATATGAAAAGATTGCCGGGTTTTGGCCTTCCAGCTCGTTAAACGACCGGAAGAGCTATCCCTCCTCTAGATTTTAATCTTTTTGGACCTGAGGGATTATTGCACAAAAAGATCGAGCGCTTGTTTTGTTCGGCTCGTTAAAACTATCGAAAACTCATCCCTTCTGTATTGTTTTATACTTTTTCGGACTTAAGGGATTAGATGACGAAAAAGGAATTTTGGAGTTAACTTTATGTACCTTTTCAGACTCTCTAAAAATGAAAAGGACCGAGTTTTCTTTGTCGCTAGACTCGTTAAAATGATTAAATAGCGACAAACTTGTCTTTAGACGAGAACGAGTTTCCCTATCGCTAGGCTCGTTAAAACATAGCGATGGGCTTGCCCGAAGGGCAGGTTATAGAACAAGCATATGTTATCCTCCTCAAGCTTGAAAAAAATAAAGAGGTACTGGTCAGAAATGACTGGGGAAAAATTGGGAGAACCTCAAAGCTTTAATGGTAGCAAGTCGCTCTTGGACATGACACTTTTCCTCCGTATCACATCGGGTTGGGTTGTTTCATTCACCGGTCTCATCACCATGGTCTCGCCAAACCATCCACATTTGGGGTAATGCTACCGATCCATCGCATCAGTGTCGTTATATGTTCAAGAGATGTTGTTCAGAAAGTGTCAACCGTGTCCCATCCACTGCCATACATTATCCTTCATCCATCCATGATCGCCACCCTGAATCATATTTCACAGATTGTTTTCACCTCCACTAAAATCGTTAGCTCCGTTCCGTGTCACTGATGTGGGATTCATTAAGGCCCTCCTTTGACGGATCGCTTCTTGTCGACTTCAGCTCATTATCCAAGAAGTTGATCTAGGAACAACCCCTTCAGTACTTTGAAGCTTGCATGCCTCAATGGCAAGTTTCTCACTTCCGGCGACAGGTATACATCAATGACCTTCGACCAGAAGATTTTGCGTGGTGTTCGACGCCAAGTCCTTTATTCACACCACGTGAATTGTACTGCAGTACCTTGAGGGTCATTATCATTATCGGTGATTCCTCTCGCGCTTGTTAACGGTTTACATCATTGACCGGTAATCAAGCGATGTCTTTCCATGTTCGACTTCAACGCAATTCTCGCATGGATCGACTTGTACTTAGAGTGAAGATCGAACGAGTTTGAAGACCCCGGATCTAGTTTCATCCATCCGGGCTGCGATATATATTCAGGAAACATAAAGACATTTGACATGTACATCATTGCAGCAGATGATCATCCTACTCAAAGGATGATAATTTCAGCAGAGAATTATCAGTCTACCATCAGACGATCGTCTGTTCTATGTACCAAAATGAATTTATAAAGCTGAGCATGGGGATGCCCGCCTCAGCTAGATCATGAAAGCAGAATGAAAAATAATGTATTGTATTGTATTTTATTACAGGTCACCTCTCAGCGATTGAATGAACTTCGAATCCCCCTGATAAAGCATTTCACCCGATAAACGACCTCATACTTTAGGGGGCAACTGTTATAGACATTTTTGTGCCTTACAGCATGAAGCATGAAATGTCAATAATCTAAGGGATCCAAAGTCCCTAAACATGTTGTTCCTACCCATAGAGGAACAAGGTCAGCAAACCACAGCACTGAATATCAGTTCTCCACCTGAAAACACTAAAAAATAAGCTAATTATGGATCATGTCAACTGCTCCACTGAGCATCTGCGCTGAATGTCAACTGCTCCACTCTGTACCTGCGCTGAATGTCAACTGTAAAGAAGGCTACCTGCGCTGGGCGAGTTTGGCCAAGTGGCACAGTCATTCCTCAAGGTGTCAATGCCCAGGAAGCTTCCAAAATGACACTTGGATCAGAGAATTCGCCTAGTGATGAGTAAGAGGGTCTAGATCTCCAAGTGGAAGCAAGAACCTCCAAGTGGACTCAAGAACTGAAGAATAACTGAAGTGGGAGAGGACACTAGTCAGCTCCATGCCAAGCTCAAGCTGACTCATCCTTTCTCCAAAACTCCTATATATAGAGCTCTCTCATGAGGTCTAAGGGGGCTGGAATCTTGTGAATGTAAGGAAGTGCTGTTGGTTTGAGTATAGAACTATTGGGTGATTTGCTCGAAGGAGGTGAAGAGGAGATTTCTTTCTGCTGGGAGGTGATGCTGGATTGGGCCTTTTATGGTTGTATCACTTCTTGAACTTTACTTCTTCCATTAATAAAGCATTTGAGGTTCTTCTATATGCATGTGTCTCAATGGTGTATTGTTATACTTGTGTATTTGATTTATTCTAATCCTTGAATCAATTATGAATGTATGCTTCTTGTAGTTTCCCTCTCTTGCCATTTTGTAGGATCTTGGTGTAGCTGGGCCAGTGAAAGAGCAAGGAGCTGGGAGCAAGCAGCAAAGAGAGAAGATTGGATCAAGCATTAGCGGAAGACATCGGTTAGTGGATCTCTTCCTCCTCTCTCTTACATCTCATAAGGAAGTAATCTCAAATAGCTTTGCTTTGATTGTTGCTGAGGTACTATCACCCTTAGAGTGGGATAGGGTCAATCCGTATTGGATACTTTTCCCAACAACACCAAGGAAGCATCGTTCAAAGTGTCTAAGAAGGCCAAGGAGCATAAAGATCATCAAGATTGCTCCAGTTGTGAATCTAATCAGGAGTTGGCTCAATTTGCCAGGAAACTAAAGTGTGGCTTAGGAAAATATAAAGGGAAGTTGCCCTTTAAAAGATTTGACTGTGGAAGAGTTGGACATTTTCTGTCTGAGTGACCTTACAAAGAAAGGACAAAAAGGGAAGATGATAAAAAAATTAGAAACAAATCTAAAAGACATTAGAAGAAGAAGTTTTATAAGAAAAAGGGGATCTACTCCAAAGAGGATAGTTCAACACCAGAGTCAAACAACGAAAACTCTTCAAAAGATGATTTAGATAAGTATTTACTTATGGCATTTGGAGTAGACTCCAAGAAACAAAATATTACTGACTCTGAAGAGGAAGAAGAATAAGTAGGAGTAGTGGACTTTGAAGGGGAACTCATCAGTGCTCTTGATGAGTTAAAGAAGGCAAAGGAGAAAGAAAAAGCAACTAAAAGAACAATGACAACGTGTTGAAGAAGGTATGTATAACTCCGACAATGAGGAGTTTTTTTATCAAAAATAAAAACTTGAAGAAGCCATTAAAAGCAAAGATAGTATAGCCTTTCTACTATAAGAAAAACAAGGAACATGTGAGAAACTAGAAGAATAGAACAAGCATTTAAAATAGGAGTTGTTCAAGGTAAAGAAGGAAATGATCTCAAAAACATGCAAAGATGAGATTTTGTCCCTAAAAGTCAAATTAGAAGAAGCTAAATGAAAGGAAGAAGTTCTTCAGGATTTAATCCATGAATGGGAAGAGAATTGTTAGAGTCTCGAGGCAGAGGTCATCTCTCTAAGAACAGATCTTGAGAAAATGAAGATCGAGAAAGGTATAAATGAAAAATTTGTAGAAGGAATAAGAAATCTAAATCAATTTCCAAACAATCAAAGGTCTCCAAGAAACAAAATGGACCTGGGATACTCCAGACCATAGGAATCTTCTATGGGAAAGATGAACTTCAGGACCGCAGGATTTGAGGAACCTCATAGCTATGCAAAGGTGTATAAAGAAAGAATCAATGAATTCGACATTTCTCAATGGAGATCTAGAAGAAGAAGTTTATATTGAGAAGCCAGAAGGATTCACACTCATCGAAAATGAAGGATTTGTGTGCAAATTGAAAAATGCCTTATATGGACTCAAACAGGCTCCCAGAGTCTGGTACGCAAGACTGGGTCGTTACCTTCAGTAATAAGGATTTAAGAAAGGTATTGTAGATAACAATTTGTAGATAAAGTCTGAATATGATCATCTACTAGTTGTATAGTGTACGTGGATGACATAATCTTTGGCAGTGACCTAGAACAATTGGGACATCAATTCACAAATTGTATGTAGACAGAGTTCAAGATGTCCATGATCAGAGAATTGTCCTTCTTCTTAGGATTTCAAATTTCTTAGTAAAAAAATGGGTATTTATCTCCCAATCCAAGTATTTACGAGAAACTCTGAAGAATTTTCAGCTGGAAGATTGCAAGACAATTAGCACTCTTATGGTTACAGGTTGCAAATTGTGTAAAGAAGATGAGACACCGCTGGTAAATCAAACTGAGTACAGATCAATGATAGGAAGCTTATTGTATCTCACTGCTTCGAGACTAGACATCATGCAACCAATGGGTCTTGTGGCCAAATTTCAAGCTTTCCGTCATGAAAGTCATGTCATCATTGTCAAAATGATTTTCAAATATCTTCAAGGAATAGCTTATTATGGACTATGGTATGCTAAAAGTAGAGAGTTTAAGTTGAAGGCCTATACTGATGTTGATTGGGCAAGCAATATTGATGATAGGAAGAGCACCTTTGGTGCAACATTCTTTTTGGGAAACTTCTTAGTGTCTTGGGTCAGCAAGAAATAAAACTCCATTTCTTTATCAACTGCTGAAGCAGAGTATATTGCAGTTGCCACTTGTTTCTCGAAAATTATATGGATGAAGAAAAACTTGAAGGACATTAAGGTAGAGTTGACTGATCCCATTCCAATCATGTGTGATAATACTAGTGCCATCAATATCTCTAAGAATCCTGTCATGCACTCAAAGACCAAGCACATCCCTATCAAGTTCCATTTCTTAAGAGAGCAGGTTGCAACTAATGTTGTTCGACTTGAATATGTGGCCACTAAATACCAACTTGCAGACATCTTTACTAAGCCATTGGCAAGAGAACCCTTTGAATATCTCAGGCAACAGATAGGGGTTGTGACTCCTCCTCCCAAATGACTCAATTATAATGTGTGTTGGCAGCTACTCAACATGTGGGATCAATTGAAGAGTAGGCTGCAGTGGTTTAGGGGGAGTTTTCAAGAGCATCCTTTGCCATTGATGCCAAAGGGGGGAATATTACTGGTGCATCGGATAAGAACAACAATGAAGAAGATCGTGACTGGTTTTAGGGGAAGATTGTGTTGTTGCCATCAATGCCAAATGGGGATATTGCTAGACATTTGACATTGTCTGATTGATTGGTAGCACTTGGTATGTTGGCATTGATGTCAGCCAAACTAGCATTGGATGAGAAGAAATAGATGATAGCATTGATATGCTTGATGTGTCGAGCTCAAGGGGAGTCCTATGGTTTCTGTAGTGCTCTATAGAGAATCATCATAGTAGCAGGCTTATTGGAGAATTCATAAAATGATGGCTATGATGGTTGGGAGTCCCAAACTTTGGAGGAGAATTTTCCTCAAGAAATCAATTCAGATACTCTTGGATTTAGCAAAGTTGGTCAATGCTCGGAAAGATATTTCCAACGATATGTGGAAATTCGTGAATGGATCCGGTATCAAAATTTATTGATAACCGAAGTAATTGAATTCCTTAAAAGTAGGCTGAATTTCAGAACCAGAGGAGAAGGTTGAATTTCAAAACCTTGAATTTCAGAGGTTCGGAGGCTCAAAATGTCAAAAGGGAAAATTTCTGAAGGCTGAAATATCAGAAGGTTGAATTATCCGAAGTCAAAGATTTCGTAACCTCAATATAATTGTTTTTTGAGAAAGTTTTGATCTGATACCAGGGCGCTGATTCTCGGAACTTCAAAGGTTCGGGAGGTCGGAATATTGGAGGTTGGAGATTTCGTAAACTCAATATAATTTATTTTTGAGAAATTTTTGATCTGATACCAAGGAGTCGATTATCAGAACTTCAGGACTTTAGAATTTCGGAGGTCCAAGTCTCAATCAATCGAAAGGTTAGCATATTAGAGTTTCGTAAGTAATTATTATTGAATTCTTTAAAATCACCGAGGCTTTCACGAAGCAGGATTTACAAAGAAATTGTTTGTAAAACCAAGGACTGAAGAACCCTTTCTCTCTCCTTAGACATGACATATGGCAATCGTTGATTGGCCCTCAAGAGTTGATAGTGGTAGATGACATTAGCATGACGTGACTATACGAAGGACATGTGGCAGTCAGTTTCAACATTATTGGGTGGCGTAATGGGGAAAATTCTAGTGACACATGTCACCACTAAGGAGACGCCACGTGGGATTTACTACAAGAGCATGACGTCATCCTAGAGGTATATCGAAGGTCGAAGATTTCATAACTCTGTTGTAATTTCTTTTTGAAAAAATTCCAGTACCAGGGAGCTCCGATGTTGTTGGTGCATGGTCATGGAGCCCAATGAACCAAGGGTGTAGAGCAAGGCTTAGCACCTAAGTGTTGTGGAGACGCTACATAGGTATTTAGAGGTTGGAGATTTCGTAACTCCTCTGTAATTGAATTTTGAGAAAGACCCGACACATGGAACTCTGATGTTGATTTTTGGCGGTTGGTCATGGAAGCCCAAAGAACCAAGGGCAGAGAGAAAGTACACAAGGGGATAGGCCCCTGGCAGAATCTTGAAGGCCTTACCACCTAAATGCTATGTCGCCAGTCACAACACCCAGTCCTATGGTTTAAAACAATAAGCGGCAAAGCAAAAGGGGATAAAGGTCAATCAGAATCTTGCGATTTTGTAACATCTCTTTAATAAAGTTACGAAATGATTAGGCTCCGAAATTACAGCACAAAGGTGTATGAAAGATGAATGAGTCTACATCTAAGAGTAAATGCGCACATAATATTTGGTTGATGGAGTCAATGGAGATTTTCGTAGGAAGGAGACAAAGACAAAGATCGTTGGGTCAAGGCAACAAGGACCATGATTACGCAGGATGATTTAAATGGAGTCTGTCACGAGATGAGAAGTAATCCACATTTTATATCCCCATGCACACTTCATTGAATTAAATGAAGAACAGAGCCTCAGGGTCTGGAGGTATAATTACAGTTCAGAGAAGCCATGTTGAATATCATTTCAAGCCCTGTGAGCAATTAATAAGCAAGGAAGAACCTTCTGGGAGTGTGCAGGTTGACTGAGTATTTATGTCTTAGCATGGGAACACTCAGGTGCCCATCCTCATGTTTAATGTTGCGGTAGAGTTCAAGCAAGAGACGCAACAACAAGATGGAAAAGCCAAGTGCAGGAGTACACTCAGGCAGTGTGAATGGGGAAATGATGGTTGGCAAAGACATCATTGATCACAATGCAGGAGAGGAACAAAACCATGGAGAGCAGTTATGCAAAGTGGGTGAAGCAGTATTGTTGCAAAAGAGCAGTGTGGAGAGTTGTGTGCAAGTGTGCATTGCTAAGGAGAGGAGAAGTGTGCATGTGTTGCATAAAGATGTTGTATGTGCCTATACTGCAGAGAAAAGGGGCAGAGTGGGCCAGTGTTACTGCGTGAGGTTGAGAGTTCTTATGGAAGCATAGAAGGCCAAGAGTAGAAGTATGATATTGCAATGAATCAGATTTGTATTTATCTGTATATGTAATTTCTCCTCTTTTAAGTTTGAAAATTGTATGAAAGGTAAAACAATGGCTAGGGCAGGTAGTGGTTTGCATCCATAAGAGGTTGGTGCCTCTTGGAAAATAGGTCCTTGCTATATTAAGAGGGTCGGTGCCTCCTGCGAGTGGATGCTCACAAATAAATTGATGTAATTATTTAGTTGCTTAATTCACATTATAACAACAAACAGATTGGTGGTTTTTTCCCTTTGGGTTTCCGCGTTGTTATCACCCTATAAGTGAACCTCTAGGCTGAGAAAGGTTTATAAGGGTAACCACAAACCTCTTTTAGCTAGAAAAATTGCCTTTTCCAACCGGAGGGGGCTCCCTCACTTAAAATAAAGGTCAAACTATCTAAACAATAATGCTCATGACAGAGGCTGGATTTGTAAAGGTAGATAAGATTTAATGAAGATGGTTGATTGACTTGAGAGGAAGGGTCACTAAGCATGGATCCATCATTCAAATTTTATATAAAATTATCAAAACTTCTCATGAGACACTTATGAAACAGAGGCATGGCATGTACTATTTCAAGTCAGAACATTTATCATAACATAGGATGAGTTTTGAAAATAACTTGAAATTACACAAAGATATTCAACCACATGTAATAGAGCATGAATTGAATTCTGAAACATATATTTCATGATCAAATATCTAGAGGAATACCATAAAGGAGCACGTAGCTAAAGGTGAATTCCATTATAGTTTAGAAAGGAGAGCAGTCATTCAGAGCATCAACATAGATGAATTCTGAAAAACTATTTTAGAGCCAATTTAAAAGTGAAAATTTGAACAAAGACACAGTGAATAACATACACATAAGAAAGGTCACAAAAACTTGAAATCCATACCACAAGAATCTCTGGTCAAGTGGAAAATTCACTGGAATGATAATTTATTTCAGTAAAAGAAAATACATACACATGCCTTCTCCTCGAATCTAAACCCTTTTCTCTTGTTTTGTTCAGTTTAAATACATTAGGCAGAATGAAAAATCAAAATTAGATACCATGTATCTTTTCATCCACTTGAGAGGATTGAACCATCTTCAATTTAGAAACAAGAAGTTTTAAAAGCTAAAAACTAAGATAAAGCTAAAATAAAGCTGAAACATCCTTTCTGATAAAATCATCTTTATATTATCTACTTCTCTAATCCCTATCCATATTTTTCTATCCATATCACTAATATCATAATAGCAAGGTCCAAAAGTGATTTGAAAAGACAAAAAACTGAAGGATGAGTTGCGTAACAATTGTGTAGTAGGCTCCAACTTAGCATAGATATGGGTTGCAATGAGTGAAATTGAGCTGATGAGGGTGATGACAAGGGTGTTGAGTTGAAGTAAGACCCATTTGATACCTCCTTCCACATGTACAAAGCTCAGAAATACCCAGTCAACAGTTGCGCAACCAAATTTTAAATTTTTTATTTTGGCTATCCTTTCCCGCTCCAAAACAAAACAATGTCTAACAATTCATGTTGTGGGGGAAAGTATCCAACTCGGAATGACCCTAACCCACTCTAAGGGTGACAGTTCCTTAGCAACAGCTGAAGCAAAGCTATCTAAAGTTACTTCTTTATGACATGCGAGAAAAGAAAGGAAGAGATCCACTTACCGATGTCTTGCGCAAATGGTCGATCCAATCTCCTCTATTTGCCGCTTGCTCCCAGCTCCAAGTCTTTTCACGGGCCCAGCTACACGAGATCCTGCAAACAAGACAAAGAAAGGAAACTACAAGAAGCATGCATTCATAACTAATTCAAGGATTAGCATAAATCAAATACGCAAGTAAGACAACACATCATTGAAACACATGCGAATAGAAGAACCTCAAATGCTTTATTAATATATGGAAGTAAGGTTCAGGCGGTGATACAACCATGAAAGGTCCAATCCAGCATCACCTTCCCGACGGAGAGAAATCTCTTCTTCACCTCCCTCAAGCAATCACCCAATGCTCCCAACTGCAAACCAACAGCAATCCTTTGCACTAAATTCCGGCCTCCCAGATCCCATGGGATGAGATCCTTATATAGAGTTTTGGAGTGAAGATAAGTCAGCTTGATGTGTGACTTGTTGTCCTCTTCAACCCCAGTTGTTCTTCAGTTCTTCACTCGGAGTTTCTACCTTCCACTTGGAGTTTTAGAAGCTCTTAACTCATCATTAGGCGAATCTTCTGATCCAAGTGTCATTTTGGAAGCTTCCTGGGCACTGGCACATTGAGAAAAGATTCCTCCACATGTCAAAGTACGCCCAGCGCAGGTAGCCTTTGTTGCACTTGCTATGCAGCGCAGGTACACCATAGAGCTTTTGACTTTCAGCGCAGATGCTTAGTGGGGCAGCTGCTTTGATCCAAAATTGACCTGTTTTTGAGTGTTTTTCAGTGGAGAACTGATTTGCAGTGTTGTGGTTTGCTAACCTTGTTCCTCTAAGGGTAAGAACAACATGTTTAGGGACTTTGGATCCCTTAGATTATTGACATTTCATGCTCTATGCTGTAAGGCACAAAAATGTCTATAACAGTTGCCCCCTAAAGTATGAGGTCGTTTATCGGGTGAAATGCTTTATTAGGAGGATCCGAAGTTCATTCAATCGTCGGGAGGTGACCTGTAACAGAATACAATACAATACATTATCTTTTCATACTTTCTTTTCATGATCTAGCTAATGCGGGCATTTCCCATGCTCAGCTTTATAAATACATTTGTTGTACATAAACAGACGATCGTCTGATAATTCTCTGCTTTTAATTATCATCCTTTTAGTAGGATGATCATCTGCTGCACATGTCTATGTTTTTATCTCCTGAATATATATCGCAGCCCGGATGGATGAAACTAGATCCGGGTCTTCAAACTTGTCCGATCTTCACTCTAGTACAAGTCGATCCATGTGAGAATTTCTTGAAGTCGAACATGGAAAGACATCGCTTGATTACCAGTCAATAATGTAAACTGTTCACAAGCGCGAGAGGAATCACCGATAATGATGATGACCCTCAAGGTACTGCAGCACAATTCACGTGGCGTGAATATAGGATCTGACGTCGAACACCACGCAAAGTCTCCTGGTCGAAGGTCATTAATGTATACCTATCGCCGGAAGTGAGAAACTTGCCATTGAGGCATGCAAGCTTCAAAGTACTGAGGGGGTGTTCCTAGATCAACTTCTTGGATAATGAGCTGATGTCGACAAGAAGTGATCCGTCAAAGGAGGGCCTTAATGAATCCCACATCAGTGACACGGAACGGAGCTAGTGATGCTGGCGAAAACGATCTGTGAAATAAGATTCAGGGTGGCGGTCATGGAAGGATGAAAGATGATGTACGGTAGTGGATGGGACCCGGTTGACACTTTCTGAATGACATCTCTTGAACATATAACGACACTGATGTGATGGATCGGTAGCATTACCCCATGTATGGATGGTATGGCGAGACCATGGTGAAGGGACCGGTGAATGATAATAACCCAACCCGATATTTACGGAGGCAAAAGTGTCATGTTCAAGAGCGACTTGCTACCATTAAGCTTTGAGGTTCTCCCAATTTTTCCCCAGTCATTTCTGACCAGTACCTCTTTATTTTTGTCAAGCTTGAGGAGGATAACATATGCTTGTTCTATAACCTGCCCTTCAGGCAAGCCCATCGCTATGTTTTAACGAGCCTAGCGATAGGGAAACTCGTTCTCGTCTAAAGACAAGTTTGTCGCTATCTAATATTTTAACGAGCCCAGCGACAAAGACAACTCGGTCCTTTTCATTTTTAGAGAGTCTGAAAAGGGTACATAAAGTGGACTCCAGGGGTCCTTTTTCGTCATCTAATCCCTTAAGTCCGAAAAAGTATAAAACAATACAGAAGGGATGAATGTTCGATATCTTTATCGAGCCGAACTAGACAAGCGCTCGATCTTTTTGTGCAATAATCCCTCAGGTCCAAAAAGATTAAAATCTAGAGGAGGGATAGCTCTTCCGGTCCTTTTAACGAGCTGGAAGGCCAAAACTCGGCAAACTTTTCATTTTTTACGAGTCAGTGAAAAGAGCTCAAAGAAGACTCGTATTTTGAGGAACGAGTGATAAACAGGGATAGCAGTAGATTCCAGGTACAGGTTGGAATTTTCCAATCACGGCAGTATTACAAGGATGGCTAGGTGGGATCACTCTTCGCAGCTGTTCCTCAAAATAGGTAAACAATCAAGTGGATGTGAATGATCGGCCAAATGAAAAGTGGAGGTGACGGTGCACAAACACGACCAAGGCTTTTATGGCTGATGAATTTACGGTCTCAAATGGTTATTTACCGGTTCATTTTTCTGAATGGGCTTGAACTTTGGGGAAGCTTGCTCACATGCTTATGTTTATTTTTTAACGAGCATGAATTTCCGCATTAAAACTGCTCGGATCTTGCGTTTATTTTTTAACGAGCATGAACCTTGCCAAAACTGCTCGTTTGATAAGGTCAAATTCATATTTTACCATGACTAGTTTTTCTTTTCCAGAGATAGTACTGTTTTCATCAATTGCTGCAACAAACTTGTTAGAAATGGATAACATGAAGTAAAAATACTAATATTTCACTTCGAACTACGTAAAAAGCAATTAAAAGATGTTTTTACCTCTCATTTTACCATTTCATGTGCATTTGGTTTGTTGGAGCTTTGGAGGTGCCTCTTCCTCTCGATTTTTCACCAGCTGATTCCGAGAGATTCTGTGGACGATTTTCAGTGCCGTTTCCACCAGGTAGGAGCTAAACCCTAGCTCTATCTTTTCATGGTCTTATTTCTCAGTTTTATGCTTGTTTTCCTGCCCCCATGAGCCCCTGGGGTTTCTCTAGGGCGCTCTGCCATCAGCGCAGGTGCCCTATATCGAAACCTGCGTTGGGGTTGTCATTTTCAAAGGCAGTTTGTCTCCCAACGCAGGTGAGACCCTTCCCTACCTGCGTTGGGCGCAGAAAACATCTTGGTTGCACAATTTTTCATGAGATTTTTGCCATTTTCTTTACTCAGTCAGGGATCTTACTCCTCCTCTTGTTTGTTTTGCAGAGTTTATTGGAGCAGAATGACTCTTACGTGGCGAGAACGAGAGCATGAAGAGGAGGACATGATTTCCCTCCATGATCCTGTTACCGTGAGCGCGTTGCGGAACTGTGGCTTGCTAAAATTCTTCCGTATATCTAGCATGAGGGCACAGATACGTTTACTGCAGTACCTGCTTGATGCTTGGGATCCTGTTAACCAAGTGTTCCAGATTAGGGGCAAGTCCATCCCTTTGACCATAGTGGACATTTACTTCTTGACTGGGTTGTCAAGGCGGGGTGCCCCCATTTCCTTGTCCGGTTTGGCCCGAGGGAGCGATTTCGTGAAAGATTATATCCGTCAGTATTGTAGGGAGGGATCCCAGCCGAGCAGAGACGGCAAGGTTTCTATCCGTGATGTCACTGACAGGTCTCTCAGGTCTATTCTGTACACGATTTGTAGGATGGTCGGCAGTGCATCCCCTCATGTTGCCAACAGGTCATATGTGCAGCACGCCCTGGAGTGTCTTCAGCCGAAAGTTTTTAACTGGTGTGATGCAGTACTGGTTCAGATGAAAAACCAGTTGACCAAAGTAAAGGACAGGAGACTGAAGAATTTTGGTTTTGGTTCAGTTTTGACTGCCTTCGCTTTGGAGAAGATACCCCTGATGCAACCTCAGTACATTGTTCTCGACTTGCCATCTCCTACTGAGCCACGCATGCAGAGGTGGGTCGACCACATGGCTAGACATGCAGGTCAATCTCAGATTGCTTTTACTGATGCCTTCTTTAGGTGGTTCGACCGACAGGATATGGCTTTTTCCGAGTATCGATATATTGGTATGGATTTCCGAGGTGATCCGGATTTGGTACTACCGGATGGCGAGCAATGGGGTGATCTTGGTAAATATTTTGACCTTATCACTGTTTACTGTTTTTTATTTATAATGTCCTTATGCTTTACTCTATCAAGACTCTAATCAAACTCATGTGTGCATGCAGATGTGGGCCCCGTCCGTCCAGCAGTTCGTCCGAGAGTTCCGGCCGCTGCCCCAGCAGGGGAGGCTCCAGGGAGAGCTATTCTCCGTGACCTTGACTTGGTCGAGACTCTTGCAGCTGTGCAGGAACAGGTCGAGGGTCTTACCTTTGGGATTCCGGATGTACGGATTGACGAGTTGCCTCTGCGATTGCAGCGACATACTGCTGGTGTTCCTAGACGATGGTCTCGTCTTCTGCGCATGATCGCACAGGCCGTGGCATGTTATCATGAGCATCACTAGGCTAGGGTGCCCCCCAGCCATTTTTGAGTTTTGGGGTCGTATGACCGATTTTGTCTTGGTTACAGAACATTATATGTAAACCGTAAACAGTTATATATATTTTTGATTTTCGGGGTTTATCCCAGTTTTTATGTGATCCATGTATGAAACATCGATGATGCTTCTCTTTTTATCAAATTTGCAAATGCCTATCTAACACATAGTTTGCTAATGAGTCGGTTAATGTGTTTAAGTTTCTGGAAATGTGTTGATATTGGATAAAATCAAACTGTCTTTCCAAGATTTTAACTCTTAGGATCTTGCGATAAATAGCTGGATTTCGGACAGAGTAGGTACCTTTGAGCTGTAGTACCACGAGCTGTGAGTCTAGCCTGACGACTAGCCGGCGTATGCCATGGGTGATGGCATCAGAGAGGAGCTCTATCAACGCGCTATACTCAGCGATATTATTTGTTGATTGACCAATACATACCCCCCTGAAACTCATTAACTCGCCGCTTGGGTTAAAAATGGCCCATGCTGCTGAGGATAGGTTCCTCGAACTACGACTCGCTCCGTCAGCATATCCAACCCATGGTTCCAATGGATTTGACATTTGCAATAAGTGTAAAAAGCGGATTACTTAAACCGGAACAAACGCTTTAGCGAAAACAAAAATGTAACAAAAGCATACAGGTTACTATTAGGCATAGTAACGCTTAAGGTACAACCCGTTGCGGGGTTGCGCCAGTGGAATCCCGTCATAATCTACCAACTCGTAGGCACCTTTTGCTAACACCCTTTTAACAATATAAGGGCCCATCCATAAGGACTTGAATTTCCCAGCTCCCAATTTATCGGATTCTTGGTCATAAAGCAAGACCAAATCACCTTCCGAGAAGACACGAGGTTTGACATTTTTGTCGAACTGCGCTTTGACTTGTTTCTTATGGGCTTCGTTGGCCAAGGCGGCATCACGACGGGTTTCATCCAACTGGATTAACTCCAAGAAACGAGCTTCTTCTTCCGAGGTTCCGGGGAGGAGATCAATTGCGAGTTTAAGGGAAACGAGATCCTGCAAACAAGACAAAGAAAGGAAACTACAAGAAGCATGCATTCATAACTGATTCAAGGATTAGCATAAATCAAATACGCAAGTAAGACAACACAGCATTGAAACACATGCGAATAGAAGAACCTCAAATGCTTTATTAATATATGGAAGTAAGGTTCAGGCGGTGATACAACCATGAAAGGTCCAATCCAGCATCACCTTCCCGACAGAGAGAAATCTCTTCTTCACCTCCCTCAAGCAATCACCCAATGCTCCCAACTGCAAACCAACAACAATTCTTCGCACTAAATTCCACCTCTTCCTCTCGATTTTTCACCAGCTAATTCCGGGAGATTCTGTGGACGATTTTCAGTGCCGTTTCCACCAGGTAGGAGCTAAACCCTAGCTCTATCTTTTCATGGTCTTATTTCTCAGTTTTATGCTTGTTTTCCTGCCCCCATGAGCCCCTGGGGTTTCTCTAGGGCGCTCTGCCATCAGCGCAGGTGCCCTATATCGAAACCTGCGTTGGGGTTGTCATTTTCAAAGGCAGTTTGTCTCCCAACGCAGGTGGGACCCTTCCCTACCTGCGTTGGGCGCAAAAAACATCTTGGTTGCACAATTTTTCATGAGATTTTTGCCATTTTCTTTACTCAGTCAGGGATCTTACTCCTCCTCTTGTTTGTTTTGCAGAGTTTATTGGAGCAGAATGACTCTTACGTGGCGAGAACGAGAGCATGAAGAGGAGGACATGATTTCCCTCCATGATCCTGTTACCGTGAGCGCGTTGCGGAACTGTGGCTTGCTAAAATTCTTCCGTATATCTAGCATGAGGGCACAGATACGTTTACTGCAGTACCTGCTTGATGCTTGGGATCCTGTTAACCAAGTGTTCCAGATTAGGGGCAAGTCCATCCCTTTGACCATAGTGGACATTTACTTCTTGACTGGGTTGTCAAGGCGGGGTGCCCCCATTTCCTTGTCCGGTTTGGCCCGAGGGAGCGATTTCGTGAAAGATTATATCCGTCAGTATTGTAGGGAGGGATCCCAGCCGAGCAGAGACGGCAAGGTTTCTATCCGTGATGTCACTGACAGGTCTCTCAGGTCTATTCTGTACACGATTTGTAGGATGGCCGGCAGTGCATCCCCTCATGTTGCCAACAGGTCATATGTGCAGCACGCCCTGGAGTGTCTTCAGCCGAAAGTTTTTAACTGGTGTGATGCAGTACTGGTTCAGATGAAAAGCCAGTTGACCAAAGTAAAGGACAGGAGACTGAAGAATTTTGGTTTTGGTTCAGTTTTGACTGCCTTCGCTTTGGAGAAGATACCCCTGATGCAACCTCAGTACATTGTTCTCGACTTGCCATCTCCTACTGAGCCACGCATGCAGAGGTGGGTCGACCACATGGCTAGACATGCAGGTCAATCTCAGATTGCTTTTACTGATGCCTTCTTTAGGTGGTTCGACCGGCAGGATATGGCTTTTTCCGAGTATCCATATATTGGTATGGATTTCTGAGGTGATCCGGATTTGGTACTACCGGATGGCGAGCAATGGGGTGATCTTGGTAAATATTTTGACCTTATCACTGTTTACTGTTTTTTATTTATAATGTCCTTATGCTTTACTCTATCAAGACTCTAATCAAACTCATGTGTGCATGCAGATGTGGGCCCCGTCCGTCCAGCAGTTCGTCCGAGAGTTCCGGCCGCTGCCCCAGCAGGGGAGGCTCCAGGGAGAGCTATTCTCCGTGACCTTGACTTGGCCGAGACTCTTGCAGCTGTGCAGGAACAGGTCGAGGGTCTTACCTTTGGGATTCCGGATGTACGGATTGACGAGTTGCCTCTGCGATTGCAGCGACATACTGCTGGTGTTCCTAGACGATGGTCTTGTCTTCTGCGCATGATCGCACAGGCCGTGGCATGTTATCATGAGCATCACTAGGCTAGGGTGCCCCCCAGCCATTTTTGAGTTTTGGGGTCGTATGACCGATTTTGTCTTGGTTACAGAACATTATATGTAAACCGTAAACAGTTATATATATTTTTGATTTTCGGGGTTTATCCCAGTTTTTATGTGATCCATGTATGAAACATCGATGATGCTTCTCTTTTTATCAAATTTGCAAATGCCTATCTAACACATAGTTTGCTAATGAGTCGGTTAATGTGTTTAAGTTTCTGGAAATGTGTTGATATTGGATAAATCAAACTGTCTTTCCAAGATTTTAACTCTTAGGAACTTGCGATAAATAGCTGGATTTCGGACAGAGTAGGTACCTTTGAGCTGTAGTACCACGAGCTGTGAGTCTAGCCTGACGACTAGCCGGCGTATGCCATGGGTGATGGCATCAGAGAGGAGCTCTATCAACGCGCTATACTCAGCGATATTATTTGTTGATTGACCAATACATACCCCCTGAAACTCATTAACTCGCCGCTTGGGTTAAAAATGGCCCATGCTACTGAGGATAGGTTCCTCGAACTACGACTCGCTCCGTCAGCATATCCAACCCATGGTTCCAATGGATTGGACATTTGCAATAAGTGTAAAAAGCGGATTACTTAAACCGGAACAAACGCTTTAGCGAAAACAAAAATGTAACAAAAGCATACAGGTTACTATTAGGCATAGTAACGCTTAAGGTACAACTCGTAGCGGGGTTGCGCCAGTGGAATCCCGTCATAATCTACCAACTCGTAGGCACCTTTTGGTAACACCCTTTTAACAATATAAGGGCCCATCCATAAGGACTTGAATTTCCCAGCTCCCAATTTATCGGATTCTTGGTCATAAAGCAAGACCAAATCACCTTCCGAGAAGACACGAGGTTTGACATTTTTGTCGAACTGCGCTTTGACTTGTTTCTTATGGGCTTCGTTGGCCAAGGCGGCATCACGACGGGTTTCATCCAACTGGATTAACTCCAAGAAATGAGCTTCTTCTTCCGAGGTTCCGGGGAGGAGATCAATTGCGAGTTTAAGGGACGAAATTTCACACTGGATCGGTAGGATTGCTTCTAGGCCATATACCAGCTGGAACGGTGTGAACCCAGTGGCATTCCTTACCGACGTTCGGTAGGCCCACAAAGCCGAGTACAGGATCAAATGCCATCTTCTTTTGTGAACCCCCACCATCCTTTGCAGCATGCGCTTCAGGACTTTGTTGATCGCTTCAACTTGTCCGTTAGCTTGCGGATAGTACGGAGTAGAGCTGTCGTGAGACAATCCTAGTTTGGCAGTTAATTCGACCATCATGTGATTGCGAAAATGCGATCCATGATCTGTTACTATGGCCTGTGGCACGCCGAATCTGGCGACTACATGATTAAAAAAGAATAGGGCTGCTGTTTCACCAGTGTTATCCAATGTAGGCATCGCCTCGGCCCATTTGGTAAAATAGTCAACTGCGACTATAATATACCCATGCCCCCCGGTCAAGGTGGGGTTACATTGCATGAAATCGATGCCCCACTTGGCGAAAGGCCCCACAGCTATTATGGGCTGTAAAGGAGCGGGGGGTCTTCTGGTTTTGCTATCAAAAATCTGACATGCATGGCAACTTCTAACTGCGGTTATGCAATCTTTGAACATGGTTGGCCAGAAGTATCCTGCTCGTAAGATTCTTTGTGCTGTAGCATATCCAGATTGATGCCCCCCACAGGTGCCTGAATGACATTCATTCAGGGCTTTTTCGGCCTCCTCATGGGTTAGACACCTTCTCAGGACTGTATCGACACCGCGACGGTAAAGCGTATCACCGACGATCATGTAGTCTTTTGCTTGGTATCGAATGCGTTTTTGTTCTGAGTGGGAGGTGTCTGGCCGAAACTTTTGGGTTTGGAGATAAATTATTATATCTCCATACCACTCATCACTTGCTGATATCAGAAACAAACTTTCGTCCACGATCGATTCTTTGGACGTTTCATCGTTGGACGATGATGGGAGATCGCATAATAATTCTGCGAAGACTAAAGCTTTCTTTGATTTGGATTTCACAAATTCCAGATCAAACTCTTGAAGGATAGCTATCCATTTTGAATATTTGCCCCCAAGCAACTGTCGCGACAGTATATAAGTCATGGGGTTGCAATCTGACAATACGGTGGTCTTCCTAAAGAGGACATAGTGCCGAAATCTTTGTATCGCTTGAACAGCCGCCAATGCTAGTTTTTCAACATGAGAATATCTACTTTCTGTATCATTTAAGTTTTTACTTAAATAATATATAGGGTGTTCAATTCCATTGACTTCTTGAACTAAAACCATTGCTATGGTCGTATCTGCTGCAGCCAGATACAGGTTAAAGTCCCTTAGATAGTCTGGGGCGTACATTAATGATGCTTTGACTAGCGCTTCTTTCAAAGCATCAAAGGAAGCTTGTGCAACCTGGTCCCAGACGAAAGGTACATCCTTTTTCAGGAGACGGGTATAACCTTTAGCAAGTTCTGCGTAATTTGGAATGAACCTCCTCAGAAACTTTGCTTTCCCTTGGAGTTTCTGAATCTGAAGCAAGTTCGAAGGTGGAGGCAAATTAATGATTGCCTGCACCTTGCAAGGGTCAAGACAAATTCCATCCTTGGAGACTATAAAGCCAAGTAAACGACCAGAACCGACGCAGAACACACATTTGTGCGGATTGAGTCTTATCTTGTAGTGTCGGCAACGTAGAAATATCGCTCTTAAATGCTGCGGATGATCAGTCCGCTTTTGCGAATGAGCCGGAAGATCGTCGAGATAAGGTTGAACGATGTTCTTGATGTCATGGAAAGCATAATTCATTGCTCTCTGAAACGTCGCCCCTGCGTTCTTTAAACCAAAGGGTAATTTTCGATAAGCGAATGTGCCCCACGGACAAATAAATGCAGTCTTCGACTGGTCTTGTGGGCGGATATTAATTTGATTATACCTGGAAAATCCGTCCATAAACGAAAAGATTTCACATCCGGCGCATTCATCAATTATCTGGTCGATGAAGGGTGTAGGGTAGTTGTCCTTTGGACAAGCTTTATTTACATCCCTATAATTGACGCACACTCGTATTGTTCCTTGTTTTTTCATAACAGGGACAATATTCGATACCCAATCGGTTAGAGGAACCGGGTAGATGAAACCAGCATGGAGAAGCTTCTCAACTTCCGCTTTAATGGCAGCGGCCTTCTTGGGGTGTACCTGCCGAAGCCGTTGTCTTACTGGTTTGACATCAGGATACATCTTAATCTCATGTTCAACGATACTCGAGTCAATGCCTGGCATTTCATCATATGACCAAGCAAAGACATCTCTAAATTCGCGGAAAAGAGCTTTATATATTTCTTGTTCTGAAGGGGAACAACCTTTGCCGACATAAATATTCTCTACAATGTCTGTTTTGGTCGAGATATTTATGGCTATAGTTTCTTCTATATTGGATAGGTTTCTCTCAGAGTCCACCGTATTTACAGTATTCGTTAGGAACTCAAATACTGAAGGGTGATACAGGTCGCCTTGAGTATCTTCCTTAGGAAGGGAACGATGGTGGTTATCATCCCATGGTGCCCCCTCAATCCACATTGATTGCAGGATTCTTTCGTCACTTGCATGCACTCGTGACCAAGGATCCAAAGGGGTTCCACATTCTCCTGACCGATCTACCCAAACGCTTGACGAGCATTGATTTGGGCTCGCCTCCCATGCCTGAAACATTGATTGCTACAATATTTCGATTGGGCTCGGGTGTAACACCATTGCCCGATCCATGACGACTTTGTCTTTTGCGACCTTCGTGGAAGATATCATGTTGCAGGTAGCCACCAATGGTACATTTCCTATGTACATATGATTTGGTAGCAAGAAAGTCCCCATCATCGTGGGGTCTTTCAACAGGCCTACTCCTATATCTTGAATTGAATGGTCGCTCTCATGGATCATGGGAATGCTTCCCGTAACTTGTGAACCATTAAGGAGGAAGTTCTGTTGGTCGACGACCGTAATCCCTCCTTCAAATGGGAAAGCGATCTTCCTAAAATAAGTCGACACGACAGCTGCCATGGCATAAATCCATGGTCTTCCCAGTAGGATGTTGTAATCCAGATTTCCATCTATGACTTCAACATCAATCTCTACTGTTTTTCCACCTAGTTCAACTTTCAAGTTACTTAGGATACCGTAAGGGGTATATGTCCTACCGTCAAAAGCCTTTAGTGTTGTCGAAGATCTCGACAAGGTTGGTGACCCTAGTGTTTTCCAGCAGCTCATTGACATAATACATGTCGATGCCCCCTCGTCAATAATTGTTCTGTGAACAGTTTTGTTGAGGGCCTTCACTTGAATAAGGAAAGCTAGTTGAGCTGGTAACCGAGGGTCATACCCTTTGTGATCAAAGGACACAAGATTGGAATCCTTAGGATCAACCCCCCCTATTGCCGATAACAATGCCTGCCTTTGGGATGGACAATTTTGTAGTACTTCTAGAGTCGACATAGCGGATGGCGATTGAGCCAAATCTTCTATTATGTTATAATGCTGCGCCGCTCTGGCACGAGGATTAAACGTCGACTTGTGTACTACACCCTTAGGTGGTTTTATCGTTAATTCTGGCATTATGGGTGGGACAACTTCTGTCGAAGTTGTTTTCGAACTACTAGGTTGATCTTTACCTTTTTCGTTTGACAGTTGCGGATTCCCATAATCTTTGTTCCTTATCGAAATCAAAGCATCATTTTGCTGCTTAGAGATCGACAACATCAACACTTGCGACGGGGAAGCATTTCCACTATCAACCATATTTTGACCTGGATTGGGAAATGGATCAGTCAGCATAGCTGGGTTCTTTGGACTTTTAAAGAATCTCTTGAGTTCAGCTTTGTACGGACACTCTGATGTCTTGTGATCTTCGTCACATATCATACAGGGCCATTTCTTTTTCCCTTTCTCAGGAGAGTTCGAAGAAGTTTTTTCAGGTGATGGATCATCCTGTTGCTTCTTCTTCCCTTTGTTTTGCTTCTTCTTGCTTCCTGGTTGATTGGTTTCTTTGCCTTTATCTGCCGATATGGCATTTACTTCCGAAGCAAGAATCTCTTTATGGGCATTTCGATCTGAAGTCTTACGGGCTTTCTGAGGTGAAGCCTTTTTCGACTTCGCGCTTGCAGTGCCAATCACGCCATCTCCGGCATGAGAGTCAATATTCGATTTAGGAGGGGGAGGAATTGAAAATTCAGGTCTGGGGGCATCAGGTATTTTGTCATAGAGCGTGCCAGACTGAGTATATACCAAGTCTAAATATTGAGCACGAGCGATGACTTGCTCCTCTGTTACGACTCCCCCCTTGGCCACATCTTCCGTTATAGCCGGAAGTAATGACTTTATAAACCATTCGGCTAATAGCTGATCAGGAACGTATGTTTTCACCATCCTACGACGGCGACGCCACTCATGTATATGATAAGATATGTGAGTAGCTGTCGTCTGTTTGAAGTTGGTCAGTATCTCGGTTCCTGTTTCATACCTGATAGGTAATTGAAAATGGGTTAAGAAAGTCATGGCTAAGGAGCTGAAATTGTCGAAAGAGGCTCTTGGCAATTCTATATACCACTTAGCCGCCGGACCTGTCAATGTCCTCTGGAAGAGGCGAAGTCTTATTGAATCATCGTTCAAAGTGTTCGATGAACACCACAGATGAAAGGTCATGACGTGATTCGACGGGTCTTCGCCCGGATTTCCATTGAATTTAGGAATGTCGGAGGGAAGTTTGTGAGGAATCACTGGCCACCAAGGGGCATAAGCAATCGGATCGTTCGTCAACCGATGTAAATCGGGTAACTCTAGAGTTGCCACGAATGGCAGCTGTTGACTCAGATTAGGCGAAGCGTACCCAGGATACGAAGGGATCGCCTGAGCAGTTGGTCTTTGCATATCGGCATAATGTATTTGATGCTGGTATGATTGATACGGTTGGTGGACTACCCCACTGTAAAGTGGTTGGTTTTGACCGTATTGTAGGTACGGTTGTCCATTATTCGTAAAAATTTGCTGCTCGGTACCTTGGTACACTTGCTGGAACTGCGGTTGTTGATACTGCACCAACCATGGTTGTGATACCATTGGTTGTTGTGCGATGCTTACCACTGGGCCAAGATGAGGGGTAAGGGTACCCGTTTGTGCTTGTGTCGCCCCGCCAGTCGGCGATTGTGGTTGGGTTGCAGGGTCAAAGGGTCGTTGCATTACAACCTGAGAAAACTGAGGTTGACATGCAACAGGTATCGTTTGAACTTGCGACACAGTCACAATTGCTGGTGTCGTCGGGATGTTCGTCACAGGCATCTGTTGTTGCATAGAATACACAACTCTTGGTTGCTGGGGTGGCATAGGTATCCAACCACTTGTAGTTATTCCAGTATAACCTGAGTATGGTTGTGAGCTCCCGTATGGGTAACCTCCCGGAGGAGGTAATGAAAAAGCATATTGCCCCCCATACGGTGGTGGTCCGGAACCGAGAGGATTTATTACACCTCGAGGACCGGATTGCCCAAACTGATTTCCGAAAGGATCAATCTGTTGAGTTCCAACATAGGAGTTACCGGGTATTATACCGGGAGAACAAACAGGAACAGACCATACTGTCGTCATGGCCCCCGAAGGGACCCCCTCCAGCTGTTGAGAGTTAGGGACAGATGGTATGCCGGCGAACATTGTCGGAATGACTGCAGGGAGTTCTGCTGTCGCTATGTCATTTGGCACAGTCCTAGATGTTGACGGTTGCTCAGACATTTTGAGTCTATCCAATAGATTGCCTAGTGATTCTTTAGGAACTTCTCTGGGTGATAGGCTAGCTTCTGATGCAGTAGGAAGTAGAGTGATCCCTGCTCCAAACTGTGTTGGAGTAGTCGCTTGCGGATCTTCTACAATTTCTTCTATTGCGATCAGACCGGGTGGAAGAGGAAGACCGTCAGGTCCGTAGAATATTTCTGGTGCCGAAGAAGGGGTTGTTTCGACAGCGACAGTTGTTTGAGGAGCATGACTCTCTGAACCAATCACTGATGGAACTGATTCAGTAACACAAGTATTTGCTCTCAGACTAGGATCAGTGTTACTGTCCTTCTGGGGCTGTTGAACTTCTTCAATAGGGGCAGGGTTTCCAGAAATGTTTGGAGTAACCGGAACCTCAGATGTCGTCGGAACACTTGTTCTAACTTTGACAGGAGATTTGGAACCAGTTGAACGAGATCGCTTTGCCCGGGTTGTTTTCGATTCCGGAGACAAAGACGGTTGACTCGTACGCCTCCGCGAACGAAGGTTCATCGATTGACTTTCTTCCACGGTTGCGGATTACTTGATCAACCAACAATGCACAGGGGAAATGTGTTTTCGAAATGAATTAATTTTAGACGCTTTTTAATACACAACTTGCTTTTTCACTTTTTAAGAGTCGAGAAAAAGCTAAAGATGACTCTAGTCTCCTTCGATGTATTAACGAGCCCGAAGTGACAAATGCTCGGATGGACTTTTTCAGTTATAGAGTTTGAAAAAGGCCAAAAGAAACTACTCTGGAGTTCTAGGCAGAGGGTGTGCCAAACCTTTCGCGAAACCACAGAATACGTTTTACGGTACGAGTGGTCGATCTTCGTGAATGCTGTGTTCACTGCATCGCGATTAGTAGGGCGGCCGACACGGCTTCCTATGGATAAAGGCTTTGTTCCTATAGGGGTCCCCCAATATACGCGACGGTACGCGGGGGCACAAGTCCGTATTAGTGCTATCGTCCCTCAGGAGGAATCACCCACCTTCGTAGAGATCGACAGTCACTATGTTTAAAGACGCCGGTTCACGTCTCTACCTAGACCTCTACTGTGTTTCGTTATGTTTCAAAGCGTTGTTAGATAAATTCAGTTCTTTTTAGGTTGACCTTGCTTAGCAGTTTGCCTTTATGGATCACCACGTGATGTATGATACAACTCCTAAATGCAGTCTAAGAATGATAAGCAAGCTTTTTCAATTCTTTCAACTTATGAAAATCTTAACTACTGAAGGAAAAGAAAGACATCATCTTTTCAAACAGATCATAGAGCACACACTGATGCACTTTCCCTAAATCGACATGCAAACTGTCAAAATGCACATGCACAATGCAAGTATTTCTTTTCTTCTTCCTTAATGTTGATGTATTACAAAAAGAAAGCTGTTGTATAATTTCGAATTCAATTTCAAGCGAAAGCAAACAAGTGTTTGTCCAATAATCAAAAGAACACCTTAAGATTCACTCGTTTCAACACAAGAAATACTGAAATTCGAACCATATAACGAAAGCAAATGCTCAAGCAGCTATGAACAGCAATAAACTAGCTCTTAGAATCACCACGACACTTTCTCATAGGTCTAGATCCAAGAGGTCATAGCAAGACTAGTTCACTTTCGCTATGGGAAACTGTGAATGACAGCAAGAAATACAATAAGAAAAATCACGGTTTCTTCATACAACTGAGGCGGAATGAAGGCAAAGAGAAGTGGTTTCAGCTGGGTATACAGGTTGACAACAGGCTGCAAAAACAATACTGAAAACTGGGCAACAGACAGTGGGGAATCCCAGTTGCACAAGGCAAAACTGGATCAACGCAGGTGCTGCACTGTCAATCTGACATGCAACGCAGGTAGCCCCTTCGGGACCTGCGTTGCAGCGCAGGTAGCCTTTGCTGCAGCTGCACTGAAGAGACAACTCTCGTCTCTCTCAGATTCCGGGTCACAGTTTGCTCAAAAATCAATGGTTTTTGGCCAAATCAGAGGCTGTCAGTCAAGTATACACTAGAGGATGATTAAAGGAAGATGAACACTATCACAAAGAGCTAAAAAGAGTCCTTGTGGATCAGCTCTTCAAATCATAAACCTGCCCAGCACTGGGCTAGAGTAGCTGCCCTCTACTTTGCATTCGAAGGACTCGAATGCAGTTCGATTCGGTACTCTCTTTGTTTAAGAAATGAATAGCAAGAAACACAAGCTACCAACAAGACACGATCCCCAGCGGAGTCGCCAGTCTGTTGTGGGGGAAAGTATCCAACTCGGAATGACCCTAACCCACTCTAAGGGTGACAGTTCCTTAGCAACAGCTGAAGCAAAGCTATCTAAAGTTACTTCTTTATGACATGCGAGAAAAGAAAGGAAGAGATCCACTTACCGATGTCTTGCGCAAATGGTCGATCCAATCTCCTCTATTTGCCGCTTGCTCCCAACTCCAAGTCTTTTCACGGGCCCAGCTACACGAGATCCTGCAAACAAGACAAAGAAAGGAAACTACAAGAAGCATGCATTCATAACTGATTCAAGGATTAGCATAAATCAAATACGCAAGTAAGACAACACATCATTGAAACACATGCGAATAGAAGAACCTCAAATGCTTTATTAATATATGGAAGTAAGGTTCAGGCGGTGATACAACAATGAAAGGTCCAATCCAGCATCACCTTCCCGACGGAGAGAAATCTCTTCTTCACCTCCCTCAAGCAATCACCCAATGCTCCCAACTGCAAACCAACAGCAATCCTTTGCACTAAATTCCGGCCTCCCAGATCCCATGGGATGAGATCCTTATATAGAGTTTTGGAGTGAAGATAAGTCAGCTTGATGTGTGACTTGTTGTCCTCTTCAACCCCAGTTGTTCTTCAGTTCTTCACTCGGAGTTTCTACCTTCCACTTGGAGTTTTAGAAGCTCTTAACTCATCATTAGGCGAATCTTCTGATCCAAGTGTCATTTTGGAAGCTTCCTGGGCACTGGCACATTGAGAAAAGATTCCTCCACATGTCAAAGTACGCCCAGCGCAGGTAGCCTTTGTTGCACTTGCTATGCAGCGCAGGTACACCATAGAGCTTTTGACTTTCAGCGCAGATGCTTAGTGGGGCAGCTGCTTTGATCCAAAATTGACCTGTTTTTGAGTGTTTTTCAGTGGAGAACTGATTTGCAGTGCTGTGGTTTGCTAACCTTGTTCCTCTAAGGGTAAGAACAACATGTTTAGGGACTTTGGATCCCTTAGATTATTGACATTTCATGCTCTATGCTGTAAGGCACAAAAATGTCTATAACAGTTTATCACTTGTACCTTATGACTCCCAACAAACATCAAAACTCCAAAAATATTCACATTTACAAATCGAATTTCAAAAATTTCATAATTTTGTTAGCAAGGAATTGTAAAAATGAGTCTCCAAGTGACACCTATAGTTCCCAAAATATACCACCTGTGTAAAAAATGAGACAGGTTTTTGTATATTAACTTGTTTTTGAGAGAAACCTCTCTTAGTTTCCTCAAATTCTACCCCAACTCCTCAGAATTTGTTTCAAAAAATCATTAGTAAAACAGTAAATTGCACAGTCTGAAGAATAGGCTTTAAAATGCATTTGAATCTCACAATATATGAC
Source organism: Pinus tabuliformis (assembly GCA_031772625.1). Classification (NCBI taxonomy): domain Eukaryota; kingdom Viridiplantae; phylum Streptophyta; class Pinopsida; order Pinales; family Pinaceae; genus Pinus; species Pinus tabuliformis. Next base: position 661,950,216 of record CM062810.1, on the reverse strand, counting down.
ACCTGTGTAGAAAATGAAGGAGGTTTTGTTCTTTGACCCATGATTGAGAAATACCTCTTTTATTTTTTCGAAATTCGGCTCCATTGGGTCAGAAAAAAAAACTTTTTAAATAATGGCCAAAACAGTCAATTTTAGAGCAAATTCATAGTAGAATGTAGAAAACCTCCATATTTGATATGGTTACAGATGGCTTTGTGCAAGGATGAGTGCATATATGTTCTTGATATGACCTGGTGATGATGTATCACCCTCTGAGTGTTTTCCTCCATGCTTGAAGACCTCCATAATGGTTGTTCTCAATTTGCACAACGATTGTGTAGCTCAAAATTTTGTGTAGTTGTTGCGTAGTAATTCTCCCACAGTCGAAACAAAACTTGTTCTCACACCCCTGGTAGCCTACTCTCTGCCCTGTGCTATGAGACTATCAATTTCCCTCTGAGAAGAGCGCTAATTGCAGAGTGGAGAGAGAAACGAGGGCAGTATGAAAAGATTTTGAAAGTGTGCCTTTTTGTTTTGTTTTGGTCTTGAGTAGGAACTTAGAAGAGGGTTATTATGGTCATTAAAGGCAAATGATAGTTATGAGTTGTGAGGTTGTAAAAACAATAATGATGAAATGAGTTAATGAGTATAGGTGATAATGATGAGAGGTGATTTTAGGAGGGAGTGTGTATATGCATATGATGTTAGATATAAACCTAAATATAGGGGGGTAGTGTATGGAAGGGATTTTAGGAAATAGGATATATGAAATATGGTGGAATGGCATGATGAACCATACTCAACATAACCTTAAAAATGAACCAAATTTGTTTTTTCATGGTTCTGACTAGCGGCCAGTGATACATAACCTTTCAAACCCTAAAATACTTTAAATGATCAGATGACCCCATGAACTTCTCCTTGACTCATACTCTCTTCAAGTTTTGTCTTATATTTATGGACTCTCTATGAAAGACTTGTAGTGATGTTGGACAATGATTCTTTTAGACTATGACAACAACATTTCATAGGCTAAACTGATGCACAAAATCTCAAAATGAATGAAAGAGACAAAGACGTTTGATCTCTAAAACCTTGGACCCTAACACATGTAAAAATACCTATGTCAATATGCATATGTTTCTCATGTGATGGATTGTATGTACATGTGAATGCCTTATCTTGTTGATCAATTGTATTGTGTATGAAATCTCTCACAGGTAACTAACAATAGTGAAAAGAGTTAAAGAATTATTCTTAAAATTTGAAAGAACTTCACTATTATTGATTCACCCCCCTCTTAGTAATTCCTTAGTCCAACAATCCATCTGATAGGGAAATGCCCTAATGCGTGCATAACCGTGCATCAAAGCATTGTTTCCATTCCTCAAAATTGCCTTCATTTTGACACTTGAAATCAACCATGATGATAATAGTACAACACTAAGTCAACCATTGTAAGCCTTTGAACCCAAAGAAACTACAACTTGTGGGACACTAGCGTTGAAAAATGTGTAACTAGGTTGGGTCTTCATAAACATGAAATTACTTTTGATTATTGTATATTGTAAAATAAAAGAAAAATATTATTATTATTTTTAGAGCATGGGTCTCATGCTCAAGGTCTTTTATTTTATAGGTCAAGTGTGCACTGAGTGCTTCTAGGGTTTTTCCTAAGTCAAGAAGTCAAAAGAGTCATTGTTAGAAGTTAAAGACCCCATTGGGCACATTGTAAATTGTAAAGAAAATTATTTTTGTCATTAAAAGTGTCAAAATACCCTTCAAGTCCGAGTTGACTTGGCAGCTAGGAAGTCAACCTATTTTGAGGAGCCACGTCCACCTTGAGAAAACTATATAAAGGAGGGAACTCAACCTCCTTGAGACACATTCATCACTCACTCATTCAAGCAAAGGAGAAGAGCAATAAGGAAAGAAAATAAGGAAGAGGACGAAGAAATATTTTTTTGGGCTAATTCTCTCTCACACGTGCAGAGAAGAGAAGTTAGTGTTTGCAGCTTCAAGGTTGAAATTCTCTATTTGTTGGAAGAGGATCAAATCTATTGGAAGAAGGGTCTACTAGGTCACCTACTAACCCTAGACAAGGAAGCAAGGGAAGCGAAGTTGTTGGGAGGCCTTAGAAGGCTAATTTCACTCACACGTGTGGATGCAATAGCAGTTGCAGGGGGCCAAAAATTTCAGACCTGCAGTAGAGGCCAAAATTCTGAAGTTGGGGGGTTGAAGTTGTGCTGCTAGAAGAGATTTGACTGGGTTTGAATTGGACAAGGGAAGCACATAATTCAGAAAGGTTGGAATTGGTCTTGGTCTAGAGGTCTTGGAATTTGTCAATTGAAGAATCTATAAGAAGAAAAGAGATTTTGCAGGTTTTCCTCTCAAGTGGAGAGGTTTTGGTCTTGGCTTGTAGCCTACATTATGTGTTCTTGTGTACTGTTATTCTTCTTATTTTTCTAGTTGTTTGATGATATTCAAACACAATAATAAGTGAAGAATCTAATAAGAAAGAAAAAGTAAAAATACGTCACAAGTAGTTATCATAAAAAGATAAATCTATTTCCCTTTAGATTTCTTAATATGGTATCAGAGCTAAGGTTGGCAAAGGGAATTATGAATAGCTCTACTACATTGAAGAATTTTCTAAAGAAGTGTTCAAAGGTGGCATGTCATCCAATAAAGGCACCAAAGAAGTATTGAATCTCTAATCTACTCCAAAGAAGGAAGTGACCATGATAAAGGACGAAGGACTCTTCTCAGCACTCACTAGCACATTTCAAGATGAGAGCATTTGGGTGATCGATAGTGGAGCATCAAGACACATGACTGGTCATCATAAGAAACTAAAAACATTGTCAAAAGGAAAGTCTTCTTACTCCATAGAGCTTGGTGATAATAAGAGCTATCCTGTGAGAGGAATTGGATGAACCTCAATAGAGTTGGAGAATGGAGGCAATACTCATCTCAACGACATATTGTTTGTTTCAGGTTTGCATAAGAACTTACTCTCCAATAAAGGTGATAGAGTGTCTTTCATTGATGGAAAAGTTGTAGTATGGGGTAAAAACTCAAGCATACAAAATGCTAGAGTGATTGGGATTCCTAAAGGAAGAATTTACAAGTTGTTATCTCCTCTTGCTCAGGCTTTAGTTCACATTGAAATCAACCCATGTGAACTTTGGCATAGAAGGTTCACTCATCTCAATTTCAAAATCCTTCCAACTCTAAATTCAATAGTAGATGGAATCCCTGAATTGAAAGAAGATTACGAAGGAGTATTCGAGGGATATGCACTGGGTAAGAACACCAAGAGATCATTTGGAAGTAGTGCTTCACGGTCAAACGAAATCTTGGACCTTATTCATTCTGATGTTTGTGGTCTTGTTGCACACTTTTTGTCAAAGTTCCAAGGAAGCATATTTGCCAGAATTTTTTCAAATGATCGGATCATCAATCAGCTGATTATTGTCTCATTGTAAACTCATTATGCAAATTTATAATGTAAATGAATCTAATAAGACTATGTGTATGTAGAAACCTAGGTAAACATATTATTTTGGTGAGAGTTTCACCCTAGGAGGATTTTCGTCTCACTGATTCATCCGTGTTTCCAAACACAGATGGTCGACAAAGTTTTTCCCTCCAACCTCACCCCAAAGCTAGGTTGGAATTCTTCATCAAAGTCTTGGGTGAGACATAGGGTTCTAGTAGAGTCTTATGTAAAAGTGATTTGGGAATAATTTAAGCTAATTAGCTAAATTATTTTTATTACAAATCACTTGGTCTATTAGATCATATTGTGTTGCAGAATTGGGTATGTAATTTGAGGGTCTAAGCTGAGCAGGTATTCCCCCTTTAAAGGTTGAATTTGTAAAAATCTTATGTAAAAATATTTTTGTGCATGGTTCCTCATACTTAAACACCATGGCTAAAATATTAGAAGGTGGAAAAAATATTAATCCCCTCGAGTGTCAATTAACTAAATTTTATGCCAAAAACAAATTAAAATCCTAAGCCAAAAATTTAATTAATTAGAGTCAAAATTAAAAGTCTAGAGAAATTAAATTCTCCAAGTGGAAAAAATCATGGGTATCAAAAAAATTAATTTTTGGAGGTCCCCCACCAAGGGAATATTAGAAATTTCAAGAAAAATTAGACCCTTGGACCTTGGGGTTAAGTCAAAGTCAATTTTTTGAGGAAATTAGCTCAAAATAATTAATTGTGAGCTAATAAAAAAGGGATTTAATGAGAAATTATAAAATTCATCAAAATAAATATTTTCAATAGCTAAGGTTAAAATATCATTAAGGATATATCAACGACCAAGATTATTTTGATGAGGATCAAGCCAACTAGCCATTATTTTTCCACTTGGAGGATTTATCTGTAATTAGACAGTCATTTGAGTCTCAAGCCATTTGATTTTGGCTAAGAAAATTTTGTAGAAAAGTTGATGTAATATTATTGTCCCACTTAAAACGTTTTTTGAATCATAATAAAGACTTTGGTGTGCAGTTCATGGTGTTCAATGTTCATTGATTTGTGGTATGTGTTGGGTATGGGCTTTCCTATATTGTGCTTAATTAATTTAAAAGTTTGTTTTTCATTAGATGGGGATAAGAACATTCTATTAATAGATTTTGGGTCTATTTTAGGTGATCTGATTTGCCATATGTCTAACAAGCTTGCTTGAGAAAATATACAATGTTTGCAAGTTCCCCAGTCCCTCGACTCCAAGTTCACAAACTATGGGCGTGAACTGACCTTGTTTGGACTTCAGATATTTGTTGTGGCTTATCTAACTTCGCTAAGGTTGTGGCTTGCATCTAATCTCAAAACTTTTATTAGCCATTTATCAAATAAAACTTTATAAAAAACTATTTCTCAAAATTTATTTCGAAACCCTTGTATATTTGTAAATTTTGTAAATAATTTTGTAAATTACTTTTTTCTAACTTGGGTTTTAAGATTTTTTTATATTTTGGGGTTTTGGGTATCTGTGAATCTATTTTTGCAGGTGAGATCAAGTGGAGAAAGCTAGAATAGAACTAGATCTAGGCCCTCGAGGGTAAGATCTACTCTCTAATTTTTTTGGAGGGTCAACCATTGAAGAAATTGAGCAAAATTTTAGTTCTAAAACAAATTGAAATTTTTGCAGCTGGGGTTTCAAAGTTTTAAGGCTCCTAAGCCCGAATCTTCCTCCTCCAAGGCCATCATCTTCCTCCTTTAGCCTTGCATCAACCTATTAGCCCTTTGCTTCTGACCTCCATCTTTTTCCCTCAATGTCAAGGTTTTAGGGCCTTTTTAGGCATGGTCATGACCTCTAGGCCACTCACCCCCCTCTTTGGACCCTATACGACATCCTCTAGGGCTTGTTGTGGGCTTTTCAAGCCCTTCCCTTTCTTTGGCCTCCTTAGGCCTCCTTCATCCTCCCGTGATCTTCCTTGACCTCTTTCTATTGCCTCTTGCCCTCATTCAGACCTAGTTTGTCCTCTATCTATATTTAAATATTTTGGGACTGAATACTTGGAGGGTTTTGTTGGAGAAAGTTGCTCAAAATTGATGTTTTCAAGTGAAAAATCATTGGAGAATTTTTTGGCAATTTGGGCGAGTTTATCTACAAGGCCTTAGGCCCAGGGTTTGCTCTCTAAACTCTATTCTCTCACTATTTTACTACAATTGTAAATTATGATTTATAACAGTGACTTAAAAGCCCTAAAAACACATCTAATTGGTCAAAATACTTAAAATTTTGCATAGTAAAATTTTCATAAATTTTTGGCCACTTGGCCATTACATATCTAGCCTAGATCTAGTTTTTAGCTTGCTGGAATTTCTTTGCATAACTGTGAAATCAGATTTGATATTTTCTGAATATCACATCTTAAAAGCCCTAAAAATCTAATCTTTCAGTTTGGCAAGTTTACTCTAAGTTTTGGGCATTTTTGGCACTTTTTAGAGCACCAATATCTCATTGTTTACATATTTTCTTACTGTTGTGGCAAGTCATTTCAAATCTGATATATGTTGAACATAACATCCTAAGAGGGTTGAGAACTCATGATTTCATATTGACCAACTTGTTCTAACACTTAGCAGTTGTTGGGCACAATTTGGCACACACCCTCACATTGATAGCTCATCGACTTCACTCTTGTTTCTTTGCTATCACAAGTACTTTGATATAACATCAAATAACTCCTCATAAGTGTTTTTTATCATTTCATGCTCTAAGTGATTAATTATGGATAAGATTTGTTGCTTAAACATTGGAATCTAACGTTTACTTGTCTTGTGTTAGCTATAAGAATTGTTAAAACTTTGCACTAAGACACTCACATATCTAAGCATCTATCTTCTAATCTTGTTAATAAGCTAAGACATTTTTCCACTGAGATCTAATTGACATTTTGGTTGAAGCATTGTTATAGTAATCCAAGCTTATAATCTTGTGCTAAATCTTGAGAGGCTTTGGTGATTTTATTGTCTATCTTGAGTAATTGGCATCTTGTGGATTTAATATTGGCATTTATCTTGTTAAAGTATCTTGGAAGATCTCTAATTGTCTCAAGTAATCATTGGTCTATTGGATAAGTTGCTTGATTTATTGATCACATTAGCACTTTAAAAATTGGCACTTTCTTGGTTGTAAGATTGCATTTGATTTATAAATACTTTTGTCTTTTAAGATTCATCAATAACTTAAAGTACTCAAACAAATCTTAACCCAAGAAATTCAATCATAATCATTGCATAAGCATTCTAGGCTTATCTTGCATTAAAAACTTACCTCCAAGCATAAGCTTGGTTCATAGACTCCTAGGATAGTCCTTTCTCATCTAGCTTGAGGGACTCAACCCTTCTTAGTGGTTAACACAGTGACCTTGCAGTCATCATAGCTACAGTCTCTGCAGCGTCGGAGGCATTGGGTGGTTGGAACACAGGGGGAGGTATCGTTAAACAAGCCTTTTCTTGCTTCTTGTTGGCTTCCATCCCACAATCTCCTCTGAATATTGTTCTCAAAATAGTCAAGGGAAAGGTTCCATTTAGACTAGGCATATAATCTAAAACTAATCAATATCCTTGCATCCCACTGAGATTTTAGGACACACTTCATATAGGTCAATTAATCATTTAAGCAGTAGTTGTCCATCTGGTTACTTGGCATTAATGTACAATAAGCAATAATTGTGAATCCACAAGGTACTAGTTTCATACTTAAATCTAATCTAATAATTGATCTTGCTAAATTTAACCAAGTAGCTAGGCCACTTAATTACGTCTCCCTGACAAGTTGATTTCCAACTTGTCTCTCATCATCTCATTTTCTTAGGGACTACCCCCCATAGCCTATTGTTGGGATACAACTAGAACGAAGTGGGCGAGGATCAGAGTGATATCCCCCGCCCTGAGTCCTTGTCGCAGTGCCTGTACAATCTGACCGACAATAGGTCCTATGACTCCTAAATCACTTGGAGGTCATCTATATTATGTCACATTTATAGATGACCATTCAAGGAAAACTTGGGTTTACCTAATGAAATCCAAGGATGAAGTATTTACCAAATTTAAAGAATTCAAAGTTGAAGTAGAGAACCTTACAGAAAGAAGAATCAAGATATTAAGATCCAATAATGGAGGATAATATACATCCAAGGAAATCATAGCTTTCTGTAAGGAGTCTGGGATTAAGAGGGAGCTGATAGTCCCATATAATCCTGAACAAAATGGAGTTGTAGAACGAAAGAATTGATCCATTGAAGAAAGTGTAAAAACAATGCTACATGATCAAGATTTACCGAAATTTTTGTGGGGTGAAGCTACAAAGACAATTGTATACATATAAAATCAAAGTCCCCACAAGTCTCTAGATAACAAGACTCTCGAAGAAGTGTTCACTGGAAAGAAACCAACCATAGATCATCTCCAAATTTTTGGTTGTCTTGTCTATATTCATATACCTAAGGACAAAAGGAAGAAGTTGGATCCATCTGGCATGAAGGGAACATTTGTGGGCTACAATAACTCTTCTAAGGCCTATAGGATCTACATAAAGGAAGGACACCGAATAGAAGTCAATCGAGATGTGATATTTGACGAAAGTATTACATTCAAGAAACTAAAGGATCTCCCTGTGGACTCTGATGATGAAGAATTTCCGGTATTTGGAGAAGAAGTTTCTAGGGAATAAGAATCAAACAATGAAGATGAAGGACCCTGTGAACCTATACAACCTACGGTAATCCCCGAAACTAGAAAAAGGCTGAACTGGTTGAAGTCTACACTTCTAGATGCAAAAGGTCATGGATCAACTCAAGGTACATTTAGGGAAAGCAAGAAGCCCAAATGATATTCTAGGTATGCGACCTACATGACAAAACTAATAGAAGCAAATGCATCCACTTTTGAAGAAGTTGTCAATTACCAAGAATGAAAGGATGCTATCAATGAATAATATCAATCTATAATAAAGAATGGAGTTTGGGAGATCGTACCTAGGTCTATAGACAAATTTGTGGTAACTTCCAAATGGATCTACAAGATCAAACATGCAGTAGATGGAAGTGTTGATAAATATAATGCAAGATTTGTGGCTAGGGTCTTCTCTCAACAGGAAGGCATCGACTATGAAGAGACATTTGCTCCAACAACAAGGCATAAAACTATTGGTTCGTTGGTGTCTTTGGCAACATCAATGGGATGGAACATCCACCAAATGGATGTCAAGACTGCATTCTTGAATGACACAATTGATGAGGAGGTCTATATAGAACAACCCTTGGGATTTGAAGTTAAAGACATAAAGGCATGTGTTTGCAGATTGAAGAAGGCATTATATGGCCTTAAGCAAAAACTAAGGGCATGGCATGCTCTGATGGATGCATACATACAAATATTAGGCTTCATAAAAAGTTATGCTAATACGAACCTTTATATTAAGGTTGTGAAGGGAGAACCAGTAATCATTCTTCTATATGTGGATGATCTTCTCTTGATAGGAGCGGAAGGTTGAATTGAAGAATGTAAGAAGCAACTAACATCAGAATTTGACATGAAGGATCGAGGATTAATGCACTACTATTTGGGACTGGATGTCTGGAAAGGACCTGATGAGATATATCTAGGTCAAGGAAAGTATGTGATCAAGATGTTGAAGAGTATTGACATATTGGATTACAAACCAATGACAACCTCGATGATCACAAACTTAAAAATGCAAAGGAGTTCTGAATTAAGCCATGTGGATCCTTCCAAGTATAGACAATTGATTGGATCACTGATGTACTTAGTGAATACTCGACCAAACATATTTTTTGCAGTAAATGTTCTAAATCAATTCCAAGTGGAGTTGAGGGACATTAGTGTTGAAAAATGTGTAACTAGGTTTGGTCTTCATAAACATGAAATGTACTTCTGATTCTTGTATATTGTAAAATGAAAGAAAAGTATTATTATTATTTTTAGAGCATGGGTTTCATGCTTAAGGTCTTTTATTTTATAGGGCAAGCACGCATTGAGTGCTTCTATGGTTTGTCCTAGGTTAAGAAGTCAAAAGAGTCATTGTTAGAAGTTAAAGACCCCATTGAGCACATTGTAACTTATAAATACAATTATTTTTGTCATTAAAAGTGTAAAATGCCCTTCAAGACCAAGTCAACCTAGTAGTTGGAAAGTCAACCTATTTTGAGGAGTCACGTCCATCTTGAGAAGCCTGTATAAAGGAGGGAACTCGACCTCCTTGATACACATTCATCACTCACTCATTCAAGCGAAGGAGAAGAGAAAGAAGGAAATAAAAGAAGGAAGAGGGCGAAGAAATATTATTTTTGGGCTAATTCTCTCTCACACGTGCAAAGAAGAGAAGTTAGGGTTTGCAACTTCAAGGTCAAAATTCTCTATTTGTTGGAAGAGGATCAAATATGTTGGAAGAAGGTTCTACTCGGTCACCTACTAGCCCTAGACTAGGAAGTAAGGAAATCAAAGTTGTTGGGAGGCCTTGAAAGGATAATTTCGCTCACACATGTGTATGCAGTAACATTTGCAGGGGGCCGAAAATTTTAGACCTGCAGTAGAGGCCAAAATTCTGAAGCTAGGGGGTCGAAGTTATGCTGCTGGAAGAGTTTGACTCGTTTGACTTGGACAAGGGAAGCACATCATTCAAAGAGGTTGGACTTGGTCTTGGTGGAGGGTATTGGTCTTGGTCTAGAGGCCTTGGAATTCATCAATTGAAGAATCTATAAAAAAGAGAAGTGATTTTGTGGGTTTTCCTCTCAAGTGGAGAGGTTTTGGCCCTAGCTTGCAACCTACATTCTGTGTTCTTGTGTACTATTGTTCTTCTTATTTTGGTATTTGTTTGATTATATTCGAACATAATAATAAGTGAAGAAGCTAATAAGAAAGAAAAAGTAAAAAGGCATCACAAGCAATTATCATAAAAAGATAAATCATCTTATCTATTGCCCTTTAGATTTTTCAACAACTAGTGCATACCTGATCATCCAAAAGATTTTAAGTGAGCTATTTGCTTTTACTTTCGAGAAGTGAGATTAGTTTCTTTCAATTGTCTAGGTTGTTAAATCATATTTTTCTTTCATATGTTTCTTGATTTCGTAATTTAGAGTTTTAGATTTGAATTTGCTAAATTGCTTACTAGTTAACTTAAGCAACCTAGCTCTAATCTTTAGGACAACTAATAATTTCTATTTCTTAATGTGACAATACATCTAAGTCCAATTCCCTACATACAATAGTGTGCTTCTAAGTTTATGAACACACTTATTGATTAAAATAGCATGTCATAGTTTGTGCCAATAAATTAGCTTGACATTTTTGGCGCCATTGCCAAGGACCGAACGTAGGTCACATGCATTTAGTTTCAAACTTTCAGATTTCAAGCTAATTTAGTGGATCAAGGGGTCAATATATGACAAATATGGCATTATAATTTAATTGGCTTATGAAATGCACATTTAAGTGTTTGAGTATGGACAATGAGTTGAAAGGGCCTCAACCTCAATATATGATAAACATGACATTTCTTCATAGTTCAATTGGTGTACAATTTGTGTGGGTATAAGGGTTAAGAACATGTGTTTCCCTGTAAGAGGCCACAAGTTTAATCCAGAGGGGAGTTAGAGTATGTACACCTTTATAGACTTTAACAGTCAAATCGTTGCTCAGATGGGGGTCTCTTTAACAGTCAAAGGTGGTTAAATCTATCATAATTTAGTTGTCAACCTACAACGAGGATAACCATAATTAGACGTCACTGTGGGTTGACTCATCATTGTTATTCAATGGGAAACCAAGCCACTTGAAATAACCCGCTAATGGTTTACAAGGGGAAAACTTTCACTATTACTTTGGGTCTTGGGCCACTAACTATTTTCCTTACAGTTGAGAAAGACAAGCTCTTAGCCAATGAGAAGCAATTTTTAGGGTCTCTACACCATCTTATAAGTACACAAAACCCTTGTATATTTTTAAAAAATATAAAAAATATTTTTTTGTACCTATAAAAAAAGAAGAAGTAAAATTATAATAATAGATTTTACAAGTTAACCTCCTATATGCTAGAACTCCTTAATAGTAAGTCCTTGTACTAGACTTAATGAGATTCCAACAACATAGATCCATTTCAACTTGGATGAGGGGCAATAGCTTGAATGGTTGGGAGGTAGGTCTTGCACTCTCCCCACTTGTGTTCAAATCCCTGATGAGTTATTTAGGCCATTGCGACAAGGCTAAAGGGTAGACACTCCCAGGAGTGAGAACTTCATCGAGGACTTCCTCAAGGATGTGCCTTCAAATGTCTTGGCTTTGCTAAGCCATATGTTAATGATATATTTGGCTTGCAGTATGTTGGATATACTCTTGAGCTGTAATATCCATATATTGGTTTGATTTTAGGGCTAGCCCTCGATTCCTATGGTTAAAAAAAACATAAATTCATTTCAACCTAGTTGTATTAAGAGCCAAGGAAGATAAAAAATAGCTTATATGTAAACTTACTTGTAATATATATACTTAAATTTTGAGTAATATCCACTAAAGAAACAATTTGGAGACTTGGCCCATGACCTCTTACTTGTAATTCACATAATTAATGTTTTTCCTTTTATTTATTTATATTTAAAATTTAAATGAAAAGGCTTTTAAATTCCAATTTATTAATAGTGAATTTTTCATGAGAAATAACATTATATTCCATAAGAGGAATATAATGTTACTCAACAACAAGACTTGAAGTTATTGCAAAAAAGTTCAACATGCCATTTGTGGAAATTGAACCTAGGTGCAAAAATAACAATCATTCGTCCTCCCCCGAAGGCAAGAGTGAGATTGTCGGTACCAAGCTAGACCACAATTATTCCTAGATCCATCTTAACCCTGGATCTATCAAGCGCATAGAGGGATCAAATCTCTCGAGGTGCAAACCTCTTTTTTGAGTGCAAAACTTAGGAAATGTTTGCACCTCGAGAGATTTGATCCCTCTTGGCACTTGATCCGAGTTTAAGATGGATCTAGGCAGGTTATATAATGCTATATAATATCTATATTTGTCTCTATGTGTCTCTTTTTATTCCCTCTCTCCTCCACTCCCTCTCTCTCTCTTTCTCTCTTTATGCCTATCCCTCCCTCTATCTTCCCCATTATATTGTATTTAAGAAAGTATCTAAATTAAAAAAACTCAATTGGTTGTAAAATATTAAACTTATATTTTGGAACAATAATGTCAAAGAAAATACAATAACCAAAAAACATAAAATATCATGTGCCATCTTTCGTCTATCATTGTTAGTCACTTTATTTGCTCTCATCGGTGGATCCTTAGTTAAGATGGACCTAGTTCTTAATAATAATATTATCTATATTATATACATTTCACACATCTCTCTATATAAAAATATTCTCATTTTTTATTTTATTAAAACCTTGATTTAATTTCTATGGGAGCATTTTTAGTAGTATCTCAAAAGTAAATATAAATTTCACAAGATTACCCATCAAGCTTGTGATTTCAATAAATTCGTGCCATATTTTAGAGAAATTAAACTGGAAAAACTCACTGTAAAAAGTCGCACTAAAGACAACTCCACATATATATATATATATATATATATATATATATATCAAATTAAATAAAATATTTTGATTGTAAAATAAGTTATAATTTTTAGGCCTGTTGTATTGATAAACCATGGTATTGGGCCATGATATTGTAACAAAGGGTATTTACAACTTAATAATATCCATAGTAAAGTAGGGTGAATAGCCATAGTTAAGAATATTGTCATATTTTTGTAAAATATTTTGATTGTGAAATAAGTTATGGTTTTTGACCATGTGTTATTGATAATCCATAGTATGGGCCCCTCGTATTGTAACAAAACTTAATTACAAATTTATAATATCCATGATAATGTGGAGTGAATATCTATGGTTACAATCTTGTCATATTATAAGTGTTAAATTTTTATGTACTTATTAATTAAACATGAATATAGAAACGAAATTATTATTTTAATTATAAAATAAAATAGATCTTAATTTATACTTACTACTTATATATTAGATTGTTTAATGTAATATGTATATTATGATTTTATTTTCTCTAAAAAATATTAATAATTTTATTAATAAAAACAAAATTAAAATATAACAAATTCAATTTTATTATTTTTGGAGTTGTCTATAATGCGACTTTTTGGAGATTTTGGTGACAAATCCGGCGGAAGAAATTGAGGTTAAATCTTGATTTGTTGCAGTTAAAATGGTTTTTTAACTGCGTATTTGGATTCAGCACCCTGAAAAACCCCTGGGACGCTTTGATTGTGCAGAAACTAGCTATCAAACTTGCCATTTCAATAAATTGCTACTGGATTTTGACCGAAAAAGCTTCCAAAAAATCTCATTATAGAGAACTGCATTATTTTTACCAAAATTTTAAAAATATTTACTTTGGTAGATTATAACCTGAACTGTAAAGCATCACTAAGCACAATTATTAATATAATATTAAATTTATAATTTTTTTTCCCTGTATTGTTTATTTATTTAGTGTTTTTTTTTTTTGACATTCCATGTAAAAAGTTTCTCCACCGACAGTGTAAACATGCACTTCTCGATTGCGAAAATTCGAAGGCTTCGATTTTTAGAAGCTAGCGCTCTTAACGAGTAATTTAGGGTTAGGGTTTAAACAGCTACCCATTCTAGGGTTTTAAATCCATACCTTGGCTAGTGGTTATATAAGGCGAGCGATTCCTCTGTTCAACCATGCCGAGCGGGGATCAAGGTTTCTGATTCCTGGATGGAAATATGTTCTTTGTGGCGATTCGGCGTTTGTGCTCGCTCCATACAGGAGTTGATAAGGTATTTCTGAACACGGTCTATTGCGAGCTGTGTGTTCTGTTATGTGGATTTTGTGTACTTGCGGCATAGATCCTAATCCCTGTACAGTGGGGTTTGTGTTTTGTTTTGTATTATCGGCTTGGATCCTGTACACGGGGGTTCTGAGAGATTGTATGTGTCTATTGTTGTTTTAGGCATATTCAAATCTGGATTTTCTTGTTTTGTACCTCTAGGCTATGCTCTGTGTTTTGTGTTTTTTTCTGTATTTGTTTCCTGTGTTTTTCCTTATCGATTTACTTTTCTCCATTTAATGGCTCGCTCTCTTGTTGTTTCTTGTATGTGTCTCTGGGAAATGATGAATGCAAGTTTGGTCCGTGTTTATGAAAAACCATGATCTTTTATACTTGCAAACTATCTGATCCCTCACTGTATTATTCGTTGTATTTTGTTTGAATCTTTCTAAATTTCTCTTTTAAACCTGATATTTCTTATCAACTAGGTTAGTAAGATGAAAATTGCCTTTTGATGTTTTGATATCTTAGAGATTCTGCTATGAGGAACACTTATATTTTTTTACACATGTTAGACTATGGAGATGATGTACGTCATCGGTGAGAAAATCATTACACTGAGCAGAAATGTTGGTTTCTATGGGCTTAGTGATTCTTTATTTTAAGCTGTCTTCTCCCTTTTGCAAGTAGTGTGGGCACAGCTCCTAATGATGACAACACATGTGAGCTCCATCTGATGTTGCATATGATGTTGTAGATGAATGTAGGATTGCCTACCTGAAGGAGCAAACATCTGCATGCGAATTGGTAGCATGGATCTACCGAATTTAAAATAGCCAAAGCCCATGATATAAAGATTGATCTAACGTGAGGTGCACGGTGTAATGGTAGGGGCGGATGGCTGTTGCACCCCACCCAGGTTCGAGTCCTGCTGCGGCAGGTGTATAATGTTGTATGTTGGAGTCCTGCTGCGGCAGGTGTATAATGTTGTATGTTGCGGCAGGTGTATAATGTTGTATGTTGGAGTCCTGCTGCGGCAGGTGTATAATGTTGTATGTTGGAAAAATGTAAAGGTCCCGCACTAGCCTACAAAAAAAAAAAGATTGATCTAACGTGCTTAAGCTAAAGGATTCAAAATTGACAAATGACCCATATTTAAGATATATGAAATATAAATGCTTATCGAGTTTGGTTGATGTTCAAGGCTAACGTGAAGTTCAGACTTAATCTCAAAGCCAAAAAATTCAATCGATCTAAAATTATAGTAAAGTCTAAATAAATTTTTGCCATCCCTAGTGGAATAGTGGTATTTATGTATATAATAATAAAAAACCGTTCCATCATATGACATTTGATTCAGTCTCTGCCTGTCCTGGATATTTGGGGAACGGTTTCTATGTCCAGGTGTAAACTTTGCTCACCTTATATTTTTGGTGAGAATATCCACCCTCAGTAGTAGTAGAGGGTATACTTTATCTTGATCGATTAGAAAAAGAAACGTTAGTAAAGAGTCTTGTTTTCAATAAATAGTAATTGTCCCTTTTCTTAGACTCTAGTTAACAGAGGCTCCCATTTGCTTCTCAACCCCCAAACTAGTAATTGTCCCCTTTTTAGACTCTAGTTAACAGAGGCTCCCATTTGCTTCTCAACCCCCAAACTATACTCTTGCTTCTGTAAAATTAAAATATGTTAAGATAGTATTCTAATATAAGTTCACACGTTCTTAATTATAAATGCCAGACCACAGGACTACAGGAGATAAGAGACCCTATTACCAAATTTGGATTCAATTCTAAATCCAATGGCTTCTCTCATCATTTTGGACTATAATTAGTGAGCCTTACAAGTGTGTCGGGTCCCTTTTTAAAGCTTATCTACTTTTTCATTGAGCTCTTCATATAGAAAAACATATCCAAACCTGTTCTTTGCATTCCTTATTCATCGAGCTCTTTATATGGAAGCATATACGAAACTGTTCTGTGCAATAGCTTTTCATTGAGCCCTATATATAGAAACATATCGAAATCTGTTCTTTGCATTTCTGAGTTTCCTCATGTTTGGAAAAAAAACAAATTCTCGAGCTTTTAGTAAAATCACCAGCTTGATGTTTGCTTTTGCTCAGTCTATTAAAAGTTTTGAATGCCCGATGATACCTCTGTCTAGTCTTCATTTTTCTGTCTTCTCACAGTTAAGCTCTGTTTTATGCCTTTTTTATGCCTTTTTTAAGGCTCATGCTACAGAAATGAGATGAGCAAAATGTGAGATTCTAGTAAAATCAAAAGTTTTTAATCCTGGGTGATGTCTCTCTCTAGTCTTCATTTTTCTGTGTTGCACATAGTTCAATCATAACATATATTAACTATCGACTATCTAAAATGGAATTATTTTTTTGTTGAAAGGGCAGCAGCATTATGCTGGGAAGCTGTTGTGTCCGTGCACCAGTCTTCTAAAACAATTAAAGATGGTCTCCTTCCAATTTCCATTTCCAATGGTTGATTTTAGGGCTTCACACTAGAGTAGCATCTGTTTCTATTTGTTAATTTCCGTTTTCCGTTTTCTTTGAAAGAATGTTCATTCGTAAAAGGTAATTTTTAGAGCCTTTCTTTGCCTCATGTATGGAATCGCCTCATGATTTCTTATGCAACAATACCATTAACAAAAGACATCCCATTTTTAATTCCCTCGCCCCCAATTGTTGACTGATTTTGATGAGGTGTGATGTAACTATGTTAGTGTTAGACATCTTAGTACTTCTTAGTGTTGGGAAATATTAGGTGATTTCTCTTATTTTGATTATTGCTTGTGATGTATATATTATTTCTTGATTAACTTTTCATTTCTTTTGATTATAATTAGTTTTATTATTATCACCAAAACTACATAAAGACTAAACTACATAATTAGTTCTATTATTATCAACCAAGGCTAAAACTTCTCATGTAGAAAACTACATAAAGACTAAACTACATAATTAGTTCTATTATTATCAACCAAGGCTAAAACTTCTCATGTAGAGAGGAAAATTTACAAGAACTCTAATTTTCTTATATAACTTCAATGGAAGAATTTCAAGACAACTTGTGACCCTTTAATTCCTAGACAACTTAAGAATTGATTGGTTTTAAGACAATAATTCTAAGACAACTTATGACTATATATGTATGTATGAATTTTAGCAGCACATCTCACAAGATTTGTGCATACATATATATGTATGAATTTTAGCAGCACATCTCACAAGATTTGTGCATACATATATATGTATGAATTTTAATAACACATCTCATAAGATTCGTACATACATATATATGTATGAATTTTAACAGCACATCTCACAAGATTCGTACATATATATGTATGAAGTTTAACAACACATTTCACGAAGTTTATATATATATATATATATATAGAGTCCATACATGTGTAAGTAAACAACTACATATATCATTAGAGCAACCAAAACAGTGGAAATATAATAACAACAAATGCATGAAAAGTGGTGGCTCTCTTATATTAAAAGTGAAAGATCCAATCATACAATACAACCATAATCAACTATTAGTTCCAACAGTGGAATGTTATAGTCATTGTCGCCTCTTTTTCTAAAGAGATGTACTTATGACCTTTCAATTCCAAGACAACTTAAGAATTAAAGGGTTATAAGACAAGGATTCCAAAACAACATGACTCTCTATATATGTATGTGCGAATTTTAACAACACATCTCACAAGATTTGTATATACATATATAGAGAGAGTCCATACATGTGTAAGTAAATAACAAGAGCAACCAAGTCAATTGATTTGTATATATATATATATATAGAGGGAGAGAGAGAGAGAGAGTCCATACATGTGTAAGTAAATAACTAGAGCAACCAAGTCAATTGAAATACAATAACAACATATGCATTACACATGTTGGCAATCTTATATTAAGAGTGAAAGATCTAATCATACAATTCAACCATGATCAACCACTAGTTCCAACAGTGGATTAGCTCTGCACAGTGGAGAAGGCCAAGGCTTGCTACAATACACTCAAACTTTCTCTAAGATACATTTATAGGAAGCTTGACCATCAAAAGCTTGTACAATGAGTTATGAGGTTTTATAAATAGCAAAGTGTGGGGTGACCTTTGACATTCTCCTTTGTGACTTTTTACCTAATGACTCTTCAACTACTACATGATTGTTACATTCAATTATTGATACTTGGTTTTTCACTTTTACAAACAATTTGCACGTGTACCCATGTGAGACAAAATAGGTTTGAGTAAACCATGCAAGACACTACTAAGATTTAGACAATTGTGGGAAGACTAACTCTTCGACATCTTTGTGATGATCGATTGTGGCGAATTGATGCCAAGATTGGTAGTTTGTGATGGTGTGCGGTGCTCAATGGTGACATCTTGTTGAAAGTGAACTTTCGCCTCTGTTGCATTTGGGTACATTGATCTAACTCCTTTGTCCAACTCGTTTGTTAACATGCGCATCATAGTCTTGAGTGCAGTTGGATCAACAACATATTTATGCATAGTGTATGTGTTGATCTCCAAGTTTGTGCTTGTGGCTACATGCATCAACTCATCAAAGTACATGTTTAGTGCCATTTGGACATGGTTCTTTGGTTTTGCTTTGGTGAGTGTACTAATAGATGAGATTGTGTGTACGTGTGTTGTGGGGAAAAATGCCTATGCAGGACGATCCTATCCACCTAAGGTGTGACAGTGCTTTAGCAACAAACAGAGACAACTCTTCTAGTATTCTTCCTTTATGAATTAAGAATGAAGAGAGATGGATGGACTAACCGGTGTCTTCTGTTTGTCCTTCGATCCGGTTTCTCTTCTCTTTGAGAGTTCCCAGCTACTTGCCTTCTCGCTCGCCTAGCTTCAATAGGTTTCTGCAAGATCACAAGAAGAGAACACTACACAAAGACATAGATTCATATTCATAACCAGTTCAGGATTAGAAATAAACTAAACATACTAATGCAATCATACATCAAAGACACATTAGCATATAGGAGAAACCAAGATAGCTTTATTGATGAATAACAAGGTTCAGGAAGAGATACAACCCAGAGGGCTCCAATCCAGCATCTCCTTCTTAGCAAATGAAATTCCTATCTTCACCTTCCTTCAAAGCATTAAGCACTCAATGATTCCAACCTCAAACCAACAGCAATTCTTTGCAATAACAAAATTCCAGCCTCTAGATCTCATGGAGGAGAGATCCATATATAGATGTTTGGAGAGAGGATGAGTCAGCTTGAGATCTGACTAGTGTCCTCTCCCTCTGTCAGTTCTTGCTTCCACTTGGAGATTGAGAACCTCTTACTCATCACTAGTCGAATTCACTGAGGCAAGTGTCATTGAGGAAGATTCTCGAAGCTTCCAGGGTCTTGACACTTTGTTGAATGAACTTGCCATTTGTCAATTCCCGCTCAGCGTACCCTGGTAGTGCTTCTACCTGCGTTGCAGTGCAGAGTTTGCATTTCAGCGTAGACAGCTAGTGGAGCCTCTGAATTGATCCTGAATTGACTTGTTTTTGAGTAGTTTCTGGTGGAGAACTTCTGTGAATTGCTGTGGTTTGTTAGCCTTGTTCCTCTAGGGGTAGTAGGAACAACCTGTTTAGGGACTTTGGATCCCTTAGATTATGGACATTTCATGCTTATAGCTGTAAGGCACAAAAATGTCTATAACAGTTGCCCCTAAAGTATGAGGCCGTTTATCGGGTGAAATGCTTTATCAGGAGGATTCGAAGTTCATCCAATGCTGGGAGGAGACCTGTAATAAGATACAATACAATACATTATTTTTCATACTGCTTTCATGATCTAGCTGAGGCGGGCATTCCCATGCTCAGCTTTATAAATTCATTTTTCTGATGGTAGACCGATAATTTTGATGAAATTATCATCCTTTGGGTAGGATGATTATCTGCTGCAATGATGTACATGTCAATGTCTTTATCTTTCCTGAATATATATCGCAGCACGGATGGATGAAACTAAATCCGGGGTCTTCAAACTCGTTCGATCTTCACTCTAAGTACAAGTCTATACATGTGAGAAATGTTCTGAAGTCGAACATGGAAAGACATCGCTTGATTACCGGTCGATGAGGTAAACCGTTAACAAGCGCGAGAGGAATCACCGATAATGATAATGACCCTCAAGGTACTGCAGTACAATTCATGTGGTGTGAATAAAGGACTTGGCGTCGAACACCACGCAAAATTTGTCGGTCGAAGGTCATTGATGTATACCTGTCGCCGGAAGTGAGAAACTTGCCATTGAGGCATGCAAGCTTCAAAGTACTGAAGGGGTTGTTCTTAGATCAACTTCTTGGATAATGAGTTGATGTCGACAAAAAGCGATCCGTCAAAGGAGGGCCTTAATGAATCCCACATTAGTGACACGGAACGGAGCAAATGATTTTGATGGAGGTGAAAACGATCTGATGACATATGATTCAGGGTGACGGTCATGAAAGGATGAAGGATAATGTATGGCAGTGGATGGGACATGGTTGACTTCTCTGAACGACTTCTCTTGAACATATGGCGACACTTATGCGATGGATCGGTAGCATTACCCCAAATATGGATGGTATGGCGAGACCATGGTGATGTGATCGGTGAATGAAACAACCCAACCCGACTGTGGTACGGAGGAAAAGTGTCATGTTCGAGAGCGACTTGCTACCATTAAAGTTTTCTTGAGTTTCTCCCAATTTTTCCCTAGTCATTGCTGATCAGTACCTCTTTATTTTTGTCAAGCTTGAAGAGGATAACATATGCTTGTTCTATAACTTGCCCTTCGGGCAAGCCCATCCCTATGTTTTAACGAGCATAGCGATAGTGAAACTCGTTCTCGTCTAAAGACAAGTTTGTCGCTATTTAAAGCTTTTAACGAGTCTAATGACAAAGATAACTCGGTCCTTTTCATTTTTAGAGAGTCTAAAAAAGTACGTAAAGTCAACTCCGAAAGTCCTTTTTCGTCATTTAATCCCTTAAGTCCGAAAAATTATAAAACAATACAGAAGGGATGAGTTTTCAATAGTTTTAACAAGCCGAACAAAACAAGCGCTCGATCTTTTTGTGCAATAATCCCTCAGGTCCAAAAAGATTAAAATCTAGAGGAGGGATAGCTCTTCCGGTCGCTTTAACGAGCTGAAAGGCCAAAACTCGGCAATCTTTTCATATTTTATGAGTCAGATGAAAAGAGCTTAAAGAAGACTCGTCTTTTGAGAAACGAGTGATAAAACGGGTTAGCAGCTAATTCCAGGTACGGGTTGGAATTTTTCAATCACGGCAGTGTCACAAGGATGGCTAGTGAAATCACTCTTCGCAGCTGTTCCTCAAAATGGGTAAACAATCATATGGAGGTGAACGATCGGCCAAATGAAAAGTGGAGGTGATGGGCAAACACGACCAAGGCTTTAATGGCTGCTGATATTACATTCACGGTGGTTATTTATCGGAGGGTAGTTCATTTTTTAACGAGCTTAAACGCAGAAAAACACTGCTCAGCGTTATGTTTATTTTTTAACGAGCATGAACTATGTGCTAAAACTGCTCGGATCTTGCGTTTATTTTTTAAACATGATGAACTGTGTGCTAAAACTGCTCGAATCTTGCGTTTATTTTTTAATGAGCATGAACTGTGTGCTAAAACTGCTCGATTACCTAGTCATATGATCAGAATGTCTCATTAAGATTCTATTTTTTATGGAGCTTCATCTCACAAAGCTTTGCTCCGGATCCTTTCGTTATGCAAGTTCGGAAACGACTAATCCTACGAGTTTAAAGGGTTAGACCTACAGGTTTAAAGGGTTAGACCTACAGGTTTAGTAGGAAACGACTAATCCTACGAGTTTAAAGGGAAGGACCTAAAAATTTAAAAAATAAATAGCTGCCCCTTGCTTGCACTCCAAAAGGTTTGCATGCCCCCAGGCATAAAGTACGATTTCAAGGTTACCCCTTCTTAGTCCAATAAAATATTTGTTTTACCGGGAGAGGCCTACCTCTTTCAGGCTACCCAAAGATTGTTCTGTTATTCTTTCAACAAAACACTTCTTCGGCGGTGTCTACCGAGATAGACAAAGGTGAATGACCTCAGTGCCAAACACGTAGCTTTGACAAGAGAATCTTATTCCAGAACAACCCCACTTCCAACCACGGACGGGGTACGAACTAGTCATATTCTCTCGCGGAAACCTACCTTATACCCAAAGTTTTTCTGCCGAAGCAGACCAGGACGCATGCCCCCTGGGTTCCAGTCATATCCTTCCGGATTACTCGCGCTCATCGGGAGGACGGACCGTGGGTTGAGACATTTCTTGCGTGAAGAGACCATTTAGGGATGGTATATGACTATTTGTGATGCGTGATTCGGGAAATGAAAGCTGGTCCACGAGCTTGACCACTCTTCCTTCGTGCGGAAAACACATTATTCTAACGAGTGAGGAGACGATGGCTCCCATGCAATATATATAGTCTCGTCCAAGGAGTAGGTTATAATCCAAGGGTCTTTGAACGACCATCACGTTCATTTGAACGGTCTTTCCTTTCAATGTGATAGGCACATTGGGGAGGATCCCTAAAGGTCGACTGGTTCCTTTATCGAAGCCTGTCAGATTTCTCATTTCAGGCAAAAGCGCTGGCGAACCAAGCGCTTTCCAAGCAATAGAGGAAAGGATACTCACAGATGCCCCCCTTCATCAATGATGGTGCCAGCCATTACCATTCTGTATATTTGAACGATAATCCTGAATGGTATGCTTGCT
Organism: Pinus tabuliformis; assembly: GCA_031772625.1. NCBI lineage: Eukaryota > Viridiplantae > Streptophyta > Pinopsida > Pinales > Pinaceae > Pinus > Pinus tabuliformis. Next base: position 661,927,070 of record CM062810.1, on the reverse strand, counting down.
GGCAAACGTGGTCTGCCTAGTTGGTTCCAGTCGAACCAGACAACTAGGTTGCTTGGTGGTGGGACCAAATAGATGGCCGGGTATGACTCTGACAAAGTTCCTTCCTGCGATAAAGGAATGGGCAAATTGCCCCCTTGTTCGTCGGAGTCTGTGTTGATGAAGAGAATTTGGACGGTGTTGTCTTTATTCTCCTCTGTGATGGTATCATTCGAAGGAGCCTCTGAAGGCAAAACTAGATCAACTGCCGCCTCAACCTTTTGACTTTCGTCAGGTATGGATTCAGAAGGTTCATCCTCAATGATAGGTGCTTCGGCTGACCACCTGAGCGGGCCAGTCGGGTTCTCAACTGGTGAAGGACTTGGCAGGAGTTTTTGATATCCAGGAGGAAGTTGCGCTCGTAAAATCGGGCGATCTTCCAAAACTCTTTTAGCCTCGTCTAAGAAGGGACACCGGTGGATGGCATGGTCGCCTTCACACAGTTTGCAGGGAAATCTAGCTTTCCCTCTCTGTCCTGTGGCTTCACTTTCACTAGTTGACGGTGCGCTGTCAACATGACTATCAGAGGTTGACGCCACTGAATTGTGCAAATGGGGAGACCAGTTCCTTAGTATCCGAGGGATGCAGGGACAATCTCTGTGGAAGTGGTCTCCCTTGCATATGACACATGGTGATTTAGGCGTGGTCAGTGCAGTGTGTGGATTTTCATTAGACGCCATTCGCTTGCTCCCAGTCGCTTTTGCTCCTTCTTCTCCTTAGGAGCTTGGCTTTTGGCTTGGCCAGCTCCATCATGCGAAGAGGAGGGAGGAGAGGAAGAATTATAGGAAGTGGAAGGCTGGTGGGCAGCTCTGGACTGGTCTAACTGTTGATTCGACTGTTCAGGAATAGTTGTGTTTTGAATGACATTGGTCGAGAAGAGCCAGACCGGCAGGCCAATTGTCAGTCCTGGAAGCGACAATGTGGCCATGTGGGGCGCACCAACATTTCCCCAAGAGGAGAAGGGACTAGGATTTCCACCAAGGGGAATTCCTTGGTTGGTGTGCTCCATTTTCTCAACCTAAAGATCAACGCAGGAAGAAGGGGTGATTGTTCCGTTTAAAATAAATTTTAACGACGCTTTAGACACAACTTGCTTTTTCAATTTTAAAGAGTCGAGAAAAAGCTAAAGATTACTCTAGTCTCCTTCGATATTTTAACGAGCCCGAAGTGACAAATGTTCGGATGGACTTTTTTCTGTTATAGAGTCTGAAAAAGGCCAAAAGGAACTGCTCTGGAGTTTTAGGTAGAGGGTGTGCCAAACTTTTTGCAAAATCGCAGAATACTTTTTAAGGTACGGGCGGTCAATCTTCCTGAATGTTGTGTTCAGTGCATTGCGATTAGTAGGGCGGCCGACACGGCTTCCTAAGGATAAAGGTTTTATGCCTATAGGGGTCTCCCAATATATACTCGACGGTACGTGGGAGCACAATCCGTACTGGCGCTATCGTCACTTAGAAGGAATCACCCACCATCAGCGAGATCGACAGTCACCAGGCTTTACGACGCCGGAGCACGTCTCTAGCCTAGACCTCTATGTTGTGCGTTAAGTTACAAAGCGTTGTTAAGTTCATTCAATTTATTTTAGGTTGATCTTTTTAGAAGTTTGCCTTTTGAGGTTCACCACGAGATGTATGATACAATTCCTAAGTGCAGTCTAAAGATGATAAGCAAGCTTTATATCTTTTCAACTATGAAAATCCTAGCTACAAATTGAAAAGAAAGACACCATTTTTTCTCAAAGAGCAATCAGCGCACTCTAATGCACTTTTCCTAAATCAAACATGCAAACTATCAAGATGCAAATGCACAATGCAGGTGTTTGTTTTATGCTCTCTTAATATTGATGCCTAAAAAGAAAGCTTTTTGTACAACTTTGAATTTGCTTTTAAATGACAAATACAAACAAGTTTACTTTTTCGAAATCAGAAAGGGTAGAAGAGAATACAACACTTTACGACTTTCGAAATGAACACTTGTTTCGACACTTAAAAGAGACAAACTCAAATCAAAAGCAAAAGTAAATGTATAATCAACTGCAAACAGCCAATGAACTCTCTCCTAAGATCACAATCAACAGATCTGAATCAAGGGCTACAGGATGATTATTTCACTCTTGCAAAGGAAAACTGTAAATGACGCCACAAACACATAAAAACACTCACAGTCTTTTTGTGCAAAAGGAGGCGGAATTTAAGCAGAGAAAAGGAGTTATCAGACAGTTACCTATGCTGGTTACAGGCTGCAAAAAACAGAGATCAAAACAGGGCAAAACAGAGCAGAGAACCCCAGTTGCACAAGGCCTAACTGGATCAACGCACCCTCAACACAGGGGTTTTGACATTCAGCGCAGGTAGCCTTCAAGAGACCTGCGTTGAAATGCAAAACCTCTTCACAGGGTCTGCGCTGAAGGAGAAACGAGAGTTTCTCACTGGGTTCTGGGTCACAGTTTGTTGATTAATCTACGATTTCAGGCCAAATAAAAACAACAAGCAAGGTACAATCAAATGGATGCTTTGAGGAAGGGCTAAGATCTATCACAAATGATCATCAAATCATTTGTGAGTCCATTGTTCAGATCATAGACAAATCCAGTGATTGGATCAAAGCAGCAGTTGTCTACTTTGCATCTGAGAATAGCAGATGCAGTTCGATTATTGTTGTTGAGTCTATGAAACAAACAATGATAGAGACACAAATAAAATGACTAAACAGATCTCCCCAGCGGAGTCGCCAAATTGTTGTGGGGAAAAATGCCTATGCAGGACGATCCTATCCACCTAAGGTGTGACAGTGCCTTAGCAACAAACAAAGACAACTATTCTAGTATTCTTCCTTTATGAATTAAGAATGAAGAGAGATGGATGGACTAACCGGTGTCTTCCGTTTGTCCCTCGATCCGGTTTCTCTTCTCTTTGAGAGTTCCCAGCTACTTGCCTTCTCACTCGCCTAGCTTCAACAGGTTTCTGCAAGATCACAAGAAGAGAACACTACACAAAGACATAGATTCATATTCATAACCAGTTCAAGATTAGAAATAAACTAAACATACTAATGCAATCATACATCAAAGACACATTAGCATATAGGAGAAACCAAGATAGCTTTATTGATGAATAACAAGGTTCAGGAAGAGATACAACCCAGAGGGCTCCAATCCAGCATCTCCTTCCCAGCAAATGAAATTCCTATCTTCACCTTCCTTCAAAGCATTAAGCACCCCATGATTCCAACCTCAAACCAACAACAATTCTTTGCAATAACAAAATTCCAGCCTCTAGATCTCATGGAGGAGAGATCCACATATAGATGTTTGGAGAGAGGATGAGTCAGCTTGAGATCTGACTAGTGTCCTCTCCCTCTGTTAGTTCTTGCTTCCACTTGGAGATTGAGAACCTCTTACTCATCACTAGTCGAATTCACTGAGGCAAGTGTCATTGAGGAAGATTCTGGAAGCTTCCAGGGTCTTGACACCTTGTTGAATGAACTTGCCATTTGTCAATTCCCGCTCAGTGCATCCTGGTAGTGCTTCTACCTACGTTGCAGTGCAGGTAGTCAGTGCAGACTTTGCATTTCAGCGCAGACAGCTAGTGGAGCCTCTGAATTGATCCTGAATTGACTTGTTTTTGAGCAGTTTCTGGTGGAGAACTTCTGTGAATTGCTGTGGTTTGTTAGCCTTGTTCCTCTAGGGGTAGGAACAACCTGTTTAGGGACTTTGGATCCCTTAGATTATGGACATTTCATGCTTATAGCTGTAAGGCACAAAAATGTCTATAACAACGTGCATAATGACATTCAAGCTTTTGAACACTCGTGCATGCGAAGCTAACAAATTGGTGATGAGTTGTGGATTTTTTCATAGTGTTGGATTTGATTTCGGATGCGTGCTTTCAAGTCTACCGCTTTGGGTTTTTGATTGTCCATGTTTGCATGCGGTTGACAACAATGTACAAATTTGACAAGATGCGTGCTCTCTAGCACAATGTTGTTGCCAATTGTTGAGATTGACAACTGTTTTATGCATGGTGTTGAATTTGGAATACAACATTCATATGACTGTTTCGAGGGACAATACTTCATCCAGTATTGCTCTTTTCAACTCTGCTCTAGCGGATGATGTGATTTGTTTTTTTCCCTACTTCGCCGCTTGTAACTCCTTAGCCATTCGCTTGTTTTTTGCTATCAAGAATCGAACACTCGAGCTGGTGCCTTCGACATATGCTTTGGTAGCACAACCAATGTTGCTGGATGCTTGTGCACATTGGATACAATCACTCGTTCTTCAAACTGTGCAAGGGATGTATGTACATCTGGAGTAGGCACTTTGCTCGACTGCACAACTCTGTGTTTTGACTCGTCAAAAGATATGTTGTGCATTTTCGCTTTTGGATTGTCTTCAAGGATCTCTGTCTCCTTGATCGCTTGGGATTTGTTTTGCTTCTGGATTTGGTGACGCGTTTATGAGACATGAGGTCTGTTTTTTGATCTAACTTTCGTTGCACCCCATTTGTATCCATCTGTTCTAGTATCTATTCAATCTCTTGAGCCAAGTCCTACTCTTGCGATTGCTCACCCTACTTGCACTGTTGTTTCAGCTGCTCGGATGAGTCTATAACTTGCATGGGCATAGTTTCGTCAGTATATGCATGTTGTGCCTCCTGCTGTGTCTATCCTTGCTGCGCTTCCTTCTCCCTTCTGCGCGACTCTTGTTCTTCTTGGAGTTGTTTCAACTCTTGCAACTCTTCTGCTTCTTCCATCCTCTGTTTATCTCTCTGTCTTTGTGCGTTCCTCTTATTGTGCTGTCACCTCTTAACCTTAATCTCCAAAGCTGCTTTCAACACGAGTGGATCTGCTTTGAATTTGCGGCTTTGCTTTGCCTTTGCATTGTCATCAACCTTTCTCTTACCTTTGTCATGCGCACGTCTATTATCTTCTGTTGTTGTTGATAATGGTGCTCTGTGAGACACTGCTTCACGTTGATTCGCTATCCATTCCACAACTATGTCGATTGATTCATTGAGCTTGGAGAAGTTGTGACCATATTTCCATGGGTCTCCCTCAGGCCAATGATACGCCCTGTGGATCCATGGAAATTGCACTCTCGCATAGTGGTCCTTTACAAAGCAATGCACGTCATACGAATTGAAACTTACGGTGTCGAAAGTAATTTTTTGAATTCCTTCGTCTCGACATCAACATGCTTGAGATTCTGTATTTTGTATAACTCAATCCGTAAAGAAAAAAACGAGCCAAGGTGCTTTTTTTCTTGTGCAATCTAGTTGACAACCCTGTCAACGACATTTATTGCATGGCGTCCATGGTGAACTTCGGTAAAACATGCGGAGGCTTCTCTGCGCTGTACATTCATATGAAGGTGTTAAGGGGTGAGGCATACCAATATGCTATGTTAATCAATGCCTCCATTGCTGCCTGCGACATGTAAGGTGGATCTTGTTCAAATATCATTTTGTACACTGGGGTAGGAATGTGGTATGGCAAATGTGTGATGATTCAACGAAAACTGTGTTCGGAGAACAATTTGCAATAAGTGTGCACAGAGGTCTTCGAAGGTGTCTATGCCCATTCAAGCTTGGGAACTGTTGAGGGGCACAAATTGCATCTAGTATGTATGTGGACATGTATATCTGTGCTTGCTGACTTTTGGGTGGATGTTGGACTTCTATCCTCTGTTCCTTCAACTTGAGAGTCAACATGTTAGACCAGTCGCATGGCTTTTTTGGTTGGCTAGTTGGTCCAACACAATCACCTAGGCCTACGGGAAGGTCTTTATGTTCTCTTCGTTGTATAAGCGACATGCAAATATGACCAAGTCCTGATATGCTTTCTGTAGTGTCTTAGTCTTATAAATCAGTTTGAGTGTTGTCTTGAACTTGGCTGGCTCTTTCACCCAACTTTTCAAGATATCTTTGGAGTTTGTGTTGCTGTGTGCGCTGAAGGGTTTCTCCATTGTGATCACCGGTTGTGGCAAGTGATATATCTCCTGATAGTCCTTTGCCTTGAAGGTGGCAAGCTTTGTCTCGCTAACACTGCTCAACACATCATCTCAAGATCAGTGTGTGAGACAATCTAATGTATCATGTCTGTGCATGGGAATACAAAATACTTGCATACAATCTAGCACAAGCCACACTTGTGGATGTTGATATAGACCCTGCGGGCTTCCAGATCTTCCTCAAATGTGCCTGAGAATGTATTGTTGATGTTTTTCCATTTCATCTTGATGTCTTCGTCTATGAGCAGCTTGGTGTTTTCGTAAACGGGCAAACACATAGACACTTGTTCAACTTCATCTCCAGTTGCACCTCTAACGGTGTCTTTTGACCTTGCTCTCTAGGAGGCCATTGTACCTATATTGCTGAGAGACGAAAGAACACCTGCTATACTTGGAGACTACAACAACACTCATGGCAAGCAATCTGTTAGTTGAAAGTCAAAACAAATATGAAGACTGACATGCAACATACTTGGGAGGTTGGTAGTGAAGATTGCGCAATTTTCACTGGGAGGCTGAGGGAATGATTGCCAAAACTGCGCAAAGCACAGTTCGAGTTGTCAGTCTCCCAGCCTCCCAGTGAAAATTGCGCAATCTTTACTGCCAGCCTCCCAGTGATGTTACACGTCAGTTCTCAGATTTGTTTGGACTTTCAACTGATAAATTGCTTGCCATGAGTGTTGTTATCTCCAAGTATAGTAGGTGTTCGTCCGTCTCTCAACAGTGCAAGTACAATGGCCTCCAAGAGAGCAGGGTCAAAGGACATTGTTGGAAGTGCAACTCGAGATGTAGTTGAACAAGTGTCTATGATTTTGCCCATTTACGAAGACACCAAGCTGCTCATAGATATAGACATCAAGATGAAATGTTAGGGCATCAACGATACATTCTCAGAGACATTTGAGGAAGATTTGGAAGATTGTAGAGTCTATGTCAATATCCACAAGTCTAGCTTGTACTGGATTGCATGCAGGTATCTCGCGTTCCCATGTGCGGATGTGATACATTGGATTGTCTCGCACACTGATCCTGAGATGATGATGTTGAGCAGTGTTAGTGGGACAAAGCTTGCCATCTTCAGGGCGAAGGACTCTCAGCGGATGTATTACTTGCCACAACCGGTCATCACAATGGAGAAACATTTAAGCACACGCAACAACGCAAAATCCAGAGATATCTTGAAGAATTAGCTATAAAAGAGCCAGCCAAGTTCAGGACAACACCCAACTTGATTTATAAGACGAAGATACTATGGAAGGCATATCAATACTTGGTCATCTTTGCATGCCGCTTATATGGCCAAGAGACCACAGGGACCTTTTAGCAGGACTGGGTGATTGCGTTGGACCAACTGACGAGTAAAGGAAGGCCATGCAACTGGTCTGATATGTTAGCTCTCAGGTTGAGAGAATAAGTGACAGAAACTCGACATCCGCTCAAAGGTCAACAAACATAGATATACATGTCCGCATACATACTGGATGCAATCTGTGCCCGTTAATAGTTTCCAAGCTTGAAATGGGCATGGATACTTTCAGAAACCTCTGTGCACACTTATTGTAGATTGTTATTCAAATGCAGTTTCCGTGGAGTCATTACACAGTTGTCAGACCACTGTCACTTTAGTGTACAAAATGATATTTGAGTAGGATCCACCTTGCATATCGCAGGTAGCAATGGAGGCATTGGTTGACATAACAGATTGGTATGACTCACCCCTTGGCACATTCATACGGATGTACAACGCGAAGAAGCCTCCGCATGTTTTATCGAAGTTTGCCATGGGCAAACTTGTCATGTAAGAAGTGTCGTATCACATCTCGATAGGGTTGTTAACTAGACTGCATAGGAAGAAAGCACTTTTGCCCGCTCTTCCTTTGTGTATCAGGTTATACGAGATACAAAATATCAAGCATGATGATGCTAAGACAAAGGAGTTCAAAAGATTCATTTTTGGCACTAGAAGTTTCAATCTGTATGACTCGCATTGTTTTGTAGAGGATCACTGTGCGAGAATGCAATTTTCGTGGATCCACAGGGTGTGTCATTGGCCTGTGAAAGACCCATGGAGATATTGTCATAACTTCTCTAGGCCCAATGCACTGGTCGGCATAGTTGTGGAATGGTTAGCGAAGCAACATCTCAAAGGGCGCTATCATCAACAACAACAGAGGATAACAGACTTGCACATGACAAAGGCAAGAGAAAGGTTGATGACAGCGCAAAGGCAAAAATAATCCGCAAGTTCAAAACATATCCACTCATGATGAAAGTAGCTTTGGAGATTGAGACTAAGAGGCGACAATGCGACAAGAGGAATGTGAAAAGGCAAAGAGATAAATGAAGGATGAAGTAGAGGGGGAGTTGCAAGGGTTGAAGAAACGACTCTGGGAAGAGCAAGAGCTACGTATAAGGGAGAAGGAAGCGCAGCAGGGACATACACAACAAGAGGCACAATATGCACAGATTGACGAAACTGCCCATATAGGTTATAGTCTCATTCAAGCAGCTGGCATAGAGCAGGCAGGGTGAGCAGCAGCTGCAAGAGCAGGACTTGCTCAAGAGATTGAACAAATGTTAGAACAGATGGATATGGATGGGGTGCAGTCAGAGTTAGATCATGATACAAACTTTGTGCCTCATAACCAAGACGTCACCCCACCGGCTTCACCAGATCTAGAAGTAGAGCAAGTCCCAAGCGATCAAAGAGATAAAGATCCTTGAAGACAATCTAGAAGTGTAGATGTACAACATAGCTTTTGACGAATCAACACAGAGTTGTGCATTCGCGCAAAGTGCCTACTCCGGATATACATACATTCATTGCGCAATTTGAAGAATGAGTGATCGTATCTGATGTGCGCAAGCATCCAACAATGTTGGCCAATGCTATTAGAGCATATGCCGAATCCACCAGCTCAAGTGCTCGATTCTTGATAATAAAAAACAAGCGAATGATTAAGGAGTTACAAACGACCAAGTAGGGGGGAGAACATGTTACATCATCTGTTAGAGCAGAGTTGAAGAGATCAATACTGGGTGAAGTATCGTTCTTCGAAACAGTCATGTGGATGTTGTATTCCGGATTCGACACTGTGCATAAGGCAGTTGTCCATCTCAACGGTTGGCAGTAGCGCTATACTAGGAGAGTTCGCATCTTGTCCAGTTTGCACACTACTGTCGACCGCATGCAAACATGGATAATGAGATACAAAGGAGACCAATTGCATTTGCCAAAGATGATGAAGCCCAAGGCGGTAGAGTTGAAGACACGCATTCAGAGTCAGATCTGGAACTATGAGGAACTTTTGTAGCTCATCACCAGTTTGCAAGCTTCGCATGCACGGGTGTTCAGAGGCTTGAATGTCATTGTGCGCGCGCACACTATCCCATCTATTGGTACGCTCACCGAAGCGAAGTCGAAGAACCCAAGTTCAAATGGAGCTGGACATGTATTTTGATGAGTTGATGCATGTAGCCACTAGCGCAGACTTGGAGATCAACACAAACACTATGCATAAGTATGTCGCTGGTTTGACTGCAGTCAAGACTATAATGCACATGTTAACAAACGCGTTGGACAGAGGAGCCAAATCAGTGTACCTGGATGCAACGAAGGCGAGAGTTTGCTTTCAACAGGATGTCACCATTCAACACGTGCACACCATCACGGACTACCAAGCTTGGCATCAGTTTGCCACAGTGGTTCATCACGAAGATGTCGAAGAGTTGGTTTTCCCATAGTTATCTGAATCTTAGTAGTGTCTTGCATGGCTTGTTCAAGCCTATTTTGTTTCACATGGGTACATGTGCATATTGCAATGTAACATCTTGTAAAAGCGAAAAACCAAGTGTCGATGGTCGAATGTAACAGTCATGTAGTGGTTGAAGAGTCATGAGGGTAGGTGAAGAGTCACAAAGGGGAATTTCAAGAGTCACCCCATCCTTTGCTATTTATAGAACCTCATAACTCATTGTAAGGTTTTTGGTGGATATGCTTCCTATATGTGTATCTTAGAGAAAGCTTGGAGTGTATTGTAATGAGCTTTGGCTTCTCCACAGTGCAGAGCTAGTACATCTCTTTAGAGGAGTAGGCGACAGTGACTGTAATGTTTTGCTGTTGGAACTAGTGGTTGGTCATGGTTGTATTGTATGATTGGATCTTTCGCTCTTAATATAACAGAGTCAACACGTTTTATGCATATGTTGTTATTGTATTTCAACTGTCTTGGTTGCTCTAATGATATATATAGTTGTTTGCTTACGCATGTATGTATGGAGTCTCCTTATATATGTATGTACAAATCTTGTTGAGATGTGCTATTGGTTTAACCATCACTTTGGAATGTTGGTTCACTAGCTTTCCAACTTGTGATGTATCTTTGCTCGTGTGTTCCTTTCCAAGCTACATGTTTACACAAGTTTCCAAGGGGCGCACTCATTCCACTTTCTCTGTGTTAGAACCCTTCATGCACCTTCCTTGGGTTGCTGCGCAGGTCGCACCCTTGCTACCAATAAGGACATACTGCCTGCCTCTACGTGCAATCGCAGTCAAGGCGATATTGTACGATCCACTGCTGGGACTTCTACACCAAACAGTCTGAGGTATAGTTGGGACTTCTTACCGGGGAGATCCCCTGAAATGTTGGCGGGTCCAGCACCGTCAACATTTCTGGCGCTAGAAGGAGGGCCGGATGACAAGTTGAGCCTTTACATCCTGTTTTGAATCTTCACATATCTATCATGGATATCATTAAACTCATCCCTCTGCGATGTCTGTCTTATGGTGAACTTGTGGACACCACGAGGGAGTTTTTTATCTCTTGTCGAAATCCACGTATGATGGTGAAGGTGAAGTAGCATGGCCTGCGTACTTACAAGACTTCTATGCATTTATTGATGATGCAGATGACTTCTTTGAAGAAGAGGCCAACTCGCTGCTTTCACACACTTCGTGAATCCCCACAACGATGGTGCCACAACCTGCCTCACGATAGTGTGCACTCACTTGACGTGATCTGTGATCTCATTGAATCTACTTTCGATCATTTTGATCCGAAACCTCTTGACAAGAAATTGTTAAAACAACGAAAGGCTCCGTAAGAATTGCCTATGGATTTTTGGCAGCACTTTCATGTATTGTAGTTTGAAGCTCCGAAAACCTAGATGAAATTTTAATATCTTTGGGATAGATTCAAATATTGTCTTAACAAATCTCTCAATCCAAAGATGAAGTTGAAGTTCAAACCCCGGTCATCCTATTTCCGTGATGGAGCTGCACAATCACAGACTATCCGCCGTCCCCTCATCAAACAACTTCATAACTGCAGGGTGATGTGGGAGAACATGCACACACGTCTGTTCAACTGTCACATTCTCCCAACATCACTTCTCTCAGTTTTCGCGCAAATCTGGTTGTGAAGCCCATGGGTTGTCACATGCACTTGTTACCGGATTGCCCTGTCTTGTGTTCTTTTGTTCCAAACTCTACACCTGTTGTGAACGAGGATCAAGCCATTGACGGAGTTGGTGTTGCGCAACCAACTTGCGCTATCATTCATGATGAGTATGACTGGGAACCTGAACATCAACTCGCGGTGAAGGATAATATCCTTTCGTTCACGCCTCCTTCGTTTTTCCTTGACATCTTTGGTGATTCCGACATCACTGATTTTCCTTGTGCATCCCTATCTACGGAGGCACCCATTATTTATCATTCACAAAACACACCAGATGTCAACCCATCATTCGACATTGGACAGGATAAATGTTTCATTGAAAATCCACTTGATTTTTCATCTGTTATTTTCAAAAATGCAGAGGGTGAACATTCTTGTTTCTCATCTACCCCCCTGTTTGATTTATCTGATCATGAGGATGTCGATGAAATCATTGATTTTTTTAATTGTAGCCGTCGTGGTTTCTTTACTCTCATATTCGATGATGATGATGATTTTATCGTTGTTGATTTTTCAAAGCCACCTGTTTATGATGATCTATCTGTTGACGAAGTCGAAACCCCGCAGACTGTCGAGGCATTTTAGCCCGAGCTGATAGTTATGTCAGGCCCTCGCTGTCCTGAGGTTGGTTTCACTTATCACTCATATGTATGCATTGAAGATCAATCCCACACACAGAGTTCCCTTCCTTCGCTTGAACTATACGATCCCATCGCTCATGCATTGGAGGAATCTTACACAACAAGCACATGCGCGTGACGTAAGTAATCTTTGTTTCTCTCGTTTGCTTGCATGTCACAATGAAGAGAATGTGTACACCATGGTAAGTCCACAAAGTGCATGTCACGTGCATACACCCATCTATGTTCTATGGATGCATTTAGACTCGTTGACCTTGGAAATTTTGCAACTGTTGGTTGGAAGAAACCGTTGTTTGAGCCTCCAAAAGTGCGTATAAAATTCCGCCAAATTAATCTTGGACTCTCCATCACAAACCTGGAAAAACCTAGAAAGACTTTTGGCAAATTCTATCGACCACCCGAGACCCAAAATTTAAGCTCACTCCCCCACGGCTGCCTAATAATTTTATTGTTTGGGGCACCAAAACTCGAAAAATTTTGCAAAATTTGGAGCAGATTTGTTGGCTTGAGGGGGCCTGACCCAGGTTCAATGTTAGTTATCCAAACAAATCCCTACTCTACTAGCCCTTTCGGCATCATCCCGCAAAAAGCGGATTGAAGTCTCACCTGAAGCAATATGGGGGGATTGCTGGAATCAAGTTTCCGCACCCTTGAAATGGATGTGATGTTGGTTTATTCTGGCTATACCTGCCTTCGCGCAGGTTGCTTAGCCCTCTGTTCCACCCTTTAGTATCTTCGTGAAAGGGTACAATTGGTTTTGGCACAGGCCTACCTCGCAGCTTAGGGAATTTTTCACTGCGATATCTCCCGAACTAGGCTAAGTGTTTTACTTATTGTATTAACCGATCTTAGTTAGCTTCACGTCAACAATTGTTCTTACTTGTGTTTACTTAATCAACACATTTACATACATTCACGCATCATATAAACATTATAAGTGAAATTCATACCCAACATAACAAGATGCATAAACAGGAAATAAAGACGCAGAAATTGTAGAATACTTCTCTTTATTAATAATTCCGAATGATTACAGATTCGACCCAGGCTTAGGGAATTTCGCGCTGCGATATCTCCCGAACTAGGCTAAGTGTTTTACTTATTGTATTAACCGATCTTAGTTAGCTTCACGTCAACAATTGTTCTTACTTGTGTTTACTTAATCAACACATTTACATACATTCGCGCATCATATAAGCATTATAAGTGAAATTCATACCCAACATAACAAGATGCATAAACAGGAAATAAGACGCAGAAATTGTAGAATACTTCTCTTTATTAATAATTCCGAACGATTACAGATTCGACCCACCCTGCGCATTCAGCTGCAGGGGTTTGCACACTCAGTTGCGGACTTCTAGGCCTCTGTGCACTCAACTCCAGAGCCTTCACCTATGCTACAACTCGAACTTAGACTTCTACACCCGACATTACATTTCCAAAATAAGGGCGGACAACCCTATGACTCTTTAACACCTACACGCTTCGTGACCACAAAATGCGGAGTTTTTACACTTGGATTACAAAATTTGACCAAAATATGAGCTTCTAGCCCCAAAACTACCCTTGGGGGATCCCTTGCCCAAAAGGCCCCCAATACAAAAATCGTGACTCGCCCTTGAGTCACTTTGTAGGCGCGAAGATCTTAGCGCGAAGACCTCTCAGCTCCGTTTGGATGACCGCAACCTCAACAGCGCACTGAGCGGTCGCCTGCTGGACTTCTTCCACTCACTGCTCGGTGACTGCCGCTGAATTGTTGCCCTGAATCTTTTGCTGAGTTGTCTGTAGTGTCACGAGCTTTCCTTCAATGGAAGCTGTGATCGTATATGCCTCGTCTATCCATAGCTATAAGCGCGCTTTTAGGACGTTTTTTTTTTTTTTTTTTTTTTTTTTTTTTTTTTTTTTGTGCCGAGCGGCATCCACCTATTCCTAAAGCACCTTTGCCTTTTGCATCTGTGCGAGCCTCTGTGTGAGGGCGATCGTCTGCGTGGTCCCTTTGACCTCGTCATATCATTGTTGTAGCTCGCACGCCTCTGTCTCTAGGCGCTCTACATTCGGGTCCTCCTGCAGGGTGGTCAGGACCTCGAATGATTGTTCAAAAAGTTGTGTGTAGTCTACTACTACACTGTCAATCGCCCGCTATTTTTGTTGTTGCAACGGTGGCACACTATTCCCTGACTTCCGGTGGAGTTGAAGGCCGAGCCTTCAACTGCAATTCTGCGATCTGCAGGTTCAACTCTCGCTGAATTCTGGCCATCTCTGTTCAAGCGTCACACACCCCTGTGGCTAACTTGCGGATGCGTGCCTCAACTAGTTCTTCTCCCTGAATGTCCAATTCCAGGACCATTCGGTAGGTTGCCTCCACTATCTGCATATTTGCTTGTTCTGTTCTACTGCCTTGTTGCGTTGTAGGCCCAAATGCTTGATATTGATGCATTGCTCGCTCATCACCTGCAAAGTGCGACTCTCTCGGGCCCTGAGTTCCGCGGTGACTCCATCCTGCAAGAGGTGGAGCGTATCTCGAGGGAGCGTGGCCATATTCAATCCCACCCCTTTCAGGCTGCTAACCGTGGGCCTGTCGGCCTCATTTTCTGTAGTAAGTGCTCCATTTGGTAGCAATATCGCGTTGGTCACCCTTGTGCGCAACATATCCTCGGCCACTGAAGTGCCGATCGCAAGGTTGGTGAACACTGTGCTAGCCTGTGGAGTGTGAACCTACAACTCCTGCAACTCTATTCGGAGAGCCCCTAAGACCAATTGCTGCTGCTCTTCAAACTGTTGGAGGGCCTCTGCGGTGACATCCCTCACTGTTTTGCCAATATCATGTAGATCCCCCTCAATGAGGGTGATTGGGTCCAAGGATTTCTTTGAAGACTTCGTTTTCTTCCGCGACACTGTGTTCTCTTGCGGTCGCTGACGCTTGAGTTGGTTGGACGTCGTATGCGAGTCCACGTTACCTTGCTATTTCGACTCCTTTGTTTCGGCCTCAGCCCTAGGCGAAGGTGGCTTCTGTCCTTCGCGCTCTTCTCCTGTGTTCTTCCAATTTCGCAGCGTTGCGTGTTGCATGGGCCTTAGCCTTCGCTTCCTCTTTTCTACGCTTCTCAGCCGGCTGCGCCATTTGGAGCTTTGCTTCTTCCTTTTTACGCTGCATGGCGGACTTGTCCGTTTCCACTGCGGAGCTTGTGAGAGCGCGCCACTCCAGCGGCCAAGACTCGAGGACTGCAAAAATAACATCATCATTCACTGATATGGTAAGTTATGCCATGTCTTCGTGGGGTCCTTCCGCGCCTTGATAAAAATATGGTGGAAGTCCGCTTTGAACTCTGCAAAGCTTTGCAAACTAATGTATACTGTGGATGACAACTGTAGCTTGCGATTGATCCCCATTCGGATATTCATCTCTATCAAGATCTAAAAGATCTTGCTCGCTTTTATGCGCTGCGCATCCTTGGTCGCCCACAATGAAGCATACTTTGCTGTCTCTGGAAGGTCTTGTGCGACTGAAGGGAACTGGTTGTCTTCTGGTAACTCCCATGCCACCAGTACGATCGATAACAAGAGCCACACGTAGTGAAACATCTTACCTTGCTCCTATGCCTTGTGACAGTGCGTAAGGAACTTGTCGCATAGATAATTTGCTTAGTTGAACTGGACTCCTTCAGCACATTGAGCCGCTAGTGCAATCACAGGTGCGAGCACCTCATCCTCACAACACTTCCGCATCACTTTTCCTGCTAAAATTTGTGTTGTTACCTTGACTGCAGGGTTGTTAATGCTGGAGATGGCATATCCTCACTTCTTCTTCTCCAACTTGAATTTCGTCTTCATAGCTTTCGTGAGGGCCAACTCACCACCTTTTCCTTCTAATATATTGGTTGGATCCTCCCCTGAGTAAGGCAATCATGTGATTCAATGGATCAAGTGGTCTGTGATGGGAATGGGCTCCTCCAGTCACAAACACCCATCATGCACCAAGCAGATCAGCTGCCTGATGAAGAAGATGGTCATTGGGGTGCGATGGTAATGAGGAACCTAGAGCAAGTTGAGTAACCTAACTTTCTCTACACCCTTGAGCCATGTCCGTGACTCCAATTCAATCGTTCCAGCAGTTGCGTCAATCCGTAAGTGCATTAGGTGCTCAGTCGCTAAATGCGGGAATTTCCTATGATCTGTGAGGTCCCAATCTTCAAACTTTAGTACAGGAACCCGCCCTAAGTGCGAACCCTAAAAAACAATATCATCCGGGAGCAACGGAGTTTGCAGGGAGCTCTTGCCCTTGTCTATGTCCTTCGGCACCTTGGCTTTGCCCTTACGCGGAGGAAGATATTCGGGTAATCTGGTAATAGGGTTCGCACCTTAGGTTTCAACTTCCATTTCCAAGTCCTCCTCATCCGCTAGGATTTATTCAGATTCTTCCTCGTCTGCCTCCAGATTAATGGCCTTTCCCTTTTCCTGCAAAGTGAGCTTGGTCCTTTGTGGGTTTCTTGGTGAGATGTGCACCGGGATCATAGTCTGCTTATCCTTCTTTGGTCTCGGTGTTCTGGGTGATTTAGGGACTTCAACTATCACTCCGACACTCTCTGGGGCAACTTCTACTACCTCAATTTCCTGCGCAACTTCCTCGGGTGTCGACATCATTCTATTCAGGAGGTCCTGTGCCTCCTTCAACAATCTCTCAAACGCTGAACTTGCTCTCAAAGCCTCAAAGTTCGCATGATCCATACACACTTGATAGCGCAACAACTAAATTTTTAAAATGCTAAGCGTTTGAGTTTTGGACCAAGCTATTTAAGAAACTTATATTCAACAATCTGTTGAATTTTCAGCTTTGACAGTTGCAACAACCTCTTTGTCCACCCAATCTTCCCAGTCTGTTCATTTACAACCCCCCAGTCCTACTCATTCTATAGTCTCTACTTTTTCACCTGTAATATCTCAGACTATTATTCCTACTATCCATGTAGTTATCACAACTACACCTACCACAGGTCCAACTTCTAGTCAATCTTTCAGACCAGTTATGACAGGTAGGTATGCATCTTTGGTGCTACAAGGCCAGCTAAATGCTATGCCTGGAGATTACCAATCTAAAATTCCGACCTTTGATAACACTGGTTCTCATACTGTTCAACAACATGTGGATAGAATGAATGATGTGTTTGACCTTCTAGAAGTAGATGAAGTTGATTTAAAAATGAGGTTGTTTGCTCAAATTTTAGGAGGTGATGTCAAGAAATGGTTTAGGAGTTTACCTGTAGGAAATATAGCCAACCTTAGTGCATTCCATCAAACTTTCTTAGCTAGATGAGAAATCAAGAAAAATCCACTCCAACTCCTGAATGAATACAAAAGACAAAAAATAAAGCCAAATGAAACTATGGAGGAATACTGTAACACTGTTTACAATGCAATTCCTCAAGACATCAAACCCTCACCTGGTCTAGCTTTGATTGATTTTCCTGATGGTTTTGATGTAGACATGGAATATCAACTTAGAGAGAGAGAGACCCGACAAATTTGGAAGAAATGCAAGCCAATGCTATAAAAGTTGAAGCTAACATCTTAGCCAAGAAGGCCAAACTAAAATTTGAATGCAGGGTTACCATTAAAGAAGAACCTTCCTCTTCTGCCTCTGATCATAAAATTGATAACCTAGTGAGGGTAGTGGTAAAGATGATGCAAAGAGTAAACATAAATGATCAAGTTCAAATGAGAGAAAACCAAAATCCTCCTCAAAATAGGAACCAAAACTTCAGAATGAATGTTCCCGAAATAAAACAATGAGAGCAAAATGGTCCAGACCAGTAGGTTCGACCTCCTTTTTAGGAAATTATATTGATGATGAGGGTAATATTATTGAAAATTTAGATGACAGTCAAATAAATCTAATGGGAATAAATGATGATGAAACTGTTTTTCTCACTCAAGAGGAGCAAGAACTTTTCCTCCTAGCTCAAACTGAACTTGATTATGAGGAATCAGATGAATATAAACAAGGTTTTGAAAATGCCATCATGGAAGTCCATAGGCAGTATAACCTTAGGAGTAAAAAGAATTCAGATAATCTCAACAGTAAGAACTCTGAGAATCCTGCTAAGAAATCCTCTGACATTGATGTTAAGAAAATCACAGATAATTCTCTCAAGAAGACTGTTGATAATTCTGGCAAAAAGAAAGTAGAAACTCATGTTAAAAATATAGTTGATAATGTTTCCAAAACTACTCAAATTGATATCCCAACCACAAGTCACCGAAAAGAGCCTATATCAAAAGAAATTACAGAGAAATCTGATCTTCCCAACCTAATTAAGATTCAAACATCGTTCAACATTGAGAATGAATTAGCAAAATTGAAAATTCCTATTCCCCTAATAGAGTTAATGAACAAAAATATGTATAGATTTCAAGTCATGAAAGCTCTAAACATTGGGGAAAACACAGATTCTGTTAATTTGAATGATGACCATCTAGAACTCTTATTTGGGCTAGAAGGGGGTGTTCCTCCATTCTATGTTAGCCTAAATATTCTTGATAATATCCTCCATAATGCCATGTTAGATTCAGGGGCTTCCCACAACTTAATTCTTAAAGCCGTTATGGAAAAGTTAGGACTTGATATTACCATACCTTACAAAGACCTATATTCTTTTGATATTTGTAAAGTAAGATGTCTAGGTTTCATTAAAGACCTGTGTGTTACTTTAGGTCAGATCCCGGGCAAAAGTATGGTAATGGATATAGTGGTTGCAGATATTCCCCCTAAGTATGGCATGCTGTTGTCACGCTCATGGGGAGATAAATTACAAGGAACCCTACAGATGGATATGACCTTTGCCACCATACCAGTTTTTGGGCAGCAAAGAAGATTATATAGGGAAACCTTGATGAAATTCATGGTGAGTAGTCAAGAGAAACCTCACAACTATCCTCTTTATTCTGTCCACTTAGATTTAGACTCTTTCATTTTTTATAATGATGGAGACATAAACACTCAGGTAATCAAAGCAGAAACTGAGATTCCTAAAACAGATCCAAACCAAACACAAATAATAGAACCAAGCACTCTTCGTGAACCTCTTTGTAACATAAGTTTTGATGGCTCTTTAGCAAAGATGGTTATGGAGCAAGAATTTGGGTGCTAAACAGAAGAAACAATCATGATGAAGGTCATTCATACAATCTCAACTTTCAATGTACCAATAACATAGCAGAGTATGAAGCCCTTATATTAGGATTGCAATTGCTGAAAAAATTGGGTGCTAAGAGGATCTCCATTCAAAGAGATGCTGAGTTAATTATAAAACAAATTAAAGGAGAGTATTCAGCCAAACACCCTAGAATGAGAGCATATAGAAATGTTGTTCTTGATTTTCAGGAGAGTTTTATTGAATATGACCTTTATGCAATTCCTAGAAAACAAAATATCATTCCAAATAGTTTGGATTTTTCAACCAGCGCTTGTAAAATGCCTTACCCTAATCGAAAATACACTGTGGAACTGAAACATCGACCAACTGTACTAGATAACATGAAGTATTGGCAGGTGTTTGGCAGTGATAAACAAATTGAAAGTCTTCTGCAATCTAAAGATGAATTTCAAGATGATAATATTGATTTGGAATTTGAAGTAGAAAATCAAATATTTGTACATTCTAATCTAGAAAGGAACTTAGAAGAATCAGATATAAATATACATATAGATAAAGTTGTAAATAAATTAGAATTGCTTGAGATAGATCTAGAAAAAGAAGAGTTTGAAACACTTTAGTTAAAGGATAACATTTTACCTAGAGGTCTAGTTCCACTGGAAGAATTATTTGATTTCAATGATGTGGCAAAAAATCCTAAGATTGAGCCCATAGGAGCAGTGTTTGAAGAATGTAATTTAGGTACTGAAAAAGATCCGAAAATCATAAAAATGTCCAAATCACTCCCAATTGCTGAAAAACGAAAATACATTGCTTTATTCAAGGAATTTAGTGATGTTTTTTCCTGGAGCTATGAAGATTTGAAAACATATGATACAAAGATTATACAACACAAAATTCCAATTAAAGAGGATTAGAAACCATTTAAACAAAAACTTTGAAGAATAAATCCTGCACTGATGCCTCTAATTGAGAAAGAAATTAAAAGAATGTATGACTCTAAAATCATAGTTTCTCTTAGGTACTCTAAATGGGTTTCCAATATTGTGCCAAATAGGAAGAAAATAGGTGAAATCAGATTGTGTAGATTTTAGGAACCTTAACAAAGTCTCCCTAAAAGACAACTACCCTTTACCAAAAATGGATCATATTATATAGAAGGTAGTTGGGTCTTCTAGGATTTCTTTATTAGATGGTTTCTTAGGTTATAATTAGGTTTTAGTTCACTTTGAGGATCAAGATAAAACATCCTTTACTACTCCATGGGGTACCTTCATGTATGTGAAGATTCCCTTTGGGTTAATGAACATTGGAGCCACATTTCAAAGAACAATGGATATTGCTTTTGCTGAAGAAATTGGCAAGCTTATTGTGATCTATCTAGATGACATCACTGTTTATTCTAAAATTGATGAAGAATATTTGTTACATCTGAGAATAGTATTTAAGAAATGTAGCAGGTTTGGGATTTCACTAAATCCTAAGAAAACAATGTTTGGCCTTGAAGAGGGAAAAATTCTTGGTCATATCATCTTTAAGGAATGTATTAAAATTGATCCTAAAAGGATTGAAGCTATTCTAAAAATCAACCATCCTATAAATATTAAGGAACTTCAATCGTTTATAGGTAGAATAAACTTCCTAAGAAGATTTATCCATAACCTTAAGAGCTTCTCAAAAACACAACAAATATGCTAAAAAGAGATTCAAAGATCAGATGGAATATTGAAGCCAGGCAATCATTTGATCAAGTTAAATAAGCATTGACAAAAACACCAGTCCTAATCAGCCCAGATTTCACTAAGGATTTTATAATATTTTCATTCGCTTTTGAACACACTATTGCATATGTCCTTTTACATAAAAATGATGATGGATTTGAACAACCCATTGCTTTCTTTAGCAAGGATTTAGGGGATGCTGCACTCAAATATAATATAATGGAAAAACATGCTTTTGCATTGATAAAAGAAATTAAAGATTTCAGGGTGTATATCTTTCATTCTCACATAATTGCTTATTTACCGAATGTTGTGGTTAAGGATATTTTAACCCAAAATGGACCAGATGGTAAAAGAGCAAATGGATTGCCATCATTATTGAGTATGACATGGAAATCAAGCCAACCAAGCTTATCAGAGGACAAGGATTAGCCAAATTGATCACTGAATCTAACTTTAACGCATTGGATATCAACTTTGTAGCTGCATTAGATGATCAAGAGGAGCAGATGACTCCACAATTAGATGAGGCTTTTATGACCTCACCTTGGTATGCAAACCTCATTTTTGTTTTATTCAATTTAAATGCTCTTCCTGGTTTAACTAAGACAAAGGCTAGATTTCTAAAGTTAAAAGCTGTGAAATTTTGCATCATAGATAATGTTTTATATTGGAAAGATGTTGGTGGTATTTTACTAAAGTGTCTATTGAAAGATGATGTAGAAAGAACAATATAGGAATTCCATGAAGGTGATTGCGGTGGACATCTATATTGGAAAATCACTGTTAATAAGATCCTTACAACTAGTTTTTACTGGCCTACCCTTTTCCCAGATGTTCATAAGAAGGTATCCTCTTGCCATAAATGCCAAATATTTGAAGGAAAAAAAATTATTGCTCTACCTTTGAAACCCATATCTGTTGAAAGTCCTTTCCAACAATGGGGATTGGATTTCATTAGAGAAATCCACCCACCATCCTCTGCCTAACATAAATGGATTCTCACAGCTACTCATTACTTCACCAAATGGGTTGAGGCCACACTTTCTAGAATAGCCACTGATGCTGTTATTATCAAATTTTCAGAAACCAATATCCTGTCTAGATTTGGTTGTCCAAATAAGCTCATTACAAATAACGCTGTAGCTTCTAAATCCAATAAAATAATATATTTCTGCAACAAATACCATATTACTTTGGGACATTCAATTGCTTATTACCCACAGGGTAATGGGTTGGATGAATCTTCAAATAAAATTCTGGTAAACATTATTAAGAAGTTGTTAGAAGAGAACAAAAAGTCATGGCACAACAAGTTGATAAATGCACTTTGGGCTGATAGGCTCACAATAAAGAAATAAATTGGCATGTCACCATACCAATTGGTTTATGGAATGGATGTTGTTTTTCCATCCTCTTTGGGAGTTCTAGTCATGAAGATAATTCATGAATTGCAGGTTGAGCCAAATGACATCCAAAGGAGAATTGATCAGACAATCAAATTGCAGCAATCCAGGGAAGAAGTATATAATAAGGCTCAAGTCATCCAGGAGAATATCAAGAATATTTTTGATAGAAGAACTAAAGCAGTTGATTTCACTTTGGGTGATAGAGTTTTAAAGTGGGATTCCAGAAGAGAGGACAAAGGAAAGCATGGGAAATTTGAAAATATATGGACAGGGCCTTATATCATTCATGCTTTCAGAGGGCACAATGAATTCTTTCTCAAACATTTAGATGGGACAAAAATTCTTGGTGGACCTGTGAATGGCCGAATGCTGAAGTACTATTTTTCTTAACAATTGAACTTTCTGGAATCAATCATTGTAAATATCATTGTTTTTATTATTTTGATTAGGTGACCTATTGACATAAGTTGAAGCCCATAGAGAAGGTCTTAAGCTTCAATTGTTATGTTACCATAAGTACTACAACAAAGGAAATCAGGTGTGGATATCGCTGAAATAGAATACTCAAGGTTACTGATGAAATGTTCTTGGCACCTCATAAGGAGAGTGCCATCCCTAGCTGGGGCCACTGTTAGGGTCCTATAATTGATAGGATCTCAAGGTGATTGAGTATTTTATCTCAGGAATATTATATTGTAAATAATCGTCAATCTGCAAATTATTTCCAAATCAAAGAAAAAATAGAATAAAAAATGAAAAAAGGGTATAAATAAAAAAGAGAAAAAACAAAAATATTGAAAAAGAATGAAAGACAAAGCCCAAAAAGAAAGAAAAAAAAAAAGAAATAATACTGAAAGTGTTGCATGCCTAAATGCCATTATTGATAGATAGTTTTCTTCATCACTGATAAATAAAGGTTGCGTGTAACTTGCTTAAAATGCCATAATCACTAATTCTCTGTTTAATCATACAGTGTAATCTTGGTTAAGCATGCTTAAATTTCTGTAAATTAGACTAGAGAATAAAGATTTACCACACAGTTTAATCTTGGTAAATCAATAGTTAGGTAGAAAATGACATTGATTCAACTGTTTAATCATAATCAATAGGAGAAATAAGTGATAGGATTTAGATAGTTTTTTATTGTTTATAAAAAGAAATAAAGTGGGTTTGCTAGTCTAAATGCACCCCTTAGAAGAATAAAAATGTTAGCTTAGTTAAGGGTAGGTAAATTAGATGGTTTTATAAATATATGCTTATGCCATTTTATCCTAAGTCTAAGGAAATTTTAAAAAGGCAAAACGTGCGCGATAGGATAAAGTGTTTTACACATATTTCATACTTCATCTTTATCCTAAGTTTGAAGGCAAAGTATAAAAAATGCATATGGATAAATTCGTTTTGTCATATATGGTTAATCGACATTGCTGTCAGAGCATCGAGATCCTCTCCCCCTCATGATCCATGGTCCATATTGTTCTTCGCCCCCCCATCTCCATCCCGCCTTTACCGCCGGGGCGGAGTGGGCAGGGGGGGGGGGGGGAAGGTGTCTGAAAAGGTTGTTTCTCCCACTGGGCCCCATCTCTATGTGGCACCTCTCCGCATTTCGCACCCCCCTAGCTGATATTGCTTACCACCTTATACCCCCTACGAAACCGCCTTCCCCTCGCCCGCTTTACCGCATCCCTACCATGACGTTTCCGCCACTCACCTCTTGCCATGGCGCCTAGCCGTTATCCACTTCTCCCAACAAAAATAACCATTCAACATTAAATTTACAATTCTAGGTAACCGTTCAAACTTAATGGTCCCATGCCATTTCCAGCGGGACTTTCACAACATTGTTTAAAAGCTTTCAAAACCATTGCCTTCTTCCTTTTTCATTGGCTTATTCCCTATAATTCACAGCTTTACACACTGATCATTTTCACAGTATTCACGCAACCAAACCAAGAACATAAATTGACAGTCCTCTATCTCCTTCCCCTGAAAACTCATTACCCCCACTGTTTTCTGGTAAGGTCTTCTACCCATTTATGTTATCTTTCACTAATACAATCATGCCTCCAAAGAGTAAAATGCAGGGGAAAATTGAAAATCCCTTTATCTCCCCCTCTGTAGATTTAGATCACATCCCTTTAGCGGACATGGATTATCGGATTAATGAAACCCAGTGTGACTGTGAGTTCTTAGATCTATACTGTTGGCTCGAAGACAAGCATGTAGACAAGACTGATGAAATTGGGCTCTGGGAGTCCAATCTTCCCCATTATATCTTCCCTTTGACCTTCTAAGCCCTTGAATTCACCAGAAAATGTCAGGCTTGTTATGTCCCTACCCAAAGAGCTATCATGGCCCCATCTGGTGACATCCTCTTTACCATTATTGCCCAGTCTATAAATCAAATGATGCTAGCTCCCCATGTGGAAAATATCGCCCTTTTCTCCTTAGAAGCTCTTACCCATCTTTATCAGATGCTGGATTTTGCTACAAGAGCCAAAATATTTGAGAGTTTCTTGCCTGAAAATGCCCAGTTACCTCAGAAGAATCCTCCATACCCTTCCTCCATATTCCCTGATCAGGCTAAACAAATTGTATCCATAATTTCCTATATTTTGGGTTATTATTATGATATGTGAGTAGATGAACACCATTTAGGTTTCCTCTCCATATTTTCCACAGACAGTAAACCATCCATTGTATTCAATTTCAGTCAATTCTTAGCTGTAACATTCATGAATAGTTTCTAAAATTTCCCACAGAGTAGGTGTTTAATTACACATTCTAATCTACATGTCCCTTTATTATCAAGAAGACAAGCTCAATTTTGCAATGCAGAAGCTAGATGATGAGGGAAGCCAGCAACCAATGATCTTTTGGACTTCATTGGTCATGAAATAACAACAAGAATTTTCTTATAAGCAGTTTATTAAAGAGTTTTTCACTCAACAAGGAACATCCTAAACAAATTAATACAACCCAGAATCAGTGAAGATATTAAAAGAATTCTACATCTAACAGATCAAGCCAAGACCAAAGATTGGTATTTATACCAAAACTACTCAGAAATCAAAGTTTATGGATGCGAATTGACACCATATAGACTCCCAAAATACCTCCCCATGAGGATTTTTCCCTAGAATACATCAAAAAAATGTTAAATTCTGATGATATTCATTTTGTGGTGGCTAAGAAGCCACAGTTTCGCATAAAGACATAGGTGGGCACATTTAGATGCAATACCAAGACAGCCGGTGAAGAAGCAGACAAACTTCTTAAAGAAATGAAATTCAGCTTAAGTTTTACATGGTCTTATGATCCTTGGGGTATTATTTCAAAGCTCATAGTAGAAAATAAAACTACTCCATATTTCCATACCTCACGACCTGAGATAGAAAAGTATGCAAATCAGTTGGAATGGACAAAGAACACCTTGCAGGAAGCTGAAGAACAACTCTTTTATACTTCTAGTTTACAGACTCCCACTCCTCACGAGAAAACGAGTAAAAGACAAAGAGAGGAAGAATCTTTATCAACAATAAGAAGTGAGGCCAAAGAATTCAGGATTAGTTATAGGAAAAGGGCAAAATTGAATCCTAGGAAAAATGTAGAAAAAGAGACAGAAGAGCATGCTGCCATCATAATTATAGACTCACCACCTGCAAGAAGGAAATTTGTAACATCTTCTACTGGACCTTCATCATCACAGGGTTAGAAGGAAACAAAACTAGATTCACAGAATGTCCAAGGAGAGAAGGAGAACACTGTTTTTGATAGGTACAAAGAGATTAAGCTTAAAATTGAGATTCTTAAAAACAATACCTATAATCCATTTTGGAAGCAGACCTCTAGCTCACAGATCAGATTGTTATCAATTTTTGACACAAAGCATGGAAAGATTCAGATGGTCTTCCTTGAGGTCCAAGTTCCACATCCCAAAACATCAGCAGACTACAAGAGTACTTCATTTGAGTTCAGCACCAAAGACATCCATCCCATTGATCAAATGGAGATGCATAAGCAGACATGTGAGATGATATCTTCTACTTTAACTAACACTGCTATGTCATTGTCCAAGTTGCAGGTTTCATTTGTCAATGTCTAGTCTTAGTTAAAAATGGAAAAGATATCTTCCTTAGCAAAGGATAATAGGATCAAGTCTTTGTAAGATTTGATAATCAAGATAGGATATGATCCTAAATATGTTAATGCTGCAGAGGAGATCATCAAGAAGAAGAATCTGGATATTGCAGCATTGAGAAAGCAGCTTAAGCTACCAGCCACAGAGGATCCATTAACCAAGGACATTGAAGAAAATGAAGCACAGAAGGCTGACATGATGAAACTGATTATAGAGCAGAACATACAGATTAGACAGATGGAGGAAAAAATGGAGAAGATGATAAAAGAAAAAGAACAAAGTCAGAATATGGCCATTGTCCCCCTAGATGCCATACCCATTTATCAGCTTTCAGGAACATGAACAACCACTGCAGCTACTTCTTCCACTCATACTGCAAGTGCTGAACATGTGACAAAGACACTAGAGAACATGCCAATCTAGTTAGAAGAAATCAAGACTTTACATGGACAACTCAAAGCTTTGGAAGAACAAAATGCCAGAGTTGAAGCTTCTCAGCTTACCGAAGTGCAGAAATAACAAAGATTGTTGGAGAGGTTGCAGAAGGTAGGAAAGGATACCTCCATTGGTCAGATCTTGGCCTAAGCCAAGGAAACCATTTGGAAGGGTATTCTAGACTCTATGAATGAGATTTGGCCATCTATCCAAATCATCTTTGAGCATAAATAATTGATAGAAAAAGCCACAGAAACCATTGTTTAGGTAAGGGAAAAGTTTGGAGAGATGCCCACAAAAGCCTCCAACATTATTAGATTTCTGAATTCTAAATCTCAATATGAACTTGAAGAATTAGGAATTAATGATAGGACTGCCACTATTTTGGAAGTCAAGAAAGTCTTGACTAAAAGGAACCTCGTTGATCAATTAGAAGAAAGATGTGAAACACTGGAGTCGGGAGTGAACAGGTTTTGTAACAGAATTGAAGCATTAATCCAGAAAGGATTGCCCAACATATATGTGATTAATGATAGATTGATCACTCAGGAAGACTATATTTTGAAGATGAAGGAAATGGCCAGAAGGAGTGTCAAGTTTAGTGGGATAAAGGGCAGTATGACAACAAGAGCATTTTTAGAAACCATGGCAAATGACTTCTACATACAGAATGAGGTAAAACATGTTTTTACAGTGAAACCAACATTTGCAAAATACACATAGGTTGATGAAATTTACCAGAGAGTAATTAAATTAACCATACTCGATGAAAAGAGACGGGAAGAAATTTTCAATTTACTAGATTAAAGGGTAATTCAAAGGTAGTAAAAAACAATGACCAACATAACAACCAACACAACAACCAAAACAACAACTAGCACATCAACGCAACACCGTTTCGGGTTGATTCAGCAATTGAACCCAACAAAGCAAAGCCACCTTTCCATGCAGCTGTCTACGTGGCCTATTTTTCTGCTAGAGATAAATCTTATTGTTTAGAATTAGGCTAATAATTTCACTGTCAGTTTTGACAATGATTTTGTAATTATTAGTATAAATACTTCATTGTTTGAAGTATTAAGGGTTTCTTTCTAAATGTAATTTCCTCTGCATATTGTAAATTTTCAAAGTATTGGAACATCAATAATACAGGGACCTTTCACAGGATTCATGTGGTGTACCAAATAGTGATGTGTTTCTTCAGTTTATTTGTTTAAACATTTTTTTTCTCTCTCTGTATTTCTGAAAATATCAATTACTTAACAGAAATTGTGATGAATAGGATTTGTTATTTAGAGAACCCTATTTTGGATGTTAGTAATTTTCATGTTTTCTGCTGAAGTCAAATTAAGGAATTCTTAGTTGCTCCTTAATTTCTACTGAACCTTACATTTCTGCTATTTCATATTCCATTTAATATTTTGAAAGATCCAAATAGTGCAACCTAGCTTGCCCTGTGAAACTCTAAAATTTGATGCCAAATCCAGTTAATCTTTGACTCCATAGCCAAAAGGAATTATCACACTTAAATCAACCAAACCACTCAAACAAAACAACAGTACAGTCATAACTTGCCTAAAATTTACATAAAAACAAATCTAAATTTTACAGAGAGATCCCTCTCTAAAGCCGTAAGGGCTAGATCCCATTTTCCAAAGTGGTTTTGATGATGTCTTATGTGTTTACTCCCTCAACCTCAAAAATATAGAACGAAAATAGTGGGAACATTCTCTCCTAAGTATGTGACTCGACTTCTCTACCTTGTAGCGCAATGGCCCCATACTAATCTTGAAGTGAGGTCAAAGTGTAGGAGTTGCGCTAGTTTGGCCATGACTGTGACCCCCTTGTGCTCCTATAGATCCATCCACTCCTATAATCCTTTGTCACAACCCTAATAAAGGACAACTTTATAGTGCTGAAGATGATCCTTCCAGGGCATCCCATCAAAGCCATCATCTGCCAATCCTCATCCAGTCTCTGGTCGAAAAAATAGTGGGGAAATCTCTCCTCGGCCTAGAGTAATAATACCGATGATCCCTAACTTCACCTCCCAAGGGAGATGTCGCCCTGTCATTTTCATCTCTATGATCCCTCTGGAGAAAGGTGGTCTACTGCCCCAATGGGTCCCTGGAACGTAAAGCCAAATTGAAATCCCATCGCTTCCAATTCTTGCTGCTTGCCATTGTGTAGTATTGATGTCCATTGGGAACCCCACGTGCCATACAACTAATCCCTTAATGCTGCTAATAGACAAATGTTTGATGCCCATGACTGACTCAATGTATACAAATTTGTCCTACTCCTGACAATCATCACCAGTAATGTTTCCATGCGCACCCTCGGTAATGTGCCAATACAGTGTCTGAAGCTCAGATACCCAATGGAAAACGACCTCAGCTATACACGGTATCCCTTGCTCATGCAAGATCCCAACAAGCCCTACTGAAGTAGAGGCACATGTCTCCCCCACGATCAACTCCCCAAGTGTGGGCTCAGAGATGAACGGTATACCACCCCTACAAAAGATCATATCATCTCCTAGCCCATGGCTTCCAACTCGCATACCGACCCTACTCCTCCACTGGGGAATCCTTATCGTGCCCCTGATGCATTGAATCTCAGAGTTGTCTCAAGCAAGTCTTCCAAGTCTTGGTATCCACAATGTAGGCCTTGATCAGACACAACAAGGCTCCCCTGAACTTCCTGCAAGGCCAGTGAGTGAGAGATGCCTGGGCTTCAGTGGGTATGGTCGAGAACTTGTGTGGACACTCCTGACCGGCCCTGTGACCGAACCACTCTCCAAACCTGGGTATGTCCCCCTCAATGGCATGCCTAACACTCGTCAAGTAGTCTCCTTGCTAGCAACACTCTGCTGGTCCGCAGTACAACCCCACATGCTGCTACATATAACCATGTATCCTCATGCCCCATGGCATATAATTGCACCCTGTCGCACATCTATATATGTTGCTAGACCCTACTACAGGCTGTTGCATCACCACAGATCAACTGGTGCCCCTCCTGTATCAATGTGTCTGTCACACTATAAGGAAATGCACTGCGATGTGAACCACTCCTCCTACACCTTGGTGCGACCCTGCACACCACTGCACACCATTTTGCATCTTCGTGCCCCTTTGCATATCGCTGCATGCCCTTATACATCCCTAGATGCCATGGTTTAAAACAGAGTCAATAAGTATTAGTGTGCGTCCTCTCAATATCACCGTATCCACTCTCTGATCTCCATAACCTTGGATAAGTGGACCTCCCCTCTTGATCTTGCCTGAGAGATCTAACACGCGAATCTCCCTATGTCCCTGTGCGAGTGTCCCTAAGGTGCTACTCTCTGTGATCTCTACACCTCATATATCCATGGGAAATTCTCCTCTCCATACAAGGAACTATCTGGTGGCATGTCGATGCCACCTCCTCTAGCAACCTCCTACCAAGGTATAATGTTCATCTTATGCCTCACACACGACCAACATGCCAAGACAACCCATGGAGTCTACTTTCTCCTCTGTCAGTTTGACTTGTCGTGGGTTTTGTCCAAAACTCTGGTGGGAATATGAAAATGGGGGTGAGTCCAATCACTAGATCCACCATCTTGCTAATACAACGACCGACCCAATCCATGGAGTGGTGGGAGTCCCACCTGGGTCCCAATGATGATCCAACTCTTGAGCCCCTTTGGCAAACCATGACCCTTGCTAAACTATGCTCTCGACCATAGATGTATCCAAAAACCTAGTTAGCCCTATCAGGTACCAACTTAATACCTTTTGCTATCCAACCCCATGAGAGGGATCAAATGCAAGAGTCCCTGAGTATGTAGCAAGTACATGATGTGAGTGTTGTGCCCTATGCAACTTATGTCGCCTCATCTCATTGGCCCCGTCATCATATAAAACCTATCTAGGTAACCTAGCTAATCTCCCTCCAATGTGCAAAGGTAACCTAACAATACTGCAGGCCCCATCTACGTAAGCCTGAAGAGAGCTACTATTTGGAAGTACTGTAGCTCTGTTGGTTTCCAGCGCATCTATTTTCTCCTTGTTGATTGTAGGTCCAACAGATGATTTCCTGTCCTCCTCTACCATGGGCATAACAGGAGTCTCACACTGTCCCTCCATAAGTAGCTCATCAAGCACAACATCCTCATCTAGCTCACGCTCCTCAAGGTGGTCTCCATGTTGTTGTAGGTAGTTATCGTCTAAAAAATGTGTCAGCTCTAGGTGCCTTTGTGCACATCAACACCTCACTAATGGATGTCTCCTGACACCTCCCTAATCTGCTGTGGGTTTCCATCACCTAAAAATTTATACATGATCCTAAACACCTCACCTCAACAGTGGATGGCACTTCATCAATGATGAACACCACGTCATTAGATGGCTCTATGGGTGTATGCTCCACTCTCTCCGTCAATGTGTCAATTGGTGCTATCAAAGAGGTCTACAACCATGATGACTCCTGTGCCACACTGGGTATCTCGATGTGATCCTTACCATCTTGTGTGCACTTAGCATCATGCTCGACCTCCTCCTCATGCTCCTAATATCTAAAGCCAGGTCTCCACCAGCAAAATTGCCTCCTCGTCTCACCCTCTAACTATCCCTGGCCTGTCTGCTCCTTTTGAGGAGATCTAGTGCCCTTATTTTGTCGACTCTCCCCATATGATGTAGATGGTTGTAATCTAACGACCTGTACACCTCTAGTTTCTCTGTTGTAAGGAAGAGTATGGATTTGGTCTGACACCTTCCTCAACTGAGCCAACCTCTCATCGTTCCAGTGGATTCCACTCCACAATTCTTGCATACTGAATCTCCCTTGAGCCATGGGTGGTGTATAATGTAATTCGTCACTGTGCATAGTTGGATACCCCACAAATGGCCAAAATCATGGCTTTGATACCACTGTAATGTTCCAAAAAATAAATAACAGTGATAAACAAAACAAAATACACATACAACACAAAAATATTTAGACAACAATTAAACACCCATAAAATTGCACCAGAACTACGCCAAACCGAGCCATTTTATTATCAAGAGAGTACAAATATATAGAACGTGTGCACCTGTGCTTGCCAAATCAAGCTATGTAATTCCAGGTGAGAAGACACTGCCACAAATGCAAAGAAATTATTTCTCCTCAAGCTCCGCGTTGACCCTGGAAATTTTGCAACTGCTCGCTGGAAGAAACCCCTGTTTGAGCCTCCAAAAGTGCTCACTCTTCATCACAAACCCAGAAAAACCTAGAAAGGCTTTTGGAAAATTCTACCGACCACTCCAGACCCAAAATTTAAGCTCACTCCTCCCCCATTAGCTACCTAATAATTCTACTTTTTGGGGCACCAAAACTTCTACAAAAATTCTGCAAAATTAGGAGTTTACTCCTTGACCCTTGACTAATAAAACCCAAAAATGTTTTGGGCTAACCGACCTCCCATAATTACCCAAAATTAGTGCTATGCCCTAACTAGTAAAAACTTTGTCCCCCACAAACTACAACTGCTGAATATGTCATTTATCCCTCCTCAAACAACTGTATAAGGGCCCTGTAATTTCCCTCGAGAAGAACTAAGAGAAACTTCTTCTCAAATCCAGCACTAGAGAGAAGAATCCAACCCACGAATTCTTCCTAGTGACACTTCTGCGCAGGCCCTAAATGATGAATTTGGATCTTCCCAGGACGACAACTTTCAACCCTGAAATTATCCATAATTTATGGTCCATCCTTAGTGAAATTTCTCCTAAATCCTCTAGCGAAATTACCCCTTGAAACTCCCTCAACTCGGTGGTACGATTTTGCTCATGCGTCCTCCTGGAAATTCGAACTCACTAAAGAATGAGCCGAGTTGTCCCACGAACTCAAGTGAAATTCCTCCCCACTAAGCTCAAAAATTCCCTCTTAATGTGGCACTCGAAGTCCACCGAAAGAGAGGTTGGAATTCCCGCTTGGGAATTCCTTGTGCTAAATAACACTAGTTTACTTGGCTAAACAACTCAAGAAAACTTGTGTTCAAGTTAGATTGTCAAAAGATACCAAATGGAGGCCTCCTTTCCTTATTTATAGAAGCTGGTCCTCTTTCTCTTGGTGGACCCCATTCTCCACTAACTAACACCCCCCTTTTCTTTCTCTCTCTTCCTCCACAAGTGCGAATTATTTCCAAGGGTCGAATTTTCTTCTTTTTGTGGTCCCCACATTCCACCAAGGCTGAAATTTCTCCTATTCTCCTAAGTCCTCATGCCTCCCATATCAAAATTTCCTCCAATGCCCAAATTTCAAAATTGTGTTATGCTTAGCACCTCCCACAAAATCTTTGTTGACCTCCTTCGATGGAAAAATTGAAATTGGAGACATTACAGGTGGTCACAAATTGCTAGGCCAATTGAAGGAGGAGGCTGGGGGATCACAAACCCTTCCACTTTCAATATGGCTTTAATCATAAAAAATATGTGGAGGGATGTGTTTGGATTTGGCATTTGGTCACATATTATTAAGGATAAATACATGTATGGACAATCTTTCACTACATGGGTTAACAATGGGGCTAGAAAGAAATCAAAGACATCATACATCTGGAGAAGTATGCTACAAGTCTTACAATGCCTTATGGGACATGTTCCCTGGGAGGTCGGTGATGGTTCCAAGATCAAGATAGGCCTAGATGCTATAAATGGCATGACTGAAAATCACTCTTTATTTGCCCATATTCTTAATCACATCCATGGAAAAGAGATTTACTTTCTTAATCAATTTTTTCAACGAAGACCCTATTATATTGATCAACAGACATGGTATAAGGCATGGGATTTAGAGCTGCTAGCTGCACATGCAGGCGAATGGGAAAATTATATTTCAAATCTTCAAAATACAGGTATCATTCTTAGTGAACAAGAGGATCACATGTCATGGGGAGGCATTCTAAAAGAGGGTCATTCGATGGTAAAAGACATTTATAACACTTTGCCCAGGAAAGAGAGGGAACATTATTTTCCTAAATATTTTTAGGTCATATGGAAGTGGGATCTTCCTAATAAAATTAAATGTTTTAGTTGGTTGTCTATTCATGATCGTATACTGACATGGAAAAACCTTCAATGGTGAGGATATTATAGACCTGACATATGTCTCCTGTGCACGAGGGGAAAGTAAGACATAACACATTTGTTTCTCCATTGTCCATATGTGATGGCACTATGGGATCAGGTCTTGGAAAATTACAACATTGCACCTATGAGACATTTTCAGACACTACATGCTTGCCTTTCTTCATGGATCAAAAAATACATTAGATATCTTATGGTCCATCTGGCATAAGTACAATGCAATTACATTTGAATAGAAAGGAGCAGTGATTTAGGAGGATGTCATAAAGAAAATGGCTCTTTTCAATGAAATAGGACCTACGAAGGAGAGAAACTACTACAGAAAATGCAAAATGAGAGACATATGGAAAATATATCTTGTGGGTTTTTTTGATGGAGCATGTTCTAGGAGAGAGTGGATGTGGTGCAACCATAGTTATTGAACCAGGAAAATTCTTCCATTTCTGGTGGGAAGGAGGAAAGGGCACTAATAGTAAAGCTGAGGTCATTACTCTATGGGGAGTTCTGATTGTGGCTAAATGGATAGGTATAGAGCAAATTCAGATATATGGCGATGCTAAGGGCATCATAGACTGGGTGAAGGGATACAATAATTTCAGAGTTCCCACTTTAACTAAATAGATGAAGCACATCAAAAGTCTGGTAAGTACCTTCCAAGAAGTAAGGTTTGGCCACATGTACAGGGAGAAAAATAGGACAACAAATTTACTTTCAAAAAGAGGAATTTCTAGGGGCTCAAGTAAGTTCTATTTCTCTGCTTTTGAACAGGGAGTCATGATCAATACTGGTAGCATTAATTATTCATAGAGGCATCAGTATACTGAAGCTCACCACAAGGTTTGTTTCATAATTCTCAGTAAAAATGATAAAAACAGAAAGACCTGGAAGGATGTCATTTAGCCATATCTCTTATTTATTTATGACATAGGAAATACTACATCCGAATAGTAGGCATTAAATACACTGTAGGAATCAATGTGCAACAAATATAAGAATTCTCAATGGGATCTGGTTTTGATGTAAAAGATGGATGAAAAGACAGAAATGAGAACCATGTAATATGTACTATCTTTTTTATATTAATATAAAGAAGTAACATTTTTTTCCTCTGAAAAAAATAAAATTTTCTTTATATACACAACACAGAGAACCGCATCAACCCAAAACATCATCTTAACATTCTTAAAAAACATCATCGAACGTACCATATTTAAGATTTCCACATTCATTCTTTCAACTACTCTGTTTTGTTGGGGATTATAAGGCATGATTGTTTGATGTTTGATCGCACGTTGGTGAAAATAACTTTCAAATTCATTTGAAGTATATTATTTTCCATTATCAATACAGATAGAGCTAATATGGGATTGCGCATCATTTTCAATCCATGCATGAAAATTCTTAAATGTTTCAAATGCTTCAGATTTGTTCTTCAATAAATAAACCCAACAAATTCTGGTGTAGCCATCAAAATGTCATCATGTATTTATTACCATTTTTAGAAGGAACATACATTGGGCCACATAAATCAAAATGAACGAGTTCAAATTTTCTATGTGCCCTCGAATGAGAATCATGAAAAGACTCTTTGTTGTGATTTTCTAACATACAATCATCAGATTGCTCAAGTTTCTTACGAATTGTAGGCAAACCAGTAACACCATTTTTCTTCAACAAACGAAGGCTGTCCTAGTTCAAGTGTTCAAATCTAGCATGCCATAAAAGACTCGATGGAAATATACCTTCATCATAGTGAGAACCATATGAAAAGTTTTGTGCATGAGCAAAGGTTCCTTGTAGCTTCAAAAGTATTTTTTCCTCTATCCCAGTCATGACAAGTGAGTAATCTGATGCTTTTCTGACCTCAACTTTTCCATCAAATATGTGAATGACAAGTGAGTAATATGATGATTTTCTGACCTCAACCTTTCCATCAAATATGTGTATGGAGTGTCATTTTTGGCGATTATGGACAAAGGACAACAAGTTTCTCCCCAACTTCGGGAGGTATAGAACATCATGTAGAAGAAATTTTGGAAGACTAGGTAGTTTGTCCCTGATGGTGCGAAGCCATGATGGCTTGAGTTTTGACTTGTCTGTAAAGTATACTTCTCCATCAACATTGTCAGTGAATTCTTCAAAGAATTCTCTCCTGAAAGTCATGTGGAAAGTTGCTCCTGAATCAAGCAACCAAACATTTTTCCATGAAGCAAGGGAAGCATTGAATAAGTCTTCAGTTACTCCAATGTTGCAATGTGCTACAAAATAATGAGCGAACTTAGCTGCGTTATCTTTCCTTTGTCAGGTGTTTTACATTTTCCTCCATTTCTTTCCTGCTCAATTCTGTCCCAAGGCAGCTTACATGTGGAAGCATCATGTCCATTTCTATTGCATCATATGCAATGAAGATTAGGCCTTTCTCCTTGGAAATTTCTACACCCCCTACCTCTAAAATTATTCCTTTCCCTTCCTCTTCGGCCACCTCTTCCTCTAGAAGACTCTTGTGCTTGATTCTTCTCTTTTTGTGCAAGGCACACAATGTCTTCAATAGACTAAGGAGCTGTCTTCTCCCTAAAATCCTTCTCTCTTCGCAAACTTCTTTTCAAGAGAGTCAAAGATAATCTCCTTAAGGTTGCCACTTGCTTGCAATGACTCAAGGTAATGTGAATAAGTGGGATATAAGCTATGAGAGGAATATCTATTCCAACACCAATGGATTTTATGTCATGCATAATCGATCTTATTTCTGATGTTAAGGCAATATGGTCATCATTTTTCAACTCGAGATTGAACACTTTATCATCAATTGAACAAATTCAAGTTCAGAGTGTGAGTCATACAATTCATTCAACTTATTTAAGGCTTCAAAGGTATTTGAAAATGGAGAAATATGTCAACTCACCTCTTCATTTACTGACTCTACAATCAAGACATAGGCCTTGCTATTTTTGTTTTCCCAAATGGCAAGCTCCTTATCTGAAGTAGGCATTCAGGTGCATTGTCTCCTTCTCCTTCACAAATTCCTTTCCAAAGCTCATTGAAAATGAGGGTGTGTTTTATCTTTCAGGACCACTCATGATAGTTCTCTTTGCTAGTGAGAACTACTCCCACTATGGATATGAGTGAATGCATCATAAAATTTGAATTGGGCTCAAAATACTTGCAAAAAAAATTGATGTCTTTGTAAATTGATTGGTTATTTCTTCAAAAAAATATTCAATTAAGAGTGTAAACCCTTAATATTCATCCAAACTCCATGCAATTTCATTATAATATATGGCTTATTAACAAAAAGGTGAATACCACATACCATATTCATAAATAATATTCCAAACTTAAAAAAAAAACCTTCACTTTATATACCGTGACCTCTTAAAAATCATTCAACGCACTTTATATGTAACTTATACCACTCATACTATTCATATGGCTATTAAAAAGGAATCAATCCCTTTAAAAATCCATTATATATGTGTATTACCAACCATTCATGCCCACGACCTTATAATCACATTCCGTTCAAACAATCAATGACATATTCCCATTATATACTAGCCTAGATCCATCTTAACTCCGGATCTATCAAGCGCTAAGAGGGATCAAACCTCTTGAAGTGCATACCTCTTTTTTTAGTGAAAAACTTGAGGAAATTTTTGCACCTCGAGAGATTTGATCCCTCTTGGCGCTTGATAGATCTAGAGTTAAGATGGATCTAAGCTAGTTTCAGTAGTTTGCGGCCAAATCAAATATAACGAACATATGATTAATTTTATCAATAATATGTTAATTCATCTAATATTAATATAATCATTTTAAATATGCTAAATATGTCTCAGATTAATCTGGTCATTTTAATTTTAAATTTTCTTAGTTACGTCAGATGATAAAGATTGTTAATAACTTTAATGATGAAATAAAATTTTTGACTGTAAAGCGACAATATAATAGTGTTGAATGATAGAAAATATGAATAATAAGAATATAGTCAATTACAAATAGTATTCATTGTGATTTATCTCAAACTATTTTCTTCTACTATTCTTATTATCACCCTTGTTACTTTTGTCATATTTTCATATCGATTGTCATATTTTCATATTGATTAGATGAAAATGACAGGTTAAATCATAAACCATCTAAATCTTTAGCTCGAGCTATTGTACTAATCATGATGCCTTGTCTCTCTTTCTCTCCAATATTAATAGTTTGAATTTTTACAACACGAAAATCATTGTATATTGTCAATAATTTTTTGTGCTTACATTGAAATCAATGCACAATGTTAGTCCAATCATTTTAAAATTAATGTACCATCATACATCTAATTACATCAAATCAGAAATCAACATCTACATTCAAATCAATTCATATAATGCAAACAATCAAATAATATTAGAAAACAACATTTACACTAAAATCAATGCATCTAATGCAAGCAATCAAATAGGATTTGAAATCAACATTTACACTCAAATCAATGCATCTAGTGCAAGTAAGCAAGTAGGATTATAA
The DNA here is from genome assembly GCA_031772625.1 of Pinus tabuliformis. Lineage (NCBI taxonomy): Eukaryota > Viridiplantae > Streptophyta > Pinopsida > Pinales > Pinaceae > Pinus > Pinus tabuliformis. Next base: position 661,888,437 of record CM062810.1, on the reverse strand, counting down.
ACTAACATTTGCACTGAAATCAATGCATCTAGTGCAAGTAAGTAAATAATATTATAAACCAACATCTACACTGAAATTAATGCATCTAGTGCAAGCATCAAATAGGATTAGAAATCACCATCTACTCTAAAATCAATGCATTTAGTGCAAACTATCAAATAGGATTAGAAATCATCTACATTGAAATCAATCCATCTAGTGCAAGCAATCAAATATTATTAGAAATCAACATCTACATTGAAATCAATGCATGTAGTGCAAGCAATCAAATAGGATTAGAAATCACCATCTACACTGAAATCAATGCATTTAGTGCAAGCGATCAAATAGGAACAGAAATCATCTACATTGAAACCAATGCATCTAGTGCAAGCAATCAAATATCATTAGAAATCAACATCAAATATCATTGAAATCAATGCATTTATTGCAAGCAATCAAATAGGATTAGAATGACCATCTACATTGAAATTAATGCATCTAGTAAAAAAATCTTCTTCCCTCTCTTCTCCCTCCATCTATATCTATATGTCCCTTCATCTCTCTTTCTTTGTCTCTCTATCTCAACCCCCCAAACACACATGTTATCTCACTCCATATATATCAATCTCTTTGTCCCTCCCTCCCTCTCTCCATCTCTCTCTTCTTCCCTCTCTTCACTTTCCATATATATCTCTATCTCCCTTTGTCTCTCTATATCACCCCCAAAAATGCACTCTTTCTCCAATCTATCTATCCATCCCTCCCTCCTCCTCTCTCCCTCTCTCTCTTCCCCTTCTCTCCCTCTCTCCCGCTTCTATTTCTCTTCCCTCCTATTTTCCTCTGTCCCTCTCTCTCCATCTTCCTTTTCACTCCCTCTCTCTCTCCACCTTCCTCTCTCTATTTCTTTCTTCTTACCTCCCTCTCTCCCCCCCTCCAACTCCATATATCTTTCCCTCCCTCTCTTCAATCTCTCACATCATCTCTTTTCCCTTCTCTCCCACCTCTCTCTCTTTCTCTCTCTCTTCACCCTCCAACTCTATTACTATATCCCTCCCTATCTCCTCTCTCCTTCTCTCCCCCATTCTCTCCATCTCTCATTATTTTTCTCTTTATCTCACCCCCAAACATACACACCCTCTCTCCATCTCTCCCTTGTCACTCCCTCTCTCTCTTACTTCTCACTCTCTATGTATTTATTCTTCCCTCCCTCTCTCCCCCTCCAACTCCATCTACCTATCCCTCCCCCTCCCCTCCTCTCTCTTAAGTCCACTCTCTCGTACTTCCTCTCTTACCTCCCTCTCTTTCCCCATCACTCTCTCTCTCTCTCTCTTCGCCCTCGAATCCTCTCTCTTCCCCCATCACTCTCCTCTTCTCTCTCAAGTCTTGCCTCTTGTTCTTCCTCTCTCTCCCATTCTCTCCTACCTCCCTCTCTCTTCCCCCATCACTCGACCTCTCCCTATCTCTATCTCTACACTCCAATCCTCTCTCTTCCCTCACACTCTCCTCCTCTCTCTCAAATCCTATCTCTCGTTCTTCCTCTCTCTCCCTTTCTCTCCTAACTCCCTTTCTCTTCCCCATCTCTCTCTCTCTCTCTCTCCAACTATGCTACTATATCCCTCCCTCTTCTTTCTCTCCCCTCTTCTCTATAACTATCCTTCTCTGTCTCTTTATCTCACCCCTAAACATACTCTCTCTCTCTCTCCATCTCTCTCTTGTCACTCCCTCTCTCTCTCCACTTCTCACTCTCTATGCCTTTATTATTCCCTCCCTCTCTCCCCATCCAACTCCATCTCTCTATCCCTCCCTCTCTCCTCTCTTGCAAGTCCTCTCTCTTCCTTTCTCTCTTACCTTCCTCTCTATTCCCCCATCTCTCTCTCTCTTTTCCCTTCAATCCTCTCACTATCTCCCTCCCCCTTCCTCTCTTACCCTTCTCTACCTCTTTCGCTCCTCTCCCTCTCTCTCTTCATTCCCCCTCTCCCCTCTCCTTCAATTTATCTCCATCACTTCATTGTCACTCTCCCTATCTCTCCACCTCTATCACTTCGTCCTTGTTCTTCCCTCCCATATATATCTAGAGTTAATATATATCATGATATATTGATATATATTATAATACAACAAATTTAATATAGTATTAAACCAAAGTTATTAAATTTAATAATATCAATATTATAATATATTAATATGAATATTAGATTTAATAATAATAATAATAATAATAATAATAATATTTTAATATTAATATTAGGGTTAGTAATATTTTTTTGCATGCTATTAATAGTAATTTTGCCCATTGTATTTGGCCAATAGGCTTCACCTAAATAAATCCTCTTTTTTAGTTTTTGTAAATATAAAGAGGTTTAAGGAGTAAATATTAAAAGAGGTTTTATTTATTTAACATACCTCTAGTTTATTTATATTTTTGTTTATTTACTATATCTTTGGAGTAAATATTAAAAAAAAGTTTTATTTAGAAAATTATATATTATAGAAAGATAAACACAGAAAACGCATAAAACAAGAGAGACATAGATATACGTGGTTCACCCAATTTGGGCTACATCCACGAAGAAATAGTTAGTCTTTCCTTTTATATTATCCAACAAAATGAAGAGATACAACCTACAACAGATCCACTGTAATACCATCTTTGCTCTCACACAATATACTCTCTCTTTCCTGCTCAGAATACACACCTACATAGACGCAATACAATTCCCTTATATATAGCAAGGGGTTGCCTTTTAGGGAAAAAAACCCTAAATTAAACATACCTTCTACCGTTAGATTTCCGCCTAATGAACGACCCAGATTGACTACGAAATTACAACATTTTACAAGGCATTTCTGTCCCCCCCTTGACCCCCCTTGGGCGGCATTTCCGCCCCATTGCGAACTGGGTCCAATGTAGCGATACCTTTGAATAAAGAAGATAATGAGGATCCACATCAAACATTGAGTGTTTGTAAATCTCTTTATATTTTAAATTTATATTGTGTTTATACATAATAATAATTAGATTGATTTTTAAATAGGGCCGACAAATTAAAAATATTAAATGTTAAATGTTAAACATTACATTTACGTTTACATGTTTATGTTTTTATGTGATATCTACCCCCATACTGGGCTTTAGAGTGCCTCTCGACACAATTATATACCATGTCTTCTAAAATGAACTCAACCCACGTATGATCTTCAAAAAAGGGAGCACAACATGTATCAAATTAAAACTTGTTTTCGGCCTTTTAAAACTATTCAACACAGAGTCATTTCAACTTAGCCAACGAACATTTCAACACACACATTTCAGGCCAGAGTGCGCACAATGATAAATTTTTTCACCATATAGGTTTTTGAAGTACAACGCTCATGGTCGACATTTTAATGTGGCATAATCAACGCATAACATACAATTTAACACAACCATGTAATGAATAACATAACACTTACACCATACGACCTTCAATTCAACACATTCTCCAGGTTTCGACCAACCTCAACATAGCGGAATTTTAACGCATAGTCTTCACACTGGTTTTCATCCACGCTCATTGCACCATATCACAATCAATCCATTCCAATGCAACAACAATCGATCATTTCAACACAAATTCATATGTAATGGACCAATGCCAATGACAATGAAATTCAGTATGGATTGTCTTCAACACTTAAATTATTCAGAAAATAATGACGGGACAAAGCACAAAATTTAATGGTAGGAAATTAGCGGGAGTTACCCATTGCAGAAAACTAAATTTGGGAGTTGGCTTTGGTAACATGTTAGGCCAGGAGTAACTTCGATTATTGCCTTTGCATGAAGATAGAACATAGATATATACATGGAGAGGGGGACTATTGGGTTTCATCTCCCAATGTCTCTTCGTCTTCCAATCCTCTTTATTTTGATATTTACAATATTTATATGGATTTACCTAATTCCAAAGATTAGGTGTCAAAATTTTGCAACTCGAATTTACTACAAAAATTTGATGCCCCAGATCTCGCATGTGTGAGGAGATGAGGCCCAAAATAGATCAGAAATCTCAGCATTCTTGTGCTTAACTCTCCTTCCTTTTCCCTCTCTTCTTTAGGTCTCCTTTTTGCCTTGATCAAACTTCTTTGTTGTTGGATGGATGCTTCCTTGAATTAGGTCGATTGCTCCTATATATAGGCTTCCTTGAGTCCCCTAGTAGGCCGACTTTTCCTTCTAGATAGGTCGGCTTGCTCCTTTTGAAGGCCAACTTGATTGTAGCACCGTGACAAGGTCTTGGAGGGTCTTTGGCTCTATTTTGACTCATTTTCTTTACAATATGTAACATGCCTAAATGGGCCTTTCATACACGACAATGACTCAATTGACTTGTAGACTCAATGACAATCCCTAGAAGCACTCAATGGGTGCTTGAACTAAAATAATTTCCCCTTGAGCATGAAACCCATGCCTCAAGAATATATATATATATATATATTCATCAAATACATAATATCATGATTACATATGTCATTATGAAGACCAACTTAGTTACATATTTCAACACTCTCTCTTAACCAGTGAGGTATTCATAATTCGTATAAAGTACTTGGACATTCTCAAATTGAAGTATTCTCATAAGAAGAGTCGGATTGGTAAGCCATATCATAAGCTACTTCGTTAGCTTATGCTAGATCATCTCATCACACCAACCAACATTGTCACATAGCAAGGCCTTGACTAACAACTATATCTCTCCACAAGATAAGAGCACAATGCTGGCGAGACCAATGACCAATATACACCATCATCATTGTCTCTCAAGGAATATACCCCACTCGGGTGTTCATAGAGTATGTCCTTTTAGGACAATTCCTATCTTGGAATAACACATCTTCAAGGGATTTTCTCTTCGATTACTCTTGCCTATTGGATGCCCTACCACATCCTCAAAGAGTATTGAAATCAATCTCAAATTCTTACCCAATCCTCTATTCTTTCTGCACAACATGAAGACAAGGATGATGCATCTATCTCTCCCTCTCAACTAGGGAAGGTATACTCATTCCTATAAAATGAATATACCCAAGCTCTCTCTTAACCAGGGACTTGATTCCAAGCTTCCTCTTAATCAGGGACTTGTTGCTAACAAGAAATTTATGCTCTTTGGTGGAGATCATGGTATTATCAGATGCTTGTCGGGCTCCTCCTTTTGATGTCATGAACTTCATCTTCTGAATTATGGAGCCTTCATCTTCTAGATTTTCTTCGTAGGGCATTGACCATCCATCACTTTCCTTCAACGAACTATGGTGTTGGACCAATCGTCATGTCATCCTTCTCTTCGTCAGAAAGTGATCTAGTACTCATCTGCATTTTCTTCGTATGACTACCTTTTCCAAGTCACGTTTCTTTTGGGATCTTCCATCCATTCCCATGAGTACCTAGCTGTAGGTGACATCTACAACTTTCTTTCATTAGCCCTGTTTCAACCCAACCAAATGTTGTTCAAAAATTAAAATGAACATCAAATCAAAGTTACCTTTTATGATGGCTTTTCATAATGACATATGCTTCTTGCAACACCAACATCCTACAAATTCATAAACACATCTCCAAGTCATTCAATGTCAAGGGTCTCCTTCTGTTGTAGACTTTATCAGAGTCTTAATACCTTCTCCTTGGAGATGTCCTAGCCAATTATTTTAGCTATCAAATATTGATTATCTTATGTGGCTGTAGTTGAATCTTTCATGAACTCTTCTTTCCTGTCGACATCAAAACATTCTCCAGGAAGTTGACGTAGAAATCAATGGAAGTGTCCTCGCTCTTAGTGACAAGTTTATATCAATGGCCTTCGACCGAAAGATTCTGTGTGGTGTTCGACATGAACTTATTTATTCACAACATACAGATTGTACTATACTATCTTGAGAACCATTAACGTCATTGATAGCTTCTCTCATGTCTGTTAACAACTTACATCATTAAATGATAATCATATGGTCTCTACCATGTTCAACCTCAGCTCATTGATTCACATGGTTAGACACATACGTTGGTTGGTCGTGTGAACGAGATAGAAGACCCCATATCTAGTTTCCACCATCTAGGCTACGATTTTAGGATTATACAAGATCACTATGAATGATGGCCATGATCATATTGACAACCATCCAGTCATGGGTGCATCATCAGTCATCAATGGACATGTCTTTTGATCATTATACATGTTATGTTAGATTATGTGCTGATTATGGGTATGCCTCCCTCAACAAAAGGATATCATGATGTAAATATACTATCACTGAAGACGATCTCGCCAGTTTTTCTTGATCCCGACTTGTCACAAGGTAAAGCAGTTCAATCATCACTCATCATCTCAGACTTTGTGATTTAGGGGGGCACTCTGTTATAGGCCATTTTGTCACATCCGATCAATAGGCCTCCTAATGGGATCAATCAATATCCTTTTCCCCCTTTACATCATCATTTCACAAAGCCCTATGCATGAATCTCTCATTCCCCAAAGTTTCTACCCTAAACTGCATCATTTGAACCAGTTTTAGGACCAACACACCCTAGCCTCTTCCTAAACATCATTCACCTACATGTTGCTCCACTGTGGCCTGCATTGATCACTTACTGGTTTCTCCCCTTTGCACCTATGTTGGTTCTAGAAATTCTGGAAAATGAGAGAGAATCCAAAAGCCTCCATTTCTAGAAGCTTCCAGCATATGTTGTAACCATTTACCTCAAATAAAACATCTGGATTCTATCCTATCCTACCTTGGAGTTTCCATCCCTTATCCTTATATATCATCCTCCCATCAAAAATGGACCTCAATCCCAATATTGGTAAAATGATAAGAACTCCCAACTTACCTCACTCCTCTATATATTTATAGGCTTCCATATGCAAGGGGTTGGATTTTGGAGAGTGATTCTACCCTTATGTTGTTGTTGTGAAAGTGATATTCTCATGCATTTAGGGTGATTGAAGGTGCACTTTGTGACAAAGGAAGGAAAATTAAACAACTTTGAGGATCTCTTCTCCAATATCAACACCTATTTATGGTTGTAACTCACTCCATTTGTATCAATACAAAGCTTTCTTTGTTTTCCTATATGTGATGCTGCTATTTCATGTATTTCAATAACATGGTGATCTATTGAATAAAGTAGATATATGATGCTACATAGATCTCGTAGTTTCTTGGCTTGTGTTGTCTGATTGTGCAGGTTCTAATTTTGGCATCTGGAGCTAGCATCAGAGAATTCAAGCCAAAGAAGGAGTAAAACATATGACAAATTCCAAGTAGGTTTCATCTGTTCATATACTTACTTTAAGGAAAAAATTGGGTCCTTTGTCTTTATGTTGTTGTAGATCAGTCCACCAGACCTAGGGGAGATATTTCTATCTGTAGTCATAAATCCCACATAACATCTGCGATCAACTGGCGAAAAATTTGGTCAACTGAAAAATTCAAACCCTAGGTCCCAAATGCATGCAGAGAGTGATGTGCATGTGACTGAAACCCTCCAACTACATGCATGAACCTATGTGCCTGTGGTTGTGGTCTAAAACTGCATATTACAAGCTTGCGGTTGTGACCCAAAACCCTAGGCACGTGTGCGAGCTTCGAACCCTACAATTCCGGAAATGTGCGATCCAATCTTTGTGAACTGCCTCAAACCTGCACGAACCAAAGCTAAAGAAGAGAATATAAGAATGTCTCATGATGATGTCGAAATTAGGTTGAGGTCACTTGTATTTATAGACTTCCAAGGGTGTCAAATTTGTTTTAAGGCCGACCTGATCAAATATGCACATGCGGGATTTAATTCAAAAGTACAATTTCCCTTGTACAAATGGAGCGCTTCAATAATCAAAATTGGTCCTCTTGAAAAGATGAATCTCTTCCCATGGTTGGAATTTTTTAATGAGATTCCAAATTAACACTAAGGAGTGTTCCTCAAAAAGATTTAAAAAAAATGGCCCCATAGGATCCATTTTGCATCTTTGTCCCCTGCATTCCTCACTAGATACCATGAGTTTCATTTCCCCCACAATGATGAGAGATTCAATATTAAATATGCCACAATCATCCATCCTATCCCAAAATGCCCTTCTATCCTAATATGACGCATATATATTGAGAAGGTGAATACGTTGGGAAGATTCATGAAAGAAACTATATAACAAGATTCCTGTAATGAATTTATATGTCATTAAGTCAATCCATAGAGGATCCCACATTTAAACCATACCCCTGATAATATATTCAAATCAATAGGAACTATCTTCTAGCCCAGACATATAGACATAAAGTATAACTTGGTTTTTTCTCCAACCACCATTGTTTCTTGAATTCACAATCGTCGATCTAATAAACTTAACCAATTACTTAAGGGATATTTTTTTGGGGGCATTCCCCAAGACCCTGAAATCAAGGGAGATAATATTCATGGAGGAACAACGAACATGGGAGCAACATATCTAAGGATCCATGATACATCATAATCCATAATAGTTACCTTAAGAAGGTTTAAATCATTGATAAAATCTAGAGCCGTGGCCACCGACCCATTGGCCCTCGACACCACCCTGGGAGGTCCTTTCCTCTTATGCCTAATAGTCACATTCAATGTAGATGAAAGGCTAATAATAGGCCAAACAGATGGATCATGAAATTTGTGAATGGTGAGAGGAAATAGATCCATGGAAGGATTCCACATAAGGGTTTCAATATCACTACCAACCGAATTGGTAGGCGAGAGACCACTAGGGAAGGAACCAAAGAAAATAAAATGCGTGTCATGATTCAAAGGAGGATTGTCATGTTTTGGATTACCTGTACAATCCCCCCGCATTATAGGTATCCCATTAGGTACACAATTAATAGTAGAATTAACCGAGACATGTTGTATAAGGGCCAAAGGAGGGGTGTCGGTAACTCAAATTCCATGGCGCACGAAATCAAACAACATCTATCACCAATGCGAACCATCATGTTTTAGAACTCGGTTGGTGGCTTTTCATAGAAGTCAATGTTTTTTATACATACAAAATGTTCCCCATAATTAAAATGAGATATAGATGGAGAACCAAAAATATTGTTACCTTTAAGAGGAGATTTTTCCACATCCCCAAAATACCTGGGCACCGAATCCATTATTACTGGATATGTCCTTTTCATCGTAAAAAATATCTTTGCGCTTGGTACCTTCGTCATCTTCTGTATATTGAAACCTCCACAAACATTTAGCCATCTGGTGACCCGTTTGGTGACATACCAAACATCTGAAAGGAACCCTCCAATAGTTAATGTGTTGTGTGAAGGAAGTTGGACCCTGCATCAAATCTATTTTGGCAGGATGTCCACCAATAAAATTTAATTCAACCAACATCCATGCCACCCTCTTGTCCATGGCACAAAGGCTACGTTCCTCCACATAAATAAACTTTCCAACTGTGTTCCCAATCTCTAAAATAATAATCCATAATTCGAGTGACAAAGCTAAAAGCTTTACCCATACCATATGCCCACGGGGGGCCTCAGTCAGTGGGTTGAAACCCACGTACCAATGGTGAAGATGTAACAAAATCCACCTATTTACCCAAGGATATTTCATGATGAGATCTGCATCCTCCTTGTGTAGAAAATGAATATTTTACCCATACCATATGCCTGCGAGGGGTCTCAGTCAGTGGGTTGAAGCCCACGTACCAATGGTGAAGATGTAGCAAAATCCACCTATTTACCCAAGGAGATTTCATGATGAGATATGCATCCTCCTTGTGTAGAAAATGAATATTGAACCACCTTCTCATAAGAATACTAACCTTGGGTTTATATTTCAGGAACAACTGACAGTGATTCACCACCCACTCATGTGTCTTTGTGTTGTCCATGCTAGTGAACTCATAGCGCCTAATAAGATCCCTTTTCTGTTAGCCAACATTGCGATCCCAAAATATATCCTATCTGAATCCGAACAACAGTTGTTTGATTTTTTAATAAACTTTCACCACCTTAATTTGATGGGTCTGACGATCATGTCTCCTTGTGTCTACCACCTTATGCAAATTATGCCGATCTGATATAGACACAAACAACTAAGGATATTCATGTATTGTCTTAGGGTTGGTAAAGGTAGCCGATTTCAGATGTGTTCCTAGCTTTGCATGGGAGAATGAAACCTCTGCAACCATGGTTGCCTGAATTAATTCGTCAGAATTTAGAGATATAAATCCATGTGGGGTCGTACCATATGTCAATATGTGTATCTACCATGTCCAATACTATGATAGCCCATTTCTATTTTAATAAATAGAAAAATCAGAACCATCCCTAGTAAATCTTGAAAAAATCATGCAAGCAATAAAGTATGTATTTAACCTAGATAACATGTAAGTCTATTCTAAATACCTTTGAAAATATCACCACTCCCAAAGGCGAAATAAACACATTCTGAGATCTAGTCACAATCAATCATTAATAGACCAACCACCCCATGAAATTCCCCCAAACCGCTATCCTCAAGGTAGTATTATATATAAAAAAATCCCCGTTCCTTTCAATGCACAAGAGAAACAAAGAAAAGTTGTAGAAAATATGGGATTCATGAAACAAATGTTTAGATATAACCAAACATCCTGAACAAATGATCAAAAGATCATCTATGCAGGGATCGTAAAAAAAATTGTCCCTCCGTCTAAACTCCACGAAAAATGCCACCTGTCAACATATACCTAGGTCATATCCATTCAACATCCATAAGTTTATTAAATATGAATAACCCTGTGTGCATTCTTCAATGACACACCATGAACAATACCATGGCTTACTAATACTACATCCCAAAAAATCATAACTCACGTTAGTATGACATTATTCATATGAGATTTATTTTAACTAGCCAATTTAATTAAAAGCACATAAATGATAACTAATTTTGAAATAAATTTCAACCTTTCATCTATGACTACTACTAAAAGTATTCTAAAATATTTCATGGAGATTAAATTCCTATTATCTACTTAATAATTATTGATAATTAAATTAAAATTCTAAAAACTTTATTTTAAAATAGTCATATCTATCATAGTAATTAAGCGAAATCAATAATCAATATTTAATTAGTAAAAAGATAAATCCATAACCACTTTTAGAAATTAAATCATTCCCACACTTATGTAACACTCTATATAATTTGGTAAAATGAATAATAATTAGTAATGATGTAAATCCATAAACACTTTTTAGAATTTAAATCACTCCCAAATTGTATGTAATAATTTCAATATTTAAAAATGTTTCAATATAGTGAAATCATTCCAAATATGCTCAAATACAATATAATATCTTCATTTATATAATTAGACAATACAAATTGCAACATAGTTGTTCATCTCCCACCCCAGATGTGATTTGTGACCATTTCAATATTTAAAAATATTTCAATATAATGCAATCATCCAAAATATGCTCAAATACAATACAACATCTTCAATTATATAATTAGACCATACAAATTGTAACATAGTTATTCAACCTATGTTGTTTATCTATAGCCCTTTTAGACTATACAAATTGCAACATAGTTATTCAACCTAGGTTGTATGTTGTTTATCCAGATCACTTTGTTACTTTCTAGGTTAGTATTACAAATGTTTGTAATAGAACTCTAAATAGCCACCTAAGATAACAAATCCTTTTCAAATGTAAAGATTTTTTTCAAAATACCAAAACGTGATTGGTGATAGTATTTTTTTTAAAGGCTCCAACTGCCTTGTTGGTTATCTACAGATTCTCTTTTTTTTTCCGAGGAAAATAGAGTTCGTAATTTCTATTAAGAAGATGTTAATAGTAATTACATGTTGTAGATGCCGAGGCATATGCTGTAGGGTGGCATGGGCCACGTTACAATGTAGTAAACTGGATATATCATCCAAAAGTGTCGGGGAAATACTTAAGTTGAATTTCCCTATACATAGTCCCCAATATACAAAATATAAAATAGTATGTCCAAGTCCATATAGTATATACATCTATATGTCCATACAATAATAGCCAAAAAATCAGATTCTGCTATACAAAAAGTAGCTCCCAAGAAGATAGGGGAACTAGTGAGGGGGAAGACCCCCTATCCAGATACCGTCAATGTAGGGACAGTGATAGAACCTGTGAACCCCAGCTGCTGTATGTTCATCAATCTGCCAGTCACCTATAGGCCGATCCGCCGCCTCTTTCGAAAGCTGGTCAGCAGTCGCATTTCTTTCCCTGTAGATATGAGAAACAGTGATCTGGTCAAAATGTGTTTTTAGAAAAACAATTTCTTCCAAGATATGTTCCAAAGTATATGCATGACAGATAGTTTTATTGTTTATCCAATCAATCACAATCTTAGAGTCCCCAAAAATTTGAATTTGTCTGCAGTGTTTAGAAAGGGCAAAATATAGAAGGTGTCTCAAGGTGATAAGCTCCGCAAAATTATTCGATCCCGGTCCCAGACCCAGTCTCAAATGAAAATAATGTGTCCCAGTAAGATAAAAAACAATCCCTCCTCCACACCCATGTGGCGGCGCTGCCCCGTCAAAATATGCCCAAGGCATATCCATATTAATGATTTCAGGCTGAATTATTCTACAGATTCTCTATAAACTACCATGTTTGGTTTTTCGAATATCTTCAATAATAAGAAATATGAAAGTGTTAAATAAAATTCAATAAAGGCTTAGGGAACAATGGGCGATAGAGTTTATAGTTAAGGTAGAGTTATATATATATAAAATTGTGAAGTGGTAGAGTATATTGTTAAGATTTGTTTTTTTGTAAATATTATTGGTTCAAAATTTTTATATAGTTAAGATTTTTTATGTGAAAATTATTGATTTAAAATTTTAATATTAAAATAAAAAATAGTTTGGTATAATTTTTTAATATATTTAAATTTTTTTTCTACAAATTTTCTAAAAAATAAATATAAAAAATTTATATTTTTAATGTTAATATTAATATATATATATATATCTATATCTATATCTATATATATATATATATATATATATATATATATATTTGAGAATAGGAACATCGAGGATGAAAACCACTTTCTCTTAGAGTGCCCCGCGTATAACCACATTAGATCTCAGTTTCACAATCTTTGTTACAATACTGACCTTCCTAGCCTTTTACAATGTCAAAATTATAGTGAGCTCAGGAGGCTTCTCTCCAAGCTTTTTGAGCATAGGAATAAAATCTTAAATCAAAATAGATAATTTGTTTCTTTAGGTCCGATAGACCATTATTTGGTCTTAGCGGACGTTAACCACCACCGTCATCATATATATAATTTTTTTTTCACAAATTTCTTAAAATATAAATAAAAAAATTTATATTTATATTTTATATTTTTTTATTATTTATTTTTTTATTTTTTATTGTAAAAATCATTGGTCATTTTTTTAGATTTTTGTTTAAAAAATAAAGAAAACGCTAAATCAAAAAATAAATTGTATAATTTTTTAATGCATTTAATTTTTTTTTCACAAATGACCCAATTACATACTATATTTGATATATAAAATAAAACATAATTTTTATATTTAAACAAATATTTGTATTAATTATTTAATATTTATTCTTATTATTTTTTTTCAATTATTCAATATCTATTTTTTTAATCAGTTAATTAGTGTAATTTAATCTAAACAATTTAAACTTTAAATCTCAAGTTTTACACATTATTTCATAACAAAGTCATCACCAATTCAACTACACAATGTAAATGAATGTATTTAATATCTATTTTATTATTTTTTTAAAATCAATTATTTAATATCTATATAAATATAGATAACTATATCAACACCATTAACCATTATATAAATGTAAATAACTATATCAACACCATTAACTATCATCTATATCTTTAAATAACTGTTTTTATTATACTCTTTTATCAATTTGTTTAATATATACACACAATCCACTATGTCACTGCCACTCACTTTTCTGCTTTTCAAATATAAATCTACAGATAAAACTGTCATTGTGACTAACTTTTCTAATTCTCAAATATAAACATATTAAACAGTTTTTTCATCGTTATTAACAAAAATGTTATTATAATAAATACAATCATATATTATTAATATATATATTTTTATCCATTAATATAATTTTCAAATATAATCATATAAACAGTTTTTTCATCACTATTAATAAAAATGTTATTATAATAAATACAAGCATATATTATTAACATATATTTTTATCCTGTTAATATATATTTTAGGAAGGTTTGACACCACATTTAACACTATTCAAAGCTAAATCACAAATTTTTTTTCTTCTCCTTAAATTCTAAAATTTTTAAAAATTTAAAGTTTGACTGCATGACGTGCTTGTGGGTTTAAAGAAAGGTGTGGGCATACACCACTATGATTTTTATTAATGCGAAAAAAATTATATATTTTTTTTCAATAAAATAAGGAATTATTTTCCTAATTTAAAGTTTGAAATATGATATATATATTCTTCTATGCCTGCCTTCTATTGATTGATAAGAGTTTTGATGCTCCTTTCTATAGCCCAACAACCATATAGGAAGGTTTCCAAGCTTGCCGGAAGCCCCTATGGCATCTACATTACTGTATGTAGTCCGCCACTCGTTCCCATCCTTGCAGGCGGGCAGGCAGAATGGGGGAGGCTGGGCTGGCTTTGGGCAGCGGAGAAGAGAAATATTCTCTCTCTCCTAAGACGGAGATAACCCCTCTTTAAAGCATCTCTTGCAGCATCTCTTGACTCTTGTTAACAACATCTCTTGATGGAATATGGACCTCCCCTCTATTGGTCGATCGAGAGTGTATCTGGGGTAACTGACCGAAAAGGATATTAGAAAGGTTCGGACCTACCTGCCTCAGGTCACGCGGGTGCTCGAGGAAACATCACACACCTCACCTGGAATTGGTCGCAACATCACTTTGACGGGTTTTCTACAGCGAACACATTTTTATTATATATTTTAGAAAAGGGCCAGGTCTGGTACAAAATTCAAGAATGTTCTTTCTGCAATTTTTATCAGTTTACATTGGATAGGGACCTTCTTACTACAAATATTATTTACATATATTCTTATAGCAAAACTATAACTGCAGGCTCTCCACAAAACACCACTATATTCTATAGATCGACATAGCATATATATATATATATATAAATGAATTCTTTCAGCTACTACCAAGCTCGACTTCTTAACCCACGGGATCATCCACATAAGTGGTCAATTCCTCCGCGACATCCTCTTCTTCATCCAGGACCCGCACAGCAGCAACAACCTCAGCACCAACAACATTGATGGTTGTAGCATCCCCAACCCTGAAAACTTCATTTAAGACCCCAACAATGGCAATTTCCACCTTAATTTCGATGTTGTCGACCTTCTGCTGAACACTCAGCACATCTATGCACAAACATTCCATAGTTTTCTGCAGTAATTCCATATCTTTGCCCAATCTAGATAATTGGGCATAAATAACAGCCATGTTTTCCTTAATTTCCTTGACGATATCCTTTACTACTTGTTTACAGGAGCTCTCCACCAGGTTCTCAACACTTCTGGGCCTCGAACCATAGCCAGACTCCGAGCTACCATGCCCTGAAACTTCACCACTGCCATTACGTGCAGAGGCTATCTTTGCAACAATATGCCTTTGAACAATAACAATCTTTTGATTAACTGATTGAAGCCAACTACAATATATAATAGCCTGATCAATCCCAACATTCCTCCCGATCTTATCTTTCATAAATGTAAGACGATTTAGAGTCTTGTCAATGCCAATTCCCTCCATATTTCCCACCGCCAGAAATAACCAGGATCGTAATGCGATGGTACCTTCTTCCCCAGGAGGAATAACTATATTACATATTCCGGTGAGAAACCAAAACCTCGACGCCCACCTATCCTCGTACATGATTTGCATTCCAATGACACCACACCTGTGCCTTAACTCACAACCTACCATCCCTGCTTCCAAGGCACTGTGAAGGGACCTCGGGGAGCTAGCCTTCTTAAATACCATCTTAATACTCTGACGACCCGTACCTCTGTAGTATAGTGTCAGCCTGCTGCAACTGATCAGGGGATGTGACATGAGGAGTTGTTTTGATTTATACATAATCGACCTTGTTCTAATAACACCCTTGAGTTTTAAATATCATATTACTAAATAAAAATTTGTAAGCTTTAAATTTTATAATAAAATTTATAAATCTACCCTACCTCATCTGTCCAACACAAGTGGATTTTGACAGCCACTGATTACTTTACGAAATGGATAGAAGCCATACCTACCAGAGAAGCTTCTGATGTTGTCATCATAAAATTCCTAGAGAGGAATATCCTTGCTAGATTTGACTGCCCTAGGAAAATTATTACTGACAATGCCGCAGCTTTCAGGTAAAAAAGGATGGTATATTTTTGCAACAAATATCAGATAACATTGGGATATTATTATAATAATGTGAAATGTTAATTTTAAGTAAGTTTGTTTTTTTAAAGAAGTTAAATTATATTGTTTAAAATATTCACATTATATAAAAAATCATATTCAAAACTTTATGAGCCTCACCTTGTTATTAAGAAAACCAAAGGTGGAAACTAATATAAAATATATTCATGAGTCTGGCAGAAACAAAACTAATGTCATCTAGAAAAAAATAGAAATAATCAAGAATATTAGAAAAGGTCATTGCATAGCATCCAAGTCAAGAATCCGAAGAGGTCAGAGTGGATAGATCATCCACCCTTACACCAAGAGGCTCTTCAACTTTAAACTCACTTTGGATGTGTTTTCCCATGTGATCCAGGTGAGCATCCAACTTGTTCATACTGCCATGCATCTTCCACTGATTCCTCTGGAGTTCATTCAAGAAGGAGATGATATAATTTCTATCTTCATGCTTCTCGTGGAGGACACATCCTAACAATGTCTTCAACTGCTAATGAAGGGTGACAAAATTTAGACACTGTTTCCTTCTTCCCTTGGTGTGACCAAGGTCAGGAAGCTAGTGGGATACCTTATCAAGCACCTCAACATCTGATCAAGCAAGAAGATCCTTTGAAAAATGGGCTTCCCACTTGTGAATGTCATTTTGAGTGATGGGGGGACCATGTTGTGCGGAAGGCTACAACAACCTCCTTGGCCAGAGCCTTCGAATGAGACTTACGGGTTTGGCTCAGTCCCCTTGCACCACGACACCATTTACCATGAGGATAAGCCATGCTACCAGATAACCAAATAGAGAGCTTAAACAAGGACAAAATATCACTTTCCCATGGCTTCATAGGTAGCAAAGGAGTAAAATCACCTCCTCCATCGATAGTTCAACCCATGCCACCAGAAATATGCTAGACCCAATCTTTAGAGTCCACCACACCAAAACAACCCAATTCATCGCTCTATTTCGCAATCACCAATAGAACTTCCACAAACACAAAAAAATCTTCCATATGCAAGAAATCACCCAACTAATTAGAGATATAATTGGCACCACCCCAAGCACAAATCCCAACCAAATCGAACCATCCAAAAGATTATCTAGGCACTTCCTTGACACAAATACCACCTCACAGTTCAACAGGATGAGAGTAAAATTCAACACAAGAACATGCAATAAGCAGAACTAGTGAGAGATATTTCCCCGGGATACAAGCACCATGCATTTGGAACGACTGGCAGACCCAAGCCACCCACTTTTCTCCATTGTGAAAGAGCCTTGACGACTATTCACATCAGCCTGCCAAACCCCCAAGTTGGTAAGAGTCTTCAATAAGAGCCCTGAGGACCCCATAGATGCCTAGAACGAAGGATCAATCGAGAATTTCCAAGAAATAGGGAGGGAAATAAATCCAACTCCTTTCTGGCACTATACTCCAACTATCCCGAACAAAATGTTTCCATGCTATCCATCTGATCTTGCCTCCTCTGAACTGTGTGATATAACCACCCCCCTACTCCTTCATTGGCTTGCTAAATTCACCAGAATAAATGTTTGTCACCTTAATTGTCTTAGACAGGGAAGAGTAAACTCACAGAGGTGAAAATGTGGGAGATTCTCTTGCATGTAATAGTATTGGTGGGGATATACCACACCACCCCCACCATTAATTCTAATAGTTGTCAGCGAAAGGGGGAATCCTGAACCCAATGCCGTAATATGAAACGTAGATCAACCCAATCAGGGAGAAATATAACATTTAAGTTTATATGAATTTAAAGTCTAGAAATTTTTAAAGGAAATTATTGAATATCAAATTATAAATATATATTAACTAAATTGGGAATATCAAACATTTTTCTCATGTTAATAAATGCGTTCTAATCAAGTATTTAGTTATAAATTCCGACGAAGATATTTTTAAATAAACTTTATTTCTCTAATAATTGTCAATTGCAAGAATTTTATTGGTTGAATCCCATATAATATCCTTACGATATTCCTCTTCCATAATCCCTGGATCACAATTGAAGAGAGTATAATAATTAACAAGAACAATGTGTAGCTCCTCTATAACCTATTGGGTATTTTAAATCCAAGATTAATGGCACAAATTTGTTGGTATTATGGTACACATGTTGTCCTTGATGGCAACCCACATACATGCCAGTTCAGAAATGATAAAGGGAAACTCACATTATAACAGGTCTATTCAGAATCAATAATGAAAGATAATGGCTTAAGTTGTATACATTGTTTACCCTAGTCCAAGTAGCATATACACGTGGGTACACAAAATAAAAGGAGCATATACATATGCACATAGTTTCACAGAAGGAAAAGTGCGTATGGGATGGAAAATTAAGGTTAAAGAATACCAAGGGTCCATACCATGGTATTAGCCCACAATATTGAGTGGAATAACAACTACTTGATCCCGTCTAAGAATACCATAGGTTCTAAGTGTTGTTTTGGTGCATGGTATTGACAAAGGCTCTAAGTATATAAGGAGGAGAAGATCAAAGGGCTAAGTGTGCAAGTGAAAGGGTTTTTCATGAATACTTCTATCTGAAGTATATTTTGTGTTGTAAGGGTTATGGTTATGATATAGATTTGAAACATCTTGTGCACCCATGGATACAATGTTGGATCAAGATCATGAGACCTGAAATGACTTATCATTGTAGGATCTGAGAATGGATAATCTAGATCTGATTATTAATGCATGTTTTATCCTTTATATGCTATGATCTGGGTAGATCTGTAGTCTTGAAAAGCTGCGAAGTTATAAGTCATTATTTGCAAATCTATACACTGGTTCGCCTCGGTGAAGGCGCATATACACACTGGTTCGGCACTTCCAAGTCGCATATGCAGAGGATGAGCTTGCTGTTCAGAAATGACTGATCCATTTGATCAGTGTTGCTGTTTTACTGTTGTTTGTCAATGATGTCTTCATTAGATCTGAAGTAAAACTGATTGTATAAGGAGATTGAGTATGGTTGAATGATTAATTGAGTAAGAAGGGTGACCTTTGCTGCTATCTGTTTAGAACTCTGTAAGATGACAATAGATCTTCAGAATGTCTTTGTTGTTGAAAAGTGGGCAACAAGAAATGCTAAATTCAGAATGTGCTAAAAATAGAATGTCTAAAAATAGTAGTTTGGCCAGTGAGGTCATTGGCCACCTTGGGTGAGAGGTGAAACTGCTAAAAATAGAAAGTTCTAAAAATAGCATTTTTGGGTCCCTTCCTATTTATAACAGTCCCTGGTCTATCTATAAGAAGTAAAATCGAATTTGGTCTTAACAACAGTTTAAAATATTAACTGATTAATCTCCATGAGTTAATTAGTTGGAAAAATTAAACTTGAAGTCTTTGTGAGAACATGCAAATTAGTTGTCCCATTGATTGAGGAATTTATACTTTATTCTCTTCACTGATTGAGGAATTAAGTATGAGTTCTATAATGAGAGAATCAGTTGACTTAGTTCCTACTAGTCAAGTCCAGTTAGATTATTTTAACAAGTTGTTAAAATAATAAAATATAGTTTGTTAATGTTTGCATGCATGTGATAACTATTATTTTAGATAACTGAGGATTCACTCATGGATAACTATTGCATGTCAGTTCTGTCAAAGACCCATTTGAGATCAGATGAGGGATAGTGTACTATCAGATGCTTGGATCTTCCCATGGAATATTCCTTGCATGCAGGAGGAACTAGTGTCCTCAAGGATTGCGTAGTTGGACCTATGGTTGACAACAGGTATGATTGGGGCCAATTCACATATGTTTTGTAATTGGACCCCAATCAAAATTGCGCAAGGAAATAGGGGATTGGTGGACTTGAGGCCTACATATTGAGGCATAGTGAGTCTATGATCTTCATCTTTTGATTGCAGAGAGTACAAGATAGCTCTTGAGCTGATATTTTTTGTAAACAGAAGAGGATTTCCACTTGATTGATAATACAATGTTGGGGGTTTTATGCTGGTGCTTTCCCCAGTGATATATCTGTGTTATGTGTGATTATTTCTCTTGATCAGTTATATGTGTTTATGGTTGATGTTTCTCATGAAATCGATTTTGCTTCCACTTAATGTTTTGTAGAAGTAGATCATGTGTTTTGCTTTAGTACATTGCATTACCAGTTTGATCTATAGGTGAAATTTCTACATTTGGTTAGTACAGTTTTTGATTCAGAAGTTTCATGATTCAGTACCTTTAGAGGTATATGTAGGTTGGGTTACAAAATGTAGCATATACATGCATGTTGGCGTCATTGAAGTAGCATATACATTATGACATATGATTTTGAGGTTGCAGTTGATTTTGGTTGTTGATGCAGTGTTCTGGGTTAAGCTCTGACAATGATATGACTTTTTAGATTGATTGATTGTGGTTTGCTTCAAAGTTGATGGGTTTCAGTGATTCATTGATGCAATTTATTTAATGGTTGTATTGCAGTGGTGATTGATTTTGAGCTTCAATGTTACTGATGGGTCCAGTATGAAAATTTGACAAAACATGGCTTACATACTGTGTTGATGTGTACCATGAGTATCTAGTCTGAAAATTTATGAAACGTGGTCCCTAGAGAAAGAGTGAAGGTGGTAGCCTTCTGTAGACTGATGCCTACATACTGGTAAATATATCAGCTAGTACAAGAGCTAAGGGGTTGGAGCTCCCTTCCAGTAGAATTTGCAAAATGAGTGAGGGTTGTAGCCTTCAGCGGGTAGATACCTATGTACTGGGAAAACTCTACACCAGTACAAAACTTGTAAACACTTTTTTTAATAAGAAGATTGAATACTGAGACGACAACAACTATAGTTTTTTCCCACATTGGGTTTCCACCTGAAAAATCTTGGTGTTCATGTGCGCTACTTATGTGTGTTGATTTATTTTGTTTTTACTGCACTTGTTTACTACTTAGTAAATGCATCACACTCTGATTTAAGTTAAACAGACAATGAATTAGTTGTTTTACAAGTTTATTATATATACGTTGGTTCCATTCATTATAGTAGTGGACATACACTGTTTGGTATCTATAAAATAGCGTATATAGTTTGAAAATGAAAAATTATTATTGTGAAAGTTTAAATACTGATTCATCCTCCCTCTCAGTATTTTTCCCAGCAATTGGTATTAGAGTAGGTCCTTCAGAAGAAGCTTGATTGCTTGAAGGAAGATCTCTCAAGATGAACTATCAAGAAGGAATGGGATCTATCAGACCACCAATTTTCAACTGAAATAACTTAGCATATTGGAAGCAAAGAACCATAACCTATCTTCAATCACTTGGAGCTGATGTTTGGGCAATTGTGGAAGGAGGATACCAATATCCGACAATAGTCCCCACAGATCCAGCAGAAAAGAAATTATACGAAACCAATGCCAAAGCCATCAATGCATTATTGGGAAGTCTATCAGAATCAAAATTCATCAAAATCATGCAGCTCAACATAGCCAAAGCAATATGGGACAAAATAATTTAGAGCTACGAAGGAGATTCCCAGGTAAAACATGCTAAACTCCAAACTCTCATAATTCAATATGAAACTCTCAAGATGCATAGTGATGAAAGTATTGCTAGTTACTTTTTATGAGTAGATGAGATTGTAAATCGTATGAAGAATTTGGGTGAAGAAATAAAGGAGGCTACATTAGTAGAGAAAATTTTGAGATCTCTATCTTCCAAATTTGAGTTAAAAGTATCCGCCATTGAAGAGAAGCAAGATCTACAATCTGTTACTATTGTTCAACTTTATGAAATTTTAACTGCCTTTAAAATGAGGAGAGGAGGTCCATTAGAAATCAGAGAAGCCGCTATAAAAGCCTCTGCTAAGGGAAAAGAAAAGGAAGACCTCAAGGAATCATGAATATATCAGAAGAAGATGAGGTAAAATTTGTGAATAAACTTCAACGGGGTTCCGGAAGATTCAGAGGTAAGCTTCCCTTCAATTTTTTTTCTTGTGGTAGAGTTGGTCATTATGCTGCTAAATGTCCTCATAAAGATAATCATTACAAAGGAAAGTATTATGCAAAAGGTAATAGGAAACAATTTGTTAATATAAGAAGTTATCATACTCATGAAGATAGTGATGGCCTGTCTAATAGTGATGATGATGAATCTGAACAAGATATTAAAAGACTCATGGCTTATGAAAATGATAAGTTTATGGATACCTTAGAAGAAGAATATTTTCTTTAAGAAATCACTCAACTCAAAATCTACTTGGAAGAAAAGAATATGGTCATAGACACTTTGACACATCAACTCATTGAAAGGGAAAAACACAATGAAAAATAAGAGTGTGAAGTAGTGGGTCTAAGAAAACAACTTGAGAAGACAAAATCCCTGAATCTTAGATTTCTTAAAGGATCAGAAAAATTAGATGAAATCATCAAGGTTCAACTTTATTCTCTTATAAAGAATGGCCTTGGATACACTGGAGAAACATCCCAACCAGAAAAGTCTTCAGCCATCACCAGAAGCTATCTTGATGCAACAAAAACCAGTCAAAAATGTGTCAATCCTTAGCAAAAGCCTAAAGTTACTCCCGAGGTAAATCATGCTCATTTTACTCCAAGGGTGAACATCAAGAGAAGCACCAACCAAAAGGTGAACAATACCAAAATATTTTATGATCATAGAAACTTCTTCTTAATGGACAATGTTTTTCATGCCATAACTTTGGTCATAAGGCGACTCAATGTGTTGCTTACAAATCTATCATGACTAGAGAAGCAAGAAAACAAAGGGGCATGACCAGAATCAAGAAGAGCTCTTATAATAACTTTTATTCTCTTGAAGATGAAAGTGAATGTTCATTTTGCAATAAATTTGGTCATGAAGAATCTAAATGCAAGAGAAAATTTCGGCCAACATATCAAAAGGAGAAAACATCATCAAACTCCAAGGTATGGAAAAAGAAGGAACTATAGTCATAAAGATTTGGCATAGCTCTATTTGCAGAAGGACAAGAAAATCAGTGGTACTTTGATAACAGATGCTCAAAACACATGACAGGTGATAAAGATAAATTCATTTCATACAATGCTTTAGAAAGGAAAATAATGTTTCTTTTGGAAATGACACATCATCTGTCATAAAGGGTAAAGGTTCTGTTTATCTAAAAGAAAAGGTTAAAGCTAGAAATTTTATGTATGTTGATGGTTTAAAGCATAACCTATTGAGTGTTATTCAAATGTGTGATCAAGGAAATGAAGTTGTGTTTCGATCAAAATAATGTGTGGTTTGTGAGCTTGACACAGGAAAGACCATAATCAAAGGTACAAGAACTCCAAGCAATCTATATATACTAAAAGGAGGTCAAGAACAATTTTATCTAAGAAAAACAAAAGAGAACTAGTTATGGCATAGAAGATTGGGGCATCTAAGTTTTTCTCATATAAGAAAATCATGCAAGATCAAGGTTGTTTGTGATCTTCTAGATATCATCATTCCAGAAAATACCATCTAAAAACCATGTCAATTCGGTAAGCAAACCAGAGTTCAATTCAATGCCAAAGAAGGATAAACAAGTAAGCCTCTTGAACTCATTCATATTGATTTATGTGGACCAACAAGGAAAAAGTCACCTCGTGGAGAAGAATACTACATTTTATTCATTGATTATTTTTCTAGAATGTGTTGGACTGGTTTACTAAAACATAAAGATGAAGCATTTGAAAATTTTAAAGCCTTCAAAGCATTAGTTGAAAATGAATTAGATATAAAAATCAAATGTATCAGATATGGTCGGGGAGAAGAATTCATATCAGATGAATTTTTTGAATTTTGTGAACAACATGGAATAAAGACACAGTTCTTCATTTCTAGAACTCCTCAATAAAATTGCGTGTGTGGAAAGAATGATAGAATACTTCAAAAAGTGGCTCGAGCTATGCTTGATGAGTTTGGAACTTCTGATACCTTCTGGGGTGAAGCTGCACATACTGCAATAAATATTCTCAACAAAGCTCATGTATGTGTAAATAGTGATCAAACTCCATATGAACTTTGGTATGGTAATCCTCCTACTGTAAAACACTTCAGAGTTTTTGGAAGCAAATGTTTTATCAAAAACACTGATGAAAAACTTGGTAAGTTTTAACCCAGATAAGATGAAGGAATATTTCTTGGTTATTCATTTAGAAGTAAAGGATACAAATGTTATAATAAGAGGCTTCAAAAAATTATTGAATGCATTGATGTTGTAATCGATGAAGCATACAAAATCCGAAACAAGTGACATCATCAAAAGAAGATGATAATAATGAAGATGGTGAATGATTTCTCGTATCAAATCAAAATGACATAGAGGAAGAAAAATGAAGCATCAGAAGAAGATACATTTGACAAGGAAAAGGCTCCATCCAGGTATGTTCAAAAGAATCATCCAGAATCTCAAATTCTAGGAGAAAAAGGGCCTGGAGTACAAACAAGAAGAACTCTTGTAGGATCTTCTAGTTATAATGCCTTGTTATTATTCACAGAACCACAAAATGTAAATTAAGTTAGCATAGATGAATGTTGGGTTAAGGCCATGGGTGAAGAACTTCACCAAATTGAAAAGAATGATAAAATTGATATAGGAACAAAATGGATATTCAAGAATAATTTGAATGAAAATGGAGAAGTAATTAGGAATAAAGCAAGGCTTGTTTGTAAAGGGTATGCACAACAAGAAGATATATACTTTGAAGAAACTTTTGCACCTGTAGCTAGACTTGAAGCCATAAGAATGTTTCTTGATCTTTCAAGTTTTCAAAAATTCAAAGTTTATCAAATGGATGTAAAATCTGCATTTCTTAATGGAGATTTAGAAGAACAAGTATATGTTGAAAAACTAGAAGGATTCATTATGGGAAATGATGAAAATCTTGTAGGGAAACTCTAAAAGGTTGTATATGGACTGAAACAAGCTCTGAGGGCATGGTATTATCGTCTTGCCAAATATATTCAACAACAAGGCTTCACAAAAGGATCTGCTGATAGCAACTTATATACAAAAATTGAAAATGATAAACTGCTAATTATTGTTGTTTATGTTGATGATATCATCTTTGGATGTAATGAAGAATCTATGAGTCAAAACGTTGCTTCTGTTATGCAACAATAATTTGAAATTTCTTTACTTGGAGAACTAACCTATTTTCTTGGTCTACAAGTGCCACAAACAAAAGATGGCATATTTATTTCACAAATTAAATATCTCAAGCAGATTCTGAAGAAGTACGAAATGGAAGATTCCAAACTAGTATGTACTCCAATGGTAACAAGATGTAGTCTCAGTTCTAATGATGAATCTCCTACAGTGAATCAACCAGAGTACAAATCTATGATTGGAAGTCTACTTTATCTAACAGGTACCAGACTAGATATCATGCATGCAGTAGGAATTGTTGGAATATTCCAAGCCAATCCAAAGGAATCACATCTTTAGGCAGTAAAAATAATATTCAAATATCTCCAAGGAACTCAAGACTTTGGTCTATGGTATCCTAAAGATACATATCTCACCCTTCATGCATATACAGATGCGGATTGGGCTGGAAATGTTGATGACTGAAAAAACACTAGTGGAGGTGCATTTTATATGGGATCACAATTAGTATCTTGGTTCAACAAGAAAAAAAGTTCGATTGCCTTATCTACAACTGAATTAGAATATGTGGCTGCAACATCTTGCTACACACAACTACTCTGAATGATGCAAACATTACAATATATTCAAATCACATGTTCTCCACCCATATCCATCCTATGTGATAATATTACAAGTGCTATTAATATTTCCAAAAAACCAGTCATTCACTCCAAGACCAAGCACATACCCATTAAGTACCACTTTCTACGAGAACAATTGCTTGAACAAAAGGTTAAATTGGAGTATGATCCCTCCAAAGAACAAGTCATTGATATATTTACCAAACGTCTTCCCAGAGAAGCATTTGAATGTCTCAGAAAAAAGTTGGGAGTTGTTTCTGCCTCATCCTACTGTTAAAACCAGTTTCTTCAGATTCAGAGGAATATTTCCTATAGGCGGATTTCATGAAGTAGTTGCGTATATACGCGAGTTTCTGTGCCGACATTAGCATATGTGTTTTTATGATAGAAAAACAGTGGTTCAGACTCAAAATCAGTTTCTGACATGGCTGTTCAGTTTGATGTTGATGGATACAGTCTGCTGATATGCTTTTCTCATTGATGTTTATTTGATTGATGAATATGCCTTGATGAATGAATTGTTGACAATGCACAGGTAGCATAGGTTCAAGGGGAGCATTAGCCTTCAAAACATTAGGCATTGTTGCATCATGGTTGCTGAATTTAGCTAT
Organism: Pinus tabuliformis; assembly: GCA_031772625.1. Taxonomy (NCBI): domain Eukaryota; kingdom Viridiplantae; phylum Streptophyta; class Pinopsida; order Pinales; family Pinaceae; genus Pinus; species Pinus tabuliformis. Next base: position 661,861,615 of record CM062810.1, on the reverse strand, counting down.
GGTCTCAGTTATTAATTTCATTTGATGAAAAGGTCATGTAAAGACCTATGGTGTAATAATATGTCTCTTTCTGTCATAGTCTATTATGAACGAGTCCTTTTGGACATATGATGTAATTTGTACCCCCACTATGCATGGGAAGGATGATGTAATCATTACAATTTTTAGTCACGTACGAACATTTAGTGTATCCCCACTTGATTGGGTTATTGATGTATGTATGAGTCAATGGTGATAGGAAGTTCATACTCACATAGTTCAGTTATAGAGTCACGTTATTCTTTTGAAAAATATTTCTACAGAATCTACATATGCTCAGGGGGAGCAAGGACAGTATAGTGCATCTCAACCTGTACTAAGGGGGAGAATATCTTGATCCGCCCTTTTCCCTTAATGTCAAATGGGGAGAGTATCTTGGTGTTTCTTGGTATATGTATCTTGGTGTTGCTTGATATATATAACATGTTCTACATCTTGAAGTGATCAACACCAATATGGTTGCCATCAAGTCCAAAGGGGGAGATTGTTGGCATTATGGTACATGTGTTGTCCTTGATGGCAACCCACATACATGCTGGTTCAGAAATGATAAAGGGAAACTCACATTGTAACAGGTCTATTCAGAGGTAACAGAGTAATGGTACAGAAGAACATGATGATGGGACAAAGGATTACAGATCAGAATCAAGAAATTAATGAAAGAGAATGGTTTAAGTTGTATACGTTGTTTACCCTAGTCCAAGTAGCGTATACACGTGGGTACACAGAATAAAAGGAGCATATATGTATGCACATAGTTTCACAGAAGGAAAAGCGTGCATGGGATAGAAAATTAAGGTTAAAGAATACCAATGGTCCATACCATGGTATTAGCCCACAATATTGAGTGGAATAATGATTACTTGATCCCGTCTAAAAATACCATAGGTTCTAAGTGTTGTTTTGGTGCATGGTATTGACAAAGGCTCTAAGTATATAAGGAGGAGAAGATCAAAGGGCTAAGTGTGAAAGTGAAAGGGTTTTTCATGAATACTTCTATCTGAAGTATATTTTGTGTTATAAGGGTTATGGTTATGATATAGATCTGAAACATCTTGTGCACCCATGGATACAATGTTGGATCAGGATCATGAGACCTGAAATGACTTACCATTGTAGGATCTGAGAATGGATAGTCTACATCTAATTGTTAATGCTTGTTTTATCCTTTATATGCTATGATATGGGTATTTTTGTAGTCTTGATGCGAAGTTATAAGTCATTATTTGCAGATCTATATGCTGGTTTACCTCGGTGAAGGTGTGTATACACTCTGGTTTGGCACTTCCAAGTCGTGTATGCAGAGGATGGCCTTGTTGTTCATAAATGAATGATCCATCTGATCAATGTCGTTATCTTACAGTTGTTTGTCAATGATGTCTTCATTAGATCTGAAGTAAAACTGATTGTATAAGGAGATTGAGTCTGGTTGACTGATTGATTGAGTAAGAAGGGTGATCTTTTTTGCTATTTGTTTAGAACTCTGTAAGATGAAAATAGATCTTCAGAATGTCTTTGGTTAGTACAATTTTTTATCTAGAAGTTTTATGATTAAGTATCTTTAGAAGTATATGCAAGTTGGGTTACAGAATGTAGTGTATACACGTAGGTTGGACTCATTGAAGCAACGTATAAATTCTAACATATGATTTTTGAGGTTGCATTTGATTCTGGTTGTTGATGCAGTGTTTTGGGTTCAACTCTGATAGTGATCTGACTGTTCAGATTGATTGACTGTGTTTTGCTTCAGAGTTGATGGGTTTTAGTGATTGGTTGATGCAGTTGTATTTAATGGTTGTATTGCAGTTGTAATTGATTTTGAGCTTCAATGTTACTGATGGGTCCAGTATAAAAATTTGATTAAATGTGGCCTACATACTGTGTTGATGTGTACCAGGAGTATCCAGTCTGAAAATTTATGAAATGTGGTCCGTGGAGAAAGAGTGAAGGTTGTAGCATTTTGTAGGCCAGTGCCTACGTACTGGTAAACATATCAGCTAGTACAAGAGCTAGGGGGTTGGAGCTCCTTTCTAGTAGAAGTAGAAAATGAGTGAAGATTGTAGCCTTCAGCAGGTAGATGCCCGCGTACTGGGAAAAGTCTACACTAGTGCAAAACTTTTAAACACTTTTTATAATAAGAAGATTGAAGACTGAGATGACAACATCAATGGTTTTTTCCCACATTGGGTTTCCACCTGAAAAATCCTGGTGTTCATGTGTGCTGCTTATGTGTGTTGATTTATTTTGTTTTTATTGCACCTATTTACTGCTTAGTAAATGAAACACACTCTGATTTAAGTTCAATAGATAATGAATTAGTTGTTTTACAAGTTTATTATATATACACTGGTTCCATTCATTATAGTCGCGGACATACGCTATTTGGTATCTGTAAAATAACGTATATAATTTGAAAAGGAAAAATTATTATTGTGAAAGTTTAAATACTGATTCACCCCCCCTCTCAGTATTTTTCCCAACAAAATTTTATGATCAAACTTAACTAAACTATAATAAAATATTTGAACAGTAGGACAACCATCCAACATCAAGTTGCAATAAAATAAGATTTCAAGCCTAATCTAGTATATTCGTCACATCAATTCTACACACAATTAACCACATTCCAACTATTTTTCATATTTTTACTCTTACATATTCCCTTAACCTTTTTTCTTTAGTGGTGGGTGAAATGAAATTAAATTATCTCCCCCCACCCCCTAATTAAATAGAACTTCCATTTTTCTTTTTTCTTTTCAACTTAAAATATAATGCTAGCATTTAATCCAAATGGCACTTTTTCGCCCAAAGTATACACACATAAACAAAAGCCTATGACAATGGTCAAATTAACTCAGTCTTTAAGTATTTGTTAGTACCAAGGGTTTTTTTTTTTTTTTTTTTTTTCCACTGGAAAAATCGTAATATTTCATTAACTTTGAAAATTTACATATTGTAGATGCAGGATGCATATGCTGTATCTGTCAGCCTCTGTGGGCTCAATCAAAATTTGAAAAAAGTTCAAAAATAACGATATACTGACCAGAAACATCACACAGGATGTTCATAAATAAGTCCTTCTATTTAGTCTGTACATTTGCCACACAGGGTCATATATATATCTTATACAATATATTAAAAAAAAATCTATTCAAAATTCCAAAAAAAAGATAATCAGATCATGGGCTCTCAACCTTGTGATAATGTAGATCTACGTAAGGGCTGTGATAGTAGTGGTATGCATTTGTCCCTCGCTGTTCCTGGATCATCCACTCTCCTCTGGGAAGTATCGTGGCCGCCTTGGATAGCTCGTCAGCACTACTGTTATGTTCCCTATAAATATGATTGCATGTGATATTATTAAATTGAGCCTTGAAAATGTTTATTTCATCCAAAATATTATTGAGTGTGTGAATGTGACAAGCAGTAATATTATTGAACCAATTTATGATGATCTTCAAGTCTCCATAAATATTAATGCTCATGCAGTTATGCCCCAAAGAGAAATGCAAGAGATGACGAAGAGTGATGAGTTCAGCGAAATTGTTTGTTCCAACCCCTAATCCCATCTTGACTTTGAAGTAATGATGTTCACTAATGTATAGGATGAAACCACCACCACACCCCTGCTGTTGAGTTGCGCCATCAAAATATGCCCAAGGGGTATTTTTATCAATATGCGGAGGGGAATGTGGCCTGCATGTTCAGGGTTGGGGAGGCTCAGGCATCTCATTAAAAGCCGATATTATACAAGCTGCAGTGTGCGGCCAGCACACAGGTTTGCTGTCAAATATGTTGCGATTCTGGGCCAGCCAGAGATGCCAACAGATAATCAAAGGGAGACTTTGGAGTTTTGACCCTTTATGCCGATGATACCAGCTTTCCCATGCTCTGTTAATGTCTTCACCTTCCCAAGAACCTGTGAATCGAATAGAAGAGGAGATGTTATGCCACAGGTCAATCAAGGCTGTACAATTCAGAAAAATATGTGATGTCGATTCCGCTGATCTTTTGCATAGCGTACACCAGGTTGGCCCATGGATAGATCGGTGCATAAGATTTTCGCCAGTGGGGACTTTGTCTTTTAAAATACACCAGAAAAATAGTCTGGTCCGTGGGGGCACAGTGAGTTTCCATATAGACTTCCACTAGAATGTAATCAGATCTGGTATCTTGTGAGAGATCAGGGCTAAATAACCAGACTTTGGTGTGTATAAACCGTTATCTGAATGATGCCATATGAGTTCATCCGGGCCCTCTTTGATCTTGATATGAGATTCAGAAAGAGCAGTAATGTAATCATGCCATTCTTGGTGCCAACATTGTGGTAGATCACGCTGTTGAGAAAATTTTCATATTTGAGAAAAAATGGTGGAATTTTGAGGATCCGTGATGTTTGATAGTACCATAAGCTCATGAGAGTGTAGATGTTGTATGAGATCTCTGGGTAGCTGATATCTACTACCGCTTCCAATCCATGGATCTAAACTGATGTGAGCCATAGATCCATCATTTATTCTCCAAATCAAATTATCCCTGATGAGTGGCAGAGAGTGAAGGAGTGCCTTCCAGACATATGAGATACCAGTTTTAGGCCAACAAGGCAATCGAATCCAATCCATAATTTTCCGAGGCCAAATGTATTTGTGATATGAGATGGCAGTCCAAAGATTTTGTCTGGTCAACAATGTCCATCCCATTTTTGCAGCAAGTGCCTGTGCAAATAAAGGAAGATCTTTGAGACCCCAACCTCCCCATTTTTTGGGTGGCGCTATCTTGTTCCAGCCAACCCATGCAAATATCCATTTATCCTAGTTCCCATTCCATAGATATTTGTTGCAGATTTGTTGTAGCCTGGCCAAGATGCTTCTAGGAATCCAAGCGAGTGCCATCCAAAAGACAGGAGTGGCCTCAAGTACAAATTTTACCAAAACAAGTCTACCAGCTCTGGACAAATATCGATGGCTCCATATGGTAAGCCTTTTCTCCAGTTTTGTAACGAGCCAAACCCAATCAACTATTTTCTGGCTGATAGGCTTAATCCAGAACCCCAGGTATTTGAGACCCCGGTCTAGTGGATTGATGCAGTAAGGGAACAATTGATGAGCAAAATGAGTCTCATGGATGGAGGTTCGGGCAAAAGTGATGGTGGATTTTGAGTGGTTTTCTAACATCCCAGTGGCTGATGAGAAAAGAGAGAGGATCTTTGAAAAGGAGCAGGAATCCCTAATACTACCATCGAGAAAAATAAGTACATCATCCATGAATAATAGATGGGTGAGGAAACAGTCATCAGATATCTTGAGACCACAAAGATCACCATCTCTCTTAGCTGATGCAATCAATCGACTGAGGCCATCCATGACAATAAAAAATAGGAGGGGAGAGAGGGGGCATCCTTGTCTGAGCCCCCTCTTAGAGTGGAAAAAATGAGATGCGGACCCATTGATGAGAACACTGAAAGTGGGTGAGGTGATACAGGCCATGATACAGGTGATGAAGTTGTGGGGGAAGCTGAGATGGATAAGAAGCATCTTATTGTAAAGCCAACTCACACGGTCAAATGCCTTTTCTAGATATATCTTTAGAGTAATGGCCTTTTGATGTCTGGTCCAGATAGTATGAATGGCTTCCTGGGTTGAGCCAATAGCTTCATGAATCTGACAATGCTCAAGAAATGCAAATTGTTGGGGGCCTATATGACGGGACAGGATAGGGCGAAGGCAATTTGCAATGATCTTAGAGATGATATTGTAAAGATAATTGCACAAAGAGATGGGTCTATAATCATTAAAGGAGCATGGGGTGTCTGACTTTGGAATAAGTGCAATGAAATTCGAGTTGATAGCATTGTACAAAGACCCAGATATTCTGCATTCTTCCACTACCATCAGCAGGTCTTGGCCCAGAAGCTCATATAAAGCAAGGTATAATTCAATGGTCCAGCCATCCGGACCCGGACTCTTATCATTTTTGAACCATTTTAACATGCCTTCAAGCTCACCAGCTGTCACAAGGGTGAAAAGTGCCTCAGCATCATCCTTGTTAACAAATTTGGGGAAGTGACCAGTGACATTAATAATATCAGCAATATTCGAACCAGGAGGATTTTTGTAAAGGTTCTTAAAATGAGTAGAGCCAAGGTGGGAGAGCTTATTAAATGTATCAGCCACACCTCCATCAGGTAGAGGTAGATTCCAAATGGTGTTTGTGACCTTTCTACCTTTTGCATAGTTCTGGAAAAACCTAGTGTTGTCATCCCCTGCTTTCAACCATATGGCTCTACTCCGAAGACGGATAGATTCCTCTCTGTCCTTTAAGATTTGTGCCTTCCAGTTCTCAAGCTCCACCAGATGAGATTTATCTTTAGCAATGATAAACCCTAAACTTCGCTCATCGAGTAGAGAGAAAAGTTCTGATTCTATGTGCAGTAGAGTCGAATTCTCCCTCTGATGTTTTTCTCTGGCCAGTTGATAGAGAGGTGATTGAGCTTGGATAGATTTGAACAGAAGCCTTTTGCCAAGGAGTCTGATCTATCAATCGGATTTGCATCCCAAAAATAAAAAACCATACGAACATAAGTAGGGTCATGAAGCTAGACATGATTAAACTTGAAAGTGGCTTTTGGCTTCTAGTGTGGTCCCAAGATCTCCAGATATATGGGGGAGTGATCCAAAATGCCTCCAGATCCTACCCATTGTTTATAGTGATGCAGCTATTGTATAAGGGACCCTTTCATGATGAATCTGCCTAATCTTCGAGCAAGGGCAACCTCACCCACCCTTCTGTTCCTCCAAGTGGGGAGAGGCTTGTTCATAGGGACATCTATTAGATTAAATCTCTCCAGAAGATCAGTCATGAACCCCGAGATAGAGTCCACTTTAGCCATGGACCCCCAAGATTCACCATAACCTAGGGAGAAGTTGAGATTGCCCCCAATAATGATATGATTAGATGAGAAAATGGAGAGGCCAAGCAGGTTCTGCCAAAAGTGCTCCCTCTGCTAACACGGACCATAGATGTTAATAACCCTTAGGTTGGTGCCAAGTTCTGCCAAAAAGAGATCTAAACCCAGAAATCCATGACCTCCCCAGGATGCTTGAACTCTGATGGATTTGGGATTATATCCAATGGCAAGACCACTGGATCTCCCAATAGAGTCCATGACCAAAAAGTGCCAACCCGGAGAAATAGTGTTTAAAGTGCCGGTAATGAGATCAGCCGAGCCTAGGGTTTCTTGCAGCAAAATGATGTCAACAGGTTCAATCTCAATAAGTCTGCGCAGGGCTAGTTTCTTAGAGGCACTAGCCATGCCCCGAAAATTAAAGGAAAGACATTTCATGGGGGAACGCTACCAGGGGTATTCACTGCTCTAAGAACCCCATCAAGAGTAGATTGACGGCCAGAGGTGACTTCAGCTCCAGCACGTCTGATAGCTTTTGATCAGTCAGATTTTCTCCCCCGAGAAGATAGAGAGGTAGTACTAGGTATAGAGAGACCCAATCCGGCTAACTGCACTGGAGAGCCACTAGGTAGAATACAAGGACAAAGATTGTAATGATGAGATTTTGAAACCCTAGACAAAGATGGTGAAGAGAAGGATGTGGATAAAGTATGCAAAGTGGGAGCAGAAGGTGCCATAACAAGGGAGGATGAAATAGTGCAATGTGCAACTGAGATGGACAATGCAATCAAAGAGGAACAATGAGTAATACAAGAGATAAGAGGTTTGAGAGTAGTACCTGAAGCTTTGGCGGCTTCCGTGGCTGCTCGAGACCTGGTGATAGGTGGCGAGAGAGTTCTGCGATCCTCGTCCACTGCCTTAGGAGGATTGTTGGCCGAGTGAGTAGGTCGTGGAGTAGGTGAACGCTGGATAGCCAGCGAGTCGATCCTGGATGGTGGAGTGGATGATTTAGGAGTATCCTCAGGTTTCTTATTAAGGGGGCAATCCTTAAAAATGTGGCCCACCTTGTGGCACCGTTGACATCGAAATGGAACCCCTTCATAGTCCAGAATCTGGATTCTGGTGAATTTCTCCCATTGCAAATTAATCTTCTCCTCCAAACCCTCGCGAGTGTCTAAGTGTACCAGAATATGGGCTAGGGTTCTATTCCTCGATTCCACAAGGGTGCAGTCATGGTCTAGATAAGTCCCAAGGGCATTCCCAATTCGGATGAAAACCTCCTTGCACCAGTACTAAAGAGGGAGCCCTGACAAGTGTACCCATAATGGACAGACCCCAATTTTTTCTTGCTCAGGATCAAAAAGAGGGCTCCATATCTTTAAGAGGACCAGAGCCATCTCAATGTGCTAGTATCTGGCAAGAACCAAATCTGTGTAATTCTCCTTCACAAAGTGAAGGGCAAACCAACCTCTAGGTAGAACTTGTACCTCAGGCAATTCTTTGAGTAATCCGCCCCAGATTTCCTTGACCCATAGAGTGAGCCTTGTGGCTGAATACGCCCTTCTGTGAACATGGCCGACTAGTATTGTGTTGGCCATGTATGCCACTTCCCCGATTGCAGAGGTCTCACCGAACCGGATCGTAATATCCTTTGAGGTCATCTTCACACACTTTGTTTTTCTCTTCCCTGAGCGAGGTGTAGATGGGTGTTCCGTCAATGGGTCCGGGGAGCCTTCCAGGGGGATGGACTTAGCAGACTTGACCTTGACAGCTGGTGTCTCAAAGCAACCTGACGGTGAGTGTAGGGGAAAGAAGGATTTGGGGCCACCAAAGAATGTAAACCCATAGACGTCGCAGCAAAGAATGATGAAAAGGGCGGATTCGGGTCGAAAGAGGGCGATGGAGGCGTATTTGTGGTCAGAATATGTAAGGTCCCAGGGGATAAGGGAGGTATATCCAGAGCAGGGGATTCAAGAGAGATAGACCCGACGAACAGAGGTGCAAAAGAGTGCTCCGGCAAGGTAACCACCTGCGATGAATTCGGTGGAAAAGGGCTAGACGGAAGACTAGGGCAAGGTGCCGTTGATGAGAAACAAGGGTGCCCAAAAATGACACAATCTGGCTGAGGATCCTCGGTATAATCGACCTCCTCAATTTCCATTGTATCTCCCAATATACCAGCTGAGGATGACATTCTGAAAACGACGGACGGGCCAGCAACGAGGACAGCGGGCGCTACTGTCGGCGATGGGTACGCAGCGCAGTAATTGTAAAAAACCTACAATAAAACCTATCAAGGGTTGAGTTAATGTCCACTATAATTCTTCAAGAACTGGACACCAAGAGTTAGGCATTACAACTCTTAAAGTGCATATAGACCAATAATAAGGGTCACATTGAGTTAATTCAAGACCTTCAAGATTTTACATGGAGATGAATTTTAGTGGGTAGGAATTACCAACATAGGCGTTTTCTCGTCGACATTAATCATGTCACAACTATTTTCTCATTTTAATCTTAATTGACAGATATTACTGTTCTCTTTGCACACAACTAGAGACAAACATATAAATAATCTTGAATAAACATCAAGTGGAAATATACACATGGAAATCATCAATATCTTGACTCCATCTTGTCCACATAATTTGATTCAATTTGGAGTCCACATACATCCATGGTTTTTCCTATCACACTTTGACAAATCATCAATATTGTAACATAATATAATACATCTTTCAAATAAACATGCATTTTTTTTCAATATCTCATGGTGTCACTTATCACTTAAAGTTCATATCATCCTTATGAATTTTGAAACCTATACATCAATATCAAGATACATCTTAGTGTATTCATAGGCCACAATAAGTAATCACATTTTATAACAAAATCGAATAATCTCAACCATTGCAAGGATATCAAAGCATAAGCCATAAAGAATCAAAAGTTTAGAGAATATGATCTATAATTTTTCTCATCAATAAACTAGGTCATGCTTGTAAGTAAAATCCCCTCCAATAACAATGCTATAATAATCAAATAAAGTCAAAGAAAAATAGGTCATACACCAATCATATTATTGAATAGAAATAGCAATAGGTCATTACACCTCATTGCTCTAATTTTTCTTTGGAAAATATTCAACCACCACTTTCTCTTTCCATTTTCTCAAATAATTTCAAAGTGATAACCTATCATCTTGGTGATCCACTTTGGTTGTGCTTTTGAACTAGATCATTCTTCCAACAAAGACTTAAGGTTGCCATGATCTATTTTTAACTTGAAGTGTCTACTAATTATCTAAAGGAATGATTGTTTAATATGTAGCATGGATCACATCTAATTTACATAAATGGGTTGAGGTAGTTCTTTCCTTTAATATGGCTTCCATCGGAAAGGAACTTCATTTTGGCATGAGATAATACCATGACATGATGCATCACACTTTACATTGGTGATTTTTGTGAACTCAAGGAGAGCCTATTTTCTCTAATAGTTTTAATACCATATAAACATGTTCTTTATAATATTTGATGCAAATTAATATATCATTTAAAAATATCAATGTAAAATTTATGAAAAAGGGTTTGAGAATAGACTTTATATTTATCAAGTTTTAAAATGTGTAAGGCATATGAATATGTCCAAAATGCATTACCAGAAACTCACAATAATCTCCTTATGTTAAGTTATTTTGGGGTTGTCTTTTTCTCTCGTTGAAATCTGATGATATCCTGAACAAAGATCCAAATTAGTGAAAAATATTACTCCCTACAATTCATTTAACAATTCATGATGATAGGAATAATCTTATTAAGTTATTAATAATATTGACACACAAAACATGAAGAATCCTTTTTGTAAGCCATCATCAATGGTAAGAGAAATCTATTTAGCTAGGTCAAATGATGCCAAATTCTAGCATATCTTGAACTATATGCTTAATATCACCGGCATGGGCACAGGGATATCTATAAGGTGATATACTATGAAGAAGACTCTTTGGGATAAGTGATTGTGCCCTTGAGTGAGAGGAATACCTTTTGCATTTCAACATATACTTTGGAATTCTTTCCAATAAATCTTTGGAGATCGAAGGGCACAAAGAGAATAGTGTTTGAACATTTTAATGAGCATAATTATGCAATCAACTTATATGCTTTTCCATGCATACCTCTGAGATAATTTTCCCTTCCTTTCATCAAAATATCACAAGATTTGAAAAATTTACAGTCATTATTTTCAACAATTTTAACCATTACATCCCTAAAAGATATCAGAGCTATCCATTTTGATTGAATTCAAACATTGTTATCAATTTTACAAGAAATTTGACCTAAATAATAATTGTAGCCCTAATAACCTATATTTTTACATTGAAAATTTCAAAATCAACCTTCAAATTGAAAAAGGTGGTATAGAGTACTCTTTTTCTTCAACTTTAAAATATAGTATTTTGCAACTATGATTCTAAAAACCCATAACAATGCTATAACAAAGTAAAATCCATTCTTAACATCATTTTCCACTTTAAAAGATTAAAATTTCAAAATTTTGAACCATAACATTAATAATTCAGAAACATTATAAGTGGTTAAAATTATAACATTTATAAATTATTGATTAAAAAATTGTTTCTTTTCCTTGGAAAAAATTGTAACATTTCTTTAGATATGAAAATGTTATATTCTACAGTTGCATTATATGAATTTTCAAAAATTTGTCCTCTCAGATAGAGTCCAAAAGCCTTCAACAATAGGCCCTAAGATTAAAAGGATACAACGTGCACTATGAAAAGTGTTGTTATGTCTTAAAAAAATATATATAAAAAACCATACATAATATCAGTTAGCTATTACTGACAAGTGTCCATAAAATAACAAAAAATGTAGATGGTATCTAGACTGCTACATCTGATGATCCCATACATATGTACATCAACAAAATATCACATAAAAAGTATCATAAATGGAGTAGAATTTGATCCTGTGCATTAGCTATCCATCCATAAAAGGACCGTGATAATACTCCACATCTTCATGTAGTTGTTATGAAGTATTCAAAATTCCCAAAGCTTGTCTAATTATTTCCTTAGACAACAAGTCTTCCACTATGTTCCTTTCTCTATAGATTTGACTACAATATATATGATCAAAATAATGTTTTAAATGAAGAAACTCCTCCAAAATCGATGGCTATGTGTGATTGTGGCATATTTGAGTTCATTGAACCAGTTGATAACATTCATAGAGTCACCAAATATCTGAAGATTACTGCATCCTTTCTTAATGGACAAACAAAGAAGAAGTTTTAATGAGAGTAATTATACATAGTTATTTGTACCCCTTCCCAAACCAATTTGAGACTTGATAAAGTGATGATCATGAAGAAATAAACAATCCCTCATCCACAAACTCCATCTTGATTGGAAGCACCATCAAAATAATTCTAGGGAAATTATGGGTTAATGGATTCTTCAAATATGATCCAGGGATCATGAGTTGTATCCGAGGAAAGAAAAAGAGAGTAAATTGCAATCATTTGAGCCACAATGCAATCATTATGGAGACCTCATCCGAGAAAGTGGCATTATTTCTAGCCAACTAGATTCCCCAACAAATGAGAGGAGGGATGTTTCTAAGAGAATAATCATTTGACATGACATACAAGGATTTCAAGCATCATGAAATGTTTTTCCCCTCCACACCATGTCGCAACCCATATTATGCTTAACCCCTATCCAAATATTCAAAGAGAATGGACATAATAGAAACAAATGAACCACATATTCTTTTGTATTCTTACAAAGAATACACCAATTAGGGCCTTCTTTTTTCTTCTAATGTAGGTTGTCCCATGTGGAGATTTTATTTTCAATCAGACACCATAGAAATACTTAGGATTTTTTAGGGAAAATCAACTTCCATATCTTCTTCCACCACCAAGCCGTCTCCACTTGTCTTATGGAAATGATCTGATATAAATATCTGGCTTTTGGAGTATTCACCCCAAACAAAGAATGAACCCAACAGAGTGAATGTTCTCTATCTATGATTATGATATGGGAGGATTTTAGTACAATATTGTAATTATGCCAAATGTCATTGAACTCCTTCAACAGATTTAGTTGATGAGCATCTACCCAACCCTATTCCAAAATTAAGGATTGGCATTTGCCGACAATCTCATTCAAACAAATCCTTCCATTCTCGTTCAAAAAGTTTACTAATTCACGTGGAAGTCACAAATGTCCCCATAGCTGGCCCACAAATTAATGCCAACTATGATCTTCCTTCCATTACCTAAGTTCCATGCAAGACCTCTTTTCACCAAAGAGAAAGAGGATATGACAACCTTCGAAATGACATACACAATTGAGAGATTTTTATTTCGCCTTTTGTCCCATTCTTCAATAGTGGCCGGGAAGATATATTTCCTTTAAACGATTGATGTCCAGAGACTTTTGGAAGACAATAAGCCTCCATTCAACCTTAGTTTCTAGAGATTTTGCAAATAGAGGGGGATCTTTGATGCCCAACCTCCTCAAGCTTTAGGATCCACAATATTGTCCCATCTCACTCAAGGGAGAACAAATTACTCATTGGAACCCATCCACAAGAACCTACAATTCAACTTCCTCATGGATTCAATTATGCTTTTGGGGATCCAAGAAAGAGAAAACTAGTATACTAGAATAGCATCCAACACAGACTTAATAAGTACCAACCTACCTTCTCTAGACAACCACCTATAACTCCAATGTTTCAATCTCTTTTCAATTTTGGCCAAAAACCATAACCAATATTCCTTTTGGTATGAATTTTTTATTAGATGAAAACCAAGGTACTTCAGTCCTTCCTCACAGTTTTTCACTTGGAAAGGAAATTTCCTCTGCACCCTATGTACTCCCCCACAAGATAATGTCGAATAAGAAAGAGTGAACTTTGGCCTTTTGAAAAAGTGTCAGTGCATCTTTAATAACATCCAAATCCTACCTCGTTCCATTACAAAATAATAGAATATCATCTACGAAAAATAAATGAGTGGTCGAGATATTTTCAACAAACTCTATACTCATGGAATCCCCTCTGCCTTTTGCTGCTTGAATTAATCTACTGAGGCCCTCTTCTACTAGTAGAATCACGAGCAGAGACAGGGGATACCCTTGTCTCAAACCACACTGAGCATGAAAAAAAGGTGAGACAGATCCATTAATGAGAACAATAAAGGATGTTGTAGAAATAAAACTCATAACCTGATTAATGGAAGGCACTTCAAAATCCAAGTGTGTTAGAATCAGTCGAATGTAGACCCAATTGACCCTGCCATAGGCCTTTAAAAGGTAAATTCTAATAACTATGATTTTCAGCTTCTGAAATTTTAAGCTGTGTAATCCTTCATGTGAAACTCCAGTAGCTTTGTGAATTTGGCACCCATCGAGAAAACCAAACTGCTCCCTTGACACATTTTTGGTTAATATTTCCCTACGTCTATTAGCGATAAGTGTCTCTATCACCTTATAGACCCAGTGACAAAGAGATATGAACATAAAGTCATCAAAGGATTGGGGGTCGTTAGATTTAGAATGCGGGCAATAAAATTAGAATTGAATGAGTATAGAATTATACCATTTTGACAATAGTCTTCAATCACCCTAATCAGGTATTCCCCTAGTAGTTCTTAAAGACACAAATAAAATTCAATAGTCCAACAATATGGTCCTAGAATCTTATATTTTTTCATACCTTATAGGACAACTTGAAGCTCCACATCAGTGATGGTATCCATCAACCTTTGATTGTCTTATTCTTTTGTGAAATGTTAATTTATGGATTTAGGTAGCATCAAATAGGTGTTATAGTATCAGATGATGCTAAGAGGCTAAGGAATAGTGGATCTCCAAAACCCAGAAAAGTTTTCACGAGATAAGCTTGGGAAACAACTTAATTAAATTTATTTGCCATAAATAAATTATTTCCTAAGTCTAATGTAGGAAAAGTGGTAAATTAAAGTTAATTAATTAAGGATCTTTGAGATTTATCTAGAGTCTTATATTGATGAAGCCTAATGGATCCTAGATGTTGATGTAGATTTAATCCTGGTCATTAAAGGCTCAATGAGAGATTATAAGAGCAACTAGAAGGGATGGAGAGGGACACATCGAGCACCAGGGTGATCAACTGTCAGAGACATATTGAGCAGTCCAGTGTACAGTATTCAGTGAGGGTAGACTTTAATCCAGGAAAAGAAAGTAGAAAGGATTGCAACAGAGAGAGTTTCCAAATAAATTCTTAGGTGGGTTTTCACTTTCCAGCATCAGGGCAGGAAGGCCAAATTATCTAGTAGGGAGGTCGATTTCTGTAATGAAAGTAACTTAGTTTACCATTGTGAGTTGCCGAGAGAGGGATTGGTTCAATAGTTAGAGCTCAGATCAAGTCTAGGAAGGCCTAGAGAATTATTTCTAGAAGCAGAGATAGGTAGGAAAACTTGGTAGGAGGTGTTGTTGGGGCAGTGCAAAAGTTCCAAAGGATGCAGTGCACCTTTCTGCCTAGTCGTGCAAGCACGAAGGAGAGTGTGATGGGCCAAGGAGAGGCCAGATTGATTTTATAAGATGGAGAAGGGTTCTCCCAATATTTTTTCAGTGAGATAAAATTATTCGAGCTGATCTAGGAGGGCCAAAAATTGCAATTCTCCACATTTGTTGCATAATAAAATAAACCCTCATTTGTTGCACTGGTTTTAACTTAAGGATTTTTGTGGGGACTTTTAGTCCAAAATATTTGTCTAATTTTTTTGTGTGTGCATTTATTTCTCAGTTCCTTATTTTTATTTTGCAATGTATCTTATTTGTGAAGAATGTGTTAGTGAGTTATTTTATATTTGTCACAAAACAAATAAATTGCTAATCAATAAGGGGAATAATTTTTAGTGAGATTATTTAAGGAAATTTCACATGGTATCAGAGTGTTATTGATTAGATCAGAGGCTCAAAAGCGAAAGATCAAGAGATCGTCCAACTTCAGAGGGAGATATGAAGCATAGGTTTAGATCTCACATACCAAGCCAATGGTGTGAATTGGAAAGGTAGGAAATTCAATTTCTAGGTCTAGTTTATAGGAAAAGTGAAAATTGCCCCAGAATCAAAGTTTACAAACAACGTGGTTGCCGAGAAGTAGTTCTAGATATCATATTAGTTGATTCAAAGAGTAGATCTAGGTGAAAAATATTTACAACAAGGGTTGTAGTTTCGGATCTACACACAGTAGGGAGAGAAAAGCACATAGAGCAGATTTCCAAATTTTGTTAGAGGGTTTCTAGTTTCTAGTTTTTAGGAAGAGATCCAAAATTTCCAGCAATAAAAATTCATAGCAGATTTGCTAGTTCAACCTATGTGTACTTAAGGAGAAACATTACGTGTTCCAGAATTTGGTGAAGGACTTAATAAAGGTAGAACAAATTTCCCGGTTGAGGAATAACATGTAGTGTGAGTTCTAGGAAGGACAACAAAGGCATGTGCATGATCATATCTACCAGTACAAGAGCAGATTTGCGTGTTTCCAGTAGGGAGTGAGAGTGTAGATGGAAGGTTTTTTTAGGTTGCAGGAGAGAGAAGGAGATTTCCAAGATCATTTCTTCAATTTTCTCAGAGTCATAGAAATGTTGGTTTATATGAAGAAGGTGGCTAAAGCAAGCAGATCGAATATCCAGATTACCCAATTAGAAGACCTGACGCAGTAATCTCATCTCCAGTTTCCAAATCTATTTTTCAAAGGAGGTGCGAATAACTTCAGAGGTTGAGAGATGTAGTATACTTTACAAATCCATTTTCTGGTAGAATTTCATAGTGAGTAGTGCATATTGCAGGATCTAGTACAAGTTGTAGTAACCAATGCAAGCTGAAGGCAGAGGGGTGCGACTTTTTGCAAAGGAAACTAACAGTTTCCAAATTGATTTGTTAGATGAAGGAGTGAGAGTTCTACAGTTTATTTGAGTCTCACAGGTTTTTGCATCTTTTCAGAGATGACCATACGAGATTTCCAGAAGAGGCCATGCGAATAAGCCAAAATGCATATTTGGGAAACAAATTGACTTCCAGTTGCTAGAGACAGGTGTCGAAGGGAGTGCAAGTTTTCTAGTGCAAGTTACGAAGCAAATAAGAGTTCGAACCAGGGACAAGAGTCGAAAGGAGTGATAACAGCAGTACCTCCATATGGATGAAGAGCATGATACTTCAAATTTCAAGGATGGCCTGGGTCTATGGAGGAGAAACAAGGAGATCTAGGTCATAGCTAGAAGGGATTGATAAGTAGACCAAATCTAGTTGCTATACATTATGCACATGGATCAATACCTTTTCTAAGGGAGCCCACAATATTTCAGTAGTAGGATGAAAAATAGTGATAAGAGAGGTTCACAGGTTTAGTGCCAACATGATGCAGTTAGACAGACAATAACAGAACTAGTTGCCAGCAATAGTTGAGAGATGGTTGTAGAACTAGTTGTAGTGACATAGGCAGTGTGAATTGGACAGTTGGAGAAAGCAAGGTGTGGTTCCAGCTAGAGAGGTTTTTAGTTTTCCAGAGGAGGAAAGGAGGCTAAATTAATTCTAGAAGATGAAACCGAGGGAGGCAATAAAAATTGACTAGTTGCAGAGAGCAAGGCACAATTCTAAATAGAGACAGTCATTCAATACATGTTGAGAGGTTACAAATCATGTGCTAGTGTCGGGAAGCAATCCTGAGGAAGAGAAAGTAGCTTCAATGAGCAAAAATAGGTTGAGTTACTATCAAAAAGGGTTTCCAGATACAAGATTGAATTTCCTGAAACATAACTATGCAGCCCTGTTCGACATGCAGGTGGGAATGTGAGTTACAAAGGAGAGGATTTTCTAGAAGGAATAGATATTTCCCAGTTCTATTTCAAAGGAGGATCATGTGAGACCAAACTCACTATTGTAGTAGTTGAAACAAAATTGCAATTATAGTAGTAGAGCAGTAGCAACAACAGTGTGAGGTGGATCAAAATATGCACTGTAGCATGATGGACAATGTTTTACAAATTGACTTCTTCATAGTGATTTCCATTGACCGGGAGTTATATCAGTTGAGATGTGAAGAAAGGAGGTACAAAAAATTCATACATCAACAAAATGGAGCACTCAATCTACAACATGTTCCCATAGAGAAGCAAGCCACAAATACTCACAAAATATCTAGAGAACAGATGGGTATAGTGGAGAACCCCTACCTCGCTAAGAGGGAGTGTTAGTTTATGTGTTTTGGTACCATTAGAAAAGTGTTATTATCTCAAATGATGCTAATAGGCTAAGGAACACTGGATCTCCAAAACCAAAAAAAACTTCTCAAGATAAGCTTGGGAAACACCTTAATTAAATTAATTTACCATAATTAAATTATTTCCTAAGTCTAACTCAGGAAAAGTGGTAAATTAAAGTTAATCAATTAAGGATGTTTGAGATTGATCTAAATACTTCTATTGATGAAGTCTAATTGATCCTAGCCATTGATGGAGATTTAATCTTGGTCATTGAAGACTCAACGAGAGATAATAAGAGTGACGCGAAGCGATGGAGAGAGACATATCGAGCATCAAGGTGATCAAGTGTCAAAGGTAGATCGAGCAACCTTATGCACGATATTCAATGAGGGTAGAGTTTGGGCCAAGGAAAGAGAATAGAAGGGGTTGTAATAGGGAGAATTTAAAGAGCTACTCTTAGGTGGTTTTCCAGTTTTCAACGTCAGGGAAGGAAGGCCAAATTATCTAGCAGGGAGGCTAATTTCTGCAGTGTGAGTTGCCTAGTTTTCTAGTGCGAGTTGACGGTAGAGTGATCAATTCAGCAACTAGAGACTCGATCAAGTCCCGAGAGGCATATTGACTTATTTCCAGAGGTAGAGATATGAAATACGACTTGGCAGGAGGTGTGTCTAGGGTAGTTTTAAAGTCCTAGAGGCTACAATGCACATTTTTTCCCAGTGGTGCGAGTGACAAGGAAAGTGCGAGTGGCCAGATTAATTTGATGAGAGGGAGAAGGGTTCTCCCAATATTTTTCTAGTGAGATAAAATTATTGGAGATGAGCTAGGAGGGCCATTAGTTATAATTCTCCATATTTCCTGCATAATAAAATAAACCCTCATCTACTACACCGATTTTCCCTTCGGGGTTTTTCTAGGGACTTTTAGTCTAAAATAATTGTGTTAAATTTTTATGTGTGTGCATCTATTTCTAAGTTCCTTAGTTTACCTCCACAACAAATTTTATTTGTGAAGAGTGCACCAATGAGTTATTTTCTATTTTTCACAAAAAAAATAAACTACTAATAAGTTAGGAGAATAATTTCCAGTTAGTGCATTCAAGGAAATTTCACTTGAAACAGGGAAAATATTGTGCTATGCAAACCAATTCAGTAATGGTAGCTTCCTCTGGGGTTTTGAAAATTGAAATGGTTTTTCCCTAGGGATGCTAACTCATCAAAGGATAAAGATTTACCTTGCTCTGGAGTGTTTAGAGACCATATTATGTCACAAATTTTGCGGCCCTTTGCAAAGTTTTCAAAACAATTAGTGTTCTCATCCTTGCTTTTTAGCCAAACAACTCTTCTTTTTTGTCTCTATGTTTCTTTCTTTGCCTCCAATAATTTCCTTTTTGAGGCTTCTAGTTGCAGGGTTCTCTGTTTGGCTTCTTTGGACTCAAAACCTCCCCCTTCTAGATCCTCCAATCTTTCGAGCTCTTCCTCCATAGATTTGAGCTCAACTTCATCCTTGAGCCTCTTCTATGAAAACCATTGAATCTCAACATGTTTGACCCTTTTTAGATTCTCAAAAAAAATTTGAGCGATTGGAAGATCCATGTCTTGATTATATTGGATCCATTCTTCTAATGCTAATTGTAGAAAATCTTCATCAACTAGCTAGGAGGCGTTGAATTTAAAAGAGTTACTAGGTTCTTAGATTTTTTCCTTTCAGTTGCGAAAACATCAGATGATGGTCAGAGACACCCCCAATCCCAATCCTTTATAAAAAAAGGGGAGTTTTCTCCATCAAAGCTTCAACCATTAAAAATTGGTCGAGGTGTTTAGCCACCATTAAAAAGTGGTCGAGGTACTCAATGATGTCAATGCTTTGAGATTTGTTGTGGGATATTTTTTACTAACCCTACGGAGATGTTGTTCCACTTCATCATCAATGTACATAAGAGTAATTTTCTTAGTAATTGAGTCCATGTCAATGCGAGTGCTTTTAGCATAACCTCCAAACCCAACATTGGTGGTTTTTGATTGGAGAAGTGAAGGAACAAGGTTGTTGCTTGATGGGCGAGTATTTCTCTGAGCTCCATCGCCTTTTTGTTTTCCCATGGTGTCTGCTGCGACCGCTGTTGCACTTCTTCCTCTTCCATCCCTTGTTAATCTCTAGGAAGAACTTTCTTCCGCTCTGTATGTTCCGATCTTAGAAGTGCTCCCCAACATAGAAAAAAAATTATTTGAATCCCTCCTTTGTTTGTTGAAAATCATCTGTATTGGAAAATAAATTAATTAGATCAGAATCCATGATTTCCTTCCTTGAAACATCATTTTTTTCATCTTCTTCAACAATATTACCTATGTCACCTTGAGGGGTTCCTAATTTAACATGTTCGAAATTCCTCCCTTGGTTAGAGCATTCTTTATTGATAGTCTCTTTCATGTCAATGTCCTTTTTTGTTATACATTCTACATATGCTTCAAAATATTTTATTGATTGCTCGAGTGTTCCTTCAACTTCCCGTAATAATTCTCAAATAGTCATAAGTTCATATGTTCCCATGATTTTTGAATCTCCATCTTAATAGACAGACTATGTAGCGGTTAATGTCCAGAGGACCAGATGGAGTTGATACCACTGAAGCAAAAAAACTTATAGTTGTTTGTTTTTTAAATGTAAGATAAACAATTGTATTGTAAGTAATATTTTATTTATAAGATGAAATTTACAAGAGATGATTGAATTTTGAAATGAGGGCCTGCTTATATACCTAGGTAGGTGCCCCTTCATGGCTAGACATGTATTTTTAGACATGAATTTTCATTGAAGTAATGACTATTAAAATAATCACTACTTTGATTATTTATTTTTTACATTTATTTTATTTGATATGAATTATATTCATAACATTCATTTAGAGGCACTAGTGCATTGGTGCCTTGGAATATTCAATGTCTTGTGGGAGACAACTTGACAGGTTTAAGGAGGTGCAATATTTTCTTTGGAAAACTTCAATGATAATGGAAAAGCAATGGAAAATTGTTTGTTGAATCAAAACAATTCTTCTCTATGTGACAGCTGAAGACAACAACAGGTTAGCATGGTTGACCTAAGAACATTGTAATGAGATTGACTCCTTGAAGGAATTTCCAAAGAAAAAGGTATGGAAGACAAAGGTGCCCTTTTTAGATCCTTGACAAAAAGAGGATGACTGGATCTAGTGATTAGGCATGGATACTCCTTGAGCACGTCACAAGTATTTCAAGAATCACAAATATCTTAATAATTTCAAGGAAGGCAGAAGGTTTCAATCATAAACAAGTGTCGCAACCATAAAAGGTTTTCACAAATGATGAGACGATTCAAAAATATATATAATATACAAGTTAACTCTTAAATGGTCATGTCGACCCTATCAAAGCCAACATACATGTCCTTTCACATATGCAAACAAGTATAAATATATAGTCATACTCCAATCAATAACAAATTCGGTTAAAACATAGATAAGATTCAAATTTGAAATGCAAGACAAGGAAGAACGAACTAAGGTCTGATCAATTTGAAGGACGAAGGATTGAAGAATTATGTTGGGAAATTCTTGTTTTTTCTTTGAATAGGTGCTAAGATATATTTCTTTTTGTAAAATACTACTCAAACTTTTTCCTTTTGGTCCTATTTGTGGATTAATTTCCATTCAAAAAAACTCAAATTTACTGACCCTCAAGCACTCAGACTTGTGGCCATATCTTCAGAGGTGTAGTAGTCACCCTTCTCGGGCCTGTAGTAGCCACCCTCCTTGGAATTGTAGCAGACATATCTTCGAACTTGTGGGAGACCTGTGCTAAAACCTATGGCAGGCGTGTGGCAATATCTTCGGTCCTCTATGTAGTGAACTTTCGTCCTTTTATGAGACTCAACCTCAAAACTTCAACCCATATTTATAGGCTTATCTGTGGCATACTCTGGCTCTCATATTTGTGACACAAATTCTTGGACCTGTGACAAGAATCTTAATATGTGGTACAACTCAGAAAGTGGTATATGGTTCAGAGTTCAGATCTGTGGAGAGGACATCTAAAACCTACGACAAATTCAGAATTGTGTGAAGAGACAAATCAACCTGTACTTGTGAACATACTTATAACACTCAGCAATAATATATTGGGAATCATTTAGAAAACAAATTTTTGGCATCAAGGAAAACTATTTGGAATTTTTTTTGTGCTATCTTGTGACCCCTACTTCACTCAGATTTGTGGAGCTGGTCATGACATATTTTGAGTAACCTAGTGACAAAGTTGAAATCTTGAGAGAACTTGGAGCGCACCTTTGGAGAATACCTTGAAGAAGTGCTTGGATTTAAAGTATAGTTGAAGATATATTGAAGAATTATTGGATATTTCTTGAAGCATTATTTGGAGCCAATATTTGAAGTAACTTGGAGCAACCTAACTGAAAAGCTTTTTTGTTGACTTGATAAATTATAGTACAACCTCCAAAGACACTTTTGGAGCAAGCACGTTTGTCTACATTTGGAGAAACTTTGTAAAAATATATGAAGACAGTTTCAAAATACCCCTTAGAGACTGATTATTAATTTTTGCCAAGGGTTGATTTTTCTTTTCTTTAGATAATTGCATTACATATTTTACATATTGAATTCACCCCACAATATCATAACATCATTAGAAATTATGTAGAAATAAAAATAACATTAGAAATGTATCGAAACATAAAGGAACAATAGAAGAAAAGCATGCACAAATAAAGACACCAAGATTTGGTCAGAGACCAGGGCAAAACGCCACAAGGGGGAAAACCTAGAATTTAATTCTTCTTCTTCTATTACACATTAATCAATTGTTCAGCAGAGATACAAAGTACATTCATAGTGAGATATATCATTACATCAAGCCTCCTAGGACAACACCAGGTCATTTCACAACTATGTTTGTGAATTGACATTCAATAATATGAGAATGTTGCCGCCAAATCACTCATTTGAGAATGTTGTTGCCAAATCACACCACCATATCTAGAATCCACTATCGATCATTACTTCCTTCAAGGGTTTTGATATGGCACACATTGTTTCTCATGAGAAAGGGTCACTATTAGGGAAGAAGCCCTTATTTCTATCAAAGTTATAGTCACAGTTGGAAACCATGAATCATTCAAGTATAGGGTTATAGAACACCGTTAGGAAGAATATACTGTTTTTGCAGAGGATCATATAAAGTCATTGCAAAGGTACCACTATATTGATGCTACTACAAAGACACCATACTATATCATTGTAGCACTGCCTCAATATACTATTGTGGAAATACCACAACATATCACTGTAAAACTACCACAATAAACCACTATTGAAAATACCATTGTAGCATTATCACAATAAACCACCACTATAAAATACCACCATAGAGTTTCTTTCATCAGAATACCATTGCAGATAGTTCTTTAGAGAGCAAGTTCCATGATGCATAGAGCGAGATCCTGCCACTGAGTAATAAAATGAGATCATGCCATATAGAGATCATGTCATAGCAAGACCCAACCACTAGAGACCATGAGTGCCAATCGTATGTAGAGTGATACGATGACAAAGTGTGCAAGTCATAGTGTGATTTTTGATGCCATATGAATGGGATTTTCCTATAGAGTGATGCCAGATTGATATAATGTGATTTTATTGTAGAGTGATTCTAGATAAATATAATGAGATTTTCGTGTAGAGTGATGTCAGATCAACTATTTATATCAAATCCATCACAAAGATATGCTGATGTTGATTGGACATTATGGATTTGCACAGGAAAAGTATAATTTCAAACCTCGATATAATGTAGACCATATGACTGAAAAACAACCCCTTGAGATGCCAAGTGATCTTGAGCAGAGAATCTTACGGACCATCAAGAAAACCTTCAAAAAATATTCCGAATCTCAAAATTCAGACTATACGAGCCACGAACAAATAATTGTAGGTTTGTGATGCCAAATGCAAACCCTTAAACAATTCGTGACTGTGAGATATACGAATCATTTTCTCATATCATAATTTATCACAAGGATTTTCTTTTTATATATAATTTGATGATGCCAATAGTACCCCTATGCTATAGAGAGGTTGACTTTATAATATGGAGGGAAGATTCTTGAACTTGAATTTTATTTAAAAATAATATTAAATATATTTTTCCCAAATAATTTATAATGATATTTTATTTTAATTGAATTCAGATATGGGCTTATTTTGGGCTTAGGGTTTCCCTTTGGGAAATTGGTCCTGACACTGCCCAATTTTCAACACTCCCTCTAAACTAAGGAGGAGTTTCCATCTGCATTACAAATCTCATCTCAGATATACAAGCATGCTCCATCGGGTCTTATCTCAGATAACATGTCTTAATATAAGAATCCATGAAGCTGCATCATCATTACATCTCATCTCATATCATCTCATAAAATAAGAGGAATCCATAACCAATGTAGGAGAGATCAACCCTCCAAACCCTTCCTATCTTAATGAATTTTATCTCATTTATATCAACAAATATTCCATATCATAAGATCTTATCTTAATTTCCCTTGATTATTAGCTGAACAATCTCGATCCAATAGAAGAAGAAGAAGAATCATCATAGTCATTAAGTCATATCTTGTCTCAGGTTATTTGTTCCCATCTCCGACTGTTGAACAATCTTGAACCTAAAGAGGAATAATTTGAAATCATAGGGTATCTCAAGCTACCACCCCATATCCAATGACAATAGGAGAGATCCATCTACCAAAAAGGATTACATCCATCCTGTTGTTTAGTCAAAAGGCAAGACTAGAATTTCCATATAGGGTAGAGATCACATCCATCCTATCATCCAGTGAAAATTGGGCGAGATCCATCTACCAGAAAGGATCACATCCATCTTATTGTTTAGTGAATAGGTGAGATGAAAATTTCCATATGAGGTATAGATCACAACCATCCTAATGTTTGTTGATCTTCCCAAGTTGACCCTGAAGAGTCTAGTGATGGAATACCTACATCCTCCATACTTAAGGGAGATCTAATTTCCATGCAAGGATCACACCATATAATGCCATACTTGAGGGAAATCCACTTTCCATGCAAGGATCACACCATCTCAAGTCATCTCAACTTGTTGGCCAGATGATGAGGCAATCCCAACAAGCCCCACTTGTGGGTAGGATGTAAACCAGGGCATACTTTGTCAATCATGAAAGGAGGAGATACCAAAATTATCATAATTGGTAAAGATCACACACACCCTATGGTGAAAATAGGCGAAATACCACTTACCACAAGTATAGGGATCACAACCATCCTATTGTTCATAAATACCTCAACCCCAGGATCCCTTAATGCTCCATTCCCTCCTTGGGAGCTCAAACAAGGGAGAAGAACTATGCTCAATGTTCTTGATCAGTTAGGGCCCTTACCCTAGAGGGTCTCATCCATCTATCCAAGGTGTCCTATGAAGATCAGAACATATCAAAGTTCTCATATTTGGTATGGCAATTTGTGTTTCGAGCAACAATCCTCTATTTTCCTATTTATGAAAGACATTAAATCAACTATTATGTTAAATTAAACACATATCATAACGAAAATAATACCATATTCATCCTTTCTGCCTCTCATCTAGGAAGGAAACAACCACAAGCCTAAACTTTTCTCATACAACAACTTTCTCTCAATTCATGAAGATGCCTCTATCCCAGTTATATATATATATATATATATATATATATATATATATATAGGCTTATTTAGCTTGGGGTGCATTCTTGCAACACAAGGACACATCTAGCTATTTCCACTTGATTTAGCAACAATAATCCATCAATGCAATCTAGAAATTCATGATTATGATAATATATTTCTTCTAGCAAGGAAGTCCTCTACTACTCTTCTAAGTGGATCTTGAAACTACTTGGGGTAAACCAGTCCTATCAGCAATGAAATATTAGCACAAAAAAATTAGTTAACAAGGAAATACCTTTAACAACATCAGATGTTTATCAATCAAAGTCCAAAATACTTGGTTCAATCTCCAATCATGGGTCTCCTATTCATTCATCTTGAAAATACTGAGGTAGCCCCAAGTTTTCAATCATTACAAAAATAATAATAGATGATGGGATCTCATCAAGGGTATCTCCTTCTAAAAGGGAAACTTCTTCAGTCATAATCAATGCATTAAGGTCATTGTTTCTTCAGGGCATAACCATATTAGTCCATACAAAATTGTCTTATATTAGATCACATACTCAAACTATATCAGGTTCTCACATATATATATATTGTCATGTTATCTTTATGGTTACATATGAACATGTCATCAATCATTCATCAAGAGCAACTACATTCATTGTCACATCTCTATCATGTTATACAATCATTTCCATAAGAGTCATGACCATTTCCATCAGAGTCCTAACATAATCAAATGAGGGTATCCAATTTTAACACATTGTTAAATTTACCATATTGTTAAGTTATCATAGTAGTTACAACTTATCAAATGCTTATCGATATCACCAAGAATATATTCAGTAGATCTTGAGTGTCAATCTTACAACCATTCTATTATTACAACCATTGGAAAAAATATCAAGTTAACATATATCAAAGTCAATGTTTCTAGTTATGCTTTATTTTTAGACAAAGTCAAGATATCAAATATCAATGAGATTTAAACTATAAATTGCATCAATATATTGATTGTATCGAGGATAAAACTTACTCACATATGTATATGACTGGCATATGTTACACAAGACTTTTTTGAAGGGTAATATTCTAGTCATACCTTAGGGCTTAGATTGCCATTGAAACACAAAGTGTAACAATTATGCTATAATATATAGACCTCGTAATATCCAAATACCTTAGAAAATTGTAGCATATACACTTTGTCATCTCGCATATGCCCAAAATACTTTTTTCTAGTTCTCTGAATAAATTTGCATCAGGTTCCTTTTCATGTTCTAACTTCTTGTTCCCATTCCATATTTTCTCTACTCTCTCTTTTCCTGCACCTTATAGCATCTAGATGATCCTCAAGACAAATTTTCTTATCACATCTTCACTAGAGAGTTAGAGGAATTCAAATACTCAAATATTCATGCAAGAAGGATAAGCAATAATTTTAAGCAAGAGCAATGTCATAAAGAAATAACATAAGTTTAGAAGGTACTTATTTTTAATGAGAGGTGATCAACTCCCTCTTGATCCTGCCTTCAAGAGTCATTACTGTGTTAGTTTTTGTAGCATTTATGGTGTTCTAGTCCCAACATTTGTCAGAGAGGCTAAGAAACACTAGGACTCTAGAACCCAGAAAAGGTTTCAAGAAAATCTACCTAGAAATTCCCTCATTAAGTTAATTAATACGTAATTAATTTTTTCTTAAGTCTAACTTAGGGAAACTGATTAATTAACAATAATTAATTAAGAAAGGTGATATTTCTTTAGAAACTAACATGGATTGACTAGGAACCTCAGCCATTGATTAAGTTTTAATCTCGGCCATTGGAGTCCCATAGTGAAATTATAAGAAGAATTTGATGGGTAGATGGAGGAACACACTTGAGATCGATTTCCTTGGGCAATTCAATTTTTCCTGAGAGAAGCAACATTTTAAAAAAAGAGTTCGAGCCAAAGAAGGGAAGTAGAGACAAAGAGGGGTAGAGATAGTGAGTCCAGAGGAAGTCTTCAACTTCCAGAGATAGCTTGTAGAGAGGCAGAGATAAGCATAGAGAGGCTGATACAAGGGCTGCACATAAGTCTCTAAAGGGAAATTCGATTTTGCTAGGGAGAAGCTCTTTTTCAGTTCCATACTGCCGAAGAAGCAGTTTCTTAGTCAGCAACAGATAGGATGAATTGAGTAACAATTGTTCCAGGAAATTCATATTCCAGTTCTACACTAGGGTGATGCAGGGTTTTTGCAGGCTGGTTTGGACGACTCACTTGGAGTTGGTAGCCAGAGCACAAATTTCTTATGGGGGTGAGGAGAATTCCTCATAATATGTTTTCTAGTATCTTTTTCCATAGTTTTTCCAGATTATGGTATCCACTTGTACTTAGAATTTCTCACTGCCTCTTAATAATAAAAACCCTCAACAACTGCAACAATTTTCCCAAGTTGGTTTTTTCCGAGGAATTTTGTCCAAAAATAATAGTGTTAAATTTTGTGTGCCTGTTTCAGTATTTTCTCAGTTTCCAGTTTATCTTCTGCAGTATTTATATTTGTGAAGATTGCAGTGTGGTTAAGTCGTTGTTTCCATAACAATAAACTGCTAAATTAATTTTCAATTAGAATAATTAATTCCAGTTGTTGCAATCAAATTTCAATAGTGAAATTTTCGCATGGTGTCATATCAAATTTGATTAGACATGAAGCTCAAAAGTGAAAGGAAAAAATCGTCTAGATTTAGAGGGACTTTGGAAAATCAATTTCCATATTCTCATAGAGACTGACTTGGCAGAGAGTTCAATTATTCTAGTGCAGGTGGCAGGAAAAATTTGTAGAGCCAATGGTAGTTCTAGTAGGCAACATTAAAGCCAAGAAGCATTTCTGATAGAGAATATTTGTATTTTTATTGAGAATATTCCTTCTTTAGGCACATAAGGGTTTTTTGGAAGTCACTAGAGAAAAATAAACATTGAGTGGAAGAGAAAATGCACACACAAAGGGAGTGTGAATAGCAGAAATCCAAAATTTCAGTTGCAGCCGAGAGTAGCAACAGAAACTCCAAAAGGGAGTGTGAATAGCATATTCAACAACCGAGCAAGTGAAAGAGGGATATTTATGTTCCAGTTTCATAGATGGCCAGAACTGGTCTTAGAGATTAGGATAGGTGGGAGGAAGCCTCCAATTTTGTCATCTGGAAGGTTAGGATGTCTTTCCTGCTAGATGAATTCGGCCTATATATCGATGAAGAAAATGTTGTGGTAGTACCGAATGATGTATATAAGTTGATAGATTACATGAAAGAGATGGCCAAGACAAAGCATATGATCCTGGATGGAGTCCAAGACCATATTGTTTCACATATATCTAGAAAGAACACTTCCAAGGAGATGTGGGATGCTCCCATAGGGTTGTTTTAGAATATTTCTGAGAAACGAAAGATGTCCTTGAAGAAAAATCCAAGAAACATCAGGATGAAAAAGGGTGAAGGCATGGATCCCTTTATCACTAGAATTCAAGAAATCCAGGATTAGTTTTCAGCCAATGGGAAAGTGCCTCAACCTAAAAAAATTGTGTTTTTGGGCCTAAACAGTGTCTTAGAGGAATGGGAAGTCTTCGTCCAAGGTATTTTGGGAAAAGACACATTATGAGGGTGGGACAAGGTATGGTCAGACCTAGAGTAGGAGGAGATAAGGTGATATCTAATAAAGAGCTCCATCAATGGAAGCATAAAAAAGGGTTCGAAAGGTGAGAAGGAGGAAGAGAATGTGGCCCTTGCATCAAAGGGTCCCAGTTAGGGATAAGGTACACAAGGGGAGAAGAAGAAAAATAAGGAACTATTTAAGGTCAAGTGCTTCAGGTGTGGTGAGTTTGGCTACTACAGTACTTAGTTTCCTCAAAGGAAGAAGGAACCATAGGAGAAGTAGTATGATGCGACAACATCTGTAGAAATAGACAACTTTTCCTCCAGGTTGGAGAAATATATTTCCATGTTTGCAGTTATACCTTCAAGAGTGAGGTGGGGCGATATGGAGCTATAGTCCTAGAGTTGCAGATATTTGGTAGGGTCCATTGAGGTGTATTCCTCATGGATTATTACCTTGCTACAAGTTCCCACAGTATTCAATAGCAGGATGGATCAATGTCGGTTGATGCACTTAGATTCCAGGGTGACAATAGTAGACTAGTTGCAGTCAAGTACTGAGGAGCATAGATGAAATATTAAAAACAAAGTAGGAGGATCATACGTAGAATCAACAACAACACAAATTCCTTGTTGGATAGTGCATAAGCCAATAATATTTAGATGCTCAAGACATAAATGCATTAAATAGACACAATTGATTCAATATTTCAAATGCTTCTCAACTGCAGTAGTCGTAGTAGTGCAACAAAAATTGAGAGGGAGTCACAATGCATGTGTAGAGTTGGAAACAATATAGTAATTTCAACAGTAGCATAGATGAAAAATTAGAGTTGTGCAGTGGTTGGTGGGCAGTGACAAGTAGTCACAATGGCCATACATAAACGACTTATAGAGGGTGATGCAGAGAGAGGGTGTTGTAGTAGTATGACAATAGAACAACTTTCTTGCTATGAGGGAGTGTTAGTTTTTGTAGCATTGGATGATGTTCTAGTCTCGATAGTTGTTAGAGAGGCTAAGAAACACTAGGAATCTAGAACCCAGAAAAGGTTTTAGGGAAATCCACCTAGAAATTACTTGATTAAGTTAATTAATCTGTAATTAATGTTTTCCTAAGTCTAAATTCGGGAAAGTGATTAATTAACAATTAATTGAGGAAGGTGAGATTTCTACAGAAAATCACTTGGATCGACTAGGAAATAATCGTAACCATTGATTGAGTTTTAATCTTGGATGTTGGAGTCCCACAGTGAGATTATGAGAAGAAGTCAATGGGTAGATGGAGGAACACAATTGAGACAATTTTCCTTGGGTAGTGTTGGAAATAATGAGAGGGGAGTGAACCAATATTCCTTTGAAATTTTTACTTTTACCAGTTAATTCAATTATATTTAGAACACAAAATGAGAAATAGGAATAAATGTTTTTATTAATATAATCTTTATAATGAATTAAGTACAACATATAGGGCTTCAACCCTTGATGAAGACACCAATATTCAATTCCCCAAGATCCAACCTGTTTCCAAGCACCAACTTGGTAATTTGTGAGGCTCTAAACTCTAGGGCACCGACCCTATCTTCTTAAGTCACCGACCTTGCTTTTAGAGGATCCAACTGCTAGGGAACAAACCCTTCTCTGGTACAGGCTCTGGCCTAGTTTCTTGAGGACACCGATACTCTAGGGCTCCAACCCTATCCTTCAAGGCACCTACCTTGTTTGTTCGAGGCTCCAAACTTCAGGGCCCCAACCCTCTTGGCTCCAAACCACTGCTATAATTTGTCTAGATATGTTTTATAGTAATTCACAGCTCCCAAAATCTTCTTCACCGAGTTTTGTCAATCTAAAGCTTCATTGTAGTCTCCATGCTACATCATTAATGACAACCTTGTCTCATAGAAGGTATCACCGTTACTCTTCATTTTAACCAAGCAAAATATCCAAGTCACATCATGATGGCTAATACATCATGGTCTTCAATAGTCTCCACACAACTTCAATGTGTCTACAATGAACTGCACTAAGCTCTACAAAAAGACAACTCTCTGTTTCAACCCTCTGTCCTAACTGTCACAGTAACTGCTTCGGGAGTGAGGCTTCAAGAGTAAATTCTTCAGAGGAGTGTCTGTTGTAGCTACAGGTTGTGTATTTAATTAAATCAAGCCTGTCTATGCAGTGTTTTTAACAGATCATGGGCTGCGCTTCTACGGATTCATTCTAGGTCTGATCCTTTCAATGAATAACCCAGTAAAAAAAATGATCTACCTTTGGCTTCCTTCTTCTTCCGCTAGACCTTCGGCCTCTTTCTATGCTCGTTTGATATTCAACTTACTCTTTCACTCGCTCAACCTTTGGATTTTCTTTCTTCTGTTCCTTCACGTTCACGAGTTGTGAACTGTCCTTCGTCTCAGTGATAGGTTCCTAAGCTCAATTCACTTCTTGAGGTATTTAACTTATCTATATATATATATATATATATATGGATCTCATAAATACCCAAAAGACATGTTCATTGGAGGAGAGGCCGACTTGTGTATGGGTTCACACATTACAAATATATCATAAACCTATTTATTTATGAAGATTGATATTATAATATATGTCTGACGGTCCTACATGTCACGTCACTACTTAAATCGCAATCGCAACTTCATAAAACTCCCACAATCATAACCCTTTGGCTTCATGATATAACATTGCCGATGCCCCTATTTCCGACAGAGCGGATGCGATGCAATATTAAACAATTGTTAATAAATTTGTCAGGTCCACAATTCTATCGCAATCGACAGTTTTCCATCGTGACATCTCTTCAAGACTTGCGATATGCGACAACTGCAATATTTCTTTAGGACGTATTATAATGGTGCAATGGGTCCTCAATACTATCGCAATCGGGGTTTCAACATGATACGACTTTAAAGCTTGCAATGCAGTGGATGCGATATTTCAATAAAGCTATTACCATAAAATGATCAGGTCTGCAGTACATATCGCAATTAATGGATTTCAATGTGGCAAGGCTTTAAAGAGACTTGTGATGTGGCAAATGCGATGTCATATTAAGATATACTGTAATGGAGCTATTAGGTTCATATTACATATCGCAATTAGGGGTTTTGAGCAGTGGCATATAATAGAACCAATGATAAAGCCACCGATATGTTTTCTTCGATGCGTTGTGGACTTTAAAGAGTTTCCACTACTTATTACTCAGATGTTCCTTAGCTCTTTCGATATCTTAACTCCTTCGACACTTTGCAATACTCCTTTGATATGGTAGCTCCTCCAATATGTTAACTCCTTTGATATGTTAACTCCTTTGATATTTCTCCGATATTTCATGCAATATCTCCGATATGGCTCTTACTCTTGAGCATATGAGATATTTCGATAAAAACAGATTGTAACATACTCTTACTCTTGAGCATATGGACGTTTCAATAAAAACAGATTGTAACAGACTCTTACTCTTGGCTTGGCTTTCCTGTGGCTTCTCTGCGATTTTCGATGGATACTCTTTGATGGATTTCCTCCTTGGCTTCTTGCTTCTGTTACTTCATGGATCTGCTTCTCCTTGGATCTACTACTTCTATTCTATCTGTATATATATTCAATCCATATGTTGTATTCAGTCCTTGGGTCCTCCATGGGGAACATTATGATCACAAAAATTTTCCATCACAAACACTGCCATATTGACATTAATGACAACTTTTATTAACAATTGAATCAACATTTTATATGCTCAAGAGACAAATGCATCACATAGACACAATTGATTCAATATTTCAGATGCTTCTCAGTTGTAGTAGCGCAAAAAAAATTGAGAGGGAGTTGCAGTACTTATGTAGATTTGGAAACAACATAGTAATGTCAACAATATCATTGATGCAACATTAGAGTTGTGCAGTGGTTGGTGGGTAGTGAAAAGCAATCACAATGGCCATACATCAACAACACATACAGGGTGATGCAGAGAGGGTTTTATAGTAGTATGACAATAGAACACCTTTCTTGCTAAGAGGAAGTGTTAGTTTTTATAGCATCAGACGATGTCCTAGTCTCGACAGTTGTTATAGAGGCTAAGAAACACTAGGACTTTAGAACCAAAAAAAGGTTTCAAGAAAATCCACCTAGAAATTCCTTGATTAAGTTAATTAATCCATAATTAACTTTTTCCTAAGTCTAACTCAGGGAAAGTGATTAATTAACAATTAGTTGAGGAAGGTGAGATTTCTATAGAAAGTCACTTCAATCAGCTAGGAAATAATCTCAACCATTGATTGAGTTTTAATCTTGGACGTCGGAGTCCCACAGTGAGATTATAAGAAGAAGTCGATGGGTTGATGGATGAACATAGTTGAGATTGATTTTCTTGGGTAGTTCAATTTTTCCATAGAGTAGCAACATTCGGGCAGAATATTTCAATCCATAGAAGGGAAGAAAAGATAGAGAGGGGCAAAGACAGTGAGTCCAAAGGAAGTCTTCCAGTTCCAGAGAGTAGCTGGTATAGAGGCATAGATAGCCACAGAGAGGTTGAAACAAGGGTTACGTAAAAGTATCTAAAGTCAATTCGATTTTGCTGGAAAGAAGTCCATTTTCAGTTATAGAGGCCGAGAAGTTTTTCCATAGTGCCAGAGAAGTAGTTTCTTAGTTAGCAACAAACATGAAAACTTGAGTAGTAGCTGTTCTAGGCAATGCATATTCTAGTTATGCACTAGGGTGACACAGGGTGTATGCAAGCCACTTTGAATGACTCACTTGGAGTTGGTAGTCAGAGCCCAAATAGCTTGTAGGGATGAGGAAAATTCCTCACATTATTTTTGCCATTATTTTTCTCTATAGGATTGCCAGATTACAACATCCAGTTGTACTCAAAATTTCTCACAGTTTCTTAATAACAAAAAACCTCAGCTGCTACACTGATTTTCCCTAGTTGGGTTTTTCTAGGTACTTTTGTCCAAAAATAACAATGTTAAGTTTTTTGTGTGTGTGCCAATATTTTCTCAGTTTCCATTTTATCTTCCACAATAATTTTATTTGTGAAGATTGCAGTGTGATTAATTCATTTACAGTTAGAAGAATCAATTCCAATTGCTGTAATAGAATTTCAGTAGTGAATTTTTCACATATTGTCCATCATTCATATGTTAATATGCCCTCAATGAAATCATCAACAACTAGGTTCAATTGATACTAGACCATATAGGATTACAATAAATTTGTCACAAGTGCTGAAATAACCTCTTTCATATCATTCTAGGGTTTCTAGCCAGTATAACTCAAGCCTTTTATCATATCCATGTTTTTCTTGTAAACACACTTGAGGGGTTTCAAATCATATCCTCATGTTATCCACAAAACCCTATATTCTCTTGCTAGAGCAAATTTTCCTAGGGTTTCCTTCAAACCCTAGAGTTCTTTTAGGTCTCCAACATATTTCATTCTACTTGATCCATCGGTGTTTTCATAGGGGGTATATTGTTATGAAACCAACTCACAAAAACATAGAAAAGATAGATTAACGCCTTAGAAATAATCCTCTTCGAGGGGGAAACCTCCTTTACATTACACAAATGAACAATTCTTGGATGATTCAAATGACAAGACCTCCTTTCTATATATAGGAGTCTAAGGGGTCATAATATAATCAGAGACGACATTACAATAATAATGTAAGGGCACAATAATAACAATAGTGGGCTTCTATGGGGCACAATAATAACAATATGGGGCCTACATGGGCACAACAATATAATAAGGGGGTTGTACTAATAACAATAATGGGTTACACTAGTAGTATAGGAACCTAAAATGCACCTCTCCTTCAAAAAGTGTTGTCCTCAACACTTGAGTGGTTCTTGATGCTTCTGTATAAAATTATTGTCCTCCCATGTGGAATCTTCAACGGGTAAGTTCTTCCAGTTGATGAGATACTCTGAAATTGATCGATTTTGTATCTGTCAGGTTCTTGTTTCTGTGACTGCTCTAGGATCCAATATGATTTTTCCTTCCT
This sequence comes from Pinus tabuliformis, assembly GCA_031772625.1. Taxonomy (NCBI): domain Eukaryota; kingdom Viridiplantae; phylum Streptophyta; class Pinopsida; order Pinales; family Pinaceae; genus Pinus; species Pinus tabuliformis. Next base: position 661,826,027 of record CM062810.1, on the reverse strand, counting down.
TGTCAAGTTCTGGCAATATTGTTTGAATTGGGATCTTCTGCAACTTTTGAATGAGTGGACACACTTCTTCATCCTTCTTCCATTCATCCCTTGCATCATTTATCCAATCTGGTTGGATAATAGAAATAACACAAAACAATGCTTCCACATCCTCATCCTTTCTTGAGAGTGCATCTACAACAACATTTTGCTTCCCTTTTTTGTAGATAATTTCAAATTCATAACCCAACATATTTGTGACCCATTTTTCTATTCTTCTAAAGATAATCTTTGTTCTAAAAAGTATTTAAGACTATCATGATCCATTTTTACCTTGAAGTGTCTTCCCATTAGGTAAGGTCACCATTTCTTAAGTGCATGTAGTATTGCCAACATTTCCTTCTCATAAATAGCTTGCTTGAGATGTAGCCGTAAAAATACCCAATCGCCTACATCAAAACTTCTTTCACTGCGATGTTGATATGCCCATTGTTTCATTTTATTTTGCACCAAAGTGGCGTTATCCTTTAAAAGTTGGAGAACTTGTTGTTGATGCTCGATGTGATCTTTCACTGCTTGAATCTTTTTCTTCTTGATATGTCCTTCTATCTTGAGAGTTTGAGGAGTCGTAATTTCTTCCAATGCATTACAAGATATGGTTGGATTCATTTCTTGATGCTCGATGTGATCTTTCACTTCTTGAACATTTTTATTCTTGATATGTCCTTCTATCTTGACAGTTTGAGGAGTGGTAATTCTCACCAATGTGTTACAAGATATGGCCGGATTCATTTCTTCTTTCTCGATGTGATCTTTCACTTCTTGAACCTTTTCTTCTTGATATGTCCTTCTATATTGCGAGTTTGAGGAGTGGTAATTCTTGCCAATGCTTTACAAGATATGGTTGGATTCATTTCTTCATACTCTAGGCTTGGTCCCTGGTGTATATCCTCTTCTTTTGATGTTTCTTTATCCTTTTCTTCCTCCTCTTCATAATCTATGTAAAATAATTTCTTCTCATCACATTTATGACCTTTAGTGTATTTGATATCACAATTGTAACAAATCCCTTGTGGAAGGCTAGGAGAAAAAAACTTCAATAATTATAGTCATGAGTTGTGGGATTCCTTGTTTCCATAATTTCGCTTTCAATTTTTATTGCCAACCTGAATGTCTTCTCCAATGAATCTGGTTCCCAAAGACGAACCTCATGTTGAATGTTATCCTTTAAAGTCCCTATGAAGACATCAATCCTTTGCTTATATGGAATATCATTTACCCTTATATTCAATTTTTGAAAGTCCTCAATGTGCTTTGCCATTCAACCCTTTTGTTCAAGATTTATCAATTGGCTAAGGAAGGTGTTACTCTTTGTATCCTCATAATGTGCTATCATTTCTTCCGTGAAAATTGACCAAGTGACAAGTGCTTTACGAGAACAAATCCCTTTATATCATAAAAATTGATTTGGTTCTAAATATAAAGATGAAATATGTACCTTTTGTAACAGTTGAACCTCATGTAGATCAAAATATTGCTCTATATGTAGTATCCAATTTATCGGATCCTTGCCATCAAACTTCCTCATATTGCCTTTTCTTGATTTTAGGAACTTGATCTTGAAACAAATGTAACTCGGTAATTTCAGATCTCCAAGTTCTGAAATTGCATCTTGCAGTAGCCCTCTGAGTCCTCTTTCTAACCCCATAAGTTTGATCAAAATTTGATTCTCCAAGAAAGAGTTATGCCCAATATCCTAAGATGACTTGATTATATAATGTTTCAGTAGAGTGAACTTGTACAACGTGCCACGTGTCACTGTTTCAACCTTTGGATTTGAAAAATATTCCTAAAAAACTAAATTTTGTCCTCTTTCTGGAACTTATTACGAAATTTCAATTTGTTGCTTAGAGAGAAAGTTATGACGATTTTCCCAAGGTCACCTATTTAGAATGTAATTCGGGAGTCTACACAAACCCTAAATTCCTCAGATTATATTTCCGAAAATATAGCGATAAAAGATATGATATTTGGACTCAAGCTTCATCAAGATTTCATATCAAATGGGTTTTAATTTTAGAGTTTGAAACTTTGTAGAAAAAATATTATAGCGAAACTTCCACGATGACCTGTTTGAGATGAAATTCCAGATCTTGCAAAAAGCCTAACTTCCTTAGATCATATCTTCGAAAATATAATGAGACAAGATTTGAAATTCGGACCCGAGGTTCAGACCGACCTCTTCTCAGTTGTTTTTTTTTAGCTTTAGTAATTTCGTAGCGAAAAAGTTATAGAAAAAATACCATGATGACCTACTTGGAGTAGAGAAACCCTAGAATCCAAAGCTTTGATACCAAATGCTATGAAACCAGCTCACAAAAAGATAGAAAAGACAGATCAACACCTTAGAAATAAGCCTCTTCGAGGGGGAAACCTCCTTTACATTACACAAATGAACAATTATTGGATGATTCAAATGACAAGGCCTCCTTTCTATATATATGAGTCTAAGGGGTCATAATATAATCAGAGCTGACATAACAATAATAATGTAAGGGCACAATAATAACAATAGTGGGCATCTATGGGGCACAATAATAACAATATGGGGACAACATGGGCACAAAAATATAATAAGGGGGTTGTACTAATAACAATAAGGGGTTACACTATTAGTATAGGGACCTAACACATATCCATGAATTTTCTTGAGATTGAACTCTTATACCATGTTAATTTTTCCTAGGGATTGATTATTCTTTGCTTTAGATAATTGCATTACATATTTTACATATTAAATTCACCCAACAATATTGTAACATAATTAAAAACTATGTATAAAGAACAATAATGTTAGATATACAACAAAACCTAAAGGAACAATAGAATAAAAACATGCACAAATAAAGACACCAAGATTTGGTCAAACACTAGGGAAAAAAACCCGTAATTCAATTCTTCATATTCTATTAGATATTCATAAATTATTTAACTGAAATAAAATGTACATTCATAGTGATATATATCATTACATCAAGCCTACTAGGGCCATACCAGGTTATTTCACAAATATGTTTGTGAATCGACATTCAATAATATGAGAATGACGCTGCCAAATCACACCACCATATTTGACACCCACTATCCATCATTACTGCCTTCAAGGGTTTTGATATGACACAAATTATTTCTCATGAGCGAGAGTCACTATTAGGGAATAAGCCCTTATTTATATCAAATTTATAGTCACAGATGGAAACCATGAGTCATTCAAGCATAGGGTTATAGAACACTATTAGGAATAATATACTGTTACTATAGAGGATAATATAAAGTTTCTATAGAGATACCACTATATTGATGTTACTACATAGATACCATACTATATCATTATAGAACTTCCACAATATACTATTGTGGAAATACCATTATAGAAATACGACAACATATCAATGTAAAACTATCACAATAAACCACTATTGAAAAATACCATTATAACACTATCACAATAAATCACCACTGTAAAACACCATCGTATATTTTCGTTCTTCGGAATACCATTGTGGACAATTCTTTGGAGAGAGAGTTCCATGATGCAGAGAGCGAAATCCTACCATTGAGTATTATAACGAGATCATGCCATAGAGAAATAATATCATAGCGAGGCCCAACCACTAGAGATTGTGAGTGCTAGTTGTATGCAGAGTGATACCATGAAAAAGGGATTGAGTCATAGTGCGATTATGATGCCATATAAGTACAACGTGGTTCTTCCTGACATGTGATGCCATATAATTGTGGTTTTTCTGTAGAGCGATTCTAGATAGATATAATGTGATTATCCTGTATAGTGATTCTAGATAAATATAATGCGATTTTCCTGTAGAGTGATGTTAGATCAACTATAATCTATCTAAGCCATCACAAAGATATGTCGACATTGATTGGAGAGTATGGATCTATACAGAAAAACCATAATTGAAAACCCCAATGTAATGTGAACCATATGAATGAAAAACAACCCATTGAGATGCCATGCGAACTTGAGCGGAAAATAGTTCAGACCATGGAGCGAACCTTAAAAAATTCTTTCAAATCTCAGAAACAAGATTATACAATCCATGGAAAAATAATTACAAGCTTATGATACCAAATGCGAACTATAGCCCATAGAATAGAAATGAGAGAAAATAGGGCCCATGTTTAACCATAAGAGGCATGTTTAGACCATGATGAACACTGATCCAATGATCCACCATGATGGTTGTAGGACTTGTTTAAGCCATGATTTTTCGTGAGATCACCATTAAGTATTTAGTGAATTGATTTATATTTGGAGAGTGATAAAGTCATGAATACCTAGTATTCTCAAATGAAAATTTTATGCTTCCTCATTATGTCACCATAGTAGCATTTTTCGTACTAGCATCATTGCCATTTGAAAACCCTCACATGTTGTAGGTAACAAACTAATTGTTTCCATCACTTTCATTAGATCACCATATCCAAGGATCCAATGATTTTTAACTTATAAGCATACCACATTTTAATCTATTCAACTTATAGGCCTACTTTCTAATAATATTATATCACTAGATATTCATTCTTTTTAATATTAGTTATGAAATTTTATTTTCTTTAAACAAGAGGGAATTCATAATTGTGTATATGCGACAAACAAGGTATTCATAGATAGGTCAATGTCCTTAAACAAAAACTCACACAAATAGATCAAAAATTAGTACTACAGTATGGCATGTTAAAACCCTCAAAGGGTGAAATAGTCTATGGCCCCAACCAACACAACTACATAAGGCATATACTAATGATTTTTTTTTTTTTTTTTTACATAAGGGTTTCTCACAATCAATCATCAACAAATTATCCTCTATGCTTTTTAAATAGAAATCATGGAACAATTGGGTACTAATTCACAAATCAATATTAGTATTGAGGATAATATGAATTGTTGGATCACTTTATGTCTAAAACATATTGTGAACATTGGATTATATTAATACAAATTCATACTAATGAACACTAAAGAAAAACACTTCACCTAAATGCATGTGAATTAAAGTTCCAAGTGTCTAAATATCATAACATCTCCCTTTAAAAACAACTTGGGATATGATTGAAGGATTTACAAAAGGTGACAATAGGGGAAGGAAGGATGCATTAGATACTACCCCCCTTAATGACAACTTCTTTAACTTTTAACATAGATTGAAATTTGAAAAAATTTGCTTCTATAACAGTCTTTGTGAAAATGTATAGAACTTGATAATTTGTAGGGAAAATGAGCACCTTGAGAACACAATATTGAATAGGCCTTCTAATGAAGTGCATATGTTGCTCAATGTGTTTGTTGCATTGTTATTGAATTGATATTTTGTGAGCTTGATGGCACTTTGATTTTCATAGTAGAGTGTGGTTAGATGCTATTGCCATAATCAAATCTCTAATATGATTTTTGAAAGCCACAATGCTTCTTGACTTATTTTAACTGCTACTCGTTATCATGCATATGTCGAAGAAAAAGAAAGAGATTGTTTCTTACAAGCCCAAGTGATATGTCTTAGTCAAAGACTAAAAACATAACCTATAGTAAAATTTCGATCATTGTGGTCTCCAACCCAATTAGATTTTATTAAGCCAGGAAATAAAGGAGTCCATCCTAAACTGTAATGTATACCGAATTAAATGGTTCCCTAGATATATTGAAATATATTTTTTTGTTGCTTCCAAATGGATTTCGTGGGGTGTCTACATATACTAAATGATAAGACCAACAATAAAGAAAATATTTGAACATGCATGAGAAAAATATAAGAGGCTACCAAAACACTGATGGTATAAGGTGGTATTAAATTTTGGTGTAGTATCAATGGCACCAATTTTGAACCTAGATTGGAAGAAAGAAGGGGCTAGTTTACAATATTCCATGTGAATGCAACAAAGGTCACATGCATACCTAAATTAGGAAATGAAAATACCTTGGTTTACAATACTTGAAGGCTAAGGCAATAACACAATTAGATTAAGTCTCTCATTTCAAGAGATTACTCATCAACCAATCATCAAAAAATGACCCAAATGACCCTCATCGAGCACAAAGAGTTTCTTACAATTGATCATTAGCAAATGAACCTCCATGCTCTTAGAATAGAGATCATGGATCAAGTAGGTGTTAAGACATGGATACATAGGCATTAGTATTAAGGAGAATATGATTTGTTAGATTAGTTTATGTCTAAAACATACTATGGCCATTGGATTACACAAATATGAATGCATACTAAAGAAACACACTTTTTATACACATATTCGACCAAATTGATCTTAAATAATTCCTAAGTGTCTAAATATCTTACCATCCCTCGATAATAACAACTTGGGATATGATTGAAGGCTTTGGAAAGGAGACACAATACTTGGAGGAACGAGGCATTAGATCCTATCCCGCCTATCCCGCCTCACACACCCCCCCCCCTTAATGAAAACTTCCTAAGTTACCCCTAACATAGATCAAAGTTTGGGAAAATTCACTTCTATAAGAGACATTGTGAAAATGTCTACAACTTGGTCATCTATAGGGAAAAATAGAACTTTGAGGGCATGAAATTCTTGAATAAGCTTTCAAATGAAGTAAATTATTTCTCAATGTGTATACATGTATAAATAGTTTTTAATATATATATCGCATTTTGTATTTGCATACACGATCAATGTGTTTATAGAATGTAATTTTTATTATCCTTTAATAAAAAATATGCTTTTTTTTTCTTGTGGCGCGCGCACACACACACACACACATATATATCACCTTTTTCACTTTATCAAAATATGTGTCATTTTATATTTTGGCACTTCACCTTTTAAAATATGACAACGTACTATTATTTTTAGGATCAAAACCTCATTAAAAATAACTCAGAACCATATAGGAAAATGGTCCTAAGAGGAAATTAAATATATAACAATACCCTATATCTAATCTAGTTGATTTGTCCTTTAATTTTTCCTGGCTGATCTGGATGTCCCTTGATGTCCCTTGCTGCTCCTTGCACCTTCCCCAAATACCACAAACTTTGAATGGAAGTCATTCTCCAACCAATCATTGAGATATCCTTCTATCAATGTCTTATGTGTCTTCCCCCTTAGCCTAGTTGTTATCACCTAAAAAGTGATCACGCACCCATTTTCCACTAGGATGGTTGAGATACACCATGTAGTATGGGTTTTACATATTAAAACCAACTTTCACAATAGGAAATAATTTAGAAAACCATTTTTCTAAGTTATTTCTATTTAATTAATTTACCCACTTGAAAATAACCTAGAAATTATTTATTTAACTTCATGTTATTTTCATATTTGTACCTGTTTAATGAAAATAATTAAAAATATTTTTTCTCATCCATAGGAATAATTAAATAAACCATTATTTATTTATTTTCCTTAATTTTTACACATTTCTCCTATTAAATAATTTTTTTTTTCAAATAAGCGGTTCAAGATTTTTCTATTAAGTTAAAAGGCAAAATCTGGAGTACGAGCCAAAAACCTTACATAATTCATGTAGCTCCATCAAAACCCTAGATTTTAGGTCCAATGCACATGCAGTCTAAGCTTGTGACATATTTTCCCAGTAATTTTGAAAATATGTCTACTAAATATCCTGACAAAAGAACCTAAAAACAAACTATATCTGCATTGTATTACAAAAAAAAATATTATCTTGGTGCCAAGCACCTTAATGGATTAACCTGGATGTCCAGGGACTCAGACCGACCTTCCTCACTGCTTCATCTTCTGTCTTGGGGTCCTATGGAGAAAATCCCAACCTGACAATGTACAAGTCCTCCATCTCTGCCAACTTGTAGTGAATTGGTTCTAGTTCCATCCTTAACTTGCGCTGGAGCCAATCGATTTTGGATTGCATAAGCTCAAGCTTAGCTTTGAAAACCAATTGCAAGGAATTATGTTCCTTCTCCTCCACTTGTCTCATTTTATAACTAATTTGCATGATCTCCATTGTATCAAGAACCCTATCCAAAATTGAGTTAATATTCTTAGAGTTGGGATCGCGGGAAGAAGAAAACATAGTGTCCATAATGTACATGTCCAACGATGACACTATGTTTATAGAGATAGACTTTGATATGACTAGAGAAAATAGAATTATACCTTTCCAAACATGAAGTCTAGAGGGGGGTATATATAACAAATTTACGGACACAAGCCTGAGAAATCCCACTACCATAATGAATCGTGTGACCAATGATAACCTGCACATCCTCTATTGAATGCAAACCTGAGAAATTCAGGATGAAACCATTGGGAGATCCTCACTGTAAAAACCACTTCCTATGATGATAATATGGAAATGATTCCAACATAGTGCGAATTAATTATTCTGTCTTGGAATTCTAATTATCCTCTTCCCAACACAAGGCTTATGATGCACCATGCAAGGTGGGAGAGAGTGCACCAACCAAGTGTTGATGGTGAAACAACAGGATTACACCTCAGTAGATGATGGAGGTCGATCCATAAGTGATGACTGCCAAACTGATATGGACCACAATTACGATGACTTTGATTGCCATCTTATCCCATGATTCATACTAGATTCAACATTACTCCTTATTGATTGTTCATAAATTGAAATTATTGATCACAATATATTGTTTTGAATACTCATGGAAAATGGGAATTTATTGTTTGATTATGGTTAATTTCTATTGTTCCTTATGACATCCTTGATCCTTCATTTGCTAATATATTTGCTAAGATTTTTAAATTACTTGACACATGCATGAGTTCAACCTTAACATAATGCTAGAGTTAGGGAAGAATCCTTGCCTCTATAGAAGAGGAGGTCACTTTAGAGTGACAAAAAGACTCCTAGACTCACTGCATGACTATCATTGAGTCACCAAATATCATGATATCCTGAATTTTACGCTCAATTGTTAGATTTAATGCTTGCCATTGAGTGATAAACTCAACTTGGCTATTAGTTGTTACTTCCAATCCCATACAAATTATATCTCTATTTGTTCGTCGGGGCCAAGAATCACCACTCTTGCTCCTACCACCCTTATTTCTCATATGAAATAATTATGAGATCACTATTTAGTAATTATTTCTTACTTGCCTTTACCAGATCATCTTAAAGAAATTAATAATTTTTATTTTATTATTATTAGTTACTTTAACCACTTTTCTTAATTAAGTCAATTAATAATGATTTTTTGAGTTAGTTCACTAAATAAAGATTTTTGACCATTTCATTAATATTTTTCTCTCCTAAATATAATAAAATACTCATAATGGTTGGATCTTGATGTAGTCTATAATATTTTATTGTTTTACTATATCTATATCTATCCTAACATTTTATTATAAATAGAGAGGTTTCTCTCTCACTTTGTATAGATGATCATTATCATTGTTGTCACTTTGATCTTCTTACTTTCAAGCTCTCCATTGTGAGTTCAATTTCCATTTTCTTTTTGTGCAACCAAGAGAGAGAAATAAATAACAAAAGCGTAGGGATATCAAAAGAACCCTCCCACAGAGGAGGACTTCAGAGACCCATGTCCACGTTCTTCTTCTCAGGTGAACACAATTAATAAAAAAATTATTGTTTTCCATTGGGTGTTCCATCTATAGTTTTGAAATATATATTTGGATATTTTGAGTTTCTTTTGCAGGTTTCAAACAATTTTATGCAGATCTAAGGTTGAAGCTGAAGATTGTAGGGTTTCAATATATTTTTCTATTTTTATCTCCTTGTTAGGTGGATACATTACTAGCCAGAAAATTAAGATTTTGGTATATCAATCCAAGATTTTAAACCTAACAAATGGCGAATCCATTGTGATGAATCTATAGATCCATGGTGATTACGTTTTATTGTTAATTTTCTCTCTTTCTTATTTCTATTTTTAATTATTAGTGGTTTTTTTCATTAAGCACTTGTTTGTGTTTGTGTCGCAAGTTACAGGTACCAACAGCATAGGAGACGTCAAAATATGGTTTGATCCTTGAAGCGAGAGCTTCCATAGACCTAACATGTTTCTTAGGGAAAACTTGTGGTTGCCAATGGTAAAATAGGGCCACAACCTGTGTTATAATGCAAGAACAAGTCAGAAAATTGCGTTGCAACATTTTCATGTTTTTTTTTCTTTCTATTTTTTACTCTAGTCCAATTTTATCTGTATGTTAGGAGGGTTATGAATTGTCTTGTTAGTCTAATGAAGGTATTTATCTCCTCACATTCCCCACTTTGGGAGGAAGGAAAATAACCCTTTAGGGCTTGAAGTACACCTCCACCACATTCAAGGGGGATTTTGCTGAGTTGGGAATCTTCTGTTCAGATCTGTAAACCACTATTTTTTTTGAAGCATTAGCCACTGTTTTAGACTTTTGTCAAACTTAGAAATTGTACTTGAGCCCCACATAGGCCTTTGCTCCATCATCCCTTATAGTCTTCATTAGTTTCATTTTTTCTTTAGTTTGTTGTTTTCTTCCATTTCCATCCTAGATATCAGACATTCTTTGTTGGTATTTTCTACATAAAGTAGGCTTATAAACCTTAGATCTTAGCCCCATTTGGAATTTGAATTTTTGTTCCCATTTCCTTTCCTTCCTTTTATATTTTTTTCTTTTATTTTTAACCTCTTTTGGGTGGGAAATAAAGTGTCTTTATAGTTGTCTCTTTACTGTTCATTTCAATTTAATTTACAGTTTTGTCATTTACTTTTCAGTAGAAAATTTTCACTGTTTATGCAAAACCCATGACATTACACACCTTTGCACACACATTGCATATCCTAAGTGATTGAGTGCTTGGTTAGCACCTCCAATCCAAGACTATTAAAATCAACCACATAATTCTAACTAATATAGATTTAAAACCACTTGGGAACCATGAAAAAGAATCTTATAGTTAGGTTAGGGTTGGTGGGGTAGGCATACCAATAAAACCCACAAATAACATTACACTGAGACAGTGGTTATCCAAATATGGAGCTTGAAATCCTCTATTATCCGAAAATTCAAAATAAATGCTTGAGATAAAACCTATTAGAGGGGCAAGGCATAGGCTAAGGATATTGGCATTTCTCCTTGAAGCTCCCACTTCATGGTTTGGAATCCGGGTCTGCGACTATCACCCAGAAGCTGAGATTCACTCTCCCCTATTGGAAATAGGTAACATAGTTTCCATTTCTTGGATTAAAATACCCTATAGGGGTGGTTGTGGGAAGAAACCATCACTCTTACCATACCTTTCACTCAATGCTCTTCTTGCAGACATCAAATTCCACAAGTAAGAAATTGTTTGGAAGGCCATTGAAACATAATACTAAGATTTGTTTGAGGTGTAGTTAACCTTTAGGATAAGAGTCATTTTTCATTTTATATAATAAGTTTGCTTGAATTAGAGTATCAGTACATTGTAGTTAGCTTACACTTTGCACCATTGCACATAATGTTTGCTTTCTCTTTGTTTCTCTTCTTCATTCTCTTGCTCTACCCTTTAGCACCCTCTTTGTCATGACATTATTGTGACCCATAGGCATTCGTCACATAGAATCCATGGTCTTCATCCTCAGTTCCCATTAGGACATCCATTAACACCTGTTAGATGAGGAAGGGTCCCTCTCTAGTCCACCTTTGAACTCTAGTCTTTCTAATTCATCGAGTTATTTCTCAGATTTCGAGTCCTCTCAACCCCAAGCCGCTACCATGTCTAGTGTCAACACTGGCAGTAATGCCATTCCTAATGTGGGCACCAATAACAGAGGAACTATTGGTGATAACACTAGTAATACTTAACATTACCCTCCTGGAGCTAACATTAGAACCTCGCAAGGAATGACTGTCAATCAACCATTGATTACCTATATGGTTTGTTTATGTTCTCTTGAATTGAATTGACTCATTAATGACCCTCTTCTCCATGATCTGAACTAGACACACATGCCAACCAAGCTCCATATGATATTCCCAAATTCGAAGGGAATTTTGAAGAGGATCCAACTAATCACGTTAGGTCATTTCACATGTGGTGTTCCTCTAATTCTATAACAAAGTATTCCATTCATCTACACCTCTTTCAACAAACCTTCACTGGCTCTGCCATGAAGTGGTACACAAACCAACCCTGTGTATCCCATAAGGTGTTTGCGACCCTTGCCAATTCATTCTTATTACTTCCTTTAATTAGAGAACTTTTGAGGTCTAAAATTGGCCTCCTAAGAAAAATGTACAACCAAAATAAAATTTATAAGAACCAATAGGATTCAAGGTGATGATGTCAACCATGGGGGATGATTCACCATTTTTGGGGTAAAAAAGTAAAAATATTAAAAAATAATAAAGCTACTTTTGTATATTCAGCTTATCTCCCTCAAGTTTTACTCAAATTTCAAGTGGGATTATTCATTGGATGAAACATTTAATTCATCATCCAAGGAGTACCCATGTTTCATACTTTCGATGGACCCTGCTACATGAAAAATGAGAAGTACATGAAAAACGTGATTGCAATAACGTTTTTTCATGTATTTCTCATTTTTCGTGTAGCAAGGTCCATCGAAAGAACATTGGTACTTCTTGGATGAGGAATCAAATTCTGCATCCAACAAGTGTTCTCGCTCGAAATTTGAGTATTTTCTTTTTTCCTTCTAAAATTTGATGATGTAATCTAATATTATTTTATTATTTCCACTATTGTTTTATAATTTCCTTAGGAGGCCCATTTTGGACCTCAAAATTCTCTTAATGTACTTATCAGTTATGATACCAATACCAAAATTTTGACTTCATTTTGTCAAACCTATGAGACATGCCTTTCTAATCATGTCCAAGAATGGCTCATACGACATAGCTTATTTAAATCTCCAGAATTCGAAGTCCAAGTTTACATGGATTGGTTCCTGCAATCCCTCCTCACTCCAATTGGTAAATATGTCACATCTCATTTCCCTCAAACTGAAGAAGAATCCATTTAGAAGGCTTTGTAGTTTGATTTGATCTATGCCAAATTGCATTATATCTATACTGCTCCCCAAACTCCCTCGACTTGATGCTTCTTATGCATTGGGGGCATCTCATGCTGCCGATAGTGTAAATGGATAGATATCTTACCAGCAACCTTCCTCGTATCTGCATGGATCTATGGGTTATGGCCAACCTCTAGGGGGGGCCAATTCCACCTATGCTTATCTTCCCTATTATCCTTCGCGAGTTAGCTCATACCAAGGAACGAGTACATCTTATGCATTTTCCCAATCACATCAATCGATGCTAGGGCCATCTAGTACTAATCCTAGTTACCAAAATGTTATTGTGAATCCATACTACCCTTATGCATTGCCCAGTGCTCCAGTCCTAATGGCACCAACACCTCAGCCTCCCATTCCTCAACTCCCTCTGCCACGACAACAATCACCTCCATAGGGGTAGGTGTACGCTTGGCATAATTTTTCTCCCACATCTCACCCCAAGAGGATGAATAAAGGGAAAGGTAACCAAAACTAGTAATCTCAAGGATACCAAGGAAATCAAGGTCATCAAACTAATGCCAATAAGGGTGATCAGTCTAATACTGCAACAAAACAATAGGATGCACAACCCAAGCAAACCAAGGCCCTTTGAATGAACAAACCTTGTGCATGTTGCAGTATTTATGGTAACTATACTCATGACTATCCCCTGCTTCCTTAGATGCACAAAGCAAGGTAAGATCAAGAAGCTACCTATAGAGGGAAGCAACCTATGCCTTCTTCTACCCCTCCCTCTTTGTAGTTAGCAGTTCTTAGAAACCCTTTCCCCCATCAATGATATGTGGCCACCTATGATGGCCAAAATTCTCATGTTCCTCCTTCTCAACAACTAGGGAACAGGTCTTATCAGATTCTCATGATGAATTCTGAAGAAGTTAGCCTTCAAATTTGGTCACGCCATTATGATTCACCTCATGAAAAATCATCCACAAAGGCGTAACCAAAAGTATCCACAAAGCCTCTTTTGTGACACAATGGTACCTTATAGATCCCTCCACTTAAGATAAAGGTCCCTTTAGGAATGTACAAAAGTCCATTACGTCAAAACACTACCAATTATTGAACCACCCATACTTATAGCATTGTCTATTACTTAGCACAATCTCCTAATTCCATGTCAATGATGAAAGTTCTCCAAAATTTCCTATCTCAAATAAAGGATCTAATATCAACTCTAGGTGTTGTGGATCTAATCCAAGTGGATATTGGTGGCCTCCCACCTATTCCACCTAGAACTCCAATCAGTTTCATCAGTTTCCTTGTTTATAGTAGCATTTACTATTTTTAGTAGTTTTCCAAGTCCTGAAGTTCGAGAGAAATTTTGACCCCCTAAATGTAGTTTTTTAGGTCCACAACAATTACATAGCTATAGGCTAGGGCATGTGGAAAATCCTATAGTACTTGAATCAATATTTCCAATGAGGTATTGTATGTGCCAAACAAAGATAATATGACCAAGTTACGACCTCGGGAAGTTGGCTGCCCAAGTAACCCCAATGAGGCCCACAAACTCTTGGCGTTCCATCTCTCGGGGTTATGGTTTTGGTTGTTTAGGGTTTTCCCTTGTTATTCAATAATAAAAATTCCCATGAGTCTCATTGTAACACAATTTATAGGTATGTAGATGTTTCATCTCTTCTCAGAGATAAGCTACCATTGCCCAAGTTGGTTTATTTCCATTTTTGTATGTAAGCACATTTCAATTCTTTGATATTAATGAAATGAAGTTTTATTTCTGCTGCATCTCTATGTTTATGTGTATATCTATATTTTTTTGTATTCCTTCATAAGTCTAGATCAGTGGTATTAGAGAAATATGATCTTTCTATGTTTTTCTTTGCATGTCCCCAACGAGGTTAGGGTATAAGGAGTTAGGGCTCGAACTGGTTGAACCTTTGCAAGACTATCCTTGCAAATCCCAGTGACCTCCCATGGCAAAAGAAAATAAATATGAGTGGACTGGAGATCCTTTCAAAAAAGCTCGAGGAAACCCTCAAGTGACAAAGGAACACGATGACGGATAACTTTTCCCAGATCTTTCGATGACTACCCACAGGTGATGCATCTTCATCTAGCAACCACTCTGGAGGCACCACTCCTTTTAAGGTACACATTAACTTTGAAATTTCAAGGCAAAATATATGTAGATGTTGTAGATAGATGGTTAAATATATTGGAAGGATATTTTTCAGTTCATGACTTTTCCAATCTAGAAAATATTACTTTTTCACTCCTCAAAGCCACCCCACATGTCAAGGATTGGTGGGAAACTTACTGTGAACAAAAGGATGAGAGGGAATCCTCAATGTTTTCAGCCACACCCACTTGGAATTATTTTCGAGATGCCATCAAGGAACAATATTACCCTGTTGGGAGATATGAAGATAAATACATAAAGTGGACCATGCTGCGATAGGGAAGAGACCAAGATGTGTCAGAGTTCACAAATGTTTTCCATACCCTTCGCATGAATCTGGGTATCAAGGACTCTGAGTAGCATTTGGTACTCAAGTACTGCTACTGTCTACAAAAGTACATCTAGGATGAGATGGAGTTCCTGGACATCCCTCGCTTGGCACTGCCTATCGATACATTATCAAGATTGAACATAAATTTAAAAAGAAGAAGTGATACTCTAGATCTGCGAATCTAAAGCAAGGGAAAGGTATCTCCAAACTGATAAACAAAGGACAAAGCAAAGGCGGGGTGACCCAAGACAACCCGTCGAAGCCGCAAGCAAAGAACAACACCATGAAGGTAAAGAAAGATATAGGGAAATTATTTGAGTTCCATAAGAGCCCCACTCACAACACAAGTGAGTGTCGAGCCAACCAGTCACTAGTGGCCAATCTAAATGCTTTTGAATCAGATGCTTGTTCTGACTTTGAGTTAGAAACCGACAAGGGGAATGACAAAGGGAAGTAGATTATCGATGCGGAGCCTAGTGCCACCATTTCCACCACCAAGATCCAGAAGGATGAGCTTGGAGATCTAGAGGAGGGGGAGTGACTCTTCCACTCATAGATGTGGGTGAAGGGTTCTCCGCTGCAGTTCATTGTCGACGATGGGAATCAAAAGAACCTGATTTCAGTAGAGGTCGTGAAGAAGTTGGGCCTACCAACCACATCACACCTGCAGTTGTACACCATCGGGTTGCTTCACCAAGGGAGATATCTCCATGTCAGCCAACAATGCCACCTTCCCTACAACATCAAGTCCTTCACAGATGAGGTGATGTGTGATGTTTCTCCTCTTGAAGTTTGTGATGTATTATTAGGCCAACCATACTTGTGGAAGTGACATGTTGTGTATGAGTCTATGCCTCACACTATTATTATTATTTTGGGCAATAAGTTGTAAAAGATACCAAAGGTATCACTACCTACCGCCATTTCTTTGATCACTGTGAAGCAATGCAGTAAGATCATTTCCCAGATCGGGAAATTTGTTTTCCTTATGATTAATCCTCAAGGCAAGAAGAAGATTGTGGCCATGACCTCCTGATAGGACTCCTCCACATGGAAAAAACATATGGACAAGGCTGTGGAGGAGTACATGGACATCTTCACCTCCTCATAGGGGTACCTCTACAATGTCAGGTCAAGCACTCCATCTATCTAAACCAAGTGCGCCATTACCAAATGGACTGATCTATTGACTCTCTGTTATGGAGAACGATGAAACCAAGAGGCAAATTCATGAGATGTTATAGAAAGGGCACATCAAGCCAAGTTCATCACCCTACGAGAGCATGATCATGTTGGTACAGAAGAAGGATGGGACCTGGAGACTCTGTATTAACTATCAAGAATTGAACAAGATCACTGCATGGAATAGGTATCTAATCCCACGAATTGATGAACTTATAGACCGGTTAAGGGGCCAAATATTTTAGCAATATTGACTTGAATTTCGGTTATCACCAAATATCAATTTAACCCTCTGATGTGTGGAAGACTACCTTTAAAACCAAGGAGGGCCTTTTCGAATGGTTGGTCATGCCTTTCAGGTTGATGAATTCCACTACAACCTTCATGAGGCTGATGGAAGAAACCTTATGATCCTTAAATAAATCATTCATGGTGGTGTATTTGGATGACATTCTAATCTTTAGATAGAGTTGGGAAGAGCACCTCCACCATATTCAACAGGTCCTCCAAACCCTGTGGAGACACAAGTTGTGTGCCAATTTGGAGAAATGAACTTTTGGTATGACCCAGGTTCAATATCTGGGGTACATCATTGATGAGAAAGGTGTGCATATGGACCCAACAAAGATACAAGTCATTCAGGATTGACCAGCCCCAACCACTCTAATAGAGGTCCGCATCTTTCTAGGCCTTGTCAACTTCTACCGCGGGTTTGTGTTGGGATTCTCTCATATTAGTTGGCCTTTGAGTCAAGTCACCAAGGGTGGAGCAAAAGAAAAGTTCTTTTGGTTTGAATCCCAACAGAAGGAGTTTGCTTAGTTGAAGCATTGCCTCTGCTCTGCACCAGTGTTCACATTGCCAGACCCGCAACGACCATTTGAGATCGAGATAGATGCTTCCAACTACGCTTTTGGTGCAGTTCTTACTCATCAGGGGCATCTGGTAGTGTATCATATTGAGACACTTTCAGACATAGTCCGAAAGTATCCCACCTATGACAAAGAGATTTATTCCATTATGCAGGCCTGCAGACAATGTAAGCATTACATTATGGGGAAGGAAATGGTAATCCACACATACCATTGACCTCTGTAGTTCATACAAACATAGGGGAAGTTGCAGAATGATCGCCATAAAAAATGGTCCACATATATGCAACAATTCCATTTGAAAATTAAGTACAAGAAGGGAAGCACCAACAATGTTGCAAACTGCCTCAGCCGACCGCTGGTCATGGTGCTAACCACGTTTCTCGACTCTTGTGGGCATGAGTTTGTGGGTTGACCACATATTTACAAGAGCGGTCCATAATTCAACAACATATACCAGAGACTCCTGGAAGGCAAGAAAGTTCCAAAATTTCACCTCCAAGACGCACTATTATACCACTTGGGACACCTCTTTGTTTCTTCAAGCGAGAGTGCCAATATTATTTGGGAGGTGCACTACAGTCAACTCACTAGACATTTTGGGGTAGAGAAAACAATGGCAGTGCTGCAGAAGTATTTTTATTGGCTGAACCTTCGACAAGATGTTGGGAAGTACATTAGATCCTGCATTTCCTGCGCCATTTCCAAACCGACCATCAGTCGACCTTATGTCGGGCCTTCCTTCTACTAAGCATGGCACTGACTGCTTTTTCCTGGTCATTGACAGATTCTCTAAGGTGGCCATTCTGTATTCCTGTAAGAAGAGTATCACAATATAATCCATTGCTAAGATCTTCTTTGATTGAGTGTGGGTACACTTTGGGAACCCACAATCCATTATCTCAGATTAGGAAAATAGGTTCCTACATACATTTTGGTCAAGTATTTGGTCGATGTTGGATACCAAGCTCACCAAGTCCACAACTTTCCACCCCCAAACTGATGGCCAAACAGAGGTCATCAACAGGATGATCATACATAATATGTGCATGTACAACTCGAAGCATCCATGCACATGGGATGAAATCCTCCCTTATTTCCAACACAACTACAACAGATCTCTCCATAGTTCAATTGGCCACAACCCCTTTCAAGTGGGATTGGGATTCCAACCACTATGTCCCATTAATGTGGCCATACCATTTGCAGCTACTCAGGCAGATTCAACTCATGTGCAATCCGAAGTTGACAAGGATAACAACTTCATTGAGTGCATTCATCACATCCTCCAACAGGTCCATGACATATTGGACAAGTCTAATGCTGAGTACAAGCAACGACATGATCAACATCGAGTGCCACACAAGTTCCTGGTGGGTGACAAAGTTTGGCTACATCTTCAAAAGGGACACTTAGCTGGGCCCCACCTCAAGATTTTCCTGCTCTAATATGGGACATACACCATCACCAAGGATGTAGGGGACAATTCCTTCAAGATCAACATTCCACCATTCCTTGGCTTGCACCTAGTATTCAATGTGGACCACCTTCGTCCATAATTTCCACCATTGCTAGACACATCTGGCATTGCATAAAAAATCACACCAACAGAGTTAAACCTGGACTGAATGGAACATGGCACATCTAATTAGATAACGGACATGCAGATCAAGAACACTCACCAATAGAGGATCCATCTATATCTAGTTGTTAAAGCGGGTCAACTCCTTCACCAGGGTAAGTGGTTCACCACAGACCAGGTTCAATAAAAATATCCTCACCTCTTGGAGACTCTGCATGCAATGGGGACCATTAATTCCTAAGGAGATAGGACTGACCCATGTGGATATTAGTGGCCACCCTCCTATTCCACCGATACCTCCAATTGGTTTCATCAATTTCCTTGTTTACAACAACATTTACTATTTTTAGCAGTTTTTTAGGTCCTGAACTTCCGGCGCAGTTTTGACCCCCTAAACATCATTTTTTTGAGGTCCACAGTAGGCTTATAGTTATAGGTTGGGGCTTGTGAAAAATACTAAAGTAATTGAAGAGATATTTCCAACAGGGTATCGTACGCACCAAACGAAGACAATATGACCAAGTTACAACCTCAGGAAGTTGGTTACCCAACTAACCCCAATGGGGACCACAAACTCTTGGTGTTCCATCTCCTGGGGTTAGGGTTTTCCCTTGTTGTTCAATAATAAAAATTCCTAGGAGCTTGATTGTAACACAGTCCAGAGGCATGGAGCCGCTACATCACTTCTCAGAGATAAGCTACCATTGCCCGAGCTAGTTTATTTCCATTTCTATATGTAAGCATATTTTAGTTCTTTGATATCAATGAAATGAATTTTTATTTTTACTGCATCTCTGTGTTTATGTGCATATCTATATTTTGTTGTGTTCCTGCATAAGTCCAGATCAGGATCCTTCAAATGATCACATGATTGTCTTTGATGTTGACAAATCACATCATCCTCACCTTCCTCCCTTTGTTTCCTTTCAGATACCAATCTCCATCAAGAACACCATTGGCCAATGATGTATTGTCGATGAAGGTTATCTTGAACTTTCACCATCAACTATCACCCTCCGTGCATATGATGGCTGCCTTTCGAAACCTATCGGTTTGTACCAAAATTATCCCATCACCATCATTGACAAGCATGACATGATTGATGTTGAAGTCATCAATGTGCCTCTTGATTATAACCTCTTGCTAAGTTGTAGTTTCATGTATGTTATGAAAGCAATCTCTTCTTCTATATTTCATACCATGAGCTTCCCTCATAACGAGAATATTGTCATTATTGACTAGTTGACATACTACGACCCCTAGTAAGACATCCTCTCAGAATAAAATTTCTTCAACGAAAGGAAACAATTCAATGCCTTCATTGACTGAAATAATTCTAGGGGTCTATAAGGATTCCTTGTTTCTTGGGGCATATAATGGCCCACCGTCTATTCCCACTGAGCCTAGGTCTTCAAATGTTTGCATGCAAGATGATACCTCTTCCTATGAGCTAGCTCAACAACAGTTTGTTTCTTCAAACTTAGCTGGTGCCTTAGTAGAATTTCCTCTTGGACACCATCCATTTGGCCAAATACCTTTCCTATTTCCACCACCAGGAATAGTCACCACCCCTATGGCAGCGATGCTAATTTTCCCCACTTTACCTTGGGGATCCTCGTATGGTATATTGATCCTCCCCAAAACACCCCTCCCAATAAGCTCAAACCTTACATGGATTTGACACTGGTAAAATTGGTTTCCACTACCCTACCATTGCTTCATTTCCACTGAAACCTTAGTAGGAATCTACCCCTATTGTGAAAGAAATTGGTGAGGGGGAAATCTAGGAAAGGGTGGGAAAGATAAGGCAACCCAGGTGGAAATTTCTCCATCTACAACACCTAAACCTATTCTCCCTTCACTTTGTTCGATATCCATGGACATTCCAACAACAATTTCCCTACTCTTTTCCATTTAAAGAGTGTAATTTCTAAGTATGAAACTTAGCCAGACCTAAATGTACCTGAGGTGCAAGTCACCTTATCTGAATTGTCCAAAAAGAACAACTATTTACACACAAATCATCCATGCACTTTTTGTGATATGTACAAACATTATTCTGATTGTTGTACTCATCTCCAATATTTTTGAAATATCCTTATTGTTCTTCGTGAGATATATGCTAATATTAGTGATGCCTCAACTCCTCTACCTACGACCCCTTTCACCACTTTGTTGCCAAGGTAGGGGGCTACTCAACCCACTATCGTGATTCCTCCTCATGATGTGGAAATGGCAGACAATTCCTTGCCCATTTTTTATATTTCATTATCCATGGGATCAACATATTCAGACACCTTGGGAATGTCTGAGTGTGTTTCTTTAGATTCACCTTCTAAAGTTACTTCAACCTCAACATTGGTTGGCCTTAAATCCACTTGTCATCAATATCCCCCAGAATACATTATGCATGTGAACCATGTCTTCCATGATGATGATTGGTTAAATAACCCTTTACATCGAACCTAGAAATTCAAACCACATTCATCTTGTGGCCATTACATTATCACATAATGGTTGGGTAAGGGGGCATCCACTTTTGAGGGTCCAAAAGAAAATATTTTCCCCAACCCTAATATTGCATTGGGTAATGCCGACTCTAGTGCCACTATTCTTCCCCATCTTGAAGAATTTCTAGAGTCCCATACCACTCCAGATCACCCTATGGATGATCTATTTAATCATTCCTACATCTCACATCAACAACCTAGTCCCTTAGATGTTGTTTTTATTCAATGCTCGTTTTGCCTAGGTGAGCATCAATTCATCATAGCCAAAGCCACTCTTTGGTATGGTGACACCAACCAAAAAATTTAGTCCATATGACTCACATATGCAGTTCCATATGATATTAGCATTCCACCATTACTTTTCTCCCATTGTATCCATCCATTCTTCCCATAAGAATACAATCACAATAAGAAATGGAAACAACATAATAGCATGCATAATCATATTATGTATCAAAATCATATAAGTGTTTGGATTCTCCCATTCTAAATACACCTAACTTGCCCACCGCATGCTACATGCACCTCCAACAATGGGGAACCATTCCGACCTTTTCATACCCAATTAGTCCCAAATATCATCATATGATGAGGGGTAGTATCTCATGCTTGGGAGCATGATGCTCCCCTTGGCCACCTTCTCACTTGATTGACATCAATCTTGGTTAAAACCCCAATTATCTAGGTAAGTTCGATTATCCTTTCATTCCTTTGGTAGCCTATTCTACTGACCTATCCAGAAATCCATATACACATCGCATATTGTAGATGATTGATAACATATATTCAAACATTCTACTCTATGTGATGGTATGCTTACCACCCAGTCCCCCCTGTTTGACATGGTGGGCAGGGGTGATTCTAGACCTCCTATAGTAGTTCATTCCCATAATCTTTCTTACCTTTATTATTCACCAAGAACCATCATTCCAAGAACAATTAAGGAATCTATTAGTGGCCTATTTCCCCCCTTTTTGAACCATTTCATCCCTTTTTTTTTATTTGATACTTCGTCATGAAGACATTTTTTCCACGATGTTTCAAGTCCCCCCTTATTAAAATCCAATATCTTCATATTTATCACTCATGCTCTAACATTGCTTTGTCTTTGAAACTATATAATTATGTGTCAATTTTTGTCATGAGTAACCTCTTTTTAATCATGTTTTGATGGTCCCCTTTGAGCCCATTCCCTATGACAACATCATTAAGTCACCCTTGTTTAGAGCATCAGAGATGAGTAGCTCTTATTCCCGGCCTTTGTATTCCAACCACATGTATATGGGAATCTTTGTATCATTGTATTACTTTTTCGCTCATTGATGCAAACACACCATGTATCATGTATTATTTTTCTCAGATCCACATTGTTGGGCATACCAATATTATTTGTACTAAGTTATCTCGACAGGTATGGGTATGCCTCCCCCACCTCATTGAGGTCATGTACACACCATAAAGGAGACTTTTCCTTGACAAGTAGCTCTTGCCTCCTTCGGTTATAGTTCTTCCCTATGCTAAAGTCTCTCTCTATCTCTTTCCATTTCCCCCTTTGTTGTATAGTGAAAGTGAACCTACAATGTATTTCGGTCATACATTGTGCTCCTAACACTTATACATTGGGGGGCAATCTATTATCACCTAAAAAATGATCAGTTAGCCATTCTCCAATAGGATGATCGAAATACATAATGTAGCATGGATTTTACACATTAAAACCCACTTTCACCATAGGAAATATTTTAGAAAAATAATTCTTCGTAAGCTATTTCTGTTTAATTAATTTACCCACTTGAAAATAGCCCATAAATTATTTATTTAATTTCGTGTTATTTTCATATTTTTACCCATTTAGTGAAAATAATTAAAAACATTTTGACTCTTTCATAGGAATACTTAAATAAGCCATTATTTACTTATTATTCCTTTATCTTTACACATTTCTCTTATGAAATAAATATAAGATCACTATTTAGTAATTATTTCTAACTTATCTTGACCATATATTCTTAAATTAAGTAATAATTCATTTTTTTTATTAGTTACTTTAATCACTTTTCTTAATTAACTCTATTAATCATTAGTTTTTGAGTTAGTTTACTAAATAATAGTTTTTTACCATTTCATTAATCTTTTCCTCCCCTAAATATAATAAAATACTCATAACAGTTATATCTTGATTTGGTCTAATAATATTTTATTGTTTAACTAGATCTAGATCTATCCTCACATTTTATTATAAATAGAAAGGTTTTCCCCTCACTTTCTACACATATCAATCATCATTGTCGTCACTTTGATCTTCTTACTTTCAATCTCTCCACTGGGAGTTTAGTTTCCTATTGCAAACCCATTTTTTCTTCACAAAATTAGTTTGGTTAACCTCCTTTCAACTCAGACTAGGCTCATACTCACAGACATTTGGCATATGTGAAGTTCAGATATGTGCTTGACTTATGGGTAGAATTCTAGGATCTTGGATATGTGGAAAAGGAGCTCAAGACTGTGGCATAGTTTCTTGGACATGTGGCAAAGTATCTTAGATCTGTGGCATAAAACCTTAAACTATGGAAAACCACATATCCATTGATAGAAGCCCGGACCTGTGGCATCCAAGCACTGAATCTTAGATTGTGGCATATCTCAGGATGAGGAATAAGGATAGGAGCTCAAACCTGTGGCATATGAGCTGATAATTGTGACAAGTTAAGATTTGTGTGAGGAAACAAGCTTGGACCTGTGTGTGGAGAACAACTCAAACCCATATATTCTTGCAGAGACAAAAGGTTCATTCTTGGAGGAAACCTTGTAGTCTTGTAAAGACTTGGAGTAGATTTTTGGAGAAGGATTAAAGGCAATAGATCTTGAAGAGTACCTTGGAGCAACCTTTCAAAGTATCTCTAAAGTATAGTTAAAGAAAAAATTGAGTATTAAAGTATGTCTTTTAGAGCACGTTTAAAGCAACTGTGTTCGAAGACATTTTAAATATCTTGTAAAGTAAGTTCTTTTGTATTTTTTTTTTGATTAAATTGGAGCTTGGAGGGATTGGAGTAATGGTTGTTGACAAGTTGGATCTTGGGTGTTGTAAAGTATAACTAGGTTTGGTCTTCATAATGACATGTAATTATGATTTTATGTAAGAGATGTAAAGAAGAAAAATAAAATTATTGTAATGCTTGCATCATTTGGTTTCATGAGCAAGAGCTTTTTTTTTTTTTTTAGTATAGGCTCCCATTGAGATCTCTTAGGAATTTTTTCATCTATTCTTAAAAGTATAAAGACTAATTGTCATGTAATGAAGACATGTTACACACTGTAAAGGGTCACACTTGTCTATGTAAAGTCATCCTCCAAGACCTTGTCAGTAGCCCTCACGAAATCGGCCTACAACAAAGGAAGAATCAAGAAGATGAAGTCGACTTCTCTACAAAGTAAATTCAGCCTATTCCTAAGATCATATCAACCTAAAGGACATGGGAAAACATGTATATATACAAGTACTCGACCTCACTTGGAAACAATAAAAAATCGGTCAAGAAAGTCTAGAAAGAAGTACGAAAAACATACTCCGAGAAGTCTCTATCTTAGTGAAGCAAGAATAAAAGGAAGAAAAGTTTGTAGAGTAATGTTTTGGCTAGTATATCCTCCCAATTGCAAAGCCAAAAGATACGAAGGTTCCACAAGAAGGTCGAAGAGCTTGCAGCCACATTAGAGTGATCTTGTTTGGGTAAAAGATCTCGATAGAAGGAGACAAGTAGCAGAGGATTAGGTCTCTCTCTTGCGACCTCAAGGAAGCCGAGAAGAAGGATACAAAGATTCTAAAAGGAAGCCGGGAAGAAGGAGACCGAGATTATCAAGGAAGCTGAGAAGAAGAAGAAGTGTTAGGAAAGAGGCTAGTGACTTGGTTTTAGGAGGACTCAAGTGCCAAGGGTCACTGCATGGTCTTGGTGTTTGTCAATTGAAGATATATAAGAATAATTTCATTTGGGTTTTCATTTCAAAGGGTGAGAGGTTTTGGTCCTAGCTAACATGCCTACATACTGTGTCTCTTGTCTCTCTATTTTTTCATGATATGGTAATTGTCTTGATGAAAAGAAAAAAATAATAAGTACAAGAAAAGAGAATATTCTAATTAATATTCAAAAGCCTATCACAAGAAGTTCTCATAAGCATAGAAATCACTTAACCATTGATGCCCTAGATTTTTCAAAATGGTATCAGTGCTAAGGTGCTAAATTCAAGAAGGGGCATCTAATCAAGAAGACACACAAAGATTGAGTTTCAAGGAAGGATCAAAGCAAGACAAAATATATCGAACAAGAAATTAGAAACCCTAGTAGCACCTTCAGATCATCATTCGTCCATCATCTAAGAAGTGAAAGATTTCTAAAGACTAAAAGAAGGAACTTCTTATCCTTAAAAAGAATCATCCAAAAAGCATGAAGTTCATGTCCACCAATGAAAATTTGTTTAATATTATGTCTTCTCAAGTAAGTACGTTTTCTCTTATAATCTAGTAAAAATGACTTCATGTTTCAAGGAAAGTCATAAGTTTGTTGGGATAGAAAAATTCCTTGCATGGAAAGGAAGGATGAACATAGGCCTCGAAATAAATGAAGTCATCGATCATGTCCATGGAAATATCTCCAAGAAATTCGAAGATCAAGCTCTGTCTGAATATATGGACTAATATCTAAGGGCTCAAAATATTCTTAGGGAATCCATCAAAGATTCGCTCATTTCTCCAATAGCCGAGCTAGAGACATCAAAAGAGATATATGATAAGCTGATAGAACTATTCTATGAAAATACAATGAGAAGGATCATATCACTTAGATCTCATCTATATAAATTGAAGGTATCAAAGAATGAAGGGATATATTCATTCCTTTCAAAATCATCTGAAATAAAAACTCAATTGTAAGACCTAGGAGAGATGATATCTGATAAGGAAATGATCTCCATCATTATAAATACACTAACTGATGAAAAAGGTAACCTCATATCCAATAAGGAAGAGGAAGCTATCCCATTCACCAATTTATGGAATCTATGTAAGATAAAAGAAAACAGGTTGAAGGGACAATATGATGAAGAACCTAGAAAAAGGAGTCGAACAGTTACTAAAGGAAAAAGAAAGTTCAGAAAATTTAATCCTCAAAATAAAATTAAGAAAATGACTAAGTATCAGTGCTACCTATGTCATGAATATGGACACTGTAAAAGAGGTTGTCCTCAAAGGGACAATAACAAAATAAATCAAGAAGAAGCCCATATTGCGAAAGAAGTGGAAGAGCTTGAAATAAAGAAGTCGAAGAAGAAGTAAGAGATCTCTACTATGACTGTCAAATATTCTTCTATATAGGTAGGAAGCTTTATAAATAGGATGCATCATAGTAGAGAATGACATCATAGTAAAAGCATTATTAACTCATGATAGAGGTAACATGTAAAATGTTTGGGATAAAAATCTATATCTATATAGGGTATAGCTCTTGAAAACCTCATTGAAAGATACTTATGAAAAAGGAAGAAGTAATATAGGACAAACTCATCATACATCAGTCTAAAGATAACATCTACATGATAGGATATGCAATATCCTCAAGATTCTCTGATAGAATATTCATTGCAAGGTTCACTGATCATGAGGGGAGGCAAGTGTTTCATAAAAAATTCCAAGCCTGTGGAATTCAAGGTATCATGGTATGATGACATAACAGTGAAGCAGATCAAGGGGATGAAGCTCCTTCAAAGGAAGATACAGGGGAAGACTAAATGAATCAAAGAAAAAATGAGGTATGTATATATATTATGGAAGTCATGTCTTATGATTGCAGACAACATAGATCACTGCTCTATCTTAAGAGGCATGATCAAAGAAAGGATCTCCTCCCTCAAAGGGATGCAGGAATGCATGGGTCACATATTTACTAGATTAAATCAACATAATATTTCCTCATGTGGTGCATGAGGTGGTTGACCAGAATAGAGAAACTATGAAGCTCCTGGGAATGAAATGTGTGGAGAAAGGAAGGAAGAGATCATGAATTATGCAACAATGGTAAAGGCAATCAACATCCAAAAGATTGAGAATATTTTACTATGATATCTCCCAGAAAAATATGAAGACCCTTATGGAAGTATGGAAAAGATGGAGACCCTTGAAAATTCATATATTTGGAAATGTGTCAACATGTGCATAGGATGTTGATTCATACAAGAAGATTTCATGGTGAAAAGCCTTCACAAAGGTAATTATGATTTAAGTGTTCATTACTTATTTATGAACTAGTATCTACATGGGCTTATGCAGGAATACCAAAGGGAAGAACTATGGAAATATTCCTAGATAACCACATTGAAAGATCAAAGACCTTTCTGGAAAGGAAAGTGTGATGAAGGTAGCATAACATGAAGCAATACTAGATGTTGAATAATAGTACACTTTCTAATGAGAGGGATGGTTACCTGACTATTTCATGGATGAAAGGGATAGATAGTTTGTGCCCTATGTATAAGTCCCCAAAGCAAGAAGACTCTTTGAACAAAGAAAAATACATGACATCGAAGGAATAAGTTATTCTAGCAGCTAGTTGTCCCATCATCTCCACCTGAGGAGCTGCTGAAGGTCCCTAATTAAGAGGGAATCTAGAAACAAGTTTCTTACTTACTTGGAAATTCCTAAGTTAAGAAGAATCTTAGGAATTAGTAAATTGGTCCTCCCTAATTGAGAGGGAGAGATAGACACATTATTCTTGTCTTCACTTGAGAAGACAAAATAGAGGATTGGGTAATCATTTGGCATCCGATACTCTTTGATGTTGTGATAGGGCATCTAAAATAAGAGGAATCATGGAGAAATGATACCCTTTGAGGGTTGGGGAGCCCAAGATAAGAATAGTCCTCATGGAACACACCCTGAGAACCCAGGTGAGGTATGTTCCGAGAGAGACAATCATGATGAGAGTGTCTATAAATCATTAGGTCTCGCCAACATTTTTCTCAGATATCGTGGAGAGATAAAGCTATTAGTCAAGGCCTTGATATGTGAAAATGCTGGTTGATATGATGCTAAACAAAAAGGTTACCAATCCAATTCTTCTTATGAGAAATTATTCAGATTGAGAATGACCAAGTACCATTATGAATACCTCGATAGGTAAGAGGGAGTATTGTAAAGTGTAACTAGGTTCGGTCTTCATAATGACATGTAATTATGAATTTATGTAAGAGATGTAAAGAAGAAAAATAAAATTATAGTAATGCTTGCATCATGGGTTTCATGAGAAATAGATTTTATTTTTAGTATAGGTTCCCATTGAGAGCTCTTAGGAATTTTTTCATCTAGTCATAAAAGTATAAAGAGTCATTTTCATGTAATGAAGACATGTTACACATTGTAAAGAGTCACACTTTTCTATGTAAATTCATCCTCCAAGACCTTGTCACTAGCCCTCATGAAATCGGCCTACAATGAAGGAAGAATCAAGAAAATGAAGTTGACTTCTCTCCAAGGTAAATTCAACCTATTCCTGAGATCATGCCAGTTTAAAGGACATGGGAAAACATGTATATATTCAAGTACTTGGCCTCACTTGGAAGCAATAAAATTTTTGTCAAGCAAGTCTAGAAAGAAGTGCGAAAAACATACTCCAAGAACTCTCTATCTTAGCGAAGCAAGAAGAAAAGGAAGCAAAGTTTGTGGAGGACTATTTTGGGTAGTATATCCTCCCACATTCGAAGCCAAAAGATATGAATGTGAAAAATAAGGTCAAAGAAGTTGCAACCACATTAGAGTGATCTTGTTTGGGTAAAATATCTCGATAGAAGGAGATGAGTAGTAGAATATTAGGTCTCTCTCTTGACACCTCAAGGAGACTGAGATTCTAAAATGAAGTTGAGAAGAAGGAGACTGAGATTCTCAAGGAAGCCAAGAAGAAGAAGCAATTTTAGGAAAAAGACTAGTGACTTGGTATTGGGAGGACTCCTATGTCAAGGGTCATTGTTATGGTCTTGGTGTTTGTCAATTGAATATCTATAAGAATAATTTCGTTTGGGTTTTCCTCTCCAAGGGTGAGAGGTTTTGACCCTGGAAAGCAAGCCTACATATTGTGTCTCTTGTCTCTCTATTTGCTCATCATATGGTAATTGTCTTGATGAAAAGAACACAATAATAAGTACAAGAAAAGGGAGTATTCTAATTAAGATTCAAAATTCTATCACAGGAAGTTATCATAAGTAGAGAAATCACTTAACCATCGATGCCCTAGATTTCTCAACATTGGTATCCTTAAGAAGCCCAAGTTGGAGCTTGGATGTGTTGAGAGGATTGGATTCCTCAAGTAAAACAAGTTGGAGCATGGGTTTGAAGTGAGGATTGGAGTCCTCACTTAAGGTTGGAGACTTGAAAATAATTCAAGAATTTGTTATATAGATTGGAGCCTAAATTGTTGTAAAGGGGGATTGGAGTCCTCATCATCTTATTAATAAAATTATTTTGTTCTTGTTCATGTTTTTGTGTCCTAGTTTATTTTGCAATAAAAATCTTAATTGGCATAGATTAATAGTTGGAACGAAATATTGATTCACCCCCACTCTTAGTATTTCCAACAATTGTTATGAGATCCAACTTCTTCAAAGAATAACCTAACAACTAGAAGAAAGGTTTTGAGTCACAATGGGTAGTAAGGATGTAGGAAATAACGAAGTATTGTTCATGGAATTCATAGATGATATTGATGAACCTAAAGAAGAGGAAGAAGGAAATATAGATGAATTGTTGATCAATGCTATTGAAGAAAACAAAAAATTAAGAAATAAGATCATCTCTCTCAAAAATGAAAATAAAGAGAAAAAGAGGATAGAAGAAATATTGAAAAAATGGCTAAAGGAAAAGGAAGAGATCTATGAGAAATTGGAAGTTGAAGTGGCCTCTCTAAAGAAGGAATTGGACCAGGTCAACAAAATTTTGAAAATATCTCAAACCATTGATGTCATCCTCAACGCTCAAAGACCACAACATGAAAAATAAGGGCTTGGCTACACAAGTGAATCATCCAAATCTAAGGAGAACACTAGTGCTCATCATGAAGAAATATTAAAAACCTATGTTGATGCTCTTCAAAATTATCCTAGAGGAGAGAAACAATTCCATCCAAGCCAAATATCTCCTTACAACAATTCAAGGAATGAGAAGATTTAAAAAAATGCCACATCAAGCGAAGGCTATCCTAACAGGTACCAAACTATTTTCCTTGGTCATTGTTTCTTTTGCAAAAAATTTGGTTACCAAGCTAAGAATTGCAAGGCTTATGGAAATAATAAGAATGTTAACTCAAGGAGGTGTAGGACCAACTTCCCAAATAAGTATATTGATTCAAGGAGACAGACACGATCAAGACTTATGAATTATTTGATTCCTTGTTGAAGTATAGTCTAAATACTCCAAATGTAATAATCCAGGCCATGAAGCTCAAAATTGTCCACTTGAGTTGAAATAAAAGGAATGGAGAAGGAAATAATCCACTAAGGAAAATGTGGTCTACCTTTGTGTGCAAGGAAAACCAATGGTATGTGGATAGTGGATGTTCTAAACATATGAAAGGTGACCAAACTAAGTTTATCTCACTCAGCAAAATGGATGGAAATGTGACTTTTGGGAGTGATCATGCCAATATTGTTGGAAAAGGCACAATGAGACTTATTGATGGCAAAGGAAAAGCATAAAATGCATTATTTTTTGATGGACTCAAGAAAAATCTTCTAAGTGTCATTCAAATATGTGATCAAGGACATAATATCATCTTTAGTGCAAATATTGTGAAATCAGATAATCATCTTTAGGGAAGCTTGTGGGAAAAGGAATAAGAACCATAGACAATGTATACATTCTCAGTAAAATACAAGAAGAAAGATGTTACATCAATAAACTAGTTGAAAGTTGGTTATGGCGCAAGTGACTAGGACGTCTAAACTTTGACAATTTGGTGAAGATCAACAAAATTCAAGACATGAGAAACATTCTCTTGATATCAAGACCACTAAATGATATTTGTCCACCATGCCAACATGGGAAGAAAACAAGGACATGTTTCAAGTAAAACGAATGCTCAACATCAAAGCCTTTGGATATCATCCATGCGGATCTGTGCAGACCAACCAGAACTCTAGCCCTAAAAGAAGAAAGGTACTTTGTATTATTTGTAGATTATTATACTATAATTATGTGGGTATTTTTCATAATATTTCAATCATAAGCTCTATAATGTTTTGAGAATTTCAATATGCTTGTTGAAAATGAAAGAAAATAAAAAATCAAGTGCCTAAGAACATATAGAGGGGGATAATTTACTTCAAAATAATTCAATGAATTTTGCGAAAGACATAAAATCAAAATGGAACTTTACATTGCTATAACTCCACAACAAAATGGAGTGGTTGAAATAAGGAACAAATCTGTAGAAGAGACTGCAAGAACAATGTTGCTTGCAACTGATTTGCAACCTAAATTTTGGAGAGAAGTAGTTAGGGAAACAATATATACTATGAACAAGGTACAATTCCTAACAAATAGTCACACAAATCCATACGAATGATGGAAAGGAAGACTTGCTTCAGTGAAATATTTCTGAATATTCATAAGTAAGTGTTTTATGAAGATTAATGATGATTCACTAGGAAAGTTTGATTCTCGAGTTGATGAAGGAATATTTCTTGGATACTCTACAAGAAGCAAGGCCTATAAATGCTACAACAATCAGTTGTGAAATATAGTTGAAAGTATTGATGTAAATATTGATGAAGATTTTCCTGAAAGAGAAGTCAAAATTAATGAAGAAGATCCCATCTTTTAAGATCCAAAAGAAGATGCTACAAATGAAGAAAAGGAACTAGAAAATGAAAATGAACCATATCAAACTCCATCAAGGGTAAAATTCTTTCAAAAACATCATCCATAAAATAAAATTATTGGTGATGTAGATGACGGAATACATACTCAAAGAAAGATGAAAAATACACCAAAAAGGAATGGAATTTCACTACTATCCATGATAGAACCAGAGAACTTCACTCAAGCTAGTAAGGATCCTCATTGGATAAAATAAATGTAAGAAGAGATGCATCAAATAAAAAATAATGGAACATGGGAGCTAGTGCCTCATCCAAAAGAGAATAATGTCATAGGGACCAAGTGGGTGTACAAGAATAAAATTAATGAAGATGTATGAATCATAAGAAATAAGGCAAGATTGGTGTGCAAGGGGTACTCTCAAATTGAAGGAATTGAATTTGAAGAAACCTTTGCTCCTATTGCCAAGTTAGAAGCTATAAGAATTCTTTTAGAATTTTCTTGTAATAAAGGATTCAAAGTTTATCAAATGGATGTAAAATCATAATTTAATGGTGACCTAAAGGAAGAAGTTTATATGGAACAACCAGAAGGGTTTGATTTAGCAGAAGGAAAAGTCTTTGTTTGCAAATTGAAGAAGGCCTTGTATGGATTACAACAAACTCCAAGAGCTTGGTATGCTAGACATGTTCATTATCTTCAACAACAAGGTTTCAAAAGAGTTGTTGGGAGAAATATTTTCATGAAGATAGATAAAGACGACTTATTAATCACACTTGTGTACGTTGATGACATGATTTTTGCTAGCAACAACGATGAGAGAAGTCATGAATTTTCCCAAAATATGTCAAAGTACCAATGGGAATGCATTCTTCTTGGGAGCTTGTCTTGTATATTGGATTATCAAGGAACAATAATCCATATCTATCCCCACAATTGAATCCGAGTACATAGCCACTGTAGATTGTTGTACACAAATATGGTGGATGAAGCCTAGCCTTGAAGGATATCAACATAGAAACAAATTGAATCCGAGTACCTAGCCGCTGTAAATTGTTGTACACAAATATGATGAATGAAGCCTAGCCTTGAATGATTTCAACATAGAAACAAATTAACCCATCAACATCTATTGTGACAACACTAGGGCAATCATACTTTCAAAGAATCCATTTACGCATTCAAAGATAAAGCATATCCCAATCAAGTATCACTTCCTTCCAGAACAAGTTGCAAAAAAAACATCAAAATGGAGTATCTCAACACTGAGGAGAAAATTGTAGATATCTTCACAAAACCTCTACCTAGAGAAGCATTTGAACATCTTCGTCAGAAGATGGGGGTCATATCTCTAACATCCCTTTAGAAAAAAACCTTTGTTATTGATTTCAAATGGGGAGAATATGACAAGGGGAGCAACATGATGATAATGGGAGTATCATAATGATAGGAGGAGAATCATGATGACATGGGGAGCAGTTTATGAGACGTTTTTTCCATCAATAACAAAGGAGGATATTGTTCGAAGAAAAAATGTTATTGATGTCAAAGGAGACACTGACTCAACGAAATGATGACAGAGGCTCATTGAGGACATCAAGCCCTTTCCAAAAATCATTTACTTGTGTTGATTTGGTAGCTCAGGTACAAATTCCCTCCTTTAGGAAGCCCTCCTCATCCTATGGAGACCCTATTCTATCCCTTGGAAGAACTTAATTTGGTCAAGGAAAAAGCATTATTTTTAATCCTGGAACCACATAATCATAGAAGTACAAGTCAACCTGGGTGAGGAAATTTGACCTCCAAGGTCATGTATAAATCGACCAAACTTGACATCATTTGGAGGCATCTCAACATAGATATTCTCATTTATTGGTTCGTACACTTTTTAATTGCAAGGCTGAGTTCACACATGCGAAAGGGAGATAGTTTACTTTCTGTTGACCGAGTTTGACTTCTGATTGTGAGTGTTTTGACCAAAATTGACAATAGAGGATTTAACTTAGTTTGACTAATAATCTGATTTGATTGGAAGGCCAAGTTGACTAGAATGTTGACCAAACTTTTCAAGAGCACTTTGACCAGTGTTGACTTCAGATTCTGGGCTAGGGTTTCTGCAGGTCAAAGCCTTTGACTAAATTATGTGGGAGATTTTTTATTGTCTTGATTGGATTTGACCAAAATTGGATGGCCGAGTTAACTATCTTTTGACTGAATTCTTTAGAATACTTTTGATTATTTACCATTGACTTGTTAGGGCTACTGCTACTGCTATTGACTTTCACCAAAATTTACATATCTGACTTTTGACCAGAGTTGAAATTTTTAGGTCATATTTGATTAGATAGTAGATTGGTATTTGGGACAGTCAAGGCTTTGACCTTTGACTCTTTGTTGATGAACTTGAACATTGTATCTCTTTGCTAAACATTTGTTGTTGGAAGATTGAATTTATTAGATAAAATGATTTCTAACTAAAGAAGAATTGTAATAAGTGGTTGTGTTAAGCATAAAACACTGGAAAATTAACAAATTTCCCCCTAACTCCTCATAGTTTGAGAGAAAATGAATTTACAAGTTGAAAAATTATATTTTTTGAAGCCAACCAACATGAGCCTACATAAAGACAAGTCAGAGCCTCCTCAAAGGGACATGTCTCTTCACAATAGGGAAATCATGTATAAATAATAAGTTGGACTCCTGATTATGGCCATCCAACTCGGTTCACACATAAAAGAGGAGTATAGCAAAAGGAAAATATTTCACAACTTGTGAACTAAGGAGGCTAAGGAGGACAAAGTCTAGTGAAATTTTATGTTGGGAAAATATTAGTTTTGGGTATTTTTCTGTGGTTGGATCTTGGGCTATAATTTTGTTTTGTGAAGGACTACTTGGATGTTAATCAGGAAGCTTAGTGAAAAATTTCAACTATGGTATGAGATTCCTCTTTTTGAAAGGACCAATTTTGACTATTGAAGTGCTCAATTTGGACAAGGGAAAGTGTATTTTTGAATTAAATCCCATATGCGCACATTTGATCAGGTCGACCCTAAAGAAAATTGGCCAATCTTGGAAGTCTATAAATACAAGTTACCTCAACCTAATTTGGACATAATCATGAAGCATTCTCCTATTATCTTCTTTGGTTTTAGCTCACACATGTCTAAGGTGGTTCATGGAGATTGGCTCACACAGGTCCGAAATTGCAGGGTCCGAAGCTCATACACATGTTCTAGGGTTTTTGGTTCCCAACTGCAGGCATGCCAAAGGGACTTTTCAGTTGTAACCACAAGCATCCAGGCCTATAGATGCGGTTGAAGGGTTTCAACTGCATGCACAACACTCTCTCCGTGCTGTTGAGACCTAGGGATTGAATTTTATAATTGACCGTAGATTTCATCAGTTGACCATAAACTTCGGTCTTTGATTACAAACATTGACAGATAACCACATACTTATGAATCAAGGTTTTTATTATTAGCATTGTTGGGTTCATCTCATGGATGTTGTTTATCTGATTTTGCTGGATATACTTATGATTGAAGATATGGATCATTGTACTCTCTTTTGCTAAATCATTCAATTCCAATCTAATAAGAAGAGTAATTTGAAAGGAT
This sequence comes from Pinus tabuliformis, assembly GCA_031772625.1. Lineage (NCBI taxonomy): Eukaryota > Viridiplantae > Streptophyta > Pinopsida > Pinales > Pinaceae > Pinus > Pinus tabuliformis. The sequence continues at coordinate 661,789,886 of CM062810.1, read as the reverse complement.
TTTCCCTGTCGTGGGTTGTTCATTGGTCTTTGACCAATATTGGTGTCTCTATGTGTGAATGATTTTCTTCTATTATTCCTTTATGTTCTGTTGCATTGATGGTGATGTTGTTCTTTCTATATAGTTGCATATGTTGTTGAATAATGTTTTAAATCTGAATAATGATATGATGTTATGGGGCGAATTTAATGTGTAAATGAAGAAATTCAATTATCTAAAGAAAAGAACATTATAGCCTTAAGAAAAAATTAACATGGTAATAGAGACGGGCTAAATAAAATTCACTGAAGATCACTCCTATGAAGACACCATTAATGGAAGCAAGAGAAGATGGAGGAGACCTAAAAGAATACTAGGGTTTGAAAGAAACCCTAGGCAATTTGGTTATTAGGGTTTGATGGTTATTATGAGGTTAGGGCTTGGAAGAAACCCTAGATTATGACAAAGCTTTGAGATATGAAATATAGAGACCCTAGCATGATCATTGTGAAGATTTTCTAGCACCTGTGATAGGTTTGATGTCACCCTAGATGAGATAATCTCAATTAGGCATTGTTTATTGATGAAGTTGATGTATGGATTGAAGACAACAATGTTATATGGTCAATGAAAAACATGACTCTTGAAGTCTGGTTCAAGAGGGAGAGCTCACCTCTCATTAAGATAAGTACTTTTTTAGTGTATGTTACTCCTTTATGTATTTACTCTCTTTTATATTTATTGATTTGATCATTGATTATAACTCTTGCATGTATATTTGAGTATTTGAACACTTCTAACCTCCTGATAAGATGTGATAAGTGGCTCCTTCTTGAGGATCATCTGAAGTGAAGGAAAAAATGGATAGTGTAGGAAGGGAAGAGCTACCATTGGAAAAATAAAAGAGGCACTTGATGAAAAGTTAACAAAGTGCTTCAGTTGTGAATGTCAAGCTGCACATGTATCTGAATACTACAAGATATGTATGGTGCATTATTTCAATGTTATGTTTTAACTACAATATGTTATGTTTCATCTGAAACTATTGATGGTGTTGGACCCACCAAATTTCAGGGGATCTCCCCAATATGAAGTCCCAATCAGACCTCATGCAGTTTGGTGTAGGAGTCCCATCCGATATAAAGGGCTGGTTACCAAGTCCTTAAAGATTTACCTCGACTCTAGCTTTCAGAACAAGATAGTGATACAATGGTGTCTTTGAAAAGAAAGGGAGGTGTACCTAGTGAGTGTGCAGTTTAAAATGTGTCAAGGTTCTTCTACTACAAAGGTGGGAGAAAGTGAGCCTCTAAATGAGAGGTAATACTACCACCCAGGAAGAGACACACATGAACCAGAAGGGTCTGTTTAATATACAATGCAATAGTCCACAACGGATGTGAAAATCATTACAACCAACAAACAAGGATAGATATGTCTAGTATCTCATAGAATAGTCCACAAGGATGGGACATCAATAAAAACCATTACAACACATTATCAATAAGATAAGCACTAAAATAACTGAAATAGTTTAACTATCTTAGTACATGTGAAAGTAAACATGAAATACAAATGTCCAAAGAATCGTATTACAAACATTCATAGTCCATGCATGAAGAACGTGCTGGCCTGAAAAGGATTTAGTTATTAAGAAAAAGTTCCAAGGCACATGTTTACAATGTACATCACTAACCCCAATAGTGGGACATTGGAGCCACTCGTTGCTCCTCAAAGAACTAGTTGATCTCTCTGATGCCTTGCAGGAGGAGCCAAGGTGAAAAGTCCCTTGCTCATACAATGAGGGGGTATATATAACCAAGGGGTGATGCTTCTCCCTTGTGACTCTTTGACTACCCTCATGACTGTTTGACTTCCTTTGAATTTTAAACTTACACTACTTTTCATATTCATGCATGTCCTTTGGAATTCCACTTCACAATACATTTGAATATAATAAACATGGTCCACAATAGTGATGTGGCATACGATCACTCATGACATGGCTGACATGACACTGCTAACATGGAATTCTTGGTGATATGGCAATGTCAAGTCACTATTGCTACTGAGTGTTGGATGTCTTCTTGGATATGATTTCTCTTCACCTCTGCATGGCTTGATGATGTAGAGTCTTCAATCATCTTTAGTCTTGGATGGTAGTGGAAAACTTATGTCCCTTTTCTTCTTCTTGATTGATCTGCTTGTGAGTTCAGCTGCAAGAGAGTCTTTAGGCATGCTTCCCTTGTTCTTATCCTTCTTCATCATCTCACCATGACTTGACAATGTACCTATTCCTACAATTCACTCATGATGGGAATACATCAATTCAAAAACCCCCTATCTAGGATGATGCATTCTTATCCATGAAATGAGCTTGGGACAAGTCAGAGACTGGGGTAAAGGGCCCAGTGACTGCACATTGCGCAGTTCCAATAGACAAAGGGAGAGATTATGCTCTAAGACTATGCAATGCACAACTAAGGGAGGCTTGAAGGACAAAACTGCATAGTTTCTGGAGGTAGTGTGATCCATATGAGGGAAAGGGCACTAGAGGAAGCATATGCGCAATTCCAACAAACAAGGAAAAGGCTTGAGGGTTGAAGATGCAAAGTGCATAGTTCAAGGCTGAATGGGAAATGAACAAATCTAGAGGTCAAGATCGAGATCTGGACTTAGGAATTGCGTAGAGTAGCAGCCCAGGAGGACAGGAACTATGCACTGCATAGTTCCAAGAACCAGGGTCACAACCTAGAGGGATAAGATTGTGCAGTGCATAGTTCAGTCGGGTCTTAGTGAAGCTAAGTTTCCTAATCGGGAATATTTTCCGAAAGTAGCTAAGTGCGGGATGGGAGATAGACCTATGATGAAACTTAACTGTGATCACACACTTAGCATACGTTGACAACATGAAAACATAGATCATCAGAACACACAAACAAAGCATTCCCCTATGTGTGACTACCTCATGACAAGATACGACAAGTGCGACACTTAAGATAGCTTTTAAGGCGATTGTGATGACACTTGCGATAATTGTCAAGAATTTGTGTATGGATGCGAAAAATGTTTACATGGTTAGGATAAATCAAATACAAAAATACCGACCTTCGAAACTGTTAGAAAAGGCTCGCAAACATTGTATGACAGTCAAACATGTGAAAAGATGACAATTAATCCAACATGAAAAAGAGACCAAAGAACTTCGAGAAATCTCATGAAATGGGCTCTAGTGTTTGCAACAACAAATGAAAAGACTAATGAAGGCTTTGAAATTTGAGTGTAATCCAAAATTTTGGAGGGTTTTGCAGTAGCTACAACACTTGGCGACACACTAGTTGAAATCCAACATCTCTGTCTTGGTTACCCTCTTTTGTGTAGGGCCTTGGTTCTTCAGGGAGTATTAATTCATCATGAAAATTACTTTGGCCTTCCCACTTACCCCATGAATAGACATGGTCCCCTCTATACCTTCTCAGTTGAACACAACATAAGATTCAACATAATCACAATGTTTCTAGTTGGGAAGGGTAGTGTAGCTCACAACTTTAAGTTTTTCAGAGTGTATTTTTTCATCTCTGATGTTGCTTCGCTGCCAGAAGATATGCATGCTTCACCTCTTTGCGTAGGAAGCCTTTCTCTTCTTTAGCCTTTATTTACTTATTTAAAGATAACTCTATATTGACACTTATTTATTTTGGGGCGGAAGATGGATCTCGACTTATTGAGAGAAAAAGAGGTTGTTCCTTCAGAGAAGCATATAGAGAACTCTGATTTAGGTTTTCTCATTTATATTTTTCCTCTTCTCCATTTCTATTAGTTGGATAAGATTGAGAAAACCAAAGTAGAAAACCAAGTATAAGAATGAGGTTTCCAGACTAGACATAGCTTCATGGCTGGACCAAAACTCTCCTTACGGATGGATCGTATTTTCCATCGAAACTTCATCGGACAAAAGGTGTAACCACCACAAGGAAGATGAACAAAAGGATATCCAAATGCTGAAGTGTCACAAGCCTCTTTATAGTTTAGCCACACACATACCTAGAAGCCACAACATATGCACAAATCTTATTCACATAACAAAAAATAAAAACAAAAAAAAAACAAAATAGAACAAAGAAAAATTTATGTACACAATGTAGGGCACATCCCAAAATTTTCATTGAAAGTATTGTTTTAAGTCTTGGCCATTGATAGGGAGAGATTAAATCTTCCTGTCAAGTGATTGAGGACGATATGTGTTCTGGCCAAGCTTTTAATGTATCGTGAATGGCCCAATCCACAGGGACTGAAACTTAGTGTGTTTGCCTTTGTCCTCATGGGATTTATCCCACTTTAAGACTAAGTCACCCACACCGAAGCTATTTTTCCCTGCAGAATTCTTGTCAAACCACCTCTTGATACGATTTTGGTGAAGTAAATTTTTTTCTTTAGCTTTCATCCTTTCTTCCTCTAGCTTGAGAAGAGTGTCCATCCTATGCTGAACTAATAGACATGGATTGCCTTGGGACTCTTGTGAAAATTGGAGAGTGGGCAAGTAGATATTCAGCGGGAGGATGGTTTCTTTTCTATACAACAAGAAGTAAGGGGAGGTGTTCAAGGAAGGTTTTGGCGTGAATCGATCATCCCATAAGGAATTCACCAAAGAAAAGTGCTAGTTTCATTGTTCAGAGAATATAGTATTTTAGATAATGCAGATAAGGTACTTGTTTGTGGATTCAGCATGACCATTTCCCCACAGATAATAATTAGCTGAATGTTTCAATATGATACCATTCTCTAATGAAAAATCATAAAGTATTAACTATGAGAAGTATGCTACATTGTCAAAAATAAGTGATGTAGGAATGTTGAACCTAGAAATGATGTTTTGTTAGAGAAAGCTAATGACTTCCTAATCGTTCACCTGAATGAGAGGAACTGCTTCGATCCACCGCGTGAAATAATTTGTAGCATTTAAGATGTAGTGGTGCTGCTTTGAGGAGAGCAAGAAAATTTCACCAATAATTTCCAAGCCCCATTGTTGAAAAGGTTCTTCCACTATAATGGGCTACAGCGAGGCTGCTGAATTCTGGTTTTTGTCAGCACAGCTTTGACAGACCGAACACTTGCGGGCATAAGCATGAGAATCTTTAAAAAATGTGGGCCAGTAGAAACCAACCTGCATAACCTTATGTGCTTTGGTGTTGCCTACAAAGTTTCCCCCGGCTGGTCCATCATGGAGATCATGCAATACATTTTCTAAATTGTGCATCTCCAAACACCTGAGTAGTACTCTATTGTGGTGCTTTCTGAACAACACCCCATGCATCAACTGATAAGATAATGCCTTAATTTTGAGTGCCCTCTTCTACCATGTGGAAAAGTGAGAGGGCATTATGTCGTGCTCAATTTATTGGCGCACGTCCGTATACCAAGATTTTATGATTATAGTGGGGGAGGCTTGCTGAATGTTATACATCTCAATCTCTTTCTCCCATCTTGCGAGCTCTTCCTATTCCTCTTTTGTGTTTACTGCTTTTTCTGCTTGTTAGAAAATAACATGACCCTTGACTGTGTGAAATGACTTGATTTCTAGATCATACTCTTGTAACCCGATCATCCAATTTGCTCTCCTTTCATCCAGCTCTTGTTAAACAAGCAGTAACCTGACTGCTGGGTGTGGAACAAATATAACATAATGGTTCTTCAATAGATAGGGCCTAAAGTTATTTACCATCTTGTACACTGCATAATCATGTTTTTCCACGGTGGGGTACTTAAGCTCTGGTCCTTGCAGACTTGCGCTCATGAAGGAGATAGGTTTTTCATTGTTCAATTCATCCTTTTGAGTGAGTACAACAAGAAGGGAGGTATCATAAGACAAAGTGTAGAGCAATAAGTCTTTATCGAAGTCTGGGCTGTACAATGCGGTGCTTCTTCTATAGATTTCTTGATATAGGAAAACACATCCTTTTCCTTTTTATCCCATTTGTAGACTACGTCCTTCTTCACCATCTCCTCTATTGGTTTGACAATCTGGGCATAGTCAGAGATGAACTTGCGAAGGAAGTTATCTTCCCAAAGAAAGACTGCATGGATTTCTTATTCATTGTGAAGGGAACCTGCGTGATTTTCTTAACCTTTTCCAGGTCTACCTTGATCCCAATTTTAACAATGATGTGTCCCAAGAGATTACCTTCAGACATTGCAAAGATACTTTTCTTGGGATTCAAGGATATTCCGTACTTGCAACATCGCTAAATTTTTTATTCAAGTGGTGTAGGTGGTCTGACCTTTGTTTGGAGAATACTGTTACATCATCAAGATAGACCACTACGCTCTACCCAATAAGCCCATGGAAATGATGTTCATAACATGTTGGAATGTTACACCAGTGTTGATTAGCCCAAATGACATTTGTCGAAACATGAACGTGCCCCACTTCGTTTTGAATGTTGTCTTGAGTCTACGAGGCTCTGCAACCAGAACTTGGTTATATCCAGAATATCCATCTAGTAGAGAAAACATTTCAGACCCCGATACTGTTTGCAATATTTTCTCCATGGATGGCACTAGGTATTTTTTTTGTCTAAGGCACGATTGAGATTCTGGAAATCTACACACAGGCAGATCTCCCCGAACTTCTTCCTCACAAGAACCAAATTTGACACCCATGTCGAGTGTCGCACTTTGTATATGATTCGAGCATCTAACTGTTTTCTCAACTCTTTCTATATGAGAGGCTGAAGCATTGGATGTACTTTCCTCAGCTTTTGTTGGAATGGATTGGCCCCTTCCTTGATGGGCATTACATGATGGATGATTCATGTGTCATATGCCTTGAGTTCATTGTACATCCACGCAAAGACATAATGAACAATGTAAAATTTGAAACGGGAACTCATACAATTACTCGTTTCGTTGAGGTGGCAAAAAATCAACCGATTTTGAAAAGCGGTGATGCAAAATACACAACACACACACACACACACATATATAGCACAATTTTTGACACTTTAATTCTTTTTTATGTACATTAGTTTTTAGAATGCTAGTGATTTGCATGCTAGTTTTAAAAAGTGTTGATTTTGCATTAGGCCATTTTTTTTAAAGACTTATTTTTTATTTTAAATTTTCTAATGTATTAAATGTGAATAACTATTTTCCAAATTTAACAATTTTTGAAGTGAGATCTTTTTCATATTTTTCTTTTATTTTATTTTTTTGTAGTGAGGTCTTTATTTTTTTGCATAGTTAAAGAAGAAGGTCAATATTTTAAAGTTTCAATATTCTACATATTTATTTATCATTACTTAATTTTTCAATGCACATCAAATAATTGTCTCTAAAAAGATAATAATTCTTAACAATTGACATAAAAATAAACATTTTGAGCATAAATATAACTAAAAAATTACACATTTTGATATTTTTTTTTCTAGAAATTACATGTCAAAATCACAATTTTTGTAGGAAAAAACTAACAAAATGTGGTTAAATAATAATTTTTTTTACGAATTTCATGTCAAAAAATAATAATAATCACAATTTTTTTCAAAAAAGAATGCTTCACATAAAAATTAATGCGAAAATCACATAAGACAAATATTGAATATATAACAACATTAACTTAATACTTATTATTCTCATAAAATGTCAAAGTCAAAACATTACAAGTATAACTAATTAATAGTTACAAAAAATGAGCTTGATTACCAAGCATAACTTAAATTGAATCAACAATGTCACATAATCCAAACTCTTCATCCTCTAGAGTTTCATTATTGTCTTCTTCCACAATATTTTCTGCTTCATTTTGCTCATTTTCCTCTTCCGGTGGATCTTTGATGTCTACGAATCTCCCAATGTATGCATTTCCAATCATTCCATTTAATGGTGGTTGAGGTTCCTTTGCATTTTTTGCCACACATGATTAATTAAAATCCCCTTTCCTCAACCCAATTTCTTGCATTCCTTGTGGAAGAAATTGAAGAGCATTAATTCTTTTCTGAATAAATTTGCATTGTACTAGATCTTTTTCAATAGAAATGAAATTTATTTGTTTTTGTAGGCAACATGCTAGTATTGTACCTAATTATCAAGCACAAAAGAAATAATGAATTAAATTAGTATAATGACATATAAATGAAAAAATAAGACATTGAATATAATAAATCTTATCTGAGCCTGAAAATAAATCCAAAACCCAATCTCTTTCATTTGAACATAAGTCTATAAGATAGATAATCGATGACTGTGGTTTTTGATAAATGTTAACTATCTCTCCTTTTGCTTCTTTATCTTCATATGTTAGTTTTTTCACAATAGCATCATAAACGAGTACTTGGCTATGACTCTTTCCATCTACCTGATTAAGAAGCATATACTTATATCTATCATCTTTTGTCCAATTATCAATATGGATGAACTCACAATAATTTATAAATGGTTGATCTTCGTGGTTAAGAAGATTTGAATTTTTCCTGCAACATGAAATAGTAAAAGTTCAATTAACTTTTACATAAATGAATTTTTTAACATTAATCAAACATACAATTTCAATGTCTTACTATGTAAGCTACATCCTTGAGTTTGTTTTCCCCTTGAAGCTTGTCAATAACATTGCCAATTGTGTATGTGAATGAAATGTCACAAACCTCCATAATGGTGATGGTGTGACTTCTACAAATCCCACAACCACTTTACTAAGACCTTGATAAGTATAAGGGTCACTATCATAGTCAATGTTTGAGATATTTAAACCATGGGGAATATATGCAATAACTAGGGAATAATCCCTTTTAGGTATGAGTTTAGAAATGTCTTCACAGTCACTTAGTATTACTTGATATAGAATAGTGTCAAGCCCATTCCAAATGAAATGAGTAAGACTTGGATCTAGTTTAACATTCCTAAGACGTTGCTTTCTCAGTCTTTCGATCTTAATTTTTTCAATAAAACTTCTGAAACTACCTGGTGTTCCATTTGCATCCTTCTTCATATTTAATAAAATAAACAAATATATGTATAAGATATAAAATAAAAATAGTATATAAATGAATAAAAATAAATGTATAAATCAACATACCTTCTTAAATGCAAGATAAAAATCTTCTAGTGTTGATTTGGAACTTGAATCTGGGTAGTTGCGTACAACATCATACCAACTATCTTCATTCAACAATTTAACTATGTGTTATTATATTTTCATGTAAACTTTGTGACTGAATAGATAAAGTAAAAAAAGTTAATATAATGATATGTATAACAAATATTACCAAGAACAATACGTTATATTTAAAAGAAAATTATAATCTAGAAATAAGTAAAAATAATTCAACAAACTTACTTTTTAATTCCTCAGACATTTCGCCTAATGATAATTCCCCTGACTTTACATGAGATAATATTTATTTGAAAAGTTTTTCATCCTTCACTCCTTGCAATGCTCTCCATGGTGTGATAGTCATATCTTCTAGAAGTTGCTTCATTTGAGGACCTGATTTATTACTGCTACATATCAATGGTTTAGACTTTTTGACCTTCTGGTTTTTGATGTCAATGCTCTCCCACATGATAAAAATATAATTAATCAATTCTCGTATCTCTTTAGTTCTAAATGCCAACTGAAAAATCTTAACAACGCTTCTGAATATATCAGAATTTACTTTTCCAACCTTTTGAATTGATTTTCTCCTCAATTTGATAGCCTATTTCCATACAACATTCCTTTTGAAATTCTGGAGTAACATTTATCTTATCCCACCACATTGTTCTTCAAATTCATTATGAATAAATCTAACCCATTGGATGAAAGTCATAGACATCCTATATTCATTATCTGTATTATGATCTCATGCCAATAATTTGTTTATGTATCTGATAAACCAACATAAATGATACATTTCATTGTTTCAAAATGTGGGTTATTGGGATATTCCTCCATAAATTGCCTTTGAGCTTCTACAGAATGGTTCCTCCCAAGCACATAATAATTGTATTCAAAACATTTTGACTTATCAAATGATTCTTTGTTTGGAACTTGAACTAGATCAACAAGAAGCACATAATTAACCACATGAACATATGGATTGTACCTCATCAATGTCTTCAAGTTGTGAACATGTAGGTGGTGTGGCTTTCTGATTTGATATTTAAATTGTCCTTCACTTGGCTTATAGATTTTTCTCACATTAAGCTAAAATGTATGACCACCCTTAATTAAGTTTTTCTCTGTCAAGTTATGTTGAATGACATTTTGTTTTGTTTTAATAATTCCATCCTCTAAATTAGTTTCTAGTGTAATGATTTTCCTGTTTTCTTATGAATTTTCACTAGGATCTTCACTGTTAGCCTTGACTATTTGAGAATGATCAACTTTCATTTTCTTCCTCCTCTTATCTTCTAGATAAATAACATTATCATCATTAACTAGAAAAGAAGCATTCTTCAGCATTGTTACTTTTGGTCTTTTATGGCTCTTCTCCTTTCTAACATCATTTCTAATGTCATCCTCAATAATGGCAACATATTCTTCAGCTTCAGTTTCAACTTCCTTATCTTCAAAAGTAACTTGTCTACCTTTACTAGATTTATCCACTATAGACATTATTTGTTGATCCCTTGGATGTAGTTTTGTAGCTTCATGAATTACTATTTTTTGCTTTTTCACCATATCTTCTTCTAACCTTGAGTAGAAACTGCTGACAACATTCATAATATCTTTCTTTGTGAAATGAATGTCTCCCAACATAATTGAAAGATTTTCAATAAAATTATGTCAAACAAAATATCATATGTCAATAAAAACTAAGTTATAAAAATATAATGATATAGTTACAATAATGCAAAACACAAATATAAATAACAATACTTACCATAACTTGTGAAATGTCATTTATAATTTGTTTACACATTTTTTTAGATTCCTCTATTGTGTTATACATTGACAATGATAACTGATATTTAATCTTGTCATGTGACTTGAGCAGTTTTGTAAGTACATAAACAACTTCAGTGTCCGGTATCAAATAGATGTTTATGACTTTTCTCAACACCTCATAAAGTCCACTATCATTAGGGATATCAACATATAGATATATCTGCAACTGTTGTCTGGCTTCTCTATCTTTCACATACCATACTTTTTTATAAGCTTCACTTCTTTTGATTTATTCCAGTATGAATTCGTCTTCTTATCATTTGAGGCACTTGATAGATTTGTAGTTATTAGCTCAGGTTTGGTTCGTTCAACAGTTTTTTTTTAGGATCCACCTTTAATTTTAGCGGTCCAAAAAGATTCACATAAATATTCTTTGATGCCATTTCCTGCAAAAAATATACACATATACATATACAAATCAATAAATTGCAAAAAAATCATTAGCTTAAATAAACAAACAAAACGAAAAAAAAAAATCTAAAAACAACAAATAACCATAAATCAAAAATAATTTTGTAAAACATAACCTTTTAAAAAAATTAAAAATTTTAAAAAATGCAGCCCCCTCTCACCCCACCCCCGCGGCCCAATGGACCCATGGGGGTGGAGGCCTGTTGGAGACCCGTGGGGGAGGAGGCCCAATTCTTGGAGGCTCGTTGGAAACCCATGGGGGTGGAGGCCCGATTCTAAGAATCGACCCTCACCCTTGGAGCATTGGGCCGCGGTGGTGGGTGCCACCGACGGGCACGACCGGGCCCACCACGCCCACTGTGGACGTAGTGGCCTTTTGTCTACCATGGGGTTGTTGGGTAAGCCTAGCTCATCTAAATTTTTAATTTCTAAAAAAATATAAATTTCATTAATAAAAATATAAATATTATTTTACTGGAATATGTTTTTGTCTTGGTATTTTACACAAAGATAACAACCCAACTGACACATAATTACTAGTAAACCTATTGAATTTTAAAACTGCACACATCAAAAGGGAAACTAACCTTTCAAATGCGATAATCTTCTGTTGAATATGTTGTCGATAACAATGTAGATGCTTCACAAAATCTCTCCAAGTCTTTTAATGAACCTCAAAAAGCCTTGATGTGATGTGAGGAATAATGATAATAAAATTTATGATAGAGCAGAAATTACAGAATTGTTTTATCGCACAATGAATGTGGGATTAATTTGTTTTGATAAAAACTTTAACATATAAATCTTGTTATGGTGATATACTAAATTATGGTAAAGCAAACATTACGAAATTGTTTTACCGCATGGTGAATGCGTTATTAGTTTTTTCTTTTTATAAAAGCTTAACATATAAATCGTGTTATGGTGATATAACAATTTATTTTAAATGTGTGATAGAAGATATAATAAAAATTAAAAGAAACATTCAATTGTCTAGTAAATGCTATATAGTTTAAGTAAAAAATTAATTTAGGTAAAAGATTTAGTTTACAATTTTAATTTAAAGATTTAGTTTAAAAGATTAATTTCATAAGAAAATTTTAGTTAAATTTTTTCAATAAATTGTAGAAGAAAATTATGGAGGAAAATACATGAAACAAATTTTTTGGAGGGAAAAATTTCGGCGAAAAAATTTAGAGGGAAACTTTGGAGGGAATTTTTCATTCTTTAAGCTATATATTATCATTAGGAGAGAGTGCATTTGTATCATTCAACCTCTTTTGTTTGAAAGGCATGGATTCTTCTGATAGTGAAGTTTCACTTTGTGAAGCATCAACATCTTCGTCGTGTAACAACTCTATTCATATTGATGAATATAGTGGAAATTCTTCCACTATGAATAGAGAGTAAAATCTTCCACTTAGTCCTAATCCTAAGGACTATGTGAACAACACTGATGAAGGGCAGGATGAAGAATTTCAAATAAATAACGAGTCATGGTTTCCAATTAGTCATAATACTATGGAATATGAGAGCAACAATGATGAAGAGCATGATGAAGATTTTTCAAATAAATAAAGAGTCACAATTTCCACTTAGTCCTAATCCTATGGTCTATGAGAGCGAAAATGATGGAGAGCATGATGAATAATTTCAAATGAATAGAGAGTCATGGTGTCCACTTAGTCCTAATCCTATGGACTATGAGAGCAACAATGCTGAAGAATTTCAAGTGAATAGAGAGTCATGGTTTCCACTTAGTCCTAATCCTATAGACTATGAGAGTAGTAGTGATGAAGAGCATGACGAAGAATTTCAAATAAATAAAGAGTTGCGGTTTCCACTTAGTCATAATATTATGAACTATGAGAGAAGTAGTGATGGATAATTTCAAATGAATAGAGAGTCACATTTTCCACCTAATCCTATGGACTATGAGAGTAGCAATGATGAAGACCAAGACGAAGAATTTCAATTAAATCAAAAGTCACATTTTCCACCTAGTCCTAATCCTAAGGACTATGAGAGCATTAGTGACGAAGGGTAAGATGAAACACTTAGTCCTAATCCTAAGGACTATGAGAGTAGTAGTGATGCAAGGCAGGATGAAGAATTTCCAGTAAATAAAGAGTCACATTTTTCAGATAATCCTAATCCTATGGACTATGAGAGCAGCACTGAAAATTCACATGATGAATAATATCCAATAAAAATCGAGTCAAATTTTCCATTTAGTCCTAATTCTAAGGACTATGAGGGTAGCACTGAAGAAGGGAAAGATGAAGAATATCCTCCAAGTCAGTATTTCAAAAGAAAATATGATCATAGTGAGGATAATATTCCTCATAATGATGATGAAAATTCTTATACATATGATGATTCAATGATGGAGATGTTGCCAACAAATATTGTATCGAGGAGTAGGAGCAAACCTTTTCGTATCAATCCAAGATGTTCTAGTTATACAAGGGGTAGAGCAAAATATCTGACGAGAAGAAGTTCTATCAGTGCTCTCATTTCAAGTGAATGTTGTCAAAAAGATTGCTTGAAACATATGGATTTCAAGTTTGCATTGGAGAAAAGGAAGAGATATTTGTCAATGAATAAAAGCGCGCAAAATTCATATTTAGTGGGGTGCATGTAATCTACATTGTTAGGTTATGATTATCATATTGGGTTCATTTATCTGTAGAAAGGATTTCAAAATGTTTTTTTCAATGAGTAATTTTCGTCTCTCAAGAATCCAAGAAATTTTGGAAAAGGATCACACATTTTATTCACAAGTACATCATAAATGACAGTTTGGGCCATTATCAAATACTACAATCTCATGGATGAAAGACTTATTTTCAAAGCATGGAGAGTGTATGCCGAATAGAGAGACAATACATATTCCAGATAATTTCTCATGACGAGAAATATACAACTTATATAAATAATATGTAGAAGGTGCTGAAGGAAATGATCGATTTATTACATATCAATATTTTGTGAAGATAAGGAAGAAAGAATTCAACAATGTCTGTATTCCTAAGAAGACAAGGATGGGGATTTTCATTACATGTGCTTCTCGTAAATAAAAAAGGGATAAATGTGAAGGGGTAGAGGGAGGTAAGCATTCATAACATTAATTTTTAAAATTCTATAGTCATCAATTATGAAAACGTATTTATTAATGAATTTCTTTTATGTTGTGTAGATTCCATTGTCAAAGCGCTTCAAGAGCATCACGAACAACAAATAAGTGAAACGAAAAATTTGTACAAGCTTCAAAATAAGTGTTATGACAATCCAAAATAAATATATGGGTTTGATAATTGATGGTATGGACCAGAAGAAAACACTTCTACCACATTTTGTTCGCACACCCAAAAATTTACAAGAGGAAAAATTTATTCAGTATCACTTGGTCGGTTGTATGGTATTCAGTCAGAAAATGTTACCGAGGGTATACTTCACAACTCCAAATATTCATAATGATACAAATATTACAAGAACCATAATTCATGATGTTCTTTCTCATTGGTCTAGTAATCTCCCTGAAGTTTTGTATTTACAATTGGACAACACTTGTCTTGAAAACAAAAATCAAATTGTTTTTGGATATCTAAACATGCTTTTGAATTGAGAATTTTTTAGAAGGTAAAGGTTGGTTTCCTTATTGTTGGGCACACTCATGACCATATTGATCAGATGTTCAGTAATTTTTCAGTCACAATGAGGAGGAAGGAAGTTGGGATCTTGCCATCATTAATTGAATGTATTAAGAAACCATACATGCTAGAGACTATTTTTGATGTATTGGAAGAAACTGTTGACATGCGAAGGTTTATTCTAGGATCGCATGGTGAAGAGAAATGCATTGAACAACTTAATGACATTAGCTTCCAACATCAATTTCGTATCAAAAAAATTGATGGGAAAACACTAATATGGGGCAATAAGTATTCAAATACTGCAGAATGGGTGTGATCATCAGGTTTGACATTTTTTAAGTTCATTCCAAATCATCCAATATTTGCGTCAAATATATTGTTATTACAATTAGTTGCTGAAGTTCATAATGCACGCAGACATAATAGAGATATAAATTATTCTGATTTCCTGGAAGAAATAAAAAAATGTATTAGATATACATATGAGAAATTTGATATTGTTGATTCAGTTTGGTGGGAGCCTTTTTTCAATAATCAAAGTGATATCATTTCAAGAACAACAAATGAAGATATACCTTTAAAAACTCCATTTATTTGGCCACAAAATGTGTCAAATGTACATGAGGAAAGAAACATTGTTGAATAAAAACAATCTCAAGGTATTATTAATTCTTCACAGGTATAGGAAAGAGAAATGTATATTGGTTCCAGAAGATCTCATGCACAATGTGAAGCCATGGAAGACCTTTACAGGGGTTTAGTACAAGATATTAAGGAGGGTTACATGATCGCAGTGCTAGAAGATGGAGATCCCAATGGCTATCCATTCTTGGTTCCTAAGGTTATAAATGTCATTACATAAAATTAATATGTTGCAGGTGTTGAAGTACATTGGTATGCCACAAATACACATCCACTCAATGGTGTGTACAAGCCAAAGATGGTAATTGATAAAAAAATTGACGAAAAGAGAAAAAGAAAGGGTACAAATATAAATCTTCGCCGCACAAACCTATTAAAATTGGAGGATGTTGACTTACTTGTTTATGACTTCAATTTAACAAAGAGAGGAACTATTCACTTCAAGACGATAGAGATTCTGAAGAGGTTGTTACTTGAAGAAACTGTGTTGAGATGGGAGTCTGTTGAAAATAGTCGTAGATCCAGAAGAATTTTGAAACCTGAAATGGTGGGAATGCATGTGGACTCAGATGATGCACTAGTTGATGAAAGAGAAGAATATGGAACATCTTCATCTACATCCAATAATGCATCTGAAGATGTGAATTCTGATGGTGTGCAAGAAAATATGAGTGATTTTGAATAATTGTCTAAGACAGTTTATATAACTGATGTTTGCATCGTATCTTGAAATAAAAATTTTAATTTCCATATGGTGTTAAATGAAGTTATGACTCATTTTTATGTTTGTTGGATTATATTTTTTAATTATGATGATTTTTATTGTTTAGAATATCTACAATGCAACAATAACTTGGAGATATAATCTATGTTTCAATCAATCTACAAGTATTGACATTTTGATTAATTTAGTCATGTAATTTGTTCATAATG
Source organism: Pinus tabuliformis (assembly GCA_031772625.1). NCBI lineage: Eukaryota > Viridiplantae > Streptophyta > Pinopsida > Pinales > Pinaceae > Pinus > Pinus tabuliformis. The sequence continues at coordinate 661,773,341 of CM062810.1, read as the reverse complement.
TCATGGTTTGAATGTGTTGAAAACTTAGAGTTTTTTAATTCTGTGGTTGAAAATTTTCCATTTTTTTTTAGTTTAAAACAATTAGAATTTTAACAATCTTTAGTGTCATGTTATTATATATTTAACAACATGGATGAAATCTGATGGAATTTTAATGTGTTTTGGATCCCATTATTTGATCTTTATCGTAATTATGAAAAAATGTTGAAATTATACCTGAGAAAGAAAAATGTTATTCTATCAAAAACATTAGTGTGTTTCTTTCCTCAAAAACAATTTTTTTTTGCACAAAAAAAAAATGGTTTTACTGCCATTTTTTAAATATGTTGAAAATTAACCCTAAAAAAAAACATCGTTCCAATATACACACTTTTCGTTTTTAGCATTGTTTTTCATGCTTTTTTGGGTTTTTTTTGGCTAGAGTTCTCATTCTAAGTTTATATTTCCCATTTCAAAGTTTACATTTTTATGGTACTTCTTAAATAAGAGGATGAAGGCTTTTTGCTCTTGTGGTGTGCAATGGTTACCGAGATTGAAATATTTCAGATTCTTATTAGTTCCCAATTTGATCTATTCATGTGGCAGAGTGGAACTACGAGTCTTGGAATTGATGGGTCCTCGGAAGCAGTTCTGCAGATCATACAAATTTTCCAATGATACCAAACCCTTGGGGATGAGGTTTTCTTTACTTGCATTGGCTGCATCCTGCAGTGCATTTTTGTTCTCATCCTCATTGATCGCTGTGCCTTTGAACACGTCACTATTCACCATAAGATACAATATCCATTGGTCATCATAAAAAATGCGTAAATTAGCGATATTATTCGGGACATAAGGTTTATAAATAATTTCAGTAGAAAAATCATCCCTCAATGGTGATATCCTAGAAGTAGCATTTTGATGCAGGAGCATTCAGCCTAGTAATGTCATTGTATTTTAGTAGACATAGGGGTATTGTGTTTTCAAGTTGTTGAGGGACAAAGTCCCCTAGGGTTTTGGGTCACTACCCTAGTAGAGAGGGGTTTATTTACAGTAAAAAACAAGAATTCCACATATCCATGATACTAAAATAAGAAAACTATGCAAAGAGAGGTGCACCTGGGGGTCCTTCGTTCTGGTAGATCCAGCCAGGGTCCAAACCCTCTTGGAGTTCCTTTCGATCCTTAAACCTCCAAAATAATAAATTCAAAGAAGCATAGCAGTATATGGACCAAGCATCATATAGAAATCATCTTCATAACATATTGAAAGGTATTTAGTTATACAATTGAAACAACGAATCATATGCAAACCATAACAACAACATCATAAGCATGAAGAAGATTGATTTCGGGAACAAGACAAGTGTTTCTTTATTGTAGATAGCTAAAACAAAATAAGGAATGATATCACCTGAATCTTCCTCTCGTTGGCTCCAAGCGGAATCATCCTCCGGATCTGTCCAATCCTAAGTCTTCAAGAGGTTCCTTCCTTGACTCACACAAGGATATCTCAACTAGTGAAAAGACATCATAATTCAAGGAAACAAGTGTTTCCTATAATGGGGGAAGTGCTGGAAGCACAAGGACCTTCAGACCTGATTAGGGATAATCTCAGCAAAGTGATTTTTCTCTCTATTCTCTCCTCCCTTAGGCCTTCCCATTGAAGCCTTTTTATACTTCTCCCAAAGTATTTTTTTAGTTGGGAATTCATTGGGAACAATTGGGCCACGAGAACTAATAGGTAATCAATAGGTAAAACCCGTGATCTCCGTCGGAAATTAAGGAGATTTATTTTTTTTAAGTGTTTTAAGACATATACGTGGGTTGGGTATACACAGACCTGCGTACACACGCATTTAGCTCAGGGAAATGTCATGTATAGGGAGTAAAACATTGTTTTTTAAGTATTTGGACTAGGTCTGGAAGGAGGGGTTGCCCTAGGCCATGAGTGCAGCATCAAAAACATCAAGAGTGAGATTTGGAGCTATAACAGATGCCCCCTAATATATGAGATTAGAAGGGGTACATGATGGCCGAAATGTATTAAGTAAGTACATGGAAATGAAACCTGTCAAAAACTGAGAAGGACTTCACTAGAGTTCAGCCTGCCAAGCCACAAAAAGAGATCAGAAAGAAACATTGTCTGAGGCAGGCATACCCATGCTCAGAGAAAGTAAAGCATGTCCGCATATCAAGTACAAGCGGATCCACTAAGTATACAAGTATAGAAGACTGGAAATACATAATGGATCATCTGATCACGATCGAACAAGTACATGTATGAATATCACATATAAGAATGTCAATGATGCTGAAGGATGGAGCTGATCACTGATATCAAAGACTGATCTCAAAAGTACCAAATGAACATGATGAAATAAGATGGTACTACACTGCAAACTTGGATGCTAGCATATAGGATGTCGCCATGAATGACTGCAACATATAAGGTGCAATGGTATCAACTAGTAGCAACAGGAGAAACCATCAAGTGAACCAATGAATGCTAATGCAACTCGAGGTCTTCACGGACCGCCGTGGTACATTTCTACACCATGGGAATAAATGATCTAAAGTTGATCACGTGAGAAATCGTTTGATTACCGGTCATTGATGTATACCATTAACAAACGCGAGACCACTCACCGATAATGATAATGAGCGTCAAGGTACCTATTACAATCTAACACGTGTGAATAAATGAGCTGGAGTCGAACACCTGTAAGAATCTATCAATCAGGAGACAATGATGTTTTCCCATTGTCAATAGTGAAGGATCTGCCACTAATGACTGCAAGCCCCAAGGTACCACCAAATGGACTCTAGATCTTTGCCCCAGAGCAATGAGTCACAGTTGATAGGGAAATATCCGTTATAAGGAAGGCATTAAGGCATCCTTCATCAATATAGCACGAGTGTAACCCGTAGGCCAATAATGTGGAAGGAATTCGACGAAAAAGATGTAGTAACCCGACCGAAGCACGTTTCCGATGTACACAAGATGTGACTAGCACACGTCAGAAACCCTCTGAACCGACCAATAATGAAAGCTGACACAAAAGCGAGGTGTCCACCAATAGGGTCAAATGGAAACCAAGGTACTGCATGAATCCCAATGTGTGATAGTGTAAGCTAATGTCAAACACATGGGAAACCACTCAATCAAAGACCCATGATACTGATCGATGCTAAGCACAAGGTGACCTATCAATAATGAAAATAGGGCCAGGGTGCGGCTCTAGGCCTGTCCTCAGAGCAAGATGTCATCGTCGATAAGGAAAAGACCCACCAGTAAGAAGTCAATGGAGACCTTCTCAAACTAACACGAGTAAAGGACTACTACAACTGATGTGAAGATAAACAAGACGATGACAACCAGGGATGGCCGAATGAGAAATGAGTCAAGAGACATCGTAGAGAGGTCAACTCAGGCTAACTTCCCTTGAACAAAAACACGACTGAATGTGATTATGTGGCAGCATATGATGACTTTGTATAAGTTCGTCATGTAGGAGGCACGAACGAACCCTCCATATGATTGGAAGAGATAACCAATCAGGGGAGAACTGAATTAATAACAATGTTAAGTCATATCTAAGTCAAGCTAAATCCCACCCAAATGGAGGAGACACTTTGTTTGAGTGCTTTGTTCAAGGGCGACACAACTGACTCTAGCTACCAACAATAAATGGAAATATTGTCCCGTTCCCGCTCTTTTTTGAATATATAATTTTTTGTCTTTTTCTTTAAGCTGGAAAAAGAATAAAAGAATGCTATAGTATAGTGGAAAGAATGAGTGTCGGTGAAATAGATGATCTAGTTCCTGGGATTGGAACAATCCTATGCTCAATGCAAGGAGGCAAAAACTGGTCAAAGACACTCAAAGGTGTGTTCCTTCCACGGGTCAGGGTGTGTCAAGTTGCAAAAGTCAAGGGGATGCAAGTTTGATTTTGCAGATGTCATGGTCAAAATTTGGCTTAAACACGAGTCCAAGTGAAGTCGGCTCAAGGCTAAAAGGTGCAAATGGTCAAAATGCAATGCAGTAGTACAACTCAACATGAAGGAGCCTCTAGGGTATAAGGCTAGAACGAAGTGAAGAAGCAAAGAGGAATGAGTCTTCATCGCATAAGTCATGGCGGGACTACAGAGGACTCCCGAGCCTACTCAAATTGAAGTAGCATGGGCAAAAAATGTCAGTGAGGTGCTAACTATGATGCCCATGAAAAGGATGGCTCTACCATCGTGCTATGGTTCAAAAAATCGGGAAGTGAAGATGGTTTATGAACCATAACATGATGGGATCGACCCTATGGCAAGTGTATCGACAAATGGAGGCTAGTATGCAAAATGCGACGGAAAAATGGCTTCCCTAACCTATATGCCAGTGAGAAAAGGATACCTGCCATGACGGGTCTGTAGTCATGGAATTGTGTCGAAACTATTGAAAAAGCGTCCAAAATGTCCTAAAAAACAAACCATTCTCGACATTCCAAGCTCCCAAGTTAAAAGTTACATGAGACAAAACAAAATCAAGTTTTGAAAAAAATTGACATTTTCAAAGCTTATAAAATAGTTTTTTGACTCACCATTATTACCATTTGAGTTGAGAGCACAAGGAGTGGAGAAAAAGAAGCAAGCTTTGCCATTTTCCGAATTCGACCGTTCAAATCTTCCCAAAATCACCAAGTAACCCTTAAACTCATCTTGCATTCATTTGTGATTGGTTTTAAAAATTTTAATTCAAGTTTCACCGTTGAATTTATGTCAAAAAATTTGTCGCAGCATATACGCAGGTTGGCTATATGCAACCTGCGTATACGTAGGCCCTAGACGCGACTGTGTATGAAACGGACCCGCGTATACACCACGAAAACTTCAAAAGAAAAAACTAACGATCCCAACTTGTTTTTTTCCTCAGGATGCTAGTCACTTGGTGGGAAAGAGAGCATGCCACAGTGGATGATGAGGTTATGAACGATCCTCAGGCCTTGGATGCCTTAAGAGGATGCAGTTTACTAAAGTTCTTCAAAATGACAAATATGAAGGCAAACACTCGCTTGCTCGAAATGCTCATTCACTATTGGAGCATTAAGGATGAATCATTCATGATTGATCAAATGCTACTGAAGATAGATATTGAAGATATCTATTTCATCACAGGCCTTTCTCGGAGGGGAGAGGTAGTACATTCCAAGGGTCGATTACGAGGTAGCCTCTCTATCGAGGACTATGTGTATATATATTTCCCGGGTCATCCAGAAAAGATTGGAAGCGAAATTACAATCAAGCACATGGAGAGTTTATCATTGAGGATCATCCTATTCACTGTAGCCAGAGTGAATGGATTAGCTTCCTTACACCAGGCATCTCGACTTACCATGAGCTTGACGGTAGACTGTCTCACCACAGTATTTATTGGTGTACTCCTCTTCTCACCAACTTGAAGAGCCAACTATCATCTATCAAAAAGGCCAAACAAAAAACTTTGGGTATGGGACCATTCTGTGCTCCTTATTTTTTGAGAGGGTCCCAACGCTATGCCCTAGAGTACCTGTTCCGATCAGTAGCCCGCGAGATCCACGGATGGGAAAGTGGGTTGATCTGATGAAACGACTGGGAGGAGGGGACATACCACAGATAACTTTTGATGATGATTTCTTCTCCTGGTGGGAGCAACAGATCATCGCAGTGGATGATTACCCTTATGCTGGTCTGGACTTCCGAGGAGATCCAGATCTAGCATTACCACCAGCCACGACATGGGGAAATATAGGTAACAAATGTTTTTGATTTTATGATTTTTATGATTTTTATGATTTTTCAAATATAAAAATGAACTTGAAAAATATTTTTGATAGGATTCAAATGACTAATATGATGATCATGTTCCAGATATTGGGCCAGTATGACCAGATGGATTCCCACGGCATGGACGTCGTGGCCGAGGTGTCGAAGAGGCGGCTACTGATACAGAGCGACTCCTACACACAGTTCAGTGGCACTTGGTGAGATTAACTCACCGAGTACCGATGGAGGCTGTAGAGGATCTCCCTATAGACATGCAACATCACGTGGTTGGCATGCCACGAGACTGGGTTTGGACTCTTAGGCAGGCCAAAGCAGTAGTCGCATACTTAGCCACTCATCCTCAGCTGGGGCATTAGATGTACTGGACATGATTATGGGTATTTGAGTCCCAATTTTTGTATATTATTTTTGACACACTTATGTACACTCAAGATGTTTTATGATATATATATATATATATATATATATATATATATATCTATATATATATATATATATATATATATATATATATATATATATATATATATATATATATATATATATCTGAACTTCTAAATGGGCCACTCAGAATCCTAGGGACATATGGCGCAGATCGACCCGCTATCGGATTTTTTCGAGCAGCTGCTTGAGGATCATCACTGGATCGATATCCCCTCGGCTAAGATCCAGCACACATGGAAGAATAATCGAACCGGTGAACAAAGCCTTGCCAGGAGACTGGACCGCTTTATTATCAAGGAGGCTTTCCACAGTAATCACCCCAGATCCAGGCAATGGGTTGGAAGTGGAGGGATATCGGACCACAGACCTATATTCCTTGAAGTTGGAGCAAGGCAACAGAAACTCAAGGCCCCTTTCAAGTTTAATTCCACATGGCTCCGGGACCCCTCCTATATTAAACTAATATCAGACTATTGGAAAACACATCCTCTCCCCGAGGGAGAAGACCCAGCTACCTGCTTTGTTAGGAACCTCTCTGAAATCAAGGTGCTATCCAGAGAATGGGCTCACCAGAAAAGGCAACAAGATGACCAAACGATCTCCCTTGCAGAGCAAGCAATTGCAGACCTAGAATCCCACTCGGAGGGAACTTATATCTCCCCGGAACAGAAAGCCATGTATGAAGGCCTTATTAATCAGAGATCACAAGTTCTCAGAGACCGAGAGGCAAGCTAGAGATTAAGAAGTAGAGCAATCTGGCTCAAGGAAGGGGATGAGAATACAAAGTTTTTCCACCGGTTTGCGAATGGACGGAAAGCGATCAACACTATCTGGGAGCTGCAAAATGAACATGGCCAACAGGTCCACACATCCAGAGAACTTGCATTCCTAGCCTCCTCCCACTTCAAGAATATATATAGGGCCTCGAGTGAAGCAAGTCTGCTAGAGATCATGAGAGTAGCCGAGCTCTTCCCCAGGTTTGTGGATGACGAGAAAGTAGCTGAGCTCACAAAAGAAATTACATTGGGGGAGTTGGAAGCCACCATTCGAGGTTTCCAAAGAGACAAAAGCCCGGGACCTGATGGCTGGTCCATCGAATTCTATCTAGCCTTCTTCGAGCTTCTGGGCCAGGACCTCCTCAAAGTGATCAATCATTGCAGCCTCTCAGGAAACATCCCGTCGGCTATCAAAGCTACTTTCATTGCCCTCATTCCAAAATCCGACAAGCCAGTCTCTTTCAATGAATTTAGGCCAATCTCGCTCTGCAACTTCCTCTACAAGATTATGGCCAAAATCCTTGCGAACAGACTCAAGCCCATCCTTTCAGCCCATATATCCCCTGAACAATTTGCTTTCCTCCATCGCTGCCAAATCCATGAAGCTATTGGTACTGCTCAGGAACTCCTCCACTCGATGCAGAGCAAGCATTTGAAAGGAATGATCCTTAAGGTAGATCTCTCAAAAGCTTTCGATAGGGCAAACTTGCTTTACATCCGAATGCTTCTCACCCATCTGGGGTTTCCCTATATGTTTATCAAGAGGATTATGAGCTGTATATCTGATGTGCCGTACAGTGTCCTACTAAATGGTGCCCCCACCCCTTTCTTCACAGCTGAAAGAGGTTTACGGCAAGGATGCCCCCTATCCCCTTTACTATTCCTTCTCATCATGGAAGGGCTTAGCAGGTTGATAGCATCAGAACACAGGAGGGGAAGGATTAATGGGATAAAAATCACGGAAAACTGCTCTCTCACTCACCTCCTGTTTGTGGATGATGTGCTCATCTTCTTAAACGGAAGCCTGGCCGACACCTCAGCCTTACAATTTGTCTTTGACCTTTTTCAGAAGGCTACAGGAATGATTATAAATGTTCATAAATCCACTCTTACAGCAGCTGGCTGCTCGCACCATGAGATCATCTATATAAAAAATCGGTTCCCTTTCCAACTACACCCGATGGAGGAAGGGCTGAAATACCTTGGCTTCCGAGTGAAACACGGGGGATACAAAATTGCGGACTGGACTTGGCTTATTGCAAAGGTGGAGAAGAGATTACATGTGTGGTATAATAGATATCTCACCAGGGCTGGGAGACTCACCCTTATAAAAGCTGTACTGGAAGCAACCCCTGTATACTGGATGTCACTGGCTTGGATACCAAGAGGAATCTTAACCAGACTCCAGAAGATATGCTGCAGATTCCTTTGGAAGGGGAACAAACAGGGAAACCTCTTTGCCTGGGTAAAATGGGATACCATAGCAAGGCCCAAGAAGTGGGGAGGATGGGGCATAAAAAGACTAGATTTATTCGCAAAAGCTATGGCAGCAAAGCTAGGATGGAAACTGCTCACATCCAACAGCCTCTAGAAAAGGGTAGTAGCGGAAAAATATATTGCCCCGGAAATCATTTTCAGCTGGATTCGCAGGGAACACAGGGGAAGCGGAAGACACTCAAACATATGGAAAGCGGTTCTCTCATCCCTCCCTCTCATTCGGGAGGGTTTAACTTGGAGAATACATCAGGGGAACGTAGTCCGCATAGGTGTAGACCCCTGGATTGGATGTGGCAATGCCCATCAACTTCCATCACAGCTAACGGAATATCTTATGGACCAGGGTGTCTCTCATATAGCACATATTGCAGACCAACAAAACTCCACCTTTCTCCAACAGGCCTGGAAGACAACACTAGATCTCCACATCCCGGATCAGTGGCGACAAGAATGGGAGATCTATATAGATGCCCTTACTCAAGCACATATCAGGATAACGGATGAAGAAGACGAGATAGTCTGGGCACTTGCAAAAAATGGTTCATACACTCCCAAGGAAGGGTACCAACAGCTTATGCAACAATTTCAGCCTGAAAATGCACAGCAGTGGTGGGAAGCCATTTGGCATCTCAAAGCAGCCCCTAGATCGCGTATGCTTATGTGGGCCATCCTTTTCAACAAAATTCCCACAAGCTTAAATTTGAAAAAAAGATCATTCCATGGGCCTTTCTGGTGCCATTTATGTAGGTGCAATGAGGAAGACACTGAACACCTATTTCTGTCCGGCCCTATAGTCATTGAACAATGGTCCCTTCTTACTTCTCATCTCCCCTCCCTCAATCGATGGCAAGGACAGACAATCATCGAAGCCTGGCTGAATTGGCTGGAGAACCACTCAGGCAAAGATAGGAACATCCCCCTCCTCATGAGCTGGGCTATTTGGATGGCGAGGAATCGTGCAATTTTTGACCATAAAACACCATCCTGGCCATCCATCAGATCTCACATCCTTGCAGACTACGCTCTCCTCCCTGATGACCCCCCTCCTACCCCTCCTCGAACTATCACCCCTGAACACATTGACAAATCTTACCCCTGGGCCTATTTTGATGGCTCAGCACAAGCAGAAGGCTGTGGGGGAGGAGCCCTCCTTTTCCTTCGGGAAGAACACTGCTTCAAAATACAAATATACCTGGGAAGGGGCACAAATAATTATGTCGAGCTATCCACCGCCAAACAGCTCATCCACTTTGCCCTTGAAAAATGTTGCACTACACTACAATTATTTGGAGACTCAAAACTTGTCTGCAACTGGCTCAACAAAACATCTATCTGCACTGTTTATTCTTTGAGACATATACTGGATGAGACGCACAAGCTAATAGCAGCTTTTGAAAAATTTGATTGTTATCATATTTACAGGGAGTGCAACTCAAGGGCGGACCTCCTATCCAAGCAGGCAGCGCAAAGGCAAGAGGAAGACTGGTTAATACAGGAAGAAGTGTATGGAACCTTCCATCGTCACTATCACAGGCCATTTGTAGATCCACGCGCACAAAGAGACATACAGCCTTGAATATGGTTCCATCCTATCCACACGGGATTTTTTGCTTTCAGTTTTGAATCACGGGTTTATTCTTCCTCTAAAAGGAAGTGGTGTAGCAGCCGCTGCAAACACTGATGTTTTTATTTACATTACAGACACTTTTCCAGGTCGCTACAGGCCGGTTTTTGTTAGTAATATTTTTTTACAGTTACATACTCTAAAGTCTCCCTGCGTGGAGCACTATAACAAGTTTATCACTGGTATTATGATACAATCTATATGAGACCAGTAAACTCCCTGCGTGGAGGAAAAATCGGTTTTTTTGTGCTACATGTACATGGTTGAAACAAACTGTGTATATTTTGCTACCGTTTGAGAGGCAGCCAACCTCACTATGCATATGTTTAGACATCTACAGAATGTAATTTCTTTGACTAATAGAAATTACGACTTTTTCTACGGGAAAAAAAAATATATATATATATATGGTTTTGACTTTTTGATGTTTGATTTATATATATATATATATATGTATATATATATCTATATATATATATATATATATATATATATATATATATATATATATATATATATATATATATATGGTTTTGACTTTTTGATGTTTGATTTTATTGTGATGAATGAATGATGTGTCAGTCTAAAGCTTGATTAACGATAAAATCTGCTAACCAATTATGAGATCTTGGAGTGTGCAAATAAGTGTGCAAATAATTAATGTAAGTAAAAGATCTTTGTAACAATCTCACTCTTAAATACTGACGATATAAACATGGATCTCTTGCCCGATAAATGTTATTCAATTGTGACACTATCAATTGTGAATCAAGATAGACTACCAATGAATCGATTCCATAAGAAATATCTTCGGATACTAAATTAATGATGGCAATATACTTAGCCATATTATTTGATGCGAGACCAATGCATACTGCCCTTGACACCATCAACTGATCAACTGGATAGTAGATTACCCAAGCTGTGGAAGCGAGGTTCCAAGTGTGCCGACTAGCACCATCGGCGAATCCAAAATAGACCAAGTCATCCATCAACACCTGCCACAACAGACCAAAAAGTGTTGATATCAAAAAACTCCCGATGAGGTATGTACAAAAATACAAAATGTACAAAGAAGCCATTGCCTAACTGCTAAGCAAAGTACTTCTTAAGGTAGAACCCGTCAGGGGGCTCTGCTAGCTTGCTCCTAGAGATGTTTATAGGTATAGTCATTGAACCAATCAATATATTACCTTTGGCAGAAAATTGTGTTGGAGCCAAAGGAACTGTACAAACATCGCTAGTAGGAAAATTGGAGGACCTAGACTTGACTTCATGCAAAGGAGGACAAAAATATAAACGATGATGTAAATCTTCCAATGGTCGATCTACAACCGTCATTGCTTCGAATATCGCTTCGTCAGATGGAAAAACAATATCCAAGCAATCCAAAGCAGAAGTGGAATCAAGGGTCTGAGAATGAGCCACATCACCATCTAACTCTTTTTCCAAAGAAGGAGCGAGATGGTCATCTGTAGAGTTATTGATAAATTCATATCCAAGCTCTGCTACAGACATAGGAGATTCTATTCCACCCACCTTCCCTTCATCTGATGTGGTCGCGGAAGAAGGTAAGGTCCCAGGATCCGAAAAATAGTGAGTTCGAACAAACTCTTTCCGTATAGGCTCCTTGGAGGATGAAATTGTATCTATTCTAGCAATAGGAGGGGGAAGATCAAAAGTACCCATCAATGAAGAGTACATCCCGACTCCTAGATTCTCAGTAGGTGGACGAGGGTTATCCACTAAGGGAACAATAGAGTCTGAAGTTGCTCGAGGATCGACTGGAGAATAATCCAATTGATCAACCTTAACAATTTTCCCCTCATGAGGAAAGCAAATGACACGAAACAGAGTCAAAACAATGGCATCCATTTCATATATCCAGTTCCTTCCTAAGAGGAGATTGTAATCTAGGTTAGCATCGATGACTTCTACTTCGATATTAACAACCTTTCCTCCAACACATATGGGAAATATCGGGATAATCCCGTACAGCCTATGAGAATTAATGTAATTATTTAGGCTTTTGAGTGACTTTAATGAGAATAGGATTTAATTGAATATAGTGAGGCATATTTGTAAATGTTCTTAAATGTAGGAGAACATGAGAGATTTAGGATAATCGAGAGAGGAGAGGATTTGAGAATTAATTGTAAAACTCATATTAGGATTTAGTTCACGATTTTATGGATTAGAGAGGATCCTTAGGGATGAGGAAGATATTTTAGGATTTTGTTAAGAGATTTATGGATCTAAACCAGGAATTGGTTTTAGAATCCCTTTGTATAAATGTAAGCCTAAAAGACAAAGACAGGGGTTAGAAAGTTAGATAATTAGCTGGTGAGATAGGCTAGATAGATAGAGTGTAAATAGAGGCCACTGATATTAGAACATCAGGCCAGAGAGACAGAGATCTCATTCTGTAATCGTTGTTTATATTTATAAATACAGAGGTTAATTTCAAACCTGTATAAGTGTGTTTCGAGTGTTGAATTATAGTGAATTGGAATTCTGTAATAGTTGTGTGCAGGCAGAATTCGGCGAAACACAGAGAGGAGAAGAAGAGACAGAGGAATCATAATGGGTCTTTGAATCCGGTTGAAGAATCAGAGTGAAGCTCAAAGAGAATCAACAGTGTATGAATTCGCAGAAGGTAGGCTCAAAGAGAATTGAGCAGTGGAAAAGTGAAAGGCTGAAAACCTGAAGAAAACTTGAAACCACAGGAAAAACACTGAAGAAATGAATTAAAGTCAAAGCAAAGGGATGAATGAAGAGGTGAGTCGTCGATGCATATGAGTCGTTGGATATTGAGACAACGAGCGAGTTCGAAGGAAATGAACGATCATGATTTAATCACGTAGAAGGGAATCAAGAAATGAATGATGGATATTAATTTAAGAGCTGGAGGAAGAGGAATCAAGAGGAGCCGTTAGAGCCATCGATGGTAGAAGATCTACGGTCTTCGGGTGCTAACATGCTGGGGAATTAGTTAAGAAAGGAAGGCGGATTTAAAATTATAAGTGGATTATCGGGTGAAGAAAAATTGGTAAGTGGTATTAAAGGGTAGTCACCCAATTCCACTTATAGATTGACACGTAGCACGAGGGTGGAGAGAAAAAATTGCTTTATCGGGCGAGTATTCTCCATGCTTATGGCTCATCCAAAATTTGTCATGGACTGTCAAATCCACTAAGTGCAGATCAATGGTAGAGGACTATCGTGCAAGTTTGATTGATCGGGAAAAGAGATCAGTCCTCGAATCGGAAGGAGGATCAACGGTGGAGTCTAAATTGTATTTCGAAGAAGGAATAACCCTTGGCCATAAAGAATTGAAACAAGCGATCTTTGATGCGATCAATGAAGTGATCGCATTTCAAATGTTCAAGGGTGTTATATCAATTGAAAACAAATGCAGCAAGCAATATGGTGGACCCGATAAGGTTATTGAGTGTGGCTTTTATGAGGGGTGATTAAGTTCGATAGAAAGGTGGTTTAGTAAAGACTAGGCTATTGTAATGAATGATTCCTAGAGTTTAATAAAGGGAGCCTAAACCATTGATGGTTGAAGATTTTGACTCGATAGTGAGTAAAAATTCCTGGGGCAAATGTGATTATGCATGTGATATGCATACTATGGGTGTAAGTAGGTGTAACCCTACATCATATTTGCTAATGAATCTGTAGTTTCTTTACGTATTCTTGGAACATAAATAATATTAAAATCTTGGAAATGTGAGATAAGACACCATACCTCTTGTTGATAACTTTTAAGATGATGTGACACACAATGTATGGTGTTGCGTACCTATCGCACCATAATTTCTGAGTCACCTACCACTTTCAGGATGGAAACATTGAGGTCAATGGAATTTTTCAAGCCCAAGATGAGTGCTTCATACTCTACAATGTTATTCATGCACTCAAATTCCAAGCAGCTAGAGATCAAATTATTTCTCTGCAGCGGGTCTATTAAAACACAACCAGCTCCAGAGCTCTCCTGTGTTTTGGAACCATAGAAATACATAGTCCAAACATCATATGTACAGGGACTGTGACTTTCACTAGCAGTACTAATACCACTACTAACTGTACAAAGTTCGTTATTTCCAGTTGGACAAGGAAGGAGATGCAATTGTGTGTCTGGTGGAACTGGGGATGGTTGTACAAGATAAAACCATACTTGAGTTTTATGAAAGAAATTGCCGAAAAGTAATTTTGTGAAATCCATTGGTTCATTATACCCATTCAGGGGAGTGACCATGTGTTTCATATATATGTCTGATTCTACTTGAATATGATTGTTTCTTCCCCTATACAGAAGCCATAAGTCTGACCAGTCTATCGCAAAGTACCCTTGTAGCTTGTTAGACCGGTCTCTACTCAACAACACTATGTATGCTTCCAGAATGTCCACAATCACTATGTTGATACATTGGTGGACTTGTCCTTCATATGATAAGTGGATGATGACATATTTGAGTTCACCAATTTCCTAGACATTAGTGTTGTCTAGCTGAATAATCTCTACATCTATCTTTTCCCATTTAGCATTGATTTCTTGGCAAGAGATAATGGCATGATGTTTATCGATGCACCAGAATCAACCAAGCAATTGTGTACATTGAAATTGAATATTTCGAAAGTTAACAAGAATGGAGGGTAGAGTGTGCTCACATCCATCGTAAGTGCATTGAGTACATATGTGAGAGTATCAAGAGAATTACTAGATCCCTTGTCTGAAGAGGTAGTGTTACCTGTAGAGGTTTTCCCAAGTGCCTGTAGAAGGATGTCCCGCTGGCTTGTGATCTTTGTTAGTTCAAACATGGAGATGTTTGCATGAACCTTCTTCATATCATCAACGATGTTATAATTTACAGTGGGAAGACTGATTGAGGTGTCCGGGGATGGAACTTGGCTTGCAGTTTCTGGAGGGATGGTTCTATCCTTACTGCTGTTGGAAACACTTTTCATTGAGACTACTTTCCCAAACTTGCACTGAGTGTTCTATGCTGAGTTAGCTATGGGTTGATTTTTCTTAATAGATCTTTGAATTTATGCTTCAGTTACTCAATTGTGGTGGTTGGCCCTGTAGAAATTTTGAATAATATGACACATATTCACAAAGATTATCCTGATTATACACTTATAAGTGGAACATGCATAATACGTAACCTCCTCTACGTTGATCATCAATTTACAGAAGCAGAAACATTCACAGGCGCACATAGAAGCATCAATCACACATATCAACACAGTATTTTCCCGGGGAAAGCATCTCGCTAAAAACCCCAACTATCTGTATATTATAGTGATTGAATCATGTAACATTACAAAGTACTATGCTTATCACAAGCAATTCAGTACCAACTCCCCCTGTTACACATAATACAACTCAGATTTGATCTCCAAATGTCCTCCACTGCTTTGCCTGCCTCCACTGCTCAATACCTGCTCAAGTATATATGAGAATGGTTTACCAAACTCATATTTGACCTACAAATAATCACTCACACTGTGTTGGACGTGAGAACAGGCTACAATTCTTGGTATTGGCCAATTCATTGGCATACTCAATCCCTCTGATTGTGCAAATCATCATGCACAGCTATAGTCACAACTGATAGCAATCTGATCCTCTAACACTTGTCCCTGCTGAACTGAACATGCACTAACATGCAACTGAGTTAACTGATTTATTGTATAGTTGCATTATGAGTTAATAACTTGTGAATTAATTAATAACTAATTCACCCAACTCATCTCTAGTCTATTTGCCAGTTAGACTAAATACAACCAGTTTAACAAAGCTAAACTGAACACAACTCCATCAACTGCACCTCCAGTCCACTAAACTCAACTCACTTGAGTTCTAACTGAAGTCTTGCATGCAAATATTAGTCATCCCATAGGTAACCACGTATTTCCTTCTGGGATCTGCATGTACCACATCCGTAGCTCATCCTGAAGTGCTCCAAGAGAATAAGACAAAGTTTATAGTCTAAATATTATTATGAGACAATAATATTTGACTTTTCTATTTTTGACAGCCAGTCTAAAAATAGACTTTGATCACTCATACTGTGATCACTCATACTGTGATCACCCATACTGTGATCACTCCTGCTGTGGTCACTCCTGCTGTGATCATCCCTGCTGGGATCCAAAAATAGAACTTGCGCCATAATTTGCTTGCGGTCCCACTTAGTGAAGGTGACTCCTTTCCACTAAGCTCCATCATCTCGTTGGATCTTCAACAAGCATTTCTTGTTGCACACTTTTCAACACTCCCTCTCAACAAGAAAGGCTTCCTCTCAAACCCGATCCTGTAACTCTGGAATGTTCTCCATGCAACACATTTGGCCGGTCCACTTGCTCTGTCATCAAAGTCTCTAACTGTTATTGCCTCTGTCGACTGAAAACTCTGCATATCTGTGCTCTTCAGTATCTGACTGCTCTAGCCTTTGTCACTTTGATCTCTGACTGCATCTGTGCTGCTTCTAGTTCTATCTCCCAGCATTGCATCTGCACTGCACCTCCCAACTGACCTCCCTGTTGGGCTAGAAACACCCTCTGATGCTGAAGCTATACCTGCTGCTGACAAGTGCTCCCTCTCTGACATCTGCGCTACTGCAACATCTCCATGCATCTCGCACCATTGCACACCTCTCTGTGCCACCTAGCACTGTGCAAAACACTTGTGCCTCTCGCATTGCTGCAGCCTGCTAGCTATGCGCTGTCCTGGGATTCCCTGCACTGTCGCTCTCTCTGCCGCTCCATCCGCATCTGTCTCTACCCAATTAGTCAGTTCCTGCTACTACACATCGGGGCTCCCGTAGCAAGGTCTCATCCAAGAGGTTGGGTACCTCAAGGATCCTGCCCCTCCTCCTTGGGACGATCAATCCACATCACCCCACCTCCTACCTGGAGGTATGGCTGCATGCGATCCCTCAGCCCACCTGGCTCGAAGTTTCCCCCTACTGGAGGTCTCTGGATGAGTAGATGTCTCTACTTGATCTCCTCTCAGCTTCCCTTGTTGTGGCTGCTCCACAACCTCCTGAAGCTGCTGCACCAATCGTGGCTCCTCCACAATCGTCTGAGACTTCTTCTGGCTCTGCATGTTGAGAGGTAATATATGCTCCCTCTCAACCACCAAGTCTACATCAGTTGCCTCGCTGCTCAAGGCTTTGCATGCATCTTGAACCTCAAGAGCATACAGGTTCTTGACCCGTGAACCAATCTGCTTCACCTGTCTAGTGATGAGGTCTCTAAGGAAAACCTTTCCCTTACTGAAGACTACATCATAGCCTCTGTCTTCCAGCATCGCGATCGACACCAAGTTTCTCTTCAGTCCTGGTACATACTTGACATCGGTCAAGGTAAGGCGAGCTCCATGCTCCCTCTGAAAAATAACCGTGCCTACACCTGAGACACTATACTTCTCATCATTACCCATCCCTATGAGTATCTGGAGATCTTTCTCCTCCAAAGTACTGAACAAACTTTTGTCACCGGTCATGTGGAAAGAAGCTCCATTGTCAAGAAACCAACCACTTCCCACAATGGATGAAACCATGCATGCGAAGAGTGTGAAATCAAACTCAAATTGTGAAGCAAGTGCCTCACCTTCAGATCCTTCCCCGGATCCCTTCTTGGACTTCTTCTTTGGGCAATTAGTAGCATAATGACCCAACTCATGACAACGAAATCATCTCACCTTCGCCTTGTCAACCTTCTTGCCATCATTGGAAGAACTGGATTCGGAAAGAGAAACCTTCCCCTTCCCCTTCTTCACCTTACTTGCTAAGGCATAGTTATCCTCATCCTGCATGGATGAAGAACCATCTCTGGTGCACCGTCTAATCTCCTCTTGCATCAAATACGACCATAGTCGTTCCCAATTTGGCAGTTTCTCCCTTTCATTCACCGAGTCCTGGTAGCTATGCCAACTCTTAGGAAGGTCAAGGAGTGATAGACTCATCATCCTCATCCGACAGTCACTCCCATACTTCCCAGCGCATCCTGGCATTGGGTGAACTTCGTGAGATACTCGGGCATACTGTCTCCATTCTCACACTGAATGTTTCTAAGTTTCGCTCTTGCTTTGGAATTAAATTCGAATTCCACCAGCTCAAAACACAACCGCTTCCGATCTAGAATTCGTGAGAACAAAGTATTTCTTGTACAGAGATTGACTATCTGGGCATTCACCGGATATCTCACCTTCCAAAAGAAGGATGAATCCAGAGGCTACCTGGCCCGATCACAGACTCTGTCTGAAGAAATAAAATGTAAACACTTCCTGAATAATAGATCTTGTTAGAGTCGGTCTAGTAGCCCTCCATCAGCGATCAAAGCTCTTTGCATTTCATAAGTAGGTGTCTCATCAGTGTCATCTTATTGCATTCCATTAGGCATGCCATAACCCTGATGGAGGAGCTTGTGTCTTTATGTTCCCCTCTTGGCACTGCTGGTTCAAGTTGTTTCAGTCAATAAAATTCTTTACAGGGTCATTGGTCTTGTTTCTAAGTCAAGGTCCTAGGTCTAGGGTTTAGGTCCAATTTGTCTTTGAGGTCATGTCTTTAAAGGTCAATAAATGCCCAGCAGGCCAGAGGGATGTCTATCTAAGCATCACTTCAAAGGATTTCATATTGTACAACTATTTTTTCTACCTTGAGTTCAAAAATCCTGTTTTTGAAGGCAAGGTCATTTTCTCATGTTTTGTAAAAATTTGTAAAAATTCAAACTCTCCAGAAGTTGGCATGCAACCTGGTCTCCTTTGCCAAGACTCTTCAGAAGGTACCTCTGCAAAAATTTTCAAGAAAAAGCATCATTTCAACCAATTTCAGGACAAAAAGGAAACCATAAGTCAGCAACATTTAAATTTTGAAAAGTGTCATTTTATAAACATTAGAAAGTGGGTTTGAGGGGAAATTAATTCAAATCAAGTTTATAAAAGCTCCCCTCCCTTCATTTTATCATTATTTGCTTCCAAGACTCCAAAAGAAAGAGCAAAAGGCGATTTAGTGTGAAAACTGTGAAAGTTGGTGGACAGAGCCCGCGCGCTACGCATCAGGACCTGCGCGCTACGCGTTGGGCAAGCGCTACGCGTCGGGGCAGTCAGCACAGTGGGAAAAAGACACAGGCGCTACGCGTTGGGCGCGCGCTACGCGTCAGGACCCGCGCGCTACGCGTTGGGGTATAACACACAAAACAATTTGCCTACAAGCTTCAAACGACCCCAAATTTCTTCAAGGTTGCAGGTAGGCCTCTGATCATCAAAGTATTTTGCTTGATAAATAAAAATGAGCATGGGAAATGTGTTTTAATGCCATCAATTTGAAATGAGAAGTTTATGTGTATTTGCTTAAAAATGTCAAAGTGCAAGTAAAGCTAGGGTTTTGTTTTGCTGCTCTCAAGGTCATCTCTTTCACTCCCATTTTTTCCCCACATCCCAGCCACCTCCCTTATCATTTTTACCTAATCTCCCTACCAAAAATATCAAAGGCCCAAAACCCTACCCCTATCCCTAAAATTCAATAACATAACCCTAAACCCTACTTCCCATAAAACCCTGGCAAATTATAATTGTATCATGTTGTATATGTCATGATTCCTTCCCTTAATTCCCTTTTTCATATATTTTCCCTAATTCCCCTTAAAAGTCTCCCTTCCCTAACATCTCCCTTGTGTTATTTGTCCCCTTGAAGTAGCATTTCAACAGTAAAAACAACAGGTCATTTGAGCAGAAGTAGCAGTACATTTCAGCCACTTTGCTCTTGAAACCATGTCAGAAACCGAAACCGACTATGAGCAAAGTGATGACCGTGAGTCAACACCAGAGGTTGAGGTACAAAGGAGGCTTCACAGGGATGGTAAGGGTGGTCACCATGTGAGAGAGGAGCCCACCTCTTTGATCTATTTGCAGGCTTGTCCACTTGCAGTCACATGTTTCCGCCATCAGTCATGTTATGAATTTTTCGAGAGGATTTCTCAAATTCAACACCATAGGGAATTGGTCCGCTTGTTTGTTTTGCATTTTCATGACGGGCATGTAAATATTGCAAGGGTGGATTTTATATTGTCACCTGAGATTGTTGCTCAAGCAACAGGGATACCCAATGTTGGAGAAGAGTGGAACAAGCGCAAACTATTGGACAGATTTTAGTATGAGCCCTACATTAAACCTGTGTACATGAGGTACATGACTAGTGTATTTCCTTTCATATTTTTGAGGGATGAGTATGCTCCCTTGATGAGGCTCATCATTCGCTATTTCACCTATGAGGGCAGATTTTCACGTTTGTATTCGTACCATATCCGCTTGTTGATGCATTTCACACGGGTACGGATGATGAACATACCATTTTTCATGTGCCGGAATATTGAGAGGATGGTGCCCTTGGTGCAGAGAAAGAGCCCAATACAGCAACACCGGAGCATCTTTCATTATGGTTTGATCAAGCTTGTGGTCATGCATCAGTTGGCTCAGCAGGGTATCCCATGGGAGGATTTTATCTCTCGAGATTTTTTCACAGCACCACCACCTCCTGAGGTTGTTCATGAGGAGGGAGGACCTTCACAACAACATGATATCCCCGAGGCCAGACATGTCAGCTCCCCTCCATTGGTCACATATCAGAAAGGCCACAGGGCCTTATTTGCATCAGCTCGGCGAGTATTTTCTCCACATCAGGTGGAAGGGGTCTCGCCTTCTTCATCAGCACCGCGAGTGTTATCTCCACACCAGGTGGAAGGGGCCTCATTTTCGACAGCAGCACAGGTACAAGAGAGAGGCAAGCAGCCCAAAATTGATGTGGGGCCATCAGGTGATCCAATCATAGATGTTGTTGACCTCGATATCAGTTCTCCTAGCTTAGAGCCAAAGGAGATCATCCAGCAACTAAGGGCTGAAAATGACTCGTTGCAACAAAGGTTGGAAATGGAAAATTGGACAATCACCTACTTAGAGAAGCGCAACAAGCAATTGGAAGATGAGCACACTCTTGATGAGTTGCGGAGGATCCATGAAGACCGCAACTTGGCGTGCAAGAGACCCAGTGATTTTGGTACCCGTTGAGCGAGAGGCTATGCTCCTCCAGGTCAATGCTCATTTGGAGAGGCTGCTAGTCAAGGCCAACAAAGATAAGGACCTGCTCTGAAACATGAAGAACCACTATTGGGCCCGAATGCACGTATGCAAGGCGAGAATGAAGGTGCTCAAAAGACTGTTGGCCAAGGCACTAAAACGAAGAAAAGGGCCCGATCCCCTCCACATCTTGGCTGAGGCTTCCTTGAAGGAGCATGGTGCTAAATGACTCAACTCCAGCACAAATTTCAAAAATTTTTGAGCATTTTTGGTCACTTGTGAATTTTTGGGCTAAAAACAGGTTTTCTTCACCAACACGTAGCGCGCCGCGCGCGACCCTTTAGATGGGCAACTCCATTTCAGGAAAACTCAGCATTTTTGGATTTTTCATGCAAAAATACACCTGCTCAGTAATTACCAAGAGATTTCATCAAGTTTTGAGCCTCCAGAAGGTCAAAAAGCAAGCAAAAAATGACTTTCTGCCACTTTTTTGACACACAGGAAGCAGTCTTGGGAGATTGCAATTTTGGAGGGGCAAATGGACACCAAATTTAGATATTCTACTTGGGCGGGAAATTAGACATCTAGACCTTTCCAACAAGCCCACTTTTGCCTCATTTGGACACCTGGAAGTGCCTCAAAAATTGCTCCAAAGGCGCGCTATGCGTTCAGAATCAGGGCGCTATGCGTTGGGCAATTTTCACAGAAATGCACCTACAGCTCAGCAAAACGCAATTTTGACTGGATTTGACTTTTTGGAGTGGATTTTGATCCTCCTTGTTGTAAATGATGTAATTTTATGATATTTTGACACTCATTTATCTCTTCTAGAAGATTCATTCATGAAATAGGCAAAAATTTAATGAATGAATTGGTTTCCTAGCTTATAGAGGCAAGTTGTTTTGACTGCCTAGATTTTAGTACTCAGTTTGGAATTTGTTGAAATAGCTCCTAGGATAGTGAGCTCGACCCCTAGAGGAAAGGAAAGATGTTAGATTGCCTATATTATGTAATTTCTTGGTCATTTTCATGGTTGGACTCTTGAGGGAGAAAGCTTCTATTGTATTACTCATTGTATCTCTGCAATTTTGGCAAAGGAAGAAAGACCAGGGTTTTGCAGTCCTTTTTGGGATTCCTGTGGTTACATGTATTGATGGTGTGTTTCTCTTTGTACTTGTAAGTTTGTTATGTGAATCATCTTCTTACCTTTCCTTCTGCAAATTAGGCAAATGAAGTGTTAAGGTAGAATTCATGGTTGCTATGCTCTGCCTTTAAGTTTGCTTGATATCAATGTTTTCATCTGTTTAAGGAGGATTCAAGGTGTTTACTTGCTCTCCTTAGCTCCTCACCAGTCATTCTTTCCCATCTGACTCTTTCAAAGGCATCAATACAGTCTCCTACCTTGCCCCAAAGAACCCCCTGCAAAAACTATGTCCAATCCCCGCACCCAAAATTGCCTTTCCCCAACTTTCCACTGAAACCCTAAAAATCGCAAATCAAACCTTTTTATCAGTTTACTAGCCTAAAATCAGTGTTCTTTATTGGTTATCTCTGCCTGTTGAAGATCTTTGCCGAGATAGACCGGAGAGAGCCCTCTCCTGCCCCGTAAGGCTAGCTACGAGGCTAAGTGGTTTGATTTTGCCTTGGAGTTTCCCTATCTCAGCCTGAGGTGAAATTTCAAGCACTAACAGATCTGATGATCAATCCTTGCTTGATATCATGTAAAAATCTCTTCTACAAATCAAGCAACTCTAATACCATGTAGAAATTTTGAATAATATGACACATATTCACAGAGATTATCCTGATTATACACTTATAAGTGGAACATGCATAATACATAACCTCCTCTACGTTGATCATCAATTTACAGAAGCAGAAACATTCACAGGCGCACATAGAAGCATCAATCACACATATCAACACAATATTTTCCTGGGGAAAGCATCTCGCTAAAAACCCCAACTATCTGTATATTATAGTGATTGAATCATGTAACATTACAAAGTACAATGCTTATCACAAGCAATCCAGTAGTAGCTCCACCTGTTACACACAATACAGCTCAGATTTCATCTCCAAATGTCCCCCGTTGCTTTGCCTGCCTCCACTGCTCAATACCTACTCAAGAATCTATGAGAATGGTTTGCCAAACTCGTATTTGACCTGCAAATAATCACTCACACTCTGTTGGACGTGAGCACAGGCTAAAATTCTTGGTATTGGCCAATTCATTGGCATACTCAATCCCTCTGATTGTGCAAATCATCATGCACAACTATAGTCACAACTGATAGAAATCTGATCCTCTAACACTTGTCCCTGCTGAACTAAACATGCACTGACGTGCAACTGAGTTAACTAATTTATTGTATAGTTGCATTATGAGTTAATAAATTTTGAATTAATTAATAACTAATTCACCCAACTCATCTCTAGTCTATTTGCCAGTTAGACTAAATACAACCAGTTTAACAAAGCTAAACTGAACACAACTCCATCAACTGCACCTCCAGTCCACTAAACTCAACTCACTTGAGTTCTAGCTGAAGTCTTGCATGAAAATATTAGTCATCCCATAGGTAACCATGTATTTCCTTCTGGGATCTGCATGTACCACATCCGTAGCTCATCCTGAAGTGCTCCAAGAGAATAAGACAAAGTTTATAGTCTAAATATTATTATGAGACAATAATATTTGACTTTTCTATTTTTGACAGCCAGTCTAAAAATAGACTTTGATCACTCATATTGTGATCACTCATACTGTGATCACCCATACTGTGATCACCCATACTGTGATCACTCCTGCTGTGGTCACTCCTGCTGTGATCATCCCTGCTGGGATCCAAAAATAGAACTTGCGCCATAATTTGCTTGCGGTCCCACTTAGTGAAGGCGACTCCTTTCCACTAAGCTCCATCATCTTGTTGCATCCTCAACAAGCATTTCTTGTTGCACACTTTTCAACAGGCCCTTGGATTCTTAGGTTGTATCGGTTGTTTTTCTTCTGGGCAGAACTGTCACTCGGAGGCTGCTTATTGGAAATACTCTTTTGGGTTATGAGAATATAATTAAACATGTTCACTACATGCCAAAAAAGTGGAGCTTCATCAACTGCAATAAATTCTTCCTTTTCTTCATGAGTCTTATCTGCTCTTTAGCCATGACGAAATCAACAAGTTGCACAACCATTATGTTGATGGCTTGGTTCCATTGTGGGCACATCTTTTCTGAATGATGCTCTTGATGAAACATGTAATATTGATATGTGCCCATCTTCTCAATGTTCAGGGCATCATTGGAACTCTGCACAAAATTTTCCGGTTGGATACTGTCACTGCTATAAGTTGGAGTCCTTTTGAATTGGTTAAACCTGGGAGGTTCGCTCCTCACGGTGGACTTTCTTGTCTTCTATTTGAGTTCAGCCATTTCATTGGACAGGGGCTTAACGAGACGAGTCAGACTTTCAATATCATTTGATTATTTCTCTTTATCCCTAGTTACAAAGGCTCGAAACCTCTTACCCATGTCCTTGGAGTCTTTTGTTGATTCATCATATGATATTACTCCAATAGCACGCAATTCCTTCTCGACAGTGATTTCCTCTTCGTAATTTTCTGTCAATTTCTGTTTCGCAGTTCGCTTGAGAAAGTGCGCAATACTTCTAGCAAAGCATAAGTGTAGTAATCTATGGTGATGAATTCATGAGATTTTGTATTTTCCAGAAATTTGTTCAAGATGTGATTGAACCTCTGGTTGAAATCTTTCACTTTTTCCTTTTTCTCCATCTTGAGATTACCAAGCTCTTTAAATAACATGGAATGGGTCTTGTCATCAACAATTTTTTCAAGAAATATTTTCTTGAACCCCCTCCAATTCTGGATGGAGTTTTGAGGAAGGCTGCGATACCATACAACTTCTCTACCATCTAAGGTACATGGGAAAAGTCTACATGCAACATCATCATAATGTACCTCAAGTGTTTGCAGATGTAGGTAAAATTTTTCCAAATGGTCTTCAACCTTTACTGTCCTATCAGGGTCATACTTCAATAAAAGCTTCTCCAAATGCTTTGGCATCTTGTGCAGGACACCCGAAAGTGCGAGTTGGTAGTAAGTCATCCAATCCAGATTTTGGTTTTCCATGTCTTCTTCTTCATTGTCTTCCTCCTCTTTATTGGAGTCTGATGTCTCTTCTTCCTCTGATTCTTCTTCTTCGTTTGTCCCATTGAAAGTTGCACTCGAGAATATAATGTTGCCTCCATTACCATCGTGAAAGAGTGGAGGCTCTTCTTTCTTTTCCACAATGTATTCTAATTCCTCAAGAGCAGAAAGAACCACATATTCAATAGATGAGACTATTATCCATGTGGAGGTGGTCTTGTTCTTCTTTGGAGAATATGGAAGACTGATTACTCCCGGAATCAATCCAAAAACTTTTGCAAATTGACAGGTGATGGGGCGGATGACCCAATTTTTAGTGTATGGAATTTCATGTTCAGGCCTGGGTTGATAAGAGTCACAAACTTCAGAAGCATGAGTAGGGGAGGTGGAATGAAAATTGTTGCCTTTACTAGAATATGGAATTACGGGGTCAGTGGGTCTATCAACCATAAAATACTAGCGGCCCTCCTTCTAGCGCCAGAAATGTTGACGATGCTAGACCCGCCAACATTCAGGAGATTTCCCTGATATGAAGTCCCAATCAGACCTCACATCGTTTTGTGTAGGAGTCCCATCCGGTATAAAGGCCCGGTTTCCAAATCCTTAAATATTTTCCTTGGCTCTAGCTTTTAGCACAAGAGAGTGATACAATGGTGTCTTCAAAAAGTGAGGCAAGTGTGCTTGGTGAGTGTGCAGTTGCAACTGTGTTAAGGTTCTTCTACTACAAAGGGGGGAGAAAAGTGAGCCTCTAAGTGAGAGGTAATAGTACCACCAGGAAGAGACACACATGAACCAGAAGGGTCTATCTAACATCTAGCGAAATAGTCCACAATGGACACGACGATCATTAAAACAAACAAACAAGGATAAATCTGTCTAGTATCCGTGGAATAGTCCACAAGGATGGAACAACAATAGCAACCATTACAACACATTCTCAATAATATAAGCACTAAAATAACCAAAATAGTTTAACTATCTTAGTACATGAAATACAAACGTCCACAGAATAGTCTTACAAACATTCATAGTCCATACATGAAGAACATGCTAGCATGAAAAGGCTTCAGTTATTAAGCAAAAGTTCCAAGACACATGTTTATAATGTACATCACTAGCCCTAGTAGTGGGACATTGGAGCTACTCCTTGCTCCTTAAAGAACTAGTTGATCTCTCGGATGCCTTGTGAGAGGAGCCAAGGTGAAAAGTCCCTTGCTCATACAATGAGGGGGTATATATAATCAAGGGGTGATGTTTCCTCCTTGTGACTCTTTGACTACCCTCATGATTGTTTGACTTCCTAGGAATTTTCAACTTACATGAGTCTTCATATTCATGTTTGTATTTTGGACTTCCATTTCACAATACATTTGAATATAAAATACATGGTCCACAATAGTGATGTGGCATGTGACCTCTTATGACATGACATGACATGACACTGTTGACATGGACTACTTGGTGATGTGGCAATGTCAAGTCACTATTGCTATTGAGTGTTCGATATCTTCTTGGATATGCTTTCTCTTCACCTCTGCATGGCTTGATGATGCAAAGTCTTCAATGATCTTTAGTATTAGATGGTAGTTGAAAATTTGTGTCTCTTTTCTTCTCCTTGATTGATCTGATTGTGAGTTTAGCTGCAAGAGAGTCTTTAGGCGTGCTTGCCTCGTTCTTATCCTTCTCCATCATCTCTCCATGAATTGACAATGTACTTGTTCATACAATTCACTCATGATAGGATGACATCAATTTGAAAACCCATTAATTTAGGATGATGCATTCTTATCCATGAACTGAGCCTGGGACAAGCCAGAGACGGGGAAAAGGGCCCAGTGACTACACATTGCGCAGTTCCAACAGACAAGGGGAGAGCTTAGGCTCTAAGATTGTGCAATGCGTAGCTAAAGGAGGCTTGAAAGATAAAATTGTGTAGTTTCTGGAGGCAAAGGGATCCAATTGAGGGAAAGGGCACTTGAGGAGGCATCTGCGCAATTTTAGAGGCCAAGGGAGGTTAGGTTTCTTTGCGCAGTCTAGCATACAAGGAAAAGGTTTAAGGGTTGAAGATGAAAAGTGTGCAGTTCAAAGCCGAATGGGAGAAACAACTGCGTAATTTTGGAGGTCAAGATTGAGAGACGGACTCAAGAACTGCACAAAGCAACAGCCATCGAGGAAAGGTACTCCATATTCCAAGCAATAGGGTCAAAACATACTACCCATAGCCATTTTGAAAAATCTTCCTGACTAGAAAACTTAGCACAACATCATCATTGCATTCACTCCCCCTAACACTATTATAAAAATTGTAGACTCAACAAAGGACCCTATAAACCCTAGACTTCAAAAAGGAGTATACATAGTCCCTTGCTCGTGTGGGAAACAATACATAGGAGAAATTGGCAGATCATTAAACATTAGGCTTAAGGAGCATGCTGCAGACATATCTAGAAATAGAACATCAAAATCTGCTCTTGCAGATCATGCTTTCTCCTCCTCACACTACATTTGTATGGAAGATGCCAAACTTGTCATCAAGGAAGAGCACTACCTAAAACGAAAAATAAAAGAAGCCATAGAAATCGAAAAGAGAAAGAACAATATGAACCGAGATGAAGGTCTTATAATCAACAACACCTGGAAACCCTTAATTAAATCATACCTCTCATAACAACCTATCTAATAACTTTAACATTAACTTATAATTTTAATCTTATTAACTTAGATTAATTATTCTAACTCATAATGACTTTTTCATAATTAATAAAGAATAATTAAATAAAGTTATTAAATTAAAAAATAGGTCTGATAAATTAAAGCTTAATAATAAAGAATCAAAATAAAAAGAATTACTATTTCACATTTCTAATTAACATAGAATAGCTATATCCTAATTAAATTTAACTCATTACAAAAAATCTAATAAACTTAACATTAATTTATTTATAAATCATATGCACTTAGATTATTGTTTCATCTCATAATGTTTTTACATTATTAAAAAAATATTATAAAGTAGTCTTTTGAATACTACATAAATCATAACTAACTATATTTTAATATTATGAGAATAATAGATACAAGAATTAATAAATTAATCAATTTATAAAAAGAAATATTTATTCATGCATCTAACTTGCATAATAATAAATTATATCCTAACTAATTAAATTTATCTCTTAAATTAACCTAATAAATTATATTAAAAATTAAAATTAAAATTCCTAACAGCCGACTCAAGAACACTCCCCTCATCTATCATTATATATCTTTGCATTTCCTTGTCCTAATCCACACCAATCTTCTCAAGAATCTGGGTGTTCCCCTGAAGATGGACTCACATAGAAGTTTGAAACATTGGGTTTAATAAAAAAAACTCTGAACAGGTTATTTCAAAACATTTTTTCAAATCTGACTCACCTGTATGGGTTCTCTCTTTAAAAAGATTAGGAAGTCATTAGCTTTCTCCAACAAAACATCATTTCCAGGTTTGACATTCCTACATCACCTGTTTTTTACAATGTAACATACTTCTCATAGTTAAAAATTTATTATTTTTCATTGGAGAATGGTATCATATTCAAACATTCAACTAATTATTATCCTCAAGGGAATGGTCTTGCTGAATCCACGAACAAGCACATTATCTGCATTATCAGAAATACCATATTCTTTAAACAACGAAACTGGTACTTTGCTTTGGTGAATGCCTTATGGGCTGATCGAGTCACGCCATTTAGTGGATTCTCAGTGGGCAGCGAGTATAGATACCTTTCTTCTTGATGGTCGGTTTGGCGATGGCGTAGGCGGTGCAAGATCTGATGTACTTCCCAACATCTTGTCAAAGATTCGGCCAACAGAAATACTTTTGTAGTACTGCCACTATTTTCTCGACCCTAAAATTCCCAGCGGCCCGAATGTAGTGCGATTCCCAAATCATCTTTGCACGCTCGCTTGAAGAAATGCAAAGGTGTCCCATATGACATAACAACACATCCTAGAGGTGAAAACTTGGAACTTGTTAACCCCCTAACAACATATGGCATGTGTGGCCGAATTCTGGGTCGATTTTGTAGAGAAGCGGCCAATCAGAAGTCTCATGCCCATAAGAGTTGAGAACGGTAGTTAACGCTATGATTGGTGGTCGGCTGAGGCAGTCTGCAACATTATTGTGCTGCCCTTCTTGTACTGATATTCAAATGGAACTTTTGCAGGTATGTGGACCACTTCTGATGGCGATCATTCTGAAACTTCCCTTGCATCTGTATGAATTGCAGGGCTTAGTGGTCTGTGTGGATGATCGTTTCCTTCCCCAAAATGTAATGCTTCCATTGTCGACAGGCCTGCACAATGGATTACATCTCTTTATCATAAGTGGGATACTTATGGACCGTGTCTGAAAGTGTCTCACTGTGATATGCCACTGGATCCCCCTATTGAGTAAGGACTGCCCTAATAGCATAGTTAGAGGCATATGTCTCAATCTCAAATGGTTGTTACAAGTCTGGTAATGTGAGCACTGGTGCAGAGCAGAGGCGATGTTTCAACTCTGCGAATGCCTTCTGTTGATATTTAGACCAAAAGAATTTTGATTTTGCTCCTACTTTGGTGACTTTACTCAAGGGACATGTGATATGAGAGAACCCCAACACGAACTTGAGATAGAAATTGGCAAGCCCTAGAAAGTTACGAAGCTCTATCAGAGTGGTTTGGGTTGGTCAATCCCAAAAGACTTGGATCTTGGCTGGATCCACCTGCATCCCCCATTCATCAATAATGTATCCCAAATACTGAACCTAGGTCATGCCAAAAGTACATTTCTCCAAATTGGCACACAACTTGTGTTGCCACAGTGTTTGGAGAACCTGTTGGATGTGGTGGAGGTGCTCTTCCCAACTCTGGCTGAAGATCAGGATGTCATCCAAGTATACCACTATAAATGAGTTGGTGAATGGTCATAAGATGTCATCCACGAGCCTCATGAAGGTTGCAGGAGCACTCATCAACCCAAAAGGCATAAACAACCATTTGAAAACGCCCTCTGTGGCTTTGAAGGTAGTCTTCCACACATCGGAGGGTTAGATTGGTACCTGGTGATATTTGGACTTCAAGTCGATCTTGCTGAAATATTTTGCTCCCGTGAGTTGGTCCAGAAGGTCATCAATCCATGGGATCGGGTACTTATTCCAGACAATGATCTTGTTCAGCACCCGATAGTCAATACAGAGTCTCCAAGTCCCATCCTTCTTCTGTACCAACACGATTGAGCTCCCACAGGGTGATGAACTTGGCTAAATGTGACCTTTCTACAACAGGTCCTGAATTTCCTCTTTATTTCATCGTTCTTGTTAAAATTGGCAACTAGGGCCAAACTTCATGTGGGTCATCTTATTCATGGATGATAATATTTTTATTAGATTCCTCTCATCGAGAGGTGTAGGATTGATCTAAAGATAATCTGATTCCGATAAGTATTTATGGAGATATGAATTTATTTTGATTATGGAATAATTATCAAGTCGACCTACAACTCATGTAGGCTCAGAAGCCCAATAGTCGCATCTATTCAAACATCAAAAGTTGTGTATAAATAAAGGAGGACTTTTCCTCATTTTCACTCACTCATCTCATCACATCTCTCTCTCTCTCTCCTGCGCAGAAAAGAGGCTATTTTCTACTACGCAAAAAAGAGACTCTCTCTCACACATGTGGAAGGAAGTTGTTGAACCTGAAACTGCAACTGCGGATCCAAATTTTGACCAACGTTGACCATCATATCTTCTCCTCTGAACTACACTGTAGGTCCATTTGGACCCTCTCTGAAGGCCACATTTTTTGGTGGTGGAATCAAGTTGATCCGACGGTCGGTTTGTGAGATATCATCTACCCTAGTTTTGATGATGAAGCCACTAATGATGATGTTGCTGATCTAGGGTTTGCTACTGCTGATATAAATCAGATTTATTGTACTATTTCTCTCGGTTGAAGTATTGAAGATAAAAGAAGATTTGATTAAAGGGTTTCCCCAGACATTGTGGGGTTTGTCCCTAGCTAGTCGCCACATCTTGTGTCTCTTGTCTTGACTTGTTCTCTATTGATCGTTTAATGTTCTATCTGCACTTTACTTATGCACATGTGATTGCTAATATATGAATAATAATAAGAAAGAATAGTAAATTTCTCTAAGCATAGAACATACCATAACTTAACATGGTATCAGAGCTAAGGTGAAGACAAAGCCCGAGCAAGAGCAAGAGCAATCACTGAAGAGAAGATTGGCAAGGCTATCCTAAAAGAACTATGGGGTCCTCAACACTCTTCCCTGTCGAAGACAAGCTTCGTGAGAAAGACGACTATCATAGATGGAAGATGTCTATTGATCTAACCCTAAAAGATCAAGGAGTGTTGGACCATGTGAGAGGAAATATTGTTGTGCCTCCATCAAATGCATCTGCTGCTGCCACGAACAAATGGAAAAGCGAAGAACTCAAAGCAAAGAAGATAATCCAGGACTCGATTGACAAGCACTTGGTGGCCTACATCTCCGACCTGAACACCTCCAAGGAATTCCACGATAGACTGGTGAGTTTATTTAAAGTTAGTGATGCAAATCAAGTTTTGTTTCTTAGAAATAAGCTGAAGGAAATTAAGAAGGGTAAAAATGAGAGTATGCAAGCATACTTCTTAAGGATCACTGAAATCAGGAACGATCTCCTATCTATTGGGGAGACTATTACTGACAGGGAAATGGCACTCACGACTCTTGGAGGATTACCATCCAAATGGTACGTGTTCAAGACTACTCTTCTGAACAATAATGTAATTCCTGGTTTCGAGGAATTAATGGATAGATGCATTCAAAGAGAAACAAGGGTAGAAGATCAAGAAATTCCCATGCCTAAAGGTCCTCCTGCTACCTTTTCTTCTCATGCTAAGAAAAGAAATAATTCTGGGACTAAATCAAAAGGAAATGTTGGACCTAAGGGAGGAAGAAAAGGACGATGTTACATTTGCGATAAAGCAGGTCACTATGCAAGGGAGTGCCCTGATAGAAAGGACTCACACCGGGACGATGATCAAAATCCCTCTCATGGAAATCAAAGGAATGGAAAATTCAATAGCAAAGGTAAAAGGGATACTAGAAATCAAGGAAGAGGACAACCATTCAAGAAGGCTAGAAATTCCAGGTATGAATCCAACATTGTTGAAAATAAGCAGGATGAATATTATCTACCAGCTGCTTTATCTACCTCTGCTCCTTCGGACTCAATGGGAATTTGGCTCATTGATAGTAGTGCCTCAAGGCACTTCACTGGTTACAAAGAAGTTCTCCATAATCTGATAGAGAAAGAAACTAATCTGGAAATTATCCTTGGAGATAATATAAAATATCCCGTGAAAGGTGTAGGAAATGTCTCTCTCAAATTGAATCAAGGTAATATGGTCCACTTACAGGATGTAATATATGTACCTGACCTCAAAAATAACCCTGTGTCCATATCGGCAATGGAAGACAAAGGCTACAAGGTGAGCTTTAGCAATGGCAAGGTACATGTATGGAAAAATAATGTTAAAGATGCCTTTACTCTTGGGTTTCTTGTTGATTCATTATATCAGATCGATGGAAGTTCGCTAGGTGTCATGTCTTATGACACATCTCTTCACTCTGAACTTTGGCATCAAAGGTTTTCCCACCTTCATTATAATGCTCTACCCGATGTAAGACAAAAATCGTGATAGGGATGCCCAAATTCCGAGTAGAGAAAGAAGGTGTATGTCCAGGATGTGCTGAAGGAAAGCTCAAAAGGGGACCATTCCCCTCAAGCCAAAGCAAGACCTCCGATATATTACAGTTGGTTCACCCAGGCATACCTGAGGCTGGCATTAAGAGGGAGATTACTACACCACATACTCCTGAGCAGAATGGTGTGGCAGAAAGGAAGATCCGTATGATTATGGAAGCTGTCCGTGCCATGCTCCATGATCAAAGACTTCCGAAGTTTCTACGGGTATATGATGTAACAATTCCTAATGTGGAGGAACCTATGGATCCTATTTATACACCCGAGCCTTCCTCTTCTAGGAAGAGGCCTTCATGGCTTAGGGGGCTACTTGATGATGTTGAAGGACATGCTACACCCCGAGGAACCTTCCGTGAAAATAAGAAACCTAACAGGTATCAGGGATACCTAACCATCATGAGCACGATCATACAAAATGAGCCCTCATCATTCTCAGGTACCGTCAAGCATCAAGTATGGAAGGATGCTATGACCAAAGAATATGAGTTCATTACGAAGAATGATGTCTGGGAAGTAGTTCCCAGACCCTCGGATGAGTAAATTGTCACTTCTAAATGGCTTTACAAGATAAAGCATGTAGCAGATGGAAGTATTGAAAAGTATAAGGCTCATTTTGTTGCTCGTGGTTTCTACCAGAAGGAAGGTATAAACTATGATTTGATATTTGCACCTATTTCCAGATATACGACCATCTGCTCAATCATAGCCCTTGCGGCCTCACAAGGATGGAACCTACATCCGATGGATGTCAAGAACGCGTTCTTGCACGGTTCGATCAAATAAGAGGTCTACATAGAGCAACTCGAAGGATTTGAGATTTGTGATCGAAAATATCATGTATGCAGTTTGAAGAAAGCTCTTTATGGGCTGAAGCAAGCACCTCGAGCATGGTATGAGAGGATCGATAGCTACTTGATGAAGCTGGGATTCACTAGGAGTGAAGTCGATCCTAACCTTTATTTTAAGGTTGAAGATGACAAACCTCTCATACTTGTGATGTATGTGGATGACCTCTTTCTAACAGGTGCAGACCCTCTCATTCACAATGTAAGAGGGAGTTGGCTTCTGAATTTGAAATGAAGGACCTAGGACTTGAAGTGTGGCAGAAGCCAGGGGAAATTTTCCTATCTCAAGGAAAATATGTGGTGAAGATATTAGAAAGGTTCGGTATGGTAGACTGCAAGCCTGTAACTACCCCGATGGAGCTTGACTTCAAGAAGTTAAGCGGTAATGCTGCTGGACCTGTTTTACGAAATTCCACTAAGTATTAGCAACTCATTGGAGCATTCATGTTCTTAGTAAACTCCCGTCTAGATATATGCTTTGCAGTCAACACGTTGAGTCGACATATGGTTGAACCTCACCACATACATTAGATTGGTGCCAAGGATCTGTTGATATATCTTCGTGGCACAATCACTTATGGGTTAAGATACACTGTCGAAGATGTGAGACTACTTGGATACACTAATGCTGATTGGGCAGGCAATGTGGAGGATCGTAAGAGCACTTCCGGGTGCTGTTTCTCCTTGGGATCTGCTTCGATATCCTAGATGAGCAGAAAGCAGAAGTCGATGGCTTTAAGCACTGTCAAAGCAGAGTATATTGCTGCTAGCATGGCCTTCTATGAGGCAGTCTAGTTGTGGAAGCTCTTCAGTGAGCTGTTTGGATTTACATTGAATACCATCGTGATCCTATGTGACAACCAGAGTGGGATTAATGTGTAAGAGAATCCCGTATTTCATGATCTCTCCAAGAATATCGATATCAGGTACCACTATAGTCGAGATATGGTGCAGTGGAGCTACAGGCTTCAACATATCAGTATATATGAACAGGTCGCCGACATTCTGACAAAACCCCTAGGGAAAGTCAAATTCCTAACTTTCTAAGAACAACTTGGTGTTGTTAAAAGACCCTTTGATGAGGGACTTGTATGATGCATTGAGCTCTGGGAGCTCTGGGGGGGTGCGGGGTACTTCTTGGAGCGACATATGACCACAGGGTGATTCACTATCCCCTGGTGGTGTACATGTACACCCTGTGGCGACTATGTAGCAGGATGATTAGTTCTCCTATGAGGTCTGGATGATGTGTTCTCCATGACGACTATGTAGTAGGATGATTGGTTCTCCTGTGAGGTCTGGACGATGTGTTCTCCATGACGATTATGTAGCAGGATGATTAGTTCTCCTGTGAGGCCTGGATGATGTTTTCTCCATGGCGATTGTGTAGCAAGATGATTAGTTCTCCTTTGAGGAAAAGATTGATTAAGATCTCCTGTCAAGGTATCCTACCCATGCAGTCAGGGACTCATGGGAAGTACCTCTCATCTGATCAATGAGTAGGGAAATGAAGTTAGGGACCATAGTAGTACCGATGGATGCATCATTGTATCTACCGTACTCCCTATGCTAGGATGACCTTCATTGATTTGGGATCAATGATACTGGTCTGGGACCAGTGGTAGGAGTTGTAGCCACTATGACGCTGACTTTGGGTCGGTTGAGACTGGTTTGGGCCTAATGGTACATACTCTGAGACTAACCTCTGGTCAGTGAAGTACTAGTCTGGGACCAGTGAGAGTGGTACATACTATGACGCTGACTTTGGGTCGGTTGGAACTGGTCTGGGACCAGTGGTACACTCTCCGAGACTACGATACTGGTATGGGACAAGTGGTAGGAGTGGTGCCTACTATGACGCTGACTTCAGGTCGGTTGAGACTGGTCTAAGACCAGTGGTATGCACTCTGAGACTGACTTTGAGTCAGTATGATACATCCTCAATCATTTCTTCTTCTTCATAATTCGAACAAAAGCAGAGAAAAACAGAACAAAGCAGAGCAGAGCAGTACAGATCAATACAGGGTAGATCAAGACAAAGCAGAACATGTAGAATAGAGTAAAGCAGGGGAAGGGTTAGGCTGTACAGGGCAATGCATTTGATGGATGAATAGTAGCGACTGACAAACAGATTGCAGATGAAGTTCTCCCTAGTTGAGAGGGAGTGTTAAAATTGGAAACTAGGGCCAAACTTCATGTGGATCATCTTATTCATGGCTGATAATATTTTTATTAGATTCCTCTCAATGAGAGGTGTAGGATTGATCTAAAGATCATCTGATTCCAATAAGTATTTATGGAGATATGAATTTATTTTAATTATGGAATAATTATCAAGCTGACCTACAACTCGTGTAGGCTCAGAAGCCCAACAGTCACATCTATTCAAACATCAACAGTTGTGTATAAATACAGGAGGACCTTTCCTCATTTTCACTCACTCATCTCATCACATCTCTCTCTCTCCTATGCAGAAAAGAGGCTCTTCTCTATTGTGCAGAAAAGAGACTCTCTCTCACACATGTGGAAGGAAGCTACTGAACCTGAAGCTGCAACTGCAGATCCAAAGTTTGACCAATGTTGACCATGAAATCTCCTCCTCTGAACTATGTTGTAGGTCCATCTAGACCTCCTCTAAAGGCCACATTTTTTTGTGGTGGAATCAAGCCGATCCCATGGTCGGTTTGTGAGATATCCTTTGCTCTAGTTTTGATGATGAAGCCGCTAATGCTGATGCTGCTGATCTAGGGTTTGCTACTGTTGAATAAATAAGATTTATTGTAATATTTCTCTCTGCTGAATTATTGAAGATAAAATAATATTTGATCAAAGGGTTTCCCCACACATTGTGGGGTTTGTCCCTAGCTAGCCACCACATCTTGTGTCTCTTGTCTTGGCTTGTTTTCTATTGATCATTTAATGTTCTATTTTCACTTTACTTATGCACATGTGCTTGCTAATCTATGAATAAAAATAAGAAAGAAAAGTAAATTTCTCTAAGCATAGAACATACCATAACTTAACAGTTCTCCATAACGGAGAGTCGATAGATTGGTCCATTGGGTAACGACGCACCTGGGGTCAGATCGATGGAGTGCTTGACCTGACAGTGTAGAGGCACCCCTGCGGGGGAGGTGAATATGTCCTCGTACTCCTCCATGACCTTGTCCATCTATTGTTTTCATGTGGAGGGGCCTTGTCTAGAGGTCGTGGCCAATGTATTATTTTTTCCTTTAGGGTGTATCACTAGGAAAACAAATTTCCCAATTTTTGAAATTAGTTTACTGCACTGTTTTGCAGTAATCAGAGAGATGGCGGTAGGCAGGGCTACCTCCGATATCTTGTACAAATTATTTCATAATGTAAAAATAACAATGCGAGGTCTTGGCTCCTACACAACATGTCACTTCCACAAGTATGGTTGGCCTAATAATACATCACAAACATCAAGGGGAGAAATTTCACATAATACCTCATCCGTGAAGGGATTGATGTTGTATGGAGGGTGACATTGTTGGCTCACATGAAAATCCCATCCTTAGTGAAGCCACCCGATGGTGTACAGTTGTGGGTGTGATGTGGTTGGTAATCCCAACTGCTTCACAACCTCTACTGCAATGAGGTTCTTTTGGCTCCCACTGTCGAAAATGAACTGTAGTGGGGAACCCTTCATCCACATCTTGGAGTGGAAGAGATGCTCCTACTCCTATGGATCTTCGGGTTCCTCCTTCTGGATCTTGGTGGTGGCGACAGTGGTGTTGGGCTCCACATCAATAATCTGCTTCCCCTTGTCATTCCCCTTGTTGGGTTCTGACTCAGAGTCAGAACATGCATCTGATTCTAAAGCCTTCAGCTCGGCCACCAGTGATTTCTTGGCCCGACACTCGCTTGTGTTGTGGGTGGAGCTCTTATGGAACTCACACCACTTTCCTGTGCCCTTCTTTGGCTTTGCAGTGTTGTCCTTGGCGGGCTGTCCTGGGCTATCCCACTTTGGCTTTGTCCTTTGTTCTGCGGTTTGGGGGCACCTTTCCCTTGCTTCAGATTCACAGATCCAAAGTCTCACTTCTTTTCTTTAAACTTCTGCTCGATCTTGACGTCGTATCAATACACTGTGCCATGTGAGGAGATGTCTAGGAACTCCATCTCATCCTCGATGTATCTATGTAGGCAGTCATGGTACTTGAGTACCAAATGTTTCTTAGAATCCTTGATACCCAACATCGTGCACAGGGTATGAAAAACATTGGTAAAATATGACACATCTTGGTCCCTTCCTTGCCACAGCGTGGTCCACTTTATGTATTTGTCCTCATAGCTCTCGACAGGGTAGTACTACTCATTGATGGCATCCCATAATGAATTCCAAGTGGGAGCGGCTGAAAACAATGAGTTTGTACTTTCATCCTTCTGCTCACAATAGGTTTCCCACTAGTCCTTGACGTGGGGGGTGGCTTTGAGAAGAGAAAAAGTAATCTTTTCTCAACTAGAAAAATCATGAACAGAAAAATATCCTTCTAATAGATTCAACCATTTATCTATTGCGTTTGCATCTATTTTGCCCTCAAATATGGGAATGTCAAAGTTTACTTGTACCTTAAAAGGTGTGGAGCCTCCAGAGTGGCTATTGGATGTGGATGCGCTACCGGTGGGCAACTGTTGAAGGATCTGAGCAAAGTTATCCATCATTGCGCTCCTTTGTTTCTCGAGGGCCTCCTCAAGCAATATTTTGATAGGATATCCTGCTCCCTCATCTTTCTTTTCTTCCTCCATGGAAGGCCATCAGGATTTATGAGGCTGGTCTTGCAAAGGTTCAACCAGTTCGAGCCCTAACTCATATCCCGACCTCGTTGGGAACATGTAAAGAAAAATAGAGAAAGA
Source organism: Pinus tabuliformis (assembly GCA_031772625.1). Taxonomy (NCBI): domain Eukaryota; kingdom Viridiplantae; phylum Streptophyta; class Pinopsida; order Pinales; family Pinaceae; genus Pinus; species Pinus tabuliformis. The sequence continues at coordinate 661,734,434 of CM062810.1, read as the reverse complement.
GCATACCGCTCTAATACCAATGATTTGAATTTAAACAAGAATGCAACAAATTACAGATATAACCATAAATACAGATATGCAATAGAAATAACACTTCCTTTGATTAATATCAAATAATGGAATATGCTTTCAAACAATATGGAAATCATACTATCTCGGCGATGGTAGCTTATCTCTGAGAAGAGATGCGGTGGCTACATGCCTCTGAACTGAGTTACAATGAGGTTCAAGGGCCTTTGAACAATAAGAGAAAACCCTAAACAACCAAAAACCTAACCCGAGGAGATGTAACACCAAGAGTTTATGGGCCCTGTTGGGGTTAGTTGGACAACCAACTTCCTAGGGTCGTGAATTGGTCATATTATCTCCATGATTGACCAACCGGGTTTTGGCTTAAGGGGCCCTGACCTAGGTTCAACATTACTCAACCAAGCAAATCCCTTCACTACTGTCCCTTTCGGCATCAGCCCATGGAGAGCGGACCAAAGTCTCACTCGAAGCAGTATGGGGGGATGTGGGAACCAAGTTTCTGCACCCTGAGATAGTCATGATGTCGATCTATACTTCCTGATCCTGCCTTCGTGCATATCGATAAGCTTTTAGAGCTTATCGATGTTCCTTCTCTCCCATCCTTTAGTACCTCTGCCATGGTACCCAACTGATCTTAGCACAATCCTAACCCAAGGTCCAAGCACTTACATGCCTCTGTAGCTGTGTTACTGTGTAAGTTCCCAAGTTATCTTAAGTGTTACCTAACCTACCATGAATTTGTAGTTACCTTCGTGTGATCCTTTATTCTTGCTTGCATTCATTTAATAGATATAATCGAATACATTTACGCATTAAATAAGCATTATAGTGTAAACCTAGATAATATCATAATATAACTAGATGCATTAAACAGAGACAAAATACACAATGATTTGAAAAATACTTCTCTTTATTGATATCTCAAGTTCCATACAAACTCAATCCACCCTACACACACAGCTGCAGGGGTCCACGCACTTAGCTGCAGAATTCCACCCTAGGCCTCTGCACACTCAGCTAAGGAGCCTCTACCTATGCTAAGACCCAAGAACACTTAGAACTTCTTAACCCCAAAATCCTTCTTACTTCTAGCCCCCAACACCAACATGGTGAATCACCCTTGAGTCACTCTATGGGTACGAAGACCCCCCATCTCAACCTATACGACTGCTACCTTGGCGGTGCACTGCACGACTGCCTGCTTGATTTCCTCGACCAACTGCTCTGTTAGATCATCCTCTTCTTCCTCTTCTTTTGGGGAGGGCGACTTCTCTTTTTCAGAGCTGATCTCCTCTCCTCCTGTCTGTCTACTTGTGGCAGTGTAGTCTGCCTTAGCCTTATCCTCAGCCTCCTTTCTCCTTTTTTCAGCCAACTTCTCCATCTTGAGCTTGGCTTCATCCTTCTTCCGCTGTGCGACTGTCTTGTTGGATCCCGCCGTTAAGTCAAAGGCAATATTCCATTCTGCTAGCTAGCTGTCAATAACCACTTGAATCACATCATTCGTCGCTAAGTAGGGCAAGTCATGCCACTTCTGCTCAGGGTCCTTCCACGCCCTTATGGATACATGGTGGAAATCAGCCTTAAATTCTGCGTACGGTTGCAATTTATCAGAGATAGTAGGCGACAACTATGACTTGCATTTGATGGCCATGTGCATGTTCATCTCCACCAAGATCCAAAAGATCTTGCTGTCTTTGATCCACTGAGGATCCTTAGTCACCCATAGCGAAGTGTGCTTCATGGCCTCAGGCAGGTCCAACACAACTGAGGGAAATTGGCTGTCTTCGAGTAGCTCCCAGGCTACCAGTACGATGGACAGCAAGATCCACGCATAGTGGAAGGTCTTGCTGAGATCCTGTGCCTCGTGGCAGTTCACGAGGAACTCACCGCAGAGATAGTGGGCCAAATTAAACTGAACCCCCTTCGAGTATTGGGCCACTAGAGCTACAACAGGCGTCGGTACTTCATTGGAGCGACATTTCCGCATGACCTTCCCTGCCAATATTTGTGTGCCCACTTTGACTATAGGGTCAGAAATACTTGTAATTGCATAGCCACGTGGCTTCTTATTAATCCGAACTTCTTCTTCATGGCCTCCACAAGGGCCAGTTCGCCTGCCTTTCCACCAAACATCATAGTCGGATTCTCCCCTGAATATGGCAGCCTCGTGATTCTATGGATCAATCTATCAATGATGGGTATTGGCTCCTCTAGCCACAGACACCCATCATGTACCAAGCACAACAACTGCTTGATTACCAGCAAGGTAATGGGTGTGCGATTGTAGTGCGGCACCCATAGCAGGTTGAGCAGGCTTGCCTTATCCACTCCTTTGAGCCACTTCTGCGGTTCCAACACGATCACCTCAGTGGTCTTATGGAGGACGTGATGCATCAGCTGGTCTGTCACCAAGTGAGGGAATCACTCAGTGTCAGCTAAGTCCCAGTCCTCTAATTTCAACATTGGAATCTGCCCCAAGCGCGGTCCTTCAAAAACAATCTTGTCCGACAACAGAGGTGTGTACAAGGTGATCTTTCTCTCGTCAATGTCCTTCGGCACATTGGCCTTGTCCATACGTGGAGGGACGTACTCAAGCAACTTAGTAATGGGTTCAGACCCCTCAACTTCAACGTCCTCTGTGTCTATCCCAAGATCCTCATCGTCCATTGGGATATCCTCAATTTCTTCCTCCTCTGGTTCCAGGTTAATGGTTTTTCCCTTTTCTTGAGTGGTGGGCTTGTCCTTTGGTGGGTTTCTCATAGGTGACGCACGCACCAGTGGTGTCGCAACCTTCTTTCCTTTTGCGCCTTTCGAACCTTCCTGGGTCTTGGTAGGCCTTGGTCTAGGCGACCGTGGCGACTTGGATATCTCTACAACCTTCGAAGCAGTTCCCTCTGCTTCCATAGAAACCTCTGGCATAGCCCCTTTGGCTGTCACTGTTTCCCCAATATCTATGGTTTCTACCAGTGTCGACATGAAACTATTCAACAGTTCTTGTGTCTCCTTTGGTAATTTTTCAAACGCCAAACTCGCTATCAGAGCTTCAAAGAATTCACAGTTCATATGCGTCTAAGAGCTCAACAAATCAATGCTCAAAATGCCAAGTGTTCTTCATTGAGAAAGCACATGTAATTTATAGACCATTTTGAATTCAAATTGGATCGTTCCCCCCAAAATTGATTCATTAATGCTAGATTGGCGACAGATTTTCAAGGATCTCGCCCATAAATTTCGTCTTAAATGCCGCCCCCTGCTCCATTTGGCCATTTTTTCGTCGTCAAATCATGAACAGTGACTTTAATGGTCACTTTCTAGCTGACCTGCGCGGTTTTATCCCAGGTAGCATAGCCTTTTGTGCACTCATGTGGTCTTTGTGACATCTCCTCATTCCACACAGTTTCTTCATTGCGCAGTTCCCCGAGCAGGGAAATGTAGTTTATGGTCCTGTGCCTCCTTTCAGTTACCTGGAGTGCTAAGACTATGCTTCCTTCATATAGTCACCTAGTTGGATCACCAGTGTATGGCTTCAATTGGCTACCATTCACCTTTCCTAGGAAGGGCTCCCCATTTAACTTAACCAACTGAACTACTCCACCGTCAGTAATCTCTTTGATGACATAGGGCCCCAACTAGTGCATCCTAAATTTTCCTGGAAATTTATCAAACTTGTTGTCATATAGCAAAACCAGATCATTTACCACTGAGGTGCATAGTTTAATGTGCTGATCATGCCATGCCTTTTCGCGGTCCTTTTGAACTTGTTGATGAAATCCAGTGAGAAATCGGTCCTCCTAAAGCTCTGCTAGCTCTGCGAGCCACTCTTCCAAGGCTTTGCGGTCCGCCATTCCTGTGAGTGATGCTATGCATAGACTATGTATAATGTATTCCATTGGCATCACAACTTCTACGCCATACATGAGTCTGAAAGGCGTTTTCCCAGTCAACTTATTGCAAGTCGTTCTGTAGGCCCATAGCACCGATGGTATGCACACATCCCAGTCATTTCTCTGAGAATTGTAGACCTTTTTCAGTGCATTCTCCAGTATTTTATTGAATGTTTCCACCATCCCATTGGCCTGCGGGTGATAAGGCATGCTCTTTTGATGATACACCTAAAATTTGTCTCTCAACACGCTGATTGTTTCATTCAGGAAGTGCGTACTGCGATTGCTCATCAAGATATTTTGACAGATAAATCTCGTCAATATGTATTCAAAAAGAAACTTCATTGCTTTCGCGCCGGTACAGTCTTTCACAAGTTGCACCTCTACCCACCTGGTCAAGTACTCTGTCACGGTGATGATGTACTGCGCACTTGTTTTCTTTCACGAAGGCTAAATTGGTCCCACAAAGTCAATTGCCCATTTCTCGAATGGTTGTAATGTCACCTACGGTGTCAACAACAGTTCATCCCTTCACGATGGCCTGCCAATCCTTTGACATGCATCACAGGCCCTACAATATGCTTTCACATCCTTATGTAGAGTTGGCCACCACAATCTAGCACACAGAACCTTCTGTGTTGTCGCTTTTCCTACATAATTTCCTCCTGCAACTCCTCCATGAGCCTCTGCAAGGATGCTACTTCGCTCAAAGTCAGGTACATAGCGTCGCAATATTTCATCTAACCCCATTTTGTACAAATGTCCTGCAATGACGGAGAAGTCTGTTGCACACACTACTAACTCCTTCTTTTGCTGGCTTGTATACCCTTCTGGAGCAGTCCCCATTGTCAGGAATTTTATGATATCTTCAAAGTGACTGTCAGCAACGCGTACTACAAAGAGTTGTGCATCAAGCAGTCCTTCCTCCAAATTAGTGGGATCCTCTCCCGTTTTGATGTGCGACAGATGATCTAGTCCCGTGTTCAATTGTCTATGTTTCACAATAACTTCAAAATCATACTCCTGGAATAATAACAACCACCTGTAGATCTTCCCCCCCAACATAGGCTTATTAACCAGGTATTTTAATGCAGAATGATTTGTATACATCTTAAAATGTCCACTCCACAAATAGTTCCTGAACTTTTGGAGCGCGTATACTATGGCTAGTCCTTCGCGCTTTATAGTGGAATAGTTCTTCTCAGCCTTGGATAACTTCTTGCTCACAAATGCTATAGGATGGTCTAATTCTCCCTCACCCTCCTGTGTCAGCACGACCCCCAGCGTGATACATGAGGCATCCACGTGCACATGAAATTCCTTCTTCCAGTTCGGGAAGACTAGGATTAGTGTGGTGACCATTTTCTCTTTCAGCGTGTCCAAGATCTTCTAGAATTCATCATTCCAACAAAATGAAGCATCCTTTTTCAACAACTTCTCCATGGGTGCAGTGATCTGGGCGTAGCTCTTGATGAACGTCCTATAGTATCCAGTATGCCCCAGGGTCGCATGCAACTGTTTCACATTCCTTGGCACCTCCAAGTTGATTATCACTGGGATCTTCGTAGGCTCTACCATCAATCCTTGTTTGCACACCACATGACCTAGCAGGATCCCAAAAGGGACACAAAACAGAAACTTCTTTAGATTGAGTGCGATTTGGTATCTTCAACACGTATCCAACATTAAGCGTAGACTTTCCACATGACACTTGACCAATCCAAACACTATCCAATCGTCAAAGTACACCTCTAGGAACTTATGAATGAAATCTTTGAATGCCACAATGACTATGTGGGAAAATATTGCTGCCGCATTCTTCAGCCCAATAGGCATTACAATATACTGAAAACAACCCCATTTTATCACAAAGGTCATATTGATTCTATCTTCAGGTGTGATTTTGATCTGATGGTACCCATAGAATCGATCAGTGAAAGTGTATGCTTCTTGGCCACCTACATTATCCAAGACTTCATTAGTGAATGGGGTTGGGAAGGGGTCATGCACACAAGCATCATTCAACTTCCGGAGATCCACGCATAACCTTATTTCTTCTTTCTGTTTCTTTTCCTGAACCAATATCAGGCTTTCCCATTCAGACTCTTCTACTGGTTCAATAATTCATGCTGCGAGCATCTTATCCAACTCAGTGTGAACCCTTTCCTTATACTTAGGATTAAGGCAGTAAGGTCTTTGTTTTACAGGCTTCACATCCAGTTTCAGGGTGATCTTCATGACACCCAGGTCTCCTATTATTCCTTTTAGATCAGAAAACTTTGTGGGGAACAAATCCTGATATTCGCAGAGGAGCTTAGTGACCTTGTCTATTGTCACATCATCCCATTAGTCCCTAATCTTTACAAATTTTGGTTCCGCCTTTGTGCCAATGTTGACCTTCCTGGTTTTCAGCAGCACGGTTATGTCAGGATCCTTTATCTACAGACCTTCAACCTCGTGGTGACCTTCAGTTTCTGGAATATTAACATTCCGGGGATCCTTGTCTTCTTCTTCAACGGTCACGTTATATCATTCTAGTGCATGACTCAATTGGGTAGTCTAATCAGGTTTGATCAAGTCCAAAGGATCTTGTGGTATCCTAAAGATCGCCGCTTTAACCTCCTGTTGTGCCACGTCAATATAGTCAAACCCATCCTCAAATCTGAACGTCATTAAAAATACCTGGTGCAGGATGTCCCATTCTTCCGTGCCATGGTGAAGCTTGGTTTCCAAGTACCAATTCATTAGTATGATACCCAGGGTATTACAAAAAAGATGCACCCATTCAGTCTGAGGCTCCACACCATAAGCCTTATTCCATTTAGTTAGGTGATCACGCGGGTCATCTCTTCTGTCATACTTATCTGTCACTCACACTTTTGGCTACCCAAAACATATTCTCATCATCCCTCTATAGTCGCGCCAATCACTGAAACTATCCTTGTGTGCACTCCACCATCTTGTAGGCGTAGGATGCAGTACGCAATCCAAGGCTTGGAAGCGATGTTTCTCCAGTACTTCTTTTTCAAATGCATCCAAAAAGCAATCAACATCAGTTAGCCCATCATATTGTGGTAGATCTCTGACTTCGAATGACACACAATGCAACAACTTCATCATCATATTACAACGCAATGTCAAAACTTCATGCAGTCGGTTCTACCAATGCTCCAATTCTTCATCCAAATGTGATGTGCAGGAGCTTTCGTGATCCCATGCAATGCATTCGTCCACTGTCGGATTCACCCAATCATATTCTCGCAACGTTATCTTATAAATTTGGTCCAAATCGTCATCGATTTCATAATCTCGAACTGGTTTTGTGTAGTACAGTCCCTCTGTGGGATCCAATGGCACCACTACACGGAGTGACTTGTTTTCAAATATCATCTTCTGCTATTTCAGGTTGATTACCCCATTCATGTCAGTGGCCCAATCAATTCCAAAGAGCACAGGGTAGGGATCGCTATCATCCACAATCTCTATTACCTCAAATCTGCTAGCATGCTTGCACTCTCAATGTCAACTATGACCCCTTGCAGCCTCCCCATTGGAATAAATTTCTATTGGTTCGCCATTATTAACTGTATCAGAGACCACTAGAGCGTAGGTCTACCCATTCTCCCCCAGGTCTATTTTGGCAAAACATGCACGGTGGACCCCAAATCCATGATAACTTGTTCCATCTCGTATTCCCCTATCTGCGCGGTGAGTCTCATCTCTAGCCTGATCCTTGTCTTGTTCTTGCCAAGCTTCTTGACCACACGCGGTTCACTAGTAGCACCATCCTTACCAGCGCACTGTTTGATCAGTTCCTACAGGCCCTTAATAGCCTTACTGTCATGGAGTAGCTTCATGCAGGTCTCCAAGAACGTGGTAATCGTGGATGGGTCCATTTCTTCAACTAGTTTCTCCCGACTTTTAGAGGTACAGGCCTCAGCAAAGCTTTTCTTTGCTTCCATAAATGTTTCTTTTGCACTCTCCAAATCAAACCTAGTCTCCTTTTTTGGTGCTTTGAGGACCTATACACCTTCTGCAGGCTACTTCCCTTTATTCTCCTATGGAGCATTGGAAAGGTATGTTTTTGACAAACAATTTAGTGACTTTTCAGTAACAATTGTAACCCTTTCTGCATAATGAGCTTAAAGAAATAAAGAATTTTAATAGAATGTGTGAGAATTAGCATGGAAAACTTAATCGCTGATAATTGTTATTTTTCCATGCAGGAAAGGGTGGAAACGAAGGATTTCCATTCGAAAGGAAAAGACAAAGAAGCAATAACTGCTGTCCCTTTAGGAGGGAACCGGATGCGAACAAGATCGAACAGATCGAAGCAAGACGACCCTGGAAAGGAAGAAGGATTATCGACTCGGCGGAGCAGGGGAAGAAAAGTAAAGGATTAACGGCTTGGCGAATCCCTCGGGATCTTTGATCCTGAGGGATCGCTGTTTTGCTTATTTTTGTTACCTAGATACCTCCACCGTTACTCTTATAAAAAGGGACAACAGTGTTAAGCAAGAGGACTTTTTGTTCATATATGTAACTGTGAATTCCAGATTCAACTTTGATCATCGACTCTCACTAAGACTCGTTTTGCTGTACATTTGTTGATGTTTTAATACAAAAGACTTGGTGTTTATTTCATCTCTGCGTCTGGAGTAACCTAAGGCAGTGTGCCGTTGGAAGCTAAGGGCCCGGCTCCGAAGGACACTTGCTTTTGTATCATTATAATTTGGTTTCTGTGTGATTTGTTTATCTTTACAGTTCGGTAATCTGATATGTTTTTCATATGCTATTCCATGCTCTGTTACAATTAATTCATTAATGGTTTCTTTCGAGAAGATTTATGTCGTGACTCTGTATTGCATGAGTGAATCTATTCAGAGTTGATTGCATGTTTGTAGTCTAAGCCAACTGTTTCTGTTACAGAGCCTTCATATTGAATATTGCTCTATTGGATTCATTTGAAATCTCAGTTATTGGAATCCGGAAGTAATATTATTCTATTTGGAAACATAGTCATATTCTCTTTAATCATCAGATTGCTATAGTAAGTGTGTTGTGTATATACGTTTGATGATTGCTGTTCCATAATTCATTTGTGAATATTGTTCCATAAAGTATAATTCATTGAAGTTGCTTTAGAGAGAAGATTGCTATTTGATTGCAGGATGTGAGTTTAATTCAATAGAGCAAGCGTAGTCTGACTCGCGAGATTTAGTTTATTGGATTGCTGTTCCATTTCTTGCTGTTCCATTTATTGCTGTTCCATTTCAGATTTGCTGTTCCATTTTACTTTCTGTCGTTCCATTTACTTGCATTTACTGTTTTGGTGTGAGAGAAGGTCTAAGGCTGTAGTGAGCCTCAATAAGTCGCTGCCTAGCTCCTAGACCTATGGTCCATGCTCTAATTTCCTTTCCATCAGTTTCTAGAGGGATGGGTTATCGCTTCCGTACCCTTGACTGATAAACTGCGTTGTGTGATTTTATTCTTTTTAAAAGCAATTTAGTCATAGGTTTAGCAGCCGTTTACTCTTGTATTTTCTAGACACTGTACTACTAAGCATTACTCTGACGAATAGCCTCGAGTTGAGTTACTCTTTGCAATAACAAAGTGTTCCCGGATTGACTTATTAATGTAGCATAACTAGAGGTGAAAGAGACCCTTGTTACAGCTCTACATTTTGGCGTCGTTGCCGGGGAAAGATTACAACCATTTGTCTTTTACAGAGTAGTGTACGAGTCTGCTAGGGGAGAGTTGGATTTTAAAAACGGAAGGTAAGAACCTGCGTACGGAGCATGTAAAAGCCCTGCTCCACCATCCGCTTTCCTGGCAGAATTGTGGGTTGAATAGAATTTGGTAGTTTATAGAGTGCATGACTAAGCAGAAAAAGCGATAAAAAATTATCAAACCTCCGTTCAAACCCGAAAAAGCCAAAGGGCCGGTGACCCTTGGCCGAACAACCTTCATAGACGAAATCTATAAGAAAACTGAATCTCAGCCATCAGTAGGGTTTAGGAAAACCAATTCTAAACAACCTACTAGCTCCCTTCAGGCCGCAGGATCACCATCTGTAGCCTTCGCTGAGGTGCATAGTCAGACTGATGAACAGGACTTTCAAGAAATTGAAAATTCTATTCCAGAACGACTGCAGGAAGGGAATCTAAGCAATCTTTGTGAAGGAGAAGGGGAAACAGGAGAAGTTGAGGAGCCAAGATCTCCTCCTAGGATAATTCATCCATTAAAAAGCCCAGATAAAGGAAGCGCTGTAAAAATCATTGTTGAAGGGATTCAATCTCCTCAAGCAACAGGGACTCTCGTTATTCCAGATAAAGGAAGTACTATTAAAACAATCCCTGTTAAGGCCGTTCCTTCTCCGCCTAGGAATACCCTCTTAGAAATCCCGGAAGGTTACTGGCACATATTCGATCCCATGGCACAGAATCAGCCAAACACTCAAACTTCTACATTACAATATCCTATAGTGGATTCCGCAGCAAATGCTCCTATGAAAGCAATTCCCCTTCAACACATTCCTACATTTCATGGACTTACATCAGAGGATCCTGATGCATTCTTATTTGAATTTGATGTATTATGCAGGGGATATGATTACACCACTGACCCCCAGAAATTAAAGTTGTTCCCCTCCACTTTGAAAGGAGCAGCTTTAAGATGGTTTATGGGTTTAGGTGGTGGGGTTATAAATAACTGGGAGCAGATGAAAGAATCTTTCCTAAAGAAATATCAAGATTATTGTAGGTCTAGAGAACTGAAAGATGAAATATTTCAGATGACAGCTAGACCAAACGAAACACTAGAAGAATATGTAGAACGTTTTCAGTATAATTTGCAGAGATCTCCATATGCATCACTACCTCTGCCTGATAATGTGTTAAAAACAACATTGATTAGAGGCATGAAGGAACAATGGATTGAAACATTAAATATCATGGGAAAAGGGGATATTTATCAAGAAAATTTTGCTGACATCATTGATTTATGTATCAGGAGCTCGAGAGGTAGCACGAGGATAAAGCCAGCAGAATATGATCGGTTTGTCAGAGATAACAAAATACCAACAGAAGGAGTAACACGTGTAGAACTTGGGAATTTATTAGAAAATTTTAAAACTGATATCTTGGGGACATTGACTACACAACTTGATATTGTGCAGGCTAAACAGAAGCAGATAGAGGCAGAACAGAATTTGGCGATCTTCTGCCCCCGATGTAGAAGAAAACATAGCCACAAGGAATGTCCGCTGGATGCAGTTCAAACATGTGCTATCTGTACAAAAGATCATCTTACTGAAAGTTGCCCCTCACTTCCTGGATTGAAAGCAGTATATAAGGAAGCAGAAGAAGAGCCAGAATCAGCATACTTCGTTAACTAGCGTCACCAATGGCAACCAAGGCAATCAGGTATGTTTTCAGATCCAACTTCTTCTTTTCAGCCTCCACAATATAACGCTCAGCAATATAGTATGTGGCAAAACCAATCTCAACCTCCATTTCCGAACTGGTCATCACAACCATTTCCTTCTTCAAATCCATGGATGAATCAGCCAAGCCAATTTGGTTGGCCGAATTTTCCTTACGCCCCACCATATTGGCAGAATAGCTCATACCCTCCGCAATGGACCCCCCCTACTTCACAAAGTTCACCCTGGCAGACAAATTGGCCAAAATCGACATATCAGCCAACAGGAACTATTCCGCTCCCTCAACCGACTCTGCCAGCTTTGCAACAAAATCCCCAGTCTAATCTGAGACCGCAACTCCCAGCCCAACCCAATCCTAATCCTAATAACAGGCCGGTCCAATCCCTCCAAATTATAGAATCAGCAGAAATCGGACCCGAACTGAGGGAGTGCAATGATCTTCAGTTAAGATCTGGACGTATAATAGAAACAGAGGGAGATAAAACAGTTCACATTGAAGATCAGTTACCAATAGAACAGTCGTTACAACAAGAGGGTGCAAATAAGGAGCAGACTCATCATCAAGCAAATACGCCCTCTCCTCCCTTCCCAGAATGATTAGTCATACCACGACCTATACAACATCCAGACTTTGACATTCTGGGAGAGCTACAAAACCTGTACATACGAATTCCTTTCCTCCAAGCCATTCAAGACATCCCTATATATGCAAAAACTATAAAAGAATTGTGCATAAAAAAACCAAGGAGGAATGTAACCACTAACCCAAGAGTCCAAGTAGTCGGTACTTTATCTGACCTGTTATCAGGAGCACCCATTAAATATGAAGATCCAGGAAATCCAATCGTAACTGTCCAAATCTATGGCCAGACCCTGACTAATGCTTTAGTTGATTTAGGAGCTGCAATTAATATTTTGACAACTTCTACTTGCCAAAATCTCGGTATTACATCGGTAGAACCCACCTCTACTTTGTTAGAATTGGCTGACCGATCTGTAGTTCGACCAGAAGGAACTCTATATGATGTCATGGTCTCTATAGATTCTTGGGAATACCCAACTGATTTCCTGGTAATTAATCCAAAAACCCGACTGGATGGACACCCGCTAATTTTAGGTAGACCTTGGCTTGCTACCGCCGATGCTTACATTGGTTGCCGGCAGGGGAATATGACCATAACCAGAGGACCAGATATTAAAAACCTAGTCCTATACCCTCCAGCACAGCCAAGTCTGACAATGATAAAAACTAACCAGCACCCTGTATCATACCTTACTGACAATATCAGATCACCATTGACTATACAGAGGGCCCTAGACTTTAAAGACCAAACAGAAGATGATGCCATCAATAACTTTGTTAGTCAAACTGAATCTAGACCTCATGCACAGTGTTTTATGATAGAAGCTGCATTTGAGAACGAACTAGAAGAAGATCCCTTGAAAGATACACATGACCAAACGATACCTGTAACTTCTGTTGCCAATAGTAAAGCAGTGGAAATTGAACCGGGAAAAACGCTAAACATCAATGCCAACCTTACACCGGATCAAGAAATAAAACTCATCCACCTGTTACGGAAGCATCAAGAAGCATTTGCGTGGGATTACCCCGATATGAAAGGGATTGACCCCCAATTGTGCACCCACCATATTTATATAGAAAAAGATGCAAGACCTGTCCGTCAACCGCAAAGAAGACTCAACCCTCACCTAAAAGATGTTGTAAAAGCAGAACTTCAGAAGCTTTTAGATGTTAATTTTATCTATCCTATTTCTGATAGTAAGTGGGTCTCTCCACTTGTGGTTGTACCCAAGAAGAATGGGAAATGGAGGATTTGCGTGGATTATAGAGAGTTAAACAAAGCCACACAAAAAGACCATTTTCCCCTCCCATTCATAGACCAAGTATTGGACACGTTAGCAGGAAAGAAATTCTTTTCTTTCCTGGATGGCTTCAGTGGATACAATCAGATTCAGATTGCCCCTGAAGACCGGGATAAAACTACCTTTACTTGTCCTTGGGGAACGTTCGCCTATAGAGTTCTACCCTTTGGCCTATGTAATGCTCCTGCCACATTCCAAAGGGCCATTCTTAGCATCTTTTCAGATTTAATAAATGATGGGCTTGAAGTATACATGGATGACTTTACACCATACGGAGATGATTTTGATCCAGCTCTGGACACCCTAGAGAAAGTCCTACAGCGTTGCATTGATACCAGGCTTTGTCTAAGCCACGAAAAATGTTATATGATGATGACTGAAGAACTCATTCTCAGACATTTCATCTCAGCAGCTGGAATTCAGGTAGATCCGGCCAAAATTCAAATTCTGTTGCTTATCCCCACCCCCACTACTTAGACAGAGGTACGCAGTTTTCTTGGATTTTCTGGGTATTACAGACGATTTATAGAACATTATTCACACATTGCTGCACCTTTATATGCATTAACTGGTAATGTTGATTTCATGTGGACAGAAAAATGCGACCGCGCTTTCCAGGATTTAAAGAAGCTTGTATCAACAGCTCCAGTCCTTCGAGGACCAAACTGGAATTTACCGTTCCAAATCTCATCTGATGCCTCAGACACAGCAATCGGTGCAGTCCTGGGGCAGGAGGAGGATAAAAAACCATACGCTATTTATTATATCAGCAAAAATTTATCCCCTGCTGAATTAAATTACACTGTCACCGAAAAGGAATTCCTCGCTGTAATACATGCTGTCAATAAATTTAGACATTATATTACAGGCTATCCCGTTGTTTTATATACAGATCATTCTGCTATCAAATATTTAGCAAATAAGCCTGTTACAAATGCTAGAATAACGAGATGGTTGATCTTATTGCAGGAGTTCGATATCACAATCAAAGATAGACCCGGCAAGGAAAACCCTGTAGCTGATTTTCTCTCACGAATACCAAAATCAATTGAGGCAGCAGCAGTGGAAGACCAATTTCCCGATGAGCACCTGTTTGCTGTTGCTGTTCAAACACCTTGGTATGCTGATGTTGCCAACTACCTTGTAGTAGGTAAGCTACCAAAACACATTACCCCTAATGAACGTAAGCAGATTGTTCAGAAGAGTACTCGGTTTTCGTGGATCGGGGGTTATTTGTTCCACACAGGGGCAGACATGCAAATTAGAAGGTGTATCCGAGAAGATGAAATTTTCGACATCTTAAAAGCTTGTCATAATGGACAATGTGGGGGACACTTTGCCGAGAAACGAACAGCACATAAAGTATTGCAGACGGGATACTACTGGCCTACAATCTTTAAGGATTCAAAGAAATTTGTTCAAGCCTGTGACAGCTGCCAGCGAGCAGGACGACCTGGTCAAGCCGACGAAATGCCTCTGAGGCCACAATTAGTTATTGAACCATTTGAACGATGGGCTCTTGACTTCGTTGGACCCATCAACCCATCATCAAATCAGAGAACATATATTTTGGTAGCCACAGAATATGTTACCAAATGGGTTGAGGCCGAAGCGTTGCCTAGAGCTACAGAAGATTCGGTAATACAGTTCCTGTTCCATTTGTTTGTACGATATGGCCTTCCGAGAGAAATAATCACAGATGGAGGACCACAATTTGTCGGAAACAAATTAGCTGCAACACTTGACAATTATCACGTCCAGCACAAAATTACTACCCCATATCACCCGCAGGCGAATGGGCAAGTAGAAAGTAGCAATAAGGTAATAGAATCAATCTTAACAAAAACCATTGCTTCACATAGGCGTGATTGGGCCGCCCGACTACCTGAAGCACTCTGGGCCTATAGAACCACCTAGAGAAGCACCACTAGTTATTCACCCTATCAATTAGTGTTTGGGAAACAACCTATTTTCTCCATAGAATTCGAAATCCAAACACTATGAACTGCACAGGAAGTTGGCCTAGATTTAAGTGAGGCACAAATCAATTGACTACAACAGATTAATGAACTGGATGAAATAAGGCTCTCTGCATTACAAAACACAGCACTTATTCAGCAGCAGCGAGCTAAATGGCATGATGCACTTATCAAGAATAAAGTCTTTCATGAAGGAGACTGGGCTCTGTTATATGACTCCCGGTTTCAGGATTTCCTGGGGAAACTGTAGACTCGTTGGTTGGGGCCATACGAAATCCAGAAAGTACATGATAATGGGACCCTTACCCTCATCACAATCGATGGTTCTGGATATGCATTCAAGGTAAATGGCCACCGAGTTCGTCTCTATCGCAGACCACTCACTAGGGAATCCTTCTGTGAGAAGCTACGTCAAGACACTGACATGGAAATTTTAGGAGAGGAAGTAAAACCTTCCTCACCTATAGTTCAGTAAGGAATGCATTTTTTTTGACATGTACATAAGTTCTTGTATATACGTTTTCTTAATATTTCTTTGAGCTTTCTTTCTTAAGGTTGCTTTTTACAGTCAGCGTGTTTTTGCTGTTCCTTTTCCAAAAAGGAACAACAGTTGCTTGTTTCCGTGTTTTTGCTGTTCCTTTTTCAAAAGGAACATCATTTTTGTGTTTTTGCTGTTCCTTTTTCAAAAGGAACAACATTTCTGTGTTTTTGCTGTCCCTTTTTCAAAAGGAACAACATTTCTGTGTTTTTGCTGTCCCTTTTTCAAAAGGAACAACATTTCTGGGTTTTTGCTGTTCCTTTTCCAAAAGGAACAACAGTTGCTTCATCGTGTTTTTGCTGTTCCTTTTTCAAAAAGGAACAACAGGTGTGAGTTTTTGCTGTTCCTTTTCCAAAGGAACAACATTTTTGGGGTTTTGCTGTTCCTTTTCAAAAGGAACAGCAGTTGAGAGTTTTTGCAGACAACACTCATGATCTTAGGCTGTTTCTTCTCAAAGAACGACATCCCAACTATTTGTTTTCATGGATTCTTCTCTTTCAAAAGGAATACCATAGCCATATCTTTGCTCTCAGTGATGATTCATATTAAGGATGCTTCTCACCCATGATCTCTCCAGTCTTTAAGATACAGCTATATACTTATGCAATGAACATCAATTACAACATGCCGAAGTCAGCAGATCATAAAATCGCTATCTTTATAGAGCATAGTATTGATAAGAGGAAAAAAGGAGGGACATACTTTACTTCTAATCACCATTGTCATTGACTTATTCCCATTGTCCTGGTTGGTTATCTTTATCATGGCGATCTCCTTAAAAATCTTTCTCTGATTATTACATAGGAATAAGAATAGAGGATTTATATCTTCTTGTTGGCATGATAAGACTTCTTCCACCATTCCCACTCTTAAGGAGTGCTGAACCACCCTTATGTGTAAATAAATAAGAAAAAGGTGCTTTGCAAAGAAAGAAATGATAATCAATATGGATTATTAATTGTCAAATGCAGGATAGGGGGTCTCATCAAGAGCCAGCCTACCATGATCATCAGGTTGGAAGCGAAGTGGCATTCCCAACATGGCCACCACACCAGGGATATGGTCCAAAAGGTACACTAAATAAACAGACCTTGGAACAGGGGGTCTCATCACGAGCCGGCCTGCCCACGATTCGCACCCTCCTTGTGAATGGCATTATGGCTACCTGGTTACCAAGCCAGCATAATGGCCTGCGTTTTGACAAAACACTTTTTATACACATACAGGATCATGGTTCCACGGGTGAAATAAACAACTCTGCCAAGGTTATGAACACATGTCGGCAGCAGAGCTCTGTTAATGGCATCGAAGTCATAATAGTTACACCAACAGGGATGATATTAATACCTCTTCGTCTCTTCTATCCTATGAATAATTCATATTTTATTTCCCGATGAACATATCGCACGAACACTCATTACTACCAATCATGGCAAGGGAACTGACAATGACTTTTGTGGATTTCGTACGATTGACACACGTCCCATCCCCCGGCCTCGCATCATATTATGCAGGCTCTTATGTAAAACGCGATCCACCTTTTTGCCTCGATTTCAGTATTTCGTTATCCATCTAAAACATGGCATAATTCTATATGCTGTTCCTTTATGACTGGTTACACGATGGCTGCTGCTCCTCTATTTGACGGCTGGGGCAGCCTATCACATCGCGGGGGGGAAGGTAATCTCATTACTCCACGAGTTACGTGTCAGCACACCATTCGGGGTAGATAGTGTACGAAAGTATGGCATGGTTTAACGGTATGATAATTCTATTTTACGCAAAGTTGCCATCCGCAATCCATTTTTGCTGCATACTCTGTTTTTTTCCACGACGATCACCTTCTCTGCATCCCAAAACAGCACAGGCAGTTGCTGTTCCATTGAAAATCCTTAGTAGAACCATGGGAGGAAAGGCAGTCCGAAGCGAACCTCAAGAATTGACAGTCTCTGCTGCTGCCCGGGAGATCCTGGAAAAGGCTGGATGGCTGAATTATTTCAGTCGCCTACAAGAATCAAACGAGACAGTGGCGTTGGAATTTCTGCAAAACTTGCAGGAGGACCACTCCATAGTAAGAGAAAGGCGGATAGCGGTCACTGACGATGTAATTGCAGAAGTCTCAGGCCTACCAGCCACCGGACCTATATGGACGCTGAAGAAAGAAAGACTGCAGAAGATTATGGAGATTTGTCAGGACGAAGGCCAAATCTTGATAGTAAAGGGGAAGGGAGTTCTGCCAGCAACGTTAGGAGAACCCTGGACTGAACTAGCAAGGATAGTACAGAGCTACATTACGTGCGAAGGAAGGAGGGACGTGGTAAGACCACGCCATCTTAAACTTTTAGTTGTTTTGAAAGAGAAATGTTCTGTAAATATGCTTGCACTTTTAAATTCACTATTGCATGATGCGGCCCAAAGCCTGAAAACGGCACAACACGTAGAAGCAGTTGTTAGCCATCATAGACTGATTCGATTGATAGTGAGCCATAGTCTCACTCAACAGCAGAGCAGCTGGGAGGAGCTCGTTGCATTGATTGAAGGGAAATTGGCTGCACCATCCCCAAAACCTAAAACTTCCTCTATCACACCGGAATGATCAGAGAAATGCAGAGAAGTGGCAGCAGGAAAACGTGTTGCTCCAAAACGAAAGCATTCTTCAAGTACACCGGAGCGACCAGAAAAACGCAGAGAAGTGATAGCAGAAAAACCTGTTGCTTGCACACCTGAACAACCAGAGAAACCAAGAAAATCAGTCTGGCTAGCTCGAATTCGAGGGAGGCTGGAAAAGATTCGAGAAAGCACCAGCCAACCAATTGAGATCATAGACGAACCTCCAAAACCAGAAGGAGTACCTTCCGAAGAAAATGTTGGGCAATCTGGGGGCGAAGCTGAGCAAGCCAGAGGAGGAGGTGAGGAGAGAGAAGTGCACTCTGAAACAGAAATGGAAGCTGAACGCCCTAAGGCAGTCACTGAACAGGACAATCGGGAGGAGGAAGTAATACAACCAGAAAGCAGCCCGCTGCGAGACCCTGTGGGCGAAGAAGAATTGGCCGCAATCCTGGCCAGTTTGGGGGAATATGGCCAACCCTCCAGCCCAGCAGGTCCTCCCGATGAACCTCCAGAGGAAGACATACCTGAGGGTTCACATGCAGAAAAGGAAGGAGAAGAAAACCCACCCATTCATGAGGAAGAAATAAGGGACACCAACCAAGAACAATCTGCTCCCAAGGCACCAGAAGAAACTCTAGATAGAATAGGATCAGATTTAAGGGCCAGTCGCAAAACCTCTGCTGAAGCAAGGGAAATCAAGAAATTAAGGACTAAACAGCAGAGGCTGTTGAACACTATGGCCCGGCTCCGACAACAAATTCGGATTTTGAAAGCCAGTCTGAGGATACAAAGGACCACAAGGAAAAGAAAGAGGACCACTGCAGCAAAATCCCGCAGAACAAGAAGACGAAGGACTTACAGTCGCAATGTTGGTCAAAACCCGATTGGAAGATCTGCTGCTGTTCCAAATGACACTGAGGAACAAACTACTGTTCCAATTGTCACAGAAGAACAGACTGCTGTTCCAAATGATGCTGAGGGACAGACTGTTGTTCCAATTGACGATGAGGAACAGACTGCTGTTCCAATTGATAATGAAGAACAGACTGCCATTCCATTTGGGGCAGAGGGACAGGATGATGTTCCATTAACAGAGGAACCACAACAACCTTTCATTCGGGTTAAGAAAGAAAAGGAGAATAAGGAGATCCAAACAGAGGCACCGCCCTCAGGGGTGATCCGGGTTCTGAACTCCAAACAGCATAATAAAAAGGTTCAGGTAAAACTCCCAGCCTCTACGGCCCTATGGAAAAAGGATCCACGAACCTTGCACAAGATGATGAAGTAAGCTCAACAAGAAGCTGAACAGTTGAAGGAAAAAACAGTCCCCTGGGAGGAATATGAAGAGTTGCAACAACAACTTCGGGATATTAGTCAGTCCGAGAGCCAGGCTTTCGAAGGCTGGAAAAAGGAGCAAGAAAAGGTTGCAAAGGTAACTCGTCGATTAGATATTGTTGTTAGGCAGATGGACACTATGTGTTCTTTGTATAATGACGTTCTGGCCTGAAGGGCCCCTGCTAAAAACTATGCTTTATTTTTGCTTGAACGATATTTACGATTAAAGATAAAAGTTGTCAGGGCAGGTGCCCCTATATAAATCAATATTGTTAATGATTTCATAGATTGTTGCAAGCATTATGGAGTTAAGGTTCAAAGGTTATTATGTGAATTTTACTTGCATAACCTCGTGCTAGACCAGGAAACTGATTTAAATCCTGGCCCTTTTGTTGGGGACATCTAATTGCAAGCCTTCATTTCTTTCGGGGTTAATCAGCTAAAATGGCTCAGGGCTTATAACACTTTTCAGAGACAGGAAAATAGCCTAGACTTGTGGGTAAGAGCCGAGCCTAGAGACCCAGTACTGTTATGGAGAGCACATAGGAACCTTATGAGAACCCCGAGTGTTATGGAGACATTAGGACCCATGCACGAGGACCTAATCCGACAAAATCTGGAATATTTTCTGACTATTAAAGACCTTGCCATCGATGCTGCAAAATTTCGATACTAGACTTCGAACCCAAACATCCAGCTCAGGGAACCATTCAGATATGAAAATTTTGAGCTAGCTGCCAGCCGATTGAACCTTTATGGCGAGCGTATTTTGCAAGCAGGGCCATCCTGGTTAGGGTATCGATTTCTTAGTCCAATTATTTGGCACCCTGCACCTGAATATCAGGCCTTGTATGAAATGCCTGAAGGTCAAACAAATCAGTTCTTTGATGATCTAGTTGCTCATCACGGCTGTAGGCCTCCACACGAGGTTCCCTCTCCAACCTATTCTCTTACCGCTTTGCATGTCAACTATAATGTTTTCATGAGGGAATGAAACAGGGTAAGCAGGGGGTGTGTGGAGCACTGGAAATGTATGTTTTTGACGAACAATTTAGTGACTTTTCAGTAACAATTGTAACCCTTTCTGCATAATGAGCTTAAAGAAATAAAGAATTTTAATAGAATGTGTGATAATTAGCATGGAAAACTTAATCGCTGATAATTGTTATTTTTCCATGCAGGAAAGGGTGGAAACGAAGGATTTCCATTCGAAAGGAAAAGACAAAGAAGCAATAACTGTTGTCCCTTTAGGAGGGAACCGGATGCGAACAAGATCGAACAGATCGAAGCAAGACGACCCTGGAAAGGAAGAAGGATTATCGACTCGGCGGAGCAGGGGAAGAAAAGTAAAGGATTAACGGCTTGGCGAATCCCTCAGGATCTTTGATCCTGAGGGATCGCTGTTTTGCTTATTTTTGTTACCTAGATACCTCCGCCGTTACTCTTATAAAAAGGGACAGCAGTGTTAAGCAAGAGGACTTTTTGTTCATATATGTAACTGTGAATTCCAGATTCAACTTTGATCATCGACTCTCACTAAGACTCGTTTTGCTGTACATTTGTTGATGTTTTAATACAAAAGACTTGGTGTTTATTTCATCTCTGCGTCTGGAGTAACCTAAGGCAGTGTGTCGTTGGAAGCTAAGGGCCCAACTCCGAAGGACACTTGCTTTTGTATCATTATAATTTGGTTTCTGTGTGATTTGTTTATCTTTACAGTTCAGTAATCTGATATGTTTTTCATATGCTATTCCATGCTCTGTTACAATTAATTCATTAATGGTTTCTTTCGAGAAGATTTATGTCGTGACTCTGTATTGCGTGAGTGAATCTATTCAGAGTTGATTGCATGTTTGCAGTCTAAGCCAACTGTTTCTGTTACATAGCCTTAATATTGAATATTGCTGTATTGGATTCATTTGAAATCTCAGTTATTGGAATCCGGAAGTAATATTATTCTATTTGGAAACATAGTCATATTCTCTTTAATCATCAGATTGCTATAGTAAGTGTGTTGTGTATATACGTTTGATGATTGCTGTTCCATAATTCATTTGTGAATATTGTTCCATAAAGTATAATTCATTGAAGTTGCTTTAGAGAGAAGATTGCTATTTGATTGTAGGATGTGAGTTTAATTCAATAGAGCAAGCGTAGTCTGACTCGCGAGATTTAGTTTATTGGATTGCTGTTCCATTTCTTGCTGTTCCATTTATTGCTGTTCCATTTCAGATTTGCTGTTCCATTTTCTGTTTGCTGTTCCATTTTACTTTCTGCCGTTCCAGTTACTTGCATTTACTGTTTTGGTGTGAGAGAAGGTCTAAGGCTGTAGTGAGCCTCAGCAAGTCGCTGCCTAGCTCCCAGACCTATGGTCCATGCTCTAATTTCCTTTCCATCAGTTTCTAGAGGGATGGGTTATCGCTTCCGTACCCTTGACTGATAAACTGCGTTGTGTGATTTTATTCTTTTTAAAAGCAATTTAGTCATAGGTTTAGCAGCCGTTTACTCTTGTATTTTCTAGACACTGTACTACTAAGCATTACTCTGACGAATAGCCTCGGATTGAGTTACTCTTTGCAATAACAAAGCGTTCCCGGATTGACTTATTAATGTAGCATAACTAGAGGTGAAAGAGACCCTTGTTACAGCTCTACATCTCCCTAGTCATGGTTCCGCTCTGCAGCATAATGTTTACCTTAGGGTCTTCGTTGCGAGGCTCAGCCCTCATCATCTGGAGGTTTTGCATCGGTTGCACCCCATTTCCACGGATCTTAGCCAACAATATTGGGAAATCTTTAGTTGCATGGTCAAACTGAAAATAATAGTGGCATGACAATCACGTCGGATTCATACAGTCCCTCGCGTAATGTACTGGGCCTCCACAATTGTAACAAATCAACTGTCCTTCGCCTCTCCCAGGCCCTCCTCCACCTTGCCCTTGGTCTTGCCCCTGATACTCACCTTGCATTCCCCCAACACCTTGGTCTGGAGGTCACGTTTCTATCTGCACTCTGTATGTGGGTGTCCTATCCATCATCAATTTGTAACTTCAAAAATTGCGCTCATCATGGCCTACTGATTGATAGAAATTGTATAAAAATTGGTGCGGTGTTTATACAAATTTCTATAGAAAATGACAATTATCAGTCGTATGTTTCCCTGCTACCTGACATATAGCACACCATAGCGCAGGCCCTACACTTGGCCCTACCGGAGCCTCCGGTTATAAAGGCATTGGTCCTCCTGCTGCAACGTAGTTCGTGAAAATTGGGCAGTGATCCTTATCATGGCCCTAACCCTTGCATTTTATGCACTAAACCTCTTCATGCGCCTCCAGCCGAGTAGTTCTGTCTTGCTTCGGACTTTGCATTTCGAGACAAAGGCTTTGCAACTATGCATGAATCTGTTGAACCCCCTAGATTCGGATCTTGAATCGATGTTTCATGCAGTCTCATTGCAATCTCCAAGGCTTCTACCTGAGTCGTAATCTTCTGTTGTGATAGCGCAACCCTTAGGTGAGGCAAGAGCGAAGCCACGAACCATTCGCAGTGCTGCCCATCTGTCAAATTCATATTAACTTCGCAGATTTTACACTTCAATCTCTGATCTAACTCCCAAGGGGTCTCACCTGGTTTCATTGTGATTTCCTTGAATCCCACAATCGACTGCGCTTTAGACTTAGGCCTATTGAATTCTTTATTCAACGTGGTCTAGATCTCTGCCAGCGTAGCTGCCTGGTTGTCATTAGAGTACTTGATGTACCAGGTTAGTGCGTGATCCTGCAAAGCACTAACCAACGTTGCCTTCTTCATGTGATCATCTGCGACGCCCTGAGCTTCCCATACAACCTTTATGACGAACCAAAATTGGTCCAGGTCCTCATTCCCTACGCCCTTGAATATAGGTAGTTTTACAGAGTTCGCCATATTGAACAGTGGAGGTGGCAATGGTGTGGGTGATGGGGTGAGCGGTGGAGGAAAGGATGGAGGTGGTGTGGATGGATGTGATGAGGGTGGAGGTAGTGTAGGTATTCACGGGAACCCTTGTCTTATCAACTGACTAGCGCTTAGGGGAGAAATCTGCAGTGTTCCTTCATCGTCACTTAAAGGGGGTCCGATCAGTGGGCTATACTCAAGACCTTTTCTTCCTCCATCCCTGAAAGGTTTTTCGCTTCACGTAGCTCCAAACATCAAGGTAACCGCATAACCCGTTTTTCACACAAGAGAATCTTAATCCAAGTATTCAATAATTTCAAATGCTTACCTTGTAGTCCTTTAAAGAAGCAGCACTCTACTTCGCTGCAACTGACAGAGGTATTGACCGTGAATGTGGTCACAAATTCTCCTATGATGCGGCCGAGCCAATGGTCGACAACACGTGTGATCTTATCCTCAAAAGCTTCTAACCTCCTTACTATCTCCAGAGTCCAAACAATTGGCTTGTCAAGCCTCCACCTTCCTTGACCGTCTGCCAACTTTGTGATCCACTTGTATAACTCACCCAGGAAGGAACATAAGAAGATTTCGTGCATTTCTGTGTACATGTATTTTCCCAACCACTGTTCTTTCGTCAATCGCGAATTCTTGTTTTCTTGCGCTGCGAATTCATGGATCTTTCTATCCAACCAAGTTTCAATTTATTTCTTAGTTGGATTCTAATGATATGACATCACACATATCTCACGCAAATCCCAATCTCGGCAACAGTACCATTTGTTGGCTTAAGGGGCCTTGACCCAGGTTCAGTGTTAGTCAGCCAAGCAAATCCCTATGCTACTGGCCCTTTCGGCCGCAACCCATGGATCGTGAACCGAAATCTCACCCGATGCAGTATGGGGGATGCAGGAACCAAGTTTCTGCACCCTGAGATGGTCATTCGATCTATACTTCCTGATCCTGCCTTTGTGCAGATCGATAAGATTTTAGAGCTTATCGATGTTCCTTATCTCCCGTCCTTTAGTACCTCCGCAATGGTACCCAACTGATCTTCGTGCAGCCCTAACCCAAGGTCCAGGCACTTACGCGCCTCTATGACTATGTTATTGTATAAGTCCCCAATTTATCTTAAGTGTTACCTAACCTACCATTCATTTACAATTACCTTCATGTAATCCTTTATTCTTTCTTGCGTTCATTTAACAGATATAATCGAATACATTTGCGCATTAAATAAGCATTATAATGTAAACCCAGATCGTATCATAATATAATCAGATGCATTAAACAGAGACAAAATACACAGTGATTTGCAAAATACTTCTCTTTATTGATATCTCAAGTTTCGTACAAACTCGATCCACCCTGTGCACACAGCTGCAAGGGTCCACGCACTCAGTTGCGGACTTCCACCCTAGGCCTCTACGCACTTAGCTACAAAGCCTCTACCTACGCTAAGACCCAAGAACACTTAGAACTTCTTAACCCCAAAATCTTTCTTACTTCTACCCCCTTAGACTCTTCTAAGACTCCCTTTTTATACAATCCCATGGTCGTAGATCTTTACAGTCGACATGAGACTTCACAAATCAAGGGTGGACAACCCTTTGACCTCTTTGTGCTCTGCAATCACAAAATGCAGAGTCTTTACATATTTATTACAAAATTTGGGCCTTCTGCCCCAAAACATGGGATTTTAGCCCCAAAAATGGCTCTTGGGGGAACCCGTTCCCAACACCGGGGGAGACTTTACAGGAAACACCACAACACATAAGGTTATGTGGGTTGGCTTCTACTAGCCCACATTATTCAGAGATGCTCATTCTTATGCCTGCAAGTTTTCGGCCTGTCAAAGGTGTACCGACATGAACCAAAATTCAACAGCCCTGCTGCAGCCTGTTTGGGAAGATTTTTTGAAAATGGCTAAGTACAAGATGGGAGATAGACTTGTGATGAACCTTAACTGTGATCACACCTTAAAATACTTTGATGGCACGAGAACATAGATCATTAGAACGAACAAACAAAGCATTCTCCTCTGTGTGATTGTCTCATGACAAGATATGACAAGTGTGACACTTCAGATAGACTTTAAGACGACCGTGATGACACTTGTGCGATAGTGCTCAAGACTTTGTGTATGGATGTGAAATTTTTTTACATGGTTGGGATAACTCAAATACACAAAGACCAACCTTCGAAACTATTAGGAAAGGCTTGCAAAAATTCTATGACAATCAAACACGTGAAAAGACGATAGTTAATCCAACATGCAAAAGTGACCAACGAACTTTGAGAAATCTCATGAAATAAGCTCTAGTGTTTGCAACAACAAATGAAAATACCAAGGAAGGCTTCAAAATCTGAGTGCAAGCCAACATTTTGGAGGGATTTGCAGCAACTACAATAGAAGCTAAGTTTGATTCATGGTACTTATGATGAGATGGTGCACTTGGTATTGAGTCATGGTAAAACTACTTAGAAACATTGATTTTTGATATATTGGTATACTTGATGTTTGGAAAAGCATCTCACATCTTAGACATGATTAATTTCCTAGATTCATTGATCTTGATACTATTGTTAATGCTTTTGATAAGCCTGGTAACCTTGATGATGAAAGTGTAACAATAATATTGATATTCAGGATCTTGTTGTTGACCTTGTTTATATTTTGATAAGTTTAGTAAATTGGAAAATGTGATAAATCTGGATTCCCTAACTTAATTATTGAATAAATGTAAAATAATTAATGTAGTGATTATGATCCTTAAATTATGAGGATACTCCTGTCAGCTACCATAATCGTATGACTTTAACCCTTGATGAAAGTTTGATGTCATTTTCATATGTGATGATTAAGTAGCTAATGTTGACATATTACGACCATGATGAATATGTGTTAGAACCTGATATAGTGTGATCTCATGATCTAATATTTTTTTGATGCATGACACTATTAAAATAGACATATTGATGTTTTGAATGATGATGACTAAAGTGGCTTCCCATTCAGAGGGAGAAACTCTCCATAAGATCCATACACATATTATCATTTGCATTAAATGTATAGAATTTTATTTATTGTTGAAGTAAGATTTATGACATAAACAAACAAATATTTGATATTGTTTATCTACAACAAGTTTTGGTTTGAGAAGAGAGGGTTTCCCTTAGTTTAAGCCCCAACCACATAGAAGCAATCTTATCAGTGTGGTTATAAGCCTCACAACCGCACAGAAGAAGGTCTATGGGTGCATTTGGGCTACCAGATCACAAAATCTGAAGCCTCATGCATGAAATCAGAAGTTGACATAGAGTATGAATGTCCTATAGATATGGAGCAGATAATTGAAAGTCTTATGAGCAGAGAAGTTTGAATGTTTTACTATAGAGAATGTGAATGTGTTGACTAAACTTATGTTTGTAGGGGACCAGAATATGCATATTAGTATGTTATTTTGATTTGATAATTGAAGCTAGTATATGATAGTGATTGATAACATTTGCAAGAGATTGACATGATTTGGCCTATTGAATTCTTAGTTGGATTGGATGATTGATGACGCCTTAGAACTTTGACATGATGCTTGATGGTTCATAGATATGTTTTGGGTTATGGATTAATTGAACTCACTGTGATAACAAATTAGGGTTTTGACTTGATTATTGGTGATTTGCCTTGATGACAGTGCTATGTGGGCATAATGACATTAAGTGACTAATATTGGTATTCAATAAAGATTCTACATTGGCATTATTGGCTTTGAAACATTAGTTGAAGCATAAACAATCGTGACTTATCCTTGGTATATGCATTTGCATCTAGTGACATAAATAATTCATATTATGATTATGATGGAATTTGATATTGCTTAAATAACAATTTTTTGACATGAAAATAGATGAAGGCATGACTTGGTATTTGGATGTGATTTGTACCTGATACTTGGTTTGAAGAGTTTGTCATAGTGATATTGAAAAAAACTTTTATGATTATGATATTAGTTTTGATTTGGCATCTAAAACTTGATAAGCTGATTTAGTTGATTCGATTGCACACTATTGATTTGTGTAAGGATGAGAATCTTGGTTTGGTCAAGTGCTATGTTTGCAGAAAACATTATATGAAGCAAGATTCCTGAGCCTGGTATGTCTACATTGATAATTACCTCGTAAATCCAGGAAGATGTGCCAATCCAAACCTCCACTTCAAAAGTGGACCAAGGTATGACTTTGATTTTGGTTTTATACACAAATGGTTTATTCTTGAAAGGTAATGAGCCTTTGATGATAAAAGTAAGAGGGATCTTACCTCTAAAGTTTAAGAAGAAGAACCATGGTATGATGAATGAATATATCTTGAAGCTATTAAATAGGTTTTGGAAAGTGGAAATGTGAATCCTTGGACATTCTGATTGAATTTCAAGAAGTTATGAAGAGATATTATTGAACCTTACTAGGCAACCGATATTTGATTGAAGCATTGATGTTCCATGTGAACACCCATCCATATATATATGTTTTGCATAGAACAATTTGAGTTAATTTATGATTGAGCCACTTCATACACATTGCATTTCCGCGAAGCACAATTCAAGATATTTTCATGGGATGATCACTTTTTGATATGGGATATTCTTCCTATGATATGTGACTGTATGGATGTATTGATACTGTTTGGGATCAATATTGATAAGGTGAGCACATATGGGTGTTGCCTTAGTATGGTATCTACCGTGATATTCTTGGATGAGAAGTACGTAGTTTTAAGCACGACCGAGGTTAAGTACGATGTTGTTGGCATGAATAGTTCTGAGGCAGGCTGAAGAAGCTCTTTAGAGAGTTGTTTGAGTAGGTTCTGGATATGTTAGGGATACATTGCGATAATAACGAGTGGGATCCGATTGGAAGATAATCTTGTATATCGTTGGGACTGATATATATTCATATATTGAGATAGTGCAGTTATATGGAACAAGCTTAGGCTTGTGGTTTCCACCACCATGAGAGGGAGGATGAATAAGGTGTCCTTTTTGTGATATATATTTGTTCTAATATAATATTTGATTTGATTTCTTGCATGAACAAGAGACTATTGCTATTGATACATTATGATTGAACTCTTCAGTGAGTTGTTTAAGATGGTACCAGATATGAGCACAATGATGTGTTTCTGATTTACAGAGAGCAGGACTAACCGAGAACATTAAGTTGACTCTTCCCCCTTGTCTGAGCTCCCATGGTGAGGAATTGAGATGGAGGTATTCTGGGGTTGAGGGATCTCTGGAAAATAGGCTCATAGATTTTTGTCCCTTATCTATCACCCATAGGGTCAGAGATGTTAACCCCAGTTGGAATCATACCCCGATTGGAAACATACCCATAAGTTGGGCTTGTTGGGAATACCACTCCTCGTCTGGCTAATGAGTTGAGAGAGTGCTTGGAGGTGTACAACCCAAGTTGATTATGATGCAGGTGTTCTACCACATGACTCTTGAGGGTCATTGTTGGGAAGATTAGTGGGCAATAGGATGGGTTGAGATGTGCTCCCCTATGTAATGACTCTTATTTCTTGACATAGGGTGGAAGATGTTTTCTCCCCTATGAGATGACTTGGGGTGAGAGTGTCCAATCGGACCTTCCCCGAAGTCATGGACATGAGGTGAGAGTCTCCTGTAGGACCTTCCTCATTGTAATTTCAGGTTGAGAATAAGCTCCCTGATGTGGTTCTAGGTTGAGATGTGCTCGTTGATGATAATCTCTATGATGTTTCTTGGGTGGTTGCATTGGGCTCCCCATTGGTAGTGATTCTGGGTAGTAGTAGTGGCTCCCCGATAGATAGAGGGTGGTAGCTTAGGATCAACTTCGATGTCAAATTATTCTTCTTTTAGATTCGATAATGTTCAACATATTAACAAAGATAGTTAAGAGATAAGCAGGGATAAGCATAAATAAGAAGAGATGAGCAATGATGACATTTGACTACAAAATACTTGAGATTGGATATGATTTGATGATAGGATACTTGCGATGATTACATGATGCAGTTGGAATTTCTCCCCAGCTGAGAAGGAGTGTTAATTGGGGAACATAGTGACAAAGTCCAACCATGGGACGCGATTCCTCTTTTTGAGAGGACCAATTTTTACTATTGGAGCGCTCAATTTGGACAATGGAAAGTGTATTTTGAATTAATTCCCACATGTGCACATTTTATTAGGTCGACCCTGTTATCACTCAGGTTGTTCCCAAAGTTGTAAGAAAGGGAATATGGCCGAGGTAACCATAGACCAATCTTTTAGATGAAAATTCTAGCCCATCTGCATCTAGAGAGGGCTCTCTCTTTAGGATTTAGCTTTGTTTTGAAGTGTGTTAGGCTAGTTATGAAGTACAAGGGTTTTGTTTTGAGTTTGGTTGGAAGGATTCAATAGAATAGTGAGGTAGACCTGAAAAGTTTCAGCCTATTGGGAATGATGGAGTCAAAGAAGGACAACTTCCTGGATTCAGTTTCTAAACAGAGGATGGTACCGCAGAGTAAGGTACTCAAACATGGAACAATTTAAAGGCTGAAATTAGATGGAATGGAGTCAAATGGGTGAAGGGAAGTTAAGAATCCTTCATCATATTTGATAGAGGGAAAATGGTTGATTATTGCTAAGGAGCAATTAAGAATTCCTTAGAAAATACCCAAGAAGAAAGAATCAGGGAAAACAAGAGCAATTAAGAATTCACTGTTTATTCTAATTCTGAAGAAAACAATGATAATAGTAAAGATTGAAAACAGAGTGCAGTTAAGCAAATTCTGAATTATTCCTTTTCTTTATTATTGAGATCATGAAACATAGATGAAAGAATAAATGTAGAAACTGTAAAACACAAGTTAGAAGGGACTTATTGATCCATAAAATGATTCAAGAATTCTGTAACAGGTCCTTAGCATCAATTCTTCATCCAGTGAGATTGACAACAAATGGTTCCAACAACTTTTTATTCCAAAAAATTTCAGTATTACAGTCAAAAACTATGAACACCCGCCAACCCCAAATATTTTTTTTGGGGGGGTATTTATACAAAAATGTCAAAATATCTTACAAAATATCTGGTAGAAATAATATCTAGTGGTGATTAATGCTTCTTTTACAAAAGATAGAGACAAATAGTCTCGGAAATAGGGAAGCAATAAATTGAAGTTGTGATGGCCGCTCCCTCTTTATTGAATGTACCAGAGGTAGGTTCTGTAAGTCGATGTGCAGCTGTCCTCCACTGATATTCCATGCTCGCTGCTCCGTCATTGCCTGGATATTCCTTAGCCCTGATTTAATATACTTTGACCGGTATGACTCTCATTTATTTCTGTCTTCCACATTATGGTAAATGGCCTAAATTTTTCAATTCACCAAGGTACCAAAGATAAGTTTATAGAATTTCTAACATACTTTGCCACCACTCCAGTCCTGGTAATTTATGTCTCTAAAGCTTCCTTAAAGTTTCGTCAGTCTCTGTGTATCTGAAGAAATTAGGTGGGATGGTGAACAGATGCTTCACCTCGTGCTCAATGTAGAATAAATTTTCCAGGCTGTCGTAGAGGGCCTGGCCAGATGGAAGTGCTTTTACTCCTGAAGCACTCGTTGATGAAGTGATTTGATCAGCAATATATTTATTCAATTTATGTACATAGTCTTTGTGTTTCATCAGACGATCATTACTTCCCAAAGGACTTGGCAAGCCTTTTTTATGCAAGACTGTAAACTTTTCCGTGAAAGAATTAATCTCTACCTGCATGTCCTGGCATCTCCTTTGTAAATTTTGCATTAGAGTTCTCATGGTTAGAACTCTCTTGATTTCTAGAATGGTGCCTATTCTGTCTTTGAATTCTAGTGCTTCCAGTTCTTCACTAGTCTTGTTGTTCAAAAAATGTATCAGCTGGTTAGCTTGTTCATGCATCTGTCCCAATAAAGCTCTTGTCTTTTGAATCTCCACTTGTGCCGCTCTTATCAAGTCAATCTGCTCATAAATGACTTGGATAGACCTCCACACATTACTAAGGGATTGATTGATGTTGGTCCTGTTATCACTTAGGTTGTCCCTTGGCTCCTTAAGGGATACGGCCGAGGTAACCACAAACCAATCTTTGGACTGCAGGTCCTAGCCTACCTGCAATCAGAGAGGGCTCTCTCTTTATAATGTAGCTTTGTTTAGGGGTGATTTTAGGCTATATATGAGTGCATGAGTTTGATTAAATTTGGTGGGATGGTTGATGTATTAAGACAGAGTTGGCATGCAAAGTGTAAGAAGTTCAGACCATTGGGCATGGAGTCAATGAATGTGAACTGATGGGTGTGTTTTCTTTGGTAAAAGAGAGGAATACAGAGCAGGGTGGCTACACATGGAACAATGTTAAATGCTGGAAATAAGATGAAATGGAGGTCAGGGGATGAGAGGCAATTAAGGATCTCTCACACAGCCAAAGAGGGAAAATGGATGAAGGCTAAATAGGAGCAATGAAGGATTCCTAAACAGCATTCAGAAATGAGAGAACTAGCTTAAACATGATCAATAAAGTATTCATATCCCTTACTAATTCAGAGGAAAACATAAAGAAATGATAGGAATTGAGCATAGAGTGCTGTTAAGCAAATTCTAAGCTGTTCTTCTTTCCTGCTATTTAGATGGTGAAACAAGGGTGGCATAAACACATATAAACTGAAAACATAGACAAGAAGGACTTATTGAGTCATGTAAAAACACCAGAAATCTGTAGCATACTCTTTAAGCCATCAAATCCACAACCAGTAGTTCAGAAACAAGCATTCTAGCATCTTTGATTATAGAAACTTTCAGGATTACAACGCAAGTCTAGAATGAGAAA
The DNA here is from genome assembly GCA_031772625.1 of Pinus tabuliformis. Lineage (NCBI taxonomy): Eukaryota > Viridiplantae > Streptophyta > Pinopsida > Pinales > Pinaceae > Pinus > Pinus tabuliformis. The sequence goes on along the minus strand of CM062810.1, from coordinate 661,701,920 downwards.
AACAAACAACCAACCAACCCTTTTTACATAGCTGAGGGTGCTATATATAGAGAAAATATCCAAAAAATATCTACAAGAGTAGATCTTAAGCAGATCTGTGGCAATAATTGTCTTTAATCCTAATATCTTGAAATAAATGCATGAAAGATCTATCTAACTTTTGCGCTGGGGCAGCTGCCCAAAAAATGAGTGAATATGGTCCTTTGGAGCTCTGCGGTGGCATCTGTGCAATAACTATGCATTGGAACTTGCAGCACCACCCTCATATGGCTTAAATGCCCTTATCAATGCTTGATGAGCCTTTAAAGCCTTAGAGCTGCCTCTTTGACTTTGAGCGATTTCTTTTAATGCCACCTGCTTCGGAAACAAAGATTTCAGCTGATATTTGTGACTGATACACTTCGCCGCTTCCCTGATACTCTTTGACATGCCTCTAGGCTCTCCTTTATTGTTAAAATGCTTTAACTGTCTAATCACCCTCTTTATGGTTGTTGTTCGGCCAAAGAACTGCTGCGAGGCTTCCTACTTTCTTTGGAAAGCTATCGACGCTTGGCTGATCAAAACACTGCTATAAAGTGATGAATCAATGCAAAAAATGGCGGAGATCGTGCATTGATGGCTTGCCGAGGCAAAAAACCTGCTATGGAAATTTGGGCCTGGAGCTATCCAAGAATGGCTGAGAAATAATCATGATCCCTTGGAGGAGCGCACATAGGCATTTATGTGAAAATATGAAAAAATGCCTCCTTTTCCTTTACACAGAAAAAGACCAATTTCTATGTAAAATTCGTGAAAAACATAGGCGGGAGCGACACTATAGTGGAGATTAAATCCTGGCCGTTGGATCGCGCAAAGGCAAATCCAACAGTTGGTGCTAAATCGGTGATCGGCGGATCAGCAGATCCCAAAACATAAAACCTCCGAATAGCGATGAACCTGGCGGACCCAAAATGTTTATAGGCTCTTTCTTTATGGAGATCGGGTTCGGCCCATCGGCGAACCCAACTTGGCAGATTTTAATAAAAATGATAAGAGGACTTGAAACCCATTCAAACTGCTCTCTATAACTTTTCGGCTCCGGCCCGTCGGCGATATATATGTGCTGCGGTGCGAGTAAATATGGGCCGTTGATCTGAGGGTCCGAATGGACGGCCGCGATTTAGTCGGTGTTTCGGCAATCGGCGGAGGGCTCGGGGGCATATAAACATGGCACAAAACATTGCAATATGCCGATCGCTGAAATCGCATCGGCGAGTTGCAATCGGAGCATAACCATATGGGCCAACAAATGACTACTGCGACCTCCGACATCGATATCGCATTGGAGGAGAGGAATATTGGATCGAAGGAATGTTTTCGCAGTCGGAAGGAGTCTGAAGCGATCAGAAGAAGGCTTAATGGATCGGAGATAGATTTCTCCAATCGGAAGAGGGTTCAAGTGCATCGGAAGGGGCCTTTGGAGATCGGAGGGGGATTTTTAAGGCTTTGGAAGGGCTTTTAATACTTTGGAAGGGGTCCAAAAGTATGAATGAGGGTTTTGAGCCTTGAAAAAGGTTAAAACATGGATAATGGAGGGTTTGTATAGATGAAAGGAGGGATTTTATGCATAGGAAGGAGTCCTAATGCATTTGGAAGAAGGTTAAAGAGGCAAAATGAGGGTTCTTGCCAAGTTTCAGGCAAACTTAGCAATTCCCAAACATACTTATGGTTATTTTTCAACCAGAGGGAGGGGATATATACATAGAGGAGCTATTTAGCATATTTTAGTAAGGGGAAAGGAGAATTCATGGGATTTATATAATAATGTTAGAAATTAATATGAAATTGATGAAGAAAGTACTAAGTGTAGAAATCTTAGGCTTTAAAAGGGAAATAGGACTTGTAGAAGAAATAAGAGCATCCTTAAGTAAAGAAGATCTTTACTTAGGCAAATGTTATGGAAAATGATGAATTTAAGAGATATCAAGAAGATCTTGACCTCTTTAGGGGAAGTTAGTGAATGATTTGGGGAAAGTAAGAAGGGGAAAGTTAGACATGCCTCGCTTGAGCTGCTCCAAGGGAAAATAGGCTCATACTTGTGATCATAATAGATATAACACTTGAAAACATGAAATGGATCACAATTCATCATTCTGCCACCACAAAACTACCTACCCTACCTACTTACCTAGCATTTTGTCTTCTTTTTGTTTGGGTGCACTTAAACTAGCAAACCCAGCTTTTCCACTTTTCTTTTAACTATTTTCCTATCTAAATCAATCCTTATTGCATCCAGGTGCTCAGATTAAGCTGTTGAGCGCCCTTGCTTCTCTACCTATCTACAAATCTGCCAAGATTAAACAGTTTGGACAGATGTTTATTCTCTATATTCTAAAACAGGAAATTGAAACCTAGGGAAGCCAAGATTAAGCTGTTTGGCCTTCCCTTAACTGTGAAATCTTTCAAAAATGGAACTTTTGCAGCATGGAAAAGATGAACATTTTTGGCACTTCCACTGTCAATCACGAAATGTGAAAACCTATTGCAATAGGAGGCTAACAGTGGCTCCACATGGGGATGGATTTTCCTTGTGAAAAGTCAAGAACAGCAGGTCAGATTGCCTTGATCTTCAACTATTTGCTGTATTGAAAACTTCCCTTTGCTGGCTGCTTTATTTATGAACATGACAGCAGACTTGAAGAGCTTAGGGCCTTCACTTCAGGCTTCAACTGCAGCAAGCTTGCTATCCAAACAGAAAACTGAAATCCTACCTACCTACTCTAATCAACACTTACTTTGCTGGTTAGGTGAAATGAAACAGCCAATGCAGCCACTTCAGCAATACAAACATCAGTGAGCTTTGGTGCTTGTGCTTGCTGATGCTTAAAATGGAGATCTTGCAGTCTGATATAGCTTTGTCAATCCTTGAGAAGATAAGGAAAGTCCTGATCTCCTTTGCTGAATCTAAAGACTGTACAACGGGGTCCTGCAACATATATACATTATTGCTGGGCTGAATCAAACAACTGTACAATGGTTTAGGATAGCTATCATGCCTTTGAATTGGAAAATCACCAGCATCTTGATATTGAGGCACACAGCCTGCTAATGGAGAAGAGAGCTGATTTATTTCATCATTCAACTTGTCAACAGATGGATTATACAGAACCTGGAATGATACTTGCAATTCATTACAAACAGGCTCATTTGGAACCTGACAAATCTGCACCGGCTGCTCCTCTTTTTCTTTACATAGCTCAGAAGACTCAAAACAGAGTGGCCGGGGATCCACTTGGACCATTTGATCATAAGCAGCTGCTTCCGAGTCTCTTTCTTCAATCTGACATTCAATGGCTCTTTGGGGCTGCAAATCTAGAGGTAATGCATTATGAGCAAGGATTTGACTCTCCTCTAGATGGTCAATATCAACACTTGATGACACTTGATTACAAACTGTATGATAGTTCTCCCTAATAAACTGAAAAGACTCAAAACAAAATGGAAAAGTTCCTTCGCTGACTTCAAAATTTTCTACACTTTCCTCCTCCTCTTCATAGCCGAAATGAGCAAGCTGATCACTGGGTTCAGGCTGCTGAACTTGAACTGTGCTTTCTGCCAAAATAGGCTCTGACTCCTCTGCAAGGCTGATTTGGACATTAGGCGCATAATCATCCTCATATTGATGATACCTGGGCAGACAACTGAAAGAAGAACAACAATTATATTCATACAATAGATTGGGAGATTCATCCATATATTGCTCAGAAACTGAAGTTTCATCTTTGAAAGTAGTTCTTCTCTCAGCTCTTGCTCTGTTTCGTTTGGCAATCAGATTTGCCTCCACACTAACAGCTATATTCTGCATGTCTGCTAAGGTTTGAGGGGCTCTTTCCCTCAATTGATAGGCCATGTCGATATCAAAACCATCAGGGAATTTATACATAGCAAGATCAGGTGGAGGTCTGAGGTTCTGGGGAATTGCATTGTAAACATTGTTAAATCTTGCACAATAGTCTAAGACAGCCTCTTGAGGGCCTCTTTTGATAGTATCATATTCTGATAATATGTGCAGTGGATCTCTCTTTTTCTCCCATCTGTTAAGAAATGTTTGGTAAAGGGCCTCTGGGTCAGCTATGGAATTTGCAGGGAGAGCTCTAAACCAGGGCCTTACATCTCCATTTAAACTTTGGACAAAAATTTTCATTCTTATGGCATCATCATCTATTTCATAAATCTCAAAATAGTCCTGCATTTTTTTGGTATGTTGCAGGGCTGTGCAAGAACCAGTACCATCAAAATATGTGATTTTGGTTTGATAGTCCTGAGGCATAGCCCCTAGATTTGCAGGTAACTGTAATGGTGCATAACGATTCGCCATATTTGCAGGGATAAAAGGAACAGCAGGAAGAAACAGAACAGCTGGGATGGAAGAGGAAATAATAGAAGGAGTTGGAATATAGCTTTGCTGAACTGTTTCAGAGGAAACTTAAAGATTTTCTCTTTCAGGTTCGTTCCTCCAGTGGAGTCTTGATTGAAAATGAAGTGGAGTTGCCAGGTGGATGATTTATCCTTTGGTGTGTTTGATCTCTGTCCACCATCACAGATCAGAACTAAACGTGAAAAAGTTCTGCAGAAAAGGAGCACTTTCTCCAGAAAACGAGATTTCCTCTTTGGAGCCGGCAAGATTGTCCCCAGCGGAGTCACCAATTATGTTATCACTCAGGTTGTCCCTTGGCTCCTTAAGGGATACGGCCGAGGTAACCACAAACCAATCTTTGGACTGCAGGTCCTAGCCTACCTGCAATCAGAGAGGGCTCTCTCTTTATAATTTAGCTTTGTTTAGGGGTGATTTTAGGCTAGATATGAGTGCATGAGTTTGATTAAATTTGGTGGGATGGTTGATGTATTCAGACAGAGTTGGCATGCAAAGTGTAAGAAGTTCAGACCATTGGGCATGGAGTCAATGAATGTGAACTGATGGGTGTGTTTTATTTGGTAAAAGAGAGGAATACAGAGCAGGGTGGCTACACATGGCACAATGTTAAATGCTGGAAATAAGATGAAATGGAGGTCAGGGGATGAGAGGCAATTAAGGATCTCTCACACAGCCAAAGAGGGAAAATGGATGAAGGCTAAATAGGAGCAATGAAGGATTCCTAAACAGCATTCAGAAATGAGAGAACTAGCTTAAACATGATCAATAAAGTATTCATATCCCTTACTAATTCAGAGGAAAACATAAAGAAATGACAGGAATTGAGCATAGAGTGTTGCTAAGCAAATTCTAAGCTATTCTTCTTTCCTGCTATTTAGATGGTGAAACAAGGGTGGCATAAACACATATAAACTGAAAACATAGACAAGAAGGACTTATTGAGTCATGTAGAAACACCAGAAATCTGTAGCATACTCTTTAAGCCATCAAATCCACAACCAGCAGTTCAGAAACAAGCATTCCAGCATCTTTGATTATAGAAACTTTCAAGCTTACAGCGCAAGTCTAGAATGAGAAAAACAAACAACCAACCAACCCTTTTTACATAGCTGAGGGTGGTATATATAGAGAAAATATCCAAAAAATATCTACAAGAGCAGATCTTAAACAGATCTGTGGCAATAACTGTCTTTAATCCTAATATCCTGAAATAAATGCATGAAAGATCTATCTAACTGCTGCGCTGGGGCAGCTGCCTAAAAAATGAGTGAATATGGTCCTTTGGAGCTCTGCGGTGGCATCTGTGCAATAACTGTGCATTGGGCCTTTCTGCACTGCCCTAATATGGCTTAAATGCCCTTATCGGTGCTTGATGAGCCTTTAAAGCCTTAGAGCTGCCTCTTTGACTTTGAGCGATTTCTTTTAATGCCACCTGCTTTGGAAACAAAGATTTCAGCTGATATTTGTGACTGATACACTTCGCCGCTTCCCTGATACTCTTTGACATGCCTCTGGGCTCTCCTTTATTGCTAAAACGCTTTAACTGTCTAATTGCCCTCTTTATGGCCGCTGTTCGGCCAAAGAACTGCTGCGAGGCCTCCTGCTTTCTTTGGAAAGCTATCGGCGCTTGGCCGATCAAAACACTGCTAAAAAGTGATGAATCAATGCAAAAAATGGCGGAGATCGGGCATTGATGGCTTGCCGAGGCAAAAAACCTGCTATTTGGGGCAATTTGGGCCTGGAGCGATCCAAGAATGGCTGAGAAATAATCATGATCCCTTGGAGAAGGAGCGCGCACAGGCATATATGTGAAAATATGAAAAAATGCCTCCTTTTCCTTTACATAGAAAAGACCAATTTCTATGTAAAATTTGTGAAAAACATAGGCGGGAGCAGCACTGTAGCGAAGATTAAATCCTGGCTGTTGGATCGCGCGAAGGCAAATCCAATGGCTGGCCCTAAATCGGCGAATCCCTAAACATAAAACCTCCGAATAGCGATGAACCTAGCGGACCCGAAATGCTTATAGGCTCTTTCTTTATGGAGATCGGGTCCGGCCCATCAGCGAACCCAACTCGGCGGATTTTAATAAAAATGATAAGTGGACCCGAAACCCATTCAAACTGCTCTCTATAAATTTTTGGCTCCGGCCCGTCAGCGATATATATGTGCTGCGGTGCGACTAAATATGGGCCGTTGATCTGAGGGCCCGAATGGATGGTCGTGATTTAGTCGGCGTTTCGGCAATCAGCCGAGGGGTCGGGGGCATATAAACATGGCACAAAACATTGCGATATGCCGATCGCCGAAATCGCATCGGCGAGTTGCAAAAACCATATGGGCCAACAAATGACTGCGGCGACCTCCGACAGCGATATCGCATCGGAGGGGAGGAATATTGGATCAGAGGAATGTTTTCACAGTCGGAAGGAGTCCGAAGCGATTGGAAGAAGGCTTAATGGATTGGAGATAGATTTCTCCGATCGGAAGAGGGTTCAAGTGCATCGGAAGGGGCCTTTGGAGATCGGAGGGGGATTTTTAAGGCTTTGGAAGGGTTTTTAATACTTCGGAAGGGGTCCGAAAGTATGAATGAGGGTTTTGAGCCTTGAAAAAGGTTAAAACATGGATAATGGAGGGTTTGTATAGATGAAAGGAGGGATTTTATGCATAGGAAGGAGTCCTAATGCATTTGGAAGAAGGTTAAAGAGGCAAAATGAGGGTTCTTGCCAAGTTTCAGGCAAACTTAGCAATTCCCAAACATACTTATGGTTATTTTTCAACCAGAGGGAGGGGATATATACATAGAGGAGCTATTTAGCATATTTTAGTAAGGGGAAAGGAGAATTCATGGGATTTATATAATAATGTTAGAAATTAATAGGAAATTGATGAAGAAAGCACTAAGTGTAGAAATCTTAGGCTTTAAAAGGGAAATAGGACTTGTAGAAGAAATAAGAGCATCCTTAAGTAAAGCAGATCTTTACTTAGGCAAATGTTATGGAAAATGATGAATTTAAGAGATATCAAGAAGATCTTGACCTCTTTAGGGGAAGTTAGTGAATGATTTGGGGAAAGTAGGAAGGGGAAAGTTAGACATGCCTCGCTTGAGCTGCTCCAAGGGAAAATAGCCTCATACTTGTGATCATAATAGATATAACACTTGAAAACATGAAATGGATCACAATTCATCATTCTGCCACCACAAAACTACCTACCCTACCTACTTACCTAGCATTTTGTCTTCTTTTTGTTTGGGTGCACTTAAACTAGCAAACCCAGCTTTTCCACTTTTCTTTTAACTATTTTCCTATCTAAATCAACCCTTATTGCATCCAGGGGTTCAGATTAAGCTGTTGAGTGCCCTTGCTTCTCTACCTATCTAAAAATCTTCCAAGATTAAACAGTTTGGACAGATGTTTATTCTCTATATTCTAAAATAGGAAATTGAAACCTAGGGAAGCCAAGATTAAGCTGTTTGGCCTTCCCTTAACTATGAAATCTTTCAAAAATGGAACTTTTGCAGCATGGAAAAGATGAACATTTTTGGCAGTTCCACTGTCAATCACGAAATGTGAAAACCTATTGCAATAGAGGCTAACAGGTCCACACAATTCCTCTGATTTCTGCTAGAGGTTTATCCAGAGAGAGATCCTTTTCTAATGCTCTCACTCTGTTCTCTAACGCTTTGACCTCCCTTTTTTTCTCTACCACATTCTTCTTGGATTTATCATAATTATTTTCCACCTTTGACAATTGCTCCTTCAGCAGTTTCAATTCTGACACCTGTAGTTTTAATTCTTCCATGGCTCTTATCAGTTCCTCTGTACTCATATTGGTACTGCTGCCTAGTGCTGCTGCTCTCGCTGATGTACCTGTGATGACCTCTGCTGTTGATGCTGGGACAGTGGGAGGCAATGCTGTTATAAGTGTGGAGGGGGCAGTAGTGACTGCATGGATTTCTTCAGGTGGCTGGGAGGTCGACTCTCCCTGCTTTTCCTTTAGCGCTTTTTCCAGTGCTTGCACAGTATCAGTTAATCTTTCATTGAGTTTCATAAGCAGGTCCATCATATCCTCTTCAGATTTCTGCTATACAACTTCTACAGTCTGTGGGTGCATGGAAGGAGGCAGTTTCAACTGTTTTCTTAGGGCAGCAATGTCCTCTTCCTTTTTCTTCATCAATTCCTTTATATCCTTTGGCATCTTTGGGATCATGTCCCAGTTCAATGATAATTTCCTCCAAGGATTTGATCCTATTGTCCTTTGCTAGAGAAGAAACTTTCTCTAAATCTAACTAACCAGAGGTATTATTCAAGGAGTCTTGTAATTTATGAGCTAACATAGCTTTATCAGCCAGTGTGGAGTATACCATTTCTCCAGTCTATTTATGAAGCTCAATCTGGTCCAACGATGAATATGCTTGGCTAAGACCTCCAGATTTGTCCTGATGTAGTCAGCTTCTGATTGTGGTTGTTGCACCTTAGGCTTAAAGTAACTCATTATCATCTTTCCTTCTCTTATGTCATATGCTGACATTAATCTTTGCTGTTTTGTGGGGGCCATCTTAAGATACTGGTTGTAAATTTGAAGCCTTAGTGGATCGTTCTTGGCCTTTATCTCAGTAAATTTCCTTTTGATGCCCGAGGCCTGTTTTCTTTGTGGCCTATTGGATGAAACTTCCACACTCTGCTTCCTTTCTAGCTCCTGCCTGTGTGAGCTAGTTGATGTGTTGGGTCCCTATAATACTAGTGATTACCCCATTACTATTGTAGTTATACCCCTTATTAATATTTTTGTGCCCCTATTGCCCCCATATTGTTATTACTGTGCCCCATAGAATCCCTCTATTGTTATTTTTGTGGCTTTATATTATTATTGTTAGGTCGGCTAGATTATATTGTGACTCCTTAGACTCCTATATATAGAAAGGAGGTTTTGTCATTTGTATCATCCAAGAATTGTTCATTTATGTAATGTAAAGGAGGTTGCCCCCTCGAAGAGGCTGAATTCTAAGGCGTTGATCTATCTTTTCTATCTTTTCTTGAGCTGGTTTCATAACATTTGGTATCAGAGCTTTGGATTCTAGGGTTTCGCTGCTCCAAACAGGTCATCGTGGAATTTTCGATATAATTTTATTTCTGTGACGTTTCAGAAGTCGCAAAAAAAACCCATTTGAGAAGAAATCAAGCTGAACCTTGGGTCCAAATTTCAGAGTTTTTCGCACGATATTTGCGGAGATATGATCTGAGGAAGTTGGTCTTTTTGCAGACTCCTGAATTACATTCAAAACAGGTGACCTGGGAAAAATCGTCATAACTTTCTCTCTGGGGATCGGATTGAAATTTTGTAAGAAGGTATAGAAAGAGGACGGACTGTAGTTTATTTTGGCTATTTTTCAGATCCAAAGGTTGAAACAGTGACTCGTGGCACGTCGTACAAGTTCGCTCTACTAAACTAGTCTATAATCAAGTCACTGTGGGAGATTTCGCATAACTCTTCTTTGGAGAATCCAAATTGGGTCAGACTAGTGGCATTAGAAAGAGGACACAGAGGGATAATACGGGTCACAAATTCAGAACTAGATAATTATAAAGTATAGAGATACATCAGAGGCAATATCGAGCTCCTACAAAGTGAAAAAAGGTGTGTAGATTTTCTTTAATTTTTGCTTAAGCTTGGTTTGAAAATTTATTTTGAAGGAATTCAAAGGGCATATTAGAGAATTATTATCGGTAACTGATGCCTCGAGGAAAGAAAATGAAAACACCTAGTAAGGAACCTGAAAGCTCTAGCATGACTCATGAAGAAGAAGAAGAAATGCTATATGATATATCAAAATTACAAGAACAAGTGCAACAAGTGTCACTTGCACAAAAAGCAACAGAATCTAAGATGGATGGTTTAACGAAATATGTAGAAGCTAAGATGTATGGTTTAAAGAAGGGTGTAGAAGCTAAGATGGATTTTTTAAAGAAAGGCATAGAAGCTAAGATGGATGGCATGGAAGCTAAGGTGAATGGCATGGACGCTAAAATTGATGGCATGGACGATAAGATGGAAGAATTGAAGATAAATATGAATAAGTTGCTACAAGAAATGGTCACTAAGGGTGAAAGGGTACTAAAGGAAACTCATGATGAGAACAAAAGAAATGTTAATCATGATTCCATAGACTCTAATGTTGGATCGAAGACTCACCATATTCCAAAAATCGATATGAGGAAGTTTGATGGCAAGGATCCCGCCACATGGATATTACAGATGGAGCAATTCTTCGATCTCAATAATGTGCAAAACACACAAAAGGTACGTATGGCAACTTTATATTTGGAACCAAATCAGTTTGTATGGTATCAATGGCTTTGCTCTCGTAAACAATTTATCACTTGGGCAATTTTTACGGAAGAATTGATAGCACATTATGAGGATACAAAAAGCAACACTTTTTTTAGCCAATTGATAAGTCTCAAACAAAAGGGTTCAATAATGGAGCACATTGAGGAGTTCCAAAAATTGAACATAAGGGTAAAAGATATTCCAGAGGAGCATAGGATTGATGTGTTCATAGGGTCTTTAAAGGATAATATCCAACATGATGTTCGCCTTTGGGAACCTGATTCATTAGAGAAGGCATTCAGGTTAGCAAGAAAAATGGAAAGCAAAATTATGGCAACCAGGAAGCATACCATTCACAACTATAAAGACGGAAGTGTTGTTGCCCTAGTCTTCCACAACCTATAAGGTTGACACCACAAAAATTGGAAGAAAAAAGAGCAAAAGGGCTTTGTTACAGTTGTGATAGCAAATACACTAAAGGTCATAAGTGTGCTGAGAAGAAATTATTCTACATAGATTGTGAAGAGGAAGAAGAAAAGGAGCAAGAAAGGTCAAAAGAAGAGGATATACTCCAGGAACAAAGCCTAGATAAAGAAGAAATGAATCCGACCATATCTTGTAATGCATTGGCGGGAATTACCACTCCTCAAACCATCAAGATAGAAGGACAAATCAAGAAGAAAAAGGTAATAGTGTTGATTGATTCAGGAAGCACCCACAATTTTATTCATTGTAAGGTAGCAAAAGAATTGAATTGCTTCTTATATCCAGCACCAGAGTGTCAAGTGATGGTTGCAAATGGAGGAACAATAAATTGCTCTGGAAAGTGCCATAATATCAAGCTATCCATGGGAGAATATGTATTGACTAGCCCAATGCTTTCCATTCCAATGGGAGGTGCTGATGTTGTACTAGGAGTCCAATGGCTACAATCCTTGGGTACAATAGCTTTTAATTTTCAAGAACTTTTCATGAAATTTTCTGTGGAAGGAAAGGAAGTTGAATTAAGGGGTATTGCAGGGAAACCAGGAAAGATAATCAGCTCTAATGGTATGACAAAGCTTCTAAAAAAGGAACAAAGAGGTGTAATTGCACAATTATGTTCGCTAGATGTTTCCACATTGGAATCATCTATTTCTCCAGATCTCCAAAAAGTCTTGGACAATCATTCCAAGGTATTTGAGACTCCCAAAGGTCTCCCACCTATTCGTGATCATGATCATGCTATTCATCTGATTCCAGGAAGTGTTCCTCCAAACATCAGGCCGTACAGATATCCCTATGCCCAAAAGAGTGAAATTGAACGTATGGTTGCAGAAATGCTAGAGGCTGGTATAATTCAACCAAGTCAAAGTTCTTTCTCTGCTCCAGTAGTATTGGTGCACAAGAAGGATGGATCATGGCGCATGTGTCCAGATTATAGGGAGCTCAACAAGCTCACTATTAAAGATAAGTTTCCCATTCCTGTCATTGATGAATTACTGGATGAATTGCATGGATCAATTTACTTCACCAAGTTGGATCTTCGTTCGGGATATCATCAAATCAGAATGAAGATTGAAGACATTCCGAAAACGGCATTTAGAACTCATGAGGGTCATTATGAATTTTTGGTCATGCCTTTTGGCCTTACCAATGCACCTTCAACATTTCAAGGTTTGATGAATTCAATTTTCAAACCATTCCTTAGAAAATTTGTGTTAGTATTTTTTGATGATATACTAATCTACAACAAGTCTTGGAAGGATCATGTTGAACATGTTGACAGGGTGTTACAACTATTGGAGGAGAAACAATTATATGCAAAAAGATCCAAATGTTTCTTTGGAGTCCAAGAGGTGGAATATCTGGGTCATATTGTATCTCATGAAGGAGTTAAGGTAGACCCTAGCAAAATTAAAGCCATTAAGGAATGGAAAATCCCCACATCCATAAAGCATCTGCGAGGATTTCTCGGGTTGACAGGGTATTATCGCAAGTTTGTTAAGAATTATGGGAGAATAGCAGCACCTCTAACAACATTATTGAAGAAAGATGCATTTTCATGGACTCCGGAAGCAACAAAGGCCTTTGAACATCTTAAAGAGGCAATGTGCCAAGCACCGGTCTTAGCTACACCGGACTTCACAAAAACCTTTATTGTGGAATGTGATGCTTCAGGAAATGGAATTGGTGCTGTTTAATGCAAGATGAAAGACCCATTGCTTTTGAAAGTCGTCCAATCAAGGGAAAGTTTTTGCAAAGCTATTTATGAGAAGGAAATGTTGGCAATACTCCATGCACTTAAGAAATGGCGACCCTACCTAATGGGAAGACACTTCAAGGTAAAAACGGATCATGATAGCCTTAAATACTTTTTAGAACAAAGATTATCCTCTGAAGAGCAACAAAAGTGGGTCACAAAGATGTTGGGTTATGACTTTGAAATCATCTACAAAAAAGGGAAGCAAAATGTGGTGGCAGATGCACTCTCAAGAAAGGATGAGGATGTGGAAGCATTGTTGTGCGCCATTTCTATTATCCAACCAGATTGGATAAACGAAGCAAGGGAGGAATGGAAGAATGACGAAGAAGTGTGGGCACTTATTCGAAAGTTACAACAAGATTCCAGTATGTCTGATACATTTAGCTGGCAAAATGATTCGTTATGGTACAAAGATCGCTTATACCTCTGTAAGAATTCCCAGCTAAAACAAAAGATTCTTATGGAATTGCACACTTCTCCCTTAGGAGGGCACTCAGGATTTTTAAAAACTTACCACAGGGTTAAGAAGGAATTTTTTTGGGATGGCCTTAAATCAGATATTCAAAAGTTTGTGGCGGAATGTTTGGTTTGCCAACAAAATAAAGTTGAAACAATTAAGACACCAGGTCTATTACAACCTTTATCCATTCCAAGCCAACGTTGGGAGGAGGTTTCAATGGATTTTATCACAGGTTTACCCAAGTCTGAGGGAAAGAGTGTCATCATGGTGGTAGTTGACAGACTTACCAAGTATGCACACTTTTGTGCATTATCACATCCATTTAAAGCCAGTACAGTTTCTACTGCATTTATGGAAACAATTCAAAAGCTACATGGAAACCCAAAGATTATTGTAAGTGACAGAGATCCCATTTTCACTGGAAATTTTTGGACAGAATTATTTTCTTGTCTTGGTACTCAGTTAGCTCATAGCTCATCTTATCATCCTCAATCTGATGGGCAAACTGAGATAGTAAACAAATGTTTGGAAGGATATCTTCGTTGCTTTGTATCTGATAAACAAACACAATGGGTCAAATGGTTGCCTCTGGCTGAATGGTGGTATAACACTTCCTTCCATACAACAACAAAAATGACCCCATTTATGGCACTTTATGGGTATCAACCACCATCCATCACATCATATTTAAGAGAAAATTCTAAGGTTCAGGCAGTGGAACATCACATCGAACATCAACAACAAGTCCTCCAACTCTTAAAGGATAACCTCGTGTTGGCACAGAATAGAATGAAACAACAGGCAGATCAACATCGCAGTGAAAGAAGTTTTGATGTAGGTGATTGGGTATTCCTACGGCTACAACCATATAAGCAAATGTCCCTCAAGCAAGCTAAGAAGGATAATAAATTATCACCAAAGTATTATGGTCCGTACAAGGTGTTGCAAAAGATTGGTACTATGGCATACAAATTGGAGCTTCCTGCAGCTTCTCGATTGCACCCAGTTTTCCATGTTTCATGTTTAAAGAAGGTTATAGGCGACAAGCTCCCAGTTCAAACAATATTGCCAGAACTTGACGAGGAAGGAAAAATTATATTGGAACCGGAAGCAGTCACAGAAACAAGAACTCGACAGCTACGAAATCGATCAATTTCAGAGTATCTTATCAAGTGGAAGAACTTATCCGCTGAAGATTCCACATGGGAGGATGAGAATTTTATGCAGAAGTATCCAGAACTACTCAAGCGTTGAGGACAACACTTTTTTGAAGGAGAGGGGCATGTTGGGTCCCTATAATACTAGTGATTACCCCATTACTATTGTAGTTATACCCCTTATTAATATTGTTGTGCCCCTATTGCCCCCATATTGTTATTACTGTGCCCCATAGAATCCCTCTATTGTTATTTTTGTGGCTTTATATTATTATTGTTAGGTCGGCTGGATTATATTGTGACTCCTTAGACTCCTATATATAGAAAGGAGGTTTTGTCATTTGTATCATCCAAGAATTGTTCATTTATGTAATGTAAAGGAGGTTGCCCCCTTGAAGAGGCTGAATTCTAAGGCGTTGATCTATCTTTTCTATCTTTTCTTGAGCTGGTTTCATAACATGATGTCTCTATTACTGGGGAAGCCTGCTCGCTGGTACCCTCTCACCTTTTAGACTATCAGTGGTTTCTTCAATGATTTCCTCTTCTGACAGAGGATTCAAGCTTTGTCGTTTTGCTCCTGGTTGTTCAGCGGGTCCACTGATAGGTGTGGCCTCTTCTCTGTCTCTCTTCTTGCTTCTTTCCTCATTTAGAGGAGTTTGTAGTGTTGGAACATCTGGTGCTTTAGATTGGGCAGGAGGAATTTGTACTTGTTCCTGCTCTTTGGACCCCCTTGGTTGATCAGTCATTTTTGGCTGCTCTGTTGTTTCCACCTCTTTTCCCTTTGAGGTCCCTGTGACTGATGCACTGGTTCTTAGTACAGGCTGCTGAGAAGTTCCAGCAGAGGATGTTTCAACTCCTGTTTGTTGAGGCCACTTGAAAGATACCTGTCCAAAAGAGTCCAGGTCAAGGGTTTATTCAAGCTTTTTCATAGCATTTTCCATTTTTTCTTGCTCACTAATTTCTTCAATTAAGGTCCCTTCTGTCCATTCATCCTAATTTGCATACTATTCTATTTCTGAGATGCTATGATGAACATAAACTGACAGCATGTTTCTTACTCTTCTGTCACTTATAAAACTATTTGGGTCATATGGTACCCACTCAAAACTCTTCTTGATTTTAAGGTGGTTTTCTAATATGTTCTCAACATCTTTCCATGCATCCCTAGAATGGATGACATAAGGGCCCAATTGGTTTTTGATTCTCAGCTGCGCCTTCTTCTTTACATTACAAAAGTGGGTTAAGTCTGAACGGATGAGCTGCCTGAAATATTCTAATGAAAATAGCCTCATAGGCACATACCTAGGCAACTTGAATGGGCATAATTCACACCCATATATTCTGATTTCAGTGTGATTCTCGTAGAGGTACCAGTCACTTATCCTGTACTGTTTGGACAGCTGTAAAATTTTCCTCATATCACCAGAAATTCTAGGAGGAGGAACTCCTATCAACAGAGTGAAGGCTAGATGTACAAACAAATCAATGAATTCACTATAGGTATAAGGGGAGTCATAGTTATGGAAGACTGAGCTCCAAAAAATCACAGACCTCCGATTCCCTTTTGAGTTTAACTTCCTAATGGGAAATGGGAAACTGTCTGGGTGATAATATAACAAAAGAAGGTATATGAAAGATGTATATTTAAACACTCCTTCCCTTTCCAAATTCAAGAATTGAGTATGGATTTTGTTAGCAATGAAAGTGGCATAGTCATACTTGACAGCAGGGGCTATCCTGGAGTAAAGATAGATAACAGAACCAGGGTCATATCATCCACATATTCACTAGACCTAAATCCCAAGATCAAGGATATCATGTCAAGAATGAGTTTTCTAGTCTCAGTGAACCAGACATGCAAATAGGGAGGTAGGCCTTGGGGTTTACAGTTTGGTTTCATGAACATCTGGGAAATACGAGTTATTTCTGAGTTGGGCAATTGAGAGGCCTTTTCAAGCAAAAATCCCATGGAAAGACGAGCGAGGGGTTCAGTGGAATGGAAATGTATCATCTCATTGATGGATTCAGCGGTTATGTAAAAAAGGACAGTGTTGGAAGGAGACATAACAGCTCTATGAATAGGGTCATAATTGGCACAACACTGGTGAATGATGTCTGGGAAGACATGGACTGAGGGTAGGAAATACATGGGAAGGTTTGATTCCCATAGTCCAAAAATGTCAGAGTTGCTTAAATGGCTATCCCTTATCTGGCAGAAGGTTTGAAGATGATTCTCGTCACCAGATGGGTCTTTTATTTGGAAATCTCTATCAGCTAAAGACAAATAATTTAGGTCCTTATGGGGTGCGTTGAGGGGCGCAATGTTTTGGGCTGCGGGAGCTTCCATGTTTGGTTCTTGTGTTTTCGAACCGGAATTTCAGGCTTCTGTGGAAAAATGGGCAAAACAACTGTTGTGGGTGTCTTGGTATGACAGCTACGGACTGAATTTACTTGAATTTGGCTCTTTTGGGTAGAATTCACAGAGAAAAAACAAAATTACCGCTTCGGGAAGTGAATTGGGGTAAATACCTGTTTTTAAAGGCGAACCGTGTAATTCGAAGGTTGCTGGATGAGCTACAGAGCAGGATGCTGGAGCTTTTTGGGCGGGTGGCAGACTGGATGTGATTTGCAATCAACTGGACATATCTTGCATGAAAACAGTGCGTAGAAAAATGGATGAAAATGACATTTTATCGTGGTTTTAACAAAATTTTGGCTTTGGCGGGACTTTTTCGCGTTTATTGACAGATGACTTCAGCATAACGGGGCACCTTGTCGCTTAGCGGGGGTACAGGATGGTGATGTGGCAGTGATGTCAGCGAGGAGACATCGGGAGGGCGGTAAGTGGTTTTGGCCCGCATCGCTTATCGGCTCAAGTGGTTTCGGACGGGGGGGCTGCGAGCAACGTGGGTGGTCGACACGCATCCACGGTATGGGCCCGATACCGCCAGTTCCCCAGACGTTAAAGTGCAGTGGCGGAGGGGGTTGCGATACAGATCTCGGCTGTTGGATCTGGGGCCGACGCTCAGAAGAAGTGACAGAGGGTTACGACGTGGGGGCCTGACGCAATAAATACTAATAAACCATATCGAGGCGGCATTCATTGGTTGCGGAGTGGGTTTAGTTATTAATTAACTAGGTGTTAATTAATCCTTCTTATGCGCGGGGAATGGTTCTTATAATGTTTCAAATAAACCTATAATTCCATTAAAACAATGATACATGGCTATAGTTTAGCCGGGGTAGGAATAATACAGTAGTGGGGGGATTATATTATACATAGTACGGGATAGGGTATCTTTTTAGGGGAATTATATTATACAAATTAGTGTTAATATGACAAATGAAAGCAAGCGCTAAGTTTAAATGTTTTTTTGAATTTTTACACAAAATCTTAGGCCCAAAGGGAAGAGAAGGGGTCAATACATAGAAGATAGCCATTTTCATAAGCAAAATGGGAGTTTACTGAGGCAACAATGAGATGGAATGAGCAGGGGATATTGAGCAGATCTCAATATCTCTAGGGGGAGATTAGTAAGTGATTTGGGAAAATGATGGAAGGGAGTTATTCATGCTTTTCTTGACCTGGATGCAGACATCTCCCATGATATTTGCGATAATAATAAGATGAATAATTTTTAGAAACAAAACCTATAACAAGTTTCTTTCAGCGACACCAAAACTGCCTACCCAGCCTACTGTACCTAACATTTTTTCTTCTTCTTCTTTGGGTGCACTTGGGCTGGCAAACCCTGATCAATTTTCTTTTGTTTACATGATAAGCCTATCTAGATCTGCACTTATTTCTTCCAAGGGCTCAGATTAAACTGTTGAGCTCCTTTGCTTCTCTACCTAACTATTTATCTGTCAAGATTAAACAGTTTGGACAAATTTTATTCTCTATCACTAAAACAGGTAAATTCGGACATGAACTAGCCAAGATTGAGCTGTTTGGCCATTCATCAATGGTGACATAGGTCAACAAGCTGCACACCATCAGATTATTGCAAAAATAGAAATGTAGTGGTATTTTGGACTTGCACACTTTCCTGGTCTTTTGTTTGGGGTTCATTTCTTTTCTTTTTTTCTGACCATCTTATTCTTTTTACCCTTTGATTTTTCTTTTAGGGTATACCCTACTTTCATTTTTTAAATTTTTTTATTCTTTAAGAATATAGAAAACCTTTGCAGCAAGAAAAGGTATGTACATATTGCAAAGCTATTCAAGTCAATCATGAAATATGACACCTATTAGTATAGGAGCATAACACTTGCTCCACTTGGGGATGGCTTTTCCTAGTGAAAAGTCAAGAATAGAAAGTCAGATGGCCTTATGTACAATTCTTGCTGCACTCTGAAATCTTCCTTTGCTGTAAGTAAACAAAACTGTACAACAGACCATGTAAAATATATACATTTCTCTTGAGCTGAAAACAAAAATAGTAAAATTCCTTCATTGTTTCTCAAAACTTTCTGCCCATTCCTTCCTATTCTTATTGCTGTAAAAAGCTGTAGAAACTGAACTTCCTTATGTACATGTTAGCATGCAGATATATTAACAAACTGGATCAAAATAGTGTTTCATCATTCGACCATTCACTGGTCCATCTTCTGCTTCTGTACCATCCAGGCTTTTCAAAAAGTAAGTATTGTTGCCTTTCAAAGCCTAGATAATAAAGGGTCCCTTCCATAGGAAGTCAAACTTCCCATGTTTTCCTTTATCTTCTCTTCTGGGATCCCATTTTAAAACTTTGTCTCCTAGGTCGAAATCTTCTGCCTTGCTCCGCTTATCAAATATCTTCTTGAGCTTTTCTTGTAACACTTGGGATCTTTGGTATACCTCTTCCCTAGTCTGCTGCAAATGTATAGTCTAATTTATCCTTCTTTGAATGTCATTGAGCTGTACCTGAGCTTCTTGCAGTAATTTCATTACAGGGACCCCTAGAGATGAAGGAAATATAGCCTCCATACCATAGACTAATTCATAAGTGCTAGTCCCAATGGATCTCTTGGTGGTTAACCTGTCTGCCCATAGTGCATTGATAAGTTTCTTATGCCAATTTTTCTTGTTTTCTTCCATTACTTTCTTCATAATATTGATCAGGATTTTATTGGAGGACTTAGCTAGACCATTACCATGAGGGTAATAGGCTGTGGGGTGGCCTAAGGTGATGTGGTACTTGTGACAGAAACTGATCATTGTCTTGGATTTGAAAGCAACAACATTGTCAGTTATGATCTTTTTAGGACAGCCATATCTAGACAAGATATTGGTTTCCAAGAATTGTATGATCACTGTATCATTGGCTTGTCTACAAGGGATGGCTTCTATCCATTTAGTGAAATTGGTCTAAGGGGTAGAGGTAAAAGTTTCCTCTTGCCTTCAAAAATTTGACATTTATGGCAAGCAGTGACAAACTTTTTGACATCAGCAAACAAGGTTGGCCAGTAAAATCCAGCCCTTAGAATTTTGTTAGTAGTTGATTTCTAGTAAAGATGTCCACCACAGTCCCCTGCATGAAATTCTTTGAGTACCTTGTCAGCTTCATCTTTTATTAGACAATTTAATAGAACACCTTCATGATTTTTCCAAAAAAGAGCACCATCTAAACTACAAAACTTTGAAGCTTTCATTTTCAAAAACCTTTTCTTTTTTATGGATAACCCTGGAGGAACCTGTAGGTTTAATAACACATAAGATATATCAACATACCAAGTTGATTCTAAGAAGGCCTGGCTGATTTGTGGAGTCACCATCTCCTGTTCATTATCCAGTTCATTGATATCCAAGGTTTGGCAATTGGTTTTAGTCATGAGTTTAGCCAATCCCTGTCCTTTTATAAGCTTTGTAGGTTTTATTTCAATATCATACTCCAATATAGTAGCAATCCATTTACCTCTCATGCTTTCAATCCCCTCTTGGGTCAGGATATCTTTGACAACATCATTTGGCACATAGGCTATTATATGGGAGTATAATATGTAGACTCTGAAGTCTTTGATAGCTTTCACAAGTGCATAAGCCTATTTTTCCATGATTGGGTATTTTAGTGGTGCATCCCTAAGTGCTTTACTGAAAAAGGCTATAGGTTTTTCACATCCTTGATCATCTTTCTGTAGTAAAACAACAACAATAGTATGTTGAGATGCAAATGAAAATATTATGAAGTCTCTGTCAAATTTTGGGCTTGTAAGGACTGGGGTTCTGGTCAAAGCCATTTTAATTTCCTCAAATGCTTGTTTGGCTTCTATTGTCCATTTAACCTTGGAATCGTTTTTCAACATATTGTTCAGCAATCTGATTAATTCAGCCAAATTAGGTATGAATCTTCTTAAAAAAATAATTTTCCCTAGGAAAGCTTGAAGTTATTTGACATTTCTGGGATGGGGTATTTTTAAAATGGCTTCTATTCTGTCAGGATCAATTTTTGATGCCATCTTTGGAGATTATATGACCTAACAATTTACCCTCCTCTAGACGAAACAAGGATTTCTTAGGATTCAAGGAAATACCATACTTTCTGCATGTTAAAAACACTTGCCTTAGATGATCTAGATGCTACTTATCTGATTTGGAAAACACAGTAAGATCATCAAGGTATATGACGAGAAAATCATGAATTTATTTTGAAAAAGCTATGTCCATTTCCCGTTGGAAAGTTGCCCCTGCATTCTTAAGTCCAAATGGCATTTTCACATATTTGAAAGTTCCCCATGGCATTGTAAAATCAATCTTTTCCTGATCATCAGGATGAACCAGAATCTGGTTGAAGCCCGAGAAACCATCCAAAAGTGAAATCCTAGAGACACCTACTACCCTTTGTAAAATGTGGTCCATCTTAGGTAAGGGGTAGTGGTCTTTTAAAGAAACCTTATTTACGTTCCTTAAATCAACACACAATCTGATTTCTCCTGTTTTCTTCCTAGTGGGCACTAAGTTAGACACCCATTCTGAAAACCTGATAGGTGCAATTATCCCAGCTTCATACATTCTTTTGACTTCTTTTTCAATTAAAGGGAGTAGCACAGGGTTGACCCTTCTGAGTTTTTTCTTGAATGGTTTTTGATTTTTTTTAAGGGGTATCGTATGTTGAATCATAGAGGTGTCATAAGATTTCAGATCTTCATAGCTCCAGGCAAAAACATCCTGGAATTCCTTGAACAGTTCAACATATTTAAGCTTTTGGTCAGGGGGCAGAGTTTTGGATAGTTTTATCATTTTAGGATTTTCTTCAGTTCCTATGTTACAGTCCTCAATGTCTGCGTTTAGAGGCTGCATTTTGGGTTTCCTTGGGATATCATTAGAATCAAAGAAATCTTCCAGAGGAGTTAATCCTGTGGGAAAATAATTGTCTTTTAAATCAATAACTTCAGGTTCCCCCTCAATAATCTCATCAATGTCTATTTCTTTAAGATCTTGCAACTTTTCCTTGGTAAATTTCGTTGGGTGAAGTATTTGTGTTGCAGTTTCTGCTGCAATGTCTGTTTCAATTTTGTCTATTTGATCAACCTCTCCAACAGTGTCCATGTCCATATTAGTGTTACAAAACTCTTCTTTTAGGGTTAAGAAATTGTTAATCTGAGTGTTGCTGTCAAACACTTGCTAGTTTTTTACATTGTCAGGTATGGTTGGACTGTGCCTAATCTTAGCTGTAAACTGATGATTAGGTTCAAATGGCAGTTTACAAGTGCTGGCAAATGTTGCCAAACTGTGAGCATGCAAATTATGTTTTCTTGGAATTTTGGCCAGCTGCGTTTCCAGAAATGTCTTGAGGATCTCAACTACTTCTCCTTTATAAGATCTTAATCTGGGATCATTTGTGAGGAAGTTCCCTTTGATCTGCTGGATGACTAAATCAGAGTCTCCCAAAACTGATACCCTGATTGCCCCTAAACTTTTGATCAATTTGAGTCCTAGCAAGAGGGCTTCATATTCAGCCATATTATTAGTGCATCTAAAATTCAACCTGTAAGCATGTCCTTCAGCATGATCATTTTCTAGATTGTGTACCCAAATTCCTGCTCCTACTCCTAATTTATTGACTGAACCATCAAATTCCAAGTACCAAAGAATTTCATGTTTATAATTGGTATCAGGAGTTTCAGTAATCTGCTTGATAGGAAGACAGGTTTCTTTAATTTCATCTAATTTCTCCCGAGTGTCTAATATATCATTGTTCTCAGCAATTTCTTGAATTTGAAGACTAGACTTTTCGTTTATAACTTTTTCTTGTTCAAGTGCTAAAACTTTGATATTATTTGCAGGATTAACCTCAACATTGTATAGAATGAAGGAGTCCATGTCAGAATGCATGGAGTAGATGGGAAAATTCTGGGGTCTTTTCTGGCTACTTACCACATATTTCATTAGAGTCTCTCGATACAATCTCTTTGGCTGACCAAATACTGAAATGGTAGCATAGGACATGTCCAGTTATAAAGATCCTTGGAGATTTGCACCCCAACAACATGCCATATTTTGGTGGGATGTCAGCTACCACCACGTCCATTAAGATGGTCTTGGAAGGGTATTGAACTAATGATACACATAAATCTTTGATCAAACCTAGACATCTGACTTGGCTTGAATCAAAAGAGAACAACTCTTTGTATGGCCTGGTAATGTCTAGGTCCAACTTCTCCATCATAGATTTAGGCATTAAGTTATGAGAAGCGCCAGAATTAAACATTGCATTATGAAGTATCTTATCATGAACATTCAGGCTTACATAGAAAGGAGGAACCCCCCCATATACTGATTTTCCGTTAACCTTAGGGCCAAAAATTAATTCTAGTTGGTCATCAAGGACATTTACTGCATCTTTGTTTTCCGAAATTTGGAGTGATCTGCTAATTTGATCTCTATAGACATCATGCTTGGCCAATTCTGACAATGGAATGGCTATCCTTAATTTTCCTATTTCGGTCTCAAGGTTGAAAGGTTTTTCTATTTGAATTTTTGCATTTTGGGCAATGAGATTTTCTTTTTCTGCTGTGTTTTCTGTGTCTTTCTCTTTTTCAGGAGTGTTGTTATGGGCTGAAGTGGCTTCTATGTCAATTTTTGGAGGTTCTTCCACCTTTCCTTTGGGAGGAGTAGAAGTGGAAGGTTGTCTGTTAGGTGGTTGATCGTGTGATACATCTTCAACTATTGGACTATTTGGGTTAGGACCTGTTCTAGGAAGGGGCTGTACAGAGGGGTTCTTGACCTTGGCTTTGTTAGGTTGCTTGGTTTCTTTCTGTTTATTGGTTTCAGGGACATCTATCCTTCTACTCAGATTGTATTGCTTGTGAACTTCATAAATGGTTGTATCATATCCCTCCCTAAAATCAAATGATTCACCTGATTGAGTTTGGAATTGATTAAGAGTATGAGCCTCTTGGTATTCTTGGGTCAAGAAAATTTGTTGTTCGCTATTAAGACCCATTAAGTTAATTTGAGTATTTTCTATTGGCTCACTGGAAGTTGAAGCTTCAACATAATTTTCCTGGAATGGAGGTCTAATGTTTTGGTCAGGCCCAGCCTTGCTAGTATTAGAATTCTGGTTTTTTCTGAAATTTGGATTTCTCCCAGTGTTGCTCGGTTGAACATCCCAAAGGGATTTCCTCTCAATTGTCTCTACTCTATCACCAAGTCTATCCATTCCTTTGATAATGGCATCTAATTTTTGTTCAAAGGCAGAAGGTTCTTCTTTGATGGGTATCCTCCTTTCAGCTCTAGCTCGAGCTCGTTTAGAAATCAGGTTGGCTTCAACACTGACAACTATACTCTGCATCTCTTCTGAATTATGAGGAGCTCTTTCCCTAAGCTGGTATGCCATATCAGAGTCAAATGCATCATGGAATTTGATCAAGGCCAAATCTGGAGGAGGTCTGAGATTCTGAGGAATAACATTATATACATTATTAAATCTGGTACAGTAATCTTGAACAGTTTCTTGTGGGCCTCTTTTCAAGTTTTCATATTCTGATAAAATGTGGAGAGGATATTTCTTCTTTTCCCATCTGTTCAAGAAGGTTTGATAAAGGGCTTCTGGGTCGTTGATATTGTTTGCAGGGAGTGCTCTAAACCAGGTTCTAACATCCCTAGTTAAACTTTTAACAAAGACTTTCATTCTCACATCATCATTATCAATCTCGTAGTTTTCAAAATAATCAGTCATTTTCTTAGTATGTTGTTGAGCTGTGTAAGTGCCAGTACAATCAAAATAGGTGATTTTACTTTGATAATCTTGAGGCATAGCCCCTGGATTCGCAGTTAATTGCAGGGGAGCATATCGGTTAGCCATGTTTACAAAGATAAGTGTGACAATGGGAAGAGCAGGGATAACAGTGGAAATGTAGGTTGTAGATGGGGGAGTGGAAAGGAGAGTGCTGATGGTGAACTTAAGGAAGCTGCAGCAATGGCATAATGGATTTGTGTTTTTTCAGAAGTAAGCTCAGTTTGGATAGGGTTCTACAAATGTTTGTTACGGGGTGAACTAGCAGAATGTTCTTGGCTCTCTTGGCTTCTAAGGATCTTAGAAATCAGATTAGGATTTTTAAAGATAGGTGGGGGTTTGGGATCCAGATTTGATCTAGTGTAACAGATCTTCTTCTTTTGAGCCAGTTTTTAAGTATGTTTTTGGTTTTTCTTGAAATATTTTAACAATACAACTTTAACAATATCTTCTAGGAAAATTTTAGATGAGGGGATTATGGACTTTCCTAAAGATCTACTAAAACAAGGAACTAATCAAGTATTTGAGACAATTGTTCAATACATAAGCTAGACTAGAGATAGACTGAAGCAACATTTATTTACTTCTGCAATTACAAAGCAAAGCAGTTTCAAAGGCTGCCTGACAAACTTCAGGCTCCATCTTCTGCTTATGAAATAAACAATAATAACAAACAATTATTCTGGTCCCCAGTGGAGTCGCCAATGATGTTATCACTCAGGTTGTTCCCAAAGTTGTAAGAAAGGGAATACGGCCAAGGTAACCACAGACCAATCTTTTAGATGCAGATTCTAGCCCATCTGCATCCAGAGAGGGCTCTCTCTTTATGATTTAGCTTTGTTTTGAAGTGTGTTAGGCTAGTTATGAAGTACAAGGGTTTTGTTTTGAGTTTGGTTGGAAGGATTCAATAGAATAGTGAGGTAGACCTGAAAAGTTTCAGTCCATTGGGCATGATGGAGTCAAAGAAGGACAACTTCCTGGATTCGGTTTCTAAACAGAGGATGGTATCACAGAGCAAGGTACTCAAACATGGAACAATTTAAAGGCTGAAATCAGATGGAATGGAGTCAAATGGGTGAAGGGCAGTTAAGAATCCTTCATCATATTTGACAGAGGGAAAATGGTTGATTACTGCTAAGGAGCAATTAAGAATTCCTTAGCAAATACTCAAGAGGAAAGAATCAGGGGAAACAGGAGCAATTAAGAATTCACTGTTTATTCTAATTCTGAAGAAAACATTGATAATAATAAAGACTGAAAACAACGTGTAGTTAAGCAAATTTTGAATTATTCCTTTTCTCTACTATTGAGATCATGAAACATAGATGAAATAATAAACGTAGAAACTGTAAAACACAAGTTAGAAGGGACTTATTGATCCATAAAATGATTCAAGAATTCTGTAACAGGTCCTTAGCATCAATTCCTCATCCAGTGAGCTTGACAACAAATGGTTCCAATAGCTTTTTATTCCAAAAAATTTCAGTATTATAGTCAAAAACTATGAACACCCGCCAACCCCAAATACTTTGTTTGGGGGGGTATTTATACAATAATGTCAAAATATCTTACAAAATATCTGGTAGAAATAATATCTAGTGGTGATTAATGTTTCTTTTACAAAAGATAGAGACAAACAGTCTCGGAAACAGGGAAGCAATAAATTGACGCTGTGCTGGCCACTCCTCTTTATTGAATGTACCGGAGGTAGGTTCTGTAAGTCGGTTTCCAGTTGTCCTCCACTGATATTCCGCACTGGTTGCTCCGTCGTTGCCTAGATATTCCTTAGCCATAATCTGATATACTTTGAACGGTATGACTCTCATTTATTTCTGTCTTGCGCATTATGGTAAATGGCATAAATTTTTCAATTCACCAAGGTACCAAAGATAAGTTTATAGAATTTCTAACATACTTTGCCACCACTCCGGTCCTGGTAATTTATGTATCTGAAGCTTCCTTAAAGTTTCATTAGTCTCTGTGTATCTGAAGAAATTAGGTGGGATGGTGAACAGATGCTTCACCTCATGCTCAATGTGGAACAAATTTTCCAGGCTGTCGTAGAGGGCTTGGCCAGATGGAAGTGATTTTACTCCTGAAGCACTCATTGAAGTGATTTGATTAGTAGTATATTTATTCAATTTATGTACATAGTCTTTGTGTTTCATCAGACGATCATTACTTCCCAAAGGACTTGGCAAACCTTTTTTATGCAAAACTGTAAACTTTTCCGTGAAAGAATTAATCTCTACTTGCATGTCCTGGCATCTCCTTTCCAAATTTTGCATTAGAGTTCTCATGGTTAGAACTCTCTTGATTTCTAGAATGGTGCCTGTTCTGTCTCTGATTTCTAGTGCTTCTAGTTCTTCATTGGTCTTGTTGTTCAAAAAATGCATCAGCTGGTTAGCTTGTTCAGGCATCTGTCCCAATAAATCTCTTGTCTTTTGAATCTCCACTTGGGCCGCTCTTATCAAGTCAATCTGCTCATAAATGACTTGGATATACCTCCACACAATACTAAGGGATTGATTGATGTTGGTCCACAAAATTCCTATGATTTCTGCTAGAGGTTTATCCAGAGAGAGATCCTTTTCTAATGCTTTCACTTTGTTCTCTAACGCTTTGACCTCCCTTGTTTTCTCTGCCACATTCATCTTGGATTTATCATAATTCTTTTCCACCTTTGCCAATTGCTCCTTCACCAGTTTCAATTCTGACACCTGTAGTTTTAATTCTTCCATGGCTCTTATCAGTTCCTCTGTACTCATATTGGTACTGCTGCTCTTGCTGATGTACCTGTGATGACCTCTGTTGTTGATGCCAGGACAGTGGGAGGCAATGCTGTTATAAGTTTGAAGGGGGCAGTAGTGACTGCATGGATTTTTTCAGGTGGCCGGGAGGTCGACTCTCCCTGCTTTTCCTTTAGTGCTTTTTCTAGTGCCTGCTCAGTATCGGTTAATCTTTCATTGAGTTTCATAAGCAGGTCCATCATATCCTCTTCAGATTTCTGCTGTACAACTTCTGCAATCTGTGGGTGCATGGAAGGAGGCAGTTTCAGCTGTTTTCTTAGGGCAGCAATGTCCTCTTCCTTTTTCTTCATCAGTGCCTTTATGCCTTTGGCATCTTTGGGATCATGTCCCAGTTCAATGATAATTTCCTCCAAGGATTTGATCCTATTTTCCTTTGCTAGAGAAGAAACTTTCTCTAAATCTAACTGAGCGAAGGTATTATTCAAGGAGTCTTGTAATTTATGAGCTAACATAGCTTTATCAACCAGTGTGAAGTATACCATTTCTCCAGTCTGTTTATGAAGCTCAATCTGGTCCAAGGGATGAATATCCTTGGCTAAGACCTCCAGATTTGTCCTGATGTAATCAGCTACTGATTATGGTTGTTGCACCTTGGGCTTAAAGTAAATCATTATCATCTTTCCTTCTCTTATGTCATATGCTGACATTAATCTTTGTTGTTTTGTGGGGGGCATCTTAAGATACTGGTTGTAAATTTGAAGCCTTAGTGGATCGTTCATGTCCTTTATCTCAATGAATGTCCTTTTGATGTACGAGGCCTGTTTGTTTTGTGGCCTAGTGGATGAAACTTCCACACTCTGCTGCCTTTCTAGCTCCTGCCTGTGTGAACTAGTTGATGTCTCTATTACTGGGGAAGTCTGCTGGCTGGTTACCCTCTCACCTTTTAGACTGTCAGTGGTTTCTTCAATGATTTCCTCTTCTGACAGAGGATTCAGCCTTTTTGTTTTTGCTCCTGGTTATTCAGCGGGTCCATTGATAGGTGTGGCCTCTTCTCTGTCTCTCTTCTTGCTTCTTTCCTCATTTAGAGGAGTTTGTAGTGCTGGAACTTCTGGTGCTTTAGATTGGGTAGGAGGAATTTGTACTTGTTCCTGCTCTTTGGACCCCCCTAGCTGATCAGTCATTATTGGCTGCTCTGTTGTTTCCACCTCTTTGCCCTTTGAGGTCCCTGTGACTGATGCGCTGGTTCTTAGTACAGGCTGCTGAGAAGTTCCAGCAGAGGATGTTCCAACTCCTGTTTGTTGAGGCCACTTGAAAGATACCTGTCCAAAAGAGTCCAGGTCAAGGGTTTTTTCAAGATTTTTCATAGCTTTTTCCATCTTTTCTTGCTCACTAATTTCTTCAATTAAGGTCCCTTCTATCCATTCATCCTAATTTGCATACTGTTCTATTTCTGGGATGCTATGATGAACATAAACTGACAGCCTGTTTCTTACTCTTCTATCACTTATAAAACTATTTGGGTCATATGGTACCCACTCAAAACTCTTCTTGAATTTAAGGTGATTTTCTAATATGTTCTCAGCATCTTTCCATGCATCCCTAGAATGGATGACATAAGGGCCCAACTGGTTTTTGATTCTCTTTTGCGCCTTCTTCTTTACATTACAAAAGTGGGCTAAGTCTGAACATATGAGCTGCCTAAAATATTCTAGTGCAAATAACCTCATAGGCACATACCTAGGCAACTTGAATGGGCATAATTCACATCCATATATTCTAATTTCAGTGTGATTCTAGTAGAGGTACCAGTCACTTATCCTGTACTGTTTGGACAACTGTAAAATTTTCCTCATATCACCAGAAATTCTAGGAGGAGGAGCTCCTATCAACAAAGTGGAGGCTGGATGTACAAACAAATCAATGAATTCACTATAGGTATAATGGGAGTCATAGTTATGGAAGACTAAGCTCCAAAAAATCACAGACCTCCGATTCCCTTTTGAGTATAACTTCCTGATGGGAAATGGGAAACTGTCTGGGTGATAATATAACAACAGATGGTATATGGAAGATGTATATTTAAACACTCCTTCCCTTTCCAAATTCAAGAATTGAGTATGGATTTTGTCAGCAATGAAAGTGGCATAGTCATACTTGATAGCAGGGGGCTGTCCTGGAGTAAAGATAGATAACGGAACTAGGGTCATATCATCCACATATTCACTGGAACTAAATCCAAATATCAAGGATATTATGTCAAGAATGAGTTTTCCAGTCTCAGTGAACCAGACATGCAAATAGGGAGGTGAGCCTTAGGGTTGACAATTTGGTTTCATGAACATCTGGGCAATACGAGTTATTTCTGAGCTGGGCAATTAAGCAAAAATCCCATGGAAAGACGAGCGAGGGGTTCAGTGGAATGGAAATGTATCATCTCATTGATGGATTCAGCAGTTATGTAAAAAAGGATAGTGTTGGAAGGAGACATAACAGCTCTATGAACAGGGTCATAATTGGCATAGCACTGGTGAATGATGTCTAGGAAGACATGGACTGAGGGCAGGAAATACATGGGAAGGTTTGATTCCCACAGTCCAAAAATGTCAGAGTTGCTTAAATAGCTATCCCTTATCTGGCAGAAGGTCTGAAGATGATTCTCGTCACCAGATGGGTCTTTTATTTGGAAATCTCTGTCAGCTAAAGACAAATAATTCAGGTCCTTATGGGGTGCGTTGAGGGGTGCGACGTTTAGGGCTGCGGGAGCTTCCATGTTTGGTTCTTGTGTTTTCAAACCGGAATTTCGGGCTTCTGTGGAAAAATGGGCAAAACAACTGTTTTGGGTGTCCTGGTATGACAGCTACGGACTGACTTTACTTGAATTTGGCTCTTTTGGGTAGAATTCACAGAGAAAAAATGAAATTACCGATTCAGGAAGTGAATTGGGGTAAATACCTGTTTTTAAAGGCGAACCGTGTAATTCGCAGGTTGCTGGATGAGCTGCAGAGCAAGATGCTGGAGTTTTTTGGGCGGGTGGCGGACTGGACGTGATTTGCAATCAACCAGACGTATCTTGCATGAAAACAATGCGTAGAAAAATGGACGAAAATGACATTTTATTGTGGTTTTAACAAAATTTTGGCTTTGGTGGGACTTTTTGGCGTTTATTGACAGATGATGTCAGCATGACGGGACACCTTGTCGCTTAGCAGGGGTATGGGATGGTGATGTGGCAGTGACATCAGCGAGGAGACAGCGGGAGGGCGGTAAGTGGTTTTGGCCCACACCGCTTATCGGCTCAAGTGGTTTCAGACGAGGGGGCCACGAGCAGCACGGGTGGTCGACACACGTCCACGGTACGGGCGCGATACCGCCAGTTCCCCAGACGTTAAAGTGCAGCGGTGGAGGGGGTTGCGATACAGATCTCGACCGTCAGATCTGGGGCCGTTGATCTGATGGTTGACGCTCAGCGGAAGTGACAGAGGGTTACGGCGCGGGGGCCCGATGCAATAAATACTAATAAATCATATCGGGGCAGCGTTCATTGGTTGCGGGGTGGGTTTAGTTATTAATTAACCAGGTGTTAATTAATCCTTCTTGTGTGCGGGGAATGGTTCTTATAAGGTTTCAAATAAACCTATAATTCCATTAAAACAATGATATATGGCTATAGTTTAGCCGGGGCGGGAGTAATACAGTAGTGGGGGGATTATATTATATATAGTACGGGATAGGGTATCTTTTCAGGGGAATTATATTATACAAATTAGTGTTAATATGACAAATGAAAGCAAGCGCTAAGTTTAAATGTTTTTTAGAATTTTTACACAAAAACTTAGGCCCAAAGGGAAGAGAAGGGGTCAATACACAGAAGATAACCATTTTCATAAGCAAAATGGGAGTTTACTGAGGCAATAATGAGACGGAATGAGTAGGGGATATTGAGCAGATCTCAATATCTCTAGGGGGAGATTAGTAAGTGATTTGGGAAAAGGATGGAGGGGAGTTATTCATGCTTTGCTTGACCTGGATGCAGACACCTGCCATGATACTTGTGATAATAATAAGATGAATAATTTTGAGAAACAAAACCTATCACAAGTTTCTTTCAGCAACACCAAAACTGCCTACCCAGCCTACTATACCTAACATTTTTTCTTCTTCTTCTTTGGGTGCACTTGGGTTGGCAAACCCTGATCAATTTTCTTTTGTTTACATGATACACCTATCTAGATCTGCACTTATTTCTTCCAAGGGCTTAGATTAAACTGTTGAGCTCGTTTGCTTCTCTACCTAGCTATTTATCTGCCAAGATTAAACAATTTGGACATATTTTATTCTCTATCACTAAAACAGGTAAATTCAGACATGAACTAGCCAAGATTGAGCTGTTTGGCCATTCATCAATGGTGACATAGGTCAACAAGCTGCACACCATCAGATTATTGCAAAAATAGGATGGTAGTGTCATTTTGGACTTGCACACTTTCCTGGTCTTTTGTTTGGGGTTCATTTATTTTCTTTTTTCTAACCATCTTATTCTTTTTACCCTTTGATTTTTCTTTTAGGGTATACCCTCTTTTCATTTTTAAATTTTTTTGATTCTTTAAGAATATGGAAAACCTTTGCAACAAGAAAAGGTATGTACATATTGCAGAGCTAATCAAGTCAACCATGAAATATGACACCTATTGGTATAGGAGCATAATAGACCCTAAAAAAAATTGGAAACTCTTGGAAGTCTATAAATACAAGTGACCTCAACTTCATTTGGACATCATCATGAAGCATTCTTATATTCTCTTCTTTGGTTTTGGCTCACATAGGTCTGAGGAAGTTTGCGGATATGGCTCGTATAGGTCCGAAATTGCAGGGTCTAAAGCTTGCACGTGTGTTATAGTGTTTTTGGTTCCCAGCCACAAGCATGCCATAGGGAAATTTTGGTTGTAACTGCAGGCATGCAGTTGAAAGGTTTTAGTCGCATGTACAACACTCTATCCATGCAGTTGATACATAGGGATTGAATTTTACAATTGACCGCGAATTCCTCAGTTGATCATAGATTTCGGTAGTTGATCACAAAAAGTGACAAATAACTGCGGGCTTATGAATCAGGGTTTTAATTATTAGCATTGTTGGGTTCATCTCATGGGTGTTGTTTATCTGATTTTGTTGGATAGAATTATGATTGAATATATGGATCATTGTACTCTCTTTTGCTGAATCATTCAATGGCAATGTAATAAGAAGAATAATTTGAAAGGGTTTTCCCCGTAGTGGGTTTTTCCCTAGACTCTAACCAATCCTAGTGTCTCTATGTGTGAATGCTTTTCTTCTATTGTTCCTTTATGTTCCGATGCATTGATGATGATGTTTTTATTTCTATAGAATTTCATATGTTGTTGAATAATGTTGTAAATACGAATAATGATATGATTCTATGGGGTGAATTTAATGTCCCCTAAAAAATCAGTAAGACCCTAAACACAATTGTGTACAAAATTCATTGTTGAGCAAACTCAATATATTTCATGATTTCCTTACAAGCATCATAATTATAAGAAATATTTCAATGTCCAAGAGGCTACTACTATGTATATAGTATCCAGAATCATGCTAAATATTTATGCAAGAACGAAGGATCAACACAAAATCCACCAAGATGTAGTGGTGGAGATAGAAGGAAAATAAGCATGTAAGGAGTTGGCTAGTGTAACTATCTAAGAAGACAATTGGGGAAATTAAAAAGGCAAATTCACACACCATTGGTGGTGAGGTTAAGGAAAATGAGGAAGCAATGGAAAAATATTCTAAGATGATTAATAATTTAAAAAAAATCCCAAGATAGGGCTATGGAATTTGATGTTAATTAATAGGAAACTAAGAGCATGTTAAAGTTGTCCTAAATTATATATTGCGACAACTATTATGCACATGAGTGCAAAGGGGGGTGAATCCTCTATACAAACTTGAGAAGAAAAAAAATTTAATTAAATTTTGTTGGATAATATTGATATGCTAATTTTGAATGAAATTTCCAAGTGCCCTTGCTGAGTAAACATAAAAGTTGCATAAGAGGATAAATTTGAATATTTAAGAATCAATCAAGGTGGATTTAACTAGGCCATAAGCTTAATCAACTTGAGCCCAAGAATGCTTGATTTCTTGCTAAGATGTGAATGCACAATTGAAATACCAAAAATAAATTGAAAATTTAATGCATGTAAATAATTTTAATTGGTTTCCGATTAGAAGTACTATAACACACGTTTTAATTGATTTTACTAATAGCCAATGTGTGAATGAAATTGTGAATCAGGAAAATATGCAAACAATTCTCAGGTATTAAAATTAAAAGATCCCTTATTGGAAATGGGATTTGAGGTAGAAAAATCACCTTTATCCATTGAAAAGAGTCATGAGGACAATGACATGGAGCTTGTCAAGGAACTAAAGAGGTAGCCAAATGGCATCCTTGAAAAATGATCAGATAAGTATGCATAGTGATGGAAACCATACAAGACAATGTATCCATCTAGGGAGGATAGATGATGGCTATAAATTAGAGTGGAACAATAGAAGACTTGGAAGTCTTCATGTAATGCCTCCTTAAAAGGATATGATGACTACCCTAGTTGGAAAAATTGATGGCTTTAAAGATGAAAGCCTAGGAACAAGGTCACTGTGATGACACTGGACCTTGTGATATGCCTTGATCGTCATGCGAAATGACAAGTAAACCATTTTAGAGAAAGCCATAGGTATGCCTTGGCTATAATACTCCATGAGAAATGGCATGAAAATGATGTTATAGAAAGCTAGAGGGATGCCTTGGCTATAAAACTCTAATTGTCTCTTTAGTCTTCTTGTGTAAGAAATCCTTAGTTAAGTAGATTACTCAAAGTATTGTATAACAAAGAAGGGGATTCCCTCGACCTAAAATGGTGAGTGAAAACAAGGAGGAGGAGACTTGAATGAAATAGCTATGAAAATATTATGACACATGTCCATTGGGATCATAAATGTGAATAGGTATTTTAGATGCAAGCAATGAGTTGAACTTTTTACTTATGGAAGCTTGATGAGGTGAAGGATAACCATAAAAATAAGTATTGATTTGAAAGTTTAATTGGTTGAAATGCATGTTTCTTTGTGGAAATTGAGATCCCCTATGGAAAAGTTAATGATTGTATATGAAAATGGTCATAACACATGTTATATTGGTTTCCTAATGTAGGTACTAGATGGAACACTACAAGTTTAGAGGTAACCAGGTTATGGAGACAAATACCATTATTGAAACATTGAAAAAGATAAATAGCATGAAAAATGATGCTGATATGCAAAAGAAAGGATGTTGGTGCAGTTGAAAGGAAGCAATCCACATACTACTGCAATGAATGAGAGGCAACCTAGAATGATGTGTTGTTAAGGACAACACCTAAAATGGTGTGAACATTATGGATGATGTTCCTTTAAGGGGGAGGGGATTGTAACACCCCTGTTATTTAATTCCCTGTATATATTTCAATTGCTATTACTTATGTTAATGATTCCCATAGGGGAAAGTAAATTTAAATGGGTCAAAAGGATTTGGAACAATTGTAATATGCATTTTTATTAAATATATTTCCAAATGATAAAGAAGAGAGCAACCAACACGAATCTTGATGCTTGAGAAGAAAGCTTGATTGAGGGAAAAACTATAAGGGGGGTTCAAGAAAAAACACTGCCTCACTTGAAATAATGTATTAATTTTATGATTTGTTATTTGAACCACCCACCTGTCAGTAGTTATGGGAAGGAATGGGAGTGGTATTGAGTTTCTCTAGGAGAATGGGCTACATACCAATTCTAGAGATGTTTGATTGACCACACAGCCTAAAGAGGTACCCAAATAAATTCTCATGTTTGGAGTATATGTAGGGGTGGTGGAACATAGAGAAGAGGACAATGGAATGGAAATGTGTGAGAGAGATAGACAGGTATCTACAATTGAACCAATGGAAATTGTAAGAAAAAATTGAACCACACATGAGGATGAAATTATGACTTTAAACAACAGTGAAAAAGAATCCTCTAAGTCACAATAGACCCATGTGGAATTATGGACTACTTGAATGGAGAGGGAATTTAGTGTTGAAGCCATTAGCCTAAGCTATAGGGACAAATGAAAATGTTGAGAAAGCTTGTTAAACATATGAAAAAATGAGCACTAAGAAAGGGAAGTAGTGAGGAACTATAGATTCAGTGAAGGGATCCCTTTGTGTTATGTGGGCCCAAAGTAGTCACACAATCAAAGATAATAGGGCCTAGCTCAGTGGATCAAGGTAAC
The DNA here is from genome assembly GCA_031772625.1 of Pinus tabuliformis. Classification (NCBI taxonomy): domain Eukaryota; kingdom Viridiplantae; phylum Streptophyta; class Pinopsida; order Pinales; family Pinaceae; genus Pinus; species Pinus tabuliformis. Next base: position 661,666,012 of record CM062810.1, on the reverse strand, counting down.
TAAAAACCTATGTATGAAGGAGTAGCCTTCATGTTCTTTATGATGATTATGAAATTTTATTGAACCCTATGTGAATCTTACTCAGAAGGCATCAAATCTGGCTCAAAGCTGGCCAATTGCAAGAAATATTATTGTATAGCAATGCCTATGGTGGGTGGATAATGACAATCTCTTCTTCAATTTCCAACTTTTTCTTTATAGTAATGAAATTATATTATTATGCAATATTTTATAACTAATGTTACGTTGGAAGTCGACAAGTTTTTGGTAAAATTATTTTGGGGCCTTTGTAGTTGGTAAAATGAATATTGGTGAGTAATTACCAATATAGAATGATAACACATGTTCTAGCAGGGAAGCTTAAAGAGCTTTTGAGTTTCCATAAATTTTAAGAGCAATTTGGGTTATCGTGAATATAGGAATTATCACATGTATTTAATTGTATGGTACCCAGTCATAGTTACTTTAATACAAGTACAAACTTGGATGTGTTGGATGATTTATTTTTATTCTCTTTCACCCACATAACATAAAAATTATTATTAGGATGGAATTTCTTAAGACCTATGAAATACTGGGAGAAGTTAGGGCATAATATGACTTTTTTTACAAGGGTAAAAAACCCATAATTTTATTCAAATTTGAAAGGAAAAATACATTTGTACATGCTAACCACATTCAATAAGAGAAACCTCTTGGATTATTTGCATACAAACAAATTGAAAATTAATATAAACTTGTGAATTTAAGTGTGTTAGTAATCACTTAACTTCTCTTTCTTATATTCCTTTTTTGGAACTTTTTCCACCCCTTGAGTTGAGGTCGACTAGAACCATTTCCAAATCACTTCTGATCATCTTCGATGGGAGTTATTTGTTTGAATACAAAATTTTAGAAACATGAATTCTCTTTGTGCCCACCATCCCATTCTCTTTGTGTGCCACATTTTTTTGTTGTTCTAGTTCATGGATCTCTTGTGATTCTGTACCATTCTACTTATGGGTTGCATTACCATTCCAGACTTGAGTACACCCTTCTTCTTGGTTTGTAGGGTTCTCTGTGATTCTTATTATTCTTCCTTAGTGAGGTAGGTATAAAAAATATAACATCCTTTTCTTTTGTTGGTTTGCCCCTTTTTCATTTTTGGGTGCTTTTTCTCCTAAGGTCGTGTGTCCTGCAAGTGTCCCATTTTGTTGCAAAATCAACATCTAAATGTCATATTTTCATAATCCAATAGTTGGGTCCACTAGAATTTTTTATTTTTCAGCTGAACGTGATCAGGTAGACCTTAACTTAGATATATTTCTACACAGATTTTGGTGGATGTAAATAACCCTTTCTTTGTTCTCTCCTAGTCCATCTTTTTGAATGACCCTAGGGTGTTTCCAATTTCCTCAAGGACCTTGTGATGCCAGAAAGGAAGGGGAAGATTTGGTAGCCTCACCCATATTTGAGTTGTTTATACCACCATTTTTGTGGCATCAAAATCTAGAAACCAAGGGGTAATGAGAAGCCCTACATTTCCCTAAATCCATGGCCCTTCTTTCAATACTCTCTCCAAATATTCCCAAGTATCGAACTGAAAAATAAAGAAACCTTTTGAGCATAGGTATATATAGCAATTTTTTGTCCAAGTTTTTTCTCTCCAAATCACTTCCCTAGATTGAAGTACAAAAAAAAGTTGATTTACCTCTGTTAGGTTTACCTCCATGGAAGACACTTGTTGTTGTTGTTGTTCAAAAATGTAAGGTATAAGATTACATTGTGGTAGATCTGATGGATTAGTTCCTTTACCCAATGCCACATCCTTGTAGGAGGTTGAGCCTCCCGGGTTCTTGGATTCCAAGGCACCCCTACAAAACCTCAATGCCAAGATGATAGTAGAGTTTCTAGCATTGCCATAATCCTACAATTGGGAAAAATATTACAACAGTCTCCCTTTGCAAAGAAGACGTTGCATGGCTACAATAACACCCATCCGATTTTCAACAAACTACTTTAATTCTACCCCAAAAACCAATCCAGAGATCCATAATTGGATCATATTTCAACTAAGGGTCTTGACAAAATTCTAAAAGCCTACTATTTAAAATGGATCTACAACTGCAACACTAGAAATGACAACAATATTTGAGGTGTCTGTGCTCGATTGGGGATGGAGAAAATTAGAAACAAGAACAAGACAAGACACAAACATGAATGGTGAGGTTGAGCCTATGGCGGGGGATCCACAATTGGCAGCAATAGAATGTACATCAATGGCCATCTTCATACCACTATAGGGACTAGGCGTTTCACATATGAAGTACATGTTTCCAAGGTTTGTTAGCAGGATCTACATGTTGTTGTTGTTTAAATATTGGAGAAAATTTGGAACAACATTGAGACCCATATTAACCATTTCACTACTCAAAATAGCTATAGAACAAAGAGAGGACACGAAATCTCCTAGATCTAAAGAGGTCGCCTCAGCCATGACCTAAACTTGAGGGAACAAATCCAACAAAGATGAGGAATACATGAAATAATGGCTCACAAAGTTTGAATAATATGCCATGAGGAGACGAACAACAAAGAGAAGACAAAGGAGATGCCTCCTCGAACTGCTAAGTCAAAACCCTAACTGTTGTCATGCTCAGGGTGCAACTATATATATATAAGGCATAACTTGGGTTAATGAATTAATAATTAACATGTTCATATGATTTACTTTGTGTTATGTGGAAAGATTCAAATAGTATATATATAAAATTTAAGCATGAAAGCATTAAATATATTCTCCCTCATTTGGTGGAGATCTTTCCTTTTTCCCCTATATTTTTTGTGAAAGAAGGAAATATGCCCAAACATAATTCTTTTGTTTTTACTTGCTAAAAATGATGAACATTTTACAGTTATGAGATAAACTTTTAATTTATTCTTTCCCGGAAATAAGAGTTATTAATCACTTTAAATAAATGTATATGTTTATGTTAATGTTTATAAGCATATGTGATAATCTTCTCTGAAAAATTATTGCCAAGTCTAAAACTTGCAAGAGGAAGTCTCTGTGGGAGAGTCGATTGTTCGAGGAATGAGTTGGAAAATCTTCTGCACAAGAAAAAAAAATTCAACTAGGTAAAGAAGGAGCATGGAAGAGTATGGTGTATGGAAGGTTTAGGAGGAAGGGATTTCTACACAAGTCTTGAAATAGACTAATATGGGTGGTGCAATTAGGAGAGTGTGGAACTTCAAGTGCAATTAAATGCTACAAAAGTGCAGAGGTAAATATGTGAAAAGGTAAAGTCTGTGCGAAGGTAAGAGTAAGCTCCACATCTCTGCACAAGGTAGATGAAAATAAATATTAAAATAAATATGTGTTGTAGAAAAGTGGCCCAAATATTTTGAATTGGATATAAATAGTAAATAATAAATTTATGGTGGATGAAGCCAATAAGTGGATAATAGATTAATAACTATCCTCGTTGGACTTTGGAACGATTATTTAAAATGGGCATGATGTAATAAATCTAAATAATTTAATTCATAACCCTCTATTAATAAACGTAAAAGCAATTTATGTGGGGACAGAAAGATGACATGGGATGGCCAAGTGGCCCTAATCCTAGCAAGAAAAATCCTTGAGGTTACTTATGGCACTATTTCCCATGTCATCTACCACATGTCATATGTACAAATATGTTGGTGTGGTGCTGGTATAAAAATCTTGTAAGGGCCAAATCTTGATATCTTAGACTTGGAATGGGGCAAGTTTTATATCATTAGAATGTCCTCGATGAGTAGAAAATGATGCTAGACTAAACAACAAGTTTGAATATGGATACAAGTGGAGGAATTTTCATAACCCCACTTCCATAAGGTGATCTAAGAGGTTGTTTTGGATACCCTGCAACCTTAATTACACATTAAGGGGTTGGGTATGCTACAAGATCCAAGTTAAATATCCTCAATCTTTAACAACTGAGACATCCCTCTACAATCAAAATGAGATATGATACCACATGTTGGGCTTAAGTCACTTGATTTATAATACAAATGCAGAAAGTCCAAATATAAAAACAATTAGACATCTAATCTAGGCTAGAATTTGAATTTAATATAAATCTTTAAATATCATGAGAGAACTTAAATTTAAAAAATAAATAATAGTACACCATAAATAATTATGCATCACATAAATATTTTACACTAGAAACCCTTAACCAGGAAAATCAATTAAACATTGAGCTCCAATGCTCTTATATTCTTAACTAAATATTACAACTAATATATAATGAATTTAAACTTTAGTCCACTCCTAATACTAATGCATTCATCTTACATTTCTCAATTTTTAGCAACTCAACATATCTCGTAAGCCTTACATCATGTTTTATTTATATGTGTAGAAAAACCCTAATTCAAAGCATCTCAAATAAGTGTAGGTGGTTGAAGATCATTTCCGACTGTAGTTGATCCCTTTTGTCCTACAATCAACCATGTGTTTAAGTTGATTGTGCACTTGCGCTCAACTATAATCCCTTCAACTGTTCTAGTCCACTACCAACTTCCATTGGATGCTCGATTTCCATCGACTTTGACTGAGATGACTGATCTTTCAACTTGATAGTTGATTTATCGATCAAACCATCAACTTATATTCCCTAGTTGATTGTTCCCGACCAAACTTGTTAAGGTTCATTCCTAGTCGTGTTGTCTGACTAGACCATCCACTAACCAAAATCGAATTAACTGAAATTACTTACAAATAATACAACTCAACATGATGCACCCTTGATTACTGATGAGTAATGGCAACATGAACACACATAAGCTCTAATTTACAAAATTTCAAGCCAATTAGAGAGGAAGAGATGGAAATTATTCATAAAGAAATCAAGATCAAAGCCTAATTGGGTTAGAGGCATGCCTAACACTTGGTTAAAAACATCCTTGGGATGAATTAACCTTCTTGGCTTAGATGTATGAACTTGTGAGGGAAGATTCAACCTCATTTACTTATACTATATCAAAATATTGCTACATTTGAGGGGAGAAAAATGCTAAATGTGCCATAATATCTCTTGCATAGCCTGACCAAAATGACAAAGTTGATTCAGAAGCACCCCATAAATGGGAACATAATTTTATATCACCATGGCCTCATCAAGTTTATCATAGAATGGGAACAAGAGAAGTATGAGTAGAACTAGGATCATTTTCTCAAGGATAATTAGTTTGTTGAAAATATCAGTGAGGAAGAATCAATAATGGAGGAAGAGGAAACAATTGAGATATCTCCACCTCAATATCAACAAACACAAGCACTGAGAAAATAACCTATCACATATAGTAGAAGAGTCACAAGGGAAATGGTAAGAAAAAGCTAAGATGAATAGAAAAAGGAACAAGATTTTGCAGTTGTGGAAAAAAGAACAAGAACTAATCTCTTCAACAAATACCTTGGAGATAGATGAGGACCAAAAAACATTGTATGACTATATTGAGCCTTTAGAATCCAAGGAGAAGGAACATCAACAATTATCATCAACAAAATTTATAGATGAGAAATTAAAGACGCCAAAATAATACACCCTCAATGATGAAGAAAAGCATTCCCCAAACAACAAAATGCAAAGCTCATATGAGTACTACTGAAAAAACTATGAATAAAAAGAGAATAAAATTCAGAAAAAAGAAGAGAACTATTAGATGGATGAAAGTCTTGGACTGGTACATCAAACTAAAAATGAGTGGCTCAAAAGACATAGCCTCTCTAGTAGAGGAAAATGAATAATTGAAAGTGGAGAATGAAAGACTTAAAGAAGAGAATTTGTGGTGTCCAGGCAATCACACGAGACTAGTATAAGCAAAAAAAGGAATTAAAGTCTATGAACCAAAGCCTCAAGGTGAGGCTTTTAACTAATACGTGAAGGAAAGTAGCACGATCACCACAAAGAGACAATGTAGACATTCTTCTCTGTGCATTAGGGGCACTTTGAGGGGCAGTGACATTTTTTTGAGGATGAGGACATGAGACATCTTTGTTATGGGGGAGATGCCAATCCTCTATTTTGACAACATTTTTCCATGATAATATACCAAATCCTAGCCTAAATATACCTATATTACACCACTTTCATCACAATTTTTACTTATTTTGATCAATAAAACACTTCCTGGGGTATTTTGTCATTAATTTTTAATTTTTGGAATTTCATGAAAGTTTATGCATTCTAAATCAAGTTCACCATATTTTTACAGGAAATAAATATTTTTCATAAAGCTCACTTGTTTAGGTATTTGTAGGCTAGTTGATAAAAATTAGGGACATGGGTTTTTCCACCCATGATCTCAATATGGTTAACTTCCTCATGGTTTTGCAAGAAAACACATATAGAGTTCCGGTCAAAGCAGTTAGTTTGTTGGACATTGGATAAACCAACACTCCTCGTGTGTTACGCAACATGGAATAACCGCCTCTCATGGATGCTCATCTCTGGCGATGTGATCATTGACTAAAACCTATAGGTTTTGGTATAACGACAATCGTGATTCCCAACAAGTGGTATCAGAGAATAGGTCATGAGTTCGATACACACTTGAATTGAGTTGGGGGAATATTGTTGGACATTGGACAAACAAAATATTCTCGTGTGTTTTGGGACATGGACTAACTGCCTCTCATGGATCCTTATCTCTGGCGATGTGATCATTGACTAAAACTTGCAGGTTTTGGTCTAACGACAATCATGATTCCCAACACAACCTACTTGCTAAAACACATATTTAGTGATGAATTTCAATCATATCTGAGCAAACACAAATTTTCCATGATTTGGCCATGTGGAAAGTCAAATTGCATTTAAAATATGTCTTAGATTTGTGTTTGGTTAGCCACAAATAAAATTTTAGTATTTGGCTTCATTTCTTATGTATAAATGACAAGCTAGTGAAGCTTGTTAATCACTTTTATATTTTCAAAATTTCAGGTTTTTATTGTGATATTAATACTCAAAAACTGCATCATTGAAGCCCTGATTCAAGTTTCATCATTATTTTTTTTTTTTGACAAGATCGGCTGCTATATATTGATTGAAAAAGGGAATAAGGCATGAAGCCATACATAGATTGCTTCGAGAGCATTACAAATCCAAGGAGAAAGCATGAGGTTCCTGTCCTTGAATTGATTTCTATAACTTCTAGCTAAAAAACATCTATTGCTACTATAAATTCGGACATACTGGTGGCACCAAAACTTGCATTTACAGCACATAGTTAATCAATGTCAATACGACTGATCTGTCTCGCTGTGGAATCCTCTGGGTTCTGGTCTGCTTCCAATGGCTTTGCACTTGAGGATGATGATTTATCTTTCTGCTTTGCTTCCATGATTTCCCTTAAGATTGACAGCGATTCCTCAGCGTGTATGCATCTATTGCTGAGTCCGTTGAACTGCTCATGAAGTGAATGAACTCGGTGGAGAAACAGGTTCATTTCTGTGCGGTATTTGCTGTGTAAAATTCTGAACTGCTCGTCAAATTTGGCTTCCAGGCTCCGGATCTGTTCAGCGTGCCTGGCTTCCATGTTCCGAACTTGATCTTCCAATACCCTTTGTTGAGCTCTGACCTCTTCGAATTCGGCCTGAAGATCGCGGCAATGAAAGCATTGCTCAGGACGCTCCATCACTACTTGGGCTTGGATTCTCTGAGGGGCGTTTTCACTGTGGTGGGCTGCTAACTCCTCTTTGCTGCGGGGGATGTGCTGAACGACAATGGAGAAGAATAAGAAGGGCCGGATGATGATGCGCAGGGTTGAAGGAGGAGTACTGAAGGTTAGGGAGAATAAACAAAAGGGGGTCGTGCTAACAGCTCTCACTTTCTGAGTGAGAGAAGGGGAATAAAAGAGAGGCTGGATGATAGCGCGCAATTTTGAAAGGGAAATACTGCAGATTAGAGAGAATGAATCAGAGAGGGGCGTACTGAAGGGGCAAGTTTGAAAGATGGAGGATGGCCAGCAGAGGTGAAGTAAATAAAACAGAGATTGATGAAAGAATGGAGCAGTAGTTCTCGCCTTCCCACTGAAACTATTCCTGAAAAGCACCACGATAAAGATTAGAGAAGAGATAATCAAAGCAAGGAATGGCGATACCAGAGATTGATTTCGTCTTCGACTCTGGACAAGTGCCCCTTCTTCATTCCAGCGAAGCTGCTCTTGCTCATAGCAATGAATGACAAGTCTTTGCTTTCCTTTGCCCGTATTTATGGAACGGAACCAACCATGGCCTGAAGGCATTGCAGAAGTCGGATCCTCTGTATTATTAAGATATTTTCCTAAATCTCTAAGTCGATTTGCTGGAGCAGTGCAATCGTTCTTCCGTCCTTCGCTGAGGTGATTGTTTTTTCTCGGGATGTCAGTTATTCTTTGAATCAAGGCCTGAATGAGACTGTTTATGCATTTCATACTCTCTGTCAAGTGTCCTGGGACTGTTGTAACCATGCCCGTCACACACTTGCTGGATCTGCGTGCCTGGGCAAAGTCAGGGTCGGCCTGCTTCATGGCAGAGGCTGGAAAAAATCTCTGTGATTGTGCCTCAATGCACCTTCCGGATGTCCAACTGCGTTATTCGCATGTTTATCCGCTTTCCCATTGAGCGTGCGAAGGATATGGCAGAATCTGATTTTTTCAAAGTGTTTGGTGAGGAGATTGATGCGTTGGATATGTTGCTGAAGATTACTGTTTGGAGATCTCCGGTGATGGTTCATGAGGCCAATGACTATGGAGGAGTCTCCTAAAACTAGAGCTTTTCTAATCCCCATGCTTTTTAATTGCAACAACCCTTGATACAGTGCGAGAGCCTCTGCATTATTATTTGTTTTTTCCCCCAAACTCCATTCGTAGTTGCAGATTTCTTCTCCTAATTCATCAATGATAACACCTCCTGCGCCTGCTGGTCCTGGGTTGGACTTTGAGGCGCCATCAAAGTATAAAATTGGGCAGTTGTTACTCTGGATCCACCTCTTGAATTCCTGGGTTGGTAGTCTAATTTCCCATTCCCTGGTCTGATGTTGATGCTGTCTGTCAGTTCTCTGAATACTCTGTTGATGACCTGAACGACCTAGAATATGCTTGATCATTAGCCTCTCCTCAACTGAATAGTCTTTTGCTATAATTTTCCCTGAGTATTTGGCTGCCATCGTCTCCTGCGCCAAGAGGTGAGCATTGTTGCATGTCTTCCAAACATTGCCCTCTTTGTTTTGAAAGATTTTCTTGTTTCTTGTGAGCCAGATTTTCCATAGAAGGTTGTGAGGTATGATATCCCAAGTTCTTTTGACTATCTTGCTCCTTTTATCTTTCCAAGGGCAATTCCTTCTCCAATCTTGGATTGTCTCTGCAATGTTTTGCTGAGGTTGCCATGTTATATTGCCCAAGTTGGACATGATGGTCCAGCATTTCTTCGCGAAGATGCAATCAAGGAATAGATGGTGGATGGTTTCCTCCTCAGAGCAACAATTAGGGCAGATTGAAGGTCCATGTATCCCTCTCTTTCTTAGGTTTTCCGAAGTGAGGATTCTGCCCTTTAACAGCAACCAGATGAAGAATTTGACCTTGGGGATGGCCTCACATTTCCATATTGTTCTCCATTGATTCCAGACGGGAGTCTGGTAAGTGTTGTTGCAAATGAATTGGTAGCCAGATTTGATGGTATAGCTTGAGCCCGTGGGGTCCCATCTAAACCCATCTGCTGCTCCTTTTTTAATGGGGGCTCTGTTCTGAAGATTTTTATGGAGGGCTTGATAGCTTGATTCCAAGTGTGGGGGAATAACTGGAAAGTCCCAGCTAGTCCAAGCTCCAGTATCAGCATCCCATTTTGAAATTTGGTCCAGCCTCTGAATGCCTTTGCTGTTAAGATAGAGGATGAAGGGAATGGCTTCTTCAACAGTATTTAGAGGTTGGAAACCCATTATTTTATCAGTGGCATAATTTATACTGCTCCCTTCCCCCGAAATCTTTGAGGTGTTTTGAATGAGAGTGGGGATTGCTTTCTTACAGAGGTGCCAGATTTTGGTAGAATCTCTATTGGGAATATCAGTTTCAAGGAGTCTTTGTCTATTGTCAGAGAGATATTTGCATTCAATGACCTGTTTCCACCAGGCTTTTGGTTCATTAATTAGCCTCCAAGCCATTTTAATCCCGAAAGCGAGGTTTAGAATTTTAGGAGCTCTGATTCCCAACCCACCTCTATCTGGAGATTGTATTACGCTTTTCCAATTGACCAAATTGAATCTATTTTTTTCTTTTTTCCCTCCTTGCCATAAAAAATTGCGGAGGGCGGTTTCCAGCTTATAGTGAAAAGAAGCAGGAGCTTGATAAAGTGTGAATCGGTATAAAGGTAAGGAGGAGATACCTGATTTGAGCAAAATTAGTCTGCCAGCTGGGTTAAGCCATTGAGTTCCCCATTGCTGAACCTTCCTTTTGACTTTGTCTATTATTTCATTCCAGGTGGTGGCTTTTAGAGAGCCCATGGTGACCGGCATCCCAAGGTAGGTGAAGTGGTCCCAGGTTGCTTTGAAGGCAACTCCAAAGATGTTAGCAATACTGTGGGCTGTTTGATTGGAGATGTTCCATCCATAGATGCAACTTTTTTGGAAGTTGACTTCTCCTCCTGAGCACGCCATAAATTGATCGAGGAGGATTTTGAAGCGCCTTGCTATAGTAGTGGATGCCCCACCAATAAGCAGAGTATCGTCAGCAAATTGTGAGTGATTGATATTTTTCACTCCGTTTCCAAACTTGATACCAGAGATGAGGCCAACTCTTCTGTTGTGTTCAAGGGTGCTGCTAAAGGATTCAGCCATCAAGATGAAAAGATAAGGGGAAAGAGGGCAACCTTGCCTTAGCCCTCTTGAGGATTGAAAAGCATCACAAGGGCGGCCGTTTATGAGAGGCGAGATCCAGGGGCCAGAGATACAAGCGGCAATGGTGCTGATGAAGGCAGAATTAAATCCCATTTTCCTCAAGACAGCGAACAAGAATGAGTGTCTTACTCGATCGAATGCGTTGGCTAAATCTAGCTTAAGAACGAAGCCTTTCTCCTGCCTAGATGTGCTGGAGTGGATAGCTTCTTGAACCAAGGTGATGGTGTCATGAATTTGCCTGTTGGACATGAAGCCTCCTTGATTTTCAGATATAAGGGAAGGGAGAAGAGGCTGGAGCCTGGCTGCTATAATTTTTGCAAAGATCTTGTAAGAAGTGTTACACAAAGAAATAGGTCTAAATCTGGAGAAAGAAGTGGGGCGGTTTTCCTTAGGAATGAGGGCGAGAAAAGTTGAATTTGTGAAGCCCCCCATTTTCTTTTTCCTTTGGATTCCTTTCATCATTTTAACAAGATCTTTTTTTATCAAATGCCAATGGTCCCTGTAAAAATTTATTGGGAAACCGTCTGGACCTGGGGACTTGTCTGGTTGTAAAGTCCAGATGGCTTTTCTGATCTCCTCCTCTGTAATTTCACTGTTTAACCTGTCATTCTCCTCAACAGAGATTTTTTCCGGAAGATGCTTAAGGAAGGCCGAATAGTCAGCGTCTCCTTGGGTTTCTGTGAGGAGACATTTGTAATGGAGGAAGGCAGCTCTTTTTATAGATTCTTGGTCATTATGCTGGCTGCCTTGACTATCAGTAATAGTGGTAACATTGTTCCTTGTTTTTTTTGCTGTGGCCTGCTTGTGAAAGTATGCCGTATTTTTATCACCTTCCTTTAACCATAATTCTCTTGACTTGATCCTCCATTTGATCTCTTCCGCTCTCTTTATTTGAATTAGCTGTCCCTGAACCTCCCATTCCTTACTTTTCAGCTGATGAGTGAATCCATGGTCCTCTATTTGTTGGTGGATCTCTTCCAAATCCTGCTGTATTTTTTTCTTTATTTTTTCTGGCTCTTGATAGCTGGCTTTTGCCCAATCCTTGAGTGCCTTCCTTATGTTTCGAAGTTTTGTTTCCCAAATATGAATTGGGGAACCTTCAACGTGTTGCTTCCAAGTTTCTTCTATGATAGCCTCGGCCTCAGCGCTGTCTCTCCACAAGGGATTGTACCTGAACGGAATTGGTCCCAAATGAGCGTGGGAGTCCAGCGTTAAGAGAATGGGGAAGTGATCTGAGGCTGTGGTACTGAGAATTTTGGTGTGGCCTGCGGCAAAGGAGGAGAGAAGGGAAACATTGACCAGTATTCTGTCCAACCTTTCCATAATGTTGCCTGGTCCCAATCTTCTGTTGTTCCAAGTATATTTCCTATTTTTTGGAATGATATCCATCAGTTCATGTTCAGCCATTATCATTTCCAGCTGTCTTCTGGAGGGGTCGGGGGTGAAGGTGCCCCCCCTTTTCTCATTCGCATGAAGAATTAAATTGAAGTCTCCAGCAAGAATAACATTTGGGTTCTGCTCCTTGTCTATTTCTTCCTTCAATTCCTTCCAACATTGTTCCTTTTCCCGGTAATGGTTGGGGATATAGACATTATAAATGATGAAGTCACAGCTCTCTTCCTTGTTGGTAAGGTTGGTCCTGACCCAGTTTTGATTGAGGACAAAGGATTTGCAGTCCCAGTACTGCTTATTCCACATGGTTGTGATTCCTCCAGAGGCTCCTCTGGAGTTGCTACTGGCCCCTGAGAAATTTTTTTGGGCTTCTATAATTATTTGCATTTCGCTCTGACTTTGCTTGGTTTCCTGTATCAGAACAATTTCAGGTCTTTCTGTTTGAAGAAGATCTCGTAGGGCAGTTGATTTGGAGGGGTGCCCCATACCCCTGCTGTTCCAAGATAAAAGCTTCATCATGAGGCGTTCGAGCGAGGAGGTGCTCGCCTCTCATGTTCTTTACCTGCTGTTTCTTTCTCTTGTGAACCTGTAATGAAAGATTCCATAGGAGTTTGGATCCCTAGGGCTATGTCCTTTTGCGTGCTTTCTTCCCGATGCTGCTTGGCTGACTTTCTGCCTGGTCCAGGTTTCTTGTGGATATCACCGGAGGAGCCAAAGTCTTTGGAGGAACTTCTGGTGGTTCTGAAGGGGGGAGGATCAATGACGGGCTGAGAGGGGGTCGAAGAAATCAAGGGGGGCTCAATCAGATTCGGAGATGGCTGATCAGTCTGAGGATCATCAGAGGATAAAATAAGGAAAGGATTGGAAGAGGAGGGGAAGGAAGAGTCAAGGGAAGGTCCAGGAGGGTTAAAGGATGGAGAGGTGGGGCGAGGAGAGGAGGGTCCCGGTTGTTCAGGAGGTGGATCTTGTTTTGCCTGAGGTGCTGCTTTCTTTTTTTTAACCGTTTCCCACTGATCTCCTTGACCTTCAGAGTCAAGATTAGTATTTTTAGAGCATCTATTGGCAAAATGGCCATATTCATGACATACCTTACATTTAAATGGAATTTGCTCGTAGTCCAGCTGTTGTATGTAGCTCCAGTCATCCACCTTCAGCTTGATGGCTTCTGGTAGGCCTTTCCCAAGGTCCACTTCTACGCAAATCCTTGCACAAGCTTGCATGTTATCTTTAGGCTCACTTCTGTCGATGTACTTGCCGACTGCATTCCCTATTGCTTTTACCGAGTCATCTCCCTAGCAGTGCAGGGGGAGATGGGGAAGACGGACCCAAACCGGAACCGCATTCGGAATATCGAGTTCAGGGTCGAAATCAGGGGTCCATTTGTTCAGATATAACCCTCGAGAGTCCATAAAATAGGGCCCGTTTCTAAATATCAGATCCTTATCTGCTTTGGTTTCAAAATGGAAGGTATAATAGCCTTTGCCGCAGAATCGAATCGATATCTTTCCTTGAGTTTTATCAGACCAGTTCCTTTCCACCCATCTCTGGATTGTCTTTGGTGAGGGCCATAAGCCTGTGAACTGCCCAATGAGCCCTTTTTCTGCTAGAGATAAAGCTGCCATTCGTGGAAGAGAAGGAGGTAACTGAACTTCTTGGAGTGTATCAAGTTTCTTAACAAATTTGGATGTTGCTGGCTTCAGGCGGACGGGGGGCAGAGATTTTACCAAATCAGAGAAAGCTTTCTCTGCATCCCCAGATGATGGATCAGAATGGGCCATGGCGGAGGCCAGGCCCCAAAACAGGCCTCGCGGCCCAGGCCAAGGCGAAGCTGCTGCTGCTGCGATTCTCCAAACCCTCGCTCCAGCTCCGCGCGCGCTCCCCAGTTTCATCATTATTAATAGATGAAATCCTTGTGGGTTTTTACTAACTAGTAGTCTTCAGTGTACAAGTTAATGCATGGAGGGGCCCCATTGTCAAAACATGTGCACTTATTTTCATTTTTGTTCATATCCATGGATGTTGGTATAAAGTTGTGTGTATTTTTCTTTCATGTTTATATTTACATATGCAAGCAAGTCTTTATTTTCATGAGATTTCAATTACCTTGTCCCTACATTCATTTTCATGCTTTTCTTGTCCATAATTGTTCATAACTCCTTTGAATTATCAACCTTATTACTTTATTGGTCATCATAATCAAGTTTTTTTACCATAGATAGTCAATGATTTTGAGAAACAAACTTATTGATAGATGAGGTAAAATATTAAGTGAACCTTTCTATCAGGAAAATGCCTTAATTCATACATAATCTATAAAACTAGAATTACAGCATGAATTGTAGGTTTATCTTTCCATAGATTAGTAAATGCTCTGAGAAACGAGCTTATTGAAGGATTGGGTAAAATATTAGGAGAGCCCATCCATTAGTAAAATGCCCTAATGCATGCATAGCCTTGCAATAATGAATTGTTTCCATTATTGAAAATTTCTTTTCATTTTGACACTTGAAATCAACCATGATGATAGAGTACAAGACTGAGTCAACCATTAAAAGCCTTTGAACCCAAAGAAGCTACAACTTGTGGAATGCTAGTACATACCTAATCATCCAAAAGATTTTAATTGAGTTGTGTGCTTTTACTTTCAAGAAGTGAGATTAGTTTCTTTGAATTGTTTGGGTTGTTAAATCATTGTTATTGAGTTGGTATTTGATGATCTTGATGACACTTTGATTTTCATAGTAGAGTGTGATCAAATGTTGTTTCCATAATCTAAACTCTAAGACAATTTGTTGAAGCCACAATTTTTCTTGACTTACTTTAATTGCTACTTGATACTATGCATTTGTCAAAGAAAGAGAAAGAGCTTGTTTCTTACAAGCCCAAATGATAAGTCCAAAGTGAAGACTAAAAAAATAACCTATAATAAACTTCTGATCTTTAGCGTTGCCAATCCAATTGGATTCTATTAAACCAACCAATAAAGGAGTATTTCCTAAACTGTAATGTATCCCAAACTAAATAGTTCCTTAGATAAACTAAAATATCTTTTTCTTTGCTTTCCAATGGCTTTCATGGGGTGTCTACATATATTGAACAACAATACCAACAGTAAAGAAAATATCAATATGCATGAGTCAAATATAAGAGGCTAAAAACTAACTGATGGTACAAGGTGGTATTGACTTTGGGTATAGTATAGATGGCAACAATTTTGACCCTAGATTGGAGGAAAGAAGGGGCTAGTTTACAATCTTCCATGTGAAATCGACAAAGAAGGTCACGTGCATACTTGAAGGCCAAGGAAATAACACAAATATCCTAATTCTATCATTTCAAGAGAGTTATTTATCAATCAATCAACAACAAATGACCCAAACGAACCCAATTGAGCACAAAGAGTTTCTCACAATTGATCATTAGCAAATGAAGCTCCATGCTCTTTAAATAGAGATCATGGACCTTTGGGTTTTAGGCCATGGATCAATAATGATTAGTATTGAGGAGAATATGAGTTGTTAGATCAATTTATGTCTAGAACATACAGTGAACATTGGATTACATAACTACGAATGCATATAGAAGAAACACACTTTTTATACATACACTAGACCAAATTGATCTTAAAAAATTCCTAAGTGCCTAAATATCCTATCATCCCTCCTTAACAACAACTTGGGATACAATTCAAGGATTTAAAAAGGTCACATAATAGGAGCAATGAGGAGGCATTAGAGCCTATCCCACACCGCCCTAACCCCCCCACTCCCTTAATGACAACTTCCTAAGTTTCTCCTAACATAGATCAAAGTTTGGATTTTTTTTGCTTCTATAAGAGACTTTGTGAAAATGTCTACAACTTGATCATCTATAGGGAAAAATAGCTTTTTGAGGATATTATCCAATTGAATAAGTTTTCAGATGAAGTGCATGCGTAGATCAATGTGTGTGTGTGTGTGTCACCTTTTTCACTTTATTAAAATATGTGTAATTTTATATTTTGACAACCTTTTAAAATATATGAAAACGTACTACTATTTTTAGGATTGGAACCTTATTAAAAATAACCTCATAACCTATTGGGAAAATGGTTTAATGAGGAAATTAAATATACGACAATACCTTAGATCTAATCCAATTTATCTGTCCTTCAATTTGTCTTGGTTGATATAGAGCTCCCTTGTTGTTGCTTGCAACTTCCTCGGACCTGACAAAATTGAATTGAAGTACGTCTCCAATCAATCATTGATATGTCCTTCTCTAAATGTCCTATGCTCACTCAATGTCTTATCTGTCTTTTCCCTTAGCCTAGTCTTTCTTTAATAATCTTGAGGTATGACCAAATCCAAAACCTTAATCTCCAAAGTGATTCACTGTTGATATTAGATCTCACCTCACTTGAGATCGATGGTTGAGAGTCATCAAATTCACTAGTGGAAAAACCTTTTCATTTTATTATATTAACTCACTTTTGTCTAATAAAAGAAATTATTATTGAGTTTAGGGGTGTATTAGGAAACTTATGAATGCCTAGACACTTAGTCTTATGCAAAAGCACCTTCCTAAGATCCAAACATCAACACTTTCTAACATTCCATTTCATTGCAGAAGGGTGTCACTTAAATTGATATTTAGTGTTCCTTAGATGAGTATAAACAAGAATCATATTCACAATCAATAAGGCCCTAAAAGAAACTACATACAAAATTCATTATTAAGCAAACTCAACTATTTCAGGGCAAAGTTTCATGTATCAACCACATGTAACCATGTGATTGACATAATGTAATACTATGTTGTAGGAAATGCCACTTTAAATGTTGTAGCAACTATGTTTCTATACATAAGCAAGATATAATAATGTTCTCTCAATATAATTCAATTTTGACCTCCCTAGTTTGATCTTCTCCTTGTAGAGTTTTGTAATGATACCTTGGTTTCAAGAGATATCCAACATGTATAGGGAAATGTCATCAATTATTCCATCTATTATCAATGATTTCCTAGATAGGTCCGTCCTTAGCTACTCTATTTTTGTATGTTGTCCTTATATACTTTTCATGATTGGGAGCCTCATAAATGTAACCAATGTTGTGAAAAGCGCGAGCGGGATTAAATCGGCGCGGGGAACGAATCGGAAAAAATCGGAAAAATCGGGAAAAAAGCAGGAAAAAAGCATTTGCTACAAAAATATTCATTTTTTTAAAATTTTTTAATATCTAAACCATCTACAACATAAAATAAATACATTGACACATAAATATGATAAAAAAAACTAATATATAGGATGTTTAATATCATTTCTAGCGCTAAAATCACACATAACATTGAATCATGTCCTGAATAGTAAGTCCTGACTCTTGAGTCCCAACTCAGCCTCAAAATATCAACAAAAAATATGATAATGTATCTCATCATGTCATAATGTCATATACAATAAAATGAAAGTCTAATCCTATTGATTTCCTCTGCCCCTCTTGCGAGAAAATGTCACAGCTTTCCCTTTCCCTCTAGATGTAGATGCTGGTGCCTGTGCTGGTGGAAATGGCAGTGGAGTCTGATGTGCTCTAGAAGCTGAAGAACTAGAAGTAGGAGCTACAGGAGGTAGATGGAGACCACGTCCTCTACTGGTGGCAGTGGTAGCCCGGGTAGGCGGTGTCACCTCCTCCTCCTCCTCCTCCTTCTCCTCCTCCTGCTCCTCCTCCACCTGCTCCTCCTCCTACTCCTGCTCCTCCTCCCCCTCCACTACATCCTGCACTAACCAATCATCAGTAGAATCCATGAGAGGCCTCTCAACCTCAACCCTCCATGCAGCAGTGGTGTCAATCCCATCCAATGAGATGGCATCCACATCAGGTGTCCTCTCAAGTTGCCTCACCCACAATCGAAGATTGTAGTAGACGTAGACCATGTCATTAAGTCGTTGGGACTCCAACCTGTACAAAGATCATGAAATAATAATTAATAATTAATATTATAAAAAAAATATTGTTTAATGAATTCAAAAATTTATTTGGAAATTTGCAATATTTTAAATGTTTAAGTGTTAACCTGTTGCACTTCTTTTCGTGTATTTTTTCAAATACACTCCAGTTGCACTCACATCCTGAGGAGCTGCATGTTTGGCTGAGGATGCGTATGGAAAGCTTTTGCAAAAGGGGTACTCTGCCACCATACATTTTCCACCATGCATCTACAACAAAATTACAAATAAAATTTTAAATAAACATAAGAAAAAAATGGAATTTGAAGACACAATGAAATTTGAAACAAAGTTACAAACTAAAAAATATCTGGCATTTTAATCGTCCTATCAGTGATAGCCATCTCAAAGCCAAATGTGCCACCTGCCATCTTATATGTCTCAATTTGTTTAGAGATCTCTATACGTTGTTCTGGAGATCGCACCATCTTCTGGACACAGGATAAGAATCCATCCATGATCTCAGCATCAAAATAAAACCCACATGCATAAGAAAATGTAGGGTTCAGGAAAAGCCCAGCAACATGAATGGGACGATGGAGTGTGTTGTTCCATTTCTCATCAATCACTCCCCATAGAAGGAGTTGTTTCTGAAACCCATCATCTCCCTTATCATCATAGTAGGCCCGAATGGCTTCTTTGGCCCTGTCCATGGCTTCATACAAATAGCCCATTGCGGGATTCTCACCATCAACCAACCGAAGAACCTTTACCAAAGGTTCAGTAACGGCGCACACCTCCTGCACTCCCGCTCAAAAGTCTTCCTGGTATGAAACTAGTCTGCATACGGCCTCTCCTTCTGGTTTGCGGCTCATTGACAAAGCACGCCACTCCTCTGAAAGAAACATTCTCTTCACATCCCACATAGAATTCAAGAGGGATTGAAGAATATGAAACTCGTGGAAAACCGTGTAATGGCGGGGCGCACCAACTCTTTATTGTTGGTGAATCTTCTCATCAAGCTAAGCACATATGTATGATTATATATAAATTTTGTGATGCTTTTTGATGAGTCAACAATATCTTTGACAAAGGGAATTTTCCCTCTGTCCTCTAACATCAAATCAATACAATGGGCAGCACAAGGTGTCCAAAATAAAGTAGGATGCCTGTCCATAAGCATTCTACCAGTAGCAACATAATTTGCAGCATTGTCCGTTATGACTTGGACAACATGTTGTTCACCCACCTCCAAAATAAACACATCCAGCAAATCACATAAAGTTCTTGCATCTTTGATTTGATGAGATGCATCAACAGATTTGATAAACATAGTCCCCTTGGGATAACTAACCAAGAAGTTTATAAGGGTTCTCCCCTTTTGGTCAGTCCAACCATCTGACATAACAGTGCATGCTGTTTGTGCCCATGATGCCCTAAAATCCTCCATTCTTTGGGTGTAGTCACGCTTTTCATCTTGAAGAATCCAGCCTCTGAAATCATGATAAGAAGGGATTTTGTACCCCGGGCCAACACTGGCAATAGCATCAACAGTAGGTTGGAAAAATGGATTATTCCTTACAATGCTGAAAGGAATATCACTCCAGAGGAGAAATTTTGCCATCAACCTGTCAGCTTGTTCTTTTTCAGTTCTTTTTAGCATTGAACCGATAGATGGTTGTGAACCAGGTGTGGTTCGAGGAACAAAAAATGATGATGCAGCTACTGGATTGACTGATGCTGCAGTAGAACCAGTGCCACTTGGCCCACTTCCTTCAGCTGACCTTTTTAGATGCCTTTTGAGTTCTTCTTTGGCCTCTCTAGTGTGCTCTAATTCTCCCAATGCTCTCATGGCTCTTTGGATAAGTTCAGGATTTGTATTTATACAGGGCCCCACATCATGTCCAGGGATTTGTACAAGGTGAAACTTCAACCTGTACACCCCCCGCGTATCTCCTTTCCACACAACTTTCAATTCAAGTTTTGGCTATCATTCGGAGCTTTAGGTTCACCATATTCCCAGAAAGGATTCAATTTCCTTGGCATGTTTGTTTTTGAATTTTGAATTTGCAAACCTATGGGAAAATAAGGATTAGGAAATAGGAATTTAGGATTACAATTTAGCATTTACAAAATTACAAGTTACAAATTTCCAGAATCCAAAGTTCCAAACCCAAGTTACCCAACCAAATGGCAAATGCCAAAAACAATGAAAAAACATAAACAATGTTTAAAAAAAATGAAAAAAAAAAATTGGTTCCCATAGTCATACCAAGTTACCCATCCCAAATCAATGAAAAAATACAAAAACTTCTTTAAAAACAATGAAAACAAAAGGAAAATGGTGCCCATATGAAGTTTCCCAACCAAAAACAATGAAAAACAATGTTTTTAAACAAGGAAAACAAAAAAAAATTAATCCACATACCGTTTCTATGGAGAAATTGGTGGTCTCCTCTTGAATTTGTCCTATAAGCACTTAGATTTGGTCACAAACCCTCCAGCTGCTCTCTCCAAGACTTCCTCCTCCTTCTGTGCGCGCCCACTGTCCAAATGACCAAAAAAAATCCAAAATCTCATTATAAAACCCGCTGCCCCAACGCCCTGAGCTTTTTTCGGAAAAAATCGGCAAAAGAAATATAGCTGTTTTTTTGGTATAAAAAGCGCGATTAAATTGGCATTAGGAAAAAAGCCCGATTTTTTGAAAAAAGCGCGATTTAATCACGCTTTTCACAACAATGAATGTAACCCATAGCTAAGTTTTCCCCATTCATCAACCAAAACGCCTTAACAAGGACTTACCAATTTTCACAACCTAATTTGTTTTTTTTTTCTTCTGAAAAGTGTTCTCAAATCTTTCTTGTTGGTGTCTTTTCCAGCTTGTTTGCATATCCACTAAGATCCATTCCATTCATCAAATGAAACAATTTTTTTCAAGTTATGTGCTTCAGAAATAAGAGATTGCAATGTGAGGAAGTAAGTTGAAAACTAACAAAGATGCTTACCCTAGTGTTTGTAACCTACCCCCTACTAAGCTCATACTAAGGGTAGAAGGAGGTAGTTACTAAGCTGACCCAATCTCCAAGGCCGAGTTATGGAAATGGGATCTAAATGTTTTTTTCCAATATCTTAATACTTAAAATGGATGACATCGTTGCATTCATCTCATCAAGACCTTTCCAACAATATAGAACTTTGTTATTTTCCGATCCCCAAATCAAAAAATATGGTCATTCATAGATTAGCCATTCAATCAGTGCCACTTCACCAACTTTCCACATGGCACCCACATGGGGCTCACGTGGTCCCCATGTGGTGCCCATGTGGCTATCCCAGTCAGATACCACACCACCACATGGAAGTGTTACCTTATTTGTCGACTCGTCCATAAGCAGGAATCACGAACTAACCCCACTACATTTGCATGGCCTAACCAAAACACATACGTAAGACATGAAGGATAATTGGGTGTAGGCCCCTTGAAGGTCACGTCACCTTGGAGATAAAATTTTCAGAAATAATTCTTACAACCCCTCGCCTTTCTTTCGGGGACGACCCTTCCACTATTACATGGAACTCTATAAGTCCCTTCTGCACCATGTCTTTGCATTATTTATAATAGTAAAACACACTCAATCCCACTTCTGCCACATCATCCTAGAGTTTAAAACTTAAAATTTAATTGTGTAATCCTTTGTTGTTTATTTTGGGGACAAAGCGTCAAGGTGACATCGTCGCCCCATTCCCATTGGGGTGATGTCACCCTTCATGTGGCTCCACTCGACACATGCTAAGTGTCACATAGACCTCACATGGGCTCCCAAAACCCTCAAAACTAGTTGACACATGTCCCATTCTACAGAAGCCACGTGACCTCAAGGCCACGTCATCCACCACGCTAGGCATGGGTCCTACCCAGTCATCCGAGGCTTGGTGAAAATCAAAGTTCCACATTAAAATTGCTTTCGTGCTTCCTTCGCCTCGATAGATAAAGCAATTCGTTAACTAACCCACCTGTTGAATCATCTCAAAAGTAATATCTCGTAGGTTTCCCTTGGGACTCCCCTTGAAATCTCAGGGAAAAAAGTTTTGAGATGTGTGGATGGGTTTAAGTGTAGGACATTTAACAGACACGATCTCCCTTGCCTATGTTGTTGGGCATGATTCCTCATCACACAGGCTTAAGCTTGAGATCCTTTGTTTCCTTTGATCCCTAACATCTGACCCTACGACACTTATTCATATATGCAGTTGAGGCTGCTTTCTCCCTTGGCTCTTGGTTACAATGGTTGCACGCATGGATAAGGTCCAATCCTCTTATCACTTTGAACTTGAATCAAACTAATTTATATACATGTATAGTTATGTAGCTCTCACATCTATCCCTCCTGAACTTGAATGTGCAAGAAAAACTTGTCTTGATGCCATCCCTCTTGCACTTATGGGGATTTCATCCCAGTCAGTTTATACTTGGGTACTTAGGCATGTATATATGTATATTAGCACTTGAACACTACCCCTCCTGAGCTTTCAATTGTGTATATTGCTCTTGAGCTCCTCATAGGGCTATATATATATATAATTAATGTAAATATGTTGACTGGTTAGGTTGAGCCCTATGAGGAGCTCAAGAGCAATATACACAATTGAAAGCTCAGGAGGGGTTATATCTATATCTATATATATAGATATATAGATAGTAGTTCTTGTTGAACTTGGCACATGAAAAATAAGGTCTGGACACTAAAACATCACATAGAACAAATATTTATCTATCTCTTAGTGGACAGGTAGATTAGGGCATGTTCAAACTCAAGAATAACGACTAGATCATTCATATATACATTGCACACATGCCAATCAGCTGAACTTTGTGCTCAAAATATTACAAGCATTTGATCCATTTAATTATGCAAAATTTTCACACTTATAATTCATACATGAATCATCATTATTCAACATAAAAAATAAAAAATCACATTTTGTGGCATAACACATGCATTGACCCAATACATTGAATTCATATCAATATAGGCTTAGGCCAACACATAAACTAAAATTGTTCCATAAACATGTCTCTAAAACAACAATTTTCATTCAATCACGAATACCCTAGTCCTCGACATTACAAGCCATTATAAAGCAATGCATTGTACCAACATAAAGCATTCAGAACATAAGATACATCAACATAGACTTATATTTGATAAATTAATCCAAGCAATTGAGATTGGGACTTCAGCTCTCCACCCAAACTTAGACACATTGCAACTAAGTATTTCTTGTAGTAGTCACCCTGAGCCAGATTCAAAAGTTTGAGGACGAATTCTTAAGGGATTTAACCAAATAATCCAATTGGAATAGGGACTCTGGAGGACCATCCACCTCCACCCACCAACTCCTTCATACAGTCAATATCTCACAAGGAATCTAGAGGTCCACCACCTATACCCTTGAAATCAACAAGGGAATCTAGAGGCTATACCTCCA
The DNA here is from genome assembly GCA_031772625.1 of Pinus tabuliformis. Lineage (NCBI taxonomy): Eukaryota > Viridiplantae > Streptophyta > Pinopsida > Pinales > Pinaceae > Pinus > Pinus tabuliformis. Next base: position 661,642,309 of record CM062810.1, on the reverse strand, counting down.
CCCTTAATCAATAAGGGAATCCATAGGTTGTTTCTCCTCCCTCCAAGAAACAAGGGAATTTAGAGGCTATTCCTCCACCCTAAACTAGTAAGGAAATCTAGAGGTCGTGCCTCCACCCTCAATGAAACAAGGGATTGCAGTGGCTACACCTCCAACCTCAATCAACAAGGGAATCTAGAGGTTGTGCTTCCACCCTAAAAGCAACAAGGGATTCCATAGGCTACACCTAAAACTTCAATCAATCAGGGAATCCATAAGTTATGCCTCCACCTTCAAATCAACAAGGGATTCCAGAGGCCACACCTTCACCCTCAATAAAAGGGAATTCATAGATCGTGTCTCCATCCTGCAAGTAACAAGGGATTCCAGAGGCTACACCTCCACCCTCAATCAACAAGGGAATCCAGATGTTGTGCCTCCACCCTCAAAGAAACAAGGGAATCTAGAGCTCAATGTAAACCAAGAAAACAAACAAAGCGGGGGCTAAAGAAATCTCCTATCAGGAGTCCAAGGCACATGTCTCCACCCATGTTGTCGAGGGAATCCAGAGAAGACCATCTCCACCCTCTAGTTTTACTAGGTCTCCAGAGACTACTGTCCTCACCTAATATCTATTACTACACCTCCCAATGCACAACTAAAGAATTTCTTTGCTCCCTGTGTTCTAATAATAGTACTGAGTTTTCTTCTCTCGTGTTTATTCAACTGTGTTCCCTACATCCTACTCTATATCATAATTTTTCTCCATCCATTTGTGGGAGTGTTTTCTATGCATAAGCTCTCTCCCTTGCAGCATGCATCGTCCCTTTTTTTCTTCTCAACATGGATCTCCCCCTTTTCGTTATATGCCCTCGTCATTTTTTCCTCTCCCCCCAAGTGTGATGCCCATCATGCCCATAACTCTATTGCAACTTCTTCTAGTTTTGTGGGCAGACGTTGTTGTCCATTTCTTCTTGTCCATGATGGTACTATTTTCTCTGACTAGTGGAGAGAATGCTATGTATCAACACTTCCTTCCTCCCTACTTCCTGTTGGTTAACTTCTCTACCTCCCATTTGTCAATCCAGGCCTTTCCTCATTTAATTTTGTCCTTTCTACCTTGTAGATTTACCTAAGTCAATCATGGTTCTTCAATCCTATCTTCCCATTCAATTAATTTTCAAACACAATCTATTTAAGGCAAACCTGCCAACCCTCAATGGTTGTGATAAAACAAGTCAAGTGTCCTTCAAATCCCAAGCAACCTCATTCCTCAAACTCTGGAATCAATGTCCCAATTCTCAGGCCTTTTTTTTATAAGTATGGTCAAAATACATAGAATATTTACAATAAACGGGAATTAGCCTGGGACTATCACAAACCCCTCCCCCTTGGAGGAAAATCATCTTTGATGTTCTATAATCGAACACAAAACAAAATGATACTTTAAAACTAAGCACAATTGATTTGGAGCTTTATACACACAACACTATGCTACATTTACAATGTATTTACATGTGCCTCAATAAACAAACAAAAAGGATATGCTACTCGCATCTAGTTAGCCATTTCCTATGTGGTTTTCTCAGGACCAAGGTGTATCCTTTGCACTTTGACTTGCTCTATTGCCTAATTCTTGAGCATGAGCTGCCTCCAATCCAAGATGCATAGAGGTTCTGGTTGAAAATATTCCTCTGGTTCTACCTGTAAGACAAACCAATCAATGACATGATTAACATCATGTACATATATTTTTAAGCAATGAAACATGAAAAACATCATGAACTTTCACTGATGGTGGCAAGGCCAACCTATAAGCTACTGACTTTATCCTTGTTTGATTATGGTATGTTCTATGCTTAGAGCAGTTTACTTATCTTTCTTATTATTATCCACAGATTAGCAATCACATGTACATAAAGTAAAGTGCAGATAGAACATTAAACGATCGACAAAAAACAAGCCAAGACAAGAGACACAAGATGTGGCGGCTAGCCAACAACAAACCCTACATCAAGCAAACTAGGGCAGACAATATCTTGCAAACTGACCGTCAGATCAGCTTGATTCCTTCACCAAAAAATGGGGCCTTCAAAGGAGATTCAGATTCACCTACAATGCAGTTCTGAGAGGGAGACTGATGGTCAACGTTGGTCAAACTTTGAATCTGCAGTTACAGCCCTAAATCTACGTCCTTCCTTCCACACGTGTGAGAGAAGAGTCTCTTTCTGCCCAGTAGGATAAGAGCCTCTTTTTTGCGCAGGAGAGAGAGAAAGATGTGATGAGATGAGTGAGTACAAATGAGGAAAAGACATCCTGTATTTATACACAAATGTTGATGATTGAATAGATGCGACTGTTGGGCTTCTAATCCTACATAAGTTGTAGGTCGGCTTGATAATTATTCCATAATCAAAATTAAATTCATATCTCCATAAATACTTATCAGAATCGGATGATCTCTAGATCAATCCTACACCTCTCAACGAGAGGAATCTAATAACAATATTATCAACCATGAATAAGATGACCCATATGGAGTTTGGCCCTAGTTGCCAATTTTAACACTCCCTCTCAACTAGGGAGAACTCCATCTGTAATTCATTTGTCGGACACTACTATTCATCCATCAAATTCACTGCCTTGTACAACATGCCCCCTACCTGCTCTGCTCTATTCTTCCTTCTTTGCCCTGTTCTGTTCTGCCCTTTTCTGATATGCTCTGCTCTACTCTGTTCTACTCTGCTATGCTTTATCCAAATTATGAAGAAGAAGAAATGATCGAAGATGTATCATACCATCCTCCACTGACTCAAAGTCAGTCTCAGAGTGTGTACCACTTGTCCCAGACTAGTCCTTAACTGACCCGAAGTCATTGTCATAGTGAGTACAACTCCTACCACTGGTCCCAGACCAGTATCATCATCCACTGACTCAAAGTCAATCTCAGAGTGTGTACCACTGGTCCCAGACCAGTTCTCAACTGACCTGAAGTTAGTGTCATAGTGGGTACAACTCCTACCATTGGTCCCGAACCAGTATCGTTGATCCCAGATCAATGAAGGTCATCCTAGCATAGGGAGTACAATAGATACAGTGATGCGTCCATCGGTACTACTATGGTCCCTATCCTCATTTCCCTGCTCATTGATCAGATGAGAGGTACTTCCCATGAGTCCCAAAATACATGGGTAGGATGCCTCAACAGGAGAACTAATCAATCCTGTCCATAGGAGAGAGAATCATCCTATCCCACAAGAGAGTAAATCATCTTGTCCACAATCGCCATGGAGAACACATCATCCAGGCCTCATAGAAGAACTAATCATTTTGCTACACAATCATCATGGAAAACACATCATCTAGACCTCACAGGAGAACTAATCATCGTGCTACACAATCATCATGGAGAACACATCATCCAGACCTCACAGGAGAACTAATCATCGTGCTACACAATCATCATGGAGAACACATCATCCAGACCTCACAGGAGAACTAATCATCCTACTACATAATCGTCATGCAGAACACAACATCCAGACCTCACAGGAGAACAAATCATCCTGCTACATAGTTGCCACGGGGTGTCACAGGGAAAGTTTTGATTCTTTTACCATGTTCGTCATATGTCGCTCCAAGAAGTACCCTGCACCCCCCCCGAAGCTCCCAAGGCTCAATACATCATACAGGACCCTCATAAGAGGATTTTTGAAAGACACTAAATCGTTCTCGGAAAGTAAAAAGTTTGACCTTTCTTAGGGGATTTGTCAAAATGTCGGCAACCTGTTCATCTGTCCTGATATGTTGGAGCCTAATAGCTCCCCATTGCACCATATCTCAAATATAGTGGTGCCTGATATCGATATGCTTGGAACGATCATGAAATACGGGACTCTCTAACAAACAAATCCCACTCTGGTTGTCACATAGGATCACGGTGGTATCTAATGTAAATCCAAACAGCTCACTGAAGAGCTTTCGCAACCTGACTGCCTCACAGGAGGCCATGATAGTAGCAATATACTCTGCTTCGGCAATGCTCAAAGCCACCGACTTCTGCTTCCTGCTCATCCATAATATCAAAGCAGATCCCAAGGAGAAACAACATCAAAAAGTGCTCTTACAGTCCTCCACATTTCCTACCCAATCAGCATCATTGTATCCAAGTAGTCTCACATCTCTGACAACGTATCTTAATCCATAAGTAATTATGCAATGAAGATATCTCAACAGATTCTTGGCACCAATCCAATGTATATGGTGAGGTTCAACCATATGTTGACTCAACGTGTTGACTGCAAAGCATATATTTGGATGGGAGTTCAATAAGAACATTAATGCTTCGACTAGTTGACGATACTTGGTGGCATTTCGTAAAATAGGTCCAGCAGTGCTACCGCTTAACTTCTTAAAGTCAAGCTCCATCGGGGTAGTAACAGGCTTGTAGTCAACCATACCGTATCTTTCCAATATCATCACCACATATTTTCCTTGAGATAGGAAAATTTCCCCTGGCTTCTGCCACACTTCAAGTCTTAGGAAATGGTGCATCAATCCTAGTTCCTTCATTTCAAATTCAGAAGCCAACTCCATCTTACATTTGTGAATGAGAGGGTCTGCACCTATTAGAAATAGGTCATCCATATACAACACCAGTATGAGAGGCTTGTAATCTTCAACCTTAAAGTAAAGGTTAGGATCGACTTCACTCCTAGTGAATCCCAGCTTCATCAAGTAGCTATCGATCCTCTCATACCATCGGGGTGCTTGCTTCAGCCCATAGAGAGCCTTCTTCAACCCACATACATGAGATTTCCGATCATACATCTCAAATCCTTCAGGTTTCTCCACGTAGACCTCTTATTTGATCAAACCACGCAAGAACGGGGTCTTGACATCCATCTAATGTAGGTTCCATCCTTGTGAAGCCGCAAGGGCTATGATCAAGCGGATGGTGGTGTATCTAGCAATAGGTACAAATATCTCGTCATAGTATATACCTTCCTTCTGGGAGAAGTCACGAGCGACAAAACGAGCCTTATACTTTTCCGTACTTCCATCTGCTGCATGCTTTATCTTGTAAAGACATTTAGAATTGACAACTGTCTTGTCCTGGGGTCCGAGAACTAATTTCCGGACATCATTCTTTATAATAAACTCATATTCTTTGGTCATAGCATCCTTCCATACTTGATGCTTGATGACATCTGAGAATGATGAAGGCTCATTTTGTATGATCGTGCTCATGATGGTCACGTATCCCTGATACCTGTTAGGTTTCTTACTTTCATGGAAGGTTCCTCGGGGTGCAGTGTGCCCTTCAGCATTATCGAGCAGCCCCCTAAGCCAAGAGGGCTTTTTCCTAGAAGAGGAAGGCTCAGGTGGATCAATAGGATCCATGGGTTCTTCCACATCAAGCATTGTTTCATCATCTGCCTATAGAAACTTCGGAAGTCTTTGATCATGGATCATGGCATGGATAGCTTCCACAATCGTACAGTTCTTCCTTTCCGCCACACCATTCTTCTTAGGAGTATATGGTGTAGTAGTCTCCCTCTTAATGCCAACCTCAGATATGCCTGAGTGAACCAACTGTAATATATCGGAGGTCTTGCTTAGGCTTGAGGGGAATGGTCCCCTTTTAAGCTTTCCTTCGGCACATCCTAGACATACACCTTCTTTCTTTAACTCGGAATTCGGGCATCCCTATCACCATTTGTCTTACATCGAGTAGAGCTTTATAATGAAGGTGGGCAAACCTATGACACCAAAGTTGGATTTAAGAGATGTGTCACAAGACATGACACTTAGCAGACTTCCACCGACCTGATATAATGAATCAACACGAAACCTAAGAGTAAAGGCATCTTTAACATTATTTTTCCATACACGTACCTTGCCATTGTTGAAGGTCATCTTATAGCCTTTGTCTTCCATTTCTGAGATGGACACCAGGTTCTTTTTGAGGTCAGGTACATATAATACATCCTGTAAGTGGATCGTATTACCTTGATTCAATTTGAGAGAGACATTGCCTGCAACTTTCATGGGATATTTCATATTATCTCCAAGGACAATTTCTAGGTTAGTTTCTTTCTCTATCAGATTATGGAGAACTTCTTTGTAACCAGTGAAGTGCCTTGAGGCACCACTATCAATGAGCCAAATTCCCATTGAGTCCGAAGGAGCAGAGAAAGATAGAGCAGCTGGTAGATAATATTCATCCTGCTTATTATCAACAGTGTTAGATTCATACTTGGAATTTCTAGCCTTCTTGAATGATTATCCTCTTCCTTGATTTCCAACACTCCTTGTACCTCTGCTATTATATATGCCATTCCTTTGATTGCCATGAGAGGGATTTTAATCATCGTCCCGATGTGAGTCCCTTCTATCAGGGCACTCCCTTGCATAGTGACCTGCTTTATCGCAAATGTAACATCGTCCTTTTCTTCCACCCTTAGGTCCAGCCTTTCATTTTTATTTAGTCTCGGAATTATTTCTTTTCTTAGCATGAGAAAGGCAGCAGGAGGACCTTTAAGCATGGGCATTTCTTGCTCTTCTACCCTTGTTTCTTCTTGAATGCATCTAGCCATTAATTCCTCGAAACCAGGAATTACATTATTGTTTAGAAGAGTAGTCCTGAACACGTACCATTTGGATGGTAATCCTCCAAGAGTCGTGAGTGCCATTTCCCTATCAGTAATAATCTCCCCAATAGATAGGATATCATTCCTGATCTCAGTGATTCTTAAGAAGTATGCTTGCATACTCTCATCTTTGCCCTTCTTAATTTCCTTCAGCTTATTTCTAAGAAACAAGACTTGATTTGCATCATTAACTTTAAATAAACTCACCAGTCTATCGTAGATTTCCTTGGAGGTGTTCAGGTCAGAGATGTAGGCCACCAAGTGCTTGTCGATAGAGTCTCAGATGATCTTCTTTCTTTTGACTTCGCCGGTTTTCCATTTTTTCCGGGAAGCAGCGGGTGCATTTGATGGAGGCTCAACAATATTGCCTCTCACATCGTCTAGCACTCCTTGATCTTCTAAGGTTAGATTGAGAGACATCTTCCATCCGTGATAGTCAGCTTTCTCACAGAGCTTGTCTTCGGCAGGGAAGAGTGTTGAGGACCCCATAGTTCTTTTAGGATATCCTTGCCAATCTTCTCTTCAGTGATTGCTCTTGCTCTTGCTCGGGCTTTGTCTTCACCTCAACTCTGATACCATGTTCGATTACGGTATTTTCTATGCTTAGAGCAGTTTACTTATCTTTCTTATTATTATCCACAAATTAGCAATCACATGTACATAAAGTAAAGTGCAGATAGAACATTAAATGATCGATAGAAAACAAGCCAAGACAAGAGACACAAGATGTGGCGGCTAGCGAGGGACAAACCCCAATGTGGGGAAACCCTTTGATCAAATCTTCCTTTATCTTCAATAATTCAACAAAGAGAAATAGTACATAAATCTGATTTACATCAGCAGCAACAAACCCTAGATCAGCCAAACTAGGGTAGACAATATCTTGCAAACCGACTGTCGGATCGGCTTGATTCCTTCACCAAAAAATGTGGCCTTCAGAGGAGATCTAGATTCACCTACATCACAGTTCTGAGAGGGAGAATGATGGTCAACATTGGTCAAACTTTGAATTTGCGGTTGTAGCCCTAAATCTGCGACCTTCCTTCCACACATGTGAGAGAATAGTCTCTTTTTGCGTAGTAGGAGAGGATCCTCTTTTCTGCACAAGAGAGAGAGAGAGATGTGAAGAGATGAGTGAGTACAAATGAGGAAAATACCTCTTGTATTTATACACAAATGTTGATGATTGAATAGATGCAACTATTGGGCTTTTAAGCCTACATGAGTTGCAGGTCAGCTTGATAATTATTCCATAATCAAAATTAAATTCATGTCTCCATAAATACTTATCGGAATCGGATGATCTTTAGGTCAATCCTACACCTCTCGACGAGAGGAATCTAATAAAAATATTATCAGCCATGAATAAGATGACCCATATGGAGTTTGGCCCTAATTTCCAATTTTAACAATCCTTTTAGGCACTTCAAATGGCCCACAAAATCATGGTGCCAACTTGGCACATGACCTAATATTCAAGGAGCTCTCCTTGGATCTAACTTGCGAGTACACATGCTCCCCAACTTGAAATTCTTCGAGAATATTATGTTGGTCAGTGTAGTTCTTTTGTTTGTCCCGTGCCACCTTCAAATTTCTTTTGATGGTTTGCAGTTCCTATTCCATGTCCTTCAACATATTAAGCCCAATAAAGAACCTATACACTGGATCACTCCAACTGATAGAAGTATTACAACTTCTCCCATAAAGTGCTTCAAATGGGCTCATCCTCAAATATTCTCGATACCCATTATTATATGCAAATTCTACAAGTGGATGATATTATTCCCACTTCCTTGGTTGGTGCATTACATACATTCTTAGTATATCCTCAAGAATTATGTTTGTCCTCTTTATTTTCCCATCCATCTGAGGATTGTAAGCAGTACTAAAGGCCAACTCTGTTCCCAAGCCTACATTGTAGTTCCTTCCAAAACCTTGAAGTAAATTTGACATCTCTATTCGAACTCCATGCAATCTCACTATTTCCTTTATGAAATTCTAACCCACATCACTCGCTGAATTTATAAACTTAACAACTACAAAGTGAACCACGTTACTCAACATTTCAACCATTACCATGATTGCGTCATGTTGTTTAAGAGTCCTTGGCATCCCTGAATAAAGTCCATAGAAATCACTTCTCACTTCCATTTTGGAATGGGAATAGGCTGCAATAAGCTAGCTAGGTGCTTGCACTCAACCTTTACTTGATGGAACTCTATGCATGTGGAGATGAAATTAGCCACCTCCCTTCTCAAGTTTGGCCAAAAATAAATTTCTTGATGGTCGCTAGAGTCTTTTGATATCCCAAATGGCCGAAATATGGCTTCACATGAAACTATCTTAACATGATTTTCTTTCAGTCGTTGTTGTTTGGGACATAAATTCTGTTTTTGAATTTAATCAACCCCTTTTCGTAAGGCAATAATCCTTACCTTCATTTCCTTGAGAACCTTGTTGCAACTTCTCCTTTAATTGTTGATATTTTTCATCTTGTTGCCCCACATGTTTGATCCTTTCTTCAAGATCTATTCCATATGAACTTATAATTTCTATATGGTTTACTTGCACTCTCCTGATGAGTGCATCTACCACTCTATTCTCCTTGGCTTTTATATACTTGATTTCAAATCAAATTCACTAAGCATGGTCAACCATCTTGCTTGCCTTGCATATAATTTAGGCTGATAAAACAAATATTCTAGCCCTACATGATCAATCATTAGAGTGAATATTTTTCCAAGGAGGTAGTGTCTCCACATTTTTATTGCATGGATGACGGCAACCAATTCCAGATTGTGAGTTACATAATTATGTTCATGTTCATTTAACCTTCTTGATTCATAACAAACCACTTGGCCTTCTTGCATCAATACTCCACCAAGTCCCTCCTTGCAGGCATTTGTGCATATAATGAAGTCCTTTTCAGGATCTGTTATTCTTAGCATTGATGCATTAGTTAACAATTGCTTTAGCTGATCAAAGCTTTTTGCACAATCAATTGTCCATTCAAACTTCTTTCCCTTCCTTTGTAACGCAGTGATTGGACAACCAATCTTGGATAAATTCTTAATAAATCTCTTGTAATAGCCTTCCAATCCCATTACGGACCTTGCTTCAACCACATTCTTAGGTGTTGGCCTAGATGATTTGAGCATTAAGACGAACTCTCGATCAAACTCCTATGTAATGAAGAGTTAAGAGGTCAATCGAACCTTAAAGCTGAAAATTTTAAATTTTATGTAATATATCAATAATGATGCAAATTTTAAAATTCTAAGTATTTGATAGTTATAAATAAAAAACCAAATTTAATTACTAATTACATTTGAATAGGTAATTAACAATGGTGTTAATTAATTTTTCATTACTTTTTAGAGTGTTGGTGTATAGATTTGAAAAATAATTCTATCCCACTTGCAATTGAATTTGTAATATTCTTATATTTATAATTTGGTAATTTAAAAAACAGTTTTTAATATGATTTAAGCTTTCAGTATTATAATTTAAATAATAAATTGATTAAACATAAGAAAATTTATCAATTTGATTGTAATAAATATAATAATTTTTTATATGAATAAGTGTAATTCAAGAATTTGAATTTGAAACTGTTGGAAATATATATTTTATAAAATTCACTGAAGAGTTAATAAAAAATGAGCCACAAGTCATAATCATATCTATTAAAATCACACGCACACACATATAATGCATTAATATCCACTTGTTCATAGAAAGAAATGAGTGCAGTAATAATTAACATAGTTGTAATAGTTGTAAGTTGTAATTAATATAGTTGTAATGGATGCAATGGTATGTGTGTTATAAATCCCTCTCAACTTGTAAAATATGATTGGTTGCACTCAATTTTGTCCTTAGTTTGCACAAGTTTGAAGATATATATAAATTTTTACACTTGACTCAGATTTTCAATATATATTTTTAAAATAATTAAAACATAAGAAAATCATAAATTTTAAAACTTTATTTGACTAATTTGAATTTGAGTAATCTAGATTTAAATGTGAGAAAAAATATTTTTAAAATGGTAATATTATAAAATTTACAGAAATTTAAAATAATGGTTTGAAAAAATATAATATGTGATTATTTTTTAAAGTGATTAATGAGTAATCTGCTACAGAATCTTTATACTTAGTGTTTAGTTTTGTATTATAATGTGAACATATTTCAAGTTGATTGGATGGTGACAAATTCATAAATGTTAGTAAGAAATAGTTTAGTTTAGTTGTTTTATTTATTTATACATAAAAAATTATAAAATGATTAAGTATAAAAATATGCTATATTTAAAATCAAAACAATAACCAAATTATCATTTTTAAGAATTTCATATTGGAAAAGAAAAATTAAATTTTTTTATATAAAGTTGTCTATGTATTATTATAATTATTTTCTTGGTAAAATAAAATAAAATTTGGATTTATAATTAAAGAAAATTAAAGTTTGGAATATTTGAATATTTATTAAAAAAAAATTGTGGAATAAATAAATTTTATATTTCTCTTAAATAAAGTATTGAGAGGCTTCACTTGTTTTAGATAATTATGATAGCTCAATCGAGCCTCTATTTAACCACGTTAAGGGTACGATTGAAAACCCTCGATCGAGTTATTTGAAATTTTATTTTAAACACTCCATCAAGCATTTTAAGTGCTCGATCTTCTACAGATTTCTTTACAACACCATTTTTTACCCTAGCAGACTCCATGCATAATATGTCCTTAAGTGGTAGAGTTGATCATGTTAGACTCGGGAAGGAATCCTTTATCCAATGGCATATGAGTTTGACATTTTCAACTTCATATGATATTCTTTATCTAATTTCTTTTAAACATAATGCTTGAAACTTTTTTGGATAGTTTCAAAGGAGCTAAATAAAAAATCAATAACATAAAATATACAAAATGAAAAAATTTCAAAAAATACAAATACCTTCGTTTACTAGTCCTCTTCAAAAGGGTACTCCTGATTTTTGAATTTATTTAAATAGTAGAAAAAAATCTTAGTGAACACGTGTATGCAAAATGCAATTGAAATATTACTTCGCCAACTTCAAAAAAAAAAAAATTCAATTTTGCATAAAAAATTATTTTTTAATATGAAAAGCTTAGTTCTCTCCGTGTAGATCATGCTCATATAAATTACCCATTTTAGACTAAGTTATGCTAAGTGAACACACACATACCTTTTAGATGTGCAAAAATTTGCAAGGACAAGTATTTCATTCAATGGAAAATTGACATATTATACCACGCTAAATTTTTTTGCAAAAAATATTAAGACAACATAATTCTCCACATATTGTCTTTTTACTCTGAATCAAAATTCATAGTGCTTATATGAATTTTGGGGGCTTCAATTCGATAAAAGAGTAAAAGTTTGAAATTTCATCACCACATTTGGCCCAAAAGTATAACCCATCTTCATGCATTCACCCACACTATCACCTTGGCTTCTTGTTGGAAATCTATTGGTGAAAAGCTAACTGCAAAATTTAACCTCAGTTGGCACCTCAGTATCAATAAAACCATATCAATCATTAGTATCATGCTACATCCATTTTTACATCACAAAGAAAACACACCAAACAACACAATACATACAACAATCAGGTTCCCAACACTTATCCCGAGGGTTTTAGACCTCATTTGGTCCCACAAGGGTTCAACGATGAACCTGTTGTGCTATACAACACCTGCCAACCCCCCGCCCCCCTCTCCCCATTTCAAGTTTTAAACTCTTAGTCTTAAAATGCTAAATAAGAAATGGGTCCCCTTTTGAATATAAATAAAAGCAATAAAATTTTGAATAAAATAAATTTTCTATAAAAGTCATATGAAAATTTCTTTTAGAGTATTTAGGACCGCTCATCGCAAATCGCATTTCTTTACAACCCATGAACATCCATTTGGAGAGCTTGTGATCCAATCAAAGTCATATCAAAGCCCGCATTGCAAAGTTTCAATCAAAATAAGCCATTTATAAAAACACGATATGATGTGACTATCGTGCCTCGCACATCATTAATCCCACAGGATGACTTAAAGCGGCATTGAAACTTTGCGATGCGATAAAGCTATCGCAATCGCATATCGCTAATTCATAGGAAAACATCCAAACACTCCATTGGAAGCTTGCAATGCGATGAGGCTATCACAATCACATATCGTTGATTCATAAGGAAGCATCCAATACATTGCATTGAAGAATCACGATGCGATTTAATTATCGCATGTCGCGCTCTCAATAAAAACAAAGTGATAAATATTATGAATACATGCAGTAAAGGGATAAATCGATTATAAAGAAATAACGCAGTTTTCCAAGATTGAAACCTGTTGTCTCCCCATGCCAGCTCAACACTCAATGCAATCGCAACTATGGAAACAAACCTTTTGAGTGTGGCGCTTGTAACTCCCGATTTGCGATACACAATTATTGCACAAATATTAAAATATTGCAATGGTTGATCACAGATCGCAGAGTCATGACACCTATTCTAAAAAGGACCGTTACCAAACTTGCGACGTGACATATGGTTTCAGCGTTAAAGTTTCACGTTGGAAGTTACAGTAAAACATTAAGGAGTAGTTACGAGTAATTCCTTTAAAGAGTCCATCTGAGATAGCTAAGTACAATATAACATGTCATGCATCTAATGCGCTTAACTGTGTTTGGTCTGTAATTTGTATTATCTCTTCTCAAGTTTTTCAACTGTTACGCTCCTCTTTCTCATTTTGCAAAGCTGACTGAGAATCACACAATCACACAAGATGTCTAAAAAATCTTGAAAGGCAAAGGCTCCTGTTATAGTGGAAGAAGCACCAGCAAAATTGGTGGTAATTGCAGAAACTATCAGTCTAGGCCTTGGTAAAATATTGTGGGAAGGCATATATGCTTTACTCGAAGCAAAAAATCCAATGGAGATAGAGGAAAAAGTAACAACAGATGGAACTGATTGAAGAGAAAGCACGCTCAATGATTTGGCGAGCTCCTTCCTCCATAAAATAGTAACCAGAGCCAAAGTTTTACCATATAATGATCTAGTGAGATGGGTAATCAAAAGTATTAATATAATAGGCAGAGATTTCTTCACAACCGATGGGAGGATGTTCGAGACATTCAAGACTAAAGATGTCATGAAGATGTATCATTTGCCGGATCCCCATCGGCACTACAACAAGGCATTTCTGGAAGCTTTCGCTAGAGAGAATGACATAGAGTCAGACCCTATCAAACAATGGAGACATTTTCCAAACAAGAATAAACACTAATCCTCTGGTATGTACTCTGTGGACTCCTTAGCATCTCCGTATTGTTATGCTACTGCAATGGTATGTAGGCTCTTTGAAAGCCCCGATTCTGCTAGGTTTTCTATAGAAATGGTTCCATTAATAGAAGAAACAATCAACTCCGCTATTATGGATTGGGCAACCATTCTATCATATAAAATGGCCAGTCAAATATTAGATTATAGAAGGAACAGATTTGTTACCACCCGAGTTGTGCCCCCATTTTATATGAGCGCCTACATAATGGACACAACCTGTTTTAATTCTGACTTTCCCATTCTAGGTTGGAAATGGATTGTTCAAGATCCAACCCCCATTCATATTTATCATAAGTATTTATCGAAGTCTGATTACAAGAATCATATATACATAATTTGCCATGGTTTTGTTTACCTATTCATCAAGCCATGTTTAACAAACCTGCTCCTCGGGTGTTTGATGAGGCTAGCATTTATTTGACTTCAATTGGAAGTTGGTTCGGGGAGGAAAAGTTCACTTATGTTAGGTTTTTTGGCAGTGTTATAGACCCCCATGTCCTTCCACTCTACATACCAGATAAGCTATTAGCTAGGGAAATAGCATACCAGATGGTGGAAAAGGGGATGACTAGAAACCTTAAAGACTCTAAAAAACAAATGTGGCCTCCATTTCCCCTCTGCTATGGCACTTACACACTACATGATTTTAAACATGTTAAGAAAGAAGCAGAGAAAACTAAGGATCTGAGTCTAGCAATGATTCCTAAAAGACAATATGATCCAAACAAGGTCGCTTACAATTTCACCAGTCAGGTGAAAATTAGTAAATTTATACATGAAGAGGATGAGTTTGATGATTTATTCGCTTCAATAGAGTTATTATCACAAGTAACTCATCTGGCAAGATTCAAACTAGGATCCGCAAAGATGGTTAAATTCATGGAATACAGGATACGAAGGTTACAGACATTTCCTCTAGATTTATTGAATACTACCCCTATTGTTCAACAAACAGAGCAAAATGGGGAACAGACTATTGAAGCAATTTCCTGGGAAGGGGAAACAATTGAAAACACCAGTGAACCCCTTAGCGTAGATGTTAATATTGACCCCATCTTGATTAGAAAATGGGAGCGGTTTGATCAGCAGATCAAAAGCCAGAGCGACCCCCGAAACATTATCGCATCAACATCGCTCGCAACACAACAACCCATTGTTACTGAGAGTGTGATTGAAGGGACACCCAATACAGACATAGCTCATAAAGAGATTGAAATAATCCCTGAAAATTCTTCAGGAGAAATTACACTAAATATTGAGGAAATACCACCTTTGGATGTATTTTACAACCCAAAGCATAGGGCTATAGTTAGGAGACAAAGAAAGAAGAGGAAAATTGACCAAACATCATCCATAGCTCCTCAATCTGAATTTATGAATGTTATATGGAAGGATTCAGAGGTCAATCCTTCTGAGGATTTGACTAAGTTATCCCAATATGCAGGGGCTTACATAGCTGCCACAATTGATAAGGCCACTGAAGTTAACCAATTAATCAAAGAAAAATATCAAAGGATTACTCAGCTTGAAGAGAAAATAGCAGTAGAACAACACAAGATTAATCGTCTTGAAGAACAATTGGCAGAAGAAAAAAAAGGAACGAGCAGCTCAAAGTTCAATTAAACCTGGAGAAACTGAAGATTGACCAACATGCCATCCAAAAACAACAACAGTTATCCCAACAGCTCGAACAACTTCAATTGACACATCAACAAGAAATGAAAGCTAAAGAGGAGAAAATCTCACAACTACAACTATATACAAAACAGTTCAGAGAATATCCTAAGGTCGAGGAATTTAAGAAGGAAGCCCTAGAAGCAAATAAGGCCTTACTGCAACAACTCAATCTACATTTCCATAAAATATCTCTTGTCGACCCATTATGCATTATAACTACATCGTTGATCAATCAGGCAGTTAATACCAAATTAGTTTAAGATGCAGATGAAAAGGTCACAAATTTCCTCTCTTGGTAGAGCACAGTGGAAGGCAGAGCTGCTAACCTACCGAAAATTCAAGAGTCGCATAAAGAAATATTGTTTTCGGAATGGGAAACACAATTAATAAAGGCAGAAAGGGCTACTTCCAGGGCTAGAGCTATAATGAACAATGTGATTGAGCTGGTAAATAATAATTTATATGGAGCCAATTTGATTTCTGATTGTACCCCAGGAAAGCTTCCAAAAGTGAAAGTGTTAGAAAATCAATGGAAGCAGGATTTGGCCACCAAAGATGAACAACTCAGCAGAGTACAAAGCCTTACTTGGGATGTGTATTGGTCCTTTTTTATCAAACCACACAGTCAACAGATGACCATCAAATGCCTTGCCAACGTTGTTGATCACATGGTGCCCGAGCTTTCAGATGCCACATACACGAGACAACTACACTCAAGGATGAGTCATCCTCCGGAAATTCAAAACATGCTCTCAATTTGTCAGTTGTGGATATAGGAGAAGAAATAGATACAATGAATCTTTTCAAAGGAAATTGCACTACTATTTTTGCAATGCAAATCCCAGATTTTAATGTTTACAGTTCCAACAACTCTAAGCGATTTTTGTTGACAATTTGTTTTAATTCTATTATATAAACCCTTTCATGTTATTGAAGAAAGGGTCCTCAATTTGTACAAAAATTAGACTTAAGAAGTTGCACTTCTATATTTCTAAATTTAATTTTTATGAGCAGTGGATCAAGGTTTCAGTTTTTTGTGAAAGAACTTTTTCAAGACCTGCATTTTTGTATCTCCTGGAAGTTTCTAGAATAAAGAGGTGGAACCAGAATGTTATTTACATATCAAGACTCAAATGCATGTGGTATTTCTACCACTATTCATTTTGTCTTGATTTAATTAGCATTTCATTTAATTTGTTATTGTTGATGTATTCACACACTTCAAGCAATTCTATATTGACTCACTTCTGAACGATTTAGAATTGTTACATTAGAGATATATATCAAGCGATAAATATTATGATGTCATGCGATATGTTTTTATAATTACTTTGTTTAATTTCTTAAACAAAGTAATCATTATTTAAATGCATCTTTCTATGGATAAGTAAATCATCTATATGATTATCAAGAATCACATTGTTATAAGATTACTTGGGTTATATAGGTATATTTGTATATTTTAAAGTCATAGATTAAACCATCTACCATCTCCGATATACATTTTAAAAAATTCATTCATTAAACTACACATCCAGTCGTAGCCACCATCCCAAATGGAAAAGGAGATGTACTAAGGTTCGGACCGGGTGGTTATCCCCCAATGTTGGTGCTACAATTTTAGAGGCATCAACAGAACCCTCGTCTATATTCCTTCTATGATAGAGCCCATCCAATCCAAGTGTAGAAGGAGGTAGTTACTATCCCTATCCCCATCTCCAACTAAGGATATAAGGATGTAGTTACTAAGCTGACCCAATCTCCAAGGTAAAGTTATGGAGATGGGGTCTAATTTTTTTTCGCCCTTTCTCAACTCTTTAAAAACTTAAAACATATGACACTGTTGCGTTCATCTCATTGAGATATTTTCAACGATATGGCATTTCACTCCTTTCTGATCCCTGAATCAAAAGATATGGAAATTCATATATTAGCCTTTCATTTAACGCCACTTCACCAACCTGCCATGTGGCACCCACGTGGCTATCCCAGTCAGCCACCTCACCAATGCATGGTGGTGTTACCTTAGTTGCCAACATGTTCATATGTAGGAGTCACGAACTAACCCCTCTACGATTCACATGACCCAACCATAACACATACGCGAGACATGGAGGATAAGTGGTTATGGGCCCCTTGAAGGCCACATTACCTTGAAGATAACCTTCTCAAAAATAATTCCTACCACCCCTTGTTGAGTTATGAAATGGTTATGTATTTATTCTTAATTCCATCATCTTTTTCCTCTTTTCTTGTCTCTTTCATATCTTGATAGGCTAACATATTGATGGATTATGATAAGAAACGAATGAACTACTCTCGATTAAGATTTAGCCACCGTAACTAACTTTTACTCCTTTTTATGCAGAGAAACGACGAAAGGAATAGTTGTTGTTCCCTAGAGATGGAACAACATAAACCAACAAAGGAAGAATGGGGTGCGTTGGTTGCAGTCAGGTCAGATGATGAATCAGGAGGATCAACGCTAAATATGAAGGGTGTCAGAAGATAGCATTCAATTGTGAATCCCTCAGGATCTCCCAATATTGAGGGATAACATTCATCTTTTACCTCTTTCTGACTATAAAAGCAAAAGATTGTAGGAGGAAAGGGGATCGATCTCTGTTTTATTTCAAATTGTAATTTTAATTTACAGACTCATGTTGTTGGAGAACACGACCATATTGTAATGAGACTTGAGTTCAATGGTTAATATATAATTTACGTTGTTGTTCATCCGTATTCTCTGAAGTAGCTCAACAGTATTCGTTGGTGGCTAAGGGCCCAACCTCTGGTGGATTGAATTGTTATCCCTTGTTTTATATATTTCTGATTCATGCAAGTTTGTGTGGTTTGATATCTTTCCCATTTTCTGTGAGTTTATCTTATTTGCTATTTACCGATTTCCTATATTGAAGTTAGTACATTTTCTTTACATGTTTTACAGCATTGTCATCTGATTCTATTTATGCTTGTTGTAGATTAACTTAATTAGCCATTAAGACAGTGAGCCTTATTGATTTGATTAGTTGAAAGAGTTTGGTTATCACTATTGAACTCTCAGTTGACATCATTTCCATTTGGATTGCTTAATTGAGATTGAGTGTGATTTAGATTGAATCAGCTAGAAGAGATTGGTTATTGCTACTACGCTCTCAGTTGATGCTATTGTCAATTGAATTGCTTGTTTGAGATTTTATTATGATTTCAGCGGAGGATTAAGTCTTGATGCTTAGATGTGATATTTCCTTTAATAGTTGCAATTTGAGTTTTATAAATGCATCTGTTTACTCTTGTATCAAAGGTTTATACTTCATTTTAAGAAACATTACTCTCTGGATTCATAGCATGCACATATTGTGTACACTCTTGGAATAAAAGGACTTCCTCGGGTTGATGATTAATGTGAGGTAATTAGGAGTTTTAAAAGACGCCTTTTATCAACCAACATTTTGGCGTCATTGTCAGGGAGAGTGTTGCCATTTTACAAAGAGTAATGTATATCTGATAATTGCTGTTGGGAAAGAATTGGGTATTGAAAATGGAAGGTAAGAACCTATGTAACGAGCAAGTAAAGTGCTTGCTCCTCTGTCCGCTTTTCAGCATAATTATAGCAAAGTGAAGTAGGTGTTTGATGTTTGTCTGTTGAGAGAGAACTGGGTATTAAAAACGGAAGGTAAAAACCTTCGCACGGAGCAAGTAAAATGCCTTCTCCCCCGCCTGCCTTGTAGCAGAATTGCAAGAAATTTAAGGTAGAAATAAACATTTGAATTTTTACATGAATGACTAAGAAGAAAAGACCAAAAGATAATACAATCCCACACCCCAAACCTGAAAAATCTAAGGGACTGGTGACCTTTGGATGATCAACTTTTATCGATGACATCCTAAGAAAAGATGAATCTCAGCCATTCGTAGGTCCCCAAACCATTGCTTCTAAACAACCTACTGTCTCCCTTCGGTCCACAGGCTCACCATCTATAGCCTATGCTGAGGTCCATAGTAAAACTGAAAGGACTGAACAAAGTTTTCAAGATATTGAAAATTCGTGACCAATTCCCTCATAAGAAGGGAATTATTGCAACATTCATGAAGGAGAAGGAGAAACAGGGGAATCCGAGGAATCAAGATCTCCTGAGGTAGTAATTGAGCAGAGGACACTCAGTGTCCCATACCAAGGGAGTGTTATTAGAATCATTCCCGCCTCTTCTAGACATCCTAGGGATAACTCTCTAGCTCCAGAGATCCTAGAATGGTACTGGCATATCTTTGATCAAATGGCCAATAATCCACAAACACCCTAGACTTCTACATTACAGTATCCTATTGTTGACATAGCTATCAATGCCCCCATGAAAGCTATCCCTCTACAAAATATTCCCATCTTTCATGGACTCACTTCAAAAGATCTGGATGCGTTCTTGTTTGAATTTGACGTCCTATGTCCGGGTTATGATTACACCACGGACCCCCAGAAGCTGAAGTTGTTTCCCTCCACTTTAAAGGGAGCAACTTTGCGTTGGTTTATGAGACTAGGTGGAGGCACCATCAATGATTGGGACCAAACGAAAACTGCCTTCCTTAAAAAATATCAAGATTATTGTAGATCTAGAGAGCTAAAAGATGAGATATTCCAAATGGTAGCAAGGCCTAGTGAAACTTTGGAAGAGTATGTGGAGCGTTTCCATTATAACCTCCAAAGGTCTCCCTATGCAAATCTGCCTGATAATGTGCTAAAAACCACGATGATTAAGGGGATGAAAGACCAGTGTATAGAGACACTAAATATCATGGGTAAAGGTGATATCTATCAAGAAGATTATGCTAACATTATTAATCTGTGTATCAGGTGCTTGAGGGGCAGTGCAACACTGAAACCAGCTGAACGCGATATGATCACCAGGGACAACAAATTCTCTGGTGGAAGCATTACTCGACAACTTGTTGGAAGATTTCAAAACGGATATCCTAGGAACCTTGACAACACAATTCGACATCATGCAATCCAAGTAGAAGCATAATAGAACCAGGTTATTTTTTGCCCTCGATGTAGGAAGAAACATAGTCATAAAGAATGCCCACTAGATATGATACGGACCTGTGATATATGCACTAAAGAACATGCCACAGAAAATTGCCCATCGCTCCTAGGATTAAAAGTGGTATTCAAAGAGGTAGAGGAAGAAGCAGAACTAGTCTACCTGTTATACCAACGTCGCCAATGGCAAGCACGGCAAATAGGTATTCTTACCGGCCCATCTTCATTCTTTCAACCTTCACAATATAATTCTCAGCAATACACAAGAGCTACATTGTAGAACCAGCCACCTTTTCCTAATTGGCCACCACAAGCATTTTCTATGCCACCTTGGTCCAATCAGTCAATTCCGAACAATAGTTTGCCAAATTCCTCTTAATTTCCCTCATTCTGGCAGAACAATCCATATCCATCTCAATGGTCCCCCTCCACTTCACAAAACCAAAACTGGAAATCAAGCTGGAAAAGACCTACGAACCAGCGAGTAGGGACAGTCCCCTTGCCTCAACCTACGCTACCAGCACCTTACACGTTGCAGCAGAATCCTCAACCCAATCTACGATCACAACTCCTAGCCCAGCCCAACCCAAATCCTAACAACAAACCAGTCCAGTCGGTACAAATTATTGAAGGTCTGGATTTGGAAACTGAGTTGAGAGAATGTAATGAACTCAAATTGAGTTTTGGACGAATAATCGAGCTAGAGGATGATAAAAATACACAATTGGAAGAACCACTACGTGTAGAACAAACACCTCAAAGGGAGAATAAAATCAAACAGGAAAGCCACGAACAAATCATTACCTCTTCTCCGCCATTCCTAGAAAGATTGATTATACCTTGCCTAATCGAATATCCCGACTTCGATCTCCTAGGAGAATTAAAAAATCTGTGTAAAAATACCTCTCCTCTAGGCTATTCAAGACATTCCAATCTATGCAAAAACCATTAAGGAATTGTGTACCAAAAAGCCTACGAGGAAAATAAAGGTAACACCCACTGTCCACGTAGTCGGAACTTTGTCTGATTTATTATTAGGCAGAGAGATACTGTGAAATATGAAGACCCAGGAAACCCTATTGTCACAGTACAAATAAATGGATGTTCCTTTCCCAATGCGTTAGTCGATCTAGGGGAAGCCATTAATATTCTCACAACAAAAACCTGTCAGAGACTTGGCATCACAGCCTTAGATCCAACTACGACCTTGTTGGAACTTGTTGACCGTTCAGTTATTAAACTAGAAGGGACATTACAGGATGTAATGGTGTCTGTAGATTCTTGGGAGTACCCAATAGATTTCTTGATTATTAATCCTAGAAACCGGCTAGATGGACATCCTCTAATATTAGGAAGACCTTGGCTAGCGACCACAAATGCTTATATAAGCTGTCGAACAGGCATTATGACTATAGCCAGAGGAAATAATGTGAAGAACCTAGCTTTATATCCTCCAGCTCAACCAAGCTTAACCATAATAAAAACCAGGAAGCAACTTGTAACATATTTAACCGAAAATATTCGATCACCACTAACTATAACAGATTCTCTTGAATTTAAGAATCAAACAGAAGATAATATTATTAACACTTCCATTAGCCACCCAACTGTCGTTTCTAATATGAAATGTCACATGATTGAAGCAACCCTGGATAATGAAATTGAACAAGATCCTTTAAAAGATATCAATGACCAAACAATACCAACAACAACTGTTTATAACAACAAACCTATTGAAATTGAGCCAGGGAAAGTCCTTAACATTAAAAAAAACCTGAGTGATGACCAGCAACAAAATCTTATTCAAATCCTTAGGAAATATAAAGGGGCTTTCACTTGGGATTACCCATATATGAAAGGGATTGACCCCCAATTATGTATGCGCCACATCTACACCGAAAAATATGCGAGACCCATTCGACAACCTCAGCGAAGATTAAACCCTCACCTAAAGGATGTTGTTAAAGACGAACTACAGAAACTATTAGATGCAAATTTCATCTATCCTATATCTGATAATAAATGGGGTCTCCATTAGTTGTGGTTCCTAAAAATAATGGGAAATGGCATATATATGTCGATTACAGAGAGCTTAACAAAGCAACGCAAAAATATCATTTTCCCCTTCCATTTATCAATCAGGTTCTAGACACATTGGTAGGTAAAAAATTATTCTCTCTCCTGGATGGCTTTAGTGGCTACAACCAAATCCAAATTGCCCCTAAAGACCAAGATAATACTACCTTCACCTGCCTCTGGGCAACATTTTCTTACAGGGTATTTACCTTTGGGATTGTGCAATGCACTTGCTACATTCCAGAGAGCCATACTCAGTATTTTTGCAGACTTGATAAACGAGGGATTAGAGGTGTACATGGACGATTTTACACCCTATGGAGATGACTTCGAGCAGGCATTACAAACACTGTAGAAAGTCCTAGAAAGATGCATTGCTACTAGGCTCTGCATTAGCCATGAGAAATGCCACATGATGATGACCGAAGGCCTGATCCTGGGTCATTACATCTCAACAGTTGAAATTTAGGTAGATCCAACAAAAATTCAGGTAATTCTCTTACTACCTACCCCCTGCACTCAAACTGAGGTACGTAGTTTTTTGGGATTTTCTGGATATTATCGAAGATTTATAAAAAAACTTCTCCCAAATTACTACACCATTATATGCTTTGACAGGAAATATTGATTTTATATGGACTGAAAAATGTGACATTGCCTTTGCATAATTAAAATGGCTAGTATCAACAACCCCAGTACTACGGGGCCCGAACTGGGATTTAACATTCTAGATTTCATCCGTTGCATCAGATAAGCCATTGGAGAGTTCTCGGCGAAGAAGAAGACAAAAAACCTTATGCGATATACTACATCAACAAAAATTTAACTCCTGCTGAGTTGAATTACACAGTGACCGAGAAAGAGTTTCTAGCTGTAATCTATGCTATTAACAAATTCAGACACTATATAACAAGATACCTTGTGGTCCTGTCACTCTGTTATCAAATATTTAGCTAATAAACCTATTACGAATGGAAGAGTGACACAATGGTTAATCCTTTTGCAGGAATTTGACATAACGATCAACAATCGAACAGGAAAGGAAAATCTGGTGGCTGACTTCCTCTCACATGTGCCAAGAACAGACGATGCAGTGGCGGTAGAAGACCAGTTCCTCGATGAGTACCTGTTTGTTGTGATCGTGAAAACATCGTGGTACGCAGATGTCACAAATTACCTAGCAGTGGGAAAACTACCCAAACACCTGACGCCCAGAGAAAGAAAATTAATAGTGCAACGCAACACTCGGTTCTCCTGGATCGGAGGATACCTCTTTCACACAGGAGCCGATATGCATATCTGCAGGTGTATCAGGGAAGACAAAATCTACGATATCCTAAAAGCCTGCCACGATGGATCTTGCGGTGGACACTTTGCAGACTGCAGGGCTGGACATAAAGTCTTATAGATGGGCTATTATTGGCCCACCATTTTTAAGGATGCCAAGAAATTTTTCCAGGCATGCGACAATTGCCAAAGAATGGGTTGCCCTGGCTAGTCTGACGAGATGCCCCTACATTTACAGTTAGTCATCGAACCTTTTGAACGCTAGGCATTAGATTTCATTGGCCCAATAAATTAATCATCTAATCAAAAGTCATATATACTGGTTGCAACGGAATATGTGACTAAATGGGTGGAGGCAGAAGCATTACCAAGGGAAACAGAGGACACAGTAATCCACTTTCTTTTCCAAATTTTCGTGCGGTATGACTTGCCCAGAGACATAAATACCGATGGAGGGCCACAATTTGTAGGCCATAAGATTGCTGCTACACTAAAGAATCATCACATTTTGCACAGAATCACATCTCCATACCACCCACAGGCAAACAACCTGGTAGAAAGTACCAACAAAGTAATTGAGGCTATTCTAACAAAGACAGTCGCCTTGCATAGCTGCAACTAGGCTACCTAATTGTCGGAAGCCCTGTGGGCATATCACACAACTTGGAGGAATACCATAGGATACTCCCCATATCAGCTAGTGTTTGGCAAGGAACCTATCTTCCCCATAGAATTTAAAATTCAGACATAGAGGATAGCCCAAGAAGTAGGGCTAGATTTGAATGAAGCACAGATTAACATATTACAACAAATAAATGAATTGGATGAAATCTGACTATCAGCTCTTCAACATACTGCACTTATTCAACAACAAAGAGAAAAATGGCATGATGCCCTCATCAAGAAAAAGATAGTCCATGAAGGTGACTAGGCACTTCTGTATGATTCCAGGTTTTAGGATTTCCCGGGCAACTCCAGACTAGATGGTTAGGTCCCTACGAGATAAAATAGGTGCACGATATGGCACCCTTACATTAGCCACCATTGATGTGTCTGGCTACTCTTTTAAAGTAAATGCGCATTGGGTACGCCTCTACCACAAACCGCTTACAAGGGAATTCTTTTGCCAACAGATACACGAAGACTCTACGATACAAATTCTCGCTAAAGAGGCAACTCTTCGACAACACCAGTCCTGTAAAGAATTTATTTTTGAAACCTGTACATACAATTGTTTTTCTGTTTCCTTTCTATTTGATTGTATTTGCTTAGAACAATAGAGATGTTTGTTTGTCGATTTTTTTTCTGTTTTTCTTTGTTGTTCCCTGTTGGGAACAACACTTTTTGTGTGAATTTTTATTTGTTGTTCCCTACAGGGAAAAGATGTTGTTCCCTACAAGGAACAATTGTTGTTCCCTATAGGGAACAACACTTTTCATGTGCATTTTTATTTGTTGTTCCCTAGGAACAACTGTTGTTCCCTGTAGGGTACAACACTTTTGTGTGTATTTTTCTTTGTTGTCCCCTACAGGGAAAAACTACTGTTCCCTATAGGGAACAACACTTTATGTGTGTATTTTTCTATGTTGTTCCCTATAGGGAACATCTGTTGTTTCCTATAGGGAACAACACTTTTCGTGTGCATTTTTCTTTTTTGTTCCCTACAGGGAACAACACTTTTCATGTGCCTTTTGTTTTGTTGTTCCCTACAGGGAACAACAATTTTCGTGTGTATTTTTCTTTGTTGTTCCCTACAGGGAACAGTTGTTGTTCCCTATAGGGAACAACACTTTTTTGCGTTTTTTTCTTTGTTGTTCCCTACAGGGAACAACTGTTGCTCCCTATAGGGAACAACACTTTTTGCGCATTTTTCTTTGTTGTTCCCTACAGAGAACAACTGCTATTCCCTATAGGGAACAACACTTTTCGTGTGTGTTTTTCTTTGCTGTTCCCTACAAGAAACAACACTTTTTACATATGTTTTCTTTTGTTGTTCCCTTCAGGGAATAACACCTTGTGAATATTTTTGAGAACACCCTTTCTTCCCCTTGCATGATCATTCCTAGCCCACCCCAGTTCACTCTTTATGATCTTCTTTATGGCATAAAAGTACAATACATATCTAAGCACAAGAAGTATGGAGTCTACTGAAGCAAGCAAATATCTTGAATATTATCATCTTTAACAAGATTGCTTTGTGATGATCAAAAAAGAAAGTACACAATTATTTGTATCACTTCACTGTCCTCATTTCCACTACAAATGAAATTGATTGATTATCTTTACCATGATGGTTCTCCCCCATCTCATATAATTCTCTCTGTTTATTATCAATAAGATTGTGGGTATATATATATTTTTTTCTATTGATATGTTCAAACGTCTTTCGCTATCCCTACTCTTGAGGAGTACTGAGCCACCCTCTATATATAAAACGGGGAGTGTTTAATAATATATATATATATATATATATATATATATATATATATATATATATATATATATATATTCACTAACAATTTTATGATTTTTTTCACAGATGGAGGATAGGGGGTCTCATCACGAGCTAGCCTACCATGATCATAAGGAAGGAGCGAAGAGGCATTCCCACTATGGCCACCACACAAGGGATATGATCTAATGGATGCATCAAGAAACAAAGTCCTTGGAACAGGGGGTCTCATCATGAGCTGACCTGACCACTTTCGCTACTTCCCAGTGAATGGAAATGTGTTTATCTAGTTACCATGCCAGCACATTGGTCTCTACTATGGACATCATAATGCACTTCCCTAATTATACATAGAGGACCATGGTTCCCAAGGGTTAGAAAGAAACTCTGTCGAGGCTATGGATGTCTGCAGACAAGAAAAGCTCTGCTTATGGTATTAAAGTTTTATTTTCTACATCAATAATTATTACAATTCCCTCTTCTTATGTTTCTAATTTTTTTCTACGGAGAGATTATGTCCCTAACTTACCTTGAACCTTTATGCATGAGTTAATATTTTAAAATCAATCACAACATTTTCAAGTGGAATAACGGCGGTAAAGTATCATCTCCTACGTATGCTATCCTTTTTCTTTATCGCATCACCTCACAACATCTTATCACTTATTAATAATTCTCGTTACATGCCTTGTTTTCATTACTCTAATATCCTTTATGATCCTTTCATTAATATACATACCTTGCCACTTTTATTACCCAATCCATCACCCCTGTACTTCGTCGCCAGCGCATCATCTTTTCATCCATTCGGTCGTAGGCGACCTATCATTTCGAGAGGGGGCGAGGACCTCCAGTATACTCATGCATGCGCTATCATCTTTTCATTTGATTTTGTAGAATAATACGACATCCCATAATCACAGAGCGTGTGGCATTATAATAGTCCTCGATAACGGTATTTATGTTTATAAAGCATCACCTGATAGAGCCATTACAACCATTTGTTGTTCCATCTCTTGACTCTGCTCGTTGTTGTGCTTTCTCCACTACACTAATCGTTTGCAGAAGTTAAGCATCATGGGAGGAAGAACAGTGCGCCAAGAACCTTTAACACTGGTTGTCTCCGATGAAGCCAGGGAAATTCTAGCTCGCGCAGATGGACAACATATTTTACAAGATTTCAACCCCCAATGAGGAAATCACCATCGAATTTTTACAGCATCTACAAAATCCTTGGTGAGAGGTACACAAATCACTGTAATAGATGTTGTGATAGCAGAAGTGTTTGGGTTGCTGGCAAAAGGACCAGAATGGGCTGACAAGTGATTAAGGCTACATGGCGCTATGGAGGTTTTTAGTAACGAAGAACAGGAGCTAATCAAGAAGGGTAAAGGCATTTGGCCATCTTCTCTCGGAGATCCATGGGGAGAACTAGCACGAATTGTACATAACTATATTACTTGCAATGGGCGTAGAGACGTGGTAAGGCTGTGACAACTCAAAATTTTAACAGTTTTAAAACAAAAATGCTCTCTTAATTTTCCTGCATTGTTGAATTCATTATTGTATGACACTGCCAAGAGGCTGAGATGGTCTCAACATCCAGAAACAGTAGTTAGCCACCATTGTCTGATCAGGTTAATAGTTAGTCACAACCTTGCCCAACAACAATCAACCTAGGATGATCTCATATTGGCCCTCGAAAGAGGTGAAAACCTGCCAGCACTTAACCTTGTTCCAAAAAGAAAAAGGACTTCCCTTTCAGGAAGAATACCTCATAAATGCAGACGATCTACAAGGTTGAAGTCAAAACAGGGAACGTCTGAAAATCCTCAAGGCAGCGCTAGTCAACCCATAGAATTATCCAGCCCGGTAAATGTACAAGACTTGCAACCAGAGTTAGAAGGACAAGATAACCCTGAACCAGAACCTAAGGAAGGAGCAGGGAATTCTGACGATGAATGAAGAAACGAAGTGGGACCTCCTCCAACACCAAATATGAGTTCTCAAGACAATCTGTTGCATGATTTCGAGACAGGGATGGCCCAAGTCTTGGCCAACATGAATGTCTACATGCAGCCTGAAGAACCGCTTAATCTTAACTTAGGAGAAACCCAATCTCCAGGGAATTTTGGATATACCAGAATTCTGTCTTCCTCAAAAGATACAAACTATGAAGTGGAAACAGATACAGAGGCTATTTAGGAATTAGAGAAATAATCTGGTGACACGCTCCCAGTGGAAAACAACCATGGAGATCTAGACACAAAAAACATAGGTCAAGAAGAGGAAGCATAGACAGAGATTATTCGGGAGTCTGATAATCAATCTAGAGACATGGTATTATTGGAACAAAGCCAGGGTGAACAAACAGGCTCTTTAGAGACAAAAGCTATTAATGAGACTATCAGCAGACCAGTTACTTCTCAAAAAAGGCATAGAGCCAAAACGAAATTGAAGAAGCTAAGAAAATAACACCAGAAACTTCGTAAGAACGTCAAAAGGCTATGAAGAAAAATGAAAGAAATCACAATGGGATAGGTTCCGAACAATACCCCTGAGGTAGTAAATGTGGTCGTACAAACAGAATTATATGAAGGTAGGGCTACAGGAACTCAAACTGAGCTCATACCTACTCAGACAATCGTCACTCAAGAAGGACTGCATGCAGATTTAGTAGACGTAGCTACTCAGATGGAGGTTTGGACCTCCTACAATAAAGAAGTATAGACAGAAGATATCCCCTCTTATAGCATAGGCACTCAGACGGACATACAAGCCAAAGACATTATGATGCACCATGACCCCCTTCTACTAAATCTTCAGGAGGAATTGGCACAAGCCCGGCTCGCGTTGGAACGATTTGAACAAGAAACCGTTTCTTGGCAAAAATATCAAGAGCTGCAGAAAAAACTTCAGGAAATGAATATAACAGAGAGCGAGACTTTTGACAGATGCAGAAAGGCGGAAGAAAAAATGGAAAAGATCAAGCTCAAGCCAGACAAAGTCATAAGTCAGAAAAACACCATCTGCTCATTATACTCGAATGCCCTGGCATGCAGGTCTCCTACCACCAATTATGCCTTATTTTTATTAGAACGATACCTGTTATTGAAAATTAAAGTCGTAAGAGCTGGTAAACCAATTGAATTAGGAACAATTGAAGATTTTATAAATTACTACAAGCAACATGATGTAAAGGTCCAAAGGCTTCTTTGTGAGTTTTATCTACACAACTTTATATCGGAGAACGAGGTGGACAAGAACCCTAACCCTTTTGTAGGAGATGTTCAATTCCAGGCTTTTATTTCGTTTGCAGTTAACCAATTGTTGTGGCTAGAAACAACCCCCCTTCTTATTTGGTGTTATTCCTAATGCTAAATAAGTGGAGACCCTTAGTTAAAAATCTAAAAAAATCAAAATCGTGTTTAAATTTCCTTTTCAAATAAAATTACCATCATAAGCTTAGAAAACCCCCTTGGAAATCTAAAAAAGCTAAGTTTTATGATAAGGTAAAATGCAAATCTTTCCTTAGGAAATATCGCATCGCATAAGATAGCAGGATGCCACCTTACAAGCACAATTCCAACATTTGCGAGATCGCGATATGCGATAATAAACAAATATTCAGCACAACTCACATTGAAACACTTTAAAATTTGCCGATATGCGATGACGTCGATCACCAGATCGCATTTCGCAGAAAACAGGTTAACAAAGATTGTTATACATAACATTCCTGCGATTCGCGATATTCCGATATTGCGATTTCGCGATAATGCGATGTCATGAGCTCTCAACTTTGCGATTTTGCGATTTTGCGATGTTGCGATGTTGTGAAGCAAATCGCAAAATCACTCCATCGCAGATCTCTCAGGCCGTTATTCAAGAAAAGTATTTTCCCTAAGCTGACACCTGGTTATGCGCTTTAATGCTAATAAATGAGGTAGTTGCCAGTTATTAATGGAATATGGGATCGTGCTTATTGAAAGAATCATTTCACGAAAGGTGGTATACTGCATATGTCTGCGGCATTTAAAACTTTCCCATTAACCTTGTCATTCATTTTCACTTCACTTGTGAATTGCAGGAACAGAGAGCAGAGGCCAATACGAAGCAATACACCGGATAAAATGGGAAAGAAAAGCAAAGCTCCGAGCATTGAAGAAAGGGAAATGGCGCCCTTATATACAGACACGGCCTGTAACAGAGACGCGGGAATAGCTACGTGGGAAGGCATGTATAATCTGCTCGAAGAGGAGAATCCCAGAGTAATGGAAGTAGTTGCTACCACGGGCTCAAATGGTTCTTCTGAAGCATCCCTTACAGAGCTAGCCTGCTCATTCTTACACCGGATAGCAGCAAGGCCAAAAATCCTCCCATACACAGACATGGTCAAGTGGGTACTGGACAACGTTGAGATCAGAAACAGACAGTTTAAAACTCAAGGTCAAGAGCTTTCAGAAGTATTATTTTTACAAATTTTGAACTTTATATCTGCTAAAAGGAAAAAGCGCAAAAGGCGAAAAACGCATCAAGGAAACCCGGATCAAGGAACGGAGAAAAATTGCTCGAAAAGGCAAGCTGCTAATTGCCCAATGACCTGCAAACTTCGAAAATTGCAAGAAAGTAACGATACAGACATATTGGAAGCAGAGAGCTTAAGAAAAGGCAAAAGTAATCCAAGAGTTAACCAAGTTAAACTTGGATTATTACTGGGCATACTTGGTAAAGCCACATAGCCAATGGATGACTGTTAAGTGTATCATTAATTCGGCCGAAAAGATGGCGCCAGCTCTTGTCGATTTGGTTTTCTCAGCTCAGCTAAAAGCGGAAGTCAGCCAGCCGACTCTTCTCAAACAGATGCTGCATGCGTGCGATTTCAAGGACCAAATACATAAGTAGTTTAATTTTAGATTCAATTTTAGCTTTAATTTTGTTTTTATTTTCCTAAAAAGAGGACGGTCATTTAAACAGCATCCTATATTTTTGTAATAATTTATTTTTAGAATTAGTTAGTAGTATTTAAACCCTTCTCATGCATTTAGAGAAGGGTCTTGAAATTTATCACAAACTTATCCCCAGAACATGCACTTCTGTACCCTATGAGGAGGTTTTGATGAATGAATGGAACTGGATTTATTGATGTTTGCATTTGATATCTGCTACCGATGTTGCACTTTTGTACTCTTAGTGGATGTTAGATCAAAGAGGAAATAAATCGCTATCGCTTGAAGCTCATGAGTAGGACTAGTTATAAATGGTATTTCTATCTCTTAACTATTTCTGCCTTGTGTTAGAGTGATTTCCAGTTCAGTTATTTATATATTAATGTATGAATGCCTGAGTTATCATTTGGCACTTTTGTACGGTGATAGCTATTTATTTATGTTTAGTGTATGAATAGCTCATTATGCGATATGTTTTTCACAACTGTTTCGTCTAACTTTTTATATGAAGTGGTTCATCTTTATTGAATTCTTTTCTCATAATAGCTGAATGATCTTTATTACCAGTTGTTGTTTGAAATCATTTTAGATCGCATATAGGAAAGGTTACACCCAAGGTTAGTGTAGATTTACATATTCTTGTTTATTAGAATATAATTATTAGATTAGAATTAGAGTAGAAGTATTCCATTTAGAAACTGTTAGAAACAGAAATATCAATTTTTCCTACACACACACACTGAAATTGGGAAACTGGTCCCATATCCCCAGTCGGACCCACTATACCAAACGGAAAAGGAGTTGCCAACCAAGGTCTGGACCGGGCAGGTATCCCCCTTGTTGTAGACCCGATTTTCGGGGCTTCAACATATTTGGCGCTAGAAGGAGGGCCCGAACTATGAATGGCAAGTAAATCTAAATCTAAATACCATTCTGAGAGTAAATCGCCCTCACCATCTCCTCCGACTTCTCCATTGCATTCAGAAACCTTAAATCCAGAGTTAGAAGTCGCTGGATCAACAGCCGCTGCTACAAACCCTGACATTTCAGAACAATCTACTATTGAACCTCCTAAAGTTGAATCTTTAATTCACAAACTTCAGCGATTTTCAATATCTCCTCAAAAGTTTGATAAATCTCAAGGCAGCGTGACTTCGCAATATAATCCTGCTCATCCTCTTACCAGGTTAAAGAGTGAAAAGTTTGGTGTTCAGCCAACCGAATTACCTCTACCTACTAGGAAGAGAGAAAGAAAGTCTCCTAAAGGATCTGATAGTGAGACTCTTTCATCATCATCATCCATCTCAACCTCTTCACCGCGAAGTCAACCATCCACTCCACTTCAGATCATCGTCCATCAGCCTATTGCAACTTCCTCAACTCCTTCTCAACCATCTGGAGTCATAATATCCTCATCTTCTCAACCACAAGGATCATCTTCTGCACTTTCCTCTGTTAGTAGTTCAGCAATGGCCCAAACTCCATGGAATAACCCAGGGGCAGTCTTAATGCCTGCACCCTTGAGTCAGATACTGGCCCATCCTGAAAAATGGCTGCCTAAGTTTAATCCTGAGGCAGACATGCTAACAGAAGAACATACAAATAAATTTATGCTATCCATAAATCTCAATGGAGTTACCAATGAAGATGCTGTTGTTCGACTTTTTCCTTATACTCTGCAAGGAACAGCCGGATCATGGTATTTCTCATTACCATCTGGATCTATTACTAGTTGGGACATCTTCCAAGAACAATTCTTGACCAAGTTTGGTGATGACAGGTCTACAGCGACACTGATCAATGACTTGTCTAACCTTAGGGCCGAGTCAAGAGAACCTATCAAAGATTTCAATTTACATTTCAATAAAATCTTAAACAAAATTCCTACTGCTTCTCAGCCTAGTGAAGAAGTGCGAAGTGAATGGTACATTACTGCTTTACCATCAAACTTAGCAATCTTTGTTGATAGGGCTAACAAACCAACCTTAGTTGAAAACATGAAGGAAGCAATAGCAGTAGAGAAACGTATTACGGCCTTAGAAAAGAAAAACGCGATGGAAGAACAAAAATCTAAGAAGGTTTCTTTCAAAGAAGATCCCAAGAAAAACAACCAAAAGATCCATTTGATTTAGAAGGATTACAAAAAGTTTTGAAGACCATGTCTAACAAAATGGTCGACATCAAGAAGCAAGTAGAAAAAACTTCTTCTAAAAAGCCATACAGGCCTTTTAAAAGAAATCCTTCAACTGATTCCAAACCCCCTAACGATATTTCAAATGCTGAATCAGAAGAAGAAGAAGAGGAAAACGCTACTGAAGAGCATATTGATGAAGAAGAAGTTGTAGAATTGCAAGGTATGTGGGATTTCATCCTCCCAAATGAAGAGGATCAGGAAGCATTCCCGGTTAGTACTCGTAGTAGAAATCAGCTTGATCCTCCTCAACCTACACCTAAGCCAAAGAGCACAAGCTCGATGACTAAGGATAAAGTCGCAGCCAAGAAAACATCACCTAAAGCGACTCAAACCAGCCTAGTCCAAACAGACACATCTACTCCATCTAAAACGTTAATCGTTTCGGATGAAATGGAGTACAATATCGTAGAAGACACGAAAAAGACTAGGGCCAATATTAGTCTTTTGAATTGAGCAAGTTAAAACACCAGCAGAAAGTACTTTTGAAAGAATTATATGCTGTGCCAGTGGCACCTTTACCAGCTGTTGTAATCTCTCAAGCTTCTCATGATATAGGAAGACCTCCAACTAGTACGATGAATAAAGTTGATCCAAATGATATCGCATTAATTGGAGGAAGATCGAGATCGCATACCCCCCTGTTTCTCCTTATGAAATCTTCAATAAAAATGTGCATAATTGCTTAGTCGATTATGGAGCTTCATCAAATATTTTGCCAAGATCAATTTGTGCAAAATTGAATGTTCAACCACAGAAATTCGATGTGCGCATAGTTCAGCTAGATTGATCGCAAGTTGAAGTGATTGGCGAGTTAAATCAAGTTACCATAAGGCTGTCTCAAGTTACCATAAGGCTGTCATCCAACCCAAAGGTATGTCAAGTCATCGACATTTTAGTTGCTGATATTCCTGAATTTTATGGCTTAATTATTAGCAGAGATTGGTCAGAAAAACTTCATGGATACTTTGCCATTGATTGGTCGCACATGTGGCTCCCTTACAATGGTAAACCCAATCAAATTAAAGTTGAATGCGAGCGACATCAGAAATACATAGTAACAGAACTCGAGGGAGAAAACGAACCAGTAGCATATAATTCTAACATCATTGGCAACTATTCAGTAGATTCTTTCCTAGGAAATTTTAATGCTCATTCTTCACCTTACCTAGAACATTCTGTTTTATCTCAAGTAGAAAATTTCTCTCAATCAGATAGTTCTAAATGCATTAATTTTATAGATAGTCATGTAAATAAATCTTTGTTTTGGAAACTATTTTTTGATGGTTCTAAGTCTAACGAAGGAGCAGGATCATGATGCGTATTAGTAAGCCCAGAGGGAGATAAGACCATGCTAACTTGTAGACTCGAATTCGAGTGCACCAACAATACTGCAAAATACGAAGCTCTAGTCCAAGGGTTGTACAAGGCAATCGGATTAGACGTCAAATACCTGCAAGTTTTCGGAGATTCTGAAATTGTAATCAGACAGGTATGAAATACTATACACTGTTTATCAGGTCATTTAAAACATTACCAATCTTTAGTTCAAGATCTGACTGAACATTTTATAGCATTTAATATTTCATCAATTCCCAGACTCCAGAATGCTAGCGCAAACCTCTTAGCCAACGTAGCTTCTAAGCTCATTCCTTCAGAAGATTTTAGCCCTGATCGATTTTCAATTGAGTTAATTTTTAGACCATCTATCCCTGATAACATCACTAATTAGAGGATCTTCAATGACGATCCTGATATCGTGAGTTTTCTCACATCTGAAGGATCCTACACCAATCAAATAATTGACGAAGACCAACATGACCAACAATTGCAACAGGATAGTACTAACAATACTATACCTAAATCAGTAGTCAAATTAGAAGACCTTTATGATTTAAAAGATCGATTCAAAAGATATACCAATTCAAAACTCCAAAGTTCAACTTTGAATTATGAATCAGTCAATCTAGGAACTTATGCTAAACCACAAAACATTAACCTAGGCTTTAGCCTAGCCCCCGAAGAGAAATTAGCATATATTCGTCTTTTGAAACAATACAAAGGTGTTTTTGCCTGGAATTATGATGAACTCAAAACATACGACACCTCCATCATCCAAGATACTAGCCCAATGATCGATAATGAAAGACCTGTCCAACAGAAGTTGAGAAAGATCCATCCAAATTTAGAAAACCAGATTAAAACTGAACTCAATAAGTTATTGAAAGCCAAAATAATCTTTCACGTTAGACATTCTAAATGGGTTTCCAATATGGTACCTGTTAGAAAGAAAAACGGAGATGTCAGAATCTGCATTGACTTTCGAAACCTTAACAAGGTCTGCCAAAAGGATAATTTTCCTTTGCCTCCCATGGAACAAATACTGCAGGAGTTGCGGGCTCATAATTAATATCATTCTTAGATAGATTCTCGGGATACAACCAAGTGTTGGTACACCCCAACGATCAATTGAAAACGACATTCAGAACTAAATGGGGCACATACGCATATCAAAAGATGCCATTTGGTTTGATTAACGCGGGTGCAACATTTCAGAGAGCCATGGACATTGCATTCAAAGGGTTAGTTAACAAATCAGTGGTAATATATTTGGATGATATAACTGTTTATTCCAAGAAACGAAACAACCATCTCAGGGATTTAAAACAAATCTTCCAACGTTGTTTAAGGTATGGGATTTCGCTTAACTCGAAAAAATCCTTTTCGACATTGAGTGAAGGAAAACTTCTAGGATTCATAGTGTCAAAATCTGGAATTCACATTGATCCTGACAGAATCAAAGAAATTTCCGCAGTCCCCCTACCTCACAACAAGAAAGCCATGCAATCTTTCCTTGGCCAGATCAACTTTGTAAAGAGATTCGTTCTAGACTTTTCAAGAATTGTGTCTCCTTTACAAGCCATGATTAAAAAGAACGCAAACTTTAAATGGGGCCAAGATGAACATGAGGCTTTCAATCTGATCAAACAAGCCATTATCAATGCTCCATCGTTAGCTACTCCAAATTTTTCTGATTCTTTTATTTTGTACACTTTTGCCTCAGATAGATCATATGCTGCAATACTCACTCAAGCAAATCAAGAAAAGGCGGAAGCCCCAATTGCTTTTTTCAGTTCCAATTTACAAGGTGCTGAATTGAATTATTCAGATGTGGAAAAACAAGCTTATGCTGTTTTTAAAGCAATTAAATATTTCAGACCTTTTTTACTCAAAACACATACCAAGATCATAGTACCGTTTCCAGCGGTAAGAAATCTTCTAGTACAGAAGGATGTGGGTGAGAAAAGGGCCAATTGGGTTACTACCTTACAAGAATATGATGTTGAAATCAAACCAGCAAGTATTGTAAAAGGCCAAGGCTTTTGTAAAATGCTGGCAGGAACATCACTAATACCCGAAAATCCATCTGAAGAGGTACAAGTGTACGAGGTAAGCCTAAACGATGTTGAGTCATTATATGCTGATATTATTTATTATTTAAAAAATGGATATGTCCTTCAAATCTTGACCACACCAAGAAAAGAGCCCTGAGGATAAAAGCCAAACAATATCAACTTGTAAATGATGTTCTTTTCAGAATAGATTATGATTCTGTTCTTCTTAGATGTCTTGAGAAAACTGAAGCTGAAAAAGTTTTGCAGGAACTCCACGATGGGCCAGCAGGTGGACACTACGCTGGAGATGCAACTGCTCACAAAATTTTACGCGCAGGCTATTACTGGCCCACATTATTTAAAGACGCACATAACTACGTAAGGAAATGTCAAGTCTACCAAACTGCTGCTGGAAGACAAAAGAAACCATCCTTGCCACTGCAACCAGTTACTATTGAACAACCTTTCGATTAGTGGGGATTGGACATAATAGGTGAGATCGTTCCTCATTCTTCTAAACATCATAGATACATCCTTACAGCAACAGATTACTTTACCAAATGGGTAGAAGCAGTTCCACTCAAGACGGCTAATGCTGAAAACATCATTGAATTCATAGATCAGTTCATAATCACCAGGTTTGGATTGCCTTCAACTTTAATGTTTGATAATGCATCATACTTTTTTGGGAATGCAATGACTGAGTTTTCACTCAAAAGAGGTTTCAAACTTAAATATTCTGCCAATTACTATCCGCAGGGCAATGGTTTAGTTGAGTCCACAAATAATAACTTAATCAGAATCATCAAACGAACCATTGACCAAAATCATAAGAATTGGCATAAGTCTTTAATATATGCTTTATGGGCAGATCGAATAACGCTGAAAGCCTCTATCGGCACTTCTCCCTTTAATTTAGTTTATGGGAAAGAAGTAGTTCTTCCAACACACCTGACAATTCCCTCTTTAGCCTTAGTTCAGTACATTGATGAAATACCAACTTCTTCTTTACAACTTAGGCAGCTGGAATGTTAAGTTATGGTATGTTCTATGCTTACAACAGTTTACTTCTTTTTCTTATTATATTCCACCGATTAGCAATCACATGTACATAAAGTAAAGTGCAGATAGAACATTAAACGATCGACAGAAAACAAACCAAGACAAGAGACACAAGATGTGGCGGCTAGCCAGGGACAAACCCCACAATGTGTGGGGAAACCCTTTGATCAAATCTTCTTTTATCTTCAATAATTCAGCAGAGAGAAATAGTACAATAAATCTGATTCATATCAGCAGTAGCAAACCCTAGATCAGCAGCATCAGCATTAGCGGCTTCATTATCAAACTAGGGCAGACCATATCTCACAAACCGACCGTCGGATTGACTTCATTCCACCACCAAAAGTTTCGGCTTCCAGAGGAGGTTCAGATGAACCTACAGCGCAGTTCAGATGAGGAGATCTTCTAGGCCACGCAAGTCAATCTTTACTTCTGCAGTTGCAGCTTCAGTTTCAGCAGTTTCCAGCTTCAAACTAGGGCAGTCGATATCTTGCAAACCGTTCGTCGGATTGACTTCATTCCACCACCAAAAGTTACGGATTTCAAAGGAGGTTCAGATGAACCTACAATGCAGTTCCAAAGAGGAGATCTTCTAGGCCACGCAAGTCAATCTTTACTTCTGCAGTTGCAGCTTCAGTTTCAGCAGTCTCCGACTTCAAACTAGGGCAGTCGATATCTTGCAAACCGTTCGTCGGATTGACTTCATTCCACCACCAAAAGTTGTGGCTTTCAAAGGAGATTCAGATGAACCTACAACGCAGTTCCAAAGAGGAGATCTTCTAGGCCACGCAAGTCAATCTTCACTTCTGCAGTTGCAGCTTCAAATTCAACAGCTTCCGGCTTCACATGTGTGAGAGAGAGAGACCCATTTCAGCGCAGTAGAGAAGAGACTCATATCTGCGCAGTAGAGAGAGAGAGATGTGATGAGATGAGTGAGTCCAAATGAGGAAAAGTCCTCTTATATTTATACACAACGTTGGTGGGTGAATAGATGCGACTATTGGGCTTCTGAGCCTACATGAGTTGTAGGTCGACTTGATAATAATTCCATAATCAAAATAAATTCATATCTCCATGAATACTTATCGGAATTGGATGATCTTTATATCAATCTTACACCTCTCGACGAGAGGAATCTAATAAAAATATTATCAGCCATGAATAAGATGACCCACATGAAGTTTTTCCCTGGTTGCCAATTTTAACACTCCCTCTCAACCATGGAGAACTTCATCTGTAATCTGTTTATCGGTCATTACTTTTCATCCATCCATCAAATGCACTGCCCTGTACAGCCTGACCCTTGCCCTGCTCTGCTCTATTCTGCCTGTTCTGCTTTGTCTTGTTCTGCCGTGCACTGATCTGTACTGTTTTGCTTTGTTCTGCTCTGCTTTTGTCCGAATTATGAAGAAGAAGAAATGGTCGAGGATGTATCATACTGACTCAAAGTCAGTCTCAGAGTATGTACCACTGGTCCCAGACCAGTCTCAACCAACCCAAAGTCAGCGTCATAGTGAGTACAACTCCAATGGTCCCAGACCAATATCATCCTCCACTGACTCAAAGTCAATCTCAGAGTATGTACCACTGATCCCAGACCAGTCTCAACCGACCCGAAGTCAGCGTCATAGTATGGTACAACTCTTACCACTGGTCCCAGACCAGTATCATTGATCCCAGATCAATGGAGGTCATCCTAGCGTAGGGAGTACGGTAGTTACAACGATGCATCCATCGGCACTACTATGGTCCCTAACTTCATTTCCCTGCTCATTGATCAGATGAGAGGTACTTCCCATGAGTCCTAGACTGCATGGGTAGGATGCCTCGACAAGAGAACTAATCAATCCTGTCCTCACATGAGAACACATCAATCCCTCTACAATTGCCATGGAGAACACATCAATCCAGGCTTCACAGGAGAACACATCAATCCTGCTACAATCGCCGTGGAGAACACATCAATCTAGGCCTCACAGGAGAACACATCAATCCTGCTACAATCGCCGTGGAGAACACATCAATCCAGGCTGCCATGGAGAACACATCAATCCAGGCCTCACGGGAGAACTAATCATCCTGCTACACAGGAGAGCGAATCATCCTGTTCCACAAGAGAGCGAATCATCTTGTCCCACAAGAGAGCGAATCATCTTGTTCCAGTGTGCACCACCAGGGGAGGGTGAGTCACCCTGTGGTCATATGTTGCTCCAGTAGGAACTGCAAGCCCTCAGAGCTCCCAGAGCTCAATGTATGCAACATGCAGGACCCTTGTACAAAGGTTTCTTGCCGACTCCAAGTCGTTTGGGAAAATCACAGATTAGATCTTTCCTCGGGGCTTTGACAAGATGTATCAACCTGTACATCATCTTAATGTGATGGAACTTCCTTGCTCATCGACATACCATATCCCAGATGATGTCTATCTGCTGGAGCAATTGACGAATACGGGATTCCTCAATAATCGAATCCCACCTCTGGTTGTTACAAAGAATCACAGTGGTATCCAATGTAAATCCAAACAGCTCACTAAAGAGCTTTCGCAACTAGACTGCCTCACACGAGGTTATGCTAGCAACAATATATCCTGCTTCGGCGGTGCTCAAAGCCACCGACTTCTGCTTCCTGCTCATCCAGGATATCGAAGAAGATCCCAAGGTGAAACAGTACCCGAAAGTTCTCTTACGGTCCACCACACTGCCTGCCCAATCAACATCAGTATATCCAAGTAGTCTCACATCTCTGACAGTGTATCTTAATCCATGAGAGATTGTGTCCTGAAGACATCTCAGAACATTCCTGGCATCAATCCAGTGAGGCTCAACCAAATATGAGCTCACAATGATAACTGCAAAACATATGTTCGGATGGAGGTTCACCAAGAACATCAATGCGAATGAGTTTTTTTGAAACTCAGAGGCATTTCCCAAATCTGGTCCGACATCACTACCATATAACTTCTAAAAGTTAAGATCCTCGAGGTAGTCACAGGCTTGCAGTCCATCATACCGAATCTTTCACATATTTTCCTTGAGATAGGAAAATTTCCCTTGGCTTCTGCCACACTTCAAGTCCTTGGTCCTTCATTTCAAATTCAGAAGCCATCTCCCTCTTACATTTGTGAATGAGAGGGTTTGCACCTGTTAGAAAGAGGTCATCCACATACAACACCAGTATGAGAGGCTTGTCATCTTCAACCTTAAAGTAAAGGTTAGGATCAAATTCACTCCTAGTGAATCCCATCTTCATTAAGTAGCTATCGATCCTCTCATACCATGCTCGGGGTGTTTGCTTCAGCCCATAAAGAGCCTTCTTCAACCTGCATACATGAGATTTTCAATCATAAATCTCAAATCCTTCGGGTTGCTCCACGTAGACCTCTTCTTTGATCGAGCCATGCAAGAACGCAGTCTTGACATCCATATGATGTAGGTTCCATCCTTTTGAAGCGGCAAGGGCTATGATCGAGCGGATGGTCGTATATCTGGCAACAGGTGCAAATATCTCATCATAGTCTATACCTTCCTTTTGGGAGAAACCTTGAGCCTTATACTTTTTCGTGCTTCCATTTGCTGCATGCTTTATCTTGTAAAGCCATTTTGAAGTAACAACAGTCTTGTCATGGGGTCTGGGAACTACTTCCCAAACATCATTCTTTATGATAGACTCATATTCTTCGGACATAGCATCCTTCCATACTTGATGCTTGACGGCATCTGAGAATGACGAAGGCTCATTTTGTATGATCGTGCTCATGATGGTGAGGTATCCTTGATACCTATTAGGTTTCTTACTTTCACGAAAGGTTCCTCGGGGTGCAGCATGTCCTTCAGCATCATCAAGTAACCCCTTAAGCCATGAAGGCCTCTTCCTAGAAGAGGAAGGCTCATATGGAGGAGGATCAATCGGATCCATGGGTTCTTCTACATCAGGCATTGATTCATCATCCTTTTCTTTCGGTTCCCTGGTGTTGGCTTCTTGAGAGCTCCTCAAAGTCAGAAGATTGATCACCTTCTGAGAGCCATATCTTCGTCAAAGGTGACATCATGACTAATTATGACTTCCCTTTGACCGGCTACATAGATTCTATAGCCTTTAGTATTTTCACCATAGCCCACGAAAATTCCCTTCTTTCTAGATGCTCCCAATTTATTTCTTTTCTCTTTCGGCACATGAAAATATACAAGGCTTCCAAAAAATTTAAAATGAGAAACATCAGGTTTCTTACCGGTGAATTTTTCTTCAGGAGTCTTGGAACCCAATGCTTGATGAGGGCATCGATTTTGTACATATACGGCAGTGTTTGCAATTTCAGCCCATAGAAACTTTGGAAGTCTTTGATCATGTAGCATGGCCCGGACAGCTTCCATCATCGTGTGGTTCTTCCTTCTCACCACACCATTCTGCTCAGGAGTATGTGGTGTAGTAGTCTCCCTCTTAATGCCAACCTCATGTGTGCCTGAGTAAACCAATTGTAATATATCGGAGGTCTTGCTTTGGCTTGAGGGGAATGGTCCCCTTTTGAGCTTTCCTTAGGCACATCCTGGACATACACCTTCTTTCTCTACTTGGAATTCGGGCATCTCTGTTACCATCTGTCTTACATCGGGTAGAGCTTTGTAATGAAGGTGGGCAAACCTCCGATGCCAAAGTTCGGACTAAAGAGATGTGTCACAAGACATGACACCTAGCGGACTTCCATCGACCTGATATAATGAATCAACACTAAACCCAAGAGTAAAGGCATCTTTAACATTATTTTTCCATATACATACCTTGCCATTGCTGAAGGTTACCTTGAAGCCTTTGTCTTCCATTGCCAAGATGGACACCAGGTTCCTTTTGAGGTCAGGTGCATTTAATACATCCTAGAATTTCTAGCCTTCTTGAATGCTTGTCCTCTTCCTTGATTCCCAGCTCTCCTCTTACCTTTGTTGTTGAATTTTTCATTCCTTTGATTGCCATCAGAGGGATTTCGAGTTGCACGACTGCATACTGTACCATGCTTCTCTAATCATGATTATCATCATGCTGCCCATGTCCATGATTTTATCCATCATAACGCTGCTCAAACTAGTGTGCATCATCATCATGCTATCCTATATGTGCATGATCTCATGTTGCCCTTTATGTCCATGATCTCATACATAGTGACTTGCTTTATCGCAAATGTAACATCGTCATT
Organism: Pinus tabuliformis; assembly: GCA_031772625.1. Classification (NCBI taxonomy): domain Eukaryota; kingdom Viridiplantae; phylum Streptophyta; class Pinopsida; order Pinales; family Pinaceae; genus Pinus; species Pinus tabuliformis. The sequence continues at coordinate 661,599,008 of CM062810.1, read as the reverse complement.
TTCTTCTAGCCTTAGGTCTAGCCTTTCCTTTTGATTTAGTCTCGGAATTATTTCTTTTTTTTGCATGAGAAGAAAAGGCAGCAGGAGGACCTTTAGGCATGGGCATTTCTTGTTCTTCTACCCTTGTTTGTTCTTGAATGCATCTAGCCATTAATTCCTCGAAACCAGGAATTACATTATAGTTCAAAACAGTAGTCTTGAACACATACCATTCAAATGGCAATCCTCCAAGAGTTGTGAGTGCCATTTCTCTGTCAGTAATAGTTTCCCCAATAGATAGGAGATCGTTCTTGATCTCGGTGATTCTTAAGAAGTATGCTTGCATACTTTCATCTTTACCCTTCTTGATGCATCATTAACTTTAAATAAACTCACCAGTCTATCGTAGATTTCCTTGGAGGTGTCCAGTTCAGAGATGTAGGCCACCAAGTGCTTGTCGATAGAGTCCCGGATGATCTTCTATTGTTTTGACTTCTCCATTTTTTCATTTGTTCCAGGCAGTAGCGGATGCATTTGACGGAGGCTCAACAATATTGCCTCTCACATGATCCAACACTCCTTGATTTTCAAGGGTTAGATCGATAGACATCTTCCATCCGTGATAGTCAGCTTTCTCACGGAGCTTGTCTTCAGCAGGAAAGAGTGTTGAGGACCCCATAGTTCTTTTAGGATAGCCTTGCCAATATTCTCTTCGATGATTGCTCTTGCTCTTGCTCGGGCTTTGTCTTCACCTCTGCTCCGATACCATTTTAAGTTATGGTATGTTCTATGCTTATAACAATTTACTTCTTTTTCTTATTATATTCCACTGATTAGCAATCACATGTACATAAAGTAAAGTGCAGATAGAATATTAAACGATCGACAGAAAACAAGCCAAGACAAGAGACACAAGATGTGGCGGCAAACCGACCGTCGGATTGACTTCATTCCACCACCAAAAGTTTCGGCTTCTAGAGGAGGTTCAGATGAACCTACAGCGCAATTTAGATGAGGAGATATTCTAGGCCACGCAATTCAATCTTTACTTCTGCAGTTGTAGCATCAGTTTCAGCAGTTTTCGGCTTCAAACTAGGGCAGTCGATATCTTGCAAACCGTTCGTCGTATTGACTTCATTCCACCACCAAAAGTTGCGGCTTTCAAAGGAGGTTCAGATGAACCTACAACGCAGTTCCAAAGAAGAGATCTTCTAGGCCACGCAAGTCAATCTTTACTTCTGCAGTTGCAGCTTCAGTTTCAGCAGTTTCCGGCTTCAAACTAGGGCAGTCGATATCTTGCAAACCGTTCGTCGGATTGACTTCATTCCACCACCAAAAGTTGCGGCTTTTAAAGGAGGTTCAGATGAACCTACAGCGCAGTTCCAAAGAGGAGATCTTCTAGGCCACGCAAGTCAATCTTTACTTCTGCAGTTGCAGCTTCAAATTCAACAGCTTCCGCTTCACATGTGTGAGAGAGAGACCCATTTCAGCGCAGTAGAGAAGAGACTCATATCTGCACAGTAGAGAGAGAGAGATGTGATGAGATGAGTGAGTCCAAATGAGGAAAAATCCTCTTATATTTATACACAACATTGGTGGGTGAATAGATGCGACTGTTGGGCTTCTGAGCCTACATGAGTTGTAGGTCGGCTTGATAATAATTCCATAATCAAAATAAATTCATATCTCCATGAATACTTATCGGAATTGGATGATCTTTATATCAATCTTACACCTATCGACGAGAGGAATCTAATAAAAATATTATCAACCATGAATAAGATGACCCACATGAAGTTTTGCCCTGGTTGCCAATTTTAACATGGAATTAATTATTTTATTTTTTTGTTAATGGAAAACCTGTGAGCAATTTATGAAACCGAGCTAGTCCGAAACGTCGGTTTCATAAATTGCTCACAGGTTTTCCATTAACAAAAAAAAAATTCTGCCAGCCTGTATGGGATGGAATTAATTAAATTAGAAGAACAGCGAGAACGGGCTAAAGTAAATCACGCTCGTCATCAAGCATTGGTGAAAGCCTCTTTTGATTCCAATATGGTATCCAGAAAAGATTTTCAGATGGGAGATCTAGTTTTAAAATGGGACAAGGCTCATGAAGAAAAGGGAAAACATACAAAATTTCAAAGAATGTGGCTTGGTCCTTTTCAAATTGTAGAAGTCGTAGGTCCGTCTACCTTCATGTTACAAGATTTAACAGGAAAAAGAGATTCTCTACCTGTTAATGGTCAAATTCTCAAGAAATATTTTCCATAGAAGATCAATGTTCTATTTTTGTAGAGTAGTTGTTTTTCTTTTCATAATAAAACCAGTTGTAAATGGTTACTTTTGGCATTTACGAAAAAGACACCAATTCTCTTTCAAATTTTGATCTTTCGCTTGTATAAATAGCAAATCTTTTGGAAAATTGATCTTTATTATTGAAAGATACAGTTAAAAACTCTAGCCTAGATATGATACTAGTTTCAACTTCATAAAATTTGATGAAAACAACCTTTAGTGAGAAATTGTTTATATCGGTGCAATGAAAGGTATCAATAACAAAATAAAGATTCTCTGTAGAACAGCTATTTCCAAAAAACTCTACTATTGTCGTCCAGAGCTATTTTAAGGAAACAATGACTTCCTCCCTACTAAGGAAATCACAACTTTCAGAGGAACAATCCAAGGATACACTTTATCCTAAAGAGTGATAGGTCTCATCACGAGCCGACTTATCATAATCACAGATATTATAACTTGCTGACTTTGCCAATACTGCATACCACAACAGGGCAAAGACTCGAGATTGTTGTGATCGAAAGACAAGGGTTCTCATCACGAGCCAGCTTGTTCAACAAATTTATAAATCAAGTGAATGACTGTGTCATAAATTGGCTATCAAACCAAGACATTTCTCTTTAAGAACAAAAAGAAAACCAAATCAATAAGTGTGGATGTGGATTCTTCTTTGAGAATTGTAGGTTTCTTTAAGTAGGGTAAAGGATCATTGCTGGGTAACAGGTAACCCTGTCGAGGCTATAAACCCCTGCTGGCAGCAGATGCTCTACCTACGAAAAATGAGCATATTTAAATTTGGTTTACAGAGAAGACTTTGTTTTATCTTTACAAGCCAAGTAATGACTGATGTAAATACAAGGACTAGCTTGAGGCAGCAAATAATCAAAGTTGAAAATAGTTGAAACAAAATGTCATTGACAAGTTAGAATATAATGTATTTTATCTTTCTATAATAAAGTTTAACTTTCTGGGAAATTTTCTGTTTTGGAAGTTTTGAAAATTCAAAAAAGCAGCAAAGATAACTGGTTCTTCCAAGTGAATCGCCAATTGTTGTGGCCAGCAACAACCCCCCTTCTTATTTAGTGTTATTCCTAATACTAAATAAGTGGGGACCCTTAGTTAAAAATCTAAAAAAATCAAAGTAGTGTTTAAATTTCCTTTTCAAATAAAATTACCATCATAAGCTTAGGAAACCCCCTTGGAAAATCTAAAAAAGCTAAGTTTTATGATAAGGTAAAATGCAAATCTTTCCTTAGGAAATATCGCATCGCATAAGATAGCGGGATGCCACCTTACAAGCACAATTCCAACATTTGCGAGATCACGATATGCGATAATAAACAAATATCGCATCACATTCAGCACAACTCACATTGAAACACTTTAAAATTTGCCGATATGCGATGACGCCGATCGCCAGATCGCATTTCGCAGAAAATAGGTTAACAAAGATTGTCATACATAACATTCCTGCGATTTGCGATATTGTGATATTGCGATTTCGTGATAATACAATAATGCGATGTCATGAGCTCTCAACTTTGCGATTCTGCGATTTTACAATGTTGCGATCTACGATGTTGCGAAGCAAATCGCAAAATCACTCCATCGCAGATCTCTCGGGCACATTATTCAAGAAAAGTATTTTCCCTAAGCTGACACATGGTTATGCGCTTTAATGCTAATAAATGAGGTAGTTGACAATTATTAATGGAATATGGGATCGTGCTTATTGAAAGAATCATTTCATGTAAGGTGGTATACTGCATATGTCTGCGGCATTTAAAACTTTCCCATCAACCTTCCTTGTCATTCATTTTCACTTCACTTGTGAATTGCAGGAACGGAGAGTAGAGGCCAATACGAAGCAATACGCCGGATAAAATGGGAAAGAAAAGCAAAGCCCCGAGCACTGAAGAAAAGGAAATGGCGCCCTTGTATACAGACACAGCCTGTAACAGAGACGCGGGAATAGCTACGTGGGAAGGCATGTATAATCTGCTCGAAGAGGAGAATCCCAGAGTAATGGAAGTAGTTGCTACCGCGGGCTCAAATGGTTCTTCTGAAGCATCCCTTACAGAGCTAGCCTGCTCATTCTTACACCGGATAGCAGCAAGGCCAAAAATCCTCCCATACACGGACATGGTCAAGTGGGTACTGGACAGCGTTGAGATCAGAAACAGACAGTTTAAAACTCAAGGTCAAGAGCTTTCAGAAGTATTATTTTTACAAATTTTGAACTTTATATCTGCTAAAAGGAAAAAGCGCAAAAGGCAAAAAACGCATCAAGGAAACCCGAATCAAGGAACGGAGGCAGTTTCCTAGCGCTAATCGCGCATCGCTGAGAAAAATTGCTCGAAAAGGCAAGCTGCTAATTGCCCAGTCACCTGCAAACTCCGAAAATTGCAAGAAAGTAACGATACAGACAGATTGGAAGCAGAGAGCTCAAGAAAAGGCAAAAGCAATCCAAGGGTTAACCAAGTTAAACTGGGATTATTACTGGGCATACTTGGTAAAGCCACATAGCCAGTGGATGACTGTTAAGTGTATCATTAATTCGGCCGAAAAGATGGCGCCAACTCTTGTTGATTCGGTTTTCTCAGCTCAACTAAAAGCGGAAGTCAGCCAGCCGACTCTTCTCAAACAGATGCTGCATGCGTGCGATTTCAAGGACCAAATACAGAAGTAGTTTAATTTTAGATTCAATTTTAGCTTTAATTTTGTTTTATTTTCCTGAAAAGAGGACGGTCATTTAAACCGCATCCTATATTTTTGTAATAATTTATTTTTAGAATTAGTTAGTAGTATTTAAACCCTTCTCATGCATTTAGAGAAGGGTCTTGAAATTTATCAAAAACTTATCCCCAGAACATGCACTTCTGTACCCTCTGAGGAGGTTTTGATGAATGAATGGAACAGGATTTATTGATGTTTGCATTTGATATCTGCTACTGATGTTGCACTTTTGTACACTTAGTGGATGTTAGATCAAGAGGAAATAAATCGTTATGCTTGAAGCTTATGAGTAGGACTAGTTATAAATGGTATTTCTATCTCTTAACTATTTTTTCCTTGTGTTAGAGTGATTTCCAATTCAGTTATTTATATATTAATGTATGAATGCCTGAGTTATCATTTGGCACTTTTGTACGTTGATAACTATTTATTTATGTTTAGTGTACGAATAGCTCATTATGTGATATGTTTTTCACAACTGTTTCGTCTAACTTTTTATTCGAAGTGGTTCATCTTTATTGAATTCTTTTCTCATAATAGCTGAATGATCTTTATTACCAGTTGTTGTTTGAAATCATTTTAGATCGCATAGAGGAAAGGTTACACCCGGGTTAGTGTAGATTTACATATTCCTGTTTATTAGAATATAATTATTAGATTAGAATTAGAGTAGAAGTATTCCATTTAGAAACTGTTAGAAACAGAAATATCAATCTTTCCCACACACACACACTGAAATTGGGAAACTGGTCCCATATCCCCAGTGGGACCCGCTATACCAAACGGAAAAGGCGCTGCCAACCAAGGTCCGGACCGGGCAGGTATACCCCTTGTTGTAGACCCAATTTTTGGGGCTTCAACACCAACTCAAATGGTATAAATCTTATAATGCATTTGAAATACAGGAACATCAATTGGATCTTTGGGCGAGAAGTGAACCTAAACACCCCTTACAACTGTTTGCCAACCATAAGAGTCTGATGACACAAGAAGGGGTGATTAAAAATTTAGGGCCCATACATAAGGAGATTGTGCAGAAAGGAATGTCATATTTCCTCTCCATTCAAGTATGATCTCTGACTGCATCTAAGCTCAGATGGACAATCTCCACTAATAGTGTGAAAGATAGGGAACCATTTAATTACAGAAATTTTAAAGCTGTTGTGGCCCGTATGGTCACCTACATCAATCTTATTTTGAGAGAAGGACCTTATTGCTTAGGATGTCAATTTCAAAGCCCCATTATTTGGTATCCTCCTGAAGGGTATCAAGCTGACTATGAATTTCCTGAAGGAAAGGAAGGGCCCGCCTTTGCGCTTCTGGCTCAACATCATGGTTTTAGACTAATTTTTTACGCTTTCTCTCTAGCCTACTCTTTAACTGCACTGCATAAGAACTATTTACTTTTCATGAAGACATGAAACAAGGTAAACAGGGGAGTATGTTGAGTTACGAAATGGGTATGTATTTGCTCTTAATTTCATCACCTTTTTCCTCTTTTCTTATCTCTTTCATATCTTGATACACTAACATATTGATGGATTATGATAAGAAACAAATGAAATACTCTCGATTAAGATTTAGCCACCGTAACTAACTTTTACCCCTTTTTATGCAAAGAAACGACGAAAGGAATAGTTGTTGTTCCTTAGAGACGGAACAACATAAACCAACAAAGGAAGAATGGGGCGCGTCGATTGAGGTCAGGTTGGAGGACAAATCAGGGGGATCAACGCTAAATATGAAGGGTATCAGAAGATAGCATTCAATTGCGAATCCCTCAAGATCACAGTTAACTTTTACCTCTTTCTGACTATTAAAGCAAAAGACTATAGGAGGAAAGGGGATCAATCTCTGTTTTATTTCAAATTGTAATTTTAATTTACAGACTCTTGCTGTTGGAGAACACGACCATATTGTAATGAGACTTGAGTTCAATGGTTAATCTATAATTTATGTTGTTGTTCATCCATATTCTCTGAAGTAGCTCAACAGTATTCGCTGGTGGCCTAGCCTCTAGTGGATTGAACTGCTATCCCTTGTGTTATATATTTCTGATTCACGCAAGTTTGTGTGGTTTGATATTTTTCCCATTTTCGGTGAGATTATCTTATTGATATTTACCGGTTTCCTATATTGAAGTTAGTACATTTTCTTTACATGTTTTGCAGTATTGTCATCTGATTCTATTTACGCTTGTTGTAGATTAGCTTAATTAGCCATTAAGACAGTGAGCCTTATTGATTTAATCAATTGAAAAAGTTTGGTTATCGCTATTGAACTCTCGATTGACATCATTTCCATTTGGATTGCTTAATTGAGATTGTGATTTGAATTGAATAAGCTAGAAGAGATTGGTTACTGCTACTACGCTCTCGGTTGATGTTAATGTCAATTGAATTTCTTGTTTAAGATTTGATTACGATTTCAGAAGAGGATTAAGTCTTAATGCTTAAATGTGATATTTCTTTTAACAGTTGCAATTTGAGTTTTATAAATGCATAATTTACTCTTGTATCAAAGGTTTATACTTCATTTTAAGAAACATTACTCTCTGGGTTCATAGCATGCACATATTGTGTACACTCTTGAAATAAAAGGACTTGCTTGGGTTGATGATTAATGTGAGGTAATTAGGAGTTTTAAAAGACACCTTTTATCAACCAACACCCCTAACCTTTCTTCCAGGGACGACCCTTCCGAGATTATATGGACCTTATCAATCCCTTCTCCATCGTGGCCTTGCATTATTTACAACAACTTACACTCGGGCCCACTTCTGCCACGACATCCCAGAGTTTAAACCTTGGAATTTAGTTGCGCAATCCCTTGTTGTTTCTTCTTGGGACAAAGCATTGAGGTGAAGTCATCACCCCATTCCCATTAGGGTGACATCACCCTCTGCATGGATCCACTTGGTGCATGCCATGTGTCACGCAGATCCAGGTCACATGGGGTCCCAAAACCCTCAAAACTAGTTGACATGTGTCCCATTATACATACACCACGTGGCCCCAAGGCGACTTCATCTGCCATGCTAGGTTCGAGTCCTGCCTAGTCCTCCGAGGCTCAGTGAAAATCAAAGTTTCATGTTAGAATTGTTTTCGTGATTCCTCTACCTCGATACGTAAAACAATTCACCGACCGACCCACCTACGAAGTCATCTTGTAAGTAATGTCTGAGAGGTTTCCCCTAGGACTCCCCTTGAAATATTTGGGAACAAAGTTCCAAGACGTGTGGATGGGTTTAAGTGTAGGGCATCTGATGGACAAAATCTCTCCCACCTATGCCCCTGGTTATGGTGTCTGATCACACGGGCTTAAGCATGAGATCCTTTGTTTCCTCTGATCCCTAACTTCTGGCCCTATGACAGTTGTTCATATATGCAATTGAGACCATTTTTTCTCTTGGTGCTTGGCTACAATGACCATACACATGGACAAGGGCCAAGCCTCTTAGCACTTTGATATTTATGTAGCTCTCAGAGTGATCCCTCCTGAACTTGAATCTGCACGCATAACTAGTCTTGATGCCATCCCTCTTGAGCTTATGGGGATTTCAGGCCAATCAATTTATACTTGGGTACTAAGGCATGTATATATGTATATTAGCACCCAAACACTAGCCCCCCTGAGATTTCAGTTGCGTATATCACTCTTGAGTTGTTCACAGGGCTCAACCCATCCTAATCAACATATATATATACTAGATCATATAGATATTGCACACATGCCATTCAACTGCACTCCATGCTCAAAATATTACAAGCATTTGTTCCATTCAACAATGTAAGAAGTTCACACTTTTAATTCATACCAGAATCATCATACTTTAGCATACAAAAAGTCACATTTCATGGCATAACACATACATTGAATTCATATCAATACAGGCCTTAGGCCAACACAAAAACTCAAACAATTCCATAACCATGTCTTTAAAACAACAATGTTCATTAAGACAAGAATACCTCAGTCCTTGGCATTACAAGCCATGATAAAGTAATGTATTGTACAAGCATAAAGCATTAATAACATAAGAGACATCAACAAACATCAACAACCACTTATATTTGATAAATTAATCTAGACAATCAATATTGGGATTTCAACTCTCCACCCAACCTTAGACACATTGCAACCAAGTCTTTCTTGCAGTAGTCACCCCTAAGCCAAATTCCAGAGTTTGAGGATGAGTGTTTAAGGGATTTAACCAAATCTGCTAGCTGGAACAGGGGCTTCAGAGGACCATCCACCTCTACCCACCAACTCCTTCATAAAATCAATATCTCACATAGAATCTAGAGGTCCACCACCTCTACCCTTCAAATCAACAAGGGAATCCAGAGGCTATACTGTTAATTTTAGGTATATTCTACGTTGATAACAAATTTACTTCACCTTTCCATATTAGCTCAATATCAATTCTAGATTAGCAATCACATTTAGCATGATAGTAAAATGCAGATAGAACATAAACATAAATCACAGAAGACAAGCCAAGACAAGAGGACACAAGATGTGGCACTAGCCAGGGAAAAACCTCAATGTGGAGAAACCCTTGATCAATTATTCTTATATGTTCTTCAATAGTTCAACGGAGAGAGATAGTACATATATATCAGAAGTCAACATATTGACTTATCTAAATCAAAGCAGAGATCTTCTCTAAGAAGATAGCATATGAGGTAGCTGATCTGAGCTAAGTAGACGACATAATGTGTCCACTGATCCAAGGTGACTCCATCACCATGTTGCTCCTCACTGTGCTGCACTCAATCATCATGTTGCACCTGTCACTATGCTGCACCCAATGCTGCATCCATCATGACATCCAATACGCTGCAACCATCAGCCATTGCACTCACCAGTCTTAGCTCCTTGCTATGGCTTACAACCTAGCAAAGCAGCTAGACTCCTTCAACAGGTCCAGAGTGCAATCTCCTAATAGTCACAAAATCTGCCCAGATTTGTCTGCAATTGTCCTCTAAGGGAAGGTTGTCTCCTTTACAAGACCGTCCTTCACTTGTCATCATAGGATATGGCATACAATCATAAACCCAAATACTACTGTAGTAAGAACATTATTAAACGTTAGGATCTCTAATCAATCATCACTGAATCTTTGCCCATTCATTACTGCATGTATATATCTGACATGCCATACATCAGACTAAATATATCACTGTCATATGTTCACAAGATTTTACTACTATGCTTTACTATCATTAGCACGAGTTACTATCTCACAATACAATCATAACCTTATACTGAAGATAGTTTCCCACACATGGTAATTTCTTTACTTGACATTCCATTGACCAAGGGCTCCCTGTACTAGCCCAACACAAATTGTCCATCCAAAACTTAGATTAGGGCTCTGACCTTGCACTCCTTCCTGTGCAATGCGTTGTCCCAAAACAATGCTAAACACATGACTGGGCTTCCTCTATACAGCATATAGGAGCCTTCTTCAACAATGGATGTAAGGCAACATCTAATCCTTATTTTGCTGTGAAGTAAGGCTTGCAATTAGGGCACACTTGGACAATGACTAGGGCACAAACTGGATTGTGGATTTAGCCTCATATATCAGCACTTAGGGCCTGTCTTCCATGTCTAATTAGGCCTCATCCTTGGCTGCGACTAGGGCACACTGAGGCCTTCTTTATACACCATTCATCTGTGTCTATAGGGCTACATCAGTTCTTCTATTCTCTGTGGCTAGGTGCCTTTTCCTAGGACATTGTTTAGGGATTTTAAGGACAATTGTTTAGGGTCTATTCTAGACCTGCGTTTAGGGAAGTTATAACTTCTCCTTGTTGCGCTATAGAAGTCTCCTCCATGACTGCGTTTTAGGGCAGCATTATCTTCTTAGGATCTCTCCTCCCACCAAAACCCAAGACAAGTGGAGAGGAAGAGATCACATGAAGTGTGTGTTCAAATGACCTTCAAGGCACCTCTATTTATACTAAAACGTTGAGCACAATTGGGGGCAATTTGGTTGTTGGCCAACCTTGACGAATTGTCCCATAACACAAATAAATTCATATCTCAATGAATACTTATTGGAATCGGATGATCTTTAGATCAATCCTACACCTCTCAATGAAAGAAATCCAAGAAAAATATCAGTTTCCAAAAATAAGATGACCCACATGGAGTTTGGCCCTAGTTGCCAATTTTAACACTCCCTCTCAACTAGGGAGAACTCCATCTGCTGATCCATCTGCCAGAATGTGTTATCTCTGGCATCAGTGCCCTGCACTGCTCTCCTATGCTCTGCTAAACCATGAAGAAGAAGAATTGATCGAGAATGTCTCATACCATTCTCTACTGACCCGAATTCAGTCCCATATGAAGAGAGTGTGTCATACCACTCTTATTGATCCCATATCAATTCCAAAAGAGAGTGAGTTATATAACTCTTACAGACCTGAAGTCAGTTCCAAATGAGAGTGTCTCAAACCACTCATAATGACCCGAAGTCAATATCATTGATCCCAGATCAATATAAGAGAGTGTCTCAAACCACTCATACTGACCCGATCAATATCATTGATCCCAGATCAATATCATCCTAGCATAGGGAGTACAGTAGTAACACGATGCGTCCATCGGTACCACTATGGTCCCTTTCCTCATTTCCCTACTCATTGGTCAGATGAGAGGTACTTCCCATGAGTCCCATACTACATGGGTGGGATGTTTCGGCAGGAGAAGGATGAACCACTCATCTTGCCTACATGTCGCAAGGGGTATCCCAGGGGAAGGCTGAACCACTCACCCTGTACACAACAAATCACTAGGGGAAGGCTGAACCATTCTCCCTATGGTTGCTTATCGCTCCAAGATGTACACCCAACCACCCCAGAGCTCCCAAAGCTCAATGTCCATATCATATAGGACCCTTAGGAGAGAGTCTCTCCACTACTTCTAGTCATTCTCGCAAAAGTCACAAGTTTGACCTTTCCCAAGGGCTTCGATAGAATGTCGGCGACCTGCACATCATTCCCAATGTGATGGAGCCTTCTTGCTCATCGATGTACCATATCCCAGATAAAGTGGTACCTGATGCCTATATGTTTGGAGTGATCATAACACATAGGATTCCTCAACAATCGAATCCCCCTCTAGTTGTAACAGAATATCACGGTGGTATCCATCATGAGTCCAAACAACTCATTAAAAAACTTCCTCAACCAAGCAGCTTCACACGAGGTCATACTCGTAGCTATGTATTCAGTCTCAGTGGTGCTCAAAGAAACCGACTTCTACTTCCTGCTCATCCAAGATATCGTAGTAGAACCCAAAGAAAAACAACACCCATAAGTGCTCTTGTGATCCTCCACACTGCTTGCCCAGTCAACATTTGAATAATCATGCAGGTTCACATTTCTGGCAGTGTATCTCAATCCATGAGGGATTGTGCCCCAAAGATATCTCAGAAGATTCTTGGCACCAATCTAGTGAGGCTCAACCATATATGAGTTCAACATGCTAATTGCAAAACATGTATCTGGATGGGAGTTCACCAAGAACATCAATACTAGAATGAGTTTATGAAACTTAGAGGCATTTCCCAAATCAGGTCCGACATCTTAAAGTTAAGCTCCATCGAGGTAGTCACGAGTTTGCAGTTTACTATTCCAAATCCGGAATCCAACTCCCTCTTACTTTTGCAAATGAGAGGGTCTGCACCTCAGGAAGAGGTCGTCCTCATAAGCTGCCAGTATGTGAGATCTATCATCCACAAACTTCAAACAATCGTTTGGATCAGCTTCACTCCTAGTAAGTCTCAACTTCATCAGACAACTATCAATCCTCTCATATCAAGCCCGGGGTGTTTTGCTTCAAGCCATAGAAGGCTTTCTTCAACTTGTATGAGATTCCCGATCATGAATCTCAAACCCCTCGAGTTGTTCCAAACCTGTAGACCTACTACATAAGGGGAATGGTCCCCTTGTAAGATTTTCCTTTGGTACATCTCGAACATGTACCTTCATGCTTTTCTTGAATTCAGGCATCCCTATCACCATCTGACTCACATCAGGTAGGGCCCCTTTATAAGAATACCTTTGGTGCTGCAGAAGAGATGTGTCAACTAACATGGTCCCCAATGGGCTTCCTGCAACTTGATATAAATTGCCAACCCTGAATAAAGGCATCTTTGAAAATTCCATTTTCAAACACGTACCTTTCCATCGATAAATGCCACCTTGAAATCTTTGATTTCAATTGTCAAAATGGACAACAGGTTCTTCTTGCGATCAGCTACATAAAGAGATTCTTGTAAATGAATCAAGTTACCCTCATTCAATTGAGGGGTAACATTCCCTACACCCTTTCTGGAATAGGTGGTATTGACTCCAAGTATAATCCCACGATTTTTTCCATCTCTACCAAATTAGAGAGAGCACCCTTCTATCCGATGAAGTGCCTTGAAGCACTACAATCAATAAGCCAAATTCCCAAAGAGGCTGGAGGAGAGGGCCAATGTAAGATAATGCTTCTTTATCTTATCAAAAACAACATTTGATTCTTCATACCTAGGGTTCCTTGCATTCTTTGAAGAGTCAGTCATTTCCTTGATGTCCTGCATTACCTGTCATTCCTCTGATCATTGAAGATGACCCTGGAATGATTGTTATCATCACCAAGTGATGTGTCCCTACCATTCGGACACTCCTTCACATAATGGCCAAAATTATTGCAAGCAATGCATCTGCCTTTCCTTCCACCCTTAGATCTAGATTTCCCATTGAAATGATCTTTAGGTAGGCCATCAGATGCTTCCGCTATGTCACTCATATAAAATTCTCTGCTTCGACTTCAACCTTGGTGAATTTGAAGAGGGATGAGGAACCCATAGAGCCTTTTGTCCTTTCCAATTGTCTTCGATGATTTCTCTTTCACTCTTTCTTGGGCTTTGTCTCTGCCTTAGCTCTAATACCATGTTAATTTTAAGTATGTTCTATGCTGATAGCAAATTTACTTCAATTTTCCATATTAGCTCAATATCAATTCCAAATTAGCAATCACATTTAACATGATAGTAAAACGCAGTTAGAACATAAACATAAATCGCAGAAGACAAGCCAAGACAAGAGGACACAAGATGTGGTGGTAGCCAGGGACAAACCCCAATGTGGGGAAACCCTTGATCAATTCTTCTTATATGTTCTTCAATAGTCCAACAAAGAGAGAGATAGTACATATACATAAGAAGTCAACATATTGACTTATCTAAATCAAAGCAAAGATCTTCTCTAAGAAAATAGCATATGAGGTAGTTGATTTGGGCTGAGTAGAAGGCAAATGTTTCCACTGATCCAAGGTGACTCTATCACCATACTGCTCCTCATTGTGCTGCACTCAATCATCATGCTACACATATCATTGTGTTGCACCCAATCATTGAGCTGCACCCAATGCTGCAACCATCATCCATTGCACTCACCAGTCTTAGCTGCTTGCTATGGCTTACAGCTTAGCAGAGCAGCTAGACTCCTTCAACAAGTCCAGAGTGTAGTCTCCTAATAGTCACAAAATCTACCTAGATTTGTCTGCAATTGTCCTCTAAGGGAAGGTTGTCTCCTTTACAAGACCGTCCTTCACTTGTCATCACAGGATATGGCATATAGTCATAAACCCAAATACCAATGTAGTAAGAACATTATTAAATGCTAGGATCTCTGATCAATCATCACTGAATCTCTATCCATTCATTACTGCATGTATATATCTGACATGCCATACATCAGACTGAATATATCATTGTCATATGTTCACAAGATTTTACTGCTATGCTTTACTGTCATTAGCACATGAGTTACTATCACACAACACAGTCATAACCTTATACTGAAGATAGTTTCCCACACATGGTAATTCTTTACTTGACACTCCATTGACCAAGGGCTCTCTGTACTAGCCCAACACAAACTTTCCATCCAGAACTTAGATTAGGGCTCTGACCTTCCACTCCTTCCTGTGAAATGCATTGTCCCAAAACAATGCTAAACACATGACTGGGCTTCCTCTATACAGCGTAAGAAGAGTGACCCAGTGTCCAAGGAAGAAGAGTAAGGGAGAGTCTTCAAAGACTAAGACATCGTCAGCAAGGGCAGAGAAGGAAGTTTTGACAAACGATGACTGTGCCATGAGTGCACATGCACCGCTTGAGCGGAAGTGGGGAGACATCAAGCTGTGGTCAGGCGGACTATAGGTGATGAGGGGCAAGATCCTCGAGGTACCCAGCCTCTTGGATTAGACCTCGCTATGGGAGCCCCGAAGAGGAGTAGTAGGACTGGCTGAGTCGGGTAGACACAGATGTGGATGGAGCGACAGAGAGAGCTACAGTGCAGGGGTCGCGAGATAGCGTGAGGCTAGCAGGTTGCAACAGTGCGAGAGGCACAGGTGTTTTGCACTAGTGTAGGATGGCACAGAGAGGTGTGCAACAGTGCGAGATGCAGGGAGTTGCTGCAGTAGCGCAGAGGTCAGAGAGGGAGCACTTGTCAGTGGCAGAGGGAGCATCAGCATCAGTGGGTGTCTCTAGCTCAACAGGGAGGTCAGATTGGGAGATCAATTACTTACTTCTCAGTAACTGAGTTGCATTGCAACAGTGGGCAGCACGATGCAACATGATGAGAGAAGGCGCAGTGCCGATGCAGTGCTGGGAGAAAGGACCAGCGACAGCACAGATGCAGAGGGAGTTGTCGTACATATGCAAAAGTGGCACTGGCAGAACCATGGGCAGTAGTACATGATACACCAGTACAGAGGATGTTGGGCAGGAAGTCCTATCATCAGCGCAGGTACTGATGCTATATGATCAAAGTAATACTCAGTGAGGAGTATTGCTAGAGCACAGTCCTCGCTAAGAGGGAGTGTTGATTTGGGGTAGGATCGGATGTGATCTAACCACGAAATTTGGTGGAGAGGTTGTGGCACATGAGATCTTCAATACCCAGAAAGGGTTTGGGTAGATTCTAAATAGACCAGGAGATATTAAAATAATTAATATTTTTAATGGAGTCCCTAACTCTAAACTTAGGGAAAATAAAATATTAATGTGTATTAATATGAATCTGTGTTAAAATGGTCCAAAATACATGGATCAAGCCAGATCTAATATTAGCCGTTGATTAGGGACTTAATCTCGACCGTTGAAATGTCAACAGGAAAAGTATAAGAGGAGGCTTGAGGGTCACTTGGAGGATACACTAGAGTGATCAGTGATTCTATTATCTAGAGCGGGGTTTGCTAAGAGAGATAGAATCAGTGATCAGAGAGCAGCTGAGGGGCATTGAGTACAGAGAGACATAGAGGCATAGATAGTGCCGGGAGAGCAACTAGAGAGAGTGATGTAGGAGCAACCAATGCTCACGTAGGGCCACACAAAGGAAGCTAAGTGATGTGCAGAGCACCAGAGAGGCTAGTGTAGTTGACGTAGAGGGTCAGAGAGTTGACGCGGGCCAAGATAGGTTGACGCAAGACCAACACTGGGCTAGGAGAGGCTGACGCGGTCCAGATTGCACAGATTTTGGGGTTTCTGGGGTAGATTGGTGCTGAGTAGCTACCGGAAGGATTATCCGGGGTTTCAGCCAATAGATTTGTCAGAAACTGAGAGGTATTACTGCCAAGGAAATTTTTTGTTGGGTAGGCCAGTTTCGACACCTAGATTGTACTCTAATATTGCTTAATAAGAAAACCCTCAGATAGATACACCGGTTTTCCCACATTGGGTTTTTCCGGGGACATTAGTCCAAAAATAATGGTGTCATATGGTGTGTTTGTTTATGTTTCTTTTTAGTTGCTGATCTGTAATATGTTGAGGATGCACTAGTGTTTATTTTCAGTATTTACATTGTAAATAACTTGTTAAGGAAAATAACAAGTAGGTAGAAATAAATCAGATAAAGTGCATGGAGGGTTTCTAACTAAGTAAACTTAGAAACTTCAACAAAACTTCTCCTTGTTGCGCTATAGAAGTCTCCTCCATGACTGCGTTTTAGGGCATCATCTCTATGACTTTGTTTTAGGGCATCATCTCCATGACTGCATTTTAGGGCATCATCTCCATTAGGGTAGCATTGTCTTCTTAGGATCTCTCCTCCCACCAAAACCCAAGAAAAGTGGAGAGGAAGAGATCATAAGAAGTGTGTGTTCAAATGACCTTCAAGGCACCTCTATTTATACTAAAACGTTGAGCACAAGTGGGGGCAATTTGGTTGCTAGCCGGCCTTGACGAATTGTCCCATAACACAAATAAATTCATATCTCCATGAATACTTATCAGAATCGGATGATCTTTAGATCAATCCTACACCTCTCAATGAGAGGAATCCAAGAAAAATATCAGTTGCCAAAAATAAGATGACCCACATGGAGTTTGACCCTAGTTGCCAATTTTAACATATACCTCCACCCTTAATCAATAAGGGAATCAAAGAGGCTATGCCTCCACCCTCTAAGCAACAAGGGAATCTAGAGGGTTGTGCCTCCACCCTAAACTGACAAGGGAATCCAAGGGTTGTACTCCACCATCAAAGCAACAAGGTATTCCAGAGGCTACACCTCCACCCTTAATCAACAAGGGAATCCAAAGGTTGTGCCTTCACCCTCAAAGAAACAAGGGATTCGAGAGGCTACATCTCCACCCTCAATAAGTAAGGGAATCCAAAGGCTGTGCCTCCACCCTCAAAGCAACAAAGGAATATAAATCTCATTGTAAACCAAGAAAACAAGCAGGGGGGTGGGGCTAAAGAATTGTCTTCCCACGAATCAAAGGCACAAGCCTCCACCCATGTTGAGGGAATCCAAAGAAAACCATCTTCACCCTCTAGTCTTACAAGGGGATCTAAAGACTATTATCCTCACATGAGAGCTATTCTTCCGCCACCCAATGCACAATAAAAGAATGAATCTGCTCCTTGTGTTCTGAAAGTAGTATTGATTTTTCTTCTATCGTGTTTATTCTATTGTGTTTCCTGCATCATGTTGATTTTTGGGTAGCATCGTATGTGCATCAGCATCAGTCAGAGACTGAAGAGGAGTGAACGTAGTGCATCAGAGGGACAACTCAGAGAAGTAGTGTAGCAAGGGACGTAGTCCTCATGTAGAGATGATGCAAAGGTGATGCACTGGAGGCCGGAGGGTCTCTTACGTGTCAGAATTTCTCCAAAGGGTGGAGCAAAATTATCTCAGTCGTTTTCTCAGAGATTTCTCTATCTTTTGCAAATCATTCATTGTAAAGAGATCGTTGCTAAAGAATAACAAATAAACCCTCATCTGCTGCACCGGTTTTCCCGCATTAGGTTTTTCCGAGGACTATTGTCCAAAAATAACCGTGTTGATGTGATCGATTCTTGTGCTTGTATTTCATTATTCTTTTCTCTATGCTATTATGTGACAACTACAATAGAATTTACTTTGATGTTTATTGAAGGGTTTTGTAAATAACTTATTGTGGAAAATAAGTAGGAGAAATAAATCAATTACTGTAGTAGAATTTCGTGTTAGAAATTTTCACACGTCACACTCTACATCATAATTTCTCTCCATCCATCTGTGGGAGTGTTTTCTATGCATAAGCTCTCTCCCTTGCAGTGTCTGCCGTCCCTTTTTTTCTTCTCAGAACGGATCTCCCCCATTTCATTCTCTTCCCTTGTCATTTTTCCTCCCCCCGAGTGTGATGCCCATTACTCTGTTGCAACCACTTTTGGTTGCGTGAGCTGACAATGTTGTCGGTTCCCTCTCATCCACAATGGTTCGATTGTGTCTGCCTGGTGGAGAGAATGCCTTCTTTGTCCCCCATATGTCAATGCAACCCTTTCCTCATTTAACTTTGTCCTTTCTGCCTTGTAGATTTACCCAAGGCAGTCATGGTTCTCCAGTCTTGTCTTCCTGCTCAATTAATTTGCAAACCCAGTCCATTTAAGACACACTTGGCAACCCTCAATGGTTGTCATGAAATAAGTCAAGCTTCCTTCCAGTCCCAAGCAACCTCCTTCCTCAAACTCCCGAATCTGTGTCCCAATTCTCAAGCCTCTTTTTTAAGTATAAACAAAAAACATAGAATATTTACAATGAATGGGGAATTAGCCCGGGCCTATTACAATGTTTTTCCTCATTAGGTTCAATACTCATGAGTGGTTGTAGATGTATTTTGAGATGCTATAGGGACTTAGGAAGATTTCCCACTTTAACCACAAGAATGTTTCCTCTCACATTACGTTGGTTCTTTTCTAACATAGGGGGAAACCTTAGAAAAGAATGCTTAAGGAGTTTCTTAGAAATAAAGGGATGGTGGAACATGTCAAGATGATTGCCTATCCAATTGGGCTATGGAATCAAGATCTAAAAACAAAAGGGTTTGAATATTACAATGAAGGTGTAATTAAGCCATTCACCGATGTGCTATAATTAGTCCAGAACAGATTTTCATTTATGCAAGAATAAGTGAGAGCCCTTATACAGCATGCATCATCACAACCATGAAATTATAGTTAAACAATAATGTGCCAACATGATGAATTAAAGGATAACAACCCATGAAACCATAAATGAAGTAGATGAAGCAAAACAACATTCTTACTAAGCAAACAGCCAAGAACAAATCAATTCTTCAATATGATTTCACCACAAGATCAACAGAACCATAACATGTCACACTCAATCTTCCTCCTTAGATAAGGTAGCCTTCAACACGGAGTGGACAACCCTAAGAAAACGATTGCAATAGCAAACACCTTCAAAAATTGAAGGTTACATAACGAGTTGGGGAGGCTTTCACCTCCACCCTAACATCTTCTTATTGGACCAAACAAGCCCTTCTTCAAAGATTATTTCAGCAACTAAAAACCATGGCAATCCTTGCAATAAATTATTAAAATTAGATAAAATTAAAACTCCAACACTTCCAAGTTTCCAACCATGTCATTAGCAAATAAATCTTCTTCTCTCCTTTAATCAAAGTTCAAGCCTAATTCATTAAAACATATTTCCTTTTAGAAAGCCCTAGAATCCTCTTTGCCTACTTGAGTGTCTATTTGGTCCTCGACCACTACATGTACCTTGGGATCATGCTTGCTTACTGTGTGTTGGTCTACTATTTGGATGAGCATGTACAGGCAACCAATGCTGTTCTTCATGTTAATTTCCCAAGGATGAATCTGTTAACAATACTCTATTTTAGCACTGGTCTTTCTCTCCTCCCAACTGTTTACTTGCCTAAATCATCTTATCAAAATAACAACTTATGCTTCATAATCAGTGATCACACAAAGAAAAGGAAAGTCTTCATGCATTTTGTTTTTAATGGACAATCAACAATGAAGTGCAGCAGCCAATCAAACTTTCCTTTGTGGCCACTTGCATGCAACTCATGCTAAACCATTAAAATAGATTTCAAATAAAGAAAACATGGAATAGGCGTGCTGAAAATGGTAAGTACTCTACTTAGTAAACAAGGCAATGCCTTTAACTCTTTACACACAATATCGTCCTAGTTTTCCTTCATTCAGTTACTACCTGACTGCCATTTCCTAGAGCACATCCACATCCCTTGTAGGCATCCATATTAGATTACCACGGTCTGCTTGTAAGACTGCACCTTATCCCCCACACACACTCTAAATTTCCTATAGCAAGCACATGGGAGGTGTAAATAATTCTATGCTGATTCAAATTTATCTCAGTATTAAAATTTAAAGGTACTAAACGACACATCTTCATAATGAATGACTTCAATCTGGCTATAAATTGTTGGGCTGCCTCCACATACGTCTGTTATTGAGTTAAGCTTTACAAATAAAATTGTCCTCCTTAGTAGGCTTTAATTGTACCTAGAAAAAATCAACTGCCAATCTAAATAAGCTCCTGTAACTTTACGATTGTCACATGATTCTGTACCACAAAAACATGCGGAAAAAAATCAGTACAACAGTCCTTCCTAAGCCTGTTGTTATTTCCTGTGTAAAACTCAATCTGGATGCTACTTCGAAAGGGAATACACTACCAACTACTGAAAATCTGTTATTACAAAATTGCCAACACATTGGACAACTAGAGGTAAACTACTCAAAAGCACACTAAGGACAAATTTCCACAAGAGGTAAACTACTCAAAAGCACACTAAGGACAAATTTCCACAAACTTTGCCTTGAACAAAGGTCAAAAGCATAGTGATTTAGGCTATGACAAGAGATGGGTAGATCATTGCTAAAATTAATGTAACGGTGAGACACCTCATGGTGCACATGCCAACTAAAAATGAACTTTGGTTTAAAAGTAGCAAGTAATATATATGATAAATATAGATTAGGATTTGTATTATGATGAACATAACGAAAGCCCGCCGTCGTTTTCAATATTCGCCCAAAACTAGATAACTCAAAAAAGCACAAAATATTGCCTTTATCCAAATTATTAAAACATAACAATATTAAAAAAGCTCTGAAGGAGCAAATTAACCCATGTCAATAACAATAATGATGCTATTCATGGATAAGAGACCTCCCTTACACATTCATCCAACGAAGCATGCGTACAACACATAAGCACTTTGGCCGGCCATTATATCGCTGCTACATGTTACAAACAGAAGATTTATTGGCCTGCTGAACATCTTCCGCCCACTCGAATCCTAGAACTACTCCAGCAGTGCAATCTGGAACCACAATATTACACCGTATTCCTGCAATGAATAGAAACTATTAATTCTAGACATACATAAAACAACGCAAACTAGTTCTTAGAAAGTAAGAAAGACTGAAAATGAAGGGGAGAATCGTGCAAATGCTGCCATATATAATACATCCAAAAACGGACAGTGCTAAAAATGGAAATATATTGCATTTCAGTGAAAGCATTTCCATTTGACTTGCTTTTTTGCAAGGAACACAAACGTGTTCTCAGAAACATGCAAGCCCTGAAAAACAGCGGTGTTGTGAAACTACTTACATCTCACCAAAAAGAGGCTCCTCAACATCCTAAACTCGAGGGGACGAAGAATATGCCATAACCTCTGATATGCAGGCCCTGGATCTCTGGCTTTTGGAAAAAGGCAAACTGCTAAAAATAGAAATTTCTCAAAATCCAATGAGGCTGACACTAGCAAGCTCTAGTCTCTGTGAAGGCCTGGATGCACCTGTACTAGAACCAACATGATGGAATCTAAGTGGATCTTAACCCTCGAAATGCACAAGCAAATCTGAGGGTTAACAAGCTGAAACCAATGTAAGGATTTACTCTCCATTTTTAATTATGGTTGGATTACTAAGAGAACACTCATGTGAAGGCAATGTGAATGTAATGTTCTGTTTGTAATGTGCAGCATTATGTTTCTCATGTGTCTTTGCTTCCTCCAAAATGGAGTTGTTTTTAGTGTGATTTTTTGGACTTTCTGGTGCTAGAATCCTGCGGAAAAAATTGAGGTTAAATCTTGATTTGTGTTATTTAAACTGTTTTTTTAACTACATATTTGGATTCAGCACCCTGAGAAACCCCTAGGACGCTCTGATTGTGCAGTGATTACCCATCAAGCTTCTGATTTCAATAAATTGCTGCCGAATTTTAGAGAAATTTGATTGGAAAAAGCCACCGGAAAAACTTCCAAAAAGTTGCACTAAAGACAACTCCCTTTAAATAACACAAATCAAGATTTAACCACAATTTTTCCCGCGGGATTCTAGCACCGAAAGTCCAAAAAGTCACACTAAAGACAACTCGTCTTTAGTGCGACTTTTTGGAAGCTTTTCCGATTGGTTTTTCCAGTCAAATTTCTCTAAAATCCGGCAGCAATTTATTGAAATCACAAGCTTGATGGGTAATCAATACACAATCAAAGCGTCCTAGGGGTTTTTCAGAGTGCTGAATCCAAATATGAAGTTAAAAAACCAGTTTAAATAACACAAATCAAGATTTAACCTCAATTTTTTCCACTGGATTCTAGCACTGCAAAGTCCAAAAAGTTGCACTAAACACAACTCCAATTACATATAGGAGGTACTCATTGTATTCAAACACCACTTATTCATACACTTTATATATATATTATTACTCCTATAAATGAATTCTTTATTATTTTTGTGATGTTCCTAATTTTGTGGATGCAAAAATCAATTAGGAGTTTAGCAAATTTTTAGATAATATTAAAAGGGGGGGAAATATTATTTTGTGAGAGAAGGGAGAAATTATTATTTTAATGGGATGGTGAGAAAATAATTTTATTGGAGAAAAGAAAATCATTATTTTAATGGAACAACCGCAAATTTATATTTTATTGAAGAATGGAGGTAAATTATTATTTTATTGGAGTGCCGACAAATTATTATTTTATTAAATGAGGGCAAAAGGTGGAAAATGCCACACCAATAAAATAATAAGGAAAGAAAAGGGAGAATCTAGAATCTAGAGGGAGGTTCCATGAAGTATTATAAAAGGAGATGTCTTTAGAGCGACTTTTTGGAGATTCCGGTGACGGAATCCGGCGGAAAAAAATGAGGTTAAATCTTGATTTGTATTATTTAAAATGGTTTTTTAACTGCATATTTGGATTCAGCACCTTGAAAAACCCCTAGGATGCTTTGATTGTGCAGAAATTAGCTATCAAACTTGCGATTTCAATAAATTGTTGCCGGATTTTAGAGAAATTTGACCGGAAAATACCACCGGAAAAGCTTCCAAAAAGTCTCACTAAAGACAACTCCATTATAAAAGGAGAAGGAACTCAATGGCAATTCATTCTATTCTAGCCACCCTAGTTAGCTTGTTGGGAAGATTATTTCAGATCTTCCATGGGAGCTTACTGGTTTGGTTGTTTGATTCATCTCTTAAGATTTTACGATACTCTTATTTGCAGCTGATTATTGGCATTGTGTTTCAGTGGCAGGTATATTCTTCATTCACCAAGAGGCTGGGTTGTTATTTTGAATACCAAAATATGGAAGCATAAAGAGGGCCGAAGTGTTCATTCTCTAAACCACGAAGTAGGGGGCCAAATTTGCTAGCATATTTGGAGAACGATTTGTGCTGCATAAGACCGTGTTCCTCTTTCAAATGAGACGAGGTTTTAAATGCTAAATCCTATGCTAATTTCCTCCTAGCGTCCATCCACAAGTGGTCGAATTATTAGTGCACCAGCAGCAAATTTCACAAGGCCAAATTTCTGGTTGGTATAATTGTGCCGAATAATGGAGTAGTGGATATTCATTCAGAACTGATGGGGTCACATTATTACCCAACATTGTAGTAGACATTTTTATATATATTTATCACTGTCTGTAAGGGTCGAATTCATTGGAGTATGCAACATTGTTTGAGAGGGCCGTATGATATTTAGTTAAGGAAATTGGTACCAAGGATTTATTTGTCATTCCAGATCTGAAGATCCATCTAGAGTGCGCATCCTGGGTGCCTGTAGCAGGATAATTGAGGAGGCCGAATTGCCATAAGGCCTGTAGCAGCTTACTTAAAGGAGGTCTGAATTGGTATGAAGCCTGTAGTAATTTATGTGAAGGATCCGAGTTGATTTTCAGAACATATCTAAGCCCTGTTCCCTGGATTAAAGCATATTCCAGTTCTTCATGACTGTAATATCCAGTGCTATATCAATCTATCTTCAAAGAGGTCTGTATGATAATTGTTTGAGGCAATTTGTGCCAAGGAGACCACTCTTGTTTCAGATCTGAGTTTACAATTGGGGAAGAGCATTTCTTGTACCTGTGGCAGCCTTCTCAAGGAGGACAAATAGTAATGTAACTTATGCTGATGTGTATTGCTGAGTGTGTGAATCGGTCCTGTAATGGGTGCATGGCTGTAGCATAGGTTGTGGATTGATGTATATGTCTAATATTTCTCAAGAAGTGAATACAAAAAGGGAAGATTCACTATTATATCAAATTTCTCTATTTTTTATTCGTTGTTATTATCATTTGACTTAATGCAAGGCTGCCCATGTTCATTGCTTCATAAATTCATATCAGCATTATCTATGTCCCTAGGTATGAAATAAATCAGTTTATATTAGTTTATAATATTATCCTATCACATGTTGTTCACTGTGTATGTGTAATTTGGAAATAAATTACAAAAGTGCACCTACAATAGTCACTAACCCACTTCTTGCCAAAAATCACACCAAGATCACATTTGACAAATTCAATAAAATTGGGTAAAATTTAAATTGGAATATTACAGTGGTATCAGAGCCAGAGCCATGATCTTGGCCAGCTGTGGGGAAACTAGCAAGATCATGGAGGTGTAGGCATGCATGCACAATGGTTGGCGAAAATTTATGGACATTCCAATGGCACAAAATGGGAGGAGCACACAGGGAATCATGGAGGAGATCCTCAGAAACAATGAGAAGATGATAAAAAACAACGAGGATATAATCAAAATGTTGGCCCAGTTGAGTAGCAATAAGGGAATAAACTTGAGCCATCTTCATTTCAATGACAAAGACCTTAGAGATAAGCATGTCACGGGGATGAAGCCATTCACATCGCTTATGAGAGATCAGCCAAAGCAGGGCACATAGAAGACAGTGAGAAGAATAACCTTCACCCACTTTGACAATTCAGCTAGGAGTTTTGTCGGAAAATGGGTGCAGGAATTGTACACATACATCTGGCTAAACTTCATAAGAGAAGTGGATGCCATTAGTTATGCCACTTTGCATTTGGATGGAGATGCCATGGAGCGTGGTACCGTGGACTGATCCCCTTGGGTCATGTAGACATCACATCCTATAGGGAGTTCACACGGAGGCTCATTGAGAGGTTTGACCAGGAGGACACCAAACCCCCTTAGAGGGAGTGGAAAGGACAATTTGATGATGAGACCAAGAGGAGACTTTGCTTTAGACCGTGGGGCCTAGGGTGCAGGAACACTGACAACGAGCCTGAGGAGGAGGTTGAGCAGGAGGCAGATGACACAGGGTGTTATGAGGATGACATCGATCGGCCTAGTGTGACTCCAGAGTCACCACTATCGGAGATAACATTGATGGCACATGTTGAGAAATTGGCAAAGAGAGTGGAGCACACACCTAGTGTTGCAGGAACCCCCCCCAAGGATCCAAAGGCAAATTCGCATCCCATACGGATCTGCCAACGATCATTCGGTGGAACTGCGAATCAGAAAATCGGATCCGCGGTTCCTCCTTTTTTCGCAGTCCCTGCAAAATTGGATTCGTGGGGGCTCGATCCACTGTTCCTACTGTTTGATCTGTGGTTCCTATTTCCTGATCCACGGATCCAGAAATGATTTGGTACGGATCGTGGAGGTTTGGGCGTGTATCCACCATGGATTGCAAGCAGATCCGACAAAAGGTGGACGGTTCCGCGAGGCTTCTTTTATTTTTTTGTTTTTGGAAATTCCAAATTATTTTGTGAGGAACTACACTTTCCGAATACTCTTAAGGTGCCCCTTGATGCTCCCTAGATGCTCCCTAAAGGTAATGTTCAATTCTTAAAGTAAAAGTGACATTCTCCTTTATCTTTCATTTCCATCATTTTACTTAAATTTTTAACATTACCATGAAATGACTTAGGATGTCTGAGAGTGGTTCCAACCTCATCAGACTTCATATGGAGAAAATAGAATTTCATATCCCATTAAAAATTCAGTAGACTTAATAGTATTCATGATCAATGGGATTGTGGCATTTCATTGGATTATATCATGTATGAGGGCATGTGATTGGAATTTAATCAAGAGAAACAAGCCCTATATGTACCCGAGTGTTGGTGTTAGTCTAAAACAATAGATAAGACAAACACACAAGGGACATCGTTATTTTTGGACAACACATTTGCAAAAAAACCGAATGCAGAAAAATCGGTGCAGCAGATAGAGGGTTTGTATTATTAAGCAAGCAAAATTTGAGTACAATAGGTTGCCTCTCACACCGATTAACCTTTCAGAGAAATCTTAGCAGCAAGAAATACATACAAGGGTTTACCTCATTCCCCAAGTCACAACTGATCCAATGAGTAATCTGACTCCCGACAAACACTGCGAAATCCCTGAGAAATCACTACTTGGGCCAACGTCTTGCCTCTAGTGTCACCCCTTCTGTTGGATCGATTTGCTGGAAGAAGACTATTGTTCAGCCCTCCTAGCTTAGAGCCTCGCTTCTCCGACAAAATCTCAGACTTTAGACGAATACTGTGCATTGCCACTGCAAGAGACCCTCCTGGTCTGCGTCAGCACTGCGTGAGCTGCGTAGGCCTCTACGTCGTCTCCCTGTTGATTTGGTGTAGCATCGGATGTGCTCTAGCCATGAAATTTTGTAGAGAGGCTAAAGCACATGAGATCTCCAAGACCCAAAAATGGTTTGGGGAAATTCCACCTGATTAGAGAGATATTAAAATAATTAAAATTTTTAATGGAGTTCCTAAGTCTAAACTTAGGAAAATTAAAATATTAATGGGTATTAATATAAAACTGGGTGAGAATGTTCTAAATGACATGGATCAAGCCAAATCTAATCTTAGACATTGATTAGGGACTTAATCTTGGCCGTTGAAGACTCAACAGGAAAAGTATAAGAGGAGGTTTGAGGGTCAGTTGGAGATACACCAAAATTGATCAATCAGTTCGATTTTCTGGAGCGGGTTCTGCTGAGAAAATTCGAACGAGTGATCTAATGCAGCGAGGGGCAGCGAGTACATAACAGAGAGGCAAAGATATTGCTCGAGGGTCAGCGCAGTGACAAGAGAGGCTGACGCAAAGGCAGCAGAAGCCATGCAGAGGCAGCTAGAGACTGCGCAGAGGCTGACAGGCCTGAGTGGGTGACGTTGAAGGCCAGAGAGCTGACGCAGAGAAGCAGAAGGCTAACATAGAGGGTTCTAGAGCTACACTGAGGCTAGTAGGGTTGACACAGAGCCTTGGAGAAGTGCCTGAAGGATTTTCGTGGGGCAAATTAGTGTTGAGAAGCTGAATATATGCTTCCGAGAAGAGGTATACCCGAAGAGAAGAGAAAGAAATTAGATCAAACTATTGAGAAAGGATATCTTGGGATATAGCGAAAATACTAAGGCATATAGAGTCTATTCTCCACGGAGTAGGAAGGTAGTGGTTCGGCGAGATGTGAAGTTCATGGAGGATAGGGCTTTTAGAAAATCCTGAGAAATGCCTTTCGAGGAGCAGTCGAAAGACGAGCCATTGGTCAGACCACTTCAACCAACGGAAACTAGTACCGGAACTCCTCTTGAAGACAAGGCTTCATAATAGGAGAATCTCAAGAAGAAGAGGAGTTGAAAAATGTACCTACTACTAGTGGAAGAATGAGCCGGGAACTTCGACAGATTCTACGGGATGCAAAAGACTTCATTGGTGCGCCCAGGAATAGTAAAAGGGAGCGAAGATAGCTAGACAGATATCAGGCCTTATAGCTCAGGTTGGGGAACCTTCTAGTTTTCAGGAGGTCGTTCAACATCAAGTATGGGTGGATGCCATGGTGGAGAGATACAACACTATAATGGTCAATGATGTTTGGGAAGTGGTACCTAGGCCTCAAGATAGATCAGTGGTAGGTTCGAGATGGATCTACAAGGTCAAATATGCTGCTGACAACAGTGTGGGGAAATACAAAGCCAGGTTCGTGGCTAAGGGGTATGCTTAGAAGGAAGGAGTAGACTACGAAGAAACCTTCGCCCCAGTAGACAGGTATACTTTTATTAGGACTGTGATATCTCTTGCAGTGCAAATGGGGTGGGTGATTCATCAGATGGACATCAAGACGACATTCTTGAACGGGGTAATAGAAGTGGAAGTATACATCGAACAATCGAAATGTTTTGAAACACATGAGAGGAAATCTCATGTATGCAAATTAAAGAAAGCCTTGTATAGGCTAAAACAGGGACCTAGGGCATGGTATGGTCGAATTGATGGCTCCTTGCAGAACATGGGGTTTGTCAAGTGACACAAATATGTGCATATATGTGGATGATCTCCTCCTGACAGGATCATCCAAGCTCATCAAAGACTACAAGAAGAACCTAGCCATAGAATTCGACATGAAGGATTTGGGACAGATGCATTATTTTCTGGGGTTGGAAGTTTGGCAGTAGAGGGGTGAGATAATCCTGGGACAAGGGAGATATGCTACAAAAATCCTGAAGAGATTCAGGATGCAGGACTGTAGACCTATAGCTACTCCAATGATCACCAACTGGAAGAAAATTGACGCATCAGAAGATAAAGATGCTGATCCCACCTTGTACAGGTAGCTTATAGGGTCCCTAATGTATCTGGTCAATACCAAGCCAGACATTTGTTACACTGTCAACACTCTCAGTCAGTTCATGGTAGAACCTAAGAGGGCGCACATGTTCTCAGGTTTATACAAGGAACAGTTGAGCACGGACTATTGTACACCAGAGGCAATGACATTAGGCTGAGTGGGTTCGTTGACGCAAATTGGGCTGGAAGTTCAATAGATCGGAAAAATACAACTGGGTATTGTTTCAACCTTGGATCAAGAATGACCTCCTGGTGCAGTAGGAAACAAAAATTTGTGGCTCTGAGCTTAGTTGAAGAAGAATATATGGCAACTAGCACAACTTTGTGTGAAGACATATGGTTTAGGAAATTGCTTGTGAATCTATTTAGGAGAAGGATGGAAGCGAGTAGGATCATGTATAATAATCAGAGTTGCATCAAGCTCTCTGAGAATCCAGTATTTCATGATCGGACGAAGCACAATGATATCAGGTGTCACTTTGTTAGAGACAGTGTCCAACGGAGGGCAATACAGTTGAAGTACACTCCTACAAGAGAACAAGTGGCAAACATCCTCACCGAGGCTGTAGGGAGAACAAAGTTTGTTCATTTCAGGGATAAGATGGGGATGGTAAAGAATCCATTTCACTAATGGATAAGTATCA
This sequence comes from Pinus tabuliformis, assembly GCA_031772625.1. Taxonomy (NCBI): domain Eukaryota; kingdom Viridiplantae; phylum Streptophyta; class Pinopsida; order Pinales; family Pinaceae; genus Pinus; species Pinus tabuliformis. Next base: position 661,569,093 of record CM062810.1, on the reverse strand, counting down.
GAAGTTGCAGTGCAACAATTAGCAGTGGCAGTGCTATGGACAGCGTGATGCGGCAAGTTGAGAGGGAGCTACAGTACAGGAGCAACAGTACAAGGCGCAGCAGTGCAGGGAATGTGAGGCAGCGAGCCAAGCATCAGCACAGGTACCGAGGCAAAAGATCAGTGTGATGTTTCTATAGTGAAACATTACTAGAGCACATTCCTCGCTTAGAGGGAGTGTTGATTTTTGGTAGCATCGGATATGCTCTAGCCTTGAAATTTGGAGGAGAGGCTAAGCCACATGAGATCTCCAAGACCCAGAAATCGTTTTGGGAAATTCCATCCGGATGAGGAGTTATTAAAATAATTAATATTTTTAATGGTTCCTAAGTCTAAACTTAGGAAAATAAAAATATTAATGGATATTAATGAAGATAACGATGAGAAGCTTCTAAAAGACGAGGATCAAGTGTGTTTTAATCTTAGCCTTTGCTTAGGGACTTAATCTCGACCATTGATTCATCAACAGGAAAAGTATAAGAGAAGACTTGAGGGTCATTTGGAGACACATCGACAGATACTCAATATCTCAAGGAAATTCGATTCTTAAGGAAGAGGAGATCGATTTCAGAGAGAGTTTCAGGGTGGAGGAAGAGGAGGGCTTTAACAGAAAGCAGTGATCAAGGAGGAGGTGATGCAAGGGCAGTGGAAGACAATGCAGAAAAAGATATGCAGAGCCTACGCACGCTAATGCACAGGGACTGAGAGCCACTGAGAGCCACTGAGAGCCACACTGGGTCAATCAGAGTGACGCAGGGGTGATGCAGAAGTGGGAGGAGGGTCTCCAAAGTGTCAGATGGTCTCAGAGGGAAAGTCTGAGGTGTTTTCTTTCATTGTCTTTGTAAAATTATTCCTTGTAAAAGCAATTGCTGCTGAAGGTTAATAAACCCTCATCTGCTACATTGGTTTTCCTGCATTGTGTTTTTCCAGGTACAATTGTTTAAAAATAACTGTGTCGATGTGATTGATTCTTGTGCATGTATTTTTTCTATGGGTAATTGTGTGATAAATGCAGTAGAATTTATTTTAATATTTGCTGAAGGAATTTCGTAAATAAATTATTGAGAATAATAAGTAGGTGAAATAAATCAGTTTCTGTAGTAATAGAATTTCAGTTTGGAAATTTTCACATTGGAAGCTTGCCAATGGTTGGGAGGAGAATCTTGAGCCCTGCCCCAATGACATTCTGAGGAAATTGATTAAATGACAACCTATCACATGCCCGGATTATAAACTGGCAGGTGTTTTCCAATCTGCGTGATAGACCTCTGACAATGCAGTATAATGAGGTATTGTAGTCTTGCACAATGCTGTAATCTTAGATACTATAATTGCTCACGTACAAAACATGTTTCTCCAAACTGAATTGGACAAGAAGGTTCCTAGAAAATATGAGGCAGGGTTCTAGGTCTCCTCATGATAATCTGAAATTTGACAGTCCTTATAACTGTTATCCATGAAATTCATAAGTGGAGAGCTAGCCTTCCAAGGACACCTAGGGCAACACGGTTGACTTTTGCACAACCTGAACCTACTACATAAGTCTTACCATAATTCAGTTCTTGGTGTATCATTGCACATGCTTGTTGAATATTATTGCATGAAATAGGGCATAACACTGTTCCTGGTAAAGCAAGTTGAGCTTATTAAGGCTCTGTGATCAAAAATTGTTCTGTCCCTGAGCTCGGAAGTCATTGCTATCAACTCCAGCATTTAAAGTTATACGCTCCATCTATGACAGCCACATGAACCAGTGACTGTATGAGATGTAAAATAAAAGCTAGCAACGGTAAAGCATTTCCTTAGGTTCTAATTGTATTGACAGAATTTTGAGCATGATATAATTATATTTCTAAGTAATATATTAGACTTAATGTTGGGCAGTATGTAGTTCTTTCATTCTTTTGGCATACTGTCTTGTATTACCAGATTTAGGGTTAGGCGTAGAACCATTAATTTCCTGGATACATACTATGATATGGGGCCACTAAACGGCACCGCAACAGCAAACTGGTCACCACAGAATTGACATTAAAGTGTAACAATTGGCAATCTGGTTAATGATCTGTCCAAAATTCCGTTAATGCAATGAAAACAGACTTACATAAACCCATTAATACATTGAAAACAGACTTACATAACCCCATTAATAAATTGAAAACAGTCTTACATTCAGCTCTACAGGTTTGGTAAATGGACACATAGATATCAATTTTGGTATGGCATCTATGGTAGTGGGAATTTGAAATAGTCATGAGCGTAATGATGCCTTTGTCTTATGGTCATCCAAGTATATTACATAAGAAAAAAAGCATGAATAAGTAGTATGTAATGGAATGCTATTTCTGGTACACACTATGATTTATCATAGGGAGATCCCTGGTGGTTCCTCATATAAGTATTGATGTAGCACTTCTTCTACGTCTCTTAATGACTCTGCAGCCGCTATCACCCACCTTTACTTCTTGTTCTGGACACTGTATCCATTCCTTGTTAGGCATGATGTTTTGTGTGGTCTTGATATGCAATTACAAGGTGTTAGAGTTCATATTCATTGCAGGACAGAACATAATATAGCCTAGATTGTGCAGTCCTTAATTCATTACTGAGTAGGTTGTGTTGGAATGATAGCATGCTGCTTTATGTATGTGTAATTATGGAACCTTGTATGCTATGGAACCTTGGCTTGCCAACGATGCATACCAACATCCATTTCTGCGCTTATGCTTGTGAAAAGATCACCATAGATTTGACAACCTTATGACACACTTGGTGGTTAAGAATCAACCCACCGCCCTAGCATTTTGATTTGGGGTAGCATCGGATGTGCTCTAGCCACGAAAATTGGTGGAGAGGCTAAGGCACATGAGATATCCAATACCCAGAAAGGGTTTGGGCAGATTCTAAACAGTTTGGGAGATATTAAAATAATTAATATTTTTAAATGAGTCCGTAAGTCTAAACTTAGGGAAAATAAAATATTAATGTGAATTAATATAAAACTGTGTTAGAATGGTCCAAAAGACATGGATCAAGCCAGATCTAATCTTAGCCATTGATTAGGAACTTAATCTCGACCGATGATTTGTCAACAAGAAAAGTATAAAAAGAGGCTTGAGGGCCACTTGGAGAACAAACCAAGAGATCAAGATTTCGACTTTTTGGGGCTGGGTTTGCTGAGAAAGTTGAGAGAGTGATTAAAGTTGCAGCTAAGGGGCAGTGAATACAGAAGCAGAGAGGCAAAGATAGCACCGAGAGGATCAGTGCAGTAGTCGGAGAGAGGGAAGCAGAAGCAGCCAAGGGTTCATGCAGAGCCAGTTAGGGCTCACGCAGAGGCAGCGAGGAGCTGCGCAGTGCCTCAGAGGGCTAGCGTGGGTGACACAGAGGGCCAGAGGGCTGACACAGTGCCTCTAGAGGCTGACGCAGACCAAGCCAGAGTGATGTTGGGCTAACGTTGGGCTAGAGAGAGGCTGACACAGTCCCTAGAGGCTGACGCTAGGGTTTCGTGGGGCAGATTGGAGCTGTGGAGCTGTCGGAGTATTTATCCGGGTTTTTAGCCAAAATATTTGCTTCTGAGTAGAGAGGTGCTACTGCAAAGATTTTTCTCTGTTGGGTGAGATGGATTTGGCACCTAGATTGTGTTCTGAAACTGCTTAATAAATCAAACCCTCAGATAGCTGCACCAGTTTTCCCGCATTGGATTTTTCCGGGGACATTAGTCCAAAACCAACGGTGTCACTTGTGTGCTTGTTTCTATTTCCTTTAGTTGATGATTTGTAATGTGTTGAGCATGTAGTTGTATTTATTTCCAATATTTACATGGTAAATAACTTGTTAATTAACAGAATAAGTAGGTAGGAATAAATCAGTAAAGTGCATGAAGGGTTTCTAACGTGTCAGACTTAGAAATTCTAACATGGTATCGGAGCGTGGTTGCAGATCACAAGAGAACTAAGGACATCAACCAAGTAGAGCAGCAACAACAGAAAACAGTTGTCCCGAGTGACAGAAGTTGTTCCTAGCAGAGTACCAGCAAGGAAGGGGTGACGCAGTGTCTGTGTCATCAAGATTGAGCCAGGAAGAGGTAGTGCAGAGGCTGAGGGAGGCAAAGACAGGCTCACGCAGAGGCGAGGAGGGCTAACATAGTTGGTTGGGGAAGCTGAATTACCGTGTCGAGATTGCGCAGAGCCTAGGAGCTCTAACCTTCAGTTTGCTGGGGTTTAGGAGGCTATGGGTAAGTTGAAAAGTGGAGATGGTGGGGTACTGTAGTCAGAACAATACCTAACAAGGCAAGGCCAAGGAGGAGGAAGTTGCTACGGAGGATTTCTAGCTGAGAAATCGAGGTCATTGGTGCAGCTACACTAGCGATTAGAGTGGGGGCATCTCGACATTGGTAGAAGGGTTTCTAGGAGGGAAATCGAGGCTAGAAGGGAGTCACACCGTGAACTTCCAGGAGGGAAGTAACGGAGCAGTGAGATGGCAGTGAACAGGGTAAGAGACCAGGACAGACTCGACAGAGCCTCAAACTTTGTAGTCTAGAAGGCCAAAATCTTATCCGTTCTAGACAGGAATCGTGTCAAGCACTTCGCTTTGAGGACGATAGCTATCCCAATTGATTCAACTGATAACAACAAGTACGTGGCGGCAATGGTGAGGGCCAAGAGCATCATTCTTGAGGGGGTCAAGGATCGTGTAGTACCACATATTGCCGAGGAGGAAATGACAAATGAGATGTGGGAGACCCTAAATAAAATGTACCAACATACTTCTATATAGAGAAGGATGTTACTAGAAAATCAGCTGCGATCATACCAGATGCAGAAAGTTGAACAGATCAACCTCTTCCTCGATCGATTGAAGGAGATCCGGGATCAGTTGACTTCCATAGGGGCCACGCCGGATCAAGAATTGATGGTGAGAACAACCCTAAACGCAGTCTCAGAAGACTGGGAGGTGTTTTTCCAGAGCATACTGGGCAAGGCGACCCTTCCAGATTGGGAGGAAATTTGGACCACTCTTCACCAAGAAGAGATCATAAGGCTGAGCAAGGCAGGAAGTAGCGGCAAGGGGATCATAATCAAGGCGCAGGAGGTGGATGCTGCTCTAGCATCTGAGGGAAAGCAGGAGAAATGGAAGAAGAAGGACCTATCAAAGGTCAAATGCTTCCACTGTGTGGAGCTAGGTCATTATGCGACCCAGTGTCCAAGGAAGACGAGCAAGGGAGAGGCCTCCGAGACCAAGGCTGCGCAAGCAAGGCCAGAGAAGGAAGTGGAGACAGATGATGATTGTGCCATCAGTGCTCACACACCACTTGAGCGGAACTTGGGAGACATCGAGCTATAGTCAGACGGACTATAGGCGATGAGGGGCAGGATCCTCGAGGTACCCAGCCTCTTGGATTAGACCTTGCTACGAGAGCCCCGAAGAGGAGTAGCAGTACTGGCGGATGTGGATGGAGCGACAAAGGGAGCTACAATGCAGGATTCCCAGGATAGCGTGAGGCAGCAGTGCGAGAAGCACGGGAATGTTGCACTAGTGCAGGATGGCACAGAGAGGTGTGCAACAGTGCAAGATGTAGGGAGTTGATGCAGTAGCGCAAAGGTCAGAGAGGGAGCACTTGTCAGCGACAGAGGGAGCTTCAACATCAAGAGTGTTTCTAACCTGACGGAGATGTCAGAGTTGGGAGATAAGTTACTTACTTCTCAGTAACTGGGTTGCAGTGCAACAGTTAGCAGTGCTAGTGCTATGGGCAGCATGATGCAGCATGATGAGAGGGGTTACAGTGCAGATGCAACAGTGGCAGTGGCAGGGCCATGGGCAGCAACACAGATGCAGAGGGAGTTGAGTACAAATGCAACAGTGGAAGTGGCAGGGCGATGGGTAGCAGTACAAGATGCAGCAGTGCAGAGGATGTTGGGCAGCAGGCCTAGCATCAGCAGAGGGACCGATGTCGGATGATCAGGGTGATACTCAATGAAGAGTATTTTTAGAGCATAGTCCTCGCTAAGAGGGAGTGTTGATTTGGGGTAGCATCGGATGTGCTCTAGTCATGAAAATTGATGGAGAGTCTAAGGCACATGAGATCTCTAATACCCAGAAAGGGTTTGGGTAGATTCTAAACAGTTTGGGAGATATTAAAATAAATAATATTTTTAATGGAGTCCCTAAGTCTAAACTTGGGGAAAACAAAATATTAATGTGAATTAATATAAAACTATGTTACAATGGTCCAAAAGACATGGATCAAGCCAGATCTAATCTTAGCTGTTGATTGGGGACTTAATCTCGACCGTTGATTTGTCAATGAGAAAAGTATAAGAGGAGGCTTGAGGGTCACTTGGAGAACACACCAAGAGATCAAGATTTCGACTTTCTGGGGCTGGGTTTGCTGAGAAAGTTGAGAGTGATCAAAGTTGTAGCTGAGGTGCAATGAATACAGAAGCAGAGAGGCAGAGATAGCACAGGGAGGATCAACACAGTAGCCGGAGAGAGGGACGCAGAAGCAGCCAAGGGTTCACGCAAAGCCGGCCAATGCTCACACAAAGCCAGCTAGGAGCTGCGCAGTGCCTCAAAGGTTCAGCGCGGGTGATGTCGAGGGCCAAAGCGCTGATGCAGTGCCTCTAAAGGCTGATGTAGGCCAAGCCAGAGTGACGTTGGGATAACGTTGGGCCAGAGAGAGGCTGACACAGTCCCTAGAGGTTGACGCAGTCCCTAGAGGCTGACGTTGGGGTTTCGCAGGGCAGATTGGAGCTGTGGAGCTGCTAGAGTGTTTATCCGAGGTTTCAACCAAAATATCTGCTTCTGAGTAGAGAGGTGCTACTGCCGATATTTTTCTCTGTTGGGTGATTTGGCACCAAGATTGTATTCTAAAACTGCTTAATAAATCAAACCCTTAGATAGCTGCACCGATTTTCCCACATTGGGTTTTTCCGAGGACATTAGTCCAAAAACAACGGTGTCACTTGTGTGCTTGTTTCTATTTCCTTCAATTGATGATCTGTAATGTGTTGAGCATGTACTTGTATTTATTTCCAGTATTTACATGGTAAATAACGTGTTAATTAACAAAACAAGTAGGTAGGAATAAATCAGTAAACTGCATGAAGGTTTCTAACGTGTCAAACTTAGAAATTCCAACATAGCACATGGAATTCTATCTGTGTACACTCTCACTTATAGTTTAGCTACACACAAATAGCGATTGAATATTGAGATTTGCCTACAACCTTTGTTGGGTGTATGCCATTATGAAGACTGAAGATGCTGGTATGCAGATTTCAGACTGGTTAGATTGATATTTCTGAATCTAGATTCTACAGGATCTACCTGCAAGTCCTTGCTTGAGGTTTGTAAATTTCACACTTGTTGCAGTTAGAAATTTAGCCCGACAAACTAGTATGAAGTTTACAATTCTTCAATCTGTCTACAACCTTTGTTTGATTTTGATACATTAGAAATAGAACTAGCCAATAAATCATTCTGAGAAAAGAGATCCCTATATAGAATCATGTGCATGCTCAGGGAACCCAAGAGTATCGAGAACCCTGCATAGTTGTCCATGTACAATATTTTGAGGTTGAGAAAACCGAATGGTAAACACGTCCCGAGGATGTGATGTAATGGTTAAGTGGGAAAGTTTGGCCCCACAGGTCTTATGGTCCAATCCCAAGCAAGGCTACATATGCCCGAGCGCTACTCTAGGCAGCGTTTCCTCAGTTGAAATATATATATATATATATATATATATATATATATATATATATACTAAGTCACTGGATTAGTCCTAAACCCCCTACGAATCCCGAATCCAGCGAATCCGACACGATTCAGTCCGGATTCGTGTCCAAATCATATGACACGTTGTGTCCGTTTCCAACACGTCGAATCCAAGGTCGTGTCACGATTTTCAAAAGCGTGTCGTGATTTTGGGACACGTGTCTTGTTTCTAGGACTCGCTAAGCTCAGTGCGGAAAAGAAAAGGGCGTGTTTGCTCATTAATATTTTCATTTGGCAAGTGATTTGTGCTGTTGCAGCAAGGAGTAGAGCATTTTGGCAGCTTCATGATCAAGTCTAGGCCCTAGTATTGATATGCTATTCATGGTAATGTTAAATTCTTAAAGTAAAAGTGACATTCTCCTTAATCTTCATTTTCATCCTTTTACTTAAATTTTTAACATTACCATGAAATGGCTCAGGATGTTTGAGAGTGGTTCTGGCCTCATTGGATTTCATATGGAGAAAGTAGAATTTTAGATTTCATTCAAAATCCAGCAAACTTATCAGTTTTTTAGGATTTTAGGATTGGGGGATTGCAATGTTTCCAATGAATTTTGTCATGTATTAGGGTATGGAACTCGTATTTAATCAAGAGCACCAAACCAAGAGCTTCTGAATATGTCGCTCCCGCTCCCGTTTTTGCTCCCGCTCCCCACTTTCGCTCCTGCTCCCAAGTAACACTGTTCCTGATGATATGGGTCTAGACACCACTGTTGAGTTGGCATTGGCCAACATGGATCTCAATGATCCAGTGCTAGAGCCTGTTAGATTTGATGACTTAGAGGGGTCAACCTCCATACCAGCAGATGCAGAGGCGACTATGGATACAGGGGAGGAGGAGGATGCAGAGGAGAGCAGTGGGGACCATGATGATGGGGACAGTGATGCTGATTCTGATGCTGATTGATGCCTTGAGGCTTGTATACCTGTAGTTGTTTTATATTTTCTATTTCTATTTGCCATTGGCATTGCACCAACACTACCTATGTAACACATTTTGATTTGATGACTTAATGAGAAAACTACAATTGTCAGTGTGTTTATCTTACTATCTTGTAGTTGTAAGTTGTCTTTCAGTTATGAATTATGAATCATGATTTAAATTTTTAATAGATTTATCATTTATGTGACCAGTACTACTGACATTTATTTGAATTTTGTATGTACTATGCATGCTAATAGCAATAGATGAAGATCTATGTTTGAAATCAATAAATTTGTATCATTAATTAAAATTTGTGTAAGAAATATGATAATATCTAATTTTTAATATATATATATATATATATATATATATATATAGATATAGATATTTAAATAATAATATATAACGTGTCCTGTCCGGGGGGTTAGTGTGTCCGAATCCGACACCACGAATCTCGAATCCTACGTGTCCCGAATCCACATGTCAGGTGACTTAGTATATATATATATATATATATATATATAATTACTATAAAAACCAAATCAATTATGAATGATAGGCTTTGTTACTTGTGACAACATGAAGAGTTGAAGATTGTTGGGTTGAAAATAACAGCATCCGATTTTGTGAGAACAACATCCAATTGAATTACCAGTCAAAATCATGCCAAAATCTAAAATTTATGAAGGTTATTGCCAATTATTGACCAAGTCCAAGTTTTATTGGGGTCATCCATCAATTTATGGAAAGGGGTCGTGAGAAAATCTAGATAAAAAGCCAAAACTACCAAGGATTAATCTATCAAAGCCAAAATTACAAGGACAACAGGAAGTCGAGGTTGTCGACGCAATATTCCATTCAGGCAAAATTTCTCGAAGCTGGGGAATCATGTCACCAGTCAAACTTATTCAAAGTTTGGTGCCATGTAGAGCTTGTAAGACAGTCGTAGGCGAGTCTCACCCTTGCACAAGGAACGACATTTCCACATAGTCATTGCCCAGTCATAGAGAGAGCCTGTGGATGATCACATTTCCATGGTACAAGTCTGGCATCTGCGGTATGCTGGGAAATCTAAGGCATTAGCATTAGGTGATTTCTCTTCCATTAGTGACTACTTGTGAATGCTTTTTACTTGTTTAGATTAGGATCTTCTTCATGTTAGATTACTAGTGTTCTTCTTCATCAAACAGTAACCAATGCATGAACATAAATAGACAAGAGACACAATATGTAGGCTATAAGCCAGGGCCAAAACCTCTCTCTCTTTGAGAGGAAAACCCACACAAATTATTCTTATAGAGATTCCAATTGGCAAATAACAAGACCAAGACCCTCGACCTATTAGCCACTCCAAAACCAAGACACAAATCCTCTTCTTCTTATCATTATCTTCATCACTACCTTGACAACATTGTTTCCTTCACGAGCCCTTATCACAAAGATAATACAAAGTGTCGCCAACAACAAACTATTATGTCATCAATAATGCCTTACTTGCACTTGATATAGCACCAAGACAGAAGTACTATAGATCAACATCTACACTGTGATTATGTCCACTTCTTCACTGAGATTACCGTTACTCTGATCCAAGCTATAGACTTGTTGTCACTGTGATTCGAGCCTTAGACTTGTTTCCACTGTGATCCGAGCTTCTAGAGGGATCCGATTCCCTTCAATCCTTTGTCACCATACTGTCTTCGCATAAGTTACAACCCATCCGAAAATACAGTGAAACTATTTTGTGGAGATTTCAATTGTCTTGCTGCCTTATCCACCGAGAATCTCAAAGGTATGCAAAGTTTGAATTGTTCTTGCTTGTATGTATATCTCAGAGGAATCTGCACTTCTTACTATAATCTACCATCCAAAAATCACAGAAGAATCTGAACTATATTCAATGTTCATCATCACTAAAAACTCAGATAAGATATCTAAATTTTGTGTCTCTATGAACTAGGTCGAGGTTGCTATTTATAGTGGTATGTCCAACCTATTGAGCCGACATGTACTTACAAATAGAAGTGTCTCCAAAGTTGAGCCGACATGAGATTCTTATGCATATTGAGGCCGACATCAAGAGGTGAATTAGTGCTTTTCGTTGTAGGGCTATCTAGACACTTTATAGGCTCATATACATTGTTATATCCCCAAGAAGGTTTCTTCATACATGACAGACTCTTTGACTTTTAATGACCAATCCTAAGACTCTCAATGGGAGCCATCTAAAATAAAATCACTTGCTCATGAAACCCATGAAGCAAGGCTTACAAAAATGATTATATTTTCTTTAGTACATTATTTACAAAAGTCACAATTACATGTCATTATGAAGACTGAACCTAGTTACACGTTTCCACACTCCCTCTTAACTAGGTAGGTATTCATAATGGTACTTGGTCATTCTCAATCTGAAGAATTTCTCATAAGAAGAATTGGATTGGTAACCCATCTGTCTAGCATCATATCAACCAGCATTGTCACATAGCAAGGCCTTGACTAACAAATCTATCCACATGATCATAGCACAATGCTGGCATGACCAATGATTCGTAGACACCATAATCATTGTGTCTCAAGGTACATACTCTACCTGGGTGTTCATAAAGTATGACCTTCTTTGGACTATTCTTATCTTGGATAGCCAGTCCTCAAAGAATATCGTTCCATGACTACTCTTATCTTGGATGCCCTATCTCATCCTCAAAGAGTATCAGATGCCATATGATTACCCAATCCTCCATTCTGTCTTCCCAGGTGAAGACCAAAATGATGTGTCTATCTCTCCCTCTCAATTAGGGAGGACATATCAATTCCAATAATGGAATGTACTCATTCCTACATAAGGAATGTACCTAAGCTCCCTCTTGGCTTAGGAATTTCCAAGTTTCTCCCAAGTAAGAAACTTGTTGCCAAACTCCCTCTTAATTAGGGACCTGCAACAGCTCCTCAACCAGCTTCTTGAAGAGCTCCTTCCTTCGATGTCATGAATTTCTTTGTTCAGGAGTCTTCATCTTTTGTGGCTTCTTTCATAGGGCACAGACCATCCATCACTTTCATCCATGAGTCAGTCATGTCATCATTCCTTTCATTAGAAAGTGATCTGTCAGTCTTCATCTGGCCTTGCTTCATCTCATGCTACTTTCTTCATGCCATATTTTCAAAAGGATCTTACATCCTTCTATATGGTCCTTTTGGAAGTCATCCACAGTTCTTCCCTTTGGCAGTCCTACATAATCCCATCCAGATATTGTTTCAAAAATAATAAATGAACACTTAAATCAAAGTTACCTTTGTGATGGTCTTTCATCATGAAATCTCCCTTTAGGTATCATCATCCTGCATACATGTTGACACATCTCCCAAGGATATCCATTGTCAAGGGTCTCCATCTTTTTCAGACATCCATCAAAGTCTTCATATCTTTCCAGGAGATTGCATGGTCAAATATTTCTTGGTCTTATTGATGTTGATTTCCTTTATCGTGGTTGCATATCTCATGATTTCTTCCTTCCTTTCTTCACACATTTCATTCCCAAGAGCTTCCAATCAGAGTTCCTTAATTGTAGTCAACCACCTCATACTTCATTTGAGGACATATTATGTTGATTTCATCTATTGTGACTTATGCCTTCCTGTATCCTTTCAGAGGAGGAGATCCTTTTCTCTTGATTATTCTTCTCAAGATATAAGTAGTGATCCATGTTACCTACAACCATATGACATGACATTATAATTTTAAATACAAGCATACATAGCTCATTTACCTTTAGGTCACCTAGGCTTCCTTGATTGAAAAGATCTTCAACCCATTTATCTGCTACATCTCTTATGTCATCATACCATCATCCCATGAACTCCACAAGTTGGAGTTCCTGATGAAACACTTCCTTCCTCTCTAGATCAGTGAACCCTCCCATGAGGATTCTATTAGAGAATCTTGAGGATCTTGTATATCCCTATCCGGTAGATGTTTCCTTTTTGACTTGATGTGTGATGAGCCTTGTCCTGGATGACTTCTTCCTTTCCTTAAGTTTGCAATGAGGTTGCCAAGAGTTATATCCTTCATATTTGACTACCATGGATTGTGTTCTAGACATCCTTCTTGTTTCCTATGCTGATGTCACAAGCTCTTGTTTCTAATGCTTCCATGATGCCACAATGCATCTTATTATTTATTTTAGCCATATCCTATAAAATATTTAGGAGATATGACAAGACCTTTTGTGAGAGAAACTATCTCAGCATAGTAGAGATCTCTTACTTACTCTTTTCTTCGACTTCTTCTCTACGGCTCCACTTCTTTAGTGATATGGGCTTCTTATCTTCCTCTTTTGATATTGTCACTTTAGGACAATCTTTCCTGTAATGTCCATAATTTTATATCCATAGCATTGAATCTCAGTTATGCCTTTCCTACAAACTTCCCTTCCTTTCCTACAAATGTTTGAGTCGTTTAACCTTCAACACTTTTGCCCCCAACTTGTCTTCTTCTATATTGCATAGACATCACAAGTTGTCGAACGAGGTAACTTTCTTATCCTCGTGGACATTTGTTACCTTTTTCATCAGATAGTTCATTTAGAACAATGATGATTATCTTCTTATAATTTCTCCCAGATCTCGCAGTTGAGATCTTATGAAGATATCCCTTAATTCTTTGATACCTTCAATTTTGTGTAGATCAAATTTAAGCCATGTGACCTTGTTTATCGCATCTTCAAAGAATAGTCTTACGATCTTATCGTATACATCTCTTTGTTGTCTCCAATATTGCTATATGAAGTGATCTTTCATAAGAATCCCTTTCCATGATTTCAGAGGAGACCTTTTTCATTGATGTTTTCAATGACTTCACTTTCTTCGAGGACTATGTCTATCCTCCTTTTTCATGCAAGGAATTTCGATGACCCAACCAGCTTATAGATCTCCTTGCAAAACAAAGTCATTTTACTGAGTTTGATTAAAGAGTGAAATATACTTACTTGACAAGTGAAGATTAACTCTTCCTCTTGATCACTTTAGATTAGGATCTTCTTCATATTAGATTATTAGTGTTCTTCACCAATGCATGAACATAAATAGACAAGAGACACAACATGTAGGCTATAAGCCAAGGCCAAAACCTCTCACTCTTTGAGAGGAAAACCCGCACAAATTCTTCTTATAGAGTTCCAATTGACGAATACCAAGACCAAGACCCTTGACGCATTAGCCACTCCAAGACCAAGACACAAGTCCTCTTCTTTTTATCATTATCTTCATCACTGCCTTGCCAACACTGTTTCCTTCACGAACAACAAACTGTTATGTCATTAATAATGCCTTACTTGGACTTGATATAGCACCAAGACAGAAGTACTACAAATCAACATCTATACTGTGATTATGTCCACTTCTTCACTGAGATTACTGTTACTCTGATCCGAGCTATAGTCTTGTTGTCACTATGATCTGTGCTTAGACTTTTTGCCACTGTGATACAAGCTTCTAGAGGGATCTGATTCCCTTCAATGCTTTGTCACCATACTCTCTTCTCATAAGTTACAGCCCATCCGAAAATACAGTGAAACTATTCTATGGAGATCTGAATTGTCTTGTTGCCTTATCCACCAAGAATCTTAGAGGTATGCGAAGTCTGAACTGTTCTTGCTTGTATGTATATCTCAGAGGAATCCGCACTTCTTACTGTAATCTACCATCCGAAAATCATAGAAGAATCCAAACTATATTCATTGTTCATCATCACTGAAAAACTCAGAGAAGATATCTGAATTCTTTGTCTCTGTGAACTAGGCTGAGGTTGCTATTTATAGTGGTATGTCCGACCTATTGAGCCGACATGTACTTACGAATAGAAGTGTCTCCAAAGTTGAGCCGACATGAGATTCTTATGCATATTGAGGCCGACATCAAGAGGTGAATTAGTGTTTGTCGTTGGAGGGCTATCTAGACACTTTATAGACTCATATACATTGTTATATCCCCAAGAAGGGTTCTTCATACATGACATAGACTCTTTGACTTTTAATGACCAATCTTAAGGCTCTGAATGGGAGCCATCTAAAATAAAATCACTTGTTCATGAAACCCATGAAGAAGAGCTTACAAAAATAATTTTTTTCTTTCATTACATCATTTACAAAAGTCACAATTACATGTCATTATGAAGACCAAACCTAGTTACACTTTTCAACACAGAAAACTACAAACAATTAATGTGTCTGCCTGCATTCACGAGAAAAAAATTATCGCCTCCAGAAACCGTCCCTGTAGATCACATTGGCACTTCGAACATGTACACTTCCTAGGAAAGAATCATCATACGTTCTGTGGTTGATCGAATGGTTGTATTGCAGTTTGGATTGACATCAAGGAAATGATCGTGGTTTCTCGAGCAATCGTTAAGGCAAAAAAAAATGAGTATAGTTGCATTCACCAGGGTTGTACATGAGATTAGCTTGAAGACTGAACTGCAACCCGAATTTTGGGCAGCGTCAAAGATGTTGATATATTATGGTTTCATGTGAGATGTGTGTATCATGGTCTGATTGCATAGGATACAAAACTGTGTTCATTGCTCAATCGCCATCATTTGGGCACGAGGATTAAGTGACTACATCATAACGAAGATCAAAGTGAAGAAAGTCGACATAATTGTTGAATCACACAAAGAGGAGCGTTCCAAATCTTGTCGGGGCATGGACATAAAGTGATCGTTATCTTGATTATGACTGTGTTCTCTTGGCTCCCAAGAACAAAACTACTGAGTACAAAGAATGTTGTATGACAAGGTTTGATGGGGCTATGTCATTTTATGTCATATGTTGCTCAAATACATGTATTCTGATATTAAAAATTAGACTAGTAGAGATCACAACATTAATGATCAGTGTCAACTGATGTTTTTGATAATTTGTTGTATGTATGGCCTAAGTTTTATAGCAGGAAGCCACTAGTTAATTGTCAAGACCTTGTCATATATTGCACAAATTTTGTATGGCTCACACAGGATGAGAGGTCCAGAGTGAATGCTAAGTGAACATGTCTCGATCCACAAGTCGGTTGGGCCTAATGTTTGAAAAGATAGATATATTTTCACTATTGGGCATTAGAGAGTTTGAGTCTCAGCATAAGGATTGTATGCTTTGGTCACATGCTATGGTATTGTTTGAGTCTTGTATCATCTATTCTACTAGGGTTTAATTTTATTGATGAGCATGCCCTGTATCTTGTGTTGGAAGAGTTTGTCAATCGTAGTCATATAAAAACAACTTGATATACTTGCCATCATTGAACAAAAACATGGATCAAACCTTCATAAATTTCCTTTATAAATTAGCAGCAAAAATCAATAGATCCTTGTCCAAGGGAACACTTTCTATGCTACAACAAGAGTAGACGCAGGAAGAACATAAGTTGGAGCCCAAAATTTATGCACTTGGGATAGATTTGAGATTCATGGGGTTTTCAATATAAGCCCTTCTCAAACTAGAAGAAATTGTTTCACGCCTTTCCAAAGTGGATAAGTCAGATGGGAGGAGCTTGATTTGGGCTCTAAAACTAGCCATCTTTGCCTTAGTACAACACAAGTATCTGGAGCACCCATTTATAGGAGTCAAACATCTAGTTGTCTCTTGTTTCAATAGTATCATGATGCTAAATGCACGCGTACCCCCTTACAGTGATGACATTATGAGGAGAGTCTTCGGACTAATAGTGGAGACCTTTCAAGATTTGGATAACAGTGAGGGCCCTACTTTTGGAACGATGCCAGAGATTCTAGAAATCATGGACTTTGTTAGATCTTATGACCTCATTTTTAAGCTAGAGTGTGGTGACTTGATCCCGCAGATGTTCCAATGCTTCTTCAACATTAGGAAACATCATCTTGACACAATCATAATACACATGCAGTCCATTTTGTCCTCATGTATGGGAAGCCATGAAGCCATTTGCGGGAGGTTGCAGTCTAAATTGATGGTCGTTTGGAGGGAGGAACAGTTGAATTCACCTGTTTCTTATGAACTAGCCAAAAGATTGGTTGAACAAAACATTGGGTTGTTCAGGAGATGATTGACCAAGGAGGAGTTGCGGTGGATTTGTGGTGACCAAACATGCAGCAAGAATGAAGCGAGGAGGAAGGGTCTTTGCTTCATTTTCAAGGAACCTTTGGGACCTGACCACTCATGCTTGAGTGACACTGAGGAGATAAGAGGGGTAGATCAGAAGGAGATTCGTTGTGACCTTCAAGTTGAGGATTCTTCTTCTATGGTTGAGTCCATGGGTTTTTATGAGGATAACCTTGAGGAGTGTGAGAAATCATGGGGAGTTGATGACAACAGCTCATAGTTGCAACCATGTTTGGTAGAGAAGATTGATGAGTAGTAGATTGTTCCCATTCAACATGAGCAACACATAGTGGAGCATAATGTGCATGATGGGCGATTTTTGGAGAGTCAGCTAGTGGCTCATGTTGAGCCCATGACGGAGGAGAATAAGTAATCATCCTTGGGGCCAGCCATTGATGAGGAGTGGGAAAATGTACATATAACCATCATGGTGATAGTATTTGCATTTGCAAACACTTTTCATCATGAGGTGTTGGAGCCTAACATGGTAGTTTTGCAGGAGGTTAGTAGACCAGAGGAGCATGGAGTTTTTTGTTAGATGAGGGAGGATCTTTTGGAGATGGTGGTGCATCCATCTTCGGGCCTACCCACTGATGAGGTGCAAATCGGTGCAGTGTGTGAAATTTCCTAAGTTGAAATCCCTACTGCAACAAATTGATGTTATTTCTCCTACTTGATTAAATCATACAAGTTATTTACTATATTCTACGGTAAATTTCGAAGTAAATACATCTGCAGCATTCACTTAATTATTATATTTGTGAAAACAAAGTACTGAGAAAGAAAGAACAATGCAACACATAGGACACAGTTATTTTTGGACAAATAGTCCCCAGAAAAACCCAATGCGGGAAAACTGGTGCAGCAACTTTGAGGCTTTTATTTTTATGCAGTAGCAAAATCTAAATACATCACTGAATACTTCACAGGGTTATTCAGTTATAGAGAGAAATACTGGCAGAAGCTTTGTGAGTTTACCTCACACAATCATTGAGAAATCCTAGTTGATCCAGCCCCAAATTGACTGCCTCCCGATTCTTTTGGCTGCTTCTACGCAATGTCTGCGTCGGCCAGCATCAAGCTCGCTGAGCATTGCGTCAATCCTTTCACTGATCGATCTTCTACCCAAGGAATTCAAATTCTACCTCTCGATCTCACACCCTAATTCCCGGCTCCTGGCTTCTGAAAATCGAATTCCTCTACAAAATTTGGACTTCTCTCTCTCCCTTTGCGCTAGTTCTACGTGGCCCTTCTGGCCCTGCGTCAGCCTCTGCGTGGAAGCGTATGGATCACTTACTGCCTCTCTCTGCTGATGTATCTTTGGCTAAGAATCTCTCTCCGGAAGCTACTATCCCTACCCCTCAACTGCAAGAGATTTCCTCAATCAATTTCTGAAAATCAATTTTCTCTATCTCGCTATGTGTTTTCCAAATGACCCTCAAACCCCTTCTTATATCTTCCTATAGGACAACCAACAGCGTATATCAAAACATAATCAAAGGTTCATATCGTTTTAGCTTGATCCATGGATTTTTCTAGAATTTTCACCCCTGATTAGATTAATACCCATTAATAGTTTAATTTTCCTAAGTTTAGATTTAGGAACCACATTAAAAATATTAATTATTTTAATAAAATCACTTATGGGTGGAATTTCCCAAAACGCTTTCTCAGTTCTTTGGAATACCTGTGCCCAAGCCCCCCTGCAAAATTTGAGGCTTAGAGCACATCCAATGCTACCCGAAATCAACACAGTGGAAGCCGGCAAAGCTGCAGTACTTTCAGGGAGCACACCCCTCCAGGAGTACATAGATAGGGCTTGCAGCACAACTTACCCACTTTTGCCCATTATAGGGAGAGCGGCAAGATTCTCTAGATGGATATTGTTGATTGACCAGGCAGAGTTACGTGAGTTGGGCATGGTGCAACATAGGGGACTTGTTCTATATACAGGTGTCTATGCATCTGATCCTTCCCACAAGATAGATTGGCGGGAGATCATGAGTTGGTATCCTATTGATGGAGTGATACTTTTAGTCAGGGACATAATGCAGCATGGGCCCTTAGATGTAAGGGATGTTACATGTTTTGTTTGGCAGAGGGATGTAGGCTATCAGTTTATCAGTGTACCATTTGCACTAGGCCTACATCAACATAGTGGGGTTGACCTTTGTCTATGCCAAGGGTTGGATTGGAGAGAGGTGATGAGTTGGTACTCTTCTAGTGGAGTAGCATTTATGGCTTGAGGTTGAGCACAGTTAGAGCCATGGGATAGGGGTATTGGTGATTGGCCATGGTGGTATTGGGATCCAGGAGGATCTGTTGATGGCAAGACGAGTCAAAGTTTAGTTTGGGATCTGGGCATTAATGGATCCATTCATGGTTGGGTGGCACAAAGGCATGGTATCACCCAGTGGTTTGTATGGGATATTGGTTCTCAGTTGCACAAGATCACCAGACCAGTCGACATATATGGATTTCTTGAGGGAAATCAATCTTGGGAAGGGAGGATTTGTCATGTTACTTTTTCTAGTTTCCCTTATGGCATGGTCAGGATGGACTTCTTGGGTCGAGGCAACTAGGTCACAGCAACATGTTTACTCCATGAGTGGGCCCAGGGGTTCTAGAGGGATTTCATGGGGTTTTGAGGAGTTTCTATGGGATCCGATGGCATTTTCTTGGCATTTTCCATCATCCGCACAACCTGTCTTTCATTTCGTTGCATTCCGACAACTTCCAAAAAACAGGTTTATTATTGGGCCTAACTCAATTAATTATGCTTAAGGTGGCGTTCCAGGTGGAATACTTGACAGAACACCTTACTGTAATAGCTCGTTGGAACTAGAACGAGAATATCTACAAGATGAGATGGTGCAAAGTGACTTTCAGTGGCCTGAGGAGGGATGGTGGTCGATTTACCATTTTCTCGAATTAAAAGGGCATTTTAATTAAAATTAAAAGAGGGGAAATGTACCAAGTGATTAAAATGATAATAAAATAAGGCTTCTAGAGGGGTCCATCTAATCTATAAAAGAGGAGGAGACCATTTGAGGATATCTTGGATTTGTGCATTGTCTTGTGTGAGAGGATTGAGAACATAGTTCTCTACTCCAGCAGCCTCGGGACGGAAACAATCGGGTGATCTAGAGAGAGAGAGTGGGTGAGAACCCATCTCTACCTTTGGTAGATTCATTCATAATCCACAGGTATAGTGATTGATTTCTCACTTCAGTTTAGACGTCGGTATCGACATTATATCATATCTTGGAGGGCCATTTCCAGCTATTGTATTAGCATTATTTCTATATAATAAAGCTAGATTTTGATATTGTTGCTGCATTTCTTGTTATTCCTCATGTTGTGATATTTTTTTAATGAGATTGCCGTACAATTTTTGGGTTCATTGTTTCTATCAAATTCCCAATGTGTTGGTTATGTTTCTTGGTGAAATTGTGCAGAGACAAAACCCTCATCAAATTTCAATGAAGGTACCTATTTAGGACATTACAAGAGATGCAGGTGTTCTACCACTTGACTCTTTATGGTCATGTTAGGAAGATCAGTGGATAATAGGATAGGCATGATCCTTACCATTTATGGTAAGTAGTATCCCTCCTACTACCACCAGACAATGGGATAAGCGCGATCCTTACCTCATTAGATAAGTGGCATCCCTCCTATTGTCTAGGGATTCTCAAGTAGTAGCATTGGCTCCCTGCTGGCAAATAATTCAAGGGTAGTAGCATTGGCTCCCCGCTTGCAGTTGATTCACAGGTGCTATCATTAGCTCCCCGTTGGAAGTGATTTCGAGTATAGAGGGTGGTAGCTTGAGCTCCCCTATGATGTCAAATTCTTCTTCTTTTAGATTCGAGAGTGTTCAACATATGAGTAGATATGAGCAGAGATGACATTTGATGATGACAAGATATTTGATGGGACATATGTTGTAGCCAGTAATTTCTCCCTAACTTAGAGGAAGTGTTAATTTTTCTGCTCAGGGACAAATTCCCTCCCTTGGACAAACTTCCTCATCAAGAAAAACCCCTCCTAGCCCTTTGAAGAATTTAATTTGGTTGAGGAAAAATATATTTTTAATATGGAAACCCACATGTGCACAAAAGGTCAGGTCGGCCCAAAAGAGAAATTAGACATCCTTGGAAGCCTATAAATACAAGTCAAGTGAACCTCATTTGGATATCATCATCAAGCATCTTCTTCTTCTATCTTCTTTGGATTAGCTCACACATGTCTGAGGTGGATTCGCGGAATTGGTTCGTATAGGTCTGAAATTGCAAGGTTTGAACTCACACATGTGGATTAGGGTTCTTGATCTAGGACCGCAAGGTTGCAACAAGGAAATCTTGATTATAGATGCATGCATGCAAGGTTCTTTATGCAGTTGGAAAGTTGCAACCGCTTGCATGGTCACTATCTCCATTGTTGAGAAATCTAAGGGCTTGATATGTTAATGATTTCTCTATCTTAGATAATTTCTTGTGAAGTATTTTTATCCTTTTACTTATTCAAACAAGATCTTTTCATATGTGTATGTTTATTAACTTCATCAACCAACTATCATGCATAATAAGAAAAAGAACAATAACACAAGATATAGGCAGCAGCCAAGGCAAAACCTCTCCAACCTGAGAGGAAAACCCACGGTAATTCTTCTTATAGAATCTTCACTTGACAAAATTTCCAAGACCTATACAAAGACCCTTGACCAATGTGTCTCCAAGATCAAGGCTAGTACCTTCTACTACTATTGTCCTCTGACCTGTTGTACCATAGATCAAATCTGCAACTATAGATGGAAGGATTAGCTTCCCTCTCCCTTCTTTCTTCCTCCAAGCTTCACTTGTCCAAAATAGTTCACTTGTCAAGCTGTTGTCCTCAACGCTTGCCTTTAGACAAGATGATCTGCTTCCTTGATGTGAACTGTTCAGCAACCCTAGCAGCAGACCTGAAGATGTCATTGTTTTCGCACGTGTGAGTGAGCTACTTGTTCTTGTAGCCTCCTCCTTGCCTCGCTATACTTGGAGCTTCCTTCTAGATGAACAACCGAACTTTTTAGGCCTCAAATCAACCCTTTTCATGAAGATAACCTAGGACTGTAATGCAACCCTAATTGTGACCTGTTCCTTCACACGTGTGAGAGGTTTAGGGCTCTTCTAGCCCTCCTAAACCTTCGCTCTCCTTGTCACTTCTCTTCAAGTAAATCTTCCCTTCAAATAGCCCCAAGATCGAACTCTTTCCTTGCTAATGAGAGCACATAAGATGATGCCCTAGCCTCGCACGTGTGGACAAATTTCCTGCGGTTATAGATGGCAGAACAAACTTCCTTCTTGTTGACCTGCGACTCCTTGACTTGACCCTTTCTTCGCACCCTTAGACAGACTTCTTCGCATAGGAGAGAGACCGAATTGATGTGATGAGAGTGTGTTCGAATGAGGGAGGAGAGGCCCTTATTTATAGTCCTCTCAAGGCTGCTCATTAGGCCGACATGACTTGTCTTTAGGCCGACTTACATAATTGATTTAGCCGACATGAATATAATATATTTTTGCCGAAATTACAATGCCTTTTTATCTTCGCTTGGAGGAGACTTTTACTAGCCATTTGTACTTGAACTTGGAGGAGATATTCCACATGGTTCTGCCCTTGATCTTGGAGACACAAACTATATAATTTACAAGTGTAATTGTTTACATCAATGACACAAACCTATCACCTAGCCTAGAGCTCTTCAATGGGAGCTACTACAAACAAATTTTGAGCATGAAACCCATGACTCAAATTTACAAAATATTTTGCTAGATACAATATATATCATTTACATTAGAATGTGTCATTATGAAAACTGAACCTAGATACACTTTCTTCAACACTCCCTCTTAACTAGGGAGGTATTCATATATACATGGTACTTGGACAATTTTTCAAGTTCACAAAAGAATTCTCATAAGAAGATCGGATTTGCATTCCATCTGTTATAGCATCATTTCAACCAACATTGTTTTCATATAGCAAGGCCTTGACTAATAGCTCTATCTCCACTTAGATCAGAGCACAATGTTGGCGAGACCAATGACTGATAGACACGCATCATCATTGTCTCTCTTAGGGTCATACCCACTCGGGTGTTCTTCGAGTATGCCCTACTAGGACTATTCTCATCTTGGGTTCCCAGCCATCAAGAATATTGGTCCTCTTGCCTACTCTTGTCTTGGATACCCTACCACATCCTCAAAGAGTGTTGGATGCCAGATGATTACACAATCCTCCATTATTTCTTCCAAACTGAAGACAAGAATGTCGTGTCTAACTCTCCCTCTTAACCAGGGATGAGTTCCAAGTTTATCTTTACTCAAAAACTTACTCATGTTCCTTTACTCATAGGAACCTTCCAAAGCTCCCTCTTAAACAGGGACTCTATCATCAGTACTTTATAGGGTCTTCTAGTTGACTGATGATCCAACACCTCGATGTCATCAATTTCTTCATATGTAGGGTTCAGCCATCCATCACTTTCCTCCATCATGTCATTCCTTCTTTCCTGGAAAGTATCCTCCTTGGATTTACATATGGGGCTTCCTTCATAGGGCCATCTATCTCCACCTTTCTTTCAACAGTGATTGCTCTAGATCACAAGGTACATAGTTGTGACATCCTTCACAACTCTTCTTACCATGGCCCTGCACACATACCCAGACTTATCCCAAAAGGTCAGAAACCAAAAACAAATCACATATTACCTTTTTGGTGATGGCCTTTTCCAATGACATCTTCTTGTAGGTATCAACACCCTGCATACATGTTGACACATCTCCCAAAGATATATGTTGTCAAGGGTCTTCATCTTTTCAGACTTCCATTAGAGTCTCCATATCTTTCTGGGAGATTTCCTAGTCAAATCTTCCTGATTCTCTGGATGTTGATTGCCTTCATCATGGTTGCATATTTCACGATCTCTACCATCCTCACACCTTCCATTCCCAGGAGCTTTCAATCAGAGTTTCTTAATTGTAGTCAACCACCTCATACTGCATATGAGGACATATTATGTTGATGTAAGGAGATCATTTTTCTCTTGATCATGCTTGATCCATGTAACCTACAACCATATGACATGATATTATAATATTAAATACAAGTATACATACCTCATTTGTCTTGAATCATATCATGATTCTTGTAGTGGACTTCTTGAGGGATCTTTGACCTGCAACGAAGTTTTCTTGATCCTTACATGTTCTCTTGGCACCATGGTTCTGACTTATATGAACCTGGATTCTTCACAGAGGATATTTTATGTAAAAACTCTTCAAAGATTCGGAGAACCACAATGTTCTCATCTTAGGGTTTCCTACACATAGCAATTTTATTCCTTCCTAGAATCCTTACATAAAGAAATACAACATACTTTAATCATAACCATTAACAGTATTTCCAGAGGATTCAACATATCTTCATACATCAATTGTTCATCCATGGATGGTATGGAATACATAATCAGTACATCCTTTAAAAAGTTGCTTAAACAACACACAAGAATGTTCATGAATCACAACATGTCACAAAATGCTATGCAACTAAGACCTATGAAAGAAAATAGGAGGTGATCTTTTAATCATAGTAAAGATCCTGTGGCTCCTCCTTCTTCGACTTCTTTTCATTGTCTTGTATTTCCTGGGCGACATGAGCTGTTTCATGTTTCCTCTTGCCATTCTTCTTTCGCTTGGGACAATCTCTTCAGTAGTGTCCATATTCGTGACATTCAAAGCATTGAATCTTTGACATGTCTTTCTTGGGATGTTGTTGGTGACCAGATCTCTCAAACTTTCCGAACTTTCCTTTTCTCTTGAACCTGGCAGCAAATGCTTGCTCCTTGGATCCAACTGCAATATCTTCCTTGGCCTTTAATCTGGCTTCTTCCACTTTGCATATTTCCCACAGATCATTGAGTGAGGATGCCTCCTTTTTAGCCCATATGTTGGCTATAAAGTTTCCCCACTCCTCAGGTAGTGCATTCAGCACTATAGTAGTCATCTCTTGATCAGACATGATTTCTCCTCGATCCTGTAACTGATCTCTTATTTCAGAAACCCTTATGAAGTATGGAGCTATACCTTCTTCTTTGTTGATCTTCATCTTGTACAACTCATTCCTTAAAGAGATCCCTTCTCCTGCGGTGTTGACGGAGAATAGGTCTATCAATTTGTCATAGATTTCCTTGGTTGTTTCAAGCTTGGCTACATAAGGAATCAAAGAGTCCTTGATAGATTCTATGAGAATCTTTTGAGCTCTAACTTCGTTCTTGTTATACTTAGCCAATTCTTGACTATCAGTAGGAACAACAATTTTCTTTTGTACATGTTCAATAACTTCTTGTTCTTTCAAATTGAGGTCAGTTCTCTTCTTCCAAGCAAGGAAGTTGGCAACTCCAACTAACTTATTGCTTTTCTTGCAAGAAGACATCTTTCAAGATTAGTTTGCTAAAATAAATAATATACTTACTTGATGTGATGATCCTTGAAGCTTGACTTTGGATGGCTGCCTTGTACGATCTTGAGGAAGCTTGTCTATCCTTGAATGCTAGGGAACCTAATATTTTGTCCTTGAGGATCTGCTCTTCAACTGAATCTTGATACTTTCCTCTTATAGATCTGCCTGAATAGTAGATCTTGTCTTCTCTTTGATAGATCTTGGAGTTTTAGAATGTGGATCTGAATCTAGCTTTGCCTTCAACTTCAACTGCCTTGCCTCTTCCTTAATGTTCTTTATCAGCCCTTCCTTGATGTAAAACCTCGCTCTGATCCCATGTTGAAAAATCTAAGTGCTTGATATGTTAACAATTTCTCTATCTTAGATAACTGCTTGTGAAGTCTTTTTATCCTTTTAGTTATTCAAACAAGATCTTTTCATAGGTGTATGTTTATTAACTTCATCAACCAATTATCATGCATAATAAGCAAAAGAACAATAACACAAGATATAGGCAGAAGCCAGGGCAAAACCTCTCCAACCTGAGAGGAAAACCCACAGTAATTCTTCTTATAGAATCTTCACATGACAAAATTTCCAAGACCCTTTCACCAATGTGTCTCCAAGATCAAGGCTAGTACCTTTTGCTACTGTTGTCCTCTGACCTGCTGTACCATAAATTAGATCTGCAACTATAGATGGAAGGATTAGCTTCCCTCTCCCTTCTTTCTTCCTCCAAGCTTCACTTGTCCAAAATAGTTCACTTGTCAAGCTGTTGTCCTCAACGCTTGCCTTTAGACAAGATGATTTGCTTCCTTGATGTGAACTGTTCAGCAACCCTAGCAGCAGACCTGAAGATGTCACTGTTTTCACACGTGCGAGTGAGCTACTTATTCTTGTAGCCTCCTCCTTACCTCGCTATGCTTAGAGCTTCCTTCTAGATTAACAACCGAACTTTTTAGGCCTCAAATCAACCCTTTTCATGAAGATAACCTAGGAATGTAAGGCAGCCCTAATTGTGACCTATTCCTTCGCACGTGTGAGAAGTTTAGGGCTCTTCTAGCCCTCCTAAACCTTTGCTCTCCTTGTCACTTCTCTTCAAGTAAATTTGCCCTTCAAATAGCCCCAAGATCGAACTCTTTCCTTGTTAATGAGAGCACATAAGATGATGCCCTAGCCTTGCACATGTGAACAAATTTCCTGCGGTTATAGATGGCAGAACAGACTTCCTTCTTGTTGACCTGCGGCTCCTTGACTTGACCCTTTCTTCACACCCTTAGACAGACTTCTTCGCATAGGAGAGAGACTGAATTGATCTGATGAGAGTGTGTTCGAATGAGAGAGGAGAGGCCCTTATTTATAGTCCTCTCATGGCTTCTCATTAGGCCGACATGACTTGTCTTTAGGCCAACTTGCATAATTGATTTAGCCAACATGAATATAATATATTTTTGCCGAAATTACAATGCCTTTTTATCTTCACTTGTAGGAGACTTTTACTAGCCATTTGTACTTGAACTTGGAGGAGATATTCCACATGGTTCTGCCCTTGATCTTGGAGACACAAACTATATAATTTACAAGTGTAATTATTTACATCAATGACACAAACCTATCACCTAGTTTGAGCTCTTTAAACCTATCCATGTGGCTGTGACCTAGGGTTTTGAAGATAGTTGACCAAATATTCTAACCATTGACCACACGCTGGAAAACTATAATTTGAAGCAAATTTGTTTACTTGGCTCATCTTTCAGATATCGTTTGTTTGGTTTTGTTGGATAACCTTGTGATTGAAGAATTGGAATATTGTACTCTCTTTGCTAAACATTTTATGACTATCTAATAAAAAGAAGAATTTGAAAGGTTTTTCCCCCTTGTGGGGTTTTTCCCTTATCTTTGACCAATACTGGTGTCTCTTATTTGTCTCTTATTGTTCATTACATTTATTGTTCTATCTACAATTTCTATTGATACTTAGATGGTTGATTTGTGTTTAAAGATTGTTAATTGAAGATAAGAATTGGCCTAAAGTAATTGTAACTACATAGAACAACAAAGAAATTACAATTTAAAAAGGGGTCAAAATTTCAAATATTTATTTTCAAAGGCGCAAATATTATTTTGATAGGTCGAATTCTGAGTATCCGGGGGGTGGGGGGTGAGTCCCTTGTCATAATAGGGGTAGTGAGCTTTCTTGCCTGTTAGACATGTGAAATCACAGATTCATTCTTATTGGGTCAAGTTTAGGAGACTCATGTTGGTTATATTACCTACAAAAATGAAGTTTAGGCTATATATGGGCTCTTGTTTGTATTAGCTAACTACAGGAGTTGAAAAATGAGTTTCCATAAGGGAGGGAGATATATCAATTGATTATGCGTTCATATCAGCATATAAAGGGAGTCCTGTAGCAAATATTGAACGTAGCATTGTGTCAAATCAGAGCAACAAAAGAGGATCGAATTTCTTATAAGTTATCAATCTCTATTTACAAGTGCCGAGAAAAAAATTTAAAGAGAAGAGGACAAATTGTTGAAGACTCAATCATTAATTTTGAAGGGGCTAAGTAGTAGTTTGCAGGAAGATATTGGTAACAGGTCAATTAGGAAAGGAGATTGGATTCCTGGACTAAGAAGTCTCTAAATTGTTCATTTTCTAGATCTGGAGTTTTCCATTGATGCCAAACTTTTTAATTTGGCAGCTCAGGGACAAATTCCCTCCATTAGATATTATTCCTCATTCAAAGAAACCCAAAATCGACCCTAGAACCACTCAATTTGGTTAAGGAAAAGTATATTTCTGGTGAAGAAACCCACATTGGCACAAAATTTAAGGTTGGCCTAAGAGGCTAATTAACCCTTCTCTAATGCCTACAAATACAAGTCAAGGAGACTCATTTGGAGCATCACATCAACTCAACATTCTACTCTCTCTCCTCTTCTCATTGGTTTGTACAACTCTGAAATATTGCAGGTCAAGTTCACACATGCGAGGGTCTTGGAGGCAATTTTGCGTTGACTTTTCTGCTGAAGGTTTGACCATTTCTTGACCGAGTTTGACTTCATCTTTTCACTTTCTTTGACTGGGAGAGCTCTAATTTCTTGGGGCCAAATTGACTGGCACAAAAACCGAGGTGATATGGGTTGTTTGACTAGTATTCACTGTAGGTTTGACCGCAAAAAATCTCTCTCCTTTGATCTAGTTTGATTGGGTTTTCTTGAACTATTTTGGGCTGACTTTGACCATCATTTCAGGCCGAGTTTGTGGACTGTAGATTGAGCTCTTGGAAAGCTAATCTAACCATTGAATTTCACTGGTTAGGGTACACTTTGACTATTCTTGACTTGGACAAAAATTGCAGACTTTGAAAGTTGACCAGAGTTGACTTTTGAGGCTCATCATTGGTTGGATATTGGTTTATCCAATTGGATAGTCAAAAGTTGACTTTGACTCATCATTGAAATTGGATTATTGTACTCTCTATTGAACATTTTATGACAATCGAATAAGAAGAAAAATTTGAAAGGGTTTTTCCCCTTGTAGGGTTTTTCCCTGGTCTTTGACCAAATCTTGGTGTCTCTTATTGCCCATTATCATTTACTTTTCTATCTACAATTGTTATTGTTTACTGGAAGATTAAATGATTGCTAATTGAAGTTAAAGAATTGGGCTAAAGTAATTGTAACAACATAGAGCAGTGGAAAATTAACATGGTATAAGAACTAATGTGAAGAGAAAAGCCCAAAGAGACAAGAGACTAGAGTAATAATACTTGAAACAAGTTGAAGGAGCCTGCTTGATTTGGACAAGATGACTACCTCTTTCTTCAAGGACAATGAGAAGTTGGGTGACTCATCAAACTTTGTTGCATGAAAGATCAGGTTAGAAGTTGTATTCGACAATAACAATGTTTTGGAATATGTGCAAGCAAAGGTTCCTGAGCCTCCGCAGAATGCTCCTGCTACCACCAAGTCCAAGTACAAGAAATTTTTGGTCACTATGGTCAAGATTGCCGAGAAAGAACGGACGCTCCAAGGTCAATATACAGCAACAATCATGGCTCCAACAATAGCAAGTTCAATAATATAAGAAGAGATGATCAAAGAGGAAGAGATGAAAGAAGAAGAAGAGATACTCTAGATGATCAAGAAGAAGGCCATCGTCCTAAAAAGAAATCAAGAAATTCTAGGTATCAAAGTAATGCAACTGCTAATCTGAATATATAATTATTTCTGCCCTTTCTAGCTCTTCTCCTCCGGATTGATATGATAGCTGGCTAGTAGATAGTGGGGCTTCTAGACACTTCTTTGGGTATAAGGAGGTCCTCTCAAATCTAGTTGAGAGGGAAACAAGTTTGAAGATCATTCTTGGAGACAATGCTAAATATCCTATAAAAGGCTTTGGATCTGTCAAATTTGATTTGAACTCTAGGGAGTTAGTTATTCTTCATGAAGTGATGTATGTCCTAGAACTAAAGAAGAACTGGTGTCAATTTCTTCTTTGGAAGACAAAGGAATGAGGGTAGCTTTCATAAAAGGAAAAGTCCTCACCTGGCCGAAGGAATCCTGAATGAAAGATGCCTTTACATTGGGATCTAGAGTGGAAGGACTCTATAGAGTCACTAGAAGACCTCTGCTGGCAATGGTCCATGACACTAAGCATCAAAGCGAGCTATGGCACTAAATATTGGCACATCTACATTATGAAGCTCTTCCGAAATTTAAGAAGTTAGTCTTTGGGATTCCTGATATTCAAGCTAGACATGATGGAGTATGTCCAAGGTGTGCCAGTGGGAAGAAGACAAGGGGACCATTACCGTCTAGCAAGAATAAGACTAATGACATCCTCTAACTCATTCATTCTGACCTATGTGGACTGATGCTCGTGCATTCTCTTGGTGACCATCTCTACTACATAACTTTTATTGATGATTTTTCTAGGAAGACACGGGTATACTGTTTGAAGCATAACGATGTTAGCAACAAAATTTTGGGTTGTTATGCTTTAAATGTAAGATACACAAATGTATTGAAATAATAATTTTTATTAATAAGTTGATAGTACAAGGATGAATGAATGTTACAATGAGGGCCTGGTTATATACCTAGGCAAGTGCCCCTTCATGAATGGGCATGTCCTTTAGACATGCCTTTCCATTTAACTAATGACTATTTAATTAATCATTACTATGTTTATTTATTATTTATATTTATTTGCATTTATTTTATTTTTTATATAAATTATATTCATAAACACTGCCCTTCTCTTCAAAAAGCTTTATCCTCAAAGCTTAATTGTTGACAATTTTTTTTCATCTTCTCCACGTCATTTCGAAATGTGTAAGCTTAATTGCTGACAATTTTTTTCATCTTCTCCACATCATTTTGACATGTGTAACTGGTACTATTGAGGTTATCCATTTTCTTTTTGTTTTTTAAATATATATATTATTTTTAAAGAAGGTAACTTTATAATATTTTATAAAGTAACTTCAATAATTTGTTAAAATTGTTAAGGTTGTTTTTTTTTTAATTGCCCAATAGTCACCGTACGGATTCTTACGGTCACATCTCTACATGCGTCGATAGGGTTCTCGCTCATTCACCATTTTCGTTTTCTTATCCTACAATTTCTTAAGAGGGCTATTATTCCTTTGTTCCAACTCAATTCCATATTTATAAGAAGAGGCAAAAATACATACACCGATGGATAATTTTGAGATGCGTCACTGTAGGATTAAGTGTCGACGA
Organism: Pinus tabuliformis; assembly: GCA_031772625.1. Lineage (NCBI taxonomy): Eukaryota > Viridiplantae > Streptophyta > Pinopsida > Pinales > Pinaceae > Pinus > Pinus tabuliformis. The sequence continues at coordinate 661,537,985 of CM062810.1, read as the reverse complement.
GATGTGGTAGAGTAGTCAATATGGAATGCTTTGATGTTGAAGTGCAAATAATGGGAAACTCTCTCCTACATCCATTTCGCCCAAGGCGTCGACTCTTTTGGAATGCATGTCGCATCTGGTATAAATTCCTCGCTCTCTGATTATGGTGATTCTCCACTGTGGAGGAGAAGTTGTACTTGGTACAAATGGGCAAGCTTAACGAGTTCCCTGTAATGAGCATGCAAATATTCATCACTAACTTGGGTGGTGTACAAAAACTTCAAAAATGCTTTCACACTTTCTCCTCCAACTTCATGAATTTCCACTCGTTTCATTTTTTTTCTTTCATATCTACTTGTTCCAGCATTGTTTGGAAAACATCTTATCTGATTGTGAGAATAAACGCATGTGCTGTAAGCGAGGATCCATCTGAAGTGCAAAAGAGGGTAACGTCTCTAGTGTCATATACTTCAGTTGGAATAGAGCTCCACTTTCTTAGAAACTTAGCCTTATGCTTTGAATTGTAAATTTGTTCCTGTATTGCTAAATAGTTGTTATGTTCAACGTCAAGATATTTTTCTAAAAACTGGAACCAGTCATACATCTTTCTTTAACAAGGGGCACAAACAAGATCGCTATTGAGATGCCCACAATTGACCTGTGGCATTGGTGCTGCCATTCTACTGCCCTTTTCCTCGAAGAATTTCATATCTTTCACTTTCCCATACTTTGACAATGCAATTTCAAGCTTTGCATTTGTTTTCCACCGGTGCATATTTGCCACAAACAATGTTGTTCCTCCTACACCTGGATGCAAAAAAGAATTATCTTGCTGGCCTATGCATTCATTTGAAGCTTGGACCTATTTTGTCGGAAGTGGAGGTAGCAGGAGATATAGCTTGACCTACTCTGTTGGAAGTGGAAGTGGTAAGAGATGATGTACTGCCATTTCCGGAAGAAGCACAAAATTGTTTCCTTCTGATTCTATTGATCCACCACCAACATTCAATCCACCTTTTCTTCCCGAGGCCGTAGACTCTTTATAGCTTACAACTACATTTGTAGCATGGCCACAAAATACTTCAGGTGCTTCTACATTTGATTCTACCTCATCATCGATCCTATGGTCCCTTTTAGGACAAGATTCAAAAGAAAATTGAGTAATATTCCCACTGATTGCTCCTTGCTCAGCTTTATTAATTTCGTTATGTTTGATGTACCCCACACTTCTAGCAAAAGCCTCACCAATTGTACCTGCCCCTGAGATTATTCTTGTAGCTTGCTCGACTCCATAATGAACTTTTTGCCAGGCCCTTCCATTCCCAACATTTTCTTGCTTGGTGGTTTGGTAGGAAGTCACAGGTGCCTGGATAAAACTCACATTTAAAGCGTTGTAAAGATCATCACATTTATCATTTTCAACAGTTTCCTTATTAGTAGACTCATCTTTAGCTTCTTCATCTTCAGTTTTCATATACCCACTTTGATTATCAGCCTCATTTATGTCACCCTGAGGAGATCCTAATTCAACATGTTCAACATCATTTTCTCGATTAGAGCATTCTTTATCGTTAGTCTCTTTCGTGTCAATGTCCTCTTCCATTATAGATGTTGAATATGTTTCAAAATGCTTTATTGATTTTGCAAGTATTTCTCTCATTTCTAGTAATAATTCTCATCTAGTCATATGGTCATAATCTTAGGAATATGTTCCCATGATTCCTGAACCTAAGACTTAATCGATAGACTATGCAACGGTTAACATCCAAAGGACTATGCCGCAGGTTAATGTCGAGAAGTTCGAATGGCTCTGATACACTGTAGCGACAAAATTCTGAGTTGTTATGCTTTAAATGTAAAATATACAAATGTATTTTTTTAAGGTGGTTCACAGACATTTTATGGCTGCTACATCCATGGGAAATCTAGGCAGATCAACCCAAAGGGATCTACCTGTTGGCCAAACAAGCAGGGCCTAACCCCAAGGGTGTCGAGGAGATCTGACCATGTGACCTCCCAACTGACAAGGTACTTAGCAACAAAAACTCAACCAACTAAGCTAACCCTTGGGGTTTAAAATACACAAATGTATTGAAATAATAAATTTTATTATTAAGTTGATAATACAAGGATGAATGAATGTTACAATGAGGGCCTGCTTATATACCTAGGCAGGTGCCCCTTCATGAATGGGCATGTCCTTTAGACATGCCTTTCCATTTAACTAATGACTATTTAATTAATCATTACTATGATTATTTATGATTTATATCTATTTGCATTTATTTTATTTTTTATATAAATTATGTTGACCACTACGTGTCAACGACCCATACCAGTACCCTCACTTTTTTTCGCAAAAGGGATAGCGCTTGATCAATGTGTTCGTGCCATTTGACTATCATCATCAGCCTGATCATGTTATTTTGTAAACCCAGTCTGCATGTGTAAATTGTAAATAATCTTAGCATATTTGTGTTGTGTATGTAATTGCCTAGGTAAACCTAATCTTCTAGTGATGATCTACGTTCCGGAAGGTTTTTTGTCTCACCGATCCATGATCAGCAGAGTTTTCCTTCAGCCTAACCCCAAAGCCGGAATGGATTTTGTCATTAGAATCTTAGGGGAGTCCTAGTGTGCTAGATCGATTCTATGTAAAAGTGATTTGGGAATAATCCTAACTATTTGGTTAGGTTGTTTTATTACAAATTGCTTGATCTGCTAGATTATGTTTGTGTCGCAGAACTGGGTAGTCTATGAGGGTCTATGTCAAATGGATTTTTCCCCTTGAGATGTAAAAATGTAAAAATCATGATGTAAAATGTCTTGAGGGTTAGAAAAATAATTTATCCCCTCACAAGTCCTAGGAAATAAATGCAAAATTTTAAGTTTTTAATATATTAAAATGCATTTAAAATTTCGACGGATGAGATTAAAAGAGATTTTGATCCTCATCGACGGTCGAGATCACTTTGACATGGATTTCTCGAACTAGCCGTTGGGAAATTTATCTTTAAATAGGGGGTCAGGGGTCATTTGAGATCATTCGATTTGTGAGCCTTGTGCTAAAGAATGCTCTCTTGTAATTGTTTTTTTTGTGCAATAAAGAAAGACTTTGGGGTTGAAATCTTGTTGGTGTTACTCTTCTGAAAATGTTGTAAGATGTTTTATTTCTATGCATAAATTTAATTTCAGCCATTGATGATAGCTTGATGAAGAGTGATTTTAAACACAGGTATCTTGTTTAGTCACTAGGGTTTGAATGGTAGTTAAATTTTTGAATATGATGGCAGGTATCTCCATTAGATCTGGATTTTAGTATCATTTTCTCCCTCTTTGTTAATGGTTGAAGTAAGTTGTGCAATAAAATCTTGATTTCGAGATCATCGAGCGTTTGGGGAAGTTCTCAGCTGAACCAACCAACTCCCGAAAAAAGCATTTTCTAAAGAGCCTAGCTAGTGTTGATCCCGGGGTTATCATTTGAATTTTTCTTGTGAATGCATGAAGGGTTTTCTGAAGCACCTCATAATAAACTTAAAATTTTGAAAATATTTCTGTGGCATACTGATAAATCTGGCTATTTAGAGCCTTCAATTTGTAATTATTGTAATTATTCAGCTGGTTTTAGGGTTTTTAGTTTTGTTTCTTGCATATTTTGCTTCTGGGTGTTTGTTATTGTCATTACAGGTTGCAGATTTGAAGGTGTAGTCTTGTTCTGGAGTCAGATCTAGGCCCTAAAGGGTAAGATCTGGCTTCAGCGTCATTTTTTGTAGGATATTCTCCAAAAGGATTTTCAAATTCTCTGAAGAAATTCGAGGGTTTGTTCAGGCTATCTGTCTGTTATTCCTAGGTTTCATTTCGTAGGAAAAATTTCAATTTTTTTGGGCGTACGCTGGTCTCAGGCCCAGAAAATCAAAAGAAAAATACACAAGGGAGAGGCCCACATACACTCCCTGCCAAGCCTCGTTTCAGCCTACAAAACCCTCACATCTGTCTATTGTCAACACATCTTTGATCATCATCCCTCTGCGTTTTCCTAATCCGCTGCCCTCCTCCCATCAAGCTCCTAGCCTGCAAAACCATCCCCTCCCGCGTGTTCTTCATCAAACCCTCTCAACCACGTTCATTCCCCTCTATCCCTCACGAAGCTGCTATTCATTTCTGCGTGCTCCCTGCTCCTTCCCCTTTACACCATTGTTCCTCGCTGCAATTGCCAACCTCCTCTCCACGATGTCTGGTTCTCCCTCTGTTCCCGCGTTCCTCACATTCAACGTTGCCACGTTCTCCCTTGACCTGCAAACCTACAAGTCGAATCCCTACTCACATCCATCTCCCTCACTTCAAATCACTGCCATTGACTAGCTACTTCCCACGTTTCATCGCATCTCCATCACTGCCATTTCCCTCACTCCCATCGCAATCCTCTCCTCACACTACCAACCTCAGCGTATTTCCCTCTCCAACTTTCTGCAATACACCAACATCCTCAAGCTCTATGCTCCTTGCTCTCCTCGGCCATCCGAGCTTCCATCTCTGCCATTGAGCATCTGCCCATCTCTTTGCTCCTCCTTCCTTACCCACAGATTTTCCCTCACTCATCCCTACCCTTCTATCATGCTTCATTGTTGCAGCTTGAAGCCTCACTGCCCTCACCTCTGTCTCCAAACCTTACCGCTGTCGAGCTATCTAACCTGCACACACAAAAACAGTGAAATGATATGCGTGGGTAAGATTTGGGGTCACGCATTTTGATTTTCATTTTTTTGATTTTACGCTTGGGATAGGTTTATTTCTATTTCATCATATGATTTTTTTTAGCTTTAGATTAGATTTTGATTTTTTAAGCTAGGTTTTAGTTTTAGATTTATTTGATTTTAGTTTTGTTCTATTTAAATTTTAAATTTAGAACTTTATATCATAAAAAATAATAAAAAAAAAATATAACTATAAAAATCCTAAAAAAAAGCATAAAATTTAATCTTAGGGTTTTGATTTATTTTTGTTTAGATTTTCTATATTAAAAAATAAAAATAAAAATAAATAATAAATAAATAAATATTTAAAACTTAAAAAAAAAATTTGTCTTTTTTTCTGTTGTGGTATCACTATTCATCATTTTACTATAGTTGAATGAACTTAAATTTTTATCTGGAGTTTAACTATTGGAAAGTGATTAATTTCCTAGATTTGGAATTTCAAGCATAATCATTTTAAATTCTAGGTGCCTAGCTTTTAAATTTTGTGGTTATTCAAAGTATTCTATCTTTTGAAAATTTAATTGTTGGAGCTTTGCTAAGTCATTGATCGTTATTGCTTGATTGATTGAGTGCTTATCGTATGCTAGACATTAAGTATATTCAAGCAATTGCTAAAAGGTTTGTTTTTATATTTCCTAAGCATCAAATCAACTATTCGATTTTCACTTCATTTAGCAAAGGCACAGGTCTTAAGTATTTAAAGGGCTAATCAATTTTTTAAAATCAATCAAGTGCTTGATTCCCTCGCTGTGTCTCCCAACCCAGCGAGTTCCCAGTTGGTCTTCCTTTATCCCATAGGGTCTACCCCCCTTAGCCTAGGGAGACAGCTTAAACGGAAACATCAGGGATCAGGGTGACAGCCCCCGGTCTGAGCGTTTTCGCACTGCTTAGACACTCTGCGCGACAACGTTTTTTGGCGTCGTTGCCGGGGATAGAGTTTTTTCTGTCCTTGGTTCCTTTCTTTCGAGTTTTTCCGTGTTACACGTTTGTCTAAGTGGTGACTCCACTTCATATATCCTTTGCAAGAGTGTATAGTAGGAGACATCCAAGTAGTTTGGTTAATCCTGCTCCTGATCCTGAAAGGGCTCTCAGAGTACGATTACACAAACTATCTTCTCGTACACTTCTTGTTAACCTCGAACAAGAAGTCCTATCTGATATCCATTTCCTTTTTACTAACCCGGTCGAGCACGACATCATGGATATATTTGCCCCTTGCGATTTTTCTAACATTCAAGGTTATCCCAATGATATTCCAACACATGGGATGGATAAATTGCCTATCTTTTAGGGAAATAATGCAATTAGTGCTAATTCACATCTGAAAGCTTTTAGTTTATGGATGGGTAAGTACGCAAGGGTTGTTGATTTTAATCATGAAGATGTTAGAATGACTCTTTTTGTTCTAACCTTGGAGGGCGATGCTCACAAATGGTTTGCAGAAAATCCTCGGAATTCTTTTGATTCCTTGCAATCAATTGTTAATGCCTTTAAGGAAAAATATGGAGATAAGAGAGAAGGAAGACACCTCGTGAAAGCTATTAGCATAATCAAAAAGAGAGAGAGTGAAACCGCTGAAGAATTTAACAAAAGGTTTAATGATATTATTAAGGAATTACCTCAAGATTATAAACCTACCGACAAATATCTTCGAGATTTTTATATTGATGCCTTTAGCCCTAAGCCCTCTTATGAGTTGAGACGTGCTAATCTTCCTGATTGTAGGGATTGTCAAGCTTTAGCAATAGAGCTTGAAAAGGATAAGGCAACATCTGGGAAGTCTGAAATCCCAGGTTTTGATAGGCATTCAACGAAATTGAAAGAACCTAAAGGAAAAGAGGTTCAGGAACCTGATAGCGAGCTTGTTCAGAAATTGCTCCAAAAGATTGAAAGCATGGAAATTAATCAAGCGAAATTAACATCTAGCCATGCTAAGGAGATAGCTACTTTTCAGAATAAGTTGGTCCAAATGGACAGAACGCAAACACAAAATTTCCAGCCCATAAATAATAATAATAGAAATAACAACTGGCAAAAGAAGGGTCAATCTAGTGAGTAGAGACCTCCTAATCTGCTTACTAATTTGGTCAATAATGCTCCGCCTTACTATCGGGTTTGTGATGCTCTTCATGAGGAGGCTACTTGTCCCATCATTAGAAGAATTTTGGATAATGGAATGTTTGGGGCGGGTGATCAAATAAATGTAGTGGGTAATGAGTTCCCTTTGTCTATGAACGATTGGATGGAGGTTAAGGAAAATAGGCGAGATGTTATGCATCCCTCGTCAGCTTTTGGTATAAATAAGCTTGAAAATAAATATGACATTTTGGCTAAGTTATATGGCGAAAAACCCTCTCTAGAGCAAATCACGAAAATTGCTAGAGATAAAGGTTTAACTTATCAGAGAAGGGATAAAGATTAGAGCTGGAATCAAATTCCCCCTCGAACTTTTAACCCTAGTTTAAACTCTGGATTAGATGTCGATTTGGGAAGCTGGTTTAATAATGCGAAAATCTGGGTTCCTATCTCTGAGATTGTGAAAATCCCTTCCCAAAGAGATAAGTTACTAAAAGCTATTCAAGGTCCTCAAGCAAATATTTCTCAACAGAAAACCCCAGAAGTTGACTATCATGATGCTCCCATATATTTGCAAAGTTTAGATTCGAATAACAAAGGTCATCAACCTTTCTTTATCACCTTGATGGTCAATGGATATAAATTAAATAATTGCATTCTGGATTCTAGTGCATCAGCTTGTGTCATGACTAAGAGGGTCATGGAACAGCTTAACTTAAGAGTTTCTAGACCCTACTATAATATATGTGCCATGGATTCTAAGAAGATTGAAGTTCATGGTCTAATCAAGGATTTACAAGTCCATTTATCAGTTTACCCGGACATCATGATTGTTATGGACATTGTTTTTGTTGATGTGCCTGATGCTTGGGGTATGCTTTTATCCAAAAAATGGGCCCAAGATCTAGGAGGGAGTATTCAAATGAATTGGTCATATGCTATAATTCCTTCTCCTAGATGTGATGGTTTTGTGAGACTTAATAGAGAGCCGAGAGAAAATTCCATGTTGAAGATCCTAAGAGACCTCATAACGAGATAATTAAAGAACAATTCGACATTGGGAATTATGCTATCATGTCTAATTTCATGGTTCCTCCTGATGATAAGGTGGATAGAAAGATTAGGGATCTCAATGATAAAGTTTAGTACATGTATCTTGATGGTGCATCATCTAGGCATGGTAAAGGTGTAGGAATAGTGCTTAAATCTCCCCTTGGTCATATCTTCAAGTTATCTTATCGATTAGAATTTGAAGCAACCAACAACGTGCCGAATATGAAGCCTTGTTGTTGGGTCTTGAGTTGGCGAAGTCTTTAAAAATTAAGTTGCTTAGCATCAAGGGGGGTTCTGACTTAATGATCATGCAGCTTACAAATAAATTTACGTTTAAAAATCAGAGATTAAGGAATTATCAAAATATTGTGTGGGATACTATGGAAAACTTTGATGCCCTTGACCTTGAGGCAATCCCAAGAGAGAATAATAGTTTTGGAAATGAACTTGTCGTCGCTGCTTCTACTTTGCAATTGTTTGATGGGTTAATTGAGGATAAGATTAAAATGGAAGTTATATTTAGGCCTTCTGTTCCAGATAACTCATAGCATTGGCAGGTCTTTAATGATGAAAAGCAAGTGATTCGTTTTCTTGATAATTTGGATGAGTTTGAAAATTTTCGGATAAATTTTGAGGAGGATGGATCTGGTAATCATGAGCATATAATAAATCCTACTCCTAGGAATGTGGTTTCTTTAGAACAGCACTTTGATCGGCATGATGCCACAAAGTTGAAAGAGGTGAATGAAATGGATCCAGGCGAATACCTCGAGATAAACATTGGTACTCCTGCGAACCCAAAGATTGTTAAAACTGGTAAAGGTACTAGTGTTGAAGAAAGAAAAAAATTAATCAATTTACTTTGTGAGTATCGGGATGTTTTAGCGTTTTCTTACGATGAGTTGAAAGGTTATAGGGAGGATGTCATGGAACACACCATCCTTTTGAAAGATGAAAATGCTAAACCCTTTCATCAGAAGCTTAGGCAGATTAATCCTAAGTTAGCCCCTTTGGTTCAAAAAGAGCTTTCGAAGATGCTTGCAACAGGAATTATTGCTCAAACGAGGCATTCAACATGGTGTTCCAACCTGGTGTTTGTTAGGAAAAATATTGGTACGATAAGTCTTTGTGTCAATTTTTTAAATCTTAATCTAGCGTGTAAGAAAGATAATTACCCTTTGCCAAACATGGAGACTCTGTTGCAAAGAGTAACTGGTTCCGGAATGATGTCATTGCTAGATGGTTTTTCTAGGTATAATCAGGTATTGGTTAAAAAAGAAGATCAGCACAAAACCACATTCACCACACCATGGGGTACTTTCGAATACATTAGAATGCCGTTTGGATTAACCAATGCTGGAGCTACTTTTCAAAGGGCTATGGATTATGTCTTCAAGGGGCTAATGGGGAAATTTGTTGAAATTTACTAGGATGATCTTACTGTTTTTTCTAAGGATGGTATCAGTCATATAAATCATCTTAGGCAAGGTTTTGATAGATGTAGAGAGTACGGGATTTCTTTGAACCCGGCTAAGTCTATTTTTGGAGTAACCGAAGGGAAATTACTTGGTCACATCATTTCTAAAGATGGAATCAAGATTGATCCTGAAAGAATTGAAGCTATCCAAAAGATTCCTCTTCCCCATAATCTTAAATCCCTTCAGTCTTTTCTTGGAAAAACAAATTTTCTTAGAAGGTTTATTCCAAATTACGCAGAAGTAGCTAAGCCTATCCAAGTCTTCTAAAAAAAGATGTAAAATTTGTTTGGCAAGAAGAGAGCAAAAGGGCTTTTCAGGAAATCAAAGGCACTATTGCAAGAGCCCCTGTCTTAGTTAGTCCCGATTACTCTAAGGATTTCATGGTTTTCTCTTTCGCTTCTGAAGATACCATTGCTAGTGTCCTGTTGTAGAAAAATAAAGATGGTCATGAGCATCCTATTGCTTTCATGAGTAGAGTGCTTCAAAATTCTGAGTTAAAATACAATACCATGGAAAAGCAACCCTATGCCTTGGTCAAATCTCTTAAGCATTTCAAGACTTATGTGGGTTATTCCAAAATCATTGCTTTTGTCCCACATTCTGTTGTTAAGGATATATTAACTCAAATTGATTGCTTAGGGACTCATGCTAGGTGGGTTACTAAAATACAAGAATATGATTTAGAGATTAGACCCACCAAGTTAGTCAAAGGCCAAGGCTTGGCTCAAATGTTGACCGAAGGTAATGAAAAGGCTCTTGGTTTGCTTTGTCTTAACAATCTATCTTCGCCTGAGTTGCAAAGTTTAGGGGAGCATGAGTGGTATAAGGACATTATTTATTACTTGTTAAATCTTACATGTCCTAACCATTTAGTCGCTCATAAGAGAAGGGCTCTTAGATTAAAAGCCACTAATTATTGCCTTATGAAGGATGGCCTTGGATGGAGAAATCCTGAGGGCATAGTACTTAGGCGTGTTTATGAAATTGAGTCCAAGAAATTAGTTTCTGAGTTTCATTCAGGATTTTGTGGTGGTCATTATGCTGCTAGAACTACTGCCCACAAAATCCTGAGAGCTGGTTATTATTGGCCTTCGATTTTTTCTGATGTATATAAGTTTGTTAGAAGTTGTCAATCTTGCCAATTGTTCACTGGGAAACAGAAGCTTGTTGCCCTGCCCTTACAACCTATCGTTGTGGAGGCACCGTTTCAGCATTGGTGTCTGGACTTCATTGGGAAGTTTCATGAAAATTCTAGCAATGTCTACTCATGAATTTTGATTGCTACCGATTATTTCACTAAGTGGGTTGAAGCCATCCCTGCTAAGAATGCCACTGAAAAGGTCATTATGGATTTCATTAAAAATAATATCATTACTAGATTTGGTGTCCCTGCTAAGATCACTACTGAATATGCCAAGGCTTTTAGTTCTTCAGAATTTTCATCTTTTTGTTTTAAGTATGGCATTGTCTTATCTCATTCATCAAATTACTATCCTCGGGGTAATGCTCTGGCTGAATCAAGCAATAAAATTCTCATAACCATTATCAAGAAGATAGTAGGAGATAATAAGCGATCTTGGGATAGCAAAATCAAGTACGCTTTATGGGCAAATATGATTACTAAAAAAAAAGCTACGAGTAAAATTCCCTTTGAATTGGTTTATGGCTTGGATGTAGCCTTACCTGTGCACCTGAAATTGCCAACTTATTAGCGCCTTCAACATTTTTCCACTAATAAAGATGTTGTTCAAAATAGAATAGATCAAATTGTGGAGTTAGATGAAGCTCGTAGGACAGCTTTTGATACTATATGTAAAAGCCAATCTAACATTAAGAAAGGATTTGATAAATCCTCTCGATCTAGATCTTTGCAGGTTGGAGATATGGTACTTCTTTGGGATCGCAAGAATGAAAAACCAGGAAAACATAAAGTTCGACAGTTTGTGCCTGGGACCATACATTATTCGAGATATTGTTGGACCAAACTCATTCCACTTGAGTAGATTGGATGGCGAACCACTTGATTTACCTACAAATGGCCAAATGCTCAAGTTGTTCTTCAAAGATGATATCAGATGCCATGGGGCATCCTCTGTATTGTATTTCTAACCCTACTTCTTGTTTTTTCAGCATTTCCAATTCTGTTTTAGGATTAGATTTAATTTTCATGTTACTATGAGGGTCTATGTCAAATGGGTTTTTCCCCTTGAGATGTAAAAAAGTAAAAATCATGATGTAAAATGTCTTGAGGGCTAGAAAAATAATTTATCCCCTCATAAGTCCTAGGTCCTAGGTAATTTTTTCCAAAGGCTAAGTTCAAGGGTCCAATAAAAATAATAAATAAAATAAATAAATAAATAAAATAATAAAATAATAATAAGTTAAAGTTTTGAGAAAATAAATGCAAAATTTTAATTTTTTAATATATTAAAATGCATTTAAAATTTCAATGGATGAGATTAAAAGAGATTTTTATCTTCATCGACAGTCAAGATCACTTTGACATGGATCACTCGAACTAGCCGTTGGGAAATTTATCTTTAAATAGGGGTTAGGGATCATTTGAGATCATTCGATCTGTGAGCCTTGTGCTAAAGAAATCTCTCTTGTAATCGTTTTTTTTGTGCAATAAAGAAAGACTTTCGGGTTGAAATCTTGCTAATGTTACTCTTCTGAAAATGTTGTAAGATGTTTTATTTCCGTGCATAAATTTAATTTCAGCCATTGATGATAGCTTGATGAAGAGTGAATGTTTAGTCACTAGGGTTTGAATGGTAGTTAAATTTCTGAATATGATGACAGGTATCTCCATTAGATCTGGATTTTAATATATTTTTCTCTCTTTTTGTTAATGGTTGAAGTAAGTTGTGCAGGAAAATCTTGATTTCGAGATCATCGAGCATTTGGGGAAGTTCTCAACTGAACCAGCCAACTCCCAAAAATGACATTTTCTGAAGAGCCCAGCTAGTGTTGATCCTAGGCTTATCATTTGAATTTTTCTTGTGAATGCATGAAGGATTTTCTGAAGCACCTCATACTAAACTTAAAATTTTGAAAATATTTCTGTGGCATACTGATAAATCTGGCTATTTAGAGCCTTCATTTTGTAATTATTGTAATTATTCAGTTGGTTTTAGGGTTTCTAATTTTGTTTCTGGGTGTTTGTTATTGTCATTACAGGTTGCAGATCTGAAGGTGTAGTCATGTTCTGAAGTCAGATCTAGGCCCTAGAGGGTAAGATCTGGCCTCAGCGTCATTTTTTACAGGATATTCTCCAAAAGGATTTTCAGATTCTCTGAAGAAATTCGAGGGTTTATACAAGCTATCTGTCTATTGTTCCTGAGTTTCATTTCGCAAGAAAAAATTCGAAATTTTTGGGTGTACGCTGGTCTCAGGCCTAGAAAATCAAAAGAAAAATACACAAGGGAGAGGCCCACATACGCTCATTGCCAAGCCTCGTTTCAGCCTGTAAAACCCTCGCATCTGTCTGCTATCAACACATCTTTGATCACCATCCCTCTGTGTTTTCTTAATCCGCTGCCCTCCTCCCGTCAAGCTCCTAGCCTGCAAAACCATCCCCTCTTGTGCGTTCTTCATCAAACCCTCTCAACCACGTTCATTCCCCTCTATCCCTCACGCAGTTGCTGTTCATTTCGGTGTGCTCCCTACTCCTTTCCCTTTACACCATCGCTCCTCACTGCAATTGCCAACCTCCTCTCCACGTTGTCTGGTTCTCCCTCCATTCCTGTGTTCCTCACATTCAACGCTGCCACATTCTCCCTTGATCCGCAAACCTGCAAGTCGAATCCCTACTCATAGCCATCTCCCTCACTTCAAATCACTGCCATTCATTGGCTACTGCCCACGTTTCATCGCATCTCCATCGCTGCCATTGCCCTCACTCCCATTGCACTCCTCTCCTCACGCTGCTAGCCTCAGCGTATTTCCCTCTCCAGCTTTCCACAATACACCGGCATCCTCAAGCTCTATGCTCCTCGCTCTCCTCGGCCATCCGAGCTTCTGTCTCTGCCATTGAGCATTTGTCCAGCTCTTCGCTCCTCCTTCCTTCCCCGCAAATCTGCCCTCACTCGTCCCTACCCTTCTGTCGTCCTTCATTGTTGCAACTCGGAGCCTCACTGCCTTCACCTCCGTCTCCAAACCTTACCGTCGTCGAGCTATCTAACCTGCACACACAAAAACAGTGAAACGATATGCGTGGGTAAGATTTGGGGTCACGCATTTTGATTTTCGATTTTTTTTGTTTTGATTTTACGCTTGGGATAGGTTTATTTCTATTTCATCGTATGATTTTTTTAGCTTTAGATTAGATTTTGAATTTTTTTAAGCTAGGTTTTAGTTTTAGATTTATTTGATTTTAGTTTTGTTCTACTTAAATTTTAAATTTAGAACTTTATATCATAAAAAATAATAAAAAAAATATAAAATATAAAAGTCCTCAAAAAAAAGGCATAAAAGTTAATCTTAGGGTTTTGATTTATTTTTGTTTAGATTTTCTATAAAAAATAAAAATATTTAAAAATTAAATTTTTTTGAAAAAAGACTAATTAAATTGGAAATTCCTTTTGATGTCTTTTTTCTGTTGTGGTATCACTATTCATCATTTTACTATAGTTGAAAGAACTTAAATTTTTATCTGGAGTTTAACTATTGGAAAGTGATTAATTTCCTAGATTTGGAATTTCAACCATAATCATTTTAAATTCTAGGTGCCTAGCTCTTAATTTTTGTGGTTATTCAAAGTATTCTATCTTTTGAAAATTTAATTGTTGGAGCTTTGCTAAGTCATTGATTGTTATTTCTTGATTGATTGAGTTCTTATCGTATGCTAGACATTTCAGTAAATATCTTCAAGCAATTGTTAAAAGGTTTGTTTTTATATTTCCTAAGCATCAAGTCAATTATTCGATTTTCACTTCATCTAGCAAAGGCACTGGTCTTAAGTATTTAAAGGGCTAATCAATTTTTTTAAATCAACCAAGTGCTTGATTCCCTTGCTGTGTCTCCCAACCCAGCTGGTTCCCAGTTGGTCTTCCTTTATCCCATAGGGTCTACCCCCCTTAGCCTAGGGAGACGGCTTAAACGGAGAGAACGGGGATCAAGGTGACAGCCCCTGGTCTGAGCGTTGTCGCACTGCCTAGACACTCTGCGCGACAACAAATTATACTCATAACAGTATGAGGCCTTTGATATGTTCAAGGACTTCAAGGCATTGCTCAAAAATCAAACAGGGAAGATATCTTCAGATCTAAAAACGGAGGAGAATACATTTCAAATGAGTTCATAGACTTTTGCAAGAAGGAATGTATCAAGAAAGAGACTAATGTACCCTATAATCCCGAAAAAATGGAGTGGCTAAGAGAAAGAAGAAGTCCACTATAGAAGTTGCCCGAACAATGCTCTATGATCAAAAGTTGTTGAAGTTCCTTTGGGGTGAAGCAACAAATACAACAGTATATGTTCAAAACAAGGTTCCTCATCAAGCACTGGATAACAAGACTCTTGAAGAAGTATTCACAGTTGTGAAGCCTGACATTGGTCATCTTAGGATATTTGGTTGTCCTGTATATTTCCATATGCCGAAGGACAAGAGGAGCAAATTGGAAGCCACCGGAAGGAAAGGTACAATTGTTGGGTACTGTGAAAATTCTAAAGCATTTAGAATATACATACCTAGTCAAAGGAAGATTGAGATTAGCAAGGACATATCATTCGATGAATATGTTGCCCTTGGAAAAGCAAGGGATCTTCCTCCACCTCCTCCTGCGAAGAAAGATGATGATATGGATATTCTAGAAGGTCCTTCCACACCTGAATCTGAGAAGGAGATTGTTGATGATCCTATGGAGCCCATGGATCTTTTGGACCCTCCTCCAACTAATCCTCCTGCCAGGAAAAGACCATTATGGCTTCGAGATACATTACAGGATGCTGAGAGACACATTCCCGCTAGAGGTACTTTTAGAGAGAGAAAAAAGCCATGCCAATATCAGGGATACCTTATTGCCATGAGTACTATCATTCAAGCTGAGCCACATACCTTTGAAAAAGTTGTGAAAGAACAAGTCTGGAAAGATGCCATGCTTGAGGAATATGAATCTATTACGAAGAATGATGTATGAGATGTCGCTCTGAAACCAAAAGGGAAATCAGCGGTCACTTTAAAATGGCTATATAAAATCAAGCATAGAACTGATGGAAATATTGGGAAATACAAGGCAAGGTTTGTGGCCCGAGGGTTCTCCCAAAAAGAGGGAGAATATTATAATGATATATTTGCTCTCATTGCTCGCTACACAACCATTAGATTGATCGTTTCCCTTGCTTCAATTCAAGGATGGACTCTTCATCAGATGGATGTAAAAACAACATTTCTTCATGGCATGTTACAAGAAGAGATTTACCTTGAATAGCCACAAGGATTTGAAGTGAAGGACCAAAAGACAAATGTTTGCAGGTTGAAGAAGGCATTGTAAGGCTTGAAACAAGCCCCTAAAGCATGCTATGCCCATATTGGCAGTTACTTGGTGAAGCTTGGATTCACAAGAAGCAGCACTGATCCCATCCTCTACTTCAAGGTGGTCCAAGGTATACCTTTAATTTTGGTTGTATATGTTGATGATCTATTCTTGACAGGTAGTGACTCTCTGATGATCGAATGTAAGAGGCAATCGCCCCCTGAGTTCGAGATGAAGGATCTTGGTATGATGCACTATTTCTTGGGATTAAAAATCTCGCAGAAACCTGGAGAGGCTTTCCTTTCTCAAGGAAAATATGTTGTGAAACTATTAGAGAGATTTGGAATGATGGAATGCAAATCCTTGGCCACCCTGATGAAGATGAATTTCAATAAATTGTGCCAATGTGCGGAGATGTTGCTAAACCTGACCTTGCTAATCTTGTTACCCACCACTAGTGGGTGATTCCTATAGAAGAATTTGTCTCCTAGATTTGTCTTTAGCCAGCGCCCCCTTGCAGCCACCAAATAACTCGATGTGCCACCATTCTCCACCACCTAAGCCAACCATTGTGTGCTCTCTCCTATATGTTATGATCGTATGTTTGAAGGTGGGCCTTCCAAACCTGAAGGTATGGATTTTCATTATGTAATTGGGTGTTTATGCTTGGTTTTCTTGGACACATTTGGACATGGATTAGTGGGGGGATTTGGCGGAAAGAATGGGCTTGGTTTGTATGCTTGTTCCCTTGTCCCAACTTGGTGGTTAATCTTGTATCATAGTCTCGTGAAATCTCTTCTATTGGCTACTAACTTTAAGAATGGTACTACATGGGAAACCCTGATTTTGGTTGGGTGGTCCCACTTCTTGACACCATATATATCACTCCCCTCTGCTCATTATAACCCCTTTTTACTCTTTTCCCATCTAGTTCCACATTTGTTAATTTTAGGTACGTTCTATGCTGAGAGCAAATTTACTTCAATTTTCCATATTAGCTTAATATCAATTCCAAATTAGTAATCACATTTAGCATGATAGTAAAATGCAGATAGAACATAAACATAAATCGCAGAAAACAAGCCAAGACAAGAGGACACAAGATGTGGCGCCAGCCAGGGACAAACCCCAATGTGGGCAAATCCTTGATCAATTCTTCTTATGATCTTCAATAGTTCAGCAGAGACAGATAGCACATATACATCAGAAGTCAACTTTTTGACTTATCAAAATAAGAGCAGAGATCTTCATTATGAAGATAACACATGAGGTAGTTGATCTGAACTCCCGTGAAGACATACTGCTTCAACTGATCCTACAAGGTGACTCCATCACCACGCTGCACTTCACTATGTTGTACCTCACTAAGCTACACCCAATCATCATGTTGGACCTCATTACTACGCTGCACTCATCATACTGTTGCACCTCACTGTGCTACATCATCATGCTGCACCTCACTATACCCATTATGCTGCATCTCATTGCAGCATTCATCATCATTGTGCTACACTTTGTTACACTTGTGTTGCACACATCATGCTATGCTACACTTCATCACTATGCCCATCATCATGCAACAACATTCAACATCATGCTGCACCTTATTACAATGTTGTCACATCTTATCATATCATGTTGTTGCACTACATTAGTTTAGTGTTACGGGATTCTCTGTTTGCTGCATTGTTGGTAACAGCAGATTGGACAACCTTCACAATGTGGTCATGGACTGGTTACGGCATCAATGACAGTCCTACCAGCCCTCACACATCAAATGCAACATCCCTCCCAAGCCTACAGTCACCCTTCTCCAGCACTCCTAAACCCCACGTTGGCTTGTCATACCCCAATAGTCACAACTAGGCCTTACACCCTCCTTGTTGGCCTTAATGTAGACCTGTAGGTGTATAAGGGATTGCGGCTTGCTACAACAAGCCTATCCCTTGCTGCGGTAGCCCTTTCCAAGGGTTCTAACCCCATGAAACAACTCCTCATGCCTTCAGCCCTCAAGAATAGCCTACGACATTCAAGACAGCCTCTTGGCCTCCATCAAAGTGACCCAAAAACAAACCACTGCTCCAGCAGTTAACTCGGCCTCCAACGAGGAACTCAGGCCTCCTCCACGTTGTCTTAGAGCCTCCCTCTCTTGCTGCAGCTAGGGAAATTTCTGAGCTTTCATTATGACTGCTATTAGGGGTAGTTAAGGGCTCCTCTACCCAGCGTGAAAGGATCCTACATTACGTTGCATAGAACCTTCATTTTAGGGCAGCATAGAGGCTTCTAGTGACAGTGGTTAGGTGACATCTTCTTGCTGCGTGGATAGGTCTCCTCTGCTACATAAACTCCCTTTAGACCTGCGGCTAGGGCATTCTTCCTTCATGACTGCGTTTAGGGCATCATTAGGACAACGTTTAGGGCTTGCTTCATACCAGCGTTTAGACTTCTCCATGATAGCGTAGAGCCTTCTCCATTAGGGCAGCATTATCTCTAAGGATTTATCCTCCCACCAAAACCCAAAGAAAAGTGGAGAGGAAGAGATCACAAGAAGAGTGTGAGTGCAAATGACTAGCAATCCACCTCTTTTTATACTAAAACGTTGAGCACAAGTGGGGGAAATTTTGTTGTTGGCCGACCTTGACAAATTGTCCCATAACACAACTAAATTCATATCTCCATGAATACTTATCGGAATCGAATGATCTTTAGATCAATCCTACACCTCTCGATGAGAGGAATCCAAGAAAAATATCAATTGCGATGAATAAGTATACCCACATGGAGTTTGACCCTAGTTTCCAATTTTAACACTCCCTCTCAACTAGGAATAACTCCATCAACTAATCCATTTGTCGGACTATACTATCTCTGCCATCAGTGCCCTGCACTGCTCCGTTGAACTATGAAGATGAAGAAGTGATCGAGAATGTATCATACAATCCTCTACTGACCCGAAGTCAGTCCCATATAAAAGTGAGTGTCTCATACCACTCTTACTGATCCGAAATCAGTTCCAAAAGACAGTGAGCTATAGCACTCTTACTAACCCGAAGTCAGTGCCAATTGATCCCAGATGAATATCATCCTAGCATAGGGAGTACGGTAGTAACATGATACGTCCATCGGTACTACTATGGTCCCTATCATCATTTCCCTACTCATTTCCCAGATAAGAGGTACTTCCCATGAGTCCCAGATTGCATGGGTAGAGTCTCAACAGGAGAAGGATGAACCACTCATCCTGCCTACATGTCGCCAGCGGTAACCCAAGGGAAGGCTGAAACACTCAACCTGTACACGACAAATCACTAGGGGAAGGTTGAACCAGTCACCCTATGACTATGTCTCGGCGAGAGAAGGATGAACTACTCATCCTGCCTACATAGCAAACCACTAGGGGAAGGTTGAACCACTCACCCTATGGTTGCTCATCACTCCAAGATGTACCCTCAATCCCCCTGGAGCTCCCAGAGCTCAATGTCCATATCATATAGGACCCTTAGGAGAGAATCTCTCCATGACTCCTAGTCGCTCTTGGAAAGTCAATAATTTGACCTTTCCCAGGGGATTCGACATAATATCAGTGACCTCCACATCAATCCCAATGCGATAGAGCCTTCTTGCTCCTCGATGTACCATATCCCAGATAAAGTGGTACCTGATGACTATATGCTTGGAGCAATCATAGAACACGGGATTCCTCAATAATTGAATCCCCCTCTGGTTGTCACAGAAGATCACGATGATATCTAGTACGTGTCCAAACAGCTCACTAAAGAGCTTCCACAACCAGACAGCTTCACAGGAGGCCATACTCACTACTATGTATTCGACCTCATCGGCCCTCAAAGCAACTGACTTCTGCTTCTTGCTCATCCAGGATATCAAAGGAGAACCCAAAGAGAACCAACACCCAGAAGTGCTCTTGTAATCCTCCACATTGCCTGCCTAATCAGCATCAGAATAATCATGCAGCTTCACATTTACGGCAATGTACCTCAATCTTGTGCCCTGAAGATATCTCAAATGATTCTAGGCACCAATCCAGTGAGGCTCAACCCTATATGAGCTCACAATGCTAACTGCAAAACATATATCCAGACGAAAGTTCACCAAGAACATCAATGCTAGAATGAGTTTATGAAACTCATAGGCATTTCCCAAACCAGGTTCCGCATCAGTACTGCATAACTTCTTAAATTTAGGCTTCATTGAGGTAGTCACGGGCTTACAGTTCACCATTCCAAATCCAGAATCCAACACCCTCTTACTTTTGCAAATGAGAAGGCATGCACCTGTCAAAAAGAGGTCGTCCTCATAAAGTGCTAGTATGAGAGGTCTATCATCTACAACCTTGAAGCACTGGTTTGGATCGGCTTCACTCCTAGTGAATCTCAGCTTCAACAACTAGTTGTTTATCCTTTCATACCAAGCCCGGGGTGCTTGCTTCAAGCCATAGAGGGCTTTCTTCCACCTGCATAAATGAGATTCCTGATCATGAATCTCAAACCCATCGGGTTGTTCCACCTTCGTGGTCTTGCTATTACATGAGGGGAATGGTCCCCTTGTAAGTTTTCCTTCGGTACATCTCGGACATGTGTTGATTTGGGGTAGCATCGGATGTGCTCTAGCCACTAACTTTGGTGGAGAGGTTGGGGTACATGACATCTCCAATACCCAGAAAGGGTTTGGGCAGATTCTAAACAGATCAAGAGATATTAAAATAATTAATATTTTTAATGGAGTCCCTAAGTCTAAACTTAGGGAAAATAAAATATTAATGTGTATCAAATTTCAATATGAATTTGTGTTAGAGTGGTCCAAAATACATGGATCAAGCTAGATCTAATCTTAGCCATTGATTAGGCACTTAATCTCGGTCGTTGAGATGTCAACAGGAAAAGTATCAGAGGAGGTTTGAGGGTCACTTGATGAGTACACTAGAGTGATCAATCATTCTATTCTCTAGAGCGAGGTTTGTTAAGAGAGATAAAATCAGTGATCGGGAGAGCAGCTGAGGGGCACTGAGTATAGAGGGACAGAGAGGCAGAGATAGTGCCAGGATAGCAACAGAGCAGCCAGAGAGAGAGAGACGCAGGAGTAGGTAGTGCTCACACAGGGCCACGCAGAGGCAGCCAAGTGTTGCACAGAGCACCAAAGGGCCCAGCGTAGCTAATGCAGACGCTCAGAGAGCTGATGCAGGGCCTCCTGGGAATGACGCAGGGCCAACGCTGGGCTGGGAGAGGCTCATGCAGTCCAGATTGGGCAAACGCTGGGATTTCTAGGGCAGATTGGTGTTGAGTAGCTTCCAGAAGGATTATCCGGGGTTTCAGCCAGTAGATTTGTTAGAAACGGAGAGGTATTACTGCTAAGGAAATTCTCTGTTGGGTAGGCTAGTTTCGACACCCAGATTGTACTCTAATATTTCTTAATAAGAAAATCCTCAGATAGCTACACCGATTTTCCCACATTGGGTATTTCCGGGGAGAGTAGTCCGAAAATAACGGTGTCATATGGTGTGTTTGTTTCTGTTTCTTTTAGTTGTTGATCTGTAATATGTTGAGCATGCACTAGTGTTTATTTTCAGTATTTACATTGTAGTTAAGGAAAATAACAAGTAGGTAGAAATAAATCAGATAAAGTGCATGAGGGTTTCTACGTAAGTAAAATTAGAAACTTCAACATGGTATCAGAGCGTGATTGCAAATCACAGGAGGACTAAAAGACATCAACTGAGTGGAGCAATAGCAATAGAAAACAGTTGTCCCAAGGTGACAGAAGTTGTTTCTAGCAACACAGAAGCCAATGAATGTGATGCAGAGCCAACCAAGGCCACGCAAAGGAAGTCGAGAGTTGCACATAACCCCAGAAAGGCCAGCATTGTTGACGCAGAGGGCCGCAGGGCTAACGCAGGGCATCCCAGGGCTGACGCAAATCCATCTGGGGTGAAGCAGAGACAGCGTGAGGCAAAGAGGCAATTGTTGGGGTCTAGAAGGCTGCAAAAATATTGCAGAGTGGAGCTGGTGAGGTATTGTAGTCAGAACAGTACCTGACAGAGCAAGGCCAGAGGAGTTGTTACCGAGGGTTTCTAAACAAGGAACCCAGACCAGCAGTGCAGGTGCATGAGACAATCAGAGTAGGGGGCATCTCGACAAGCGGTACAAGGATTTCCAGGAGGGAAATCAGGACTCAGAGGGAGTCCAGATGAGAACTTCCAGATAGGAAGTAGAGACTCAAAGGAGTCAAACAGAGAACTTCCAGGAAGGAAGTAGAGGAGCATCATGGCACTACATGGGGTAAGATACCAGGATAGACTGGACAGGGCATCGAACTTCGCAGTCTGGAAGGCCAAAATCTTATCAGTGCGTGACAGGAATTGTGTCAAGAACTTCGCCTTGAAGGTAATAGCTCTCCCACTCGACCCCAGTGATAATGATAGGTACGAGGAGGCGATGGCAAGGGCCAAGTGAATTATCCTTGACGGGGTTAAGGATCATGTGGTACCACATACAGACGAGAAGGAAACAACACTTGAGATGTGGGAGGCTCTCAAGAAGTTGTACCAGCATACTTCTGTGCAGAGAAGAATGCTGCTTGAGAATCAGATGAGGTCGTATCAGATGAAGAAGGGTCAATCGATTGACAGCTTCCTCGAAGGATTGAATGAGATCCGAGACCAATTGACTGCTATAGGAGTGACACTAGATCAGGAGCTTATGGTGATGATAGCCCTGAATGTTGTCTCAAAAGATTGGGAAGTATTTGTCCAGAGTATCCTGGGCAGAGGGACTCTCCCACCTTGGGATGAGATGTGAGCAACTCTTCGCTAGGAAGAGATCAGACGGCAGTCGAAGACAGGTAGCAGTAGCAAAAGGATCAAGGTCAAGTAGGAGGAGGAGGATGTGGCCCTAGCATTTAAGGGAAAGCAAGAGAAGCAGAAGAAGAAAGATCTCTACAAGATCAAGTGCTTCAAATCTGGGGAGCTGGGTCATTATGTGACCCAGTGTCCAAGGAAAAAGAATAAGTGAGAGTCTTCCGAGACTAAGGCAGCGCCAGCACGGCCAGAGAAGGAAGTTTTGATAGACGATGACTGTGCCATGAGTGCACAAACGCCACTTGAGTGGAAATGGGGAGACATCGAGTTGTAGTCAGATGGACTATATGCGATGAGGGGCAGGATCCTTGAGGTACCCAGCCTCTTGGATTAGACCTTGCTATGGGAGCCCCGTCGAGGAGTAGCAGGACTAACTGAGTGGGTAGAGACGGATGTAGATGGAGCAACAAAGAGAGCTATAGTGCAGGAGTCACGAGACAGCACGAGGGTAGTAAGCTACAGTAGTGCGAGAGGCACAAGAGTGTTGCACCAGTGCAAGATGGCACAGAGAGGTGTGCAACGGTGCGAGATGTAGGGAGTTGTTGCAGTAGCACAGAGGTCGGAGAGGGATTACTTGTCAGCAATAGAGGGAAATTCAGCATCAGTGGTGTTTCTAGCCCAACAGGGAGGTCAGTTGGGATCAATTACTTACTTCTCAGTAACTGAGTTGGAGGGCAACAATGGGCAGCACGATGCAACATGATCAGAGGAGGTGCAGTGCAGATGCAGTGCTGGAAGGAAGGACCAGCAGCAGCACGGATGTAGAGGGAGCTGTCGTACAGATGCAGCAGTAGCAGTGGTAGAACCATGGGCAGCAGTACAAGATGCAATAGTGCAGAGGATGTTGGGCAGGAAGGCCTAGCATCGGCACAGGTACCGATGTCGGATGATCAAAGTAATACTCAGTCAGGAGTATTGTTAGAGCACAATCCTCACTAAGAGGGAGTGTTGATTTGGGGTAGCATCGGATGTGCTCTAGCCACGAAATTTGGTGGAGAGGTTGGGGCACATGAGATCTCCAATACCCAGAAAGGGTTTGGGCAGATTCTAAACAGATCAGGAGATACTAAAATAATTAATATTTTTAATGGAGTCCCTAAGTCTAAACTTAGAGAAAATAAAATATTAATGTGTATTAATATGAATCTATGTTAGAGTGGTCCAAAAGACATGGATCAAGCCAGATCTAATCTTAGCCATTGATTAGGGACTTAATTTCGGTCGTTGAGATGTCAACAGAAAAAGTATAAGAGGAGGCTTGAGGGTCACTTGGGGAGTACACCAGAGTGATCAATCATTCTATTCTCTAGAGCGGGGTTTGCTAAGAGAGATAGAATCAGTGATCGGGAGAGCAACTAAGAGGCATTGAGTACAAAGAGACAGAGAGGCAGAGATAGTGCTAGGATAGCAGCAGAGCAGCCATAGAGAGAGACGCAGGAACAGCCAGTGCTCACGCAGGGCCACACAGAGGCAGCTAAGTGCTGTGCAGAGCACCAGAGGGGCCAATGTAGCTGACGCATAGGCTCAAAGAGCTGATGCAAGGCCTCCTGGGGCTGACACAGGGCCAATGCTGGGCTAGGAGAGGTTGACATAGTCCAGATTGGGTAGACGTTGGGGTTTCTGGGGCAAATTGGTGCTGAGTAGCTACCGGAAGGATTATCCGGGGTTTCAGCCAGTAGATTTGTCAGAAACCGAGAGGTATTATTGCTAAGGAAATTATCTATTGGGTAGGCCAATTTCGGCACCCAGATTGTACTCTGATATTGCTTAATAAGAAAACCCTCAGATAGCTGCACCAATTTTCCCACATTGGGTTTTTCCAGGGACATTAGTCCAAAAATAACGATGTCATATGGTGTGTTTGTTTCTGTTTCTTTTAGTTGTTGATTTGTAATATGTTGAGCATGCACTAGTGTTTATTTTCAGTATTTACATTGTAAATAACTTGTTAAGGAAAATAACAAGTAGGTAGGAATAAATCAGATAAAGTGCTGGAGGGTTTCTAACTAAGTAAAATTTGAAACTTCAACAACATGCACCTTCATGCTCTTCTTTGAATTTAGGCATCCTTGTCACCATCTGTCTTACATCAAGTAGGGCCTTATATTTGATATGGGCAAACCTCCGGTGCCATAGAAGAGATGTGTTAGAAGACATGTTCCCCAATGGACTTCCTACAACTTGATACAAATTTCCAATCCTGAACCCAAGAGTAAAAGTATCCTTAAAATTCTTTCTCCAAACACGTACCTTTCCATCAATGAATGCCACCTTGTAACCTTTGTCTTCCATTACTGAAATGGACACCAGGTTCTTCTTGGGATCAGGTACGTAAAGAACTTCTTGTAAATGAGTCGTGTTACCCTCATTCAATTGAGGGGTAACATTCCCTACACCCTTTCTGGGATAGGTGGCATCGTCTACCCTCATTCAATTGAGGGGTAACATTCCCTACACCCTTTCTAGGATAGGTGGCATCGTCTCCAAGAATAATCTCCACGATTGTCTCCTTCTCTATCAAATTAGAGAGAGATTCCTTGTATCTGCTGAAGTGCCTTGAAGCACTACTATCAATAAGCTAGATTCCCAAAGAGTCTGAAAGAGAGCCGACATAAGATAATACTCGAAAGCAACATTTGATTCTTCATACCAGGAGTTCCTTGCTTTCTTGAAGAGTTTGCCATTTCCTTGATGACCTGCATTCCTTTTTCCTTTGCCATTGTACCTATCATTCCTTCAATCATTGAAGATGCCACTGGAATGATTGTTATCATCGTCAAGTGATGTGTCCCTTCTATTCTGACACTCCTTCGCATAGTGGCCAAACTTATTGAAGGCAAGGCATCTACCTTTCCTTCATCTTAGATCCGGACTTCCCATTGAAGTGACCTATAGGTAGGCCACCAGATGCTTCCGCTGCGCCACTTTGATAATCTTCTTTGATTCGACTTCACCCTTGGTGAATTTGAAGTGGGATGAGGAACCCATTGAGTCTTTTGACCGTGTCCAACTGTCTTCGGTGATTGCTCTTTCACTCTTACTTGGGCTTTGTCTTCACCTCACCTCTGATACCATGTTAATATTAAGTATGTTCTATGATGAGAGCAAATTTACTTCAATTTTCCATATTAGCTCAATATCAATTCCATATTATCAATCACATTTAGCATGATAGCAAAATGCAGATAGAACATAAACATAAATCGCAGAAAACAAGCCAAGACAAGAGGACACAAGATGTGGCACCAGTTAGGGACAAACCCCAATGAGGGGAAACCCTTGATCAATTCTTCTTATGTTCTTCAATAGTTCAGCAGAGAGAGAGATAGGACATATACATCAGAAGTCAACCTTTTAACTTCTCAAAATAAGAGCAAAAATCTTTTTTATGAAGATAACACATGAGGTAGCTGATCTGAACTCTGGTGAAAACATATTGCTTCAACTGATCCTACAAGGTGAGTCTATCACCATGCTGCACCTCATTGTGTTGTACCTCACTGAGTTGCACCCAATCATCATGTTGGACCTCATTACTATGTTGCACTCATTAAACTGTTGCACCTTATCATCATGCTACACCTCACTATACTTTGTTACACTTGTGCTACACACATCATGCTATGCTACACTTCATCACTATGCCCATCATCATGCAACAACATTCAACATCATGCTGCACCTTATTACAATGTTGTCACATCTTATCATATCATGTTGTTGCACTACATTAGTTCATTGTTAGGGGATACTCTGTTTGTTGCATTGCTGGTAGCAGCAGATTGGACAACCTTCACAATGTGGTCATGGACTGGTTAGGGCATCAATGACAGTCCTACCAGCCCTCACACATCAGCTGCAACATCCCTCCCAAGGATACGGTCACCCTTCTCCAGCACTCCTAAACCCCACGTTGGCTTGTCATACCCCAACAGTCACAACTAGGCCTTACGCCCTCCTTGTTGGCCTTAACGTAGACTGTGGTTTGCTACAACAAGCCTATCCCTTGCTGCAGTAGCCCTTACCAAGAGCTCTAACCCCATGAAACAACTCCTCATGCCTTTGGCCCTCAAGAACAACCTACAGCATCCAAGACAGCCTCTTGGCCTCCATCAAAGTGCCCTAAAAACAAACCACTCCAGCGATTAACTCGACCTCCAACGAGGATCTCAAGCTAAGTTGCACGAAACGGGGAAACGGGTACGAGTTTCCGAAACGGGAAGCGATACGAAATGCGACCTCCCCAAATTTTGGAAACGGGGAAACGCGAACATATATATATATATATATATATATATATATATATATATGTATGTATGTATGTATGTATGTATGTATGTATGTATGTATATTGAATATATATATATATACCAGCAATAATAAAGCATAAATGACACATTATAATTTATTACACTTAAACATTAAGATTTAATTTACATCACATTTGCTCATGAATGATCACATAATGAAAATAAAAATATCGGAATATCCAAAAACAACCTTTATTATATATCCAAATCTCAAAATCAGCCTTTATTTATATTAATATATGAGGCTGCAAGTACAATAAAGACTATAAGGCTGCAAGAGAGAGATCCAAATCAGGGTTTTCTGCATCCACATCCCATTCTTTAGAAGGACCATTGTTGTATTAGGAGTCTCCTCCTACATAGTCGAACGACCTTAGTGCTCTTGATTAAATACACGTTTCATACCCTAGTACCCTACATGATCTTGATTATTGGGAGTTTCCCATGCATAGAGGGCTTGGTTCTCTTGATTAAATACAAGTTCCATACCCTAGTACATGATAAAATCCAATGGAAACATTGCAATCCCTCCAATCCTGAAATCCTGAAAAACAAATAAGTCTGCTGGATTTTGAGTGAGATCTAAAATTCTACTTTCTCCATATGAAATCCAATGAGGGCAAAACCACTCTCAAACATCCTAAGTCATTTCATGGTAATGTTAAAAATTTAAGTAAAAGGATGAAAATGAAAAATAAAGGAGAATATCACTTTTACTTTAAGAATTTAACATTACCATGAACTGCATATCCCTCAAACTTCCTGATGAACTGCATATCAACACTAGGGCAAAAATTCACTTTTATAACTTTAGACACGCATCTAGAAGCAACAAGAAGTCACTAACATACCCTAAAAGTAAATTAAAAAATAAAAAAAAATAAAAAAAACACAAGTTAATGAAGAAACGTGGGTCGTACGGCCCTGAAACACGTTTCTGGCCGTACTGGCCACGTTTCCGTTTCGGGAAACGTGGCAGTACGGCCGGAAACGTGTTTCACGGCCATACCAAACGCATTTCCGCGTTTCGTATCCATTTCCGTAGGGAAAGGGACCTCTATACCACGTTTCCTGCAACATAGAGCTCAAGCCTCCTCCAAGCTGTCTTAGAGCCTCCCTCTCTTGTTGTGGCTATGGCAATTTCCGAGCTTTCATTATGACTACTATTAGGGGTAGTTAAGGGCTCCTCTATCCATCGTGAAAGGATCCTACATTACCTTGCATAGAACCTTCATTTTAGGACAGCATAGAGGCTTCTAGTCACTCTGGTGAGGTGACATCTTTTTGCTGTGTGGACAGGTCTCCTCTGCTGCATAAACTCCCTTAAGGCCTATGGCTAGGGCATTCTGCCTTCATGACTGCGTTTAGGGCATCATTAAGACAGTGTTTAGGGCTTGCTTCATATCAACGTTTAGCCTTCTCCATGATAGCATAGAGCCTTCTCCATTAGGGCAGCATTGTCTCTTAGGACCTCTCCTCCCACCAAAACCCAAAGACAAGTGGAGAGGAAGAGATCACAAGAAGAGTGTGAGTGAAAATGACTAGCAAGCGACCTTTTTTAATACTAAAACATTAAGCACAAGTGGGGGCAATTTGGTTGCTCGTTGACCTTGACGAATTGTCCCATAACATAAATAAATGCATATCTCCATGAATACTTATCGGAATTGGATGATATTTAGATTAATCCTACACCTCTCGATGAGAGGAATCCAAGAAAAATATCAGCTGCCATGAATAAGTATACCCACATGGAGTTTGATCCTAGTTTCCAATTTTAACAACATTTGTCGATTGGGTCCACAAGGAGTTAGCCTCCCCCTCCCCTTGTCCACACTTTGGGTCGAGCCTGGAATGTTGCCTCAAAGGTTGATGCAACTAAAAAGAAAGTTAAAAGCATAATTTGGCCACTTACAATAGGAAATGTACCACAAAATGCAAAAGATGGTCGGGACATAAGAATTTAGCACATGGGCAAAAGCCAAACATGAGCTCTACCCTTTATCATTATGGCCATCACTCTGGTTCCTAAGGTCCCTATTTGAGTCCCTTGCGTCATTAAGGAACCCATGATTGTCCCAACCCCTGGTGGGTGGTGAACTGCCCAACCTTAACGGGTATTCACTGCTTTATCATACACATCATGTTCTCATCCCGTGGAGCCCCGAGTATTTAAAAGAAAGAAAAAACAATAAAAGGTAAAAGGCATATGAAGAAGGGTGGAAAAACATAAGGTCAAAGTAACTCATGTACCACGATTTCTCCCTCCCACATTTATACACCCAATGTGTGTGCTTCCCTCATTATAGCTACCCTTGTACCATGGTGTGTGACTTGGAGCCTTCCCTATTGCCCCACTCTATTCCACCATTATTTGACATGACACCTTTCATTTGACAGATGTACCATGGACCTGTTACTCCCTTAGAGGTTGAAACTACCTAATAGGATCATTTATTAACCTCTCTTGTCAAGCTTGGTGACACTTGTACACTCTAAATCCCATTTGGAAGGGCATGCCACTATGAAGTGTCCACTTTTGCCCCTGGTTTGTAAGTTTTTTACTCAATTGCACTAATAGATTGTTGTAGTGGAAGGTGAGGAGATGCATTGGATACTAAACAGTATTGCAGGTGGGCCTCCATTTGGACTTGGTCTCTGTATACGGGGTCTAAGCCCTCCCCAAAGGGTCATAATGGCACTTGTAGGGTGAGCGTTGAGAGCCATGGGGCCCCACCACAACAAAGCATTGATTACCGCGCCATGGGCTTCTTTAGCACCACATATTGCTTGCTCGTGCCCCAATTATACAGAGATGATGATGCACTTGGACCACATCGCCCAATCAACCACATACTTGCACTAGACACTTGGCAGTTAATGCAGGGCCTAGAGGAGGTTTTGTCTCATTCAGAGAGACATGGGAGGGCTTGTATCATCATTCTAACCCTTATTGATGGAGCATCGATATGTTTGATCTAGTTGGAGACCCATGAAACCATTCATTGTGCCCCACATCCACTTGGGAGCACCACAGATGGTTTTCTTGGAAGCCACCCCCTTGGTCATCATTTTGAGAACCCTCCTCTTCATCTTGGCACATGAAGGACTTATCTAGGCCCTCCAACGACCCTTTTGCACCATTATTTTATCATTTCGGCCTCATTAGGAAAGCTTATTTTGTACTTTTGAGCTATTTGGTGGGCTTGTCACCAATAGGGTTGTTATTTTGCACATTAAAGTCATTTTAGGGGCTTATTAGGCTAATTAAACCAAATCGAACTTGTGGAGGCTCGTATAAATAAAAGGACAACCTCATTTGTAACTCATCATCACTTGACTTGGAGATCTATTCTTGAGAATTTTTCATTTGTTCTTGGATGTCAATTGGAGCTCTTTTGATGCATTTCGATATTTTTGGGAGTTGAATTTTGTTCTTTCTTGGAGCCACTATCTTGACATTAGATTGGATATATCTCTTGCTATTTGTAAGTGCTTCTTTGTTGAAAGATATTCATGCAATCATGTCTAATGTGTGGAAATTATGCATCTAGCTTTTTTGCTTTATACCTTAATTGTTGAATATCATTTTTGAAGATTTTTAGATTGCAAATTTGTGCATATGACTCATTGAATGGCAAGTGGATGAATGTTCCTAGTAGACTAGAAATTGTTTTGTTCCATGACAGTCCATTGATCTTGGGTGGGTAAATACTAATGATTGATTGCTAGGGCATCACAATTTAGCCTCCTTGAAGACAAATTTTAGCCGAATATCAAATCACATAGACTCCATAACCCAAGAATAAGGCACTAATTCAAGCGAAATTGGTGATCACCCTCTTTACCCTTTTCTTCTCCTCTTAAATTTTTGCCCTAACCCTAGATGGCTAGTTAGGGCCTTGTGCGAATTGCATTAGAGGGATGACATTTGAAAACTAATTGGATAGACTATTGCGCTATCGCCATCTCTAGTGACCCTCAAATTTTGAGGCAATTCTCATAGCTAGTTTGAGAGAAAACTCAGACCCTAGCTCAAGTTTTGGATTTGATCTTGAACTTCTTTGGTTAGCGACATTCTAAAGGTCATATGCTTTTGAAAACTCAAAGGAAGTTAATCATTTGTTGACTTTTCTCATCCTTTCTTAACCTAGATATCTCTTTGAAAATCATCTTCTAGTCGTAGGCCTTGCTTGGATTCTCCTAGGTCTCTCTTGTGGTCCCAAACCTCTATATGGTCGTTATCTTACAAACCCCTAAGAGAGATCTTGCCTCCTTAGGAAGCTTGTGGTCTAGTAGTAACCTTTCTTAATTGAATAACCTTTTTCTCCTAGGTTTATGTTTCCTCATAAGCCTTTCTTGGAGAGCCATTAGCTTCTGTTTGAAGCAATTGAGCCATTATTTGAGCCTCTCCTCTGAATGGGCCTTGGAAATCACTCCATACGTAGCCATTGATCCTATCATCTTAGTGATTTCCCTCATACTTAGACTCCTCCCATCAGTGAAAGTCCATAAAGAGCAGGGGACATTGACTGAGGTGACAAGGGGTCTTTGTCCCATTATTGTCATTTGGTCTAGTAGTTGTCCCTTAGGCACCCCTCCTAGGACCCCTGCTAGATTGTGTGAAAACAAATCCTTCTGAGTATAGACAACCAACTGGGGCATTGATGTTCCTTATGAACACTCATCCGTACATATGCTTTGCACAATAGGTTGCTTCCAAACATGTGTTGAGATACTTACATGGGACTATTAACCTTGGTTTGATATATTCTGTCGAAGATGTACGACTGCATGGATATACTTCTGTTGATTGGGCTAGAGACATTATTGATAGGAAAAGCATGTCAAGGTGTTTCTTCAGCTTGTGATCTGCTATGATATCTTGGATGAGCATGAAACAAAAGTTCGTAGCTTTAAGCACAGTCGAGGCAAAATACATCGCATGGCTAGCTATGAGGCAGTGTAGTGAGAAATCTCTTTCAAGAGCTATTTGAGCAGGTCTTGGATACTACTGTGATATATTGTGACAAAATAATTGGGATCCGATTGGCAAAGAATCTCATATTTCATGACAAGTCCAAGCACATTGAGATCAGGTACCACTGCATTCGAGATGTGGTACAAAGAGGAGCAGTAAGACTCCACCACATATCGACAGATGAGCAGATAGCGGACATTCTCACCAAGGCTTTGCCGAAAGGGAAGTTCTTTGTCTTCAGAGAGTAGCTTGGACTGATGGATGTGACCCTCTCAGGTAAGGGTCTCGATTGTTCAAGAACACTGAGCTATGCTCTTCCCCCCCCATTTGAGCTCACAGGGAGAGGAATTGAACCTGAGAGCTCCTGGGCTTGAGGTATCTTTCGAAAATAGGATGGTTGTGATCCTTAACCTCTGAGGTAAGTGGATCTCACCTATTGTCACCATAGGGTGTGCGTCATCCTTGTCACCTATGACAAGATGGGTATCTCCCCTATCATGATTGATAGTGTATACCCCAATATGCATCCTACCCACAAGCGGGGCTTGTTGGGATTGCCTCCCCATCTGGCCAATGGGTTGAGAAGACTTGAGTAGGTGTGATCCTTGCATAGCAAGTGGATCTCCCTCAAGTATAGAGGATGCCGAGGTTCTACCACTTGACTCTTAAGGGTCAACTTGGGAAGATCAGCAGACATTGGGATGGTTGTGATCTCTACCCTATATATAGCAAGTTGATCTCACTTGTTGACAAGACAACAGAATGGATGTGATCCTTGCTGGTAGATGGATCTCGCCCAATTGTCATTGGATAGAGGGTTGTAGCTTAAGCTTCCCTATGATGTCAAATTCCTTTTTTTTAGATTCGAGTGTTAAATAGATGAAGTACAAATAAGCAGAGACATTTGATTTGATGATGATAAAACATTTGTGATGGGACCTACTATGCAGTCAGAAATTTCTCCCTAGCTGAGAGGGAGTGTTAATTTGGCAGCTCATCGACAAATTCCCTCCATTGGATATTATTCCTCATTTAGAGAGACGCAAAATCAACCTTGGAAGCACTCAATTTGGTTAAGGAAAAATATATTTTTGGTGAAGAAACCCACATTGACACAAAAGTTAAGGTCAGCCTAAGAGGCTAATTAGCCCTCCTCTAACGCCTATAAATACAAGTCAAGGAGACTCATTTGGAGCATCACATCAACTCAACATTCTACTCTCTCCTCTTCTCATTGGTTCGTACAACTCTGAAATATTGCAGGTTGGGTTCACACGTGCGAGGGTCTTGGAGGCAATTCTGCGTTGAGTTTTCTGCTGGAAGGTTTCACCACTGTTTGACCGAGTTTGATTTCATCTTTTGACTTGCTTTGACTGGGAAAACTCTGATTTCGTGAGGCCAAGTTGACTTGCAAAAAAACCGAGGTGATATGGGTTGTTTGACTGCCATTGACTGCAGGTTTGACCACGGGGATTGACTGCAGAAACTCTCTCTCCTTTGACAGAGTTTGACTGGGTTTTCTTGGACTGTTTGGGGCGGACTTTGACTAGCATTTGAGGCCAAGTTTGTGGATTGTTGACCAAGATCTTGGAAGGCTGATCTGACAATTGACTTTGAATGGTTAGGGCACAGTTTGACTGCTGTTGACTTGGACAGAAATTGCAGACTTTGACAGTTGACCGGAGTTGACGTCTGAGGCTCATCATTGGTTGGATATTGATTTGTCTAGTTGGATAGTCAAAGGTTGACTTTGACTCATTGTTGAAATTGGATTATTGTACTCTCTGTTGAATATTATATGACAATCTAATAAGAAGAAGAATTTCAAAGGGTTTTCCCCCTTGTGGGGTTTTTCCCTAGTCTTTGACCAAATCTTGGTGTCTCTTGTTGTCTCTTATTGCTCATTGTCAATTACTGTTCTATCTACAATTGCTATTGTTTACTGAAAGATTAACGGATTGCTAATTGAAGTTAAAGAATTGGGCTAAAGTAATTGTAACAGTATAGAGCAGTGGAAAATTAACAAAACTTTCATGCCTGTAGGGACCAAGTTTGTTTCATAAGCATATCTATATTAGTCAATTCAAGATTTGTTCATGGAGGCTCTTCTAGAGGAACATAGAACTTTTTGGGAGGATGGGCTGCAAATTTCCCTTTCTTCGTTGTATGTGTGGCTCCAAGGGAGTATCCTCTACACAGGGGTTTTGCTGCCTACTAAGGCCACAAACTCTACAATTTTTGGGCTATTACAAGCTGGTAAATACTGTTGGACCTGTGTATTAGCTCCTGAACGCCCCTGGGTAGTTTGACAGTGTAGTATATGCAATATATCTTAGCTAGAGTTTTGTTGGACGTATGGTTGTGAGGTTGTTGTGACACTGCTCATTCATCTCTGCATTTTGAGGCCTTGTATACATATACACATGGACATATTGCTAATGTGGAGGACCTACTATATTTTTGGTGATACATTTTGAAGCTCATTCTCAGCAGTTATTGTTCACTGGTATTTCATTTCTTGACCTCTGCCATTATTATTAAAACAATATATCAATATATGTCCCTAATTCCAATGCCAGAATAAAATCAGTTGTTCCTAAGTTCTTCTAATATGTGCATTACTTTGTCAAAGGTCACCTGCAGCATATTGTCTACAAACTGTTTGTGAAAATTCGTCAGTGAAATAGATCATTCAAACTTGAAAAATACAGTTCCTAAGTGGGGATATTACAGAGGTCTGAGATTTAAATATTACCATTGTTGCCCAGTTATTCATCAGTTGTATATCCTATTTTCACAGCTATTTATAGCTGAATCTTATGTACACTAGTAAGATATTTTGCTGGAACTTGTATTGAGTCAAAAACTGCCTATTGTAAATGCCCATAGAAGTTATTGTCATATATGTTAGGAAGATTTGAGGGAAGAAGTTGATGGGTATACGTGTAATAGTCTGCTAAGGTATGTCATGTGGTTCTGCTTACATCCATGGTTACTGTATTAATTGAGAGGCTGAGAGTTGTTTTGATGTCATCGCCATGTACTGTTAGAAGCATTATATCTTTGTTGATGAACAATGGAGTATTTGTAACACCTCATAAGCCAACAGAACAACACCTCAATGGACTATGATATACACCAGAAAACCAAGTAGAACAGCAGACCTTTCTCAAGAGAGGTACATACTATGCTCCAATAGAGGCATGCAAGGCAATTACAGAAGGAAAAAGAAGTGGGAAATTGGCTCTTTGCACTTGGATCAGACTTGAAGACTGTGAGATCAAAAAATGTCCTCCGCCCACTAGCAATGTTGGAATCCTATCTTTCTGAGATAGAACAATCATATTGGAGTTTAAATTGGGCTCTCAAGCCATCTACGCTTGCTTTAATACAAACCAGATTCTTAGAGCATCCATGTAAGAGGATCAAGCTTACAAAAGCCTCATGTCTTAGTGAAATTCTGAGGATAGTGGCATCTCTAATCCCCTACAACGATGGCATCATGAAGGTGGTCTTTTAGTTGATTGTGGAGTGCTATCAGGGGCTGCATGACACCCAGAGCTCTACCTTTGGTAAGAGGTTCAAGATCCTAGACATCATGGCCAAGAACAGGCCGTATGTAGTCATGCTTGATCTAGGACATGATGATCTGATTTTTCAAATGTCCCAATTCATCTTCACTAACATCAGAGAGCATCACCCTGAGGATGTGAAGGCCAACAAGCAAGATATCATGTCTTCATTTCTAGTTGAAGGTGGTGTCACTGGCAAGTGGTTGCAGTCAAACTTGTTGGCCATTTGGAGGAAGGAATAGGTTGTCTCACCAAACACCTATGGGCTAGCCAAAGGGGTGGTTGAGCAAAACATGAGGTTGTTCAGAAGGCAGCTGACCAAGGAAGAATTGATCGAGATTCGATCTTGGGGAAAAGAAGAAGATGCAAGGATCCAAACATGTAGCAAGAATGTGTTGAGGGGGGGTTTTGCTTCATCTGCAAGGAACCTTGGGGGCCTAACCACTCATGCTTAAGTAGCACAAAGGAGATGACACAGGGGGAACAAGAAGAGATATAATCTCACCCTTCTAGAGTGGATTCTTCTTCTATTGATTTGACGGGGATACCTTTGAGGAGCATGAGCATTCATGTGGAGATGTTGATGATGAGTTGCCAGTGATGATCCAACAAGTAGAGCACATAAAGGAGCGTAAGTTATATGCAGATGTTATGCATGATGAGACATTTGTGGAGGGGCAGCTAGAGGCTCATGTTGAGCCCATGATGGACGAGGATGAGCTACCAGCTATTGATGAGGGGTAGATCGATGCAATGGCAGCTAGCAGAGCTCTGGTGTTTTCAGACAACAACCCCCTCCAGGAGTACATAGATAGGGCTTGCGACATTGTTTGCCTTCCTTTATCCATCCGAGAGAGGGAGGAAACGTACTCCTTATTGGTTGACCAAACGGAGCGACAATGACCGAGCATGGAGAAACATTGGCATAGTGGACTAGTTCCTTATACAGGTGTCTGAGCATTTGATCTTTCCCGAGGGATAGATTGGGGAGAAGTGATGAGTTGGTACTCTATTGATGGGATGATTCTTAGGAGGGTACTCTTAGCTAAGGGCATAGCACAACAACAGCCCTTAGGAAGGGGCAGTGAAGGAAGGTCAAGATGGTGTCATAACCCATAGGTCCCAAGACTGATGAGGCACTGGGATCCAAGGGGATCTATTGATGATAGATTAAGTCAAAGGTGGCTTTGGGATCCAGGTATTGAGGGATCCATTCAGTGTTGGTTAGCATGGAGGCAGGATGTGGACCAGTGTAGGGTTGCGGTGGAGCGTCCACCATCACGATCCCGCTCCCAATTCGCGCGCTCCCGACAATATTCGCTACCTACTTTTTTCGGGAACGAATTAGGGAACACTGCTCTGGGAGCGATTTTTTCAATGGGAGAGCGATTGTTCCCAACTGCCCCCCCATTGAAAAAGTCGCTCTCATCTGGCGGAAAGGAAGCCCGCACAGCCAAGAGGGAGGGGGACGGCGACGTAGAGAGAGGAGGAAAGGGAGGGAAACGGAGAGAAGAGAGAGGGAAGAGGAAGGCAGAAAAAATAAATAGACCCTCTCCCCTCCCATTATTCACTTCATCCATTGAGAGAGCAAGAGAGTTTGGAGCAAGAAAGAGTATGAAGCTTGGAGAGAGGAGCTTGGAGGAGTTTGAGGAGCTTGCAAGTGGAGATTGGAGCTTGAGACTGAAGGCCAAAAAGGTAGGATCTACACTCTAATCTAGCATTTTTTTATGTTCATTGCTAAATAAATAAATAAATAAAATTCTCTATTTCCCATCCCCATTCCCATTCATCTACTTTTTGCAGATTCAAAACTTCAAATTTCAAACATCATGGTTATATGGCTTGGCATTTTCTTCTTCTTGGTTCCTTTTTTGGTTATTATGGCATTGGAGAGTACAAAAAGGAGGGATGAACATGAAAAAGAGGATAAAGAAATGGGTTATAGTGGATTTGATGAAAACACCAGAGAGGAGTACTTTGGTCAGGAGGAAAAGAGTGAACATGATTCAGCCCGAAAAACTAAACAAGACCAAACCCCATTGTGGAAATTGTTGATTTGGGGTTGCATCGAATGTGCTCTAGCCATGAAAATTGGTGGAGAGGGTAAAGCGCATTAGATCTCCAAGACCCAGAAATGGTTTGGGCAGATTCTTCCCGGTTTAGGAAATATTAAAATAATTAAAATTTTTAATGGAGTTCCTAAGTCTAAACTTAGGAAAAATAAAATATTAATGGATATTAATAGAAAACTAGGTTAGAAGGTTCCAAAAGGAATGGATCAAGCGAAATCTAATCTTAGTCGTTGATTAGAGATGTAATCTCGGTTGTTGAAGGACCAACAGGAAAATTATAAGAGAAGGCTTGAGAGTCAGTTGGAGGATACACCAGACTGATCAGTCATTCAAATTTCTAGAGCAGGGTTTGCTAAGAAAAGTCAAATCAGTGATCAGTTTGCAGCGAGGGGCAGTGAGTATGAGACAGAGAGGTAGAGATAGTGCCGAAAAACCAGTGCAGAAGCAGAGAAAGGCAGATGCTAAGCCAGAGGGAGCACATAAAGCCCAACAAAGACAGCGCAGAGGCCAGAACAGCCTGCATCATCCACACAGAGGGCAGCAGGAGTGATGCAGAGGGTTGTAGAGGCTGCACAGTGCCTCAGAGGGCTGACACTAAGGCCAGGTGGGCTGACATTGAGCTTCAGAGTGTGTTGGAGAGGGTTTCGTGGGGTAGATTTTCTGAATATCTGCTTCTGAATAGAGAGGTATTACTACCGATTTTTTTTCTCTGTCAGGTGAGCCAGTTTTGCACCCAGTTGTACTCAAGGATAGACTGCATAATAATATAATCCTCAGAATTGATGCACCGGTTTTCCTACATTGGGTTTTTCCAGGGACGAGTTGTCCAAAAATAACGGTGTCACTTGTGTGTTTGTTATTTCTTTCAGTTCTTGATCTGTATATGGTTGAGACCGTATTGTGTTTATCTGTTTAAATAAATTGTTCGTAATTAACAAGTACGAGGAATAAAGCAGAAGAATACAGATAAAATTTCTAACGGGTAAGACTTAGAAATTTCAACATGGTATCAGAGCGTGGTTGCAGATCACAGGAGAGTTGAAGGCATCAACTGAAACAGAGCATTTGCAGCAGAGA
Source organism: Pinus tabuliformis (assembly GCA_031772625.1). Lineage (NCBI taxonomy): Eukaryota > Viridiplantae > Streptophyta > Pinopsida > Pinales > Pinaceae > Pinus > Pinus tabuliformis. The sequence continues at coordinate 661,499,280 of CM062810.1, read as the reverse complement.
CAACTGTCCCGAGTGACAGAAGTTGTTCCTTGAAGAAAGCGACAGAAGAAGGGTTGACGCAGAGGGACTGTGTCACTAGTCCAGGCCAGAGAGAGGCCAGCCCAGAGGCTGAGGGCAGAAAAAGGCTCACGTAGAGACTAGGAGGGTTGACGCAGTTGGCTAGGGGAGCATTTCAGCCAGTGTCGGGATTGCGCAGAGCCTAGAGGCTCGGTGCTTCAATTGCTAGGGCATAGGAAATTGTGGGCAAATTGCAGGGTGTGAAGCTGGTGGGGTGTTGTGGGCAGAACAATACCTAACGAGGCAAAACCAAGGTAGAGGGAGTCACTACCAAGGCGAGTTTCTGGCCAAGGATTCTGGATCAGTGTTGCAGGTGCATAGGAGATTAGAGAGAAGCAACTCGACGGTTGTCAAGCGAATTTCCAGGAGGGAAATCGAGACTCGGAGGGAGTCTAGCGGAGAACTTCCATACGAGAAGTAGTGACTCAGAGGGAGTCGAAAAGAAAACTTCCAGAGGGAAGTAAAGACTCGAAGGAGTCAAAATGAGGAGCAGAGAGATGGCCATGAATGGACTGAGGGATCAGGACAGGCTGGATGGGGCGTCCAACTTTGTGGTCTAGAAGGCCAGGATCTTGTCCATTTTAGATAGATATCGCATCAAGGCCTTCGCCTTGAGAATAGTGGCTATCCCAGTTGACTCGGTTGATAATGAGAAGTACGAGGAGGCAATGGCCAAGGCAAAATGCATCATCCTTGATAGGGTCAAGGATCATGTGGTCCAACATATTGCCGAGAAGGAGACGACAAAGGAAATGTGAGACACCTTGAAGACGTTGTACCAACATACTTCCGTGCAGGGGAAGATGTTACTTGAGAATCAGTTGCGGTCATACCAGATATAGAAGGGGGAGCAGATAAATTACTTTCTCGATCGATTGAAAGAGATCCGGGACCAGTTGACTTCCAAAGGAGCCATGCCGGATCAGGAGTTGATGGTGAGAACTACACTAAACGTAGTCTCCAAGGAGTGGGACACATTTGTCCAGAGCATACTGGGCAAGGCGAATCTTCTAGATTGGAAAGAATTGTGGGCAACTCTTCGCCAAGAAGAGATCAGACAGCTGAGCAAGACGGGAGGTAGCAGCAAAGGAGTCTAGATCAAGAAGGAATAGTGATGCAGGAGCATCTAGGCCTAGCCATCAATGTGATGGTGTGGTCACATGTTGTGGCTAATGAAAGTTTGAAGGAGGACTTGGTTGTTTAATTTTATTAATTGCAAAGTATGTAAATAGTTAATTATTGCCTAATTCTGAACAGCATTGGGAATAAGTGGCGAGTCATCCTCCCTGTGTGGAGATCAAGCCAAATAGTTTAGTTTATTCAGATTAGGATAGGATTTGATTTCTAAATGTATAGTCTATCCCTTCATTTGTGGAAGGAGATGGTTAGCTTAGGCATATATGTATTTTCCTATATTTTCTGGAGACAGGGAGATAGGATTCACAATGTAATTGTAAGACTATAGGTATCGTAGGAGGAAAAGGCCACTAATTAGAAGTATCAGGCCAGTGAGGAATGTTTTCGGAGAGAAGAGAGTGAGCAAAGAGTGAGAGAAAGGAATGAATGTAATTTAGGCCATCAAGGGCCGAGAACCGAACTCTGTTTTGTTTTGAGATTCTCTTAATAATGGAAACGATGGTGTGTAGGCAGAGGAAATACGTATTATGCCTTTTCAAGTTATTTGTGTGTAGATGCGTGAATCATTTAAAGGCATGTTAATCGACCATCGACAACTATAAGGATCGATGGTGATCCATTGTTTAATGGAATGATCATTATATATATATATATATATATATATATATATATATATATATATATATATATATATATATATATGTCGTGTTTAAACCAGAGTATGGCGGAAACCGTGTTTTAACACAGAATCCACTAAAAGCAAGCAAAATCAAGTTAAGGAGGAGACAGGCAGAGAGCGCACAAGATCCGTTGGATCTTATAAATCAATGGTTCAAATTCTATCGCATAGAGCAGAACTATAGATATCGCATCGGTGAAGTTCATGCACAAGGGGCGGACCTTAGGCCTTTGACATCGCAATCTGCGATTGTCGATATATCACATCAGCGGAAGTGTGATATTGGATTTGGGCCTTAAACCATTGCGATTGCCGATAGCGATGGATTTGAGCAATTAGCGATCGGAGTAATTGGCGTTTTAGAGATCGGAGCAGCGGAAAGGGATGAAGCCAAGAGACGGACCCGACGATAATTGTGAATGCGGATTTAATGGATTTGAAGTCCCGCCTTAAGTCTTCCAGTCGGGTTTCTCTTTGTATTCCCGTGTACTTATATATTTCCGATGTTATGTGTTTGCGATCATTGCGATAATGATATCGCGATAGACCAAAGGCGAAGGGTTGATGAGCAGACCCAAGAGATATATGAAGTCATATTTATAATTTTTGATATCCGGATAAAGTGTTATGGCGGGGTTTTTTTCTTTGTTTCTGTGTATTGCGATATAATATTATGGTCTCGGGGTTTTAAAGGAAAAGCACAAAATAACTCTTCTGATAGTCTTGTGGGTTCCAATAAGCATATGTGGTTCCGGCTTAAAGCAAAAGCATATGAAAACACTTCTGATAGTACGAAATTGTGGGTATAGCCCAAGGTAATAAAAATTTTATGAGGGATAAGAGTCCCGATAAGGGATTTTAGGGTGTGGCAGCCATATGGTTGCATCATTTTTGGTATCAGAGCAGGAAAAAGGAAGAAACTTTCCTGCGAGAAGGATGTCTTGCTTATGAAGGTTATGATTACAAAGGTATGACCGTAGCAGCAGTTGAATGAATGGCAATGTTGGGCACAGGACTACAGCAGTAAGACTGTAGAAGAACTTTTGGAAGTTCTTAGAGATTGTAGCAGAACCTCATTCCAGTTGAGGCTTGGAATAGATAGGGACAGAGGAGTCCTTAAGAGAAGTGAGTGGAGCAACTAGAGAGAGAGAGAAAGAGTGCTCAGTGCAAGTTCTAAGGAAAGAGGACTTGGAGACCAGGCAGAGGAGAAGCTTGGTGAGAAGATCAACTTAGAAGGAAGTTGATTGGTTGCAGGTATAGAGCTCACACAGAAGAGAAGATGGCTATGGAAAGTCATATGGAAGGTTCAGAAGAAGGCTACAAGATGAAGGAGAAGGGTGCTCAAACAATCCATAGGAAACAGATGAGTCATGTAGAGATTAACAAGGAAATAGCTGAGATAAGAGAAGAGCTCGATGTGTTAGTAATGCTGCTAGAAGAGAACCAAAGACAATATTGGGTCTTGAAGAGGAAGCCAGTGAAGTGGCCTAAGTTGCAAAGAAGGCTGCAGTAAAGACAGGTAAAGTGGTTGATAGAAAACCTTAGAGAAGCAGAGGCAGATATGGAAGTTTCCATTTGTAGACCAGAACAAGGTGAAATGTTGGGTGAAGAGGATAATGAGAGATTCGTTGAAGATCTCATGGACTATTGGCATAGTTCAGAACAATTAGAAGATATGATGACAAGGGAAGCAGATGAGGCAATGAAGCCTTGTGATTTTAATTCTCATAGTTTGTGTATGTTTACAGGATATGCAGAGGATGATGGACAGTCTGGTGAAACTGTCACAAACATGAATGAAGCTCTTGAAGTGAAGTATGATGAAGAATGCCTTTTAGAAGAAGAAGGTGTTGATGTATTGCATCAAAAAGAGTTCATAGATGAATTTCTATTTGGTGTAAGACAATCAGATGAAGTTGATATGGACCAGAAGTCTAATGAAAATGCCATAGTGGTATTCCAAGGAGGTAAACAAATGAATTTGTTTAATGAAATTGATGAAAGAAGTTTGCAATATGATAGTGCAGAAAACAAGATAACTCGGGAAGATTGCCAGAAAAAGAATGAAGCTGAGAATAAAAGTTGTGATGAAATACTGGGGAGATTTCACATGGAAATAGAATTCTTGGAAAGGCTGCTCAAGGAACCTGAAGAAGAAATGAAGCTTTCAGAACCTGATAAAGAAAAGGAAATGGTTACTATGCATGACAAGGATGAACTGTCTCTAACATTTATAGAGTTAAGTAAATGTTTAGACTCATCAGTTAATGATGTGACTGTAGGTATGGAAGACAACATTAATAAATATGATGCTGAAATCAACAAAATTGAGCAGAGATTATTTGAAGATGAAATGGAAGGTCAGGAGCAACAATGAAGTTATGTCCTCAGAGAGATGAAGGAGACAAAAGTATTAATCCAACAGGAAAAAGATGGAAGGAACCAGCAATTTAAAAGAGATGATCAGCAACATGAGAATGAATTTGAGGAAGGCATTAGATTGCAAAAGTATAGCAACTAGCAACAGAATGAAGAACAAGAGATTAGTCTGGCAGTACAAAGAAAGACAAATGAAGACTGAAGATACAGATGGAGAATGAAGAAACGGGTCAAGTGGAAGCTATTGCAACAGAGGTGGAATGGCAAGCTGATGAACGAGTTCAGGGAACTTGAACAAATTCATATTGATTTGTTAGAGAAGGAGAGACTCAAAGGAATGGAGTCACAACAAGAAGGATCTGCTGAAATCCAGAAGATCTATGATGGAAGATTGGTGCTTGAAGCATCAAAAGAGGATGAAAGGTATTGTATTTTGAAAACTGAAAGATGTGTATTTGCAGGTCATGAAAACTTGAGGTAAAACACACAGTTGTTGGAAACTGTCATATCAACAGGTGGAAAGATGACTACCCACAATCATATGAAGAATAAGGAGAAAAGTTACGGTCAAGTGAAGAAAGATGTCCAGCCAGATGACATCCAAAGGATATGTCAAAAGGAGGATGGCAAAGGAATTATTGAGGTCAAAGAAGTGTTTGGAAAGGAAGAGATCCATTCATACAAATATGGAACAAAGAGTTTTCTCAGGAAAACTGATGAAGCTAATACAAACCAAATGGAGAATCTTATTAAGACCTTGGAGTCTCATAGTTTTGAAACTAATATTTTGTGTGTAAATGCAAGATACACTCAAGTAAGTCAACTATTTAATGCTGTCATAAGGGGAAGGAAAAACAAAGATATGATTTTTTAGAAGTTGAAGGAAGGAAATTCACATAATCTTGTGATGCAAAGGAAAGGGCAGTTGTTAAACATAGTTGTAGTGAATTATGCAGATATTAGACAACTATTGAGGACTGAAGCCAAAGGAGAACAGCTACTGAAGGTTGATATAGAAGACTTTGTAGATATTAAACAGTTATTGAAGATTATTGGCCTTGAAGAAAGCCAAAGTAAAAAATGACTATATGGAAAAGAAGTTGTCAGAAATGTTGGCATAATGAGGAAACAGGGTAAAGCATTTGTGTGTAATGAATTGATTGATTTTGGTGAAGATTTATATGCAGGAACAAGGCAATGTGAAGTGAATTTGAAACAAGGAGTTGATTCTAAAGATCAGATCGAAGTAAGGAAGGATGAGATCAGAATGTCTCGGAAAGATGGAATGATGTTGAAATTACAGTATGAAACTGTTGAACTAAAGATAAGTTCAAGGGATGATAGTAACAAGAATACTATTGTACAACAGGGAGCTATTGATGAAGAAGAGGCTGAAGATGACATTTCAGAAGTAGACAAGTATGATGCCATGATCCTTAAGAGTGCAGAAATTAAGTTACTAGGAGAAGGAGTATTCCAAGTACCTAAGAAAGCAGGAAGAATCCTTAGTTTTCAAGAAATTTGTGGAGTTGCAGGGATACTGAGAATTGAAATAAGAAGAGGTGAAGCCATGAATGAGAAACCAGAAGAAGGAAATGGAATTGTTGCAGGGGATCAATGGAGAAGGTATTTGTACATTTCAGAAATGTATATGGAAAAATATTGGCACAGAGATTATGATGTTCTTATGCGAGAACACATCTAGTTACAGAAGAATAGTATTGATCATCTGAGAAGTGAAGTGGACAAAGAAATTGATGAGTTGTGGAGACAAATACAACACCATTCCAATAAACTAAATAGAGGGCAAAAGAAGGAAGGAACATTGGCTGAAAAGAATGGTACAGGTGAAGGCAATGGTAAACTGCAAATTAAACTGTGAAAGTCTAACATTAATTATGATGATGAACAAAAAGCAGTAAGATATATGAAAAAGACAGTTGTAGATAGTGAGAGCATAGCTAATGGGACAATACAGCGTAAAGTATGGAGACCTAGAGAACAACAACAAACAACAACAGTTACCAAGGACATACTACCAAACAAAGTATGGGATTCAGGAGGGCACAGATCAGAAGCACATGATCAGGAGATCATGATTTTTTTAACCTTGGGAGCCTGCTGCAGGAGCATCTAGGCCTAGCCATCAATGTGATGGTGTGGTCACATGTTGTGGCTACTGAAAGTTTGGAGGAATACTTGGTTGTTTAATTTTATCAATTGCAAAGTATGTAAATAGTTAATTGTTGCCTAATTCTGAACACAATTGGGAATAAGTGGCAAGTGATCCTCCCTGTATGGAGATCAAGCCAAATAGTTTAGTTTGTTCAGATTAGGATAGGATTTGATTTCTAAATGTATAGTCTATCCCTTTATTTGTGGAAGGAGATGGTTAGCTTAGGCATATATGTATTTTCCTGTCTTTTCTGGAGACAGGGAGATAGGATTCGCAATGGAATTGTAAGCCTACGAGTATCGTAGGAGGAAAAGGCCACTAATTAGAAGTATCACGCTAGAGAGGAATTTTTTCGGAGAGAAGAGAGTGAGAAAAGAGCGAGAGAAAGGAATGAATGTAATTCAGGCCATCAAGGGCCAAGAACCGAACTCTATTTTGTTTTGAGATTCTCTTAATAATGGAAACGATGGTGTGCAGGCAAAGGAACTATGTACTATGCCTTTTCAAGTTATTTTTGTGTAGATGTGTGAATCATTTAAAGGCATATTGATCAACCATCAATCACTATAAGGATCGATGGCAATCCATTGTTCAAACCAAAGTATGGTGGAAACTGTGTTTTAACACAGAATCCATTAAAAACAAGTGTAATCAAGTTAAGGAGGAGACAGACGGAGAGCGCACAAGATCCGTTGGGTCTTATAAATCAACGGTTCAAATTGTATCGCATAAAGCAAAACTGTAGATATCGCATCGGCGAAGTTCATGCACAAGGGGCGGACCTTAGGCCTTTGACAATCGCAATCTGCGATCGTTGATATATTGCATCGGCGGAAGTGTGATATAGGATTTGGGCCTTAAACCATTGCGATTGTCGATAGCAATGGATCTGAGCGATCGACGATCGGAGTAATTGGAGTTTTGGAGATCGGAGTAACAGAAAGGGATGAAGCCAAGAGATAGACCCAACAATAATTGTGAATGAGGGTTTAATGAATTTAAAGTCCGGCCTTAAGGCTTCCAGTCGGGTTTCTCTTTCTATTCCCGTGTACTTATATATTTCCGATGTTATGTGTCTACAATCATTGCGATAGCGATATCGTGATAGACCAAAGGTGAAGGGTTGATGAGCGGACCCGAGAGATATATGAAGTCATATTTATAATTTTTGAGATCCGGATAAAGCGCTCTGGCGGGATTTTTTTCTTTGTTTCTGTGTATTGCGATATAATGTTATGGTCTCGAGGTTTTAAAGGAAAAGCGCAAACTAACTCTTTCGATAGTCTTGTGGGTTCCGATAAGCATATGTGGTTCCAGCTTCAAGCAAAAGCATATGAAAATGCTTCCGATAGTACGGAATTGTAGGTATAGCCCAAGGTAATAAAAGTTTTATGAGGGATAAGAGTCTCGATAAGGGATTTTAGGGTGTGGCAGCTATATGGTTGCATCAAATAGGAAGAGGATGCACCTCTGGCATCTGCGGGGAAGAAGGAGAAGAGGAAGAAAAAGGACCTCTCCAAGGTCAAGTGCTTCAACTATGGGGAACTGGGTCACTATGCGAACCAGTGTCCAACGAAGAAGAACAAGGGATAGGCGTCTAACTCCAAGGCAATGCTAGCAAAGGCAGAAAAAGAGGTAGAGAATGATGACAATTGTGCCATCAGTACTCATATACCTCTAGAGAAGAGGTGGGAGACATCGAGTTGTAGTCAAGAAGACTCCAGGTGATGAGGAGCATGATCCTTGAGGTACCCAACCTCTTGGATTATACCTTTCTACGGGAGCCCCGAAGAGAGGGTAGCAGGATTGGCAGATGTCGATAGAGACGGATGCGGATGAATCGACAGAGAGTGCTACAGTGCAGTAGTCCCGGGCAGCGCAGAGCTAGCAGGCTGCAACAGTGCGAGAGACAGAGGAGGTTGCAATAGTTTAGGATGGCACAGAGTGGTTTGCAATGGTGCGAGAGGTAGGGAGTTGTTGGAGTAGCGCAGAGGTAGTAGAGGGAGCACTTGATAGTGGCATAGGGAGCTTCAGCATCGAGAGTGTTTCTAGCCTGACAGGGATCTCAGTATTTGGGTGGATTAGTTACTTACTTCTCAGTAACTAAGTTGCAGTGCAGTAGTAGTTAGCAGTAGCATGATGCAGCATGATGAGAGGGGATTGCAGTGCAGATGCAGTGTTGGGAGAAAGGACCAGCAGCAACACGAATGTAGGGGGAGTTGTCATACAGATGCAGCAGTGGTAGTGGTAGTGCCATGGGCAGTAGTACAGGATGCAGCAACGCAATGGATGTTGGGCGGGGAGGCCTAGCATCAACACAGGTACCAATGCCATATAATCAGGGTGATGCTCAGTGTGGAGTATTACTAGACCAAAGTCCTCACTAGGAGGGAGTATTGAGTTGGGGTAGCATCGGATGTGCTCTAGCCATGAAAATTGGTGGAGACGCTAAAGCACATGAGATCTCCATGACACAAAAATGGTTTGGGTAGATTCTTCCCGGTTTAGGAGATATTAACTTGTCCTGACGATGAACCACACTGGTTGGTTCGAAACGCGTCGACAAAAGACTGATTATGTGATTTTGCCGAAGATTATCAAAACAAAGATATTAAAATAATTAATATTTTTAATGGAGTTCCTAAGTCTACACTTAAGAAAAATAAAATATTAATGGGTATTAATATAAAACTGGGTTAGACAGTTCCATAAGGCATGGATCAAGCCAAATCTAATCTTAGTCGTTGATTAGAGATGTAATCTCGACCGTTGAAGGACCAACAGGAAAAGTATAAGAGGAGGCTTGAGGATCCTCTTAGACATTCGATTTTCTAGAGCGGGGTTTGCTAAGAATAGTCGAATCAGTGATTAGTTTGCAGCGAGAAGAAGTGAGTACGAGGCAGAGAGGCAAAGATAATGCCGAGAGACCAGCGCAGAAGCAGAGAAAGGCAAACGTTGAGCCAAAGGGAATACACAGAGCCCAGTAGAGACAACGTAGAGGCTAGAAGAGCCTTCATCATCCATGCAGAGGGCAATAGGAGTGATGCAGAGCACCGTAGAGGCTGCGCAGTGCCTCAGAGGGCTGACACAAGGGGTTCTGGGCTAATGCTAAGGCCAAGTGGGCTGACGCTGAGCTTCAGAGTGTGCTGGAGAGGGTTTCGTGGGGCAAATTTCCTGGATATCTGCTTCCAAATAGAGACGTATTACTGCCGGTTATTTTTCTCTGTCGGGTAAGCCAATTTGGCACCCAGTTGTACTCAAGGATAGACTGCATAATAATATAACCCTCAGAATTGTTGCATCGATTTTCCCACATTGGGTTTTTCCGGGGACAAGTTGTCCAAAAATAACGGTGTCATTGTGTGTTTGTTATTTCTTTATTTGTTGATCTATAGATGCTTGAGTTTGTATTGTGTTTATTTCGATATTTATATGTTTAAATAACTTGTTCGTAATTAACAAGTTGGAGGAATAAACCAAAAGAATACAGATAAAATTTCTAACGGGTAAGACTTAGAAATTTCAATAGAAATATGTTTCTAGGCCTGAAACAGGGAAAGGGGGTGGCAACCACTAAATTTCACTGCCCCCATTGCAACAATATTTAATAGGTTCATACACCCGTTCCAGAAGGCACATTTGTGGGAAAAGGCCATGGGATGGAGATAAACAAATAGGAATCAAAACTTGTGCAAGTGTCTCAGTAGCAGACAAAGCCAAATACATAAAGGAAGAGGAGGAATCCCAATACAAATCTAACAAATCAAAGGGTTTCTTTGAACATAGCTCACAATCACATCAACATGCATCAAGAACTCCTTCAGCATCCTCCCATGGTAGTGGATATGGAGGCACAAGGTCAACAAACATCTCTTTAAGGTGTAGAACCATATCAGATTTCCTTGATGAAGGGTGTAGGAATGATGTGGATTCAAAAGTTTACCAGTTTCTCTATGCATGTAGGATACCATTCAATGTTTTTTTTATCACCTTATTGGCATGAAATGGTTTTTGCCATAAATGATGCCCCTAAAGGATACAAGAGCCCTGGGTATGACAAGGCTAGAACCGTTGTACTTGATCATGAAAAAGAAAAAATATCACATACTTTGGGTAGAATGACAAATCTTGGACTGAGCATGGGGTGTCCATTGTATCTAATGGATGGAAAAATGTAAAAGGCAAGCCATTGATAAGTGTTCTTGTTGTGTCTGTTAGTGGTGCCATCTTTCTTTCAACATATGATTATTCAGATAAGTTCAAGACCGCCATCAACATTGCAAAACCATTACTTGAAACAACTGAATGTATTGGGCCATACAATATCATCCAAGTCATCATTGATAATGCTACTAATTGTAAGGTAGCAGAAGCAATTATTGAGGATAAATACCCCAACATATTTTGGTCTTGGTGTTTGGTTCACACAATGAACCTTTTGCTGCATGATATTATTAAGAACAAAAACCAACAATACAAATGAATTGGTGGGCTTTTCCACAGTCACTCAAGATTGGAGCTATTGAAGATTGCGAAGACTAGATTTGCTAGCTATTACCTCACCTTCAAGTGCCTTTTGAAGGTAAGAGAGTCATTGGCTAGTGTCATGTCCCTTCTCAAACACATTAGTAACACATTAGTAATAGGGAGCTGCTACATAATTTTGCACATTTTTGACTAAGAGGGCCCCACACTTTTGACTTAGGAACTTAGGGGCCAAATTGACTTTATTTAGCTACTAGTGGAATGTGGGGGCCACCCACGTAGGAGTTTGAATTAGCTATTCGATATGCTTGGAGGGGCCCACATGAGGCTAAGGGGGGCCAAGGAGTTATAAAGAGAGATCAACTCTTATTTTGTATTCATTCTAAATATTTGAAAAACAAACTCACTCTTGTAAGCTCGGTTTCTTAGCGATTCTATGGTTGTTTAGCCACGAGTCTTCCGCAGGGATGATTCAACCTCTACTTCGAGGGACTATTTGTGCCCACCCCAAGGAGGCTATTCCACAGAGATTGCAGGAGTTTCAGCAGTGATTCATAGCTTAACCAACCATGCAGAGGAAGGGACTGCGTGTTTTCTGGGCAACCAGAAATTCGCAGAGGTTGATTTAGCCAGCCAAGAGGCCCCTCACTTGCTGGGACTTTTCGAGAGCAAGGAAGGTGGAGGACTGAGGTATTTTATCAGTTTTTTGTATCCAACCAGGCAATACACACACCAGTATACATTTCTGGGCAGAGAGACTACGCAGTGGCCCCCAAAAACAAATTCATGGGGCTTGGTTGAGTAGCCATCAGGGCCAAGGACCATCTGGGAAGCAAGGGATCAGATAGTACAGGGGAAAGCAACATTTGAGGGGTGTTTCTAGGTCAACTTGCAGGCTGTTTCCTGCAAATCAAATTTGGCAGCGGTAGCCGAAGAGCAACGCCCAAGAGGCCAAAAATCAAAAGTCAAAATCAGAGAAGTTCTCTTCTAGGCTTTTCTGGGTTTTGTCCAAGGAATCTAAGGTTAAAGGGGCAAAATTTTCTGGGCAGTTTTTGGGCACTTTCCAGCAGGCCGAAAGTCAACAGATGTACCTAGAGAGCAGCTCCCAAGAGGCCAAAAATCCAAAGTCAAAATTAGAGAAATTCGCTTTTGGGTTTTCCTGAGTTCTGTCCAAGGAGTCTAAGGCTAAAAGGGCAGAATTTTCTAGGCAGATGTTGGGCACTTTCCAGCAAGCCGAAAGTCAATAGATGTAGCCAGATAGAACAGCTCCCAAGAGGCCGAAAATCCAAAGTCAAAATCAGAGAAATTCCCTTCTAGGTTTTGTCCAAGGAGTCTAAGGCTAAAAGGGAAGAATTTTCTGGGCAGTTTTTGGGTATTTTCCAGCAAGTCGAAGTCAACAGATCATCAGTTTACTAGGACAGCACAAAGCATAGTAGAGCAGCAGTTGAACAACCATCTTTCTAGCTATTCTACCACCAGGGTTTGGTCCAGCTTGTCCTTGGGACAAGCCCAGGTGCACTAATCCATTTATATATTGTACTCATACTCTCATATTTCATAATATATGGCTCGACAGTTCCAGTATTACTGTGTTTTATGGGTGTTTGCTAAATGTTTTTAATTTTCCACTGTTGCATTGTTAGTTTAATTGGTTTATCACTTAAATTCCTATTTAGGAACATTACAACTAGCATGGTACCAAGTCCACACTGGCAGGTATTAAAGGACAGGGCTACAAATGCAGTTGACAAGCAAGGTTTTGAATAGGTGGAGGAGACCGCTCTTGATGGTCCGTTTTGGGCACATGTGAGGCAAGTATTGGAATTCACCAAGCCCATTTATCACATGATTTGCTTTGCAGATCCAAATAAACCAGTAATTGGGGAGGTGTATGAGCAGATGGATACCATGTTGGGGCAAATAAAAAATATTCTTCAGAAAGATGATCCCAGCTTGTATACACTAATTCACAATTGTGTGTGTACACGGTGGAATAAACTTAATGTTCCACTACATGCTTTGGTGTATATCCTTACGCCAAAATACTACTCTCCATCTTGGTTGGGCCAACCTGCAACTGGGGGTGGTATTATGGTCAAACCCCATACAGATGAAGAGTTATCTACAAGTAATTTGGAAGCATTAGACAAGTTGGTACCTGACAAGGTGGAGTGTGCTAATTTGCATCTTGAATTAGGAAAATACTTCAGTTGCACTGGTTTGTTTGGTTCTTTGCATGCAATGGAAGATAGAGACAAATTTGATGCTTAATGGTGGGAAGCATATGGCGGTGTGGGACTTTTCCCAAAATTGGCAAAAAAAATTCTCTCACAAGTTGTAAATACTTCTTCTGCAGAGAGGTATTGGAGAACCTATAGCTTCATACATAATGTGAGAAAAAACTGACTCAATGAAAATCTGGCAGAAAGCTTGGTTTATGTGAACTACAACTTGAAATTGTTGAGTCATTACTGTGATCGGGCTTATGAGGATCCAACATATAAAATTTGGGACAACCAACCAGAGGACGATTATTTGGAGGATGGCACTATACATCTTGAAGAATTGGAAGAAGAGCTTATGAGTGATGAAGATGAAAGAACAATAACCATGACACCCCCACCATCTAGTAGCAGTGCCAGTGCTCGAGTTCCATGTATTGTCCCTTTGTTGCTTCCGCCTCCTCCATCTACATCCTCACATGGAGGGCATGTGGCTTCTGGTTCTAGTCATGGGATTGTGCAGGAGGAGACTCCTAGAAGACCACCACGACCTGCTCAGAAAATAGGCATTTCTCATGGCGGCAAGAGGAAGTTGTAGATAATAGATTTACTTGTCTTTTGAATCTTCTAGTTTCTAGTAGTTTTAATAACTGTTGACTCTTTCATATTTATCATGATATTTTTTGTATACAATATATGACTATGACAATTTAAGTTTGAAGTTTGAAGTTGGCAATTATAACTAATTAGTAATGAATTATGGATATGATGCTTCGTGAAAGTTGAAAGTTGTTTCATTTCATGTTAGAAATTCTTTGTTGTAATGGTTACACTTAACTTACAAGTACAACTTTGGTGATCAATTATGATAAATGTTATATATTAAATTTTGAAAGCTTGAAACTTTAAGATTGATGAATCATGAGACTCAATACGCTATATGTTACTAACTTGTGGATGTGGTTGATGAAGATTATAACTTATACATGATTGTTATTATATGGTTCAATCTATGTTTTTTATTTTTTATATCTAATTCATCATTCTACATGCTTTTGTTGACATATATACATCAAAATATAAAAAATATAAATATATATATATTATATAAAAAATCGCTCCCAAACTGGGAGCTTCTGAAAATGTCGATCCCGCTCCCGCTCCCAAGTAACCTTAGACTAGTGGTTTGTATGGGGTCCTAGTATTTGTATACAAATGCCTCTGATCTGGACAGATGTGGATTGCTTGAGGGAAAGCAATCTTGGGGGGGAAGGATTCGTAATATCCCCATTTTTAGTTTCCCTTATGATGCAGTCAAGATAGACTTCTAGAGTTGGGGGCAGCTAGTTTACAAGAGCAATATTGTATCATTCGAGGACACAGATGATTTTCGAGGAATTTTATGGGGTCCCTTGGAGCTCGCCTACTATATTTCACCATCGAGAGCATTTCCGCACAATTCATTAGTGGTTTCGTTGCATTATGACGACTCCTATAATATGAATTTATTTTCAGTATATTTGAATTGTATGCACCAAAGGAGTTGTTGGGAGTGGGATATTTGGAGAAACACCTTAGTGTAATAGCTCATTGGAACCAGAATGTGGAGACCTACAAAATGGGATGGTGGAAGGTGACCTTCGATCACTGGAGAAACCGTGAAAGCGAATTTACCATTTTCATCAATTAAAAGTGACTTTAATTAGTCACTTAATTAATTAAAAAGGAGAAAAGTGACTTAGAAAATAAAAATTCGATTAAAATAAACAAAAAGGGAGAGGCTTCTAGAAAGGAATAAAATAATAAAATTAAATGCTTCTAGAAGGCCGGAGAGAGTTCCATCCAATATTTAAAAAGGAGGGAGTGCTAACCATTTCGAGATATCTTGGATTGTTTCTATTTTTTGCTTGATGAGGTTTGGAGAACATAGTTCCGAGCTTCTATAGCCACAGGATGCAAACCCTCAGGTGATTTACTGAGAGTGGCAAGAACCCATCTCTCCCCTTAGTGAATTCATCAAGAATTCAAAGGTGCTTATCAATGGATATTTCATTTTGGAGGTTGGGTAGAGCTTGTAGCAGATATTTGTGGGAGGCCATTCTCTCGACCATTTCCGTCATTATATGTACTCTTTTATTTAATAAAATAAGAGTGAGTTCTTCTGCATGATTATATTGTCAATTCTTCAGTTGCAATTTTTTTTCCTACTTCTATTGTTAAATTTGTGGTTCAATTTGTGCAAATGGTTTATGGAATTGATGGCTTAAATTTCTAAGGCAATTTTCTCCAAAATGTATATTTGGAATATTACAGACAACAGTACTTAGGGCTTGCATAAACAATCCTCTGAACAATGATTTGACAAACACCAAACACTATACTTAGGGCACACATTGGACCAACCCTCACTATTACTTTTTGTAGCATCGGATGGTGTTCTAGTCTCGACAATTGTCAAAGAAGCAAAGAAACACTAGCACCCCAAAGCCTAAAAACGGTTTAAGGAAAATCTACCTAGAAATGCCTTAATTAAGTTAATTGATCAGTAAATAAATTTTCCCTAAGTCTAACTTAGGAAAAATGATTAATTAACAACAATTAATTCAGGAAGGTGAGATTTCTCTAGAAACTCACATGGATTGACTAGGAAATTATCTCAGCCATTGATTAAGTTTTAATCTTGGTCGTTGTAGTCCCAATGGGAGGTTATAAGAATAAGTCAATTGGTAGATGGAGAAATACACTTGGGAACGATTTCCTTGGGTAGTTTGACTTTCCAGAGAGCAACAACACTCTATTGGAAGAGTTCGAGCCAGAGAGGGGATGCAGAGACAGAGGGGGGCATAGACAGTGAGTCTGGAGGAAGTCTTCCAGTTCCAGAGAGTCAGTTATAGGAGGGTCAAGTTTCCTCAATGAGGTTGTACAATGCTGGCGCAGAAGCTTCAGAGGTAGAGTTGGATTTGGCCATTCAGAAGGTCGATTCAGTTGCTGGAGACCGGGAAATTTTTTGGGGAGGGCCAGCGATTCATTCTCAAAAGTTGAGTTGGGCAAACGACTTGATCAGTTCCAGTTTCCAAGTAGAGCATACCAGTGTTTGCGCAGAAGTGATGCAGGGGTTTTAAGGAGCCCGTTATTTGTCAGTTTTGGAGCTAGATCAGTATCAGGTGAGACAAAATTTGTCTCACTAATTTTTGTGGTCAGTTTCTTCTGTAGGGGATTGCCAGTTTGGGCATCTAGTTGTACTCAAAAATTTCTCACTATTGCTTAATAATAAAAACCCTCAGTTGTTGCACCAGTTTTCCCACATTGGGTTTTTCCAGGGACTTTGTCCAAAAATAATGGTGTTATATTTTCGTGTCTTTTCCAATATTTTCTCAGTTTCCAGTTCATCTTCCGCAGTATTTATTTTGGTGAAAATTGCAGTTGTGAATTATTCCTTGTTTGGAGTAGAAAATAAACCAATAATTAATTTACAATTAGAAGAATAATTTCCAATTGATGCAATAGTTGAAAATTTCACACTAACAACAATGTTTTGGCACACCAAACCACAATTCTTAGGGCTCAACAACATGTTGTCCAATCTGCTTATTGAACAATCCTTTCCACACAAGCGATTCTCCAATGATTCTGCTCCTTTTACTTCACTTTGTGACAACCCTAATTCTTGTCCCAACCTTGCACACTTTCAATTGTGCTCTGAGGTAGGTTACAACCCCTTTTCCTTATTAAAACACCTACGCATTATTACTTGAGACTTGTGGCCATATCACAGAGAAATATCAGAGAAAATTGTCCAATTCTCAAGGGTCATGGCCCTCTCATTCATGCACAGAACATGGACACATTACCATACTTTTCGGAACAGATCTTAGGGTCATTGTACCTACGCAGAAGTAGCCCTAATCTAGGGAATGAACCATATCGAAAACACCTCCAAAACCTCTGCTCAACAAACCTACACAAGGCACGAAATCACAGAAGGAATCCTTCCTCTTCCTAGATCAAAACTCGACCTTCAAACAAGCTTGAGAAAACCACACATGCCCTAAAATTCATCCTCCTTTAGGTCTGACTGCTACCTGAGGTATTTCACACTTCCTTGGGAAGATATTACATGAGAGATGTGCTTGCGTGGATGGTACGAGTGAGCTGAAAATTCTTTTCCTTTTATAGTGTTCATGGTGGAGTTCATTAGACACCAAGGGTCATCACATATGGCCAAGCCTACCTAAGCAATCTTTCTTAAACATCATTAAATCATGAGACAAAATTTCTTTCATTAATCTTTTGCCACTCCATTGAAGCCCTAGGTGCCCCTTAGCCCTTCAAGGGTGCCTCTTATACATCCAATGAATAAACTATCATTTTTCCACCTTGGCCTTGCACCCACAACTTTGGGTATAAAACCCACCACTTAGGTACATTACCCACAAAGCTCCATTTTTGTGGGTCAACTCCACACAAACCGAACACCCCATGGGTTGCGGGAGTACCTCCCAAGCTACACATTTCAACATTTATGCCCTATGGTTGAAGAAAAACCTTGTTTCAATCTCAACCTTGGAAAACAAAGGTTATGAGGTTATCTTTAGTATAGGAAAGGCTTTCCTCAAGCCCTTAAATTCAAGAGCCATGAAGCAAATTGGAGTTAGGGTGAAGAACCTCTACAAGTTACAATTTGAGACAATCACGGCCTTGAGCAGCAAAGAGATCAGTGCACATAGATGTGACCTTAGAGAGCTTTGGCATAGGCGTATGGGTCACTTACACAATGGAGTGAAGATTTTGGGGGAGATTGTTACAAGGTTACCACTATACAGTGTAGATCAACATGATGTGTGCAAGGGTTGCACACTTGGAAAGTATGCCAAGACATCCTTTTCCAGCAAATACTATAGGGGCAAGAGCATCTTAGAGCTAGTACATTTGGATGTATGCAAATGTTTTCCTCTCCATCCCTGATGGGATACTGATATTATGTCACCTTCATTGATGACCACTCAAGAAAGACTTGGACCTTCATGAAGAAGAAAGATCGGGTCTTCTCAAAGTTCGTGGAGTTCAAAGCCTTGATGGAGAACCAAACTAGTAGGAGGATCAAGGCATTGAGGTCAAACAATGGAGGGGAGTACATCTTCAACGCTTTCAGAGACTTGTGTGCCAAGGAGGGTATTAGGAGAGAGCTCACTGCACCTCATAACCCTCAGCAGAATGGGGTAGTTGAGCACAAGAACCAAAGCATTGTTGGAGCGACCAAGGTTGTGTTGCATGACCAAGGGCTACCTATGTTTCTTTGGGCGAAGGCGTGCAACACTACAATATTTTTGCAGAATAGAAGTCTACACAGGGTGCTACGTAGAGTCACACTAGAGGAGGCTTTCACAATAAAGAATCTTGACGTGTCTCACTTCCAGATCTTTGGCAACCTTGATTACTGTTATATGTCTTCTGATAACTGGAAGAAGTTGGAGCCCACAACAGAGATGGGAATTTTCGTGGGCTACAACAAGACATCTAAGGCATACAGGGTGTATATTCCAGCACTCAAGAAGACAATGATTAGACGTGATGTGATGTTCAAGAAGGAAAGGGCTCTCAGAAAGTCCTTTAAGCATGAGCAGGGTGCAGCACAGGAAGAGAGAAATACGCTCCCAAGCAAGAGGCATAGTTAGTTTCTCAAGCTTCATCACAGCCAATTGTTGGATAGGTCGACCAGCATGCAATTGAGGAGAAAGTGCAATAACAAGAGGAGAGAGTAGAGTTATAGGGGCCCACTCAGCCAGTGACTCTCAGTGCAAGGAGAGGACAAGCCAAGTGGGTAGATCATTTGATAAGGGAGGCTCAGGAGAGAGTTGGAGCCCCCAAATCCGCATTCAGACAGAGTAAATAGCCATAGAGATATATGGGGTACATGGAACTTATGACTCAGAGACTTCTTGTTATAAGGAAGCAGCTTCTCAGCGGGTTTGGCAAGATGTCATGGTGGGGAAATATTCCTCTATCATGCAAAATGACATCTGGGAGATTCTGCTAAGACCAATTGGCAAGTTAGTGGTTGGTTCACATTGGATGTAAAAGATTAAGCATGTAGTTGATGGGAGTGTGGAGAAGTGTAAGGCTAGATTCGTGGCCAAAGGGTTCTCTCAAGTCGAAGGGATAGACTATGATAAGACATTTGCACCAGTGGCTTGATAATCGTCCATTAGGACTATTCCGGTGATTACAAGGGGGTGGAAGATCCACCAAATTGACATGAAGGTCGCCTTCCTTAATGGAGTTGTTGTGGAAGAGATACATATTGAGCAGCCTAAGGGGTTTGATACTTTCAACATAGGCACACATGTGTGCAGGCTGAAGAGAGCCCTTTATGGGCTCAAGCAAGCACTGATGGCATGGTATGCCAAGATAGACAACTACCTTCTCGGTTTGGGCTTCACCAAGAGTGAAGTCGACCCTAACCTATATTATATCGTGGTTGAGGGCCAACCTCTCATTCTTATATTATATGTTGATGATTTTATATTGACAGGGGATGAGGAGCTCATCCATGACTACAAGAGAGATCTTGCATAAGAGTTTGAGATGAAGAATATAGGGCTTATGCACTATTTCCTTGGATTGGAGGTTTGGTAGGGTTATGGGGAGATATTCTTGGGACGAGATAGGTACGAGCAAGAGAATCTTAAGAGATTTCACATGCGGGATTGCAAGCCCATGACCATGCCTCTAGTGACAAACTGGATGAAGGTTAACGCTACCAAAGGTGAGCAGGTGGATCCAACTAGACAACTCATAGGATCATTGATGGTGAACACATGACCATAAATTTGGTTCACAATCAACTATTTGAGCCAGTTTATGGTTGCCAACCACAGTGCATTGGGTTGTTTCGAAGCACATGTTGAGGTATCTCAGGGGCACATCAGATTATGGGTTGTGCAAACAGGTTGATGGAGTGAGTCTTTAGGGATTCACAAGTGTCGATTAGGTAGGGGATTCAGTCGACAAGAAGAGCACTTCAGGTTGTGCTTTCAGTGTTGGGTCAACAATTATTTCCTTGCTCAACAAGAAACAGAGATCAGTGGCACTAAGCTCAACTGAGGCAGAGTACATGGATTTCATCTTGGCAGCTTGCGAGGCTATTAGGTAGAGGAAGTTACTTGTCAAGTTGTTCAGTCAAAGGTTGCAGCCCACGGTCATAAACTGTGATAATCAGAGTTGCATCAAGCTCTATGAAAATTCAATGCTTCATGACTACTCCAAGCACATTGAGATCAGGTGCCACCATATCATAGATTGTGGTCGAAGGGGTAAAGCTAGACTTTAGTACATACCTACAGAGAAGCAAACAACAAATATCTTGACCAAGACATTGGCAAGAGGCAGATTCGTCTACTTCAGAAATAAACTAGGTGTAGTACAGAACACGTTCCTCTCTAAGAGGGAGTGTTAATTGAAGTTTGAGATGGAAGGGTTCTGCTAAATATAGAAGTACCCTAAATTTGGCAACGGGACCCATAAGTGAAGCTAAAGCACAATATGCCTTCTCTTAATTTTGACCGAGGAAAATTCTAATTTTCCTATAGTCAAAATGTAAATCAATCTCAACTATTCGTGGAGTTGATGGGTGTAGAAATTTCACCTGTAGAACAAACCGATATATGCAATGTCCTAAAGCATAATACTTTTTCTACTTCTACAAAACATTAAGCGAAAGCATAATCAAATTCATGAGCAACATCAAGTAGAAACATGCATAACTGATCAAGAGAAATAATCACACATAACACAAGATATATCCAGGGGAAAGAACCAGCATAAAACCCCAAACATGTATTATCAATCAAGTGAAAATCCTCTTCACAATACAAAAAGAATTAGCTCTCAAGCTATTCAGTTCTCAATGAACTATGAAGATATGAAGATATGTCTCATGAACCAACCAAGCCCTGTATATAAAGGCTTTACCTATGGTCCAATCCCTATTTCCTTGCGCATTTTGCTTAGGAAATAATAGCAAAAGCATATGCAATTAATTCCAAACATACCAAGTTAACCAATGGTCCAACTACGCAATCCTTGAGGACACTAGTTCCTCGACCATTTAAAAACTACTTACTAGAAATAGTCAAGCATCTGATAGTACACTATCCCACATCTGATCTCAACTGGGTCTCTGACAAAACTAACATGCAACAGTTATCCATGAGTGAATTCTGAGTTATCTAAAATAATAGTTGTCACATGCATGCAAGCATTAACAAACTATATTTTATTATTTTAACAACTTGTTAAAATAATATAACTGGACTTGACTTGTTAGAACTAAGTCAATTGATTCTCTCATTATAGAACTCATACTTATTCCCTTAATCAGTAGAGGAAATTAAGGATAAATTCCTCAATCAGTGGGACAACTCATGTGCATGCTCACAAAGACTTCAAATTCGAATTTCCTTAACTAATTAACTCAACTGAATTATTTAATTAATATTTCCAACTGCTATTAAGACCAAGATTAATTTTACTTCCTAGAGATAGACTAGGGACTACTATAAATAGGAAGGGACCCAGAAATGCTATTTTTAGAACTTTCTATTTTTAGCAGTTTCACCTCTCACCCAAAGTGGCCAATGACCTCACTGGCCAAACTACTATTTTTAAACATGCTATTTTTAGCAAGTCTATTTTTAGCACATTCTAAATTTAACATTTCTTGTTGCACATTTTTCAACACTCCCTCTCAACAAGAAAGCCTTTCTCTCAAACCCGATCTTGTAACTCTTGAATGTTCTGCATGCAACGCATCTACCCGATCCACTTGCTCCAACAACACTTGGAACAAAAACACTCCCAACTGACCACTCTGTTGGGCTAGGAACATACTCTGATGCTGAAGCTCTACCTGCCGCTGACAAGTGCTCCCTCTCTGACATTTGCGCCATTGCATCATCTCCATACATCTCGCACCATTGCACACCTCTGTGCCACCTAGCACTGTGCAAAACACTTGTGCCTCTCGCATTGTTGCAGCCTATTAGCTATGCACTGTCCTGGGATTCCCTGCACTGTCGCTCTCTCTGCCGCTCCATCTGCATCTGTCTCTACCCAATCAGTCAGTTCCTGCTACTCCACATCGGGGTTCTTGTAGCAAGGTCTCATCCAAGAGGTTGGGTACCTCAAGGATCCTGCCCCTCCTCCTTGGGACGATCACTCTATATCGCCCCACCTCCTACCTGGAGGTATGGCTGCATGTGATCCCTTAGCCCACCTAGCTCGAAGTTTCCCCCTACTAGAGGTCTCTACATGAGTAGATGTCTCTACTCGATCTCCACTCAGCTTCCCCTGTTGTGGCTGCTCCACAACCTCCTGAAGCTGCTACACCAATCGTGGCTCCTCCACAATTGTCTGAGACTTCTTTTGGCTCTGCATGTTGAGAGGTAATATACCCTCCCTCTCAACCACCAAGTCTCCATCAGTTGCCTTACTGCTCAAGGCTTTGCATGCATCTTGAACCTCAAGAGCATACAGGTTCTTGACCCGTGAACCAATCTGCTTCACCTGTCTAGTGATAATGTGTCTAAGGAAAACCTTTCCCTTACTGAAGACTACATCATAGCCTCTGTCTTCCAACATCGCGATCGACACCAAGTTTCTCTTCCGTCCTGGTACATACTTGACATCGGTCAAGGTAAGGCGAGATCCATGCTCCCTCTTAAAAATAACCGTGCCTACACCTAAGACACTATACTTCTCATCATTACCCATCGCTATGAGTATCTGGAGATCTTTCTCCTCCAAATTACTGAGCAAACTCTTGTCGTCGGTCATGTGGAAAGAAGCTCCACTGTTAAGAAACCAACCATTTCCCACCATGGATGAAACCATGCATGCGAAGAGTGTGAAATCCAACTCAAATTGCGAAGCAAGTGCCTCACCTCTAGGTCCTTCCCCGGATCCCTTCTTGGATTTCCTCCGTGGACAATTTGTAGCGTAATGGCCCACCTCATGACAACGAAAGCATCGCATTTTCAATTTGTCAACCTTTTTCCTATCATTGGAAGAACTGGTTTCAGAAAAAGAAACCTTCTCCTTCCCCTTCTTTGCCTTACTCGCTAAGGCACAATTCTCCTCATCATGCATAGATGAAGAATTATCTCTGGTGCTCCGTCTGATCTCCTCCTGCATCAAATCCGACCATAGTCGTTCCCAATCTGGCAGTTTCTCCCTTCCATTCACCGAGTCCTGGTAGCTATGCCAGCTCTTAGGAAGGCCAAGGAGTGCTAAACTCACCATATCCTCATCCGATGTCAGGACCCCTACACTTGCAAACTCATCCCTGCATGTGATGAGCTTGGTCAGATACATAGAGATCATCTCATCCCTTTCACACTTGATCTTTCGAAGTTTGTCCTTCAGTGCCAGCTTCCTCTGATCACTGCTATTCTGATATAAATCTTTCAATGTTTTCCACTTTGCATGCGGAATCTCCTTCCCTCCAAGAAAATTCTCCTAGCTCTAGCCACACACTTCCTCCATTCCACCTGCTCAGTCTTGTCAGTAGGCTTAGGAATTTCTTGGTCAATGAAATCCTTAAGGCCAGTATCTTCCAAAACTGCCTCCATGCGATCCTTCCAAGCTATATAGTTTGAGCTGCCATCAAGGGCATACTCAAGCCTCAAACCATAGAACGCCATCGATGAAATAGATGTGATAAGAACTTGAGATCTATATCCCGAATAATAAACTTTGAATTTCTCCTGCTAGTATACTGTTCTTGCTTGATCACCTGTGCTCCGATAACATGTAGAAATTTCACCTGTAGAACAAACCAATATATGCAATGTCCTAAAGCATAATACTTGTTCTACTTCTACAAAACATTAAGCGGAAGCATAATCGAATTCATGAGCAACATCAAGTAGAAACATGCATAATTGATCAAAAGAAATAATCACACATAACACAAGATATATCCAGGGGAAAGCACCAACATAAAACCCCAACCATGTATTATCAATCAAGTGGAAATCCTCTTCACAATACAAAAATAATTAGCTCTCAAGCTACTCAGTTCTCAATGAACTATGAAGATATGAAGATATGTCTCATGAACCAACCAAGCCCAGTATATAAAGGCTTTACCTATGGTCCAATCCTTATTTCCTTGTGCAATTTGCTTAGGAAATAATAGCAAAAGCATATGCAATTAATTCCAAACATACCAAGTTAACCAATGGTCCAACTACGCAATCCTTGAGGACACTAGTTCCTCAACCATGCAAAAACTACTTACTAGAAATAGTCAGGCATCTAATAGTACACTGTTCACACTCTGATCTCAACTGGGTCTCTGACAGAACTGACATGCAACAGTTATCCATGAGTGAATTCTCAGTTATCTAAAATAATAGTTGTCACATGCATGCAAGCATTAACAAACTATATTTTATTATTTTAACAACTTGTTAAAATAATCTAACTGGACTTGACTAGTTAGAACTAAGTCAACTGATTCTCTCATTATAGAACTCATACTTATTCCCTCAATTAGTGGAGGAAATTAAGGATAAATTCCTCAATTAGTGAGACAACTCATGTGCATGCTCACAAAGACTTCAAATTCGAATTTCCTTAACTAATTAACTCAACTGAATTAATTAATTAATATTTCCAACTGCTATTAAGACTAAGATTAATTTTACTTCCTATAGATAGACTAGGGACTGTTATAAATAGGAAGGGACCTAGAAATGCTATTTTTAAAACTTTCTATTTTTAGCAGTTTCACCTCTCACCCAATGTGATCAATGACCTCACTGGGCAAACTACTATTTTTAGACATGCTATTTTTAGACATGCTATTTTTAGCAGGTCTATTTTTAGCACATTCTAAATTTAACATTTCTTGTTGCACATTTTTCAACAATGGGCCAATTCGACTTGAGTTAATGGGCCAGGTCAACTTGATTTGGTGGGTCAATTCGATTTTATAGAAAGGGAAGGGTGTAGACTTGGCTAATTAAATTATGCACTAGAGATATGTGTTTTTAGCTCACGAAAGGAGATTTTTCCAAATCAGCACATTAGGGCAGTGAAGAGAGGTCCAATTGCCTCGAATTTTCTTCAACCAGCATACTCACTTTACAAGGCCGAGTGAAATTGCGCAGGAGGGTTGAATAGTTTGTACGAGTCCATACAGCTACGTATGCAGAGGCTGAGTTGGTTAGAAATATGCAAAACACTGCGTTGAGGATAGCAAATTGAAAGGGAAATTTTTCCCAATATTTGTAATCAATTTTATAACATTTTTTATTAGCAAAATAATAATAGAACACACACGTTGGCAGGCTTTCCCTAGTTGGGGTTTCCTAAGTAAATTGTGGTGTATTGTTTATTGTGTGCTTGTGTCTTCATGAATTCATTTTTCGCTACTATTATTTGTTAGAATACTCAACTTATTTAGTAAGAGTGTTTGGAGTTCAGTTTTCAGTTTCTTCATCGTAATTTTTTTATTAAATTAGCAACTGGGTATTAGAAAGCTAACACATTTCAGACAGGGACAAGATTTATCAGTGCATTTTGGACTATATTGTGTGAGAAGATGGACACAAAGTTAAAGAGGTCTACAGCATTCCATCAACACACAAAAGTAGTCAACAAGACTTTGGTGCAACTTTTGACGGGTTACAATTAGAAGCATTCGAAGACCTAGGATGAAAATCTATTATATATACAACACTCTTATAACAGAGTTTTCCAAACTTCTACTAGTAAGTGCCATTTGAAACTTGTTTTTGAGATTCGCCACCTTCACTTTTGGATATTGCATATGGGCAACAAGGAGTTAGGGAGGATCTTACAAGTGATTCCTTAAGGACAGAAAGATTTGTAGAAAAGATTAGGAAAATCCATATACAAGTATAGGAGACACTGCAGAAGTCACAAGAAAAATACAAGGACAAGCATGATTAGCACAAAATGGAGAAGTCATTCAAGGTGGGAGATAGAGTATGGTTATAGTTGAACAAGGAGAGGCTATAGGTTCCTCGTAAGAAAATCAAGGCTCTGTGGTATTGTCCCTTTGAGATACTGGAAAAGGTGGGAGATAACGCCTATAGACTTAGTCTACCCCCATACATGCACATTTACTCAGTTGTAAATGTAAGGAATTTGAAACTCTATGAGCCTTCCATGTTAGATGAGGAAGAGAAACAAGTCATACCTTTTGTAAAGAATTTGGCACCAAATGCTCAAGCCGAGTTAACAAAGGATACAGTTTTGCAAAAGAGGTCCAAAACTAAAAGACAAGGGCGGCATAACCTTTGGCAGGTTGGGTTGAAAGGACAACTTCCGAGAAAGGCTAAATGGTACACCCAAGAGAAAGTGGAAGAAAGATTTCTTCACCTCATTTAGTAGAAGCTTTTGCAAACCAAAAGCTTCTCAAAATGGAGAGGTGTGATCTGAATTGAATCATTTTATTGTTTTTCATCCATCTTGATGCTTTCAGAGTAGAAAAAGTGGAGGAATCATCTCACAAGACCTTTTCTTACCAATGGGACCCAATTTGGAAAATTTGGGTCTAAAACCTTCCAAGAGCATTTTGAGGCATCAAACGACACCTTTTGGGTGTAAAATTTTTCTAGTTTGGCACAACACTTGTTTTTCTTATTCTACACAGAGACCTTTCAACGGTGCAAGAAGCACCTCAATTGGAGTTTGTATGCAAAAGTTATGCCACTCAGAAGTTGACCACCTTGTTTTGGCCACCACAATTCAAGAGGGTTCTATGTTAGCCCCAATTACTCAAGGAAAAGGGGTTCTATTCTTTTCCGGTGTATTTTGTTCCATAAACATGCAGAGTATATGAGAGGGATAGAGATAGAGTACAGACATAGAGGAGTTTTGCACTATAGTAGCCCACAGTCCACAGGCTTTACTTCTTTGTACCTGCAGCCATTTTCTATTCAAAGAAAGAGAGAAGAGCGGCCTCACCTTCTAGCTAAGTTTTCTCTTAAAAGGGTTCCCAGGTTATATCTTATGTCAATCGCGTTTTTTCAGCTTTAATTGTAGAGTTTCCTTGAAATTATGAAACTGTTGTAGTGAACAGATCTGAAAATAATCGTTGCACCAAGACACAAAATTTCTCTACCAATTTGCAGCAGAATAGAACATAAATAAAACACAATCACATGATAGCAAAAACACAAAATTTTCTAGGGAACCCAACTAGGAAAACCCTCTGCTAACTATAGAAATTTTATTGACAAAGTTTGAGCAAATAGAATTTATTACAAAGCAAATTGTTTCTCTAGAGTACAAGCTCATTCTCCCTGCTAGTACTTAGCTTGAAACCCTACTTGCAAGAACCTTGCCCTTAGCTCCTAAATCCTTTTGTTGAATTTGGAAATTTCCTCATGTTTCCTAGCACATACCAACAATAATTTCCTCTGCCAAAACACTGCATATAGGCCTTGTTACCCACCACCTATGGGTAGTATATATAGGAGAATTTTTTTCTCCTAGATGGTCCTCAGTCGGCAGCCAACAAACCCTTGTAGCCACCAGATAGCTCGATGTTCCATTGTCTCTGCCACCTAAGCCAGCCATGTGGTCCCTCGCCCATTTGTTATGATTGTATGTTTGAAGGTGGGCCTTCCGACCCCAAAGGTATGGCTTTTCATTGGTATAGTCGAGTAATTTTCCTTACTTCTCATGGACGATTTTGGGCATGGATTGGTGGGGGAATTCGACGGAAAGAGTGGGCTAGGTTTGTACCCTTGTCTCCAATGCTTGATTTTGTGGTTCGCCTTGTATCTTAGTCTCGTGGGATCTCCTTTACTAGCCATTAGCGTTAGGGTTGGCACTACATGGGAAATCCCAATTTTGGTTACGTGGTTCTGCTTCCTGACACCATATGCATCACTCCCTTCCAAGTATTTTAGCCCCATTCATCTCTTTTCCCATCCGGTTCCACTTATGTCCACTCGGTCCACATAGAGTTAGCATCCCCCTCCCCTTGTCCACACCTTGGGTCGAGCCTGGAACGATGCCCGATGGTTGATGCAGCTAAAAAGAAAAGAAAAAACATAATTTGGCCACTCTTAATAGGAAATGTACCAAAAAAAACAAATTTAGCATGTGGGAAAAACCAAACATGAGCTCCACCCCTTATCCATGGCCATCAACCCTGGTTCCTATGGGCCCTAGATAAGCCCCCTCCATCATTAAGGAACCCATGATTGTACCAACCCCTGGGAGACGATGAACTGCCCCACCTTAATGGGGTATCCTACACAGCATGCTCTTGTCCCCTAGAGCCCCAAGCAGTTATGAAGAAAAATCAATCAAAGGCAAAAGGTATATGAAGAAGAGTGGAAAAACAAAGGTTGGGGTAGCCCATGTACCACGATTTTCTCCCTCCTACACTCATATACCCAGGTGTGGGCTTCCCTTATTATAGCTACCCTTGTACCATGACATGTGGTCTGGATGATTCCCCTGATCCCCACTTTGTTCCATTACCACATCATTTTCTACCTACCACTTGAGGGATGTACCATGGACATGTCACCCCTTTTAAAAGATTGAATCACCTAATAGGATCCTTGATTAACCCCCTTATTGATCTTGGAGACACATGTACATGCCAAAGCCCACTATGGAAGGGCATGCCACCATGAAGTGCCCCATTGGTTCTATGACTTGTAAGCTCTTTTACTTGATAATTCTAATGATTGGTTGTATTAGAGGGCAAGGGGACACATTGGATCTTATGCAGATAGCAGGTGGGTCTACATTTGGGTCTTGGTCTCCCTATACAGAGTCATAGCCCTCCAGAGGGCCACATTGGCACTTGTAGGGTGAGAATTGAGAGCCATGGTCCTCCACCATAGCAAAGAGCACTTCATGGATTGCTAACACCACTCATTGATTGCTCGTGTTCCACCTTTTGGACGAGGACGATGCACCTAGTTCACCATGCCCAGTCGGCTCCACACATGCACCACACAGTTGGCAGATGATCCAGGGTCCAGATGAGGGCTTATGCCATCCTCCCAACCCTTACAGATGGTTTACAGGCACTTTCAATCCACTTGGAGACCCATGAGAATAGCCTTATGCCCCTCACACCCACTTGGGGTCACCACATGGATTTGCTTGGATAACAAGGGGCCACACCCTTGTCCACTATCTTTGAGGTCCATTCTCACATCATGGCACACTTTGGACTTCACTAGGCCTCCTCAAAGGCCCAATGACTCACTTTATTGATCATTCAAGCCTCTTGAAAGGCTTATTATTGTATTATTGAGCTATCTTGGTGGGCTTGTCACCAAGGGATGTTATTATTGCACATTATTTTATTATTTGGGGCTCAATTAGGCCAAATTAGGCAAATCAAACTCCTTATTGATTGTATAAATAGAAGTGAGATGATTCATTTTGATCATCATCACTTAGATTGGATTACTATCTCTTATGAGATTTTTGCACTTTTTGTTGGGATGAATTTTTGGAGCTTTTCTTGATGCACTATGATGTTTGCATTTCACTATTCTCTTTGGAGCTTCTCTAATGCAAAGTTGATAAATGGATATACTCTCTCCCTCTCATGTAAGTCAAAATTTTGATGCTATTCTTGTTATCTTACAAGTTAACTACATGTATGTTGTTATCTTTATTCTCGTATGGGTTAAATGTAATGTGAAATTATTCTACGACCTTGAATAAGTGATTAAATTCATCCATTGACCTTTGAGGGATTGGGCAAATGTTCCTAGAGGCACCTTTTAGGTTAAAGACCTTGAAACTTTGTCTCCTTCACAAATTTGAAGTATAAATATCTATTGATCTAGTTGCTACCCTCGGAGAGGCTAACAAAGATCAATTAGGGCTCCTTAGCTCACAAAATTTCATGATCTATGTGTATCTTGACTCCATTAAGCCCAAGCAATAAGGCACTGATCCTCGTATCCCTTTGGTGGTCAAAATAACATTTTGTTTCTTCATTTCTTCCAATTCTAAGCCTAACCCCAGAAAGTCTCCTAGGGCATCACACGAAATCATTTTTTGCCATCCAAAAACCTTGAAAATTGGTCCATTACTACGTTGTAGTTTTCTCAAGAGGTCCTCCAAATTTCAAGTAATTCCGACAATGGAATCCCGAGATATAGCAAGCCCTAGCCACAAGACCATTTCTTGCCCTGGGTTGATTTTGGGTTATTGACCTCATTAGGATCATTGCATCCAAATCTCAAAAGAAAATTAGTCCTTTAATCCTCTTCTCTTCCCTAATTAGGTCAAGCCCTCCTTGGTTGATCAACTCCTTACCCTTGACCTAATTTTGGGTCCACTTGGTCCTGTGTGGTCCTGCAACTTTACAACTCTAATTCCATAAAAATCACATAAAGGCCAATTCTCCATAAGGATTTTTGGGTCTAAGAAACCTCTTGACAAAATATATTCCCAAACCCTAGCCTCAAGAATCCTCTTAGCCCCTCCTAGAGAGCATATCCCCTTGCTTTTCAAGCAAGAAATCCATATAACTGAGTCTCTCTTGTGAATAGGCCTTTGTAATCACTCCTTATCTTCTTATTTGATCCATTCATCTAGTGATTCCCCTTATACTGGGTCTCCTCCCATCGGTGAAAGTCCGTAAAAAGCAGGGAGCCTTAGCTGAGGTGACAGTGGGCTATCGCTTTGTTGCTTCCCTTGACCTAGTAGTTGCTCTATAGGATTCCCTCCTAGGACCCTTTCTAGTTTGAGCAATAACAAGCCTCTCCTTCATAGTCTTCCTAGCTCACACAGAACTCGCGCTTTCTATTTTCTTGTCTCACAACCTTGTGCTCAAAAAAATAATGATTACAATTGTGCCTTTTGACCTCCTTATAAGCAATTCGACCCATCTAAATTTGGCAAGTTTATTTTTGGAACTCGGTGTTGTGATTAACTAGTTAATTGAGTGTAACTGACTCATGTAACTCGTCCTAGCCACAAATAACCATTGAGACTTCTAACTCGCACTAGGAGACAAACAACTAAGCCTCCAACTATTCACATGAGTTAAAATGCTTTATGAAATCGTCCTAACTTATAGGAACTCGTCCTAACCTATAGGAACGTGTGCATGCTAAAGAAGGATTGTTTGTGGTCTCTTTGACTAAGGCACAAGTCAAAGAAGAACTTACTCACTACTATTTTCAACATTTATTTCGTTGTTATCTATTTTCTGCATAATTATAATTTGCATGCATACGCAATATACAGTAATTTAGAGATCTAGAAATCTAAAGAGAAATAAATCCTCAGTGTAGATTTTGGAATTTTAAGTATAATTTTATCAAATCTATTGTGACAAACTCTCCAGTGGAATATCCATGACAATTTGCGAATCAATGCAAGTAATTTCAAGTAAATGTATGAAGGCAGAATATTGAAAGATGGAGACATCCTTCCTACCATAAACAATTTATGCAGGTACAATGGAAGATTCAAAGAAGAATGATGATCAAGTTTATGACAAAGATGAAGCAAAAGGCGAAGATGAAGAGAGAAAAAAGAGAAAAATACTCCATGAATGAAGCAGATAAATGAAGAACAACAAAGAAGTAGACTTGAAGCCGATACAACAAGATGCAAAAAGAAGTTGATGACAAAAAGAATGGAACCCTGGACTTGAGTAAAAGGTAAAAAGAATAAAGAAACAGAAGAGAAGCAATCAAAAGGAATATGAGAAGCAAAAGAAGAAAAAAAATGAGGATTAATATACAAGCAAGAAGAAGTACATGAAGTAAGGTAAATGATAGTACCGTGTGTTAAGAATTTAAATGCAGATGTAGTGAATCCATAGGAAAACATCCCTAAGAATCCTGAATAATGTATTTATGAAAAGGAAATGTTTTTATTCGATATGGAAAGAAAAGGGCTAGATGGGCCTGAATAAAAAATTAAATTGAATGTCTTCGAGTCAATGTGATGAAATGCCTAATGAGGCAAGTATACCCCCATTGAAAGAGGCATTAGTTCTTAATAACCACTTGCCATGAGAGAGGAAGTGGTGCTCAATAACCACTTGTTGTGAGAGAGGAATGTTTTGGTCATCCAAAACCACTTGATGTAATGTATGTTTGTGGTTGGCTAAAACCAATGGTTACAGGTAAGCTAAAAAAGCCAAGTTGATGAACAATGATGATATGGGGGGAGTTGAATGTACAAGTATAAACATAGGATGTTAAACAAATTACAAGAAAAGGTTTCCTATAGAACTAGACAATGCAATGGTTAGTGACCCATGTATTTCGGTCGATGGTTACTTTTTTATATGGACTTCAACAAACACACTATTTATGGTTTGCAAGTACAAGATGAAAGTGAAGATAAATGAAATATCCCAAAGAGGAAGAGAACAAACAAAAGAAATCACAAGTACTCATTAAGGGAAAGTATGATGAGATAAATCCTACTTGTGAATTATATTTAATATCTAAATTTACAAAATAGGAG
Source organism: Pinus tabuliformis (assembly GCA_031772625.1). Taxonomy (NCBI): domain Eukaryota; kingdom Viridiplantae; phylum Streptophyta; class Pinopsida; order Pinales; family Pinaceae; genus Pinus; species Pinus tabuliformis. The sequence goes on along the minus strand of CM062810.1, from coordinate 661,466,636 downwards.
TCTATGAAAGAATGAGAGATTAAGAGAAATGAGTGATGTTAGGGGTGAATATTACTTAAAATATTTATGCAAAGATTCATGGAGATATTGTAGAGGAAGTTAAGGAAATGGTTTCAACAAAAAATCTAATTGTGACATAATTGTTATGGTCACCTATCATTAAATGTTGTGACAATTTATACAATACGAACACACACAGGAACAGTTTTCAAATATAATTTCCCCCTTTTGGTTTCTTGCATATAATTCTTTGTCCTTTGTTTCATGATTGGCTACTATAGCCAACACTCTTGAACCCAAAGGTCGACGAGTTACCTTGTGCCCCTGACAACCTCTAGACCCAGCAAATGTCGACATCGCATCATAGAAGGTGGGGAACCAGTGCAAATTGAAAGGTGAGGGTGAAGAGAGAAGAAGAGGATACAAGGTACAAACATTAAATCATGTGAAATACTTTGTAAACCTTGGAGGAGGAACCACAAAAAGCACCAGGGGAGTCAATGCTAAGCCAAATAATAGAGGAATAGACCATGACACCACCAAAATGTCTAAATGATGTCGATTACCTAATGCTCACTCCTTTCCTTGCCATGAGAGATTTGTTGTCATATCTCTAGCATGCATGATGATGATTTCTGGAGGAATGGGTTTCTGAACTCTTTTTCAAGTCAAAAAATTGTGAAATTAAACTCATCGCCTCATTTGCATCCAAACTCCATCGATAAGATTGCTAGGTTTGTAGATCATCAACCCCCCACGTCCCCTCCATGATCACAACCCTTAATTTCCCCCCATGCATCATGATTAAGCACTCATGGTTTGGAAGAATGCATGCAAGTCTTTTGGCCAACAATGATGGTTTGAATAACAATCAACTTGGGAAAGCTCCTAGAGATGCTTTACCTTCAACAATCTAGTGTTTATGTCTTTACTTAAAGTGCAGCCATTAGAACATAACCTGTCGTAGCAACAAGATATTTGGATTTAGGAGATATAATCAATATGGGGGTGCAGCTTTAGATGCTATATAGTATAACTGGCAAAATATCCAAGCTTTTTAGAGTGATTTTGAGTGCTTCTAAGTTCTAATGACCTTTTAGTTGAACTATTAACAACTATTTCATGATTTTTCTCAGATCAACTTAGAAAAGCTCTTGAAGATGCTTCAAATTCGATAATTTATTGCTTATTTCCTATTTAATTCCAAACTCAAAGTGCATCTTGTTACCCACCAAAAGTGGGTGACCCCATGGGAGAAATTTTCTCCTATTTGTCTCTTCAACCAGTAGTCAGTCATATGTCCCCTTGCCCATTTGTCGAGAGCATATGTTAGAAGTTGGGCAATCTGACCCAAAAGGTATGTTTTCATTGTGCAATAGGGTGCTTATGCTTGTTTTTCATTTGGGCATCTTGGGCATGGATTATTAGGTGACTTGGAAGAAGGAAGGGCTTTGACCGTAGTTTTGTTCCCTCACTTTAAATGGGGGTTTAATCCTCAATCCTAGTCCTGTGGGATCTACCCTATTGACCTACGGTTTCACGAAAGGGACTACTTGGGAAACCCCAATTTTGGTAGCATGGTCTCATTTCCCATTCCACATTTTTCACTCCCCTCCGCACATTACAAGCCCTATTTCAACATTTTCCTTCTCTGGGTCCAGAAGGCGCTAGCACTTCCCCTTTCCCTTGTCCACATATCTAGGTTGGGCCTAGAAATGTTTCCCTAGAGATCAATGCAGCTAAAAGAACAATAAAAGCATATCATGGCCACAAGCAAGAAACAAAAGAAAGAATATTATAAAATGAAAAATATGGCTAAGACAATTAATATAGAATGTGGGCAAAATCCAAACATGACCTCTACCCCTAATCATATCCATCACCCTAGTTCCTAGGGCCCCATGAGTGCCATCATATCATTATGGAACCCCACGCATGTCCCAACCCCTGGTGGGCGATGAATTGCCCCACCTTAACAAGCTTGGTTCACTTAGATGCACTAATGAATTATTGTATCTAATGGTGATGATGCAACACTAGACATTATATGTAATTAGTAGGTGGTTTCATCATGGGCTGTGAAACTTAATTAGGGCCCATGTCCACCAAAGGATCATATTGACACCCCTTGGTGAAGCCTTGAGAGGCATGGGACTCCCATCATGTGCAGAGCATCATTTCATGTAATGGGCACCTTTAGCACCCTCAGAAGTTTGCTCATTGCCCCACACTATTCGGGAGATGGTGCACTTCAACCAGTGTGCCTCGACCAGCCTAGCATGTACCATGTGATGTGGCAATTGAACTAAGGCCCAAAGGAGGTTTTGTCTCACCCTTTGAGACATGGGAGGGCAAGCACCATCTTTATAGGCCTCAGTATTGGAGCATTACAGGAAATTCTATCATCAAGAGATCCATGGGACCAATTTTTGTGCCCCAAACACAAATTGGAGCACCACATGATGACTTACATGGAGACTAAGGGGCCATCCCCTTGTTCGAGATTTATGGAGCCCTCTCACTCATTTTGGCAGAAAGAGAACTCAATGTGGCCTTCCAACAACCCTCCATCAGCATGACATCATCATTTCAGCTTGCATTTGGATGGCTAATTCATAATTTTGTTAAACTACTTGGTCGCCTTGTGACCAAGGGATGTATCTTGCTCATTTTTATAATGTTGAGGGGCTTAGGCTAATAAATCGACCTAATAGGACTCATATAAATAGAAATTAACTTCATTTGTATTGGATCATCATCACACTTGGGAATTTTGGCTTTCTTAGCAAATTCACACTTGTTCTTGGATTGGCTATTGGATGATCTTGGATGCATTTCGATATTTGGAGTTGAAATTTTGATATTTTTGGGACTCTGGAGCTATCTCTTGAAATGTGGATGGATATACCATATTGTCATCTTGTAAGTGATTTTTGTTGAATTTCTTCTTGAAATAATGTCTAATGTATGGAATTGTCGCAACTAGGTTAATGCTATATTGTGCCCTAATTGTTGAAGATTTATTTTTGAAAGCTATTTGGTTTGCAATTGCATATGTTTCTCATAATATGACATGTGGTGAATGGATAGTTTTATTAGATTTCTGGATCTGTTGCATGATGGACGGAATGATGGCAAGGGTTTACTCTACCACAAGCACAGTCCAGGCCTGGTCAAACACAGCGAAAACGGATGGCGGGGAGATTGGTGACCTCCGGCCAAGGTTGGCCTTTCAGAGCAGCAAAACCTTTAATGCTTTCTCCCTTCATGAAATCGCAATTGGGCCATGGATCTGGTTAGTGGTTTGGACTGGTAGGGGTTGTTGAGAAATCACTCTACAACAGGTATTTGCATGCGATGTGGATCTAAGTCTTCTGCACTGGCAGTGAATCCTCTCTGACAGTACTGTGATCTCTGATGGTGAGGAGATAAAGGAGCTCTAGAAATGTTTGATCGCTCACAACAATGCATATTTTGTGTTTATCTTTTTGGGAAGATCTATTGAGATATTGTTTGGGTCTGTGGTTTTAGATGGTGAGGGATGCCAAGACATCACTCTGCAGCAGATTCCTTCACTTTCGGTGGTTGCATGCAGGATACTTTCATGCAATAGGGATCCAAGTCTCCTTGCTTGGCGGAGGGACCACTCTTTTCATAACAAAGCCCAGATCTATCATTTTGACCCAGATCTAGAGGAGAAACAAGTAGAGAGGAGACCACAGTGCTTAGATCTAGATCCGGAGGAGTTGTTCCAGGTCTTTGTCAAAACCCTTAATGGGAAATCGATCTTGCTAAGAGTTCGGAGAACGGATCTAGTGAAAGATATGAAGCAGTTTATTCAAAATATCTCAAGTATACCAACGTCTTTACAAAGTCTGATTTCTACAAGAAAGGTGTTGCAGGATGCTTTTCAGCTGGAAGACTATGGCATTCAAAGGAACTCTACCATTATCCTAAATTTAAGATTGCAAGGTGGAGCCCCAGAAGTAAGCATTCCACCTGGATCATCTTTTGCTAGCAAGGGTCTGATTTCATTTAAGGATGCTTTGAGAGGGAAAACTACCACAACAGAGAAACAATCCCCAAATTTGACAATTCCAGGTCCGTACATAGTAGAGAAGCTGAAGAAAGCTCCAGATCTTTCAATTAAATTTCCATAGGTGAGCAGTCTTTTCACTATTTTACAAGCCAAAGCTATCATATGCCGATTTAATAGTTTCTGGCCCAAATCTGAAGAAATACATCAATGGATCTTCCTCAATTGGACTAAAGATTGTGATATTTACCTATGCGCAAAGCGTTTTTCCATCATCCACTTCAATAACCAGAATATTTGGAATATGTCATAAATGAGGGGACCACGGTTTTGGGGAAGAGCAGGTGTCTTTGTAACTCCATGGTTTCCCGGATTCAATGCCAATACAATGGTGGTTACAAAAATGTCGGTATGGGTAATTTTACATAATCTTCCTTTTCCTTTCTCGGACCACCAAGTCCTAGAAGGCATCGGCAATTATTTGGGGAGATTTCTAAAGATAGACCGAGGAATGGACAAAGATATCTTCACGTTTGCACGCATATGTGTGGAGATGGACTTAAGTAAAAGCCTTCCAAATCGTGTCCATCTGACACACCAAGACTTCATGTGGACACAATGGTTAGATTTTGAAAACACTGCTTTCAAGTGTCAAATTTGCCACCAAACAAGACATTTGCAGAATACATGTCCTCAAGCGAAGAAAAGGGCAAAGAAAAGGTCGCAAAAGCCAAAAGGATGCCAATTTCCAGACCCGCACTCTTATGAGGAAGAAGAAGAAGAAATGGAAGAGAGCCAACAGAATCCAGAGGCACAAGACCAACAAGGGCCCCAAAAGGAGAAGGGATAAGAGAAGTAGAAAGATTTGGATAAACATACAAAGAAGCCAAATGACTTAGCGGTGATCCAGACTCCTGAAAATCAACACGAGGAAAAGAAAAATAGCCTAGGACCAGGTGGCATAAAGTGATCCCACGTTTCTAAGAGTTAGGACTCAAACAAGGAAGTGCCAATTTTATCAGAAAGTGATAACTTGGCAATTGTTATGGCTACTCCATCTTCTAGGGTTTGGCAAAAAGTTCACAAGAAAAAAGGTAAAATAGAGAAAACCAGTTTATCTAGGTAATTGTAAATTTTGGTAGCCTAGCTACGATGAGTGCTTGTAGCACATACATATGGCCTTTAAGGACAATATATGAATTCACTTGTGCATCTGCTTATGTAACTTTTTATTTTTATTAATAGAAAGTTACGTTTTTTCCTTGGAGAAAAAATGACATGTGAATGTTCCTAGAGAAATATTGTTTTTCTCCATTAAACTCCATAAGTCTTGAGTGGGTGATTATTGAGGGTTGGTACCCAGGGCATCGATTCTTGACCTCCTTAAGGATGATTTTGGCTAATCTTAAGCATCTAGGACTCCATATGCCCAAAGGAAAAGGTGTTACTTTCTGTAGCATTGGATGGGTTCTAGCCACAAAATTTGGTGGAGAGGCTAGAATACATGAGATCTTCAAAACCCATAAATTATTTCTGGAAATTCTACCTAGAGATGGCTTAATTAGATTCTTAACCAATTTTAAATATTTCCTAAGCCTAAACTTAGGGAATATGGTTAATTAATCATAATTAATTAAGTCAAGGTGCGAATCATCTAGAAACTCACACACATCGACTCCAAGATGATCCTATCCATTCATTAAGTGTTAATCTTGGTCGTTGGTGCTCCAACAATGGATTATATTCAATGGGCACTTGGAAATGATACACCAAAGTCACTTGGAGAATTCGATTTTCCAAAGTAGCAGCAGTCAGTTGCAAAAGAGTTCGAGCTTTACTGAGGAAGCAGAGACAGTGAGGGGCATAGATAGTGATCCGAAGGAAGCTTTCCAGATTAAGAGAGGCAGCAGCAAGAACTCGAGTTATTCCCAGTGAGGCAGCGCAGAGGACTGCGCAGTTGCTTCAAAAGAGCAATTCGATTTGGCTGGAGGAAAGATTGATTCAGCTTCTAGACGCCAGGAAAGTCTTCCATATGGCCGCATGAAGGATGCAGCGGAATGTTGATCAAGTACAACATGATGGGCACAACATGATGATTGGAAGCAACTCAGTGATTGAGTGGAGCACAGTGGGGGGTGCAGCATGATGATGAGATACAACACAGTGATGGGTGTTGCATGGTGATCGAGTCACCTTGGAGGATTAGTTGAAGGGGTATGCCTTTACCTGAGTTTAGATCAGCTACCTCATGTGCCATCTTCTTAGAAAAGATCTCTGCTCTTATTTAGATAAGTCAAGATGTTGACTTCTGATGTATATGTACTATCTCTCTCTCTGTTGAACTATTGAAGAACATATAAGAAGAATTGATCAAGGGTTTCCCCACACTGGCGTTTGTCCCTGACTGGTGCCACATCTTGTGTCCTCTTGTCTTGTCTTGTTTTCTACAATTTATGTTTATGTTCTATCTGCATTTTACTATCATACTAAATGTGATTGCTAATCTGGAATTGATATTGAGCTAATATGGAAATTGAAGTAAATTTGCTCTCAGCATAGAACATACCTAAAATTAACATGGTATCAAAGCTGAGGTGAAGACAAAGCCCAAGCAAGAGTGAAAGAGCAATCACCGAAGACAGTTGGAAAGGACAAAAGTCTCAATGGGTTCCTCATCCCACTTCAAATTCACCAAGGGTGAAGTCGAAGCAGATAATATTATCTGAGTGGCGCAGCGGAAGCATCTAATGGCCTACCTAAAGATCACTTCAATGGGAAGTCTGGATCTAAGGGTGGAAGGAAAGGCAGATGCCTTGCTTACAATAAGTTTGGCCATTATGCGAGGGAGAGCTTGAATAGAAGGGACACATCACTTGATGATGTAACAATCATTCCAAGGGCATCTTCAATGATTGAAGGAATGACAGGTACCATGGCAAAGGAAAAGGGAATGCAGGTCATCAAGGAAATGGTAGACTTTTCAAGAAAGCAAGGAACTCCAGGTATGAAGAATCAAATGTTGTTTCTAATAACTACTTCTCCTCCAGACTCTTTGGGAATCTGTCTTATTGATAGTAGTGCTTCAAGGCACTTCATCGGACAGAAGGAAGCTCTCTCTAATTTGATAGAGAAGGAAACAATTTGGGAAATTATTCTTGGAGATGATGCCACCTATCCCGAAAAGGGTGTAGGGAATGCTACCCTTCAATTGAATGAAGGTAACACGATTCATCATTTACAAGAAGTTCTTTTCTCAAATAGAACCTAGTGTCCATTTCAGCAATAGAAGTCAAAGGTTTCAAAGTGGCATTCATCAATGGAAAGGTAAGTCCATTGGGAACCATGTCAGTTGACACATCTCTTCTATATCACCGAAGGTCTGCTTATTATGGGGCCCTACCCGATGTGAGTAAGATGGTGACAGGGATGCCTAAATTCAAGAAGAGCATGAAGGTACATGTACAAGATGTACCGAAGGAAAACTTACAAGGGGACCATTCCCCTCATGTAGCAAGACCTCAGATGTGGAACAACCTGAGGGGTTTGAGATTCATGATTGGGAATCTCAAGTATGCAGGTAGAAGAAATCTCTCTATGTTTTAGAGCAAACACCCGGGGCTTGATATGAGAGGATTGATAGTTGTCTGATGAAGCTAAGATTCACTAGGAGTGAAGTCGATCCAAACCACTGCTTGAAGGTGGTGGACGATAGGCCTCTCATACTAGAACCTTATGAGGATGACCTCTTTCTAACAGGTGCAGACCCTCTCATTCACAAAAGTAAGAGGGAGTTGGATTCCGGATTTAGAATGGTAAACTACAAAGCCCGTGACTACCTCGATGGTGCTTAACTTTCAGAAGTTATGTGGTAGTGATGCTGGACATGACTTGAGAAATGCCTCCGAGTTTCATAAACTCATTCTAGCATTGATGTTCTTGGTGAACTCCCGTTCGAATATATTGGACCTAATTTGAGAAATGCCTCTAAGTTTCATAAACTCATTCTAGCATTGATGTTCTTGGTGAACTCCCGTTTGAATATATTTTTTGCAGTTAGCATGTTGAGCTCATGTATGGTTGAGCCTCACTGGATTGGTGCTAAGAATCTTTTGAGATATCTTCGGGGCACAATCTCTCATGGATTGAGATACATTGTCGGAAATATGAAGCAGCACGATTATTCGAATGTTGACTGCGCCAGCAATGTGGAGGATCGCAAGAGCACTTCAGGGTGCTGGTTCTCTCTGGGTTCTACTTTGATATCCTAGATGAGTAGGAAACAGAAGTCGGTTGTTTTGAGAACCGCTGAGGCCGAATACATAGTTATGAGTATGACCTCGAGTGAAGCTAACTGCTTGAGGAAGCTCTTTAGTGAGCTATTTGGACACATACTAGATACCATCATGATCTTCTGTGACAACCAGAGGGGGATTTGATTGTTGAGGAATCTCGTGTTCTATGATCGCTCCAAGCATTTAGACATCAGGTACCACTTTATCTGGGATATGGTACATCGAGGAGCGAGGAGACTCCTTCGTATTGAGACTGATGTGCAGGTCGCCGATATTCAGATGAAGCCCTTGGGAAAGGTCAAATTCTTGACTTTCCGAGAACGACTAGGAGTCATGGAGAGGTTCTCTCCTAAAGGTCCTGTATAACATGGACATTGAGCTCTAGGAGCTCTGGGGGGCTTGGGGGTACATCGTGGAGCGATGAGCAGCCATAGTGTGAGTGGTTCAGCCTTCCCCTAGGGGTCTGCTATGTAGGCAAGATGAGTCGTTCATCCTTCTCCTAATGAGACACAGTCGTAGGGTGAGTGGTTCAGCCTTCCCCTAGTGATTTGTTGTGTATAGGGTGAGCGGTTCAACCTTCCCCTGGGATACCCCTAGTAACATGTGGGCAAGATGAGTGGTTCATCCTTCTCCTACTGAGATATTCTACCCATGCAGTCTGGGACTCATCAGAAGTACCTCTCATCTTGCCAATGAGTAGGGAAATGAAAATAGGGACCATAGTAGTACGATGGATGCATCGCGTTACTACCATACTCCCTATGTGATCTGAAAATGGGACACTTAGGCTTCTTGTCTAATTTACAAGAACCTCTCCCACTTCCAAAGCTTTAAATATTCCCCAAGTCTTATTGATTAACCAATGCGGAATTAAAAATGTTTGAAAATATAGGTGTATGCTGGTATTTGTTTTTAACTGATTATGTGTTTTAAATTCTGTTGTGTAGGCTAATATGTAAATACATACAATAATAACTAATGCAGCAATAAACAAACCACACAGAACAGCGATTTAATTAAGAGTTCACCCAAAATTCTTGGGTTACATCTCTATGAGCTCTACTCATCTCAACTAGGCTCTCTAAGATTATGGCAAAGTCCTTTTTATAGGCTCTTGGCTCAACTCCATTGTTTTACACAGAAATAATGGGTTTAGACACCGTTTTATCCCCGGCTCTTGAAGCTCTCGGCTTTCTAGCTCTCGACTCTCACTCTGGCTCTTGGCTCTAGGTTCTTTTGCTCTTTGTCAATTTACAGTCCTCTGGCTCTTGGCTCTGGGTTCTTTTGCTCTCTGTCAATTTACAGTCCTCTGGCTCTTGGCTCTGGGTTCTTTTGCTCTCTGTCAATTTACAGTCCTCTGGCTTTCCACTTGAACTCCAAGTGACTCCCTTGACTGCGTGTGCTTCCGCTTTCGCTTTCTGCGCTGCGTGTTTTTCCACTGCCTTTTCACGCTGCTCTCTTATGCCTTAGCTTCCTGCTTTGGCTTCGCCTTCTGCTTATACTCTGTTTTAGCAACAACTCCAACAACAACCTCTCTGTCTCTGACATTCATGGCTTTTAAGCCAACTGGTGCTGTCCGTTCGTTTCCTCTTCTCGGGCTCTCTCTCTCCCAGCCTCTATTCGCTCAAATCCCCCTCTGAGTGTTAGCAAACATTGCATAACGCCTTCAGGGAAGGTGTCCACCTGTTCCGTAATGGAATGGACCATCGGTGCCCTTGAAATCCCAAAGATGGTTGTTCTTTGTGTTCACAAAGAAATACACTAAAAACTGTGAAAAATCGCCAAACTTTTATTTATCGGATTTGAAATGTTATCAATTCTGCCTTACAACCCCTATTAGGTCCGCCTTTATGTCGTTTATCGCATCCCCACCATTGATCTAGGAGATCTAGATCCAACGGCGATGGTTCATTTTAAGCAGCTCTTTAGTACGGGGGTTAGCCGCTTGATAAGGGCGGTTTTCTCTCTCCAGGGCCTGGACACGTGGCAGCCAATGTATGGGCTAAGGCAGAGCCCGGCCAAAACCATTTACCGCCCACGGCCCGCCCGAAATCCTACCTGTTTCGTGATTTCCTTTGTATTTCAAAAATACATTAAAACATTGAAAAATCCTGCAAAATGGCTTTAGACGGACTTGAAATACTATACATTGGCACTTACAAACCCTTTCGGGTCCAGTTTCATCGCATCGGTGCTTCCCTTTGCTTTTCGTTTATTAAACAAAATATGCGAAAATACATAGAAAACTGTCGTTTGACGAATCTCAAAATATATCAAATATCACCTATAGCCTCGTCGGGTCTGGTTATCGCATCGCACATATATATGTAGCCCTGCTTCGTTGTGTAGCTCCGATGTGATATTGCGATGTGACTTGTCGCAATCGCATATCGCATAAGCCCGAGGTCTTTCCATATGGTATGGCCTATGCCAACGCTGATTGCGATCCGCCGATATCGGCAGTCGCAGTATCGCTGGGTGCAGGGTCCATCCTTTTCCTTATGCCGTCATTGATTGCAATCCACCTATATCGGCAGTCGCAGTATTGCTAGGTGCAGGGTCCGTCCTTTTCCTTATGCCGTCGCTGATTGCGATCCACCGATTTCAGCGATCGGCATATCACTCGGCCCGGTCCTTATGCAACATCGCCTGTCTGCCTCCGACCCGATATGTCGGGGATCGGCGATTGGGGGTGCTTCCTCTATCCACTTAAGTCTGCCTTGGACCTCCTCCAATGTGATTTTCCTCATAAAACCTTTTAGGTCATTTTTAAAAGGATTTTGCCTCTTTTTCCAAGGAACAAAGGCATCTTCTTTCTGCAATAACATTTTCATCCTAAGTCCATTTTTGCCCATTCGAGTTGTAGTGAATTCAAGACGAGACGATCTCTGCAATGGGACTATTTCCAGGAACTTCCTTGGACTTTCATTTTCCTCACTAAGGAATACTAGACTTACGAGTCTATCCAAAATCAATTTTGGATCATGCCTCCCCACTAAAGAACTTTTGGTCTCCAAAACACTGATATACTGATCTGAACCAGAGTTGTGGGGGAGCGCTCCCCCCCTCGCTCCCGCTCCCAATCCGCGCTCCGGGTGGGAGCGGCTCGGGAGCACGCTCCCGATAAAAAATTTCCGCTCCTTGCCAAAATCGGGAGTGATATCGGGAGCGTCGCTCCCATCGTTCCTAGAGCGAAAATAACAGCTCGAGAGTGATTAGGGAGTGATCGCTCCTGAGCTTTAAATTTTCGCTCTGGGAGCGATTCATCCGACAACGGGAGTGATCCGGCGGAAGGGAAAAGATAACAACAAAGAATAAAAATTAATAAATTCTATTAAAAATAAACAAAAACAAGGACATATAAATTTAAAATATAAAACAAAAAAAAAATCGCGGACGCCAAAAAAAAAATCAAATTTAAAAATAAATTATGTTTTAAAAACACAATGGGTTAAAAAAAAATTCATTATCACTTGAGTGGGAGCAAGAGCAAAGGAGAGAAAGAGCAAAAGAGCGAGGAGCAAGCGCCAAGGAGCAAGGAGCAAGCCTACAAAGAGGTAAGTAACTTAGTAATTTAGTTAGTTTAGTTAGTTTAATTTAGTTAGGTAGTAATTTAGTTAGTTTAATTTAGTTTATTAACTATATTGAGTAAAAAAACATAAATCTAAATTAAATTAATAAATTAAATTAATTAATCTAAATAAATTAAATTAATTTGCAGATTCAAAAGCCTACAAATATCAAACATCATGGACCTGGCCATATTTCTTGGCAATTTCCTCTTCTTGGTCCCTTTTATGGTTATTATGGTGCTAGAGAGTAGGAAACGGAGGGGCCAAAATGAAGAGGGGGATGAAGATGGAGAAAGTGGATTTGATGAAAACCCCAGTGAGGAGGAGTTGGAGGAGGGTGAACATGACTCTCAAAAAACTAAACAAGACCAAACCCCATTGTGGAAATATGTTAACAAGCCTGAAGCAAGGAGAGGGGGTGGAACCACTAAATTTCATTGCCCCCATTGCAACAATGATTACACAGGTTCATACACCCGTGCCAGAAAACACCTCTACAAGAAAAGGCCATGGGATGGAGACAAACAAATAGGAATCAAAACTTGACCAGCAGTGTCAGCAGCAGATAGAGCCAAATACATAAGGGAAGAGGAGGAAGCCCAATACAAATCAAAAAAATCAAGGGGTTTCTTTGAACCAAGCTCACAATCACAAGCACAAAGAACTCCTTCAACATCCTCCCAAGGCAGTGGATATGGAGGCACAGGGTCATCAGCTTTAAGGCGTAGAACCATATCAGATTTCCAGTTTCCTTGATGAGGGGTGTAGGAATGATGTGGATTCAAAGGTTTACAGGTTTCTCATGGGATACCATTCAATGTTCTTCGCTCACCTTATTGGCACAAAATGGTTTCTGCCATAAATGATGCTCCTAAAGGATACAAGAGCCCTGGGTATGACAAGGCAAGAACAATTGGACTTGATCCTGAAAAAGCAAAAATATCACATTCTTTGAATAGAATGACAAGTTCTTGGACTGACCATGGGGTGTGCATTGTATCTGATGGATGGACAAATGTAAAAGGCAAGCCATTGATAAGTGTTCTTGCTATGTCTATTAGTGGTGCCATCTTTCTAACTTCACATGATTACTCAAACAAGTTCAGGACTGCCATCAACATTGCAGAAGCATTACTTGAAACAATTGACCGTATTGGGCCATACAATGTCATCCAAGTCATCACTGATAATGCTCCTAATTGTAAGGCAGCGGGAGCAATTATTGAGGATAAATACCCCAACATATTTTGGTCTGGATGTTTGGTTCACACATTGAACCTTCTGATGCATGATGTTGTCCAGAACAAAAATGCACAATACAAATGGATTGGTGATTTGTACAAGAAAGGAAAATAAATGATAAAATTTATTACAAATCATAGCAATACCCATTGTCTATTCCGCAGTCACTCGAGATTGGAGTTGTTGAAGATTGCGAAGACTAGATTTGGTAGCTATTACCTCACCTTCAAGCGCCTTTTGAAGGTAATAGAGTCATTGGCTAGCATGGTATCAAGTCCACATTGGCAGGTGTTGACCACTACTGGTCAACTTCCCATGCAGTACACCCTCTTTTCTTGGCAGAAAGGGGTAGCACCTGAACGACGTGTCCGTGCCAGCCTACAGTCATCAGCAGCTTGATCATTTCAATTGTAAACCCAATCTGCATGTATCAATTGTAAATAATCTAAGCAGATCAGAGTCATGTATGTAAAATTGCCTAGGTGGACCTAACTTTCTATGATAATCTATGTCCCGGAAGGTTTTTCGTCTCACCGATCCATGGATCGGCAGACTTTTCCTTCAAACCTGACCCCAAAGCCGAGATGGATTTTGTCATTAGAACTTTAGGTGAATCCTAGTATGTTAATCTGCTAGATTATAGTTGTGTCGCAGAACTGGGTGATTTATGAGGGTCTATGTTAAGTGGGCTTGTCCCCTTGAGATGTAAGTTGTAAAAGTCATGATGTAATGTGTCTTGAGGGTCGAAAAATGTTTTAAATCCCCTCGTGAGTCCTAAGTCCTAGGTCCTAGGTGATGTTTCCAAAGGTTTTGGTTCGATGATCCATTTAAATAAAAAAAAAAATAATAATAAAATAAATAAAAAACTAAGAAATTTAAAAATTTTAAGAAAAAATGAAATAAATAAAAAATAATAAAAAATTTTAATTTTTTTTTTTTAAATTTAAAAAATAATAATAAAAAATTAATTGAATAAATCGACGGATGAGATCAAGAGATGTCTTGATCCTCATCAACGGTCAAGATCATTTCGACATGGATCATTCGAACTAGCCGTTGGAATCATTTCCTTTATATAGTCTTAGGTGGTCATTTCAGATTCATTCGATCTGTGAGTCAATACTGAGAAAGCTCTCTTGTAATCTGATTTCTGGTTAATAAAAGAAGACTTTGGGGTCCAAATCTTGCTGGTGTTACTCTCTGGAATTGCTGTGAGATTGTTTCATTTTCTGCATATGTTATTTTCAGCCGTTAATAATAGCTTTTTTGTAGAGCATTGTGAGCACAGGTATCTTGTTCACCTGCTAGGGTTTGAATGTTGTTAGGGTTTCTGAAATAATGGCAGGTATCTCCATTATTTCCTGAGATCTGGCAGCATTCTTGCTCTCTTTATTGATGGTTGCTTGAGATGTGCAGGAAACCTTTAGGTGAAGAATATTGGTGGGCGTTTGGGGAGGTTCTAGGCTGAACCAGCCGACTCCCACAGGCTTTTCTTTGCAGAGCCTAGCTGATTTTGGCCCTGGGTTAATCATTAAGAGTTTTCTTTTCGGGTTTATATGAGAGATTTCTGAAACATTACATGATATTCTAAATATTCCTGTTATTATTTGCTGAATCAGGCTGTCAAGGGGCCATATCTGTAATTCTTTTGCTGGATCTAGGGTTTTGATTTTGTTTACTGCAATTTTTTTTTTGTGATTTTAGTTTAATTTTGAAGGGTTTTTGCATATATCTGTGGGCTTTGTTGTGTATCTTGCAGAGGATCCTGACGTCTTGAGGTGATTATATATGCGAGACAGCGTTTTAAGGATTCACATAATAGGCATAACACACATTTTAAATACCACTGGAGAGAAAGTGACTGCAAAGGCGTCTGTTTTGTTGCTGTCTGGTGTTGGAAACCCTCATCAAATTTCTCCAAGTCACCGTGTCGGTCTTCCAAAAGTGTTTTGCAGCGGCAGGAACAAATACAGTCTATCAGCGGTTTGAAAATTCAAGAAACCTTTAGCACAGTCACAAATCCAGCGTTGCCATCGCCAGCTTATAAATGCGCCACCGTTGAGAATCCTCAGATAAAGTTGCAATTTTCAATTCGATCATTCAACTTACAAGCATTTAAAATCAAAAGGCATTGTCTCAAAATCGATTTCAAGCTTGTCCTGTCCGCCCGTAGCAAAACGCTTTCCTTTCATTTACGCAGACAGTCCAAATCGACGCACGGTAAGTCGGAATTGTAGCGCCAGCAAATTGAAGCAACGCTCAGGTAATTTCCAAACGATTCTAAGTGATTACAATTCCCTGGCGTCTTCATTATTGTGCCATCGTCTGCGTGTTATCTGGTGAGCAAATCGTCTTCAGAAAGCGCCCATCCTGAGCTTCATCCTTCCAAATCGAGCTCCACTGTGCAACAATTCTTCTGCTGCCGATGATCTCTCTGCATTCACCATCGACTGAGACAGGGTCCAATAAATGTAAACGCTGCAGCGTAAGTCCTTTAACGGTTTGAGGCTTTCGGCTGTGGTACGCATTCTTTTTCTCTAAGCCTGTCACGTTCCGTCGTTTTCTCGATTGCTCATTGTTTTATTCATCATACGACTTTATAAACATGTGATAGGTATTTGGATTAGTTAAAGTTTTAAAAAAAAAATTGGCTCACGTTTTCTTTTTTTAAATTTTCTAGATTTAAATTTATTTAGGATATTGTTACATAGTTTCATTTTTCTTAGATTTTATTTAATATAAAAATGAGAGGTTTTGTTTGTTAGGAATCATTTTTGTTCTAGGTTTAACTTTAGACATAAGTTAAGTTTAAGATTAATTTTTTTTTTTAATTTCTTAGGTTTTGTTCGATTTTACAATTTTTGATTTCTTTAAATAAAATAAAATAATAATAATTTCCTTAGATTTTAGATTTAGTTTTAAATTTTCATAGTTTAAATTTTTTTATTTTTTTTAGTTTTAATATAAAAATAAAAAATATAAAAATAAAAAAAAAAAAAAATATATATATATATATATATATATATATATATATATATATATATATATTTTATAGGGTTTTAGGTTTAGATTTAGAATTTTGCTTTTTTTTAGTTCCAAAAAAAAAAAAGAGGTTTTCGAAAAAAGTATAAAAAATTTGTGGAAAATTCTCTTCGTCAGATCCAGTGATTTTCGGGATTTATCATCTTTCACGCTGAGATCTAAAATTTTCAAGTCGAGATACGAATACGATGTCTGGTTAATAATTCATGACTCGTGGTGGTTTTAAAGCATTTATCTTCCAAAAAATTCTCAGTTGCTGGATATCATTTTGGTTATGTGATTTCGCTGATACCTTTTGATGACAAATGATTGCTGTTCACGGTTCATCTTTCTTATCATTTAACAAGTAATCATTGTAATAATAATCTCTTAAGGCACTGATCTGCTCAATCAATCAAATCATTTTAGTGCTTTTTTTTTTTTTCGTATCTCGTGTCTCCCAACCAACTGGTCGACAGTTGCTCTCATCATCTTACAGGGACTACCCCCCTTAGCCGCGGGAGACAGGCTTAAACGGAGGGATCGGGGATCAGAGTGACAGCCCCCGGTCTGAGCGTTGTCGTGTCAATCTGCGCGACAACATTTTTTGGCGTCGTTGCCGGGGACAGAGTTTTTCTGTTCTTGGTTCTTACATTTCAAGCTTTTCTGTGTCTAACTTCTTGTTCAAGTGGCGACTCCACTTCCTATATTATCTGCAAGAGTGTACACTAGAAGACATCCAAGCAGTCTGTGCAACCCCACTCCTGATCCTGAAAAGGTTTACAGGGTGTGATCACACAAACTTGCTTCTCGTACACTCCTTGCAAATCTTGGACAAGAAGCCCTTTCCGATATTCATTTGCTCTTTAAGGGTCAAGTTAGGCGCAGCACCATGAGTCTGTATGCCCCTTGTGATTTTTCTAACATTCCTGGATCCCCCAATGCTATTCCATCTGTTGGGTTAGACAAATTGCCTAATTTTCAAGGAGATAATGCCATTACTGTTAATTCCCACTTGCGAGATTTCAATATATGGATGGCTAAGTATGCTAGATCTCCTGATTTTGATCATGAAGATGTCAGGATGTCTCTTTTTATCTTGACTCTAGCAGGTGATGCTTATGACTGGTTTATAGAAAAACCTCCAAATTCATTTAACTCTTTACAATCAATCATAAATTCATTTAGAGAAAAATATGGAGATAAGAGAGAGGGAAGACATCTTGTAAGAGCTCTTACTCTGATAAAAAAGAGAGAGGATGAAACTGTTGAAGAATTTAATAGAAGGTTTAATGGTATTATTAGAGAATTACCTCAAGACTATAAACCTATAGATAAAACTCTCCAAGATTTTTACATTGATGCCTTTGGTCCTGAACCATCTTATGAGTTAAGGCGTGCTAAACTTACTGATTATCGAGATTGCCAAGCCTTAGCTGTAGAACTTGAAAAGGACAAGGCAGCTTCTGGGAAGTCTGAAGTCCCAGGTTTTGATAGGGCTGCTACGAAACTAAAGGAACCTAAGGGAAAAGCAGTCCAAGAGCCAGAAAGTGAGCTTGTTCTTAAATTGCTTCAAAAAATTGAAACTATGGAAATTAATCATAATAAGGAGATAAACACTTTGCAGAATAGATTGATTCAGATGGAAAGAACGCAATCGCAAAATTTTCAGCCTCGAAATAATAATAACAAAAATAATAATTGGCAAAGAAGAGGTCAATCTAGTGAGCAGAGACCCCCTAACCCGCTTACTAATCTGGTAGATGATGCTCCTCCTTACTGTCGTGCTTGCGATGCTTTTCACGAAGAGTCCTCTTGTCTCATTATCAGAAGACTCTTGGATAATGGAATGCTTGGGACAGGTGAGCAAATAAACGTAGTAGGGAGCAAGTTTCCTGTGCCCATGAATGATTGGATAGAGATTAAGGAAAGGAGCTATGATGTTATGGATCCTTCATCTGCTTTTAGTATTAATAACCTTGAAAATGAAGATGACATTTTGGCTAGGTTATATGGTGAGAAGCCCTCTCCTGAGAAAATTTTAGAAATTGCTAGAGATAGGGGTTTGACATACCAAAGAAGGGATAAAGATCAGAGCGGGAATCAAATTCCCCCTCGAACTTTAAACCCTGGCATAAACTCTGGAATAGATGTTGATTTAGGAAGTTGGTTTAACAATGCAAAAATCTGGGTTCCTGTATCTGAGATCGCTAAGATCCCTTCCCAAAAAGACAAGTTACTAAAGGCAATTCAGGGTCCTCAAGTCAACACTTCTCAGCAGAAGATTCGCGAGGTTGACTATCATGATGCTCCTATTTATCTGCAAAGCATAGATGCTGATAACAAAGATCATCAACCCTTCTTTATCACCTTATTAGTCAACGGGTATAAATTGAATAACTGCATGTTGGATTCAGGCGCATCTGCTTGCGTTATGACTAAAAGGGTCATGGAACATCTTAACTTAAGAGTTTCTAGACCCTACTATAATATATGTGCTATGGATTCTAAGAAAATCGAAGTACATGGTTTAATCAAGGATTTACAAGTTCACCTTTCAGTTTACCCGGACATCATGGTTGTTATGGATATCGTTGTCATTGATGTTCCTGATGCTTGGGGTATGCTGTTATCTAGAAAGTGGGCCTCTGATCTAGGAGGAAGCATTCAGATGAATTGCTCATATGCTATGATTCCTTCTCCTAGCGGTGATGGTTTTGTTAGGCTAAATAGAGAACCCGAGAGGAAATTTCATGTTGAAAATCCTAAGAAGCCTCATAACAAAATAATTAGAGAACAATCTGACATCGGGAACTACTCTATCATGTCCAATTTCATAATTCCTCCCGATGATGAGATTAAGGATCTTAAGGATAACGTCTGGTATATGTACTTCGATGGTGCGTCCTCTATTCATGGTAAAGGTGCGGGAGTAGTGCTTAAATCACCCCTTGGTCATATATTCAAGTTTGCCTACCGTTTAGAATTTGAAGCGACCAACAATGTCGCTGAGTACGAAGCTATATTGTTGGGTCTTGAATTGGCCAAAGCTTTAAGGATTAAATTGCTTAGCATCAAGGGGGATTCCGATCTGGTTGTCATGCAACTTAAAAACAAATTCACATGTAGAAATCAGAGATTAAGAAACTATCGAAATGCTGTGTGGGATACTATGGAGCACTTCGATGCCCTTAACCTTGAAGCAATCCCTCGAGAACAAAATAGTTTGGCGGATGAGCTTGCCGTAGCTGCTACCACTTTCCAGTTGTCTGACGAGTTAATTAACGATAAAATTAAAATGGAAGTAATATTCAGACCATCTGTTCCAGACAACTCAGAGCATTGGCAAGTTTTTAATGATGAAAAACAAGTCGTTCGTTTTCTCAATAGTTTGGATGAGTTTGAGGATTTTCGGATAATTTCTCAGGAGGATGGATCTTTAAATCATGAACATATCATAAATCCTACTCCTAGAAATGTGGTTGCCTTAGAGCAACATTTTGATCGGCATGATGCCACGAAGCTTAGAGAAGAAAACAAGATGAACCCAGGCGAGTACCTCGAAATCAACATTGGAACTTCTGAAAATCCGAAAACAGTTAAAATTGGTAAAGGTACTAGTTTGGAGGAAAGGAAAAAGTTAACTGATTTACTTCATGAATATAGAGACGTTTTAGCTTTTTCCTATGATGAATTAAAAGGCTATAGGGAAGATGTTATGGAGCATACTATTCCCTTAAAGGATGAAAATGCTAAACCCTTTCGGCAGAAACTTAGGCAAATTAATCCGAAATTAGCCCCCTTGGTCCAGAAAGAGCTTGCAAAGATGCTTTCAGCAGGGATCATCGCTCAAACTAGGCATTCGACATGGTGTTCGAATTTGGTGATTGTTAGGAAAAAGAACGGTTCAATAAGACTTTGTGTCGATTTTAGAAACCTTAATCTAGCATGCAAAAAGGATAATTACCCTTTGCCAAACATGGAAACTTTGTTGCAAAGAGTAACTGGGTCTGGAATGATGTCATTGCTAGATGGCTTTTCTGGGTATAATCAAGTTTGGGTTAAAAAGGAAGATCGACACAAGACCACATTCACAACACCATGGGGCACTTTTGAATACATCAGAATGCCATTTGGGTTAACAAATGCTGGGGCCACTTTCCAGAGGGCCATGGATTATGCCTTCAAAGGGTTGATCGGGAAAATTATCGAAATTTACCACGACGATCTTACCGTTTTCTCTAAAGATGGTATCAGTCATATAGATCATCTTAGGAAAGTTTTCGATAGATGTAGAGAATATGGAATTTCTTTGAATCCGGCTAAATCTATTTTTGGGGTAACAGAAGGGAAATTACTCGGTCATATCATTTCTAAAGAAGGAATCAAAATCAATCCCGAACGAGTTGAAGCAATTCAAAAGATTCCTCTCCCGCATAATCTTAAATCCCTTCAGTCTTTCCTTGGAAAGATAAATTTTATTAGAAGATTCATCCCAAATTATGCAGAAATAGCTAAGCCCATTCAAAGTCTTCTGAAGAAAGATGCAAAATTTGTCTGGCAAGAAGAGGGCAAAAAGGCTTTCCAAGAAATCAAGTCCGCTATTGCAAAAGCTCCTGTCTTGGTTAGTCCTGACTACTCCAAGGATTTCAGGATTTTTTCTTTCGCTTCTGAAGATACCATCGCCGGTGTCTTGCTTCAAAAGAATCGAGATGGTCACGAGCAGCCTATTGCTTTCATGAGTAGAGCACTTCAAAACTCCGAATTGAAGTACAATACCATGGAAAAGCAGGCTTATGCCTTGGTCAAGTCTCTTAAGCATTTTAAAACTTATGTGGGTTATTCTAAGATCATTGTTTTCGTCCCACATTCTGCTGTTAAAGACATATTAACTCAAACCGATTGCTTAGGGACTCGTGCTAGGTGGGTTACTAAGATACAGGAGTATGATTTGGAAATCAGACCCACCAAGCTAATCAAAGGCCAAGGATTAGCTCAAATGTTAACAGAAAGTAATGAAAAGACTCTTGGTTTGTTTTGCCTTGACGAGCTATCTTCGCCAGAGTTGAGAAGATTAGCAGAGCATGAATGGTATAAGGACATAGTCTACTATTTGACAAATCTTGCATGTCCTAACCATTTAGTCGCTCATAAGAGAAGGGCTCTTAGACTAAAAGCCACTAAGTACTGCCTTATGAAGGATGGCCTTGGATGGAGAAATCCTGAGGGCATAGTGCTTAGGTGTGTTGACGATGTTGAGTCCAAAAGATTAATCTCCGAATTTCATTCAGGATTTTGTGGTGGTCATTATGCCGCTAGAACTACCGCCCACAAAATCCTGAGAGCTGGCTATTATTGGCCTTCGATTTTTTCTGATGTGCACAAGTATGTTAGAACGTGTCAAGCCTGTCAACTGTTCACTGGGAAGCAGAAGCTTGCTGCCCTTCCTCTACAACCTGTTATCATAGAGGCACCTTTTCAGCATTGGGATCTGGACTTCATAGGGAAGTTCCATGAAAATTCTAGCAATGGCTACTCATGGATTTTGACTGCTACCGATTATTTCACTAAATGGGTCGAAGCCATTCCTGCTAAGAAAGCCACTGAAAAGGTGATTATGGATTTCATTGAGAATAACATCATTACTAGATTTGGTGTCCCCGCTAAGATCACTACGGACAATGCCAAGGCTTTTAGTTCTTCAAAGTTTACATCTTTTTGTTTCAAATATGGCATTGTCTTATCTCATCCGTCGATTGAGACAGGGTATAATAAACGTAAACGCTGCAGCGTAAGTCCTTTAACGGTTTGAGGCTTTCGGCTGTGGTACGCATTCTTTTTCTCTGAGCCTGTCACGTTCCGTCGTTTTCTCGATTGTTCATTGTTTTATTCATCATACGACTTTATAAACATGTGATAGGTATTTGGCTTAGTTAAAGTTTTAAAAAATTTGGCTCACGTTTTCTTTTTTTAAATTTTCTAGATTTAAATTTATTTAGGATATTGTTACATAGTTTCATTTTTCTTAGATTTTATTTAATATAAAAATGAGAGGTTTTGTTTGTTAGGAATTATTTTTGTTCTAGGTTTAACTTTAGACATAAGTTAAGTTTTAGATTAATTTTTTTTTTTTTTATTCTTAGGTTTTGTTTGATTTTACAATTTTTGATTTCTTTAAAAAAAAAAAAAAATTCCTTAGATTTTAGATTTAGTTTTAAATTTTCATAGTTTAGATTTTTTTTTTTTTAGTTTTAATATAAAAAATATATATATAAAAATAAAAATATATATTTTTTTTTATAGGGTTTTAGGTTTAGATTTAGAATTTTGCTTTTTTTTAGTTCCAAAAAAAAAAAAAAAAGAGGTTTTCGAAAAAAGTATAAAAAATTTGTGGAAAATTCTCTTCGTCAGATCCAGTCATTTTCGGGATTTATCATCTTTCATGCTGAGATCTAAAATTTTCAAGTCGAGATACGAATACGATGTCTGGTTAATAATTCATGACTCGTGGTGGTTTTAAGCATTTATCTTCTAAAAAATTCTCAGTCGCTGGATATCGTTTTGGTTATGTGATTTCGCTGATACCTTTTGATGACAAATGATTGCTGTTCACGGTTCATCTTTCTTATCATTTAACAAGTAATCATTGTAATAATAATCTCTTAAGGCACTGGTCTGCTCAATCAATCAAATCATTTTAGTGCTTCTTTTTTTTTTCGTATCTCGTGTCTCCCAACCAACTGGTCGACGGTTGGTCTCATCATCTTACAGGGACTACCCCCCTTAGCCGCGGGAGACAGGCTTAAACGGAGGGATCGGGGATCAGAGTGACAGCCCCCGGTCTGAGCGTTGTCGTGTCAATCTGCGCGACAACAGCAGGTATTAAAGGAAAGGGCTACAAATGCAGCTGACAAGCAAGGTTTTGAACTGGTGGAGGAGGCCGCTCTTGATGGTCAGTTTTGGTCAAGTGTGAGGCAAGTATTGGATTTCACCAAGCCCATTTATCACATGATTCGGTTTGCAGATACAGACAAACCAGTGATTGGCGAGGTGTATGAGCAGATGAATACCATGTTGGGGCAAATAAAAGATATTGTTCATAACAAAGATCCCGACTTGTACAAACTGATTCACGATTGTGTGTGTGAACAGTGGAATAGACTTAATCTTCCACTACATTGCTTGGCGTATATCCTTACGCCGAAATACTACTCTACATCTTGGTTGGGACAACCCGCACAAGGGGGTGGGATTAGGACCAAACCCCATTTAGATGCAGAGGTAACTAGTGTATATTTGCAAGCATTGAAAAAGTTGATACCTGACAGGGAGGAATGTGCAGCTATACGCCTTGAAAAAGAAAAATACTTCAGTGGCACTGATTTATTTGGTACCTTCCATGCAATGGAAGACAGAAATAGATTTGATGCTCTCACATGGTGGGAAACATATGGCGGCCATGGACTTTTGCCAAAATTGGCAAAAAAAGTTCTTTCACAGGTTGTGAATACTTCTTCTGTAGAGAGGTGTTGGAGCACCTACAGCTTCATACAAAATGTGAAAAGAAACAGACTCAATTAAAACCGAGCAAAAAGCTTGGTTTATGTGCACTATAACTTGAGGTTGTTGAGTCATTATTGTGATCGGGCTTATGAGGATCCCACATATAAAATTTGGGACAATCACCCAGAGGATGACAATTTGGAGGATGGTATAGTGCATCTTCAAGAACTAGAAGAGGAACTTATAAGGGATGAAGATGAAGCAGCTGCAGCTGCAGCAACCATGCCACCTACACCTCCACCATCCAGTAGCAGTGCTCGAGGTCTGAGTCTTGTTCCTTTGCTGTCGCCACCTCCTTCTACACCCTCACGTGGAGGGCATGTGCCTTATAGTTCTGGTCGTTGGTCTGTGCGGGAGACTCCTAGAAGACCACCACGACCTGCTTATACTGAAGGGCCACATATAGATTTACAGTTTACTTGTCTTTTCTAGTTTCTATTAGTTTTCATAACTGTTGAGTCTTGAGTCCTTGACTCTTGACACTTGACTCTTTCATATCATACTGATATTTTTTTGTAAACAATATATGACTATGACAATGAAAATTTGAAGTTTGAAGTTTGCAATTATAACTCATTGGCAATGATTGTGAATTATGAAAATGATGCTTCGTGAAAGACTAAAGTTGTTTCATTTCATTTCATTATTCATGTTTCATTTTATAACATTTCATTTCATGTTAACAGTTAGAAGTTAGGACTCAGAAATATCTAAGATATTATTTCTTGTAATGGTTAAACTTAGCTTACAAGTACAACTTTGGTGATCAATGATGATAAATGTTATATACTGAATTTTCAATTTTGAAAGCTTGAAGTTGAAACTTTAACATTGAATTTGATGAATCATGATTCACGAGACTCAACATGTTGCAGTTGTAATATGTATTTTACTAACTTGTGGACATGGTTGATGAAGATTATTATAACTTCTAGAATCTAGATGATTGATGTGATATGGTTCAATGATCAATTTATGTTTTTTTATGTTTTTTATATCTAATTCATCATTCTACATGTTTTTGTTGACATATATGTATCAAAAATTAAAAAATATAAAATATATATATATATTTTAAAAATCGCTCTGGGATTTGCTCCCAAACCGGGTGCTTCTAAAAATGGTCACTCTCGCTCCCCGCTTTCGCTCCCGCTCCCCGCTTTCGCTCCCGCTCCCGTTTTCGCTCCCGCTCCCCACTTTCGCTCCCGCTCCCAAGTAACATTGATCTGAACAGTAAATGAGAGTGTCTCACCCTCTTCTTTCAGCCTCCACACACTTGCCTTGCATAGTGCCTCAAAGTTTCTGACCACTTCCCTTCTTGGATGGGCTGGTCTTCCTGGGAAGAGCTATCTTCTTCTTTGCCTTCCTGCAGAACTCCTGCTTAGATGGTCACAGAAGGTAGTTTGAACTTCTCTGCCTTGATCATTGATCCAAGGTGGCTCAAACAAATGTGAAGTACACCTACTCCACAAAACTTTCACTTGTACCTGTTTGACAAGTTGTCAACAACAACTGTTAACAACAACAGAAATACAGACAACAACTGGATAGTCTAACTCCTGCTTCAACAAAAGAAACAGATTTCACATCTTGTGAACACCTCCATGCCTTGCATCTGCATACAAATGATGGACTAGGTCACAAGCCTACAAAACATGCCTTTATAGCAAATGACCCTTCAAGTCAAACATGTAGAAAAAGACCATTAGGACTCCTTTCAAAAGACGAAACACTTCATCACTATCTCCATCTTGGAGAACAAATCAACTTTTTCCAAGTTAATATTGCATCACATGCATGTCAAATCAATCAACCCTACAAGTTAATTACAGATACATGTTCAAAAACAAAGAGATCATCAACATCCTTGTGTTCATGCACATCAAGCTTATGCATGCATTTCATCCTTCAACTTTCACTGAAGCACACTGTACTTTCAAAGCTGAAATGAAATATAATGTTGCATCAACAAAGTGAGTCTCCTACTCAACCTTTTTCCATTCACCATCTTGGTAGAAACCTGCAACTTGCATCTCATTAACAAAGAAATGCAAACAGATGCATCAATAGACATGCGACCTTAATTGGATAAGAACTCTAGCCATTTCTCACCAATCCCTTTCAAAGGTACTACCTTTGTCTGCACATTAGCATCAACATGTGAATCATCCTGAGACGCATCATCCATGGAATCTTCCTTTCCATTTCTGCCATCTTCTCTTTCCACTTTCTTCAGCGTTTGTGGAAGCATTGTTGGATTCAAAGTCCAACATCTTTCAGCAAGATGCCCTTGCTTATGGCAGTAAGTGTAACACAGATGCATCAATAGACATGCGACCTTAATTGGATAAGAACCAGTGTTACTTGGGAGCGGGAGCGGGAGCGACCATTTTCAGAAGCTCCCGGTTTGGGAGCGAATCCGTGAGCGATTTTTAAAAAATATATATTTTTTTTTTATTTTTTAATTTTTGATACATATATGTCAACAAAAACATGTAGAATGATGAATTAGATATAAAAAACATAAAAAAACATAGATTGATCATTGAACCATATCACATCAATCATCTAGATACTAGAAATTATAATCTTCATCAACCATGTCCACAAGTTAGTAAAATACATATTACAACTGCAACATAATGAGTCTCGTGAATCATGATTCATCAAATTCAATCTTAAAGTTTCAACTTCAAGATTTCAAAATTGAAAATTCAATATATAACATTTATCATCATTGATCACCAAAGTTGTACTTGTAAGCTAAGTTTAACGGTTAACCATTACAAGAAGTAATATCTTAGATATTTCTAAGTCTTAACTTCTAACTATTAACATGAAATGAAATGTTATAAAATGAAACATGAATAATGAAATGAAATGAAACAACATTAGTCTTTCACGAAGCATCATACTCATAATTCACAATCATTACCAATGAGTTATAATTGCCAATGTCAAACTTCAAATTTTCATTGTCACAGTCATATATTGTTTACAAAAAATATCATTATGATATGAAAGAGTCAAGAGTCAAGAGTCAAGGACTCAAAACTCAACAGTTATGAAAACTAAAGTCTAATAGAAACTAGAAAAGACAAGTAAACTGTAAATCTACATGTGGCCCTTGCCACGAGAGTCTCCAGGAGTATAAGCAGGTCGTGGTGGTCTTCTAGGAGTCTCCCGCACAGACCGACGTCCAGAACTAGAACCTCCACGTGAGGGTGTATATGGAGGTGGCGACAGCAAGGGAACAAGACTTAGACCTCGAGCACTGCAACTGGATGGTGGAGGTGGAGGTGGCATGGCTACTGTAGCTGCTTCATCTTCCTCCCTTATAAGTTCCTCTTCCATTCTTCAAGATGCACTATACCATCCTCCAAATTGTCATCCTCTGGGTGATTGTCCCAAATTCTATATGTGTGATCCTCATAAGCCCGATCACAGTAATGACTCAACAACCTCAACTTGTAGTGCACATAAACCAAGCTTTCTGCTCGGTTTTCATTGAGTCTGTTTCTTTTCACATTGTGTATGAAGCTGTAGGTGCTCCAACACCTCTCTGCAAAAGAAGTATTCACAACCTGTGATAGAACTTTTTTTTTTGAATTTTGGCAAAAGTCCATGGCCGCCATATGTTTCCCACCATGTGAGAGCATCAAATCTGTTTCTGTCTTCCGTTGCATGGAAGGTACCAAACAAATCAGTGCCACTGAAGTATCTGCCTATTTCAAGGTGCACAGCTGCACATTCTTCCCTGTCAGGTATCAACTTTTCCAATGCTTGCAAATATCCACTAGTTACCTCTGCATCTAAATGGGGTTTGGTCCTAATCCCACCCCCTGGTGCAGGTTGGCCCAACCAAGATGTAGAGTAGTATTTTGGCGTAAGGATATACGCCAAGCAATATTCCACCGTACACACACAAAATCGTGAATCATTTTGTACAAGTTGGGATCTCTGTTATGAACAATATCTTTTATTTGCCCCAACACGGTATCCATCTGCTCATACACCTCGCCAATCACTGGTTTGTCTGCATCTGCAAACTGAATCATGCGATAAATGGGCTTGGCGAAATCCAACACTTGCCTCACACTTGTCCAAAACTAACCATCAAGAGCAGCCTCCTCTACCAGTTCAAAACCTTGCCTGTCAGTTGCATTTGTAGCCCTTTCCTTTAATATTTGCCAATGTGGACTTGATACCATGCTAGCCAATGACTCTCTTACCTTCAAAAGGTGCCTGAAGGTGAGGTAATAGCTACCAAATCTAGTCTTTCCAATCTTCAACAACTCCAATCTCGAGTGACTGCGGAAAAGGCCATGTGTATTGCTATGATTTGTAATAAATTTTATCATTTCTTTGCCTTTCTTGTAGAAATCACCAATCCATTGGTATTGTGCATTTTTGTTCTTGACAACATCATGCATCAGAAGGTACAATGTGTGAACCAAACATTCAGACCAAAATATGTTGGGGTATTTATCCTCAATAATTGCTCCCGTTGCCTTACAATTAGGAGCATTATCAGTGATGACTTGGATGACATTGTATGGCCCAATACGGTCAATTGTTTCAAGTAATGCTTCTGCAATGTTGATGTCGGTCCTGAACTTGTCTGAGTAATCATGTGCAGTTAGAAAGATGGCACCACTAACAGACACAGCAAGAACACTTATCAATGGTTTGCCTTTTACATTTGTCCATCCATCAAATACAATGGACACCCCATGGTCAGTCCAAGAACTTGTCATTCTATACAAAGAATGTGATATTTTTGCTTTTTCATGATCAAGTCCAACGGTTCTTGCCTTGTCATACCCAGGGCTCTTGTATCCTTTAGGGGCATCATTTATGGCAGAAACCATTTCGTGCCAATAAGGTGAGCGAACAACATTGAATGGTATCCCACATGCATAGAGAGACCTGTAAACCTTAGAATCCACATCATTCCTACACCCCTCATCAAGGAAATCTGATATGGTTCTACGCCTTAAACCTGATGACCCTGTGCCTCCATATCCACTGCCTTGGGAGGATGCTGAAGGAGTTCTTTGTGCTTGTGATTGTGAGCTTGGTTCAAAGAAACCCCTTGTTTTTTTTTATTTGTATTGGGCTTCCTCCTCTTCCCTTATGTATTTGGCTCTATCCGTTGCTGACACCGCTGGACAAGTTTTGATTCCTATTTGTTTGTCTCCATCCCATGGCCTTTTCCCGCAGAGGTGTTTTCTAGCACGGGTGTATGAACCTGTGTAATCATTATTGCAATGGGGGCAATGAAATTTAGTGGTTCCACCCCCTTTCCCTACTTCAGGCCTGTTAACATATTCCACAATGGGGTTTGGTCTTGTTTAGTTTTTTGAGAGTCATGTTCACCCTCCTCCGGCTCCTCCTCACAGGGGTTTTCATCAAATCCACTTTCTCCAGCTTCTTCATCCCCCTCTTCATTTTGGCCCCTCCGTTTCCTACTCTCCAACGCCATAATAACCATAAAAGGGACCAAGAAGAGGAAATTCCCAAGAAATATAGCCAGGTCCATGATGTTTGATATTTGTAGGTTTTTGAATCTGCAAATTAATTTAATTTATTTAGATTAATTAATTTAATAATTTTAATCTATTAATTTAATTTAGATTCATAATTTTTTTACTAAATATAGTTAATAAACTAAATTAAACTACCTAAATTACTACCTAACTAAATTAAACTAACTAAATTACTAAGTTACTTACCTCTCTGCAGGCTTGCTCCTTGCTCCTCGGCACTTGCTCCTCTCTTCTCCTCGCTCCTTTGCTCTTGCTCTCCTTGCTCTGGCTCTCATTCAAGTAATAATGAAATGTTTGTTTGCCCCATTGGGCTTTTAAAACAATTTTTTTTTAATTGGAAAAAAATTTCGCGTCCGCGGCTTTTTTTCCGCCTAGAACGCTCCCGGCTTTGGGGGATTCGCTCCCGAAGCGAATTTTTAACACTCGGGAGCAATCGGGAGAGTTCGCTCCCCGATCGCTCCCGAGCGTTAAAAATCGCTCCGGGAGCAACGGGAGCGATGTCGCTCCCTAAATTGGCAGGGAGCGCAAATTTTTTTATCGGGAGCGCACTCCCGAGCCGCCCCCGCCCGGAGCGCGGATTGGGAGCGGGAGCGATGGGGGGGGGGAGCACTCCCCCCAACGCTGATAAGAACTCTAGCCATTTCTCACCAATCCCTTTTAAAGGTACTACCTTTGTCTGCACATTAGCATCAACATATGAATCATCCTGAGACGCATCATCCATGGAATCTTTCTTTCCATTTCTGCCATCTTCTCTTTCCACTTTCGTCAGCTTTTATGGAAGCATTGTTGGATTCAAAGTCCAACATCTTTCAGCAAGATTCCCTTGCTTATGTCAGTAAGTGCAACACATGTGCATTCTCTTGACAGCATGATTTGCCTTGTCCACTGGACCTTTGGCTTTTTGTTTCTTTTCCTTCAAAAGTTTCATGTATGTGGCCATTCTCTTCCAACATATAGAAACATGATGGTTATCCAAACCACAAAAGGAACATGTAATTCTTTTCCCATATCTATGTGAAAATTTATCATGCTTTGCAAAATCAAAAGGAATGTGTTTAGAACTAGATTTATACCTGCCTCTTTCACCTTTATTGCCTTCATGAGGAGGTGAAGCAAATGAAGAAGTGGCTCCCTGTGGAACACCATCAATCTCTTCAAGGTTGTTAGAGTTTTCACAACTCTCTAGTTCAAGTGTGTGCTTCTGAACACCTGCATCCTGCAAATGATGTTTCAAGCTATTGCATTCCTCGTAAATACAACCTTCACACTCTTGAAGACCTGTAATGCAACTCCTTCTTGGAGCTGTTTTAATGGTCTTCATGGTAGCTTTGGAACTTTCTCCATAAGCTTGTCCATAGCCAAGACCCAAATACTTAGGCCTTTCCTCAACCATTATTGGTTCAACAATACCTTGTGCATGCTTTCCCAAGCCCTTTCCTTCATAGCCCATCTTGGACATTAGCTTGGAACCTATGCCTCTAGTATGTTTTTCAAAAAAACCAATATAAGCATTCTCAGAAGAATTTGAAGACAAACTGGACTGGTTTACCTCTTCTTCAAGCTGATACTTGACCAAGGCTTCTTTGGCAACAAAGAGTTGTGACTCCAACTCATGCATCCTCTTCAGGTTCATATTTGCAATATGAAATTGCCTCTCCATTTCTTGTAGTCTGTCAGAAAGCAATTGCTTCTCTTCCTTCATGGAATTCAACTGCTCTCTAAGTACGCTGCTCTTTCTTCCATCCTCATACATTTCTCTCATTTTTTCCCATTTGAGTTGCAGCAAATTCAGGACGAGACAATCTCTGCAATGGGGCTATTTCTAGGAACATCCTTGGACTTTCATTTTCCTCAGTGAGGAATACTAGACTTAGGAGTATCCAAAATCAATTTTGGATCACTATGCTAGGATGATAT
The DNA here is from genome assembly GCA_031772625.1 of Pinus tabuliformis. NCBI lineage: Eukaryota > Viridiplantae > Streptophyta > Pinopsida > Pinales > Pinaceae > Pinus > Pinus tabuliformis. Next base: position 661,435,441 of record CM062810.1, on the reverse strand, counting down.
TGATCTAGGATCAATTGGAATTGATTTCGGATCAATAAGAGTGGTATGATACACTCTCTTTATTTGGAACTGATTTCGGATCAGTGAGAGTGGTATGATACACTCTCTTTATTTGGAACTGACTTTGAGTCAGTAAGAGTGGTTTGACACACTCTCTATTTGGAACATTTCGGATCAGTAAGAGTGGTATGTGACACTCTCTTTTATATGGGATTGACTTCGGGTCAGTAGAGGATGGTATGATACATTCTCGATCACTTCTTCTTCTTCATAGTTTAGCAGAGCAAAGCAGTGCAAGGAACTGAAGGCAGAGATAGTATAGTCTGGCAGATGGATTAGCATATGGAGTTCTCCCTAGTTGAGAGGGAGTGTTAAAATTGGCAACTGAGGCCAAACTCCATATGGGTCATCTTATTTATGGCGGTTGATATTTTTCTTGGATTCCTCTCGTCGAGAGGTGTAGGATTGATCTAAATATCATCCAATTCTAACATGTATTCATGGAGATATGAATTTATTTGTTTTATGGGACAATTCGTCAAGGTTAGCCAGCAACCAAATTGCCCCCACTTGTGCTCAATGTTTTAGCATAAAAAGAGGTGGCTTGCTAGTCATTTGGACACACACTCTTCTTGTGATCTCTTCCTCTCCACTTGTCTTTGGGTTTTGGTGGGAGGAGAGATCCTAAGGATATGCATTGCCCTAATAGGAGCTGCCCTAGATGTTGCCATGGGAAAGAAGGACCTACGTTGCCCTAAAGAAGATGCCCTAGCCCCTAACGCTGGCATGGAGACAAAGGCTTAACACAAACAAGAAAATGGGCTTCTAATATGTAATATTCCTAATTAGCCATGGCTAATTGGAATATTCGATTTTGCCCAATTTTTGTCTTCTATAGTTATTTATAAATAAAAAAGTGAGGACGGCGGACATAACTCAGTTTAAGAATAAAAAGTCACTTCCTACTAGCACAACGTTGTGACTTAAGGAGGAACGAAGGGGGCCAAAGGGGGACGCAGAAATGGGGCCCACGCATACACATGGAGGGACTACACAGGATGGAAGAACACATGGCAAGAGGGGAATCACGCAGGAGGAGGTGAGCCTAGGGATTGTGAGAGGCAGAGGCTATAAAATAAAGAGGAGCCCCCTCATTTTGGATCATTCTGGCTATAAGCATTTGTGATAGTCATTTCGACTTAGAGCATGCTGGCTGTTTAGCTAGTCTGCAACACTGTTTAGTGCATTGAGTGTCTCCGTTCGGAGATCTCACCCTTGGCCCTAGGGGACTTCGAGTGCCTACTCGGGCAAGGTATTTCCATTGGCATTCCAGCAGTAGATTCATCAGAATTTCAGCAGCAATTCCATCAACATTTCAGCAGCAGTTTCATTAGCGTCTTTGAGGAACTGCGCATAACCCCAAGGGGGTGATTTTCGGGGGTTGACCATTTCAGAAAAGCTTTCTGGGTTTTTCTAGGTTTTTTTAGTAGAGTCTGATTCCCGAGTTTCAGCCTTTTCTGAGGAGGGGAGCATCCCCAAATCCTCATTCAATTTCCAGCAGCAGCAGCAGCACGGCAGTTTCCCAGCAGCTGGGACGCAGATCAGTGTGAGGCCATTCCAGGAAAGCTTTCTGGATTTTTCTGGGTTTCTTGAGTAGAGCCCGAATCCAGAGTTTCAACTTTTTCTGAGGAGGGGAGCAGCCCCAAATCATCATTTGTTTTCTAGCAGCAGCATCCACGCAGAGAGGCCATTCTTGTCATTCTGAGAGTATTTCTTCACTTGCCTTGTGCAAGTCGAGGTGCCATCTGTCTAATCACCTCTTGTACTCATTTATTGCTCAGTATAATAAAATGGCTTAGCATTTCTCGCTGCATTTCTTATGTATCTGCTTATATTTCCGGTTTACATTATTATATGTTGTTCCACTGTTATTTTATCACTTCTAGGTTATTATATCATTTGCACATATTTGGTTGGAGTTTTTGCTGGGGTTTGAGGAATATTCTAGGTTAGGAATATTACAGTGGTATCAAAGCATAGATCTGGCTCAGCCTGTGGAGCTAGCAATCTATGACACCGAGGGAAAAACCCTATATCTGTTACAGAGGTCAGAGATACAGAGACACTGGGCATAGGTTGGAGAATACCTACGGAGAGGGAGATTGTGTTCCTGTGGCAGACGCAGAACAAGAGGAACCTGTGGTAGATGCAGAACAGAGAGAGCCAGTAGTGGACACAGAGCAGATGGCAGACGAGGACGGGAAGAGATTTGCAGATATGCTCCTCAAATCAGTGCAGGATCTGTCGAGGCAGATTGAGGTGATGGGGCAGAGATTCACGGCAGTAGAGGCCAGACAGCGAGAGAGCCCACGAGTTTTTCAGATCGGTGAGGGATCAGGTGCATCCCATCACTTGCCAGAGCAGCATGATACTACGCAGCAGGGGGCCTCACATGCCCCTACACGCTCTACCATGCCCACCTTCTTAGGAGTAGACACGAGGGCCGCAGCCCAGCAGGGGCAAAGCCCAGACATATGGGCGATTATTTTGCAAAGTACCAGGCCTATGGGCAGGGGTTCAAGGAAGCCCTCTCATTCAAAGATTTTGTTCAGCTCCAGCGGGATAGTAGACCCCACGACCATCACAGAGGATACCGGCATTACCATGATGGTGACACCCACCATGCAACGAGTAGATTCCACTTGCCTACACTTGATGGTTCATCAAACAGTTCGGCAAAGTCTTGGGTGGAGAAGCTGGACATTTATTTCCAACTTAACCAGATGTCGGAGACAGAGGCCATCAAGGTGGCAACATTGCATTTGGATGTTGAGGCCCAAGATTGGTGGTTTCATGGGATGGTTACACTAGGGCACTCCACAGTGACGACATATTCCGAGTTTACCAGGAGACTAATGGAGCGATTTGATCGGAGGGATCTAGAGCAGCATTTTGTTGAGCTGACAAGGCTCAAACAGACAGGGAGCCCAGAGACCTACATTGCAGATTTCTTGAGGGTCTTTGTGATGGTGCCAGACCTATCCACGGCACGGAGGGTCTATATGTATGTTGAGGGGTTAGCAGAGCCACTTCGGGGTCTAGTCCGATCCACTAGACCAGCGACGCTCCAGGACCCTATCAGCAGGACTTGGGACTTACAGGATGTCTTACCCAGGACCCGGACACCTTACCCCAAGAAACAGACTTTCCAGTCTAAGGGGAAGGATGTGAGGATTCCACCTCCAAAGGGGAATCCAAGACGAGTACAACTTGATGATGATGCCAGGAGGGAGCTGAAGAAGAAGCGGTTGTGCTTCACTTGTCAGGAGCCATGGGCACCAGGACATAGATGTGCTGTTGGTAAAGCACATTTTATTGAGGTCTTCTCCGAGAGCAGTGGAGAAGAGGATGACGAGGAGGATGTGGAGGCAGGAGATAGCCATGCCATACAGGGACCTTTGCCACCTCCACCACCAGTAGCAGGTGGTGCATCTTTTGCACCCACCGGAGGGGCCCTTGCAGCGTTGCGGGGAGTTCCCAAGTATCTGACGCTACACGTACGATGGATAGTACGTGGCCAGTGCGTATCAATTTTGCTTGATAGTGGGGCAACCCACAACTTCATCGATGCCCAGATGGTTGAGCGAAGAGGTATACAGACAGAGAGCTTCGATGGGTTTTCAGTATTGGTCCTAGGAGATCAGACTATGATGTGTGCTCGTTATGTTCCAGAGCTATCAGTGACAATGGGCACCTACACATTGACTGACCACTTTTTCGTGGTCGATATTCCGGACACCAACATGACACTGGGTGTTCAGTGGCTCATCACTCTAGGGAAGGTCATGACAGATTAGAAGACCTTGGAGATGGAGTGGGATGATGAGAAGACAGGGAGGCATAAGAAGATACGGGGACAACACACATATCCGCCTCAGACTGTTTCGGCTCATCGGATGGAGGCAGTCTTCCGAAAGGGAGACATAGAGTGGGTAGTAGAGCTACCTACATTAGAGGTAGGGACTACAGGGCAAACGGTACATCCAGAGATACAGTCCATCCTTGACTGGTATGCTATAGTGTTTGGGGAGATTCCGCCATGAAAGCCACCGGACCAGGGGTTTGAGCACACTATCGAGCTTAAGCAGGGCATCCAAGCAGTGATCACCACCCCCTATAGGCACCCCAAGGCCTGTCGGGACGAGATCGAGTGGGCTATCCAGGAGTCGCTAGCTCTTGGGCACATTCGACCGAGCACGAGTCCTTTTGCTTCTTCTGTGGTGTGGGTGAAGAAGAAGGACGGTACATTGAGGATGTGCATCGAATACAAGGCCCTGAACAAGAAGACTCTAAAGAACAGGTATCCTATACCCAGGATCGATGAGTTGATGGACGAGTTGAGGGGAGCACGATTCTTCTCAAGATTGATTTGAGATCTGGGTACCATCAGATTCGCATGAGGGAGCAGGATATTCCCAAGACCACCTTTAGGTGTCACTATGGACATTGAGTTCTTGGTGATGCCTTTTGGGCTAACCAACGCCCCAGCTACATTTCAGTCCTGCATGAATCACATCTTCCGTAGTCATTTGAGGAAGTTTGTGTTGGTATTCTTCAATAATATTCTCATTTACAGTAGGACTTGGGAGGAGCATCTCCAGCACATTGAGACAGTACTGTGTATCTTACAGGAGCAGCAGTTCTATGCCAAACTCTCCAAGTGCAAGTTTGGGTTGACGAAGATGTTGTATCTGGGACACATCATAGGGGTGGATGGAGTGAGGGTCCACGAGGAGAAGATCAAGGCCATCAGGGAATGGCCGAAGCCGAGAAACGTGATGGAACTTCGAGGATTCGTTGGCTTTTGCACTTATTACTGGAAGTTCGTCAAAGGTTTCTCACAGCTTGCTGCAACCCTGACAGATTTGACGAAGAAGGGGGCATTCAGTTGGTCAGATATATCGCGGCGAGCCTTTGACAATCTCAAGGAGGTTATGAGCAGCTGCCCAATGCTTGAGTTGCCAGATTTTACGCAGCGATTTGTCGTGGAGTGTGATGCATCGGGAGGGGATTGGCACAGTATTGATGCAGGGAGGTCACCTGATAGCATTTGAGAGACAGAAGTTCCTTCCACACGAGAGGTTGTATTCCATATACGACAAGGAGATGCTGGCCATCATGCATGCATTGGCTAAGTACCAGCAGTATTTGGTAGGCAACAGGTTCAGGGTGAGGACCAATCACAACAGCCTCAAGTTCTTTTTGGAGCAGAAGCAGCTACAGGAGAGGCAACAGAAGTGGATCAATAAAATCCAAGCATATGACTTTGATATTGAGTATGTCAAAGGTAGGAACAATGTGGTAGCAGATGCCCTTTCACGTAGACCAGCCACGTTGTCTCTTACGAGCTTGCATACAGATTGGAGGGCTTGACTCTTAGTAGAGTACTCCAAGGACAGGTTTGCTTGTGAGGTTCTGGATGGGCAAGTGGCAGATGACAGGTACAGGGTGGTCGATGAGATCATCTACTATAGGGACCAGATCTTCTTGACTGAGGGGTCTCAGCTCAAGAAGAAGATACTCCAGGCATCACATGATTCCCCATTGGCAGGACATCAGGGTTTTACCAAAACCTACAGGGCCATTAGGGAGAGGTTCTCATGGAAGGGCCTCAAGGAGGACGTACTCCAACACATCCGGGAGTGCGATGTTTGCCAGAGGAACAAGGGAGAGATGAGCCATCCTGCAGGATTATTGCAGCCTCTTCCCATTCCGGAGAGGAAATGGGAGAGTATTTCGATGGATTTCATCACAGGGTTGCCCATGGTGCAGGGCAAGGATTGCATCTTTGTCGTCATTGATCGACTGACGAAGTATGCACATTTCTTTGCCATATCCGCACACTATACAGCAGCACAGGTGGCCGAGTTGTTCTTCAAGGAGATCTTCAGGCTACATGGTCTTCCTAAGACCATCATCAGTGACAGGGACAGCCGTTTCATGGGTGGGTTTTGGCAGGAGTTTTTCCGATTGGTGGGGACGGAGTTGACACCGAGTACAAGTTATCATCCACAGATAGATGCGCAGACAGAGATAGTTAACAAGTGGCTAGAGGGCAACTTGCGTAACTATGTCAGTGGGCAGTAGCGAGCATGGTTGAGGTGGTTGCATCTAAAGGAGTACTGCTACAATACTTCACATCACATGTCCATTGGTATGTCACCATTCTATACTTTATATGGGTATCATCCTTTATCTTTTGCTAACGTGATGTTTGGTGATAGCAAGGCTCCTAGAGACAAGATATGGATCCAAGAGAGTCAGGATATTCTCTGAGCTCTCAAGGATACCATGGCTACAGCACAGAGCCAGTAGAAGCTGTATGCCGACACGGGTCGGGTGGAGAGGCAGTTCCAGTTAGGGGACATGGTCTACCTACGGTTACAGCCATACTGACAATTGTCACTAAAGCAGAAGGGGGCTGAGAAGCTTAAGCCCTGCTTTTATGGGCCGTATAGGGTGATACGTAGGGTTGGACAGGTTGCATATGAGTTGGAGCTGCCCCAAGGCAGCAAGATTCATAACGTTTTCCATGTATCATGCCTGAAAAAGGCATTGGGGCAGCAGGTGACAATGACAAATGAGCTACCACCCATGGATGACGAAGGGCATTTGGTATTGCAGCCGAAGGCTAACATTGATACCAGGGAGAGGCAGTTGTGGAGCAGGACGGTTCGGGAATTCTTGGTGAGGTGGAAGAATTTGCCGGATGAGGATGCCACTTGGGAGAGTGAGAAGATCTCGCATCATTTATCACTTCAGTTGCTTGAGGACAAGCAACATTTTGCCGGGGGAGAGTGTAATATTCCTAATTAGCCATGGCTAATTGGAATATTTGATTTTGCCCAATTTTTGCCTTCTATAGTTATTTATAAATAAAAAAGTGAGGACGGGGGACATAACTCACTTTAAGAATAAAAAGTCACTTCCTAGTAGCACAACGTTGTGACTTAAGGAGGAGCCAAGGGGGCCAAAGGGGGACGCAGAAATGGGGCCCACGCAGACACATGGAGGGACTGCGCAGGAGGGAAGAACACATGGCAAGAGGGGAATCACGCAGGAGGAGGTGAGCCTAGGGATTGTGAGAGGCAGAGGCTATAAAATAGAGAGGAGCCCCCTCATTTTGGATCATTCTGGTTATGAGCATTTGTGATAGTCATTTCGACTTAGAGCACACTGGCTGTTTAGCTAGTCTGCAGCATTGTTTAGTGCATTGAGTGTCTCTGTTCAGAGATCTCACTCTTAGCCCCGGGGGACTTCGAGTGCCTGCTCGGGCAAGGTATTTCCATTGGCATTCCAACAGTAGATTCATCAGCATTTCAACAGTAGTTCCATCAACATTTCAGCAGCAGTGTCATCGGCGTCTTTGAGGAACTCCGCAAAACCCCAAGGGGGTGATTTTCGGGGGTCGACCATTTCAGAAAAGCTTTTTGGGTTTTTCTGGGTTTTTTTGAGTAGAGTCTGATTCCCGAGTTTTAGCCTTTTCTGAGGAGGGGAGCAGCCCCAAATCCTCATTCGTTTTCTAGCAGCAGCAACAACACAGCAGCAGCATCCACGCAGAGAGACCATTCTTGTCATTCTGAGAGTATTTCTTCACTTGCCTTGTGCAAGTCGAGGTTCCATCTGTCTAATCACCTCTTGTACTCATTTATTGCTCAGTATAATAAAATGGCTTAGCATTTCTCGCTGCATTTCTTGTGTATTTGCTTATATTTCCGGTTTACATTATTATATGTTGTTAACTTGTTCCACTGTTATTTTATCACTTCTGGGTTATTATATCATTTGCACATATTTGGTTGGAGTTTTCGCTAGGGTTTGAGGAATATTCTAGGTTAGGAATATTACATAATGTTGTTCTAAGTTTCTAACGCTGCCCTAATGAAGCCCTAGCATTTCCTTATTAAAGAAACCTTAATGTTGCCCCAATAGAAAGACCTAGCCGCAGTCAAGTAGAAGGTTTCTATACCCAGGAAGCTGTAGTCCTAATGGGAGGACTACAGTCTTACCCTAGCCACAATGAATGACAAGATTTGGCCGCAGTCCTAGGGAATCTCTAGAGCTCCAATATGTTTCCTGAATGGTTCCTAATTTGCAGTCTCAAGTCTGCCCTAGCCGCAATAAAAGAGAAGGTTACAGTCACCAAAATAGAGGACTATAGCAACTATCCATTTAACCGTAGTCAAAGGAGGGCTAGTATCAGCCTTCAAGGAGGTCATCATGGCTATAGTTGGAGAGGACCCTATCAGCCAAATGATGAAGGAGATGTTGTAAGGAAAGTCAACTATCATTCTAGAGGATATGTACTTATGTCACTTTGTTGTAGGTGACAGCATGGCTCATTTAGGAGTACTGAAGAAGGGTGACTGTAGCCTTAGGAGGGATGTTGCAGCTGATGTGAGAAGGCTGGTAGGACTTCATTGATGCCCTAACTAGTCCATTGTGAAGGTTGTCTGAATTGCTGTTTGAGTCCAGCGATGCAGCAAACAACAGCATGATATGATATGATGTGACAACATTGTAATAAGGTGCAACATGATGATGAATGTTGCAACATGATGATGGGCATAGTAATGAAGTGTATCATAGCATGATGAGTGCAGCACAAATGTAACAAAGTGCAACACAGTGATGATGAATGCGGCAATGAGGTGCAACAATATGATGTATTGCAGCAACAGAATTGTGATATACTACAGTATGCATTGAGTGCATAAAGGGTACAACATAGTGCAGCATGAAGGATGCAACAGAATGTTGATGAAGTACAACATGATGGGCACAACATGATGATTGGAAGCAACTCAGTGATTGAGTGCAGCACAGTGGCGGGTGCAACATGATGATGAGGTACAACACAGTGATGGGTGTTGCATGGTGATCGAGTCACCTTGGAGGATCAGTTGAAGCAGTATGCCTTCACCTGAGTTCATATCAGCTACCTCATGTGCCATCTTCTTAGAAAAGATCTCTGCTCTTATTTAGATAAGTCAAGATGTTGACTTCTGATGTATATGTATTATCTCTCTCTCTGCTGAACTATTGAAGAACATATAAGAAGAATTGATCAAGGGTTCCCCACATTGGGCTTTGTCCTTAGCTAGCGCCACATCTTGTGTCCTCTTGTCTTGGCATGTTTTCTGCGATTTATGTTTATGTTCTATCTGCATTTTATTATCATACTAAATGTGATTGCTAATCTAGAATTGATATTGAGCTAATATGGAAAATTGAAGTAAATTTTCTCTCAGCATAGAACATACCTAAAATTAACTACATGCCATCGTTAAGAGCATGTTGATGCAGATTTTCAAATGGTTGCAATGCACGTTCACATTGTTTTCAAGATTGATGTTGCACTCTGGTGACAATGTGCTAGCGAATTCTGACGCATATTAGTTTTGACAGGCTAGCAGAGGTGTACCCCATGTAGAGAGATGATAATATGAAACCACTGTGTGTACTGGACTTACCTTCTATTTTTTATTTTGCATGAGGCCAAATGACCACAAGGAAATATTTTGGCTACTTTTGGTATATGGACAGACTTGCAATTGAAGTGTTGATCTTAGAGGATATCTTGCCTATTTTAGAATATGTAGAATTTATACCTCCTAGTAGATGCAACATTTGATCCTCTTAATATCTATTTTAGCGTGTCTTAGTTATGAATTGAACAAAGTGGATGCATCACCTTGGTGGTTGTTTCTTGTTTATGTTTTGGTTGGACTGCACATATGAGGGAACACTCCATGCAGGCCTTTAGATCTATTCATGCACCCTAGTTGTCAGGAGTTATGGACATACTTTTAGCAAGTTAATAGGGTGCACTAATTTGGATTGGAAGAAGGTAGTGGAATATTGCATGCGAGAATGAGGATGCACTTCATTGAAGATAAGTTATTTTTCTTGTTTTTAGCAGTGTTGCGAATATCAGCAATATATCACCAACATCATGATATATAATGATTCTCCCAAATTGATGATATTATTGCTAGAAAAAGTCGTGATTTTTTTAAATTTTGAATATATCATAAAATATTGGAAAAATATTGCTAGAAGTTGGAAAATATCTGCTGAGTTGGCAGATTTTTGCATTTCTTTGGATTTGTTCCCTCAGTTTGAAGAGGGAAACCAAGGGCTTGAGAACAAAGAGATTATTCATGGTTACATTTTCCCATAAAAGGACTGGGGAGGGTTGCTCTAGATGTTCAAAAAATTACAAAAAATTGAATAATTTTTTTATGTTTTAAGTCAAAAAAAAATTCTGATATTTTTTGAAAGTTTCCTCGATGTTGCCAATATTTTTTTTTGGGGGCTATATACACTGACACGATGCTCACAACGTTAGTTTTTCACACATCAAACTTTCAAAGTAGGCATGGGTAGCCTACTTTTAAGCCCATTCATGTGTTGAGGTCACAGCATGTGTGAAGGCAAATTATCTAGAGAGTTTGATCATCATTTAAACACCTAAAGAGAGGCACACTTCAGACCTACATTCAGATCCATGCATACACCTAGATTTCAGTAGTTGCATATCCATTTTTAACAGCCAATTAGGATGCAACCAATAGAACAGTGACACATCTATACCGAATAGTATTATGGTATATGCACTTTTCAATATGATAGAATGAGGACACATTCTTCAAGAAGACCTAGGGTTTATCAAATGATGAAGAATTAACTATAAGAGGGTTGGATAATATTTAATGAAATTTGATCTTTGTTTTTCTTACTTGTAATTGCCTATTGAGGCCTTAATGATAAATGATAATTGAACAACCAGTCTACTTTCTATGTGTTGACATTTTTGTATCAAACCAAATGATTTCATAGGGTGTGGGTTTCCTCATCCTCGAAATAATTCGGTTTTGCAAACCAAAGTTGTTTCTCTCAACCCCAAAATTTCAACAGTAAAAGATTATTTTGCTTGTTTAGATTAAGGTATCGGAGTCATCAAGATAGGTCTATGAGCAGATTATGTAAATTAGTGTAGGGATCCTCTTATCCCAACGACATAGGGATTAGAACATTTTGATGCAGCGAGATTCATTAGAAGAAAATAGCTCACTAGATTTCTCGATCACCATGTTGGAAAACGTAACTAGTTTTGATCTTCATAATTGTTAATGTACTCAAATCATTATGTATATCTTATGTTACAAGAAAAAGAAGAAAGACATATTATTTTTGAGCATGGGTTTCATGCTCCTTTTTTATGGTTATCTAGGTCAAGCATGTTTTTCATGCTTCTAGGGTTTGTCATGTCAAAAGAATATTTATCATTTATAAGACCCTATTGGGTGTTGAAGAATGTAACTAGTTGTTAAAATTTGGGTACCCTAGGACAAGTGCTTCCCTAAGGCTTTGATCTTTGGCCTAGGGAAAAGTGTCCAAATTTATTTGTAATTTTTTCCTAAAGTGACTTTATAAGTGATAAAGTCAATTTGATTTAAAAGTGATTTTATAAGTGGTAAAGTTACATTCTAATTTTAAAGCGACTTTATTAAAGTTAATGAAGAATTTGAAAGTGAAAATGTGACTATGGAAATAAAAGGCTAAGTGGGTCTTTATTTAAGTGGGTGAGTTGAAAAATAGAAAGTGAGAATTAAATGCACATTTATTTTCATCCCTAAATCTAAATGAATCTCGGCCATTACATCTTAGAGTAACCCAAAAAGTCATTTGGAGAGTGAAAGGAAAAGAAAAGAGAAAAAGATCAATTCATTCTTTCATGAACATTTGAGAGAAAGAGAAGAGAGAGCAAGGTGAAAATTTATGAGCAGTAAGTGAAGGAGAGCAACAAGAAGACATTTCAGCAAATTTGGGCAGCAACATTTATTTGCACGCATCCCAAGGCAAAACCGTACAGCAGGAGAAAGGCAAAAAAATCGAGGAAGAGGGACAGTAGCAAGGGCACGAATTTCGAGGTAGATTTGGGCACGATTTTTGAAGCAATCGTACTGTTGAAATTTGTACAGTCCATACCTTGGCATGTTTTTCAAGGCGGTTCATACAACACTTAATGTTGTTTTATTGCTAGAAAATTTTTGTTTTGTTGTTCGCTGATTGGCACGATTTTTGAGGTGGAGTTCAAGCACGGAAATCTTAATAAGTTGTAATTTGTGTTCGCTGGAATTTTTACTGTGTACTTCAGTTTCTCTGTAAAAACATTTTTAGAAATAAAGAAGAGCTCTCAAACTGGTTTCCCCAAGAGTTGTAGGGGGTTTTTCCAGGGTCACATTGACAAAAAATCAATGTGTTAAATTTTGTGTGTGGCTGTCATAATTTTGTTGTGTTTTATTTCTGCGATCTTAGCAGTTGTGAAATCTCTAAATTTGTGTTTACAGAAAAATAGTCATTTACAGATTTTAGAATTTTTATCATGCTTGGATTTAAAACTAAATGCATGGAGTGATAAGGAAAACTGATAACCAGAGTGGGGTTGAAATTCTTCGTGGTATCAGAGCATGGTTGGCTGAAAAGTGCAGTTTGGGACAGCAAAGTGAAAACTACAGCATGCTGCTTTTTACACAGAAAACGGAAACCTTTACCACAGATTTGAAAATTTTAGTTTAGTAGGACAGTGAAACATGTCTTTGGGTTTGAGTGTTGAAGACAGGTTGGATGGGCAGAACAACTACAGTGCATGGAAAGAGAAAATCCAAAGCATCTTTGAGGAAGCAGAAGCATGGGGCATTATGGTAAATACCACACAGAACCTAGTAGCAATACCTCCTGACTCTGTACAGTTGTAAGAGTTTAACAAAAAGAATGTTAAGACAAAAAGATTGATTATGGAAGGAATCAAAGATCATGTCATTCCTCATGTGAGAGGTGTTGATTTGGGGTGGCATCGGATGTGCTCTAGCCACGAAATTTGGTGGAGAGGTTGAGGCACATGAGATCTCCAATACCTAGAAAGGGTTTGGGCAGATTCTAAACAAATCAAGAAATATTAAAATAATTAATATTTTTAATGGAGTCCCTAAGTCTAAACTTAGGGAAAATAAAATATTAATGTGTATTAATATGAATCTGTGTTAGAATGGTCCAAAAGACATGGATCAAGCTAGATCTAATCTTAGCCGTTGATTAGGGACTTAATCTAGGCCGTTCAGATGCCAACAGGAAAAGTATAAGAGGGGGCTTGAGGGTCACTTGGAGAGTACACCAGATGATCAGTCATTCTATTCTCTAGAGTGGGGTTTGCTAAGAGAGATAGAATTAGTGATCGGGAGAGCAGCTAAGGGGCATTGAGTACAGAGAAACAGAGAAGGCAGAGATTGTGTTGGGAGAGCAACGCAAAAGCCAAGGAGGGTGATGCAGAGCCATCCAGGGCTCACGCAGGGCCACACAGAGGCAGCCAAGTGTTGCGCAAAGCGCCAGAGGGGCCAACGCAACTGACACAGAGGCTCCCAGAGCTAATGCAGGGCCTCTTGGGGCTGATGCAGGACTAGAAAGGCTAAAGCAGGGCCAGCGTGAGATAGAGAGGGGCTGACACAATCCAGTTTGGGCAGACGCTGGGGTTGCAGAGCAGTTTTGCAATGAGGAGTTGCCGGAAGGATTTTCCGGGGTTTCAGCCAAGAGATTTCTCTCAAACTATGAGATATAGCTGCTAAAGAAATTCTCTGTTGGGTAGTCTAGTTTCGGCACCCAGATTGTACTCTAATATTGCTTAATAAGAAAACCCTCAGATAGCTACACCGCTTCTCTCGCATTGGGTTTTTCCGGAGACATTGGTCCAAAAATAATGGTGTTATGTGGTGTGTTTGTTCTTGTTTCTTTTGGTTGCTAATCTGTAATATGTTGAGCATGCACTAGTGTTTATTTTCAGTATTTACTTTATAAATAACTTGTTAAAGAAAAATAACAAGTAGGTAGGAATAAATTAGAAAAAGTGCATAAAGGGTTTCTAAACTAAGTAAACTTAGAAACTTCAACATGGTATCAAAGCGTGATTGCAGATCACAGGAGGACTAAAAAACATCAGCCGAGCGGAGCAATAGCAACAGAAAACAGTTGTCCCGAGGTGACAAAAGTTGTTTTTAGTAGCGCAAAAGCCAAGAAGTGTGACGTAGAACGAGCCGGAGCCACGCAAAAGAAGCCGGGAGCTACGTAGAGCCTCTGAGAGGCCAACGTTGCTGACGCAGAGGGCCAAAGGGTTGACGCAGGGCATCCCAGGGCTGACGCAGAGCCAATGTGAAACAGAGAGGGGCTGACGCAGTTCACAGAGAGGTAGTTTATGGAGTCTAGAAGGCTGCAGAAATATTGTAGAGTGGAGCTGGTGAGGTACTATAGTTAGAATAGTACCTAACAGAGCAGGCCCAAAGGAGTTGTTATCGAGGGTTTCTACCCAAGGAACCTGGATCAGCAGTGCAGTTGCACAAGACGATCAGAGTAGGGGGCATCTTGACAAGCGGCAGAAGGATTTCCAAGAGGGAAATCAGGACTCAGAGGGAGTCCAAAAGAGAACTTCCAAACATGAATTAGAGACTCAAAGGAGTCGAACAGAGAACTTCTAGAAGGGAAGTAGAGGAGCGTTCATGATACTACATGGGGTAAGAGACCAGGATAGACTGGACAAAGCATCGAACTTTACAATCTGAAAGGCCAGAATCTTATCAATGCTAAACAAGAATCATGTCAAGAACTTCGCCTTGAAGGTTATAGCTATCCCAGTCGACCCCAATGATAATGACAAGTACGAAGAGGCGATGGCGAGGGCCAAGTGCATTATCTTTGACGGGGTCAAGGATTATGTGGTACCACATATAGCCGAGAAGGAAACGGCAATTGAGATGTGGGAGGCTCTCAAGAACCTGTACCAGCATACTTCTGTGCAAAGAAGAATGCTGCTCAAGAACCAGATGAGGTCGTATCAAATGAAGAAGGGTTAATCGATTGACACCTTCTTCGGAGCACTAAATGAGATCCCAAACCATTTGACTACTATAGGAGCGACACCGGATCAAGAGCTTATGGTGAGGATAGCCCTGAATGTTGTCTCAGAAGATTGGGAAGTGTTTGTCCAAAGTATCTTGGGCAGAGGGACACTCCTACCTGGGGACGAGATGTGGGGAGCTCTCCGCCAGGAAGAGATCAGATGGCAGTCGAAGACAGGTAGCAGCAGGAAAGGGATCAAGGTCAAGCAGGAGGAGGAGGATGTGGCCCTAGCATCTGAGGGAAAGCAGGAGAAGCAGAAGAAGAAAGATCCCTCCAAGATTAAGTGCTTCCACTGTGGGGAGATGGGTCATTATGCGACCCAGTGCCCAAGGAAGAAGAGTAAGGGAGACTCTTCCGAGACTAAGGCAGCGCCAACACAGGCAGAGAAGGAAGTTTTGATAGACGATGATTGTGCCATGAGTGCACACGTGCCACTTGAGCAAAAGTGGGGAGACATCGAGCTGTAGCCAGGTGGACTACAGGCGATGAGGGGCAGGGCCCTCGAGGTACCTTGCCTCTTGGATTAGGCTTTGCTACGGGAGCCCCGACGAGGAGTAGCAGGACTGGCTGAGTGGGTAGAGACGAATGCAGATGGAGCGGCAAAGAGAGCTACAATGCAGGAGTCCCAAGACAGAGCAGAGTTAGCAAGCTACAGTAGTGCGAGAGGCACAGGAGTGTTGCACCAGTGCAAGAAGGCACAGAGGAGTGTGCAACGGTGTGAGATAAAGGGAGTTGTTGCAGCAACGCAGAGGTCAGAGAGAAGGAGCACTTGTCAGCGGCAAAGGGAGCTTCAATATCAGTGGGTGTCTCTAGCCCAACAAGGAGGTCAGTTGGGAGATCAGTTACTTACTTCTCAGTAACTGAGTTGCAGTGCAGTAGTGGGAAGCACGATGCAACATGATGAGAGGAGGTGCAGTGTGGATGAAGTGCTGGGAGAAAGGACCAGCAGCAACATGGATGCAGAGGGAGCTATTGTACAGATGCAGCAGTGGCAGTGACAGTGACAGTGGCAGAACCATGAGCAACAGTACAGGAGGCATTAGTGCAGAGGATGGTGGGCAGGAAGGCCTAGCATCAACGCAGGGACCGATACCAGATGATTAGGGTGATACTCAGCGAGGAGTATTGCTAGAGCACAGTCCTCGCCAAGAGGGAGTGTTGATTTGGGGTAGCATCGGATGTGCTCTAGCCACGAAATTTGGTGGAGAGGTTTGGGCATATGAGATCTCCAATACCCAGAAAGGGTTTGGGCAGATTCTAAACAAATCAAGAGATATTAAAATAATTAATATTTTTAATGGAGTCCCTAAGTCTAAACTTAGGGAAAATAAAATATTAATGTGTATTAATATGAATCTATGTTAGAATGGTCCAAAAGACATGGATCAAGCCAGATCTAATCTTAGCCGTTGATGAGGGACTTAACCTTGGCCGTTGAAATGTCAACGGGAGAAGTATAAGAGAGGGATTGAGGGTCACTTGAAGAGTACACCAGATGATCAGTGATTCTATTCTCTAGAGCAGGGTTTGTTAAGAGAGATAGAATTAGTGATCGGGAGTGCACTTGAGGGGCATTGAGTATAGAGAAATAGAGAAGGCAGAGATTGTGCCAAGAGAGCAGCACAACAACCAAGGAGGGTGATGCAGAGCCAACCAAGGCTCACGCAGGGCCACGCAGAGGCAGCCAAGTGCTACGCAGAGCACCAAAAGGGTCAGCGCAGCTGACGCAAAGGCTCCCAGAGCTGACACATGGCCTCCTAGGGCTAACACATGCCTAGAAAGGCTGGCGCAGGGCCAGCGTGAGATACAGAGGAGCTGACACAGTCGAGTTTGGGCAGACGCTGGGGTTGCAGAGCAATTTTGTGCTGAGGAGCTGCCAGAAGGATTTTCCAAGGTTTCGGCCAAGAGATTTCTCTCAAACTATGAGGTATAGCTGTTAAGGAAATTCTCTGTTCAGTATTTACTTTGTAAATAACTTGTTAAAGAAAAATAACAATTAGGTAGGAATAAATCAGAAAAGGTGCATGAAGGGTTTCTAAACTAAGTAAACTTAGAAACTTCAACAAGACGAAAGAATTATGCACATGAGATGTGGACAGCCTTGACCAGTGTTTACTAGAGCTCAAATCAAAACAAAAAAATGGTCCTAAAGGAGAAATTGAAGGCCATTAAAATGGCTAAGACTGATAATGCTACAACATACCTCACAAAGATCATTTCAGTGAGAAATGAATTGGCAGCCGTAGGTGAGATCATTGCACCCACTGAGTTGGTGAGGATTGCTTTGAATGGTCTTCCCAAGACTTGGGAGAATTTTGTGGATGGCAGTGTTGCACGGGAAAACCTTCCCCATTGGGAGAGGTGGGATGATTGCATTTAGAATGAGATCAGAAAGAACCATCTTGGGGCAGCCCATAGTTGCGGGGGAGCGCCCCCCCCCCCCCCCCCGAACCCGCTCCCGAATCGCGCTCCGGGAGGGAGCGCGCTCCCAAAATCGCTTCCGGACTTGGGGCAGCCCATAGTTGCGGGGGAGCGCCCCCCCCCCCCCCCCCCCGAACCCGCTCCCGAATCGCGCTCCGGGCGAGGGCGGCTCAGGAGCGCGCTCCCAAAATCGCTCCCGGACAGCCCCCCCCCAAACCCGCTCCCGAATCGCACTCTGGGCGAGGGCGGCTCGGGAGCGCGCTCCCAAAATCGCTCCCGGACGGCGATTTTCGGGAGCACGCTCCCGAAAAAAAATTTGCGCTCCCTGCCATTTTTGGGAGCATTGCAGGGAGCGATCACTCCGTCTCTCCCGGAGCGATTTTTAACGCCCGGGAGCAATCGGGGAGCGATTGCTCCCGATCGCTCCCGGGCATTAAAAAATCGCCCCGGGAGCGTTTCGACGGGCGCCAGGAGCGATCCGGTGGAAAAAAAATTCCGCGGACGCCAAAAAAAATCGAATTTAAAAAAAAATTGTTTTAAAAGCCCAATGGGCCTAAAAAAATTTCATTATCACTTCATTGAGCAAGAGCTTGGAGCAAGAGCAAGAGCAAAGGAGTGAGGAGCAAGTGCTGAGGAGCGAGGAGCAAGTGCCGAGGAGCGAGGAGCAAGCTTGCAGAGGTAAGTAACTTAGTAATTTAGTTAGTTTAGTTAGTTAGATAGTAATTTAGTTAATTTAATTTAGTTTATTGAGTTTAAAAATCATGAATTTAAATTAAATTAATTAATCCCAATAAATTAAATTAATTTGCAGATTCAAGAATCAAAACCCTACAAACATCAAACACCATGGACCTGGCTATATTTCTTGGCATTTTCCTCTTCCTGGTTCCTTTTATGGTTATTATGGCACTGGAGAGTAGGAAACGGAGGGGCCAAACTGAAGAGGAGGATGAAGAAGCTGGAGAAAGTCAAATTGGTGAAAACCCCGGTGAGGAGGAGCTGGAGCAGGGTGAACATGACCCTCAAAAAACTAAACAAGACCAAACTCCATTGTGGAAATATGTTAACAGGGCTGAAACAGGGAGGGGGTGGAACCACTAAATTTCATTACCCCCATTGCAACACTGGTTACACAGGTTCATACACCCGTGCTAGAAGACACCTCTGCGGGAAAAGGCCATGGGATGGAGATAAACAAATAGGAATCAAAACTTGTACAGCAGTGTCAGCAGTGGATAGAGCCAAATACATAAGGGAAGAGGAGGAAGCCCAATACAGATCAAAAAAATCAAGGGGTTTTTTTGAACCAAGCTCACAATCACAAACAACTCCTTCAGCATCCTCCCAAGGAAGTGGATATGGAGGCACAGGGTCATCATCTTTAAGGCGTAGAACCATATCAGATTTCCTTGATGAGGGGTGTAGGAATGATGTGGATTCAAAGGTTTACAGGTTTCTCTATGCATGTGGGATACCATTCAATGTTCTTCGCTCACCTTATTGGCACGAAATGGTTTCTGCCATAAATGATGACCCTAAAGGATACAAGAGCTCTGGGTATGACAAAGCAAGAACCGTTGGCCTTGATCATGAAAAAACAAAAATATCACATTCTTTGAATAGAATGACAAGTTCTTGGACTGACCATGGGGTGTCCAATGTATCTTATGAATGGACAAATGTAAAAGGCAAGCCATTGATAAGTGTGCTTGTTGTGTCTGTTAGTGGTCCCATCTTTCTAACTACACATGATTACTCAGACAAGTTCAAGACCGCCATCAACATTGCAGAAGCATTACTTGAAACAATTGAGCGTATTGGCCCATACAATGTCATCCAAGTCATCACTGATAATGCTCCTAATTGTAAGGCAGCGGGAGCAATTATTGAGGATAAATACCCCAACATATTTTGGTCTGGATGTTTGGTTCACACATTGAACCTTCTGTTGCATGATATTGTCAAGAACAAAAATGAACAATACCAATGGATTGGTGATTTGTACAAGAAAGGCAAACAAATGATAAAATTTATTACAAATCATAGCAATACCCATGGCCTTTTCCGCAGTCACTCGAGATTGGAGTTGTTGAAGATTGCAAAGACCATATTTGGTAGCTATTACCTCACCTTCAGGGGCCTTTTGAAGGTAAGAGAGGCATTAGCTAGCATGGTATCAAGTCCACATTGGCAGGTACTAAAGGAAAGGGCTACAAATGCAGCTGACATGGGAGGTTTTGAAATGGTGGAGGAGGCCGCTCTTGATGGGCAGTTTTGGACAAGTGTGAGGCAGGTATTGGATTTCACCAAGCCAATTTATCACATGAGTCAGTTTGCAGATACAGACAAACCAGTGATTGGCGAGGTGTATGAGCAAATGGATACCATGTTGGGGGAAATAAAAGATATTGTTCATAATAGAGATCCCAACTTGTACAAACTGATTCATGATTGTGTGTGTGAACAATGTAATAGGCTTAATCTTCCACTACATTCCTTGGCGTATATCCTTACGCCAAAATACTACTCTACATCTTGGTTGGGCCAACCTGCAGCAGGGGGTGGGGTTAGGACCAAACCCCATTCAGATCCAGAGGTAACTAAAGGATATTTGGAAGCATTAGAAAAGTTGGTACCTGACAGTGAAATGTGCAGCTGTGCGCCTTGAAATAGGCAGATACTTCAGTGGCACTGGTTTGTATGGTAACTTCCATGCAATGGACGACAGAGATAGATTTGATACTCTCACATGGTGAGAAACATATGGTGGCCAGGGACTTTTGCCAAAATTGGAAAAAAAAGTTCTTTCACAGGTTGTAAATACTTCTTCTGCAGAGAGGTGTTAGAGCACCTACAGCTACATACATAATGTGAAAAGAAACAGACTCAATGAAAACCGAGCAGAAAGCTTGGTTTATGTGCACTACAACTTGAGGTTGTTGAGTCGTTACTGTGATCGGGCTTATGATGATCCCACATATAAAATTTGGGACAATCACCCAGAGGATGACAATTTGGAGGATGGCATTGTACATATTGAAGAACTGGAAGAGGAACTTGTAAGGGATGAAGATGAAGCAGCCATGCGACCTCCACCTCCACCTCCACCATCCAGTAGCAGTGCTCGAGGTCTGAGTCTTGTTCCTTTGCTGTCACCACCTCCATCTACACCCTCACGTGGAGTTTCTACTTCTGGTCGTCGATCTGTGCGGGAGACTCCTAGAAGACCACCACGACCTGCTTATACTCCTGGAGACTCTCATGGCAAGGGCCACATGTAGATTTACAGTTTACTTGTCTTTTTTAGTTTCTAATAGACTTTAGTTTTCATAACTGTTGAGTTTTGAGTCCTTCACTCTTGACTCTTGCCTCTTTCATATCATAATGATATTTTTTGTAAACAATATATCACTGTGACAATGAAAATTTGAAGTTTGAAGTTGGGCCTTGGCAATTATAACTCATTGGTAATGATTGTGAATTATGAATATGATGCTTCGTGAAAGACTAAAGTTGTTTCATTTCATTCCATTATTCATGTTTCATTTTATAAATTTATAACATTCATATCATGTTAACAATTAGAAGTTAGAACTTAGAAATATCTTAGATATTACTTCTTGTAATGGTTAAACTTAGCTTACAAGTACAACTTTGGTGATCAATGATGATAAATGTTATTGAATATTCAATTTTGAAAGCTTGAAGTTGAAACTTTAAGATTGAATTTGATGAATCATGATTCATGAGACTCAATATGTTGCAGTTGTAATATGTATTTTACTAACTTGTGGACATGGTTGATGACGATTATAATTTCTAGATGATTGATGTGATATGGTTCAATGATCAATCTATGTTTTTTTATGTTTTTTATGTCTAATTCATCATTCTACATGTTTTTGTTGACATATATGTATCAAAAATTAAAAAATATATATATTTTTAAAAAATCGCTCCCGAATTCGCTCCTAAACTGGGAGCTTCTGAAAATGGTCGCTCCCGCTCCCAAGCAACATGGGGGCAGCGAAACATGTGGAGGAGAATGACAATATGGCATTGTTAGCAAGAGGCAAGAAGGGCAAAGCAAAGAAACAAGCTTCCAACAGTGGAGGCAAAGGCAAAGATAAAGTAAAGCAGTAGAACAAGGAGAAGGACTATTCCAAAGTCAAATGTTGGAACTGTCAAAAATTGGGGCACTATGTTGTTGTGTGTCCAGAGAAGAACAAGAAAGAGAGAGACAAACCCATGGCAGCTTCTACAGAGATAGAGAGCTTCTCAGAGAGCTTTGATCGGGAGTTTGGGATCATAGCTTGTGAGGCCACTAGTGCAGGATCACTTACCATATAGGTTCAGAGGGAGTCTACACTCCCCGCTACTAGTAGAGCATCTTCTAGCATTTGGTATGTTGACAGTGGCGCTTCCCGCCACATGACAGGAGTTAGAGAGTACTTCTCAAAGCTTTCAGAGGATGATATTGATATGGAGGTAGTATTTGGTGATGACAACATGGTTAGAGCAGTCGGTGTGGGGACATTCACATTTGATAGGGGATACAAACCTCCCTTGAAAGTGTCAGATGTTCTATATGTGCCTGGAACAAAGAAGAACCTAATATCCGTCTCAGCACTTGAGAATAGAGGGTATGATGTGTTGTTCAGCAGAGGGCAGGTGCTTATATATCCTAGGGGAACTCCAGCGTCTTCAGCTAGAGGGATTGGTGTGCGCCATGCCAAGGTGTACAAGTTCTCGTTCCAGCCCATGATGGCATTGAGTAGCAGCACCCGAGAGGGGACCGACAACAGATCTAGCAATTCAGAGTTGTGTGAGATTTGGCACCGCAGGATGGGGCACATGTATCATGGGGCCTTGAGTACATTGCGGGAGATTGTTGATTTGGGGTAGTATCGGATGTGCTCTAGCCACGAAAATTGGTGGAGAGGTTAAGCCACATGAGATCTCTAATACCCAGAAAGCGTTTGGGAAGATTCTAAATAGTTCGGGAGATATTAAAATAATTAATATTTTTAATTAGAGTCCCTAAGTCTAAACTTAGGGAAAATAAAAATGTGAATTAATATAAAACTGTGTTAGAATGGTCCAAAAGTCATGGACCAAGCCAGATCTAATCTTAGCCATTGATTAGGGACTTAATCTCGGCCCTTGATTTGTCAACGAGAAAAGCCTAAGAGGAGACTTAAGGGTCACTTGGAGAACACACCAAGAGATCGAGATTTCGACTTTCTGGGGCTGGGTTTGCTAAGAAAGTTGAGAGAGCGATCAGAGTTGCAATTGAGGGGCAATGAATACAGAAGCAAAGAGGCAGAGATAGCACCGGGGGATCAACGCAGTATCTAGAGAGAGGGGCGCAGAAGTAGCCAAGGGTTCACGCAGAGCCATCCAGGAGTTGCGCAGTGCCTCAGAGAGCCAACATGGGTGACGCAGAGGGCAAGAGGACTGACGCAGTTCCTCCAGAGGCTGACGCAGGCCAAGCCAGAGTGACGTTGGGCTAACGTTGGGCCAGAGAGAGGCTGACGCAGTCCCTAGAGGTTGATGATGGGGTTTCGTGGGGCAGATTGGAGTTGTAGAGCTACCGGAGTGTTTATCTGGGGTTCTAGCCAAAATATCTACTTCCAAGTAGAGAGGTACTACTGTTGAGATTTTTCTCTATTTGGTAAGTCGGATTTGTCACTTAGTCCAAAAACAACGGTGTCACTTGTGTGCTTGTTTTAGTTTCCTTCAGTTGATGATCTATAATGTGTTGAGCATGTACTTGTATTTATTTCCAGTATTTACATGGTAATAACTTGTTAATTAATAGAACAAGTAGGTAGGAATAAATCAGAAAGTACATGAAGGGTTTCTAACGAATAGACTTAGAAATTCCAACATGGTATCAGAGCGTGGTTGCAGATCATAGGAGAACTGAGGACATCAGCCGAGCAGAACAACAGCAACAAAAAATAGTTGTCCCGAGTGACAGAAGTTGTTCATAGCAGAGTAGCAGCAAGGAAGGGGTGATGCAGTGCTTGTGTCATCAAGATTGAGCCAAGAAGAGGCAGCGCAGAGGCTGAGGGAGGCAAAGACAGGCTCACGCAGAGGCCAGGAGGGCTGACGCAATTGGCTAAGGAAGTTGATTTGCCAGTGCCAAGATTGCGCAGAGCCTAGGAGCTCTAACCTTCAGTTTGCTGGGGTTTAGGAGGTTCTGGGTAAGTTGTAGAGTAGAGCTGGTGGGGTACTATAGTCAAAACAATACCTAACAGGGCAAGGCCAAGCAGGAGGGAGTTGCTAACGAGGATTTCTAGCCGAGAAATCCGGATCAGTGGTGCAGCTGCACTAACAATTGGAGTGGGGGCATCTCGACATTGGCATAAGGGTTTCTAAGAGGGAAATCGAGGCTCATAGGGAGTCACACCAAGACTTCCAGGAGGGAAGTAGAGGAACAGCGAGATGGCAGTGAACGGGGTAAGAGACCAGGACAAACTAGACGTAGCCTCAAACTTCGTAGTCTGGAAGGCCAGAATCCTATTTGTTCTAGACAGGAATCATGTCAAGCACTTCGCCTTGAGGACAATAGCTATCCCAGTTAAGCCAGCTAATAACGACAAGTACGAGGAGGCAATGGCGAGGGCCAAGAGCATCATTCTTGATGAGGTCAAAGGACCATGTAGTACCACATATTGCCGAAAAGGAAATGTCAAATGAGATGTGGGAGGCCCTAAAGAAATTGTACCAGCATACTTATGTGCAGAGAAGGATGTTACTAGAAAATCAGTTGCAATCATACCAAATGCAGAAGGGAGAACAAATCGACCCATTCCTTAGTTGATTGAAGGAGATCCAGGATCAGCTGACTTCCACAGGGGCCACGTCAGATCAAGAATTGATGGTGAGAACAGCCCTTAACGCAATCTTAGAACACAGGGAGGTGTTTGTCCAGAGCATACTGGGCAAGGCGACCCTTCAATATTGGGAGGAAATGTGGGTTGTTCTTCATCAAGAAGAGATCAGAAGGTTGAACAAGGCGAGAAGCAGCGGCAAGGGGATCAAAACCAAGAAGGAGGAGGAGGTGGATGTTGCCCTAGCATCTGAGGGAAAGCAAGAGAAACGGAAGAAGAAGGACCTCTCCAAGGTCAAATGCTTCCACTGTGGGGAGCTGGGTCATTATGCGACCCAGTGTCCAAGGAAGACGAGCAAGGGAGAGGCCTATGAGGCCAAGGCTGCTCCAGCAAGGGCAGAGAAGTAAGTGGAGACAGACGATGACTGTGCCATGAGTGCACACATACCACTTGAGCGGAAGTGGGGAGACATTGAGCTGTAGTCATATGGACTACAGGCAATGAGGGGCAGGATCCTTGAGGTACCCAGCCTCTTGGATTAAACCCTGCGATGGGAGCCCCGAAGAGGAGTAGCGGTATTGGCGGATGTCAGTAGAGACAAATGCAGATGGAGCGACAGAGGGAGCTACAGTGCAGGATTCCTAGAACAGTGTGATGCAGCAGTGCGAGAAGCACGGGAGTGTTGCACCAGTGCAGGATGGAATAGAGAGGTGTGCAACAGTGCCAAATGCATGGAGTTGTTGCAACAACGCGGAGGTCAGAGAGGGAGCACTTGTCAACGACAGAGGGAGTTTCAGGACGAGGGTGTCTCTAGCCTCACAGAGATGTCAGAGTTGGGAGATCAGTTACTTACTTCTTAGTAACTGAGTTGCAATGCAGCAATTAGCAGTGGTAGTGCTATGGGCAGCACGATGCAACATGATGAGAGGGGTTGCAGTGCATATGCAGTAGTTGCAGTGGCAGGGTCATGGGCAGCAACACAGATGTAGACAAAGTTGCAGTACGAATGCAGCAGTGGCAGTGGCAGGGCCATGGGCTGCAGTACGGATGCAGCAGTGGCAGTGGCAGGGCCATG
Organism: Pinus tabuliformis; assembly: GCA_031772625.1. Lineage (NCBI taxonomy): Eukaryota > Viridiplantae > Streptophyta > Pinopsida > Pinales > Pinaceae > Pinus > Pinus tabuliformis. The sequence goes on along the minus strand of CM062810.1, from coordinate 661,410,094 downwards.
GGCTACAGTACGGATGCAGCAGTGGCAGTGGCAGGGCCATGGATAACAGTGTAGGATGCAGTAGTGCAGATGATGGGAAACAGGCCTAGCATCAACACAAGGACCGATGTCGGATGATCAGGGTGATACTCAGTGAGGAGTATTGCTAGAGCACAATCCTCGCTAAGAGGGAGTGTTGATTTGGGGTAACATCTGATGTGCTCTAGCCAAGAAAATTGATGGAGAGGCTAAGGCACATGAGATCTCCAATATCAAGAAAGGGTTTGGGCAGATTCTAAACAGTTTAGGAGATATTAAAATAATTAATATTTTTAATGGAGTCCCTAAATCTAAACTTAGGGAAAACAATATATTAGTGCGAATTAATATAAAACTATGTTAGAAAGGTCCAAAAGTCATGGATCAACCCAGATTTAATCTTAGCCGTTGATTAGGGACTTAATCTCGGTTGTTGATTTGTCAACGAGAAAAGTATAAGAGGAGGCTTGAGGATCACTTGCAGAACACACTGTTGTCGCGCGAATTGACACGACAACGCTCAGACCGGGGGCTGTCACTCTGATCCCCGATCCCTCCGTTTAAGCCTGTCTCCCGCGGCTAAGGGGGGTAGACCCTGTGAGATGATGAGACCAACTGTCGACCAGTTGGTTGGGAGAAACGAGACACGATATGAAAAGCACTAGATGGATTTGATTAATTTAGCAGACCAGTGCCTTAAGAGATTGTGGTTAAAACGATTACTTGTTAAATGATATAAAAATATGGACCATGAACAGCAATCATCTATCATCAACTAAATCACAATGCTCTTGGAATGACCAAAATGATATCCAACAATTGAGAATTTTCAAAAGAAAAATGAATGCTTTAAACCACCATGAATCATAACCATTAACCAGATATCAATTTCGCATCTCGACTTGAAAATTTAGATCTCAGCACGAAAGATACGACAATTCCCGAAAATGACTGGATTTGACGAAGAGAATTTTCCACAAAATTCTCTTATACTTTTTCAAAAAAAAATTTAAATCCTTTTTTAAAATTTTTATTTTTTTTTATTTTTATGTCATAAAAAATCTAAATCTAAAATTTATGAAAAGAACTTTAAACATAAAATCTAATTAAAACAAAATTTAAATCAAAATCTAATTAAAACTAAAATCTAATAAAAATAAATAAAAATAAAAAGTGGAAAATCCCTTTCTTTTTTTTTTTTAATTAAACAAAACCCAAAAATAAAAATAAAATCTAAATTAAAGTTAATCTAAAAAAACTAACTATATAAAAATTAAAACTAAGATTTAAACTAAACCTAGAGCTTCAAAAGAAAAAATAAAATCTAAATTAAAGTTAATCTAAAAAAACTAACTATATAAAAATTAAAACTAAGATTTAAACTAAACCTAGAGCTTCAAAAGATAAAATTAAACTATCAAAAAATTAAAACTTTAGTCCTAAACAAAAAAAAACTTTTTCTTTTTTATTTTATTTTTATTATCTAAAAAAATGAAACTATATAAAAATGAAACTAAAGCTTTAATAAAATTTAAATTTGCTAAACTAAAAAAAATAAAACCTAACAAACCTAAACTAAAATCTAATTTAAAAATTATTCTAAAATTAAACTAAATTAATTCTAAACAAAAATTTTTACAATCCTAAAAAAAAAACAAAGCTAATTAAAATAACGCATATCGAAATTCGACTTACATTCTACACGCATTTTGAATTTCAAACAATTGCATGAGTAAAAAAAAAGAAAAGGAAACTAAGTCAAAATCGAATCGTGGGGGACATGAACATAAATAATGGAAATTTTCGATGAACACAGCAGACGGTGAAGGGTAATCGATTTGCAGCCAACCTGAAGACGCAAACGTTTCGGGAAAATACCTGGCCTGAGGACGAAGATGACAGACGGAAATGCTTGCAGGTTCAGTCAACAGGATATGGAGGCTGCCGCGTGAGGGATGGTGAGACTTGCAGCATGTAAGGGTTTGCGAGATCAGCGTGAAGCTAAGACAAAACGTTTTTATTTCCTTCTGCAAAATTTCTGAGGATGCATGGATTTTGGACGTCTGAAAGAAATGAGTATGTGAAAGGCGAATAGAAACTGCTGCGTGAGTGAGGGCGGCGAAAGAAGAAAAACGATTTCGATCAGCACTTCTCACTGCAAACGCGTGGATGGGGACACTTACCTGCCGTCCATGTTTAAAAAATAAACCTTGATGCTTACCTGCGGATGCCGACTTGAAATTTTTCGATTGACACTGTTTTATTTTACCTGACTTTTGCTTACGCCAATGTTTTGACATACGTAGCTGTAACTGTCGACGGCCTATTTGATAATACTCAGAATGCTGATACGCATTGATATACAGTCGATGGCGGTTAAACACGTGAAGAAATTACCCAGAACAAAATTTATGTGTGTAGCAATGAATTTTTGTTGATGGCCACGCGAATATTGCTTTCACTGCAAGCTGGCTCAGTGCTGGGTATTTCGATTTGGCTTGGATTTGCTGGCTGACAGCTGCAAAACAAAAAAGAATAAAAACCTAATGAAAACTGCAAAAATAAATTTGAAACCCTAGAACAGAAAAAACTGATTAATTTACAGATTTGGCCCCTTAACAGCCAGATTCAACAATGAGCACAGGAAAATATTTTAAGAATAAAAATTTGAGGTTTTCACTGTGAAGAACTTCAGAAAAATATCTCATGCAAATCAGATAAATAAACCGAATGATAGACCCAGGATCAAATCCGACTGGGCTCAGCAAAAAATGCTTGCGGGAGTTGGCTGGTTCAGCCGAGAACTTCCCCGAACGCCCACAAATTTCCTTCAGAAAATGTTTTCTGCACAGCTCAAAACAACCATCAGTAAAGAGGGCAAAAATGCTGCTAGATCTCAGGAAGTAATGGAGATACCTGCCATTACTTCAGAAACCCTAACAGCACCCAAACCCTAGCAAGTGAACAAGATACCTGTGCTCACAATACTCTACAAAAAGCTATTATTAACGGCTGAAAATAACATATGCAGAAAATTAAACAATCTCACAGCATTTCAAGAGAGTAACACCAGCAAGATATAGACCCCAAAGTCTTCTTTTATTAACCAGAAACAGATTTACAAGAGAGCTTCTTCAATATCAGACTCACAGATCCAATGATCTGAAATGAACACCTAAGACCCTATATAAAGGAAATGATCCCAACGGCTAGTTCGAATGATCCATGTAGAAATGATCTCGACCGTTGATGAGGATCAAGACATCTCTTGATCTCATCCGTCGATTTATTCAATTAATTTTTTATTTTATTTTATTTTTAATTTTTAAATTTTTTATTATTTATTATTTTATTTTATTTTTTAAATTTCTAAATTTTTAAATTTTTTATTATTTTTTATTTATTTCATTTTTTTTTATTTTTTTATTTTTTAATTTTTTAATTTTTTATTATTTATTATTTTATTTCATTTTTTTTAATTTTTAAATTTCTTAATTTTTATTTATTTTATTATTTTATTTCATTTTTTTAAATGGATCATCGAGCTAAGCCTTTGGAAACATCACCTAGGACCTAGGACTTAGGACTCACGAGGGGATTTAAAACATTTTCAACCCTCAAGACACATTTCATGATGACTTTTTACAATTTACATCTCAAGGGGACAAACCCACTTAATACAGACCCTCACAAAACACCCAGTTCTGCGACACAACTATAATCTAGTAGATCAACACACTAGGATTCTCCTAAAGTTCTAATGACAAAATCCATCCCGGCTTTGGGGTCAGGTTTGAAGGAAAACTCTGCCGATCCATGGATCGGTGAGACAAAAAACCTCCCGGGACGTAGATTACCACTAAAAAGTTAGGTCCACCTAGGTAATTCACATACACGACTCATATCTGCTAAGATTATTTACAATTAATACATGCAGACTGGGTTTACAATTAGATTGATCAAGCTGCTGATGACTGCTGGATGGCACGGACACGCTGATCAGGTGCTGCCCTTTTCTTGCAAAGAAAAAGGGGGTGTACTGCATGGGTAGTTGACCGGTAGAGGTCAACATCTGGCTCTATTTGGGGACACGTTGCTGCTTGTAGGAATGTGAGAATCCAGAATCTGCATCCATACAACACAAAAATAAGTAGCGTCCATCCAAAAAATCATCATATACGTTAAGCACAGGAAAGATAAAAGCTCTTCATTTATTAACTATCTAAAGCAGAAATGAAAATGCGGAAAAAACAAGGAGTAGGGTTAGAAATACGGTACAAAGGATGCCCTACGGCATCAGATGTGTTCAATATAGTGCATACTGAGCATTTGCCTGCTTTCAGGCAAATCTGTCGGCTGCTTGTCGGATGTGCCATGTCCAATTTTGCATGTGGTAGGACTCTTTCCTATCCGAAAATCAAGCTGCTCACGGCCGTCTGATGCATCAAATCTTCTTCTTATTTTCTTTCTCTTACGTTTTTTCTTTCTGGCAGGTTGAATTACTAATGACCTGGAACTTTCTGTTTCAAAGCTATCAGAAGAAGTATGTAAGATATGCGTGACATGTCTTTCTTCATCTTGTATCTGATCTTTATCATTCTTAAATATATCCGGATCACCCTCAATTAACCATCTTTCAATCGAATCAATGACCTCCTCATAATAAGATGGAACTTGTTGCAACAAATGAGAAGGCTCCTGATCTGTTGATGTTTGCTGGTTTCTCTCATCTTCCAATTGCTGAAACCTTTGAATCTGTATTTTAATGGCATCCATCTGACTAGAATGTTCAGCCTTTATAGCACTGATTTGTCTGGCATGATGTTCTTCCATGTCTTTTATCACTTTATTGTTCTTTTCCTTTATGTCCATCAAGTAATGCTGTATGGAATTTATTTCTTCTTTGTGATTCGCTTGCATGTCAGCCAACTGATTGTTATGATTGAACGTCATGATAGTCATTTCCTCATCCATAGTTAATAACTTGTTTTGCATAGAGTCAATTTCCTTATCATGATCAGCTTTCATGGTCACCATATTTTCCTCTAAGACTGACATCTTGCTTTGCATGCTTCTAATTTCTGTTTCATATTTAGTTTTCATGGCCTCAATTTCTTTAGCATGCTGATTTTGCGTGACTTCAATCTCCCTATTACGTTTTTCCAGGTGGGAGCATAAAGTTTTCACATCATTGACATAATTAGTTTGATTGATTTCCATATTTCTCACCATCATCATTAGATCTCGTAAAATTTGTTTTTGCTCTTCCCTTTCATTGTCATTTGTCCCTGATTTTTCACTATCATGAACTTGATCTGCAATATTTCCGGTGGAAGACACATTCTGACATGATGAATCGTCTTCAACAACTGAATTACTTTCTTTCTGTTCAACAATTTTAGAAGGCAAGCTGTTTGGATAACCATATCTATCTTTAAAAGCATCAACAATGTCTTCTAAAGAAGTGAAAGAATCCTTAGGAAAACTGTTAAACCAATTCAAAGCATCATCTTCTAAAGTAAGGACAAATAGACGCATTTTGATATCTTCATGATTAAACTGAGGGGATCTACAGTATATGATCATGATGCGAGTAAACAAGACTAGATGCCTTCTAACAGCGATTGGATCACCACCCGAGAAAATAGGTAACTTAGGAATGGCATCTTCCGGAAAATCATGGAGACGTTCAGTGAAACGACATGGCTTAAATGAATAATCCATGATGAATGATAAGGGATTAGATGAATGATAGAACTAGATCTCTGCTCAAGAAAATCAAGAGATGAAAGAAGTGGAGTCGCCACTTGAACAATGAATCTGATTCTAAGATCCAAAAAGGAATCACAACCAGATATGAGGAAGGCTTCTTGTCTGGGAAAAATGAGAAAATGGAGTTGCCACCCAAACAAGAAACAACCCCAAGAGATACTGATGATGTGACGAAAAATAAGGCAATGAAAGATCCAAATGATAATCCCAAAGGTCGAATCTGCCAGCTCAAAATGAGAGACGAGAAAGGAGATGAATGTCGATGAAACTCCAGGAACAGGAAAACTCTGTCCCCGGCAACGGCGCCAAAAAATGTTGGCGTTGCCGGCTCAAACGAATGATAGACAGATGAACGATGAATGATGAAAAGATGTTGAAACACCAAGGACAGAAAAACTCTATCCCCGGCAACGGCGCCAAAAAATGTTGTCGCGCGAATTGACACGACAACGCTCAAATCGGGGGCTCACTCTGATCCCCGATCCCTCCGTTTAAGCCTGTCTCCCGCGGCTAAGGGGGGTAGACCCTGTGAGATGATGAGACCAACTGTCGACCAGTTGGTTGGGAGAAACGAGACACGATATGAAAAGCACTAGATGGATTTGATTAATTTAGCAGACCAGTGTCTTAAGAGATTGTGGTTAAAACGATTACTTGTTAAATGATATAAAAATATGGACCATGAACAGCAATCATCTATCATCAACTAAATCACAATGCTCTTGGAATGACCAAAACGATATCCAGCAATTGAGAATTTTCAAAAGAAAAATGAATGCTTTAAACCACCATGAATCATAACCATTAACCAGATATCAATTTCGCATCTCGACTTGAAAATTTAGATCTCAACACGAAAGATACGACAATTCCCGAAAATGACTGGATCTGACGAAGAGAATTTTCCACAAAATTTTTTTATACTTTTTCAAAAAAAAAATTAAATCCTTTTTTTAAATTTTTATTTTTTTTTATTTTTATGTCATAAAAAATCTAAATCTAAAATTTATGAAAAGAACTTTAAACATAAAATCTAATTAAAACAAAATTTAAATCAAAATCTAATTAAAACTAAAATCTAATAAAAAAAATAAAAATAAAAAGTGGAAAATCCCTTTTTTTTTTTTTTAAATTAAACAAAACCCAAAAATAAAAATAAAATCTAAATTAAAGTTAATCTAAAAACCTAACTATATAAAAATTAAAACTAAGATTTAAACTAAACCTAGAGCTTCAAAAGATAAAATTAAACTATCAAAAAATTAAAACTTTAGTCCTAAACAAAAAAAAAGACTTTCTTTTTTATTTTATTTTTATTATCTAAAAAAATGAAACTATATAAAAATGAAACTAAAGCTTTAATAAAATTTAAATTTGCTAAGCTAAAAAAATAAAACCTAACAAACCTAAACTAAAATCTAATTTAAAAATTATTCTAAAATTAAACTAAATTAATTCTAAACAAAAATTTTTACAATCCTAAAAAAAAAACAAAGCTAATTAAAATAACGCATATCGAAATTCGACTTACATTCTACACGCATTTTGAATTTCAAACAATTGCATGAGTAAAAAAAAAAGAAAAGGAAACTAAGTCAAAATCGAATCGTGGGGGACATGAACGTAAATAATGGAAATTTTCGATGAACACAGCAGACGGTGGAGGGTAATCAATTTGCAGCCAACCTAAAGACGCAAACGTTTCGGGAAAATACCTGGCCTGAGGGCGAAGATGACAGACGGAAATGCTTGCAGGTTCAGTCAACAGGATATGGAGGCTACCGCGTGAGGGATGGTGAGACTTGCAGCATGTAAGGGTTTGCGGGATCAGCGTGAAGCTAAGACAAAACGTTTTATTTCCTTCTGCAAAATTTCTGAGGATGCATGGATTTTGGACGTCTGAAAGAAATGAGTATGTGAAAGGCGAATAGAAACTGCTGCGTGAGTGAGGGCGGCGAAAGAACAAAAACGATTTCGATCAGCACTTCTCACTGCAAACGCGTGGATGGGGACTCTTACCTGCCGTCCATGTTTTTAAAAAAAATAAACCTTGATGCTTACCTGCGGATGCCGACTTGAAATTTTTCGATTGACACTGTTTTATTTTACCTGACTTTTGCTTACGCCAATGTTTTGACATACGTAGCTGTAACTGTCGGCGGCCTATTTGATAATACTCAGAACGCTGATACGCATTGATATACAGTCGATGGCGGTTAAACACGTGAAGAAATTACCCAGAACAAAATTTCTGTGTGTAGCAATGAATTTTTGTTGATGGCCACGCGAATATTGCTTTCACTGCAAGCTGGCTCAGTGCTGGGTATTTCGATTTAGCTTGGATTTGCTGGCTGACAGCTGCAAAACAAAAAAGAATAAAACCCTAATGAAAACTGCAAAAATAAATTTGAAACCCTAGAACAGAAAAAACTGATAAATTTACAGATTTGGCCCCTTAACAGCCAGATTCAGCAATGAGCACAGGAAAATATTTTAAGAATAAAAATTTGAGGTTTTCACTGTGAAGAACTTCAGAAAAATATCTCATGCAAATCAGATAAATAAACCGAATGATAGACCCAGGATCAAATCCGACTGGGCTCAGCAAAAAATGCTTGCGGGAGTTGGCTGGTTCAGCCGAGAACTTCCCCGAACGCCCACAAATTTCCTTCAGAAAATATTTTCTGAACAGCTCAAAACAACCATCAGTAAAGAGGGCAAAAATGCTGCTAGATCTCAGGAAGTAATGGAGATACCTGCCATTACTTCAGAAACCCTAACAGCACCCAAACCCTAGCAAGTGAACAAGATACCTGTGCTCACAATACTCTACAAAAAGCTATTATTAACGACTGAAAATAACATATGCAGAAAATTAAACAATCTCACAGCATTTCAAGAGAGTAACACCAGCAAGATATAGACCCCAAAGTCTTCTTTTATTAACCAGAAACAGATTTACAAGAGAGCTTCTTCAGTATCAAGACTCACAGATCCAATGATCTGAAATGAACACCTAAGACCCTATATAAAGGAAATGATCCCAACGGCTAGTTCGAATGATCCATGTAGAAATGATCTCGACCGTTGATGAGGATCAAGACATCTCTTGATCTCATCCGTCGATTTATTCAATTAATTTTTTATTTTTTTTTATTTTTTTTTTAATTTTTTTTTTTAATTTTTTATTATTTATTATTTTATTTCATTTTTTTTTTAATTTTTAAATTTCTTAATTTTTATTTATTTTATTATTTTATTTCATTTTTTTAAATGGATCATCGAACTAAGCCTTTGGAAACATCACCTAGGACCTAGGACTTAGGACTCACGAGGGGATTTAAAATATTTTCAACCCTCAAGACACATTTCATGATGACTTTTTACAATTTACATCTCAAGGGGACAAACCCACTTAATACAGACCCTCACAAAACACCCAGTTCTGCGACACAACTATAATCTAGCAGATCAACACACTAGGATTCTCCTAAAGTTCTAATGACAAAATCCATCCCGGCTTTGGGGTCAGGTTTGAAGGAAAACTCTGCCGATCCATGGATCGGTGAGACAAAAAACCTCCCGGGACGTAGATTACCACTAGAAAGTTAGGTCCACCTAGGTAATTCACATACACGACTCATATCTTCTAAGATTATTTACAATTAATACATGCACACTGGGTTTACAATTAGATTGATCAAGCTGCTGATGACTGCTGGATGGCACGGACACGCTGATCAGGTGCTGCCCTTTTCTTGCAAAGAAAAAGGGGGTGTACTACATGGGTAGTTGACCGGTAGAGGTCAACACACACCAAGAGATCAAGATTTCGACTTTCTAGGGTTGGGTTTGCTAAGAAAGTTGAGAGAGTAATCAGAGTTGCAGCTGAGGGGCAGTGAATACAAAAGCAGAAAGGCAGAGATAGCATCGGGAGGATCAGCGCAATAGCTGGAGAGAGGGACGCAGAAGAAGCCAAGGGTTCACGGAGAGCCAACCAGGGTTCACGCAGAGGTAACCAGGAGTTGCGTAGTGCCTTAGAGGGCCAGCATGGGTGACACAGAGGGCCAGAGGACTGACGCAGTGCCTCCAAAGGCTAACGCGGGCCAAGCCAGAGTTACACTGGGCTAACGCTGGGTTAGAGAGAGGCTGATGCTAGGGTTTCGTGGGGCAAATTGGAGTTGTGGAGCTGCTAGAGTGTTTATCCGGGTTTCCAACCGAAATATCTACTTTCGAGTAGAGAGGTACTACTGCCGAGATTTTTCTCTGTTGGGTGAGCTAGATTTGGCACCCAGATTGTATTCTGAAACTGCTTAATAAATCAAACCCTCAAATAGTTGCACCGGTTTTCCCACATTGGGTTTTTCCAGGCACATTAGTCCAAAAACAACGATGTAACTTGTGTGCTTGTTTCTGTTTCCTTCATTTGATGATCTGTAATGTGCTGAGCATGTACTTGTATTTATTTCCAGTATTTACATGGTAAATAACTTGTTAATTAACAAAACGAGTAGGTAGGAATAAATCAGAAAGTACATGAAAGGTTTCTAATGGATAGACTTAGAAATTCCAACAAAGATCACCACAAGTGTGCCAGATTTCAGTTCTAATCACCTTGATGTATGCAAAGGATGTGCTATGGGGAAGTTTTCCAGATCCCCTTTTCCCAACAGTGACAACAGAGCGACCAGGATCCTTGACTTGATTCATATCAATGTGAGTGGACGGAATCCAGGTCTTCCTTTCACCTGGATTTATTTCTTGAAGACCGAGAGTGAGATCTTCAAGTGGTTTCAAGAGTTCAAAGCTCTTATGGAGACCCAGACAGGTAGGAAGATCAAGGTCCTCAGGTCGTACAATGGAGGGGAGTATACCCTTGGTGAGTTTGTTGATTTTTGTGCTGAGGCAGGCATTAGGACGGAGTTCACGGTTCCTTACAACCCCCAGCAGAATGGGGTTGCGGAGAGGAAGAACAGATCCATTGTAGGGGCTGCCATAGCCATGCTTCATGATCAGGGGTTACCTTTATTTTTGTGGGCAGATGTCTGCAACACTGCTTTGTACTTGCAGAACAAGAGTCCACATCGTGCCTTGGGGAATGTGACTCAAAAGAGGCTTTTTCTAGGAAGAAGCCTGATGTTGGGCATTTTTGTATCTTTGGGTGCCTTATATATTCCTATGTCCCCAAGGAGAACAGGACCAAGCTAGAGCCCACTGCCAACAAAGGCATCTTTGTGGGTTATAGTGAAACCTAGAAAGTTTATCGGATTTATATTCCTGCGCAGAGGAAAGTGGTTGTCAGGCGGGATGTGTAGTTCAAGGAGGAGAGAGCTTTCAGGAGGTCACGAGAGTTAGAGTATCCAGAGTCACCAGACCCTCAAGAGCAGCTGAGTTAGTCACAGGGATCCAGTGGTCAGGGATCAGGAGGTACATCGATTACAATGTCAGGTCCATCAGTGAGCAGTGGCTCTCAGAGTTAGGTGGGTGGTTCTTCGGGCAGCATGCAGGGCAGCCCGCAGAGCAATTCACAGGTGGTCCACTAATGGACAATTCGCATGGTACTTCAGCGTCTACAGGCACAGATTCAGGCATGAGGTCAGTTGGCAAGCCTTCAGGAGTTCAGGCTTCTAATGATGATGAGGCTTCTCTCACTCCAGTAGGAGAAGTATGCTCAGGGAAGAGGAAGCCCAAGTGGCTTTAAGATACCTTGCGTGAGGCCACATCAGTTTCTAGGCCAAAGAGATAGGTTAGAGAGGGTAAACCACCTGAGTGGTTTTGTAGTTACATGGCATTGGTAACAAGAATTGTTGACGCCAAGCCTTCTAGTTATGAGGAGGAAGCCAACCAGCAGGTCTGGAGAGAGGCCATGATGTAGGAGTATTCTTCTATTATGAAGAAAAATGTCTAGGAGGTAGTGTCGAAGCCTGAAGGTAAATTAGTTGTTACTACCAGATGGCTCTACAAGATAAAGCATGTTGCAGAGGGCAACATCGAGAAGTTCAAGGCTCGATTTGTGGCAAGAGGGTTCTCACAAGTAGAGGGAGTTAACTATGAAAGACCTTCGCTCCGGTAGCTCGGTATACATCTATTCGCTCCATTATATCGATTGCAGCAAAGGTGGGTTGGAAGATCCACTAGATGGATGTAAAGACCGCATTTCTCAATGGCTTCATTCAGGAGGATGTTTATATTGAGCAGCCACAGGGCTTTGAGGTGCATGGGAAGGAGTCCCATGTATGCAGATTGAAAAAGGAACTCTATGGCATGAAGCAAGCTCCTAGAGCTTGGTACTCGAGGACTGATACACACTTGCAGCAGTTGGGTTTCACAAAGAGTGAGGCTGATCTGAACCTATACTTCATTATGGTGGGTGAGGAGCCTCTCATTCTGGTGTTGTATGTTGATGACTTGATCATCACTGGTGCAGAGAGACTCATTGAGGGCTGCAAGAGAGATCTTGCTTCAGATTTTGAGAATAAGGATATCGACTTGATGCATTATTTTCTGTGATTGGAGGTGTGGCATGAGGAGGGGCATTTCTTCCTCGGACAAGGGAAGTACATTGTGGGTATTCTTAGCAAATTTAACATGGAGGACTGCAAACCCATGTCTACACCTATGATCACTAACTAGAAGAAGCTTCACGCTTCTGATTCCGAGTTGGTGGATCCTACTCTATACAGACAGCTGATTGGTAAATTGATGTAACTGGTCAACACTCGACCAGATATATGTTTTGCAGTTAACACTATTAGTCAGTTCATGTGTGAGCCCAAGAGAGTGCACTAGGTGGCTACAAAACACATTCTTCGTTACTTGCAGGGGACTATGGATTTTGGTCTGGATTATAGACAGGGTGATGGAGTGAGACTGGCAGGGTACACGGATTTAGATTGGGCAGGTTGTGCTTCAGATAGGAAGAGTACTTCCAGGTCCTGTTTTGGTTTGGGTTCAGCAGTTGTGTCGTGGATCAGCCGAAACAACAGTCAGTTGCATTGAGCTCAGTTGAGGCAAAGTATATGGCTGATAGATTGGCTAGTTGTGAGGCCATATGGCTTCACAAGATGTTATTTGGTCTATTTGGTCAGGCATTGAGACCTTCAGTAATTTACTATGATAATCAGAGTTGCATAAAACTCACATAGAATCCAGTTTTTCATGACAAGTCAAAGTATATTGAGATCAAGTGTCACTTCATTAGAGACTATGTCCAAAAGGGAGTTGTCAAGCTTGAGTACATTTCCACAAATGAGCAGGTAGGGGACATTTACACCGAGCCTTACGTTAGGGCAAACATGTCTACTTCAGACACAAGATGGGAGTGGTGAGGAACACTTTCCTCGGAAAGAGGGAGTGTTAAAATTTGGGTACCAGAGGACAAGGGGTTCCCTAAGGCTTTGATCTTTGGCCTAGGGAAAAGTGTCCAAATTTATTTGTACTTTTCTCCTAAAGTGACTTTATAAGTGGTAAAGTCAATTAATTTAAAAGTGACTTTATAAGTGGTAAAGTTACATTCTAATTTAAAGGCGACTTTATTAAAGTCAATGAAGAATTAGAAAGGGAAAGAGTCACTATGGAAATAAAAGGCTAAGTGGGTCTTTATTAAGTGGGTGAGTAAAAAATAGAAAGTGAGAATTAAATGCACATTTATTCTCATCCCTAGATTTAAATAAATCTCAGCCATTAGATCTTAGGGTAACCCAAAAGGTCATTTAGAGAGTAAAAGGAGAAGAGAAGAGAAAAAGATCAATTCATTCTTTCATGAGCATTTGAAAGAAAGAGAAGAGAGAGCAAGGAGAAAATTTCTGAGTAGTGAAGAAGTGAAGAAGAGCAACAAGAAGACATTTCAGCAAATCTAGGCAACAACATTTATTGGCACGCATCCCAAGGTAAAATTGTACAGCAGGAGAAAGGCACAAAATTCGAGGAAAAGGGACAGCAGCAAGGAAACAAATTTTCGAGGCATCATACTCTTGAAATCCGTGTGGTTCGTACAATACGTACAGCAAGTTCCTGGCACATTTTTCGAGGTAGTCCGTACAACATTTAATGTTGTTTTATATCTAGAAAATGTTTGTTTTACCTGTTTGTTGATTGGCACGATTTTTGAGGTGGACTTCAAGCATGAAAATCAAGATAAGTTGTAATTTGTGGTTGCTAGAATTTTTACTGTGTATTTCAGTTTCTCTGTAAAAATATGTTTAGAAATAAAAAAGAGCTCGCAAACTGGTTTTCCCCAAGAGTTGTAGGGGGGTTTTCCAGGGTCACATTGACCAAAAATCACTGTGTTATTCTCTGTGTGTGGATGTCATAATTTTGCTGTGTTTGATTTCTACAATTTCAGCGGTTGTGAAATCTCTAAATTTGTGTTTTCAGAAAAATATTGTCATTTCTAGATTTTAGAATTTTTATCATGCTTGAATTTAAAACTAAATGCATGGAGGGATAAGGAAAATTGATAACCGAAGTGGGGGTTGAAATTCTTCACTAGTGTCGGTCTTCATAATTGTATTTGAAGTCATGATGTAATGTATTTGTCAAAAGAAAAGAAAATGGAATTTTATTATAAAAAGAAATTGACTTATTAAAGCATGGGTTTCATGCTTGGATCAATGGTCAATAGTCAAAGCACCCATTGTGTGCTCTAGGGATTTTATTTTGAGTCAAAGTCAAAGTCATGATGTCATAGACCCATTGGGGCTCTTGTAAACAAGAAAGAGAATTTATTTTTGTAAAAAGTGTCTTAGTGTCCACCAAATGATCAGGTTGACCATCCCTACAGGTTGGCCTTGAAGGAACCCTTCAAGCACTCAAAAAGGCTATAATATGATGCAATTCGACCTCATTTGGTAGCACATCAATCACACATATTTCTGATCCAATTTGAAGTAGATAAGGAATGCGAGGAGCCTAGGTAGAAGCATGAAGTCCAACAAAGGAATAGAAAGAGGATTCTTCATTTGTGAATGAATCGAATTTCTAAAGATGTTAGGGTTTCCACAGGTCTTAATGAAGCAAAAGCTAGCAGTTGACTTTGTTGAAGTTGATCTCTTGGATGGGTGGCTGATCTGATCATGGTGTGTTGGTCTTTAGAGTCAAAAATGTCTTGGTCATCTCAATCTGATTTGAATCTCTAGTGGAAGAATTTGACTGGGTTTTCCCCTTCATAGGGGTTTTGCCCTGGCTTGGAGCCTACCTTTGGTGTCTTATTTGATCTTCTTGTTTGGCATTTGTCTTGATGATAAAAGAAACACAATAATAATAATAAATAACAAATATGATGATCACAAGAATTTGTCAAAGGAAAGAGAAATCATTTTAAGAAACCTAATCTATATGCTACCCTAGATTTCTCAACATGGAATTAGAGCTTGGTTTCTTTGTGTAAGTGCAGGAAGAAGGCCAACAAAGGGTACGAGGCACCAAGCCAAAATTATGGGCACATCTAGAAGCCCTAGTCACTGTTAAGGCCACAGATCTGAGGAGAAAAGATCGAGGGTTTTGAGGGGCTCATAAGCCCTGTTCTAGAGCACGGAAAGGCTAGTCTAATAGCCTATAGAAGGTCGAACCCATTGATGAAAAGACCGAAGTCCTAGGCATATTCCTCAAGGTCTAAAATCGTTATTAAAGGAGACCGAAATCTTTGTGTTATTTTCATGTATTCTTTTTCGAAGGGCTTGTTTTAAAACTTCAATCACTTCAAGGAGTCAAGACCCTATCGAAGACCTGAACATAAATATTTTGGAAGGCTTGTCATCCATCTACAAGCTCACCTTATTCTAAAAGAAAAACGCAAGCCATACAATATAGAATCCACATGATTGTAGCAGCCATGTGGTACATATAGATATACAAAGTTCAAGCTCGAACAGTGAGGCCGAATTTGGAAGCCGAAAAGAACACTCATCCTAAGCACATATATATACAGTTTGAATTCTGGACATGTTTTCAGAAAGCCCTATTAAAAGGGTCATCTCAAGAAAAGCAGAACTGGTTATCCTTTGAAGGTCATCCTCTGAAGAAGCTACTGACATCCAGAAGAAGTAGTAAAGTGATTGGAGAGAATCTCTAAGCCTTGAGAAGGAATAGTCTTCTGGATATAAAATATCTTTGATTGTCATGTAGTAGTCAGTGACAAAAGCAACAACAACATATTATCCTTGTTTCATAACAAGAAAAACAAACTACAACAGAAGGGTGTGTTTGAGATCTTCTATGGCATCTCCATCAAAGAAGCTTATTGAGGATCTGTAATAAGCTCCCTCATTGTAGTCCTATCAGAAGCTGGATAGAGTAGTTATATCAAAAGGTATCCATGTTTGAAGACTCATTGGAAAAATAAAGATTGCAATACCTTTATAAACAGTTTTTGGCTTTGAAGTCTTCATTCTTAAAGAGCAGTTAGAAGAGCATGGCATCCAATAACAAGTCTTGTAGCAGACCTTGTAGCACCCTCTATGATCTTGGAGGACAAAGGTACGTAATCATGAGGTATGTATAATATATTCATTTCTTAAGGGTCTAACATGAGATATTTTAGGGTTAGCTGCTTATATGTTTCTAAGGTTTATTGTCTTCATTATCGAAAGTTGTTGATATTGGTATTAATATCTAAGACTGTAAACCCTAAGTGGCACATGAAAACCCTATTCATATAGAAACCCTAACCCTAATCACTCATTACTCTTGACTTCTAGGGTTTGTAGGTAATCTAGGGTGTCGAGTAAACCCTAGTGTTGATTGAAGAAGAAGATAATTTGATTTTTGTTAGATCTAGGATTTGCACTATTGATTTGGGGTAGCATCAGATGCGCTATAGCCATGAAAATTGGTGGAGAGGCTAAAGAACATAAGGTATCCAAGACCCAACAATGGTTTGGGCAGATTCTTCCCGGTTTAGGAGATATTAAAATAATTAATATTTTTAATAGAGTTCCTAAGTCTAAACTTGGGAAAAATAAAATATTAATGGGTATTAATATAAAACTGGGTTAAAAAGTTCTAAATGACATGGATCAAGCCAAATCTAATATTAGCCATTGATTAGAGATGTAATCTCGGTCGTTGAAGGACCAACAAGAAAAGTATAAGAGGAGGCTTGAGGGTCAGTTGGAGGACACACTAGAGTGATAGTCATTCAATTTACTAGAGCGGGGTTTGCTAATTAAAGTCGAACCATTGATCAGTTTGCAGCGAGGGGCAGTGAGTACTGGACAGAGAGGCAGAGATAGTGCTAAGAGACTAGCGCAGAGGTAGAGAGGTAGACACAGAAGCCAGAGAAGGCCATGAAGAGCCCAACAGAGATAGCACAGAGCCAAAAGGGCATGCGTCATCTACGCAGAGTGCAGTAGGAGTAACGCAGAAGGCCATAGAGGCTACGCAGTGCCTCAGAGGGCTGATGCAGAAGGGTTTGAGGCTGACGCAAAGGCCAAGAGGGCTGACGCAGTGCTTCAGTGGTGCTAGAGAGGGTTTCGTGGGGCGTATTTTCTGAATATCTGCTTCCGAATAGAGAGGTATTATTGTCGGTTATTTTTCTCTGTCGGGTGAGCTAGTGTGGCACCCAGTTGTACTCAAGGATATACTGCATAATAATATAACCCCCAAAATTGTTGCACCGATTTTCCCATATTGGGTTTGTCCGAGGACGAGTTGTCCAAAAATAACAGTGTCACTTGTGTGTTTGCTATTTCTTTCAGCAGTTGATCTGTAGATGGTTGAGACTGTATTGTGTTTATTTTGATGTTTATATGTTTAAATAACTTGTTTGTAATTAACAAGTAGGAGAAATAAACCAAAAGAATACTGATAAAATTTCTATCGGGTAATACTTAGAAATTTCAACATGGTATCGGAGCATGGTTGCAGATCACAGGAGTGCTGAAGGCATCAGCTGAAGTAGAGCATTTGCAGTAGAGATAGTTTTCCTAAGTGACAGAAGTTGTCCCTTGCAGAAAGTGACAAAAAAAGGGTTGACGCAGAGGGACTGCATCATCAATCCTAGCTAGAGAGAGGCCAGTGCAGAGGTTGAGGAGGGCAGAAAAAGGCTCACGCAGAGACCAAGAGGGTTGACGCAGTTGGCTAGGGGAGCATTTCAGCCAGTGTTGGGATTGCGTAAAGCCTAGAGCCTCAGTCCTTTAGTTGCTGGGGCATAGGAAGCTGTGGGCAAATTGCGGGGAGTGAAGCTGGTGGGGTGTTGTGGGCAAAACAATACCTAACGTGGAAAAACCAATGTAGAGGGAGTCGCTACTGAGGCAGATTTCTAGCCAAGGAATCCATATCAGTGTTGCAAGTGCATAGGAGATCGGAGAGGTGCAACTCGATGATTGGCAGGCGGATTTCCAGGAGGGAAATCAAGACTCAAAGAGAGTCTAGCAAAGAACTTCCAGACGGGAAGTAGCAACTCAGAGGGAGTCGAAGAGAGAACTTCCAGAGGGAAGCAGAGACTCGGAGGAGTCGACAGAAGGAGCAGAGAGATGACCATGAATGGACTGAGGGATCAGGACAGGCTAGATAGGGCGTCCAACTTTGTGGTCTGGAAGGCCAAGATCTTGTCCATTCTAGATAGACATCACATCAAGGTCTTTGCCTTCAGAACAGTGGCTATCCCAGTTGACTCGGCTGATAATGAGAAGTACGAGGAGGCAATGGCTAAGGCGAAATGTATCATCCTTGATGGGGTCAAGGCTCATGTGGTCCAACATATTGCTGAGAAGGAGACAGCAAAGAAAATATGGGACGCCTTGAAGACATTGTACCAGCATACTTCCATGCAGAGGAAGATGTTACCTGAGAATCAGTTGCGGTCATACCAGATGCAGAAGGGGGAGCAGATAGATCATTTCCTCGAGAGATTGAAGGAGATCCAGGACCAACTGACTTACATAGCGGCCATGTCAGATCAGGATTTGATGGTGAGGACTCCTCTCAACGCAGTCTTCGAGGATTGGGAGACATTCATCTAGAGCATTCTAGGCAAAGCGAATCTTCCATATTGGGAAGAATTGTGGGCGGATCTTCACCAAGAAGAGATCAGACGGGAAGTAGAAGCAAAGGAGTCTGGATCAAGAAGGAAGAGGAAGATGATGCAACTCTGGCATCTGTAGGGAAGCAGGAGAAGAGGAAGAAAAAGGACCTCTCCAAGGTCAAGTGGTTCAACTGTGGGGAACTAGGTCATTATGCAAACCAGTATCTGAGGAAGAAGAACAAGGGAGAGGTGTCTGACTCCAAGGTAGCACTAGCGAAGGCGAAAAAGGAGGTAGAGGAGGATGACGATTGTGCCATCAGTGCTCATGTACCTCTAGAGAAGAGGTGGGGAGACATCGAGATGTAGTTAAGAAGACTACAGGCGATAAGGGGAAGGATCCTTGAGGCACCCACACTCTTGGATTATACCTTGCTACAGGAGCCCCAAAGAGAGAGTAGCAGGACTGGCGGATGTCGGTAGAAATGGATGCGGATCAAGAGGCAAAGAGTGCTACAGTGCAAGAGTCCCGACAACACAAAGCTAGGAGGTTGAGGCATTACAAGAGGCACAGAGGAGGTTGCAATAGTGTAGGATGGCACAGAGAGGTTTGCAACGGTACAAGAGGTAGGGAGTTGTTGCACCAACAAGGTAGTAGAGGGAGCACTTGATAGCAGTAGAGAGAGCTTCAACATTGGGAGTGTTTCTAGCCTGACAGGGATGTCAGTAGTTGGGTGGATCAGTTACTTACTTCTCAGTAACTGAGTTGCAGTGCAATAGCAGTTAACAATAGCACGATGCAGCATGATGAGAGGGGGTTGCAGTGTAGATGCAGTGTTGGGAGAAAGGACCAGCAACAACACGGATGAAGAGGGAGTTGTCATACAGATGCAGCAGTGGCAGGGCCATGGATAGCAGTACAGGATGCAGCAGTGCAGAGGATGTTGGGCGGGGGGCCTAGCATCATCACAGGTACTGGTGTCGTATAACCAGAGTGATGCTCAGTGTGCAGTATTACTAGAACACAATCCTCGCTAGTACGAAGTGTTGATTTGGGGTAGCATCGGATGTGATCTAGCCATGAAAATTGGTGGAGAGTAAATCACATGAGATATCCAAGACCCAGAAATGGTTTGGGCAAATTCTTCCTGATTTAGGAGATATTAAAATAATTAATATTTTTAATGGAGTTCCTAAGTCTAAACTTAGGAAAAATAAAATATTAATGGTTATTAATATAAAACTAGGTTAGAATGTTCTAAATGACATGGATCAAGCCTAATCTTAGCGGTTGATTACAAATGTAATCTCGATCGTTGAAGGACCAACAGGAAAAGAATAAGAGGATGCTTGAGGGTCAGTTGGAGGACACACCAGAGTGATCAATCATTCGATTTACTAGAGCGGGGTTTGCTAAGTAAAGTCGAATCAGTGATCAGTTTGCAACGAGGGGCAGTGAGTATTGGACAGAGAGGCAGAGATAGTGCTGAGAGACCAGTGTAGAGGCAGGCGCAGAAGCCAGAGCAAGCCACGCAGAGCCTAGCAGAGACAACGCAAAGCCAAAAGGGGTTGTGTCATCCACGCAGAGAGCAGCAGGAGTGACGCAGAAGGTTGTAGAGGTTGCGCAATGCCTCAAAGGGTTGACGCAGAGGGTTTTGAGGCTGACGCAGAGGCCAGGAGGGTTGACACAGTGCTTCAATGGTGCTAGAGAGGGTTTCGTGGGGCAGATTTTCTGAATATCTGCTTCCGAATAGAGAGGTATTACTGCCATTATTTTTCTTTGTCGAGTGAGCCAGTTTGGCACCCAGTTGTACTTAAGGATATACTGCATAATAATATAACCCTCAGAATTGTTGCACCGGTTTTCCCATATTGGGTATTTCCGGGGATGAGTTGTCCAAAACTAACGATGTCACTTGTGTGTTTTCTATCTCTTTCAGTTGTTGATCTGTAGATGGTTGAGACTGTATTGTGTTTATTTCGATGTTTATATGTTTAAATAACTTGTTCGTAATTAACAAGTAGGAGAAATAAACCAGAAGAATATAGATAAAATTTCTAACGGGTTATACTTAGAAATTTCAACATGTACTTGGAAACCCTAGGATTGCATCCTCTATTCTTGCATAGAAACCCTAGATTGACAAATTGACGTCATGCTTTTGGTATCACATATTTTTCTTGGTTATATTTGTCAATAAGTATTGCAGGTATAAAGATTATGGCTAAATTCAGAGGATCACTTCAAGGAAACCTTACAAGGTTTGTAAAAGGAGCAACTCAAGGTATGTCTAAGACCATAAGATTTTGTAGCTAAACTTCTTCATTAAAAGATATGATCATTTTGAAATTTACCTTCTATTACTTTCTCATGTTTAGGGTTTTGTATCATAAGGATTCTTGTTAGGGCGATTAATCATTAGATTGAATCTACCCTTATCATATTATCTCTTGTTTGATCATTTTTGGTGAAACCCTAACCTTTAGGGTTCACTATAAATACCTAGCCTCTTGATTCTTATGGCATGTTGGCAATGAAGCCCTTAGCCTACTCAAGGTTTGTTAATAAAGTCTAAAAATAAAATTCTACTCTTGATGTTTATAATTTGTTAATGTTATGAAACCCTAGCCTTTTAGAGTTTGTCGATGATATCTAAGTTAAATAATAAAACCCTAGATTTTAGGGGTTGGTGAATTTTGGTTTATGACAAAACCCTTGCAATGAAAACCTGGGTGTATGAGCTTCTGCATGATTGAAACCCTAGTCTAATCAAATTGTTGTATATCTAATCTTTGAAGTTAGATATGTGTATCTAGGGTTTACAATAGAAACCCTAGTAAGAGATTGATATAAGAATGAATCCCTAGATATGAAATGCTAACTTGATTGTCGATGAATAATGAAATCTAAGGTTTGTGATAAAACCCTAGTAGAATCTGACATAAAGTTCTAGGGCATAATATTGAAGATGTAAAGTGTTATGATTGGATTTCTAACTTGATTCAGTTGTTGATATCAAGGCTTTAAGTCTCGATGATGAAATCTAGGGTTTATGACAAAAACCCTAGCAAGTTGTTGAAGTCCAGAATATAAAAAATGTAACCATTGTTGACTATGAACCTAACTAGGTTTTGATATTTGATGTCTAAATCTTGATTATTTTGATGCTTCCATTGTAATGACATAATTTTGATATAGTTGACTTCATGTTTCTGTATATTTGTACTTGGTTGTACTTGCTATTGAAGATTTTCAAGTACATAATCTTCAAGATGTTGAAGATGACTTGAAAATGGAATAATGATGACATATGATTAGATGACCTTGTTATGAAAGTATGACATTCCTGAAGTTTTGATAAGTTGAAGTTTCTTTGATAATACGAAGTTGTTAATCTCCCTAAGTTGAGAGGGAGCTTGGACGAAAGAAATTGTATATCTCTCTGGTTGAAAGGGAGGGCATAATGAGTCAACTAAAACCTTGAAGAAAGAATAAAGATCAGGGTTGAAGCCTTGCAGATAGATATTCGTGAATGGAAAATTTGTAAACAAGACTTGGATGATCTAGAAGAAGTGTTGAGGCTAAGTTTGGTGCTGCTATAGAAGTTAAAGAAGAAAGATTCCTAGACGTGTTTGGATAATATGATGATGACCTAAGCAACATCAATATATTTGAAAACCCTGAAGGTCTGATTTAACTTATATCTAAAGTTTATTACTAATTGGGGTTGTGATTGTGCAGGATCTCTCTGAAGGTTAAACATTTTGAAGCATGCTTGGACTGGTGGATATATCTGATTTAGTTGTTAAGGAGAGATAAAGCATCTTGGGGTGACAAGATGCTTTGGAGGATATATGGCCGGCCTGTGATGATGTCTAGATCCTAAAGTAGGGAGGGTGGCATTGGTCTTGGAGCTCTGACCTTGAATACGCACCTAGATCCTTGGGTTGGTGTTAGAGTGGAAGCCTGATGGTACCTAGAGTGGTTGAAGCTTGGAACACACCCTAGTCCCACCCTATTAGATACCTTCGTCAAGTATCTAATCCGTAGCATTGTGTGTGCTCTGACTCTTCATAGAACTTATCATTTTGAGATCTTCCATGTACCTCTGTATATATGTAATTATAAATAGCTCACTAGTTAAGAGGGAGTGTTGAAGAATGTAACTAGTGGCGGTCTTCATAATTGTATTTGAAGTCATGATGTAATGTATTTGTCAAAAAAAAAGAAAAAAAAAATTATTATAAAAAGAAATTGACTTATTAAAGCATGGGTTTCATGCTTGGGTCAATGGTCAATAGGTCAAGGCACCCATTGTCTGCTCTAGGGATTCTATTTTGAGTCAAAGTCAAAGTCATGATGTCATAGACTGTTAATTTTAGGGATTTTTTATGCTTAGAGCAATTTATTTCAATATTCACAGTTAGCTCAATATCTTTTCCAGATTAGCAATCACATCAGCATTAAAGTAAACTACAGATAGAACATAAACATAAATCGTAGAAGACAAGCCAAGACAAAAGGACACAAGATGTGGCACTAGCAAGGGACAAACCCTAATGTGGGGAACCCTTGATCAATTCTTCTTTTATGTTCTTCAATAGTTCAACAAATAGAGAGAGATAGAGATAGTACATTTACAACAGAAGTCAACACTTTGACTTTCTATATCTACATGAGATCAGTTGAAGACATGTTGCTTCAACTGATTCTCCAAGGTGACTGCTTCACCTATCATAGTGTTGCATCTCGTCACTATGTTGCACCTAGTCACTGAGCTGCTCCCATCACTGAGTTGCTCCCATCACCATGCTGCAACTCATCATCATGTTGCACCTCACTATCATGTTGTACTTCATCGTCTCGGTGCTGCACCCAAATATCACTGAGCTGTTCTCAACATCATTGATGTCACCTACATCATGTTAGTCCTTGAAACAGTCAACAACTCAAAGACCAAGAGAGGTTCCAGCACTGCCACTGATTAGTTCAGCCCTTAAAGTTCTATGTTGTTGGCTATGGCCTACGGCCTAGCTCAGCAGCAAGATAGGTTTACACACAACACCCAAATATCACTGCCTTTGAACAACAGTGTGTCTTCCAATCTTATCCAGAGAGATCATTTTAGACAGACTTGATTGACCTTCTCTTTGAGGCTGCACCAGACCTTAGATCAGCCTTATTAACCACAGTCAAATCCCACGTTGTCTACGTTCCTTCTTGCTGTAGATTACAGGTCTTTATTTTGTTATGGCTAGGTCTCTATAGACTGTGGATCAAAGCTTCTTTCGAACAGCAGATAGGAGCTCCTCTGGGCTATGGATCTAGCCTCTCTTTGTTGCGTTTAGGCCTCCCTTGAATGCGATCATATTTCCCCACCATTGTAGCTAGATTTATTGTTGATAGGTCTCTCCTTCAACTACAGTTATCTTCTTCTTTACAGTGGATTAGTGACCTTTAGATGACTACGTCTTACTCTCCTCTAGAACTGAGTATAGGAGCCTTCTAGGACAGTGGATTGTAGCTCTCCTTAAACAACATATGAGAATCTAATCACTGCGTAATTAAGGACCTTCATGGATTGTGTATTGAGTCTCCTTTTAACTGTGACTAAGGGCATCTTACAGCTGCGTTTAGAACCTCCTTTCTTTGCGGAATTAAGTCTCTTCTAGACTGCATACAAGTGCCTCCCCTTGCTGCATCAAATCATCATTGGCTGTGGTCAAGGGTACCTTTAAATGCTACGGCTAGGGCACCTTAAATGCTATGGCTAGAAGTTTCCTCTAGTTGCATATAGAACCCTCATTATTGTGGCTAGGGCATCATCCTTACTGGGGCTAGGGAATCATCTTTACTACGGCTAGGCCATCATCCTTACTGCGGCTAGGGTATCATGTTAAGTTATGGTATGTTCTATGCTTATAACAGTTTACTTCTTTTTCTTATTATATTCCACGGATTAGCAATCACATGTACATAAAGTAAAGTGCAGATAGAACATTAAACGATCGACAGAAAACAAGCCAAGACAAGAGACACAAGATGTGGCGGCTAGCCAGGGACAAACCCCACAATGTGTGGGGAAACCCTTTGATCAAATCTTCTTTTATCTTCAATAATTCAGCAGAGAGAAATAGTACAATAAATCTGATTCATATCAGCAGTAGCAAACCCTAGATCAGCAGCATCAGCATTAGCGGCTTCATTATCAAACTAGGGCAGACAATATCTTGCAAACCGTTCGTCGGATTGACTTCATTCCACCACCAAAAGTGGCGGCTTTCAAAGAAGGTTCAGATGAACCTACAACGCAGTTCCAAAGAGGAGATCTTCTAGGCCACTCAAGTCAATCTTTACTTTTGCAGTTGCAGCTTCAGTTTCAGCAGTTTCCGGCTTCAAACTAGGGCAGTCGATATCTTGCAAACCGTTCGTCGGATTGACTTCATTCCACCACCAAAAGTTGCGGCTTTCAAAGGAGGTTCAGATGAACCTATAGTGCAGTTCCAAAGAGGAGATCTTCTAGGCCACGCAAGTCAATCTTTACTTCTACAATTGCATCTTAAGTTTCAGCAGTTTTTGGCTTCAAACTAGGGCAGTCGATATATTGCAAACCGTTCGTCGGATTGACTTCATTCCACCACCAAAAGTTGCGGCTTTCAAAGGAGGTTCAGATGAACCTACAACGCAGTTCCAAAGAGGAGATATTCTAGGCCACGCAAGTCAATCTTTACGTCTGCAGTTGCAGCTTCAATTTCAACAGCTTCCGGCTTCACATGTGTGAGAGAGAGAGACCCATTTCAGCGCAGTAGAGAAGAGACTCAAATCTGCGCAGTAGAGAGAGAGATGTGATGAGATGAGTGAGTCCAAATGAGGAAAAGTCCTCTTATATTTATACACAACGTTGGTGGGTGAATAGATGCGACTGTTGGGTTTCTGAGCCTACATGAGTTGTAGGTCGGCTTGATAATAATTCCATAATCAAAATAAATTCATATCTCCATGAATACTTATCGGAATTGGATGATCTTTATATCAATCCTACACCTCTCGACGAGAGGAATCTAATAAAAATATTATTAGCCATGAATAAGATGACCCACATGAAGTTTTTCCCTGGTTGCCAATTTTAACACTCCCTCTCAACCATGGAGAACTTCATCTGCAATCTGTCTATCGGTCGTTACTATTCATCCATCAAATGCACTGCCTTGTACAGCCTGACCCTTGCCCTGCTCTGCTCTATTTTGCCTGTTCTGCTTTGTCTTGTTCTGCCCTGCACTGATCTGTACTGTTTTGTTTTGTTCTGTTCTGCTATGCTCTTGCATTGTTCTGTTCTACTCTGCTTTTGTCCGAATTATGAAGAAGAAGAAATGATCGAGGATGTATCATACTGACTCAAAGTCAGTCTCAGAGTATGTACCACTGGTCCCAGACCAGTCTCAACCAACCCAAAGTCAGCATCATAGTGAGTACAACTTCAATGGTCCCAAACCAATATCATCCTCCACTGACTCAAAGTCAGTCTCAGAGTATGTACCACTGATCCCAGACCAGTCTCAACCGACCCGAAGTCAGCGTCATAGTATGGTACAACTCCTACCACTGGTCCCAGACCAGTATCATTGATCCCAGATCAATGGAGGTCATCCTAGCGTAGGGAGTACGGTAGTTACAACGATGCGTCCATCGGTACTACTATGGTCCCTAACTTCATTTCCCTGCTCATTGATCAGATGAGAGGTACTTCCCATGAGTCCCATACTGCATGGGTAGGATGCCTCGACAGGAGAACTAATCAATCCTATCCTCACAGGAGAACACATCAATCCTGCTACAATTGCCATGGAGAACACATCAATCTAGGCCTCACAGGAGAACACATCAATCCTGCTACAATCGCCGTGGAGAACACATCAATCCAGGCTACCATGGAGAACACATCAATCCAGGCCTCACAGGAGAACTAATCATCCTGCTACACAGGAGAGCAAATCATCCTGTTCCACAAGAGAGCGAATCATCTTGTCCCACAAGAGAGCGAATCATCTTGTTCCAATGTGCACCACCGGAGAAGGGTGAGTCACCCTGTGGTCATATGTTGCTCCAGTAGGAACCGCAAGCCCTTAGAGCTCCCAGAGCTCAATGTATGCAACATGCAGGTTTCTTGCCGACTCCAAGTCGTTTTGGAAAATCACAGATTAGATCTTTCCTCGGGGCTTTGACAAGGTGTATCAACCTATACATCATCTTAATGTGATGGAGCTTCCTTGCTCATCAACTTACCATATCCCAGATGATGTCTATCTGCTAGAGCAATTGACGAATACGGGATTCCTCAATAATCGAATCCCACCTCTGGTTGTTACAGAGAATCACAGTGGTATCCAATGTAAATCCAAACAGCTCACGGAAGAGCTTTCACAACTAGACTGCCTCACACGAGGTTATGCTAGCAACAATATATCCTGCTTTGGCGGTGCTCAAAGCTACCGACTTCTGCTTCCTGCTCATCCAGGATATCGAAGAAGATCCCAAGGTGAAACAGTACCCGGAAGTGCTCTTACGGTCCACCATACTGCCTGCCCAATCAACATCAGTATATCCAAGTAGTCTCACATCTCCGGCAGTGTATCTTAATCCATGAGAGATTGTGTCCTGAAGACATCTCAGAAGATTCTTGGCATCAATCCAGTGAGGCTCAACCAAATATGAGCTCACAACGCTTACTGCAAAACATATGTTCGGACGGAGGTTCACCAAGAACATCAATGCGAATGAGTTTTTGAAACTCAGAGGCATTTCCCAAGTCTGGTCCGACATCACTACCATATAACTTCTAAAAGTTAAGATCCTCGAGGTAGTCACAGGCTTGCAGTCCATCATACCGAATCTTTCCAATATATTTACCACATATTTTCCTTGAGATAGGAAAATTTCCCTTGGCTTCTGCCACACTTCAAGTCCTAGGTCCTTCATTTCAAATTTAGAAGCCATCTCCCTCTTACATTTGTGAATGAGAGGGTTTGCACCTGTTAGAAAGAGGTCATCCACATACAACACCAATATGAGAGGCTTGTCATCTTCAACCTTAAAGTAAAGGTTAGGATCAGCTTCACTCCTAGTGAATCCCAGCTTCATCAAGTAGCTATCGATCCTCTCATACCATGCTCAGGGTGCTTGCTTCATCCCATAGAGAGCCTTCTTCAACCTGCATACATGAGATTTTCAATCATAAATCTCAAATCTTTCAGGTTGCTCCACATAGACCTCTTCTTTGATAGAACCATGCAAGAACGCGGTCTTAACATCCATCTAATGTAGGTTCCATCCTTGTGAAGCGGCAAGGGCTATGATCGAGCGGATGGTCGTATATCTGGCAACAGGTGCAAATATCTCATCATAGTGTATACTTCCTTTTGGGAGAAACCTCGAGCAACAAAACGAGCCTTATACTTTTCCGTGCTTCCATATGCTGCATGCTTTATCTTGTAAAGCCATTTGGAAGTAACAACAGTCTTGTCCTATGGTCTAGGAACTACTTCCCAAACATCATTCTTTATGATAGACTCATATTCTTCGGTCGTAGCATCCTTCCATACTTGATGCTTAACGGCATCTGAGAATGACGAAGGCTCATTTTGTATGATCGTGCTCATGATGGTCAGGTATCCTTGATACCTATGGGTTTCTTACTTTCACGAAAGGTTCTTCGGGGTGCAGCATGTCCTTCAGCATCACCAAGTAACCCCTTACGCCATGAAGGCCTCTTCCTAGAAGAGGAAGGCTCATATGGAGGAGGATCAATCGGATCCATGGGTTCTTCTACATCAGGTATTGATTCATCATCCTTTTCTTTCGGTTCCCTGGTGTCGGCTTCTTGAGATCTCCTCAAAGTCGGAAGATTGATCACCTTGCTGAGAGCCATATCTTCGTCAAAGGTGACATCATGACTAATTATGACTTCCCTTTGACCGGCTACATAGATTCTATAGCCTTTAGTATTTTCACCATAGCCCATGAAAATTCCCTTCTTTCCAGATGCTCCCAATTTATTTCTTTTCTCTTTCGGCACATGAAAGTATACAGGGCTTCCAAAAATTTTAAAATGAGAAACATCAGGTTTCTTACCGTTGATTTTTTCTTCAGGAGTCTTGGAACCCAATGCTTGATGAGGGCATCGATTTTGTACATATACGACAGTGATTGTAGTTTCAGCCCATAAAAACTTTGGAAGTCTTTGATCATGTAGCATGGCCCGGACAGCTTCCATCATCGTGTGGTTCTTCCTTCCCACCACACCATTCTGCTCAGGAGTATGTGGTGTAGTAGTCTCCCTCTTAATGCCAACCTCAGGTATGCCTGAGTAAACCAATTGTAATATATCGGAGGTCTTGCTTTGGCTTGAGGGGAATGGTCCCCTTTTGAGCTTTCCTTTGGCACATCCCGGACCAGTGTTGCGGGGGAGCGCCCCCCCCCTCGAACCCGCTTCCGAATCGCGCTCCGGGCGGGAGCGGCTCGAGAGCGCGCTCCCAAAATCGCTCCCGGACGGGAGCGATTTTCGGGAGCGCGCTCCCTTAAAAAAAATTGCGCTCCCTGGTCTGTTAGGGAGCGACACATGGAGCGATCGCTCCGGCGCTCCCGGAGCGATTTTTAATGCCCAGGAGCGATCGGGGAGCGATCGCTCCCTGATCGCTCCCGGACATTAAAAATCGCTCCGGGAGCGATTCGAGCCGGGCCGGGAGCAGTTCGGCGGAAAAAAAATCCGCCGGACCCGAAAATAAAAAAAAAAATGTAGAATTTTTTTTTAGTTTTATAATCCCAATGGGCCAAAAAAAATTCATTATAACTTCATTGAGCTTGAGTTTGGAGCTGGAGCAAAAGCAAAGGAGCAAAGAGCAAGAGCTGAGGAGCGAGGAGCAAGTGCCAAGGAGCGAGGAGCAAGCCTGCAGAGGTAAGTAACTTAGTAATTTAGTTAGTTTAGCTGGTTAGGTAATTAATTTAGTTAATTTAATTTAGTTGTTTTAGTTTAAAGATCATGTATTTAAATTAAATTAATAAATTAAATTAATTAATCCCAATAAATTAAATTAATTTGCAGATTCAAGAATCAAAACCCTACAAACATCAAACACCATGGACCTGGCTATATTTATTGGCATTTTCCTCTTCCTGGTCCCTTTTATGGTTATTATGGTGCTGGAGAGTAGGAAACGGAGGGGGCCCCAAACTGAAGAGGGGGATGAAGAAGCCGGAGAAAGTCAAATGGGTGAAAACCCCAGTGAGGAGGAGCTGGAGGAGGGTGAACATGACCCTCAAAAAACTAAACAAGACCAAACTCCATTGTGGAAATATGTTCACAGGGCTGAAACAGGGAGAGGGGGTGGAACCACTAAATTTCATTGCCCCCATTGCAACACTGATTACACAGGTTCATACACCCGTGCTAGAAGACACCTCTGCGGGAAAAGGCCATGGGATGGAGAGAAACAAATAGGAATCAAAACTTGTACAACGGTGTCAACAGCAGATAGAGCCAAATACATAAGGGAAGAGGAGGAAGCCCAATACAGAACAAAAAAATCAAGGGGTTTCTTTGAACCAAGCTCACAATCACAAAGAACTCCTTCAGCATCCTCCCAAGGCAGTGGATATGGACATGGAGGCACAGGGTCATCATCTTTAAGGCGTAGAACCATATCAGATTTCCTTGATGAGGGGTGTAGGAATGATGTGGATTCAAAAGTTTACAGGTTTCTCTATGCATGTGGGATACCATTCAATGTTCTACGCTCACCTTATTGGCACGAAATGGTTTCTGCCATAAATGATGCCCCTAAAGGATACAAGAGCACTGGGTATGACAAGGCAAGAACCGTTGGCCTTGATCATGAAAAAGCAAAAATATCACATTCTTTGAATAAAATGACAAGTTCTTGGACTGACCATGGGGTGTCCATTGTATCTGATGGATGGACAAATGTAAAAGGCAAGCCATTGATAAGTGTTCTTGCTGTGTCTGTTAGTGGTCCCATCTTTCTAGCTGCACATGATTACTCAGACAAGTTCAAGACCGCCATCAACATTGCAGAAGCATTACTTGAAACAATTGAGCATATTGGCCCATACAATGTCATCCAAGTCATCACTGATAATGCTCCTAATTGTAAGGCGGCGGGAGCAATTATTGAGGATAAATACCCGAACATATTTTGGTCTGGATGTTTGGTTCACACATTGAACCTTCTGTTGCATGATATTGTCAAAAACAAAAATGAACAATACCAATGGATTGGTAATTTGTACAAGAAAGGAAAACAAATGATAAAATTTATTACAAATCATAGCAATACCCATGGCCTTTTCCGCAGTCACTCGAGATTGGAGTTGTTGAAGATTGCGAGGACTAGATTTGGTAGCTATTACCTCACCTTCAAGCGCCTTTTGAAGGTAAGAGAGGCATTAGCTAACATGGTATCAAGCCCACATTGGCAGGTGTTAAAGGAAAGGGCTACAAATGTAGCTGACATGGCAGGTTTTGAAATGGTGGAGGAGGCCGCTCTTGATGGGTAGTTTTGGACAAGTGTGAGGCAAGTATTGGATTTCACCAAGCCAATTTATCACATGACTCGGTTTGCAGACACAGACAAACCAGTGATTGGCGAGGTGTATGAGCAAATGGATACCATGTTGGGGGAAATAAAAGACATTGTTCATAATAGAGATCCCAACTTGTACAAACTGATTCATGATTGTGTGTGTGAACGGTGGAATAGGCTTAACCTTCCACTACATTGCTTGGCTTATATCCTTACACCAAAATACTACTCTACATCTTGGTTGGGCCAACCTGCATCAGGGGGTGGGGTTAGGACCAAACCCCATTTAGATCAAGAGGTAACTAAAGGATATTTGGAAGCATTAGAAAAGTTGGTACCTGACAGGGAGGAATGTGCAGCGGTGCGCCTTGAAATAGGCAGATACTTCAGTGGCACTGGTTTGTATGGTAACTTCCATGCAATGGACGACAAAGATAAATTTGAATCTCTCACATGGTGGGAAACATATGGCGGCCACGGACTTTTGCCAAAATTGGCAAAAAAAGTTCTTTCACAGGTTGTAAATTCTTCTTCTGCAGAGAGGTGTTAGAGCACCTACAGTTATATACATAATGTGAAAAGAAACAGACTCAATGAAAACCGAGCAGAAAGCTTGGTTTATGTGCACTACAACTTGAGGTTGTTGAGTCATTACTGTGATCGGGCTAATGAGGATCCCACATATAAAATTTGGGACAATCACCCAGAGGATGACAATTTGGAGGATGGCATTGTACATATTGAAGAACTAGAAGAGGAACT
The DNA here is from genome assembly GCA_031772625.1 of Pinus tabuliformis. Lineage (NCBI taxonomy): Eukaryota > Viridiplantae > Streptophyta > Pinopsida > Pinales > Pinaceae > Pinus > Pinus tabuliformis. The sequence continues at coordinate 661,377,984 of CM062810.1, read as the reverse complement.
TGTAAGGGATGAAAATGAAGCAGCAACCATGCCACCTCCACCTCCACCTCCACCTCCACCATCCAGTAGCAGTGCTCGAGGTCCGAGTCTTGTTCCTTTGCTGTCGCCACCTCCATCTACACCCTCGCGTGGAGGTTCTAGTTTTGGTCGTCGGTCTGTGCGGGAGACTCCTAGAAGACCACCACGACCTGCTTATACTCCTGGAGAGTCTCGTGGCAAGGGCCACATGTAGATTTACAGTTTACTTGTCTTTTTTAGTTTCTATTAGACTTTAGTTTTCATAACTGTTGAGTTTTGAGTCCTTGACATAACTGTTGAGTTTTGAGTCCTTGACTCTTGACTCTTTACTCTTTCATATCATAATGATATTTTTTGTAAACATTATATCACTGTGACAATGAAAATTTGAAGTTTGAAGATGGGCCTTGGCAATTATAACTCATTGGTAATGATTGTGAATTATGAATATGATGCTTTGTGAAAGACTAAAGTTGTTTCATTTCATCTCATTATTCATGTTTCATTTTATAAATTTTTAACATTTCATATCATGTTAACAGTTAGAAGTTAGGACTTAGAAATATCTTCGATATTACTTCTTGTAATGGTTAAACTTAGCTTACAAGTACAACTTTGGTGATCAATGATGATAAATGTTATTGAATTTTCAATTCTGAAAGCTTGAAGTTGAAACTTTAATATTGAATTTGATGAATCATGATTTATAAGACTCAATATGTTGCAGTTGTAATATGTATTTTACTAACTTGTGGACATGGTTGATGACGATTATAATTTCTAGATGATTGATGTGATATGGTTCAATGATCAATCTATGTTTTTTTATGTTTTTTATGTCTAATTCATCATTCTACATGTTTTTGTTGACATATATGTATCAAAAATTAAAAAATATAAAATATATATATATTTTAAAAAAATCGCTCCCGGATTCGCTCCCAAACCGGGAGCTTCTGAAAATTGTCTCTCCCGCTCCCGGTTTCACTCCCGCTCTCGCTCCCAAGTAACATGGTCCCGGACATACACCTTCTTTCTTTACTTGGAATTCGGGCATCCTTGTTACCATCTATCTTACATCGGGTAGAGCTTTGTAATGAAGGTGGGAAAACCTCCGATGCCAAAGTTCAGACTAAAGAGTTGTGTCACAAGACATGACACCTAGCGGACTTCCATCGACCTTGTAGCCTCTGTCTTCCATTGCCAAGATGGACACTAGGTTCCTTTTGAGGTCAGGTGCATTTAATACATCCTATAATTTCTAGCCTTCTTGAATGCTTGTCGTCTTCCTTGATTCCCAGCTCTCCTCTTACCTTTGCTGTTGAATTTGTCATTCCTTTGATTGCCATCAGAGGGATTTCGAGTTGCACCACTGCATACTGTACCATGCTTCTCTAATCATGATTATCATCATGCTGCCCATGTCCATGATTTTATCCATCATGATGCTCATGATCTCATACATAGTGACTTGCTTTATCGCAAATGTAACATCGTCATTTTCTTCTAGCCTTAGGTCCAGCCTTTCCTTTTGATTTAATCCTGGAATTATTTCTTTTCTTTGCATGAGAAGAAAAGGCAGTAGGAGGACCTTTAGGCATGGGCATTTCTTGCACTTCTTCCCTTGTTTCTTCTTGAATGCATCTAGCCATTAATTCCTAGAAACCAGGAATTACATTATAGTTCAAAAGAGTAGTCCTGAACACAAACCATTCAAATGGCAATCCTCCAAGAGTTGTGAGTGCCATTTCTCTGTCAGTAATAGTTCCCCCAATAGATAGGAGATCGTTATTGATCTCGGTGATTCTTAAGAAGTATGCTTACATACTTTAATCTTTACCCTTCTTGATTTCCCTCAACTTATTTCTAAGAAACAAAACTTGATTTGCATCATTAACTTTAAATAAACTCACCAGTCTATCGTAGATTTCCTTGGAGGTGTCCAGTTCAGAGATGTAGGCCACCAAGTGCTTGTCGATAGAGTCTCGGATGATCTTCTATTGTTTTGACTTCTCCATTTTTTCATTTGTTCCAGGCAGCAGCGGATGCATTTGATAGAGGCTCAACAATATTGCCTCTCACATGATCCAACACTCCTTGATTTTCAAGAGTTAGATCGATAGACATCTTCCATCCGTGATAGTCAGCTTTCTCACGGAGCTTGTCTTCAGCAGGAAAGAGTGTTGAGGACCCCATAGTTCTTTTAGGATAGCCTTGCCAATCTTCTCTTCGGTGATTGCTCTTGCTCTTGCTCGGGCTTTGTCTTCACCTCAGCTTTGATACCATGTTAAGTTATGGTATGTTCTATGCTTATAACAATTTACTTCTTTTTCTTATTATATTCCACCGATTAGCAATAACATGTACATAAAGTAAAGTGCAGATAGACCTTTAAACGATCGACAAAAAACAAGCCAAGACAAGAGACACAAGATGTGGCAGCTAGCCAGGGACAAGCCCCACAATGTGTGGGGAAACCCTTTGATCAAATCTTCTTTTATCTTCAATAATTCAGCAGAGAGAAATAGTACAATAAATCTGATTCATATCAGCAGTAGCAAACCCTAGATCAACAGCATCAGCATTAGCGCTTCATTATCAAACTAGGGCAGACGATATCTTGCAAACCGTTCGTCGGATTGACTTCATTCCACCACCAAAAATTGCGGCTTTCAAAGGAGGTTCAGATGAACCTACAGTGCAGTTCCAAAGAGGAGATCTTCTAGGCCACACAAGTCAATCTTTACTTCTGCAATTGCAGCTTCAGTTTCGGTAGTTTCCGGCTTCAAACTAGGGCAGTCGATATCTTGCAAACCGTTCGTCGGATTGACTTCATTCCACCACCAAAAGTTGCGGCTTTCAAAGGAGGTTCAGATGAACCTACAGTGCAGTTCCAAAGAGGAGATCTTCTAGGCCACGCAAGTCAATCTTTACTTCTGCAGTTGCAGCTTCAGTTTCAGCAGTTTCCGGCTTCAAACTAGGGCAGTCGATATCTTAAAAACCGTTCGTTGGATTGACTTCATTCCACCACCAAAAGTTGTGGCTTTCAAAGGAGGTTTAGATGAACCTACAGTGCAGTTCCACAGAGGAGATCTTCTAGGCCATGCAAGTCAATCTTTACTTCTGCAGTTGCAGCTTCAATTTCAACAGCTTCCGGCTTCACATGTGTGAGAGAGAGAGACCCATTTCAGCGCAGTAGAGAAGAGACTCATATCTGCGCAGTAGAGAGAGAGATGTGATGAGATGAGTGAGTCCAAATGAGGAAAAGTCCTCTTATATTTATACACAACGTTGGTGGGTGAATAGATGCGATTGTTGGGCTTCTGAGCCTACATGAGTTGTAGGTCGGCTTGATAATAATTCCATAATCAAAATCAATTCATATCTCCATGAATACTTATCGGAATTGGATGATCTTTATATCAATCCTACACCTCTCGACGAGAGGAATCTAATAAAAATATTATTAGCCATGAATAAGATGACCCACATGAAGTTTTGCCCTGGTTTCCAATATTAACATATCATCCTTGCTAGGGCATCATCTTTACTTAGGCCAGCATATACTCTTAGTGTCTCTTCTCCCCCAAAACCCAAAGACGTGGAGAGGAGGAGATCACATGAAGAGTGTGTGTGTGACAAATGACTTCAAGTCCTCTTTTATTTATACTAAAAGATAGAGTTTGAATAGACATGACTGCTGGGCTTCTAAACCTACATAAGTTGTTGGCCGACTTGACAATTTGTCCATAATCAAAATAAATTCATATCTTCATAAATACTTATCGGAATCGGATGATCTTTAGATCAATCCTACACCTCTCGATGAGAGGGATCCAAGAAAAATATCAACTTCCATAAATAAGATGACCCACATGGAGTTTGGCCCTAGTTGCCAATTTAACATAGACCCATTGGGGCTCTTGTAAATAAGAAAGAGAAAAATTGTTTTGTAAAAAGTGTCTTAGTTTCCACCAAATGATCAGGTCGTCCAGCCCTACAAGTCGTCCTTGAAAGAACCCTTCCAGCTCAAGAAGATTATAAATATGATGCAATTCGACCTCATTTGGTAGCACATCAATCACATCTTTATGATCGAATCTGAAGTAGATAAGGAATGTGAGGAGCCTGGGTAGAAGCATGAAGTGTGAAAATTCCACAAAAAGGAATCCTATTGCTGTAACCGATATTATTTCTCCTAATTGTTAATTAATTAACAATTTATCTACTATGACAAATATCAAAATAAATACACTGCAACCTTCACAAATAAAATATTGTGGAAAAATAATTCAATGGAAACTGAGAAATGCTAGCACACACACATAAAATTAACACAATTACTTTTGGACAAAAGTCCCCAAAACACCCAATTCGGGAAAACCGGTGCAGCAAATGAGGGTTTTATTATTATGTAGCAGCGAGAAATTTTGAGTACAACTAGATGCCAAAATCTGGCAATCCCACAGAGAAAAATACTGGCAAAAATTCTAGTGAGGAATTTTCCTCACCCCACAGGCAAACTCTCGACACAACTTGCCTTCAGAAATTCGGCCCTCTGACCCCCTGCGTCAGCCTCTGTGCTGCTCTGCGCAGCGTGCTGGACGTCTAGCCTCAGACTAGTCTTTGATGAAGTTTTTTTTCCTTCTACTGACTAGAAAGATGCTTCTCCCGCACTCTGGGATGCCTTCCTAGCCTCTGGAACTAAAGACGTCTCTCCTTCTCAGCAAATCGATCTTGCCTCTAGAGGTTGTTGCACTTCCCCAACATTAACCTCTCTGTGGCTCTTCTGTCTCTCTGCAAATGCACTCGTTGGATCTAGAATGCCTCCTCTAGTCTCACTGTCTCTGCCCCTCTCTCACTGCTTCGATCTCTATCTCTCTCTCTAATAACTCACTGCTGCTACTCTAGAAATCGATCTACCAAGATATCGAACTGCAGAAGTGTCTTCTCCATCACCACATCGACCTTCTCTTATAATCCTCTGTTGGAGCACCAATGGCCAAGATTAAAACGTAATCAATGGCTAGGATCATCTCTGGATTGATCTGTGTGATTTTCTAGATGATTCTCGCCTTGACTTAATTAATTCTGATTAATTAACCATATTCCATAAGTTTAGACTTAAGAAATATTTTAAAAATGGTTAATAATTTGATTAAGTGATTTCTAGGTGGAATTTCCAAAAATGATTTCTTGGTTTTGTAGATCTCATGCATTCTAGCCTCTCCACAAAATTTCAAGGCTAGAACACATCCAATGGTACAAAAACTAACATGAAGTCCAATGAAGGAGGATTCTTCATTGTGAAAGAAGCGAATTTCTAAAGATGTTAGGGTTTCGACAGGTCTTAATGAAGCAGAAGCTAGCAGTTGACTTTGTTGAAGTCAATCCCTTGGATCGGTGGTTCATTTGATCATGGTGTGTTGGTCTTTAGAGTCAAAAAGGTCTTGGTCATCTCAATTTGATTTGAATCTATAGTGGAAGAGTTTGACTGGGTTTTCCCTTCATAGGGGTTTTTCCCTAGCTTGGAGCCTCTCTATGGTGTCTTATTTGATCTTCTTGTTGGGCATTTGTCTTGATGATAAAAGAAACACAATAATAATAATAAAGAACTAATATGATGATCACAAGAATTTGTCAAAGGAAAGAGAAATCATTTTAAGAATCCTAATCTATATGTTGCCCTAGATTTCTCAACATTGGGCAAGTTGTAACATGTAAAAGATATTGATTTTGAGTCTAGCAAGTTCTACAAGCCTCCTAGCACAAGTCGGCCTTAGCAATGACAAGTCGGCCTAAAGAAGGGAATTCGAACTCATATAAAGCCTATAAATATAAGTAGATTCGACCTCTTTTGTCAACAATTTGATCATCTCTAACAAGAAGTTTGATCTGAAGCTTGGAACATCAAGAAAGCTAGAGCAAAGGTCAAGAAAGCAAGGAGAAGTCAAGGAGAAGAAGAAAAAATTGTTTTTGGGCTATTTTCTTCTCACACGTGCAAAAAAGCTAGGGTTGTCGTAGCTACTATAGGGTCAAAGTTGCAGGTCGAAGCTCGGGGCCCAAGTTGAAGCCGGAAGCTAGTTGGAGCAAAATTGTTCCTAGTTTATTCGGTTGATCTCTAACCTAATTTGAAAGGCTTCTTGGAGGGTTGACTTAGTGCTTGGAGGAGCTTGGTCTAAGGTTTTGGGTCTTGGTTTTCTCATTTGAAGCAGATTTTATAAGAAGAGACGATATTTTCTGGGTTTTCCCCTTGGAAGGGTTTTGCCCTGCCTTGGAACCTAACTTTCTGTGTCCATTGTCTTTATTGTTTTTGTTCTTGATAATTGTTTAATCAAAAGATCTAATAAAGAAACAAAAGAAGATAAATAAGTTCACAATAAATTATTAAGGTTACGGAGAATTTGAATTAATCGTTTCTCTGCTACATTCTCCAACACACCAAATGGGATTTTGTTTACTTTTCATTTGACCCCATAATCCAAATGGCAAACATTGATTTTTTAAATCCATCCCAAACTAGTATTAGATTAAGTGAAATTTGTCTACTTATTGATTTCGTTGACTTTCTTTTACCTAATCAATAGACCAATGGCCAAATATAGGAATACACTAGTGTTGGCACGAACCAACCCAAAGTGATAAGAGCTTAGAAGATTACAAAACCTTTGTTCTCGAACAAGTCACCAAAGGCTTAGTTTTGGTGATAAGAGGGATCTACTAAAGCCATAAAACAAAAAGGATGAGTGAGGCCTCTAAGATGGACAGCTCCATGAAAAGAACAAAAATAGAAGACAAAATCAAAGAAGTGTGCCCCTAACAAGGAGAAAGCGCTACCAAGAGGGATTGAATACTCAAAGCATGGAAAGAACCCTAAACTAAAAAAAGCACACAAATTGTATATAAAAATAGCCAAGAAAATAATGTCAATGGGAAAATCTGTGAGATTTTAGCAAAAAACACTCTCTTTCATGGGACATGACAATGAATGGGAAACAAGCACAACTGACTATCAATTTTGTGTGAATTTAGCAAAATGTCATGGGAAATGGAAGAGAAACTTACAAATAGGAAAAATAGTGCAAAACAATTTGTGGATTTGCAGATAAAAAAATAAAAATAAAAAAGGTTGGAATTCCCAAATCAAATAGGCCAACCTAGAGGGCAAAGGATGAGGCTTTGATACCAAATTAGAGAAAGACAAGTGTGTCCCAACTAGGAATGGATCTAATAACAAAGACCTAGGATAAGAAAGGCAAGGGACCCTTTGCTAGACTAAATAAATTAAATGGATGTGCCCTCCACAATAAACTTGGCAGTCAAAGTCAAAGCCCCTAATTTGCCTTCATCAATGATGTATTACGAAGATTGTGGGTGAGAGTATTGATGAAGATTAACATGATAAGTCAAATTTAGTAATGACTATAAAGGAGGGTCACAATTAACGAAATTAAATTGAGAGTAGGAAAGGAGATGGAAAAGGCAAGATGAATTACTAAGCAAGATTGGAGTAACTTTAAAAAATCATTACAAGGCTAAGTAGCAATAAAGGTTAAATTTTTCATGCTACATTTTTCCCCCAAGAGAAGTTGAAAGCTTGAAGTGATGAAAATGAAATCCTAAAGTAACAAAAGCACCCAAAAATTTTATAAAACAAGAAAGTAAAGAGTACAAATTAATTCATGTGTGATTTTGGAAAAAATCACTCTATAACGTGGTTAATGTCCCAACTACAACAAGAAGCAATCACAATCAATTTTTTGTTCTACATGAACCTAGAAAAATATTGCAAAACAACGAAAAGGAAACTCATGGTTGGGAAAGATCATGCAAATGAGTGAACAAACACTAAAGGACACAAATGATAGGAATTTCCAAATCATCAAGGCTACACAATAGGGAAAGGGACAAGGGTTTGACTTCCAAAACAAGAAAAAGACAAAAGGGCCCCACCATGGAGAGGATTCATTAACAATAACCAAGGCTTAAAAAGAGCATGGAACCCTCCAATAACCTAACTCAATAAATGTCTATGCACTACATGTTATACCGATAGTCAAATTCAATAATCTTGGTTGGCCTCCCTTTCGATAAATGCCAATGGTGATAGTATTCAGATGGCTAATAATATAATGTGATAAGTCAATGTTGGTAAGAACCATCTACAAAGTAGAAGACAAATTAACTAAATTAAATTGAGGGTAGAAAAATAAATAGGAAAAGTAGAAATGAACCGCCATGCAAAGTTGGAGCACCTTCAAAAAATCATAGAGAAAAGTAGCATAAAATGTCAATTCTTTTAGCCCCATTTTTCCCAAATATGGGAAACATACCCTATATAGGAAAGCATGGTTTCTACCACTAATGAACACAATGATTTGACTCTTAACATTTCAATTGTTCAGAAAATAGGGCAATAAATAAAGGAAAGGACAATTGGGGTGATTATAAGAAACAATGAAGAAAAATGAGCCTCACTTTTTACCAACTAATAAACTAAGCCTATGCGATAAGATCGCCTATCCCACCAAATGTCCTACTATGACAAGGAAAAGAGGGATTGAGATAATAAAAGTGAAAGGTAGGCACTATTACACACCACTTCGTGGGTGATATTCCGAGGAATTTATTCTCTAGTATGGCACTTCAAGATATTATTAGGCTTTTGGAGGGCCCCACGACATGTACATATTATTATTTGGCCCCTTGTGAGGCTTATTTCTCCACTTGTGAGCTAATTTGGTGGGCTTATCACCAATAGGGGTTTTATTTGCACATTATTTATCATTAGGGGCTAATGTAGGCCCATAGGCTAATTCGAACTCCTTAGGAGGCTATATATTGATGTTAGATACATTCATTTGGATCATCACTTGACTTGGGATCTCTCTATTCTTTAGAGAATTTCACATTTTTTCCTTCGAGGATATTTTTGGAGATGGATGAATTTTGACGTATGGATTTGGGTTATTTTTCTTGTCTTGGAGCTTTGTCTTGCAAACAAAATGCCAATTGGATATACTCTATAACGTTGTAAGTAAATTTTAATGTTGTTATTCTTGTTGCTGCATACTACTAAAATTAGGGCTAGTTGCTGCATAATTGAAATGTGGAATTAAGCATGTTTTAGCTAATTTAATGTATGGGCCAATGTTATATGAATGAAATGTCCTAGAGATTATTTGTCTCGATAAGCTTGCATCATTTGCTTTGAAGTATAAATGCTTGAAGGTCACTTTTCCTTTCTTTCTCTCAACATTGAAAGAAACTGACTTTCCGGGCCTCCTTAATCAAGAAACCAAGTTCTTACTCATTATCATCCTAGACTCCATATCCCCAAGTGAATTAGGCACTGATCCCTAAGAAGGGTGGTCATCTCGTTCACCTTTCTCACCTTTTGCCATTTTTTCCCATGTCTATCCCTCAAAGGTCACCTAGGGCATCATTTTCCCAAGAATTGACCCAAGGAAAAACTTTGATCTCCTACAGGCTAGTGTGTTGGTGGGTCTCCTCCCTCTCCTCCAAATTTGAGGCAATTCTAACAGTGGAATCCCTAGGAATCCCAAGCCCTAGCCCTAGCCCTAGGATCGAATTTTGCCTAGGCATCCCCCAAGGCTAGACCTCAACAGGATCAATTCAACCTTTTGAAGTAAATATTCTTGTTTGGTCCTTTCCCTTCACCTTGTCCAAGATAGGAACATCATTGGTTTTTATATTCCATCCCTGAACCTAGGTTGGGTCCACTTGGCCTTGTGTGGTCCCAATTCTCAATAAAGATTATTTGTCAAGGACCATTTGGTAATCCAAGTTTCCCAAGGATTATAGGGATTGAGAACCTCGTCTATGAGTCTATTCCTTCTCCCTCAACCCTCCAATCCTCACCCCTTACCCCTGGAAGACCAAGTCCCTTACTTAAAGAGCAAGAAAGTTCCATCCTTCACTCCATCCTTGGGAAAGGGTTTCTAGGGTCACTTCCCACCTATCCATTGACATATACTTTACATGTGATCCATACACTATCATGACTCTTACCATCGGTGAAAGTCCATAAAGAGCAGGGAGACTTAATTGTGGTGACAGTGGGCTAAGCCTCCACCGTTGCCCTTAACCTAGTAGTTGCCCTATTAGGAACCCCTCTTAGTTCCCCTACTAGTTTGAGTGGTAACATTTCTGGCACCATTGTCAGGGATGCGATACGTGTGTATTGTTCCCCATATGACATATTGACATATTATCATCGGCGACTCCATTGGAAGAACGAAGCCCTAGTTCTTCATTGACCTTCAAAGTTAATGCTTATAGGGTGAAGCAAGCATCTATTAAGGCATCTACATTCAACCTAGCGACTCCATTTTTGCAAAATCATAAGAAATGGACTATCTCGAGGAGCAGAGTTTCCCCCTTCTCCCTATAAAAACCTTAGTACTGAAGAAGTACTAGAGCACCCAGAAATCAAAGCATGGATCAAAGGTTGGATGCCTAAGTTCAAAGGGAGTCCCAACCAAGATCCCAATGTACATCTTGATGACTTCTTTTGGGTCTTAGCCCCACTAAGGATTGACAATGAAAACACAATTATGAAAGTATTGGCCTTATCACTTAGAGGTCAAGTTAAAGAGTTGTATAATACCCTCCCTCATGAGATTACCCCTGATTATGATAAGTTTGAAGGTATTTTTCCTTAAATATGGGGTGGCATCCCTCATGAAGAGTGGGAGGATCTCAGAGACGCCTTTGTGGAAAAGCTACATAATGAAAGGAGTATTCTTGAAAAGGATCTTGGTAAAGGTGAGGAACATGTCTCAAGTTCCCCTTTAATTTCTAAAGAGAACCATCCTCTTGTTACATGTGATAAGCTACATGTGATAAAGCCCCAAAGGAAGATCTCGCTAAAGTGCTTGGAGGTAGCTTTGAAGATGAGTCTTTGTTGGGTCCACATGATTTTATGAACACGTGTGTTAGGGAAGATGAGGCTATGGAAAATAAAGATGAGACAAACCTTACCTTTCTCAAGGATATCACTCCTGATGACTCGCCTTTTGAAAACCTTGAGGGAGGTGATCCCATGGGCTCCTTAGAAAATGACATTGGAGATTATTTTCACATTGAAAAGGAGAAATGGGAAATTGTTGGTCCTCAATTCAATTGTTCTCCCATTTATGATACCGACAAAGAGGATGAGGCTGAGATTGGTTTTCCCTTTCTCTCGGGCATTATTTATGATGACACACCCATTGATGCCCTTGAGAAGGAGAATCATAACTTTCCCTTGCATGAAGAGGGGCAGTTTGAAGTAATCGATTATCCTTTTAGGGAAAGCCCAATCTTTAGGCTCCTACCTATGATTCTATATTCAAATCGGTTGAACCTTTAAAATATGATTTTGGGGAAGAAAAACCCGTTGGATATGACACTTCGCCCTCCCCTTTTTCTTTTCCTCTCGTTCATCACTTTGAGTCTTCCTCAAGTGATTCCCTCACCCCTTTCCATATAATCTCAAGTGAGCCTAGGCATATCCTCACGATTGTGAACACTCCATAACCTCCCCTCTCCGATGTGGCCACCATCGTGAGCAACCTATTTGTTGCGCGCCACCCTTCCCTCACCCTTGGTTCCCCTCTCATCACGACCTTGTGGCACCTGCAAAGCTTAATATTATAAACAATGATTGTGATAGGAAGTTCTTGATAATGATATTTCACTCCACCATTGTGTACTTAGAGGGAAATCCCTACACTTCTACATTGACTTATTTTCCTTCTCCTAAGGTTTCCTTTTACCTCGAATAGAGATCATATTTTCCCACCTCCCACCCGCTTCATCCTCTATGTAATTGTACCCACATTCTCTTTGGGATTTGCTACATGAGTAATCATACTAGCAAGCACATGTATATTGGTATGATGATATGTTGGTTGCACTGGATTTATGATTACACTTAGTATTAACATTATTACATACATGTTAGGGTAGGATGCATTGCATGCTGATTTCTACATTAAAAATAACATCATATGATTTTTCTCATGGTAGAGAGATGCATATTTTCATATTTTATTTTCTTGTTGGTTTATGGGATAACATTAAGCATGGGAGATCATAAGACACCGTGGAAAACATGTTGCCTCGTGGCTTTGATCTTTAACATGTGCAGATAACAGGTCTACGGTGACCAAGATATTGTTGGAGTTCTCGTGACCTCCCATTCGAGCAACTTCGTCTACTTCTTCAAGAGATCACGTCCCAGTTGGAGCCAGATGTTACCCACCACTTTGTGGGTGATATTCCCAGGAGAAATTTTTCTCCACGATGAACCTTAGCGGGCAACCCTTTGCATCCTTCTACTAGCTCGTTGTGCCATTTATCTGCCACCTGAGCCAACCATGTGGTACCTCACCCACCTGTATTGATTGTATGTTTGAAGATGGGCCTCCCCAATCTAAAGGTATATCTTGTCATTTGGTAATTGAGTATTGGGTTTACTTATCATGGATACTTTTGAGTATGGATTGATGTGGGGATTTGGTGGAAAGGGTGTGCTTAGTTTGTGCTCTTGTCCCCTTGATCTCTTTTGGATGTTACCCTTGGATCTTAGTACCAGGGGATCTCCTTTATTGACCATTTCATTCTACAGTGATACTACTTCAGAAATCCCGACTTTGGGTGTGTGGTCCCGCTCCTTTATCCGCATATATTACTCCCTTTCCACTCACTATACCCCATTCATCATTTCTCCCAACTGGGTCCACATAGGGCCAGCCTCCCTATCCCCTTGCCCCCACCTTTGGTCAGGCCTGGAATGATGCCCCGGAAGTTGAAGCAGCTAAAAGAAAAGAAAAAAGTATAATTGGCCACATTTAACAAGATATTGTACCACAAAATGCAAAAGATGGTCGGGAAAAAATAATTAGCACGTGGGCAAAAGCCAATACATGAGCTCTACCCCAATCCATGGTCATCACCTTGGTTCCATAGGCCCTAGATGAGCCTCCTTTATCAATTAGGAACCCATGATTGTCCCAACCCCTGGAGGGAAATGAACCGCCCTACCTCAAAGGGGGTAATCACTGTTATATCTTACACATCATGCTCTTGTCCTTTGAGCCTTGAGAAGTTAATTAAAGAAAATTCATAAAAGGAAAAAGGCATATAAATAAGGATGGAAAAATCAAGACCAGGGCACCTCATGTACCATGATTGCTCCCTCCTACACATTACATATCCAGGTGTGGTCTTCCCCTTATCTAGCTACCCTTATGCCCCAATATGTAGCCTAGGATTGCCCTTCTCATTCCATACTCCATTCCGCTTATTTATCACTTGTCATCCCCACTAGAGGGATGTACCTTGGACATACTATCCCCTTAAAGGGCTGAAACCACCTAATAAGGTACTTGATTAACCCCCTTTGGAGCTTGGAGACACTAGCACTTGCCAAAGCCCACCACGAAAGGGCATGCCATTATGAAGTGCCCACTTTGGTATCCATGATTTGAAAACTCTTTTACCCGATTATTTTAATGACTGGTTGTACTAGAAGCCTAGGGGACGCATTGGATCTTATGTAGGATTACAAGTGGTCTCCCTATACGGGATCCTAACCCCCAAAGGTCTACATTGGCACATATAGGGTGTGCATAGAGAGCCCTTGGCCTCCACGGCAGCAAACATCAATCCACGGATCTTCATCAATGCCCAGAGACTACTAGCAATCCACTTTTTGGATGATGGTGATATTCTTGGTACACTTTGCCTAGCAGACCCCCCACAGGAGCCTCACACTCTTGGAAGGTGTCTCAGGACTTGTACGATGTCATGGCAGCATTCATTCCATCACTCGGACCCTTGCAGAGGATCTACAGGAATATCTTATTCATATGGAGACCCATGGGGTCATTTATGTGCCCTCAGACCCACTGGGAGCACCACAAGTCTACTACTTGGAGAACAAGGGGCCACCCCCTTTTCCATCATATTCTGAGGAATTTATTCCTTAGTATGGCACTTCAAGACATTATTAGGCTTTTGGAGGGCCCCACAACATGTACATATTATTATTTGGCCCCTTGTGAGGCTTATTTTTCCACTTGTGAGCTAGTTTGGTGGGCTTGTCACCAATAGGGGTTTTATTTGCACATTATTTTATCATTAGGGGCTAATGTAGGCCCATAGGCTAATTCGAACTCCTTATGAGGCTATATATTGATGTTAGATACATTCATTTGGATCATCACTTGACTTGGGATCTCTCTAATCTTTAGAGAACTTTGCATTTTTTCCTTGTGGGATATTTTTGGAGATGGATGAATTTTGACATATGGATTTGGGTTATTTTTCTTGTCTTGGAGCTTTGTCTTGCAAACAAAATTTTGGTTGGATATACTCTATAACGTTGTAAGTGAATTTTAACGTTGTTATTCTTGTTGCTACATACTGCTAAAATTAGGGCTAGTTGTTGCATAATTGAAATGTGGAATTAAGCATGTTTTAGCTAATTTAATGTATGGGCCAATGTTATATGAATGAAATGTCCTAGAGATTATTTGTCTCGATAAGCTTGCATTATTTTCTTTGAAGTATAAATTCTTAAAGGTCACTTTTCCTTTCTTTCTCTCAACATTAGATGAAGCTGACTTTCTAGGCCTCCTTAATCAAGAAACCAAGTTCTTACTCATTATCATCCTGGACTCCATATGCCCAAGTGAATTAGGCACTGATCCCTAAGAAGGGTGGTCATCTCCTTCACCTTTTTTGCCTTTTACCACTTTTTCCCTGGTCTAGCCCTCAAAGGTTACCTAGGGCATCAATTTCCTGGGAATTGACCCAAGGAAAAACTTCGACCTCCTACAAGCTACTACATTGGTGGGTCCCCTCCCTCTCCTCCAAATTTGAGGCAATATTAATGGTGGAATCCCCAGAATCCCAAATCTAGCCCTAGAATCGAATTTTGCCTAGGCATCCCCAAGGCTAGACCTCAACAGGATCAATTCAACCTTTTGAAGTAAATATTTTTATTTGGTCCTTTCCCTTCACCTAGTCCAGAATAGGAACATCATTGATTGTTGTATTCCATTCCCGAACCTTGGTTGGGTCAACTTGGCCTCATGTGGTCCCAATTATCAATAAAGATTATTTCTCAAGGACCATTTGGGAATCCAAGTTTCTCAAGGATTATAGGGATTGAGAACCTCATCAATGAGTCTGTTCCTTCTCCCTCAACCCTCCAATCCTCACCCCTTACCCCTAGAAGACCAAGTCCCTTGCTTAAAGAGCAAGCAAGTTCCATCCTTCACTCCATCCTCGAGAAAGGGTTTCTAGGGTCACTTCACACCTATCCATTGACATATACTTTACAGGTGATTCCTACATTACCGGGACTCCTCCCATTGGTGAAAGTTTGTCGAAAGCAGGGAGACTTCGCTGTGGTGACAGTGGGCTAAGCCTCCACCGTTGCCCTTAACCTAGCAGTTGCCCTCTTAGGAACCCCTTTTAGGTCCCTTGCTGGTTTGAGTGGTAACAGACCCTATTGCTGCAAAATCTTACACCTTGTTGCAAAGCCTCACCAAGCGAGAAATATATGCAACAAACTAGGGTTGTCACCTTGGCAACTACTCGTCATCTATTTTAGTGGTGACCACCAACCACCACAAGGGAGGCTTCTCAATAGGGCTCAAAAACTAACTCTAAGATACTTAAAGCTAAATACCCCCTAAGACTCTTACGAACTATATCCACCCACACAAGCCTATAATGACTAGGTTGGGATGGAAATTGTGTGTAACACAAGCAAAGGGGTTCACAAAGCCTATTTGTCAATATTAAGGCTATCTAGGTCAAAGGGGTCTCAAATGGGTTCCTAAAAAACACCCTAAGCTTACTAGACATAAAACTGCTATAACTAGGGTAAAAATCTGCAGTTTTGGACAACAATCAATAGCTTATAACGACAACAAATATAACCATTCAATTCATATAAAAAGTACATGGATTGAAAGATTAGAAAATCAACAAGTTAAGAAATAAAATTCAACAACTTTCCACGATTCAACTAGCCAATAATTCATATTAAATATTGATGTAAACCCTAATAAATTGAAGAAAAATGCATGAAAAACATGGATTTTGCTTCTCCAATGTACGTAAAATTGATTCTACACCATAGGACATTCATCAAAGGGCATTATTTAACCAATATAATGCAATCAAGGTGATCCCCAATATCAAAGCACCAAAGTAGAAAGATGAATTTAAATTAAACTAGTGTTTAACTTAATAAAATAGGTTTTATTAAATTAACTATAAAACTACAACCTATCCACTAGATGAAGAGATGCTAGTGCCTTCTCCACCTATGGTAGTAGAGTCTAGGATCCAAACTAAAACCTATGGCAATATAAAAGGGGAAAACCTAATTCCAACTTGTCGGGGAAAATTAACCTACTTTCCCTAAGGTTTAAACTAGGGTTCTCAATTCTCTAGAAAATCAAATGAGAATATGAATTAACCTACTCTTCTACTCAAATATTTATAAAGTGAGTAGAAATTCAAAAATGGACATGCACACAAATGTTAAAGTAACCTACTTAACAAGTAGCAACAATTCCCAAGAAAATATCCAAGCATAACAAATAAACCAACTTATAATACATCTAAGATCCAAGATTCATTGTGAAAATCTTTTGGGAAGAGTTCAATCCCAATGTTGCACAAAGCAGAGACAAAGCAAGTGCGTTTTTGAGGAAGCGAAGTGTCGGAAGCGTCATTTTCCAAAAATCCTCAGAAGCCAAATTAGTTGCAAAATATATGAAAACATGCATATTGTACACAAATCAAGATAGAAATTGCATCCATAGTACATTAATGATTAATTGTTCGAGCATCAACCATCTAGAATCTAGATTCTTCTCTTTTCTAGCCTTTGCTTCTACCTTGATTCTCTAGGGATATTAGTCAACATTCCCCAATTTGATCGAGCTGCCTAATCCAAGCCTTAAATATGGTATAAAAAACTTAACATGCCTGATCAATGATTTTGACTTGAGCGAAGGGTACATTTTTTCTAAGGCCATGCCATGACAAAGGAGCTCAACAATCAACACCACCAACACTGGGGTACATATTGGGCTTGGTGCTCTTGATTAAATGTCAGTCACATACCCTCATACATGATATAATCTAATGAAATGCCACAATCCCATTTTTCCTGAAAACTACTAAGTTTGCTAAATTTTGAATGGGATATGAAGTATATTTTCTCCATATGAAGTCCGATGAGGTTGGAACCACTCTCAAACATCCTAAGTCATAATGCTAAAAATTTAAGTAAAAGTGACATTAACATTACCATTAGGGAGCATCTAGGAAGAGTTTGGGAGATCAAGGGAGCACCTTAGAAGTGTGTGGGAAGCACGGTTCCTCACATAACGATTCCAAAATACCAAAAAAAGATAATAAAAAAATAAGTGCCCCACGAAACCATGTGAGTGCTTTTTAGAACTGCATGGGAAGTGTGTCGAACACATGCTCAAACTATGTTTCGGCTTGGGGAACATTGAACAAAATTTCCATAATTCCCACAGGTCCTAGAACCGCAATTTTCCAAGCAAAGTGTAGTTCTGAAATCTGAGTGCGCAATTCCATCCGTGGTTCGCTCATGGATCCGCACAGTTGGCAATTCCAACTTTTGATCCATTGGTGGCGGAGACAGTTCCTACAACACTGCTCAATTCACAAGAAGAGAAACCCTAGGCTTAGTTGCTCAACTAGGCCTCCATTCCACACAAGCTCAAGAGAATTCAAGAGAAGAAAAATGAATGTGCTCTGATGCCATAATTGAAGAATTTTACCTCCTTAATTATACAATACAAAGGTAGATCAGTTCCTCACTAATATAACTAAAAGAGCCCCAAAATACAAGCAATCCACATAATATGGTGCTACGATCACATGTTGACCAACATAATAATCATTTGAACTCAAAAACATAAGAAATCACCTTAAATTAACCCACACATGTGAGTAAGAAGGCCAAAAAGGATGACATCATGCTCCAAATGAGCCTTTCAAGAAAAGGTGCAAGGGGCACCTCCAAAGGTGATCTACATCAACAAGCCATCTCCATGGTCCAAGGAAGTTGCTCCATCGTCAAGAAACCATCAACAATGTCAAGTGGTCCCTAATCTCCATGATGTCATGCTAGTGGGTGCAACGTTTCATCTTTAATGCTCAACAACCCATCTCTAAAGGAAGGGGTGTCATGCTCTATGTTACTAAATCATCACATGGCCAAACGTCCCTCAAAACTGTGCAATGTTCTTGTCTAGATCTCTAGTGTAGTCACATGTGGGTTGGATGTTCTCTCTAAAGTGCTAAATTGTTGGAGAATGTAACTAGTTTCAGTCTTCATAATGACCTTTGTAAACATGACATTGTATATTTTGTATATAAAAAGAAAAGGAAAAAGAAATATTATTTGTAAAGGCATGGGTTTCATCGTCAAGTCTAGGTCAAAGCATGTTCTTCATGCTTCTAGGACTTTCTAGGTCAAAGAAGAATTTTTTTCATGTATTATACTCCCATTTAGACTCATTGTAACAAAAGAAAATAATTATTTTTGAGTCAAGAAAGCAAAATTATCCTCCAAGACCAAGTTGGCCCAACAAGGACAAGTCAGCCTAAAGAGGCCTATTCGACCCCTCCAAAAGGCTATAAATAAGGACTTCGACTAATTTGAATCACTCACTCAAGCAAGTTCGATCTGCAATAGGGAAGGAGAAGGAAGAGTGAAAAAGACAAGAAGAAGAGGAAGAAGTCAAAGAAGGAAGGTCTCTTGCGAAAAACATATTTTTTTTGTCCACACGAGCAAAGCTATCGAGGGTTTCTATGCGAGTTGCAGGGGCTGAAATTGTAGGTCGAAGTTGCAGACCTTGTTGCAGGGCCCGAAACTCTGAGGTGAAGCTGCTTTGATCTTCGTTGTCTTTGGAAGGACCTGGTTTGTTTGAAGAGATCTTGTTAGTGGGTTGGCTTGGTGCTTGGGAGAAATTTTGGCTATGGTCTTGGGTCATGGAAGTCTCATTTTGAATAGATTCTATCATGAAGAGAAGTATTCATGGAAGTCTCACTTTGAATAGATTCTATCATGAAGAGAAGTATTCTTTCTGTGCTTTCCCCTTTAAGGGGTTTTATCCTAGCTTGGAGCCTATATCTTGTGTACTTTGTCTCTTTGTGATCTTCATTCCTTTGGTAATTGCTTGATGAACAAGAAATAAAAGTAATAAAAGGCCATCTAACATCACAAGTAATTATCAAGTAAGGAAAGTCAAACATAGTATACAAGTTTCTTGATTTTCCAACATGGTTTCTGAACTAAGGTGCAAGAAGGAGATTGAAGATCACATCTTAGTTGGAACTCTGTCAATGGCAAGGATTATGAAGAAGTGTTTCAAGCTTCTTGGGAATCTCGTTGTGACTATCAAAGAAAGCATCTTGAAGGTCATCTCCAAGCTATCAAAAGAATTGATGGATGGAATTTTCTTCTCTGCTCTCTCTCTAGCACTTTTAAGGATGATAATGTATGGGTTATAAAGAGTGGAGCTTCCAGACATATGACAGGTGAATGCAGTGAAATCCAGACTCTATCAAAAGGAACCTCCTCTCATTCAATCTAACCTGGAGACAAGAAGAGCTATCCAGTGAAGGGAATTGGATCTACCTCATTATAGCTAGAGACTAGTGGGAGCATTCATCTCAATAATATCTTATATGTTCCAGGTTTGAAGAAAAATCCACTTCCTATTTCTTGTCTAAAGGTGATATAATTGCTTTTGTTGATGGCAAAGTTCTCATTTGGGGAAAGGATTCTAGTATTGATCATGCAAGAATAATTGGGATTCGTGAGGGAACTTTGTATAGGTTACTTACTCCTCTCCCTCAAGCCCTAGTTCACTTAGATGTGAGCCCTTCTGAACTATGGCATAGAAGGTATGGACACCTTCACTACAAAGTTTTGCCATCTCTAAATCAAATGGTCAATGGCATCCCCGAATTGAAGGAAGAACATGAACGACTCTGTAAGGGATGTGTTCTAGGCAAGAATGTAAAGAAACCATTTGCAAGAAGTGATACCAGATCAAAGGAAATCTTAGATCTCATACATTATGATGTATGTGGTCCTATGGCAGTAAAGTCTCTTGGAGGTCATCAATACTATGTGATATTCATCAATGATTTCTCAAGGAAAACATAGTTGTACCTCCTCAAGAACAAAGATGAGGTATTCGAGAAGTTTCAAGAATTCAATAATGAAGTAGAAAATTTGATAGAAAAGACAATCAAGACCCTAAGGTCTCACATTGGTCGAGAATATACCTCCAAGGAGCTTATAGCATTTTTCAAGGAAGCAAGGATTAAGAGGGAGCTAATTGTTCCTTATAATCCTTAACAAAATGGTGTGGCTAAAAGAAAGAACAAAACAATTGAAGAATGTGTCAGGACCATGCTACATGACCAAGATATCCCCCAATTCTTATGGGGAGAAGCATGTGTAACAATTGTCTACTTGCAGAATCGAAGTCCTCATAAGATTCTCAACAACATGACTCCGGAAGAAGCATTTACAGGAAAGAAGCTTAGTGTGGATCATCTTCAAATATTTGGATATCATGTTTATATACACATTCCCAAAGACAAGAGGAAGAAGTTGGATCCTACCAGTATGAAAGGCATATTTGTTGGCTATAGTGATTCATCAAAGGCATACAAAATCTACATTAAAGAGGATCTTCGTATTGAAGTAATTCGAGATGTAATCTTTGATGAAAATGTGGCTTACAAAAGATCCAAAGATATTCCAATCGATTTTAATGAAGAAGAGATACCTATTTTTAAAATATCTTGAGGGACAACAATGATCAAGGTCCTACATCAACTCAAGAAGATGTTGAAGGTCCTAGTGAGCCTGTGCAGCAAGTAAATTGTTCCTAAAATTCGAAAGAGACATGCTTGGTTGAGGACAACTCTACAAGAAGCAGAAGGACACACAACAAAAGGGACCTTTAGAGAAAGTAAAAGACCGAAGAGGTATTTTGATTATGCAGCCTATATGACTATACTCATTGAAGTTGAACCCTCCTCTTATGAAGATGCAACTAAACATCAAGAATGGCAGAATGCAATGCAGGAAGAATACTCGTTAATTATGAAGAATGATGTCTGGGAAATTGTTCCTAGACTAAGTGACAAATCTATAGTCACTTCAAAATGGATATATAAGATAAAACATGTTGTGGATGGAAGCATTGATAAGTACAAAGCTAGATTTGTAGCTAGAGGCTTCTCACAGAAAGAAGGTATCAATTATGAAGAAACCTTTGCTCCTATAACTAGATATACAACACTTAGATCACTTGTCTCTTTGCTTGCTACTATGGGATGTAACATCCATCAAATGGATTCTAAAACAGCTTTTCTGAATGGGACCTTTGATGAAGAGGTTTATATTGAAAAACCTCAAGGATTTGAATTCAATCAAAGGGAGATACATGTTTGCAGATTGAAGAAGGCTCTATATGGCTTAAAGCAAGCACCTAGAGCATGGTATGCTAGGATGGATGCATACCTTTTGAGAATTGGATTTGTCAAGAGTTCTACAAATCCTAACCTCTACATTATAGTGGTCAAGGATGGACTAGTTATCATTCTTCTATATGTGGATGATCTACTTGTTACAAGTGTGGAACATCAAATTCAGGAATGCAAGAAGCAGTAAGCAGTTGAATTTGACATGAAGGATCTTGGGATCATGGATTAATATCTAGGACTAGAAGTTTGGAAGAAACCAGGTGAAATATATCTTGGTCAAGGAAAATATGTGATCAAGATTCTATAAAATCCAATGATAACTCCCATGATTACTAATCTAAAGAAGATGAGGCGTCCAGATTCTAGTCCATTGGATCCTTCTTGCTATAGACAGTTGATTGGCTCCTTGATGTATCTGGTAAACACTATACGTGGCATTTGTTTTGCAGTAAATGTCCTCAATCAAGTTCATATGGAGCCAAGGCATGATCATTGGATAGCAACCAAACACATCCTGAGATATCTATGTGGAACCATACATCACTGCCTTCAATATGCTGGTAATGAAATCTAGCTCATAGGATATACAAATTCTGATTGGGGCGGCAATGAGATAGATGGAAGAAGCACTATAGGTGGATGATTTAATTTGGGATCTTTCGTGATCTCATGGATGAGAAAGAAGCAAGATATTGTTGCTTTAAGTAGTGTTGACGCTGAGTACATTGTTACAGCTAAAATTTACAGAGAAGTTGTTTGGCTCATGCAGTTGCTATGAAATTTACTTGAAGCACCACTTAGCCCTACATGTATACATTGTGATACAGAAAGCTGCATAAATTTGACAGAGGACCTAAAGTTTCATGCTAGGACAAAGTATATAAATAATAAGTACCACTACATTAGAAGTCTGGTATGAGATTGGGTTGTGAATCTACACTATATTCCTACAGATGAACATGTTAAAATTGGCAACCAGGGCAAAACTTCATGTGGGTCATCTTATTCATGGCTAATAATATTTTTATTAGATTCCTCTCGTCGAGAGGTGTAGGATTGATATAAAGATCATCTGATTCCGATAAGTATTCATGGAGATATGAATTTATTTTGATTATGGAATTATTATCAAGCCGACCTACAACTCATGTAGGCTCAGAAGCCCAACAGTCGCATCTATTCACCCACCAACGTTGTGTATAAATATAAGAGGACTTTTCCTCATTTTGACTCACTCATCTCATCACATCTCTCTCTCTCTACTGCGCAAATATGAGTCTCTTCTCTACTGCGCTGAAATGGGTCTCTCTCTCTCACACATTTGAAGCCGGAAACTGCTGAAATTGAAGCTGCAACTGCAGAAGTAAAGATTGACTTGCGTGGCCTAGAAGATCTCCTCTTTGGAACTGCGCTGTAGGTCCATCTGAACCTCCTTTGAAAGCCGCAACTTTTGGTGGTGGAATGAAGTCAATCCGACGAACGGTTTGCAAGATATCGACTGCCCTAGTTTGAAGCCGGAAACTGCTGAAACTGAAGCTGCAACTGCAGAAGTAAAGATTGACTTGCGTGGCCTAGAAGATCTCCTCATCTGAACTGCGCTGTAGGTTCATCTGAACCTCCTTTGAAAGCCGCAACTTTTGGTGGCGGAATGAAGTCAATCCGACAAACGGTTTGCAAGATATCGACTGCCCTAGTTTGAAGCCGGAAACTACTGAAGCTGCAACTGCAGAAGTAAAGATTGACTTGCGTGGCCTAGAAGATCTCCTCATCTGAACTGCGCTGTAGGTTCATCTGAACCTCCTCTGGAAGCCGAAACTTTTGGTAGTGGAATGAAGTCAATCCGACTGTCGGTTTGTGAGATATGGTCTGCCCTAATTTGATAATGAAGCCACTAATGTTGATGCTATTGATCTAGGGTTTGCTACTGCTGATATGAATCAGATTTATTGTACTATTTCTCTCTGCTGAATTATTGAAGATAAAGAAGATTTGATCAAAGGGTTTCCCCACACATTGTGGGGCTTGTCCCTGGCTAGCTGCCACATCTTGTGTCTCTTGTCTTGGCTTGTTTTCTGTCGATCGTTTAATGTTCTATCTGCACTTTACTTTATGTACATGTGATTGCTAATCGGTGGAATATAATAAGAAAAAGAAGTAAACTGTTATAAGCATAGAACATACCATAACTTAACATGGTATCAGAGCCGAGGTGAAGACAAAGCCCAAGCAAGAGCAAGAGCAATCATTGAAGAGAAGATTGGCAAGGCTATCCTAAAAGAACTTTGGGGCCCTCAACACTCTTTCCTGCCGAAGACAAGCTCCGTGAGAAAGCTGACTATCACGGATGGAAGATGTCTATCGATCTAACCCTTGAAGATCAAGGAGTGCTGGACCATGTAAGAGGCAATATTGTTGAGCCTTTATCAAATGCATCTGCTGCTGCCTGGAACAAATGGAAAAATGGAGAAGTCAAAACAAAGAAGATCATCCGGGACTCTATCGACAAGCGCTTGGTGGCCTACATCTCTAATCTAGACACCTCCAAGGAAATCTACGACAAACTGGTGAGTTTATTTAAAGTTAATGATGCAAATCAAGTTTTGTTTCTTAGAAATAAGCTGAGGGAAATCAAGAAGGGTAAAGATGAAAGTATGCAAGCATACTTCTTAAGAATCACCGAGATCAAGAACGATCTCCTATCTATTGGGGAAACTATTACTGACAGAGAAATGGCACTCACAACTCTTGGAGGATTTCCATTTGAATGGTATGTGTTCAGGACTACTCTTTTGAACTATAATGTAATTCCTGGTTTCGAGGAATTAATGGCTAGATGCATTCAAGAAGAAACAAGGGAAGAAGTGCAAGAAATGCCCATGCCTAAAGGTCCTCCTACTGCCTTTTCTTCTCATGCAAAGAAAAGAAATAATTCCGAGACTAAATCAAAAGGAAAGGCTGGACCTAAGGCTAGAAGAAAATGACGATGTTACATTTGCGATAAAGCAAGTCACTATGTATGAGATCATGAGCATCGTGATGAATGAGATCATGGACATAAATGGCAACATGAGATCATGGACATATAGGATAGCATGATGATGATGCACACTAGTTTGAGCAGCATTATGATGGATAAAATCATGGACATGGGCAGCATGATGATAATCATGATTAGAGAAGCATGGTACAGTATGCAGTGGTGCAACTCAAAATCCCTCTGATGGCAATCAAAGGAATGACAAGTTCAACAACAAAGGTAAGAGGAGA
Source organism: Pinus tabuliformis (assembly GCA_031772625.1). Classification (NCBI taxonomy): domain Eukaryota; kingdom Viridiplantae; phylum Streptophyta; class Pinopsida; order Pinales; family Pinaceae; genus Pinus; species Pinus tabuliformis. Next base: position 661,353,120 of record CM062810.1, on the reverse strand, counting down.
GCTGGGAATCAAGGAAGAGAACAAGCATTCAAAAAGGCTAGAAATTCTAGGATGTATTAAATGCACCTGACCTCAGAAGGAACCTAGTGTCCATCTTGGCAATGTAAGACAGAGGCTACAAGGTAACCTTCAGCAATGGCAAGGTATGTATATGGAAAAATAATGTTAAAGATGCCTTTACTCTTGGGTTTAGTGTTGATTCATTATATCAGGTCGATGGAAGTCCGCTAGGTGTCATGTCTTGTGACACAACTCTTTAGTCCAAACTTTGGCATCGGAGGTTTGCCCACCTTCATTACAAAGCTCTACCCGATGTAAGACAGATGGTAACAGGGATGCCCGAATTCCAAGTAGAGAAAGAAGGTGCATGTCTAGGATGTGCCAAAGGAAAGCTCAAAAGGGGACCATTCCCCTCAAGCCAAAGCAAGACCTCCGATATATTACAATTGGTTTACTCAGGCATACCTAAGGTTGGCATTAAGAGGGAGACTACTACACCACATACTCCTGAGCAGAATGGTGTGGTGGGAAGGAAGAACCACACGATGATGGAAGCTGTCCGGGCCATGCTACATGATCAAAGACTTCCAAAGTTTCTATGGGCTGAAACTACAATCACCGCCGTATATGTACAAAATCGATGCTCTCATCAAGCATTGGGTTCCTAAACTCCTGAAGAAATGTTCACCACTGGTCAAAGGGAAGTCGTGATTAGTCATGATGTCACCTTTGACAAAGATATGGCTCTCAGCAAGGTGGACAATCTGCTGACTTTGAGTAGCTCTCAAGAAGCCGACACCAGGGAACCGAAAGAAAAGGATGATGAATCAGTGCCTGATGTAGAAGAACCCATGGATCTGATTGATCCTCATCCACATGAGCCTTCCTCTTCTAGGAAGAGGCCTTCATGGCTTAGGGGGATAATTGATGATGCTGAAGGACATGTTGCACCCTGAGGAACCTTCCATCAAAGTAAGAAACTTAACAGGTATGAGGGATACCTGACCATCATGAGCACGATCATACAAAATGAACCTTCATCATTCTCAGATGTCATCAAGCATTAACTATGGAAGGATGCTATGACCATAGAATATGAGTCTATTATGGAGAATGATGTCTGGGAAGTAGTTCCCAGACCCTGGACAAGACAATTGTTACTTCAAAATGGCTTTACAAGATAAAGCATGCAGCAAATGGAAGTATGGAAAAGTATAAGGTTCATTTTGTTGCTCGTGGTTTATCCCAGAAGGGAGGTATAGACTATGATATTTGCACCTGTTGCCAGATATACGACCATCTGCTTGATCATAGCCCTTGTGGCTTCACAAGGATCGAACCTACATGAGATGGATGTTAAGACCGCGTTCTTGCATGGTTCTATCAAAGAAGAGGTCTATGTGGAGCATCCTGAAGGATTTGAGATTTATGATTGAAAATCTCATGTATGCAGGTTGAAGAAGGCTCTCTATGGGCTGAAGCAAGCACCCCGAGCATGGTATGAGAGGATCGATAGCTACTTGATGAAGTTGGGATTCACTAGGAGTGAAGCCGATCATAACCTTTACTTTAAGGTTGAAGATGACAAGCCTCTCATACTAGTGTTGTATGTGGATGACCTCTTTCTAACAGGTGCAAACCTGCTCATTCACAAATGTAAGAGGGAGATGGCTTCTGAATTTGAAATGAAGGACCAAGGACGTGATGTGTGGCAAAAGCCAAGGGAAATTTTCCTATCTCAAGGAAAATATGTGGTAAATATATTGGAAAGATTCGGTATGATGGACTGCAAGCCTGTGACTACCTCGAGGATCTTAACTTTTAGAAGTTATATGGTAGTGATGTCGGACCAGACTTGGGAAATGCCTCTGAGTTTCAAAAACTCATTCGCATTGATGTTCTTGGTGAACCTCCGTCCGAACATATGTTTTGCAGTTAGCATTGTGAGCTCATATTTGGTTGAGCCTCACTGGATTGATGTTAGGAATCTTCTGAGATGTCTTCAGGACACAATCTCTCATGGATTAAGATACACTGCCGGAGATGTGAGACTACTTGGATATACTGATGTTGATTGGGCAGGCAGTGTGGTGGACCGTAAAGAGCACTTCCGGGTACTGTTTCACCTTGGGATCTGCTTCGATATCCTGGATGAGCAGGAAGCAAAATTCGGTGGCTATGAGCACCGCCGAAGCAGGATATATTGTTGCTAGCATAACCTCGTGTGAGGCAGTCTGGTTGCGAAAGCTCTTCAGTGAGCTATTTGGATTTACATTGGATACCACTGTGATTCTTTGTAACAACCAGAGGTGGGATTCGATTATTGAGGAATCCCGTATTCGTCAATTGCTCTAGCAGATAAACATCATCTGGGATATGGTAAGTCGATGAGCAAGGAAGCTCCATCACATTAAGATGATGTACAGGTTGATACACCTTGTCAAAGCCCCAAGGAAAAATCTAATTAGTGATTTTCCCAAACGACTTGGAGTCGGCAAGAAACCCTTGTACAAGGGTCCTGCATGTTGCATACATTGAGCTCTGGGAGCTCTGAGGGCTTGCGGTTCCTACTGGAGCAACATATGACCACAGGGTGACTCACCCTCCCCTGGTGGTGCACACTGGAACAAGATGACTCGCTCTCTTGTGGGACAAGATGATTCGCTCTCTTGTGGAACAGGATGATTCGCTCTCCTGTGTAGCAGGATGATTAGTTCTCCTGTGAGGCCTGGATTGATGTGTTCTCCATGGCAGCCTGGATTGATGTGTTCTCCACGGCGATTGTAGAAGGATTGATGTGTTCTCCTGTGAGGCCTGGATTGATGTGTTCTCCATGGAAATTGTAGCAAGATTGATGTGTTCTCCTGTGAGGAAATGATTGATTAGTTCTCCATTGGAAATTGTAGCAAGATTGATGTGTTCTCCTGTCGAGGCATCCTACCCATGCAGTATGGGACTCATGGGAAGTACCTCTCATCTGATCAATGAGCAGGGAAATGAAGTTAGGGACCATAGTAGTACCGATGGACGCATCGTTGTAACTACCGTACTCCCTACGCTAGGATGACCTCCATTGATCTGGGATCAATGATACTGGTCTGGGACCAGTGGTAGGAGTTGTACCATACTATGACGCTGACTTCGGGTCGATTGAGACTGGTCTGGGATCAGTGGTACATACTCTGAGACTGACTTTGAGTCAGTGGAGGATGACATTGGTCTGGGACCATTGGAGTTGTACTCACTATGACGCTGACTTTGGGTTGGTTGAGACTGGTCTGGGACCAGTGGTACATACTCTGAGACTGAATTTGAGTCAGTATGATACATCCTCGATCATTTCTTCTTCTTCATAATTCGGACAAAAGCAGAGTAGAACAGAACAATGCAAGAGCAGAGCAGAACAAAACAAAACATTACAGATCAGTGCAAGGCAGAACAAGACAAAGCAGAATAGGCAAAATAGAGCAGAGCAAGGCAAGGGTCAGGCTGTACAAGGCAGTGCATTTGATGGATGAATACTAACGACCGATAGACAGATTGCAGATGAAGTTCTCCATGGTTGAAAGGGAGTGTTAAAATTGGCAACCAGGGCAAAACTTCATGTGGGTCAACTTATTCATGGCTAATAATATTTTTATTAGATTCCTCTCGTCGAGAGGTGTAGGATTGATATAAAGATCATCCAATTCCGATAAGTATTCATGGAGATATGAATTTATTTTGATTATGGAATTATTATCAAGCCGACCTACAACTCATGTAGGCTCAGAAGCCCAACAGTCGCATCTATTCACCCACCAACGTTGTGTATAAATATAAGAGGACTTTTCCTCATTTTGACTCACTCATCTCATCACATCTCTCTCTCTACTACGCAGATATGAGTCTCTTCTCTACTGCGCTGAAATGGGTCTCTCTCTCTCACACATTTGAAGCCGGAAACTGCTGAAATTGAAGCTGCAACTACAGAAGTAAAGATTGACTTGCGTGGCCTAGAAGATCTCCTCTTTGGAACTGCGCTGTAGGTCCATCTGAACCTCCTTTGAAAGCCGCAACTTTTGGTGGTGGAATGAAGTCAATCCGACGAACGGTTTGCAATATATCGACTGCCTTAGTTTGAAGCCGGAAACTGCTGAAACTGAAGCTGCAACTACAGAAGTAAAGATTGACTTGCGTGGCCTAGAAGATCTCCTCATCTGAACTGCGTTGTAGGTTCATCTGAACCTCCTTTGAAAGCTGCAACTTTTGGTGGTGGAATGAAGTCAATCCGATGAACGGTTTGCAAGATATCGACTGCCCTAGTTTGAAGCCGGAAACTACTGAAACTGAAGCTGCAACTACAGAAGTAAAGATTGACTTGCGTGGCCTAGAAGATCTCCTCATCTGAACTGCGCTGTAGGTTCATCTGAACCTCCTCTGGAAGCCGAAACTTTTGGTGGTGGAATGAAGTCAATCCGACTGTCGGTTTGTGAGATATGGTCTGCCCTAGTTTGATAATGAAGCCGCTAATGCTGATGCTACTGATCTAGGGTTTGCTACTGCTGATATGAATCAGATTTATTGTACTATTTCTCTCTGCTAAATCATTGAAGATAAAAGAAGATTTGATCAAAGGGTTTCCCCACACATTGTGGGGTTTGTCCCTGGCTAGCCGCCACATCTTGTGTCTCTTGTCTTGGCTTGTTTTCTGTCGATCGTTTAATGTTCTATCTGCACTTTACTTTATGTACATGTGATTGCTAATTGGTGGAATATAATAAGAAAAAGAAGTAAACTGTTATAAGCATAGAACATACCATAACTTAACAGAACAAGTAGTTGAGATTCTAACAAAAGCATTACCAAACAAGAAGCATGAGTACCTAAGAGTTAAGCTTGGTTTGGTGGATATCTCTTCTCTGATTAGAGGGAGGGATGTTAGAGTATATTCTTCTCTTTATATGTCATGCACTAGACCAGGATTAACAGTCGTAAGTCTTAGTGAAGGCCATAAAGAAAGACTGGGGTCTAGGGGATTGGATAAGCATCTGAGATTGGAACTTCTTGAGGATCATAAAATCCAAGATACAAGTGAACATATAGACCGATACTCTTTGAGGATGAGGTAGGGAATCCAAGACAAGAGTAGTCGAAGAGGATCAATATTCTTTGAGGATTGACAATCCAAGGTAAGAATAGTCCTAAAAGGACATACCTGGTGAACATCCGGATGGGGTATGTGCCTTTAGAGGTAGTGTGGTATCTCACATAAAACCTCCAGCATGATGCTCTCATATAAGTTGAGCTTGTCATGTTAAGGCCTTGTTGACAATGTTGGTTGTAATATAGATGCTTAAAAGATGGCTTATCAATCCGACTCTTCTTATGAGAATACTTCAAGTTTGAGATTCCTTGTACTTCATGATGGGATTATGAATACCTCCCTAGTTAAGAGGGAGTGTTGGAGAATGTAACTAGTTTCGGTCTTCATAATGACCTTTGTAAACATGACATTGTATATTTTGTATATAAAAAGAAAAAGAAAAAGAAATATTATCTGTAAAAGCATGGGTTTCATGCTCAAGTCTAGATCAAAGCATGTTCTTCATGCTTCTAGGACTTTCTAGGTCAAAGAAGAATTTTTGCCATGTATTATACTCCCATTTGGACTCATTGTAACAAAAGAAAATAATTATTTTTGAGTCAAGAAAGCAAAAGTATCCTCCAAGACCAAGTCGGCCCCAACAAAGAGGTCGGCCTAAAGAGGCCTATTTGACCCCCCAAAAGGCTATAAATAAGGACTTCGACTCATTTGAATCACCTACTCAAGCAAGTTTGATCTGTGATAGTGAAGGTGTTAATTTTAGGTATGTTCTATGCTTAAAGCAATTTAGTTCAATTTTCACAGTTAGCTCAATATCTTTTCCAAATTACAATCACATCAGCATTAAAATAAACTGCAAATAGAACATAAACATAAATCGTAGAAGACAAGAGGACACAAGATGTGGCGCTAGCTAGGGACAAATCCCAATGTGGGGAAACCCTTGATCAATTCTTCTTATATGTTCTTCAATAGTTCAGCAGAGAGAGAGAGATAGTACGTTTACAACATAAGTCAACACTTTGACTTATCTAGATAAGAGCAAAGATCATCTCTAATAAGATGATACATGAGATCAGTTGAAGACATGCTGCTTCAATTGATTCTCCAAGGTGACTCCTTCACCTATCGTTGTGCTGCATTTCGTCATCATGCTGCACCTCACTGCGTTGCACCATGCTGCACCCATCATCACTATGATGCATCTCATCACGCTTCATTAATCATGATTGTACCCATCACTATACTACATTATGTGCCATTGCTACACCATGTTGTCGTACTGACCTATGCTCTCGCTGCACCTTGCTTGTTGTCCTTAGCATGCTTGCTGTTGCATGCTAGCTGTCCCTTGCATGCTAGCTGTAACATTGCATGCTTGGTGTATTTGCTGCTAAGTACCATACAATTGTCCCAATGTTTGTTAGTTGTCCCTTGCATGCTGCTCTCCTTTGGAGACAGATACTCCGACAGTTCCCGGCAGTTCCCCGCAGTTCCGGCAGTTTTGGCTATTTTCAGCAGTTTTGGCAGTTCCGACAGTTCCCAGAAGTTCCTGGCAGTTCTGGTTGTTCCGACTGTGCCTGGCAATTTCGGTTGTTCCGGCTATTTCGGCTATTCCCGACAGTTTCTGGCCATTCCAGCTGTTCCCGCTATTCCCAGCAGTTCCAGCTGTTCCCGGCAGTTTCTGGTAGTTCCAGCAGTTCCTAGAAGTTACTGCTGTTCCCGGTAGTTTCCGGCAATTCTGGTAGTTCCAGCTGTTCCCAACAATTCCTGGCAGGTCTGGTAGTTCCGACAATTTCAGCTATTCCTGACATTTCTGGCAATTCCAGCAATTCCCGACAGTTCTACCAGTTCTGGCTTCTCCCAGCAGTTCCGGCTTCTCCCGGCAGTTCTCGGCTTTTGCCCTCTAGATTAGGGCAGCGTTATCCCTTAGGATCTCTCCTCCTACTAAAACCTAAAGAGAAGTAGAGAGGAAGAGATCCCAAGTGTGTTGAAATGACTTGAAGGCCACCTCTATTTATACTAAAACGTTGAGCACAAGTAGGGTTTATTTGGTTGATGGCCGACCTTGACGAATTGTCCAATAACAAAAATAAATTCATATCTCCATGAATACTTATCGGCATCAGATGATCTTTAGATCAATCTTACACCTCTCGATGAGAGGGATCCAAGAAAAATATCAGCTTCCATTAATAAGATGACCCTAGTTGCCCTTTTTAACACTCCCTCTCAACTAGGGAGAAATCCATCCACTGATCCATATGTCCGACTATACTATCTCTGCCATCAGTGCCCTGCACTGCTCTGCTCTGCTGAGCTCTGCTTTGCTCTGCTCTGCTCTGTTGAACCATGAAGAAGAAGAATTGATCGAGAATGTCTCATACCATTGTCTACTGACCCGAAGTCAGTTTCACCTGAAGAGAGTGTGTCACATCACTCTCACTGACCAGAAGTCAGTTTTATTGATCCCAGATCAATGGAGGTCATCCTGGTGTCTCAAACCACTCATACTGATCCCAGATCAATGGAGGTCATCCTAGCATAGGGAGTACGGTAGATACAATAATGCATCCATCGATAGTACTACTATGGTCCCTAACCCCATTTCCCTGCTCATTGATCAAATGAGAAGTACTTCCCATGAGTCCCAGACTGCATGGGTAGGATGCCTCGACGGGAGAACTAATCATCCCAGCTCACAGGAGAACGAATCATCCTGCCTCACAGTCGCCACGGGAGAACTAATCATCCCAGCCCACAAGAGAACTAATCATCTTGTTTCATAATTGCTACGGGAGAACTAATCATCCCTGCCCACAGGAGAACTAATCATCATGTTTCACAGTTGCCATGGGAGAACTAATCATCCCGGCCCAGAGGAGAACTAATCATCCTGTTTCACAGTTGCCACGGGAGAACTAATCATCTTGTTCCACATTTGCCACGGGACAACTAATCATCTCAGCCCACAAGAGAACTAATCATCCTATTTCACATTCGCAGGGGGTATCACAGGGGAAGGTTGAACCTATCATCCTGTACATAGCGCACCACCAGGGGAGGGTGAGTCGCCCTGTGGTTGAATGTTGCTCTAGTAAGTACCCCAAGCCCCACCAAAGCTCCCAGAGCTCAATGCATGCAACATGCAGGACCCTTATAAGAAGGTATCTCAACGACTCCAAGTCGTTCAGGAAAGTCACAGATTTGACCTTTCCCCGGGGCTTTGACAAAATGTTTGCGACCTGTACATCAGTCTCAATGCAATGGAGCCTCCTCATTCATCGACTTACCATATCCCAGATAAGGCAGTATCTGATGCCTATCTGCTGGAGGAATCATCGATACAGGATTCCTCAATAATCAAATCCCCCCTCTCGTTGTCACAGAGAATCACAATGGTATTCATCATGTGTACAAACAGCTCACTTAAGAGCTTCTGCAACCATGCAGCTTCACACGAGATCATACTCGTAGCTATGTATTCGGTCTCGGCGGTGCTTATAGCAACTGACTTCTGCTTCCTGCTCATCCATGATATCGAAGCAGAATCCAAAGAGAACCAGCACTAGGAAGTGCTCTAGTGATCCTCCACACTGCTTGCCCAGTCAGCATTCGAATAATCATGCAGTTTCATATTTCCGACAGTGTATCTCAATCCATGAGAGATTGTACCCCAAAGATATCTCAGAAGATTCTTGGCACCAATCCAGTGAGGCTCAACCAAATGTGAGCTCACTGTGCTAACTGTAAAACATATGTCTGGACAAAAGTTTACCAAGAACATCAACACGAATGAGTTTATGAAACACAGAGGCATTTCCCAAATCTGGTCCAACATCACTACCATATAACTTCTGAAAGTTAAGATCCTCAAGGTAGTCACAGGCTTGCAGTTTACCATTCCACATCCGAAATCCAACTCCCTCTTACTTCTGCAAGTGAGAGGGTCTGCACCTGTTTGAAATAGGTCGTCCTCAGAAGGTGCTAGTATGAGAGGTCTATCATCCACAACCTTCAAACAATGGTTTGGATCGTCTTCACTCTTAGTGAATCTCAGCTTCATCTGATAGCTATCAATCCTCTCATACTACGCCTGGGGAATTTTGCTTCAATCCATAGAGGGCTTTCTTCCACCTGCACACCTGAGATTCCTGATCATGAATCTCAAACCCCTCGGGTTGTTCCAAACCTGTGGACCTGCTACATGAGGGGAATGGTCCCCTTGTAAGATTTTCCTTCAGTACATCTCAGACATGTACTTTCATGCTCTTTTTGAATTCAGGCATCCCTGTCACCATCTGACTCACAAAACTCTGGTGCTATGTGTCAATGGACATGGTCCCCAGTGGACTTCCTGCAACTTGATACAACCCTGAACTCAAAAACATCTTTGAAAATTCTATTTTCAAACACGTACCTTTCCATCGATGAGTACCACCCTGTAACCTTTGACTTCCATTGCCGAAATGGACACCAGGTTCTTCTTGCGATCAGGTACATAAAAGAGATTCTGTAAATGAATCGAGTTACCCTCATTCAATTGAGGGGTAACATTCCCTACACCCTTTCTGGGATAGGCAGCATCGGCTCCAAGTATAATCCCGCAATTGTTTCCATCTTTACCAGATTCGAGAGAGCACCCTTCTATCCGATGAGGTGCCTTGAAGCACTACAATCAATAAGCCAGATTCCCAAAGAATCTGAAGGAGAGGACCAATACAAGATAACACTTCTTTATCTTATCAGAAACAACATTTGATTCTTCATACCTGGGGTTCCTTGCTTTCATTGAAGAGTCGACTGTATCCTTGATGACCTACATTACCTATCATTCCTCTGATCATTGAAGATGTCCCTAGAATGATTGTTATCATCATCAAGTGATGTGTCCCTGCTAGTCGGACGCTCCTTCACATAATGGCCGAACTGTCTTTCCTTACATCCTTAGATCTGACTTCCCATAGAAGTGATCTTTAGGTAGGCCATCAAAAGCTTCCGATGCGCCATTCTGATAATATTCTCTCCTTCAACTTCACCCTCGGTGAATTTGAAGAGGGATGAGGAATCCACTGATCCTTTTTCCTTTTCCCAAATGTCTTCAGTGATTGCTCTTTCACTCTTGCTTGGGCTTTGAATTCACCTCAGCTCTAATACCATGTTAATTTTAGGTATGTTCTATGCTTAGAGCAATTTATTTCAATTTTCACAGTTAGCTCGATATCTTTTCCAGATTAACAATCACATCAGCATTAAAGTAAACTGCAGATAGAACATAAACATAAATCGTAGAAGACAAGCCAAGACAAGAGGACACAAGATGTGGTGCTAGCCAGGGACAAACCCCAATGTGGGTAAATCCTTGATCAATTCTTCTTATATGTTCTTCAATAGTTCAGCAGAGAGAGAGAGATAGTATGTTTACAACAGAAGTCAACACTTTGACTTATCTAGATAAGAGCAAAGATCTTCTCTAAGAACATGATACATGAGATCAGTGGAAGACATGATGCTTCAACTGATTTTCCAAGGTGACTCCTTCACCTATCGTTGTGCTGCATTTCGTCATCATGTTGCACCTCACCGCGCTGCACCATGCTGCACCCATCATCACTATGATGCATCTCATCACACTTCATTAATCATGATTGTACCCATCACTATACTGCATTATGTGCCATTGCTACAACATGTTGCCATACTGACCTATGCTCTGGCTACACCTTGCTTGCTTGTTGTCCTTAGCATGCTTGTTGTTGCATGCTAGCTGTCCCTTGCATGCTAGCTGTAACATTGCATGCTTGGTGTACTTGCTGCTAAGTACCATACAACTGTCCCAAAGTTAGTTAGTTGTCCCTTACATGCTGCTCTCCTTCGGAGACAGATGCTTCGACAGTTCCCGGCAGTTCCAGCAGTTCCGACTGATTCCGACTATTTCCGGTAGTTCCAACAGTTTCGGCAATTCCCGACAGTTCTGGTTGTTCCGGTTGTTTCCAACTGTTCCTGGCAGTTTCGAGCTGTTCCAGCTATTTCGGCTGTTCCCGGCAGTTCCTGGACGTTCTAGCTGTTCCCCGCAATTTCTTGTAGTTCCAACTATTCCGGTAGTTACGGATATTCCGGCTGTTCCCAGCAATTTCCGGCAGTTCTGGCTGTTCCCGATAGTTCCCGGCAGGTCCAGTAGTTCCGGCAGTTTCGGCTTCTCCTGGCAGTTCCTGGCTTCTGCCCTCTAGATTAGGGCAGCATTATCCCTTAGGATCTCTCCTCCTACTAAAACCCAAAGACAAGTAGAGAGGAAGAGATCCCAAGTGTGTTGAAATGACTTGAAGGCCACCTCTATTTATACTAAAACGTTGAGCACAAGTGGGGTTTATTTGGTTGCTGGCCGACCTTGACGAATTGTCCAATAACACAAATAAATTCATATCTCCATGAATACTTATCGGAATCGAATGATCTTTAGATCAATCCTACACCTCTCGATGAGAGGGATCCAAGAAAAATATCAGCTTCCATTAATAAGATGACCCACATGGAGTTTGGCCCTAGTTGCCAATTTTAACAGAAGGAGAAGGAAGAGTGAAAAAGACAAGAAGAAGAGGAAGAAGTCGAAGAAGGAAAGTCTCTTGAGAAAAAAATCTTTTTTTCCACAAGTGTGAAGTTGTATAGGGTTTTTGTGCAAGTTGTAGGGGACGAAATTGCAGGTCGAAGTTGCAGACCTTGTTTCAGGCCCGAAACTCTGAAGTGAAGTTGCTTTGATCTTCACTATCTTTGGAAGGGCCTAGTTTGTTTGAAGAGATCTTATTGGTGGGCTGGCTTGGTGCTTGGGAGGAATTTTTGCTTTGGTCTTGGGTATTGGAAGTCTCATTTTGAACAGATTCTACAAGAAGAGAGAACAGATTCTATAAAAAGAGAAGTATTATTTTTGGGTTTTCCCCTTAAGAGGGTTTTGCCCTAGCTTGGAGCCTATATCTTGTGTACTTTGTCTCTTAGTGATCTTCATTGCTTTGGTAATTGCTTGATGAACAAGAAATGAAAGTAATAAAAGGCCAACTAACATCACAAGTAATTATCAAGGAAAGTCAAACATAATATACAAGTTTCTTGATTTTCCAACATAAAGAAGCATGCTCTGATTCCGCGAAGGATGGCCAATGAAATTTGGAGAAAATACCTAACACAACTCATGAAATCAAATGAGATCAACATCAAAGGTACCTCAAACCATAAGTGTATCAAAGTGGCCCATATTCAATGGAACAAGGAATTAAAATACATCACACAAGGCTCATCTTCAAATGTCTTTCTAGCTTAAGACTTGTAAACAAGCTACCCTACTTAAGTATGGGAGGGTTATCAACGGGGCCTATTAGATGCTTCTAACCTTAGGGGGATGAACAATTCCTTGTCCAACCCATCAATCAAAAGGTGCAAGTAAAAAATAGGTGTTAACTCCATGAAATATGTCATTGTGGTGTACCATCTACGCAACTAATGTCGTTGAGTAATATGAAATGAAAAGGTAGCAATCGTGAGACCTGAGATACTCCTTTCCTTGGAAATCATTGGACCTGAATTACCACGCATCAAGTGCCAATTTGTTTTCAATAATATTCTTTTCTTTCAATAGATGGGTTACAAGCTTCAATAGATGCATCAAATACACCCTTGAAATATAGCAATTTATTACTCGTTGAGGTTGGGGCATTTAAAAATTCCTTTTATTTAGATAGATCATAATATGCCAAAAACTAGGTGAGAGCTAATGAGAAGGGTAGGACCAAGTTTTTGAGCCCTTACTCAAAGAAATGCCACACAAGGGAAACCAAGGAATATTAGAAATAAGCGATCAAACAAAAGAGTGGAGATGGCAACTAAAAGGGCTACTAATTATGGATTATCAGGGACATGCAACATTAATCAAGGCCTCCTATTTGTGCCCCCCCAGATAGTGTAATGAATGGACACAAGAAGGGTTACACTAGACTAGGAGCAGGGGACTAGGAGCAGGAGATAACCACCAAGGCAAAGCAAGGGAACAATGATGCAATCAAAAGTAGTCTACTAAAATTTGGGTAGCTCGGAAGGTATTTCCGAGTGGTGGAAACACATGAAAAATAACCTTGTGGTGAGAAAGTTACCCAAGTGTTGGGGTTTTGAACCCAAAGTGGTGGGTTTGGAACCAAGAAAAGGAATATTATATTCTAGTTAATTACTAAATGGTTGGATGGAATAACCCTAAAGGACCAAGGGTTCCCTAAATGACCTAAGAGAAAAGTATAAATACGAGGAGACCAATGGAGAGGTCAATCCATCATAGCAATCCATCTTGGTGAGAACAACAAACCTAAGAGAGAGAACCATAGCTGCAAGAGCATGAGCTAGAGGTTTGTTTCTGTGTTGGCTAGAATATTTTTGTCTAAGAGAAGGACGCTGAGCATTTGCCTTCTAGGAGAGGCCAAGTATTATGTTTGTTGTTTGGAACAAAAGGAGTGGTTGTCGAGTTAAGTATTGTTTGTTGTTTGAAGATGAATAAGGCCAAGATTTTGTTTTGTGCTCAAAGAGAGGGAAAAAGCCCTAGAAGGAAGCCAAAAGGCCTCGGGTTTGAGAGAAGAAGGCTGAAAGGCGTTTGTGTTGTGGACAAGGAGCTAAGTAAAGGTCGAAGCCTGTTCTGAGGCTAGGTCGCAAGCATAGTAGGGGATCAAGAGCCCTCAGGCCCTTGGAGAGGCAGGACCAGGGTATAAAGAAAAAGAGTTAAGCTATTCTATAATTAGGTCACAGGCCTAGAAGGAGATCAAAAGGCCTCAGGCTTGTGAACAGAGGGTCGAGGTGCCTCAGAGTTATAGGAAGGAAAACAAGGGCTATGAATGAGGTTGTTGTTCATTGTAAGTGGATTATTGAGTTGGTTTAGGAATTCAATTATGTGTTCTTAAGGGAGGTCAAAGGTGATCTAATAATATCGAGTGCCATCAAGACTGATCAAGAGGCTTTAGGCGAGAGGTCGAGAGCCTCAAGCTGTTGTATTTGAGATCTAGTAGAAGGAGGTCAAGAGCCTCAATAAGTTTGGATCGTCCCAGAATACCTGCAAGGGTCGGATCAAGTATTATGAGGGATAGATCAGAGGGGCCGAAGGACAGATAAAGAGGGCTGAAGAAAGAAGGTCTAATAACCTGAGGAAAGTGTTGAAAGCAAGGTGTATGCTAGTTGTTATGTTCAGTAAACTAACGAGTGAAGTTGCTGAGAGCTACAGTAAGACATAGTGATCTAAAGGGAGTTGATCATTATGTGCAGATTGGAGGCAAAGGACAGCCATGGGATAGTGGACAAAGAAGACAGAAAGGGTTGAAGGCAAACGATCGTTACAACAAGTAAGTCAAGTTATTTGTCTTTGTATTTAATGGGTAGGTTGAGGGTCTGAAGGATTAGACCTCAAGCCCTAATTGTACTTTGTTGTATCCTGGGTATATTAGTTTGTATTAGGGTTTTTGAAGGGCCATGATCCCTAGTACAGGAGCCCTATAATTCACTTATTAATGGACTAATAAGGAATAAGATTTGGGCTAGAAATCTTGTGTACTTTTATTGGTTTCACTAATGCTGTATTTCCTTTGTGCAAAGTTCTTTTGTGTTGGGCTCCTCTAATGTGTTGTGTTCCCAACTACGACATATACCAAACCTTGAGGGCATGGAAATTTCAACATGGAATTAGAGCTACTTTGAAGAGCATATGGATTAGATGTGCACAAGAAGCAGCTTGATCTGGAATTTATCCAGGACAAAGAATTAAAGGTATTACAGACTCATGTGCATGGATGTGCCTATGTTACTTTATGCAATGGATCAATAAGATTGCGAAATACATAGACACTGAGGCAGTTAGAGAAAACATAACAGGCAAACATGTAAACACAACAAGTTTAATAAGGAGTTCACCCAATGCTCCTGGGCTACATCTCCTGGTCCAGCCTTCAGTGGTGGCCTCTCTATTATGTTTTCAAAGCAGAGTTTTTACAACAGTGAGCTCAATTCGAGTCTCACTAAACAAATATAAATCAGTAGGACTGGACTTGGATCCCCAAGTCTCTGGAGTACACAAACTCTCCTTACTGAAACTCGACCTCTATTGGTCACAGTAGTATGAGCCCAATCTGAGACTCATACATGACAGGCCTATGCCGAGGAGTTCACTTGAACCTCTCAAGCCTTCTCTGGAGTACACAGACTCTGACTCTCTCTGGCTCTGTCTGGCTCGATGTTGCCTTCAGGTCAGCTCGGCTTCTCTCTATTCTCTGCTCTTAGCTTTCTACGTCTAACTAACTCCTCTGCTTCTGTCAGTTCATGGCTTTAAAGCCAGTCTTTTTTTTTACTATTTGTTTCCGCTTCCCGGCTTTCTGGTTTCCCTGCCTCTGTCCATTCAAATTCCCCTGTTCTGCGTCATCATCATTGTGTAATGCCTCACAGGGAGGTGGCCACCTGTTTCGTAACAAACTGAGTGTCAGTTCTCTTGGACGTCTGTGAAACGATCGTTTTTACCATTAGCTCCAAGAATGCCCATGAACATGATCCCTCTGCCAACTCATCATTCATGTCAGACTTCAAACTTTATACAACTCGGCCTGTTTACCCCGTTGAATCTGGTCATCCGTCAGATTGCATTTCCGTCGTCGATCTGGAGCTTCCAGATCCTACGGTCTCCATCCATATCAGGCGGGTAAGTAGCACAATGTTTACCTGTCCGATGTGATCGGTTTTCTCTCTCTTCCGTCGGACGTGTGGCACCCAGTGTGTGGCATCGGGCGGGATTGGGTTGAAACTGCTTACTACTCAAAGCCCTTTTGATATCCTGCCGGTTTTGGTGTGGGACCTGCCTCTGATGGAATCGGCAAATTCCGTACGGTTTCTGACTTTTCAGGTCCAGGTCGCTAGAGGCTTTTTCTTCTCAAAGGGGTTCCCTATTTCTCAAAAAGACCTCCCGTTTCGCTGTTTCGTGACAGCGCGCGTTACCATGGGCCAATGGTCTGCACGCTTGACCGAGGATCCTCGTTGCTCCACGCTGCTCACAATTTACAACTGTTCCGAGGGTATTCCTGATAAGCTTGACCTTTGTAAGTCTTTGAAACTTTGGCATGAATTTTACAGAGTTATGAAAACTTAGAGAGTGTTTTAAGATCCAATTCAGATCACAGCTTAAGAGGGAGTTGTGAAACTACTAGACAAAGAGCAAAAGGTTTAGCAGAGAAGGTGCTTTGGCATGGACAAGGTAGCTTTATGTGGATGGAAAGTTGATTGTGAGATTGTATCTTCATCGGGTTGTGGAGTTTCACATCCTATAGAGTAACCATGTGCAGATGAGGTATTTAACCTAGGAGGATGAGGACTCATGTAGAGTTGCATTGTGTGGTCTAGAGTGGATTAGACCCAGTGTTCGACCATAGCTCGAGACTAACTTTGGAAGGACATGAGTTCAGAAACAACACTTTCCGAGAGGGAAAGCAAAGTGAGCCGGTGGAGGTTGTGTTGGTTCATACAGACTCTAGCTTTATAGGGAAACTACAAAAGAAAGTCAGCCAACCAATGGAAGTCTAAACCTTCAGATTCGAGCAAGAGAGAGGAGTTTTTAGCCCATGCAAGGACGGTCATGAACCATGCGAGGACACTCATGGAGGTGCAAGGAAAGTCGTAGACCATGCGAGGATGGTCATGGATAATGCAAGGAAAAGTCATGATGCATGCAAGGACAGTCATGCACCAAGCAAGATAAATCTTGGCCAAGTACAAAAGAAGACGTGGCAGATGTGAGGACAAATGTGGCCATGCAAGGGAAATTCATAGCTCATACAAGGAACGTTGGACATTGGATAAACCAATGCTCCCCGTGTGTTTCATGACATGGACTAACCGCCTCTCGTGGATCCTTATCTCTGATGATGCGATTGTTGACTAACACCTGCGGGTTTTGGTCTAATAGCAATCATGATTCCCAACAAGTGGTATCAGAGCATGGTCACAACTTAGGAGTTCAATACATACCCGCCTCGTGTTGAGGGGGAGATTGTTGGACACTGGATAAACCAATGCTCCCCGTGTGTTTCGTGACATGGACTAATCACCTCTCATGGATCCTTATCTCTGGCGATGCGATCGTTGACTAACACCTACGGGTTTTGGTCTAACAGCAATCGTGATTCCCAACAAGGAAGTTGTGGGCATGAAAGGAAATTCATGGACTTGGATATTTCAAGGTGTAATGGAAATTCCTTCCTCGCTAACAGCGAGTGTTGAAATTTTGGTAGCTCAGAAGGTATTTCCAAGTGGTGGAAACCCACGAAAAGGGACCTTATGGGCAAGTTTACCAAGTGTTTGGGTTTTGGACCTAAAGTGGTGGGTTTGGAACCAAGAAAAGGAATATTATGTTGAAAAGTAACGAAGGAATGGATTCCTTGATTTGTGCCTTAATTCAAGGAACCAAATTTGTGTTCTCCTTAGTCATGTACGAGTTCCAGTGATGTGGATGAGTTCAAGAAGCAATTTGACTAGTGTGAGTTTGTGGAAGACCGAGTTAATTGTCTTCTAGTTTGAGTTAATTTGAAAACTGGAAAAACTTTTGGCCTTAGCCTCCTATATTTTAGAAGGAACTAGTTAACAAGTTGTGCTAACTACTGTTAACTAGAAAAGCACCAACTTGACTTTCCAAACATAGAACTTACTAACAATAGCCTATTCAAAGTGCTTATAAGGAGATCGAAGGCACAACTTGTAATCACAGTTTTTGTGTGAGCTTGTGAACTTGTGAGAGGAATTATCCAAGAAGGTTTCCTTGTGCGAATTATTGGAGGAGAGTTTCCCTTGGGAAGTGTGCAAAAAAATAGGAGGAAATTCCTATTTTTAGGAGGTCGAATGTGCTAGAAAATAGGGGCCTATTTCCTAAGGAATGCGCAAGGATTTAGAGCCTTAGTGTGGGTTGGCTAAGGGAAGCAAATCAACATTCTTGCAGGGTTGTTTCAAGCTTAGTTCAAGGCTAAGAGATTAATTTTTATTCTCTATTAAAGAAGGGTCATTTGTAAGAGATCTGTAGCTTACTCTTCTTCAATAATATTCTCAAGCAAGCGAGGGTTTTCCTAGTTGGGTTCCATAGAAAAATTGTGTTGTGTTATTGTATGAACTGTGCTTTTATTTTTGTTCCTATTTCGTTGCATCTAGTAGAGAAATTTTTTGATTATATGAAAATAAAATTGTTTTCAGATTGTTCATATTAACATATTAGAGTTTCGTGGATTTATACATGGTATCGGAGTTGTGAACAAGAATCGATTAGCACAGTCTTCAAGTTTGAAAGATGACAACTCACACAGGATTAGGATTGAGAGAGAAGGATAAACTGGATGGCTCCTCAAATTTTGGTGTTTGAAAGGTCCACATATTGTCCTTGTTGGATGAATTTGGGCTGAAGGAATTTGCTGAGAAAGGAGTTGTAGAAACTTTAGATTCAAACAAGTTGAGGCTTTTCCAAAGGAAGATGGCCAAGGCCAAGAAGATGATCCTTGATGGACTCCAAGATCACGTAGTCCCTCATATTGCAGGTAAAGATACAACTAAGGACATGTGGGATGCCTTAGTCAAGCTCTACTAGAATTATTTCTAGAACCGGAAGATGGTACTCAAAGAGAAGTTGAGGAAAATCAAGATGCAGAAGGGTGAGTGTGTAACTGCCTATCTCACTAGAATTCAGGAAGTTCATGATGAGCTAGCAATTGTTGGAGATCAATCCATGCACACAAAGCTAGTGTGTGTGACTCTAAATGGGTTTACCAAAGATTGACATACTTTTGTTCAAAGCATTACTAGACGTGATAAGTTGTCGGATTGGGAATGCCTATGGAATGACTTCATCCAGAAGGAGCTAAGGTTTAGACTAATTGAGACTTCTAGCAACAATGACAAGGGTTCCAAGGTTGAAAAGGAGGAGGAAAAGCTTGCTCTTGTAAGAAAAGTCAAAGGCAAGAAAGGCAAGGGGAAGAGTGAGAACAGTCAAAAGGGTCACAAGCAGAAGATGGTTCTAAGTAAGATCAAAGGCTTGCATTGCCATGTTTTTGGACACTACTTCTAAGTGTCCTAACCGAAAGAAGAAGGGGTCGAATAAGAAACATGTAGCTGCATCACCTGAGCTAGATTAGTTTGAGAAGGATTTCTCATTGATAGCTTGCATGGCAAGCTTAGTAAGGAGAAGTACATGGTATATTTATTCAGGAGCCTCTTTCCATATGACTGGGAACAGGGAGTATTTCATCCAGCTGGATGATAAAGATATGCAGGTGAATATCGAGCTTGGAGATAATGGAAACTATGCTACCAAGGGAGTTGGTACTGTCAGCTTTGAGCAGGAGTTAGGTAATACTCTACACCTCAAATATGTTCTCCATGTTCCAACGCTAAAGAAGAACCTAGTTTTAGTAGTTGTCCTTGAGGACAAAGGGTATAATGTCATCTACATCAGAGATAAGGCTTACCTCAAGCATCTAGTTTTAGGAGCAATGAAGCAGATAGGTGTGAGGGTGAAGAATCTCTACAAGTTGCAGGTAGAGACAGATGCAGCCTTGAGCAACAAGGCAGGATGTGCAGATGTTGATGAACTTTGGCACAGGTGCATGGGACACTTGCATCATGGGGCGTTAAAGATTCTTCAGCAAATTGCCACAAGATTACCAACAAGAGGCCTTAACAAGAATGGAGTGTGCAAGGGATGCACGTTTGGCAAGTATGCCAAGTCTTCTTTCGATGGTCAGGATAGCAGAGCTAAAGGGATTTTGGAGTTGGTACATTCACATGTGTGC
The DNA here is from genome assembly GCA_031772625.1 of Pinus tabuliformis. Taxonomy (NCBI): domain Eukaryota; kingdom Viridiplantae; phylum Streptophyta; class Pinopsida; order Pinales; family Pinaceae; genus Pinus; species Pinus tabuliformis. Next base: position 661,333,206 of record CM062810.1, on the reverse strand, counting down.
GGGCCCTTTTCTTCTCCATCATTGATGAGACACAAGTATTATGTTACTTTCATTAATGATTTTTCTCGGAAAACTTGGATTTATTTCATGAGAAAGAAAAATGAGGTCTTAGACAGGTTCATGAAGTTTAAGGCCTTGGTAGAGAAGTAGATTGGGAAGAAAATCAATACAGTGAGAAGTGACAATGGTGGAGAATATATCTTCAATGCCTTCAACGAGTTTTGTGCAAAGGAAGGTATTAGGAGAGATTTGATAGTGCCTCATAACCCTCAGCAAAATGGAGTGGCTGAGAGGAAGAACATGAGTATTATTGGAGCAACTAGGGATATGTTGCATGATCAAGATCTGCCTAGGTTCTTGTGGGTAGAATCCTCTACATATTTCTGCAGAACAGGAGTCCACACAGGGTGCGTGGACAAGTCACACTAGAGGAGGCTTTCACAGGAAAGAAGCCTGATGTTTCACACTTATGAATCTTTGGCTCAAAGGTCTATTGTCATGTGTCCAATGATAGCAGGAAGAAGTTGGATCCCACAACAAAAAAGGGAATTTTCATGGGATATAGTGAGACATCCTAGACACCTACGATGTATATTCCAGGATTCAAGAAGACAATTCTCAAGCGAGATGTGAGATTCCAAGAGGATTGGTCTCTGAGAGTTTCCTTAGAGCATGAGCAGATGGAAATACCTGATGAGGAGCTACTCGCTCCCAAACAGGAGTCACAACCAACACCTCAGAGTCAACCACAACCACAGTCTAGTGGCAAGAGGGTAGCACAACAGGATTTTCAGTAGGATGAGGAGGAGAAACCAGGCCAAGAGTAAACAAACTAGCCAAAGCCACCCACCATAGGAAGAAACCAGGCCAAGCGGGCTAAGAGATTGATTTAGGAGGCTCAGGAGCAGGTCGAGGCTCCTAGCACCATGTTTAGGCAGAGTAAATAACCACAGAAGTACACAGGTTATATGGCACTGATGACAAAGTTGGTGGACATTGAGCCTTCTTATAATGAGGAAACTTCTCAGTAGGTTTGGCACGATGCCATAGTGGAGGAATATTTCTCTATCATGAAGAACGATGTTTGGGAGATTCTCCCATGACCAAAGGGGAAATCAATAGTTGGATCGAAATGGGTGTACAAGGTGAAGCATGGAGCAGATGTGAGTGTGGAGAAGTATAAGGCCAGGTTTGTGGCCAAGAGCTTCTCACAAAATGAGGGCATAGAATATGATGAGACTTTTGCTCCAGTAGCATGGCATTCATGCATCAGGACTGTTCTGACACTTGCAACACAAATGGGGTGGAAGATCCACCAGAACGGGAAAACAACCTTCCTCAATAGAGTGGTTGAGGAGGAGATCTTTATGGAGCAACCAAAGAGATTCGAGAAGTTCAGTAGAGACACACATATATGCAGGCTTAAGAGAGCTCTTTATGGGCTCAAGCAAGCTCCGAGAGCATTGTACACTTAGATTGACAGCTACCATAGAAGATTGGCTTCACTAAGAGTGAGGTATGTGAAAATTTCTACACTGAAGGAACCCCTACTGCAGAAAATACGAATCTACTTCACCTACTTGATTTTTAATATACATTAACCAAGTTATTCTTCTGAATACTGAAGCAATTACTTTTGCAGCCTACACTAATTAAATACTTGATCTCATGAAACAGAAACTAGAGCAAAGAACAAGATACATAGGACACACTTATTTTTAGACACAATAGTCCCCATAAAAACCCAATGCCAGAAAACCAGTGCAGCAATTCTGAGGGTTTATTATTATGCAGGAGAAATATCTGAATACAAAATATTGGTGGAAAATATGAGTAAGTCTTACCTCACTTCACCTAGCAGAATCCCAGCTGATCCGGCACAAGACTAGCTAACCCTGGCTATTTCTATGTTGATCCTACATAGGCCCAGTGTCAACCTTTCAGGCTCTGTGTCAGCCCCGCATCACCTCTTTTTCCCTCTGCGTCAGCTATCCCGACTGTTCCAGCAGTTCCGCAGTTCCAGCTTCTGCGTGACAGGAAGATTTTCTGCTCTGCGCTGGCCCTTCTAGCTCTGTGTCAATGTTGCGTGGGCCCAAACTAGTCCAACGTCAGATCTCCCAACTACTGTGTTGCCTCTCTGCAAGCTCTCTCCGCCTCTCTGTTAGTATTCTCCAGAAAGTCATTCTTCCGGATTCTCACTGCCCCTATGCTGCAAGATCTCCCCAATCGATTTTCCTCCTAAGAACTTCTCACCTCAGAAAATTGATTTCCTCAATCTCTGTGTGTGTATTCAAATGAACCCCAAGCCTCCATTTTATACTTTTCTTGTTGAGTCTTCAATGACCAAGATTAAGTCTCTAATCAACAGTTAAGATTAAAACATGACTTGATCCGCCTTCTAGATCATTCTCACTCATATTTTGATTAATACCCATTAATATTTTAATTTCCCTAACTTTAGACTTAGGAACTCCATTAAAAGTATTAATTATTTTAATAAAATACAATCCAGGTGGAATTTCACCAAATGGTTTCTACGTTCTTTAGAACTCATGTGCCTTAGCCTCTCCACCAATTTTCAAGGCTAGATCACTTTCGATGCTACCAAAAACTAAAAAGGTAGATGCCAACCTGTACTACATAATGGTTGGAGGGATTCCGCTCATTATAATTCTCTATGTTGATGACCTTGTACTGACTGGAGATGAGAGCTTGATCTAAAGATTGCAAGGAGGACCTTGCAAGGGAATTTGAGATGATATGGGGCTTATGCACTATTTTCTTGGCTTGGAGGTTTGGCAGGGTGCTGGTGAGATCTTCATGGGATAGGGGAAGTACAGTATAGAGATTCTCCAAAGATTTCATATGCAGGATTGTAGGCCCATGGCCACGCCTCTATTCACAAACTGGAGGAAGGTCGATGCTAGCAGAGGAGAGCGAGTGGATCCTACAGCATACAGGAAGCTCATTGGATCATTGATGTACTTTGTCAATACATGACCTGATATTTGTTTTGCAGTCAACTAGCTAAGTCAGTTCTTGGTGGAACCAACCAAAGTGCATTGGGTTGCTGCAAAAAATGTGTTGAGATATCTCAAAGGCACAACGAACTATGGATTGTGGTGCAAATAGGTTGATGGAGTGAGGCTTGAGGGCTTCATAGATGCAAATTAGGCAGGGAACTCCATAGATGGGAAGACTACTTCAGGTGGCATCTTAAGTATTGGGTCAATAGTTATTTCCTGGAACAGCACAAAGCAGAGATCAGTTGCACTCAGTTCAACAGAGGCCGAGTACATGGCTGCTAATCAGACAACTTATGAGGCTATTTGGATGAGGAAGTTACTTGTGAGACTTTTTACACAAAGGATAGATCCTACCATGATAAATTGTGATAATCAGAGTTGCATTAAGCTCTCTCAGAACCTGATGTTTCATGATCACTCAAAGCATATCCAAATCGGGTATCGCCATCTTAGAGATTGCGTGCAGAAGGGGATAATGAAGCTACCATACATTCCAACAAGGGAGCAAATATCAGATATCTTGACCAAGGCATTGGCAAGAAGCAGTTTTGTTCATCGCAAAGATAAGTTGGGAGTTGTATAGAATCCCTTCTTCGCTAAGAGGGAGTGTTGAAAAGTAGAGAAGGAATAGATTCCTTGATGTGTGCATTAATTCAAGGAATCAAATTTGTGTTCTCCTTAGTCATATACGAGTTCCAGTGATGTGTACAAGTTAGAGAAGCAATTTTACTAGTGCGAGTTTGTGGAAGACTGAGTTAATTGTATTCCAGTATGAGTTGGTTTGGAAACTGGAAGAACTTGTGGAGTTAGCCTCCTAAATTTTAGGAGGAAGTGGTTAACAAGTTGTGTTAACTATTGTTAACTATAAAAGCACTAATTCAACTTTCCAAACATAGAACTTACTAACAATAGCCTATTTGAGGTGCTTATAAGGAAATTGAAGGCACAACTTGTAACCCCAACTTTTTGTATGAGATTGTGAGAGGAACAATCCAGAAAGGTTTCCTTGTGTGAATTATTGGAGGAGAATTTCCCTTGGGAAGTGCGCAAAAAATAGGAGGAAATTCCTATTTTTTAGGAGGTCGAATGCGCTAGGAAATATGGGTTATTTCCTAAGGAATGTGCAAGGATTTCGGGCCTTAGTGTGGGTTGGTTGAGGGAAGCAAATCAGAATTCTTGCAAGGTTGTTTCAACCTAGTTCAAAGCTGAGAGATTAATTTGTATTCTATATTGAAGTAGGGTTCTTTGTAAGAGATTTGTAGCTTAGTCTTCTTCAATAATATTCTCAAGCAAGCGAGGGTTTTCCCAATTAGGTTCCCTAGAAAAATTGTGTTGTGCTATTGTATGAATTGTTCTTTTATTTCTATTCCTATTCTGCTGCATCTTGTAGAGAAATTGTGATTACATGAAAAGAAAATTGTTTTCAAATTTTTCATATTATCATATCATAATTTCATGGATTTTCTACTCATTATATCCTAGTTAATTAGTAAATGGTTGAGTGGGAAAAACCCTAAAGGACCAAGGTTTCTCGAAATGACCTAAGAGAAAAATATAAATAAGAGGAGACCAATGGAGGGGTCAATCCATCATAGCAATCCATCTTGGTGAGAACAACAAGCCTAAGAGAGAGAGAGTCATAGCTATAAGAGGATAAGCTAGAGGTCTATTTTTGTGTTGGTTGTAAGATTTTTGTCTAAGAGAAGGAGGAGGTCGAGCATCTATCTTTTAGGAGAGGCCGAGTATTATGTTTGTTGTTTGGAAGAAAAGGAGAGGTTGTTGAGTTAAGTATTTCCTGTTGTTTGAAGAGGAATAAGGTTGAGATTCTATTTTGTGCTCAAAGAGAGGGTCGAAGCCCCAAAAGTTGGTTGAAAGGCCACAGATCTGAGACACCGAAAGGCCTTTGTGTTGTGGACAGGGAGCTAAGGAAATGCCAAAGCCTATTATGAGGCTAGGTCGCAAGTAGAGTAGGGGGCGAGATCCCTCCGACCCTTAGAGAGGTAGGGTCGAGCCATAAAGAAAGGAGTTGAGTTGTTTTATGATGAGGTCGTAGGCCTAGAAGGAGGCTGAAAGGCCTTAGGCTTGTGAACAAAGGTTCACAGTACCTCAAAGTTGTAGGAAGGCTAGTGAGGGTTATGAATGAGGTTGTTGTTCATTGTAAGTGGACTATTGAGTTAATTTAGGAAGTATGTTATGTGTTCTTACAGGAGGATGAAGGTGATCTAATAAGATCGAGTGCCATCAATACTAATCATAAGGCTTCAGGAAAGAGGCCAAGAGCCTCAGGGTGTTGTAGACTGATCGAGGGTTGGATAATAGGTGTCTGAGATCTAGCAAGAGACTGAGAGCCTCAATAAGTCTGGATCAACCCAGAATTCTAGTAAGGGTCAAATCAAGTATTCTGAGGGATACATCAGAAGGACCAAGGGACAGATCAAGAGGGTCGTGGGCCTTAAGGACAACAACAACTATGCAAAGGAAATGGATGGTTACTAAGGTCGACTAGGAGGGCTAAAGAAAGGAAGTCTAACAGCCTAAGGAAAGTGTTGATAGGAAGGTGTATACTAGCTATTATGTTCAATAAACAAAAGGGTGAAGTTGTTGAGAGTCATCAGAGTGAACAGTTATCTAAAGGGAGTTGATCATTGTGTGCAGATTAGAGGAAAAGGGCAACCAACGGATGGTGGAAAAGGAGGACAAAAAGGGCAGAAGGAGAAGGAATGCTACAGCAAATCAAGTTATTTGTCTTTGTATTTAATGGGTAGATTGAGGTTCTGAAGAATTAGACCTCAAGCCCTAGTTGTACCTTATTGTATACTATGTATACTAATTTGTATCAAGGTTTTTGAAGGGCCATGATCCCTAGTACGAGAGCCATATGATTCTTTTATTAATGGACTAATAAGGAATGAGATATGGGCCATAAATCTTGTGTCCTTTTATTGTGGTTTCACTGTTGTTATATTTACACTATGCAAAGTGCTTTTGTGTTAGGTTTCGCTAGTGTTTTTTGTTCCTAGCTAGGGCACATACTAAACCTAGAGGGCAGGGAAATTGCAACACAGTCAATCATCCAATTTGACCTGTGATCCACACTAGAATGCCTTAAACCATTAAATGTAAACACTTGATATAAAAATGGTTAGCATACCTCATATTTGAAGACCCACTTTCATCAGGTGAATTGGCTAGATGAAAGAGATGATTGATCGGAAAGTGGCTAATAGGTAACTAAGAGTGCATATCTATGGGTCAAAGTGGGGCTATTGACTGGCAAGTTGTGCATGTCCCCAATTAGAAATTTTGTCAAGGAAATTCTCAAATTTGTAATTTTGGCAATTAAGATGGTATTAGATAAATAAAACTTAGGAGAAATAAGTTGTGGAGATGTTAAGTAAATTTTTGGAGAAAAGGCAAAGGTTGGGACTTAGGAAAAGAAGAAAATTAAAGTGAAGATAAGTTGTGGAGGTTACCAAAAAGGGAAATCGAACCATGGGAAGAATCAAACCATGGTATCAAAGCATAGTGTGATAGAAATCGAACCATGGTATGAGGAAGGGAAAGCAACAATAAAAGGAAGGCTAGAGCCTCATTTTGATCATTCTATTTTGGCATTTCATTTCTAATTTTGGAGGGTTTGCTTGAGCTGCTTAGCCAAGTCAACTAGTGTTGTTTAACACAAGGAATTTCCAAGCAGGAATTCCAACTCTTCTTCAATGAACTTAGAGTGTCACCCTAGAAGAGAATTTGTGAACAAAATTTAGTATTTGGAGGGCCAAATTGCAAAGATCTTTAAACTTGTGCGGGTTCCAGGAGGACGTAGTTGTGGAATTCATGGCATTTTGGAGAGCTAGCATTTGGTGGATCCCGAGGCTGAAAATTTGCAGAAGGTTTCCTCATTGGAGGACGAGTTTTCTTGGAGATTTTCAAAGGCAAAGAACATTTCTATTAGGAGGGTCGAATTTCTATCATTAGGGCCTGCACAGGGGTTTTTTTGGGCCATCTACAGCGCATAGATTGAAGTGGAGATTTGTGCAAGAGTTGAGCTGAGATTTCTTGTTCTTTTTCAGAGAAATTTTGTAGAGGAAATTCTAGTAGTTTAGGGAGGAAATTGGAGCTAATTTGCAACAGATAGTCTTGGTAGGACATAGAACCCATTTGCAAGGAATTTCGTCCAAATCTGGGTATTTCCGAGTGAGTTGGAATTAGCCCAAAATATTTTTGGGTTTTTGTGGGTTTTATGAGGAGAGGCCTCAGTTAATTTGGTAGAATTTTTTAAGCACTTTTGAGGACCAAAACAAAGGGTTCAAGCCAGCCAACAACAACAATATTCCCAGAGCAAGGCACAATTATTTGGGGAAGCCATTCTACCACTTGGGTCTATGAGATTTTTCTAGGTTTTGCAAGTTGGGTTGTGAGGAGCCTTCCTCTAATTTTTCATAATTTTTGGAGCAGTTTTGAAGGTTCATTTCACAGTTTGCCTCCAACATCAGCAAAAATTTCTAAGCAGTGCATTTAGACAAATTGAGTCATTTCAGTTGGAGATTTTAATTACATTCTCACCTGGGTATTGCATGCTTGCAGTAGCAAGCCCAGGTTCTATCATTTCACTCCATTGTACTCAGTTCCAGCTTAAAATTTAATAAAATAGCTCAGCACTTTGCCTCATTTTCTTGGTGTACTAATTTATGTTTGCATGGGGAAATTCTAATTGTAGTAGCTAGTGCATATTTTGGTAATTACTATTAATTTTCCAATTAGGAACATTACAGTGGTATCAGAGCATGATCTTGGCCAGCTGTGGGGAAGCTAACAAGATCATGGAGGTTAGGCATGCATGAACAGTGATTGGTGAATTTATGGACACTCCAATGACACAAAAGGGAAGTAGTACATAGGGGAGCATGGAGGAGTTGGTGAGGCAAAAGTTGCCAACAGGTTCTAGAGGGGATGCAACAAATGATGGGAATGTTGATACATAACCAGTAGAGAAGCCACGCACATGCACGTGCAGTCCAGCAAAACAATACCCATGGCCAGCCTAGCCAGCCTACCATGCCTCATTTCCTAGATGAACTGGAGAAGGAGAGGAAACCATACACCTTTGCAGATTTGATGAGGTCCTTCATGGATAGGATTGATGAGTATGGGGCACTGGACTCCAGGATCAAGAGGGATATCTCGTTTGAGGAGCATAGATCAGGGTGAGGCTAGGAGATGTTTCTGCTAGTGGAGACCTAGCTTTAGATATCATGAGCCTGAGAAGGAGGTGGAGCATGAAGCGAACGGCACGCAGGAGGAGCACGTAAATATACCAAGAATGACGCAGGAGTCACCCTTATTGGAGATTACTTTGATAGCTCTGATTGACACACTGGTGGAGACAGTTGAGCATACACTTGTAGGGCCATCAGTTGAGGAGGTATCCATTGTTGAGGCACCCAAAGTTGTGACAGAGTTTCCATATGATGACCGCCTACATCAGGTTGATGATGTGCTAGGAGACACGAAGGTATCCACCGTTGATGAGGTACCAAAAGACATATCCTCCATTGATGAGGTGCCTAGAGACACAAAGGGGTCCAGAGCTGTGACTGAGTTTATAGATGATATCCGCCCACAACAGTTTCATCAGTTCCAGGTCGGCCTTCTAGCATTGAAAAAGAAGGCCACAACAGTGCAAGAGATCATTCTGCAGCAGAACGAGGAGTTGGAGGGCATTAGAGATGTTTGTGTCAAATTAGCGGCCAAACTGACTCGCGTTGGGGAATGGTTAGATTCCCTAATGGTACAGTTAGGGTACACATTGGAGCTTTAGAGCAGCCCTCTTCAGACATACATAGATGGGGCTTGTAGCACTAGTAGGTTGCTTTTACATGTTGGAGAGGGAGAGGCAAAGTCGCCTCGACAAATTTTATGTATTGACCAAGATGGTGAGATGAGGCGACTTGAGCTGCGTAGGGTGCAGAATTCGCAGGATGCAGAGCTTGTTCTATGTATGGGAGTTCATGCATTCGACTCCTCTCTTAAGGTTGGATGGTGAGCGATTTTGAGTTGGCGAGGCTAGGATTATGGAGATGGTAGTAGACCAGGGTGAAGCTCCACGACAGCTTCTAGACATTAGGGATACTAGAAGCCCAAATTGGCATTGGGATCCAAGTGGGACTAATTGTTTACAAGATATATCAGTTGATTACGACATTGGTGGTATAGTTGACCTAGCGGTTAAGCGCATGCATTCACTAGGGGAGTTTCAATCAACACTAGTGGCCAATCAATTTATGTACAGACCCCTTGGGTTGTCTTGGTATGGTGGTTGTACTCGGGATCACAAGATGATTAGCATAATTTGGCAGGAGTTTGTTAGAGGTGGCATTAGCAAGCTACAGTGCCTTGTATGGGGTCGAGGATTCTCCCCAGTTATGTGGGGCACAGTGGTCACGAAGGAACAGTGCAGTGATGGCATCACCACTGGTACATCAGGGGATTCACCTCTCGTGTCTCTCAGGGAGGATTTGGAGGCGAGGTCCATGCATCATAGGTTATGGTGATGCGACAGTGGAGGTGGCAATAATAGTAGGATGCAGGCCAACGCGTTTTGTCTTAGCTTTAGATCATGGCATCCAATGGCATGTAGGAGCATACAACGTTGAGCAGTGGTTTGTAGGTGAGCACAATGGTGCATGGTGGTGTGTTGCGATGCATGGATTTACATCATGGAGTGGGAGGAGTTACTCCTATTGCATTGATTACACATGGGGAGTATCAGGTACAGTGATACAGGCAGGACACAAGACGTTACAGGATGGTACAATAGTAGTAGGGGGTATCCAGTGGTGTATAGGGATAGGTCGTAGTGTACAGTGGCATGCCGAGGAGTACAAGGATACTTGGTGGTATGCAGGGGGTATGGTGTTGTACGACGGGGTCTTGGAGTGTTGCCTCCAAGGAGACTTATGGACAGGGACACCAGGCATACCTTTGGGTCTAGTTCACCCAGGATTAATGAGGACACGGATTAGAGATATTTGATGGTATCCATGGGGACTCACACGCATATCCCTCTTCTACATCGCTTACAGGCACTAATGATTTGGTTGTTTTCCCTTGACACTCTAGGCACGAGCAACAAGGCGCAGGGAGCTCACCTAAGATATTTGGATGGGACTCATGGTGGTGCATGGTGATGCGTCAATGTGCATGGATTTACATCATGAAGTGGGAGGAGTTACTCATATCGCATTGATTACGCATGGGCAGTATTAGGTACAGTGATACAAGCACGATACAAGACGATACAGGATGGTATAGCAGTAATAGGGGGTATCCAGTGGTGTACAGGGATAGGTCATAGTGTACAGTGGAATGTTGAGGAATACAAGGTTACTTGGTGGTATGCAAGGGCATATGGTGTTGTATGGTGGGGTCTCGGAGTGTTGCCTCCAAGGAGACTTATGGACGGGGACACCAGGCATATCGTTGGGTCTAGTTCACCCAGAATCGATGAGGACGCGGATTAGCGATATTTGATGGTATCCATGGGGACTCACACGCATGTCCCTCTTCTACATCGCTTACAAGCACTGATGATTTGGTTGTTGCCCCTTGAGACTCTAAGCATGAGCAACAGGGCACGGGGAGCTCACCTGAGATATTTGGATGGGACTCAGCACACCAGGGGAGAGACTTCTCAACAGTGGCATTAGGTCAAGGCACGAGATGACAGGTACAGGTTTGGGGAGTGCGTGGTTTGTTGTGGAGGTAGCGTATGTTCCACCCCTTAGTTCACACTTAAAGGGATGCATGATACATTTTGGGCAAGGTACTCTGCGCTGTCATAAGAGCATATACAACAAGTGGTTGACCTTTCATACAGGCGAATGTTTCGTCTTCAGGCAGTATCGGGGTATGTTTTTAGGAGACAGGATAGCAGATCCCACAGTGTGGTATGACAGGCGCAAGGCAATTTTGCATGCACTAGATTGATTCATGATGAGTGGAGTATATATATCGATTGCATGTAGGGAGGAGAGATGTGGGGCAGGTGGATTTCAGTAGTCATAAGGACTACGTCGCAGCAAATCTGGTTATGGGGTCTAGGGATTCCGTTCACTGATAGGCCACTCCATTTCGTAAGGAGCAGGACCATAACAAAGGGTGATATAGTTCACCTTGGGGTTGAAACATGGGGGATCGTTGAGGCCTCCATTGTATGGCGAGGCAAGATTTTTCAATTGCAGCTCAAGACTAGGATTAGCAATGGATGGGTAGATATTGACATAATAGAGATACCTGGGCAAGATGACCTTGGCCTTTCTTAGTATTTCACCACCAAGTTTCAGTGGAGGAGGATACAATGTGCGCGTGATGGAATCAAAGTAGCGCAGCGATAGCATGGTGGTACCCTTCTGAGACTAGCGTGGGACCCGGGCATCACAGTACTTGACAGCTCAACGATCTTTAGGGATGAGCTAGCTACTGCAGGGGGAGATCATTCAAATCTTCCATTGGTCTTTGGTGACTTGCTAATGGCATGGAGGACTTCATTAGCATGGAAGGTTGGTCATGCAGGAGGATATTAGGGGTAGCTCATGCAGGAGAGACTTCATCCCCACGAATTGGGTTGTATCTTTAGGAGTTTACTCTTGGAGTGCATGAGGTGGACTACTTGGTAGGGAAGCTTCATGGGGAGTTGGACAGATTTCTACATTATCATGATGCTCTACTTATTAATAGTATGCAGAGGGCTTCTGGTACATATACCTGGCCAGACAGCGAGTGGAGCAAGGGGTGTTTCACATTAATCAGGATGGCTTGGGATCCTAGTATCGAAGGATTCCTTCATGACAGGACAGTACAAAGATCGAGATTAACTCAGTGGCACATTTGGGACCCTAATATTATTGGTGGTGATAATGGTGATCAACAGTTAGAGAGAACGCTTGTTTGAGCATTGCTTGAGGACAAGCATTTTTTGGCAAGGAGGACTATCATGTCCCCAGTTATAAATTTTGCCAAGGAGATTCTCAATTTTGTAATTTTGGCGATTAATATAGATTAGATAAAAAAAACTTAGGAGAAATAAGTTGTGGAGATGTTAAGTAATTTTTTGGAGAAAAGGCAAAGGTTGGGACTTAGGAAAAGAACAAAATTAAAGTGAAGATAAGTTGTGGAGGTTACCAAAAAGGGAAATCAAACCATGGGAAGAATCAAACCATGCTATCAAAGCATAGTGTGAGAGAAATCGAACCATGGTATGAGGAAGGGAAAACAACAATAAAAGGAAGGCTAAAGCCTCATTTTGATCATTCTATTTTGGCATTTCATTTCTAATTTTGGTGGGTTTTCTTGAGCTGCTTAAGCCAAGTCAACCAGTGTTGTTTAGCACAAGGAATTTCCAAGCAGGAATTCCAACTCTTCTTCAGTGAACTTTGAGTGTCACTCTAGAAGAGAATTTGTGAGCATAATTTGGTATTTGGAGGGTTGAATTGCAGAGATATTTCAGCTTGAACGGGTTGCAAGAGATGCAATTGTGGAACTCGTGGCATTTTGGAGAGCTAGCATTTGGTGGATCTTGAGGCTGAGAATTTGCAAAAAATTTTCCTCAATGGAGGACGAGTTTTCTTGGATATTTTCAAAGGCAAAGAACATTGTTATCAAAAGGGCTGAATTTCTGTCATTAAGGCCTGCACAGGGGTTTTCTTACGCCATCTACAGTGCATATAGATTGAAGTGGAGATTTGTGCAGGAGTTGAGTTGAGATTTCTTGTTCTTTTCCAGAGAAATTTTGTAGAGGAAATTCCAACAGCTGAGGGAGGAAATTGGAGCTACTTTGCAGCAAATAGTCTTGGTGGGACGCATAACCCACTTGTTAGGAATTTCGTCCAAATTTGCGTATTTCTGGGTCAGCTGGAACTAGCCCAAAATATTTTTGGGTTTTTGTGGGTTTTATGAGGAGAGGCCTCAGTTAATTTGGTAAATTTTTCTCAATACTTTTGAGGCCCAAAACAAAGGGTTGAAGCCATCCAGCAACAACAATATTCCTAGAGCAGGGCGTAGTTATTTGGGGAAGCCATTCTGCCACTTGGGTCTATGAGATTTTTCTTGGTTTTGTTAGTTGGGGAATGAGGAGCCTTCCTCTAATTTTTCATAATTTTTGGAGCAATTTTAAGGGTTCATTTCACAGTTTTCCTCCGGCAACAGCAGAAATTTCTTAGCAATGCATTTGGACAGATTGAGCCATTTCAGCTGGAGATTTTACTTAGATTCTCACCTGGGTATTACATGCTTGCAGTAATAAGCCCAGGTTCTATCATTTCACTCCATTGTACTCAATTCCAACTTAAAATTTAATAAAATGGCTCAACACTTTGCCTCACTTCCTTAGTGTACTAATTTGTGTTTGCATGGTGAAATTTTAATTGTTGTAGCTAGTGCATTTTTGGTAATTACTGTTAATTTTCCAATTAGGAACATTACAAGCTAGATCAAATGGGAATTTTTTTCCCTTGGGGGTTAACCACAATCTAGTGGGTAACAAACCCAAAGTCTAAAAAAGTTGTTGAGAAGCACAAAAGAAGGGCCAAGAAACTAAAGGTAGGTTGAGAGGCCACAAAACGGGGTACGAGACCAAAAAGAGATGTCATGAGGCCAGAAAAGGGTGATTGTAAGGCAAAATGGAGGCCAAGATGCCAAAGCTGGGAGAGGCCAAAAGAAGAGGTGAAATTAAAATGGAGGCCAAAATGCCAAAGTGGGAAGAGACCAAAAGAAGAGGTAAAGAGGTTTAAATGGAGGCCAAGATGCCAAAGTGGGAAGAGTCCAAAAGAAGAGGTAAAGAGGTTTAAATGGAGGCCAAGAGGTCAAAATAAGAAAGGGGAAGCACTAAATCTCCAAGTTTTCTAGGCAAACATTTTAGAAAAGAAACAGTGGATTTGTCACTCAAAAAATAGAAAAGAACAAGCAAACTTTCCCCAAAGATATTAGAGGAACCTATTAGAAATGTTAGGACAACTGAAGACAAGAAAGCTAAAGTAGTTAGGCTTATGCTTGAAGCATGGAGGGAAGAGAGAATGAAGAGAAACATGGAACAAATGAACAAAGGACTAACATAGGGTTTGGCAACATGGATCATCAACAATGTTGTTAGCAATGCTACAATAATTGTAAACAGAAAGAAAACAACTTGGGGATGCAAACAAGCCTAAGAGGCAGGCCATACAATGGTTTTGAACCAAAGGCTAGCTAGAGTGGGGCACACCGTGTGGAGTATGCAAGCAAGCAAGTTATTACAAGAAAAGGGAAACCAAAAGGGAAAACCAAAAAGAGGGATAGAGTAATTGGAGGAAGCCTGGAAAAGCAAGTCGTCCAAGTTCCTAGGATACTAACAATGATAAGAGAATACATGTCCTCCTATATAACCTTCATGGATGATCAATGGATCAAGGAAGGCAATGTGCAAAGTAATGTTGTACAAGGTTCCATGCTATTAATAGTGTTAGAGGTATGCAATCTCGCCTATGGAAAAGACGTTACTAAACTATTCCATTACCTACGAAAATAAGAAAGAAAGAGGGAGCAAAATGATGTTCAAGTAGTGTGTTCCTTTACAAAAGTGAAAAGGATACCAAGAGATTAAAACAAGAAGAAAGAAGCAAGGTTGATTGAATATTACATATTGTAGCAAAAAATGCATAGCATTGTCTAATAAATCAACAGAAAGGAAAAGAGACTCCATAAATATGAGTGGGAATAGGCACAGCAATTTTTTCGGTAATGATGATGCTAGACAAAAGAGAGGAAGGTCATAAGAAATGTGATGCACAAAAAGGAGGTAGAGGGAGACAAGGTCCACAAATGAAAAGGAACATGAAGGCCTCTTTCCCAAGAGGATCCAATTATTTGGACTTGAGGCAGAATCCATGAAGGCTAGAATCCAAAATAGTTACTAGGATCTCACAGCAAATGATTTCATATGGTGATTCATGAGGGAACATATATTTTGTTCAATGTTTTAAAACTCCGACTCCGACTCCGACTCGGCCGAGGATCGACTCCGACTCCGACTCCGAAACGGTAATGACTCGGCCGGCTCGATTTCAATGACTCGGTCGTTGTAAAAAATACATTAAATATTTATTTTTTTTATTAAAAAACATAATTTTAAATATTTTAAACATAATTTTAAAGATTTTCATTCATGTTTCCAAACACACAGCATTATAATATAGATGGAAGACAACATATGATCAAAGTAGGCTCATGAACCAATCCACTATATCAAAATGGTACCCAATGGCAATACATAGTCGGTGACCTCCAGAGACGTGTCCCTTCAATCAAGCAACAAATTGTGTATAAATAGAGACCTTGACCTTGTCACCTTTACAACTGAGGGAAAACAAACTGGCAAGCTGAAAGTGGTGGCCATGTGTTTGAATTTTCCACATAAAGCTATGCATCCTGTATGTTTGAATGCTAGTTAGATTGTAGGGTCAGCATTTACCATCTCTAAACTTCTGGTCTCAAAACGAACCACCTCTCCTCCCTTGGTTTTTCATTTTCTCCCTGGGATTTCCATCTGATTATATAAGGTGCAACACACCCTTTCAACTTTGATCTTGTGCCTACACTAGGTATGTGGAAAAGGGGTTGAATGACAGTACAATTAAAGAAATGATAACACAATGAAGTGGGGTGAAAGCGCGATAAATAGATCCAACTAACATGTTTTTCATAAAGTTTTAATGACTTTTGGGTTTTGGGAAATATCCATTGCTTTGACAACCCTTTTCACATGCCAAATTGGAAATGTGGGCATATAGAAAGGAAATTAGGTCAAACTAACTTAAATTTTGTCTGATTGGTTATGTTGGACATATATCAATGCATTACATAAAAACCCTTATCTTTCAAAATATCTCAGACATAGAACAATAACACGCGGGCATTTTCACAACAATTACGCAACAAACACACATACATTAATTTACTGGGCAATGTCTGGTCAGTTTTCTAAGAAAATATATGGCTAGAGAGTAGATTTCCTACCTTAGACAACATGAAAACTGCATTAAACATTTGAAAAAATACCAAAAAAATGAATTTTTTTTTATGTTTTTACGCTGCCCAGCCGTCCCCTTGTGACTCGGCCGAGTCATATCGGACCCAGCCGAGTTGATCGAGTCACACATGACTCGGCCGAGTCATTGGATGACTCGGCCGAGTCATGTGTGACTCAGTCAACCGGACCAGTTACTTGGCCGGGTCAGTCCTCAGGCTATTGAAACGGTTCGACTCGACCGAGTCGGTTTCGAAACGGCTGGTTTGTAAAACAGTGATTTTGTTAGCTTATTTTTGGGAAAATCTATTTGGTAACTAGTTCAAATATTGCAACATCAAGATAACAAAAGATTCACTCTAAGCAAACAAACCTTAGTTTGAATATGTAGAGTTTGAAAAAATCCAACCATGATTAATAAGGGAAACATGTATAGTAAATCTTATCTTCTTGTTAGTAGCCCCGAGGGTTAGCTCAACTGGTCAAGTCCCCATCGTTAAAGCACCTTTGATATGGTGAGGTCACAGGTTCAATTCTCTCGACACTCTCATGGTCAGGTTTCATGGTTGAGCCAGTAGGAAGTGATCCCTTCGTGTGGGTCTACCTAGTACAAATATTCGGTGGACGTAGCAGTCATCAATTTCCAAGATCCGTGAACCACATAAGAAAAACAAATATTATCTTGTTAGTAGAAAGACTCAAAGTCTTTGAGTATCAAATGACTTGAATGAGTGGAAAGAGTTTGACATAATTTAATGAAAAAAAGACTAAAATCATCTAGCTAAAATAATAAGTATATTTTATTTGAGTTTAGAAAAAACTGTAGTGCAAAAGATGAAGCTCAACTCAATATGGTTGGACTCCAAAGGAGTTTATCTTGTGCATCACAACTCATCCTCATTTAGAAACAATCTATTGACATACTCAAGATTGATTTGGAGGCCTTGTAGAAAGACAAACTAATATCGCATCATTTCTATGGATTGGAGAATAAAGATATAATTGATTAGAAAAGTAAATATATTTGTTTTGGCTATTGACAAGATTCCAAGCAAAACACCCATACGAAGATTTGAAATTACCTTCTGAGGCAAGTTGTAAATTTCAACTCACTTGAGCTTGGAAAAAACCTCCATCTCCAATTGAATTGGGATGATCAATATGTAGAATATGCACTAAGCAAGCTTCAGCCAGATTAGTGGACCTCATTTGCAATATTTTGAAATAATCATTTAGTGTAATGCACTTTGACAGATATTATTTCTATTTTCCTTAATATGGGAGCGAGCTTGGCCAAAATATAGTCTCTATGTTCAAGTTATTGAGAAAATGTTCTATTGTAGTTCTCAATGGAAACCAAAGTGTGATATTAAAATAGTTTTGTGAATTTCACATAGGTTTTGCTATGAAAATACAAAATTGAAGTATAAGATCAAAATGGATTCGGAAAGCATTTACACATTCTATATTTACAGTGAATCTCTATGATTCCTACAATTGGATAAATATTTGTAAAAATAGCAAATACTCTAAAATTTCAAACTGAAATCCCTTTAAAAAAAAATAATATGCATTTTTTTTACAATACTTTTAAAAACTTGAATGATATAATAACCTCTAAAATTCTAAACTAAAATCCAAATATCCCATCTAATGTGATAATCATTACTAACACTTGAATGATATAATAGTCTCTAAAATTCTAAATTACAACCCAAATACCCATACAATGTGATACTTAATTTTTAGAAATACAAATATACCCAAATACCCCATTCAATGTGATAATTAACTTTTAGAAACACAAATATTTGTATTTCATTGTAAAAAAACATTCTTAACTCTATGGATGATCAATAGCTATACCTACCAGTAAATAACTGGTGCGAATGTGAATTTATGGTAGTTCTTATGGAATCGAGTTCTCCTGCTCCTAATAGAAACGTGCACAACATAACCCAAGATCACACACAAAACAGCACTAACTGACGTCGTCCAAATCATGACCACAGACCCAAACTACTTTGTGGTCCAAGGAAGGAATACACGCTACTCAAGGATCAGGAATCTTGATGAAAACAATCCCAAAAATGAAGGAACAACATGGAATTCCACCTACGTAGTATATGACATTAATGCATTTACATAGTTGGCCAATGTAATCATCTATAATCATTTGATTTTTAAGAAACGTTGCTTCTCCTACTGTTAGTGAAATTTCAGTGAAACAAATTTTTAATAATAATTTTGAGCATAGCTTAATTTACTAGAAAACTAGCAATAAAGAGAATTACCATATAACCTGCGTTGTTAGCTAGGGTTAGGTTTTTTTTAAGAATAACCAACAGAGAGAATGAAAATATGTGTATCTACCTGATTCTGACGGGTAGTTTGGTCGTATTCTTTATTGTCTCTCCTTCTCCAGAATGTTATCTCGTCTCCGCAATGACTGCGAGCAAAGATTGAAAAAATCAATATTTGCAACTATTCTAGTTATATATAAATGATAAGAAAACCAAACAAACAAACCCACCTATGGAAAAAGATAGGACAGCTCTTAGGCTGAAATAAAAGCATTCCTTAGATTATCTTCCTTCTCAATGGTGAACCCTTATAACCTGCTTCAAAGAAGAGCTCATTTGAAACCATTAATCAAAACAAAACAAAAATCATGCGCTGTCAAATAAATTGTCATCCTGAAATCCAAATAATCAATAAAAAGGCTTAGTCAATAATCAATAAAAGGGCTTAATCTTTTTCTCAGAAAGAAAAAAAACCAGCTTTCATTATATAATAAAGAAAGTAAATATGCATATTTTTCTTTTACATCATTTTGCATCAAAGTCTATGATATGTCAATGAAGTATTTATCTAAAGGTCTGATTCTGAGCTTACTTCTACATATGCTATACATCAGAATGTTCTATATCGCTCCTTAAAACAAAATGGAACCGGAACAGAACAAGCCACATCAAAGCAATCTTAATAACGGGAACCTCGATATAAGAATCATCAGAATCTTTATCAGAGTCTAAATTAGAATTGGAATCATCAAAACCCGGAGCCTCGGGAACAGAATAAACAAAATTTTCATCAGCAATCTGAATCTGAATCGAAATCCAAACCTGGAAACCGGAATTGACTCGAAAACCTGCTGAGCCAGAGCCTGGAGAGTAGGAAATCTGACTCAAAAAGGTTTAACCTCCCCAAAACTAAGAAGCAACTCTTACAGATAAAACTCTGCTTTCCACCAAGGAAAATCATCTATCAAACTCCTCCACTCCAATGGATTTTATATCTACTCGTCGTTCTTCTGTTTTGCCGTACATCCTGCAACAGAACCATATCCCCAACTAACACAATTACATTAAATCCTCGATGCAACTTCCAGCTAACATTGCTTCAAGAATCATTTTTAGTCAAATTTGCGATACAGATCTCTAAATAATTATTTTACAAATAATTAGCAAGACTCATTATAGGTTAACGCATCTTCGACAGGGTTAGCGGTTGTACCTAAATGGATAGTATGAAAAAGGCTGTACCTGCGCCAACTTCACATAAAAAGTATGAAAATACCTCATGTAATGATCTCATGTGCTCTCCGCCCTCTCCCTCATTTCAGTGAGAAAAAAACTAGAGGCATCATGTATTCTTCGTACTTTCTCCTGCAATTCAACCGCAAACCATTTGTAAAATGGAGAGAGAGATATTTAATCACGGCTCAAATAAACCAAAACATACCTAAAGTCGTCGTCTTCAATTCGTTGTGGGGAGGCCCTCTCTTTCCCTCTTTTACATGTTTCAAATAATTAACCACTGCAAAAAAAAAAAAATATATATATATATATATATATATATATATATATATATATTATTAAAAGGTACAAATGATCTATATCAATGACTCTGCAAAAAATTAAAACCCTTGCCAGTATGATAAATAAAAGCTGTTTGATACGTCGTACCGTTTTTAGAATACCATAAAACAACTATGACGGCTCTATGAAACAAAATAAAATAAAATACGCCCTGAAAGACAGCAAAGGCAGAGGGCAATATTGAATAAATCAATGTTAACCTTGATTTTCTATGATGTTAGCCCTTTACCTACGGCATCCTTGTGTCCATTGTATAATTAAGGCAACGGACATGAAGCAGATAGACGCAGAAATACGCGTGCCAACATGGATGGGCAGAATTTAAAGTGCAGAGAGTAAACCGATAATAATCTCACGCATGCCTACAGAGAGAGTAACCAATTGTTATCCTCTTTTTGAGAAACTGAAAAAGAAATCGGTACTATCCTTACCGAATACAATGAATGAGGCAGAAAAGTGTACGAATATCATTTGGCACGTCTCATCTCCCCAGTTTCACTGCAAAATAAACAACGCTTCTCAGACGGATTGAAATTGGATAAACAGATATTAGAAACAAATGAGAAAACACAAAACAGATTAGAAACCGAAGCTTCGCGTGTCATATTCTCCCTCCATGGCTAACCCATTTTTCCACCTGTTGCAAATTTATTATGCACGTCAAAACTATTAAAGAAAACAACAGGACTGTATGTACGATGAAAGCCCTTGCGATTTTCCACTGCTCACTATGAAATAGAAATAATGAATAAAAACTGTTCTATGCATATAGGCGGATGTTTACGGTACAAATTTATTAGTAAAATGTATATATACAGAGAAACAAACTTGCTCGTCATACTTGCTCCTCAACCGCAAGGATGACGAGGATTTCTTCTCTAGCTATTCTTCTGCTCTACATAGCAGCTATAAAATAAAATCGCCTGGGCAAACGACGCAAACAGAATGGGAGAAAAACCAAAAAGAAAGAGCATCCATTAAATCAAAACCTGAAAAAAACAACACAAAAATGGCCATGCAACAAAGAAAACAAAGATGGACAGAAAAGAAGGGAAGCCAATGCGACGCAGAGATATGTACTCTGCATTACAAACGATCACAATCACTCTGATCTGATAGCTTTTGGGAGGAGGAGTGGGCTTGCCATCAACATCCCACTTCTAGTTCAATTTCAATGGATCTCTGTTTTAAATATTTGATAAGCATGGTTTTTATTTTTCCAACTTTAATGGAACTGGGCGTGTGTGTTTATGTTGGGATAAAGTTTGTAATTCTTTGATTAATGATTCTTAATATTCCATCATTATTACAATTTTAATAAATTATTAAATACTGAGTTTCTCGCAGAGGACGACCTGACCAGCGAGAGTCAAGAAGGGTGTGCCTTTGCTCATCTGTTTTAATTTACGCTGCCATGTCAAATATTTTTATATTTTTGCGGGTTTTGTTCTATGATAGTTTAAAGTGATATTTTAAAAGTAAAATGGAGAGATAATTTACTTCGAAGATAAGAAAAATACAAATATATCTTAAAAATGAAGAATTATTTTGTTGGATGGAAAAATATGAAAAAATTGTTTGGAGGGAGGAGTTTAGCAATAAATGGTGGAAGTTTATTTAATATAATCATTTCAAGTATTATTGATATTTTCACATGTTTTTTTTATGGTTTTGGTTAATTTGTGATTTTTTATTTTATTTGGAATTTAGAAGTATTATAGTATATTGTCTTGCATAATGAAGTCTTAATATGCATCCAAAATTTTGGGAGGAAAGATATTAACTTTTGTGGTTCGTCTTATTTTAAATTTGGCAAATCATTACAAAAAAATAGATTTTATGTAATTTGATATAGACTCTAGCAAAATGATTTTGATATTATGTAATCTATATCAATTTAATAGAAAAATACTTATTTAAAAAATAATAATAAGTGAAAAAAATAAAAATAAAGAAAGTTGTTTGATTAATTAATGTGTTTTATTTTTTAGTTGGTTTTGTTCAAAATTTGATAGAGATTGTTTGGAATTGTAAGTTTGAACTCTGTAATTTACTCAATTTGAGGGTCTCTTGGGTTTTTTTATAATGTTAAAATCATTTATACATTCAAAAACACAATTTAAACTATGAAAATACACAATCTTGTGATAAAATTCTGAATTCTAGCCCTAAAACACATCATTTACTTAAATTGCACCCTTATTATATTTGTCTAAACTAAATGTATAATAATTAGCTTGCCTTGGAGTTAGCATTAGTCTATACATTAAAATTTTATATTAGTAAATTAATTATTTTATTTTATTTTATTTCAAAAATTTTGTAATTAATTAGTTAATTGAAGAATATTTTTTTTAGTTAATTGGTTGTACTCTTCCTTTAGAAAAAATATATAAAGAAATGGTGCTCAAAGATTTATTTGGAGACCTAGAAAAACAAACTAATATTGCATCATGTCTATAAATTGGAGAATAAGGATATCATTGATTACAAGAGAAAATATATTTGTTGTGGTTATTCACAAGATTTCAAGCAAAACACCTATAAGAGGATTTGAAATTACCTTGTAGGAGAAGCTGTAAATTTCAACTCTCTTGTGCTTGGGAAAAACTTCCATCTCCAATTGAATTGGGATGATTACTATGTAGAATATGCACTATGCAAGCTTTGGCCAGATTTGTGGACCTTATTTGCAATATTTTAAAATGGTCCTCTAGTGTAATGCAATTTGATAGGCATTTTTTTCTATTTTCCTTAATATGGGAGTGAGTTTGGCCAAAATATAGTCTTTATGCTCAAGTTATTGGGAAAATGTTTTATTATGGTTTCTAAATTCCCATCATGGCGGCTTCATTGCATGAACCTCACCTCTAACATAGCACACAATACCCTTAATCTGAATACATATTGGAATATATCTCTAAAAATCACCTTATTTAACCCCCTAGACTTTATTTGATTCCCATAGACTTTGTTATAAAATTACAAAACCAAAGTATGATATTATAATGGTTTTGTGAATTTCACATAAGCTTTGCTATAAAAATATAAAATGGAAGTATGAGATCAAAATGGATTTAAAAAATATTTATACATTTTATATTCATAGTTCATCTCTGTGACTCTTACAAATAGATAAATATTTGTAAAAATGGTAAATTTTTAAAAATTACAAACTAAAATCTCCTTTTAAAAACTAATATAATATGCATATTTTTAGCCATATTTTTAAACACCCCAATGATATAATAGTCACTAAAATTCCAAAGTAATTTTAATTATCCCATCCAACTTTATAATCATCACTAACATTTGAAAGATATAATAGTTTCTAAAATTCTAAATTAAAATCCAAATACCTAATCTAATGTGATAATCATTACTAAAAAACAACACTAACATTTTGAACATATAAATTTCTAAAATTCTAAATTAAAATCCAAATATCCATGTTATGTGATAAATGAAAGCATTTATCAGATCATTAAAAACTTTTTATAAGTCATTTATCAGATTACTAAAAACTTTTTAGAAATATAAAAATTTATACCGGTGAAAAAACAAAAAAACATTCTTGACTTTATGAATGATTAACCTTTATACGTCTGAGTAAATAATCCGTACAAAGATAAATTTATAATGGTAGTATCTTTTGACAATTAATGGACCTGTAATAAAAACTTGCACAACATAATCCAAGATCACACGGACCAGTACTAATTACACAGAGACCCAAAACTATTTTGTTGCCTTAAGGAAAACTTGCACAACATAATCCAAGATCACAAAACTTGCACAACATAATCCAAGATCACACGGACCAGTACTAATTACACAGAGACCTAAAACTATTTTGTGGCCTTAAGGAAGGAGTACAGGCTACTGAAGGATCGGCAACTCCTATTTCTTATTCCATAAAAAAGTTAATGCAGTTTGACATGCAAGGGGAATAGCAGTTTCCTTGCTGAAGTGCCAAAGTCAATTTTGAGGGAAATATAAATGTAAGGAAACTGCTATTTCCGTAGCATGTCAGACTGCATTAACTTTTCTATGGGGTAAGAAATAAGAGTGCCCTGAGATCAAAGAATCTTAATGAAAACAATCCCCAAAAATAAAGAACAAAATGAAATTTGACTCAAATAATACATTACATTAATACATCTACATAACTGGCCAATGTAATCATCTATAATCATATGGTTTTTGCGAAAAGTTGTTTTCCTTGTCATCTAGTTCCTTTAGTGAAATTTCAGGGAAATAGAGTTTTAATTAACAATACTGAGCGCTGCTTAATTTTATAGAAAACTGGAAATAAAGAGAATAATCATATAACCTAGCTGTTGAGTTTAATTTAATATTGCATTAAAGAGAATAATCATATAACATATGGTGTTCGCTAGGGTTATTTGTTTAATTTAGAATAACCAACCGAGAATATGATAAAACGTGTATCTAGCTGAATCAGATGGGTAGTTTGTTCTCTTTTTTTAATTGTCTCTCGTCCAGCATGGTATCTCATCTCTGCAATGACTGCAATAAAAGATCGAAAAAAATCAATCTCTACAACCATTCTAGTTATATATAAACAATAAGAAAACCAAGCAAACATACCTATGGAAAAAATGGGACAGCACTTACGCTGAAATAAAAACATTTCTTACATTATCTTCTTTCTCAATGGTGAATCTTATAACCTGATTCAAAGCAGAGCTCATTTGAAACCATAAATCAAAACAAAACAAAAATCATGCGCTGCCAAATAAATTGTCATCCTGAAATCCAAATAATCAATGAAAGGGCTTAATCTATGACCAAAATAATCAATAACCTGAAACCTCGATATAAAAATCATCAGAATCTTGATCAGAGTCTGAATTATAATTGGAATCATCAAAACCCGGAGCCTCGGGAACAGAATAATCGAAATTTTCATCTGCAATCTGAATCTGAATCGAAATCCAAACCTGTAAACCGGAATTGACTCGAAAACCTGCTGAGCCAGAGCCTGGAGACTGACTCAAAAAGGTTTAACCTCTCCAAACCTAAGAAGCAACTCTTACAAATAAAATTCTGCTCTCCACGAAGGAAAATCATCTATCAAGCTCCTCCACTCCAATGGATTTCATCTCCCCCAGTTGTTCTTCTGTTTTGCCGTACATCCTGCAACAGAACCATATCCCCAACTAACACAATTCCATTAATCAGCTATGCAACTTCCAGATAACATTGCTTCAAGAATCATTTTTAGTCAAATTTGCGATACAGATCTCTATATAATTATTTTTCAATTAATTAGCAAAACTCATTAACTAGGTTAACCGCATCATCGACAGGGTTAGCGGTTTTACCTAAATGGATAGTATGAAAAAGGCTGAACCTACGCCAACTTCAAATACAATGAGTATGAATTTATGAAAATACCTCATGTAATGATCTAATATGCTCTCCGCCCTCTCCCTCATTTCAGTGAGAAAAATACTAGAGGCATCATGTATTCTTCTTACTTTCTCCTGCAATTCAACCGCAAACCATTTGTAGAATGGAGAGACAGATCAATAATCACGGCTCAAATAAATCAAAACATACCTAGGTCGACCTCTTCAATTCGTTGTGGGGAGGCCCTCTCTTTCCCTCTTTTATATGTTTCAAATAATTAACCACTGCAAAAAAAATATATTAAAAGGCGCCAACCATCTATATCAATGACCCAGTAAGATAAATAAAAACAGTTTGATACATACTACGTACCTTATTTAGAATACCATAAAACAACTACGAGTGCTCTTTGAAACAAAATGAATTAAAATATGCCCTAGAGAGACTGCAAAGGCACAGGGCAATATTGAATAAATCAGTGTTAACCTTGATTTTCTATGATGTTAGCCCTTTACCAACGGCATCCTTGTGTCCATTGTATAATTAACGCAACGGACATGAAGCACATAGACGCAGAAATACGCGTGCCAACATGGATTGACAGAAGAGAGTATACCGATAATGATAGCACGCATGCTTACATAGATGAACAGAATTTGTACCTGCAGAGAGTAACCAATTGTTATCTCTCTTTTTTGAGAAACTGAAAATGAAATCGGTACTTACCTTACAATGAATGAGGCAGAAACATGTACGAATATCATTTGGCTCCTTCGTAATCTTGTACCGTCTCATCTCCCCAGTTTCACTGCAAGATAAACAACGCGTCTCAGGCGGATCGAAAGGGACGAACAGATATTAAAAACAAATTAGAAACCCAACCTGCTCGTCTCATATTTTCCCTCCATGGCAAACCCTTTTCTTCACCTGTTGCAAATTTATTATGCACGTCAAAACCATTAAGCAAAAACTGCTAAAGAAAACAACAGCACTGTATGTACGCTATAATGGCAAAAACTGCTCAAGAAAACAACAGCACTGTATGTACGCTATAATGGCAAAAACTGCTCAAGAAAACAAAAGCACTGTATCTACGCTATAATGTCCTCGTGATTTACCATTGCTTCACTGTAAAATAGAAATAATGAATAAAGTGCGTTACATATAGCCAACCGGCTGTTCACCGTACGAATTTATTATTAGTAAAAACCATATATAGAGAAAAACAAACGCATACCTGCTCCTCCACCGAAAGGATAACCAGGATTTCTCTTTAAAGATTCTTCTGCTCTACATAAGAGCCACAAAATAAAATCGCCTAGGCAAACAATGGAAGAAAAACCAAAAACAAAATAGTAACAATTACCATCAAAACGTGAAAAACCAACCCAAAGAACGATTTAAATCCCAAAATGCATGGCCATGCAACAAAGGAAACAAAGATGGACAGAAAACAAGGGAAGCTAATGCGATGCAGAGCAGAGAAGATTATGAAAATGAGAATGTGCTGTCTTCTGCATTTCAAAAGGTCACAATCACTCTGATCTGATAGCCTTTTGGGAGGAGTGGGCTTGCCATCAACGTCCCAGTACAATTTGAATGCAATCAACTTTCTAAAGAAGTTGTTTCTCATGTGAATTTTTTTTTTGACGTTCATGGGTAAGAATTTGGCTGAAAATTTTGAGATGAAATTTTGATTTATCTTATATAAATTGGTTTTTTTATTATATATAGATTTAACATCTTAAAAAACTTTAACGTATTTTCATCGTGCAAGTTTATTCATCAAACTTGTAATTTCAATAAATTCCTACCAAATTCCTAAAAAAACAAAAAGAAAAACAAAACCTATAAAAAAGACTTCCAAAAAATTACCCAAAATACAACTAATTTTTTAAATATCAAGTAAGCATGGTTTTTTTTCTAACTTTACTGAAAGTGGCCGTATGTGTTTATGTTGTAATAAAGTTTGTAAAAGTTTGATTAATGATTATTAATATTCCATCATTATTATAATTTTAATAAATTATTAAACATCTCAGGTTGCCGCAGAGGACGACTACTCCAGCCAGAGTCAAGAAGGGTGTGGCTTTGCTCATCTGTTTTCATTTTTTAATTTTTTAATAAATTATTAAATATTTCAGGTTGTCGCAGAGGACTACTCCAGCGAGAGTCAGGCTTTGCTCATCTGTTTTCATTTTTGAATTTTTTAAATAGGCAAATAACATATCTCCAATTAATATGGAAATGGTGGGATTTTATTTACGCTGCCATGTCATATATTTTTCAGGGTTTTGTTCTATATAGTTTAAAGTGATATTTTAAAAATAAAATAGAGAGGTAATTTATTTAGAAAATAAGAAAAATATTAATATTTGGGACAAAAAATATTAATATTTGTGATTTTGTTTAATTTTAAATCTTGCAAATTATTGTAAAAAAAAGTTAGATTTTATATTTGATATAGATCATAGTAAAATGATTTTGATATTATGTAATCTGATATCAATTTAATAGGAAAATACTTATTTAAAAAATAATAATAAGTGAAAATTAAAAGAGAATAAAGAAAGTTGTTTGATTAATTAATGTGTTTGTTTTTTAGTTGGTTTTATTCAAAATTTGATATAGATTGTTTGGAATGGTAAGTTTGAACTCTGTAATCTACTCAATTTGGGGGTCTCATGGGTTTTTTTATTATGCTGAAATCATTTTTCATTCAAAGACACAATTTAAACAATGAGAATACACAATATTGTGATAAAATTCTAAATTCTAGCCCAAAAAACGTCAATTACTTAAATTGCACCCTTATTATCTTTGTCTAAACTAAATGTATAATAAGTAGTTTGCCTTTGAGTTAGCATTAGTCTATACATTAAAATTTTATATTAGTAAATTAATTAGTTTATTTTATTTTATTTCAAAAATTTGTAATTAATTAGTTAATTAAAGAATTTGTTTTAGTTAATTGGTTGTACTCTAAAGAAGTTTATCATGTGGGTCATAACTCATCTTCCTTCAGAAAAAATCTATAAAGAAGTGGACAAAGGGAGTCAAGATCAAAAATTTATTTCTAGACCTTCTAGAAACACAAACTAATATTGCATCATGTCTATAAATTGGAGCATAAGAATATCATTAATTATAAGAGAACATATGTTTGTTGTGGCTGTTCACAAGATTCCAAGCAAAACATCTGTAAGAGGATTTGAAATTACCTTGTAGGAGAAGCTTTAAATTTAAACTTCCATCTCCAATTGAATTCGGATGATCACTATGTAGATTTGTGTACCTTATAGACTTTGTTATAAAATTACAAAACCAAAGTATGATATTACAATGGTTTTGTGAATTTCACATAAACTTTGTTATAACAATATAAAATGGAAGTATGAGATCAAAATAGTTTTGGAAAGCATTTATACATTTTATATCCATAGTTCATCTCTATGATTCTTACAAATAGATAAATATTTGTAAAAATGGTAAAAAAAAATTAAAATTTCAAACTAAAATCTTTTTTTTTTTAAATAAAATAATATGCATCTTTTTAACCATATTTTTAAAATATAATAGTCACTAAAATTCTAAACTAAAATCTAATTATCCTATTCAAAATAATAATCATTACTAACATTTAAAAGATATAATAATCTCTAAAATTTTAAATTAAAATCCAAATACCTAATCTAATAAGATAATCATTACTGAAAAAGCATCACTCACAACTTTTGAAGGATATAACAGTCTCTCAAATTCTATGTAATGTGATAAAACATAAAAACTTGTATTTGTGAAAACCCTTTATGAATGATTAACCTTTATACCTATGAGTAAATAATCTTTGCACAAATAAATTTATAATGGTAGTATTTTGTAGGAGTTCAAAAAGATTCTAGTTCTCTTCATGAATGA
This sequence comes from Pinus tabuliformis, assembly GCA_031772625.1. Lineage (NCBI taxonomy): Eukaryota > Viridiplantae > Streptophyta > Pinopsida > Pinales > Pinaceae > Pinus > Pinus tabuliformis. The sequence goes on along the minus strand of CM062810.1, from coordinate 661,303,948 downwards.
TTAACCTTTATACCTATGAGTAAATAATCTTTGCACAAATAAATTTATAATGGTAGTATCTTGTAGGAGTTCAAAAGGATTCTAGTTCTCCTCCTAATAATAAAAACGTGCACAACATAATCCAAGATCAAGAAATACTAATTACACACATACCCAAACTATTTTGTGGCATTAAGAAGGAGAACAGGCTACTGAAGGATCAAGAGATCAAGGAATCTTGATGAAAACAATCCCCAAAAATAAGGAACAACATGAAATTTGACTTAAATAGTACATGACATTAATACACCTACAGAACTCGCCAATATAATCATCTGAATTTCGTTTTCCATGTCATCACCTTCCCTGAAATCTGAATTTCGTTTTCCATGTCATCACCTTCCCTGAAATTTCAGGGAAATAGAGTTTTGATTAAAAATGTTGAGTGCTGCTTAATTTAATAGAAAACAGAAATAAAAAGGATAATGATATAACCTAGGTGTTAGCTGTTGAATTTAAAATGGCAATAAAGAGAAAAATCATATAATCTATGGCGTTAGCCAGGGTTAGTTGTTTGATTTAGAACAACCAACTGAGCATATGATAAAACGCGTATCTAGCTGATTCAGATGGGTAGTTTGTTCTATTTTTTATTGTCTCTCCTCCAGCATGGTATCTCATCTCTGCAATGACTACTGCAACAATAATAATAATAATAAAAAATCAATCAGTACCATCATTCTAGTTTATATATAAACGATAAGAAAACCAAGCATTCTAGTTTATATATAAACGATAAGAAAACCAAGCAAAGATACCTATGGACAAAATGGAACCATTCTAGCTATATATAAACGATAAGAAAACCAAACAAGCAAACATACCTATGGAAAAAATGGGACAGCGTTTAGGCTGAATTAAAAACATTTCTTACATTATCTTCCTTCTCAATGGTGAACCTTATAACCTGCTTCAAAGCAGAGCTCACTTGAAACCATAAATCAAAACAAAACAAAAATCATCCGCTCCCAAATAAATTGTCATCTATAAATCCAAATAATCAATGAAAAGGCTTAATCTAGGACCAAAATAATCAATAACCTGAACCTCGATATAAGAATCATCAGAATCTTTACCAGAGTCTGAATTAGAATTCGAATCATCAATATCCGTAGCCTCGGGAACAGAATAATCGAAATTTCATCAGCAATTGACCGAAATCCAAACCTGGAAACCGGAATTGACTCGAAAACCTGCTGAGCCAGAAGTTGGAGACTCGAGACATACTCAAAAAGGTTTAACCTCTCCAAACCTGAGAAGAAACTCTTACAAATAAAACTCTGCTCTCCAACAAGGAAAATCATCTATCAAGCTCCTCCACTCCAATGGATTTCATCTCTCCTGTCGTTCTTCTGTTTTGCCGTACATCCTGCAACAGAATTATATCCCCAACTAACACAATTCCATTAATCATCTATGCAACTTCCAGATAACATTGCTTCAAGAATCATTTTTAGTCAAATTTGCGATACATATCTCTATATAATTATTTTACAATTAATTAGCAAGACTCATTAACTAGGTTAACTGCATGTTCGACAGGATTAGCGGTTTTACCTAAATGGATAGTATGAAAAAGGCTGTACCTACGCCCACTTCACATAAAATGAGTATGAAAATACCTCATGTAATGCTCTAATATGCTCTCCGCCCTCTCCCTCATTTCAGTGAGAAAAATACTAGAGGCATCACGTATTCTTAGTACTTTCTCCTTGCAATTCAACCGCAAACCATTTGTAAAATGGAGAGACAGATATTGAATCACGGCTCAAATAAACCAAAACATACCTAAGGTCGTGATCTTCAATTCGTTGTGGGGAGGCCCTCTGTTTCCCTCTTTTACATGTTTCATATAATTAATCACTGCAAAAAAATTATATTAAAGGGTGCAAACGATCTATATCAATGACTCTTCAAAAAATTAAAACCCTTGCCAATATGATAAATAAAAACAGTTTGATAAGTCGTACCTTATTTAGAATACCATAAAACAACTATGACGGCTCTTTGAAACAAAATAAAATAAAATATGGCCCGGAAAGACTGCAAAGGCACGGCGCAATATTGAATAAATCAATGTTAACCTTGATTTGCTATGATGTTAGACCTTTACCTACGGCATCCTTGTGTCCATCGTACCTAGAAATGACCGAACGCTTGCCAACATGGATTGACAGAATTTGTAACTGCAGAGAGATCAACCAATTGTTTTCTCTCTTTTTTGAGAAACTGAAAAAGAAATCAGTACTTCCCTTACCGAATACAATCAATGAGGCAGAAAAGTGTACGAATATCATGTGGAACGTTCGTAATCTTGTACCGTCACATCTCCCCAGTTTCACTGCAAGATAAACAACGCGGCTCAGACGGATTGAAACGGATGAACAGATATTAAAAACAAATTAGAAACCCAAGCTGCTCGTCTCATATTTTCCCTCCAAGGCAAACCCTTTTCTTCACCTGTTGCAAATTTATTATGCACGTCAAAACCATTAAGCAAAAACTGCTAAAGAAAACAACAGCACCGTATCTACGCTATAATGGCAAAAACTGCTAAAGAAAACAAAAGCACTGTATCTACGCTATAATGTCCTCGTGATTTTCCACTGCTTCACTGTGAAATAGAGATAATGAATAAAGTGTGTTCTATAGATATAGCCAGCCGGCTGTTCACAGTACAAATTTATTACGAGTAAAAGGCATATATAGAGAAAAACAAACGCGTACCTGCTCCTCCACCGAAATGATAACGAGGATTTCTCTTTAAAGATTCTTCTGCTCTACATAACAGCCACAAAATAAAATCGCCTGGGCAAACAATGGAAGAAAAACCAAAAACAAAACAGCAACAATTACAATCAAAATGTGAAAAACCAACCCAAACAACGATTTAAATCCCAAAATGTATGGCCATGCAATAAAGGAAACAAAGATGGACAGAAAACAAGGGAAGCCAATGCGATGCAGAGCAGAGAAGATTTTATGAAAATGAGAACGTGCTGTCTTATATACTCTGCCTTTCAAACGGTCACAATCACTCTGATCTGATAGCTTTTTGGGAGGAGTGGGCTTGCCATCAACATCCCACTTCTAGTTCAATTTCAATGCATCTTTCAAATATTCGACAAGCATGGTTTTTATTGTTTCCAACTTCAATCGAAGTGGGTGTGTGTTTACGTTGGAATAAAGTTTGTAAAATTTTGATTAATGATTCTTAATATTCCACCATTATTACAATTTTAATAAAATTATTAAATATCTCAGGTTGGCGCAGAGGACGACTACTCCAGCGAGAGTCAAGAAGGGTGTGGCTTTGCTCGTCTGTTTTCATTTGTGAATTTTTTAAATAGGCAAATAACATATCTCCGATTAATATGGAAATGGTGGGGTTTTAATTACGCTGCCATGTCTTATATTTTTCAGGGTTTTGTTCGAGAGGTAATTTACTTAGAAAATAAGAAAAATATAAATATATTGAAAAAATAAAGAATTATTTTGTTGCTGGAAAAATATGAAAATTTTGTTTGGATTGAGGACCTTAGCAATAACCCAAATTCTGCAAGCCTATCTAATCTAATCATTTCAAATATCATTGATATTTTTACATGTTTTTTATGGTTTCAGCTATATGATTTTTCTATTTTATTTGGAATTTAAAAGTATTGTGGAATATTGCATCGCAGGTTTAAGTTTTAATATGTATCCAAATATATTTGGGACAAAAAAAATAACTTTTGCGGTTTGTCTGATTTTAAATTTGGCAAATCATTGCAAAAGAATTAGAATTTATGTAATTTGATATATAGCTTGATAAAATGATTTTGATATTATGTAATCTAATATCAGTTTAATAAAAAATACTTTAAAAAATAATAATGAGTAGAAATTAAAAGGTAATAAAGAAAGTTGTATAATTATTTAATGTGTTTATTTTTGTAATTGGTGTCGAAATTTGATAGAGATTGTTTGAAATTGTAAATTTGAACTTTGTAATTTAGTCAATTTGAAGTTTTATGGGGCTTTTTATAATGCTGAAATTATTTATGCGTTGAAAAACACAATATAAACAATGAAAATACACAATCTTGTGCTAAAATTCTAAATTCTAGCCTAAAAAAACATCAATCACTTAAACTGCACACTTATTTTATTTGATAAACTAAATGTATAATAATTAGTTTGCTTTTGAGTCAGCATTAGCCTATACATTAAAATTTTATATTAGTAAATTACTTATTTTATTTGGAAAAATTTGTGATTAATTCATTGAAGAATATTTTTTTTATTTAATTGGTTGTACTCTAAAGAAGTTTATCATGTGTATCACAATTCATCCTCATCTATAAAGAAGTGGAGAAATGAGTCATGCTAAAAGATTTATTTGGAGACCTTAGAAAAACAAACTAATATTGCATCATGTCTATAAATTGGAGAATAAGGATGTCATTGATTATAGGAGAAAATATATTTGTTGTGGCTATTCACAAGATTCCAAGCAAAACACCTATAAGAGGATTGAAATTACCTTGTAGGGGAAGCTTTAAATTTCAACTCTCTTGTGCTTGGGAAAAACTTCCATCTCCAATTGAATTGGGATGATCACTATGTAGAATATGCACTATGCTAGCTTTGACCAAATTTGTGGACCTCATTTGCAATATTTTGAAATGATCCTCTAGTGTAAAGCAATTTGATAGGTATTCTTTTCTATTTTCCTTAATATGGGAGTGAGTTTGGCCAAAATATAGTCTTTATGCTCAAGTTATTGAGAAAATGTTATATTATGGTTTCTAAATTCCCATCAGATAGCTGCATGAACCTCTCACATAGCACACAATACCCTTAATTTGACTACATATTGGAAAATACCTCTAAAAATCACTTTATTTACCCCCTAGACTTTATTTGATTCCCATAGACTTTGTTATAAAATTACAAAACCAAAGTATGATATTACAATAGTTTTGTGAATTTCATATAAGCTTTGCTATAAAAATATAAAATAGAAATATGAAATCAAAATGGATTTGGAAAGCATTTATACATTTTATATCCATAATGCATCTCTATGATTCCTACAAATAAATAAATATTTGTAAAAAATAAAATTTCTATAATTTCAAACTAAAATCTCCTTTTAAAAAATAAAATAATATACATTATTTTAACAATATTTTTTAACAAGTAAATAATATAATAGTTTCTAAAATTCTAAATTAAAATTTAACTATCTCATCCAAAATTATAATCATCACTAACATTTAAAAGATATAATAATCTCTAAAATTCTAAATTAAAATCCAAATACCCAATATAATTTGATAATCATTACTAAAAAAGTATTACTAACATTTAAAAGATAAAATAATCTTTAAAATTCTAAATTAAAATCTAAATACATCTAATATGATAATCATTACTAAATAGAAAAAGAAAAAACATTCTTAAATCTATGAATGATTAACCTTTACTACCTATGAGTAAATAATTGTGCAAAGATAAATTTATAATGGTAATGTCTTTTGAGAGTTCAAAAGGATTGGATTTCTCCTCCCAATAATAAAAACGTGCACAACATAATCCAAAATCACACAGACCAGTACTAAGTACTAATTACACACAAACCCAAACTATTTTGTGGCCCTGGGAAGGAGTACAGGCTACTCAAGGATCACTGAGATCAAGGAATCCTGATCAATACAATCCCTAAAAATGAAGCAACAACCTGAAATTTGACATAAATAGTACATGACATTAATACACCTACATAGCTCGCCAATGTAATCATCTATAATCATCTGATTTTTGCGAAAAGTTGCTTTCCATGTCATCTAGTTCCTTTAGTAAAATTTCAGGGAAATAGACTTTTAATTAACAATTTTGAGCGCTGCTTAATTTGATAGAAACGGGCCATAAAGAGAATAATCATATAACCTATGTGTTAACTGTTGAATTTAAAATGGCATTAAAGAGAATAATCATATAATCTATGGTGATAATCATATAACCTATGGTGTTAGCTAGGGTTAGTTGTTTAATTTAGAATAACCAACAGAGAATATGATTAAAACGTGTATCTAGCTGATTCAGATTGGTAGTTTGTTCTCTTTTTAAATTCTCTCCTCCAGCATGGTATCTCATCTCTGCAATGACTGCAATAAAAGATCGATAAGAATCAATCTCTACAACCATTCTAGCTATATATAAACGATAAGAAAACCAAACAAACAAGCAAACATCCCTATGGAAAAAATGGAACCATTCTAGTTATATATAAACGATAAGAAAACCAAACAAGCTTACATACCTATGGAAAAAATGGGACAGCGCTTAGGCTGAAATAAAAACATTTCTTACATTATCTTCTTTCTCAATGGTGAACTTTTAACCTGCTTCAAAGCAAAGCTCATTTGAAACCATAAATCAAAACAAAACAAAAATCATGCGCTCCCAAATAAATTGTCATCCAGAAATCAAAATAACCAATGAAAGGGCTTAATCTATGACCAAAATAATCAATAACCTGAACCTCAAATCTGAATTAGAATTCGAAACATTGAAATTCGGAGCCTCGGGAACAGAATAATTGAAATTTTCATCAGCACTTGAATCTGAATCGAAATCCAAACCTGGAAACCGGAATTGACCCGAAAACCTGCTGAGCCAGAGCCTGGAGACTGACTGAAAAAGGTTTAACCTCTCCAAACCTAAGAAGCGCTCCACCGAGGAAAATCATCTATCAAGCTCCTCCACTCCAATGGATTTCATCTCTCCCCGTCGTTCTTCTGTTTTTCCGTACATCTTGCAACAGAACCATATCCCCAACTAACACAATTCCATTAATCATCTATGCAACTTCCAGATAACATTGCTTCAAGAATCATTTTTAGTCAAATTTGCGATACAGATCTCTATATAATTATTACAATTAATTAGCAAGACTCATTAACTAGGTTAACCGCATCTTCGACAGGGTTAGCGGTTTTACCTAAATGGATACTGTGAAAAAGGTGTACCTACCTCATGTGATGATCTCATATGCTCTCCGCCCTCTTTTATCTTCAAAACGCCAAAGTACTAAAGGCATCATGTATTCTTCATACTTTATCCTGCAATTCAACCGCAAACCATTTGTAAAATTGAGAGACAGATATTGAATCACTGCTCAAATAAACCAAAACATACCTAAGGTCGTCATCTTCAATTCGTTGTGGCGAGGCCCTCTCTTTCCCTTTTTGACATGTTTCAAATAATTAACCACTGCAAAAATATTTTACTAGCACAACCATATAATCTATATCAATAAGATCATAGAACAACTATTGCGACTCTGTGCGAAAAATTGAAACCCTGGCCAGTATGATAAATAAAAACTGTTTGATACATAAGTTGTACCGTATTTAGAATACGGTAAAACAACTATGAGGGCTCTCTGAAACAAAATAAAATAAAATATGCCCAACAAAGAATGCAAACGCGCAGGGAAATATAGGATAAATCAATGTTAACCTTGATTTTCTATGATGTTAGCCCTTTATCTACGGCATCCAACGGACATGAAGCAGATAGACCTAGAAATGACCAAACATGGATTGACAGAATTTGTAACTGGAGATAGTATACCGATAATGATCTCACGCATGCCTACAGAGAGAGTACCTGCAGAGAGAGTAACCAATTGTTATCAATCTTTTTGAGAAACTGAAAAAGAAATCGGTACTTACCTTACCGAATACAATGAATGAGGCAGAAAAGTGTACGAATATCATTTGGCACGTTCGTAACCTTGTACCGTCTCATCGCCCCAGTTTCACTGCAAGATAAACAACGCGTCTCAGGCGGATTGAAGAGGGTAAACAGATATTAAAAAGAGAATTAGAAACCCAAGCTTCTCGTCTCATATTTTCCCTCCCTGGCAAACCCTTTTTTCCACCTGTTGCAAATTTATTATGCAAGTCAAAACTATTAAGCAAAAACTGCTAAAGAAAACAAAAAGCACCGTATCTACGCTATAATGTCCTCGTGATTTTCCTCTGCTTCACTGTGAAATAGAAATAATGAATAAAGTATGTTCTATACATTTAGCCAACCGGCTGTTCATAGTATAAAAGGCATATATAGAGAAAAACAAACGCATACCTGGTCCTCCACGGAAAGGAAAACGAGGATTTCTTCTTTAAAGATTCTTCTGCTCTACATAACAGCGACAAAAAAATTCGCCTGGGCAAACAATGCAAACACAATGGAAGAAAACCAAAAAGAAAACAGTGACAATTACAATCAAAACGTGAAAACCCAACACAAACAAATATTTAAATCCCAAAATGCATGGCCATGCAACAAAGGAAACAAAGATGGACAGAAAACAAAGGAAGCCAGTGCGATGCAGAGCAGAGAAGATGAGATGAAAATGAGAATGTGCTGTCTTATGTAGCCTGCCTTTCAAACGGTCACAATCACTCTGATCCGATAGCTTTTTGGGAGGGGGAGTGGGCAGGCCATCAACGTCCCACTTCGAGTTCAAGTTATATGCAAAATTTGAATTCGCTTGTGGAAAAAAGAGCCAGAACATTCCATTATTTTTTAAATATTCGGTAAGAATGGTTTTTATTTTTTCCAAACTTTAATCAAACAACTATTAAGTGTGTTTATTTATTTTGTAAAGAAGTTTCTAAAAAATTTAATTTATTAATAATTTAATAGTCAGAGGATAAAGATTTAATAAATAAATATCCATCTCTACTGGATTAAAATAAATACACTCGTCAACAATCTTCTGAATGTAAAATAAATTATAATTTTTAGATATGTCGTTCACACCCATTTTTAAAAATTAATAAATATAGTTTTGAATTTTTTTCCCACTTTAATTTTAAAATATAATGCAGATCATAACCATCTTTCATAGTTCATAACCGAGCTGCGTATCAATTATTCAATTTTAAAATATAATGCAGATCATAACCATCTTTCATAGTTCATAACCGAGCTGCGTATCAATTATCATGGAATCCAATTGAGTGGGAGATTTTGTTTGGACAAGTCCAGATGTCAGTTGCCAGTAAGATTGGAGAAAGCCGTGACAATGGAGTGGGATTCGTTAGCCGGGTAGCTATCATTTCTATCTCTAACCCCGAGCAATCTAAAGGTAAATTTGGGATTCAAGTTTGGTAATGACCAGGGGGGCCGAAACGAAGAGATTCACCCATGCCCTACCATTTATTGCGGAGAAGAGTAGCGTGTACTCTAATAAGGCGGAGGAGTTATTTGGGAAATTATGAAAATTTTGGTTATATTTAGAAAAATTTTGCGAAGAATTTTTGTAAATCCAAATTATAGTTGTTAAACTTCAAAATTTTAAGTGTTTTAGACATTTTTGATGATGCTCAATCTATTTCTATTATAAAAAACATGATTCAAACACTAACTCCGGTGTCTAAATCTTCGAGTGGTGTTTAACTAACTCTAGAGGAGATTGCACGTCGAGGTGGCGGTCAAAATGTCGTATTGAATTGCCATTACAGAGGTTGTGATGGCCATCATTTTTGCATGTTTCGACTTAGCCCTTCCATGAAGGAGTGGGCTGATGCCTCGAGTGGTGTCAATCCGAGCGAGTCAGATTAAGTGGGTGAGGTTATGTATGGGATGTATTGAGATTCATCGATCACTATATGAGAACTAGGGAGATGGGCTGCCACATCCCCTGGTTGAATGGCAAGTATGAATGGCAAGTAAGATCACTGGTAACACACCTTATCATCTCACTTTTCTCACAGGATGTATTGTAATTTAGTGATTGGTGGATGCTATAAATTTGTTCGAGCTAAAATAATTTATTGGTAGGAGTGTCTGAATTTTGTTTTTATGATGGAAATGAATTCAGCTCCATCAAAATTCACTGGGACATTCAAAATCTTGAAGATTGACAATTATAATCAAAATTTCTAGAAAATTTCGCCAGATTTTAACAAAATCTTGAGAAAATTTCAATTTTATTTTCAAATCAAGCCTTGTCAAAATATTCCAACTCTCTCAGCTAATAAAATAATATGAAAATCAAATTTTAATATATTAAAAAAATGATTTACCTAATATTTTAAAATAGAAAATTGATAAATATGTAATTATTATACTTGCCCCAAGCATAGTATTACCTAATTAGTTTTGCTTTGACTGTCTATTAGTTTGCCTTTGACCAAAAATTTATGTCATTTATCTATAGTTTAACATTAGGAATTCAATTTTTACTATTTTTATTATTATTTAAATTTGTTTATAAGTGATTGGTTGAGGTCTAATTATGTGTTGTTTTATATTAGTGACTAATTTTTTGTTTTTTTGTTTTATTTCCTTTTTATTTAACTTTCCGATTTTTATTTTTTTTCCTCTTTCTATTATTTCCATTTTCATGAATTTTATTTTTTTCTCTATATTTTCAATTTAATTATATTAAAAATATATTTAGTAATTTTAATTATAAAAAATTATATATATTAATAAAAAATAAAACACATATATATTAAAGTGCATGTATGTTAATATAAATAATATTAGTTAATCATCTTTCTTAATTTTTGGTGATGGCTTTCAACAATATTAGTTGTTTTTATTTTTGTGATGAAATTTTATGTTTTTATTTTTTTTTAATTTCATTAAATTTTACTTAAGCTAAGCCTCAAGTACTAGCTATATATATATATATATATATATATATATATATATATATATATATATATATATATTTCTTAATTTTTGGTGATGGCATTCAACAATGCAATATTTATTAATTGTTCTATTTTTGTGATGAAACTTTTATGTCTTTCAATATTTTATATTAATAATAACAAAATTTTACATAGATAAATCTTTATGTCTTTGTCTTTATTATTTTTTAGTTTAATTAATCTATATTTAAGCTAATTAACATGTACTAACTACTATGTAACCTTTATTTAATATATTATTTTTATTTAAAAATTATTTATTTTTTTAATTTAATTTTAATTATTTAGGTGAAGCTTAGTCATAGCGTTTACATCATTCCAAAGCGCACATCGATTGTTCATGTTGATTAAATAAGGTAAATCAATGGTATAGATAATGTTAATAAGGTATGAATAGTCAACATTGTAATTACTAGTATCATGTATCAGCACTCTGTTCATTATCTTACACATATAAGGTGATTATCATCGTTATGCTTAAACATATGAGTATAGTGTTACCCGCTTGTCTAAGAGCAATGAGTCAATAGAGTAAGCTAAACCAAGTTGATCACTAGTAATTCAGAGTAGTAAGCTTCATCGTACATTGATAAGTAATCATACCTCTATGGAACCAAGTGAATCATAGTGAACGCAACCAATACTAATTAAATAGGGATACTAATATAGCATGTTTTAACTTTATGAACTAGCTATCTTATATGGCTATGAAAGGTATGGTAATATATTCGTAATTATATATATAAGTAATGCCATAAGTTACATGAAATGAATACAGTAACTTAGGAACCAGACCTGTTGCTCTATTCAACCTAGTTACTAGTAATACAGTTCATTCATATTCAGATCACTTGTTACTTATATAAGCATAACCTCTCCCTTTTCTATATAATTGAGAGGTGGGCACATCATATCGTATCCTTCTAATCTTGGATCTTTAAGTTTTCTTACGGGACTTATGTTACTTCCATCGCCAAGCTCTTTAAGACTATTTTTTCTTAAATTTGATATAATAATAATTTATTGATTTCTAAGTTAGGAATTAATTAGATAATTATTGAATAATTTAACTAGTAAACATTAAATTATTATTGCTTCCACATCATTATTGCATTTCATTTATAATTAATTAGCATTTGCACCACATGTTGCAAAGGAAACGCCGTAAGGCAATGGCATAAGAAAACATGACGTAGAAGAAAAAAGTCAAAATTTTATGCAATTTTGTTTCTTTACTGGTGTTTCGTTTTTATCATAAGTAAGAATTTACATTGATTTGTGTGTCATGAAATTTCTCATATTATATTCTTCTAAATTATTGCACTTTTGTGTGTCATGAAATTTCTCATATATCCTTCCATAGATTTTGCACATGCAAGAACTCCTTTGATCACCAATATGCAAAATCCAGTGACCTCAAATTCTGTATAATCCAAAATGGATCCATATCAAAACCAGGTATGCTTTTATTATTGCATCTCTAAGCAAAGGATAAACCCAGTTTCATATATAGACATGTAAACCTTGTGGTCTCACATCCTACATAACTCAATGATGGAAACATACCAAATCCCACTAAACGTTTCTTGTTGTATACTTATGTTGAGCATATAAACATGCAAATATGTTTGTGAAAATTCCTAGCAAGATGAATTACAAGGTGAAAAATGCCTTCATATCAAGACCATATATATAACATGAAATGAAGACAAATATTGTCTTGGAAATGTAAGGACAATCATATCAGGTATAAAGACAAACCAACACCTTGATAATTCTCTCTCGCTACCTCATCCCACTTCAACGTTCACTCAGGACATGTTAAGTTGATCAAATAAAAAGGAAATTATGATTACGAAACAAAAATATCATCTAATGATCAATAAGTGTAGCTTTTTAACGTTAGAATAACATGTTGAGAGAACAATGTGTGATTAAAATAATTCTTGTAAGCCATGCAAAAATAGGGAAACCAAACACTTCAGTTAAATAGCTGCATGAAACTGTTATGGCACAAGGGTTGAAGAAGCCTTGTCTACCTATGCCAAAATTTTCATGAAGATACATATAAGCAAAAACTCGCCAAAATATAATATTGCTCAACCTACAAGAAACATAGTGGCCACTGTCATTTTTTTGGCTGCCTTATAGAGGCTTAGTAGAACAAACCAATTGTTGAATCTCAAGAAATGCCCCACAACTCCCTCAGCAGAGGAGGATGAGGATTTTCAGCCACTTAGTATTGAACAACAAAGACATCTGGGAAGAAAATCTTAAAAATGGGGATGCCAAAAGTTAAAACAATCGAGGCTAGAAAGGCGCCGATGAAAATAGGACAACAATCTAGACCAGGAATTATGGGCTCCTTGGCCCATTATGCTACAAACAACCACCCTTACTCAAAGGAGCCCAAAGAATACAGAAGCCTAAAGATTACATAGTTCCTCATTTCTCTCCAAGTTACCACCCCTTTTCTGATATCTTTTTAAAGACTTCTTGTAGTTAAAAATTCCAAAATCGATTGCTCTAATGTATACTCATGTGTCTTTTACAACACATGAAAAGAGAAATTGGACCCAAGACAATATGTCGTGGTTGTCTACAAATGCAGGTCTATCATAAAACAATGGTTTCCAAAATGATTGTTGGTCTATCATAAAACAATGTTTCCAAAATGCATGTGGTTCTAACATAAAATAGAGTTTCCATAATGAATGCAGTTCTAACATAAAACAATGTTTCCAGAATGAATGTGGTTCTAACATAAAACAATTTTCCCAGAATGAATGCGGTTCTAACATAAACTAGTGGTTTGCAGAATTTAATTTTGCCACAGTTCTAATCTCATCCAATTTAGTGTGGGTAAAGATCATCAAAACCCTCATTCATTTCTAGGTGGAAGCCTTTTGAAAGAACATGAAATTGTTATGGCACAAGGGTTGAAGAAGCCTTGTCTACTTATGCCAAAATTTTCATGAAGATACATATAAGCAAAAACTCGCCAAAATCTAATAATGCTCAACTTACAAGCAACACAATGGTTGCAACCATTGGATTTAGAAAAACACGACATTCTAATGTCAACAATGTCATTTTTTTGGCTACCTTATAGAGGCTTGTCCAAAGTAGACAAACCAAGTGGTGAATCTCAAGAAACCCCCCAAAACTGCCTCAATTAAGGAGGATGAGGATTTTCGGCCACTTTAGTATTAAAAAACAAAGACATCTGGGAAGAAAATCTCAGAAATGGGGATGCCAAAAGTTAATATGGGAATAAAATATGAGAAATGGGGACGCCAAAAGTTAAAACAATCGAGGCTAGAGAGGCACTGCTAGAAATAGGACAACAGTCTAGACTAGGAATTATGGGCTCCTTGGCCCATTATGCTACAAACAACCACCCTAACTCAAAGGAGCCCAATGAATTCAAAAACCTAAAGCTTACATAGTTCCTCATTTCTCTCCAGTTACCACCCCTTTTCCGATGTCTTTTTTGAAGACTTCTTGTAGTTAATATTGCCAAAATCAATTGCTCTGAAGTTTACTTGCTTGGTACAGCACATATTTGGGGTAGCTTGTAGCTTGATGATTTGAACCCAACTTGAATGGTACAACAAATCTTTGTTAGCTATCTGTTCCTCTGCTTCTTCATGAACAGAGTGTTCAAGGACACTTCTTGAGATTTTTGAAAGGATTTACTCAGGAGTTTTCATCTTAAGACAAGTATCTTCTTTGATGATAAATGATATACCCCTCAATCATAGTATTTCCTCTTAATAATATTGATATGCAGTGAATTCCTATAGAGACAGTTAAATGACAATAAATTTCATCATTCCATCACTCTATTAACTCTTTTGAAAACAATCTAGTGGAAATAAATGTACAATAACTTACTAAGGCAACAAAAAAATGGACCACAACATTCGATGATCTAACGAGTTTAGACTGCATCCATATCTTTCTGACAGCCATCCAGTCTCTAAAGTGGTTGCCTGTAGAGATTATCCCAATGAAAAGATCCAGGGGGCCTTCTAGCAAAGGTGGATCTCTCCATTTTTCTGACATTTCTAGAAGTCTTTGAGGTGAAAAGCTTGGATGTGAGACAAGAAAGGAAGCAACAACAACTGTATGCACATCAATGTCACCATTTACAGAGAAGCCAGTGGCATCTTCAAGCACAAATCCCTGGTCCAACCATGTATAAATTTAGTGCATACATTAATTTATACTAATGCCATAAAGTTTCTAGAATTTGAGAAAAACTTACTATGCAGGGTTAACATGGATGTCATATACAATTGTCACATTAGTAAGCTTGTGAAGCAAGTGGAATCTTCAAACAAAAATCCCTCATCCAACCACGTATAAATTTAGTGCATACATTAATTTATACTAATGCCATAAAGTTTCTTGAATCTAAAAAAATTACTGTGCAACACTGGCTTAACATGGATGTCATATACAATTGTCACATTAGTAACCTTGTGATTTTGAATTTTCTTTAGTGTTCATTCAAGCCTCTAGAAAAGCATGAGCTTAAGTCTATTTCACAATTTTCGAAATACGCTCTAGAATTGTAATATTATGCACTGATTAGTTTGGCATAGAATCAAAATTTACAAATGGGAGTGCATAAAAATGGGGCTACAAGAACTCTGTAGAATCAAAATTTACAGATGGCAGTGTATAAAAATGGGGCTACAAGAACTCTGTAGAATGCACTAGCTTTTGTGAATGCAAATATTATGCATAATATTCATATATTTGAGTACTCAAACAATTGACACATGGGGTTCACAAAGTTAAAAAAAAAAAATTAAAGATACAGAAACCAAAGGTGGGAAAGTAATAGAGAACCCTCTTTGGCAACCAGTCAGAGTTTCTCCATAGGTTCGGAGAAAATACAAAGCCTGAGTTGTAGGTAAACCTCTTTATTGCATTTTTTCTGACCCATCTTAACAACTACATCAATGGCGGCTTCTAGGGTTTCGACATAATTATCGTGAACATAGTCCACCAAAACCACTTTGAAGACCATGGGAGCAGAATACTTGGGTCTGCCCAACATAATTTCTGTCAAGTAACGTGAATCAACCTTGCTCCTAATGATGGACATGCCACTCGGAGGAATGACGAAACCCATGTCTATCTCGCTCATATAGAGAAACCCTCTGTCCTTTCTCATGAATCTGTAGTCATGGGCTAATGCAGAAATAAATCCCCCTGCAGAAGCATGCCCATAGACGACGACAATTGACGGTAACTTCAATTCCATGAGGGTTGTGATGCGCTGCATGAATTTGAGGTAGAGGTTCTCAAATTGACCCTCTCTATTGCGAGCTTCGATCCTCTGTGCTGCGAGCTTTTGGTGTTGTGCGATGCAAATGTGTTGCTTATTGAAGAGGAAGCTCATTATAATTGTTTCAATATAATGGCAGAGGATTCTTTAATCGTTTAACATAATATCATGCATAATATTAGGCGCTGCAAACAGATACACCATGGCAGTTAGGAGATTTGTTTTCAAAGGGAAGTGCCTTTTACTACTTTTGTAGTGGTTCTCAAAAAAATTACATAAACACTTTTTTTTAATTCCCTTTTTTTACAACATAACATAAGACTCTTTTTAAACAAAAATGAATCACCTTTATTTTAGAAATCCTTTGAGACAAATTTGTTAAAACAAAGGTGTTTGCGGTACTAATAAACCGCACCTAAATCACAATTATTTTAAGAAAGCCTTTGAAACAAATTTGTTAAAAAATGGTGTTTGTCTTACTAATAAATTGTGCCTTTACCTTTTTATGCAAACTGACTTTGTGCCGACTTCGTGCTCCAAATGAGTTTTCAATATGCTGACCTCAGCGATGTTTCAATGGGTGCGTTGAGCACAATGATTATATTGGAGACATAAACAATAAATGAATGATTGCAGTGATTGAATTAAATTGGACAAAGTGAAAATTGAATTAAGATGCTTGGGATGATACTTGGATGGACGGTTAATAGGTTGTTGAAATTAAATTCTCCAATAATATTTAGTTATGCACTCTAAGATATCTAACAAAACCATTTGAACCAAATTCCTTACCAATTTTATATGGTGCCTGAAGGCTCGAGGTGTCATCCAACATTGAATTATTTTTCTTGTTCCAATCCCACTTCTTCTTCCACATAAGCATGATCGTTTTCAACTCTAGGGCGTTTTACAAGCAATAAACCAAGAAAAAACTAATATAATACAAATTATTGCTAAACTCAATATTAAGCAGTCACTCCCGGATGCGGGTGGTGACCTGGCGAGATAGGCAGGTGTCGGAAGAGGCTCGTCACGTGGGCAGTCGTAAGCCCGGACGTGCCACGACACACCCGACCGCAGAGACAATAAAGGCGATGGGAGGCTCCGCATACTCGGCTTCAATGCTGGTTTTATGGCTGGTTCAGTGGGCATTCATTGTGCAGCTGAGTTCGAGGCAAATGGCGCTCGTTATCTACGCTCCCCCGGTCACCTGGATTCATTCCTGCAAGAATTCCGAGCAGACGTTGGCAGAGGAGGAACATTCCCTGGTTCAGAGCACAAATACTCAGTGGGATTCTGGTCCGAAGGTTAATTTGACAATGCAGAGGGAGAGGCTCACGATGAGCAGTCGCAGGGGTGGTTCTAGGGGCCGCTCTGCCACCCAGCGCCCAGTCAATTCGCCCTCCTCCTCGGCGGAAATTGCTTATGAGCACATCAGAGGCTCAAACAGACCTGTTGGACGCGGCACTGTGCGTGGGTGGGGAGAAATTCCAGAATGCGGGCATTTGGAGCACCCGGCTGTTCGTTATCGAATTCCTTGCACGCTGGAAAACAATACTCTTATCGTTTCAGTCATGGTGGAACACTGCAATAACCACAGAGGGCCTCTGGACAATTTGGGCGTGCCAGTGGTCGATATGCAGGTTCCCGCGGTCGATATGCGGAGGCCTACCCAAGATTACTCACCCCCAGCAACTCAAGCGGAGGAAGCTGGCCCTAGTGAGCCGGTTCAGAGGACGCTGCGCTCGGAAATGGGGGTCTCGCAAAAGCTCAAAGGGCAGGCGAAGGATATGGAGGTCTCGCAGAAGCTCAAAGGACCGGCGAAGGAGGAGCCCCATACAACCGATGAGGACTAATTCCGTTGTCAATCCGTTCACTGCTGCCAGGAAAGCAACTCTTTGTTTGCCTCTCAAGCTCTCTGTCGATTTACTGCTCTCTTTGTCAATATGTCTATGTGTCATCCATATCGGATTTTGTGTCCACCATGTCAGTCAATGTGTCCATTGTGTCGGTTTGTCAATCCACCGTGTCAGTTCACATGTCCATTGTGGCGGTTTACAGGCTTACTGTGTCGATTCAATTTTGTAATGATGCTACTCAGAAGGGTCTTTCATGGAGACAATCTCGCTGGAGATGCAGGGCCACGGCCCTGGTGTAATTTTGCTGTAATTTTTGTTTTTTGTAATATAAATTAGCCTAGTCTTACAGAGAAAAAAAAAAATATTAAGCAGTCACAACAAATTTTGAATTTGAACAATTGGAAACAAAATGCAATGTTTTTTTCAGAAGAAAAAATATGTTGTTTTTTATATATAAAAAGAGAATTCATATATATAGTTTTTCATCTAATGAAGTTTTGTTTTTCTCATGTAATATTTATTACTTACAATCTGTCAAAATAGACTTTTTAAGAGAATGATAGTATTTTAGAGGCATGAATAGTCCTTTCAAAAAAAATATTAAGTATTCAAAACCAAAATTAGTAAGATCAGAAGATATTAAAATTGTCGAAGTCAATCTTGTTGTCATGAATGCATGAAGTATATGAGATGATCCCATGAAGTTCTTGTCACACCTCTTTTAAATACCAGTACATCTGCAACATGGTATTGCTCCAGAAAAATGTGAAAAAAAAAGTGTCAAAAGTAACCCACCATATATCAAATGGGCTTTCATCGAGTATGACATCCTTGGAGGTTGAAAGCAATTTATCCTTTATAGTGTGCTCTTTCATTGGTTATGATAGATCCATCGAGATTTTAAGTGTATCTTCTGCGCACTCCATGTTCAATCTACGACACCCACCAAGTTATTATATGAATTATTAAATTCGAATAGAAACCCAAACAAAATTTAGAACGCTTTGCGGGATTGTCGATGTGTTTTAGGATGATGTAGTGCCAAGAATATATGTAGCGTGCTCCTTTTGTCATAACTAGAATGATCCGTGCGGTGAAACGGTTTGGTGGGCATAACTCTCACCAAATTTTTTGTTTTGTGGAGTATACATGGACGGTGGATATATAACTCGCTAGGTTTGAACCATTCCAGGATTACAAATTATTGCATAATTTGACCGTGATGCATTAACTTGTGTTCCCATATTTGCGAATTAACTTACATAAAATCTAACGATCGCATTTCACCTCACACGTGCATTAATAGAACAAATCATATTAAGCCATTCATTTAATTCGTCGAAATATTCATTAATAAATTTAACGAAACAACTAGCAATATCATCAACACATGGACGACATTCAAAATTTAAAACATTTGTAGTGAATTAAAAAAAAATGATGATTAGATTTATTGGTCATCTAATTGTAATGATATCAATGATATATTTCGTTTGAAATTCTTGGCAGTTTAAGTGCAACAATGTAGTGGAAGTTGGGTGAGGTGAGGTATGTGGAGGGTCTCTTGGCCCATTGTAACACTAATGATTTCCTTTCCTGATGAGATGAAACTGTTGACAACCCGAAGATGTGGCATATTCTCATTTATGTGGATCTCCTTAGGATACCCCATTGCCTTCAAGATAACTGCAACTTCACCTGGTTTAAGTGGACACCGACACTCGTTTTGTTTCTGCAATGCTAGTGGCCATAAGTGGGAAAAAAAAATTATAACGGCCAGGCCACTCTTTTTGTCTGTAAGAAACCATCATTGTATTTTCAGCAAGGGAGCCACATTTTGAAGTACTTTGAGCTTTGAAACCTCCTCTAGAATAAAAACAATCTTTTACACAAATACCCTCCTGATAAAGTGAAAATAGTCCAAAGAATATGGACTCATTGGCATTTGGGACACTAAAATAGAGTGGCAAATAGGAAGTGGAATTTATAAATATACATAGATTTAAAGGTCCTGTATATATAGTTGTTTTTCCATAAAGATTATATTATGAAATTTTCAACTTTCAAGGCCAATTTTGAGCTTTGAAACCTCCTGTAGAACAGAAACAATCTTCTACACAAATACCCTCCTGTAGAATGAAAACAATTTTCTACACAAATACCCTCCTGATAAAGTGAAAATAGTCCAAAGAATATGGACTCATTGGCATTTAGGACACTAAAATAGAGTCGCAGATAGGAAGTGGAAGTTATAAATATATATTGATTTAAAGGTCCAGTATATATATTTGTTTTGTGAATTTTTTTTTTCTCGGTAAAGACTAATTCTATTAAAGGAAAAAGAAAATACTATTACAAGGAGGTCGGAGCCTCGGATGAGAGCAACTGCATGCCTTCAGCTCATCAAAATTGTCCCATGATTGGGAAGACCAGTTACAGTATGCAAAAAACCATACATAGGAACCTGAATACAACGATATAGCCAAAAAGAGGATATGGGATAACCCCCTATGAAGCTGTCGAGACCAACAACAAAAGATAGAGATGTTATCCATTTCAGCAGGAGAACCTTAGACTACCAAACCACAAAGACAAAGAACCAGACTACCTAGCCACAAAGACAGAACCAGAACCACCGAATCAATACCATCTGAACTTGACAAACTAATCCAAAAAAACATGAAGGGGTTCAGGTGGCATCACATGACCACGTCCTGGTCCGGTTTCTCCTCAAAAATAGGGCATGCATTACCATACCAGATTTCTCCATCCTTTGCCTCGTCACCCGCCCCGCTGCCACCTGGAGGATCTGCCGTTGAGTGCTTCTAGAACTACCTGCAATGGCAATGGAGACAAAGGCCCCATGGGAGCTGCCACCCGTCCTCTTCCATTTGCTCTTTTTTTTAAATACCTTATGACTCGCACCATAGCAATTGCTTCAATAAGATCGACCATGGTTTCACTTAATAAGATAGCATAAGGAACTACACGTTTAATTTTAAATTTGTTTGTAATCAAACGCTTCTGAATTTTCTCAATTTGTTTTCACTTCATGTCCGATGTACTGTTGGCCCACAAGTCACAACCATAGAGAATCGTCAGAATCACTAGAGGTCCAAAAAGAGTTTGAGTGGTTTTCCAATCCCACAACTCTGCCTCTCTACACCTATTTTGTGTGCTTTATTTGGGCAGGAGTTGTCCAGCTTCTTGGGCAATGTGCAGGGTTGTATATGCTCATTATTGGATAATCTACTTACTTAAATTCAATAGTGGACATATATGGCCCTTGTGCATTAAATGCCCTACAACAAGCTGAATAAGTATTTTGATCATATAGTTCAAAAATTTGTAAAAATAATTAAACACCCTATAATTTTTGTCTTGACAAGTTTATATATTTAATTATAATATATATTAAATTGTGTAACAGTGAGAATTTTAAGCCAACATTGTGTAAGCTTTTGCTTTTTAATTTTAATTTTATAGTAATTTTTATATTTTATTTTTTAATTAAAAAAACAGATGTGAATAGAATCACACATATCCTTGTATATATATTAAAAATCCACGACGTTTAGTTATTCAACAAACAAACAAAACACACATAACCCAAAAATAAGGCAATTCAAATTAATCAAAATTTTAAAATAATAATAAAAGATGAAAGTGACATCATATTTGATCTTTATTTTTTATTTTTTTAAATGATGGAATACACATTTTAGGAAACTTACTACATACTTATTCATTGGTGGAATGCACATATTAAGAACGCACATAATCAAAAAATAAGGCAATTCAATGTAATGATTTTAAAATAATAATAAAAGATGAAAGTGACATCATATTTGATCTTTATTTTTTATTTTATTTTAATGCTGGAATACACATTTTAGGAAACTTACTACATACTTATTCATGATGAAATGCACATATTAAGAAGCCTATTACACACTTAGTTTAGGAATGGTATCCTAAGTAAATTAGTTGATTGTAATTTTGGCAATTTAACCATATCAACTGAAACCCATAATATTTAGAAAGAGATAACCAATTTAAAGACTAGATTCTAGGCATTCTAGTGATACTTCATTCTCCTCAACCACTAAAGCTAACTTTAAGTTATAGTAAAAAAGCATGTGTATTATATATCATATGTCTTTCAATGAAGCATAAACATTATTTTTTTAAATATATATAGAAAATATATAATTTTTTTATAGATATAAATTTTGAATTTACTATATAATAAAATATAATTATTATTCAAAATGTGAATTTTGAAATAAAATTATTATTATTCTAAAAATTTATGGAAGACCTATTTTCATAATTATGTTTTCATCGGATTCATAAAAGTTTAAGTTAACCTAAGTTTTGAAATTTAAAGCTTTTCAAAATATTGTTTTAAAAATATAATTTTACAATTTAAAGTAATAAAGTTTTATTTTTCAAAATATTATTTAAAATAAATAGTGTAAAGTTAAATTGTTTTTATGGGGAGGTAGGAGTGGGAGGGGTTATTCTACGCTCCAATGAAAAAATAAAGATTCAGTATGCTTGGGGTTGGGGATATCAACCAACAACTAGGCCGAATATTTTCCTATCTCGCAACGATTATATTTGGAAATTTCAAGGGAAATTCAACATTTATTGGTCTTTACAGATTCGTTGATTGTAATCTAATAAGTGAGCAAACTTAAAGAGAATTTCGAGCATATCCAAGTTCTCATTCTGCATAAAATAAATCTCCAAATAACAAAATTTGAAAGTGTGGAATTATTTCATGTTAGAAGAAACCTTAACTCAGTGGCAGATTCTCTAGCAAATAGGGGTTCCACCTTGTGTTGATTTTAGGTGATGCAAATCCATCTCATAAGCCATTACCATGACAAGATTATGCTTATCTTAGAATTTGGAGGTAGCAGTCAGAATTAAAATTTGAATCAAAGGGATGGGACTCACATTGTCCCATTGTCATACCATACTTGGGTCATTTGTTACATCTCTTATCATTCCTATTATTTTGGTGGCTCAAATCTCATGCAAAGCTTTGGATATGTGCACTCATTTGGAAATCCCCAGTACCTCAGAGTTTGTCAATGGATAGACGTATGATGGGCCTTTCTGTTAATAAATTTGAGTGGTTGTTAAGAGTTAGTAACCCTACATTCGAGACATAGGAAACACACTTGCATTCCCAAGAATGAATGGAGTGTCTCACAAATTGCATATTGAACATTAAGGTGTTGGATTTTTACATCCAATGAATGCATGGAAAACAACACGACATTGAAAGCGCAGCCAGGAACGATGATTTTGGGAAGGCAGAATCATGTGGCTATAAGAAGAGGAGGTACAATATTTCCATCACAGGGTTTCCCATATGGTTCACAGTTAGTCTGGGAGAATCAAAGGCACACGGTGTGATTGTCCCAATGGAGAGCCATATCAGTGTTGAGAATGAGGAAAACAAATTCCACTTATGCCAGTTGATGGTGTCCATGGAATTTATTATAAACTTGATTTACAGGCAAGGAGAAATGATGCTACCAAAGTCGCAAGCCCACTTGATTTGCTAAACCAAAAACTCAGTTTGGTGGAGACTTAAGTTGGAAAGAATGCAGGTGGAAACTGATTTGTTCAACTTCAAGATGGGCAATCTGAACCAACTGCTAGAATCATAAGCAACCGGTGAGAATAATGAAGTAGTTGAAGATCTTTTGACACAGTAGGAGGTGACCTTAGATCTGCAGATGGTGGAAATTGGCGAGGCGTCTTCTTCTTCTCTACTAGGGTCTGGAATGTTGATTTGTTAGTAGCTTTGGAGGTAATCCAAACCCTAGAGTTTGGGGTTTGGAGGGAAAAGCACCACAAGAGTCACTTGTGGGCTTGGAAACTAAGGTAGGGTTTTTTCACCCATCGTGATTTGGGCCAAAACCATGAGCACATTTCAACATGTGATGGATGAGGATGATAGCTCTCGTCGAGACAAATCCAACACAATGAAAATCATCTGATCCTGGGTTGTAGAAATGGATATATGATTTTTTGAAGTCTAGAAGTGGGTTTACACAAAATATGTTAGGTTCGGCTTGATGTTAATAAGCCTCTTAACATTTTGAGAAGCCCTATGTTGGAACGTTGGAGGAAGACCTTATATTGTGTATAAATAGGAGGTGATTGTGTCTCATTTAGGATCATCCAAGTATGCAACACTAGGACAATGTAAGGAGAGAAAGGATCTCATTCAAGGAGAAGGGTCTCTATTTTTTTTGTTTTTGGCCGTAGGTTACGGCATCTTCAACGAGGAAGAGAGGGATGTTAAGTTCACTCTCATGATTGTTTTGGGGTGTATATCAACCAGTTGTAAGGCTGCATTAAAGGAGGCTATTTCTAAGTTGTTTGTGAGGGATTTTGTGTCATGTTTTATCCTTGTTTGGGCAACGTAAGCTACAGGAAATATTACAGGTAGGCCGAGCCCTAAACAGTGGGTTGTTGGGTGTGTATAGGGGTTGGTTTTAGCCCTATACTCTAGCGTTGAACAATACCAAGGAGGAGAGATCATGTCGTAGATGTAGGAGGTTGTTAAGGGTACTTGTGTGAGATGACAAGTGGTTGTTGGAAGCCCTAACTAGGCTACCTCATCACAGTAGTTCACTTCAGTTTGGGACAATAGTCAAAAGGATTATTTGACTGAGTTCTGTCTTGTGTTGGATCCATGCTTCGGATCAGTTTTGGATTAGTTTCATTTGTAGCCTGTGGGGACCAATTTGAAGGCTTGATTTGGTGATCGGAAGCCTTTCTAGGAGTAGATCCTATAGTGAAGTGTTGGGTTCCATTGGTTTGGTGGAGGGAAGTGTGTTGGCTACCCAAAGTATTCCTAGACAAGCAATCTTGAAGTGACGAAGACAGTTGAAGGTTGGATGAAGTTTGGTGACTAATGTGCAGCACCTTGATGGACAAAAGTGACTGCTAGATTGGTGGATTGGAGCTCATGGATTGGCCAGCCTAGAAGAGCATGTTAGGTCAGCCTTTGTACATGTAGTAGAAGTAACTTGCAATAGTTTTAGGTGGCATCCCTCCTGGAGACTCTATGTGTTTTCCTTTGAAGGACTAAGGGGCGGCTAGAGAGCAGTACGAAAGCGAAGGACTGGCGGGATAAGATACGACATAGAAGTTGCAGTGAAGATTGTCATTGTATCTTGTATTCCATAGATTGTTGTACTATTCTAATTGGTTTAATATAACCAAAGATTGGGTTGTACATTATTGTTCAATATTTGTTAAAAATTGTATATACTTGTGCATATGTGATTTACTGCTTTGTATTTTTCGTTGTGCAAAGTAGTTCTTGTTGAGATTCTTTGTTTGGTAGCATCAGAGATTTTAATATTCTAACCTAGACCAAATATCGTGGAAATTCAACATGGTATCAGATCATTTCTGAGTTACTTTGGAAGTTAGTGAATTAGAGTTGTGCACAGTGAAGTACAACTTAAGAGGGAGTTGGTCACATTGTAGGTGAAAATGTCAAAGTTGCAGGTTGGTATCTGGTATAAGGACAGGTTGGAGGGGTTGTCCAAATATAGTCCATGGAAGGAAAGGATCAAATTGGTCTTGCATTCAACGGGATCTGGGAGTTCGTTGAGAAAGCCATTAAGAAGCCAACTGACCAAAATGAGCTGGAAGTGTATGAGGATTTGGATAGGAGGGTGATATTGATCATCCTTGATGGTGTGAAGGATCCCCTAATACCTCATTTTTCTGGGAAGAATACTACATATGAGATGTGGATGGCTCTTCAAAATTTGTTCCAAAATAAGAACGAGAACTGGGTACTAATATTCGAGGATAAGTTGAAGTCCACCAAGATGATATAGGGTGAAGGAGTGACTTTATATCTGACGAGATTGTCTCAGGTCAAAGATGAGTTTGCTGCCTTCAGTGTGATTATTTCAGATTCAGATATGGTGAGGATTTCTTTGAAAGGGTTCACCGAGGAATGGAAGCCCTTCATCAAAGGGATCGTAGCTAGAGAGAAGT
Organism: Pinus tabuliformis; assembly: GCA_031772625.1. Taxonomy (NCBI): domain Eukaryota; kingdom Viridiplantae; phylum Streptophyta; class Pinopsida; order Pinales; family Pinaceae; genus Pinus; species Pinus tabuliformis. The sequence goes on along the minus strand of CM062810.1, from coordinate 661,277,978 downwards.
TTCCATATTGGAATAGGTTGTGGGTCGACTTCATTCAGGAAGAGTTGAAAGATGAGGATCTTCAACCGAAGAATAGGGCTTCGAAGGATGACATGGCACTTGCAGAGTGAATGAAGGGTAAGAATAAGAAGGACTTGAGTAAAGTCAAGTGTTTTAACTGTGGCGAGATGGGTCATTTTTTGTCGAGATGTTTGATGAAGAAGAAGGGAGATGACGAGAAGAATAAAGGGAAGCAGGTCACCGATGTTGCCACTTCTACTGAGATAGATTCTCTCACCAAGAAATTAGAGGAGGAGGAATTCGCTATGATACCTCATTTATCGCAAGGTATTATCGATGACGATAGATGGTATGTGGACAATGGTATGACAAAACATATGACAGGGTCACAAGAAGTTTTTGAGACTCTAGCTGAATGGGACTCGAAGTTGCAGATGGTGTTGGGTGACAAGAGTCAAAAGGAGATCCGGGGATCGGGGATTGTGCCATTCAGGATAGATACATGACATGTGATGTGGGTCCAGGATGTACTATTTGTACCAAGACTCAGATATAGCATGATATCTATCTCGATGATCGAGAAGAAGGGGTTTGAGGTCTTGTTCCAGGATGGGAAGGCAAGACTCAGACCTAGATTCTCTAGCTTCGATGAGATTGTGCTTGGATTTAGAGTGCATGGTCTATACAGGCTGACGGGAAAGCCTATGGATCATGGGAAGAAGCAAGTGTAGGTTCCATAGAAGCAGTTGCAAGTGCAAGCTTCAGAGGAGAAAGTACAGGTTCCCAAGAAGAAGGTCCAAATTCCAGAGACTCAGAGGGAGTCGAGTTCTAGCGGGATCTTGCATATTTAGAGGAACACTTTGAAGCCCAGGAAGAGCGTGTGGTTAATGGAGAGAAAGGGTGCTTCCACATCTGCAAAGAAGGAAATTTCATGGAGGGAGTGGAAGAAATTACAAGAGAATAAGAAGCAGGATCCTTTCAGTGACAGTGACACTTCCGAGAGAAGCGTAGTTCATGCTTCAAGGATTGTTGCAGTGGTGAGTGCCAAGAGTTGGGCAAGTGTTGTGAGTAGTGATGATGATGATGAGTTACTTCCTAGTCTTGGAAGTACCTCCCTCACTAAGAGGGAGTGTTGATTTTTTAGTAGCCTGGGAGGTACTACAATCCCTAGGGTTCGAGGTTTGGAGAGAAAAGCGTCACAAGATTAACTTTTGGGCTTGGAACCCAAGGTAGGAGTTTTTCACCCATTGTGATTTAGGTCAAAACCATGAGCACATTTCAACATGTGATGGATGAGGATGATATATCTCGTCGAGACAATCTGACGCAATAAAAATCATCCAATTATGAGTTGTAGAAATGGAGATATGAATTTTTGAAGTCTAGAAGTGGGTTTGCACAAAATGTGTTAGGGTCGGCTTGATGTTAATAAGCCTCTTAACAGTTTGACAAGCCCTATGTTGGAACGTTGGAGGAAGCTCGTCTATTATGTATAAGTAGGAGGTGATTATGTCTCATTTAGGACCATCCAAGTGAGCAACACAAGGACAACGTAGAAGGAGAGAAAGGAGCTCGTTCAAGGAGAAGGGTCTCTATTTTATTTTTTTGGCCACAGGTTAGGGCATCTTTATCGAAAAAGAGAGGGATGTTAAGGTCACTCTCATGACTTTTTTGGGGTTCATATCAACCAATTGTAAGGCCACATTAAAGGAGGTTATTTATGAGCTATTTGTGAGGGAGTTTTTGGCATGTTTTATCCCTATTTTGGCAACTTAATCTACAGGAAAGATTACATGTAGGTCGATCCCTAAACAGTGGTTTTTTGGGTGTGTATAGGGGTTGGTTTTAACACTATACTCTAGCATTGGACAACAGCAAGGAGGAGAGACCATATCACAATTGTAGGAGGTTGTTAAGGGTACTTGTCTGGGCTGGCAAGTGGTTGTTGAAAGCCCTAATTAGGTTGCATCATCACAGTATGTCACTTCAATTTGGAACAATAGTCGAAATGAGTGTTTGACTTAGTTTTGTCTTGTGTTGGATCCATGTTTCGGATCAGTTTTGGATTGGTTTCATTTGCATCCTGTGGGAGCTAATTTGAAGACTTGATTTGGTGATCGAAATCCTTTCTAGGAGAAAATCCTACAGTGAAGTGTTGGGTGTCATTGGTATGGTGGAGGGTAGTGTGTTGGATACCCAAAGTAGCCCTAGACAAGCAATATTGAAGTGACGAAGACAAATGAAGTTTGGGTGAAGTTTGGTGCCTAATGTGAAACACTTTGAAGGACAAAAGTGACTGCTAGATTGGTGGAATTGAGCTCGAGGATTGGCTAGCCTAGAAGAGCATATTAGATCAGCCCGTGTGCATGCATTAGAAGTGACTTGCAGCGGTGTTAGGTGGAAGCCCTCCTATAGACTCTATGTGTTGTCCTTTGAAGGATTAATGGGCAGCTAGAGAGAAGTATGGAAGCGAAGTACCGGCAGGACAAGATACGACATAGAAACTACAGCGAATATTGTCATTGTATCTTGTATTCCATACAATGTTGTATTATTCATATTGGTTTAATATAACGAATATTGGGTTGTACATTATTGTATAATATTTGTTAAAAATTGTGTATACTTGTGCATATGTGATTTATTGCTTTATATTTTTCACTGTGCAAAGTAGTTCTTGTTGAGATTCTTGGTTTAGTAGCATCAGAGATTTTAAGATTCTAACCTAGACCCAATATCGTAGAAATTCAACATGGAAAACAAGGAATTGAAGACACTTTTGTTCTCAAGGTGTATTCTGAAGATTAGTCCTACTCGTTAGTTTAATTTGTGTTCTAAAAATATGTAATAGTTTTAGGAGTGTTTTGGAGGTTATATAAGTATAGCCTGATTAAAACAGTTGCATGTAGACATAAAAACATAAAAATTAACCTTTTTTGGATCTCTTTGAATGTAGTAGAAGAAGACTTCCTTAAAGATGTAAAACGTTATGGCCTTCAAAATAGACTTAATTAATACAAAATTCGTAGTCGTTTCTTTTTAAAAAAATGTTTTTAATTAATTAATTATAACTAGTTTAAAGATAAAGTTATGAATAAATTTGCGAAGACCATATCTTAGGAATAGTTTGACGTATTTTCAATGTAATAAACATGGTTGTAATTTTAATTTCGGTTTAAATAATCAAGGAGAATGTGTTCTAAATCCAAAAAATGGTATACATAATGTTACTCAACCCATAAAGAAATCTAAAATATGTAAAAAAAAAATTTATGATTATAATTATATATATAAACATTTTTTTAAAATTATAATTAAATGTTTTCAGCGAAATTATAAATCTTATTTTAAATAATTATATTAAAGATGTCAAACTTGTAACAAATTTTATATTGTTATACATATTAGTTTTATTAAAATTATAATTAATTTTTTGAATGAAATTATAAATTTTATTTTTGTTTTGAGAGGCGCATGATACAGCCTAGTATGAGGGGATGTATGATTTCATTTATGCTTAACCTCGACTTGACACGCGTCTCTTTTAAAATTAAAATAAAATAATGTACACTATCATAAAAACAAAATGTTTTCTAAATAAGTGTAATAGTTGTTTAGTACCTACCTGCCTCTTATGCAAAAACTAATCAATAGATAAAGAGAATATATATGAAACTAAGGATGATTAATGATATTTAGGTAAGGGGATTATAATAGAAATAAGAAAAGTAAAGAGACCCGATTAAATGCGAAGGTAATGGCATAAATACATAAGAATATGATGGAAATCAATGGAGCTAGAAAAACCCAAAGATGAAATAAAAATATATAATAAATTCATCAATTACTAATTTAAGGGTGAAGACATTGAATACGATATTGCCAAAACTAAATTTATATATTCATGATTAAATTTATTCAGATGTTTTTCTTTTTATAAGGTTTCTCTAACAATATATGTCAAATAATGACGAGCTATAAATAATGTGTTCTTTAAAAAGGATTTGGATAGAATGATTGTTTTGGCCAACTTAAAATTTGCAATAAGAATAGAGAAATGCCTTAGTAAAACGAGTTTTACTCCTCTTTGAAACCTTTCAAAAATTGTTTAAGTGTCTCGTAAGCTTTTAAAATAATATTGATATTATTTTTTAATATAAATTTTAAATTTTTAAAAATACATTTTAAAAACCCAAAATTATATTATTAATTTTAAATAATAATAAAATCCTAACAAAATAATTAAAATATACTTTAAAAATAATTATTAAAACTTCTGACATACTCTATTAATAAAGCTGGACTCATAAGGACGGGAATCCATGGAAAAATGTCGAGACGAAGAGGGCTATGAAATAATCAGCTATTGAAATTGATATGAGAATCAAATACTTTTAAATCAAACCTACATGTACACGTAAAGCAAGGTGAGTAATATTATTTTTTTAATAAAAACATTAATAATAATGTAACCATGCTTACATTAGGACATGTACACCTTGCTTTTAATTATTAGATTTGGTGTGATGTGAAGGGTGTGTGATAGTTATTGCATTAATAAATAAATATTTTATTTTATTAAGATTCGATAAATGTATGTTATGAAATTTGTAAATATTAAGATTTGGGTATTTTTAAGACATTTGTTTGTTATAGAGAATTTATTTTATTTTTAATTTTTTAAATAAATTTTAATTCTGATAGATTTAATAAAACCTCACAAAATTAGTCATTTCATTAATAGTCAGAAATTTAAATTTAAAAAAAAAATTCCAAAAATATCAATTTAATATTTAATTTTTTTTAACTTTAATAAACTATATAGGTTGATTGAAAAAATTTAGAGGTGAAATTATTTTTACCATAAACTGATTACAATATAACTTGCTTTTGGGCAAGTATAATAGACCATGTCAGTGATAATTAAAAAAAAATGAATATACAAAATGTTTTTTAAATAAAAGATCATATCGCCCATAATGAAAACAAAAATGAATATAATTAATTTTAATTAAAAATATTCTAAAACATCATATTCTCCATGCTCACTATGTTAGCTTGATTTATTATTGAAAATGTGAATCCATATGAAGAACATGTGGTAAAATATATCACACTAGTAAAATATTTCACTTATATTAATTGAAGTAATTATATTTTCACTTTTGAATTTGAGGAAAAAGTATAATTCTTTTACTTTTTAAAATATTTCAATACAGTTTGTGGGTGGTAGCATAATTGGCAAAAATCATGTTGGCAAGCCCTTGTGTATCCAAGTAATCGGAAGTTCAATCCCACAAACATGTCTCACTAGTCGAACCTACAAAAATAAATATATTTCAATAGAGGACTTAAAAATTCAATACGAGTGATAAATAGAAAATTTCAATATATGTGGTTAATTAATGTTGATGTATATTTGAAAATATATTAATAACAAAAGAAATATTTTTTAATAAATAATCTGGTTCATAAATAAAATATTTCAATGACCATGCTAAATAAAAAAAATTAATGTAAAATAAACATGTCTATACATGAAAGCAAACACAGATTATTTCCCCACATTTTGTGGATGGTAAACAGAATAAATCCTTGGCCCTGATTATGAGGCCTAAGTTGAAGAGAGTCAAACCCATGATTGGCAACAACTAGCAACAATATCAAAAAAAAGAAAAATATATTATAGGCGTAGTCTCCATGATGGTGGTGTACATCCATATCACCACTTGGCAAGTCGGACGAGTACGGAGCCTGACCAACCTCCACACGCTTCATTAATCTTCCATGAAGAGTCGGGCATGCTCTAATTGCCCACATGTGGACACCTTACTCGCACGCGTTGTTGATAAATACCCAGGACACAAAGGGAAATTCTCCAGTTGTATGTTTTCGGGTGATGAATTGGGAGGGTGCAGAGGGTAGTGGTATTCAGTATTTGAATGCCCTGCCAAGGTCAAGGCAGTGGGTGTGCAGAGCGACAGTTTATGGGATAGCCCAAGGTGGCGCACCACTAAGCCCAGGGACTGTCCATGGGATCCTGGCACGAGTGATAATGTTGAGTCTCTCTATCTTTCCGCCTAGAACCTATGCTCAAGGGATGGAGAGTTAGTGTTGGTGACGGAGGAGGCGCCTAGTCCTCGAGGTAAGCTAGTTTTTACCCCTGTAATTTGTGTTTCAAGTGTTGGAGTGCCCAGTTATGTAATTGGGCTCGTCTCGAGCTATGAGCTTGTTGGGGTGCTACTCCTTTCGGTACTCATAGAGAAGGGGCGGTCAATAGTCGCATTGCGCCCCTCGCCAATCACGAAGGCGAGTCTAAGAGTACGGTGTCAAACTAGTGGTGGGAATTATTTGTGTCCAGCGGTTGGGGTGTTTTTATTGGCCAGTTTTAGGTGTGGAGGAAAGCCCCATGCTTAGGCGCACCCTGGGACTATAATCTCGTGTCATCCACTAGGATTCTTGTGTTTGGTTATATTGCATGGAGTTATATATCTCAGTGGTGATTTTTTTGTAGGTTTGATTATTGGGTGCTACATGGTTCTTGTGGTTCATGTTTCTAGCCTCTCCCTTCCTTTGGCAGCCTCGGCTCGACATCATGTCGCATCAAAGAGGACGCCCTCATCGGGGGCGAGGAAATCACAGCCATGCTGAGCGGCCTAACCCGAGAAATCAATAGCCCATAGACACATATGACAGTCGGGAAATGGAGGAGGCAATTGTTATCTCTCCAACCTGTTCCCTAGGCCATGTGATTTCTCCAGCCACCCTCGAGCCCATTGCAGCTCAGCTGCGCAACGACCAGGTGAACATGGAAATTTTGAGGGAGCATAAATATGAGGATCGTAACGATCTGGTAGCCTACATCAACAACATCCAATATATTTAGAACGAAATTATGGAACAATTGGACAGTCTTCGATGCCAACATTGGAGCACCAATGACTACCTCCACAACCTGGAAGCAAAGGTGGAGCATATTTATTTTCACATGCATGAACATGTGGGCTATTTTGTTGCTCCTCGCGTTATTCCTCCTAACCCACCTCCTTAATATGTTGCCTCCTATTCAGAATTCTCTTATGTTTTGTCTATGTATGCCAAGGCTAATAGGCCTATCAGAAATAAAGAATTCCATCATTTTTCTATGTTTTCCTTCAGGTCCCAATCTCAACAAGTCTCTTTGAATGAGGGAAAGGGGTCTATTGAGATGAATTTTGTACTCAGCATATTTTTGATAATCTAATGAAAGCATCTTGATTGACAAAAAAAGGGTATAGGCGTAGTCTATCTTATATATGAAATGGCCTTATTGCCCACCCATTTTTTCACCATCTTCAACAATCTCAAAACGGATGCCATTGTCATTCTATTAGTTCCATCTTCGTTCCATTCAGTCAGTTCCATCTACATTCTATTTGTCTCTATTTCCATTTGAGTTCAACATTAATGATGTGTGGTAGTGGATTGTCCAATGCTGCAAAATTCATTAAATCACAAATGTCTGGAATTTTCCCCATATTCTCCCCTTTTTCCTTTCTCCTCCTTGGTTTGAAATTCAGGTAAGCTCTATTATGGCAATCATATTTTTCACCATTAAGCGATTTGGTGTGAGGATACCTGTGAGGAGATGGAATCAGCATATAAAACAAGGCGAAGCTTGAGGAAGAGATACTGCATGGTATGGATGTGGAAGTCTCCTTAAGGCATTATGTTCTCCAACATTACAGGATTCACAACCCTTTCATCCCTAATGGATTCATGGGGTGACTCTATCTCGGAGGTGTCAGGGGAATATGAAGGAAGCTCGAACTCCTTGTTTCTTCCAATGACAAAACCAATATCTTCACCTACCTTAGACATTTGGGTCCTCTTGTGATGCATGACCAATTTTTTAGCTTTGCAAATTGAGGTTTGTAGGGTCTCACTATATGTGCAGCTCAAGGACTCGACCTTGGCTTTTTCATCCAAATTATCATTCTTGACATTTCTGTTACAGGAGTCTTCGCCATGGAGTAGGTGGAAAGGATGAGTATAGCCATTTCATGAGTAGCCTTCGTAGGACCCCGCCACCATCTTAGGACTCGGATGCTAAGGGGGTTAGGACGGAAGATGTAGTCATGGCTACCCATTCAAAGAAAATTTGTTGGTTTGGGTGTTTTTTTGGAAGGAAGGTCGCTACTTCTCTTTTACAGTGGTTGTTTGAAGGAGGGAAATAAAGAAAATAGTAATAGAGGATTATGAGATTCAGTGTTATTAAAAAAGAAGAATCCCCTTCATCTTCATGAGAATTGGATGAATCCCAACGCGCATTCTCGCATATTTCTATCGTGTTCAATTGGCCAAGTCTCTTTTTATTGTTAGAATGTTGACTCGGAAGACTTGGCAGATTTTGGTTGTACGAGGTTGGCCAAGCCTACAAATTATGAGTTGAATATAAATTGAATTTGGATTTTTCAAAATCTTTCAAGTTGTGCATACATATTGTTCTTGATCTTTGGCTTTGTGATTTTTAAATTGTGTGTTCGCTTTAGTGTTGCTTTCTATGTACCTTCCATACAATAAGTGTTGCAAACCTTTGTGCACTATTGGGGGGGGTGAATCAGTAGTGTGACTTCTTAAACAATTTTACCAATTTAAACTTCTCTATTGAATCACATATATTAACCAACAACACATTAGATTACCTCATGCATATAAACCATATAAGCAGCTAAAACAATACAACCATGAGAGAAACAATAATCAACACATCAAAAACACATCCGCACAAGAGACACAAGATATCTAGTGGAAAACCCTTCATCGGGAAAAAAAACCACCATTGTTGTTGTTACACTGCTCTGAATCTTCTATTAATCAAATATAGTATTTTACATAGATTGTTGACTCTTATCAACTAGGATACTCGACCTCATATACAATCAGTTTACTCCCACCAACCTAGAGACTTGATTCTATTGATCAGCTTGGAAGATTATGTCTTCACACGGATCTATGGACTACCATCCGCTGAAAGCCACCACAATCAATCGATCCTCACCCAACTCCGATTGGACTATCTAACATTGATTGGATTGAGAAATTGTTCCTTTCGCTGAAACTTCACAATCACTGATCCACACCCATGAAGTCACTGCTCCTCTACTCTATGCGGATTTTGTTTCATATATTTTCACATTGAATCCCAATACTTTCTTCTCAACTTAATTCAGCTATGTAATTTGATCTCTAGTAACAAGACAAACTCATCAAATCCAAATAATACCACAAATATGCTCTCTACTCCAAAAAAATAGTGCCCACACTACATCCAATAAAAAACTTAATGATATCATCACCAACAACATAAACATATCACATACTCAACCTTAATATCAAACCCTCACTACAAAATATAATTGTTTCATACTACAATTATCAACATACAACAACATGGCTATGTGCCAAATGCATCAGAAGCTCCTGATAAAAACAAAAGTGAGAGTCACCAACAAAATATACTACATCAGCATACAAAAACCCTCTAAACAATCACTCCTACAATAGCCTCAAATCTTATCTGAATATTGATGCATTGCTTCAGCAATCTACTCCATTCACTGCAATTTACAATCACTAACTAAACCAATTCTTCTCACAACTAGGTTTGAAGTGTATTCATGCTATGCAACCTTCTCTTCCTCGCATACTCTCACCATAAACCATCACTCAACTCCAAAATGAATTATATAAAACATGCAGGGCGAAATGGATGTTGGGGTTGGGATCAAGAGTGCCCAAAATTGACAAAATCAATCCACTATCTCCACTACTTGTGCACTTAAGGTGTTCACATCATTAGAGGACCTTTCAAACCATTTTCGACCTTTACAACTTAATCTAGAAGCCTCTAAGAATTTCCATGCCGAATTAATTCCAATTTGCGCGAGGAATGTGGAGAAATTCACTTTTAGGACATATACGTGACTTTCCTTCATAAAACCTGCATATACTCAGGTTTCCTTCACAAGAGCTATGTATGCCTCTCAAAACTGAGTTTTCTCAAGAGTTTTGCAGCCCTAATCTTGCATCTGATCAGTTCCAAACTTCCAGGACTTGTTTATCTACTTGGGGGGCATCTCCTAAAGTTGTAGAACCTATGAAAACCCATGACAAGCCTCTAATAACAATGAAAAAAGTATCCCAAGTGTCATTTCCAAGTTGACCTAAAAATCCTACAAACATAGGTTGGTAAGGTTGCCAACAAGTCCTTCACAAGTTGCAACACCTCTGCAACATCATCAGCATCATCATGTGCCAAACCATCACTGCAACAAGTCATCTCCATGAACACAAGCAGGAAGACCTAGATGAAGATGTAATATGCCAACTCAACAAGTGTTCCATCACAAAAACATGAATGACAATTGAGCCATCATCTCCATCACAGGTAGATCTGCATCATCCACCTATAGCAATATCAATAGTGCCTCTAATAAATGCACATGCTAACATATGCCAACACAAGACAACTCAAGGCAACACCTCCATGAACACCACTAGCACATGAGGAACCATCAACCACACCAATGCCATCATCCGACCACTTTAAAAAGTTTGACATCAATGCCAACATAACCATCTCAATTCCAACTCAACTAGTTGCAAAGCATGCTACAATGAAGGCATCCAAACATCTAGTAGATTACACAGCGTTGACATCAATGCCAACATAAGCTAGTTGTCATCATGAACCAATGCCAACATCATCTAGTTGGAACCATGCACACCATAATGCCAATAATATCCCCCTTTGGCATTGATGGAAACCACACATGACCTCTAGAACAATATCCTTTGTCACTTCCCCTTTGACATCAATGGAAAAGGGACAAATCCATCTGATAAGGCAGAAAATTGTATCACAAAGACTGGAGCAACTGATCTCTACATGTCTGAAATATAATGCATATCAACCGACATCCATGCCTCCTCATCATCATCAAGCAACAAGCAACATATGAACCAAGCAACATTCAGATCAGCATATCCAACCAATAACCTCCAGAAGCAACAACAATAATCACAATTGTAAGCAACATCAATGATATGCAACAATATGCACCTGAAGCATCAATCAACATTCTCCATATAGCAACCACATAGCATCATCATCAATAGGAAACATCAATCTCTTTGCCCAAATAATGAGGTCAAAACCCAACAAACATAACATAACATGAGGCACATCATGAACACCTCCAAGCAGATCATAATGCCAAAAATATATGGCTAAAGTAAACAAGATCAAATATATGTTCCCCCTGAACACATGTCATCTCCAATATCATCTCGAACCTGCAATGAACTGCTTCCACTGCAAACAATGCTCTCTTTTGACAAATAAAAGCACCATATGGACATAGACTCCACATGACCATGACTAAGTGACATATTATAATGAAAATAGATGGTTTTAGAAGCGACATAATACCTCATACATACTCTCATATGATCATAACATTACCTCATGACTATATGGCCCAAATATACATACATACAAGTACATGGCTTCATGAGAATTTTACATGGATATATCAATAAATACATGGTTGTTATCATCATCTCCAATGGACCAATGACTTAAATACATAAAATATCATGACTATTACATCAACATTAGCCCATACATGTGGCTATAATAAACTCCATGACACTCCTCCATAACAAGCCTATCAAACATCATGACTCATCATACTAAGGATTGGACTCTCAACCAACATAAAATGATGAATAAATAACAAATACATGTTGTAATGATCATCATATGACATCTCATACATGTTTGGTCCATGTCTCATGTCATCTCTATGCATCTTGTACCAATGATCTCATTGCATGCATGGTTGTACAACTTTTCAACCAACTGTCAGTAGAGACCAAAAATTTATATATGGTTGAAAAATGTACTACTTTCACTCAGGAAACATATGTAAGGAAGTTACAAATAACTAAGTGAAAATGATGAAAAATATCAAATAACTCATGCAAACCTCATACCATGCATATCTCCCCCTGAGCTCAATATACCTCCAATAGACAGTTTGATCTTGTGGGCCTGAAAGTGCATGAAGCTCAAATGAACTCATCATATGTTGTTGTAACATCTTATACTCATCAAGCTACCATACGCTCCCCCTGAGGTTATGCACCTCTCATGAACTCTGCAATCCTCTTGTAAATATGCAAGAAATAATCATGGATTGTAGGAGGGGATGCACTTCACTACTTGAAGAATTATTGCTCCTTCTTTCTCCACACGGTCTTTGGCTGCTTTTTTTCCTCCTTTATTGGTTTTTTGGTAGGTCCTCTTTGTTTCTATTGCTCTTATTTATTTTGTCTTCGATAACATGGCAACAAATAGTCTCTTTCCATATGGCCAAAGTTATGACATGTGTAACATTCTACATGGCCAAGATATGTAGCAAGAGGATTAGATACCCTGCTGCTAATGCTAGATATAAACCTTGCATGAAATGTGCTTCTCCTCCATCGATTAGACCTGCAATCTATTGCCTTATGTCCAAAAAGGTTACATGAATAGCAATAACCATAAAAACCATGATTATACATGTTGGCTAGTCTCCTTGGCCACTGAAATCGTTGCAATCTCCTCTGATTTGATTTATACATTCTGCTTTGGCAATTAGTAGCAACATGCCCAAATTTGTGACAGTTGTAACATTCTACATTATGCACAAAAGGAACAAAAGGACTTTGATTCCTTTGGAACCTTACAAATCTGCCACGATTATATCTTAGAGTAAATGATTTTTTTGATGTAGGATCTCCCTGAGAATTATTCTTTGTTGCTGCTGGTTTTGCTGCTTGATTAGCTATTGGTTCTACTTCTTATTTCCTTTGTTCTCGCTCTTGCTATTGGTATTTTTTCTAGAGGTTTCTTGGGTTCTTCTTTGTTATTTTTTCCTACATGCAAACTAGACTCACCCTTTTTAAATCCAAGACCAGATTTATCCAATGGTGATCTTTGGATCTCAATCAAATTATCCAAGGCCATACTACTCTTCTCCATATTTCATTGTTTTCTCAAGGAAAACTTTTCAGCTTCTAATTTCTTTCTTATTCTGCTAACTTAATCTTTAAGCTGAAAATCTCTTCCTTGAGTTTGGCCTCCTTATTATCACAAATCTGCAATAATTTTTCTTGTTCCTTGTTAGTCTAGAAATATGCACTTTTCTTCTTAGTCTAGAAATCTTAGATCTAAGACCCTTAATATCATTATCATATTCATTAGGAACTTTAGCATTATCAAAATCTGAATCATCAAAAGTATAACTTAATAGAAAATCATTAATATTTATACCTTTGGGTTCAGGGTTTTCTAATTTCTTCTTATCATCTATTGAATCATGTGCACTAGAATAATGAGACTCTTGTGGCTGAGATTCTTGACTTTGTAGGCCCTTCTTCTTATTCTTCTTCTTGTTTCTCTTCTTCTCATTCTCCATATTGTTGTCGGTACCATCTCCAAATATGGATTCTGGCTTGTCCCGCATTTCCTTGGCATATTTCAAACCTACTAGCCTCTTCATATCATCATCATGAAGATTCTTGTAGTTTATGACTCTAGCTTACGCATCCTGCTCCAAAAATTTAGGTGTTATTGGATCCCTTCCACATCCTTCACATACCAGTCTCCAAATTTTAGATCCATTAGACAATTATTGAGATTTAGTATTTTTGTGCCATACCTTGTAATTTGCAGCAATGAGGACATCCATTCTGATAAAAATAAATAAATTAATTAATTAAACATTAAACATTAAAAAAAAAATTAATTAATTAAAAATAAATAAAAATAAAAAATCAAATTTCCAACTAACCCCAACTCTACTCTCCAGTAATCAAACTATAACTAAGAGCCCCATTCTGATACCAATTTTTGGAATCCTTTGAGCACTACTAAGCCGGGGGGGGCTGCGGCGGGGGGGGGGTATGGGGGTGTGAATCAATATTGTGACTTCTTAAACAATTTTACCAATGTAAACTTCTCTATTGAATCACATATATTAACCAACAATACATTAGATTATATCATGCATATAAACCATATAAGAATCTTAAACAAGACAACAATGAGAGAAACAATAATCAACACATCAAAAACACATCCACATTTCACTGGGCAAAAAACCACTCTTGTTGTTGTTGTGTTTCTCTGAGTCTTCTATTAAGAAAATATAGTCTTTTATGTATATTGTTGACTCTGATCAGCTAGGAGACTTGACCTTATATACAATCATTTGACTCCCATCATCTTGGAGACTCAATTCTATTGATCAGCTCGGAAGACTATGTTCTCACACTGATCTACGAACTACCATCCGCTAAAAGCCACCATGATCAATTGATCCTCACCCAACTTCGATTGGATTATCCAACTCCAGTTGGATTGAGAAATTTTTCCTTTCACTGAAACTTCACAATCACTGCTCCACACCCATGAATTCACTGCTCCTCTACTCTATGTGGACCTCGTTTCATATATTTTCACACTGGATCCCAAGACTTTCTGCTCAACTTGATTCAGCTCTGCAATATGATCTCCAACAACAAGACAATCTCATCAAATCAAAATAATACCACAAATATTCTCTCTACTCTAGCAAAATGGTGGCCACAATCCATCCAATAAAAAACTGAATGATATCATCACCAACAACATAAACATATCACATACTCAACCTTAATATCAAACCCTCACTGCAAAATACAATTGTTGCATACTATAATTAGCAACATACAACACAATGGCTATGTGCCAAATGCATCAGCAGCTCCTGATAAAAACAAAAATTAGAGTTTCCAACAAATTATACTCCAACAACATGAAAAAACTCTCCAAACAATCTTTACTACATCATCCTCAAATATGATCTGAATACTGATGCATTACTTCAACAATCTGCTCCATTCACTGCCATTTACACTCATTAACTGAAGCAATTTTTCTCACAACTAGGTCTGAAGCATATTCACACTATGCAACCTTCTCTTCCTCACATACTCTCACCATCAACCAATCTCTTACTGATTGGTGAGAGAGAAAAGCGCATCTTACTGATATAGATGGTCAACACCAATATCTTCAAGCTTTGGTCAAGGATTCAATTGAAATGTTAGAATAAAGGAATATTAGGAACCGGTTGCATTATGAAACTTTGCAAAGCTTTGTTTGCAAGAGGACATGCAAAAAATCAGGTGTGGGGGAGATGTTGGGCCTCTAAATTGTCTTGATCTTGCCATTCATTTTCACACCATACCACTTACCCATTAGTACCATTTTTACCATTTTTCTCCACAAATACACCAAAACTCCCTCATACATGTTTACATAATCTATTATTATTATTTCCTTTATCTATAATGAATTAAGAAGAATTTTGTTTCGTTTTATTTATGATAGTTTTCCAGATCAATTTATGTAGTTTTGTCCAACTTTTTGTAGCAAACTTTGTGATCGGGATATTAGTGCCATTCTAGAAGGAAATCATGCACATGGATTTTGTTTCTAAAAGATCCAATATGGATTTTTGTTGGTCAAAGTTGACCCAGCTTGCATGTGTGAACGCATGAGATCAAAGGAAAAATGCTGCATTTTTTACCAGTCAACTTTGGATACATTTTCTGATCAAATGGAAATGAATTTTAAAAAAACAAAACATGGGTTTTTTGCAAAATGAGCCAATTTAGGACGTTAAAGGGCAGTTTCCTCAAAAATGTTTAGTTTTTGAATATTTTCTTGGTTCTTTGAAAACATATTTTATAAATTGCATGGGCAAATGGTTTGCTAATGTGTCATTCAAAAGCACAGTCAACAAAGAGGCAAGAACAGGCTATGTTTTAGAAAATTCGTGGCAGGGAGATAAGCTTGATAATATATGAGCTCATCTTTGATCCTAAAATCCATCAAAAATATATTTTATTCTCAAGATCTCATGGCTAGATTCAAGCAATGCAATTTTGAGGTTATTGTTACTTCAAAGCTTTATAAAACACTGTAATCTCTTTGATGAAAGGGGAGGGTGTGTATCTTGATTTTAATTAATGATTGCATTGACATTGCTCTGTTAATCAAGCTTATCATATTTATGGTTTCATTTTAATGGAAGAAGTTTGTTGTTGATTTAAAGTTCGTGTTTTGAGGTATAATCACTCGTGCTTCTCAGGAGCCACCCCTGCAGAAGTACGAGATAGAGTAGTTTGGTTCATATTTAGCATTTGTTTAATTCTTTATGCTCTATTTTATTCATATCCATAATACATTTTTTATAGCGTAGTTTTCGTTTACAACTTTAGATTTGCCTTTTTCTTATTCGCTTTGTTTCATTTGCAAAAATCAAGGGTTTTAGTGAACCATAAAAACAACAAAAACATTTACTTTTAGTCTTACATTCACTTTTCAGAAGTTTGCAATAGATGTTAAGTATGCATAATGAACTCTAATTGATGTACACTCATTCATAGGCTTTCATAGTTAATTATCATGTCCAACTCCTCTTAGAATAAAAAATTTAATGCCTTGCTTGTAGAATAGAAGTTTAATGCTTTAGTTTCATTGTGTCTTAGATTGATGGTCAATTGAATTTCTATATAATAGATAGTTTTCCTAAACCAAATTCATTTTCATTTAATTTAGAGTTAGAACTTAGATTTAAGAATTTTTAAAAGAAGGATTGTCATTTCAATTCAGTAGATTAAAAAAAGTCTATTGCTTTCTAGTTTAGATCCTAATGTTTTCCATAGGCTAAGCTTTTATTGGGTATTGTCTTGCTTTAGGAAGTGTTGTGTGTACTGATTTTAGATGTTATTTTATAGATAAGAACATATTTTAAGCTTTTCAAATTCATTTCAAATGAACTAGATTTTTATTATATCAAAAGCTAATTCCCTAACATATATAGTGCAAGTATAATTCACAAGAATACGAACATTGCTTCGTTATAAAATCATAAAGGCAAAAATATTTTCTTATCTTGATAATTACTTGTGATTTATTTGCAAACTTATTAGCTTATTTTATGTTTTCTTTTATGATCAAGCAACTACCAAAAACATAAATACATGAAGATCAAAACAACAAGGAGACAGGATGTAGGCTCTTAGCCACGAAAAAACCCCTCTTGTAGGGAAAAACCCAAAAATTATCTTCTCTTCCTTCAAAACCAAATCAAATGAGACAATAAAGACCCTTCGCCTAAGATAAATATCTTATCCAATCCACCAAGTCAGCCTCCTAAGATGGTCCTTCCAAGATGACAAAGAACAACTTCCAGTCAACAAGAGTCAACCTTCTTCAATACTGCATCAATCACATATTTCTGCCTCTTGCATCAATATTTCAGCCTTTACTACAGACCTGCAATTTCGGCCCCTTCTTGCAACTCAGAATCTCGTACATATGAGCTAGAAACAATAGAAAATGAGTTCCTTTCCTTTGCTAGGGTTCCTCCTTCCTTCATTAGGGTTTATTCTCTTTCTCCAAGCCTTTGTCACCTTCTTTTCTTTCCTTTGCACTCCCTTTCAATTGTAGATCAAACTCTTATTTTATGGATGCTCAAATAGATTGAATGCACTGCTAATATATAGTCTTTTTGTGTGGTCGAATTCCCTTTATGAGGCCGACTTGAATAGAGAGCAAGAGACTTAGAGGAGGAGCCATATTTGACCAAATTACATAAAATAAATTTTATTCTTTGATAAAAAAATGCCTAGTAAGGGACTGTTACATGATGACAAGGACAATAATCATGATATAAACCCCAGAAGCACACAATGGATGCTTTGACCTAGAAATATAATAAATAAAGCATGAAACCCATGCTCATAAATAATTTATCTTTGACAATAATTTTTATTTTTCTTTCTTTTGAAAAATACAAAAGAATTAAATTTTATCATGAGCTAGATATCAATTATAAATATCGATACTAGTTACATTTCTCAACATCTTTGACATTTAATGACAAGTAATTTAACTCACAATTAAATTACCCAACACCCCTAATGCCAACACCCTTGCAGCAAAGCAGGCATGAGTAGTTGGGGCCAACTAAAGGAGTTCATAAGTCAACCCTATTGTGTTCACCCATCACATCGACATCAAAACAACCAAATACCAACTAGAAACAATAGTATTTGGATTATTTATCAACTATTATGATTTCCTTAATGCACAAAACAAGATAGGCTTGAGGTAAACTAGCATTACCTTATCTTCTAGTGCTCACAGAGATTAAAAAAACAAACGGAAATAGAGAAATATTCGATATGCCACAAACATGTTCTTTTGAACCCATTTTTCGACTCCTAAGAGAAAGATAGGGACTATGTCTTTGCATGATAGCAAATCCTCAAAGCTAAGATTGAGCCCTTGGCCTGCAATGGCCGATGGGAAAGAAACCCAATAAGAGTAAACCCTAGTCTCCAACACAAACTCCATTCTCCCAAATCATGCATGATTTAACTTAAAACCATGAAATTACTATTAAAGTTATACTCATATTTATTTACAAGGTGACTTACAAAATTATATATATATGTTCTTTCACTTCAATGGATAATTTTACAAAAGAAAAAAAGTTATAAATTTGTATATAGCAACAAAAGAAAATCATACTTATCAACAATCAAACACTTAATGCAAAATGACAATTAAACTAAAAATATATATAATTAATAATCAAAACAAAAATGAACAATTAATTAAAAAAGAAAATAAACTATGAAACAATTAATAATAAAAAAATAACAAAACAAAAAAATGAATAAAAGATGAAAGTCGCAAAAAAAAATAAAATTCAATGATGGAATGAAGATTTTAGGAAAGTTATTATACACTTATTCTTATCTCAAACTAAGAAACAATTAATAAAAAAAAAGAATGAATAAAAGATGAAAGTTGCAATTTTTTTTTAAATGATGGAATAAAGATTTTAGGAAAGCTATTATACACTTATTCTTATCTTGAGGATGGTATCCTAAGTAAACTAGTTGATTTCACTTTTGGCAACCTAATTTTAGGATATCAAGTGAGCCCAAAATATTCACAAAAATACAACTAACCTAACCTAGGGACTAGACCCTAGACAATCTACTTGTACTTCACACTACTCAACCACTAAAGTTTAATTTATACTAAATGTGCATATTAATTCGCTGAAAATGTCTTATTCGTCAAAGGCGTCTCTATATCAACCTCAGGTGGATGTATCGATGTTGAATTTTTATTTTTTTTATAGATGGATGGCATCGATTGTTTTTGAGTGAATATCCTTCGTCTAAGTGATCGAGTGTCCTGGATTGACAACGCATCGGGTGTTGGGCAGTGACGGAAGGTTGAGCATCACCATTGTGGTTGAATGCCTCAGTGGCAAGAATTTTTTCTCTCTTTTTGGTGATAATGGTTGGTGTTGCTCTCAAATCCAATTCCCTTGCCTACCTTATACCCACGCACACACCAATTGTTATATGCGGCCCAACTGGCGACGTAACTAGTGGAAAACCCAAATGGTTATGGTGGAGACTGCTAAGCGGCCTCTGGAATCATATTATTCCCATACACCATGAATCATCTAGAATCATTGTATTTAAAAAATAAATAGAATAAACATTATTATTCCCACACGCCATGCAAGTAATCTCCAAATTACTGATATAAGCCATGCCCATGAAAATGAAACTATGACAGAATACACACACACACACACTAATCATGTTGTGAGTCATTTTAATGACGACGTCCTTCATGATGAAGAATATTTGAAACAGACAGATGAAAGGGATGGCAACAGTGAGGAGTTAGGACTATGGTTGACTAAGAAGAGCACTTTTGCAAGTCTATTTCTCTAGGAGAGAGACTTTATCTAAGCGAAGGATCAAGAACATACCATTATCTCTCACATGTGCAAGGGTTTGGGTTCTTGCAGCAGGGGCCAAAAATTGAAGAAGTTACAGGTGAGCCGAAATTGTAGAAAGAGAGGTCGAAGTTGCAGTCTAGGTGTTGCAGGGCCGAAGTTGAAGACAAATAAGAAGTTGCAACTCTGACTTGAAAAAGAGTCAAGGTTTGACTTGGTCTTGGAGGGTCTTGGTCAAGGGTCGTAAGTCTTGGAATTCGTCAATTGAAGATTCTATAAGAAGAAGAATAATTATTGTGGGTTTTCCTCTCAGATGGAGAGGTTTTGACCCTAGATGATTGCTTATATCTTGTGTCCTTTGTGTTATTGTTCTTATGGTTTGATAGTTGTTTCATGAAGAAAATACTAATAATAATCAAGTGAAAGAACAAGCTAATCAAGTTAACTAAAAATACATAACAAACAGTTATCAAAGTGAGGGAAATCACCTAACCTAGTTGCCCCTAGATTTCTCAACATGGTATCAGAGCTAAGGTGACAAGACAAGGAAAGGAAGCTAAAATAAGGAGTATCAAAATGAATATCAAGAAATATCAAGACATTCACATCGTACCATCAAGAAGACATTCACAAGGACCGACTACAAGCAAAGAAGACCTCAAACCCTAACTTATCAAAAGAAGGGTTTCTCACTTGAAGCATTCTTGGGAAGCTCTCACATCATCATCAAAGAAGATCTCAAGGGCCCTACCTAGAAGGAATACACATTGAAGCATCTTGAAGTTTCTATATCCAAGGGAAGTAGGAAGAAGATTTTCCATCATCATCAAGCAATTAAAGTCATCTCCCCCTGTTGTGCCAAGGATCATTTTGAAGGAAGACATCTTCATCAACAAGACATCTTCCATTATTAACATCATATCATCAAAAAGGCATCAAGTTGAAGATATTGTCATCAAGAAACATATTCATTAGACAAGTAAGTACCTTTATAGTTATGACTAAATTTTCTATCAAAATGACTTCATTTTGCAAGGAAAGCAACAAGTTGGTTGGGTCAACAAACTTTCTGCATGGAAGAAGAGGACAGATTTGATCCTCATAGAAAATGAATTCGTTGAGCATGTTAAGGGTTCAATTACTAAACCTCCAAAGGAAGAAACTCAGGCTCAAGCAAAGTATATGAAAAGGGAAGTAAGGGCTCAAAGGATTCTCATAGAATCCATCAAGGATACCCTCATACCTTATGTATCAAAGTTGGAGACATCAAAATAAATATATGACAAGTTAGTAGAATTTTTCTCTGTAAGTACAACTGGAGGAGTGATATCTTTGAGGAACAAACTATACAAAATGAAGATCTCAAAGGAAGATGGAATAACCCCATATTTTATGAAGGTGTC
This sequence comes from Pinus tabuliformis, assembly GCA_031772625.1. Classification (NCBI taxonomy): domain Eukaryota; kingdom Viridiplantae; phylum Streptophyta; class Pinopsida; order Pinales; family Pinaceae; genus Pinus; species Pinus tabuliformis. The sequence continues at coordinate 661,256,659 of CM062810.1, read as the reverse complement.
ATAAATAAGAGACCAACTACAAGAATTGGGAGAAATAATGGTCGATAAAGAAATTTCCACCATAGTGCTCAATGCACTTCAAGGGAATGGGGCAACTTCACATCTAGCATTTTTAGAAAGAAGGAAGCCACCCCATTCAGCGAACTTTGGTCAATAATTTCAGGCTTTTGTGATCCATATTGTTATCAGAAATGTATTTCGGAATAATCATATCTTGGTTTTTGAGTCAACGTTTCGAACCATCTATTGTGGTTCATCCTCGGGACAAGGATGAAAACACAAGATCAATCATTAGGTATAAAAAGCAGAAATGCCTTAGATCCCAAAAGTAGTTGTTGGAAATTTAGTTAATAAATTTAAAAAATAAATAGTTTTAAGATGAACGTAATGTATAGTTAGGTCAAAAAAATATTCAAATTAATTAGGAAATTATAAAATATTAATTGAATAAAATAAATAATAATACTAATATTAAAGGGCAAGGAAAAACAATTAAAGAAAAAGGGTATAAAATTAATAAACTACTAATATGTATATTACACAAAGGTAAAAAAAAAATGATAATAAATAAATAAATAATAATAAATATAAACTGATAGTTCAAGATGAAAGGTTAGGAAAAAAGAGAAGGTCAAAAGAAAAAAACTAATTAATATATTATTAAGGGACAAGTCTTAATAAATAAAATAAATTAAATTAAAATAAGGAACATAGAAGAGCTACAAAATAGAAAAGAGGAAAAGAATGGAAAGGATCAATAAAAAACAAAACCAAAAGAATGAAAAAACATGAAAACCAAAACAAAAAGAATAATAAAATTATATTAAAAACCAAGAAGTCAAGACGAAAGGGCAGGAACCCAACTCCTACTTAATTTCCAACCATCATCCCTATTGAGATTTCTCGCATGATTTTCAATTTCAATGGCCTCCCGTATCTTCCTATGGTGAAAGTGATCAACCCTAGCAATGACCTGGGAGTCCTCAATACAGACATGGTGTGTAGTTTTCTCTGCATGATCAGTTATAGTTGAGGATCTGGAACACCTGCATCTGATGTCTACAGCATGTTCTTGAATACGACGATTGATGGAGCGACTTGTTTCCCTAATGTAGGGAATCCCACAAGAGTAAGGGATTGAATAAACCCATTTCATGTCTTTAGGGTCAACGGGTCCTTAACAGACACAAGGGAGCTTCTAAAGGTACTAAGGGGGTTAAAGGTAACAAGGATCTTATGATTTTTAAGGATATGAGAAATCTTGTCAGTGACCCCATGGATAAAAGGAAGTTTAACCATGGAAACAAGACCATTTATAGCATTTTTAACCCTGGGTCCCTTACTAGCTCTTTGAAAAGCCCTAAGACCTTGATGTCTGTTATAGCCATTATTTTCGAAGACCTTCAAAAGATGATATTTCTCCTCCTCAAGGTGACTGCCATAAAAAATACTTAAGGCCCGTGTTGCAAGAGTATTAAGAACTCAAAATTTCTAGGTCAAAAATTGGTGGGAGCTCGCATTTAATTTATCAACTAAATTTCCAATGGTTACTTTTGGGAACTGAGGCATTTATGTTATTTATACCTAATGATTGATCTTGTTTTTTCATCTTTGTCTTGAGGATGAACCACAATAGATGGTTTGAAACGTTGACTCAAAAACCAATATGTGATTATTATGAAATATGTTTATGAGAACTTTGGTCGTTGTGTAAAATTGAAGAAACCAGATTAAAGGAAAAAAGCGCGGTAGGATCAAATGAGCAAGTTCAAGAATTTTCTACCATGGCTAGGAGGAAAGAAAATTTTGGAAGATTTGGTCATCAAGAAAATAAATAAATAAATAAAATGTCGAAAATCCAATGTTATGGTTGTCAGGAATATGGGGATTACATGAGAAATTGTCTGAAATTCAAGAAGGCCAACAAGAGGAAAGAAATAAATGAAGCTCATATCACCGAATAAGTGGAAGAACATAATGAGAATAAATCCAAATGGATAGATCTTCACTATTAGTGTTTCTCCAATGCATATCTAGGAGAAGTAGGAGGTGAAAAGACCTCCACAATGGAAGTTAATATGAGACGCATTATGACAAGATGAATCTTAGTATAAGATGGCATCATACGGGAAGTAGAACATTGAAGCAAGAGTTGAAGACATCATTAGAGAATCTTGAAAGAATAGTTGAAGTAGAACTCTAAATGGATATAGCAGTCATCATATAAAGGAAGTAGCTCTTGGTAACCTCATGCAGTACATATGGTTTAAAGAAAGTCATCTAGCATAATGGAAGAAATTCATCATACATCGCCATCATGAGAAAGGAGAATTTTCAGGATGAGGATAATCTAGATCCTCTATTTAAATACTCATTAGAAGGTTCACCTCTACTTGGAAGAAGCAAGTGTCTCGTCGATCATTCCACCTTGTGTGGGATATATTGTTTAGAAGGATGATGGTGTGGTGACAAAGGATTGCAACAGGTCAAGTTCATTGAAGTACTTTCATTCAAGGAAAGGAAGTTGTTGAAGGAAGTCCAGATGACCAAAAGAAGAAAAGAGGTATGTATGTATATATTTGATATTTAAAATCATGTCATCATATATTTGCAGAAAGCATGGGTAAATGTTCTACCTTGAGAACATGATCAATGATCTCTTTCTTTGGAAATATGCATGAAATCATGGTTCACATATTAACAAAATGAAATCAACATAATATGAACTCATATGGAATTTGAGGTGGTTGACAATCAAGATGAAGGAACTATGGATGGAAGTTCCTAGGAAGCAATATGTGAAGAAAGAAAGAAGAGATCATGAAAGATGCAATTATGGTCATGTAAGATGAGGAATCAACATCTAAAGACTAAAAGGACCTGATGTGACATCTTTGTGGAAAAGGTATGAAGACCTTGATAAGGTCTGTAAAGAAAGGAGACCCTTGACATAAAAATTCTTGGAGGTGTAATTATGAACACGGGGTGTTTGTTATGCAACCAGCTCACAAAATAGAAGAAAAGATAGATCAATGACTTAAAAATTAGCCTCTTCGAGGGGGCAACCTCCTTTACATAAATGAAAAATTATTGGATGATACAAATGATAAGACCTACTTGTATATATAGGAGTCTAAGGGGTCACAATATAATCGGAACATACATAAGAATAATAATGTAAGGGCACAACAATAACAATAAGGGGCTACCACAACAATAAAAATAAGGGGAATACACTAGTATTATATGGACCTAACATGCCCCTCTCCTTCAAAAAGTGTTGTCTTCAATGCTTGAGTAGTTCTGGATGTTTTTGTATAAACTTCTCATCCTCCCATGTGGAAGCTTCAATAGGTAAGTTCTTCCACTTAATGAGATACTCTGAAATTAATCGATTTCGTAGTTGTCGAGTTCTTGTTTCCGTGACTGATTTAGGCTCAAATTTGATTTTTCCTTCTTCGTCAAGTTCTACCAACATTGTTTGAATTTGGAGCTTGTCATCGATAACCTTCTTTAAGCAGAAACATGGAAAACTAGGTGTACTCAGGAAGACGCAAGTAGCTCCAATCTGTATGCCATAGTACCAATCTTTTGCAACACCTTGTAAGGATCATAGTAATTGGGTGATAATTTATTATCCTTCTTAGCTTGCTTGAGGGACATTTGTTTATATGGTTGTAGCCATAAAAATACCCAGTCGCCTACATCAAAACTTATTTCACTGCGATGTTGATCTACCTGTTGTTTCATTTGATTCTGCGTCAGAGTCAAGTTATCCTTTAAGAGTTGGAGAACTTGTTGTTGATGCTTGATGTGATATTCTGCTACTTGAACCTTAGAATTTTCTCTTAAATATGATGTGATGGATGTTGGATGATATCCATACAGTGCCCATAAATGGGGTCATTTTTGTTGAGGTATGGAAGAAAGTGTTATACCACCATTCAGCTAGAGGTAACCACTTGACCCATTGTGTTTGTTTATCATATACAAAGAAATGAATATATCCTTCCAAACATTTGTTCACTATCTCAGTTTGCTCGTTAGATTGAGGATGATAAGATGAGATATGAGCTAATTGAGTACCAATACAAGAAAATAATTCTGTCCAAAAATTTCCCGTTAAAATGGGATCTCTGTCACTTACAATGATCTTTGGGTTTCCATGTAGATTTTGAATTATTTCCATAAATGCAATAGCACCTATACTGACTTTAAAAGAATGATATAATGCACAAAAGTGTGCATATTTGGTAATTCTATCAACTACCGCCACGATGACACTCTTTCCTTAAGACTTGAGTAAACATGTGATAAAATCCATTGAGACCTCCTCCCAAAGTTGACTTGGAATGACTAAAGGTTGTCACAGACCCGGGGTCTTGATTGTCTCAACTTTATTTTGTTTGCAAACCAAACATTCTTCCATGAACTTCTGAATATCAGATTTAAGGCCATCCAAAAAAAAATCATTCTTGACCCTATGGTAATTTTTTTTAAATCCTGAGTGCCCTCCTAAGGGAGAGGTGTGCAATTCCAAAAGAACCTTTTCCTTGAGTTTGAAATTCTTACAAATATATAAGCGATCTTACCATAATGAATCATTTTTCTAGCTAAATGTATCAGATGTGCGGAGATTTTTCTGCAAATTTTGAATGAGTGTCCACACCTCTTCGTTATTCTTCCATTCATCCCTTGCTTCAGTATTACAATCAGGTTGGATAACAGAAATGGCACAAAGAAATGCTTCCACATACAACATTTTTCTTTCATTTTTTGTAAATGATTTCAAAGTCATAACCCAACATCTTTGTGACCCTTTTTTGTTGCTCTTCTGAAGATCATATTTGTTTCAAAATGTAATTAATACTATCATGATATGTTTTTACCTTGAAGTGTCTTCCCATTAGGTAATGCCTCCATTAATTTAGTGCATGTAGTATTGCCAACATTTCCTTCTCATAAATAGGTTTGCGTAAATAATTTCCTTTGATTGGACGACTTTCAAAAGCAACGGATCTTCCTTCTTGCATTAAAACAACACCAACTCCATTTCTTGAGGCATCATGTTCCACAATAAAAGTTTTTGTGAAGTCTGGTATAGCTAAGACCAGTGCTTGGCACATTGCCTCTTTAAAATGTTCAAAGGCGTTAGTTGGTTCTAGAATCCAAGAAAATGCATCTTTCTTCAGTGTTATTGTTAGAGGTGTTGTTATTCTCCCATAATTCTTAACAAACTTGAAATAATACCCTATCAACCTAATAAATCCTTGAAAACGTTTTATGGTTGTGGGAATTTTCCATTCCTTAATGGTTTTAATTTTGTTAGGGTCTACCTTAACACCCACATGAGATACAATATGACCCAAATATTCCACCTCTTGTACTCCAAAGAAACATTTGGAGGTTTTTACATATAATTTTTTCTCCTCCAAAAGTTTGAGCACCCTCTCAGCATGTTGAACATGATCCTTCCAATACTTGTAGATTAGTATATCATCAAAAAATACTAAAACAATTTCTAAGGAAGGGTATGAAAATGGAATTCATCAAACCTTGAAATGTGGAAGGTGCATTAGTAAGTCCAAAAGGCATGACAAAAAATTCGTAATGACCCTCATGAATTATAAATGTTGTTTTTGAAATGTCTTCAGTCTTCATTCTAATTTGATGATATCCTGAACGAAGATCCAACTTGGTGAAGTAAATTGCTCCATGTAATTCATCCAACAATTCATCAATGGCATGAATGGGAAATTTATCTTTAATAGTGATCTTTTTGAGCTCCCTATAATCGGAACACATATGCCATGATCCATCCTTCTTGTGCACCAATACTACTGGAGCAGAGAAAGAACTTTGACTAGGTTGAATTATACCAGCCTCTAGCATTTTTGCAACCATATGTTCAATTCCACTCTTTTGGGCATAGGGATATCTGTAAGGTTTGATGTTTTGAGGAACAATTTCTAGAATCAAATGAATAGCATGATCATAATCACGAATAGGTGGGAGGCCTTTGGGAGTCTCAAATACATTAGAATGATAGTCCAAGACAATTTGGAGATCTGGAGAAATAGATGATTTCGATGTTTGAACCTATAGTGAGAATAATTGTGTAATTACGCCCCATTGTTCTTTATTCAAAAGCTTTTTCATTTTATTAAAGATGATTATATTTCATGTTTTCCATGTGATATCCCTTAATTCAACTTCCTTTCCTTCCCAAAAAATTTCAAGAAAAGTTCTTGAAAATTAAAAGCTATCGTCCCCAAAGATTGTAACCAATGGACTCTTAGTACAACATCAGCACCACCCATTGGAATGGAAAGCATTGGACTATTCAATACATATTACCTCATGGTTAGCTTGATATAATGGCACTTTCCAGAGAAATTTATAGTTCCTCCATTTGCAACCATCACTTGACACTTTGGTGTTGGATATAGGAGGCAATTCAATTCCTTGGCTATCTTACAATGAACAAAATTATGGGTACTACCTGAATCAATCAGCACTATTACCTTTTTTTTCTTGATATATCCTTCTATATTGAGAGTTTGAGGAGTTGTAATTTTTTCCAATGCATTACAAGATATGGTTGGATTCATTTCTTCTCTCTCCGCGGTTGGTTCCTGGTGTATAAACTCCTCTTTTGATGTTTCTTGTTCATTTTTTCCTCCTTCTCACAATCTATGTCGAATAATTTCTTCTTAGCACACGTATGACCTTTAGTGTACTTGCTATCACAATTGTCACAAAGCCTTATCATTTGTTTTTAATCTAATTTTTTCTATGGAGTCCATTGAGGTCTTGTATAACAGCCATTTTGCGGAGCTTAAGGTCAATGATCCCTTAGTTATGCAACAATCTTCTCTGGGTTTTCGGCAATGGGCTAAGTATACAAGTCGGCTTGGATGCAATTAAAGGTATGAGAGGATGTCATATTCTATGATTTCCATTAATTAATACTCTCCACCATCAGGGATTCTTCAATTTGTCCAGTATTGGGAGAGGACAACATTTGCCTCTAACTATTGCTTCTTGGCCTCATGCTTGAGACATTGGCCTCCCTGATTTCTTTTAGGCAGAATGGGAAATTATCGAAGAAACCTATGCCAAGCAGGTATTCTATGGATTCCACACCCGGATAGACTTGGATGGGTTGGACATATATTCGATGGCAGAACAGTCATCTAAAGCTTATGAACATATTAATTCTTGTACACAATATCCCCCTTTTTCTAAGCTGGTTGTTAGGCTGTGGGGGTAGGAGGTGTCTCTTAAGTTATTATGTTTCACATGGCTTACTCTCCATAATCGCATCCTCACATGGGACACTTTATGTAACAGCCTTAGTGAAAATTCCATGTAATAAAAGTTAATAAAGGAAAAAATAATAACCACGGTTGATGGGACACTTATTCCAAGTTGAATGTTGGGTAAAACATCCTAGTGTGGATGCTCATTGGTTTATTATGGCTAAGGAAATTGGCAAAGGCAATGGCTAAGGCTTTGGAAAGGAAAAATGGCATTTTTGGCACATTCATTTATGAAAATAATGAAAATTAGGAGAAATGGGAGTTGAAAGGTCACTAGTGCACGTGAGGAAGAAAATGAAGGATAATAATGGAAAATGAAGGAAATAGAGTCATCATTAATAAAAAGGCTTCTGAGGATCAGTTGGTAACCTTTTGTCAGTTCAATTTTGGATCTGTCTCATTATTCTCTCTCTCTCTCTCACTCTTGGACACTTAGTGTTTTCTTGGATCATTTTGGCATTGGATCAAGAAATGTGAGAAGAAGGAAGGAGCAAGAAAGGAAGAGCAGGATCAATCAGCTACAACAGTATTCTTTGCAGGTATCGATTTTCATGTGTATCTTCCATGCTAGATTTGGCATGCATGGTATTGTATGTGGTTCTTTTTTTTTTATGGCATGGGATTTTCCAGGAGTGACATTGTTTTCAGCCTGGCCTTTCCATTTCCGGATATCCATGGTGTGATGGGGTTCTCAATTTTTGGTTGAGTTAGATTGTCGAATGGATTCGAAGTTGAGTGAGGTGGATCTCCGAATGATAGAGCACATGGCCTAGTGGTCCTTGAATTGGACTGTGGATCACGGTAAAGCCACTTGCCTAGTAACCCCTGAGCTAGACTGTGAGTTGTGGTAAATCTAGGATTGTGTTTCCTCAGTGAGCCTAGTAATCCTTGCCAGTGAATGGCAGGATATACGGTAAAGCCAAGAGGTGGATTTCTCTCCATTTGGCCTAGTAATCTCGGGTTGGGATATGCGGTAAAGCCTAGAGAGTGGGTCTTTGTTTAGGGCCTATGATCCAGTGTGGATTGCGGTAAATCCTGAGAGATTAGGAGACAGGAAAATTCCTCACAATGTAGGTAGAGAAATCCAGTGGAATCCATGCTTGTTTGGCCTAGTGATCGGGTGGAGATCATGGTAAAGTCTGTTATTACATGTTTAATGTGGTGGCCTAGTGATCCAGGATGGATTATGGTAAAACTTGGTTTCTATTGATGAGGGTGAGGTTGTTTAGCCTTGGGATGCCCTAGTTGGTTATTTTGTTTTGAGTCCCACATTCATGCTTGGAATATGGCATGGGGGTGAATGGTTGAAGAGAGACTTGGCTCAAACATTCTATGGTCAGGTGGAATGTGGTAGTCCCATCCCTGGTTTGGATTTTGCATCATCAATGTGAGGTTATTTCTCCTTGTATTCTTATGAGTATTACACTGATTTATATGTCGATCATATGGTTGTGATTTCATTGGTATTTATGTTACTATTATGCTGGTTATGTATGTGTTTTATGACTGTGGCTATGTATGGCTCTCATCATGTTTTTACTTGTCAATGAATGGACAACATATCTTTGACCTAATAAATGATAATGTAGCAAATGATATGAGGGAACAATGGTTCTTAGAAATTCTCTAATAAGTATGAGATCCCTATGCTTAAATTTGATTGTTTACACATGTAGATTACATAGTTTTTATATCTTTGACGAAACTCCTATCATGGATAGTAGGGGTCTAGTTAAGGGTTTGTTCAAGTATTTACTTTGGCATAATTAGTTCCCTATCATCTTACTATTCTGAAGGTGTCATTCAATTTTGGGCAGTGACCTAGGCTCTGGGCCTGAAAATGTGGCTTAAATCATAGGGATGCTGGCTCAACACTGAGAAAAATAGTCTGTGGATGTTGGATTTCCTTGTCATGAGAGCATCCATAGCCTCCTGGATGCTGGTAGCCCTATAGCATGGGAGCGTCCAGAGGTCAAGTGGTCAAAAACTTCAGTGGGACCTAGGGGTTAACTACCTGAGTGGTTGGGGTGGTTCCTAGGAGTCCTGTAGCTAATGTGGAAGGTTTGTATGTTGTTTTTATGTCGATTCCACTTCCTTAAGGTCACATAAGAGGTTGAATCCAATCATAGTAGCCTCTTGTCACATGTTTTCCTCAACTGGTCGGTTACTTGGGTAGATGTGGGAGGAGGGCGTTACATAGTGGTATCAGAGCGGATTGCGCTCTCTTTGGGTCATATCTGATACCAAAAAGTGGTATCAGAGCATGGTTCACCACTTGGACTAGATGGGCAGTGTGTTGGTCATGAATTCATGTCGTTTTCACGTGTGGTTAATCATCCTTGTGGTCTATGTGCTTATGCATACGCATGGTGTCAGTCATGGTTGTAGTGATTTCACCATGTGAATGAGGATGTTGTTGTTATGAAGTATGTCGTCATGAGTGTATGGTTGGTTAAATGTTGTTTATGCTTTTGTACTGTCAGTGTACATTGGTATGGTTGTGTTGACATGTGTGAGGTCATGGTATGCGTAGTTGATATGGTCATGCATTGATGTCTAGACTCTAGCTAGACTGATGGTTACATGGTTATATGCTTATGTATTTTATGTCTATGTGTTGTTATGATTATGTTATACATGTATCACATTGAGTTGATGATCTTGCAGATGAGATATCATCCCCCTGAATTATGCCAAGGCACATTGGTTTTTTGTGATTTGGTTTATCTGACATAGTATGCCTTGCAGGAAAGAGATCAAATAACTAACAAGATGGTAGACTACAAAGACTCCCCCCCTATGAATTGGATGAGCAACGTAGTGTTGGACACTCTTTTGATTTGGCAGACACATGAGAAGCTTGAAGGAATAAATAAGGAGTTGTAAGACAGACAATGAAAAAATCATACAGGCACAAGAGAAATAAGCAAAGGTTAATGCAATACTTCTTCAAAGGTTTTCAGAATTGTAGAGACAAGGGCCACTACGGATCAGCCATGGATAGGAGGACATAATTAATGGGGCATATGGTTGTAGGTCTCATGGTTGTAACAGGTCGAATAGAGATGACACGATTAAAGATGGAAAATTATTGGATACTCTTGAGAGGAGAGGTGATGGATACAGGTATTATTCTAGTTTTGGTTCTGATAGGCAACATGATAGTCATCGTTATCATCCTTACAGGAGGAGTGATAGGGTATACTTGCAAGATTATTTTAAGAAAGCAAAGTCGCCTACTTTTGATGGAGATGTGAAGAAGTCAGAAGATGCAAAGGATTGGATACTTGGGATGAAGAAATTCTTTGAGTTTCATGAGTACACAAATAACATGGCGGCCAGAATAGTTATCTTCAACCTGAGAGGTAAAACATACATCTAGTGGGAAGATCTGAAGCGGGTTAGAGACATCAGGATAGATGACTTGACTTGGCACGAATTCCAGAGGATTTTCAAGAAGAAGTACTTGTCAGAAAGGTACTACAATAGTAAGGCCAAAGAATTCTATGAGCTAAAGATGGGGTCAATGATAGACGAAGAGTACACGACTGAGTTCCTGGAGCTATTGAGGTATGTATAGTATCTTAAAGATGAGAAGGCTAAAATTAAGTGATTTGTCAGTGGATTTCCTTTAGCATTTAGAGATCGGATTGAGTATGATGAGCTTCGATCATTGGAGGAAGTTATTGGGAAATTGAAGCATTGTTACGAACAGTGAAAGCGTAAGAATGAATCTCAACAAGGATGGAAAGGAAAAGGTAAATGGCAGCCGAAAAGAGCAAGGTCTCAGAATGTGAACGAGAAAGAAAATGTGGCACCACAAAAGAGGTTCAATACAACTAGACATGGACATGGGTCACGACAGCAACATAGAGGTGAGGGTATGGGTTTGTTTGAGTGTTGGACATGCAGTAAGGAGCACCTTAAGAGAGAATGTCCACAAAATCAGGGTGGTAGGCCTCAAATATATAGTGCATAGGAGGCACAAACTATTGGGGATGTTGGTTAGCGTTTTCCTCGTATTTATGCAGCATTGGATAACAAACAGTCAGACCATCAGGCATTTATCATTAAGATGGACGGTAAGCTTTTTGATCAAGTTATTTCTATTTTGATTGACCCTGGATCTAATTATAGTTATCTTTGTCCTAACTTGGTGGATAAGTGTGGTTTGAGTAAGGAATTGCATGCAAAATCTTGGTTAGTGCAGTTGGCTACAGGTACAAACAAGTGAGTTCATAATTGGGTAAGAGCTTGTGCATTTGATTTGAATGGTATACCTACCACAACACATTAGCATGTATTACCATTCGGATCATACAGTATGTTGTTGGGCATGGATTGGTTATATCTAAATATAACCAAGGTGGATTTTTATGACAAAAAAATTGAGTGCTTGGATGATAATGTAGAACCAAGAGTCTTGCAGGGAAAGAAGAAAGCCACATCAATTAGGATGGTGACAGTTATGCAAGCAAAGCGCAGTCGCATAAAATGGTGCTTTATTTGCAACACACATTTCTAGTGATAAAGGTAAGGAAGTTGAGGGTGCATATGTTGAGTAGGTACCCAATTCTACAGTAGTTTTAAGATGTATTTCCTGAGGAGATTTCAGAGTTTCCACCTCACAGGGAAGTATATTTTTCTATTGAGTTAGTGTCAGGGGTAGCTATAGCATCAAAAACACCTTACAGGATGAGCACACATGAGTTGGTAGAGTTGAAGTTGCAATTGAAGCAAATGTTGGATAAGGGATACATTAGGCCAAGTGTATCACCTTGGGCACATCGGTTGATCCAGGAGGATCCATCGATCCAATTGCACATGTGTTCGAAGTGTCGCCATCAATATTCATGAGTGTCATTCAGCGTCATCGTCACTTCAATTCAGCTTCGACAGATCGAAAGTGTTGGTAATGATCAGGTTGTTCAGGTAATGTTATGGTTTCATGGCATTCAGTTGATGTGGTGTTGTACCTGGTTGTCAACTTATGTCATCGACAGTTCCGCCAAGCTTTGGTCGACGACATGTGTTTTGTCGTTCGACTTTACAGGATTTATGGCTGATATAGTTGATTGTGTAAAATGATTCGAGTTAAAGTACTTGGTCAACAACATAGTCTTGTCGTCATCAACACCAGTGTCAGTTTCAGATGTGATGGTCGTCGTCGTGAAATGTTGATGAATGTCGCACAGAGACCACAAGGATGTACAAGGGTCGATCATCTGGTAAAGGCTTCAGTTTCGCCGATGTTGTTGTGCAGAGCCAACATGGGCCTTGAACAGTTAAATAAAATTGTTTGCTTAAGCCTAGACCTAAACCCTAACTCCTAAGTTATCTTATTCATCTTTGCTATCCTAAGAATTCTAATGCATTCTTTCCTAAAGTTCCAACCCTAATCTAATGCATGATGCATAAATCTTAACCTAAACCATGTATTAAAGTCCTAATACATTACATCTATGTATTAAACCTAAGATACATTCCTAAAGCCCTAATCCTATCACCTATTACATTCTAAACTACATTAAAAAACCATATAAACCTAGCTCTATAGCTCTCGGCCAAATCAAATGGCAAACAAAACAAATAAAATGCAAATACATTGCAATATAAAACAAAACAAAGTCCTAACCGCACGGGTAGGAGACCGCAGCGGAGGACCATGTGACCTCTGCAAAACAACCGTCAGAGTTAACCGCAATCCCTAAATTGTTATCGTAAACCGTATCGGGACCACGTTTGCATGTGAACATTGTGGGATAATCGTTGAGGCGCAGAAGACTGCCATCTCTTGACCGCGCAGAAACATTGCCATGTGAACACTATGGAGATAGTTGTCAAGGTTAACAGTCAGTGGGTTAAGTGGGTCGTTACGGTTAGGCGTGGCAACGTTATGTGAGCGTCGGGATAACCGCCACCACCAACCGTCATGGTGAACGGTCAGTGTAACCGCCGGAAGAAAGGACCTGTTCATATGCGAACATTTGTCCATCGCGCCGTTAAAAAACCGTTTGCGGTTTTCGGGGTATTATAATGTTATTTTTGGGTTTTTTATGTTGTAAATGATTTTTAATTAATTCCAAGACCATGATAAACCCTAAGGTGGAAAAACAAACCTATTCAACCCCAGAAGTTAGCTTGTTCATCCCTAAATCAGTCAAAGGATGTTATTATGCATTTGCAGGCCTTTAAGAGGCAGATTTGTCCTTTGAAGACAAGGGGGAGTGGTTTTCAGTTTTCATGTGCAGGTTCTGGAGGTTAGAGGCGGATTTTGTTTTCAGAGTTTCAGGAGCATCAGCAGTCAGATTTGGAAACCGTAAGCGGCATTGGAAATCTGGTTCAGAGAGCTATCTGACAACAGAGGTCATAATTTCCTGTGTGCAAGTTCAGTTTAACTAAATCATTGTGTAATCCACTTCTTCTTCTCATTCCTAATAAAACGGTCGCCCATCTTGAAAGCAGACCCGAAGACGTAGTCCATCATGGACAAACTCTGTAATAAATATCGATGTCTGGTATATCTGTGTTTTCGTTGTTTACACTTCTATTTTGCATATTAGCTATGGTTATTCAACTGTCATAAATTGTTTTTCTTCAGCAGTTTTCCTCGTTTTCTGTGCTTTCGTTTATCATTCAATTCACTAATGGCTAATCAATTCTACAACAGTTTTTAGTATATGATCATATCAAATCATCGGTATTGTTTGTGAAGAAGAAGGATGGTACTCTCAGATTATGCATTGTCTATAGGCAGTTGAACAAAGTGACCATCAAGAAAAAGTATTCGTTGTCGAGGATTGATGACTTTTTCGATTAGTTGAAAGGAGCAATAGTTTTCTCTAAGATCAACTTGAGATCTAGATACCACCAAGTACACATCAAAGAGGAGGACATTTCAAAGATAGCTTTCCGGACCAGGTATGGGCATTATGAGTTTGTTGTAGTTCCATTCGGTTTGACTAATGCTCCAGCTATGTTTATGTGCTTCATGAATAGTGTGTTACGTCTTTATTTGGATAAGTTTGTTATTGTGTTCATTGATGACATATTGGTATATTCTAAAAATGAGGAAGAGCATGTCGAGCATTTAGCAGCGGTGTTGAGATTGTTGAGAGAGCATCAGTTGTATGATAAGCTCAGGAAGTGCAGTTTCTTTCAGACTGAGGTACATTACTTGGGAAATGTTTTCTCCAACGAGGGAATTGCAGTAGATCTAGAAAAGATAAGGGTGACTCATCATGGAGTGGGTAGCTCCCAGGAATGTGGATGAGGTAAGATATTTTATGGGGTTGGCGGGTTATTACAAGAGGTTCATCAGGAATTTCTCGCAGATTTCTTATCCTAGTATATCATTGCAGAGGATAGGTAAGAAGTTTGACTGGACCGAGGAGTGTGAGACTAGTTTTTGAGCAGCTTAAGCAGTTATTGACACATTCTCCTTGTTAAAGATTGCAAATCTAGACAAAGAGTTTGCAATATGTACATATGCTTTCAATAGAGGACTTGGTGGAGTCCTTATGCAGGATGGACAAGTGGGATGCTATGAATCATGAAAACTAAATGAGCACAAGTAGAACTACTCAACACATGATCTTGAGTTAGCAATGACCATACACACATTGAAGATGTGGAGGCATTATCTTCTTTGCAAGAGGTTTGTGCTTATGAGTGATCACATTGGGTTGAGGTATTTGTTTGACCAACTAAATCTGAACGCTTGGCAAGCTATATGGTTGGCCACGATCAGTGAGTTTGACTATGAGATCAGGTACATCAAAGGAGAGGAGAACAGGGTCGCAGATGCTCTTAGTAGGCGGATACAGGTAAATCACTTAGCACCTATGAGCTCCTATTGGACAGACTTTCAGGATAGGATCTTGTCGGCAGGTCAACAAGATGTCAAGTATATGGAGATTGTGCACAAGTTGAAAAATAGTACAGGTACAGGTACAGGCACATGTGGTTGTACAGGTACAGGTTCAGGTGCACAGGATGTGGACTATTGTCTTACAGCCGATGGATTGGTCAAATTTAGAGATAGGATATATGTGTTGAACAACAGTGAGCTTAAGAAGGTGATCTTAAGGGAGTTTCATGCGAAACCATATTTAGGTTGCCTAGGCTATCAGAAGACATTGACCGTAGTGAAGTAATTTTATTATTGGATGAATTTGAAGAAGGATGTAGCAAAGTTCGTGGCTAGGTGTATCGATTGTCAGCATGTAAAGGCCAAGTGTAAGCATCTAGGTGGAATACTATAGCCAATTGCGATTCCAGAATGGAAATGGGAGGTCATTTCCATGGACTATATCACAGATTTTCCGAGGAGAGTGAGGCAGCATGAATCCATCATGGTACTGGTGGAAAGGTTGACAAAGGTTGCGCACTTCATTCTAGTGAAGTCTACATTCTCAGCTAGTGATGTACCACAAGTATTCATTCAAGATGTAGTCAAATTGCATGGAGTTCCAAAGAACATTATGTCAGACATGGATGCAAAGTTCACTTCCAACTTCTTGAAGGAGTTGTTTGCAAGTTTGGGCACAAAGTTGGCCTTCTGTACAACTTATTGTCCGCAGACATATGTACAGACTGAGAGGATCAACAGGATATTGGAGGACATGTTGAGGATGTACGTGATGCATTAGTAGCAAAGTGGGAAGATTATCTTCCACTGGTAGAGTTCGCTTATAACAATGGGTATCAGGAACCTTTGAGATTGGGTCTATTTGAGGCATTATATGGGCGGAGTTTCAATACTCCCATCAGTTGGAGTGATCCAATTAACAAGGTGTTGATTGGACCGGACATGTTGGCGGACATGGAACAAGAAATGCAAGTTATAAAGAAGAATCTAAAGGCATCATAGGATAGGCAGAAGAGCTATGCAAATCGGAACAGGTTGTTCAAGGAGTTTCAGGTTGGGGAATAGGTGTACTTGCGCATCAAACCAAAGAAGAACTCCTTACATATTGAATCATGTGCCAAGTTGGCACCACAATTTTGTAAACCCTTTAGTATTGTTGAGAGGATTAGGCTAGTAGCCTATCGACTTGCACTGCCTCTAATAGTGAAAGTCCATGATGTTTTCCATGTGTCATTGCTTAAGAAGTATGTTAAAGATGTTGATCATGTGATTGACTGGTCTGTATTTCCATGTGTCATTGCTTAAGAAGTATGTTAAAGATGTTGATCATGTGATTGACTGGTCTGTATTTCAAGTGGAACCAGATGGAGAATTCCAACCGGAGCCTGAGTGTATATTGCAGAAAAAAAAGGTGCTCGTGCTCCGGAACAGAGCAATCGAGCAGGTTAAATTACAATGGAAGCACTTTGGGCTTGATGAAGTTACATGGGAGATGACGGATCAGATGCGGGCTATGTATCCTTGATTGTTTGTTGGTTGAGGTAAAGCAATTTTGGTATGGTGTTTTGGTATATGCATTTGGTATATGTTTTGGTACATGTTTTGGTGATGTTTGGTCTGTCATGCCAGTTTGCTTTTGAGCAGGGTGATCATTGTAAATACGCACTTTGGGCCCGATGAAGTTACATGGGAGATGGCTGATCAAATGTGGGTTATTTATCCTTCATTGTTTGTCGGTTGAGGCAAAGCAGTTTTGGTATGGTGTTTTGGTATATGTATTTGGTATATGTTTTGGTACATGTTTTGGTGATGTTTGGTATATGTATGTATGTATATGGATGTAAATACCACCATGAGATATGTTATAAACTCCAAAAATCAGTATGGTTGTCATGTCATTATGATGTTATGTTCTTATGTTGTCATCTCAGTTTTCTTTTCAGCAGGGTGATCATTGTAAATACGTACTTTGGACCTGATGAAGTTACATGGGAGATGGCAGATCAGATGCGGGCTATTTATCCTTCATTGTTTGTCGGTTGAGGCAAAGAAGTTTTGGTATGGTGTTTTGGTATATGTATTTGGTATACGTTTTGGTACATGTTTTGGTGATGTTTGGTATATGTACATATGTATATGGATGTAAATACCACCATGAGATATGTTATAAACTCCAAAAATTGGTATGGGTGTCATGTTGTCATGTCGATTTACTTTTCAGCAGGGTGATCATTGTAAATATGTACTTTGGGCCCGATGAAGTTACATGGGAGACGGTGGATCAGATGCGGCCTATTTATCCTTCACTGTTTGTTGGTTGAGGCAAAACAGTTTTGGTATGGTGTTTTGGTATATGTTTTGGTACATGTTTTGGTGATGTGTGGTATATCTAAATATGTGTATGGATGTAATACCACCATGAGATATGTTATAAACTCCAAAAAGCAGTATGGGTGTCATGTCATTATGATGTTATGTTTTTATGTTGTCATGTCAGTTTGCTTTTCAGTAGGGTGATCATTTTAAATATTACATCAAGCTATGTTATAAAGTTCCATGAGCAGTATGTTTTCTTCCAGTATTTTGTTGAGATATAGGTGTGTTTGAACACCAAGGATGGTGTCCCCCAAGGGGGAGGGTTCTGTAACATCCTTGGTGAAAAATTCCATGTAATAAAAGTTAATAAAGGCAAAAACAATAACCATAGTTGATGGGACACTTATTCCAAGCTAAATGTTGGGCAAAACATCCTAGTGTGGATGTTTATCGATTTATTGCAGCTAAGGAAATTGGCAAAGACAATGGTTAAGGCTCTGGAAAGGAAAATGGAATTTTTGGCACATCTATTTATGAAAATAATGGAAATTATGAGAAAGGGGAGGTGAAAGGTCACAGGTTGCATGTGAAGAGGAAAATGAAGGAAAATAATGGAAAATGAAGGAAATAGAGGCCTCATTAATAAAAAAGGATTTTGAGGATCAGTTGGTAACCTTTTGTCAGTTCAGTTTTGGAGCTCTCCCATTATTCTCTCTGTCTCTCACTCTTGTACACTTAGAGTTTTCTTGGAGCACTTTGGCATTGGATCAAAAAAGGGAAAGAAGGCAAGAGGAAGGAAGCAGCAAGCAAGGAAGAGAAAAATCAAGCAGCTACAGTAGTATTCTTTGCAGGGATCGATTTTCATGTGTATCTTCCTTGCTGTAATTGGCATGCATGGTATTGCATGTGGCTCTTTCGTTGTTATGGAATGGGTTTTTCTGGGTGTGACAGTGTTTTCAGACTAGCCTTTCCATTTCCGGATAGTCATGGTGTGATGGGGTTCTCATGTCTTGGTTGAGATGGATTGTTATATGGATTTGAAACTGAGTGAGGTGGATATAAGAATGATAAAGTACATGGCCTAGTGGTCCCTGAACCAGATTGTGGATCACGGTAAATCTACTAGCCTAGTAACCACTAAGCCAGACTGTTGGTTGCGGTAAAGCCAGGATTATGTTGCCTCGGTGGGCCTAGGAATCATTGCCAATGAATGGCAATGATATACAGTAAAGCCAAGAGGTGGATTGCTCTCTGTTGGGCCTAGTAATCCCGAGTTGGGATATGTGGTAAAGACTGAAGAGTGGGTATCGGTTTAGGGCATAGTGATCTAGTGTGGATTGTGGTAAAGCCTGAGAGACTAGGAGACAGGAAAATTCCTCACAGTGTAGGTGGAGAAATCCAGTGGCATCAATGCTTGTTTGGCCTAGTGATCGGGTGGAGATCATGGTAAAGTTTGTTATTACATGTTTGTTGTGTTGGCCTAGTGATCCAGGATGGATTATGGTAAAGCCTGGTTTCTACTGATGAGGGTGAGGTGGTTTAGCCTTGAGATGCCCTCGTTGGTTATTTTGGTTTGAGTCCCACATTCATGCTTGGAATATGGCACAGGGGTGAATGGCTGAAGAGAGACTTGGCTCAACCATTCTATGGTCGGGTGGAATGTGGTAGTCCCATCCCAGGTTTGGATTTTGCATCAACAATATGAGGTTATCTCTCCTTGTATTTCTATGAGTATTATACTGGTTTATATGTTGATCATATGGCTATGATTTCATTGGTATTTTTGTTGCTATTATGTTGGTTATGTATGTGTTTCATGACAGTGGCTATGTATGGCTCTCATCATGTTCTTACTTGTAAATTAATGGACAATGTATCTATGTCCTAATAGATTATGATGAAGCAAATGATATGAGGGAAAAATGGTTTTAGAGATTCTCGGATAAGTATGAGATCCCTATGCTTAAATCTGATTGTTTACACTTGCAGATTACATATTTGTGATATGTTTGACGAAATGCCTGTCATGGCTAGTAGGGGTCTTGTTAAGGGCTTGTTCAAGTATTTACTTTGGCATCAATGTTCCCATGTCATCTTATTGTTATCGAGGTGTCATTCAATTCTAGGAAGTGACCTGGGCTCTGATCCTGAAAAAGTGGCTCAAATCCTGAGGACATTGGCATAGCACTGAGCAAAATAGTCTCTGGACACTGGCATGCCTTGTCATGAGAGCGTCCAGAGCCTAGTGGACACTAGCAAGCCTATAGCATGGGAGCGTCCAAAGGTCAAGTGGTCAAAAACTTCAGTGGGACCCAAGGGCTAACTACCTGAGTGGTTGGGGTGGTTCCCAGGAGTCTTGTAGTTGATGTGGAAGGTATGTATGTTATGTTTCCGTCGATTCCACCTCCTTAAGGTCACATATGAGGTTGAATCCAGTAACAGTAGCCTCTCATCACATGTTTAACCCGGTTGGTCGGTTACTTGGGTAGATGTGGGATGAGGGTGTTACACTCTACTAAAGAAAGGATTTATCGAGCTTGGAAGATGTTCCTTCTGTTGGGTAGTTGTGGATGATTGTCACCATCTATTCATACTCTACCCATTCACTAGGGATATCTGGAAACGTATGATTTCTCTTCTAGGAATACAAATCATAGCTTATATGTCCTCGGTGGCTTATTAGATTTGCTCATAGGAAAGCTAAAATCAGACTTATAGAGCAGTCCCTCTCTATATTATCTGGGGTATTTGGCGGGCTCATAATGAATACATTTTTGTTGGATCAGCCCTAGATTCTCTATTGCCTTCACTACATATCGTTTCACATTTAATGGAGACGGGTCCATTAGTCCCTAAGTCTTCCCCTCAGAATGCAATTTTTGTAAGATGTGAATCAATTTCATCATATTTGTTATTTTGATGGGGCTTCGGCAAGAGGGCGGTGTGGGTGTGGAGTCACACCTCACATAGATCATTCTATATCTTTCCGCTTCTGTTGGTTTGGGGGCCTAGGTGACAATATTCGTGCTGAGATGTTGGAGTTATGGGGCGCATTACTAGTGGCCCTGCCTTGATAGGGTCTGGATGGTCGGTGATTTCCTATCTACTATCTGATGGATCCAAGGTTGTTTCGTTGTTCAGATTCCAGCTCTTCATAATTGGATGCAACGCATTATTGTCCTCAAGAATCTATTCTCGGTGGTCATCTGCCAGCACATTTACAGAGAACAGACCTCTGAGGTTGATTCCCTCTCTAAGAAAGCTCTGGCTCTTCTGCCTGGTTTTATGCACTATGAAAAGGGTGTGGTTGGTTCTATTTTGAGCGAGGGATCTTTTGTATTGTTCTGTGTGTCCTCGGGCATTTTCAGACCCTATTGACCTGCATTTTTTTCTCTGTTCAGCCTATGTTAGGTCCCTATTTCTTTCAGGCCATCTCATGAGGTGTACAGGGGTCATTTTTGTCACTTTTTTTTTGCCATACTCTACTTCTATTTTCTCCTCAGATGGTTGAATTGTTTACTCGATCATTTACCTCTCGATGCAGAAGATTGGATAGATGTGGGTGACACCACAATACGCGTAATTGGTTTGATATCAGTGGTTATGTCTGTTGGTAGTTTTTTTCTTTATCTACATTATCTTTTTTTACCGATATATAGTGTATGGCGTTGGTCGGCCTGTTGACAACCAGACAAGTAATATTTTCCCTACAAAAAGCGAACAAGATGTAGGCAAATATAAAACATTCTTTAATGAAAATGTTCAGTTTTCTTCCTCCTTGAAAAAAATATATACAGGAATCTAAGGGGTCACAATATAATCAGAGCCTACATAACAATAATAATGTAAGGGCACAACACTAACAATAGTGGGCTTCTATGGGGTACAACAATAACAATAAGGGTAATACACTAGTATTATAGGGATCTAATAGTGTTGATGTTGCAAGCAAGCAAATGTTATGATGAAAGGCCTTCACAAGAGGTAACTTTAGTTTAATGTTCATTTTTTATTCTTGAGCAACCTTTGGATGGGTTGATACATGGCTATCAAAAGAGAGTTGTAGATGTCACCTACAACTAGAAATTATGTGATTGGATGGAACATCTTGAAAGAAACATGACGTGGAAGAGATAGTAGTATGAAGAAAAGCCAGATGTGGCCTAGAAGCTTACTTTCCGATGAAGAGAAGGATGACATGAATGATGTAGCTCGTGAAGCAAAGTGATGGATGGATAATACCCTACAACTAATGAAGGCTCCATTATGAAAAAGGATGAACTTCATGACATCAAAAGGAGGAGTCCCACAAGCAGTTGAGAGTCCCATGATCTCCACGTATAGCATAAAGTTGTTGGAAGCAAGTCCCCGATTAAGAGGTAGCTTGGACAAGTCCTTGAATAAGAGGGAGCTTATGTACATTCCTTTTATAGGAATGGGTATATCCTCCCTATTGGAGAGGAAGAAATAGACACATCATTCTTGTCTTCACTTTGGGAAGAAAGAATGGATGATTAGATAAGCATTTGGCATCATATACTCTCTGAGGATGAGGTAGGCCATTCGAGATAAGAGTAGTCAAAGAGGACCGATATTCTTTGAGGACTGGGAATCCAAGATAAAAAGTCTTGAAAGTACATACTCTGTGAACCCCCGGGTGGGGTATCTACCTTGAGAGACAATGATGATGGTGTTTATAAGTCATTGTTATCACCAACATTGTGCTCTGATCTCGTGGAGAGATGGAGTTATTAGTCAAGGCCTTGCTATGTGACAACGTTCATTGATATGATGCTAAACAAATGGGTTACCAATCTAACTCTTCTTATGAGAATTATCCAAATTGAGAATGTCCAATTACCTTGTATGGATTATGAATACCTCCCCAGTTAAGAGGGAGTGTTGAAATATGTAACTAGGTTCGGTCTTCATAATGACATGTAATCATGATTTTATGTATTTGATGTAATGAGAAAAATAAATTGATTGTTATTCTTGAGGCACGGGTTTCATGCTCAAGGAAATTTATTTTTATAGTTCAAGCTCCCATCAAGAGCTTCTAGGGTTTGTCATTGTGTCTACAAGTCAAGAAAGTCATTGTCGTGTATGAAAGACCCTTCTTGAGCATGTTAGATATTGTAAAGAGAATTATTTGAGTTAATGTTAGAGTCAAAAAACCCTCAAAGACCTCGTCACAATGCAATGAACAAGTCGGCCTACACAAGCAACAAGTCGGCCTAAAGACAGTTACAAGTCAGTCTAAAGGCATGGACAAGAAGCTTATATAAAGAAGACTTTGACCTCACTTTGAAGACAGACTTCTCTCACTCAAGCTCAATCACAAGAGAAAAAGTGTGAAGTAGAAGAGGACAAAGGAAGAAAAGAAGGACGAGATCTTTGGATTAATTTTGGGTGACTTCTCTCCACACATGCGAAGGAATTAGGGCTCCTCTTGCTACAGTAAAATTTGAGTTGCAGAAGTCAAATTAGGTCACCAAAAAGAGCATTTTTGCAAGCCAAGTTCTCTAGGAGAGAGACTTTATCCAAGTGAAGAAGGAAAGAGCAAGAATATACCATTATCTCTCACGCTTGCAAGGGTTAGGGTTTCTACAGTAGGGGCTTCAAATTACATAAGTTACAGGGGAGCCAAAATTGCAGAAAGAAAGGTCAAAGTTGCAGTCTAGGTGTTGCAGGGCCAAAGTTGAAGGTAAAGAAGTTGCAACTTTGACTTGGCAAAAGAGGCAAGGTTTGACTTGGTCTTGGAGGGCCTTGGTTAAGGATCATAAGTCTTATAATTCGCCAATTGAAGATTCTATAAAAAGAGAAGAATTCTTGTGAGTTTTCATCTCAGTTAGAGAGGTTTTGGCCCTTGTTGATCACCTATATCTTGTGTCCTTTGTGTTATTGTTCTTTACAGTTTGATATTTGTTTGATGAAGAAAATATTCATAATAATCAAGTGAAAAACGCAGCTAATCAAGTTAAGTAAAAATGCATCACATGTAGTTATCAAAGGGATAGAAATCACCTAACTAAGCTGACCCTAGATTTTTCAACGATTTTTGTTTCTAGTTTTGAAAGGGTGTGTAGTTGTGTTGCTTTTGTAGGAATAAAGTCGAAAGTTGATACCAATGTCCCCCCATGATAAAAATTAATTAAAATAATATATAATAATTTCCAGATCATTTAATGCTTTTTTTTTACAGAAATGGGTAGTGGATATATTAGAAACTTGGCCTTAATGCCAAAGAGTAGATTACAAAAGGTGAGTCTAATTCCAGAAGTGTCGTACAACCTTGCAAGACCGTGACATTTATGTTTAGCTCACATCTCTTTTTAGTTGCTACTATGCAGTCAATTTCCGAGATTTTCCCAAGATTGTGGATACAAACAAACTGATTTAACAGTAGGCAATAAAACATGACAGCTTTCTAAATTAAGGAATTGGTTCCCATATTTCCTGTTCGCCTCTGAGCAGGGCTCCAGCCGTAAGAAGAGCTGCTTTGTTAGCTTCGGTGTCCGCCTCCTTATTATTGGCTCTCAACACGTGATAGAAATTCAAATTCTGGAAAGAGTCTCCAAGGTCTGTAATTTTGTGAATCAGCCTTGCTAGCCTTAGGTCCATTGGCTTAGAATGAGTCACCATAGTGTTAATGATAACCTGAGAGTCTCCAATAACATTAGCCTCCCTGATGTTCAGCACTTTCAAAATCTTGAGTCCTTGGAAAAGAGCCAAAGCCTCAGCTTGAATGCTGGAAGCGATGCCCAAACCCCAGGCGAAACTGTGGATCCTAAAGCTAGCTGGATTCAAAATGACTCCTCCAGCTCCAGCTCTTCCAGGATTTCCCTTTGCAACGCCATCAAAAAATAGAAAGTGTCTCTAATGGTTTGCAATCCATCCCTGGAACTCTTCTGTTGTAGCCCTTATTTGCCATACTTTTGGGAGGGAGATACTCTTTGCAATTTTTTGGAACTGAAGATCGAGAGAGGAACCCCAATTTATATCTTGCTGGTTGAGACTTAAGTCATCTTTATGGTCTCTCAAGCACTCTTTTAACTGGCATTTAATTTTAACTACCACTAGCTTGGCGTCCTGTTCGCAGTTTTTGAAAATCCTTCTGTTTCGCTCAAGCCAAACCTGCCAACAGATAATTTTAGGGAGAAAAGACCAAGCAGCTCTGATAATTTTGTTTTTTGGAGGAGGACCAGGATACCTTTGCAGCCATTTATCAAAAAAATCAGGAATGAAGGAAGGCAAGGCGAAGCTGGAACTCAAAGGTTCCAGCAGCTCGATCCAAATCTGCAAAGTGAAGGAACATTCAAGCATTAGATGAGAAACGCTTTCCTGGTTTACCTTGCAAAGTCTGCACCTTGAAGGGCCGTGGAAACCTCGCTTCTGAAGATTATCGTCTGTCAAAATTTTGGAGTGGCATAACAGCCAGTTGAAGAAGTCGATTTTTGGTAAGGAGGGATAATGCCATATCCCTTTCCACGGCTCTGGATTCGTGGCCGCATGGGGGCGCTCACATAGCTTGGCGTATCCTTGAGCAACGGAATAACCACCAGCCTGCACACCCCAACCTCTTGAATCCCTGCTTCGCATCCGCGTTGGAGCCAATCCGTGAAGCTTGGAGAGCAGGACCTCTCGTTCCATAGACAAATCTGGGGGCGTTTCAAGGTTCCAGCCAGCCTAGCGTGAGTCCTGCCAGACTAAAATGTCCCACAGGGAATGCAATCCAACATCGTTCATCCATCTGCGCATCGCTTGGAGAGAGCGACAGTCTCCCAGCGGCTCATTGTTCATAATTCTGTCTGTCCAAAGGTTGATCCTTTTTCCATTGTCGGGAATCTAGTAGGCATGAGCGTTAATAAGCGGACAGGCTTTGTTGCAGAGCTTCAGAAAGGGCGAATTAGGGAGCGGCAGAGGGTGATCTAGACAGCGGGAGCGCTGGCCTTTGAAGTATTTTTTCCAAAGAGCTAATTGTGCCTAGCCAAGGTTAGGTGCAATAATTCTCCAGATGAGCTTAGCTCCCTTTGCAATATTATGATATCCAAGATTTTTGAAGTTCAAGCCTCCTTCCAAGAGCAGTTTGGAGATGGATTCCCAGTTGACTAACGGAATCTTATTCTCATTTTTCTTGCCCCCCTTCCAAAAAAAAAATCGAATGATCTCCTCCATTTTTCTGAGGATGCCAGTGGGAGCGAGAAGGACAGAAAACTGAAATAAGGGAAGACTGTTAAGGACTAATTTTATGAGAACAAATTTACCAGCAATGTTAAGCCAGGAAAAGCCCTAGGCAAGCAACTTGTTCTTGAATTTCTCCAATTGAGGGAGCCAATCTTTGTTGAAGGCTCTTTTAAGAAATACAGGTAGGCCTAAGTACTTGAAGGAAGTCCAGTTTGAGGAGGCTGCGAAACCAAAGGTTCTGGAAATGGAATTGAGCAAGCTGGAAGTGGTGTTCCAGCAATAGATATGGCATTTGCCATTGTTTAGTCTGCTTCCCGAAACCAAACAAAATTCATCCAAAACTCCTTTAAATCTGGAGGCTATAAGCACAGAGGTAGCTCCCAATAACAAGGTGTCATCCGCAAAGAGGGCATGATTTATGTTTTTAACACCTCTTGCTATACAAAGCCCAGCAATTTCCCGATCCATCATTTTTTTGTCTAAATAAAAACTGAGGACAGAGGCTTGAAGAACAAATAGAAGGGGTGAGAGAGGGCACCCCTACTTGAGCCCTCTCGTGGCTTTGAAGAAGTCGGAAGCTCTGCCATTTATTAATGGAGCAATCCAAGGCTCTGAAATGCAGGGCCAAATCCAATTTATAAATTTCTCACCAAATCCAAGCTTATGTAAGACTTTCAGCAGAAAACTATGCTTAACTATATCAAAAGCATTTGCTAAATCAAGTTTAACAACCATACCTTTTTCATTGTGACTCAGGCTTGAGTGAATTGCCTCATGGACCAGAATTAAATTGTCCACTATCTATCTACCTTGAATGAATCCTCCTTGGCTTTCCGGAATGACTTTGGGGAGGATGAGCTTGAGTCTGTTAGCGATGACTTTGGTAATCAGTTTGTAGCCAATATTACATAGCGAAATCGGGCGAAACTTGTTGAAGGTGTTGGCTCCTTTCTCTTTGGGGATGAGAGCAAGAAAAGCAGAGTTCGTGCTGCCTCCAATTTTTTGGCAAGCTTGGGACTTAATAACCATTTTGTACAGATCTTTTTCCACAATCGACCAGCAAGATTGGAGAAATCTGGCTGAAAAGCCATCCGGCCCAGGGGCTTTGTCTGGGTCCATGGCAAAGAGGGCATCCTTGACTTCGTTCTTGGTGACTTTAGCTTCAAGAAGGTGATTCATTTCATCAGTAATCAGGGAGGGGACCACGTCCATCATATCAGAGTTTTGATCCAGATTTATATCTTCACTATACAGGTTTTTAAAGTGAAGGGAGGCAGCTTTTTTGATGCTTGCATTGTCTTTGTGAATGATGGGGCCATCTTTGATTTCGGAAATGGAGTTGGAACATTTCCTTGCCTGAGCTTGTTTGTGGAAGAAGGAAGAGTTCCTGTCACCTGCTTTGAGCCAAAGGCTGCGAGACTTAAGTCTCCAGTACTCTTCCTCAGCTAGACAAGCCTTGTGATAGTTTTGCTGGAGCTGGGCTTCTTTGTCTAGAATCTCTTTTGTTATGTCAGTTGTTTCAGCATGGAGATGATGATTTTCCAGAGTGCATTGGAGTTTTTTCCTTTCATTGGCTGGATTGGGTAGAGATTTGGCCCAAATTTTCAAAGCCCTTTTCACTCTTCTGAGCTTCTCCTCCCAGACGAAAAAGGGTGAGCCTTTGACCGGCTGCATCCAGATGCCCTTAACTAATTGCATGAAGTCTAATTCCTTAGCCTAGAGTGGGCTAAATCTGAAGGGAATTGGTCTGAGGTCAAGCTGAACACCAATTCTAGCTTGATGTCTTTATGATCAGAAGTGTTGCATGGGAGAATATGAACTCTAACCTCTAATCCAAGCAGAAGAAAAGAACTTTGAAGTAAGAATCTTTCCAATTTGGCAACAACGTAGCCAGGACTAATTCTTTTATTAGACCAAGTATACTTACTAGAGATTTGCTTGATGTCCAGCAGATCCCAGTCCTGCATAAGGTCCTCTGCCCATTCCCTTGCCGGATCTCGAACAATGTTGCCTCCTCTCTTGTCTACTGATAAGAGAGTGAGGTTTAGATCTCCTGCAATGATGTTATTCTCTAAATTAACGAGAACTGTTTGGTTTCTTATGGATTCCCAACAGGCATTTTTTTCCCTAGCATTCATAGGGATGTACATGTTGAAGAGACTAATAATCTCTTTTGAGTCTAGATGCTGCAGTTTTAAGAGCAGCTAGTGAGTGTTGAGGGTCTCAGAAATGACTAAGAATTTGCTAGCGTTCCAAAGAGTGCCCAACCCACCGGAAGCCCCATGGGCAGAGATTTCTTTCACCTCACATTTTTTCCAGAGTTTCTTACTAGCTTGAAGGAAGACAGAGTCTTCCAGCTTGGTCTCCTGGATGAGGAGTATGTCAGGAGCTTATGTTCTTATTAAACTTCTGATGGCTT
The DNA here is from genome assembly GCA_031772625.1 of Pinus tabuliformis. Classification (NCBI taxonomy): domain Eukaryota; kingdom Viridiplantae; phylum Streptophyta; class Pinopsida; order Pinales; family Pinaceae; genus Pinus; species Pinus tabuliformis. The sequence goes on along the minus strand of CM062810.1, from coordinate 661,228,545 downwards.
CTTCTTTGATTCTTCTCCCCATACCTCTACAGTTCCAGGAGACTATCTTCATCATTTGTATTTCTAGTTGGCTCCCTTGGAGCCTTGGGGCTGGTTTCTCGCCATCTTTGTTTTTGATGCTAACAGCTTCTCAAGGGTTGGCTAGCTGCCTTGGAGCTTATCTTTGAAAGTTTCTTGCTCTCTTTTTTCCTGATCTGTTTTGCGGCCTCTTGTGGATCTCCTTATCGAAGCTTGGGATTCTCCTATTTCCCCTTCTTCCTCCGAGCCATCCGATTCATGCTCATCTTCCTCTACTTCGATAGTATTTCCTTTGGAACTCTCAGCAAGGCTTGCCCCCTTGGGAGAAGAGGGGGTACCTTTAGAGGGTGGGGTTGATTTTTGGTTGTCTGGATCCTGTGGTTCCTCTATTTGCGAGCTTAGAGGGGCGAATTTATTTTCTTGATCCATTCTGGAAGGGGGTTGCTAAGGAGGGGCCTGGAGGGGACCTCTTCCATTTGGACCAACCTGCTTTTGGGTTTTCCTGGCACGCTTGACCTGGTTCCAACCTTCTTCTTTACCCTTGTCTGGTTCCACATTGGTTGGGCATCCTCTAGCGAAGTGACCGTAGACATGGCACTTTCGGCATTTGAAAGGCAACTACTCGTAATCTAGCTTCTACAAATGAGTCTAGTTTCCTCATTTGATTTTTATGGCTTCCAGGAGACCCACCTCCAGATCTACTTCTACGTAGATACGGGCACAGTCATATTGATCTTTGTTGTTTGCCCAATCTATGAATTTCCCAAGGGTGTTTCCGATGTGCTTCAACAAGTCCCAGTTCCAACAATGCACTGGAAGGTTAGGGAGTCTGACCCACACAGGGACAGCCGTGGGAACATCGACTGCAGGGTCGAAATCTAGCGTCCATCTGTTGAGATACAGGCCCTAGGGGCCCATGAAATAAGGGCCATTCTGAAAGATCAGGTCCTTGTCGTCCTTTGAGGTGAATTCGAAGAGGAAGAACCCTCGTCCTAAGAAGTAAGAGGTGACGCTGCTCTTGATCAGAGGAGCCCAGTTCTTGTTGACCCAGGTCTCAGTGGTCTTAGGAGAAGGCCATAGACCGGTGAACTGGCCAATGAGAGCCTGCTCAACCAAGGAGAGGGCGACTTGAATTGGAGTCTCTGGCGGCAGGGAAATTTCAGGAATGTCTTCAAGCCTCTTGACAAACTTGGTTGCTTCACTCTTTTTCTTCTGCGGCAAACCAGCCAAGAGCCGAGAGAAGGCTTCGGCAGAAGAAGGCGGAGGGGGGGGGGGCGGAAGAGGGCCTGCCGGGGGCAAGCCCGGCTTACTGGCCCCACTCAGCAGCAGACGAGCGCACAAAGACGCAGGAACTCAAGACGGGAACGCAGGAACGGTGCAGGAGGGCAAAGGGCCCAAAGCCACGGGCCGTAGAGCAGAGGGATCAAGGGCACAGAGGCGTTGAAGCGCAGGCTAGGGCTTCATGGCAGTGCTCCAGGTCTCAATCAAAAAAATTAATATTGATCAGGACATTTAATGTTATATATATAATGTTCATTTTCACGATATAAACACACTAAATGTTTTTTTGGGCGATGTGTGGTGGCTCAATGTGGATTTGACATATCCTTTTTAAAACAAAAGTAAAATATTCTCTAAATAAAAAAACAATGTTGGTTATGATGTGAAAAAAAATGAAAAGAGATGTAAAAATACTTCACTCACTCGTAAATAAAATATTTCACCAAAGCTTGAATTTGTGGTGTCGAGACCCTCTTCTTCATCTCCCACCTCCATCTATGATCATCGGAGACTCAAGAGTTGTAATTAACTAGATATTTGACAAATATATTCTACATGTTATGTCACTAATCCACTAGATGGACAGGATCACAACTTTGAAATCAAATTTTCTTGCCCTCAATTTTCAGCATATTCATAGAACGTGGAATTAAAGGGCGGATTTTCTATCAAAAAGAGATCTACGAGTTGAAGAAGGGTTCATCTTCTTTGTGGAGACAAGGGACTCCTTGATTATAAAGAAAGGGTAACTCTCTCTTCTAACTAGACATCAACTCCACTCCACTCAGTAGCCCATTTCATCTTCATTGTGGAGACAAGGGACTCCTTGATTATAAAGAAAGGGTAACTCTCTCTTCGACTAGACATTAACTCAACTCCACTCAGTAACCCATTTCCTGGTCTGATCATTGTTTACTTCTATAGGATTTGGGTGGTTTTTTCTCTTGCTTTTATCACTGTATGATTAGGTTTTTTCTTATTTAGTTCTTAGACAAATTTTTGGCTGGAAGGTTTTTTTCACCCATACTACAATTTAGTTATGATCAACAAGCTTGTTTATTTGGGCTCATTCTGCGGATGAACAAGCTTCCTTTTGCAGTCCTTATCCCCTTGCCACTTATTGAAATTGATTGTGATCTTGCAGACTTTTGGATTTTTGTATTGTCATAGTTTTATGGTCTTTGCAAGATACAACATTTAAAAATCATTAGAGCAAATATATATGACCAGTTCTCTCTATCTCAATTGTATATGAACACTTAGTTATATTAATAGAACAAATGTTTTTTCCTCTTTGGAGAAAAATAATAAAATATTTCAATGTCCAAGTGAAGTAAAATATTTCGATGTCCTTGTGTAGTAACATGATTTTATATTAACTTTTGAGAGAAAAAATAACTATAAGTAAAAGAAAAACTTATATTTTTACCTGAGTGTGAGAAAGATGTATAATTCTTATTCTTTTTAAAATGTTTCACTACAACACTTAAATAGACTATTTGAATATCTATATTAACTAATTTATTTCAAAATCAATTATATAGAGTATAAAACAAAAAACAAAACAAAAAAATAATGTTAATCATAACAAAATATTCCACAATCAATTATATAGCTTTTGTGATTCATTTTAGTTTTTTTGAGATTGTTTTCTAGATTAATCACATAATCACTTATTTTGATCGACAAAAAAAAAGAAACAAACAAACATAAAATAATTATTTTAAGATTAACTATAATAAAATATTTTAGTTTAAAAAATAATAATAATTGAAAGAAAGAAAAAATCAATTTTCTTAATACAAAAGTAATAGTATTTAGATGTATAATTCATTTAATTCTTAATATAAAATTAATATATGATTTTAAAAACATAATAATAATAATAATAATAAAATAATAAAAATAGTAGCAAATATTTTATAACTCTATGAACTATCGCTGTGTGCGCCCTCGCCACAGCCTGCGCGCCCTCTGAGATAGCATCCCCCATCCGGCATCGCGGCGGCCAGGGCCTTGGCCCCCCGCCATGGCCCTCCCGGAATCACCTCGGGAGGAAATCGATCCACAAAAAGCTTTTTCAGATCTAGTGAAATCCCTCCCTCCTCAACGCCCCAGACCTGCACTTTCGAAATTTGTTAAGAAATTAGATGTTCTTCAAGAAGTTCAACTGCCTCCAACCCTGCCTCGCATGGCAGCATTATCTCTTGCCGAAAAAGGTCTCATAGGACAATTTACAGGCCTTTGGCCCTCTCCAAGAACAGTTCAAAGATGGGTTGAACGAAACTGGTCAGACAAAATCCAAGGGAAAATATCAATTAGGTTTTGTGGAAAAGGGTACTATACATTCCATTTTGAATCCAAAGAGGATAAGGATTTAATCTTCAGGAACGGGTCGTACTTCATGGACTCCAGGGGCCTCTACCTCAACAAATGGACCCCAGATTTTGACCCTGAGCTGGATGTTCCCAGTGTTGTTCCGGTTTGGGTCCGTCTCCCTCACCTCCCTCTCCATTGTTGGGGAGATGAGTCAGTTCGGGCCATAGGGAACGTTGTAGGCAAATATATCGATCGCAGCGAGCCGAAGGACAACATGCAAGCTTGTGCAAGGATCTGTGTCGAAGTGGATCTAGGCAAAGGACTGCCTGAAGCAATAAAGCTGAAAGTGGACGAATGGAGTCATGTCCAGCAACTGGACTACGAGCAGATACCATTTAAATGTAAGGTATGTCACGAATACGGACACTTTGCTAATAGATGTACTAAACTTGTTAATGCAGAGAGTGACGAGCAAGAAGGTCAGTGGGAAACAGTTAAAAAGAAGAAGTCTGCTCCTCCACCCAAGCCTCCCCTGGAGACTGATACCCCCGGACCCTCTGTTCTGCGCCCTTCTTCTTCCTCCCCCTCTCCATCTGTCCCCCTCCCGCCTGATCCGCCCCTCCCACCCTCTTCCAACCCCTTTCTTGTCCTCTCTACCCTTGAGTCTCCCCTAGAAGATCCCCCCTCTGAGCCTTCTGATCCCCACCCTTCCCAGATCATCTCATCACAGGCCCCTCTTGAGCCCTCTCTATCAAGAATAACCAGAAGCTCTTCGAAAGAACATGGAACAACCAGTGACATTTACAAAAAACCGGGACCTGGCAGGAAATCAGCTAAGCAACACAGGGATGAGAATGCCCAGAAAGACATAGCCATGGGAACGCAAACTCCCATAGAATCCTTCATTCTGGGGCATCAAGAGAAAGAGACAAGCTACAAAGACCAAGAGAGGCGAGCACCTCTCCGCATGCCCAATACCCAATGATGAAAATCACATCTTGGAATAGCAGGGGTTTAGGGCACCCCTCCAAAGTTGCTGCCCTCAGAGACCTAATTCACAATGAAAAGCCAGATATGATGTTAATACAGGAGACAAAACAAGACCAGCATGAAATGAGAAGAATAATAGATCAGCAGAAACAATATATAGGATGCATCAGTGACTCAAGAGGAGCCTCCGGAGGAATTGCCACCATCTGGAACAATAGTAAATGGAACTGCACTTCAACAAATCTCCACCAGAATTGGATCAGAACCGTTTTGGACAGCAGAACAGGCAGCCACACAGTAATTATTTACAATGTTTATGTCCCCAACCATTATAGAGAAAAGGAAATCTGCTGGGATGACCTGAAGACAAGTATCGATGGGGAGCCAAACTCAAACATCATAGTAGCAGGCGACTTCAACTTGGTCTTGCATGCCAATGAAAAAAGGGGAGGAAGTTTCACCCCAGATCCCTTCAGAGGTCGACTGGAGGCTATCACTCAGGAACATGAATTAGTTGATGTTGTTCCCAAAAATCGCAGGTACACTTGGAGTAACCGTAGGATCGGCATCGGCAACATAATGGAGAGGCTTGACAGATTCCTAGTCAATATCTCGTACCTCTCTTCCTTTTCTGTTGGATACGCCAATGTCCTCAATACCTCAGCTTCCGATCACTACCCTATTTCCCTCACTCTGGAAACCCATTGCTCCCTCGGACCTATCCCATTTAAATACAGCCCTCTTTGGAATTGGATTCCAGCAGTCAGAGAAATTGTCCAGAAGGCTTGGAGCCAGCATGTAGAAGGTTCACCAGGCTTCATCTGGGAAACCAAATTAAAAAGAACCAAACAGCTGATAAAGGAATGGGCCAAAGAGAATTACCAGGAGCCAGAGGAGGCTAAAAAGAAAATCAAGAGCGATTTAGAGAGTGTCCAATTAAGGATCGAAGAACAAGGCTTATCTCAACAAAACAAGGAGCAAGAATGCGCACTCTATACACAGCTGAGCCACATAAACAGGGAGGAAGAAACCAAATGGCGTTTAAAATCCAGACAACTATGGCTCCAAGGAGGAGACAAAAACACAGCCTATTTTCACAAACAGGCCACTGCTCGAAAGCTCAGGAACAATGTAAGCTCAATCTTGGATAATGAAGGAAATCTGCACAGCACTCAAGAGACCATTAGAAAGGCCGCCTCCGAGCATTATAAAGACCTCTTAACTGAAACCAAAGGTGAAGAGGACTACTCCGATTTTCTCCAACACTTGCCTAAAGGAATCACTAAGGAGATGAACGACAGTCTAAACAAGGAAATTGAAGAAGAGGAAATCAGAAGAGCGATTTGGAATCTGCAACCTGATAAGGCGCCTGGGCCTGATGGATTCCCCATTTGCTTCTATAGGGTGTTCTGGGGTCTTATAAAAAAGGACCTGATCAAGATGATCCGATGGATGCAAAGAAAGGGTAAAATAGGTGGGTTCACCAATGCCACCTTTCTTGCCCTCATCCCCAAAGAAAATCGACCTACCTCCTTTTCCAGATTCCGACCCATCTCCCTTTGCAACTCTTCCTATAAAATTCTGTCCAAAATTCTAGCCTCTCGCCTTAAACCCCTCCTCCCCTCTTTGATCTCTGAAAATCAAGGAGGTTTCTTGCCTAATAGACAAATCACTGACTCCATTCTTCTTGTTCAAGAAGCCATACATTCGAGCCTCACCAGGAAGGAAAAAGGGTTCATCCTCAAGCTCGACCTGGCCAATGCCTTTGACAGAGTTAGGCACTCCTTCCTTATAGTTGTCCTTAAAAAGATGGGATTCGAGTTGCCCTTCATTAACCTTATAGCTGCTTGCATCTCTGGGCCCTGGATTTCCCCCCTGATCAATGGCAGACCAGGTGAAGCATTTCAATCTTCCCGGGGTCTTAGACAGGGCTGCCCCCTCTCCCCCTATCTCTTTATCCTCATGGCGGAATCCTTCAGTCAAGCTCTGGACCACAACAGGAGAGTGGGCCTCATAACTGGAATCAAATTCGGGAATGGAGCCAAGAACATCAATCATTCACAGTTTGCTGATGATACTTTGTTAATTGGAGGAGCTTCCACCACAATAGCAAGGAGGTTCAAGAAACTCCTTGACCAATTTATGGGGTACTCTGGAGGCTTGGTCAATCAGCTTAAAAGCTGTATATATGGATGGAACACTTCAAATCAGGTTATTCATAGTATCGCAAATATATTTGGTGTCTCATGCAATCTGGAGTGGACCCATTTCTCTTACCTGGGCATGCCTGTGAGCCTAGGCCCTTTGAAGGCTGGAACCTGGGATGGAATCATTGACAAGGTGAAGAGGAAGGTGCTGCAATGGGGATCACTGTGGCTCAACCCAGCAGGCCGTCTTATTCTTCTCAAGTCAGGTATCACCTCTCTCCCCCTTTATCGTTTCTCTCTTCATCAAGCTCCTGCTACATTCCACCACAAAATGGAAGTTGTTCTACGCCATTTCCTTTGGCAAGGAGGGAAGAACGACAAAAGCAAGTTTAACTTAGTCAGCTGGAAACATGTCATCCAAACCCAAGATAGAGGAGGTCTCGGTATAAGGTCGCCTAAGTTCTTAAATCTTGCCTTTGGTGGGAAAATTGTTTGGAGGTTCATAACAGGTCCCTCATCGTGGTGGAAAAGGGTGCTGGAGACCAAATACCTAAACTTCCCCAGGCAGCAACTCCTTGACTCCAATATTCCCAACAGAGACTCCTCTAAAATCTGGCGACTATGCAAAAAATCCATCCCTCTCATGATTCAGAATATTTCTAAAGTTCCTGGGGGGGAGCTAGCATCAACATTGGAACTGATAAAATCTTGGGTCAACAACCTATAAACATGCATGAAGAAGCCATACCCATCATTAATTTCTTCAACAACAGGGGTATACACCATCTGGATCAAATCTCCAGCTGGGATCCCCATTCCCACATCTGGATAGGGTGGTCTTTTCCGGAAATACCCAGTGAATTAAAGCCTAGCCTATGCTATCTACAGACTCTCCTTCACAGTAAAGCTCCCATCAAAAAGAATGAGAGGGATGGGTTTCGTTGGGATTCAACTGGAACAAATTACACAGTCAAAGCAGGCCACCAATATCTCTGCAACAGCACCTTTCCCATGACTTTATGGAACCATTGGAAAATAGTTTGGAGGTCTGAGGCGCTCCCAAAAATAAAAATTTTCATATGGCTTCTGCTGAAAGGAAAAATTTTAACAGCAGAGAACTTGAAAAAGAGAGGCATCAACGGCCCATCTAGATGTCCCAACTGCTACAACGCCGAAGAAACGATGCACCATCTCTTTGTAGAATGCCCCTTTGCAGTTGATTGTTGGAAAAGACTGTCTTTCACTGGTAACTTACCCTGGAATCCTCAGCATTCCATAGCTGAAGCAATTCACATCTGGAGAAAAAGCTGCCCCTGGAAAGAAAAAAGAAGCAACCTGGTGAAGAGAGTATGGAACACTCTCCCTTATACCTTGCTATGGCGAATCTGGCTGGCAAGAAATCGGAAGATATTCCAAGACAAGAGCTCAGCTACAAGAATCATCTGTAACAAGGCCAAAAATCTCGCCCTGGAAACTATTTCAATCAAAACTACAAGCAGGGTAGATGCAACAACGTATAGTGTGGAAGAGCGAGATTTTATAAGTTACATTCTGGAAAAAAATTACAATGCACAGAAAGGTAGCATGGCGAATGAACAACGCAGGCTGGAAACCAACTCCTGGAAAGTCAGATTAAAAGAGGAGGAGTTCGCCAACTGGATACAAAATTGCAACTGCTTCTGTCTTTTTTCGATGGGGCATCTAAATCGAACCCAGGTACAGCCGGAGCAGGGGGACTGATCATCAACGCTAATGGGGAGCGCATCCTTCATTACGAATGGGGTCTAGGGAAGGTCTCGAATAACAGAGCTGAAGCGTTAGCTCTGTTTCAGGGACTAACTCAGTTAAGCAAACTGGGGATAAAATCGGCAAAGATCTTTGGGGATTCCTCTGTTGTCATCCACCTCATGGTTCACCAGAAGGAATCGCCCAATACCCTCCTCCAGCAAGTGATCAGGCACAATCAACTGTTGCATCAGACAATGGACGATTTGCAGTACCACCATATCCTTCGTAATCTCAACAAGCAGGCCGACGGATATGCCAACAGAGCGTGTGAAAGGTCAGTAGGTAGCCTGCGTTGCAACTCTGAGGAGATCCATCAGCCCCTGCCATGATCCGAAACAAGCTATTCTGCACCAAATCGGACAGCACTGACAGAAACGATTGGAATCAGCCCTACCAGGCCTTCAGCAAGATCGCAATCCGCATAGGGATATGGCATAGATTTGATCTTCTTAAAACTCTTATCAATCTCAATAGCTCTGTCGGTTTCTATCTTTTCAGTCCAGTTTCTCGGGCTATCCAGGACAGTTCTCTGACCTTCCCGTGCCTCTCTCAGGATTCCCTCACTTTTCTCGTGACCGGCTCCCTCCTCTCCCGCCTCCCCCTATATCTTCACTCCCTCCTCCTTACTCCAGCGCTCTATCCCCAGATTACTCCTCTCTGCGATTCACTCATCCCCGCCTCTGTTTCCTGGTGGTTCTATCCGACTGCTCCTCTCTGCGATTCTTTCTCCCCCGCCTCTGTCTCCAGGTGGATCTATCTCCCGATTGCTCGCCTCTGTCTCCAGGTGGATCTATCTCCCGATTGCTCCCCTCTGCGACCCTCTCATCCCCACCTCCGACTACAAGTGGAACTACCAGGTCCTCAGGAAGTCTTTTTTGTGCTGTGTCGTAATCCGACTCTCCTCTTTCGCCTCTGTTTCCTGGAAGGTTTCTGCTTCCCGAGTTGTTAATCGAATCTTCTGGCAGCCTCTCTTCGTTCCCATCTGCCCTCTAATCTCCCCATCCACAGCATCAGCTATGGCTCGCAATGAGGATTGCTTGCATTGTGCGGACCTGCAAGCTGAGATGGAAGAAATCAGAGCCCAGCAGCATATTTTAGACAACCAGCAGAGGATTTTGGAAGCCAGAATCAGTGATCAGAACCGCATCATTAATGACAAATACCGAGCAGAAATTGATCTCTTCTTGCACAGGGTCTCTTCACTTCATGAACAGTTCAATCATTTGTCAAACAGATGCAGCCATGTGAAAGAGTCCATAATGATCCTGAAATACATGATGGACAAACGCAACAACGCAGCCCCAAGCTCCTCAAGCGCCAAACAAGTAGAAAGGGATGAAAAGCCGAAGGAATCTACTACAAGACACATTAGTCATATAAACATAGATTAGAAATGTTTTGCAAATGTCAATTTTTGTTGCTCCAATATGTAAGAGTTTACAGTAGTTTAGCAGTCCTTAAAGATAGAACAAGTAGGAGTAGGATCAAGGAGAGATATCTGTTTTGTAACTCCATTGATCCAGGTTGCCCTCAACACTCAATGTATCTCAGGAATCCTAACTCCCCTCTTTTTTCAGCTATTAATACAGCAACCAACTTTGTTAAAATATATATATATATATGGTAAAAATATTTGTGATTTAGTTCTCATATTTTTGGCCGGAAGGCTTTTTTCACCCATACTACAATTTAGTTCTGATGGATAGGCTTGTTTATTTGGGTTCATTCTACTGATGAACAACCTTCCTTTTTGCAGTCCTTATCCCCTTGCAACTTATTGAAATTGTTTGTGACCTTGCAGACTTTTGATTTTTTGTATTGTCACAGTTTTATGGTCTTTACAAGATACAACATTTAAAAGTCATTACAGCAAATATATATGAACAGTGCTTTCTGTCTCTGTATTGTCACAGTTTTATGGTCTGTGCAACATACAACATTTAAAAGTCATTAGAGCAAATATATATGAGTAGTTCTTTTTGTTTCAATTGTGTATGAACAATTATATTAATAGAACAATTGTTTTTCCCTTCTTGGAAAAAAATATTAAAATATTTCAATGTCCATGTGAAGTAAAATATTTCGATATTTCGATGTCCCTATGAAGTAACATGATTTTATATTAATTTTTGAGAGAAAAAACAACTAAAAGTAAAAGAAAAACTATATTTTCACTTTTGAGTGTGAACAAAATGTATATTTCTTATTCTTTTTAAAATATTTCACTGTAACACTTTTTCAGCACGAAAAAAAGCAATATTTCTATTATAAAAACATATAGAGGAGATAGTACAAATATAGAAGATGGAGACATATGTTTATAGCTGCATATCGGAATTCATACAAATATGTATGTGATGGTCAAAAAATGCCAGAACAATAGGCTACATCAGATAGTTCATCATGTTCAGCATTAATGTAGAGAAATATGAGGTATCTATAATCAAAAAGTTGGATGTGGATTATAACAGAAAGTCATCCAAAATGGAAAAGCAATCGAAGGTCTTACGTACATACCGGATTGGTGATCATGAAAAAAGTGAGTTATGTACCTGGCATGAGAAAATCTTGAATTTGGAAAGAAATGTTGTCCATTGTGATGCACATTGACCATATTCTGTGATAAGATAGGAGACCTTTCTTCGATAGAGCATCCACAACTGTGTTTTTTTCCCTGTTAATATGAGCAGTCAAGTAGTCCTTCCTGCGATTCCATATTGTCTCAATTATTTTGAGCCATCCCGATAAGTTGTAGTTCCTTATGACATGTTTTGACCGAAAATGGTCGATGATCATCTTAGAGTCTCCAAATATTTGCAGCTCTTGTATGTTGAGAAAATCACAGAAGGAAAGAAGACCAGCAAGAGCCATAACCTCAACTTTATTGTTGGTACCAGACCCTCCATTCCAATATATTTCATACTGTTGCCCATCTGAAGGGATGATATAAACTCCGCAAGCACAAATACCCTGTTGTGCTGCCCCATCAAAGTAGGCATGCGGGACCCCCGAAGGATCCATAGTTTGAGCCTTCCTCCTACCCTCTTAACCGAGACTGTTTTGGCAAGCAAAGAGAATTGTGCATATGAAGAATAGATTCAAATACTGATAGATGGCATTCCATTTTTGAGTCGAAAATATTTGCATTCCGCCACTTCCAAATTGCCCAAATGGCCAGCAATGGAATGGGCCGCATGTCGATATTCATGTCACTCCACCATCCAAAAGCATCAACAATAGTGGGGAAAGAGATTCTGTTGAGCCCGAAATGTGCTGCCACAAGCTGCCATATCAACTGTGATTGCGGACAGAGAATGAACAAATGAAGATTGTTCTCTGTGTTTGCCCAACAAAGGGGACATATGGCCGGCCCGCACCAATGTCTCTTCTGGAGATTTTCCCAAGTAAGGTTCCTGTTATGAAAGACCAACCAAGCAAATAAAATGATCTTAAGGGGACATCCAGATTTCCAGAAAGTGTTCGAGAAGATGGGATTCCCCTGTTCAGATTCAGATTGAATAAGAAGCTGGTATATGTGCCTAACATATACATCAGTTCTGCCACCAAGCCCCTTCCATATTAGGAAATCCGCATCCTTAGATCGATAGATGCCTCTATCTCGCATATCCAATATGATCACGTTCCATTGATGAGCCAATGCATTTCTCAGTCCCAAGTCATCAGTTGTTTTCCATATAGGAATGGCACCCTCCCATCTGTGAATAGCCTTATCCCAGAAAAAGATACCCCTACTGTGTAAAGCCCCAATCAGTTGTGGGGAGAATTGGATCCTACCTACCCCACCAGCAATATCATCCAAACCCATAATAATTTTATTCTTGGACTGGAATTTCCAGATCAGATTTTTTAAGAAGAAATGTTCAATTTTCCTGAAACTTCTCCATATAGCCGAGCCGTAAGGGGATCCAATGGAACCCAGCCTAAACCAGAATGTTATATCTTTGTTCTCCATATACTTGGATCTGATTGTATTACTCCAAATAGAGTCCCCCATGACAGCTTTCCACATGGATTTACATAGTAGAGCCTTTCAGAACAGATTTAAGTCCAATATGCCCCATCCCCCCATCTTTTTTGGGCGGGCCAGCATCTCAAGTTTTGCTAAATGGAATTTTTCCTGGTCTTTGTGACCTCCCCAAATGAAGTTGGCAGTCATCCTGTTGAGTCTGTCGATAATGGAAGATGGAATGAGGAATAGATGTGCCCAGTATACCATAATCTGAACCAGCACAGCCTGGGTCAATATCACGCGACCACCCATGGATAAGCATTTGAATTCCCACCCTAAAATTTTCTTGTAAAATCGATCAGATAACCAAGACAAATCAATAGTTGAATAACCAACAGATTTCGGGTTGTAGCCAAGGTATTTCAATCGTTGCTTAATAGGATATACTTTAATTTTGAAAAGTTGAGAAAGAAAATAAATAAGTTCTCCGTGACTATTTGAATATCTATATTAACTAATTTATTTCAAAATCAATTATATATAGAATATTAAAAAAAATGTTAATTATAACAAAATATTTCACAATCAATTATATATCACAGATTTTAGGCTTCTGTGATTCATTTTAATTTTTTTTAGATTTTTTTCAAGATTAATCGCATAATCACTTATTTTGATCGATGGAAAGGAAAAGCATAAAAAAAAACATAAAAAAACATAAAATAATTATTTTAAGATTAACTATAATATAATATTTTAGTGTAAAAAAAAACAATTGTTTCTTAATTAAAAAAAGTAATTGTGTCTAGATGTATAATTCATTTAATTCTTAATATAAAATTAATAAATGAATTTTAAAACAGAAGTAAAATATAAAAGAAATGTCGTAAATACATTTGTGATTTAGTTCTTTTCTGTCTCAATTGTATATGAACAATTATATTAATAGAGCAATTGTTTTTTCCTCCTTTGTAAAAAATAGTAAAATATTTTAATGTCCATGTGAAGTAAAATATTTCAATTTCCCTATGAAGTAACATGATTTTATATTAACTTTTGAGAGAAAATAATTAAAACTAAAAGAAAAACTTATATTTTCATTTTTGAGTGTGAGCAAAATGTATAATTCTTATTCTTTTTAAAATATTTCACTACAACATTTAAATAGACCATTTGAATATCTATATTAACTAATTTATTTTAAAATCAATTATATATAGAGCATAAAAAAACAAAAACAAAAAACAAAAATATTTTAATGTTAATCATAACAAAATATTTCACAATCGAATTTTTTTTTCTCTGAGTGCTGCTCCTCGGCCCTGCTCGGCCTTTTCTCGAGCCCGCTCCCTGCACATCCTGCTGACTGCGTGTGAGCCCGCATCCGCCTGCGGGTCTGTCCGCGCGAGGTCCCTCTCATTCCTGCGGTCGGCCTGGCCATGGGTGATTGATTTGCCCAAGAGCTGCTGACAAGCTTGGTTTAGCGTCCATGGAGGTGCTGGGCACCCCCCATGCCCCTTCTTCTCCTCCACCGTCGACGATCTCCTCAGCTGAGGCGTTCAGCCGGCTTCTGGAAGGGCTCCCTAAGAAGAAAAATGTTGAAGCGGCGAAATTCGTCAAGAAACTCGATGATATTCCAGAGATCTCTCTTCCTCCGGAAACTCCGATTCAGGTTGCTCTGTCCTTGTCCGAGCGAGCCCTCATAGGCCAGTTCACTGGTCTATGGCCATCCCCCAAATCCACAGAGAGCTGGGTCAAAAGAAACTAGTCGCCGCTGATCAAAGAAAGTGTGACCTCATACTTTCTGGGGCGAGGATTCTTCCTCTTTGAATTCACCACCAAAGACGACAAAGATCTGATTTTCCGAAATGGTCCTTATTTCATGGGCCCCCAGGGTTTGTATCTGAATAAATGGACTCCTGACTTCGATCCAACAGTAGACGTACCCAAAGCTGTCCCGGTGTGGGTTAGGCTTCCAAATCTCCCAGTTCATTGCTGGAACTGGGATTCTTTGATGCACATCGGAAATGCCTTGGGGAAATTTATAGACCGAGCGAACAACAAGGATCAATATGACTGTGCCAGGATCTGCGTTGAGGTGGATCTGGAGGTGGGGCTCCCAGAGGCCATCAAAATCAAGGTAGGAAGCTGGACGCATGTGCAGAAGCTAGATTATGAACAGTTGCCCTTCAAATGCCGGAAATGCCAGGTTTATGGGCACTTCGCCAGAAACTGCCCATCTGCCAATGAAGTTGTACAAGGGAAGGAGGTCAGCTGGAACCAAGTTAAACGATCCAAAATGTCTTCCAAGACCCAGAAGCCGGGAGGAACTAGTGGCAAAGGCCCTCAGCAGGATCCAGCTCAACAGATCCAGCAGACCCAGCCCAAGTTCACCCCAGAGAACAGGTTCGATCCTCTCAGCTCCCAACCAGAGGACTCTCATGAAGTTGTAGTCCAAAAGCCAGTGTCCCCAGATAAAGGTTCCCTACCCCCCTTCTTTAAAGACACGGGGGTTGCAGAAAGCTCAAAAGGAACCCCCATTGAAGTCGAGGAGGAGGATCAAGAATCAGAAGACTCGGAGGAGGAAGGAGAAATAGGAGAATCCCAATCCTCTGTAAGGAGATCTACAAGAGGGCGCAAAACGGATCGGGAGAAAAGAGAGCACGAAACGTACAAGGATAAACTACAGGGCAGTCAACCAACTTTGGAGAAGTTGTTAGCAAAAAAGCCGAAGATGGCAAGAAACCCGCATCAAGGCTCCAAGGGAGCCCAGCCGAGCAAAGGTAAATAATGAAGATAATCTCCTGGAACTGTAGGGGTATGGGTAGCAAAATCAAAGAAGAGGCTATAAGAAATCTAATAAGAATAGAGGCCCCTGATATACTCCTTCTCCAGGAGACTAAGATGGAGGAGTCAGATTTCCTTCAGGTAAGTAAAAAACTTTGGAAAAAGAGTAATGCAACAGCTGTCTCAGCCCGAGGAGCCTCCGGAGGGTTGGGTACTCTTTGGAATGATAGCAGGTTTTTGCTGGTGTCTGAGGCATCAAATATCCATTGGGCAATGTTAAAGATGCAGCATCTAATCACAAAAGAAATATTTTGTCTTTTCAACGTTTATGTACCGGTCAATGCTGGAGAAAAAAAGATCTGCTGGGACTCATTAAGGCAGCAAGCAGATCTGGGCAATCTGGAAAATGTCATCATAGCAGGTGACCTGAACATCACGCTGCATTCTTCTGAAAAGCGAGGAGGCTGCATTGTGCGAGACCCGACAAGGGAATGGGTAGAGGATATCCTCCAAGACTAGGACCTGTTAGATATCAAACTTGTCTTAGGTAAGTTTACATGGTCCAATAAAAGAATAGGTCTTGGACATATTGCAGCAAGGCTGGATAGATTCTTTGTGCATAGCTCCTTTCTTTTGCTTGGTTTAGACGCTAGCATGCACATTCTTTCTTGTAGCACCTCTGATCATAAGCCTATTAAGCTAAATCTTCGAGCTCACACTGATCTTGGCCCCATACCCTTCAAGTTTAGCCCTTTGTGGATCAAGGAACCCAGCTTCTTGCAGATTGTTAAAGAAAGTTGGTCCCAGCCTGTCAGCGGATCTCCATTCTACATATGGGAAGAAAAACTCAGAAGATTGAAATCTGTCCTAAAGTGTTGGGCCAAAACTCTTTCTAATCCAGCAGCTGAAAGAAAAAATATCCAAAGTCAGCTTGACGCCCATCATTTGCTCACGGAAGAGGCACATATGTCTAGAGAAATCCTAGATAAAGAGGTTCAACTCCAACAGCATTATCATAAAGCATGCCTGGCCGAAGAGGAAACGTGGAGGATCAAATCGCGTTGTCTTTGGCTTAAGGCAGGAGACAGAAATTCCTCATTTTTTCACAAACAAGCTCAAGCTAGAAAATGTTTCAACTCCATAGCTGAAATTAAAGAAGACTCTACCATACACAAAGACTTTGCAAGTATTAAACATGCAGCCCACCTTCATTTCAAATGCCTGTATAGTGAAGAGGCGAATACACATCAGAACTTTTGTCTGCTGGACGGGGTTCCCACTTCAATATCTGCTGAGATGAATCATCATCTAGAAACCAAAGTCACAATGGAAGAAGTCAAAAGCGCCCTCTATGCTATGGACCCAGATAAATCCCCAGGTCCTGATGGTTTTTCCGCCAGATTTCTCCAAACTTGCTGGCACATAGTGGGGAAAGATCTCTATAAAATGGTTCAAAAATCGCAAGCCTGTCAGAAATTAGGAGGAAGCACAAACTCCTCTTTCCTTGCTCTCATTCCCAAGGAAAAGGGTGCCAATTCTTTTAATAGATTTCGCCCCATCTCCCTTTGTAACACTGGTTACAAGCTGATCACAAAAATTATTGCTAACAGGCTGAAGCATATTCTCCCTAAAATCATTCCAGAGAACCAAGGGGGCTTTATCCATGGAAGACATTTGGTGGACAACTTCATTCTAGTTCAAGAGGCAATCCTGTCAAGTCAGCAGCGCAAAGAACAAGGTATGGCTATCAAATTGGATTTAGCAAATGCCTTTGATCGAGTTAAACATAGCTTTCTTTTGAATGTTTTGAAAAAATTTGGTTTTGGGGTGAGATTTATCAATTGGATCTGGGCTTGCATCTCGGAACCATGGATTGCTCCTTTAGTCAACGGTAGATCTGCTGGATTCTTTAAAGCTACAAGAGGACTAAGACAGGGCTGCCCCATGTCTCCTCTTCTGTTTGTTATTCAAGCTTCCGTTCTCAGCTTCCATCTAAACAAAAAAATGCAAGATCAGGAGATTTCAGGGATTTCCATAGCGAGGGGGGTCCAAAACATAAACCACGCCCTATTTGCAGATGATACACTGCTTCTTGGGGCAGCTTCGACTCACTCAGCTAGAAGATTTAAAGAGGCACTTGATGAGTATTGTATGGAGTCCGGAAGCAGCCTCAACAAGGGTAAGTGTCACACTTACTGCTGGAACACTTCACCCTCTCTGCTCAATTCCATCACCAGATGCCTAGGATTTGCTGCCTCCTCAGAATGGACCTCATTCAAGTATCTGGGACTACCTATTTTTCTCAAGCGTGCCTATAGCAGGGATTGGTTTCCTCAGGTAGAAAAATTTAAAATCAAACTCCAGGCTTGGGGATTTAATTGGCTAAATATGGCGGGCAAGACAGTTCTCATTAAAGTCGTCCTTAGCAGTCTCCCATTATATCAGTTCTCAGTGCTTCTAGCTCCTATTGGTATACTCCAGAAAATGGATCAACATATCAGAAATTTCTTTTGGAAAGGGGGTAAACAAAATGAGAGGAGATTCCCACTGGTTAAATGGGAGACTGTCCTCAAGCCTCAGATGGAGGGAGGGCTTAATTTTAAGAAGCTCCCTCTGCAGAACATAGCTATGGGAGCCAAGCTCCTCTGGAGAATAATAGCGCCCAATCCAGGCTGGGCCCAGTCAGCACTTTGGAGAAAATACTTTAAAGGCACGCGGATGAGATGTTTGGATGGGCCATTACCTCAAGGAGCCTCGCCCTTTGTCAGCCTCTGCTCCAAAGCTACCCCGATGATTCGGTCCAAAGCCTACTGGATTCCCGGAAATGGGAAAAAAATAAACATATGGAACGACCGCATCATGGACCGCGATCCAATTGGCGATTGCCCAAACGTGAAAGCGCTGAAAGACTGGTTGACAGCCTCTGGAAAAAACAACCTGTGGGATATATCTTCATGGAACGGGTCGCATTGGGCGGGCTGGAGTCTGTCAGATCTGCCTTCGGACCTCCACCAAGAATCCATCCACCTCCGCGAGCTTCTGAACGGGATTGCACCCTCGCACATCCATAGAAAAGACAGGCGAGGCTGGGGCACTCTGTCGGCTGGCTATTCAGTTGCCCAGGGATATGCGCACCTTGCATCAATCCCAAATGTGCCTCCTGATCCGGCCCCGTGGAAGGTTGTCTGGGGTATCCCCTCGTTGCCCAAAATTGACATTTTCTGTTGGCTCCTATGCCACAGAAAAATTCTAACCGAGGACAATCTCCAGAGGCGTGGATTCTATGGCCCGTCCAGGTGCTCCTTGTGCAAAGAATATGCGGAATGTGCCACGCACCTCGTCCTAAATTGCAATTTCTCTACACAGGTCTGGAGAGAACTGATGGACTATTGGAACCCCAGATTCGAGCTCCCTGCCTCTATAACAGATCTGTTCGCCACTTGGAAAAACAACTATCCCGGTCCCTTCCCTAAAAATAAAGTGATCAAAGCGGCCTGGTCATCACTGCTCAAAATTTGTTGCTGGCAGATTTGGCTAGAGCGCAACAGCAGAATCTTCAGAAGCATTCAGCACAATGCCAAGATGGTTGCGGCCAAGGTAAAGATCCAATTAAAAGAATGTCTGGGAGATCAAAAAGACGACTCGAACCTCAGTCAGCTAGACATTGATTGGGGGACCTCCTTGAACCTGCAATTTCACCAAACTGTCAGAAGCATGGTCCCTCCTGAGGAATGGCAAATAAGGGGAAAAAATAGGGAGGACTTTCAAAACTGGATCCCCAAGCAAAAGGTGCACTCTCTCTTCTTTGACGGGGCAGCAAAAGGAAATCCTGGCAACGCTGGAGCAGGAGGAGTTATTAAAAACATTGATGGTATATCGATCCTCCAGTTTGCCTGGGGTCTGGGAATCAATTCCAGCATCCAAGCTGAAGCATTAGCCCTCTACCAAGGTCTCAAGTTGCTCTTGAAGCTGGAAATCAAGGAGGCAAATATTTTTGGGGACTCCGAAGTGATCATAAAACTCATGGTGACCAATTCTACACCATGGGACTTAAGATTAGCAAGGTTGATACAAAGAATCAGAAGCGTGGCGAAGCTGTTCCAAAATCTGAAATACTTTCATGTGCTGAGAGATAACAACAAAGAAGCAGATCTTGAAGCCAATAAAGCTGCACATCTCTCTGCCGGGGCAATGAAAAGAGACGGGGACGAAACATGGGACCCAATTCCTTAAATCATCTCAGCAGATATGTTTTTTTGTTTGATTCTAAAGCAGTTTGTTTGTATATTCAAGCTTGGGAAAATCGCAGAAATAAGCTCAATTGCTGATCCCAAAAAGAGCTGGAAGGGGAATACAAGCCTCATAGTATCTCAGAAGGTCGATTCCATTTGGATCGGGCCCACCCCTATTGTAATCAGAAATCTGGTATTCAGACCGCTCCATTAATACAATCCATAACCGTTCTTGTGAAAAAAAATAATAATAAAATAAAATAAAATAAAAAAAAATCGCAATCAATTATATATCGCAGATTTTAGGCTTCTTTGATTCATTTTGATTTTTTTGAGATTGTTTTGATCTACGGAAAGAAAAAGCATAAAAAAACATAAAATAATTATTTTAAGATTAACTATAATATAATATTTTAGTGTTAAAAAAATAAAAAATAAAAATAAAATCAATTGTTTCTTAATAATAAAAAATAGTACCTAGATGTATAATTCATTTAATTCTTAATATAATATTAATATATGATTTTTAAAACAAAAGTAAATATAAAAAAAATGTGGTAAAAATATTGTGAAGTAACATAACTTTATATTAATTTTAGAGAAATAAAATAACTAAAGTAAAAGAAAACCTTATATTTTCACTTTTGATTGTGAGCAAAATATTTAAAATACAACATTTAAATGGACTATTTTAATATTTACATTAACTAATTTATTTCAAAATCAATTACATATGTGAATAAAAATAATTTATTTCTTGATAAACAATAATAAAATCTAGATGTATAATTCATTTAATTCTTAATATAAAATTAATATATGACATTTAAAAAATATAACTAATATTAAAAAAATCAAAATAGATCATAAATAAAATATTTCAATGACTACATGAAAAAATTTGAGCTTTATCATTCTATAATTTTGCCCTTTATATGTTCATGTCATTGTAATACAATTCAGAAGACAGAAGATCGCGCGCGCAGCAGGCCTGACCTAGCAGCCATCACCACCTCCTGCAGCTCCTCCGCTTGGCAGCCTCCTGCTGCTGAGCTCCCTTGAGCTCAGATTGGCCTCTCTAAACCGATGCGTGCCCTCTACCTGCACAGCTTTCCGCCTTCCACTCTCAACAAATCTTCCATACCATGCCCCTTTCAGCAAGGGGAGATTCTTCTTCCCATCAAGGGATTGATGATCATAAAGCAACATTCACATCGCTAATAGCAAAAAATGGAGCTCCAAAAGCCAGGCCAACTACTAGTAAATTTGTGAAAAAGCTAGCAGACATACCAGAGATCTCATTACCTCCAACACTCCCCAGAAAAGTAGCTATCTCATTAGCAGAACGTGGTTTGGTGGAACAATTTACAGGGTTGTGGCCTTCTCCCAGAGCAGTCCAAAAATGGGTAGAGAGAAACTGGAGTGCAAATATACAAGGAAAAATAGCCATACATTTTTGTGGAAGGGGTTATTTTACATTCTTATTTGAAACTAAGGAAGATAGGAACTTAATATTCAGAAATGGACCCTATTTTATGGACTCAAGAGGTTTATATATGAATATATAGTTACCTGATTTTGATCTGGAGATAGATATTCCAAGCATTGTTCTGATTTGGGTAAGGTTACCTCATCTTCCCCTTCACTATTGGGGCGATGAATAGGTGAAAGCTATCGAAAATGCGGTAGGCAAATACATAGACAGATGTGAACCCAAAGATAATATGCATGCTTGTGCTAGAATTTGAGTGGAAGTAGATCTGGGAAAAAATTTACTGGAGGCTATAAAAATCAAAATGGATCAATGGACACACATCCAGTAGCTAAACTATGAACAAATCCCATTCAAATGCAAGGTATGCCATGAATACAGTCATTTTGCAAATAGGTGTAATAAGCTAAAAAAATAAAGAATGATGAGAATGCTGAAGCCCAAGAAGATACTTGGGAACAAGTAAAAAGAAAGAAACTCCATAATAGACAAGCTGCACTGAACTCTTCTCAATCTCATGAAAACAATGCAACAGCCTCTATTCCACCAATAAATACGACCCCTCCAGCCAACCCTTCCTCAAACCCATTCGAACTTCTAGGAGAAGATCTGCCATCCCCTCGCTCACCTTCCCAAGTTAATGCATTAGCCATTATTTCATCCCCCATACAGAGTCCATCCTCCCCTCCACCCACGGTTGACCAAATACAAACAAGAAACAAAGCAAAATAAAACAACCAAACATGGGATCAACCAAAAAAGTTGGAAAGAAATCCAACAAAGAAATAAGGGATGAGGCAGCAGCAAAGGAAATGGCCATAGGTACTCAACAGCGAATGGACTCCTTCCTTGGCAAACAGAAGAGAAGTGGAGAAAAAAATCAGCAAAAGAAAAAGGGAGGGACTCACCACAAATCCAGTAAATAATTATTACGGTCTCTTGGAATAGCAGAGGTTTTGGATCCGCATTTAAAATCAACGCAGTTCGGGACTTAATAAAACAGGAACAGCCAGACATTCTTATGATCCAATAGACCACAGTCAGCATGCAAGAAGTTAAAAAATGATCAAAAAATAAAAAAAATTGAAGAAACAACCATAGACTCTAATGGAGCCTCTAACAGTATATGTATATTGTGAAACAAATGGGAATGGGAACTTGTCAAACAAAAATTCAATAATTATTGGATTAGAACAGATCTAAAAAACAAGAGTTCAAACAAAGAGTTTAGCTTCATAAATATATACTCTCCAAACCACTATAGAGATAAAGCTCAATGTTGAATATCAGTGAAAGAAAAAGTTTAAGAAGGGCAAAGAAACAAATTAATTATAAGGGATCTAAATCTGATTAGAAATATAGATGAAAAACTAAGAGGCAATTATTTCAGTGATCCTTCAAGAGCAGCGCTGGAAAAACTCTTAGAAGAGTACAAACTATTTGATATACCTCCAAGTAATGGAAAATATACTTGGAGCAATAAAAGAACGGGAGCACACAACATAAAGGAAATATTAGATAGAACACTGATTCAAGAAAATATAGCAGCAGCCTTCTCTGTAGTGAAAAGCAAAATAATGCATGCTTCAGCTTCCGACCATAAGCCAATGGTTTTGACCTTAGATAGGCTGGAGAATCAAGGACCAATCTCTTTCAAATACAACAAAATGTGGGATAGCAAGGAAGACTTCGGCAAACTAATAAGGGAAAGCTAGAAAAACAGTGTAATAGACTCTCCCCATTATGTATAGGAAACTAAGCTAAAAAAATTAAGACTTCTACTAAAAGCATGGGAAAGAGAAAATGCTCTCAAATAAAAGAAAAGAAAAAAATAGAACTACAAGAGAAACTCGAAAAAATGAGCAAGGAAAAGGAAAATAAGCAAGATAGTGAACAAGAGTATGCGCATGAAAAAAGAAATTTTTTTGGATCTATACAAGCAAAACAGGCAAGAGGAAGAGGAAAGCAGGCAAAGACAAGATGTCTATGGCTAAAAGCGAGAGATAAAAACACCGTTTTTTCCATAACAATTTAAAAATAAGAAGAGCAGGCAATCAAATCAATAAAATACAAGTGGAAAGGCAGAAAATAAGAGAAACGGAAGAGATTAAAAAGGCAACACATAACTATTATAAAAACCTCCTCTCAGTAAGGAACCAGCAAGTGGACAATGAAGACTTTCTTCGGCAAAATCAGCGAACAACAAAACAGAGATCTAGAGAAAGAGGTCACAGAAGAGGAAATAAGAGAAGCAATATGGAGTATGCACCCGGAAAAAGCACCAGGGCCGAACAGTTTCACAATTGTCTTCTACAAGAACCATTAGGTAACAATCAAAAAAGATTTGGTGAGAATGATCAAAAATGTTTTCAAAAAAAATAAAGTGGGAGAAAATACCAAAGCATCTCTCTTGGCTCTCATCCATAAAAAACCAAATCCTATCTCCTTTGATAGATACATGCCAATCTTTCTATGCAACTCTTCTTACAAAATCATCACGAAAATCTTGGCAAATAGACTAAAAAAAATCGGTCTTGCATCATCTCAAAAAATCAAGGTGGCTTTGTCCCAAAAAAACAAATTACAGACAATGTAATTATAGTGCAGGAGGTTATACACAATGGTATACAAAGAAAAGAAAAAGGCATGGTCATAACGTTGGATATGTTTAATGCTTTTGACAGAGTTAATCATAAATTTCTTATGATTGTCTTTCAAAAGTTCGGCATTTCTTCCAAATTCATAGATATTGTTATGGCATGCATCTTCACCCCCTGGATAGCACCATTGATCAATGGGAGGCCAAGTAGTTATTTCTGAAGCACAAGAGGACTGAAACAAGGGTGCTCGCTTTCCCCTTTCCTCTACATTATAATCGCTGAAACGTTGAGTATTCAGCTAGAAAATCAAAGGGAAAAAAGAAAAATTACAGGTATTAGAATCGCTAAAGGGGTCAAAGAGATAAACCACTCTCTCTTTGTAGATGACACTCTTCTCATTGGGGGAGCTTCTAGCATAATAGCCAGACAGTTTAAAAAAGTTCTTGATGATTTCTTTTATGTTTCAGGAAGTCTTTTAAATAATAAGAAGTGCAAAATATACAACTGGAACGTTCCAATCAACATAATGCAGAGGATCTCACAAATAATGGAAATCCTGGTGCAACTAAAATGGAGTCATTTTACATATGTTGGATTACCATTGGCAAAAGAAGTAGTGAATGCAAAAGTATGGAACAAACAAATAGAAAAAATGAGGGGGAAATTCCAAAGTTAAGGAATGACGTGGCTAAATCTAGCAAAGAGATCAATATTGATCAAAGCCCTCCTCTCAGCACTGTCAATATATCAATATGCCATAATTATGGCACCGGCAAGCGCACACAAACAAATGGAATTAATAACTAGAGGCTTTCTATGGCGAGGAGGAAAATAAAAAACCAAAAAATCCAGCCTTGTTCAATGGGAACAAGTAACTCTCCCATTTGAAAAAAGAGGCATCTCAATCATGATACCAGGCTTGACAAACAATGCACTTGGGATCAAGTTATTTTGGAGAATGTTAAATGGGAAGGAACAATGGTGGAGTGAAGCTCTATCAAGGAAATACCTCAACTGTCATCGGTCAAAGATGCTCACCGAAATAATTCCAGACAGGCCTTGTACTCAAGTTTGGAAACTTATCAAAAAAATTATTCCACAAATTAGAGACCAAATTTCCAAAAATCCGGGGAATGGGAAAACTATCTCTATCTGGGATGACAGAATCATGGGAGCAGCCCCTCTGAACCATCAGCAAAATTTAAGAGGATTGAAAGAATGGATGGAGGAGAAAGGTATAACTTCTTTATATTCCATATCTGAATGGGAACAAAATAGTTGGATAGCTTGGAGAGTGCAAACACTCCCAGATAGGCTGAAAAATCAGTGAGAAGAATTGAAGCTCCTATTAATAGGAGCAGCCCCAATAAATAAAGAGAGCCAAAATAATTATATATGGGATCCAAATGGAGCAAAATTTACAGTAAAATCAGGCTACAACTTCCTACAAAAATACAACAATTATGACAATTAGAACCTATGGACAGTTGTATGGAAGAATGAATGCCTTCCCAAAATAAAAAATTTTGCATGGACTTTACTAAAAGGCAAGATTTTTACGGCGGAAAATTTAAGGAAAAAAGGTTTCCAAAGCCCCTCCATATGCGTCATGTGTCAAAAAGAAGAAGAAAGTATTCAGCACTTATTCTTGAATTGCATTATTGCAAGACAATGCTGGAAGCAAATTATCAGTCATTTAAAATTGAACATCGACACAATAGAGCAACTGACAACTCTAAACAAAAATTGGGCTCAAAGCTACCCATATGCAAAAAAAAAAACAATCATAAATCGAATTTGGAAGTGTCTTCCCTCTACTCTTTGTTGGCATCTATGGCTAGCCAGGAATAAGTGTATCTTCAAAGGCCAAAAGCGAAAAATAGGAACCATTCTAGCGAAGACATGGGGTCAAGTCTCGGAAATGATAAGTGCAAATGGAGCTTCAAGCATAGATCAAAACAGACTGCAGCAAGAAGAAAATGATCGATATAACAAAACCCTCATTGAAAGCTCAGCAAAGAACCAAAATCTAAATAAGGTAGGAGGAAAAATCAAAGACTGGAAGCTTTAGTGGAACGACATGGAAATGGAGGAATGGATTAAAAATCAAAGAAAACACATTCTTTTCTTCGATGGAGCTTCAAAAAACAATCCAGGAAGAGCAGGGGCAGGCGGATTAATCTTAAATCCGAAAGGCGAGACAACAGAAACTTATGAATGGGGTTTAAGAACAATGACAAATAATAAGGTAGAGGCATACAGTTTGTTATTAGGTACCAAGATTCTAAAAAAATCAGATAAAATACCCTATAATAATTGGTGACTCGGCAATTATTATCGCTGCAATGGAAGCAGGGAGAGATTTCAAAAATGTTGCCTTAAATAAAATCAGGGAGCGAATTCTGGACAACACAAAGAACATGGGGAAAGTTGTTTTTAAACATGTCCTTAGAACTCAAAATAAGGAGGCTAACTCATTGGCCAACAAAACAGTGGACCGGCAAACTGGAATGGTGAAAGAAAACCAAAGCATCTATGAAGAAGCTATCCCATAATTCATCCCCTCTGGAGGACAAGTCTGAGGCTCAAAGTAGATTTTATTACATCAAATCAACAAAAGCAAGGAATCAAAATACGACCAAGCAGCAGGAAATTCCCCTGAACACAACAGACAACAAAATCACAGTCAATCCTTCTCGTGTAATGAAGAAAAAGATGTGTCGAAATTGGCACCAAATTAGAAATCATCCCCATGAGCAGAACGCAGCGATTAAAAATCATATCAATCAATATAGTGATCGCATTGATCTGAACAGAGAATCGGGCAAGCGCGGAAGTTTAGGGGATATTTTCATGAAGGCTGAGAAGAGTCACGAGCCCAGCATTCTCAATCATGCCTATAAAAGGAACCATAAGCATAGGAACCACCATTATCAGAGAAATCACTAGGAAATATGCATTAATGAGCAACGAATAGCTAGTAAAAAAGTGTGCTTCGATTTAAAGTATCAGGTGGGAGGCGTGCCAAGAGTGGTCAACAATCTAAGGAACAACCTCACTACGCAGGATCTGAGCAGAGGTAAACGAGTTGTTGATATTATCAGAGGAAATAAACACTGTCGAAATTGCTCTGTTTTGCACGCCGATACTAACTGTTGGGTAGTCGTTGTGTTAAGAGTCTACAGGCCCCTGTTAACAGAGGCTCTGTTTCTGTACCCCATCGCCATCAGAATAGAGATTCTTAACTCATCGCACTCCATTCCTCTCAAAATTCTTTCTTTTCAATCTCTTGATCTATACCATCCTGATCAAAGTCAGTCCCACCCGAACAGAACTCCTGGCCATCGTTTCCAACTTCAGTCTGATCTTACTGTCCCAGCTCCTGCGTTACCCAGCCTTTGTAGCTGCGCTCTCGGACATTTGCAAAAAAGCAAAAACCACCTCGTTAATTCTCTTGTTGGTACTCTCGGACTTCACCAGCCCCCTCAGCAACTCATCCATCTGTAATCTTCAATCTTTAAGCCCTGAGCCTATTACTCACCTCTTTTCCATTACTCAGAAGCAGAACCCCAAAGCTCTCAACATCAACAAGAGAAAGCAGTCTCACTGGCATACTGAAAGGAACACTTCAACAGACAAGAAGAGAGATCAAAGCAAACAACCAGAAGTCCAACAAAACAAAAAGCACAGAAGCTTTCAGCCAAAGAATAGATATTCAAAGAGTAATATAGTTGACAGCTTAACGATGTCTTGCAACCCCTTAGAAAAAAGTGGAAAAGAATGAGAGTTGTGCAATGTGTCGTGTCAACAGATTCATGATAGGGCGATTTATACAGACTCTCAAAGATCTTCATTCAGAGATGAAGAGCATAAACAACTACAAACAAATTGAAATTGAGAAACAAAAAGCAGAGATTGAAGAGTCGAAGGACAAGTGCAAGCATCTGGAGGATGCAGTAGACTACATCAACTCGTTGAACCAAAGCCAACAAGGTGAAACTTCCTCCAGATACAGTAAGAAAAAGGGGCAACAACCAAAGGAGTCTGTGAACCAATTTTGGTGAACATCATGCATCCTTTCATCGATGCTATGTAAATTTTGTTTGCTGCTTGAGCTGTTTGTCAAACAGTATGTGTTTTTAAATTTCCAGTACTTTAGAAACAAAGTCCTTCAAGATGAGGTAAGGACTACATTCCCCTTTTGTTCATCTTTTAAAGACCATTTGCTCTCGAAATGTAATAAGACTTGATCCATCTTCTGTTCTTTTTATAATACAAAAGTAATCAACCATGTTAGAAGACAAACAACAATAAACCAAAAAATAAAAAAATTGCCCCTTATGTATATTTTTGGTTAATTTTGTATGAAATCCAACAATGAAAACTTAAGTTGTGTCGGATACACAATCCTAGCAGTCAAGGGACTTTTCATGAGGTGAATCCATTTATGCGTTCAAAAATGCAGTTTGCAATTTAAATAATGAAAATTGCTATATATGCACACTAACCACATATATATAGTTGCAAATCTTTTTTCAAATTTTAATTAAGATGAATCTATATTTTCCTTCAAAAAATTTCATCAAAATCCCTTTGTCCATTGTTTCATGATAACTAATACAACCAACATTATCAAAGCCCCTATAGTTAATTGGTAATTTGTGATGGTTTTATTTTCAAATTCTAAGCTTAATTGGTGTAATTTTGTATCATCCCATTTTGTGTTGTCGAAGCGGGTTGAGTTGTAATCTGCGAGACATAGGCAACTATATTTCTTATACATGTGGAAACCACTAAGAGTTGCTCCCCATTGGTAGTTTGGAGGTGTCCATCCATTTGCCGATTACATGGGCAAGAACATTTCTAACACACAGATATCACATGAAAATATAAGAAAACAATAAAGTGGTCTCTCGTAGACCAATATGTTGTCGGTTGTTTTTGGAATGTGGATCATGGCTAAGCGGGTTGAGTTGTAATCTGCGTGACATAGGCAACTATATTTCTTATACATGTGGAAACCACTAAGAGTTGCTCCCCATTGGTAGTTTGGAGGTGTCCATCCATTTGGCGATTACATGGGCAAGAACATTTCTAACACACAGATATCACATGAAAATATAAGAAAACAATAAAGTGGTCTCTCGTAGACCAATATGTTGTAGGTTGTTTTTGGAATGTGGATCATGGCTAAGAGGACATGAAATATCTTTGGTTGGGCCTCACTATAAGGTGGTGCCATTGCAACAATTCTTTTAGTCCCATTCAACCTATATATTGAACCTTGCTCTATCTTTTTTAGACTTATTGTGTTGGTTGTACTCGTGAAAACTCTACAAAACATGTATAGAATGAGTTTGCACACTCTTGTCTGTGTATATTATTGTGTGATTGCAAATTGTTCTGATGAAAAATTTGAATTTGTATACTCATGTTAGTGATTAACATTAAAGCGTTCTACTTTGATTTCCTTACAGTTGTCAATCAAGTGGTGTATATTGTCAAGTCAAGTATATTGGTATAATGATTTCAAGTCCTTACTTCTTATAGCCCAAGATCTTAAATTGTCAATCAATTGAGTATAATGTCGAGTGAAGTGAAGTCCACAAGACCAAGCAGTGTAAAGGACCTAAGACACCAAACACATCACAACTTCAAACTTTTCTCTAAATCTACTCTCTTGTCATGAATCTTGACCAAGAAGCCTCGCTTCCTCAAACAACTTGTTCAAACAATCCACCTTCTGAATACTTTCAAACCGATTACAATTATCCTCATTAGTTGGACAATTCATGATGTAGTTCCAATCTATTTCAACCACTCCTTTCCTACAAAAGATGCTAATTATTTCTTCCCACTCTTCTTTTAAAGTTATCCATCTACCCATTTCACATCTAAGATGATAAAACCCAGTGTTCAACTATGTTATTAATAATCTAGCCTTTCATTTGATTTGGGCACCCAAATATATCTTCTCATCATGAGACCATATCAAGTTGAAATCTTTGACATATAGTGATAACATAGTCTTCAATTGTGTTATTAATAATCTAGCCTTTCCTGTGATTTGGGCACCCAAATATATCTTCTCATCATGAGACCATATCGGGTTGAAATCTTTGACATATAGTGATTATTATTGACCAACCTACTTTTCCCACATGGTAGTCCAAAAATTTTCAGGCACCCATTTTTTATCTCCTCTTTAGAGTTAGGACAATCTTGTCACTTAATACCCCACTTACCCAACCACCACTTGTCATTTTGCTTCCTCCAAGTTTTCTTACTCCTCTTTAACTCTTCTCCAACAACTATTTTAGGCCAACGATGCTCATCCATGCCTTAAACCTTAAAAAAAAAGTAACTTAACAAGTGAAAGATAGTCGAAGCCTCCATTAAAACAAACCAGCCTCATCGAACAGGATCTCACAAGGGGCCATTGATTTCACTATGAAATTATTAGTTATGAAGTGTGATGCAGGAAAAATCGACTTTTCCTACTATGTTCACTTCCACAAACCTGCAATTTTAAGAATAACGAACAATGATGTTTCTTTTCCAACAGTCACAAAACTAATAATCCACAATTTTGTGTTAATTCAACTATACAAACTTTATTGGATTGCATTGATATGTCAATCACAAAACAGCTTTCCATGCTTTCTTTGAAATCAAATAGTTAGATCACACTTCACATAGAATTCTTATATTCATAAATATGCATGAACTCTCATTCATTAAACTAGCTTTGTACATACATATGCCTAGAGGCATTCATTATCTTTATTCACTCTCTATGGCTTGATTCACATTCATTTGACCATTCGTTCGCATTCCCCATAAGCTTACAACAAGTAGAATTAAGAAATGCAATATCTTCTCTAAATCCTAAAAGCACTCCATAAATCACCCATAAATCACTTCATAAATCAACTTTTCTTAAATCCCAAAATCACTACATAAATCCACTCCAGAAATCATATGTTTCTAAATTGTAAAGTCACTCGAACTATCCCTAAAATTTCTCATACTTTTCAAGGTAAATTCTCACGCTAAAATCTTATCTATTCCTTCTTATCTCTATCCATAGTTGTTTTAGAAAAAAGAAATTAAAATTATTTACAATTAAGGAATTAAAATTCATTTTCCATGTTGAAACCTCGTTTTGAGTTGTCTCCAAAAAGCGTGATGACTTGGAAGCTCTAATGCGCCTACATCAAACTCCCAAGGTAGAAAAAAATTTCATGGTCTCCAACCCATGAGTTGTTGATAATATCCTCCTCAATCCCATACATAATTTTGTCGTTGATCATTGGTTGTCTCGTTGTTGTATTGTTGTTGCGTCTTGAATTCCACTATAATTATGCTTTTACCTCCTTTGCTGCAAACTAATTGTTTTCACCATGTCTTTGCTCACTATTTCAAATGAAATTTTTCCCACCACAAAAACAAACAAAATATACAGCCATCCAAGCATACTTTTAGCTTCATTCCATGCTTGTAAAGTTTCTCTTTGAACTCTCTGTTTCACTTCAATCTGCTAATCAAAATCTATCTCCATGTTCCTAACAAACTCTTTCTCCTTTGACTTTGTTGCATCCTCGTTCACAACAACTTTTGCAAATTGTTCACCCTCGATTTCTATTCCACTTGCATCAATTTGGTAACTAATAATCACTTTTGTTGTACCTGCATGCACACAATCAGTGTGAAGACTGAAAGTTATCTCTGCCCTTGGCTCATCATTCCTTGTGAACATCGCATTCAAGTATTGTTCCTCCTCTCTACTGAGAACAAAATTTGAACTTTGTTATCCTCTATCTTCATCTTTCTTCATGACAACTTCAAAGGGATGTTCATCATCAATAACCCCTGCAACCATAAACAAACCATCAAGAAAAACATAAGCCTTTTCAGCGTCATTTGATGTCTCAAACATCAAATATCCACCAATATTGGTATCTTCTCCATGGATTTCTCCTTACTCAAGTTCACCTTTGTGAATTGCCTCCTCATTCTCAGTGTGATTTGAGATCTTCCTTTAACCTGTCTTAGCTTTTTGTCTCTGCGTTTTGGCCCATAATATTTCAACAGACCACTTAACCCTTTTCCTTAGGTTCCGCACATACCTTTGGTTCTCCTCATTACGTTGTAGCAATTATGTAAGCACATTCAACTGTGGTTTTATCTCAACAAGTTCTCTCTCATATTCTTCATCACTCGATTTCCTTATGTCAACCGCTTTGGCATCTCTGTGACTTCCCTTTGAATTCTTCAAATGACTTCCCATAGTCATCTTCATCGCTTCTCCATCCCACTCTGACATGTAAATCACCTCTACCGTAGCAAACCTCTTTCATGCTACACATGCATCACCAAGCTTTTCATCCGAGCTCAAATTGTCGCACTGTTGCCATTCTTGGTCGCCTGCTCTGGAACCCCTTTCGAGCACTCCTAGCTCTTCAGGTTTCTGCAATCACTCTTTTTCCTCCATCACAGCGACATTATCTATTAGAATTCCTTTGCCACAATTCTCATATCATTGTTGCTACCAACTCTTTCCTTGTTACTATCCGCAAACATATTTGAGCAGATTTTCTCGCTCTCATACCATGCAAGAAAATTTGATTTTTCATGTTATATTCACTTCTACAATCCTGCAATCTTAAGAATAACGAACAATGATATCTTTTCTAGCAATCACAAAACTATCTTAAGAATAACAAACAATGATATCTTTTCCAGCAGTCACAAAACTAATAATCCACAATTTTGTGTCCATTCAATGATCCAAAATTTGTTGGATTGGATTGAGGTCAATCACAAAACAAGCTTTCATGCTTTCTTTGAAATCAAATCATCAAATCACACTTCACATAAAATTCTTAGATTCAAAATTATGCATGAACTCTTATTGATTAAACTAGCTTTGTACATACATATGCTCAGAGATGTTCATTATTTCTACTCACTCTCTATGGGTTGATTTCACATCCATTTCGCCATTCATTCTTATTGCCCGTAGGCTTAAGATAAGTAAAATTAAAAAATGGAATATCTTTCCTAAATCCTAAAATCACTTCATAAATCTCTTTTTCCTAAATCCTAAAATCACTCCATAAATCATATTTTTCAAAATTCTAAAGTCACACTCAACCTATCCATAAAATCTCTCATACATTTCAAGGTAGATTCTCACACTAAAATCTTATCTATTTTGTCTTATCTTTATCCATAATTGTTTTAAAAATAAAGAAATTAAAATTATTTACAATAAGGAAATAAAGGTCTTTTTCCATGTTGAAATGGAGTTGTCTCCAAAAAGTTTGATGACTTGAAAACTCTAATGCTCTTGCATCAAAGTGCTTTGATGAGTTGTCTCCACTTGTGGTTTGACATGCTACTCCCCCAAACTTCACATTCATAGAGTACAATCAGTTAACCAACAACCAAAAAAGAGTTTTCTTGGTCTTCCAGTCACATAATTCTACTTTCCTACATCTACCATGTAAAAGGTAAAAAACTCTTCATCCCCCCTGAATCCTTTTAGCTCTACATGTCTCCCAATTAAGCCTATTGTAAAAAAAATACTTCCTAAATACTTGTATTCTTCCACTATTTCCACAGGTTTCCCCTCAAAATTAAAATTAACCTACTACTTTTCCGTCTTCAAGGAAAAGAAGATCATGATCTTGGTTTTGTTAATGTTTACTTGCATCCCAACCTCTTAGCAAAAGATCTCTAAGGCCTTCAAATGCTCTCTCAAACATTGAGCAGATTTTGCAATTAAGATAAAGTCGTCAACATGCAAAAGAAGCCTTACCACATGTCTGCTAATTGTATACCCTCTACACTATTACTTCTTAACCAGTGTTCCAACTTATCAATATATAAGCCAAACAACGTGGGGGAAAGGGGGTGCCTCTGCTTGACCCCAATGTCACTACAGTTGCTTTATATTCACTTGGTATTTCAATCTCTTCCATCCTTCTCCAAAGCTTGTCTCTAGGAAGAGAATAAAAAACTTTCTTGAAATCAACAAAGCAACAAAAGGCCTCCACACTTTATATGTCCTAGACTTCTTCTATGAAATGCCTAAAGAGTGATACAATGATCAATGGTAGAATGTCGCGACCCAAAACCAACTTGACTTTTTGCTCTTTTACCTTTATTTTCTACCCTATTGATGATTCTACACTCCACGCTTCTAAGCAGCTTTCCAAAAAGACAATTAACCATAATAGTTCAGTAATTGGAGTGAATATTAATGTCTCCACTTTTATAAAGAGGGATAACAACATTAGTTGTCCATTCAATTGGAAAATTGCTTTGCATGGCATTGTTGAAGATCCTTTTGATAATCGAAGCTAAGATTTCAACCCCCTACTTCAAAAATTTTGCTTACAATCCATCAATGTCTTGAGCTTTACCATTTGCTAACTTTTTTATACCAATTTTGAAATCTTCTAATGAAAATAACTAAGTTGAGGTGTTGATTATGGGAGTGCTACTTCTCTCTTGTTCTCTCTTGCATAGAAATTTCACATAATCTAACCATTGAGCAACAAAAAAACTATTATCTATTTACTTTTTCTTTTGTTGTAATTCCATCCAAAATATCTTGGGATCAAGCTTTCCCAAAGAAATTAATTCCTTCCTTCTTGAAGTCACATACTTTCTCCTTTTTTGTTTTTATCATATTTATGTACCTTTTCGTGCTTTCATTGTTTGCCTCTTCTTCAAGTAATCTTTTCAAAGTGTTTGAAATTCTCTTCATTGGTCGAGATCTTTTGCACATCTTTAAGGTCTTGAAGATTAAAGGGATCACCATACTACTACCAATGTTCTCTATTACTGCACTATTCTCTTCACTTTCTGAGTTGACTTTTGCCAATTGAAATTGATGTTCAAAAGCAATAGCAGAGAGCTCTTTATTTTTCTGATTCACAATGACCATTTGCATGAACTTTCTTACATAAATGTTGGTCTTGCTCTACTTGCATCCCACTTTTGTGCATACCCAACTTTATAAAGAAAGACATATGATCCAACTTCATCCCAATAAAGCAAGCTCCAATATTGAACTTGACAAATTAAAAATAAACCTTTGAGAACAAATCACATAATCCACCAAACTTGTTGCCCATATTCTCATCACTACCTAATTGCATAAATTGATTGTTTGTTGCCCTTGCATTAAAGTCACCAATCAAAACTATATCTCCTAAAATCTTGAGGGCAAAACTATCTTTTTTCATAGCAACTTAAGGTCAGGGTCTTCACTATCTAAGTTTACCTTCTTGTAGAACTTTGAATTTTTTGGGCAAAGTAAGAAGCAGCAAGCCTAATTGTTGCATTGTTATTTGTTTTATTAAACCATATAAATCACTTACTCTTTTTCCACTTTTACAATAACACTCCAACTTTCTCTGAGTAGATGAGTAATTCCTCCATGCCCTTTACCTATTATGATTTTTTTATTCCATATTGAAACTTAAGTGTATCATTCAAATTCTAGAACCTACAATCATCATGCTCATGATGGTCCACAAGAAAAATGATGTCTTTCCCTTCCATTATGAGCCCCAAACCCAGTCCTCTCCTCCATGCATAGCCTCCACAATTACAATTTACCATATTTAGATACTCCCAAAAGGCCTTGAATCCCTATTTTTTATTCTATTTTTGATTGATAATGTTCATTGATGTGAGCTTTCTCATTTTTTAGTTTGATTTCACTTTCTCCCTTGCCTTCATTCTTCTTGTTGTTCAAATGTCAAGTCATCATTCAAGTTAATATGAGTGCCTCTAAACATCCCCTATTCTTTAGGATAGCCATCTTATTTTCTATACTTGTCCAAATAACTCACATTTTGTTACTTCCATTTTATGTTTTCGTGCCAATCTTATTTGCTCGGTTGATATATGTTCTCTTTCTCTCCAAAGTCCTTCAAACCCGTGATAATTATTATTTGTAGTCTTGTCTTTTTCTTCTCTTACTTGCCTTTTGATTTGCTCTCCATAATTCCTTCTCTTACTTTGCCTTTTGATTTTGCTCGAATAAAGGTTCTTACTTGACTAAAGGTTCATTTGCCACTTGTGCCCAAGATTAAGCCATTTGGTGTCTTAGTTTGCTTTCTCTCAACTCCGTGCTATATTGGTATAATGAATTCAATCTCTTACCTCTTGTAGCCCAAGATCACTTCTCAAACTCATATGTAGTAGTATATTGTTATAATGATTCAAGCCTCGTTTTCAAGCAACGATAAGTCCAAAAATTAACTTCTTGTTTCAGGGCTTAAGAAAGTGGCCTTAAATCCTGAAAAATGTTGCTCTCTCGTTTCGGGTTAGTCATCGTTTCAGGACTCCATAGTGGTTGCTTGATCACATGAAAGTCAAACCCGGATTATAATGAATCCATATGCTTCTGCATTTGCACGTTTCACCACTTGGAAAATTCATATGCTTCTGGATTTTCACTTTAAATCGCTCTGTTTTCTTAGTTTCCTTTGATGGCTGGGAGCCTTCTTTTAATCGCTTTGTTTTCCTAGTTTCCTTTGATGGTCAAACCCGGATTATAATGAATCCATATGCTTCTGCATTTGCACGTTTCATCACTTGGGAAAATTCATATGCTTCTGCATTTTCATTTTTAATCGTTTTGTTTTCCCAGTTTCCTTTGATGGGTGGGAGCCTTCTTTTAATCGCTTTGTTTTTCCTAGTTTCCTTTGATGGGGAGGCTCTGATTCTAAGCGCTTTTTTAATACATTTAGCCCGGATGAAAAAGGGTTCTTCAAAGCTTTAGCCCTGATTAAAAAAAATGGTAGTGACCATTGATCTCGAATCGTAGTTAGCATGAAATACACTAGTTTTACTTTGATTTTTAACAAATCATTTTTAAACAATAATCTGAAATAAAAGCAATACATATAAGCACTCCTCTTCACAGTACCTACATCGAAAGGCCGCCGACCCCCAAAATTTCTTTACCACTTGCATTGCAAAATTGCATGCGTTTTAGACTACGCAAAGTATAGGTCCATGACAAAAAATCAGATGTAATATCCTTTCGCAAAACGCAACAAAATTGTTGAGATGTCCGAAACCCATCACCGAGGATTCTAATCTACATTTCCACATTGGCCACAAGGTGTAAACCAAATTGCAGTAAACCTTGTTAATAAGGGCTACGCCTAACATTTACAAATAGATTCATGTTAGGTCCAGGTCATCAGACTAAATGCAGATAATCGAGCAGCAGAGGGTTACTTCCTTTTTACAGATCTAATATAGAAAAACAGCATGGAAACACTGCGAGATCATGAAAGGGAAAAAAATCCCTAATAGTTTTTAAGGAGTTGAGTTCTGTGATGTGAATAGTTGATCTATCACACTGTTTTATTTGAGTCAACAGTAAATATGGCTCATTTTCAGGACACGGAAGACATGAAAGAAATGATGGAATAATCTAAATAAATTTAGATTCATCATTTGTCCTGGATAATGGAGATGATCCGCACGTGTTGAATCCCAACATTACCCCATTATCCACACTTGCTGAATCTAAACATTACCCCAAATAAAACAAGTGTCAAATCTAAGCTTTTAAGTGTTAAAGGACGAAATACATCCAGCAAATGAAGCAATAATATGAATGAAGAAGCAATTTCTGCCATAGGCTTAAACATTAAAATCTAACTTTTAACTTTTAAGTGTCAAAGGACGAAATACATCAAGCAAATGAAGAAGCAATTTCTCTCATAGGCTTAAACATTAAGAAGCAATAGGAATGAAGAAGCAATTTCTCCCCGAAATACATCAAGCAAATGAAGAAGCAATTTCTCTCATAGGCTTAAACATTAAGAAGCAATATGAATGAAGAAGCAATTTCTCCCATAGGCTTAAACATTAAGAATCAATATGAATGAAGAAGCAATTTCTCCCAGGCTTAAACATTACCCTAAATAAAACAAGTGTCAAATCTAAGTTTCTAAGTTTACATCAAGCAAAAGCAAATTAACCAAATGAAGAAGCAATCCATCCCATAATTAATAATTAAGACCCGTGTAATTCTTTCTCTATTTTTTTATAATTACAACCCAAAAAATTACAACCCAAAAACAAACTTTCACAAGCGTCATCCACTGGATTTTTTAAGAGATTTAAAAAAACGAAAATCTCTTAAAAAAAAACGAAACAAATCAAAAGAATCACAATTCAGCTCACAACTTCGGTATATAAAATCAATTCATGGCATTACAATAGAATACACCTAATAGTTCTGATAGTCGATCCAGCATTCATCTTTTCATCAAATGGCCTTCCATTCTCCTTATAAGGAGCCCACCCATCTAAACGTATGTGTCTATGACAATTAATCCACTAATGCATGGTAACAAACAACAGAGATCCAATATAAAACCCATGAAAGCAATAACAGGGGCAATAAATCAACCCACAAATATTCTGCTCAGAATGAACATATGTCTCATCGATGGTGTCCATCTCCGAAGTCTAACATGTGTAATATTTGTAACATTCATCATCGCAGAAAACCCACAACGAAAAATCCCAGAAACTAGCTCTCATCTTATCGGTCGTTCAGCAGATGTGTAATATTTGTAACATTCATCATCGCAGAAAACCCACAACGAAAAATCCCAGAAACTAGCTCTCATCTTATTGGTCGTTCAGCAGAGTATTAAAGCTCAGAATAGCGTATAATGCCCTAGGGCATATAATCCTCGAGCCTTTTTTCCAGAAACTTGTATAACAGAAGAAGGGAAAAGAGAAACACCTTCAAGCCTCACAGAATAAAACCCTATGGACGATATTTCACAAATAACACATAACACGAGGTCATCAGAGACTTAAATACTAGTAATCACAAGATATCATGTTGTTGCAGTTATTTAAATCATCATTTGATCGTCTCGCGGCCTCTGAATGCTTCAAAATATAACACAACAAAAAAAAAGTGAAAAAAAAGAAAGAAAAAAACCCATTTATGAAACAGAATCAGAAACTGAACCAAAACACAGAGACGAACAAACAGAGAATTCGAATCTGGGCATGAAAATCCCTTTCCGAAACAAATAAAACGTAGAGGCAGAAGGGACAAAGAATTCAGACCTGGGTATGCAACTTTAAATTTATTTGAAGAATAATGAAAGAAAATAAATAACCATGCTACCAATTCTCGTATAATTAAAAGTCCAAAGACAGGAGCGAGACATCCCTCGAGGGAAATAATCACAAAAACAAGGCCATTCAGAAGAGACAAGATGACCTGCCAGTAAGAACATCAACCTACCATGAAACCCCCCTATCGCCTTCGATAGCCTTCTTACGATCTTGAAATCTCCTTCACTGATCGATATAGGTAGAAAAAGACAGGGTTTGCCGCCATAAGGCTGAAACCCTAACCCTCGCTTGCTTGTATGTTTTACTTCGTTTTAAACCTGAAATATATACTAAAATGTGATCATACGCGCATATCGCTTCATTGGTTGGGTAAGAGAGGAGGTGACATTTCCTCGTGAACGTTCAGTTCTTTTAGGCCAGGTTAGACCCTATAAAATAATAGTGGTTGTTTTTAAGTAAACGATGTTATTTTTTTAATAAATTTAATAAAAATATGGATAATCAGAGAGTTTCACCAAGATTCAAAGTCGTGTTCGGTGGAAAAATGTTTAGATGTTTTATTCAATTTAGAATTAAATTATAATATTGAAAGAGAATTCCAGAATATTGAAAAAAAAAAATATTTTGTCACAGTGGATTCCAACAATTAAAGGAAAGTTTATTTTACTATGAGCTTAGATGGGTATGCAAGTTATTATAGCACTGGGCATAGTATTTTGCATTGAATTTTTTAGGTTAATTATAATATATTTTATTTTATTTTCAAACAAAAAAAATAAATTTTATTTTTCATTTAAAAAGAAAAGTTTACATAGGTTAAGAATTTGAAAAAAAAAATCCGTCAAAACCAATCCACAAAATTTATGAAACTCATACAGAGTCTCAATCCTATCATATAAATAACAATATCGAGATATGAAACTCAGATAGAGTCTCAATCCTATCACATAAATAATAATATTGAGATGGTCTTTCCTTTATACCTCCAAAATAAGATATCGTTTGTTAACCAGTGTGGTGTTAACCGGTTGTGGAAAAATGGACATAGACCCAAATAACTCTAATCCTAGATATTCCCATAGCGAAAAAACAAACAAAAATTCAAAAAGTGAGGGGCCACCCTCATATGTCAAAATATCCCCATACCTCTGTAGCAAGCCCATGCAAAAAACAGAGTATTTAATCTTTCTTAGCACCTGAACGCAACCTTCCTTTCATAAAGAATCAACCACATTGTTATTTTCTCGGAAGATATGTGAGACCGGAATTTGTTATTTTCTCGGAAGAAGTGTGAGACAGAAAGCTGTTATTTTCTCGGAAGACATGTGGGACAAAAATCCTAACTTTCTCGGAAGACATTGTTATTTTCTCGGAATATATGTG
This sequence comes from Pinus tabuliformis, assembly GCA_031772625.1. Taxonomy (NCBI): domain Eukaryota; kingdom Viridiplantae; phylum Streptophyta; class Pinopsida; order Pinales; family Pinaceae; genus Pinus; species Pinus tabuliformis. The sequence goes on along the minus strand of CM062810.1, from coordinate 661,188,394 downwards.
AGACAGAAATCTTAACGAAAGACGTGATCAAAAAGTGGGTTTTATGCAACTAGTGAGATCTAGAGACAATTAGTGAGATCTGGAGCATCTAGAGACAATTAGTGAGATCTGGAGCATCTAGATCTGGAACATCTAGAGACAATTAGTGAGATAGGAACATCTAGAAAAGATCTATGATTTTCTCATCAAATAATCACTTTAAAATCACCATATATCAATCTCAACAAATGTCCAACTATTTGGCACAAAAATATATGCCAAATGTATGCCCCATAGTGCCAAGATATATGCTCCGGTATTAGAGCCAAGAAGAGCTCTGAACTTGTAAAACTCTCCAGAACTCATCATAATTGTTGCATCTCATCATAATTAGCATCTCATTGTTGCATCTTTCATATCCATGATGAAGATGCCCCGTCAAAGAAACCAACTAGAAACATGTTCCATAAAGTCCTTTAAAATATATCTTCTGTTTAAAATATTTCCTGTAATAAAACCCTTCTCCATAATGTAGGTTGCAATCTTGATACTGAATCCCCTGACATTCGGATCTCTCTGGTCAGGAATCTCTTAGCATTTCCTCATATGACAAATGCCCCGTAGTATGTATAAAAGAAGAGCTATGAAATCCTTATTCTCTGCAAACCATTGAGACAGAAAATCACCAACAGAGGACTGGTTCCACACTGAATTGATAGGAAGAATGTGAACGGCCTTAGTCCAGATAGCGACAGCGATAGCACAAGGTCACAAAAGATAAATATGTGAGACATCTTCCAAGAAAGCCTAACAAAGAGCGCATCCACCAGGTCCTTGGAAGCCTCTTTTGATCAGATTGGCTCACGTGAGGATTTTATCATAAGACCATTTATCAACACAAATATTTAGGAAATATCCTAACTCCCCAGTTTTTGAAACCTGCGTAGACTCGAATCCATCATATTGCCCTGTGACAGGAATTGGTAAATCCCTTTTACCTTAACGATGCTTCATTCCATGACAGCTTATTGTCCTTTGTTGTTAATGTGATACCAACCATCTTCAGGTGAAAAATATATGTATCCCATTCTTCAACAAAATCACCAGAAAAACCCATGTTTTTCGTCGATGTTTTTGAGTTAAAAGAGCTATGATGTGAATAGTTTATTCATCACACTGTTTTATTTGATTTGAGTCACCAATAAATGTGGCTCATCTGGCTCATCTTCCGGACACGGAAAAAATGATAGAATAATCTGAGTAAATTTAGATTTCTCATCTGGATAATGGAGATGAGCTACACGTGCTGAATCCAAACATTACCCCAAATAAAACAATAAGTGTCAAATCTAAGCTTACGTGAAAAGAACACTATTATCCATTCACTTGTATTTATAATTACACCCCATATCTGACTTAACATAAACAAACTTTCAAAAAATTACACCCCATCTGACTCAACAGAAACAAACTTTCAAAAAATTACACCCCATCTGACTTAACAGAAACAAACTTTCAAAAGCGTCATCCACCAGATTTTTAATAGATTTAAAGAAAACTAAACAAATCAAAAGAATCACAATTCAGCCTCGTAACTTCGGTATATAAAATCAATTCATGGCATTACAACAAAATGCACTTAAAGACTAAACATTCTGGCAGTCGATCCAGCATTAAATTTCCATCAAATGGCTTTCCATTCTCCTCATAAGGAGCACACCATGTATACGTATGTGTCTATGACAATTAATCCATTAACTATAATAATCTATGCATGGCAACAAACAACAGAGATCCAATATAAAACTTATGAAGAAATAGCAGAGACAATAAAACAACCCACAATACTTTACTTATTCTGCTCAGAATGAACATTTGTCTCATCGATGGTGTCCATCTCCGAAGTCTAACATGTGTAATATTTGTAACATTCATCATCACAGAAAACCCACAACGAAAACTCCCAGAAACTAGCTCTCATCTTATTGGTCGTTCAGCAGAGTATTAAAGCTCAGCATAGCGTATAATGCCCTAGGGCATATAATCATCGAGCCTTTTTTTCAGATTTTTGTATAACAGAAGAGGAAAGACAAAGCCCTTCAAGACTCACAGAACAAAGCCCTAAGGACGTTATTTCACAAATAACACATAACATGGGGTCATCAGAGACTTAAATACTAGTAATCACAAGATATCATGTTGTTGCAGTTATTTAAATCATCATTTGATCCCCTCATGAACTCTGAATGCTTCCAAATATGACCACATACCGAAAATAGCGGAAACAAAAATCCCATTAATGAAACAGAATCGGAAACTGAACCGAAACACAGAGACGAACAAGCAGAGAAGTCGAATCTGGGGATGAAAAACCCTTTCCAAAACAAAGCACAACAAAAAACGCAGAGGCAGAGGCAGAGTTCATACCTGGTCATACAACTTCAAATTTATTTAAAAATTAACGAAAGAAAATAAATAACCATGCTACCAATTCTCGTATAATTAAAAGACCAAAGACAGGAGCGAGACACATTCCTTCGAGAGCGAATAATCACAAAAATAGAGTCATTCAGAAGAGATACTATGACCTGCCAGTCCAGGAACACCAACATACCATGAAACCCCTATCGCTTTCGATGGCCACTTACGATGTTGAACTCTCCTTCATTGATCGACATATGTAGAAAAAGTTTGCCGCTATAAGGTGGAAACCCTAACCCTAACCCTCGCTTGCTTGTATGTTTTACTTCGTTTTAAAGATGTAACATATACTAAAATGTGATGATAGCCACATATCAATTCATTGGTTGGGTAAGAGAGGTGGTGATATTTCCTCGTTAACGTTCAATTTTTTTTAGGAGGTCCGGGAATTGTTTTTAGTGTGATTTTTTGGAGATTCCGGTGATGGAATCTGACGGAAAAATTTGAGGTTAAATCTTGATTTCTATTATTTAAAATGGTTTTTTAACTCCATATTTGGATTCAACACTCTAAAACCCCTACAGAAATTACCTATCAACCTTGCGATTTCAATAAATTGCTGCCAGATTTTAGAGAAATTTAACCGGAAAAACCCATGAGAAAAACTTCCAAAAAGTCTAACTAAAAACTACACCATAAAATAGTAGTGATTGTTTTTTTAAATAGAACGAATTTTTTTAAAAAGGAAATTTAATAAAAATCTGATGGATAATTAGAGAGTTTCACCCAGATTCAATTTTGTAGAAAAATGTTTGGAAGTTTTATTCAATTTAGAATTAAATTATACTATTGAAACTTTAATGAGAATTCTAGATTATTGAATTTTTTTATTTTTGTCACATTGGATTCTAACCATTAAAGGAAAGTTTATTATGAGCTCATATGCTTATATAAGTTATTATAGCACTTCGCATAGTATTTTGTATGGAATGTTTTATATCAATTATACTATATTTTAATTGTTTTTAAAATAAAAGAAAGTAAATTTTGCTTTTCATTTAATAAAAAAAGTTTACATATATCAATAATTTTTTCTGTCGTAACCAATTCACAAAATTTATTAAATTTATAGAGAATCTCAATCATATCATATAAATAACAATATCGAGATCATCTTTCTTTTATACCTCTGAAATAAGATATCGTAACGTCCTAGGACGGATTTGGACTCCTAACATCTACCGAGTACACCAAAAACGGACGTAGACCCAAATAGCTCTAATCCTAGATATTCACATAGCAAAAATAACAACCAAAAATTCAAAAAAGTGAGAGGGCCACTCTCATATGTATCCTCAGACCTTTGTAGCAAGATCGTGCAAAAAACAAAGTATTTAATCTTTCCTGACACCTGAACACAACCTTCCTTTGATAAAGAACCAACCACATTGTTATGTTCTCGGAAGATATGTGAGAGAGAAATCCTAACGAAAGACATGATCAAAGAGTGGGTCTTATCCAACAAGTGAGTGAGATATGGATCATCTAGAGAAGATCTATGATTTTCCCATTCGATAATCACCTTAGATTCACCATATATGTCAATCTCAACAATGTCCAACCATTTGGCACAAAAGAATATGCCCCCTAGTGCCAACATCTATGCTCTTGTATTGGATCCACAACTGTTAAACTAGATGAACTTGTAGAACTCTCCAAGTCTCATTATAATTAGCATCCCATTGTCGCATCTCCCTGATGAAGATGCCCCATCGAAGAAACCAGCTAGAAACTTGTTCCATAAGTCCTTTAAAATATATCTTTTGTTTGTAATATTTCCTGTAATAGGACCCTTCTCCATGAAGTAGGTTGTAATCTTGATACTGAATCCCCTGACATTCAGATCTCTCTGGTCAAGAATCTTAGCATTCCTCATATACCAAATGCCCCATAGTATGTATAAAGGAAGAGCTCTGAAATCCTTATTCTCTGCAAACCATTGAGATAGAAAATCACCAATAGAGGATTGATTCCACATTGAATTGATATGAAGAATGTGAAGGACCTGAGTTCAAACAGTGATAGCACAAGGGCACAAAAGAAAAAATATGTGAGACACCTTCTGAGGAAGCCTAACAAAGAGTGCATCTACCAGGCCCCTGGAAGCCTCTTTTGATCAGATTGGTTCACATGTGGATTTTATCATGGACCACTAACCAACAAAAATATTTAAGATTTTAGGGAATACCCCAACTCTGCGATTTCTAAAACCAACGTAGACTCGAATCCATCATATTGCCTTGTGACAGGAATTGGTAAATCCATTTTACCTCAATTTGATCCCTAACGATGCTTACATTCCATGAAAACCTATTGTCCTTTGTTTTTAGTGTGATGACAACCATCTTCAGGTGAAAAATATATGCATCCCATTCTTCAACAAAAGCACCAAAGAAACCCATGTCTTTCGTCGATATCCAAGACGAATGATGGAAGCTTAGTCCTTTGTCGATATAAATATCTTTCAACCTATAGAAACCATTGTTGTGTAGTACTTCAAGAAGAGGAAGAGACAATGTATATGGGTCGTGCATCCCTTTAAGCGTTGCCATACCAATTTCTACCATCGAACCAGAGCCTATTTCCCATCTGATGTTGCCAAAAAGCCAATGTTTAGTTTTCATAAGGCTTCTCCAAGGCATGGATGCCATTTTATGCTCCAAGGCTCCCTCCCTAATCCAATTGACCAATGAATGGATCCTTAAGTACTTATCCTTTATGATTTGATTCCATATTCCCCCTCCATTTATAGCCCTCCATAAAAAAATTAAAAGCATCTCCAGATTGAAGGTTTCCATATTTTTAGACCTCATTCGCCTTGATTCACTTTTCTAGTCAGAGTCTCTAATCTAACAAGAGGAATTTTCCTATAATTTCCAAAGCTGACCAACAGAAAACGCATAATGATAGACTTAATTTTTATGATGACAACAGATGGAAGTTTAAAAATGTGCATCCAGTAAATGGCAATATTTTGTAGCACCGCCTTAATCATGATGACATGTCCACCAAAGGATAACCATTTGAAAGAACACAAACCCTATCTCTTCTCAAATTTCTCCAACAACCAAACCCACTCACTTATCTCATAGCAATCTGGCATAATGAAGAATCCAAGGTATCTAAAGCCCATATCTAAAGGAAGAGATTTAACCTCGAATAGGTTGGAAATTTCTTGCATCAAAACAATCTCATGATCTGACACTATAAGAGCATGTTTCCCCTTGTTCAGGAGAAGGCCTGATGCATCTCCAAAATCATTTAAAATCTAATAGAAAGCCCTCCATTCCTAAATAATACCTATTTTGGACAGGAGAATGTGATCAACGAACATTAAGTGAGACGGAGTGGTTTGCCTTGATAACCTACATTTAGAAATAATCCCCTTGGACCTAGTCACTCCTATGCTCCTACTCATCCCATCAATCACTATCAAGAACAATAGTGGAGATAGCACACAACCTTGTCTTAAACCTCTAAATGATCGGAAGAAATCCAATGGAAGCCCATTAATATTAACCGCCAAGTATGTCGATGTGACACACGCCATGATCCAGTTAACTAACTGGACCCCCAAACCAATCTTATAGAGAATTAGTCTGAGAAATTCTCAGTCAATGCAATCATAGGATTTAATAGGTCTATCTTCAGTAGACATGCCTTGAGTTGCTTAGACTTTATGGAGCAAGCACACTCTTGTGTTATTACAACAACGTCATGGATTTGCCTTTGATCAAGAAAACCAAATTGTTCGAATGGGATGTGCTTTGGTAAAATAAGCTTAATCCGATTACCAATCAATTTTGATATCATTTTATATACCATATTACAAAGAGATATAGGGCAGTAATCAACAAATGTAAAAGGATTTTCAACTTTTGAGATAAGAATGATTAAAGTAGAATTTACCAAGCCTGATATCGAGCACAACTGCCGAGATTTTTCCACCATGGTAGTTAGGTCCTTGATCATGATATCCTGAAATAATAGAGAGAGCTCCACGGACCAACCGCCTGGCCCTAAACTCTTATCCTTAGCCAAATATTTAATAACTCCCAATAACTCTTCCTTGGAAACTGACCTCCACATCATAGCTTTGGCCTCCTCATCGATCACATTCAAAAAAAAAATATTAACAAATCCCATCTGATTAACCACATTGACTCCTTCACTTACTCTATAGATATGCCTGAAATACCTAAATGTTTCCTTTTCTAAGTCTCCTTGTCTGGAATATGAATTCTGTGCTTCATCTTTAATATGCCATATGGCATTTTTCTACCTCCTAAAAGACACATGATTATGAAAAAACCGCATGTTTTTGTAACACCCCACCCCACGTTTACTTGCTTTTACAAGCTCCCTGAGATAAACATGAGTTGAGAGTTACTATGCATGAACCAACAATCAAGTTACAGTTATGGAAGTGGGGCCTATTATACTAACAACCTTTTGCAACCTCCTAGTGACCCCTGATCACCAAGATGTCAAACAACATCCATTCGTAATATTTCCTTAGACTGGAACTGCCCTTTTGACTCACTTCACAGCCCAACTGCATGCATGCAGACCTGTGTATGTGGCCAAAAGGCTCCATCCACACGCACAACCCATCTTTCGTGTGGCTACGGTCGAAGTTTCTCAATTAAGACAGTGCGGCCAAGGACTTTGTTCTAGATTTTCGGGGCTAGCCTATAGGTCAACTACCCAAAACTGCCCATAACTTCCAAAGCTTCCCGTAGGAGTATTCTTGCATTGTTCTTGACTTAATCCCTACTCAAACTTGTTAAACATATGGTAATCATTTGTACAAACACTTTGTAAGCATAGTACATATAGGTCATGAATGCATATATGTTCAATATTTCATAAGTTTGTCAGAGAATCATCAAGAAGGCTTGTCGCCCTCTCTTACCAATTGCAACAACACACATTAGCTCATGTATTCATATAAAGTAATCAAGATCCCGTCAAACCATGTAATGGATCCATAACAAGAGCACATCATATAATGAGAAATATACCATGCATGTAACCATCATTTAACCAAATTGAAACCATGACAAACCAGTCGTAAAATCATACATTAAATTAAAACTTGTGCTCATTAATCTCAATAAGGAGTAACATATGATAACACATGCAAATTCCAACCAAGTCAGGGACTTCCACGTATGAACCGACCATAGATTAGGCTTAACCAAATATTTCTTTCATCAAATCACCCTTGTGCATATTCCAAGCATGAATGTGGGGTCTCATGGGATAAACCAAATATAACCAAACAGGGAATCCAAAGGTTAAACCACATCCACCCTCAAGTCACAGTGATGTCACCTAAACTAGTCCAAAGATCACCAAACTAGAACAAGCTTGGATGCCTCGGAATTTCTTCACCATGCCCAGAGGAATTTTCCTATCTTCACCCACCTGTTAAAGGCTTCCCAGAGAAACCATCTCCACTCCCAACCCTTGAGATTTTCCTGAGACCACCTCACCTGGATCCAAAATATTCTGACAATCCAAAGCTCAACCAAAAAGGAACCCACTACATCATGGTTATCTGAAAATGGAAAAGGCAAGGTTGTACACAACTATCAATCCAGGCAAATCCCATGTCAATGACAAGAAAATAACCAAATAATCAAATGCATGCACCATGCACTCGAATCCCAGCAAAAAAATCACACATGCAACCTATTACATGCAATTTCCTCCTATTGTAGTTGCTTTTCCAATCTTCTTCTTATGCTCCCTTGCTTTCCTTTGCTTGCTTTCTTGTGTCTTCCTTGTGCTTGCTTCCTCTTGTTGTAGTTGTCTCCTCTCCTCTTCTCTCCTCCAAGTGAATTCTAGAATGTCCAAGTTTGTGCAAGAGTGTGATAGAGTGTAATCAAGAGAGTGTTGGGTGTGAAGCCTAATTATCTTCTTGATTTAGAGGTCTTGTTTCAAGCGGGTGTATACCCTAGGAAGAATGTACACCCCTCCACATGGGGGGGGGGGTTGCGAGGGCTAGCGGGCCCCCGAAGCTAATAGATGAAAAATCGCCTTGTAAAATATTGTAATTTCATAGTGAATTAGAGCAGTTCATTAGGCGAATGATTTGACAGTAGAAGTTATGTTAATTTGGGGTTTTTTGCCCTAGAAGGAAACCCTCAGTTTATATGAGGGAATTATATTACAATTGTGTATTATTATTCTAAGTGAGAAAGAGAGAGGAGACTGTGTGAGATCGAAGAGGAAATTGCAGCAGGTCTATTGTAGGACCTAGGTTGTATCACTTCATTTTCCTGGATAATATAAAAGGAAGGACTCGTTGTTTCTCTGTGGATGTAGCCCAAATTGGGTGAACCACATATATATGTGTCTCTCTTGTTTTATGCATTTATGTGTTTTTTGTTTCCACGATATTTTATGTGTTCCATTTCTCTGTGATTTAATTTTCTAACAATTGGTCTTAGAGTTGAAGGTGTATTTGGCTGATAAACTCGCAGGAGAGAATGGTTCCTGGTTCAAGTGGGAGAAATGGCAGAAGATGGTAGGTTTAGGGTCGATAAATTTAACAACCAAGACTACCACTTGTGGAAGATGCAAATGGAAGATTATTTGTATCGGAAATATTTGTTCCTACCATTGAGTGGAAAATCAAAGAAGCCGATGAGTATGACAGACATGGAATGGGAGGTTCTAGACAGAAAGGCACTAGGAACAATATGACTGTGTATGGCAGCATCGGTGGCATTCAACATTTCAATGGAAATGAAAACAGAAGGTTTAATGACGACATTGGCCAAAATATATGGAAAACCCTCAACCTCAAATAAGGTATTTATTATGAAGCATCTATTTAATATGAATATGTCAGAAGGTGGATCTGTTGTTGTTCATTTAAATGAATTTAACACAGTTACCAGTCAGTTAAGTTTTGTAGGGGTAAATTTTGATGATGAAGTTACGGCTCTGTTATTTCTATGTGCATTGCCAAAAAGTTGGAATGACTTAGTTATGGCTATAAGTAACTCTATATATGGATCTAGTACTTTAAATTATGATGATGTTGTTATTGTTATCCTTTGTGAGGAAATGCGACAAAAAAGCTCCGATGAGACATCAGGTAATGCTTTCACTACAGAGACTAGGGGAAGAAAAATGTAAAGAGGAAGGAACCAAGGAAATCGCAATAAGTCAAGAAAAGGCACATCCAAGTCGAGATTAAGGATCATAGAAATTGTTTGTAGATTTGAAATTGCTCATGAAATTTACTAAATCACGAGACTCAAACCTACTTTACTGCTTTGCGAAATTCAATTCACAATCTATAACACAAATCATAAACATGCAATAAGAAATAACACAAATGCACAATATTTTTGCGAGGGGAAAGCAACTTCTAAAAACCCCTTCAGCGTTCTGTTCATTAATCAAGTGAGTAAGAGAAGCTATTACAATTATCAACTCAATGTGAGAGTTTAACCTACAAAAGCAAATCTATTCGCTCCTACTGAATGACTAATATGGCTAGTACTTAACCAATTCATCACACCATGCCCCTATTTCCTTGTGCAATTCCTGACTAATTAGGCCCCTATTATTTAGGGAATTCCTCTAATTGGTTATGCAATTCCCAAGGATGGTCCACCTAACCTCATGCAACACCTGTACACTCAACTAGTTTACAATTGTTGGTAAATTACCTTGGAAACTCTGCCACTTTCCTCTAATTGGTTATGCAATTCCCGAGGATGGTCCACCTGACCTTGTGCAACACCTGTACACTCAACTAGTTTACAATTGTTCATTAATAACCTTGGAAACTCCACCACAACTAGGCAACTTGAATTCTTTGCATGCATGAGATAATTATTAGCTGATTGATCAGTTAACTAGATGGTCTTTGGGTTAAACTGATGCCCTAATACTTAACTGACCACCAACTAGTTTTATTAATAGTTAGAACTAGTTTAACTGATTACAAAAAAAAATAAGTCAACCAAGGCTCCTAAAATTTAGGAATCACTACATACAATTGAACTCCATGCCCTTAACTCAAATTAACTGAGTTAATTGAGTGATAATAACCATGTCACCTCAGCTAACTCATCCAAGTTCTCTATAGAATTTCGAATTTTCCCAATTTAATTAAACGCAAAATCAAATTGAGAATTTCTTGTTGCATTTTTCAACACTCCCTCTCAACAAGAAAGGGATTATCAACTACCCTTATCCTGGACCTGTGGAATGTATTGCATGCAACACCTCTCACTTTTGTTGCTACTACTACAACATCTGCAATTGAGAAGCACAAAAAAAAAAACATGAATCAACTATTTCTGCAACTGTCTACTGGGAAAATTGTGTTGTTGCTAACTATGCTACTGAGCCTCCTACTCTGCTATCAACACTCCTCTACATTCCTCAGTATCTGACTAATCCTCCTACTACTGAATATTGTGGGCCCCTCGTAACAAGGCAATGATCAATGAGGAGAATGCCTTAGTGGACCCTACCCAAATTTTTGCAACTCTTGGACTAAGGATCTACATCACTCCAACTCACTCCTCGAGGTATAGTTGCATGTGCTCTCTTTGCCCACTTGGCTCTAACTCTACCCCTATTAGAGGCATTTTCTTTAGTGGATGTCTCCACTCTACCTCCTCTCTGCCTCTCCATTTGTGGCTTCTCTACAACTTCCTGAGGCTACTTCTAAGGCTCCATTTTGAGAGGTCTATCTTGCTCCCTCTAAACCACCACATCTCTAATCTTTTCCTTGCTCCTCAAGGTTGTGCATTCATATTCTACCTCAAGTGCATACAAGTTCTTGAATCAAACCCCGATTTGCTTCACATGTCCTATGGTTATGTGTCTCGGGAATGATTTTCCTTTACTAAATATCTCATCATAACCACGGTCTTCTAAAACTGCAACTGAGATGAGATTTTTCTTTAGGCCTAGAATGAACATGACATCCTTGAGTAAAAAAGGGGATCCTAACTCCCTCTGAAAAGTGATTGTACCAATCCTGGTCACATTGTACCTCCCATCGTCCCCAAACTCAATAGTCATTTGGAGATCTTTCTCCTCTAGGTCACTGAAAAAATCTGTACACCTTGTCATGTGGAACTAGGAACCAAATTCCAAGTACCACACGCTCCCCATCATTGTGCTTTACATGCATGCGATAAGGGTGAATTCAAGCTCGAACTGTGAAGCCAAAGCTTCACCTGTTGCTCCTCCTGCAGGCTCCTTCTTGCTAGACTTTTTTGTGTGGACGCTTTGTAGCATAGTGCTCGAATTCATGACAACTGAAGCATTTTATTTTGGACAAGTCTTTCTTCTTTCCCTCTTGACTAGATTCAACCTCACCTTGGGAATTATTTCCCTTGGCCTTCATTCCTTTGTTGACTAGAGAAAATTCCTCTTCCTCTTCTTTGGATGAGGTTCCATCTTTGGTATTCTGCCTTATTTCCTCCTGTACCAATTCAGACCATAAGTGTTCCCAATTCGATAGTTTCTCCCTCTCGTTCACCTAATCTTGGTAGTTATGCTAGCTCTTGGGAAGGCCTAGAAGGGTTAGGCTTACCAAGTCATATTCTGCAACATTAACACCAACCCCACCAAGTTCATCACGAACTTGTGTGAACTTGCTCAGATACTGTGGAATAATGTCATTCTTTTGCATCTTGATATTTCGAAGTTTATCCTTGAGCGCAAGCTTCCTGTGGTCACTACTATTCTCAAACAATTTTTTCAGTGCTTTCCACATTGTGAATGGAGTTGCTTTCCCATGGATATTTTAGACAATGTGATTTCGTACTCCCTCCCAGATTATTCTCCTCGCCTTGGCTACATCTTTCTTCCACTAGGCAAGGTTTTGGGCATCATATGCTTTTGGTTTTGCAACATTTGTCTTGATGTATTCTAGAAATCCATTGTCATCCAATACAACCTCCATGTGATTCTTCCATGTAATGAAATTAGAGATGCCTTCCAAGGCATACTCTAGCCTCAACCCGCTGAAGGTCATCTTCTCAGCTTTGAAGAGATCCTGCTACATTGAACTACATATTCGAACTTCCAGAGAAACAATTTCGAATTTCTTGTTCTAATGTGATCCCTACTCCGATAACATGTAAAAATTATATGTAGATTTGAAAATGCCCATAAAATTTAATAAATCACAAGACTCAAACCTACTATACTGCTATGTGGAATTCAATTCACAATCTAGAACATAAATCATAAACATGCAATAAGAAATAACACACATGCAAAATATTTTTTCTAGGGGAAAGAAACTGCTAAAAACCCCTTCATCCTTTTGTTCATTAATCAAGTGAGTAAGAGAAGTTATTACATTTGCCAACTTAATGCCAAATCTCAAACTACAAAAACAATTATATTCTTTCCTACTGAATGACTAATCTGGCTAGCACTTAAATAATTTAGCCCACCATGTCCCTATTTCCTTGCAAAATTCTTGACTAATCGGGCCCCTATTATTTAGTGAATTACTCTAATTGATTATGTAATTCCCAAGGGTGATCCACCTGACCTCATGCAACACCTTTACATTCAACTAGTTTACAATTGTTGGTTAATTGCCTTAGAAACTCCACAACGACTGGGCAACTCGAATTATTTGCATGCATGAGCTAATTATTAATTTATTGATCAGTTAACTAGATGATCTTTGAGTTAGACTGGTGTTCTACTACTTAATTGACCACCAGTTAGTTCTATTAACAGTTAGAACCAGTTTAACTAATTACAATTGAAATTAACTCAACCTAGGCTCCTAAAATTTAGGAATCACTACATACAACTGAACTTCATGCCCTTAACTCTAATTAACCGAGTTAACTGAGTGACAACAACCATGTCACCTCATTTAATTCATCCAAGTTGTCTATGGAATTTTGAATTTTCCCAATTTAATTAAAGGGAAAATCTAATTGAGACTTTCTTGCTGCATTTTTCAACCGGGATAGTGTGTTGGAAATGTGGAAAGAAAGGACACCTGAAGAAAGACTACAAATCTCAAAAGAGAAAAGAAGGAGATGGACAACAAGAGAATAATCATGAAGTGAATGTGATAGATGATGTGTTGCAAGATGATTTGATTCTTTCATTAGAGAATATTATTGATGCACAGGTGGTAGATTCAGGGGCCTCATTCCATGCTACACCTGATAGGAAACATTCTCATGACTATGTTCAAGGAGATTTTGGATAGGTTCATCAAGGTGATGATAAACCCTATAAAATTGTTGTAATGGGTAAGGTTTTTATAAAGCAATAGAATGGAAACCAATGGCTATTGAAGGAGGTAAGGTGTGTTCCAGATCTAAAGAAAAATCTAATTTCAACAGGGCAGTTGGGAGGTGAAGGTTATGTAACGAATTTTATAGACAAAACTTGGAAGGTCACTAAAGGAGCCCTAGTAATAGAAAAAAGGAGAAAAAGTAGGTACATTGTATTTATGCAATGGTATTTCTAATTTTGTTAATGCTTTAACCTCCATAGGAGCATATATGACACTCTAGCATCATAGACTCAGGCACATGAGTGAGAAGGGGATGTGAATTCTTCACTCAAGAAATTTGTTGCAAGGTTTGAAGCATGTTGATTTGAATTTTTGTGGAAATTGTGTATGTGGAAAACAAAAGAGAGTCAGATTTATTAGAGTTGGGAAGGAAAAGAAGAGAAAAAAATTAAAGCTTGTGCATACATATGTATGGGGACCTGCTCAATTATCATCTCTCGATGGCTCTCGCTACTATGTTACTTTTATTGATGATGCAACTAGAAAAACCTGGATTTTTTGTATTCAAAATAAATATGATGTATTTGATACTTTCACGAAATGGAAAACTTTGGTTGAGAATGAGACATGAAAGAAGTTGAAGTGTCTCATATCAGATAATGGAGGTGAATATTGCATCAAAGAGTTTGACAAATACTTTTTAGAGCATGGAATTTGCAGAGAGAAGACAGTTCCAGGAACACCATAAGAAAATGGTGTGTCAAAAAGGATGAACAAGACAATCATGGAGCGTGCAAGGTGCATGAGATTTCATGCAGAATTTCCCTTACACTTTTGGGCAGATGTTGTAGATATTGTTGTTTATAATATAAACAGAGGGCCTTCAAGTTCCTTGGATGGTGGCATTCCAAAGGAGGCATGGACAGGTAAAAAGGTAAACTACTTATTTTTAAAGACTTTCGGTTGTGAAGCCTTTGTCCACATCAATAAAGAAAATAGAAAGAAGCTTGAGGCAAAATTAAAGAAATGTACCTTTATTGGATATGGTGTAAATGATTTTGGTTATCACTTATATGATTATGAAAATCACAAAATCATTAGGAGCAGAGATGTCATATTCGATGGAAAGGTCTTGTATAAGGATCATATGCAAGAAAATAAATAAGAAAATGAAAATAAAGAATACACAGTGCTTGATGAGATCACAGAAAAAGTAAAGGTGAATGAAAATAATAATGATCAACATCCAAAACAACAACACCAACCGCAATAGCAACAGGCACCTCAAACACCTGAAAGTGGTGTTAGAAGATCTACTAGGATAAGTAGACCCCCTAAAAGATACTCTCCATTATATTATGTATTTTTTATTGATTCTAGTGAACTAAAAAGATACGAAGAAGCAATGCAGGTAAAAACCAGGAAGAAGTGGGAACAAGCCATGGAAGAAGAGATGGACTCCTTGATACATAACCAGACTTGGGACTTAGTCAAGTTGCTTGCAAGTAAAACAACATTGCAGAATAAATGGGTTTATAGGTTGAAGGAAGAAGATGAAGCTAAACATAGGTACAAGGCTAGACTTGTGGTGAAGGGGTTTGCACAAAAGAAAGTTATAGACTTTGATGAAATTTTTTCTCTTATTGTTAAAATGACTTCAATCAGAACTATTTTAAGTCTAGTGGCAACAAAAGATTTGCATCTTGAGCAGTTAGATGTAAAGACAACCTTTCTCCATGGGGATTTGGAGGAAGAAATATATATGCTGCAGCCACAAGGGTACGAGGTTAAAGGGAAAGAAAAATTAGTGTGAAAATTGAAGAAAAGCTTGTATGGCTTAAAATAGGCTCCAAGCCCATTGGTATCTAAAATTTGACAGGTTTATGTCTGAACAAGGTTATACTAGATGTCATTTTGATCACTATGTTTATCTTAAGAAACAAAATGATGGCAATTATGTTATATATTGTATGTAGATGACATGCTTATTGCATGTTCTAACATGCAAGAAATAAATGTGCTTAAAGGAAAATTGGCAAATTCATTTGGAATGAAGTATTTGGGTTATGTAAACACAGGGAAAATCACAAATTAACATTGTCCCATAGTGAGTACATAGAAAAGGTATTGGAAATATTTAATATGCAGAATGCAAAACTAGTTAGTGCACCTTTGGCTAGCCATTTCAAACTAAGTAAGGATACGTGTCCGAAGACTCAGGAAGAGATGGAATACATGTGTAAAGTTCCATATGCACCAGCAGTTGGAAGCTTAATGTATGAAATTGTCTACACAAGGGTTGATATTTCACATGCAGTGGGAGTTGTACGCAGGTATATGAACAATCCAGGAAAAGAGCATTGGATGGAAGTGAAGTGGATTCTCAGGTATTTGAGAGGTACCACAAATCAAGCATTATGCTTTGGTGGTTCGAACATTGCTCTACAGGGATATGTTGATGCATATATGACAGGTGATAGAGATAACATGAGGAACACCACAAGGTATGTGTTTACTATAGGTGGAACAATTGGTAGTTGGGTTTAAAAATTGCAAAACATTGTTGCACTTTCAACAACAGAAGCAGAGTATGTTGCTGCTACAAAGGCTAGTAAAGAAATGATTTAGTTACAAAGGTTTATGGATGAATTGGGCAAGAAGTAGGAGATGGGAAGGTTATACAATGACAACCAAAGCGTCATTCATCTTACAAATAACTCAACATTTCATTCCAAGACTAAACCTATATAACTCATGTACCATTTCATACAGTCAGTGTTGGAAGATGGACAATTGAAGCTAGAAAAGATACACACTAGCTAGAATCTTGTAGATATGTTAACAAAAGTTGTAACCAAGGAGAAACAAATATTTTGCTCAGTTTCAATTGGTCTTCAAGTATGATGGTGAAGATGAGAAACAACTAAGTCCAAAGTGGAAGCATCGTCCAACAAGTGAAGCAGTGGTTGAGTTTCTATAATCAGTCTCCAAGTGGGAGATTGTTGGGTGTGGAACTTGATTATCTTCCTGATCCAGAGGTCTTGTTTCAGCTAGGTGTATACCCCAGGAAGATTATACACCCCTCCACACAGGGGGGTGCGGGGTTTAGGTGTAACACCCTCCTCCCACATCTACCCAACTAACCAACCAACCGGGGTAAATATGTGATGAGAAGTTACTATGATATGATTTGACTCCCTATGTGTTAATTAAGGAAGTGGAACCGACGGAAACACACCATATAGACCTTCCACATCAGCAACAGAACTCCCAAGAGCCATCCTAACCACTCAGGTAACCAACTCCTGGGTCT
This sequence comes from Pinus tabuliformis, assembly GCA_031772625.1. NCBI lineage: Eukaryota > Viridiplantae > Streptophyta > Pinopsida > Pinales > Pinaceae > Pinus > Pinus tabuliformis. The sequence goes on along the minus strand of CM062810.1, from coordinate 661,171,361 downwards.
CACTAAGTTTTTAAACCATTAAACCCCTAGACGCTCCCTTGATATGGACAAGCATGCATCCATGAGGCTCTAGACGCTCCCACAACATGGGTATGCATGCATCTAGGGACTTTTCTCCTCAGGCCTGTGCCTAGGACCCCAGGATTTGTGCCAGTTTTAAGGCCCATAGCCTAGGTCACTGCCCAAAACTCATTGACGGGTTCATAAATGAATTTACACAACAAAACAATGGTACATTTGCAAAAACATTGACAAGAACTAGACTGGACCCCTACTAGCCATGACACACATTTTGTCAAACATGTCACAAATATGTTATCTGTGGGTTTAAACAACAAATCTGAGCATAGGGGTCTCATACTTATCTGAGATTCACTATGAAGCATTGTTTCCTTGTCAATTTAGTTTTATTGTCATCTATTAGGCCATAGATACATTATTCATTCAATTACGAGTAAAAACACGATGAGAGCCATACTTGCCATTATCATAATACATGTGCATAACCAGCATAATAACAACAAAAATACCGAAGAAACAACAACCATATAATCCACATATAAACCAATATAATACTCATGAATTAACAAGGAGAAATAACCTCAAATTAATGATGTAAAATCCAACCCAGTATGGGACCACCACATTCCACCCCACCGTAGATTGGTTGAACCAAGTCTCTCTTCAACCAATCACTCCTATGACATATTCCAAGCATGAATGTGGGATATCGTAAAAAAACATCAATCAAAACCATCCAGGGCTTCTAGAGGCTAAACCACCTCAACCCTCGACCAGTGATTCCACCTCACAATCAGACATCACTAACCATCGCCAGATTGGTCTCTACCCAAGTTATTTAGGGCTCAAGAACGTTTGTTCCAACCTGACTTCCAGGACTAGTAACTCACCCCACGACTGTTGTTGGGCTCTAGAGAGTTTGTCTAATCAAGGCTCTAGGACTAGTAACTCAACCCACAGTTGATATAGGACTCCAGAGCATTTGTCCATCCAAGGCTTTAGGACTAATAACTCAACCCAAGCTGTTATAGGGCTTCTAGAACATTTGTCTAACCAAGGCTCCAAGACTAATAACTCAACCCAAGCCGTTACAAGGCTTCCAAAGCATTTGTCCAACCAAGCCTCCAGGAACTAATAACTCAACCCACACTCAAAGGAATATGAGAACCAACTGGAAAACAAAAGAAATGAACCCATAACACCATGACTATCCAGGAATTGGAAAGGCTAGGAAAAACCATTGTCAATACAATTAATCCTCCATGCCAATGATAGATCATAACCAAGAAACCACATGCATGTGCCATGCATACCAAAAATAGTAAGGAAATCATACATGCAACTCGGTACTTGCAAGAAAAACCCACGGTAGCTGCTGATCCCGATGTCCTCTTACACTTTCTTATTTTTCCTTTGGCTTCTTACTCCAAATTCCAAGTATGCCACACTCCTCCAAGAGTGCTCCAATAAAAACTCTAAGTGCCTAAGAGTATGAGAGAGAGAGAGAGAATAGAAGAGAGGTCCACCAAAACCTATCAAGAAAAACTTACAGTGACCAAGCCTGCCCACATATCGTCATAAGCTTTTTTATCAATGAGGCCTCTATTTTCTTCAATTTCCATTATTTTCCTTCATTTTCCTCCTCACGTGCAGCTTGTGACCTTTCACCTTCCTTTTCTCCTAATTTCCATTATTTTAATAAATAAATGTGTCAAAATGCCATTTTTCCTTTCCAAAGCCTTTTCCATTGCCTTTGTCAATTTCCTTAGCCATAATAAACCGAAGTGGCGCTCCACTAGATTTTTTTACCACCTCTCAGCTTGGACTACGTGTCCCATGACCGTGGTCTTATATTTTTATATGTACATGGATTTTTAACCAGGGTTGTTATAGAACCCTCCCCCTTGGGGGAACAACATCCTCAATGTTCAATAACACCTATAACCAACAAGACCATTGAAAACAAAACATACTTCCAATTGAGTTTTAGAACATAGCTCGTTGCAATATTTAGAATGACCATCTGCTAAAACATGACAAACATACCGTTTACTGGAGCTTTATAACACAACTCATTTTACAATAATAACCACATATACTTATACACATTTGCCTCACCCAACAAATAATCATACTGTCTATGGAGATTTATAAATCCAACTCGATACAATATCTATAATAATACACACATATGCACATTTGCTCAACCAGCAAATAAAATGATACGATGCCTGCATCTTCAAAAAGGGAATCCAGAGGCTCACATCTCCACCCTCAATATAATATCAGGATTCACCTCCTTCCTAGGAAGTCCAGAATCCACTACAAGGTAAAATTTGCATCTAATGTCCAACTCTATAATCTTGTGCCACTTGTCCTCTGAGTGAACAGTTACCGACTCATTGTTCCAGGGCACACTCCCATTGCACATTTGATTGCATCTGGCAATGCTAATGACAAAAACAAATATATCCCCGACCTTCCATTCTCTACAACACAGTCCCTTGGGAAATCTGGTCACCCCCTTCTATGCAGTCTCATACCTTCCAAGTTTTGTTGACCCCCCCATCACGAGCAGTCCATCCCTCGGCAAGGTTTCCTTGCATCGGAAGGTTTAAAAACCAAGGCATATCCCTACCTTAAAACCATCATACTGGTCATAGCATGCTCATAACAATCAATAGACACTATTAGGTATCAGTGTCCCACAATGGCCTTGCTCCTGAAGTGCTTTACCAACATATTGTTGCATGTTCCAATTCCTTTCACTGACATTGCTAATTCTTGTAGTCAGTTTCAACCACCCAACCCGACATTTTTGTGCTTCCTGTACCAAGCACATAACTTCCATTAGATTAAAAAAAAATGAAATAAATTCACATCATCAATGTACACTTGCAAATTGCATTCCTGTTTACTTCCTATCACAATAAGTAAAACTAATTATTTGATAAAATCATCATGAATAAACATATCACATATGGTTAGCTCAAACTCAACCATCATAGATTTAATCATGAATCGCATGAAATCATCATAAATCATATGTAGCCATCACAAGTAAAAATCATAGATCACATGCATAATAAAACTTAAATAAAACACTGGTACTTATCTTTTAATCAATCCTTAGCTTCTACCTTTGTCCTTATTTCATACACACACCTAATCGACTGCCACACCCGACAAACACCCAATGCCTTCTCCTCAACCATTTACACATACACATAGTGTGCATCACACTGATACACCACACACGACATACAACACCATGCAATACATGCACCTACACCTGACATACCACACATACATCTACACCCACTGTACAACACAACACAATATATACGTCTACATCCAGTGTACACCACCACACAATACATACACCTACACCCGATGTATAACACAATACATATACGTACACAGATTACAACACAACGAATACACATGTCACGATACCATGACTACATAATGCACATACATAGTACCACATGCCCGCAACACAACATGTACAACATGCACACAATACCACATGTACATCAATACCATATGTACATGTACACAGTACCACCTATACACAACACCACCTGCACAACATGTACACAACATCACATGTACATGACACCACCTGCACAATGTGTACACAACGCCACATGTACATTGTACCACATGTACAACATGTACACAATGCTAGACGTACACAACACCACATGCACAACATGTATATGACACCATATGCACAACATGTACACAACACCACCTGTACATAACACGACATGTACAACATGAACACAACACCATATGTACATAGCACTGCATATACAACATGTATATAGCACCCTATGTACACAACACTGCATATCCAACATGCGCACAACACCATATGCACACAACATTGCATATCCATCATGCGCACAATACAATATGTACATAGCACCGCATATCCAACATGTTCATAACACCATGTATACCCAACACTGGATATGCAATATTCACACAACATTGTACATACAACAAGCACACAACATCATATGTACATAATACTACATATATTACATGTACACATCACCATAGGTACAATCATTGAATATACAACATGCACAACATATACACAATAGTAGCACTGCACATACAAGACTACATTATCTCCACCAAGCAACCTTGCTTCTAGTGTCTCTTTACCATCCATGCTTATAATAGCATGTTGCAAATCACGTTGTTTTCATTCTGTTGATGTCTCTCTCGGCATTAGCCTATCCATAACATAAACATAGACATACTACAAGCATACAATATCAATCCATGTCCACATGATATTGACATCATATATTTGCCATGACCACTCTCCCCACTTGATTCCCCATAAGACCAGGAACCTCATCATGCCATTCACTTGCATAAGCAATCATTCCTCCACAAGAATGATCCCTGGCAACCCTGTCGGATAGTGACATAGATACATGGATACATACATACATACATACATATGCATAAAAATTAACATAAAACAATCATGATCATGTAAGACAACTACATCCATACACACACATATACATATAAACATTAGCATTAAACAACCATGATCCATGACGACCCTGTCATACATGACATACATACATACATACAAGTATACATATATAAACATCACCATAATCATGATCATAACATAATTACTGGATATCATAAGGTCAAGGTTAAGAGAACTCCATTTATCTTTGCACAACATGCACAACATTGATAACCGTCCCCAACATCGCCAAGGAATTGGATGCCTCACATCCATTCACTTCACCTTTCATGTTACCTTTCTCATGATTGTATTGCCACTATCCATTTACACTAATGGACTGAACCAATCCAACCGATTGTCATATTATTACCTTCAACTTCCCTTTCTCATGCACTGAGCTTCCTTCAAAGTCTTACATTACCTGTTGGATTTCATTCAGCTCTCCCTGTGCTCCACTAACTTTCCTCTTTTCCCAACAAATTCCCAAGACTCTCAAAACATAAAAGGCAATACCAAGAAGCAAGCAATCGAAAACCAATAATAATACAACACCACAGACAAAGTGGTATAGCCATACACTACACATAACAAAGCTAACTCTGGAACCGAATGCATCTTTGCTATTTAAACTTTCTGATTGAATGGTTTTTTCATCTTGTCCTAAGGATGAACCACATTATATGGTTCTAAATGTCAACCAACAACTTATGATGTGATTAATCCAAAAGACATTACCGAAATCAATATGGATCACAAAAGTCTAAAATCCAGCCTAAACAAAGTTGCAGATCAAGCGCAAACAAAGCACAAAGAATTGAATTCACGACACTCTTAACAAACACCATGACTCAATCCCCATGGTTCCTTGTGCTTCCAAAGAAAATCTCAACCTGAGCCTTCTTCATAATTTCATTGCAGTCTCTTTGCCATAAAATTCACTGCATCGTATTGCCATAAACACATAACTGTCAGTGCATAAATAAACATAACAATACACTAGTTACCTTACCTTGTTGTGCTGAGCAAGTTGCCTTGTAATTGAACATGTACACCTCTCAAGGAATTCCAATTCCTTGATGAGTCTGGCCATAGTTGGAACCTAGTCGTTATACCTGTCAGATACATGTTCATGAATATAACATATATCCAGATAATGTGAGACAAAGTCAAGTTAAGAAGACTTCATGTATGTAAAGCACTCATTCATTTTGAATTAGGGTTTCCAAACATAGCCAAAGGAATTCTTGCCCAATTCCTTTCTTTTACCTTTTTACATTGTTGCAATAGAGTCTTACTATGTACTGTCACATCACCCAATGGATAGTTATATAAACAAATCAACTATTACCTTGTCATACTAATGCCAAGCATGTTACCTTGCAACTGCTCACACATGTTAGCCACATGTTCCAAATATCAAGACAATCATATCTATCAATTTGAAATCAACCTTTACCAAGACTAATAATCATGTCATAATCCATAGTCAACTCATAGTCATTAGACATAATGCTACAACTGTCACCTATTACAATCAAGTACATGTTAGCTATCTCAACACATATGTGTGAGTAAAACCATCTTAAAACAAGATCATTTCTTGATGCAATCTTATAGATACATACTCATATCATGTGATTAATCAAACATTCAACAACAGATAGAGGACATAATAGACACTGACACTCAAACACCAAATAGACTACATAATCAAACATTCAAACACAAAGTAGACGACATAAACAAGCTCATACTTTAATGTATCTCAGGGGAATATATCTTGTCTGCACAACCAATATAGTTAGCACGGTATAAATTCACAACACATCAGCTCAGGCACAAATAAGATCATGATATCCATAATAGTCACTAACTAACATGTTCACATCATAAACTCGTAAACAATTATCATTCAAACATAATAATAACATCTGCACAGTTAGTCTAGACTAATATGCCATAATATCACAACACATTAACTCATACCTGAATGTCATAACCCTAACCATTTATATAGACCAATCCAACTTAGTACGATACATATAACATTAAGATCTTAATGTAATAACCCTAATCATCAAGTTACTAGCATATAACAACAATAAGTTATATATCATGCTCATCAACAACATATAACCTAATCATCAAGCTAACTATTGTATAACAACAAGAAGTTAACCTATAACATACTCATCAACAACATATAACATAATCATCAAGTTATTTAACCTAAAACAACAATAGCAACGGATACAACCACAGGTTACTATCATTCATGAATATCTGACACATGTGCATATGACTACACTAATCAACTAGCATCTATCATGTATTTAATCATAACATGAATATAATGAAAGGCATACACATAACCACAATGCATATAATAATCCTTAACCTACATACCTACATGCCCAACATTAAAACCTGTATGATGACTTGCTCTTTCCTCGAGGTCCAATTTTGCAACTTCACTTTGATGGTCTGCATCTCCTACTCTATCTTAGTCAACACATTAGAATCATAACATAACAACTACATCATGATGACATAACTACATCCAATGACCTCACAATGCATATCTAACCTATTATGCATGCATAACCATAACCATGACAATGCATGAATAATAACATATGGACACTAACATGCATAACAAATGCATATACAATTGACATGCATTCATGACTAAATCATCCCAACAACAACATCATCAACCTTCACATGGTGACATCACTATAATCGTGATCAACACCATGCAAATGCAACAAGCACATGGACTACAAGCATATGGAACACATATGCAACCGGAACAAATGCATGACCAACACACCACCCATCCAGCCTGAGGGGTGAACCATGCTTTGATACCTCTATGTGGTATTGAATATCACAGAAGGAGAACGGAAACCAAACACCACCCAAAGAGAACAAAACCCGCTTTGATACCACTATGTTATACCCTCCTCCCACATCTACCCAAGTAACCAGCCAAACAGGGTAAATATGTGATAAGTTACTATGATATGATTTGACTCCCTATGTGTCAGTTAAGGAAGTGGAGTCGATGGAAACACACCATACAGATCTTCCACATCAACAACAGAACTCCCAGGAGCCATCCCAACCACTCAAGTAACTGGCCCCACCAAATTCTACAAGCAGTTTTGTCGATGCCTAACATAGACATGCAATGGTACGGTTCAACCATTTCCCATCATGCTGAAATCCTTTTTGCAATCCATATTTAATTCTGCAATCAATATTACAATTGATCATATTCATAGTCAACTATATTACCTAGGATATAAAGCCCCAATCATTTCTAAGGGTTAAGACTTTGAACCTTCTGCTTAGTTAATTTTGCCATAAGTCACTATCTTAACCCTTAAGATTCTGTCGTTAAACCTGCATCCTTTATTTCTTTTGTGATAGAGACCATTAGGTTCAAGTGTTGAACCTGGTATCTTTGATACCACCTGTAACACACCCCCTTATCTAACCCAATAAAGAGCGGTGGTTACTAGGTTGACCCAATTGTCAATGTGCAGTTATGAGGGGGGTCCCAATTCGTCGAGCTATATATATGTATATTTTGTCTCTCTTTTTTTGGCAACCTAACATATTTCTCTTAAGGTATGTTGACTCAACCCCTTTCCCCTCTACTTCCTATTATGATGTAGCAATTTTATCTTTCTCTATACACTTCTCTACAATTGCAATTTCCTTAGTAATAAGCATGCTTTTTGGCTTCCCAATGGGATCAACCACCTAACAAATTCACCAAAGGCACTTCAACATATATCAAATGCTTATGGACACTGCACTCCAAATACCTGAACATTTTTACTTTGCAGTGTTGTGATCATCATGGCTCCTTGTCTTGGAAAAGATGCAAGATTTCACACATGATCACTTCTGGATCATCAACTTTAAGTCAAAACTTTTCCTTAAGTATTATGATCTCCACATCATGGTTTCCAACCTCATACACCCTGCCATACAGGATCCAACACTAGTGCATCTCTTTTTCAAATGAAAAAGGGACATTCACACCTATGTCTTAGATGGCTACTTTCCGGCCACTGCTACAAACATTTCCAACAACCACTATAATCACTTCTTGGAACTCTTGGCCTCCCATCTTGCACACCGAATTTCCAAAATATACACCATCTCACCATCATTGAAAGCCCAAATATAGTGTGATAGAAAACATTGAGGGAAATATTAATACACTACTATATACTCCAACTAAATAAAGAGGATACCATGTAGAATGAAGTGAAAAGAATGAGATTTGCCAATTTTTGTCTACAGGAAAAGGTTGATGAGATGCATAAATCAATGAAATGTCTTTCCTTAGAGCACCAACAGTTGACAACTTAGATGCTTGCAATCCAAACTAAGATGCAACTGCTAGAGAATAATGATTACAGTTCATTATAACCTTGAGAAAGATGTTTCTATGGTTGCTACACCAGAAGTTTCAAAGCAATTGTTGCACTAGGGCTTAGCAAAGGTGCCAATAGCAGCGATAGCTCCAAATGCCTACACTATTCACTTAGAAAGTGATTCATTAAGACATGAAAGTGTTGGAAATGATAATGAATTAGCTCTATTATAGTTTTCACAGTAATTGACATCCATTTTCACTTTGGTCAATATAGTTGCTAAAGTTTGATCTTGTTGACGACCTACCACCATAATTAATATAGCACTAAATCCCTACAATGAAAAGAGATTGGTATAGTTTAGATGCTCACAAAATAAATCATTCTTATTTACATGTGGATATACTTTTCTGATATATGGATAGAAATTTGTCTAACATACTAGCCTTGATTACTGCCATGACACCTCTTATATTTCTTTCTCCCTATCCTATAAGAGATTTGTTGTTGCTGCGACAATGACCCTTCGAAATTTTTGCCAAACTCAATTTTGGAGGCGATGTGAACTATCGTTCCAAGCTATCTAGTTTCGTCATGTTGTTTGATTGACTATCTTAGTGTTTTACGTAAGTGTCGTTTCCTCCTAATTCGACGTTCTCCAAGTGTCGTCACCCTATATTTAGAATCACTTTATGTTATCTTACCAAAGAATACGATAAATCATAGCTTTTCTTAACTTAGTAACTAGTTTTGTTCACCATGCACAACACACACAAAAGCAAGAGAAAAAGTGCACTCCAAGATGACGAAGGGTTACACCCTTGATGAGCACACTCCCTCGAGTTGAACGACTACACCCTAGTGGAGCACATTCCTTCATGTTCAGTCAATGCACCCTCCACTTGAGCACACTCCTTTGACTTAAAGACTTGTGCCATCTTCAACTCAAGAATGCACTTTTCTTGTTGCATGTGGGTGCACTCCTAAAAAATAGGAGTCCATTTCACTCCACTTAACTAACTCATTCACCTGTCGAAAAATGGTGAGCATGCATGGAATGGATTTGCATGTAATCTCTTTATAATCAATCTTGCTAATAATTATTTTACATAATCATTCTCATCTAGGTTGAGCACACTTCTTTGGATCAAGGAGCTCTTTGTCGACTTTCATTCCAAGTAAGTTTTGCATGTCGATTCTATTGTTTGCCTTTAATATTTTTGTTGTAGATCTTGCTTTCCTTGTTGACATTTTAGTTCATTCTTTCTACTACAAGTGTCACTTTGCTATAATAGATTGTGACTCTTCAAATTATGGTCATGATTGTTGAGATTGCAACAAGATGATGGAGCTTAGTGAAAAGAGTCGCCTTCACTAAGTGGGCCCGCAGGCAAATTATGGCGCAAGTTCTATTTTTTATCACAGTGTGGATGATCACAGTGTGGGACCACAGTGTCAGTGATCACAGTGTGAGTGATCACAATGTGGGTGACCAAAGTGTGGGTGACGACAGTGTGGGTGATCAAAGTCTATTTTTAGACTGGCTGTCAAAAATAGAAAAGTCAAATATTATTGTCTCATAATAATATTTGGACTATAAACTTGATCTTATTCTCTTGGAGCACTTCAGTTTGAGCTACAGATGTGGCCCATGCAGCTGTCAGAAGGAAGTACGCTTTTATTATGAGTCAGTTGAGTTGTTGCATGCATGACTTCAGTTAGAACTCAATCAGTTGAGTTTGGCGGAGTTGATTGTGGAGTTGATGGAGTTGTGTTCAGTTTGACTTGGTTAAACTAGTTGTAGTTAGTCTAACTACAAATAGACTAATGATGAGTTGTTAAACTAATTATTAACTCATAATACAACTATAGAATACATCAGTTAACTCAGTTGCATGTCAGTGCATGTTCAGTTCAGCAGGGACAGGTGTTAGAGAATCAGATTGCTATCAGTTGTGACTATAGTTGTGCATCAGATCTTGCACAATCAAGGGATTAAGTATGCCAATGAGTTTGCTCATGTATTTGCCCAGTTTGTAGCTTCTGCTCATGTCTTACATGTTGTGAGTGATTCTTTGGAGGTGAAATACGAGTTTGGTAGACCATTCTCATCATTCTTGAGCAGGTATTGAGCAGTGGAGGCAGGCAAGCAGTGGAATAGATTTGGAGATCAGATCTTAGCTGTATTGTGTGTAACAGGTGGAGCTAGTACTGGATTGCTTGTGATAAGCATTGTACTTTGTAATGTTACATGGTCTCAATCATTAATATACAGATAGTGTGGGGTTTTTAGCGAGATGCTTTCCCCGGGTTACATACTGTGTTAATGTGTGAATGCTCTTGATGTTTTATTGTTATTGATGTTGCTATATTGATGATCAACGTAGAGGAGCTTATGTATTGTGTATGTATTCCACAATAGTACATGATCAGGATAATCTTTGTTGAATATGTGTTAAATTATTTAAAAATTTCTACATGGTATCAGAGCTGTTGATCATCAGATCTACTATTCAGGAAGTGTTTACATTCTATTTCTTCAGGCAGAGTCTGTAATCGGGCCAGGTAGCCTCTGGATTCATCCTTCCTTTGGAAGGTGAGATATAAGGTGAATGCCCATACAGTCAATCTCTGTACGAGAAATATTGTGTTCTCACGAATCTTAGATCCGAGGCAGTTGAGTTGGTTGCTCGTGGAATTCGAATTTGCAGCAGTGTTTTCTTGGTGACAAAGCAGCAATGTCTTTCAACGGATTGCGATTGGAGTATGCTCTTGAGGGCAGCTAAAACTATATTGCATGGAAGGATAGGATGGAGGCAGTATTGGATGATAACGGGCTGAAGGAGTTCATAGATACGGATATCCCAAAGCCTACTGATGCTGCTGAGGTGGAAGTTTGGCAAAAGAAGACCGCAAAATGTCGAAGGATTCTGTTGGAGGGCGTGAAGGATCACATTGTGTCTAGCCTCATGGAAAGGCTACTCCATATTTGATGTGGAAATCATTAACAAAATTATTCCAAAGCAAGAGCGATCAGAGGAAGCTGGCGCTCAAAGATAAACTCAGAAACATCAAATGCGATAAGGGTGACAGTATTCCCAAGTATCTCACGAAGTTCATTCAGTGTCGAGATGAGCTGGGAAGTGTGGGGGTTACTGTCGATGATGAGGACTTGGTGAGCTTGGCTCTCCTTGGTCTTCCGAAGAGTTGGCATTCCTATCAGGACTCTGTCAATGGTCGGGAGAAATTCCCAGGATGGGAAAGACTATGGTCAGATCTTGTGCAGGAGGAGATCAGGTGGAGTACCGAGGACGGATCTTCGTCAAAGGGAGCTGATGAAGAGAATTGTGCTTTGGCTGCCAAAGCAAATAAAGGGAAGAGCAAGAAAGCTTCTCAGTTTGGTGCGAAAGGCAAGAAGCAGGATATGTCCAAGGTGAAGTGTTTTCACTGTCACCAGCACGGACACTATGCCACTAGTTGTCTGCAGTAGAAGAAGAACAAGCAGGCTGCTGGATCTTCAGCAGGAGAGGCTCTAGCCTCACAATTTGAGCTTGATTTTTCATTGATCGCATGCTTGGTTTCAAGTGTGATGGGATCATTATGGTTCTTGGACAGTGGTGCATCTTTTCACATGACGGGAGATAGAGATTTGTTCTCTGATCTGGAGGACAAAGATCTTGGAGCGCACATCGAGATGGGCGATGATGGTAGATACAGTGCGACCGATATCGGTACCATTTCCTTTGAGAGGGAGTCTGGTAAACCCTTCGTATTGAAGGAAGTCATGCATGTTCCAGGACTGACGTAGAATCTCATCTCAGTGGCGATGTTAGAAGACAAGGGGTATGATGTTGTTTTTAGCGAGGGAAAGGCTTTCCTGCACAACAAGACAACTGGTGAGACCCGGAAGATAGGGGTTCGAGCGAGGAACCTTTATCAGTTGCATGTAGATGGATGCGCAGCAATGTCGGGCAAGGCAGAAGGATTGGTGAGCCGGGATGATGGCGAGTTGTGGCACAGGAGATTGGGTCACCTTCACCATGGAGCCTTAAAGATACTGCAGCAGATCACTACAGGGCTTCCTAAGGGCACACTTGCGCAGTCAGATCAGTGCAAGGGGTGTACTTTGGGGAAGTTTGTGAAAGCCACCTTTCACGAGAAGGGTAGTCACACCACGACGATCCTTGAGAGAATTCACACAGACGTGTGTGGACATTTCTCAGTTGCTTCGACAACAAAACACAGGTATTATGTGATTTTTGTTGATGATTTCTCTCGTAAGTGCTGGATCTTCTTCATGCAGAAGAAGAGCGAGACATATTCAAAGTTCTGTGAATTCAAAGCACTGGTCGAGAAGGAGTCGGGGAAGAAGGTGAAGGCTCTTAGGAGCGATAATGGTGGTGAATACATCTCGGATGAGTTCAAGGATTTCTGCAAGGCAGAAGGGATTCGAAGAGAGCTCATAGCTCCCCATAACCCACAGCAGAACGGGTTAGCTTAGTTGAAGAACAGAACGATTGTGGGTGCTGCACGGGCAATGTTGCATGATCAGGGCCTACCCCTTCACTTGTGGGCGGAAGCATGCAATACAACAGTTTATGTGTAGAACCGTTGTCCTCATAGGATACTTGGCATGAGTACACCTAAGGAGACTTATTCTGGTAAGAAGCCTGATCTTTCTCATTTGAGGATTTTTGGTGCTAACGTTTACATGCATGTGACAAAGGATGCCAGGAAGAAGTTGGAGCCGACCGCAGAGGTTGGGATATTTGTGGGGTACACTGATACGCCCCACAACTATCGTGTGTATTTGCCAGACAGTGGTAAAACTGTTGTGTGACAGGATATAAAATTTCAGGAGGAGAAAGCCATGAAGTGTTCGCTTGAGAGGGAGCTACACTTGCATGCAGATGAGAAGCTATTAGTTCCTAAGGATGAGCTTCAAGACGTGGATCAGCCACAGGACGAGGTTCATGGAGTGGAAGAGACCACTCATGCAGCGCCAACCATCAGAGGGCGAAAGCGCTTGACAGAAGCTGAGCGACTGGCTCAAGATGCAGAGAAAGTTGTAGGACCACCTACAGCCCAACGCAGGCAGAGACAGTCACCTGATCGGTACACTGGATACATGGCTCTGATGAGTAAGTGTGTTGTGACTGAGCCATCCTCTTTTGAGGAAGCTGTGGAGGATCCCACATGGGTAGACGCCATGGTGGAAGAGTATGATTCTATTGTTAGAAACAGTGCATGGGAGATTGTTCCTAGACCGGAAGGGAAATCAGTGGTGGGTTCGAGATGGATCTACAAGGTCAAGCAGGCAGCTAACGGGAGTGTGGAGAAGTACAAGGCAAGATTTGTTTCCCGAGGCTTTTCACAGATAGAGGGAATCGATTATGAGGAGACCTTTGCACCTGTCGCAAGGTATTCTTCCATACGGACGATTCTTGCTCTCTCAGCGCAGATGGGATGGCCCATTCATCAGATGGATGTGAAGACTGCGTTCCTTAATGGAGTCATTGAGGAGGAGGTGTACATTGAGCAGCCCGAAGGCTTTGAGGTCTTCAGCAGCGAGTCGCATGTGTGCAGGCTCAAGAGAGCGTTGTATGGGTTGAAGCAAGCACCACGTGCTTGGTACACATGGATAGACAACTATTTCACAGGACTTGGATTCTCCAAGAGCGAGGCGGATCCTAACCTATACCAGATTGTGGTGGAGGGTAAGTTGCTTATCATTGTACTGTATGTTGATGATTTGATTCTAACGGGTGATGAGCTGTTGATACTGTCATGCAAGAAGGATCTTGCTACAGAGTTTGAGATGAAGGACTTGGGCCTCCTTCACTATTTCCTAGGATTGGAAATATGGCAGCGCAGTGGTGGACTGTTTGTTTCTCAGGGAAAGTATGCTCGGGAGATACTGGAGAAGTTCAACATGCATGGCTGCAAGCCTGTTGATACTCCTCTTCCTGGAGGTTGGAGAAAGGAGGATGCCACTTCGGGAGAAGAAGTGGATGCCACTGTTTATTGATAGTTGGTGGGGTCGCTGATGTATTTGGTCAATACATGACCTGATATATGCTATGCAGTTAACCAGCTTTCACAAGCTATGGTTAAGCCTACCAAGCTCTTTTGGAAGGCGGGCAAGCATGTATTACGCTACTTGAGAGGCACATCGGGATATGGTTTGTGGTACAGACAGGAGGATGAGGTGAAGCTATGTGGCTTCACGGATGCAGATTGGGCAGGGAGCCCAACGGACAGAAAGAGCACATCAGGAGGGGTCTTCAGTATTGGATCGACAACAGTTTCTTGGTACAACAGGAAGCAGAGATCCGTGGCACTCAGTTCAGCGGAGGCCGAGTATATGGCAGCAAGTTTGGCTGCATGCGAGGCTATATGGATGAGGAAGATCCTGGTTGGTTTGTTTGGTTCTCATTTGGATCCTACTGTGATTTACTGTGATAACCAGAGTTGCATTAAACTCTCGGCTAATCCTGTATTTCATGATAGATCTAAGCATATTGACATCAGGTACCATCATATCAAATATTGTGTGCAGCGGAGGATCATGTTGCTTTCATACATTCCAACGGAGGATCGGGATGCTGATATTCTGACGAAGGCTCTCACCAGGAGCAAATTCGAGTACCACCGAGGCAGGATAGGGGTTGCTGATAATCCATGTCTTGTCGAGAGGGAGTGTTGAGATTGCAACAAGATGATGGAGCTTAGTGAAAAGAGTCGCCTTCACTAAGTGGGCCCGCAGGCAAATTATGGCGCAAGTTCTATTTTTTATCACAGTGTGGATGATCACAGTGTGAGTGATCACAGTGTGAGTGATCACAATGTGGGTGATCACAATGTGGGTGACCAAAGTGTGGGTGACCACAGTGTGGGTGACCACAGTGTGGGTGACCACAGTGTGGGTGATCAAAGTCTATTTTTAGACTGGCTGTCAAAAATAGAAAAGTCAAATATTATTGTCTCATAATAATATTTGGACTATAAACTTGATCTTATTCTCTTGGAGCACTTCAGTTTGAGCTACAGATGTGGCCCATGCAGCTGTCAGAAGGATTACGCTTTTATTATGAGTCAGTTGAGTTGTTGCATGCATGACTTCAGTTAGAACTCAATCAGTTGAGTTTGGTGGAGTTGATTGTGGAGTTGATGGAGTTGTGTTCAGTTTGACTTGGTTAAACTAGTTGTAGTTAGTCTAACTACAAATAGACTAATGATGAGTTGTTAAACTAATTATTAACTCATAATACAACTATAGAATACATCAGTTAACTCAGTTGCATGTCAGTGCATGTTCAGTTCAGCAGGGACAGGTGTTAGAGAATCAAATTGCTATCAGTTGTGACTATAGTTGTGCATCAGATCTTGCACAATCAAGGGATTGAGTATGCCAATGAGTTTGCTCATGTATTTGCCCAGTTTGTAGCTTCTGCTCACATCTTACACATTGTGAGTGATTCTTTGGAGGTGAAATACGAGTTTGGTAGACCATTCTCATTCATTCTTGAGCAGGTATTGAGCAGTGGAGGCAGGCAAGCAGTGGAATAGATTTGGAGATCAGATCTTAGCTGTATTGTGTGTAACGGGTGGAGCTGGTACTGGATTGCTTGTGATAAGCATTGTACTTTGTAATGTTACATGGTCTCAATCATTAATATACAGATAGTGTGGGGTTTTTAGCGAGATGCTTTCCCTGGGTTACATACTGTGTTAATGTGTGAATGCTCTTGATGTTTTATTGTTATTGATGCTGCTATATTGATGATCAACGTAGAGGAGCTTATGTATTGTGTATGTATTCTGCAATAGTACATGATCAGGATAATCTCTGTTGAATATGTGTTAAATTATTCAAAATTTCTACAATGATAGTGATAGAATCAATGAAACTTGTAGATCCTTCCTCTCAACATTTCAAATCATTTTATCTTGGTTCTAAACATGTTATTAATCCATTTCAACTCATAGTGCACTTCTGGAAACGAAGGCCTAACTATCTCATAAAATTGTGCCCAGAAAGTCAAGTTTTCACCTTAAGCGCAACCCCTTCAACATAAAGAACTGTGCCTTCCTTGACCACATGAACACACCCTGAACCCACAAATGTTTTCTCCTTCGTGCTTCGACTGTTGTCCCTATGCACTCCATGATCCTCCTGAGTGCATGAGCACACTGGGAATGCCTAAATCTTGACCCATTTGTCCCTTTAGTTTGTTCCCTTGGGCTCTCCTTAACCTCCTTGAGTGCATGAGCGTGTCTCGAACCCACGAATGATTTCCTTTGTGCTTCGACAGTGCGCCCTGCGCCCTTTTTGATATCTCTCTCTTGCTTGAATGCACCTTGAAGGTCTCTTGTGAGCCTAGAACTTCCCTTCATGCTCTAACAATACACCCTCCTTGTTTTGATGTAAATTTCTTGCCTGTACAAGTAACCATGTCTCGTCTTTGACAAGCTTATACTCTCAGCTATATTTGATGGTTTTTTAACATGATCCGCTAAGTTATTGCGTGTAATAGATAGAGGATTTCATAAAGCTAATCTTTGTCACCATGAGTGTACTTCCACGTACAGGAGTTTTAGCTACTAGTATCATTACTCTTTCATCATTTGTTGGAACGATGCCTCCCACTACATGTCGAGTGGCCTCAAAAGAAGCTTTAAAAGCAAGCAGTGAAGAAGCGGTGGAAGTTACAATGCCTACCATTCCTATTCTTATAGATACACAATGTTTCATAGATAAGTCTATTGAGGTCATGTGGAAAGATATTAAAGACACATTCATGTAGAAGAAATCCCTAAATATTTGTATGATAAGTAAGTATTCATCAAATCAAATGGTCCAGGAAACAGAGGATTGCATGCAGGTTCCCAATCATACCTTGTACATAGGTAATTGAATGGATTCTGTCACACATGGGTGATTCAGATTTGGTGCTTTGCAGTGAAAGTGGTGGTCAGCTTGCCACCTACTATGGAGAGGACATGCAAACTTATTACAAGATTCTAAATCCCATAGAATATGCCAACAACATATTTTACACTAGATGGGTCGATCTTGACATAAGTGATATCATCAAGTCTAGAGCTTGCCAAGCTCCGACACTGCACATCTGCAGTTTACCTGACTAGGTGGTGAGCTCCAGTATTGCAGCAATAATGCTACAACTCCTAGGGCTTCCTTCTTTACTTTTATCAACCCGGTAGTTCGTAACAAACTTGGAAGTGACGGTGCTATATGCACAAGTACTAGCTCTTACTGCAGGCTGTCACTTGATCAGCTGGCACAAGTTCACTAGGAGCTTAAGCCAACTTCTATGAGTTCTCAGAAGAAGCCTTTACTGTGATGGCAGAAGACTAATTCTACGGGGGACTACTCTACTTGCAAAAATAGAATGAAAACTGAAATGGAACTCAAACCATAGCAAACCCTAACAAACCTTAATCTTGCAAGAAAAGAGATGGAAACTATTGAAATGGGTGCCATTAATTACTAAAAAGGTAAATTGCATTTATTCAAGCTACTTCTAAAGAGAATTGGAAAGAAATCATCTTTTTGCAATTTTGAGTATTTTTATGTGGATTTATTATGCTTGTGATTTGACTAATTGTGACTGTGCGGTGATTTGGTGGCAAAGGAAAATGGAATTGGCTTTTGCAGATGATGAAGAAGGTGTGGGGAGGTCCTAAGAAGTCCCGGAATGACTTTGGGTTCACTTTCCTATTTTTCTTCCTCATCCTCCTTAGGAGGAGGTTGGATATCTGGGAGAACCTTCCCAGATCGTAGGTTAATCTCCTGAATCTCCACAGCATAGGTTGGGCATGATGTTTCCCCACTATATACCTGTTGGGCCTGTCTGTTGTTGGGGTTCAGGTTCGGTTGAGCAGGTATTTGGGGTTGTCTTGGAGGAGCAGGAGGTAATGGTTGAGGTTGAGCAGGTGGTGGAGGCAAAAGAGCGGGGGGAGAGTTATACTAGGGCCTCCACCCCTGATGAGGTGCACTCCACTGAGGCTGTGGTTGAGCATAAGGATGAAACAAATGAGCAACTAGAGGGGCCTGGTATTGAGGAGGATATGACCAAGGAGGGGGTGTGGACCAGGAAGGATGAGTAGGGGGACCCCAAGAAGGCATGGAAGTGGCTTGATTGGGGTTGTAATAGCTCTGGGAGGTCCCTTGCATTCCCTGTTGGTAAGGTCTGGGCCCATGTGGCCTCCTTTGGTTCATGAAATAGAGTGGTTCAGTGGCTCCCTCAACCCCTTGATATGCAGCTTTGATTCCGGGCAAGGAAGGGCACTGATTCGTAGGATGGTCTTGTTCACAGACTACACACACTTCTATAGAGTGCAGTGGGCATTCGTTCCTAGGGTGCTTTCTCGTGCACCTGGGACAGAAGATGGCCAGAGCTCTCTCAGCTTCCTCTTGTTTCCTTTTGATATGTAAGGTATCCATGTGCATGGCAAGAGTCTACCTCACCTTGCTCTTGAAATCTTCAAGTTCGTTTCTAAGGGATGAGCTGGATGAGGATGTACTGGCTAATGGTTGACTTCCCCTACCTCTCTTCCTAGTTGACTTGGAATGGTTTCTAAACACAGTCTTTATGTCATCATAAGGTAGTTGATAGATGTCTCCCCCAGCCAGCAAATGGAGGGTATCTAAAAGGTCTTCAGGGACTTCTCTGAGCAGAACCAACTTTAGAGATTCAGGGTCGAGTGTGCACCTGGCCCTTTTATAACTGAGTTGAAACCTCTCTTCATAGTCTTCCAAAGATTCATCACTACCCATGGTCATTCGGAAGATTTCTTCCTTGGTTTCCTTCGACCTGCAATAGTCCTGGTATTTGTTGTTAAAGGCTTGTTGCATATGAGCCCAAGTTGTGATATTGTCTCTAGGTAACCCCATGAACCAGCGCAAAGCTGCATCCTTGAGGGTAGAAGGAAACAGCTTCAACTTCTGCTCGTCTTCTGCATAGTCATAGGTTCGACAGAGAACAGCAAATTCAAACAAGAAAGTATTAGGATCTTTGGTAGTTAGGCCATGGAAGTGAGGTAAGGCTGAAGGACTTATGTTTTTTTTTATTTTTGTGTCCCAATTGGTCTCCCGGATGGGAAAGGTACCATTTATTCTTTCTCCATTCCCTCTAACGTTTCTGTTTTCAGCCATGGTCTCAGGAGGAATGTTTTCTCGCTCTTCTTCTATTATAGGATCTTTGTATATCTTTGGAGGTTCACCTATAAGATCTTCTGGATCACTGTCATCAAAGAAGAGAGAAGGGTGACTCAGTGATGTGTTGGGGGTGTTGGGTAGGAATTTTCCTGAATTGTCTTTGTTCCTACGAGGCATGAAAGGAAATCTATTTTTTGAATTTTGTGTTTCTTTTTCTGCTTGTACCTGCAAAAACTGAAATGGATTGAACAACAAATTGCAACTAACTAAAATAAACCTTGCTGAAATAAAAATTGCAGAATTGAAATGAAAGCAGGAGATGTCTAATCTACTTTTGCTGAAATGAAATTGCAGAATTGAAATGAAAGTAGGAAATGTCTAATCTACGCTTGTTGAAATGAAATTGAAATGAAAATAGGAAATGTCTAATCTACGCTTGCTGAAATGAAATTGCAGAATTGAAATGAAAGCAGGAAATGTCTAATCTATGCTTGCTGAAATGAAATTGTAGAATTGAAATGAAAGCGGGAAATGTCTAATCTACTCTTGCAGAAATGGATTTGCAGAATTGAAATGCAACATCTACTCTACTCTTGCTGAAATAAACTACTTATCAGAATGTTGCAGTAGAAAATAGAAGAAAAGCAGTAATCACAAATACTTTGACGCTTCCCCAGCAATAGTGCCAAAAAGAGTGGTGAGCTCTAGTATTGCAGCAATAATGCTGCAACTCCTAGGGCTCCCTTCTTTACTTTTATCAACCCGGTAGTTTGTAACAAACTTGGAAGTGACGGCGCTGTATGCACAAGTACTAGCTCTTACTGCGGGTTGTCACTTGATCAACGGGCACAAGTTCACTAGGAGCTTAAGCCAACTTCTATGAGTTCTCAGAAGAAGCTTTTACTGTGATGGCAGAAGACTAATTCTACCGGGGCTACTCTACTTGCAAAAAGAGAATGAAACCTGAAATGGAACTCAAACCCTAGCAAACCTAATCGTGCAAGAAAAGAGATGGAAAGTACTGAAATGGGTGCCATTGATTATTGAAAAGGTAAATTGTATTTATTCAAGCTACTTCTGAAGAGAAATGGAAAGAAATCATCTTTTTGCAATTTTGAGTATTTTTATGCGGATTTATTATGCTTGTAATTTGACTAATTGTGACTGTGCAGAGGTTTGGTGGCAAAGGAGGATGGAGTTGGCTTTTGCAGATGGTGAGGAAGGTGTGGAGGGGTCCTAAGAAGTCCCTAGTACCCTTCTGGAGACTTCCATTGCGATCAGACTTCGAAAAATCGCTCGCATGGACTTCTACAAGAGGTTGCAGGGGATCTACAAGAAGTTCTACAGGAGGAGGCCGAAAGTGATTTTTGGAGGTTTGAAGGTGGAAAAATGGTGGGAAAAAGGAAATGAAGGCTAGATGAAGGTGTTGGAGGGTCTAGGACTCTATTAATGAAGATCAGGAATGAAGGAGAGGGTTGGACTTGCTCAAAGGGTAAGAAAGCGACTTTGTGAAAAAATGCAGAAATTAGGACAGTTTGGCGAAATGTGGTGAATGAGTGAAGGATTCTGCGAAAGATGAGCTGGTACAGGTTGTGCTGTGGAAGGATGACAAGCTGGAATGTTTTTCAAGTGAGCTGCACACCTACTTCTTAAAACTGACCCAAGCAAGAACCGAAAAAAACAAAGTTTGTCTAATTTGACCTAAAATCTGACCTAAAAACATAAAAGTGCTGAACAGAATTTTATGAACATGAAACTATTTGAGAAAGCCATGTTAAATGAACAAGAGATGGTCTAAGCATGTGAATCCAAGCAAATATCAGCTTCTTCAATTCAAAACATCACACTAGCAATTGCATGAAAGGAAAAAAACTATGTTTTTTGGTGGCAACAGTAATGCCTTGTCCTCAATTCATGGTCCCAAGGAGGGAGAAAGGGGATCAAGGCCTGCTGGTAGCCCTTTTGGATCTTTCTTTGTTACTACAACAAACTACTTAACCAACTTGAAGCAAGAACAACTAATTTAATCATCAAAAGCAACCTATTTTACCAAAGCAAGATTAATCCTAAACAACAGAAATCAACTTATGAATGCAAGAAAAAAACATATAAATATATAAAGGAGGTGTTGGGCAGCTTGGGTTAGGCTCTAACCCAATGGCTTTAGCCCTCTACAAAGGATCAGTGCTGGTTCAAAGTTGGATCCATCTTCATTGATAAAAAAATAATAGTTACATCACAAGACTATCTGCAAAAGGAGCTTGAAAATAAGCTGAGTACAAGACTGCAGAAAAGTGCGAAAATAGACTATGAAATGGCTAACCTACTGAGGCTTGAAGCCGTCTTATTTATACAAGTGAGGACCCCCAACAGTCCCCCTAAAATTAAGGAACTCGGCTGCCTAAAACTGGAGATAACAGCAGCCCCACTTGAATTGCTCGACTGCCCCTTGGAATCATCGATGTGGTGGCCTTTGAACTCTGAGCTACTGGTGGAGAACTCGAGGAAGGGGTCATTAATGGAGGAGACACCCCTACTATAAGTCCTCAGCCCTATTTCCTCGAGTTTGGATGCTAATCTGCTCATAAATGCCTGGTCCTTGTCCAAAAATCTGCAATAAACACTCATTAGACTATGTGGCAAAGTGACTGTCCCCATTCACTCAATTGACATAAATATATTCAAAAAAATGCACAAAACTATGGATAATGGTGGATTAAATGGAAATAATAGACAAAATGAGCCCATATAGTTACCCATTTCTGGGGCTCATCACTAGGATTATGAGGGAAGTGTACTAATACTTTATTATTATGTGTTGTAGGCTGCATAGGTAGAAGAATGTTGAATTATTTGAAGAAAATTGGATATTTATGCTCAACTTGGTTGTTACCCGTGGAAAAATCTTCAATTGGGAATGAATACTTTCTTTTGAGTTGCAGTGGCATGTTGGACAGGCTAAAGCATCTTTAAGGAAAAACTAGGCACTAGAGTTTTATATGTCAACATTTCTGTTGGATGGGATTTGTGCACGGTATACATTCGCGGGGATGTATTAGAACTGGACCCCACATGATAAGTTTCCATTTTACTTCCATTGCAAGGTGTTATTATATTTGAGTTTTAGAGGGGAATATGATAGATTGGTTGAGAATTTCTTCACAATCATTCTTCAAATGATATATGAGATTGATCCTCCTTGCATGACCAACCAAGTGAAGGAGTCATTACTTGATATCGAGGATTGTTTTGTCGTGCCAGAAGGTACATATATCAAATGCTTTGGATGTCATATTTCTCCTCATATTATGTCGTGATATGTTAGTAGCAATGTGGTCTTGTAAGAAGTTGTTTATCAATTGAATAAAGGGTTGTCATGAGTTTTTCACAGAAGGAAGAAGGTCCCTTGGCCCACTTTCCCTTTAAGGATTGGAATGTATGAGTTGAAGAGCCACAAGGCGGTAGAATTATAAATACAAGGGTTAGGCACTTTGAAGTAAAGGACTTTCATAGATATGATCCCAGGATGGTGTGCAAGCAACATTGTGACAGGATTGATTATGCTTGGGGTTATTCATTAAAGACTATTGCAGAAGATGAAAAGGTGAAGAGTCAGTAAAATGCACTAAGGAAGACAAATCCAAGAATTAAAGTCAGTTCCCCCCAATTTCCACCAGCTCAAGATGTACAGGTATAGGAGGCACCACAAGCAACTGCTCAAGTAAGGACTGCATCTCCCAGGAAAAAGATCAAACATGATCCAACGACAGAAAGTAGAAGGAAATGGAAGGTTGAATTAGGGGATTTTTGAGGTCTAAAATGGGCCTCCTAAGGAAATTATAAAATAATAGTGGAAATTATAAAATAAGATTAGATTACATCATCAAATTTTAGAGAGAAAAAAGAAAAAAACTATTATTATTATTATTTTTTATTTTATTTATTTATTTTTTATTATTATTATTATTATTTAACTCGTATTTTTAACTTATCTCCTTATGGGTTTACTCAAATTTTGAGTGAAGCACTCGTTGGATGCATAATTTGATTCCTCATCCAATGACTAGCCAAATGAGAAATACATGAAAAATGTGATCGCAATCCCATTTTTTCATGTATTTCTCATTTTTTGTGTCGCAGGGTCCATCAAATGTATGCAACATGGGTACTCCTTGGATGAGGAATTAAATTTTGGATCCAACAAGTACTCCCACTTGAAATTTGAGTAAAACCTTAGGGAGATAAGTTGAAAATACGAGTTGATAAAGTAATTTTATTATTTTATAATCTTTTTACTTTTTTACTCCAAAAATGGTGAATCATACCCCATGGTTGACATCATCATCTTGAATCCTATTGGTTCTTATAAAGTTTATTTTGGTTGTACATTTTTCTTAGAAGGCCCATTTTAGACCTCAAAAGTTCTCTAATGATCCATTGAATAAGGGAATTATTGAAGCTGAATAGGAAAAAGAGAATTAGAGGCAAAGATGAAGCAAGAAGAGGAGAAGATGAAACAAGATGAATTGCTTAAAGAGAAACAAGAAGGAGAAGACGAAAGAAGGAGAGTAGAAGAACTACAAAGGCAACCACAGGAGGAGGAAAAAGCATAGAGGTTAGAGGAATAAAAATTGACTCGGGAAATATAAGAATAATTAGAGGAAGATGATGTCATCCATCCCATATATGATTAACCAAGTTCTCTAGTAGAATCTCCTTTTATAGGTGGCCATCTCCCATTCAATGAGATGGGACTTACACCTCCACCGAAGGATAGAGTCATGGATGTATGTAATGTCACATTCGATCAACTAAAAAGAAAAGGACCATGCAAAAAGGCGAAGATTCTTCTGAAGTGATCCTTAGAATCCAGTCTTTATATCCACAAAAAATGTCATAACTTCAAATACTAGGACGAATCCCCAAGAAATCAAGCCAACTAATGTTTCTTTTGCTACAATAGCATAGGATAACTCAAAGTATCTGTTGAATGAGAATGCACGATTGAGGAAAGAGTTGGTTGCAGGAAAGCAACAAGCAGAACTCCTCGTTGTGGAAAATCAACGACTATCTTCCCACAACTTCAACACAACAGAATGAAAATCAACCATACAGGAGGAATTATGGCCAATGGAGGTTACCATGGCACATTTATATGATGAAATGACACTTTTACATGAAGTAGTGGCACCCCTAGTTGGTATACAAAAGAAAATGCAAGAAGTACTAAATCTCGTAAAAGTGGTGTTGGCTTAGGGGGGCCTGACCCAGCTTTAGCCTTAAGTTTAGCCAAACAAATCCCTACACTACCGGCCCTTTCGACATCAATCCGCGGAGTGCGGACTGAAGTCTCACCCGAAGCAGTATGGGGGGATGCTGGAACCAAGTTTCTGCACCCAAAGATGGTTATAATTTCGTTTTGTAACCTTTATCTGCCTTCGCACAGATCGATAAGCCCTTGAGCCTTATCAATATAACTTCCTCTTACTAGCCTCTAGACCTTCGCAAGGGTCTATGACTATCTTTCATGGACCCTAAACAGGTGAATCAAGCACTTAAGCGCCTCTATAATTACTCCTAAGTCTGTTAGTACCCAAATCGCTTTAAGTGTCTGATATCTTTAACATGCATTAAGATATTCTTTGTGTAAGTAGATATTATTACTTCCGTTCATATAACAATGTAAAACATATAGATTCGCGCATCAATATAGCATTAAATCATAGACCGAGTATTCATTATAACATAATCGCATTCATTCATAATAGAAGTAAATAGATCAAACACAGGTATTTCCAGAGTAATATTCTTTATTAATGCTTCAAATCTTCTTACAGACTCAAACTACCCTGCACACTCAACTACAGGGGAGCACGCACACAACTATGGACTCTACTCTAGGCCTCTGCACACATAGTTGTAGAGCCTCTCTTCTACTCTAAGACTCTTCATTCTTTCTGCTAATGACCCATTACATTCATCTTCATCAATGACTGAAATTCCTTAGACTCTTCTAAGACTCTCCTTTTTATACAATCCCATGGTTCGCAGACCATGGGTAGATCTTCTAAAGCTAACACAACTTACATAAATAGAAGGGTAAAACCCTTTATGACACTTCACATCTACGCACTCTGCGACCACAAATTGTGGAGACTTTACACTTTACATACAAACACATGGGCTTTCTGCCCCAAAACTTGGGACTTTAGTCCCAAATTTGACCCTAGGGGACTCTGTCCCAACAGGTCCCCAACAAAAATATGGTGACTTTCCTCGAGTCACTCTACTGGTGCAGAGATATTACTGCAAAGGCCTCCCAACTCCACTTGCACCACTGCAACTTCAGTTGTACACTGCGTAGCTTCCTGCTTGGCCTGCTCCACCAGCTGCTCCATTGCTGGTCCTGCGCTATCTGCTTGGATCTTCTACTGTGTATTATGTAGGCTAGCCAACTTCTCCCCAATGGTGGTAGAGATCACATAGGCCTCATCCAGCCAAGGCCCTAATCTGGATTTGAGGAATGCCTCTTTTCGTTGCGTTGCTTCCACCTGCTCTTTCAGTTGCTTTGCCTCCTACAACTTTGCCAATCTCTGTGTGATAGTGATGGTGTGCGTCGTTGCTTTGGCTTCGTCGTATTGTTGCTGCAATTCCCTTGCCTCGGTATTTAACCTCTACAAGTTGGGATATTCCTACAGACTCATGAGGACCTCCATCGATTTCTCGAAGAGCGCAGTGCATTCTGCCACCCCGACATTTACTGCAGCGACTGCATCCTTGACAACTGCCTCGCGTTGTTCCATAACCTTTGGTGGAGTTGAAGGTTGTGCCCTCAACTCAATCTCTGTAATATTTGGGTTCAACTCAAACTGAACCTTGGCCATCTTAGTCCTAGCATAGCGCACACCGGCAACCAACCTATGAATCTTGGCCTCCAACGATGCCTCTTTTGGGATGTGTAGTTCCGGAACAGTTCTGCATGCTTCTACTACCACTGTTGCGTTTGATCATTCTTCTCCTGAACCTTCTTCTAAATGTCTATCGTTGTCATTTTCTCAATGAACATTTGTTCGTTGTCAACCTTATGCTCACTGATCACGATTAGTGTGTGCTGCTCTCGGGCCATAAGTTTTACGATCACACCTGCTTGCAGCGTGTGAAGGACTTCACTTGGGAGCGCGGCCAAGTTCAAACCAATATTCTTTAGAGCATTGACAGTAGACTTGTCAGCTTCCACTTCGATGCTCAGAGCTCCATCTTGTAGCGCGATGGAACGGGGATCCAAAGAGCGAACCAACTCCACGACTTCAGTCGTCCCCAGCGCTAGACTGGTTGAGGCTGCGCTGCTCTGCCCTGCACCTTTCTGCAATCTAGTGGCTTGGATCTGCAGCTCACGTAGACTCATCTGAATGGCACTTAATGCCTGTTTTTGTTGCTGCTCAAACTGGTGTAGCAGTTGTGTTGTCATGTCCCTTACCTTGTCCCCAATGTCATCCAAGTCGCCTTCTGTCAAGGTGATCGGGTCTAGTGACGACTTAGTGGCCTTAGTCTTCTTGCACGGTGTTAAGATTAGGTATGTTCTATGCTAGAGCAATTTATTTAAATTTTCACAGTTAGCAATCACATCACCATTACAATAAACTGTAGATAGAACATAAATATAAAATCGCAGAAGACACGCCAAGGCAAGAGGACACAAGATATGGCGCGAGCCAGGGACAAACCCCACAATGTGTGGGGAAACTCTTTGATCAAATCTTCTTTTATCTTCAAAGTTCAACAGAGAAAGGGAGAGAGAGTACATTTATAATAGAAGTCAATACGTTGACTTTTGATATCGCATGAGATCAGTTGAAGACATATTGCTTCAGCTGATTCTCTTAAGTGACTCCTTCACCTATCTTAGTGCAGCATCTCGTCCATTTGTTGCACCTAGCCATGTGACACCATGCTGTATCATGCTACATCACGCTGCCCATATCATTGTGCTGCCCATCATGCTGTTGCCCATGCTCCATGTATCATTGTGCTACCCATCCACAATATCTCATAAATCATGTTGCTACCCAAGACTGTGTTATATATATGTGTCCAGATCAAACAACGCTCTTATCTCTATGACACAGAAGTTTATATATCTAGGCAATCACTTTATGAACACTGTATATAATCCCTAATGATCCATTATCTGTCTATATACAACTGTTGTCCAATAACATATATATATGCATTCCAATATCTGTCTGCATACAACTGCGTTCATATATGATTGCGTTCCAATAGCATCATGACTACGTTTCTGAACATCGTATATATATACC
Source organism: Pinus tabuliformis (assembly GCA_031772625.1). Taxonomy (NCBI): domain Eukaryota; kingdom Viridiplantae; phylum Streptophyta; class Pinopsida; order Pinales; family Pinaceae; genus Pinus; species Pinus tabuliformis. The sequence goes on along the minus strand of CM062810.1, from coordinate 661,142,936 downwards.
TGCAGGTTGCTATGTTGCTACGTGCCATGCTGCGTTCCATTGACAGTGAATATATTTCTTATGAACAACGTATATATATATATATATATATAGCATGTATAACATGAACAACGTTGAATGACGTTCCAGTCATCACGTTGACTGTCCATGAACAGAGAGTAATCCATGTGACAATGGATCTAGGGTTATGGCATGATCAGCGTTCCACATATAATACAAACTGAGGGCTTCATACCTTGGGTGTAGCGTTCCATATATAACTGCGATTCAAACTGTGGGTTCCGTATATGAGATCCGCATACATCGAGAGTGTCAACAGTTCTACGTGCGATGTCTGCACCATACCCTGTGTATGAGTCTTTTATATATTTCCACCTGCTAGTATATATATCCACGAGTAGCGTATTAATACCTCCAGCGTATCATGACTGCATTGATGCGTCTAAATGCCTCCATGAGTAGTGTTATTATGACTTCGTTGATGTGAGTATAAGCCTCCACGAGTAGCGTATATATAAATGCATGTGTCTTGATTATGAACAGCGAATGTGTGTATAGTTGCAGCGAATATTGCCTGTGTATTATATCACTGCCTGCATCTTGATCATGAAAAGTGAATGTGTGTATAGTTATATTGCCTGTGTATTATATCACTGCTTGCGTCTTAATTATGAACAGTGTCCATGCCATGTTTATATATCTTCATAACTGCGTATAACTGTCTTCATGTATCCGAGTCTAGATTTCCTCATAAGCCTGCGGCTTACTGCAGCTAGGGTTTGACTGCGTTTGGGCCTCCATCTTGAGCGTATAATGTCTTCCATTCTAGCGTATGAGATATCTCCATTTGACAACGTGTAGGTGTCTCTGTTTGCTACATAGATCGACCTGCGGCTAGGGCATCACCATAAGGCCAGCGTATCTTTTGGTTCTCTCCTTCCAAAAACCTAGACGTGGAGAGGAGATCACCTGAAAGATACATATTCAAAATGACATCAAATACTCATCTATTTATACTAAAATGAGGATGATGAATAGACACGTCGGTTGGGCTTCTAGATCCTACATAAGAGCTGGTCGGCTTGATAATAATTACATAAACAAAATAAATTCATATCTCCATAACTACTTATCGAAATCGGATGATCTTTGGATCAATTCTACACCTCTCGACGAGAGGGATCCAATAAAAATATCAGCTGCCATAAATAAGCCGACCCACATGGAGTTTGGCCCTAGTTGCCAATTTAACACTCCCTCTCAACTAGGGAGAACTCCATCCGCTAATCCATATGTACGACTGTACTATCTCTGCCATTAGTGCCTTGCACTACTCTGCCTAGCTCTGCTGGCTCTACTCACTCTGCTAGCTTTGCTCAGCTCTGCTCAGCTCTGCTGGCTCGGCTTTGCTCTGCTCAGCGCTGCTGGCTCTGCTCTGCTCAGCTCTACTGGCTCTGCTCTGCTCTGCTAAGCTCTGCTAGCTTTGCTCTGCTGGCTCTGCTCTGCTATGCTCATCTCTGCTGAACTATGAAGAAGAAGAATTGATCGAGAATGAGTCATATCATTCTCCACTGACTTGAAGTCAGTCTCAGAGTGCATACCACTAGACCAGTCTCAACTGACCCGAAGTCAGCTTCATAGTAAGTACCACTCCTACCACTGGTCCCAGACCAGTATCGCAGTCTCAGAGAGTGTACCACTGGTCCCAGACCAGTCTCAACTGACCCGAAGTCAGCGTCATAGTATGTACCACTCTCACTGGTCCCAGACCAGTACTGCACTGACACGAAGTCAGTCTCAGAGTATGTACCACTAGTCCCAGACCAGTCTCAGCCGACCCGAAGTCAGCGTCATAGCTAGTACAACTCCTACCATTGGTCTTAGACCAGTATCATTGATCCCAGATCAATGGAGGACATCTTAGCATAGGGAGTACGGTGGATACAACGATGCGTCCATCGGTACTACTATGGTCCCTAACTTCATTTCCCTGCTCATTGATCAGATGGGTACTTCCCATGAGTCCAAGACTGCATGGGTAGGATGCCTCGACATGAGAACTTAATCAATCCTATCCTCATAGGGGAACACATCAATCCTGCTACAATCGCCATGGAGAACACATCAATCCAGGCTGCCATGGAGAACACATCAATCCAGGCCTCACAGGAGAACACATCAATCCCGCTACCATTGCCATGGAGAACACATCAATCCAGGCCTCACAGGAGAACACATCAATCCTGCTACAATCGCCATGGAGAACACATCAATCCAGGCCTCACAGGAGAACTAATCATCCTGCTACATAAGAGAGCGAATCATCTTGTCCCACAAGAGAGCGAATCATCTTGTTTCAGTGCGCACCACCAGGGGAGGGTGAGTCACCCTGTGGTCATATGTTGCTCCAATAGAACTGCAAGCCCCTCAAAGCTCCTAGAGCTCAATGTATGCAGCATGCAGGACCCTTTTACAAAGGTCTCTCGACGACTCCAAGTCGTTCAGGAAAATCACAAATTTGATCTTTCCTCAGGGCTCTGTCCTGTACATCATCTTAGTGTGATGGAGCCTCCTTGATCATCGACTTACCATATCCCAGATAAGGCAGTAATTGATGTCTATCTGCTGGAGCAATTGTCAAATACGGGATTCCTCAATAATCGAATCCCATCTCTGGTTGTCACAGAGACTCACAGTGGTATTCATCATGTGTACAAACAGCTCACTGAAGAGCTTCAGCAACTAGATTGCCTCGCAGAAGGCCATACTATCAGCAATGTATTTTGCCTTGGTGGTGCTCAGAGTCACCGACTTCTGCTTCCTGCTCATCCAGGATATCAAGGAAGATTCCAAAAGCACTGGGAAGTGCTCTAGTGATCCTCCATACTTCCTGCCCACTCATCATTCGAATAATCATGTGGTTTCATATTTCCGGTAGTGTATCTCAATTCATGAGAGAATGTGCCCTGAAGATACCTTAGAAGATTCTTGCAACCAATCTAGTGAGGCTCAACCAAATATGAGCTCACCATGCTAACTGCAACACAGGCGTCCGGACGAAGGTTCTCCAAGAACATCAACGTGAATGAGTTTCTGAAACTCAGAGGCATTTCCCAAATCTGGCCCGACATCATTACCATATAACTTCTGAAAGTTAAGATCCTCGAGGCAGTCACAAGCTTGCATCTTATCTTCCCACATTCAGAATCCAACTCCCTCCATCTCCTATAAATGAGAGGGTATGCACCTGTCAGACATAGGTGTCGGTACAAGAGGTTTATCATCCACAACCTTCGAGTAATGCTTTGGATCGGTTTCACTCCTAGTGAATCTCAGCTGCATTAGATAGCTATCAATCCTCTCATATTATGCCTGAGGTGTTTTTCTTCAAGCCATAGAGGGCTTTCTTCCGCCTGTATACATGAGATTCCTTGATCATGATTCTCAAACTCCTCGGGTTGTTCCAAACTTGTGAACCTACTGCATGAGGGGAATGGTACCCTTATAATATTTTCCTTTGGTACAGTTCAGACATGTACCTTCATGCTTCCTTTTGAATTCAGGCATTCTAGTCACCATTTTACTCACATACCTCTAGAGCTGAGTCAATGGACATGGTCCCCAGTGGACTTCCTGCAACTTGATACAACCCTGAACTCAAAAACATTTTTAAAAGATCTATTTTCAAACACGTACCTTTCCATCGATAAGTGCCACCCTGCAACCTTTGACTTCCATTTCCGAGATGGACATCAGGTTCGATCAGGTACATAAAAGAGATTTTGGGGTTCCTTGCTTTCGTGGAAGAGTCGACCATTTCCTTGATGACCTGCATTACCAGTCATTCTTTTGATCATTGAAGATGTCCCAAGAATGATTGTTATCTTCATCAAGAGATGTGTCTCTGCCATTCAAACACTCCTTCGCATAACGGCCGAACTTATTTCATCAAGGCATCCGCCTTTCCTTCCACCCTTAGATCTGAACTTCCCAATGAAGTGATCTTAAGATGGACCATCAAAATCTTCCGCTGCGCCATTATGATAACATTCTTTGCTTTGAATTCACCCTCGGTGAATTATGAGGAACCCATTGATCCTTCTGTCTTGTCCCAACTGTCTTCGGTGATTGCTATTTCACTCTTGCTTGGGCATTGTCTTCACCTCAGCTCTGATACCATGTTAAGATTAGGTATGTTCTATGCTAGAGCAATTTATTTAAATTTTCACAGTTAGCAATCACATCACCATTACGATAAACTGCAGATAGAACATAAATATAAAATCGCAGAAGATAAGCCAAGGCAAGAGGACACAAGATATGGCGCGAGCCAGGGACAAACCCCATAATGTGTGGGGAAACCCTTTGATCAAATCTTCTTTTATCTTCAAAGTTCAGCAGAGAAAGAGAGAGAGAGTACATTTACAATAGAAGTCAATACGTTGACTTTTGATATCGCATGAGATCAGTTGAAGACATATTGCTTCAACTGATTCTCTTAAGTGACTCCTTCACCTATCTTAGTGCAGCATCTCGTCCATTTGTTGCACCTAGCCATGTGACACCATGCTGTATCATGCTACATCACGCTGCCCATATCATTGTGCTGCCCATCATGCTGCTGCCCATGCTCCATGTATCATTGTGCTGCCCATCCACAATATCTCATAAATCATGTTGCTACCCAAGACTGCGTTATATATATGTGTCCAGATCAAACAACGCTCTTATCTCTATGCCACAAAAGTTTACATATCTAGGCAATCACTTTATGAACACTGTATATAATCCCTAATGATCCATTATCTGTCTATATACAGCTGCTGTCCAATAACATATATATATGCATTCCAATATATGTCTGCATACAACTGCGTTCATATATGATTGCGTTCCAATAGCATCATGACTGCGTTTCTGAACTTCGTATATATATACCTGCAGGTTGCTATGTTGCTACGTGCCATGCTGCGTTCCATTGACAGTGAATATATTTCTTATGAACAACGTATATATATATAGCATGTATAACATGAACAACGTTGAATGACGTTCCAGTCATCACGTTGACTGTCCATGAACAACGAGTAATCCATGTGACAACGGATCCAGGGTTATGGCATGATCAGCGTTCCACATATAATACAAATTGAGGGCTTCATACCTTGGCTGTAGCGTTCCATATATAACTGCGATTCAAAATGTGGGTTTCGTATATGAGATCCGCATACATCGAGAGTGTCAACAGTTCTGCGTGCGTTGTCTACACCATACCCTGCGTATGAGTCTTTTATATATTTCCACCTGCTTGTATATATATCCACGAGTAGCATATTAATACCTCCAGCGTATCATGACTGCATTGATGCGTCTAAATGCCTCCATGAGTAGTGTTATTATGACTACGTTGATGTGAGTATAAGCCTCCACGAGCAGCGTATATATAAATGCATGTGTCTTGATTATGAACAACGAATGTGTGTATAGTTGCAGTGAATATTGCCTGTGTATTATATCACTACCTGCGTCTTGATTATGAACAGCGAATGTGTGTATAGTTGCAGCGAATATTGCCTGTGTATTATATCACTGCCTGCGTCTTGATTATGAACAGTGTCCATGCCATGTTTATATATCTTCATAACTGCGTATAACTGTCTTCATGTATCCGAGTCTAGATTTCCTCATAAGCCTGCAGCTTACTGCAGCTAGGGTTTGACAGCGTTTGGGCCTCCATCTTGAGCGTATAATGTCTTCCATTCTAGCGTATGAGATATCTCCATTTGACAACGTGTAGGTGTCTCTGTTTGATACATAAATCGACCTGCAGCTAGGGCATCACCATAAGGCCAACGTATCTTTTGGTTCTCTCCTTCCAAAAACCCAGACGTGGAGAGGAGATCACCTAAAAGATACATATTCAAAATGACATCAAATACTCATCTATTTATACTAAAATGAGGATGGTGAATAAACACGTTGGTTGGGCTTCTAGATCCTACATAAGAGTTGGTTGGCTTGATAATAATTACATAAACAAAATAAATTAATATCTCCATAACTACTTATCGGAATCGGATGATCTTTGGATCAATCCTACACCTCTCGACGAGAGGGATCCAATAAATATATCAGCTGCGATAAATAAGCCGACCCACATGGAGTTTGGCCCTAGTTGACAATTTAACACTCCCTCTCAACTAGGGAGAACTCCATCCGCTGATCCATATGTACGACTGTACTATCTCTGCCATTAGTGCCTTGCACTACTATGCCTAGCTCTGCTGGCTCTACTCAGCTCTGCTGGCTTTGCTCTGCTCTGCTCAGCTTTGCTGGCTCGGCTCTGCTCTGCTCAGCGCTGCTGGCTCAGCTCTACTGGCTCTGCTCTGCTCAGCTTAGCTCTGCTAGCTTTGCTCTGCTGGCTCTGCTCTGCTCTGCTCATCTCCACTAAACTATGAAGAAGAAGAATTGATCGAGAATGAGTCATATCATTCTCCACTGACTTGAAGTCAGTCTCAGAGTGCATACCACTAGTCCCAGACCAGTCTCAACTGACCCGAAGTCAGCTTCATAGTAAGTACCACTCCTACCACTGGTCCCAGACCAGTATCGTAGTCTCAGAGAGTGTACCACTGGTCCCAGACCAGTCTCAACCGACCCGAAGTCAGCGTCATAGTATGTACCACTCTCACTGGTCCCAGACCAGTACTGCACTGACACGAAGTCAGTCTCGGAGTATGTACCACTGGTCCCAGACCAGTCTCAACCGACCCGAAGTCAGCGTCATAGCATGTACAACTCCTACCACTGGTCCCAGACCAGTATCATTGATCCCAGATCAATGGAGGACATCTTAGCATAGGGAGTACGGTGGATACTACGATGCGTCCATCGGTGCTACTATGGTCCCTAACTTCATTTCCCTGCTCATTGATCAGATGAGAGGTACTTCCCATGAGTCCAAGACTGCATGGGTAGGATGCCTCGACAGGAGAACTTAATCAATCTTGTCCTCACAGGGGAACACATCAATCCTACTACAATCGCCATGGAGAACACATCAATCCAGGCTGCCATGGAGAACACATCAATCCAGGCCTCACAGGAGAACACATCAATCCCGCTACCATTGCCATGGAGAACACATCAATCCAGGCCTCACAGGAGAACACATAAATCCTACTACAATCGCCATGGAGAACACTTCAATCCAGGCCTCACAGGAGAACTAATCATCCTGCTACACAAGAGAGCGAATCATCTTGTCCCACAAGAGAGCGAATCATCTTGTTTCAGTGCGCACCACCAGGGGAGGGTGAGTCACCCTGTGGTCGTATGTTGCTCCAATAGAACTGCAAGCCCCACAAAGCTCCTAGAGCTCAATGTATGTAGCATGCAGGACCCTTTTACAAAGGTCTCTCGACGACTCCAAGTCGTTCGGGAAAATCACAAATTTGATCTTTCCTCAGGGCTCTGTCCTATACATCATCTTAGTGTGATGGAGCCTCCTTGATCATCGACTTACCATATCCCAGATAAGGCAGTAATTGATGTCTATCTGCTGGAGCAATTGTCAAATACGGGATTCCTCAATAATCGAATCCCATCTCTGGTTGTCACAGAGACTCACAATGGTATTCATCATGTGTACAAACAGCTCACTGAAGAGCTTCAGCAACCAGATTGCCTCACAGAAGGCCATACTATCAACAATGTATTTTGCCTTGGTGGTGCTCAGAGTCACCGACTTCTGCTTCCTGCTCATCCAGGATATCAAGGAAGATTCCAAACAGCACTTGGAAGTGCTCTAGTGATCCTCCATACTTCCTGCCCACTCATCATTCGAATAATCATGTGGTTTCATATTTCTGGTAGTGTATCTCAATTCATGAGAGATTGTGCCTTGAAGATATCTTAGAAGATTCTTGGCACCAATCTAGTGAGGCTCAACCAAATATGAGCTCACTATGCTAACTGCAACACAGGTTTCGGGACGGAGGTTCTCCAAGAACATCAACGTGAATGAGTTTATGAAACTCAGAGGCATTTCCCAAATCTGGCCCGACATCATTACCATATAACCTCTGAAAGTTAAGATCCTCGAGGCAGTCACAAGCTTGCATCTTATCTTCCCACATTCAGAATCCAACTCCCTCCGTCTCCTATAAATGAGAGGGTATGCACCTGTCAGACATAGGTGTCGGTACGAGAGGTTTATCATCCACAACCTTCGAGTAATGGTTTGGATCGGTTTCACTCCTAGTGAATCTCAGCTGCATTAGACAGCTATCAATCCTCTCATATTATGCCTGAGGTGTTTTTCTTCAAGCCAGAGAGGGCTTTCTTCCGCCTATATACATGAGATTCCTTGATCATGATTCTCAAACTCCTCGGGTTGTTCCAAACCTGTGAACCTGCTGCATGAGGGGAATGGTACCCTTATAATATTTTCATTTGGTACAGTTCAAACATGTACCTTCATGCTTCCTTTTGAATTCAGGCATTCTAGTCACCATTTTACTCACAGACCTCTAGAGCTGAGTCAATGGACATGGTCCCGAGTGGACTTCCTGCAACTTGATACAACCCTGAACTCAAAAACATTTTTAAAAGATCTATTTTCAAACACGTATCTTTCCATCGATAAGTTCCACCCTGCAACCTTTGACTTCCATTTCCGAGATGGACATCAGGTTCGATCAGGTACATAAAAGAGATTTTGGGGTTCCTTGCTTTCGTGGAAGAGTCGACCATTTCCTTGATGACCTGCATTACCAGTCATTCTTTTGATCATTGAAGATGTCCCAAGAATGATTGTTATCTTCATCAAGAGATGTGTCTCTACCATTCGAACACTCCTTCGCATAACGACCGAACTTATTTCAACAAGGCATCCGCCTTTCCTTCCACCCTTAGATCTGAACTTCCCAAAGAAGTGATCTTAAGATGGACCATCAAAATCTTCCGCTGCGCCATTATGATAACATTCTTTGCTTTGAATTCACCCTCGGTGAATTATGAGGAACCCATTGATCCTTCTGTCTTGTCCCAACTGTCTTCGGTGATTGCTATTTCACTCTTGCTTGGGCATTGTCTTCACCTCAGCTCTGATACCATGTTAAGATTAGGTATGTTCTATGCTAGAGCAATTTATTTAAATTTTCACAGTTAGCAATCACATCACCATTACGATAAACTGCAGATAGAACATAAATATAAAATCGCAGAAGATAAGCCAAGGCAAGAGGACACAAGATATGGCGCGAGCTAGGGACAAACCCCACAATGTGTGGGGAAACCCTTTGATCAAATCTTCTTTTATCTTCAAATTTCAGCAGAGAAAGAGAGAGAGAGTACATTTACAATAGAAGTCAATACGTTGACTTTTGATATCGCATGAGATCAGTTGAAGACATATTGCTTCAACTGATTCTCTTAAGTGACTCCTTCACCTATCTTAGTGCAACATCTCGTCCATTTGTTGCACCTAGCCATGTGACACCATGCTGTATCATGCTACATCACGCTGCCCATATCATTGTGCTGCCCATCATGCTGCTGCCCATGCTCCATGTATCATTGTGCTGCCCATCCACAATATCTCATAAATCATGTTGCTACCCAAGACTGCGTTATATATATGTGTCCAGATCAAACAACGCTCTTATCTCTATGCCACAGAAGTTTACATATCTAGGCAATCACTTTATGAACACTGTATATAATCCCTAATGATCCATTATCTATCTATATACAGTTGCTGTCCAATAGCATATATATATGCATTCCAATATATGTCTGCATACAACTGCGTTCATATATGATTGCGTTCCAATAGCATCATGACTGCGTTTCTGAACTTCGTATATATATACCTGCAGGTTGCTATGTTGCTACGTGCCATGTTGCGTTCCATTGACAGTGAATATATTTCTTATGAACAACGTATATATATATAGCATGTATAACATGAACAACGTTGAATGACGTTCCAGTCATCACGTTGACTGTCCATGAACAACGAGTAATCCATGTGACAACGGATCCAGGGTTATGGCATGATCAGCGTTCCACATATAATACAAACTGAGGGCTTCATACCTTGGCTGTAGCGTTCCATATATAACTGCGATTCAAACTGTGGGTTCCGTATATGAGATCCGCATACATCGAGAGTGTCAACAGTTCTGCGTGCGATGTCTGCACCATACCCTGCGTATGAGTCTTTTATATATTTCCACCTGCTTGTATATATATCCACAAGTAGCGTATTAATACCTCCAGCGTATCATGACTGCATTGATGCGTCTAAATGCCTCCATGAGTAGTGTTATTATGACTGCGTTGATGTGAGTATAAGCCTCCACGAGCAGCGTATATATAAATGCCTGTGTCTTGATTATGAACAGCGAATGTGTGTATAGTTGCAGCGAATATTGCCTGTGTATTATATCACTGCCTGCGTCTTGATTATGAACAGCGAATGTGTGTATATTTGCAGCGAATATTGCCTGTGTATTATATCACTGCCTGCGTCTTGATTAGGAACAGTGTCCATGCCATGTTTAGATATCTTCATAACTGCGTATAACTGTCTTCATGTATCCGAGTCTAGATTTCCTCATAAGCCTGCGGCTTACTGCAGCTAGGGTTTGACAGCGTTTGGGCCTCCATCTTGAGTGTATAATGTTTTCCATTCTAGCGTATGAGATATCTCCATTTGACAATGTGTAGGTGTCTCTGTTTGATACATAGATCGACCTGCAGCTAGGGCATCACCATAAGGCCAGCGTATCTTTTGGTTCTCTCCTTCCAAAAACCCAGACGTGGAGAGGAGATCACCTCAAAGATACATATTCAAAATGACATCAAATACTCATCTATTGATACTAAAATGAGGATGGTGAATAAACACGTCGGTTGGGCTTCTAGATCGTACATAAGAGTTGGTCGGCTTGATAATAATTACATAAACAAAATAAATTCATATCTCTATAACTACTTATCGGAATCGGATGATCTTTGGATCAATCCTACACCTCTCGACGAGAGGGATCCAATAAATATATCAGCTGCGATAAATAAGCCGACCCACATGGAGTTTGGCCCTATTTGCCAATTTAACACTCCCTCTCAACTAGGGAGAACTCCATCCGCTGATCCATATGTACGACTGTACTATCTCTGCCATTAGTGCCTTGCACTACTCTGCCTAGCTCTGCTGGCTCTACTCAGCTCTGCTGGCTTTGCTCTGCTCTGCTGGCTCGGCTCTGCTCTGCTCAGCGCTGCTGGCTCTGCTCTGCTCAGCTCTACTGGCTCTACTCTGCTCAGCTCAGCTCTGCTAGCTTTGCTCTGTTGGCTCTGCTCTGCTCTGCTCATCTCCGCTGAACTATGAAGAAGAAGAATTGATCGAGAATGAGTCATATCATTCTCCACTGACCTGAAGTCAGTCTCAGAGTGCATACCACTAGTCCCAGACCAGTCTCAACTGACCCGAAGTCAGCTTCATAGTAAGTACCACTCCTACCACTGGTCCCAGACCAGTATCGCAGTCTCAGAGAGTGTACCACTGGTCCCAGACCAGTCTCAACCGACCCGAAGTCAGCGTCATAGTATGTACCACTCTCACTGGTCCTAGACCAGTACTGCACTAACACGAAGTCAGTCTCGGAGTATGTACCACTGGTCCCAGACCAGTCTCAGCCGACCCAAAGTCAGGTCATAGCATGTACAACTCCTACCACTAGTCCCAGACCAGTATCATTGATCCCAGATCAATGGAGGACATCCTAGCGTAGGGATTACGGTAGATACAAAGATGCATCCATCGGTACTACTATGGTCCCTAACTTCATTTCCCTGCTCATTGATCAGATGAGAGGTACTTCCCATGAGTCCAAGACTGCATGGGTAGGATGCCTCGACAGGAGAACTTAATCAATCCTGTCCTCACAGGAGAACACATCAATCCAGGCTGCCATGGAGAACACATCAATCCAGGCCTCACAGGAGAACACATCAATCCTGCTACAATCGCCATGGAGAACACATCAATCCAGGCCTCACAGGAGAACTAATCATCCTGCTACACAAGAGAGCGAATCATCTTGTCCCACAAGAGAGCGAATCATCGTGTTTCAGTGTGCACCACCAGGGGAGGGTGAGTCACCCTGTGGTCGTATGTTGCTCCAATAGAACTGCAAACCCCCCAAAGCTCCTAGAGCTCAATGTATGCAGCATGCAGGACCCTTTTACAAAGGTCTCTCGACGACTCCAAGTCGTTCGGGAAAATCACAAATTTGATCTTTCCTCAGGGCTCTGTCCTGTACATCATCTCAGTGTGATGGAGCCTCCTTGATCATCGACTTACCATATCCCAGATAAGGCAGTAATTGATGTCTATCTGCTGGAGCAATTGTCAAATACGGGATTCCTCAATAATCGAATCCCATCTCTGGTTGTCACAGAGATTCACAGTGGTATTCATCATGTGTACAAACAGCTCACTGAAGAGCTTCAGCAACCAGACTGCCTCACAGAAGGCCATACTATCAGCAATGTATTTTGCCTTGGTGGTGCTCAGAGTCACCGACTTCTGCTTCCTGCTCATCCAGGATATCAAGGCAGATTCCAAACAGCACTGGGAAGTGCTCTAGTGATCCTCCATACTTTATGCCCACTCATCATTCGAAAAATCATGTGGTTTCATATTTCCGGCAGTGTATCTCAATTCATGAGAGATTGTGCCCTGAAGATATCTTAGAAGATTCTTGGCACCAATCTAGTGAGGCTCAACCAAATATGAGCTCACCATGCTAACTGCAACACAGATGTCCGGACGGAGGTTCTCCAAGAACATCAACGCGAATGAGTTTATGAAACTCAGAGGCATTTCCCAAATCTGGCCCGACATCATTACCATATAACTTCTGAAAGTTAAGATCCTCGAGGCAGTCACAAGCTTGCATCTTATTTTCCCACATTCAGAATCCAACTCCCTCTATCTCCTATAAATGAGAGGGTATGCACCTGTCAGACATAGGTGTCGGTACGAGAGGTTTATCATCCACAACCTTCGAGTAATGGTTTGGATCGGTTTCACTCCTAGTGAATCTCAGCTGCATTAGACAGCTATCAATCCTCTCATATTATGCCTGAGGTGTTTTTCTTCAAGCCATAGAGAGCTTTCTTCCGCCTGTATACATGAGATTCCTTGATCATGATTCTAAAACTCCTCGAGTTGTTCCAAACCTGTGAACCTGCTGCATGAGGGGAATGGTACCCTTATAATATTTTCCTTTGGTACAGTTCAGACATGTACCTTCATGCTTCCTTTTGAATTCAGGCATTCTAGTCACCATTTGACTCACAGACCTCTAGAGATGAGTCAATGGACATGTCCCTAGTGGACTTCCTGCAACTTGATACAACCCTGAACTCAAAAATATTTTTAAAAGATCTATTTTCAAACAAGTACCTTTCCATCGATAAGTGCCACCTTGCAACCTTTGACTTCCATTTCTGAGATGGACATCAGGTTCGATCAGGTACATAAAAGAGATTTTGGGGTTCCTTGCTTTCATGGAAGAGTCGACCATTTCCTTGATGACCTGCATTACCAGTCATTCTTTTGATCATTGAAGATGTCCCAAGAATGATTGTTATCTTCATCAAGAGATGTGTCTCTGCCATTCGAACACTCCTTCGCATAACGGCCAAACTTATTTCAACAAGGCATCTGCCTTTCCTTCCACCCTTAGATCCGAACTTCCCAATGAAGTGATCTTAAGATGGACCATCAAAATCTTCCGCTACGGCATTCTGATAACATTCTTTGCTTTGAATTCACCCTCGGTGAATTATGAGGAACCCATTGATCCTTTTGTCTTGTCCCAATTGTCTTCGGTGATTGCTATTTCACTCTTGCTTGGGCATTGCCTTCACCTCAGCTCTGATACCATGTTAAGATTAGGTATGTTCTATGCTAGAGCAATTTATTTAAATTTCCACAGTTAGCAATCACATCACCATTACGATAAACTGCAGATAGAACATAAATATAAAATCGCAAAAGACAAGCCAAGGCAAGAGGACAAAAGATATGGCGCGAGCTAGGGAAGTCAATACGTTGACTTTGGATATCGCATGAGATCAGTTGAAGACATATTGCTTCAACTAATTCTCTTAAGTGACTCCTTCACCTATCTTAGTGCAGCATCTCGTCCATTTGTTTCACCTGGCCATGTGACACCATGCTGTATCATGCTATATCACGCTGCCCATATCATTGTCCTGCCCATCATGCTGCTGCCCATGCTCCATGTATCATTGTGCTGCCCATCCACAATATCTCATAAATCATGTTGCTACCCAAGACTACGTTATATATATGTGTCCATATCAAACAACGGTCTTATCTCTATGACACATAAGTTTATATATCTAGGAAATCACTTTATGAACATTGTATATAATCCCTAATGATCCATTATTTGTCTATATACAGCTGTTGTCCAATAACATATATATATATGCATTCCAATATCTGTCTGCATACAACTGCGTTCATATATGATTGCGTTCCAATAGCATCATGACTGCGTTTCTGAACATCGTATATATATACCTGCAGGTTGCTATGTTGCTACGTGCCATGCTACGTTCCATTGACAGTGAATATATTTCTTATGAACAACGTATATATATATATATATATATATATATAGCATGTATAACATGAACAACGTTGAATGACGTTCCAGTCATCACGTTGACTGTCCATGAACAGAGAGTAATCCATGTGACAACGGATCCAAGGTTATGGCATGATCAACGTTCCACATATAATACAAACTGAGGGCTTCATACCTTGGGTGTAGCGTTCCATATATAACTGCGATTCAAACTGTGGGTTCCGTATATGAGATCCGCATACATCGAGAGTGTCAACAGTTCTGCGTGCGATGTCTGCACCATACCCTGCGTATGAGTCTTTTATATATTTCCACCTACTTGTATATATATCCACGAGTAGCGTATTAATACCTCCAGCGTATCATGACTGCATTGATGCGTCTAAATGCCTCCATGAGTAGTGTTATTATGACTGCGTTGATGTGAGTATATGCCTCCACGAGCAGCGTATATATAAATGCCTGTGTCTTGATTATGAACATCGAATGTGTGTATAGTTGCAGCGAATATTGCCTGTGTATTATATCACTGCCTGCATCTTGATTATGAAAAGCGAATGTGTGTATAGTTGCAACAAATATTGCCTGTGTATTATATCACTTCCTGCGTCTTGATTATGAACAATGTCCATGCCATGTTTAGATATCTTCATAACTGCGTATAACTGTCTTCATGTATCCGAGTCTAGATTTCCTCATAAGCCTGCGGCTTACTGCAGCTAGGGTTTGACAGCGTTTGGGCCTCCATCTTGAGCGTATAATGTCTTCCATTCTAGCGTATGAGATATCTCCATTTGACAACGTGTAGGTGTCTCTGTTTGCTACATAGATCGACCTGCAGCTAGGGCATCACCATAAGGCCAACATATCTTTTGGTTCTCTCCTTCCAAAAACCCAGACGTGGAGAGGAGATCACCTCAAAGATACATATTCAAAATGACATCAAATACTCATCTATTTATACTAAAATGAGGATGATGAATTGACACGTCGGTTGGGCTTCTAGATCCTACATAAGAGCTGGTCGGCTTGATAATAATTACATAAACAAAATAAATTCATATCTCCATAACTACTTATCGGAATCGAATGATCTTTGGATCAATCCTACACCTCTCGACGAGAGGGATCCAATAAAAATATCAGCTGCCATGAACAAGCCGACCCACATGGAGTTTGGCCCTAGTTTCCAATTTAACACACAGCCCTTCCTTCTCCTGCTCCCTATTCTGCTTCACTCAAAAGGGAGTGCTCTCGTAGTCTCCACCACCCTGCTCTAATTGCTCCTCTTCCTCGGTCTGTGGCGAAGGAGATCTATGATTACTGTCAGAGTCGCACTCTTCCTCTTGTTCCTTTGCTGCACGCTCAGCTTCAGCTCGAGCTTTGTCCTCAGTCTCCTTCTTCTGCTTTTCAGCCAACTGTTGAACCTTCAACTTGGCCACTTCCTTTTCCTGCTTTTCCACAGACTTACTAGACCCAACAGACAAGTCTGATGATGTGCACCAATCTGTTGGCCAATGCTCGAGGACCATTGCGATGGCATCATCCATTACTAGGTATGGTAAATCATACCACTTTTGTTTTGGGTCCTTTCACACTTGGATAAAGATACATTGGAAGTCCGCGTATCCCAACAACTGCTCAAAGACAGTTGGTGACAGTCGTGGCTTGCGGTTGATGGCTACGTGGATGCTTGCCTCCATCAGTACCCAAAATATTTTACTCTCCCAGACCCGGTCAACGTCTTTTGTGGCCCATAACGAAGTAAACTTCACTACTTCTTGCAGATCTTTCACAATCAAAGGAAATTGACTGTCCTCTAGCAATTCCCATACGACCAACACAATCGACAGTAACAACCATGAGTAGTGGAACGTTTTTCTATGGTCTTGTGCCTCCCTGCAGTTCGCAAGGAACTCGCTGCACAGGTAGCGTGCCCAGTTGAATTGTATGCCCTCCGCACATTGGGCCGCTAATGAAACCATTGGTGTTGGCACCTCGTCTGTGCGACACTTCCTCATCACCTTTCCAACCAAGATTTGGGTGGCACCTTCACCGTGGGGTCCGTAATACTCAAAATTGAATATCCGCGCAGCTTCTTGACAAGCTTAAACTTGTCCTTCATCCTTTTGGTGAGGTCGCGCTTGCCTGTCTTTCTGCCAAATTACTTGGTCGGATTCAGCCCTGAATGTGGTGGTAAGGTGATACTATGGATCAGCATGTTAGTTATAGGGATCAGCTCTCCCAACCACAGGCACCCATCGTGCACCAAGAACAACAACTGTTTGATAACAATCAAATTTATGGGAGTGCGGTGGTAATGCAACACCCATAGCAGATTCAACAATCCTTCCTTTTCCACCCCACGAATCCACTTCACCGGCTCTAGCGCAGTGACACCCGAGTCCTTATAGAATACTCTCTGCATGAAATTATCAATGGCCAGGTGGGGGAGCCGCTCAGTGTCCCTTAAGTCCCAATCCTATAACTTCAAATGTGGGACGCGCACCAAGCACGAACCTTCAAACGTGATATGTTCTAGCAGCAGGGGCGTATTAAGGAGAAACTTTCCCTCATCTGGGTCCTTTGGGACCTTCACCTTGCCCTGGCGTGTAGGGAGGTATTCTGGTAGCTTCGAAATGGGGTTGACTCCCTCAATATCAATGTCCTTTGCATCCTCATCACCTTTTAGGTCGCCCACTTTGCCATTTTCCAGCACATTTGGATTTTTTTTCTCTGATGTTTGCTTAGTGACTCGCGCACTGGCAGTGTCTTCTTCTGTTTATCCTTCTTCGGCTTAGGAGCCTCTCCTGCCGGTGTAGGCTTTGGCCTAGGCGACCTCGGCGATTTTGGCACTGTTGCAGGCACCTCCATACTTACGACCTCAGCTGCATCTTCCTTAGAGGAAATAGATCCTCCAGCACTTGCAGTTTCCACGAGTGCATACATGAGGCTATTAAGGAGCTATTGGGTTTCTTAGGCAACCTTCCAAACACATAACTAGCCACCATGTCCTAAAAAAACACAGGGTTCATGCGCAACTGATAGCATGACACATAAACTCTCAAAGTGCAAAGTTTTTTTCCTTGGGTGGTCGTCTATAATTTATAGGCAAATTCGAATTCAAATATGATCGTTCCCCCCAAAATCCGCTCATAAATGCTAGATTGGCGGCAAATTTTCAAAGGTCTCGCTCTTAATTTCAGCTTTAAATTCCACCCCCTCTGCTCCTCTTTGTCGTTTTCTCACTGTCAAATCATGAACAGTGACAGTAACGGTCACTTTCTGGTTGTCCCGCGCGATCTCTCCTGCTATAGCGCTGCTCCCTTCGCGCTTCTGCTAATGTTGTGACATTCTTCTATTCTGCGCAGTCCCCCAATCGTGCAACTATACAACCCCGACAGTGTAGTTTATAGTCCTACGCCCCCTTTCAGCTGCCTGAAGCACTAAGATTGTGCTTCCATCATATAGTCATCTGGTCGGATCCCTAGTGTATGGCTTCAATCAGTTACCATTTACCTTCCCCAGAAATGGATCTCCATTCAATTTCACCAGCTGAACTGCTCCACCATCGGTAATCTCTTTGATGACATATGGCCCCAACCAATGCATCCAAAATTTTCCAGGAAATTTATCAAACTTGTTGTCATATAATAAAACTAAATCATTTACCTTGAAGGTGCGCAGTTTGATGTGTTGATCGTGTCATGCCTTTTCGCGCTCCTTCTGAACTTGTTGATGGAATCCATGCAAGAATATATCTTCCTCCAGCTCTGTCAGCTGTGTGAGCCTTTCTTCTAAAGCTCTGTGGTCCTCCATTTCTATTAACGCCGCTATCCATAGACTAGGCACAAAGTACTCCATCGGAATCACAACTTTTACGCCATAGACCGGTCGAAAAGGTGTCTGTCCATTTAGCTTCTTTCAAGTAGTTCTATAAGCCCATAACACCGCTGGTACATGCACATCCCAATCATTCCTCTGCCCATTGAAAACCTTTGTCAGCACGTTCTTCAATACCTTTCTAAACACTTCCATCATCTGATTAGCCTGAGGGTGATATGGCATGCTCTTTTGATGATAAACTTGGAATTCCTCTGTCACCGCACTGATCGTTTCATTAAGGAAATGTGTACTGTGATCGCTCATCAAAAGCTTTGGGTAACTAAACCTAGTCAACACATATTCAAATAGGAACTTTGCTACTATTTCCCTTGTACAATCCTTTACAGGTTGCGTCTCCACCCATCTAGTCAAATACTCAGTCGCAGTGATGATATACCGCGCACCCATCTTCTTTCCTGGAGGCTGAATTGGTCCTACAAAATCAATTGCCCATTTTTCAAATGGCTGCAACGATACTTGCGGATTCAGAGGAAGCTCATCCCTCCGCGATGGCTTGGCATCCTCTGACATGCATCGCATGCCCTACAATAAGCTTTGGAATCCTTATGCAGTGTCAGCCACCACAACCCAGCGCGTAAAATCTTCTGCGTTGTTTCTTTTCCTACATAATGTCCTCCCGTAGACCCTCCATGAGCTTCAGTTAGGATGCTGCTTCGTTCAAACTCAGGCACATAACATCGCAATATCTCATCCACTCCCATCTTATACAAGTGACCTGCAATAAGAGAAAAATCTGCCGCGCGCACCACCAATTCCTTCTTTTATTGGCTGGTGTACCCTTCTGGAGTCGTTCTGGTAGTCAGAAAGTGTATGATGTTTGCAAAATGATTATCTGCGACACGCACCGCAAAGAGTTGTGCATTAGGCAATCCTTCCTCCAAATTAGTGGGCTCCTCACTTGTTTCAATGCGCGACAGATGATCCGGTCCTGCATTCAATCACCTTGGCTTCACAATAACTTTGAAATCATATTCCTGAAACAACAATAGCCATATGCATATTCCCCGCCCCCCTTCCCCCCCCCCCCCCACAACATAGGCTTGTTGACCAGGTAATTTAATGTAGAATGGTCTGTATACATCTTAAAGTGTCCACCTAATGAGTAATGTCTGAACTTTTGGAGTGCGTACACCATAGCCAAACCTTCGCGCTCTATCATTGAATAATTCTTCTCAGCCTTAGATAACTTCCTGCTTGCAAACGTGATAGGGTGATCCAAATCTCCCTTGCCGGCCTGTGTCAATACCACTCCCGGTGCAATACATGACGCATCCACATGCACATGAAATTCCTTCTTCCAATCTAGGAAGACTAGGATCGACGCGGTGACCATCTTTTATTTTCACACATCTAGGCTTTGCTAACATTCTTCATTCCATTGGCGTAGTAATCTAGGCATAACTCTTGATGAACTTTCAGTAATAACCAGTATGCCTCAACATTGCACGCATCTATTTGACACTTCTTGGTGCCTCTAAATTGATTGTAACTGCGATCTTAGCTGGATCCATCATTAATCCTTGTCTGCATACTACATGACCTAACAAGATTTCGAAGGGAACACAGAACAAACTTTTCTTCAAATTTAGCGTGATCTGATACCTCCATTGTGTATCCAACATCAAGCATAGACTAGCTACATGGAATTTTACTAGCCCAAACACTGTCCAATATTCAAAGTATACCTCCAAGAACTTGTGAATGAAGTCCTTCAATGCTGCGATGAATACACACGAAAATATCGTTGATGCATTCTTCAGTCCAAAAGGTGTTACAGTATACTGAAAGCATCCCCATTCAATCGCGAAGGTCATCTTACTCCTATCTTTTGACGCGATCTTGATCTAATGGTACCAGAGAACCCATCAGTGAATGAATATGCTTCATGTCCTCCTACATTATCCAACACTTCATCGGTGAATGGAGTCGGAAAAGGATCATGCACGCAAGCGTCATTCAGCTTCCTGAGATCTACGCATATCCTTATTTCATCCTTCTACTTATTTTCCTGAACTACCATAGGACTTACCCAGTCGGACTCCTCCACTAGTTCAATGATTCCTACTACTAACATTTTATCCAACTCCAAACGGACCCTTTCCTTATATTTAGGATTAAGGCGATATGGCCTCTGCTTCACAAGCTTCACGTCTGGTTTCAACGTTATCCTCATCACTCCTAAATCGCCTATAATCCCTTTCAGGTCTGAAAACTTTGTAGGGAACAAATCCTAGTACATGTGGAGCAATTCAACGACCTTATTTATCGTAGCATCATCCCAGTAGTCCCCTCTCTTCGCAAACTTCGGCTACGTCTCTATCCCAATGTTCATTTCTCTCATTTTAAGTGGCGCGGTGATATATGGATTGTCTATCTATGGCCCTTCAACTTCACGGTGACCTTCTATCTCTGGGATAGTAATGTTCCTTGGATCCTCCTCTTCTTCTTCAACAGTCACATTGTAGCACTCTAGTGCATGGCACAGCTGGGTGGTCCAATCTGGTTGAATCAAATCCAAGGGATCCTGCGGGATTTTGAAGATCGCTGCTTTGACCTCCTGCAACGCTTCGTCAATGCACTCGAATCCATCTTCAAAGTTGAATGTCATCAAGAATCCCTGTCTCAAAATATCTCATTCGTCTGTGCCATGGCGGAGCTCTGTCTCTAAGTACCAATTCATAGGTATTACATCCAAGGTGTGACAGAACAGATGCACCCACTCTGGTTGCGGTTCTGCTCCATAAGCATCGGTCCACTTGGCTAAGTGATCATGTGGATCACTCCTCCCATCATATTTCTCTATCAATTATACCTTTGGGCGCCAAACTGAACCTTCATCAGTCTTCTATATTCGTGCCATCCATCGAAGTTGTCTTTGTGCGTACCCCACCATCTTGCAAGCATAGCATGTAGCGCTAAGTCCAAGGCTTGGAAGTGATGCTTCGCCGACACTTCCCTTTCAAATGCATCCAGAAATTTATCAACGTCAGTTAAACCATCATAATAAGGCAAAATTCTTACCTCCAACGATACACATCGCAACGATTTAGTCATCATGTTACATCGTAGCGTAGACACTTTGTGCAATCGATTCTGCCAGTGCTCCAATTCCTCATCTGAATCTGATGTGCAGGAGCTCTTGCGGTCCCATGCAATACATCCATCAGCTGTCGGATTCACCCAATCTTGATCTCGTGCCATTATCTTATAAATCTGGTCCAAATCATCGTCGCTTTCATAATCGCGGACCGATTAAGTATAGCGCGGTCCTTCTGTAGGGCCAAAAGTACTACTACGCGGAGCGATTTTCTTTCAAATGAAATCGTATGCTTCTTCAAATTGATCACCCGGTTCATGTCGATAACGTAGTTGATCCCAAGGAGTGAGGGGTAGGGATTGTTTTCATCAACAATCTCTATTGCTTCGAATCCGCCAATGTGCTCGCACCTTCAATATCCACTGTCACTCCCTGTAATATTCCCACGGGGATAAACTTTTGTTGATTCTCCATCCTCAATTGAATAGGATACCACTACAGTGCATGTCTCCCCATTCTCTCCCATGTCTGTTTCGACAAAACATTCACATCTGACCCAAGATCCAGAATAACTTGATCCATTTCATACTCTCCTATTTGCGCGGTGAGCCTCATCTCATGCCATGTTCTTGCCTTATGCTTACCAATTTTCTTGAACTCGCACGATCCCTCAGGAGCATTACCAGCACATTTATTGATCACCTCTTGTAATCCCTTTACGGCCTTGCTATTGCGTAACTGCTTCATACAAGTCTCCAAAAAGGTAGTAAGCATGGATGGGTCCATTTCTTCATACTGCTTATCCTGACTTCCTGAGGTAGAAGCCTCAATGAAGCTTTTCTTTTCTTCCATGAAGGTTTCCTTTGCGCGCTCCAAATCAAAGCCAACCTCCTTTTATGGAGCTTTGCAGACCCATTCACCTTCTTCAGGCCGCTTTCCCTTATCTTTGCCTGTTGTCATTCCACTTTGCAGCAAAATATTCACATTGGGGTCCTCTTTGTGGGGTTCATCCCTCATAATCTACAGGTTTTGTGTAGGCTGCTGAGGCTGCGTCCCCTTTTTGCGCATCTTAGCTATTAATATAGGGCAGTCTTTTGTTGCATAGTCAAACTGGGTACAGTATCGGCACTACAGGCGCGTTGTCATGCATTCTCGCGCATATTGTCATGGACCTCCACAATTGTAACAAATAACTTGCCTCTGACCTCTCGCAGTTCCCCCACCACCTTAGCCTTGTCCATGCCTTGGATATCCTCCTCGTGGCCCCCCAGCGCCTTGATTCGGTACACGGGCATTATTTCTATCATTAACTCATAACTACGACAATTGCACTCATCATGACCTACTGATTGGAAGAAGTTGCAGAAGAGCTATTACGGTGTCTGTACAAATTTCTGCAACAAGTGGCAATTATCTGTTGCATGTTTTCCAGCTACCTAATAGATAACACACCATAGCGTGGGCCCTGCACTTGGCCCTTCTTGAGCTTCTGGTCTCAAAGGCATCGGCCCTCCTCCTGTAACATAATTCGCGAGGACAAGGCAATGATCTTTATCATGCCATTGACTCTTACATTTCAAACACCAAACCTCTTTGTGCACCTTTGGCCGAGCCGCTCTATCCTTTTTTAGACTTTGGAATTCTAGGAAAAGGTTCTACAACTCCGCATGAATCTGCTAAACTCCCAAAGAAGCATCTTGAATTGGTGTCTTGTGCAGTCTCATTGCAATTTCCATGGCCTCGACCTGGATCCCAATCTTTTGCTGTGATAAAGCAACCCTCAGATGAGGCAAGAGTGAGGCCACAAACCATTCGCGGTGCTGCCCATCCGTAAGATTCATGTTAGCTTCGCGGATCTTGCATTTCAATCTCTGATCCATCTCCCAGGGTGTCTCGCCAGGCTTCATCATGATCTCCTTAAATCCAACGATCGATTGCACTTCATACTTGGGCCTACTGAATTCCTTATTCAGCGCAGTCTGAATGTCCGCCAACGTAGCCATCAAGTTATTAGTGCAGTATTTAATGTACCATGTTAGCGCGCGTTCCTATAAAGTAGTGACCAATGTATCTTTCTTCATCTGATCATTTGTAATGCCCTGGGCTTCCCACACAGCCTTCGTAACGAACCAAAACTGGTCCGGGTCCTCATTCCCCAAGCCCTTGAAAACGGGAAATTTTACTGAATTTGCCATATTGAATGGTGGTGGAGGTGTGGGCAAAGGTGTATGCGGTGGAGGTGAAGATGGAGGTGGTGTGGGTGGATGTAGTATTTGCGGGAACCCTCGCCTTATTAACTGAACATCGCTCTAGGAGAAGCATGTGCTTCTTCTTCGTTGTCACTTAGAGGAAGTTTAATCAACGGGCTATATTCAGGGCCTATTCTCCCTCTATCCCTAAAGATATTTCCACTTGGCATAGCTCCAAACATCAAGGTAACTACATAACCCACTTTTCACACAAGAGAATTTTAATCCAATTATTTAAAGATCTCAAATAATTACCTCGCGTTCCATTGAAGAAGTGTCACTCTACTTCGTTGTAGCTAACCGAAGTATCGATCGCGAACTCTATCACAAATCCTCCTATGATATGATCAAGCCAATGATCAATAGCGCGTGTGATCTTATCTTCAGATGCTTCCAACCTTCACACTAACTTTGGGTCCACACTATTGGACCGTCAAGCCTCCACCTTCCTTGGTCGTCTGCCAATTTAGCGATCCACTCGTATAATTCGACCGGGAAGGAACATAAGAAAATTTCGTGTATCTCTATGTATAGATACTTGTCCAACCACTATTCTTTTGTCAATCACGGGTTCCTGTTCTCTTGTGTCGTGAATTCGTGGATCTTTCTATCCAACCAATCTTCAATTTCCTTCTTAGTTGGATTCTAGTGATGCGACATCACACATCTCTTTATGCAGATCCCGGTCCTAGAAACAGAACCATTTGTTGGCTTAGGGGGCCCTGACCCAGGTTCAGTGTTAAGTTTAGCCAAAAAAATCCCTACACTACTGGCCCTTTCGGCATCAATCTGCGGAGCGCAGACTAAAGTCTCACCCGAAGTAGTATGGGGGGATGTTGGAACCAAGTTTCCGCACCCAAAGATGGTTATGATGTCGTTTTTTACCCTTTATCTGCCTTCGTACATATTGATAAGCCCTTGAGGCTTATCGATATAACTTCCTCTTACTAGCCTCTAGACCTTCGCGAAGGTCTACGACTATCTTTTGTGGACCCTAAACAGGAAAATCAACCACTTACGCGCCTCTGTAATTACTCCTAAGTTTGTTATTACCCAGATCGGTTTAAGTGTCTGATATCTTTAGCATGCATTAAGATATTCTTCGCGTAAGCATATATTATTACTTGCGTTCATATAACAATGTAAAACATACAGATTCGCGCATCAATATAGCATTAAATCATAAACCCAGTATTCATCATAACATAATCGCATTCATTTATAACAAAAGTAAATAGATCAAACACATGTATTTCTAGAGTATTCTTCTTTGTTAATGCTTCAGATCATCTTACAGACTCAAACTACCATGCGCACTCAGTTGTAGGGGTCCGCGCACACAGTTGTAGAATCTACTCTAGGCCTTTGCGCACACAACTATAGAGCCTCTCTTCTACTCTAAGAATCTTCGCTCTTTTTGCTAATGACCCATTGCATTCATCTTCATCGATGATTGAACTACCTTAGACTCTTCTAAGACTTTCCTTTTTGTACAAACCCATGGTTCGCAGACCATTGGTAGATCTTCTAAACCTGACAAAACTTACATAAACAGAAGGGTAAAACCCTTTATGACACTTTACATCTACATGCTCAGCGACCACAAATGTCGGAGACTTTACACTTTACATACAAAAATTGGGCTTTCTGCCCCAAAGCTTGGGCTTTTAGTCCCAAAATTGACCCTAGGGGACTCTGTCCCAACAGGTGGCAAGAAAAGTTGTTGATAACATACAAGAATGGGCTGCCAAATATCCAGATGTTTCGCAATAGATGGTTAGAAAGGATAGATTGTTGCCGAAGTAGAAAGAGTAGAGTTAAGACTCCACAGCCAGCACTACATTCGTCTCAACAAATAGTCGGTTAACACCATAGCTGCTTATAGTCAACTCCATAATGGATTGGAGTCCCTCGCATAGAAGCATATGATGCCTTCAATGGGATCACTTGGAGAGACAAGAGTGAGGGATACCATCTTGTGATAAGTGAAGAAATACATAAAGAAAATCAAACAAAAAACAGAACAAGAAGGATTGGAGATCACTAAGGACATTATTCTACAGTATGTCATTGTGCTAGCCAAAGCTCACATGAAACTGTCATGGTTGTGGAATAGTGTGCAATCTAGCTCCAAGTCCATATTGACAGAAGCATTGGAGGTCAAGATGTGGTTATTATATTTTCCAGTAAAAGTCAAAATCATTGCTACAAAATTACAAGTGCGACATACATACATTACTAATGAGCTCCATGAAGAAGCAAATGACTTATCTATTTGAAAGAATTTTTGTCCCATTAGCAGTTTTCTCTTATATAGCCACTGTATTATATGAATTTTGACTTTTGCAATAAGTTAAATGTAATGAATGCTAAGAGGCACATGTGGAATGTGAAAGGCACATGTGGAATGTAAAGGGTCTTGTATAGAATGTGAAAGGTTGTATGGAAGCACATAGGTCATAGAAGTTGAATAGTCATGAGGAAGCTCAAAAGTCATTGTCATTTGTTATAAATAGCTCCTCATAACTCAAGTAAGGGGCTTGGATTCTTATAGTTTGGCCTTGGCTTCTCTTGTATTACATAGGAGGTAAATCATTATTTGGAGAAGAAAGTTGTGGCTTCATGTTCCACTACTGGATCTAGTGTTTCACTCATGTAACATTGTACTTGGAACCTTTCATTAATAATCAGAAGCTCCTCGAACCAACACTTCTTCATGCATGTATCGTGAATGTAGTAAGATTATTCTTGATATGTTTTCGGTATGTGTTGGCATAATACATACTAAGGCTAATGAACTATTTCATTGCTTAGTTATGGATATTGTTGAATGGGTGTTATTATGATTTTACAATTGTTGTTTATCTCGTGAACTAATTTGCAGGTAAATCAACAACTCTTTCTCTTCTACTTGTGGGTGTCCCTTAGGATAGTACTATTACTTCCCTAACCGCGAGCTCATTTACCTTTACTAGTCATGGAAGTTTCCTGTGCATTCTACATTCGGTGTCACACAAAGCTTACATACTTATTTCCCCAAAGAGGTGTTTATGATCTCTTTTTTATGTGTTGTAAACAAGGTGTACCTCTAAAACCTTTGCAATGTTGTCCTAACCATACAACCAAATGGGACTCCTACACCAAACGGTGTGAAGTCCAATTGGTACCTCACATTGGTGATCCCTTGTATGTTGGTGATATCCAACACCATCAACATTTTGGTACTTGGAGTGCCACATGAAAATTTGAGCGCATGAAATTTGTTTGAACCTCTTACCTTTAAATGGCTTTATCCTAGATCATAATCCCAAGGTTTTTTTTCTGAAGCTTTAGATCCTTCAATCCCCATGGAATTTTTGCATAACTTGTCACATCTAAAATTCGATGGCAAGGGTACAACAACCATTCTTGATTACGTGATTGAGTTTGTTCAATTTTGTTTTTCAAGTGGTGTTTATTCTGAAGATATTCTCACAAGGTTGTTCACCCTTACATTGGATGGTCATGCTAAGCAGTGGTGTTATTCTTTACCTATTGCTTCTATCTCATCTTTTAAGCAATTGGTTAATGAGCTTCATCATGTTTTCGACAAGTATGAATATCAAGATGTTCTTAATGAAATCAATCAGCTTAGAATGGAATTGAATGAATCTCTTGAACATTTTGTTAACCAGTTTCTTCATCTTTGTTATGAATTTCCGGATGAGGATGTGGATTAGCAATTTTTGGATGAAAAGTTTTTGTTTCTTAGTCAGGATTTCAATAAAATATTTTGAATTTGATTCATCATGCACCCCTGTTCAAAAGGAATTCCCATGTCTCGAAGAAGAATTCGATGCTCCTTTTATTCCTTGTCCCCCTCCTTTTGATGTTTCGTATTTTGAGCCTGAATTGATCAATAAGTTGGAAGATCAATTTGCTGATGAAGAATTATTTTTTTTAATTAATTTATTTATTTTAATTATTTATTTTTATTTTTATTTATTTATTTATTTTATTTTTATTTTTATTATATATATATATATATATATATATATATATATATATATTAATTTTTTTAATTTTTAATTTTTTTTTTTTTTTTTCCGTAATCTCGAAAACCTATTTGATGTACCTCAATTGCCTTATGAATCTTGTGGTTTGAATGATGATTTTTGTTTAGACAAGTAATTTACTGTGCTTTCTCTGTCTGACTTTCAATATTTTTAGTGCTCAAAGTTAATTTAAGTGAATAGGACACTTCATCTCGTGTTGATGGTTATGTCAGGTTCCTGTCACCCTGATGACATTTGTGATTTTGGTCAGTTTAAGATTTTCTCGCAAAATCTTGTCATTAATGTCATCTCATGGGATGTTGATTCTCTTGAGGGATTCTTGTTTCTTACGTGTTCAATTTTTAAACCCACAAGGTATAAAGTTTAATAAAAATTTTAAAGTTCAATTGTTGCATCCCTCTTCATGCAAATCTTTGATTTGTGACATGGAAAAAAAATTTATCCTCAATGGTTGTCAAGTCCTTCGAACTAACATCTCTTACTCATCATCCATTGAAAAGCTTAACTTACACACTAGCATGGATTGTGGTCAATCTCTTGATATTTCATATAATATGGATTTGGATTTGGTTAATCTTTTTTGTCAAATTTTTCCTAAAGGTTGTTTCCACGATCCTATTGTCGATTGGCTTGAAGTGTCCTATCAGTTAGAACCCATGTTTCACAACATGTTCTTTCATGCATTCAATTGAGTCTTTATTTGGTTGTGAATGTAGGAAATGGTGTTGTTGTTGAGTTCTTCGTTTGATAGAACAATTAAGTGTGTCACACCATTGTGCCTTGCACTTTTTTCTTTTACCTATTAGTGTGGAATTTTTTGTTGTTCATCTTTTGCATTGCACTGTATCTCACATTGATTCTACAGGTACACATATTTTGACTCAAGTGTCAGGAGCAACTTCTATGGTTGCATTAGAAGTTCCATTTCACTTAACCCGACCCTGTAAATGTTAGTTTAGGGTAGGATAGGTTGCATTTAGTTAGATGCATTGCATTTATCTTTTCACATTTTCAATTTTCCATGCTTTTTATTTTTCGTTTCTATTAGTTTCCGCATAAGAGGGTGTTTTGAGCTTCAAGACAATGTGGCTAATCTTTTGTGAAAGGAAAGTTGTGGTAACATGAAAACCTTGGCTAATATGTTACCCTCTTCTGTGATTTGGTTTATACCTTTAAATTCAATGATGTTTGGATGGAAAATATGATCCGTCATCTAGGAAACCATAATCAGAACCATGATAATTGTATCTATTTATGATTCTCATTCCTACACTCAGTTTTGTTTATTAATGATGTTATTATTGCCTATCTATTTGAGTAGAGAAAGATAAGGGTGAAATATTTAGTGTGCTAACTATCATAGGTTTATAAACCTATCTTCGAATCAACCTCTTATGCTCTCAATAAGTTAGGATCCTTCTTCTGCCCCATTTAAAAAAAAATTGCCTAAGCATAGTTCTATGAAAAGAAAAAAATAAAGGGTAAAAGAAGAGAAAGGCTTCCTGCGCAGAGAGGTGAAGCAAGCGTCTTCACCGGGGTACTGTCCAGGCTCATTGGAAGCGAAGCAATGCTTGTGTTCCTGAAGTGACTATGTTAGGGTACTGTCCAAGCCTACTAGCAGCGGAGCAACACCAAAGATGTAAAAATCATACTATGATTGTCTTTTACTCATCATTTTATATTACCCTTATTATCATTGAAAGGAATATGATATGGTTTGCTTTATTATGTGTTATGTCGAGTAATGAAATATAGGAGGCTATATCTTTAACTAGGTAGAATGGGGAGTCGAGGTGACTCACTGATTGAATCAAAACTTCCTCAAAAATTGAGACTTCGTGCATAAAGTGAAACCAAAGCAGAGAAGTTAGGATTCTCCCAGTGTGTCGCAAAGTGTTTTTGCTACGATAAAAACCCTCCATTTTTTTTCCTAACTCAATTTTGGAGCCTACGTGAACTGTTGTTCCAAGCTATCTAGTGTTGTCACATTGTTTGATTAACTATCTCAATGTTTTACCTAAGTGTTTTTTCCACATAATTTTATGTTCTTTAAGTGTTGTCACCCTATTTTTTAAGCGCTTTATGTTATCCTACCCAAGGATAGGAGAAATCATAGCATTTCTTAACTTGGTAACTAGTTTTATTCACCATGCAACACCCACTCAAAAGTGAGAGAAAATCACTTTCCTTGACCAAAAGCGCAATCTAAGATGACGAAGATTTGTGCCCTTGATGAGCGCACTCCTTCGGGATGAACAATTGTGCCCTAGTGGAGCACACTCCTTCATGCTCATCAGTGCACTCCTTCGACTCAAAGACTTGCACCCTCTTCAACTCATGCATGCGCTTTTCTTGTTGCATGTGGACACACTCCTAGAAAATAGGAGCCCACTTCACTCCACTTAACTAACTCATTCACTTGTTGACAAGTGGCGAGCATGCATGGAATGGATTTGCATGTAATATCTTTATAATCAATTTTACTAATCATTCTTTCACATAATCACTCTCATTTGGGCTTGAGCACACTTCTTGTGATCAAGGAGCTCTTTGTTGACTTTCATTCCAAGTAAGTTTTGCATGTCGATTATATTTCTTTCCTTTAATATTTTTGTTGTTGATCTTGCTTTCCTTGCTGGCGTTTCACTTCTTTTTAGTTTCTTTGTTGGCATTTTAGTTCATTCTTTCTACTACAAGTGTCAATTTGTTGTTGCGGGTTGTGACTCTTCACACTTTGTAACTCTTCACATTCTAGTCATGATTGCGACATAATCTATGAAACTTTTAGATCCTTCCTCTCAGAATTTTAAATTATTTTATCTTGATTATGAACTTATTATTGATCCATTTCAATTCAAAGCGCACTTCCGGAAACTAAGTCTTGATTATCTCAGAAAACTACGCCCAGAAAGTAAATTTTCCCCTTGAGTGCACTCCTTTGACACAAAGAACTGCGCCCTCCTTGAGTGCATGAGCACACCATGAACTCATGAGTTTTTTCTCCTTTGTTCTTAGACTATGCGCTCTACGCCCTCCATGTTCCTATTGAGAGAATGAGTGCACTGATAAGGCCTGAAGCTTGACCCCTTCATCCCTTCGGTGTGCACTGTTGTATCCTCCTTAGCCTATTTGGGTGCATCTTGAACCCATGAATGATTTCCTTCGTGCTTCGACAATGCGCCCAACACCCTTGATGATCTATCTCTCTTACTTAAGCACACGAGCACACCTTGAAGGTCTCTTGTGAGCCTTGAACTTACCTTCGTGCTCTGACAATGCGCCCTCCTTGTTTTGATATAAATTTCTTGCATGTACAAGTAACCATGTCCTATCTTTGATAGGATTATACTCTTAGCTACATTTGATGGTTTTTGAACATGATCTGCTAATTTATTGCTTGTAATAGATAGAGGATTTCAGAAACCTGATATTTTTCACCATGAGTGTACTTCCACATATAGGTGTTCTGACTAGTCTCATTACTCTTTCATCATTTATTGGAATGATGCCTCCCACTACATGTCGAGTGGCCTCAAAAGAAGCTTCAGAAGCAAGAACTGAAGAAGCAGTGGAAGTTACAAAGCCTACCATTCCTATTCTTACAGATACATAGTGTTTCATAGACAAATCTATTGAGGTCACGTGGAAAGATATTAAAGACACATTCATGCAGAAGTAGTTCCCCAAAGATTTGGAAGATAAGGAAGTATACATCAACATCAAATGGTCTAGGATACACAGGATTGCATGCAAGTTCCCAGTCATACCTTCTGTAGAGGTAATTGAATGGATTTTATCACACATGGATGATTTATATTTGGTGCTTCACAGTGAAAGTGGTGGTCATCTTTCCACCTACTATGGAGAGGACATGCAAACTTATTACAAGATGTTAAAGCCCATAAAATATGCCAACAAAATATTTTACACTAGATGGGTCGATCTCAACACAAGTGATATCATCAAGTCTTGGTGTCGAGAGTCTTCCAAGTTCTGACACCGCCCATCTGTAGTTTACTTGACTAGGATTATGAGGGAGGTGTATCAATACCTTATTGTTATGTGTTGTAGGTTGCATGGGTGGAAGAACGCTGAAGTATTTGAAGACAATTGGATATTTATGCTCAACTTGGTTGTTACCCGTGGCAAAATCTTTAATTGGAAAGATATAGTGTCTTTTGAGTTGTAGCGACATGTTAAATAGGCTAAAGCATCTCTAAGGACAAACTAGGCACTAGAGTTTTATATGTCAACATTTTTGTTAGATGGGATCTATGCACGATATGTATTCCCAGTGATGTATTGGAACTGGACCCCACAGGATAAGTTTCTAGTTTACTTCCATTACAGGGTGTTGTCAGATTTGAGTTTCATAGGGGCATATGATAGATTGGCTGAGCATTTCTTTGCAATCATATTTCAGATGATATATGAGATTGATCCTCCTTACATGACCGACCAGGTGAAGGATTCATTACATGATATCATGAATTGGCTTGCTACACCAAAATGCACATATATCAAATGCTTTGAATGTCATATTTCTCCTCATATTATGCCGCGATATGTGACTAACAAGGTGGTCTTGCAAGAAGTTGCTTATCAATTGAATAAAGGGTTGTCAGGAGTTCTTCACAGAAGGAAGAAGGCCCCTTGGTCCACTTTCCCTTTGAGGATTGGAATGTATGAGCTGAAGAGCCACAAGGCAATAGAAGCTGAAATGCAAGAGCTAGACCGCTTGCACTTTGCAGTCAAGGACTTTCATGGACATGACCCCAAGGTGGTGTGCAAGCAACATTGTAACAAGATTGATTTTGCTTGGGGGTATTCATCAATGACTATTGTAGAATATGAAAAGGTGAATAACTGGTACAATGCACTAAGGAATACACATCCATGAATTGAAGTTGGTTCCCTCCAAGTTCCACCAGCTCAAGATATATAGGTACAGGCGGCACCACAAGCAATTGCTCAAGTAAGGATGGTAGCTCCCAGGAAAAAGATCAAACATGATGCAATGACAGAAAGTAACATGAAATGGAAGGTTGATCCACTAAATAAGGGATATATTGAAGTTGAACAGGAAAAGAGAGAATTAAAGGAAAAGATGCAAGATGAAGAAGAGGAGAAGAGGAAGTAAGATCAATTGCTCAGAGAGAAACAATAAGAAGAACAATAAAGGCAGTCACAGGAGGAGGAAGTAGCACAGAGACTGGAGGAAGAACAATTGACTCAGGAAATAGAAGAATAATAGGAGGAATATGATGCCATCTAGCCCATAGATGATGAACCAAGTTCTCTAGCAAAACCTCCTCTTATAGGTGACCATCTCCCATTCGATGAGATGGGAATTACACCTCCGTGGAAAACAGAGTCATGGATGTATGTAATGTCACATTCAATCAGCTAAAAAAAAGGATTGTGCAACAAAGGAGAATATTCTTCCCAAATGATCCTCAAAATCGAATCTTTGTATCCACATAAAAGGTGATAATTGTAAATACTAGGAGGAATCCCTAGGAAATAATGCCAACTAATGTTACTTTTGCTACAACAACATAGGATAACTCAAAGTATATGTATAATGCACAATTGAGGAAAGAGTTGGTTGTTGTAAAGCAACAAGAGGAACACCTCACTGGAAAAAAATAAATAAAATAAATAAATAAAAATAAAAATAAATAAATAAATAATAAATAATAAATAATATATATATATATATATATATATATATATATATATATATATATATATATATATATATATATCAATGACTATCTTCCCACAACTTCAACATAGCAGAATGGCAATTAGCTATACAGGAGGAATTGGGGCCAATGGAGGATATCATGGCGTAGTTGTATGATGAAATGAAACTTTTACATGAAGTAGTGGCGCCCCTAGTTGGTATATAGAAGAAAGCACAAGAAGTCCTAAAGCTCCTAAAGGTGGCAAATAGATTTGTTGATCAAATACAAGTATGGGCTGCCAAATATCTAGATATTCCACAACAGTTAGTTAGAAAGGATAGGATTGTTGCCAAAGTAGATAGAGTATAGTTGATACTCCATAGCCAAAACTACATCCATCTCAATGAACAGTCGGCTAACACCATAGTTGCTTATAGTCGACTGCATAATGGTTTGGAGTCTCTAACACATAAGCACGAGATTCCTTCAGTGGGATCACTTGGAGAGACAAGAGGCAGGGATATCATCTTGCGAGAAGTGAAGCAATACATCGAGAAAATCAAACAAACATCAGAACAAGAAGGCTTGCAGATAACTAAGGATATTATTCTACATTATGCCATTGCACCATCCATAACTCACATGAAACTGTCATAGATATGGAATAGTGTGCGATATAGCTCCAAATCCATATTGACAAAAGCATTGGAAATGAAGATCTTGTTTGCAACAGGTTTTCCGGTACAGGTTAAAGTCATTGCTACATAATTCAGAGCATGGCATACATACATTACTAATGAGCTCCATGAAGAAGCAAATGACTTATCTATTTATTTGAAAGCATTTATGCCCTATTAGCAGATTTTACTTATATAGCCACTGTCTTATATGTATTTTATATTTTGTAATAAATATAATGAAGTCCAAGAGACACATGCAGAATGTGAAAGACGCATTTGGAATGTAAAAGGTCACGTATAGAATGTGAAATGTTGTATGAAATCCCATAGGTCATAGAAGTTTAATAGTCGTGAGGAAGCTCAAAAGTCATTGTCATTTGTTATAAATAACTCCTTATAAATCAAGGGGTTTGGATTCTTAGAGTTTGGCCTTGGCTTCTCTTGTATTGCATAGGAGGTAAATCATTCTTTGGAGAAGCAATTCATGGCTTCATGTTCCACTATTGGATATAGTGTTTCATTTATGTAACCGTGTACTTGGAACCTTTCATTAAAAATCAGAAGCTCCTCGAGCCAACACTTCTTCATGCATGTATCGTGAATGTAGTAAGATTATTCTTGATATGTTTGTGGTATATTTTGGCATAATACATACTAAGGCTAATGAACTATTTCATTGCTTAGATATGGATATTATTGAATGAGTTTTGTTATGCTTTTACGATTGTTGTTTACCTTGTGAACTAATTTGCAGGTAAATCAACAACTCATTCTCTTCTACTTGCGGGTCTCCCTTAGGATAGTAGTATTACTTCCCTAACTAGAGGCTTGTTTCTCTTTACCAGTTGTGGAATTTTCCTGTGCATTATACATTCGGTGTCACACAAAGATTACATATGTTTTGCCCCAAAGAGGTGTTTGTGATCTCTTATGTATGTGTTGTAACCAAGGCGTACCTCTAAAACCTTTGCAATGGTGGCCGGACCATACAGTGGGATGAGACTGCTACACCAAACGGTGTGAAGTCTAATTGGGACGTCACATTAGGGAGATCCCTTGTATTATGGTGCTATCCAACACCGTCAACAAGATATTAGTTCCTTGTTGACCATTCAAAATAAATGCACCACCTAGATTCTCAGTGAAACCTTCCTATAAGTTTTCAAATTGTATAACATATTCTATATCCGAAAAATATTGTAAGAAAACAAACGGAGACAAAGATTCATATTTTGGGTTATTAACCTAATTTAATCCATATTCAAGTCAATTTTAGATTCTAATAAGCCCCACTAGGAATCCTATACAATTATATTACTTAGATCCTAACTTTTAGTAGGTAACTGACTTGAGTAAATCTTAGTTTTACTAAGCTTTTTTCAAGCCCGATTTTTGTAAGCTTGCTACTTCATCAAGGGCTTCTATGCCTTGAATTGCCAAGAGTGGCTTCAGAATTTCATGTGTTCTAATATTCTTTTGGCTTGTTACTCTTATCCACATTGACCTTTGTGTGTTCCTATAGTTGGTAACCTTTTGAAAATCCTATGTTTTTATGATATGAATGACTAACAGGTTCCCTTGGGAAGCAAGGTTGGTTGTGATGTGCGATTAATTGATGCGCACATTACTTATGAAATTTGTGCAGCCTAGGTTACATTAGAGTATTGTTCCTCTACAAATTCATTGCTAAAAGATTGAGAGCAAAGGAAAGTCAACAAGAGACTTCATTGACTTAGTAGAGGATACAAATAGTAAGTAGAGAAAGCAGGAGGGATGACATCCTTATGACATGTTCAACGTAGGTAGATTCATGCATTTGGTTCCCATTTTTTTAACCATATAAATGCAATATGTGAGACTTTTCACCAAAGCGTACTTACTTACTAGAGATCTGGGCTATGGAATTGCAACATTCTTTCCACCACACAAGAAACCATTAATGCAACCTTCTAAGTGCCATAGTCACACTTATTGTTGGGATTAACCAGAATTCCAGAGAGACCCAATTAATACTTGTTGTTGATAACACCATTTCACCCCTGTCTTCCTACGAATTCTTAGGCATATCCTTGACCATCTGGAGGCATATCCTTGATCATCTAGAGCGTGAACAACAACCTCGAAGTAAAGGATTTAATCAGCAGGGGGGGTGTTTGATTAGCAATGAGTTGGTTGTGATGTATTCTTCTTATCTTGTCACACCAAGAATTGTTACGGTCATAAGTTAAGCATGTGAGGTATGCGGGCCTAAAGGTATTCCATCAATATTTTTCTATTCTGTCAGTGAGGATTGACTTCCAAACTTTGCCCGAAGACTGACCAACTATATCTCACCTGGTATCATTGGCAATTTGAGTGAGTAATTAGCATGTCAATCGTACATGTACCTATTCCTTTTCCTACAACTGAGGAAGGGATGTGTAGAATACAATCAATCTATTAATGACTAAGATGTATTCTTGTGACATATGTGGAAAAGGTAGAGACATAATTATCATTATACATTCCATTTCTTTTAATAATGTGACCAAGGTATGTGATATTTCATACCTAAGCACACATATTTAAATATGTTCTAAATTGTGAATGGTGGCCTTCTCTCCATTACATAGGAATCTACTAATGCAACCAATTATATCTTGTATAGTGCTATGGCCACATTTGAATACTGGAATTAAGCACCCAAGGCTCTAGATTTCAAGTCTTAGGTTTATATTGTGCATAGTCATATTTGTATACGTGACAATTCAACCTAGAACTTTCTAGACCCGCTTTTCAAATTGGAATTCAACAAGTTAAGATAATGATTCACATACAGGTTGAATGTCAGTTTTGAGACTAGTAGCTTCAATGAGAATTATATTACCCACACTATACCACACAATATTGTATGAGCCTTGTTTAAGCATAATATTGTAAACAACAACACTACCATCATCATTTAAATTCAATTGGAGTAAGCAAGAAATTTACGGTATAGGTTAAACATGAGAGATACTTATCTCAATTGAACTTGGCAACTGAGTTCAGGGCTCCAACTCTGTGCCCAACCGTAGACACTTTGCAGCTAGATCTCTCTTGAAGTTGTCACCCCCGAGCCAGATTTCAGGGCTTGAGGAGGTTGCTCAAGGAATAAACCAATCCAATTGTTGAACCAAGGACTCCATCCAACCCACCTGTTGAGAAATGGAAACAAGAAATTCTAGTTTGTCCTTGAATTAAACTGTGAATTAAATTCGAATTCTATTATCATAGAAACTTAAAATTAGTTAATTAAGTTTATTAAACTTACTTAACTTAGGAAATTCGAGTTGGAAGTCTTTCTGTCATCATGTGTATGTTCTCCCTACTTTGTAGGAGTCCAATGTGAGTTAATTGTGAGTTGTAAAATAGAAGACTTAGTTTCATGAGTCAGTTCAGTTAAATTAGTTCTCAAACTTACTGAGAGAACTAATAGTGAGTTAACGGTTTGTGGTGTCACTAATGAAATCCACCAATGCTACTATAATTAACTGAATATTTACTCATCAAAAACTCATGCATGTTGATTCTGAGAAAGACCCAGTTGAGACTAGAGTGCAGGGACAATGTACTCTTTGTTTTAGATTTTTTTTAGTTGCACTGATAATGCATGCATTCAGGAACTGATCCTTGACGGATTGCGCAGTTTTTAGAGGCTTTATTTCCCTTTAAATACAAGCTATAATTTATAGGAATTACACATTGGAATAGATACTTGGAGAGCTTGTGAATTGGATAAGCTTTGGCCTTGATCTTGCTTATGAGTTGGAGATTGAATTTGTTGAGTGTTGGGATTGTTCTAGAGAGAACAAGCATTGTAATTTCATCTTGATTTCTCGGATCAATACAAAACAGATAGCGGGGTTTTGAGTTGCAGCTTTCCCCGGATATTTATTATGTTATGTGCCTTTGATTCTTTTCCTCTATCGATTATTGTTTGCTCTATGTTTATGGGCTTCCGTTATAAAGAGTAGAAGTATATTCTTGTCTCTTGCTTTAGAAAATTGCATTAGCTTGTGAATCTACATGATTTTCTACATGGTATCAAAGCAATATTGTTTTTTGGGCCAAGAGTTTTCAAAGTAGATCTGATAATTTATGTGCAAAATTTTCAGAAACAAAACCGAAGATCTGGATTCCTTGGGAAAAGATACCCAAATTAAAAAAAAAATGGTTTAATCGGAGTTCGAATGAGGGAGATATCATTGATTTAAAATAAACTCTCTAGAGGAGATTTCAAAGTTTTGAGTTTCTAGGTTACAGGTGAAAGTCGAATTTGCATACATACTTCAAGATCGACAGATGGCGTTCCATGGGTTGAGGCTTGAGTATGCCTTGGAAGGCAGCTCGAATTTCATAGCCTGGAGGGACATGATGAAGGCTATGCTAGAGGACAATGGCTTGAAAGAATTTGTTGAACAAGCAATTCCTAAGCCAACAACTATTGATGCACAGAACTTGGCCGAGTGGAAGAAGTGTGTGGCGAAGGCAAGGCAGATAATCCTTGAGGGAGTTCGAGATCATATTGTCTCGAGTCTCCATGGAAAGGAAACCTCACATGCTATGTGGAAAACATTGACGAACTTGTATCAAAATAGCAGTGATCAAAGGAAGTTGGCATTGAAGGATAAACTTCGTAAAATCAAGATGGAGAAAGGCGAGACAATTCCAAATTACTTGACCAAGTTCACTCAATATTGGGATGAACTTGGAAGTGTTGCAATCATGGTTTCCGAGGAGGATATGGTGAGCCTTTCTCTTCTTAGACTCCCAAAGAGTTGGCATAGTTATCAGGACTTTTTCAATGGTCGGGAGAAGCTTCCAAATTGGGAATGACTATGGTCGGATTTGATGCAGGATGAGATCAGGAGAACACCAGGGATGGCTCTTCATCAAAGATTGATGATGAAGAGAACCATGCCTTAGCGATTAAGGCAAGGAAGGGGAAAGGTAAAATTTTCCATTCCAAATTAGATTCTTATCATGTAGGTAAGAAGAAGGACATGACGAAAGTTAAATGTTTTCATTGTCGCAA
Source organism: Pinus tabuliformis (assembly GCA_031772625.1). Lineage (NCBI taxonomy): Eukaryota > Viridiplantae > Streptophyta > Pinopsida > Pinales > Pinaceae > Pinus > Pinus tabuliformis. The sequence continues at coordinate 661,103,570 of CM062810.1, read as the reverse complement.
GATGGGTCACTTTGCTACAAACTGTCCATTGAAAAAGTCCAAGGAGAAGTCCTCAGGAGGAGCAGTGGGTGAGGCTTTGGCATCCTAATTCAAATTGGACTTTTCCCTCATTGCATGCATGGTGTCTTCAATGATGGGAAGTGTCTGGTACTTAGACAGTGGAGCTTCCTTCCACATGACTGGCGACAAAGAGTTATTCGGTGAACTCGAGGAGAAAGATCTCAAGATGCATATTGATATGGGTGATGACAGTAAGTATAGTGTTACTGGTGTGGGCACTATTACTTTTTAGAGGGAGCATGTGGCTCCAATCACCTTGAATAATGTTATGCATGTACTCGGATTGACAAAGAACTTGGTATCTGTTGCTATACTTGAGGATAGAGGCTATGATGTGATCTTTTCGAAAGGAAAGGTGTTCCTTCGACACATAGCCTTGGGTCAAGTAAAGAAGATAGGGATCCGAGTTCAGAATCTCTATAAGATAGAGGTAGAGGATTGTGCTACTTTGAGTTCAAAAGCAGAAAAGATGTTGAACCGAGACATCAACGAGTTGTAGCACAGGAAATTGGGCCACTTGCATCATGGGGCTTTGAAGATATTGCAGCAAATCTCTATCGGTCTTCCCAAAGGTACGCTTGAGAAATTTGATACATGCAAGGGTTGTACTTTGGAAAAATACACCAAGTCTTCCTTCAGAGAGAGAGACAATTGAGTAGAGTCTATTCTGGAGACAATCCATTCAGATGTGTGTGAACCATTCTCGACAGCATCCATGGCCAAACACAGGGATTATGTTATATTTATTGATGACTATTCTCGTAAATGTTGGGTATTTTTATGCAGAAAAAGGATCAAACTTTCACAAAGTTTTGTGAGTTCAAAGCATTGGTAGAGAAAGAGTCCGACAAGAAGATTAAAGCTCTACAGAGTGATAACGGTGGTGAGTATGTATCCAATGAGTTTAAGAACTTCTGTGCAGTGAAAGGGATTAAACGAGATTTGACGGCACCCCAAACCCTCAACAGAATGGGGTTTTCGAGAGGAAGAACAAGTGCATAGTAGGGGAAACAAGGGTGATGTTGCATGATCAGGGCCTACCACTACACTTGTGGGCTGAGGCATGCAACACAACAGTTTTTGTTTATAACCGTAGCCCACATCGGATACTTGAGATGAAGACATCAGAGAAGGCTTATTCCGGTAAGAGGCCACATGTTGGTCACTTCAGGATTTTTGGGTCATCAGTTTATTTCCATGTGAACAAAGATGCATGGAATAAGCTTGAGACACTCACAGAGTTGGGGATGTTTATGGGGTACACTGATACACCCCACAACTATCAAGTGTACATGCCGACCAGTCAAATGACAGTGGTACACAGGGATATCAAGTTCAATGAGGAGAAGGCCATGCGAGTATCCATTGAGAGGGAGCTTGATCTACATGTGGATGAGGAGATTTTAGCTCCTAAGGTTGAGGGGCCTCAGATTGATGTGGAGAAGCCACATGCAAAGGTTCAGAGAATGGAGACATCCACTTAGGCAAAGTCTTCCAGAGAGGAAAGAAAGTGCACTAGAGAGGCTGACAGATTGTTGGATGGTGCACAGGTGAAAGTGGGAGCACCCTCTTCTCAACATAGACAGAGGAGGTCACTAGAGAGGTACATTGGATACATGGCACTTATGGGTGCATGTGTTGTGACAGAGCCATCTTCCTTTCAGGAAGCAGTGCAACAACCGGTTTGGGTTGATGCAATGGTGGAGGACTATGACTCCATAGTTCGAAACATTGTTTGGGATGTGGTCCCGAGACTAGATGACAAGTCAGTTGTGAGATCTTGTTGGCTTTACAAGGTAAAGAAAGCTACAGATGGTAGTGTGGAGAAGCATAAGGCCAGATTTGTGGCCCGTGGATTTTCATAGGTAGAGGGGATTGACTATGATGAGACCTTTGCTCCTATTGCAAGGTACTTGTCAATCAGATCTATTTTAGCACTATCAGCACAGATGGGTTGGAAGATCCATCAGATGGATGTGAAGACTACCTTCCTCAATGGCATGATTGAGGAAGAGGTGTACATAGAGCAGCCCGAAGGTTTTGAAACCTTGGACCGTGAGTTGCATGTGTGCCGACTCAAGAGAGCGTTGTATGGGCTGAAGCAAGCACCCCGTGCTTGGTACACTAGGATAGATAGCTACTTCACTGGGTTGGGCTTCACAAAGAGTGAAGCGGATGTGAACCTGTATCACATAGTGGTGGAAGGTAAGTTGTTGATCATTCTACTTTATGTAGATGATCTCATACTGATAGGTGATGAGAAGCTCATCAATCTTGCAAGGAGGACCTTGCAAGAGAGTTTGAGATGAAGGACATGGGAGTCATGCATTAATTTCTTGGCATAGAGGTATGGCAGGGAGATGGGGAGTTGTTTGTATCTCAGGGCAAGTATGCCAACGAGATACTCAGGAGATTTCGCATGGAGAGAATTAAACCCATGGAGACTCCTCTAGCTGGTAACTGGAGGAAGGGGGATGCTACTTCAGGGGAAGTAGTGGAAGCAACTGTTTACAGACAGCTTGTGGGTTCACTCATGTACTTGGTGAACACACGGCCGGATATGTGTTATGTAGTTAACCATCTTAGTCAAGTGATGGTTAGGCCTACCAAGATGTATTGGAAGGCAGAAAAACATGTATTGAGATATCTTAGAGGCACTACTTAGTTTGGGTTATGGTACAAACAGACAGAGGGAGTGAAGCTTCAAGGCTTCCCCGATGCAGATTGGGTAGGGAGTCCATCTGACAAGAAGAGCAAATCGGGAGGGATCTTTAGTATTGGGTCAGCGACAATTTCTTGGTACAACAGGAAATGGAGATCGGTTGCACTCAGTTCGACAGAGGCAGAATACATGGCTGCAAGTTAGGCAACATGTGAGGCTATCTGGATGAGGAAGATCCTGGTTGGTTTGTTTGGTCAGTAGATGGATTCAACAGTTATTTATTGTGGTAATCAGAGTTGTATCAAACTCTATGAAAATCCAGTCTTTCATGATCGGTCCAAGCATATTGATATTCGGTATCATCATCTCAGAGATTGTGTATTTAGGCAGATCATGTTGTTAGATTACATTCCCACATAGAAGCAAGACGCCAGCATATTGACAAAGGCATTGTCAAGATGTAAATTCGAGTTTCACAGAGATAAGATCAGGGTAGTTGATAATCCCTTTCTTGTTGAGAGGGGGTGTTGAGAAATGGCAACAAGAAATTCTAGTTTAATTTGTCCTTGAATTAAATTGTGAATTAAATTCAAATTCTATTCTCATAGCAACTTAAAATTAGTTAATTAAGTTTATAAAATTTACTTAACTTAGAAAATTTGAGTTGGAAGTCTTTCTGTCGTCATGTGTATGTTCTCCCTATTTTGTAGGAGTCTAGTGTGAGTAAATTGTGAGTTGTAAAATAGAAGACTTAATTTCATGAGTCAATTCAGTTAAATTAGTTCTCAAACTAATTGAGAGAACTAATAGTGAGTTAAGAGTGAATGGTGTCAATAATGAACTCCACCAATGCTACTCTAGTTAACTGAATATTTACTCATCAGAAACTCATGCATGTCGATTCTAAGAAAGACCCAGTGAGACTAGAGTGCAGGGACAATGTACTATTTGTTTTAGATTTTTCTGAGTTGCACTAATAGTGCATGCATTCAGGAACTGATCCTTGAGGGATTGCACAATTTTTAGAGGTTGTATTTCCCTTTAAATACAAGTTATCCTTCATACGAATTACACATTGGAATACAGACTTGGAGAACTTGTGAATTGGCTAAGCTTTGGCCTTGAGCTTGCTTATGAGTTGGAGATTGAATTTGTTGAGTGTTGGGATTGTTCTAGAGAGAAAAAGCATTGTAATTTCATCTTGATTTTCCGGATATTTAGTGTTATGTGGCTTTCCCTGGATATTTAGTGTTATGTTCCTTTGATTCTCTTTCTCTATTGATTATTGTTTTTTTGATGTTTATGGGCTTCCATTATATAGATTAGAAGTATATTCTTGTCTCTTGCTTTAGAAAATTGCATTAGTTTGTGAATCTACAGGATTTTCTACACCACCTCCACCCTTTCTGTCACCAAATGACTTCAATAACAAGTTGATCCAGGGGTTTCACCAGCGAGTAAGGAAGTCCACGGACCTTAAGTCTCCACCCTCAATCAAACATTAGGGATTCCAGAGGCTTCACTTCCACAGACTATTGCTTCTCCCTGACAAAGATGTTCTTCATAGGCATGAAAGAAAGGCTTGATTGCCTTTGGAAGCCATTATAACAGTCTAAGGGTATGGATTTGCCCTTAAATTTTTGTGACAACTTCTCATTCAAATATCTTTGTCAACGTCCAAATTTGGGTTGGTAACATCTCGGCAAACCAAAGATTTAAGTCTCACTAAGTTCAAAAATGGTGAGAAAAAGAAACAACTCACACGTTGACAATGGGTCCACGGGAGCTTCGACCTTGAGTACTCGAACCAAAAGTTGGAGATGAGAATGTTGGAACCTAATCCATCTATCACTACCCCAAGCCAAAGTACAATATTGAGTTGCAAAGAGGAAAAATTTTCTTCCATTTCCCACTAAAATTTCCTCGCCCTTTTCGAGATTGAGAACCCTTTTTTGAAGAATTACATCCTCTAAATGATCCATAATATGTTTCACAGGTTGGCAACATCTTTGTATGGTTATATTTTTTTTCGATTAATAATATAAATCTTGTGCTTGTTTTCCTATAACATGATATATGAACTTGTATAGTATTGAAGAATATTGGCTTCATCCATAATCCGTTGCACCTATCATAACCTTAAGGTAACAACTGCACTATTACACCCACACTATTGCTCACATCTGGTCAACAAAAACGTGATGGACATCTTCCATCTTTCCTGCACTGATCCTCTTGACCTCTGCCTACACTGCTTTTGTGACTTCCTCTTCTCTGTTTGAAATTCCCATTAACTTGAATTACACTACACCAACATTCTGACCTGGGTACCTCATCCGCAGTATATTCTCCTTTTTCATTGTCTCTATGTCTAGTACTATACAATGTTGCTCTATCCGATGGTCATTTCCAACTCTACATGCTCAATGCCCTTCATACAATTTCCTCCACCCCTCTCTGCAATATTTCATTGTCACTAGAGTATACGAGGAAAACCCCCATTCCACTACCCCCTAGTTGCATTTTTTTGTTTGTTTTTTTCCATGTTTGTCTTACACCAACTTGAATTCCACTTCCTCTTGTTGTTTTTCCAACCTAGCCCAAAACTAGTGAGTCAATTAAATGTTCCACACAATCCATCCTACTAGATTTTTGTGTTAGTTGGTCTTGTTGTTATTGGATGATATTGTATATGCTTGCCAAGTATTGCAAGTCCATCACTGACATGCCACCTACCACCTTACTTACCATCTATTAGTCCTCATGGTTGTAGTAAGAACCCAAAATATGTAGTAAGGAAAATCCTCCTCAACCTTGGAATCTGTTGTCCCTCTAACACAACTCATGTTCCTATATGTTTTTTTCTTTCAAAATATTTACATCTATAAAGGTGAAAGGTGATCACGCTATTATCGCCTCTTTGTGTAATGATAAATTTAAAAATATATAGTAATATTTGAAATAGATTTGATGTGGTTATTGTTTATTTAATGAAGTTATGGAGTTTTAAATTATTACATTTAGATTTTTAAAATAATAAATAAATTAAATAAAATTAGAGAATAAATTGTATTAAGAAAATTAATGAGATTGTAAATTTACAATGAGTTTGTGAGCATTTTAATATAATGAATGAGCTTTCATAATAAAAATTAACACCAATTAATTAATTAATTAATGTAATAGCTGATTATATATTCTTTATTAATCAAGTTTATGTGAATGTTGATTTAACGACAATTTTTGACCTCTTATGAACATACATAGAGTCACAATTGTTGTGTTTATCCAAAAGGTACAAGCAATATTGCACATGAAACATAGAGCCAAATTGATACATCAATTAATCATAAATCGCAATATTAATACATAGATTAAATTTAGAGAAAAAAAAATGGAAAACACCACAATGATTATGAAATTCTTTTACTCAAACAACGTTTCACTAACAGTTTTTGTCAAAACATACAAGCCACCCCTTGTAATGCTTCTTTCATTTATCAAAACGATGAATCAATCAGATTTGCATTAAAAAAGTTAAATTTGAGTAATCAAACTCTCTTGGAAACTTACAAAAACACTTATGTTGAAAATGTAGCAAGGAATGGCTTCTTTGACTTGAACCTTAGTCAAATATGCCAATTCGAATTCAGTCTCATAGTTGCTTGAGTTAGCTTTCAAATAACATGTGTGATGTGGCCTATCACTGAGTTATTATAAATTAATTCGAGTTAGATGGCATGCAGTGAGTTGTGAACTACTTGATGGCTTAAATTACCTATCTAGTGGAGTTAACTCTAGTGTCTGTTAGTTAACTGATCTCTAGTTCTAGAATAGAGATAAACATGAGTTTAGTTGAGTAGTTGACTTTGTTAACTCAACTTACTCTCAGTTAAATACAAGGGCTGCTAAATTTAGCCCTAGTAGGTCATGCAATTTAAATTGCATGTTGAGATTGAATGAATGTACCACTGTAATTATTATTGTACAACATGTTTTGTGTACAGGCTTGAGGATCAAGGCAGAGCTATTTCTCTTGGGAATTGCGCAATGAAATAGGAGAAATCCCTATTTTTTAGGGGCAGATTTGTGCTAGGAGATAAGAGATTCCTAGCAGCTCTTATTTGCCTAAGTTTTGGGCAAGCCTTGTAAAGATTTCATCAGTATTGCAAGGAGCTTCAGGTTTGAACCAAATTCTATGTATTAGATCAAATTTCTCAATTAATTCAATACAAGCAAGTAGGGAGTTTTCCTAGTTGGGTTCCCCGGATATATTTTGTGTTCTATCTGTGATTGTGTTTCTATTCATTGTTTTCTTTTTGAAGATTTTTTTTGGTAGAGAAATCTTGTGTGTTTTGTGATCAATTTGCTCTCATTAGCAATTGCAACGTTTCAAGGATTTTATGCATGGCATCAGAGCAAAAAACAAGATAGAGACCAAGTTCCTCAATCAGATTCAAAGTGTATTGAAGAGAAGATCAATTAGTGCAAGAATTCTATAAGTGCAAGAATCATGCCAGTCTACGGTTTGAGGACAGAGCATGCCTTAGAAGGGACCTCAAATTTCTATGCATGGAAGGATAGAATGGAGGCTACTTTGGATGATAATGGGGTTTTGGAATACATCAAGACTAAATTTTCTAAACCTCCTGCGTCAGATGCACAACAACTGGCTAAATGGAATAAGGACATTGCCAAAGCTAAGAGGATGATCCTAGAAGGAGTCAAAGACCATATTGTTCCAAAATTGCATGGGAAGGATACACCATTCAAGATGTGTAAGATCCTTACTGATCTGTCTAAAAGCAGTGGTGATGTGAGAAAGCTTGCTTTGAAGGACAAATTGAGTAACATTCAAATGGGAAAAAATAAGCCCATTGTTACATATATGTCCAAGTTTGCTCAAGTGAGGGATGAACATGGAGGTGTTGGAGAGACAATTCCGTCAACATAACTTATGAATCTTGCTCTTCTTGGGCTTCACAAATCCTGGCAGAGTTTCTAGGATGTTGTGAATGGCAGAGATAATCTCCATGATTGGGAGAGACTGTGATCAAATTTTGTGCAAGAAAAGATAAGGAGGAGCACAAGGCATGGAGTCTCAACTAGGACAGATGATGAGGAGAACTTTGCTTTAGATGGCAAAGGGAAGAATGCCCAAGGCAAGACCGAATCTAGTCATAATGGAGGCAAGAAGAAAGGGATCTTAGCAAGATCAAGTGCTTTCATTGTCATGAGTTTGGACATTATGCTACAAAATTTCCAAACAAGAAATCCAACAAGCATATTGCAACAACAACAGGAGGAGAAGCACTCTCTTCTCAGTTTGAATTGGATTTCTCTTTGATAGCTTGCATGGAAAGCTCAGTTTGAGGTAGTGTGTGGTATATTGATTTAGGGGCTTCATTCCACATGACAGGGAATAAAGATTTCTTCAGCAGTTTGGAGGAAAAAGACATGTAATTCCATATCGAGCTTGGAGATGATGGCAGATACATGACCAAAGGATTTGGTACAGTGAGCTTTAAGAGGGAGTCTAGTTCCCTTCTCCATCTCAAGAATGTGATGTATGTTCCAGGATTGAAGAAAAATCTTGTCTCAATAGCAGTCCTTGAAGACAAAGGGTATGATGTAGTATTCAACAAAGGGAAGGCCTACCTCAAGCATTTTGCTTCAGGACAGGTCAAGCAGATTGGTGTCAGGATCAAAAACCTCTACAATTTGGAGGTTGATGCATGTGTAGCCTTGAGCAGCAAGGCGGGGTTTATTCAGGGCCGAGATGTTGGAGATCTTTGGCACAAGTGCATGGGACATCTACATCATGGAGCCTCAAAAATACTCTAGCAAATTACCATTGGGCTACCACAGTACACCCTTGATCAACACAAGGTGTGCAATGGATGCACTCTTGGCAAGTATGTCAAATCTTCCTTTCAAAGTTTAGATAGCATAGATGGGGCTATTATGGAGAGTTCATTCAGATGTTTGTGGCCCCTTCTCCATAGTTTCACTCGCCAACCACAAGTATTATGTGATCTTCATTGATGATTTTTTTGGATAGTGTTAGATTTATTTCATCAAGAAGGAAGATGAGGTCTATTCAAGGTTTGTGGAATTCAAGGCCTTGGTGGAGAACGAGACAGGGAAGAAAATCAAGTCCCTTGGGAGTGATAATGGAGGAGAGTATGTCTCAAATGCCTTTAGAGATTTGTGTGCCAAGGAGGGCATTAGGAGAGAGATGATTGCACCCCACAATACTCAACAAAATGGGGTTGCAGAGGGGAAAAATAAGAGTATTGTTGGGGTTGTTAGAGCCATGTTGCATGACCAGGGGTTGCCCTTATTCTTGTGGGAAGATGCTTGAAACACGACTATGTATTCGTAGAGTAGGAGTCCTCACAGAGTTCTTGGGATGATTACACTTGAGGAGGCTTTCACTGGTAGGAAGCCAAATGTCTCCCACTTTTGCAATTTTGGGTCCATGGTGTATTGTCATGTGTGGAAAGATGACAAGAATTAGGAGCCCATTGCAGAAGGGGATCTTTGTGAGCTATATTGAGACAACTCGTGTTTACAAGGTGTACATTCCCTCTCTCAAAAAAATTGTTTTGAGAAGGAATGTGAGATTTGATGAGGAGAAAGTCATGAGTAGTTCTCTAGAGCAAAAGTTGAGCATATCACCACATGAAGAGCTTTTAGCTCCCGAGGAGGAGCCTCATTCATATTCACAGAGTCAGTGCTTGACTAAGGGCAAAAGACATTCCAAGAGGATGATGTGCAGCGACCACATGATGAGGAGCAAAGAGCAAACCAAGTGGAGACACCCACTCACATAGTGACTCCCAGCGAAGGGACAAAGAGGACCAAGTTGGTTGATAAATCGGTGTGGTGAGCTCGGGAGTAGGTTGGACCTCTTAGTACCTTGCATAAACAACGCATATCACCAAATAGATACATAGGATACATTGCACTGATGACAAAGGTTATAGATTCCGAGCCATATTCTTTTGAAGAGGCAGCTTCCCTCCAAGTTTGGTTGGATGCCATGGTGGAGTATAGCTCCATCATTAAAAATGATGTTTGGGAGGTTGCGCTTAGACCTAAGGGAAAATAAGTTGTTGGCTCCAAGTGGTTGTATAAGGTGAAGCATGCGGCAGATGGTAGTGTGGAGAAGTACAAGGCCAAGTTTGTGGCCAAGGGCTTCTCATAAATGGGTTTGATTATGAGGATACTTTTTCCCCAGTGGTAAGGTACTCATCTATCGGGATCATACTTACAATCACATCATAGTTGGGATGGAGGATCCACCAAATGGATGTTGAGAGAATTTTCCTCAATGGAGTGGTTGAGGAAGAGATCTAAATCGAGCAGCCAGAGGAGTTTGAGACTTTGCGCAGAGACACATGTATCTACGCTGAAGATAGCTCTTTATGGGCTCAAGCAAGCACCTAAAACATGGTACACTCACATTGATTCTTATCTCAGAGGATTGAGCTTCACTAAGAATGAGGCAGGTGCTAACCTATACTACATCATGGTAGATGGTAGTCTGCTCATCTTAGTTCTCTATGTTGATGATTTGATTTTGATAACTGATAACAATTTGATCCATGATTACAAGGTGGACCTTGCAGGAAAGTTTGAGATGAAGGATAAGGAGTTGATACATTATTTCCTTGGATTGGAGGTTTGGCGGTGATGGAGAGATATTTGTTGGATAGGGGAAGTACACCTCTCAAATCCTTCATAGATTCCACATGCAGGATTGCAAACCCATGGATACTCATCTAGGTCCTAACTAGAGGAAAGAAGATGCCTCCAAAACAACTGCAATGGATGGTGCAATCTACATACAGTTGATTCGATCCTTGATGTATTTGGTGAACAAAGCATGATATTTGTTCTGCACTGAACCAGTTGAGTCAGTGCATGGTGGATCCTTCCAAGGTCTACTGGAAAGTAGCAAAACATGTTTTGAGATACCTCAGAGGCACAATAGGCTTTGGATTGTGGTACAAACACACTGATGGAGTGAGGCGTAAGGGCTTCACATGTGCGGATTGGGCAAGGAATCCCACAAATACTAAGAGTACATCAAGAGCGATCTTCAATATTGGGTCAATTGCAGTGTCATGGTACAATAGGAAGCAAAAATTAGTTGCACTCAGTTCAGCAAAGGCCGAGTACATGGCTGCTAGTCAGGCAACATGCGAGGCTATTTGGATGAGGAAGATCCTAGCAAGACTCTTTAGTTAGGGGATGGAGCCTACGTTGATCCACTGTGACAACCAGAGTTGCATAAAACTCTCTGAGAATCCAATGTTTCACGATAGGTCCAAGCATATAGACATCAGGGACCATCATCTTAGAGATTGTGTGCAAAGGAGGATTATTATACTATAATGCATTCCTGTAAAGCAAAAGTATGCGAACATCTTGACTAAGGCCCTATCAAGGGGCAAGTTTGAGCTCCATTGAGGCAAGATTGGGGTTGTTCAAAATCCCCTCCTTGCTAAAGAAAGTGTTGAAAATGTAGGAAGGAATGGCTTCTTTGACTTGTGTCTTAGTTAAAGATGATAATTCAAATTCAATCTCATATTTGCTTGAGATAGCTTTCAATTAACATGTGTGATGTAGCCTACCACTGAGTTATTGTCAGTTAATTTGAGTTAGATGGTATGTAGTGAGTTGTGGACTAATTGATGGCTAAAATTAGCTATCTAGTGGAGTTAACTCTAGTTTCTATCAATTAATTGATCTAGAATAGAGATATGCATGAGTTTAATTAAGTAGTTGACTTTGTGTAACTCAACTTACCCTCAATTCACTGCCACAATGGCTAACAATGGCTAACTTTAGCCCTAGTAGGTCAGGCAATTCGAATTACCTATTGAAATTGAATGAAGGCACTAATGTAACAAAAAAAAAGTGTGAAAAAAATGATGAAATTTGATTATTGTAATTATTATTATACAACAAGTTTTATGTACAAGCTTGAGGATCAAGGTAGAGCTAAAGGCAGTTGATTGGGTCCTTGATATATTTGGTGAACAAGGCATGATATTTGATTTCCAATGAACCGATTGAGTGAGTTCATGGTGGATCCTTCCAAGGTCCACTGGAAAGCAACAAAACATGTTTTGAGATACCTCATAGGCACAATAGACTTTGGAGTGAGGTGGGGCTTCACACATGCAAATTGGGCAAGGAATCTCACAAATAGGAAGAGCACATCACGAGTTATTTAGTGTTGGGTCAACTACAATGTCTTGGTATAATAGGAAGCATAAATTAATTACACTCAGTTCAACAGAGGTCGAGTACATGGCTATTAGTCAAGCAACATGCAAGGCTATTTGGATGAGGAAGATCCTAGCAGGACTCTTCAGTTAAGGGATGTAGCCTACATTGATCCACTGTGACAATTAGAGTTGCATAAAACTATCTGAGAATCCAGTGTTTCACAATATATCCAAGCATATAGACATCGAGTGCCATCATCTTAGAGATTATGTATAGAGGAGGATTATTATACTACAATGCATTCATGCAAAGCAAAAGCATGCAAACATCTTGACCAAAGCCCTATAAAGGGTCAAGTTTGAGCTCCATGCAGACAAGATTGGGGTCATTCAGAATCCCTTCCTTGCTAAGAGTAAGTGTTGAAAATGTAGGAAGAAATGGATTCTTTGACTTGTGTCTTAGTCCAAGATGCCAATTCAAATTCAATCTCATATTTGCTTGAGTTAGCTTTCAATTAACATGTGTGATGTAGCCTATCACTAAGTTATTGTCAATTAATTTGAGTTATATGGTATGCAATGAGTTGTGGACTAGTTGATGGATAAAATTAGCTATCTAGTGGAGTTAACTCTAGTGTCTAACAATTAATTGATCTCTAGTTCAAAAATACATGAGTTTAGTTGAGTAGTTGACATTGTGTTAACTCAACTTACTCGCAGTTAACTGCCACAATGGCTAAATTTAGCCCTAATAGGTCATGGAATTCGAATTACCTATTGAGATTTAATCAAGGCACTATTGTAGTTATTATTATACAACAAGTTTTATGTACAGGGTTGAGGATCAAGGCAGAGCTAAAGGCAATTGATTGGCTTCTTTATGTATTTGGTGAACAAGGTATGATATTCATTTTGTTGTGAACCAGTTGAGTCAATTCATGGTGGATCCTTCCAAGGTCCTCTAGAAAGCAAAAAAACATGTTTTGAGATACCTCAGAGGCACAAGAGACTTTGGATTGTGGTACAGACACACTGATGGAGTGAGGCAAGGCTTCACACATGCAAATTGAGCAAGGAATCTCGTAAATAGGAAGAGCACATCATGAGCGGTCTTCATTGAGATTGAATGAAGGCACTATTGTAATTATTATTATACAACAAATTTTATGTGCAGGGTTTAGGATCCTGGCAGCATAAAGAAATAAGAGAAATTCCTATTTTTAGGGGCAAATTTGTAGTGGGAAATAGGAGCTTCCTAACAAGGCTTATTTGCGTAGGTGTTGGGCAAGTCTTGGAAACAATTGTTCAATACTCTAGAGAGATTTAGGCTTGAAAAGCAAATTCTATGTAATAGATCAGATTGCTCAATTGATTCGATACAAATAACCAACGATTTTTCCTCAATTGATCAGAAATCTTGTGTTTTTTGTGATCAAATTTCTTTAATTAGCATTGGCAAGGTTTCAAGGGTTTTTTACAATTTATTTACAATATTCATAGGTATGTTGATTAACATTGCAAAATACCATGACCTAGACTCAAACAAATACCCTCCAAGATCAAGTCTTCCGCAGCCTCCTACTGCAATATTTTTTACCTCCTAATAGATAAAAAAAACTCTACGTTTCTTCTCTAGAAGACTAAGATCTCCCTATAAAAACATTCCTCTTGACTTTACTTGCCTTGACTCGAGTCATAGGGCTAGTAGGATACCCTAAGAAACCTTCACTTGTCTTCCCTTCTCTCTTGACTTCAAAATCAAACTTCACACTATCTCATGCAAAAACCCTAATTTTTCACTTCCAAAAGAATAGAGACCCAAATGCTTCGACTTCTTCATCCTCCTCTTCTTCACGCTTCCTCCTTCCACTTTCTTCATCTACCTTCTTCCCATAAGAGATGAGTTAATAAATGATCCAAGTGGAGGACAAGTTCCTCTTATATATAGGTTTCCTCAAGGGTGGGCATGGCTCTTCTTGTAGGTCGACTTGACAGTGCATTAGGCCAAATTGATCTTGAAGGTATTTTGACACTTTCAAGACAAATTAAAACTATATATATATATAATCTTTACAATATATAATGTGCCCATAAGGTCTTCCATAAATGACAATGACAAACCCTAGAAGCACTCCATGGGTGCTTCACTTATAAAATAAAAGAACTTGATCATAAAACCCAGGGTTCAATAATAATAATAATTTCTTTTTCATTTTACATTTACAAAAATACATTTTATACTAATGAAGACCAAAACTAGTTACACATTTTGTCAACAAGATTCTCATCTTATATTCATTTCAAACATGTTTAATGCATCTAATACCAAGCTTATAGTTTTCATTGCATTCCTAAATTATGTGTTGATTTGTTTTTTTGTTTAGTCTATGATTTGATATTTATATTTCAATGGCTTTTATTTTGTTATTAATTTAAACATCAATTTAAACCTTTCACAAGAATTCAAAGTATATCATCAAGTTCTTTTTAGTTTTTTTTGGTTAATAGCCATTTGTGATCAACTAATATCATTGCCACTAATAAATGTTGAACCCAATTAACAAGTGTAACTAACAAAAAATTGAATGGTGACCAATCCAATTGAGTAGACCCTCAAGTTATCATTGAGGCAAACACGAGCCTCTTGAGAATTGTGTGGCTAAAACTTTACGTGGCATTTTTGTTGGTTGTCTCCCTCAATATTTGATGGAAGATCTCTTATCTATGGCAACAACTTTGTGATGGCTCTTCTTCCCGTGAAGACAAAGCTTTGATGGTGACATATATCTTTGTGATGGTCTTGCTCATGGGGATGTGTGGTCTTTTTAAACAAATCTTTGCTGGTTAATTTGTGCAACTTGTGATGGTGGTGGACACCCTTTGCCTCATTACCTCTAATCACAATTGTGGATTTTCTGATGTAATGTGATAATTATTTGAAATAATTTCTTAATCAAGTTAAATTATGTCACATGTATAATTAAATAATTATATATATAGAAAATCTCAACATATATAATGTTAATAGGAATCATAAAGGGACAATCAAACACAAACATGCCAATTTTACCCAAGAAAAACCCAACAACCTTGTCTTTGGAGAAAAGATTCAATTCAACAAAAGTAAAATGTGATTTTTCAAATTGAACACAAAATCCACAAGTCAAACTTGGTCAAACAAACCAAAAATTTGTTCAACTTTGCTACCAAAAAACTCAATCAAGAGAACCAAAAACTATGGTCAAACAATCAATGGAGAGGTTCAATCAACATTGGTCAAGCACTTGGTTAACCTTTGTTCTTCTCTCCCACCTTCTCACATATGTGAAGGAACATCAAATCATTCATTGTTGGATGAGTTAGAGTCTCACTAATTTATGAGCAACTTATATGAGCTCCAAAAATAATAATTTAATTTTCTTTTTCTTTTCAAATCCCTTTATGGGCCAACTTGTGCAATCAAAGAATATAAACCAAATCAACAACAATCCATGTAAGTTTCCTCTCTATTTTCAACCACAAGATTGTACCACTCTAATCTTTGTTTGTGAATCGCTTTCTTTGCTTGGAACCCATCATAGATTTAAAGGATGTTCGATGGTGGCCAATCAAAGTGAGACCCAAACTAAGATTGAGAAGGTGGGGCGTCTCAAGAATGTGGTGTTTAAATTTAAACCTTTAAATTTAAACATCAGTTTTAGCACTAGGTATGTGTCTAGCCACCACCACTAATCTTAGTCTTCCTCTGCAAGAAGTTAATGAGATACTTTTCTATAATATGTTTTGATTTATGGCATATATCAATGCTAAGGATGTATCTATTAAGCACCATACAAGATTTCTTTTTACATCAACATATGCTTGTTGTCACATATGTCAATGCTAAGGTTGCTAAGGTCATTGAGCTATCAACATATGAATCCCCTCACCCATACACAAATTATGGGTGCCCATGCTTTAGCTCCACCACTCTACTCTTTAATCACAATGACCAAAGAAAAAAGTCCAAAATTTATGGCAAGCCATTCTAACCAAGAAAGGATGATTAGATCTCATCAAAGATTAAAAAGAAATTGAAATGTTGAATCCACATATATTGCAATACAAAGTAACAACAATATTTAAATTTAAATGCACTAACAATTGTACTAAGTACAAACGTCCACATGGGGTAGCTCAAGCGGCAAGGGCCGTGGAAATGAAGTCTCACCGAACCAGAAGTCTTGGGTTCAAATCTTGCGCTACCCTTCCCCCGTAGAGGGGTACATAATGGACATGTAAATCGGAGAGTTCCACCCCAGCTTACAAAAAAAAAAATGTACTAAGTACAAACACTTCTATGGAATTACCTGTTTCATTAGAGATGGTTCTAAGTTGGTTGTTTCTTACAATTAGAAATAGTTCTAAATCAGTTATTTCTTAAAATTGGAAATAATGTTCAACACTTTTAATCTACATCCAAAAGTAATTAATTCTACATTTAAAAATATATTATATTTATTATAATAATTTTATATGTTATTATTATTGTAATTATAGAAAATTATAGTGTATTTAAAATAATTAAAAAACAAAAAACAAAAATGTTTTGATAAAAAATTATTTATTATTATTTATCCAAAAAATACAATTTTCAATGAATATTTATTAAAGAAATTTAAATTTAATTCCTATAATAATTTTCAACAATATTTATTTATTTTATTTTTAATATTAAAATAAGTTTCAATTTAATTCATATATTAATTTTCAACAACTATCATTTATTTGTTTTAATTTTAATTTTAAAAGATACCTTCAATTTTACATTAGCCACTCGTGAAAAGTGTTGTAATGAATATTTATTAAAGAAATCTAAAGCTTTAATGTATTGTAATGAATATTTATTAAAGAAATCTAAAGCTTTGAGATTAATTTCTATAATAATTTTCAACAATATTTATTTATTTTATTTTTAATTTTATAATAATTTTCAACAACATTTATTTATTTTATTTTTAATTTTACAAAATGATTTTCAGATTAATTCATATAATAATTAAGAATTTAGTGGAATATGCAAATCATCCTCTTAATTATTTTTGGGTCTTCATCCTTGAATTTGGTTTCTCAACCTGATACAGAATTAAGACGTCAATTCATCAAGGTATCAGGTTATCAAGGTGTCAATTCATCAAGGTATCAGGTTATCAAGGTATCACGTTGGTTGCCCGCTCAGAGATATGCCGATCTTCCATCACTGGGTGATGGAGTTTATGTTTGTGGAGTTAACCCATTTCTTAGTCGTACAGCAACAAACTTTGATAAGACGAATGGATTTGTCCTGTATTTGGTATTGAATGGATTTGTCCTGTATTTGGTATTGAGGCCCCTGGAAGAAAGAGGAACAGATATGGGAGAGTTTAAAAGATTATCTTGATTTGGTAAGCGGAAAATCTGTTTTTTTCATGGGAGATAATCTAATAGAAATATCTATAGCCAGATTCTTAATCAGATGTGGTATGATCATTTATGAAATTGGTATTCCATATATGGATAAACGATATCAAGCTGCTAAATTAACGCTATTACAAAATACATGTATAAGAATGTGTATTCCCATACCACAAATTGTAGAGAACCCAAACAATTCGAATTAGATACAACATATGCACAAGCTACAACCCAACTGAGCCATCACCGAAATGGCTCATGCTAACCCGTTAGGGGCAAGAGGAATTGGTACTAAATGGTCAGTTGAATTTACTAAATGGTCAGTTGAATTAGTTACCCGACCTCTACAACATAATGAAAATTTAAATAACTTGGATAAAGAACAACAAGTTATATATAGCATCATTTATTTATTTTAATTTTAATTTTAAAAGATATTTTCAATTTTACATTAACCACTCATTAAAGGAGTTGTATTTAATGTGATTTTTTGGACTTTCTAATGTCAAGCTAGTAGAAAAATCTGAGATTAAATCTTGATTTGTGTTAATTTAAATTAGTTTTTAATTGTATATATAATTTCAGTACCCTGAGAAACCACCCCTGAGAATAACTCATCAAACTTGCAATTTCAAAAAATTCCTACCAGACCAAAAAACTCCACTATAAAAACTTCCAAAAAAATTACATTAAAAACAAGTCCATGTACTTCACCCAAATCACCTAACTACCTCTCAGCGGAACCAAGATCATTAAGAACAAAAAAGTTCTAAGTATTTCTCGACATCGGCCCGTTACTGGTAAAAATCGGAGGTTTTTTTATTGAATACGAAGTTAAAATAGTATTTTGAACTAAAAGTCACTCAAGACCAAGAAATCTCAAAATACTCAAAATAAAATCATCATATTAGTTTTAAAAATTAAACCTAACTGAAGAAAATAAAATAAAATAATTTGTTTAGTTGGAAAAAAATATGCATAGAACCAACTTGCCTGAGAACCTTTTTCAATCAAAGAGAAAGCTTCTGTTGATCTCTATTTTCCTTGAATGAAATCAAATTGTTTCTTCAAATGCATTTATAACTACAATGCCAAGCCAAGACGGAGCATCCTGTATAACCTTATATCTCAGCCAAAGTAAGAAATGAAATAAATATCAAGGACAGTTAAAGCCAGTTTCCACCAGAATCAACACTTCCCCCAGTCGACAAAAGGGGTTGCATTATAAATCACTGTAGGCCATTGCAACAAAATCACTACAATAGGCAATGGATACGCCATTTCTGTGATTAAAAGGCCCCTTACTACCGTTTTAAAGACAACCAATGGGCATGTGGTTGCCTGCAACAATCGCTCCACCATCCAAAATGAAACAAAAAAATAGCAAATATTAGGGTACGCACAGATCTTTGGCGATTAGTCTCAGAATAAATGTTTTTCCCATCGATGGTACCCATTTACGAAGCCTAACCTAGATAATATTTCTAACGTTCATCACCAAAGAAAAACCCCAAATTGCAGATTCCCGGAAGGTACCTCCCATCGTAATGGCCGTTCATCAGACAAGGTTAGATCAGCATAGTACACATTATGGTAGGGCAGGGCACATAACACCCAGATTATTTCAAAGTAATATTTAAAAGAAATGACCACAAAATACATCCAAATGAAACAGCTACATACGAAACATGAGAGACAAACTATGCAAAACAAACATTAAAATTTTGGATCTAATTCTCAAATTGAACGCTTTTTCTTGCCGATGGCATCTTTCGAGAAACTAGCATATATAATATTACTAACATTGATAATGATTCAAACCGCCAAAGAAAGAACAAAAAGTTAAACAGAAACAAATAAAACAAAGAAACAGAACAGAAAAACTAACAAATTAAACAAAGATAAACCATTTAACAAACAAACACAGAAAATAGATAAAGAAAAAATTATTACAAAAAAAAAACATAAGGGGACAAATACACAAATCAAAAACCAAAAAAAAAAAAAAAAAAACCTAAGCATATCCCCAGAAAGCAGCTCTCATTTTATTGGTCGTTCATCAGATAATGATAGATCAGCATAGTGTATAATGCCCTAGGGCATCTAATCCTCGAGCTTCTTTCAGGAATGCACAAGCAAAGAACATTGAAAACTCTGCTCGCAGCAGAACCCTAGCCATGAACTTTAACAACAAAATATGCGATTTAAAGCAGATCCCCAGAAAGCAGTTCTCATTTTATTGGTCGTTCATCAGATAATGATAGATCAGCATAGTGTATAATGCCCTAGGGCATCTAATCCTCGAGCTTCTTTCAGGAATGTACAAGCAAAGAACATTGAAAACTCGGCTCGCAGCAGAACCCTAGACATGAACTTTCGCAATAAAATATACGATTTAAGGCAAGAATCATCAGAGACTTAAATACTGGTAATCACATGAGTCATGTTGTTGCAGTTATTTTACTCATCATATGATTGCCTCGCATTTTCTAAGGTCATCAGAGAATTTGGAATACACAACAAAAATGAGAAAAAAAATAGAAACCTCAGATCGTAACATTATCATAAAATAAACGGGACATCACACAGCAATAGTATCATAAAATGATGGGGACAATCACGGGTACAAAAACCCAAAATAAATTCACTTTGGGCAACACATCAAATCTAAAGGAAGAAGATAAGCACTCCCTTTAACTCCCAAATTAACAAAAGCCAAACGCGAAACGAAAACTACAGACGCTCAAACGAAGGCAAATCTCAAATATAAAGCATTTCAGACCACACACAGTAACAAATAAAATATTCAACAGGCCATAAGCAGATTCATAAGTGGGAGCTTATGAATCTGCTGCAGAATGGAACATCGGGTTTGTTCAAAATTTCATGAAAAGATAAAAATTCTCTAATGGATAAAGATTTCTTGTTGTGGACAACGATAGCCCCAACAACAAGAAATCTTTACAAAAAAATCTCTACAGAAATCTTTATCCTTCAGGAAATTTTGAACAAACCATAGCACCAACAAATTATAAGAAATCCAACCGGATAATCGCAGGAGCATCTCTAATATAAAGCCGTTCGGACCAGACTCAGAAACCCTAGATAACCCATAAATTCAACCGGCCATGACCTTTACTCACTTTCCATACGAGTCTTCTATCCTTGTTGATCTCTATATCTAGAGAAGGGGCAACGCGTTAACCTTCTAGAAGCCCTAAACCCTAACCCTAACTTTTTCGCTGCGGCAAGTTGAACATGTGAACTCTCCGCTTCACAGCCCTAACCCTATCTTTTAATTTGAACAAGGGGACCTTTCAAAAGGTCACTTCCATCCGTGGTGATTTTGACCTTAGGTAGAAAAGCTAAGCTATGAGACTTAGGTCCACATTTTAAATTCTATTTACAAAAGTATCAAGATTCCTCACGCTTTTAAATGGGCTTCATTATAATAAAAAATCAAACACAAATATTTTGGCGTATTCAATAATATTATAAGTTTGTTGAACACTATAATTTTATAGTTAAAATTATGTTCAGTTTAGATGTATTTTAGAGATTTGGTCCTTCTTAAGACTTAGTCGATTTGTAATTAAGATGGAACTAAGCTAGTTTAATTTCCCCCTTAAATAAGCTATATTCTAAATGAATACCATTGATCAATACCATAGGCCATTTTTATTTTTATTATTATTTTATTTTTATAGGGTTAATTTTTTTAATTTTATTTTATTTTTAGGTAATCTGACTTAGTCAAAATGTTAAACATTACATTAGAACATCTCTCCCATATTGGGTTGAAGAGGGTCTTTCGACTATTAATTTATTTTTATAATTTTATAATTTTAATTATCTCTTATTTTACTTGTTTTAATTTTATTTTGCTTTTTACCAAGTCAAAATGTTTGTGTTAACATTACAACACCGCTACCATAGTGGGTTGGAGAGTAGCTTAATTAGTTGGTTTCTATTGTTGAATTGAGGCTTTTGTGATCCATATCAAGTTTATGAGAGATTTTTTGGCGTAAATCACATGATATTTCATTTGTCGAGGCGTTTTGAACCAACCAGTGTGCTTCATAATCAGGACAAGTTGAAGAATCAGATCCAGTAAGCATGTTAAATACTCAGAGCAGAACATTCAACGGCTATAATCTTTGACCAGGCAACAACTATATTGACTAACGGCTAGTTAGACAGGACCTGCGGTATAACTATATTAATTAAAAATTAAAATAAGTCAACAATAGTTAGTTATACATAAAAAGATATTAATTAATTTATATTTATTTTAATTTTATTATATATATATATATATATATATATATAATTTAAGTATTATATAGAATAAAACTATAATATTTTAAATTTTTAGATTTATTTAATTGTTTAATTAATTGATAAATTGCTTAATTATTTTAATTATAAATTAATAAAAACATATTATCGTAGATCGATTTCAAAAGTAATTAATTTTCTTTTTATTAATTAAGTTAAAATTATTAGTATATAACTAATAGCATAAACTAAATACTAATAAAATATCTCATACTATATAAACAACTCATCAAAGATTAAAGGCCAAAGAGAGAAGGATACGGGATAACAAGGGGAAACTAACTTATACTAAAACAAGAACAAGCTATAAAAAGAGGGAGGGGAGGAGGGGAAGAAAACGACTAGGAAGAGAGGGCTAGGACCCAGCAACTACTGATCTTCCATCTGTCCTCTCTATTGAGATTGCTCGGTCTTTTTTCAATCTCAAGGGCTTCCCTAAATTTGCGGTGATGGAACTGCGAAACTCTAGCAATAACACTGGCCTCCTCGATACAAACATGATGTTTGGTTTTCTCTGCATGCTCTGCTAAAGCAGAAGACTTGGTTCTCCTATGCTTGAGGTCAGCTGCGTGCTCACTAATCCTTTGATTAATGGAGCGTCCAGTCTCACCAATATAGGGGGTCCCACAGGAACAAGGAATAATATATACCCCTTTCATGTCCTTAGGGTCGATAGGATCCTTCACAGATCTTAGGGACTTACGAATGGTGTTAAGGGGTCTAAAGGTCGAGGGGACATTGTGCTTCTTAAGAGTCCTTGCAATCTTATTAGTGGTTCCCTGCGCAAATAGAAGATGGACACCTGAGACCTGCTCTTTCAATTCTCTTTTAGTTAACGAATTTTTGGCAGCTTTGAGGAAAGCTTTCTGACCCAAGTATCTCCTATAACCATTCTCAACAAAGACATTAAGGAGATGGGATTTCTCTTTCTCGAAGCTCTTTTCATCAGAGATTCTTAGGGCACGAGTGGCAAGGGTATTGAGAACACCCAACTTCTGAGCCGGGAAATGGTGGGAACTGGCATGAGGATACTGTTTCGTATGTGTTTTCTTTTGAAACACTTGGTGGGAGAGGGAACCGTCACTATTCTTTGAAATAAGAATATCAAGGAAAGGGAGGCAACCATCGACTTCTTGTTCCTTGGTGAACTTAATTGCCGAGGATTTACTATTGAGATGATCGAAGAAGAGATCTAACTCCTCTTGGCCATGAGACCAGATGACATTAGTGTCATCTACAAATCTTTTCCAAAGCTTAGGTAGGAGGCGGGCCGAGTTTAGAGCCTTGGATTCAAAATATTCCATAAAAAGATTCGCAACGATAGGGATAGGAGTGAGCCCATGGCAACCCCACAGGTTTGTTCAAAGAACTCCCCTTCAAAACTGAAAAAGGTGGAAGTGAGGCAGATCTCAACATATCGAGCAGTATCAGGATCTGTTAGGCGATTGATCACCTCCATGGCCTCATTTATAGGGATGCAAGTGTACAGGGAAACTACATCAAAACTAACAAGAATGTCCTTAGGGTCAAGCTTAATGTCCTTGAGCTCCTTAATAAAGGAAGCAGAGTCTTTGACGAAGGACTCTATACGACCAACTAAGGGCTTAAGCTTTAAGGCAAGGAACTTAGCAAGAAGATAGGTAGGACCTTCAATGGTGTTGACAATGGGCCTTAAGGAAGCTCCTTCTTTGTGAATTTTAGGGATCCCATAGATCCTAGGAGTGATGGGATTGCTCTCAATGAGTTTTTGGTGCAAGGAACTCACTGAGTTACAAGATTTAATGGCAAGGGCCACATTCCTAGAAATCTTCTTTAACAGGTTTTTGGGAAGCTTCTTATAGCTTCCACTATTATGAAAATGATCCAACATCTTATTGCGGTAACCAACTTTGTTTAGAATGACAGCAGCCCCACCTTTGTCGGCTTTCAGAACAACGATATCATTGTTTTGGTTTAAGGATCTAAGGGCTACAAATTCTTCCCTGCTAAGGTTGCTCTTAGGGGGCTTTGCCTTCCTTAGGACCACGACACAATCTTGCCTGATAATGTTTTTAATACTATCAGGTAAACCTCTAATCCCAAACTCTGTCACAAATAATGTCATCCACAGGGATCTTCTTAGGGGCTAAGGCAAAATTTAACCCTTTACTCAAAACATTAAAAACCGAAGGGGGAAAATAGAAACTAGATAAATTGATAACCTTATTATTAATATGAAATGGAGGGGGAAGATTAATACTATTATTTATACTATGATTCTTCCTAAACCTAAAATTATCAATTATATGCATGTTAAGAACCTTTAATTTATTATTATTATTATCAATAAATACATTATTACTAATAATGTTATTATTCATAGAACTATAATTGTTTGTAAATGATGCATCATCATCCTCCTTATTATTATTATTACTATTATTATTATTATTATTATGATTAATGTTATTATCAACACTATTATTATTATTATTATTACATACACATTTTAAATTATTATTATGAATATAATGTTGGGGGAGGTTTGAGCTCTTACCATCACTGCGTAGCAAGCCAATTATACCTTCAACTCGAATCAAGCCACATTTCCGCACCGGTTTGATCGAGATCTGGTCAAAAGTTAGATTCGATACACCCACCAGATCAAAACCGCAAAGGGAAGAATCCTGGGTTGGACAACCAGCAGTGGATGTTGGAAAATCACCTCCATGCCCTGAAGAAGAGCTGCACACTGAGTTGTCCTGCAATCCATAGTCCGGAACCCGCAGACCTGTATTAAGATTATCTTCACGTAGTGGTACATCTGAGATTAGAGAAGAATGAACCTTAAGGCTGGGCTTGAAGGAAACCAGATCACTTGTTAGGCAGAGATCAGACTGTTCACCATTCTCAGCCAAGTCGGTGCATTCTTTTTCTCTTTTCTCCTTGATTATTTTGAGGGAATTTTTGAAAGATTGTGTATGAACTCTAGATGGGGATTTGAAGAACTTGAAGTAGATTGAGCATTATCTATTTCTCTTGGATTTGAGATATGCTCTATAAGGAGTCTTGATATGATTTTATGACATTGATTGTGTATATTTATCAAGACCGTCCACTACCAAAGATATCAACCACCGTGGATCATTAGAATCCATGTCTTATGGGAGGTCTTACTTCTCATCCTCTTTCGTTATTGAGCTAGTTGGCTCCTTTGGCAAAGAATTTTGTTGATTACCTTTTGGATTCTTTTTCTCAGGCTCTATTGGGGGCAACAAAGATTCGGGAATACTTCCACCCGCTAGCATGGGCACTAGTTGATTATCTTCTTGTGTTGTCTCATCCAAAGAGAAGAGAGCCACAATATGTTTCTAGATTTAGGGTTCTCACCGGAATTTATGGCTCCTTGAGGTCTCATTTTTTTTCCTTTGATTGAATTTTCAAACCCCTTTTTCTTATATGATCTAATTGATATGTTGGTAAATCCTTTGCAATAAGAGGACAATCTCTAAAAAAATGTCCATATTCATGATGAGGTATACATATAAATGAGATATTTTCATCCTCCAATGTTTGTTTTTAAATATTATACTAATAATAAATGTCTATTGAAGCTGGAAGAGGATGAAAAATATTCATATAGACACAAATCATAGGATCTGTATCTCCCTCCCTTAGTTGCCTTAGATAACTTGACAAAGCTACTATTGGCATTGTCAATGCCTTCAAGGATTTGTTTCTCCCAATATTCCTTTTGAAGATAAAAGTGTCGAACCTATCTTGAGGTGACAAGGAAATTTTTTGTCTCAAGTTCGTACTACCTTTTCCAAAATCACATGAAGAATCCAACATTATTAAAAGAAGTAAGGCCCTCCTTCAAAACCCTCATTCTATCCTCCAATTTGAAAAAACATATAGTGAATAATTATTTTGCTCCTAGCTCCAGATCTATTTGTTCCTTGAACTTCCATTTAGTTTGGATCCAACTGGTCAAGGAATTTTTAGAGGGCCATAATCTAATAAAATCATAAATCAAACCATGATCATGCATATATTGGAAATGTTATAACAATATTCTTGGATATGACCTCAACTTTGGATTTTGCACTACTTTTGGTAGGTGACACCCTTGAATCTTATTTTTGCAAAATGCTCGAAGAAGTGGTTTCCCTGAGTGACTAGAATCTCCATTTCCTCCAATTGAGCTTTGAAAAAGACGTGAATGATGAGGAGTTTGAGAGGGATTTCCGACCAATCCAACATTCCTATGAACTCCTAAAACAATCTCACTAAAGGGGTCTAAGCCCTCTCCCACAAAACTAACTATGAACACCTATGCATAATAAACCCTCGAATACCATGCTAATGAAATATTTATGAGGTTATGATATTTCCACATTATTCCAAGGATTTTATTCCCTTAATATTATATATCAATCAAATTTTTCAATTTGATGCAAAATCATAATTTCAACAATTACAAATTGAGTTTTGAATTAACTACCAAATATTCAAAATTGCAACTTGAACAACTCGCAATTTGAATATTAAAGTAGATATCACTATTTCCTTGGGTTTCTTCTGCATAGTTGTTCATGGTTAGTTTCCCGGGAGGTTGACTGACCCCTTTAATCAAATTGTCTCGTGACTTCGTAGGAATGCTAGATCAATCGACAATCCCCTACAAACTCCTCATCATTCATATTCTTTGCATAATTCAGCTAGAGGAAATGGAGATTTTGGGCACTCATGGAAACCATTGCTTGGAGCATTTTGGAAAAATAAAATTCAAGGGTGTTTCATACCAAAATCAATCCAAGGTCCAAAGTATGAGGTCATATCCAACAAGATCGCAAAATATGTCCTACATATACTAAAGCATGCTTTGATTTGCAAGTTTATCAAATTATGGCCCTCTGAAAACTCTCTAATTGGTTGGATCCAAAAAAATGGAACCTCAAGGGAAAATAGATCTTGAGCTAGGAGCAAAAGGGTTCTTCACAATAACTTTTTCCAGCTTAGAGGACAAAATGAAGGTTTTTGAAGGAGGGCCTTACTTTTTTTATAATGTTAGGCTTTTCATGCAATTTTGAAAAGAAAAAATCTGGAGAAGGAAGACTTCCTTGTTGCCCCAGTATGGGTTCAACTTTTTTTCTCTTCTAAAGGAATATTCGGAGGTAGAAATCATTGAAGGCATTAGCAACTCCATTTGTAGCTTTATCAAGGATTTTGAATAAATAAAGAGAGGCAGATACACATCATATGCTAGGATTTGTATCTATATGAAATTTTCACAAACTCTTTCTACATTAATAGACATTTATTATTAGTATAATCTTTGGAAACAAACGTTGGATTATGAAAATGTCCCATTTAGGCGTAGGTGTTGTCATGAATATGGACATATTTTTAGAGAGTATCCTCTAATCACAAAGGATTTTCCAACAGATCAATCAACTCATTAGGAGAAAGAATGTTTTTAAAAATTCCCACAAAGGAAACGAAAATTAAGACCTTAGGGGGCCACAAATTCCAAACAACCCCAAATTTGGAAACAATTTTGCATCTCTCTCATTTTCGAATGAGACCACCACACAAGAATATAATCAAACAACCAACCAGTGAACTGCTGGAAGCATTCTCAAATCTTTGCCACCCATAACACAGCCCAAGAAAAGGAATCCAAAAGGTAGTCAACGAAATTCTTTGCCAAAGGAGTTGACTAGCTCAATGATGGAAGAGGATGAGACTCATTACCTCCCAAAATACATGGATTTGGATCATTCACACTGCCTTATTGCTCTACCAAAGGCATGCGTCTATAAAGATATGCAATCCATGTCAAATCATCATATCTAGATGCTTTACAAGTCATATCTCAAATCCAAGTGTCAAACATATAATGCTCAATCTGGTTCGAGTTCTTCAAATCTCCATTTAGTAGTTCATACACAACCTTTCAATGACCCCCCCAAGATGATCAAGGAAAATTAAGAAAAGAGATGCAATAGTGTTATCACCTAAAAAGTGACCACCTAGCCATATTTTAATAGGTTGATCGAAATACACCATGTGATATGGGTTTTACACATCAAAACCCACATTCACCTTAGGGAATAATTTAGTGAACCACTTTTCCTAAATTATTTCCATTTATTTATTTACCCATATGAGAATTATAACTCATGCATTTATATAATTTTCATATTATGGTTCTAGTTGTTTTTATATGTTGTTTGTTCTGTCTTTTTGTTGTTCTTTATGCGAGCCAGAGCAAAACATAAGAGGAAATATTTCGGTGAAACAAATTAGCCAACGCAATCTCCATTCAAGGATGGATAAGAGCACTAGGTGCAAAGTGCTAAGTTAACAATACTACATAGCCAGATTTGCAAGCATCTTTGCGAAGTATTCAGTGTGGAGAGCTTCATGTGCAAAGGATCAGGTGAACACTTTTGCTGCTCTGAAGCAATATATTTTTTAGGGAATACAACAGCAGTGCCGACCGAGGCCATGACATTATCCCGAGGAGAGTGGATGATCCAGGAGCAGCGCAGGTCAAATGTATACCAATACTATCATCGACCTTATATAGACCCACATTACCATAGGGTGGTTAGCCCATGAGCTACAATATCTGACAAAATTTTTGTTATCTTTGAACAGTTTCTTGTATACAGTGGACAGAATCTTTTCTATAGAGCCCTGTGTGGCTAAATAATGTACATATAAATAGAACAACTATAAAAGAACATCTTGCGTGATGTTTCTGGTTATATACTGATATTACAAATCATATACTGAGCCCACAGAAGGCTGACTGACTCTATAGCATATGCATAGTGCATCTACAATATGTAATTTTTCAAGTTAATGAAAGATTGCGATTTTTCCAGTGGAAAAAAATAATTTCATATTATTCTCATATATTTTATACACATGAAAATATCCTAGAAATTCAATTAATTTCATGTTATTTTCATATTTACCTATTTATATGAAAATAATTAAAAATATTTTCACTCATTTTTACCATTTTCATTGGAATAATTAAATAAATCATTATTTATTTATTATTCCTTAACCATTTCACTTTTCTCCTAGGAAATAATTATTAATCGTTATTTATAACTCATTTGACCATACCATCCAAAAATAATTCAAAAATATTTTTTTTTATTAATTATTTCACTCACTTTTCTTAATTAACTCAATTAATCATTATTTTTTATTTAATTAAATAAATAAATATTATGGACCATTTTGAATCCCTTTTTCTCCCAAAAAACAGTAAAATTCTCATAAAGGTTAGATATTGATTGACTCCCAATTCTTGGTACGGA
The DNA here is from genome assembly GCA_031772625.1 of Pinus tabuliformis. Classification (NCBI taxonomy): domain Eukaryota; kingdom Viridiplantae; phylum Streptophyta; class Pinopsida; order Pinales; family Pinaceae; genus Pinus; species Pinus tabuliformis. The sequence goes on along the minus strand of CM062810.1, from coordinate 661,074,513 downwards.
ATATGGTTTTGTCATTGATACCCAAAAGCTAAGATTCACTCACCTCCACTGAACAGAGATAATTGTAGTGGCCTATCATTCTAGGTTAAAACACCCTATAGGTGGTGGTTGTGGGAGGAAACCATAACTCTTCCATACCTTCACTCAACGTTTCTTGCAATCCTAGCCACTTGAGAGCCAGGCTGTTTGGAAAGCCATCAAAACATAGCTTAGGGCTTGTATGAGGTGTGATATATATTGTAAGCTATGAGTCATTTTTTATTTTATAGGACGAGACTATTAGAATAGTAGTAAATCATAGTTAGAATACACTTTGCACCATTGCAAGTAGTGTTCTACTTGTTATTTGTTGTTTTATTTCACTGTCCTTATCCTCTTTCCTTCTAGAGCCATTTTTGTCTAGACACCATTTCACCCCCTAAGAGTCAGTCATAGAGACTACATGGCCTTCATCCTCAATTTTCATTAGAACATCTGCTTACACCTACTTGATGATTCGGGGTCCTTCCCCCAAAACCAAATTCAAACTCTAGCTATGAGTCATCAAGTTCTTCCCTTGCTTCATAAACCTCCAAACCATAATCCCCTACCATGGTTGGAGTAAACGCTGGCACAAATTTCAATCCCAATGCGGGTGCCAATAATGAAGTAAAAGTTGATGGGAAACTCTCAAGGAAATTTTGTAACTGAACCTTTTATTCCTTGCATGACTTTCTTAAACTTACCAGACTTATGTCAACTCATCAATGATCTTCTCCGCATTAATCCCAATTGATCCCCTATGTTGACTAAGCTTCCATCAGACATCCCTAAGTTTGAAGGAAATCTTAAAGAAGATCCCTCCAATCATATAATTTCCTTCCACATGTGGTGCTCTTCGAACTCCATTACAAAAGATTCCATCTATCTTCGATTATTTCAGTGCACCCTCAACAACACCATCACTAAATGGTATGTTGCATAATGGTCTATTGGATCATACAAAGTGTTTGTGACTATTGTGAACACTTCCTTATCATACTTTCAGTTACTTATCAACCATGATACTGACACCAAAATCTTGACCCCCTTTTGCCAAACCTCCACTACCCATATCTCCAATCACATTCAAGAGTGGCATAGAAGGCAGAGCTTGTTCAAAGCTTTTGAATTTTATGACCGTGTCTTTTTGGACTAGTTCATGAAATCCTTATTTCCTCCCATTACTAAGGATCTCGCATCCACATTCCCAAGAACTGAGGAATATGCCATCCAGAAGGTCATGCAATATGACCTAATCTACCTAGTCGTTTATCTTTACAGTGTCCTTTCTTATGTCCCTTGCCCTAGTGCTTCTTTTGCACCAAGGAATCTCATGTTGCAGACAACATGATTGGTTCCATCTCTTACCATCAACCTTCCCCATATTCACAAGGATAAATGTGATATGGCTAGAACTAGAGGGCCCACTACGACTTACGCTTATCCTCCTCTAGATCCTTTGCAAGTTACTTCAAAACTAGGCACAAGTACCTCTTATGCATATACCCATTCACATCAGTCAGTTCCAAGGCTAGCTAGTACTCAACCTACTTACCAGAACATGACCAGGAATCATTATTATCCTTCTACACCACTAAGTGCTCTAGCCCCTACGGCACCAACACCTCCCTTCCATGCCTCAACAACCACCGCCTCAGCAAGGTCACGTGTATGCTCAACAAAACATTGTCAATCCCCCTAATCAAAATAAAATGAACAAATGGAAGGGAAAGTGGAATCAACAACCCTAGTGTAATCCAAGCAACCAAGGTCAACATCCTATTGCCAACTAAGGTGAAAACTCTAATACCACAACCCAACAACAAGACACTCAACCCAAGTAGGACAAGGCTCTTCACATGAATAAGTCTTGCACGTGTTGTGGTACATATGGTCATTACACACATGATTGCCCCATTCTCCCCCAAATGCATCAGGCATGTGAAAATCAATAAGTTGCATCTAACCCTCTACTGTGACCAACCCCTTCTAGGGATGAGGTGATCATAAGAGGTGTTTATAATATATGGCATATACATAGTCAAGCATGCACACAATTGTGATATACTTCAATTTTTTTTTCATGGTGAAAGTATACACACTCACTAATACACACATATTTAGATGCTAAATATGAAACAAGCTTGACATTTGATAAACATTAAAATAAATAATTGTTTCCACATGTTGACTAATTTCTATGTACATATCACAAAATTGGCGTGCACACATGCATGGTGTAATGAAATTGGATGTATAATAGCCAAGTACCTTCTTAGATTATGAAATGAAGAACATTGTTGATCCTTATCTGTATGCCACTCTCAACATGTATAAATTTAAATTTTCAACAACTATGGTGCTCTCTTTGTCATTAGCAATGCAATTAGGGTTCTAGGCCACATTTTCCTCATATATCATTTGGGTTTGCTTCAAAGGCGAAAATCTAATCAGTTATAATTGCACAACAGGTTACAAGAAAATTAAAGAGGATTTTGTCAACAACTTGAATGGCAGATCAATTCTTAAAATGGCTTGCCTTATTGCAATTATGCTTGTCACATCTATTTAAAGGTTCCTTTGTGTTATATATATAATCTGATCAAGCCCCTGAGCCAAAAGGTTGCAGATTGGAACTGGTTGGTAATCAAATTAGAGAAAAGAATTACAAACTAGTGCCATCGTTTCTTGTCCAGAGCTAGAAGACTAGTGCTCATCAAATCAGTCTTGGAAGCTACCCCGGTATTCTGGATGGCATTGGCATGGATTCCCAAATGTATATTGCCTAGTCTCAAACAAATTTGCTGTAGATATCTATGGAATGGCTGTCATGACAAAAGAGTTTTTGCATGGGTAAGCTGGAACAAGATTGCATTGCCAAAGAAATGGGGAGGATGGGGACTCAAAGATCTAACCTTATTTGCACAAGCCTTGGCTGCAAAAATGGGCTAGACCCTCCTTACCAAACAAAATCTATGGAATTCTGTCTCTTATCATAAATATATTTGGCCACACCAAATAATGGACTGGATAAGGATGACGCAATGGAAAAGGACAAGCATATCCTCAATTTGGAAAGCACTTCTTCACTCTCTCCCTCTCATTCACAATCACCTGGCATGAAGGATATATGAAGGCACAAAAGTGTGCATTGGCCAGGATCCCTAGAAAGGGGGTGGAGGCAGATGCCAACTCCCAAGAGAGCTCATCCTATTCTTAAATCAACAAGATATCAGGGTGATTGCTCAAATCGCAGATCAAGAAAATACTTCTATATTCGCTCAATCATGGAAATCTGCATCTCAGCTAAACCTTCCACCACAATGGCATCATTCTTGGAATAATTATACTACCGCATTGGTTAAGTCACACATCTGTATTAAGGATTGACTGGATGAACTCATTTGGTGCATGGCAGAATCCGGAATCTACTCACCAAAGGAAGGTTATCTGAGTCTGCTACAAAACAAAAGACCTGAACACATGCAAAGCTAGTGGCAGATCATATGGAAACTGAAATACCCTCCCCGAACCAGACTTTTTTTCTAGTGCATTCTCTGTAAAAAAGTACCTACTGGGGACTCTCTCACCCACAAATCCATTTACAGACCTCATTGGTGCATTCTGTGTAAACAAAAAACAGAATTGACTGAGCACCTGTTCCCAAATTGTGGCAGAACTAAACATATATGGAGATTTGTAGCTGCTGAGATTCGTTTCACTGGCGAATGGAAAGGAGACAGTATTTTAGCAGCTTAGGAAGCCTGGAACAGCTCGCACACCGGATCAAATCTCCCATGTCTACCCTTGATTATGTATTGGGCTATTGGGCTGGCATGAAACAAAATGACATTTGAGGACAGTGTGATCAGGTGGATGAAGTGAAGCATTTCAAAACACATTTTAACTCCATTTTTTGTCATCATATTTACAGAGAACATAATGACAGTGCTGACGACCTTTCCAAGGAGGCCACGCTCCTGCCAAGAGGACAGTGGATAATTCATGCGTAGAGGGGTACGACATAGTACCAATACTATCATCAATTTCATTATTAACCCAATATCAATATCCAATTTAGCAATCACATCAACATGATAGTAAAATGTAGATTGAATATAAACAATAACGTTAGAAGACTAGCCAAGACAATAGGACATAAGATGTGGCACCAGCTAGGGATAAACCCCAACGTGGGGAAAACCCTGATCAATTCTTCTTATAATTCTTCAAAATTTTAGCAAAGAGAGAGTACAATTTACAATATTCACTTGCCCAATTTGATCATTCAAAATAGTGGAACAAAAATCCCTATCCGGAAAGTCAATGCTGGTCAACAGGGCTAAAATAGACCTCTAAATAGCTCGATCAACCTTGGTCAACTCGGCCTCCAACAACAAGATAATGCAGCCCAAAACAATCCGAAAATAACTAATCAAACTTGGTCAACAGAAGTCAACATAGCAACTAGAACTAGGGCAGTCAACATTGGTCAATACCGGGGTCAAAGAGCCTCAATTTTCATGCCTAGAATTGCATCTTGCCCAAACCGAAGTCTCCCTCACAAAACCGCAGTCAAATAGGGTCAACGTTGGTCAAAGCCAACCTCCTCAAATTTCGGTCTCCTGAAATTTCCGCCTCCTGAAATTTCGGCCTCCTGAAATTTCGGCCTCCTGATATTTTAGTCAAATTTGGTCAATGCAACAGCCAGAAAATAAAGAGAGAAAAGCCTAGAAATCTATAACCAATCAAGATGAGAGAGATAAAGATGAATTAGAGTGATGTCAAAATGAGGAGGCACCTTGTATTTATATGCAACATTGAGGATGAATAGACGTGACTGTCGGGCTTTTGAGCCTACATGTGTTTGTTGGCTGACCTTGGCAATTTGTACATAATCAAAATAAATTCATAATTTCATTTGTACATGTCAGAATGGGATGATCTTTAGATCAATCCTACACCTCTCGGAGAGAGGAATTCTAAAAATATGAGTTGCCTCATATGAGATATCCAATGTGAAGTTTGTACCTAGCTGCCAAAATTAACACTCCCTCTCAACTAGGGAGAACTTCACCTGCCAAACTGTCTGACAATATGTACCATCATTGTCTCTGCTCTGCTGAACCATGAAGAAAGAAGAAATGATCTAGAGTGTATAATACCGTTCTCCACTGACTCAAAGTCAGTCTCCAATAATAGAGAGTGTTTCATACCACTCTTAACTGACCCGAAGTCTGTTTCCATTGATCCCAGATCAATATCAATATCGTAGCATAGGGACTACGGTAGTACATGATGTGTCCATCGGCAGTACTATGGTCTCTATCCTCATTTCCCTACTCATTGGCCAGACGAGAGGTACTTCCCATGAGTCTTGAACTACATGGGTAGGATGTGTCGGTATGAACTCATCCTGCTCATATGCCATAAGAGAAGGTGAACCACTAATCCTATGCATATTCCAGCATGGGATATCAGAGGGGAAGGTGAACCAATCACCCTGTACATCGTGCACTACTAGGGGAAGGTGAACCACTCACCCTATGGTCACTCATTACTCCAAGAAGTACCCCAAGCCCCTTGGAGCTCCCAGAGCTCACTATCCATCTCATACAAAACCCTCATAAGATGGTCTCTCCACGACTCTAAGTCATTCACGGAAGGCTAAGAATTTGACCTTCTTGAGGGTCTTCATAAGAATATTAGTGACTTGCTCATCGATCCCAATATGATGGAGCCTTATTGCTCCCTGTTGTACCATATCTTGGATAAAGTGGTACCTGATATCAATATTCTTGGAGAGATCATTAAACACGGGATTCTCGTAAAAACAAATCCCACTCTACTTGTCATAGAAGATCACGGTGGTATCCAACACATGTCCAAATAACTCACTAAAGAGCTTCCTCAACCAGACAACTTCACAGGAAGCCAAACTAGTAGCAATATATTCAGCCTCAGCGATGCTCAAGGAAACCGACTTCTACTTCCTACTCATCCATGATATCGAAGCAGAACCTAGAGAGAAACAACATCCAGATGTGCTTTTGTGATCCGCCACACTACCAACCCAGTCTACATCAGAGTAACCATGGAGCCTCACATTCCCGGTAGTGTATCTCAATCCATAAGTGATTTTGCCTTAGAGATATCTTAAGAGATTCTTGGAAGCAATCCAATGTATGTGATGAGGCTCAACCATAAATTAGCTCAATGTATTCACTGTAAAACATATGTCCATACGGGAGTTTACCAAGAACATTAGGGCCCCTTTGAGTTGATGGTACTCAGAAGGATTTCCCAAATCGGGTGAGGTAGCACTTCCACATAACTTCTTGAAGTTAAGTTCCATTGGAGTAGTCACAGACTTTCAGTCCACCATCCCAAATATTTCAAGTATCTTCACAATATATTTTCCTTGAGAAAGGAAAATCTCACCTGGATTTTTCCAGACCTCCAACCCTAGGAAATAATGCATCAATCCTAGGCCCTTCATTTCAAATTCGTAAGCCAACTCCCTCTTATATTGATGAATAAAAGGGTATGCACCTGTTAGAAATAGATCAACCACGTAGAGTAACAAGATGAGAGGTCTATCATTCTCAACCTTAAAATAAAGGTTCTGATCAGCTTCACTTCTCGTAAATCCCAGCTTCATTAGATAGATATAGATCCTTTCATACCAAGCCTAGGGTGCTTGCTTCAACCCATAGAGGGATTTATTCAACCTGCATACATGTAGCTGACGATCTTGAACTTCGAACCCCTCAGTTTGTTCTACATAGACTTCCTCCTTAAGTGAACCATGCAAGAAAATAGTCTTGACATCTATCAGATGAAGATTCCATCCTTGCGAGGTAGTTGTTAGCCTCCTATACCAATAGGGTTTCATATTTCATGATTGACAGTGGAAGTGCTAAAAATGTTCATCTTTGGTGATACAAAGGTTCCATTTTATTTTGTGGACAAAGAAAAAAGTTAAAAAATGTAAAGAGGGTATGCCTTAAAAGAATAATCAAAAGGCAAGAAAATGAACTGGTCAAAAGAAAAAACAATTGAAATGAACCCCAAAGAAAGACCAGGAAAGTGGCCAATCAAAATGCCACTGCTATCTTGATGTATGGCTCAACAGTTCAAACTGGGCCATGCCATGTTTTAAATTGCTTGTTTTAGAATAGGTAATGAGTACCTGTTCAAACAGTTCAAGTTTGACAGATGACTAGTTGGATAGAGAAAGGAAGGAGCCCACTAGCTTAATTTGGGCCCTTGGAAGATATAAGGGTAGATTTAGATAGTAGGGCAGCAAAAAGAAAAGAGCATATGAGGGTTTGCAAGTCTAAGTGCACCCTCCCTGAAGTAACAAAAAATGCTAGGTACTAGGCTGGGTAGGTAGCCAGAAGTTGCAGAATCCTGATCCTATTCAGTTTTGGCCTTGATCAAGAAGGCACATCTTAGCAATTGCAGAGGTATCTATGCAGCATTTTGAAGGCAAAGTATAGAACAACATTTTGAAGGCAAAGTATAGAAGCATGACTAACTCCCCTTGTTTTCCCCCAAAGACTCTCTTTCTAACATCCCCTAGAGGACTTTAGGACCTTCCTAAATTAGTCCTTCTTGTATTTCTCCTTGGAAAAATTCATGACAGGTTTTCACCTTCTTCTCCAAAAAGAAGCCACATTTCTTGTGTAAAATCATTCCCCATCTACTTCCAAAAATCTAGGTTTACTCACTAAACTTAGTTCTCTATTCCTCACTTTCAATCTTTCATATCCCCAATTCACATTGACTTCTAACTTTATTATCTAAATCCCTAAGTGCCCCTTTTCCCCTACTACTATAGCACTATTGTGAGAAAAGCCCAAAAAATATGTAAATACCCCCCTTGGGCATTATAGCCATATTTTCAAAGTTTGGAGAATGATACAGAATCAAAGGGTTCTGATATTTGGTTCACTTTAAAGATTGGGGATTGAGTTAACACTTGGTTAGTTCAATAACCCGTTCCTACCCTTATCCGCTTTGCAAACCCATAACAGTGCATTATCCATGCCATTGTATAAATTTTGTTAAAAAACCCACTTTTCTCCGCTTATCCAAAGTCTGTATTTCGGCGCGCCCCACCAAAAAACAAAAAATATTAAAAAATCCCCGCCGGGACCCGCCGTATCGCCTTCGCACATCCGCTGCCCGTCGTCTGTCGGATCCGGGCCCTCCCATCCGACGACCCACATTGATTTCGGACCACCCCTTACATCCGCCCGTTACCGCCCGAAATTTGTCAGAGGGTGACGTAGGGCCGAGGACGCGTGCCCGTCTGTTATTGGAGCGGGTGACCTCTGACCATTATCGGGCTCGTACTCTTGGCGATCCGATAAATACCACTAACCGCTTTTGATTACCACTGTCCCACTCCCGCCCCACGTCATCTCCACATCAGCTCTACCTCACCCCACTCCCCGTCGTTCCTCAAACCTGTCTGCCATATCGCCCGTCCACGTCACTCCTAACCACCAGCCGCCACGTCACTCCTCCGTACTTTGTTGGACCATTGACGTCATGATGACGTCATCCACCAAAAAGGTGCCAAATACCAAATTTTTTATATAATGGCGCAGAAATCGTTTTTTCCCCTCTTTTCGCCGAAATACACACTGTACTCCTGCATGAATATTTACGTTGCTTATCCGCCAACTTTGGAGCTTGCTCTCTCGCTGCTGGCGCCGTGTGTCCACCTGACCTGCAACACCATTGTCATACTATGCCCAGGTATTTATCAATTTCCCTCTGCGTGCCTTGGTCTTTGCATAATTCACTAAAGCAAACAAGAAAAGAGGGAAAACACAGGAATTGCTAGGAATCCTCAGTAACCGGAGTTTCATTTCCACACTGTAATCCCAAATTCACCTACAGAGGTCCCCCATTGTGCCAAATTATCACAAATTCACAGCTTATTGTGCATTTGCAAATCTAAACCATTGCCAGACAAACCCACCGAAAAAGCAATTCTCAATCCCAGCATTTGCTCTTTGAATCTCTCCCAGGAGCATTTCAACTCAGTTTCACCCCTATTTACCTTGTTCTCTCTGCAAATTGCCCTGCTTATTGAAAATTCACTGCTCTATATTGCTGTGCCCGGAAAATCAAGTTCAAACACAATTTCAAGTGTCAGTTAACCATGGAGACCCCTGTGGCATTAAACATTGCACCATTGAATGCCCCACATAAGGACCTGGAATGGTTGGCCCTTGCAGACAGAGATTATCAGATGAGAGAAACTGTAGAGCTGTGTAACAAATACCACATAGAAACAGTTTGTGAGTTAAGAAAGAAACACAGAGATGGTACAGACCTTCTGGGAATCTGGAAATCCCATTTGCCAATCTATTATCTCCCTCAGGTCAATGAGTTCCCTGACTTAATTCACTAGTGCTGCACAAACTATGACCCCAATCAAAGGGTGTTATGAGTCCTTCAGGCTCTGTCTTATTCCATATTACCCCTGAAGCCATCAACCAAATGCTACAGTTTCAACCTACAAAGCCACTGGTTCCTCTTACTATGCAGCTTTTACTAGAGCAAGGTGCCAAGCTCTCCAACTCACAAATTACAAGAATTGGCCAATTGTTTATGCTTCCAGAATTTCAGCCTAAGCAGCCTCCCCCTTATCTGCATGTCTGGTTCAATGACATAGGGAGACTGCTAGTAGACATGATATCCTCCATCCTAGGGTTCAAAACCAGTGAGTTTGTGGATGAGACAACATTGGTAGTGCTATCCATTTTTACCCCAGGACAACCCCCTGCTGTCCAGTATGACTATGCTACATTTATAGCCAACAAAATTCATGAACAGTTCATGAACTTGGAGAGAGAGAGGGTATTCAAGTACACCTCTTATATATATCATCTGCTATTGTACAATCAGCCTGATGCCTTTCCTCTTTTTCTCAAGAAACTAGATGCAAAGGGAAATAGAAGATCTGTAATGTTCTGGACATCAGTCTGCCATCATATTCATTACTCACCATACAATTACTGTGAGTTTATTGACCTCTTCATTCACCCAGCCTTGTCACTGCTGCAGAGTTCCCCTCCTCCTAGACTCACTGATGATATGCAGAAAGTCCTCCAGCTTTCTAAGAACTATAGCATTGGAGATTGGTACTTTTACCAAGACCACACAGTGATCAGAATATATGGCTGTGAGTTAGCACCATACAGGCTACCAAAATATGTTCCCATGAGACTCTTTGCACTAGAATACTTCAGGCAGTTCGGCAATGCAGATATGATTCACTTCCATAGCAGAAACAAGAAGGCACAGCTGAAAATTAAGCATCAATTGGGTCCATTCATCTTTAATAAGAGGGAAGAAGCTTGGGAAGAAGCAGACAAAATGCTAAAAGGCCTCCTCCTCAAGACCAACTTCTATTGGGCACCCTATGACCCTAACCATTTCATAAGCCTCAGAAGAATCAAGTATAGGCTTGCCACCTATGATCATTTTAGCATTCCAGAAATTGAAAAACATGCTAACCAACTAGAGTGGAGGGAAGGCACCTTAGTGGAAGATTATTCTGAAGAAGAATTAGCAGAAAGAGCCATTAAAACTTTAGAAAAGGCAGTTGACTTGGAATATTTTGGACAGGTTTGGTCTTCAGGCCCTCAGCATCTTGGAGAAGCTGCCTCTTCATCCACCATTCCCCAGCAGCCTGCCAAAACAACTGATCAAGCAGCAAACATGGCCAAAGGCAAAGCAGTACAACAAGAAGAGTTACCTCCAAATGTGGAACAGCAAGCAGAGCAGCAGGAAGGTACAGCCAAGGAACCTGCCTCCACAGAACAACAAACACAAGAGCAAATCCCTCCGAGACAGGAGGTAACAGTTGAATCCTCGGTTTTACAAACACCTGCTAATGAGGAAAGAACAAGGAAAAGGGATAGGCAAGAGGACACTCCTCTTACTACTTCAACAGATCAGCAAGGAGAAAAAAGGCAGAGGCTAAATCCCTTTTCAGAGGAGGAATTACCAGAGAGACCAATTGATACAATGCCCCCTCCTAGCATTGAAACATCGGCCAGTTCCTTACAGCAAGGACAGGACATGCCACATGGGGCAGAGGTGAGCTCTTCAAGGCAGCGATCTAAGGCAGACTCTAGCATCAAGCAGCAGTTCATAGATATCAAGAAAAGGAATGAGCCCCTCAAATACCAAATCTACAACCAACTATTGAAAATGGCACCAACTAATCAGCAGAGATTGATGTCTGCTTATGACATTCAAGAACAAAAAATTACTTTTAGTCATTTCAGGCCTACTATGCAGCAACCTCAAACAGCTGCCGATTATATCAGAACTAATTTGGAAGTTTTTGCCAAAGACATCCACCCCATGGATCAGATTGAACTACACAGGCAAACCGGGGAGATGATCTATTCCACATTAGATGATAAGACCCTACTGGCACACCAATTACAAAATTCTTTACACAATACTACTGCCCAGCTTGAATTAGAAAAGGCATCATCTCAAGCCAAGGACAACAGAATCAAGTCCTTGGAAGAGATCATTATAGAGTTGGGTCATGATCCAAAGGACCCTAAGGGTGTGCAGGCACTGTTAAAGAAAAGAGATGAAGACATAGCAGCTATGAGAAAGCATATCAAGCTGCCAGCTACCCTTCACCCTCAGACTGGGGAGGTGGCAGAGCAAAAGAAGGATCAGGATGTGGTGGCTTTACTCCTAAGTTTATACAAAAGATTGATGGAAACAGAGAGTGCACTGGAGGTAGCATTGAAAACAAAACAAGCTGAATTACCAATGCAGCCAGCACAGACATCTACAGCAGGTCCTCCCACCGGACAAACATCAGAGGCAGGCCCTTCAACCTCAGCACCAGCTACAGGAATATCAGCGCCAGCAACAACACCAGAACAGGAACCCAGCCTAAGCATGCAGAACATGATGAAGGAGCTTGAGGCTTTAGAAGCACAAATGGCTGAACTAAAAGAGACCAAGGATAAATTGGCTGCCATTGAAGAAAAGTATGATAAATCAAAGCAAAGTGTAGCTGAAAAAACAAGAGAGGTAAGGGCCCTTGAGAAGAGAATAAAGGAACTGGAGAAAGAGCTCTCTCTTGATAAGGTTGTAGCTGAAATCAAGAAAATCCTGTGGGCCAATATTGGTCAATCTATTACAGACCAGTGGCAATATATTGAAACTATTCATGAACATATGGATCTCATAGGCAGGGCCCAAAAAGAAAGTCAAAGAGCAAGAGCATCTCTAGGCAATATGCCTGAAATATGATCAATGTCCTTAACAATCGCACTGGCCCCCAACTGGCAGCAATGGGTATCACTAACAAAACTGATACCATTTTACTAGTAAAGAGAGTGCTTACTTTGAGAAATCATGTACAGACACTGGATAGAAGGTGCCAAGAAATGCAGACAGAGGTGAACAAATTCATTGAGAAAATTATAGCATTACATAACAGAGGTCTTCCCAGCTTGGTAACCAGTGCAGGAAGGCTACTATCTCATGAAAACTATGCTAAAAGAGTCAATACATACGCCACAAACCAGATCACTGCATCAGCAAGTGCCCCAGAGGAAACAGGGCCTCCATCTGAGCAGAGTCTCTATGAAAAAATAGAGAATTTATTTTTTATTATGAATGAGATTAGACATCTTTTTGAAGTGCCTCCAAACTATTACAAATATACTGAGGCAGATGAGACTTTTGGCATAATCCTAAGACACCAATTGCCTACACAGGAATGGTGGACGGGCATGATACAAACACTGCTGTGAAGAAACAGGTTGTTCACCAAATTTTTGTATATCGATCACAAGTCAGCATTTTCAGAAAATTAATATATTTGCTCTGACTGGGAAAGGAGTGGACAGGGCCAACTCAGCAATCAAATTTGACCACCAAAGCAGGACCGACAGATGCAGATGACGGGGCTGAGATAGCCGCACCACGACAAAACAGTAAAGGGCATATTACTCAGAATCAGTGCGATGCACCCGACCGACCCAGTTGCCCCCAAAAGTCAAAGAATTTCTGACAGAAGTGAACAGTCATTCATTGTTCATTTAAAGTAGCAATAACTGTTGCATCTGCTATTTTTGAAAGTTGGTAAAGACAGTTATTGAGCAAATGACTCATCGTTAAGATATTTTGTAAAACGATTGTATATATATCCCCATGCATAAACTTATTGGGGTTGTTGATTTTTCTTCTGCGGAGCTATGCTGTAAATTCAGACTTTCAATACAAGAAGCTAATGGAATTTCTGAAGTTCTGAATTGTTTGAAGTGTTGTGGTGTGCTTGTTTGCTACTACAGGATTCCTGCGCTATTTCATGTCACAATAAGTTTTCTGAACCATGTTATTATGTATTCCGCTCTTTCATAATCCACTTATGTTGTATGTTTCATAGGTTTAGCAGTAGAGAAGAAGAATAGTTCAGGATTTGTTCATTGAACACCCTAAACTCAATCTTTGTTGTTATGAATGTTTTCTTCAGAATTAGTTATGAATGTGTAATTCTTAATTGCTCACATTTACACTGAATCTTTCATAGTAAATATTGTTCAGGAATTCTGATCTGCTCCTGAGTAATATTTCATTTCTCCATATCACCAGCTTAGTGAAAGATTCTTAGTTGCCTCTCTCTGGCTAGAAATAATCCATATTCCGCAATTCGAAGATTGTTGCATGAGTACCCATATGGCCCTGCAGTTTCATCACTCTCACTCAACACCTCAAAGAACACATAATCACAGACTCCATTGCCCAATGGACTGAAACCCCTGAAGATTACATTTTAGCTTTTAGAAGACATCATTCAACCAAAACTTTAAACAAAATTCAGTACATCATAACTAGCCTAAAACATTACTAAAACAAAGCTAAATTCTAAAGAGAGAGCCCTCTCTGATTGCAGGTAGGCTAGAACCTGTGATCCAAAGATTGGTCTGTGGTTACCTCGGCCGTATTCCCTTAGGAGTCAAAGGGAACAACCTGAGTGCTAACAGTAGTAAGGGCTATAATCAAATAGATGGTGGTGTGGCAGGAAACTGATGCAAATATCTCATCATAATCTACACCTTCCTTTTGAGAGAAGCCTTGAGCAACGAATCTGACCTTGAACTTTTCAGCACTTCCATCATCTCCATGCTTGATCTTAAAGAGCCATTTTGAGGTGAAAACAAATTTGTCCTTGGGTCTAGGGACCACATCCCAGACATCATTCTTCATAATTGACTCATAATGTTCATTCATTACATCCTTCCAAACCTGGTGTTTGGCAACTTCTTCGCATGTGCAAGGCTTAGATTGAACAATGGTTCTCATCGCAGTTAAGTACCCTTGGTACCTATTTGGCTTCTTACCTTCACGAAATGTCACCCTGGGTGCAACATGTCTCTCGGCATCTTCGAAAGTCTCCTTAAGCCATGAGGGTCTCCTTTTCAAGGAGGAGGAATCATGAGGGGGTGGATCAATGGGATCCATTGGTCCTTGAGCATCGGGAATTTTCTCATCATGTGATTCTCCCTGCTTTAAGGAATCTGCTTCTTTGTCCTTCCTTGGAAGAGGAAGGTTACTAATCTTCCTAAGGGCAGCATCCACATCGAAAGTGATATCATGACTTATCTCCACTTCTCTTTGACCAGGCACATAGACTCTATATGCCTTAGAAGTTTCATTGTAGACCATAAATGTTCCTTTCTTCCCATAAGCATCCAATTTTCTTCTCTTTCCTTTTGACACATGAAAATATATGAGGCTACCAAAAATTCTAATGTGAGAAACATCAAGTTTCTTACCGATGAAAACTTCTTCGGGAGTCTTGGAGTCTAACGCTTGATGAGGGAATCTATTTTAAACATACATGGCGGTGTTTTCAGCTTTGGCCCATAAGAACTTCGGAAGGCTTTGATCATGAATCATCACACGAGTGGCTTCTACGATAGAACGGTTCTTCCTTTCAACAACACCATTTTTCTCAGGAGTATATGTGGTAGTAGTCTCCCTCTTGATGCCAGCTTCTATACAATAATGTTTGAACTCATTTAATTCATATTTGGTTCCATTATCGGTCCTCAATATTTTGATCTTCTTCCCCATCTGATTTTCGACCAAAGCTTTGAAAGATCAGAACCATGAGAATACTTCATCCTTCTTCTTCAAGAAATATATCAAAGTATTTCGAGTGAAGTCATCTATAAATACAACATAATATAAATATCCTCCCAGTGAGTTCATGGGAATTGTACCAGATAGATCAAAATGAATTAATTGAAATATGTCAGTATTCTTGCTATCACTTGAGGGAAATCGTCCCCTTGTATGCTTTCCTCTGGCATACCCCCGACCAACACCTTCATGTTCTACTTCAAATTTGGGCATACCTCTCACCATATTCTTCGCATCGGGAATAGCTTTATAATGTAAATGAGCAAACCTACGGTACCATAATTTAGATTGAAATGATGTGTTGCAAGACATAGCTCCCAATGGGCTTCCTCCAACTTGATATAGGCTATCAACCTTGAAGCCAAGTGTAAATGCATCTTTGAAATTTTGATTCCACACATGTACCTTTCCATCGATGAATTCCACCTTGAATCCTTTGTCCTCCATCGCCAAGATAGATACCAGGTTCTTCTTTAGATCGGGTACATATAGTACTTCTTGTAGATGAATGGTATTACCTTGATTTAATTGAAGAGTAGCATTCCCAACTCCCTTCATGGGATAGGTGGCATTGTCTCCAAGGATAATTTATAAATTTGTATCCCTTTCAATTAGATTTGAAAGAGCTTCCTTATACTCGGTGAAGTGCCTTGAGGCACCACTATTAATCAACCAATTTCCCAAAGTTTCGACTCTAGGCAGATTGACTCTTTTACAATAATGACTCTTCCAATGATGACACTTTTACAAATGACTCTTTTACAACTTTACAATGATGACTCTTGGCTTTCACACTTCTTCACAATATACAGATGGATGTCATGTCTTCAAAGGATGTCCCACTACAATGCTTCCTTTGATTTGATACTTCTACTCTTGAATTATTGCTTGAAGTTGTACTTGAATCTTCTTCTACCTACATGCAAAATTTTCCCAGTGAAACCAATCCCAAAACAAAACAAAATACCCTTCAACTTACCTTTGCCTGCAAAACACAAGTAAGCGCATAATAATGAATAAATACAAATTAAAATTACAATGCGTACCTGAAGTGTGCTTGTCACTTTTGTTGTTGACTTGTTGCAACAGTAGACAAATACTCCCACTCTTGATATAGGCATGGACTCTATGCAAGGCTGTATCCAAAACTGACCTAAAGATATATACAATAAAAACTAATGACAAACCTTAGACTTGTGAAGGACCAAGTTCTAAGTACAACAATAGAGACCATTCTATCGACTATGACAAGACAAGTAACATGAACTTACAACATCTTATAGATTTCACAGACTTGGTGTAGCATCAAATGTGTAGTATCAAGAATAGGACATCTGAAATGTGGTATCAAAACTAACTATGGCATATAGAGACATAGAGATATAACCAAGGCCTTGTATGTACTTATGTTGTCATGAAAAAACATATGTCAGAGATGATGCTCATATTTCAAATGTAAACACTAATCATACATACCTTTTTGTAGGAGACTTACCCTTGACTGTTGATGTGTGTAGTCCTTACGACAGTGATCCTGGAATGAATGCTTTTTCTTGCCTTCTAGGAGCTCGATATTAAATCTGTTGTATCTATGTAATTTCGAATCTCCAGGGTATGAAATTTCGTCTTGTGGTAGCCCTCCGAGTCATCTTTCCAACCCCATAGGTATGATCAATATTGGATTCTTCAAGAAAGATTTATGCTCAATCTCCCACGATGACCTGATTATAGACTAGTTCTATAGAGCGCATTTCTACGAAGTTCAATGTGTCACTGTTGCGACCTTCGGCCTTGAAAATTCTACTCAACAAACTAAAGTTTGTCCTCTTTCTATGACAATTTACAAAATTTAAATCCAATGCTCAGAGAGAAAGTTATGACGATTTTCCCAATGTCACCTGTTTGACATGGAATTCGAGAGGCTACAAAAACCCTAACTTCCTCAGATCAAATCTGAAAATTTAGTGAACCAAGATCTTCAATTTGGTCACAAGGTTCATAAAGATTTCGGCTCAAATGGGTTTTAGTTTCTGCTTCCGAAGCTTCACAAATAATAATAATAAATAAATAAATAAATAAATTATAATGAAAATGCCACAATGACTTGTTTGAAGCCACAAAATCCCTACAAGAGGAGGATATGAGGGTCATTATTTATATGAATGTATTGAGTTGAGAGGGTCCTCAACAATTAAATGTTGGAGGGATTTTAGGAGAAAAAAAATGATTAATTATTTACTATTCAATGACCACAACCAATTATGAGTGACATGCCACAACCCCATAGGGTTTTAGCCCACTAACTGGGGTCACTAACTTCAAACGCAAATAAATCTAAACCCATGAAGAACTGGGAGGCGTACCATAAATCAAAGGAAACATCTCGATGAGTAGAATCCATAGAGAATATCTTTGACACAAAATAATATGATTTTTCAAGTCAAAATTCCCATGCAAGATCGAGGTATCCCCTGGTGCTGCTTGGGTTGACATCAATGACAACCACTGATCAACAATCTCCCCCTTTGGCATTGATGGCAACACAAGTAGTCCCCCTATGATCATGACACCTCTTTCTACTGCTTCTCTCCCCCTTTGTCATCAATGGCAAAGGGTAACTCCCCCTGACAAACAATCATCTTGTGGACATGTACACACCTCTACTCCCCCTTTCTACTTGAGTAGATAAGAGAAAGAGTCTAATGAAAACTTGGGAGAATCCTAAGCTTTTGGCGAAGACACTCAAATGCTTCACGAGGTAATGGTTTGGTAAATGCAATGTGTTCCTTTGTGCAACATTTTCAAGCTTGATATTCTTTTCAACAACCTTCTCTCTAACAAAATGATATTTAATTGAAATATGCTTCGTTTTGGAATGCATCACAGGAATCTTGGAGATAATGATGTCGTTGATGTTATCGCAAAATATTGGAATAGGCTCATCAAACTTGACTTGAAGATATTGCAAAGTTTGCTTCATTGAGAGAACTTGAGTACAACAAGTTGTTGTCGCGATGTATTATGCTTTGAAGACTGCTTTTTACTTAACCATGAGACAAGGTAACCACCTAGGTAGAACACTGCTCCACTGGTACTCTTACAATCATCAACACTTCTTGCCCAATCTGCATCTGTATAAGCTTGGATGACCAGATCATTTCCTTTGGGATACCAGAGACCATATTCTGTTGTGCCCTTAAGATATCGAAGAATTCTTTTGACAACAATGATATGCTATTATTTTGGTGTTGTTTGGAATCATGTTTTTTGTCCAACTACCTACATCACATATGGCCGGGAGGTTGTCATATATCGGAGACTACAAATCATGGATCTATACAACCTTTGGTCCACATCCTTTGATGAATCTTCTAAGCTTAACTTGCAACCTGTTACCATGGGGGTAAGGACTAGCTTGAAAACTTCCATCTAGAATTTCTTGAGCATTTGTTTGATGTACTTGGTTTGATATATGAATATTCCTTTATCCTACTAAGAAATATGAAGCCCTAAAAAGTATGTCAGTTCACCAAGCATGGACATTTCAAACTCACTTTGAATTTTTGTGGCAAAGTCTTTACTTAATATGTCATCATTGTTTCCAAAGATTATAGCATCCACATATGCTTCGATAATTGTTAGGTTATCTCGATCCACTTTCACATATATATTTCTTGTCAGCGCTTCCTTTCTTGAATCTCTAATACTTCAACTATTCTTCTCCCCTTGAACATGTAATGAAACTGCCATCTTGTTCAAATTACATGTCTGTCAATCATAGACTTGTGTCATATACTGTTGCATAGACTCCTCATCTTCAGATTTCTAGAAGTCGATAAGCTAAATTGTTAAGAATAGTCTGTCATTTAATGGGTTGTCTTGACTCGATTCACTAACTAAAGCAATTACTGATTCCTCACAATCTGTTACGAATCGTGAAAGCATAACTATCGGGACCTTATTTCCTTCTCTCTTTTCTTGTTCATCTTGTACGTGTTCATCTTGTACTTGTTTTCCTTTCCAAACCTTCTTATTCTCGTCATCAAGCTTTTCATTCATGGTTGATTCCATCTTGTACCTGCAGTTACGAGCTATGTGTCCATAGTTATGACATTTGTAACATTTGATGTTATTCATAGAAGATTATGTTTGGTGTCTATCTTGTGATCCTGCAAATTTTCTTCTAGGGTTTTGCCGATAATAGTTGTACCTGTCTGGAACTTCACAATCCCTAGCCATATGTCCAAAATTTTTACATTTGTAACATTCGACATAATCTCTTAAATGATCAAATTTGTTGAAATTATGTTGAGTTCTAGAATATCCATTTCTGAAGGATCTCTTAGAATTATATTCATTCCAAACATACATGCGACATTTTGCAGCTCTATGTCCAGACCTTCCACATGAATAAAAATGACCATAAAAGATAGGTTGGTACCTGGGAGGAAATCTTCTTCGAGGAATTGTCTTCCAGGGTTCTTCCTACGAGTCTTGGTCTCTTATTCTAGCTGGGGTATCTACCCCTTTTGCATATTCATCTTCTTTAGTTGTCATAGAAGGACTTGACTCTTTTTCAGATTTTTCTTTGTAACCAAGACCAGTCTTGTCACTGTGTGATCATTGGTTGCTGATGAGTTCATCCAAAGCCTTTGAACTATTGGCATAGTCTTGAAGAGTTTTTCCACTTTTTACTTCCTTTCGCAAAGAAACTATTTGTTAAATTTAGGTATGTTCTATGCTAGATCAATTTATTTAAATTTTCACAGTTAGCAATCACATCAGCATTAAGATAAACTACAGATAGAACATAAATATAAATCGCAGAAGACAAGCCAAGACAAGAGGACACAAGATATGGGGCGAGCCAGGGACAAACCCCACAATGTGTGGGGAAACCCTTGATCAATTCTTCTTTTATCTTCAAAGTTCAGCAAAGAAAGAGAGAGAGAGAGAGAGAGTACATTTACAACAGAAGTCAACACTTTGACTTATCTAGATCTAGCATAGATCATTTCTCATAACGATGAGATCAGTTGAAGACATTCTGCTTCAACTAATACCTATCATCATGCTGCATCTGGTTCTCTAGTTGCACCACTGCATACTGCACCATGCGGCTGTCCATGTCCATGATCTTATCCATCATAATGTTGCTCAAACTAATGTGCATCATCATCATGCTGCAACCCCTGCTAATGTATTATTGTACTGCCCATGCACATGATCTTATCATGTTGTTGCCCTTCATGTTTATGATCTTATAATGCTGCCTATGCCCATTACTGATCATGCTGCCCTTTACATCACCATGTAGTCTTATGTATGCAACAATGAGTATATCAGCCTTTAGCTGCTTGCTATGGCTTGCAGCCTAGCAAAGCAGCTAGGCTGTAATTTCAGATTCCTTCCAGCAGACCCACAACAATCTGATATTATGACAACATATTATACCAAAACATAACCATGTTGTTACTTACAACTAGATGACTGTGCAAGGCTTCTTGCAGGACAGCAACCAACTGTTTTTCTTCAGGATACAGCCTACGTCGAACAGTGCTTCTCAACTATGGATTGAGGTCTTTAACAACTGCGTCCTAATGCATATTTAAATGCTGTTGTTTGGATGATAGTGGCACCCTTGTCTTGCTGACCAACATTTGACTGTCCAGCATATATATAAGCCCAAGATTCCAGCGTATATGTAAGACCATGATTCCAGCGTATGTGTAAGACCATGATTCCAATTTCATATATGATTGCGATCCATATATAAATGTCGCTGCGTTCCATGAATGCAAGTTATATATAACTGCGTTCCTGTTCCATATATAACTGAGAGTTATATGATCCATATATAAAAGCAGCTACGTTCCATATATATAAATGTGACAGCGTTCACATTACAACGTGTTCCTTCTGCCTTGACAACATTCCATCATGTGACTGCGTTCCATGTATACTGCCTTCATTACCTTGACTGCGTTCATAAATACATCACTGCCTTCATATGTACAACCTTCATTACTTGACTGCGTTCATATGCATGTTAGGGTTTACAACATCAGTGTACCATAAATATATCAGCGTATACAGCGTATCAGTGTGTTAGGGTTCAGTTTGTAGATGAATACATCTCAGCGGATCCATGACTGTGTTGGATAAATATCTCCATGAACAGCGTGTTAATTTCTCTCTGAACAGCGTGAGAGAACAACGTGTTTTTCTTTGGACAACATATTAATTTCTCCATGAAAAACAACGTTGAACTGTGTATAACTATGACTATGACTTGCGTTCCATGAGTAGCGTATGTATCTCTGATTGAGCAGCGTATAACCAACAAGTATATATATGTGCCATCGCCTGTGGATATATATATGCCTTGCTGCGTTTTTGCCTGCATATATAATTATATTGCTGCGGATAGGTCACAACGTATCACTGTTAGCATACATTGTTCTTTGATCAACATCGACCAGCATATACATACATTGTATCACCCCAGCACATGAACTCACGTATTGCGTATAAGAGTTGTGCTGTCGGATTCATTATAGATTAGGGCCTGCGTGCCTCGTATCCAACTCTGTCTGCTACTCATCCTCATATGCCTGCGGCTTCCTGCGGTTAGGGCATCAACCTTGGGCAAGTGTATCTTTTGGTTCTCTCCTTCCAAAAACGCAGACGTGGAGAGGAGATCACCTCAAGAATACATGTCCAAAATGACTTCGAATCCTCACCAATTTATACTAAAAATGTAGAGGTTGAATAGACACGTCGGTTGGGCTTCTAGAGCCTACATATGAGCTGGTCGGCTTGATAATAATTACATAAACAAAATAAATTCATATCTCCATAAATACTTATCGGAATCGGATGATCTTTGGACCAATCCTACACCTCTCGACGAGAGGGATCCAATAAGAATATCAGCTGCCAGAAATAAGCCAACCCACATGGAGTTTGGCCCTAGTTGCCAATTTAACACTATTTCAGCTTCCAATGCTTCTCTCTCCTTGTTTCTTTCCTTCACTTCTTTCCTAAGTGATTCTTCAATTCGTTTGTATTCTTCAACCTTGATTTTAAGATTGAGGACTTGTTCCCTTTCTGTCTTCAATTCGTCTTCAAGAGCATTAACATGATTCTTTTCAGCCTTGCGCTCTTTGATAACCCTGATTACTTCCTTTTGAAATTCGACTTCAGTCATTTCTTCTTCTTCATCTCCTTCTTCATCAAGTGCCTCTTGTTTATTGTGCTTGGCCATAAATAATACTCTTCCATTGAATTCTTCTTAGTTATCACTGTCTTCTTCGGATGAGGAGCTATCTTCTTTGGAGAAGAAACTTTTCTTAAACCATTTCTTCTTGCCTTGCTTGTTGAACTTCCTAGGACTTTTCTTTCCTTTCGTCACAGCCTCATTTTTGTGAGGACATTTGGCTGCAAAATTCCCAACCGCACCATAACCAAAACATATTAAAGGAAATTTACCTTTGAATTTTCCCGTACTTGTTCTCACTTTCCGCGTGAAGCAAGCAAAATATTTATCAGAGAATTCTTCTTCATCTTCTTCCTTTTCCTCATCCTTACAATTGCAAGTTTTTTCTTTCAAGGTCTGCTTATCCTTACTATTCTTCTTGGATGCAGGAAATGATGTTTCTAAGTGAGAAGTTCCATCCACTTATTCAATCCTCATTTCATATGCCATAAGAATTCCATGAAATTCATCTATGTTGATATTGGTGAGATTTGATCTATCTTCCAATACATATACCCCAGGGTTAAATCTTGCTCGCAAGGTTCTGAGGATCTTTCAGAAAACAATTTTCATTTCAACGAGTTCTCCCAAACCTTCCAATGCATTTGTTGTTTCATCAACATGCTGAAAGTATGCAACAATATCTTCATCTTTCCTCATTTTGAGTTGCTCAAATTTTACCCTAAAAATTTGAAGCTTTGCTTCTTTCACCTTTAAGTCAGCTGCATATATATTTTCAAGCTTTTCCCATAACTCTTTAACAATTTTGAAAATCAACACCTTAAGATAAACATATTCAATAATCCAATTGATAATAAGATCTTTAGCCTTTGCATCATATACCATATTTTTCTTACCTTGTTCATCTCGAGTCATTGTGAATCCTTTGTCAATGATTTCTCATACTTCGTATCCTTACGCCAACAAATGAACCTGCATTCTTCCACTCCAAAGTGCATAATTATTTACATTGAACAAAGGAATTCTATTCTTAGTGTACTCCATGATATACTTCCAGTTGTTAGACTACTATTGAAGGAACCAAGCTCTGATACCAATTGTTGGAAATACTAAGAGGTGGGGTGAATCATTATTCCTTAGCAATTATCATTTTTAAATCTTCTTAGAGCATTAGTTAATCTTCAATTACTATTAATGTTTATGTAGTAATAATATTAAATAAAAGAACACGGTAGACATGAGAATTTTAGGTGGAAACCCCCCCCGTGTCAAAAACCATCGAATGATTTTCTAATAAATTCCTTAATCTTCAACCCTAACTGAAATGAAAGTAACAACTTCCTATAATTCTAGAAAAGAATTCTTCTCCAGCTCCCACTGGAAGGACACCCCACACCCTGGTTTCTTCAGTACTCAACTGAATGGATGCCCCAACATCCTATACCAACCTACCACCCTAAAGTGTTCACGGGCTCCAACCTATAGGCAACTTCATGCACCAGCCTAGCACCTCCCTTCCACCCTATAATGACTGAAATGAGACAAGAGTGTGGATTCTCGTACCAGGGAGAACGATCCATGATACAATATAATTTACAATGATTTTTATTGAACACCCAATCACACTATGACTTGCAACCCATCCATGACATCATCCCAACAAAGACTCCTATAACTCCAAATAATTCCTTTTCGACTCTAGGAAGATTGACTCTTTTACAATAATGACTCTTCCAATCATGACACTTTTACAAATGACTCTTTTACAACTTTACAATGATGACTCTTGGCCTTAACACTTCTTCACAATAGACAGATGGTTGCCATGTCTTCAAAGGATGTCCCGCTACAATGCTTCCTTTGATTTGATACTTCTGCCCTTAAATTCTTGCTTGAAGTTGTACTTGAATCTTCTTCTACCTGCATGCAAATTTTTCTCGATGAAACCAATCCAAAAACAAAACAAAATACCCTTCAACTTACCTTTGCCTACAAAACACATGTAAGTGCATAATAATGAATAATTACAAATTAAAATTACAATGTGTACCTGAAATGTGCTTGTCACTTTTGTTGTTGATTTGTTGCAGCAGTAGACAAAGACTCCCACTCTTGATATAGGTCTCAACTCTATGTCAGACTATATCCAAAACTGGCCTAAAGATATATACAATAAAAATTGATGACATACCCTAGACTTGTGATGGACCAAGTTCTACGTACAATAATAGAGATCATTCTATCAACTTTGACAAGACAAGTAACATGAACTTACAACGTCATATAGATTTAGCAGACTTGGTGTAGTATCAGGAATATGTAGCATCAAATGTGTAGTATCCAGAATAGGACATCTGAAATGTGGTATCAAAATTAATTGTGACATATAGAGACATAGAGATATAACCAAGACCCTGTATGTACTTACATTGTCCTGCAAAAACATATGTCAGAGATGATACTCATATTTTAAATGTAAACACTAATCATACATACCTTCTTGTAGGAGACTTACCCTTGACTGTTGATGTGTGTTCCTTACTGCAGTGATCCTTGAATGCATGTTTTTTCTTTCCTTCTAGGAGGTCGATATTGAATATGTTGTATCTATGTAATTTTGGATCTCCAGGGTCTGAGATTTCGTCTTGTGGTAGCCCTCTAAGTCCTCGTACCTACCCCACAGGTCTGATCAAGATTGGATTTTTCAAGAAAGAGTTATGCCCAATCTCCCACGATGGCCTGATTATAAACTGGTTCAGTAGAGAGAACTTGTACAGAGTCCCATGTGTCACTGTTGTGACCTTTGGCTCTGAAAATGCTACTCAAAAAACCAAATTCAGTCCTCTTTTTGTGACTATTTATGAAATATGAATCTAATTCTTAAAGAGAAAGTTATGACGATTTTTCCAACGTCACCTATTTGACATGGAATTCGGGAGCCAGCAAAAACCCTAACTTCCTCATATTATATCTCCGAAAATATAGCGAACCAAGATCTAAAATTCGATCACGAGGTTCATCAAGATTTCAGATCAAATGGATTTTAATTTCAGCTTTTGAAGCTTCGCATAAAAAAATTATAGCAAAAATGCCACGATGACCTATTTAAAGCCATAAAATCCCTACTAGAGGAGGATATGACGGTCAATACTTATATGAATGTATTGAGTTGAGAGGGTTCTCAACAAGTGAACACTGGAGGGATTTTAGGAAAAAAAATATTAATTATTTACTATTCAATGACCACATCCAATTATGAGCATCATGCCACAACCCCATAGGGTTTTATCCCACTAATTGGGGTTACTAACTTCAAACGCAAATAACTCTCAAACCGCGAAGAATTGGGAGGCGTACCATATATCAACAGAAACATCTTGATGGGTAGAATCTATAGATAAGATATTTAATGAAAATAATATGATTTGTCAAGTAAAAATTCCCATGCAAGATCGGGGCAGCCCCTAGTGCTGCTTGGGTTGACATCAATGACAACCACTGATCAACACATTAGATTCATCATACCTGGTGTTTCTTGATCTCTTTTAGAAGCTCGATCATTTCCAAGTTGAGTAGAAAAAACATTCATTTTCCCTTAGTTGTTGAACTTGCCATTCCTTTGATTATTGTTGTTGCCCCTGGAATGATTGTGATCGTCATCATGAGATTTGTCCCTTATATTTGGACATTCCCTGGCATAGTGACCAAACTTGTTGCAAACGAAGCATCTTCCCTTCCTTCCATTTTTGAATCTCAATCTTCCTTGACTTTGCTTCTTTAAACCTTCATTGTTCATCCTTTTAGCATGAGCAAAGAATGCAGTAGGATCATTCCTATTTGTAGGCATATCTAGCTCCATCATCCTTGTTTCTTCTTGAGAACATCTCGTTAGCAATTCTTCAAAACCTGGAATCATGTCATTGTTAAGAATAATAGTGTTGAACATGTGCCATTCTCGAGGGAGTCCTCCAAGGGAAATGAGGGTAAGCTCCCTATTAGCAATAGCTTCTCCAACCGAAAGAAGATAATTTTTGTCTTAGTAATCCTCATAAAGTAGGATTAAATGTCTTCATTTCTTCCTTTCTTTATATCCATCAACTTGTTTTTTAGGAAAAGAATTTGATTTGCATTGCTAGATTTAAACATGCCAACCAGCCTGTCATATATATCCTTTGATGTATTCAAATAAGAAATGTAAGCAACTAAATGCTTTTAAATAGAATTCCTGTTGATCTTCTTGGCTTTGAATTCACCTTTCTTGTATTTGGTCTTAGTAGTAGCTGGTGCATTTGAAGGAGGTTCCAGAATATCTCCCTGCACATAATACATGACATCTTGCTCTTCTAAATTCAAATCAAGGGACATCTTCCATGCATGATAATCAGACTTATCATGAATCTTATCATCATACTTGAAGTAGGATGTGGATTCCGTTGAGACTTGTTCTTCATCATTGATTGCTCCTCTTAGTGATTTCTCTTCACTCTTGCTTGGTCTTTGTCTTCACCTCAGCTCCGATACCATGTTAATTTTAAGATAACAATGGTATGTTCTATGCTTAAAGAAATTTTACTTCAATTTCTTTATCAGCCTAGTATCAATATCTAGTTATCAATCACATCAAGATGATAGTAAAATGCAAATAGAACATCAACAATAACAGTAGAAGACTAGCCAAGATAAGAGGACACAAGATGTGGCACTAGTGAGGGAAAAACCCCAATGTGGGGAAACCCTTGATCAATTCTTCTTATAATTCTTCAAAAGTTCAGCAGAGAGAGAGTACAATTTACAATATTCACTTGCCCAATTTGATCAGTCAAAACAGAAGAAACAAAAAGCCCTAATCAAAAAGTCAACACTGGTCAACAAGGCTGAAATAGACCTCCAAAATAGCTTGGTCAACCTTGGTCAACTTGGCCTCCAACAACAAGATAATGCAACCCAAAATAGTCTGAAAATAACCAGTCAAACCTGGTCAACAAAATGTTGAATGTGGAGCCTAATTATCTTCTTTATTATAGGTATCACCGCATTGGACATTGGATCACCACATCCCAGACATTGGATCACCGCATTGGGATGTCTGGGATGTGGTCCCTAGACCCAAGGACAAATTTGTTTTCACCTCGAAATGGCTCTTTAAGATCAAGCATGGAGATGATGGAAGTGCTGAAAAGTTCAAGGTCAGATTTGTTGCTCAAGGCTTCTCTCAAAAGGAAGGTGTAGCTGATGATGAGATATTTGCATCAGTTTCCTGCTACACCACCATCTGTTTGATTATAGCCCTTACTACCTCGCAAGGATGGAATCTTCATCTGATGGATGTCAAGACTACTTTCTTGCATGGTTCACTTAAGGAGGAAGTCTATGTAGAACAAACTGAGGGATTCGAAGTTCAAGATCGTCAGCTACATGTATGCAGGTTGAATAAATCCCTCTATGGGTCGAAGCAAGCACCCTAGGCTTGGTATGAAAGGATCGATATCTATCTAATGAAGCTGGGATTTACGAGAAGTGAAGCTGATCATAACCTTTATTTTAAGGTTGAGAATGATAGACCTCTCATCTTGTTACTCTACGTGGTTGATCTATTTCTAACATGTGCATACCCTTTTATTCATCAATATAAGAGGGAGTTGGCTTACGAATTTGAAATGAAGGGCCTAGGATTGATGCATTATTTCCTAGGGTTGGAGGTCTGGAAAAATCCAGGTGAGATTTTCCTTTCTCAAGGAAAATATATTTTGAAGATACTTGAAATATTTGGGATGGTGGACTGAAAATCTGTGACTACTCCAATGGAACTTAACTTCAAGAAGTTATGTGGAAGTGCTACCTCGCCCGATTTGGGAAATCCTTCCGAGTACCATCAACTCAAAGGGGCCCTAATGTTCTTGGTAAACTCCCGTATGGACATATGTTTTACAGTGAATACATTGAGCTAATTTATGGTTGAGCCTCATCACATACATTGGATTGCTTCCAAGAATCTCTTGAGATATCTCTAAGGCAAAATCACTTATGGATTGAGATACACTACCAGGAATGTGAGGCTCCATGGTTACTCTAATGTAGACTGGGTTGGCAGTGTGGTGGATCGCAAAAGCACATTGGATGTTGTTTCTCTCTAGGTTCTGCTTTGATATCATGGATGAGTAGGAAGTAGAAGTCGGTTTCCTTGAGCACCACTGAGGCTGAATATATTGCTACTAGTTTGGCTTCCTGTGAAGTTGTCTCGTTGAGGAAGCTCTTTAGTGAGTTATTTGGACATGTGTTGGATACCACCGTGATCTTCTATGACAAGTAGAGTGGGATTTGTTTTTACGAGAATCCCGTGTTTAATGATCTCTCCAAGAATATTGATATCAGGTACCACTTTATCCAAGATATTGTACAACGGGGAGCAATAAGGCTCCATCATATTGGGACCGATGAGCAAGTCACTAATATTCTTATGAAGACCCTCAAGAAGGTCAAATTCTTAGCCTTCCATGAATGACTTAGAGTCGTGGAGAGGCCATCTTATGAGGGTTTTGTATGAGATGGATAGTGAGCTCTGGGAGCTCCAAGGGGCTTGGGGTACTTCTTGGAGTAATGAGCGACCATAGGGTGAGTGGTTCACCTTCCCCTAGTAGTGCACGATGTACAGGGTGATTGGTTCACCTTCCCCTTTGATATCCCATGCTGGAATATGCATAGGATGAGTGGTTCACCTTCTCTTATGGCATATGAGCAAGATGAGTTCGTACCGACACATCCTACCCATGTAGTTCAAGACTCATGGGAAGTACCTCTCGTCTGGCCAATGAGTAGGGAAATGAGGATAGAGACCATATGGTCATTACACACATGATTGCCCCATTCTCCCCCAAATGCATCAGGCATGTGAAAATCAATAAGTTGCATCTAACCCTCTACTGTGACCAACCCCTTCTAGGGATGAGGTGATCATAAGAGGTGTTTATAATATATGGCATATACATAGTCAAGCATGCACACAATTGTGGTATACTTCAATTTTTTTTTCATGGTGAAAGTATACACACTCACTAATACACACATATTTAGATGCTAAATATGAAACAAGCTTGACATTTGATAAACATTAAAATAAATAATTGTTTCCACATGCTGACTAATTTCTATGTACATATCACAAAATTGGCGTTGCACACGTGCATGGTGTAATGAAATTGGATGTATAATATCCAAGTACCTTCTTAGATTATGAAATGAAGAACATTGTTGATCCTTATCTGTATGCCACTCTCAACATGTATAAATTTAAATTTTCAACAACTATGGTGCTCTCTTTGTCATTAGCAATGCAATTAAGGTTCTAGGCCACATTTTCCTCATACATCATTTGGGTTTGCTTCAAAGGCAAAAATCTAATCAGTTATAATTGCACAACAGGTTACAAGAAAATTAAAGAAGATTTTGTCAACAACTTGAATGGCAGATCAATTCTTAAAATGGCTTGCCTTATTGCAATTATGCTTCTCACATCTATTTAAAGGTTCCTTTGTGTTATATATATAATCTGTTCAATCCCCTGAGCCAAAAGGTTGCAGATTGGAACTGGTTGGTAATCAAATTAGAGAAAAGAATTACAAACTGGTGCCATCGTTTCTTGTCCAAAGCTAGAAGGCTAGTGCTCATCAAATCAGTCTTGGAAGCTACCCCGGTATTCTGGATGGCATTGTCATGGATTCCCAAATGTATATTGTCTAGTCTCAAACAAATTTGATGTAGATATCTATGGAATGGCTATCAGGACAAAAGAGTTTTTGCATGGGTAAGATGGAACAAGATTGCATTGCCAAAGAAATGGGGAGGATGGGGACTCAAAGATCTAACCCTATTTGCACAAGCCTTGGCTGCAAAAATGGGCTAGACCCTCCTTACCAAACAAAATCTATGGACTTCTGTCTCTTATCATAAATATATTTGGCCACACCAAATAATGGACTGGATAAGGATGCCGCAATGGAAAAGGACAAGCATATCCTCAGTTTGGAAAGCACTTCTTCACTCTCTCCCTCTCATTCGCAATCACCTGGCATGGAGGATATATGAAGGCACAAAAGTGTGCATTGGCCAGGATCCCTAGACAGGGGGTGGAGGCAGATGCCAACTCCCAAGAGAGCTCATCCTATTCTTAAATCAACAAGATATCAGGGTGATTGCTCAAATCGCAGATCAGGAAAATACTTCTATATTCGCTCAAGCATGGAAATCTGCATCTCAGCTAAACCTTCCACCACAATGGCATCATTCTTGGAATAATTATACTACCGCATTGATTGAGTCACACATCTGTATTAAGGATGGACCGGATGAACTCATGTGGTGCATGGTAGAATCCGGAATCTACTCACCAAAGGAAGGTTATATGGGTCTGCTACAAAACAAAAGACCTGAACACATGCAAAGCTGGTGGCAGATCATATGGAAACTGAAATACCCTCCCCGAACCAGACTTTTTTTCTGGTGCATTCTCTGTAACAAAGTACCTACCGGGGACTCTCTCACCCACAAATCCATTTACAGACCTCATTGGTGCATTCTGTGTAAACAAAAAACAGAATCGACTGAGCATCTGTTCCCAAATTGTGACACAACTAAACATATATGGAGATCTGTAGCTGCTGAGATTCGTTTCACTGGCGAATGGAAAGGAGACAGTATTTTAGCAGCTTAGGAAGCCTGGAACAGCTCACACGCAGGATCGAATCTCCCATGTCTACCCTTGATTATCTATTGGGCTATTTGGCTGGCATGAAACAAAATGACATTTGAGGACAGTGTGATCAGGTGGCAGAGCATTACAGCAAAAATTGTTTCCTCCTATCTTGAACTACCAGAATTTACTCCACCATGACCGCGCAGACCTCTTGCTCTCGATCCGATCGACCACACCACTCCATGGGCTTTTTTCGACGGAGCAGCCCAACAACATGGGTGTGGGGGAGGTTTCCTTCTTTACCTCACTAATCACCATTTCTTCAAAGTCAAGCTGGGCTTGGGTGAAGGAATGAATAATTTTGCTGAACTGATCACTCTTCGTCATCTATTACACTTTGCACTTAGCCACAAATGCAGAGATATTCATATTTTTGGAGACTCCAAAACTATTAGTAGTTGGTTCAACAATATCACAATATGCCATGCACACACACTTATAAACATTATGGATGAAGTGAAGCATTTCAAAACACATTTTAACTCCCTCCCCCCCACCCTCCTCCCCCACCCAACGAGGGATCGGGGGCAGCGCCCCTGAAGCTAAAAATAGATGTAAAATTGCCTTATAAAATGTTGTAATTTCGTAGTCAATCTGGGTCGTTCATTAGGCGGAGATCTGACAGTAGAAGTTATGTTTAATTTAGGGTTTTTTGCCCTAGAAGGCAACCCCTCGCTATATATGATGGAATTGTATTGCATCTATGTAGATATGTATTTTGAGTGAGAAAAAGAGAGGAGATTGTGTGAGAGTGAAAAGGGAATTACAATGGATCCGTTGTAGGTTGTATCTCTTCAGTTTGTTGTATAATATAAAAGGACTAGCTATTTCTCCGTAGACGTAGCCCAAATTAGGTGAACCATGTATATCTGTGTCTCTCTTGTTTTATTTGTTTTCTGTGTTTATATTTCTGTAATATATTTTATGTGTTCCATTGCTCTATAATATATAATTTTCTAACACAAAAATCAACACAACAACAAGAATTATGGCAGTCAACATTGGGGTCAAACAACCTTGGTTTTCGTGCCCAAAATTACGGCTTGCCCAAGCATAAGTCTCCCTCATAAAATTGCAGTCAAATAGGTCAACGCTGGTCAAATTCAACCTCCTAAAATTTTGGTCAAATCTAGTCAACGCAGCAACTAGAAAATCATACCTTCTTTCGCACGTGTGGAGAGAGAGAGAAAGACGAATGAAAGTGATGCCAAAATGAGGAGGCACCTTGTATTTATATGCAACGTTTACGATGAATAGATGTCATTGTTGGGCTTCTGAGCCCACATGAGTTTGCTGGCCGACCTTGAAAATTTGTCCATAATCAAAATAAATTCATAATTTCATTTGTGCATGTCAAAATGGGATTATCTTTAGATCAATCCTACACCTCTCAGAGAGAGGAATCCAATAAAAATATGAGATGCCTCATATGAGCTATCCAATGTGAAGTTTGGCCCTAGTTTCAAAAATTAACACCTTCGCTCTAGGATGTGTAATGGTTAAGGTTCGAACTCTCCCTCTGGTTCCACCTATAGAACAGACCAATTAATGACATGATTAGGATATCATATGTATATTTTAAGCAAGGACACATGGAAAACATCATGATTTTTTATTGAATGTGGTAAGGCCAATTTGTAAGCCACTGGTCCAATCCTTTCTAGTGCTTCATAAGATCCACAAAATCGTGGTGCTATCTTGGCACATGACCCTCCTCAAGGAGATTTTCTTAGGTTTAATGCAAAAATATACAAGCTCCCCAACTTGGAACTCTTTATGCACTCTATGTTGGTCTGCATAATTATTTTTTCGGTCATGTGTTGCCTTTAAATTTCTCTTATGGTCTGCACTTCCTATTCCATTTCTCTCAACATTTCAGGCCCAATTAGAACCCTACTCACAAGATCACTCCAACTAATATGAGTGTTGCAACTCCTCCCATACAATGCCTCAAAGGGGCTCATCCTCATAGATTCTTAATACCCATTATTTCACGTGAAATATACAAGGGGGGGTACTCTTCCCATTTCTTTGGCTAGTGCATCACATATGTCCTCAACATATCCTTGAGGATTCTGCTTGTTATTTATGTTTTTCCATCCGTTTGTGGATGATAAGATGTATTGAAGGTTAATTTTGTCCCCAAACCTAAATTCTCACCAAAATGTTTATGTTGACTTAGCATCTCTATCTGAGATGATTTTCTTGGGAACTGCATGCAGTCTCATAATATCTCAAATGAAAATTTGGGCTACTTTGCTGGCTGAATTGACTGCTACAAAGTGAACCACCTTGCTCAATTTTTCAATTACCACCATAATTGCATTGTGTTGTTTGGATGTCCTTGGAAACCCTGTACTAAAATCCATGGATATCACTTCCCATTTCCATTCTATAATGGGAATAGTTTGTAATAATCATGTTGGGTGTTTGAATTAAATCTTCACCTGTTGACACTCCATACACTTTTCAACAAAGTCTATTAATTCCTTCTTCAAATTAGGCTAGAAGTAAAAATTCTTGATGGTCGCAAGGGTCTTCTAATATCTACGATGGCCCGAATATGGTTTGTTATGAACTCCTTAAGCATGAGATTCTTCAATTCACTATTTTTTTGTACACAGATTCTATTTATGAATCTAATCAAGCCATCTTTTGAGAGGTGATATTCCTCGTTCTTCTCTCTCTTGTCAGCTTGTTGTAACACTTCCTTTATTTGATATTATTTTTCATCATACTATCCTACATTTTAATTCATTCTCCAAGGTTAGTTCCATAAGAGCTTAATCTTGTCAAGTGATTTAATTGCACTTCTGATAAGTGCATTCACAACCTTGTTTTCCATTCCCTTTATATTTTTTATTTCAAAGTGAAATTAATTAGGTGTTTCTAGCCA
This sequence comes from Pinus tabuliformis, assembly GCA_031772625.1. Classification (NCBI taxonomy): domain Eukaryota; kingdom Viridiplantae; phylum Streptophyta; class Pinopsida; order Pinales; family Pinaceae; genus Pinus; species Pinus tabuliformis. The sequence goes on along the minus strand of CM062810.1, from coordinate 661,040,415 downwards.
CCTACCTTGTCTCACATTTAATTTTGGTTTATCAAACAAGTACTTCAACCCTCCATGATCAGTGATTAATGTGAATTTTTTGCCATGGAGGTAATTCCAATGGTGACTAGCTCTAGATCATAAGTCACATAATTTAATTCATGTTCTTTCATATTTCATGACTCATAACAAACCACTTGCCCTTTTTTCATTAAGACTCCACAAGCCCTTCTTTGTAGACATCGATATAGACCACAAAGTCCTTTTTTGGGTCAACAATCCTTTAGACTGATGCATTGGTAAGATATTTGTTTCAACTGATGAAAACTTGCAACACATTCAACTGTCCACTCAAACTTCTTTCCCTCTTTTTGTAAGGTGGTGATTGGATGGCCTATCTTAGAGAAAATTTTGATAAATCGTCTATAGTAGTCGGCCAATCCCATGAATGATCTCATTTTTGTTACATTTTTTGGTACTAGCCATTCTATTATGGCTTTAATATTTTCTGGGTCTACTGCTATTACATTTTTGGAGACTATGTGTCCCAAACAATGAATATGAGGTAAGAAAAAATCACACTTGATCAATTTTTCACAAATTTTATGCTTTCTTAGTAGTTTTAGTATTGCAACTAATGTTCTTCATGGTCTTCGTTGGTTTTTTAATAGACAAATATGTCATCAACAAATACGACCACAAATTTATCTAAATAAGGGCACAACATGTTATTCATTAGACACATAAATGTGGCAGGGACATTTATGAGTCTGAAGGGGAACACTCCAAACTCATAATGCTCGTACATTGTTTGAAACTTTGTTTTATAGATATTTTTCTCCTTGATGTGCACTTAATGATACCCTAATTTTAGATCCATTTTGGATAAGACCACTTGCTCACCTCCACTGGTTGAATAAATCATCAATTCGTAGCAATGCGTATCTATTTTTTATGATCACCTTATTTAATTTCCTTTACTCAACGCATAATCTGAGTGTGTAATCCTTTTTCTCTACGAATTGAGGCTCCCCGTGAAGATACACTTGATCTTATGTAGCCCTTATCAATCATCTCCTTTAATTGCAATTTTAGTTCTACCAACTCAAGAGTACTCATCCTATATGGTGCCTTGGATGTCGGTGATGTTCCAAGCATCAACTCAATAGAAAAGCCTACCTCCCTATGAGGGGGTAACCCCGAAATGTCTAGAGAGAATACACCCTAATATTGTCGTAGAACAAGATATTTATTCAAGATCTCATTATCTTCTTTCCCTACCATGTTGTAAGCTTCCACGCCACTAGAAGTATATATAGAAAATAGGGTACACCATTTTCTAAGGCTACACTAATCTTGCATAGTTGAGATTGATCTCACTAACATGGGTTTCTTATTTCCTTGCAATATTATTTTCCCTAGTCTCGCCTAGGCTTTCAATACCTTTCTCGCAACAATCTAATTTTTTGTATGGGAATATAGTGAATCCATACCTCGTAACATATTATATACACCCAAAGGGAAAAAATTGAGATTTTATACTATTAGCATGCCATTAAGCTCAAATGCACATGATTTCACCCATTGACTTACTCTTCTTTTTGTCCTTGTAGCTAACTGAATCAGCCATGCTTTTGCATGCATTTCTTTAGCTAAATGGCAACGTTCCACAAGTTCATGACTAATATAGCTATAGTTATATTTTAGGTTTAATTAAAATGGAAGCAACTTGATTACAAATCTTACTTTCCATCTCAATGATGGAGGCCTAATGGTCAACCTGTCTATTGTCAGCGAATGCATATATCCTATTTATACTCTAAGCCACTTCCCTCGCCATATGAGCTTCTTGTTTATTATAGATATTTGGCCTTGTATCCTTCTGATGTAGGAATTCTATCTTGCGGTTATTTCCTCCACATATCCAACATTTGAAATACTACTTTTTTTCCATTTTATTCTATCCTTCTACAGGTTGATACACATATCTTCTTTCTATTGACTTAAATTTTGGTTGAGGTTGGATTGTACTGCCTTAGGGTGCACCTCCCTTTTTACATGTAATTTGTGTTTTTCTTCCTTTCTTATTCCATCCTTATTTGTTTTTACTACTACCCCATGGCTTCCAACCATTTTTGAATATTTTTCTGCGTCTCAATTGTTCATAACAATGCTTTAATTTTTTGATGGCATCTTCTAGTGTCTGTGTTTCATCCAATTCAATATGATATTTGAAAGACAAAGGTATCCCAATGACAAACCTTTGGACTTTACCTTTCTCATCCTTTTAATAAGGTCCATATCTCAATACCTTTAGGAACTTGGTGATATATTCATGATCTGACATTTGTCCCATCCTGAGCTCATAGAATTCCTTTTCCTTGTTGTCAAAATATCTTTCTGATAAGTATTTTTTCTAAAATAGCTCTACGAATTTGTACCAGGTCATATTTTCTTCTTGTATGCTTTTCACATTTTTCACATCCTCCCACCATATATCATCTTTTCCTTTTAAGTTGAATGTATCCAGCCTACCATTCATATTCTCAAAATAACTATGAATTATGAAGAACATCTTCATCCCTAGTAACCAAGCTTCTGCATCTTCAAACTTTTTTCTTTCATCATCAAAAGTAGGGGGTTTAGCCTTCTTAAATTCTTTTGGCATGTGACCCGCCTCCACTTTGTGTTGATAATGAGGCCTCATAGGAGAATAGTCAAAGTGTTATTTATAAGTACTAGCTCCCCTCTTGGGGATACTTTCTAGATTATCTCCTCTCCTTGTATCATCACTTTCTCATATATGTCTCTTCCTAGATTGGATTCCATCTACTCCATTTGTTTCTTCCTCCACTTCCTTTTTCCTTTGCCTACTTCTAAGGTTAGTTTCCAGTACCTATCACCCTTTCCTCTACAATTATCAAAGGCTTTGAAAAATGGAAGCATTGACCTCGTCTTGCCCTTCTTATGCCTTGGACAATTTTTCACTATCAACTTTGTAACTTCTTAATTCGACCTTCATACTTCTAAGTGTGTCTACCCAATCAAGAGAGTCCCCCTCTCCATTTTGCTCAACAGACCTCTCCCATCTAACCAATCTTTCTTCTAGCTTATGCTGGGATCTATCAGAATTGTACTCAACCATTTGGTTGCTCATTTTCGTTTGTGGGTGTCAATGATGTATTAACATCATATGATTGTTAGATACATTGAAAAGAGATGCATCCAATTATTATCTAGAGTTATAATTACTAGCTCAAGGTATTAGGGTTTTAGTGTGTCTATGCATGTATAAGATCAAGTAGTCATATAATTATTTATTTTTGTCTGAAGGTCAAGTGTTGGAACCTGGGCTCTGATACCACTTGTGAAAATCCCTTTCTCGGGTTGAGGTGATCATAACAAGTGTTTATAATATATAGCATATACATAATCAAGCATGCACACAATTGTGATATACTTTAGTTTTTTTTTCATGGTGAAGGTATACACACTCAATAATACACTCATATTTAGATGCTAAATATGAAACAAGCTTGACATTTGAAAAACATTAAAAGAAATAATTGTTTCCATTGGCTGACTAATTTCTATGTACATATCAAAAAATTGGCGTGCACACATGCATGGTGTAATGTAATTGGATGCATAACAAACAAGTACCTGCTTAGATTGTGAAATGAAGAACATTGTTAATTCTTCTCTTTATGCCACTCTCAACCTATAGAAATTTAGTTTCAAAAATTATGGTTCTTTCTTTGTCATTGGAAATGCAATTAGGGTTCTAGGCCACATTTTCCTCATACATCATTTGGGTTGCTTCAAAGGAGAAAATCTAATTTGTTATAATTACACAAGAAGTCATAAGAAAATTAAAGAAGATTTTTTCAACAACTTGAATGACATATCAATTCTTGAAATGTCTTGCCTTATTGCAATTATGCAGGTCACATATGTTTAAAGGTCCCTTTATGTTATATATATATATATATATATATATATCCAATTTGTTTATATCATGTTGGACTAGTAGGTAGAATTAATAGGAACTAATAACTTGCCCATTATTTTTTTTGAAGGTTCATAAACAGTTTCCACAAGCTAGCCCTCAAAAGGACATATTAACATTCTACTTAATAAATTTTCCCTCATAACCAACAATTCTTCATATAGTTTGAGAGACTTTGGTATGGTTCCCTATCTAAAAATTTATTATGTAATTCTAAGGCTTATGACACAACTCCTTCTCATTGAGCATAAATTGGTGCCATGTTTATCTTTTGGCTATCAATATACTCTATTACTATCATTATCTGCGTCAAATTTTGTAACTCTTACCCCACCAATACTAACAGCTACTAAATGAAAGCCAAATTTCTCTATAAACCAAGCTCAATTCTGATGTTGAATTTTACAAACAATGTATGAAAATAGAAACAATGGTTGTACTTATTTTTACTACCTCATTTATATCCTTGTCTTTAGTTACTAGCATGTGAAAACCATTTCACTAATATTCTTTCCCTAGTTTTGTCTTTACAATGGTATTTGTCTTTGTTATTTTTGTTTCCTCGATGAGGAATCCTACAAATTTTGGAAATGGATAAGTACCCTTGGCCGGTGCACTTAATTAGCTATAAAAAGAGTGTAGCAATGTTTCATTTTCTAGGTCAAAGTTATGACAAAGTTTCGATTCTCACTAATTCTTGTGGATGTTATCTTACACACATAATTATTTATGCATGAATCTTCTTACTCTTATATTTTTGAACTCATACAATGAGATCAAGAACAATTTCCAACTCCCCTACAGGCATAAAAACATTTATGTATTTTGATGTGGCTACGAATAGGGAAAACAAACATTCTTAGGTCTTTCATGAAACACATTAACATCTTTGTTACTTTGAGAGAGAATCTCTACTACAATATTTAATAGTTGTAGGGTGAGTTCATTGAAACATGATGCACAATGGCCATGACTCTGTATGGAGAATTCTTGACAACCCTACTACAAGTTTATATAGACCAATTGAAAGTCCTTTTAATACCTTCTGGTTCATTTACATTATTACTATTAGGTACTATAGTTCTCATTAACGCAACAACACAAATGCATCGTATATACCATGATAACATCAAAGTGTTCGGTATTGCATTAGAAGTTTGTCATCTCCTCCATCAAAGAACTACAATTCTTCTCTGTGTATTGTTTTAGTAATAAGTGCTCTGATAATAAATAAGTCAACCCTCAAAGACTTAAAAAAAATAAAAGAACCAGTTCCAAGCCAATAGAAATGAAGGTAACCATATTTGAACTATGAAAGGTAACTATCAAACTTAGGAACATAATTTCTTGGAGATTCTTTGTAAGCCATATTACACTACAATCATTATTTGTTTGCAATAGAGGAAGGTTGCATTAAACATAATAGACCTAAACTTGCTCGAGCACTATTGTTCCCCTAAAATTTCATTAGGATCTCCAAGTTTATGGGTGGTGGGACAAGGTCTATAATTCTCTTCCCAACCACAGACAGACTACCAGCATACACTACAAGTAGTTTTTGACCCCAAGATTTGAAATATTGACACATACCCCAAGCTTTGAAAGTTTTTCTAGAGGTCTAACACCTCCAACCACTAACCACTAAGGGACTCTAGAGGCATAATCCTCCACCCACTATATAGTTCTGAGGAGTCCAACCGCTTGACCAAAAATTCAACCACAAATCATGGAGATAAGTGCATACTTAGCTACAACCAAACTAGAACATTTGTTCCTCTGCTATGAAGTGTATTTTTCTCTGTTGTATATGTCTCCCTTTCTTTTCTCTCTATTGGCTTTTGCTCCTTCATTTCCTTTCATAAGTAAATGTGTGTGTGTGTGTGTGTGTTTATGTTATATTTTATATTTTTACAATAGTCTTTATATGTATGAGTCACCTTCACCATAATATTAACATTACTTATCCAAGGTTTACACATATATGACTATAATTATGAAATTGAGCATAAAAACATTTATGACCACCCATGATGGTCATAATACTCCAGTTCCATCTACCCATCATCTTGAACACGAAACTTATTAGATCATGATGATAAATTATGATGAAGTCAACCTCTCCACTTGGCCATGTCAATATGATCCTCCTCCTGAGACGCAACCAAAACTGACCACGGAGCTTCTATAATCATCAAATGGTACCCTACAAATCCCTCTACCAAAGGTGGAAGTTCCTCCTACGACCACCAAGGTCACATTACCTCAAAAATGCTACCAACTCCCAGGTCTCCCATCGTTATAACGTAGTAGATGATTTAGCATAGTCTCCTACTTCCATGTCAGTGTTGTAAGTCCTCCAGATGTGTTCTTCAGAACATAAGGCTCTACTATCTACTTTGGATGTTCTGGATCCTTCAAACGATCGTATGGTTGTCTTTGATGTTGATAACACAGATAATCCTCTTCTCATGCCATCAATTGCGTTCAAGATCCTAGTCTCCATTAAGAACGTCATTGTTCAGTGGTGTATCACTGACAAAGGGGCATCCACATATGTGATGTCCTCCCAAGCCTGGAAGCAACTTAGATATTCGTATCTCTTACCATCTACCATCGCAATTCATGCGTATTACAGTTTCTCCTTGCAATCTTTAAGATTGTACTTACCCATCACGTTGGTCGACAAGCAAGTCATGATCAACGTTGAGGTTATTGACACCCCCTTAAACTATAACCTCTTTCTAGGATGTAGTTTCATGTATGCCATGAAGGCAGTATGTTCCTTTGTCTAATGTACCATGAGCTCCCCTTATAACGGGAAAATTGTCACCATTGATTAGTTGACATACATAAATTTGATAAACTTAAAGCCTATGTGTCTTTGAGACCTATTCAATCAGTTCCAATTGCCCCTTCCATTGACTTAGTTGCATTACAACCTAAAAAAGAGTTTGCACCTGTTATGAAAGAAACTAGAGAGGGGATTAAAGCTAAGAAGAAAGTGTGCAAGGATAAGCCAACTTAGGAAGCGGCCACTCAAAGTTATGCACCTAATCCTACTCCATCATGTGAAATATGTGATCTTTATGGCCACACCACCAATAATTGTCCCACTCTCCCAAAGGTTCTTGAGGTGCATGTACTTTTGCTTGAATCATCTAAGAAGAACAAAGGCTTACACATGAACCACCCTTGCACTTTGTGCAAAACGTACAATCATTATTCGCATCACCCCTCTCATCTCTCCCATTTTTTGATACACTCATCCTTCTTTGTGATATAGATGTCGCTACCACCTCTCAGGTTGTCCATCATTATAATAGAATCCATATCGCAAATAACATCTATAATTTGTTGAAGAATGAAGAACAATGAGGGAATAATGATTGTATGTTTTGCACAAAGTGAAAGTGTGGTTCATACATAAGCCTTTGTTATTCTTAAATGATTCAGGTAGAGATACTTGCACCTTCAGAATGTTCTCATTGGAGTTCATCCAAGGAAATTAAACCCATTAATTGAGGAGAGTGGAACAATTATTGGTGGTGTGACCATAAATATCACACAAAGCACATGGTGGAGAGGGCTTATGTGTAGAAGTTTGAGTGGTCACTTCTTGAGTTGTCTTATCATTTCCCCCTTTCTTCTTGGGATTTCCCCGCCCTCTCTAGTTGCTTTCACAACAAGAGAAAACTCTTGTTGAGTTTGTAATGGAACAAAAACAATAGAAGGTGCAGTTGAAATTGGTTGAATAGGTGTCAAAGCCACATAGAGCTTAAGTTTTTCAGGAGGAGTGTTAGTAGGAGAATCCATGTACCAAAGTAGAATTTCCAATGTAAGATTTGGAAAACTTAGCATAGCCATCATTTGTGTGGTGAAGATTTGGAAAACATAGCATAGCCATCATTTGTGTGGTGACTATTCCTTATGGTGGAAAAAGGAAAGGTATCTGAACAAATGGATGATTCTCAGTAGGGATCCCTCCCAAGACATTAGTTGAATTTGGAGCAACATAGTTGGTCGTTAAGAAGAGGTACTAGGTTGATAAGTAGCTCCTGACCCTTGGAGCATGCAAACATGTGAAGTGCTAGTTTATTCAAAACAAGCAGTGGGCCGTCATATGCCCCAAGCGAGGAATATTTATAGACTCTAAGATTGATCTCAATAAAGGAATCCATTGTATCATTTCCATCCATCGAGGAAATGGCATTCTTAGGAGGAGCCTTAATTTGAGGATCATAGTAGGTCAATTTATTAATAGCAACTATATTCCCTTTATGAGGGGACATCATGATATGATAGATAGAGGAGCATACTACCTTCATGGCATACATGAAAATATGTCCTAGCAAGAAGTTAGTCTAAGGGGGTGTTAATAACCTTAATGTCGATTAAAACTTGCTTACCAACCAATGCAATGAGACAATTTTGGTACAAGCCTACAGGGTGTGAGGGACAATCATCATATGCATGAAGGGTGATGGTGTATAATACAATATCCAAAGATTTGAGTCACTTCTATACTTGGGCATACATAACGCATGTAGATGCCCCTTCGTCAATGAAACATTGCTAAAAATGACATTCTTAATGGGTACTAGGATTTATAAAGCAATTGATGGCGGGAGACAAGGATTATCTACCTTATTAACATCAAGGACAATCATATGATCGTCCAAAGGATTCAAAGTGGCCGAAGAATATAGTAGAGCCTTACGTTGTGAAGGACATCTCTGAAGGAATCCCAGTGCTGACATGGCAACAAAAGACAGTGGAAAATCGTCTACTATGTTATAATGACGGTGATATTAGGAGGAATTTCCACCTTTAGCGAAAGGATCTGTAGGCTACCATCTGATGATGATAGAGGCTTTGTGTGGTCGATTTCAGTTGCATCTTAGAAGGAGGATTATATTGATGCAAGCAAGTGGATAGGTTGACTTCATCAAAATTCATCATCAAAATCTGATAACTTCAATGTTCAGGTTGATGTGTAGATGGAATTGGAGGATTTGGGTGGCCACAGACCCTTGGGTATGGAATGGATTCCTAAGGACTGCATGTTGCATAGAGGGAGGAGTAGAAGTAGGAACATGTTGCTTCCCTTTAGATGCAGCTTCTTGATATTCCCATGTCTCACGCATTTAAGAGAGAACAAGAAAATCTTTTGTAATGGTCATATGTACCATAACATGCACAATTGTTATTCGTGCAAAGAGCCTTATTTTTCTTGGGTTAAGTGGCATGTTGTTTGGTTGCGGTATTAGATTTTTCACCATGGTTAGCACTAGGTTGTAGGCATTTGTTGCCTGGATTACCCTAAGGTTATTGATTATGCTTGCCTTTCTCTTTGTTAATTTTCTTCTAATTAGGGGGATTGGAAACATTTTACTGAGCATATTCTTGACCTTTTTGAGGTGGTGGTTGCTAAGGCAGATGAGACTAAGGCATGGGAGGTTGATGTGCTAGTGTCGTATGGGGCCAGAGCACTTGGTAGTGCACAAGGATAATAAGGATTTGTGGTCATGTTCTAGTAAGTACGCATAGTACTCGTTGGTGCTAGCACAGGTTGATGTGAATGAGTATATGCGTAAGAGGTACTCATGCATTGTTTTAAAGTAAACTGTGAAGAATTCGGGGGAGGATAAGTGTAAGTGGTACTAGCCCCCCTAAGGATTGGCCATATCCCATTTGTCTGCATGGATATGGAAAAGGTTGATGGTAAGAAATGAATCTAATCATGACATCTACAACATGAGATGCCCTTTGTGTAGCAGAAGCACTAGGGCGAGGAAATTAGGAAGGACAATGTTAAGGTAACTTGACTAGGCATAAAATAGGGCATATTGCATTACCTTTTGGATGGTCACTTCCTCGGTTCTTGGAATGCAGATTTGACACCGTGTCCATGGGAGGAAGTAAGGATTTCAAGAACCAATCCAAAAAGACATAGTCATCAAATTTTAGAGCTTTGCACAAGCTCTGCCTCCTGCACCACTCTTAAATGTGATCAGGGATATTGGTAGAAGAGGTTTGGTGACAGGTGGTCAAGAGTTTGGTGCTAGTTATTGATAGGTTCATGTGTTATCTCCTAGAGTGAGACCATGATTATTACTAGTGTTTCTACTAGCATTTACACCAGCCATGGTAGTGGATCGGGGTTCAAAGGTTCAAAAGTAAAGGAAGATCTTGATGACTTAGAGGAGCTAGAGTCTGAAGGTAGACTTGGGGGGAGTTTAGTAGGTGTAAGTGCATGTTCTAACGGAACTTAGGATGAAGATTGTTCATTTTTCACGACTGATGCCTAGGGGGCATAATGGTGTCTAAACAAAAATGACTCTATAAGGATAAAGGATAAGGATAATGAAATAAAACAACAAAGAGCAAGAGGAACACTATGTCCAGTGTTGGAAAGTGTATTATAACTACGATCTATTACTATTCTAAATCAGGTAGCCTCATCTGATAAAAGAAAAAATGACTCGTAGCCTAAAATATATGCTACACCTCATACAAGTCGTAAGCTATGTTTTGATGGCCTTCTAAACAACCCGTCTCTTGGGCGGTCAGAATGCAAGCAAGGATGAGTGAAGGTATGGAATAGTTATGGTTGCTTCCCATAACCACCACCTATAGGGTATTTTAACCTAGAGTGATATGCCACTAGGGTTATCTTTTTCCTATGGGGGGAGTGAATCTCAAATTCTAAGTATTAGCTACGAATCGAATTCCCTACCAGGAGGAGTTAGGAACCTTAAGGGGAACCACCAATATCCTTGTTCTAAGCCTCACTGCCTTCATGAGTTTGTGCTTAGCACTGGATTTGGACCACTAGATGATGGAGGGTTTCAAGCTTCCAAATTGTCAAACAACTATGTTTCAGATGTATAGTGATTGGTGGGCATTATTTGGATGCCTAGCCCAACAATCCTAACATAACTAATAGATTATTTTGTGTAGTGTCCAAGTGGGCTTAAATTTATGTGAGTTAAATTCATGGTTGATTTTAAGTTCTTAGCTTGGCAGTTTGAACTAAGCACCCATTTACTTAAGGGTGTGAAAGTGTGTGCATGTGAGTATGTTGAGACTGCTTTGTATGAAAAATAAATGATGCTAATGGAAAATAAATTGCAAGAACTGAAAAACTAACTGTAAATAAATAGAAAGTAAATCAGAAGTTGACAATAGACTATTTCCCACCCCAAAAACGCTTAAAAGTAGCACAAGAGAGGCTCAATGAATGGCAATAGGAGGCTACACTATGGGGACTGATGGATTATAATAAAAATGGGATTAGATCTATATCATTAAGCCAACCTACAACATAAAATGACAACAAGGAAACACCAAATTCCTAGTTGTAAAAAGACTATAAACAAGCCCATAATGAAAAAAATGTAAAATAACTATAAATGGAGAAACAAAAAAGGGCTAAAGATGAGCACAATTTTAGTTTCAAAATCTGATAAGTACTAGATATATAGACTTGGAACAACCTTTGGTGATTGAGGTTTTCAGTCCTAAACACCAGACTCCCAATTCAAAATACCCCTCTTTCTTCACTGGAGGTGTACTTAAAACCCTAGAAGGGCTTTCGTCCTTCCTCTAAAAGTTGGGAAATACGAATATATATATATATATATCTTAATGTGAACTATAAAAGAAAGTACCCTAACCTATTAACAAAAATGTAGAATTGAAAAATAACAAAAACTACCAATTTTTTTTTTTCGAGTTGTAGCAGAAAACATACATGTTCTTACGTTGGAGTGTATAAAATAACCCAAAATCTGCATTGGTTACCTCAAAAGCTCACCTGAAAAGTGTGTTGGTACCCCCTTCACTCTTGGTCCTAGGGTTTAACCAAATCTCATTGTCTCCTATTTGACCGGTACCACATTACATGATGAGAATCATCACACAACTTTGTAACAACTCGTGTTTTAGATTTAATAGGGTTTTGGCTTACGTTTGGGGGCATTTCTCTTCACATTTATCTATGAATTTACTCTTTGATATTTCAACTATGTCATACATGAATCTGAATAATGATTAAAATTACATAATGTATCTATGGTCCATTGTTTGTGTTCAAAGTAAGGGATAATAATCATTGTGGAATGTTTTGATGTATGCAGTAACTCTCTTGTTCCACACATAACTGCATTTTTTTATATCATGAACGAAAGGTCTCTTTCAAGTATGTCTTATGTTCGATTCTATCTTTGGACTCATTGGCTTTGATACACATACTCTTGTTTTAGGATATAAGTGAATATTTGTAATTATTTTCTAGAGTAAGAATAATTTCATGTTTTTCATGTTTCCAAGTTTTTCATCAGATACATTGTTATCAATCTGTTTTGAGTATATATCGAACATAATCTATTTGGTGGTTTGGTACTTACTAGCATAATCCTTCTCTTGAATACTAGGATGTCTTAGTCAAAACTTAGTTTACAGTCTATCAAAGGATCAAGATATTGTTGGTGTTATTGTTGACAATTTTAAAGCACGTATAGAAACTTGTAATGAATGATCCTGAGGTAGTGAATGTAGTGGGATGGGTGCAGTAAAAAAAATGCCAAATGTGTTTGTCTAAAATGTTTTGAGTTAAATGAAATAAAATTGCAAATACTCTTCTTGCTATTACAACTTGCATTGGAAAGGCCAAAGTTAATCAATATATTAAAAAAAAAAACCTGAATTTTGGTGGTTATAGTAATGGAATATTCTAAGCCAAGTATACATGTTTTTACTATGTATAAAAATACATACTATTATTCTAATGATTTACTTTTTAGTGTATATATATGATATACCATGAAGAAATCTTGATGAATACTATTATGATTTTTATGTCAACTTTGATGTAAAATTTAGACGTGCTCAGAGTTCTCATAATTATGTTTGTATAATGAGAAGTGAATTAAATATCTTCTCGTTAACCCTGAGATGGAAATCCCACCTCAAGCCAATGTTGAGATTGGAACCTCAATCAAGCAAGCTACATTATGTCCCTTAAGAGAAATGAAATACATCTTTAAGGATTGGATCACTAGCCAAGGTCAAAGGTCAAAAAAATGAACAAAGTCAAGGAAGAGAGTTGGAGAAAAGGAAGGAACAAGATTTAAATGTCCAATTCAGTGTCGTGCATAAATGAACAAACCTCGATATTATGAAATAAGTCCAAAAATCCAAATTACCAGAATTCACAGGTCAAGATGGGGGTTCCATAGCAGAAGCTTGGGTGATCAGTGTTAAGAGAGCACTAAAGGCATAGTCTTCAAGGGAAAAGACCCAGATAGCAATGAATCTTCTCAAGAGAAAAGATTTATTATGGTCGGTAAATGAGGAAACTAAGATGCATGTCACCCCATTTCAAGTTACTTGGGAGATGTTAGAAGAAGTCTTTAAACCCAGGTACTTGTCAAAGGAATACAAACACCAACAAATAGGGGCCTTCCATGAAGTACGACAAAATGGTAAATCAATCGAAGACTATGAAGTTGAGTTCTATGCATTGGTCCATCATGTGGCCTATATGGTAGATGATAAATGTCAAGCTGAAAGATTCCTACATGGGCTCAACCCTTTGGTTCAAGCAGAAGTTTCCATGTGGAAACCCACCACTGTGGCAACAACCACTAGTTTGCGCAAACAAGTCCAAAGGATGATAAACATGAAAAAACAGATAGAGGTTGATAAAAATACATAGAATGTACCCCCCCAAGGTGGGATTAACCAAAAAAGGGGGGCACCCATATGGTTTCCTGGGAAGATGAAACAACATTGCCAAAATTGTTAGCACAAATTCTAGGGGGCGTAAGGGTTAACCATATTTAAAAGGAACTAATGATAAAGGCAGAGGAGTTGGTGGCCAAGGTCAAGGATGCAGTGAGAATTGAGGTCAAAAAGAGTGTTGGGAATGTGAAGGTTGAAATTATATAAGGAATTTTCCAAAGTATCAAGCAAATGAGGACCCAAAGTGTTGTACCCTCCTCTTCTTTCCTCTTATTCTTTGTATAGCAAAGGGGTTGAGGTGCAAAGCATAACATAGTTTGGAGCCATTTTTAGAGTATAATGTGAGCTCAAAGACCATATCAAAACCATTCAATCAGAACGTGCTCAAGAAGAGCTTTCCAATAGTATAAAGAAGACTGAAAATGGTATCCTAGATCAAAAGATAGGGGCAGTCAAATTTAAGCCTATAAAAGTCAAAATCTCATAGACCCCGCGACCCTAAAATCCCATAACACATCGGAGAATCAATTTCAAAACACTTCGGGGAACAAGGACCAGGGATATGTTAATTGTCGGAGGGAGGGTTGTCTACTGATGGAATCCCATAATAGAAATTAGAGGCATAGACCCTGTGACCCCAAAACCTCGTAATCTCTAGTTAAATGAATTTTCGAAGGCACCAGGATTAAACCATTTATGGAGAAATTGCTCGCATGACTAGGTCTGGGGGTCCTTCTCTGTCTCCTCCAACCAGAGAGGTTGCAATATGTCATTGGGAAAAGGTGACGTCAACAACCACCCACTAAGAGATGGACACGTGGTAGGCAATTTTGAAGTTTTCAAGTACCCAAAGGGCCCATATATGGATGACACTTGGACCAATCATAGGTCGACACATGGCTTGGTTAAAGAAAACATGATGTCATCCAGATGACATACCTCAGAGGATCGGAAGCCCGTAATAATTTCAAATTATATTTCAAAAGGAGCTAGGCCTCTGGGGACCAGAGCACCAGGGCATCAGGGTTCAAGCTCACAAGTGAGGAAGACCTAAGCAACACCGCTTTCAAGCGTGCAAGAGTCGCCAAGTGGCAATGGGCCTTCCCCCACTTTAAGAATAAAAACAATTAAGAAACAACTACCTAGGGAGGTGGATCATCATCCATTCTGAAGTTGCCTTGCCCAGGAGAAGCTTTGGTGGTAAAAAAAGCACAGAAATTAAGCCAACGCTTGCCTCCAAAAAGTCAGATTCAATAAAGTATATAGTGCAAATCAACAATTGTGATTAATTCCGAGGTGTTGAGCCTAGCCTCTAAGTCCAACACAGGCACCCCATCGAAGGAGATAAAAATTGGTCTGCCAACTATCAGACTAATGTTGCAACCATGTCAGCAACAGGGACCACTATCAGGCAAGTGTGGCAAGCGAGCACAAAACTGTTTGATACATCGCCCTCCTCCTTCATCCTTCGTCCAATCCAACTCCTCCACGTGTCTCCCTCCACACCATCCCTCCCTTTTTCCGCCTAAAATCCCCGTGAACCAACCATTGCACCATTGTAATTTGAACTCATCTATTTAAAATTGTTTTGTATCAAGCCATTACATATGTTTGTTGCTACCTTCGATTGACTGCCAACCAAAGTGAAGACCTTTGTGCACTCATAGTGTTCAATTCCCTTCACTTACTAAGAAAAACTCCATGACCCTCGTCAGGAAGAAATGAAGAAAGCCAAAGGGAAATCGAAAGCACTTGTGCAACAATTACTAGTGGATAGGAAGTTCCACACTCGAAAGGGCACCACGATTGGTTTGTTTTCAGCCAAAGCCTTTAGATAGATGTATCACTTGTTAGGCCCTCAATGCGTCTACGACAAAAAGTATGTGAAAGACTTCTTTAGAAAGCATGAGGATCCAACTGATTCCATTAAAGAATGGAGAAGTGACTCGAACAACCACAAAAAGGAGCAAGATGTTAAGTACTCTATAGGTTCACTTGCTTCTCCTTTCAGTCAAGTAGATCCCATGCTTTGTAGGCAACATGCATTTCCAAATGTCTCCAAATTTCCTAATTGTTAAGTCCCTTTGATTGATGGGGATTCTGAGGGGTACACCTTTGATTGGGCCACCATATTATCAAATAATCTAGACAAACACATTTTAGCTTTTTGCTCCTCCCACGGTGTCTCAAAGAACAAAATTCCTTCCTTATTATATGTCAGCATCCTATGTCATGGACTCCCTCTGTTCCCTCACCAGAATGTCTCGGGAAGCTATGGAAGACCTTAGGAGGATTGGGAACTGGTTTGGTGAAGATCCATTCACCTATATCAAAGTCTTAGACAACCATGTACCCCCACATGTCTACCACTCTACGTTCCAGACAAGCTGTTATGCAGGGAGGTAGCATATCAAACAGTTGGCCATGGAATTACCAAAGCATCGAAAGACTCCAACAAGAAGGTATGGCCCTAATTCCCTCTACCTTTTGAGATCTTCTCTTTGGCCAACTACGGACATGTTGAGAAGGAGCTCAAGCCTATGGAAGTATTAAATTTAGCCACCATTCCAAACAATTTCTATGATCTAGATGGAGTAGCAAAGCAAGTGGCCCTAAGCTCTCGTGTCAGAAGATTCCTCCACGAAGAAAACAAGTTTGATGACTTGTTCGCCGAAACAACTTCTTATGGTTCAATTTTGAAAAAGGTGACTGAATAATTATTGGTTCAGGAGCGAGAACAGTTCCTCGCCTTCAGAGATGCAAGACTGGATACTTTACCACTAAATTTGTTGTAGCTCCCTATATAATGACAAATATCTTTAAAGGACACCATGACATCTACTCAGTTTCCTCCCAACCGGTGGTCCTTCCTCCACAACAACAAGCAGCAACAATTGGTTCTTCAAATCCTAAAGGACAAACACAAACAATAGACCCAAACATGGAGTAGGAATGGGACCAACTTGATAAGGCCATAAAGAAATCTAAGCAAGACAAACTAGGGAAAGAAGTCCTAGGGGGAGAAATTGTTTTTCAACAACAAACTCTGTTAAGTGATCCCCCTTCTCAATGATACACCACGCTAGAGAAACCTACAGCTAAGAAGACACTATTGGTCACCTAGCTTGAAGTGGAAGTTATTCCACTCAATCCTACTTCAGAGATCTTTCTCAACATCGAAGAGATCCCTCCAGTGGAAATTTTGTACAACCTTGTGCAAAAATTAGTGGTGAAGAGAGGGAGGAAGAAAAGGAAGATAGGTGACTCCCAGGCCTTAGTCCCAAGGAAAAATTCACAAGTTTCTCTTCTTGAAGTCCTTTGGAAAGATACTTCAACTGCACCTACTTATGAGCTTGGAAGGTTAACTCAATTCATACGTGCTTATGCTTCTGCCACCGTGGACAAGGCCATTGAAGTGCAAGAATCGTTGAGGGAGAAAGATGAGAATATTACCTCTTTGGAACAAACACTCATCAATAAGGAAGAGCAATTGGGAGCACAATGGCAAGCTCAACTAAATCAAAAGGAGAATTCACTGGTAGAGCCACAAGAACAGTTCAAATCCCTTCAAATTCAACATGCAGAGGATATTAAGACTAAGGATAAACAACTCTAAGAGTCCCAGTATAAGATAAAACAATTACAGGGAGGTAACTCTTTAGCTGAAGGATTTCAAGTAGGAAGGTCGCGACTTGAATGCATGGTTATAGAGGCAGCAACAATTGTTATGTGAGAAGTTGAATTTGATTCAGGAACAATGCAGGTTGGGCAATGCTCTGATTGATGAACTAATGGAAATGATTTCATGTTTTAAAGAAGCTAAGGACCTTAATGAAATGTTAGAATGGAAACATAGTGCTAAGGGGAAGAAATTTGACTTTCCTAAGATTGATTCAATGCATAATCAATTATCCTTAAGGGATGGAAATCTAGGATACGTTCTGTTAAAAAACTCATCATGATGTGCGTGAGATGTCAAATGCCCTACTGGAATCCATTAATGGTTCCTTACTTGAATCGAATTGAATCTCCAGTTGCCCATAAGATTCCTTGCCAAATGTGGAGAGCTTGCTTGAGAATTGACTTGAACAGAGGGTTGAGTTCACAAAGAAGGTTAACTAGCTTAGCAAAGTTGATCTCGAGGCCAACTGGCATTTTCTGGTCAAGCCCCACACTAATTGGTTGGTTTTGAAATCACTTACCAACATCTCCACTCGGCTGCTACCACCATTGCGAGAGGCTATCTTCAATAGCCAAACACAAATCAAGCCTTGTTCCCCTCCAGAGTTGGAGATACTTCTTAATATTCAAAAATCATGGCAAAGATGAGTAGCGGAGCATGGACCCAGTTTGAAGGATCAAGCGAGCCAACAATGAAAATCTTTTCTTATTTGGAATCATGATATATCTCTACCATTTTGGCAATTTTGTAAATATTTTATTTTCAAGAAAGAATCAAGTTACTATGTAATAATTAGAACAACTAGGCCATCGACACGCTCACACAATTGATTAGTTTAAACAATTGTTGCACTACAATATATTTTGTAATTGTTTTTGTTAAGACTATCCCTATAAAAGGGAAGAGGAACTCATTTGTAAGGGTTCAATTTTCATGCCAAGGGCCTGCAATATTCTGCAAGTTTTGCTAGTTCGAGATGTTATGACATGTATGTTGTTCTGAAAGATTAATGAAGAAGCTTTTGGTGATTCCAAGCATTGATATGTGGAGTATGTGTTCTTGTCTTTGTTTATCATTTTCATATGTGTTTCTTTCCTCTTAGAAATCGTGTAATTTTCGTTGTTGGAACTCAGTCTTGTATGTCATATTTATCTATGTCATGCTATGGCAAATGGTACCTATAGATGTAAGATTGAAAGCCTTAAAATGCGCTCCATGGTTTCTAATTTCATTTCCTTTGTCTATACATCATTATGCTAAAATTTAGTGCACAAGATTTTATCCATATCCCTCTACACTAGATTCCCTTTTGTTATCTCTTCCCTAGCCTAGAACAACTAAAGAAGCTTCACTCTCTGTGGAGGCCACCATCGCTGAATTTTAATTCTTTGGAATGAAATGTTGTCAATGTATGTAATGCGTTTGGTCTCTAAGTACGATTATTGAACAATATTTAAATGATTTTACATTTAAGTCTTGACCAACAATGATTCATCTTCAAGAGACTCTAAGATGTCGTAGGCACTGACCCTTCTCCTCAACCAAAGGGTTGTCTCTAGGAGCAACAACACAAAGAAAAAGTTGAAAAGCCACAAACCGAACATCATATTCATGTCACCATAAACCATCACCAAGATTAACACCAAGCCACAGTTCTGGAGTCCACAAGTATGATAAAGAGAATTTTTTTTCTTTTGCGATAATTGATTCAAAAGCCAATTATAGTTTTATATCTCCTTCAACACTACTTATATGTGGATTGACCACCCATGAGCAAAGTGACTTTAAGATTATAGAAATGACATCTGGCTCTAGCAATCGATAGGATCATTAAGGAAGGATTGCACTGTTAACATAGGGGGATGTGACACCAAGATGAACCTGTATAGTATGATTCTAGGAACTTATGACTTAATTGTAGGAACAAATTGGCCTAAATCTCATTGGGCTATAGTGGATTGCTATAAGAAGGCATCTCTTTTACGAAATGACCAAGGAGAACCCTTAGTAATTGAAGGAGTTAGATGTGATGTTACCTTATGTTTCGTTTTAGCCAAGAAGGTGAATAAGTGTATGAGGAAAGGGCATAGAATTGATGCAATAGAGACGGTTGATCTTAAGGAAAAATCCTTTGACAAGTTGCACTCGCTACTTTCAGAATATACAAATGTAAACCAGTAATAGAACCCATATCGAAGACACCTTATTCAATGAATGTCCCATAACTTAATGAGTTGAGTATACAACTTAAACAACTACTTGATCAAGGGTTCATATGACCCAACATATCATTGTGGAGTGCGTTCGTGATTTTTGTGAAGAAAAATGATGGAACCTTAGGTTATCTATTAATTATCAAGATTTAAACAAAGCCATCATTCAAAATAGGTATCTCACGCCTCAGATTGATGACCTCTTTGACCAACTAAAAGGAGCTTCAATATTTTCTAAGATAGATTTACGATCAGGATACCACCAGCGAAGAATTAAAGAAGAGGACATATCAAAGACAACATTCAGAACATGATATGGACACTATGAGTTTATTATGGTGCCATTTGGTTTGACGAATGCTCCAGCAACATTCATGAACTTGATGAATAGTGTTTTTCGCAAATAATTGCATTGTTTTGTCCAAGTATTCCTAGATGGCATCCTCATTTACTCCCACAATGAAAGGGAGCATCAAGAGGACTTGAGATTGGTACTTCAATGCCATAGAGAACATAAGCTATATTGAAAACTTACTAAATGCTCTTTCTTTGAGAAAGAAATTCAATATTTAAGCCATAACATTGGTGGAAAGGGCATTGTAGTGAACCGTAGCAAGATTAACACTATAGTGGATTGGCCCACTTGTAACAATGTTAAAATATGCAGCTTTATGGGATTGTAATGATATTATAGAATATTTGTAGAAGGGTTCTCCCGGATATCCAATCCCATTACAAGCCTCAAAAGGAAAGGGTTTAAGTTTCAATGGACAAGAGAGTGTGAGAGAGCATTTATTAAGTTAAAACATCAACTGACAATTGCCCCAATTTCAAGGGTGCTCGACATGGACAAGGACTTTTGTGTATGCACGGATGCATTAAGAGAAGGATTAAGTGCAGTCTTGTTGCAAGATGGAGGGGTTATATGCTTCACGTAAACTCAATACCCATGAAATAAATTACACCACACACAATTTAGAATTAGTTGTAGTTGTGATGGCCTTAAAACTATGGAGACATTATTTAGTGGGACATCAATTTGAACTAAAAACATAACACAAAAACCTTAGCATATCTTCACCCAAAAGGACCTTAATGCTTGGCAACAACGTTGGAGGGATTTAGTTAACGAATATGATTTTAGGCTATCCTCCATCAAAGGAAAGGAAAATAAGGTCACATATGCTTTAAGTAGGAGATCCAAAGTTCGTTCAATATTATCACTGAAGATGGATCTGAGAAACCAGATTCTACACCACTTGATAAGAGACTCGCATTATCAACAAATAAATTTTGCCTTACAAGAAGGAGAACCAATGGCATCTAAGTGGGATGAATATACCTTAGAGAATGATGGATTGTTGTGATATAAGGGTAA
This sequence comes from Pinus tabuliformis, assembly GCA_031772625.1. NCBI lineage: Eukaryota > Viridiplantae > Streptophyta > Pinopsida > Pinales > Pinaceae > Pinus > Pinus tabuliformis. Next base: position 661,019,410 of record CM062810.1, on the reverse strand, counting down.
GATGTATGTTCCAACTAATGACGAATTTCAAAAACTTATAATGAAGGAAGCACACAAAGTTCCATATGTTTCACATCCAGGAGTAAAGAAAATGTATGCAGACTTGAAAAGGTTATTTTTGGACAAGAATGAAAAGAGAATACAACACAATTTGTAGGGCGATGTTTGGTATGTCAATAAGTTAAAGCTAAACATCATCACCCTACAAGCCTTCTACAACCCCATGATATACCAAAAACCAAGTGGAAAGTTGTTTCGACGGATTTTGTGGGAGGCTTACTTATGACCCCCTACAGACATGACTATATTATGGTCATTGCTGATAAATTAACTAAGAGTGCCCACTTCATTCATGGTAAGAGCACATTTGAGTTGCCAACGATTGCTCAGGTTTTCCTTAAGGAAATACCCTGCCTTCATAGGAAATAACCACGGAAAATTATATCAGATAGAGATTCACATTTTACTTCCAAATTTTGGTAAAGCCTTTTACATTTTATGGGAACACAAATCAACTTTAGTACTACATATCATCTTGAAACGGATGGGAAAACCAAGAGTAAACCAAATACTAATGGAGATGCTTAAAACGTATGTCATGGACCAACTGAACCAATGGGAAAAATATCTTCCTTTAGTAGAATTTGCATACAACAATAGTTATCATAATTTAATTCAAGTAGCTCATTTTGAAGTCCTATATGGAAGACCAAGTGTATTCCATTAAGTTTGGATCAATTAGAGGATAGAGTCATATTGGGCCCTAATATGCTCCAAGAAATGGAAGAATAAATGGCTACGATTAAACAAAGGCTAAAAGATGCTAGAGACCACCAGAAAAGTTATGTTGATGCAAAGAGAATTAAAAGAATCTTTAAGGCAATCAAGTGTTTTTTAGAGTTAGACCATCTAAGAGTTCCTTCAAATTTGGCAAAGGAACAAATTTAGCCCCTAGATTTGTTGGGCCATTTAAGATCTTCAAGAGGATTATACCAATTGCTTATAAACTTGAGTTGCCATTCCATCTAAAAAAGATGCATAATGAATTCTATGTTTCTATGCTTAGAAAAGATGTACCTCACTCATCCCATGTATTGATATTTGAGAATTTACAAGTTTCTAGGGAGGGAGTCCTTCAGGTCAAAAGATTTTGTATATTGGACCACCAGATTCGTCAGTTCAAGATTCATGAATTAAAGCAAGTCAAGATTCTATGGGACCAATATAGTCTTAACGTTGTTATGCAAGCTTAGACATATACCTATCTTATATGAATGTTTTTCTATGAAGCATATGAATCATGTCTAAATGCTTAGACTTTATTGATACACTATGGTACTATTTAGGAAGTTATAATGTTTTGATGATGTGGTTAATGATGTCATACATATGTGGTGTTTAATTATTTAGTTTGTTGTGATAATGACATTGTACACATAATGATTGTGGTATGCATGATACGACATATGTATTATTTTCTATGATATTATAATTATAACTAATGCATAGGTTGTATGTGGAGATGTGGTGATTGATAAGAAATCCACAAATGAGATGAGAAGGATGATTTATTTGATCTCGTTGGAGCCCATACCTATGAGGGAAAATGTGTAACAACATATGCACTGGGTACAAACTCAATCAACACTACATATGTTAGTGTTTTTTTGTCTTGTGTAACTCTTGATGGACAACTCTTGAAGAGCTATGAGACCACCTTGATGAGGTCAAGTCTAATATTGGATTGGGATGCCTAAGTCTAGAGGGGGTGTGAGGAATTAGATCCCTGAAGTTGTACACCTTAGTGAGTTGTGGAGGGAGATGGACCAACCTTGCAAGATACCCGAAGTCATTGAGTACTACAACTAGATGTTTGCCTTGGGGCAGATGAGGTCTACGCCTTGGGGCTAGTCTATTATAGATTATGGGGGATATATGTCTAGTTATGAAAGTTGGGAAAGAGACTTGAGATTCCTCAAGATTGATTTTCCCGTTGTTTTGGTATAACTTTTGATGGTTGCGGGTATACTAGTTCAACAAAGGGCGTTGGGAAAACATAAGGTAATAAATAAATAATTAAAATAGAAATGAATAAACTTAACTTCAGAATGAAGTTCCATAAAGAGGGGGAATATGTAATGCCCTACATTAATAAATAATGATAATACTAATATATAAATTAAGAAAACAACTAATAACAAAGAACCATGTAATAATAAAAAATAAAATAAAAAAAATAAAAAATAAAAGTTGTTATGATGACACGTGGATCCCTTTCCATACCATTTTTGAAACTGTTTGTTCTATTAAAATGGTGGAAAAAGGAGATGCGAGCATTTCTTCATTAACTCATTCTTTGAGGAAGGAAATGCTATGAGACAAAGGACATTGACAGATTGAAGGTTTGGGGTTAACGACTCACTCTCCAACACTTTGTTGCAATCAACACTAGTAGCATGTTGTTCTTTCAAATTTTTTGAAAATCCTACGAAAATTAATTGAGTAGATATGTTGATTGATAATAGCATGGGCGATGTATTTAATTTTAATTATGGGTCCTTCCATTTGGTATCAAAGCATGATTAAAATTCTAGGTACCTTTGGGAATTAAAACTAAAATGTAAGGTACCTTTGGGAATTAAAATTGTTCAAAAGAATAAACAAAACCTCCTATATGAAGTCAATGTTGCAAGAATTTCTCAACAAGTCATGTGCATATGTTGCAAAGAAGGATTTCTCAGGTACCTTTGATATGCCTCTCTTGGAAAGAAGATATGCAACTTGATTTTTGTTCCATGAATGTGTCCAAAAAAAATAGAGTTAAAAGAGCTTACCAAATTGCAAATACATCTCATCCAAGTCGTGAGGATAAGAGGATTGAAATGGGAATGATCCTTAACCCAATCAATTATATAGCAAAAAAACAAGTCATTAAAAACAAAAAAAAAACAAAAACAAAAACAAAAGTCATTAAAGACGTGTTCAACTTATTGTAGTCAGGGGTCACGATTTGTTAGCTATAGACTTGCGAGCAAGTGAGCAAAAATCCACTTTCTTCTAGCCGTGAAGAAGGTACACTAAAAACAATAAAAAGTATATAAACCAACTAAAATTACTATTTTTCTTTATTAACAAATCTACAACAATTTAACAAAATATTAGATATATAAAACAAAAATCTAAAAATAAAGAAAACAATAATGATAACCATATACCCAAATGGAAAAGTTGTTTCTATTATTATGAAATAATTACACCAATGAAATAACTTGGCCATTAATTAATCCTCCATGAAAAGGTTATTTTCTCCATTTTGCTACCATGGCTCTCTCTTTTCCTATATGCAAGTGAGCACAAAGTAAAAATAAATTTAAGTGGAGAGTTCAAAAAGTTTAAAATTATCATAAGTTTCACAATGAGAAGTGATCGTGAATGCGCACTTTTTATAATAAAATACTCGATTTGGTTAAGAAGAAAAAAATTGAAAAAAAAACAATGATCTTTAAATATATGAAAATAATAGGAAATTAAATGAGTTTTCAAATTATTTTTATTAAGGTAAATAAATAATTAAATAAAAATAATTTAAAAAATTGATTCACTATATTTATCTTTAAAGTGAGAGTAAATTTTAATATGTAAAACCCAACTATTTCAATCAACTTTATAAATTATAGTTTAGATAATAACAAAAAAAAATATAAAAAAGATGATGAAAAATCATTAAAATAAAAAAATAGAGTAAAACCTCTCAAATTTCCATCCTCCTTAACCCAAAAACACCTTAAATTTCCATCCTAAATCGAATAAGGACATTCTTCTTCTAATTATTGTCATCGTTAGTTTTTTATGGTTTATTATTGATTAATAGATTTATGGGTATTCTTGGTTGATAAACCAAACCAAGATTTAAAATCTTTTTATCCTAACAAACAATTTTGGAGTTTGAAAAACCAAAGCTAAAAAAATCTCTAATAAAATTCTTTTAATTATAATTTTATACATATATTTATAAAGCCAAATTACATATAATTTTATTAAATAATGAAAAGTTTTCTAATTCACAAATAAATTACTCTATATATATATATAACTAAATCCATATTAATTCTAAATCTACCATTATTTTCTAATGGAAAACTCTTTTAATTTTATATATTTAATTTTATTAATTAAAAAAAGCTTTTCTTTTATATATATATATATATTAATTCTAAATCTACTAAGCCCTAAAAGAGATCAAATCTCTTGGATATAAACTAGTTTAGTTTCTCGTTTAAAATAAGTTATATTATATTGATGAATACCGTGAGGCAATACCATTAAGTTATTTTTATTTTAACATTATTATTTTTATGAATTTTATTTTATGTTGACCAAGTAAAAATCTTTCCACACATCAATGGTAGATTAACTATTTACTTTTCTTATTTTAATTTATAATTTTTTTTTCTCTAATTTTTATTTTTATGTAATTTGACTTACAATATTAAACAAGACAAAACAAGGCATTACAACATCTCTACCATGTTAAGTTGTAGAAATTGACACTTGGTCATCTACCAAAAAGCACTTCTAACACAATAAACTACCATTTTATTAATTCTTCATCTACAATTTATATATTATATATCAAACTTTCACAATATACATTAATAACAACTCAAATGCTTTTCACATTAATCTCCTACCGTATACATTAATAACAACTCGAATCTACAATTTATATTTTATATATCAAACTTTCACAATATACATTAATAACAACTCGAATGTAAATAGTAATTAGATTCAACTTATTTAATAACTCCAACATTTAAATTGTTGCCTCACACAATGTAAACTCTTTATTACAAGTATGAAGTGGTCAAAAGAGTAAACTCTTTATTACAAGTATGAAGTGGTCAAAAGAATAATTTCCAGTTTTATACTCAATATTCATTAGAGGAACAAAACTGAGATTTTAATCCACGTACTCTAGTTTCAAGAGACAACTTTCACCTGTCCAAGGCTAAGAGTTTCACCTCAAAAAAGTACTCATTTCCCATTCTATTAACTCTTTCAAGGAGACAGCTTTCACAGCTCCAATGCTGAACAATTGCAAACTGTTGATTGAATAGTGAACCTAGAATGCACTTCCACGTTATTTTAGGATAGGAAAATATCCATGCCAACTGCAGATTGAATAGTGAGCCTAGTGTGCATTTCCACATTATTTTGGAACAGTTGTTCATTGGGTCGATGGACAACTGCCATATGTGATTGAATAGTGAATTTAAAGTGCACTTCTATATTATTTTGTGATATTTGTTGATTAGGTCGATTTTAAAAGCATTTGATTATGCCCTGTATATGAATTTATTGATACATTTAAAGTGATTGAAAGATTGCAATGGATTGTCAAAGCATATGAATTCATTGATTTAGTTCAAATGATATTTGTACGAGATTTTAGGCAACTTTAATGGTTGTTGTTTTAAGCTTCTTAATTGTAGATTCACTATCTCCATGGTATATATCAATGCTTGAGCTTCCTGTGAAATCTCCAAATCTATTCTCATACCAACCACCTCAAATTGTGCATCAAAAGTATCTATCCCCAAGTCACTTCAATTATGCGTCCCACTCCTTTTGAGTTAGGCATCATAATCAGCATCAACAATTGCAATGGATCCACATATACAATGAAACAATAGATACCATGTACAGGTCAATGGAAGGAACTGCCCAAAGTTTTCCTGCCAAATTTTCATTAGTCAAAATAACCACCAGGTTTTACGTGTATGGATTGTTTAATGCGTGTCTTGTCATTGAAGAAATGAGCAATGCCCACGAAATTACTGATAAAATTTTTATAAAAATAATAAATAAAATTAGCATGCAGTAACTCTAGTTCAAATAAAATTCATAGGAAAATACAGTTGGTCTCAAAATTGATTAGGTTCGGTTAAGGGTCAGTATATTTTATAAGAAAATAAGTCAATGGTTCAGGAGTCAAAAGCATTTGGGAAAAAGGGAGTGTTCATTTTGGTCAGAGGAATTGTTTGGATAGCGGAATTTGGGTTAAAATAATTCAAAAAATTTTACATTTGCAGTGTTTGAATTATGTTTGAGGATGGAAATAGATTCAGCATTATTAAAAAAATTTAGGGCACCTAAAACCTTGAAATTTAACAGCTCCAACTTGGATTTACAAAAATCTCAACCAGATTTTATGAAAATATTGTCAAAATTTCCATAATTTTCAAGGCAAAAAAACAACCTAGAAAATCTACTGCTTTAAAAAAAGTGCAAACTTCCCTTTATAAACTTTCCCATGGTATAACTTTCCTTGAATAATAATAAAATAAATCTGCCTACATTTGGCTATAGCATAACGGTTAGCACGGTTGATTTGATATATACATTATAATTATAATAAATTTCCCACTCCAACAAAAAATATTAAAAAAACAAAAAACACTGGCATGAAAATGAAGAGTTCCATGATATTGATTGGGTGTTGATGTTGAACCCCACCCTCATTTTCCTAATATTTCCTAATATCGATTGGTTGTTAATGCCTGCCCCCGCCAATTCCTGTCTTAAACTTCAGTGGAGCTCCACCTTCTTAATATTGGTTGGCCATAGCGAAATGGTATGTTAGGTGGTGGCAGTGTAGAGCCCTGGCGACTCTGGGGGATCACGTGGGTTGGAATGTAGGCCGGACCTCTTCCCCGCTCTTTCGTGCGATGGTTGAAAATCTCCACTTTGGATCATGGCCAATGGTAGCCTTGCCGGCTCTTGGCCTGGTGGTTGTAGCAGCACCTGCTCTTAATTGCACCTTCTTGGCACGAGATTTGTTTGACAAATTGCTCGTTTTGCTTTTGAAATTTGTTCGGGGATTACATTGATCTCTGCTTACTAATATACGTGTATTTGGTTATAATAGAGTATCGACACCGAAACATATTGTAAAAAGTTTATGTGAAATTCTGAGATAAATTAACCTGGTTCAAATAAATTATACAGGAAAATGAAGCCCTGTCCCCCTCCACCCCTGCCTCACACCTTAATAGGGCTTCACCTTTCCGTTTGTGGTTTAGCGCCACTGTAGTCGACTCTGGTAGATCGCATGGCCTTTGCAGCGGAGACTAGATTCCTTTGTGACTCTTTGGTGCAGCTGTTTGCAGATTTCTGATGAAAATGTGGGCTTGGCGGTTCTTCACCTGGTGGCAGTAGCAACAGTAGGCGAATCTTCACCTAGTGGCAGTAGCAACAGTAGGCGAAGAGCGGCCCTAACCCACATTTTCATCAGCAGAAATGGTGCTTTTTTTACCAACACCACAGAATCAACCTTGATTTTCTTTTAGAATCTGAAAAAAAGAAAAATCAGAATGCTGAAGGTTTTGAATCATTTTTTATAGTGGATTTTTTTACGGTGGATCTGGATTCAGATTCAGCACCATCAAGAACCCTAGGAACACAAAATCCTGAAATTTTACAGCTATAACCAAATTTCTGGGCCAAATTATCATAATCCTGCCATTTTCAAAACTAATTGATGGATTTTTTTAGACTAAACTGATCTATTTTGTAGATTTTTTAGACTGAACTGGTCTCAAACTATAGGGTTTGCTCTCCTAACATGTTTGGTGGAGTGAAGAGCCAATGCAACTCGATTAGAGACTGTTTTTGCCACTCTTTACTTTTACCCTGAAGTAATGTTTTAATGTTAGAATTTAGGCGAAGATTAATAAAAGAGAAACTAACCAAAAACAAGTTCATCTGGTTGATCGCCCTTCAAAAGTAAAAGCTCAGCATATTACATATTGCCATTAGGGCATATAATCCTCAGATTCTTCGTGCAACACATCAAAACTCTGTAGATGACAAGACAGAATCGGAGAAACCTAAACAGACAAAAGGGAGTCAGCCACATTTGCAAGTATGAATGATCATCCTTTTTCATAAACACGGACCAACTTGCATTCATCATTTCCCACACATCAAAACTCTGAAGATAACAAGACAGAATCGGAGAAACCCTAAAGAGACAAAAGGGAATCAGCCACATTTGCAAGTATGAATGATCATCGTTTTTCATAAACACGGACCAACTTGCATTCATCATTTCCCACTAATATAGACATAAGCTGACCTTAAGAGATTAATAATAGGGGAAATCAGAAGATATCTTGTTATTACAGTTAATTAAATCATCATATGATCATCGCCTAACATGTTAATTTGAAAATCGTACACTAACTTAGTTTATCCTCAACAGGGGAAAACGCATGTGCATTTGTGTGCATGTTACAATTACACCACTAAATAAAACTACCAGTGCTAATCAGCAAGTAAAAAAATTATTCAACCACATCCAATAAGTAAGAAATACAAATAAAACATCATAGACAAACTAAGCAGACCCCATATAGCACTTTGGCTCTTCTGTTCGGAATGAAGAATTTTTTCTGAGATCACAGGCAACCCCATAGACGTCCCCAGAAAGTAGCTCTCATCTTATTGGTCGTTCTTCATATAATTATAGATCAGCCTAGTATATAATGCCCCAGGGCATATAATCCTCGAGCTTCTTTCATAAATTTAGAAAACCCTTAAAGCAGAACATTATAAAACCCTAGAGGTAATATTTCACATAAAATATGCACTATTCAGCACGAGAATCATCAGGGACTTAAATACTGGTAATCACAAGATATCATGTGTTGTTGCAGTTATTTATTTCATCATATGACCATCTCGAAGCCTCATAGTGCAATAAAATTTGTTCATAAGCACCAAATACACAGAAAGAAGAAACAACGGCTGAACAACCACGGATAAGAAATTAGAATTAAAAAATGGGAACAAAAATAAAAAAGTAACTAAACATTGAACCTTAAAAAAAAAAGGCAGGTCACCACTACGTACTGGAATAAACAGAAAACCAGATCGAAGAGGACAATAAATGACCGAAACGGAAACGGAAACGGATCTTAACAATAAAGTTTCACAACGACTTAAATGCGCCCTACAATACCAAAATAAGCCAGGAGAGACAATTGTCGATATTTACCAGGGCGCGCAGGATAGGATAGGCTGCAGATCTGACAAAAACAAAAAAGGAATTCAACCTTCACCCTCAAAAAATGGAAGGTTAACGTCCAGACTGAAATAACTAGCAACCCTGATCGAAGAGAAGCATAAAATGGCTGAAACGGCAACGGATCTTAACCAAAAAGGCTTACAATCACCTAATGCACCGGACAGCATCTAAACAAATCATAAAAGTGAAAATAGCCAGTATTTACAAGCGTGATCAGATGAGGGTGCAGAGCTGACAGACCATTAAGCTTCCACGCCATGGTTGACTTTAAAAGGTTAATACCGCTCGATAAATGTAGAGAGAGCGCCTTAAAAACCCTGACATTGCCCTGCCCTAACGGGCATGAAACCCTAGCGCGCAAATGAATATATTCATGCTTTCATGATACCTTATTTATTATTTAGAAAAAAATAATAATAAAAAAAACTCAAGTATCTTATATTAAGTCTCTTGGATGAATCACAAAGAAACTTTTAGGGTCAGCCCATTTCAAACTACTTACCATGGTTCTCATTGTTAAATTCATAAGGAGTTTGAAATTTTACCCATATCTACATATGACATGTTCGAAATTTTACCCATATTTATATATGAGTATACATTGATGATGTTTTCTAAAAACGTCCATGATCACTTTAAACATATCCAGAAATTTATACAACTTGTCAAAACTAATGGATTGGTTCTTAGCAAGAAAAAGATTGAATTATTTTTGACAAGTATCAAGTTTCTTGGCCATACAATTAAAAATGGGCAGATCACTCTGCAAAAACATGCTCTGGAATTTGGTGATAAATTTCCAGATATTATCACTCACAAAACTCAATTACAGATTCTTGGGATGTTTAAACTATGTAAGCAGCATTTACAAAGATTACGCCAAAGATAGATTATTACTCAATAGAAGACTACAAAAACATCCAAAACCTTGGTCTCATGCCCACACTAAAGTTGTCAAAAGCATTAAAATGAAGGTAAAAACTCTTCCTATTGTTGTAACATGATTAGTTTTGATAATTTAAATTTGCTGATATAATTGGTTTTAGTAGTTTAGAAATAATAAATGGGTCTGCAAGAGTAAATGAACTCTCAAAATGTAAATTTAAGTTTCATTAGCTAGTTGATTTAGTTAATCATGCATTTAAACATGATTAAAATGATGTAATAAAGTAAATTCAAACATGGTTTACAAACCTCTGAGAACGAATTTTCAAAAAATGAAAGAGGTTTTTGTTTATAACATCCTCATGTACAAAAACCTCTCTCAGTTTTGTAACAGCTATTATGGATTGGGAGATGCAAATGCATCTTTGAAGGGATGTTTTCCATAAATTTCCTTGTTTTAGTCACCTTTTTGTAGAGGATAGTGTGACTAAACAAAGATGAATATTTGGAAACTGGAAGAGGTTTTGGTTCATAAGATTCCAGAATACAAAAACCTATCTCACTTTTCACACAGGTGTCAGGGGTTGGTATATACACTCTCATCATGTTTAGCCTATTTTTCCAACTGTGCAATGTCCTGTTTAAGCCACCTTTTTGCAGAAACTATTGTGGATAATCAGAGATGATTCTTGAGAAACTGAAGGAGGTTTGTGTTCCTAAGATGCTAAATTACAATAACCTACTTCAGATTTTACACAGCTATTACATAACTAGAGATACAAGTACATCTTCACAGCCTATTTTTCGGACTGTGTAAATTCCTTTTTAGACACCTTTTTGCAGAAAGTATTTTGAATAGCTGGAGCTGAATTTTGGGAAACTGAAAGAGGTTTATCTCAATAACATATTCATCTACAATAACCTCTCTCACTTTTTACAGAACTATCTCAGATTGAGATATAAAAAGGCATTATTGGACCCTATTTTGCAGGATTTTGGGAGGAAAAAGCTCAAAGACAGTTAGTGACTTGGAGGCCACCTCATCAAATATGAGCTGCAATCAAATTTGAATTTCTCTTCTTTATCAACAAAAATCATCAAGGATAGTACAAGAACTCTTCAAATAGTTTTAGTTACATTTATTTGTGTTTTATTTTTGTAATACAATTTTCAGATATTTATAATAGCTCTTGATATTTTTTATCAAGATATTTTGTGACGACATTATATAAATACTTCATCAACTGAAGTAATATGGATTGGCTTTTAATGCTAAGGCTTTTCACTCTGTAATAAGGCTTATGTTGTAGTTTTTCTAATGAAAGCCTTACGGCTCTAGTTTTGACAGAATTTTGTGCTTCGAGTATGTTTTTCCAGTTTTTCATGTCTTATTTCTACACATGATAAAAGTGTTTATAGGAAGGTCTGCAAAATCATAACCTTTAGAAAGAGATTAGCTTATTGGACTATTTGTCCAAGATAACTCCTCTTTGACTGGTTTTTGCTTTATGTTTTTTGATAGCCATTAAAAGAGATTAGCTTATTAGACCATCTGTCTGAAATATCTCCTCTTAGAATTGGTTTCAATTTGGCCTTCTTGAATACTTTGAATATGTTTTGTTGGGCTGTAGAAATCTTCTACACGCATCCAAATTTCCCTAGTTGTTAAGTAGTCAGTTTGACTGCTCAATTGTTAGGAATCCCCTTACATTCTTCTACCATAATTCTTGAAAAAGCTAAGTCATTCTGTCAGGCTGGAAGCTGACACTTTCAGAAGGGACCCTATGAGAGAGGCCTTTAATCATGATTAGGGATTGTCATTGATCGCCAACCACCCCCAATTAAAACCATAAATCTAGCCATTGTGCTTCAAAGGCTGTTGTTCAATGATAGGTGAATAGCGTTAAACAAAGCCTCGTAACAACTGAGGAAGCCCCCTCTAGTTCAAGGGCCAGCTTGAACCTAAAGGATGGTTGAGTTGGTTTCCTGGCGTAGTTTTTGCAACCCAGGACTGCCTAAAGGAAACAGGTACAACACCTATTCTTCATATTGCTAATGAATATTCTTTCAAAATTGTTGAAACAAATGCCAGCAATGAAGGGTGGGGAGGAATTTTGAAACAAAAGAAAGAAGGAAAATAACAAATAGTTCAGTTTGTCTCAGGGACTTCGAGCCCACCTGAGAAAAACTATCTACTATAGAAAAAGAGGTCAAAGCAACATGGAACGGCATTGATAAATTTGATATCCACCTCATACACAAAAAGTTTCTCTTAAGAACAGATGCCTCTGCACTAAAGAAAATCCTTAGTAAAACTATAAAGAAAGCAGGAGAAGCTAAGTTTGCAAGGTGGCAGGCTCTATTTGCAAATTTCGACTTTGAAGTCGAACACATCAAAGGCAAAAATAATTGTCTGCTTGACTTCCTAAGTAGAGAATATTTAAATCGGAAAGACACTACCATGGTGATAGTAATAGAATGGGACCCTTCCCAACATATAGAGACTCTGAGAAGTATTTCTGAAACATAGAACTAGGAAGAATATTGTTCCAAATGAAACCAACATGGCACCTAAGAAACACAAAAGTGCTCGATGCAAATCTGCAACCTTATTCAGATATTCAGCACTTAGTACCTGAAAGGAAAGTCTACCCAAAGGTACTGAATGGATACATGACATGGTGTATCAGAGGAGTATGATGGCTACACATTTGGCTGAAGAATCCCTAAGCCAAAATTTTAGAGATATCACTGTGATCTGGACATAAGGAAGCAACCAGAGGAGAATCTTCCACAAATATCTTGCCATAAATCAAACCAGATGGCCGGGATGGTATGACATGCCAGAAATGTGGCCACAAGGTAATCCAAGCAAAATCTTCCCGGATACCATTTACAACTTTTCAGACTACAAAAAGTTGTGGTGGGACATCATGAATGTAGATGGAAAAAATGAAACTCACTACACAAGAGTGAAATTTGGGGCCACGGGGACCACACAAAGACAACGACAAGGTGATTAGCTTCAACAGTGGTGGAACGATTTCGACCTCAACAAGACTGCTATGGATCCTCTTTTCTTCCAACGTGACTTTCAATATGAATGTGACACTTGTGGATTTTTAATTGAATGTTAGCATTCTCCATGTAAAACAGTTGGAGATGTTAATAATTATCAAGACAGTCAAATTCTTGGTTATTTTATGAAAAGACACCATGAATGGATAGTCACGACTACGATTAGACACCAAATCGTCTTAAGAAAGCCTATGATTGTACGAAGAATTTATACAAAGGCTTGGGATTCTTATAGATATTCTCAGTTAAGATTCCCATGGGCCACACCCCTGGGGGACTAATGGTTCTCGTGGGCTTGTCCTTAAAGCTTCCATAGTATAGTAATGATGTCTAGTCACAAGAATTAATGTGACCAGTTTTCTTGTGGGTTTTTCTGTTTAAAAGTATCCACTATGTAAAAGTTATTTATAGTACAATGTTTTCCGTGGGATTTGTTCAAATCTTCCACAGTGTAACTTAGTACGAAGATTCTTCAATCACGAGACTCGGAGCACTTCTCCAACTTTTGGTGAGCTTTGAGCCACATCTCTTCGACTGACGAAAGATAGTACTAAATCTGTCTGCCTGACTATCAGATGTTTGTCCCCTCATTTTCCTATATAAGGAAGGAGTAAGGCTCATTCTAGGCATTCGGAGTGTGAGTGTGATTTTGGTTATGTTTTTGAGTTTTTGAGTCCGAGGAGGAAGTTCTTGCTTCCATCTCTTTAGAGTCGGATCTGAGAAGCCTGTGCATCAGAGTGAGAGCTCTGGTGAGAACCTAAAGTGGCCAGATTCTTAGGTTTTTGAAGTCTGTATGTTCTTGGAAGAATTCAAGTTCTAAGACAGAGTCTGTGAAAGGCCAGGAAGCCTTCAGATAGCTTCTTGCTTGACAAGTCGCAACATCTGATAAATGCCTAAACAATCTATCTCTAGAAAGGAGCTTCAGAAATTCTCTCTGAATTTGTAAAACTTTTGCATAAATATATGAGTATCCATTTTCTGAGCATGATACATTCCACTTGAGTACATTTTTTATGTGTTAAAACTGTCTGTTGAGGTAGTATCTTTGAGACAAGAGGTTCGCCGAGGTCTAAGGAACACCAGTCCGTTAAAGGCAGGAGGCCGTGTGAAGGATGCTAGAGTGTGAAAGTCCAAAGGTTCGTGTATTGATCACAGAGAAGAGACTCAACGAGAGAAAGCTTTGTGTCTGAAGCCCCTGCAACAAATTGGTATCAGAGCCATATATCTTATTTTGAAATTTTAACATATGACACATATCTATATATATGACATGTTTGAAATTTTACCCATATATATATAGGACATATATCCTCTCTTGAAAGTTTAACATATGACTTATATCTTGTTTAGGGAAAGTTTAACTCAAATTGGATTATAGAAGGATTGGTTTCATACTATATTATAGCCTTTTTTATTTTAGAATGGATTTCTAGAATTTTAATTTAATTATTAATTTTTTTTTAAATTTGACATTATATTACTTCAAAAATGGAGTACACATAACATTCCTTGGTGATCGGTGCTACTCCATAGGGAAACGAGCCCATGAACTCCAATTTAGAGTATTTAAATTACATATGCTTTGTTTTACCAGAGTGTCTTTCAAGGCTAGAGACAAGACTGGGCCTAGATTATGCAAAATTACAAAATTACCATGACCATGATTGTCAAACACAAAAATCCAAAGACTGAGAAATACATTTCAATACTAGATGACAGAGAGATAATTAAGAAAGTTGAGGAGCTTGGCAAAGGAGGGAGGACCGTTCATAGGCCAAAGGCCACGACTAGTTGAACATGGGTTGTTTACCAACAAAGGATCGACACCACCAACATTGTTAAGGCTCCACAACGTTGTCACACATCTTGTGTTAACACCTCAGTGACCCCATGACCCCATCCATGCTTTGATACCACTAATTATTAATAATTATTAGGTGGGTAATAAAGATTTAATTTCTACAAAATATTTTAGAATATTCATATTTATTTTCAAAGTAGTTATGCTCTTTTTTCCTTTTTAATTAAATTAATTAATTAAACAAACAGATCATATAAACCATGTCACGTGACATGAGTTATAGTTTTTTTGACATGTGTTATTGATAAGTCATGGTATTGTAACAAAGTCTATTTCTAAATCAAGAATATCCATGATAAAGTGGGGGTAGATATCCATAGTTAAGAATCCTGTTCCATATATTTTTTGAAAGTATATATGCTTAACTTATATATTAATTTGAAGTCTGAGGGTTAGCTCAATTGGTCAGTCCTGTCGTTAAAGCACCTTTACTATTGAGAGGTCACAGGTTCAATTCTCTCGACATCCTTGGGGTAAGGCTTTGTGGTTCAACTGAAAGGAAGTGATCTCTTCTTGCCAGCTCTCTAGTTGGGTGGATTTGCTTGGTACAAATATTTCATAGACGTAACTTATATATCAATTCATTTTATATTAGATATCATTTTGGGATTCAACTGCGTTAAGTAAGTCATTCATGTATGACCATTTCCATGAGAGGTAGTCGTAACTGACTAATTTCTCATGATTTTTGAATAGTTCACTTAGCACTCATTGCATCGGGTGATGCTCACAGGGGTGAAGAAGTGGGATTGAAACTAGTGAAATGTGGAGAACGAATCACATAGCATCAATCATCACTTCCGGGGCTTGCACCCGGTAACCAGGACTTCCCAGGAGGTCACCCATCCCAGAAATCCTCTGGCTCAAGCGCGCTTAACTGTGGAGTTTTTCTGGGATGGGTGACCTCCTGGGAAGTCCTGGTTACCGGGTGCAAGCCCCGAAAGTGATGATTGATGCTATGTGATTCGTTCTCCACATTTCACTAGTTTCAATCCCACTTCTTCACCCCTATGAGCATCACCCGATGCAATGAGTGCTAAGTGAACTATTCAAAAATCATGAGAAATTAGTCAGTTACGACTACCTCTCATGGAAATGGTCATACATGAATGACTTACTTAATGCAGTTGAATCCCAAAATGATATCTAATATAATGCACTGCGTAAACCCCCATACTTAAATTCATTTTATAATTAATAATAAGCCCTTAGGGTTAGATCAGTTGGTCGCCTCTGCTAATAATAATAGTAAGCCCTGAGGGTTAGACCAATTGATCACCTCTGCTAATAATAATAGTAAGCCATGAGGGTTAGATCAGTTGGTCACCTCTGTTATTGAGAGGTCATCGGTTCAATTCTCTCAACACTCTCAAGGTCAGGCTTCGTAGTTGAATTGATAGGAAGTGATCCTTCGAGATGTATAATAAAATAAGTGTTTTAATGCATTATGGATTGATGTCTATCCACATTTACCACCATTTGATTTATATAATTGTGATAGTTACCAATAGTAAAAATTTACTTGAAATTAAAACCATTGTATTACTAATTAAGCCGATATGCGTTTTATTATGAGGTTCATCCTCACGACACTGTAGCAGATTCGTCATCTTTGACACAATCTCTAACACGTGTCCACCTAATTACGAACAAAGTGTTACCACCAAGCTTCGCTGACATCGTGGAAGGATAAGACTTGCCATGGAAGGATGAGACGTATGGTCAAATCAGGGCAAATGGAATAATGACATATATGGGATTTTTTTAAGTTTGAAGTTTGAATTGGTTATGCACATTTAATTTTGGATAATTCGCATGTCGCTTTCCTCTTAACCGCTTGAACTTCCCACTTTTTAGAGTTGGGAGCGATCAACTGTGGTGGCCTTGGTGGTGTCGTGGAATCACAACTGCTAACTCATCCATCTCATAACTTCTCTTTATTACACTATCAGAGCCCAATACGCCCTGTAATATTGCCATAGTGCTATATCGGAGTTATGCCTTATTGGAACTTTATTCTTAACAGACATTACAAAAACAATGAGTTCTAATGTCCTTGGCCCCTTTTGTTTAGCCCCCTTTCTATTTTCCTCCATGGGACTGAGGGTCGTGACCGGAGGCTTGGCCTTAAGGCGCTAGGGCATTTTGTTCTTGCCCGGGGACTATTTTTCCTTTGTAAAGTGCTTTGTGTCCCTTGGCTCTTTAAACTCTTCTCGACCACGTGCTAGCCAAATATTAGAGCCCCTCTTCATCAAAGGTTTCTAGTCAGGGAAATAACTTTGGAGTTGTGACATGCTAATTCTCCAATAGTTGATAGCCCTTGGTGCTCAGCCCCATCCTTTAACCCTTTGGTTCTTTGACTCTTTACGACCGTGTGCCAGCCATAATATCAGAGCCCCCTTATCAACACTTTTTCAAGTGTCAACTATTGTAAAGTGCCAACATCCTCAACCTTTGATATTTAACCTCCGATACAACATCATCGCTCCATGTGGCACCTCATGAGTGGTGACACGTGTCACCGAGATTTGCCCCCTTAGGCCCCTTGAAATGCCAAAACTGCTTGCCACGTGTCCTTATCGGAACTAGTGATATGTTGCCATGTGTCCCGCTAGAGGAGAGAGGAAAACGCCCGTCCACATTTGGTTTTTCAATAAAATCATTTGTGAACCTTTATTTTCGTTACTCGGTGGTTTTAAACGTAATCCACACATTATGTGTATCACAAATTTTTAAAGGTTATCACATTCAGAAGTTCTGATTTGCCGATATTTCAATCTTCTCCAAGCTCTGACACTTCTTGCTTCGATGTATTGGACCTCTGACATGCGATCATCGATCTTCTTGATATCGTTGATGTGTGATCGTCAATCTCCAAAGTCGTTGTACCTCTGATATGCGATCTCTGATATATCAGACCTCCGATCTACGATCACTAATCTCTAATGTCGCTGGACCTCTGATATGTGATCTCTGATATATCAGACCTCCAATTTGCGATCTATGATATTCTTTCCTTCTTGAGGCTTTAATCTTTGAAACTTCAGCAGACCATATCTTTTGATCCAGGAGTCCATTTTTAGACTTCCATATGTTGTTGGAAAGCTTGTTCAGAGCACTTTCTACTAGAGAGGGTCTGATGTAGGATTTGAGTCCTTTTGTGGCTTGGAATATGATTGTAAACTTCTCTGCGCATTTACTCTTTGGACAGCTGAAAACACATTTTTCAGTAATTGACAACATTGGCTCCAATTGGGGACATCGCCTTGCTAGCAAGGTGTTGAGAACTTGTAGACTAGTAGCCTTCACCATTGGGCATTGAGTCAAAAATATAATGAATCTATAAAACCATAAAATCTCCATGAAACTTTATTTGTTGGGAGTCCTTTACTCAGAATACTGAAATGAAAAAATTTAAAAACTCTAACAACTGGAATTAAATGCTTTGCTAGTGAACTTATTTATATACAACTCCTTTTTAGGCATAGGGATTAATTCACCCAAGTTAGGTCAACCTTCCAATGGTATAGGGTCAACATTTGGGTGTTGGGCCTAATGCCTCCATGCTTATGGAATTTAAAAATCAAAGAAAGCATGCACCATGAAAATTATTCAATAACAAAAACTTGATACATACCCATAAACAACATCTGTTATTGACCTAAGAATGTTTTCTTGTAGTCAGCTACAGTGTCATAGAAATTCAGCAGACCATATCTTTTCATCTAGGAGTCCATTTTTGGACTTCCACATGTCGTTGGAAGGCTTGTTCAAAGCACTTTCTACTAGAGAGGGTCTAATGTATGCATTGAGTCCTTATGTGGCTTGGAAGATGACTGCAAACTTATCTGCTCATTTACTCTCTGGATAGCTGAAAACACATTCTGCATTAAGTGACAACATTGGCTCCAATTGGGGATAGTGCCTTGCTAGCAAAGTGTTGAGAAACGTGCAGACTAGTAGCCTTCACCATTGGGCATTGAGTAAAAAATGTAATGAATCTATAAAACCATAAAATCTCCATGAAACTTTATTTGTTGGGAGTCCTTTCCTCACAATACTAAAATGTAGAAATATAAACTCTAGCAACTAGAAATTAAATGCTCTACTAGTGAGCTTATTTATATACAACTACTTTTAGGCATAGGGATCAATTCATCCAAGTGAGGTCAACCTTCCAATGGTACAAGGTCAGCATTTGGGTGTTGAACCTAATGCCTCCATGCTGCTAGAATTTAAAAATCAAAACAAGCATGCACCATGAAAAATATTCAATCAAAAAACTTGATACATACCCCAGAAACAACATTTGTTGCTGACCTAAGAATGTTGTCATGTAGTCAGCTACAAGGTCATAGAACCGACGAGAGAAAATTGCAGCTGCCTCATTTTCTTGAAAAGTCTGCTGACCAAAGAAAGATGCCATATAGTCATCTACTGGATTATAGAACTGATGAGAGAAGTTTATGGCTATCTCCCTCTCTTGAACAGTTTCTAGGAATGAATTTTCTGCAAAAGGCAGCCACAAACACTACTTGGCTCTTCAACTTTGAGCTCTTCTTGAAAAAATTGTTGTTGGAAGCCTTCTCCCCACTTGTTGGTTACTCCAGTTAGAATGTTGATCTAGATCTTGGGGGGAGCCCCCCAAGATCTAAAAAAATTGAAATGGATCTTAGGGGGGGAGGCCTTCAAGATCTGAAAAATTGAAATGCCAGAAGAAAAGTGGAGAACAGCCAGTAAACAAAACCACAATTTTTTTTATTAAAATAGATAATACTGTAAAGACTACATTGTGGTGGACCACCGGTCCTTTTACAAAATGTGACTTGTTACATATAGCCTTTTTTGGTCACAATACCATAGGTAAATTCCATGGGTGGGTGAATACCGTGGGTGAATGAATACCATGGGTGGATGTCACTTACAGTACCATGGGTAAATTCCATGAGTGGATAAATACCATAGGATGATGAAAACCATGGGTGGATGCACTTACAATACCATGGGTGAATGAATACTATGGGTGGATGAATACCATGGGTGGATGCCATTTTCCATTCGAATCATTCCTCCATCCTTAAGAAGCAATGGTCCCCATTGCGTGAAGTTCCCTCCTAAGAAGCCTTTGTTGAATATGAAGAGCCACTGAAGAGAATTGTGTGGTTAACCCATAACCGTGATGAAAAAATATCTGAGGATAGAGATACCCTATAATGATTGTGGTCAACTATGATACTGATAGTGTGCAGCCTAGCAAATGGACTTCGATGAAGTATGGGTTTGTGGATGACCCATAACCATGACAAATGAAGATCCGAGGATAGAGATACCCTGTAATGCTTGTGACCAACTGTGATACTAACAGTGTGTGGCCTAGCAAATGGACTTCGATGAAGTGTGGGTTTGTGGATGACCCATAACCATGAAAAATGAAGATCCGAGGATAGAGAAACCCTGTAATGGTTGTGACCAACTGTGATACTAACAGTGTGTGGCCAAGCAAATGGACTTCGATGACAAAGATTTTGTGCAGTTGACCCATAACTGTGATGTTGATTGTTGATGAAGTAGCAAGTGCCTACATAGCCTAGGGTGGGAGGGAACATATCCAAAGAACCCAAGCTGGATGCTACTATGTTGAAATTGATGAAGGTGAAGCAGGTTCCTACTAAAGTGGGGCGGGAGGACACGCCTCCAAAGGGAACCCACTCTAAATGCTGCTCCAGATTTAAAATGGGCATAATTCAATCAATATAACTCAAAATATTTATTATAACATATTTTTGGAAATAGAATGATCATTCTGCATCTTCCTAATTGATTGAAATCCTTATCTGGACACTCTAGAAACTCAGATTTGCATTGCAATTGTCCCACCATCACAAAAGTTCTGAAAAAATAATTTAAATTGGGTGATTTTTCGAGAGGAGATCAGATCTACAATCATTTTTTTTTAATTCTACATAAAAAACTGCAAAAAAATGATAGGATAGTCACCGTCCACGAATTGTCGTTAGAAACATTCTATAACATAGCTGATTTTAAATCAAGATATCTCCCTCGTCCAGACTCTGATTTGGCCGATTTTTTTTTTTGAATTTGGGTATTTTATCATAAGGAATACATATATGTTATTTATTTTTGTAAATTTTGCACCAAAAATTTCAAATCTAATCTGCAAACTCGCCAACAAAAAAAAATCCTACAAAAAAATGAAAAAAGAAAAAGAAAAAATCTTTTCGCTTTGCCCAAGAAAGTGCTCTGTGGAGCTCGTAGCACATACTTGAAGTTTGTTGAATATTGCTACAAAAATTTGAAACTGAAATATGCATCAAACCCTTATTCCCATGGAATTGTAACTTGGATCTGATACCACTGATCCAGATCTTAGGGGCCTCAGATTGAAATGGATCTTAGGGGGGGAGGCCCCCAAGATCTGAAAAAATTGAAATGCCAGAAGAAAAGTGGAGAACACCCAGTAAACAAAACCACAATTTATTATTATCATTATTAAAATAGATAATACTGTAAAGACTACATTGTGGCAGACCATCTGTCCTTTTACAAAATGCAACTTGTTACTTATAGCCTTTTTTGGTCACAATACCATAGGTAAATTCCATGAGTGGGTAAATTCCATGAGTGGATAAATACCATGGGAGGATGAATACCATGGGTGGATGTGATCCGGATTTAAACAGTAACGCAACAAATTACAGATATAGCCATAAATACAAAGATGCAGTAGAAATAACACTTCATTTCATTAATATCAAATACTGAAATATGCTTACAAACAGAATGGAAATAAGACTAGCTCGGGTGATGATAGCTTATCTTTGAGAAGAGATGTGGCGGCTTCATGCCTCTGAACTGCATTACAATGAGGCTCAAGGACCTTTTTATTATTGAACAATAAGAGCAAACCCTAAACAACCAAAACCCTAACCCAAGGAGATGTCATACCAAGAGTTTATGGGCCTTGTTGGGGTGAGTTGGACAACCAACTTCCCGGGGTCGCGACTTGATCATATTATCTCCGTTTGACACGCATGATAACCCATTGGAAATATCTCTTCGAGGACTATGACGGAAAAGATGATTGTATACAAAAAATAAATTAATGGTAGATTGCCAAAAAAACGTCGTTTAGGGCCTCAAAATGGCTCCAGAAGTTTAGGACCCAAAAAAACTACTAAAAATAGTAAATTGTGCTACAATTAAGGAAATTGAAAGAAACAATGGTGGGGGTCCAGGTAGAATTGTCGGGTGGAAACCAATATCCACCTGGATTAGGATGTCACTTATAATACCATGGGTAAATTCCATGGGTGAATGAATACTATGGGTGGATGAATACCACAGGTGGATGCCATTTTCCATTCAGATCAAATGTTCATCCAAGGTACTACTGGCACGGGGAAGTCTCACTTAATTAATTGCCTAAAAGATACATTCATTATTGAATCTACTCCCAATTCAAGCCCATTTCTCCTACTCACTCCAATAGGTGTTGCAACATTTAACATAAAGGTGCTTACAATCCATTATGCCCTTCACATTCCTTTAGTTTCAATGCATCCTCTTGAGGGCCAAGCACTTCTACATCTCCAAGAGAAACTTCGTCATGTCAAATACATTTTAATTGATGAAATGAGCTTTATTGGGCCTAAACTTCTTTCACACATAGACAATCATTTAAGGGAGGTATTCCCTTCATATCAGAATGTGCCTTTCGACAATCGGTCTATCATACTTGTTGGTGATCTTGGCCAACTACCTCTTGTGAAGGACATCCCCATGTATGTCGGCACTTCATGCGGCAATGCCCTTTGGCACAACTTTGACACGGTCGTCACATTATCTACCATATTTCGTCAACAGGGGACCAACCCTGCTCAAGTTGCATTCCGCCAATTGATCATGAACCTCAGGAATGTAATGCCAACTATGGAGGACTGGAACCTTCTCATGTCAAGGAAAAAATCATTTTTGTCAAGCGATGAGCAGCAGGATTTCGACAATGTAATGCACCTATATCCAACCAACCTAGTTGTCACATTGCATAACAAAGAAATGCTAAAAAATATTGAACATGCTAATTGCACAATACTACGCAGAGAAAAGGAACCACCATCCTATTGGTACACACGAAGAAGATGAACATTTGGATGCAAAAGTTCTTATTTGCAATGAACAATAGGTTTTCCTCACATGCAACTTGTGGGTTGAAGCAGGTCTTGTCAACAGAGCACTTGGAAAAGTAGTTTCCATTTTCTATGCACCAGGATCAAAACCCCCTCAGTTGCCATCCTTTGTTGTTGTTGAATTCTTCCAATACAAAGGCCCGCCATGGGATACCTTCAACCCATCTTATGTTCCACTTCCCCCAATAATGCGAGGGTCTCACATGCAAATTCCCCTTCGAATGGCATGGGGCTTGACAATACATAAATCACAAGGCATGACATTACCAAAGGCAATAGTGGACATTGGCAACATAGACCGACAAGGCTTAACATTCACTACCATCTCCAGAGTTAGAACCTTGGCTGATCTTCACATATCTCCACCATTTACCTTCAACTACTACTCCCACATGCAAGGCAATTCTTACGTCAAATGTAGGCAACAAGAGGAATCCATGTTAGCATCAAAGTCTTTACAACTAACTATAGCCTGATCGCTGCATCTAGTCCCTTCTTATTCCCTTTCAGTAAGTATACTTTTGATTCAATTTCAATATACTTGCTTTCTTTTACAAATATTTGCTACAAAACTCACTTGAAATTTCAATATTTTTTCCATTTCTCAAATAAATAAAATCTTCCTCCTCCACAACTTGTTATCCTTGTAGTGTTTTTTCATTTCATCGATGTTTTACACTCTCCTTTACTTATACTAATAATATTATGATTTTGATTTCCAATTGTGGCATTCAAGTAATTCAACAACTCTTGTTTTTCCCCTTTTGCAAACTATCAAGATGGATAACGAGTACATGTTGGAATATAATCCTAACATCTGCATTTGTTTTTTAGCCTAAGTATCCTTGACTTAGCCACATGCACTAAAAATCATGTTCACACTTGGTTTTTGGTAAACTAGCTCAATGGACCAACTTTCCCTTGTTTTTTGCCTTTAAAGGCTTAATATTATGGAAATATTAGTCCAACCACTTTCCTAAACCATTTGGACATCTAAGTGCATGTTCACACCTAATCACACCTCATCCACTTGAGTTATTTGAGGATTGGCACCCCACATGAAGATTCCCCCTTAAATCAAAGGATTTGGTCCCCCGGATCATTTTAGCATGTTTTAAAGTTTCCTTCCTTGGGAAATACTCCCTTCCTCATTCTTTCCTCGTGGCTGATAGTTGGCATAGGTTGTCTTGAGTCATTGTTGCTATTTTAGGCCTCCCTTTAGCTTTTCTTAGCCTTTTCTAGTTTTTTACTAGTTTTTTCCTAGTTTTCTAGATTTGGCAATTTCTATATAACCACCTCCCTTTTGGATTAGAGGTTTGGTTGCTCATGTATTACTATTGTTCATTAATTTAATACATTGATTTTATGGAGAAAATTCTTTCTCTCCTCTCTTGAATATCAACAAATCACTTGTGTTTAACTTAACTAGAATTCTAGATCTATCGGAGTTTCTGCAGGAATTCTATAGTACATGTCCCTATTATATGGATACCATAAAGAGATACATGTTGAGCAACTTGCTCTTCTTGACATAAGGACTAGACACCTTTCATGCCTGGTCTTCCTTCTCCATCGTCTACAATCAACTATTAACCTTCTTAGTAAGATGGAGTCCTTCCTGCACCGCATTTTACATATTACTCAAAGAGAGAATGTAAAAAACTTTCTGATGGATTGGCAGTCCCATAATTCTCATCTTGGTATATTTGTAGATACAAACTAGTGTTGCTTCGTTCACTTCATCATTATACTTCTCTCCTCTATGTATATACATCTATGTTACATGTTGCAGCTTCCACCTTTAGATAATGTTGCATCTTTTACCTTTAAATATAATATATATGCTCTTTGTTCTTCCTTCTAAACAAGGTAGTATATTTGCATCATTTTAAAGTATGTTTTGTGCAATTAAATACAAACAATAACTTGTTAGAAAAGGTTGTTGTTTCTTTACCTTAAATATATTTGATCTTCCCTCCCCTTCCATTATGCCAAGAGACATTTTTAAATTAATTAAGGGGCTTTTACTTATACGTGGCAAGAGCTTAGTGGTATCGGAGGTAAGCTCATCAGAACTTTTAGAATGAGACAAAACGAAATAGTTGTGATATTGGTCAGCTCCGATATGGAGTGGATGCAATATATTTATAGATCAGAATTAGTACCATATCTTAGCCTAGCAAATATTTGAGGTCAGAGGGTGGAGGCGCATTGGGATATCAACGATCCGAGAGACATGAATAGCAGAGATCAGAGGGATATGATTATTGGAGATTGGGGGAATATGATTATTGAATATCAAAGGGATTGGTATATAAGAAATCGAAGACCGGAGAGATTGGCATATCGGAATATCGACGAGGAAACATATCGGAGTTTTTAAAATGTGTCTCGAAAGGAGATCTCCGATATGCATTACTTCTAATATGCGAGAACCGACACAATGACGTGGAATGTGGGTCCTCCAACATGGATTTTAAATTATAGTGCCTTTATATAATGGTTAGAACTTGGTTATATGATATATTTGTTTTAATACTCTGAAGTCTATAAAAAGGGTTTTCCACATACATATTTCAAATTTAATATGTCCCCCATGCCACTTATATGGATTGGATATGATATTATTTTATTACGACATAAGACACTGTATTATGAATCAGGGTTTTGACATCGGGGAACTCTAAAAGGTTCCTTCAATGTTAAAGCTCCGACTCTCTGATATATTAAAACCACTTGTTTAATGATTAAGGCTTAAAGCCTATACACACATCTTGGTCTCGGGGGCTATTTTATTCATTAATCTAATTAATTAAGATGTTAAAAACAAAAACTTATTTACAAATTTTCTTAACAAACAAACTTAATCAAACTTAGGCAAACTATAAGAAATAAAACAACATAAATGAAAAGAAAATTAGATTTGAAACGAAGCAATAACACTCAAAGTCTACATGCAATGCCAAAAGGGTCCTGTTGATCGACAAAAATGTCCTTCGTCAACATTAGGGGAGTCCACCCAGTCGAGAACTTAAAGCAGTTCCTTTTCTGTTGAAGATGGTGGTTCCGACTAGTTATGGGTCTAGTTACCCTGTCATCTAAGACTAACTTAAAATTAATTTGATACTAATCTAACCTAAACTAAGAGTTAATCTATCAACATCATAGTATGTTAGTATGTCCTATTATATGGATATTGTGAAGAGATATGCGCCGAGAAACTTGCTCTTATTGACATAAGGGCTAGACACCTTTTGTGCCCGGTGTTCCTTCTCCATCATCTAAAGTCAACTATTAACCTTGTGAATAAGTTGAAGGCCTTCCCACAATGAATTGTACCTATTCATCAAAGAGATAATGTAAAAAACTTTTTGATGGATTGGCAGTCCCGCAATTCTCATATTGGTATTGTTGTAGATACAAACTAGCGTTGCTTTGTTCACTTCATCATTATACTTCTCTCCTCTATGTATATACACCTATGTTACATGTTGCAGCTTCCACCTTTAGATAATGTTGCATCTTTTACCTTTAAATATAATATATATGCTCTTTTGTTCTTCCTTCTAAACAAGGTAATATATTTGCATCCTTTTAAAGTATGTTTTGTGCAATTAAATACAAACACTAACTTGTTAGAAAAGGTTGTTGTTTCTTTACCTTAAATCTATTTGATCTTCCCTCCCCTTCCATTATGCCAAGAGACCTTTTTAAATTAATTAAGTGGATTTTACTTATACGTGGCAAGAGCTGAGTGGTATCGAAGGTAAGCTCATCAAAACTTTTGAATGAGACAAAACAATTTTTTTTTGATATTGGTCGGCTCCGATATGGAGCGAATGCAATATCTTTATAAACCATAATTGATGCCATATTGGGTCTGACATGCTGGAGCCTGGCAGATATCAAAGGTTGGAGGGGGAAGCGCATTGGGATATTGGCGATCAGAGACATATGCATATCGAAGATTAGAGATCGGAGGGATATGATTATTGGAGATCAAAGATCATAGGGATATGATTATCAAAGATTAGAGATCAGGGGAATATGATTATTGAAGATCAAAGATCGGAGGGATTGGCATATCGGAAATCGGTGATTGGAGGGATTGGCATATTAGAATAGTAGTGAGGAATCATAGCGGAGTTTTTAAAATGTGTCTCGAAAGGAAATATCCAATATGTGAGAGTGAAAACAATGAGATGGAATGTGGGTCCTGTTAGCCCTGCTATGTAGCGCTGAATTTCTAATGTCAGAGAAAAGCTTGGTCTGTTTGGTGGTGTCTTCAAAGGGGCCCCTCATGGGTTATTTTCCCTTTTCCTCCTACCCCGCTTACTCTCCACCACCTCCGTTTCCCTATTTTCCTCCTAAACTCGATAAAGTGACCCCCTTTGGCCTTAGCCACAAGCACAAAACCTCAAACCCACCATAAAACCTTACCCATATGCCCTCACGCGCTCTTAGACCCCTCATTGCTTTCCCACCATTGATCATTCCCCGAAGATCCAACGGCTCCCGTCGCACCCGATAAAGGCGACCCACTCTACCACTCTCCACCGTCAGATCATCTCCGCTGAGATCTGACGGTCTTCGCTCTCATCGCGCTTACATTTTGATCGAGCAATAACGCACGATGAGAGTGGTTTTTCTCTCTCATCCACTGCTACGTGTCCATCACTGAGTGGAATCGCTCAACCCAAGGCTTTTACCACTTAGCACCCGAAAGCGGTGCAATGAAAACCTTTACAGCCTGACCAAACCACCCTCACTCGTTAAATGCCTGCTCAACTCCGTCGCCCAATGACCATCCAATCTGTCTGCTGAAGATCCAACGGCCCTAACGCACCTCGCTCCCACCTCGGCCGATAGCCTCCGCCGAGCCATCCCTGCCGTCCATTTTCCCGATCCGACGATCATCCTTCTCTCTCATCCCAACTGTCCGTTTGCCCATGCATCCCACGTCCTTGACCATTCTATTTCCCGAAGAGGGAGATGACCAGCTCTGCTAGTATCAGTCACAGTAATATCCCCAACAACCATATCTAAAAGAAGGCATGGCCAAAGGAGAAAAGGGCACAAAACGGCTCTGTAACTGAATTTATCAGTCATGGACTCCACCAGTACGAGCACTCCAACCGCCTAAAGGACAAAACAACACCTGAACAGATCAGATTCATCCATTGAAACAAGCCACCTCGTTTAGAGACTCCATCAGGTGGTTAAATGCAGTTGGTGGTCAATTATGACCCCTCCATACCTAAACGGCCAAGGGCCATTGTAATGTAAGCTTATAAATACTCAGAAGCAAGATGTAATAAAGGTTGGAATTTGATGTAAGGTTCAACTTCTGGAGACTGTAGACATTTTGTCACTTGCAACGTCTCATCTTCATTTTCAGCTAATACAAGCTTCTTTTGCTGTTAATTGCTCATTGTCCACTTTCTTCTTGTTCTAAGCCTATGCCTGATATGTTGTGTTCTTGAGCTCTTGGTGTTTAACGCTAGATAATTTTCATATTATCTTTATGTTAAAGTATTGATTGCATCACTGAATAGGTTAATCAGGTTCCTTTCTATCTAATGCAGGTGAGCTGTCATCCTGTCTTTGCATTAATAGATTAGATTTGCAGGTTTCTTTACTAGTTGCAGTCGGCCATCACATGGTCTTGTGCATCTGCTGGCGTGGTTAGTATTCCCCATATTCACCTTATATCTAAATTGTGAGCATTGGTGGTCTAAAGCCTTGTAGTCTGAGGGTGTTCATGCATGTCTAGAGTGAAACAAAGTGGAAGTGGTTATTTGGCTTGAACCAAACCATCATTCCTTCCATTAAACCTGCAACAATAGTTGCATTTATATGTTACCAGGCGTCTCCAAGCTACAACCTAGGAGAGTTTCTTGGAATCCTAGCATAATTGGCACCATTTCCAAGGAGAGGAGATTGAAGCTCAACTTCCCTGGGAGAACGACACAGATCCAGCTTTGATGATAGACAAAGTCTGGACACATTTTTGGTTGTAATCATCTATCTGGTGACTCTATTGGAGGTCGAACCTCTTGGCAACTCCACATTATAGTTCTGGCTCAGTTTATGAGACATACTCCGAGAAATCCTCAGAAATTATCAACTGACCCAATGCCTGACCCTGAGAAGATTGTCAAGCAGAGAAAGACATCACAAAAGGGAGCATTAGGATCAGGTAAGCCTAAACAATCTTATGTATCTTTGCAAGAAAGGCTTGTAACTGAGCATGCACATGTTGAAAGTATCGAGCCTAGCACTATCAGTGAAGAAATAATCTCAGAGATTTATAAAGTTCATTGTTCAATAAGTCCCCCTTCGGACATTATCCCAAAGAAAAACTCCCCTATAGTCCTTCACTTTCCTTCAGCTCTATCATTCATTTCTCAGCTTTCTATCATCCAAACTATCAGTACCCTTCCATCTACCCCAATCACAGCAGGCCCACAAGCACCCACCAAAATGGAAAGAGTCATAGCTGTTAGGTATGGACCCCTGGTCCTGCCTATTCCTTTGAATGCCATGCTAGCAGGAGAATATCAAAAATACATGCCTAAGTTCACTAGTACAGAAGGAGTAACAGCTAAAGAACACCTTGAGTCTTTTAATAGCTATGCTGATAATCTAGATATTAGTGAAGATGATGTGTGGATGAGGGTATTCGTCCAAAGCCTAGATGGAGAGGCTAGAAAGTGGTTCAGAGAGCTGACCCCTAGGTCTATAGCAGACATTGAAGCATTAGATGACATGTTTTTAAAGCATTAGGGGGATAAGAAAGATTTGCTCTATTATCATACTGAGTTTGGCAACCTGAAAAGGGAAAATGGGGAGACATTACTTGATTTCATAAAAGGTTTAACCGCATGTATAGTAAGATACCAGCTGAAGTGAAACCTACTCCCACCTCTGCCAAACTCGCATATGCCAATGCCTTTGATGTTGACTTCTGCCTTCTATTGAGAGAAAGAAGATGTGCTTCTCTGGCTGAAATGCAGGATGCATCCTTGGAGGTAGAATCCAATATCATGGCTATAGAGAAAGTCAAAGGACATGTTGATCGAAGGAGATAGAGGGGCGAATCTTCTTCATCTTCAGACCCCAAGATAGACAAAATGACCAAGATGATAGAGTCATTGGCCGCTGAAATATCAAAACTGAAGGTTGAGCAGAGTGCTGGGAAAGCAAGGCTTCCTAATACATTTGCTCCTAGAAATCCAAATCCATATAGAAGAGCAAATGAGCAATTGCAGATTTTGCAAAGAAACAAAGATGCCAATGAAGACCAAAGGGTGAAGACCCCGTTTCAAAATGCAGTCATGGAAGAAGAGCAGTTTGAGGAAGATGATGAGATCCATGGTATGGAAGACAAGGGTAGTGCCCCTTTTTGAACCAAAGCTGCCTTCGAGGAGTCATTACTCGGGGACCAGACCAGTCAAGAGTGGGACAGAGAAGCTGTTCTATAGACTGAAGACTATCAAAGATATAACTTGAGGTTAAGAATGAGTAATGTCAAAGAGAATCCTTCCCTAAGAGCTGTTGTCCCCACAGAGTAGCAGGTCAATAAGCAGAAGCAACCAGCAGTAGATCCCATCATCCTCAAAGCTCCAACCATAGAGGTAAGAGGCCTTGACAGGCCCCCTTCTTCTTTAAGTTGTCAATCAGAAAGTCAGAAGCCAAGAATACCCATGCCTCTGATTGAACCAGTGAAGAATGAGTCCCTCAAGAAATCTATCCTTGAAGATCTTGAGCCTAAAGCCAGCCAAGCTTCCAATGACTATGCAAATTTGAAAATTGACCAACCTGTTGTTATTCTCAGCCCAGTGATAAAAAATTGTGAAGTCAGCTCCCCATCATCTTATGTTTCTTTGACTATTCAGGATAAAATCCTTCATGATTGCCCTCTAGGCATTGGAGCTAGCCATAATTCAATGCTCAAGGCTGACATGGATAAGCTCAGCCTTGACATTACGAAGCCTGCCCAGTTGGCCTCCACACAACCTAAAAAGGCAGTTTGCCAGATCACAGAGGAAGAAGGCCCACAGATTTGGGACACCTTCTTTGATGGGGCGTGTTCTAAGAAAGCTACAGGAGCAGGTGAAGTCCTTGTGTCCCCCACACCAGAATACATTGACTCACCATTTATATTAGTTGTTTAGGCCACAAATGACACAACCGAGTACATAGCAGCCCTTATTATTCAATAGGTGTACGAAAGCTTCCACGAAAAACATCCAAGGATGAGGCCATACAGAGAGGGGGTAAAATATAAACCATCTCTACCTGATGAGGTCAAATGCCCTAAAATTTTTGAGGTAGGTGATCAAATCAACAGGCTTTTACAAGTCTTTGATGAATTGGCTGACATGCACATTGACCAAGAGAAGGAAACCTTTAATAGAAAGGTAAAAAGGGTCAATTCTCAGTATGGTGACTATTTTCTCCAATGGGATGCACTAAAGGAAAGGCAGGGAGATCTTGGTAAATTCAATGCTCTATGGACAGGATCATTCCTCATCGCTCAGGTCCAGGGGAGCAATACTTTCATGCTGTAGAGTTTGGGAGGAGAAACAACTTTTGATAGCCCAGTCAATGGGGGTTTTCGAAAGTTTATGTTAATTAGGGCCTTTAGGCCTCAGCATTGTAAATACGTTCTTTTTACAAGTTTTAGTGTAGGCTTAATTAGACTCCATGCCCAATGGAACACTAGGAAATATTGTTGATCTTGTTTTTTATGAAAGGCAGTGGTCTACGGTTCTTGAAACCTCACAGGGAGGATTTCATCCCCAGAAGGAGCCAGTGTTAGCCCTGCTATGCAGCATTGACTTTCTAATGTCAGAGAAAAGCTTGGTTTGTTTGGTGGTATCTTGAAAGGGGCTCTCATGGGTTATTTTCTCTTTTCCTACTACCCCGCTTACTCTCCACCACCTCCGTTTCCCTATTTGCCTCCTAAACCCGAAAAAGTGACCCCTTTTGGCCTTAGCCACAAGTGCAAAACCTCAAACCCACCATAAAACCTTACCCATACGCCCTCACGTGCTCTTAGACCCCTCATCGCTTTCTCACCGTTGATCATTCCCCAAAGATCCAACAGCTCCCATCGC
The DNA here is from genome assembly GCA_031772625.1 of Pinus tabuliformis. Classification (NCBI taxonomy): domain Eukaryota; kingdom Viridiplantae; phylum Streptophyta; class Pinopsida; order Pinales; family Pinaceae; genus Pinus; species Pinus tabuliformis. Next base: position 660,987,166 of record CM062810.1, on the reverse strand, counting down.
ACCCGATAAAGGCGACCCGCTCTACCACTCTCCATCGTCAAATCATCTCCGCTGAGATCTAACAGTCTTCGCTCTCATTGCCCTAGCATTTTGATCGAACGATAGCGCATGATGAGAGCGAGTTTTCTCTCTCATCTGCTGCTATGTGTCGATCATTGAGTGGAATCGCTCGACCCCGGGCTTTTACCACTTAGCACCCGAAAGCGGTGCGATGAAAACCTTTACTGCTCGACCAAACCACCCTCGCTCGTTAAACGCCCGTGCAACTGCGTTGCCCAATGACCGTCCGATCTGTCTACTGAAGATCCAATGACCCTAACGCACCCTGCTCCCACCTCGGCTGATAGCCTCCGCCGAGCCATCCCTGCCGTCCATTTTCCCGATTCGACGGTCATCCTTCTCTCTCATCCCAACTATCCGTTCGCCCATGCATCCCACGTCCTTGACCATTCTATTGCCCGAAGAGGGAGATGACTAGCTCTGCCAGTATCAGTCACAATAATATCCCAACAACCATATTTAAAAGAAGGCATGGCCAAAGGAGAAAACAACACAACATGACTCTGTAACTGAATTTATCAGTCATGGACTCCACTGGTACGAGCACTCCAACTGCCTAAAGGACAGCACAACACTTGAACAGATCGGATTCATCCACTGAAACAAGCCACCTCATTCAGAGACTCCATGAGGCAGTTAAATGCAGTTGGTGGTCAATTATGACCCCTCCATACCTAAACGGCCAAGGGCCATTGTAATGTAAGCTTATAAATACCCAGAAGCAAGATGTAATCAAGGTTGGTATTTGATGTATGGTTCAACTTCTGGAGACTGTAGACATTTTGTCACTTGCAACGTCTCATCTTCTTTTTTAGCTAATACAAGCTTTTTTTGCTGTTAACTACTCACTGTCCACTTTCTTCTTGTTCTAAGCCTGTGCCTGATATGCTGTGTTCTTGAGCTCTTGGTGTTTAACGCTAGATAATTGTCATCTTATCTCAGTGTTAAAGTATTGATTGCATCACTAAATAGGTTAATCAGGTTTCTTTCTATCTAATGCAGGTGAGCTGTCATCCTGTCTTTGCATTAATAGATTAGCTTTACAGGTTTCTTTACTAGTTGCAGCCGGCCATCACATGGTCTTGTGCATCTGCTGGTGTGGTTAGTATTCCCCATATTCACCTTATATCGAAACTGTGAGCATTGGTGGTCTAAAGCCTTGTAGTCTGAGGGTGTTCATACATGTTTAGAGTGAAACAAAGTGGAAGTGATTATTTGGCTTGAACCAAACCATCATTCCTTCCATTAAACCTACAACAATAGTTGAATTTATATGTTACCAGGCATCTCCGAGCTACAACCTACGAGAGTTTCTTGGAATCCTAATAGGTCCTCCAACAAGGCCTTTAAATTGTAGCGCCTTTATATAATAGTTGGAATTTGGTTCTATTATATGTTTGTTTTAATTCTCTGAGGTCTATAAAAATGGTTTTCCACATACATATTTCGAATTTAATATGTCCCCCATGCCACTTATATGGATTGGATATTATATTTTTTTTATTACGACACAAGCCACTATATTATGAATCAAGGTTTTGACATCGAGGAATTCTAAAAGGGTTCCTCCGATATCAAAGCTCTGATATCTCTGATATATTATAACCACTTGTTTAATGATTAAGGCTTAAAGCCTATGCACACATCTTGGTCTCGGGAGCTATTTTATTCATTAATATAATTAATTAAGATGTTAAAAACAAAAACTTATTTACAATGTTTATTGAAAAACAAACTTAATCAAACTTAGGAAAACTATAAAATATAAAACAAGTGTAGATAAAAAGCAAATTAGATTTGAAATGATGAAATCACACTCAAAGTGTACATGCAATACCAAAAGGGTCCTGTTGATCAACAAAAAAATCCTCCGTCAACAATAGGGAGATTACCCGGTCGGGAACTTAAAGTAGCTCCTTTTCCGTTGAAGGTGGTGGTTCTGACTCGTTATGGGTCTAGTTTCCGTGTCATCTAAGATTAACCTAAAACTAATATAACCTAAACTAAGAGTTAATCTATCCACATCATAGTATGCTACATTTCCTTTATATCGATCTTTAAAGATGTAAGTTAAAGAAGTAAATCGACACAAAGGTTTGATCGAATTAAAGGTTGATCAAACCAGAATATAATGATTTATTTGCCTCTTCAAGAGATGATTTAAAACAAAACTAAGATTCAAATATAAAACTAATATAAAACATGAAATCCTATCTTGAATTAGAATGAGATATCACTCTCCTATTCCAAGATAAAGTTAACTAAAACAAAGGGAAAAAACTTATATGATTCATCATATGATTTTGTATAAGTTAAAGGAAGTAGTTCACATTAACTAATACAAGTGAAAGAAAAATAAGCTTGCAAATGAATAATAAATAGTTATCAGTCACCACAGGAATACTTCAACGAATTAAGATTGATTATGATCTCATTCTACCTTGCAAAGATAGCTTTAACAAAGTTTCAACAACAAAATGTCAATGACACAACAATAGTGCATAATAACAAAGAATCAGTAATACTGTTTAGAATAAAGACAAGAACAAAAAATGAAACTTTAACAGTGAGACAATAATCCTGCATTCTAGTAACAGTACACATGAATAAGAATTAATTAAAACCATGTAAAAAATTACATTTACAAATATGCAGTCCTAGAGTAGCTCAGACTCATAATCACATTGCCTACAATAGTGCTAAGCAATGAAAGCAGAGCCAGAAACCTTCTATTTTCTCTATAATCGACCTTTATGTACATAACAGTAGTGCCATTGCACAAATCGGACAACTACAGAGAATCCCCCTTGAATGATCCATGACCTCCCTCAATCTTATTGAAGAGACATGTATTTATACAAAGTTTCAAAGTTAATAGATCCCTTCAATCTTTGATTGGGCAGAAGCATAGTTTCCAACAAATTCTCCGAATAACCTTTTTCAACAACCTCTATCTTTATTTAGCGCTATAGTGGTTCAACCGTTCCATTAAAATCAAAAAAGAAAGTTCTTCCAGAATCAGCCTTGCAATTCAAACAACAAAGCAATCAACATTTTACAAATAATTTGAATCTAAACTAATCCCAATGAAAAACCAATGATAAATAGCCTGAAACCATTAACAGTGACTTATTCAAAACTTAATAGTAACGACCAAATCTAAGTGTGGCAAATGACAAACGTGGATGAATATTAGAGGTTTTGAGTATTGGAGTTTTAACATGACACACTCTGCAAAACTTGTGATATATGGAAAGTTCCGATGAGGAGCAGATGCGATATTATATTAAATCATTGTGATAAAGCCCATCAAATCCGCAACCAAATCGGCGATTGGAATATTAAGTCATATCGACGATTTTAGATATGTGTCATTTCAAAAGTTCTGATAAAGGAGCGGATGTGATTTTATAATTAATCCAAAACTTAAATCAAATCGGGTCCAACATATCAGAGATTAAAACATATCGGAGGTCGGAGGTTATATCGCATATCAGAGGTTATATGATATCGAAACTTTTAAAATGAGACAAAAGAAATAGTTGTGATATTGGGCAGATGGGATATCAGAGGTTTTACAATTGTAACTATTTAAAAGTTCTGATATACGGGCAGATGCGATGTTCTGATTAGACCATTGTTAATACGTATATCGGGTCTAGATATCAAAGCTTGGTAGATATCAGAAGTTAGAGGTCGGAGGTACATTGATATCGGAAATCAGAGCGGCATGGATATCGAAGCATTGGCATATTAGAACTTTTAAGAGGTGCAAAATAACAAAAACTTTGATATGAGGGATTCTATGATATAAGGGAGTGGAGGAGGGTTACGTGGTATGTGGGTACTCCATAATACTTCAACCACTTTATAATATATATCACCAAAACCTATATTCATTGGTTTGTATTAAAGTCATTTATCATATGGTTCGGAGTTTATAGTTGTATGTTTATTAAAAAGGGCTAAGCCACAGAAGAAACAGAAGAAATTTTGAAATATGTTAATTATAGAAAAATCTTAAATATTTAAGGTTTTTTTTTTTTTTTAAAGGTATAATGTTGTATCTTAAGTCATGTAAAACTCTCTCTCTCTCTCGATCTCGATCTCGATATCTATATATATATATATATATATATATATATATATATATATATATATATATATATATTCAATTAAAATTTTCTATTAATTTATAAAGTTGATTTTTTCAACTACATTCACAAAGTTTTTTTGGCTTCACTTTTACCGGATTCGTGGACCACCAATTCAAAACTCAAAAACTAAGATAACAAGGATAGGACCCAAGACAACTAGATATTAACAGGATAAAAAAAACACAAAATAAATTCATTACAACAAACACCTCAACGAGCATTCTTAGTCGATCGAGTTAACTAGAGTTTAATTATCTAGATCTACCCCTAGAGATGGAGGCAACTTGTAATCACAATGCATGTGGCCTTCCATGTGGGCTAGTCTATTATCCAAATGCTCCAGTTTTCCAACATGACCTGAGATTTTTAGGAAATCGTCTTGGTCCTCCTGTCGAGCTTTGTTGAGGTGTTGTATGCCCAAGGGGAGGGACAAAACCAACCATTCTAAAGCACTCTGAGGATGGGAATTTGTTTGAACACGAGAGGAGGACCAAGGAACAGGAGGAGACGAGGTGTCTAGGCTTCGTGAGAAGCCCTAGTGAGAGTACACTCCCCTTCCTCCTTGATTGGCATAGCCGTGTCTACCACCCCTCTGCAAAGGAGGCATAACACCACTGAAGATGACCACCCAACTATCAACGACCCCCACTACCACACAGAATCACCTTCTCCCTCTTAGAGAGAGATTATTCACAAAAGACCAGGACATGACAATGCCTCTTAAATCTAGACCCCAATACCAAAATTCTCCCCATTTGACAATCCACCAAGAGGCATGAAAGCCCCGACCATGGCCACAAGCTCCCACACGGGCAAGTAAAAGATAACACCACCTAAACATAATCATTCGAAAGACAAACCAAAGGAAATCAAACACAAAATTGAACTAACCAAAACTTCCAAAATTCCAATTACACCTTACCTAATATTCTATTGAAACCCAAAGGAACCAAAAGCCACCCCTATCTCCAACAAATCCCAGCAACAGAGCAAAACTACGAAACTAAACTAACACCACTCCAAGACACCCCTAAACTTTAACATAAATTACCCACTGAATAAGACACAAAACAATCAAAGGAATAATATCAATGAGATTACTTGATAGAGCCACCAAGAGGTACTTGAAATGCTCCATGAGCACTTGGAATAATTTACAGAGTGTCACACCCACTAGATCCTCCCAACAGACACCACCCAAGAATTCGTTCAACCAACATTTCCATTTCACCAAAGTACTAGGGTAAATTCTGGCAAGTCATGTACCTCGAGCGCTCACTAGAGTGCCAAGCCTCCCTAGACAGAGAAGGAAACTCCATCGATGAACAAACACATTGTTGATACCCATTGCCTCCATTACAAAGAGAATTTTGAGCTAAACCATTAAACTCAACAAATGTCAACCTCTGTGATTACAAGATCTCCCATGCTTATGCATGGGAGTAAATCACCACGCATGCCTTATTGACATACCATATGCACGTACGGGCTCAAGATAGCCCCTTGATGCACATTATCCTAGGACTCGTGCACCGCCACTAGGCATTAATTTAATAATATTATGTTAAATGAGCCCCTTGATACACATTATCCTCGGACCCGTGCACCCCCATCGAGGATTAATTTAATAATATTATGTTAAATGTAATTTTATAATAGTTTTATGTTATACATACCTATGAGGTGTAGACTAGTTGATTTTTGCGGGGTTTAGTCCTCGCTAGGTCACAAGTTCAAATTTCATGGGGAAGGGTTGAAGATGGAAGTCACTTTAGGGGAATTAAACTTCCTAAGGGTTATCTGGGCTCGACCGAGCCTCGCACAATCTTGGTGATAAGTATCCTATTGTGGGTTGATCAGTACTTCTTTCATTCAATATAGGGGTCGGGCCCCACCTAAGCTCAACCTAGACATAGGTAAACCCTTTTGTTTAAATAATTCTAATAATAATAACAACCAATCATTTATCAAGTGTCTTTTGGCTATAAGTTCATAACAAATTTGTCAAATAAGGTAAGCCAAATTTATAAAAAACAAACCCTCCCTCTTTTTGATAAAAAATCTAAGGCCCTTGTGCATGGTGGATCAATACCGATAAGGATTCTTCCCAATTCTAAGTCCATCCTTATTGTCAAAAATTTGATCAAAGTTCTCGGTTAATGGGAAATCTAATTTTCTATATCATTAAATTCAAACAACTAGAGGGAAGTTTGTTGCAATATCAAATGACTTCTTTTAACAAAATTGTTTAGCTATCTCTCTATTTTGTAGCATTTTACGTAGTATTGACGACAACAACCTGCGTTTTGAAATCACGAGACTTTACATGCTAGACCAATATATCTATTTAACAAAAATAATTCATATTATTTTCTTTGCCTAAATCCTAAGTGTTGAGTTTAAGTTCAAGACCAACAACTTGCACTCTTGTATATACATTGTACTTCATCAAGGAGGCATCCTTGAGTCACTCCAAGCACTACACATTAATGGAGATGATCGTCACTTGGATACAATTAGGAGATAGTTTTGGCAATTAAACTTCCATTTATGGTGACAAATTCTCACTTCATATATAGGTCTACTGCCAAAATTGCCATTTACCACAAACACAAAACAAGTGGCATAATTGAAAAAACATGAAGCTCGCAAATCAATCATCACATAGTTCCAAAATTGTAAACTTCATAATTACAAGTTAAAATGTTGTGTGTTAACTAGGTCTACTCTAGTGGTTGTGGGATGGAGTGTTATCCTCCTCACCCAAATAAGAAACGTGTTGAGTTCACAATGAGTATATTGTTGTAATGGCTTCAAGCCCTATTGTTGACTTGACCTTGTGTCCTAAAGAATTTAGAATTACCCTAAATATAATTCTCAAAATAAGAAGAAGTACACACAAATTTTCCTCAAACTTTATAACAAAAAAAATATTACACATCAAAATAAAAATAAAAAACATAATTTAACTAAGATCAATCATTACATATTTCCTCTGTAAAAAAACACTAACCATGTATAACTCTACCGAAAATAACAACCTCAATCAAATGACTAAATATATTGAGTGAACAAATATCTATAACTTTAAGCTAGACATGTTTCAATCCCACCACTTAACAATTATATATACTCTTAATATTATAATGACACTAACTAGATTTGATCTTGGACTTCACCTAAATTATTTCAACAAATTTCCAATTCAATAATAAAAAATTACAATATAAAACTTTCAAGATGGATATGTAAACATCAGAATAAAACCTGTTTAAACTAAAAACGAAGACATCAGCAACACGACCTTTTCAATCACCCGAGACACATTATTCTTGTCCCTCAACACACGGGCACCATTAGTCATATGTTAAGATTCAAATTCAATCCAATTCACTGTTTGTTTTAACATTATTAATATTGATGAATTTTGAATGCATGTCATATAGGTTGGTGTGTATGTTAAAGCATGTTGCAAGAGATTAATTAAATACAAATGTCATATGTTATATTATTATATAATATTGGTATAACTATTTATATATTTAGAGTTTATTATTACTATATAAAATATATTGTAATAATAATTATATAGATATATATTATATATATATATATATATATATATATATATATATATATATATATATATATATATATTAATTAAGTAATTAGATTTATTGGAATTAGTCGCGTTGGGGGAATACACGAAGAAATTTCTCAGGGATTTCCAATGAGCGCCGAGCGAGGAGTAGCAGGGAGGAGGAGAACAATGGTGAGCGGATCAGGAATCTGCGAAGGAGGTGGTGGTGGATGCGCGCCACCATATGCTTGGCCGCCTCGCCTCTATACTAGCCAAGGAGCTTCTCCATGGTCAGCGAGTGGACTGCGTGCGCAGACATTCATTTGGGCAGAGGACTTCTGGCAGGATGAGATCGAAACCTGTGGGCGGCCAAACGGGGCCCAAACTTTTCAGATCCGAGGGTTTTGTGCTCAGATCCGGCCTGGATCTACACGATCAGGCCAACACTCGAGAACAGTCAGAACCCTGGAAGCAGATCAGCGGCAACAAGCAAAGATCGGGCAGAGGGTTGGTGGATCCAGGCATGCACAAGGAAAAACGACCCGATACGAGGCCAGATCCAGAAGACGGTTCACAGATGGAACAGGTAATAACAACTCCTTTTCAGATTTTTATTAAAACCCCTGTGGGGAAAACCTGCTTAGTATGGGTACATGCAGAAAGCACTATCTTGCAGCTGAAAAAACAAATAAGGGCAGTAACGGGATACCCAGTCCAGATCCAACATTTGGTCAGTGGTAGGTGGTCCCTCCAGGATAGTAGATCGCTGAAAAGCTATGAGATAAGTCCAGGATCAACCATTGCTCTAAACCTCAGGCTGAGAGGAGGGGCTACGCCTCAGGGACAGTCAAGCTCCTCAGGAGGAGACAAGGGGAAAAAGACAGCACCTCAGCATCAACCCAAGGAAGGTCCCTCATATAAAAACATTTTACAGGGCAATAAAGAATCAGCGGCCTCTCCAGATCAAGGTGGATATACACCTCGGCCATACATAGTAGATCAGCTAGGGCAAACCCCAGCTCTAAACTTTGATTCTACAGGGCTTGATGATTTCGTTAAGTCCTACGAAACGCAGGCCCTAATCTGCCGTTTTAACAGTTTCTGGCCAAAACCAATGGACATATTCCACTGGATCTTCACCAAATGGACCATGGAATATGACATACATCTATGCTCCAAGGGGTTTTTTATAGTAAGATTTGCATCCAAGGAAGTTAGAGATACAATCATCAGCGCTGGGCCTTGGTTTTGGGGAACATCGGGGTTGTTTATGACCCCATGGTTCCCAGATTTCGATCCAAACAAAACGACGGTATCCAAAGTGCCGGTCTGGGTCCGTCTATACAACCTTCCCCTTCACTTTTGGAGTGAACGAGTACTGGAAGGCATCGGGAACAGTATAGGGAAATATCTCAAAACAGATCTGGAAAGGATTGATGAAAGGGTCTATACTTTCACACGTATTTGTGTGGAAGTAGATCTAAGTAAGGGGTTGCCAGACAACATCAGGCTGATCTACAAACAACAAAATTGGTTGCAAACACTAGACTACGAAAACACTGCATTCAGATGCAGGCTCTGTAGGCAGACAGGACATTTGCAAAGCACATGTCCAGAAGCAAAGAAAGTAAACAACAAAAAGAAGCAGAAAGGGAAGCAGAGGAAGGGATGGCAATTTCCACCCCCCGTCTCAGAGGATGAAGAATCAGAAGCAGAAGAGGAAGATACCCCCACAGAGAATGCAGAGGTCTCTCAAGGAATGGAGACCCAGAAGGGAACCACATCAGATAACAAGGCCACACAGTTCCACACAAATCAGGGAGAGAAGGCAAACGAGGATCTGAATATGGGAGGGACCAAAAGGCATCATCACTCAGACACTTCAGATTCAGACAAGGAAACAGTTACACAGAAAGTAGAAACACAGTTAGTCATAGCTTCGATCGAGCCAACTCAAGGTGAGTGGCGCAAGGTCGAAAAGAAAAAGGGGAGAAAAACTTGAAGGGTGAGTCCATTACTCACTACCGGTTTTCAGTTTTTCTGCCCTTCCCCCTTTCTTTCTCTCTTTCTCTTATTCTTCTTCTAGTGCACGTTATTTTTTAACGTTGCATGGGGTGCGAAAGCACTTGAGCCCTATGGGCTAATACAAAAATGCTTAATGCATCTGCAATGTGTAACTTTTCATTTTTTAAATAAAAGGTTACCGATTTTTTCCTTGGAAAAAAAAGTAATTAGATTTATTTTTTAAGTGTAAAATTTGAAGAAAAATTTATGTTTTATTTAGAATTTGTAAATAGTGTTGGTAATTAAAGTTTTATGATAAATTGGTAAATTGCGTTCAAGTTTTGAGGTAAACCATGGAATATATTGCATTGAAGTTTTGTGGTAAACTATATATTCACTATTCATTTTGTTTTCATCTTATATTTAGTATAACACATCATAATAACATAAAACACATTTAACATAAAAATCATTTAAACTTTTCATACTTTGTTTAGAAGAAGTCCCTCATGGCAATGATTAATCAACACTTCAAATCTTTTAGAAAAGAAGCATTGAACTTACAAAACCTGAACCTTTTTCTACGAATCAATAGAAGATATTAATACCTTGCTCCTTGTATTTATAGACACACAATATATATGTTATATGTTTTAATTTCAATTGAGTCAACTTAATAATTAGAATATATCATTTGAATATATGCGATGTTCACATTTTATACTCATTTTACAACCACTAAAACATCTACCCCATATTAGACTGTAAAGCATCTCTTGGCACAATAATTCATTTTTATTTTTCGAAATTTATTAATAATCACCTTCTAAGTATATTTATATATGTCTAATTACACACATTCATTAATACTCATTTAGTCATAATCTCTTTTATATGTTTATATAATATGTAAATACTATTAATATAAATAATTGATTTTTTTCTACATATATTAGCTTCAAATGGTATTAGATCAATTTTATCTTTGTTGACTTGTGCTCAAATTCAACTTTTCAGTGTGACAACTAAAATTTCAAATACACAAATCACTAACAAATTTCAAGCTTGAGATTAGAAAATTTGTGAGATATATCATGAAATTGAAACTTCAACCTTTTTTATACCTTCGTTGTAACATTGTAGAGTTTTAAGGCTAAGGGTCAAGATCTACATATCATGTTGTAAATATGGTACCTCCATCTTAATTAGTTCTTAATTTGGTATTATGTCTTCTCACATTAAGTATCCATTCCCTATTAGACTTTGGCTAACTTTTCCAATTTGCACATTTTTGCGAACAAAGAAGTGTTTTGGAAATAACGTTATTTCTAGTAACCATGATCTTTGTTCATAATATTCTATTGCAAAGAGAAGAGGAGATGTAGCATGTGTGTGTGTGAACTCAATCATTTTTGTGGTCGAGTCATGAATGGTTTGTTGTAAACCCAAAGCCCACTGAGAAGGTGTTCAAACTAAAACTTGTCATAGTTCGAGGAATTAATATCATTTATTTTATTTTATTTTTAAGATGCCACCATCAAATTGTAAATAAGTTTAGATATCAACTTAATGATAATAGGAAGCCAAGTTGGTGTTGAATAACCTTAGATAAATTTGTGTGTTTATTCTAATGTCGCTATGATGAATCATGTACTATCAGGATAAAGAAGGCAATTGTCTACAAGAAGAAGATAGTGAAGAATGGTAAGATAAGAAAACAATGATGAGTAGAGGATCGTCACCTTACATTACCCTGAGATAATTGAACCTACAATCAAAACATAGTGAGATAATTGATCTAGGTGAATATTGGTGACCACCCGCCTATTCCACTTGGACCCCCACCATTGTTTCTTTCAGTTTTTTAGTTTCCTTAATTGTAGCACGATTTACTATTTTTGGTGATTTTTCGGGTCCTAAACTTTCGAAGCCGTTTGAGGCCCTAAATGACGTTTTTTTTTTTTTTTGGAAAATGGGCAAATGTGAGTCTTACATTAATCATTGTAGTTGAAAGTTGTAATCCTTAGATATTTCTAGCAAGGTATTGTGTGTGTCAAACAGAGATCGTATGTCAAAGTTACAACCTTGGGAAGTTGATGTACCAATTTACCCAAATGGGGCCCATAGTATTGGCACTTCATCTCCTATGGTTAGGTTTTTGGATGTTTAGGGTTTTCCATTGTTTCTTAATAATAAATAGGCCTTTGAGCCTCCTTGTAACACAATTCAGAGGCATGTAGATGCCGTGTCTCTTCTCATAGATAAAGCTACCATAACCTAAGCTAGTTTCTTTCCATTTTGTATGTAAGCATATTTTAGTTCTTTGATATTAATGAAATGAAGTTTTATTATTGTTGCATCTCTATGTTTATGTTTATATTTGTATTTTTTTGTGTTCCTGTATAATTCTGGTTCAGTGGTATTAGAAAGGTCTGCTCTTTCTCTATTTTTATTTGCATGTCCCCAACGAGGCTAGGGTATAAAGAATTAGGGCTCAAACTGGTTGAACCTTTCCAAGACCAGCCTCGCAAACCCCAATGACCTCCCATGGCGAAAGAAAATAAAGACGAGGGAGCAAGAGATCCCTTCATAATATTGCTCGAAGAAGCCCTTGAGCGACAAAGGAACGCGATGATGGAAAACTTTGTCCAGATCCTTTAACGACTATCCACAGGTGACACATCTTCATCCAATAGCCACTTTGGAGGCATCATTCCCTTTAAGGTACAAGTCAACTTTGACATTCCCATATTTCAAGGTTAGGTAGATGCAGATGCCATAGATAAATGGTTAAATCTATTAGAAGGATATTTTTCAGTTCATGATTTTTCCAATTAGGAAAAGTTTACTTTTGCACTCCTCAAAGTTTCCCCCCCACATCAAGGACTAGTGGGAAACCTATTGTGAGAAAAGGGATGAGAGGGAACCCTCACTATTTCAACCGCACCCACTTGGAATTCTTTCTGAGACGTCATCAAGGAGCAGTATTACCCTATCAGGAGCTATGAAGATAAATATATAATGTGGACCACACTCTGGTAGGAAAGGGACGAAGGTGTGCAAGAGTTCACAAATATTTTCCACACCCCTCGCACGAAGTTGGGTATTAAGTATATTGAGTGGCATTTGGTACTCAAGTACCACAACTATCTACATAAGTACATCCAGGACAAGATGGAGTTCCTGGACATCTCCTCGCTTGGCACCGCCTATCGATACACTATCAAGATCAAGCAGAAATTTAAACAGAAGAGGCGAGACTTTGGATCTGTGAATCTAATGTAGGGGAAAGGCGCCCCGAAACCATAGAACAAAGGAAAAATCCAAGGAGGGGTGACCCAGGACAAATAGTCGAAGCCGCAAGTAAAGAACAACACCATAAAAACAAAGAAGGACATGGGAAAATGATGTGAGTTGCAAAATATCCCCCCTCACAACACGAGTGAGTGTTGAGCCAAGAAATCACTAATGGTCGAGCTGAAGGCTTTCGAATCAGATGCATGTCTTGACTCAGAGTCAGAAATAGAAAAGGGGAATGATAAAGGGAATCAAGTTACTGACACGAAGCCCAATGCCACCATCGACACCGCTAAGATCTAGAAGATTGAGCCTGAAGATCTAGAGGATGGGGGGCACCTCTTCCACTCACAGAAATGGGTGAAGGGTTCTCCACTATAGTTTATCGACAATGGGAGCCAAAAGAACCTCATTTCAAAATAGTTCGTGAGGCGGTTAGGCATACCAACCACACCAAACCTACAACCATACATAATCGAGTGGCTTCACCAAGGACGAGATCTCCACATCAGCCAACAGTGTCGTCTTCCCTACAACATCAAGCCCTTCACAAATGAGGTATTGTGTGAAGTTTATCCTCTTGAAGTTTGTGATGTTTATTAGGCCAAACATATTTGTGGAAGCGTCATGTTGTGTATGAATTTAGGCCTCGCATTGTTATTATTACTTTGGGAAATAAGTTATACATGATACAAGAGGTAACACTGCCTATCATCATCTCTTTGATCTCTACGAAGCAATGCAGTAAGATCATTTCCCAGATCGAGAAATTTCTCTTCCTTATAGTTTCCCCTTAGTGCAAGAAGAAGAATATTGTGGCCACCTCCACGGCCTCCACACAAGGCTCCTCCGCACAAAAGCAACAAATGGACAAGGTCATGGAAGAGTACAGGGACATCTTCACCTCACCCATAAGGGTACCCCTACAATGTTAAGTCATGCACTCCATTGATCTAACCTCGGGCATGCCGCTACCCAATGGACCAATCTATTGACACTCTGTTATAGAGAACGATGAGATTAGGAGGCAAATTTAGGAGTTTTTGTGGAAAGGGCACTTCAATCCAAGTTCATCACCCTATGGGAGCCTGATCGTGTTGGTACATATGAAGGATGGAACCTGGAGGCTCTGTATTGACTATCAGGCGCTGAATAAGATCATTGTTCGGAATAGGTATCAAATCCCACGAATTTATGACCTTCTAGACCAACTCAAGGGTGCCAAATATTTCATCAAGATTGAATTGAAGTACAGTTATCACTAAGTAACAATTGAACCCTTTGATGTGTGGAAGACCGCCTTCAAATCCAAAGAGAGCCTTTTGAATGGCTAGTCATGCCTTTCAGGTTGACGAATTCCCCCATAATCTTCATGCGGTTGATGGACGACATCTTGCGACCCTTCACCAACTCATTCGTGGTAGTGTACCTAGACGACATGTTGATCTTCAACCGGATTTGGGAAGAGCATGTGCACCATATATGACAGGTCCTCCAAACACAAATTGTGTGCCAATTTGGAGAAATGTACTTTTGGGATGATCAAGGTTCAATATCTAGGGTATATCATTGATGAGTGGGGTGTGAATGTGGACCCATCCAATATAGAAGTTATTTGGGATTGTCCATCCCTTACCAGCCTAACAGAGCTCTGATTCTTTCTGGGTCTTATCAATTTCTATCGTAGTTTGATGTTGGGATTCTCTCATATCACTTGGCCTTTGAGTCAAGTCACCAGGGGTGGAGCGAAAGAAAAGTTATTTTGGTATGAATCATAACAAAAGGTGTTTGTTGAGTTGAAGCATGATCTCTACTCTACACCAGTTCTCACATTACCAAACATGCAACAATCATTTGAAATTGAGATAGACACCTTTGACTATGTTATTGGTGCAATTCTTACCCAATAGGGGAATTCTGTGGAATATCACAATGAGACACTTTCAGATATAGTCTAAAAGTATCCCACTTATGAAAAAGAGCATTATTCCATTGTGCAGGTCCATTGGCAATGGAAGCATTACATTCTGGGGAATGAAACGACCATCCACGCAGACCAACAACCCTTGCAGTTCATACAGACACAAGGAAACTTGCAGAATCATCGCCATTATAAATGGTCCACATATATGCAATAGTTCCATTTGAACATCAAGTACAAGAAGGGCAACACCATTAATGTTGTAGACTGTCTTAGCTGACAACTGATTATGGCATTGACTACTGTGCTCGACTCTTGTGGACATGAGACTCTAGGGTGGTCGCATCTTTACAAGAGCGATCCAAAATTCGACAACGCATACCAGATGCTCCTAGAAGGAAAGAAAGTTCCATATTTTCACCTCTAGGATGCACTGTTATGCCACCTGGGACATCTCTACGTTCCTTCAAGGGAGTGTGCCAAGATGATTTGAGAGGCGCACTACAGTCGGGTCACTAGAAATTTTGAAGTAGAGAAAATAAGGGGCAGTGTTGCAAAAGTATTTTTATTGGTTGAACCTTCGATAAGATGTTGGGAAGTACATAAGATCTTGCACTGCCTGTGCCATTTCCAAACCAACAATCAAGAATTAAGGCCTATATACTCCTCTGCCTACTCTTAGTTGTCCTTGGGAATCCATCTCCATGGATTATGTGTTGGGCCTTCCTTCTACTAAGCATGGCAACGATTTTGTTTTTGTGGTTGTCAACAGATTCTCTAAGATGGCCATTCTAGTGGCCTGCAAGAAGAGTATCAAAACAAAAGGAATTGCTAAGCTATTCTTTAGATGAGTGTGGGTAAACTTTGGGATCCCATAGTTCACTATCTTCGATCATGACAATAGGTTCCTAAGTACATTTTGGTTAAGCCTTTGGTTGATTCTAGATACCAAGTTCACTAAGTCCACAACCTTCCACCCCCAAACTAATGGCAAAACGGAGGTCGTAAAAAGGATGATCATGCACATTCTATGCATGTATAACTTGAAGAATCCACACACATGGGATGAAAGCCTCCCCTATGTTTGACATAACTACAATAGAACTCTCCCTAGATCAACTGGCCACAACCCCTTTTAGGTGAGGTTGGGATTCCAACCACTATGTCCCATTGATGTTGCCATACCATTTGCAGCTACTCAGGAAGATTCAACTTATGTCCAGTCTGAAGCTGACATGGCTAAAAACTTCATTAAGCACATTCGACACATCCAACAATAGGTCCATGACATATTGGACAAAGCCAATGCTAAGTACAAACAACGTCATGATCAACATCGGGTGCCAGACAAGTTCCAGGTGGGTGACAAATAATGGTTACATTTGCATAAGGAGCGCCTCACTGGGCCCCACTGCAAACTTTGTCCACTCCGATATGGGCCTTAAACCATCAATAAGGTTGTAGGGAACAATAATTTCGAGCTCAACGTTTCACCATTCCTTGGCTTGCACCTAGTGTTCAATGTGGATTGCCTTTGACCATACTTTCCACCATTACTAGACACATCAGACATTGCAAAACAACTCACACCAACTGAGTTAAACCCAGACTGCATGGAACAGACCACAACTAATCGGATCATGAAAATGTAGATCAAGAACACTCGCTAGTAGAGGATCCAACTATATTAGATTATCAAAGCTGGCCAACTTCTGCACCAAGGCAAGTGGCTCACCAGGGACCAAGTTCAACATAAGTTTCCCCATTTCATGGAGGCACTTGACGCAATGGGGACCATTGCTTTCTAAGGGGGGACGACTGATCCAAGTGGATATTGGTGGCCACCCACCTATTCCACTTAGACCCCCACCATTGTTTCTTTCATTTTTTCAGTTTCCTTATTTGTAGCGTTGTTTACTATTTTTGGCATATTTTTGAGTCCTGAACTACCGAAGCCGTTTTGAGGCCCTAAATGATTTATTTATTTATTTATTTTTTTTTTTCAGAAAATGATCAAACGCAAGTCTTTTACTAATGTTTGTGGTTGAAAATTGTATTCCTCAGATATATCTTTCTAAAAAACTATTTTTCACGTCAAACAAGGATCGTATGCCAAAGTTACAACCACGAGAAGTTGATGTACCAATTTACCCAAACGAGGCCCACAGTTTTGGTGCTTCATCTCCTAGGGTTAGGTTTTTGGATGTTTAGGGTTTTCCATGGTTTCTCAATAATAAATAGGTCTTTGAGCCTCATTGTAACACAATTCAGAGGCATGTATCAGCCACATCTTCTCTCAGAGATAAAGTTGCCATTGCCAGAGCTAGTTTATTTCCTTTATGTATGTAATCAGATTTCAGTTCTTTTATATCAATGAAATGAAGTTTTATTTCTGCTGCATCTCTATGTTTATGTTTATATCAGTATTTTTTTGTGTTCTTGTATAAGTAAGGATCAATGGTATCAGAGCAGTCTTCTCTTTCTCTGTTTTCCTTTACATGTCCCCAACGAGGTTGAGGTATAAGGAGTTAGGGCTCGAATTGGTTGAACCTTTGCAAGACCATGTAGTAACTCTCACTGTAGATCACCTGATAATGCAATGTACTAAAACAAAATACTTGATCTACTTCTACAAACAAACTTGCAGAATCTTAATTGATTTTGAGCAAGATCAAATAGAACACATATAACAGAGAAGAAGATTCAATCACACATGAAACACATAAGAATACTCTGGGGAAAGCCTCAGCTAAAAACCTTGCTATCTGTATTATCATACAAGTGGAAATATCTCAGGATTACACAAAGCTTTAGCTCACAAGCTATCCAACTCTTATTACAATCCCTCACTGCTGTTCATAGACAGAATAGACAACACATATGCCTTCCTTCAGTCCTCCAAGCCTCCTATTTTACTGCACAGTTTCTCCTGGGTCCTCAAGCTGCCACCTGTGTGTAATTACCTCACGCACTGCTCACCAAACTCAGAAATAACTGCGCAATCCTCAAGGAAAGAATTCCTTCTGCATGCAAGAGATATCCTCATGGGAATATTCCTGCAACTGATAGTACATTGTCCCATCCTTTGATCTCAACTGGGTCTCTGTCTGAACTGACATGCATGAGTTATTTATGAGAGAATATTCAGTTATCTGAAGTACACTAGTTGCATGCATGCATGCATTGACTAACTGAACTCACAATCAATTCCACAAATTGTTGGAACTAATCTAACTGGACTTAACTCAGTTAACTGAGCTAACTAATTACAACTCAAAGTACAACTCATCCTGATCTCCTTAATTAAGGGATAACTGTTGCATGTCTTCACATAGACTTCATGTTTGATTTTCTCTAACTAATTAACTCAAGATGAATTAATTAATTATTTTACAAATAGTTGTTGAGCTCAAATTCGAATTTTAATTCACAATTTTAATTTAGGGACTAATTAAAATTGGAATGTATCCCGAAATGCTATTTATAGCAATGCTATTTTTAGAATTTCTATATTTAGCATTTCTTGTTGCTATTTTCAACACTCCGTCTCAACAAGAAAGGCATTCAACTCGAACCCGATCCTGAACCTTTGGAATGTTTTGCACTCAACACTTCTCTCAAGCCTTTTTGCTGCAGCAACTCCAGAAACAAAAAGATATACAACCTGAATCAGTGGATGCATCTTCCCTCAATGTCTCTGACTGTTATTGCCTCTGTCGACTGAAAACTCTGCACCTTTGTGCTCTTCAGTATCCAACTGCTCTAGCCTTTGTCACTTTGATATATGACTGCATCAATCCCACTGATTCCTCCTGCTTCATCCATGCTGCTGTTGGTCCTATCCCCCAGCACTTCATCCGCATTGCACCTACTCTCATCATGCTACATCGTGTTGCCCAATGCTACACTGCAACTCAGTTACTGAGAAGTAAGTAACTGATCTCCCAAATGACCTCCCTGTTGGCTAGAAACACCCTCTGCCGCTCCATCCACATCTGTCTCTACCCACTCAGCCAGTCCTACTACTCCTCGTTGGGGCTCCCGTAGCAAGGTCCAATCAAAGAGTTTGTGTACCTCAAGGATCCTACCCCTATTTCAGACTTCTTGGGAATATCACTTCACATCGCCCCACCTCACACTTGGAGGTATGGCTTCATGTGCTCCCTATGCCCACTTGGCTCGAAATTCCCCCTACTAGAGGTCTTTGCATGAGTGGATGCCTCCACTCGGTCTCCTCTCAACTTCTCCAATTGTGGTTCCTTCACAATTGTTTGAGACTTCTTCTGGGACTGCATGTTGATAGGTAATTTACTCTCCCTCTCAACCACCAAGTATCTAACCTTTGCCTTGCTTCTCAAGGCTTTGCATGCATCTTGTACCTCAAGTGCATATAGGTTCTTGGCTAGCAGACCAATCTGTTTCATCTTTCCCGCCGTCACGAAATTTTCTGGAAAAAGAGTTGATTTTAAATCAACGACGATATCTCCCTCCTTCGAACTCCGATTCATCCGGTGTTTTTTTTTTTTTTGAACTCGGGTATTTTTCGCAAGGAATCTAGATTTGCTACTTGTTTTTGAAAATTTTGCACAAAAAATTTCAGATCTGCTCTGCAAACTCACGACCCAAATTTTTTTTCTTCGAATTCTCTTCTTCGTATACTATTCATTGCTCCAATAAACTAGGCTTTGATACCATGTAGAAGTTTCTCTATAGATCAGCTAGCTTTGATACCATGTAGTAATTCTCACTGTAGATCACCTGATAATGCAATATATTAAAGCAAAATATTTGATCTACTTCTACAAACAAACTTGCGGAAGCTTAATCGATTTTGAGCAAGATCAAATAGAACATATATAATAGAGAAGAAGATTCAATCACACATGAAACACAAAAGAATACTCTGGGGAAAGCCTTAGCTAAAAACCCCGCTATCTGTACTATCATACAAGTGGAAATATCTCAGGATTACACAAAGCTTTAGCTCACAAGCTATCCAGCTCTCAGTACAATCCCTCACTACTGCTCATAGACAGAATAGACAACACATATGCTTTCCTTTAGTCCTCCAAGCCTCCTATTTCCTTGCGCAGTTTCTCCTGGGTCCTCAAGCTGCCACTTGTGTGTAATTACCTCACACACTGCTCACCAAACTCAGAAATAACTATGCAATCCTCAAGGAAATAATTCCTTCTGCATGCAAGAGATATCCTCATGGGAATATTCCTGCAACTGATAGTACATTGTCCCATCCTTTGATCTCAACTGGGTCTCTATCTGAACTGACATGCACGACTTATTTATGAGAGAATATTTAGTTATCTGAAGTACACTAGTTGCATGCATGCATGCATTGACTAACTGGAATTCACTTAGTTAACTGAGCTAACTAATTACAACTCAAAGTACAACTCATCCTGATCTCCTTAATTAAGGGATAACTTCCTCAATCAAAGGGATAATTGTTGCATGTCTTCACATAGACTTCATGTTTGAATTTATCTAACTAATTAACTCAAGATGAATTAATTAATTATTTTACAAACAGCTGTTGAGCTCAAATTCTAATTTTAATTCACTATTTTAATTTAGGGACTAATTAAAATTGGAATGTATCCCGAAATGCTATTTTTAGCATTTCTATATTTAGCATTTCTTGTTGCTATTTTCAACAGACCAACCTTGCAAACCTTGATGGCATCCCATGGAAAAAGAAAATAAAGAAAATGGAGCAAGAGATCCCTTCAAAATATTGCTTGAAGGAGCCCTCGAGTGACGAAGGAACATGATGATGGACAACTTTGCCCAGATCCTTCGCTGACTACCCACATGCGACACATCTTCATCAACCAAACACTCTGGAGGCGCCACTCCCTTTAAGGTACACGTCAACTTTGACATCCCCATATTTGAGGCCAGATAGATGTAGATGTTGTAGATAAATGATTAAATTTGTTAGAAGGATACTTTTCAATTCATGATTTTTCCAATTAGGAAAAGATTACTTTTGCACTCCTGAAATCCACCCCCCACATCAACGACTGGTGGGAAACCTACTGTGAGAAGAGGGATGAGAGGGAACCCTGACTATTTTCAGCTACACCCACTTGAAATTCTTTCCGAGATGCCATCAAGGATCTATATTACCCTGTCGGGAGCCATGAAGATAAATACATAAAGTGGACCACACTGTGGCAGGGAAGGGACCAAGACATGTCAGAGTTCACAAATATTTTTCATACCCTTCGCACAAAGTTAGGTATCAAGGATTCTAAGCGGCATTTGGTGCTCAAGTACCGTGACTATCTACACAAGTACATTTAGGACGAGATGGATTTCTTGGACATCTCCTTGCTCATCACTGCCCATCAGTACGTTGTCAAGATTGAGCAGAAATTTAAACAAAAGAAGCGAGACTTTGGATCTACGAATCCAAAGTAGAGGAAAGGTGTGCCTAAACTATAAAATGAAGGATAAAGCCAAGGCGAGGTGACCCAGGACAACTAGTTGAAGCCACAAGAAAAGAACAACACCACAAAGATAAAGAAGGACATGGGAAAGTGGTGTGAGTTCCATAAGAGTCCCACTCACAACACGAGTGAGTGTCAAGCCAAGCAGTCACTGGTGGTTGAGCTAAAGGCTTCTGAATCAGATGCATGTTTCGAAACTGAGTCAGAACCTAACAAGGGGAATGAAAAAGGGAAGCGGATTATTGACACAGAGCCTAGTGCCACCATTTCCACCACCAAGATCTAGAAGATTGAGCTCGAAGATCCAGAGGATGGGGAGTGCCTCTTCCACTCACAAATGTGGATGAAGGGTTCTCTAATGCAGTTCATTGTCAATAGTGGGAGCCAAAAGAACTTCATTTCAGTAGAGTTCATGAAGTGGCTAGGCCTACCGACCACAACACACCTGCATCTATACACCATCGGGTGGCTTCACCAAGGACGAGATCTCCGCGTCAACCAGTAGTGTCACCTTCCTTACAACATTAAGCACTTCAAAAATGAGGTTTTGTGTGATGTTTCTCCTCTTGAAGTTTGTGATTTATTATTAGGCCAAACATACTTGTGGAAGCATTATGCTGTGTATGAATCTAAGCCTCGCATTGTTATTATTACTTTGAGAAATAAGTTATACAGGATACCAGAGGTAGCACCACCTACCACCATTTCTTTGATCTCTGCGAAGCAATGCAGTAAGATCATTTCCCAGACTGACAAAATTTGTCTTCCTTATGATTTTCCCTCAGGGAAAGAAGAAGAAGATTATGGCCACCTCCACGGCCTCAAGACAAGTCTCCTTCGCACAAAAACAAGAGATGGACAACATCATGGAAGAGTACATGGACATCTTCACCTAACCCACAGAGGTACCCCTACACTGTCAAGTCAAACACTCCATCGATATGACCCCGGGCACACCGCTGCCCAATGGACCAATCTATTGATGCTCTGTCCTGGATAACGATGAGATCAAGAGACAGATTCAGGAGTTTTTGTAGAAAGTGCACATTGGGCCAAGTTCATCACCCCATGGGAGCCCAATTGTGTTGCTACAGAAGAAGGATGGAACCTAGAGGCTTTGTATTTACTATCAGGCACTGAATAAGATCTGTCCAGAATAGGTATCCAATCCCACAGATAGATGACCTTGTGGACTAGCTCAAGGGTTCCAAATATTTTAGCAATATTGACTTGAAGTCCGGTTATCACCAGGTAACAACTGTACCCTTTGTGTGAGGAAGACCACATTCAAATCCAAGGAGGGCCTTTTTTAATGGTTGGTCATGCCTTTTGAGTTGATGAATGCCCCAAAAAGCTACATGTGGTTGATGGATGACATATTTTAGCCCTTCACCAACTCCTCTATGGTAGTGTACCTGGACGACATCCTGATCTTCAGCTAGAGTTGGGAAGAGCACATACACCATATTCAACAGGTTGTCCAAATCTTATGACAACACAAATTGTGTGTCAATTTGGAGAAATTCACTTTTGGGATGACTGAGGTTCAATATTTGGGGTACATCATTGATGAGAGAGGTGTGCATGTGGACCCAGTCGAGATACAAACTATTTGGGATTTGCCAGCCCCAACCACCCTAACAGAGCTCCATAACTTTTTGGGTCTTACCAATTTTTATCGCAAGTTATTTTGGTATGAATCCCAACATAAGGCATTTTGGTCTTAATAAAAGTTATTTTGGTTTGAATCCCAACATAAGGCATTTGTAGAGTTGAAGCATCGCCTATGCTCTGCACTAGTGTTCACGTTACCAAACCTGTAGCAACCATTTGAAATTGAGGCAAATGCCTCTGACTATGCTATTGGTGCAATTCTTACCCCACAAGGGCATCCGATGGCATATCATAGTGAGACACTTTCAGATATAGTCTGAAAGTATCCCACTTATGACAAAGAGATGTATTCCATTATGCAGGCCTATCAACAATGGAAGCATTACATTCTGGAGAAGGAAATGATCATCCATACATATCACCGAGCCCTACAGTTCATACAGACACAAGACAAGTTGCATAATGATCACCATCATAAATGGTCCACATATCTGCAATAGTTCCATTTGAATATCAAGTACAAGAAGGGTAGCACAATAATGTTGCAGACTATCTCATCCAACCACCGGTTATGGCGCTGACCACTGTGCTCGACTCTTGTGGACGTGAGATTTCAGGGTGGTCGCATCTTTACAAGAGTGATCCAAAATTCGACAAAACATACCAGATGCTCTTAGAAGAAAGAAAGTTCTAGATTTTCACCTCTAGGGCGCACTGTTATGCCACCTAGGATACCTCTGTGTTCCTTCAAGCGAGCGTGCCAAGATTATTTGGGAGGCACACTACAATTGGGTCGTTGGAGATTTCAAAGTAGAAAAAATAGTGGCAGTGCTGTAGAAGTAATTTTATTGGTTGAACCCTCGACATGATGTTGGGAAGTACATAAAATCTTGCACTGTGTGCACCATTTCCAAACATACAATCAAGAAGCAAGGCCTCTATATACTCCTCTGCCCATTCTTAGTCATACTTCAGAATCTATCTCCATGGATTACATTCCATGCCTTGCTTCTACTAAGCATGGCAATGACTGTGTTTTCGTGGTCATCAATAGATTCTCTAAGATGGCCATCTTGTCGGCCTGTAAGAAGAGTATCACAAGAGAAGCCATTACTAAGCTCTTCTTTAAATGAGTGTGGGTACACTTTGGGATCCCAAAATCCACTATCTCATATCAAGATAGCAGGCTCTTGAGTAAATTTTTGTCATGCCTCTGGTCAATGCTAGATACCAAGCTCACTAAGTCCATGACCTTCCATCCCCAAACTGATCGCAAAACATAGGTCATCAACAGGATGATAGTGCACATTTTGTGCATGTACAACTCGAAGCATCCATGCACATGGGATGAAATCCTCCCCTATGTCCAACACAACTACAATAGCACTATCCATAGCTCAACTGGCCACAATCCCTTTTAGGGGGGGTTGGGATTCCAACCACTATGTCCCATTGATGTGGCCATCCCATTTGCAGCTAGTTAGGCAGATTCAACTCATGTCCATTTCGAAGCTGATAGGGCTAAAAACTTCATTGAGTGCATTCAGCACATCTTCCAACAAGTCCATGACATATTGGATAGAGCCAATGCTAAGTACAAGTAGCGTCATGATCAGCATCGAGTTCCACATAAGTTCCAGGTGGGCGACAAAGTTTGGTTACAATTGTAGCAGGAGCACCTCGTTGGGCCCCACCACAAGCTTTACTTGCTCTAATAAGGGCCTTACACCATCACTAAGGTTGTGTTGTAGCGGCTACAACCACCCTTCAAAAATTTTCCTTAGCTTCGTTTTGGAGCCTCCCTACCAACCATCCTCAGCAGCATGTTTTGCACTGTCAAGTACACAAGCTTCAATGGTTTTCTAGCAGCATGACAGCTTGTGCATGATAGCTCGTTGCACTCCCCTCACAGGCTGCTACTACGGACTTGGTCCATCTGCTGGCTGAGAAACTCCCTCAAGAAATTGCACAATTTTAGAGGGGAACCAACCTTCCCTCCAGAAATTACGCAAATCTGACTAGCAGCCTGCTGGGCTCAGAAACTGCGCAATCATGTCAGCCAACCTTCCAGTGAAAACTGTGCAATCTGGCCCAACAATGTTGCTCATCCTAGAAATTTCATAATTATGGGTAACAATCAGCTACTCCACCCAAAAATTGTGCAATCTCTCTGGACAGCCAGCCTAACTTCCTCCCAGAAACTGCGCAAAATTTCCCCTCAGTCAAGCAGGTTGTTGCATGTGCCCTCAGGTTGATCGGTTCCACCCGGGACCGAGGAAACTTGACTTGAATGCATGGGTTTTTTTTTCTCGAAATAGAAAAAGAAACATGCAAAAAGCATCCCTAGATTTTATGGATCTATTTTTAGCAGCTAGAGGTTACATGCAAAGATCATTTTAGAAACTTTCCTCCAAGTGTCGCTTTTTCCTAGATTTGTGGCATGCGCGTCATGAGCCTCAAACTTATTTATTCAACGCTTCAGAGCTCATTCTTCACATCGATCTTGGAGCTTTGACATCCCACATCACATCCAAGAGTCTTCGACACATCCAACTCAGTTATTACTGGGTAAGTTCGCTTAACTTGTCTTGTGAATTTCTGTCACTTTTTGTGTTTTGGCTTGTGTGAGTGTTGTCTGCTTGATTTCTATGAGATATTATTGTCATTTACATGCACATTAGCTTGTACAAGCATCGTTTTAGTTTTCGTTAGCATCCCACTGCTATCACATGCATGACACTGTTTTGCACGGATGGTCACCGATTCGGTGACTTGTCTCACACACATGCATGTTGTTCCATTCTCTGAATCTTGCATTCACTATTTGCATGCATGATCATTCACCTTTTCTTACACTCAGTATTGCCATGCATCCACATCTTCTTTTGTTTTTCAGTTGCCTGTCGGCATGTCTGGGCAGCGTTGGCTCAAACTTTGCCTCACCAAGACAACATTGTGCAATTCTGAGAGGGAAGGCTCTGCCTTCCTCCCAGAAAATGCACATTTCTAGCTAGTGATTATCCTCCAGTCTTTCCTTGTGCAATTATGAGAGGCAGTGACTGCTTGCCCATAAAATTACTCAATGCAGTCCCTAGGCTTGCAGTACTTGCCACCTGGAATTACGCATTACATAATCCCAACACCCAATAGGCCAGTCTGGATTGCACACTGCTTATTTCCACTAGTCAACTAGCCTCCCGATAGTCTAGACTACCTTTTGCACAATTTAGGCAGTTAGTCTCCCGAACTCCAAGTGAAAATTGCACAATCCTTTCCAGTCAATCCCCAAGTATGTTGCATGTCATTCCTCAAGTTTGCTTTGGTTTTAGCTGACATATTTCTTGTCATGCATGTCGCCATGTCTCCAGATCTAGCAAGTGTTCTTCCATCTCTCAGCAGTTCAAGATCAATGGCCTCCCAGAGAGCAGGATCAAAGGACACTGATGGAAGCACAACTGGAGCAACAGTTGAGCGACTGTCTATGAGTTTTTCGATCTATGAAGACCCCAAGCTGATCGTAGACAAAGACATCAAGCTGAAATGGCAAGAGGTCAATAATGCATTTTCAGGCACATTTGGGGAACACCTCGAAGACCGCCAAATCTATGTGAACATTCACAAGTCCGACTTGTACTGGATTGCATGTAGGTATCCCGCATTCCCATGCGCAGACATGATACATTAAATCATCTCGCACACTGATCCTGAGATGATGACATTAAGCATTGTCAGTGGGACGTGGATTTCTACCTTCAGGGCACAGGATAATTAGTAGATGTATCATATGTTGAAGCTAGTGATCACCGTGGAGACACCCTTCAGCATACCCACCGGCAATGCCAACTCCAGGGATATCTTGAAGAACTGGGTGAAGGAGCCAACCAAATTTAGGATGACATCCAACCAAATTTACAAGATGAAGATACTGCGGAAGGCGTATCAATACTTAGTCATCTTTTCATGTTGCTTGTATGGCCAAAGGAGCATAAAGATGTTCTCGCAGAGTTGGGTGATTGCGTTGGACCAACTAGCCAGTGAAGGCAAAGCATGCAACTGGTCCGACATGTTGGCTCTTAGGTTGAAGGAACAAGAGCTCGAAAGTCGCCCAAAGGTCAGCAAGTGAAAATATACATGTCCACTTACATCTTGGATGCAATCTGTGCCTGTCGGGAGTTCTCGGGCTTGAAGTGGGCATGGACATCAGTGGAAACCTCTGTGAATACTTGTTGTAAAATGTTGTCTGATTGAAACTTCAGAGGAGTTATCACACAACTGTTAGATCATTTTGTCACCCCAATGTATAAGATGATATTTGAGTAGGATCCACCTTGCATGTCGAAGGCAGCAATGGAGGCATTGATTGATATAAAAGATTGGTATGCCTCATCATCTGACACTTTCATACGGATGTACAACACGGAGAAGCCTCCGCATGTTTTGCCAAAGTTTTCCATGGACAAGCTCATCATGCAAGAAGTATCATACCACATCTCGGCATGACTGTCAACTAGGCTACACCAGAAGAAGAAGGCACCTTCGCCTGCTCTTCCATTTCAGATCGGGTTATATGAGATATGGAATTTCAAGCACGCAGATGTCGAAGCAAAGGAGATCAAGAAATATCCTTTCGACGTCCGAAGCTTCAATCCATATGACCCACATTGTTTTGTAAAAGATCACTGCGCGAGAGTACAGTTTCAGTGGATCCACGGGGCATGTCATTGGGTGGAGGAAGACCCATGGAGATATTGTCACAGCTTCTCCAGGCCCAATGAATCGATCGACATCGTTGTGAATGGTTAGCAAAGTAGCGTGAAGCAGCATCCAGGAGAGCACCAGTAACAGAGGTAGACATACCGACGTGTGACAAAGGCAAGAGGAAGATTGTCGACAACGTAGAGGCAAAACAAAGCTGCAAGTTCAAAGCGCACCCACTTGTGCAGAAAGCATCTTTGGCAATAGAGGCGAAGAGGAAACAATGTGACAGGAGGAACATGCAAAGGCAGAGAGAAAAACACATAATGGAGGAAAGAGTGAAGGAGTTGCATGAATTGAAGGAAAAACTCTGAAAGGAACAAGAGCTGCGCAGATAGGAGAAGGAAGCACAACAAGAACAGGTACAACACGGGGCGCAACATGTACAAACAGATGAAACTACGCCCGTACAGGTAGTCAACTCATCCGAACATGTGGCACCAAGCAGACAGGGTGAGAAGTCGCAGGAGCAGGACTTCGCTCAAGAGCTTGAACAAGCACTTGAGCAGATGGATACAGATATGGAGCAGCAGGAGTTAGAGCAAGACATCGGACCAATAAGAGGTTGACCCACCAGCTTCATCGGATCCATAAGCAGAACATGTCCCAAGTGACCAAGGAGATACTGAGATCCTTGGAGACAATTAGGAAGGAGAGATGCACAACATATCATTCGACGAGTCGCAACATAGAGTTGTGCAATATCGCAGTGTCTACTCCAGATGACAAAACATCTCCTACACATTTTGAGGAATGAGTGATCATGTCTGACATGTGCAAGCATCCAACAACATTGGCCTATGCTACCAGAGCATATGTCGAAGCCACTAGCTCGAGTGTTCGCTTCTTGATAGTTGAGAACGAGCGAATGGCTAAGGAGTTATAGATGGCTAAGCAGGGAGGAGAATTGGTTACAGGATCTGCCTGAGCAAAGTTGAAGAAGGCAATACTAGATGAAGTATTGTTCCTTGAGATATTCATGTGGGTGTTGTATTCCAAATTTGGTACCGTGCATAAGGCAGTTGTCCATCTCAACGGTTGGCAACAACGATGTGCTAGGAGAGAACGTATCTTGTCAAACGTGCATACTGTTGTTGACTACATGCAAACATGGACAATGAGATACAAGGGAGCCCCATTACACTTGCCCAAGATGATGAAGCCTAGAGCGGTCGAGCTGAAGGCACGCATTCGGAGTCAGATTCAGAACTATGAAGATCTCCCATAGCTCATCACTAGTTTGCAGGATTCCCATGTGCAAATATTCAAGAGTATGGATGTTGTTGTGCACGCACATGTGATCCCATCAATTGGACACTCACTGAGGAAAAGACAAAGGCACAATTCTGACTAGAGCTTGACTCGTACTTTGACGAGTTGATGTGCATAGCCACCAACACAGACTTGGTGATCAGTGCAGACACCATGCATCAGTATGTCGCTGGTCCAGCCGCACTCAAGACAATGATGTGCATGTTATCAGACGAATTGGACAGAGGAGCTCGATTAGTGTACCCGGTTGTGATGGAGGCAAGAGTTCGCTTCTATAAATATGTCACCATAGAGTACAGGGACACCATCATGGACTACCAAGCTTAGCATCAGTTCGCTACTATCGACCATCATGAGGATGTCGAAGAGATGGTCTTCCCACAGTTGTCCGAGTCATAGTGATGTCTTCCATGGCTTGCTCAAGCCTATTTTGTCTGACATGGGCACATGTGCAGATTGTATGTAACGTCTTGTCAAGTGGAAGTTCAAGTGTCGATAGTTGGATGTAACATTCATAGAGTAGATGAAGAGTCATGAGGGTAGATGAACAGTCACATAAGGGAATGTCAAGGGCCACCCCACCCTTTTCTATATATAATCCCTCATAACTCATTGTGGAGGCTTTTGGTCAGCCAAGCTTCCGATAGGAGTATCTTAGAGAAAGCTTGGAGAGTATTGTAACGAGCCTTGGCTTCTCCACTGTGTAGAGCTAGTATATCTCTTTGGAGGAGTAGGTGGCAGTGACTGTAACATTCCGTTGTCGGAACTAGTGGTTGGTCATGGTTGTATTGTATGACTGGAACTTTCACTTCTTAATATAACAGAGCCAACACGTTTCATGCATATGTCGTATTGTATTTTAGCTATCTTGTTTACTCTAAATGATATATGTATCTATTTGCTTACGCATGCATGTATGGCTTTCCTATGTATGTATGTATGAATCTTACTGAAATGTGATGTTGGTTTAACCATCACTTTGGATTTCTAGCTCACTTGCCTTCTAGTTTGTGATGCATCTTTGCTTGTGTGTTCCCTTCTTAACTCCATGCTTTCACAAGTTTCCAAGGGGTGCACGCACGTCACCCCCTGTGTGTTAGAACCGCTCATGCACCTTCCTTGACTTGTTGCATATGTCACATCCTTGCTACCAATAGGGACATCTTACTCGCCTCTGCGCGCAACTGCAGTCAAGGTGATACCGCATGACCCACTGCTGGGATTCCTACACAAAACGGTTTGAGGTCTAGTTGGGACTTCTTACCGAGGAGATCCCTTAACATGTTGGCGGGTCCAGCACCATCAACATTTTTGGCGCTAAAAGGGAGGGCCAAATGACATGCTGTGTCCTTTCATCCTGTTTTGAACATGTTGTGGTGGCTACAAACACCCTCCAAAATTTTTCCTTAGCCTGTTTTAGAGCCTCCCTACCACCTTACACAACACTTTGTCTTGCTTCGTCAAGTACTCGAGCTTCATTGCTTTCCTCGCACAAAGGCACCCTGTCGAACATAGTTGATCCATTCCCCTCATAGTCTGCTTACCTAGACTTGGTCCAGCTGCAGGCTGAGCAACTTCCCCCTGAAAATTGCGCATTCTTGGAGGGCAACTACCAGTTCCCTCCAGGAATTGTGCAATCCTCTCTGATAGCCTGTTGGTCTTCTGGATTGCACAATCCTACCAGCCAACCCTCCCAACAGGAATTGCACAAAAAATTTCTCACCAACAAGCAGTTCAGTCTAGGATTTGCGCAAATCTGGATAGCAGTCAACTGATGGGCCCATAAATTGCACAATCCCCTTGGGCAGTCAACCCAGCTTACAACCAGGAATGCACATTTTTCCCAAGCAGTTGAGCACTAGCATGCATGGAGAGTCTGGTCGACCAGTTCCACCCAGGACCGAGGAAAATTGACTTGCATGCATGCATGAGTTGATCTTCCCAGAATAGTAAGAGGCAACAAGTAGAAGATATCCCATGATTTAGGGAGATATTTTTAATAGCGGGGGGTTACATGCAAAGTTGTTTTAGAAGTTTCCCTCCAAGTGTCACTTTTTCCTAGATTTGTGGCATGCGCGTCTTGAGACCAAACTTATTTATTCGATGCATTAGAGCTCATTCTTTCACATCAATCTTGGAGCTATGACATCCCATAGCACATCCAAGACTCTTCGAGAACTATTCACGGGTAAGTGGCCTCAACTTGTCATTTTCAGCATTTCTGTCGCTTTTTGTGTATTCGCTTGTGCGAGTGATGTTTTCTTCATTTATTTGAATGCCTGCTATCATTTACATATATTCTAGCTTGTCCTAGCTCTGTTTCGATTTCCGTTGCTATATCACTGTTGTCGCATGCATGAAACTGTTTTGCACAGACGTTCGCCCAACTGGCGAACAACCTCACCCACATGCATGTTGATATGTTTGCTCAATCTTCCATTACTGTTTTTCATGCACTATTTATCACTTCTGCTATCACTTAGTGTCATCATTCATTTCATCAACTTACTTGCTTTCAGTTGCCCGTCGGCGAGTTGGGCCAACCTTGACCCGGTCTCTGCCTTCACCAAGGCTTCATTGCACAAGCTGGAGAAGGAAGGCTCACCTTCCTCTCCAGATTTGTGCATTCTGGCCCAACACTGACCTCCTGGACTAAATTGTGCATTTCTAGAGGTTAATGGCTGCTTGGCCCAAAATTTTTCACAAAAATGTCTCTGGGCCAGCAGTCTGTCCCAGCTGGAATCATGCATTGCACAATCCCAACAGCCAACTGCCCAACTGAATTGCGCATTTTGTAGATCCAATTTCCAATTCAACCTCCCAGTCAGCCTAGGCTTCCTTTTTCACAGTTTTGGCCGCCAGTCACTCAGCTTCCCAGTGAAATTTGCACAATCTTGCTCTTCAGTTGCCCAGGTATTTGCTGTGACCTTCCCTAGATTTGCTTTATTTTCACTGACATATTTCTTGCCATGCATGCTACTTGTTTCCATATCTTTCAGGTGTTCATCTATCTCAATGACTTCCAAGAGAACATGATCCCAGGACATTGATGGTGTTGCAGTTAGAACAACAGTTGAACATGTGTCCTCTAGCATGTCTATCTACGAAGATACAAAGTTGTATCTAGCCGAGGACATCAAACTGAAGTGACAAGAGGTGAATTAAACATTCAAAGGTACTTTTGGGGAAGACCTTGAAGACCTTCAGGTGTACGTGAACATTCATAAGTTTGACCTATATCGATTGCATGCAGATACCACACATTCCCATGTGCAGATATGATTCACTGGATCGTCTCCCACACTGACCTTGAAACGATGATCTTGAGCAGTGTTAATGGGAAGAAGCTTGCAACCTTCTGGGCACAAGAGTACGATGAGATGTATCAGATGGATGAGCCCATCATTGTCATGACCCCTCTGTTCAACTTGCCCAACAACAAAGGCCACTCCAAAAATATTCTGAATGATTGGGTAAAGGAGCCAACTCGTTTGAAGATGACCCCTCTTCGGATCTATAAGAAGAATATATTGAGGAAGGCATACCAATATTTGGTCATATTCACCTGTCAATTGAGTTGCCAAGCGAGCACTGAGACCTTCCCTCAGAGTTGGGTGGTCGCGTTGGACCAACTGGCTAGAGAAGGAAGACCATGCAACTGGTTCGACACACTGGCTCATCAGCTGAAGGAGCAAGTCACGAAGGCTC
Organism: Pinus tabuliformis; assembly: GCA_031772625.1. Taxonomy (NCBI): domain Eukaryota; kingdom Viridiplantae; phylum Streptophyta; class Pinopsida; order Pinales; family Pinaceae; genus Pinus; species Pinus tabuliformis. Next base: position 660,954,328 of record CM062810.1, on the reverse strand, counting down.
GACAGTCGTCCGAAGGCATGCATCTAGAGATTTATATGTCTGCCTACATTTTAGATGCAGTTTATGCCTGACATGAGTTCTTGAGCTTATAGTGGGCATGGTCACCGACGGAGACTGTTGTGAGCACATATTTCAAGCTATTCTCTGAGTGCAGCTTCAGAGGAGTGATCAAACGATTGTCCGACCATCTTGTTGCCCCAATGTATAGGTTGATATTCGAACAGGATCCACCCTGCATGTCAGAAGAAGTGATGAAGGCATTATTAGGCATTGCAGATTGGTACGCCTCACCGGATGACATATTCATCAGAGTGTTCAGTGTGGAGAATCCACTACATGTTCTACCAAAGTTTTCTTTGGACGTGATTGTCATGCAGGAAGTAGCGTATCATGTCTCAGCAGGATTAACAGCTAGGCTGTAGTGGAAGAAGAAGGCACCTTGGCCCACTCTTCCATTGCAGATTGGATTATATGGGATCAAGAGCATCAAGCAAGCGAATGTCGAAGTTGAACAAATGAAGAAGTACCCGTTCAACCCCCGAAGCTTCAACCCATATGACCCACATTGCATTTTCAAGGATCACTGCATGAGAGTTCAGTTCAATTGGATCCATGGGGAATTTCATTAGGCCAAGGAAGACTCATGGAGGTATTGTTACCATCATTCCAGACCCAATGAACAGGTCAGTTTCGCCATAGAATGGTTAGCACGACAGCATGAAGTAGTACCACGGAAAACACCAACAGTAGCAACAACAGCAGAGGCAACAGAGCCAAGCATACCTGCGCGTGACAAAGGGAAGAGAAAGATTGTCAACTGCATGGAGGAGGAACAAAGCTACAAGTTTCGAGTAGATCCACTTGTAGAATAAGCAGCTATGACTATTCAACATAAGAGGTAGTAGCGTGAAAATCGAATCGTGCAAAGGCAGAGAGATAATAAGAGAATGGAAGAAATAAAGAAGAAGTTGCATGAGCCGAGGGAGAAAATCCAAAAAGAACAAGAGTTGTGCAATTAGAATAAGGAAGCACAACATCAACAGATTCAGCAGCGGGTGCATCACGTGTAGACAGACGAAGCAACGCCCATACAAGTAGTTGATTCTTTTGAACAGTTGGCATCAAGTGAATAGGGTGAGCTGTCGTAGGGGCAAGACTTTGCTCATGAGATAGAACAAGCTTTCGAACAGTTGGATGCAGACATGGAGCAGTCGGAATTGGAACAAGACACTGACCTCATGCCTCACCACAGAGAGGTTGACTCACCCGCTGCAATGCATCCAGATGATGAGCAAGTCTCAAATGACCATGGATTCGCTGAGATCCTTGGTGGTTAGCCAGAAGCAGAGATGTGTGACAACTCCTTTGATGAATCTCAACATAGAGTTGTGAACCCTGATAGAGTACCAACTCTGGAGGACTGAACATCCCCTGAGAAAGTTGAAGAACAAGTGATCATGACCGATGTGCACAAGGACCCAGCTGCTTTGGCTGATGCAACTAGAGTGTATGCCGAAGCCACTAGCTCCAGTGTTCGCTTCCTCATAGTTGAGAATGAGCGAATGGTGAAGGAACTACAAGTGGCCAAGCAGGGAGGAGACTTGGTGACAATGTCCGCCCGAGCTGAACTGAAGAAGGCAATATTGGAGGAAGTGTTGTCCTTGGACACGGTTATGCAGGCATTGTACTCCAAGTTCAGTACTGTGCATCAAGCAATCGTTCATCTTCACGGATGGTAACATCCATGTGTGAGAAGAGCTTGCATCTTGAAGAACATACATGCTGTCGTTGATAACATGCAAGCATGGATGATGAAGTATAAAGGAGCCCTGCTTCATTTTCCCAAGATGATGAAGGCCAATGCGGTTGAGTTGCAAGCACGTATTTGGAGTCAGATCTGAAACTATGAATACCTACCACAATTCATCACTGGAATACAGGCTTCCCATGCACAAGTATTCAAGAGCATGGAGGATGTTGTGCACACATATGCGATTCCATCACTTGGGACTCTCACCCAAGCAAAGACCAAGAAGCAGGTCCAACAGGAGCTTGACTCGTACTTCGACGAGTTGATGTGCATCACCACTAGTTTAGACTTTCCTATCAGTGTAGACATCATGCGCAAGTATGTTGTTGGTATGGCCACACTAACGACATTGTTGCACATTCTTTCAGATGAGTTGGACAGAGGAGCCCAAGCAGTATACCCGGATGCTATGGAGGCAAGGTTCAGGTTTGAGATGGATGTCATAGAGGAACACACAAACACTATCAGAGACCACCAATATTGGCACCAATATTTTACTGTTGATCAACATGAGGATGTCGAGCAGTTGGACTTCTATAGTTGTCAAAGTCAGAGTGGTGTCTAGTTTGGCTTGTTCAAGCCATTGTTCACATGGGTACATGTGCTTTGTATTGTTGAGTCATGTCAAGTGTAAGTCAAAGTCTAAAGAGTTAATGTAATAGTCATAGAGTAGGTGAAGAGTCATTAGGGTAGTTGAAAGTCACAAAGGGGAATGTCAAGGGTCACCCCACCCTTTGCTATAAATAGTCCCTCATAACTCATTGTATAGGCTTTTGGTTAGCTAAGCTTCTATTAAGCTTATCTTGAAGAAGACTTGGACAATATTGTAACGCGCCTTGGTTTCTCCACTGCACGGAGCTAGTACATCTCTTTGGAGGAGCAAGCGGATGTGGCTGTAACATTCTACTGATAGGGTTAGCAGGTTTACATGGTGTATTGTATGATTGTCACTTACACTTCTTTATATAATAAAAGCCAACACATTTTCATGCATATGTTGTTATTGTAGTTGGACTACTCCGGTTGCCTTAATGATATATGTTTTTTAACTTACGTACTTTTATATGAACTGATTGGTATGCAATTATATGAATCTTGTTGTTAATGTGTTGCATATGTTGTTAATGCTGTCACCGTCCGTGTCGACTACTATGCCAAACACTAGACAAACCTTTCTCTAAAATTTGTTATATCAACCGTCACACTCGTCTCGGACTGATCCATGAGTGTTGTTCGTGTTATCTCACCTTGTATGTTGGGACTTCCGCATCCGTGTCGGATACCTACTGGAAGCTGTCCATGTCCTTTTTGTTGTGTGTTCCTAGTCGTGTTGGGACTAATCCCTTTCAACCCGGAACTCACCTTCACCTTCCTCCCCCATTTGAAGTGTTGGAACCTCTCATACTCATTCCTTGACTCCCTGCATCAGTCACACCCTTGCTATTGACAGATTTATCTTACTTGCCTCTTTGCGACATCGCGGTCAAGGAATTACCTTACGACCCACTGCTGGGACTCCTACTGTTATGAAACCAGCTCACAAAAATATAGAAAAGAAATATAAACGCCTTAGAATTTAGCCTCTTTGAGGGGGAAACCTCCTTTACATTACACAAATGAATGATTCTTGGATGATACAAATGACAAGACCTCCTTTCTATATACAGGAGTCTAAGGGGTCATAATATAATTAGAGCCGACATAAAAATAATAATATAAGAGCACAACAATAACAATAGTGGGCTTCTATGGGGCACAATAATAACAATATGGAGACTACATGGGCACAACAATATAATAAGGGGGTTCCACTAATAACAATAGGGGTTACACTAGTAGTATATGGACATAATATGACCATCTCCTTCAAAAAGTGTTGTCCTCAATTCTTGAGTAGTAATGGGTTCTTATATATAAAGTTATCATCCATCCATGTTGAAGTTTCAACAGGTAAGTTCTTCCACTTCATGAGATACTCTGAAATTGATCGATTTCATAGCTTTTGATTTCTCGGTTCTATGGCTGCTTTAGGTTCCAATATGATTTTTCCTTCCTTGTCAAGTTTTGGAAATATTGTTTGAACTGGGATCTTCTTCAACTTTTGAATGAGTTCCCACCTTGCTTCGTCATTCTTCCATTCATCCTTTGCTTCATTTATTGAATTTGGTTGGATGATTATACCAACCTCTAGCATTTCTGTAACCATACGTTCAATTTCACTCCTTTGGGCATATGGATATCTGTAAGGCCTAATTTTTGGAGGAACACTTCCTGGTATCAAATGAATAGCATGATGATGATCACGAATAGATGGGAGGCCTTTGGGAGTCTCAAATACCTTGTAATGATTGTCCAAGACTTTTTGGAGATCTGGAGAATTAGATGATTTCGATGTGGGAACCTCTAGCGAACATAATTGTGCAATTACACCTCTTTGTTCTATCTTTAGAAGCTTTGTCATTCCATTAGAGCTGATTATATTTTCCCGTTTCCCTGTGATACCCCTTAATTCAACTTCTTTTCCTTCCAAAGAAAATTTCATGAAAAGTTCTTGAGAATTAAAAGCTATTGTACCCAAGGATTGTAGCCATTGGACTCCTAGTACAATATCAACACCACCCATTGGAATGGAAAGCATTGGGATATTCAATACATATTCTCCCATGGATAGCTTGATATTATGGCACTTTCCAGAGAAATTTATGGTTCCTCCACTTGCAACCATCACTTGACACTCTGGTGCTGGATATAGGAAGCAATTCAATTCCTTTGCTATCTTACAATGAATAAAATTATGGGTACTGCCCGAATCAATCAACACTATTACCTTTTTCTTCTTGATATGTCCTTTTATCTTGATAGTTTAAGGAGTGGTAATTCCAACCAATGCATTACAAGATATGGTCGGAATAATTTCTTCTTTCTATAGGGTTTGTTCCTGGTGTATATCCTCTTCTTTTGATGTTTCTTGTTCCTTTTCCTCCTCATCACAATCTATGTAAATTAATTTCTTCTCATAACACTTATGACCTTTACCGTATTTTCTATCACAACTGTAGCAAATCCCTTTTTCTCTTTTTTCTTCCAATTTTTGTGGTGTCAACCTTGTAGGTTGTGGAAGGCTAGGGGAAACAACACTTCCATAGTTGTGAGTGGTAGGCTTCATTGTTTCCATAATTTTGCTTTCCATTTTTCTTCCCAACCTGAATGCCTTCTCTAATGAATTAGGTTCCCAAAGGCAAACCTCATGTTGGATGTTATCCTTTAAAGTCCCTATGAACACATCAATCCTATGCTCCTCTGGAATATATTTTACACTTATGTTCAATTTTTGGAAGTCCTGAATGTGCTTCATCATTGAACCCTTTTGTTTGAGATTTATCAATTGGCTAAAAAAGGTGTTGCTTTTTGTATCCTCATAATGTGCTATCATTTCTTCCGTAAAAATTACCCAAGTGACAATTTGTTTACGAGACAAAAGCCATCGATACCATACAATCTGATTTGGTTCCAAATATAAAGTTGCAATACGTACCTTTTGTGTGTTTTGCACATTATGGAGATCGAAAAATTGCTCCATCTATAGTATCCATGTTCCGAGATTCTTGCCATCAAACTTCCTCATATCGGTCTTTGGAACATGGTGGGTCTTCAATCCAACATTAGAGTCTATGAAATCATGATTAACATTTATTTTGTTCTCATCATGATTTTCCTTTACTACCTTTTCTCCGTTCATAAACATTTATTATTGCAACTGTGTCAAATCTGTCTTCAAATCGTCCATTTTTCCTTCCATCTTAGCTTCCAAACCATCCATCTTAGCTTCCACGACATTCATCTTAGCTTCCATGTCTTTCTTTAAACCCTCCATTTTATCTTTCACGCCTTTCTTTAAACCATCCATATTAGCCTCTGTTACTTTTTGTAAGAGTGAATTTTGTTGCACTTGGTCTCGTAATTTTGATATATCATGTTGCATTTCTTCCTTTTTTTCATTTTGTAAGAGCTCGATATTGAATCTGTTGAATCTCTGTAATTGTGGCTCTCTGTTGGTCCCTATAGTACTAGTGATTACCCCATTACTATTCTAGTTATACCCCTTATTAATATTGTTGTGCCCCTATTGTCCCCATATTGTTATTACTGTGCCCCATAGAATCCCTCTATTGTTATTTTTGTGGCTTTATATTATTATTGTTAGGTCGGCTGGGTTATATTGTGACTCCTTAGACTCCTATATATAGAAAGGAGGTTTTGTCATTTGAATCATCAAAGAATTGTTCATTTATGTTATGTAAAGGAGGTTTCCCCCTCGAAGAGGTTGAATTCTAAGGCGTTGATCTATCTTTTCTTGAGCTAGTTTCATAACATTTGGTATCAGAGCTTTGGATTCTCGGGTTTCGCTGCTCCAAACAGGTCATCGTGGCGTTTTCGCTATAACTTTTTTTTTTTTGCGACGTTTCCGAATTCGAAAAAAAAACCCATTTGAGAAGATATCTCGCTAAATCTCGGATCCAAATTTCAGAGCTTTTTGTGCTATATTTGCGGAGATATGATCTGAGGAAGTTGGTATTTTTGCAGACTCCTAAATTACATTCCAAACAGGTGACCTGGGGAAAATCGTCATAAATTTTTCTCTGAGCATTGGATTGAAATTTCGTAAGAAGGTGAAGAAAGAGGACGGACTATAGTTTCTTCTATATATTTTTCAGAGCTAAAGGTCAAAACAATGACTTGTGGCATGTCGTACAAGTTCGCTATACATAACCAGTCTATAATCAGGTCACTGTGGGAGATTTCGCATAACTCTTCCTTAGAGAATCCAATTTGGATAAGACTAGTGGCATTGGAAAGAGGACACAGAGGGCTACCACAGGTCGCAATTTTAGAACTCGATGTTCTAAAAGTACAGAGATACATCAGAGGCAATATCGAGCTCCTACAAAGTGAAAAAAAGGTGTGTAGATTCTTTTAAATTTTTGCTTAAGATTGGTTTGAAAATTTATTTTGAAGGAATTCAAAGTGCTAGTAGAGCATTATTATCGGTAAGTGATGCCCTGAGGAAAGAAAATGCAAACACCTAGTAAGGAACCTGAAAGCTCTAGCATGACTCATGAAGAAGAGGAAGAAATGCTACATGATATATCAAAATTACAAGAACAAGTGCAACAAATGTCACGCTCACAAAAGTTAACAGAAGCTAAGATAAATGGTGTGGAAGCTAAGATGAATGGCATGGAAGCTAAGATGGACAATTTGAAGATAGATTTGAACAAAAATTTGAAGACAGGCATGGTAGATTTGAAGACAGATTTGACAAATTTTCTACAAGAAATACTTACTAATGGTGAAAAGGCAGTAAAGGAAACTCATGATGCGAACAAAAGAAATGTTAATCATGATATCATAGACTCTAATGTGGGATCGAAGACCCACCATATTCCAAAAATCGATATGAGGAAGTTTGATGGCAAGGATCCCGCAGCATGGATATTACAGATGGAGCAATTTTTCGATCTCAATAATGTGCAAAACACACAAAAGGTACGTATTGCAACTTTATATTCGGAACCAAATCAGTTTGTATGGTATCAATGGCTTTGCTCTCGTAAACAATTTATCACTTGGGCAATTTTTACGGAAGAATTGATAGCACATTATGAGGATACAAAAAGCAACACTTTTTTTATTCAATTGATAAGTCTCAAACAAAAGGGTTCAATAATGGAGCACATTGAGGAGATCCAAAAATTGAACATAAGGGTAAAAGATATTCCAGAGGAGCATAGGATTGATGTGTTCATAGGGTCTTTAAAGGATACTATCCAACATGATGTTCGCCTTTGGGAACCTGATTCATTAGAGAAGGCATTCAGGTTAGCAAGAAAAATGGAAAGCAAAATTATGGTAACCAGGAAGCATACCACTCACAACTATAAAGACGGAAGTGTTGTTGCCCCTAGTCTTCCACAACCTATAAGGTTGACACCACAACAATTGGAAGAAAAAATAGCAAAAGGGCTTTGTTACAGTTGTGATAGCAAATACACTAAAGGTCATAAGTGTGCTAAGAAGAAATTATTCTACATAGATTGTGAAGAGGAAGAAGAAAAGGAGCAAGAAAGGTCAAAAGAAGAGGATATACTCCAAAAACAAAGCTTAGATAAAGAAGAAATGAATCCGACCATATCTTGTAATGCATTGGCTAGAATTACCACTCTTCAAACCATCAAGATAGAAGGACAAATCAAGAAGAAAAAGGTAACAGTGTTGATTGATTCAGGAAGCACCCATAATTTTATTCATTGTAAGGTAGCAAAAGAATTGAATTGCTTCCTATATCCAGCACCAGAGTGTCAAGTGATGATTGCAAATGGAGGAACAATAAATTGCTCTGGAAAGTGCCATAATATCAAGCTATCCATGGGAGAATATGTATTGACTAGCCCAATGCTTTCCATTCCAATGGGAGGTGCTGATGTTGTACTAGGAGTCCAATGACTACAATCCCTAGGTACAATAGCTTTTAATTTTCAAGAACTTTTCATCAAATTTTCTGCGGAAGGAAAGGAATTTGAATTAAGGGGTATTGCAGGGAAACCAGGAAAGATAATCAGCTCTAATGGTATGACAAAGCTTCTAAAAAAGGAACAAAGAGGTGTAATTGCACAATTATGTTCACTAGATGTTTCCACATCGGAATCATCTATTTCTCCAGATCTCCAAAAAGCCCTGGACAATCATTCCAAGGTATTTGAGACTCCCAAACGTCTCCCACCTATGCGTGATCATGATCATGCTATTCATCTGATTCCAGGAAGTGTTCCTCCAAACATCAGGTCGTACAGATATCCCTATGCCCAAAAGAGTGAAATTGAACGTATGGTTGCAGAAATGCTAGAGGCTGGTATAATTCAACCGAGTCAAAGTTCTTTCTCTGCTCCAGTAATATTGGTGCACAAGAAGGATGGCTCATGGCGCATGTGTCCGGATTATAGGGAGCTCAACAAGCTCACTATTAAAGATAAGTTTCCCATTCCTGTCATTGATGAATTACTGGATGAATTGCATGGATCAATTTACTTCACCAAGTTGGATCTTCGTTCAGGATACCATCAAATCAGAATGAAGATTGAAGACATTCCGAAAACAACATTTAGAACTCATGAGGGTCATTATGAATTTTTGGTCATGCCTTTTGGCCTTACCAATGCACCTTCAACATTTCAAGGTTTGATGAATTCAATTTTCAAACCATTCCTTAGAAAATTTGTGTTAGTATTTTTTGATGATATACTAATCTATAGCAAGTCTTGGAAGGATCATGTTAAACATGTTGATAGGGTGCTACAACTATTGGAGGAGAAACAATTATATGCAAAAAGATCCAAATGTTTCTTTGGAGTCCAAGAGGTGGAATATCTGGGTCATATTGTATCTCATGAAGGAGTTAAGGTAGACCCTAGCAAAATTAAATCCATTAAGGAATGGAAAATCCCCACATCCATAAAGCATTTGCGAGGATTTCTCGAGTTGACAGGGTATTATCGCAAGTTTGTTAAGAAATATGGGAGAATAGCAACACCTCTAACAACATTATTGAAAAAAGATGCATTTTCATGGACTCCAGAAGCAACAAAGGCCTTCAAACATCTTAAAGAGGCAATGTGCCAAGCACCGGTCTTAGCTACACCAGACTTCACAAAAACCTTTATTGTGGAATGTGATGCTTCAGGAAATGGAATTGGTGTTGTTGTAATGCAAGATGAAAGATCCATTGCTTTTGAAAGTCGTCCAATCAAGGGAAAGTTTTTACACAAAGCTATTTATGAGAAGGAAATGTTGGCAATACTCCATGCACTTAAGAAATGGCAACCCTATGAAATGAATAGCAAAAACACAAACAACCAACAAGATACGATCCCCAGTGGAGTCGCCAATTTGTTGTTGGGAAAAGTATCCGATACGGAATGACCCTATCCCACTCTAAGGGTGATAGTACCTCAGCAACAATCAAAGCAAAGCTATTTGAGATTACTTCTTTATGAGATGTAAGAGAGAGGAGGAAGAGATCCACTAACCGATGTCTTCCGCTAATGCTTGATCCAATCTTCTCTCTTTGCTGCTTGCTCCCAGCTCCTTGCTCTTTCACTGGCCCAGCTACACCAAGATCCTGCAAAATGGCAAGAGAGGGAAACTACAAGAAGCATACATTCATAATTGATTCAAGGATTAGAATAAATCAAATACACAAGTATAACAATACACCATTGAGACACATGCATATAGAAGAACCTCAAATGATTTATTAATGGAAGAAGTAAAGTTCAGGAAGTGATACAACCATAAAAGGCCCAATCTAGCATCACCTCCCAGCAGAAAGAAATCTCCTCTTCACCTCCTTCGAGCAAATCACCCAATAGTTCTATACTCAAACCAACAACACTTCCTTACATTCACAAGATTCCAGCCCCTTAGACCTCATGAGAGAGCTCTATATATAGGAGTTTTGGAGAAAGGATGAGTCAGCTTGAGCTTGGCATGGAGCTGACTAGTGTCCTCTCCCACTTCAGTTATTCTTCAGTTCTTGAGTCCACTTGGAGGTTCTTGCTTCCACTTGGAGATCTAGACCCTCTTACTCATCACTAGGCGAATTCTCTGATCCAAGTGTCATTTTGGAAGCTTCCTGGGCATTGACACCTTGAGGAATGACTGTGCCACTTGGCCAAACTCGCCCAGCGCAGGTAGCCTTCTTTACAGTTGACATTCAGTGCAGGTACAGAGTGGAGTAGTTGACATTCAGCGCAGATGCTCAGTGGAGCAGTTGACATGATCCAGAATTAGCTTGTTTTTGAGTGTTTTCAGGTGGAGAACTGATATTCAGTGCTGTGGTTTGCTGACCTTGTTCCTCTAGGGGTAGGAACAACATGTTTAGGGACTTTGGATCCCTTAGATTATTGACATTTCATGCTTCATGCTGTAAGGCACAAAAATGTCTATAACACTTGGGTTCAAACTTCTCTCTTCCTACTCTCATATCATAAGCTATGAGAGTACCAAGCAATTGATCCATATTTTCTTTAAATCAACCATTTCTTCAATAATAGAGTCTTTGGCATTAAATCTCATGGGTAGATATCTTAATACCTTTTGAACAATCATATATTCCTTGACTTCTTCACCAAGTCCTCTAATCATATTGTTTATTTCATCAATTGTAAGGAATTATTATGTTATGCTCTCTTCTTCACTCATTTTTAATATTTCAAACCTCATTCTGAAGGTTTGAAGTTTGGCCTACTTGACTTTTTCATCTCCTTCATGACTTTGATTGAGCTTCACCCACACTTCCTTTGCAGACTTACAATGCATAACCTTTACGAGTTCATATTGACTAAGGCCAAAGAGAATGGAATTCTTGGCTTTAACATTATTTCCATACAATTTTTTACCATCTGCATTAGTGGGAGGGACATCAGGTACATCATAATATACTAGTACAAAGCTCCAAACATCTACTCCTAGAGACATAAGATAAGCTTCCATCCTAACTTTTCAGAAGGCATAGTTTGTCCCATCAAATACCGTTATCTTGCATGAGTAAGAATCTTGACACTCTTGCCTATACATAATTCCTTATGGATATATCTTCCAGTGGTTAGACTTTTCTTGAAGGAACTTGAATTTGATACCAATTGTTGGAATAAGGAATTACTGAGAGGGGGATGAATCAGTAATAGTGAAGTTTTTTCATATTTTAAGTCTTTGACTCTTTTCACTACGATCAGTTACTTGTGAGAGATTTCATACACAATGCAAATGATCAACAAGATAAGGTATTCACATGTAGATACAATCCATCATATGAGCAACATATACATATTGACACATGTATATTTACGTGGAAACCCAAAGGGAAAAAACCGCCAATTTATTTTTTGTTATGATGTGAATTAAGCACCTACTTAATTACATCAATTTGTTTGTGAGCACCCACTCATAGGAGGCACTGACCCCATTAAGATAGAAAGCACCTACTTTCCAAGAGGCACCAACCTCTTATGAATGCATGCCACCACCTGCTCTTGCCATTGTTCCACCTACTCTTGCCATTGTTCTACCTTTCATACAATTTTCAAATTGAAAACAGGGGCAATTACATATACATATAAATACAAATCTGATTCATTCCAGTATCATACTTCTGCTCTCGACCCTCTATGCTTCCATAGGAATTCTCGACCTCACACAACATCATTGGACCACTCAACCCCTTTTCTCTACAGTATAGGCACACACATCCTCTTTCTGTAGCACAAGCACACTTTGCCTCTCCTCAGCAACACACCCTTTCACAACTATCCACTCTACTCTTTTGCAACAATACTGCTTCACCCACTTTGCATAACTACTCTCCATGATTTTTTTCCTCTCCTACGCTGTGATCAATGTTGTCTCTCCCGATGATCATTTCGCCATTCACATTGCCTAAGTGTACTCCTGCACTTGGCTTCTCCATCATGTTGTTGTGTCTCTTGCTTGAATTCTGTCACTACAACATTAAATCAAAGAATGGGCTTCGTTCACTCACCCATTGTTGTTGCATTAAACATGAGGATGGGAACCTGAGTGTTCCCATGCTGAGACATAAATACTCAGTCAACCTGCACACTCCTAGGAGGTTCTTCCATGCTTATTAATTGCTCACAGAGCTTGAAATGAACTTCAGCATGGCTTCTTTGAACTGTAATCATACCTCCAGACCCTGAGGCTCTGTTCTTCATTTAATTCAATGAAGTGTGCATGGGGATATCAGACGTGGATTACTTCTCATCTCATGACAGACTCCATTTAAATCATTCGGCGCAATCATGGTCCTTGTTTCCTTGACCCAATGATCTTTGTCTCCGTCTCCTTCCTACGACAATCGTCATTGACTCCATCGGCCAACTCTTAGGAGCGCATTTACTCTTAGATGTTGAGTCAATCATCTTCCATACACCTATGTGTCGCAATTTCAGAGCCTGCTCATTTCATAAATTTATTAAAGAGATGTTAAGAAATCGCAAGATTCTGATTGACCTTTAGCCCCTTTTGCTTTGCCCCTTATTTTTGTTGAAGTAAATGTAACTAGGTTCAGTCTTCATAAATGTACTTTTGATATTTGTATTTATTCAAGAAAAGAAATATTATTTTTATAATATATGTCAATAAGTTTCTTACTCATTGAAATAGGTCTAGCACATGTTAAAGTGCTATATGTGAGTCAAAGAGTCAAAAGAAAATGTTGAAGACCTTAAGGGCATGTTACACCATGTATGTTTATGTATTAGAGTCAAGAGAATACCTCCAATCAAAGTCAACAAGTCTCTTACATGCAACGACACCTACAAAGAAGAAATCTAGATTAAATAAGTCAAGTCGGCTTGCAATCTTCAAGTCAGCCTAAAGGAGGGACAAATCTCTATATATAGAGGTTGTCCACTCCCTCAAAAGACAAAGCATTCCTCTATGAAATCAGAGAAGGTAGGAAGCTGAGAAAAGGGTAAACAAGGGATGAATAAAGGGTCTCCAAGTGCAGTGATTAAGAAGGGTACACAACCGAAGTAAAGAGGATTGTTTTCAAGGGTAGAAAATAGTCACACGTGCAAGAAACAGAAGCAACCCTACAATCATAACTGCAACAATATAAGAGTCCTAAACTTATCTTTGTTTGGGCTAGAAAGTAAGTCCTACAAGACCTCCTACTCAAGTGAAGAAAACTCTCTCTCAATCAAAGGTAAAGGGCCCTAATTCACAAGGATACCTTCCACACGTGCGAAGGTCTAGGGCTATTGTACAGTCACAACAAGTCTACGTCTACATCTCAAGAATGAGCTTGTTTGGTTGAAATAAGGAAAGTGTCTACATAAGTAAAGGATATCATTAGGTATAGAAGAGAAGCATCTCATCTAGAGCTCACATAAACAAGGTCTAAGTATAACTGGAAGAAGGAGGATGAAGTGTTGGGGAACAAAGTGTTGGCAGAAGAAAGACTAAATGTCGGGAAACAAAGTGCTGAAAGGAGGAAGGACTTGAATTTTGCTTGGAGGATATTCTTTTCAAGTGTCTAGGGTTTGACATTGATCAATAAGAAGCTTCAATAAGAGAAACTTACTAAAGGGTTTTCCTCTCAAGAGAAGAGAGGTTTTGGCCTTGGTAGAGAGCCAACATCTTGTGTTCTTGTTCTTAAGTTTTTGGTAGCAATTTGATGAAGTACACACACATGAATTAATATAATAAGAAGAAGGTTAAGCTAACAAGAAAAGTAAAAAGACTCCATAAATTGTTATCAAGTCGATAAGAATCACACTACACCTAATTGCCCTTGATTCTTCAACATGGAATCAGAGCTAAGGTGACACATCAAGGAAAGGGCATCTCAAGAACACTCATCAATGAAGGACATCTACAAAAGTTGAAGCATCTAGCCAAGAAGTCTCAATCACTTCAAGGACAAGAAGGTCTACCATCTATCTTTCATCAAGAAAGACTACAAAACAAGAAGAAGAGCCTTACATAAAGGCACCTACAAGAAGAGAAAATCAAAGAAGGACCTACATCAAGCTACAAGTCATCAAGCAAGTCCACTTGGAGAAAGTAACTTGAAGAACATCAAGATCTATGGAAGAAAATGCATAAAGTATTCAAGGAGAAAGCAAGTCTACTACATCTCAAAATCTATCAAGTAAGTATATGTCCCCTTTTGAATATACATCAATGTCTTTTTGCAAGGAAAGCAACAAATTGGTAGGTACTAATGACTTTCTCACATGGAAGAAGAGGATTGATTTACTTCTCAAGGAGAATGAACTCCTAGAACACATAAAAGGGAATGTTACTATTCCTGCTAAGGAACAAACTCAAGCCTTAGGCAAGTATAATAAGGATGAGACAAGAGCTCAAAGTATTCTAATAGAATCCATCAAAGACTCTTTCATTCCTTATTTTTCCAAACTTGAAACATCAAAAGAAATCTATGATAAACTAGTAGAGCTATTCTCGGTAACCACAACTGGAGAAGTGATATCTCTACTAAATGAATTATACAATATGAAGACATCAAAGGAAGGAATAGCTCCCTACTTCATGAAGATCTTTGAGATGAGGGATCAACTTCAAGAGCTAGATGAAGTCATGTCTGACAAAGAAATGGGGCAACTTCACATCAAGCATATATGCAAAGAAGGAATCCACCCCACTAAGTGAAATGTGGTCTATATGCAAGATAGAGGAAACAAGAATCAAAGCAAAGGAAGATGTGGGATCAAAGGAGCAAGCATTTGCTACCATGGCTAAGAGAAAGGGGAAATTTGGCAACTTTGGTCCACGATGAACAAACAACACAAATATGTCAAAAATTCAATGTTATGGATGCCAAGAATATGGACACTACAAAAGGAATTGTTTTAAACTAAAGAAGGAAAACAACAACAAAATAAAAAGGGAAGAAACTCATGTGACTGAAGAAATGAAAGAAGAAGACAAGAAGCAAAAGAAGGAAGATCCTCTAGATCTCTACTATGACTAAGTCTACTTCTTTACTTAAAGTCTTCTTTCAAAGTTTTGAGTAGTATAGGAGCATGTAGGAATAGAATAAAATTTTGTGGCAACAAACATCTTCTAGAATCTAGAAGCATGATGTACATAGAGTTCAAAATACTCATGTAGAAGAAGCATTTATAAATTAGAACAAAATGCATGGTTAGAAATATCTTCTAGAATATAGGAGCATGGTAGATATAGCTCAAGATATTCATGTAGAAGGAACATAAATAGGATAGGACCTCATCCACAATGAAAGAAAATTGGTCATGATTAAGAATCTTAGAATACCTCCATCATCAAAAGAAAGAAACATTTGCAGGATAAGGGTCTTCAAGATCCTATGATGGAATCTTCAAAAGAAGATTCATAAACAAAAGTAGATGTCTCATTAGGAATCCATTCATGGGATTGAAGAAAAGGATGATATGTAGGCAAGCTAAGATAAAGCAGGAAGGGACACACCAAGGACAACCTAATAAAGTTGAGATGATCAAAGGAGAATCAACATGAGGTATGTATGCATCAAAGTTTACTCATAGTATCATATGTATATTATTGAGTCATGGGAATAGTTCTATGACATGATCAAGTATGAAAGAATATCTTTCACCAATGACATGCTTGAAGGCATGTACTACAATAAAATGAAGGTCAACAAAAGGAAAATACTCACATAAGGAGTATAAGATTGGTGACTAAGAAGCAAGAAGAAATGTTGACTAGTATTAGAAGCAAGCAATGAATAAATGCTTCCACAAGGAGCATCATGTGGTTGACCAATCTATCCAAGAAGAAGAAAATGAAGAAAGAGATCAAGCATGTGAAGAACACCATGATCACAAATAATCACTATCTGAAAAGTTACTTTGAAGACATCTCATAAAAGAAGGCACGACAGCTCTCACAAAGGAAGAAAAATATCAAAGGACCCTTGACACCTGTGAAAGTCTTGGAGATATGAAATGTGAAGATAACTGATTCTACTATACAAAGATGTCATGGTGAAGAATCCATCCAAAAAAAGCACCATTTAATTTTGAAGTAATATCAGGATGAAGTCATGAAGGGCTACTAGATCAAAGCATGGGAACAAGCAAGTATAAAGAAGCATCCATGTGAAGAGTAGTCTTAAGCATAGCCAAGTTGACAAGGAATAACCAGATGACAAGAGAACTTGATATATGACAAGAAGGCCACTTTCCACGAAGGAAGCAATGACATGACAAACCAGGAAGGAAAGTGATCGATGGATGGTGCCCTACTAAGAAGAAGTTCGAACAAAGACTTCATGAAATCAAAGGAAGGAAGGAGATCAAGCAGTTGGAGGACCCACGAAGAAGAAGTTGTTGATGAATGGACAAGTCCCTAGTTAAGAGGGAGTTATAGCAAGTTCCCAATTACAAAGGAACTTGGACAAGTACCTCGTTAGAGGATACTTGGGCATGTCTTCCTCAATTGAGAGGAAGAGATAGACACAACATTCTTGTCTTCTCTTGGGAAGAAAGAATGGGGGGATTGGGTAATCATCTAACATCCAATACTCTTTAAGATGTGTAAGGCATCCAAGAGAAGAGTAGGCAAGAGGATTAATATTCTTTGAGGATTGGGAACCCAAGATAAGAATAGTCCTAAAAGGTCATACTCAGTGAACACCCAGGTGGGTATGTACCTTGAGGGACAATGACTAAGGTGTCTATAATTCATTGGTCTCGCCAACATTGTGCTCTGATCTATTGAGAGATAAAGCTGTCAGTCAAGGCCTTGTTGTGGAAATAATGTTGGTTACTATGATGCTATAACAAATAGATTTCCAATCCAGTTTCTCTTCTGTGAATTCTTCCAGGCTGAAACATAGCCAAACACCTTGTAATGTTGTATAAATACCTCCCTATTTAAGAGGGAGTGTTGAAGGAAATGTAACTAGGTTCGGTCTTCATAAATGTACTTTTGATATTTGTATTTATTCAAGAAAAGGAATATTATTTTCATAATATATGTCAATGAATTTCTTGCTCATTGAAATAAGTCTAGCACATGTTAAAGTGTTATAGGTGAGTCAACAATTCAAAATAAAATGTTGAAGACCTTAAGGGTATGTTACATCATGTATGTTTATCTATTAGAGTCAAGAGAATACCTCCAAGAAAAGCCAACAAGTCTCCTTTGTGCAATGACACCTACAAAGAAGCAATTTGAATTAAATAAGTCAAGTCGGCCTGCAATCTTCAAGTCAGACTAAAGGAGGGACAAACCTCTATATATAGAGGTTGTCCACTCCCTCAAAAGACAATGCATTCCAATGTGAAATCATCGAAGGTAGGAAGCCGAGAAAAGGGTTAAAAGGGGACAAAGAAAGGGTCTCCAAGAGCAATGAAGAAGAAGGCTATGCAACCGAAGTCAAGAGGATTGTTTTCTAGGGTAGAAAATAATCACACGTGTGAGAAACAAAAGCAACCCTATAGTCATAACTGCAACAATATAACAATCCTAAACTTATCTTTGTTTGGGCTATAAAGTAAGGCCAACAAGGCCTCCTACTCAAGTGAAGAAAACTCTCTCTCAACCGAAGGTAAAAGGGCCCTAATTCACAAGGATACCTTCCACACATGTGAAGGTCTAGGGCTATTTTACAGTCACACAAAGTCTACATCTACATCTCAAGAATGAGCTTGTTAGGTTGAAAGAAGTAAAGTGTCTACATAAGTAAAGGATATCATTAAGTATAGAAGAGAATCATCTCATCTATAGCTCACATAAATAAGGTCCAAGTACAGCTGGAAGAAGGAGGATGAAGTGTCGGGGAACAAAGTTCCGGAAGAAGAAATACTAAGTGTCGGGAAACAAAGTGCAGAAAGGAGGAAGGACTTGAGTTGTGCTTGGAGGATATTCTTGTCAATTGTT
Source organism: Pinus tabuliformis (assembly GCA_031772625.1). Taxonomy (NCBI): domain Eukaryota; kingdom Viridiplantae; phylum Streptophyta; class Pinopsida; order Pinales; family Pinaceae; genus Pinus; species Pinus tabuliformis. Next base: position 660,936,027 of record CM062810.1, on the reverse strand, counting down.
TAGGGTTTGACATTGATCAATAAGAAGCTTCAATAAGAGAAACTTACTAAAGGGTTTTCCTCTCAAGAGAAGAGAGGTTTTAGCCCCAACAAAGAGCCAACATCTTGTGTTCTTTTTCTTATGCTTTTGGTAGCAGTTTGATGAAGTACACACACATGCATTAATAATAATAAGAAGAAGATTAAGCTAACAAGAAAAGTAAAAAGACTCCACATGTTATCAAGTCAAGAAGAATCACACTACACCTAATTGCCCTTGATTCTTCAACAATTTTTTTACACCATAAGATCGGGTGTTGTGACTGACGACATAACACTTAGGTATTAAGCCCTTGAGTATATTTTCGGGGGCTTATATCCTTGTGTACTTGCTTTCTGCCCTTTGTTCTTTAGGCTTTCACTACCAACCGCCAACAATCAACTTCAGAACTCCCTCTATCAGGTATTTCTCAAAATTCAATTATGAAGGAGTTACGAAATGTCAAGCCTCCAAAATACCCATGTGGTGTCTCCAAAACACTTAGGTGTTAAGCCTTGCTTTATGCCCTTGATTCTTTGGGCTCCATGACTAAGAACCAACAACATCGGATCTCCCTAGTATTTGAACTTTTTCAAGAATCAATTACAACAAAATTACGAAATCTACGATCTCCGATATACCTCCCGGATGACATCATGGTCTTGTCATCAATCCCACGTGGCATATCCTTAATTGCGACATGTGCCATTGGGATTTTCTCCATTAGGACACCGAATAATTCTGAAACTAACTGCCACTTATCCTCTATACAGTCACGTCATGCTGATGTCATTTTCCATAGTCAGCTCCTGAGGGCCAATCAACAGTTTCCATGTGTCATGTATGAGGAGAGAGAAAGGGTCCTTCGGTCCTAGGTTTTGTAAACAATTTCTTTGTAAATCTTGCTCCTCATAACCCTCAACGCTTTTAACGAATTCAATAATAATGAGTTCTAAAATTTCGATATTTCGACCTTCCTATTGACTGAGACTCCGACCTCAAAAATTCTGAAGTCCCGAAGTGTCGATAATCGAATTCCTAGTACCGAATAAGAACTTTCTCAAAAAGCAATTATATTGAGATTACGAAATCTCCAACCTCTGATATTTCAACCTCCCAAAGCTCTGAAGTTCTGAGAATCAGATCCTTGGTATCGATTGAAACTTTCTCAAAAAACAATGATATTGAGGTTACAAAACTTTGACCTCTGATATTTTGACCTTTTGATATTCCGGCCTTCTGAGATTCCACCCTTCCAACATCCGGAGACTCCAACCCTCCGAGATTCTGGATTCTGAAATTCAGCTTGCTCCTTAGGTTCCAAAATTTGGCCTACTTCTAAGGACTTCAAGATCCTTACTTCAACTATCAATAACTTTTGATCTCAAGATCCATTCATGGACTTCGACATACCATTGGAATGTTATTTCCGAGCACTAACCAACTGTGCTAAATCCAAGAGTATCTAAGATAATATCTTGAGGCAGAATCTCCTCCAAATTTTGGGACTCCCACGTTGAGACAATGGGGGCCCTCCATGCTTTAACTTGTACATCAAAGACTACGAACTGGTAAAAAATCACAAAGATTGCATATTTTACTGGTAATGAATGTTGAATTAGACCTTCAGTGATGAAGTTTCTAAGTATTGAGATCACAATATAAATATGAAAGTTTTAAATCTATAAGTGATCAGCGATGTCGACTCATTCATATTCCATACACCTATGTGCTGCAATTTCAGAGCTTGCTCATTTCATAAATTTATTAAAGAGATGTTAAGAAATCGCGAGATTCTAATTGGCCTTTAACTCCTTTTGCTTTGCCCCTTATTTTTGTTGAAGTAAATGTAACTAAGTTCGGTCTTCATAAATGTACTTTTGATATTTGTATTTATTCAAGAAAAGAAATATTATTTTTATAATATATGTCAATGAGTTTCTTACTCATTGAAATAGGTCTAGCACAAGTTAAAGTGCTATAGGTGAGTCAAAGAGTCAAAAGAAAATGTTGAAGACCTTAAGGGCATGTTACACCATGTATGTTTATGTATTAGAGTCAAGAGAATATCTCCAAGAAAAGTCAACAAGTCTCCTCCATGCAATGACACCTACAAAGAAGAAATCTGAATTAAATAAGTCAAATCAGCCTGCAATCTTAAAGTCGGCCTTCAAGTCACCCTAAAAAAGGGACAAACCTCTATATATAGAGCTTCTCCACTCTCTCAAAATACAATGCATTCCTCTCTGAAATCAACAAAGGTAGGAAGCCGAGAAAATGGTAAATAAGGGACGAAGAAAGGGTCTCCAAGAGCAGTGATTAAGAAGGGTACACAATCGAAGTCAAGAGGATTGTTTTCTAGGGTAGAAAATAGTCACATGTGTGAGAAACAGAAGCAACCCTACAATCATAACTACAACAACATATCAGTCCTAAACTTATCTTTGTTTGGTCTAGAAAGTAAGTCCTACAAGGCCACTCTCTCTCAAGTGAAGGTAAAAGGGCCCTAATTCATAAGGATACCTTCTACACGTGCGAAGGTCTAGGTCTGTTGTACAGTCACACCAAGTCTACATCTACATCTCAAGAATGAGCTCGTTTGGTTGAAAGAAGGAAAGTGTCTACATAATTAAAGGATATCATTATGTATAAAAGAGAAGCATCTCATGTAGAGCTCACATAAACAAGGTCTAAGTACCACTTGAAGAAGGAGGATGAAGTGTCGAGGAACAAAGTGTTGGCAGAAGAAAGACTAAGTGTCGGGAAACAAAGTGCAGAAAGGAGGAAGGACTTGATTTGTGCTTGGAGGATATTCTTTTCAAGGGTTTAGGGTTTGACATTGATCAATAAGAAGCTTCAATAAGAGAAACTTACTAAAGGGTTTTCCTCTCAAAAGAAGAGAGGTTTTGGCCCTGGTAGAGAGCCAACATCTTGTGTTCTTGTTCTTATGTTTTTGGTAGTAGTTTGATGAAGTACACATACATGCATTAATAATAATAAGAAGAAGATTAAGCTAACAAGAAAAGTAAAAAGATTCCATAAATTGTTATAAAGCTAAGAAGAATCACACTACACCTAATTACGCTTGATTCTTCAACATGGAATCAGAGCTAAGGTGACACATCAATGAAAGGGCATCTCAAGGCACTCATCAAGGAAGGACATCTACAAAACTTGAAGCATCTGGCCAAGAAGTCTCAATCACTTCAAGAACAAGAAGGTCTACCATCTATCTTTCATCAAGGAAGACTACAAAGCAAGAAGAAGAGCCTTACATAAAGAAATCTACAAGAAGAGAAAATCAAAGAAGGACCTACATCAAGCTACAAGTCATTGAGCAAATCTCATCATTAAGTAAGTCCACTTGGAGAAAGTATCTTGAATAACATCAAGGTCTAACGAAGGAAAGCCATAAAGTCTTCAAGGAGAAAACAAGTCTATTAGATCTCAAAATCTATCAAGTAAGTATGTGTCTTCTTCTGAATATACATCAATGTCTTTTTGCAAGGAAATGAACAAATTGGTAGGTACCAATGAATTTCTTGCAAGGAAGAAGAGGATTGATTTAGTTCTCAAGGAGAATGAACTCCTAGAACACATTGAAGGGAATGTTACTATTTCTGCTAAGGAACAAACTCAAGCCTTAGCCAAGTATAATAAAGATGAGACAAGAGCTCAAAGGATTCTAATAGAATCCATCAAAGACTCTCTCATTCCTTATTTCTCCAAACTTGAAACATCGAAGTAAATCTATGATAAACTGGTAGATCTATTCTCGATAACCACAGTTGGAGAAGTGATATCTCTACGAAATTAATTGTACAAAATGAAGATATCAAAGGAAGGAATAACTCCCTACTTCATTAAGATCTCTGAGATGAGGAATCAACATCAAGAGCTAGGTGAAGTCATGTCTGATAGAGAAATGACAACTGTAGTACTCAATACTCTACTCGAGGATTTAGGAAACTTCACATAAAGCATATATGCAAATAAGGAATCCACCCCACTAAGTGAAATGTGGTCTATATGCAAGATAGAGGAAACAAGACTCAAAGCAAAGGAAGATGTGGGATAAAAGGAGCAAGCATTTGCTACCATGGCTAAGAGAAAGGGTAAATTTGGCAAATTTGGTCCACGATGAACAAATAACGAAGATATTCCAAAAATCTAATGTTATGGATGCCAAGAATATGGACACTACAAAAGGAATTGTCCTAAACTAAAGGAGGAAAACAACAAAAAAATAAAAAGGGAAGAATCTCATGTGACTCAAGAAATGAAAAAAGAATACAAGAGCAAAAGAAGGAAGATCCTCCAGACCTCTACTATGACTAAGTCTACTTATTTACTTATGTGCATAGAGTTCAAAATACTCATGTATAAGAAGCATTTATAAATTATAACAAAATGCATGGTTAGAAATATCTTCTAGAATATAGGAGCATGGTTTATATAGCTCGAGATATGCATGTAGAAGGAACCTAACTAGAATAGGACCTCATCCACAATGAAAGAAAATTGATCATGATTAAGAATCTTAGAAGACCTCCATCATCAAAAGAAAGACGTATTTGCAGGATAAGGGTCTTCAAGATCCTATGATGGAATCTTCAAAAGAAGATTCATAAACAATAGCAGATTTCTCATTGGGAATCCCATTAATGGGATTCAAGAAAAGGATGATATGTAGGCAAGCTAAGATGAAGCAGGAATGACCATACCAGGGACAACCAAATGAAGCTAAGATGATCAAAGGAGAATCAACATGAGGTATGTATGCATCAAAGTTTAGTCATGTTATCATATATATATTATTGAGTCATGGGAATAGTTCTATGACATGATCAAGTATGAAAGAATCTCTTTCACCAATGACATGCTCGAAGGCATGTACTACAATGCAATGAAGGTCAACAAAAGGAAAATACTCACATAAGTAGTATAAGATTGCTGATTAAGAAGCAAGAAGAAATGTTGACTAGTACTAGAAGCAAGCAATGAATAGTTGCTTCCACAAGGAGCATACGGTGGTTGACCAATATATCCAAGAAGAAGCAAATGAAGAAAGAGATCAAGCATGTGAAGAACACCATGATCACAAATAATCACTATCTAAAAAGTTACTTTGAATACATCTCCTGAGAGAAGGCATGAGAACTCTGAAAAAAGGAAGAAAAATATCAAAGGACCATTGACACCTGTGAAGGCCTTGGAGATATGAAATGTTCAGATGACTGATTCTACTCTACGAAGATGTCATGGTGAAGAAGCCATCCAGAAAAAGCACCATTTATTGTTGAAGTAATATCAAGATGAAGTCATGAAGGGCTACTAGATCAAAGCATGGGAATAAGCAAGTATAAAGAAGCATCCATGTGAAGAGTAGTATGAAGCACAGACAAGATGACAAGGAATAACCAGATGATAAGAGAACCTGATATATGAAAAGAAGGCCACTTTCCATGAAGGAAGCAAGGACATGACAAACCAGGAAGGAAACTAATTGATGGATGGTGCCCTACTAAGAAGAAGTTCGAACAAAGACTTCATGACATCAAAGGAAGGAAGGAGATCAAGCAACTGGAGGACCCATGAAGAAGAAGTTGTTGATGAATGGACAAGTCCGTAGATAAGAGGGAGTTATAACAAGTTCCCAATTACAAAGGAACTTGGACAAGTACCTTGTCAGAGGATACTTGGGCATGTCTTCCTCAATTGAGAGGAAGACATAGACACAACATTCTTGTCTTCTCTTGGGAAGAAATAATGGGATGTGTAATCATCTGGCATCTGATACACTTTAAGGATGTGTAGGGCATCCACGAAAAGAGTAGGCAAGAGGACCAATATTCTTTGAGGGCTGGGAACCCAAGATAAGAATAGTCCTGGAAGATCATACTCAATGAACACCCAGGTGGGTATTTACCTTGAGAGACAATGACTAAGTTGTCTATAAGTCATTGGTCTTGCCAACATTGTGCTCTGATCTATTGAGAGATAAAGTTGTCAGTCAAGGCCTTGTTGTGGAAACAATGTTGGTTACTATGATGCTATAACAGATGGATTTCCAATCCAGTTTCTCTTATGTGAATTCTTCCAGGATGAAACATAACCAAACACCTTCTAATGTTGTATGAATACCTCCCTATTTAAGAGGGAGTGTAGAAGTAAATGTAACTAGGTTTGGTCTTCATAAATGTACTTTTGATATTTGTATTTATTCAAGAAAAGAATTATTATTATATGTCAGTGAGTTTCTTGCTAATTAAAAGAGGTCTAACACATGTTAAAGTGTTATAGGTGAGTCAACATTCAAAAGAAAATGTTGAACACCTTAAGGGCATGTTACACCATGTATTTTTATGTATTAGAGTCAAGAGAATACCTCCACGAAAAGTAAAAAGTCTCCTTCGTGCAATGACACCTACAAAGAAGTAATCAAAATTAAATAAGTCAAGTCGGCCTGCAATCTTCAAGTTGGCCTTCAATTTGGACTAAAGGAGGGACAAACCTCTATATATAGAGGTTGTCCACTCCCTCAAAAGACAACATATTCCTCTCTGAAATCAGCGAAGGTAGGAAGCCGAGAAAAGGGTTAAAAAGGGACAAAGAAAGGGTCTCCAAGAGCAGTGAAGAAGAAGTGTACACAACTGAAGTGAAGAGGATTGTTTTCTAGGGTAGAAAATAGTAACACGCGCGAAAAACTGAAGCAACACTATAGTCATAACTGCAACAATATATTAGTCCTAAACTTATCTTTGCTTGGGATATAAAGTAAGGCCTACAAGGCCTCCTACTCAAGTGAAGAAAACTCTCTCTCAAGCGAAGGTAAAAAGGCTCTAATTCACAAGGATACCTTCCACACATGCGAAGGTCTAGGGCTATTTTACAGTCACACAAACTCTACATCTACATCTCAAGAATGAGCTTGTTTGGTTGAAAGAAGGAAAGTGTCTACATAAGTAAAGGATATCATTAAGTATAGAAAAGAAGCATCTTATCTAAAGCTCACATAAATAAGGTCTAGGGTCTAGGGTTTGCCATTGATCAATAAGAAGTTTCAATAAGAGAAACTTACTAAAGGGTTTTCCTCTCAAGAGAAGAGAGGTTTTGGCCCTAGTAGAGAGCCAACATCTTATGTTCTTTTTCTTATGTTTTTGGTAGCAATTTGATGAAGTACACATGATTGCATTAATAATAATAATAAGAAGATTAAGCTAACAAGAAAAGTAAAAAGACTCCACAAGTTATCAAGTTAAGAAGAATCACACTACACCTAATTGCGCTTGATTCTTCATCAATTTTTTTACACTATAGAATCATGTGTTGTGACTGATGATATAACACTTAGGTGTTAAGCCCTCGAGTATATTGTCAGGGGCTTATCTCCTTGTGTAATTTCTTTCTGTCCTTCGTTCTTTGGGCTTGCACTACCAACTGCCAACAATCAACATCATAACTCCTTGTATCGTGTCTTTCTCAAAATTCAATTATGAAGGAGTTAGGAAATGTCAAGCCTCCGAAATACCCATGTGGCGTCTCCACAACACTTAGGTGTTAAGCCTTGCACTGCACCCTTGGTTCTTTAGGCTCCATGGCCAAGCACCAACAACATCGAAGCTCCCTAGTATCAGAACTTTTTCAAAAATCAATTACAATAGAGTTACGAAATCTACAACCTCTGATATACCTCTAGGATGACATCATGCTCTTGTCATCAATTCCATGTGACATATCATTAATGGCGACGTGTGTCACTGGGATTTGCCCCATTGGGACACTGAATAATGATAAAAATAACTGCCACATTTCCTCTATACAATCACATCATGCTGATGTCATCTGCCATAGTCAACTCTTAAGGGCTAATCAACAGTTTCCATGTGTCATGTCCGAGGAGAGAGAAAGGGTCCTTGGTTTTGTAAACAATTTTTTGTAAATATTACTCCTCGTAACCCTCAACGCTTTTAAAGAATTCAATAATAAGGAGTTTTGAAATTCTGATATACTGACCTTCCTATTGACTGAGACTCCGACCTCCAAAATTCTGAAGTCCCAAGGTTTCGATAATCGGCTTCCTAGTATCGGATCAGAACTTTCTCAAAAAGAAATTATAATGAGGTTACGAAATCTCTAACCTCCGATATTTCAACCTCCCAAAGCTCTGAAGTTCTGAGAATCGGATCCTTGGTATTGGTTGAAACTTTCTAAAAAAGTAATGATATTGAGGTTATGAAATCTTTGACCTCTAATATTTTGACCTTTCGATATTCCAACATTCCAAGATTCCACCCTTCCAACATCCGGAGACTCCAACCGTTTGAAATTCGGCCTCCTCGTCAGGTTCCAAAATTCGACCTGCTTCCAAGGAAATCAAGATCCTTACTTTGACTATCAATAACTTTTGATCCCAAGATCCATTCATGGACTTCCACATACCATTGGAATGTTATTTCCGAGCACTAACCAACTGTGCTAACTCCAAGAGTATCTAAGGTAATATCTTGAGGCAGAATCTCCTCCAAATTCTAGGACTCCCACGTTGAGATAATGGGGGCCCTCCATGCTTTAACTTGTACATCAAAGACTACCAACTGGTAAAAAATCACAAAGATTGCATATATTACTTGTATGAATCTTGAATCAAAGCTTTAGTGATGAAGTTTCTAAGTATTGAGATCACAATATAAATTTGAAAGTTTGAAATCTATAAGTGATTAGCGATGTCGACTCATTCATCTTCCATACACCTATGTGCCGCAATTTCAGAGCCTGCTCATTTCATAAATTTATTAAAGAGATGTTAAGAAATTGCGAGATTCTAATTGGCCTTTAGCCCCTTCTGCTTTTCCCCTTATTTTTGTTTAACTAAATGTAACTAGGTTCGGTCTTCATAAATGTAGTTTTGATATTTGTATTTATTCAAAAAAATAAATATTGTTTTTATAATATATGTCAATGAGTTTCTTACTCATTGAAATAGGTCTAGAACATGTTAAAGTGCTATAGGTGAGTCAAAGAGTCAAAAGAAAATATTGAAGACCTTAAGGGCATGTTACACCATGTATGTTTATGTATTAGAGTCAAGAGAATACCTCCAAGTAAAGTCAACAAGTCTCCTCCATGCAACGACACCTACAAAGAAGAAATCTGAATTAAATAAGTCAAGTCGGCCTGCAATCTTCAAGTCGGCCTTCAAGTCAGCCAAGAGGAGGGACAAACCTTTATATATAGAGGTTGTCCACTCCCTCAAAATACAATGCATTCCTCTATGAAATCAGTGAAGGTAGGAAGCCGAGAAAAGGGTAAATAAGGGATGAATAAAGGGTCTCCAAGAGCAGTGATTAATAAGGGTACACAACCAAAGTCAAGAGGATTATTTTCTAGGGTAGAAAATAGTCACACATGCAAGAAACAGAAGCATCCCTACAATCATAACTGCAACAATATAAGAGTCCTAAAATTATCTTTGTTTGGGCTAGAAAGTAAGTCCTACAAGACCTCCTACTCAAGCGAAGAAAACTCTCTCTCAAGTGAAGGTAAAAGGGCACTAATTCACAAGGATACCTTCCACATGTGCGAAGGTCTAGCATTGTTGTACAGTCACACCAAGTCAACGTCTACATCTCAAGAATTAGCTTGTTTGGTTGAAGGAAGGAAAGTGTCTACATAAGTAAAAGATATCATTAGGTATAGAAGAGAAGCATCTCATTTAGAGCTCACATAAACAAGGTCTAAGTACAACTTAAATAAGGAGGATGAAGTGTCAGGGAACAAAGTGTCGGAAGAAGAAATACTAAGTGTCGGGAAACAAAGTGCAGAAAGGAGGAAGGACTTGACTTGTGCTTGGAGGATATTCTTTTCAAGGGTCTAGGGTTTGACATTGATCAATAAGAAGCTCCAATAAGAGAAACTTAATAAAGGGTTTTCCACTCAAGAGAAGAGAGGTTTTGGCCCTGGTAGAGAGCCAACATCTTGTGTTCTTGTTCTTATGCTTTTGGTAGCAGTTTGATGAAGTACACACACATGCATTAGTAATAATAAGAAGAAGATTAAGCTAACATGAAAAGTAAAAAGACTCCATAAATTGTTATCAAGTCGAGAAGAATCACACTACACCTAATTGATTCTTCAACATGGAATCAAAGCTAAGGTGACGCATCAAGGAAAGGGCATCTCAAGAACACTCATCAATGAAGGACATCTACAAAATTTGAAGCATCTAGCCAAGAAGTCTCAATCACTTCAAGGACAAGAAGCTCTACCATCTATCTTTCATCAAGGAAGACTACAAAGCAAGAAAAAGAGCCTTACATAAAGGCACCTACAAGAAGAGAAATACAAAGAAGGAACTACATTAAGCTACAAGTCATCAAGAAAATCTCATCATCAAGCATGTCCACTTGGAGAAAGTAACTTGGAGAACATCAATATCTAAGGAAGGAAATCCATAAAGTCTTCAAGGAGAAAGAAAGTCTACTGCATCTAAAAATATTTCAAGTAAATGTCTCCTTATGAATATACACCAATGCCTTTTTGCAAGGAAAGCAACAAATTGGTAGGTACCAATGACTTTCTTGCATGGAAGAAGAGGACTGATTTACTTCTCAAGGAGAATGAACTCCTAGAACACATCAAAGGGAATGTTACTATTCCTACTAAGGAAAAAGCTCAAGCCTTAGCCAAGTATAATAAGGATGAGACAAGAGCTCCAAGGATTCTAATAGATTCCATCGAAGACTCTCTCATTCCCTAATTTTCCCAAACTTGAAACATCAAAAGAAATATATGATAAACTAGTAGAGCTATTCTCGGTAACCACAACTGGAGAAGTGATATCTCTACGAAATGAATTGTACAAAATGAAGACATCAAAGGAAGAAGTAGCTCCCTACTTCATGAAGATCTCCTAGATGAGGGATAAACTTCAAGAGCTAGGTGAAGTCATGCTTGACAGAGAAATGGCAACTGTAGTATTCAATATTCTACCCGAGGATTGGGGTAGCTTCACAACAAGAATATATGCAAAGAAGGAATCCACCCCACTAAGTGAAATTTGGTCTATATGGATGATAGAGGAAACAAGACTCAAAGCAAAGGAAGATGTGGGATCAAAGGAGCAATAATTTGCTACCATGGCTAAGAGAAAGGGGAAATTTGGCAACTTTGGTCCACGATGAACAAACAACAATGATATGTCAAAAATCCAATGTTATGGATGCCAAGAATATGGACACTATAAAAGGAATTGTCTTAAACTAAAGAAGGAAAACAACAACAAAATAAAAAGGGAATAAGCTCATGTGACTCAAGAAATGAGAGAAGAAGACAAGAAGAAAAAGAAGGAAGATCCTCCAGATCTCTACTATGACTAAGTCTACTTCTTTACTTAAAGTGTTCTTTGAAAGTTTTGAGTAGCATAGGAGCATGTAGGAATAGAATAAAATTTCATGGCTAGAAACATCTTCTAGAATCTAGAAGCATGACGTACATAGAGTTCAAAATGCTCATGTAGAAGAGGCATTTATAAATTAGAAAAAAATGCATGGTTAGAAATATCTTCTAGAATATAGGAGCATGGTAGATATAGCTCAAGATATTCATGTAGAAGGAACATAACTAGAATAGGACCTCATCCACAATGAAAGAAAATTGATCGTGATTAAGAACCTTAGAAGACCTCTATCATCAAAAGAAAGAAACATTTGCAGGATAAGGGTCTTCAAGATCCTATGATGGAATCTTCAAAAGAAGATTCATAAACAAAATCATATGTCTCATTGGGAATCCCATTCATGGGATTCAAGAAAAGGGTGATATGCAGGCAAGCTAAGATGAAGCAAGAAGGGCCACTCCAAGGACAACCAAATGAAGTTGAGATGATCAAAGGAGAATGAACATGAGGTATGCATCAAAGTTTAGTCATGTTATCATATGTATATCATTGAGTCATGGGAATAGTTATATGACATGATCAAGTATGAAAGAAACTCTTTCACCAATGACATGCTCGAAGACATGTAATACAATGCAATGAAGGTCAACATAAGGAAAATACTCACATAAGGAGTATAAGATTGGTGACTAAGAAGCAAGAAGAAATGTTGACTACTGTTAGAAGTAATCAATGAATAAGTGCTTCCACAAGGAGCATAAGGTGGTCGACCAATCTATCCAAGAAGAAGCAAATGAAGAACGAGATCAAGCATGTGAAGAACACCATGATCACAAATAATCACTATCTAACAAGTTACTTTGAAGATATCTCCTGAAATAAGGCACGACAGCTCTAACAAAGGAAGAAAAAAACAAAGGACCCTTGACACCTATGAAGGCCTTGGAGATATGAAATGTGCAGATAACTGATTCTATTCTACGAAGATGTCATGGTGAAGAAACCATCTAGCAAAAGCACCATTTAATGTTGAAGTAATATCAGGATGAAGTCATGAAGGGCTACTAGATCAAAGCATGGGAACAAGCAAGTATAAAGAAGCATCCATGTGAAGAGTAGTCTAAAGCATAGACAAGATGACAAGGAATAATCAGATGACAAGAGAACTTGATATATGACAATAAGGTCACTTTCCATGAAGGAAGCAATGACATGACAAACCAGGAAGGAGTTCGAACAAAGACTTCATGATATCATAGGAAGGAAGAAGATCAAGCAGCTGGAGGATCCACGAAGAAGAAGTTGCTGATGAATGGACAAGTCCCTAGCTAAGAGGGAGTTATAACAAGTTCCTAATTACAAAGGAACAAGGACAAGTTCCTTGTGAGAGGATACTTGGGCATGTATTCCTCAATTGAGAGGAAGACATAGACACAACATTCTTGTCTTCTCTTGGGAATAAAGAATGGGAGGATTGGGTAATCATCTAACATTCGATACTCTTTAAGGATGTGTAGGGCATCCAATACAAGAGTAGCCTGTTGGGTTGTGTTATATTCTTTCCATGACTAGCCCAAGTAGTTACCCGAGGTTAGAGGGGGGGAGGTCACAGGGGGTTTGAGGGGTACCCGTAACCCCACTTTATGGGGTCCAGGGCAGCGCCCCAGAAAATTTTGGTTTTGGACCCTATGTTAGGATGGGCAGACCCAGCTATGATTTTGTGCATGATTTTCACACATGTTCTTGGACGCGATGGTTTTTCGGTCCATGGTATTGGACGTGATGGTTTTCGGTCCATGGTATTGGACGCGATGGTTTTCAGTCCATGGTATTGGATGCTTCGACATGTATAAATATGTATTATAACATTGAAATGAACATAATAATGAAAATCAAGCTGATAGTCCCGGTTTTGGGATCTAGGGGGGAAATCTCTGTGTATATGTGTTTTATGTGTTATGCTCTCGCATTGTTTATTTTTTGTGTTTTAGAATTCGTATGCAGGTAATTTCTGTACGTGGTTAAAACCTACATTTGGTATCGAAGCAGTTTTTCCTTCAAGGGGACACCTTTGTTGCTAAGGGGTTTCACTCGGGCCTGTGGTAGACCCTGTTCAGTGGGAGATCTGCGAGATCAATTCTGGTGGTGAAAGTAGATGGCGAGCAATGGAAAGATAGAGATCGAGAAATTTAATGGTCAGAGTTTTGAGTTGTGGAAACTCAAGATGGAGGATATGTTGGTGGATAAAGATTAGTGGATCGCAGTAGATCCGGGTACTAAACCAACAGGAGTGTCCGATGAAGAATGGAAAAAGTTGGATCAGAAGGCAAAGAGCATAATACGATTGTGTGTCTCAGATTTAGTATTGTTGAATGTATCAGGGGAAGCTACGACGAAGGCTTTGTGGGACAAGTTAGGGACTTTGTACCAATCTAAGTCTTTGGTGAATAAACTGTTGCTACAGAAAAAGCTGTATAACCTGAGGATGAAAGATGGCGACTCGGTGACAGAGCATCTGAACGCATTTAATACTGTGGTAAGTCAGTTAGCATCCGTTGATATTAAAATTTTAGATGAAGATAAGTGCATCAGTTTGTTGTGTTCTCTACCAGATTCGTGGGATAGTCTGGTTATTGCAATAGGTAATAATGCAACTGCCTTGCAGTTTGATGAAATAGTCTTAGCCTTGCTGACGAAGGAGATGAGACGGAAAAATATGGAGAGCTAGAATGGTGATGCCTTGTCTGTACGAGGACGGTTCCAGAATAGAAACAAAAATAAGTCATCGAGTGGGAGATTTAATCTAGAGGGAGATCTAAATCTCCAGGAAAACCTGTAAAGGTGGTGTGCTGGAAATGCGGAAAGGAAGGTCACCTCAAAAGGGATTGTAAATCTAAAGCTCCTGACAAAGGAAAGGGATCTGATGAGGCTCCTTTTGCAGAGGTGAAAACCACCTCAGATGAAGGTGGGGATGTGTACTTGGCTTCTTCAAGTACACATGTAGATCATGAGGCATGGTTGATTGACTCAGGTGCATCCTTTCACTTCACTCCCCATAGAGAGTGGTTCTGCGAGTATGAGAAATATGATGGTGGTGATGTCTTCTTGGGGGATGACAGGAAGGCTAGAATCATTGGTCGCGGAAAAGTAAAGTTGAAGTTGCAAGGTGGAAGGGTTAGAATGCTTCCAGGTGTTCTACATATTCCTGCATTAGCTAGAAATCTGATTTTTGTAAGCAAGCTGGATGATGCAGGTGTAAAAATAGTGTTCGAGAAGGATACCTGCAAAATGGTTCGGGGAGCAGTGGTATTGATGTGGGGAGTTCAGATTGGAACTCTGTACAATCTGCAAGGTAGCACTGTTATTGATGGGTGCAATAGTTTTGTGGTTCCTAAAAGTGGAGTAGAAAATCTAGTGGTCTCTAGAGAGAAGACCATGCTGTGGCATCAAAGGCTTGGACATATTGAAGAGAAGGGCCTTCGAATACTTCATGGTAAAGGTATGGTAGAAGGTATGAGTAATAGCTCTCTGGATTTTTATTTATGTGAAAATTGTGTATATGGGAAGCAAAATCGGGTGAGTTTCCCCCTTTGGTGGTAAGAGGGCGAAACATATATTAGAGCTTGTGCACAATGATGTGTTGGACCTATGAAGGTTCCATCATTGGGTAAGTCTGTGTACTATGTATCATTTATAGATGACTTCTCAAGGAATACATTAATATATTTCCCTAAGAAGAAATCTGAAGTCTTTGACAGGTTTAAAAATTTAAGGCTCTAGTGGAAAACCAGATAGAGAAGAAGATAAAGGTGCCGAGGACAGATAACGGTGGATAGTTTTGCAGTAAAGAATTTGAAGAATTCTATAAGAAGTGTGGTATAGCATGACAGAAGACTACTCCATATACACCTCAGCAAAATGGAGTTGCAGAAAGAATGAACAAGACATTGATGGAAAGGGCAAGAAGCATGCTCAGTGGTGCCGGGTTAGGACAGGAATTCTGGGCAGAGGCGATGGAGACAACATGTTACCTGGGGAGGATAAGACTCCACTAGAGGTATGGATTGGTAAGAAATCCTCTCTTTCACATCTGAGGGTATTTAGATGTGATGCATATGTACACATTCCAAAGGAGAAACGAACCAAGTTGGACAGTAAATCTGAAAAGTGCGTCTTTATTGGGTATAAGGATAATTTAAAGGGTTATAAGCTTTGGAACCTAGCAACAAGGAAGGTTGTGTACAACCGAGATGTGGTGTTCAGAGAGGTGAAAGATGTTATTAAACATGAAGTCCAACCAAAGGAACCTAAGAAGATAGAGTTTGAGCTAAAGGAGGAAGGATCAAAATCTACAACAGAGGAGGAATCAAAAGATGAAGAGCCACAAACTCCGAGTGTAAGAAGATCAGTTCGAGAAAGAAGGCAACTTGAAAGGTATAGTCCATCTACTTTCTATTAAAATTTTGCTTTTTCTGTTACTGATGATGATCCCAGAACTGTGAAGGAAGCAGTAGTTTCAGAGGATGGAAAACTTTGGAAAGAGGCCATGGTTGATGAAATGGAATCTTTGCACAAAAATGAGGCTTGGGATATGGTGGAGTTGCTGGCTGGAAGGAAACCCATTGGCAACAAATGGGTGTTCAAGAAGAAGACTAATGTAGAAGGGAAGGTGGAGAAACACAAAGCTCGGTTGGTAGCAAAAGGTTATTCCTAGGTGCTAAGAATTGATTTTGGTGATATTTTTTCTCCTATTGCCAAGGTAACCTCTATTAGATTACTTTTATCTGTTGCTACTCCTTTTGATTTTGAGGTAGAACATATGGATGTGAATACAACATTTCTTCACGGGGATCTGGAAGAGGAGATCTACATGAATCAACCTAAAGGTTTTATGGTGAAGGGTAAGAAAGAACTGGTATGCGAGTTAAAGAAGTCCCTGTATGGGTTAAAACAGTCACCAAGGATGTGGTATCAAAAATTTGATACATTTATACGGGGACTTGGCTTCACCAAAAGAAAAGAAGATCATTGTGTGTATTTTAAATTAATTGGTGGTCGTGTTATTTATCTGGTCTTGTACGTGGATGATATGTTGCTGGTTGGAAATGACAAAGAAATTATCTAGGATTTGAAGACCCATTTGTCCTCCAAATTCGACATGAAAGATCTTGGTGCTGCAAACTATATTTTGGGCATGGAAATTAAAAGAGATCGGGCAAAGAGGAAGCTCTAGTTAAAGCAGAGGAAGTATGTCAAGATAATACTATAGAGGTTTAATATATAGGATAGTAAATCGGTGAAGGTTCCTATTCCTGTAGGTGTGAGGTTATCTGTTGAACAGTGTCCCAAGACATAAGAAGAGGAAGAGGACATGTCCCCTGTTCCATATGCAAGTGCAGTCGGTAGCCTGATGTATGCAATGATCTGTACTAGACCAGACATGCACATGCAGTGGGAGTATTGAGCAAGTTTATGTCAAAACCAGGGAAGGAGCACTAGACAACAGTGAAACAACTTTTTAGGTATTTGCGTGGCACTAGTGATTATGGTTTGTGCTACCAAGGAATATTAGTATTGGACAAAATGTTGGATATTCATGGTTTTGTTGATGTAGACTGGGCTGGAGATCTGGATCAGAGAAGATCTACAAGTGGGTATGTGTTTAACCTATTTGGAGGTGGAGTCAGTTGGATGAGTAAGAAACAATCTGTAGTGGCACTATCAACTACAGAGGCAGAATACATGGCAGCCACTCATGCAAGCAAGGAAGTAGTTTGGTTACAGAGATTGTGTTTAAGT
Source organism: Pinus tabuliformis (assembly GCA_031772625.1). Classification (NCBI taxonomy): domain Eukaryota; kingdom Viridiplantae; phylum Streptophyta; class Pinopsida; order Pinales; family Pinaceae; genus Pinus; species Pinus tabuliformis. The sequence goes on along the minus strand of CM062810.1, from coordinate 660,918,812 downwards.
ATGGGGTTAGTACAAGAAGCTATAAGGATAGACTGTGACAGCCAAAGTGCAATTTTCTTGGCAAAGAACCTTGCATATCATTCAAAGACAAAGCACATTGATGTTCAGTATCACTCTGTGAGGGATATGATAAAAGAGAAAAAGGTGTTGCTGGTAAAGGTGGACACTTTGAAGAATACTGTAGATGCATTGACAAAATCTGTGAGCTCTGAGAAGTTCTCTTGGTGTAGAGAAACAATGGGTGTTGTAGCGCTGGATAAATGACTAAGCTCTCTTGTGGCCCCCTGTGGAAAGAAAACAACAAGTGGGAGAATGTTGGGTTGTGTTATATTCTTTCCATGACTAGCCCATGTAGTTACCTAGGGGTTAGAGGGGGGGAGGTCACAGGGGGTTTGAGGGTACCCGTAACCCCACTTTATGGGGTCCGGGGCAGCGCCCCTGAAAATTTTGGTTTTGGACCCTATGTGGTGGACCCACCTATGGTTTTGTGCATGATTTTCACACATGTTCTTGGACGCGATGGTTTTTCGGTCCATAGTATTGGACGCGATGGTTTTCGGTCCATGGTATTGGATGCTTCGGCATGTATAAATATGTATTATAACATTGAAAGGAACATAATAATGAAAAATCAAGCTGATAGTCCCTGTTTTGGGATCCAGGGGGAAATATATGTGTATATGTGTTTTATGTGATATGCTCTCGCATTGTTTATTTTCTGTGTTTTAGAATTCGTATGCAGGTAATTTCCGTACGGGGTTAAAACCTACATAGGAAAGAGTGTAGAAATTCTCATTGTAGATTAAATTGATTCTGCAATGTACTAAAGCAAAATACTTAATCTACTTCTACAATCAAACTTGCGGAAGCTTAATCGATTTTGAGCAAGATCAACCAGAACACATATAACAGAGAAGAAGATTCAATGACACTTGAAACACAGAAGAATACTCTAGGGAAAGCCTCAGCTAAAAACCCCGTTATCTGTATTATCATACAAGTGGAAATATTTCAGGATTACACAAAGCTTTAGCTCTCAAGCTATCCAACTCTCAGTACAATCCCCCACTGCTGCTCATAGACAAAATAGACAACACATATGCTTTTGCTTTAGTCCTCCAAGCCTCCTATTTCCTTGCGCAGTTTCTCCTGGGTCCTCTAGCTGCCACCTATGTGATTCTCACCTCACACACTGCTCTGACCTCTGTAGTAACTGCGCAATCCTCAAGGAATGAATTCCTTCTGCATGCAAGAGATATTCACATGGGAATATTCTAGCAACTAATAGTACACTATCCCTGCCTTTAATCTCAACTGGGTCTTTGTCTGAACTGACATGCATTGGTTATTTATGAGAGAATATTCAGTTATCTAGAGAACACTAGTTGCATGCATGCATGCATTAACTAACTGAACTCACAATTAGTTCCTCAAACTGTTTGGAACTAATTTAAATGGACTTAACTCAGTTAACTGAGCTAACTAATTACAACTCAAATACAACTCATCCTTATCTCCTTAATTAAGGGATAACTTCCTCAATCAAAGGGATAACTGTTGCATGTCTTCACAAAGACTTCATGTTTGAATTTCACCAACTAATTAACTCAAGATGAATTAATTAATTATTTTTCAAATAGCTGGTGAGACTAAATTCGAATTTTAATTCTCAATTTTAATTCAAGGACAAATTAAAATTGGAATATATCCTGAAATGATATCTATAACAATGCTATTTTTAGCATTTCTTGTTGCTATTTTCAACACTCCCTCTCAACAAGAAAGGGATTATCTGCCACCCCGATCCTGTCTCTGTGGAACTCGAATTTACACTTTGACAATGCCTTAGTCAAAATGTTAGCATCTTGCTCCTCGGTCGAAATATACTGCAACAACATGATCCTCCTCGCCACACAGTCTCTGAGATGATGATATTGAATGTCTATGTGCTTGGACCTATCATGAAATACTGGATTCTCAGAGAGTTTGATACAACTCTAATTATCACAATAGATCACAGTTGGATCCATCCTCTGATCAAACAAACCAACTAGAATTTTCCGCATCCAAATGGCCTCACATGCTGCCTAACTTGCAACCATGTATTCAGCCTCCGTTGAGCTAAGTGCAACTGACCTCTATTTCTTGTTGTACCAAGAAACTCCAGCTGAACCAAGGTTGAAAATTCCTCCTGATGTGCTCTTCCGATCTAATGGTATCCCTACCCAATCTGCATCTATGAAGCCCTGTAGCTTCACCCCCTCTCACCGTCTGTACCATAATCCATACAGAGATGTGCCTCTGAGGTATCTCAAAACATGCTTTGGTGCCTTCCAAAAATGCTTGGTAGGCTGAAACATAGCTTGACTCAGCTAGCTCACCACAAAGAACAAATCTGGTTGTGTGTTCACTAAGTACATTAGTGAACCCACAAGCTGTCGATACACAGTAGCCTCTACTACTTCTCCTAAAGTAGCATCCTCCTTCCTCCAGTTATCTGCTAGAGGAGTTTGCATGGGCTTGCACTTCTCCATGTGGAATCTCCTGAGTATCTCATTAACATACTTGCCTTGAGACGCAAACACTTCCCCATCCTTTTGCCACACTTCCATGCCTAGAAAGGAGTGCATGAGACCCATGTCTTTCATCTCGAACTCTCTTGCAAGGTCCTCCTTGCAAGACATGATCAATTGATCATCACCTGTCAATATCACTGATCCAAAATGGATCTTAAAAACCCTCTAAGTCTTCAAAAAAAAAGAAAAAACTATTGCACGAGAAAAACCTTTACAAAAGGCGGATTACACTATCGTGCAAGAAAAAACACGCGGAGACAGAGCCTATCGGAGGCCAAAACAAAAATGCACAAGAGCCGTCAGATCTGGTCAATCAACGGTCTAGATCTGATCGACATATCACAATCAGCGGTGGCAGGCGGAGTTAATTGGGCGCGGCCTTATGGAAATCATGATGGCGATCAAGCATGATTAGACAAGGACCGTCAATCAAGCGCGCAGATACGACGATCCAGATCTACCCGCGCTATATTGCATCGCTTGTATGCATGTACAAAGGGACTTAACCTGCATCCCGGAGGATTAGCGATATGCGATTGCGATATCGCAATATCGCATCAAAACTGTATAAAGGGATGATGCCAAGAGGCCAGCGACAATGTGATGCACCGATAGCCGATAAGGACAATTGGCACAATTAGCGATCAGAAGCCAAACAGGGAGATGCGACATGCGATATGGCTGGACCCGAAAGGGTTATGAATGCGATATTATAACATTTGAAGTCTGATATGGGGAAAATTGTTGGGATTTTCTTTGTATTTGAGATTTTTCATAATAAACCCAAATACAAAGGAACCCTCGACTGAGCGAATTACGATAGAAATACAAAGGCAGACCCGATGGATTTTAGGGCAGAGTTAATAATATTTCAAATCCGGAAAAAGGAATTTTGGTAGATTTTTACAGTGTTGTTGTGTATTTCTCTGTGTAAATAGAGAAAGACTATTTTGGGATTTCTAATGCGTCAATGGTCCCTTCCGTTACAAAACAGGTGGCCACCATCCCTGAAGATGTTTAACAATGATTGTTTAACGCTCAGAGGGGTTTTGAGCTGATAGAGGTCGGGAGCCAGAGAGCCTGAAAGGGAAAACAAACACACAAGCGCCGATTGGCTTAAAAGCCATAGAATGACAGAGAAGGAGAGGGCAGTGCTGAGACAAAGAGAAAACAGAGACAAAGAGCGAGAGGGAGAGTCTGTGTACTCAAAAAGACTTGGGGGATCCAAGTAAAGCCCTATTGTTTTATTCTTGTTGTGTTGAGACTCAATTTGAGCTCACATTTGTAAAAACTCTGCTCTTGAAGACATAATAGAGAGGTCACCACTGAAAGCTGGACCAGGAGATGTAACCCAAGAGTTTTGGGCGAACTCCTTGATTATTTGTTGTGTTATGTGTGTTTGTCTATTATGTTTCTCTAACTGCTCATTGTGTATATTATTCACAATCTTTTCGATCCATTGCACTAAGTAATATAGGCAAATCCTGCACATGAGTCCGTAATACCTTAAAAGTAATCTAAGATCTCATTTTTAGATCAAGTGGTATCATAGCTTTAGGTTTGCTAAGGTTAGACAAACTTGTGCTAGATTTTTGAATGCTAACTAGGTCAAAGATCAAACTAGGAGAAGGAGAACTCGTTGAGACTAATCCAGAGATTGGAAGAGTCTATTCGCAGAGGAGAATGACTGAAGAATTCCTATTGGAATCAGAATCTCAGTTCATGGATAGTTTTATGGCCATGCGAGCCATGGTGGAAGAGATGTATCGATAATTTAAGAAGGGTCAAGGTGAAAGTACTTCAACACCCAAACAAGACAAAGGAGCAGAGAAACCTTCTCTAGATGCCCCCCTAGAGGGCAAAGGGAAATGGGAAAAGCCTCCTCCCTCATCTCATCCACCATCACCTGCATCATCCTTATCTCCTAGCCCTGAAAAGAAAAAGAAGAAAACATCTTTGATTAAATTAGATGTAAAGTTTGATTTGCCAATTTATGATGGAGAATTAAATGCAAAAAAGGTAGATAACTGGATTAGATAGATTGATGTATATTGCAGGGTGTAGAACATTGATTCAGAAAGGAGAAAGATTCAGCTGGCTAGCCTTCGCCTTGGAGGAACTACCCTAGTGTGGTGGGAAGGCAAGACACAAGCTGATCTGAAGAAACATGGTAAAATTCTTTCTACCTGGAATGAATTTGTTTCTGCCATCAAAAAAAAATTCTATCCACTAGCTTATATGCAGCAAGCAATGATGAGTTGGCAAACTCTTCGCCAATTAAAGGGCCAAAGTGTACAAAGTTATACCCAGGAATTTAGAAAAAGAGCTTTAACTCTAGGCATATCTCTAGACTCACCTGAAACTTTGTTGAAGTATATAGGTGGTCTACATAGCTATTTGAAGCACACCATTCTCATGTTTAATCCCACTAGCCTAGATGATGTATCAGTTCAGGCTACACATCTAGAAGCTAGAGGCAAGAATGTGAACCCAAAGATTGGGGGATCATCAAAACCCTTTGCAAGCAAGAACAAGGAAAAGAAGAAGCTGAAATGGAAGGAAAGGAAGACAAATGCTGTACAGAAAGAAAAACCTTCATGCACTCACTGCAAGAAGGATGGACACAATGATGAACACTGCTAGTCTTTACATCTAGAGCTGAAACCTAAGAAGTTCGGTGGTAAGAAGAAGAAGACTGCTGTTGCTATTCAGAAAGACTTGGCGTCAGACTCAGGGGATGGAACAACAGTCACAGCCATAGGTATAAAAGGTAAAAATTTTGAAGCATCTACAAGTAATTCTGCACAATCTATTGATAATGAAGATAATGAGAGGAAAAGACATGAGCTTTTTCATATTAGAGTTATTTCCAATCACCAAAAGATTGATACTTTATTTGATAGTGGATCACAAGTAAACTTGATTTCTAAAACAATTGTAAAGAAGTTGGGCTTACTAACAACACCTCACAAGAAGCCATATCCATTAGGTTGGGTATGTGATAAAGCAAAGCTACAAGTGACTAGACAATGTAAACTTAGGTTTGCTATTGGGTCAACATTTGTAGACGAGGTTGAGTTAGACTTACTTGTATGATAGAAAAGCCATTTTCTATAGAGCTGAAAATAAGTATCAACTCACTAAAGATGGAATAGAATATATTGTAAGAGCTCATAAACTCAAAAATAACTATTCTCTCATAAACTCAGGGCAGATGAAAAGAATTGTAAATTCATGCAAGCAATTTTTACTAATGGTTGTAAAGGAAAATAACCCCGATAAAACCGACGTATTTGAAGGCTGTGATGCTAAACAGAAAGCTAATTTAGTTAAATTTGTTTCAGAATATGATATCCTATTTCAAGAACCTAAAGGTCTACCACCCAAAAGGGAAATAGTACATGATATTCATTTGCAGCAAGATGCTCCATTACCTAACATCAGAATGTACAGGTTATCCGCTTTAGAGAATGCAGAAATCAAGAAGCAGGTACAGGAGTTGCTTGATAAAGATTTCATAAGACCAAGCACATCACCATGTGGATCTCCAATCGTACTGGTGAGAAAGAAAGATGGTTCGTGGAGGATGTGCATTGATTACAGAGCACTGAATAAAATAATGATTAAGAATCGTTATCCTCTTCCTCACATTGATGATCTATTCGATCAGCTGAAAGAAGCAGTTTACTTTTCCAAGATGGACTTGCATAGTGGCTATCATCAGGTCATAGTTGCAGAACAAGATGCATGGAAGACTGCTTCCAAAACAAAGCAAGGGCTGTATGAATGGCTGATTATGCCTTTTGGCTTAACTAATTCTCCTACCACTTTCATGATAGTTATGAATGATGTACTCCGACCTTTTATTGATCTTTTTGTAATTGTATATTTATATGACATTCTTGTTTTTAGTAAAACATAGGAAGAACATTTGAAGCATGTAAAGCAGACTTTAGATGTTTTGAAAAGAGAAAATCTCTATGTGAAGTTATCAAAATGTGAATTTGGTAAAACATCTTTAAATTATTTGGGTCATATTGTAGGGGGTGGTGAATTGAAGATAGATCCCTCTAAGGTTGAAGTCATTGTGAACCGGCCTAAACCCAAATCTGCTACAGAAGTTAGGAGTTTCCTAGGAGCAACACAATATTGGAGAAATTTTATTGCTAACTTTTCCTTGATTGCAGCTCCCTTACATGCTTTAACAAGATTGAACAAGGTGTTTCAGTGGGGAGGCAAACAACAGAAATCCTTCGACACCTTAAAAGAAAAAATTAGTACAACACTAGTACTAGCACTGCTAGATCTTCAAAGGCCATTTGAGATTGAAACAAATGCCAATGACTATGCCATGGGAGCAATGTTGATGCAACACGGTAAACCCATATGCTATCATTCTGAGACATTTAATTCTGCAATAGTTAATTATTCCACATATGATAAAGAATTGTACGCATTAGTACAGAGTTTGAAAAAGTGGAAACATTACCTAATGGGAAAAGAAACAATTATACATACAGATCATCAACCACTTCAATATTTGCACTCACAAACTAAATTGCAGCAATCAAGACACTATAGGTGGATGGGTTTTCTACAGTAGTTTCATCTTGTCATCAGATATAAGAAGGACATACAAAGTAAGGTTGCAGATATGTTATCCAGACCAATCATAAATTCATCTACTATACTTAAGCATAACTCAGTAATGCATGAAAGCTACATTGAACAATATGCTCAAGATATAGATTTTAAAGATGTATATGCAACTTTAAGTCATGGAAAACAAGTAGAAGAATTGGATTATTATGTTAAGGACCAACTCTTGTATCATTTGGGAAAGTTATGCATTCCACAAATTGAAAGAGTTAACATAATCCGAGAAGCACATACTTCTCTTATATCAGGTCATTTTGGTGTAAGTAAAATAGTTGCACAGTTGCAAAGGTTCTATTATTGGCCAAGAATGCATGAAACAGTTTCTAGATATATTAAAGGGTGTACCATGTGTGCTAAAAGCAAGCCCAACAATAGAAAAATAGGCTTGTACACTCCACTTCCAATTCCTTCTCGTCCTTGGGAAAGTGTTTCCATGGACTTTGTTGGGGGATTGCCAAAATATAGAAAAGGTCATGATTATTTATATGTTATTGTGGACAGGTTCAACAAAATGTGTATTTTAATACCTTGTAACAAGTAGATTACAGTTGAACAAACAATGAAGTTGTTCTTTCAGCATATTTGGGTTCATTTTGGGTTACCCACTTCCATTGTATCTGATCGAGATTCCTGATTTGTTGGGAAGTTTTGGTTAAGTCTGTGGGAATTGATGGACACCAGATTGAAGAAGAGCACAACATTTCATCCACAAATAGATGGCCAAATAGAGGTGGTCAGCAGGACAGTGATCCAGTTTCTCAGGCGCTATTGTAGCAAGCATCGCAAGCTTTGGGATGAACATTTGTGTTATCTGCAACATGCTTACAACTGTGCCAAGCACTCTTCTACTCAGAGATCTCCTTGAGACTTGTTTTGGTTTTACACCAAAGTCTCCCTTGAATTTTGTCTTTGGTAAAGACATAACAGTTGATGGACATAATGATGTGGACAAAGCAACCAAGTTCATTGAACAGATCCAAGAAATTCACCAGGAAGTGTAGGAACAACTGGAAAGAAGCCAGGCCAAGTACAAGGCAAGGCATGACAAGCATCGAATTGAGCATAGCTTCCAAGTTGGTGATCAATTCTGGTTGTACATCAATAAAGATAGAATGCAAGGTGAAGGTAAGAAGTTGAAGCCAATAAGGTATGGGCCTTTCAAGATACTTGAGAAAATTTGTGAAAACGCTTTTTTTGCCTTGATTTGCCAGCTTATATGCACATCTATTCAGTCGTTAATGTAGAGAACTTGAGACTGTTTGAACCTTCATTGATTGAAGATCTCGAAGAGCAAAGTCAGTCGCCTTCTATTCATGATCTGTTGCCTGAATATCTCAATGAGTTGCAGAAGACACAGTTTTGGACAGAAAGGTGAGAACTACGCACAGAGGGGATGTTGAGTACCTCAGAATCAGACTCAAAGGTTCAAAACCAAGCAGTGCACGATGGATAGAGATTGGACAAGTGAGGAAGCTGTATCCTCACTTGATCGATGCTTAAAAACCAACTTTTTGTGGTCCAAAATCTTTTCAGTGGGAAGGCGTGATCCAAAATGGATCCTAAAAACCCTTTAAGTCTTCAAAAAAAGAAAAAAAACTATCGCATGAGAAAAACCTTTACAAAAGGCGGATTACACTATCGAGCAAGAAAAAACACGCGGAGATAGAGCCTATCAGAGGCCAAAACAACAACGCACAAGAGCCGTCGGATCTGGTCGATCAACGGTCCAGATCTAGTCGGCATATCGCAATCAGCGGTGGCAGGCAGAGTTAATCGGGCGTGGCCTTATGGAAATCGTGATGGTGATCAAGCGCGATTAGATGAGGACTGTCGATGAAGCGCGCATATCCGACAGTCCAGATCTACCCGCGCTATATCGCATCGCTTGTATGCATGTACAAAGGGAATTAACCCGTGGCCTGAAGGATTAGCGATATGCGATTGCGATTTTGCAATATCGCATCACAATTGTATAAAGGGGTGATGCCAAGAGGCCAGCAACCATGCGATGCATCGATAGTCGATAAGGTCGATCGACGCGATCGACGATCAGAAGCCAAACAGGGAGATGTGACATGTGATATGGCCAGACTCGAAAGGGTTATGAATGTGATATTATAACATTTGAAGTCCGATATGGGGAAAATTGTCGGGATTTTCTTTGTATTTGGGATTTTTAATAATAAACCCAAATACAAAGGAACCCACGACTGAGCGACTTGCGATAGTGATACAAAGGCGTTCCCGATGGATTTTAGGGCAGAGTTAATAATATTTCAAGTTCAGAAAAAAGGCGTTTTGGCGGATTTTTACAGTGTTGCTTGTATTTCTCTGTGTAAACAAAGAACGACTATTTTGGGATTTCTAATGCGTCGATGGTCCCTTCCGTTACAAAACAGGTGGCCACCATCCCTGAAGACGTTTAACAATGATTGTTTAATGCTCAGAGGGGATTTGAGCGAATAGAGGCCGGGAGCCAGAGAGCTTGAAAGGGAAAACGAAAAGATAAGCGCTGATTCACTTAAAAGCCACATAATGATAGAGAAGGAGAGAGCAGTGCCAAGACAGAGAGAAAACAGAGACAAAGAGTAATAGGGAGAGTCTGTGTACTCAAAAAGACTTAGGGGATCCAAGTAAAGCCCTGTTGTTTTATTCTTGTTGTGTTGAGACTCAATTTGAGCTCACATTTGTAAAAACTCTGCTCTTGAAGACATAATAGAGAGGTCACCACTGAAAGCTGGACCAGGAGACGTAGCCCAAGAGTTTTGGGTGAACTCCTTGATTATTTGTTGTGTTATGTGTGTTTGTCTATCATGTTTCTCTAACTGCTCATTTTCTATATTATTCATAATCTTTTCGATCCATTGCACTAAGTAATATAGGCAAATCCTGCACATGAGTCCGTAATACCTTAAAAGTAATCTAAGATCTCATTTTCAGATCAATCACATCATCAACATAAAGAACAATGATCAACTGCTTACCTTCCACCATGATGTGGTACAAGTTCGCATCCACTTCACTCTTTGTGAAGCCCAACCTAGTGAAGTAGTTATCGATCTTGGTGTACCAAGCACGAGGTGCTTGCTTCAGCCTGTATAAAGCTCTCTTGAGTTGGCACACATGTGACTCACGATCGAAGGTCTCAAAACCTTCTGGCTACTCTATGTACACCCCTCCCTCAATCATGCCATCGAGGAATGCAGTCTTCACATCCATCTGATGGATCTTCCAACCCATTTGTGCTGATAGTGCCAACATCGATCTGATAGATGAGTACCTTGGTACAGGAGCAAAAGTCTCATCATAGTTGATCCCCTCAACTTGTGAGAAACCATGGGCAACAAACGTTGCCTTATGTTTCTCCACACTACCATTAGCAGCATGCTTTACCTTGTAAAGCCAATAGGAACTCACAATTGACTTGTTCTCCAGTCTTGGAACAACATCCCAAACATTGTTCCAAACTTTGGAGTCATACTCCTCCACCATAGCATCAACCCAAACTGGCTACTGCACTGCTTCCTCAAAGGAAGATGGTTCGGTCTCTACACATTCCCCAACAAGGGCCATGTATCTAGTGTATCGCTCTGGTGACATCCTCTGTCTGTGTTGAGAAGATGGCTCTCCCACATTCTCTCTCACATCCATCAACAATATGTTAGCTTCCCTTGTGCGTTTCCACCCCTTTGGAAGACTCTGCATGACTGGATGTCTCCACTCCTAGAACCACTGCATGCGGCTGCTCCGCATCAGTCTGAGGCTTCTCCTCCTCAGGACCCAAAAGTTCCTCCTCTGCCTGCAACTTGAGCTCCCTCTCAAGGGAAACTCACATGGCCTTCAGCTCATCGAACTTAAAATCTCTGCGAACCACTGTCCTCTGACTGGTAGGCAAATACACCCGATAGTTGTGGGGAGTATCAGTGTACCAAACAAGTATCCTCATCTCTTTTGTCGACTCTAGATTCTTCTGGGCATCCTTGGTCACATGGAAATAAAATGATGAGCCAAAGATCCTGAAGTGACCCACATCTAGTCTCTTCTCAGAGAAAGCTTCCTTTGGTGTCTTCATCCCAAGTATGCGATGCGGGTTTTTATTCTGCAAGTAAACTACTGTGTTGCATGCCTCATCCCACAAATGAAGTGGTAGGCCTTGGTCATGTAGAATCGCCCGAGCTTCTCCCACAATCGTTTTGTTCTTCCTCTCGACCACCCCATTCTGCTGTGGGTTATGAGGTGACGTCAACTCCCGTTTAATTCCTTCTACTGCACATAAGTCCTTAAACTCTTGAGGGACATACTCTCCACCATTGTCGCTTCGCAAGGCCCTGATCTTCTTTCCAGATTCTTTCTCAACTAAGGATTTGAACTCACAAAACCTTGAGAAGGTTTGATCCTTCTTCTGCATGAAATAGATCTAGCATCTACGAGAAAAATCATCAATAAAAATCACATAATACCTTTGTTTAGCTGTGGAGGTTGTCAAGAATGGTCCACACACATCTGTATGAACTCGCTCCAAGATTGCTCCAGCTCGACTGTCTCGATCATGAAAGGAAGATTTTGCACACTTATCCAAGGTACATCCTTTGCATGTGTCCACTTGCTCAAGTTCACCTTTGGGAAGTCCGGTAGAAATCTGCTGCATGATCTTCAAGGCCCCATGATGCAAGTGGCCCAACCTTCTATGCCATAACTCGCCAATATCTTGGCTTTGCACCAATTCTACTTTGGAACTCAATGCAGCACAATCATCTACCTCCATCTTATAGAGATTCTTCACTTGAATCCAATCCTCTTGGTCTGACCCGTGGTTATGTGTCTTGGTAACGCCTTTCCTTTACTAAAGACTACATCATAGCCTTTTTCTTCCAACATCGCAACCAATACCAAGTTTTTCTTCAGTCCAGGCACATACTTTACATCAGTCAGGGTGAGAGGAGCTCCATGCTCCCTCTGAAACACAACCGTACCTTCACCTGAAACATGGTACTTTCCATCATTACCCATTTCTATGTGCATCTGGAGGACTTTATCCTCCATGGTACTGAATAAAATCTTATCACCGGTCATGTGGAATGAGGCTCCACTGTCCAGGTACCAAACACAACCCACCATCAATGAAACCATGCATGCGATGAGGGTAAAATCCAATTTGAACTGTGAGGCCAGTGCCTCACCATCTAATCCTTTCGAGGATCCCTTCTTGGATTTCTTCAATGGACAATTAGTTGCATAATGGCCCACCTCATGACAATTAAAGCATCACACTTTATATTTGTCAATATTCTTCCCACCATGGGAAGAACTCGATTTGGAATGGAAAGCCTTCCCTTTCCCTTTCTGCACCTTACTTGCTAAGGCTAGATTTTCTTAATCATCATGCTTAGATGAAGAACCATCTCTGGTGCTTCTCCCGATCTCCTCCTGCATCAGATCTGACCACAGTCGTTCCCAATCTGGCAGTTTCTCTCTTCCATTCACTGAGTCTTGGTAGCTATGCCAACTCTTAGGAAGATGGAGGAGAGCAAGACTCACCATATCATCATCAGTTGTTGTGATTCTTGCACTTCCAACCTCATCTTTGTAGGTGGTGAGCTTGTTCAGATATGTAGAGATCATGTCGCCCTTTTCACACTTGATTTTCTGAAGCTTTTCCTTCAGCGCCAAATTCCTCTGGTCGCCACTATTCTAATATAGATCCTCCAATGTCTTCCACATTGAAAACATAGTCTCCTTCCCATGGAGACTCGAGACAATATGGTCTTGAACTCCCTCCAAAAGAATCCTCCTTGTTCTCGCCACACATTTCTTCCATTCCGCCAATTCTTGGGCATTAGCTGCTACTGGCTTGGGGACTTCTTGACCAATGAAGTCCTTCAAACCATTATCTTCTAATACTGCTTCCATGCGATCCTTCCAGGCTATGTAATTCGAGCTTCCATCCAGAGCATACTCGAGTCTCAAGCCATTGAACGCCATTGGTGAACTTTGAGATGTGATAATAAATCAATTTTGTACCTACAATCAAGAACTTTGAACTTTGAACTTCTCCCTTGTTTGTATACTGTTCTCCGCTTTGATCACCTTTGCTCCGATACCATGGATAAATTCTCACTATAGATTACACTGATTATGCAATGTACTAAAGCAAAATACTTAATATACTTATACAATCAAACTTGCGGAAGCTTAATCGATTTTGAGCAAGATCAACTAGAACACATATAACAGAGAAGAAGATTCAATCACACACGAAACACAGAAGAATACTCTGGGGAAAGCCTCAGCTAAAAACCCTGCTATCTGTATTATCATACATGTGGAAATATCTCAGGATTACACAAAGCTTTAGCTCTCAAGCTATCCAACTTTCAGTACAATCCCTCACTGTTTCTCATAGACAAAATAGACAACACATATGCCTTCCTTCAGTCCTACAAGCCTCCTATTTTCTTGTGCAGTTTCTCCTGGGTCCTCTAGCTGCCACCTGTGCCATTCTCACCTCACACACTGCTCTGACCTCTGTAGTAATTGCGTAATCCTCAAGGAATGAATTCCTTTTGCATGCAAGAGATATTCACATGGGAATATTCTAGCAACTGATAGTACATTTTCCTTGCATTTAATCTCAATTGGGTCTTTGTCTGAACTGACATGCATTGGTTATTTATGAGAGAATATTCAGTTATCTGGAGAACACTAGTTGCATGCATGCATGCATTAACTCACTGAACTCACAATTAATTCCTCAAACTGTTTGGAACTAATTTAACTGGACTTAACTCAGTTAACTGAGCTAACTAATTACAACTCAAATACAACTCATCCTCATCTCCTTAATTAAGGGATAACTTCCTTAATCAAAGGGATAACTGTTGCATGTCTTCACAAAGACTTCATGTTTGAATTTCACCAACTAATTAACTCAAGATGAATTAATTAATTATTTTTCAAATAGCTGGTGAGACTAAATTCGAATTTTAATTCTCAATTTTAATTCAAGGACAAATTAAAATTGGAATATATCCTGAAACGCTATCTATAGCAATGCTATTTTTAGCATTTCTTGTTGCTATTTTCAACAAAGAGGACTGATATTCTTTGAGGGCTAGGAACCCAAGATAAGAATAGTCCTAGAAGGTCATATTCAGTGAACACCCAGGGGTGTATGTACCTTGAGAGACAATGACTAAGGTGTTTGTAAGTCATTGGTCTCGTTAACATTATGCTCTGATATATTAAGAGATAAATATGTCAGTGAAGGCCTTGTTGTGGAAACAATGTTGGTTACTATGATGCTATAACAGATTGAATTCCAATCCCATTTCTCTTATGTGAATTCTTCCAGGCTGAAACATAGCCAAACACCTTGTAATGTTGTACGAATACCTCCCTATTTAAGATGGAGTGTTGAAGGAAACGTAATTAGGTTTTGTATTCATAAATGTGCTTTTGATATTTGTATTTATTCAAGAAAAGAAATATTATTTTTATAATATATGTCAGTGAGTTTCTTGCTCATTGAAATAGGTATAGCACATGTTAAAGTGTTATAGGTTAGTCAACGATTCAAAAGAAAATGTTTAATACCTTAAGGACATGTTACACCATCTATGTTTATGTATTAGAGTCAAGAGAATACCTCTCAGAAAATTCAACAAGTCTCCTTCATGAAATGGCACCTACAAAGAAGCAATCTGAATTAAATAAGTCAAGTCTGCCTAAAGGAGGGACAAACCTCTATATATATACATTGTCCACTCCCTCAAAAGACAACACATTCCTCTCTGAAATCAGCAAAGGTAGGAAGATGAGAAAAGGGTAGAAAGGGATGAAGAAAGGGTCTTCAAGAGCAACGAAGAAGAAGGGTACACAACTGAAGTCAAGAGGATTGTTTTCTAGGGTAGAAAACAGTCACACGGGCGAGAAACAAAAGCAACCCTATAGTCATAACTGCAACAATATAACAGTCCTAAACTTATCTTTGTTTGGGATATAAACTAAGGCCTACAAGGCCTCCTACTCAAGTGAAGAAAACTCTATCTCAAGCGAAGGTAAAAGGGGCCTAATTCACAAGGATACCTTCCACACATGCGAAGGTCTAGCATTGTTTTACAGTCACAGAAAGTCTACATCTACATCTCAAGAATGAGCTTTTTTGGTTGAAAGAAGGAAAGTGTCTACATAAGTAAAGGATATCATTACGTATAGAAGAGAAGCATCTCATCTAGAGCTCACATAAATAAGGTCTTTAAGTACATCTGGAAGAAGGAGGATGAAGTGTTGGGGAAAAAAGTGCCGGAAGAAGAAAGACTAAGTGTCGGGAAACAAAGTGCAGAAAGGAGGAAGGAATTGACTTGTGCTTGGAGGATATTCTTGTCAAGTGTCTAGGGTTTTCCATTGATCAATAAGAAGCTTCAATAAGAGAAACTTACTAAAGGGTTTTCCTCTCAAGAGAAGAGAGGTTTTGGCCCTAGCAGAGAGCCAACATATTGTGTTCTTGTTCTTATCTTTTTGGTAGCAATTTGATGAAGTACACACACATGCATTAATAATAAGAAGAAGAAGATTAAGCTAACAAGAAAAGTAAAAAGACTCCACAAGTTATCAAGTCAAGAAGAATCACACTACACCTAATTGCCCTTGATTCTTCAACAATTTTTTTACACCAAAATATCGGGTGTTGTGACTGACGACATAACACTTAGGTGTTAAGCCCTTGAGTATATTGCAGGGGCTTATCTCCTTGTGTGCTTGCTTTCTATCCTTCGTTCTTTGGGCTTCCACTACCATCTGCCAACAATCAACATTAGAACTCCCTGTATCAGGTATTTCTCAAAATTCAATTACGAAGGAGTTTCGAAATGTCAAGCCTCTGAAATACCCATGTGGTGTCTCCACAACACTTAGGTGTTAAGCCTTGTTTCGTGCCATTGGCTCTTTGGGCTCCATGACCAAGCACCAACAACATTGGAGCTCCCTACTATCAGAACTTTTTCAAAAATCAATTACAACAAAGTTACGGAATTTACGACCTCTGATATACCTCTAGGATGACATCATGCTCTTGTCATTAATCCCACGTGGCATATCCTTAATGGCGACATGTGTCACTGGGATTTGCCCCATTAGGACATCGAATAATGCTGAAACTAATTTCCACGTGTCCTCTATACAGTCAGATGATGCTGATGTCATCTGCCATAGTCAGCTCCTGAGGGCCATTCAACAGTTTTCATGTGTAATGCCTGAGGAGAGAGAAAGGGTCCTATTACACAAAAATATCGTCACCATGATTATTTGCAGTCAGTATGGGTCTATCATCACTTGTACTGACCTCCTAAGCAAGTCTCAGACCTCAGCTCTTCAAGTCAAGCTTTGAAAATGAGAGAAAGACATTGAAAATCAACAAATCTCTGGTTCCACACTTTCTCTCACTATTGCCTGCGGTCCCGCACCTCCTGTTTACAAAAACTGCGGACCTGCCCGCTCTGTCTCTAAAGGTGTGGGTGCGGACCCATGTGAAAGTAAAAAAGGCGCAAGTTTATTCTAAAAAAACTCACTTTGGGTTAATTCTAGATGATTCTAGAAGGAATTTTGACGTGGATTGGCCGCTCTTAGGTGGTTCATGCATCCCAAAAGAGAAGGAGCTAATCCCTTGATGAGAGGAGCTATCCCTTTGAAGGAGGACTATATCACTTTGAAGGAGGACCTAGTAACTTCCCTCCATTGCACTATAAATTCAGGCATTGGGCTGGTTGCTAGGGAGGTTAGAAGTTGAACATTTTTGAGGGTAAATGCTGGTGAAATTAAGACTTCCTAGTTGAGCTTGAGAGGAGAGATCACATACCTTTTTGGCTTCATCAGGAAGAGAGTGAAACTTGTCAAAGTAGAGGAGACTTCTTGCTGGACCCTGGGAGGAGCTTGTACAACGTCAAGGCACAGGTTGTAAAGTTCTTCTTGATTTGAATTAATACAATCAAACTCATTTTTCTCAACAAATTGTCCCATGTCATTTGTTTCATGAATTCCTTGACTTTCATGTTAAATATGTTTTATGATATTGGCTTTTCAGGTGCTATTTAATTTGTTTGCTTGTTTGTGTTTGCAGATTCGCGACAAGGGAGCTCATTTGGATCGAAGGAGCGAAGGATTCCACAAACTTGCGTTGGACCTAAGGTAGGCCTAAAACACTTGTTTGCCTTTGTTTATAAAAGCATATTTAGAGAAAGATAGTGTGTGATTGGTTTGCTTGTCATTAGGTCTTCTTTAGATTCTAGGAAGGTCTATCTTGTCCGCAAGATCGACTTATTCCATGTGACAAAATGGTGACCATACTGGGGACTTGATTTTTTCCTTGTTTTTACTTTGACTTGAGAAACTGTGTTTTTGTTTCTGTTTTTGGCTTGTTGTGTGTGGAATTGGGTGGAAATTGTAGATCCAGGGTTATTTTTCGTTTTTCATAACTTTGGGAGAGGACCACACCCTAGTCTTTTGACACAGTGCGTACTTATCCGCACTTTTGCTTTTAGCACAGAGCGGTACCGCACCTGTGTTAACTGTGGGCCTGCGGACCCTGTCAAAATTTTGAAAAACCTAAGATTTTCTCTGTTAGTTAGCTTAAGTTTTGTTTAGAAGTTATTGTCCACTGCCTAGACCTGCATATAACCTGTCAGAAGCTTTCCTTAGGTTGATTTCATTGGTGTTAGGGTTTTAGGTGAATTTCCTAGGAGTTTTGCTTGTTGGGTTTGTTTTTCATTTTGGTCTTGTAGTAGCTCTGAGCTTAGAAGCGGTAGGGACCTCAGATCACCTTGGTTTCTGCCAACCTTCTTATGAGTCTGACCATTTATGAAATCTACCCTTGTTGAGGAATCCGCTTTGTGTTTTCTCTTTACAAAACTTCGAAAAGCTTGTGTTTAAAAGTTTGGATTTTCATTTTTAAAAAGAAAACAAAATTGGCTATTTTTGACTGATTTGTGATTCTGCATAAATTGGTCCTTAGCTTACATATAGCTAAGTAAAACATCCTTAAAAAAGACATCCTGTAGGATTTGACTTCAAATAGGTTTTTATAGTTTATAGATCTCAAAGTTAGTCATTTGTATAGTTTTGAGTGTTTTATAAAATAAAAAAATCTCTTTTGGAAAAAGTTTGTTTTCGTAGTGGTTGAGTGCTTTGAAAAGAAAAGGGAAAGTTTTGTGAAATAACTAGTTGTCTCGTTTTGAGTGCATTGGAAAGGACAAAAGCTCTTCTTTTAATTTGTTTGTTAAG
The DNA here is from genome assembly GCA_031772625.1 of Pinus tabuliformis. Lineage (NCBI taxonomy): Eukaryota > Viridiplantae > Streptophyta > Pinopsida > Pinales > Pinaceae > Pinus > Pinus tabuliformis. The sequence continues at coordinate 660,900,303 of CM062810.1, read as the reverse complement.
AAAGATTTGTGTTTCCAAAGTATTTGCATTCTCAAACTCTTTCCTAGCTAGAAGTTCATCGAAGAGAAAAGATTATTTAATTATCTTAAGTGCATTTTTAGTGATTTTGAGTCGAGTCTTCATACCACGAGTTTCATCTCCGCACCTTTTGACTTAAACAAAAACCAATAAAAATAACGCTTAAAGTAAAATTCATCTAGTAACATTTTTATTTCTAGGGCTCTGATACACCAACATAGCTTAGGCTAGTGTCTTGGAGTAGGAGAGTAATTAACTCCCCAAGATAGTAAAAACAAACAAGTAGCGGTATCTTGTGGTAGGGAAGAAATCCAATTGTTGCTTTTATGCTCTGGGAAAGTTCCTCTTAAAGGAGAAGCACGAGATCGTGTCCGAACCAGTGTGGGAATCAATCCTTCCTCATTGGGAACGACGCCAAATATTCACGTATTAAAAACGGTAAACCTCGGATTATTGTCGAGGAGCCTGGGGTCACTTGTTGGTAAACCTTTGATTATGTCAAGGAGCCTTCAAGGGGATTGAGCTTGCTACTCTGCCCTTGCGTGCGTATCGGATCGTAGACTGTTCCCCCAGGTATATTTGTTTCAGTTGGTAACCTTAGTGGCCATATTCTTTAGGATTCTTCCTAAGGTGACAGTGGTGGGAAGATCCCACTGTACCTGGAGCAGATGTCGGCTAGACTCACTTGGATTTTCTCGGGGGTTCTCTTCACTCGAGACGGTTAAGTGGAGGAACTTGTGCCAGTCTATTCATTAAGCAAGTTGCCGGGGTAACTGTTCCAACCGCCATTTCTGTATTGAACTCTGCGACGTTGGATTTCACCAACTAGTGTTTTCAGTACAAAAAGTTATTGTTTGTGTGTGTTTGATCTCCTAGATTCTTTAGGCGTGTGTTTCAAATTTTTTTGGTTCTTTAGAGGCTTTAGGTGGTTTTCGTTAAGATTTTACTTTGTTTGCGTGTGAAGTAGTTAAAAGTTTTTAACCGTGGCTGAATTACCGAGGAAGTCCCGTATACTTCGGGGCCAACCTCATGAGTTTTCACCGAGCTAGCCTGAAGGGTTGAAAGTCCTCGTAACTCCTAGAGACAGTAGAGTTGGGTCACCTGAAGAAGGAGAGTCTTATTTGGTGGTACATCCTGATTTTCAAGCTTTAGTAGCAGATTATAATCCACAATCAGTGTCTGTTTCCGAAGTTACTAGTAGCTTTTCATCTACTAGTGATATAGGTGAGGAACCTGAAATATCTGAACCTGAAAGTGAATTTGCTGCTACTCCGACATCGGAGTTTGCTTCTCCAGCTTCTAGTGGTCCTGGTTCACCTAGGGTAGAAAGAGTAATCACCCAAGATCTTCGTTCTGGGCTCATAGCTATCGAAGAACTTGCTACTCCGGAAGAAGAAGTAGGCATCCCTATCCCTGAAAATCAACCTGTTATTGAGCTAAGGGAGCGTGAATCATTTTTTACAGTCCACCTAGGAGCAGTACTTGGTATCTTTCTTTGACTAATTTCTTAGAAAACCCAGGGTTAAGTTTTTCACCACCTCGTGTTCCTTATCACCCAACACCTAGAGGTTACTATCCTCCGTTAAATATGTCAAGACAGTCGTCCATGTTTACTCAATCACTCGAATCCTTTTTGTACGGCGGTCCTTCTGTTCCCTCTAGGTATCAGTCACTTTCTGGTACTTTTTCGGGAGCATCTCCTCAATCCATTGAACAAGGGTTATTAACTGGAAGCAATGGTACTAAGCCGTTGAGCGTAGAAGATATTCTCATGATGTCAGGTTCTATTCCCAATCCTCAACCTCAAGGTGGCCAGTTACCGCCTGGGGGGCAGCCTCAAAATCCTCAATTATCGCCTGGGGGGCAACCTCAAGGTACCCAATTTGCGCCTGGGGGGCAAACTCAAGGATAGTACATACCTACGGGACAGTACGTTCCTCAAGTTCAACCCCAGACTCAATATGTACCCCAAGGTCAACCCCAGTATCAATTTATACCTCAAGGTCAACCCCAGTATCAGTATGTGCCTCAAGGGTATCAACCGCAAGGTCAGTACTCGAACCAAGGTTTCCAACCACCCTCCGGTCAATCATATGTTCAAGGAACGGGAAATGTAGCTTTGAATTATCAATCCTACCCTCAACCCGATTATGGTCCTCAATATTCTCAACCTGTTATGGGTCCGTACCCCGGAATGAATTTAGTGTGGGATCCATCGCAAACTCAACAGGTGTTGCAGCCAAATGTACAGTTGTCATCTCAAACTAGACAACCCTTAGTTTCTAGTACACCCCAACAACTAGTCTAGTCTAATATTCAAACTTCTGTACCTTCGGTAGTTTCTCAGTCTGGGCCTAGTACGCCTCGTACTCTGCCTCAAACGACTGCTGCAACTGCCGCAACATCTGTTCAATCTACCCCACCTACTTCCGGAGTATCGACAGCTCCAGTTTCTACTGCTCCTGTATCTACACCTCAGACATCTTTACCACCGTCTGGATCTACGATTCAAACTTCAGTTCAGATGCCTGTAGGACAACCTGGTTCAAGTATGGTTGTCACAAGTCAACCAAAATTTACTTATCAACCGTACCAGGGACAATACCAATTCGGTCTTGCTATATAACAGCCAGTCTATCAGTATCAACCGTACCCTGGGTACACATATCAACAACCTCAACAACCCCAATATGGTCCAGTTAATCCTGGTTTTCCGGGAGGATACAATATCCCAAATGCAATTCCTATTCCTAGTTATCTTGGATATCCTCCTCCCGGGGCTGGTCTCATGACCCAGAGTTTTAGGGACCCTAATCGTCAGTTACCGTTTATCACAACTTTGGACTTGCCTGACTTGTCGCGCCTAACGAACGATCCCATTAATTATCTTCCGTTTTGGCCGCCAATGCCGAATAAATTGCCAAGTGATATTCCTAAGTTCGAAGGCAAATCAGGGGAGGACCCGTCGAACCATGTGATGACTTATCACCTCTGGTGTGCGTCTAACTCCATTTCAGATGATTCAATCCGTCTAAGACTTTTCCAGCGCACTCTGATTGGTCTTGCGGCCAAGTGGTACATTGAGTTACCGCGAGGCACTTTTTATAATTTTAGTCAGTTAGCTACCTCGTTTTTAACTCATTTTCAGTTGCCAGTCCGATATGACAATGGCACGGAATTGTTAACTTCGTTAAAGCAGTCGACGTCCACTTACATTTTAGATCATATTCATGAATGGAGACGTCGACGACGTTTAGTGAAGGTTTTTATTTCGGATTAGATCTTGGCTGAATGGTTTGTAAAGTCTTTGTTGCCAAAGATCACTGAAGATGTAGCTAAGGCCGGAGTTGTTACTGAGGAGCAAGTAATTGCTCAAGCACAGTACCTTGACTTAGTCTATACTCAGTCAGGTATGTTACACGAGAAAATCCCTGACCTTCCCAAGCAAAATCAAATCGCTGCAGCTCCTTCGGGATCTCATGCCGCCGATGGTATGATTGGTATGGTTAACACTAAAAGTAAGAAGAAGTCTTCCAAGAATTCTTCTCCTATCATAACCTTGCCTGATTCCCCGACTGGAGATTTTTCTTCGGAGATTTCCGCCGATATTCACGTTGTAGAGTCATCTATAGCCAAATCAAAATCCGGTGGCAAGAAGAAAGGAAAGAAGAAGAATAAAAAAGACAAAAATTCAAAGGAGAAACCTGAAAAATCGGAATCCAATGATGAAAAACGCAAACCTCGCTATCCTTGTCTCATTTGTGACAATGAACATTTTACAAGAGATTGCCCTCATCGTGCAGAGGTTGCGAAGATTGTCAAAGGTTCCCAAACGCCTGCTGTTTTGAAGGATCCTTTTCTAGCTCAAGACAGTAAGATGATAGGTTCTTCCTCGAGTGCAAATGAAGAACCCATAATGATGATGTCCCATGTTAGGATTGTGACTCGATCGCATGATTATGGTAGTAAAAGTCCTGTTGATGGTAAAGAAGCAGAATCTTCTCATTCTAATCCATCAACCTCAGCTCCTAGTTTCGATCCACTATAGATCAAGAAACCTAATCCAAACTTGGTAATCAAACCGCCCGCCAAGGGTATACTTCGAAAGTCAGCTTTTAATCCACATGCGAGAGCGGCTCAGAACTATAACATTATTGAGGATTTAGCTGTTTCACCATCAGCAATGTCGGCTTTGGAAGTGCTGCAATCATGTGCAGTACAGCGTAAATTACTTTTGTCGGCTATAGGAGCTGTTGACGTTCAGGACTCGAACCTAATAATTTTTGATCTAGAAAATAGTACACCGCACTTACCTCATCAAATGGCTTTCCAGATTCCAGTGATAGTCAAAAGCAGGCCTATTCATCAGACTGTGATTGATGAGGGAGCCTCAACGTGTATTATGTCGATACAGTGTTGGAGATCGCTTGGTTCTCCTTCGCTAAATCAATCCCCGACGATTCTAAAAGCGTTTGATGGCCGTGGGTTTCATCCTTTTGGCATTCTACAGGATTTGCCTATAGGGGTTGAAGGAAAAACCGTTAATCTAGATGTGGAGGTGGTTGATGCCCCTCTAGATTACAACCTTCTCTTGGGTCGAAGTTGGTCTTACGCTATGACAGCTGTCGTTTCATCGGTCTTTCGGGTTATAAATTTTCCTCATAATGGAAAGATCGTAAGAATAGACCAGCTGGCTTACTTTTCATCCGACCCAGCCTCTTCTGAAAGTATTCAGCATGTCGGTAAAACGACTATCCCGTATAAGGATGTTGGAGTAGGACTAGTTAAAGATGCCAGTTTACTGGGAACTTTTCCTTTTCCTCCGATCAACGCATCATCTTCATTTGCAACCATTCATATGATTACGTCAGACACCATTGTTTATGATGATCCTTGGATCGTTCCTTCTGAATCTGAGATAGACTCATTGGGTGATGTCATGCCTTTGAGTCCATATGAAATTGCGTATGAGGCTGTGCAATTGTTTACCGACCCATCTTCAACCGAAATTGACTTAATGAATGTGGTCCGTGAAGAATCACTTTTCACATCAAGCTCGGATTCAATCACGTTTTCTGAACTTGTTCACTCTGATGAGCAAATTCGTGAAATCCTATGTGTAGATGATTTACCATGGGAAGATCTCCATCACAGATCTTCGTTTTTACCCGAGAATGATCGTTTTGAAAATGATTTTTCATCAATATTTACGACTGAATATGTCAAGGAACCTCAGAATCCAATGAAACATCCTGATTCAGAGTTAAATTTGGGAAACATCTCTCGAACTATTCCTATTGACATTTCAGTTAAGTATGGAATTGTTGAAGACATTCATATAGGTGCCTCGTGTACGGATGACGAAATTCAAATATATAAGGCCCTATTTCAAGAATTCCGCGACGTGTTTGCCTGGTCCTATAAGGAAATGCCAGGAATTGATCCTGCGATTGTTGTTCATGAGATCAAGACTTACTCGGAAGCTAAACCCGTCCGGCAAAGTTTGCGTTAGATTCACCCAAGAAAAGCTGCTACAATTAAAGCAAAAGTTGAAAAATTACTCAAAGCAGGTTTCATTTATCCGATCCCGTTAACGGATTGGGTATCGAATACTGTTCCGGTTAACAAAAAGCAAGGGACAATAAGAATATGTATCGATTATAGGGACATTAATCGAGCCTGTCCAAAGGACAATTACCCAACTCCCTATATCGATCAAATCATTGATGATTGTGCCGGCAGCGAAATATTCTCCTTCATGGATGGTTTTTCTGGATATAATCAAACCAATATTCTACCTGCCGATCAACCAAAAACGGCTTTCATTTGTCCATGGGGGACATTTGCTTATTGCAAACTACCTTTTGGGCTTAAGAATGCCGGAGCAACTTTTCAAAGGGCTATGTCTTATGCGTTTCATGACATCAAGCACATTGTGCAGCCCTATCTTGATGATTTGCCTGCTCATTCATTACATCGAGCTGACCACCTCGTCCATTTAGGAGCAATCTTTATGAGGTGTAGGCATTATCGGATTCGATTGAATCCACACAAATGTGTTTTCTGTATAGAAATAGGTCGATTGCTGGGTTTTGTAGTTTCGAAAGCCGACATTCGCGTCGATCCCTCGAAGGTCGAAGCTATTGTCAAATTGCCTCCTCCTTCGAGTCTTCGCCAACTCCAAAGTTTGCAAGGGAAAGCAAACTTTTTACGACGATCCATTCCTAACTACGTCGAGGTTACAAAGGGTTTTACCCAGGTTGTTGGAACAGAATACTCCATTTTATTGGGATGAGATAGCTCATAAATCTTTTGATGCACTAAAACACGCGCTGACCCATGCATCGTTATTGCATCCTCCCTACTACAACTAGGATTACTTCTTGTATTTCGCTGCCTCCCATTCCACCATTGGAATGGTCTTAGTTCAGGAAGGTGAATTCAGAACTGAGCATGTGATATATTACCTTAGTCGAAATTTAAATCGAACTGAGCTAAAATACTCACATGTGGAGAAATTGGCATTCGCAGCTATTCAAGCTGTCCAACATTTTTGTCACTACATTTTACTACGTAAAACTACAGTAATTTCGGATTGCAACCCTATGATCTACATTTTGAACAAGCAATTTCTAGGGGGCAAGTACTCTAAATGAATTGTTATCCTGCTGGAGTTCGACTTAGAATTTGAAAAATCTAAGTCTAAGAAATCTTTAGTTTTTGCGGAGTTAATGTGTGACTTCCCGCGTGCTGACACGGAGACTGTGGCAGAAGAGCCCATTGCGGACGAATCCTTGTTTCTAATTAGCACTTTAGATCCATGGTATGGGGATATCATCGTTTATCTCCAGACCCAATCCTTTCGGCCAGAAATTTCAAGGTCAGAACGTCGGAAAATACGATTCCAGTCCCAACAATTCAGGATTATTGGAGATACTCTTTATCACCGTGGGGCAGACTCTGTTTTTCGACGTTGCTTAACTCACGAGGAAGCTGAAAGGGTTCTAAATGACTGTCACTCTGGAGCGTGTGGTGGTCATATGTCTGGGTATGCCACAACCCAAAAGATATTGTGCGCTGGCTACTTCTGGCTGTCTTTGTTTAAAGATTGTATTACTGCGGTCCGAAAATGCCACAACTGCCAATTTTTTGATCGAAAGATGTGCGCTCCACCTGCTCCTCTCCACCCTATAATTTCCGTTGGTCCTTTTGCCAAATGGGGGGCATGCGTATATCATGCTTGCGGTAGATTATTTTACCAAGTGGGCCGAGGCGATGCCTACATTTGAGGCAGATGGCAAGACAGCTGCAAATTTCGTGTTCAATCATATAATTGCTAGGTTTGGTGTCCCACAAGTGATAATCACTGATCATGGGCATCATTTTCGAAACGTTATGATGACTGAACTTACAGGCCAGCTTGGTTTGCGTCATGATAGTTCAAATCCTTATTATCCACAAGCTAATGGTCTGGTTGAATCCATCAACAAAGTTTTAGTCATCATGATTCAACGAATCATTGGGATTCATCGGTTGAATTGCATAACATGTTATTTTCAGCGCTTTGGGCGTATCGTACCTCATTAAAAACATCAATAGGGTTCACTCCTTTCCAACTAGTTTATGGTTTGGAAGCTGTGTTACCCATTGAATGCGAAATCCCGTCATTGCGAATGGCCATCGAGTTACTTCCAGCCACTTCCGAAGAGGAAAAATGTTTGTTATACTTAGCTCAATTAGATGAGAATCGACGTGATGCTGCATTGGCGATCGAGACTCACGCAAAACGTATGAAAGCTCAGTATGATCGAAATGTGACCCCTCGAAATTTTTCAGAAGGAGATCTAGTCTTAGTTTACGATCAAGCTAATGATAAATTAGGCACTGGAAAATTCGTTCCTATGTGGCATGGTCCCTATGTTGTCAAGCGAAAGCTAGCAAAAGGGGCCTATGAATTGGTAGACTTTGACGGGGACTCTTTGGGTAAACCCAGAAATGGTCTTTACTTGAAGAGGTATTATGCTTAAAGGATGGGTATGGAGATTTTTAGTTAGGATAGTTTTTCTTTCTATCTGGTGTGTTTTAGTTTAAAAAGTGTGCTTAGCTTAGACAGTGTTTTTCATCATTATTCCCGCTTATCTTGGTTTTACTCTTGATATTGCAGATGTCGATGCCTCTCCAAACATACATTGGTTTCGCTGATGGTGCTTGTCGTAATACACGAAACATTTCTTCCACATCTTGGGTTATCTATTCGCCCTCTGACGAGTTGTTATCTATGCATGGGGTAAGCCTCGGTCAAACAACGAACAACATTGCCGAGTATAGTGCAGTGATTGAGTTATTATCTGAATCTATTTCATTTGGGATTCAGAGTTTGATAGTGAGGTTAGATTCTGAACTCGTTGTATTACAGCTTAATAAAGTGTATGCCATTAGAAATCCAGTGTTATTGAGATTATTTTTGAGAGTGCGTCTCTTGGAACGTGAATTTGATTATATTGAATATCAGCATATTCCAAGATCTTTAAATACATTAGCAGATGCAATTGCTTCTCGAATGTTAAGTAGACATTTGCAATAATCATACATGTAAATTTAAAACCATTCCATAACATGATTTACAAGATAAGCCGGTAATAGTGATATATATATATATATATATATATATATAGGAGTGTGTCAAAAAATACATCGTCCTCGATCATAGGTTGAAAAACACCTTATGATCGGCAAAAATGATAAGTACAAAAAACAAAAATGTCATATGTGCCCACAATAGGCGATCATCCTATCACTGGTGATGATCTCGATAAGAAACCACTGCACGGGCCACCTTGCAAAGGAACCTCCTAAAAGGTCCTGGGACCCCAATCACATAGCGCTGAAGTCGACGAGGAATTTCATCTATGGTGGTCTCCGGAATATCTCCTGTCAAGCGCTCTAGATGACCCTCCAACTCGGCGAAAACCTCTGCTGATTTGTCCAGTGGGGCTGGCGCGGCTGCAACTGGTTGTTTCCTCTCGTAAGGCCGGAGAGTGGCTGGTCACTGTGGACCCACATCTGCATTTGAAACTTTTACTATCAGTTTTGGGACGATGGAAAAATAATAAAAATAATTAAAATAGGAAAAATTTTGAAAATGATTTTACCTGAGTCATCCCATTGCTCTCCTGGTGCAAGAGCCATGTCTAGGTCACCACGAAAATCTACCCCAGCATAAGGGAAGTCCTGAATAGAAAAAACCTAGTTTTCCAACCATTGAAAATACTCAGGTTTGAATCGAACAACCTCTGTCCCCTCGTCCGGATGACGGGCCATAACTGCGACCCATCGCATCAGTTTGGGCTCTCGAGGAAGCCCAACTCCAACAGTAAGGTGTTGCGGGATCAACATGGGAACCCTCTCCAGACCAAAGCTCACAACCAAAGCCCCATAACCAAAGGTCTTTAGTTGTCCGTTCTTGGCTCTGGTCAGTTGGCCTTTCACATTGGCCAACACAGCATCGCACCAGTTGAAGATGGTGCCTCGAAAGCAGTCAACTGGCATACGCATCTGGGATCCGGTGGCAATATGTAATGCGGCACTCCTGCAAAGTCTGGTGACAGTAAACGCGATCACCATGAGTTCAGGAAGGGATATGGTTTTTATGTCTATCCCTTTGTCTCTATCATGGCTATTGCAGAACTCTAGCCGGAGTCTATCGACAGACTGGCCACCTGGCCTAGTCCCGAATAGAGTCAAGTCTTTGCCTCTCTTAGGCAAACCGATCAAGAAATATATGTCTGCCGGCTCAATTTCGAGCTGGTGGCCACTAATGAAGAAGCATTGGTCCTGTATGCTCCATCTGTCAACCAGCCACTATAAGAAATCCACCTGGGCCCTCATGCCAGGTATGGCCCAGAATTTGTACAAGCCGCAGGCCTTCAATGCATCGATCGAAGGTTGGTGATTCAACGCGGCTAGATCCACGTCCTCATGCTCTCGTTCACGCCAATCTAGCATGATGTACTCTTTGCATCAAGTAAAAAGACAATTTAGAATGCTAGAAATTAATTTGTTTGGGCCAAATTTGAGAATTTTTGGGTTAAAAACCCTTGCGGCGGGGACCGCACCCTCTGGGTTAGACACAGTGCGTGGGTCCACACCTTGCCTACATGGAAGGTGCGAACCCCTGACGTTTTCCCCATTGAGAAAAAGTCGGGGTCCACGGGCTAGCAGTGTTGCACCTGCGGGCCCCCGCGCGCGGGTTTTAAGCCTAAAAACCCTCCAAAAAATGAAATGAAAACCTAAAACAAGAAATGAAACGGTTAAAAATGAAGAGTGGGATGATGTGGATTACCTGGAGAAGACGAAGTTCGATTCCGACGGTTGGATTTTCCGCAATCTTCACGGAAGTTTTCTGAGCAAAAGCACTATTTTCTCACCCAAAACTCAAATGGTAAAAATGAATTGACGAAAGCCCTTTTTATAAGTTTTTTGAGTAAATAAATTGCAAATTTGTTTATGTTTCACTTTGGAAAGGTAATTTTTGCGACATTTTTATCCACTTCAAACAGGTATGAGTAATGTTTGCATTTTTGTTCAGGATAACGGATTATTCAGGCGAAATCTATCATTTTCGATGAAAAAAAATTTAGAGTCACCTTTAAGCTCTTTTCTGACTCCTGAAACATGAAAAGATTACTGAGTTTTTCTTTTAAACTCATTAAAACGGAACTAAAAGACGGTCCACTTATAGCTCTTTTCTGACCGTAAAAAACATGAAAAGATTGCCGGATTTTTGTCGTTTCAAATTCGATATTGGTTATAAAACGATGTGTCGTTGATTGCTTTTTTACTTTTTCGGATCAAGGACACTATTTATGAAAAGTAATCCTTAGTCGTAAAAGATCAAGCGGTTCTCTCAAGTATTATTTTATACTTTTTCGGGCTTGGGAGACACAAATTTACGAAAAAGGTCAACCTTGGAGTTTTCTTAAGTTTTTTCAGACTCTCTAAAATTGAAAAACGCCGAGTTTCTCCTATACTGGACTCGTTAAAATTTCATAGTAAAGGACCTGTTCAATTACAAACTGAAACGAACCACTCCTTCTTAGGGTTCGAATTTAAACTAAGTTGGACTCATCCGAAGGATGAGCTTATAATCAAGCAAATGTTATCCTCCTCAAGCTTGTCAAAAATAAAGAGGTACTTGCCAGAAATGGTGGGGGAAAAGAGAGAAAAATGAGTCTGTTTGTCATACTTTGTAACCACTCTTGAACACGACACTTTTATTCACCTGGGTTGGGAAATCCTTTGCCTAACAGTTGATCAAACCACATTGAAAGTCTTTAGCCAGTTTCTGGGTATTAACTTTGGGTCAATTGTCACCAAGCCATCTGTCGTGTCATTATGTGTTCAAGAGGTCACTGCCAATAAGCCATTCATCTGCAAAATATCTGTCATCCATCTTGACCATCCCTGAGTCAGTCCTTGCAACTAAATTTCTTCAACTTGATCTATGATTTCATGTTGTGGGCTTGCCTGCGACGGATCGCTTTCTATCGACTTCAGCTCATTATCTAGAAAGATGATCTAGAAATCGCCAGTACCTTGGGATCTGCATGCCTCAATGGCAGGTTTCTCGCCTTTGACGATAGGTTGCATCATTGACCTTCGATCAAAGGATTCCGTGACATGTTCGACATCAACACATTTATTCACATCTCATGGATTGTACTGGGTACTTTGAGAGCCATTGACATCATTGGTGGTTTCTCTCACACTTGTTAACAATTTACATCATTGACTAGTAATCAAGTGGTTTCTACCATGTTCGACTCCAACACATTCATTCGCATGGATAAAATCGTACTGTTTCGGGAAGTAGAAATGAAGACCCTGGATCTAGTTTTCACAATCCAGGCTGCAAGGAATTTTGTATTCATTATATAATGGACTATTCATAAACAGATGGCTGCGTCCATACTGTGTCCACATGAGTCTATACTTGTGATGTATTACAAGATCATTCCTGTATCAGAGCAGTAGTTAGTTTTTTAAGTCAGTTTTGATATGAGTATGGGAATGCCTACCTCAGCGATGATATGATCTCATATATATATATATATATATATATATATATATATATATATATATCTTGCATTGAATGTTTTTACGGGTTCCAACCGGGCTCTCCACAAGATGATCCTCGAAATGATAAAGTACTTCACTCTTCCTAAATGATAAATGAAATCCTCATCTACTACAGACTTCGCACTTTAGGGGGAAATCTGTTACACAAAAATATCGTCACCATGATTATTTGCAGTTAGTATGGGTCTATCATCACTTGTACTGACCTCCTAAGCAAGTCTCAAACCTCAGCTCTTCAAGTCAAGCTTTGAAAATGAGAGAAAGACATTGAAAATCAACAAAGCTCTGGTTCCACACTTTCTCTCACTATTGCCTGCGGTCCTGCACCTCCTGTTTACAGAAACTACGGACCTGCCCGCTCTGTCTCTAAAGGTGTGGGTGCGGACCCCTGTGAAAGTCAAAAAGGCGCAAGTTTATTCTAAAAAAAGCTCACTTTGGCTTAATTCTAGATGATTCTAGAAGGAATTTTGACGTGGATTGGCCGCTCTTAGGTGGTTCATGCATCCCAAAAGAGAAGGAGCTAGTCCCTTGATGAGAGGAGCTATCCCTTTGAAGGAGGACTTTATCCCTTTGAAGGAGGACCTAGTAACTTCCCTCCATTGCAATATAAATTCAGGCATTAGGCTGGTTGCTAGGGAGGTTAGAAGCTGAACATTTTTGAGGGTAAATGCTGGTGAAATTAAGACTTCCTAGTTGAGCTTGAGAGGAGAGATCACATACCTTTTTGGCTTCATTGGGAAGAGAGTGAAACTTGTCAAAGTAGAGGAGACTTCTTGCTGGACCCTGGGAGGAGCTTGTACAACGTCAAGGCACAGGTTGTAAAGTTCTTCTTGATTTGAATTAATACAATCAAACTCATTTTTCTCAACAAATTGTCTCATGTCATTTGTTTCATGAATTCCTTGACTTTCATGTTAAATATGTTTTATGATATTGGATTTTCAGGTGCTATTTAATTTGTTTGCTTGTTTGTGTTTGTAGATTCGCGACAAGGGAGCTCATTTGGATCAAAGGAGCGAAGGCTTCCACAAACTTGCGTTGGACCTAAGGTAGGACTAAAACACTTGTTTTCCTTTGTTTATAAAAACATATTTAGAGAAAGATAGTGTGTGATTGGTTTGCTTGTCATTAGGTCTTCTTTAGATTCTAGGAAGGTCTATCTTGTCCGCAAGATCGACTTATTCCGTGTGTCAGGTCCTTTGGTCCTTGGTTTTCTAAACAATTTCTTTGTAAATCTTGCTTCTCGTAACCCTCAACGCTTTTAAAGAATTCAATAATAAGGAATTCTAAAATTCCAATATATTGACCTCCCTATTTACTTAGACTCCGACCTCCAAAATTCTGAAGTTTCGAAGTTTCGATAATTGAATTCCTGGTATCGGATTAGAACTTTCTCAAAAAGCAATTATATTGAGGTTACAAAATCTCCAACCTCCGATATTTCAACCTCCCAAAGCTCTGGAGTTCTAGGAATCAGATTGAAACTTTCTCAAAAAGCAATGATGTTGAGGTTACGAAATATCTGACCTCTGATATTTTGACCTTTCGATATTTCGGCCTTCCAAGATTCCACCCTTCCAACATCCGAAGACTCCAACCCTCCGAAATTTAGGGTTCTAAAATTCGGCCTGCTCCTCAGGTTCCAAAATTCGACCTGCTTCCAAAGACTTCAAGATCCTTACTTCGACTATCAATAACTTTTGATCCCAAGATCCATTCATGGACTTCCACATACCATTGGAGAGCTATTTCTGAGCACTAATCAACTGTGCTAACTCCAAGAGTATCTAAGGTACATCTTGAGGCAGAATATCCTCCAAATTCCGAGACTCCCACGTTGGGACAATGGGGGTCCTCCATGCTTTAACTTGTACATCAAAGACCACCTACTGGTAAAAAATCACAAATATTGCATATATTACTAGTAATGAATCGTGAATCAGAGCTTCACTGGTGAAGTTTCTAACTATTGAGATCACAATATAAATTTGAAAGTTTGAAATCTACAAGTGATTAGCAAGCTTCACTAGCTTGTCATTTACACATGGCAAATGAAGCCTACTAAAAATTATGTTTGTGGCTAACCAAATACTAAATTTAGCCTTTTTTTAGATGCAATTAATCTTTCACAATGGCAAAAATTGTGGGAAAACCATTTTTTCTCAAATATGGATGAAATTTCTCACTAGATTTGTGTTTTGGTAGGTATATTGGTCGTACAGTATCACCTTGACTGCGGTTTCGCATAGAGGCAAGTAAGATGTCCCTATTGGTAGCTAGGGTTTGACATATGCAACAAGTCAAGGAAGGTGCATGAGCGGTTCTAACACACAGAGGGTGAGGTGAGTGCACCCCTTGGAAACCTATGAAAGCACGAAATTAAGAAGGGAACACACAAGCTAAGATGCATCAAAAACTGGAAGGCAAGTGAGCTAGCAATCCAAGGTGATGGTTAAACCAACAACACATTTCAGTAAGATTCATACATACATATATAGAAATAGCTACACATGCATGCGTAAGCAAAGAGATACATATATCATTTTGATTAAACAAGATAGCTAAAATACAATACGAAATATGCATGAAACTTGTTGGCTCTGTTATATTAAGAAGTGTAATTTCCATTCATACAATACAACCATGACCAACCACTAGTTCCGACAGCGGAATGTTACAGCCACTGCCACCTACTCCTCCAAATAGATATACTAGCTCTGCACAATGGAGAAGCCAAGGCTCATTACAATATTGTCCAAGCTTTCTCTAAGATACTCCTATTGGAAGATTGGCTAACCAAAATCCTATACAATGAGTTAGGAGGGACTATATATAGCAAAGGGTGGGGTGGCCCTTGACATTCCCCTTTGTGACTATTCACCTACCCTCATGACTCTTCAACTACTATATCACTGTTACATTCAACTATTGACACATGAACTTCCACTTGACAAGACGTTACATAAAATCTGCACATGTACCCATGTGAGACAAAATAGGCTTGAATAAACCATGCAAGACATCACTAATGCTCGGACGTTGTGGTAATACCAACTCTTCGACATCCTTGCGATTATCGACGGTGGCAAACTAATGCCAATCTTGGTCGTCCGTGCGCTCAATGGTGACATCCTACTGAAAGCAAACTCTTACCTCCATTGCATCTAGGTACATTTATATGGCCCCTCTGTCCAACTCGTTTGATAGCACGTGCATCATCGTCTTGAGTGTGGCTAGACCAGCAACATACTGATGCATAATGTCTGTGTTGATCTCCAAGTGTGTGTTGGTGACCATGTGCATCAACTTGTCGAAGTACATGTTTAGCTCTAGTCGGACTTGCTTCTTGTCTTTGCCTTGGTTAGTGTGCCAAATGGGTGGAATCGCATGCGTGCGCACAATGACATTCATGCTGCTGAATTCCCTTGCATGCGATCAACAACACTGCTCACCTTGTCTACTTCATGCCAGCTGCTGGGATGGATTTATAACTTGTATGGGCACATTTTCATCTTTATGTGCATGTTGTGCCCCCTGCTATACCTGTTCTCGCTGCAAATCATTCTCACGTCTGTGAAAATCTTGTTCTTCCTTGAGTTGCCGCTTCAACACATGTAACTCCTTTTCTATTTGTCTCTCTTCCTTCGCGCAATATTCATGTCGCGTCATCACCTCATAGCTTCAATCTCCAAAGCTTCTTTCATCATGAGTGGATTTGCTTTGAATTCACAGCTTTGCTCTGCCTATATGTTGTCAACAACCTTCCTCTTGCATTCGAAGTGTGTAGGTGTGCTGCCTTTTGCTACTACTAATGGCGCTGCTTTGCTGTGACGCTGCTACCATTTTCATCTTGATGTCCTTGTCCATGAAAAAAGTGATGTCTTCATAGATAGGACAGTGTCTTCGACTATGCTCTCTTGTAAGCCATTGTACCTATGCTGCTGAGAGGGAGACGAAAACCCGTGATACTTGGAGACATAGAAACACTCATGACAAGCAATCTGTTAGTTGAAAACCAAAACAAACAGAAGGAATAACATGCAACATACCTATGTGAATATTCGTGAAGATTGTGAAATTTTCACCGGGAGGCTGGGAGACTGACTGCCAAAACTATGCAAAGCAAAGTCCAGGCTGTCAAGAAGCTAACTGATTGCTGGAATTGTGCAATGGACTGTCCAGCCTAGCCTGATGAGGATTGAAACTGTGCAATGGACAGTCCAACCTAACCTGCTAAGGACTGAAACTACACAATGTGCAGTCCAGCCTAGCTTGTTGAGGACTGAAACTGCGCAATGTGCAATTTCAGTTAGCAGTGACATGCAACAAACAAACTGCATTGCGTAGTTTCTGGGGCCAGAAGGACATTGCCTCCAAGAATTGTGCAATGCAAGCCTGGAGGTCAGTGTTGGGCCAGATATGCACAATTTCTGGAGGGAAGGCAGAGCCTTCGCTTCCAGACATGCACAGTGCTAGCCGGGAAAGGCACGGTCCTGACCAAGGCAGCCCAGACTCACGGGCGGGTGACCGAAAACATGAGAAGTCTGAATGCATGGTGAAACTATGTGTAAACAAGAATGAATGACCATGCATGCAAACAATGCATGTAGGATTCAGAAAACGAGAAAACATGCATGTGTGTGAAGCGAGTAGCTGCAACGACGACCGTCGATGCAAAAACAATGTCATGCATGTGACAACAGTGAGATGCGAATGAAAAATTAAATGGTGCTTCTACAAGCTAACATACATCAAAATGACAATAGGCGCTCACTGAAATCAAGCATACAACACTCACACAAACTGAAACACAAAAAGCGACAGAAACACAATGCAAGACATGAAAAGCGGGCTTACCCTGAAACAACTGAGCTGAATGTGCCGACGACTCCTAGATGCAATGTGGGATGTCAGAGCTGCAAGGTCGATGTGAGGAATGAGCTCTGTAGCATATGGTTGATGAGTTTTGATAAGATCAAGGTTATGACACGCATGCCACAAATCTAGGAAAAGTGACACTTGGCGTGAAGTTTATGAAATGATCCTTGCATGTAACCTCCATCTGCTAAAAATGGATCCATAAATATAGTTATGCCTTTGCATGATGCCTTGGGAAAAGTAGTCCATGCATGCAAATCAATTTTACTCGGTCCCGAAGGGAAACAATCAACCTGAATGTACATGCATTGGTCTACGAGCCTGGGATGAAAATCTGTGTTGTTCCTGGGCTGAACAGGGCTGGCTGTCCTAGAGGGATTATGCAATTTTTGGCAGAACAGGTGACTATCTCCCAGGATTGCGCAATTTTCTCAAGGAAGCCTATCTGACTGCATTGCGCAATTTCTGAGCCCAGCAGGTTGCCTGACTGATTTGCGCAATTTTTGCTAGCTACCGGGATGGTTGTCCCAAAGGGATTATGAAATTTCTGGGAGTAGCTGGTGACTTCTTCCCAGAATTGTGCAATTTATAGGTTGAGCAGCTGTCCTGGGATGAATTGCACAATTTTTGAGAGGAAGACTGTCTGGAAGAATTGCACAATTCTGGAGCCCATCTTGGTTTGTGCAATTTCTGGAGGGAAGGCTGGTTCCCCTCCAAAATCGTGCAATTCCGAGAGGGAACTTCTCAACGTGCAATTTCCACTTAGTCTGAAAATCATCCTGTGAAGGAGGTGGAACAAACTTACATGCACAGGTTGACAAGACTCTATGAAACAACTGAAGCTGTTGTGATTGACAATGCAAGGCATTTTGCTAAGGATGGTTGGTAGGGAGGCTCCAAAACGAAGCTAAGGAAACATTTTGGAGGGTGGTTGTAGTTGCTACAACACTTGGCGACACACTGGTAGAACTCCATCTCTCCGAATGGACCTTGTTTGTGAAAAGCAAGTCTAACACCTCTGGAAGCATTGTTCAGTTCTCTGCTCGTCTTGGTTTCCACAATTGCTTGATTGTAAGATGTAGCATCTGCGAGGCTCTTGGTCGGTCGACACACATTTCAAGCCAAGCCAACATAGTTGTTTCGATTGGGGATGAGGGGTGTATTGGTGCACAAGTCATATGATTGTCAGAGTTTTAGTTTCATCTTTGTTGTTGCTTCGCTGCCAGCAGGCCTGGATAGTAACCCGACGGAGTCACGTAGGAACACAAGCATCGCTCCGCTACCAGCGAGCCTGGTCACTACTCCGGCGGAGTTACTTGCATCACCTCTCTGTGCAGGAAGCCTTTCTCTTCTTTTGCCTTGTTCATTTTAATTTTTCATTTTAATTTTATTTTTCATAACTGTGCATAACACTTATTCATTTCAAAGGCAGAAGAGGGATCCCAAATTATTGAGAGCATAAGAGGTTTTTCCTTCAGAGAAGTAGTTTTCATATACCTCTGACGTGCTTTTTAAGGTTTTCCCCCTCATCTTACTCTACTTATTGAGCTGACAAGGATTAACTCAAAAACAACCAACTAGAGTAGGTGATACTAGTTTGTGCGCAAGCGTTGTATTTTCAACAAGCTTCACTTCGAAGAGTACGTATTTTCCATTGATGTATCATGGACTGAAGACAACAAGTTCTTACATAAGAGGCAGGATGATAGATAACCAAGTATTGATAGTTGTACAAGTCCTCTTGTACTTCACCCAACTTGTTTCAAGAGTCGCACATAGTCCATGTGAAACTAACCTATAGACATAAACAAGCAAACAAACCAAAAAGAAAAGCAAGAAGTAGAAGAAAATGTGTATGCAAAGCGAGTAAGCAAACAAACAAACAAGCAAGAAAACACACAAAGAAAGAAGCAAACATGCATGCAAGCAAACAACTCAAAAGCAAACACTACTCCTACTCCTAAGCTAACAGTGCATGGGTCGTCTCACGTGAAGTGATACTTCCAATGCAGCCACTGGCATATTGGTCAACCAATGTTGGTGAAGGCATGGTTTGCGAACATTGCAGTTGCACAAACCAGCAAGCATGAAAGATATAACGATGAAGACAGACACACTTTGAGCTTACAAGTGTCCACAAAACAAAAATGAGTGAAAGTGCATGACATGCACTCTGTGGACTTGCCATGGTGTTGTGCTACACTACGTGCAGATGTTCAATGTATGTATTCCCTTGACCATGACATGTAAGCAAACATGAGAAAGGTATACCACTTAATTTGCGCAAGTGTGCTTGCTGTGTAAGATTCCTCCAATGCATGAGTGATGGGATCGTGTAGTTTGAGTGGAGGAAGTGAAATCTGAGTGTTTGATTGATCTTGAATATAAAGTAGAGAGTGATGAGGAGCCTTGCGTGTTTCAAAAATTTCCTGATCGAAAGTGAAACCAACCTCAGGACAATGAGGACCTGACATAACCATAAGCTCGGGTTGAAGTGCCTCAACAGTCTATGGGGCTTTGACTTTGTCGAAAAATAGATCATTGTAGACCAGTGTCTTAGATAAATTAACAATGATTGAATCAACATTGTGATCAGATGAAGAAGTAGAGAGATCACGACAACCAAGATCAGAAAATTCAGGATGTTTTTCGGCATCCTCATGATTTGATGAATCGTATAGAGGGGTAGATGAGAAGCAAGGATGTTCACCATCTTTGTTTTCAGAAATGAAAGATGACAGATTGGATGGAGTTTCGGAGGAAGATGTGTTCTCTCCGCAATTTAATGACAGACTGACAACCAACGTGTCTAGTGAATGATCGGAAGTAGAAACATCTAGAAATGAGTTTTCACAAGGGAAATCAACATTGGAAGAATCATAAGGGATGTCAGGATAAAGCAGATGAGGTGTGGCTGGAAGGGAGTCATCCTTCACCGCAGGTTCTTCTTTAGATTCCCACACACACTCATCATGAATGATGGTGTAGGTTGGCTGCACAACACTAACTCTATCAATAACTTGATCCTCGTTCACAATAGGTGAGGATTCTAGAATGGAAGAACATGAGACAGTACAATCTGGAGGATCAACAGAAAGTAGGGATGGAGTGAGGGAATGAATCCACATGACAGCCAACAAGCCTGCAAGCCAAATCTATGTAGATATCAAGAGCAGGCGGGGTGAGAGAATTTGACAATTTAATAGATATGAGTGCATGTTCTGCCACATCACTCTACGTTGGTGGAGCCATTTGATTAGGTGAAGGCAAACAATCACTTGTGACAGAAACTGTGTATGCATGTGATTGCACGGCCCCATCACCAAAGTGTGTTAAGCGGGATCCAAATGATTTCAAGAATTACGGATTTTCAGATATGTAAAGAAGATACTCAAATCTTCCATCGAGAAATTCCCATTCAATTTCATCTTCGGGAAATTGGTATGCAAGATTATAATAGCATGTGTGAAACTGTTCAACGGATTCATCATGTGATTTTCGTAATTTCATAATTTATTTATTGATTTATTTAGAGTTAAAGTGATTGAAATCACGGTCTATCGTTGTTACCAGATGAGCAAGAGAATGAATAGAATTTTCAGCCAACGTGGCACACCAATGCAATGGGTGCCCTCGAAGCATGCAAACGAACAACATGTAGTTCATGTATTCTTCAAAGATTCCATGTCTTTTGCATGAGCCTACAATGTCGACCGCATGCCTAACCAAGGCTACATAGCCTCCACCATCATATGTTTTATGTGACAAGTTATCCAAGAGCTCTTCTGAGATTTCGAAGTCGTTTCCATAAGACATACACTCCGGAAGAGAAACTCTGTAGTTAGTCATGATGGATATGCAGAGATTCAAATCATATTTGACAACTCAGCTTTTCATCTGGCCCTCCTTCTAGTGCCAAAATGTTGACGGTGCTAGACCTGCCAACATGTCAGGGGATCTCCCTAGTAAGAAGTCCCAACTAGACCTCAGACCGTTTGGTGTAGGAGTCCCAACAGTGGGTTGTACGGTATCGCCTTGACCATGGTTTCACACAGAGGCAAGTAAAATGTCCCTATTGGTAGCAAGGGTGTGACATATGCAACAAGTCAAGGAAGGTGCATGAGCGGTTCCAACACATAGAGGGTGAGCTAAGTGCACCCCTTGGAAACCTGTGAAAGCATGGAGTTAAGAAGGGAGCACATGAGCTAAGATGCATCACCAAATGGAAGGTAAGTGAGCGAACAATCCAAAGTGATGGTTAAACCAACAAAACATTTCTGTAAGATTCATACATACATATACAAAAAATAGCTACACATGCATGCATAAGAAAACATATACATATATCATTTAGAGTAAACAAGATAGCTGAAATACAATATGACATATGCATGAAACATGTTGTCTCTATTATATTAAGAAGTGTAAGTTCCAGTCATACAATACAACCATGACCAACCACTAGTTCTGACAACGGAACGTTACAGTCACTGCCGCCTGCTCCTCCAAAGACATATATTAGCTCTGCACAGTGGAGAAGTCAAGGCTCATTATAATATTTTCCAAGCTTTCTCTAAGATGCTCCTATTGGAAGTTTGGCTGACCAAAATCCTATACAATGAGTTATGAGGGACTATATATAGCAAAGGGTAGGGTGGCCCTTGACATTCCCCTTTGTGACAGTTCACCTACACTCATGACTCTTCAACTACTCTATGACTATTACATTCAATTATCGACACTTGAACTTCCACTTGACAAGATGTTACATACAATCTACACATGTATCCATGTGAGATAAAATAGGCTTGAGCAAGCCATGCAAGACATCAATAACACTCAGACCGTTGTGGTAAGACCAAATCTTCAATATCCTTGCAATGATCAATGGTGGAAAACTGATGCCAAGCTTGGTCATCCGTGATGGTGTCCGTGCGCTCAATGGTGACATCCTGTTGAAAGCAAACTCTTACCTCCGTTGCATCTGGGTACACTGATATGGCCCCTCTGTCCAACTCATTTGATAACACATGCATCATCGTCTTGTGTGTGGCTGGAACAACAACATATTGATGCATAATGTCAGTGCTGATCTCCAAGTGTGTGGAAAAATGATGCCAAGCTTGGTCATCTGTGATGGTGTCCGTGTGCTCAATGGTGACATGCTACTGAAAGTGAACTCTTACCTTCGTTGCATCTGGGTACACTGATATACCCCGTCTGTCCAGCTCATTTGATAACACATGCATCATTGTCTTGTGTGTGGCTGGAACAACAACATACTGATGCATAGTGTCGGTGCTAATCTCCAAGTGTGTGTTGGTGACCATGTGCATCAACTTGTCGAAGTACATGTTCAGCTCCAATCGGACTTGCTTCTTGTCTTCACCTCGGTGAGTGTGCCAAATGGGTGGGATCGCATGCGTGTGCACAATGACATGCATACTGCTGAATTGTTTTGCATATGATCAACAACACTGCTAACCTTGTCTACTCTGTGCCAGCTATTGGGATGGATCTATAACTTGTTTGGGCGCAGTTTCATCCATCTGTGCATTTTGCGCCCCCTGCTATACCTGTTCATGTTGCAACTCGTTCTCTCTTCTGTGAAACTCTTATTCTTCCTTTAGTTTCTGCTTTAGCACATGCAAATCCTTCTCTGGTTCTCTCTATGCCTTCACGCGATCTTCATGTCGCACCATCATCTCATAGCTTTAATCTCTAAATCTGCTTTCGTCACAAGTGGATTTGCTTTGAATTCACAACTTTGCTCTACCTCTGTGTTGTTAGTAACCTTCCTCTTGCATTCGTTGTGTGCATGTGTGCTGCCTTATCCTACTACTGATGGTGCTACTTGCTTTGACACTACTTCCATTTCATCTTGATATCCTTGTCCATGAACAACTTGATGTCTTCACAGATAGGCAAGTTCACAGACACTTGATCGATTGCATCGCCACTTGTGCTCTGAACGGTGTCTTCGACTCTTCTCTCTTGTAATCCATTGTACCTGTGCTGCTGAGAGGTAGAAAAACACATGTGATACCTAGAGACATAATAACACCCATGGCAAGCAATCTATTAGTTGAAAACCAAAACAAACTGAAGGACTGACATGCAACATACCTGTGTGACTGTTTGTGAAGATTGCACAATTTTCACTGGGAGGCTGGGAGACTGACTGCCAAAACTACGCAAGGCACAGCCTGGGCTGTCAGGAGGCTGACTAACTACTGGAACTGCACAATCGGTAGTCCAGCCTGGCCTGCTGAGGATTAAAACTACACAATGCGCAATTCCAGTCAGTAGTGACATGCAACCAGCAAACTGCATTGCGTAGTTTCTAGGGCCAATAGGACAATGCCTCCAAGAATTGCGCAATGCAAGCCTGAAGGTCATTTCTGGGCTAGACTTGCACAATTTCTAGAGGGAAGGCAGAGCCTTTGCTTCCATAAATGCGTAGTGCTAGCCGGGCAAGGCACGGTCTAGGCCAAGGCAGCCCAGACCCGCCAACGGGCGACTGAAAACATGAGAAGTCTGAATGCATGGTGAAACTGAGTGCAAACAAGAGTGAATGATCATGCATGCAAATAGTGAGTGCAGGATTTAGAAAACAGGAAAACATGCATGTGTGTGAAGCGAGTCGCCACAACGACGACCGTCGGTGCAAAAACAGTGTCATGCATGCGACTGTTAGTGTCAGCGTTTTCACACTGCCATCAATGATAAAAATATTCTCTTTTGCATTTTCATGTTAGGAGTCCCATACTGATGAGTTTGCATTCCATTAGGTCTTGGATCCACTGATGGTGGTAATCACTTCAGTTTTTCCCTCATGATCTATACTTGCTGATCCTCTTTCATAGTTCAGTCATGGTTCATATTTACTCTGTAGTTCATTTCTAAATCTTAGGGTTTGGTCTCATTAGGTTTTAGGGTCCCACCATGGTCAAAATTTGATGATTATGTGCCAATAATGATCAAAAAAGTCATAGGTTATTATTTCGAAAGCCTAATGTAGTTCTCACCTCAAAACTTGTTTTGAGGTGAAAACAGAGTATTATTGTTTTTATCTTTCTTCATGATGTAATTTTATGTTTCCATATGTAATATTGGTTCCCAACTGCTCCTAAGCATCTGATGATGTTGCCAAGAACTTTCCACTACAAAAATCAAGTCATCATGAGCACTAATTCACCTGCAAAAGCAAAAGAGAAACAAGCACTAAAACCTTAAATTCCTCTCCCACTGAGCTAGGGTTGGATACACTTGGATGCTCTGAACAATTTTTTATATCATTTGTAAGCAGTTGGTAAGGAAATTAATAGGAGTTGCAACTATTTTTATGGGATACTTGTGGTATGGTGCTTTTGCATAGTTTCTTCTTCTATTATCAGTTTTTCACATGTTTTATGTATGCCACAATCTAATTCATTGCTTCTAGCTGGATGATATCAAGATAGATAAGTAGAATTCATTGTTTGCAGTGCTCTGCCTTGGGAAACCATTTAGTATTCTATGTTTTCTACTGTTTGAGAAGGATACATGATCTTTACATGCCCTCCTTAGCTCCTCACCAATCTTAGACCTCTCACCTCACTCAATTTCAAGTGTAAAAGCCTATACCTACCCTGCCCCATAGAACACCCTGTACTCTGACCTAATTTCCCAGACCCAAATTTCCTAGCTCCCTCTGATCCAGCAGAAAAACCAAATCCCCTGAGCTACTATACCTAGCCTAAAATCCCATCCGATTTAGTCATTTTGACTGAGATCCATAAAGGAGAGAGCCCTCACCCGACCTGGTAGGGCTAGCTACCAGGTTAAGCTAGGTTTGTGGTTATCCTAGGATTGCCTTCCTTTAGCCTGAGGTCAATCTAGGCACTAACATAGTGGCGACCATACTAGGGAACGATAGTCTTATGTTCCTTAGTAAAATGTATCAAGTTCAGATCTAATTGTTGATGGTGAACAACGATCAGACACCGGAAGGCTGAAATCATTCACTTGGAGACTCCAGTGTCGAAAAATCCCAAGCTTCAGAATTTTTATGGCAACTCTGCTCTTCAAGAACCAATAGCCTGAAGAATTTCTTGGTGAATTCATTATTATCAAAATGGATTTGTTTGCTCGAAGGTATGCTCCCATGAGCCGAGATCACATTCCAGGTTTCCAAAATAAAATTCCTAAGGTAGATTGGCAAAGGAATTTGCCTACGTTTAAAGATGATGATAGGAAAGATGTTGCTTTACATCTGGTTAGATTTCACATGCATATTCGCAAGTTGAAGGTTGATTTTCCTGAAGATTTCTTGATGAAGATATTCATGGCCACTCTGGAAGGTGAAGCCTGATCTTGGTATGAAAGTTTGCCACCTGCTTATATTTACTATTTAAAAGATTTTCATACCATGTTCTTTGAAATGTATAAAGAATCTTGTCCATCATTAATATTAGTTTAGAACTGTTGCAAACATGTCTATAGTTTTATTGAAAATCTTGAGAAAGTTTATGAAGATGATGACTTCATGGACGATGAGATCATGGAAGCCCTATATGAAAATCCATTTCAGTAGTATAAAGAGAGCTTAGAGGATACTTGTCAATATGCCCAAGAAAATTTGCAGCAAGTTCAAGATCTTAGTACAATTGAAAATGATGGAAGACAAGGTCTTATTTTAGATCTGATCATAGTAGAAGACATTATGCAGGAAAATAAAATTCCAATTTCAGGTTGTGATAAAGTCAAGTTGGTTATTCCAGATCTAGATTCAGATCGTGATGATTAAGGAATCATTGAAGCCTTCTTTGTTTTTTCCCTTCAACAACAGTCTCAAAAAGCTAGTCACTTCGTTACAAAAGATCATAATCAGCTTACAATAGCTTCTTCTTTGCTTGAAGATGAAGGAATTTTGCATCTTGATATTCAACAGGAATCATATGAAATGAATCAGCAATCTGAGGAAAATTTATATACTCCTTTGCTTGAAATTAATGAAGATATTCAACAACCCTGTGAATCTTTAGGAGGGAAAGAAGACAATTACTGTTTTAGCAAAAGAAAACCAAAAGTACCCTCTCCTCTATCTGAAGATGAGATAAATCAACTCCTGAAAAGTCATGTTACAGCCCAAGCTAATGTAGGTTTGCAGTGTTCACATAGTTAAGAAGGTGTTAGTGAAACTTCCTCCACTTTTGAAAATGATGATAGTCATGAAATTAGATTTATAGATCAACGAACAGATATTGTTTTCTTTCATGAAGATGATAGGGCTATTGTGTTTGATAATCTTGAAGAATTTTTTCTGTTTAAGAATGACTTAGACTATGAAATTGAGGAATATGAGCCTGAGAGAGACAATATGCCAGAATTCGAGTCAGAATTTCTCATGCTCGAGGAATTTACAGCCAACACTTAGATATCAAAAGCTTATACTTCTCTATGCCTTCCTATCAATCAGCAACCAACTATTCTTTCAGATCAGACTGAAGGGAGTACTTGTATTTTTGCTGCTAGATATCAAGACAAGCTAGTGCTTCAGGATTTTCAAGATCCCTTCGGCATTATTTTGCAAGCATTAGAGAAGATGAATGTTGCCTGGTTCATTAGCATATGCCTTGGTTTCAGTTGTTATTGTGAGTTTCCTACATGTACATCATTCTACCTGCTCGGGAAAGTGAGAGCAGAATTTCAGTAAGTAGCCATCTACTGGATTGGTTACATTGTAAGGCCAATTCACATGATTGTACATATTTCATCAGTAGGCAGGTGGTTTTCATCATGATTTGAAGCCCTCAAATCTCGATGGTCTGTTGCCATTAAAAAGCTTTGTAAGTACTTGTTTCAGTTAAGTAAGTCTTGAGTCATTTTTTTTAGTCATTTTCAAGACAGTTTCAGAGTCAGTTTGTGTCGTCAAGTTGTCAGTTTTCAGTCATGCATTTCAGTTTGTGTTTTTGACTCCATGCCTAATGGATAATGCTAATAGGTCTACGGTGTTCTTGGCACCTCTAAGGAGCTACCATCCCCATTGGAGCCAATGTTAGTGTCAGCTTTTTCACACTACCATCAGTAATCAAAATCTTCTCTTTTGCATTTTCATGTTAGGAGTCCCATACTGATGAGTTTGCATTCCATTAGGTCTTGGATCCATTGATGGTGGTAATCACTTCAGTTTTCCCCTCATGATCTGTACTCGCTTATCCTCTTTCATAGTTCAGTCATGGTTCATATTTACTCTGCAGTTCATTTCTAAATCTTAGGGTTTGGTCTCATTAGGTTTTAGGGTCCCACCATGGTCAAAATTTGATGATTATGTGCCAATAATGATCAACAAAGTCATAGGTTATTATTTCAAAAGCCTAATTTAGTTCTCACCTCAAAACTTGTTTTGAGGTGAAAACATAGTATTATTGTTTTTATCTTTCTTCATGATGTAATTTTATGTTTCCATATGTAATATTGGTTCCTAGTTGCTCCTAAGCATCTGATGATGTTTCCAAGCACCTGCCACTAAAAAAATCAAGTCACCATGAGCACCAATTCACCTGAAAAAACAAAAGAGAAACAAGCAATAAAACCCTAAATTCCTCTCCCACTGAGCTAGGGTTGGATACACTTGGATGCTCTGAACAATATTGTACATCATTTGTAAATAGTTGGCAAGGAAATTAATAGGAGTTGCAGATATTTTTATGGGATACTTGTGGTATGGTGCTTTTGCATAGTTTCTTCTTCTGTTATCAGTTTTTCACATGTTTTATGTATGCCACAATCTAATTCATTGCTTCTAGCTGAATGATATTAAAATAGATAGGTAGAATTCATTGTTTATAGTGCTCTTCCTTGGGAAACCATTCAGTATTCAATGTTTTCTACTGTTTGAGAAGGATACATGATATTTACATGCCCTCCTCAGCTCCTCACCAGTCTTAGACCTCTCACCTCACTCAATTTCAAGTGTAAAGACCTATACCTACCCTGCCCCATAGAACACCCTGTACTCTGACCTAATTTCCTAAACCCAAATTGCCTAGCTCCATCTGATCCAACAAAAAAACCAACAAATTCAATCCAAATCCCCTAAGCTACTATACCTAGCCTAAAATCCCATCCGATTCAGTCATTTTAATGCAGAACCATAAAGGAGAGATCCCTCTCCTGACCTGGTAGGGCTAGCTACCAAGTTAAGCTTGGTTTGTGGTTATCCTAGGATTGCCTTTCTTCAGCTTGAGGTCAATCTATGTACTAATGCAAGGGACAACTTGGGCTGTAAAGAGGCTGACTGACTGCTGGAACTGCACAATGGACAGTCCAGCCTGCCCTGCTGAGGACAGAAACTACATAATGCACAATTTGAGTCAGCACTGACATGCAACCAGCAAACTGCATTGCGCAGTTTCTAGGGCCAATAGGACAATGCCTCCAAGAAGTGCGCAATGCAAGCCTGAAGGCCAGTGCTGGGCTAGACTTGCACAATTTCTGGAGGGAAGGCAGAGCCTTTGCTTCCAGAAGTGCGTAGTGCTAGCTGGGCAAGGCACGGTCTGGGGCAAGGCAACCCAGACCTGCTAACGGGAAACTAAAAACATGAGAAGTCTGAATGCATGGTGAAACTGAGTGTAAACAAGAGTGAATGATCATGCATGCAAATAGTGAGTGCAGGATTCAGAAAATGGGAAAACATGCATGTGTGTGAAGTGAGTCGCCACAACGATGAACATCGGTGCAAAAACAGTGTTATGCATGCGACAACAATGATATGCGAATGAAAACTGAAATGGTGCATTTACAAGCTAACATACATCAAAACGACAACAAGTGCGCACTTAAATCAAGCAGACAACACTCACACAAAGCGAAACACAAAAAGCAACAGAAACGCAACACAAGACATGAAAAATGGGCTTACCCTGAAACAACTAAGTTGAATGTGCCGACGACTCCTAGGTGCAATGTGGGATGTCAGAGCTACAAGGTCGATGTGAGGAATGAGCTCTGTAGTGTCTGATTGATGAGTTTTGATAAGAAAGAGGTTATGATGCACATTCCACAAATCTAGGAAATGCGACACTTGGCAGGAGGTTTATGAAATGATCCTTGCATGTAACCTCCAATTGCTAAAAATTGATCCCTAAATCTAGTGATGCCTTTGAATGCTGCCTTGGGAAAAAATAGTCCATGCATGCAAATCAATTTTACTCGGTCCCAGAGAGAACTGGTTAAATTGAAGGCACATGCATCAGTCTACGAGCTTGGGATTGAAATATGCACTGTTCTTGGGTTGAGCAGAGCTGGCTGTCCTAGAGGGATTGCGCAATTTCTGGGAGGAACAAGTGACTGTCTCCCAGGATTGCACAATTTATGGGCTGAGCAGCTGTCCTGGGTCAGATTGCGTAATTTTCTCAAGGAAGCTTGTCTGACTGCATTGCGCAATTTCTGAGCCCAGTAGGCTGCCTGACTGATTTGTGTAATTTCTGTGAGCTGCTAGGCTGGCTGTCCCAAGGAGATTGCACAATTTTTGGGAGAAGCAGCTGACTGCTTCCCAGAATTGCGCAATTTCTGGGCTGAGCAGCAATCATGGGATGAGCGTGGTTCTAACTGCTACAACAGGTAGGTTTATTTTGGGAAGGATGTGGTATATTATCATGGAAAAATGTTGTCCAAATAGAGGGCTGACACTCCCTCAAGACAAATATTTTTCTTGTCCTCGTGCTAAAAGAATTGTGTCATTACCCCTCAAAGTGCCCCTGATGCCCATAGACGAATGTCTACATTGTCCCTTTTTGGTGTTGGTGCTACTTGTATTGTTGCATTCATTAATAACCTCATCTTGAGGCTTTTGTTCTTAGCCTTTAATTCGTTTTTCTACTGACACCAGTTGTATTCTTTTTTGGATACCACAAATTCTCTTATTTAAGTCTTTTATTCTCCACTTTCGATTTTTCATTTTCCTCCATTAGAGAGGCCATGTCTTGTGAACAATTCATTTGAGTTTTAATGTACCGCTCCAAGGCTTTCATCTCCTCAATAGTTCTCTTCTTTTTTTCTAATTTTTCTCCTCAATTTTCTTCATAGTGCTTTTAGTAGTACTCATAGGAGTTGTTCCTTTTTTTGTTTGGGGAATGTTTTTCACAATATCACCAAGTTGAATTATCTTCCTCATTAGTGCAGATGTATCATTTTGGAATATTTAATTTATCGTATGTACCTTTTGTTGATGTGGGATGTTGATGTTCCATCTCCTTGGCTTCCAAGGACTCAATATAGTCATACAATGTTTGTTGGTCCTGATCTATCTCCAATGTATTTGTTGAAGAGTATAGTTCTTGGTATTTTCGCCACATCAACAAAATCTTGCTCCTTTTTCTATTCACATTAGCTTTTTCTTGCCATGCTCTCCTACTATATGTGACAGGTTATTCCTTTGTGCTCATGTTTGTTTAGATTACAGTGGAGATATCTCAACTATTTCCTCTTCCCATTTTGGGGCTTCTTCCTCACTAATATTTTCAACAAACTAATTATCCTTGAGAAATTTATCACAATTCTGCTCATACTTCTCTAGTTCCCATTCTATGATTAACTTGATGAGGCCATGGAGATATAAACTTCTCTACTCATTTATGGGTGCTATTGAATCAAATTTTTCATTTTGGTGATGTTATGCAAGACATAATATAACACATTTATCATTTTGTCTACCCTAAAATGTTGCAATATTTTGATGTCATGTAATTAAATGAGGTTGAATCTTCCCTCACAAGTCCATACTTCTAAGCCAAGAAGGTTATTCATCCCAAGGATGTTTTAACTAGGTGTTCGGCATGCCTCTAATCCAATTAGGCTTTAATATTGATTTCTTAATGAACAATGTCCATGCCTTCCCCTCTAATTGGCTTGAAATTTTATAAATTAGAGCCTATGTATGTTCATGTTACCATTACTTATCATCGGTAATAAAGGGTGAATCAAGTTTAAGTGTACTCTTTGTATGTAATTTCAGTTGGTTGGAATTCAGTTAGTTGATGGTTTACTTAGAAAACACGACTAGGAATGAACCTCAATAGGTATGGTTGGCACAATTGACTAAGGAAGACAAGTCAACAATTTAGTCAATAGGTCAAGAATCAAGTTGGTAGAGCAGTTACCTTAGTCAAAGTCAATGAGCAATAAAGAAACTGATGAGAGTCAAAAGTCTACTGGAGCAGTCAAAGGGATTGTCGTTGAGTGCAAGTGCACAATAAACTTAGACTCATGGTTAATGGAGGTCAAAAGGGATCAACTATAATCAGGAGATGGTTATGAAATCCAAGATTGCTAGGAGATATCCAATGATATTTAGCCACTTGTAATGATTTGAGATGATTCAAATTAGGTTTTTTCCTATGCATATTAATTGAACATGATGTAAGGTTGATGAGATATATTGAGCTACTAAAAGTTGAGAGATGTAAAATGAATGCATTATTATTGGGTGTGGACTAAGGTTGAAATTCATTGTAGACTAGTTGTAATATTTAGTTAAGAATATATAAAAGCGATGGAGCTTAAAGGTTAGTTGGTTTTCCTTGTTAATGGTTTCCAAGGTTAAATATTTATGTGATGCATAATTATTTATGGTGTGTTATTGTTTACTTTTTTATTTTTAAGTTCTCTCAAGATCTTTTAAGGTTTATGTTAAATTAAGCTTCTAGTCTAATTTGGATGTCTAATAGTTTCCATATTCGAAATTTCTACATTTGTACTATAAATTAGGTGCCTTAAGCCGAACATGTTGTATCAAAGATCATTTACATTGTAGAGGGATGTCTCAACTATTAAATATTGATGATATTTAACCTAGATCTTGTAGCATATACAACCCTTTAATTCCTAATTAAAGTTGCAAGGTATCTAGACTGAACCTCCTAGATCAAATTAAGGAAGTGGGGCTATGGAGATTCCTCTACTTGCAACCATCTTCAAACTTATTTTTGAGTCTATCATCATTTTCTACTCATTGAAGACTTTCCGATGATATAAACTTGCCCCATTCCAAGTCCAAGGTATCAAGAGGTGGCCCTTACAAGCTTTTATACCAACACCACATCAACATGTTCGTACATATGATATGTGGTAGATAACATGGCAACTAGTCCCACATGTCACCTCAAGGATCTGCCTTGGTAGCACTAGGGCCACTTGGCCATCCCATGCCATTTATCGATCCCCACACAAATTACTTTTACACTTATTGATAAGGGGGGTTATGACTTAAATTATTTATATTTATTACATTATTCTTATTTTAAATAATCGGGCCAAATTTCAATGAGGATAAATAATAATTTATTATCCACTTCTTGGCTTCATCCACCATAAAATTTATTATTTACTATTTATATCCAAGTTAAAATATTTGGACCACTTTTCTAGAACAGATATTTTTTTAATATTTCTTTTCGGCCCACCATGTGAAGAGCAATGGAACTTACCCTTACCTTTGCACATCTTTACCTTCGCGTAGGTTTTACCTCTGTACTTCCATAACATTTAAATTGCACTTGAAGTTCTGCACTTTTTAAATTGTACTACCAATGTTTAGTCTATTTCAATACTTGTGTAGAAAGCCCTTCCGCATAAACAACCCTTCGCAAACCATACTCTTCCATGCTTCTTCTTTACCTAGTTGATTTTTATACTTGTCAAAGGCAGATTATATTGTTTTTCATTTTGGTAAAAAAGCTTTGACTTTCAATTAGTTTTTAAATTTGTACACAGATTCTATGAAATTTATTAATGTTTTGAAAAAATAAATATTAAACTGAATATTTTGAAAACTAAAAACTAAATTTTTAATCTTTAAAATGTAAATTGTTTTTTTTCTAATTGGTTGATGACTAATTTTATGTGGTTTTAAATTGAATTGTGACATATAAAATTATATTAAAAAATGAAAAATATAAAAAACAATTATATTTGCCAAGTATCATAATAATGATTGTTATTTCAAACTTTACATAACATAATGCCATGTGGATAGTGTTGAAATATGTAACTAGTTTCAATATTCATAATGACATATGTAATCATGATTTTGTGTATTTAATGTAATGATTGTTGGAAAATGTAACAATGTTCGGTCTTCATTAATGCGCTTGAGTCATCATGAAGTGTACTTGTCAAAAGAATAAAGAAAATATTTTTTATTATTGTAACAATGACTTATTAAAGCATGGGTTTCATGCTTGGGTCATCATTATATCAGTCAAAGTCCCCATTGTGGACTGCTAGGATTAATATTGAGTTTATAGAGTCATTGTACATTCAAAGAGACCCTTCTTGGGCTTTTGAATCATGTAAAAAGGTTTAGTCTTGAGTCAAATATGATTTATGTATCCTCCACATCAAGTCAGCCTAAGAGAGATCAAGTTGACATAAGGACCCGAATTTCACCCACAAGAAGCCTATAAATACAAGCTAGTTGAAGTCATTTGGAGCACCATCTCTTAGGCTAGTTCGATATCTCAAGAGTAGCTGGAGAAGTGTGAATTATGTTGTTGGGAAGCAAAAATAAGTGTGAGTTTGGGGAAGTCTAAGGAGAGGAAGAAAATCGAACTTTTGGTGACTCTCTCTCTTTGTTTCGTGCTTTGAATTGGGAGATCAAAGTCTTCCAAGTTTCGTTGTTGCCGGAAGCTACTTGTTGCTAGAAGTTGTTGCCTAGTTGAAGTTGCCGGAAGGGGTCAAAGATCTTGGAGGCTGACTTGGTGTGGAGGGAAGGTTTGGTCTTGGTCTAAGGTGAATAGTCTCAAAGAATACTATTGAAAGGAAGAATTATCTTGACTGTCTTTTCCCCTCGAGGGGGGTTTTTCCCTAGCATAGTGCCTATATGTTATGTCTTTTGTTTTGTGATCTTCATACACACATAATATGGTGATTTATTGATGAAAGATAAGATAATAAAGAAGTAAAATAAGCCAACACACTCACAAGTAACTATCAAGAAAGGAGAATCAAACCCTAATATAACTACTTTGATTTTCCAACATGGAATTAGAGCTAAGATCAGTGTAGAAATTCCCATTGCAGATCAACAAATTATGAAATATACTAAAACACAATACAAGATCTACTTCTACAACACTTTATGGAAGCTTAATTGAATTGAGCAAGATCAAGAGAACACATATAACTGAGAATGAGAAATCAATCACACATAACACAGAAGAAATAACCCAAGGAAAGCCTCAGCCTAAAACCCCATTCTCTGTATTATCATATAAGTGGAAATCTGTCCCGATTATACAAAGCATTAGCTCACAAGCTATCTTTCTCTCAGTACAATCCCTCTGCAGCTCATAGATAGTCAAAGGCTTCTCAAAAACCTTCTCCTCTGCCCTCCAAGCCTCCTATTTCCTTGCACAGTTTCTCCTGGGGTCCAATGCTGCCACCTGTGTGAATTGGCCTCTTCACACACTCACTAACCTCTGATATAACTGCGCAGTCCTGAAGGAGATAATTCCTTCTGCATGGACGAGTTTCCTTTATAGGAAAAATCCTCCAACTGATAGTACACTGTCCTTTCCTCTGATCTCAACTAGGTCTCTGACTGAACTGACATGCACAAGTTATTTATGAGAGAATATTGAGCTATCTGAAGTGTAGCAGTTACATGCATGCAAGCATTAACTAACTAAACTCACAATTAATTCTACAAACTGTTAGAACTAATCTAACTGGACTTGACTCAGTTAACTGAGCCAACTAATTACAACTCATCCTTATCTCGTTAACTGATGGATAAATTTCTCAATCAATGGAGAAGTTGTTGCATGTCCCCACATAGACTTCATGTTTGATTTTCTACAACTAATTAACTCAAGATGAATTAATTAATTATTTTACAAACATCTGCTAAGATCAAATTCGAATTTTACTTCTCAATTTTAGTTCAGGGACTAACTAAAATTGGAATCTATCCCGAAATTCTATTTATAGCAACACTATTTTTAGCACTTCCATTTTTCATTCCTTTTTGCTATGTCCAACATTGGTACCCGAATTGCTATTTATAGCAATGCTAATTTTAGCATTTCTTGTTGCCATTTTCAACACTCCCTCTCAACAAGAAAGGCATTTAACTCGAACCTGATCTTGAACCTTTGGAATGTTTTGCATGCAACACTTCTCCCAAGTGTTATTGCTCTAGCAACTCTAGAAACAAAAAAACTCCCAACTGACCTCCTTGTTGGGCTAGAAACATCCTTTGATGCTAAAGCTTCCTCTGTCGCTGACAAGTTCTCCCTCTGTGACCTCTGAGCTGCTGCAACACTCCATGCATCTCGCACCATTGCAAACCTCTCTGTGCCATCCTGCACTAGTGCAACACTCCTGTGCCTCTCACATTGTTGCAACCTACTAGCTCTGCACTATCTTGGGATTCTTGCACTGTAGCTCTCTCTACCACTCCATCCGCATCTGCCTCTACCCACTCAGCCAGTCTTGCTACTCCTCGTTGGGGCTCCCGTAGCAAGGTCTAATCTAAGAGGCTGGGTACCTCAAAGATCCTGCCCCTATTTCAGCCTTCTTGGGACTATCACGTCACATTGCCCCACTTCCCAACTGGAGGTATGGATGCATGTGATCCCTCTGTCCACTTGGCTTGAAATTTCCACCTATTGGAGGTCTCTACATGAGTGGATTCCTCCACTCGGTCTCCTCTCGGCTTCTCCTGTTGTGGCTACTCCACAACCTCTTGAAGTTGCTTCACCAATTGTGGCTCCTTCGCAATTGTCTAAGACTTCTTCTGGCGTTGCATGTTGAGAGGTAATTTACTCTCCCTCTCAACCACCAAGTATCTAACCTTTGTCTTGCTCCTTAAGGCTTTTCATGCATCTTGTACCTCAAGTGCATACATGTTCTTGGCTAGCACACCAATCTATTTCATCTTTCCCGCTATCACGAAATTTTCTAGAAAAAGAGCTGATTTTAAATTAGCGATATCTCCCTCATCCGAAATCCGATACAGCCAATTTTGTTTTTGAATTTGGGTCTTTTTCCGCAAGGAATCCAGATCTGCTATTTTTTTTTTTGAAAATTTTGCACAAAAATGTTCATATGTGCTCTGAAAAATCGCGGCCCAAAACTCGAAACTTCGAAATCTCCTCTATTGTATACTATTCTTCTCCTTTGATCACCTTTACTTCGATAACATGTAGAAATTCCCACTGTAGATCAACATATTATGCAATATACTAAAACACAATACAAGATCTACTTCTACAACACTTTGCGGAAGCTTAATCGAATTAAGCAAGATCAAGAGAACACATATAACTGAGAATGAGAAATCAATCGCACATAACACATAAGAAATAACCCGGGGAAAGCCTCAGCCTAAAACCCCAATCTATGTATTATCATAAAAGTGGAAATCTGTCCGGATTACACAAAGCATTAGCTCACAAGCTATCTTGCTCTCAGTATAATCCCTCTGCTGCTCATAGACAATCAAAGGCTTCTCAAAAACCTTCTCCTCTGCCCTCCAAGACTCCTATTTCCTTGTGCAGTTTCTCCTGGGGTCCATTGTTGCCACCTGTGTGAATTGACCTCTTCACACACTCACTAACCTTTGATCTAACTGTGCAATCCTGAAGGAGATAATTCCTTCTGCATGGATGAGTTTCCTTTATAGGAAAAATCCTCCAATTGATAGTACATTGTCCCTTCCTTTGATCTCAACTGGGTCGTTGACTAAACTGACATGCATGAGTTATTTATGAGAGAATATTTAGTTATGTGAAGTGCAGCAGTTACATGCATGCAAGCATTAACTAACTGAACTCACAATTAATTCTACAAATTGTTAGAACTAATCTAATTGGACTTGACTCAGTTAACTGAGCCAACTAATTACAACTCATCCTTATCTCTTTAACTGATGGATAAATTCCTCAATCAATGGATAAACTGTTGCATGTCCCAACATAGACTTCATGTTTGATTTTCTACAACTAATTAACTCAAGATGAATTAATTAATTATTTTACAAACAACTACTAAGATCAAATTCGAATTTTACTTCTCAATTTTAGTTCAGGGACTAACTAGAATTGGAATCTATCTTGAAATGCTATTTATAGAACTTCCATTTCTCATTCCTTGTTGCTATGTCCAACACTGGTACCCGAATTGCTATTTATAGCAATACTATTTTTAGCATTTCTTGTTTCCATTTTCAACAATCAGGAAGAGTCGAAGATCACTTTGTTGGCATGGATTCTCCATCTATGATGAACTACATAAGAATATGTATCAAAGGAGTCATCTTCTCATGTAGTGGAATTGGGTGACAACAATAGCTATGTTGTTAGAGGCTAAGGATCTACATCGTTGAATCTAGATAATGGATTGAAGCTGCATCTCAACAACATTCTATATGTTTGAGGTTTGAAAAAGAATTTGCTATCTATTTCTTG
This sequence comes from Pinus tabuliformis, assembly GCA_031772625.1. NCBI lineage: Eukaryota > Viridiplantae > Streptophyta > Pinopsida > Pinales > Pinaceae > Pinus > Pinus tabuliformis. Next base: position 660,862,816 of record CM062810.1, on the reverse strand, counting down.
TTTAAAAGATAAAGGGGAAATAATTTCTTTTGTTGATGGAAAAGTATTGGTCTGGGAAAAAAACTCTAGCATTGATAAAGCTAGGGTTATTAGGGTTCGTGAAGGAATTCTTTATAAGGTCATTACTCCACCTCCCCAAGCTTTGTTTCATATGGAAATAAGTGCCATTGAGCTATGGCATAGGAGGTATGGTCATCTACATTATAAGGTCATCCCTACTCTTAGTCAATTGGTTCATGGTATTCATAATATGAAGCTAGATCATGAAGGTGTGTGCAAGGGATGCTCTTTGGGAAAACATACAAGAAATCCATTTCATAATAGTGAAACTAGGTCTAAAGAGATACTAGACCTCATCCATTTCAATGTGTGTGGGCCCATGTCTGACAAATCACTTGGAGGTCATCTCTATTATGTGAAACTCATTGATGACCATTCTATAAAGACATGGCTCTACCTCCTCAAAACAAAAGATGAAGTATTTGATAAGTTCAAGGAGTTTAGCATTGAAGTAAAAGTCTGAGGTCTAACAATGGTGGGGAATACACTTCTAAGGAATTGATTGCATATTGTAAGGAAGCAGGTATTAAGAGGGAGCTCATTATTCCCTATTACCCCAAACAAAATGGATTGGTTGAAAGGAAGATAAGGTCAGTTGAAGAAGGCATTCGAACTATGCTCCTTGATCAAGATCTACCAAAGTTCTTACGGAGAGAAGTAGTGATGACATCTGTATACATTCAAAATAGAAGTCATGATCATAAGAGTCTTGATAATACAACACCCCAAAGAAGTATTCATAGGAAAGAAGTTGAGTGTGGATCACCTCTGAATCTTTGGATGTCGAGCATATATCCATGTTCTGAAAGACAAGCAAAAGAAGTTGGACTCTATTAGTATCAATGGAATATTCGTTGGTTATAGTATTTCCTCAAAAGCATATAGAATATACATAAAGGAAGGAAGACACATTGAAGCAAGCAGGGATGTCATATTCGATGAAAAACAAGCATAAAAGAAATCAAAGGATATTCCTATTGATTATGATGATGAATAAGTTCCCATATTTGAAGAAGAAGAAGTTCATCATGAAAAATCTACTACAAATCTTTAAAAAAAAGGACCAAGTGAGCCTATTCAATCAGTGGTCATCCCAACCACAAGGAAGAGGCCAAATTGGTTGAAATCTACATTAGAAGATGTTTAAGGACATGAAGTTGTGAAAGGTTCCTTTAGGGAAAGTAAGAAACCAAAGAGATATTTTGGCTATGTTGCATATATGACAAAGTTAATTGAAGTCGAACCATCTACATTCAAGGAAGTTGTGCATGAAGAGGTTTGGAAGAAAGCAATGCAGGAATAATATCTCTCCATCACGAAGAATGGGGTTTGGGATATCGTTCCTAGACCTAGTGACAAATTGGTTTTCACACCTAAGTGGATCTATAAGATCAAACATGTTGTTGATAGAAGTATAGACAAGTACACAACAAGATTTGTTGCAAGGGGTTTCTCTCCAAAGGAAGGCATTGATTATGAAGAAACCTTTGCACCCACAACAAGGTACACTACCATTAAATCATTGGTTTCATTGGCTGCTATAATGGGGTGTAATATCCATCAAATGGATGTTAATACCATATTTTTGAATGAGAACATTGATGAGGAAGTGTACATCGAACAACTCGTGGGATTTGAAGTTAATAGTAGGGACTCTCATGTTTGTAGACTTAATAAGGCCCTATATGGTTTGAAGCAAGAACCTAGGGCACGGTATGCAAGTATGGATGCATCCCTACTTAAAATTTGGTTCTTGAAGAGTTATGTTGATCCGAATCTCTACATCAAGGTCATGAATAATGAGCCCGTCATTATTCTACTGTATGTGGATGATTTATTCATCATAGGTGTAGAGTGAAGAATTCAAGAATGAAAGAAGATGATGGAAATTGAATTTGAAATGAAGGATCTAGGAATGATGCACTATTACCTAGGTCTAGAAGTATGACAAAGACCTGGGGAGATATATTTGGGGAAAGGAAACTACATCATCAAGTTATTGTAGAAATTTGGGATGATGGATTCCAAGTTGATGACTACTCCTATGATCACCAACCTCAAGAAGTTGAGGGGCTCTGAATCTAGTCTCATGGATCCTACCTCATATCGATAGTTGGTGGGTTCCCTAATGTATCTGGTAAATACTAGGCCAAATATATGTTTTGCACTGAAAATTCTTAGTTAGTTTAAGTCGGAACCTCATCATGATCACTAGATGGCTACCAAGAATATATTGAGGTATCTTCGTGGCACTATAGATCATTGCCTAAATTATGATAGTAAGGAAGTTAAGCTAATTGGCTTCATAGATTCTTTTTGGGGTGGCGGTGAGACCAATGGAAGGAGCACTATCGAAGGACGTTTTATTCTGGGAGATGTTATGATCTCATGGATGAGTAGGAAGTAATATCCTATTGCATTGAGTAGTGCCGAGGAAGAATATGTGGTTGCATGTGAAGTAGCAAAGGAGGTTGTTTAGTTAAGGAAGCTTCTGACAGATTTGTTTGAGAAATCTCTGGGTCCTACTGTGATTAATTGTCACAATCAAAGTTGTATTAAGATGTTCAAAGATCTCGTGTTTCATGCTAGGATGAAGCATATCAAAAATAAGTTCCACTTTATTAGGAACTTGGTGCAAGATGGGATTGTGAAGTTGGAGTATGTATCGAGAGATGGACAGGTAGCAAACATACTAACAAAGGCTCTTCCTAATAATAAGTTTGAATATATAAGGAACCTGTTTGGTTTGGTAGATGTTTCTAATTGTATTGATGATAAGAGTGTGGAAGAGATTTGTTAAGGCTTTTCATGTGAAGCATTTCCTGGGAAAACATCTAGCCCGCACTTTGTGTTGATGTCTAGATCTTAAAGTTGGAAAGGTGGTGTTGGTTATTGAGCTCTGTATTTGGATACACACCTGGATCTTTGGGTTGGTGGTTAGGAAGTAAGCCTAATGGTACCTAGAGGGGATGAAAGCTTGATTCCACCTTATTCCCACTTGGATATATTTCCTTGGTCAGAAATATAGTCCATGGCATTGTGGTGCCTAAATTGTTGAGAGACTAATGGATAGATTGTCTTGGTGACGAATATAGTCTGTGGCATTGCGGTGCCTAAATTGTTGAGAGACCAATGGATAGATTTCCTTGGACAGGAATCTAGTCCATGGCATTGCGGTGCCTAAAGTTATTCATGGTTCATATAGTTTGAGATCTTCCATTGTATTTGTACATTATGAATATCTCTCTAGTTAAGAAGGAGTTTTGGAAAATGTGACTATACTCGGTCTTCATTAATGTACTTGAGTCATCATGAAATGTACTTGACAAAAGAATAAAGAAAATAAATTTTATTATTGTAACAATGACTTATTAAAGCATGGGTTCCATGCTTGGGTCATCGTTATATTAGTCAAATTCCCCATTGTGGACTCCTAGGATTAATATTGAGCTGATAGAGTCATTGTACATTCAAAGAGACCCTTCTTGGGCTTTTGAATCATGTAAAAAGGTTTAGTATTAAGTCAAATATGATTTATGTATCCTCCACATCAAGTCATCCTAAGAGAGATCAAGTCAGCCTAAGGACCCTAATTGGATCCACAAGAAGCCTATAAATACAAGCAAGTCGAAGTCATTTGGAGCACCATCTCTCAAGCTAGTTCAATATCTTAAGAGTAGCTGGAGAAGTGTGAATTCTATTGCTGGGAAGCCAAAAGAAGTGCGAGTTTGGGGAAGTCTAAGGAGAGGAATAAAATCGAACTTTTGGTGCCTCTCTCTTTCTCCGTTTTGTGCTCTGGATAGGGAGATTAAGGTCTTCCAAGTTTTGTTGTTGCTGAAAGCTATTGCCTAGTCAAAGTCGCTGGAAGGGGTCGAAGATTTGGGAGGCTGACTTGGTGTGGAGAGAAGGTCTAGTCTTGGACTAGGGTGAAGAGTCTCAAAGAATACTATTGAAAGGAAGAATTATCTTGACTGGGTTTTCCCCTCGAGGGGGATTTTTCCCTGACATAGTGCCTATGGCTTGTGTCTCTTGTTTTATGATCTTCATACACACATAATATGGTAATTGCTTGATGAAAGATAAAATAATAAAGAAGTAAAAGAATCCAACACACTCATAAGTAATTATCAAAAAAAGGAGAATCAAACACTAATATAACTACTTTGATTTTCCAATAATGATAAAAATAAATTTATTATTGTTATTCTTGAGGCATGGGTTTCATGCTCAAGGAAATTTATTTTATAGGTAAGTCAAGAGAGTTATTGTCATGTATGAAAGACCCTTCTTGGGCATGCTACATATTGTAGAAGGAATTTATTTGAGCCAAAATAGAGTCAAAAGACCCTCCAAGACCCTGTCATGGTGCAAAGATCAAGTTGGCCTACTCAAGTGGACAAGTCAGCCTTAAAGAAGAAATTTGTACCCCTCAAAACCTATATATAAGAAGGAGCTCTACCTCATTTGGACACACACACAAGTTTGATCTCCTCAAGATATAAGTTGAAAAAGGATGGAAAAGAAGAGCAAGAGCAAGATTGAAGTTTTGGGCCTCTCTCTCTCTTGTGTTAGGGTTTTTACAATCGTTAGGCAAGTCAAAGTGTTGTTGGGCAAGTCGAAGTGCTATTGGGCAAGTCAAAGTGTTGGGAAGAAACTGCTGGGTCGAAGTTCTAGAAGAAAATATTGGGTCAAAGTTCTAGAAGAAACTCCTGGGTCAAGGTTCCAGAAGAAACTGTTAGGTCGAAGTTGTAGAAGAATTTGCTAGGAGGTCAAAGTTGTAGAAGAATTTGCTTGGGGGGTCGAAGTTGCAGAAGAATTTGCTGGAAGTTGAAATTGCGGAAGTACATGAGGACAAAGTTGCTGGAAAAGAGGAAATATTTGACTTGGTCTTGGAGGTTCTTGGTCAAGGGTAATAGATCTTGGAATTCATCAATTGAAGTTCTATAAGAAGAGAATATTTCTTGTGGGTTTTCCTCTTAGTTGGAGAGGTTTTGGCCCTAGTTGATCGCCTATATCTTGTGTCCTCTTGTCTTATTGTTCTTTATGGTTTGGTAGTTTTTTGATGAAGAGAATAATAATAATAATCAAGTGAAAGAAGATGATATTCAAGTTAGGTAAAAAAACATCACAAGCAGTTATCAAAGTAAGAGAAATCACCTAATGTTGTTGTTGTTGCCCCTAGATTTATTAACATGGGATCAGAGCTAAGATGACTACATCAAGTAAAGACATTTTCTTCCATGGCTAAAAGAAAAGGAAAGTTTGGAATATTTGTTCCTCATAAAAAGAAGTAGAAGGATATGTCAAAGATCCAATGCTATGGCTGTAAGGAATATGGGCATTACAAGAGAGATTGTTTGAAATTAAAAAAGGACAATAATAGGAGAGAAAGAAATGAAGCTCATATAACCTAAGAAGTGGAAGAACCTGATGAGAAGAAGTCCTAAGGGATTTATCTTCACTATTAGGGTTTCTCTATAACAAGGAGAAGTGGGAGGTGAAGGGACCTCCACCATGGTAGTCAAGATGAGAAGCATTATGACTAGATACATCTTAGTAGAATATGACATCATATTAGAAGCATGCAGTTGAAGAAAGAGCTTATGACATATTTAGAGAATCTTGAAAGAATAGATGAAGTAGAAGTCTACATGGATGTAACAGCCATCATATAAAGGAAGTAGCTCTTTGTAACCTCATTGAAAGCATATATAGTGCATATGGTTGAAAGAAATTCATCTAGCATGATAGAATGAATTCATCATACATCATCATCATGAGAAAGAAGATTTTTTCGGATGGGGATAATCTAGATTCTCTGTTGGAATCTTCATTAAAAGGTTCACATTTACCTCGAAGAAGCAAGTGTCTCACTGATCATTCCACCTTGTGTGGGATACATTGTTTAGAAGGATGATAATATCGTGGTAGGCAAGTGCAACATGTCAACATAATTGAAGTACTTTCAATCAAGGAAAGGTAGCTACTAAAGAAATTCTAGATGACCAAAAGAAGAAAAAGCATGATTGAATATGAGCATGATGGAAAAATAAGAATCTCTTCTTGATACATAAAGGTATACACCTTGAACTAGTTCACATATTGATAATATGAAGTCAACATAATATGTCCTCATATGGAATATGAGGTGGTTGACATGATGAAGGAACTATGGATGGAAGTTCCTGGGAATCAATATGTGAAGAGAAGAAAGAAGAAATCATGAAATATGCAACTATAGTCACGAAAGAAAAGATAAGAAATCAACATCCGATGACTAGAAGAATTGGTTGTGACATTTCCATAAAGAAGGTATGAAGACCTTGAATAAGTTTGTAAAGAAAGGAGACCCTTGACATATGAAGTCTTGGAGATGTGTTTATGAATGTGTAGGATGTTGATGTTGCAACTAAGCAATATGTCATGATGAAAGGCCATAAAAAAGATAACTTTGATTTGATCTTCATTTTTATTTTTGAACAACGTTTGGATAGGTTGGTATATAGCTATGGAAAAGAGAGTTGTAGATGTCACCTACAACTAGCACTCATGAGATTGGATGGAAGATCCTGAACATGACGTGGAAAAGGTAGCAGTATGAAGAAAAACCAGATGTGGACTAGAATATCACTTTTAGATGAAAAGAAGGATGACATGGCTGATTTGGTTTGTGAAAGTGATGGATGGATGATGCCCTATGAAAGATGAAGGCTCCATAATAAAAAAGATAAAATTCATGACATCGAAAGTGTAACACCCTCCTCCCACATATACCTAAGTAACCGACTGACCAGGGTAAATATGCGACGAGAGGCTACTGTAATGGGATTCAACCTCCTAGGTGACCTTAAGGAAGTGGAATCGATGGAAACACATCACACAAACCTTCCACAGCAGCAACATAACTCCTAGAAGCCAACCCAACCACTTAGGTAACCAACCCTTGAGACCAAATGAAGTTTTAGATCATTTAACCCCTGGTCGCTCCCTTGATATGGACTAGCATGTGTCCAGGAGGCTCTAGACGCTCCCACAACATGGGTATGCACGTGTCTAGGAAATTTTCTGCCCAGTGTTGTGCTTGCGTCTCTGGGATTTGAGCCACTTTTTCAGGCCTAAATCCCAAGTCACTACCTAGATCTCAATGACACTTTTAGAACTAAAAGATAGCAACAAATAAGGATGCAAATGCAAATACTTGAATGAGAACTTGATTGGACCCCTACTAGCCATGACAAGAATTTCATCAAACATGTCGCAAATATGTAATCTACATGTTTAAACAACATAGCTGAGCATAGGGGTCTCATACTTATCTAAGAATTTCTAAGAAACATTGTTACCATAGATAAATGAAAACATGAGGAGAGACATACATCATCATAGTGATAAGACATACCTATAACCAACATAATAACAATATAAATACCAAGGATACATCAACCAAAGAATACACATAATAATTAGTACATTTACACATAAGATGTCAAGGAAAGAACATCTTATTAATGAATGCAAAAACCAACCCGGGATGGGACTACCATGTTCCACCCGACCATAGAATGGTTGAGCTAATTCTCTCATCATCCATTCACCCCTGTACCATATTCGAAGCATGAATGTGGGACTCAAACCAAAAGAACCAACCAAGGCATCCTGAGTCTCCATCACATCACCCTCATCCATAGAAACCAGGCTTCACCGCAATCCCCACTGGATCATTAGGCCAACAAAATAAACATGTAATAATAGGCTTTACCATGATCTCCACTAGATCACTAGGCCAAAACAAGCATGGATGCAACCAAATTTCTCCACCTACACTGTGAGGAATTTTCCTGTCTCCTAGTCTCTCAGGCTTTATCGCAATCCATAGTCTGATCCAGGGATCACTAGGCCCTAAACTGAGACTCCACCCTATAGGCTTTACCATATATCTTGCCATTCATCGACAAGGATTCCTAGGCCTAATAAAGGGAAACCACCTCTAGGCTTTACCATATATCCCACCACTAACCGGTTGAGGATTCCTAGGCCCACCGAGGCATATAATACCTGACTTTATTGCAACCCACAGTCCGGTTCAGGGGTCACTAGGCTTTACCACTATCCACAGTTTGGTTCATGGATCACTAGGCCATGTGTTGTTTGATTTAGAGATCCACCTCGCTCAACTTCAAATCCATTCGACAATCGAACTCAACCAAAACATGAGAACCTCGTCACACCATCGCTATCTGGAATGGAAAGGCTAGGCTGAAAACTCAACCACACCTGGAGAAACCCATGCCATAATAACAAAGAACCACATACAACACCATGCATGCCAAAGCTAGCAAGGAAAACACACTTGCAAATCTATACCTGCAAAGAATTCTGTTGTAGCTACTTGATCCTGCTCTTCCTTGCTTGCTCCTTCCTTCCTCTTGCTTCCTTTGCCTTTCTTGATCCAATGTCAAAGTGATCCAAGAAACTCTAAGTGTCCTAGAGTGAGAGGGAGAGAGAGAATAATGAGAGAGATCCAAAACTCAACTGATAAAAAGTGATACTGACCAAGCCTGCCCACTGATCCTCATAAACCTTTTTATCCTCCGCAAGGGAGAAGGGTTCTAACTAGGCTCCTCTAGTATGGATGGATTTCTTCATTGGGCAGTCAAAAAGGTGTGAAATCGGAATATTTATACACTGGTAGTCAGACTTAATATACTGCTTCATCGGCATCAACAGCTGCTTCTTCGACTGCTTAATCTAGAGCATAATCGACCGCTGCTGGGTCGACTATCTGCAGGATCTGCTTCATCTGCTTCCAAAGAAGGCTGCTGGATTTACACTACCGCTCGTATATGAATATCACTAGAACCTCTCTCATCATCACTAGGAAACATATTTAATCCTATCATTCCCCATAGCCATAGACCTATCATTTCCCATAGAAAGCTTTATGTCTTTTCTTACAAGGGGCATACAGCGAATCCCCTATGCGAGAGGCCAATGACCAAGGCGAGGGGGCTCTCTGTATCAGTTGAGCCTGCTTGCGCATCCAGAATCGTATCGGCGAGGCTCGGCCAGACCAGAAGGTGATACGCGGTATCCCAAATTTCGAAAGTGTATCCTGGGCAAGGCTCAGCCGGAATAGGTAATGTACCAGCCTATTTAAGCAAGTGTGATTCAAGTGAATGCTGTCTGGAAGGCTTGTCCAAAAGCTCTTTAGTCAAGCTATGTGGGGCAAAGGTAAGTCGTGAAGGTGGTTCAGTTGGTAAAGTTATGTGGACTGGAAGGTAAAGGGGAAGGGTAGGATAAAGGGTGAAAGGAAGGGTAAGGTAGTGTGATCCCGGTCCTGAGAAGAGGGTTCGGCAATCTCCCCATGAGCAGCGGGTATTAAATTTAGATGCATGATAGGAAATATACATATATAGGAGGTGAGGTTGCAAAATTAGGTTAAAGAAGGTTCATAGGCAGACCCCTTGCTCAAGTTTCTCTTTCCTTTTACCCCCCATGAGGCCTCTATTTTCTTCATTTTCCATTATTTTCCTTTAATTTCCTCCTCACATGCAACCTGTGACCTTTCACCTTCCTTTTCTCCTAATTTCTTTTATTTTCATAAATAAATGTGCCAAAAATTCCATTTTACCTTTCCAAATTCTTAGCCATTGTCATTGTCAATTTCCTTAGCCATAATAAACCAAATGAGCACCCACACTAGGATGTCTTGCCCAACATTATGCTTGGAATAAGTGTCCCATCAACCATGGTTATTATTTTTCCTTTATTAAGTTTTATTACATGAAATTTTCAACAAGGCTGTTAAAAAACCCTCCCCCTTGGGGGAGACCGTCCTCAGTGTTAAACCACACCTATACCTTAGCAAAACCGTTGAAAAGAAAACATACTGCACATGGAGATTTATAACATATCTTGATGTAGTATTTACAATGATCAGCCTGTTGAGAAGCAAACCAACATGGCAACATAAAATCATAATAATGTGACACCCATATTTCTTATTGGAGATTTATAACTTAGTTCATTGCAGTATTTACATCCACATAGATATGTACATATACCAAACATCACCAAAACATGTATCAAAAACATATACCAAAGAAATATACCAAATCATCTGCTCAACAAGTGAATGAGGAAGGATACGTAGCCTGCATATGATCTTCCATCTCCCATGTAGCTTCATCGGACCCAAAGTTCTTCCACTGCACTTAACCTACTCGATTGCTCAGTTTCAAAGCATGATCACCTTTTTCTGCAATATACACTAAGGTTCTGGTTGGAATTCTCCATTTGGCTCCACCTGCAATACAAACCAGTCAATCACATGATCAACATCTTTAACATACTTCTTAAGCAATGACACATGGAAAACATCATGGACTTTCACTGTCGGAGGAAGTGCAAGTCGATAGGCTACTACTCTAATCCTCTCAATAATCTTGAAAGGTCCACGAAATCGTGGTTTCATATTGGCACATGTTCCAATCTTCAAGGAGCTCTTCTTCAGTTTGATTCGCAAATACACATGTTTCCCAACCTAAAACTTTTTGAACAACCTGTTCTAATCTGCATAGCTCTTTTGCTATCTTATGTTGCTTTCAAATTATTCTTGATTACCTGCATTTCCTGCTCCATGTCTTCCAACATGTCTGGTCCAATCAACACCCTATTAATTGGATCACTCCAACTAATGGGAGTATTACAACTCCGCCCATAAATGCCTTAAAAGGACTTATCCTTAGTGACTTCTGATAACCATTGTTGTATGCAAACTCAACCAATGGAAGATACTCCTCCCATATTCTCTGTTGGTGCATCACGTACATATTCAACATATCCTCCAAGATCCCATTGACCCTCTCTGTTGGTCCATATGTCTATGGATGATAATTTGTACTGAAGGCCAACTTTGTGCCCAATCCTACAAACAACTCCTTCTAAAACTTGGAAGTGAATTTTGCATCCTTGTCTATCACAATATTCTTTGGAACACCATGCAATTTGACCACATCTCTGATGAACACTTGTGCCACATCACTAGCTAAATACGTAATCTTCACTGGAATGAAGTGCATAACCTTTGTCAACCTATCCACAACAACCATGATGGAATCATGTTGTCTAGATGTCTTGGGAAATACTATGATGAAGTCCATGGAAATGACTTCCCATTTCCACTCTGGAATCACAATTGGCTATAGCAATCCACCTGGGTGCTTACACTCTGCCTTCACCTACTGACAATCTGAATACCTAGCCATAAAGTCTGCTACATAAATTAAGCCAATAATAGAATTTATTCACTGCAATCAACGTCTTCTGATAACCCAGGTGACCTGAATATGGTTTTTCATGAAACTCCCTCAAGATCACCTTCTTGATCTCACTGCTACCTGGCACATATATCCTGTCTCTAAATCTGATCAATCCGTCTTTTGTGAGACAATAGTCCACATCCTCTGCACCTGCACCTGCACCTGTACTCTGCTGCAATCTATGCCTAAGCTCCATATACCTGACATCCAGCTGACCTTCTTGCAAGATCTTATCCTGTAGATCTGTCCCATAGGAACTCATAGCTGCTATATGATTCACCTATATCCACCTGCTAAGAGCATCTGCAACCCTGTTTTTCTTTCCTTTGATTTATTTGATCTCAAAACCAAACTCGTTGATCATGGCCAACCATCTAGCTTTCCCGACGTTCATATTCAACTGATCAAATAGATATCTCAATCCACTGTGATCACTCATCGGTACAAATCTTCTGCCAAGAAGATTGTGCCTCCACATCTTCAATGCATGTATGATCGCTTCTAGGTCAAGATCATGGGTCAGATAATTTCGCTCGTGCTGATTCAATTTCTGTGACTCATAGCACACCACCTGCCCATCCCGCACAAGGACTCCACCAAGTCCTCTCTTGCAAGCATCTGTACATATTAAAAAATCTTTGTCTAGATCTGCAATATTTAACATTAGTGCATGTGTCAACAACTTCTTGAGCTACTCAAAACTTTCCTTACACTCCTCTATCCATTCAAATTTCTTACCTTTCCTCTGCAATGATGTAATAGGATAAACAATTTGCAAGAAGTTCCTGATAAACCTCCTATAATAACCTACCAGCTCTGTGAAGGATCTCACCTCATCTACATTTATAGGAGCTTCCCACTCCATGATAGCTCTTGCTTTTTCTAGATCCATTGCTATGCCCTCCTTGGAGACAACACGCCCCAAGTAATGTACCTTAGTCTGAAAGAAATTGCACTTGTTGAGCTTAGCATACAAATGATGCTCTCTCAACAACCTCAACATTGCTGCCAAATGCTCGGCATGCTCTTCTTTATTTTTAGAATATACCAATATGTCATAAATGAACATAATAAAAATATATTCCAAATAAGGATGCAACACACTATTCATCAAACACATAAAGTTAGTTGGGGCATTAGTCAAACCCCAATGGAACTACAACAAACTCATAATGCCCATACTTGGTCCAGAAAGTTGTCTTGTAAATTCCTCCTCTTTGATGCGTACTTGTTGATATCTAGATTTCAGATCAATCTTTGAGAACACCGCTGCTCCCTTCAGCTGATCAAATAAGTCATTGATCTTCAACAATGGATATATGTTCTTGATGTTCACTTTGTTCCTGTAGTCAATGCATAATCTGAGAGTACCATCCTTCTTCTTTACAAATAATACCGATGCACCCCAAGGTGATACACTTGGCCTAATGTATCCGTTGTCAAGCATCTCTTTCAGCTACAACTTTAACTCCACCAACTCAGGTGTGCTAATCCTGTAAGTTTCTTTTGATATTGGAGCTACCCCTGACACTAACTCAATGGAAAAGTGTACTTCCTTGTGAGGTGGAAACTCTGAAATATTTGCGGGAAACCATCCTGAAATTGTTGTAGAATTGAGTACCTGCTCAAAACATCCGCATCCTCAACTTCCTTACCTTTGGCACTAGAAATATGCATGTAAATAACACACACCCTTTTCTGCCACTGTGCTTGGACTGCATAGTTGTCACCATCCTAATTGATGTGGTTTTCTTCTTTCCCTATAAGACTCTTGGTTCCCCATTATCATCCAAGCACTCAATGGATTTGCCATAACAATCTACTTTGTTCCTGTGAAGGTATAGCCAATCCATACCCAATAACATACTGCATGATCCCAACGGTAATACATACAAATGTGCTGAGGCAGACATACCATTCAAATCAAATGTACAAGTTCTTACCCAATGATGAACTCTTTTCTTTGTAATTGTATCCAACTGCACTATCCAAGCTTCTGCATGCACTTATTTATTCAAACCACATTTATCCACCAAGTTAGGACTAACATAACTATAATTAGATCTAGGGTAAATCAAAATAGAAACAACTTGATCACAAAACGTACTATCCATCTCAAGGAATGATGCCTAATAGTCTACCTGCCTATTATCCAGTGTTGCATAGAGACGAGGAACACTCTGACCAAAATCCCCAACAATCTGTGCCTACTGTGCACTATATATCTAAGGTCTACCACCCTGATTCTATAGACAATATCTCTTAAGGTGTTCCCTACCACATGTCCAACACTCCAACTATCGAATACCATCACCTCTATGTTGTTGTTGTGATCCGTGTCCCTGTCTAACTACATTCATCTTCTTTTGTGGTGCCACATTTTCTTTCTCTTCTACGTTCTGAGGCCTTTTTCTTTTTGGCTGCCATTTACCCTTACCTTTATCTTTATCCTTCCCTTTCCATCCTTGCTAAGATTCATTCTTATGCATTGACTATTCATAGCAATGTTTCAATTTTCCAATAACCTCCTCAAGTGACTAAGGCTCATAATACTCAATCTGATCTCTAAATGCTAATGGAAAACCATCGTAAAATAATTGAACTTTAGCGTTCTCATCCTTAAGATATTGTACATACCTCAATAGCTGCAGGAACTTAGTCGTGTACTCTTCGTCTATCATTGATCCCATTTTCAATAGCTCATAGCTCATAGAATTCTTTAACCTTACCGTCGTAGTACTTTTCTGACAAGTACTTCTTCTTGAAAAGCCTCTTGAACTCATGCCAACTCAAGTCCTCCATCCTGATGTCTCTGACCTACTTCACATCTTCCCACCAGATATCTTCTTTACCTTTCAGGCTAAAGGTAACAATTTTGGCCTTCATGTTTTCTGTGTACTCATGCAACTCAAAGAACTTGTTCATCCCAATTATCCAAGCCTCTGCATCTTCTAGTTTCTTCAAGTCTTCAACAAAAGTAGGTAGCTTTTCTTTCTTAAATTCATCTGGAAAGTATCCCCTATCATTCCTCCTCTAAGGGTCATAACGATAATGATCATGATGCCCGTCAAAACCAGAACTAGAATAATATATGTGTCCATCACCTTTCCTATCTAGAGTATCCAACAATCTTCCATCTCTAACTATGTCATCCATATCTGACCTGTGACCACCATGAGACCTACTGCCATATGCCCTATTAGTTTTGTCCTCCTTTTGCTGGCTGATCCGAAGTGGCCCCTATCACTACAATTATGACAAACCCTGAAGAAGTATTGCATTAACCTCTTCTTGTTTCTCTCGTGCCTGCATGATTTTGTCATTGTCTACCTTACAACTCCTTATTTCTTCCTTTAAGCTTCTCAATGTGTTTGCTAAGCCAGAAGAGTTCCCAACACCACATTAGTCATATGATTCATAGGGATAATATTTGTAGTCTACCATCTTGATAGTCATTTTTTTATCTCTTTTCTGCAAGGCATACTATGTCAACTAAACCAAATCACAATGAACCAACGTACCTTAGCAAAATTCAAGGAGGATATCTCATCTGCAAGATCAACCAAATCAACATAATACATGTACAAACATAATCATAACAACATAAAGAAATATAACAAATAGGTGTATCAACACATAAATGTCATTCTAGCTAGAGTCCAATCTTCAATATATGACCATATCAATAACAAATACCAATGTACACTGACAATACGAAAGCATAAACAACATGTAATCAATCATACACTCACGATGACACACTTCACAACAACAACATCCTCTTTCACATAGTGACATCACTACTACCATGACCAACACCATGCATATGCAACAAGAATATAGACTACAAGGATGATTAACACACGTGCAACTTACATGAATGCATGACCAACACACACTGCCCATCCAGTCTAAGGGGTAAACCATGCTTTAATACCACTATGGTATCAGATATGACCCAAAAAGAGCGTAGCTCGTTCTAATACCACTCTGTAACACCCTCCTCCCACATATACCCAAGTAACTGGCCAACCAAGGTAAATATGCAATGAGAGGCTACTATAATGGGATTCAACCTCATAGGTTACCTCAAGGAAGTGGAATCGATGGAAACACATCACAGAGACCTTCCACATCAACAATAGAACTCCCAAAAGCCAACCTTACCACTCAGGTAATGAGTCCCTGAGATCAACTGAAGTTTTACACCATTAAACCCCTAGACGCTCCCTTGATATGGACAAGCATGCGTCCAGGAGGCTCCATACGCTCCCACAACATGGGTATGCATGTGTCTAGGGAATTTTCTGCCTAGTGTTGTGCCTGCGTCTCCGGGATCACTTTTTCAGGCCCAGAGCCCAGGTCACTGCCTAGAACTTAATGACACTTTCAGAACTAAAAGATAACAACATAATAAGGATGCAAATGCAATTACTTGAACAAGAACTTGACTGGACCCCTACTAGCGATGGTAGGAATTTCGTCAAACATGCCACAAATATGTAATTTATAGGTTTAAATAACATAACTGAGCATAGGGGTCTCATACTTATATGAGAATCACTAATAAGCATTTTTACCTTATATCATTAGTTGCATTATCATCGATTAGATCATAGATACATTATTCATTCATTTACAAATCAAAACATGAGAAGAGCCATACATCATCACTATCATAATACATGTCTATAACCAACATAATAACAATAGAAATACCAAGGATACATCAGCCATAGAATACACATAATAACCAGTACATTTACACATAAGATGTCAAGGAAAGAACCTCTTATTAATGAATGCAAAATCCAACCCAGGATGGGACTACCACGTTCCACCCAACCATAGAATGGTTGAGCCAATTCTCTCTTCAACCATTCATCCCTGTGCCATATTCCAAGCATGAATGTGGCACTCAAACCAAAAAAACCAACCAGGGAATCCCGAGGCTATGCCACCTCACCCTCATCAATATAAACCGGGCTTTACTGCAATTCCCACCAAATCACTAGGCTATAAACATGTAATAACATGCATTACCATGATCTCCACTAGATCACCAGGCCAAAATAAGCATGGATGCCATTGGATTTCTCTACCCACACCATGAGGAATTTTCCTGTCTCCTAGTCTCTCAGGCTTTACCGCAATCCACAGTCTGATCCAAGGATCACTAGGGCCTAAAATAAGACTCCACCCTCTAGGCTTTACCATATATCCTTCCATTCACAGACAAGGATTCCTAGGCCTAATAAAGGGAAACCACCTCTAGTATTTACCATATATCTCGCCATTAATTGGTCGACGATTCCTAGGTCCACCGAGGCACACAATACCTGGCTTTACCATAACCCACAACTTGGTTCAGGGGTCACTAGGCCAGTGGCTTTACCACAATCCATAGTATGGTTCAGGGATCACTAGGACATGTGTTCTTTTATTTAGAGATCCACCTCACTCAACTTCGAATCCATTTGAAAATCCATCTCAACTAAAGCATGAGAATCCCATCACACCATGACTATCTGGAAATGGAAAGGCTAGGATGAAAACACTATCACACTTGGAAAAACCCATGCCATAACAGTGAAGAACCACATGCAACGCCATGCATGCCAAATCTAGCAAAGAAAACACACATGGAAATTGATACATGCAAATAATCCTTTGTAGTTGCTTGATCCTGCTCTTCCTTGCTTGCTTATTCCTTCCTCTTTCCTCCTTTTCATTTCTTGATCCAATTCCAAAGTGCTCCAAGAAACTCTGTGTCTAAGAGAGAGAGAGATAGAGAGAGAGATCCGAAATTGAATTGACAAAAAGTTACAATGACCAAGCCTGCCCATAGATCCTCATAAGCCTTTTTATCAATGAAGCCTCCATTTCCTTCATTTTCCATTATTTTCCTTCAATTTCTTCCTCACATGAAACATGTGACCTTTCACCTTCCTTTTCTCCTAATTTCCTTTATTTTCATTAATAAATGTGCCAAAAATGCCATTTTTCCTTTCCAAAGCCTTAACCATTTCCTTTGCCAATTTCCTTAGCCATAATAAACTTAATGAACACCCACACTAGGATGTCTTGCCCAACATTCAGCTTGGAATAAGTGTACCATCAACTGTGGTCATTATTTTGCCTTTATTAACTTTATTACATGGAATTTTCACCAAGGTTGTTACATAAAGGAGCGGCTCTACTAACAACTGAAAGAACCATGATCTCCACCAAAGAGTTGTTGCGAGAAACAAGTCCCTAGTTAAGAGGGATCTTGGGCAAGTCCCGGTTAAGAGGGAGCTTGGGTACATTATTTTTATAGGAATGGTTTGGTCCTCCCTAGTTAAGAGGGGGTGAGAGATATGATTCTCTACTTCATGTGTCATGCACTAGACTAGGACTAACAACTATAATTCTGAGTGAAGGCCATGAAGAGAGGTAAACACATCATTCTTGTCTTCATATTGTGAAGAAATAATGGAGGATTGGGTAAGCATATGGCATCAAATGCTCTTTGAGGATGTGTCAGGGAATCCAAGATAAGGGTAATTGAAGAGGACTGATATCCTTTGAGGACTAGGAATCCATGATAAGAATATTCCTGAAAGGACATACGCTGTGAACACCTAGGTGGGGTATGTACCATGAGAGACAATGATGATGGTGTCTATCAGTCATTGGTCTCGCCAACATTGTGCTTTGATCTTGTGGAGAGATAAAGCTATTAGTCAAGGCCTTGCTATGTGATAATGTTGGTTGGTATGATGCAAATAGATGGCTTAGCAATCTGACTCTTCTTATGAGAATTCTTCATATTGAGAATGTCTAAGTGCCTTGTATGGATTATGAATACCTCCCCAGTTAAGAGGGAGTGTTTAAATATGTAACTAGGTTTGGTCTTCATAATGACATATGTAATCACGATTTTATGTGTTTAATGTAATGAGAAAAATAAATTTATTATTTTTATTCTCAAGGCATGAGTTTCATGCTCAAGGAAATTTATTTCATAGGTCAAGCTTCCATTGAGAGCTTCTAGGGTTTGTCATTAAGTCAAGAGAGTCAATTTCATGTATGAAAGACCCTTCTTGGGCATGTTACATATTGTAAAAGGAATTTATTTGAGTCAAAATATAGTCAAAAGATCCTCCAAGACCCTGTCACGGTGCAAAGATCAAGTTGGTCTACACAAGTGGACCAGTCAAAGTAAAAGAAGCAATTCATACCCCTCAAAAGCTTATATATAAGCATGAACTCAACCTCATTTGCACACACACACAAGTAAGTTCAATCTCAACAAGATAAAAGCTAAAAAACAATGAAAAAGAAGAGGAAGAGCAAGATGGAAGTTTTGGTCTCTCTCTCTCTCTCTCTCTCTCTCTCTCTCTCGTGTGTTAGTGTTTCTATAGTTGTTGGGAAATTCGAAGTGTTGCTGGGCAAGTCAAAGTGTTGGGAAGAAATTGTCAGGTCAAAGTTCCAGAAGAAACTGTTGGGTTGAAGTTCTAGAAGAAACTATTGGGTCAAAGTTCCAAAAGAAACCACCGGGATTTGCTGAGAAGTCGAAGTTGCAGAAGAATTTGCTAAAAATTGAAATTGTAGAAGTTCTTGAGGGCGAAGTTGTTGGAAAAGATGAAATATTTGACTTGTTCTTGGAGGGTCTTGGTCAAGGGTCATAGGTCTTGGAATTCATCAACTAAAGTTCTTTAAGAAGTGAAGAATTCTTGTGGGTTTTCCTCTCAGTTGGGGAGGTTTTGGCCCTGGCTGATCACTTATATCTTGTGTCCTATTGTCTTATTGTTATTTATGGTTTGGTAGTTATTTGAAGAAGATAATACTACTAATAATAAAGTGAAAGAAGAAGATAATCAATTTAGGTAAATAAGAGAAATCACCTAATGCTGTTGCCCCTAGATTTCTCAACAGATAGTTGCCCACCATATTTAAGCAAATAGTTGCATAAAAAATGGATAGTAACCAGAATTAAACAAGTGTAATATGAAGTTTATTAAGCTCTTATTATGTTAAAATTTTATATTATTTTTAAATATTTAAAGTATGATATATATATATATATATATATATATATATATATATGATTTATTTATTTTAAAACTCTGACTTAGGTTCGGAACTGGGCGGGTTCAGATAGCTGCCCAAAGGTATGCAAGCAGAGATCTACATGTCTACCTACATATTGGATTCAATTTGTGCCTGACAGGAGTTCCTGGGCTTGAAGTGGGCATGGACACCGACGAAGACTACTATGAAAACTTATTGTAAGGTGTTTTCCGAATGCATCTTCAGAGGAGTTATCACATTACTGTCCAATCATTTTTTCACCTCGGTGTATAAGATGATATTCAAACAGGATCCACCTTGTAGGTCGAAGGAAGAAATGGAGACATTGATAGACATAGCTGATTGGTATGCCTCACCATTCGGCACCTTCATATGGATGTACAACACGGAGAAGCCTCTGTGTGTTCTACTAAAGTTTTCCTTGAACATACTCGTCATGGAGGAAGTAGCATATCACATCTCGACAGGATTGAAAACTAGGCTGCACCGGAAGAAGAGGGCACCTTGGCCCGTTATTCAGTTGAGGATCGAGTTATACAAGATATGGAGTTTCAACCATGTGGATGTTGAAGCAAAGTAGATGAAGAAGTATCCATTCGACCTCCAAAGTTACAATCCGTATGACCCACATTGTCTTGTGAAATATCACTGCGCTAGAGTACAGTTCAACTGGATCCACAGGGCATGTCATTGGGTGGAGGAGGACCCATGGAGATATTGTTACAACTCCTCTAGAATCAATTAACCATTCAGCTTCACTATGGAATGGTTAGCAAATCAACGTGAAGAAGCATCCCGGAGAGCACCAGAAGCAACAACAACAACAAAAGTAAACATATCAGTGTGCGGCAAGGGCAAGAGGAAGATTGTCGATCGCATGGAGGAAGAGAAAAGCTGCAAGTTTCGAGAAGATCCACTTGTGGAGAAATAAGCTATGGCTATAGAGGCAAAGAGGCAATAGTGCGACAAACAAAACACACAAAGGCAGAGAGAGAAACGAAGAATGGAGGAAACAGAGAAGGAGTTGCATGAGTTGAAGGAGCATCTTTGAAAGGAACGAGAGTTACGCAGATAGGAGAAGGAAGTGCAACAAGGACATGTACAGTAGGGCGCACAACTCATGTAGATAGATGAAACAACGCTCGTACAGGTAGTGGACTCATTAGAACAACTGGCATCGGGAAAATAGGGTGAACCATCGCAGGAGCAGGACTTCGCTCAAGAGATAGAGCGAGCACTTGAACAGATGGATACGGATATGGAGCAACAGGAGTTAGAGCAAGACATCAACATCATGCCTCACCACCAAGAGGTCAACCCACCAGCTTCACCACATATAGAAGACAAGAAAGTTACAAGTGACTAAGGAGACACTGAGATCCTTGGAGATCAGTTAGAGGGAGAGATGCACAACATCTCATTTGACGAGTCTCAACATAAAGTTGTGCAATATCGCAGAGTGTCACCTCCAGAAGATCATACATCTCCAGCGCAGTATGAGGAAAAAGTGATCGTGTTTGAGGTGTGAAAACATCCAGCAGCATTGGATGATGCTACTAGAGCGTATGCCGAATCCACTAGGTCGAGAGTTCGCTTCCTGATAGCTGAGAATGAGCGAATGGCTAAGGAGCTACAAACGTCCAAGCAGGGAGGAGAGTTGGTTACAATGTTCACCCAAGCAGAATTGAAGAAGGCAATACTAGATGAAGTATTATCCCTTGACAGAGTCATGCGGGCGTTGTATTCCAAGTTTGGTACCATGCATAAGGTAGTTGTCCATCTCAACAGATGGTAGTAGTGATGTGCTAGAAGAGCACGTATCTTGTCGAACGTGCATGCTGTTGTTGATTACATGTAAACATGGATGATGAGATACAAGGGAGCCCCGCTTCAATTACCTAAGATGATGAATCCTAGAGCAGTCAAGCTGAAGGCACACATCTGGAGTCAGATCCAAAACTATGAGGAGCTCCCGCAACTCATCACTAGTCTATAGGCTTCCCATGCATGTGTATTCAAGAGTATGGATGTTGTTGTGTGCGCACATGTGATCCCATCTATCGAGACACTCACCCAGGCGAAGACAAAGGCACGGGTCTGACTAGAGATTGACTTGTACTTTGATGAGTTGATGTGCATAACCACTAGCCCAGACTTGTCCATTAGTGCAGACACCATGCGCAAGTATGTTGCTAGTCTGACCGCACTCAAGACAATGATGCACATGCTATCAGACAAGTTGGATAGAGGAGCCCAAGCAGTGTACCCGGATGCTATGGAGGCAAGAGTCAAGTTTCAGAAAGATGTCACCTTAGAGTACACGAACACCATCATGGACTACCGATCTTGGCCTCACTTCACTACTATCGACCATCGTGAGGATGTCGAATACCTGGTCTTCCAATAATTGTCCAAGTCATAGTGATGTCTTGCATGGCTTGCTCAAGTCATTTGGTCTCACATGGGTACATGTGCATTGTAATGTAACATCTTGTCAAGTGTAAGTTCAAGTGTCGATAGTTGGATGTAACAGTCATAGAGTAGATGAAGAGTCATGAGGGTAAATGAACTATCACAAAGGGGAATGTCAAGGGCCACCCCACCCTTTGCTATAAATAGTACCTCATAACTCATTGTAAATGCTTTTGGTCAGCCAAGCTTCGATAGGAGTATCTTAGAGAAAGCTTGGACAATATTGTAATGCACCTTGGATTCTCCATTGAGCAGAGCTAGTATACCTCTTTGGAGGAGCAGGCGGTTGTGGCTGTAATGTTCCACTATTGGAACTAGTGGTTGGACATGGATGTATTGTATGACTGGAACTTACACTTCTTAGTGTAACAGAGCCAACACATTTCATGCATATGTTGTATTGTATTCCAACTATCTTGTTTACTCTAAACGATATATGTGTTTGTTTGCTTACGCATGCATGTATGGACTATTTTGTATAAGTATGTATGAATCTTTCTGAAATGTGCTGTTGGTTTAACCATCACTTTGGATTGCTTGCTAACTTGCCTTCCATGTTGTGATACATCTTTGTTCGTGTGTTCCCTTCCAATCCGTGTACTATTAAAGGGTTCCAAGGGGCACACTCATCTGACTCTTCGTGTGTTAGAACCTCTCATGCACCTTCTTTGACTTACTGTAGTTGTCACACCCTTGTTACCAATAGGGACATCTTACTTTCCTCTGTGCGAAATCGTAGTTAAGGCATTACCGTACGATCCACTGCTAGGACTCCTACTCCAAACTGTCTAAGGTCTAATTGGTACTTCTTATCAAGGAGATCCCCTGACATGTTGGCAGGTCAAGCACTGCCAACATACACTTTATTATTATTTTAATGTAGGCCCTAATTATATTTTGACCATTTAGACTCCTATATATACCAAGGAGGTCTTGTCATTTGAATCATCCAATAATTGTTCATTTATGTGATGTAAAATGAGGTTTTCCCCTTGAAGTAGCTTATTATCTAGTCATTGATCTATCTTTTCTTATGTTTCTATGCTATTTTGATCTATATACATAATATATCCTTTGGGATTGGCCACATTCCTTGTGATCAACCTTCTAGCGATTAATTGTTCATGAATGAACCTCTTATGATACCGATTGTTAGAATTATGATTACACTAAGAGGGTGGGAAGGTGAATCAATGTGATGGCTAATTTAACCAATTTAAACAATTCAAAATTCATCATAGCTAAAACCATAATAATAAACTCAATCATCACATCAATACACATGAACATTAGATATACATGGAAACCTTTGCGGAGAAAAACCATAAATATTCCAATTTTTTTCAATCTTTAATTGCATCAATTTTCAGGCATGAACCCCCAAAATAAATTTGTAGGAACCAACCCCCAAAGATATGTAAACACCAAATTGTTGTAGGATTCAACGTAATGTAGGAACTAACCTGATTAAGGCACCAACCTCTAAAATTTGAAAGAACCTACTTTTTGTAGACTCCAACCTGATTGAGGAACCAACCTTTGAAGTCTACAAGCACCAACTTGCTATAAGATCCAACCTGATTGAGGAACCAAACTTTGATAGAGACACCCACTTCCTTCACCAAAAAATAGTGGGTAACTTTTCACAATCCTTCAAACCGGATCCACAAGCTCAAAACACAACAAATATAGCTGACAAATATGATCATATCAATTCAACCTCAACCTGTTCTTCAATCATCAATAGTAGCATCTTTTTCATTTATTTTTTTGATCACCAAGACTAGACTTGTTCATGAGCCTTAGAAAATTTGACAACAACAAAAGAAATATAACCTCTTTCCCTAAAAAATATGTCTTTGTGATTTTTCATGTCCCCCTTTCAAATTACACTGAAAACAATTCTTGCCATTTGTTCCTTTTCAAAAATCAATTTGGACCTCAAAATGACCTACAAAACATTATTAAAAATTTCATTTCAACAAAATGACCTCAATGGGTGCACAAAATGCACCTTTCCAATCCACCGTCTACAAAATGCACTTCTCAGTGTGTGCTCGACATATTGTACTCCACTAGTTTGACAAAGCACACTACTAAGGTTCAATATAATTCACTTCTCCATGGACTATTTAAAAATACCAAAAAAATAATTTAACCTTAGACTCGAACCCATGACCACCATTGTGCTACACACCACAGCCTCTGTTTGCACTATACTTTATCGCTCAATATATTATGGTTCCCATATCACTTTGATATGAAGTCCGTTGATCAACGATGATAAAAGCACATGCGATGGGGCTTGAAACCAAGTCTGCCCATACAACAATCCATCGTGACACTATTGTGCTACATGTATTCCTTGTTTATAACCACAACACAATAATATGTTATAATTGAATGTTTTCACATAGCCATAAAAAAACAATAGTATGGGACACAGACTCGAGACTTGTTGGAAAATGAAATGACACTCCTTTGTAATCAGGGGTGATTCAAAACTCTCTATTGGTTAGGGACCTGTCAGAGCTCCCTCTTAACCGGAGACTCTTTCCTTCATCAACAACTTCTTCTTCGTGGGTCCTTCAGCTGCTTGATCTCCTTCCTTTCTTGATGTCATGAAGTCTTTGTTCGAACATATTCTCGGTAGGGCACCATCTATCAATCACTTTCCTTCTTCGTATGTCATGTAATTGCTTCGTGGAAAGTGACTATCAGTTTTTTCTTGTAATCTTGGCTACTACTTTGTCATCTTGTCCATGCTTCAAAATACTCTCCTCATGGATGCTTCATAGTACTTGCCAGGTTACATGTTTTGACCTAGTAGGCCATCATGACTTCATCTTGATATTGCTTCAACATTGCTTTTTCTTTTGTTGGATGGCTTCTTCATCACAACATCTCTGTAGAGTAGAATCAATTATACGCACCTTTTTTATCTCCAAGGCCTTCATAGGTGTCAAGGGTCCTTTCTTCCTTTATCAGAGTTGTCTCGCCTTCTTTTAGGAGATATATTTCAAGGCATTTTGTCAAATAATGATTCTTGGTGATCATGCTGTTCTTCACATGCTTGATCTCTTTCTTCATTTGCTTCTTTTTATATAGATAGGTCAACCATCTAATGCTTTTTGTGAGAGCATTCCTTCATTGCTTGCTTTCTGGACTTGTCATCATTTCTTCTTGCTTCTTAGTCAGCAATCTTATGCTTTCTTATGTGAGCATATTCTTTTGTTGACCTTCATCGCATTGTAGTGCATGCCTTCGAGCATGTCCTTAGTGAAATAGATTCTTTCATGCTTGATAATGTTATAGAACTATACCCATGACTCAATAATATAAAAATGACAACATGAATAAAATTTAATGCATACATACCTCATCTTGATTCTCCTTTGATCATCCTTTGGTGTGGCCCTTCTTGCTTCATCTTAGCTTGCCTGCATATCATCCTTTTCTTGAATCCCATGAATGGGATTCCAAATGAGACATCTGCCTTGGTTCATGAACCTTCTTTTGAAGATTCCATTATAGGATCTTAAATATCCTTGCCTTGCAAATGTTTCTTTTCCTTTGATGGTGGAGGTCTTCTAGGATTCTTAATCATGATAAATTTTTCTTTCATCGTGGATGAGGTACTATACTAGGTATGCTTCTTCTTCATGAATATCTTGAGCTATATCTATCATGCTCCTATATTCTAGAAGATATTTCTACTCATGCATTTTTATTCTATTACTACATGCTCCTATACTACTCAAAACTTTGAAAGAAGTCTAGAAGTAAAGAGTTTGACCTAGTCATAGTAGAGATCCTGAGGATCTTCCTTCTTTTGTTTCTTTCCTTGTTTTTTCATCTCTTGAGTTATTTGAGCTTATTCTTGCTTTCTTTTATTGTTGTTGTCCTTCTTAATCTTAGGACAATTCCTTTCGTAATGTCCATATTCTTGGCATCCAAAGCATTAGATCTTGGGCATGTCTTTGTTGTTTGTTCTTTGTGGACCAAATTTGCCAAATTTACCCTTTCTCTTGGCCATGGTAGCAAATTATTTCTCCTTTGATCCCACATCTTCCTTTGCCTTAAGTCTAGTTTCCTCTATTCTGCAAAGAGACCACATTTCACTGAGAGTGGCTACTTCCTTCTTGGCATATATGCTTGATGTGAAGTTTCCCCACTCCTCAAGTAGAGAATTGAGTACTACAGTTGTCATCTCTTTCTCAGACATGAATTCCCCAAGCTCTTGAAGTTGATCTCTCATGTCAAATATTTTTCATAAAGTAGGGATCTATTCCTTCCTTTGTTATCTTAATATTGTATAATTCATTCCTGAGAGATATTACTTCTCCGGTTGTGGATACCGAGGATAGTTCTACTAACTTATCATAAATTTATTTTGATATCTCAAACTTGGAAACATAGGGAATGAGAGAGTCTTTGATTGATTCCTATTCCTTGCTTGCATGAGTGGCTACCATGTATTCTGCCTTTGTAGTTGACAATGCCACTACAGATTGTTTCTTACTCATCCAACTGACTGCACCTCCAAATAGGTTAAACACATACCCACTTGTAGATCTTCTCTGATCC
Organism: Pinus tabuliformis; assembly: GCA_031772625.1. Taxonomy (NCBI): domain Eukaryota; kingdom Viridiplantae; phylum Streptophyta; class Pinopsida; order Pinales; family Pinaceae; genus Pinus; species Pinus tabuliformis. Next base: position 660,836,300 of record CM062810.1, on the reverse strand, counting down.
AGATCTCCAGCCCAGTCTGCATCAACAAAGCCATGAATATCCAAAACTCTGTCCAATCCTTGTCTTCCTTGGTAGCACAAACCGTAATCACTAGTGCCACGCAAATACCTGTAAACCCGCTTCACTGCGGTCCAGTGCTCCTTCCCTAGTTTTGACATAAACCTGCTTAATACTCCCACTGTATGTGCAATGTCTAGTCTAGTATAGACCATTGCATACATCAAGCTACCGATTGCACTTGCATATGGAACATGCGACATGTCCTCTTCCTCTTCTTGTGTCTTGGGACACTATTCAACAGATAACCTCACACCTACAGGAATAGGAACCTTCACCGGTTTACTATCCTGCATATTAAACCTCTGCAATATTGTCTCTACATACTTCCTCTGGTTTAACCAGAGCTTCCTCTTTGCCCGATCTCTTTTAATTTCCATGCCCAAAATATAGTTTGCAACACCAAGATCTTTCATGTTGAATTTGGAGGACAATTGGGTCTTCAAATCCTGGATAACTTCTTTCTCATTTCCAACCAACAACATATCATCCACATACAAGACCAGATAAATAACACGGTCACCAATTAATTTAAAATACACACAGTGATCTGCTTTGCTTCTGGTGAAGCCAAGTCCCTGTATAGATGTATCAAATTTCTGATACCACATCCTTGGTGACTGTTTTAATCCATATAGAGACTTCTTTAACTTACATACCAGTTCTTTCTTACCGTTCACCGCAAAGCCTTCAGGTTGCTTCATGTATGTCTCCTCTTCCAGATCCCCGTGAAGAAATGCTGTCTTCACATCCATCTATTCTACCTCAAAATCAAAAGTAGCAGCAACAGATAAAAGTAATCTAATAGAAGTTACCTTGGCAACAGGAGAAAAAATATCACCAAAATCAATTCCTGACACCTGGGAATAACCTTTTGCTACCAACCGAGCTTTGTATTTCTCCACTTTTCCTTCTGCATTTGTCTTATTTTTGAACAGCCATTTGCTGCCAATGGGTTTCCTTCCAGACAGCAACTCCACCAGATCCCAAGCCTCATTTTTGTGCAAAGATGCAATTTCATCAACCATGGCCTCTTTCCAGAGTTTTCCATCCTCTGAATCCACTGCTTCCTTCACAGTTCTGGGATCATCATCAGTAACAGACAAAGCAAAATTTGAACAGAAAGTAGATGGACTATACCTTTCAGGCTACCTTCTTTCTCGAACTGATCTTCTCACAGCCGGAGTTTGTGGCTCTTCATCTTCTGATTCCTCCTCTGTTGTAGAGTCTGATTCTTCCTCCTTTAGCTCAAACTCTATCTTCTCAGGTTCCTTTGGTTGGACTTCATGTTTAATAACATCTTTCACCTCTCTGAACACCACATCTCGGCTGTACATAACCTTCCTTGTTACTGGGTTCCAAAGTTTATAACCCTTTAAACCATCCTTATACCCAATAAAGATGCACTTTTCAGATTTACTATCCAAATTTGTTCTTTTCTCCTTTGGAACATGTACATATGCATCACATCCAAACACCCTCAGATGTGAAAGAGAGGGTTTCTTACCAGTCCATACCTCTTGTGGAGTCTTATCCTCCAACGTTGATGAAGGTGACTTGTTGACTAGGTAACATGCAGTATCCACCGCCTCTGCCCAGAATTCTTGTCCTAACTCGGCACCACTAAGCATGCTTCTTGCCCTTTCCATCAACATCTTGTTCTTTCTTTCTGCAACTCCATTTTGTTGAGGTGTATATGGAGTTGTCTTCTGCCGTGCTATACCACACTTCTTGTAGAATTATTCAAATTCATTACTGCAAAACTCTCCACCATTATTTGTCCTCAGCACCTTTATCTTCTTCTCTATCCGGTTTTCCACTAGAGCCTTAAATTCTTTAAACCTATCAAAGGCTTCAGATTTATTCTTAAGGAAATATATCCATGTATTCCTTGAGAAGTCATCTATAAATGATACATAGTACACAGACTTACCCAGTGATGGAACCTTCATAGGTCCAAACACATCACTGTGCACAAGTTCTAATATATGTTTCACCCTCTTACCACCAGAGGGGAAACTCACCCAATTTTGCTTCCCGTATACACAATTTTCACAGAAATCAAAATATAGAGAGCTATTACTCATACCTTCTACCATACCTTTACCATGAAGTATTCGAAGGCCCTTCTCTCCAATATGTCCAAGCCTTTGATGCCACAACATGGTCTTTTCTCTAAAGACCACTAGATTTTCTGCTCCACTTTCAGGAATGATGGAACTGTTGCACCCATCAACAACAGTGCTACCTTGCAGCTTGTACAGAGTTCCAATCCAAACTCCTTGCATCAATATCAGCGCTCCCCGAACCATCTTGCAGGTATCCTTCTCGAACACTGTTTTTACACCTGCATCATCTAGCTTACTAATAGAAATCAGATTTCTGGCTAATGCAGGAATATGCAGAACACCCGGAAGTGTTCTAACCCTTCCACCTTGTAGCTTCAACTTTACTTTTCCACGACCAATGATTCTAGCCTTTCTGTCATCCCCCAAGAAGACATCACCACCATCATATTTCTCATACTCACAGAACCACTCTCTATGGGGAATGAAGTGAAAGGATGCACCTGAGTCAATCAACCATGCCTCATGATTTACATGTGTACGTGAAGAAGCCAAGTACACATCCCCACCTTCATCTGAGGTGGTTTTCGCCTCTGCAGAAGGAGCCTCATTAGATCCCTTTCCTTTTTCAGGAGCTTTAGATTTACAGTCCCTTTTGAAGTGGCCTTCCTTTCCACATTTCCAGCACACCACCTTTATAGGTTTTCCTGGAGATTTATATCTCCCTCTAGATTTAGATCTCCCACTCGATGACTTATTTTTGTTTCTGTTTTGGGACCGTCCTCATATAGACAAGGAATCACCATTTTGGCTCTCCATATTTTTCCATCTCATCTCCCCCGTCAGCAAGGCCGAGAATATTTCATCAAACTACAAGGTAGTTGCATTGCTACCTATTGCAATAACTAGACTATCCCACGAATCTGGCAGAGAACACAACAAACTGATGCACTTATCTTCATATAAAATTTTAATATCAACAGATGATAACTGACTTACCACAGTATTAAATGCATTCAGATTCTCTGTCACCGAGTCTCCATCTTTCATCCTCAGGTCATATAACTTTTTCTGCAGGAAAAATTTATTCACCAGAGACTTAGATTGGTACAAAGTCCCTAACTTGTCCCACAAAGCCTTCATCGTAGCTTCGTATAATACATTCAGCAATACTGAATCTAAGACACACAATCGTATTGTGCTCTTTGCCTTCCGATCCAACTTCTTCCATTCTTCATCGGACGCTCCCGTTGGTTTAGTACCCAGATCTACCGTGATCCACTGATATTTATCCACCAACAGATCCTCCATCTTGAGTTTCCACAACTCAAAACTCCGGGTTTGAGGGGCACACGTAACCCCACTTTATGGGGTCCGGGGCAGTGCCCTGGAAAATTTTGGTTTTGGACCCTATGTTAGGTTGGGTGGACCCACCTATGGTTTTGTGCATGATTTTCGCACATGTTTTTGGACGCGATGGTTTTCGGTCCATGGTATTGGATGCTTCGGCATGTATAAATATGTATTATAACATTGAAAGGAACATAATGAAAAATCAAGTTGGTAGTCCCGGTTTTGGGATCCAGGGGAAAATCTATGTGTATATGTGTTTTATGTGTTCTGCTCTCACATTATTTATTTTCTTTGTTTTAGAATTTGTATGCAGGTAATTTCTGTACAGGGTTAAAACCTACAACAGGGATAGCGATATTCCCTTTGATATAATCTAGGAGTTCATTCTCCTTGAGTAGTAGACTAGTCCTCTTCTTCCATGCAAGAAAGTTATTGGTTCCTACCAATTTATTTCTTTCCTTGCAAAAAGACATTGATGTATATCCAGAAGGGGAAATGTACTTACTTGATAGATTTTGAAATGTAATGGATTTTCTTTCCCCTTGAAGACTTGATGGCTTGATGTATGTCTCGCTTCAATATGATCTTCTTTGTGGGTGCCTTTATATAAGGCTCTTCTTCTATCTTTATAGACCTCCTTGATGAATGATGGATTGTATACCCTTCTTGACCTTGAAGTGATTGAGACTTATAGGCTTGATGCTTCAATCTTGTAGATGCTTCTCCTTGATGAGTGTTCTTGAGTTTCCCTTTCCTTGATGTGTCACCTTACCTCTGATACCATGTTGAAGAATCTAGGGAAAATGTGTGTAGTGTGATTCTTCGTTACTTTGATGACAATTTGTGGAGTATTTTTACTTTTCCTTATTAGCTTATTATTCTTCTTCTTATTATTAGTGCATATGTGTGTACTTCATCAAACTGCTACCAAAAACATAAAACAAGAACACAAGATGTTGGCTCTCTGCTAGGGCCAAAACCTCTCTTCTCTTAAGAGGAAAACCCTTCAATCTCTTCTTATAGATGTTTAGATGATGAATACCAAGACCCTTGACAAGATAGACACCAAGTTCCCTCCAAGACAATTGTCACTATCCTCTGCTCTGTTTAATTTCCTGCTCTTCTTCTCCCTATGTCCTTTCTTTTCCCTGTGTCCATGTTGTCCAATTACTGTCTTCAATTCCTCCCTTTCTCGGCTGCCACAATCCTTTATTTATGATGTTTATATTGAGACAAACTTGCATACTCCTCGTTGAGTTATGATACTGTTTAGATGTGCCACCATCTAGAACTGAATCTACCACCGAGAGCTGCAGTCACCACCGAGAGTTGTAGTCATAGTACATGTGCTATCATCGAGAACTGTAGCCTTCTAAGAGTATAGTCACTTTATATGTCATCACCGAGAACTGTAGCCTTCCGAGAGTATATTCCTTTATATGTCATCACCGAGAACTGTAGCCTTTCGAGAGTATAGTCACTTTATATGTCATCACTGAGAACTTTAGCTACATATATATACACATGATACTACGAAGAGCAGTCACTGTATGTTTATATATATACAACCCTTTAATACCTTCTAAGAGTAATCATATCAATTTCAGAGAGACCTTCGACATATATTCCATATTTATGAGATTCTAGAGATACTGCATGTGTATATATATTACATACTTCTGAGATCCTCCATGGTGTATGCATTCTATTCTTCATTGACCATAATGTGAACTGATCCACAGACTTCCGAGAGTTATGATATTACCCTTGATCACTTCACTGAGATATCCATGTGTATTTATACGATCTTTGTTGACTGTAATAGATGATCCAAAACTTGTTCCTTTAGACTTCATGTCACACCTTATATATATGGGTCAACGATAGCACCTTGAGCCGACAGGAGTGCCTTGAATTTAGGCTGACATATCATCAAGGAGATTATAGCATTTTTGTAGAGTGGATTTGCATGAGGATAGTGACACTTGTTCTTGGAGTGTAAACCTTTGATCTTATGACTATTATAATACTTATGATGAAACATAAAAACCTAAAGACATCAAGAAGAAGTCTTTGACCTATGGTAATCTCATCTTGCTCATGAAACCCATGATGCAAGGAATAATAATTTTCTTCATAATATTATAATTACAAGTCATAATGAAAACCAAACCTAGTTACATTTTCTTCAACAACATGATGAAGAATGCACATGTGATGTCTGTTGTATCTTTGAAGACAGTTTTAGGCTCAGGAACTATGAAAAGCATCTGAGTGGGGGATTTAGTTTAAATTGAGGACCAATGATTCAAACCATGTACATCAATATAATCTAGAAACCTTAATGACTTCTCAAAATGTTGATCTTCAATACTAACAACATATAATCCTTCAATTGATTATGACAGAGGAAATAAAAATATATTTGATAATTAAACATTCATCTTGAATACTTAATTTTTCAGATATAACAAAAGCGTGTAGAGAAATTTCTACAATCAACACATATATATTCGAGAGATGACAGAAGGAAATAATTTATTCATTCAAAGGTACTAATTTAAACAACATGTTAAATTATCTATTCTTAGTACTGATTATAACTTTGGAGTGGATTTTTAGGGAAGTCAATCCCTAACTTAGCCTTACCCTAACTCCTATGTTACCTTGAACATATGATGAAAAAAATATATGATTGCATAGGAAAAACTAACATGAACACAAACGTTGCTAGAACTGAAGTCGAAAGCCTTTGATTATCTTAAAGAAATTTCATAGAATACCATAGTTTTTCTTGGATTCCTCAAAGTATCAACCCTTCTTACTTTGAATTGCAATGTATATATAGAGTGTAATTCAAAAATATATAACTTAATACAATCTTTTACAAAAAATAAAGTTTTATCCAAAACAATTTGGATATTTCCAATTAATACAACTCAAAATAGGGATTCTAAAACTGATTATGTGGAAACAACACACTATTCAAGGATGTTGTTTGTAATTGCTGCCTTGAAATATGACTCTACTGATTTTATTGATTTTTTCTGTTGTATTCGTTGTGACTTCACCTGAAAATTTTCTTTCTATTTACTCAATAATTGCGAGAAACTTATCCCACTTCTCATCATCAAGGCATGAAAAATTTATTACCCTCCTGTAAGCTTCATCCACCTCTGTGTATTTTTCAAAAGTAATCTTGGTAATAAAAAGATGATAAACCTCATGAGAAATAAATAAATCATATTCTAAGCCTTCAAGAAAAGCTTTGCCACCGATGATTCCTTTTACTTTAGCAAACTTTAAGTTATATTTTGGTATGTCATGTAACTTATATTGGTAATTTCCCTGTGGAATCAATTGACCATGAGAGTTTCTTATGGATTGGAGTCCTTTTCACTGAAGGATAGAAAACTTTCTATGGAGCTTTTTGATTTGAGCTTCTAAGTTCTAGCATTTGCTTTCCACCTGTAACATTAAATTCCTTTTTGTTAACACATTTTTTACTTCTAAGGCTAGATCTGTCCCGTCTTCAATCCCCATGTATTCAATCTCATCTTTAGTTTTTGAGTTCAACACTTCGATGATCCTTGTTGCCTCTCCAGGTTTGTGGTCCAATTCTTGTTTAATCTCTGTTATGGCTGCTTTTGCTTTATGTACCAACTATTCCTGTTCAAAAATAATTTCAATAGATATCCAAAATTCTGAAATGGTTGAATTGATATCAATCCAAATTTTCTCCTTGGCTTTTGATAATGTCTTTGCACTGATTGAATCATCCATATATTTTTCAGGTTGTTTATTAAGCTTGAAATTATTTTGTACTTTTGAGACATATGCATTATCTTCCTTAATTTTTACTGTCTTCCATTCTTTACAGTGATACATTTAATTTCTCAATTTCAACATTTCTTAATGGAAAATCGCCCATTTCTTTTGAAAATTGTTCAGTGACTTCTTGGTTGGTTGATTTTGTCTCCGCTGTAGAAGTTCCTGCAATAATTTGTTGTTCTTTCTCTTTGAATCTTTTTTCCATATCTTCTTCCATTTTTTTAATCTAAATGTTCTTCTCAACAATCATACACAACATATTTTCATTCTCTTTCTCTAATTTCCCAACTTCTCGAGCTTGAGTATGCTCCGTTGTTCATAATTTTAGCTGCTTTATTAATGCTTGAATATTTGCATTTCTACTCTTAATAATTTCTTCAGCAGCATTAATATCACTAGGATCTAATCCTAACTTGATTACAAGATCTTCTAAGCCCTTTATCTTTGTATCTTTAGCTAATGAGGATATATTTTCTAATTTAAGCTGAGAATGAATATTATTTAGAGAAATATGCAATTTTGAGGTTGCCATAGAAGAACTTGTTTAAGAGGAATATATCATTTCTCTAGCTTGTTTGTGTAGATCAATTTGATCTATAGCATGAACCTATTTAGTATCAAAAGAAAATACTAAAGTTTTGTAGTCCTCTACACTTTTAGGAGCTTGAACCTTTGGCTCAAGAAATGCCAATTGAAATTGTCCCTTTTCAGGGTCCAACACAGACAATATTCTGGTTTGAGTGGTAGAGGTATGCTTCCAAAACTCGAAATAGGTAGCAATATTTAACATTTCATTTTTATTCTTCATTTATCTGAACCTATCAAAGATACTTTGTTGACTAGAAGAAGGGGAAGCAAGTGTATCGAGAAATATTTCTTCATTTTGTCGCAGAGAAAACACAAGCTCACTTGATAACCTAATTGTTGTAGATATGTTAGTATCTCCGACTTCTAATGATTTTTCCTCTCTACTGATTGTCTTTCTTCTTTTGGAAACTTTAAATCTTACTATTTTAGAACCTGAACCAACAGGGGACATACTCTCCCTTGGTCTCTTTAATTCTTTTTCTTTCAATATTGGAGTCTCTAATGCTGTTTGGATTGAAATGTTCTCTTCAACTTCTTGCAAAGTGTTTTCCTCCCATACTTCTTGATTTTCATATTGTTCAATTTCTGGTTTCGATATATGAATATAGGGTGTTGATTTCTATTCACTTCTAATTAATGAGATGACTCCCAAAGGGTCATAAGGCCAGCTAAAACTTATCTTTAAATTCATTTGTCTCAATAAACTCTCAACTGTTTTGCTTGCTACTTTGGTGTTTACTATAAATGGACCAACTTGAGCTTCTAACTATAATTGGGCTTTTTTCTTCCTAGATACAAAATGAATTTCATCCATATTCATCCTCTACCTTATAAACTCTAGAGAAAAAAATCCTCATGGGAAGAAAAATCAGCAACTTATATGGTGGCAATTCACAACCACAAACTTTGATTTCTGTAAAATTCTGATATAAGTACCAATCTCCCACCTTTGACTATTCACTGAGATGAAAAATACTTTTAATGTCTGTAGATATTCTTGGAACTATGTCACTACTAAGGAGACATAATGACAAATATAAAAATTGGTCTACAAAATCACTAAAAGAATATTCTTTTGAATTTCTCCTAACCAATGAATTCTAGTGGATGACAGACTGTGACTTTCCCTATGAATCAAGCTTTTGGAGAGGCATTTTCAATCTTTTAGACTATTGGTACAAAAATAAATACACCAATACAGATTGATGCTTTAAATACCCCTTTGCACTAAATTTTAGGAACTATTCATGAATAATATCTGAAATAAATTAGCTAAAATTAAAAACGACAGAGGGTTTTTTACGAGATGAAAGTACTAACAGAAATCATAGGATGACTTTGTCAACCCATTGATCACTTTGGTACCAAGAGAAAACAAACCATAAAAATGATCTTCTTGGAAATTTCGGGAAAGCTTACTGAAGAATATGGTGGATTGGTTCAAGTGAATTATGAACCTTCAGGCAAAAATGACTCAAAGATATGGGCTCACTATTGAAAATTAAGATTTTGATAAATTTCCATCAGAGAATCAACTAAGAAGGGGTAAAGATAACTTGGAGGGTTTATCTGCAGGGCTTGGAAAACGTATTATGGAGTTATGTACAACAAAATTTCATTATTTCGGGCAACTACAGCTCTTTGACTTAGCAGATAACGATTTTCACACCAGGTATGAATTCAGGGAAATGATGAGTTTGGGGAAAATGAATTGGGGTAACATGGAATCCCATAGATTGAATTCATCACTGGTATCTTGAAACTTCTAAAATGCCCAATTGTGTAATTTATACAAGTCATATTCACACTTAGTTTTTATGATTTTGAATTGGGTGTATACTAGGAGGAATTCATCTAAATTAGGGATAGGGGGAAGCATAGGATTTTCAATGGAGATCTTAGATTTCCCCTTTTGGCTAGCCATTTTAAACTGAAATGAAAAAAAGAAGATAAATTTACCCAGTGATTTGATGGCTGATAGAGGTGTTTAACTGCTCAATGCGGAGATTCGATGTCACTGATTACTTTTGCGAACACTAGTGAGATGAAGAATAATGCAATTGGTGGAAGGAAATTTAGATTTACAAATGAGTTTGAATAGTCATTATAACAACAATTAATGCTTGGCGCGTCACCAATTTAATATTGGAATGTTGGCAGGATGAAATAAATGACCGCAACAGTTAATTTAACAACTTTATCAGAAATATAGTGGGGTTCATTTTGGCGGTTATAGTGGTGAAAGTGTTAAGTTGGTGGAGGTAATAGCGGTAGGGGAAAAGTGGGTGGAAGGTGGTTTTCAGGGGAAGGGGGTAGCGACAATAAGTGGTATATGAGAGGGAGGTCCTGCAATGATTAATAACTTGACATGTCACAGTGGAAAATTTGTACAAAACCGTTTTGCGGACCCCCTCACCCCCTTTTTTAATTGTTGGGAGTGTGGTGGGTCCTGTAATGCTTTATTGAACATTGATTACATTGGCTTTGATCTAGAGCGTTAAAAATTGCTCGAACAATAAATTCATTGTTAAATAATGAATCCATACAGGTGAGCATAGTTTTAAATAGAGGAGGAATGACCTGTTATAGAGTTTTATGAACCCAACGTTTCAGACTACCAAGTGAGTCCATCATCAGGGGATGCGTTAATAGATATTCTAAAGATATTAATGATGTATCCATGAGCTATAATTTAGGGTATATATATATAGGTTATGAAAGAATTAATCTAAGAAATTAGGTCGGTCATTATCCAATTAGTTTGTTAATATTCAGATTTTTATTTATTTATTAATTAATTAATTTTTTAAATTTTATTTTTTTTAATTAATTAATCAATTGATTATTTATTATTTAATTAATTTGTTTAATTAATTAATTAGTTTGTTTATTTAATTAATTAGTTTAATTAATTAATTAGTTTGTTTATTTAATTAATTTGTTTAATTAATTAATTAATTAATTTGTTTAATTAACGAATTAATTGTTTAATTAATTAATTAATTTGTTTAACTAATTAATTAATTTGTTTAATTAATTAATTAATTTGTTTATTTATTTAATTAATTTGTTCAATTAATTCGCTATAATTTTATATATAATTCCTATTATTAATTTCTACTTATTTTAATTTGAGATATTACGACTATATGCTTAATTTAAATTCACATGTTGCTATAATATTATAACTAATAAACTAAGATTTTGGTTCATTTTAATATTTCAAAAGCATATGAACAAATTATTTACGCCTATACTAATTTAAAGTGACATTTTAACATATTCTTGACTTTATTACAAAGTGCTAGTAAAATTAACTTATTTTTTATTTTGCAAAATATGCAATTTAAAAATAAATTTCATAGGTAAAAATAAATTACAACATCGATTCCATCTGGGGACTGCTTCCCCATACAAAATCCAGAGAACAAGCAGATCCATGCGCCTTCTCCTCGGGCTATGGAGTCATTGCTGTAGAAAAATCACACTTGCTCTGGAAGTAAAAATAAATCTTTTTCTTACAATGATGATGATAGAAACTTAATCAGTATTGGATATAATTTTTTAAATATTTCCCATTGACTGGAAATGAGAAATATTCTCCCTCCAAATTTTGAAGAATGAAGGTATTATTTTCTTTGACTTCTGCAATGTTGAATGGCCCCAACCAAAGATTTTCAAACTTTCCATGCTTTCCTCTTTCTTCTCTTCTTGCATCCCATCTTAGAATTAACTCTCCCTATCCGGGATCTATTTCTCTAGCCTTTTTGTCAAATAAACTTTTCATCTTGTCTTGATATTGCAAGAGTTTGTGTTGAACTTATTCTTTGTCTTGATTGAGTTCAATAATTTGATTGATCCTTTTTTAGAAACCATCGGTTTTTTCATAAGAATCCTACAAAATTTTCATGACTGGAAATACAAATTGAGTAGGGAAAATAGTTTTTTTTTTCTTTCCATAAACAAGTTGGAAAGGAGGTTTACTAGTGGATCTTTTAGGTGAAACTCTGTTTTCTCAAACTGCATATTTCAAATGACTGTCCCAATTTCTTTTATGATTTTCTCACATTTTCTTAATGACTTTAATCAAAATTTTGTTAGACGATTCTACTAATCCATTCCCTTGTGGATAATAAGGTGTAGAGTGATTTAATGAAATTTGATATTTTTGACAAAACTCAATCATTTTAATGGAACTAAAAGCTTGAGCATTATCTGTAACTATTTGTCTTGGACAACCAAATCTAGACAAAATGTTTTCTTCAATAAACTTCATGACCACAGAATCAATTGCATTTTTCACAGGAATAGCCTCCACCCATTTTGTAAAGTAATCAGTTGTTGTAAGAATCCACTTGTGTTGATTGTTGGAAGAAGGGACTATCTCACCAATAAAATCTAGACCCCACTATAATAAGGGAGCTTCAACTGAAACCAGAATGAGAGGAAGGGAAACTAATCTTTGATTTCCTACAAAAATTTGACAAGGAATACAACTTCATACCTTTGAACCAACTTGTGCAAACAAATTTGGCCAATATAATCCTTCCCTCAATATCTTATGTGTTGTTGCTTTCCAAGCATAGTGGCCTCCACACACCCCTTCATGAAACTGTTCAATTACCCCATCTGCTTCACTTTAAGTCAAACACAGTAAAAGGATATTCAATTGGTCCTTTCAATATAGAGTTGCATTTACTATACAATATTTTATTGCTCTAAGTTTAAGAGATATGCATTGATTTCTAGTGAACCTAAGAGGATATTTAAAATCTCGTAGAAAATGTACAATATCCTTATACCAATCTGATAATAATTGTTTTTCATCAATATGCAAAAGAAGTGGTGTAGGTGTTGAGCTAATAGAAGGTTCTTGTGGATTCTTCTCTTCTGAAACAAAATAAGGTTCTCGTGGATTCTTCTCTTGTGACACATATGAAACCTGCATGATTGAATTGATGCCCAAAACTTTACAATTTGATTCTACCAATAGCTTAGCTAGACCTTTTCCCTTAACTAGCTTTGTTGGTTTGATGTCCAAATCAAACTCCAAGATCTTAGCAATCCATCTCCCCCTTTTCCTGTCTGTATCAAGTTGAGTCAGCATTGTTTTTACTGCATTTTTAGGTACATAAGAAATTATAGGAGAATGAAACACATAAATTCTAAAATATATCAAAGCTTTAACTAAAGCATAGGCTTGTTTTTCAATTATATCATACTTCAGTTCTGCATCTCTCATAACTTTGCTAAAGAAAGCAATTCATTGATCATAATATGTTCATTTTTCTGCAATAAAACTGCTGCTATTGTGGTGTCTAAAGCAAAAGAAAAAATATTAAAGAGCTTTGACTAATCAGGACTGGCAAGCACTAGTGCTTCTGAAATTAATTTCTTAATCTGAGAAAATGAAAATCTAGCTTGTGCATTCCATTTGACTTCATGATTTTCTTAAGCATATATGTAATATCCTTAACAATCTTAGCATAATTAGGTCTGAACCTTCATAAAAAAAATATTTCCCCTAAAAATGCTTGAATTTCTTTCTTTTTTTGGGTAGCCTGATTAACTGGATTGTTGAGACTCTTTTAAGATCAATTGTGACTCCTTATTTTTAAATTATATGTCCTAACAATTTCCCTTCCTTCATGGCAAATATTGCTTTTTTTTGATTGAGGGAAATTCCAAATCTCCTGCATCTTTCAAAAACTTTCCTTGAGTGTTTAAGGTGTTGTGCATCTGTTTCTGAAAAAACTGTAAGATCATCAAGATAAATTACAATGAACTTATTTGTTTCTCCCACAAATTCCAAGTCCAGGTCTCTCTCAAATGTTGCCCTTGTATTTGTCAAACCAAAAGGCATTTTAGCGTACATGAATCTACCCCATGGTATAGTGAAAGTTATTTCTTCTCTGCCTTCTTAACTAACCAGTATCTAATTATATCCAGAAAAAAAATCTAATGTTGAAATCATATTAGAACATGTTATTATCAGGAGAGATTGATCTGTCTTTGGTAGTGGATAGCTATCCTTCAACGAAAAATTGCTCAGATTTCTAAAGTCTACAAACAGTCTAATTTCTCCATTCTTTTCCTAACAAGAACCAAATTAGATATCCATTCAAAATATCTCAAGGGAATAACCATTTTTGCTTCTAGCAATTTCTTTACTTCTTTCTCAATAATTGGAAACATGATATTATTGATTCTTCTCAATTTATGCTAAAATGGTTTAGCTCCTGGTTTCAAAGAAATTTTGTGCTCAATAATAGTTGTATCATAAGTTTTCAAATCTTCATATGAACACACAAATACATCTTTGTATTCTTTGAACAACTTGATATATTTATCTATGATATCCTGTGGCAAAGTTTATGAGATTTGATATTTCTTGCTTCTTCTATAGTACCAATATTGCAATCCTGTATATTTTCTTGCTATGAGTTTGACATTGAAAGTCTTGAAACATCATTCTGATCAAACAATTTCTCAAGAAGAACCAGTCCTTTAGGAATGTAAAAGAATATAACACAACCCAACATTCTCCCACTTGTTGTTTTCTTTCCACATGGGGCCACAAGAGAGCTTAGTCATTTTTCTAGCCCTGAAACGCCCATTGTATCTCTACACCAAGAGAACTTCTCAAAGCTCACAAATTTTGTCAATGCATCTGCAGTATTCTTCAAAGTGTCCACCCTTACCAGCAACACCTTTTTGTCTTCTATCATATCCCTCACAAAGTGATACTGAACATCAATATGCTTTATCTTTGAATGATATGCATGGTTCTTTGCCAAGAAAATTGCACTTTGGCTGTCACAATCTATCCTTATAGCTCCCTGTACTAACCCCATACTTGAACACAATCTCTGCAACCAAACTGCTTCCTTGCTTGCATGAGTGGCTGCCATGTATTCTGCCTCTATAGTTGATAGTTCCACTACAGATTGTTTCTTACTCATCCAACTGACTGCACCTCCAAATAGGTTAAACACATACCCACTAGTAGATCTTCTTTGATCCAGATCTCCAGCCCAGTCAGCATCAACAAAGCCACGAATATCCAACACTCTGTCCAATCCTGATCTTCCTTGGTAGCACAAACCATAATCAGTAGTGCCACGCAAATACCTGAAAACCTGCTTCACTGCTGTCCAATGCTCCTTCCCTGTTTTTGACATAAACCTGCTCAATACTCCCACTACATGTGCAATGTCTAGTCTAGTACAGACCATTTCATACATCAGGCTACTAACTGCACTTGCATATGGAACATGGGACATGTACTCTTCCTCTTCTTGTGTCTTGTGACACTGTTCAATAGATAACCTCACACCTATAAGAATAGGAACCTTCACCGGTTTACTATCCGACATATTAAACCTCTACAGTATTGTCCCAACATACTTCCTCTGGTTTAACCAGAGCTTCCTCTTTGCCCGATCTCTTTTGATTTCCATGCCTAAAATATAGTTTGCAGCACCAAGATCTTTCATGTCGAACTTGGAGGACAATTGGGTCTTCAAATCCTGGATAATTTCTTTGTCATTTCCAACCAGCAACATATCATCCACATACAAGACCAGATAAATAACACGGTCACCAATTAATTTAAAATACACACAATGATCTGCTTTGCTTCTAGTGAAGCCAAGTCCCCGTATAAATGTATCAAATTTCTAATACCACATCCTTGGTGACAGTTTTAACCCATACAGAGACTTCTTTAACTTGCATACCAGTTCTTTCTTACCCTTCACCGCAGAGCCTTCAGGTTGCTTCACGTATATTTCCTCTTCCAGATCCCAGTGAAGAAATGTTGTCTTCACATACATTTGTTCTACCTCAAAATCAAAAGCAACAACAACAGATAAAAGTAATCTAATAGAAGTTACCTTGGAAACAAGAGAAAAGATATCACCAAAATCAATTCTCGGCACCTGGGAATAACGTTTTGCTACCAAGCGAGCTTTGTATTTCTCCACCTTTCCTTCTGCATTTGTCTTCTTCTTGAACACCCATTTGCTGTGGATGGGTTTCCTTCTAGCAGGCAACTCCACCAGATCCCAAACCTCATTTTTGTGCAAAGATGCCATTTCTTCAACCATGGCCTCTTTCTAGAGTTTGCCACCCTCTGAATTTATTGCTTCTTTCACAGTTCAGGGATCATCATCAGCAATAGATAAAGCAAAATTTGAATAGAAAGTAGATGGACTATACCTTTCTGGCTTCCTTCTTAATCGAACTGATCTTCTTACACTCAGAGTTTGTGGATCTTCATCTTCTGATTCCTCCTCTGTTGTAGAGTCTGATTCTTCCTCCTTTAGCTCAAACTCTATCTTCTCAGGTTCCTTTGGTTGGAATTCATGTTTAATAACATCTTTCACCTCTCTGAACACCACATCTCGGCTGTACACAACATTCCTTGTTGTTGGGTTCCAAAGCTTATAACCCTTTAAACCATCCTTATACCCAATAAAGATGCACTTTTCAGATTTACTATCCAACTTGGTTCATTTCTCCTTTGGAACATGTACATATGCATCACATCCAAATACCTAAGAGAGGGTTTCTTACTAGTCCATACCTGTTGTGGAGTCTTATCCTCCAACACTGATGAAGGTGACCTGTTGACCAGGTAACATGCAGTATCCACCGCCTCTACCCAGAATTCCTGTCCTAAGCCAGCACCACTGAGCATGCTTCTTGCCCTTTCCATCAACGTCTTATTCATTCCTTTTGCAACTCCATTTTGCTAAGGTGTATATGGAGTAGTCTTTTGTCGTGCTATACCACACTTCTTGCAGAATTCTTCAAATTCCTTGCTGCAAAACTCTCCACCATTATCTGTTCTGAGCACCTTTATCTTCTTCTCTGTTTGATTTTCCACGAGAGCCTTAAATTCTTTAAACCTGTCAAATGATTCAGATTTCTTCTTAAGTACTTACCCAGTGATGGAACCCTCATAGGTCCAAACACATCACTGTGCACAAGCTCTAATATCTGTTTCACCCTCTTACCACCAGAGGGGAAACTCACACGATTCTGCTTCCCGTATACACAATTTTCACAGAAATCAAAATATAGAGAGCTATTACTCATACCTTCTACCATACCTTTACCATGAAGTATTTGAAGGCCCTTCTCTCCAATATGTCCAAGCCTTTGATGCCACAACATGGTATTCTCTCCAGAGACCACTAGATTTTCAGCTCCACTTTCAGGAACCACAAAATCATTGCACCCATCAACAACAGTGCTACCTTGCAGCTTGTACAGAGTTCCAATCCCAACTCCCCACACAATACCAGTGCTCCCTTAACCATATTGCAGGTATCTTTCTCGAACATTGTCTTTACACCTGCATCATCCAACTTGCTCACAAAAATCATATTTCTAGCCAATGCAGGAATATGTAGAACACCCAGAAGTGTTCTAACCCTTCCACCTTGCAATTTCAACTTTACTTTTCCACGACCATTGATTCGAGCCTTCCTATCATCCCCCAAGAAGACATCACCACCATCGTATTTCTCATACTCACGGAACCACTCTCTATGGGGAGTGAAGTGAAAGGATGCACCTGAGTCAATCAACCATGCCTCATGATTTACATGTGTACTTGAAGAAGCCAAGTACACATCCACACCTTCATCTGAGGTGATTTTTGCCTCTACAGAAGGAGCATCATCAGATTCCTTTCCTTTATCAGGAGCTTTAGATTTACAGTCCCTTTTGAAGTGCCCTTCCTTTCCTCATTTCCAACACACCACCTTTACAGGTTTTCCTGGAGATTTATATCTCCCTCTAGATTTAGATCTCCCACTCGATGACTTATTTTTGTTTCTGTTCTGGGACCGTCCTCATACATACAAGGCATCACCATTCTGGCTCTCCATATTTTTTCGTCTCATCTCTTCCGTCAGCAAGGCTGAGACTATTTCATCAAACTGCAAGGCAGTTGCATTGCTACCTATTGCAATAACCAGACTATCCCACAAATCTGGTAGAGAACACAACAAACTAATGCACTTATCTTCATCTGAAATTTTAATATCAACATATGCTAACTGACTTACCGTGCAGTATTAAATGCATTTAGATGCTCTATCACCGAGTCTCCATCTTTCATCCTCAGGTTATACAAATTTTTCCTCAAGAACAGTTTATTCACCAGAGACTTAGATTGGTACAAAGTCCCTAACTTGTCCCACAAATCCTTCACCGTAGCTTCCCCTGATACATTCAAAAATACTGAATCTGAGACACACAATCGTATTTTATTTTTGCCTTCCAATCCAACTTCTTCCATGCTTCATCGGACACTCCCATTGGTTTAGTACCCGGATCTACCGTGATCCACTGATCTTTATCCACCAACAGATCCTCCATCTTGATTTTCCACAACTCAAAACTATGGCCATTAAATTTCTTGATCTCTATCTTTCCATTGCTCGCCATCTTCTTTCACCACCAGAGTCGATCTCGTAGATCTCCCACTGAACAGGGTCTACCATAGGCCCGAGCGCAACCCCTCAGCAACAAAGGCATCCCCTTGAAGCCAAAACTGCTCTGATACCAAATGTAGGTTTTAACCCCGTACATAAATTACTTGCATACGAATTCTAAAACACAAAAAATAAACAATGCGAGAGCATAACACATAAAACACATATACACGGAGATTTTCCCCTAGATCCCAAAATCGGGACTACTAGCTTGATTTTTTTATTATGTTCCTTTCAATGTTATAATACATATTTATACATGCTGAAGCATCCAATACCATGGACCGAAAACCATCGGGTCCAAAAACATGTGCGAAAATCATGCACAAAACCATATGTGGTGTTAGAGTCGGTCTTGTCAGTCGTCCGTCAGAGATCAAAACTCTTTCTGCATTTCATTTTTAGGTGTCTTGCTCCATTCACTCAGCTGCATTCCGCTAGGGGCATGCCATAATCTGACGGAAGGGCCTTATCATTCATTCCCCTCATGTCTTGCACCTGCTGGCTTAGGTATTTTCATCAATGTGTATTAAAGTCCATGACAGTCAATGTTTGATCTTTTAATGGACAAGAGTCATTTCGGTCATTAAGTCTAGGGATTAGTCATTTGGTCTTCAAACAATGTCCAATAAAGCCAGCAAGGCCAGAGGGAGGCTCTTATAAAGTTGTGATTCAAATATTTTCATCGTCATATTGATAGATTACGACTGTTCTTCAAAACTCTGTTTTGAAGAAAAGTCAATAGTTTGTCATTTGTAATAATTTTCAAAAGTTTCTCAGTGGATTTCTCCAAGCGCAGCCCTGGTCTCCTTAGCCAAATTCCATGTCAGCTACCCCTGCAAAAAATTGCCAAAAATTTCATCATTTTAGTCAAAGAAATCAAAAGGAAGTGTGAAAAGTAGAGTTGTATTAATTGTGAAAAAGTGCCAAAGTGAAAACATTACAAAATGGGTTTTGGAGAAATAAAAAATAAAATCCAACTCTTGCAAGATATTTCTCCAAGTATATAAATCATTTGTACCAAGTTACATTCATGAAATCTTATAACAAAGTCGAATTTGGAGGTTGAAGAACAAACCGCAGTTTGAAAGGCCGTGACTGTGTTGAAGGTTGGAGCGCGGTGCACAGGTGGAGTGGCGAGGCGCACTGGGGATTTTTGCCCAGTTTTAATTTGAACGGGCGCAACACACATAGAGAGTGTGACGCACTGGGTTCTTGGCGCGGTGCACACAGTTCAGAGCCAGAAATTGTGTCAAATATTTTCAAATTGCTTATCGCTTGCGTGGAGTTGTTAGGTAGGGCCTTCTATTTTGACGTTGCTTCAGATTTTATGATAAGAGATGGTGGTGTAAGGGTGATAAAGGTTGAAACAAAAATTCATATCCAACACAAACAAATTTGTTGCCAGGGTTTCAGAGCTCATAGTTTTGTCACCAAGGACTCTCCTCCTTCCCCATTCTCCCTTGTTGCCTCATTTACTACCCCCCCACCAAGTTGATCAATCCTACATTACATTCAACATCCCAAAACCCTATCCCTTATTAAAATCTCCTCAACCCTATATAACTAATCCCAAACCCTAAACCTTATTCCCATATATAAAATCCCCCTCCTCTCCCTAATTAAAATTATCCCAATAATTCTCATTCCTCAATATTGTTTCCCCTTCCTAACAATCCCTAACAGTCCTTGTTGCATTTGTTTTTTCCCTTGGTGGCAGAAATTGAAATACAACACCAAAAAGAGCAGTTCAAGCACAGTTCATACACAACAGTCATCTTGTCTTCAAGGTATTTTGTATAGTAGTCATGGCATCTGAGCATTCATCGGACGATGAGGTGGAAACCCAAAGTGGCTCTCCCTTGGAAGAACAGGCACCTCGGAGGCCTCATAAAAGTGGCAGACATGTTAGAGAAGAACCGACCACCCTTACAAAATTGCAGGCCTGCCCTCTTGCTATGTCATGTTTTCAGCATCAGTCATGCTATGAGTTTTGTCAAAAGGTGGCTAGTGTCCAATTTCATCATGAGTTGGCTCGTCTTTTTGTGCTGCACTTGCACGGAGATCAAGCTATCTTGGCTGGTGTCACCTTCACACTTACACCAGAATCTGTCTCATTAGCAACCGGTATACCGAACATTGGTGAACCATGGCACAAGAAACAAAAGATTGACTGGCAACATTATGAGCCATACATCAAAACCAGTTTCTTAAGGCAGCTCAAGGGAGTGTTCCCGTTTCGATATCTGAAGGATGAATATGCTCCACTAATGAGATTGATCATGAAATATTTCAGTTGTGATGGACGCTTCTCTCGTCTTCTTGCTTACCACATCAGGTTGCTCATGCATTTCACCAGGGTACGGATGATGAACATTCCGTATTTCATTTGCCGGAACATAGAGAGGATGACCACCTTTATACAGCGCAAAACACCTCAGCAACAACTTAACAGTGTCTATCATTTTGCTCTTATTAAGATTTTGGTGGTTCATCAGCTTGGATTGCAGGGCATCACTTGGGATGATTTCATCTCGCGTGATTTCTTCAGAGCTTCACGGGGAGTATCAAAGGTTAAGCATGAGGGTGAACCTTCTCATCGTTATGAGCGCCATGAGACTGCTAGTGTGCCGGTTTTCATCACATATCAGAAAGGCACCAGACATTTGTTTGCAGCAGCAAAGCGAGTGTTATCTCCACCCGGGGTGGAAGGGGCATTGCTTCCTCCATCAGCATCACAGGAACAGGACAAAGGCAAGGAGCCAATGCAAGATGAGGGGCCTTCAGGTGAGCCATCAGGTGAACGAGAGACCGACTTCATTCTCCTTCATGATGATGATACAGATACGGGTCCATAAAGCGCCAAACTTAAAGAGATCATCCAGGAGCAGCAATCAAAGATCGAAGCCTTTTCCCTTGACTTGGAAAGGGCTAAGTGGACCATGAAATACTTGGAGCAGAGGAACAAACAGCTTGAGGATCAGCAAGTGATCATGGAACTACAAAACATTCGTGAGCATCGCCAAGCTGCACAAAGGAGAAGAGTTGAGATCACGTCATTAGAGTAAGAGATTAATGAGGATCGGGAGGCCAATCTCGAGAGAGTTAAAATGCACTTAGAGAGGCTGCTAGACAAGGCCAACAAGGACCATGCATTTCTAAGACACATGGCTTTCCACTACATGGCGCGAAACAAAGTGTGCAAGTCCCGAATCTGGAATTTGAAGGCGAAATTGAGGAAGGCAATCAAGAAGCAAAAGAGGCAAAGGGAGCTTTATCGACTTCAGATATTGGCTGAAGCCTCTTTAGCCCAGCATAACACTTGATAAGGAAGCTCCAGCCCAAATTTCAAGAAATTTGGGGCATTTTTGGTATTTTTGGAAATTTTTGTGCAAAAAACAGGGTTTTTCTCCCTGTGCGCCGCGCCACGTGGCGCGCGCTTACAATAGGAGGCTCCAAATGCAAAAAAGTTTATAGTTTTGGATTTTTCATGGAAAATCATGAATTTTGGTGCATGGCCAAGAAATTTGGGCAAGTTTTGAGTCCTCAGGAGGTCAAAAACACCCTAAAAATGACCTCTCTGCCCCTAATTTCACACACAAGAAGCAGTCTTGGGAGATTGAGGTTTTGGAGGGGAAAATGGACACAAAATTCAGAAATTCCACTTGGGTTGGAAAGTAGACAGGAAGGGCTTTCCAACAAGCACACTTGGGCTCAATTTGGACTTTAGAAGGTGCCTCAAAAATAGCTCCAAAGTGGCACGATGCATATAGTTTTTGGCGCGGCGCACATAGACCCAAAGGCCAAAATCACTCCCACTCTATGAAATTTCGATTCACAATTTTATCCAAGCGGGCCTGCTCATTTACAATACATTTTTCCCGGCATCAAAGGCAAAGTTTAAAAAACATTTTTGGCTTCTATCCAAGTGGCCAAATGAAGGCGAACAGCCACCCAAAAAATCTACACCCATATTTTCTTTTTTTCTAATTGGTCCTCATAGAAAATTAAATGTAACTGCTAATGGTTGGCTCTTCATTTCCTGGGTTGATCGACTTTCTCATGGTAAAGCTCTTTTATTGTATTGAGATTCATTTTTTAAAGGTTTGGAATTTCTGGGAAACTATGGGAGAGAAACCTAGTCACTCACTGTACATTTTGACAGAGAATTAATGAAAGATTGCAGCTCTGGTTCATGAGATTCCTGTGGCGTGAGTTTAGCAAATGTATTTTCCTTATGTTTCATATGTATTTCGTTATGTTTCATATTTTCATTCATATTCGTTTCCAGTGAAATATTTCTAAGTAAAAAAGGTAGAATTCAGTGCACTGCTCTGCCTTGGGATAGTTTTCACGTTCTATGTTTTCTTCTATTGAAAAGGATTCATGTATTTATGCCCTTTTCACACTCTTAAAAAATCTCTCCACTTCATATTATTTCGAATCTAATTGCTAAACTTTCCACCTGTCTTGCCTCACAAAATAATATGCGTCTTTGAGTTAAATTCTTTGCTCATGCTGTTCCTTGGACCCACACATCCCAGAAAACTCAGTCATTCATCAAAATACCTCTATCAAATTTATTTACCTAGCCTAAAATCAGTATCCATTTTTGCGTCACCTAAGACCCTATTGTTTATTTTCCTGAGTGTGACCCGGAGAGAGCCCTCTCCTGTTTTGGTAGGGCTAGCTACCAGACTGAGCGTGGTTTTTGGTTACCCTGAATTTTGCCTTCCTTCAACCTAAGGCAAATTTAGGTGCTAACAGGTGGGTCTGCCCATCCTAACATAGGTTCCAAAACCAAAATTTTCCAGGGCACTGCCCCGGACCTCATAAAGTGGGGTTACGGGTACGCCTCAATCCCCTGTGACCCCCTCCACCCGCTACACAATCAGTGCAATGGGAGCTCCGCGCCCCCCCCCCCCTCTAACCCCCGGTTAACTACGTGGGCTAGTCGTGGAAAGAATATAACACAAACCAACAACTTTATTATATCATGATCAACTATTTTTTGTTTCAAATTTGTATCTGAATCAACAAAACTTTCTTTTACAAATACATTATTTTATTCTTCAATATGTGAGCAAGAAAACTCCTCAATAGTTTGCAAAAAATCCTTTAATTGTTCATCATCCTCAAAGACTTGCCAATGTCTTAAGTTATCAGGGATAGAAGGTTTGTACTTAAGTTTGATTTGATATTGCAGTTGTAGGGAATATGGAATTTTGAAATTACTTGCAGAGACAACCAAGGAATCTGCATGCGTGTTGTCTTCTCTTGGTATGGCTGAGATGTTAAAAGCTTGAAATTAATTCTCCATATAGTCCCATACCTCATTTATGTAAGCTTTTAACCTAGGATGTTTTGTTTGACATAGATTTCTAACCTGTTTGGCTATCAATTCTGAATCACCAAACACTGTTAAATTTTGCACCTTCATTTTCTTGGCTAACTCTAATCCCAATATTAGAGCTTCATATTCTGCCACATTATTAGTGACTTCAAAATCTAATTTGAAATATTGAGTGATATTTTTATTTTCAGGTGAAATCAAAACAATCCTAGCTCCAGCCCCATCTTTGGAGAAGGCTCCATCAAAGTACATTTTCCACACAACATTTTCTGAAGACTGAGGAACACTTATAGTGCTTTCAATTCTATTCTATACATTGTACTAATCATTTAATGCTAAAATAAAACACCCTAAATCTTGATCAATGGCATATATAGGGTGATTTACTGCTTGATTAACATTACACACAATATTTATAAATCTCACTTCTCTATACAATCTTAGATGCTCTCCTCCATAAACAGGGATGGTAGCGTAAGACATATCCATTTGTAATCTTCCTCCAAGCTTAGCACAACATGATCATGATAATTACATACCAAATTTAGGAGGGATATTTGTCACTACTATATCCATTACTATACTCTTTATAAGAATTTGGGCAAGGATGACAACCAGATCTTTGATTATCCCCAAACATGGCACTTTCTTTGAATCAAATGTATACAAGTCATGATATGGAATAATGATTTGCAACTGAAGCTGGCCCATAATAAATTTAGGTATTAAGTTATGAGAAGAACCAGAATCTAGCATACAATTGTACAAAAGAAAGTCATGAACTTTTAAAGTGACATAGAAAGGTGGAACACTTTCATCCATCATAATCCAGATTAGGACCAAAAACCATATAAGGTTTCTCATCTTGTAGGCTAATTACATCTCCCTTAGCATTTACACTTGAAGAATGTACCCATTTGGAAACTTGTTTCTTGTAACCTATATTTCTTGAAAGTTCAGAAAAAAGAATTGGAATCTTAACCTTTTCTAATTAGTTTTCCACATTAAAAACACGAGACATAAGTTTTTCTGCAGTTGACTGGTCTTTAGGGTAAATTTGAGGTTGAACAGATGAATTTTCAGCAGCTTTATCTTGTGGGATGTCAAAAGTAACCTTTTTATATGGTCTACCTAGCCTTGTCTGGGTCTTAAATCATATCTTTTATTTAACACAACAATAAGGAATTCAAAAAAAGCTGGGTATTTGGAAACTTCATAAGATTCTTCATTTTGAACAAGAGGATGAATTTTATTGACAAGGACAATAACATTTTCAGATGGCTAATCAGCAAAATAATTGATGTCATTGGTCACAATTGGTATTACTTCTTTAGGATCCTGATCATCAATCATCAATGGAGGCTGAATTTATTGGTCATTATTTGGTCTTTCTATATCTAAGATTTGTGGCTAGAAAGGTCTTTTGTACTGTCCTGGAGGTCTATTTACATTTTTTTTCCTTGGTCTCAGTTGAGTTTCCATCCTTGAGATTCGATTGGAAATATTTCTTACTAATGAAGTAATCTCATCAATTTTGTTTTCCTCTTCATTCATTTTAGATGATGACCAATTTCCTATCTAGCTTTCAATTTCCTCTTTGCGTTTTCTAACTTTTCTTTCAATTTACTTGTGTTTCTCTATTAGATTCTACCTCATTTGTGTTGGTTTGAATATCTGCTAAGGTTTCATATTTCCTTTCTCTCAACATTAAAGCAAAATCATCATCGAATGCTTTGGAAAATTTAACCTTAGCTGTAGTAATTGGAGCTTTACAATCTGGTGGCATCTTATTGTAAATCTTATTAAACCTTTTAATAAAGTCTGCAACTGGTTCACCAGGATTCCTTTTTAGGCCTTCAAATTTTATCAGATAATAAACAAGATCCTTTTTTATTCCCCATTGGTTTATGAATATAGTTGTTAATTCTTCCCATGTAACTATCTGAACCAAATCCTAACATTTCCTTCTAAAGATTGGACAAATAATATCATATAAATATCTTCAAGTTCTATGTTCATTTTACCTACAAAGTCCAAAAATGTAGATAGATGATCTTCTGCTGATGGTCCTGTTTCTCCATTGAATCTAGGCAGATGCTTTATATATCCTTAAGGGGAATCATGAATTTGATTTGTTGGTGGTAGTACTAATGTTGCATACTGGGCTATCACAATTGGTCTAAATGTAACCATTTGTTGTGGTAAAACTGGTTGTCTAGGAGATAAAGTTTTACTTGAAGATGACTAGCCTGAAACTATAGGATTCTTTGGAAACTGAGTATGAACAATTAACTTTTGAACTTCATGAACTATCTTTTCTTGGTCTTCAAAAGCTAAAGTATTTGTGTAGATTTTAAGTTCCTCTTCAGGCTTGTCAGAAGTAAAAGGATAAGTATGTATAACAGAGGATATAAAATCTTGAGGCTTAATCTCAAGTAACTTTAATTCAAGTTCTGCTTCTGTATCAGATGATTCTAAAAGAGATTCAGGTAGATCAAAAGATTCAATTTGATGAAATAACAAGGAATATTGCAGATATACTCCCTTAGAAAGGAGTTCCAAGACTTTAGGTGGTAGATCCGATAAATCAGAAGGGATATGAACTGATTGAAACTGTTCAAGATTTGAAACTGCTTCAAGTGGGAGAAAATAAAATTTGGGAGAGAAGAAGAAATAAAAGATTTAAGTCTACATCTAAGGGAAGCATATCGTACTGTTGGAAACAATACTGAGAGGGGGGGTGAATCAGTATTATTAGATCAATAATTTAATTTTCAAAACTGATTTGTATATGCTACTTCAGCTTAGTGAACTAGCAGGTATACACAACTGTACTTAATGCAACCAGCGTATATGCAGAGATATTTAGATTTACCCAGACTATCATGTATTGAACTTTAATCAGTATATTAGGAATTCATTAGATAGTGCAGTAAAAGCAGAATAAAGCATCACACATAAGCAACACACAAGAACACCAAGATATAAGGTGGAAACACAATGTGGGTAAAAACCACCTGTTGTTGTCGTCTCTATCTTCTTTTAATAATAAGAAAATTCTATTTACAATTTTTGTATTGGTGCAGTCTTATACCAGTACGCAGGCTTCTACCTATAGAAGGCTACAACCTTCTCTCATTCTCCAGCTTCTACTAGAAGGGAGCTACAACCCCCTAGCTCTTGTACTAGCTGATATGTTTACTAGTACGTAGGTGCCGGCCTACAGAAGGCTACAACCTTCTCTTTTCTACTAGGGACCACGTTTCATAAATTTTTAGACTGGATCCATCAACAACATCATTCAATCATCAAATATATCTGCATCAACCAATCTCCTTTTGAACCAACCACAACCAAATCAATCAATCACTTTGACAACCCATCAATCTGATCATTTAGAATGCTGTCACTAGAATACAATAACTAGAACCCAAGCCAGAACCCAAAACACTGCAACAACAAACAGAAGCAACTAAAACATATTTTATAAGGTATACACTACTTGCATGTGTTGAACCTGCATGCATACGTGCTTTCCTCAAAGTGAACCAGCGTACAGATCTGCAAATCAAATTTATGATGTATATGTTGCTTTGGTATGCAGAACCTACGTGTATATGCTTCTTTTCTAAAATGAACTTGCGTACAGATCTGTAAATGATGATTTAAACATTACAACAATTCCAAACTTCAGTCATACCTAGATCATCATATTTACAGACTACAACATGTGCCAGTTATTCAAATTCATGATCAAACCACATAAAGATAATTCACTTCAAGCCTTAAGATCTTGATACATCATTAGATCTTATCCTTCATCAAACGCTAAGGTTAATCCTTGGTTCAGATCAAGCACATCACCATAATCCAATGACCTGCATATTAGATCTCACACTTCATCAGATATTCGATACTTGCACACTTTGGCCTAATGATCTTCTCCTCCTTTTATAGTTTTAGGCCTTTCTCAATACCATGGACCAAAACCATTTAGGACCAATACCTTGGACCAAATACCTAGGGTCAATACCTCAGACCTGATACCTTGGACCAATACCATGGACCAAAACCACTTAGGACCAATACCTTGGACCAAATACCTAGGGTCAATACCTCGGACCTGATACCTCGGACCAATACCATGGATCAAAATTCCATGGACCAAATACTTCGAACCAAAAACTTAGTTTTCCAAGGTATACACACTTTTCCTTTTGTGAAAGTGTGTGTGTACGTATATGCGACTTGTATACAATGAACCCACGTGTATATGCGACTTGGCCAATGGTGAACCAACATATACCTCTCTTTCTTCATTTTGTGAAGTGTGGTATATAACTTTGTGTTGTTAACATGTTGTACTGTGATTTGTCATCTGAGTGAGTTGCCATCAAGGACAACACCTGTGTCATAATGCCAACAATCTCCCCCTTTGGACTTGATGGCAACACCAAGTCACTCTCCCCCTTTGTCATCAAGGGCAAAGGGTCATGCTCCCCCTGAGTACATGCTGAAATTCTCTGATATGCTGAAGTGTGTTGATTGAGCTCCTATGATCGAGTCCATGCTCCCCCTGAGCACAAGCAAGGTCTGCAAAAAGATGTTCTAAAAGAAGAACATGACTCTATACATACATCACAAATGACCTTCCTATCACCAATGACTCATACATACATCCATCTCTCAACCAAGTGGGGATATACTAAATTTGACTCATCCACCCAGCCAAGTGGGGATATATGAATTGTTTATACATGTAAAAAACAAGAAACATTACATCATCTATCCCATGCATAGTGGGGTTACAAATTAGGTCTTTTTCATGACCGTTATATTAAAAGATATACATGACATATATAATAGAGACCAAATATCTTAAATAAGACCATGATAGTCATCAGCAACTATCATCAGTAGCATCTGTCAATCAGCATCCAGACCAGCAACCATGTTCTCCCCCTGAACCTGTTCCACTTGAATAAAAAACAACTATGTGAATCTGTACCAAGATCTTATAAGATAATGCCAACAATGCATTATTAGAAGCATATGCTCCCCCTAAACCTGTGTCATATGTTAACTGTTAGATCTAATCATTTCATATATCAGAAGAGTTATTAAGGCATCATCATCAATCAGATATACATCAAGTTATCAACAACTTATGAGAGCCAACATATTTCCACATGTCATCAACATACTGTAACCATCATCAAGTAGAGCAGATAATTCACTGAACCATATCAAACCCCTTTCTCCTGAGTCTGGCCCACTGCTTTTCCTCAAACCAACATATACGTGACTGTACCCACAGAAACCAGCGTATATACGCGACTACGCTTCATGAAACTCGCGTATAACCACCTTTCTCTGAAGAAGATAGGATTTAACAACAGGATGATGCAGCAACTACTCCCAGATTTTGTCTGAGATATTCAAATGTCTCTGGGCAGTGGTTTAGTGAATATATCAGCAACCTGTTCTTTGGAGGGAACATACTCCAATTTTACCTTTTGTTCAAGCAATTGTTCACGTAGAAAATGATATTTGATGGGTCTGTGCTTGGTCTTGGAGTGCATGACTGGATTCTTTGAAACACTGATGGCACTTGTATATCACATAACATGTGATCTGAATGTCTTGCAAGGTTTGCATCATCCGAATTAGTTGTGTGTAGCAAGATGCAACAGCCACGTATTCTGCTTCCGCTGTAGATAATGCAATTGAACTTTGTTTCTTGCTGAACCAAGACACTAGCCTGGAACCCATAAAGAATGCACCGCCACTAGTGCTTTTTCTGTCATCAACACTTCCTGCCAAATTTGCATCTGTATATGCATGAAGTGTAAGATCTGTATCTCTAGGATACTATAAACCAAAGTTCTGTGTTCCTTGAAGATATTTGAAAATCCTTTTGACTGCCTGAAGGTGTGATTCTTTTGGATTTGCTTGGAATCTTCCAATTATTCCCACTGCATGCATGATGTCCAGTCGGGTACCTGTTAGATAAAGCAGACTGCCAATCATGGATCTCTAAGTTGGTTGATGTACTGCTGCTGATTCATAATTTGAGCTAAGACTGCATCGTGTTAGCATTGGGGTACATACTGGTTTAGAATCTTCCATGCCATACTTTTTCAGGATCTGTTTGAGATATTTGGTTTGTGAGATAAAAATACCATCTTTATTTTGTTGAACTTGTAGACCAATAAAATAGGTAAGCTCACCATGCAAGGACATTTCAAATTCTTGCTGCATTACTGCAGCAAAATTTTGACTCATGGATTCTTCATTGCTACCAAAAATGATATCATCAACATAAACAACAATTATTATCACTTTATCAATGTCCATCTTTGTATATAGATTGCTATCTGCTGACCCCTTTGAAAAACCCTGTTGGTGGAGATATTTGTCAAGATGGTAATACCAGGCCCTTGGAGCCTGTTTTAGACCATAGAGAGCCTTTCTAAGTTTGCATACAAGTTTAGCATCATTTCCAAGAATGAATCCTTCTGGTTGTTCAATATAGAATTCTTCTTCTAAGTCTCCATTAAGAAAGGCAGATTTTACATCCATTTGGTATACTTTGAATTTCTGAAAACTAGAAACAGAAAGAAACATTCTTATGGCTTCAAGTCTAGCAACATGTGCAAAGTTTTCTTCAAAATCTATACCTTCTTGTTGAGCATATCCTTTGCAGACGAGTTTGGCCTTGTTTCTGATAACTTCTCCATTTTTGTTCAGCTTGTTTTTGAATATCCATTTGGTTCCTATGATATTCTTATCATGAGGTCTAGGAACTAATTCCCAAGTATTATTCTTTTCAATTTGCTCAAGCTCTTCATTCATGGCCTTCACCCAACATTCATCTCTGCATTATTCATTTACATTTTGAGGTTCAGTGGAAGATAGTAATTCTAGATAGCTTGAGGCTTCAATAATGGTTCTTCTTGTTTGCACATCTGCCCCTTTTTCCCCTAAAATTTGAGTTTCTAGATGATTTTTCTGAACATACCTGGATGGAGTCTTTTCTTCTATCGTTATCTCTTCTTCTGGTGTTTCATTGGTTTCTTCTTCAGAATTAGTTTGATTTGATGTGGAAAAATGATCCTCATCTTCTTCATTGTCATAATCTTCGGTTTTTATCCGTTTGGATTTTTTGCATGCTTCATCAATCACAACATCAATACTTTCAATAATTTTCCCAAGTCTTTTATTATAACATTTATTTCCTTTACTTTGGGAAGAGTAGCCAAGAAGAATATCTTCATCTGCTCTAGGTTCAAACTTACCAAGTTTTTCATTAGTCCTTTTGATGTAACATTTGCTTCCAAAAAATTTGAAGTATTTTACAGTAGGAGTCTTACCATACCAAAGTTCATGTGGAGTTTGAGTGCTGTTTACCTGAACATTTGCTTGGTTGAGAATAGTGACGACGGCGAATGCAACTTCACCCCAGAAGGTTGCAGGAGTTACAGATTCATCTAGCATAGCACAAGCCATTTGTTGAACAATTCTGTTCATTCTTTCTACCACTCCATTTTGCCGAGGAGTCCTTGTGGTGGAGAACTACCTTTTTATTCCATGTTTTTCACAAAAGTCAAAGAATTCATCCAAGGTAAATTCCCCTCCTTGATCAGATCTGAGGCATTTGATTTTGCGATCTGATTCATTTTCAACCAAGGCTTTGAAGGCTTTGAACTTTTCAAATGCTTCATCTTTATTCTTTATAAGACCTATCCAACACATTCTGGAAAAATCATCAATGAACAATATAAAGTATTCTTCTCCACGAGGTGACTTTTTCCTTGATGGTCCACATAAATTAGTATGAACAAGTTCAAGAGGCCTACTAGCTAACCCTTCCTTTTCGATGAATTGAGATCTAGTTTGCTTACCGAATTGACATGATTTGCATATAGTATTTTCAGGAATGTTGATATCTGGAACATCACGAATAGCTTGGAATGTGCATGCTTTTCTTATTTGAGAAAAGCTTAGATGTCCCAATCTTTTGTGCCATAGCCAGTTTTCATCATTTTTGCTTAGATAGCACTATTGTTGTCCTCCCTTGAGTATGTATAGGTTGTTTGGAGTTCTTGTGCCTTTAATCATGGTTTCTCCTATATCAAGCTCATGAACAACGCATCCATTTGATCGAAACACTACTTCATTTCCTTGATCACACATTTGACTCACACTCAATAGGTTATGCTTTAAGCCATCAACATACATAACATTCCTAACTTTAATTTTTTTCTTTCAAAAAAATAGAGCCATTACCTTTTATGATAGCAGGAGTGTCATTTCCAAATGAGACACTCTTTTCCTTTTCTAAGGCATTATATGAGTGTAGTTTTTCTTTGTCACATGTCATGTGTTTTGAGCATCCACTATCGATGTACCACTGGTTTTCTTGTCCTTCTGCATACAAGGCTATACCACATCTTTCTGTTTGCGGTTCTTTCTTTCTCCATATTTTGGGATTTAATGGAGTTTGCTCCTTTTGAGATATTTGCTGAAATTTACTCCTGCATTCAGATTCTTCATGGCCAAAGTTGTTACAGATTGAGCATTCTATTTCATTTTCAAGAAGAGAAAAGTTATTATAGGAACTTTTCTTGATCCTTGTCACATTCCTTTGATTTCGTGCTTCTCTAGTCATGATGGTTTTGTAAGCAACACATTGAGCAGCTTTGTGTCCAAAATTATGACATGAGAAACATTGACCATTAAAGAAGTTCCTGCGATTATCGAATCTACTGACCTGGTGATTGTAGTTTTTATTCATCTTTGAAGCAAATTGAGTACGATTTACTTGAGGTTGGTTGTGGCTTCTGTTCATCCTTGAAGTAAATTGAGCTTGATTTACCTGGTGGTCTGCTTTATGCCTTTGCTGACGATTGTCAACCTATTCACTGCTCTTTGCTGCATCAATATAGCTTTTAGTGGAGGTTGACAGCTTTTGTGCTTGAGATGCTTCTTCAATATATCCAAGACTTGTCTTTATCAGAGGAGAATGCTGCACTTTGATAATTTTATCTAAGGTTTCCGATCCTTTAGCAAATCTAAGATTGAGAGCTTTTGTTTTCTCAAGATCCTTTCTTAGACCGACAATTTCACATTCTAATTTTTCATTGTGTTTTTCTCTTTCAGCAAGTTGGTATGTCAAGGTATCTATAATCATATTATTTTCTTCTAGACAAATTTTGAGTTTAGAGATTTCTTCATAAAGGTCATATTCATCTAAAGCATCCAAAAATTCATCATCTTCATAAGCCATTAGAAGTCTATAGTCATTACTATTTTCATCTTCATCACTATTTGATAAACCATCGCTATCTTCATGAGTATAGTATCTCTTTTTACTTACACTTTGTTTTCTATTCCATTTTGAAGATTCCTTCCCTTTATCATATTTATCTTTATGGGGACATTTGGCAGCATAATGACTGACTCTACCATAGGCAAAACATTTGAAAGGTTGTTTACCTCTTAATCTTCCGAAACCCTGTTGAAGCTTCTTGACGAAGTTTACTTCTTCTTCTTCTTCTGAAAGATGTCCCGATTCATTGAGTTCTTCTTTTCCTTTTGCTAAAGCTTTAAATACGACTTCTCTCATATCTGATGAACCTCCTTTTCTCATCTCAAAGGTAGTTAAGATTCTGTACAGCCGTGTCATAGTAATAGTCTGTAGATCCTGCTTTTCTTCTATGGCAGATACTTTTGAATCAAACTTAGCAGACAAGGATCTTAAAACTTTTTCAACTAAGGTAACTTCCTCTATCTCTTCACCTAGATTCTTCATGCAATTAACAATCTCATCTATACGTAAGAAGTAACTAGCTATACTTTCATCATTGTTCATCTGGAGAGTTTCATATTGAATTATGAGAGTTTGCAGTTTAGCACGTTTTACCTGAGAGTCTCCTTTGTAGCTTAGAATGATTTTGTCCCATATTTCTTTGGTGGATTTGAGCTGCATAACTTTGAAAAACTTTGATTGTGACAAACTTCCCAATAATGTATTGGCAACCCTAGCATTGGTTTCATATTGCTTTTTACCTTTCGTATTTGTAGGAATTGCTGATGGAAATGTATATCCTCCTTCCACGATTTCCCAAACATCTGTTCCAAGTGATTGAAGATAGGCTATGGTTCTTACCTTCCAATAAAAAAAGTTTCTCCCATCAAAGATTGGTGGTTTGATGGATCCCCCGGTTTCTTGATTACTCATGATAATGGATCTTCCTTCAAAAGATCAAGCTTCTTTTGAAGGACCTGCTCTGATTCCAATTGTTGGAAATAATATTGAGAAGGGGGGTGAATCAGTATTATTAGATCAATAATTTAATTTTCAAAACTAATTTGTATATGCTACTTCAGCTCAGTGAACTAGCGTGTATATGCAACTATACTTAATGCAACCAGTGTATATGCAAAGATCTTTAGATTTACCCAGATTATCAGGTATTGAACTTTAATCAGTATATCAGGAATTCATTAGACAGTGCAGTAAAAGCAGAATAAAGAATCACACATAAGCAACACACAAGAACACCAAGATATAAGGTGGAAACCCAATGTGGGTAAAAACCTCCTGCTGCTGTCGTCTCTGTCTTCTTTTAATAATAAGAAAATTCTGCTTACAATTTTTGTACTGGTGCAGTCTTATACCAGTACGCAGGATTCTACCTACAGAAGGCTACAACCTTCTCTCGTTCTACAGCTTCTATTGGAAGGGAGCTACAACCCCCTAGCTCTTGTTCTAACTGATATGTTTACTAGTATGCAGGTGTCGGCCTACAGAAGGCTACAAGCTTCTCTTTTCTACCAGGGACCACATTTCATAAATTTTCAGACTGGATCCATCAATAACATCATTCAATCATCAAATATATCTACATCAACCAATCTCCTTTTGAACCAACCAGAACCGAATCAATCAATCACTTTGACAACCCATCAATCTGATCATTCAAAATGCTATCACTAGAATACAGTAACCAGAACCCAAAACACTACAACATTAACCAGAAGCAACTAAACATATTTTATAAGGTATACGCTACTTGCATGTGTCGAACCTGCGTGCATACGTGCTTTCCTCAAAGCGAACCGACGTACAGATCTACAAATCAAATTTATGATGTATACGCTGCTTTGGTATGTAGAACCTGTGTGTATATGCTTCTTTTCTAAAGTGAACCCGTGTATAGATCTATAAATGATGATTTAAACATTACAACAGTTCCAAACTTTAGTCATACCCAGATCATCATATTTACAGACTACAACATGCGCCAGTTATTTAGATTCATGATCAAACCACATAAAGATAATTCACTTCAAGCCTTAAGATCCTGATACATCATTAGATCTTATCCTTCATCAAACGCTAAGGTTCATCCTTGGTTCAGATCAAGCATGTTAATTTTAGGTATGTTCTATGCTAGAAAAATTTATTTCAATTTTTCACAGTTAGCTCAAATATCTTTTCCACGTTAGCAATCACATTAGCATTAAAGTAAACTACAGATAGAACATAAATATAAATCGTAGAAGACATGCCAAGACAAGAGGACACAATATGTGGCACTAGCCAGGGACAAACCCCACAATGTGTGGGGAAACCCTTGATCAATTCTTCTTTTATGTTCTTCAAAGTTCAGCAGAGAAAGAGAGAGAGAGTACATTTACAATAGAAGTCAATACTTTGACTTATGATATGTACAGAGATCAGTTGAAGACATATTGCTTCAACTGATTCTCTAAGGTGACTTCTTCACCTATCATAGTGCTGCACCTTGTCCATTTTCTACACCTTACCATGTAGCACCATCATGTTGCATCATACTATGCTGCCCATACATCATCATCATTATGCTGCCCCTGCTAGTATGAATCATCGTCATCATGTTGCCTGTGCGTATGCTACCCCTGCTAGTATGAATCATCGTCATCATGCTGCCTGTGCATCATCATGTTGCAAAACTATAACACTGTCATCAGCCTTAGCTGCTTGCTATGGCTTGTAGCCTAGCAAAGCAGCTGGCTATAGTGCCAGAATCTATACAATCCTTCTTTATTCATGCTGTCACCTACAACAATCCGAATTCATACATTGTCTAGTGTATCTCCTCAACGCTGTCTTGAGATAAAGAGATCTGCTTCCTAGAATGGACTCCTCAGAAAACCTGAAGATGATACTATTGCTCTTCAAGGTCTTCTTCTTCCTAGCTGTGCTGGGAGCTATCCAATGACTGAGTTCTTTGGGCCTAGAACCAGCCCTGTTCCAGATATGCACCTTCATACGTGAGAGGGGTTTAGGACTCTTCTAGCCCTCCTAAACCCTCGATTCAATTGTTAATCTTCTTCGCATGAGATTGCCTTTTAACCAAACTCAAGACCAGGCATTTTCTGTGATAATGAGGACAGACAAAGTGATGCCCTAACATAATTCGGATCTGCTTCTTATACATGAAAAATTCAGAGGTAAAAACCCAAGTTCTGTTCCTCCCAGTATAGCTATACTTGTACCCAAGATTCACGTGGATCTTGTTTCTTCTTTGACTGCGAGAACACTTGTGCTTCTAATGCCTACAACTTCACTTCATGCTGCGGCCAACTATGCTTCTAATGCCTGCGGCTCTTACGTGCTATGTTACCACTGCGACTACCATAACCTTGACTGCGTCTACATGACAGCGGCTTCATACCTTGACTGCGTGTTAGGGCACAACGTATGAGTGCTCTCCATGCATTATATGACCAACATATAACATCCTCTATGAATAGCGAATAATATCCTTAATGAATAGTGTATACAGTGATCTATAATATCAGCGTATACAGTGATCTGTGAACAGCATATAATATCTAGTGTATACAGTGACCAGCGTATAAAGACAACGTATAATGTCTCCATGATTTACATATAAGAAGTCTCCATGATCTACGTATTAGTATCTTCATGACCTGTACATAAGTGTCTTGATGACCTGCGACTAGGGCATGTTTGTACTGCGGCTAGGGCATCATATACTAGCATATACTCTCAGCGATTCTCCTTCTCCAAAAACCCAAAAACGTGGAGAGGAGATCACATGAGAAGAAGTGTATCACTAATGACTCCAAATCCTCTCTTATTTATACTAAAAACGTAGAGGTTGAATAGACACGTCGATTGGGCTTCTGAGCCTACTCAAGATGCTGGTCGGCTAGATGATAATTCCATAATCTAAATAAATTCATATCTCCATAAATACTTATCGGAATTGGATGATCTTTGGATCAATCCTACACCTCTCGATGAGAGGGATCTAATAAAAATACCAGATATCATAAATAAGCTGACACACATGGAGTTTAGCCCTAGTTTCCAATTTAACACTCGCTCTCAACTAGGGAGAACTCCATCCGTTGATCCATAAGTCTGACTGTACTATCTCTGCCATCAGTGCCCTGCACTGCTCTGCTCATCTCTGCTATCTCAGCTGGCTCTGCTCAGCTCTGGTGTCTCAGCTGGCTCTACTCAGCTTAGCTCAACTATGCTGGCTTTGCTCTACTAAGCTCTGCTAAGCTCATCTCTGCTCAGCTCTGCTGGCTCTACTCTGCTTTGCTCAGCTCAGCTCTGCTGAACTATGAAGAAGAAGAATTGATCGAGAATGTCTCATACCATTCTCCATTGACCCGAAGTTAGTCTCAGAGTGCATACCACTGGTCCCAAACCGGTCTCAACCGACCCAAAGTTAGCGTCATAGTGGGTACCACTCCTACCACTGGTCCCATACTATTATCATAGGCTCAAAGAGTGTACCACTGGTCCGAGACCAATCTCAACCGACCCGAAGTCAGCATCATCGTATGTACCTCTCACTAGTCGCAGACCAGTCTTGTAGTGATACGAAGTCAGTCTCGGAGTATGTACCACTGGTCCCAGACCAGTCTCAGCCAACCCGCAGTCAACATCATAGTATGTACAACTACCACTGGTCCCAGACCAGTATCATTGATCCCAGATCAATTGAGGTCATCCTAGCGTAGGGAGTACGGTAGATACAATGATGCATCCATTGGTACTACTATGGTCCCTAACTTCATTTCCCTGCTCATTGATCAGATGAGAGGTACTTCCCATGAGTCCCAGACTGCATGGGTAGGATGCCTCGACAAGAGAACTTAATCAATCCTGCCCTCACAGGAGAACACATCAATCCTGCTACAATTTCCATGGAGAACACATCAATCCAGGCCACCATGGAGAACACATCAATCCATGCCTCACAGGAGAACACATCAATCCTGCTACAATCGCCATGGAGAACACATAAATCTAGGCCTCACAGGAGAACACATCAATCATGCTACAATCACCATGGAGAACACATCAATCTAGGCCTCACAGGAGAACACATCAATCTTGCTACACAGGAGAGCGAATCATCCTGTTCCACAAGAGAGCAAATCATGTTGTTCCAGTGTGCACCACCAGGGGAGGGTGAGTCACCCTATGGTCGTATGTTGTTCTAGTAAGAATTGCAAGCCCCCAGAGCTCCCAGAGCTCAATGTATGCAACATGCAAGACCCTTTTACAAGGGTCTCTTGATGGCTCCAAGTTGTATGAGAAAATCACAGATTTGATCTTTCCCTGGGGCTTTGTCAAAATGTCAGTGACCTGTACATCAGTCTCAATGCAATGGAACCTCCTTGCTCATCGACTTACCATATCCCAACTAACACAATATCTGATGTCTACATTCTGGAGCAATCTTCGAATACAGGATTCCTCAGTAATCGAATCCCACCTCTAGTTGTCACAGAGAATCACAGTGGTATTCATCATGTGTACAAACAGCTCACTGAAGAGCTTCAGCAACCAGACTACCTCACAGAAGGCCATACTAGTAGCAATGTATTCTACCTTGGCAGTGCTCAGAGTCACCGACTTCTGCTTCCTACTCATCTAGGATATCGAGGAAGATTCTAAAGAGAAACAACACTGAGAAGTGCTCTAGTGATCCTCCACACTGCCTACCCACTCATCATTCGGACAATCATGTGGTTTCATATTTCCGGCAATGTATCTCAATCCATGAGAGATTGTGCCCTGAAGATATCTCAAAAGATTCTTAGTACCAATCCAGTGAGGCTCAACCAAATATGAGCTCACCATGCTAACTGCAACACATATGTCTGGACGGAGGTTCTCCAAGAACATCAACGCGAATGAGTTTATGAAAATTAGAGGCATTTCCCAAATCAGGTCCGACATCACTACCATATAACTTCTTGAAAGTTAAGATCCTCGAGGTAGTCACAGGCTTGCAGCTTATCTTTCCACATTCGGAATCCAACTCCCTTTGTCTCCTATAAATGAGAGGGTTTGCACTTGTCAGACATAGGTGCCGGTATGCGAGGTTTATCATCCACAACCTTTGAGTAATGGTTTGGATCGGTTTCACTCCTAGTGAATCTCAGCTGCATTAGACAACTATCAATCCTCTTATACTATGCCCGAGGTGTTTTGCTTCAAGCCTTAGAGGGCTTTCTTCCACCTGTATACATGAGATTCCCGATCATGAATCTCAAACTCCTCAGGTTGTTCCAAGCCTATGGACCTGTTGCATGAGGGGAATGGTCCCCTTATAATATTTTCCTTTGGTACATTTCAGACATGTACCTTCATGCTCCTTTTTGAATTCACGCATCCTAGTCATTATCTAACTCACAGATCTCCGTGCTGAGTTAATGGACATGGTCCCCAGTGGAATTCCTGCAACTTGATACAACCCTAAACTCAAAAACATCTTTGAAAGATCTATTTTCAAACGCGTACCTTTCCATTGATAAGTGCCACCCTATAACCTTTAACTTCCATTTCTGAGATGGACACTAGGTTCTTCTTGCGATCAGGTACATAAAAAAGATTCTGGGGTTCCTTGCTTTCGTTGAAGAGTCGACAATTTCCTTGATGACCTGCATTACCACTCATTCCTTTGATCATTGAAGATGTCCCAGGAATGATTGTTATCTTCATCAAGAGATGTGTCTCTGCCATTTGGACACTCCTTCGCATAACGGCCGAAATTATTGCAACCAAGGCATCCGCCTTTCCTTCCACCCTTAGATCCAAAATTCCCAATGAAGTGATATTTAGATGGGCCATCAAAAACTTTCGCTGCTCCATTCTAATAACATTCTCTACTTCGTCTTCACCCCGGGTGAATTATGAGGAATCCATTGATCCTTCTGTCTTGTCCCAACTGTCTTTGGTGATTTCTCTTTCACTCTTGCTTGGGCATTGTCTTCACCTCAGCTCTGATACCATGTTAATTTTAGGTATGTTCTATGCTAGAGAAGTTTATTTCAATTTTTCACAGTTAGCTCAAATATCTTTTCCACATTAGCAATCACATCAGCATTAAAGTAAACTACAGATAGAACATAAATATAAATCGCAGAAGACATGCCAAGACAACAGGACACAAGATGTGGCGCTAGCCAGGGACAAACCCCATAATGTGTGGGGAAACCCTTGATCAATTCCTCTTTTATGTTATTCAAAGTTCAGCGGAGAAAGAGAGATAGAGAGTACATTTACAATAGAAGTCAATAATTTGACTTATGATATGTACAGAGATCAGTTGAAGACATATTGCTTCAACTGATTCTCTAAGGTGACTTCTTCACCTATCATAGTGCTGCAGCTTGTCCATTTGCTGCACCTTACCATGTAGCACCATCATTCTACATCATACTATGCTGCCCATACATCATCATCATTATGTTGCCCCTGCTAGTATGAATCATCGTCATCATGCTGCCTGTGCATCATCATGCTGCAACACTATAACACTGTCATCAACCTTAGCTACTTGCTATGGCTTGTAGCCTAGCAAATCAGCTAGGCTGTTCCAGAATCTATACAGTCCTTCTTTAGTCATGCTGTCACCTACAACAATCCGAATTCATACATTATCTAGTGTATCTCCTCAACGTTGTCTTGAGACAAAGAGATCTACTTCCTAGAATGGACTGCTCAGAAAACTTGAAGATGATACTGTTGCTCTTCAAGATCTTCTTCTTCCTAGCTGTGCTGGGAGCTATCCAATGACTGAGTTCTTTGGGCCTAGAACTAGCCCTGTTCCAGATATGCACCTTCATATGTGAGAGGGGTTTAGGACTCTTCTAACCCTCTTAAACCCTCGATTCAATTGTTAATCTTCTTTGCACGAGATTGCCTTTTAATCGAACTCAAGACCAAGAATTTTCTATGATAATGATGAAAGACAAAGTGATGCCCTAACATAATTTGGATCTAATTCTTATACATGAAAAATTCAGAGGTAAAAACCCGAGTTCTGTTCCTCCCATTATAGCGTATACTTGTACCCAAGATTCACGTGGATCCTGTTTCTTCTTTGACTGCAAAAAAAATTGTGCTTCTAATGCCTACAACTTCACTTCATGCTGCGGCCAACTGTGCTTCTAATGCTTGCGGCTCTTACGTGCTATGTTACCACTGCAGCTACCATAACCTTGACTGCGTCTACATGACAGCGGCTTCATACCTTGACTGCGTGTTAGGGCACAACGTATGAGTGCTCTCCATGCATTATATGACCAGCATATAACATCCTCTATGAACAGCGAATAATATCCTTAATGAACAACATATACAGTGATCTATAATATCAACGTATACAGTGATCTGTGAACAGCGTATAATATCCTTAATGAACAACGTATACAGTGATCTGTGAACAACGTATAATATCCTTAATGAACAGCGTATACAGTGACCAGCGTATAAAGACAATGTATAATGTCTCCATGATTTACGTATAAGAAGTCTCCATGATCTGCGTATTAGTATCTTCATGACCTGTACATAAGTGTCTTGATGACCTGCAACTAGGGCATGTTTGTAATGCGGCTAGCGCATCATATACTAACATATACTCTAAGCAATTCTCCTTCTCCAAAAAACCCAAAAACGTGGAGAGGAGATCACATGAGAAGAAGTGTATCACTAATGACTCCAAAACCTCTCTTATTTATACTACAAACGTAGAGGTTGAATAGACACATCGATTAGGCTTCTAAGCCTACTCAAGATGCTGGTCGGCTAGATGATAATTCCATAATCTAAATAAATTCATAACTCCATAAATACTTATTGGAATTGGATGATCTTTGGATCAATTATACACCTGTCGACGAGAGGAATCCAATAAAAATATTAGCTGCCATAAATAAGTTGACCCACATGGATTTTGGCCCTAGTTTCCAATTTAACAAAGCACAATACCATAAGCCAATAACTTGCATATTATATCTCACACTTCATCAGATATTCGATACTTGCACACTTTGGCCTAATGATCTTTTCCTTATTTTATAGTTTTAGGCCTTTCTCAATACCATGGACCAAAACCACTTAGGATCAATACCTTGGACCAAATACCTAGGGTCAATACCTCGAACCTGATACCTTGGACCAATACCATGGATGAAAATACCATGGACCAAAAACTTAGTTTTCCAAGGTATACGCGTTTTTCCTTTTGTGAAAGTGCGTGTGTACATATACATGACTTGTATATAGTGAACCCGCGTGTATACTCGGCTTGGCCAATGGTGAACCTGCGTATACCTCTCTTTCTTCATTCTGTGAAGTCTGATCTATAACTCTATGTTGTTAACCTGCTATACTGTGATCTGTCATCTGAGTGAGTTGCCATTAATGACAACACCTGTGTCATAATGCCAACACGTAAAGTCTTCTTGGATATGATAATGGAGTGAAAATTTGAGGATCAGAGTGAGATCTGGAATGCCAACGTGAACCCAGATTTAATTTATGAAGTCATCAGGTGAATAATTTTAGCCTGATAGGATCTTATTCGTTGTTAAGAGGTATTTCTTATCGTTGTCCCAGGGAAAAGAAATCCAAACTACGTTCCTCGGCAATAGCGCCAGTCTAATGTTGTATCTTTGAAGAAAATTCTAGGCTCGGGAACTATGCCAAAGCATCCGAGTGAGGGATTTAATTTAAATGGATGACCAATGATTCAAACCATTTAAATCAATATAATCTAGAAACCTATAACTTGTCCTGACGATGAACCACACTTGTTGGTTCGAAACGCGTCGACAAAGGTCTTTCTATATGTGATTTACGCCGAAGCTCTTCTTATGACTTCTCAAAATGTTGATATTTAATACTAACAACATATAATCCTTAAATTGATTATGATAGAGGAAACACTAATACATTTGATAATTAAGCATTCATTCTAAATACTTAATTTGTCATATATAGCAAAAGCATGTAGAGAAATTTCTATAGCCAACACATATATATATTCAAGAGATGACATAAGGCAACAATTTAATGATTCAGATTTACTAATTTAAACAACTTGTTCAATTACTTATTCTTAATACTGATTATAACTTTGGAGTGAATTTTCAGGGAAGTCAACCCTTAGCTTATCCTTACCCTAACTCCTATGTTACCTTGAACATATGATGAAAAACAAATATGATTGCAAAGGAAAAACTCACATGAACACAAATGTTGTTAGAATTGAAGTTAGAAGCCTTTGATTATCTTCAAGAAATTTTAGAGAATACAATAGTTTTTCTTGGATTCCTCAAAGTATCAACCCTTCTTACTTTGAATTACAATGTATATATAGAGTGTATTTCAAAAATATCTAACTTAATACAACCTTTTACAAAAAATAAAGTTTTATCCAAAATAATTTGGATATTTCCAATTAATACAAATCAAAATAGGGATTTTGAAACTGATTATGTAGAAACAACATAGTATTTGAGGATATTGTTTGTAACTACTGCCTTGAAATCTGACTCTGCTGATTTGATTGATTCTGCTCCTATCTTCACTGCAACTTCACCTAAAAATATGCTTTTTATTTACTCAATACGTTTGATAAATTTATCCCACTTCTCATCATCAGGGCATGAAAACTTGATTACCCTCTGTTGAAAAATCTAGGGCATGCACATTTAGGGTGATTCTTCAATACATGATAACAATTTTTGAAGTGATAATGCAATATTATCTTAGCTTCATTGTTTACTTCATTATTATCATGTGTCAGTTAACTTCATCAAACTGCTACCAAATAAAAGAGACAAGAACACAAATGGTTGGCTAACTGTCAGGGCCAAAACCTCTCCCTCTTGGAGAGGAAAACCCATGTGAAAATTCTTCTTATAGAGATTCCATTGATGAATACCAAGGCAATAGCCCATGACTCAATCTGCTCTCCAAGACCAAGCCATCAATCCTCTTCATGAGATCATTCTCTTCTCTGCACCACAGAGATCATTATCATTGTGATCTTCATCACTGCTACAACACCATGATCTGCTCCTTGAGGCTAAGATGATCCTTGCACCTTACTGCACTGCAAAATTATGAGATCGACACTCCTCACAGTGATGATCATTATTTCTCTTTTCTCACTGCATATCATCTTATAATCCAAGACACTGTCATAAGGATATCACTGAGATCTCTATACTAGGACTTCTGTGCGAGATCCACAATCTCTTTGATGAGATCTCCTTTATTCAACCGTGATCCATACATGTATACCGAAGTCATAAGTTATGCTATTGTGATGTGTCTATGCAGATCTGAATGTTGAGACAGAGATGCCGAGATGAGACATGCTCAGACTATAAACATTCTTTGTTGCCATTCTCTAAGTGAAGATACCTTCAGATCATAGGCATGCCGAGACTCCAATTCACTGTGATGACATTATTCATCGCTCCATGCATCG
This sequence comes from Pinus tabuliformis, assembly GCA_031772625.1. NCBI lineage: Eukaryota > Viridiplantae > Streptophyta > Pinopsida > Pinales > Pinaceae > Pinus > Pinus tabuliformis. The sequence goes on along the minus strand of CM062810.1, from coordinate 660,791,713 downwards.
AGGTTGTGACTACACCTAAAACCCAACCTAGGTGCAGTCAAACCCTACTGCAGCTCCTCTCGTTATGACTGCGGTTCCTTCTTCATCGTGATTGCGGCTCCTCTGTGGCTTCGTGCTTTGACTACAGCTTTATTGCAGCTAGACTACAACTACATCCCTTGCCTGTGGCTCCTCTATGCAAGTTCTTGTCTACCTACGGTGACACGAGATTAAGCTTCCTACACCCGTACAAAAATACACCTGCCTGCACCCAATACTTCACCTGAAATCTTAGACAGGGAGTGCGAAGTTGTAATCTGCCTTTCGATGGATAGCCTAGCAACCTATTTATAGTAGTTATGTCCATACATTTGAACCGACATTCTTCATCCGTCATGTATTTATGTTGAGCTGACGTGAAAATCTATATATATATATATATATATATATATATATATATATATATATATATATATATATATTTAATTCATTTATTTGTAGCCGACGTGATAATCTCCTTATTGTTTTGCTTGCAGAATTCAGAAGGGTTGTCTTGAGGCATTGGTCTTGGTCTTGGAGGGATGTTACACTTGTTGAAGACTTGTATACATTTACATGGACTCATGACATGATTCTTTGACATAGAAGTAAATCCTAAATACATCAAGAAGAAGTCTTTTACCTAGAGACACTTCTTGTTCATGAAACCCATGTAGCAATATTACAAAAAAAAATAAATTAGTTTCCTTTTATTACATCAAATACAAATATCATGTCATTATGAAGACTGAACCTAGTTACACTTTCTTCAACACCCTCCTATAACCTTCATCCACCTCCGTGTATTTTACAAAAGTAGCATTGGTAATAAAAATATGATAAACCTCATGACAAATAAATAAATTATCTTCTAAACCTTCAAGAAATGTTTTGCCACTAATGATTCCTTTTACTTTAGCAAACTTTAAGTTATCTTTTGCTATGTGATGTAACTTATATTGATAATTTTCCTATGGAATAAATTGACTATGAGAATATCTTAAGGATGGGAGTCCTTTTTGCTGAAGGATATAAACATTTCTATGGAACCTTTTGATTTGAGATTCTAAGTTATGGAATTTGTTTTCCAGCTATAACATCAAATTTCCTTTTTTTTAAACGCCTTTCTGACTTCTAGGACTACATCTATCATGTCTTCAAGATCATATTTAGTTTTTGAGTTTAACACTTTGATGATCCTTGTTGCCTCTCTCGGTTTGTGGTCCAATTCTTCTTTAATCTCTGCTATGGATGCTTTTGTTTTATGTACCAACTTTTCTTGTTCAAAAATAATTTCAATAGATGTCCACAATTCTAAAATGGTTGAATTGATATCAATCCAAATTTTCTCCTTGGCTTCTAATAATGTCTGTGCACTGTTTAACTCATCCATATATTTTTCAAGTTGTTTAATAAGCTCGAAATTATTCTGTACTTCTGAGATGTATGCATTATCTACCTTAATTTTATTGTCTTCCATTCTTTGCAGTGATGCCTTTAATTTCTCAATTTCAACATTTCTTAATGACAAATTTCCAATATATTTTGACAATTGTTCAGTGGCTTCTTGGTTATCTGATTCTGTCTTTGCTATAGAAGTTCCTGCAATAATTGGTTGTTCTTTATCTTTGAAGATTTTTTCCATATATGCTTCCATTTTTTGAATTTGAATGTTTTGCTAAAAAATCATATGCAACATATTTTCCTTCTCTTTCTCTAATTTCCCAACTTCTCGAGCTTGAGGATGCTCCGTTGTTGGTAATTTTAACTACTTTCTTAATGCTTGAATATCTACATTTCTACTCTTAATAATTTCTTCAGCAACATTAATATCACTAGGATATAATCTTGACTTGATTACAAGATCTTCTAAGCCCCTTATCTTTGTATCTTTAGCTAATGAGGACATCCTTTCTAATTTAAGTTGAGAATGAACACTATTTAGAGAAACCTGCAACTTTGAGGCTGCCATAATAGAACTTGTTAAAGAGGAATATATCATTTCTCCAACTTGTTTGTGTAGATCAATTTTATCTATAGGATGAACCATTTTAGTATCAAAATAAAATATTGAAGTTCTGTAGTCCTCTACACTTTTAGGAACTGGAACCTTTGGCTCAAGAAATGTCAATTGAAATTTTCCCTTTTTAGGGTCCAACGTAGACAATAATTTAGTTTGAGTGGTAGAGGTCTACTTCCAAAACTCAGAATAGGTAGTAGTATTTAACATCTCATTCTTCTTCTTCATTTCTATAAACCTCACAACGATACTTTTTTGACAAGAAGAAGGGGAAGCAAGTGTATCAAGAATTATTTCTTCAGTTTGATGCAGAGAGAACACAACTCACTTGATAAGCTAACTGTTCTAGAGACCTTAGTAACTCTGACTTTTGATGATTCTTCCTCTGTACTCATTGTCTTTCTTATTTTGAAAACTTTAAATGCTACTGATTTATAACCTGAGCCAACAAGGGACATACTCTCACTTGGTTTCTTTAACTCTTTTTCTTTCAATCTTGGAGTCTCTAATGTTGTTTGGCTTGAAGTCCGCTCTTCAAATTCTTGCAAAGTGTTTTCCTCCCATACTTCTTGATTTGCATACTATTCATTTTCTGGTTTCGATATATGAATAAAGGGTGTTGATTTCTGTTCACTTCTAATTTATGAGATCAATCTTAAAGGGTCATAAGGCCAAAAAAAAATTAACTTGAAATTCATCTGTCTCAATAAATTGTAGAAATTCTTTGTAGATTCAAACTTCTTATGTAATTTTCTAAAACAAAAGACTTGAATCTACTCTGCTCATCAGCGGAAACAATTAATCAATCAAGAAATCATGAAGCATACAAGAGAAAGAATTCAATCAACACACTACATAATGATTTCCTGGGAAAGCCACATCTAAAAACCCTTGCTATCTGTATATTGCATTAGTCAGAAAATATGAGAAGATTACAATGCTTTGCTCAAGCCTAAGCAACCTCTACACTATCTTTATCTGTATCATTTCTTCCTAGGTTGACTCTGACCAACACTTAGCCAATTTCCTAGCCTTCAAATCTCCTACTTCCTTGCATTTTTCAATGAGGAATTAGGCCCCTATTTAATAGGAATTTTCCTCCATTGAATTGCATAGTTCCTTTAGGCTCTTCCTATGACTGCATGCACCATCTATACAATTCAGATAATTATACAACTGATAGTACACTGCCCTTGAAATCCAATCTCAAATATGTAACTCTCAGATCACACATGCATGAGTTATTTATGACTGAATTATCAGTTAACTGGTTGAACACATGAAGCAACACCCCACTATTAGACATCCTACAAGTTCCTCCATCAGTTGGAACTAGTTTAACTGACTTTCACTTAGTTAAACTGAATTAATTAATTACAACTCAAAATAAACTCAACTAGGGCTCCTATAATGTAGGAGACACTCTACATGACTCAAGTTAGACCCTCAACTCGAATTAACTTAACCAACTAAGTTAAATTAACTTAGTTAACTCGTACAAGTTGTCTTGTGATGTGGAATTACAATTTTTTTCTTAATTTAATTCAAGGAAAAAATTATTTTAGAAAGTTCTTGCTGCATTTCGACATAAAATCTAAACCTTCTTGTCTACTGCTCTGGTGTTACTATGAATGGACCAAATTGAGCTTTTAACTTGAATTGGGATTTTTTGCTTCCTATATACAAAATAAATTTCATCGATATTCATCATCTGCCTTATAAACTCTAGGGAAAAAATCCTCATGGGAAGAAAAAGTGATAACTTATATGGTGGCAATTTGCAACCATAAACTCTGATTTTCTGTAAAATTCCGATATAAGTATCGATCTCCCATCTTTGAATGTTCATTAAGATGAAAAATCCTTTTAATGTTTGGAGATATTCTTGGAACTACGTCACTACTAAGGATACACAGTGACAAACATACAAATTGGTCTACAAAATCACTAAAATAATATTCTTCTGAATTTCTCTAAACCAATGAAGTCCAATGGATGACAGACTATGACTTTCCCTGTGAATCAAGCTTTTGGAGAGGCATTTTGAATATTTCAGACTGCTGGTACAAAAATAAAAACACCAATATTGATTGATGCTTGAAAGAACCCTCTGCACTAAATTTTAGTAACTGTTCATGGATAATAACTGAAATAAATTGGCTAAAATTAAAAATGATAGAGGGTTTTTTACCAGATGAAAATAATTACAGAAATCCAAGGATTAATTCCTCAACCCATTGATCAATTTGGTAACCCAAGAGACAATAAACCATAGAAATTATTTGTTTGGACATTTCGGGAAATATTGTTGAAGAGTATGGTGGATTGGTTCGAGGGAATTATGAACCTTCAGGCAAAAATGACTCAAAGATATGGGCTTGCAGTTGGAAAGTAATTTTTTGATAAATTTCCATATATGAATCAATTAAGAAGGGGTGAAGAGAACTTGGAGGGTTTATTTGTAGGGCCTATCAAATGGATTCTGGAGTTATGGACAACAAAATTTCATTACTTCGGGCAACTATGGCTCTTTTACTTGGAAGATAACGATTTTCACACTAGGTAATGAATTCAAGGAAATGATGAGTTTGGGGAGAATAGAATTGGGGTAACATGGAATCCCAGAGACTGAATTCATCACTGACATCTTCAAACTTTTGAAATGCCCAATTGTGTAATTCATACAGGTCAAATTCACACTTAGTTTCCATGATTTTGAACTGGGTGTCTACCAGGGGGAATTCATCTAAATTAAGGATAGGGGGGAGAAAAGGATTTTCAACGGAGATCTTACATTTCCCCTTTTGGCTGGCCATTTTAAACTGAAATGAAAATATGAAGCTGAATTTACCCAATGATCCACTCGCTAATAGAGGTGTTTGACTGCTCAATCAGGAGATTTGGTGTCACTTAGTACTTTTGTGAACACTAGTGAAATGAAGAATAATTCAATTGGTGGAAGGAAATTTAGATTTACAAATGAGTTTGAATAGTCGTTATTAGTGTTAATGCTTGGCACATCACCAATTTAATATTGGAACGTTGGCGGGATGGAATAAATGAACACAACGGTTAATTTACCAACTTTATCGGAAAAATAGTGGGTGTCATTTTGACAGTTACGATGGTGGAAGTGTTAAGTTGGCATAGGTAATAGTGGTGGGGAAAAAGTGGGTGGAATGTGGTTTGAAAGGGGGGCGGGTCCTAAAACACTTAATAACTCGATACGTCATGATGGGAAGAGTGTACAAAAGCATTTTGGGGACTCCCCCCTTTTGTTAACCGTCGAGAGTGTGGGGGGTCCTACAATTGTTTATTCAAAATTGATTCGAATGGATTTGATCTCGAGCGTTGAAAAATGCTCGAATGATAACTTCATTGGCAGAAATATTTCAAAAGTATATGAACAAATTATTTGCGCCTATACTAGTTTAAAGTGGCATTTTAACATATGATTGACTTTATTGCAAAGTGCCAGTAAAATTAATTTATTTTTTAATTTGAAAACTATACAATTTAAAAATAAATTGCTTGGTTAAAAATAACTTACAATAGTGTCCATCATCACTCCCTCTCAACCAAAGAGGATATCCCCATTCCTTCTTGACTAAGGAATCAGTCCTTTCTCCTATTCAAGGAGACTCCTTTTCTCCCTCTCAAATCCAGGGGATATTCCATACTTCCTTTCTATTTGGGAATTTAACACCACAAGCCTTATAGTTGGTCTCCATAATAGTATCAACTACCCGTTCGTTATAGCTACATGGCTCTGTCTTTCCTTCGCATCTCATTATATCAATCTTTCTTCCTTCCTAGGCATCATTGATCCATTTTCTTCCTTTCATTTTGTCACAAGATCAATCTTGTACATCACTTTCATCCTGTCATTATCAATGAAGGCATTATATTGATCCTTATTGGTCTTCAAGCTAATCATAGCTTCTTCATGAAAGTGATCTCCTTTGTATGAACTTAAACTTCATGTTATCTTCTCGCACTGCTACCTTTTTAATCCCGAGATAAAAAAATCTTGACTTCATGATTTCCAAAATCATATGTTGAGCTTGCCTCAACATTCTACATATATTCGTGAAATATCCTTCCAAGTAGTAAAACAATATGTTAAACAAATAATCAATAAAAATCATTAACATTATACTTACCTTATCATGATGACCTTCTCATCAAAATATCAACATCCTCACGTTCCATCTACACAAGAATCTTCTTTCATGCATCAGCCTGCCCAAGGATCGAACTTGATTACCAAGTTACAATATTCTTTCGAAGACTATAACAATCTATACATTCTAGATAGAAAGTCTCAATATTTTATTCATTCTAGAGTAAATGAAATTCATCTCTTTGGAATCATATAATCAAATGAAAAATTCACCATGCATGACTTATAACCAACTTCTTTTACAAGATTCTGTATATATGAATCCTACCCAAAAGTTACTTCAAATATGCATTCCTATGCTTTAGTACAATCATCTAGCTATATATCCTAAAATGAGCTTGTGACTTGACCAATTGCATCCCTTCATCCTTCAATAGTATTGTTTTAATATAATATTGAATATATAATAACCTTGTCATAATGCTTCTTCCAAGAACCTTCCAAAATGATGATTCTTTCAGGATCATGATGATCCACCTTAGAAAAATGACTACTTATAACATAACATTAGAGAATGATTGGATGAACAATAATATGAAAAATGGTCCAATCTTCTTAATTTTTGAAAAACTAGATTATTCCTATAATGCAACTCAATCAATTAGACTCTTCATCTTCTACTATCACATGCTTCTATCTATGATGCCATACAAAATCAAGATTTTTCTAGAGTAAACAACAATGCATGCTATTCTAAAGGAAATACCAACGTCAAAACCTCTAATAAACAAGCCCAACACCAATCACGCCACTATGTTATGCATTCAAAACCTCAACACAATATGATTTTCACCTTGTCAAGATGCAAACAATCTACACAAACAAACCCCAATCAAATTCAAACTCAATACTGATTAAACCATAATCATTTCAAGGCTCTACACTAGCCACATGAATATATCATATGCGTTGCAAAAATCATTTCTCCTGCAAATCCATATACCCACAATTTTATACACAGAGCACTAAACGGTCAAGCCCTTTGGGGCTTGGGGCTGACCCATCCGACATCGTTCATGTGAACCAAACTTGATCATGTACCAAATGGTTATGCCTTTTGAGGCTTGGGGATGACCCATGTGACCTCATTCATATGACCCAAACTTGATTAAGTTGGCCCCAATGGCTGAGAGGCTAAGCCCTTTTTCTTCATATGACAGTGTGCCAAGACTAGGGGCTTAGTGGTCCATAGGAAAACATATGATGACATTAGCATGATGTAACTGTTCCACGTGGCATCTTATAAGTGGTGCCATATCATGTCACCCGATTATGGTCCACTTGGCCACCCTTGTCATGCTGCCACATCATCAACCATGTGTATGCCCATATCATCAACTATGTGTACATCCACATCATTAGCCACATGTACCTGTGCACTAGTCTCATGTCGCCAATTGTCACCCATATTGTTCTTCCATCTATGACCAATTCAGTGCCACCATTTGTAACCAATTTGGTGTTGCCACCTATGAATTTACGCGAAAGGGACACATCATCACTCACCTGTGTTAGAGGGTCCACCTGGCACCTGACACGTATCAACATTTCATTGGATGGAGGAGACCCATGTGGTGGAGCTCAGAAGGCATGGCGGGGGGGGCTCCATTAATTATCATGTAAGTCTGCACACAATCCACCATTCGTTAACCATAATTCATCCACAACCATCATATCCGCCCAGAATTGCACAAAAGTTAACCTGTTAAACAACACACATGCTGGGGGTCAAAGAATGCCAATTTCACATAGAAACAATGATCTTCCCCTGAAGTTGCATGATATTTAGTAAATATGGGGTTTGACACCCTTTCCCCTTATTGATTTTCAAATTGACTTTTCTCCTCATTCCAAAGGAGTTAGACCAAGTGCAGTATACAAAAATCTCTCGAAGATGGATACCCAATGAAACCATTTGTATATCCATTTGATCGACATGGATCCAATAAATGCTAAAAAAACTCTAGGGTATCCTACCTCTTATGACACTGATTGTCATCAAACAAATCATCATAGATCTTCAGGATGTCATAACTCCTTTGACAACAATGATATTGGTTGTCCTTCAACAAATGCTCGAGCTATCATACCTCCTTTGACATCAATGATATTGGTTGTGATCCAACAAGTTCTTGGGCTGTCACACGTCCTTTGACATTAATTATATTGGTTGTTATCAATGAAAACACATTATCCAACACTTGAAAGGTCTGTGAGGGCAGTGGAATGTCAAAATTCTATAGCCAATTGCACCATTGAAAAGATCAAAAATTGTCTTTGGTGTTGTATTGTATTTTCTGCTACATTATATATATATATATATATATATATATATATATATATATATATATATATATATATATATATATATATATATATATATATATATATATATATATATATATATATATATATATATCCTTATGCTTATGTAATGTATCTGCATGTTAATTAAATTAATTATGTTAGATTGTGTCTATGCATATGTTGTGCATATAAGGGTGCATTTAGTTATGCATTCTAGTAAGTTGGCAATTCCTAGAAAAGGGAATTTTTTCAGAGCACAAGTTTCCAAGGGATATCTAGCATGGAAATTGGGCCTCAAGAGAGCAAAGATGAGACGAAAATGGCTGGGGTATGTTACAAGTGGTAGCAGATCATAGTTGCAACACCAGGCTTGTATGGGCCAAGTGTAAACAATGGTGTATGAGGGTGGAAAACATGATGTTTGATGAAATGCCACAATGAATTGTGCCATGGGGATCATACTGATCACTAGATATGTGTGTGTGTGGTGGGTGAATGCCAATTGTTTGACAAAATCTCATGGACAAATTTGGAGAAAACCCCTAAAATTTGTGAGCATTTTTTTATAAAATTATATAAATATGGTACATAGGGGTTAAAGGCATAAGTTGGAGTGGTAGATGACAATTGATCTATGCTAATGTCAGATCCAACAACCAAGATCAACTGTGGCCTCCCCTTGTTGTCAATGTTTAACGAGAAAGGTGGGGGGGGAGTGTACAGGGGGGGCAATATCCATGCCTAGACCGCCATCCCAAGATTGAAAATGGAGATTAATTACGCCCCCTACCCAAAGCTTGAAACTATCAAAGGGGACGATCCACGTTACAATTGGTTTAGTCAAAGCGATATAATGGGAATGATGGGAAGAAGACTCTAAGGACTGGTAAGTGGCCATGGAGGAGCCACATAGGCACGTGGGCCCCTGACTGGGGTACCGAGGCACCAACATTGATCTTCCAACAATGGATGAGTAAAAATTCACATCCCCCGATTGTAAGAGGCTTGGTAATAAGCATTGAAGGGGTCTATTGGTATGCCCAATATAATTTTTTTTACAACAATAAGAAACTTGGTTGAAAGGAGGTAGATTGACACAAGTGAATGATGTGGATGCCACGTGGTAAGGGATGGTGTGGCGTCTTGTGAGCATGACAAGTGGTGGGTGGATTTAGCACTTTTGATATGTTGAATGGACAGTTGGCGAGTGACACGTGGCAGGCACATGTGATGAGGATGATACATGGAAAATCCTTACTTGTAGCGATGATGATGTATATACATGAGATGGTATATTGGGTGGCTTGTGAGTACCCCATTGGACCAAGAGTATGAGTCTAGAAAAGAAGAGGAGCATGATGACTCAAGAGTTAAATAAAAATTTGTTTGAGATTCAAGAAAATCTAGGAGTGTTGTTGGGAAGCCTCACCATGCATCCAAGAAATCCACTAAGAAAGCCCATGTTTCATTAGGATAAAAAATTAGTTCAATCATGTCACCAATTGGGTGACCAAGCAGGAAACTAGACGTAGACAATGTACAAGGGGAACTTAGAAAGATAAAGCCACCTACATTTAATGGTGAGCATAATAAGGGAGAAGAGGTTGAAACTTGGTTGTTGGAAATGAGAAAGTACCTTCAACTATATGATTATTCTTCTAATTTAGAGGCACAAATTTCCATATATCACTTGAAAGGGAAAGAAAATTTATTGTGGGAGCAACTCAAGGAGGTAAAACATCTAAATGAAAAGAATATTTCATGGAAGATATTTTTAAAATTACTTCTAAAAGAAGTACCTGTGTAAACATTACTATGAAATAAAAATGCAAGAGTTGTTCAAACTCAAATTAGGAAACATGACAAAGGAAGAACATGACAAAAAGTTAATTGAGTTATTGAGGTATGTGGACTTTATTAAATATGAAAAGCTAAAAATACAAAGATATGTGAGTGGATTATCACCATTTTATGGTGATATAATTAGATTTGATGAACCAAAGGCTTTGGATGAAGCTATGAGGAAGGCATAATACCTCTATGAGTAGTTTAAAATTAAATCAATTTTCCAAAAGCCTTTGGATGAAAAAAAGAGAAGAAAGATGGAAGAAAAGAAGAAAGGGTTCAAATATTCATCTTTCAAAAATTATTCTCAGAAAAACAACAAATAAAACCAACTCATAATGAACCAAAGGGCATTGATTGATTGAGAAAGAAACCTAAATTTTAGCCCATTTGATGTTGGGGTTGTGATGGAGAACACATGTATAGGTACTTCCTACACAAAGAGGGAAATATGAGGACTGTACATCACATCCAAGGGGATGATACAATGAATGATGTGCCTAAAATCATGCCCAAAATTTATGTAGCATTAGATAACAAGCAAGTTGAATATTAGGCACACTTGGTCGAGGTGGAAGGTAAGTTAAATAATCAACCCATTTTTATTTGAATTGATTATAGAGCTAGTAATAGTTATCTTGATTCTAAGTTGGTTGAAATATTTAACTTAAATAAAACCAAGCATGGAAGGGCTTGGTTAGTTCAATTAGCCATAGGAGTTTAAAAAATAATAACTGCACTGGTATAGGAGTGCCCCATTAATATGAATGGACTAGATACAAACACACATTTAAACATAATACCATTGGGATCATGTGACTGCTTAATTGGCATGTATTGGCTAGAAAAACATCACACAACACTAGACTATTACAATGAAACATTTACTTTCCTTGATGACGAAGGTAAGCAAAGGCAGGTGCAAGGAATACTAAGGCCAATTTATGTTAGGGAAATAAAAGTTATGTAGTTGAAGAAGAATCTAAAAAAAGAGTGCCAAATTTATGCATCCCACATGGAGGAGATAAAGGAGTAGGCACCAAGTCTGGAGGACCACCCAATACTTAAGGATTTTAAATATGCGTTTGTGGAGATTCCTAGGTTGTTGCCTATAAGAGACATTGATTTCTCTATAGATTTGGTACTTGGTGCTGCATCAGTGTGAAAAACACCATACAGAATGACTACACCAAAAATGAAAGAGTTACAAATGCAACTAGAAGAGATCTTAAGAAAATGTTACGTATTCCCCAATGTATCACCATGGGGTGCCCCAGTATTATTTGTTAAAAACAAGGATGATACACTAAGGCTCTTCACCGAATTTCATTCATTGAACAAGGTCACAGTGAAGAATAACTATCCATTTCCAAAGATAGATGATTTGTTTGACCATCTAACGAGATTTAATTGACTTAAGGTTATGATATCATTAACTAAGAATTAAGGAAGAAGGCATAAAAAATACATTATTTTTAACTTGATATGGGCATCATGAGTTCATAGGGGTACCATTTAGGCTTTATATTGCTATAGGTGTCTTCATGTGCCTTATGAATAGTGTTTTCTAGGATTATTTGGATAAATTTGTCATTGTGTTTTTGGACAATGATCTCATATATTTTAAATATTAGGAAGAGCATGAAAATCATTGAAGGATGATGTTATAAGTACTCAAGGAGCATTAGTTATATGCCAAACTGAGTAAGTGATCATTTTATTAGAGAAATATCTATTATTTGGGTCATACTATTTCAAAAGGAGGAATAACAGTAGACCCAATAAAGATCAAATCAATTAAAGAGTGTCTAACGCCCAAAAATGTGATAGAGGTAAAATATTTCATGGGTCTAGTGGGTTATTACAGAACATTTTTTAGAGGGTTCTCAAGGATATCACATCCAATTGCATTCTTACAACAAAAATGTACAAAACTTGATTGGTCTTAGAAATGTGAAGAGGCCTTTTAGCACTTAAATATATTATTGACAAGTGCACCTATATTGAAGATAACTAACCTAGATGAAGACTTTCTTGTGTGCACAGATGCATGTAAAGGACTTGGAGGAGTCCTCATGCAGAATGGGCATGCTATATGTTATGAATCTAGGAAGCTCAAGGAGCACGAAAGGAATTATACCACACATGATTTGGAGTTGATAGCCATTATACATGCCTTGAAAATGTGGAGGCATTAACTCACGGGGAGGAGGTTTGAGTTAAGAACTGACCGCAGTGGATTAAAACATTTGTGTAGATAGCCACATTTGAATGCCATAAAAATCAAATGGTTGGAATTTTGGATAATTATGATTTCGAAATTAAGCATATAAAAGGGAAGGAAAATAAAGTGTCTGATGCACTAAGTAGGAGGGTGCATGCTACAACCATAAGCACACGTAAATCTAATTTAAAAATTAGAATTGTAGAGGATGAAAATTTATATCAGCAATACATGGAAATAAAAAGCAGATTACAAAAAGGTGAAATGCAACCCAAATATAGGGATTATGAGATGAAAGAATATTGAGTTCTTTTGTATAAAGTTAGGTTTATGTGTCAAATTATCTAAGGTTGAAAAATTTAGTGTTAATTAATATGCATAAAGTGTCTTATGCTATGAATCCACGATATCAAAAGACAATCTCAACAATAATAAAACAATACTTTTGGCCATATATGAAGAAAGATGTGGCTAATTATATAGCCAAGTGCTTCGAATGCCAAAAGGTTATAATTGAGCATAGATACCTAGTAGGGTTGTTACAATGAATGCCCATTCTTGAATGGAAGTGGGAAATCACCTCCATTGATTTCATTACAAATATTCCCAGAACAATGATGCAACATGATTGCATCATGGTTGTGGTGGACAAACTCACCAAGGTTTCCCACTTCATTCCAATGAAGTCAATGCACAAGGCAACTAATGTTGTTGAGATTTATATGAAGGAAATTGTTAGGCTGCATGGTGTACCAAAAGCAATTATTTCAAACAAAGATCCCAAGTTCACGTTCAAATTTTGGACAATTTATTTAAAGGATATGGGACTGATTTAAATCTTAACACAACATACCATCCATAATCAAATGGTTAAACAAAAAGGGTTAATCTGGTCATTGAATACATGCTAAGGTTATATGTGATGTACAAAACATTAAAATGGGAAGAATACTTGCACTTGATGGAGTTTGCTTATAATAATGGATATCAAGCATATTTGAGGATGAGCTGGTTTGAAACCTTATATGGCAGAAAATGAAACACGCAACGAGCTGGGACAATCCTGTTGACAGGGCCATTATTGGTCAAAAGTTGCTCAAGAAAATTGAAGAACAAGTGACAAAAATTAAATAGAATTTAGAGGATTCCCGGGATAGAAAGAAAAGTTATTTAGACAAGAACAAAGAAAATAGGGAATTTAATTATGGAAGCCATGTCTTCTTAAGGGTGAAGGCAAGGAAAAGTTCATTGAAATTGGGCATCTATGCAAAATTTAATAATGAGATATTGTGGACCATTTGAGATTTTGGATAGGATCGGTTCAATTGCATATAGAATTGCATTACCAACATCCATACACATACATAATATATTTCATGTTTCATTTCTTAAAACTATGTTCTTGATTCTAACCATGTGATTGAATGGAACATGGTTCATGTGGAGCCCGATGGAGGATTGCTAGTACAACTAGTGCAAATTTTGGAAGAGAAAGTCAAAGTGCTCCAAAATCAAGTCATCCTTTTGGTAAAAGTGTAGTGGACCCATTTTGGTCCTGAATATCCTACATGGGAGCATGAGGAAGTGATGAGGGAGTAACACCATCATATTTTTGAATGAGTTTTTGCATATATGTATATGTGTGTGTATGTGTCACATTGAGGACAATGCTCAAATAAGGAGGAGGGCAATGTAACACCCATGTCCAACCCCTGGAATGTAAATAACATGTATATGTGAAACTATGTTGGTGAGTTGAGGACATCTTATGAGGGTTGTGATGCCCATGTGTATGCATGTATATGTGTAATGGGGTTTTTGTGCCCATAGGCACATGTTTTGTATTTTGAGGCTAAAAAATCCGACAATTAATTATGTTACACATTTAATAAAAATAAATTGGTTGCAGACCTAAAAGAAATAAACGAGAAAGGGGGGTCGAGACTCCATGGATGGGTGAGTTAAAGGGGCTTATATAATTTAATAATCATATAAAGTGCCCATGCATATAACCAAATTCGATGATGATCTTGGGTGAATGCCAAGTGGGAAAAGGAGGGCATGCAAATAAAATGATTTTTTAGCTATGTGAAAGGTCTGTACGATGAATTCCTATGATGTGGGGAGTACAAACAACCTGATGAATGATTATGGAAGGAGGGCCATGGGAGCATGGTGTTCATGTTGGAAATGGAGGCCTAGAAGGGTACTTGGAAGGCCCATGAGGGAAGTAGAACTCTTGAAAGCCATAAGACTACTAGTTGGAAGCTATTGAACTTGGTATCTTGGCTATGTGAGGCCTGGAAGGTCTGTGAGGGAAACATAACTCTTGGAAGCCACAAGACTGCTGCTTGGAGGCTATCAAACTTGGTACTTTGGCCGATAGTTGTTGGTACTGAGTATGTACTAGGTTTTTGGGCAAGCTGATGTGGATGCCCCATGGATTCAAATCCCAAACTCAGGGGTGATCCATTGTTGAATGAAAAGAACAATGTGGTCTATGGTTGCATAGAACATCGAAAGTCTACAAAGAATGGCACCATTTAAAAGGCAAGAAATTATCTTTTGTGATGTGTTGTATTTTTCATTATAATATATATACATATTTCCTTATGCTTCTGAAATGTATCTACATATTACTTAGATTAATTATGCTAGATCATGTTTGTTTATGCATTGTGCATATATGGGTGCATTTAGTTATGCATTCCAGTATGTTGATAATTCCAAAAAAAAGGAAAATTTTCAGAGCACATGTTGTCATGGGTTATCTAGCATGGGAATTGGTCGATGTATGTTACAAGGGGAGCATGTTGTCACATCATGTCCATATTTGTTGTAATGAATACAATGCAAATCAAATATTTCTCCTTGATGGTGTTTACCCCCATGCCTTTGAAGTTCTTTCTTCCACATCCTCTTCTATTGACACCTTTTTTAGGAGAATCACATGATTGATTCTTCTCTTTTTTAGCAACGCACACTCCTCCTTCAAAGGATGGAGTTTTTATCTTCCTCTTACCAAAAATTTTCTTTCATTTTGCTAACCTTTCCACCAAGGTGTCAAAAGTAAAGGCCTTGAGTTACACGTAACTTGTAGAGATTCAAGGTAGCAAGAATATATATAATAGAGGGCCTTGACAAAGGTTGTGAGAGGAAGGTTCATTTCAAATCCATTGGCATCTACATCATGCATGATGGTTGTAATCTCTGAGGCTAAGGCTAAAAGGTCATCATATTTCAACTCAAGGTTGAAAAGTTTAACCAATAATTGAACAATTTCCAATTTTGATTATCAGTCATATAGATTTTTCAAATTTTTCAATGCACATTAAGAAATTTTAATTGAAATTATATGTCGACTCACCTCTTCACTTATAGAAGCAACAATCAGGGCGTAGGCTTTGCTATCTTTGTTTTCCCAAATGGTTAAATCCTTATCTGCATCGAAAATTGTAACTATGTTCAGTCTTCATTATGATGTAATTGTAATCATGACATTGTATATTCTTTATAGAGAAATAAAATGAAAGAAAATAAACTATATTTTATTTTTGGAGTATGGGTTTCATACTCAACTTTGAGTCAAAAGCATGTTATTCGTTCTTTTAGGTCTTCTAGGTCTTTCTTAGGATAAATAATAATATTGGTCATGTGTCACGGTCCCATTTGGACTCGTTGTAATGAAGAAAAATATTTATTTTATCGAGAAAAAACCATGGATAATCCCAAGACCAAGTACGCCTAAGAGGAAGATCAAGTCAACCTAAATGAGGGCTATTCGACCCTCAAGGAAGGCTATAAATACAAGGGAGCTCAACCCCATTTGGACACACGTCTCAATAAATTTTTATTTGCAATAACAAAGGAGAAGAAGAGTAGTTGGGAGGACGAAGAAGAAGCGAAAAAGCAAAAATTTTGTTAAGAAATATTTTATCTTGTCTTGCTGGGATTTGTAAAGTTTCTAGTTGCAGGAGGACGAAATTCTATAGTAGTTGCAAAGTGCCAAAATTGCAAGGTCGAAATTCTGTTGCAGAGGTCGAAGTTGCAATAACATTGTATCAGTGTCGAAGTTTTGGAAAATGTCTCAAGGAAGATCTTCTGGGGGATAGCTTAGGGCTTGGAGGGTTTATTAGCTTGGTTCTTTAGGTCTTGGAAGTTTCTTTTTGTAAGCATATTCTAAAGAAGAAGAGAAGCATTTTCTGGGTTTTCCCCTTGAAGGGGTTTTTCCCTGGCTTGGAGCCTACATCTTGTGTACTTTGTCTCTTTGTGATCTTTATTGTGTTTAGTAATTGCGTGATGAACAAATTTAAAGAAGTAATAAAAGACCAACTAACATCACAAGTGATTATCAAGATAAGAAAAATAAGTTATAATCTACAAGTCTCCATATTTTCCAACCTGGTGTCAGAGCTAAGGTGCATGAAGGAGATTGAAGATCACATCTTTGTTGGCACTATGTCAAGGGTTAAACTAGAATGGTTTCAAGACTCTTGGAAATATCACTACATCTATCGAGAATTGTCTATTGAAGATAATCTCCAAGCTCACAAAGGAAGTAACAAATGGAAGCTTGTTCTTTGCTTTATCCGACACATTCAAGGATGAGAATATATGGGTTATTGACAATGGTGTCTCCAGACATATGACGAGAGAATACAATCAACTCCAAATCCTATCTAAGGGAAAATCATCTCACTCTATAGACCCTGGAGACAACCAGAGCTATTCGGTGAAAGGAATTAGATCTACATCATTAGAGTTCGAGTCAGGTTGAAGAATTCACCTCAACAACATTTTATATGTTCCAGGTTTGAAGAAAAACTTACTTTTTATTTCTTGTATAGAGGATAAGGGTGATAAAGTTGCTTTTGTTGATGGCAAGGTTTTGTTTTGGGGTAAGGGCTCTAGTATTAATGAAGCAAGGGTGATGGGATTCGTGAGGGGACATTGCATAGACTCTATACACCTCTAACTCAAGCCCTAGTTCACTTAGAAGTGTCCTTTTGAACTATGACGTAAGGTATGGACACCTTCATTATAATATTTTTCCATATTTGAGTCAAATGGTGAATGGCATCCCCAAAATAAAGGGAGATCATGAAGAGATCTGTAAGGGATGTGCTCTAAGCAAGAATGTAAAGAAACGATTTGCAAGTAGTGATACCAAATCTAAGGAAATTTTATATCTCATACACTCAGATGTATGTGGACCTATGGCAATAAAGTTTCTTGGTGGGCATCAATATTATGTAACCTTCATTGATGATTACCCAAGGAAGATTTGGTTATACCTTCTCAAGAAAAAGGACGAGGTATTTGAGAAGTTTCAAGAGTTCAAGAATGAAGTGGAAAACCTAATTGAGAGAAATATCAAGACTATAAGGCCCAATAATGGTGGAGAATACACCACCAAGGAATTAATATCTTTTTGCAACTAAGCAAGAATCAAGAGGAATATCATTGTTCCCTAATCCCGAACATAATGGTGTGGAAAAAAGGAAGAACCGTATTATTGAAGAATGTGTCAAGATATGCTACATTATCAAGATCTCCCTCAATTCTTATGGGGAGAGGCATGCATGACAACTATCTACTTACATAATCGAAGTCCTCATAGGATTCTTTACAACATGACTCTGAAAGAAGCATTTACAATAAAGAATCCAAGTGTGAATCATTTTCAGATTTTTGGGTGTCCCGTGTATATTCTTATACCCATGGACAAGAGGGAGAAGCTAGATCCTACCAGTCTAAAGGGAATCTTTGTGGGATACAGAGCTTCACCAAAAGAATATAGAATCTATATCAATGAGGATCATCGAACTGAAGTAAGCAGGGATGACATCTTTGATGAGAGCATAACTTACAAGAAATCAAGGGATGTTATGGTTGAATCTAATGAAGAAGAGATACCTATATTTGAGGATATCTATAGGTATAATGATAGTTAAGAACCAAGACCTACTCAAGAAGATGTTAAAGGTCCTTGCGAGCCTATATAAAAAGTAATTGTTCCAGAAAGTCGGAAGATACCTGTTTGGCTAAAAAATACTCTTCAAGAGGCAGAAGGACATAAAGCATCAGGGACATCCAGGGAAAGTAAGGGACCGAAGAGATATTTTGAGTATGTTACATACATGACAAGGGTTATTGAAGCAGAACCTTCTTCCTACGAAGATGCAACTAAAAATTAAGAATCTACGAATGCTATGTAGGAAGAATACTAGTCCATAATGAAGAATGACGTATGGGAGATTTCCCTAGGCCAAGTAACAAATCTACAGTCACTTCAAAGTGGTTTTACAAGATAAAGCACAATTCAAATGGGATCATAGACAAATATAAAGAAAGGTTTTACCAAGGGGATTCTCGCAAAAGGAAGGAATTGATTATGAGGAAACCTTTGCTCCCACAACTAGGTATACAACAATAATATCACTCGTTTCGTTGGCTTCTACTATGGGATGGAACATCCATCAAATGGATGTCAAAACAAATTTCCTGAATGGGACCATTGATGAGGAGGATTACATTGAGAAACCTCAAGGATTTAAAAATAAATCAGCGGGAAACTCATGTGTGCAGATTGAAGAAAACTCTATATGGATTAAAGCAAGCACCTAGGGCTTGGCATGCAAGGATGGATGCATATCTATTGAGACTTGTTTTTACCAAGAGTACTGCAGATCCTAACCTATATATCAGAGATTTCCAGGATCAACCAATTATCATACTATTGTATGTGGATGATCTACTAGTTACAGGTGTAGAGCATCAAATTCAGGAATGCAAGAAGCAGTTAGCAGTAGAATTCGATATGAAGGATCTTGGGATTATGCATTAATATTTGGGACTAGAAGTATGACAGAAGTCAGGAGAGATATACCTTGGTCAAGGAAAGTAGTGATCAAGATGCTTCAAAAGTATGACATGATGGATTGCGAGCCTATGATGACTCCTATGATTACCAATTTAAAGAATTTGTGGAGTCCATAATCTATTCTGGTGAATCCTACCTTCTATAGACAATTGATTGGGTCCTTGATGTATCTAGTAAATACTAGACCATACATTTGTTTTGCAGTGAATGTCCTAAGTCGGTTGTAGATGGAGCCAAAACATGATGATTATATTGTAGCCAAGCATATCCTAAGATATTTACGTTGGACTATATATCATTGCCTCCGATACACTGGTAATGAAGTCCAAATTGTGGGATATATGGATTCAGATTGGGGTGGTAGTGAGACAGACAAAAGAAACACAACAAGTGGATGCTTCATCATAGGATCTTCCATGGTCTCATGTATGCTTCATCCTAGGATATTCCATGGTCTCATGTATGAATAGAAAGCAAGATACAGTTGCTTTGAGTAGCACTGAAGCTAAATATGTTGTTGCAAGCAAGGTATGTTGGGAGGTATTTTGGCTTAGGAAATTACTATCAGACTTGTTTGAAGGACCTATTAGCCCTACATGGATACATTTTGATAATCATAGTTGCATAATATTGATGGAAGACCTGATGTTTCATGGTAAGACGAAGCATATAAACAACAAGTACCACTACATTAGAAGCTTAGTATGAGATGGGGTCATGGAGCTGCACTATCTACCTACAAATGAATAGGTAGTAGACATACTAACTAAAGCGTTACCAAACAAGACGCTTGAGTACCAGAGAGGTAAGATTGGTTTGGTGGATATTTCTTCCCTAATTTAGGGGGAGTGATATCAAATAGTTCTTGTCTTTATGGGTCAGGCATTAGACTAGGACTAATAACTGTAAGTCTTAGTGAAGGCCATAAAGAAAGAATGGAGTCTAGAGGATTAGATAAGCATCTAGATTGTAACTTCTTATGTATGGTAGAATCCAAGGAAATACTAACACTCATAAGTATTAGTGAAGGCCATAAAGAAAGAATGGATTCCATAGGATTAGATAAGCATCTAGATTGGAACTTCTTATGAATGGTAGAATTCAGGAAAAGAAGTTGTTGACCGATGCTCTTTGAGGATGAGGTAGGGCATCCAAGATAAGAGGACCGATATTCTTTGAGGATCCAGGTTTGGGAATCCAAGATAATAATAGTCCTAAAATGGCATACCTTGTAGACATCCAGATGGGGTATATGCCCTGAGAGGTGGCATAAGCCTCCCAAAATAATGCTCATAATTAAAGATGATCTTGTCCAGTTAAGGCCTTCAGGGACAATGTTGGTTATGATAAATATGTTTGACAAAAAGATGGCTTATCAATCTGACTCTTCTTATGAGAATGCTTCAAGATTGAGATTCCTTGTACCATGAATACCTCCCTAGTTAAGAGGGAGTGTTGAAAATTGTAAGTAGGTTCAATATTCATTATGTTGTAATTGTATTCATGACATTATATATTATTTATAAAGAATCAAATTATATTTTATTTTTGGAGTATGGGTTTCATACTCAAGTTTGAGTCAAAAGAAAGTTTTTTTTTCTTTGAGGTCTTTTATGTCTTTCTAAGTCTTTATAGGATAAATAATAATATTGGTCATGTGTCATAGTCCCATTTGGACTCATTGTAATGAAGAAAAATATTTATTTTATCGAGAAAAAGTCGTGGATAAGCCCAAGACCAAGTCGGCCCAAGAGAAAGATCAAGTCAACCTAAAGGAGGGTTATTCAACCCTCAAGAAAGGTTATAAATACAAGGGAGCTCAACCTCATTTGGACACACATATCAAGCAAGTTTGATCTACAATAGAAAAGGAGAAGAGTGTCTAGGAGGATGAAGAAGAAGATCAGAAATCAAAATTTTGTCAAGGAAGCTTTTCCCTTGTCTCACTAGGGTTTGTGAAGCAGCCAGTTGCAGGAGGACGAAATTTTGTAGTAGTTGCGGGGCTGAAACTATGTCGCAGTAGTAGCGTAGCAATATCAAATTTCTGGAAGCTGTCTCAAGGAAGATATTGTTGGGTATGGCTTGGGGCTAGGAGGGTTTATTGGCTTGGGTCTTTGGATCTTGGAAGTCTCTTTTTATAAGCAGATTCTAAAGAAGAAGAGAAACATTTTTTGGGGTTTCCCCTTGGAGGAGTTTTTCCCTAGCTTGGAGCCTACATCTTGTGTACTCTATCTCTTTGGTATCTTCATTGCGTTTGGTAATTGCTTGATGAATAGATTTAAAGAAGTAATAAAAGACCAAATAAAATCACAAGTAATTATCAAGTTAAGGAAAATAAGTTATAATCTACAATTCTCCATATTTTCCAACAATATGATGTGAGCTTGGTTGTTGCATTGTCATCCTCTCCTTCAAAAATGTCTTTCCATAAGTCATTAAAAATGAGGATATGTCTGATCTTACTTGACCCTTCTTTGTAGTTGTATTTTCCAGTTAATATTACTCTGACAATGGAGATGAGAGAATGCATATTTATAAGAAAAAACATTGCAAAATATTCTCAAACTTAGTTTAGACAAGTAATTAATAAGGACTAAAAGTGGATGCTTCTCAACTTGGAACATGCAAGCAAGATTGTATTTCTTCCTTGCCTTGATGATGGATTCATAAATGATAACTTGTCTTGAGAAAAACTTCAATTTATGAGAAAAAATTAAACTACAATTGGCATAAACTATTGAAGAAAGTGTAACTAGGTTCAGTCTTCATAAATGTAAAAGAAAAGAATTATTACTTTTGTCATTATCAAGAATGGTTTTATTGTCCATTCGATAGGTCAAGAACATGTTTAAGTGCTTCTAGGAAAGTCAAAGATTCAATGTAATTATTGAAGACCCATGTGGGCATGTTAAACTATGTAAACATATATATTAGAATCAAAGAAATATGTTGAGAGTGATCCTCCAAATCAAAGACAAGTCTCCTCTTCAAGTCGGCTCAAGAAATGAATTTTTACGCACAAATGTCAAGTCGACCTCACTAGTTGATCAATTCAGCCTAAAAGGAGGGACGAACTCCTATATATAGGGCAGTTCGACCTCACAAAAGAATCACTCTCCAGCCTAAATATTAAGGCGAAGGAAAACTGCCAAGAGAGATAGAGAAGGATACAAAAGAAGAGGTCACTAAGGAGACCTAGGGTTTCTGCAGTTGCCGGAAAAAGAGATGCCAGTTTCTAGAAGAACTGTGAAGGAAGAGATCAAGGTGCAACCCAGAAGAAGGAATCAATTGAAGGACAAAGAAAGAGAGACTGTCTTGTGCTTTGAGGATCTACTTATCAAGGGTATAGGGTTTGGCATTTGTCAATTGAAGTTTCAATAAGAGAAATTTGTAGAAGGGTTTTCCTCTCTAGGAGAGAGAGGTTTTACCCTGGCAGAGAGCCAACATCTTGTGTTCTTGTCTCTTTTGTTTTGGTAACTATTTGATGAAGTAATAAGAATACACACTAATAATAATAGAGAAGATTTTTCTATTAAGAAAAGTAAAATCACTTCACAAATTGTTATCATCGTTAGAAGGATCTCCCTATAACCTAGATGCCCTAGATTATTCAACATGGTATTGGAGCTAAGGTGACACATCAAGGAAGGGAATCTCAAGAACACATAAAAGGTTGAAGAACTAAATCTACAAGCAAGGGTTCCAGATCCATCAAAGACAATGAGGATTACCATCTCCTCTCCTAGATCCATCAAGAAGGACTACCATCCTGGGAACAAAGAAAGAAGAAAGCCTTCCATCCAAAGGCATCTACAATAAGGTTCATCTAAGAAGGGTTTACATCAAATACTCATCATCTTCAAAGGAAGGTACTCAGATCCAGGCCCATCACTGAAGATATCCAGATCTACACATTGAGAAGTTTTCATTAACAAGAAAATCAAAGAAAGGCACATTGAAGGAAGCATCTTGAAGAACTCCAAGATCCAAGAAGTCGAAGCTTCATTAATCAAGGAAGTAGAAAGATCTCCTCATCACTAAAACTCTCAAGTAAGTATTTTTATGTCCTCTTATGAAAATATCAAAATGTCTTTTTGCAAGGAAAGCAACAAATTGGTTGGGACTGCTAATTTCCTTGCATGGAAAAAGAGGAATGACCTACTTCTCATTCTAGACTATATCAAAGGGAATGTCACTGTTCCTGCTAAGGAACAAACTCAAGCCCTAGAAAATTTTAATAAGGATAAAACAAGGGCTCAAATGATTCTGATAGAATCCATCAAGGACTCTCTCATTCCTTATGTTTCCAAACTTGAAACATCTAAAGAAATATATGATAAGTTGGTGGAGTTATTCTCAGTTAGTATAGTTGGAGAAGTGATATCGTTGCGTAATGAACTATATAAAATGAAGATATCCAAGGAAGAAGGAATAGCTCATAAAGGTCTTTGAGATGAGAGACGAACTACAAGAACTAGGAGAAGTTATATCAGACAAAGAGATGACTACTATGGTGCTCAATGCACTACCTAAGGAATGGGGCAACTTCACATCAAGTATATATGCCAAGAAGGAAGCTAGCCCATTGAATGAACTTTGGTCTCTATGAAAAATTGAGGAGACTTGATGATGAGCCCCAAAAATGGATAATTATATGGGCTCATTCAGCCTCCTAATTCGACTTAATCCACCATTCTCATTAGTTTATTGCATGTTTTTGATTATATTTATGCTAATAGAGTGAATTGGGTTAGTCATTATGCCAACAAGTCTAATGGGTGCTTTGTGCAGTTTTTTGGTCAATTTTGAGACAAATCAAAGGTTTTAATGAGCACTTGGCAGCCAAATTCGTGGGAGAACAAGGGAGAGGATTTGTAAGAAGGTGTTCCCTTCATTTATGGGCCCTTACCTCGAATTCTCCACCATCAACTCGGAGTTCAAGGGCCACCAAATCGATTATCACAAGGGCAGCCGAGCAAGTGCTAGTAAAAGTGCTGTTAACTACAAGTTTTGGCAGCCGAGTTCCTAAAGTTTAGGAGGGCTATTGGGGTCCTCAATTTGTATAAATAAGAAGGCTTATGGCGTCATTTCAGTTAGTCACTTTGTAGGCAGAAGTTAGCTAGTTTGTAGTTCGATTTTAGTCATTTTTTAAGTCATTTTTTTAGGTAGTAGGTTAGCACTCTAGTGCTGCTCTGTTTTTGCTCATTTGTGGAGCCTTTGTTGTAAACATTGTTGTGATATGGTTATTTCCTGAATAATGGAGATCAGTTTTATTTTTCTTTAGATCTGAGCTTCTTTTAGGAGCCTGTAGCTCTTGGGGTTGGGCCCAACCCAAGTTCCATGGCCTCCTCAATGTACTCTCATATGTTTTTCTGCTGTCTTTAATTAATTTATGCTAGTAGGTTACAATCTGATTTGGTTATTTAGTCAATTTTTATTTGTAGAAGTTTGCTACATGTTCAGATTCTTGATTGCTTCGTTGCATAGTTATTTCACATGGTTTCATTGCAAATAGACTTATGTTCCATTTCTTTGCTGTTATCTAGGTCATATTAGGTCAAAGTAATTAGCTTCTTGATTTTCCAAGTCTTCATTTGTCTAATTCGAAAGATAACTTGCAGAGTGCCTGTAATACCTCTCCATCTACCTATACTCCATCAATCCCATCTGCTCCATCCTCCAACTTGGATTCTTGCCTCACATTTTCCATTTGCTCACTTTTCCCTAATTCCCATCTTTTTGTGCAACATTGCCCCTTTCCTCCTTGAACAAATCCAACCATCCTTGCCACTCCTCAGCTCCATTCCCCAAGTCCTGGACCTCCTCACACCCCTATCTCACCTCCATACCCACTCCTTCATCTTTCTTCCTCCATCCATCCTCCAAAATCCCATTTCTGAACATCCTGTAGAAAATCGCAGACATCCTGTAGAAATTCCAGAACATCCTGTAGAACCCCTGCAGACTTCCTGTAGAAGCTCACGAATGAGGTTTCTTGATTGCTGAACTCTGTGAAACTCTCTGAAAGGGTGTTAGGGACCCCTTAGGCCCTCTCCGAACCTTCCCGACCTCCGCCAAGCATTTCCTCTCGCCAATCCACCTCTGCACAGACAAAAACAGTTAAAATACATGCATGATAATTCTGACACTTTATTCAAAAATACAAAAAGATGGTTCTTTCAGATTTTAATGTTGAAGTAGCTTAGACACCTGCATCTCATCTTCTTAGAAGTCAATGGCATCTCTCCCAGTAGCTTGCATCCTCTTTCTTGCATCAGTAGGGCTAGCTGGTAAGATTAGGGTTTGCTAGGGTTTGCGTTTTCTTTCAGCCTTTCAGTTTCTTTCCGCAAGCAGATTAGCTTCCTTTGAGTTAGCTTCCATCCATCAGTTAAAAAGATTCTTCTCAGAGCTCATAGAAGTTGGCTTAAGCTCCTAGCGGACTTGTGCTAGCTGACCAAGTGACAGCTGCGGCAAGAGTTAGTACTTGTGCATACAGCACCGTTGCTTCCAAGTTTGTTACGAACTACCGGGTTGATAAAGTTAGAGAAGGGAGTCCCAGGAGTTGCAGCATTATCGTTGCAATACTGGGGCCCACCATATTTTTGGCGTCGTTGCCGGGGAAGCGTCAGAGTATTGGTGATTGCTACTTTTCTTATGTTTTCTAATACAACCTTCTGCTAAGTAGTTTATTTCATTTCAATTCCGCAATTTCAATTCTGCAAGCGTAGATTAGCATTTCAATTCCGCAATTTCAATTCTGCAAGCGTAGATTAGAATTTCATTCCTGCAATTTCATTTGAGAAAAATAGATTAGTCATTTCCTGCTTTCATTTCAATTCCGCATTTTCATTTCAGCAAGATAGTTAGTTGCAGTTCAATCTATTTTAGTTTTGTAGGTACAAGCAGAAAAAAGAAAAAATCAACCAAAAATATTTCCTTTTACACCTTGTAGGAGTAGAGATAATTCAGAAAAATGATTGCACAACACCCCCACTGCTTCACACAGCCAACCTTCTCTCTTCTTCGATGGTTGTGATTAAAGAACCCTTAGGTGGAAAACAAGACATATTTGAAGAACCTCAAGGGAAGAAGAAGAAGAAAACATTCCTTTGGAGAAAATGGCTACAAATAGAAATGTTGGGAGCAGTACCTTGTCCAAAAATGAATTTGCAAATCAGATAGAAGATTTCAAGAGCGAGATGAGGTAGTTTCTTGCCATGCAACTGGATACCTTATAGATCCAAAGGAAGTAAGAGGAAGCCAAGAGGGCTTTGGCCATCTTTTGTCCTAGATGCACTAGAAAGCATCCTAGGAATGAATGTCCATTGCACTCCATATAAGTGTGTTTTTTCTGTGAAAGAGACCATCCTATGAATCAATGCCCTTCCTTACTCGGAATCAAAGCTGCATATCAGAGGGCAAAATGAGCCACTGAACCACTCTATTATCTGAACCAAAGGAGGCCACATGGACCCATACCTTACGAGAAGGGAATGCAAGGGACATCCCAGACCTATTATAACCCCTATCAAGCCACTTCCATGCCTTCTTGGGGTCCCCCTGCTCATCCTTCCTGGTCCACACCCCCTCCTTGGTCGTATCCTCCTCAATACCATGCTTCTCCAGTTGCTCATTCATTTCAATCTTATGCTCAGCCACAGCCTCAGTGGAATGCACCTCATCAAGGGTGGAGGCCCCAGTACAACTCTCCTCCCACTCCTTTGCCTCCACCACCTACTCAACCACAACCATCGCCTCCTCCCCCATCAAGGCAGCCCCACATGCTTGCCCAACCACAACCCCATCCACATCCATCTCAAATATACACCCCCACTCAACTACTCGTACCACCATTTCCAAATCCACACACTGGAGTAGCTCAACTCCATCACAATGCTGAGGCACAACATGTCCAAATGACTCCTCTTGAGTTTGATGATCTTCACCATAGCTCAGGAAGAGTATTGCAAAACAGAGATTATATTGACAACATTGAAGAACCAAGGGCAAAAGAAGATTCAAAAGAAAAGATCAAAGAACCATGGGCTGCACTTGATGAAGAGAAGGCATCAAAATCAGAGATCGAGAGAGTTCCCTCATGGTTACCATCAAATCTTCCATGTATTCAAGAGAAAGATCAGCAAAAAGAGGAAGATGAGAAAGTCATGGTAGAAGGTGACATGAAGAATGATCCAGATCAGTAAGAGGACCAAGGATATCAGAGCTATATTGAGATATGGTTTCAGACGGTCACTAAGTTGCAGCGGTACTCTCTTCCTCAGCTATGTTTGATCCCTTCAAAGTCAGATTATTTGGTCTCTGAAATCTGGATAGCTGTCAAAGCATGCATTTCAAGCCTCCACATCATTTTGTCTCTAATTTCGATGTGCACATGGATCCATTGGAAGTATTCTTATACTTGAAAAGAATTTTGTTTTTCAAGTAGGGTAGGGTAGGAAAAAAGAGAAAAAAGAAAAAAAAAAAGAAAAAAGAAAAAAATGAAAATAAGATGAAGATAAAAATCTAAGGTGAAAACCTCCTCGAAGGCACCTCAGATTGGCTCATTGATTGAAAACCTTCATGAGGTGGTCAATGGGTTGGAAAAAAGAGAAAAGAAAAAAGAATAAGATCCTTGGGTGAAAACCTCCCTTGGAGGCGCCTAGGGCAGACAATTAGGGTGAAAACCTCCGTGAGGCGCCCTAGTTGTTAAAAAAAAAAAGAGAGAAAAAAGAAGAAAAGAGAAAAATAAAAAGCAAACCTAATTTCCATTGAATAATTGCAGGTTGCGAGAAGGACATTTTAGGTCAGGAGGATCGCTCAAAACAAAGATAGAGGAAGTTCTATGCCTTCTACAGGAAGTTCTGTGTTTTCTACAGGAAGTTCTATGTCTTCTACAGGAAGCCTACAAACAAGCCAAAATTGATCTCTGAAGAGGACCTGAAGGCCAAGAATCTGTCCATGAGGCCTGCAAGCATCCATGTTTCCACCCCTCACCCTTCTCCATCATTTTTTCCATCTCATTGTGCTTCTTTCCTCAAAACTGCTTGTTCTACAGGAAGTTCCTATAGAAATTACAGGATTTCTACAGGAAGCTAGAAATGGATTTCAAAAAGGTAGTTTGGCGAACATGATCGCTTCCTCAAGGGTTCAAAATTCCTCCTGCAATCTTCAAACTCCTCCTCCATCATCTCCATGCCCGCATCACAGCCCAAGCTCATTTTTTTTTACCATGCAAAAACTTGTAGAATGCTTTGAAGAAAAAATACATAGAACATAATTTGTTTTTTCCCTAGCTTGAAAACCATGCATCCATTTGCAAAACTGTTACAGGGGGAGTTGTATAGGGACGATGGAAACATGCCCGAGCAATTTCAGCCAATTCTGGTGCACAGTTTCCAAGAAATCAGCCTCCATCACCTTCATCCATTTTTGCATTTTCTCCATATCCGTGCATCCGTTTCAAAACCTGTTTCATGGGGAGATGCACATGGGTGATAGTAGCCTACCCAAGCAGTTTCAGCCAATTCCGATGCACGGTTTCCAAGAAATTGATCTCTGTAATCTTCAGCCATTTTCCATTTTTCTCGAAATATGTGCATCCATTGATCACAATTTTGCTATGGGAGGTGCATAATGATGATAGGAACATGCTCAGAAAGTTTCAGATCGATCCGGTCTATCGTTCGGGAGCAATGGCGAAAACAAGTTTCTGTCCTGTGGAAATTCAACATCAGCAGCTTGAGGGTGCAGATCTGAACGTGGAAACAAATTCCTGCAACTGAGATCTGGCCAGAGGACACCTGCACAAGGAAAACAACCATGAATCAGCAACCAAGCCATCATGCAACCACAGAAACCAATGCATGCAGCAAATGAAAGGCCAAAACACCTCACAGCAACCACGCTCGACTTTCAGGTATGTGACTAACCTCGTTCCTCTGTTGCATGAATCTAATTTAAGAATTGCATGAAAGAGTGAGATGGTGGGATTCAACCAGAAAGCTAGCCAGTTTGATTGCACTCATCCAGGGATCACCAGCGCACGTGTATAGTCATTCACGGGAGATTTAAAAAATAAACAGACAGTGGTAGAGATTTTGAACTCCAACGCAACTAATGGTAAGGGATTACAGGCAGATGGCACTGCAGTCTGCATGTGGCCACATACGCCTGGCCACTTCACTCCCTCACCTCGAATCATGCCGCAATTAAAAAAATACTCGGCTGACTCTCACCACCCGCTGATTAATTTGCACCTGCAACGTTCTTAGCCGAAGTACACGTCCTCTGCTCCCACAATCTGTTAACTCATCGTCCTCCACGAGCTTTTCGGCCTGGTTCAAAATTCTCCCACGTACCGGGCTCGTTCGGAGGCACAGTGGCGCTCTACAGGAAACGGGGGGGTCTTCTATAGGAAGTACGACATATCCATCCGAAGCAGGGAGCCTGAACTTTTCTTCATCAAGATTGGAGTTCTGAGAAAGGTAGGCTCGAAACACACTCTCCCATGCATAATACGTTTGAAAGGTGGTGAATTAAACTGTTTTGAATAGAGACAAGTCTGCCTGTGAGTCAAAAACTGCAGTTGCCTGTGTATAGCACGAAATTTCTCAGTCGGTTTTGTGTCATCCTCCACGGTTCCTGGTAAAAAAATTTCACCTGTAGAAAAGTTAAAGCACTGTGAGGGCTAACCTGTGCATGAAGAATTCAAATTCACATGGTTGTATGTGTGCTGGGGATGAAAATTGAGCTCTGTGCCATGTTTATGGAAACCTAAGTCTTCCTTTTATACATGGACAACTGAGTATTTGGGCAGCAAAAGTCTTGAAACCAGGGAATTGTTGTTCATTGATATCAAACAGCCGAGGAATTCTTCCTTGAGTCCAGGGGGAAACCATAAACAACATTTCCTTTTCTGACCAAAGCATAAGAAAAAGGGAGCACTATCACCATGCCAGGGGGATTCATAATTCAGCATTATCCATGGTTATCATTTTAGGTTGTTGTGTGAACTTAGACATGGAATTGATTCACCTCCAGAAAAGAAGTTAAGCATTCCCTATTTTCTTCTACAGTCATTAAGTGAATGTACCACAAAAATGAATGAAGGGATTCCAGACCAGTTGGCCCATCATGGGCTCATCAAATTATTAGTAGAAGACGCCCTGCACACCTACATTGTCCCCATATCATGGGAAATCTTCCGAAACATGTCTCGGGATGAAAATATCAGAGTTTTGGCCAAAAATATCACCCCATCCAGCAGTGAGGAAGAAAGAACACATTGAAAAAGGTGAGAAAACCAATGATGAAGAAACGCAAGACACTCAGGCACAGCAAGAGCAGAGAGGAAAAGGAGAAATGGGACAAATTGCTGAGCCTAAAACTATGGGAGGAACAATGGCGCAAACACCTAGGGAGAAGAGATTGCAGAGCAGGGCAGAGAAGACTGAAAAAGTCCAAACAAGTGAGGACACAACCAAGGAAACCACACCAAAATTAAAAGGGAAGACACCTCCAGCCAAGCAGACCGAAATAGTGAAGACAGTTTCTACAGGAAGCCAGAAAGCAGTTTCTATAGGAAGACAGAAAACAGTCGACACAGGACTTTCTACAGGAAGTATGGAAACAAAGGAACAAAAAGGAGAAATTGCCTGAAATTTTAGCCAAGGAGGCAGCAGCTATGCTGGCTACCCTTAGCACATCTCCAAAGCAAAAAGGGCAATGAAAGAGGGAGCCTTCCATGTATTTTAAGGCAAGAAGGAGCATGCAGATAAAAACTGGCAGACCCCAACCACAGTCAAAAGATCCAATTACAATTGTAGACACCCCAGCTACACAAAAGGAAAAGTCTCCCTCAAAGGCATCCATCACCTATGAACAGGGAAGCCCGAAGACATCCACCTGGAGAGAAAGAATGAAAATGTTGGACAAAACAACCTCTCTACAAGATGCTGAGACTGTTCTACAGGAAGCACTGGCTAAGCTAAGAGAGACCAAGCAATTGGAGGAGAAGGCGGCCAAACAATCACATGAAGAAGGAAAGACAAGGAAACATCTGATGAACAGCAAAGAGAGGACAAGCGCCAGACTGAGATTGAGGCACTAACAAAACTACTACAAGAAAAGGAGCACAGGTAGGGGGAAGAAGCAGAGAGAAAATCATGGTTTCATGACCGAGAAGAGGACATCACTTCAGAAGCTTGGCATGACAGGGAGGCCACCAGGGCTATCAGAGATGAAGAGATAGATTAGTTGCTCAGAGGATGAGCAACACTTTCAGTAGGGGGTGATGATGAGCCCCAAAAAATGATAATTATATGGGCTCATTCAGCCTCCTAATTCGACTTAATCCACCATTCTCATTAGTTTATTGCATGTTTTTGATTATATTTATGCTAATAGAGTGAATTAGGTTAGTCATTATGCCAACAAGTCTAATGGGTGCTTTGTGCAGTTTTTTGGTCAATTTTGAGACAAAATCAAAGGTTTTAATGAGCACTTGGCAGCCAAATTTGTGGGAGAACAAGGGAGAGGATTTGTAGGAAGGTTTCCCCTTCATTTATGGGCC
This sequence comes from Pinus tabuliformis, assembly GCA_031772625.1. Lineage (NCBI taxonomy): Eukaryota > Viridiplantae > Streptophyta > Pinopsida > Pinales > Pinaceae > Pinus > Pinus tabuliformis. The sequence continues at coordinate 660,759,662 of CM062810.1, read as the reverse complement.
CTTACCTCGGATTCTCCACCATCAGCTCGGAGTTCAAGGGCCATCAAATCGATTATCACAAGGGCAGCCGAGCAAGTGCTAGTAAAAGTGCTGTTAACTACAAGTTTTGGCAGCCGAGTTCCTAAAGTTTAGGAGGGCTGTTGGGGTCCTCAATTTGTATAAATAAGAAGGCTTAGGGCGTCATTTCAGTTAGTCACTTTGCAGGTAGAAGTTAGCTAGTTTGTAGTTCGATTTTAGTCATTTTTTAAGTCATTTTTTTAGGCAGTAGGTTAGCACTCTAGTGCTGCTCTGTTTTTGCTCATTTGTGGAGCCTTTGCTGTAAACATTGCTGTGATATGGTTATTTCTTGAATAATGGAGATCAATTTTATTCTGCTTCAGATCTGAGCTTCTTTTAGGAGCCTGTAGCTCTTAGGTGTTATCGCTCAAGTTGTCCCCCAGGTCGGAGTAAAGGGATACGGCCGAGGTAACCACAAACCAACTTTGGACTACAGGTTCTAGCCCACTTGCAGTCAGAGAGGGCTCTCTCTTTATGATTTAGCTTTGTTGATGATGATTTTAGGCTAGCTATTGAGTTCAGGGATTTTTGTTTGTGTTTTGTTTGTGTTTTGGTGGGAAAATTGATGTTTTCAAGTAAAGAGGCAAGTGTAGTGTGAAAGTTTCAAACCATTGGGCATGGAGTCAAGGAAGTAAGACTGCTGGTGCGTTTTCTTGGTCACAAGAGGAATAAGGAGCAAGGTAGCTGCATATGGGACAATTTTCCAAATTTAAAGGATGGAAAGAATGCTAAGGAAGGAGAGGCAATTAAGAATCTCTCAGTCAGCTTAACAGAGGAAAGTGGATGATCTCTATCTAAGGGCAGTAAAGAATCCTTAGATAACTGTCAAACACATGTGAATAAGAGTAAATATGAGCCACAAGGAATTCATATTCATGTCCAGTTCATTTCAGATGAAAAAACATAAAGAAATAGCAGAAACTGAGCCTAGAGTGCAGTTAAACAAGTTCTAAGCTAATCTTTCTTTTTGCTATTTGGATGGTGAAAAATGAAAACAGAGGTAAGAGGCACTTATTGATTCATGTTGCAGCACAAGAATTCCATCATTCAGTCTCTAGAGACCAGTAACAACAGATCAGGCAGTCATTCTTCCAATCTCTTCAGCAATCTTTGATTAAAGAAAAGTATCAAACATACAGTGCGAGTCTCTAATGAAAAGTTATCAATTAACCAACCCTTGAAACAATACAGTGGGTGGTATATATAGGGAAGATTCTCCAAAAAAAATTATTACAGCTGTGACCTAAACAGGTCTGAAAGTAAATGATTACTTTAACCTAAACTTATAAATGCAAAAAATATCTATGAGCTGCACTGAGGGCAGCCGTATCAGAACTGAATCAATGCGTTGTCCTCGGTGGCTTGGTGCAGTGCTTCTGCAATAACTGAGCATGGACTTCTGCTCCATTGTAGTTCGGTGGCTTTAAGTGCTTTAACTGTGATTTGAGAGTTGGGATGGGCTTACACCTCCTGACTTGACTCTACTGGAGGCCAATTAATGCTGACTTGCCTTGGGAACTGAAGATTTCCATTAAAAAATTAACTGATACTCTTTGCCGCTTCATCTCTCCTCTGATACTCTTTGAGAAATGAATTGGGCTGGTTTCTCTCTCGCTGCGGGTCAAATCAAAACTTAATGGCCGTTGTTTGGCCCTTTGTTTTCTTTAGAATTGTCTTTTGTTCATCTATGCATGCCTCGCGAAGAAAACTGGGTGATTCGGCGCCTTTTGGGCTTGCTGGGGGCTGCGCAATGAGGGATTTTCCATTTCGGCCTTTTTCCTGTAGCCATGCGCGATTACGCTAATCGCGCATGAAAAACTGCCTCAGAATTTGAATCCGGGCCTCCTAAGCACGATTTTCGCCTTTCGCCTCAAAATTGATGATGATGTGAGCATGATGTCAGCATGACATCAGCGGGTGGGACCATGGCACGACAGATGACGTGGCAGGGTGACATCAGCATGTACGTTTGATGATGTGGCATGGGTGACTCGGCAGAGGGCCGACGTGTGCAGATGACGTGGTGAAGGTGACTTGGCAGACACGTGGAACCGGACAGGCGACATGGGGCATGTGTACAGAGGGCGGAAAGCGGTTTCATCGGACCGCTTTCTGTACGGGGACGGTATCTGTCAGAGCCCCTCCGATGCAATAGGAAGTGGACAAGTGTCTTTGGGTACGGCGGAAAAACCGCCTCACTATCGGAAGCTAACGACCGAGCAGCGGGGCGCCTCCGAAAACGCCGAGAGCCGTCGGATGGGGAGGGCCCGATCCGACGGTGGATGGAGCGCAGAGCTGGCGGGAGAATAATGGACGGGCGCGCGAATATGCGAATCTTCATATGGCGCGGCGGGGGGGTTTAGAACTTAGGAAATGTGGGTTATGGGGTTGTTTAGCGAGCGGGGTTAATGTTTTATACACACAACTTTAGGTTAAGGGCGGAAAAGAGGGTTTTTCAGGGCTAGGGTTAGGGAAAAAGGTTGTTAGCATGACCAGGTGTCACACTAACTCCTGTTAGGATGCGGATGGGTTCATGATAGTCCCAGGTGGACTATTATGTCCCAGAACTGATAAATACATAGCTATAGTGCTAGAGGGCGGGGTATGTATATAGGGGAGTTATTTAGTATAGATTTAGTAGGGGAGGGGGAAATAGATAGGGGGCTATATAATATAGTTAGTAGTTAATATGGAGATGATGAGAAAACGCTAAGGTAAGGAACCTTAGGCCATTTTGGGGGAATAGGACTTTGTAATAGAAGAATGGAAATCCTTGAGTAAAGCAGATCTTCACCAAGGACAATGATGTGGAAAATGATGACTAAGAGGCATCAAGCAGATCTTGACCTCTTTGGGAAAATTAGTGAGTGATTTGGGGAATAAGAATGAATAGGGGAGTTAGTTATGTCCAACTTGACTTCCTCCAGATGAAAACTGCATCATGGTTGTGATCTGAAAAAATATAACACTTAGAAACATAAAATTGATCATGAATCATCATTCTGCAACCTCAAAAACTACCTACCCAGCCTACCATCCTGACATTTTTTCTTCTCTTTGGTTTGGGTGCACTTAGACTTGCAGACCCAGCTTTACAAATTTTTCTTTTTTCTATTATCCTATCTAAGTCTACACTTATTTCTGCCAAGGGACCAGATTAAGCGGTTGATCTCCTTTGATTCTCTACCTATCTACAAATCTGCCAATATTAAACTGTTTGGACAGATATCATTCTCTATATTCTAAGACAGGAAATTGAAACCTAGGGAGACCAAGGTTAAGCTGTTTGGCCCTCCCTTTTATAGGACAAAAATGGTTGAGTCATCAAAATTGGAATTCAACAGTGGCATTTGGATTGGCACTCTTTCATTGTATTTTCTTTAACCCCTTTTTTCTTTGGAAATATGGAACACTGCAGCATGCAAAGTATGACATATTTGGCATGTAAAAATGTCAATCATGAAAAATGAACACCTGTCGCAACAGGAGGCTAACAGTGGCTCCACTTGGGGATGGCTTTTCCTTGTGAAAAGTCAAGAACAGCAGGTCAGACTGCCTTGAACTTCTATGGTTGTTGTGGATTGAAGGAACTTCTTTATGCTGGCTATTAGATAATTAAAACTCTGTAATATAAACAACCTCCTCCTCAACTGAAATATTGTGCAATGCATAGCACTGTCTTCTTTCTTCTGCTTGCTAGCTATTATGTAGAATGTTGCTTGAGCATTGCCTTTGAAACATTTTCAAAATATGGATCAAAATTGATATGTTTGCTTTACTTTGCTTTGACCAGGGTGCTGATATGTACTAAAATACTGGTCTGTTTTGCTACCTTTGACTGAATATTACCAACAACTTTCCTTTACCATGAGTTGTTGTGATGTGACTGTGCCATTTTTTCTGTTTTGTTGAGGTTAGTGCAGAGACAGAGTTTTTGAACTGGAGCACTTGTATTGGTTGTGTCTTCTCAAAATTTACTGCTACTCCCTTGACAATAGGTTTGCTAAAAAAAAATGAGAACAAAGTGCTGATATATACAAATATCGCTGTACAAAAGATATATACAAAGCTGCATTGTGTCCCTTAAAAGGGATCATGGTAATGTTTTAACATACGGCCATTGACAGGGCCTTCTTCAACAGAACTATCCCCTACAGACTTGAGAAAATAAGTGTTATTTCCCTGAACAGCAGAAATAACGAATGGTCCCTTCCATAAAAAATCAAACTTGGCATGTTTCCCCTTGTCTTCTCTTCGTGAGTCCCACCTTAGAACTTTGTCACCAATGTAGAAATCCTTAGCTTTAAGTCTCCTATCAAACATCTTTTTGAGTTTTTCTTGCAAAATTTGAGCTCTGTCATAAACTTTTTCTCTGGTTTGCTGAAGATGAATGGTCTGATTGATCCTTCTTTGAATGTCATTTGGTTCAGCCTGAATTTCCTGTAACAGTCTGATAGTAGGAATGCCCAGGGATGATGGAAATCTGGCCTCCATGCCATATACTAGCTCATAAGGGCTCATTCCAATGGATCTCTTGCTTGAAAGTCTGTCTGCCCATAGGGCATTTACCAGCCTTTTGTGCCAGTTCTTCTTGTTCTCTTCCAACACTTTCTTTATGATGTTGATGAGGCTCTTGTTGGATGATTCGGCCAAGCCATTGCCTTGAGGGTAATAGGCTGTAGAGTGGCCCAAGGTAATATGAAATTTGTGGCAAAAACTAACCATCTTTTTGGATTTAAAGGCAGCAGCGTTGTCAGTGATGATTTTCTCAGGGCAGCCAAATCTAGAAAGGATATTGCACTCAAGGAATTGGATAATGACGGTGTCATTGGCTTGCCTGCAGGGAATGGCTTCGACCCACTTAGTGAAATAGTCGGTGGCTGTTAGGATCCATTTGTGCTAGCCTGAGGAAGAGGGATGGATTTCTCCAATGAAGTAAAGACCCCATTGTTGAAAAGGCTTCTCGGTAGAGATGGGTTTGAGGGGCAAAGGTAACAACTTTCTCTTGCCCTCAAAGACTTGGCATTTGTGGCATGACATGGTAAACTTCTTTACATCTGCAAAAAGAGAGGGCCAATAAAAACCAGCCCTTAAAATTTTATTAGCAGTGGACTTCCAATATAGATGTCCTCCACAGTCACCTGCATGGAATTCTTTCATGACATTGTTAGTTTCGTTCATGGTTAAACAGTTAAGCAATATACCTTCATGATTTCTCCAGAATAATGCACCATCTATGACACAAAACTTTAAAGCTTTCATTTTCAAAAATCTTTTCTTGGTTCTGGACAATCCTGGGGGAGCAAATAGGTTTAACAGTACAAAACATATATCAGCATACCATGGGGATTGCAAAAAGGTCTCACTGATCTGTGGAGTCGCCAGCTCCTGTTCATTGTCCAGTTGGTTAATGTCTAAGGCTTGAAAGTTTGTTTCGGACATTAGTTTGGCTAAACCTTGTCCCTTTATCAGCTTGGTTGGTTTTATTTCTATGTCATACTCAAGGATGTTTGCTATCCACTTGCCTCTTTTTCCTTCTAATCCCTCTTGGGTCAATATGTCTTTTATAGCAGCGTGTGGGACATAGGCAATCACATGGGAATATAAAATGTACACTCTGAAATCCTTGATGGCCTTAACAAGTGCATAGGCCTGCTTTTCCATGATTGGGTACTTCAAAGGGGCATCTCTTAAAGCTCGGCTGAAAAATGCAATCGGCTTTTCAGCTCCCTGCTCATCCTTTTGCAAAAGGACAGCAGCTATAGTATGATCAGATGCAAAAGAAAAAATGATAAAATCTTTGTCAAATTGTGGGCTGGTGAGGACAGGGGTTTGTGTTAAGGCGGATTTGATACTCTCAAATGCCTGTTTGGTTTCAAGAGACCATTTTACCTTGGCATCTTTTTTTAACATATTGCTTAACAGTCATATCAGTTCAGCTAGATTTGGAATAAATCTTCTTAGGAAGTTGATTTTCCCAAGGAATGCTTGTAGCTCTTTTATGTTTCTTGGATATGGGATTTGGAGGATGGCTTGGATTCTTTCAGGATCAATTCTAATCCCATCTTTTGATATGATGTGACCCAGTAATTTGCCTTCTTCAAGGCCAAATAGAGACTTCTTGGGATTCAAGGAAATGCCATATTTCCTGCATGTGATGAATATTTGCCTAAGATGCTTGAGGTGCTCTTCGTCAGATTTGGAAAACGGGGTTAGGTCATCAAGATAGACAACTAGGAAGTCATGTATTTCTTTGGCAAAAGCAATATCCATTGCTCTTTGAAAGGTTGCACCAGCGTTTTTAAGTCCGAATGGCATCTTAACATACTTAAATGTTCCCCAGGGTGTGGTAAAGGTTGTCTTGTCTTGGTCATCCAGGTGAACAAGTATTTGATTGAAACCTGAAAAGCCATCTAGCAAAGAGATTCTAGATGACCCCACTACTCTTTGTAAGATGTGGTCCATTTTGGGCAAAGGATAGTGGTCCTTTAGGGAGACTTGGTTTAAATTTCTCAGATCTACACAAAGTCTAATCTCACCTGTCTTTTTTCTTGTAGGAACTAGGTTGGATACCCATTCAGAAAATCTGATGGGTGCTATTATGTCTGCTTCAAACATCCTCTTTACTTCTTTCTCAATCATGGGAAGAAGCATAGGGTTAATTCTCCTAAGTTTCTGTTTGAAAGGTTTCTGGTTTGGTTTTAAGGGAATTGTGTGTTGGATCACCGAGGTGTCATAGGATTTCAAATCCTCATAACTCCAAGAAAATACATCTTGGAATTCTTTGAAAAAATCAATGTACTTGGGCTTTTGATCAGGTGGTACATTTCTGGACAATTTGATCATTTTGGGATTCTCTGTTGTCCCAATGTTGTGTTCTTCTATAACAGTGTTCAATGGTTGCAATTTTGGCTTTCTGGGAACATCATTGGCGTCAAACATGTCTTCTAATGGGGTTAGGCCAGCAGGCAGAAAATTATCCTTCAGGTCAATGATCTCTGCCTCTGTTTTGGCAATTTCCTCCAAATGTATTTGTTTCAGCCGTTCTATGTTTGTTTTGTCAAAAACAGTGGGGTTTAGGATTTGTTTGGCTGTTGCGGTTGTTACAACCTACTGGTTCTCATTTGTTTGTTGTTGGACATCGTTCATAGAATCCATGTCAATGTTGATATTAGAGAACTCATGCTCAAGGGTGAGGAAATTGTTGATCTGGGCGTCATTTTCAAACACTTGCCAATCTTTCACGTTGTTTGGGACAGTGAGCCTATGTTTTATTTCGGCTGTGAAGTGATGGTTTGGGTCAAAAGGAAGCTTGCATGTACTAGCAAAGGTGGCTAGGCTGTGTGCATGAATGTTATGCTCTCTTGAAATTTTGGCCAGTTTGAATTCAGTAAATGCATTGAATATATTAGTGGTAGCAGTCCTATAGGCCCTCATTCTATTGTCATTGGTTACAAAGTTACCTTTTATCTGCTATATGACTAGGTCAGAATCTCCTAAAATAGACACCTTTGCAGCTCCTAGAGCTTTGAGCAGTTTAAGGCCTAACAGCAGAGCCTCATATTCTGCCATGTTGTTTGTGCATTTAAAGTTCAGTCTGTAGGCATGACCTTCTGCATGGTTATCATGTGTATTGTGAATCCACACACCTGCCCCTGCTCCTAACTTGTTGACAGAGCCATCAAACTCTAAATACCATGTGATTTCTTTCTTGTGGTTTGTGCCAAGAGTTTCAGCTATGTTAGGATTGGGCAGAGTTGAAATTTCTGTTTGGGAAGTTTCTTCTATCATGCTGGTTGCACTAATTGTTGTGACAGTCTCATGGGTATATGCAACCGATTCTTCATTGATTTGTGCTCGTTGTTCTAGAGCCAACGGCTCATCATCAGTTAGAGAGTTTGTATTATCATTAAACAAAATAAAAGAATCCATATCAGAATGGATTGAGTAAATGGGAAAATTTTCAGGCTTACTCTCACTACTCACCACATATTTCATGAGGGTTTCTCTGTACAGTCTCTTTGGTTGCCCAAAGACCGAAATAGTAGCATAGGAGAGGTCTAGTTGAAGGGATCCTTGGAGCTTTGCTCCCCATGATCTTGATAGGAGCATACCATATTTTGGTGGGATGTCAACCACCACCACGTCCATGAGGATGGTCTTATTGGGATATTGGACTAAGGAGACACACAAGTCTTTGATGAGGCCTAAACACTTGACTTGACTTGAGTCAAATGAGTACAAATCTTTGTAGGGTCTTGTAATATCAAGGTTCAGCTTTTCCATAACTGCTTTGGGCATCAGATTGTGTGATGCTCCTGAGTCAAACATAGCGTTGTGCAGAACTTTGTCATGTATATGCAAACTGACATAAAAGGGTGGAATAGGTCCATATGTTGATTTTCCATTAACTTCTGGGCCAAACAACAGTTCAGGGGTATCATCCAGGACATTTACATCGTCCTTATTCTCTAGGATTTGAAGTGATCTTTGAATTTGTTGCCTATATACATCATGTTTGGCAAGTTCTGAGAGGGGGATGGATATCTTCAACTTGGCTATTTCTGCCTCTAAATTAAATGGCTTTTCCAATGGAGTCTTGGTATTGATGCTGGCAGTTTTTTCTGTTTCATTTGAATTATCAGCGTTTTTCTCTTTTTTATCAGTGTTATGGGAATTGATTGCTTGCGGTTTTTCAACTTCAGGAAGGCCTTTTGGAACGTTGTTCGAGTTTTGCTCAGAGGAAGAAGGTGTCAAAAGCTGATCTACAGAAGGTTGCGTTTCTGTAATGTCTTCTACAGTTACTTGATGCGGATTTGGGACAGTTGTATCAGCTGGTTCTGTTATGACAACCTTGCTCTTAATCTTGTTGGGCTGTTTGCCATCCTTTATTTTGTTAGGTTCAGAAATGTCAATGGTTCTAGTTCTCAGCTTGTATTGTTTGTGTACTTCGTACACAACAGTATCATATCCTTGTTTAAAGTCAAAAGACTCGCCAGACTTAGTCTGAAATTGACTAAAGTTATATTCATCTTGGTCTTCTTGGCTCAGAAAAGTCTGATGCTCACCCTTTAGATCCATCAGATTCATATGAGTGTCTTCTGTTTGCTCATTGGATGTAGATCCTTCAACATAATTATCTTGAAAAGGGGGTCTTATGTCATGGTCTGGGCTTGACCTACCAACATTTGTGTTCTGCGTTTTCCTAAAATTTGGGTTCCTTATGGTATTGGACTGTTGCCCTTCCCATGATGATCTTCTCTCAACATTTTCTACTCTTTCTCCCAGCCTTTGTAGGCCACTGATAATCACATCAAGCTTGTGATCAAAGGCTGAGGGTTCTTCCTTAAAGGTGGTTCTTCTTTCCATTCTGGCTCTGTTTCTTTTGGCAATTAGGTTGGCCTCTACGCTGACAGCAACATTTTGCATGTCTGCAAGGGTCTAAGGAGCTCTTTCTTTTAACTGGTATGCCATATCTGGATCGAATCCATCAGGAAATTTATACAAGGCAAGGTCAGGTGGGGGTCTTAAGTTCTGTGGTATTGCATTATAGAAATTTTTGAACCTTGCACAGTACTCCAAGACAATCTCCTGAGGACCTCTTTTAATTGTATCATATTCAGCTAGTATGTGCAAGGGGTCTTTCTTTTTCTCCCATCTGTTGGTAAAGGATTGGTAAAGCTCATCTGGAGTAGTTATGGAATTTGCAGCAAGTGATCTAAACCAAGTTCTTACATCACCGGTTAAACTTTGAACAAAAATTCTCATTCTCACGCTATCATCATCTATCTCGTAGTTTTCAAAATAGTCTTGCATCTTTTTGGTATGCTGAAGGGCTGTGAAAGGACCGGTGCTGTCAAAATAGGTAATTTTAGATTGGTACTCCTGAGGTAAAGCCCCGGGATTAGCAGGCAATTACAGGGGTGCATATCTATTAGCCATATTGGTAGGGATAAGTGGGACGACGGGGATAACAGGGATAACAGGGATAATAGGAGTAACTGAAGTAATTGGAACAACAGTTGTAGTTTTTGTAGTATGTGCAGTGAATGGAGGTGTGGATGGAGTACTTTGAGATGTGGATGATGAATAAGGGGAAGTAGGGGTTGAACGAAATAAAACTTTAACAGGGGTTGGAACACAACTCGGAGGAGCTACTTCAGGACTCAAATCAGCAAAATCTTGTCTTTGCTCTTGCTTCCTGAGGATCTTTGGGATTAGGTTCGGATTTTCAAAAACAACTGGAGGGTCTGGATCTGGATTTGACCTTGTATATCGTGGATTCTTCTTGGGAGCCAGTTTCCGAATGTTGTTTTTTTGGTATTTTTATGGGAATATTTTTGAAATTGGCAAGGAACTGTCAGATTTTGAAATGGCTGTGTATAGCTTAAAACTAGCATGAAGATTGACTAAAGCAGCTTTTATTTGCTTCTGTTCATGTAAGACAGGAACAGTTTCAAAGGCTTCCTGGCTGACATTCATGCTTCATCTGCAGTTTTAAGGGATATACAACAATTAAAAAATTGATTTGCTTAGTGGATTTTTCCAACCTTCTTAGTGAAATTAACTGAGGATGTCCCCAGCGGAGTCGCCATTATGTTATCGCTCAGGTTGTCCCCCAGGTCGGAGTAAAGGGATACGGCCGAGGTAACCACAAACCAACTTTGGATTGCAGGTTCTAGCCCACTTGCAGTCAGAGAGGGTTCTCTCTTTATGATTTATCTTTGTTGATGATGATTTTAGGCTAGCTATCGGGTTCAGGGATTTTTGTTTGTGTTTTGGTGGGAAAATTGATGTTTTCAAGTAAAGAGGCAAGTGTAGTGTGAAAGTTTCAAACCATTGGGCATGGAGTCAAGGAAGTAAGACTGTTGGTGCGTTTTCTTGGTCACAAGAGGAATAAGGAGCAAGGTAGCTGCATATGGGACAATTTTCCAAATTTAAAGGATGGAAAGAATGCTAAGGAAGGATAGGCAATTAAGAATCTCTCAGTCAGCTTATCAGAGGAAAGTGGATGATCTCTATCTACGGGCAGTAAAGAATCCTTAGATAAATGTCAAACACATGTGAAGAAGAGTAAATATGAGCCACAGGGAATTCATATTCATGTCCAGTTCACTTCAGATGAAAAAACATAAAGAAATAGCAGAAACTGAGCCTAGAGTGCAGTTAAACAAGTTCTAAGCTAATCTTTCTTTTTGCTATTTGGATGGTGAAAAATGAAAACAGAGGTAAGAGGCACTTATTGATTCATGTTGCAGCACAAGAATTCCATCATTCAGTCTCTAGAGACCAGTAACAATAGATCAGGCAGTCATTCTTCCAATCTCTTCAGCAATCTTTGATTAAAGAAAAGTATCAGACATACAGTGCGAGTCTCTAATGAAAAGTTATCAATTAACCAACCCTTGAAACAATACAGTGGGTGGTATATATAGGGAAGATTCTCCAAAATTGTTTATTACAGCTGTGACCTAAACAGGTCTGAAAGTAAATGATTACTTTAACCTAAACTTATAAATGCAAAAAATATCTATGAGCTGCACTGAGGGCAGCCGTATCAGAACTGAATCAATGCGTTGTCCTCGGTGGCTTGGTGCAGTGCTTCTGCAATAACTGAGCATGGACTTCTGCTCCATTGTAGTTTGGTGGCTTTAAGTGCTTTAACTGTGATTTGAGAGCTGGGATGGGCTTACACCTCCTGACTTGACTCTGCTGGAGGCCAATTAATGCTGACCTACCTTGGGAACTGAAGATTTCCATTAAAAAATTAACTGATACTCTTTGCCGCTTCATCTCTCCTCTGATACTCTTTGACAAATGAATTGGGTTGGTTTCTCTCTCGCTGCGGGTCAAATCAAAACTTAATGGCCACTGTTCGGCCATTTTTTTTCTTTAGAATTGTCTTTTGTTCATCTCTGCATGCCTCGCGAAGAAAACTGGGTGATTCAGCGCCTTTTGGGCTTGCTGGGGGCTGCACAATGAGGGATTTTCCATTTCGGCCTTTTTCCCGTAGCCATGGCGCTAATCGCGCATGAAAAACTGCCTCGGAATTTGAATCTGGGCCTCCTAAGCACGATTTTCGCCTTTCATCTCAAAATTGATGATGACGTGAGCATGACATCAGCATGACGTCAGCGGGTGGGACCATGGTACGGCGGATGATGTGGCAGGGTGACGTCAGCATGTACGGTTGATGACGTGGCACGGGTGACTCGGCAGAGGGCCGACGTGTGCAGATGACATGGTGAAGGTGACTTGGCAGACACGTGGAACCGGACAGGCGACATGGGGCGTGCGTACAGAGGGCGGAAAGCGGTTTCATCGGACCGCTTTCTGTACGGGGGCGGTATCCGTCAGAGCCCCTCCGATGCAATAGGAAGTGGACAAGTGTCTTTGGGTACGGTGGAAAAACCACCTCGCTATCGGAAGCTAACGACCGAGCAGCGGGGCGCCTCCGAAAACGCCGAGAGCCGTCGGATGGGGAGGGCCCGATCCGACGGTGGACGGAGCGCGGAGCTGGTGGGAGAATAATGGACGGGCGCGCGAATATGCGAATCTTCATATGGCGGCGCGGGAGGGTTTAGAACTTAGGAAATGTGGGTTATGGGGTTGTTTAACGAGCGGGGTTAATGTTTTATGCACACAACTTTAGGTTAAGGGCGGAAAAGAGGGTTTTTCAAGGCTAGGGTTAGGGAAAAAGGTTGTTAGCATGACCAGGTGTCACACTAACTCCTGTTAGGACGCAGATGGGTTCATGATAGTCCCAGGTGGACTATCATGTCCCAGAACTGATAAATACATAGCTATAGTGCTAGAGGGCGGGGTATGTATATAGGGGAGTTATTTAGTATAGATTTAGTAGGGGAGGGGGAAATAGATAGGGGGCTATATAATATAGTTAGTAGTTAATATGGAGATGATGAGAAAATGCTAAGGTAAAGAACCTTAGGCCATTTTGGGGGAATAGGACTTTGTAATAGAAGAATGGAAATCCTTGAGTAAAGAAGATTTTCACCAAGGAAAATGATGTGGAAAATGATGACTAAGAGGCATCAAGTAGATCTTGACCTCTTTGGGAAAATTAGTGAGTGATTTGGGGAATAAGAATGAACAGGGGAGTTAGTTATGTCCAGCTTGACTTCCTCTAGATGAAAACTGCATCATGGCTGTGATCTGAAAAGATATAACACTTAGAAACACAAAATTGATCATGAATCATCATTCTGCAACCTCAAAAACTACCTACCCAGCCTACCATCCTGACATTTTTTCTTCTCTTTGGTTTGGGTGCACTTAGACTTGCAGACCCAGCTTTACAAATTTTTCTTTTTTCTGTTATCCTATCTAAGTCTACACTTATTTCTGCCAAGGGCCCAGATTAAGCAGTTGGGCTCCTTTGATTCTCTACCTATCTACAAATCTGCCAAGATTAAACTGTTTGGACAGATATCATTCTCTATATTCTAAGACAGGAAATTGAAACCTAGGGAGACCAAGGTTAAGCTGTTTGGCCCTCCCTTTTATAGGACAAAAATGGTTGAGTCATCAAAATTGGAATTCAGCAGTGGCATTTGGATTGGCACTCTTTCATAGTATCTTCTTTAACCCCTTTTTTTTTGGAAATATGGAACACTGCAGCATGCAAAGTATGACATATTTGGCATGTAAAAATGTCAATCATGAAAAATGAACACCTGTCGCAACAGGAGGCTAACATTAGGGTTGGGCCCAACCCAAGTGCCAGGGCCTCCTCAATGTACTCTCATATGTTTTTCTGTTGTCTTTAATTAATTTTTGCTAGTAGGTTACAATCTGATTTGGTTATTTAGTCGATTTGTATTTGCAGAAGTTGGCTACATGTTCAGATTCTTGATTGGTTCGTTGCATAGTTATTTCACATGGTTTCATTGCAAATAAACTTCTGTTCCATTTATTTGTTGTTATCTAGGTCATATTAGGTCAAAGTAATTAGCTTCTTGATTTTCCAAGTCTTCATTTGTATAATTCGAAAGATAACTTACAGAGCGCCTGTAATACCTCTCCATCTACCTGTACTCCATCAATCCCATCTGCTCCATCCTCCAACTTGGATTCTTGCCTCACATTTTCCATTTGCTCACTTTGCCCTAATTCCCATCTTTTTGTGCAACATTGCCCCTTTCCTCCTTGAACAAATCCAACCATCCTTGCCACTCCTCAGCTCCATTCCCCAAGTCTTGGACCTCCTCACACCCCTATCTCACCTCCATACCCACTCCTTCATCTTTCTTCCTCCATCCATCCTCCAAAATCCCATTTCTGAACATCCTGTAGAAAATCGCAGACATCCTGTAGAAATTCCAGAACATCCTGTAGAACCCCTGCAGACTTCCTGTAGAAGCTCACGAATGAGGTTTCTTGATAGCCAAACTCTGTGAAACTCTCTGGAAGGGTGTTAGGGACCCCTTAGGCCCTCTCCGAACCTTCCCGACCTTCACCAAGCATTTCCTCTCGCCAATCCACCTCTGCACAGACAAAAACAGTTAAAATACATGCATGATAATTCTGACACTATTCAAAAATACAAAAAGATGGTTCTTTCAGATTTTAATGTTGAAGTAGCTTAGACACCTGCATCTCATCTTCTTAGAAGTCAATGGCATCTCTCCTAGTAGCTTGCATCCTCTTTCTTGCATCAGTAGGGCTAGCTGGTAAGATTAGGGTTTGCTAGGGTTTGCGTTTTCTTTCAACCTTTCAGTTTCTTTCCGCAAGCAGATAGCTTCCTTTGAGTTAGCTTCCATCCATCAGTTAAAAAGCTTATTCTCAGAGCTTGTAGAATTTGGCTTAAGCTCCTAGCAGACTTGTGCCAGCTGACCAAGTGACAGCTGCAGCAAGAGCTAGTACTTGTTCATACAGCACCGTCGCTTCCAAGTTTGTTACAAACTACCGGGTTGATAAAATTAAATAAGGGAGTCCCAGGAGTTGCAGCATTATTGCTGCAACACTGGGGCCCACCACTAGACTCAAAGCCAAAGATGATGTGAGATCAAAGGAGCAGGCATTTGCTGCTATGGCCAAGAGAAAAGGGAAATTTGGCAAGTTTGGTCCACAAAGAAAGGGTAAAAGAGATATGTCCAAAGTCCAATGCTTTGGCTGCCAAGAGTATGGACACTATAAGAGGGATTGTCCTAAGTTCAAGAAGGACAACAATAATAGGAAACGAGAAGAAGCCCACATTACACAAGAAGTGAAAGAAGAAGATAAGAAGTAGAAGAAGGAGGACCCTCCAGATCTCTACTATGATTGAGATCAACTTCTTCACATAATTCTTTAATGTTTTGGGTATCATAGGAACATGTAGTAGTAGGATAGAGTGCATGATTTATGAGAATTGCATATTCAGGAATATAGGAGAATTATGCAAAGATATCTCAGATAGAGATATTCATGTAAGAATGAAGTAGCCATTGAATGACCTCATCACTGCATAAAGGAATGATCACGATCAAGAAGAATCATCTTAGAAGGCCACTATCATCAATAGGGAGGAACATCTGCAGGATGGCGACTACTAGAATCCTTTGATGAAATATTCAATATAAGGTACATAATATTCAAAAAATGAAAATGTCTAGATGGGAATTCCACTTATGGGGATTCAAGAAAGGATGATATGTAGGCAAGGAAAGATGTAGCAAAGCAAAGGATATTGAGGTAATCTAAATCTAGGAAGTTGTAAAAGGAAGCTGAGATGATCAAGGAAATAACTAAGATGAGGTATGTACGCATTTATGTTTTCAATTGAAGTCATGTCATCATTTGTATCAATGAGCATGGGGAATTTCTCTGGTAGCATGGTAAAAAATATGGTAGATCTCTTTCACTGAAGAAAATGCACAAAGGCATGGTTTACTCATCTATAAAGGTCAACATGAGAAATGTCCTCATATGGAGTATGAGGTGGTTGACAAAGAAAATCTATAAAGATTCATATGAGATAAAGAGATTAGGGATAAAAAGACATCATGGACACTAGGAATCAACATCCGACAAATATGTTGAAGGCATCTCCCGGAAGAAGGCACGAGAAATCTGACAAAGGAAGAAAAAGATCAAAAAACCCTTGACACCTGGAAAGGCCTTGGAGATGTGAAAATGTAGGATGCTGATGATTCAAGCCAACAAGATGTCATGATGGAAATCCATTTCGTAAGGCACTATTTGATTTAATGCTATTCTTTGATTTCTTGAATAATATTTGGATAGGTTCATGAAGGGCTACTGGAACAAAAGTTGTAAATATAAGTACAACTAGCATTCATGTGGAGGATGGAAATTCCGAAAAGAAGCATGATAAGAAAGAAGTAGCTATATGATGAAGGTTCCATATATGTATCAAGAAGGCCACTTTCAATGAAGAAAGGAATGACATGACAAACTAAGAAGGAAAGTGATCGATGTTTGATGCCCTACAAGGAAGAAGCTCAAATGAATTTCATGACATCAAGGAAAGAAAGTGATCAAGCAGTTGAAGGACCCACAAAGAAGCAGGTGCTGATGGAAAGGAGAGTCCCTAGTTGAGAGGGAGATTTTAAAAGTCCCTAATTAAGAGGGAGATTGGGCAAGTTCCTGGTTAGAGGGAGCTTGGGTACATTCCTTCACAGGAATGGGAATATCTTCCCTAGTTAAGAGGGAGAGATACACACAGCATTCTTGCCTTCACTTGGGAAGAAAGAATGGAGGATTGGGTAATCATCTGGCATCCGATGCTCTTTGAGGATGTGTAGGGCATCCAAGATAAGAGTAGGCAAGAGGACCGATATTCTTTGAGGATTGGGAACCCAAGATAAGAATAATTCTAAAAGGTCATACTCAATGAACACCCGGGTGGGTATGTACCATGAGAGACAATGATGCAGGTGTCTATAATCATTGGTCTCACCAACATTTTGCTATAATCTATTGAGAGATAGAGTTGTTGGTGAAGGCCTTGCTGTGGAAACAATGTTGGTTATTATGATGCTATAATAGATGGACTGCCAATCCAATTTCTCTTATGTGAGTTCTTCAGATTGAAAATGGCTAAACACCTTGTAATGATTTATGAATACCTCCCTAGTTAAGAAGGGGTGTTCAAGAAAGTGTAACTAGGTCCGGTCTTCATAAATGTAATTTTGATCTTTGTACTTGTAAAAGAAAAGAATTATTTTTTTGTCATTATCAAGAATGGATTTCTTGTCCATTCAATAGGTCAAGCACATGTTTAAGTGCTTCTAGGAAAGTCAAAGTGTCAATGTAATTATTGAAGACCCATGTGGGCATGTTACACTATGTAAACATATGTATTAGAGTCAAAGAAATATGTTTAGAGTGGTCCTCCAAAGCAAAGACAAGTATCCTCTTCAAGTCGGCTCAAGAAATGAAGTTTTATGCACAAATGTCAAGTCGGCCTCACCAATTGATCAAGTCGGCCTAAAAGGAGGGACAAACTCTTATATATAGGGCAGTTCCACCTCACAAAAGAATCAATATTCATCTCTGCAATCAAAAAAGAAAGGAGGATGAAAAAGAGGTACGAAAAGGAGAATTCAAGTACTTCTATGGAAACAAAAAAGAGAAGAAATAAATCTCAGTTTTTGGGATTGTTTTAGGCCTATTTTATGTCATATGTGTGAAGGTAAGAGAGGACATTCTGCTGCAACAACAAATCAGGAATTGCAGCTCTACAAGAAGTTTCGATTGGGTGGAAAAGAGGCTCCAAATAGGCCTCCATCTCAAGTGAAGGAGGTCCCACACCTAGCAAAGGAAAGGAACAAGTGAAAGGGTTTATTTTAGGCCCTAGATCATCCACACGTGCGAAGAAATCAGAGAAGCAGTAAGGGTTAAGAGGATCAGCCTATAACCTCAAAGACATACCTCAAGAAAGGCCTCATTCTCCAGCCTAAGTATCAAGGAGAAAGAAAATTGCCAAGCGAGATAGAGAAGGAAAGGACACCAAAGAAGAGGTCTCTGAGGAGACCTAGGGTTTCTGCAGTTGCCAGAAAAAGAGCTATTAGTTGTCGGAAGAAGTGTGAAGGAATAAATCAAGGTGAAACTTAGAAGAAGGCATTAATTGAAGGACAAAGAAAGAGAGATTGTGTCTTGTGCTTGGAGGATTTACTTATCAAGGGTCTAGGGTTTGGCATTTATTGAAATTTAAATAAGAGACATTTGTAGAAGGGTTATCCTCTCTAGGAGAGACAGGTTTTTCCCTGGCAGAGAGCCAACATCTTGTGTTATTGTCTCTTTTGTTTTGGTAACTATTTGTTGAATTAAAAATAATACACTAATAATAATAAGAGAAGATTGTGCTATTAAGAAAAGTAGAAGTACTTCACAAATTGTTATCATCATCGAAAGAATCTCACTATAACCTAGATGCCCTAGATTCTTCAACATAAACAACGAACACTTATAACTTCAAAGTTCCAATGACCCATCCCTTTAAATTTCTTGGTGGGGCAACAAAAAAGGCATCCAAGAGAAGAACCACAATTACAAAATTTCCCTTATATGTATCATACACCCATGAATTTCACAAAATCCAAGTTGCATGAGTCTCGAGCGACGATGCCATCAACAAGACATTCAACTATCGAAAGAAAGTGCGTTGAGAATTGAAGTTGCGTGGGATGCACCTCTTATAGCTCACCTCTGGCATTGTTGAAATCTTTGGCACTGATTTTCCCCCTCAACATTGGTTCATCTTCGCTCCAGTCCACTCTCCATGTGATTTTAAACGATTAGAACGATTAGAAATTGATGTTTCCTCTGCACGAACTAGATGGAATTCCAACACAACATGCACACTGACATACTTCACCATAGGTGTCTCATCTGCAACATATGCAATGTCTTATGTAACATCAATCCACAGTGGTGCCACTCCATGTGAAAAGGATTTTTTTTTTCCTATTCTCAAACTCTAGTGCATTGACTCTTTTATTTCACACACTTGTTTTTTTCCTATTCTCAAACTCTAGTTCATTGACTCTTTTATTTCACACACTTGTCCAAGAGAAGGTTAAGGATAGGCAAGTTTCAGATCATACATGATGTACAATTCTCTTTTGAGCTTTCTCCACAAGGGAAAATGCGACAATAAGAACCTTCATGGAGACTCGAACTGATGGCCAAAAGAACCAGTGCCAAACCACAATTTGACGACTTATGAAATGAAAATCTTTAAAAGAAAACTTGTCGAGACTCGAACATGTGACTTGCAAACTCTACAAAATGAGAATGTGTAGTGTCAAGAAAGCTTGTTAGGGTCAGGGTAACGTCAATAATAGTTTGACAGACAATAATGTAAGCGACAATGCCTCCATGCAAGACACAAAGAATGGAATACAAGTTAGGGTAAATATTTCTGAATTCAGGGTTCTATGATGTGAATAACTTTGATTTGATTCTTTTGAATTTATCACAATTTATTGAGTCGACATTTCGAGTTAGCAAGTCCGGCTCATCATCAAGACAATAATGAGAAGTCTGATATGATCTAACAATATAAATAGACAATAAATAAACGAAAGATAAAAAATAAAATTAAAAACCCTAGAAACAAGGAAATATAAATATACTAACAGATCGTAACTAATATTAGTCATATACTTAACAAAAAGGCCAAAGCCTTATTATAATAAAACAAGGAAAGAAAAAAAGAAAAGAAAAGAAATGTGTGTGTATATATACATATATATCGTTTAAAATTCGCTAACTATAGGATAGCCTTATTTAATCGAGTTAAAAGATTATTTCAATTACTTAAACCCCATAGCCCACGGAAGTAGAATAGATGATGATGGGGTGTATTGTTAAGTCATTTTGTGATGTGAAGGCCACAGGTTTGAAACTCTGTGGGAAAAAATCCAATCATGTTAAGGGTTGGTGTGGCATAGGCCGGGTTCGATACTCGAGGATTTTAACGGCTTATATGCCCCTGGGATGCAGTTTCTCAAGCCACAAGTCAAGTCTGATGTAATCTCTGATGAAACCCAGACCACTCGACAAAAGAAAAGTAATTAAAAACCATATATATATATATATATATATATATATATATATTGGTTAGCTCAATTGAGCAAGTTCATGTTATTAAAGTACCTTGCTAATGGAAGGTCACAAGGCCAATTCTCTTCGACACTCTTGGAGTTAGGCTCTGCTAATGAGTTGACTCAATGTGATCCTTTTGAGAAAATCTACTTGGATAGTTTCCATGGATGTGGCGGCCACCAATCTCCAGTGGTTGTGAACCTCCCCCCCCCCGCGTCCCCCACCCCCGCGCCCCTCGCAACACACACTCATATATATTTTAAAATCATAATAATAAAGTAGAACCATATTAATTATATATTTTTTGACCTTTATTTTCTCTCGCCTATTTATATTGCTAGACCAAATCAGAGTTCTTATTATTGTCTTGATGATG
The DNA here is from genome assembly GCA_031772625.1 of Pinus tabuliformis. Taxonomy (NCBI): domain Eukaryota; kingdom Viridiplantae; phylum Streptophyta; class Pinopsida; order Pinales; family Pinaceae; genus Pinus; species Pinus tabuliformis. The sequence goes on along the minus strand of CM062810.1, from coordinate 660,739,156 downwards.
AGCCACACCTGTTGACTCGAAATGCCAACTCAAATAATAAATTGTGATGGATATGAAAGAATCAAAACAATGTCAAGGTAATGCCAACAGTGTGCAACAAGTCAAGGAACCTGGAACGACATACATGTAGAGGCATTTTCTGCAAAGGAATAGAAACAATAGAGTTACCATGGGATAGACAACTAGGCATGATATTATGTCAGGCCAAGTTGATAACTCTCAAATTTGGATGCAATTGTGTTAATGAAAATTGACTTATATAACATAAATGAATGACTAGTCCCCAGGGGACAACTCAATTGGCAATGGTCGTGAAAATAAGTGTTATGTGCAAGGAGGTTCGAGGTTCAAACCATCTTATTCACCTGTGCCGGGGAAAGGGGCATACATAGGTACCTAGAGATTATAGTGGTAGTGGTTGGAATCGACCCTATGTCAAGCGAGTACAAGACTAGTCCAATTGTCAATTCCTCTATATACAAATTAATAAAAAACAAATGAACCCTAAGATTCATCTTCCAAAATCAGTTCTTATTCTAACTATTCATATTTCACTTTATTTACATATACATTATTCACCAATCCCCAAGAATTAAGTGTCTAATGTTGTAACCTCAACTAAGACTCTCACATAGCATGCCCAAACTATAGAATGTTAATGAATTTTGCCCTTGTTGGCCCAAGGAAAATGGCACCATTCACTAAAAGATTGAAGACATGAAACTTAGGAAACCATGAAACATAACCCACAAATATTAGTCAAGGTGAGGCACTCAAACATGTTTTTCATTAGTATTTCATATGTTATGAAGAACAATGTTAATATTAGATGTATTTTTTAGAAGTTATAACAACAAAAACTTTTTGAAACGTTTTATCAATGATGATTAGACTTGTAACTAACACATTGATTAAGTGCGACAACTTTTTGAAATGTTTATAAAGGATGATTTAGATTTGTAACTAACACATTGATTAAGAGAAAAAACTTTTTAAAATGTTTTATAAAAGATGATTTAGACTTGTAACTAGAACATTTTTTTTGTAAGCTTGGTAGGACTACATACTATTCATTAAAAGATTGAAGACATGAACTTAGGAAACCATGAATCATAGCCCACAAATATTAGTCAAGGTGAGGCACTCAAACATGTTTTTCATTAGTATTTCATATGTTATGAAGAACAATGTTAATATTAGATGTATTTTTTAGAGGTTATAACAACACACTTTTTGAAATGTTTTATCAATGATGATTAGACTTGTAACTAACACATTGATTAAGAGCGAAAACTTTTTGAAATGTTTATAAAGGATGATTTAGATTTGTAACTAACACATTGATTAAGAGCGAAAACTTTTTGAAATGTTTTATACAGGATTATTTAGACTTGTAACTAGCACATTTTTTTTTGTAAGCTTGGTAGGACTACATCTTCATCATGTCCAACTTTTCATCCCAATAGAGAGGATAACAGAGCATTTGAACCCAAGACTTCTAATTCATTGATACTTCATTTCCACAACCATTGCCAATTGAACTACCCCAAACGAATGACTTATAATTAACACATTGATTAATAGTAATAATAAGATTTTGTTAAAATATCACATCTATTACTATTACCTAACTCAAATACAATCTATTTTTAAAAATAAATAAATAAAAAAACACTACTAATCATATATACTTTTATTTTCCCTTACAATATATTTCTTAAAAATTCACTAAACACTTCCCTTCGTTTCAAAAATATTACCATAAAAACCCAAATTTTATAATTTTATGAAAATTTGAGATTTTATCACAATTGAAAACCTAATATATCACTTTCTTGAACTAAACTTGAATATTAAAAATAACAATCCTCACCATCTCCTACATTAAAATTAATTAATTAAGAATTACTCAAAAATACAATTAATATAAAAAAATTAAAATATAATAAACTAATATTAAAATATTAAAGATTCATTTTCTTTTTTATCCAATTCAATTCTTCCAAGAACATTTAAACTCAAAAAAGAGATAAAATACTTTAACACAATTTTTTTTAAACTCAAAAAATGAGATAAAATACTCAACACACTTTTTTTAATATTTAATTGGTAAATTCTGGTATCATTGATTCATTATCTTTTTTATTAATTTTTCCAATAACATTTAAACTCAAAAAATGAGATAATATATTTAACACAATTTTTTTAAATATTTAATTCGTAGATTTTGGTATCATTGTTATAAAAGATTTTCTCCATACAAACAAATTGTTCATCTGTATTGGATGATGAAAAACTTTCTGGTTTCGTCGAGCGTGCCTTCATCCTCTCACTCGAATTATAGTAAGGATGGTTCTCGCATTACTGTAAGGATTTTTAGTGGCATTGAGCAACATATTCCATGTATATCTCAAATTGAGCTCACCAATGATGACTAGTAGTTTGATGGTGCACCCCTTGTTTTTGACTTTTATTGACTTTTTCGAATGTTTACATTTATCTAGATTCAATAAGTATAAGGACACTCAAATTTATTTAGCATGACTTGTTAGACTTATCTTGCTTTTAGATAGCTGGCTTATCATACCCTTAGATAGTCAACATACCTAATTTATCTTGCTTTTAGCCTGACTTGCTAGACTTATCTTGCATTTACATCGCTGACTTTGTCATAAGACCACCTAATACTTTGGATGTAACTTTGCCTTTTTCGACCAATAATAAATAGAAAAATCTTACACTAAAATTACAAAAATACCTCACACAACTTTTTTAAATAAAATAAATACCAACTTTCACACTAGGTTTCACAGCAGAACACCCATTCGCCTTTAATCCAAAAAGTTGTGAAAAATACATAATTACACTTAAAAAAAATTGCAATTCCATAAATTAATTCACGTTGAAATATAAATTACCATGAAAAATGTGATCCATAAAGACTTGAGAAAATTGCAATTCTATAAATTAATTCACGTTGAAATATAAACTACCATGAAAAATGTGATCCATAAAGTTCCAACACATTTTTTAAGTTTATTTTTTCATATATATAAATACGTTTTTCCAAAATTTGAAACATATTTTTATAAACTTGTGATAATCTTTAAAACAATATTAAATGAAATATTGAACTTTTCAGCTTGCTGGCTGGAGATCATAGCTGTTCCACAACAGTTCCAGACAATAATGATTTAAAAAGACAATTCCAAGCAAAAGGTCAAATTTCACATTCCCAATTAACGTGGGCATACAATTTCAAATCGATGTGCATGGCCCGGTTCAAAATAAATAGCACAAAACGTCAAAACTGAACAACCTGCAATTCTTGACAGCGAAAAACGGACATTGCATAACGGAAACTTTTTCTGGTGGTCCCGGTGGGCAAATTTAGCTTCAACGATTCCGATGTTTACCAGAGACGGAAATATTGAGCCCGGCCATGTCTGCAATGAGGCTGTCCACATCCTGGCAATCCTCCAGAGCCGAATCGAGATCCTTCAGGTTAAGCGCGTCAGCTGACGGAGGAGTACTGTTGAACAGCTCGCGGGAATCCCGCGAGGCATTCCCTTCAAGAGACAACGCCAAAAGCTCCGTCAGCATGTCGGTCTCCAGCTTCGAATTCCCCGTGTTGAGATCCCAGACGGGAAAGATATCATACTCATCCTCGGCTTCTCCGGCCGCGGCCATGGCGGAACTAGGGTTTTCGGCGTCTTCGTCCTCCCAGGTTGGAAACTCAGCGGCTCCCGGAACCATAGGGTTTATGAAGGGAGAAACACCAGAGATTTTGGTTTCTTCCGGTTGGGATTCAAATTTCGGAGGGAGGAACGTTCCTAGGGTTTCGGCAGGTGGCGGGATCGATTCGGGGGAATCTGCAGGGTAAATAGGGTCCTCGTTGTCCCCAACCTCCTCGTCCCCGTTTACAGAGTTGCGGAGGCAAGAGGCCGCCCATGATATGTCGGCCGTGTCCGGGGTGGAGGGCGGGTCGGGAGACGAACACGAGCCCTTGGAGGGCATTGTAAGGAGGAGGGTTTGGCGATCTGAGCAAAGGCGAGTTGAATGAGGCTCTGAGCAGAATTGGAGAAATTTAAGCAAAGATCGTTAAAAAAAACATTCGTAGGCTCGAAGGCGAGGGAGGAGGGTTTGACGATCTGAGCAAAGGCGAATCGAATGAGGCTCTGAGCAGAATTGGAGAAATTTAAACAAAGATCGTTAAAAAACATTCGTAGCCTCGAAGGCGAGTCGGAAAGTTCCATGTCCGGGTTTCTTTTCTTGAAACAAACGTATTTATAGAGAAACTTTAAGAAGTAAGATAATGAAATGTATAAAGCTTTCCCAATTTTGAATGTCTTTGGGGGTGGGATGAACCATCTCGGATTCTTCACTTTTTAACGATTTAGAATGGGTTAAGCATTTTTCGTCATCTTCTTTTGTACGTTAATTGAGAATAGGTTTTTTTGTCCACTTTAAAAGTAATCTATTTAAGTGTAATTTAATGAATTGATTTTTTTTTTGAGAACTTCTTTTTTTTTTTCATGTAATTTATTTAAAAATTAGGAAAATTATATTTTTAAGTTATTGAGATGTACAATTTTAAAGTTTAGAGTTTTTTAAGGTGTTGGATCTATTTATACATTTAAAAATGTAATTTAAATGACAAAACATCGCAATTTCACTGAAAATTATATTATATTTAGCTAAAAAAAATCGAAAAATCACCTCATTAGACTATATCTTTTAAATGAACATCTCTTAAAAATATGTTAAGATTAATCCAAATAATAATACTTATGTTAAGAACCCCAATCGGAGTGTGTGCCAGAGGATGACAGGGATGTCGAACAATTATGAAGAGTAAAGGAAGGGTACCACCCACCACCCCCCACACGCTCATGGTGATGGGTGCGGTGACCCTTCGCATGAATACATGCAAGGGTGACGGGAAAGGTGGCAGGCATGGAAAGGACAAGGAGGGAGGCACATCAGTTAAGGTAAGACAGGGGAGTGGTAATTGTATTGGTGTTTGTGGAGTTAAGGTAAGACAGGGGAGTGGTAATTGTATTGTTGTCTACGGAGTTTGGAGCTGGAGCACCAGAGCAGGGAGGCGCTGGCACCATCGACGACATCTGTGGAGCAAGAATGGGTATGTATCTTGGTCTTGCAACCCTCTTGCAATGGTGACATGGTCTGTTTCTTGCTGGAGGGATCATGAGAAACTTAGGGAGGGGAATTGGGGGACTGGCTAGGGAAAGCGTCACAGGCATTGTATGGTTGTTATTTGGTTTTGCGTCTTGGTTATAAGGCATCAAAGTATTGACCTAGCCAGTGGACGGGAAGCCCTTCTTGAGAGCTGCAATGTGACCTCGCATGTTAACTGGGGTGGAATAGGAGAGGCTGAGTACTAGGGATGGGTAGATTATAATAAAAGAAGAGGAGCGACGTAGTTTGATTGGGTAGAGGGGAATGGGAAGGCTTACCTATGCACTGGGACTCTTGCATGGCCGAGAGAGGGGACTACCAACCATTCAGGGTATGAGCGACATTGGGATGGGAGAAGAGAGAAGCAAGACAGGGTAAGGAGATTGGCCTTGTCTTCCGACGGGGCTGTCACCCAACCTGCGACCTGCTCCGAGAGTAATTGGGATAGGAAAAGGATTAAGGAGAACGTCGACAATAGGATTCAATGCCAAAGGTTAACACCTCGTTCCTGTGAATAGGTCTCGAATAGAGTAGAGATGGTTCGTCCTGCAAGAGGAAGAGGTCGCGACAGATGTGGGAGGGAGCCTACAAAGGTCAAAGATCCGAGCACTTTAGAACCACGTAGAGGAAGGAAGTCTGTTGAACACCTCATTAGTGAAGCTATCGCGGCATACCGAGAGGGAACGGATGCAGGCATCCGTAATCTGCTAGAAGAATGGGAGGAAGAAATTAAGCAAAATATCGAGACAGAGGAGGAGATAGGAGGACCTTAGTCCCAGATCCTAGGAATACCAGAGGCAAAATAATTCAATTTAAGCGGACCCTCTATCTCTACTGGCTTATGAAAAGCCTGTTGGGGAAGACCATGGAGCAAATATCAGTGGGGATGGCTCTATCCATCCAAGACATGCCCAATTACAAACAGGATTTGCAACGAATCCAATTCCAGCTCCATAAGTAGGACATATGTCTGGATAGAATCCAAAGACACATCCCATGCATCATCGAGTTAACTGAGATGCCCGAAGAAACTATCAAGGATCTGACAACTGTAGAATCAACATCGGAAGAGCAACATGAATAGTCAGTTAATCTGATTTATGTTTGCCTATTCAGGTAGCATTTACTTTACATTATGCATGCTTATGATAGATAGACATGTAGTGTCTTGTCATGAAACTGAGACATATTTAGCTTGGGTAAAAAGGCCGAAACTCTACTGTTTTTGGATGGCTTATAACAAGGATAGGTGGGCAACAGACTTGGTTTCCCACTGGGCAAGTTGCGGCCACCTATCTCATATATGTGGTGTAAATTTGCCGTTTATAAATAGAAAATGAAGGATCTTGCCAAGCTTAACAAAAAAAAAATAATACTTATGTTAAGATTAATCTAAATAATAATACTAAGACAAATGGGTTAAGAGTAAATGTTGAGAATAGAATTGACTAACAAAATATGCTTGAGTACATCATGTTTGTAAGATACCCTCCTAAGATATCTTAAAGTTTGCCTCTAAAATATCTGAGTTTTAACGAAGTTTTAATGGGTTAAGAGTAAATATTGAGAATAGAATTGACTAACAAAATATGCTTGAGTACACCATGTTTGTAAGATACCCTCCTCAGATATCTTAAATTTTTCCTCTAAAATATTTGAGTTTTAACTTAGTTTTCAATGATATATTTACTCAAATAGTTTGGAGACTTTTAGTTGTTGGTGTTCTTCTTGAATTTGTTTGAATGGATGGTCACCACATCAACTAGATACACATGGGAAATGCTTCAATCCAACAATATATAGGCTATATCAGATTTGATAGATACAACAATATACTTAAATTTGAGTTGATATATGTATATAAATGTGTACAAAGAATAATATGAGGAACTTTGTTTACATCAGCAGTGTGTGTTGACTTTCTTTGAGGTACAATGATCCATCTGACTTCAATATGGACAAAACATGTCCCACAACAGTGATAAGTCCAACCACAAGCTAATAGGAGGTATGTGCCCTTCACAAGCTTCCTTAGTTACCACATATAGGAGAAACCTAGTCTTCTTTGCTTAAGAACTTGTCCCTTCACTTGGTGTGGCTAGAACAACCAAATTGAGTGACTTCAAGTTCAAAATTCAACCTAGAACATTCACAAACTCGGCTCCAAGAAAAATACCAAACTCAATCACCAACCCATGAAGAAATCAACCCTCAATCATAGTTATACACAACCCATATTCCTTGAGGAAATGACTCATACATCAAATTATTAGTAATTTGTGGGGGTCAACACAACCTTTACACAATGAAAGTTTTGACCCTTTAGGTAGCCTGCAATCTCGTTCAAAGCTTGAGTAAACTTGTCCTTAAGCTAATAAACTCGACCTCAAATTGGTTCAGAACTTCGACCCTCCACAACAAGGTAACTCAGTCCCTTTCTCTTATGTATATTAACCAACTATGAAGAATTTGGCCATTAGTATGAATGTAGGGAAATTCGACCTCAAAAATTACCCTTGAGCTCAACAACTCATCCCACAAGAATGATTTGAGAGCTCAACCTCTCAAAATATATGAAAATCTCAATGTTAAAGGGTAAAATCAATAAATAACACCTTTTACCTCAATTACCTTTAGCATATCTTCTTCTCCTTGGTAGCATAATGGTAAAATTTGAGTGATTCCACTCTCTAAACCACTAGGGTGTATACTTTTAGCATTGAAGCTAATAATGGAAGTTAGGGTTTCTCAAATTATTTTCTCCAAAAACTCTCAAAAAATCATTCTTTCTCACATGGCAAGTGATAGAATGAGGACAAACTCCTCACTTTTTCCCTTTTATAATCTAGTAGCCACTTTTGTCCTCATTTTATCCTTTTAATTTTTATAAAGTCACTTTAGGAACTTTTTACTTTATAAAATAAAAGTGAAATTTCATTAGCCTAGGGTATACCCCTTTTTCACCCCTTAAGCAATGATAATGATTCTATGAGGCAAATCATTTTCCCTTATTAAAATTTTCCCCACCTAAGCCTATGAGAGCTTTATAAGGCTAGTGAAATCCCATCTTATGTCTCCTAAGCAGTTGGGGACATTATAGTCCTCCCTGCCCAAGATTTCTTTCCCTCAAGTAACTTTAACTCTAGATGTTTGAGCACTTGTTCACCCTCCCATGTGGCATCCTCAATAGGTAGATCCTTCCACTTCACCAGGTACTCCTTCATGGTCCTATTCCTCAACTTCTACTCCCTAGTCTTCAAAATCTCCTCTAGAACCATAATTAGTTCTCCTTCCTTGTCCAATGGTGGGAGTTCAGTGGAAGTGACTACATGCTTCCCTAAGGCCTTTTTGAGGCACAAAACATGGAAGACATTGTGAATTTTACATCCTTCAGGAAGCTCAAGCTCATAGGCCACTTCTCCAACTCGTCTCACAATTCTATATGACCCGTAGAACTTGGATTTTTGTATTTATACCCCCTTTGTTTTGAGTGATGACTTCCTGTGGGGTTGAAGATGAAGGTATACCATGTCTCCCACCTCAAATTTATGCTCTATCCTATGTCTTTCTGCATATAATTTTTATTGGTTTTGAGCCATCTATAAGTTGTCCTTAAGGACTTGTAGGATATCTTGGCTCTCCTGAATCCAATCTTTAGCCAAAGGGTCACGTCTATCCCAAAATACATGATCTACAAATGTTGGGGCAACATATCCATATAGTGCTTTGAAGGGAATCATGCCAATAAACATGTGGAAAGTGGTGTTATATCAATGCTCCCCCAGATGTGACCACTTTACCCATGCCTTTTATTGGTGAGATACACAGTTTCTAAGATATCCCTCTAGCCACGCGTTGACTATCTCGATCTGTCCATCAGTTTGTGGGTGGTAGCTCGACCTCGGTGTCAGCTCAATGTCCACAAGTCTAAATAATTCTGTAACACCCTCCTCCCACATCCAACCAAGTAACCATGCCAACCAGGGTAAACATGAGACGAGATGCTACTATGATCAGATTCAACCTCCTATGTGACCTTAAGGAAGTGGAATCGACAGAAACATCACACACAATCATCCAACATTAGCTTCAAAATACTCAGGAGACATGTCAGCCACTCAAACATCCTATGCTTGGGTCCTAATGATGTTTTGGATCTCTTAAGCCATAGTCACTCTCATGCTATGGGCAAGGGAGCGACCAAAAACCCAAATTTGCTTTCACAGTCTTGCTTGCTAGTGACCAAAGACCAAAATTGCCAGTTCTGTGCTAGTGACCCCAAGATTTAAGCCAATTTTTAAGGCCCAGAGCCCAGGTCACTGCCCAGAATGGAGTGATATCTTAGAATTAGTAAAAGTACATGGAAACAATGATGCAAAAGCAATAAGCTGAACAAGACCATAACCAGACCCCTACTAGCCATGACAGGCATTTTGTTAAACATATCATCAACATGTAACCTACAGGTGTAAACAACATAATTAAGTGTAGGGATCTCATACTTATCTGAGAATCACTATGAACCATTGTTCCCTCATGTCATTTTCTACATTATCATCTATTAGGTCATAGACACATCATCCATTCATATACAAGTAAAAACATACTGAGAGTCATACATAGTTGTTGTCATAAAACATACATATAACCAACATAATAGGAACAGAAATATCATAAACATATCAACCATAAAATCCACATATACATCAATGCATTTACACATGAAAATCAAGGGAATGGATTTCTCATTAATGAATGCAATAAACCAACCGGAGATGGGATTACCACATTCCACTTGACCATAGATTAGTTGAGTTAGGTCTCTATTCAGCCAATCACCCTTATGCCATATCCCAAGCATGAATGTGGGAGTCAAAGAACACACCAAAAAAACACCAACAAGCATGGTTCCACTAGAGTTCTCCCCTACACTGTGAGGAATTTGAGTGCCTCCTAGTCTCTCAGGCTTTACCGCAATCCACAATCTGATCTAGGGATCACTAGGCCCTAATCCAATACATACTCTCCAAGCTTTACCGTACATCCCATCCCAGGACTACTAGGCCCAACAGAGAGAATATCCACCTCTTGGCTTTACTATATATCCCACCATTCACTGGCAAGGATTTCGAGGCCCACCGTGGCACACGATCTGGCTTTACCGCAACCCATAGTCCAGTTCAAGGGTTACAAGGCCAGTGGATTTACTGTGATACATAGTCTGATTTAGGGACCACTAGGCCATGAGTTTGTCAATTCAAATATCCACCCCACTAAGCTTCGAATCTAATCTGACCATCCCACATTAACTGAGTGTGAAAACCCATCTCATCAAAGCTATCAGGAAATGGCAAGGCTAGGCTAAATAACATTGACACACCTAGAAAAACATATGCCATGATATAAAATAATCACATGCAATCCCATGCATGCCAAATCTAGCAAGGAAAATACAAATGCAAGTCGATACCTGCAATGAAGCCTGATGTAGTTGCTTGATCTTGCCTTTCCCTGCTTGATATTTGCATCCTCTTGTATTGTTTGCCTTTATTTCTCCAATGCCAAAGTGCTCCAAGAAACTCTAAGTGTCCAAGAGTGTGAGAGAGAGAGAATAGAAGAGAGCTCCAAAACTGAACTGATCAAGCTTTCCAACTGATCCTCAAAAACCCTTTTATCAATAAGGCATCTACTTTCTTCATTTTCCATTATTTTCCTTAAATTTCCTCCTCACATGAAACTTTTGATCTTTCACCTTCCTTTTCTCCTAATTTCCTTTATTTTCATAAATAAAATGCCAATAAATGCCTCATGCCTTTCCAAAGCCTTAGCCATTTCCTTTGCCATAAATAACCAAATGAACACCTCTTATGATGTCTTGTCCAACATTCATCTTGGAATACATGTCCCATCAGCTGTGGTCTTATATATTTTTACATGGAATTTTCACTAGAGTTGTTACAGAACCCTCCCCCTTGGGGGAACACCATCCTCGGTGTTCAGTGACGCATATAACCAAAAAGACTACTAAAAACAAATCATACTTCCCATGGAGCTTTAAAACACAGCTCATTGTTGTATTTACAATGACAATATGTTAAAACATGATGAACATGCCATTTACTGGAGCTTTATAACACAACTCATTACAATATCTACAATCCACATATACTCATACACATTTGCTTGACCCAACAAATAACCATATTATCTATGGAGTTTTATAAATCCAACTCAATAGACTATTTATAATTATACACACATATACAAATATGCACATTTTCTCAGCTGACAAATGAAAGGATACGATGCATGCATCTGCAACAAGGGAATCTAGAGGCTCACACCTCCACCCTCAAAGTAATACTAGGATTCACCTCCTTCCCAGGAAGTCCAAAATCCATTGCTAAAGTCAAAACTGCATCATTGTCCAACACCACTTGTCCTCTCAGTGAATAGTTACCGGCTCATTGTTCCAGGGCACACTCCCAATGTGCATATGATTCCATCTAGCAATGCTAATGACCAAAACAAATCCATCCCCGACCTGCCTTTCTCTGCTACACAGTCCCTCAGGAAATCCGGTCAATCCCTTTAGTGCAGTCACTCACCTTCTAAGTTCCGTTGGCACCCCCATCCCGAGCAGTCCATCCCTTGGCAAGGCTTCCTCGCATTGGAAGGTCAAACAACCAAGGCATATACCTACCTCAAAATCATACTGGTCATAGCATGCTCATGGTAATCAATGGACACTATTGGGTACCAATGTCCCACAATGGCCCTACTCCTGAAGTACTCTACGAATATATTGCTGCATGTTCCAATTTCTTTCGTTGTTGTTACTAATTCTTGTAGTCGATTTCAATCACCCAACCGACATTTCTGTGCTTCCTGTACCAAGCACATACCTTCCATTAGATTTAAAATAAAGTGAAATAACTTCAAATCATACCTCATTGGTAGCTCATCAATAAGGTACATATTCAATCCTATTTTCTTCCTCTCACAACAAGTAAAACTAGCATATTTGACCAAATCAACATGTATAAAAATATCTCATCAGGTTAGCACAAAACATAACCATCATAGATCAAAATCATAAATCAGAATCATAGATCACATTTAATCATCATAAACCAGAATCGTAGATCACATATAATAATCATAAATCACACGCATAATAAAACTGAAATAAAATGATGATACTTATCCTTTCATCAATCCTTAGCTTCTACCTTTGTCCTTATTCTATACACACTCTAGATCGGTTGCCACACCCGACAATCACCAAGTGTCTTCTTCTTAACCATGTGCTTGTACACATAGTGTGTATCACACAAATACAATCACACATTACATACAAGACCATGCAATACATGCACCTACACCTGACATACAACACAAACACCTACACCCGGTGTACAACACAACACAAATACGTATATAAAATGCAACAATATTGAAAATGGCAACAAGAAATGCTAAAAATAGAAATGCTATAAATAGTATCTCAGGTACCAATGTTGGATATAGCAACAAGGAATGATAAAATAGAATTGCTAAAAATAGCACTGCTATAAATAGGATTTCGGGATACATTCCAATTTTAGTTAGTCCCTGAACTAAAATTGAGAATTAAAATTCGAATTTGATCTTAGCAATTGTTTGTAAAATAATTAATTAATTCATCTTGAGTTAATTAGTTGTAGAAAATCAAACATGAAGTCTATGTGAAGACATGCAACAGTTTCCCCTTTGATTGAGGAAGTTATCCCTTGATTAAAGGAGACCAGGATGAGTTGTACTTTGAGTTGTAATTAGTTAGCTTAGTTAACTGAGTTAAGTCCAGTTAGATTAGTTCCAACAGTTTGTGGAACTGATTGTGAGTTCAATTAGTTAATGCATGCATGCATGTAACTGTTGCACTTCAGATAATTGAATATTCTCTCATAAATAACACATGCATGTCAGTTCAGTCAGAGACCCAGTTGAGATAAGAGGATGGGATAGTGTACTATCAGTTGGAGGATTTTTCCTATAAAGGAAACTCATCCATGCAGAAGGAATTATCTCCTTCAAGATTACGCATTTATTTCTGAGTTTGGTGAGTTGTGTGAGAGGTGAATTCACATAGGTGGCAGCATTGGACCCCAGGAGAAACTGCACAAGGAAATAGGAGGCTTGGAGGGTAGAGGATAAGGTTTGTGAGAATCCTTTGATTTTCAATAAGCAACAGAGGGATTGTACTGAGAGCTGGATAGCTTGTGAGGTAAAGCTTTGTGTAATCCAGACATATTTCCACTTGTATGATAATACAGACATCGGGGTTTTTTTAGCTGAGGCTTTCCCCAAAGTATCCTTCTGTGTTTCATGTGTGATTGATTTCTCATTCTCTATTATATGTGTTCTATTTGATCTTGCTCATAATTGATTAAGCTTCTGCAAGTTTTTTTGTAGAAGTAGATCAAGTATTTTGCTTTAGTATATTGCATTATCAGGTGATCTACAATGGTGAAATTTCTACATGGTATTAGAGGTAGCTGATTTGTAGAAAAATTCTACATGGTATCGGAGCAAAGGTGATCAAAGTGAAGAACAGTATACAAAGAAGGGAGAAGTTCGAAGTTTGAAGTTCTTGATTATAGAATTCGAATTCTTTTCACATCTCACATTTCACCAATGACGTTCAACAGTTTAAGACTCGAATATGGCCTTGATGGCAGCTCGGATTATATAGCCTGGAAGGATTGCATGGAAGCAGTATTAGGGGACAATGGTTTGAAGGACTTCATTGATAAAGAAGTCCCAAAGCCAGCAACAGCTAATGCTACAAAATTGGCGGAATGGAAGAAATGTGTGGCTAGAGAGAGGAGAATCCTCGTGGAGGGAGTTCGAGACCACATTTTCTTGAGCCTCCATGGGAAAGAGACACCATTTTCAATGTGGAAAACATTGAAAGATCTATATCAAAACAACAACAATTAGAGGAAGTTGGCACTAAAAGACAAGCTTCAGAAAATCAAGTGTGAAAAGGGCGACACGATCACTACATATTTGAACAAGCTCACTACCTACAGGGATGAGCTTGGAAGTGTAGGGATCATGACAACCGATGATGACATGGCGAGTCTTGCTCTCCTCGGTCTTCCTAAGAGTTGGCATAGCTACCAAGAATCGGTAAATGGAAGAGAGAAACTGCTAGATTGGGAATGACTTTGGTCAGATCTGATGTAGGAGGAGATAAGGAGAAGCACCATAGATGGTTCTTCATCCAAGGAGGATGAAGAAAATTGTGCATTAGCGAGTAAGGCAAAGAAAGGGAGGAGAAGGATTCTCATCCCAAATCGAGTTCTTCCTATGGTGGGAAGAAGTTTGACAAATCGAAAGTGCGATGCTTTCATTGTCATGAGGTGGGCCATTTTGATACAAATTGTCCACTGAAAAAATCCAAGAAGGGATCCAAGGAAGGATCAGAAGGTGAGGCACTGACCTCATAGTTCGAGTTGGATTTCAACTCATTGCATGCATGGTTTCATCCATGGTGGGATGTGGTTGGTTTCTTGACAGTGGAGCTTCATTCCACATGACTGGCGATAAGAGTTTGTTCAGTACCTTGGAGGAGAAAGATCTCCAGATACTCATAGAGATGGGTAATGATGAAAAGTATAGTGTTTCAGGAGTGGGCATAGTTTCTTTTCAGAGGGAGCATGGAGCTCGCATTACCTTGACAAATGTGAAGTATGTGCTAGGACTGAAGAAGAACTTGGTATCGATCACGATGCTGGAGGAAAAAGGCTATGATGTAGTCTTCAGTAAGGGAAAGGTTTTCCTTAGACACATCACCATGAGATAGGTGAAGCAGATCGGTTCACGAGTCAAGAACCTGTATGCTCTTGAGCTTCAAGATGCATGCAAAGCCTTGAGGAGAAAGGCAACTGTTGGAGACTTGGTGGTTGAGAGGGAGAGTACATTACCTCTCAACATGCAGCGCTAAAAGAAGTCTCAGATAATTGTGGAGGAGCCACAATTGGTGAAGCAGCTTCAGGAGGTTGTGGAGCATCCACAACTGAAGAAGTTGAGAGGAGACCGAGTGGATTCATTCACTCATGCAGAGACCTCCAGTAGGGGGAAATTTCGAGCCAAGTGGGCAGAGGGATCACATGCATCCATACCTCCAGGTGGGAGGTGGGGCGATGTGGAGTGATAGTCCCAAGAAGGCTGAAATAGGGGTAGGATCCTTGAGGTGCCCAACCTCTTTGATTATACCTTTCTACGGGAACCCCGACAAGTAGTAGCAGGACTGGCTAAGTGGGTAGAGATAGATGCAGATGAAGCGACAGAGGAAGATTCAGCATCAGAGGATGTTTCTAGCCCAACAGGGAGGTCAGTTGGGAGATCAATTACTTACTTCTCAATAACTGAGTTGTAGTGCAGTAGTGGGCAGCATGATGCAACATGATGAGAGGAGGTGCAGTGCGGATGCAGTGCTGGGAGATAGGACCAACAACAACACAGATGTAGCAGCAGGAATCAGCGTGATTGATTCAATCAGAGATCAAAGTGACAGAGGCTAGAGTAGTCAGATACTGAAGAGCACAGAGGTGCAAAGTTTTCAATCGACAGAGGCAATAGCAGTCAGAGACTTTGATGACAGAGGCATCATTCTGATTCAGGTTGGATATTTTTTGTTTCTAGAGTTGTTGGAGCAACAACACTAGGGAGAAGTGTTGCATGCAGAACATTTCAAAGGTTCAAGATCGGGTTCGAGTTGAATGCCTTTCTTGTTGAGAGGGAGTGTTGAAAATGGCAACAAGAAATGCTAAAAATAGAAATGTTATAAATAGCATTGCTATAAATAACATCTCAGGTACCAGTGTTGGATATAGCAACAAGGAATGATAAAATAGAAATGCTAAAAATAGCATTGCTATAAATAGCATTTCGGGATACATTCCAATTTTAGTTAGTCCCTGAACTAAAATTGAGAATTAAAATTTGAATTTGATCTTAGCAGTTGTTTGTAAAATAATTAATTAATTCATCTTGAGTTAATTAGTTGTAGAAAATTAAACATGAAGTCTATGTGAAGACATGCAACAATTTCCCCTTTGATTGAGGAAGTTATCCCTTGATTAAAGGAGATCAGGATGAGTTGTACTTTGAGTTGTAATTAGTTAACTCAGTTAACTGAGTTAAGTCCAGTTAGATTAGTTCCAACAGTTTGTGGAACTGATTGTGAGTTCAGTTAGTTAATGCATGCATGCATTTAACTGCTGCACTTCAGATAACTGAATATTCTCTCATAAATAACTCATGCATGTTAGTTCAGTCAGAGACCCATTTGAGATCAGAGGATGGGATAGTGTACTATCAGTTGGAGGATTTTTCCTATATAGGAAACTCATCCACGCAGAAGGAATTATCTCCTTTAGGATTGCGTAGTTATTTCTGAGTTTGGTGAGTTGTGTGAGAGGTGAATTCACATAAGTGGCAGCATTGGACCCCAGGAGAAACTGCACAAAGAAATAGGAGGCTTGGAGGGCAGAGGAGAAGGTTTGTGAGAAGCTTTTGACTGTCTATGAGCAACAGAGGGATTGTACTGAGAGCTAGATAGCTTGTGAGCTAAAGCTTTGTGTAATCCAGACATATTTCCACTTGTATGATAATACAGAGATCATGGTTTTTTAGTTGAGGCTTTCCCCATAGTATTCTTCTATGTTTCATGTGTGAATGATTTCTCATTCTCTGTTATATGTGTTCTATTTGATCTTGCTCATAATCGATTAAGATTCCGCAAGTTTTTTTGTAGAAGTAGATCAAGTATTTTGCTTTAGTATATTGCATTATTAGGTGATCTAAAGTGGTGATACAAACACAATGAATGCATATGTCATGATACCATGACTACACAATGCACATACATAGTACCACATGCCTACAACACAACGTGTACGACATGAACACAATCCCACATGTACAAAGCACCACCTGCACAACGTGTGCACAACATCACATGTACATGACACCACCTGTACAATGTGTACGTAGCGCCACATGTACACTGCACCATTGTACAACATGTACACAATACCACACATACACAGTACAACACACATGATAGGTACGCGACACCACATGTACACAATGCCACATGCACAACATGTACACAACACCACCCGCACTCCACACCACTTGTACAAGATGTACATAGCACCACATGCACACAACACCACTTGTAAAATCACATTCACAACACCATATGTACATAGCGCCACATGTACAACATGCAACACCTCCTGTACATAGCACTGCATATCCAACATGTACATAACATCAATTGTACACAACACTACATATCCAATCATGCGCACAACACCATATGAATATTCGTACAACACTATTTGTGCCATCCTGTACATAACATTGCATAAACAACATGTACACACACTATATATACACAACATTGCATGTGCACACATCATAGATGAAACATGTACAAAATATGCAACATATGCACAACAATAGTACCACGCATCCAAAACCACACTATCCTTACCAAGAAACCTTACTTCCAGTGTCTTATCCATGCTTATCCTAACATGCCACAGACCACACTTCTTTCATTTTTCTGATGTATCCCCCAGTATAACTTGTCCATAACATAAGCATAGGCATAATACAAGCATACAATATAAATTCATATTCACATGACACTGGCCTCATATATTTGTCCTGAATACTCTTCTGATTTGATTCCTCATAGCCGGGAACTTCTTCATGTCATTCACCTGCGTAAGAAATCACTCCTTCACAAGAATGATTCTTGATGACCTATTGGACATTGACATAGAAACATGGATACATACATATACATAACAATCAATATAAAATAATAATGATCTTGTCAGTCAACATCATACATACATACATATATACATATAAACATTAGCATAAAATAATCATGATCCATGATAACCCTGTCATACATGTCATACATAAACACCTACATGTATACATATATAAACATCAGCATAATCATGATCATAACACAGTTACCAAATATCAAGGTGAAGGTTTAAGAGAAATTCCTTTATTCATGCAACACATGTGCAACATTGAGAATAGTCGTTCCCAACATAGCCAAGGCATATGATGCCTCATATCCATTTACTTTACCTTTTTGGTTACCATTCTCATGACTTTACTGCCACGTTCCATTTACCACAATGGACGCAACTAGTCCAACCGACTGTCATAGTCTTAACTTCTGCTACGCTTACTCATGCACCGAGATTCATCTGAGTCTTACATTACCTGTTGGGTACCACACGACTCTCCCCGAGCTCCATTAATTTCCTCTTTTCCCAATGAATTCCCAAGACTCTCAAAACAATAAAGGAAATACCGAGAAGAAAAAAAGAAGAAAACCATAGAAAACCAACAACAATACAAAACCACAAACAAAGTGGCATGATCATGCACTAGTCATAAGAAAATGCAAATCAAGCACAAGAAAAACACAAAAGACCAAAAGCACAAGGCTAACAACAAACACCATGGCTCAATCCCCATGGTTCCTAGTGATTCCAAAGGAAAGCTCAACCTGAGCCTTCTTCAAGATCTCATGGTAGTCTCTTTGCCATGCAATTCCCTACATCATACTGCCATAAACAAATAATTATTAGTGCATAAATAAACATAACAATACTCTGGATTCCTTATATTGTTATGCCAAGCATGTTGCCTTGTAGCTGAACATGTCCATGCCATCTCTTAAGGGATTCCAATCCCCTTGACAAATCCACCTATAACTAGAGACTAGCTAATATACCTGTCAAATACATGTCCATGAATATAACACATATCCACATAATTTCAGACAAATCAAGGTTAAGAAAACTTCCTGTGTGCAAAGCACTCATTTGTTTGGAATTAGGGTTTCCAAACATAGCCCAAGGAATTCTTTCCCAATTCCTTTCTTTTACCTTTTTACCTTGTTGCAATCAAGGCTTAGTTATATAAACACATCAACTATTACCTTGTCACACTAATACCAAGCATGTTTCCTGCAACTGCTCACACATGTCAACCACATGTTCCAAATATCGAGACAATAATATCTATCAATTTGAAATAAACCTTTACCAAGACTAACAATCATGTCATAATCCATAGTCAACTCATAGTCATTAGACATAACGCTACAACTGTCACCTACTACACTCAAGTACATATCAACTGTCTCAATACATATGTATAAGTAAAACCATCTTAAACAAGATCATTTGAACACATACTCATATTATGAAATTCATTATACATTCAACCAACTTGCAACCATACCATGTTAAATAAATCAACTAGACAACATAATCAAATAGTCAAGTACCAAATATATGACATAAGAAAACTCATACCTTAATGTATCTTAGGGGAGGTGATCTTGTTTGCACAATTAATCCAAGTTAAGACGATACAACTTCACAACATATCAACTCAAACATAAATCATGATATCCATAATAGTAACTATCTAACATGTTCAAATCATAATCTCATAAGAATTTGTCGTTCATGCATAACAATCACATATGTATGATTAGTCTAGATTAGTACGACACCATATCACAAATATGATGACTCATAACTAAATATTGCAACCATAACCATCTGAATAGGTCAAAACAGGCTAACACAATACATATAACATCAAGATCTTCAAAGTAATGAACATAACCATCATGCATATGACCAATCCAAATTACAACATCAAGATCTCAAAGAAATAACCCTAATCGTCAATTATATAGCATATAACAACAATAAGCTATATATCATGCCTACCAACAACATATAAAATAATCACCAATTTATCTAACATAAAACAACAATAGCAATGCATACAACCATAGGATACCATCATTCTTGACTATCTGACTCATGTGCATATAGCTACACTAATCAACTAACATCTATCATGAATGTAACCATAACATCAAAAGATATGTACATAAGCCTAATGTATATAAACCTAATGCATATAACAATCCTTGACTTACATACCTGCATGCCAAACATACAATACTTGTATGACGATATGCTCTTACCCCAAAATCCAATGCTGCAACCTCATTATGATGATCTACATCTCCTACTCTATCTCAACCAACACATTAGCATCATAAGCGATCAATACTTGTAACCGACCTACAAGACTGATACATGTAATCAAACATACAAGAATGCAACCTAACATACAAGGATGTAATTAAGTGACATACAACAATATGTAAGTGACATACAAAAACTTGTAAGTGACATACAACAATATGTAACTAGTCACATACTCATTATGGTGCATTCCACAAAATCAACATCAAGTCTGTTATAGACATTTTTGTGCCTCGCATCATGGAGCATGAAATGTCGATAATTACAGGGATCCTCAGTCCCTAAACATGTTGTTCTTACCCCTAAAAGAACAAGGTCATCAAACAACAGCACTTCCAATCAGTTCTCCACCTGAAAACACTTCAAAACAGGCTTATTTTGGATCATGTCAGCTGCTCCACTGAGCTTCTGCGCTGGAATGCAACTGTCCCTCCTTGTACCTGCGCTGGAAGTCAAATTTAATGAAGGCTACCTGCGCTGGGCGAGATTGGCCAAGTGGCACAGTCATCCTGCAAGGTGTCAACTGCCCAGGAAGCTTCCAAACTGACACTTGGTTCATGAGATTCGCCCTGTGATGAGTAAGAGGTACTTGATCACCATGTGTAAGCAAGGATCTCCAAGTGGACTCAAGAACTGAAGATTAACTGAAGAGGGAGAGGACACAAGGCAGCTTCATGTCAGTCTCAAGCTGACTCATCCTCTCTTCTTCTCTCCTATATATAGAGCTCTTCTATGAGGTCTAAGGAGGCTGGAATTTTGTGTTAAGCAAGGAGGTGCTGTTGGATTATAGTTAGAGCTATTGGGTGATTGTTTTACTAGAGGTGAAGAGGAGAGTTCTTGCTGCTGGGGAGGTGCTGCTGGATTGGAGCCATCATTGGTTGTAACCTTCTCAGAACCCTGTTACTTCTATCAATAAAGTTTTGCATGTTCTCCTATATACTTGTATTGCATTGATGTATTGTATTTACATGTATATTTGATTCACCCTAATCCATGCTTCAGTTATGAGTACATGTATCTTGTAGTTTCCTCTCTTGTTTTGTGCAGGATCTGTGTGTAGCTGGACCGGCAAAGAGAGCAAGGAGCTGGGAACAAGAGGCAAAGAGAGAGGACAAGGATCGACTAAGCGAAGGACACCAGGTTGGTTGACCTTCTTTTCCTTCTCTCTGTACTTTCATAAAGGAAATCATCAAAGCTTTACTTTCAGTTGTTGCTAAAGACTGTCACCTTTAGAGTAGGGATAGGGTCATCCGCATCGGATACTTTTCCCCACAACAAACTGGCGACTCCGCTGGGGAGCCTAGTATCTTGTTGGTGTTTGTAGTATTTTGCTATTCATTTCTTGAAGAAAAGAGTACCAAATCGAAAAGCTTTTGACTATATCAAAAGCAAAGTAGAGGGACTGCTACTCTTGCTCATTTGCTGAGCAGATTCAAGATTTGAAGAGCTTATCTACAAAGGACTCTTTACTCTTTGTGATAGCTTTTCATCCTCTTGATCATCCCTTAACCTGTACTTGACCTATAGCTTTTTATTTCAGCAAAAACAGTGCATTTTTGAGCTTTTTATGACCCGGAAAACTTTGCAGACGAAACTCTCGTGTGTCAGTGCAGGCTGTCCACAGGCAGTCTGCATTACAGTGCAGGTGCTCCCTTCGGGAACTGCGCTGAGAGTCAAACTGGCAGACTAGAACCTGCGCTGGTCCAGTTAGCCACTGTCTTGCTCAGCTTTCCCTTTGTGTCTTAGCCCTGTTTTCACTTGTTTTTTTGCTGATTGCTTGCTGGTCATTGTACTTGTTGTAAACCACTTCTCCTTGACATTATTCCGCCTCAGTTGTGTGATGAAACTGTGAATGTTCTTTCAGTATTTCTTGTTTCAGTTACAGTTTCCCATTGTGAAAAGCGAACCAGTATAGCTGTGGCCTCTTAGATCCTGAACTGTAAAAGTATCTTTGTGATCTGAAGAGTTAGTTTTATTACTGTTCATGGCTGTTTGAGTTTGTTTGTTTTTCATTTTATGGTTTGAATCTATACATTTCCTGTGTTTAAACAAGTCTATCATAAGGTGTCTTTTTTATTGTGGACAAGCTTGTTTATTTCTACTTGAAATTAGATTCAAAATTATACAACAGTTTCCTTTCTGTCTTACATCAACATTAAGGATAACGAAAAGAAATACATGCATTGTGCATTTTGCATTTGACTGTATGCTTGACGATTTAGAAAAATGTGCATTTTAGTGTGTGTTCTATGATCTGTGGAAAAAGTTGTGTCTTTCTTTTCCCTCAGTAGATTAAGGTTTTCAAGGTTGAAAGATTGAAAAGATTTGCTTCTCATTCTTAGATTGCATATAGGAAGTTGTATATATACATCTCGTGGCGAACCTGAAAGGCAAACTGTTAAGAAAGATCAACATTAAAATAAACTCAATTTACATAACAACGCTTTGGAATTTAACGCAAACATCTAGAGGTCTAGGTAGAGACGTGTTCCGGCGTCGTTAAACATAGTGACTGTCGATCTCTACGAAGGTGGGTGATTCCTCCTGAGAGTCGGTGGCACTAACACGGACTTGAGCTCCCGCGTACCGTCGTGTATATTGGGAGACCCCTATAGGCTTTTATCCTTTATCCTTAGGAAACCGTGTCGGCCGCCCTACTGATCGCGATGCAGTGAACACAGCATTCACGAAGATCGACCACCCGTACCGTAAAACGTATTCTGTGGTTTCGCAAAAGGTTTGGCACACCCTCTGCCTAGATCTCCAGAGCAGTTTCTTTTGGCCTTTTTCAAACTCTATAACTGAAAAAGTCCAACCGAGCATTTGTCACTTCGGGCTCGTTAATACATCGAAGGCGACTAGAGTCATCTTTAGCTTTTTCTCGACTCTTAAAACATGAAAAAGCAAGTTTGTGTCTAAAAGCGTCGTTAATAAAATTTATTTTAAGCGGAACATAATCACCTGTTATTCCCACGTTGATCTTTCAGTTGAAAAGTATGGAGCCCACCAATCAAGGAAGTAACCTTGGCGGAAGTCCAAATCCCTTCTCCTCTTGGGGAGATGTTGGTGCGCCTCATATGGCTACATTGTCGCTTCCAGGATTGACAATCGGCCTCCCTGTATGGCTCTTTTCAACTAATGTAGTCCAGATCGCCACTAATCCTGAGCAGTCGAATCAACAGTCAGAACAATCTAGAACTACCCACCAGCCTTCCACTTCTTATGATACTTCCTCTGATCCTTCATCTTCGCAAGGTAGAGCTGGCAAAAGTCAGCCTCCCAAAGAGAAGAAGGAAAAGAAGAAGAGAGAAAAGAAGCAGAAGGAGCCTCTGGCGAAGGCGACTGGGGGCAAGCAGAAGAAAGCTGACAAAAACCCACACACTGCACCGACCGGGCCTAAATCACCATGTGTCATTTGCAAAGGGATCCACTTCCATCGTGATTGTCCTTGTATTCCCCGGATACTAAGGGACTGGTCCCCAAGGTTGCACAATCCAGTAGCATCAACCTCTGGTTGTCATGTTGATTGCATTCCGTCAACTAGCGAGAGTGAAGGACGAAGAAGGGGACCAAGATCACCCTGTCTATTGTGTGAAGGCAATCATGCCCTCCACAAATGTCCATTCTTAGATGAGGCAAAGAGAGTTTTGGAAGATCGCCCGGTTTCACCGTTGCAACTTCCTCCTGGATACCGAAAACTCGCGCCTAATCCCTCGATAGTTGAAAATCCAGTTGACCCGCTCAAGTGGTCAGCTGAAGTGTCGGTCGTTGAGAATGAACCTACTGAATCCAGACCAGACGAAAGTCTAAAGGTCGATACGGCAGTTGGCCCGGTTCTTCCTTCAGAGGTTCTATCGTCCAATGACTCCGTCATTGAAGACCCGTCTTCAAATGACACCGTCGCCGAAGAGTCATCTTCATGCGACACCCTCACTGAAGAGAATAAGGATGACACCATCCAGGTTCTTTTCATCAGCACCGACTCCGATGAGCGTCAGGGCAATGCGCCCATTCCTTTATCGCAGGAAGGAACATCATCAGAGTCATATCCGGCCGTATATTCGGTCCCACCACCAAGCAACCTGGTTGTATCCTTTGATTGGAATCAACTAGGCAGACCCCGGTTACCAGCCAGTACACCATTCAGAATCATTGTCCAGATCTATAGAATGATTATGGCTGGTACTATCATTGATGAAGGGGCGTCTGTGAGTATCCTTTCCTCTGTTGCTTGGAAAGCACTGGGTTCCCCAGCGCTTTTACCTGAGTTGAGAAATCTCTCAGGTTTTGATAAAGGAACCAGTCGACCATTAGGGATCCTCCCCGATGTACCTGTTACATTGAAAGGGAAGACCGTCAGGATGAACGTGATGGTCGTCCAAGGACCCTTGGATTATAACCTACTCCTTGGACACGACTATATTTATTGCATGGGAGCGATAGTCTCCTCACTCTTTAGAGTAATGTGTTTTCCACACGAAGGAAGGGTGGTCAAGCTCGTAGACCAACTTTCATTTCCGGGATCTCGCATCGCAAATAGTCAAATACCATTCCTAAATGGTCTGTTCACTCAAGATTCGCCTCCACCCCCAGTCCTCCTTCCCGATGAGCGCGAGTAATTCGGAAAGAAAGACTAGGACCCAGGGGGCATGCACCCTGGTCTGCTTCGGGTAGAAGAAACTCCGGGTATAAGGAAGAATTTCCGCAGAAGAATATGACTAGTCCGTACCCCGTCCGAAGGAAGTGGGGTTGTTCTAGAATAATAATCTTTTGTTAAAGTTATGTGTTTGACCAAAGAGTCATTCACCTTTGTCTAAAAAAGTGGGCAATGCCCGAGTGGGAATTTCCTTATTGCAACAAATAGTAAACATCCTTGAATTCAAGCCTCGCCCATCGAAACATATGTTTTGAAGGATAAGCAGGGGCAGCCTACAAGGAAGGGGACTATTTTGTTTTGACAGAAGGTAACCATCTTTGGACAACCCAATGATAGACACCGCCGAAGAAAGAGATTGATCTGCGGCAGCAAATCGAACCGTCTTTGGAATAATAAGAAAGAGGCAAGCCTCCCTCAATAATGCCAATGTTTTATCTTTGAGTGGTGTTCTTCTATTGTCACAAATAGCTGTTTGTTAAAAGTGGGCCGACGGGAAGCCTGAGTACTGCGTAAGACCCCTTAAAATAACGAGAAGACAAGTATCGTTAGCATTAGATTGGCAAGATGACAAGTAAATGTGAACACCCAAAGAAAAGCAGAAGTAGGGGAGAGGAGGGGCGGCCTCGAAATTCTATCCTATACCTGGGGGCATGCAAACCTTCTGGAGTGCAAGCTAGGGGCGGTTATTTATCTGGTTTTAAGATTAGCCGTTTCCAAACTTGCATGAAAGAAGCCTGTGGGGCAAAAGTAAAATTTGCCAAAATTGGAGCATAGCTGTGGTAAGGCATAAGCTCTATAAAAATTGGTCCTTACGGAGGGCGTTCTTTTTTATGACTGGTATATCGAGCAGTTTTAGCATATAGTTCATGCTCGTTAAAAAATAAACGCAAAATTCGAGCAGTTTTATGACTGAATCTATGCTCGTTAAAAAATAGAAAAGTGTGAGCAAAAGTTTCCCCCAGAGTTCAAGCTCATGAAAAAATGAACCGGTAAATAACCTTTTGAGATCGTAAATTCATCAGCCATAAGAACCTTGATCGTGTTTTCATCCATCACCTCCACTGTTCATTTGGCCGATCATTCACTTCCATTTGTGTGTTTACCTCTTTTGAGAAACAACTGCGAAGAGTGATTTCACCTAGCCATCCTTGTGACACTGCCGTGATTGGAAAATTCCAACCTGTACCTGGAATCTGTAGCTATCCCTGTTTATCACTCGTTCCTCAAAAGACGAGTCTTCTTTCAGCTCTTTTCACTGACTCGTAAAATATGAAAAGTTTGCCGAGTTTTGGCCTTCCAGCTCGTTAAATGACCGGAACGCTATCCCTCCTCTAAATTTTAATCTTTTTGGACCTGAGGGATTATTGCACAAAAGGATCGAGCGCTTGTCTTGTTCGGCTCGTTAAAAGTACCGAACAGCCATCCCTTCTGTATTGTTTTATACTTTTTCGGACTTAAGGGATTAGCTGACGAAAAAGGAATTATAGAGTTAACTTTCTGTACCTTTTCAGACTCTCTAAAAAAGAAAAGGACCGAGTTTTCCTTGTCGTTAGACTCGTTAAAATGATTAAATAGCGACAAACTTGTCTTTAGACGAGAACGAGTTTCCCTATCGCTAGGCTCGTTAAATCATAGCGATGGGCTTGCCCGAAGGGCAGGTTATAGAACAAGCATATGTTATCCTCCTCAAGCTTGACAAAAATAAAGAGGTACTGGTCAGAAATGACTGGGGAAAAATTGGGAGAACATTCAAAGTTTAATGGTAGCAAGTCACTCTTGAACATGACACTTTTCCTCCGTTCCACATCGGGTTGGGTTGTTTCATTCATCGGTCTCACCGCCATGGTCCTCGCCAAACCATCCACATTTGGGGTAATGCTACCGATCCATCGCATCAGTGTCGTTATATGTTCAAGAGGGGTCATTCTGAAAGTGTCAACCGTGTCCCATCCACTGCCATACATTATCCTTCATCCATTCATGATCGCCACCCTGAATCATATGTCACAGTTTGTTTTCACCTCCACTAAAATCATTAGCTCCGTTCCGTGTCATTGATGTGGGATTCATTAAGGCCCTCCTTTGACGGATCGCTTCTTGTCGACTTCAGCTCATTATCCAAGAAGTTGATCTAGGAACACCCCCATCAGTACTTTGAAGCTTGCATGCCTCAATGGCAAGTTTCTCACTTCCGGCGACAGGTATACATCAATGACCTTCGACCAGAAGATTTTGCGTGGCGTTCGACGCCAAGTCCTTTATTCACGCCACGTGAATTGTACTGCAGTACCTTGAGGGTCATTGTCATTATTGGTGATTCCTCTCGCGCTTGTTAACGGTTTTCATTATTGACCGGTAATCAAGCGATGTCTTTCCATGTTCGACTTCAGCGAAATTCTCACATGGATCGACTTGTACTTAGAGTGAAGATCGAACGAGTTTGAAGACCCCGGATCTAGTTTCATCCATCCGGGCTGCGATATATATTCAGGAAATATAAAAGCATTTGCCATTGCAGCAGATGATCATCCTATTCAAAGGATGATAATTTCAGCAGAAAATTATCAGTCTACCTTCAGACGATCGTCTGTCATATGTACCAAAATGTATTTATAAAAGCTGAGCATGGGAATGCCCGCCTCAGCTAGATCATGAAAATAGAATGAAAAATAATGTATTGTATTGTATTGTATTACAGGGCGCCTCCTCAGCACTGGAATGAACTTCGGACCCTCTAGATAAAGCATTTCACCCGATAAACGGCCTCATACTTTAGGGGGCAACTGTTATAGACATTTTTGTGCCTCGCATCATGGAGCATGAAATGTCGATAATTACAGGGATCCTCAGTCCCTAAACATGTTGTTCTTACCCCTAAAAGAACAAGGTCATCAAACAACAGCACTTCCAATCAGTTCTCCACCTGAAAACACTTCAAAACAGGCTTATTTTGGATCATGTCAGCTGCTCCACTGAGCTTCTGCGCTGGAATGCAACTGTCCCTCCTTGTACCTACGCTGGAAGTCAAATTTAATGAAGGCTACCTGCGCTGGGCGAGATTGGCCAAGTGGCACAGTCATCCTGCAAGGTGTCAACTGCCCAGGAAGCTTCCAAACTGACACTTGGTTCATGAGATTCGCCCTGTGATGAGTAAGAGGTACTTGATCACCATGTGTAAGCAAGGATCTCCAAGTGGACTCAAGAACTGAAGATTAACTAAAGAGGGAGAGGACACAAGGCAGCTTCATGTCAGTCTCAAGCTGACTCATCCTCTCTTCTTCTCTCCTATATATAGAGCTCTTCTATGAGGTCTAAGGAGGCTGGAATTTTGTGTTAAGCAAGGAGGTGCTGTTGGATTACAGTTAGAGCTATTGGGTGATTGTTTTACTAGAGGTGAAGAGGAGAGTTCTTGCTACTGGGGAGGTGCTGCTGGATTGGAACCATCATTGGTTGTAACCTTCTCAGAACCCTGTTACTTCTATCAATAAAGTTTTGCATGTTCTCCTATATACTTGTATTGCATTGATGTATTGTATTTACATGTATATTTGATTCACCCTAATCCATGCTTCAGTTATGAGTACATGTATCTTGTAGTTTCCTCTCTTGTTTTGTGCAGGATCTATGTGTAGCTGGACCGGCAAAGAGAGCAAGGAGCTGGGAACAAGAGGCAAAGAGAGAGGACAAGGATCGACTAAGCGAAGGACACCAGGTTGGTTGACCTTCTTTTCCTTCTCTCTGTACTTTCATAAAGGAAATCATCAAAGCTTTACTTTCAGTTGTTGCTAAAGACTGTCACCTTTAGAGTAGGGATAGGGTCATCCGCATCGGATACTTTTCCCCACAACAAAGTCCCCCATGGCAATCCTTTTCTACAATCATGATCAACATTATGCAATTCAACAAGCACATGGAATGCAAGTGTAAGAGACACACATGCAACTAACATGCATGTATGACCAACACACACTGCCCATCCAGTTTGAGGGGTGAACCATGCTTTGATACCACTCTATAACACCCTCCTCCCACATCCACCCAAGTAACCATGCCAACCAGGGTAAACATGAGACAAGAGGCTACTATGATCAGATTCAAACTTCTTGTGACCTTAAGGAAGTGGAATCGACAGAAACATCACACACAGTCATCCAACATTAGTCTCAGAATCCTTAGGAGACATGTTATCCACTCATACAATCTGTCCCTGGGTCCCACTAACACTCTGGATCTCTTAGGCCACAGTGGTTCTCATGCTATGGGCGAGGGAGTGACCAGAAACCCAAAGTCGCTCTCTTAGGCTTGCCTTCCAATGACTAGAGACCAAAATTTCCAGTTTTGTGCCAGCAACCCTAGGATTTAAGCCACTTTTTCAAGCCCGGAGCCCAAGTCACTTCCTGAATGGAGTGATAGCTTAGAATCAATAAAATTACAAGAAAACAATGATGCAAAAGCAATAATCTGAACAATACCATAACCAGACCCCTACTAGCCATGGCAAACATTTTGTCAAACATATCATCAAAATGTAACCTACAGGTGTAAACAACAGACTTAAGTGTAGGGATCTCATACTTATCTGAGAGTCACTATGAACCATTGTTCCCTCATGTCATTTATTGCATTATCATCTATTAGGTCATAGACACATCATCCATTCATATACACGTAAAAACATGTTGAGAGTAAGACATAGATGTTGTCATAAAACATACATATAACCAGCATAATAGGAACAAAAATATTAGCCATAAAATCCACATATACATCAGTGAATTTACACATGAAAATCAAGGGAATGGATTTCTCATTAATGAATGCAATAAACCAACCAGAGATGGGACTACAATGTTCCACCTGACCATAGATTGGCTGAGCTAGGTCTCTCTTCAACCAATCAACCCTGTGCCATATTCCAAGCATGAATGTGGGACTAATAGAACACACCAAAAAAACACCAACAAGCATGGATGACACTGAAGTTCTCCACCTGCACCGTGAGGAATTTAAGTGCCTCCTAATCTCTCAGGTTTTACCACAATCCACAGTCCGATCCAAGGATCACTAGGCCCTACAAAGAGACATACTCTCTAGGCTTTACTGTACATCCAATCCTGGGACTACTAGGCTCAACAGAGAGAAGATCCACCTCTTGGCTTTATCATATATCCTGCCATTCACCAACAAGGATTCCTAGGCCCACCAAGGCACACAATATGGCTTTACTGCAACCCACAGTCTGGTTCAGGGGTTACTAGGCCAGTGGCTTTACCGTGATCCATAGTCCGGTTCAGGGACCACTAGGCCATGTGTTTGTCAATTCGGAGATCCACCCCACTCAGCTTTGAATCCAATCCGGTCATCCCACATTAACCGAGTGTGAGAACCCATCTCATCAAAGCTATCAGGAATGGAAAGGCTAGGCTAAAGAACATTTTCACATCTGGAAAAATCCATGCCATGATAGAAAAGAAACACATGAAATCCCATGCATGCCAAATCTAGCAAGGAAAATACACATGCAAGTCGATACCTGCAATGAAGCTTATTGTAATTGCTTGATCTTGCCTTTCCCTGCTTGATATTTGCTTCCTCTTTCCTTCTTTTCCTTTCTTGCTCCAATGCCAAAGTGCTCCAATAAAATCTAAGTGTCCAAGAGTGAGTGAGAGAGACAGAATAGAAGAGAGCTCCAAAACTAAACTGATCAAGCTTGCCAACTAATCCTCAGAAGCCTTTTTATTAATGATGTCTCTATTTTCTTCATTTTCCATTATTTTCCTTCAATTTCCTCCTCACTTGCAACCTGTGACCTTTCACCTTCCTTTTCTCTTAATTTTCTTTATTTTCATAAATAAGATGCCAATATATGCCTCATGCCTTTCTAAAGCCTTAGCCATTGCCTTTGCCAATTTCCTTAGCCATAAACAACCAAATGAACACCCCCGAGGATGTCTTGCCCAACATTCAGCTTGGAATACGTGTCCCATCAATTGTGGTCTTACATATTTTTACATGGAATTTTCACTAGGGTTGTTATAAATTCATGCCAGAAGCCACCCATAAATCTACTATATTTGTTGCTTATGATGGTCTTCGACACCCCATGTAATCGAAAGACCTCCCTGAAGAACAACTTGACCATCTATGTTATTGATTATTTAGAGGGTATGACAAAGAAGTGTGTGAAAGTTGTAATCTGGTCCACCACTACATATATGCAATCCTTACCTTGTACTTGAGGCAACTTGGTGATAAGTTCCATGGAAATGCTCTCCCATTTTTCCTTAGGGATAGGGTGTG
The DNA here is from genome assembly GCA_031772625.1 of Pinus tabuliformis. NCBI lineage: Eukaryota > Viridiplantae > Streptophyta > Pinopsida > Pinales > Pinaceae > Pinus > Pinus tabuliformis. The sequence goes on along the minus strand of CM062810.1, from coordinate 660,707,833 downwards.
GCTGCAATAACCTTTTCAGATGAGTATGTTCAACCTTGTTCAATTGGTAGATGTTGCATTCTTTCACAAATCTCAACACATCCATCTTGTTGCCTTTCCAAGTGAACCTATCCCTAATTTTCCTGTAGTTTTTTAAGTACCCTGGGTGTCCTTCCAAGGGTGATTTATGGGTTGCCTACATAATATTCTCCTTGAGTCTTGATTCTGGTACTAGATAGATCCAATTATTGTAGTAAATGATGTCATCCACAACCCACTATCTTTCATCGTGTATTATTCCGTCCATAATCTCACAAGCAAATTTGTTTTTGGAATATTCTATAAGAAATAACGACTTCCAATCATTTGTTATCTCTATTAGTGAGAGAGTAGGTGACATCCTCAAAAGGGCTTCTCCTGCTACATTAATTTTCCCTTTGACAAACTCGATCTCAAAGTCATAGGCATACAATTTGTTGATCCACTTTTGTTTTCTCTAACTCAACTCCTTCTATTCCATGAGGAATCTCAAGCTATTATGATTTGCCTTACTTTGAACCTGTTCCTCGTGAGGTATTTTTTGAACTTATCTAATGCATGCATAATGTCTAACATATCTTTTTCATAAATTGAATAATTCCACTCATAATATTTGAGTTTGTGACTCTCAAATGCTATGGGGTGGTGATCCTGCATCAAAAATTCTCCTATTCTTATCCCCAAAGCGTCACATTCCAGCACGAATGGTTGGATGAAATCTGGTAGCACAAGCACAAGGCAAAAACTCATCACCCGCGTCGTCTTCTCAAGTGTTTCCTGTGCTTTGTCAGTACAACTAAAAGCCCCCTTTTTGGGGAGGTTTATAATAGGTGTTGTCAACTATGAGAATTCCTTAATAGACTTTCTATAATATTTGCAGAGGCCAAGGAAAGTTTTTAGTTCAGTTAAATTTTTCGAGATGAGCCACTTGATGATTGCCATGATCTTCTCTTTATGGAATTGAACCCCATCATTCCCAATCACATGCCCTAAGTAGAGATTCTTCGTCATGCCAAACTCACACTTGGACCTTTTTGCATAAAATTTTTGTTCTTCCAGAATCCCCAATACCTTGTCTAAGTGCATTAGATGGTCCTCCCAGGCCTTGTTGTAGACAAGTATATCATTAAATAAACTAGAAAGTACTTCTACAATTATTTGTTGAACACATGATTCATGCATGACTTGAAATTTTTGGGGGCATTGGTTAGCCCACATGGCATAACCAGGAAATCATAGTGCCCATAATGGCACCTGAAAGTTATCTTTGGAATGTCTTGCTCCAAAAATTGAAATCTAATGGTAGCTCAAATGAAGGCCTATCTTCAAAAAATATTTGGCTCCCCTTATCTCATCCATTAACTCATCTATCTTGGGGATGGGATAATAGTTCTTGATTTTCCTCTTGTTAAGAGCCCAATAGTAAATACACATTCGAAAGGTATTGTCCTTCTTCTTAGCCATCACCACTAAATAAGTGAAAGTACTGGAGCTAGGATGAATATGACCCAACCTAGACAACTCCTTAATGGCCTTCTCAATTTCATCTTTGTAAACATTGGGATTTCAGTATGGGTTGATTATCACCGCCTACACACCCTACTCCAATTCTATAGCACGGTCAAAACCCTTGTCTGGTGGTATACCTGGAGGACCATTAGAAAAAACGTTTTGGTGTTTACTGAGCAATACCTAAATATCGTCTGGATGTTGTCATGGTTGTTCTGACTATCTGTTATTTGTAAATCGATTTCCCACTCAATGTCACTCCTCCTCAAAATTCCTTCCATACTATTAAATGGCATTGTCTTTGGTGTATAATAATGCATGGCTCTCAAAACTACCCTCTTTCCATCCACTCGATCTATGAACTCCATCTTCATGTTATGTCGATATGTAATATACCTCCTAATGTAATAGAGCCTTTGAAACCCTAAAACCACATTGGTGTCTAGTACGCCCACCATGAAGAAATCATCTATCACTATATAATTCCCCATGGTTAGCTTCAGTTTGGGGACATATCTAGTGCAATCCATATGATGGCCACTTGGTATGGCTACTATAGATCCATTGAAATCCTCTGTTAGAATATCTCTTTGATCAACCATGGTTACATCTATGAATTTATGGGAAGTTCCACCATTAATCAATATTGTCACCTTATGACCTTCCAGAACCCCTCTGAATTTAAAAGTGTGATACCTAGGGAATCTTGACATGGGTGCAATAATAGGATATTTTCCTCTAGGTTGTGAAGACTTGTCCCCAATCATCTTGTGTCCATTCTCTTGAGCCTACTCTAGTTTTGGCTACTCATCATCGTCATTGTCACTCTCGGAATACACCTCAATATAGTGGCCCTTGCTGACCTTATCTTTCCCCACACATTCTTGCCTAGGTGCCCAAGGCTTCTGACAACCAAAACACAACTTCTTCTTCCTTAACTCCTTTCAATTCTCCTCATCTATCTTTAGTTTCCCGGTCCATGCCTTTTGAAGAGGCTTAACCTCTCTACTTTTCTGAGGAAAAGAGGGTTTAAGAGGTAATTTTCACTTAGGAACAACATCCTGCATGTCCCTACCTCTGTTAACTGCATCATGAAGAGTGGTAGCTTGATAACCTTAAACCCAATCATGAAGAGGCTTAGACAATCCCTCCATGAATAACATCACCAATCTAGCATTTGAAATGTATGTGACCATAATTTGTAGTCTCTAAAACTATGAAATTTAGGCCTTTGGACTACTTGTCTGCTTGAGCTGCGCCAACTCCCTCAAGTGAAGCTCTAGAGCTTTCCTGTCAAATCACTCTACGAACCTGTTATCACTCAGGTTGTTCCCTTTGACTCCCAAGGGAATACGGTCGAGGTAACCACTAACCAATCTCTAGGTCACAGGTTCTAGCCTACCTATGACCAGAGAGGGCTCTCTCTTTATGATTTAACTTTGTTTGTATAATATTTTAGGCTAGTTATGATGCTCAAGGTTTTGTTTTGAATTTTGCTGGATGATGACTTCAGTCAAGATAGATATATGTTTATCAGGGTGCTCTAGGCCATTGGGCATGGAGTCAGTGATGCTTAATTTGCTTGATATGTCTGTGTTGATACAACAGTGATGCTGCAGAGCCAGATAAGTGTCTAAGAAACAATTCTTTAAATCTGTGATTGGGTGTGATGTAATCAGGGCATGAAAGGCAATTAAGGATCTTTCAGTAATCTGATATGGAGAACAGTGGGAATATTATCTAGGAGCACTGAAGAATTCCTATATAACATTCATATTTATAGAATTGATGTAAACATGAGCAACTAAGAATTCATGTTCATTATTAATTCTGAAGAAAACATTTTCAGCAACAGAGATTGAGCACAAGGTGTAATTAAACATTTCCTGTACTATTCTTTTTCTCTATTGTTAGATTAGTGAAGCATGTGTATGATTCAAACAAACATAAGAAGATAAAACATAGATTGAGAAAACTTATTGTTCCATTAGACAACACAGGAATTCTGCAACAGCACGCAGAGCATCATCAAGACATCAAACATCCAAGAAATCACTGAGCTTTTCCAGCCTCTTGCATTAGATTATCTGAAAGTATACAATACATTTGCCTTAGAGTGAAAATCACCAACCCCTAATACGTTGCCAGGGGAGGTATATATACAAAATTTACATCAGAAAATATCTAGCTAATGAGTTAATGGCTCATTAATATCGTGCCAACTCCTGGAGCATTGTAGCTGGGAAAGTAAATGCTGTAGTAACTCCTAAGTGTATTAGCTGTCCAAAATGGTCAGAGAATGTTGACTTTGTGACCGTTGGAGTCGGCTGAAGATGTGCTGCCCAAAATTTGCGCATTTTCCTATATTTGGCTTGTTGCCGTTGTCTTTATGCTGAGTCACCTTTTCGACTGCCTTGTATGCTGCCCAGATTCTGCTTTTTTCTTTTGGCTGAGTGGAAGCTGACTAGGATTGATCAACTGAGATCACTAAGGCAAAATTTGCAGCATTGCCTGCCACCAATTCTCTTTGGGCAGCTGGTGTCTTCAAATTTTCACCAAGGTTTCATCTGCCTCTGTATATCTATAAAAATTAGGAGGAACCTCAAATAGGTGATTGACTTCATGTTCAATAAAAAATAGATTTTCAAGATTATCATAGAGGCCCTGTCCTGTTGGAGGCCCTGTTTCCTCAGAAGTGTTGGCAGATGCAGTAATTTGATTTTCAATAAAATTTGTCAACCTGGTAGCATATTGCTCACGAGGGAGCAGTCTTCCTGTGGTAGTTAGTAGGCTGGGTAATCCCTTTCCTTGCAGTGTTCCTATTTTGAGCTTGTGCTCATCTACCTCAGCCTGTATTTCATGACATTTTCTCTCTATAGTCTGTACAAAATTCCTGAGAGTTAGCACCTTTTTAGTTGTAAGGAAAACCTCTGTTCTGTTAACAATGTTGAGGGCTGCCAGCTCTTCCTTAGTCTGATTGTTCAGAAAATTTATCATTCTATTGGCCTGCTCAGGCCTGTTCCCTAGTACTGTCCTGGCCTTTTGGATCTCAATGTGTGCTTGGCCAATCAATTCCATTTGTTCATGCACAGTCTTGATTGACTTCCATTGTCTAGTAATGGATTGGTCAATCCGAGCCCAAAAAATCCTCTTTATTTCTGCCAGAGCATTTTCAAGCTTGAGCTCTTTTTCTAAGGCCTTGATTTTGTCTTTGAGGGCCTTAATTTCTCTAGACTGCTCTGCTACAGTCATCTTTGACTTGTCATATTTGGCCTCTAGTTCTGCTAATTTTTCCTTGGCCTCCTTGATCTCAGTTGCCTGAAGTTCCAGCTCTTTGATAGCCTTTGTCAAATCTTCCATGTTCAAGCTGGACTCAGGAGCTGTTGTTGTTGCTGTTGCTGCTTCTGTTGTTGCTGTTGTAGTTGCAGGGGCTACTGCTGCCTCTGTAGTGGTGGCAGTGGTTGAGGTAGTTGGAGGAGGTTGGGATGTGGATTCTCCCTGTTTATTCTGTAGTGCCCCTTCTAGCTCCTTCTCCAGATCAATGACCTTTTGATTGAGCTGCATGATTAGATCAAGTTGCTCATCGGCTTCCTTTTCCTTCTGCAAGTCTGTTGTTTGGGGGTGCTCAGTGGGAAGCAGTTTCAGCCTTTTCTTCAATGCAGTAAGATCATCATCCTTCTTTTTCATGAGGGCCCTCACGCCCTTTGGGTCCTTAGGATCATGTCCTAGGTCTATGATGATGTCCTCTAGTGATTTAATCCTGTTGTCCTTGGCCATGGAGGACATTCTCTCAAAATCCAACTGAATGTTGGTATTCTTCAGTGATTCTTTCAGTTCATGGGCCATTGTGGCCCTCTCTACCAAGGTAGCATAGACCATTTCCCCCATTTATTTTTGCAGCTCTATTTGGTCCATGGGGTGAATGTCCTTTGCCATGACCTCCACCCTTGTTCTTATAAAATCTGCAACTGATTTAGGCTGCGGTACCTTGGGTTTGAAGTGACTGAGGATCATCTTCTCCTCTTGTATGTCATACACTGACATCAACCTCTCTTGCTTGGCTGGTGTTGCTTTGAGGAATTGCTTATACACCTCTATTCTTAACAGCTCATTTTGTGCTTTTATTTCTTTGAAGGAAGCCTTGGTGCTTGAAGGCTTCTTGCTCTGTTGAGAGGAGGAGGACACCTCCATGCCAAGCTGCAATCCTTGCTCTTGTTGGAAAGAGCTTGTGCCCGTTTGCTGACTGTCTTCCCCTTCTTTCCTTGGGCTCTCAAGGACTTCTTCACTTATTTCTTCTATGATCGGGGAGTCAACCTTTTGCCTCTTGGCCTCAGGTTGCTGGGAGGATCCACTAGCAGGAGTGGACTCTTCTCTGTCTCTCTTCTTGCCCCTTTCCTCATGTGCAGGAGTCTGCAATATAGGTGTTGTTGGTGGTTCTGTTTGCGGTGGAGGGGTCTGCTCTTGTTGCTGCCCAATTGAGGAGGCAGGCTGTTCTTTTACTGTTTCTTCTTCAACACCCATTATTCCTTTACCCTTATCTGTACCTGATGCTGCTGTAGATGGCGCCTGGGTGGCTGGTGCAGTAGTTGTAGCTGAAGTCCCTTCTCCCACTGGATGTGGTTGCTTGAAGATTACCTGCTGCACAGAATCCAAGTCAAGAGTTTTTTCCAAATCCTTGACATTCTTTTGCATTATTTCTTCTTCAGTTAGTTTCTCAATTAATGTATCTTGCAACCATTCTTGCTGATTGGCATACTGCTCAATATGTGGATATTTACAATGCTCATAGCCTAGCAGCCTGTACTTGACCCTCCTAGCACAGATGAAGCCTTCAGGGTCATAAGGGACCCACCGGAAGCTTTTTGATAGCTTGTACTTGTCTTTGAGGATTTGCTCAGCATCTTGCCATCCCTCTTTTTTGTTCATGATGAAGGGGCCCAGGTGGTGCTTAAACTTGAGATGGGCTTTCTTTTTAGCACTATGAAAGTGGGTGAGGTCAGAGTGAATGAGCTGCCTATAGTACTCCAAGGAAAACAGTCTCATTGGTACATATTTTGGGAGCCTGTATGGACAGAGCTCACAGCCATAAATTCTGATGACTGTATGATCTTGGTATAGGTACCAATCACCTATTTTATAATTTTTGGACAGCTGCAGAGTTTTCTGGATTTCAAATGAGACTCTAGGAGGAGGGGACCTCATCAATAAGCAAGAGACTGGGTATACAAATTGATCAATAAATTCACAGTATGAATATGGTGAATCTTGGACTTGGTGAAAAACAGATGTCCAGAAGATAACAGATCTTCTTTCTCCTTTAGAATCCAGCTTCTTAATGTGGCATTGAAAGGCCTCGGACTGGTAATACATGAACAAGTGGTAGATGTAAGATGAATATTTGAATATGCCCTCCCTGTCTACTTTGAACAGCTGGTCATGTATCTTGTTGGCTATGAATTTGGCAAAATTATATTTGTAGGCAGGGGGTTGGCCTGGGCTATAAGCAGCTAAAAACACCAGCACAGTCTCATCAACATACTCACTGGTTTTATAGCCCAACACATATGCAATCATGTCCAGCAGAAGTTTGCCTACATCAGTAAAATGGACATACAAGAAGGGAGGTGGCCCTGTGGGCTGGCGGTCAGCTCTCATAAATGTCTGGGTGATCTTCTGAATGTCAGCAGTGGAAAGCTTGGCACCTGTATCCAGCAGATAGTTCATGGAGAAAGGATGCAGCAGCTGAGTTTGTTTGAAATTAAGCATCTGGTTGATGGACTCAGCATTAATGTGGAAGAGGATGCTCCCAGATGGAGACTTGACAGCTCTGTGATTTGGATCATAATTCTCAGCACATAGGCAGATAATCTCTGGAAAAATGTTGACAGATGGGAGGAAGTAATAAGGCAGATTAGATTCCCATATCCCATATGTATCATTGTTGTTCAAATAGTTATCCCTTAATTCCTGGAAGGTCTGCAAATGGTTCCTGTCACCCACAAAGTCTTGGATGAGGTAATCCCTGTCAGCAAGAGGCAGGGACTCAAGCTCTTTATTTGGTGGATTCATGGGGGCAACACTGAGAGCTGTGGGTGCTGGAGCAGCCATTGTGTAGCTTTTGGGTGCTGTTTTTAAAATGCAGTTTCTGAATGCAACAAGGTAAGTGCAATAGCTTGCAAACTTTTCTAGAAGTCAAGTGGCAGATTGAATGCAGATGATAGATATGTTCTTCAAAGAGGAGTAGGTGGATTGAGCAGGCTTGTTTCTGCCCAGCTCTGGTGAACTCACAGGGATTGTGGATAATAAGGATGAATTGCAGAGGGAGGGCAGGACTAAAAATTGGTAAAATGCAGCTTTTCAAGCATGTACTCGGCAAAAGGGAACAATGCCGGGCAGTTTGGAGGATAAATTGTGAATTAAGGCCGCAAATGATTTCTCAATAGTGAATTTTGGGGCAGGGGGCAATGTAGGTTGTTTTGGTCCAGAATTGAATAAATGACAGTCTTTAATGTTGGATTTACCAGGTATTTAGTGGACAATATTGCAGAGAAATGGCATGAACATGGGCAAAATAGGTGAATTGCGGTGAATACCTGGATAAATGATGCCGAGAGCCTCCGGGTTGAACAGTGGGTGCAGAACACAGTTGAATTGGTGAATGATGGCGTCCGGAGCTTTGAATTTGCAGCGTAGAGGCAATTTTTGGAGCGAACGAAAAACAACGACTCTGTCCTTTTCGTATGAAAATGACATAAAACGGCTCTTTTGCGCGTTTTTAACGACAATTTTGGAAAATGTGGGTTATTGGCGCTTTTCCGCCGATGACGTCAGCATGACGTCATGGCGGGCCCGGGTACGGATGGTGACGTGGATGCTGAGCTGGAGGCCAGCATGGCAGGACACGGTGGCGGGATGTGGGGGCCGCGAGAAGATGTGGAGGGTCACGAGGCGCGGTGGCGGGGGCCGGTGGTATGACGTCACGATGATGCGGGGGTGACGTGACAGGGGAGGCGGTAAGAGGGAAGGCAGTAAGCGGTCTCCCCGCACCGCTTTTGGCAGAAGGCGGTATAGGGGAGGGGGGCTCCGAACACCTCCACCGGCTGCCATGCGTCCAGCGTACGGGAGCAAAACCACCTGCTCCCCGGACGCTAAACCGCGACAGGTTTAAATCCGAAATCGCCCGCCCACCGTTGGATTGAGGGCGGCGGGAGATCGAGGGCTGGCGGGCGCCCCGACCCATCGTGCAAGTTTGGGTGGGGACCCGCCAGCGAATAAAATATTCGTTTAAATATTTCGGGTTTAGAACTTTGGGTTAGGGGGTTTTTAAATGGGTTTTAACGTATGTGGGTTAATCTGTCGGGTTTAAAAAACCTTTGAATGTTAGGTTTGAGAGGGGGGAAGGGGTTTTTCATGAATTTTTTCGAAAAAAGGGTAAATGAGGGTTTAGTGTAGGTTATTACTCTAACCAGAGGTTAGAGTAATCCCAAAGCAAGGGTTGACTATAGTCCCTGGTGGACTAATGTCTCCCTTAGAAGTGTTATTTAGCTATAATGCTAAAGGGGGGGGATATTTATACATTTTATGGGGTTTTATACACCATGGTGTTATAGTAATAGGGAAAGGGGAACATAGGGGATTTAGTGTAGATAGAGTTAGTAGTTAGTATTGGAGGGGAATGTGAATGGGAAGTGATAGATACTAAGTTTTTAGGAAACAAACTTAGTTAGGGAGTAGATCAAAATGAAAAGAATTTTTACACAGGAAATGTGGCTGCTTTTCAAAGAGAGAAGTCACTTCTGACATGAATTTTTTTACAAATGAGGAGTGTAAGGATGACTGATCAGGCAGATCTTGCAATGCTCATGGGGATGTTAGTAAGAAACTTTTGAAGGGGATGAGGGAAGTTAGTGATGATTTGGTAGTTTTGCCAAATAGGCCATTGCTCTTGCCTTTCTCCTGCTGGTGGCATCATTTGTGATTTTTCCCATGTCATATGCTTAGATCTTACTTTCTGCAACCTTCAACTGCCTACCCTGCCTAATATGCCTAACATTTTTTCTTCCTTTGGATGGGTGCACTTAGCCTTGCAAACCCTGATAATTCTCTTTTCTTTTTGCTGCCCTCCTATCTAAGTCTACCCTTATGACTTCCAAGGGCCCAAATTAAGCAGTTGGGCTCCTTCCTTTCTCTATCCACCTAGTCATCTGTCAAGCTTGAACTGTTTGAACATGTACTTCCTCTCTAGTCTACAACATGCAATTTAAAACATGGTGAGGCCCAGCTTGAGCTGTTGGACCACCCATCAAAGTAGTAGTGGCAATTCAGACTAGCTACTTTCATGGTCTTTATTTGGGGTTCATTTCTTTTATTTTTTCTTTGACCAATTCATTTTCTTGCCTTTTGATTATTCTTTTAAGGCATACCCTCTTTACATTTTTTAACTGTCTGCTTGCCTTCACAAAAATGGAACCTTAGTAGCATGGAAGGTGAACATTTTTGGCACTTCCACTATCAATCATGAGAAATGAGAACCTATTGGTATAGGAGGCTAACAGAACCTTTGAGTAAAATTAGTGTATGAGGTGATGTAAGCATGACCCATGGTCACTAACCCATGATACCACCACTCATGGTCATTCCCATCCAAATGTAATGTCACCAACTTAATGGCTTTGATATCGGTCATCTAATGTAATTGAAGGTAAGTGTCCAACTTTTGGACCCATGATTTGGTTGATCACTTCGATGACCCATCAAAATAAATCATGGTTGCATTTCCTAATGTTTTCTGTAGCTCATGATTTTGCCTCAAAGCCTTCTGAGTTTCCTTGGGCTTGATTTTTATTTGGACATGGTAGAATTCAATGAAACACATAGTAGTTTGGAACTCACATCCCAATTCTTTGCACTCCAAATAATCTGCATAAGGGATCCCCTGACTCATCTACTTTGTTTGGTCTTCTATTGTCTCATGTATGAACTAAGGCATGTTGGGTCTAGGTGCTTTTATCTATGAGTGTGAATGGCTCTGCATGGTGGTACGAGCATGGTTTCCCTCTACACTATTAGACTCCTCTCCATTAACAATATCCTTCTCGGTGGAATTCCCTTTGTTTGCTATCCTGCTCATCAGATCCACCATCTCCTTTTGGCCCTTAGCCAAATCATTCAATGCACTAAGAAAATTGTTGAATGCTTGAGTTTCCTTATCCCCCATGCCTGGCTCTTCCTTTTTAGGTGTCTCTTCTACCCCTTTTCCTCTTCTATGGGCTTCTTCTTCCTCCCTTCTCTTCTCTAGATATTCTTTTTCTTCCCAAATGGGAGTGGGTTCTCTGACTTGAAATCTCCTTCTGTATGTTACTCCACTGAAACTGTTTTCTTATGAACCCATGAAACCACTGATAATTTTCCCTTAGACTCCACAGTTGTCCAAGCACATGCTTTGATACCACTGTAATATACCCTCCCGATATATATTAAATTTTTCCTCTAAAATATTTGAGTTTTGACTGAGTTTTTAGTGATATATTTACTCAAAAGTTTGGAGACTTATAGCTATAGGTTTTCTTCTTGAATTTGTTTAAATGGAAAATCATCAGATCAACTAGATACACATGGAAAGTGATTCAATCTAGCAATATATCTTTTAATTATAATATGTATATAAATGTGTACAAACAACAATTACATCAATAGTTTGTGTTAACTCTCTCTCTCTCTCTCTCAAGTACAAGGAGCCATCTGACTTCATTATGCACAAAACATGTCCCAAAACAATGATAAGTCCATCTACAAGCTAATAGGAGGTATGTTCCCTTCACAAGCTTCCTTACTTACCATGCATAGGTGAATCCTAGTCTTCTTTGTTGAAGAACCTGTCCCTTTCACTTGGCGTGGCCACAAAAGCCAAATCGAGCCACTTTAGGTTCAAAACTTAGCCCAAAATATTCACAAACTCAGCTCCAATAAAAATACCAAACTCATTCACCAACCCATGAATAAATCAACCCTTAGACATAGATATACACAACCCATAATCCTTGATAAAACAACTTAGCCAACAAGTAGAAATTTTTCCTTCTGAAGGAGTCAATGCAACCTTTATACAATGAGAGTTTTGACCCTTTAAGAAACTTGCAAACTTGTCCAAAGTTTCCACAAACTCGACCTTAAGCTAATAAACTCGACCTCAGCTTAGTTCAGAACTTCGACCCTTCACAACAAAGTAACTTGGTCCCTTTTAGTGATGTACATTAGCAAACTATGAAGGAAATAGACCAACAATATGAATGTAGAGAAACTCAACCTCAAAATTTACCCCTAAGCTCAACAACTCGTCCCACGAGAATGATTTAGGAGCTCAACCTCAAATATATGAAAAAATCAATGTTAGATGATAAAACCAACTAATAATACCCTTTACCTCCATTATCTTTATCAAATATTCTTCTCCTTGGTAGCAAGGTTGCAAATTTTGAGTGATTCCTCTCTCTAAACCAATTAGGGTGCATCATTTCAACACTGAAACTAGAAATGGTAACTAGGGTTTCTCAAACCCTAAGATTTTTTTCCAAAAACTCTCAAAAAATAACTTTTTTATCAAATGACAAGTGATAAGATGAGGAGATACTCCTCAATTTTTCCCTTTTATAATTTAGTGGTCAGTTTTGTCGCCATTTTACCTTTTTAATTTTTATAAAGTCACTTTAGGAACTTTTTACTTTATAAAATGAAAGTGACTTTTCATTAGCCTAGGGTATGTCCCTTTTTTCACCCCTTAAGAAGTTATAATTTTTCTCCTAGGTGAATCATGTTCTCTTTTTAAAATTCCCCCCACCTTAGCCTACATGAACTTTATTAGGCTAGCGGAACCCCGTCTTATTTCTCCTAAGTGGTTGGTGACATTACAATGTTCATGATTTGGGCTTGATACTAGTTATCTTAATTTCTTGATACCTTTTTTTCAAAAATAACTCACGACAAATTAAATAACCATATCCACTTGAGAATACCATGTCTATAGTTTGGGTTGTGTCATTATACTATTAATTATCTTAATATCTTGTTTAGTTCTCTTGAAAAATAACCCACAATGAAATAAAGGACTTTACTCTCAACCATTTTCTCATCAGTTACGGGTTATTATCCCAATTTCTTGATTGATTTTTCAAGTTATCCTAATTTATTATTTTATTCTCTTGAAAAATAACCCTTTCAAGAACCGACAACAAAGTAAATAGTTTAGAGTTGAGTCAACTAACCAAATCATACATAAATATTTGGTTAAACCAAATACCACAAATTAAGATACATACATACATACATACATACACACATACATAATATTTTGTACATGGAGATAGATAGATACATACATAAATATATTAAAAGTAACTGAGAGATTTGTATTGACAAAAAAAGACCATAGAAATAAGCTAAATACAACCATATATGTTCTAGGGATGTCTAAAAATGATTACTCATGGATTTGAAAATAAATTGTGAGCTTTGTATTTTCCAAATGATACTTATGTTCATAGAAGCTTTATCCCGATAGTTTTGACATGAGTAAATTTTTACAAACTGATGACACAATAAAAGATAAAAAAATTACATGATTAAGTTGGATTACATGCTTGGCTTCTTTTCACAATTGACTATGCTATTGAAGGGTATATTTTATTTTTTTATGGTTATCATCCAAGCTTTATTTGTCTTCAATGAGGTCCTTGCTAGTCCTACTTTTCTCGATTTATCTTGATCTATGGGTGCTAATTGTTCTTGTATCTCATTGCTTCAACTTGACCAACTCAACTCGCCTTAAGGGGTTTTTAATCTTAAATCAAATACAAGTAAAAAATTAGGTTCCTCTTCCAGTACACCTTTTTGTGTCATTTCTTGTTGATAATGACAACCTTATTTTGAAGGATTATCCCTAATTTGCTTTGAATATATTAATATGTTTGTAGCTTCCTATGTATCCAATTTTGGTTCTTCCATGGGAGGATCTAATTCAAGTGGAACTTCCTCATTAATAAATTGATGTTATTCCTTGCCTCCAACCCACTAGGTTGGTTTTCTCTAATTCTTCTTAATTTTCTTTTGTTATTTTGGACAATTTGCTACTAAATTCCCTATTTCAATGCAAGATCTACAATGGAAAGAAACATGTTCATAATAAATATTTTGCATCTAGGACTATTTTTCGCCTTTCAAAATTATTTATGCAAGAAACTCTTTTATAAAATCCATTTCCACACATATGCAAGAATATGTAATGATGATTTTTTTATTTGTTCCAAAACTTTTGCAATGGTATCTTCCAAGGGCTTGAATGGATTCAAAACCCCAAAAATTGAAAGGCGGGTTTGGAAGTCTATCTTAAACAAGAGCCAAGGAAAGGGATCCTATCAATGGGTTGAAGGAAGGAGTCCAAGGTTTCATACATAATCTAGAATTTCCCCAAAACCAAGGTCCAAAGTTTAAAATCAAATCTTTATCTTCAACAAGATAAAACTCAATAATGAAGAATCCCTTTGCACAAGGGTACATAAAAGCTTCCTCTTTTAACTAAGGTTTCCAAGAGTTCAAACTCCATATTTTAAGACATACTAAATGAGGCTTGAGACCATTGAAATGATAAACAAGACCATTGTTATGGTAGAATGTTGCTTGGACTACACCATATTTCACCATGGAATAGTTATGGTCGAGGCCTCCTAAACTAGAAGACTGTAACAATCTAGTGAAAATTCCATATAATGAAAGTAAATAAAGGAAAAACAAGACCACTGGTAAGGGACACATATTCCAAGATGAATGTTGGGCAACGATATCTTAGTGGGCATCCCTATATGTGTGTTTTGGCTAAGGAAAATTGGCAAAGGCTAAGGTTAAGGCATTAAAAGGAAAGAAGGCATTTTTGGCACACTTATTTATGAAAATAAAGAAAATTAGGAGAGAAGTAAGGTGAAAATTCACTGGTTGCATGTGAGGAGGAAAGTTAAGGAAAATAATGTAAAATGAAGAAATTAGAGGCCTCATTGATAAAAAGGCTTCTGAGGATGAGTTGGAAAACTCTTGGCTCAAGCTTGATTAGTTCAGTTTTTGAGCTCTCTCATTATTCTCTCTCTCTCTCTCTCTCACTCTTGGACACTTAGATTTTTCTGGGAGCACTTTGGCATTGGATCAAGGAAGGAAAAGCAAGAAAAGGGAAAGGAAGGAAAGAAAGGATCAAGGAATGAGAATGAAGATCAAGTAGCTTTAGTAGGAATACTTGCAGATAACCTTTTGCATGTGTGATTTCCTATCTGATTTGGACATGCATGGATTTTCATGTTGGTGTATGATTCTCTTGCTGTCAGTGGCATGGTTTTGTCGGGTTATGACAATAGTTTTCAGCCTAGCCTTGCCTTTTTCCAAATGCCATGGTGTTGGGATGTTTATTTCAATTTTGAGCTTTGGTTTTCTCGATGGATTTTGGAATCCTGGGCAGAGGTGGTCTCAAGCTTCATTCCCAAAGGCCTAGGAATCCCTTGACCGGTTTTCATAGGACACACGGTAAATCTTGAGGGAGGAGTTCCATTTTAGGGCCTAGTGATCTAGTTTTGGATTTTGGTAAATCTTGAGAGACTAGTCTTGGTTTAGGGTCTAGTGATCCAGGTTTGGATTGCGGTAAAGCCTGAGAGACGAGGAGACGGAAAATTCCTCAAGGATAGTGATGGATTTCGTATGGAATTCAACATTTGGTTCGGTTGTGATCGAAGCACTGATTTTGGTGTGATCACAGTTTGATGAGGGTGGAGGTGGCTTAACCTATGGATTCCCTTGGTTTTTTTTGGATTAGTAGTTCTATGAGATCCCACATTCATGCTTGGAATATGGCATGGGGGTGACTGGCTAAAAGAAATATTTGGTTTAGCCATCTCTACAGTCGAGTGGTACGTGGAAGTCCAGAACCTGGTCGGATTTTCCTATGATTAATGAAAGCTAAGTCCTCTTACTTTTGTGCTTCTTTATATGTGGATTTGATGGCTATCATATCTATGATATTTACATGGTTTAATCCTGGTTATAAGCATGGTTATATGACCGGTTCATGTCATGGTTATCTCATGTTTTACTTGTAAATTAATGGACAATGTATTTATGACCTAATGGATGGAATGGTAGTTAAATTGATAAGGAAACAATTCTTCATGGAGAATATCCGATAAGTATGAGACCCCTATGCTTAGATATGTTATTTACACCTGTAGGTTGCATATTTACTAAGTGTTTGACAAAATGTCTGTCATGGTTAGGCTTGGTTAGTTCAAGCCCTTGATCAAGTTTTGTGTTAGAGGATTTTCTTTGGTGTCATCTATTGTAGTGGAAAGTCTCATCAAGTTCTAGGCATTGGTTTGGAGACTAGCCCTGAAAATGTGGCTTAAATACCGCAGTCTCTGGCACCGAACTGGCTGAAAAAGATTGTAGTATCTCCCTTGTAGGCATTGTGGGAGAGATTATTGGGTTCCAATGGCATGCATGCCTTTAAATGGGAGTGAATTTTGGTTTAATTAATTGAAGTGATAGGTTAAATCAGGGGTTGGGAACCTGGAGTGGTGGATTATCTCCTGGGGTTCCTGAAGCACCTAAGGGAGGTCTATAAGGTCTTGTTTTGTTGACTCCATTTCCTTAAGGTTACCTAGGATGTGTATTCTTATCATAGTGGCCGCGCATCGCATGTTTACCTCAGATGGCCAGTTACTTGGGTATATGTGGGAGGAGGGTGTTACCGAGTGGTATCAGAGCGGGTTGTGCTCTCTTTGGGTCATATCTAATACCGCAGAGTGGTATTAGAACATGGTTGCACTCTCCTTGGGTGAATGTATTGGTCATGCATGCATGTCAGTTGCATGTGTGTCTCTTACACTTGCATTCCATGTGCTTGTTGCATTGCATCATGTTGATCATGATTGTAGTAAGGTTGTCAGGAGGAACTTGATGTTGATTTTGTGGGATGCATCATTAGGAGTATATGAATGGGTACATGATTATATGCAGCTTGATTACATCCTTGTATGTTAGGTTGCATTCTTGAATGTTTGATTACATGTATCAGTCTTGTAGGTTGGTTACAAGAATTGATCGCTTATGCTTGACTAAATGCGTTCATGCGTATGTGTAGTTGATTAGGCATTGCTTATGCATGTCGATGGTTGCTACGGAAATGCGTACAATGGAGTAATGGTTTTTTTCATGCATGAGATCATGGTTTGTGAAGTTGATATGGTCATGCATTGCTGACTGGACTCTAGTTAGAATGATGTGAGTATGGTTTGGTACTCATGTGTTATATGTATATATGAAATCGTTATGCATGTATGATCTTGGTTATAGTTATGCATGAATAGTAGGTCAGACAGACCTTTTGAAGTCATGGTGTGCAATTTAGGTCATCAGGGTGAAATTGGTATGTTATGATGCTAATGTGTTGGTTGAGATAGAGCAGGAGATGCAAGTCATCATAATAAGGTTGCAACATTGGACTTTGGGGTAAGAGCAGATCATCATACATGCATTGTATTTTGACATGCAAGTGTGTGAGTTAAGGATTATTAGATGCATTAGGTTTATGTGCATGCATTTTGATGTTATAATTATATTCATGATAAATGTTACTTGATTAGTGTAGTTATATGCATATGTGTCAGATAGTCAAGAATGGTAGTAACCTGTAGTTGTATGCATTACTATTGTTGTTTTATATTAGATAACCTGATGATTATGTTATATGTTTTTTATGAGCATGACATATAGCTTATTGTTTTTATATGCTATTAACTTGATGATTAGGGCTATTACATTAAGATATTGACGTTATATGTATCATACTAAATTGGATTGGCCTATGCAGATGGTTATGGTTACAATATCCAGGTATGAGACGACATATTTGTGATATGGTGGTGTAATAATTTAGATTGACTTTGCATATGTGTGAATGATAATTATGTATGAGTTATGATGTAAACATGCTAGCTAGTGACTATTTGGATATCATGATCTTATTTATGTTTGGGTTAATATATTGAGAAGATATATCATGCTAATATGGATTGATTGTGAAGAAAATATTGCCTCCCTTGAGATACATTAAGGAATGAGTTTTCTTACATGATATACTTGGTGCAAGACCATTTGATTCTGTCGTCTATTGGGTGTTTGAGTGTTTGATGTTTATTACATCATCTAGTTGATTTATTAACATGGCATGTTGGAAGTTGGTTGAATGTTTGATGAATTGCATAATATGAGTATGTGTTCAAATGGTTTTGTTTTAAGATGATTGTAGTATTACATATATATTAAGATAGTTAATATGTACTTGAGTATAGTAGGTGATAGTTGTAGCATTGTGTCTAAGGACTATGAGTTGACTATGGATTATGACATGATCGTTAGTCTTGGTAAAGTTTGATTTCAAATTGTTAAATATGATTGTTTTGATCATTAGAACGTGAGGCTGACATGTGTGAGAAAGTTGCATGGAAACATGCTTGTTATTAGCGTGACAAGGTAACAATTGATGTGCTTATATAACTAACAGTTGGGTGATGTGACGGTACTAGTAAGCCTCGATTGCAACCAAGTAAAAAGGTCAAAAGAAGGAATTGGGCAAGAGTTCCTTTGGATATGTTTGGAAACCATAATTCCAAAAAAAATGAGTGCTTTTCCTACAAGAAGTCTTCTTAACCTTGATTTTGTTTGACATTATGTGGATATGTGCTAGATTCATGAACATGTACTTGACAAGTTTACTAGTTGGTCTCTAGTTATAGGTGGATCTGTCAAGGGGATTGGAGTCCCTTGAGAGATGGCGTGGATGTGCTCAGTTGCAAGCAAAATGCTTGGCACAACAAGGTAAGGTGAATGGTGTATTGTTATGTTTAGTTATGCACTAATATTAGGTGTTTATGGCAAGAGAGATTTCCATGAATCTTGAAGAAAGATCAGGTTGAGCTTTCCTTGGGAACCATGGGGATTGAGTCATGGTGTTTGTGGTTAGTCTTGTGCTTTTGGTATTTTGCGATTGTTGTGTTTGATTTACGATTTATTTATTTTATTATTATTATTATTATTATTATTATTATTATTTTTGTGTCTGGTGCATAACTATGCCACTTTATTGTGGTGTCGTGTTATTATTGGTTTTCATGGTTTTATTCTTGGCATTGAATTTTATGTTTTGAGTCTTGGGAATTATTTGGGAAAGAGGAAAGTTAATGGATCTTGGGGAGAGTTGTGTGGTACCCAATAGGTAATGTAAGAATCAAATGAAGCTCTATGCTTGAGTAAGTGCAGTGGAAGGTAAGACTATGATAGTCAGTTGGACTGGTTGGGTCCATTATGGTAAATGGATAGTGGCAACATAAACATGAGAAAGGTAACCAAAAAATGTAAAGTAAATGGATCTGAGGTGTTGGATGCCTTGGCTATGTTGGTAACCATTGTTCTCAATGTCATGCATGTTGTACATGAATAAAGGAAGTTCTCTTAACCTTAACCTTGATTTCTGGTAATTATGTTATGATCATGATTATGCTGATGTTTATATATATATATACATGTAGGTGTGTAACTATGTGTTGTGTAGGTAATCCTTTATGCAGACAGAAACAATCCCTCTAGTCCTATGGGAGGACATAGCAACAAAGTAGACAAATATGTGCAAACTTTCCTAGTTTATACCAGAAAATGCAAAGGAGGATAGATAACCTACCTCACTCTGATGCTAACACCTGTTGATGTCGTCCTCGATATTCTCACTTCCAAGTTCAATCCTCTCTACGCCGTTGTGGATAAATAACTGTAAGGAAGATCAAACAAAGATGACAAAATCATACATAGCATAATTCATTCTAACATAAACTATGTGAAAAATCAAGGAGTATCACACTAAATGAGTAATGATTTACACACTTATGGAAAGTAAACACATAATGTATTATTAATAGAAAGTAAGGGAAGCATACAACCACTTAAGCCTTGATGTTGGAAGCCTCCTTTGGATGAGTTTCCAAGTCCTAGCCAAGACCTTCAAGCACTCCTTTCTCCTTAGCAAAATGGGAAGCATTTAGGCATAGTTTCAGCATAGGAAGGAAACCAAGCAATAGCCAACCAGTTGTGGATAGTAGGGATCTCATTTATAGGGAAGGAGAGGGAGTTAAGGATCCATAAAATGAGGGAGAGGTTCCACAACTCAAGGGAAATATCCATGAAAGTAGGATCAAGGACCAAGAATGGGAGATCTTGCTCTAATCCTTATTCACCTGTAACCAACTCGTCGTTCTTGAGACTTATAGTAAGAGAAGCTTCTCCTCGAATTTAGAAAAAATTGCCTCAAGAGGTTCAACACGGGTTTTTCTTATAAAAGTTGCGCTGGAAAAACTAGGTCAGAATAGTGCAACAAGTTACACGTTCGTGCCTCTAGTGGTGCAAAATGCGTTGATCCTGAAAACTAGGTTTTTAGGTAAGTTTCTTCAGAAGTCTTTCAAGGAAACCTTTCTTATGTTCTTCACGCATGCTTTTGTAAATGTTTCATGGTGAATACACTGACAACTTTCTTCATTTTGACACTTCAGGATACGGGACGGGAAGTGTGACAAAATACTGTGTAACAAATGCCCCCTAAAGCATGAAGGCAGAATGAGAAGTGATGGGTGAAATCCTTTACAAGTCAAGGCAAGGACCTGGAGAAACACCGTCAGGAGACCTGCAAATCAAACATGATACAATATATCTGACATCTCTGATGTAAGTATGCCTAGTAATACATCTCTAAATAGACATCTGACAATACATGAATCCACGGCATGGACATAGCCATCCGAATAGAAGGGATCATGTATATGGATCCATGGCATGGACGCAACCATCCGAATAGAAGGGATCATATGTATGGACCCATGGTATGGACACAACCATCCATATAGAAGGAATCATGTGTACAATCATGAATAGCTAATAACTCCACACAACCTGGATTTATCAGATGAAACCCAGGGTCTTCATCTTTGTCTCGATCCAATCAAAGTATGAATTCCACCATGTGAATAGATGTGTCGAAGTCAAACATGGCAGAAAACCACTTAATTACCAGTAAATGATGGAAACCGTTAATGGGCATGAGAGAAACCACCAATAATGATAATGGATCTCAAGGTACAATAGCACAATCCACGAGTGTGAACAAGGAAGCTGAAGCCGAACACTCACAGAATCATTCGATCGAAGGCCAATGATGTGAACCTATCGTCGAAAGAAAAGAACCTGCCATTGAGGCATGAAAGTTCCAAGGTACTGAAAGGGAGTTTCTAGACCATCTTCTTGGAGAATGAGTTAGTGTTGACAGGAAGTGATCCGTTGAAGGAGGGCCATAATGGTTCCCACATCATTGACATGAAACATAGGATTTAACAGAGTTGATAAGAGTGATTCAGGATTGTGGAAGAAAAGTCAAACATGGTATAAGTAGTTTGAATTGCAGATGGGGATTCTCTTGAACATATTAGGGACATGAATCCATAATCTGGCAACAATTGACACACCATAGGATCATAGGTCATGGTGACAACATGATATAATCAGATGAGAGGCAAATGGATTTCCCAAGACCCAAGAAGGAAAGTGAAGAAGTGAGGATAACCCAAACTCGACACAAGTGATAGATAAGTGTCATGTTCAGAGCGACATGGTGCCTTTATACAAAATACAGGACATGTTTACTTCCATTTTTCCCACAACTTCTAGTGAGTACCCCATTATTTTTTTATCTAAAGCTTGAAGGGGATAGCATATGCTTGTTGTATAAATTAATCCTTCAGATGAAACCATCCTAGTATTTTTAACGAGCCCTAAGAAGGACTAGCTTGGCCTCGTCATGGTGACAAGTCCTTCGTTGTTTCAGTTTTACGAGTTCGATGAAGGGGTAACTCGACATATTTATCATGTTTATAGATTTTGAAAAAGAGGCAAAAAGGAAACTCCAGAGGTCCCTTTTCGTAGATATTATCTTGAACCCGAAAAGGTAGAAAACAATATTCAAGAGAACCTCTTAGCCACGTGTGACTAAGGTATTCCTTTTTCGTACATTAGT
This sequence comes from Pinus tabuliformis, assembly GCA_031772625.1. NCBI lineage: Eukaryota > Viridiplantae > Streptophyta > Pinopsida > Pinales > Pinaceae > Pinus > Pinus tabuliformis. Next base: position 660,686,166 of record CM062810.1, on the reverse strand, counting down.
CTATCTCAATCCGAAAAAGGGTTAAACTTATACTGAGTAGATGTCATTTCATTTACTTTAATGATTTTGAAACAACAAGTACTCGACAATCTTTTCATATTTCGAGAGACAGAAAAGAGATGAAAGATGACTCCAAGGGGGTTTCCTTTTGGTTTGTTTTTGTCAAGTCTAAGAAAGAGATAAAATAAAACTTGATATTTCAGTCAAAATTGATTACCGTCATCGATTAGCCATAATCTGTCACTGCACATGTGAAAAAACGTTACCTAGTTCGAGAAAAATATTAAAATATATGTAAAATATGCCCTAAATGATAAAAATACTTTAAAAAACTTATGTAAACTCAAAAAGTAAAAACAAATTTACCATTTACCATTTTGCAATTTGGAGAGCACATTTTACCTCAAATCTCCCTGCTCTTCAGGCGAGGAGTGCGACCGATCCAAGGCACCGTTTGACGAACCTTTTGTTGCAGGTAAGAGATTTGTCCTTCCTCTACATTTTAATAATATATTTAAGTGATTTCATCCATAGGATAGGTAGTGAGGGAGGTTCATTTTTTTTTTATGTCGAGGGCGATCAACGTGGGTTTTACCCATCAGACTCACTTTGCTCTCCTTGAGCTCAATGGTGCCATTGTGCTAGAAGCACGAAAAAATTACATACAGACGCATTGGCACCGTGAGACAAAAATTTTCAAGAGATTTTCAAAATTACTGACTGTTTTGAAATTTTTTGTCTGTAGCAACTAATAAAAACTTTGTTTATTGATGTTTCATAGGTTATTTACTGGAGAAAATGGCTATTGAGTGGAAGGAAAGAGGTCATGAAGCAGAAGACCTTCAAACAACACGAGATATCAATTAAATAAGGGATCTTTGACCATGTGGATTTCTCAAATTATTTTGTATCCCTGGGATCAGAACCCAAATGGAATTACTGTAATACTTGGTAGGATGGTGGAAAGTAGACCACCAGATGTTCATCATAGGTGACCAAGAGCTTGAAATAGAAATTGTAGACATCTATTTCATCACAGATTTGTCCAGGAGGGGACAATTAGTTTAGTTGTATGGTTCTCGTATCGGAGGAGAGAGTACAAACATGTTGATAGCTAGACATTTCCCAGGTTCCCGCAAGACAAAGAGTGGGAAGATTGATATCAAAACTATCACAAACCTTCCACTGAGAATAATTCTACTTACTATAGTTCGAGTAGCTGGGGCCCAGGCTCTGCACGAAGTGAGCAAGTCTCACTTGCAGTATGCAGTAGATTGTCTTAGTCCTATAATGTTCAAATGGTGTGAAGGGTTACTGGTTAACATGAAGGACCAACTCACCAAATGCAAGACAGGGAGACTTAGGAAGTTTGGGTACGGAGCGATCTTGGTGGCCTTCTTCCTAAAGCATGTCCCATTGTTCAGGTATCAATGGATAGAGGTGGAAGCTCCTGAACCTAGGGATCCATGTCTATTGAGGCGGGGTGTTAGTGGTCAACATATGTCCTTCCCACCAGCATTCTTTGGATGGCTACAACAAGAAATCATTATGGTAGATGATTTAGCATACGCCGATACATATTTCCGGGGAGATCTCGATCTTCCACTGCCACCTAGAGCACAGTGGACTGAATCAGGTAAAGAACTATTTTTGAAGTTTTTTCAAAATTTTTGATGTTTTTTTATTATGTTAAATGAGATTGAAACTTATGATACTTTGCAGATGTTGGACCAGAGAGACCTCCAAGAATTTCTCTAATAGCTAAGAGAGTGGCATGACATATTGAGGATGCACCCTATGAGGAGGGAGCCGATCTTGTAGTAGAGGTGGAACACAACTTGGACACCTTGATGAGAGGCATTCTATAGTATACAACTATTGATGAGGTGCCACTTTGGTATTAGAGGCATATCGTGGGAGTGTCAGCCAAACTACGTCGGCTGTTAGGCTAAGTTATTAGGGTTGTCTCATGCTATCATGAGCACCATGTTGGCAGATAACCGTGTCTCTAGTTCTATTTTCTGCGCTTATGTAGGCTCAAGAAGCCATGTGTCTCAGAACACAAGTTTTGATTTTGGATGTAATAAAAATTTTGCAAACCCTATATATATTCATGTTTTACCCTATGTACTTGATGTTCCTATTATGCATTTTTTAATGTATTTAGATGTCTTGGAATGTGTTAATATGTGATGTAATCAAAATTTCTTTCCAAGAGACGAACAAGTAAATACATCCTCAAAATGTTAGGGTTTCCGACAGAATAATGCATTTTAATTGTAGAAAAATGAGTTGTGAATCAAGTTTAACAACTAACACCATAATACCAAGAGCAATAGCTTCTGACAATAGTTCGATGAACGCACTATATTTAGCTATGTTATTAGTTGTACAACCTAAACATATACCCTGTAAACTCACTAACTCATCATTGGGAGCAAAGAGTGCCCATGCAGTGGAAGACTATGGTAAGCACCATCAACAAAACCGACATAAGGAATAGGGTTCATCGACATCTACAAACCAAGTGGAACACGCAGTAAGAAGGGGAAAACATGTTTGCAAAAACACAAACAATCACACCAAAAGGCTGCACACTAATGAAACCCACACTAATGTGAAAAGTATCCACACAAAATCAAGCATAATACTTTTTAAGATAGAGTCCATTGTGGGGTTCAGACAGCTAATTTCCACCATAGTCAACTAACTCATATGCACCCTTTTGTAATACTCGTTTAACAATATATGGTTTGTGCCGGGTTCGAACTTTCCAACACCTAATTTGCCGTTAGCTTGATCATATAGTAAGACCAAGTCACCTTTTGCGTATGTATGAGGGGTCACATTTTTATCATAATGAGATTTGAATCGTCTCTTTTGAGCCTATGCGGAAATTCAGCGATTCTCCTCAAGACGTTCTAGGTAAAGCAATCGTTCTTCCTCGGGTGAAGTACCAGGAAGTAGCTCGACAACTAGTTTTAATGATGGGATTTCACATTTTATAGGTAGGGTGGATTCTATACCATAGAGAAATTGGAAAGGTGTAAATCCATTTGTCATTTTAGCGGCAGTTCGGTAAGCCCATAAGGCCGAAAAAAGCATGAGATGTCAGTTCTTTTTATGCATCCCAATGGTTCGTTGAAGCATAGTGACCAAAAATTTGTTGACAAATTCAACTTGGCCATTGGCCTGTGGGTAATAAGGAGTCGAGTTATTGTGACATAAGCCCAACTGAGCAGTGAGTTATGACATCATGTAATTTTGGAAATGGGAGCCATGGTTGGTGACTATGGCTTGTTGTACACCAAACTTAGCTATAACATGTTTGAATAGAAATATAGCCACAATTTCACTGTCGACATCATCAGGTAAATTTTGAGGTCTAAAATGGGCCTCCTAAGGAAATTATAAAATAATAGTGGAAATAATAAAATAAGATTAGATTACATCATTAAATTTTAGAGGGAAAAAAAGAAAAAACTATTTTTTCAACTCGTATTTTCAACTTATGTCCCTATGGATTTACTCAAATTTTGAGTGGAAATACTCGTTGTATGCAAAATTTGATTCATCATCCAATGTGTACCCATGTTTCATACTTTCGATGGACCCTACTACATGAAAAATGATAAATACATGAAAAACATGATTGCAATCACGTTTTTCTCATTTTTTCGTGTAGCGGGGTCCATCGAAAGTATGCAACATGGGTAATCCTTGGATGAGGAATTAAATTTTGTATCCAACGAGTACTCCCACTCAAAATTTGAGTAAAACATTTGGGAAATAAGTTGAAAATACGAGTTGAAAAAGTAGTTTTATTATTATTATTATTTTTAATATTTTTACTTTTTAACTCCAAAAATGGTGAATCATCCCCCATGGTTGAAATCATAATCTTGAATCCTATTAGTTCTTATAAATTTTATTTTGGTTGTACATTTTTGTTAGGAGGCCCATTTTAGGCCTCAAAATTCCCCTAATGTGTAGGTAGGCATTGCCTCAACCCATTTTGTGAAATAATCAACAACAACGATGATGTATCCATGCTCCTTGACTGAGTGAGGGTTATAAGTCATAAAATCAATACCCCATTTGGAAAATGGTCCAACGGTGATAACTAGGTGTAAGGGAGGGGGTGTGATTTGTTGTTTCCAGTTGCAGATCTGGAAGGCATGACATTTAAGGATGCGATCTTTGAAAATAGAGGGCTAAAAATAACCGACGCGAAGGATATTTTGAGCAGTAGCATATCGTGACATGTGACTGCCATAGGCTCCAGAGTGGAAATAATTTAAATCTTTCTCAGCTTCTTCATGCATCAGACACTGTTGAATGACTGAATCCACACCAAGGTGGTATAAGGTATCCCCAATAATGCGATAGGGTTGGGATTGGTGCCAAATTCGATGTCGTTCAGAGCGAGATAGCTCTGATCTAAAGGTCTGAGTTTGGATATATATGATGATATATCCATACCATGGATTGTGGGTGCTAATAAGGAAGAGATATTAATGAGGAATCAACTCATCAGATACAATAGTGGTGTTGGCAAAGGGAAGGTCACAAATCAATTCAGCAAAAACTAGTGATTTCTTGGACTTAGCTTTGGTGAAGTCTAAGCCAAACTCTTGTAGGATGACAATACATTTGGATTATTTTCCCCTAGGTAACTGCCAAGACATAATATAAGTCATGGGTTTACAATCGGATATCACTATAGTTATGCATAGGAGGATGTAGTGGCGAAAACGTTAGACAACATGAACTGCTGCCAATGTCAACTTTTCGAATTGGGCATATTGAGTCTCAGCATCAAAGGGATTACAAATCAAGTAGTAGATAACATGCTCATTTCCATCATCATCGTTTTGAACTAGCACCATGCCAATGGTACTGTTAGCGGCAACCAAGTATAGGAAATAATCACGATGGTAATTAGGGGGATGCAAAAAAGGTGCACTAATGAGTGAGGTATTTAAAGAATCAAATGAATTCTAAGAAAGGTCATCCCAAATGAATGGAACCCCTTTCTTCAAAAGGAGAGTAAAACCCTTGGTAAGCTCAACGTACTTTGGGATGAAGCGACGAGGAAATTTTTCCTTCCCTTGCAGACTCTAAAGTTGGTGTAAAGAAGACGGAGGTAGTAGATTGACAATGGCCTACACCTTAATAGGACCGATTCAGATGCCTTATTTGGACACTACGAATCCTAAGACATGACCAAATTCGACGCAAAAGACACACTTATGAGGATTTAACTAGATATTGTAGTGTTTACAGTGAAGAAAAATCACTCATAGGTGAGCCAAATGGTCTTGACGTTTAGACGAATGTGTGGGTAAATCATAAAGATACAACTGAACGATATGTTGGATATCGTGGAAAGCATAAGACATGGCCCGTTGGAAGGCGGCACCAACATTTTTAAGGCCAAAAGGAATCCTTTTATAGGCAAAAGTTAGCCAAGGATAGATAAAGGCAGTTTTATGTTGATCAATAGGAAGGATATTAATCTGGTTATATCCAGAAAATCTGTCCATAAAGGAAAAAATTTCACTCCCAACACATTCGTCAATAATCTGGTCGATAAAGGGAGTAGGGTAATTATCCTTAGGATAGGTTCGATTAATATCATGATAATCAACACATACATGTATGGTTCTGTGCTTTTTAGTTACTGGAATGATATTGGAAACCCAATATGTCAGTGGTATGGGGTAAATAAAGCCAGCTTTGAGAAGCTTTTCAACTTCAGATTTAATGGAAGTTGCTCTCCTTGGGTGCATCGAACGAAGACTTTTTCGAACAAGTTTTGCATCCAGGTAAGTTGGGATCTCATGCACCACAATGTTTGGATCAATGCCAGGCATTTCTTCGTAAGTCTAGGCGAAGACATCACAAAATTATTTGAATAGGGTCATATAGATCTTAATCTCATTGGGAGAACAAGAGGCCCCTATGTGAATGTTTTTGACTATCCCTGGTTTCACAGAGATGTCAATGGGCATGGTTTCCAAGATGTTTCCCAAATTTCCTTCAGACAACACCTCGTGAACTAAGATAGGAGTATGAAAAGGAGTAGTCGTTGTATGGGAAACTAAAGTCTCTAGACAGGTAGGAATCACACCAAGGTTGGGAAGAAAAGAGGAACGATGATGAATATCATTCCAAGGGGTTTCTTCAAGAGACATGACTTCAATGATGCTTTCATTAGTGGGGAAAGTCTCATTCAAAGGATCTTTAGAATCTGAAGAACCAAGCCAAGAAGTTTACGAATATGAGTCTAGGACCATACTCAATCGGTCATTGGTTACAGATGCATCCCTAGAAGCCATTAAAACAACTTGGTAAGCTTGTTTGACAGGGCTAAGCGGCATGGTGTCACCAAAATTATCAATCTGATCAGGGCTAGGGATGATCCAAGGGTCATTACTATACGAGATCATGTTAATTAAGGCAACATTGGTGGGAGGAGGAAGGGAAAAAGTTCCCATTAAGGTAGAGTCTTTGAAAAGACCCACTCTAATATTTTCATAAGGAATGTTGGTTTTCCCAACATAAGGTACATTACCATTTGAAGAGTCAGAGGAAAAGAAGGTTGATTGGTCTACTGTGACAATTTTCCCTTGGTGGGGAAAACGAAGCACACAGAAAAGAGAAGAGACCAAACAAAGCATTGCATGAGTCCAACTTCAGCCAAGTAAAAGGTTATAATTGAGATTTGTGTCAACAACCTCTACTTCCAAATTGACAATTTTTCCTTCCAACTGAATAGGTAAGGATTTGAGAATACCATACAGTCGAAAACCTCTACCATTGAAAGATTCCAAAGTACTCAAGGACTAGTTGAGAGGAGGGGAACCAATGGATTTCCAACATGATAATGACATAATGCATGTTGAGGCCCCTTCATCAACAATAGTTCATTGAATGGTTTTTCCCATGACCACAACTTGTATGAGAAAAGAAAGTTGAGGTGGTAAGCGAGGGACATGGTTTTCAAGATCAAAAGTGATCAAGCCAAAATCCTTGTGATCAATTCCTCCAATGGCGGATAGCAAAGCCTTCCATTGTGAAGGACGCATTTGAAGAACTTCCAAAGTTGACATCATTGAGGGTAATTGAGCCAAGTCTTCTACAATATTGTAGTGTTGGGAAGCTTGCGCATTTTGATTATAAGACGATTTCTGAAGAACACCTTTAGGGGGAGGTTGGATTATGGAATCAATGCTAGGTTTCTCGATATGGAGAGGACCAGAATTGGGTGAAAAGAAGGAAGAGGGTATATCAGTGGCATCTTTCTCCACCATGAGTCTTTCAAGAGGTGGATAATCTTTTGATTTGGTGGCTACGAAAATAGGTTTCGAGCCACTCATAAATACTTGAGAGCTTCCAGAGGTCTGAGCATGGGGTTGGTCTACCATTTGCATCTACCAATATGGGAAAGGTTCCTTCAGCAAATTTGGCATACCTGTGGTGCCTTTCAGAAGATGACTTACTTCAACACGTCAAGGGAAATCCTTAGTGTAATGATCTTCATCACAAATAAGGCAAGGATATTTAGGCTTTCATTTTGATGAATTGCCAGCTGACGGTTTTTGGGAATATTGTTTGGAAATATCTTGCTTAGCTTTTTGTTTACCCTTTTTCTTTCCTTTCAAGGATTTTTCTACTGCGGTAGACTGGACAACATTTACCTCTAAGGTTTTACTAGGATTCTTTGAGTTGTCTCCACTATTGGAGGTTACACCGACTTGAGTAGATTTACGCTTCGTAGAATCAGTCGAGGTATTACTAGACCATTGGGCCACAAATCTAATGATACCATCAATCGGTGGTGTATCTCTAGGTGTGGAATATGCATGACTAGTCGAAGGTCATTGGGCACCAGTTAGGAGTTTATACAACATGCCAGATTGTGAGTAGACAAGATCCAAATACTGGGCACGAGCAATGGCTTGTTCCTTAGTTACACAACCACCCATGGCTATGTCTTTAGTGATAGGAGGGATGAATGATCCGGTAAACCATTTAGTCAAAACCTGATCCAGAATATTAAATTTGATGAGACGACATCTATGTCTCCGTTCATGGATATGATCAGAGATATGAGTGAAAGTCTTATGTTGCAAATATGTTAAGAGATGGGTTTCAGTCTCTTATAGGATAGGAAATTGGAAATGGGTGAGGAAAGCCATGGCTAAAGTATTGAAATCTTAGAAGGCACCTCGAGGGAGCTCGATGTACCATTTAGTGGCAGCACCCATTAAAGTGCACTGGAAAAGATGCAACCAAATTGATTCATCAACCCAAGTATTAGAGGAACACCAAAGGTGGTAAGTCATAACATGCACTTGAGGGTGTTCTCTAGATTTAACTTCGAACTTAGGACAATTGATAGGTATTTTAGTTGGAACCAGAGGCCAATACAGTGAGTGTAGTATTGGGTCATTTGTGAACCGTGACACATCTGCCAATTCCAACATTGACAAGAATGGAAGTTGTGGGTTATATGGGGTGTAAGGTCTCTGGTATGTACCAAATTGATTATTCCAACCTTGCTGAGTTTGGGTCTGCCCTCACTGTGGTGGGTTTTGTCCACAATGTGGTTGACCATAAGGAGTTTGACCATATGGAGGTTGACCATACTGAGTTTGGTGACCATATTGGACATATGGAGTCTACGAAGAAAACTAACCATACTGTTGTTGGTAATGTTCCTGTTGCATTTGTTGCAATTGTGGCGGTGGTTGTTGGTAAGGTCCATGTTGTGATTGCAAGGGAACATGTGGCTGCAGCTGTTGATAAGGTCCTTGTTGTGATTGGTAGGAAACTTGCTTCTATGGCTGCAGGTAAGGTCCCTACTAGGGTTGGATAGGAACTTGTGGCCATGGTTGTTGGTAAGGTCCTTGTTGGATTGGTAAGAAACCTGTGGTTGTTGTTGTGGGTAAGAAACCTACGGCTGTGGCTACGGTTGGATAGGAATCTGTGGCCGTAGAGTAGGATTACCACTCCCATAAGCATACTGCATCTGAGGACCATACTGCATTTCAGGACCTACCCATTGATAAGGAGTTTGGAGCTATTGAGAGCTAGTAGGACTATATGGCTACTGGTACGAAGGTTGAGTCAAAGGGACTTGGTGACCTCATAAAGGGGTCCCTGTGGCATTACTTAATACAGGTGGAAGTAGTGTTCCACTTGGGTTAGAAATAACACCAATGGGTTGACTTTCCCCTGATGTGGGAAGAGGGGGTGCATAGTTTCCACTAGAAGCAGGAGGTATGTAGGGCGATGGTTATTGTCCCCTAGACAATGGAACATATGAATTTTTGGGTTGTCCACTCACATTGGGGACCGCAGTTACCATGGCTACAGTAGAAGGAGCAGGAAGATTAAGAGGAACAAGTGTTCCACCTACCGATACTATAGGTTGGGTAGAGGTTTTTTAAATTACCAACATGTTTGGAACAAACGAGCTGGTAGTAGGAGTGACACCATATGAACAAATTTGATTATGAAACAATGAAGTTGCACCAAAATTATTGGAAAAAGCATCACCAAGAGAGTTATAACCCGGTGGGACCAAGGGTGCACTATAAGGAGGAGGAGTAATTGGCCCACTCGTCATGTAGGGAACGAAAACATAAGGGAATCCTTCTGGAGGGAGAAGTAATAAAGGATCAATCTCAGTACTTGGAATATGAGTTCCAGAAGTTTCCATATAAACATCATGGGGTGTTGACCCTATAGGTGGGTTATCACCTTTTGTTTCCATGGTTGGGAACAATTTTTCAATGGGAACCTGAGTTATTCTAAGAGAAGGACTCAAAGGTACGTTGGGAGTATCAAAAGGACTATATGGATGTGGAGGTGACAAATACACAGGATATGTAGGATCTGATTCAAAGAGTGGATTAGGAGGAAAAAGCAAGAACTCTGAAGTAGGTTGAGGACTAGCTAGAGGAGAGTCCTGAGATGAGCCTACCGACTCTGGCGGTGGTCGGGAAGAAAGGGGTTGGATACTTAGGACAAGACCAAGTTCAACACCTTGGTTTTCAAGGGATTCATGCTCAATAGTATCAAAACCTACAACTCTAGGTGAATCAGGTGCATTAGCATCTCCATTGATATCTAGGGTCTTGTTTTGGACTCCTTGTGGTTCTGCCATGATGTCTTTCCAAAAAAATCAATCACTAATTTGTGTTGGTGAATGCTTTGGCTCAAATCTAATTTTACAATTAACAATTGACATTGAGGACAAAAGGAGTTTTTATTTCACGAGTAATATGTGATTCCATGGTTGATTGATTTTAGAAATTAACAAAAAGAAATAAATAAAAAAGGGATAAACTAGGAGTGAGGGTTTACCAAGAAACCATGTGATGGGCCCCAAAAATGGGTAACTTTATGGGCTCATTTTGCCTATTATTCTCGATTAATCCACCATTCTTCATAGTTTTATGCATGCTTTTGAATATATTTATGTTAATTGAATGAATGAGAAGAGTCACTTGACCACAAAGTCTAATACGTGCTTATTGCAGATTTTTGGACATCTTTTGGACCAAGTTCAGGCATTTATGAGCAAGTTGACAGCCAAATATGAAGGAACAAGGCTAAGCACTTGTAGGAGGGGTGTCTCCTGCACTAAATGACCCCTTCCTCGAGTTCTCCACCATCAGCTCGGAGTTAAACAACCCACCAAAGATGATTTCAAGGGGCAGTCAAGCAAGTTTTGTGAAATGGTTGATTAATTGTAGTTTTGAACAACCAAGCTCCTAAAGTTAAGGAGAACTGTTGGGAGTCCTCATGTTGCATAAGTAGGAAGGCTTCAAGCCTTGTAGTTTAACTATTGAACATTTTTTTTTCGCACGTTAGTGCAGCTCTGCATTTCAGCTCATTTTCGAGCTCTTGCTGTAAACAGTGTTGTGACATGACTATTATTTTTTGAGTAATGGAGATGAATTTCGCTTTGCACCAGCTATAAGCTTTCTTAGGAGGCTGTAGCTCTTGGGGTTGGGCCCAACCCAAGTGCTAGTACCTCCTTTGTGTACTTTTATGTGTTTTCCTTGCATTCATAGAATAATTTCTGTTATTTAGGTTAAGATCTTGCTTTGTTACTTAGGTTGTTTTTGATGATTAAAATAACTTTTCATGCTTCAGGTTGATTTGAAAATTTGGTAACATAAAAGATCTGCAAAAAGGCCATCAAGAAATCCTTGATCTCATCTCTCCCTCCTTGGGACCATGAGCTGAGACCAAGGCATACTTGCTGCCACAAAAACACTGTTTTTGCCTTTCAATGCAATTGCTAGTGTTAGATTTTGAGTTGGAAAAGTTGATACCAGTTGTACTTGCATGTTTAGATCTGTTCTTGCTTAGTTTCCATGGCTATATTGCATGATTTCTTTTCTATAAACTTTTGTTCATGTTTATGGTTTTTAGGTCAGATTAGGTCAAAATAGATAGGTCTCTGGTTTTTCTAGTTTTTGTTTGATCAGTTTTGGAAAATAGTGTGCAGAGTACCTGTAATACATTCCTACCTACCCTTCCTCCATCACCCAATTTGTTCCAGCCCCTAATCCAAGATTCCTTCCCTTCATTCGCCACACTTTCCCAATTTGCCCTAATTTCTATATTTTTGTGCAACATTGCTTTCTCCATCCTTGAACAAATCCAACCATCTTCATCACTCCTGAGCTTCATTTACCAGGTCCCACACCTTTTAAAAACCTTATCCATCCTTCATTTCCACTTCCCCACCATTTTTCCTCCATCAATCCTCTAAAATCCTCTTTTGGCCGTTCCTATAGAACTTCCTGTAAAACATCCTTTAGAACCCCTATAGACTTCTTGTAGAAGTTCATGTGAGAAGTTTTCCGAGATCTGATCGCTATGAAACTCTCTGGAAGGGTGCTAGGGACCCCTTAGGTCCTCTTATCACCTTCCCAACCTCCTGCAAATGTCCACTCCATTTCCTTTCACTAATCAACCTCTGCACAGTCAAAAACAGTTAAAGCACACGCATAATAATTCTGCAAGATTACTCAAGAATACAAAAAGATGTTTTTTCCAGATTTTACTTCAGAAGTAGCTTAGTCACATGCATTTTACCTTTCCAAAAGTCAATGGCATCCATTCTCGCAGCTTTCATCTCTTTTCTTGCACCAGTAGGATTAGGCGATAAAATTAGGGTTTGCTAGGGTTTGCATTTCCTTTCAACTTTCAGCTTCTTTATGCAAGTAGACTAGCCTCTTTTGAGTTAGCTTTCATCCATCATAATTAAAATATTCTTCTAAGAGATCATAGAAGTTGGCTTAAGCTCCTAGCAAACTTGTGCCAGCTAATCAAGTGACAGCGTACGGCAAGAGCTAGTACTTGTGCATATAGCACCGTCGCTTCCAAGTTTGTTACGAACAACTGGGTTGATAAAAGTAAAGAAGGGAGTCCCAGGAGTTGCAGCATCATTACTGCAATATTGGAGCTCACCACCCTTTTTGGCGCCATTGTCGGGGAAGCATCAGAGTATTTGTGATTGCTTCTTTTCTTCTATTTTCTGCTACAACCTTCTGTTAAGTAGTTTATTTCAGCAAGAGTAGAGTAGTTGTTTCATTTCCATTTCTGCAATTTCGTTTCAGCAAGCATAGATTAGACATTTCCCGCTTTCATAGATTAGCATTTAAATTCTACAATTTCAATTCTGCAAGTATAAATTAGCATTTCATTTCTGCAATTTCAATTCTGCAAGCGTATCCTAGCATTTCAATTCTGTAATTTCATTTCAGCAGCATAGATTAGTTATTTCCTGCTTTCATTTCAATTATGCAATTTTCATTCCAGCAAGGTTTATTTTAGTTAGTTGAAATTTGTTTTTCAATCAATTTCAATTTTGCAGGTACAAGCAAAAAACAAAAAACAAACAAGCAAACAAGCAAACAAAAAAACAAACAAAAACAAAAAAGCAACCAAAAAGATTTCCTTTCATGCCTCGTAGGAACAGAGACAATTCAGGAAAATTCTTACCCAACACCCCCACCACATCACTGAGTCACCCTTCTCTCTTCTTCGGTGGCAATGATCCAGAAGATCTTATAGGTGAACCTCCAGAGATATACGAAGATCCTATAACAGAAGAAGAGCAAGAAAACATTCCTCCTAAGACCATGGCTGAAAACAGAAATGGTAGAGGAAATGGGGGGAGAATACAAGGCACCTTTCCCATCCAAGACACCAATGGGGAGACAAAAATGAAAAACATAAGTCCCTCAACCTTACCTCACTTCCATGGATTGACCACTGAAGACCCTGATACCTTCTTGTTTGAGTTTGTTATCCTTTGTCAAACTTATGACTATGCAGAAGACGAGAAAAAGTTGAAACTCTTTCCCTCTACCCTCAAGCCTAATGCAGCACTACGCTGGTTCATGGGATTACCTAGAAACAATATCACAACTTGGGATCAGATGCAGCAAGCCTTTAACAACAAATACCGAGATTACTGTAGGTCAAAGGAAACAAAGGGAGAAATTTTTCGGATGACCATGGGAAGTGATGAATCTTTAGAAGACTATGAAGAAAGGTTCCAACTTAGTTATAAAAGGGCCAGGTGCACACTTGACCCCAAATCTCTGAAGCTGGTTCTGCTCCGAGGAGTCCCTGAAGACCTTCTAGATACCCTCCATTTGTTGGCTAGGGGAGACATCTACCGGCTACCTTATGATGACATAAAGACTGTCTTTAGAAACCATTCTAGGGCAACCCGGAAAAAAGGTAGGGGGAGTCAACTTTCAGCTAGTACCGCCTTATCCAAAAACGAGTTTACAAATCAGATGGAAGACCTCAAGAGTGAGGTAAGATAGACCATTTCCATGCAATGGATACCTTCCGAATCCAACATAAGAAAGAGGAAGCTGAGAGGGCTTTGGCCATCTTCTGTCCCAGATGTACAAGAAAGCATCCCAAGAACGAGTGCCCAATGCACTCCATAGAGGTATGTTTCATTTGTGAGGTATACCACCCTACAAACCAGTGCCCAACCTTACCCGGACTTAAAGCTATGTACCAAAGGGCTGAAGGAGCCACTAAACCACTCTACTTCTTGAACCAAAGGAGGCCACATGGACCCAAACCTTACCAGCAGGGGATGCAAGGGACATCCCAGAATTATTACAACCCCAACTAATCCACTCACATACATTCTTGGGGTCCTTCTGCTCATACTTCCTGGTCCACACCCCCTCCTTGGTCATACCCATCTCAATACCATACTCAACCTGCTGCTCATTCGTTTCATTCTCATGTTTAGCCACAACCTTAGTGGAATGCACCTCAACAGGGGTGGAGGCCCCAATACAACTCTCCTCTTGCTATTTTTCCTCCACCACCTGCTCAACCACAACCATTATCTCCTGCTCCTCCAAGACAACCCCAGATACCTACTCAACTGAACCTAAACCCGAATAACAGACAGGCCCAGTAGGTATATACTGGAGAGACAACATGCCCTACCTATGCTGTGGAGATTCAGGAAATCAACCTACAATCTAGGAAGGTCCTCCCAGATAGCCAACCTCCTCCTAAGGAGGATGAGGAAGAAAAACAAGAAAGTGAACCCAAAGCCATTCTACCATTTCCTGAGAGACTAACTAGAACCACGCAACCAAACCCAGAAGAGAATGAACTTCTGGGAGAACTTAAACAGTTATGTGTAAAAATACCACTTCTTCAATCCATAAAATATGTACCAATCTACAACAAATTGATCAAAGAGAAGTGTTTCAGGCACCTAGGCAGGCGCAAGAGAGATGCCCCAACTATCAATGTCATAGGACAACTGTTTGACCTGATGTTGGGACAAGTAATCTGTCCAAAATATCTGGACCCTGGGAGTCCTGTAGTCGATGTCCACATCAATGGCACCATAATCCCCCACACCCTGATTGATCTAGGGGCTACCATTAATGTGATGACCAGGGACACTATGCTCAGACTCAACCTTCAGAGTTCCCTAAGAAAGACCTCGATAGTACTGCAGTTAGCAGACTGCTCCACCATGACCCCCAAGGGGATTGTGGAAGATGTCATGGTCTCCGTTGATTCATGGGAGTACCCTGCAGACTTCTTGGTCCTTCAGCCAAAGGAAAAACTCACTGGATTCCCCTTCATTTTGGGAAGGCCTTGGTTATCTACTTTAAATGCTTACATCAATTGTCGAGCTGGGAGCATGACCATTATGAATGGGCCTATGTCCGAACAGCTTGTCCTATATCCACTGGCTCAACCTTTGCTAGAACATGACTTACCTCTCTATTTAGAGGAGGAAGATGAGGATGAAATCTACTCTGCACCCTTATGTACAGTGGAAGCCACCAGGGGAGGTCCTCAAACTAAGGATGATCTTATTGAAGATTTGACTCAAAATCTGCCCCCCAGTGAGTTGCCATTAGAAGAGTTGGTGGAAGAAACCAAAGCCAGCGCTTTAGTTGATCTCTGTGTGGCTGATCCAACCTCTCTCCAAGTTAAGAATGTGGAATTGGCCCTAAAAGAACCTTGAAGATCAACTCATCCCTATCCACCTCTCAGGAAAAATAGTTGTGTAGCTTATTGAACAACCATTTGGATGCTTTTGCTTGGAGCTATAAGGAGATGAAAGGAGTCCATCCTTCAGTCTATACCCATCACATCTACATTAAAGAGGATTGTAAACCAGTCAGGCAGCCTCAAAGGAGGATGAATCCAACCCTTAAGGACATTGTCAAAGAAGAATTGCAAAAGTTGCTGGATGCAGGATTCATCTACCCCATCTCTGATAGTGAGTGGGTTTCTCCTTTGGTGCTTGTGCCCAAGAAGAACAAGAAGTGGAGAATCTGTGTAGATTATCGAGAACTTAACAAAGCTATCAAGAAGGACCATTTCCCTTTTCCTTTCATAGATCAAGTGTTAGATGGCCTGGCAGGGAGGAATTTCTTTTCCTTCCTAGATGGGTTTAGCGGGTATAATCAGATCCAAATCAGCCCGAAAGACCAAGATAAGACCACTTTCACTTGTCCATGGGGTACCTTTTCCTACTGGGTCCTTCTCTTTGGGTTATGCAATGCTCCTGCCACTTTCCAGAGAGCAGTACTGAGTATATTTGCTGAGCTGGTTTATGATTCGGTGGAAATCTATATGGATGACTTTACTCCTTATGGGTCCAACTTCCAAGAAGCATTGACTAACCTAGGAAAAGTTTTAACCAAGTGTATTGAAATGAACCTGTCCCTCAATCCTGAAAAATGTGAAAATATGATGACTGAAGGGACTGTGCTAGGTCATACAATTTCTTAGCAAGGATTACAGGTGGATCCCAACAATATTTCTATCATCCAAAGGGTTCCACCTCCTTAAAAGGTAAGAGATGTTCAGAGTTTTCTAGGATTAGCAGGATATTATAGAAGATTCATTAAATATTTCAGTAAGCTAGCCTCTCCATTGTTTGGTCTCTTGGGGAAAGATGTTGAGTTTTTATGGACTGACAACTGTCAAGAGGCTCTGGATGCATTGAAAGGTAAGCTGGTAACTGCCCCAATCTTGAGAGGTCCAAACTGGGCCCTACCTTTCCACATTCATACAGATGCCTCGAACAAAGCCATAGGAGAAACCTTAGGACAAGTTGAAGAGAAGCTACCATATGCCATATATTTTGTCAGTAAAAACCTGTCCAAGGCAGAATTAAACTATACTGTAACCGAGAAAGAGCTCCTAGTTGTAGTCCATTCCCTAAACAAGCTCAGACACTACATCACTGGTTATCAAACATTCGTACACACTGATCATGCTATAATTAGACTATATTTGCCAGTAGGTGAAGTAGGGATGGTGGATGATCAAATGGAAGATGAACACATGTTTTCTATTTCAGTACTCTCTCCATGGTTTGCTGATATATCAAATTACTTAGTTTCAGCACAGTCCCTGCCACACCTATCCTCAAAAGAGAAGAGCAAGATCATGAGGAAAAGCACTCCATTCACTTGGATTGGGGGCAACCTGTTTAAACTTGGCCCAGATCAGATTTTGAGGTGTTGTGTCAGGGAGGAGGAAGTCTTTGACATCCTCCTAACCTATCATGATGGGCCCTGTGGAGGCCACTTTGCAGCGAAAAGAACCGCCTTCAAAATTCAATAGGCAGGCTACTATTGGCCCACTCTTCATCAAGATGTTAGGAGATACATCAGCCAATGTGACCGATGTTAAAGGATGGGGAAATCGACTCCAATGGATGAGATGCCCCTCCAACCTCAAGTGACTTTCGAGCCATTTGAGAAGTGGGGCATGGACTTTGTGGGTCATATCAACTCTCCTTCGAAACGAAAGTCTTACATCATTGTGTGCATGGACTACCTGACAAAGTGGGCAGAGACAAAGGAAATCAAGGCAGTGACAGAAGAAAAGGTAGCTGAGTTTTTGAGGGAAAATATCTTCTACAAGTTTGGCTACCCAAGAGAATTAGTCACAGATCAAGGAAGTCAGTTTACCTCTAACTTGATTGAAGACATGCTCACTCATCACAAGATTAAGCACAAAACTTCCACCCCTTATCATCCACAAGAAAATGGACAGGTGGAAGTCACTAAGAGAGCTTTGGAAGAGATTTTGACTAAAGTGGTGAGCAGCAACACAAAAGATTGGGTAAATCGCTTGGTTGAGGCCACCTAAGCCTATAACACTACTTGGAAAACTACAATAGGTTTCACACCCTATGAGCTGGTCTACGGGAAGAAGGCTTTGTTGTCCATAGAATTTGAATATAACTCATTGAGGTTGGCAGCTCAGTTGGACCTAGATCTCAACCATGCACAACAGAAAAGATTACTGCAGCTGAATGGACTAGATGAACAGAGAATGCAGGCCCTTCTCCACTTAGAGGTGGTCCAACTTCAAAGAAAGATATGGCATGACCGACACCTTAAAGAAAATCAATTTCAGCCAGGAGATTGGGCGCTGTTATATGATTCAAGATACAAGGATTTCAAAGGAAAGCTAAGGACAAGATGGCTGGGACCATATACAGTGGAGAAATGCAACGACAATGGTTCAGTCCTTATCAGGACCATTGATGAAGAAGCCATCCCCATGCTCGTCAATGGGCATCAATTGAAAATCTACAGGAAGCCCCTTTCTAAGCAGGAGTTCATTGAAACCTTGGGTAAATTAGTGCTGGTAGTGGAGCAGGCCCCTGTCTCCACTCCACCCACACCTTGAACACAAAAAAAAAGAAAAAAAGAAAAGAAAAAAAAAAGAAAAAAGAAAATAAAAAAGGAATAAAAGATCCTTGGGTGGAAACCTCTTAGAGGCGCCCAAGGCAAACAGTGAGGGTGAAAACCTGCTGGAGGCGTTGTAGCTGTCTCAGACAAAAAAAGAAAAAGAAAAAGAAAAAAACCTAATTTCTGTTGGATAAATTGTAGGTTGCAGGAAGGTCATTACAGGTTTTAGGAGGATCACACAAAACAAAGACAGAGGTCAGCACCAGGCTACAAGAATCCCTCACAATCCATTCCTCCATGATCACTATCCTTTCCTAAGATTTGGTCTCATTCGGGCTAAGATTTCACCTTCTACAGGAAGTTCTGTGTCTTCTACTGGAAGATCCTATAGAACCTACAGACAAGCCAAAATCGATCTCAGAAGAGGACTTGAAGGTTGGGAATCTACCCATGAGGCCTGTAAACCTCCCTGCTTCCATCCACCACCATATGTCACCTTTTTCCATCTCTGTACACCTTCATTGCACTCATTTTTTTCCCTACATAGTCACACACAGAAATTTTGTTTTCTTCATACTGCCAGTAAAAACTTTTTAATGACAAATCAAGCAGCGGTTTTTCACTCACCATACCTGTTACCCTCCATCTAGACTCCTCATCAACCGAGACCCTCGTCAACATTATAGCCTTGCTCATTCTAGCTTGCATTCCAGGAGGAGAAGCAACTATAGGACATCCTACAGGAATCCTGTAGCAGCTAATCCCTCTGAAAGACATACTCTAGAGACAGGGACAACAAAGTATGGCATAAGAAACATGCATGGAGATCTACTTGAACGTATGAACATCAACAACAACCAAGGCCAAGCATGCAATGTGCATGCAGCAACAACAAACGAAGGAATGGGTTCCAAAACCCGAAATCTGCATAACACGGCCGCGACCATGCAGGTAAGTGCCTAAACTCGTTCTTCAATTGCATAAATTATATTTTAAAGCTGCATGACTATGGGAATGGCTCGAATTGAGTGAAATCAGTGGCCAGTCAACTGGCCACCCTCGGCCAGTTACACATCTTCGTGGAATCCAAACGAGCTCCGTTAAATTTAAAACCGCTAATTAGTTGTGCCGCCAGCATGTGTGGAGTGTCCATTCAGGGAGAAATCATCGGGATTGGTAGTGGTGGCAATGGATAATAGGAGAAAGGAGGTGATGACGGTCAGAAACATGCAGAAACATTATGGATGTGACGTCAAATCAATGGTCTACTCTGGCCACCTCATCCCCTCACCACGAATCACGCCGTAGTTAAAAGACACTCAATTGAAACATGCACCACCCTCTATTCATTCTGCACTCACGACGTTCTCGACTGGAGTACGCATCCACTACTTCCAGAACAGTTAACCAGTCGTCCTCCACCAGTTTTTCTGCCTGTTTTCGAAAATCTCCCACCTATCGGGCTCTGTCGGAAGCACAGTTTCATTCTACAAGAACCAGGAGCCATCTACAGGAAGGGTTCTACAGGAAAGGTAGAGAATAGCTCTGCGGAGAGGAAATTCGGGATTTTCGTCGAAATTCAAGCCCAAAACGAGGTAGGCTCGAGAAAACTCCTCTGTGCATGATTTGTTTGAGTAAGGTGGTAAATTGAACACAGTAGTAGATTGAAAAAAGAAAGTGGAAGTCTGCGTGTGCATTGAAAAAATGAAAGTCTGCCTGCATATTTCCCTGAGTCTACACAGTTTCTTTTTCTCTCTGCATTTGAAATCTCCCCATCCTTTTTCAAAATTCTCCTGTAAGAAAGATACATGCAGAAATAAGGGCTGGCCTGTGTGAGTCTGTGAAAAAACGACTGTGCATATCTATCTACGTGTTGAGAAAAGAACCTGTGTCCTTATCCTCTTTTCTATAGAAAAATTCTTTCTTTTCAAAACCAGGCAGTCAAATTCAGGGTGGAAGTAGTTTAAAACATGAGAATTATTGCCATTTGATATTGCAAAGAAGAACCCAGGACATTCCTTCTTGGTTTCAGAAGAGACCAAATTCAGCTATCCTTTGTTTCAGTGATTGACTATTTTTTCCACCTGAGCATTTTCCTTTCTAGTTAAAACATAAAAAGAGGACTCAACACCGTGCCAGGAGGATTCATAAGGAAAGAACCCTCAAACTCTACCAAGTTGCACGAGCACCCTGAGGTGGTGGACCTTTTCACTCGGGCAAATTGGATATCCTTCTTTGACAAAATTCAGGGTTATGATGAGGAAATAATTGAAGATTTTTTAATGTCCCTGAGACCACATTCAAAGACACATGCCACAGTTAGTTTTAGGCTTTTGAACCTAGAACTTACCCCTGAGCTCATCAGTAGAATTACTGATCTACCATTGGGGCTCCCTTGGAGCAAAGAAGAGAGATCATTGGGCCAAGTTGCTGAGAAAACATTTTTTCTTCCCGAGGAGCATCCTGTAGAAGACAAAAACAGAGTTAGAAGGACAAGCTTGCCTCCTCTCTGGAGTGAAGTTAGTTATCAAATTATGAAGTATATCACATGTGAAGGGAGGTTTAGCATCATCTATGGATATCATTTCAGGTTTTTACATGAATTAAGGCATGGGATGGACTTGCCTCCAGCCAAGAAACTGAGCATCCCATATTTCCTTCTTCAGTCCTTAATTGAATGTGGTACAAAGCTAAATGAAGGGATCTCAGATCAGTTGGCCCACCATGGCCTCATCAAACTGTTGGTGGAAGATACTTTACACACCTATATTGTTCCCATAGCTTGGGAAGCCTTCAGAAATATGTCCAGGGATGATAACATTAGAACTTTGGCTGAGAACATCACCCCATCCAGCAGTGAGGAGGGGGAGAAAAATGAAGAAATTTAGAAGAACAATGATGAGGGAGCACAAGACATTCAAGCAGAGGGAAAAAAAGAGGAAGAACAGAAAGAAAAAGAATAATTTGGCAAGACTGCTAAACTTAAGAAAGCAAAGGAGAAAACAACAAAAAGAGAGAAAGGGATAAAGACAAAGGTTGGGAAGAAAAAGGCCAAGAAAGCCCAAAATAAGACTGCCACAGCCAAGGCGGGGACAAAACAAGAAAAAGAAAAGACACACCCTGAGATATCAGTGACACAAGCAAAAATAATGGGCATAGAGATTTCTACAGGAGTGAAGAAAAAGAACAATAGGAAGAGAAATCCCCTGAAATGTTGGCAAGAGTGGCAGCAGCTATGCTTGTTGCATTAAGCACACCTACAAAACAAAGAGGAAAAAGAAAAAGGACCTCCATGTACTTCAAAGCCAGGAGAAGCACAAGGATCAAAGTAGGTAAACCTCAGCCACCGTCCAAGGAACTGATTGTCATTGAGGACTCACACACTAAACAGAAG
Source organism: Pinus tabuliformis (assembly GCA_031772625.1). NCBI lineage: Eukaryota > Viridiplantae > Streptophyta > Pinopsida > Pinales > Pinaceae > Pinus > Pinus tabuliformis. The sequence goes on along the minus strand of CM062810.1, from coordinate 660,664,518 downwards.
GAGGAGTCTCCTTCCAAGATATCCATCACCTATGAAAGAGGAAGCCCAAAAACCTCTACATGGAAAGAGAAAATTAAGTTGATGGACTCAAAGGCAGCTCTACAGGAAGCTGCAACATCTCTAGCCAAGTTAAAAGAGACTGAGAAATTGGAGGAGAAGGTAGCTAAACAATCACAAGGGGAGAGAAAAATCGAAGAAATACCTGAACCTACCCCTCAACCTGATTTGGGCTCATATTACAATCTGTTAGAGGGTGGGAAAATCATCCCACAGAAATTTGTTGTACTGTTATTTTTCGAATTAGAGAAAGAGAGGATCAGAACACACACATGGATGAAAATCGCCAAATCTAAGGGAGTTGAGGACATAGGCAACATGGAGGAGAAGTTAAAAGAATTAAGGGGAGAATTGGCCATGGTAAGGCATGTAGAAAGCTGCAAAAGAGCCAAGCTGCAGGAGGAGAATGAGCTGCTGAAAAAACAGTTGCAGCTACAGGAAGTCCACAAGGAAGATAGGCTGTCCATTTTGGGAGGGCAACAGTAGCAAGGAGGACCTCCAGCAGACAAGGACACAACTGAGAAACAACAGAAAGAGGAAGAGCTACAAGCTAATGTGGTATTGCTAATGAAACTGCTGCAAGAACAAGAATCTCAGGAAGCAAAATAAATACAGGTTTTGAAACAACAGTTGCAAGGGAAAGAGGCCCAATTGGCCTGCATGGCCAGTTGGGCAATAGAAGCCTTACAATGTAGGCAATCTACTAAATCTTATGCATTAAACCTTAAAGACCAATGGTTGCAATTTCAAATTAACACATTGGCCCAAAGGGGCACCATTCCATTCTAGAATTACAATCAGTTTATGTATTTGTGTGACAGTAGCTCAGTTGAAGATAAGGCCAAGTTAGCAAAATTCTATTTACACAACTTGGCACTTCCAAACATTAATATATGGGACCCCAAGGCTGCATTGGGAGATGTGCAACTCATGGCCACGGCTTCTTGGTTAAGCCATGAGGAAAGGAGCGCAACAGAAATTTGGAAAGTTATGGACAGGGAGCTAAGTGAGCCACTCATGATCAGGGCAGAACCAGAAGATCCCTCAGCTTTAGTATATGCGCATCAGCACCTTGCCAACAACCCTCAGGTTCTCCCAGACTACATTGAAAGGCAAGCTTAGGCCATTGCTCACTTTGAGGACATAGACAGACTGTTTGGTGATAATTGCATTCATGCTTGCACAAGGAGATGGAACACATTTCCTCATAGTCTGAAAATAAGAGAGTACCACTCCCCAACCAGAATGAGGGAGGCATTAGCAAGAGTGCCACTTTATAAACAATCAATGCAAAATCTAAAGGCCAACTAGATTGGCCTAAAGTTCAGTCCTCCATTACTTTTAGGACTGTTGGAAGGGGTCAAAGAAGAAGAAGAACACAAGCAATGGGAGGAAGTAGAGAGAAAGGCAGGGTTTCATGACCGAGAAGGGGACATCACCTCGGAATCCTGGGATGTCAGAGAGGTAGTCAAAGCAATCAAAGATGATGAGATGGATTAGTTGCTCAGAAGATGAGCAACACATTCAGCAGGGGGTGATGATGAGCCCCAAAAATGGGTAACTTTATGGGCTCATTTTGCCTATTATTCTTGATTAATCCACCATCATTCATAGTTTTATGCATGCTTTTGAATATATTTATGTTAATTGAATGAATAAGAATAGTCACTTGACCACAAAGTCTAATACGTGCTTATTGCAGATTTTTGGACATCTTTTGGACCAAGGTCAGGCATTTATGAGCAAGTTGACAGCCAAATACGAAGGAACAAGGCTGAGGATTTGTAGGAGGGGTGTCTCCTACACTAAATGACCCCTTCCTCGAGTTCTCCACCATCAGCTCGGAGTTCAACAGCCCACCAAAGATGATTTCAAGGGGCAGCCGAGCAGGTTTTGTGAAGTGGCTGATTAACTGCAGTTTTGAACAACCAAGCTCCTAAAGTTAAGGAGGACTGTTGGGAGTCCTCATGTTGCATAAGTAGGAAGGCTTCAAGCCTTGGTATTTTAGCTATTGAACAATTGTTTTTCGCACTTTAGTGCAACTTTGCATTTCAGCTCATTTTTGAGCTCTTGTTGTAAACAGTTTTGTGACATGACTATTATTTTTTGAGTAATGGAGATGAATTTCGCTTTGCAACAACTCTGAGCTTTCTTAGGAGGCTGTAGCTCTTGGGCTTGGGCCCAACCCAAGTTCCAGTACCTCCTTTGTGTACTTTTATGTGTTTTCCTTGCATTCATAGAATAATTTCTGTTATTTAGGTTAAAATCTTACTTTGTTACTTAGGTTGTTTTTTATGATTAAAATAGCTTTTCATGCTTCAAGTTGATTTGACAATTTGGTAACAGAAAAGATCTACAAAAATGCCATCAAGAAATCCTTGATCTCATCTCTCCCCCTTGGGACCATGAGCTGAGACCAAGGCATACTTGCTGCCACAAAAACACTGTTTTTACCTTTCAATGCAATTGCTAGTGTTAGATTTTGAGTTGGAAAAGTTGATACCATTTGTAATTGCATGTTTAGATCTATTCTTGCTTAGTTTCCATAGCTATCTTGCATGATTTCCTGTCTATAAACTTCTATTCATCATGTTTCTGGTTTTTAGGTCAGATTAGGTCAAAATAGATAGATCTCTGGTTTTTCTAGTCTTTGTTTGATCAGTTTTGGAAAATAGTGTGCAGAGTACCTGTAATACATTCCTACCTACCCTTCCTCCATCACCCAACCTGTTCCAGCCCCTAATCCAAGATTCCTTCCCTTCATTCGCCACACTTTCCCAATTTGCCCTAATTTCTATATTTTTGTGCAACATTGCTTTCTCCATCCTTGAACAAATCCAACCATCTTCATCACTCCTAAGCTTCATTTACCAGGTCCCACACCTCTTAAAAACCTTATCCATCCTTCATTTCCACTTCCCCACCATTTTTCCTCCATCAATCCTCTAAAATCCTCTTTCGGCCGTTCCTGTAGAACTTCCTGTAGAACATCTTGTAGAACCCCTGCAGACTTCCTGTAGAAGTTCACATGAGCAGTTTTCCAAGATCTGATCACTTTGAAACTCTTTGGAAGCATGATAGGGACCCCTTAGGCCCTCTTCTCACCTTCCTAACCTCCTGCAAGTGCCCACTCCATTTCCTTTCGTCAATCAACCTCTGCACAATAAAAAATAGTTAAAGCACACGCATAATAATTCTGCAAGATTACTCAAAAATACAAAAAGATGTTTTTTCCAGATTTTACTTCAGAAGTAGCTTAGTCACATGCATTTAACCTTTCCAAAAGTCAATGGCATCCATTCCCGCAGCTTTCATCTCTTTTCTTGCACCAGTAGGATTAGGCGGTAAAACTAGGTTTTGCTAGGGTTTGCATTTCCTTTCAACTTTCAACTTCTTTCTGCAAGTAGACTAGCCTCTTTTGAGTTAGCTTTCATCCATCACAGTTAAAATATTCTTTTAAGAGCTCAGAGAAGTTGGCTTAAGCTCCTAACGAACTTGTGCCAGCTGATCAAGTGACAGCCTACGGCAAGAGCTAGTACTTGTGCATATAGCACCGTCGCTTCCAAGTTTGTTACGAACAACTGGGTTGATCAAAGTAAAGAAGGGAGTCCCAGGAGTTGCAGCATCATTGCTGCAATACTGGAGCTCACCACCATGAACTACGATATACGCCTTAGAAAACCAAGGACTTAACGTACAATAGCCAATCTCCCCGAATGTTGTGTTCGATGTATCATGGTATACAAGGTGGAGAACTCGTTTACCTATGGATGGATAACAACCTATTGGGGACTCCTAAAATATATGTGATGGTACGTGGGAGTGCAGTCCGTAGTAGTGTTGTCTAATGTGTAACCATTTGATGAGAGAATTCCTATATACCTACCATGTGTGGAGCGCCTTTGATATTCCTGAAAGTACTGGATAACAATCCTATACACTTCTATACGTGGAACGAGATTTCATCCCCGGGATACAAAGTTGGAAAAAAACAACAACTGCTACATTTAACGACGCAAGAACATTTCTCTAGCCTATACCTCTAAATTTTTTTCGTTAATGAAAAATGTTCCTTAGGTTAATTGAGTTAAATTTTAAGTTAATCTTCAATTAAGTTTCGGTTTTAAGGTTCAAAGATCGATTTCACCTGAACACCTGTGGTGCAACTAATACAAGAAAATGATTCTTTTCAATTCGATGAAAGCTATCTAGTATAAGGAAGAGGTTCAAACATTGATAAACAATCAAGTATGTAACAAACAAATCTTCCTAACTAGATCTTTCACTTTCACTATTCCAATGAACCCAACAAAAGTAAAACGAACTTCAATTCTCTAACATATAGCTACATGAATCTTTCACTTTTCTTTTTCAATGCACTCACCAAAAGTAAAATGAAATTCAATTCAAATGCATCTACATGATTTTTTCACCTTTTTTGTTTTCTTTTCAAAGAATAAGAATGCACTTCTTCTATCTTTCAGGACTAATCAATGTAATCTATGCTCAATTATAATCCCAAAACAACTTTTCAATGCAATGTAACCTAATGCAATTCGAAAAGCAAAATTTGAGACGAAAGCTAAGCAAATGAAAAATCTGTTTCTTTTATGATTTCCAAAAGAACTAATAATTCTTAAATAAACAACAAATAATTATATCTTGCACACATACAAGAAGCAAACAGTAAATCCAATTGACCTAAAAACCTAAAGATTCAACCAGAATTCACTTTCACTACTTCAAGTAATGGGATGGAATTTTGCAAATCAACAAGAAATTAACCAAAATACTAACAAATCCATAGCACACAGAGTAGGAGGATACTTCATAGATCAAGACACACTAGACCTTTTTGGGAGAAACCCTAAAAATTCTCAATTTTTAAGGATTAGCGTGACTTTAATAGTCAAAACCTGTGCTGACAGGGCTTTCAACGCTACTATTATTGAAAAAGTGGTGCTATCAACGCAACTGTTCCTGGATAAAATGTGTTGGGCAAGAAAGACTTGAAAAAATCAAAACAATTTCAAAGACACATCCATACTTGACATTCTAAAGGAAAAACTACTCAGCATGCGAACCCATTATGAACTTAAATTACGGATTACTAGGAGGTTGGCCAAACAAAACAAAAAAACCAAACATAAAAAGGAGGTTTGAAGGGCTATAAGCTCCTCAACAAAGTCACCATTTTGTTGTGCATGCATTCCTTTCTACGGACAAAAATGATCCCTCTAGTCCTATGGGAGGACCTAGCAACAAACTAGACAAATATGTGAAAACTTTCCTAATTTATACCAAAAAATACAAAGGAGGATAGATAACCTACCTCACTCTGATGCTAACACCCGTTGATTTCATCCTCGATATCCTCGCTTCCAAGTTCAATCCTCTCTACACTGTTTTGGATTAATACTTGCAAGAAAGATCAAACATAGACAACAAACACATACATAGCATAATTCATTCTAACATAAACTATGTGATAGATCAAGGAGTATCACACTAAATGAGTAATGATTTACACACTTATGGAAAGTAAACACATAATGTATTATTAATAGAAAGTAAGGGAAGCATAAAACCACTTAAGCCTTGATGTTGAAGCTTCCTTTGGATGAGTTTCCAAGTCCTAGCCAAGACCTTCAAGCACTCTTTTCTCCTTAGCAAAATGGGAAGCATTTAGGCATAGTTTTAGCATAGGAATGCAACCAAGCAATAGCCAACCAGTTGTGGATAGTAGGGATCTCATTTATAGGGAAGGAGAGGGAGTTAAGGATCCATAAAAGGAGGATAGGTTCCACAACTCAAGGGAAATATCCATGAAAGTAGGGTTAAGGACCAAGAATGAGATATCTCGCTCTAATCCTTATTCACATGTAACTAGCTCTTTGTTCTCGAGACTTCTAGTAAGAGAAGCTTCTCCTCCGCTTTAGGAAAAATTGCCTGAAGAGGTTCAACATGGGCTTTTATTATAAAAGTCACATTGGTGGCACTAGGTTAGAATAGTGAAACAAGTTACCAGTGGTGCAAAACATGTTGATTCTAAAAACTAGGTTTTTAGGCAAGTTTCTTCTGAACTCTTTTAGTTTTCTTATGTTTTTTAGGCATGCTTCTGGATATGTTTCATGGTTAATACACTGACAACTTTCGTAATTTTTATGCTTTAGGATACGGGACGGGAAGTGTGACAAAATACCATGTAACACTATGTCATGTTTGATAGGGTTGTCATGGATCATAATTATTAACTCTAACATTTATATGTATATATATGTATGTATGTATGTCATTGTCTAAGAGGACCATGATTGTTTCATATGTTTATATATGTTGGGCATGTGTTATATTCTTTCCATGACTACGCCACGTGTGGGTGAGTCACAGGGGGGGTGGTAGCCCCTCCTGTACATTGTGTAGGGTGTAGCAGGGTGGTCACAGGGGGGGCAACTGCCCCCCTGTCAAGGGGTATGAAGGGGGGTGGTAGCCCCCCTGCATAGGGTCCGGGGCAATGCCCCAGGAAATATTTTTTTTGGACCCTATATTAGGAGGGAAGACCTACCTATGGTTTTGTGCATGGGTTTTGCACATCGTTTTGGGATGATGGTTTTCTATCCATGGTATTTTGTAGATCCGTCCAAGGGAACTATGATTATGTTCTAATCCAGGGTTAATGGATGCCTTGACATATATATGTGTGTGTGTGTTGTAACATTGAAAGGAAAAATCAATCTAGTAGTCTCAGTTTTGGGATCCAAGGGAAAATATCTGTTTATATCTGTTTTATGTTTTATGCTCTTTCCATTGTTTATTTTCTATTTTCTGTTTTTTAGAATGCGTATGCGGGTATTTTTTGTACGGGGTTAAAACCTACATTTGGTATCACATATCTTTCAGCTTCAAGGGGATGCCTTTGCTACTGAGGGTTTTTCTCCGGCCTATGGTAGACCCTGTTTAGTGGGAGATCTACAGGATCGATTCTTGTTGTGAAAGAAGATGGTCAGCAGTGGAAAGATGGAGATCGAGAATTTTAATGGTCAGAGTTTTGTGTTGTGGAAACTCAAGATGGAGGATCTGGTAGTGAATAAAGATGAGTGGATCATGGTAGATTCAGGTACTAAACCAACAACAATGTTAGCTGAAGACTGGGTGAAGTTGGATTAGAAGGGAAAGAGCACAATACAATTGTGTGTATCAGATTCAGTGTTGTTGAATGTATCAAGGGAAGCTTTGGTGAAGGCTTTGTGGGACAATTTAGTGACTTTGTACCATTCTAAGTCTCTGGTGAATAAATTGTTCCTACAGAAAAAGATGTATAACCTGAGGATGAAAGATGGAGACTCGGTGACAAAGCATCTAAATGCCTTTAATACTATGGTAAGCCAGTTATTACCTATTTATATTAAAATTTTAGATGAAGATAAGTGCATCAGTTTGTTGTGTTCTCTACCAAATTCGTGGGATAGTCTGGTTGTTGCAACAGGTAGCAATGCAATTGCCTTGCAGTTTGATGAAATAGTCTCATCCTTGATGTTAGAGGAGATGAGACATAAAAATATGGAGAGCTAGAATGGTGATGTCTTGTCTATACAAGGATGGTCCCAGAACAGAAACAAAAATAAGTTCTCGAGTGGGAGATCTAAATCTCCAAGAAAAACTGTAGAGGTGTGTTGGAAATGCGGAAAGTAAGGGCACTTCAAAAGGGACTCTAAATCTAAATCTCCCGAGAAAGGAAAGGGATCTGATGATGCTCCTTCTATAGAGGTGAAAAACACCTGAGATGAAGGTGGGGATGTGTACTTGGCTTCTTCTTCAAGTAAACATGTAGATCATGAGGCATGGTTGACTGACTTAGGTGCATCCTTTCACTTCACTCCCCATAGGGAGTGGTTCTGCAAGAATGAAAAATATGATGGTGGTGATGTATTCTTAGAGGATGAAAGGAATGCTAGAAATGTTTGTGGTGGGCACTAGTATTGCAACAATAATGCTGCAACTCCTGGGGCTTCCTACTTTAATTTTATCAACCCGGTAGTTCGTAACAAACTTGGAAGCGACGGTGTTGTATGCACAAGTACTAGTTCTTACTATAGGTTGTCACTTGGTCAGCTGGCGCAAGATCACTTGGAGCTCAAGCCAACTTTTATGAATTCCATAAGAATCTTTATATGTGATGAAAGAAAGAAAAGCTTACTCTACAGAGGTCAGTCTACTTGCAAAAAGAGAAGGAAGACTGAAATGTGAAGTAACCCTGGCAAACCCTAATTAACCAACTAACCCTACTTTTGTATAAAGAGAGTTGAAAAACCATAAAATAAATGCCATTACCTACTTAGGAAGTAAACAACATCTGTTCAAGCTATTTTTAGAAGGAAATGAGAAAAAAACATCTTTTTGGGTTTTTATGTATTTTATGTGAAATTGTCATGCATGTAATTTATTTGTTTGTGGATGTGGCAACGATTAGGTGGAAATGGAGGGTGAATTTTGGATTTGTAGAGGTGTAGGAAGGTTTGGTAACCTTCTGGAGGCTTTCCCTACAATCAGACTTCAAAAAGTCACATACAGGAAATTCTACAAGAAGCTGTAGGGGATCTACAGGAGGATGTCGTGGGCTATTTTAGAGATTTTAAAGGTGGGAAAATGGTTGGAAAGGGTATCTGAAGGCTAGAAGGATGTGTTAAGGTGTCTGAGGTTCGTCAAGGAGGATTAGGGAAGAGAATGATGGCTGGATTTGTTCAAGGGACGTGAGGAAAGTTTATGAGAGAAATGCATAAAATTAGGGCAGATTTATGAGGGGTTGTGAATGACCTGTGGAACATGTAGCAAAGAGAGATGGTGATGGATGATTTATTCACTAATTATGAGCAAAGATGTACTGCAAGAGAGTTGCAAATCAAACTCTGAAATTGAGCAAGCAAAGAAACTAACTGCACCAAAAAACAGAACTATATCTCATGTTAACCTAAATTCTGATCTAGGAAAATAAAATGCTGAACAATGCTATATGGAAAGGAAAGCATGGGAAGAGATTTATTGCAGAAACAAAAATGAGCATGGCAAAATGGATCTGAAGCAAAGCATTAACCTCTAAATCAAACTATAACACCAGAAATTGCATGGAGAAGGAAAAACTATGTTTTTGTGGCAGTAAGAGGATCTTGACCTCAGCTCATGGTCCCAAAGGGAGGAAAGGAGGTCAAGGCTCTATTGATGGCATTTTTTTATCTTTCTCCTAACACTATTTAACCTACTTCAGTGAACTGAGATGGAAACAACTATGTAAATCACCAAAAGCAACCTATTCTAACTAGGAAAGAAATCTATCTAACTGAAACTAATTCATAAATTTCAACAAAACATATAAATACAAAACAAGAGGTGTTGGGCAGCTTGGGTTGGGCCCTAACCCAAGAGCTTCAGCTCTCTGAGGTAACTCAGTGCTGGGTCAGAAAATATTTCATCTTCATTATCAAAATAATAGTCACATTACATGAAACTGTCCACAAAAGTAAGCTTGAAATGAGATGAGAAAAAGCTACAATAAAAGTGAAAAAATTTGACTAACATCCAACAACCTAAAGAGGCCCTATGCCTCTCTATTTATACAACTGGAACTCCCAACAATTCTCCTAAAATCGAGGAGGCTTGTCTCCCAAGACTTGAGATAGACAACAGTTTCTCTTCACTTGCTCAGCTGCCTCTTTGATGCATTGATGTGGCTGCTTGTGCTCCGAACTTTCTGAAGGAGGATTCGAATTATGGAGTCATAAATGAGGGGGAAACCCTCCTATAAATCATCTCCCTTGTCTTCCTTGAATATTGGCTGCCAAATGATCATTAAACCTTTGAATTTGTCTCAAAATTGTCCAAAAATCTGCATTAAGCACCCATTAGACTTCAAGGCATAATGACCAACCCAACTCACTCTATTGGCATAAATATAATAAAAAACATGCAATAAACTAATGAGAATGGTGGATTAAGCTAAGTTAGGAGGCAAAATGAGCCCATATAATTACCCATTTTCGGGGCTCATCATCACCCCCTACTAAATGTGTTGCTCATCCTCTGAGCAACTAGTCCATCTCTTCATCTTTGATGGCCCTGATGGCCTCCCTGACATCCCATGCTTCTGATGTGAGATCCTCTTCTTTATCATGGAATCCTACCTTTCTATCCACCTCTTCCCACTATTGTCTTTCTTCTTCTTCTTTTGTGCCCTCTAGCAGTCCTAGCAGTAGTGGGGGGCTCAATTTGAGGCCAATCCAATTGACCTTCAAACTCTGCATAGAGTGCTTGTACAGTGGCACTCTCCTAAATGCTTCTTTCATCCTGGTTGGGGAGTGATACTCCCTGATCTGCAAGCTGTGTGGCAGTGTATTCCACCTTCTCATACAGGCATGAATGCAGTCATCTCCAAGCAATCTCTCCATGTCCTCAAAATGTGCAATGGCCTGAGCTTGATCATTAACATATTTAAGGGAAATTTGAGGATTATTTGCAAGTAGTTGGTGGGTGCTAATGAGAGCCATAGGGTCTGATGGCTCTACTCTAATCATGAGGGGTTCATTTTGTTCTTTTGCCATCAACTTCTTGATTTCTGTTGCCCTTTTCTCCTCATGACTCATCCATGATGCCATGGCCATCAGCTGCAAGTCCCCTAACCTAGCATTGGGGTCCCATAGGTTCATATCAGTTAGGGCCATGTTATGCAAATAGAACTCTGTTATCTTTGCCTTGTCTTCTGTTGAATTGTGGTCACATAGGTCCATGAACTGTCTATAATCCTAAAAAGGCATGGTGCCTCTCTGTGCCAAGGTCTTGATTTGAAACTGTAGCCACTGGTCTTTGAGGTATACTCCATATGATTTTGTTGGTGTCCTGCACTGTAGTGCCTCCATAGACCAGCTGGCCATGCATGCCAATTGTGTTTCCCTTTCTTGCAGCTGTTTTCTTAACATTTCATTTTCTGCTTCCAAGTGAGATCTTCTGATTTCTTCTGTATGTCTTACAGTGCTTAACTCCTTACCCATTTCTCTAAGCTTGCTCTCCATGTGGCCAATATCTTCCACCCCTTTTGACTTGGCGATTTGCATCCATCTATGGCTCCTTATCCTTTCTTTTTCCAGTTCAAAGAAAAGTGGGACTGCAAATTTCTGTGGAATAATTTTTCCCCCTTCAAGAAGGTTGTAATAAGAGCCCAAACTAGGTTGGGGGTTAGGTTCTTGTGTCTCTGTTGTTTCATCCTTCCCCTTGGTCTACTCTTCTGCCCTTTTCTCAAGTTTTTCGGTCTCCTGTAGCTTTGTTAGGGTCTCTTGTAGAGTAATCTATGCCTCCTGTAGGACTGCTTTTGAGTCCTGTAGTTTTATTCTTTCCTTCCAAGTGGAAGATCTAGGACTTCCTCTTTCATAAGTGATGGGGGTTTTGGAGGGAGATTCTTCCCTTTTGACAGTAGGGGAATATTCAATTACAATAGGCTCTTTTGGGGATGGTTGTGGCTTCCCTATTTTTATCCTTGTGCTTTTTCGAGCCCTGAAATACACTGATGGTTGCCTTTTCCTCTTTTGTTTGGGTTTAACTGGGGTTTTGAGGGAAACAAGAACAACTGTTGCCTCCCTTTCTAGTGTCTCAGGAGACACTTCTATATTCTTTACCCCTTTTTCCTCTTCTTTTGTCTTCTTTGCCTCTACTAGCTTTGTTCCCTCTAGCTCTATTTTGGTTTCCTTCTCATCTTGTTTAGTTTCTTCCTTGTCTGCTTTAGACTTTCTCTTCTCTATTTTAGTCTTTTTCTTCTCTATTTTAAGTTCTTCCTTCCCTATTTTAGTGTCCTCTTCCTCTGTTTTGGTTTTCTCCTCATCTTCCCCTTTTTGTTCTTCCCCCTCACTTTTAGAAGGACTGAGGTCATATGTGAGGGCTTTTATTTCATCTTCTCCTATCATATTTATGAAGATTTCCCAGGCTATGGGGATTGTGAAAGTGTGAAGGGATTCTTCCACTAATAGTTTAATCAACCCATGGTGTGCTAATTGTTCTGGACCTCCTGCCTTCAACTTAATGCTGGAGTCTATAAGGGACTGTAGGAGAAAATAGGGAACACTGAGTTTTTGAGGTGTGGGAGTGTCCATGCCATATCTCAACTCATGAAGAAGTCTAAAATGGTAACCATAAACTAGGCTATACCTCCCTTCACATGAAATGTACTTGATGATTTGGTAATTGACCTCATCCCAACGGTAAGGTATGCTTATTCTTTTAATGCCATTTTTGTCTTCTATAGGGTGTTCATTTGGTTGGAAGAAGGTTTTCTTGGCAACTTGTCCCATTGGATTTTCATCTTTGCTCCAAGGTAATCCAAGTGGGAGGCTTGTAACCCTACTGATAAATTCTGGGGTGATTTCCATGGTGAGACCTCTGAAAGTCACAATGGCATGGGTCTTTGAGTGGGGTACCAAGGAAAGGGCAAACTCCTGAGCCACTTCTTCATCAAACCCTCAAAATTTTTTGAAAAATGGCATCCAATTGGCTCTGGTGAAAATGGCTACTACATTGGGATGTTCATGGAGCCTGACTGAATTTGTGGGTTCCTTTCTCATGAATCCCCCTATCATTTTGCTTGCACCCTTTTTGGAACACCCCAGTTAGAGAAGGAGACAAGAATTTTTGCAAAAATAGGAAATAGAGAAAAACTGTGTTTTTTTTTTAAGAAACAGGCATAATTTTTTTAATGAAATTCCTCTTCTTTTTCAAGCTTAATTCTTCCTTAAAATTACATCACTCTTTGCACATATGAATATCCAAGGTGGGTTTGTACAGAGCCTACCTCTTCAAGTCCGAATTTGAGTGGAAACCCCATGTTTTCCCCTGAAAAACTGCTTACTGCTCCTCTTGTATAACTGGATGTAGGTTCTCCTGTAGAACCTGTTACTGCTCCTGCAGAACTTGATAATGCTCCTATAGAATGTCGATAGGAGGAGGAGGACTGAAAACGACAAAGAATAATGGTTTTGAGGCTATGGAGGTGGTATGGAGCTTGCTACAGCTACGGGGATGATGATGAAATGGAAACAAAGGTGGTGGAGGAGTTCGAGGGGGAGTACTTATGTCTATTTTGAGATATTTCTGGCAATGATGCGAGTTGGCAAAAAGGGTACATTGCCATTATTCGGACCGTTGGTCCCCACTACTGTGTCATCATGACTCCCCCTAACTTCTGCCCGCAATCACTTCCCATCATTTTCATCGGAGTTTATATGCCCGCCACTACCTGTCTTTTGGATTTTCTATGAGTTAACTAGGCACACATGTGGTGGGATCTTCGGATGAGCGCAATCAAACTAGATGAGGGTGGCCAGTTAACTGGCCACCTTTATGGTTTAACCCTAACCATCTCATTTGTTCCTACAATTTTTGAATTATACAGATGCAATAGAGGAGAGGGTTAGACACTTACCTGCAGGTCGAATGTTCGTGTTGCGGTGCTGCTTGGTTCTATTGCTGCTGCATGCTCGGATTTCAGTGTTGCATGCCTATATCCCTTCTGCTATATGCTTTTTGCTCGATGATATGTGGCTTGTTTATTTTGTACAGGTACCCTTTAGCTAAATTTTTCTTTGGACATCCTCTGCATTCCTGTGGTTGCACCTATTTTGCTGTTGGAGCTTAATTTTAAGGGGATTAGCTGCTACAGGAAATCTTATAGGAGCTCCTGTAGATGCTTCTCCCTCTAAAATTTTTAGCTAATTCTTGTGCTGGGAGCTGTGAGGATGCTACTAAAGATACTGATGGCAATGGAGAGGTATTTGGTAAGCTACAAGTGAGTTGTGGAGGTGTTGTTCTTTTTATTTCCTTATATTTTTTTTTAATTGGTTTCTGAGTTTTTTCTACAGGCAGGAAAGATATTGATGGAAATGAGGTGGTGCAGGTGTTGGATGGAGGGTTAGGATGGTGGGTAACTGTAGGATGGCCTACATGCTCTCTATGAAAATCCCCAACTCCTCAAACTGTTTTTTAATTGCTATTTCGAGCTCTCTGTGATTTCTACAGGAGCCTCTTATAGAACACACAGGGCCTCCTGTAGGATACATCGTCTTCAGAAAAAAACACAGAGAGGTGGAAGAAAGGTCGGGAGTGATGGAGAAGAGTGTAGAGGATGTGTAATATGCTTTGTGGCATCTCCTTTTTGCTTCCTGTGGTCCTCCTGTAACCTGCAATGCATTTTAAAAGTCAACTTCCTCTTCCTGTTTCTCTGTTTTTTTTTTTTGAAAAGACAACTAGGGCGCCTCCAAAAGGTTTTCACCCTACTTGCCTGCCCTGGGCACATCCAAGGGAGGTTTTCACCCAAGGATATTATTCTCTCTCTTCTTTTTTTTTGTCATCACTAGGCTACCTCAAAAGAGGTTTTCAACCCAATGATGAGACTCAAGCACCTCATAGAGGTTTTCACTTGAGTCCTTATTATTTTTTCTTTTTTTTTTCTCAGTGAGTGGGTGGAGTGGAGGCTAAGACCTGCTCCACTACCAACACTATCTTATTCATATCTTCAATGAAATCTCGCTTGGAGAGGGGCTTCTTGTAAATTTTCAACCTATGTCCATTGACAAGCATGGGGATAGCTTCCTCATCAATGGTTCTGATCAAAATTGAACCATTGTCATTGCTTTTTTCTACAGTGTAGGGTCCCAGCCATCTTGTTCTCAGCTTGCCTTTGAAATCTTTATACTTTGAGTCATAGAGCAATGCCCAATCTCCTTCTTGGAATTGCTTCTCCTTGATATTTTTGTCGTGCCATATCTTCCTTTGAAGTTGGACTACCTCTGTGTGGAGAAGGGCCTGCAATATTTGTTCATCCAATCCATTGAACTGGAGTAACCTTTCCCTTTGTGCATGGCTGAGGTCTAGGTCTAGTTGAGCTACCATCCTTAGTGTATTGTATTCAAATTCTATTGATAGCAAAGCCTTCTTCTCATAGACCAGTTCATAGGGTGTGAACCCAGTGGTGGTCTTCCATGTGGTGTTGTAGGCCCAGGTGGCCTCAACCAATCTATCTACCTAATATTTTCTGCTGCTGCTCACTACCTTGGTCATAATTCCTTCCAAAGCTCTGTTAGTGACTTCCACCTGCCCATTGGCTTGTGGATGGTAAGGGGTGGAAGTCCTGTGCTTGATTTTATGATGTGTGAGCAGGTCTTCAATCAAATTGGAAGTGAACTGACTGCCTTGATCTGTAACCAGTTCTCTTGGATACCCGAACTTATAGAAGATGTTCTCTCTTAAAAACTCAGCTACTTTTTCCTCTGTTTCTGCCTTGATTGCTTTTGTCTCTGCCCATTTTTTTAGGTAATCAGTGCACACAATGATGTATTGGCTTTTTTTGAAGGAGGGTTGATAGGACCCACAAAGTCCATGCCCCACTTCTCAAATGGCTTAAAAGTCACTTGAGGTTGCATGGGCATCTAATCCTTTGGAGTAGGTTTCCCCATCCTTTGGCACTGATTGCATTAGCTAGTATATCTCTTCACATCTTGATGAAGAGTGGGCCAATAGTAACCTGCTTGCAAAATTTTGAAGGCAGTCCTTTTTGCTGCAAAATGGCCTCCACAAGGCCCGTCATGATAGGTTAGGAGAATGTCAAAAACTTCCTCCTCCCTGACACATATTTTCAAGATCTGATTTGGGCCGAGTTTGAATAGATTTCCCCCAATCCAAGTGAAAGGGGCGCTTTTCCTCACGATATTGCTCTTCTCTTTTGAGGACAGGTGTGGTGGGAACTGTGCTGAAACCAAGTAATTTTCTATATCAGTAAACCATGGAGAGAGTATTGAGATAGCAAATAGGTGATCATCTAACATTTAATCATCCACCATTCCTTCCTCACCTGCAGGCAAATCTACTCTAGACAAAAATTAAACAACAACATTTTCTTTACCAGGCTTATCAATAATGGTTAAATCAAACCGCTGCAGTAAAAGCAACCATCTAATAATGTGAGCATTTACATCTAGTTTATTCATTAAATATCTAATTGCAGCATGATCGGTGTGTACAAAGGTTTGATAGCCTGTGATGTAATGTCTAAATTTATTTAAGGAGTGCACTATAGCTAGGAGTTCCTTCGCGGTTACCGTGTAGTTTAACTCTGCCTTTCACAAACTTTTACTTATAAAGTATATGGAATAAGCTAACTTTTCATCAACTTGCCCTATGGCTGCTCCTTTTGCTTTGTTCGAGGCATCTATGTGAATGTGGAAAGGTAGGGCCCAGTTTGGGCCTCTCAAAATTGGGGCAGTCACAAGTTTGCTTTTCAAGGTATCTGGGGCTTCTTAACAGTTTTCAGTCCATATGAACTTGACATATTTTCCCAAAAGACTAAACAATGGAGAGGCTAACTTATTAAAATATTTAATGAATCTTCTGTAATATCCTACTAAGCCTAGGAAACTTCGGACATCTCTCAACTTTTGAGGAGGTGGGACCCTTTGGATGATAGTAATTTTGTTGGGGTCCACCTGCAATCCTTGTTGGGATATTGCATGACCTAGCATAGTCCCTTCAATCATCAAGAATTCTCATATTTACAGACTGAGGGACAGGTTCATTTCAATACACACTTGTCCAAAACTTTTCCTAGGTTCGATAAAGCTTCCTGGATGTTAGAACCATAAGGAATAAAATCATCCATATATATTTCCACTGCATTATGAACCAGTTCAAAACATATACTCAATACTACTCTCTGGAAGGTGGCGGGAGCATTGCACAAACCAAAGGGAAGGACCCGATATGCAAAGATAACCCAAGGACAAGTGAAAGTGGTCTTATCTTGGTCTTCCGAGCTGATTTGGATTTGATTATACCCACTGAACCCATCTAGGAAGGAGAATTTTTTTCCCCACCAGACCATATAACACTTGATCTACGAAAGGCAAAGGAAAATGGTCCTTTTTAGTGGCCTTGTTCAGTTCCCGATAATCGACACAGATTCTCCACTTACCATTTTTCTTTGGCACTAGCACCAAAGGAGAGACCCATTCACTGTCAGAGATGGTGTAGATGAATCCTACATCCAGTAACTTCTGCAGTTCTTCCTTGAAAATGTCTTTAAGGGCTGGACTCATCCTCCTTTGAGGCTGCCTGACTGGTTTGCAATCTTCCTTAATGTAAATGTGATGAGTAGAAACTGAAGGGTGCACTCCCTTCGTCTCCTTATAGCTCCAGGCGAAGGCATCTAAATGTTTTCTCAATAAGCTACACAGTTCCTTCTCCTGGGAGGTGGATAGGGATGAGTTGATTTTCAAGGTTCTTTTTGGGCCGAACTCTATATTCTTGTCACAGAGAGAAGTCGGTTCAGCCCCACAGAGATCAATTAAGGGATTGTCTTGGGTTTCTTTCACTAGATCTTCTAATGGAAAAATATTGGGGGGTGGATTCTGAATTAAATTTTCAATGATATCATCCTCATCCTGCGATTTCCCTCCCATGGCAATTTCTACTGCACATAGTGGTGCAGAATAGACTTCATCTTCACCCTCCTCCTCCAACTAGAGAGCTAGATCATGTTATAGCAGGGGTTGGGCAGGAGGGTATAGGATTACTTGTTTAGACATATGCCCGTTCTTGATTGTCATGTTCCCAGCTCGACAGCTGATGTAGGCATCTACAGTAGCCAACCAGGGTCTTCCCAGGATGAGAGGATACCCAGTGAGCTTTGCCTTCGGCTGGAGAACTAGGAAATTGGCAAGGTACTCCCAAGAATCAATGGAGACCATCACATCCTCCACAATCCCCTCAGGGGTCACGGTGGAGCGGTCTGCTAGCTGCAGTACTATCATGGTCTTTCTCAAGGAGCCCTGGAGGTTGAGTTTGAGCATGGTGTCCTTTGTCATCACATTAATGGCAGCTCCCAGATCAATCAAGGTATGTGGGATCATGGTGCCATTGATGTGGACATCAACTACTGGGCTTCCAGGGTCTAGATATTTCGGACAGATTACCTACCCCAACATTAGGTCAGACAGTTGTCCTATGACATTGATGGTTGGGGCATCTCTCTTGCGCCTGCCTGGATGCCTGAAGCACTTCTATTTGATCATCTTATTGTATATGGGCACATCCTTTATGGCTTGTAGAAGTGGTATCTTTACACATAACTGTTTCAATTCTCCCAGAAGTTCAGTTTCTTCTGGAGTGGGCTGTGTTGTTCCGGATAATCTCTCAGGAAAGGGTGGAATTGCTTTCGGTTCACTTTCCTCTTTATCTTCCTCAACCTCCTGAGGGGGAGGCTGGCTATCTGGGAGAACCTTCCCAGATCGTAGGTTAATCTCTTGAATCTCCACAGCATAGGTTGGGCATGATGGTTCCCCACTATATACTTGTTGAGCCTGTCTGTTGTTCGGGTTCAGGTTCGGTTGGGCAGGCATTTGGGGTTGCCTTGGTGGAGCAGGAGGCAATGGTTGTGGTTGAGCAGGTGGTGGAGGCAAAAGAGCGGGAGGAGAGTTGTACTGGGGCCTCCACCCCTGATGAGATGCATTCCACTGAGGTTGTGGCTAAGCATAGGAGTGAAATGAATGAGCGGCTGGTTGGGCATGATATTGAGATGGATATGACCAAGGAGGAGGTGTGGACCAGGAAGGATGAGTAGGGGGACCCCAAGAAGGTATGGAAGTGGCTTGACTGGGGTTGTAGTATGCCTGAGATGTCCCTTGCATTCCCTGCTAGTATGGTCTAGGTCCATGCAGTCTCCTTTGGTTCATGAAATAGAGTGGTTTAGTGGCTCCTTCGGCCCCTTGGTATACAAATTTAAGTCCGGGTAAGGAAGGGCACTT
Source organism: Pinus tabuliformis (assembly GCA_031772625.1). Lineage (NCBI taxonomy): Eukaryota > Viridiplantae > Streptophyta > Pinopsida > Pinales > Pinaceae > Pinus > Pinus tabuliformis. The sequence goes on along the minus strand of CM062810.1, from coordinate 660,645,634 downwards.
ATCTGTAGAATGATCTTCTTCACAGACTGAACAAACCTCTATAGAGTTCAATGGACATTCGTTCCTAGGATGCCTTCTGGTGCACCTAGGACAAAAAATGGCCAAAGCCCTCTCTACTTCCTCTTGTTTCCTTTTGATATGCAAGGTATCCATTTGCATGGCAAGAGTCTGTAGCATCTCACTCTTGAAGTCTTCCAGCATGTTTCCAAGTTCACCTTTAAGGGATGAACTGGATGAGGAGGTACTGGCTGTGGGTTGACTCCCCCTACCTCTCTTTCTGGCTGCCCTAGAATGGTTTCTAAAAATAGTCTTTATGTCTTCATAAGGTAGTTGGTAGATGTCTCCCCCAGCCAGTGAATGGAGGGTGTCTAGAAGGTCTTTCGGAATTCCTCTGAGCAGGACCAACTTTAGAGATTTGGGGTCAAGTGTGCGCCTGGCCCTTTTATAACTAAACTGGAACCTTTCTTCATAATCTTCCAAGGATTCATCACTTCCCTGGTCATTCAGAAGATTTATTCCTTGGTATCTTTTGACCTACAGTAGTCTCGATATTTGTTATTAAAGGCTTGTTGCATTTGAGCCCAAGTTGTGATGTTTTTGCCAGGTAACCCCATGAACCAGCACAATGCTGCATCCTTGAGGGTGGAAGGAAACAACTTCAACTTCTACTAATCTTCTGCATAGTCATAGGTTCAACAGATAACAACAAACTCAAACAAGCAGGTGTCAGGATCTTCTGTAGTTAATCCATGGAAGTGAGGTAGGGCTGAAGGGCTTATATTCTTCATTTTAGTGTCCCCATTGGTCTCTCGGATGGGAAAGGTACCCTCTACTCTTTCTCCATTACCCCTAACGTTTTTGTTCTCAGTCATTGTCTCAGGAGGGATGTTTTCTTCTTCTTCTTCCCCTATAGGTTCTTCAAATATATCTGGTTGTTCACCTAAAGGTTCTTTTGGATCACTGCCACCGAAGAAGAGAGAAGGGTGGCTTTGTGATGTGGTGGGGGTGTTGGGTAAGAATTTTCCTGAATTATCTTTGTTCCTACGAGGCATGAAAAGAAATATTTTTTGGGTGATTTTTGTTTTTTCTTCTTATACCTGCAAAACTGAAATTGATTGAACAAACAAATTGCAACTACTGAAATGAACCTGCTGAAAGGAATTTGCAGAATTGAAATGAAAGCAAGGAAATGACTAATCTACTTTTGCTAAAATGGGAATTGCAGAATTGAAACGACTAATCTATTTTTGTTGAAATGGGAATTGCAGAATTGAAATGAAAGCAAGGAAATGCAGAAATTGAAGGAAACAACTACTCTATTTTTGCTGAAATGAACTACTTAGCAGAACGTTGTAGTAGAAAATAGAAGAAAATAAGTAATCACAAAATACTCTTACACTTCCCCGGAAACAGCGCCAAAAATATGGTGAACACCAGTATCGCAACAATAATGCTGCAACTCCTGGGGCTTCCTACTTTACTTTTATCAACATGGTAGTTCGTAACAAACTTGGAAGTGACAGTGCTGTATGCACAAGTACTAGTTCTTACTGCAGGCTGTCACTTGGTCAGCTGGTGCAAGATCACTAGGAGCTCAAGCCAACTTCTATGAATTCCATAAGAAGCTTTATATGTGATGAAAGAAAGAAAATCTTACTCTACAGAGGCTACTCTACTTGCAGAAAGAGAAGGAAGACTGAAATGTGAAGTAACCCTAGCAAACCCTAATTAACCAACTAACCCTACTTTTGCAGAAAGAGAGATGAAAAACCATAAAATGAATGCCATTACCTACTTAGGAAGTAAACAACATCTATTCAAGCTATTTCTAGAAGGAAATGAGAAAAAAACATCTTTTTGGGTTTTTATGTATTTTATGTGAAATTGTCATGCATGTAATTTATTTGCTTGTGGATGTGGTAGCGATTAGGTGGCGATGGAAGGCGACTTTGGGATTTGCATAGGTGTAGGAAGGTGTGGAGGGGCCCTAGGAGGCCTTTGGTAGCCTTCTGGAGGCTTTCCCTACAATCAGACTTCAAAAAGTCACCTACAGGAAATTCTACAGGAGGTTGCAAGGGATCTACAAGAGGTCTAAAGGAGGATCTACAGGAGGATGCCGCAGGCTATTTTAGAGATTTTAAAGGTGGGAAAATGGTTGGAAAGGGTAGCTGAAGGCTAGAAGGATGTGTTAAGGTGTCTGAGGTTCGTCAAGGAGGATTAGGGAAGAGAATGATGGTTGGATTTGTTCAAGGGACGAGAGGAAAGTTTATGAGAAAAGTGTAGAAAATTAGGGCAGATTTATGAGGGGCTGTGAATGACCTATGGAACATGTAGCAAAGAGAGATGGTGATGGCTGATTTATTGACTTATTATGAACAAAGATGTATTGCAAGAGAACTGCAAATCAAACTCTAAAACTGAGCAAGCAAAGAAACTAGCTACACCAAAAAACAAAACTGTATCTCATGTTAACCTAAATTCTGATCTAGGAAAATAAAATGCTGAACAATGCTATATGGAAAGGAAAGCATGGAAAGAGATTTATTGCAGAAACAGAAATGAGCATGGAAAAATGGATCTGAAGCAAAGCATTAACCTCTAAACAAAACTATAAGAAATTGCATGGAGAAGGCAAAACTGTGTTTTTGTGGCAGCAAGAGGGTCTTGACCTCAGCTCATGGTCCCAAAGGGAGGAAAGGAGGTCAAGGCTCTATTGATGGCATTTTTGTATCTTTCTCCTAACACTATTTAACCTACTTCAGCAAACTGAGATGGAAACAACTATGTAAATCACCAAAAGCAACCTATTCTAACCAGGAAAGAAATCTATCTAACTGCAACTAATTCATAAACTGCAACAAAACATATAAATACAAAACAAGAGGTGCTGGGCAGCTTGGGTTGGGCCCTAACCCAAGAGATTCAGCCCTCTGAGGTAACTCAGTGCTAGCTCAGAAAATATTTCATCTTCATTATCAAAATAATAGTCACATTACATGAAACTGTCCACAAAAGTAAGCTCGAAATGAGCTGAGCAAAAGCTGCAACAAAAGTGCGAAAATTTGACTAACATCCAACAACCTAATGAGGCCCTAGGCCTCTCTATTTATACAACTGGAACTCCCAACAGTTCTCCTAAAATCGAGGAGGCTTGGCTCCCAAGACTTGAGATAGACAACAATTACTCTTCACTTGCTCAATTGCCTCTTTGATGCATTGATGTGGCTGCTTGTGCTCCGAGCTTTCTGAAGGAGGATTTGAAGTAGGGAGTCATCAATGAGGGGGACACTCTCCTATAAATCCTCTCCCTTGTCTTCCCTGAATATTGGCTGCCAAATGCTCATTAAACCTTTGACTTTGTCTCAAAATTGTCCAAAAATCTGCATTAAGCACACATTAGACTTCAAGGCATAATGACCAACCCAACTCACTCTATTAGCATAAATATAATAAAAACATGCAATAAACTAATGAGAATGGTGGATTAAGCTAAGTTTGGAGGAAAAATGAGCCCATATAATTACCCATTTCTGGGGCTCATCAGTTTTTCTCATGGAAAAGTAAAGTTGAAGTTGCAAGGTATAAGGATTAGAACACTTCTGGGTGTTCTACATATTCCTGCATTGGCTAGAAATTTGATTCATGTATAAAGCTAGATGATGCAGGTGTAAAAACAATTTTCGAGAAAGATACCTGTAAGATGGTTCAGGGAGCATTGGTATTCATACGTGGATTTCAAATTGGAACTTTGTACAAGCTTTAGGGTAACACTATTATTGATGGGTGCAATAATTTTGTGGTTCCCGAAAATGGATCAGAAAATCTAGTGGTCTCTGGAGAAAAGACCGTGCTATGGCATCAAAGTCTTGGAAATATTAGAGAGAAGGGCCTTTGAATACTTCATGGTAATGGTATGGTATAAGGTATGTCTAATTTCTCTCTAGATTTTGATTTCTATAAAAATTATGTATATGGGAAGAAGAATCGGGTGAGTTTCCCCTCTGGTACTAAGATGGCGAAACAAATATTAGAGCTTATGCACAATGATGTGTTTGGAACTTTGTCAGTTCCATCACTGGGTAAGTTTGTGTACTATGTATCATTTATAGATTACTTCTCAAGCAATACATGGATATATTTCCTCAAGAAGAAATATGAAGTCTTTGACGGGTTTAAAAAATTTAAGGTTCTGGTGAAAAACCAGACAAAGAAGAAGATAAAGGCGCTGAGGACAGATAATAGTGGAGAATTTTGCAAGAAGGAATTTGAAGAGTTATGTAAGAAGTGTGGTATAGCACGACAGAAGACTACTCCATACACACCTCAGAAAAATGGAGTTGCAAAAATAATGAACAAGATGTTGATGGAAAAGGAAAGAAGCATGCTCAGTGGTGTTGGGTTAGGACAAGAATTTTGGGCAAAGGCGGTGGAGACTACACATTACTTGGTTAACAGATCACCTTCATCAGTGTGGAGGAGAAGACTCGAAAAGGGGTATGGACTGGTAAGAAACCCTCTCTTTCACATATGAGGGCATTTGGATGTGATGCACATGTGCATGTTCCAAAGGAGCAAAGAACCAAGTTGGATAGTAAATTTGAAAGGTGCATCTTTATTGGATATAAGGATGGTTTAAAATATTATAAGCTTTGGAAACCAGAAACAAGGAAGGTTATGTACAGCCGTGATGTGGTGTTTACAGAGCTGAAACATGTTATTAAAGGCGAAGTCTTACCAAAGGAAGCTGAGAAGATATAGTTTGAACTCAAGGAGGAAGAATGATACTCTACAACAGAAGAGGAATCAGAAGATGAAGAGCCACAAACTCCACTTATGAGAAGATCAGTTTGAGAAAGAAGGTAGCCATAAGGTATAGTCCATCTGATTTCTGTTCAAATTTGTCTTTATCTATTACTGATGATGATCCTAGAACTGTGAGGGAAGAAATATATTGAGAGGATGGAAAAATTTGGAAAGAGGCCATGGTTGATGAAATGGCATCTTTGCACACAAATGAGGCTTAGGATCTGGTGGAGTTGTCGGCTAGAAGGAAACCCATTGGCAGAAAATGGGTGTTTAAGAAGAAGATGAATGTAGTAGGTAAGGTGGAGAAATACAAAGCTCAGTTGGTAGCAAAAGGTTATTCTCAGGTGCGGGGAATTAATTTTGGTGATATTTTTTCTCTTGTTGCCAAGGTAGCTTCTATTAGATTACTTTTACCTATTGTTGCTACTTTTTATTTTGAGGTAGAAAAAATGGATGTGAAAACAATATTTCTTCATGGGGATCTGGAAGAAGAGATCTACATGAAGCAACCTGAAGGCCTTGCGGTGAAGGGTAAGAAATAACTGGTATGCAAGTTAAAAAAGTCTTTATATGGGTTAAAACAGTCACCGAGGATGTGGTATCAGAAATTTGATACATTTATATGGAGACTTGGCTTCACCAAAAGAAAAGCATGTCACTATGTGTATTTTAAATTAATTGGTGACCATGTCATTTATTTGGTCTTGTATGTGGATTTGAAGCCTCAATTGTCCTCCAAATTCGACATGAAAGATATTGGTGCTAAAAACTATATTTTGGGCATGGAAATTAAATGAGATCAGGAAAAGAGGAAGCTCTAGTTAAATCAAAGGAACTATGTCGAGACAATATTACAGAGGTTTAATATGCAGGATAGTAAACTGGTGAAGGTTCCTATTCCTGTAGGTGTAAAGTTATCTGTTGAACAGTGTCCCAAGACACAAGAAGAGGAAGAGGACATGTTTCTTGTTCCAAATTCAAGTGTAGTCGATAGCCTAATGTATGCAATGGTCTGTACTAGAACAGACATTGCACATGCAATGGGAATATTGAGTAGGTTTATGTCAAAACCAGGGAAGGAATATTGGACAGAAGTGAAGCGGGTTTTTAGGTATTTGCGTGGAACTAGTGATTATGGTTTGTGCTACCAAGGAAGACTAGCATTGGACAGAGTTTTGGACATTCGTGGCTTTGTTGATGCAGACTGGGCTGGAGATCTGGATCAGAGAAGATCTACAAGTGGGTATGTGTTTAACCTATTTGGAGGTGCAATCAGTTGGATGAGTAAGAGATAGTCTGTAGTGGCCCATTCAACTACAGAGGTAGAATATATGGCAGCCACTCCTGCAAGCAAGGAAGCAGTTTAGTTGCAGAGATTTTGTTCAAGAATGGGGTTATTAAAGCGAGCTATGAGGATAGACTGTGACAACCAAAGTGAAATTTTCCTGGCAAAGAACCATGATTATCATTCAAAGACAAAGCACATTGATGTTTGGTATCACTTTGTGAGGGATATGGTTGAGGAAAAAAAGGTGTTTTTGGTAAAGGTGGACACTTTGAAGAATACTGCAGATGCATTGACAAATTCTATGAGCACTGAGAAGTTCTCTTGGTGTAGAGAAATAATGGGCATTGATGGGCTGGATCAATGACTAAGCTCTCATGTGGCCCCCTGTAGAAAGAAAACAATAAGTGGGAAAATGTTGGGTGTGTGTTATATGCTTTCCACAACTACCCCACATGTGGTGGGTGTTACCGGGAAAAGTGTCTATTTAGAACTGCTCTATCCCACTAAGGTGTGACAGCTGCCTTAGAAACAAACAGAGAAAAACTACTTTTGTATTTCCTTTATGAACTATAGATAGAGAGGAATAGAAAGAACCAACATGTGTCTTGCGCTAATCCTTTGATCCAATCCCTCTCTTCTTTGACAGCCTCCAGCTACCTGCTCCCTTACTTGCCCAGCTTCACCAAGTACCTGTAAGATCACAGAAGAGGAACACTATACAAAGACATGGATCTATATTCATAAACAACTTAGGATCAGATTTAAGTTAACCATACAAATGTAACAAGCATCAATGACACAAAAGCATGGAGGAAAAACTCAAATAGTTTTTATTGATAAACAAGAATAGGTCCAGGAGGAGTTACAACCGATGGTTCCTGACCCAACATCAACCTCCCAGCAAAGAATCCCCTCTTCACCTCCAACAAAGCATAGATCACCCAATACTCTGATGTTTGTCTCAAAACCAACAACAATTCCTTACAATGTGCAAAATTCCAGCCTCTGGATCTCTGGGATGAGGGATCCATATATAGATATGTGTAAGGAGGATGAGTCAGCTTGTGATTTGATTAGTGTCTTTTCTCTGTCAGTTCTTGCTTCCACTTGGAGACTAAAGGCCTCTTACTCATCCTTGGTTGAATTCAGTGAGGCAAGTGTCATAGGAGAAGATTCTGGAAGCTTCCATTGTCTCTCCACCTCACGGAATGCCACTGCCATTTGTCATTTTTCACCCAACGCGCCCTCATAGTGCATTTAGGTGCGTTGCAACGCACCTAGCCAGTGTATTTAGGTGCAATGCAACGCACCTAGCCAGTGGAGCAGCTGAAATGATCCTATTTTGACTTATTCTGAGCAGTTTCTGGTGGAGAACTTCTGGGAGAAGCTGTAATTTGTTGACCTTGTTCCTTTAGGGGTTAGAACAACACTTTTAGGGACTTAGGAGCCCTTGGTTTATGGACATTTCATGCTTGGAGTTGTAAGGCACAAAAATGTCTATAACAGTTGCCCCCTAAAGTATGAGGCCGTTAACCTTTTGGTGTCGGGTGAAATGCTTTATTATGAGGATTCGAAGTTCTTTCAATGCTAGGAGGAGACCTGTAATAAGATACAATACAATACATTATCTTCATACTGTTTTTCATGATCTAGCTGAGGCGGGCATTCCCATGCTCAACTTTATAAATTCATTTTCATGTACATAGGACAGACAATCGTCTGATTGTAGACTGATGATTCTGATAGAGCCACCATCCTTTTGGTAGGATGATTATCTGTGCTGCAATGTTGTACATTTAATGTCTTTATTTCCCTGAATATATATCGCAGCCCGGATGGATGAAACTAGATCCGGGGTCTTCAATCTCGTCCGATCTTCACTCGAAGTACAAGTCGATCCATGTGAGAAATGTTTTGAAGTCGAACATGGAAAGACATCGCTTGATTACCAGTCAATGATGTAAACTGTTAACAAGCGCGAGAGGAATCACCGATAATGATAATGACCCTCAAGGTACTACAGTACAATTCACGTGGTGTGAATAAAGGACTTGGTGTCAAACACCACGCAAAATCTTTCGGTCGAAGGCCATTGATGTAAACCTGTCGCTGGAAGTGAGAAACTTGCCATTGAGGCATGCAAGCTTCAAAGTACTGAATGGGGTGTTCCTAGACCAACTTTTTGGATAATGAGCTGATGTCGACAAGAAGTGATCCGTAAAAGGAGGGCCTTAATGAATCCCACATTAATGACACGGAACGGATCAAATGATTTTGATGGAGGTGAAAACGATCTGATGATATACGGTTCAGGGTGGCGGTCATGAAAGAATGGAGTATAATGTATGGTACTGGGTGAGACACAGGTGGCTTCTCTGGATGACTTCTCTTGAACATGTCAGCGACACTGATGTGATGGATTGGTAGCATTAACCCCAAATGTGGATGGTATGGTGTGACCATGGCGATGTGACCGGTGAATGAAACAACCCAACCCGACTCGAACACGGAGTGGAAGTGTCATGTTCAAGAGCGACTTGCTACCAATAAAGATTCTTTGAGTTTTCTTCCCAATTTTTCCCCAGTCATTGCTGACCAGTACCTCTTTATTTTTTTCAAGCTTGAGGAGGATAACATATGCTTGTTCTATAATTTTCCCTTTGGGCAAACCCATCGCTATGTTTTAACGAGCCTAGCGATAGTGAAACTCATTCTCGTCTAAAGACAAGTTTGTCGCTATTAATCTTTTTAACGAGTTTAACGACAAAGATAACTCGGTCCTTTTCAATTTTAGAGAGTCTGAAAAGGTACGTAAAGGTAACTCCAAAATTCCTTTTTCGTCATCTAATCCCTTAAGTCCGAAAAAGTATAAAACAATACAGAAGGGATGAATTTTTGATAGTTTTAACGAGCCGAACAAAACAAGCGCTCGATCTTTTTGTGCAATAATCCCTCAGGTCAAAAAATATTAAAATCTAGAGGAGGGATAGCACTTCCTGTCCCTTTAACGAGCTGGAAGGCCAAGGACTCGGCAATCTTTTCATATTTTACGAGTCAGTTGAAAAGAGCTTAAAGAAGACTCGTCTTTTGAGGAACGAGTGATAAAAGGGGTAGCAGCTGATTCCAGTTAAGGTTTGGAATTTTCCAATCACGGTAGTGTCACAAGGATGGCTAGTGAAATCACTCTTCATAGCTGTTCCTCAAAATGGGTAAACAATCAAGTGGAGGTGAATGATCGGCCAATGAAAAAGTGGAGGTGACGGTGCAAACACGACCAAGGTTTTAATGGCTGAAGTACTACATTCACGGTGGTTATTTACCGGGGAATAGTTCATTTTTTAATGAGCTTAAACGCGGGTGGAAACATTTGCTCATGTCTTATGTTTATTTTTTAACGAGCTTGAACTATGTGCTAAAACTGCTTGATTAATCCAGTCGTATGATAAGAATGTCTCATATAAAAACGGCAACTTTTAGAGTTTTGCCCCACATCCTTTCTTTATGCAAGTTAGGAAACAACCAATCCAAAAAACAGATAAATGATCGCTCTTTGTTTGCACTCCAAAAGGTTTGCATGCCCCCAGGTATAAAACAGAGTTTCAAGGTCACCCTCTATTCGAGCTGACAAAACATTTGTTTTATCAGGAAGGGTATACCTCTTACAGGTTACCCAAAGATTGTTCTATTCACGGCGCAAACAAAACACTTCTTTGGCAATGTCTACCGAAATAAACAAAGGTGAGCGGATGGTATAGTGTGACCATCCCTGACATAACTTTGACAAGAGGATCTTGTTCCAGTCCAACTCCCTCTTCCACTCACGGACGGGAGTACGGAGGTCATATTCTCTCGCGGAAACCTACCTTATACCCGAAGTTTCCCTGCCGAAGCAGACCAGGATGCATGCCCCCTGGGTTTCAGTCATATCCCTCCGAATTACTCGCATTCATCGGGAGGACGAACTGGATATTGAGACATTTCTTGCGTGAAAAGACCATTCAGGGATGGTATATGACTATTTGCTCTGTATGATCCGGGAAATGAAAGCTGGTCCACGAGCTTGACCACTCTTCCTTCGTGCGGAAAACACATTACTCTAAAGAGTGAGGAGACAATTGCTCCCATGCAATAAATATAGTCTCGTCCAAGGAGTAGATTGTAATCCAGGGGTCCTTGAACTACCATTACGTTCATGTGAACTGTTTTCCTTCTCAATGTTATGGGCACATCGGGAAGGATCCCTAAAGGTCGACTGGTTCCTTTATCAAAGCCTGTCAGATTTCTCATCTCAGGCAAAAGTGATGGTGAACCAAGCGCTTTCCAAGCAGTTGAGGAAAGGATACTCACAGAAGCTCCCTCATCTATGATGGTGCCAGCCATAACCATTCTATATATTTGAACGATAATTCAGAATGGTATGCTTGCTGGTAAACGGGGTCTGCCTAGTTGATTCCAGTCGAAGGAGACAACTAGGTTGCTTGGAGGTGGGACCGAATAGACGGCCAGGTACGGCTCTGACGAACTTCCTTCCTGCGGTAAAGGAACGGGTAAATTGCCCCCATGTTCATCGGAGTCTGTGTTTATGAAGAGAATTTGGACAGTGTCATCCTTGTTCTCTTCAGTGACTGTATCATCTGAAGATAAAACCTCTGAAGGCAAGACTGGGTCAACTGCCACCTCGACCTTTTGACTTTCGTCTAGTATGGATCCAGATGGTTTATCTTCAATGATAGGTGCTTCAGCCGACCACCTGAGCGGGCCAGCCGGATTTTCAACTAGTGACGGACTTGGGAAGAGTTTTTTATATCCAGGAGGAAGTCGTAACGGTGAAACTGGACGATCATCCAAAACTCTTTTAGCTTCGTCTAAGAAGGGACAACGGTGGACGGCATGATCGCCTTCACATAGTTTACAAGGAAATCTACATTTCCCTTCTTGTCCTGGGGCTTCACTTTCACTAGTTGATGGTGTGCTTTCAACATGATCATCAGAGGTTGACGACACCGGGTTGTGCAAACGAGGAGACCAGTCCCTTAATATCCGAGGGATGCAAGGACAATCTTTGTGAAAGTGGTCTCCTTTGCAAATGACACATGGCGATTTAGGCCTGGTCGGTGCAGTGTGTGGATTTTCGTTAGACGACACTCGTTTTCCCCCATTCGCCTTTGGCTCCTTCTTCTTCTTCTCTTTCTTCTTCTTTTCCTTCTTCTCCTTAGGAACTTGAATTTTGGCTTTACCAGCCCCATCAAGCGAAGAGGAAGGAGGAGAGGAAGAATTAGAGGAAGTAGAAGGCTGGTGGGCAACTATGGACTCATCTAATTTCTGATTCGATTGTTCAGGAATAGTGGTGTTCCGAACGACAGAGGTTGAGAAGAGCCATACAGGCAAACCAATTGTTAGCCCTGGAAGCGACAATGTGGTCATATGGGGCACACCAACATCTCCCCAAGAGGATAAGGGACTAGGATTTCCTCCAAGGGGAATTCCTTGGTTGGTAGACTCCATTTTCTCAACCCAAGATCAACGTAGGAAAGGGTAATGAATATTCCGTTTAAAATAAATTTTTATATGCTTTGACACAACTTGTTTTTTCAGTTTTTAAGAGTCGAGAAAAAACAAAAGATGACTCTAGTCTCCTTCGATTTTTAATGAGCCTGAAGTGACAAGTGCTCAGATGACCTTTTCCGTTAAGGAGTCTGAAAAGGAATGAAAGGGACTCCTCTGGAGATCTAGGTAGAGGGAGTACCAAACTAATCGCAAAACTGCAGAATACTTTTTACGGTACGGCAGTCAATCTTCCCGAATGGTGTGTTCAGTGCATTGCAATCGATAGGGCGACAAACACGGCTTCCTATGGATAAAGGACTTAAGGCTATAGGGGTCTCCCAAAATATACTCGACGGTACGTGGGAGCACAAGTCCGTACTGGCACTTATCGTCTCAAAGTGGAGGAATCACCCAACCATCAATGAGGACAACAATTACCAGGCTTTATGACGCCGGAATACGTCTCTAGCCTAGACCTCTAAATGTTGTGCATTAAGTTCCAAAGCGTTGTTAGATTCATTGAATTTATTTTAAGTTGATCTTGCTTATGAAGTTTGCCTTTTGGGTTCACCACGAGATGTAGATGTAATTCCTAAAATGCAATCTAAAGATGATAAACAAACTTTTATCTCTTTTGTGCAATGAAAATCCTAGCTACTAGAGGAAAATAAAGACACAATCTTTTCACAAAGAGCAAAGATCACACTGTAAATGCACTTTCCTAAATCAAGCCAAACAAACTGTCAATATGCAAATGCACATGCATGTATTTGTTTTCGACTTTCTTAGTATTGATGCTAAGAAGAAAGTTGATGTACAAATCTGAATTTTTTCAAGCGACAAATACAAACAAGCTTCTTTTCGAAATCAAAAGATAGAGACGATTATGACACCTTGCGATTTTGAAATGAACACTTGTACTTGACACTGGAAAATCACAAATTCAGACCAAAGCAATAGTAACAGTATAATCGACCAGCAATCAAACTTTCTCCTATGATCGAAATCGACACTTGCGACAGATCTAAATCAAAGGACGATAGTACGACTATTCTACTTTTGCAATGGAAAACTATAAACGACTCAACAAACACACAAAAACATCTACAGTTCTTTTGTACAAAGGAGGTGGAATAACAGCAAGGAAAAGGGGTTTTAAACAAACATATACTGATCACAGGCAGCAAAATTCAGAGATAGAACTGGAGAGAATGAAGCACAAGAACCTCAGCTGCATAGGGCTAGTCTGATCAGCGCACATGTAACACAGAGAAACTGCATTGCAGCGCAGGTTGCCCTTTCGGGAAGTGCGCTGAAATTCAGGATCTCTTAACAGTACCTGCGCTGGGCCAGAAACGAGAATCTGTCCGGGTTCTGGGTCACAGTTTGCAGTTCAGTCTTTGGTTTTCGGCCGAGTAAAAGCAATCAGTAATGCACAATCAGGGGTAGATCTAAGGAGGGTCTAAGAGCTATCACAAGGGCAATTAGATAGTTTGTGAATCAGTTGTTCAAATCATAAACAGATCCAGTGAATGGACTGAAGCAGCAAATGTCTACTTTTCATTTGTTATGGCAAATGCAGTTCGAATGCTACTTATAAGTTTATGAAACAAACAACAAAGAAATACACAAACAAACTAATTAGACATTCCCCAGCGGAGCCACCATTTTGTTACCGGGAAAAGTGTCTATTTAGAACTGCTCTATCCCACTAAGGTGTGACAGCTGCCTTAGAAACAAACAAAGAAAAACTACTTTTGTATTTCCTTTATGAACTATAGATAGAGAGGAATAGAAAGAACCAACCTGTGTCTTGCGCTAATCCTTTGATCCAATCCCTCTCTTCTTTGACATCCTCCAGCTACCTGCTCCCTCACTTGCCCAACTTCACCAAGTACCTGTAAGATCACAGAAGAGGAACACTATACAAAGACATGGATCTATATTCATAAACAACTTAGAATCAGATTTAAGTTAACCATACAAATGTAACAAGCATCAATGATACAAAAGCATGGAGGAAAAACTCAAATAGTTTTTATTGATAAATAAGAATAGATCCAGGAGGAGTTGCAACTGATGGTTCCTGACCCAACATCAACCTCCCAGCAAAGAAGCCCCTCTTCACCTCCAACAAAGCATAGATCACCCAATACTCTGATGTTTGTCTCAAAACAAACAACAATTCCTTACAATGTGCAAAATTCCAGCCTCTGGATCTCTGGGATGAGGGATCCATATATAGATATGTGTAAGGAGGATGAGTCAGCTTGTGATTTGATTAGTGTCTTTTCTCTGTCAGTTCTTGCTTCCACTTGGAGACTGAAGGCCTCTTACTCATCCTTGGTCGAATTCAGTGAGGCAAGTGTCACAGGAGAAGATTCTGGAAGCTTCCATTGTCTCTCCACCTTGCGGAATGACACTGCCATTTGTCATTTTTCGCCCAATGCACCCTCATAGTGCATTTAAGTGCGTTGCAACGCACCTAGCCAGTGTATTTAGGTGCAATGCAACACACCTAGCCAGTGGAGCAGCTGAAATGATCCTGTTTTGACTTATTATGAGCAGTTTCTGGTGGAGAACTTCTGGGAGAAGCTGTAATTTGTTGACCTTGTTCCTTTAGGGGTTAGAACAACACTTTTAGGGACTTAGGAGCCCTTGGTTTATGGACATTTCATGCTTGGATTTGTAAGGCACAAAAATGTCTATAACAGTGGGGTGGTAGCCACCCTTGTATGTTGTGCCAGGCGCAACATGGGGGTCACAGGGGGGCAGTTACCCCCCTGTCGGGGGGTATGAAGGGGGCACTAGCCCCCCTGCACAGGGTCCAACGCGCCCCGAGATTTTTTTTTTTGGACCCTATATTAGGTGGGCAAAACTACCTATTGTTTTGTGCATGGAATTCGCACATGGTTTTGATGGTTTTCTGTCCATGGTATTTTGTAGATCCCATCAAGGAAACTACGGTTATGTTCTAGTCCAGGGTTAATTGATTAAGGTTTATGGATGCTTCAACATGTATATATATGTATTGTAACATTGAAAGGAATATAATGAAAAATAAATCTGGTAGTCTCGGTTTTGTGATCCATGGGATAATCTGTGTATATCTATTTTATGTTTTATGCTCTCACCATTATTTATTTTCTATTTTTTGTTTTTTAGAATTCGTATGCAGGTAATTTATATACAGGGTTAAAACCTACAATATATGTGTATGTATGTGTCCATGTATCTATGTCATTGTCTATCAGGGTCATCAAGAATTTTTATTGTGGAGGAATGCTTACTTACACAGGCGAATGACATGAAGAGGTTCTTGGTCTTATGAAGAATTAATGGGGAGGAGTAGACCTGAAAAATATATGAGGTAAGTATCATGTGTTTATGAGTTGATATTATGTGATTATATTATGTCTATGTTATGGACAAGTTATACCAAGGGATACAACAGTGAAATGAAAGTAGTGTGGTCTGCGACATGCTAAGACAAGCATGGATAAGAAACTCGAAGCAAGGTTGCTTGGTTAAGATAATATGGTTTTGGATGTGTGAATTGTTGTGCACATGTTTCATATGAGATGATATGTGCATGTAGTATTGTGCGGATATTACATATGTAGTGCTAAGTATAGATGGTGCCATGTAGATGTTGGATATGCAGTGTTGTGTACATATGATGTTATGTACATGTTGGGTATGCAGTACTATGTACAGGTGGTGTTGCGTGTGTGTTGTACATGTGGCGCTACGTACATATGGTGTTGTGTGCATGATTGTACAAGTGTTGTGTGTATGTGGTGATGTGTACATGTTGTACAAGTGGCACTGTGTGCATGTGGTGTTGTGTACATGTCGTGCATGTGGCATTGTGTACATATGGTGTCACGTACATGTTGTGTGTGCGTTACTATTTAGATGTGGTATTGTGTACACGATGTACAATGGTGAAGTGTACATGTGGTGTTGTCTACACATTGTGCAAGTGGTGTTGTGTACATGTGATGTTGTGCAGGTGGTTGTAGTGTACAGGTGGTACATATGGTATTGGTGTAGATGCATGTATTGCATGGTGTTGTATGATGTGTGTAGTTGTATGTGTGTGATGCACACTATGTGTATGTGCACATGGTTGAGGAGAAGGCACAGGGTGTTTGTCTGGTGTGGCAACTGATCCAGAGTGCGTACGGAATAAAGACAATGGTAGAAGCTAAGGATTGATGAAAGGGTAAGTATCAACATTTTGTTGCAGTTTATTTATGCATGTAATTTATGACTATGGTATATGATGATTATATGTGATCTATGATTTTTCTTTTAGTGATGGTTACATGTGATTTATGATGTTGACCTATGATGGTTATGTTTTGAGCTAACCAGATGTGATATGTTTATACATGATGTTTGGATCAAATAATTAGTTTGACTTGTTGTGATAGGAAGCGAACATGATTGCAAGTGTACCTTATTGATGAACTACCAATGAGGTATGATTTGAGGTTATTTCAATTTATTTGAATCTAATGGAAATTATGTGCTTGGAACAGGAATGCATGAACATGCCCGGTTGGGTTGTTGAAATCGACTACAAGAATTAGCAGCAACAGTGAAAGAAATTGGAACTTGCATCAATATGTTGGTAGAGCACTTCAGGAGTAGGGCCAGTGTGGGACATTGGTACCCAATAGTGTCCAATGATTTCCATGAGCATGCTATGACTAGTATGATGGTTTTGAGGCAGGTATATTCTTTGATTTTTGTATGTTCAGATGTAAGGAAGCATTGCCAAGGGATGGATTAGCCGTGTTAGGGGATTTCGAGGAAATTGGAAGGTGAGTGACTACAAGGAAGGGGGGTGACCGGATTTCATGAGGGACTGCGTATTAGAGAAGGGAAGGTCACAGATACATTGGTTTTGGTCATTAGAATTTCCATATGGAATCAGATGCACATTTGGAGTGTGCCTAGGAATAATGAGTCGGTAACTATTCACTGAGAGGACAAGTGACGTAGGATTATAACGTTGGACATTGGATGCAACTTTGACTATGGCAGTGGATTCTGGACTTCTTAGGAAGGAGGTGAATCTTGGTACCACTTTCAGGGTGGAGGTGTGATCTTTTGGATTCCCTTGTTGATTGATACGGGGATCGTATCCTTTTATTTGTTGGCTTAGCAAATGTGCATATGTGTATATGTGGTTATTGAAAATACCGTAACGAGCTATTTTATAAAGCTCCTATATGTGGTATGTTGTCATGATGTTTTTCTTTGAGCAAGTCTTTCATTGTAAATACTGCAACGAGATAACTTATAAAGCTCCACGGGCAATATGTTTGCTTTTTAGTGGTTTTACTGCAGTCATGGTGTGGTTTAACACTGACGACGATGTTCCTCAAGGGGAAGGGTTTTGTAATAGCCTTGGTGGAAATTCCATGTAATGAAAGTAAATAAAGGCAAAACAAGACCATAGGTAAAGGACACATATTCCAAGCTGAATGTGGGCATCACTGGATGTGTGTTTTGGCTAAGGAAAATTGTGTAGGAATTTATAGGGTAAGTTCCTCAGATAGAACACCAAAGGACACCGATCACAAACAGATCACAGATCAATACACCAATATTATTGACATGGTTAAAACCCTCAAAGATGGAGACAGTCCACGACTTGAGCTGGCAAATTACCCTCCATGCTCTTTAAATAGAGATCATGAACCAATCGAGTGTCAAGCCACAGATCAAGTGTCGATAATACCAAGGAGAGAATTAACTGTCGGATCACTTCATGTCTAGAACATATCGTGACCGTCAGATTGTAAGTTACAAAAGTACATAGTAAAGGAACACACTTTACCTGAATCTACACTAGACCAAGTTATACTTAACTATTTCCTATGTGTCGGAATATCCTAACATCCCCCCTTAAGAAAAACTTGGGATATGATTGAAGGATGTAAAAATATGACACAATAGGAGAAGGAAGGAAGCATTAGAGCTTATCCCGCCTTAGTGACAACTTCCTGAACTCCAACCATAAATTGAAGTTTAGTAAACTTCACCTCTGTGAGAGCCTTTGTAAATATGTCTACAACTTGATCATTGGTTGAACAATATTGCACTTCAAGAACATGGTCATGACTAAGATTTCTGATGAAGTGCATGTGTAGTTCAATGTGTTTGCTACGCTGATGTTGGACTGGATCTTTGCATAGTTGAATGGAACTTTGATTATCACTCCAAATTGTAGTTGGATGTTGTTGTTGAAAGCCAAACTCTAACAGGATCTGATGAAGCCACAGGGCTTCCTTACTAGCTTCTGCGAAGCCACGATACTCTGCTTCTGCTGAAGAAAGAGAAATCGCACTTTGTTTCTTGTATGCCCATGTAATAGGTCCAGAACCAAGAGTGAACACATAACTTGTAGTAGACTTCCGATCATCAGGGTCACCAACCCAATCAGAATCAGTGGAACCAACCAATTGAGGAGATGCTTCTACACTGTAATGAATCCCAAAATGAACTGTACCTAAAACATAACGAAGTATTATTTTCGTTGTTTTCCAATGACTTTCATGTGGGTTTTGCATGAAATGAGCAATAAGGCCAACAACAAAGGAAAGGTCAGAACGAGTATGGGTCAGATACAAAAGTTTTCCTACAAGCTAACGGTATAAGGCAGCATCAACTTTAGGGGAGGTACAAGTGACTAAAAGTTTGGCTCTAGACTGAAATGGAGAAGGGGCTACCTTACAGTCTTCCATGTGAAAATGGCATAGAAGATCACAGGCATACTTGGACTGGGAAAGGGAAATACCTTCCTTGGTTTGTAAGACTTGTAGACTAAGAAAATAATGCAAGTGTCCTCAGTCTGTCATTTCAAACTTATTTTTAAGGCTGGACTTCACATGGTTTATAAGGTTGGGATCAATACCAGTAAGGATAAGATCATCAACATAAAGAACAATAATGATAAGATACTTGTTAGCTATGCTATACAAAAGGATAAAAAATGGATCCAAGACACTCCCAAAGTCTGCAAATCTGCTTAAAAATCATGCCAAGGGATCCATTCATGCTGTTGAAATCTCCATTTTTTTCAAAGGTCATCCACCGATAGAAATAGTTGTAAGAGTAGAGTCGTTGGAAGAGCGGAAATACTCTATCGGGAGGCCCAAAACACTTGAAAATCATGCAAATGCATTTCCGCAGGTTTAAAATGGGCATTGCACAACAGCCGTTAGATCTGGCCGATCAATGGCCCAGATGTAATCGGTGGATCGCATCGGCTGAGGCAAATCAGCGCAAACAATATGCATTGAGCGATTGCGATCAGCGATGCAATGTGGATCGTCGATTGCACGCGCAGATCAACGACCCACATCGCATCGCTATATCGCTATCGGCGGAGACCAAAGGGGCAGGGCCTTTTTGTATATGTGCGCGATGCGATAAGACCCGGACCCGATGGGTTTCATATGCAAAATGTATAATATTTCACGTCTGCCAAAGCCCATTTTCAATGTATTTTTGTGTGTTTTCGTTGTATAAACGAAATACAAAGGAACCTTGGGGCAGTGCGATATGCGACGGCGACCTGAAGGGCGGACCCGATATGACTCACTGCTCCCGTGTATAAAATTTCAAGTCCGCTTTCCACCTCCGATAGTGTATTTGCCTATAACTTAGTCTTTCTGCCTTTTGCGCTTCCCGATAGTGTATTCCTTCATCCGCCATTCATTCATTCTATCCAACGATAATCGCTCCTCCTGTGCCCACAAACTGACCGCACATTAGCTCGCAGGGAAAGTGGTTTTACCCCTGTCCCATCTGCCACGCGTCGCCCTCCTATTGCGATCGCGCTCCTGTGTACGAATACCCCCTGACTCCCGTAAGCGGTGCGAGGAATACCGCTTACCGCCCGTCTGCCAGTCCCCGCCGTTTATCTCCCGCGCTAATCTTCCGCCCGATAGCCGTCGGATCTGCTCGACCGCGATCCGACGGCCCATGTTTGTCTGTCCATATTTTCTCCCGATACCTCCTGTAAGCCAATCCCCGCTGTCCATCTGCCAGATCTGACGGCTCATAATCATTTTGCCTCCGTTCCACCCTATATTCCGTGCCAAGAGATCTCTGCCGTCCATCTCTATGATCCAACAGCCGATTTCCCTTCTCCATCCTTCCCAACTGTCCACGTCCATAACCATTATGTGCTCCCGAAAGACGAAGGTGGCCAGCTACCTGTACCCGGCGCAGTTAATCTTCAACCACCACATTCAACAAAAAGCATGGCCGAGAAGGAAAGGACCAACCTCGAGCAGTTAAACGCATTTATCAGTTATGGCGCTCCTCTCAGACAACACTCCACTTGCTCGAGAAGGACAGCAGAGGCTCCATCAGAGAATTAAAAGTAGTTGGTGGTCCATTATGACCCCTCCACGCATTGAGCAGCAGAATATCTTTGTAATCAAACTCTATATATACCCAACAAACAGATGTAATCAAGGTTGATGAATGTTATTCTGATGTAAGGTTCAACTTCTGGAGACTATAACTACTGTGATACCTGCAGCGTCTGGTCTTCATTTTCAGCTAATACAAGCTTCTTTTGCTGTTAATTGCTCACTTTCCACTTCTTCTTTGTTCCAGGTTGTGCCTGTTATGCATTTGTCTTGAATTCTTGATGTTTGGCATTAGAGGGGCTGTCATCCCACCTTTGTGTTAAAGTCTTGTTTATTTCAGTAAATGTATTATTCAGGTTTCTGTTTGCTTAGTGACAGAGAGCTGTCATCTTGTCTGTGCATTAAGAAACAGATTTGCAGACCTTTTTAACTAGTTGCAGCTGGCCATCACATGGTCTTGTGCATCTGCTGGTGTGGTCAGTATTCTCCATCTTCACCTACTCTTTAAACTGTGAGTGATTGGTGGTCTAAAGCCTTGTAGTCTGGGGGTGTTCACCCATGTCTGGGGTTAAGCATAGTAGAAGTGGTTATCAGGCTTGAATATGCATCATTCCTTCCATTCATCCACCATTTTCCAACATTTTTGTTGAGTTTGTAATTTTCTCGAGCATCTCTGATATACAACCTAGGAGAGTTTCTTGGGGTGATAACAATACTTACTTGCTTTCTTGGTGTAGACAGTATTGTCAAAATGACACCTAGAAAAACCAGTATCTAAAAGAAAGCTATCCATTTTGGCATACCAAGCCTGAGGGGATTGCTTGAGACCATAAAGGGATTTCTTAAGCCGACATACAAGGCTGGAATCTGTTTGTATAAAGCCAGCAGGTTGCTCCATATAGATTTCTTCATGCAAGTCCCCATGCAAGAAGGCAAATTTGACATCCATCTGATGGACTTCCCATTTGAAAGAAGCAACAAGGGAAAGAGCAAGGAAGATAGAGTTCATTTTGGCAACAGGGAAGAAGGTTTCAGTATAGTCAATGCCTTCAACTTGGGAAAAACCATCAGCAACAAGACGAGTTTTATGTTTATCAACTTTTCCATCTGGTCTAAACTTGGTTTTGTAAACCCATTTGCATCTAACAAGTCTTCGTCCCTTTGGAAGAGGAACAAGATCCCATGTATCATTAGTCAATAATGAACAATATTCTTCATTCATAACTGTGTCCCAATCTGGATGGCCTGAAGCTTATGCAAAGGTTTCAGGATCATAATTCGCTGAAGCTTGAGCCAGTAAAGAAGAGGCTCTATCGAATTGAGAACGTGTACGTCTCTGATTTGTAGGATCACCTGCAAAAGCCCCTACTGCATCCCGAGTAGCACAAACCCATTTTGGAAGCTGAGGAGCTGAAGGAGGATCCTGCGAAGGTGGGGGGGGGTTGTCATCCTCGCTGTCATCATCTGAAGAAGAAATGTTTTCAAAAGTAGAAGGGATAAAGAGAGGTGGCACATCCGCCGAACTAGGCTCATAGGCCGATATATTTTCAGCAAAATTTACATCTCTCCTAATGATAACATTTTTGGACTTAAGTGGAATAATTCTATTTCCTTTGACATCTTCAAAATATCCAACAAAAATACATTTTTCACTCTTAGGTTCTAAAGCTTTATGTTTCTCATCTGGAATATGGACCCATGCTTCACTTCCAAAAACACAAAAATGACTTACATCTCGTTTAATTGAGCTCCATGCTTCTTCTGGATGATATTCTTTAAAACCTTAGTAGGAGTGTGATTTACTATGTAATTTGCACAGTTAATTGCTTCTGCCCAAAAATTTAGACTAAGTCCTTTAGATTTAAGCATACAATTAGCCATTTCCTTTAAGGTGTGATTCTTCCATTCAGCTACACCATTTTGTTGTGGAGTATATGGAACAATGTTTCATTTGAATTCCATTGATGAATTTGTTGTTAATATATTCTCCGCCATTATCAGATATTAGCTTAAGAATTTTATGTCCAGATTGTTTTTCAACAAAGGCCTTAAAGGCCAAGAACATGTTAAATACTTCACTCTTGAGTTTTAAGAAGTATACCCAAGTGCATCTGGAGAAATCATCAATGAAAGTTAATAAATACTTGTAGCAAGAGAATGAAACAACTAGAAGTGGACCACATAAATCACTATGCAAAAGATGTAAAGGGGCTTAGGCATGCCAAGAGGCACATTTTTCAAAACTATCCCGATGATGTTTTCTGAGTACACATCTGGAAAAAACACCATCTCTGCAAGATACCATAGGAAGACATGTCACTATATTTTCTTTACATAGATTTTTAAGGGAGTGATAGTTTAAGTGACCAAATAGCTCATGCCAAAGTTTGCTCACTTCATCATTATAAGAAACAAATACCAAGGGAAGAGTTGATGACCCAAAGTTGTTAAACTTATACAACCTTGTAGAATCATCAACAATGCCAGTAGCTAAAATCTGTTTAGGATCTCTTAGGTCTTAAATTATAACATCATGAGGTGAAAATTCAACGGTTTTATCTTCACTTGAATGAGTTATTTGATATATAGATAGAAGGTTGCAGGATAAGGTAGGAACACATAATACATCATTAAATTGACCATTGTCTAGATGAATAGTTCCAGTCCCTACAACACTAAGAGATCTATCATCACCAACATATATATTTTTGGTGTTACAATCATTTAAAGAAGAAAACATGGCTTTTTTTTTGGCCATGTGATAAGAAGCTCTAGAATCAATGAGGCACTCATGAGAATGAGAATAAGAAGATACATTTAGTGCATAACTAGATCGATATGCTTGACAACCACGTGCAGAAAGTGAAATTCCTGAAGATAAAGTTGAAGTTGAAGAGTGCTCCAAATGGATGTTATGCTTCTTCATTGTTGCTTCCAAGGTTTCCATCTTCCTAAAGCATTTGGATTCTAAGTGGCCATCTCGATTACAAAAGTTGCAATGTCTATCAGTCTTCTTCTCTTTTTTTTTTGCCTTATCATTTTGTTGTATTGATTTTTCATTTTGAGACTGAAATTGCTTAAGACCCTTGTTTGGTTTAGGACTATTCTTTTTAGGATAGTACTTCTTAGGATTCTTTAAATTTGGTTGCTGCTGGGCGGCTAAGGCTTTCTTAGAAGAGTTTCCAAGATTGAGAAGACCAAGATGTAAGAGTTTTTCTTGTTCTCTTATTAAAAAATCTAAAAAAGGCATCAAAATAGGGGGGACTTATAGTCTTGTACTTGAGAAATATATGTTTCTCTAGTAGAATGGAAAGTGGAAACAAACATAGAGTAGACTGGTCCCAACGTAGTAAGAATGGAATAGATAAGGCTACCATCTTATTTCTTAACCTTAACACCTTCAAAGAGAAGTCTAAGGGTCTTTAACTTGGATAAAAAATCTTCAATGGAAGAAAAATTATTGGGGTCCAATGTTAGCAACTCATTTTCGAGTTGATGGCTCTAATTTCATTTTTAATTCCAAAAAGTTTAGTGAGCTATTTCATTGCTTCATTAGGGGTATCAGGTTCTGCGATATGGAATCTAAGATTTGGAGAAATAGACATCCCTATCAACCCACGTGTTTGATCTTTCTTATTTTCCCATTTGGCTGCCTTATTTTCATCTTTAGGTTTAGTTCCTTGGCCTGAGGTTTTTCTGTAAAGACCTTTACTTCTAAGTAAATCCACAATGTAGGACCACCATTGGAAGTAGTTGGTGCTGTCAAGAATAACTTGGCATGAACTTTCCATTTTAACAGAAATTGAAGCTGTAGATGATGAAACTAAGTGTTCCAATGGAAATATCTCAAAAAATTAGGCCGATTAAAAAAAACGGCTCTAAAAATGGCTTCCAGATGAAGAAGTTATGGCTTTTTGAAGAAAAATTGTTGAAGATGCCGACGAAGTGCATGAATGTGCGGAAGTGAATGATAAAGTTATATTTTAAAAAAAATCCCCTCCCTTTCCAAACTTAATCTAATTAACTCACTTTAAAAAAGATTTTATGTGACCGACTTTTATAAATAAATGAAAGTCACTTTTAGAATGGTACTTTATGAACTACTCACTAAATTGTAACTTAAATAAAAGATAAAGAGACTTTAGAATTATAAGTGACTCACTTTTTATAAAGGGTGAGAACACTTTTACATAAAGTAACTTTAAAACATAAGTTACATGTGCTTTTTGAAAAGTAATTCAACAAAAAGAAAGACTTGAACCCAAGACCTCTATTCTCATAAAGTAACTTTGGATCAAGTAAGCTAGTTTAAAAGGTTAGTAATTTTTGGAAAAGAGGAAGGATTTTTATTTTTTTTTGTTAGTCACTAAAGCTGTGGGGTGCATGCTTACTTGAAAAAACTCCTTTTCCCTACAAAACTAAAAATCACACAACCCAACACGGACATGCAAAAAAAAAAATAAACCTTGTGGCTTGAAGTTAGCTTTAGCTAGAATCTAAATATTCTAATTTTCCGAGATCACACTAAAGCGCAGTGGAAAAGAGCATACGCATGAGAAAATCCTTCCTTTTTGTTTCTGATTTTTCGAGATCACACAAAGTCGCGGGGCAAAGAGCATACGCAGAAATGAAAGGTATAGATCCAGTAATAAAAAACAGAGAGATAAATAAATTGAAATAAACAGAGAGATAAATCACTGAAATTGCAAATAAAGACTGTATACCTCCAGATCTTAAAAATGATGTAGCTAGGGCTACCGGAATCCTTTTCACGTGAAACGAAAAGGGTTTCTCACTAGAACAGATGCTCCTAACACAATAGAGCAATCCTCTTGGCCCGAAAGCAATAAAAAATAATAGATATAGGAAACGATAGTCAGATGCAGTTGTACCAGCTTCCAATTTGGATCACCAATGGATGCAGCCCTCAAATAGCTCTGATACCATGTAGGAATTTACAGGGTAAGTTCCTTAGATAGAACACCAAAGGTCACCACTCATAAACAGATCACAAATCAATACACCAGTATTCTTGACGTGGTTAAAACCCTTAAAGAGGGAAACAATCCACGGCCTGAGCCAACGCAACCACTTCAGGTAATTTATTAATAAAATAAAGAAAATTTACATAAGCTTCTCTTATGAACGGTCACCCTACAAATGGCCTTCCATGCCCTTTAAATAGAGATCATGGACCAATCATGTTTTAACTACGTCAAAAATACTAGTGTATTGATCTGTGATCTGTTTGTCAGCAGTGTTATTTGGTGTTCTATCTAAGGAACTTACCCTATAAATTCCTACAAATTGGCAAAGGATAAGGCAAAGACATTAAAAGGCAAGAAGACATTTTTGGCACATTTATTTATGAAAATAAAAGAAAATAGGAGAAAAGTAAGGTGAAAGGTCATAGGTTGCATGTGAGAAGGAAATTGAAGGAAAATAATGGAAAAAGAAGAAATTAGAAGTCTCATTGATAAAAAGGCTTCTGAGGATCAGTTGGCAAGCTCTTGGCTCAAGCTTGATCAGTTTAGTTTTGGAGCTCTCTCATTATCCTCTCTCTCTTACTCTTGGAAACAAAGAGTTTTCTTGGAGCACTTTAGCATTGGATCAAGGAAGGAAAAGAAAGTAAAGGGAAAGCAAGGAAAACAAAGATCAAGGAATGAAAAGCAGGATCAAGCAGCTTCAGGAGGAATACTTGCAAGTAACCTTTTACATGTATGATTTCCTAGATGTTTTAGACATGCATGGATTTGCATGTTAGTGTATGGCTCTCTTGCTGCCGGTGGCATGGTTTTTTCGGGTTATGACAGTGGTTTTCAACCTAACCTTGCCTTTTTCCAGATGCCATGGTGTTAGGATATTTATTTCATTTTTGAGCTTTGGTTTTCTAGATGGATTTCAGAATCTGGGGCGAATTTGGTCTCAAGGAAGGCCTAAGAATACCTTGATCATTTTTGGCGGGATACACGGTAAATCCTAAGGGAGGAGTCTCGATTTAGAGCCTAGTGATCTGGGATTGGATTACGGTAAAGCATGAGAGACAAGGAGACAAAAAATTCCTCAAGAATAGTGATGGATTCCAGATGGCATTCCAAGTTCGGTTTGGTTGTGATTAGAGCACCGGTTTTGGTGTGATCACGGTTTGATAATTGTGGAGGTGGTTTAACCTATGGATTCCATTAGTTTTTTTTGGATTGGTTGTTCTATTAGATCCCACATTCATGCTTGGAATATGGCACAAGGGTAAATGGTTGAAATAAAGTTTTGGTTCAGCCATGTATATGGTAGGTTGGTACGTGGAAGTCTCGAACCTAGTCATATTTTCCTATGATTAATGAAAGTTAATTCCTCTTACTTTTGCACTTGTTTATATGTAGATTTGATGGCTGTCATATCTATGATATTTACATGCTTTAATGCTGGTTATAAGCATGGTTATATGACTGGTTTATCTCATGGTTATCTCATGTTTTTACTTGTAAATGAATGGACAATGTATCTATGACCTAATGGATGGAATGGTAGTTAAAGTGATAAGAAAACAATGCTTGATGGCGAATCTCAGATAAGTATGAGACCCCTATGCTTAGATCTGTTATTTACACCTGTAGGTTGCATATTTACTAAGTGTTTGACAAAATGCCTGTCGTGGTAAATCTTGGTTAGGTCAAGCCCTCGATCAAATTTTTTGTTAGAGGCTTTTCCTTGGTGTCATCTATTGTATTTTAAAGTCTCATCAAGTTCTAGGCATTGGTTTGGAGACTAGCCCTGAAAAAGTGGCTTAAATATTGCAGTCTCTGGCACAAAACTAGCTAAAAAAGACTGCAGTCTCTCCCTTGCAGACATTGTGGGAGCAACTATAGGGTTCCAATGGCATGCATTCCTTGTAATGGGAGCGAATTTGGATTTAATTCATTGAAATTGTAACAACTCTGAGGAAAATTC
This sequence comes from Pinus tabuliformis, assembly GCA_031772625.1. Lineage (NCBI taxonomy): Eukaryota > Viridiplantae > Streptophyta > Pinopsida > Pinales > Pinaceae > Pinus > Pinus tabuliformis. The sequence continues at coordinate 660,618,646 of CM062810.1, read as the reverse complement.
CATGTAATAAAAGTTAAAAATAATAACCACGTTTGATGGGACACTTATTCCAAGCTTAATGTTGGACAGAACATCCTAAGGGGTGTTCATTTGGTTATTTATGGCAAAGGAAATGGCTAAGGATTTGGAAAGGAAAAATGACATTTTTTGGCATATTTATTTATGAAAATAATGGAAATTAGGAGAAATGGGAGGTGAAAGGTCACAGGTTGCATGAGGAGGAAAATGAAGGAAAACAATAAAAAATGAAGAAAATAGAGGCCTCATTCATAAAAAGACTTCTCAGGATCAATTGGTAACCTTTTGTCAGTTGAGTTTTGGAGCTCTCTCAATATTCTCTCTCTCTCATACTCGCAAATTTTTTATTTTTCTTGGAGCATTTTGCCATTGGAGCAAGAAAGGCAAAGAAGGCAAGAGGAAGCAAAGATCAAGCATCAAAAGGCAAGATCAAGCCACTACATCAGGATTCATTGCAAGTATTGATTTGAATTTATATTTTCCTTGCTAGATTTTGCATGCATGGTATTGCATGTGGTTATTTTCTATCATGGCATGGGCTTTTCTAGGTGTGACAGTGTTTTCATCCTAGCCTTTCCATTTCCGGATAACCATGGTGTGATGGGGTTCTCATGTTTTAGTTGAGATGGATTGTCGGATGGATTCAAAGTTGAGTGAGGTGGATCTTCGAAATGATAGAACACATGGCCTATTAATTGTTGATCCAAACTATGGATTGCGGTAAGGCCAGATTTTGTGTTGCCTCAGATGGTCTAGGAATCCTTACCAGTGAATGGTGGGATATATGGTAAATCCTAGAGGTGGTTTTCTCTTCGTTGGGCCTAGTAATCTCGGGTTTTGGATATGTGGTAAAGCCTAGAGAGTGGGTCTCGATTTAGGGCCTAGTGATATGGGTTTGGATTGCAGGTAAGCCTGAGAGACTAGGAGATAGGAAAATTCTTCACGGTGTAGGTGGAGAAATCCGGTGGCATCCATGCTTGTTTGGCCTAGTGATCAAGTGGAGGTCATGGTAAATCCTGTTATGATGTGTTCATTGTGTTGGCCTAGTCATTTGGGATGGATTATGGTAAAACCTGGTTTCTATTGATGAGGGTGAGGTGGTTTAGCCTCGGTATTCCCTAGTTGTTTCTTTTGGTTTGAGTCCCACATTCATGCTTGGAATATGGCATAGGGGTGAATGGCTGAAGAGAGATTTGGCTCAACCATTCTATGGTCAGGTGGAATGTGGTAATCCCATCTCTGGTTGGTTCATTGCATTTATTAATGAGAAATTCATACCCTTTGTTTTCATGTGTAAATGTATTGATGTATATGTGGATTTTGATGGCTAGCATGTTCATGGTATTTCTATTCCTATTATGCTAGTTATATGTATATTTTATAATAGCAGTTGTTTATGGCTTTTAGCATGTTTTTACTTGTAAATGAATGGATAGTGTATCTATGGCCTAATAGATGATAATGTCGAAAATGACACGAGGGAACAATGATTCATAGCGATTTTCAGATAAGTATGAGATCCCTACACTTAATTCTTTTGTTTACACCTGTCGGTTACATGTTGATGATATGTTTGACGAAATGTTTGGCATGGCTAGTAGGGGTCTGGTTATGGTCATTTTCAGCTTATTGCTTTTGCATCATTGTTTCCTTGTATTTTTAATGATTTTAAGCTATCACTCTATTATGGGAAATGGCCTGGGATTTGGACCTGAAAAGTAGCTTAAATCCCGGTGTTGCTGAAATAAAACTGGCAATTTTGGTCCTTGGTCACTGGTAGGTAAGCCTGTGAGAGTGACTTTAGGTTGTTGGTCGCTCCCTTACCCATACCATGAGAGTGACTATGGCCTAAGAGATCCAGAACAACAGTGGGACCCAGGGTCAGGCTGTCTGAGTAGCTGACTTGTCTCCTGAGGGTTATGTTGATGATGTTGGATGAATGTGTGTGATGTTTCCATTGGTTTCACTTACTTAAGGTCACATAGGAGGTTGAACCTGATCATATTAGCCTCTCGTCTCATGTTTACCCCGGTTGGCATAGTTACTTGGGTGGATATAAGAGGAGTGTGTTACAGAGTGGTATGAGAGCATAGTTCACCCCTCAGACTCGATGGGCAGTGTGAGTTGGCCATGCATGCATTTCATTTGCATGTGTGTCTCTTACACTTTTATTTCATGCGCTTGTAGCATTTGCTTACTAATTGATTATGGTTGAAGTAAGGTTGTCGTGGAGAATTTGATATTGATTTTTTGAAATGTATTTGTCATGAGTATGTGATTGATTGCATATGGTTATATGTTACTTACATGTTGATTTCATGTCGCCTACTTACATCCTTGTATGTTAGGATACATTCTTGTAGGTTTGATTACATGTATCAGTCTTGTAGGTTGATTACAACAATTGATTGCTTATGCTCGATTACATGCATCTATGTGTATGTGTAGTTGATTTGACATTGCTTATGAATGTTGTTGGTTGCATGTGGAAATGTGTATAATGGAGGAATGGTTGTTATCATGCATAAGGTCATAGCATGCAGTGTTGATATGGCATTGCATTGATGACTGGACCCTAACTAGAATAATGTTTATGTGTTGATACATTTACTTGTGAATATATATATGTTATTATGTTTATGTTATACATGTATCATGCTGATTTGGTGATCTTGCAGACAAGGCATCCTCCCTAAATTATGTTGAAGTACATTGATTTATTATGAGATGGTTTATCTGACATATTATGCATTGTAGGAAAGAGATCAAATGGCTAGCAAGATGGTTGACTACAAAGACTCTCCCTATGAATCTGAAGAGTAGTATGGGGTTGGGAACTCTTCTGGTTTGATAGTTACATTGAGAATTTTGAAGAGATAAGGAGTTGTAAGGTGGATAATGACAAGATCATACAGGCATAAGAGAATAAAGCAGAGGTTAATGCCATACTTCTTTAGAGTTTGTCAGAATTTTAGCGACAAGGGCCACTTTGGATCAGCCATGGACATAAGCATATAACTAATGGGGCATATGGTATTAGGTCTCCTAGTAGACACATGTCAGATAGATTTGACACAGTGAGAGACGGAAGGTTTTTGGACACTCCGGATAGGAGGGGCGATGAGTAAAAGTATTATTCTAGTTCTGGTTTTGATAGACATCATGATCACCATTGCTATCATCCTTATAGGAGGAATGATAAGGGATACTTTCCAGATGAATTCAAGAAAGAAAACCACCTACTTTTGATGGAGATATGAATAAGATGGAAAATACAGAGACTTGGATACTTGGGATAAATAAATTCTTTGAGTTTCATGATTGCACAAATAACATGAAGGCTAGAGTAGCGATCTTCATCTTGAAAGGTAAAGCAGACATATGGTGGGAATATGTTAATCGGGTTAGAGACATCATGACAAATGACTTGAGTTGGAGGGAGTTCAAGAGGCTTTTAAGGAAGTAGTACTTGCTAGAAAGGTACTACGACAGTAAGGCTAAAGGGCTCTAGGTGCTAAAGATTGGATCAATGGCAGATGAAGAGTACACAACCAAGTTTCTGGAGCTATTGAGGTATGCATTGTATCTTACTGATGAATGTCATTCCAATTTACTAAGATAAATTAGAGCATACATTTTACTTATCAATCTGGGTTGGTAGATTTAGAAGCAAACCAAAGTTTATGGAATCTTAGATTAAACTATTGTAGGAAGTAGTTGTTTAGGTGAAAATAATGGAAATGCATATTACAAAAATAAAATCTAATTGTAATGAAAGCATAAAAACTTGATATACAAGAATGAATAAGCGAATAATGATTTTAACTGAATCAGAATCAACACAGAAGAGACTCTAATTCTAGAGATCCTGGTTGTCCTTCCTTTGATTTCTTTTTCAACTAAAACCAAACACACCATAAAGCATAACACTTGATTTAAGAAAGCAAGAGGAGATGAATGCATAGAAAGAGATTTCAGTTCAATTCTTAGTCCACAAAGAAGAGGCTCCAACTTGGAGGCCTGAGATGTATTTCTTTATCCAAACTAGTCACTGAAAGGAGATCAATTCCAAAATCTAAATGATCATAACATGCTAATGATTTTATATATAAAATATTCACAAAAGATCATACATAAAACTAAAATGCTAAATTATTCACAATTATGCACATTAATTCACAAAATAGTGTACTTAGCTTAGCATGGGGGCCCTCCACCTTTTCTTGGTACACCTCTAAAACAATCAACTACATCAATTCACCATTCAAATCCCACAACAATGAAGCATAAGAAAAATAGAGAAAGTCTTCAAATGTTTTCCAAAAGAAAGTAATCACAATGATATTTCTATGTTCATAATTGTTTAGTTGTTGTGCTTAAATAGGATAAAATTATAACTAAATCATCTATAATGGTTGTAACCACCAATGAGAGTCCTATTCCACCTACTAGGGTCGAATCCATCCCTTTGTTGCACAAAATATGAGAAGTTTCCACAAAATCACAAAACTGCCCCTAAATCAGGAGATTTCCTGAATGACTGGTCAAGTTTGAGCAGCCTTGACCGAGCCTATTCTGACTCATTTAGAGTTTGAAAATAGGATTCTATTCATCATTGGTTCCTGTACTTCTCGAATCTATCTTCAGTTTGTGCCCAGGTGTCCTGCACATACGAATTCAATGGAGCCATTACGGGAAATTATGTTTTTGCCAAAAATAATTTTTAATACCCAATATTTACTAAAAATTATAAAAACAAAAAAGACAATTACTTTACCTTAATGTGAAAAAAGAGGCCAAAACATGACAAATATGATCATGATATGAAAATAAGGGATGATAGAATGGTGGAATGTGTATGGTGAAAAAGGGTCAAAATTGAGGGCCAACATCTCCCCCTTGCTGATTCTCAAGCATGTCCTCATGCTTGTCTTTGTCTCTTTGATCTTCTGCCTTTGCATGTTGACCTCCCTGTTGTTCTGCCTGTGGATCTACCCCCTGATGTAGAATCTTCCAGCTGAGATGCCTGCAAAAGTATATCGAAGCCCTCCTGTCATTTTTCCTCCCCTTTGTAGATTGCATTCTTTACCTTATGTTTCTCATATTTGTACTATCAGTGTTTCTTTTATTTTAACCACTTATATGCTTGTTTTGAAATTATGATATTCTACGTTTCTAATTTCTTCATTCTCTTCTTCAATATATATTTCATTTTCTTTTTTGAGATTCCTTTCCATAATTTCATTTACTTCCATCTTTGTGGTTAATTCTTTTATTTTCTTAGCATGTTCTTCATCATAATCTTCTTTGGAAACCCCCTTGATTTATTTTGCATATGAGTGAGATGATGATCCTCCAATCCATGTATCTTCATAGCAAGAGTCTCTTTCTAGTTCTCTGAGCTTTTCTTGTGCCTCCCTTTCTATCTTTTCAATGATTTCTTGATGTGATTAATGAGGTGTGCTAAGATGCAGTTCTTCTAGGATCTCCACACTAATGTCTTGGTCTTTTTCACAGGGTTATTCTGATACTTTCTTCCTTTGCTTCCTTGGGATAGATATGAAGGGTTTATCTTTCTCAATATCTATGCCCTCTTGCTTCTTCTTGGATCTAGTTCTTGGATATAATGATGATTGCATAATATCTCTTGAAAGATGCAATTGTCCAAGTGTTTCCTCATTTCCAATTGGTTTCTTTTCCCTTTGGACTTCTATAAAATGATTTTTGTCCAAGAAGTTTTCCCATGTCTCACCTCTACTTTTCAATTGAAATTCAATCAAAATCTTTATTAACCCTTGGTGATAGTAGCTAGCTTCTTTGTTTCCTATTTTTCTTTTCACCCCTTCAATCATCTTCATTAAACTCTTAGAAAATAAATAGGGAAGGTTTAATTTGCACTCACCTTTTATATGTTGGACTAATTTGATATTATATAGGTGTACTATATTATATCTTCCATCATAGGTAAAGTATTTCTGAATAATGAGATCCAATTCTGCCCATGGTTCTCTCAACCATTCCTTTGGAATTACATTGGTTTATTTAAATGTTCCCTTGGTTTTTCTAAAAAATAATTCCATCCCTTCTCTTTAAAATGTTGCCCTTTATAATATTCCTCCACTGTCATTGATAAATTTGTGGCTTGAGAAAGGTATTCTGGTGTGATTGGAACAAGAATGTCTCCTACCATGGTTTTCTCATTATCAAAGTTAGATACAAACACCTCTGTCACTTTTTCATTATGCCCATTAAACTTTCTAAGAAACTCTAATAGGCCTGCTTGGTAGAGTTTCTCTACAGTTTCCTTATTCCAATTTTCCATTTGAAATTCGGTGGGTTTAATTCTACTTCCCATACTGAAGTCTGGATGGCTCCATTATTTTTGGTCTCTGTACCAATTTAAATAACCTTTAACTATAAATAATCTCATGGGAAAAAGTAATGACTATGTTTTTTTAATAGGAGAAATTTTTTTGCAGTTTTATACAACAGAGAAATTACATTTGTGCAGAGAAGAAAGGTATTTCCTGGTAGATGTGTTTGAAAAAAAGCAAAATTTCCTTTTAAATAACACAAAAGTGTTACTTACCAGAACCTGATCTGGATGTTTTTAGGAGTGTAGGAAGAATTTTCTTGACTGCTGAACACCCACGATGATGAGGAGAAACCCCTGAGCTTGAAAATTTTCTGAAATACCACCTCTGTTTCTACTGATGTGGAGAGAAGGCTCTATTTTAACACTTGAAAACACTTTTCTGGAAAATACCCTGTGTCTAAATTCCTCATAAATCGATCTTCTAGTTAATACCCTCTTCAGAAATCAATTTCTGGAAAAATACCTCCTCAGAAATCGATTTTCTAGCAAATGTAAAACAACCTACAAGTCTTCTGGCATTATTCTTCTTGGGCAATCACAGTTCTGTTTTCAAACAACTACCTTCAATACATGTACTCACCAACACTTTTGAGCTTGAATTTTAACTTCAATTAACACCACTATGCACTTAGGGCTCTGTTTCGGAGATTAATAGCGTAATTGGGGTCTTGGTGTTGCCTACCATACACCTGAAGGCTTCAATGCTTGGTTGCAGAGTTTAGTTTAATGCCAACTCTACATTTTTCATGCCTAGTCTCAGATTTCCTCAACACTGGTCTAAATGCTCATTTACCCTAGAATTTAATCAACTCATACTTTTAATTGACTTCCTTAAATCAATTCCATCCCTGATTGTGCTTATAAAATTGATTTTGATTCTAGGTTTTATGCTTCTTCCCTGAGCCGTAGCACTATTCTTATTGAGTTTTCATTTCCCTTTCAGCTCCCTACATGAAGACACTGGCACTGGGTTGTCTGCTCCTTCGTTTATATGTTTCTTCGTACGTGTTGAACATTCATTTCTCTGCTTCTACGTAGGTGTTGAACATTGCCTCTCTGCTTAGTAGTGCTTGAACCTTTGACTGGGTTTTATGTTTTTGCAGTATTTTGAATTTTTTACTGTCCCCTTCAACACCTGTCGTATTCCCCTTTTTGTCATTTTTGTGACCACCCTTTGCATCCTCATCGATTTCAAAAATTGGTTTTCCTATGTACGATCTTTGCTATTGATACCATAGCATTATAAATCCACCTTTGTTCTTATTTTTATGGCACTAACCCATGCTTGTTTGTTTTGCAGAGAATATTTATAGATAAAGAGGCATGACTTGATTAGATAGTAGGGTAGAATTTTTTTATGAAAAAGAGATATAGGGTTTTATAAACAAAGAGAGATTTTGGTATATACAAGGGATGAAGGGTTTTCATTCTTATGCATCAAAGTTGAATTAGTCTCCTAATTTAAAAATTCTTTTCAAAATCAAAAGGCATTAAAAATAAATTTGTAACTTACAGTACTTCCCTTGATTGATGCAAAAAAATTAGCTCCCTTTTGATGATGATATTTAATAGTGAACTAATAGATGAACTTGATTCGTTGTTCTTTTTATACAGGTCCCCTGTGAAAGAATTTAAATGTTGATCCTCAAGTCCCCTTAAAAAAATAGTCTTTGACTTATATATGTTCAGGTCCTGGTGATAATGTTCATGTCCAGGTCCCTTTTTTAGGTGATGTTTCTCATATTTAGGTCCCTTTTTGATGTGATACTGCTCATGTTCAGGTCCTTACTGAAGTAAAATTTGCAATTTTTAGGTCCCTTGCATTCTGGGTTGCTTCCTTATTAAGTTGAACAATATGTTGAGTTGCTCAGCTTCAAAAAAAAACAAATGCACTTGTTTTATTATGTATTCCCCCTTGCTTATTTTGAGAACTATCCTCAAGTCTGAAATTTGGAGAAGATATTCTGCAAAAAGTTAATGAAATCACTTTGAAAATATAAAAAGAAAGTAGAATTCATATTAGCCAAATAAATTGGTTTTTTATTATGTATTCAGGTTTGTACCGTGCCATGAATCTTGATTTTCTCAACCAAACATTTTCATTATTTTATTATTATTATTATTATTATTTAATTTTGAAATTAAGAAAGGCATATGTTTGTGCTCTTCCAAAACTTCCATGTCTTCTTTTGTTGAGATTTTCTTCAGAAAATCTTCTTTATTCACATGCTTGTTGTAGATTTTCAATCTGTGTCCATTGACGATAAATGATGTTGCTGCTTCATCTATTGTCTTGATTTTCACTGATCCATTATCATAGATTTGTTCAATCTCATAAGGTCCTAACCGATGTGGTGAATTTTGCTTTGAAGTCCTTGTACTTTGAATCAAATAGAAGTGCTAGTATCCTATCTGAAATATTTTCTTCTTAATGAATTTGTCATGCCATTTTGTTCTTTGTTGTTGTACCAATGATGTATGTTCCACTGCTTCTTTTCTGATTTCATCCAATTGATTTAGTTGCATGATTCTTTGTTGTTGTGCTTCTGATAGGTCCAATCCAAGTTTAGCTGCAAGTCTATATGTATGGATTTGAAATTCAATTGGTAAAAGAACTTCTTTTCCATAGACGAGTTGATAAGGGCTGAACCCAATAGTATTCTTCCATGTTATTCTATATGCCCATAATGCTTCATTCAATTTTTCTAACTAGTCATTCATGTGCATCTTTACTATTTTTTTCATGATGTTTTCAAGCACTTTGTTTGTTGATTCCACTTGCCCATTTACTTACGAGTGATGTGGAGTTGACGTTCTATGCTTGATTTTATATTTCTTGGTAAGATCTCTGGAAATATTTGAAGTGAATTGTGCTCCTTGGTTAGTGATGATCTACCTTGGTATTCAAAATCTTACAAATATCTTTTCAAAGAGAAAACATACTACTGCGGTTTTTGTTGCTTCTTCCATTGCTTTTGTCTCCACCCATTTTGTTACATAATTATTACATACTAAGATGTACTTTTTTCCATTGGATGGTGGATTAATTGGCCCCACAAAGTCAAGAGTTCATCGCTCAAATGGTTCCACAAGTACTTGTGTCTTTAAAATCATTTCATCATAATGTACTAGTCTCCCCATTCTTTGGTAGTTGTTACATTTCTTGACATAAGTCTTTGAATATTTGAATATGGATGGCTAATAATAACCCAGATTCAACACTTTGTATGTTTTTCTTTTGTCTGCAAAATGACCACCACATGGTTCATCATGACATGCTTTCAAAATATCCAAAATTTCATCTTCTCTTACACATTTTCTAATTAACAGATCAGGTCTTGTGTAGAAAATGTCTCCATTAACCCAACTATATCTAGCACTATCTCTTATTATTTTCTTTTTTCTGTTTATTTGTAAAATGAGAAGGCAATTTTGCAGATGATAAATAGTTAGCTATGTCAACAAACCATGGAGTTTTAACTGCTATAACAAATAGATGTTCATCTAGAAAGTTATCAGAAACTGGAACAATCTCACCAGGAAGATGAAGTCTTGAAAGGAAGTCTACCACTTGATTTTCTTTTCCTGGTTGGTCTAATACAATAATGTTAAATTCCTGCATTAATAACAACCATCTAGTAACCCTGCCATTAGTGATAAGTTTATTCATTAGATATTTAATGGTTGAATGATCAATGTGAATGAACACTTCATATCTTGTTATGTAATGTCTGAATTTATTTACTGCATGTACTACAACAAGCATCTCTTTTTCAGTAACTGTATAATTCAACTCAACTGGAGTTAAATTTTTGCTAATGAAATAGATAACATAGTGCAGTTGATTCTCTTTTTGGCCTAATGATACCCCTACTGTAGTATCTGATGCATATGTAGATATGTGAAATGGTAATGACCAATTTGGTCCTCTAAGAATTGGTGTTGTGGACAATTTTTGTTTCAGTTTTTCAAATGCATTTTGACAATCAGTATTCCATTGAAACTCTATGTCCTTTGTAAGTAGTTTAAATAAGGGCAAGGTCATTTTACTAAAATTTTCAATAAATCTTCAATAATAGCCTGCATATCCTAAAAAACTTCTTACCTCTTTTTGATTCGTTGGTGGTAACAAATTCATAATGATTTGAATTTTTGTTGGATCTACTTTTATTCCTGAAGAAGAAATATGATGTCCCAATACTATTCCTTTAGTTAGCATCATAAAACATTTTTCATTACTGAGAGATAGATTTGTTTCAATGCATCTTTGTAGAACATTTTCAATTTTTCAAACAATCATCAAAATTATTCCCATATATAGTGAAATCATCCATATAAACTTCTACACATTCATGTATTAAATCAACAAAGATGGCCAAAACTACTCTTTGAAAAGTAGTTGGTGCATTACATAATCCAAAAGGTAATATATTGTATGCATATGTACCCCAAGGACATGTAAATGTAGTTTTGTCTTGGTCTTCTAATGCTATTTTAATTTGATTATAATCGCTAAATCCATCTAGAAAAAAGAAAAACTCTTTCCCAGCTAGTGAATCTAGGACTTGATCAATGAATGGTAATGGAAAATGATTTTTAAGTGTTGCTTAGTCTACACAGACTCTCCATTTTCCATTTTTCTTTGGAACCACTACTAAAGGAGAAACCCATTGATTATCTGAGATAGGGTAGATAAATCCTACCTGTAATAATTTTTGTAATTCTTCTTTGACTATCTCCTTCATCATTGGGTTCATTCTTCGTTGTGGTTGTCTTACAGGTTTGACACCATTATCTGTGTAAATATGGTGAGTACATGTGTTAGGATGAATTCCTTGCATATCAATATAATCCCAAGCAAATGCCTTTGAATATTTCTTTAATAATGCAATTAATTGTTCTTGTTGTGATGTTTGCAGATTGTTACCAATGTTAAGACATTTTGTAGGATTGATTTCAATTATTTTGTTGTTAGAATTTGTGATTGAATTAACATGAAAAATAACATCAAATAATGTTTGCATAGAATTGATTGTGCAATTTTCCTGAAAACATTGATCTAAAAGTTGACTTGTAGCTTCATATCGCATGGTTCTTAGCTACTCTAAAATATGAGGTTTTGAAATGAAGAAATCTATTAAATCCTCATTATTATCTTCTCTGAAATCAAAAGCTTGATTAATGCTTAGAATAGATTGAATTTCTTCCTTTTCTTGTTCTATTTCATCAGGCCATAATACCAAAGAAGGAGATTGAGCAGGAGGATATAGTGTTATGTGCTTTCTTTCATTTCCATGTGAGATAATCATACTTCCTGATCTACAACAAATGAAGGCATCGACTATGGCTAACCAAGGTCTGCCAAGAATTAATGGGTGCCCTCCTAGATTTGTTTTTTGTTGTAGAACTAAAAAGTCTACTGGATATTCCCAAGAGTCTAAATAAACTATGATATCTTCAAGTACACCTTCTGACACTACTTTAGATCTATCAGCTAGTTCTAAAATTGTAGTGGTTGGTCGAATGTTTTCCAAATTGAGATTTTTCATCATTTCTGTCGTCATCACATTAATAGCAGCCCCTAAGTCAATTAAAGTTTTAGAAACTGAAAAATTGTTAATGGAAATTGTCACCATTGGAATTCCAGGATCAACATATTTTTCAATTGTACTACTTGTTGACATGAGACTAGCTAGCTTCCCAATCACATGGATTGTTGGTGCATATTTTTTCCTTTTTCCAGTTTTCTTTATGCATAATTCCTTAATTGCTTTTGTATAGATTGGAATGTCTTTTATAGCTTGAAATAATGGAATTTTCACATAAGAATTTTTTAATTCATCTAAGATATCAAATTCAGGAAGGGAAATTAAATATTTTTTCTCTACTAACCTTTCTGGAAAAGGTGTTTGAGTCATTATTGCTTTTCCTTTTTGAATTTGATTATTTTTTATTATGTGCTTGATTATTTTTTTTTTCAGGACTCCCTTTTTCTTCTATTTGTTCTTCTATGATGATGGGGGAGTTTTTTTGTAGAATTTTTCCAGACCTTAAATGAACATCTTGAACAGGAAGGATTGAATATGTAGGAAATGAAGTTCCTTCCTCCACATTATATATTGATTTATTACTCGTATTTTCCACTGGCTAGGCTATTAATTGAGTTGGTCTGGGTGGTGGTTGGTTAGATGGCAGTTGAAGTTACTGAGGTTGGGTTAATTGTGGTGTGGGTAATGATAGATTTGATTGTTGAGGTTGTTGAAATTGTCGGTATGGAAAATATTGTTGGGGAAATGATTGATATGGCTATTGAGGATAGGACTGATGTGGTTGAGGATAATATTGTTGAGGAGGTTGGGCTCCATAAGCATACCCTCGCCAACCTTGAGAAGGTTGATTTTGAGTTTGCTGAGGAGGCCAAGCCTACCAAGGCATAGGAGCATTCCATAAATTTTGAATAGGATATTGATAGTTTTGAGGAAATTACTGAGTAAATTGTTGAGGAGGATTTTGAGACATACCTGTAAATCGAGGTTGCCAAGGTCTTCTTGGTGCTAAATAATAAAGATATTTCATCCCTTGGATTTCTTCTATTTGATTTGCCTGCAATTCCTTCAACTTTGGACAATCATTTGTTGCATGATTTTCAGTGCAAAGTCCACAAACATGAATATTGTCTAAAGGACATTCTCTTAAGGGATGTTTCTTTCTACATTTAGGACAAAAAATTGATAATACTTGATCTTGTTCTTCTTGTTTCTTTCTGGTTTTTAGTATATCAAATTGTGTTCCTAATGTACTTAAGAGATCAATTTTGAAGTCTTCAAACAAGTTTCCTAATTCAGCTCTCATTATACTTCCTGTTGTTGATTTGGTAGCTTTGGAATTTGCATCTCTTTTTCCAGTTTTAGCTCTTCCTCTTGAATATTTTTGACATAACTCTGCAATTTCATCAAATGGTAAATATGAAATATCTCATTTTCCCATCACATTAAGAATATCAAGATACTCATCTCGTATGCCTTTTAAAAAGATTGTTCGAATAATATCAGGATTTAAAGAATGATGTTTAGATTTTTGTAAGTTATAGAGAAATATTTCTAAGTATTCCTCTAAACTTTCATCTTCTTGTTGAGTCATTCTAAAAATGTCATCTTTTGAATCTCTAGGCCTACAGTATGCTTGATATTTCTTAAGAAAAATTTTCCTCATGTCTTCCCAACTGCTAATAGTATGTTCACCTAATCCCATGAACCACTTTAATGCATATTCTTTAAGAGTAGCAGGAAAAAGATGAAGCTTATGTGTATCATCAATATAACCATAGGTACGACATATAATATAAAATAAAAATAAAAAAGAGTCAGGATCTTTGGAAGACATACCATAGAAATTTGGTAGAACAGAAGGATGGATATTTTTCATTTTTACCTCTTCTCATAAGATTGCTCTAGTGTTTGAGATTGGAAATCCAAAAGTAGGTTCTTAGTCATTGTGTACTCCTCCATCCTCTCTTCTTTCCATTTTCTCTTTTAGTATCCTTTTCTCTTTTCCTTGCCCATTCTCTTCATTGTCTCTCATATTCTAGCCATTTTTATGGAGTTAGTCTAGGAATATTGAATCCTTGTCCTTCTTCTTCCATTTATCTTTTAGTTGTTTCAAATGTTTTAGTAACAATTTGAGATTGTGTCTTCAATTTGTTTTATTTTCTCAAGGATAGGTTGATCAATTGGTTTCTCTAGTTGCTCAAGGATAGGTTGAACAATTGATTTTCTTGTTTCTTTTTGTTTTCCTATAGAATATGTTTCTCTTGTGTTTGTTTTCTCTTTACTTCATAAGCCAAAAAAATTTGTCTTTCAACAAGAGTTAACCTTTGCCCTGAACGTTGTTTTTTCTCTAACTCTTCTAAAGTTGGTTTTCTAGAAATTTGTGTAGTTAGTTTGAATGTAGATGGTCCTCCTCCCACCAATGGTTTAGTAGTTGGGGAGTCTTTTTTTGTATATCTACCATTTTTGTCTCTTTGTCTAGGCATAAATTACCATAATGAAAAATCCTAAAATATTTTTATCTTTTTGATGTTTTTGTTTTTTTTTATGTTTTCTAAACAATCTTCCTAATTAGTTATATCTAAGTATGCTTCCCTGACAACGGCGCCAAAAATGTCAGTCCAATTTACTAAGATAAATTAGAGCATATATTTTACTTATCAATCCGGGTTGGTAGACTTAGAAGCAAACCAAAGTTTATGGAATCTTAGATTAAACTAGTGTAGGAAGTAGTTGTTTAGATGAAAATAATGGAAATGCATATTACAAATATAAAATCTAATTGTAAAGAAAGCATAAAAACTTGATCTACAAGCATGAATAAGGAAATAATGATTTTAACTGAATCAAAATCAACGTAGAAGAGGCTCTAATTCTAGAGATCCTGGTTTTCCTTCATTTGATTTCTTTTTCAACCAAAACCAAACACACCATAAAGCATAACACTTGATTTAAGAAAGCAAGAGGAGATGAATGCATAGAAAGAGATTTCAGTCCAATTCTTAGTCCACAAAGAAGAGGCTCCAACTTGGAGGCCTGGGTTGTCCTTCTTTATCCAAACTAGTCATTGAAAGGAGATCAATTCCAAAATCTAAATGATCATAATATGCTAATTATTTTATATAGAAAATATTCACAATAGGTCATACATTAAATTGAAATGTTAACTTATTCACAATTATGCACATTAATTCACAAAATAGTGTACTTAGCTTAACATGGGGGCCCTCCACCTTTGCATGGTACACATCTAAAACAATCAGCTACAACAATTCACCATTCAAATCCCATAACAATAGAGCATAAGAAAAATAGAGAAATCTTCAAATGTATTCCAAAAGAGAGTAATCACAATGATAATAATATATGTTCATAATTGTTTAGTTGATGTGCTTAAATAGGATAAAGGTATAACTAAATCATCTATAATGGTTGTAACCACCAATGAGAATTATATTCCACCTACTAGGATCAAATCCATCCCTTTGTTGCACAAAATATGAGAAGTTTCCACAAAATCACAAAACTGCCTATAAATCAGGGGATTTCCTAAATCACTGGTCAAGTTTGACCAGGCTTGTTCTAATTCATTTGGAGTGTGCCAATAGGAGTCTATTCATCCTTGGTCCATGTACTTCTCGAATCTATCTTCAGTTTGTGCCCAAGTTTCTTGCACATACAACTTCAATGGAGCCATTACGGGAAATTATGTTTCTGCGAAAAATAAATTTTAATACCCAATTTTTACTAAAAATTCTAAAAATTAAAGGACATAATTATTTTATCTTAACGTGCAAAAAGAGGCAAAAATATGAAAAATATGATCATGATATGAAGGTAAGGGATGATAGAATGGTGGAATGTGCATGGTGAAAAAGGGTCAAAATTGAGGGCCAAAAATGAGAAGGCTAAAATTAAAAGATTTGTGAGTGGTTTTCCATTAGAATTTAGAGATTGGATTGAGTATGATGAGTCTCAGTCACTTGAGGAAGTTATTGGGAAATTGAAGCATTGCTATGAAAAATCCACGTGTAATAATGAATCTCAACATGGATGGAAAGGAAGGGAGAAAGGTAAAGGTAAATGGAAGCCTAAGAGGACAAGGCCTTCACATGTAGACAAGAAAGAGAATGTGACACCGCAAAGGAGATTTAATGCATCTAGATAGGGACATGGGTCACATCAGCCATAACAACATAGAAGTGAAGTCATTGGTTAGTTGAAGTGTTGGACATGCGGTAAGGAGCACCTGAAGAGATATTGACCACATAATCAGGGTGGAAGGCCTTAGACATACAGTGCACAGGAGACACAAACTGTTGGGGACGTTGTTCAGAGTATTCCACATATCTATGCAGCAGTGGAAAACAAGCAGAAAAAACACCAGGAATCTATTATTGAGATGTATTGTAAGCTTTGTGATCAAGTTATTTCTATTTTGATTGACCCTAGATCTAATTATAGCTATGTTAGTCTTGACTTGGTGGATAAGTGTGGTTTGAGTAAGGAATTGCATGCATAGTCTTGGTTAGTACAGTTGGATACAGGTACGAAGAAATGAGTTCATCATTGGGTAAGATCTAGTGCATTTGACTTGAATGGTATGCCTACCGCAACACATTTGAATGTATTACCGTTGGGTTCATAAAGTATTTTGTTGGGCATGGATTGGTTATATCTTCATAGAACCAAGGTAGATTGTTATGACATAGCCATTGAGTGTGTTGATGAAAATGGGGAACCAAGGGTCTTGTAGGGTATGAAGAAATCCATATCAGTTAGGATGGTGACAGTTATGCAAGCGAAGCGTAGCTGCAGGAAAGGGTGTATGTTGTTTATAATACACATTTCTAGTGATAAGGGTAAGGAGGTTGAGGATGTAGATGTGTTGAGAAGGTACCTAGTTTTGCAGCAATTCAAGGATGTATTTCCTTAGGACATTACTGAGTTGCCACCTCACAGAGAGGTACACTTTTCTATTGATTTAGTTCCAGGGGCAGCTCCAACATCAAAAGAACCTTATAGAATGAGCACACTTGAGTTAGTTTTAGTTAGAATTGTAGTTGAAGGAAATGTTGGACAAGGGATACATTAGGCCAAGTGTATTACCTTGGGGCGCACTGGTCTTGCTTGTGAGAAATAAATATGGAACACTAAGATTATGCATTGAATACAGACATTTGAACAAAGTGACTATCAAGAACAGGTACCTGTTGTTGAGGATTGGTGACTTCTTAGATCAGCTGAAGGGAGCAATAGTGTTCTCCAAGATCAATTTGAGATCGGGATACCATAAGGTACACATCAAAGAAGAGGACATTTACAGCACTACGTTCAAGACCAAGTATGGGCATTATGAGTTTGTTGTTGTTCCATTTGGCTTAATTAATGCTCTAGCTACATTCATGTGCTTAATGAATAGTGTGTTGTGTCAATATTTGGATAAGTCTATTATTGTGTTCATTGATGATATACTGGTATATTATAAAAGTGAGGAAGAGAATGTCGAGCATTTAGCAACAATATTGAGGTTGTTGAGGGAGCATCAGTTGTATGCTAAGCTCAACAAGTGTAGTTTCTTTCAGACTAAGGTACACTACTTGGGACATGTTGTCTCCAAGGAAGGAATTGCAGTAGATCCAAAGAAGATAAGAGCCATCATGGAGTGGGTAGCTCCTAAGAGGTGAGATATTTCATGGGTTTGGCAAGCTATTATCTGAGGTTCATCAAGAACTTCTCATAGATTACTTATCCTATTACATCATTGCAAAGGAAAGGTAATAAAGATCAAATGCACATAGGAGTGTGAGCCTAGCTTTGAGCAGCTTAAGCAGTTGTTGACACATGCACTAGTGCTACAAATTGCAGATCCGAACAAAGAGTTTGTGGTATGTATAGATGCTTGCAAGAGAGGGCTTGGTGGAGTCCTTATGCAAGATAAACAGGTGGTATGCTATGAGTCCCGGAAATTAAATGAGAATGAACATAACTACCCCACGAATGATCTTAAGTTGGTAGCGATTATACATGCATTGAAGATGTGGAGACATTATCTTCTTGGTAGGAGGTTTGTACTTACGAGTGATCATATTGGATTGAGGTATTTGTTTGACCAGCCGAATCTGAACACGAGGCAAGCTAGATGGTTGGCTATGATTAGTGAGTTTGATTTCGAGATTAGGTATATCAAAGGTAAAGAGAATAGGGTGGTAGATTCTCTCAGTAGAAGGGTATAAGTACATCACTTGGCAGCTATGAGCTCCTATGGGATAAACTTATAGGATAGGATCTTGTAGGAAGATCAACAAGATGTTAGGTATATGGAGATTGTGCACAGGTTGGAGCAGGATGCTGGTACAAGTACATGTGATATTACAGGTACAGGTACAAGTGAAGGTACATGTACATATAGTGGTACAAGTACAGGTGACAGTACAAGTATAGGCGCAGGTGCATAGGGTATGGATTATTGTCTTACAACGGATGGATTGGTCAAGTTCCAAGACAAGATATATGTATCGAACAACAATGAGCTCAATAAGGTGATATTGAGGGAGTTTTATGTGAAACCTTATTCAGGTCACCCAAGTTATCAAAAGACAATGACAACAGTGAAGAAGTTTTACTATTGGCTAAATTTGAAGAGGGATGTAGCAGAGTTTGTGGCGAGGTGGTTCCACTGTCAACAAGTGAAAGCAGAGTGTAAACATCCAGGTGGACTATTATAACTGATTGTGATTCCAGAATGCAAATGGGAAGTTATCTCCATGGATTTCATCATAGGGTTGCTGAAGACAGTGAAGCAACATGATTCCATCATGGTCATTGTGGACATGTTAACAAAGGTTGCACATTTCATTCCAGTGAAGTCTACATTCTCAGTTAGTGATGTGGAACAGGTATTCATCAGAGATGTGGTTAGACTGCATGGTGTTCCAAAGAAGATTGTGTCAAATAGGGATGCAAAGTTCACTTCTGAGTTCTGGAGGGAGTTATTTGCAGGTTTGGTCGTAGAGTTGGCCTTTAGCACATCTTATCATCTGCAGACAGATGGACAAACATAGAGGGTCAATAGGATATTGGAGTTGAGGATGTATGTGATGCATCAGCAGAGGAAGTGGGAAGAGTATCTCCCTTTGGTAGAGTTTGCATACATCAATGATTATCAGGAGTCATTGAAGATGAGTCCTTTTGAGACATTGTACGGGAAAAGTTGTAACACTCCCATCAATTGGAGTGATCCAGTTAGAAGGGTATTGATTGGACCAAATATGTTGGTAGACATGGAATAGGAAATGCAGGTGATCAAGAAGAATCTAAAGGAAACACATGATAGGAAGAATATTTATGCAGATAGAAACAAGTTGTTCAAGGAGTTACAGGTTGGGGAACATGTATACTTGTGCATCAAACCGAATAAGAGCTCCTTGCGGATTGGATCTTGTGCCAAGATGGCACCATGATTTTGTGGACCCTTCATATCATTGAGAGGATTGGGTCAGTAGCCTATCAACTTGCACTACCTCCAACAATGAAATTCCATGATGTTTTCCATGTATCTTTTCTTAAAAAGTATGTTAAGGATGTTGATCATGTGATTGATTGGTTTGTATTACAGGTAGAACCAGATGGATAATTCCAACTGAAGCCTCAGTGTATATTGCAGAAAAAGGTGCTCATGCTTCAGAACCAAGGAATCAAGCAAGTTAAAGTGCAATGGAAGCACTTTGGGCCCGATGAAGCTACATGGGAAATGACGGATCATATGCGGGCTATGTATCCTTCCTTGTTTTCTGATTGAGGCAAAACAACTTTGATATGGTGGTGTGTTATATGCTTTATGGTGGTTTGGTATATGCTTTATGGTGGTTGATATATGATTTATGATGGTTTGGTATATGCTATATGATGTTTTGATATATGCCTAGATATGGTGTTTAGTATATGTTTTGATATATGCTTTGGTATATGTTTTTGGTATATCTTTTGATGATGTTGCTATATGTACATATGTGTATGGAGGTAAATACCGCCATGAGCTATGTTATAAATCTCTGCAATGCAGTATGGGTGTTATGTCATTATAATTATGTTGTCATGTTACTATGCTATCCTGGGATTATGTTATCATGATGTTATGATGTCATGTGGGTTGGCACTTAGGAGGATGATCATTGTAAATACCGTAATGAATTGTGTGATAAAGCTCCACTATGCGGTATGTTATCATGTTGTCATGATGTTTTTGCTTTGAGCAGGTCTTTCATTGTAAATACTGCAACAAGCTCTGTTATAAAGCTCAATGAATAGTATGTCTTCTTCCAGCAAGTCGTTGAAGTATATGTGTGATTGAACACCGAGGATGGTGTCCCCCAAGGGGAAGGGTTCTGTAACAGCCCTGGTGAAAATTTCATGTAAGAAAAGTTAAAAATAAACCACGTTTGATGGGACACTTATTCCAAGCTGAGTGTTGGGAAGGAAATCCTAGGGGGGTTTTCATTTGGTTGTTTATGGTTGAGGAAATTGGCAAAGGCAATGGATAAGGCTTTGGAAAGGCAAAATGACATTTTTTGGCACATTTATTTATGAAAATAATGGAAATTAGGAGAAAAGGAGATGAAAGGTCACAAGTTGCATGTGAGGAGGAAAATGAAGGAAAATAATGGAAAATGAAGAAAATGGAGGCCTCATTCATAAAAATACTTCTGAGGATCAGTTGGTAACCTTTTGTCAGTTGAGTTTTGGAGCTCTCTCATTATTATCTCTCTCTCATACTCTTGGACACTTAGAGTTTTCTTGGAACATTTTGGCATTGGAGCAAGAAAGGCAAAGAAGGCAAGAGGAAGCAAAGATCAAGCAGGGAAAGGAAGGATCAAGCCACTACAACGGGCTTCATTGCAGGTATCAACTTGCATGTGTATTTTCCTTACTAGATTTGGCATGCATGGTATTGCATGTGGTTATTTTCTATCATGGCATGGGTTTTTCCAAGTGTGATAGTGTTTTCAGCCTAGCCTTGCCATTTCCAGATAGCCATAGTTTGATGGGGTTCTCATGTTTTAGTTTAGATGGATTGCTAGATGGATTCGAAGCTGAGTGAGGTGGATCTCCGAAATGATAGAACATATGGCCTAGTAAACCCTGAGTCGAACTGTGGGGTGCGGTAAAGCCGGATTTTGTATTGCCTCAGATGGCCTAGGAATCCTTGTAGGTGAATGATGGGATATACAGTAAAGGTGGTTTTCTCTCTGTTGGACCTAGTAATCACAGGTTTGGCGTATGCGGTAAAGCCTGGAGAGTGGATCATGGTTTAGGGCCTAGTGATCCGGGTTTGGATTGCAACAAAGCCTGAGAGACTAGGAGACAAGAAAATTCCTCACGGTGTAGGTGGAGAAATCTGGTGGCATCCATGCTTGTTTCACCTAGTGATTAGGTGGAGATCACAGTAAATCCTATGATGATGTGTTCATTGTGTTTGTTGAAAATGCAACAAGATGATGGAGCCTAGTGAAAAGGAGTCACCTTCACTAAGTGGGCCCGCAGGCTATTTTTGGCGCAAAGTCTATTTTTAGACATATGGATCATGGTCTATGAGTTGTAGGATGCTATTGTGGATGATTGGTCATGTTGGTAAAAATAGATGAACTTCTATTTTTAGACATATGGGCGGTTTCTATTTTTAGACTGCCAGGCTAAAAATAGAACAGTCGAATATTATTAGCTCATAATAATATTTGGACTATAAACATTATCTTATCCTCTTGGAGCACTTCAGTTTGAGCTACAGATGTGGCACATGCAGCTGTCAGAAGGAAATACGCTTTTCTTATGAGTCAGTTGAGCTCTTGCATGATGGACTTCAGTTAGAACTCATGTGGTTGAGTTTGGTGGAGTTGATTGAGGAGTTGATGGAGTTGTGTTCAGTTTGACTTGGTTGAACTAGTTGTATTTAGTTTAACTGCAAATACACTAGTGATGAGTGATGTGAATTAATTGTTAATTAATTCACTAATTATTAACTCATAAAGCAACTAAAGAATACATCAGTTAACTCAGTGCATGGACAGTTCAGTGGAGACAAGTGTTAGAGGTTGAGATTGCTATCAGTTGTGACTATAGTTGTGCATGAGATTTGCACAATCAATGGATTGAGTATGGCCAATGAGGATTGTGTGGCTCAGCCAAGGAAATACGAGTTTGCTTCAGCCATTCATCATTATTCTCATGCAGGATTGCGTAGTGGAGGCAGGCAAAGCAGTGGAGGATATTTGAACCTGCGATTTATTCATATCTGAGCTAGTTTTGTGTGTAGCAGGTGGACATAGTACTGAGTACTTGTGAGGAGTATTGTACTATGTATTGTTACATGTTCTCAATCATTATAATATATAGATCGTGTGGGGTTTTCAGCTGTATGCTTTCCCTGGGTTACATATTGTGTTAATGTGCGCATGTGATTGATGTTTCATTGTTTTAAATTCCACAAAATTGATGATCAACATAGAGGAGGTTATGTATTATGCATGTATTCCACAATAGTGTATAATCGGGATAATCTCTATGAATAAGTATCATATTATTCAAAATTTCTACATGGTATCAGAGCTATTGATCATCAGATCTATTATTTAGAAAGTGTTTACATTTTATTTCTTCAGGCAGAGTCTGTAATCGAGCCAGGTAGCCTATGGATTCATCCTTCCTTTGGAGGGTGAGATATCCCGTAAAAGCCCATACAATCAATCTCTGTACGAGAAATAGTTTGTTCTCACGAATTTTAGATCAGAAGTGGTTGAGTTTTGAGCTGGTGGAATTCGAATTTGCAACAGTGTTTTCTTGGTGACAAAGTTGAAATGTCTTTCAACAGATTGCGATTAGAGTATGCTCTTGAAGGCAGCTCGAACTATATTTCATGGAAAGACAGGATGGAGGCGGTGTTAGATGACAATGGGCTGAAGGAGTTCATAGAGGCTAAGGTCCCAAAGCCTACTGATACTGCTCAAGTTGATGCTTGCCAAAAGAAGACAGCAAAGTGTCGAAGGATTCTGTTGGAGGGCGTGAAGGATCACATTGTGTCCAGCCTGCATGGAAAGGCTTCTCCATACTTGATGTGGAAATCATTGACAGATTTATTCCAAAGCAAGAGCGACCAGAGGAAGTTGGCGCTCAAGGATAAACTCAGAAACATTAAGTGTGAGAATGGAGACAGCATGCCCAAGTACCTCATGAAGTTCACTCAGTGCAGGGATGAGCTGGGAAGTGTGGGGGTGATTGTCGATGATGAGGACTTGGTGAGCTTGGCTCTTCTTGGTCTTCCGAAGAGTTGGCATTCCTATCAGGACTCTGTCAATGGTTGGGAGAAATTGCCAGGATGGGAGAGACTTTGGTCGGATCTTGTGCAGGAGGAGATCAGACGGAGCACCAGAGACAGTTCTTCATGCATGCATGATGAGGAGAACTGTGCCTTAGTGAGTAAGGCGAAGAAGGGGAAGGAGAAGGTTTCTCTTTCTGAATCCAGTTCTTCCAATGATGGGAAGAAGGTTGACAAGTCGAAGGTGAGATGCTTTCGTTGTCATGAGTTGGGCCATTATGCTACTAATTGCCCAAAGAAGAAATCCAAGAAGGGATCCGGGGAAGGATCTGAAGGTGAGGCACTTGCTTCACAATTTGATTTGGATTTCACACTCTTCGCATGCATGGTTTCATCCTTGGTGGGAAGTGGTTGGTTTCTTGACAATGGAGCTTCTTTCCACATGACCGGTGACAAGAGTTTGTTCAGTACTTTGGAGGAGAAAGATCTCCAGATACTCATAACGATGGGTAATGATGAGAAGTATAGTGTCTCAGCTGTAGGCACAGTTATTTTTCAGAGGGAGCATGGAGCTCGCCTTACCTTGACCGATGTCAAGTATGTACCAGGACTGAAGAGAAACTTGGTGTCGATCGCGATGCTGGAAGACAGAGGCTATGATGTAGTCTTCAGTAGGGGAAAGGTTTTCCTTGGACACATCATCACTAGAAAGGTGAAGCGGATTGGTTCACGGGTCAAGAACCTATATGCTCTTGAGGTTCAAGATGCATGCAAAGCCTTGAGCAGCGAGGCAACTAATGGAGACTTGGTGGTTGAGAGGGAGCGTATATTACCTCTCAACATGCAGAGCCAGAAGAAGTCTCAGACGATTGTGGAGGAGCCACGATTGGTGCAGCAGCTTCAGGAGGTTGTGGAGCAGCCACAACAAGGGAAGTTGAGAGGAGATCAAGTAGAGACATCTACTCATGCAAAGACCTCCAGTAGGGGGAAACTTTGAGCCAGGTGGGCTGAGGGATCACATGCAGCCATACCTCCAGGTAGGAGGTGGGGTGATATAGAGTGATCGTACCAAGGAGGAGGGGCAGGATCCTTGAGGTACCTAACCTCTTGGATGAGACCTTGCTACGGGAGCCCCGATGTGGAGTAGCAGGAACTAACTGATTGGGTAGAGACAGATGCGGATGGAGCGGCAGAGAGAGACAGTGTAGGGAATCCCAGGACAGTGCATAGCTAGCAGGCTGCAACAATGTGAGAGGCACAATTGTTTTGCACAGTGCTAGGTGGCACAGAGAGGTGTGCAATGGTGCGAGATGCATGGAGATGTTGCAGTAGCGCAGATGTAAGAGAGGGAGAACTTGTCAGCAGTAGGTAGAGCTTTAGCATCAGAGTATGTTCCTAGCCCAACAGAGTGGTCAGTTGGGAGTGTTTTTGTTCCAAGTGTTGTTGGAGCAAGTTGACCGGGCAAATATGTTGCATGCAAAACATTCCAGAGTTGCAGGATAGGGGTTGCAGATAATCCATATCTTGTTGAGAGGGAGTGTTGAAAATGCAACAAAATGATGGAGCTTAGTTAAAAGGAGTCGCCTTCACTAAGTGGGCTCGCAAGCTATTTTTGGCGCAAAGTCTATTTTTAGACTATGTCTATTTTTAGACATATGGATCATGGTCTATGAGTTGCAGGATGCTATTTGTGGATGATTGGTCATGTTGGTAAAAATAGATGGACTTCTATTTTTAGACATATGGGCGGTTTCTATTTTTAGACTGCCAGGCTAAAAATAGAACAGTCGAATATTATTAGCTCATAATAATATTTGGACTATAAACATTATCTTATCCTCTTGGAGCACTTCAGTTTGAGCTACAGATGTGGAACATGCAGTTGTCAGAAGGAAATACGCTTTTCTTATGAGTCAGTTGAGCTATTGCATAATGGACTTCAGTTAGAACTCATGTGGTTGAGTTTGGTGGAGTTGATTGAGGAGTTGATGGAATTGTGTTCAGTTTGACTTGGTTGAACTAGTTGTATTTAGTTTAACTGCAAATACACTAGTGATGAGTGATGTGAATTAATTTTTAATTAATTCACTAATTATTAACTCATAAAGCAACTAAAGAATACATCAGTTAACTCAGTGCATGGACAGTTCAGTGGAGACAAGTGTTAGAGGTTGAGATTGCTATCAGTTGTGACAATAATTGTGCATGAGATTTGCACAATCAATGGATTGAGTATTGCCAATGAGGATTGCGTGGTTCAGCCAAGGAAATACGAGTTTGCTTCAGCCATTCATCATTATTCTCATGCAGGATTGCGCAGTGGAGGCAGGCAAAGTAGTGGAGGAAATTTGAACCTGTGATTGATTCAGATCTGAGCTAGTTTTGTGTGTAGCAGGTGGAGATAGTATTGAGTACTTGTGAGGAGTATTGTACTATGTATTGTTACATGTTCTCAATCATTATAATATACAGATAGTGTGGAGTTTTCAGCTGTATGCTTTCCTCGAGTTACATACTGTGTTAATGTGTGCATGCGATTGATGTTTCATTGTTTTTAATTCCGCAAAATTGATGATCAACGTAGAGGAGGTTATGTATTATGCATGTATTATGAAATAGTGTATAATCGGGATAATCCCTTTGAATAAGTGTCATATTATTCAAAATTTCTACAGTGTTGGCCTAGTGATCTAGGATGGATTACAGTAAAGCCTAGTTTCTATTGATGAGGGTGAGGTGGTTTAGCCTCGGTGTGCCCTGGTTGGTTCTTTTGGTTTGAGTCCCACATTCATGCTTGGAATATGGCACGAGGGTGAATGGCTGAAGAGAGATTTGGCTCAACCATTCTATGGTCGGGTGGAACGTGGTAGCCCCATCTCTAGTTGGTTCATTGCATTCATTAATGAGAAATTCATATCCTTGATTTTCATGTGTAAATATATTGATGTATATGTGGAGTTTGATGGCTGGCATGTTCATGGTATTTTTGTTCCTATTATGCTAGTTATATGTATATTTTATGATAGCAGTTGTGTATGGCTTAAATCCCGGGGTCGCTAGCAGGAAATCCTGTGAGAGCGACTTTAGGTTGCTGGTCTCTCCCTTTCCCATAGCATGAGGGTGACTATGGCTTAAGAGATCCTAAACAATAGTGGTACACAGGGACATACTGTTTGAGTGGCTGACTTGTCTTTTGAGGGTTCTGTTGATCATGTTGGATGACTGCGTGTGATGTTTTTTTCGATTCCACCTCCTTAAGATCACATAAGAGGTCAAATATGATCATAGTAGTCTCTTGTCTCATGTTTACCCCGGTTGGCATGGTTACTTGGGTGGATGTGGGAAGAGGGTGTTACATAAATGTTAGGTTAACTCAGGGGTTGAGCAACTGGAGTGATGGATTAGCTCCTAGGGTCCTGAAGCACCCGCGGGAGGTTTGTAAGGTATTGTTTTGTTGAATCCATTTCCTTAAGGTTACCAAGGAGGTTGAGTCTTATCATAATGGCC
The DNA here is from genome assembly GCA_031772625.1 of Pinus tabuliformis. Classification (NCBI taxonomy): domain Eukaryota; kingdom Viridiplantae; phylum Streptophyta; class Pinopsida; order Pinales; family Pinaceae; genus Pinus; species Pinus tabuliformis. The sequence continues at coordinate 660,591,888 of CM062810.1, read as the reverse complement.
TCTCGTTGCATGTTTACCCCGACTGGCCTGTTGCTTGGGTAGATGTGGGAGGAGGGTGTTACAAAGACAAGGAGTATGTAATTCATTCTTCACAATATCATTGAAAGAAGATTTATCTGAATTAAAATTTGAAAGTAGAGAACTAGATATACATCCACTATCAACTAGAAGAAAATGAGACAACCATCGAAGGAGAAAATTCTAAAATGGAAGAGTTTGGGAAAACCAATCAGCAACCACCCCAACCAACAAAATAAAGTGCATGCAAAACCAACTAAAAAAGATTTCTAGGAGGATTTAGAAATGGAGGATAACACCCAAGATTTCTTTGATGCAAAAGATTTTGAGGAAATGGACTTGCAAATCATTGATCTAAAATCTCTTGTAAAGGAATGGAGAAAAAAAGACCCATCAACCATTCATGAGGAGCAAGTTCAATTCATCACCAGAGGATACATCTAAAATCAAGATCTAATTCTCCATCAAGCTCGCGAACCAGGTAATATCCCTAACCACAAATCTTATTTCTCCTCTCATGTAATCAAAATAAATGTTCCCAAAGATCAATTGAGCTTTTCGGGAGAACCAGAGGAAAAAGCGTGGAAAATAAATAGTCAGTTACTATAGAACCTAGGGGATTCTTTGATGAATACTGGTATAGTGTCACAAATGGATGTCATCTTTCAACCCTTCTCTCAACATCATCAATGAAAGTCATTTCATGGAATGTTAGGGGTATTACTGGGAAATCCAAGCAAATATTTCTGAATATTTTTTTTACCAAGAACACCTTGACATCACGATAATTCAGGAAACAAAATGCTCTTCTAAGTCTTTGAATAAGATTTTAAAGAATGTCTAGATAAATTGTGATTATGTAGTCCATGATTCCCAAGGAGCATAAAGAGGTATTGCTATTGCATGGAACCCTTCCTCAGTCACTACCCATAATCCTAATTGCTAATTCTTATCCCATTAGTTCAGTCAACTTGAGTTTCATAACCAATGTTTATGGCCCTAGTGTTCTTGCTGACAAAAAAGTCTTCCTTCAAAACCTATAGAGAGCCTCAAAGCTTATAAGGGAAATTTTTTGAAGTATAGGTGGAGATTTTAATATGACAAAAAATCTAAATGAAAAAAAGGTGAGATTCATAGAATTGAATAAGAAAACCCTATCTTTGTGGAAATTATCAATAAATCCAAATTTATAGATCTAAGCACACACAATGGCTTATATAACTGAACAATAAGCGAGGAGATACATATAAAAGAGCTTCAATACTTGATAGATTCCTCATAGCAGGGTCTCTATATTTCAAGCACCAATTTTGAGGGTTCTATTCTCCCTTGCAATGGTTCAAATCATTGGCCTGTAAAACTCTCTATGGACTAGATTGGTAGTCCTAGGAATTGGCCCTTCAAATTCAAGGATTTTTGGTTACGACATCCTGATTTTCTCTCTAATGTAGAAAAATGGTGGAAATAATCAAATCATTTTCATGGGACTCTTATGTATTTCTTCCAACAACAATTAAAATATCTCAACATGGAAATCAAGAACTTAAATATTGAATATTTTGGTAACATCCTCAAAAAAACTTAAAGATAGAATAAGAAATGGCCACCATTCAACAAGCAATAATATCAAATGGTATATTTGAGGAATTATATCATCAAGAAGTAGTCACTCAACCTCGATATGGAGGAAATATTCAAGCAAGAAGAAATCCTCTAGAGACAAAAATCTCAAGTACAATGGCTTAAGGAGGGAGAAAAATACTCTGAATTCTTCCACATATCCATGATCAAACACAGGCAAAGTAATAGAATTTTTGCATGCAGGTTTCCACAGTCAACAATAATCTAACCAAAATGGGTCTACCCCCCTATTCCTTATGGAAGACTCGCTTTGTCCCCAATTTCTTCCTTTCTAGCCCTTCCTTTTGGTCCTCCCCCTCCGATGGAATTCATCAAACTTAACTTCGATGGAGCCTCGAAAGGAAATCTAGGCCGTTCCAATTATGATGGAATCTTTCATAACACTAATGTGCAGATTCTACATGTTTATGTTGGTGCCATAAGCCTCAACACTGATAATGTTGCCGAAATTTGGGCACTAGAGTAGGGTCTCTCAATAGCTATCCTAAAACAATTTAACAAGCTCGTTATTCAAGGAGATTCCAAGACTATTATCAATATTTTCACAAAATACAATGTGGATCAGATTATTCCAAAGTCTTTAAGTTTTGGAGGTTATAAGCTCAAATAGGTAATACCACAAAACTCTTGGAAAAAATCACAACTCCCCTCCTCTCTCTTGTTCATAGAGAAGACAATAAACTGGCTAACAAGCTATCTAATTTTGGTCTCAACATAGCAAATCATCGCTTTCACTTGGATTGGAGTGAGTACATTCTAGAATCAATTTGAATTCAATATTAAGATCTGGCTAGGAAGGACCTTAATAGTCTCATACACAAATTTAATATCTGACTTAACCATAATCTTAATATTAAATTATTATTATATAGATTTATTTATTTATATTTTTTTAATAATTTTTTTTAAATATTTGGAAAAAAATATAACAATATTATAAAAAATTTGAATTCAATTATTTTAATCTTTATAATTTTAATCTTATTATTATGAGCATGGTTCATTACCACTATTCAAAAGTACATTGCAAGAATGGTATGAAAATTTAGTACCCTCTCTTCTATGGTTTCCTTTCCATCGGATTGGAAGTATAATACTTTCCACCTAATCAAACATACTTTGATCAAAAGCCGTGGTACTTATTTACTTCAATATTTTTTTGGGCATAGTCCATTACCACTATTCAATATTCAAAAGAACATTACAAGAATGGTTAGGACCCTCACTTCCTTTCCATTGGATTGGAAGTTTAACGCTTTCTACCTAATCAAACATACTTTGATGAAAAACAATGGTAGTTATTTACTTTTATTGTTTTTATTTCAAGATCTTAGGCGATTTCTGGCTTAATTACTCGTAAGATCCAAAATTACATAATGTTTTCTATTAAAAAAAAAATTACTAAAAAATATTTAATTATTTTCCCAAATTTAATTAGTTAATAAAGACATAGGAAATTAAATTACAGGTTATGTAAACAATCATAAAAAATATTTTTTTTGGAAGGGTTTCAAATTACATTAATAACAAGCCACATCTTAACATAATTAAGAAGCAATTATGGTTTTAGGAAATTGTAAATTATGAGAATGTGCGATTACTTTATTAATTTAAAAAAATATTTGAATTAATATTTTATGTTTTAACGATTATTTAAATAAAACAAAGTGATAAAATTTACTTTCATTATAATCCGTACTCTTGAGCAGGGAATTGATTATATATATATATATATATATATATATATATATATATATAGAATAATATACTAATTAATTGGCATATAAGTATCGAATAGTTAGTTAATTAGTGTATAATTAAGGTATTTATGTAATGGTTGTCAATTTGAAATTTCATGAGTATTTTATTTGCTTAACTTTAAACTAGAAGTTACTAGAGTCAATTTTTTATTACACAAGTATGAAGTATGAGGCTGGCTTAATTGTTGATTCATCTAGTCACAAATAAAAAAAATACTAATTAATTAAAAATAAGGTATACTTGAGCGTATGACAAACTAAAGTTGAGACATACCTTAAAAACAATGAAAAATTTGAAATGAACCTATAGCAATCTTAAAAAACATAGATGAAAACAACCAACCATAACTCCAAAGCTAAACAACTCTCCCTCCATTCAACTCTTCAAAAATCCATAAACAAAAGCAAAACTATGGAGGCAACTCCATGTAACCAATATAGCCTTAAGCCATTTTCCAATATCCAATGCACGAATAATTAATGGATCACCTACACCGAAGGTCATATGAATGAAGGGGGATTATGGGTTGAAAAAAGATTGAAATTTTCAAGAACCATAAAAATTTAGTGAAAACTCTTCAGTTGTTGAAAGCCACCGTAATCATGGGTGCTAAAAACATACGTGGCAATGATGCATGAAAACATTCTACCACATATTTAGGAAATTTTTATTAAATTTTGTTGTATTTACTATTTCGGCCAACCTTCCACACATGGAAGTGCATCTAAGTTTATTAGAACTAGTAGTAGTTCAAAACCAAAATGTCAATGCTGCTACATGTCCTCAACATGCTTTCAAATGCCCATTTAGAGAGCTGAATGTATGAATGAGAACAATGAAAATAATTTAATTCTTGTGCCAAGTCTATGGATGAGAACAATGAAAAGAGTTTGATTCTCTTGACTTTGGGTTTCCTTTGGGCTTTGGCTAGGTGGCTAATCTCATTTTTTTTTTTTATCTATTAGACTAACCTAAGTACCCACAGGGGATTTGAACCGGTGACCTATCGCAAGGAGTGCCTTAGCAGTGCACCCATTCACCGTCAATCCAAAGCCCTGTGGGCTGGCTAATCTCATTTTGATATAGATTGAGGTTTCAATTATGACAAAATTTTGATGGTTTCCTAATTATATAGTTTGGCTAAAGAAAATTGATCCATGTATACAATAAAGTATTATACATATCATTTGATCCATGCCACAATTCTAGATGTAAAGAGAGAAGTTTTGAAAAAGTTTTTGGTTTAGGGAAATGTAAAACTGAAATAATATGACTTCCATAACTTTTTCTTATTATTGAATGGGTGAATTTTTTAGTAATTCTCTCTCATTTCAAATTCCTTTCTTTTCATTGGCCCACCCATAGTTTCCAAAGCATGATAGAGCATGAACAGTCATAGGTATGAGAAAGTGTGATGAGTGGAAAATGTCTTCTTCAACTATTAATGCTAATGCCAATTCTAGTAGGTTTTATGATATACTGGCAAGTACCTTCTTCTTTTTTCATAGAGTTTTCTATTGATATGATCCACCTTTGAAATATTTTCCTTTTAATCCTTAATGGAAATTGTAAAATATATACAATCCATTTGTCATCTACCTCCACCTTTTTTATTGTGCTTACATGGTGTTCGCGCCCATGAACAAGAATGGATACTCAGAAATCTAGTGAGGATTTCCTATTGCCCCCAAGAGAATTGGTTGAATGCCTCAATATAAATGTAATTGAAAGAAAACTAAGAGACCCTCAAGAGAAGGGTCTTACTTTGAATTTCATTTCTTTATAACAATAAAGAAACACATTACATCATAGATTCTCATACGTTTGTGATCACTTTTCATAAGTTTCCCATTTGATTGTAATTTAGACCGAATATAGGTAATGGTAGTAAAATGTTTGAATGATGCTACTCATCTTTTTTTGTGCTAAGATCTTTTATTATTTTTTGATATGAAACTAGAATGCTACTTTTAAGACATAAATTGAACTCTAAGGAAATTGTATAATATTATAACAATTGTGAAATTTAAAGATATTCATGTACAAGTATGAATTATGATTACCTCATTAGATTTGATTTGAATCGTACTAGTGCACTTCTGCCTTGCCAAGCGAGCTACGAAACCAACTAACAAAAAATTATGAAGATGTTATTGTCATAGAGAAGGTCTTGCGCACTATTGGAGTCATTGCAGACGATGAACCCACTAAGGACTTCAAATACACGGGTAAGATGTCTCAAACCATTTTGATCAAGGCCAAGTAAAAGGAAACAAGCGATATTGAGAACCTTACTTGTCTCGTCAAGTCCTTGACCACTGAAATGGTTGAAAATAAACAGAGGACAACTGAGATTACTGTGAGCAATAGGCCCCTAGATACCTGCAAAGGAAGAATGCAACTTCCAACAACGTAGCCAGCGGACCAAATCTATATAGAGCTCTAACATGGTTTTGAACATTGAGAAAACCGCTACAGATTCATACTACATGTTCCACCATGAACATCATTCGGAAAAAACGTGCCCAGAATGGAACCATGGAATGAGTAGTCTTGTTACACAGTTGTGTGACAAGGTCATGGTTGATGAACAACTAGAGCCTGATGAAGAAGAAAAAGTTGCTACAACCGATGAAACTCCAAGCACTAGGCATGTAGTAAACATGTATCAAAACGATCTCGCGGCCCAGAATACCGCCACTCATAAGGAGCCTTCGAGTGATGGTCTGGCCCAAAAGTAAAATAACAGATACAACTTGAGAAGTCAAGGGGCCACCACTGTGATTTAGGTACCAAAAAAGAAAATCAGAGAAAATATGTTGAGGAAAATGGATACTCAAGTCGACTCAACACAGAACACTCAGAATAAGTCCAGGAAGACAACTGCAACGAAAAGTGTTTCCACAAGCAGTACAGACAGAACCATCCTACTGGAAACCATGAATTCAGTTCCACCCTCGGACACCTCGATGAGTCTTCCCATAATAGAGTACAATATTATCGAAGATATGAAGAAGGCTCATGCAAATATTTCTCTATTAAAACTTACAAAAATCACGAACCAACGGGACATTCTTCTACAAGCACTTGGGAAAAATTGTACTGGTGATGGCACCTCTTCAAACAAGGGATCTATTAAGGACCCTAACACTCTCACATTTGTGCTTAATGCGCTCCGCACAGAGGAGGAAAACTAACTCTGCCCACCATTCTTGTTCTCATTTGAAATATTTAAGTTCAATGTTCACAATTGCTTGGTTGATTTCGGTGCATCGGTTAATGTCATGCCACTCTCCATGACCAAGACAATCAACGCTCAATGGATTAATACAAATGCATAGATCATCCAACTAGACAGAACTTGTGTGCTAGAAATTGGTGAACTCAGGAATGTGATCATCCGGCTATCATCTAATGAACAAGTTCATCAATGCATTAATATCGTAATTGTGGACATCTCGGAAGTATACATGGTATTGCTGAGTAGAGACTTGTTAAGCAAGCTGCAAGGATACTTTGCCACTGACTGGTCACACTTATGGCTTCCCTATAAGGGCAGGAACAAGCAGATCCGAGCACTGTCAGAGAGATACATGAAGTGCAACGTAACTCCCTTGGATGGATAGAACGAGTCGTTGGATTTCACAGAACTTGTTTTCAGCAATTGTTTTCTAGAGACACAGTTGGGGTGTTATCTTGTAGAGCCATCCCCTGTCCCACCAGACACACAGTTGGACCTCCTTCCATGTTCAACTGGCGTAAATGAAACTTGTACAGTAATTAGTACTAGTAGTAGCAGTAGTACTAGTGTGGTAGGTTGTCCTTGTACAGACGATATATGGAACATGTACTTTGACGGATCCAAAACACAGGAGGGATCTGGAGCTGGTTGTGTTTTAATAGACCCATTGCAAAGAAAACATTTAATCTCTAGTCGCTTGGAATTCGAGTGCATGAACAACACCGCAGAGTACAAAGCACTTGTCTTAGGCTTACAAAAATCCATTGACCTTAATGTTGATGTCCTAAAACTGGTAGGTGACTCCGAAATCGTGGTGTTTCAAGTACGTAACACTATACATTGTGTATCGCCTCGTCTTAAGAGTTATCAACAAGAGGTATGTCGACTCATTTCTCATTTCCAAGCTTTCAATATTAATTCAGTGCCAATAATGTGTAATGTAGCGGTGAATGCCTTGGCAAACACAGGTGCTAGGATGTTACGATTAAGGGACATTTTTGCTATCGAAATTTTGTATAAACCATTCATCCGAGACAATATTACTAATTTATGCGTTTTTTATGATGATCAACAGATAATTCATTTTATTGCCAATGATGACGTATTCAAGGATGCAGCGATAAATGAGGATGGGAACAAACAATCTTTGTATGACGTAGCTCGTACAAGTAAAGGAAACCTCATCCCCAAGGGTGTGGTATCACTGGAAAAGTTGTATGACCTACATAACCGCTTTCAGGGACCTGTGAAAAGATTCATAGCTCTACATTGTCGCATGAGCAGATCAATCTAGGAACAAAAGAAGATATGAAGTATGTGAATCTCGGTACTTATTGTACACCACAAGAGCAACAAGATTTTATCTTCCTTTTGTTAGGGTCCCACCCTAACCCCCTTATTTATGTCATGGGATCACGTCATAGTCAAGAGTCAATAAAGCCCATATTAATATTTGTAAGTGGTTAACCCGCAATTAATTACGGGACCACAGTTAGTTGCAAATGGGCGGTAGTATTAGTTAGATGGTAATTGGGCGGTAGTATTAGATAGATGGTATTAATAAAACCCACGATATTGGCTCGTGGTATTGCATGTATGAGTCATATATAAAGGATAGAGACTCCCTGCGAGGAGCATTGTGTCTTGTTTTGTAATCGAGATCTGCTCTATTGGAGGTTGCCCCCTCGAAGAGGCCCGTGAACATTTCTCTTTGAATAATAAAATCATTGCTATTCTGTGCTCTGGGTATAATTTTTCGCATATTCTGTGTTCTCGGTATCTTTCCTTCGCAAATTCTATGTTTGGGTATCGCTTTTCAGGTTAAGAGCATAACAAGTGGTATCAGAGCACTTTCCAGGGCTCGGTGGGATCTCCAAATTTTAGAAAAAAAAAAAATTTAGGCTAGAGACGTGTTCCGGCGTCTTTAAACCACGGGATCTGTCGTTAAGCGCATAAACCTGCGGATTTGGGGAGGCATGCACGCAGGAAATACAAGAGGTGGTCACGTCTGTTGGACTCCCTTGTAACCCCTGTGGGTACCCCTTCAAGTAGTAGCGCATTAGACAGAACCGCGCACGGACTGTCTTCCACGTACCCTCTGGGTATATAGGAAGCCCCCTAGCTCCCTTGAAACCTCGCCATAGATCAACCTTCGGCCGTCTTGTGGCTACAGTACACCGAGAACAGCACTCGGAGAGATTACTCGCCCGTACGATAGGGTAGTCGGGTTGTACGGCTAAGGGTACGGTCGATCCTCCTTAGTTAGAGCCCTGAAACATTGGGCCGAGTACTACTGTCAGACCCTTATGTATATTGCGATCTGTAGCACCTGACACTCCCCAAGACCATAGTTCCCTTTCTATCGGGGGATCACACATCATCTATTCCAGATCAGCAGCAGCGGTTGTTCCACCATTCAGATCTCTCAGATCCACCAGATCGGATATTTCAGATCAGCAGCAGCAGTTGTTCCACCATTCAGATCTCTCAGATTCACCAGATCGGAGTAGTTGGGAAGGGTTCCTGTACCTGGATATAATTTTCGCAGGACTTTTGGCGGCATTGACATTTTGAGGATTTGGCGACTGCAGTATTGATCAGGAAGGAGTAAAACTCCATTAGGAGTTTTCTAAAAAAAAAAAAAAAACGAGTCTGAGATCTTCCGGGACGCTTATTGGTGACCTAGCCCATCAGTATCAGGACGACGAGCTGAGCAAGGTGGTACCATTCAATTTCTTAGTAAAAATTTTTAGGCGGTCCCAAATTTTCATCAGGTTGGTGTATGGTAGAAACTCGCACTCAAGCGATGGCCAATGAACGGATCGACAAAATTGAAAACCATATGGAGACCCTCCAAATGGCTATGTCCAAGATCGAACATGAGCTTCAAGGAATGAGTAGCTTCATACAACTTCAGCTTAAAGGAATGAGTAACCAGATACAGCAGGCATTCCCAGAAGGCAAGGAGCCAGCCCATGAGGAGGGGTATAATGGCCATAACTACCATGAGGGTGAGTCTAGCCACTCTCCTCACAATTGGCACTCCCGTCCACCACCCAGTCAGCGTCCTCCCAAGTTGGATATGCAGAAATTTGATGGTTCTCACACGTCAACATGGCTATCACAAATGGAGCAGTATTTCCAATTGAATCATATCACAGATGAGGGAACTAAGCTTATGGTGGGCACCATGTACTTGGACAATGAAAGATGGCAATGGAAGGAATGGCATCAATGCTGCAATGGACATTTTCAGAATTGGGCCCAATTTGCCAAAACTCTCCGCAGTCGCTTTGAACAGGAAGACTCTTTTTTGGGGCGTCTCACTAAGCTTCGACAGACGGGTACCGTGGAGGAATATATGACTGCTTTTGAAGCTTTAGCCTTCCGCACTAAGGGTCTCACAGATGAGTTCTACATGGAATGCTTTATCAGCGATCTTAAAGAAGCCATCAAAGCTCAGGTTCTACTCCACCACCCCCCCACATGGACCGAGGCCTGCCAGGTAGCCCGTAAGGTGGAACGTGCATTAACAGCCCAATCCAGCCGCCCCAACTTCCCCGCTAAAGGTCGTCCCTCACAGGCTCCCAATATGACCCAGACACTTAAGATTCAAAAGGTGTCACCGCAAAAATGGCCGAAAGAAGGAAGCAAGGACTATGTTACTACTGTGATGAAAAATATTCCCCGGGTCATAAATGCAAAGAGCACAAGTTTTTTCAAATAGATGCCACTGACTACAGCTCCACCGAGGAAGATCCACCACTTGAGGAACCAGAGGCGACCGAAGAAGATAACCAACAGGAGATGGTATCTGATGAACCAATGATTCCGCTACATGCATTGGCAGGAATTTCTTCCCCTCAAACTCTCAAAATCAGGGGTTTTCTTAAACATCGCCCAGTAGTAGTCTTGATTGATAGTGAAAGTACCCATAATTTCATACACCAAAAGATCGTTGAAGCAGCACATTGTTTTGTCCGGGCAGTTTCTAACTTCCAAGTCCAGATTGCAGATGGGGGCACAATGAAATGTGAAGGTCGCTGTGAAAATGTCAAAATTCAAATGGGGGATTATCATTTGAAAACCCACATGTTTGCAATACACATGGGGGGTTGCGACATTGTCCTCGGTGCGGAATGGCTCCGCACTCATGGGCCAATCACAATGGATTTCCAGGAGTTATATATGAGTTTTAAGCAGAACGACTTCACACATACCCTCCGTGGACTACAGGCGGGAGCCCCCTCCATCATAAGCTCGCATAGGATGGAAAATTTGTTAAAAAAGGGCCATCATGGAGTGGTAGCTCAATTTAATGCCATCCAGGTAGTAGACACCATGTCTTCGCCAATTCATCCAGAGATGCAACAGATTTTGAATAAACATCGGATGGTCTTTGACAAACCTCATGAACTTCCACCCTCGCGAGGGGAACATGATCATAGCATCACATTGGTTCCAGGGGCCCAACCCCCAAATGTGAGGCCATACAGACATCCGTTCACCCAAAAGAATGAAATAGAAAAAATCATCAAGGAATTGTTGGAAGCAGGTGTCATTCGTCCGAGCATTAGTCCTTATTCATCTCCAGTCGTCATGGTCCTCAAGAAAGATGGGGAGTGGCGGATGTGTCCAGACTTCAGGGCCCTCAATAAGTTAACAGTCAAAGATAAATTTCCCATCCCAGTGGTTGACGATTTGCTGGACGAACTCAATGGGGCTCAATTCTTCACTAAATTGGATCTTCGCTCAGGCTACCACCAAATTCGCATGAAGGAAGTCGACATTCCCAAGACAGCTTTCAGAACTCATGAAGGCCATTATGAGTTCTTGGTCATGCCATTTGGTCTCTGTAATGCCCCCTCTACTTTTCAGAGCCTTATGAATCACCTCCTCAAACCATATCTCAGAAAATTTGTCCTGGTTTTCTTCGATGACATACTCATCTATAGTGGCACTTGGGCAGCACATCTTCAGCATGTAGATATCCTCTTGCAACTGCTCCGCACACATAAACTATTTGTCAAAATGTCTAAGTGTGCGTTTGGCATGGAAGAAGTTGAGTATTTAGGCCACATTGTGGGGCGTGAAGGTGTCAAGGTGGATCCCAAAAAGATCCAGGCAATGCAAGAATGGCCTCAACCTAAGACCTTGAAAAGCTTGAGAGGATTTTTGGGTCTCACAGGCTATTATCGTAAATTTTTCCGCAACTATGGCTGCATAGCGAAGCCCCTGACGCAACTTCTAAAGAAAAATTCCTTCTTTTGGAACGAAGAAGCACAACAGGCATTTATCGCTCTCAAAACCGCCATGTGTTCCACTCCGGTCTTAGCACTACCGGACTTCACCAAAACATTTGTCATTGAATCTGATGCTTCGGGAACAGGTATTGGAGCAGTCTTAATGCAGGAAGGGTGACCATTGGCCTTCACCAGCCAACAACTAAGTGGGAAGAACTTGGGCCAATCTACCTATGAGAAGGAAATGATGGCCATCTTACATGCAGTTGAGACCTGGCGACCCTACTTGTTGGGGCGACATTTCCAAATCCGCACAGATCATCACAGTCTTAAATATTTTTTGGAGCAACGCCTATCGTCCCCCCAACAAAATAAATGGTTAGCCAAAACGCTGGGATATGATTATGAGATCATTTACAAGAAAGGGAAAGACCACAGGGTAGCAGATGCATTGTCGCGCCAATTTGAGGAGGAAAGTACTCCGGTCGCAATATCCCTCCCCATTCCAGACTGGATTGAAGAGGCTCGCAGGGAATGGTTTTCACATCCCGGGCTCTCCCAACTCATTTCTCAATTACAGGCAGATCCTAATTCCAGCAAGGGCTACTCGTGGCAGAATGATATTCTTCGCTACAAGGACAGAGTCGTCATATCACCAACATCCACCCTCAAAAATCGCATTTTGGCAGAATTGCATTCATCTCCCATTGCAGGACATTTGGGCTTTCAGAAGACATACGCTCGCACCAGAAGATCATTTTTTTGGACCAGCATGAAGCAGGACATCCTTACTTTTGTAGCAGAATGTGACGTCTATCAACGCCACAAAGGGGAAACCGTCAACACACCAGGCACATTACAACCATTGCCCATTCCGGCGTCAATTTGGATGGAGGTCTCCATGGATTTCATTACAGGTCTTCCAAAGTCCGGGAACAAATCATTCATCATGGTGGTTGTGGACCGACTGTCGAAGTATGCTCATTTCTGCGCCCTACCCCAACCATTCACACCCACTTTGGTTGCTCAAACTTTCATGGATCAAATCTTCAAATTGCATGGCATGCCCACTTCTATTGTGTCCGACCGCGACCCAATCTTCACCAGTAATTTTTGGCAGGAGCTCTTCAGAATACAAGGCACTCAACTCAAACTCAGTACTTCATATCATCCGCAAACAGATGGTCAAACCGAAGCCGTCAACAAATGTCTAGAAACCTACCTTAGGTGTTTCACTTCAGAAAAACAACACCTTTGGGTACAATGGTTACCTATGGCGGAATGGTGGTATAACACCAACTATCATGCCACCACCAAAATGACTCCCTATGAAGTAGTCTATGGACAACTTCCGCCATCCCCTACTTCTTATCTCACGGGATGCTCCAAAGTACAAGCCGTGGATCAACTCCTACAACACCGTGCAACCATGCTTGCCCACCTGCGCGAGAATCTTCATCAAGCTCAGAACCGTATGAAGCAACAGGCTGACCAACATCGCTCAGAGCGCCAATTTCACGAAGGGGATCAGGTCTTTTTGAAGCTGCAACCATATAAGCAAACATCACTCAAAGACAAGGGCTGTCAAAAGCTCTCTCCAAAATTCTACGGACCATATCAAGTACTTCAGCGCATTGGAGAAGTGGCTTACAAGTTGGCTTTGCCACCTACAACAAAAATCCACCCAGTTTTCCATGTATCGTGCCTCAAGAAAGTGATTGGGAACAATTGCCGAGTTCAAACCAGTCTACCTGAGTTGGATGAAGAAGGATCAATCTGGCTTCAACCTGAACAGGTTCTAGACACTCGAGACAAGCACCTGCGCGGCCGCATGATTAAGGAGGTCCTCGTCAAATGGAAAGATACCTCGCCGGAAGATGCAACTTGGGAACCAGCCGCTATTCTTCAGCAGTTTCCGCAGCTTCAGCCTTGAGGACAAGGCTAGTCTCAAGGGGGAGGGCATGTTAGGGTCCCACCCTAACCCCCTTATTTATGTCATGGGATCACATCATAGTCAAGAGTCAATAAAGCCCATATTAATATTTGTAAGTGGTTAACCCGCAATTAATTACGGGACCACAGTTAGTTGCAAATGGGCGGTAGTATTAGTTAGATGGTAATTGGGCGGTAGTATTAGATAGATGGTATTAATAAAACCCACGATATTGGCTCGTGGTATTGCATGTATGAGTCATATATAAAGGATAGAGACTCCCTGCGAGGAGCATTATGTCTTGTTTTGTAATCGAGCTCTGCTCTATTGGAGGTTGCCCCCTCGAAGAGGCCTGTGAACATTTCTCTCTGAATAATAAAATCATTTCTATTCTGTGCTCTGGGTATAATTTTTCGCATATTCTGTGTTCTCGGTATCTTTCCTTCGTAAATTCTATGTTTGGGTATCGCTTTGCAGGTTAAGAGCATAACACCTTTTCAAGAAGTACTGTGATGTATTTGCATGGGTGTATAATGATCTTAAGACATATGAAACACAAATAATACATCATGTGATACCAATCAAAGAAGGGGCCAAGACTTTTCAACAGAAATGGAGAAGAGTTCACCCAACACTTGAGCCCCTCATACAAAAAGAATTGACGAAGTTGCTAGATGCTCGGATCATTTACAAAGTGCAACATTCAACATGGGTGTCTAACTTAGTCCCTGTAAGGAAGAAGTCTCGGGACATCTGCCTGTATGTAGATTTCCGCAACCTCAGTCGCATCTCGGACAAAGAAAATTACCCAGTGTCGTCCATGGAGCACATATTGCAGAGAGTATCTGGAGCAGAGATGTTTTATTTGTTAGACGGATTCTCGAGATATAACCAAGTTCTGGTAGCAGATCCTGACAAACTAAATAACACATTTTGTGCCAAGTGGGGTACGTTCGCGTTTTGTCGAATGTCGTTTGGGCTAGTTAATGTAGGTGCAACATTTCTGTAATTACCCATCTTATCCTGCAAATTTTATTAATGTTTACATTACCTGAAAATATTGAGAAATATTGGTGAATACCTTCATTTTGGAAACTATAAATTTATTTACTAATACAAAATTCATTATTTCTATTTTTTCCCAACTTGCCTTCTCAAATTCAATCTTAGGTAGGATATGGTCTCCTTCCATTATTTCAAATTAGATATATATATTCATCTCACATTCCCCAATGTACTCTCACATTTACTTGGGAGAAGACATGGTCCTCTCCAACTAATTATCAATATATATATTCATCTCACATTCCCCAATGTACTCTCACATTTACTTGGGAGAAGACATGGTCCTCTCCAACTAATTATCAATATATATATATATATATATATATATATATATTCATCTCACATTCCCCAATGTACTCTCACATTTATTTGGGAGAAGACATGGTCATCATCTCACATTCCCAAATGTACTCTCACACTTACTTGGGAGAAGACATGGTCCTCTCCCATTAATTACCCAATTTTATATTCATATCACATTTCCAAATGTACTCTCAGATTTACTTGGGAGAAGAGAAGTCAACTGTAAGGATGAAGGAGAAATTAATGACATTAATGAGAGGTGGTTGAGGTGGAGAAGAGAGGAAGGGCATAAAAGGGGAAGGAGGAAGGGAGAAGGGGGGATGTTGGGTCTTGCTTGGGTCTTTGGGGGTTGGCTGTGATTTTGGAGACCTAAGGAACCTGTGGAGGTTTCTTGGGTTTGTTGAGAGGAGGGAAATATTGTTTATCTTGGTCTTGGACACACACACTACATCTGGTTGGACTTGGGCTCAGAGGGCTAGGGAACCTATGGAGGTTTCCTGGGCTAGGAATTATTTCCTAGTTGGCTGGGAGGTAAATCCAGTTGGGTTAGTCAAGAGGAGCATTCAGCAGGAGTAGCAACTCAAAGGCATCTCCACCAGCCACTGGTACAGGTATTCCTCTATAGATTACTTATGTAAATTTATTGAAATGAAATGTTCACTATAAGTTATAGGAATTAGAATGTAAATGGTAAAATTTTCATTGTTTAAAAAGTCTTGTAAGAAAGTAAATCATTGCCTCCTATTGCATTTAAATTCTAGAGAAATAGATATGTTAGAAGACCCTAGGATAGGGCCTTACACATGGTATCAGATATTTGGTTCAAAATCTGGACCCAAAGCCCACTAACTCCAAATTTCGTTATAAAGAGCTTGTAACCCTCATAAGGACTTATAATCCTAAAATATATTCATATAACAAATTGTTTTTAAATTGAAAAAAAAAAAAAAAAACTACAGTCAATTCCCTTGAAGATATTTTCTCCTTATCCTGCTTAACCAGACTGATCCCATTCTGGAAGCAGTCAAAGACTACTTTTGTCTCTTTGTCCAAATGAAAGTTCTTCTTATTTAAGATTGTTAAATTGCTTATCACTGCATTAAGAACAGATAGTAGCATATCTTCTTGTTATGCCCGCTCAAAACTACCCAGACCTTCAAAGTCCAGCATGACATAAATGCGTTTCTCTGCTCAGTTTCAAAGGCTCAGTTTTAGTTTTCACCTTGTCTTTCTGCTTCTTTTGGCCTTTCTACTTTTGGCTTCGTTCATTAACTCTGGAATCTAAGACTGAAAATTCAATTTAGGGTTTTTCAAAATTGATCAATTTCTTGCTTTGTCTGGTTGACCGGACCCCAAAAGAGTTCATCTTCAGTCTTAGACCTGGAATTATTAGAAGGGATGGTGATGCTTTGTGATGGAGCCACCTTTTTTGGCGATTGTGAGAATGTCGAGTGCTGCCACATAGAACTATTTCCACTTGAGCTCCGAATTTGTCTGTACTTTGGGTGCAGCATCAACATGTGGTTGGGAGTTGACCAAAGTTGAGAGTTTTCTTTCCTGCTCTTTCTGAATGTCTCTTGGTGATGTAGTTTTCGCCTGCTTAAGTGTATCAATTGACCAAGATGGAGCTGGTGGAGAGCTTGAATATTCTTCTTTCCATGGTAGGAAATCTCCTAGAGATGTAGTTTTCGCCTGCTTAAGTGTATCAATTGACCAAGCTGGAACTGCTGGAGAGCGTGAATATTCTTCTTTCCATGGTAGGAAATCTCCTAGAGATGGACTAGTGATGTATTTTTCGCCTGCTTAAGTGTATCAATTGACCAAGCTGGAGCTGGTGGAGAGCTTGAATATTCTTCTTTCCATGGTTGGAAATCTCCTGAAGTTGACAAGAGCTTTTTCTTTTCTCGAGTTGAACAGATGATATAGGAGGTTCCAAAGAAGCAGTCGTAGGTATTTTACCTGGGCCACCCTTTCCCTTTGGTGCCCTCTTCCTGTTCCTCTTTGTATCTTTGGCCTCAACAAATTCGCTATCATCTGCAGTAGTAACCTCAACAGGCGATGAAACTACAGGTGTCATAAATAGTCCAGGAGACTTCTCGACATTGATAGTGACACAAGCTTTAGTTTGTTGGCCTGTTTTTGCTAAAACTTCTTCTACTAGTAGATCATGCAAGTGACTCCTCTTGGATTTGGTGGAAGAAACACTTTCCAAATTTCCAGAACTAGAGCGTATAACACGGGCAACAGATTTCACATCCTGCTGAACATCTCTTGAAGATTTGACTTCTGAACCAACGACAGGTCCAGTCCAAGGACCTGATCCTGTACTTGGCAGATTAGTTGGCATCGGAAAAATAACAACTTCAGAAGCAACCTTCTCTGTTTCTGCTTTTTGTTTATGTTCTTCCTGTTGTATTTCCAACAGGGATTTTGGTTTTGGACATGGTGCGGGCTTCCAGGCTCGATGAGATATAGAGGATGCCACAGGACTTCTAGCTAGAGACTCAATATCACCCGAAGCACTAGTATCAGCTAAACTTACCACTGGGATCGAATCTACAGGAGCAATAGGATTTTTCACCGTTGTTGACTGTAAACTTGGGATCTGGACAATAGACGAAAAGTTAACATCTTTACCATCTCGAAACCGAGACCTGCGCCATACAAACCTCGTGCCATACCACAATACCACGCTTTGGTTCTTCTGGTTGCATTTAATAATACAACTTGAGGGCTCCCTGGCAGTGTCCATCCCTGACATAACCTCAGATAGTCGCACGCTATGTGAAAACATTTTTCTTGGGAATGTTATCAAACACCTGACGTGCATACTTCATACTTCCAGAGCAAGCATACATGCCAACAAGCTTGGTTGCTAGAAAAACACTCTGGGTGCAAAAGTGTGTGGGCTATTCATGTTGTCAATGTAGTCAAATATATTCTACAAGGAGAAGCACGATTTTTCCATTGCTTTTCTCAACATGACAACCCAAGTTCCTTTTTTTCTATTTCGGCCCTAATTTTCTGTGAAGGTTAAATTTCCTAAGTTTGGTTGTCTATAACATTGCTTGACGTATTGTATGCAAAAATTTACGCAAATGCTTCCAAGAAGGGCCATAAAGAGCCAAGCCAATGTCCAAATATTTATATGAAAAATACTAAGCGACGGCCGTTGGAGGTATATTGGCAAAAACTGATCATGGGTGCGCTTATGTATTAAAGATTATGTATCTCCAACTTATGGAAGTTTTGTAATTTAAATTATCATAACTTGGATGATAAGTGCTCGGTATAAATATAAAGGAATAATATTGACGTAATTTCAGGTAGTTCAATTGCACTAATTTCAATAATATATTTATATAACTGTGACCCTAATAATTTCAATAAAATTTATTTTAAATTTCTTGTACATATTATTTTTTTAATTGTTAACCTATGATCATTCCTATCGACGTACACCATCCACTACTGATGTATTAGATCAAAAAAGGGTATTGACAAAACCCTCAAAAAAATTTGTCGATGTTCTTAAACAATTATGTCTAAAACATGAATTTTTGGAAAATAAATTGAAGCATTTAACAAGTTTGGCCTCTTGGAAGATAAGATTAAGGAGCTTCTTAGGAACAACCCACGAATATCTGCATTTCAATGCATAAAGTATAGAAGGTCATGGATTTCCTGATAGATGCTATTGGGCTTCCCATAAAGGTGATTATGAGTTATCCAATGTTCTTATAGCTTATCCTAGAAACTAGGACCAAGCCCTTCTACACAGTACTTTGAAAGAGCAATGCAACTTTAGAAACCAATTCCTAGTTTGTAAAGATGCTTATATTGAATCAGTGGAGATTCCTTGACAAGTATGTGAAGCGTTGATCTCATGACAGTGGTAAGTTCTTTAATCTCTTAACTTTCATATATTACTTATTCCCTCCTACAAGATGAAAAGGATGTTTGTGGAGTTTTCACTTTGTTTGAGTCATAACTGACCATAAAATTCAATACCCAAATTTCCTTGCATCTAGAGAATGGAGAAAGTAGAAAATGAAGAATTCTTTTACCCTCAGCGGAATAAAGAGATGTTACTACAGCTTTGTTAATCCATCACCACAAAAGTCAAAATCTAATTTCCAGATTTTCCATATGCAACTATGTTGAAGTTCATGTTTTTGAACTCACAAACTGCACTAAAATGCACTGTTAACATTCCAGTGTCATTATTATGAACACCCCCCCCCCCCACGAAACCTGCCTTCAGCAGTAAAACTAGCACATCTTATGCTAAGAATAAACATAAGGCAAAAGTTTATATGGCACAAGCCGATCATGTTACCTCTCTCATTTTGCAATCATCAATAAACCTCACAGAATGAGGCAGATCCTTGAAACAATGGCAATGACCCTGTCTCCCCAAAATAAGTTATGTACCATACAACTATCCCAACGTTAGTTAGCTATCCCTTGCATGTTGCTCTCCTTAGAAGATAGATGCTTCAGCTATTCTGGAAATTCCCGGCAGTTCCGGCTATCCCGAATTTTCTGGCTTTTCCAGATTTTCAGGCAGTTCCGACTTTTTTGGAAGTTCTACCTTTTCCAGCTTTTTTGGCGATTCTGGATTTTGCGAAAGTTCCAGCTTTCTAGCAATTCCAACAGTTCCGAGGGTCGCTCAGAGACCCTCTGATGAGGGTCGAGTATGATGTATTGAGCTCTGGGAGCTCCAAGGGGCACGGGGTACTTCTTGGGGAAACATGTGACCACAAGGCGACTCACCATCCCCTGCTGGTGCACTATGTATAGGGTAAAGGTTAAACCTTCCCCTGTGACACCCCATGGCGACTGTGGCACAAGATGATTAGTTCTCCTGTGGACCAGGATGATTCATTCTCCATGGCAACTGTGGAACAGGATGATTAGTTCTCCGTGGCATCCACTGGACAGGATGATTCATTCTCCTATGGATAGGATGATTAGTTCTCCTGTCGAGGCATCCTACTCATGCAGTCTGGGACTCATGAGAAGTACCTCTCATCTGGTCAATGAGCAGGAAATGAGGATAGGGACCATAGTAGTTCTATCGATGGACGCATCATTGTATCTATCGTACTCTCTATTCTAGGATGACCTCCATTGATTTGGGATCAATGATACTAGTCTGGGACCAGTGAGAGTGGTACACACTCTAAGACTAACTTTGGGTTAGTGGAGGACTGGTCTGGGACCAGTGGGAGTGGTACACACTCTAAGATTGACTTTGGGTCAGTGGAGGATGGTATGATACATCCTCGATCACTTCTTCTTCTTCATAGTTTGAGCAAAGCAGAACAGATAAGAGCAGAACGGAGCAAATTAGAACATAGCAGAGAAAAGCAAGGGTCAAGCTGTACAAGGCAGTCCATTTGATGGATGAATAGTAGTGACGGTCAGACGAATTGCAGATGGAGTTCTCCCTAGTTGAGAGCGAGTGTTAAAATTGGCAACTAGGGCCAAACTCCATGTGGGTCACCTTATTTATGGATGATAATATTTTTCCTAGATTCCTCTCATCAAGAGGTGTAGGATTGATCTAAAGATCATCTGATTCCAATAAGTATTTATGGAGATATGAATTTATTTTGATTATGGACAAATTTTCAAAGTTGGCCAACAACTTATGTAGGCTCAGAAGCCCAAAAGACACATCTATTCATATTCAACGTTTGCATATAAATACTGGATGTCTTTTCCTCATTTGGTCACTTCACTTCTCATCATCTCTCTCTCTCTCTCCTGTGCAGAAAAGACTCTTTCTCTCACACGTGTGGAAAAGGGACGCAGATTTCTAGGGTTACAAGCTGCAGGAAGGTATTTTGACTAGTGTGGACTCCTCCTTGATTATGGATTTGGTGTGGCTGATCCTCCTTGGCAGACTGCAATTTTTGGCATAGAAATTGAGGTAATCTGACCTCTAGTTTGACCAATATTTATTGCCCTAATTTAGGGCTGCAAGTTGACTTCAGAAATCTGCACTTTGACTGAACTTTTGGAGCTGTTCTAGGGCTACTTCATCCAACTGTTCAAGGGCAAGTTGAATGGAAATTGACCAAGCATATTGGGGGTCAATTTCGACTCGTTTGACCAATTTTGACTTTGCTGATCTAGGGTTTGCTGTTGTTGATATAAATCATATTTTTGTACTATTTCTCTCTGCTGAATTATTGAAGATAACAGAAGATTTTATCAAAGGGCTTCCCCATATTGGGGTTTGTCCCTGGCTAGCCGCCACATCTTGTGTCTCTTGTCTTGGTTCGTTTTCTGTTGATCCTTTAAATGTTCTATCTGCACTTTACTTAATGTACATGCGATTGCTAATATGTGGATCATAATAAGAAAAATAAGTAAACCGATCTAAGCATAGTCCCTCAAGTAACCGAACCTGCAAGATGTAGCATAAATATTTGACAACAAAATATAGTTTCCAGTGGTTTTAGGCTCTAGCTCATAAAGGTGTTTCGCAGCACATTCTGCTAGCTCTATGTTGTAATGTTTTCTGCATGCACCAAGAAAGGCCCCCCATACACAAGCATTAGGTTTTTGTGGCATCCTTTTGATTAGGTTGTATGCCTCGTCCAACTGCCCAGCACGGCCAAGAATGTCAACCATGCAGGCATAGTGCTCAACCCTGGGAAAGATACCATACTCCTGAGTCATGCAATCAAAATATCTCCAGCCTTCATCCACAAGCCCAGCATGACTGCATGCAGACAAAACAACAATGAAGGTGATATGGTCTGGCTTAATGCCTGCCTATTGCATTACATAAAAAAAATTGTCAGGGCATCCTCCCCGTGCCCATGCATTCGATACCCTGCAATAATTGCATTCCATGATATCACATCTCTTTCAACCATTTTGTCAAACACACTGCGTGCACATTCTAAACTTCCACATTTGGCATACATGTCTATAAGAGCATTCCCCACAATGACATTTGACTCTGAATGATTTCTTATTGTGTAGTTATGAAGCTCCTTACCACGCTGCAGAGCCACCAAGTCAGCGCATGGAGGCAAAATAATTGCTATGGTAACAGAGTTAGGCTTCACCTCTGCAAGTTGCATTCAACTAAAGAGCCTTTTCAAGGCTTCAACACTATGATCGAATTGAGTATACCCTGCAATCACTGCACTACATGTAATTACATTTGGGTTCATTCCAGTCATCTGAAGTTGATCAAAGTGTCCCGACTCCCATCGCCTCATCAAAATATCTTTCTATGCATAACATGAAATTATTGCATTCCATGAGATCAGATCTCTCTCTGGCATATTGGAAAACACTTCGTATGCATCATCCAATTTTCTGCATTTTGCATACATGTGAATCAATGCATTCCCCACAAAAACATATGATTAAAATCCATTTTTATCATATAGTTATGGATTTCCTTGCCCCATTGCAGCATTTCTAAATCTGCACAAGAAGCGAGAACACTGGAAATAGTGACTGAATTGGCTTTCACACCAGCATTTTAGAGAAAGACCTCACTGCATCATTGTTGTGACCATTCTGCTCATACTTGAATATCATCGCGCTCCAAGTTATCACATTAGGTTCCTACTTTCCCATCTGCATTTCATCAAATAGCTTTCCGACCTCTTCACAATTCCCAATTTCGAAATACCCTGCAATCATGGTGTTCCATGTAACTGCATATTGCATAGACATTTTGTCAAACACTTGGCGTGCATTCTCAATTCTCCTACATTTGCAATACGTGGATATAAGGGAGTTAGCCACATTGACATGCAACTCTAGTCCACCTCTAACAACTGACCTGTGAATTTTCTCGCCCTGCTCCAGAGCCGCAATCTCAGCACATGCCTTGAGGATGATTGGAAAGGTGTAACTGTCTCCACTCAGTCCTTCCTGTTGCATTTGGTTTAGAGCCCTGTTTGGGTACGTCTTGCAATTCCATTACTTGAACTGTGAGCTGCTTCTTGGCTGCAAAAAGCATCGCTACACCATTACTTAACAAGTTATTGAACTAAAATCCACTTCATAATTTAACACTATTGCAAGAACAAATTTGAATAAAAGATGCAATGCAACAACAGATGACAAACCATTTTCCACTTGTTGATATCCTTCATGAAGCCTTATCTTGCTGTTTCAAACTTCACCTTAACATCACCTCGATATTTTGATTTCTGCTGTACAAATACAGAAATTCAGGTTTACAAACATGTTGCTATATTACAAAACCTTCAAATAAGCAAAGTAGATTGTCCTGCTACAAGTTCCATCCAACAATAGCTAGCAGGTACAAAAATATTTTGCCTCGTTATATTTTTGGAAAAACGTTGTCCAAAATAGTAATTCTCAAATTGATGAAAATTATTTGTTACATAAGATCCAAAAGGCAAGGCATGTTGCATCAACAATGAATTATCCACAAATTTATCTTCAATTTATCTTATACATCCTAGTTTGCTTACATTTTGGTGAGACAAGGAGATGGGCTTGGTCTGATTCTTGTTCAAATCTGTCTGTTGTTGTTCATTGTCTCGAAATACTTTACATTCGGGACTTACTGGAGGTCTCCAAGGAACAAAACTGGTAATTATATGACTTGAGCCACTCATCTTATGGCTCTGGAAATCCCTGCTAGCCTGAATTTGTACATTCCCTTTCAATCCCTCCCTCTCTGGTTGTTTCTTGCTTGCCACAAGGGTTGTTGTCCGTTCGCAGGTTACTCTGGTGACCTGATTGCTTTATTTTATGGGGTCTTTCTACTATACATTGTTTTTCATCATCATAGTCATCATTCTCAATCTTTTCAGCAACATGAGGATCCACATCAATTTCAGAAAATAGTGTCATTAATGATTATAATTCATAAATAGTAACCAATAAAACAAGTGCCTTGGGGACTGAAAGTTGAAACAACATTATTTTAGACATAAAATAAAGCATTTATTATGAAATGCAGCAAAAACAAAAAAACAAAAAAATTCTTCGCAATAACAAAAACAGTATAGATCTCTCAAAAGCCCTAGATGAGAACATGCAACAGATATCTTTAGATTCATGTGAGAACACACACACAACACTTTAGAAACTCAGCTACTCGCATGGCTAGCAGTGCATCTCAAATGGAATGTGTTGTCTCATTCCCATATCACATGAAATCTCTTCACATGCAAAACTGTTATTCAAAGGATATCTGTTGTCATGAGAATCAACAAAGGGCATACCCTG
Organism: Pinus tabuliformis; assembly: GCA_031772625.1. NCBI lineage: Eukaryota > Viridiplantae > Streptophyta > Pinopsida > Pinales > Pinaceae > Pinus > Pinus tabuliformis. Next base: position 660,567,440 of record CM062810.1, on the reverse strand, counting down.
TCATGAGGGCACAGGTAGGCAATGGCAATGGAAATGTCAATTGCATTGAGACTTGTTCCTGTGCACTTGTGAACATATGAATCATCAAAACAGTATTCTGCTCATATAACTCTATATGGAATGCCCTCGTTACTTTGTATGCAAACTGTGGGATAATAAATAATGTTCTGCAACTGTTTGACATCATGCCTAAAAGGGATGAATCCTCATGAAATGCAATAGTTGGGGGATGCTCCCATAATGGGCTTGCCGAAGAGGCATTGAAGTTCTTTAGCCAAATGCTACATGCTGGCTTCAAGCCAAGTAAAATAACTTTCACAATGCCCCAATAGGGTAATATTGAATATCTTAGCCCTAACTTTGGCAGAGACCTCATTAATAGCCAATATTTGAAAGAACTCTACAAACCCTAAAAATACCTTCAAAGGGAGCATCTGCTATCGTGGCCCAAATGCAATACAAAAAAAAATGCAATAAAGGCTCAGAACAAGAGATCCACATTCATCAAGAAAAGCAACGTGACAGTGAATGGCCTCCCAGAGTAGTGACCTGAAGTTGTCACGAACAATTGTCCAGCAACTCTTCGCAAAGGGGTGCTACCAATGAATGTGTTTAAATGTCGCCAATCTCATACATTATGGACATTTGTCATCCATTAGACCAGTCTTGTCAATCAGGACTATGGAAGTATTTAAATAATATATTAAATCCTAATTTGACCCACCTAATAGGCATAGGATCCTATAGAAACTCAATATAATGATATTATGCCTTTCAAGTATAACAAATCACAATTCATGCTCGTATCATTACAAGACATGATACGATATTTTACTTTTAGAAAATAAAACAACACATATCTTGTAATGGCTTCTTCATGTGTTCATTCTGAATTAACAATGATGTGCAGGCAATATGTCAAAGAGTGGGACTTTTATATTCACTGAGGTATTAAAGAAATTATATGCATGAAACTTATACTAGCGCCTTCTAGTGGAATTGATAGTGCACTAATCTGTTGCTTGCCATTATTTTGGTTTTGGTACCACCTTATAGCATATCCGGGTTCAAATGCTATTTTCCATGGTGGACAGTTGAATCTATTTCAACTCTAATTGTCATCGAGGGGTTGCACAAGGTTGTCACATGAGCATCTGCGATGCCCATTTTGACTTAGATAGCTACCCATACTAAGGCTCTATTTTGCAGTTCCATGTTATTATTTATGAACATTATGTAATATTGATGCATTTGGTTGGACACGTGAAACTACTAATAGATTTGATATTTATGAAGGAAATGGTTGATGTATGGCCTAAATGTATGACTCACTTAGTGGTGAATTATCTAGTGCGTGACTTATCAGAATTATTTTGTTTCATATATGGCTCAAGAGGATATGATTTGTTTAAATGAATGACTTAGTGAAATTATGATGAACTGCAAGATTGACACGTGGATACTAGACTTAATAACATGATGATTATATATCTTGTTGTTATATAAATGCATGAATGAGAGCTAACCCGCAGGGGGAAAGAACTATATGATAGCCGAGATCTACTCTTCCATTGAGGGAAAGTCGAGACATCTCATGAGGAAGGTATAATGTACATTGTTCTATTACATTTGGTATCTACTTGATATGAACTCATATGACATGAGTAAAATGCAAATGACAGGTGGCAAGACGACCTGACTGGATTATTCAATGACAAGTCCAACCAGCTCTGTAGTGTGGTCCGTATTAGGGCGTTGACCCTAGTTGTAAGGGGGGGTGGAGGAATTTCCCACCGTGTATCCTCCGAAACCTGGAATCGTGGGAGGGTAGTGGTGGACACGCTCCCCTAGACGTGTGATGATGATTGCTAGTTGCCTGCTAGGGAAGTTAGGTCGATGTATTCGACGCTTCCACCATGACTGTTTTATCAGTGGTTAGTATGGTCATTGCCACTGATAAAGCAGCAGAGGATGGATAGGGTGGGAACGTAAGTAGGTCAGGATGGATAGGAGGATATAGATCAGTTGGAGACTCTTGATTGGAAGTAATGTCATTGTCTGAATTATCAAATTTTACTGCTATAACTCTCTCTGGTTTGTTATGCTTTCAAACTCCTTGTATCTTTTCATTCTAACTTCGAGACGAAGTTTTCTAAAGGAGGGGTGTATGTAATGCCCCACTTAAATCTTATCCTGCAAATTTTGTTAATGTTTACATTACCTGAAAATATTGAGAAATATTGGTGAATACCTTCATTTTGGAAACTATAAATTTATTTACTAATATAAAATTCATTATTTCTATTTTTTCCCAACTTGCCTTCTCAAATTGAATCTTAGGTAGGATATGGTCTCCTTCCATTATTTCAAATTATATACATATTCATCTCACATTGCCCAATGTACTCTCACATTTACTTGGGAGAAGACATGGTCATCATCTCACATTCCCAAATGTACTCTCACATTTACTTGGGATAAGACATGGTCCTCTCCCATTAATTACCAAATTTTATATTCATATCACATTTCCAAATGTACTCTCATATTTACTTGGGAGAAGGGAAGTCAACTGTAAGGATGAAGGAGAAATTAATGACATTAATGAGAGGTGGTTGAGGTGGAGAAGAGAGGAACGGCATAAAAGGGGAAGGAGGAAGGGAGAAGGGGGGGTGTTGGGTCTTGCTTGGGTCTTTGGGGGTTGGCTGTGATTTTATGATTGCTGTGATTTTGGAGACCTAAGGAACCTGTGTAGGTTTCTTGGGTTTGTTGAGAGGAGGGAAATATTGTTTATCTTGGTCTTGGACACACACACTACATTTGGTTGGACTTGGGCTCAAAGGGCTAGGGAACCTATGGAGGTTTCCTGGGCTAAGAATTATTTCCTAGTTGCTTGGGAGGTAAATCCAATTGGGTTAGTCAAGAGGAGCGTTCAGCAGGAGCAGTAGCTCAAAGGCATCTCCACCAGCCACCGGTACAGGTATTCCTCTATAGATTACTCATGTAAATTTATTGAAATGAAATGTTCACTATAAGTTATAGGGATTAGAATGTAAATGGTAAAATTTTCATTGTTTAAAAATTCTTGTAAGAAATTAAATCATTGCCTCTTATTGCATTTAAATTCCAGAGAAATATATCTGTTAGAAGACCCTAGGATAGGGCCTTACAATTTCAACATGCAATGGCCATCGTTTTACATGGGCTTATCAGACAAATCGTAGTGGTTTCCCTTGATGATGTAAGAATTTTCTCAAGACACTAGTTATACCACCTGCGCCACCTCAAGAAATTTTTTGAGCAATTCCAGAAATACGGGATATCCTTGAATCCCAAGAAGAGCATATTCGTAGTGTCTAAGGGTAACTTGCTTGGACATATTATTGCTAAAAGTGGGATCAAGGTAGATCCAGAGAAAGTTTGGCCTATTAAACAGATTCCCCACCCCGTGAACAAGAAAGCCATGCAGTATTTCTTGGGGAAGATCAACTTCCTCAGAAATTTCATCTCAGACTATTCTCATATCGTCAAGCCTATACATGATATGATCAAGAAGGATGCAATCTACAGTTGGGGCAAAAGGAAAAAGGATGCGTTCGCCGGTATAAAGTAAGAAATAGTTGAAGAAAAGCATTGTACAACCTAGACTTCAATAAAGACTTTTTTCTCTACACTTTCGCTTCCTACACTCCTCTCGTTGTTGTTCTCATTCAGAAGGATGAGTTGAACAATGAGCGACCTATCTCCTTCATGAGCACGAACCTACAAGGACGAGAGCTCAACTATCCCACCGTGGACAAACATGCTTATGCAGTATACAAGGCGGTGAAGCACTTCAGACCGTAGTGTTCCACACCCAACAACCAGATCACTACTTGTTCAACAAGAGACGGGTGAGAGAAGGGTGAACTGGATGACCGGAATATAAGAATATGATCTTGACATCAAACCAGTTCACACCATAAAGGGTCACAGTCTTTGTAAGTGAACAAAGGAAGCAGCCAATGCATAAGAGGAAGAAGAAGAGCTTGCAGGCTGCGAGCAACAAATATAAATGTACAATTTTGAGCGAACCTCTCCCACTTCGGACAAAAATTCTTGGTTCCCTCTCATTTTTATTTGTGACAGAAGAGGGCACTCCAACTCAAATATATATCATACCACTCTGGTGCATGGGGTGCTATATAGAAGGCACTATAACGAGATCTTTCTCAACTGCCTGGAGGCATAGGATTTAGATAAGGTTTTATGTGATATCCACGACAGACCAGCTGGGGGACACTTCGTGGGTAACACCACAGTACACAAGGTCATGCGTTTTGGTTTATATTGGCCTAAATTATTCGAGGATGCTCATGCCTACGCTCACAAGTGTCTGGTATGTCAAAGGTGCTCTGACAAAAATCAGAAGTCAGAAGCCTTGTTGCAGCCTGTTGCAGTGGAAGAACAGTTTCAAAAGTGGGGCTTGGATATCATTGAGGAAATTTTCCCTCATTCATCGAAGAAACACCACTATATCTTGACTGCTATAGATTATTTCACACGGTGGACAGAGGCGGTTCCGCTGAAACAAGTGAATGATCAGGAATTCATCAACTTTCTGCAGCAGGATATCATTTCCAGGTTCGATGTTCCTATGTTACTTGTTTTTGACAATGCAACATACTTTGATTTGTTAAATATTAATGATTTTTCATTGGAAAATGATATTGTATTGAAACATTCTGCTAACTATTATCCACGAGGGAATGGTCTTGTTGAATCCACAAATAAGAACCTCATTCGCATCATCAAAAATACCATATTCTTTGAGCAACAAAACTGGCACTCTACTTTGGTGAATGTTGTATGGGCTAACCGAGTCACACCTAAACCTTCTCTGAATACCTCCCCTTACTTCTTGGTGTACGAAAAGGAAGCCATCCTTCCATCGAACATATAATTTCTTGCTCTCCAATTGTCCCAAGAATCCCAGGGTAAGCCTTGTCTCCCAGTTCAGCGTAGGATGCACACATTGCACAAGCTACAAGAAGAAAGGCTAAAGGAAAAAGAAAAATTCTCTCTCCATCATGACTGTATCAAGAGATGGTTTGACAGAAAGTTTGTAGGGAAGACTAGCTTCAGTGTGGGTGAATTAGTCTTGAAGTGGGACAAAGCCCATGAAGACAAAGGCAAGCACACTAAGTTTCAATCCTTGTGGATTAGTCCAAACATAATCCACGAAAATCTTGGACAATACACGTATCGTCTTCAATCACTTGACGGGAAGATTGACTCTCTCCTTGTCAATGGCCAAGACTTAAAATATTACTTTCAAGAAGATTTGGGGTTGCGCCCTGTACATAGTCATTTGTTGTTTGTTGTTTATGTTTGCTTTGGTTTTCTGTTGGTCTGCTTATGTCAATAAGTGTTGTGCCTTACTGCGTTTTGGCTTCAAAGTGTGTGTGGTTGAAGTTCAAAGAATCTTGTGACACTCCAGCCCTTGGCCAGTCCTGTGTCCATTTTATTTGTATTGGTTGTAACTTTTGGCCGATGAAGTTCTGAAGGAAAATATGATTCGTCTGTAAGGAGAGTTTTGGTCGAACCATGAAACTGTGTCCAATTTGGCAACCTCATACCTATACTCATTTGTCTGCTTTAGTGTTTTCAAGCTTATCAACACAAGTGCAAATGGAGAGGGAAAAAGATCTAAACGAGAAAACCTAAATCATAGGTCTTTATATGCTTCTCTGAATGAACAACCTCTCCTGCTCTCAATATGTTGGGATACCTCTTCCTCCCTAAAATAAATAGGTGTCGATACACAATTATCTTAAATAAATAAATAAAGGCGAAAGAAGAGAAAGGATTCATGTGGAGAGAGGCGAAGCAAGAAACTCCACCAGGGTACTATCCAGGCTCGCTGGCAGTGGAACAATTCTTGTGTTCCTACGTGATTTTGTCGGGGTACTATCTAGGCCTGCTGGCAGCAGAGATGAAAAATTATACTCTGAAAATCTTAAGCTCACGAGCTAAACTACCCTTCCCAATTTGAAACATTGTGATTTGGTTGAACCTTATGTTGTGTTAAACTGAGAAGGTACAAGGGGAAACCATGTACGCCCATGGGGTAAGTGGGGAAGCCAAAGTAATCTACACAATGAATCAATACTCCCTGAAGGACCAAGGCCCTGCACTAAAAAATGAACCAAGACAGAGAAGTTGGTATTCAACTAGTGTGTCACCAAGTGTTGTAGCGGCTGCAACACCCTCCAAAATTTTGGCTTGCACTTAAATTTTGGAGCCTTCCTTGGTCTTTCCCTTTATGGTTGCAAACACTTGAGCTCATTTCATGAGATTTCTAAGAGTCTTTTCACCCCTTTTTCTTGTTTGATCAACTGTCATCTTTTAGCATGTTTTATTATTTTACCATGCTTGTGGTCCTTTTCTGGTGATTTCGAAGCTTGGTCTTTGTGTATTCGAGTTGTCCTAGCTATGTAAACATCTATCACACTCATACACAAAGTTTTCAACATTCTCACACAAGTGTCGTCATGGTCTTCCTAAGTCCATCTTAAGTGCCACACTTGCCACCTTTCGTTCTAGGATAGTCTCATAGAGGGTAATGCTTGTCTTTTTGTTCCAGTGGTCTATGTTGTCGTGTCGTCAAAGTATGATAAGTATGTGATCACAATTTCAAGTTCCTTACAAGCTCAATTTCCTCCCACACTTAGCCATTTCTCTCAAAATCCTTCCAACGGGGGAACTCACTTTCATTGGACCGCGCTTGAACTGTGCACTACGCAGTATCAACCCTCAATGATGCAACCTTGTTTCCTGGAACTGCGCAGTGTGTAGCCACTTTCCTCCAGGGCAGTTGCATTTTGCAATTCCAAAGCTGAGAAGCCTACCTTCATTCCCAGAATTGTGCAGTAACTTCTCCCAGCCTGACCTAAACTGCGCATTTCGCAAGACCATTGATCAATCTTCTTCCCTGTCTACTTGAACCCCACAATGTACAGAGGAACAAGCTTGCCTAGCCACCCGTAACTATGCATAAGTGTATCCCCAGTGTCCTCCCTCAGCCAGGACTCATTGATCTCAAGAATTGCGTAGACCTGTCCTCCCAGGCCTCTATGTTTCCCAGTCCTGCCTTGCCTATGAAAATTACACAGACCTGCCTTCCAGGGTCCCATTCTGCATTAGCCACTGACTGTATCAACTGCGCAATCCTGTCTCCCAGTGGCTTCTACATATTTTTTCCTGATAGTAAGGACCATGCTAAGGAGTTCCTCAGCCAAGCCTGAGCTACGCTCTACGTAGTATCAATGACCAACCTCTCTCCCTGTCACTTGGAACTACGCAATGCATAGTTACTGGGCCCTATTTCCCAGCCTGTCACATGTCCCAGGCCTAGTCCATGGATAACAATGCATCATCTTAGACTAGGGAGTTTTTCGATTTGATGGCATCCCATCATGAGTGAATTGTAGGAACAAGTACACTATTAGATCATGGCAAGACGATGAAGAAGGAGAAGAAAGAGCGAACATGCTAGAAGACTCACTTACAACTGGATAGACAAAGAAGCTTATCAAGAACAAACAAAGGGAACACATGCATGCAACCACCTCTCAAGACCAAAGATCATTGAAGACCCTGCATCATCAAGCTATGTGGAGGAGAAGAGAAATCACATCCAAGAACACATCTATCACTCAGCAACAACATCGGTTTGACATTTCCACCTCAGCAAGCAATCCATGTTAGTAGTGTCATGTCATGACTTGTCAATGGCCACATCACTATTATGGCCCATGTATATTGTAAATCCAATGTAATGTAAAGTGGAAATCCAATGGACACACATGAATATGAAGAGTCATGGTAGTTGAAAAATCATAGGAAGTTGAACAGTCATGAGGGTAGTAAAAGAGTCACAAGGGTCAAGCATCACCCCTTGGTTATATATACCCCCTCATTGTATGAGAAAGGGACTTTTCACCTTGGCTCCTCCCGCAAAGCATAGAGAGTTTCAGTTAGTTCTTTGAGGAGCAAGGAGTGGCTCTAATGTCCCACTATTGGGGCTAGTGATGTATGATCTAAACATGTGTCTTAGAACTTTTTCTTAGTACAGAAGCCTTTTCAGGCCAACACTTTTTCATGCATGACTTATGGATGTTTGTAAGACTATTCTGTGAGCATTTATATTTCATGTTTGTTTCATATTTACTAAGATAGTTGAACTATTTCGGTTGTTTTAGTGCTTATCTTGTTGTGAATGTGTTGTAATGGTTGTCACTTTTGTCTCATCCTTGTGGACTAATCCGTAGGATACTAAATAGACCTTTCCCCACTCATCGGTTATAACGACTGTCACATCCGTTGTGGAATATTCTGATGGATGGTAGACGAATCTTTCCCTGTTATTTGGTTTTAATGACTATTGCATCTGTTGTGGACTATTCCGTTGGATGTTGAACAAGTATTCTTGGTTCACGTGTGTCTCTTCCTAGGTGGTACTATTACCTCTCACTTATAGTATCACTTTTCTCCCCCCTTTTTTCAATAAGAGAACCTAGAGATAGTTACATTGCAAACTCACCAGACACACTCACCTTGATTTTTGAAGGTACCATTGCAACACTCTCTTGTGCTCAAATCTAGAGCCGAGGAAACTCTCTAAGTATTTGGAAACTAGTCCATCATATCAGATGGGTCTCCTATACCAAATGGTGTGAGGTCTAATTGTGAACTCATATCAGGGATATCCTGTGAATGTTGGCGGATCCAAGACCATCAACAACAATCTAAACTAAAAATAAATACCAATACATAATAGGGACCTAAGCCACTGGGTTTGGGCTCAAACCCAAGAGCCTCAGCCCTCTGGAAATAACTCAGTGATTAACCAATAAGAAAATTCTCATTATCATTCCATAAATATCAAATACATCGCATAACTAGTAAAAAATAATAGTATCAAGTGCTTAAGATCGATATCTTCCTAGCTGAAAAAAAAGTTCAAATCCTAATGAGCTCTTCTGCATGTTTATTTATACAAGAGGGTAGCTACTAGAAGCTCCTTAGAAAATAAGAATGTTTGTCTCCCAAAACTCAAGAAGGATGGATCTTGATCTTCTTTAACTGCACTTGCTTGGCTGCTAATGACCTCGTGCTGATGAGAGAGTGTGTATTTATCTTGGTTGATTGAGGGAGTTAAGGAGGTGGACATCATCCTAGAATCTCTCCTTGTTGTCAACTTTGAGCTCCTACATTTAAATCATCTCAAAAATGCTCCATTTCCTGCATTTAAACCATATTAGACCACATGCCATAGAAAAACGTCTATTACCCCTCTCACTAAGCATAATATAACAAAAATTGTAAATAAATGTGAGAAAGAGATAGTTCTAAAGATGGAGGGTGGAATTATGATCCTTATGATGTACCTATTGATGAGCCTCATCAAGACACAGTGATACTTCGAAGGCCTATAGGATCTACATTCCAGGAAAATGTCAGCTAAGGTTAGTCGAGATGTTACTTTTGATGAGAAGGTAGCCTTCAGGAGGTCTAGAGAGTATCATATGGAGACTGATAGTGAAGAGTAGGAGGATTTGAAGGATGTGGGTACAAATCCCTCTAGTCTATTTGTTCATCCTTCAGACTATCAAGAGAAGTAAGTAGAGCCAACATAGCTAGTGGACCCACCTAGAGATGTTGCAAAGACCAGGAAGAGGCTAGCATGGCTTTGTGAAACTTTGCAAGATGAAAAGAGGCATGTAGCTCCCATTGTTATTTTGAGGGAATGCAGAAGAACACAAAGTTTCTCAAGTTATATGGTATTGACGAGTTACAACATTGATTCAAAATATTCCATTTATGAGGAGGTAGTAGGGAAATATGTTTAGAAGGATGCCATGATGGATGAGTATTAGTCCATCATGAAGAATGATGTGTGAAAAATAGTTTTGAGACTAGAAGGGATCTATAAGGTCAAACATGCAGCAAATGGAAACATAGAGAAGTACAAAGTGAGGTTTGTGGTGAGAGAGTTCTCCTAGAAAGAGGGAGAGGACTATGAGGAGACTTTTGCTCCAGTCACCAAGTACACTTCCATCAAGACTATCATTTATCTTACTTAAATTATGAGTTGGAGGTTACATCATATAGATGTAAAGACCACATTCATTAATGTTGTGATTGAGGAGGAAGTGTATGTACAACCACCTCAAGGCTTTTTGATACATGGGAAGGAGTCCCATGTTTCCAAATTGAAGAAGGATTTGTATAGACTCAAGCAAGCACCCAAGGCATGGTATTCTAGGATTGATGGATAATTGATGAGTTTTGGATTCACCAAGAGTGATGTGGATCCTAACCTTTACTACAAGGTCGTTGACAATGATCCTTTGATCTTGGTGCTGTATATTGATGATCTATTCCTTATTGGGGCAGAGAGGCTCATTGTCGGGTACAAAAGGGAGTTGGTTTCAGAGTTTGAGATGAAGGATCTTGGCTTGATGCATTATTTCTTGGGATTGGAGGTATGGTAGAGGCTAGGTGAAATCTTCCTCAGATAGATAAAGTACACAATTTAGACCTTAAGGAGATTTGGAATGATGAACTACAAGTCCGTGGCTGCACCTATGGTGACAAATATGAATAAGATGAGTGATTCCACTTTAGATTTGGCTTTGGTGGATCCCATCATGTACATGTAGTTGATTGGATCCTTGATGTACCTGGTTAATGCTAGGCCATATATTTTCTTTGCACTGAGCACCCTGAGCCAGTTTATGATTGAGTCGAGGCATGTACATTAGGTTGCAATGAAGCATTTGTTGAGGTACCTACATGGTATAGTTGGATATAGTCTTATATATGTCTCAGGAGGTGAAGTGAGGCTGTAGGGACATACAAATTCTAATTAGGTTGGGAATGTAGTGGAAATAAAGAGCACGTCGACGTGCTTCTTTAGTTTGGCATCAACCGTGATATCCTGGTTTAGTAGGAAACAAACTTATGCCGCACTCAATACAATAGAAGTGGAGTATATCACAACCAAGATCCCAAGTCAATAAACAATGTGGATTCAGAAGCTTCTTGCGGGACTATTTGATTAGGCATTAGAGATGACCTTGATACATTGTGATAATCAAAGTTGTGTCAAGATTTTAGAGAATCTTGTATTTCATGACAAGTCGAAGCACATTGAGATAAAATATCACTTCATCTAATACATGGTGCAAAAGGGAGCAGTGAAGCTCCAATACATATGCACAAATGAGTGGATTACAAACATTCTCACCAAGTCTTGTTAATAGCCCAAAATGACCATTCAACATTATAAGGGAGACCAAGCAGTCAGGAACTTAAAGCAACTCCTTTTCTGTTTGGAATGGTGATTCCAAATGGTTAAACTACGTATAATTACCTTCTCTCTATCTTTTCTTGCTTAAAGTATGTCTTTTACTTACCAATAGAGAAGAGACATCAAATCAACCTTCTTGTTGATCTCAAGCAAGGAAGTGATCCTTAAGCTAATCTAGGGTCCATCCAAACGACAAACTAAGGTCTACCCCTGTATGAGGGGACTTCTAGAAATGCAAAATTAAATCTGAATGCAAATTAATCTTAGAATGCAAAAAAAAGGAAATAATTCCTAAGCCTATCTCGATTAGGAAGATGTAGATCTAACCCAATCGAGAGAAAAGTAATTAAATGATTGGGATTTTAACATGTCTGGTTTTAGGTGAATATCTGGCTAATGAAATAGTTCTACTAGCTGATATTATAATTACCAAAACATGCTCTATTCAGAGACCTATTAACGGTGAATGATTAACCAATAACATTAGGAAATAATTCACCTAATGTAAATTGTAATTAAATCGAATTTAGATAGAAGATTTTTGAGTAAATAGTTACTCAGAAATTTGATTTGAGTATAAGAACAAAAGAGAAAATTAACAACATATCTACGAAGCTAATGAACTAGATAGCTAATTCAAAAGACCTTCATCTTCACATTAAACAATAGTGCTCAACATGAAAAACATTTTACACAGATTTGTCATTAAAAAGATGAAATTTGCATTAAAAATAATAGTATTTAAAATACAAACTGATTAAAACCTGGTCTCTTGCTTTGTTCCTTGATTTGATCTCCAACAATCTTTCTCAAATCATAAGCCTCGCCATTAAAAGAAAGAGATGCAATAGTGCAAGATTTGTTCCCAATACAAAGTTTAGAATTGAAAAAGACAAATCCCAATAACCCAAATCTAAGTTTTCTCCCCCCATCTACAGATAAAAATCCCTTACAATAGTGCTTCATAATTTCTTAGGTGCAGAGAAGACGAGCCTCCCTCAATTCTACAAAAGCCATATTTATAATTAGAAGATGAAAACCAAAATGAGAGTTGTGAGAGAAATAAATTTGCTCCAACAAATTGATTGGCCAAAATTCATTTTCCTTTCTTGCTGGAGAAATTCCATTGTTTCAAATCTTCTCTTCCTCATCCTTCCCACTGCTCTCCTACCAAAAACCAATCAAAAGTCAATTAAATTGCAAATCAAAATCAGAATTGCAAAATATGGGAAAACAAACATCTCCAATTAAAATTTAATTAAATAAACAAATAAAAAGAAATATGAATTTCCCATTGATCCTTTGTAAATATCTTGTTGGTAAAAGCGAACATAATCAAATGGATCTGCAATCAATAGAGGGTTTGAGCAAATGAAAATGCAAAAATTAAACTCAGAAAATTAGTTTTTGTTATAAATTCGAAGTTTAATTTTCTGCTAAATTTTAGGCTCATTTAATAACCTAATCTGGTCATGCAACCACTTCAGAAATGTTCTTCATGATTCTATCTATCGAACGAGCTGTCTTGGGCCTCATCTGACCAAGTAAAACTCAAATTATGAGTTTCTAAAGTTGAAGTGTCAAAAATGCCAGAATTCTGGAAAAATTTCTTCTTGGGCCAAAATTAAAAAAATTTAATTAAAAATTCTAATCATATTTAAATGCACAATTATTATTTAATTACAATTATGAAATTAATTAATTATATGCAAAGTAATTAAAAATTTAAACTAATTTAAAAACTAATTATAATTATATTATAATTGAAATTAATTAAAATAATTAAATTAAAAATAATAATTAATTAATAACCTAAGACACACGTCAAGTCGTTGTTGGTCCATAACTATGGACCCAAGTGTCTTTGAGAACTCATAAGAGTCTCAATATAATATGAGAGGGAGACCTTGGTTAAACATGACGTGGAGGGACTTTATTTTGAAGAGTATATTGGAGTATCAAAAATTTAGGACATCGGGGAGGCATTTAAAAAACTCAATATAATTTTTTTGATGTACATTGGTCATCAGAGGTTTAGTAAAATTAGGAATTTTAAGAAGTGGCTCTGATGAACCTTCACGCTGAGGTTTCAATAAAACTATTTATAAATATGTTTGACCCCTCCTTGTGTAAGAATGATTAACCATCAAATTTGCATGCCATCAGAGGCGGAAAAATATCGTAAGTTTTTAAAAGAGCATTAAAGTATCATAGCTCCAAGGTCCAATCTGTTAAAAAACTATGTTCATATTGGGCATCGGAGGATAAAATTATCGAAAGTGTGTTAAAAAGTTACGATATATGAATATTTTGATGTTCCAATAAAATGTCATGCTGAGATGCATAATGGGGTATCAGAGGTATGAAGTGGGAAGTATAAGGTGAAGTGGAGGTGGAGTGGACAACTCTCATAAACTACATCCACTTGGCAATTTAAAAATCCGACAAAATGAACTACAACCACTTTGTAATTTTGAGATTTCATATCTCGTAATTTCTTTTAAATTAAGGTTTAATCATAGTCTTATGAAATCCGAACACACCATAATTTTAATTGTTCTACAATTTGGCTGTGGCAATTTTGTAGGACCGTTAGTGAAAAATGAATTAATTAGCAAAAATTAATTAAAAATCCATATTTACAAATAATTTACAAAATTTAACATAATATACATTTTTTACATTTTTTTAGCCTTGCGGTAAAAAGTATCTAACTTTGGATGGGCACTATTTGCAAACCTTGTATCCAAATGAAAGGAAACAAGAACTGATGGAAATCTTGCTAAAATTCGAACTCAATGAAGCAATCAAAATAGAAATATGATGAAAATGAAAAAATGGCAAAATTGTAGGACACTTAACCAAAAGAAAATATTAAAAAGGTGATTTAGCCAAAATTTTACAGAAAAGGTCCCCATTATTTGAAATAAATAAGTCAAAAATGGGGGGTTGAGTTTTACCTCAACAATGGTGATACACGGGGAAGAACCAGTTATCTCTGGTTAAAGATAATGAACTTTAGTTTACACAAAGGTTAAAAGTGAGGTATTCGTCAAACCGTTAAACAATAAAACATTTCCAAGAGTCCCATGTTAATAGATCAATCAATATAAGCTTAGGAAGATAAGTACTCAAACCAATTATCTATAATCATGAATCCAAATTTTGGGAAAAAAATATTTTAAGATTACCTTGTATGAAAAATAGAAGGTACAAATAGGAGTGTTTTGATAAATCATATATCCATCGATATGAATGGTTTATGACATCGCTTCGCTACTAGCGAGACTAAAAAGTACCCCAACAAAGTTGTCTTTTATGCCATACAAGCATGGCCCCACTTCCAGTGAGCGTCCATAGCCCCGACATGTTTACTTGTATTTCTCATGCTTCCTCTTTTAAGCACCCTTTTGATAAGCACATTTGCGAGCTTAGTTTATGATGTACCTGATTGAAAGAGGTGGGATGGTAAAAGATACTTATGTTAATGGATATGGTACTTCCATAATGTTGACTTCAAAATATTTTCCTGCAACTATTCATTTAGAGGCTTCTGTTGGAAGTGGAGAGGTGGGAAGGATCCATTGAGTTAAACTCAAGTTCAGTTTTTTTCTTGAAAAGATGAACTATATTACTTAGAAATGATACATGTACCTCCATGGAAAATATTTAAGGGAAGAATGCTTTAGGATTCCATAAAAATATACCTTTAATGGTAAATGAAACTCATTGAAATAGACAAAGTAAATATTTCCTATGTATGCCAACCAATGTTAGGTGAAAAAAAGGCCTTCCACATAAACCATGGCAGAGTCACCAAACTCGAATCATGAGCAATGGAAAAAGTGAAAAAGAAATCGAAACTAAAATGAAATATAAAAGCAACAACTCTAAACATGTCAAAATGGGAAAGGAAAACCTAAAATAAAAGCCCAAATCAAATACAAACCCAAGAAGGCTAATTATACAAATGTCTCAACAAAAGAGTAAAAGAAGATAATCATGTGAATTTTCATTCTATGTTGAGATTTTAAAAAAATTTATCTTGCAAAGTTATAAGAAATGAGGCTCTCAAAACGTAAAGTGAATCACAACTTTGAGGTGAAATGAATCCAAATGAGAAGTCTTTGTCTCTTGCAAACTTTCTTGTTTCACAACAAAGCTTGCAATGAAAGCATCTTAACAATTTTCTGATCAAAATAGTGTTTGAGAGACAAGCTAAAAGGTTGAGGGACTCCCCAATTTAGCTGATGTGCACATCACTACTGCTCTTCCAAAACCCTAAAAGAAAACAAGGAGAATGAGTTTCAAATATCATGTGTGCAGTAATTCTTGCAGTCTTGCAAAACAGAGATATAAATAAGCAAAAACTAAAACGAAAATTGAAAACAAAATGTAAAGAAATGGAAAAGGAAGAGAGTGGGTGTATGAAACTTACCATTGGAGAATTTCGTTTAAAATTTTACCTAAGAAATATCATTTTTTCCAACCAAAGAAAACCTCTTCTTTTAATTGGAATTTAAAATATGAAGAAGTTGAACTTTTTGAAATCTCATTGACCCAAAATCATCATTTATTAAATATGAACTAAAGCAAGTAGTAAACTAGAAAATGATGTCTCACGTTCAAGGAATCAGAAGTAAACCAAGTCTATCAAAAATGGAAAATGAAGATATGCTTCTTTATTAATTGCAGTGAGAATTGTTCTCTTTATATTTCAGATTTCATATTCACTCCATGATTTGAAAATCAAGATCAAGTCCCAACCTATATAGTACTTTATATGTATATGGAGAGGACTTTTGAATCTTTGCATGATAAATATGGAGTGATATAACAAAAATTTAAACAAAAGAGAATTCAAACATTAATTAACCATGATCCATACTATTACCTATTCCAAATTTCTTTAGCAGTTGGTTGCATCAGCACAGTGACTTCTCAAGAGAGCCTTGAAAACAAAATGAAGATGCATACTAAAAGGTGGCTAAGATGAAGAAATGGGCATCCAATAATGGGACAAGGAAAAAAATAAACGAGCCACAGATGATGAAATATTTTAGGAAGATTGCTATGAAGCGTAAAAAAAGACCCAAGTGCACACACCATGAAGAATGTATATCCCCAAAAGTTACAAAGTCATCTTAAGAAATGAAAGCTTGGGGTTTGATAAAATTGTAATTATAAATACATCCAAGCTCTCAAACATCATGATAACCTGATAAGTCGAACTATATAGTAATGGATGAATTTACGAGAGGCCAACAATATTATATAATTTGATATCTCACTAGTCTAATAAATTAAAAGGCTTAGAACAGAGAGAAATGTAAATCTTGGAAGAATGAATAGTAGAGGATCAAAACTCCAAGATTTACCAGTTAGAGGCTTTGAGTCGTTTCGGTAGAAAGGAATGTGACTAAAGTGGATGCAATATGAATGAGTGGAGTGCAATGGTTCAACTCAACCTGGAAAATATGAGATTTAGAAGGGGTAGAGATAAAATCATGGATAAGATCATAGCAATATTTTTGCAATTTCCTTTGCTTGTAGAAAATATGGACAAGAAAGAATCTAATATTCGATTTCAGCTTCATTAATGATTATTGGCTCATCTCGTGTATTTTTGAAGCAAGGAAATAAGAAAAGAAGCAATAATATAGAACACCAATATTTTGATGAAAAACAAATACTTCCCTGAACATATCAATGGTTTGGAAAGGGTCGACTGCTTTATTTATTGTAAATCTAAGTAAAACTCAAGTCTCCAAGTCAAGCCAATGAAGCCCTACAAAATAAGAAAACAAACTAATGAAAAAGAGAAATTGACAACATATGAAGATGAACATGTCAATGCATATCTGTAAGAATTTTGACTATAAATTTACGTTATAGGTCTCAACATTCTCCCTGTATTATATACGATTTTTCATATGTTCAAAATCATCTCATTATTCCATCTAAATTAACAACTAAGTAATGAGTAATTGGTATTTTCTTTCCATTTAAATTGACATGGAAATCCTCCTCGTCACTTTTGATTTTAAATTTTCTCCATAATTTTTGTACCATTACAAGAAATCCATCTTAAGTCCCTTTAAGAAATTTGATGGCACAAAAATAAAATCCAAAATTTTTAAAATACATTTACTATTTTTGTGCATCAATATAGTGGTTGCCCTGTAACATAAAATGGTGCATTTTAATTTGAAAGAACATAATGTGCACTCACATTAACCAAACATGTGGGCATCCGAGGAAAGTGAGTGAATATTGAAGTTTAATTCTAATAGATCTGTGACATTACTCGGAAATAATGTTCTTAGAAGAATTTCAAAACAAAGTTCAAATTATACTTGCATGATTCCAAGATGATATAGAAAAAAGAGTAATTTTACAATAAGCTAAGAGCCATATCAATTGAGTGAGTGGTGTAAAACTTCAGATTCTCTAGATGATCTTACTAATTCCGAAATTTTGTTTATAAATTTGTCGATATCGTAGGGATTAAATAAATCAGCATAAAATCAATTCAACCAAATGAGAAATTTCGGAGAAAGGATAGAGGAAGGCCATGGACAAGAATGTTTCTCAACTATTGCCAGATTTTAAAGATTTTCTCTTTTGCTTCAATACCCTTTCAACTTTTTTAGTTCAAGATAGAGGAAGATAAAGGCCATCAACAAAATAAGCTAACCAAGCAACCAATATTTCATTCAAATACACGATTTAGAAACAAAAAAATGACCCAACTTGCAAATCTGCAATGTGAGAAAGCACAAAGGAAAGCACATATCCAGAGCAAAGGAATGAAAACTCTAATGATAAAATGAAATTTTCCCTGGACGTTTTATGATTTGGAAATAACTAATTTACTTGTTTATCCTTAAAATGAATTCACTAAATCAAGGCAATTAAGACCAAGATCAAACTTGAGCTTATTACCAATATCTATTGAAAAATATGCAAACAGAGAAATAAAAGAAAAAAATACAAGAAAATCAAAATTAGTCTTATTCATAATCTAACTGAGAAAAAATATGACTAAGTATACACACACTTCCAATGAAGCCATTTTCTCAATTTTATTTATGTATATATGAAAATGTAAAAAATTAGCAACAAAAATAAAACTGCAACTAAATCATTAAAAAAAACACTCAACCTACTATTTAAATTTATGTTTCGAAAAATAAATTTATTTAAAAAACTCTTACCTTGAATCTCTTCCAACCAAATGCTTAGAGGTTCATAAAAATCAATATGTATTTCCATTGATACTTGAAAGAAGTTCAAAGGAAAAGAAAACAACAAGCCGATATTGAATGATATGCCTTTAAATGTTGTAAGTTGTTGTAAACTAGCAGTATTATGTACAAAAAAGAGTGCATGAAAAGAAATCTTAAAAAATGGAATTCCCATATTTTTCTCAAATGAATTAACAAGATGTAGATGAGAATTAAATGGAAAGTTTAGAAGACCTCTGGAAAAATTAGATTGCTGGCCAAATTGTAATGTTACACTCTCATGTGCCAGAGTTCGTGAAAAAATCAATTTAAAGAAAGACATGTGTTGATATAAAATGAACAACAAATAAAAATAAGAAATAAGAATTTGTTGTTGACAATGGTTAAAATTTTTCCATTGATTACCACATTCATTTATTAATACACCCAATGAGTGTTGAATCCCCAAATGCTCAAAGTGCCAGCACAATGTGCTCATAAATTAAAATGAAATTCGAGAGAAAAACAAATTTGAACTAAAGAAACTGAAAATGAAGCAAATTATAATTTACATTAATGTTACAAATAATGGTACAACATGGCTGGGATTCATTTGCAAAGATTTCTTTCCCACAATTATCAATAGAAATTATAAAGTTAAACTCATTGTTTGCATTATTTTGTGAGAATGGGAAGATTTCAAGCTTATGATCCAAAAATGGTACTTCATCATCGTAGGAATAAAAAATTGGGATAGGTTTTTGAATACCAAAATTACTATGATGATTGCATGTTTGAAAATTAGAATGGACCATAATAAATCCTTGATTAAAGTTCTCTTTATCTTCAAAAATAGATTCACCTAAGGAATCAGACAAAACCATCTCTGAAGAGAAAAGAGGTTGAGCATTTTCATTTTCCAAGTCATCATCATAAGTAACTTCATAAGTGTTCTTTTCCTCTGAATTAAATAAATTAGAACTATACAAGTAATTAAATACCAAACTAAGAGAATCTTCAAGATTATTGATTGAATTATTGATTAAATTTTCTCTACCAATATCAAAAATTAATAATTCATTATTAATATCAGTTCCTCTGTTTTCTAAAATTAAATATGTATTTAAAAGAATTGTTGATTGATTATGAATTAAATTATTATTGTTAAATATATCATGAGAGAGAGAAAAATAGGAAGTTGAATATATATACTTGAAGGTTTCTCTATGCATAGATGATTTCTGATTTTCCAAAATAGACAATTCAAATTCTTCGTGCATTTGATCGATCTGCAAATTGTTGTTGAGCTACTCCATAATTTGCAATTTATTATCAGCAGTTTGAGCATTCTCATTAGCAGTTTTAATTTCAATTTGTGAAGAATCATAGTTGTCATTTTGAACAATTGAATCATCATCAACGATGGATATACTTTATGGTTCTTGATAGTTATCACAGGAGAAAGACACTAAATGTTTGAACCATCCAATTAATTAGAATTGAGGAGGAAAATATTTGGACCGAAATCGAATTAAAATTTAATTTAAATCTAATATAAAACATATCCAAAGTCTCACCTTCAATCCTACACACTTCTTCTAATTGATCACACACTTTTTTGTAATCATATTCTTGAAATGGAAAATCTTTGAAAACTCGTCCAAGTTATGTATAGAGGCAATTGAAAATGAGAAGCACCAGCCTTTGGCTTTTCCTATCAAAGTAAGAGTGAAGACCCTGCAAATAATATCTTCATCAATACTAAAATAATTGCAACTTAAAATAATTTGAAGGAGATGACTAAACGCAGGTGGCTTACCATTATATTTTAATTGAGACAAGGTCTGGATTGTCTTTATCAGAGTGTTTGTTGGATGAGGTCCAATAAAGCAACTCAAAGGAGGTATTTTACATGGGGCAAGAGTAATAAAATAAAATCTTAAAGTACAAAATATTCAAAGAAAGCAATTTACTTGCCCTCCTTTTAGCACCAAAAATGTTGATAGCTCAAAATAACCCTTCAACATTATAAGGGAGACCACCCAGTCGGGAACTTCAAAAAACTCATTTTCCATTTGGAATGGTGGTTCCAACTAGTTAAACTAGGTCCAGTTACCTTCTCTCTATCTCTGTCGACTTAAAGTATGTCTTTTACTTACTAATAGAGAAGAGACATCAGATCAACCTTCTTGCTGAGCTCAGGCAAGAAAGTGATCCTTAAGGTGATCTAGGGCTCAGTCAAACCACAAACTAAGTTCTCCCCCTGTATGAGGGGACTTCTAGAAATGCAGAATTAAATCTAAATGCAAATTAATCCTAGAATTCAAAAAAAAAAAAAAAAATCCTAAGCATATCTCGATTAGGAAGATGTAGATCTAACCCAATCGAAAGAAAAGTAATTAAATGATAGGGATTTTAACATGCCTGGTTTTAGGTGAATATTTGGCTAATGAAATAGTTATACTCGTTGATATTATGATTACCAAAACATGTGTTGTTCAAATACCTATTAATGGTGAATGAATAACTAATAACATTAGGAAATAATTCACTTAATGTAAATGGTAATTAAATCAAATTTAGATAGCATATTTACGAGTAAATAGTTACTCAAAAAACTTGATTTGAGTATAAGGGAAAAAGAGAAATTTAATAATAGATCTATAAAGCTAATGAACTAGATAGCTAATTCAAAAGACCTTCATTTTCACATTAAATAATAATGCTTAACATGAAAAACATTTTACATAGATTTGTCATTAAAAAGATGATTTTTTCATTAAAAATAATAGTTTTTAAAATGCAAACTAATTTAAACCTAGTCTCTTGCTCTATTCCTTGATTTTATCTCCAACAACCTTTTTCAAATCATAAGCCTCACCATTTGAAAAAAAGAGATGCAATAGTGCAAGCTCTCCTCCCAATACAAAGTCTAGAATTGAAAAACACAAATCCCAATAACCCAGATCTAAGTTTTCTCCCCTCATCTACAACTAAAACCCCTTACAATAGTGCTTCAAAATTCCTTAGGTGCAGAGAAGATGAACCTCTCTCAATTCTACAAAAGCCATATTTATAATTACAAGATGAAAACCAAAATGAGAGAGTTGTGGGAGAAATAAATTTTCTTCAACAAATTGATTGAATAAAATTCATTTTCCTCTCTTGCTAGAGCAATTCCATTGTTTCAAATCTTCTCTTCCTCATCCTTTTAACCGTTATCCTACCAAAAACCAATCAAAAGTCAATTAAATTGCAAATCAAAATCAGAATTACCAAATTTGGGAAAACAAACATCTTCAATCAAAATTTAATTAAATCAATAAATAAAAAGAAACTTGAGATTCCCATTGGTCCTTTGTAAATATCTTGTTGTTCAAATATAATAAAATTAAATGGATCTACAATCAACAGAGGCTTTGAGCAAATGAAAATGCACAAAATAAACTCAGAAACTTAGTTTTACTTACAAATTCAGAACTTAATTTCTCCTAAATTTTAGACTCATTTAATGACTAAATCTAGTCATGCAACCACTTGAAAAATGTTATCCGTGATGTTATCTATCTGACGAGCCATCTTGGGCATCATTTGGCCAAGTAAAACTCAAGTTATGAGTTTCGAAAGTTGAAGTCTCAAAATTGCCAGAATTCTGGAAAAAAATTTGCCTAGGCCAAAATTAGGAAAATTTAGTTAAAAATTTTAATCCTATTTAATTGCACAGTTATTAATTAATTACAATTATGAAATTAATTAATTATATATAAATTAATTAAATTTTTAAATTAATTTACAAACTAATTATAATTGAAATTAATTAAAAAAATAATTAATTAATAACCTGAGACACATGTCAAGTGGCTATTGGTCCATGACTATGGACACAAGTGGCTTTGAGAACTCAAAGTAATATGAGAGGGAGGCCTTTGTTAAACATGAAGTGGAGGGACTTTATTTTGAAGAGTATATTGGAGTATCAGAAATTTTTAACAAAGTGGAGGGACTTTATTTTGAAGAGTATATTGCAGTATCAGAAATTTAGGACATTGGGGAGGCATTTAAAAAAACTTCGACATAATTGTTCTGATGTACATCAAACATTAGAGGTTTAATAACATCGGGAATTTTAAGAAGTGGCTTCTATGAACCTTCATGCCAAGGTTTCAATAAAACTATTTATAACTATGTTTGACCCTTCCTTGTGTAATAATGATTAACCATCAAATTTGCATGCCATCAAAGGCGGAAAAATATCGTAAGTTATTAAAAGAGCCCTGAGGTATCATAGCTCCGAGGTTAGATATGTTGAAAAAACATGTTTTATAATAACAAGCATATTGAGCATCGGAGGATAAAATTATTGGAGATGTGTCAAAAAGTTACAATATATGAATGTTCCAAGGTTCTGATAAAACATGTCGAGATGCATAATGGGGTATCATAGGTATGGAGTGGGAAGTATAAGGTGAAGTGGAGGTAGAGTGGGGAAACTATCATAAACTACAACCACTTGGTAATTTAAAAATCCGACAAAATGAACTACAATCACTTTGTAATTTTGAGATTTCAGATCTCATAATTTCTTTTAAATTGGGGTTTAATCATAGACTTACGAAATCCAAAAACACCACAATTTTAATTGTTCTACAATTTGACTGTGGTGATTTTGTAAGACCGTTAGTGAAAAATGAATTAATTAGCAAAAATTAATTAAAAATTCATATGTACAAATAATTTACAAAAATTAACATAATATACATTTTTTACATTTTTTAGTTGTGGCAGTAAAAATAATCAAACTTTAGATGGGCACCATTTGCAAACCGTGCATCCAAATGAGAGGAAACAAGAAGTGATGAAAGCTTACGAAAAGTCGAAATCAATGAAGAAATCAAAATAGAAATCTGATGAAAATGAAAAAATGGAAAAATTGTAGGACATTTAACCAAAAAAATGATTAAAAAGGTGATTTAACCAAAAATTTACGGAAAAGATCCCCATTATTTTAAATAAATAAGTCAAAAATGTAGGGTTGAGTTTTTACCTCTATGGGGAAGTTTGTATGATTAAGATACAAGATCGACATGATGTCGAATGAATCCCTTGTTGATAGGGAGTGTTGATGTTTCTGTAGTTTGTAGAATTGGGGAGATATTATCCCACGGGGTCATGTTGATTTAATTAGGGGGGAATGATACATTCACCCATGGGGCCATGCCGATTTTTCTAAGGGTGAATGACCTAGGGAAGTCTTTCTCCCATTAGCTCTAGTGACTGGCTCGAGGATATTGACCCACAATACTCACATTTCTTGCTCTTGGATGGAGTGATCTATTCTTTTATAGAGCAGGGTTGATTATTTAATGAGAGCTTTCACCCATTAGTGGAAGAAATAATTATAGTCTAATGTTGAGTTGTAATGTATGCTCAATAAGTGAATGGGCTTCTTGTGGGTTTTCTCAAGGTTAGATATCTATTTAAATAGACATGCATGTGAGGAGACACTCATCAACATAACAAGCTCATTCAATCTTTTCTAGTGGAGGATAAATTTCAGCTATGTAGAAATCTATTCTAGGGTTCATCCATCATCTGTCTTCATCATTCACTTTTTCTCTTTGAGGTCGCATGTGCAAGTGTTGGAACATAGCTTTGATTCATCTATACAATCACTCATGTGAGGGTTTGACCGGAGTCTATTTTACTAAGTGTGACTAGATTTGAATGCAGACTGTTTAACTAATTTTAACCAGGTTTGATCACAAACTATTTGAATGGGTTTGACTTGTGTTAACCATAGAGTTTGACCACATTATGCACATGCAAATTTGACTGTAGTCCGCACATGTGAGTTTGATTGCAAGATTTGACCACTAATTGTTTACCAACGTTGACCACAGATCTCAAAGCTGATTTTCTAACTAGTTTGACTAGTGTTGACCAACAACAGTTTAACCATGTTTTCCTGGTGATTTGAATTGTAATGTTAGCTTAGATTTCCAGACAGATTCTAATTTATAAACTTCGCTGAAAAGAAAATTTCTCCTTAAGAAAAGATTGTTGGACTTTCTCCTATAGATTGGGTTTCCTAGGGTAAAAATATTGTGTCTATTGTGCATGGATATATTTTTTTGATATTGATTATTTTCGCTACATTTATAGTTGATATTTTATATTTGTAATCAATGGTAATAGTGGCATGTGAAATACTACTTGAAAATCATTAGGAAGTATTTATCATATTAGAAAATTGTATTCTATTGCACATGCTTTTGAATTTCAACAATGTGTAGATAAAATCCTTAAGCTTACCAACTAGTGTAGTTAGGAAGTATTTATCATATTAGAAAATTGTATTCTATTGCACATGCTTTTGAATTTCAACAA
Organism: Pinus tabuliformis; assembly: GCA_031772625.1. NCBI lineage: Eukaryota > Viridiplantae > Streptophyta > Pinopsida > Pinales > Pinaceae > Pinus > Pinus tabuliformis. The sequence goes on along the minus strand of CM062810.1, from coordinate 660,542,471 downwards.
TGTGTAGATAAAATCCTTAAGCTTACCAACCAGTGTAATGAATCGATTGAGAATAACATATTTGTAGTTGTTCTCTTCATTGGTTGTAAAAATCAAAAGAAAAAAAAATGATAGGAAAGAGTTGAAGGAGCCCGAGACCAAGAACCTCTAATGGGGATTAAGATCAATAACCTAAGGATGAGAACCTATACCAAGAATCAATATGTAGTCCACCTAACCTAGGCCAAAGAGTTAAGAGTCATAGATGATGGATACAATTGGCGGTGAGATGAAAGATTAAGAGAAGGAATGATACAACAAATAATCCCAGACAAAAGAAGAGTGAAGTGCTAGTTACCCAATCCTAGAAGTAGAAACAAGGGTAAGGTATGAGGCAGTGAAAACCCATATGTCACAAAGGGAATTAATAGAAATTAATAACTTAAAATAACAAAAAGCAAAAACTAATATATATAAGCAACTTAGTAATAAAGGATAAATTTTACAAGATTTAAGTTACTAGAAATCTCCATTATTTCCATATATTTTTGCTAAAACCTTACCCTTTATAAAAGGAAGAAGAAAAGAAGTGCACAATAAAAGCCCAAATATGATGAGAATGAGGGAAAAACGAGAAAAAAATGAAATGAAAATGAAATGAAAATTAGGGTTGGTTGGGCCCTTTTTCCCTCTAAATTTTAATTATAAATGAACTGATATATTTCTCATAAAGAAAAATAAAATATTATATAGACAAATTTAATCTCGTGATATTTTAAATAACTAAATTTAGGTTTACGTCATCCATATCTTATGTTTTGAATTTAGGATTCTTTTTTTTCCAAAGAAAAAAATGTAATTTCATTAATATTCATAACAAAATTACATTTAGTAGATACATTGTATAAGTGAATTTATCATATTGTTCATGTCTAGACATAGATGAGCAGAAAGAGTGATGAGCCTCATAAATGGGTAATTATATGGGTTCATTTTACCTCCTAACCTAGTTAAATCAACCATTCTCTTAGCTTATTGTATGATTTTCTGATTATATTTATGCTTATAGGGTGAGTTGAGTTAGTCATTATGCCATGTGGTGTAACATGTATTTAATGCAGATTATTGATGGATTTCGAGGTCAAAGTCAAGGATCTAGTGGTCAAGTTGCAGCAATAACTCAAAGTATATGGAGGAGAGGACTTATATGAGGGAATCCCCCTCATTTATTGCTCCTCACATCAAATTCCCCTTCATTCAGCTTGGAGTACAAGTAGTCGAATCATGCACTAGAAGGCAGTCGAGCAAGTGGAAGATGATTCATAGTTATCTCGTGTTTTGGGAGCCAAGCTTCCCTGGTTTTAAGGAAGCTATTGGTAGCTTCAGATGTATAATTAGAGAGGCCTAGGGCCTCATGAGGGTCGAATTTTTTGCTTGTGTAAACTCTACTCAAATTTCGAGCTTACTATTTTATGTCAGTTTTATGTAATCTTGCTATTTTTTTATAATGAAGATGGACTCCTTTTTGAGCTAGCACTGAGTTACCTCAAAGGGCTAAAGCTCTTAGGTTAGGGCCCAATCCAAGCAGCCAAGCTTCTTTTTACTTGTATTTGTATGCTTTACTTTAGTTTGTAGATTAGTTTGTTGTTGGATGTATTTATCATATGGTTAAGAATAGGTTGCTTTTGATGATTTAGTAGATTGCTTCCATTTTTGCTTTCTATAGCAGGTTAAGCAGTGATCATAGAAGATTCAAAAGGCTAGCAACAATGCCTTGGCCTCTCTTTCTCCCTCTGGGACCATGATTTGAGGCAAAGACTCCCTTGTTGCCCCAAAAACACAAATTTTCCTCATTCCTAAGACTTCTAGTGTTTGCAGCTCTCTAGTAGGTTAATAGTCCAGTTTTTCTTTGATTTAGATCTTCTTTATCATGTTCACTTCCTGATTTGCAATAGTCCTTTTACATGCTTTCATTTCTTACAACATTTCCCAGCATTTCCTTATATACATCATAGTTTATGCCATTTTAATGCAAAACTCTGTTTTTCATAAGATGCACTTATTTCATTGGTTGCTTGATTTTCTTGGTTGAATGTTAGTTTCTATGCAGAAGATCTCTTCTAGTAGTAGGCCAGCTTACTAGCAATCACACCCTCCATCTGATCCATGCCTTATAGATCTCCCAAACCTCACCTCAATTTTGCCCTAATTTCCTTCATTTTTCATAGAACTTCTTCCTCTCTCCTTAAGCAAACCCAATCATCTTTCTCTCTCCTGGTGATTCATGGTAGACCGTAGGTGCCCTAACACCTCATTCCAACCTTCATCCACCTTTTCTGCCCACTCTCACACCCTCAAAACAACGAAAATTGATGCCGGCCTCCTCCTGTAGGCCTCCTGTAGTTTCCCTGTTTTCCTCCTGTAGTTTTCCTGTGTCCTCCTATAGTTTTTCATGTAAGCTTTATTTTGAATTCCAAGTGTGGTAAAAGCCTCCAGAAGGCCACCTAAGACCTTCTAGGACCCATCCACACCATCCTACATCCTCCCAAGCTCCAAAACCACCCTCTAATGCCACCTGTTCGCTGCCACACTCACACACAATAAATTAGATGCATGTTAAATTCACATAAAAACACATAAAAATTCAAAAATATATTTTTTTCTTATTTACTTCTAGAAATAGAATGGTTAGATGTTGTTTACTTCCTTGAGTAGGTAATAGCATTTCTTTCATGGTTTTCATAGTGTTTTTGTCAAAAGTAAAATTAGCTTGTTAATTAGGGCTTACTAGGTTTTGCTTTACATTCCAGTTTGTCTCCTTTCTGCAGTTAGAATAGCATCTGTAGAGTAATATTTCTTTCCTTTCATCACACATAGAGCTTCTTCTGAAATATATAGAAGTTGGCTTGAGCTCCTAGTGATCTCGCACCGACTAACCAAGTGACAACCTGCAGTGAGAACTAGTACTTGTGCATATAGCACCGACGCTTCCAAGTTTGTTACGAACTACCGGGTTGATAAAAGTAAAGTTGGTAGCCCAGGAGTTGCAACATTCTTGCTGCAATATTGGTGCTCATTAAAGAGTTCATATCTACAAAAAACATAAAAATAATACATTTCTATAAGAGCATATGACATGGAATACCACAAAAACCTATCAAAATCGATTTCTCTTCCAAAAATGCCACAAGGGTGAAACAAAATGCTATGATTGTAGTTATATTGACCCTATGGTGGAGAGTCATAAAAAATTACGCACTTTCAAGGGGACCGATACCAAAAATTCTATTTTCATAAATTTGAAAGTAACATGTGCATATGAGTGAAGAAACCAAAGACTAACCCTGCTGCTACTTGGAGCTAGTCCAAGCCCCTTGAAAACTATGCCTCGTCCATATAAGGTCCGTGATAAAACTCAAAATGATCTAAACCTTGAAACTCAGTCACCTACCAAAGCCCCCGGTACAATAGAAGGCCCTCCTCAGAAAGGTTGTTTGCTTCCCTATTCCTCTCCCTATAGATGTGTTTGCAAGAGAAATAAGGAAAGTCAAGAATAATCTTCTAATACCTGCCACAATGTTGTCCAAATAGATGTTTTAGACTGTTGTATTCCATTGACCTAGTTAATTACCAACATTGAATCACCAAATATTTTAAGTTTGTAAATCCATTCTCATAGGCATATGCAGCTAGAGACCTATAGGCTATGGATTCTTCCTAGTTATTAGTGTCATTTCCAATGCCATTTTTTACACAAAAATAATGTTGTTTTGAAACATGGAGATTGAATCCCCTCCCACTTGGTTCCCTTCAACCTAGGCTACTCCATCCAAGAAACCAAAGAGAATTTTTTTTCCAATTGTATCCTCCCTAATAATTCTGATTTGTTGCAAAGTTTTAGTCTGCGGGAAGTGACTAATAATGGATAGACTCTCCACTACAAGCTTCCCCGAAAATGAAGAAAGCTCGTGGAAAATATCCTTGTTCCTAGCCAGCCATATCCCCTAGTTTATGATGAGGGGGAGTGCTTGGATAGGTATGTTGGCCCGATCCTGCTCGCAGTTTTTCCTATAGCCAACAAACAGAGCCTCATTCCATCTACATCACATTCTCAGGATTTCCCTACACTCCTTCCATACTTGTTGTGTAAAAGGTCATGTAACAAAAATGTGGTCTAAAGTTTGATTGGAATCATTGCACAACGCACACCATCCAAGCCCAATCATATGCCTTTGTTGGATTATTTCCCATGTGGGAACCTTTTTTGCCATTATGCACCATGTTACTAAGTAACTTTGATTTTGGAGGGCACTTAACCTTCCACACTGCATTCCACCACCATTGTGGAGTTGCCATTTGGTTTTGTGTCATTAGGTGAATATATCCCATTTTTGGAGTGTAAAAGCTTTGAGGTGTTGAGGCCCATATTAATTCGTCATCTTTCTCATGATATTTTTAATAGTTAAATTTAATAATTTTTTTGTTAAAATTTCAAATGTTGTATTAGTTAATAAGTTTAAAATTAATTATTTTTAAAATATTCAATCATTTTAAAGTTAATTTTAGCTTTTAACATTTTTAAAATTAGTATATATTTACTTTAGTTTTATATTTATTTTTAAAATTAGTATATATTTACTTTAGTTTTATATTTATCATGTTTGTGAGGGATCAAATAATTAGGAGTATTTTTTTTTTCAATTTAAAAAATATTTTCACCTCATGGATTTATTTCTTTCCATGAACGATATATTCATATTCAACATAGATATATCCTCATTATTTATAATAATAATAATAAAGTTAGAAAAAGAAACTCTCCCATTGTGGGATATGCCTAACCATAAAATCAACTACTTCCATAAAAATTCTCTAAATATAAGGCTAAATAACTTGGATTTCCACTTGAAGACAAACTTGCATTAAAAAATAGATTACAATGATTAGTAGCTAAAGTGGAAAACAAGATAAACATTTAGGGTAATAGGTGGATTTCTTAAGGATGACACTTGGTACTAATCAAAGTCGTACCAAAATAAATCCCTACATTCCGCATGTTAGTGGCATGGATTAGAAAAGGAGTTTTGGAAGTGATTTGAAAGTTATTCTATAGATACATATGGTTTGGAGGAATTTGGAAAAGAGGGTTTTTATCTGCCTTTGATCTTTAAATTTACATGGATATTCCACTTGAATAGTTTATCACAACAGATCTGATGAAAATATTAAAATATTTACTGTGAAGGTTATATTCCTCTAAATTTTAGATTATTTAATTACTGATTTTTTTCTTAAAAGTATGGATTAACCAAAATGTGAAAAATAGAGAAGAGAAAAACACCCACACACCCCATCCACAAATCATACGCAAGATTTTATAGTGGGGAACCCTTATGAGAGAAAACCTAGCTAGAAGGTGAGGCCGCTCTACTCTCTTTTCTCTAGACTATGGAAATATGAAAATAAAAAGAAAGAGGTACAATTTGTGGAGTTACCTAAGACCTGTGGCCTATAAGGCTACTAAAAAATATTATCCCCTCTTTTTTACTCTCCAACTTCCTGCTACCCACTATTTTAATAAACTTTGGAACAAATACAATAATATTAATATATAATGGAACCCCTTCTCCTAACATCTCAATATTTAACACTTCCCAGTAACCATGTAGGGGTAAGGTTTTGACCTCTTCAATCCTCAATTAGTGTTACAATTTTGGACCTTATAGAATATTCTTGAAATTCCACACATGACTATCCCCATATGCATGAGTAACGGGGGATGATGTTTCATCCTCTTATACGGTGATGGTCAATATAGTAGGTCAACTTGTGGGAGAAATAAATTTTGCATATGAGCTTTGGTTGACGTGATTTTTGCACCGTTGGAAATATCTTTAAGTATATATCAATGGTAAAGGTTATTGACAAAAGAGAGAAAAGTTATGACCCAAAAAAAATTTCAATAAGTTATGGTATTAAATACAAGGAAAACACCTTTAATAACCACTCATATGACTTGATCAAAGATCATAGCATTAAAAACTTTATGTGGTTAAAATCCTCTAAGAGATAAAAAGTACACAATTCCAAACAACATGGCCACTTGTGGCAATTTTATTAATGAAAAAGACAATTTGTAAATAAGAGAGTTTCTCACAATCAATCATCGGTAATGACCCTCCACAGTCTTTAAATAGAGATCATGGACCAATAGAATGCTAATCCATAGACCAATAGTTGTTAGTATCAAGGAGAATATGAGTCGTCGAATAATTATATGTCTAGGACATATAGTGACCATTTGATTACAATGCAACTAATGCACTTTAAAGAGACACACTAAGAAACACTTTAGCTAATAGACACATTAGGCCATTTTGAACTTAACGGGCTCCTAAGTTTCCAAATATCTTAATAAAAATCATCATTTCATGTCTCAAAATTACGTAAGAAGGTTTCAACCCCAATTTTCCAAACTATAACATGTTGTTAAAATGATCCTACAAGTTGATTCCTCCATTTTTTTCCAGTATGAAAGCATCGAGATAGATGACATATAATATAACGATCTAGTTTGGATCATACTTACTAATTTAGGAAGGATTTTGGTCCCCAAAATATTTACTTAATGAAGTGAGAAACAATTTCCTCTACATTCTCCTTAAAGTACCATTTTTCTTTGCATGGACATTGTCCTTTCAACCCAGTCTATCAAAGGTCACGCTACCCCTATTTTTTGGTTCTATACCTCTTTTGGAAAAAATTGTGTCTACCAACGCTACCTAGGAATTTGGTTTTAAGTATTTTAGGGAAGGTAGGAGTTGTCCCTCCTCCTTATCCAACATGGGAGGCTCATAGAATTTGAGATTCTCCACATTCACTCCTATGTACATGCACATGTGTGGTGGTATACCATACCATAGAGCATTTATCTTCTTATCAATACCCTATAGTATTTCCTTGTTTAGTTGTAAGAAAACTCAGTCTCCCTCTTTGAATGACTTCTCTATTCTATGTTGGTCATCTCAAGCCTTGTATATTTCTTATGAATTCATTAATGTCTCATGTACTTGCAAATAGATCTAGCTAATCTTATCAACAATTTTTTCTTCTCTCAATGCATTACATATAATTCCTTCCCTCACTCCTCCTTGATGTCCATATACAATATCCAAGGATGAAGGTGGACAACATCCAATGAAAGTTTCAAAAGGTAACTTACTAGTATAAGTGTGGACTACTTTGTTATAAGAGTGTTGTATATAGAACATATTTTCATCCTATATCTTGATATTCTTCAGGTAATAACCCCTCAAAATATACACCGAAGTCCTATTAACTATTTCCTCCTACCCATCTATTTGTGGATGGAGTGTTGTAGACATATTTTGTAATACTCCCTCCCCACCCCTCAGCTTCCCAGTATGACAGGAACTGTTCTTTTAATTTCCTTTCACAATATCATTATGGAAATGGGATTACAAAATTTACTTCCCAAAATTTGCAAAATTAACCTTGGATAATACCATAACATCCAACTCATCATGAGATTTTTGGCGATATAAACCTTGCCTCAATCCCGACTCTCATATTGAAAGTTATGCCCTATTGAAAAATGACCAGTTAGGTAATTCCACATGGCACCTTGCGTGGCCAATGGGTTTATCTCCTTGTGGTTTAAAACTTCATTTAAACCAATGATCCATCTTCAGAGCGGAACCCCCTTCCTCCCCAATAGTTAACGATGTTCACTACTGGCACTTTTCCCATTATCTAACATACATGATTTCTGTCACGTCTTCTATTAGTTGTTCCCACAACTAGGAAAGGGCCAACCATACTCGATGTTAGATGGAAGGCACAAATGAAAACTTTCTCATCTTGAAATTCCAATATTTGATGTCATGCTCTTTATTACCCAAGCCAAGAGACAAGGGAAAACCTCTTGAATATTTTGATAGGTGTGGTTTAGGATGACATGGCGTGTCATGTGGCATCACTTGGTACCCATGTGTATGTGTAGAGACCATTTCATTTTTCCCATGTCACAATTCTTTCACAATGTATTTCTGATGTCACTCTGAAAACACGCTGATGTCACCCTACCATGTGGCATCGTCCGTCGATGTCACATGTCACTCAAAATAAACCACTTGGCAATAAAAGGGGTTATTTATTCTTGTCATATGTCACATTGATAACAAGCCACGTCATTGACCTTAACATGTCACACCACCTATGTGGCATCTTTGTAGAATTTTATAGCCTTCATGGCATCTACCATCTCAGCCTGATTCAGGTCCCATAGGTTTGAGCCCTCTTTATGAAATTCCATGCATTCAAATTTATAAATAGAGGGAAAATATGTTGCACTCTCTGTATACCATGCCTGAATCCAAAAAAATCAGTACGAACCTGGTGTTATATGGATGGCATGATGTTAAATTATCCCTTTTCTTACACCCATCCCTGGCATCACACTTTGTACTTACTATGCCCATTCCATAGGGTTATCGCTTTGTGATGGGGCACAATGCGATATTAAGCTCTAATCATTTCGATTAATGTTAAAACCACCATTATTAAATCACATTTATTACCATTGATACAAAACTCTGGTACAAGCCTGATTTATTCTACGTTCAGACTTAGAATTTCCACAGAACTTCTAGGGGCTTGCCCAACTTCCTCTAAAGTAAAATGTTGCTAAAAAAATGAAGTTTAGAGGGTAAAATCCCTTATTCCACTCTAACTTTCAAGGCATTAGGCATAGCCATGACACAACAATAAATCATTCGACATGCCTACTATCAGACACAAAAAAAGATCAAAACGATGGCTATGCTACTCTGAGACTTCCAACATAGTGACATCATATTAACCACATGATGGATCCTAGACAAAATCGATTAGATATATTGCTAAAACATATATTACAACCTAAAGGAATTCAACAACCATACTCAATAATCATTTATGGCCATGCCAAACAATGGAATTTCACACACTGTAATAATACTAACCATGCACAACAAGAATTCATTCAATTCATGTAAAAAACTCAGTAAATCAATAAAATATCAACAAACATGGATGCCGCTCATATCCTCTCATCACCATGAAACATATAATAAACACCTCATCAAAGCCAATCGGAAATATCACACTCCTCCATAAACAATGTTTTTATGTGCATTTACATAATACATAAAAATATCATTTACCATTCATAGTGAAACATATGTACAAGTGAATATACTTATATGATTAACTTAGATGACGTTCCCTTGGTCAAACTAGAGGAAATTATAATTTCTATTTCAATAGAAATATTGGAGGTAGTTAACTGAGGTGACATCGCACTTATCACTCAGTTAACTTATTTAATTTGAGTTGGGGAATCTTGAGTTCAGTTCAATATGATAGATTGCTAATTTGTAGCAATCTATTTCAGTTAATTTAAGCTATTGTTAGTTTAACTAGTTCTAACTGTCAGAATAACTAGTGGAGGTCAAGTTGTGGAAGTGGAACTTCAACCACACTCAATGATCAACAAGCTAATCGATCAATCAACCCAAAATAATTGTTACATGCAGAGAATTCAAGTTACCCAGTTGAGATGGATATTCCAAGGCATTGTACTATTAGTTGTAGCATATTCCAATGTGTACAGGTGGTGCATGCAGTTAGAGGAAGGACCTAAGGGAATTGTACAATTCAATAGTGGGAAATTCCTAAATAATACGGGCCAGTTTTCGCAAAGGAAAAATGCAAGGAAATAAGAGCTTGGATGGCTTGAAAATTGACTAAGTGTTGGCTAGAGTTAGCCAGTCAAGCAGACAAATAGACTATACACTTGCAGGGTGTACTCAAGCTTGGGTAGGCATATGTATTTCATCTCTATTCTTTGATTAATGCAATATAGATAATAAAGGGTTTTGAGCAGTTGCTTACCCATATATAAATCTTTGTGCATGTGTGATGTTTACTTTTGCATGTCTATGATTTTTGTTTTATATGGTGAATTAACTTTCGCATATCAGTAGAGTAGCTTCAATTCTTGTGATTTAGTAAATTTCGTGAGCAATTTCGAATCTGCACATTAATTTCTACATGGTATTAGAGATGGAATCATTGTAGAGAATATATTTTGAAGCTGTTATTACAGAAGGATCATGTTTGTAAGATCAATTATTCAGAGCTAGAAGGATGGATTTGTATAAACTAAGGCTCGAGTATGCCCTTGATGAAAGCTGGAATTATGTTGCTTGGGAGGACCGCATGGAGGCAGTGCTGGAAGATAATGTGTTGAAGGAATTCATTGATAATGATATTATGAAACCAGCAACATATGATGCACAAGATCTAGAAGAATGGAATAAGTGTGTAGACAACGTGAGGAGAATCACATTAGAGGGAGCACGAGACCATATTGTCTCAAATATCCATGGGAAAGAGACTTCTTACACAATGTGGTAGGCATTGACAGATCTCTTCTAGAATAGTAGTGACCATAGGAATCTGACGCTTAAGGAAAAGCTTTGAAATATCAATATGTAGAAGAACGAGACCATTCCATTGTAACTAAGTAGGTTCATACAATGTCATGATGAACTTGGTCAAGTTGGTGTTACTGGAAAAGGTGATGATTTGGTGAGAATAGGTGATGAGCCTCCTCATTGGGTAATTATATGGGCCTTAATTCACCTCCTAACTTAGTCAAACCAAATTTTCTCACAACTTATTACATGTTTTTTATTAGATTTTGTTTATGAGATGACTTAGAGTTGGATATTATGCTTGGTGGAGTAATATTCATTGAATGCAGGATTGAAGGACAAAATCAAGGAATTTTGGAAAATACTAATATTAAAACTCGAATTGGACAAGGGAGAAGGATTGTAGGAGGTACATCCTCCTCATTTATTTCTCCCCCATTCGAATATTCCTCCATCCATCGCACCACCTCAAAGTGCAAGCAACCAAGCCTTGAAGATTAGAAGGCAGCTGAGCAAGTGAGAGACCAAGAGCTAGTTTACCTCAAGTTCGAGAGTAGAGCCTCCCTAATTTTAAGGAAGTAATTGGGGACTTCAGTTGTATAAGTAGAGAGGCTTAGAGCCTCATTAGGATTTGATTTTTTGTTGTAAAACTCTAAGTTATTTTCGAGCTCTAGACTTTTGAAAGTTTTATTAATGTATTTTTTTGTTTTGGTAATAAGAATGAGTTTTGTTTTGAGCCAGCACTGAGTTAACTCAGAGGGCTGAAGCTCTTGCGTTAGGGCCCAACCCTTGCAGCCAAGGCTCCTCTGTCTTGTATCTGTGTGTTTAGATTAGTCTCATAGCTTCATTGTTAATTTGCTTTTAGATGTGTTTTCATTGCAAGTAGTGTAGATTAGATTGGTTTTTTATTAGCTTGCTTCCATTTGTGCCTTACTTCAGTAGCAGGTTGGTAGGGATAAAAGGAGTACCACAAGGTTTTCAATGGGTGTCTTGACCTCATTTCCTCCCTGGGATCATGATTTTAGGAAGGGACCCTTATGCAACCCCAAAAAAACGGATTTCTATTTCTTGCATAAGTTTTAGAGGTTATTGTATTTAAGTTAGCATTTGATCAGTTTTTCAAAGTAGGATTTCATTGACATCTCTTCTATCTTTACTCTTGCATTAGATATAATCCATGCTTTCAATTCCTTTCAGCAACTTTCCTCATGCATCATGTAGGCAGTTAGTTCATTAATTCTACTTTTCTAACTTATGAGAATACTTCTTGTTTACATAGATTTTTGGTAATCATACATGTTTTATCTAGAGTAGGTGCTTCAAGAGGAGACAAATACTTCATATACAGCAACCACCTTCCACTCCATCCACCATATTCATTCCTTGTTTTCACCATTGCCTTCACTAGTTTTCATCATTTTTCATAGAAATTCTTCCAAGCACATTAAGCGAATCCAACCACTCTCTATCTTTGTTGTTCACTTCTGAGTGATCCTAGACCTTTCCTCACATCATTCCACCCATCTACCACCTTCCCTAAGCCTTCCATCACCTCCAAAACCTTCAATTTTTCTCTCGGCTATATCTTGTAGGTTTATAGGGAATCTTGTAGGTTTCTAGTACATCTTGTAGGTTTTCTTGAAATGACCTGTTTTGAGGCAAAATTGAGGGAAAACCTCTAGGAAGTCACCAAAAGCCTCCCAAGGGTCTCCCACACCATCCAACCATCTCCTAACCCTTCCAACATCCTCCAACAACCTTAATTCACCTGCCACATCCCCAAAAGAAATTAATTTGCATACTTGATTTTGCATTAAAAGATAAAAACAGATTTATTTCAGTCCCTTTACTTGCACGTTAGTGATGTTTGATACTTCTTACTTCCATGCTTAGATAGTAGAATTTGGTTCATGATAATTTAGCATTATTGCAAAGCATAGTTTTTTAGTAGTTAATTCGGAAATGGTGTGATTTAGCATTGAATTTCGGTCTTTTCCATTATTGCAGTAGAGTAGCTCTCCCTTAGAGCAGATTTCCCTTTCTTCAATCAAGAAGCCAAGCTTCTTCTGACTCCATAGAAGTCTGGCTTGAAAACTGCAGTGATCACTCTCCAGTTAAACCGTGACAAAAGGCATAACCATCATTGCTACTTGTGTATACAGCACTGTCACCTCCAAGTTTGTACGAACCCCGGGTTGACAAAGTAAAGCTGGTAGCCCAGGAGTTGCAGCATTCTTGTTGCAATACTAGTGCTCAACACTTTTTGGCGCTGTTGCCGGGGAGTTGTCTGAGTAATATGTGAATACTGCTTCGTTCTTCTATTTTCTTGTCTCTAATATTATTCCATTAGTTTATTTCTGCAAAAGTAATTTAGTTTCTTCCTTTTTCATTTTAGATTTTCTTCTTTCCTTTCCATTTTGCAAGCAATATTTCAATTCAGAAAATAGTTTTTCACTCAGTAAATATTTTTCATTTAATCAGCAACTTCAATTATGAAAAGTACTTTCCAAGTTTGAAAAAAAAAAAACACAAAACCAACCCAAAAACATTTCCTTTCATGCCTCAGAGGAATAGGGATAACTTAGGGAAATTTTTTCCAAATACCTCCACTGCATCAAACATCCAACCTTCCCTCTTCTTCGATGGTTATGAACTAGAGGAACCCTTAGGTGAGAAACCTGTCATATTTGAAGAACCTAAAGGTGAATAAGAAGAAGAAGAAGAACCCATTCAGGGAAATAGAGAGAGGGAATAGAGAGAGAGTTGAGGGTGCCTTCCCCATCAGGGAAACCCATGGGGACACTAAGATGAAAAATATAAGCCCCTCTGCCCTACCTCATTTGCATGGCTTGACCACAAAAGACCCTGACACTTTCCTATTTGAGTTTGTTGTTATATGTCGAACCTATGACTATATAGATTTTGAGCAGAAGCTAGAGCTATTTCCATCTACCCTCAAGGATGTAGCATTGCGTTGGTTCATGGGTTTACCTGGGGATAGCATCACAACTTGGGCTCAAATGCAACAAGCCTTTAACAACAAGTATCGAGAATACTATCGTTCAAAGGATACTAAAGAGGAAATTTTTAGGATGACCATAAGCAATGATGAATCCCTAGAGGATTACGAAGAAATATTCCAGCTTAGTTACAAAAGGGTTAGACGCACACTTGACCCTGAGTCACTAAAGTTGGTCCTGCTTAGGGGAGTAAGGGAAGATCTTCTGGATACTCTACACTTGTTAGTAGGAGGAAATATCTACCAATTACCTTATGAGGATATCAAGACTGTCTTTAGAAACCATTCTAGGGTAGCTAGGAAAAAGGGTAGGGGTAGTCAACCTATGGTCAATACATCCTCTTCCAACTCATCCATCGAGGGTGAAATTGGAAACATGGTGGAATATTTCAAAAGTGAGATGCTTCAAACCCTTTCCTTGCAAATGGAAAATATGCACATTAAGAGAAAGCAGGAGGAAGCAAAGAAAGCCTTAGCCATTTTTTGTCCTAGATGCACCAGGAGGCATCCTAAGAATGAATGTCCATTGAATTCTATTGAAATTTGCTCAGTCCGTGAAGAAAACCACTCCAAAGACAAGTTCCCTTATTTGCCTGGACTCAAAGTTGTATATCAAGGAGCTGAAGGGGTCACTGAGCAGCTTTGCTACATAAACCAAAGGAGACTTCATGGGCCTAGACCATACCAGCAAGGCATGCAAGAGTCATCCCATGCATATTACAACCCAAACCAAACCACAACCATACCTTCTTGGGGACCCCTTGCTCATCCTTCCTAGTGTACACCCCCTCCTTGGTCCTTTGCATCTGAGTATCACTCCCAGCTAGCCAGCCAGTCATTTCAAACATATGCTCTGCCACAACCTCAGTGGAATGCACCACCGTAGGGGTGGAGGCCCCTATACAACAACGCTCTAGCTTTATTGCCTCCACCACCTTCCCAACCACAACTGTTACACTCTACTCCACCCAAGTAACCCCAGATGCCTGCCCAACCAAATCGAAATCCAAACAATAGACAGGCTCAACAAATATATAGTGGAGAGACATCATATCCAGCTTATGTCGCGGAAATCTAGGAGATTAACCTGAGATCTGGGAGGGTTCTCCTGGATAACCAACCTCCACCTCCACCTAGGCAGGTTGAGAAATAAAGAGAGGAAATCATTCTTAAAGTGAATCCACCCTTTCCTGAGAGATTAACCCAACCACTCCAGCCTATCCCAGAAGAGACTGAACTTTTGGGAAAATTGAAAAATCTATGTGTAAAGATTCCACTTCTCCAAGAAATAAAAGATGTTCCTATTTACAATAAGTTGATTAAAGAGAAGTGCTTCAAGCATCCAGGGAGGCGAAGAAGGGATGCCCCTACAAATAATGTCATTGGACAATTTTCCGACTTAATGTTGGGGCAGGTAATCTGTCCAAAGTATTTGGACCCTAGAAGCCCTATAGTAGATGTGCACATCAATGGCACCATTGTCCCACACACTCTGATCGATCTAAGGGATTCCATTAATGTGATGACCAAGGAAACCATGCTCAAGCTCAACCTCCAAGGTTCATTGAGGAATACCACAACAGTTCTGCAACTTGCAGACCGCTCCATAGTGACCCCTGAGGGGATTGTGGAGAATGTGATGATCTCCATTGACTCTTGGGAGTACCCTTGATCCAGGTGGATATTGGTGGCCACCTGCCAAGTCCACCTGGACCCCCACCATTGTCTTTCTCAGCATTTTCAGTTTCCTTAATTGTAGCACAACTTACTATTTTTAGCAGTTTTTCGGGTCCTGAACTTCCGGAGCCGTTTTGAGGCCCTAAACGACGTTTTTTGGGGAATCCGGGGGCAACACAAGTCCATGGAATGGTGCTCCGATAGATCTTTCTAATGAGCTATTGTACGCGTCAAACGGAGATCATATGCCAAAGTTACGACCCCGGGAAGTTGATGTACCAACTTACCCCCAAACGGGGCCCACAGTTTGGCGTTTCATCTCCTAGGGTTAGGTTTTGGAATGTTAAGGGTTTTTCCATTGTTTCTCAACAATAAATAGGCCTTCGAGCCTCATTGTAACACAGTTCAGAGGCATGTAGCCATCACATCTCTTCTCAGAGATAAGCTACCATCGCCCTAGCTAGTTTATTGCCATTTCTGTTTGTAAGCATATTTCAGTATTTTCCATTAATGAAATGAAGTATTATTTCCGCTGCATCTTTGTGTATATGGTTATCTCTGTAATTTGTTGCGTTCTTGTTTAAATCCGGATCAGTGGTATCAGAGCGATCTGCTTTTTCTCTGTTTTTCTTTGCATGTCCCCAACAAGGTCGGGATATAAGGAGTTAGGGCTTGAACTGGTTGAACCTTTGCAAGACCAGCCTCGCAAATCCCGACGGCCTCCCATGGCGGACGAGAAGAAAGACGAGGGGGCAGGAGATCCCATCAAAATCTTGCTCGAAGAAGCGCTCGAGCGACAACGGAACGCGATGATGGACAGCTTTGCGTAGATCCTTCAGCGGCTACCCAGAAGCGGCGCATCGGCTTCCAGCAGCTCCTCTGGAAACGCCACACCCTTTAAGGTACAAGTTAATTTTGAAATCCCCATATTCGAGGGTCAGATAGACGCCGATGTCGTAGATAAATGGTTAAATCTGCTAGAGGGTTATTTTTCTGTTCATGAATTTTCGAGTCGGGAAAAGATTGTTTTTGCTCTTCTCAAAGCAGCCCCCCACGTCAAGGACTGGTGGGAAACCTACTGCGAGCAGAAGGATGAAAGTACTGGCTCACTATTTTCAGTCGCACCCACCTGGGATTCGTTCCGGGATGCCATCAAGGAGCGGTACTACCCTGTCGGAAGTTATGAGGATGAATACATAAAGTGGACCACGCTGCGGCAGGGAAGGGACCAAGACGTGCCGGAGTTCACCAATCTTTTCCATACCCTTCGCACAAAGTTGGGTATCAAGGATTCGGAGCAACATTTGATACTCAAATACCGTGGCTGCTTGCACAAGTACATCCAAGAAGAAATACAGTTCCTAAACATCCCATCGCTCGGCGCAGCATACCGGTATGTCGTCAAGGTCGAGCAGATGTTTAAACAAAAGAAGCGAGACTTTGGATCTGCGAATCCAAAGCAGGGGAAAGGTGCCCCTAAACCACAGAACAAAGGACAAAGCCAAGGCGGGACAGCCCAAGACAACCAGCCGACGCTGCAAGCAAAGAGCAACGCTGTGAAGCCGAGAAAGGACACTGGAAAATGGTGCGAGTTCCATAAGAGCTCCACTCACAACACAAGTGAGTGTCGGGCCAAGCAGTCACTGGTGGCTGAGCTAAAGGTTTCAGAATCAGATGCATGTTCCGACTCTGAGTCAGAACCCGATAAGGGGTATGAAAAAGGGAAGCAGATCATTGATGCGGATCCCAGCGCCACTGTTGCTACCGCAAAGATCCAGAAAAATGAACCCGAAGATCTAGAGGAGGAGGAGTGTCTCTTCCACTCCCAGATGTGGGTAAAGGGCTCCCCGATACAGTTCATTGTTGATAGCGGGAGTCAAAAGAACCTCATTTCGGCAGAGGTCGTGAAGCAGTTGGGCTTACCGACCACAGCACATCCACAACCATACACCATTGGGTGGCTTCACCAAGGGCAAGATCTTCGCGTGAGCCAACAGTGTCGCCTTCCATACAACATCAAGCCCTTCACGGATGAGGTATTGTGTGACATTGCTCTCCTTGAAGTTTTTGATGTATTACTAGGACAACCATACTTGTGGAAGCGACATGCTGTGTATGAATCAAGGCCCCGTGCTGTTATTATTACATTGGGAAATAAGTTGTTCAGGATACCAGAGGTAGCACCACCTGCCGCCATCTCTTTGATTACTGCAAAACAATGCAATAAGATCATTTCCAAAACCAGGAAATTTGTTTTCCTGATGATACGCCCTCAAGGGAAGAAGAAGACAGTGGCCGCGGCCTCCAAACGGGGTCCCTCTGCACGGCAGCTACAGATGGACAAGATTGTGGAGGAGTACGAAGACATCTTCACCTCCCCGGCAGGAGTTCCTCTGCACTGTCAAGTCAAGCACTCCATCGATCTGACCCCAGGTGCGCCGCTACCCAATGGACCAATTTATCGGCGCTCCGTTCTGGAGAACAATGAAATCAAGAGGCAGATTCAGGAGCTCCTACAGAAAGGTCACATCCGTCCGAGTTCTTCGCCCTGTGGGAGCCCGATAGTGTTGGTACAGAAGAAGGATGGGACGTGGAGACTCTGTATTGACTATCGGGCGTTGAACAAGATCACTGTCCGTAATAGGTACCCGATCCCGCGGATTGATGACCTCCTAGACCAACTAAAGGGGCTGAAATATTTCAGCAAGATCGATCTGAAGTCAGGATATCACCAGGTACCAATTGAACCCTCAGATGTGTGGAAGACTGCCTTCAAATCCAAGAAGGGCATCTTCGAATGGTTGGTCATGCCTTTCGGATTGACGAATGCTCCTGCAACCTTTATGAGGCTAATGGATGACATCTTGCGGCCATTCACCAACTCCTTTGTAGTAGTATACTTGGATGACATTCTGATCTTCAGCCAGAGTTGGGAAGAGCACCTCCACCACATCTGACAGGTTCTCCAAACACTACGGCAACACAAGCTATGTGCCAATTTGGAGAAATGCACTTTTGGCATGACCGAGGTTCAGTATCTGGGATACATCATTGATGAACAGGGGGTGCATGTCGATCCAGCCAAGGTCCAAGTCATTCGGGATTGGCCCTCTCCAACCACTCTAACAGAGCTCCGCAACTTTCTAGGTCTTGCCAACTTCTACCGCAGATTTGTGTTGGGATTTTCTCATATTTCTTGGCCCTTGAGTCAAGTCACCAAGGGCGGGGCGAAAGCAAAATTCTTTTGGTCTGAATCTCAACAGAAGGCATTCAGGGAGTTGAAGGATCGCCTCTGCACGGCACCAGTGCTCGCGTTACCAGATTTACAACAACCATTTGAGGTCGAGACAGATGCCTCTGACTATGCTATTGGGGCAGTCCTTACTCAACATGGACATCCAGTGGCATATCACAGTGAAACACTTTCAGACACAGTCCGGAAGTACCCCACTTATGATAAAGAGATGTATTTCATTGTACAGGCCTGCCGACAATGGAAGCATTACATTTTGGGGAAGGAAACGGTCATCCACACAGACCACCGACCTCTGCAGTTCATACAGACCCAAGGGAAATTGCAGAATGATCGCCATCAGAAGTGGTCTACATACCTGCAACAGTTTCACTTGAATATCAAGTATAAAAAGGGCAGCACCAATAATGTTGCAGATTGCCTCAGTCGACCACCGATCATGGCGCTAACCACCGTGCTCAACTCTTGCGGGCACGAGACTTCTGATTGGCCACTTCTCTACAAAAGCGACCCAGAATTCGGCCACACATACCAGACACTCTTGGAGGGTCGGCAGGTTGCAGATTTTCACCTCCAGGATGCCCTATTATGCCACCTCGGTCACCTTTGTGTTCCTTCAAGCGAGCGTGCCAAGATGATTTGGGAAGCACACTACAGTCGGGCTGTTGGGCATTTCGGAGTCGAGAAAACAGTGGCAGTACTGCAAAACTATTTCTATTGGCCGAATCTTCGACAGGATGTTGGGAAGTACATCCGATCATGTACTGCCTGTGCCATTGCCAAACCGACCATTAAGAAGCAAGGCCTCTATACCCCGTTGCCTACCCCTAGTCGACCTTGGGAATCCATCTCCATGGATTACATGTCAGGCCTTCCTTCCACTAAGCATGGAAATGACTGTGTTTTTGTGGTTGTCGACAGGTTCTCAAAGATGGCCATTATGATGGCATGCAAGAAGAATATCACAGCAGAAGCCACTGCTAAACTCTTCTTTGAACGAGTGTGGGTGCACTTTGGGATCCCACAGTCTATCATCTCAGATCGGGACAGTCGGTTTCCCAACACCTTTTGGTCCAGTCTCTGGTCAATGCTGGACACCAAACTCACGAAGTCCACAGCCTTCCATCCTCAAACTGATGGCCAGACAGAGGTTGTCAATAGGATGATTGTGCACATTATGCGCATGTATAACTCAAAGCATCCACGCACATGGGACGAGAGCCTCCCCTACGTTCAGCACAGCTACAACCGAGCTCTTCACAGCTCCACTGGCCATAGCCCTTTTCAGGTGGGTTTGGGATTCCAGCCACTATGCCCCATTGATGTGGCCATGCCACTTGCAGCTACTCACATGAATTCAGCTCATGTCCAGTCCGAAACAGATAAGGCCACCAGCTTCATTGAGCGCATCCAACATATTCGCCAGCAGGTCCATGACATTCTTGAGAAATCAAATGCCAAGTACAAGCAGCGACATGATCAACATCGGGTGCCACACGCCTAAGGCTAAGCTTACTGGTTACCCTCTCATCCTTGGGAGAGCCTGGTTGGCCACTGTCGATGCTTAGATTAGCTGCAGAGCTGGAAATATGACCATCAAGAATGGGCATATGTCCAAGCAGTTAGTCCTATACCCTCCTGCTCAACCATCTCTAGAGCATGATTTACCTTTATGGTTGGAGGAGTAGGAAGAGGATGAATTTTATTTCGCCCAACTTTATAATTTAGAAACAACCATGGGAGGAGGACAGCAGGATGAAGATGATTTTATTGAACACCTACTCCAAAGCCCAACTCCTAGTACATTTCCATTAGAATATGTAGTAAAGGAAACCTAGAACAATCATCCAGTTGACCTATGCTTGGCCGATTCCAACCCCTTCCATGTCAAAACCATAGAATTCGGCCCTGAGATAACCTTGAAAATCAATCCATCTCTTTCTTCTCTCCAAGAAGAGAAGTTATGCAACATGCTAAAGGAACATCTAGATTCCTTCGCTTGGAGTTACAAAGAAATGAAGGGAGTTATTGGCTTGATGGGGCCTGACCTAGGTTCAGAGTTATTTAGCCAAACAAATCCTTGTGCTACTGGCCCTTTTGGTAACAGTCCACGGAGCGCAGATCGAGGTCTCATCCGAAGCAGTATGGGGGGATGTTGGAACCAAATTTATGCACTCTTGAGATGTTTGAGGGGTCGATTTAGTCCAATTGTGAATACCTTTGCGCAGGTCACTTCGCGTGTTTTCCTGACCTATGAGGCCTCCGTACCCTATTATATTCGCCTTTGTGCAACCCTAACCAGGGTTTGTGGAGCTTTTGCACTACCAGAGAAGCAATCTGCGCTATTTCCCCAAGTTACACTGCGGATCTTACTTATCTTCTTATAATAGTTAGTTATCTTCTCATAAACAGATAATTTATCTTATATTCACTTATTCAACATATTCATATAAGTTCGCACAGAAAATAAACAATAAACTTGCAATTCATATCCAATATACTTCAATGCATAAAACAGGAAACGATACACAGAAATAATGTAAAACTTCTCTTCGTTAATGCTTCAATAGGTTACAGACTTAACCTGCCTCGCACACTCAACCGCAGAGCCTTCTCCTACTCTACGACCCAAAGACACGACTTTACACTTTAGACTCAATGCTTCCTCATTAGATCTTCTATCGTCGATTCCTTAGATTAGATACGATCCCTCTTTTCACCTAGAGCCTCACTCTATTTATACAATCCCATGGTCCGCGAACCATGGGTAGAACTCTCAAGTCAACACTACATTACAAAAGTAAGGGCAGACAACCCTATGACTTAATTACAACTTCGCGCTCTACGCCCACGAATCGTGGAGTCTTTACATCGAAATTAGTCAAAACTTGGGCTTTAAGCCCCAAAACTTGCCTTGGGGGGATCTCGTGCCCAACAAGAGTATACCCCTCAGTGTGTACTCACCACATATACATCAAAGAGGGTTGCAAGCCAGTCCGACAACCCCAAAGGAGGATGAACCCAACTCTTGAAAATAGAGTCAAAGAAGAACTGCAAAAACTGCTAGATGCAAGATTCATTTGCCCTATCTCCAACAGTGAGTGGGTCTCTCCTTTGGTGTTAGTTCCCAAGAAAAATGGTAAGTGGAGGATTTGTGTCGATTACAGGGAGTTGAACAAAGCCACAAAGAATGACCATTTCCCTTTACCCTTCATTGACCAAATTCTAGATGGCCTGGCAGGGAAAAAGTTTTTCTCTTTCCTAGATGGATTCAACGGGTACAACCAAATCCAAATCAGCTCGGAATACCAGGATAAAACCACCTTCACTTGTCCTTGGGGTATTTTTGCTAAGGGTCCTTCCTTTTGGCTTATGCAATGCTCCTACCACTTTCCAGAGAGCAGTCCTGAGTATTTTCACCAAGTTAGTCCATGATGCGGTGGAAATTTATATGGATGATTTTACACCTTATGGATCTGATTTTCAAGAGGCTATGTCCAACCTAGGCAAAGTACTGCACAAATGCATTGAAATGAACCTGTCTCTTAGTCCTGAAAAATTTGAATTCTCGATAACTGCAGGGACCGTGCTAGGTCACTCAATATCTCAGCAAGGACTGCAAGTGGACCCAAACAAAATAGCTATCATCCAAAGGGTCCCGACTCCTCAAAATCATAGAGATGTCAAAAGTTTCCTAGGGTTAGCTGGATACCACCAAAGGTTCATAAAGGACTTCAGCATGTTGGCCTCTCCTTTATTTGGTTTTTTGGCCAAGGACTCTGATTTTATATGGTCAAAAAGTTGTCAAGAGGCCTTAGACACCCTAAAGAGCAAGTTAACCACTGCACCGATTCTCCGAGGCCCAAATTGGGCCCTTATTTTTCATATTCATGATGATGCCTCACACAAAGCCATAGGAGAAGCCCTAGGTCAGATAGATGAAAGTTGCCTTATGCTATCCACTTTATCAATAAGAATCTGTCAAAGGCTAAACTAAATTACATAGTGACCGAAAAGAAACTTCTAGTTGTTGTGCATTCATTCAATAAATTTAGGCATTATATTACAGGCTATCAAACATTTGTGCATACTGACCATGCTGCAATCAAATATTTAATGAATAAACCAAATGTGAATGCTCAAATTATAAGATGGTTACTTTTATTACAACAATTTGATCTAACTATTATTGATAAGCCTGGTAAGGAAAATGTTGTTGCAGAATTTTTGTCTAGATTAAATTTTCTTGTAGGTAAAGAAGGAATGGTTGACGACCAATTACTGGATGAGCACTTATTTTCTATTTCAGTTCTCTCTCCATGGTCTGTTGATATAGAAAACTATTTGGTATCTGCACAATTTCCACCGAACTTGTCCTCCAAAGAGAAAAGCAAGATAGTAAGGAAGAGTGCCCCCTTCACTTGGATTGGGGGAAATCTCTTCAAACTTGGCCCAGATCAAATCTTCAGAAGGGTATCAGGGAGGAGGAAGTCTTTGACATCCTTCTGACCTGTCATGATGGGCCTTGTGGAGGTCACTTTGCAGCAAAGAGGACAACATTCAAAGTGTTACAAGCAGGATATTATTGGCCCACTCTTCATCAGGATGTGAAAAGATACACTAGTTAGTGTGATTAGTGCCAAAGGATGGGAAGGCCTACTCCAAGAGATGAAATGCTCTGCAGCCTTAGGTGACTTTCGAGCCATTTGACAAGTGGGGCATGGACTTCATTGGATCTATTGACCCTCCTTCCAAACAAAAGCAGTACATCATTGTGTGAACTAACTATCTGACTAAGTGGGATGAAACCAAGGCAATTAAGGCAGCAACAAAAGAGAAGGTAGTTGAGTTCCTAAGGAAGAATGTATTTTACAAATTTGGGTACCCTAGAGAGCTGGCCACAGACCAAGGCAGCCAGTTTACCTCCAACACGATTAAATACTTGCTCAGCCAGCACAAGATCAAGCATAGAACCTCCACTCCATATCATCCACAAGCTAATGGATAAGTAGAGGTGACCAATAGAGCGTTGGAGGGCATCTTGACCAAAGTGGTAAGCAGTAACAGGAAGGATTGGGCAGATAGACTAGTTGAGGCCACCTAGGCCTATAATACCACCTGGAAGACCACCACTGGATTCACACCCTATGAGCTGGTCTATGGGAAAAAGGCCCTGTTGTTTGTTGAATTTGACTATAACACATTAAGGATGGCAGCCCAACTATATCTAGATCTCAGCAGTGCAAAAAAATAGAGATTGCTCCAGTTGAATGGTTTGGATGAGTTTAGAATGTAGGCCCTCCTACATACAGAGGTAATTCAACTTCAGAGGAAGATATGGCATGATAAGAACATCAAGGAAAAGCAATTTCAAGAAGGTGATTGGGCTTTGTTATATGATTCTAGGTATAAAGACTTCAAGGGAAAGTTAAGGACAAAATGGCTAGGACCTTATGTTGCAGAAATATGCCATGATAATAGTTCAGTACAAATGAGAACCATATATGAAGAGGCCATTCCTTTACTTGTTAATGAACACCGACTGAAAATTTACAAGAGACCATTGTCAAAACAAGAATTCATTGATGATATCAATAAAACAGTGATGGTAGTGGAGAAAGTTTCAGCTCCTACCTCATCAAATCACTGAGGAATAAAAAAAGAAGAATAAGGACTTAGGTGAAAACCTCCATGAGGCGCCTAAGTCCCACTATCGGGTTGAAAATCTCTTGGGGCGGCCCAATGGTGTCAATATCAAAAAAAAAGAGAAAAAAAAATAAAAATAAAAAGATCCCTGGGTGAAAACCTCCCTTGGTGTGCCCACGGAAAACAGCGAGGATGAAAACCTCTCAAAGGAATCCTAGTTGTTTTCAAAAAAAAAAAAAAAAAAAAAAAAGAGAAAAATCATGAAAATTTCTATTTTGCAGGCTAGCAAGAAGGACGATCAGAGAGCAAAGGAGGATCACCAAGATACCTATTTCACTCACATTTTATTTTTCCACTCATTTTCATTCATCACTTTGTCATTTCTCTCATTTTTTCCACTCCTTTCCTTCAGTTTAAAAGGGGACTGTGTTTTCTATAGGATCCCCAATAAACCTACACGATCCCCTGAAAACCTACAGGATGATCCTGTAGGAATCACAGTGACCTAAAAATCCTACAGGAAGCAACCCTGAAAGAAAATGGACCTGTTATGTCAATAAAATAACACCCCTACATCATCATTCCATGACCATACCTATGTCCACCTTCAACACCTCTGCATTCACCCTTAAAAAAATATATCAGTTTCAAAACAAAAATCACAGTCTTCGAAAAAAAGGAAACAGAGAGCAACAGGGAGCATCACTTGAGTATTCCTCATCCTCCACAGTCCTAGTCTCCCTCTCCAGCCATGTCACCATCCTCAAACTCCTAGAAGAAAGTATGATTAAGAGTTATCTGCGAGACGCAGCTACATGACATCCTGTAGGGAATCCTGTAGCACCCTATCCCACATAATACAAATCATAAGAACAACAAGCTTCCAGCATGATAATTCAAAAGCAGAAGGGACTCCAAAGCAGCACCACCACCATTATCTTCAACACCAGGTACCTTCACCACAAAAAAAATCATCATAGAACAACATAAAAGGGAAGAAGAATAACATGCAGCCAATACACATAGCAAGCACCTCCGGTCTTCAACCACTACAGCAAGGTATTAAGCACCACAGGTAAGTATCCCGCTCACTCTCTCATGTGCATAATGTAGTCAAAATATGTAAAGGTTATGAGTAAGTTGGTTTATAATCAAAAGGTAGCCAATTAACTTGGCCACCTCCAATCAGTCAACAAAGACAAAACAATATTTCCTCTTACACGTGACAACAATCAACTCAAAAACAGAAAGGAGAAGGAAAAAAGTAGTTAAGGCTACGAAAGTATGAAGTGGGAGTTGATTACGAGGAAGTGGGGAAAGATGAGGTGGTAGTGGGGACCGACTGTCCAAAAATGGAAATCGTACCTTGGCTACCATCACACCACCTCAACCCAAATGACCATAAGAGGAAATAATCATCGTCCCCATGCATTCATGCATTCACTTCCTCGAGGCTCGCTCTCACAAGTCACTCTCATACCCAGGAAACCTACAGCAAGGAAGACACCATCGTTTTTCTGCACAGGAATTCCTACAGGATTGCACAGGAAATCCTACAGGATTACACACAGGATTCCTATAGGATACATAGAGACAGTCTACAGGATAGGCCGAGAGGAGTTTCAGAGGGGAAAACACGGGGGTTGACCACATCAAACACTATGAAGAGGTAGGCTCTATAATTACATCCCTCTTTCCAAGTAAATTGAACCAAAATCCTCTAGTTATAGTGAATTTGGTAGTTGTGTAAGAGAATTGTCCACACAGTCATCTCAGCCTTTTATTTCTGCATTTGAAAATTGTATCAATCGTCTCATCTCCTCAAGCCTCACCAACCAAGATGGCAGGAGGGCTTAATAAGAGGGAGCCCACTAATACTGTGAGAATCCAACAACACCCTCAGGTACTAGAAATCTTCACAAGGCATAATTGGATGGGGTTTTTTGAAAAATTAAGGGGGTATGATGATGAGGTGGTCTGAGATTTTTCTCTCTCCCTCATTCCACTCACCAGAGTCCATGACATTGTTGTGGTAAGAGGCCTCTCCATAGAACTCACCCCTGAACTCATCAGCAGAGTTACCACACTTACCCTAAGAGTACCATGGAGGAAGGAAGACAAAGGAGATAGCCAGGTTTCTAAAAGAAAATTCTTTTTAGAAGGTGAGGAACCCAATAAGGACAAAAATGGATTAAGGAGAGCAAGTCTTCCATATCCCTGGAATGAGGTAAGCTACCAACTTATCAAATACATTTCATGTGAGGGTAGGTATAGTGTGGTCTATGGCTATCATTTTAGGCTTCTTAAAGAATTGAGATTTGGAGTAGAAACACCACGTCATCACAGGCTCAACATACCATACTTCCTGCTACAATCATTGATAGACTCAAGCATCAAAGTGCAAGATGGAAATACCCAACAGTTAGCTCACCATAGGTTAATTAGAATCCTTATAGAAGATGCCCTCCAAAACCTCAGAATTATTATACAATGGTTAGTTTTTAGAGACATGCAGGTAGAGGAAGACATCAAAGCTCTCACATATGATGTTAGTCCTACTGTCAGTGAAGAGGAAGAGGAAGAGACTGAAGCAGAGGAAGACGAAGTAGAGCAGGAAAAATAAGAAAAAGAAGGAGATGAAGATGAGATGGATGAAGAAGAAGATGAAATAGAATAAAATGAGGAAGATGAAGAAGAAGAGGAGAAAGAGAAGGAGGATGATGAAGAAACAGAGGAAGATGTTAAGGAGAGGACTGATAAATATGATGAGGATCTACAAGAGGAAGAAGAAAGGAAATACATAGGTGAAGAAAGCAATGGGAAAGAGGGGGTAGAACCCACTGAGAGAGAGGCAACAACTGCCCTCACTACTCTTAGCACCCCCATCAAGAAAAAAGGCAAAAGACAGAGACAAACCCCCTTATATTTCAGGACAAGGAAAATCACAAGAATAACACAGGGGAAACCCCAAACACCAACTAAAATTCCATTGTGATTGAAGAATAACCTAAACAAAAGGAGAAAATGCCTTCCCATAAGTCTCCTATCACCTATGTGAGAAGGCCTATGACTAGATCAATCTCCTCCAAGGGAAACACAATCCTACAGGATACACAACAGAATCTACAGGAAGCAAAAGCAGTCCTACAAGATACTCTGTTGAACCTACAGGAGACACAAAAATTGGAAAAGGAGGTAGGCCAATAGCAAGGAACTAAAGAAGAGGACCCAGAGTCAAAATAACCTATCCCCCAACCTAACCTTGACTCCTACTACAGGTTTATTGAAGGAGGTAGGGTCATACCTCAAAAAATTTCCATTCCACTGTTGTTCGAGCTTGAGGAGAGAGCCAAAACTCACTGATGGATATAGATCACCAAATAAAAGGGGGTGGAAGAGATTGGGAACATGGAGGAGAAGCTCAAGGAGATTGGTAGAGAGCTAAGTAGCTTGAGAGACAGAGAGGCCATAATGAAAAATCAACTAGAAACAGAAAATGCATGGTTGAGAGGACAACTTCAAGAAAGATAGAATCAATTAGCATGTATGGCCAGTATCTCTTTGTAAGAAATCCAATGTAGGATGCCAGATAAATATTATGACCTATACCTCAAGGAATAGTGGCTGCATGTTATGAAAGCAGCTCACAAAAACATAGAAAATATAGATCAACACCTTAGAATCTAGCCTCTTCGAGGGGGAAACCTCCTTTACATTACATAAATGAACAATTCTTGGATGATACAAATGACAAGACCTCCGTTCTATATACAGGAGTCTAAGGGGTCATAATATAATCAGAGCCGACATAACAATAATAATGTAAGGGCACAATAATAACAATAGTGGGCTTCTATGGGGCACAATAATAACAATATGGGACTACATGGGCACAACAATATAATAAGGGGTTATACTAATAATAATAAGGGGTTACACTAGTAGTATAGGGACCTAACATGCCCCTCTCCTTCAAAAAGTGTTGTCCTCAACGCTTGAGTAGTTCTTGATGCTTCTGTATAAAATTCTTGTCCTCCCATGTGGAATCTTCAGCAGGTAAGTTCTTCCACTTGATGAGATACTCTGAAATTGATCAATTTCGTAGCTATCGGGTTCTTGTTTCTGTGACTGCTCCAGGCTCCAATATGATTTTTCCTTCCTCGTCAAGTTCTGGAAATATTGTTTGAACTGGGATCTTCTACAACTTTTGAATGAGTGGCCACACTTCTTCATCCTTCTTCCATTCATCCCTTGCTTCGTTTATCCAATCTGGTTGGATAATAGAAATAACACAAAAAAATACTTCCACATCCTCATCCTTTCTTGAGAGTGCATCTGCAGCAACATTTTTCTTCATTGTTTTGTAGATGATTTCAAAGTCATAACCCAACATATTTGTGACCCATTTTTTCTGTTATTCTAAAGATAATCTTTGCTCTAAAAAGTATTCAAGACTATCATGATCCATTTTTACCTTGAAGTGTCTTCCCATTAGGTAAAGTCACCATTTCTCAAGTGCATGTAGTATTTCCAACATTTCCTTCTCATAAATAGCTTGCTTGAGATGTAGCTATAAAAATACCCAATCTCCTACATCAAAAATTCTTTCACTGCGATGTTGATTTGCCTATTGTTTCATTCGATTCTACGCCAAAGTGGCGTTATTATTTAAAAGTTGGAGAACTTGTTGTTGATGCTCGATGTGATCTTTCACTGCTTGAATCTTTTCTTCTTGATATGTCCTTCTATATTGAGTGTTTGAGGAGTGGTAATTTCTTCCAATGCATTACAAGATATGGTCGGATTCATTTCTTGATGCTCGATGTGATCTTTCACTTCTTGAACATTTTTCTTCTTGATATGTCCTTCTATCTTGATAGTTTGAGGAGTGGTAATTCCGGCCAATGCATTACAAGATATGGTCGGATTCATTTCTTCTTTCTCGATGTGATATTTCACTTCTTGAACCTTTTTCTTCTTGATATGTCCTTCTATCTTGAGTTTGAGGAGTGGTAATTCTTGCCAATGCTTTACAAGATATGGTTGGATTCATTTCTTCTTTCTCTGGGTTGGTTCCTCGTGTATATCCTCTTCTTTTGATGTTTCTTGATCCTTTTCTTCCTCCTCTTCACAATCAATGTAAAATAATTTCTTCTCAGCACACTTTATGACCTTTAATGTATTTGTTATCACAATTGTAACAAAACCCTTTTGCTCTTTTTTCTTTCAATTGTTGTGGTATCAACCTTGTAGGTTGTGGAAGGATCGGAGAAACAACACTTCCACATTTATAGTTATGAGGGGTAGACTTCCTTGTTTCCATAATTCTTCTTTCCACTTTTCTTGCCAACCTGAATGCCCTCTCCAATGAATCATATTCCCAAAGACGAACCTCATGTTGAATGTTATCCTTTAAAGTCCCTATGGAGACATCAATCCTCTGCTTCTTTGTAATATCATTTTCCCTTATATTCAATTTTTGAAAGTCCTCAATGTGCTCTGCCATTGAACACTTTTTTTTAGATTTATCAATTGGCTAAAAAAGGTGTTTCTCTTTGTATCCTCATAAGGTGCTATCATTTCCTCCGTGAAAATTGACCATGTAACAAGTGGTTTACCAGAACAAAGCCCTTTATACCATAAAAATTGATCTGGTTCTAAATATGAAGATGCAATACGTACCTTTTGTAACAGTTGCACCTCATGTAGATCAAAATATTGCTCCATCTGTTGTATCCAATTTAATGGATCCTTGCCATCAAACTTTCTCATATCGCCTTTTCATGATTTTAGGAGCTCTACCTTGAAACGACTATAACTCTGTACTTTCAAATATCTAAGTTCTGAAATTGCGTCCTGCACTAGCCCTCTAAGTCCTCTTTATAACTCTTCAAGTCTGATAAAGATCGGATTCTACAAGGAAGAGTTATGTCAAATCTCCCACAATGACCTGATTATAGACTGGTTCAGTAGCGCGAACTTGTACGAAGTGCGACGTGTCACTGTTTCAACCTTAGGACCTGAAACCAATAGAAAGAAAACTGCAGTTCGTCCTGTTTTTGTAACTTCTTACAAAATCTCAATCTGATGCTCGCAGAGAAAGTTATGACGATTTTCCCAAGGTCACCTGTTTGGAATGTAATTCAGGAGTCTGAAAAAACCCTAATTTCCTCAGATCATATCTCCGAAAATATAGCGAGACAAGATCTGAATTTCAGACCTGAGGTGCAGAACGATATCTTCTCAAATGGGTTATTTTTTTAGCTTCTGAAACCTCGTATCGAAAATGTTATAGTGAAAATGTCACGATGTCCTGTTTGAGATGGAAGTATGGAACTTGCAAAAACCCTAATTTCCTCGGACCATATCTCCGAAAATATAGCGAGACAAGATCGGAAATTCGGACCTGAGGTGAAAATCGATTTCTTTTCAAATGGTATTTTTTTTAGCTTCTAAAACTTCGTAGTGAAAAAGGTATAGCGAAAATTCCACGATGACCTATTTGGAGCAGTGAAACCCTAGAATCAAAAGCTCTGATAACAATTGTTATGAAACCAGCTCACAAAAATATAGAAAAGATAGACCAACGACTTAGAATACAACCTCTTCGAAGGGGCAACCTCCTTTACATTACACAAATGAACAATTCTTGGATGATACAAATGACAAGAACTCCTTTCTATATATAGGAGTCTAAGGGGTCATAATGTAATCAGAGTTGACATGACAATAATAATGTAAGGGCACAATGATAACAATAGTAGGCTTCTATGGGGCACAATAATAACAATATGGGGACTATATGGGAACAACAATATAATAAGTGGTTGTACTAATAACAATAAGGGTTTACAGTAGTAGTATAGGGACCTAACACTACAGTTCCAGATTAAGACCCTGGCATAGAGAGGCACCATGCCATTTCAGGACTACAAGCAGTTCACTGATCTTTTAGATCATAGCACACTAGACAATAGGGCCAAGATGTTTGAGTTTATTTTCACAGCATGGCCTTAACAAACATGAATGTATGGGACCCTAATTCCAAGCTAGGAGATTTACAGTTGATGGATTTGGCATCATGGATGAACCATGAGGTATCAAAGGCTGCAGAAATGAAGAAGATAGTGGAAAGAGAGCAAACTGAACCTCTAATAATCAGAGTTGAACAGTCAGATCCCATGGCCCTCATTAGTATCCATAATTTGATTACAAGTGATCCTCAACTTGCACCTAGATATCTTACTGCCCAAGAGAAAGCAGATGATAGCATACATGCTTGCCTGAGGAGATAGAACTCATTGCCATACAGCGTAAAGATAAGAGAGTACCACTCTCCTAAAAGTTTGAGAGAAGCACTAAACAGGACACCCATGTACAAGCAATCTATGCAAATTCTGAAAGTCAATTGGATTGGCCTGAAACTCAATCCGTCACTACTCTTAGGAATGCTAGAAGGAAGGAAGGAAGGAAGAAGAAAGGAGGCAGTGGGAGGAGGTAGAAAGGAAAGCAGGCTTATATGAACAAGAAGAGGAAACCACAACATAGGCATGGGATGTCACGGAGGCCACTAGAGCTATGAAGGATATGAATATTGATTGAGTTTCTCAAAGGATGAGCAAACTTTCAGTAGGGGGGTGATGATGAGCCTCATCATTGGGTAATAATATGGGCCTTAATTTACCTCCAAGCTTAGTCAAACCAAATTTTCTCACAACTTATTACATTTTTTTATTATATTTTGTTTATGAGATGAGTTAGAGTTGGATATTATGCCTAGTGGACTAATATGCCTTGAATGCAGGATTGAAGGAGAAAATCAAGGAATTTTAGCAAATACTAAGGTTAAAAATTGAATGGGACAAGGGAGATGGATTGTAGGAGGTAAATCCTCCTCATTTACTTCTCCCCCATTTGAATATTCCTCCATCCATCACACTAGCTTGGAGTGCAAGCAGCCAAGCCATGAGGATTAGAAGGCAGTCGAGCAAGTGAGAGATAAAGAGCTAGTTTATCTCGAGTTCGAGAGTCGAGCCTCCCTAATTTTAAGGAAGTCATTAGGGACTTCAGTTGTATAAGTAGAGAGGCCTAGAGCCTCATTAGGATTCAAATTTTTGTTGTAAAACTCTAAGCTATTTTCGAGCTCCAGACTTGTGAAAGTTTTATTGATGTAATTTTCTATTTTGGTAAT
The DNA here is from genome assembly GCA_031772625.1 of Pinus tabuliformis. Classification (NCBI taxonomy): domain Eukaryota; kingdom Viridiplantae; phylum Streptophyta; class Pinopsida; order Pinales; family Pinaceae; genus Pinus; species Pinus tabuliformis. The sequence goes on along the minus strand of CM062810.1, from coordinate 660,510,207 downwards.
AAGAATGAGTTTTGTTTTGAGCCAGCACTGAGTTAACTCAGAGGGCTGAAGCTCTTGGGTTAGGGCCCAACCCTAGCAGCCAAGGCTCCTCTTTCTTGTATCTGTATGTTTAGATTAGTCTCATAGCTTCATTATTAATTTGCTTTTAGATGTGTTTTCATTGCAAGTAGTGTAGATTGGATTGGTTGTTTATTAGTTTGCTTCCATTTGTGCCTTAATTAAGTCACAGGTTAGCAGGGATAAAAGGAGTACCACAAGATTTTTAGTGGGTTTCTTGACCTCATTTCCTCCCTTTCGGATCATGATTTGAGGAAGGGACCCTTATGCAACCCCAAAAACACAGATTTCTATTTCTTGAACAAGATTTAGAGGTTACTGTATTTAAGTTAGCATTTGATCAGTTTTGCAAAGTAGAATTTCATTTCCATCTCTTCCATATTCACTCTTGCATTAGATCTCATCCATGATTTCAATTCCTTTCAACAAATTTCTTCATGCATCATGTAGGCAGTTAGTTCATTAATTTTGCTTTTCTAGCTTATGAGAATGCTTCTTGTTTACATAGATTTTTTGGAATTTTACATGTTTTATGCAGAGCAGGTGTTTTAGGAGACAAAGACTTCACAGCCAACAACCACCTTCCACTTCATCCACCATAGTCATTCCTTGTTTTCACCATTTTCTTCACTATTTTTCATCATTTTTCATAGAAATTCTTCCAAGCACATTGAGCAAATCCAACCATCCCCTACCTTTGTTGTTGACTTCTGAGTGATCCTAGACCTTTCCTCACTTCATTCCACCCATATACCACCTTCCCTAAGCCTTCCATCACCTCCAACACCTTCCATTTTGGTCTTGGTTGTATCCTGTAGGTTTACAAGGAATCTTGTAGATTTCTAGTACATCGTGTAGGTTTTCTTGAAATGGCCTGTTTTGAGGCCGAATTGAGGGAAAACCTCTAGGAAGTCACCAAAATCCTCCCAAGGGTCTCCCACCCCATCCAACCATCTCCTAACCCTTCCATCCATCCTCCAACATCCTTAATTCGCTTGCCACATCACCAAAAGAAATTAGTTTGCATACTTGATTTTGCATGAAAAGACAAAAATAGATTTATTTCAATCCCTTTACTTGCACATTAGTGATGTTTGATGTTTCTTACTTCCATGCTTATATAGTAGCATTTGGTTCAAGATAATTTAGCATTATTGCAAAGCATGGTTTCTTGGCAGTTAATTCAGAAATGGTGTGATTTAGCATTGAATTTCGGTATTTTTCATTATTGCAGTAGAGTATCTCTCCCTTAGAGAAGATTTCCCTTTCTTCCTGTTATCACAAAACCATACCCTGATAGGTTGCTAATCAGGAATACTTTGAGTAACTATTTCAAACCAAACTTTTGGCTGAGGCTTAGCCTCCTCAACCTGAGAGGGCTCTCTCACTAGGTTAAAGATTTTAGTTTAAACATTAGATGGATAACTCTATGGAAAAAACAAGTGAAATAAGTATAAATGTTTGAACACAATCAATAAACACCCATTGGGCTATGGAGTCAGAGTATGTTTTTAGTACAACAACAGATTAGCTTACATGGAAGTTAGGGCATAGAGAGTTTTAATCTATCACCAAAACAAAGACATAATATAGGAAACATAGTTTATAAACACATGAAGGAAGTTAGAGCATTATCAATGAATTCTAAGTAACATGTGTTCATACCACTGCAAGTGAGAAAATGAGGAAATCCATGAGAAAATCAAACACATAAAACCCTCTCTAAGTCAGAGTATGTTTTTAGTACAACAACAGATTAGCTTACATGGAAGTCAGGGCATAGAGAGTTTTAATCTATCAGCAAAACAGAGACATAATATAGGAAACATAGTTTATAAACACATGAAGGAAGTTAGATCATTATCAATGAATTCTAAGTAACATGTGTTCATACCACTGCAAGTGAGCAAATGAGGAAATCCATGAGAAAATCAAACACATAAAACCCTCTCTGAATCCTGAGTAGTAAAGCCAAACTTTTGTATTAACATCAAACATATAGTCTTTTATAATAACATAATATACCTGTTTCTTTGAAAATTGCCAACCCTTGAGGCATTCCACCACTTTTCTTATATAGAGTTCATTACAATCGTGGATTCCTTCCTCTAACATGAGGAGAATTAGAATCTGCTTAACTTGGCACCTATTCATACCTAAACAGGCTATTAATTACAAGTGGTAGTTAACTAACAGTCCTAATAAAATTAGGAGTACAACTCCTTATTATGATAGTAACAACCTAGACTATGAAATAAATTTGATCTTTGACAGCTGCTTCTCCTTAACTTCGACTTTGGTGATGACTATAACCTCCATGCTGGCCTTCAATCACTCCTCCTTTAACTGTCCTAAAAATTAGGAAAATGTCTCCTGCTATGCAGCCTTGGTCTTCAATGGCGTTCCTCGAAACTTCTGCTGGTCAAAATATCCTTTTTCTTCATATAACATATGTTGAACTAGCCATAGAAACTTGTCCTTACACTTGTGCGAAATCAAAACTCCTTAAAGTTGCTTGAATAAAGTCAAACTGGGTGCGCTATGAAATGAACTGTTGTTTTTGTAGCGCAAGGCTTATTTCTTGCATATATTCTTCATCCCTTGAGTTTTTCTTTACTCAGGATTGAAACCTTTTCAAATGATCTCCTTACACCTCTGTAGTAGCATTCTTCTCCAGAAATAACCCCTTCATCCCTTTGAAGATTAACCAAAAAGAAAAAAATTGTTGTGCATTACATGTCACCTACAGCAGTTTCGTAGCGCACTACAAAACTGTTGTGTGAATCAAATTACACAGTTTTTTTCCAAAAACTTTCCTCTTTCGGATTCTTCTCAGTGGTTCCCTTATGCTAATCACATATACTTGAGCTTACCCATCCATAAAACAACTTCAAAAAGTAATGTCCTAGGTTCAATCAAAATTTTGTTAAGGTTTCATCACTTACTGACTTATTCATCTGTGTTGAGGCTGACCTCCAGACTTGTTCAGATGAATCTCTAGGTCTTCAATTGTCTTTTCATCACCCTGATATTAGTTCTTAATCTGTCATTGATCCATCTGATATACCTTGTTTTCTTAATTGCAGGGACAATCCAAGTGAAGTATTGGGCATCTTTGCTAACTACTTCCAATTTTGAAGCCTCTCTTTCTTCCAATATGGCCTTCATTCTTTTGAAATTGGATTTTTCAATTACATGTTTCCTTGCCCTTTTCTTAAGTTGGGAAACCTCCAAATTGGCAAGCTTTAATTTCTTGTTGACTTCCTCATGGTCATTTTCTTCTTCTTGAGTATCAGCTGCTCTATTTCTGTCATCTTTGTGCATGAGTGATGGTTGCACTACTGGAACTACGAAATCTTCATAGAATCTTGATATCTCCCCTGTCTCACTTACCTCCAGCTCTACCTCCTGTAACCTTTTGGACTACCTAGTCACAGATCTTCTGGGCTTAAAAACAAATTCTGAAACCTGATCATCAAATTGTAGATTTTTAGAGGATTTCATCTTTTTTTACTTGCCCTCACCTAATCAATGAAGTCTGCTTGGACCAGATGGAACTCCTCAATGTTAATTGCCTGGAGAAGATCATTCAAATTTCTCTTTGAGGTTGGGCTTTCATCAATGACCATTGTTTTGCCCTTTTCTTTGGCTATTTGGCTTCTAGTTACCCTTTTTTGCATTGTTTCACTAATGGACTGCTCTTGTGCTGCTTCTTTAATCTGAACTTTCTTCTTCAGTGACTGTTGAGGAGTATCTTGAACAACCAATGGTGCTTTGGTCACTGGTTACTTGACTTGTTTTCTAGCCTTTAGTTTAACAAACCTACTTGACCTTTCTTCTGCATGGTGACTAATCATTGGTGATGATATTTCCTTAGCCCTAGGGCTAAGTCCTATTTCAGCTCTAAAACCAGACATGAAAAGAAATGAAGACCACTCTCTATCTACCTAATGAAGTTCATGCAAGACCATTAATTTAACTAAGCCATGATGGAACAAATATGTTTCACATGCCTCTTTCTTCATCTGTGTTTTATCAAACATCTTGCCTAAGCTTTGAAACAGAAAGAAAGGTAGATCTAGGGATATTACGCCAATGAAATGCAAAAGGAGTTTGAAATGGTAAGAATACACCTTGTGGTATCTTCCTTCATAGGTGAAATACCTTTGTATGCATGAGAGTAAGTTGGCAAATGAATCTTTGACATAACTCCTTGGCACTGCTTTAGTTAAATCTGTGTCCACAAACTCTGGCTTCAGGAATATCTTGCAGGGTGCCATCTCAAACTTGAAATTCTTAAACCACTTTTCTTGACCTCTAGGAATTTCTGTGACTAAAGATATCACTTCAGGAGAAACTGGCAATTCTAACACCCTAATATTTGTATATAAACCTGCGAAGTTAAGAGAAAATTCCTTGGTCACTTGGCTATGTCCTCCCTGTAGTTTCTCACAGAACCTCTAGCAACTTACTTTTTTGAAAATTTCTTCCACCAATTTATCCTTTGTGAGGGAATCCAAGCCTTCAGGCCAGTTCTCAAACAACGGCCTGACTTGTGATTCTTTCTTTCTTCCGACATATCTCCTTTGAAATCCCTGCAGATAGAACAACCTGGAAGAAAATGCCTTGTTTAATTGAAGGGTTGCCTCGCTTGAATTTGATGAAGAGCTGCTCGCTTGAAACTTGCGGAAGAATTTTGGTCTCTGCTCACCCTCGATTTATTTGCTTCGAACTTAAGAACAGCAGCAAGTGTCTCATACATGCATATGCGCAAGATCAACCGGATATGACCAGGATCAACTAACCCTTTCCTTTCTTGAAATTTGAAATGACTGCGGACAAATGACCCCTAACGAATCTAATGATTGATATGAATGGTTGCATGTAAGTGGTAAGGTTCATGGACTGACACCTGACGATGAAAATCTAATGGATTCTGGTGGATTTGACAGTTAGACAAGATTTAACACAAATCCCTGATTTCGTAGCGCATCCAATGCAAATTCAGGGTTTTGCGCTACAAAAACACCTAACTACGAATCCCCGATTTCATAGCGTAGGTAGTGTAATTTCAGTTCTTTGCACTATGAAAACGCCTAGACAGTTTCGTAGCGCGTTCAAAATTTTGAAATGACCAGACACATGAAACTTTAAGCATGACATGGGACACAAGGGGCCAAACAAGGTTTTTAAACTTTATTTGATGTTGGAAATGAGACTCTCACCCTATGAATTAGACTCTAAAAACATAAAAATGACTTGACCATGACTGACACAAAAGTTTAGAAACCATGTAGGTTGTCCATTTTTTTTAAGGGATTTTTTTACAATGATAACACTTCCATCAAGAAACCAAGCTTCTTCTAACTCCATAGAAGTCTGGCTTGAAAACCCCAGTGGTCTCTCGCCAGCTGAACCATGACAAAAGGCAAAACCATCATTGTTACTTGTGTATACAACACTGTCACCTCGAAGTTTGTACGAACCCCGGGTTGACAAAGTAAATTTGGTAGCCCAGGAGTTGCAGAATTCTTGTTGCAATATTGGCGCTCATCAATAGGCCTTCCCAAGAGCTAGCACAGCCACCAAGATTCGGTGAATGGGAGGGAGAAACTACCAAATTGGGAACACCTATGGTCTGATTTGATATAGGATGAAATAAGGCGGAACACCAAAGATGTGAATTTATCCAAGGGAGAGGATGAAGAGAATTGTGCCTTGGTTAGAAACGAAAAGAAAGGGAAAGGGAAGAAATCCCAACCCAAAGCAGAATCTAGTCAAGGGAGGAAAGAAGAAAGAATTTTCCAGAATCAAGTGCTTTCACTACCATGAATTCAAGCATTATGCCACAAAATGTCCACATAAGAAGACAATAAAGAAGACCTCAGAAGGAGTAGCAGGTGAAGCTTTGGCTTCACAGTTCAAGCTTTATTTTAATCTCATTGCATACATGGCCAATAAAGTGATGGGAAGCTTGTGGTACCTAGACAACGGTGCCTCATTCCATATGACATGGAATAGAGATTTTTTTAGTGATTTGAACGAGAAAGATATCCATATACACATCGAGATGGGAGATGATGCAAGGTACAATGTGATTGGGATTAATGCATTCACCTTTTAGAGGGAGTTAGGCTCCCCTCTCAAGCTCAAGGATGTGATGTTTGTTCGATGTAAAGAAGAATATTGTCTTCATTGCATTTTTGGAAGACCGTGGTTATGATGTGATATTCAACGAAGGAAAGGAATTCATGAGACATTTAGCCACAGGATAGGTGAAGAAGATCGAGGTTCATGTGAAGAACTTCTACAAGTTAGATGTGGAGGACTATGTTGTAATGAGCACAAAGGTGAAGAAGGTGCAGAGCCACGATGTCAGTGAATGAAGACTTGGCCATTTGCATCATGGCGCTTTAAAGATCACGCAACAAATTACCATAGGCATCCCCAAAGGAGCTCTAGAGTAGCAGGATACATGCAAAGGGTGTACCTTGGGGAAGTACATAAAAGCCACTTTCCATGATCGGGACAACAGAGCACATGCAATCCTTGAAAGTATCCACTCTGATGTCTATGGACCTTTCTCGAAAACCTCCACTGCTTGGCACAAATATTTTTTCATGTTTACTGATGACTTCTCGCTGAAGTGTTGAATCTTCTTCATGCAGAAGAAGGATGAGACTTTCTCCAAGTTCTTATAGTTCAAGGCACTGGTGGAGAAAGAAACACGCAAGAAGGTGAAGTCTCTTAGGATAAATAATGGAGGTGAGTATGTGTCGAATGAGTTTAAACATTTATCTACAAAAGAAAGCATTCGATGAGAGTTTACAACACCCCACAGCCCACAACAGAATGTGGTGGCTGAGAGGAAGAACCGTAGCATAGTGGGAGTAGCACGGTCGATGTTGCATGACTAATTCCTACCTCTACACTTGTGGGCTGAAGCATGCAACACAATGGTCTATTTGCAGAATATGAGTCCTCATCAGATTCATGGCATGATTACACCAGAGGAGGCTTTCTCAGGGAGGAATTCAGATGTGTCACACTTCAGGATTTTTGGAGCCTCTGTTTACGCCATGTCTCCAAATAATTAAGGAAGAAGATAGAGCCAAAAATAGAGTTGGGGGTATTTTTGGGTTACACAGAAACTCCCCACAACTACCATGTGTATTTTCCATCCCTCATAATGCAAATTGTTCGTAGGGATGTAAAATTTGATGAAGACAAAGCCATGCAGTTCTCTCTTGAGAGGGAGCTTTAGATCCCACCAGAGGAGGAGCTTTTAGCTCCAAAAGAGGAGCCTCATGATGTTGTGGAGAAACCACAAGTTGAGTAGTAGTGAGTGGAGATAACCACTCAATAAGAACCATCCAGAGAAGTCATGAAGATAACCAAAGAAGCTAAGAGACTTGTGCAGGATGCAAGGGATAATGTGGGTGCTCCTTCAAATCAGAATAGGCAAAGAAGGTCACCATATCAGTAATTGGATACATGGATATAATGACTGAGCCATCCTATTTCAAGGATTAAATAGAGCAACCAATGTGGGTTAATGTAGTGGTGGAGGAGTATGAATCCACTGTAAAGAACGGTATTTGGGAAGTGGTCCCAAGACTAGCAGGGAAAATAGTTGTGGGTTTGAGATGGATCTTCAAGGTAAAGCATGTAGCATACAGTAGCATAGAAAAGTACAAGGCTAGATTTGTGGTCAAGGGGTACTCTCAGATTGAGGAGATTGACGATAAGGAGAAATTTTCTACTGTAGCAAGGTACTCATCCATCAGATCAATCCTTTCTCTGGCTACATAGATAGGGTGGCAGATCCACCAGATGGATGTGAAAACACCATGCCTTAATGGAGTTATTGAGGAGGAGATGTATATCGAGCAACCAGAAGGCTTTGAGACTTTTTATCGAGAGTCCCATTTGTCCAGACTCAAGTGAGCATTGTATGGTCTAAAGCAAGCACCCCTTGCTTGGTACACTAGGATCGATAACCATCTCAATGGTTTGGGCTTCACCAAAAGTGAAGCGGATGCAAACCTCTATAATAGTTTGTTAGAAGGTAATTTTTTGATTATTTTTTAATATGTTGATGGCTTGGTTTTGACTGGTGATAAGTAGATGATCAGATCTTGCAAGGAGGACCTTGCAAGAGATTTTGAGATGAAGGACATGGGCCTCATGCACTACTTCCTCGATTGGAAGTATCACAAGGTGATGGGGAATTATTTCTCTTAGGGAAAGTATGTCGGTGAGATAATTCATAGCTTTTGCATGGATAGGTGAAAACCCATGGAGACTCCTCTAGCGACCAACTGGAGGAAGGAGGATGCCACTTCAGGTGAGGAAGTGGATGCCACTGTTTACCGCCAGTTTGTGGGTAACTTCACTCATTTATCTTGTGAACACATGACCAAATATGTGCTTTGCATTCAACGAGCTAAGCCAAGCTATGGTTTGACCAACCAAACTATTTTGGAGGGCATCTAAGCATGTTCTATGGTACCTCCAAGGAAGTACACAATTTAGACTTCGGTATAGATGGAAAGAGGGAGTGAAGATGTGTGGCTTCTTAGATGCAGGTTAGGCAGGGAGTCCATAATACCAAAAGAGTGCATCATGTGGAATTTTCAGTGTTGTGTCTACAATGGTTTCTTGATATAATAGGAAGAAAATATTTGTGGCACTCGTATCGACATAATTAGAATACATGGCTAGAAGTCAAGAAACATGTGAGGCGATCTGGATGAGAAAGATACTTGTTGGCTTGTTGTTGGGATAGAGTCCCTAGGGTTAGTTTTGGGGTTAATTTAACCCAATTTTGTAAAAGTTTTTGTAAAAAGAATGTAAAGTCTCCGCAATATGTGGATGTGGAGTGCGCAGATAGATAGGAGTAAAAAGGGTCTTAGCCCTTGTTTTTGGTCGGTTTTAAGATTCTCCCACGGTCCATGGATGATGGTATTGTATAAGGAAAGCTATAAATAGTTGAGCCATAAGGAGTCTTAGAGATAACTTTTGATGGAGAATTGGATACGATGAAGGGTTTTTTTTGTCTTGGGAAAGTGCTAAGGCGGGAAGGCTCTACATCCTGTACCTAGGTGAAGAAGGCAAGGCTCCTGCAGTTGAGTGCGCATGAGCCCTGGGTAGAGTCCGCAGTTGAGTGCACGGACCCCTGTAGCTAAGTGCACAGGGTAGAAGAGTCTGTAATCTAAGAATTGAAGATCAATAAAGATTGTTTTGAAGAATTACTATACATTTATGTTGAATCTGTTTATGTTATATTCTATTGCTTAATGATATGTTTTTATGAAATAACGAATGAATGTTACGCGAATTCACTGAATATATCTTAGTGATGCATGATATGAATCATTATCTACTTATACGAAGTTAAATGTTATTTATTATGTTTTCTGACGAATTATGTTTGATGCGCGAAAGTAGGTAAATCGTCTGTTTAAAGTTTGTGAAGACTGATCATGGAACTTTGCGAAGGTCTGGAAGCCATTTTAACTTAGTTACAGTGAAGAGCCCTAGAAGACTACTGATCTACGTGAAGGCATATCTGAACTATCAAAACCTAAGAACCATTTATCACATATCCCTAGATGCAGAAACTTAGTTCTAGCATCCCGCAATACTACTTCGGGTGAGACTGCAGCCTGCGCTATGCATGTTGTTGCTGAAAGGGCCAACAATTAGGGTTTTGTTGGTTGGTGCAAAGAACTCTAAACCTGGGTCGGGCCCCCTTAAGCCAACAAATGGTTCCATTTCTTGGAGGTTTCCGGAGGACAATCAGTTTCCTCTGCACAAGGAAGATTTACCTGAGGCAGGGCGGTTTACCTCAATGTGGTACACAAACTATCAGGCACGAGTCAAGGAGACGAATATTTTCTAGATATTTATGGAAATGTACTTTCATATGGTAGTTAATCAGAGGCCAAGGTTGTCCCCAACCTTGTTTGGACAATTGACAACCTACGCTGAGTTTAAGGTGGATTTCCACAATGTGTTTATCCGCGAGCGGAAGGACCTAGAGCTCACATGGCATCTGTTGCCTTATTTGGTGTCGAAGATGGATATGCAAGAAGTTGTAGGGTATTGTCCAGCAAAGTGGCACGAACCTATGACACTAGATGTGGGGACAAGCAAAGGCACAGAGAGTTCTGTTGCGCAGAAGCGGAAGGATGTCGCTTAGAAGGCTACACGCACTTTGGCCGAATAGAAGAAGAAGGAAGCTATTAAGGAGCAAATGGAGAAAGAATGCGTTTCTAAGGAGCAAGCTAAAAGGAAAAACAGGATACACAGGAAGGCGACAAATCAACTTCGCATCACACTAACGAGCAAGAGTTGTCCGAGCAGGGAGGAGGCGGTGGTGAGGAGCAAAGCACTCCTTTCATCCTAAAGAGGCGTGGTCAGGAGCAAATTGCTGGACAACGCAAAAAGAACAAGTCGGACAAGTAGACACATCTTGACCCAATGGTGTTGACGGAAGGTGATCTCGATGAGATCGGCGACAAGGTGCGGGACATGACAATGGAGGTGCTTAAACAATTTGAGCAACAATATATGCAGACGATGGGGAGCATCCAAAAGGATTTGCGCGAGCTGCAGATCCAGGAAAACAAGATCCAGGCAAGCATCGGGAAAATGACTAGAGTGCAAGTGAGCATGACACAGGGCAGTAGCACAGTGGCAAAGCTAGAACGAACTCTGGACCTCAGAGTCATTCCATTGCCAGAGGGGTCCGTTTGTGAAAAATCATAAGAGGACCACGCTGTGATTGATACAGTGAAGGAAATGGGGTTGAATTTGGTCACGCTACCACTACAGACCCTCCATGCGCTGCATCAGGGGGTGTCAGAAGAATTCAAGATTAGGGAATAGTGTGCCCTCACCTTTGTCAATGAGTTTAAGGTCAACAACGACTACTTTTTCGCGGAGAAAATTCAGGCACTAAAGGAAAAGGAAGAATTTTAGACACGACGACAGAGCCTAGAAACAACGATCGAGTAGGCTTACAAGTTAGTACCTCAACTGAACATACCAGAGGATGTAGAGGCCTCAACCAAAGTGCGGAAATTGGCTGCTACAGTACGTGCATCAAAGGAGGAAGTCAGTAGGGTGACTTTCGATTTCCAGATGAAAATAGTAGAGCTACAGTTGAAATTGCAGCCAACAACTCCGCCTAAGGTTCAGGAGCAGTGCGGAGTAGCAATCAAGGAGGGAATGAATACATTGGATGTCACAGTCAATGACTTCTCCTAAATGTTCGTGCAACGATGGAATTATGGCCGAATCTGTAGGAGGACCCAAACCTGTAGAAGTTGAACACAAATGTCTGAGAGACACAGCGTTAGTATAATGAGGCCTGAGCGATTGTGTGCACTTAGGCGCCAGCGCAGTGCCTAGTGAAGTTACAGGAGGGCAAACAATTGCTCACACAGGTGGAGGACTTATAGAGGAAGGAGGCCTTGCTGAAGGATAGATTGCAGCCGTGGCTATAGGAAGCTTGACAACTTACTCTATCACTTCAGGAGAAGCTCAAGGGGCTATAGTAGACACAGAGGACAATGCGCCTAGTCATGGAAGGGCCAACAACAGATAAATTGGTCAAAGAGGTACATCAGGCAGTGACAAAGAGTGCAACAGAAGTTGCAGTGATGTAGGTTGAGCTGGGTGGTCTGCATAGCAAGATCGTGAAGCTAGCTAAGTGACTTGAGGGAAAGTGATGATCTTTGTGTTGGGGGCCTGTTGGGATAGGGTCCCTAGGGTTAGCTTTGGAGTTAATTTAACCCAATTTTGTAAAAAAAATTGTAAAAAGAATGTAAAGTCTCTGCAATATGTGGATGCAGAGCGTGTAGATAGATAGGAGTCAAAAGGGTCTTAGCCCTTGTTTTTGGTCGGTTTTAAAATTCTCCCATGGTCCGCGGACCATGGTATTATATGAAGGAAAGATATAAATAGTTGAGTCATAGCGAGTCTTAGAGATAACTTTTGATGGAGAATTGGGTACACTGAAGGGTTTTTGTTGTCTTGGGCAAGTGCTAAGGCAGGAAGGCTCTGCTTCCTGTACTTAGGTGAAGAAGGGAAGGCTCCTATAGCTGAGTGCGCAGGAGACCTGGATAGAGTCTGTAGCTGAGTGCGCAGGAGACCTGGGTAGAGTCTGTAGCTGAGTGCGCATACCCCTGTAGCTGAGTGCGTAGGGTAGAAGAGTCTATAATCTAAGAATTGAAGATCATAAACATTGTTTTGAAGAATTACTACGCATTTATGTTGAATATGTTTATGTTATATTCTATCGCTTAACGATATGGTTTTATGAAATAATGAATGAATGTTGCACGAATTCACCGAATCTATCTTAATGATGCATGATATGAATGGTTATCTACTTCCACGAAGTTAAAAGTTATTTCTATTATGTTTTTTGACGAATTAAGTAGATCTACACGAACTCCAATCTAGGATTGTTTATTGAGGTGCAAAAGTAGGTAAATCGTCTATTTAAAGTTCACAAAGACTGATCGTGGACCTTCGTGAAGGTATGGAAGTCGTTTTAACTTAGTTACAGTGAATAGTCCTAGAAGACTACCGATCAGCACGAAGGTAGATCAGAACTATCAAAGCCTAACAACCATTTATCACATATCCCTAGATGTAGAAACCTAGTTCTAGCATCCCCAAATACTGCTTCGGGTGAGACTGCAGCCTGTGTTATGCAGGTTGTTTCCAAAAGGGCCAGCAGTTAGGGTTCTTTTGGTTGATGTGAACTACTTTGAACCTTGGTCGGGCCCCCTTAAGCCAACACTTGTTCGGTAAGCTGATGGACCCAAATATGATTACTGTGATAATCAAAGTTACATAAAATCTCTAAAAATATTGTTTTTCATGATCAATCCAAGCATATTGATATATGGTATCATGATCTATGACATTGTGTGCAGAGGTGTCCCATTATGTTGTTGCAGTACTTTCCGAAAGAGGAACAAGATGCTAATATTTTGACAAAGACATTGTAAAGAAGGAAGTTCGAGTTCCATAGGTGCATGATAGGGGTGGTTGATAATCCGTTTCTTACTAATAGCGAATGTTGAAAATGCAAAAAGAAAATATCAGTTTGACTTTTCCTTGGTCATACTAGAGAAAATTCAAATTTCTATTTCAGTGGAAATATTGGAGGTAGTTAACTGAGGTGACATGGCACTTGTCACTTAGTTAAATCAGTTAATTCGAGTTGGGGAATCTTGAGTTCCGTTAATTATGATTGATTTCTAATTTGTAGCAATATATTTTAGTTAATTTGAGTTATTGTTAGTTTAACTAGTTCTAACTATCGGAATAACTAGTGGAGGTCAAGTTGTGGAAACAGAACTTCAACCACATTCAGTGATCAACTAGTTAACTAATCAATCAACCCAAAATAATTATTAAATGGATAGTATTCGAGTTACCTAGTTGAGATGGAGATTCAAAGGCAGTGTACTATTATTTGTAGCATATTCCAATGTGTATAGGTGGTCCATGTAGTGAGATGAAGGACCTAAGGGAATTTCACAATTCAATAGTGAGAAATTCCTAAATAATAGGGGCTAATTTTCCGAGAGGAACAACGCAAGGACATAGTAGCTGGAGGGCTTGAAAATTATCTAAGTGTTGGCCAAAGTCAGCCAATGAGGCAGAGGGATATACTATACACTTGCAAGGTATGCTCAAGCTTGAGCAGGTATATGTATTTAATCTCTATTCTCTTATTAATGCAATATAGATAGTAAGGGGTTTTGAGTAATTTCTTTCCCCTAGATAAATATTTGCGCATGTGTGATGTTTCCTTTTTCATGCCTATGGTTTATGTTCTATATGGTTAATTAGCTTACTCAGATCAATAGAGTAGCTTCGAGTCTTGTGATTTAGTAATTTTCATGAGAAGTTTCGAATCTACACATTAATTTCTACATTAAGTACCTTGACATGAAATTAATGGTGAATGTGTTATGTAATTGGAACACAACATCACAAAAGAAAGTTGGGAAGGTGTAAAATTGTGAACCCGTGTCAGCATTTATGTGATTTCATTTGGGGACTAATATATGTTTGGTCCTGCATTATGACACTAAAAATTTGGGTGTGTTATGTGGTGAGATCAAGCGTAGCAATACAAGGTTTGTGGAAATTATTTGGCATAGATTGATAAATGCATATGTCATCAGATAGGTATATATGATGGATGGTTTAATTTTGTGCCTTTTGGTATGTTGTTGGAGTTAATGGTTGTTTGACATGTGATACATTTTGTAGCCACGTTGTAAACCCGCATGTCATGTGTAACAACGTCATGGCATGTCTTAAGATCCATGGTTTAATTGTTTGAAACACCAATTCACATTTGGATACATGAATTTTGTTAGGCCATATGATATGGGCCTTTATCCATGCCATCTCAAGGGTTGATATTGGTTTGCTCCAAATCAACAATTGTTATGGAAGAGTTTTTCTCTAGCCCATAATTAAATCCTTTTACTCTATATTATTTGGGGTTTTTACAGTTCGAGGAATTTTCCTAACAACTAAGCTTGAACTCAGACTTTGGAGGAAAGAATACTAACTCAGACAATGGGATACTGTTGAGTTTTCACAGGTATTGCATTGTTACAAGTGAATTATGGTTAATTACACAATTTCTTGTATTTTCAAGGTTAATTGCTTTCATGTCTCTCTCTTAACCATATTTGTATGAGTTCATATATCTTCCTCAATAGCTTCTTCAATTGCATTTTCTCTCTGCAATTTCATTCTACAACTCTCCAATTTCATGCCCTGGTTTGACTATGGTATTTTTTTTCCAAATTCAAGGGTATTTGGTATAAAGCCTCAAATTTTAGAAGGGTTTCTTTGATTAAATGATTCCATGCTTTCTCATAATTCTATTTTTCCCTCAATTTATCCGTACTCTATCATGGAAACCCTCCTTGCAGTCATCAAGTTACAATATTTTTGAAGGCATGGGTGCATTCTTTTAAAACCCTCCATGTCCTGAACATTGGTAACATGCCCGAGTAGTTTCATTGGCCTTTCTTCCTGCATGCAAATTTTTTTCTCATTGTTCATACTCTCATTTACATAGCAAGTTACCCAATTCAAAATCTATTTTTCCTACTCTACCACTTCGAGGCTTGAACCCTATTCTGCAATTTTTTTTTGGAAAAGACTATATGCATGTGTGTATATTTTAAAAGAAAAAAAAAAAAAAAAAACAAGGAAAATAGAACAAAGGGTAAACACTTAAGAGCCACTGTGAAAGTTATATTTTGGGTCTATTGTTAAGTAAATACTTCTCTATTGAATAAGACATAATGAATACCTATGTTAAAATGGACCCCTTTTAATAAAAGGAAAATATGCAAAAAAATAAAATGTTTTTAGGCTTCATATGATTTTAAAGTCTTTGTTTTGTAGTTTCCAGAATTTTACAACCTCTATATCTTTTGATCCTCATCAAATTTTCATTTCTTCTCCATTGTCCCATTATGTTCGCATGAAAGAATTTTTAATTCATGTTAATGCATGTTAATTGCAGTAATTGAAAAGGGAATTGGGTTGATCTTTCAACCTAACTTGTTTCGATTAGATTTTCCAAATGATTAGTTGACTTGCAAAGATGAGTTCAGGATCTAGAAGGAAAAGCATAGGTCGAGGTAGAGGGAATAAACCACCTAGCTGGTGGGATACATGCATGAACAAAAAAAGTTCACTTTTCAATGCATTTCAATGTAGATTCCAATGAATTTAACTAGTTATCCACCAGATTCTACCTATATCTCAGGTCTCCTAATGTTTATTTCTTCCCTTTTGTGTCTCAGAACAATGCTACTCCTTCTCTCAGGCCTCACCTGAATAGACATGAAATTACTGGCCTTAAACCTGACAATAATGTTTAGAACACCAATGATGGTTGGAACCCCACCCTTGATCCACCTGATGCCAATAATAGGGGATGGGAAACTAACCCCATAACAATCCATCATCCTTCCAGTCATTCTCGCTCCCTTGCCACTCATTCATATTCTTCACCTTCGAGGAATTCAATCCTGACTTGAATTACGAAAACGTTGTTTCTCCCATTGCAAATCCATGCGCTCGTATTAATCATGCTCATATAGATAAAATTTTTGGTTTTTCAGCTGCAAAATACACCAGTGTTGATTCACTGTTTATTAACCTTGTCAATAATTGTTTAAAAGACTCCTCACCTGTAACATCCATGGTCAAAATTCCATGTACAAATATATAAGAGCATGGTCATGGGACATGTATTGCAAGCTGAATGCTTGGAAAAAACATCCTAGTGGGTGTTCATTTTGGTTATTATGGCTAAAGGAATTTGGAAAAGGCTTTGGAAAGGCAAAAGGAATTATTTGACACTTCTTTATGAAAATAATGGAAATTAGGAGAAAAAGAAGGTGAAAGGTCACAGGTTGCATGTGAGGAGTAATTTGAAGGAAAATAATGGAAAATGAAGAAAATAGAGGCCATATTAATAAAAAGGCTTCTGAGGATCAGTTGGCAAGATTTTGCTCAAAGGCTTGGTCAGTGTAACCTTTTGTCAGTTCAGTTTTAGAGCTCTCTCATTATTCTTTATCTCTCTCTCTCACTCGTGGACACTTAGAGTTTTCTTGGAGAAATTCGGCATTGGAACAAAAAAGCAAAAGAAGGTAAGAGGAAGGAAGGAGCAAGCGAGGAAGAGTAGAATCAACCAACTACATCAAGATTCTTTGCAGGTATTAATTTTCATGTGTGATTTCCTTTCTAGATTTGGCATGCATGGTATTGCATGTGGTTCTCTGCTGACATGGCATGGGTTTTTCCAGGTGTGACAGTGTTTTTAGCCTAGCCTTGTCATTTCTGGATAGCCATGGTGTTATGGGGTTCTCATGTTTTGGTTGAGATGGATTGTTGTAAAGATTCGAAGCTAAGTGAGGTGGATCTCCGAAAGAAAGAACACATGGTCTAGTGATCACTGAACCAGAATGTGGATTACGGTAAATCCACTGGCCAAGTGAACCTTGAACCAGATCGTGGGTTGCGGTAAAGCCAAGTATTGTGTGCCTCGGTGGGCATAGGAATCCTTAACTGGTTAATGGTGGGATAAACAACAAAGCCTAGAGGTGGTTTCCCTTAATTAGGCCTAGGAATCCTTTCTGGTGAATGGTGGTATATATGGTAAAGACTAGAGGGTGGAGTCTCGGTTAGGGCCTGCTGATCTGGTGTGGATTGCAGTAAAGCCTAGAGACTAGGAGATAGGGAAATTCCTCACGCTGTAGGTGGATAAATTCGGTGGCATCCATGCTTGTTTTATGGCCTTAGAGTGAACATGGATGGATTGAAGTAAAGCCTGGTTCTAATGATGAGGGTGAGGTGGTGTAGCCTCGGGAAGCCTTGATTTAGTTTGGTTTTAAGTCCCACATTCATGCTTGGAATATGGCACGAGGGTGATTGGACGAAAGAAAGATTTGGTTCAGCCAACCTATGGTTGGGTGGTTCATGGAGATCCTAAATCGAGTTGGTCATTGCATTCATTAATATGAGGTTATTTCCCCTTTTCATTTCATGAGTGTTATACTACTTCATATGTGGATTATATGGTTGTTGTTTGCTTGGTATTTTTGTTGTTATTATGCTGGTTATGAATATGTATTATGACAATGGTGATGTATGGCTCTCATCAAGGTTTTTACTTGTAATTGAATGAAAAATGAACCTATGACCTAATAGATGATAATGCCAACAAAGCATGCAAACCCTAGTAAACCCTAATTTGACTAGCTAGACCCTTACAATGCAAAACTGTGAATGAAACCACTACCAATAATGCCATTACTTGCAGTGAACTGAAATACATGCATCTAAGCTACCTGCATCTGAAAAGACATGTTTTTGTATTTTTTCATTAAGTGGTTGGATTTATTGTGATGATGCTTTTGATTAGGGTTTGGTTGTGTAGGAGCGGTTGGAATGGAAGGAAAGCATGGGCAAGGTCAGGATGGCTAGGGGAGGTCCCTGAGGGTCTCTAGCATCAGTCCACAGAAGTCTACCACGTTCGGATGCTCAGCAACCGAGTTTGCAGGCTTCTACAGGAAGTCTGCAGGGGATCCTACAGGAAACTCAGGGATTCTACAGGAAGTTTGTGCAATTCTACAGGATGTTTGACCGTGGAAGTTTTGGGAGATGGTGAAGTGTTGGAGTGGTGTGGGAGGATAGGTGAGATGGAGATGGAGCTGGTGATGGCTCAGGAGCAGAGAAGTCAGATGGAGGAAGAGTGCATGCAGTGGTTTGATGGCTTGGAAGGATGGGATCAACAAAAGGTTAAGTAAATGAAGCTACGTGGCAATAGATGAGTTGGAGGATAAATGAGCTGGACAGAGGCCGAGTGGGTGACTTGAGAGATCAAGAAGAAGAAGAAGGAAGTGGAATGATATGGAGCAGCGTAAATGAAACAAATGACTTATGCACCAAAAACGAGAATTCATTAACCTATGATAACTGTGCCATGAAACCTATGAACAGCAATGGAGAACCAAGAAAGGAAACTCGTGCATGGAAGTGGAATGTAGAAGTATGGTTCAATATCAAAAGTGCATGGATGGATTTTCAACGAAAATGTCTATGTTGCAGCTTGCATGGAAGTGAGAAGAACTGCGTTTCTTTTTGGTGGTTGGTTATGGACTGCACCCCAATCCCTAACAGAGATGGCAGTAAGCTTTAACAACCTTTTTCTGGAGCTCCAATAAATTATAACTAACCTCCTATCGAATCTAAGCAACTGAAAGCAAATTCACCATGAACTAATCCTATTCAATCTCATGAAAAAGACTAAATTAACAGACTGTAAATTCAAATTGCATGTCAAAGTAAAGACTCAAAGTGCTGGAACGAAATGCAAATAACATTACAACACCGAGGAGATCTATTGCTCTCAGGTTGGGCCCTAACCTGAGAGCTATAGCTCCCTTAGAAACTCAGAATGAGATCAAAATCTGCCTGCCTTTATTCATAAACGAAAATCTGATGTCATGCCAAAACTGTCTTACAAAAGGAACAAACACCGAGCTGTAGCTCGTACTTCCAAATTACAAGAGCAATACAAAAGTTCAAAAAGCTTCTACCCAAGGCTACGGCCTCAGTATTTATGCAAAATGATCATCCAACAGGTGTCCTTGATTTGTGGAGCTCGGTTGTCCAACTGAAGGTTAAACTGTTGATCCTGTAGAACAGTTATAACTGATGTTCCTGTAGAACAGTTGGCTGCCTCTAAGCTCGGTGGAGAGATTGGTTGGAGCTCGGAGCTATGGTGGGAATCACGAGGAAGGTCCCCAAGACTGTGGACATCCTCTCCTAAAAACCAGCAGTGCCACCTCATTGTCTCCTTGTCTCCTTTTTCGTGGTCTTTGCTCCCTTTTAATGCCAAAAACCTGAAATCATCATGTATTAGTCACGTAGATAGAATGCCTACCCTTCTTCCTACAAACAACACGAATAAACCAAGAAATGAATGCATAAGCAATAAAAAATGAATGGTTTGAGCAAAGCAAGTAGGCCAAATGAGCCCAAATTGTACCAAAAATTGGGGCTCATCATCACCCCCCAGTTAAACTATTTGCTCATCCTTGAGCAACTTTGCTCTGGCTCCTCGTCTTTGGCCGAGAACTAAAGCCCGGAGCATGCTTTTCCTTTCCTGTTTTTGGTGGCCCTGCCTATTCTGCCGAGGGTGGCGCTTCTTCCTTTCCTGTTTTTGGTGGCCCTGTCTTTGCTGCCTCTGGTGGTGACGAAGGTGGTGCTTCTTCCCCCTTTCCTATCTCCTTGAGCCGGGCTTCGGAAGGCGATTGGCCTATTTTTCGTGTCCAGGAAGTTATTTTTGGGCTTCCCTTCTCAGGGGTGGCTGATGTTTTAGAGGGGGTTCTTGCACTGGGTGAAGTAGGGACATCCCCTAAAATGGTTTGGCTGCTGGGTGGAGGTTGTGGCTTGCTCGTGGCTATCATCTTGCTTCACCTGGCTTCAGATGGTAGAGGGGTCTCCCTCTCTCTCTTCTCCTTCGGCTTTGGAGGTGTACTGAGGGCGGCCAGCGCCGCTGCTACTTCCTTTTCTAGAATACCAGCCTTCTCTTTCTTGCGTTTTGCTCTCTCAGAGCTCCTTGTATAGGGCCCCTCCTTTTCAGATTTCGGGCTTCCTGTAGAAGACCCTGCTTTGCCCACTTCCGGGCCTCCTGTAGAAGATTCTTTCTTTCCCGATTTTGGGCTTCCTATAGAAGACCCGGCTTTAGCCACTCCCGGGCTTCCTGTAGAAGCCCCTGCTTTGGTAGTCTTCGGGCTTCCTGTAGAAGGCCCTTTCTCTGTCTTCAGGCTACCTGTAGGAGCCTGTTTCTTAATGAATTTCGAGCTTCCTGTAGAAGCCCCTTTTTCCAATTTCGGGCTTCCTGTAGAAGCCCTTGTCTCCGTTTTCGAGCTTCCTGTAGAAGCCTGTTTCTGCAATTTCGGGCTTCCTGTAGAAGCCTTTGTCTCCGTTTTTGGGCTTCCTGCAGAAGCCTTTGTCTTTGTTTTTGGGCTTCCTGTAGAAGTCTGTTGCTCAATGATTTCCGGGCTTCCTGTAGAAGCCTTTGTTTTTGTTTTCGGGCTTCCTGTAGAAGCCTGTTTCTGCTTTCCTGTAGACACAGGTGTCTCCACCTCTGCTTGCTTGCCTGCCTGAGTTTTGCTTTTTTCTTTGGTTGCAGGTGCTGTTGAGGTACTTGGGCTGACGTGGACCACCTCAGCTTTGTCCATTCTGCTCTTCATCCTCTTTTCCCTTGCTGACAAGATAGGTGTGCCACCTTTTTCTTTGTCCTCCTTTTCCTCATGCTTCTTCCTTTGTTCTTTCTTCTGTACTGTTGTCAGGGTCTCTTGGCCTTCTTCTCTCTGTCCCTCGGCCACTGCTTCTTGTTCCTCACCGCTGGAGGAACCCGTTTCTTCGATCAACATTTTAATGTCCCCATCTTTTGTCAAATTCCGGAAGGATTCCCATGAGAGGGGAACCTTATATGAATGCAGCGCATCCTCCACAAGAAGCTTGATCAACCCATGGTGGGCTATCTGATCTGGTATGCCCTCTTTCAGCTTTGTGGCACACTCCATTAGAGACTGCAGTAGGTAATAAAGGATGCTCAGTTTTTGTTCTACAGGAAGGTCAATTCGGTGCCTCAATTCAATGAGCAGCCGAAAGTGATATGCATACACGATGCTAAAACGGCCTTCACAGGTGATATATTTCATGATTTGCAAACTGACTTCATTCCAAGGTGGCAACAGGCTCGTTCTTCGCACCCCATTTTTGTCCTCCGAGAATTCTTCCTCAGGTGGAAAGAATTATTTCTTTGCCTGCTGGCTTAGCTTTCTTTCTTCCTTATCCCACGGCAAACCCATAGGAAAATCTGTGATCCGGCTGATATGTTGCGGGGTGAGCTTGAGGCTCAGACCTCTGAAGTTCACTGTGGCCAGTTTCTGGGATTTAGGCTTCAGAACCTGTAAGAATTCTTCGGCCACTTCATCATCGTAACCCTGCAGCTTATCACAAAAAGGCATCCATTGTGCTCTGGTGAAGAGCTCTACCACTGTCGGGTTTTCCCTTAATTTGGTTGAATCAGTGGGTTCCCGTCTTATAAACCCACCCGGTATGATGAACACGGTTGTTTTAATTAAAGGTGGCAAATGCAAAAGAGATTTGGTCTATTAAGACAGAGCATGCACATAATCCACAAAATTCAACACAGTCTACTTATACTGACATCCTGTAGAACGACAGCATAGGCACAGCAAACAACAATTCCACCAATATCTTTATGACCAGACTGTGGACGATGGTCTTGCCACTCTTAGTAACCAGTTGCATGAAGAGTTTAGGGTTACCTCTTTAATTGGCCACCTTTTTTCCGTGAGGCACCTGCTTCCCTGTAGAAGACTGCGTTCCTGTAGACTGCGTTCCTGTAGACTGCGTTCCTGTAGAACTGTGTTCCTATAGAACTGCGTTCCTGTAGAAACTGTGTTCCTGTAGGAGCAGTTCGCAATTCTCGGGGAGGACTGTAGTTGGCCCGCACTCGAGGTGTGCTTCACCGGCGTTCTGGTAGCCAACAGCTCGGCATATCAAAGTGCAGAGGAGATTAGAATAGCCACCCGAGTTTGAAGTGGTGTTTGATAAATGCATGCGCATGATCTAGCCGATTAGATTTTGAATCGGCGCAATCCGTGGCGCGGGGGGTGAGCTGTCCCCGCCGGACCGTTGGGCGACGTCATCCATCATTCGCCTGCGTATTCACTTGCTGCCGCATCCATTCCCACAGATTTGTCGTCGCCTTTTCCTGTTAAACTCATGCTTCCGATGGGAGTGTTCTCACGTGCGTGCCGCTCATTCTCTTTGTCGTGGCCGCCACCCAAACATCCAATTACACTTTAACTAGCCGACGTGGCCAGTCGACTGGCCATATGGCCGCTCAACCATTCACTTTTACGCTGTGCAAACAATTTCAAAGTAAAATTCATGCGATTTGATGGAAGGAAGGGTTGAGACACTTACCTGCGTGGCTGCACACGGTTTTCCAGTTCTTGGATGATGGTGAGTGGATCTACCTGCTGCATGCGACTTACACAGATCCGGAGGCTCGTGGTTACAGGCTGCCAACGATGGAGTGGATGCTTTGGTTGCATGCGCCCGCATTTCGTTGCAGATGGCGGAGCTGTGAATGGTATCCACTCGAGCAGGTTGAACTGTTACAGGATTCCCGCAAGGTGTCTCGTAACAGTTATTCCTCCTTAGGTGCATGCTGCACGACGGAGGATCTGGCCTTTCAATCACGTTCCCGGAGCTTCTGATGCCTGTGGTATGAGATCTCAGCATTTGTTTATCTTCGAAAATGGCTTTTCCCGCGAGAACTCATCGATCTTCTTTGTTGGTGCAGGGAACTTGGTCGCATGTCGGCAAGGATGGTGGAGCAAGGTGACAGCAATGTGCAAGGGTGCCAACAGAGGCTTGTATGCATCCAAACCAATCCATAGTCGCTAAATCTTCTTTTAAGATGAATTCTGGGCCGTCCCAAACTTCTACAGGAAGTTTCCTGTAGAACACAAAGCTTCCTGTAGAAAGTCTGTACTTTCCTGTAGAAAATCCGTGCCTTCCTGTAGAAAGACTGCATCTTCCTGTAGAAAGACTGCATCTTCATGTAGAAGATTCAAACCATGATAAAATTGCACATACCTTGAAAAAACATGGGTACCCTTGGAGGAGGTGTTGGTGAGGTCTCTTGACAGCAACATAAGGACCCTTGGCTTTGAGTTGAAGGCTTCCTCTCCTCCATAGAACATCTGCAACCTGCATGCAATTTTACCATATTTTGCTTATTGTTTTTTCTCTTTTTTCTTTTTCTTTTTTTTTTTTTTTTGAGAGATAACAGGGGCTCCTCAAAGAGGTTTTCACCCGTGCCATCTTCCCTGAGCGCCTCAGAGAGGTTTTCACTCAAGGATCTTTTTCAAACATTTTCTCTTTTTTTTTTTGAAAGACAATAAGGGCACCTCAATGAGGTTTTCACCCCTACCACCTGCCTTGGGCGCCTCAGAGAGGTTTTCACCCAATGATCTTTATTATTTTTTCTTTTTTTTTTCTTTTTTATACCTCAGGGTATGCTAGAAGCAGAGGCAGAACCCCTCTCTAGGACCAATACAGATTTCTCCATAGTTTTGATGAACTCTTGTCTTGAGAGAGGTCTCCTGTAGATCTTCAATCGATGCCCATTGACAAGCATGGGAATGGCTTCCTCATCAATGGTTTGAATGAGGACAGATCCATTGTCATGGCATTTCTCCACTACATATGGTCCTAGCCATCTGGTTCTCAGCTTCCCCTTGAAATCTTTGTATCTGGAGTCATACAACAAAGCCCAATCTCCCGGCTGAAATTGCTTGTCATGGAGATGTTGGTCATGCCACACCTTTCTCTGAAGTTGAACCACTTCTGAGTGAAGGAGGGCTTGCATTCAGTGCTCATCCAGGCCATTCAGCTGCAGTAGCCTTTCTTGTTGTGCATGGCTGAGATCTAGGTCCAGCTGAGCTACCATCCTCAAAGTGTTGTATTCAAACTCAATGGACAACAGAGCTTTCTTCCCATAGACCAGCTCATACGGTGTGAAGCCGGTGGTGGTCTTCCAAGTGGTGTTGTAAGCCCATGTGGCTTCAACCAGGCGATCTTCCCAGTCCTTTCTGCTGCTGCTCACCACCTTAGTCAAGATCTCTTCTAATGCTCTATTGGTGACTTCCACCTTCCCATTTGCTTGAGGGTGATAAGGGGTGGAAGTCCTATGCTTGATCTTGTGATGAGCTAAGAGATCTTCAACCAGGTTGGAGGTGAACTGGCTCCCTTGATCGGTGACCAGCTCTCTTGGATAGCCAAACTTATAGAAGATGTTTTCTCTTAGGAACTCGGCCACCTTTTCTTCTGTTGCTGCTTTGATTTCTTTGGTCTCTGCCCACTTTGTCAAATAGTCAGTACACACAATGATGTAAGTCCTTTGCCTCGAAGAGGGGTTGATTGGGCCCACAAAGTCCATGCCCCACTTCTCAAATGGCTCAAGAGTCACTTGAGGTTGGAGAGGCATCTCATCCCTTTGGGTCGGTTTCCCCATTCTTTGGCATTGGTAACACTGACTGACATATCTTCTGACATCTTGATGAAGTGTGGGCCAATAGTAGCCTGCCTGCAGGATTTTGAAGGCAGTTCTCTTTGCTGCAAAATGTCCTCCACAAGGCCCATCATGACAAGTGAGGAGGATATCAAAGACTTCCTCCTCCCTTACACAACGCCTTAAGATTTGATCGGGGCCAAGCTTGAACAGATTGCCCCCGATCCAAGTAAATGAGGCACTTTTTCTGATGATTCTGCTCTTCTCTCTGGAAGATAGGTGTGGAGGGAACTGTGCTGAAACAAGATAGTTTGCTATATCAGAAAACCATGGAGAGAGTACTAAAATAGAAAACAGATGTTCATCGGGCATCTGGTCATCCACTGTTCCATCCTCATCTGCAGACAAATCCAATCTAGATAAAAATTCAGCAACAACATTTTCTCTACCTGGTTTGTCAACAATGGTCAAATCAAATTGCTGCAATAAAAGTAACCATCTAATAATACGAGCATTCACATCTGGTTTATTCATTAAATATCTGATTGCAGCATGGTCAGTATGTACAAAGGTTTGGTAACCAGTAATATAATGTCGGAACTTGTTCAGTGCATGGACCACAGCCAAGAATTCTTTCTCGGTTACAGTGTAATTCAGCTCAACTTTGGACAAGTTTTTGCTAACAAAGTAAATGGCATATG
Source organism: Pinus tabuliformis (assembly GCA_031772625.1). NCBI lineage: Eukaryota > Viridiplantae > Streptophyta > Pinopsida > Pinales > Pinaceae > Pinus > Pinus tabuliformis. The sequence continues at coordinate 660,484,752 of CM062810.1, read as the reverse complement.
GAAGTTTTTGCTCAACTTGTCCTAAAGTTGCACCTATGGCTTTGTTCGAGGCATCAGTGTGGATGTGGAAAGGTAGGGCCCAGTTTGGACCTCTCAGGATTGGGGCTGACACCAACTTGTCCTTCAATTCATTTAAAGCCCTCTGCCAATCGTCACTCCAATTAAACTCCACATCTTTTGCCAACAGGCCAAACAATGGCGAGGCTAGCTTGCTGAAATCTTTAATGAATCTCTGATAGTATCCTGCTAATCCCAAGAAACTCCGGACATCCCTTACCTTTTGAGGAGGTGGAACCCTCTTGATGAGAGCAATTTTGTTAGGATCCACCTGCAACCCTTGGCAAGAAATGGTATGGCCTAGCACGGTCCCTTCAGTCATTAGGAATTCACATTTTTCAAGACTAAGGGACAAGTTCATCTCGGTGCATTTGGTTAGGACTTTTCCCAGGTTGGACAATGCTTCCTAGAAGTTGGCCCCATAAGGAGTAAAGTCATCCATATAGATTTCTACTGCATCATGGACCAGCTCCGAGAAGATGCTCAAGACAGCTCTCTGAAAGGTAGCAGGAGCATTGCATAGCCCAAAGGGAAGGACTCGATAGGCAAAGGTACCCCAAGGACAAGTGAAGGTGGTCTTATCTTGGTCTTCCGGACTGATTTGGATTTGGTTGTAACCGCTAAACCCATCCAGGAAAGAGAAGAACTTCTTTCCTGCCAGTCCATCCAACACTTGATCTATGAAAGGTAGAGGGAAATGGTCCTTCTTGGTAGCTTTGTTCAGTTCTCGGTAGTCCACACAGATTCTCCATTTCCCATGTTTCTTGGGAACCAACACTAGAGGGGACACCCATTCACTATCTGAGATGGAGTAGATGAATCTGGCATCCAACAATTTTTGCAATTCTTCCTTGACAATGTCCTTAAGGGTTGGATTCATTCTCCTCTGAGGTTGGCTAACCGGTTTACAATCCTCTTTGATGTATATATGATGGGTACAGACCGAAGGATGGACTCCTTTCATTTCCTTATAGCTCCAAGCAAAAGCATCTAGGTGGTTGGCCAACAGACTACACAGCTCCTTTTCCTGGGAAGGAGATAGGGAGGAGCTGATCTTCAATGCTTTCTCAGGGCCGAAATCCACATTCTTGACTCTGGGAGTAACAGAGTTGGTTGTACAAAGATCCACTAAGGTGCTAGCTTGGGCATCCTCCACCAATTTCTCTAAGGGTAGTGCACTGGAAGGTGGATTCTGGATCAAGGTCTCGATCAAGTCATCCTCGGTTGGGGGGTCTCTTCTAGTGGTATCTAAGGTGCACAGAGGTGCTGAGTACACCTTGTCTTCCTCTCCTTCTTCCAACCAGAGTGGTAAGTCATGCTCTAAGGAGGGTTGGGCAGGAGGGTATAGGACTAGCTGCTTGGACATGGGACCATTTTTGATGGTCATGTTTCCTGCACGACAACTTATGTAAGCATCTGCAGTAGCTAACCAAGGCCTTCCCAAAATGAGAGGATATCCAGTAAGTTTGGCCTTTGGTTGCAGAACCAGGAAGTCTGCAGGGTATTCCCAAGAGTCAATAAAGACCAAGACATCCTCCACAATCCCTTCGGGAGTCACGGTAGAGCGATCTGCTAATTGCAGTACTGTCGAGGTCTTCCTCAAGGAACCCTGAAGATTAAGCTTAAGCATGGTATCACTGGTCATCACATTAATGGCAGCCCCCAGATCAATCAAGGTGTGAGGTATAATGGTGCCATTGATGTGAACATCTACTACAATACTTCCAGGATCTAGGTACTTTGGGCAGATGACTTGTCCTAACATAAGGTCAGACAGTTGTCCTATGACATTAATAGTTGAGGCATCTTTCTTCCGTTTGCCTGGGTGTTTGAAACACTTCTCCTTAACCAGTTTGTTGTATATTGGCACATCCTTGATGGCTTGGAGAAGTGGTATTTTTACACACAACTGCTTGAGCTCACCCAGAAGCTCATCCTCCTCTGGGTTGGGTTGTGTGGTGGCTGTTAGTCTCTCAGGAAAGGGTGGAATAGCCTTTGGTTCACTTTCCTGTTTATCTCCCTCATCCTCTGGGGGAGGAGGTTGGCGATCTAGTAGAGTCTTTCCAGATCGAAGATTGATCTCCTGGATCTCCACAGCATAGGTAGGGCATGAGGTTTCCCCAGTGTATACCTACTGGGTCTGTCTATTGTTGGGGTTCGGGTTCGGTTGAGCAGGCATTTGAGGTTGCCTTGGAGGAGCAGGAGGTAATGGCTGAGGTTGAACTGGTGGTGGAGGCAAGATGGCAGGAGGAGTGTTGTATTGGGGCCTCCACCCCGACTGAGGTGCATTCCATTGAGGCTGTGGCTGGGCATGTGAGTGATATGAATGAGAAGTAGGTTGAGTGGGGTACTGAGGTGGATAAGACCATGGAGGAGGCATGGACCATGAAGGATGAGCAGGGGGACCCCAGGAAGGCATAGGAGTCGATTGGTTGGGGCTGTAATAAGCTTGAGATGCCCCTTGCATCCCCTGCTGATAAGGTCTAGATCCCTGTGGCCTCCTTTGGTTGAGGTAATAGAGAGGTTCAGTGGGAGCTTCTGTCCCTTGGTACATGGCTTTAAACCCAGGTAAGGTTGGACACTGATTTGTGGGATGGTCCTCCTCACAAACGAAACACACTTCAACCGAATGCAATGGACATTCGTTCTTAGGGTGTCTCCTTGTGCACCTAGGGCAGAAGACAGCCAAGGCTCTCTCAGCTTCTTCTTTCTTTTGTTGAATCCTGAATGTGTCAAGCTGCATGGCAATGGTCTGTCTCACCTCACTCTTAAGATCTTCTAATTGATTTGCAAGCTCATGTTTGGAGAAACGGACACTAGTTGAGAGGTGGTTTCCTCTACCTCGTTTCCGAGCTGCCCTGGAGTGGTTTCTAAACACAGTCTTGATGTCCTCATAAGGCAGTTGGTAAATGTCCCCCCCAGCTAACATGTGAAGGGTATCTAAGAGGTCTTCAGGGACTCCTCGGAGCATGACCAACTTGAGGGATTCAGGGTCAAGTGTGCACCTGGCCCGCTTATAGCTTTGTTGGAACCTCTCCTCATAATCCTCTAAGGACTCATCATTCCCCATGGTCATCCGAAAGATTTCCCCCTTTGTTTCCTTGGACCTACAGTAATCCCGGTACTTGGTATTGAAAGCTTGTTGCATCTGAGCCCAAGTGGTGATACTATTCCCAGGTAAGCCCATGAACCAGCGTAATGTTGCATCCTTAAGAGTGGAAGGGAAAAGTTTCATCTTTTGCTCATCTTCAGTATAGTCATAGGTTCTACAAAGGACAGCAAACTCAAACAGGAAGGTATCCGGATCTTCAGTGGTCAGCCCATGGAAGTGAGGTAAGGAGGAGGGGCTAATGTTCTTCATTTTCATTTCTCCATTGGTCTCTCGGATGGGGAAGGCACCTTCTATTCTCTCATCTTCTCTTCTATTGTCAGCCATAGCTTCAGATGGAGTGGTCTCTAACTCTTCTTCTACTATAGGGTCTTTAGATGTCTTTGGATGTCTCGGGATGTTCACCTATAGGTTCTTCTGGGTCACTATCACCAAAGAAGAGAGAAGGGTGACTCAGTGATGTGGTGGGGGTGTTTGGTAGGAATTTGCCTGATCTATCTCGGTTCCTACGAGGCATGAAATGGAAAAGACTTTCTTTTTCTTTTGATTGTTTTTGCTTTGCTTTTCTTTTGGTACCTGCAAAACTGAGACAGATTGATCTACAACTAACTATGAAAGATGCAGAATTAAACTGAAAGCAGGAAAGAACTAATCTACTTTGCTCAAATGAAATTGCAAGAATGGAAATGCTAGTCTACGCTTGCAGAAAGGAAATGCTAATCTATGAAAGCAGGAAATGCTAATCTATGAAAGCAGGAAATGTCTATGCTACTTTTGCAGAATGGAAATGAAGTAAACTACTTCGCAGAAGGCAAGAGTAAGAAAGTAGAAGAAAAGCAACAATTACTAATACTCTGACGCTTCCCCGGCAACAATTCCTATCTCTAATTTTATCAACCCGGTAGTTCGTACAAACTTGGAAACGATGGTGCTGTATGCACAAGTACTAGCTCTTGTCGCAGCTGTCACTTGGTCAGCTGGCACAAGTCCGCTAGGGCTCAAGCCAACTTCTATATGCTCACAGAAGAAGCTTTATGAATGATGGACGAAAGCTAACTCAAAGAAGACTAGTCTATTTGCAAAAAGAAACTGAAAGCCAACAAAGCATGCAAACCCTAGTAAACCCTAATTTGACTAGCTAGACCCTTACAATGCAAAACTGTGAATGAAACCACTACCAATAATGCCATTACTTGCAGTGAACTGAAATACATGCATCTAAGCTACCTGCATCTGAAAAGACATGTTTTTGTATTTTTTCATTAAGTGGTTGGATTTATTGTGATGATGCTTTTGATTAGGGTTTGGTTGTGCAGGAGCGGTTGGAATGGAAGGAAAGCATGGGAAAGGTCAGGATGGCTAGGGGAGGTCCCTGAGGGTCTCTAGCATCAGTCCACAGAAGTCTACCACGTTCGGATGCTCAGCAACCGAGTTTGCAGGCTTCTACAGGAAGTCTGCAGGGGATCCTACAGGAAACTCAGGGATTCTACAGGAAGTTTGTGCAATTCTACAGGATGTTTGACCGTGGAAGTTTTGGGAGATGGTGAAGTGTTGGAGTGGTGTGGGAGGATAGGTGAGATGGAGATGGAGCTGGTGATGGCTCAGGAGCAGAGAAGTCAGATGGAGGAAGAGTGCATGCAGTGGTTTGATGGCTTGGAAGGATGGGATCAACAAAAGGTTAAGTAAATGAAGCTACGTGGCAATAGATGAGTTGGAGGATAAATGAGCTGGACAGAGGCCGAGTGGGTGACTTGAGAGATCAAGAAGAAGAAGAAGGAAGTGGAATGATATGGAGCAGCGTAAATGAAACAAATGACTTATGCACCAAAAACGAGAATTCATTAACCTATGATAACTGTGCCATGAAACCTATGAACAGCAATGGAGAACCAAGAAAGGAAACTCGTGCATGGAAGTGGAATGTAGAAGTATGGTTCAATATCAAAAGTGCATGGATGGATTTTCAACGAAAATGTCTATGTTGCAGCTTGCATGGAAGTGAGAAGAACTGTGTTTCTTTTTGGTGGTTAGTTATGGACTGCACCCCAATCCCTAACAGAGATGGCAGTGAGCTTTAACAACCTTTTTCTGGAGCTCCAATAAATTATAACTAACCTCCTATCGAATCTAAGAAACTGAAAGCAAATTCACCATGAACTAATCCTATTCAATCTCATGAAAAAGACTAAATTAACATACTGTAAATTCAAATTGCATGTCAAAGTAAAGACTCAAAGTGCTGGAACGAAATGCAAATAATATTACAACACCGAGGAGATCTATTTCTCTCAGGTTGGGCCCTAACCTGAGAGCTATAGCTCCCTTAGAAACTCAGAATGAGATCAAAATCTGCCTGCCTTTATTCATAAACGAAAATCTGATGTCATGCCAAAACTAGCTTACAAAAGGAATAAACACTGAGCTGTAGTTCGTACTTCCAAATTACAAGAGCAATACAAAAGTTCAAAAAGCTTCTATCCAAGGCTACGGCCTCAGTATTTATGCAAAATGATCATCCAACAGGTGTCCTTGATTTGTGGAGCTCGGCTGTCCAACTGAAGGTTAAACTGTTGATCCTGTAGAATAGTTATAACTATTGTTCCTGTAGAACAGTTGGCTGCCTCTAAGCTCGGTGGGGAGATTGGTTGGAGCTCGGAGCTATGGTGGAAATCACGAGGAAGGTCCCCAAGACTGTGGACATCCTCTCCTAAAAACCAGCAGTGCCACCTCATTGTCTCCTTGTCTCCTTTTTCGTGGTCTTTGCTCCCTTTTAATGCCAAAAACCTGAAATCATCATGTATTAGTCACGTAGATAGAATGCCTACCCTTCTTCCTACAAACAACACGAATAAACCAAGAAATGAATGCATAAGCAATAAAAAATGAATGGTTTGAGCAAAGCAAGTAGGCAAAATGAGCCCAAATTGTACCAAAAATTGGGGCTCATCAGCTAGTAGGGGTCCATTCTAGTCCTTGTTGATGTTTTTGCGAATGTATCTTTGTTCCACTATGAAATTTCATTTCTGAAGGTGTCATTTAGTTATGGGTAGTGGCCTGGGCTCTGAACCTGAAAAGTGGCACAAACCTCAGAGTTGCAAACATAACACCGGGGAAAAAATCCCCTAGAATCTCCCTTGCCCTCTTTGTGGGAGCTTCTGGAACCTCCCAGATGCACCCTTGTCCATATCAATGGAGCGTCCAGGGGTTTGATGCACTAAAACTTCAATTGGTCTTAAGGGTTGGTTACTTGAGGGGTTGGGATGACTCTTGGGAGTTCTGTTGCTGATGTGGAAGGTTTATGTGGTGTGTTTCTGTCGATTCCACTTCCTTAAGGTGAATTACGAGGTTGAATCCCATTATAGTGGCATCGCGTAGTATATTTACCCCAATTGGCGGGTTACTTGGGTAGATGTGGGATGTGGGTGTTACAAAGTGGTATTAGAGTAGTTATGTTCTTATTGGGGGATGTCTGGTTTCGGTTCTCTTTGTGTGATATCTGATACCACAAAGTGGTATCAAAGCGGGTTTCATTCTCTTTGGGTGGTGTCTGGTTTCTTTTGTTTTTGGGTGATATCCGATACCACAAAGTGGTACCAGATCATGGTTCAACCCTTGGATTGGATGGACAGTATGTGTTTTTCATGCATGCATGTTGGTTGTATATGTGCTTGTTATGTATTCATGGTAGTGGTCATTGTCACAGTTATGTTTCCATGTAGAATTTGATGATGTTGTTATTGGGATGTGTTAGTCATGAATGCATGTCGGTTGTATATGAATTTGTTATGCATGTCAGTGTCTATATCTTGTTATGCATGCATTATTATGGGCATGGTTTCCATGCATGAGGTCATTGTAGGAATTTCAGGTCATCATGATGTTGTTGGTATGTTATGATGTTGATGTGTTGACTGAGGTGAAGCAAGAGATGCAAATCATTGGAGTGAGATTGCGGCACTAGACTTTGGGGTAACAACATATCGTCATACAGGTTGTATGTTTGGAATGCAGATATGTGGTTAATGGTTATTATAAGTATTAGGGTTTCTTATATGCTTGCAATTCTATTATTGTTATGGTTACAGGTATGATAGATGTAAGTTAATCACTGTGATCATAGGTACATGCTTCAGTTAGTCATGAAGGATAGTAACCTATTGTTATATGCATTGTGGTTGTATTCCTGATGATTATGGTCACTGCACCTGATATTTTGATGTTATTATTTTTTATGCTAATTTGGATTGACCTATGCAGATGATCATGGTTATGACATTCATGTATGATTTAATATATTGTGATATTGTGTTGTATTAATCTAGACTGACGGTGCATATGTGATTCTTATGCATGAATGGAAATTGTTTATGAGTTTATGATGTGAACATGTTAGCTAGTTACTGTTATGGATGCCATGCCCTTAATTATGGTTGAGTTCATATGTTGTGAAGTTACATCGTGCTAATCTAGCTTGATTGTGTAGACAAGATAACCTCCCCTGAGATACATTAAAGTATGAGTTTTCTTATGTCGTATATTTGGTGCTTGATTGTTTGATTATGTAGTCTATTCAGTGTTTGAGCGTTTGGTGTCTATTATGCCTTCTAGTTGATTTATCTAACATGGTATGTTTATAGTTTGTTTGAATTTTTTATTAATTGCATGATATGAGTATGTGTCTATCAGATTGCATGAAGAAATGATATTATTTTAAGATGGTCATACTAACACGTGTTGAGACAACTGATATGTACTTGAGTGTAACATTATGTATTATGACTGATGAATGTAAGTTGATTTTGATTATGACATGGTTGTTAGACTTGGTGAAGGTTGATTTCCAAGTAACATATATGTTGCCTTGATCTTTGGAACATGTGATCGCCATGTGTGAACAGTTGCAACGTTTGGTATTAGCATGACAAGGTAATAGTTGATTTTCTTATATAACTATCCATTGGGTGATGTGACAGTACATAGTAAGAATCAGTTGCAGCAAGGTAAAGGTCAAAGAAAGGAATTGGGTGAAAATTCTTTTGGCTATGTTTGGAAACCGCAATTCCAAACAAATTAGCGCTTTGCATATAGGAAGTCTTATTAACCTTAACTTATCTGAAATTATGTGGATATGTGCTATATTCATGGACATGTATCTGATAGGTATATCATCTAGTGTCTAGTTATATCTAGATATGTCAAGGGAATTGGAGTCCCTTGAGACATGGAACAGATGTGTTCAACTACAAGGCAACATGCTTGGCGTAACAAGGTAAGCTAACTGGTATATTGTTATAGTTATTTATACACTGACAATTATGTGTTTATGGTAGTGTGATGCAGGGAGTTGCATGGAAAGGGAGGTGCCATGAAGTCTTGAAGAATGCTCGGGTTGAGCTTTCCTTCGGAACCATGGGGATTGAGTCATGGTATTTTTCGCTAGTCTTGTGCTTTTGGTCTTTTGTGATTTGTTGTGCTTGATTGTGGCTTTTTTTATGTCTAGTGTATGGCCATACCACTTTATTTCTGGTGTTGTATTGTTATTGGTTTTCATGGTTTTCTTCTTGTTTGTTTCTTGTTCTTGCGTTTCATGTTTGAGGGTCTTTGGAATTGGTTGGGAAAGAGAAATTTAATGGAGCTCAGGGAAAGTTGAATGAAACCCAACAAGTAATGTAAGACCTGAATGAAGCTCAGTGCATGAGTAAGGGCAGTTGAAGGTAAGAATATGACAATCGGTTGGATTGGTCTAGTCCATTGGTGTAAATGGATAGTGATAATACATTCATGAGAAAGGTAATCAAGAAAGGTAAGGTAAATAGATTTTAGTTGTCAAATGCCTTGGCTAAGATGGGAACTATTGTTCTCAATGTTGTGCATGTTGTGAACAGATAAAGGAAGTTATCTTAACCTTGACCTTATGGTATATGGTAATTATGTTTCAATCATGATTACGTTGTCTCTATATATGTATACATGTATGTATGTATGTATGTATGTATGTCATGTCTGACAGGGTCATCATGGATCATGATTGTTTTTATGTTAGTGTTGTTTAGTCAATTTAGTGTTTCTAAATTGATGTCATTAATTGTCAACCCGGGGCTCATAAGCTGATGAAGTGAAGGTGTACTATATGTACTTAAGCAACCTCTTAGAGCTTTTTGTCGTTTGGGGTGTTGTTTGTGGTTAATTTATCTTCCTAAGATGGAGTGGTGATTTATAAATAGATGAGTGATGGTGTGTGTAAGGTGAATTCTAGATGAGTGAGGGTGTGTGATCAGTGGTTTCTAACTACTTGCTGAAAAGGAAAAGCTTGAAGGAAATAAATAACTTGAAAGCAAAGAACCACTTTCTAATGGCATTAGACACCATTCATGCTGGTGCAAATGAAAGGTAAGAAAATCACTTAAAAGACCAATGATAAAGTTTATCTCTTCCTAACTCTCTGCCTCTAACACATAGTACTGTGTAAGACACGATTAGGAAGTAGCTAAAGATAAGTCTAAGAAATGATAAAAAAATGAGAAAAATCTACTTTAAAGACTAGTTATGATGTTCAGCTCTCTCTAACTCTCTGCCTCTAACACATAGTACTGTGTAAGACACGATTAGAAAGTAGTTAAAGATTAGTCTAAAAAGCACCCAAAGCCAGCTGCAAGTTATTAGTATTCTGATCTCTAAAAGATAGACAATTTATAATAAAGAGACCATTCATATGTCAGCAGACAGTTTTGAGAAATAAAACTAAAAATCAGCTATTAAAATAAAGTAAAGGCAGCAACTTTGAATCTGTCAACTGAAACTACCACCAGATATTAAGCAAATACACAAACACAAAATCAATCCCGGGTTAAAAACCTGCAAAAGAACAATGCTGATCAGCTTAAAATAAAGGCTGGAAATGAAATAACAAGAAAGTAAATCAAGTTGTACATGTTTCAAAGAAAGAAATGTTGAATGGAAAATAAGGAAATGCTGAACATAAAATACATAAAATACTATACAAGGCTAACATGAACAGGGACCCTCCATTCATATCATCCAAAGAAGACTCAGGGAATTGTAAACTTCAGAACAGCACTGCTTCTATTACTCCATGTGCAGAAAAATACAGTCAAGAGTGCTAGAACAGCACTATAAAAACAGAGTCTTCGAATGCTCTAAAATGATAACAAGTTTATAAAATGCAGCAACTAAAAAGTAACATTAAGCGTATGCAAACACTAGTTTTTATAGGCATCTGAAAGACGGCCTAATGCGTACAGCTAAAACTGAAAAACAACTAATTGTCATGCGTAATTAAGGTTCATAACACGTCATAAGTCTGCGTGGATGAGCTGGAGGTTCTGGTCGTTATGGGCATTGAATCCAGAGTTGGATTATGTCCCCCACGGCCTGCATAAGACGGACAAGTCACCATTTGAACTGACGTGACCCAACAGCTTACGTATCACCGTTAAACTGCCTTTGCTGACCGTAACTTGACCCTCGTTGACCGGAGGTACAGATGATGTGGATGGCTAAACAGATAGCACAGGAACCTCGAGCACCTTGATTCCTAAGTGCCCATGTGGCTCATTTGGCAAAATGACATGTGGAACCTTGAGATTAACAAAAAGGTTGCGGGATCATCAGATGGCTGCGGAATCAGCAGATGGCTGCGGAATGCCTGTAAATATGTCAAAATCTAAACAAAACAGTCACACATTAGCAAAATTCCTTAATCATGCTTAAAGTCATATAATGTAATGATCTGGGTTGGTTTGCAAGGAAAATGAGGCAAAAGTGAGAGATGAATGAGGGAAAACTGTAAGTAATGGTGGATAATCAAGTGTAAAGTAGAGGCTCTACATACCCCCACTACGAGGGCATTGCATGTCCTCATGCAATCAAAAATATTGCTCAGTCCACCTGCTGGGATGCCTCTGCCAAGACATCCAACCTTCTCTTCTTTCTCTGTGTGGCCACATTGACTCTTGGTCTTTTCATCAAACACCTGAATTTCAGATTGATTAAAGCTCTGTTTAATTTTCTGCATCTCTTCTTGAGCTTTTTGTTTTCCTTTTGCCACAGGCCCATATGAAGCATGGTGTTATCTTGGACCATCTTGTCCACATTGCCCTGTATCTTCAGTTTTTCATTTTCTTGTTTGATGTGGCGATTTAGTACCTCTAGCTCAAATATTTCCTGCTTCAGTGATTGGACTTGCTGCTCCAAGGGTTGAGCAGTGCTTGGCCCAGCCACTGCTTGTTCTAGCGTCTCCAGGTAATTATAAACTTTCTGTTGATCAGGGTCAACCTCTGGTGACCGCCTTGGGCTAGGTTCATACTGAAATTCGGATCCATGTTCAAATTCAGGCTCATGCTCAAAAGGACTTTCCTCACGTGGAGGACTGGTCTCAACATACTCAGCGTGTGGAGAACTTTTCTCAAAGTCAGGTTTTGTAGCACCTTTTTGAGGTGTGCTCAAGTCAATGAAGACTGACTTTTTGTTCTCTGTGGCCCCCTTTTTGTTTTGTAATCTGCTGCTCCTTCTCACGGAGGTGGTACTCTGTTTTTCTTTTTGTACTTTTTGCTTTTGTTTTTCCACCTTCTTGGAAAGGGCAGTTTCATGGAGTTTGGTCATTCTTTGTGCTAAGGGCTGAGTATCTTCTTCACTAGAGTTCTCAGGAGTAGCGTAAGTTTCTTGAGCTACAGCTTTGCCTTTATCTTTCTTTTGTTTCATTCTACTCTCTCTTCTCTTTTGAGCAACTTCTTGGGCAAGTTCTGAAAGGGTTTCTGTGATGATTCCTTGAGCTGTTTGATCAGTGTCCACAGCAGGCTCAGGATCAATTTCATGTTTAGAATGATGTACATCAGTTTCTTCTTCAATCTGTTCTTGGACAGTTTCCTCTTGGACAACAATTTCAGGGGTAGCCTCTTTTCTTTTTCTTCTACTTTTTCTAGGCACAGAGGTTTCTCCCGCTTCTTCAAAATGGTTTCTCACAAGAAATTTCTCCCAGGTATCTCTTTTTGCTTTCAACTGTTGGTCTTGTACTGATCGGTTTTTAAACCATCTTTCTCCAGTTTGTGGGAGTGAAGTGGTCTGTGCTATGCTGCTCTCAGTGACTGTAAACTTCAGGTCCCCTATCTCCACTTGATTGTCTTTATCTCTGAAGGAACGTGCAAAGGCCTTCGTAACCTCTTTGTGGTAACCTCTGAATTTCTGGATGCATTGGAGCCAGTTTGCTTTCTGCAAAGCGTCTTTAACTTGAGGATATCCCTCCAGAAATTTTGAACCCTCGGGTTCTACTCTCAAGAGTTTACCCATTGGCTCTACGGCTCTGTTCTTAAAACTTTTGGAAAAGGGAGGTTACACGGCTTCAACAGTGGCCTTAACACAGTGAATTTACGGCTCTGTTCTAAATCAAAAGGCTACACGGCTTCAACAGTGGCCTTAACACCGTAAATTGACGGCTCTAATGTAACAGCCGTAACACTGATAACCAGAATTAGCAGAGAGGGAGACGTAAAACAGAGTATGGCTAAGGTAGCAGCGTAGTGAGCACAGCGGAATAAGGGAAATATGGAAATGAAACAGCGTGAATGGAATGATATGAGCGTATGAGAGTTATGAAATGATGGGTAGAAACGGTTAGGTCCTTAGGCTTCGGTCATAGGTTTACACTTGGCTGCGGGATTATGACTTAGAGAGATGTAGTACAGTAGTCTACGTCACTTAGTTACGAAAACCTTAATGGAGGAGCAGCCGCAACTGAGTTTCAAAATCGTGATGAATCATGACCGATGAGTGGGGAGAATACGTGGATTTTTGGTCGAATGATGGGAAAGATTGGTAATCATTACATTAAATGGCAAGAAACATAACCCCGGAAACTTTGCAAAATGAGATAACCGTAAGTTTAGGATTTAGATCATACCTCAGATTCACGCTTGGATTGCCTTTGATCATTTTCCACTAACCCTTCATTGTTTTATTGTTGTTGCATGACTCTTTTCCACTTATTGTTGATGACTTCTGAACTGTAAATTTCTTTTCAAACAGACTGTGTTTTTTTTATGCAGGTGCAGAGAGCTGCGGAATCGTTAGGTGGCTGCAGAATCTCCAGATGGCTGCGGAATCTGCAGTGGTACCCTCCGGCTGCACAAAATAACTTTAGTTGTCTAAAAAAAAAATGACTTTATTGATGGAATGAAATGTAATGAATGGATTAATGAATGGATGGATGGATGGAAAGAAATGAGGTGAGGTGAGAGTGATTAAATGAATGAGATAGTGAATGAGGTGGATGAAATGGCAAAATGAGATGGAAGAAGAGAGAGAGATTTTTTTTTTTTTGGAAAACATGAGGTGTTAGGTGACCCTGATTTTCACCTCAGGTTTTCTGCATGAGACTGCCAATCAGAGATTGGTTTTCAAGCTCATACATTTATTTTTTTCTTTTTTTTTTCCTTTTTTTTTTTCTTTTTTCTTTTTTTTTTTTCAAAAACCAAAGATTAGGCTGATGGAGGAGAAGAATCCTTCTCCACCAACCTGATTGCAGAATCTTCCTTAAACAACTTGACAAACTCTTCTTTTGAGAATGGCTTTTGATAGATTTTCAAATGGTGGCCATTCACAATAAGAGGAGTATGAAATTCATCAATAGTTTTCACTCGAACTGCTCCATTGCTAAAGACTTCATCAATCTCATATGGCCCAAGCCAATGAGTTTGAAACTTTCCTTTGAAGTCTTTGAACTTTGAATCAAACAATAGAGCCCAATCTCCTTTCTGAAACTTTCTTTCTTTGATATGACGATCATGCCATTTAGATCTTTGGTGCTGAACTAGATCGGTCCTTAGAATTGCATCTTGTCTTATTTCATCTAGCTCATTTAGCTGGTCCATTCTGTGTCTTTGAGCTTCTGAGAGGCTCATTCCCAATTAGACTGCCATCTTGAAGGTCTTGATTTGGAACTCAATGGGGAGCAGGACTTCCTTCCCATAAACAAGTTCATAGGGAGAATGTCCTATTGTGTTCTTCCATGTAGTCCTATAGGCCCATAAGGCTTCAGGGAGCCTTTCCGCCCAATCTCTTCTATGAAGATGAACAGTCCTGGTGATAATGCCTTCAAGAACTTTATTGGTAGATTCCACTTGGCCATTGGATTGCGGATGGTAGGGAGTGGATGTTCTGTGCTTGATCTTATATTCCTCCATCAGCTTCTCCATCAATTTAGATGTAAACTGGCTGCCCTGATCTGTCACAATTTCCCTTGGGACACCAAAACGAGTGAAAATATCCTCAAAAAGAAATTGAACCACTGAATTTTCAGTGGCAGAAGGCAATGCTTTTGCTTCTACCCACTTAGAAACATAATCAGTACAAACCAGTATATACTTCTTTTGCTTTGATGGTGGATTAATTGGTCCAACGAAATCTAGAGCCCATTTCTCAAAGGGTTCGATGCATACCTGAGGCTGTAGAGGCATTTCATTTGAAGGAGTTGGTTTCCCAACTCTTTGGCAGCTGTCACACCTTCTAACATACTGCTTTGCACCTTTAAAGAGAGAAGGCCAATAATATCCTAGAGAAAGGATTTTATAGGCTGTCCTCTTGTCAGCAAAGTGCCCGCCGCATGGTTCATCATGACATGCCTTAAGGATGTCAGGCATTTCATCTTCCCGAACACACCTTCTGATTATACAATCTGGCCCTGTTTTGAACAATTCATTAGAAATCCAAGAATAATGTGCACTCTCCTGAATGATTTTCCTTTTTTCATTAGGAAATAAGTGTAAAGGAAGCTTCCCTGTAACAAGATAATTAGCGATATCTGCATACCAAGGAGTCTTGGTAGTCACTGCAAACAAGTATTCATCTGGAAACTTATCTTCTACTGGAGAATCCTCATTAGTGTTTTGGATTCTAGACAAGAAATCAGCTATTGTGTTTTGTTTTCCAGGTCTATCTAACACAATAATGTTGAATTCTTGTAAAAGCAAAAGCCATCTTGTAACTCTACCATTAGTGACAAGTTTGTTCATTAAATATCTTATGGCAGAGTGATCAGTATGGACAAAGGTTTCATAGCCGGTTATGTAGTGTCTAAACTTGTTGATTGCATGTACCACAGCTAAGAACTCTTTTTCTGTAACAGTATAATTTAACTCAGTGGGAGTCAAATTCTTACTTGTGTAATAAATGGCATAAGGGATCAAATCCTTTTGTCCCAAAACAGCTCCTAGAGCTGTATTTGAAGCATCAGTAGAAATGTGGAAAGGGAGTTTCCAATTTTGCCCCCTTAAGATGGGCGCTTCAGATATTCTAGTCTTTAAAGCTTCAAAGGCAGATTGACACTCAGGATCCCATTTGAACTCACAGTTCTTGGTAAGCAATTTGAAAAGAGGGGATGCTATCTTAGTGAAATTTTCAATAAATCTTCTGTAATACCCAGTGAACCCAAGAAAACTTCTAACATCCTTCTGGCAATTTGGAATAGGTAACTTAGAGATGACTTCAACTTTGGATCTATCAACCTTAATCCCATCTCCTGAAATATGATGTCCTAAAACAATCCCTTCAGTAAACATCATAAAACACTTTTCATGACTTAAAGAAAGATTTGTTTCCTTACATCTTACCAGTACTTTTTCCAAATTTTCCAAAGCTTCTTCAAATGTATTACCATAAACTGTGAAATCGTCCATGTATACCTCTACACAATCATGAATCAGATCTGAAAAGATTCCTAATACAGCCCTTTGAAATGTAGCGGGTGCATTGCACAATCCAAAAGGGAGTATTCGGTAGGCAAAAGTTCCCCAAGGACAAGTAAATGTGGTTTTGTCTTGATCTTCAGGTGCTACCTGAATTTGATTATACCCACTAAAACCATCCAAGAATGAGAAATACTTTTTACCTGCTAAAGTGTCTAGTACCTGATCAATAAAAGGTAGAGGGAAATGATCCTTTAAGGTTGCCTTGTTCAATTCTCGATAATCAATGCAAACTCTCCATTTACCATTCTTTTTGGGCACTATAACCAAGGGAGAAACCCATTGGCTATCTGAAATGGGGTAAATGAAGTTTACCTTGAGCAATTTCTGGAGTTCTTCTTTCACGATTTCCCTAAGGTTTGGATTCATCCTTTTTTGTGGTTGCCTAATAGTTCTGCTATTTTCTTCAATATAGATGTGATGAATACAAGTCTTAGGATCGATTCCTTTCATGTCAGTGTATTCCCATGCAAAGGCAGTGGAATGTTTTTGCAACAGTTTAGTTAATTCTTCTTGTTGTGGTCTTCCCAAGTTTTTGTTAATGTTCAATGTTTTTCCTGGAAGGATTTCAACTGTAGAACTACCAAACTCTTCCATTGAGAAGAGAGACATCTGTCTAGAGGAGAGATATTCAATATCTGCATCTATCTGGAAATGTGTAGAGTCATATTCTAGAGATACTTCAAAATTTTCTAATGTATTTAGAATTTGACTATCCTCACTGATCTCAGAGATGGTTAGAACAGGTTGAATAGTATCTTCATCCTCTACCCATTCATCTTCTCCTATTTCCGTTATAGCTTTTGCTGGGGGATACAAGTTGAATTTCTTGGTGGAATTACCATCTGATATATACATGTCCCCAGACCTACAGCTTATGAAAGCATCAGCTGTGGCCAGCCAAGGTCTTCCTAAAATAAGAGGATGTCCTCCTAGATTATTCTTGGGAGTTAAAATCATAAAATCAACTGGATATTCCCAAGAATCTAGAGAGACTGGAATATCTTCCAATACACCATCAGGTTTAATGATTGATCTATCTGCAAGCTGCAGCAAAGTAGGTGTAAAGAGAAGGTTAGGAAGCTTTAACTGATCCATGGTCTGTCTACTCATGATGTTGATCGCGGCTCCTAAGTCAATCAAAGTATTTGGGATTTCAACCCCATTAATATGAGTTTTGACAATAGGGCTACCGGGATCTACATATTTTTGCATGGTAATCTTGCCCATCATTATGTCTGCAATTTTTCCAACTAGATGTATCCTTTTAGTATCTCTGGTTCTTTTTCCTGTTTTCTTCAAACTCAACTCCTTTATTGTCTTCGCTAGAATGGGAATTTCTTTAATGGCTTGTAACAAGGGGATCTTGATACAGACATTCTTCAATTCATCTAGGAAACTATAGTCAGGCACCCATATCTGTTTTTCCACTCCTTTGTCAATTTGCAATCTTTCAGGAAAAGGAGGTGTAGCTACAGGTGTAGGTTGCTCAACTATGGGAGTTGTAGAGGTTGATTCTTTTTCTTTTTGAATATTTTGGTTTTGAAGTGATACTTCAGAACCTTTATTGACTTTGAGAGATTCCTCCTCAGAAATGCTTGGTTGTTGAACACTTGTGGAAGGTTGATCTAAGATTCTACCTGATCTGAGTTGTACTTCATTGAGAGGAACAACCATATAGGTAGGGAATGGTTGACCTTCCATCATGTAAGCATTTTGAGGGTTCCTATTATTTGGATTTGGTAATGGCTGAGAGGGAAGTTGATTTGATTTCTGCTGTGATTGAAGTGATAATTGAGAATTTTGATTTTGTGGAGGAGGTTGTTGTTGTTGGGGGTATGGCAATGATAGTTGTTGACCTTGGTTTGGAAGTTGTGGAGCTTGCTGATTCTGAAATGATGGAGGATATTGATAGAATTGAGCAAATCTCCCATAAGGATTTTGCATGCTTTGCATCCATGCTTGGAAAGCATTTTGAGGTTGAGGCCAAGGTTGTTGCCAAGGATTCCAATTTGGTTGGGATTGAGAATTCATAGAGTTGTTAAACCCTTGATTCTGTTGTCCTTGCCAAGGTCTCCTTGCAATAAAACAGAGAGATTCAAGTGTATCTGGATCCTCTTGAAAGACTGCTTTGAGGCCAGGAATTGAAGGACAATCCTTGGTCTCATGAGTTTCTGAGCAAATTACACATGTTTCTACAACGTGTGCATCTAAGGGACATTCCCTTAAAGCATGTTTCTTTCTACATTTCGGGCAAAAGATAGCCAAAGCCTCAGCTTCTGCTTTTTGTTTATTGTGAATCTTAAGGGTATCAAGTTGTTCACTAAGACTCCCTAAGATGTCAGTTTTAAATTCATCAAGCATACTGCCGATTTCAGCCCTACTCACTGATCCTGTTGCAGATTTATTTTCCCTAAGAAGAGAAGGATCTCTAGGCCCTTTTTGAGTTTTTGATTTGCCCCTTGAGAGATGGATACAAAGTTCTGCTATATCATTGAGAGAAAGTTGAGAAATATCCCCTTTCCCCATCATGTTTAAGATGTCTATCCATTCATCCCTAATGGCTTTTAATAAGAGGGCTTTTAAGGTCTCTTCATCCAAGGTATTCATTTTTGCTCTTTTCAAGTTATATTGAAATCTTTCAAGTAAATCTTCTAGGCTCTCATCTTCTTTTTGTATCATTTTAAAAACCTCGTCCTTGTGATTAGTAGGCATACAATAGTCCAAATACCTATCCAAAAATGTCTGTTTCATCTCATCCCAAGTCCTAATGGATTGAGTGAGTAACCCCATGAACCATTTCAAGGCTTGATCCTTCAATGTTGAAGGGAACAACTTGAGTTTCTGAGAGTCATCCAGGTAGTCATAAGTTCGACATACCACTTCAAACTCAAATAAAAATGTTTCAGGGTCCTCAGTCCTTAACCCATGGAAGTTAGGGAGGACAGATGGTGATATGTTTTTCATGGTGGCTCGGGAATCTTCATTAACAATGGGAAACCCAAATGAATTATCCCCATCTCTATTTCCTCCTCCAAGGGGACCTCTACCTCCATTATTGTTATTGTTGTTTCCTCCTCCTCCTCTACCTCTACCTCTACCTCCTCCTTCTTCCTCTACCATGATGATTCTCCTAGGGATTTCAAAATCTTCTGGTTCCTCTACAAAAGGTGAATGAGAAGAGATTTCTCCTTCTTCTTCAGATGATTCCAATTCCTCAATTACAATTGGTCTTCCTGTAGGAGAAAGAGAAGAGTCTCTTCCTGGTTCAAACTCAATAGAAGGTGTAGGAGAGTCAACTCTTGGCTCTTGAATTCCAGGAATTCTAGGACTAGGAGTTTCAGTTGGAGATAAGGGGGGTGTCTCTTGTCTATCCCTTGAAGCAGATGGACTTGTAAAAATTGAACTTCGAGCTCTAGCTAAAAACCTTCCTCTAGAATCTCTAGCTCTATGCATGTCATTTTTTATTATTTTTCTTCAAGTCAAGTTAATAGTTCTTTTTCTGATCTTCCAGTTCACTCTAAGTGCAAGAAGAGAGCATACTCAAGAAACTACCAAATCAATAACTTTCTCTTTTCTGATCCTCCAGATCATCTTGCAGTGCAAGAGGAGAGCATACTACGATAGGTTATCAACTTCTTTCCTTGAAATTTTTTTATGTTTTTTTTTCTAAGAATATGGCTACTTAATTTCACTTCCCCAGCAACGGCGCCAAAATGTTTAGTCAATTTAGTGTTTCTAAATTGATGTCATTAATTGTCAACCCGGGGCTCGTAAGCTGATGAAGTGAATGTGTACTATATGTACTTAAGCAACCTCTTAGATCTTTTTGTCGTTTGGGGTGTTGTTTGTGATTAATTTATCTTCCTAAGATGGAGTGGTGATTTATAAACAGATGAGTGATGGTGTGTGTAAGGTGAATTCTAGATTAGTGAGGGTGTGTGATCAGTGGTTTCTAACTACTTGCTGAAAAGGAAAAGCTTGAAGGAAATAAATAACTTGAAAGCAAAGAACCACTTTCTAATGGCATTAGACACCATTCATGCTGGTGCAAATAAAAGGTAAGAAAATCACTTAAAAGACCAATGATAAAGTTTATCTCTTCCTAACTCTCTGCCTCTAACACATAGTACTGTGTAAGACACGATTAGGAAGTAGCTAAAGATAAGTCTAAGAAATGATAAAAAAATGAGAAAAATCTACTTTAAAGACTAGTTATGATGTTCAGCTCTCTCTAACTCTCTGCCTCTAACACATAGTACTGTGTAAGACACGATTAGAAAGTAGTTAAATATTAGTCTAAAAAGCACCCAAAGCCAGCTGCAAGTTATTAGTATTCTGATCTCTAAAAGATAGACAATTTATAATAAAGAGACCATTCATATGTCAGCAGACAGTTTTGAGAAATAAAACTAAAAATCAGCTATGAAAATAAAGTAAAGGCAGAAACTTTGAATCTGTCAACTGAAACTACCACTAGATATTAAGCAAATACACAAACACAAAATCAATCCCGGGTTAAAAACCTGCAAAAGAACAATGCTGATCAGCTTAAAATAAAGGCTGGAAATGAAATAACAAGAAAGTAAATCAAGCTGTACATGTTTCAAAGAAAGAAATGTTGAATGGAAAATAAGGAAATGTTGAACATAAAATACATAAAATACTATACAAGGCTAACATGAACAGGGGCCCTCCATTCATATCATCCAAAGAAGACTCAGGGAATTGTAAACTTCAGAACAGCATTGCTTCTATTACTCCATGTGCAGAAAAATACAATCAAGAGTGCTAGAACAGCACTATAAAAACAGAGTCTTCGAATGCTCTAAAATGATAACAAGTTTATAAAATGCAGCAACTAAAAAGTAACATTAAGCGTATGCAAACGCTAGTTTTTATAGGCATCTGAAAGACGGCCTAATGCGTACAGCTAAAACTGAAAAACAACTAACTGTCATGCGTAATTAAGGTTCATAACACGTCATAAGTCTGCGTGGATGAGCTGGAGGTTCTGGTCGTTATGGGCATTGAATCCAGAGTTGGATTATGTCCCCCACGGCCTGCATAAGACGGACAAGTCACCGTTTGAACTGACGTGACCCAACAGCTTACGTATCACCGTTAAGCTGTCTTTGTTGACCGTAACTTGACCCTCGTTGACCGGAAGTACAGATAACGTGGATGGCTGAACAGATAGCACAGGAACCTCGAGCACCTTGATTCCTAAGTGCCCATGTGGCTCATTTGGCAAAATGACACGTGGAACCTTGAGATTAACAAAAAGGCTGCGGGATCATCAGATGGCTGCGGAATCAGCAGATGGCTGCGGAATGCCTGTAAATATGTCAAAATCTAAACAAAACAGTCACACATTAGAAAAATTCCTTAATCATGCTTAAAGTCATATAATGTAATGATCTGGGTTGGTTTGCAAGGAAAATGAGGCAAAAGTGAGAGATGAATGAGGGAAAACTGTAAGTAATGGTGGATAATCAAGTGTGAAGTAGAGGCTCTACAAGTGTTTATATGTATATATGTATTTATGTATGTCATTGTTTGGCAGGATAATGATTGTTTAATGCTAATATTTATATGTATATATATGTATGTATGTATGTTGTTGTATGACAGGGTCATTAGGAATCATTCTTGTGGAGGAATGATTTCTTACTCAAGTGAATGACATGAAGAAGTTCCTAGTTTATGAGGAATCAAGTGGGAAGAGTAGTCATGACAAATCTACGAGGTCGGTATCATGTGGTTATGATTTGATATTATGTGATTATATTATGTCTATGTTATGGATAGGTTATACTAGAGGATACATCAGCATAATGAAAGCAATATGATCTGCGACATGCTAGGATAAGCATGGATGGCGAAGAGACACTGGAATCAAGGTTTCTTGGTAGAGACAATGTGGTTTTGGATGTGCAGTGCTACTGTTGTGCATATTGTATATTCAATGATTGTACCTATGGTGTTGAGTTCCTGTTGTATAGATGGTGTTAATTTCAAATCCCTGTGTGTTAGTTAAGGAAGTGGAACTGACAGAACACAATAACACAAACCTTCTAGACCTACTGCAGGACCCCCAAGAGCCATCCAAACCTTCAACATCACTAGCCCTTAAGACAAGCTAAGTTTTACTGCATTAATCCCCCAGTCGCTCCCATGACATGGGCATGAGTGAGGTTTAGGAACCTTGAGTCTCTCCCACAACATGAGTGTTGGGAGCGAGATCCCCCAAGGGCAGTTTTGGGGCTAAAAGCCCATGTTTAAGTCAATTTTTGTAATATAATTCTAAGGACTCTGCATTTTGTGGTTGCGGAGCGCAAAGGTGTTATGCGTCAAAAAGGGTAGTCTACCCTAAGTTTTGTAAAGTAAAGTCGGATGTAAGAGATCTACCCATGGTTCGCAGACCATGGAATTTTATAAAAAGAGCTAAGCTCTAGGGACATAGAATGACACACGATGTAATAAAGTCATAGTTTTGGAGCAAGAAGTCTAAGTCTTGGGTCATAGTGTAGGTAAAGGCTCTACAGCTGAGTGCGCAAAGGCCTAGGGTAGAAGTTTGCAGCTGAGTGCACAGAGGCCTAGGGTAGAAGTCCGCAGCTAAGTGTGTGGACCCCTACAGCTGTGTGTGCAGGGCGAATAGAAGTTGTAACACTTGGAAGGTATTAATAAAAGGAGATATTCTGCAATTTTTGTGTCTTTTTTCTATTGATGTGTTGTATATTTTATGTCTTAATTTCCTTTATTATGCTTATATGATGCGTGAATGAATGCAATTGCATTGAATAATTGAACGCAATTATGAATATCTACTTACGCGGTGTTAACTTTAAGTATTTTATGAGATAAGCAAATCACTTAGACTAATTGGGGAATCTGCACGACACGTTGCCATAGTAGCGCGAAAGTACCTGAGTAGCAGGTTAGGGTTGTGCGAAGGTCGATCATACCCTTTTGCAGTGGTAAAGAAGAATGGAAAAGAGGGCTCATCTTGCAAGGCCTAGAAAGAAGCAACCTGCGTGAAGGCATGGATAGAAGGAATCAAACGACATCACAACCATCTCAAAGTGCGGAAACTTGGTTCCAGCATCCCCCCATATTACTTCGGGTGAAACTTTGGTCTGCACTTCGTGGGCTGATGCCGAAATGGCCAATAGTGTAGGGATTTGTTTGGATAATTAATGTTGAACCTGGGTCAGGACCCCTCAAGCCAACAAATGGTTTTGTTGCGGGACCAACATCTGCATAAGAGATGTGTGATGTCATATCACTGGAATCTAACTAAGAAGGAGATTGGAGACTGGTTGGATAGAAAGATACACGAAGCTATAGCGCATGAGAACAGAAACCCGCGATTGGCAAAGGAACAATGGTTGGACAAATACCTGTATACAGAGATCCACGAGATCTTTTTCTGCTCCTTCCCTATTGAGCTATACGAGTGGATCGTGAAGCTAGCAGATAGTCAAGGAAGGTGGAAACTTGATGGTCCTATTGTGTGGACCCTAGAGCTAGTGGCGAAGGTTGGAAGCATCGGAGGATAATATTGCCCACGTTGTCAATCATTGGCTCGATCGCGTCATAGGAAGATTTGTGAATGAATTCGCGATCGATATCTCAGTTAGCTACAACGAGCTGGAGTGGATCTTTTTCAAAGGACCGCGAGGTAAGTACATAAAATCTTTGAATACCTGGATTAAAATGCTATTGTGTGAAAAACGGGTTATGCAACTACCTTGATGTTCGGGACTACGCGAAGCGGAAAAACTTACAGGAACGAAGGAAAAAGGGGTCCAGAGTATAGTCCATTGATTTCTCCTCCGTGAGGTGATGAGAAGGAAATAGCGAAGGTTTCTCCGTGAAGTGCTATTTAGTTAATAAGACAAGGATTCCCGTGAATACCACCTCTGCCCACACCACCTCCAACTTCACCGCCATCACCTCCAACTTCACTTGTACCACCTCCACCTCCACTGCAGTTCAATATGGAAAATACAGTGAAGCTGCCTTTGCTCAAAGGCTTGGGAAATGAGGACCCGGACCAATTTTGGTTCGTTGTGAGGGCTATATGGGAAGCTCAAGGTTTTACATATGATCATATAAAGAAGGTGATGCTGGTTAGTGCTTTGCAAGATCGTAGGCTAACCTGATATATTAAATACTCTAATGATAACCCAAATGCTGGAGCAGCAGACATCCAGGCAGCACTGACTAGAGAATTTAGTAGGCCTAAATCTGAGGCGCAATTGATTGTGGGATTCAAAGAGATCATGATGCAACCAGGCGAGACACCTTGGGAACTAGATCAGAGGTTGAAGTGTACAATCCGCAAAGCCAACATGAATTTGATAAATGGACAACATCGCGAGTGGTTTGTAGCTTCGCTACTACCACACTTAAGGAATGCGTTGTCGCAGCAGAAGATAACAACTCAGGCAGAGGCCTTGGAGATTGCCATGAGACAACATGAAAAATTCGATGCAAGATCCAAATCTAGGAGTTCAACAGATCCATGTGCAATTGAAGAATCTGTGCCTTGAGATGCAAACTCTGAAGCACGACAGGACGGTTCGACCAGAGGTGCGTGAGGAGGTATGGTGCTTGGAATGCAGGAGTCAGGGTCATGACAAAGACCATTGCCCAGTCTTTGCAAACTATATTGCAAGAGGAGGACCGATGCCTTTAAAGCCAGAAGCTCAAGCAGGACCTAGCGTGGGGCTTGTATTATGGTGCGCTATCTGTCAAGTAGCCGGAAAACATGCCACATATAACTCTTAATTGCTACAGGAGTTTGTACAGGGATCGCAACAATTGTTCTGCAACTTTTGTAGGTCAGTAGGACATGATGAGCGTACTTGCAGGAGCTATTAATTGATGATGGATAGAACTCCTGCCTATAGGGTTCAGGCCGAAACACGGTCCCTTGACCAAAGCTCAGGGATGGCGCGACTAGGATTTCAGGGGCGCGGAAGAGGCCGAGGCGAAGGAGGACCTGGTAGAGGT
The DNA here is from genome assembly GCA_031772625.1 of Pinus tabuliformis. NCBI lineage: Eukaryota > Viridiplantae > Streptophyta > Pinopsida > Pinales > Pinaceae > Pinus > Pinus tabuliformis. Next base: position 660,459,807 of record CM062810.1, on the reverse strand, counting down.
CAAGGACAGTTGATTTGCTACATTTGCGAAGGACTAGGACATTATGCCCACGATTGCACTAATCCAATGCATTCATCGTGCAAATATTGCACGATGTTTGATCATAAAATAGAGGATTGTCATACGTTGATAGCTAGGATACGTGACAAAGGGGCGCTACCACCTCCGCCGAATCAGAACCCGTAGATGATGAGGTCTGAGCCGTGAAAGGAAGATCCAAATGTAAATATAGTGTTAAGGAGTGGAATCGCGATAGGAGGTGACAAAGGGAAACAGCCAGAAGACAGTGCGTAGGTCCACAAAGCTCTGGCAAAGGAAGCTGAATTCGACTTGGAGAGCGCATGTGAAACCTTCATGGAAGCTAAGAAGAGCTTCGCTAAGGCCTCCACCTCAGGAAGCAAGGATAAGCCTGAGCAGGAGATGGACCCCTCTATGCTCACAACTTTCCTAAAGACCTATATGAATTTTCTGTGCGATAATAATGCTGTGAAAGGGTTAAAGGAGCTCATCAATAGATGCGCTGGAACCGCACTAGGTGAGCCGCGCATAGTACGAAATATTGGCAAGCATAAAACAAGGACGGGACGGGAAATGAGACTGACCATGCAAATAGGAGAGTATGAAATGGATCAGGTTATTTTGGACCTGGGGTCAAATGTGAACGTCCTACCGAAAAAGGCTTGGGAGTGAATGGGGAGACCTACGCTGCAATGGTCTCTGATTCAGCTAAAGATGGAGAATCAGCAGAAGATCATCCCCATGGGGCAGCTGTAGGGGGTGACTATGGATATTGAGGGAGTGAGCGCGCTGGTTGACTTTGAAGTAATAGAGATAGTGGATGATAGCAATCCCTATCCTATGCTCTTCAGAATTGACTGGGCTACTGATATGAACAGGGTAATCAATCTGAAGAAGCGAAAGATGATCTTTGAGAAAAAATCGTTGCGCGTAGTAGTACCCCTTGATCTTGCTGAAGGATGGCGCTATACAGAACCAGTTCGTGATTATGAAATTCATGACAATCTAGACTGTATCTATAAGATAACAGCGCGAGACCAAGATTCAGTGAACCCCACCGCAGATGAACGAATTACATGGGATCGTGAGAGTTCCTGCACTTTGGACTCTAATGAAGAAATATAACGTTGGCAGAATCGGTTACATGAAGTAACTACGCTAAATTGCAACATGATGACCTGATCGTTGCGTTGTATGTCCTCAAAGGTAACAAATCTGCCTATTTATGATGGTCTGAATGAGGTAGATATCTTTTTGGATGCATTTGAAAGGGAGGTATCGGGAAAGCAGCACTTCCAAGCATTGGACTGGGCACTGCGCGCTACACCCGCAAGATGGTGGGGTATGCATAAGGGAAGCTTTGATGATTGGCGCAAATGTAGGAGGATGATGAGAACTCGGTTCGGGAAGCCGAAGATGCGAATGACAGACAAGTATGATGGGTAGGATGATCCGCGCATGCATTTGGCCAAATGGGCCCAGGCTTATGGAGAAAATCCCCAACCTAAATGGGGTTGCTTTCAGTACACCGTGATGTCGTTTGGGTTGAATAATGAGCGTGCGATCTTCTCGCGTGTAGTTGTTTTCGCATTCGAGGAATTTATTCATAAGTTCCTAGAGGTATATTTTGATGACTGGATTGTATTTGGGTTGGTTAAATGCCATGTAGCAAGCTTTCCCCTGATGCTGGATACATGTCAAAGATACCAGATCACGCTCAATCTCAAGAAGTGTTTGTTTTGTGTTCCTTTTGGGAACCTGTTGGGGCATGTGGTTTGCAAACAAGGACTGATGGTAGATCCTGCAAATATAGCAGTGATATTGAACTTGGAAGCACCAATGAGTGTCACTAGTAAAAAATGATGAAATTAGTGACTAGCTGACTAAAAATGTTAGTCACCGCAATTATTTCAAGTGAATTACTACTAATTTTGAGCAATTTTAAGTGACCGAACTAAAAATGACTAATTTAGTCTAGGGATAAAATATACAACTAGACAATAAGTGACTAAACTAAAAGTGACTAACTTAAATGACTATTTTAGTTTAGAATTAAAATATATGACTAGATAATAAGTGACAAAATTAATAATGATTAACGTAAATTGCTATTATAGCCCAAGAATAAAAATATGACCAAATAACAAGTACAACAAGGATATGAATTAGTCATTTATGATAGTAATTTTTAATTGTGTCACTTTGGAAATAGAAAATTGCAATTTTGATACCAAAGTGTTACATTTCACTACAGGGGTCTGTGAATCCATCTGCAGTATTAAAATTTAGAGACAAAGGCATCTTTGAATCCATATACAGTGTTAAAATTATGAATACCCTTTTGTCTCTAAAGTTTAACACTGCAGATGGATTCAGAGACCCCCTTCTTTGGATCCATATGCAATGTTAAATTTAGAGACAAAGGGGTCTCTAAGTCCATTTCCAGTGTTAAAATTTAGAGACCCTCATCTGCAATGTTAAAATTTAGGTAGATCGATTCAACAAACCCCTTAAAGGGGTCCATGAATCCATCTATAATACTAAAATTATAACACTTTTATACAATCACTACTAAACCAACATAACATTTGCTATCAAAATGATTAACCACAACACATATTAACATACTCAATATTCTTGTCATAAATAGAAAAAGAAAAAGGAATATGTGTGTGTGTGTGTGTGTTTTAAAATTATAACAATTTTATACAATATAGAGTATAATTTTTATATAATAGTTTTATACTCCCTTTAGAAGGTTGGACAAAAAAGAGAGTTACTCATATAGAAGGGTTTTAAGGTTTAGTAGGAAGTTGTTCCTCGCATATTCTTAGAGACACAACACACTATTTGTTGTGAGGCTTTTGTGGTCTTGTTACATACGATGGTTGATTATTTCACTAGATTCATAAAGAAAATGATTTTATTAATTTGAATTCAATGTATGTTCATTTAAACTTGGCTAATTAATATAAATCTAAATTACTCTAAAGCCATATTATTTTATAAATAATTCTAAAGATACATGCATTACAAAAATGTGCACACAATCTAATAGCACATTCACATTTTTAGAATGTGCACACACTATTATTAAAAAACCATACATACTAACAATTCTTGTGGCTCTTTATGTAGAATAACATGCCATGGCTCCCATATCCAAGTTGAAATCTGAATATCCCTTAGAGAGTATCTATGTGGTTGTTTGAGGGTTACTTCATGCTCCTTGAACTATAGAAGCTTTATTTGGGGCCTAAGGCCCTATTTTCTCCTCCCCTTGAGATAGTACATTCCCCAAGACCCATTCTTATCATGTAAACCATACCAATGGAGACAAAGATCCCCCATAGAGGCCAAATATTCCCTAGAGATGTCTTGTGTGGGAATTCAAATACTTGTTCAAGAAGATTGATCATGGGAAGATTCAAATATGACCCAAACACCTTATGATGCTTCCTTGACCATGGTTAAGGCCCCAAGTGCCATACATGGTGCAACAATCCTCCTAATGATATTAAGGCTAAATTTAGAGGCCCAAGACCCAACTATGACATACAAAACCTTCAAATAGCACGCCTAACATATAACCTAAAGGTTAAATATATTTTAGATAAAATATGTGTGGTGGTTCGAAGCCTTATTCATATAACACCCATAACATACCTAAAAGTTAAATATATTTTAGATAAAATATGTGTGGTGGTTTGAAAACTTATTCATGTAAATTGAAAAATTTTGTTTAGAGACTAAGGATTTTGTTTTCCATTGTAAAGGCCATAAAACCCTCTTATTATATATTATTATTATTAGAATAAAAAATATATTATTATTATTATAATCAAAAGAGAAAAATGGTGAAGAAATTGTTTAAAGGTGTAGAGCTTTTGTGAAATCCGAAATTTTTAGATGTCCAAACTCTAATTTAATTGAGCCCTTGTTCCCGAGTTTAATTTAATTGAGCGCTTGTTCCCGGGTTTAATTTTTGTAGTGAGAAATAGTAGATTTACAATGACATTAATTCCTAGTGCTTGCATAGCTACGATTTAGATGCATACATTTGCATCGACTATGGTTGAAGCAGTTGGTTCATCCTCGGTGTCTGCGTCGATTCCATACAACACCTATGGCTTTGATGCATACATTTGAATCGTCTATGGCTGAAGCTGCGGGTTCATCCTCCTTTTCTGCGTCGATCCCATACAACCCTTCAGCCACAGGTATTTTGAAGTTGGTACTGTTGTCTGCATCGATTCCATACAACCCTTCGACCACAGGGATTTTGAGTCGGTGGAGTACGTGATATTGAAGCTCGATGCCCTTGTGACTTTGGCAAGGAAGGGATCCATTTTTCCCATGGCATTTGGAATTTTCATGATTTGCGATGGAAATGATGCACATTGGTGTAGCTTGCTATGATTTAGACAGGTTTGGAATCATTTTCAGGCCCAATACACTCAGGATCAATATATTTATTTATCATAACTGATTGGCACATACCTTGTATGGACATGATGCTCCAGAGTCCTTTTGTGTCAAGACCATTTGAAAAATTGGGTATTACCTTCAGTGCCCAATCTCCTCATTTTTTGGGTGTTACGATTTCTTCTAGTTTTACTAGGTGAATATCTACTTTGTCTCTTTTTCTTGCCCATAGATATCTAAAATAGAGTTTCTAATTTTTTTTGTTGTGGATTACTTTTAAGCACACATGCCATTGTCATCTAATAAATTGATGTCACTAATAATCTTGATTAATATTAGTGTGACTCCTTTGGATATTCCCCTATTGCACAACTATAGATTATTTTCTCTATCATTTTAAAAAGTCATAATTGGAGCAGTCAATCTCTTTTAGGTGGAAAACTAAAGCTTCATAGAAATTTCAAAATTTTTAACTTGTAAGGCAGTAAAGCGTGAATCCATTTCCTCTTTATCATCACTACTATGATACATGTCTATGGTAGATTTCTATAGATTGATTTCCATTATCGCTTTTAAGCATAATATTCAGTGCTACCCCTATGTACTTTGTTTGTTTCTCTGAGTGAACTGACTATTGCCACTCTAAAGAGAACGTCATCTTCAAACAACATATGAGAAATTTTGAGATATGGGGTTTTAGTTGTGCTGCCTAGTCATCTTCAATGCATGTTTCTGGGTACCTCTATTTTGAGGGTTTCAAGAAAACAATACTGACTTTGTATCTTCTTCTATTGTCTGCTAGTGAGTTTCTATTTTGAGGGTTTCAAGTGAAACTCTCTCTCTCTAGTTTCAATGGTCCCATTGCCACCCTAGCTAGATCTTTCCTTCTTCAGTGGACATCATCTACCACCCTAGAGGATTTGGTTTGCTTATTTCCTAAAGATCTAATAGTATTTTTTTGTATGAAGCTTCGATATCGTGATTATAATTTGGGTTGCAGGGTTATAGTACCTCCAAGGGCTGAGTTGTGCAATCAAGGAAGAAGTTGCTTACTATTCCTAGATCTGATTTATAGGTCTCAAGGTGCCAAGGAGATTTGTAGTGCTAAGGATCGAGTTTCTTAACTTACAGGAGGGTCGAGCTATCTTGTAATTCCAGGGATTAGTGCCAAAAATCATCTTCAGAATTTGGGACTAAACATTGAGGCCAGATTTATTCCAGCTAGTGGGTTGAATCCCTTGTGAAAGGAGCTAATCTGAAGCTACATTTCTAGGCCACTAAATTCCCAGAATTTGTTTTCCAAGTATATATCTCCAACATTGATTGTCCAAGCACTATATTGACCCTAGGGACCACAAATTTCTTCATTTCTAGACTGATATGTATTGTAATTGGCCTAATTTACATGACTGAGTATTATCTGTGTACCTAGGAAATGTATTTCTGCGATCTAGAGCTGGAGTATTCTTATAAAATGACTTTGTGTTGACATTTGTGTTAGCAACCACTTCCTTCCAGGTTCCTCTATATTACCTATGCACTATGCTCTTTTTTATATCTTGTTGTTATGTATTTTTGGGTTTTCATTAATGGAGGCACGATGCTTTAAAAGGTTGTAGCATGCATCTCTTAGTGGAAAAATAATATGTTGGGTTCCCTATAATTTCTATTTATGAGCTAGGTTATTCATGTAATCAGTTTCTTGTTCCTTTCTCCTTATTAATGTGTGACAAACAAGAAAATACTCCTACATCAATCTACTCTCAAAATGTTTGACAAAGACTTTCACTAAAGAAAAACCAACAAACTCAGAAGACACAATGACATTTGGAAGAAATTTTGAGATGGAATATTAGTGGTATTAGATCCATGCTCTTGGTCGGATGTGGGATTAAAACCATGTAATATCGAACTGAAATCAAAAGGCTTAAGGTAACTAGGAAAAATGTTTCTTAAGACAGATACTTTTCTCAAAAATTTGAAGATTATAACAAAACCTTCGTGAAAGTGATAAAGCAAATGGAAGCATGGGTATCCTCAGAAGCAGCAAAGAGAAAGGGAAGTTGCAAACCCAAAGATAAAAGAACAACTAATGACCAGGACTCAAATTCAAAAACTCTTGGGAATCTTGCTCTAAATAAAGAGGCCTGCTATGTTCCCCATACTATAGGGATTGATGGGAAACCAGACATTAATAACCTGCCATCTGGAGATGTGGTTACTGTCAAGATACCTGCATCTAACAGCCATTGTGACACACAATTGATGGGAAACATGAGAAGATCATTTTCAAAATGTGTGGCTAAGATAATTAACAATGTAGAGTCATCTTGTTAATTTTAGATAACAATGGTATGTTCTATGCTTAGCACAATTTACTTCAATTTTCCTTTAGCAGCCCAATAACAATTTCCAATTATTTCCAGTAGCAATCATATTAACCATTAGTCACATTGACAGTAAATGCAGATAGAACATAAAACAAATGAAAAAGACAAGCGAAGATAAGAGGACACCACATTTGGTGGATGCCAGGGGAAAACCCCAATGTTGGGAAAACCCTTTGATTAAATATTCTTATTATTATTCAATAGTTTAGCAGAGAGATAGAGTACAAAAGTCAAATAGACTAGCCCAATACAAAATCAAATCAGCCCTGTCAAATTATGTAGCCAACTGAAATCAAACTTTAGCCCTAACCAGAAAGTCAACTTTAGTCAAAACAACAGTAAAACACCTCCTTTGAAGCTCGGTCAAAGGAAGTCAAATTTGGCCTCCAATAGTGGTCAAAGTCAACCCAAAACAATCACAAAAACGCTGATCAAACTCGATCAACCTGCGATCAAACATGCCTGTAGTCAACACAAATCAAACAGCTCCAAAATCCTCGATCTATGTGCTAGTCAATGCAGCCTAAAGAAACCGAAATTCTTCCCTCAAAACCACAGTCAAAACAGGTCAAAATCTCCTTGGTCAACGTTGGTCTTGGAGTCTGAAATTTGGCCTGTAATTTTCTACCCAGAAAATCATCCTCCTTGCCACATGTGTTAGAAAGAGAGAGAGAGACTGCCCAAGCTGTACGAACCAATATGATGAAGAGAGAGAGAGAGAGAGAGGAATGTATGAGTGATTGAGGTGTGAGGTCTCTTCTATTTAAACACTTCGTTGTGGGTGAAGGGACACATCCATTAGGCTTCTTGAGCCTACATTTAGCTAAGGCTAACCTGAACAATTTTCACATGTGTGGTCATAAATTCAAAATCACACTTTTTCTTGTTTGAATGAGATGATATTTATATCAATCTTGGACCTCTCAAAAAGAGGAATCCAATGCAATCATCATCTCCATCAAATGAGCTTTCCCAAGGTGGAATTTGGCCCTAGTTGCCAATTTTAACACATCTGGATATGAAGGCATTGGAAATAATAAAGGGAACATTCGTTGCACACCAGGACTATAGAGAGGCTTTATATGGGAATAGTTGGATCAGGGCTTGTTAAAGAAGGGACCTGATAGGAAGAAATACTAGGCATATGGGGGTGATTTTGGGAACCTCCCAATGACCTTAATTCTTGCTTAGATGATATAACATGGCTAGATCAAACTCCTCATCCAGTACTCAATGAGATTAAATACGCTCACCAACCAATAAATCTTTCACTGAGGGGAATGGCATTTGATTCAAACATAAGAATTCTGCGGGACTAGAAGATCAACAAATTCTGTTAAATTTTGGGACATGTTCTCTACTTAGTTACTTCACTAATCCATATTATCCCATTTATCAATCCATTTTGATTCCATTAGCAATCACATAACTCATTATCATATAAACAGTAACTAAAGAAAGAACATAAACAATATAATTAGAAGACAAGCCAAGACAAGAGAACACAAGGATATGGCTCAAGCCAGGGAAAAACCCCAAGATGGGGAAAACCCTTTATCAATTCTTCTTATCATTAATATCAAATGTTCAACAAAGAGTGAATACAATAATTCAAAGTCAAAATCACTTGCAAATGTGAATGTTTAATACCACTACCCTTAGACAAGGAGATGGCTCAAAAAAAGTTCCAAATCTGGCATTTTGAGCAAGCTCCAAGGACTATTGACTTCTATGCAATTTTGGTAGGACTGGCTAGGGCATAAACATAGTTTGCTGCAACACCCCATTCACTGCCTTCTATACCTTCTATTGACTGTGGCTTCCCTTCAAACAAAACCTCCAAATACTCGTTTCCCTTAAGCCTTCTTCTAGGCTTCAAAAACCAACTACACAGCCCCCTAAAGAGGCATGACAAACTGCGACTTCCTAGATGTAGATTCTCGACCTCAAAAATAGGGTACATAAGGCCTGTGGCATGGTTGTAGATGACCCAAAGAAGTGCAGATTTCATTTAGGAGAGATTCACCATAAAAATCATGCCCAAAACATCCTTAGACCAGCCTTTATACACAACGAAAACTTCATCTCAAACCTCAGACCTGTAATAGAAGATAAGAAAGCTTAGAACAATCCACACAAAGGCCCAGACTTGTCCCTAGGAGGCTCGGCCTTCTAGCTAAGGAATTTAGCCCATCAAACAACCTTGCCAAGAAAATAACCTAGCCCTTCCTCCTTCGCTAGAAACACCATCCTCCTGCGGCTATTTCAGAGAGTAAATAATGTGTGTGAGATGATCAAATGATGTTGGAGGACACTCCCTTTTATAGGAGGTGGAGAGGGGTTTCGCTTGTAAAATTATCCCCAAGCCGACCTTGATAAATTACACATGAGGGGGCTTAATTTCAAAAATATATTTTTCCTCATTCAAATATAGTGATCTTTAGGTCAATTTTGGTCCTCTCGAAAATAGGAATTCAATGCCACAATTATCTTCATTGAAGGAGCTGCCCAAAGTGGAATTTGGCCCTAGTTTCCAATTTCAACACTCCCTCTCAACTAGGGAGAGTTCCACATGCCAATTCATCGTGCCATCCTATCATCATGAACCATCTATGCATCTCGCCTCATCTTTGTTGAACACTGATATAGATAATGAAGAAGAATTGATCGAGAGTGAGTCACAAGACCTTGCCACTCTCCACTAACAAAAGTCAGTCCACATAACCAGGGGTCGAACCCCAGTCGGACTTGATCCCAAGTGATCAAGTTGTTGAACATCACGCATCCTAGACATAGGGAGTACGACAGTACACGATGTGTCCATCGGTAGTGCTATGGTCCCTATCCACTTTTCCCAACTCATTGGCCATATGAGAGGTACTTCCCATGTGTCCCAGACTACATGGGTAGGATGACACTGGAGCAATAGTAGGGAAAGAATAAACCCTGCTCACAACCACACGTAGGGAAAGGATGAACCACATCCTATAGTCACATATCACAACCATCATAGGGAAAGGATAAACCACATCCTATAGTCACATATCACAACCATCATAGGGAAAGGATAAACCACATCCTACATGCATGCCAACCAGCAATCGTAGGAAGGATCCTACACGTGGGGAAAGGGTGAACCACATCCCACCGACATGTCAAGCATCAATCGTAGAGAATGAACATCCTACATGTGGGGAAAGGATGAACCACATTCCACCAACATGTCCACATGTGACAATAAGCAGATGCCTATATGCATCTCTTACTAGGGTATCAGAAAGAGAAGGTGAACCACTCATCCTGCTCATATGCCACAAGAGAAGGTGAACCACTCATCCTATGCATATCTCATCAATCTTAGAGGAAGTTGAACCACTCACCCTACACACATGAAAACATAGGGGAAGGTAAACCACTCACCCTATGTGTCATATATCATAATGAGGTATCACAGGGGAAGGTGAACCACTCACCCTATGGTTGCTCATAACATCAATAAGTACCTCAGGCCCCCAAGAGCTCCCAGAGCTCAATGTTCAATTGGGACCCTCTTAATAGGGTCTATCCATGACTCCCAACCTCTCTATGAAGGAAGATAATTTTGTCCTTACCAAGAGGTTATGCATGGATGACAGTAACCTTCACATTCAACCAGAAATAATAGAGCTTGATTGATTTCCTCTATACCATATCCAAATAGAGGTACCCAATATAAGGAGTTGTCGTGAATTCTCTAAAAGATGAATCACAATATACAATGGTGTTTACCAGCACGTGCCCAAATGGCTTATTGAAGAGCATCCTCAACCCACTAGCTTCATAATCATGCATGTTGTTTTATAAATTCAACCTCAATGGTGCTCTCAGAGCAATAATCTGTAGTCTTTGATTCATCCATGAAATAAAGGTGGATTCCAAGAGATCCATCACTTAGATGTGCTCTTTTCGTTCTTCACACAGATAGCTCAAATTCCAGGAAAAGTATGTCATAGATAGATAGGTAGACCTAAATTATAGTAAGCTATATATTTGATCAGGTGTTTAATCAGAACAACAGGATCCCCACAAATCGTCTATGTTAAGGAAGAAGTGCATCAAGGCTAGGACTATGACTTTAAAAGCCATCTCCCTCTCATTTTGATAAATGAGAGGATCATCATCTGATAATGGTTTCATTTGAGACCATGGCTTCCTTTAAATATTGAGTTGTCCGCAACCTGCTATTTTTCCTTTGGTCCATTTGCCAAGATTGTTCTTTTAGTTAATGAATCATAATGCAGATTTGGAGATATAGCTAATCATCAAAGTTAAACATAAGACATTCTGCCAGGGATTTTGTAGCTCCCTTTGAAGTATTGTTTTAGTTTGAAATCAAGTCTTCATTAATCTACCCCTCAATTTTAATATGAAGATTTATCGTACAACAATTGCATCTGTAAATCCCTTTACTCCAAATCAGAGAGAAAATTAGCATCATGGTCCTTCTTCACCCAGGGTGAAGAATTCCTCCCATGAGATAATCTAATCAACCAGATGATTCATCACGACTACCAATCCATCATATGAAGGTCCTTCTCATCTAGGCATTTGAATCCATGCAACCATTCTTCATGAAGTCAATGATCCCCCCACTATTCTTTATGATTATAGAGGTTGCTGCAAGGCACTAGTCCATGTCCTTAAAAAAAAAAAAAATCAAAGGTTGCAATCCTTCATTATAATATTTGACTGCTTCAAGACTTCCTTCTTATTAGACTCCAAACATAAATCTCTATCTTTCCATATTCTTGATAGGACATACTGATGTAGACAACTTCAAATCTGATTATGACAGGGTTTCTGATCCAGATTCCTGGTCCTTACTGATCTAACATCTTCAGCCATACTCTAGAATTTGATATTGGATGATGAACACTTATAGTTGCCAAGAATCAGTGATATGGAGATAATACAATCGTTGACTTATTTCTCAAGTCAATGGAGGATCTGAACTGATTTATTTAGTTTATTAAGAGAAGTATTTTGTATTGTTATTGGCATCATAAGCTCATAATCAGCAATTTAACCAGTTGCTCATCAAGTCCTCATGACTGGCGATGTACTCTTGTAATCCATGAAGATGTCTACTCATGAAAAATGTGCCACTAAAGATGCATACCAAGAATAGTGCCCACAAGACTGTTGATTTATACTTCACTATCAACCTATACACATCTTTATACAAGCCTGAGATGATCTTCCAAGATTGATTCTTTCAATAAGGTTGATATAGGGCATCAAGATGAATTTAAAAAATGATTCCAGTGTCTGAAGCTTTCCTTCTTTCCAACATACCCAAATATTCTTTGTTGAACAACCTAGTGATTTGGTATAGGCTCTTATTTAATCACAATATTGCTACTGTAAATCAAAATTCTCCACAAGCTCAAGTAGATAATATTATGTGTGTGTGTGTGTGTATATATATATATGTGTGTGTCTGTGTGTGTGTGTGCGCGCTAAAGTCATTATTCTTATTTCACTAAGACTCATACTATCTCCACAGTTCAGCAAATACTCTTCTTACTGTAGGACACTGAGTTCAAGGTGACGAGCTTTTTTTTTGTGAGATGATAAGCCTTATTTCATAGAACTAAGATGGCATAAAACAAGACAATAGTGATATCCTTTACTGCTGATTCCATTGAAATATTTTGAAATGTTAGCGACAGATTTACCACAGAATTTTTATGTAGACAAATCTTTGCACATCAGATTAGGAGTAGAATACTTAAGAGTTCTGTTCTTCAAGAGGGTATAATGACTTCTTCAAGACAATATCTCAAACGAGTGTTGTCTGCTTCATGCCTCTATACATTCAAGGTCGCAATGTTTCAAGCATGATTTCATATTGATTAAAGATCATATCAATCTAATGACCCATTGTCTTCTCTGTTGTAGTGTTTTTCTTTTGAATTAGAATGTTTCCAGATTAGGCTTCAATTATTAGCCTTAGAAAATAACCCTTACCAATCACTTACAAAGACTGATCTGAGGTCCTTGGAGGCTCCTTCAATTACTGTTTTCTGCTCAGATTAGGGCTCGATATTACCATCATTTCAAAAACTAGAACTCACTCTGAAATTTTCCACAAGGTCTCACAATCTACGGCACAAATTTTCATTCGATGTAGATGATGTGAATTATAGTTACATTATTGTTATGATTGTTCAAACACTGTCCAAACATTGTATTTACAATGACTAAAATTTTGTCCAATCTTCATTATCACAAGAACTGAAGATTAGGGGACATGGACCTTTAACATAAGACATCATAAACAATGTCCTATCCCTAGAAAAAATACCCAGATTTCTGAATATACCTTTTGGGTCACAATTTAGTGTCTATTTTCTGATATACTCTTGACCCTAGTTATTGAAACTGCCTTATTTTCTGTGTTATCCTTTTAGGAATGTACGACCTCACTCCAATTATATGATTGGTGTTTTCTCCCTCCAAAACAAGTACTGTGGCTTTTCAAACAAGATACCATAGTGGCTCGGCCCTATTTCCAAAGTCATAAGATTTCGACCTGTAAACATAGAATATCCTTCCACAAACAAATGCACATGAGTGTCTCTAAATTCGGTCAGAAATAAAGAATTAGACTTTCAAAATGAGCATAGATTTGACCTACTCATTGTAACTATGCCAAAGAATTTGATTTAATGCCACAAGGAGCTCAGCCCGGGAATGCCTCTGACTTTTGATGTGATGGATACATGTCAACAAGTTTCTTAGTGATTGCATTATCTCTTTCTTGGGATTTTCCTCACCTAGCTCTGATACCATGTTAAATTTTGGGACATATTCTCTACTTAGTTACTTCAATCCAATTTGATTCCATTAGCAATCACATAACTCATTATCATATAAATAGTAACTGAAGAAAGAACATAAACGAGAGAAGCAAGAGACAAGCCAAGAACAGAGAACACAAGGATATGGCTCAAGCCAGGGAAAAACCCCAAGATGGGGAAAACCCTTTATCAATTGTTCTTATCATTAATATGAAATGTTCAACAGAGAGAATACAATAATTCAAACTCAAAATCACTTGCAAATGTGAAGGTCTAAGACCACTTCCCTTAGCAAGGAGATGGCTCAAACAAAGCTGCAAATCTTGCATTCTGAGCAAGCTCCAAGGACTGTTGACTTCTATGCAATTCTGGTAGGATTGGCTAGGGCATAAACATAGTTTGCTACAACACCCCATTCATTTCCTTATAGACCTTCTATTGACTGTGGCTTCCCTTCAAACAGACCCTCCAAATACTCGTTGCCCTTAAGCCTTCTTATAGGCTTCAAAAACCATCTACAAAGCCCCCTGAAGAGGCATGACAGACTATGGCTTCCTATTTGTAGATTCTCGGCCTCCAAAACATGGGACATAAGGCACGCAGCCTAGTTATAGATGACCCAAACAAGTGTGGCTTTCTCTTAGGAGAGATTCACCATAAACATCACGCCCAAAACATCCTTAGATCAACCTTTATACACAGTGGCAGCTTCATCTCAAACCTTAGACATGTAATAGAAGATAAGAAAGCTTAGAACAATCCACACAAAGGCCCAGACTTGTCCCTATGAGGCTCAACCTTCTGTCTAAGGAATTTAGCCCATCAAACAACCCTGCCAAGACAATAACCTAGCCCTTCCTCCTTCGCTGGAAACACCTTCCTCCTGCAGCTATTTCAGAGAGTAAATAATGTGTGTGAGATGATCAAATGATGTTGGAGGACACTCTCTTTTATAGGAGGTGGAGAGGGGTTTCACTTGTAAAATTATCACCAAGCCGACATTGATAAATTACACATGAGGGGGCTTAATTTCATAAATATATTTTCCTCATTCAAATATAGTGATATTTAGGTTGATTTTTGTCCTCTCAAAAAGAGGAATTCAATGCCGCAATTATCTTCTTTGAAGGAGATGTCCAAAGTGGAATTTGGCCCTAGTTGCCAATTTCAACAACTTCCCTATCCTAAAAAGGGGCTTACTTCCATGTTTTAGGGGAGCTCCAACTAATAATGATAAAGGTGGAGGCTTAATCATTTATGATCATCTTTGGGAATCTTTCTTTTTGGAAAAATTAGAAATTCACACTGCAAACTGTCATGTTGTCCAAATGAAAATGAATCATCTACTTGAATATGAAAATATTGAAGGATCATTCCTATTGAGAAGGTTAAGTAAATAGGCTAGCAGGTCTTCCAAATTAGTGCCAGTGCTAACAGATGAATCCTTTTGCCCAGACTTAGGGTGGACATATATAATTCATTTTTAGCATCTAAACTGGCCACCTCCATTTGATCCTGGAGGTCCCCTGCTCCTTGTCAGGCGAAGGCGATGGGTACAGACAGGACATGAATCCAAAGATTAAAGATACCCATTTTCCGCAGGATATTTAACATGCTTGGGCCACCTTGGTCCAAAATATATTTTGAAATTTAAACCATGCAG
Organism: Pinus tabuliformis; assembly: GCA_031772625.1. Classification (NCBI taxonomy): domain Eukaryota; kingdom Viridiplantae; phylum Streptophyta; class Pinopsida; order Pinales; family Pinaceae; genus Pinus; species Pinus tabuliformis. The sequence continues at coordinate 660,444,469 of CM062810.1, read as the reverse complement.
TTTAAATGATGGGGAAGACCATGATTCACTACTGGCAGGTGTGCATATAGCTGCTATGCCTAAAGCCAGGGAACTGGGTGCATGGGATGGAATTAATACCCACATTCTATATGACATCATATCCAATGTTGCAGGAAGCTCTTGGGTCTTTGTAGATTAGGTTCCTCAACTGGTTTTCTCTAAATATTTTCTTCAAGGATCTGGGAATTGTGCTAGATGAAGCCAAGTCACTAGCTTTTCCTATTCCTCCGGCTGCTATAACACATCAACAGTTTATTCATGACTCAACTTGTGGATATGTTGAGGAAGTTGATGTTGCAATTGTCAAGATTTGGCAAAAGATAGCAGGTGTCAATGTTGTGGCTCAAGATGAAGGTTATTCTCCCAAATAGATTGCGCAAGAAGTTATTGCCATTTCCAATACAGTGAGGTATATTGGTTTCATTGGCCTTGGAGCAATGGGATATAGCATGGCAACACAACTTATTAAATCAAATTATCATGTTTGTGATTTTGATATATATGAACCAATTTTATCTCGAATTGAAAAAGGGAGTCCAATGAAAGTTGCACAAGGCGTTGAGGTTCTCATAGTTATGGTCACTACTAAAAAACAGGTTGGACGTGCATTGTTTGGAGATGGAGGGGCAGTTGCAGCTTTATTAGATGGGACATCAATAGTGCTACGTTCAACTGTATCACCAAGGTTTATAAAATAATTAGAGACACGGTTGGAAGATGAGAGAAAAGACTTTCAAATGGTTGATGCCCATGTATCTGGTGATGTGGTGAAGGCTGCTAGGGGAAAGCTACCTATAATGGCTTCCAAAACTGATGAAGCATTGAAGCGCACTGGTGCTTTTTCATCAGATTTGGGTGAGAAACTATACATTATCAAGGGTGGAGCTGGAGCTAGCATCCCTGTGAAAATGGTAAATCACCTTTTTTCTGGAATTCACACTGCATCTGTTGTTGAAGCTATGACATTTAGAGTTTGTTTGAATCTGAAAATGCAACAAGTGTGACTCCTTTGGATATTCCCCTGTTGCACAACCAATAGATTATTTTATCTATCATTTTAAAAATTCATAATTGGAGCAGTCAATCTCTTTTAGGTGGAAACCCAGGGCTTCATAGAAATTTCAAAATTTTTAACTTGTAAGGCAGTAAAGCCTGAATCCATTTCCTCTCTGTCATCACTACTGTGATACATGTCTATGGTAGATTTCTCTAGATTGATTTCCATTATCGTTTCTAAGCATAAGATTGAGTGCTACCCCTATGTACTTTGTTTGCTTCTCTGAGTTCACTGACTACTGCCACTCTAAAGAGAACATCATCTTCAAACAACATATCAAAAATTTTGAGATATGGGGTTTTAGTTGTGCTGCCCAGTCATCTTCAATGCATGTTTCTGGGTACCTCTATTTTGAGGGTTTCAGGCGAAACTCTCTCTCTATCTAGTTTCAATGGCCCCCTTGCCACCCTAGCTAGATCTCTCCTTCTTCAGTGGACATCATCTGCCACCCTACAGGATTTGGTTTGCTTATTTCCTAAAGTTTTAATTGTATTTGTTTGCAGGAAGCTTCGATATCATTAATATAATTTGGTTGCAAGGTTATAGTATCTCCAAGGGCCAAGTTTTGCAATCAAGGAAGAAGTTGCTTACTAATCCTAGATCTGATTTATAGGTCTCAAGGTGCCAGGGAGAGTTGTAGTGCTAAGGATCGAGTTTCTTAACTTATAGGAGGGCTGAGTTATCTTGCAATTCCAAGTATTAGTGCCAAAAATCATCTTCAGAATTTGGGGTTGAACATTGAGGCCTGATTTATTCCAGCTAGTGGGTTGAATCCCTTGTGAAAGGAGATGATCTTAAGCTACAATTCTAGGCCACTAACTTCCCATAATTCGTTTGCTAAGCAGAGATCTCCAACAATGATTTTCCAAGCACTATATTAACCCCAGGGACCATGAATGTCTTCATTTCTGGACTGGTATGTATTGTATTTGGCCTGATTTACATGACTGAGTATTACCTGTGTACCTGGGAAACGTATTTATGCGATCTAGAGCTGGAGTATTCTTATAAAATGACTCTGTGTTGACATTTGTGTTAGCATCCACTTCCTTCCAGGTTCCTCTATATTACCTATGCACTATGCTCTTGTTTATATCTTGTTGTTATGTATTTCTGGGTTTTCATTAATGGAGGAATGATGCTTTAAAGGGTTGTAGCATACATATCTCAGTGGAAAAGTAATATGTTGGGTTCCCTATAATTTATATTTATGAGCTGGGTTATTCATGTAATTAGTTTCTTGGTCCTTTCTTCTTATTAATGTGTGAAAAACAAGAAAATACTCCTACATCAATATACTCTCGAAATATTTGACAAAGACTCTCACTAAAGAAAAACCAAAAAACACAGAAGACACAATGACATTTGGAAGAAATTTTGAGATGGATTATTAGTGGTATCACATCCATGCTCTTGGTTGGTTCTGGGATTAAAACCAAGTAATATCAAACCGAAATCAAAAGACTTAAGGAAACTAGCGAAAATGTTTCTAAGATAGGGATAATTTGCTCAAAATTTTGAAGATTATAACAAAACCTTCACGAAAGTGATAAAGCAAATGGAATCATGGGTATCTTCAGAAGTAGCAAAGAGAAAGGGAAGTTGCAGCCCTGATGATAAAAGAACAGCTAATTCAAAAACTGTTGGGAAGCTTTCTCTTAAAAAAGAGGCCTGCTATGTTCCCCATAATATAAGGATTGATGGGCAGCCAGACATTAATAACCTGCCATTTGGAGATGTGGTTATTGTCAAGATACCTGCATCTAACAACCATTGTGACACACAATTGATGGGAAACATGAGGATATCATTTTCAAAACGTGTGGCTATAATAATCAACAATATAGAGTCATCTTGTTAATTTTAGATAACAATGGTATGTTCTATGCTTAACCACTGGAACAGTGAATTTCTTAAGGAAATAGGGAGAAAAATAGGTAGATATCTAGATAGGGTTGAACCACATTTGAGCATGTACACATGCCCAAATTAGTATAGAATGTTAACTTCGAAGAAGGAAATAGAACTTCATATAAAAACTAGACTCATGTACAACACTCCAATTGTGTGCAACTTCCCTTCAAGTGCATTGGTTGCCATTAATATGGCTAATTCACTAGCAATCACTAGAATAAGATCTCTTCCCTCGCTTAAGAGAAGTAGGGTTTCATAAAGTAGTCTCTTAACCCTTAGGTAAAATAAAGTATCCAACACTACTCCCCGGAGAAGACAAGGTCACTAATTCAAGCACAAAAGATAATTTGGGTGTTATAGAGTTGATTCCAACAGAGGAGAGGCTAGAGAAGAACCCCAAATCCCAACCTATCAAAGGTTGGGATTGATCCAAATACTCGAGAAAAAAAGGAGGTTCCATAGATACGTTCAGAATAATTTTGTACTACTACTACTAGAGATCATCCAAGGGAACTTCCAATTGTAGAATCTCAAAATGAATATTAGTCCAATTAGTATTTGACTAATTAGGCACTGGTTTAGAGAGAAATATCACTTAGGCACTATGACAATGTATCATGTTCTTCAAGGAAATAGTATATGAATAGGTGAACGAACTTTTAAATTACTACCTTTTCACTGGTTTCTTTTATGAGAAAGAGGCATGGATTTGTCCGTGTGGCTATTGAAACTGGCTGTCCCTTAATCCTTGTGTTTTTCTTTGGTCAAGTTGGTGAACGTGAGAATCATTTATTTAAATTATTTAAGTTGTTTCCTTGAGATATCTCATTCAATTTTCAAAATTGCTTTTTTCTTTGTTTCTAATGTTTATTATTAGTATATAATGATACCTTACTATGCCACAACCTTTGTATTTCTTGACACCTTAGATTTTAGCCATTTACTAATTTGCCTTGTTCTTACTTGATATTTTATTCAGACTAAGGCATGCAGATGGTGGAGACCAAGAGCAGAGATATACAATCATCTTGCAGGCTATTCAGTTCACGCCATTAGTATTTTGGGGAAAATTTGGGTAGTCATATTGGCCCTTCCTTTTGGTTTTCTGTCAATTTTATTTAATGACAGTATCGTATGTTCCTTTGCCTTTTTTCTTGTGCTTCAGCACTGAAATATTTTCTCCTTTTATGTTGCTAGTAGTGTTTCTGGTTTAGCTACTTGAAATTTGAAATATGGACTCTAGGGAAATTGCAAATCTTAAAGGTGTACTTCGTTGCTTTTTTATTAAAGCTTCCTTTGACTACTACTGAATCAAAATTTGGACAAGGCACTTTATAAAAAAATGTGGGCTGCATTAAGCAGCTGCCAGGAGCTAAGAGACCCTGAAACCTAGATATCTAGATAACTTACAAGCCAAAAAATAACAAATTCCATATAGGCCACATGTATAGTACAAAATTTAAAATGAAATATATTGAAATTAAAGTAGGGCCAACTGGCCCACTCAAGTTGTCAAGTCATGCAATAGTAGGAATCATTACTATTCGGCAGAGGCTATTTTGTGTCATTTGGGGGTGGCCCCCAACCTTGAACAGTGGACCTAAGACCAGTGATAATGGGTTCCCAAACATCATCTCATTGATTGGGTTTGGGAGGCTTCTCATCCTTGGAGACAACGAGATCCAGGCAACAAAACTTTTCATTTTGGGAGGGACATGGAGGATTTAGCTATGGTGACTTTTGCAATGCTCCCAAAATGCATGGCCAGTTCAGTCTCAAAGGTGACCTTTAGACCAAAGAGACCGAGCAAAATGGGCAGGGTTAGTAAAGGGTTCCTTGCTCATGTTGCAAGGTGCACTACCTTAAAACTTTAGAGGTTGGCATAGATACCCAATCTCTATCTCCACCTTGCAAACCTATACTTAGATCTGCAAATGGAGGTTTGAAACTTTGAACAAATTAGGAAGCCATCATCCCAGGTAAAGCATTTACTATGCTGACTTTGGTTAAACAGATACTCATTTCTTCTTTTGCATATGCAAAAATAGATTTCAATTCCAATAATTTTCCATGTTGCATCAGTGTCAATGTTCCAAGGAAGTCTGTCTCCTAATAGGGTGGCTTTATAAGAGACACAATGTTAGTTTTACCTCTTTTTGTTGATATGTTCTCCTCCAGTAGAGGTGTAGAATATTTTGCAGCAGCAATACCTCAGTTCCTATCCATCATAGAGAGACTGGATAAGATCACATCAGTGTTGATGTTAATTTTAGGCAACAATGGTATGTTCTATGCTTTAGAGAAATTTTACTTCAATTTCTTTGTTAGCCCAGTACTAATACTAACAAGATCAGATGAAGTTAAACTATCAGCATTATGTTTTGGTAACTTTCTTAATCATAATGAAATTTTGTTAGAAATTGCGAGGGATGGATGAGACTGTCATGTAGAACACTATGGATGTACTCTGATTCATGATTTTTTGATTCGTTTGGTTAGATCTTCTACACACCACTCTTACGTCATATATGGTCTTGGTTGGGATTGGTGGTTGCTTCTCGGAAAAACTTTATTAAGTTTCTGACCTCTGGTTTTAGTTGCATTGTTATTCTTGGTGGTGTTCGAGAATTATTTTATATGGAGTATGGTAGAGAGGTCAGTTCTTCTCCACTCTCTGTGTAAATACTAAACGTTCATTTTATGGTAATGATTCTAAGGTTCTGAGGTCTGTGTGAACTTAGAAGCACTGGTTTAGAGAGAAATAGCACTTAGGCACTATGCAAATGTATCATGTTCTTCAAGGAAATAGTATATGAATAGGTGAACTTACTTTAAAATTACTACCTTTTCATAGGTTTCTTTTTTGAGAAAGAGGCATGGATTTGTCTGTGTGGCTATTGAAACTGGTTGTCCCTTAGTCCTTGTGTTTTGCTTTGGTTAGGTTGGTGAACATGAGAATCATTTATTTAAATTATTGAAGTTGTTTCCTTGAGATATCTCATTCAATTTTCAAAATTGCTTTTTTCTTTGTTTCTAATGTTTATTATTAGTATATAATGATACCTTACTATGCCACAACCTTTGTATTTTTTGACACCTTAGATTTTAGCCTTTTACTAATTTGCCTTGTTCTTACTTGATATTTTATTCATATTGAGGCATACAGATGGTGGAGGCCAAGAGGAGAACTATACAATCATCTTGCACGGGCTATTCAGTTCACACCATAAGTATTTTGGGGAAAATTTGGGTAGTAATATTGGCCCTTCCTTTTGGTTTTTTGTTGATTTTATTTAATGATAGTATCGTATGTTCCTTTGCCTTTTTTCTTGTGCTTCAGCACTGAAATATTTTCTCCTTTTATGTTGCTAGTAGTGTTTCTGGTTTAGCTACTTGAAATTTGAAATATGGACTCTAGGGAAATTGCAAAGCTTAAAGGTGTATTTAGTTGTTTTTTATTAAAGCTTCCTTTGACTACCACTGAATCAAAATATGGACAAGGCACTTTATAAAAAAATGTGGTCTGCATTAAGCAGCTGCCGAGAGCTAAGAGACCCTAAAGCCTAGATATCTAGATAACTTACAAGCAAAAAAATAACAAATGCCAGATAGGCCACATGTATAGTACAAAATTCAAAACGAAATATATTGAAATTAAAGTAGGGCAAGCTGGCCCACCCAAGTTTTAAAGTCATGCAATAGTAGGAATCATTACTATTGGGCAGCGGATCTTCTTTTTCATTTGGGGGTGGCCCCCAACCTTGAACAGTGGACCTAAGACCAATGATAATGGGTTCCCAAACATCATCTCATTGATTGGGTTTGGGAGGCTTCTCATCCTTGGAGGCAGCAAAATCCAGGCAACGAAAATTTTCATTTTGGGAGGGACATGGAGGATTTAGCTATGGTGACTTTCGCAATGCTCCCAAAATTCATGGTCAGTTCAGTGTCAAAGGTGACCTTTAGACCAAAGAGACCGATCAGAATGGGCAGGGTTAGTAAAGGGTTCCTTGCTCATGTTGCAAGGTGCACTACCTTAAAACTTTAGAGGTTGGCATAGATACCCAATCTCTATCTCCACCTTGCAAACCTATACTTAGATCTGCAAATGGAGGTTTGAAAATTTGAAAAAATTAGGAAGCCATCATCCCAGGTAAAGCATTTACTATGTTGAATTTGGTTAAACAGATATTCATTTCTTCTTTTTCATATGCAAAAAAAGATTTCAATTCCAATAATTTCCCATGTTGCATCAATGTCAATGTTCCAAGGAAGTTTGTCTCCTAATAGGGTGGCTTTCTAAGAGACACAGTGTTAGTTTTACCTCTTGTTGCTGATATGTTCTCCTTCAGCAGAGGTGTAGCAGGTTCTGCAACAACAGTACCTCAGTTCCTGTCCATAGCAGAGAGAGGCACACTGGCTGAGATCACATCAATGTTGATGTTAATTTTAGGCAACAATGGTATGTTCTATGCTTTAGAGAAATTTTACTTCAATTTCTTTATTAGCCCAGTACTAATACTAACAAGATCAGATGAAGTTAAACTATCAACATTATGTTTTGGTAACTTTCTTAATCATAATGAAATTTTGTTAGAAATTGCGAGGGATGGATGAGACTGTCATGTAGAACACTATGGATGTACTTTGATTCATGATTTTTTGATTCGTTTGGTTAGATCTTCTACACACCACTCTTACGTCATATATGGTCTTGGTTGGGATTGGTGGCTGCTTCTCGGAAGAACTTTATTAAGTTTCTAACCTCTGGTTTTAGTTGCATTGTTATTCTTAGTGGTGTTCGAGAAATATTTTATATGGAGTATGGTACAGAGGTTAGTTCTTCTCCATTGTCTGTGTAAATACTAAATGTTCATTTTATGGTAATGATTCTGAGGTTTTGTTTTTATTGAACGAGAAATGCTCTCTTTTGTCTTTGTGAAACAGACAATAGATCAATAAGGAGAAACATGAAAGCTAGTGGGAACTTAGAAGCACTGGTTTAGAGAGAAATTTCACTTAGGAACTATGCAAATGTATCATGTTCTTCAAGGAAATAGTATATGAATAGGTGAACTTACTTTAAAATTACTACATTTTCATAGGTTGCTTTTTTTAGAAAGAGGCATGGATTTGTCTGTGTGGCTATTGAAACTAGTTGTCCCTTAGTCCCTGTGTTTTGCTTTGGTCAGGTTGGTGAACGTGAGAATCATTTATTTAAATTATTGAAGTTGTTTCCTTGAGATATCTCATTCAATTTTCAAAATTGATTTTTTCTTTGTTTCTAATGTTTATTATTAGTATATAATGATACCTTACTATGCCACAACCTTTGTATTTTTTGACACCTTAGATTTTAGCCTTTTACTAATTTGCCTTGTTCTTACTTGATATTTTATTCAGACTGAGGCATACAGATTGTGGAGACCAAGAGGAGAACTATGAAATCATCTTGCACGAGCTATTCGGTTCACGCCATTAGTATTTTGGGGAAAATTTGGGTAGTCATATTGGCCCTTCCTTTTGGTTTTCTATCGATTTTATTTAATGACATTATCGTATGTTCCTTTCCCTTTTTTCTTGTGCTTCAGCACTGAAATATTTTTTTGCTTTTATGTTTCTAGTAGTGTTTTTGGTTTAGCTGCTTGAAATTTGAAATATAGACTCTAGGGAAATTGCAAAGCGTAAAGGTGTATTTAGTTGTTTTTTTATTAGCGTTTTCTTTGACTATTACTAAATCAAAATATGGACAAGGCACTTTATAAAAAAATGTCAGCTGCATTAAGCAGCTGTCGGGAGCTAAGAGACCCTGAAGCCTAGATATCTAGATAACTTACAAGCCAAAAAATAACAAATTCCAGATAGGCCACATGTATAGTACAAACTTTAAAATGAAATATATTGAAATTAAAGTAGGGCCAGCTGGCCCACTCAAGTTGTCAAGTCATGCAATAGTAGGAATCATTACTATTGGGCAAAGGATCTTCTTTGTCATTTGGGGGTGGCCCCCAACCTTGAATAGTGGACCTAAGACCAGTGATAATGGGTTCCCAAACATCATCTCATTGATTGGGTTTGGGAGGCTTCTCATCCTTGGAGACAGCGAGATCCAGGCAACAAAACTTTTCATTTTGGGAGGGACATGGAGGATTTAGCTATGGTGACTTTCACAATGCTCCCAAAATGCATGGCCAGTTCAGTCTCAAAGGTGACCTTTAGACCAAAGAGACCGAGCAGAATGGGCAAGGTTAGTAAAGGGTTCCTTGCTCATGTTGCAAGGTGCACTACCTTAAAACTTTAGAGGTTGGCATAGATACCCAATCTCTATCTCCACCTTGCAAACCTATACTTAGATCTGCAAATGGAGGTTTGAAAAATTGAACAAATTAGTAAGCCATCATCCCAGGTAAAGCATTCAGTATGTTGACCTTGGTTAAACAGATACTCATTTCTTCTTTTTCATATGAAAAAATAGATTTCAATTCCAATAATTTTCCATGTTGCATCAGTGTCAATGTTCCAAGGAAGTCTGTCTCCTAATAGGGTGGCTTTCTAAGAGACACAATGTTAGTTTTACCTCTTGTTGCTGATATGTTCTCCTTCAGTAGAGGTGTAGCAGGTTCTGCAGCAGCAGTACCTCAGTTCTTGTCCATAGTAGAGAGAGGCACACTGGTTGAGATCACATCAATGTTGATGTTAATTTTAGGCAACAATGGTATGTTCTATGCTTTAGAGCAATTTTACTTCAATTTCTTTATTAGCCCAGTATCAATATTCAGATTAGTAATCACATCAACATGATAGTAAAACATAGATAAAACATAAACATAAAGCCGTAGTCTAAAAATTGTGCTTTTTTGCCTAGAAAGTTGACTTTTGTAAATCCAAGTAAAAGCTTTTAAAATTCATAATTCTAGGTGCCCTAGACGTTTTTGATGGTGTTGAATCCATTTCCACCATCAAAAACATGATTCAAACACTACATCTACAAGATTTTTTGAATTTTGTTTGCCCGGATTCCGGCCACTTTTGACTGTCCGGGCAATTCCTTCGCCTCTGTAGACGACTCCAAACATAAACAGTAGAAGACAAGCCAAGACAAGAGGACACAACATGTGGCACTAGCCAGGGACAAACTCCAATGTGGGGAAACCCTTGATCAAATCTTCTTTTAGTCTTCAATAGTTCAACAGAGAGAGAGTACAATTTACAAATCTAATAATTTATAACAACAAAAGAGCCATAACCAGAAAAGTCAATGTTGGTCAACAGGGCAGATTTGACCCTCATCAAATCGGTTAACTTTAATCAACTTCGGCCTCCAAACAACAAGATAAAACAACCCTCAAAACAGTCAAATTCAGCCCAATCAAAGTTTGGTCAAATAGACCACCTGTGGTCAGCCCTAGTTGCAATCAATGTTGGTCAACATTCAACGTTTAGCCTCGATTTTTGTGCCCATAAATGTGGCCTGCCCAAACAGAGATAGCTTTCACAAAAACGCAGTCAAAGGAGGTCAACGCATGTTGGTCAATGCTTGGTCAAACTGTCTAGAAATTTGGTCTCTTGAAATTTCGACCTTCTGAAATTTTGCTCTCCTGAAATTTCAGACGTGTGGAGAGAGAGAGGCCCATAAATCTGTACCCAATCTATGAGGAGAGAGAGAGAAGTGTGAAGATGAGTGTGTCCAAATGAGGCTAAGGCATCATGTATTTATAGCAAACGTTGAGGATGAATAGACGTGACTATTGGGCTTTTGAGCCTACATATGTTTATTGGCCAACCTTGACAATTTGTCCATAATCGAAAAAATTCATAACTTTATTTGTACATGTTGGAATCAGATGATCTTTAGATCAATCCTACACCTCTCAGAAAGAGGAATCCAAGAAAAATATCAACTATCATAAATAAGATGACCCATGTGGATTTTGGCCCTAGTTGCCAATTTTAACAGTTGAGGAGCAACAATGCAGTTTCACATGCCTCTTCTATGATGAATGCATGGCCACTACAAAGTTATTAGTTGACTCCCAGTCCCATAGGAGTGGCCATAGACCCAATCAGAGTTTCTTCCTTCCAACCTTGGATGGTGGAAATCATTGATTTAATAATGGAAGCATACATGATATGATTTATGGCATGTCCTTCAATTTATGCAGGTCCAGGTTAGCTTCAAGAGTGGATACCATTGAAGAGAGATAATGGAAAAGCACCTAGAATTCATATGGCTCATCCTATGACTGTATAAAATTTGAATGCACACAAAAGCACTGTAGAGCAACTATGGGTAATTATATTTGGAATGTGTAAAATCATGTGGATGCATGTATATTTGATGGGTAATATCTTGTCATTTTCTCACATAAACTTTAGGTTAGAACACTAACCAACTTTTGCACAATCTCTTAATTTTTATGCTTGTCTATGACTTTTTGTCTATATTGCATGAGTTAAAAGGAAGTGGCCCATAAATTGTTTCTTTACTTACAGTTCTCTTTATGAGTTCTTTTTTAAGTGGAAATCATTGATTTAATAATGGTACATTTATGATATGATTTATGGCATGTCCTTCAATTTATGCAGGCCCAAGTTAGCTTCAAGAGTGGATACCGCTGAAGAGAGATAATTGAAAAGCACCTAGAATTCATATGGCTCATCCTATGACTGTAATAAAATTTGAAGGCACACAGAAGCGCTGCAATGCAGCTATGGGTAATTATATTTGGAATGTGTGAGATCATATGGATGCATGGATATTTGATGGGTAATTTCTTGTCATTTTCTCACATCAAGTTTAGATTAGAAGACCAAACAACTTTTGCACAATCTCTTAATTTTTATGCTTGTCTATGGCTTTTTGTCTATATTGCACGAGTTAAAGGGAAGTGGCCCGAAAATTGTTCTTCCTTGTTACATTTTATATATGAGTGGACACCTTGGAGGATGTTGGTGATGCCCTCCATCTCTTAGGGCATCTCTTCCAAATAGGGGACATTTGGGAGATGTCCTTCTTAGAGGGGAAACACTCTGGGGTGTTACTTCTTACGCAAGAACGTCTAAACATTCCTTGTCCATGGGTTATTTTATGGTGTCAAAATTGATTTGATGTCATTTTAAGCCAACTACATAAAAAACTAAATCATTCACCAATTCGAAGCCTAACTTATGTCCAAAAATGTGGACAACTACAATAGCTTTAGAGGGTCCTTTTTTGAAGTTATATGCTTGGAGATTGTTATTTGTTTGTCGAGTTAGAGATTCAAAGGGTAGTAATGAATTTTTGTTGTGGGCAGCCAATGTATTGAACAAAATTGGGTTTGTAGTTTCAATATTCAGAGCAATAAGTTATTCTTTTACCTCCAAGTTCAATTGAAAATATTTTTTTCATTTTGAAATCATTTTCATTTCTGGTAGCAAACATTTTTCTTTCCTTATCATTCTTCTTTGCAATCACAAGTTTACAAGGTATAATTTTGAAGTGGAGGGAGATGACCACATTGTATTTATTTAGGATTCATCATATTTGTTTATGTATTTCTCTATGCATGGTAGTACACACAAATGATCAAGAATAATGATCAATTCTTGATAGACCTTGTTTCTTTGTCCATGTTGAGCTGGACCTAAAGCTTTATAGAAACATTTTCCTTAATTCCATTTCATAGAGACATATAATCGAGCTTAGGATTAGTGGATGCTTCCATCACTTTGTCCATCATTTAGAACCAAGATACAATACATTCATCTATTTGAAATCTGAGTTCCTTTAGAGCTAGAACTTTATAGCAATACTTGCAAGAGTATCGAACTTGAGGCCTTCATATGAAGACACGAAGAAAGAGGAGTGTGTATAGGGAAGTGCAAGACACGTGTTTGATACTTCCACACATTTTGAGGGCATGCCAATAGAAATGTCGTTGTTGTTGGATACACTAGCGTTGGTTAGTTTCAGAAAAGTTCTCTATCAAATATGTTGTTTTCATGAAGTAATATTTCCAACCAAGAGGATAAATACTTGGCATGCCTAGGACATAGTGGTGTTGTTTCTTGCATGTATTTGTGATTTATTAGTATTCCACCACTAATAACTTCATTATGTAGCTGCTCGATTAGTAATATATTACAACAATGACTTGTTAAAGGAAAAAGATTTCGGTTTGTTTGAACGCCATAAACTGGAAGAAAATTTAGCTTTGAATTAAAAAAATGGAATCTATTTTGAAAAAATATGTTTTTGATCAAATATTATATAGGCCCATTGCATGGTCATTAAAAAAAACAGTGATGACAATAAGCAATGATTTTGTACAAATGAATTACATAACTCTCCAGCTCAAAAACATTTTAGCATATTCAGTTTTGTGTGCATTAGAGAAAAATGAATGAGTAACATTGAGTTTTCTTTGAATATTTATAGAATCATTTTAGAGATTTTAAATGGAAATTGCATGTGCTAATCTTGCTCAATTAATTCCAAGGAAAACAAGGGGCATACATAATTTGTTGGCTTCTGGGAATTGGATTCCCTTTCTCTCAAAATGGTATGCTGACAATTGAAGATTACTATGTTGAAGCTATATTCCTGGTTAGTATCGCAATAAAGTTGTGTCTTATTATTTTCTACTTTATTGTTGTAATCTCGTGTCAGCAATACTTTGCTCCACCCATTAGATTTCTACTGACTAGTTTTATTGTTGAAGTGTCATTGCTTCTTAAACATAACTAGAGGAAACGATACAGCTACAAAAGTGAAGCATGAAACATTCTTAATAAGAATTGCTAGCTCCGATGTGTTTGATTATGTTGGATAAAATCAAAATTGTAATGTACCATAAGCATGGGAATTCAAAATATTGAAATAGAAATGTGTGTGTCTATTTGCATTTATTACTTTAGTTGAAGATAACATTTCATGAACAAATGTTGTACACTGAGAACATAGTAGGTACAAAATTTATTCTATCATGACATTTTATTTGCTTTGTTTATATAGGTCAAGTGGTCACATAGTGGTCATTACTTCCCAACTAAAGAAAACTTGTTCGAGTTTCTTTCTTTTATGGGGAAAAATGACATTAATAATATCGTTGATGTTGAGGTATATATCATATAAATCTTTTATAGTCTACTTTAGTTTATATTCCAGTGTTCATCGACTTTCATGTATTATACTTTGCAATGTATTTTTTTTCAGGAAAAGAACTCAGTATTGATGGTAAGAAGCAAGAATTGAAGAAAGAGGAGAACAATTAAAGAGAAAGAGAAGAACATTGGTCTAATGGTACCTATTAGCTTTGCTACAGTTTCAGTGTTTAAAGGTTAAAATCAGGTTGGACAGTGTTGGCTTTAGTTGCAAAGGAGCTCGTGGCAGTGCATTTTACCCTTGCCCTTTTCATAAGCCTTATTCCCTTATAACTCCCGTTGCCTCCATTTCTTCTTTCCCCCTGCATTCTTTTTATTTTTCTCATATCCCTTCATCTCTGTTTTATTCCTGTAAAACCCGTTTAAACCCATTTTTCGTTTAAGCCCCGGGTGTTGGGTTTACATGTCATAAAACCCTGATGGTGTGGCCTCGTGCTTTCAGAGCCCTTCTTGCCGCTTTAAATTCTGAGTCGTTGAACGCATCTGCCGCAATCCAACAGTCAACCCTTTTTCCCGCGTAGGTTAAACATCGTTCACTTCTCCTTTCATCTGGCTGTCCATCAGAGATCCGACGATGGATGCTCCTCCCCATTGCATGACTTGCGCGCTTGTTAGCCCGCGGGGGTAGCGGTATTCATATGTCGTGTGTCTTATTTATATTGGATCGCACGGCAATTTACGGAAACCGCTGATCCCCGATAGGCGATGCGGGGAATATCGCCTGCCAGCGATACCGCACATCCTGTACGTCCTCCCCGCTATTTAAACCTCGTGCAACTTTTGCGCGCGATCACCGTTGGATCTGCCGACAGTGATCCAACGGCCCTTATTCACTCCGCCTGCACGTCCTCCCGATGGCTTCCTCCATGCAATCTCCACCGCCCGTTTGTTTAATCCAACGGCCCATGTTCGTTCGCCTGTCTGCGCCATCTCCCGATAGCCTCTCTGATCAAGTCTCCGCCGTTTATTTATAAGATCTGACGGCCCACATTTGACTTCTACCTTCCTGATAACCATTGTGAAATGCTTCCCGCTAGCGTTCTTCACAGTTCAGCCATCAGCTACCTGTACTCTGCACCTTAAAGCTCCAACAACTGCAATTAGTCAACAGCATGGTCGAGAAGGAAAAAGGACGACCTCGACCAGTGAAAAGCATTTATCAGGCATGGGATTTAATCCATTGTTCATTCCAGCTGCCAAAGAAGAACGCAGAACAGCAGAAAAGGTCATGTTGTCCATTAAAGCTCTGAGATTTGCAGCAGAGACCCATTTCAAATTGTAAATGTGGTTGGTGGTCCATTAAGACACCTTCGCGCATAGCCTAGCAGGGAAATTTTGTAAACAGATTCTATATATACCCAGAAATACAATGTAATGGGTGGATGAGTGTTGGATGGGTGTTATTTTGCAGTAAGATTCAACTTCTGGAGATTGTAACTATTGTGATACCTACAGCGTCTGGTCTTCATTTTTAGCTAATGCAAGCTTCTTTTGTTGTTAATTGCTCACTGTCCACTTCTTCTTCTTGTTCCAGGTTGTGCCTGTTTTGCATTATTCATGTGTTGTTAATGTTTAGCATTAGAGGGGTTGTCATCCCACCTTTGTGTTAGGTTTTAGCATGTATCATTGAATTTGTATGCAGGTTTCTGTTGTTTTAATGCCAGAGAGCTGTCATCTTGTCTCTGTATTAGAAAACAGATTTACAGACCTTATAACTGGTTGCAGTCGGCCATCACAGGGTGTTGTGCATCTGCTGGTGTGTTCAGTCTTCTCCATTGTCACCTTATCCTCAAACTGTGAGTAATTGGTGGTTAAAAGCCTTGTAGTTTGGGGGTGTTCACCCATGTCTGGGGTTAAGCATAGTAGGTGTGGTTATCTGGCTTGAATATGCAGCGTTTGTTTCATTCATCCACCAATTTATCCAACTTTTTGTTAAGTTTGTAATGTTCTCGAGCATCACTGATTTACAACCTAGGTGAGTTTCTTGGGGTGATAACATTAATTGGCGTCGTTGCCGAGGAGAGGAGAATCGAAGCTCAGCTTCCCTGGGAGAACGACACAGCTTCAAGCTTTGATGACAGACAAGGTTTGAACACAGTTTCTGGTTGTAATCATCTGTCTGGCGACTCCACTGGTGGAAGACCATCTTTTGGCGACTCCACATTGCAGTTCTGGAGCAGTTGGTGAGGCATGCTAGAAGAAATTTTCAGAAACCATCAGTTGAACCAGTGCCTGATCCTGAGAAGATCGTTCAGCAGAAGAAAGTATCGCAGTAAGGAGCATCAGGGTCAGGTAAGCCTTAAAAATTCCATGTATCTCTGTTAGTGATTGTCACCTTCAGAGATTCATGCAGCTCCTTGTTATTCATTTCCCTTTTGGACCTCAGTTCACAGAAAGAAGCACCATGCTGTCCATCATATTCCTCTGTCTCCATTATCCTTTTCATTGATTCATTTCACTCAGTCCACCAGTATCCTTTTTGTATACCTCAGTCATGGCAGGCCAGCAAGCTCTTACAAAGATAGAAAGAATAGTTGCTGCTAGGTATGGACCCCTGGTCTTGCCTACCCCTTTGAATGCCATGCCTGTAGGAGATTATCAAGAATTTATGCCAAAGTTTACTGGTAAATAAGGAGTAACAGCTGAAGAGCATTTAGAGTCTTTTTATAGCTATGCTGATAACCTGGATATCAATGAAGAAGATGTTTGGATGAGGGTTTTTGTTCAAAGCCTAGATGGGGAGGCTAGAAAATGGTTTAGAAATTTACCCCCTAGGTCTATTGCAGACATTGATGCTTTAGATGATGTGTTCTTAAAACACTGGGGGACCAATAAAGATCTGCTCTTTTATCATGATGAATTTGGGAACTTGCAGAGAGAAGATGGTGAGTTGTTGTCTGATTTCAATATCAGATTCAATCATATGTACAGCAGAATGCCACCTGAAGTAAGACCTACCCCTGCTTCTGCCATGCTCACATATGCTAATGCCTTTGATTCTCAATTCTACCTGTTGTTAAGAGAACGAAGATGTACTTCTTTGGTTGATATGCAATCTGCAACCTTTGAAGTAGAAGCAAATATCATTGTTGCAAAGATACTTGAAGGTGATGATGAAAACAGAAGACAGGGAGGAGAATCCGCATCATCCTATGATTCTGAAATTAATGAATTGGCTAGGATGATTGCGCTGTTTACCTCTGAAGTTTCCAAGCTAAAGGCTGAGCAGTATTCTGAGGAAGCAGAAGCTCATTGTTCCTTTTCTTTTCCATCTCCAAAGCCATGCACAGGAGCAAATGAGCATTTGCATATTCTGCAAAGAAATAAGATTTCAAATGAAGACAAAAGGGTGAGGCCCCTTTTACAGAATATAGTCATGGAAAAAGTGCAGCAATAGGAGGAGGTCCATGTTTTGGAAGGTGCTCCTTTCTTAACAAGGGCTACTTATGAGAAAGCAATATCCAAAGGCACTGCTCAGCAATTTGTTGTAGTTGCAGAACAAGAAGTTGACCATCAATGGTAGCGAGCAGCTGATCCCTTCCTCCAAGAATTCGAGCCTAAGGCCAGCACATCTTTGCATGGCTAAAGATCTGCAAATTAGCCAGCCTGCTATCATCTCCAGTGCAGTGATAAAGAAGGGAGAAGAAAGCTCCCCATCATCTTTTGTTTCTCGGTCTGATCAAGTAACAATCCCTCACAGTGGCCCCTTGAACACTAAGGCAGAACGGAATTCAATGATCAAGGCTGAAACTAATCAACTCAGTTTTGATATTCCAAAATCTGCTCAGATGGCTTCCACACAGAATGAAGGGGCAGCTTATCAGATGACAGAGCAAGAAAATGCACAGTCATGGGACTCCTTGGATGAGGATTGTTCAAAGGAAAATTCAAGAGCAGAAAATATCTTTGTGTCTCCTGCACAAGAAAACAATAATGTATCTTTCATATTTATGTTGCAGGCCACAGAAGACAAGAACAGGTACACAACAGCCATGATTACTCAGCAGGTGTACAAAGGCTCCTCTAAAGAACATCCAAAGAGGAAAATACATAAGGGAAATGAAATTTGATCCCTACCTGCCTATCAAAGTCAAACCTTCTAAAGTTTTTGAGGTAGAGGATCAAATAAATGCGGTCTTGTTGATCTATGATGAACCGGATGACAGACAACAATTTTGATGGCCCATCAAATGGGCAATTTTTGAAGTTTAAGTTTTCAGGCTTTAATGATTGTAATCAAGTTCTTTTACAGTTTCCAGTTGTATGCTTAGTTGACTCCATGCCCAATGGATACTAGGCAAATGTTTTTAAAGTTGAGTTTTGCATAAAGGCATTGGTCTGCAATTCTTGAGACCTCGCAGGGAGGATCTCATCCCCAGAAAGAGCCAGTGTTAGCTTTGCTACAGTTTCAGTGTTTAAAGGTTAAAATCAGGTTGGACAGTGTTGGCTTTGGTTGCAAAGGAGCTCGTGGCAGTCCATTTTACCCTTGCCCTTTTCATAAGCCTTATTCCCTTATAACTCCCATTGCCTCCATTTCTTATTTCCCCCTCATTCTTTTTATTTTTTTCATATCCCTTCATCTTTGTTTTATTCCTGTAAAACCCGTTTAAACCCATTTTTCGTTTAAGCCCCCGAGTGTTGGGTTTACATGTCATAAAACCCTGATGGTGTGACCTCGTGCTTTCAGAGCCCTTCTTGCCGCTTTAAATTCTGAATCATTGATCGCATCTGCCGCAATCCAACGGTCAACCCTTTTTCCCGCATAGGTTAAACATCGTTCACTTCTCCTTTCATCTGGCCATCCGTCGAAGATCCGACGATGGACGCTCCTCCCCATCGCGCGACTTGCGCGCTTGTTAGCCCGCGGGGGCAGCGGTATTCATATGCCACGTGTCTTATTTATATTGGATCGCGTGGTGATTTACAGAAACCGTCGATCCTCGATAGGTGGTGCGGGGAATACCGCCCGCCCGCGATACCGCTCATCTTGTACGTCCTCCCCGCTATTTAAACCTCGCGCAACTTTTGCGTGCGATCACCATTGGATCTGCCGACAGTGATCCACGGGCCCTTATTCACTCCGCCCGCACATCCTCCCGATGGCTTCCTCCTTGCAATCTCCACTGCCCGTTTGTTTAATCCAATGGCCCATGTTCGTTCGCCTGTCTGCGCCATCTCCCGATAGCCTCTCTGATCAAATCTCCGCCGTTGATCTATAAGATCCGACGGCCCACATTTGACTTTTGTCTTCCCGATAACCATTGTGAAATGCTTCCCGCCAGCGTTTTTCATAGTTCAGCCATCAGCTACCTATACTCTGCACCTTAAAGCTCCAACAACTGCAATTATTCAACAGCATGGTCGAGAAGGAAAAAGGACGACCTCGGGCAATGAAAAGCATTTATCAGGCATGGGATTTAATCCATTGTTCATTCCAACTGCCAGAGAAGGACCGCAAAACAGCAGAAAAAAGTCATGTTGTCCATTAAAGCTCTGAGATTTGCAGCAGAGGCCCATTTCAAATTGTAAATGTGGTTGGTGGTCCATTAAGACACCTTCACGCATAGCCTAGTAGGGCAATTTTGTAAACAAATTCTATATATACCAAGAAATACAATGTAATGGGTGGATGAGTGTTGGATGGGTGTTATTTTGCTATAAGATTCAACTTCTGGAGATTGTAATTGTTGTGATACCTGCAGCGTCTGGTTTTCATTTTCAGCGAATGCAAGCTTCTTTTGCTATTAATTGCTCACTGTCCATTTCTTCTTCTTGTTCCACGCTGTGCCTGTTTTGCATTATTCATGTGATGTTAATGTTTAGCATTAGAGAGGTTGTCATCCCACCTCTGTGTTAGGTTTTAGCATGTATCATTGAATTTGTATGCAGGTTTCTATTGTTTTAATGTCAGAGAGCTATCATCTTGTCTGTGTATTAGAAAACAGATTTACAGACCTTTTAACTGGTTGCAGTCGGCCATCACAAGGTGTTGTGCATCTACTGGTGTGATCAGTCTTCTCCATTATCACCTTATCCTCAAACTGTGAGTAATTGGTGGTTAAAAGCCTTGTAGTCTGGGGGTGTTCACCCATCTCTGGGATTAAGCATAGTAGGAGTGGTTATCTGGCTTGAATATGCAGCATTTGTTTCATTCATCCACCAATTTATCCAACTTTTTGTTAAGTTTGTAATGTTCCCGAACATCACTGATTTACAACCTAGGTGAGTTTCTTGGGGTGATAACAGTACCCATAGAGCCAATATCCCGCATAAGGCACACATAAAGACTAATGGTCAAATTTTCAGAGTTGGTGAATTCACTTGCAATGCCTTGACAACACAATGATAATGTTTTGAAGTGATAAAACAATATTTCATGTGTAAATTGTATTCCAACCAATATTAAGTTGGAAACTCATATTGCAATACTTGACATTTTATATAATATACTTTGTGGTTGAAATTATTTATAGTTGCACTTGATATTACTTAGTATTGTAATTAACATATGTAATTTTGCGTTTTCATATTATATACATTGTATGCTATTTTTTTTTTAGTTGCAAAATCATACTAATTAATTTATGCTAATTAATAATAAAACCATAAAACCAATCTAAAACTACTAAATTAGTAGTTTATATTTATTAATGACGAACGTATAAAATGAATATAAGACTAAATTAGTTGCTTATAACGATTGTTAACAAAAATAAATGAAATAAATATAAACTACTAAAGTAGTAATTTATATAATGAATATGATACTACCAAAAAATATCAATGACTAATGCAAATGATAAATTTGTGATTGCAAATGACGACTAAATTTTTCATATATACGACTATTAGTAGCTAATTTACAGTATCTTATAACATGACTAAAATTTAGTCGTATATCTTTGGTCATTAATTGGTTTCAAACGATAACTAAAATTTGCATATATATGACTATTAGTATCTAATTTACAGTATCTTATAACACGACTAACATTTTGGTCATATTTATTTGGTTATTAATTGGTTTTTTTGAGTGATCTTTCAGTAATATATTTGTTGTATATTTTGTCATTAATTGTGATACTTAACTACTAAATTAATGACCAAATCAATGATTAAATTAATGACTAAATATATTACTAGACAATAAAAATGAGACAACCAATTAATGACTAAGCTAAAAACGACTAAAAGTCGGTCACGTTATAAGATACTGTAAATTAGCTACTATTGGTCACCGACCGAAAAATAGTCGTTTATATGCAAATTTTAATCGTTTTCTTAGTAATTAATTAGTCATTTTCTACTAGTGTGTGAAGCAACTACGCGCTACCCTGGGACATATGGAATACTATAGAAAGTTTATCAAAAGTTATGCCCAGATCACCGCGCCTATGGAAAAATTGCTAAAGAAGGATGTCACATTCTGTTGGAATGATGATTGTAGGGAGAGCTTGGATATTTTAAAAAAAAAAGATGGTCATTGCGCTGATTCTAGTCTTCCTGGACTGGAAGGAGTTTCATGTGCACGTCGACACATCATGTATAGCGCTGGGAGCAATACTAACACACGCTGGCGAGAAGGCTTGGACCATCCTATCACATTCGCAAGCCGAAGATTATCCAAAGCAAAGAAGAATTATTCCACCACTGAGCGCGAAGGGCTAGCTATGGTGTATGTGCTCCAGAAGTATAGGCACTACTTGCTGGGAGGCCATTTTAAGATGTATACGGATCACTCTGCACTGAAGTACCTAGTCAATAAGCCTGTGTTGGGGGGGAGGGTTGTTGAAGCCTCGAAAATCGCTGCAACAACATCGGGGATAACCACCCGGTCCGGGCCTTAGTACAGCTCCTTTTCCGTTTGGAATAGTGGCTCCGACTGGGGATAATGGGACCAGTTTCCCAGAAATAGATAAACGGGATGGATGGATGATTGTAAACTACGCTAGCGATGAGCGAATAACTAAAACTATTGACAAGAATATAATAACTATGATCTACCCCGGGGACTTATTGAGCTTTTAAAGTGCAGCGCTTGATGATCCGTATCTATAAACGGGCATATAGATGACTCCATTTGACAGACATGGATGTTATTATGTTCATGATTGCTATGCCTAAATAGTTAAGCAAAGCGATTAAGGCGATATTACCACACTTTATCATTTATATCATTGTCACATGCATGATTAAAAGAAAAGGCACATCGTAAAACATCCAATAGTGGAATGAATAAAGATCTGCTGTTACAACGCATGCATATAATCAACAATAGCAAGAATAATCACATAACAATTCATATAAAAAGAATGAATTCAGACATAGATAGAAATACCATATGAGTTGCTTGACACTCCCAAATATCAATCGCTATTTGTAGTTCTTCCTTCAACGCAAAAACATTCTCAACAACGACAATAGTGCACAATTGCATAAAGAAGCTTCTTTGTTAAATTAAGAACAATTGGCCCAGTTTCATAAAAGAATATTGATTGAAGCACAATAGTGCGAACTTCAGTCTTTTAAGTCTGTTACAAAACTTTACGACCCTTTCCAAAACAACGAAAGGATCTATAAATACTAAACTAATCTAAATATCTAATAAACAGAAATCCTACTTAATTGGCATCAATAACTTTTAATCCTATTTCCCGGAGCAATCTGGCAATCGGCGGTATGATTCATCAAGTAGGTTGCTTGCCTTTAAACCTGAGCTGACTTGTCGCAAGCATTGGCTCTACTTCAGGCGGTTTGTTGAGACGCGAACTGAGCTGGGGAGCATAGGTGGCATCCTGAATGTCGGGAATTATACACCCGATTGCATCTGTTAAACACTTAAGGGCGGCTCGTTGTGTGTGCGGCTTAATCAGAAAAAGCCAATATGCATCTATAGTTAAACTATTAATCCCAGCGATTAATCTCCCTTTCTCCTCTAAATCAGGATAGCATGATTGTTCCAATGTATTTGTTGTTGTCATCTTTCCTGATGTACATTGGGAAATCATATTTGCTAAGTAGAGAGTGTTGTTAACTAGATCAACAAGATTGCTGGAAGTTGATTTACACCTTGAAGCTGCCCTTTCTGATTTCATCACCTGAGTGTGCCATTCTGTGAAAAGTATGTCTTTATATGTTTCTGAAATCTTGGGAAAATTTGCTTCTTTCCCTTGATCAGAATCTTGCCAGTCAAGATATCCAGTTATGATCTCTTCGGCCTGGTCTAACTCATTTCTGACCTTCTCTACCTGCTGATTTATGGATGTCGTTAGCTCACACAATGGCTCTGCCTGAGCGATTTGTTGACACAGGAGCCTAATCTGAGATATCAATGCACTGTTGATTAGTGATGCTTCCTTTCTAAATTCTGCCACTTGTGAAGTGCCCTTTGCTTTTTCGAGCTGCGATGATAATTGAGCGATTTGCTCATCTTTCGTTTTCATCATTTGCTCATTTGCTGTTCTCAATTGTGCCAATGCTTCCGACAATTCCTTCTGTTTCTGGATCGCGCTTTGGTTGATCTTTTGCTTTTCTATTTGCAATTGTTGGGTTAATTGATTGTTCATTTGCTGTTGTGCCAGCAACTGCTCCTCTGCTTGCGCTGCCTTCTGCTTTGTCTCGGCCAATTCTGCCTGTAGTGCAAAAATTTCTTGGTCCTTAGTCTTCAGTAGAAGACTTACCTCCGATGCCTTGTCGATTGTTGCTGCGGAATAGGCTCCTGCATACTGTGACAGCTTTGTTAGGTCATCGGAGGGGTCCAATTCCTCCTTCCATACTACATTACCCATGACTGTTTGCTCTGGAAAAATAGAAGGTTGATTAGTCCTTCGTCTTTTCCTTGATCGCTTTACAACTGCTCTATGCCTCGGGCTGTAGAAAACATCCAGGGGAGGAATATCTTCTACCTGGAGAATGATTTGATCGGAGGGGTCCTTTGGAATTATCTCAACATCCTTAGAAATGGGTGGGCCGCTGGTTCCACTTAGAACCTGAGGTGAAGTGATGTCCTGTGTGTCATTTGTCTTGGAAGTGTCCCCATCTTTTGAACATTCCAATCCACTGATGATGGAATGAAACTGCTGCCATTCCTGGAGTAGTTTGGGGTCTATGGTAGTGTCCATATTGACATCGGTGGTGGTCTGTTTCTCCTTTTCGGCTTGGGACTCCTCCCGTTCTTTTTCCTGCTCTTTCTTCAGCTGTTCCTCTTGTTCTTTCTTTTGCCTTTCCTCTTGTTCTTTTCTCTGTTGTTCCTCTTGCTCTTTCCTCTGTTTCTCATCTTGTTCTTTTTTCTGCCTTTCCTCCTGTTCCTTTTTATGCCTTTCCTCCTGTTCCCTTTTATGATCCTTTGTTACCACCGGAGGTTCCTTTGACTGTTGCCGAGCAGGCTCGCTTGATGATGTCGCCGGGGTTGTTGCTAGTAAATCTAGAGGCAGAGTTTGCAACCTCTGTTCTCTAAGCTTATTAAACTCAGTCAGCCCTTCATCATTATATTTCATTCGAGCAAGTTCTTTAGCTTGACCTATTGTTTCAGCTGCAACGAATAGGTCGTCAAACAAATCTTCTTTGTGCTCAAATTTTGTCAATTTGGCCTGTTCCAGTGCATTGTAGGCAACTTTGCTTGGATCATATGGCATGTTTGGGATAGTCGCCAGAGTTAAAGATTGAAGCTTTGTGGCTTCCTTTTCTGCATGTTTGAGATCATGCAGAGTATAGACACCACACCTGAAGGGAAAAGAGGGCCAGCCCCTCTTCTTTTCTTTCTTGAGAGTTTGTGTAACACTCTCAGCCATAATCTGATAGGCGATTTCTCTTGCTAGCAGCTTGTCCGTTATATACAAAGGGATAACATGTGGGTCGGCTTGGCTGCCGAAAACTCTTATGTAGGTAAATCTCTCCTCCCCAAACCAACTCGCTACCGCCGTTATATCAAACGAAGCTTGATAGGAAATCTTGGGAATGGGTTTGTCAAAAATAAAATAGTGAATAGGCACCATAAAGCCATTGCAGATTTGGTACAGATGGTGTTTGTAAGAGGACTTCCATAGTTTCGGATGGTATATGTGGATGGTCGTGGGATCTTGTGGCGTCCACCTCCAGCCGAGCACGGGGAATTCAGAATTGAAACATAGTGTATCTAAGATATATGCACTGTAATAGAATGGGGGAATTTTCCCTTCTGTGACGATAGTCTGATGTCTAAAGTCACGCACAGCTTGTGCTAATTTGTCAGAAAGGATGGTGGCCCAATCCATAATTATACCGTTTACAGCTGCTTCCATTAGAGGAACCATCTCTATGGTAAAATTAGCATAGTCATGCAATCCCCATAATCTACACATCATTATTCTCGCATAGCAATAAGGAGAAGCAAGAGAATCGACCGAGTACTTACCGGAAGATTCGTGTTTGTGTTTGGCTGGATTTTGTCTCCAATCCCGGATGGGTTCGAATTCGGCTTCATTTTCGCTTGCAAACTTCTCCAGGAATGTTTTATTATATATCTTCTCCGGCTCGGACAAATGATACATTTGTCTTAGATCATCCGGCCTGAACGATCCGAAGATTCTCCCATCTCTAGTGTTGAAAGTTCTGTCCAAGATTGGGATTTCTTAAATCGCCCACCGCACTACATCTGTGTATGGGAGAATTTGCTCCCTGGCCGCTATTCTGTGAAGGAAAGAGTCAGCTAAATCTTTGAGAGTACAATCAGACTTGCGAGTAGGATCCGCAGTAGCTTCGGTTACTGTCTTTTCTGGTTCTTCGGCTTCAATTAGGTTGTAAGTGCCTTGCCAAGTAACTCTAGTGAGACCCGTGCATGTAGTATCGGATATTAAGCCCTTCTTCTTGTCCACAAGAGCTTGTCCTGCTGCTGATGTAGTGGAGGCACCTGCGGTCTTCTTAGATTTTTTTCCCCATCTTATTTAAGCTTCCTTCTATGGATGAATTCTACACAGCGGCGCAAATATACGTGATACAGAGAAATAGCAATGAAAACTTGCAAGTGATGAGAAAATATGGACAGAAACGTAATAAGGGATTAGCCTTAAAAAATGGGCGCGGACACAATCCATGGAAAGATTTTAAGAATTATGATCTCATTAATTGATCGTTTAAAACCTGTCATCCCTTAAATGCCCATTATATCGTTATTCGGCTGAATGATTCACTTATGCGTGCAGTGGGTGTTTTGGCGGTTGAGTGCAGGTAAATGACTGCTTAACTGATCAAGCTTTAAATATGAATGAATTGTGATATCCCATCACTTAACGGCTTTTTATTGAAAACTGCACTTTATCGCATCCCGTCGGGAGAATGAAGATTATAAAGTGCACATATAGTGTATCACCGATCGCCGGTAGCGATATTGGATCGCATCGGGGGTATGATATGTGCGCCTTAATGATGTGCATTGGATATTGCCGATTGTCGATTGCATCGCATCGGGGGGAAAAGCTTTGAGCACATTAAGACTTAAGTAAAGATTACCGTCGATTTCGCATCGCATCGGGGCTAATGGCATGAGGCGCTTTATAAATGTGCATGAAGTATTGTCGATCGCCGATTGCGATATCGCATCGGCAGAAATCAATGTGCCATTTATTTATATTTCTTATGTCATTGCGATATGCGATCTTGCGATCGCTTTATCGCAATGACAAAGATTTGCCTTATTTCTTTAAATGGGTTTTTCAAAAGAGTTTTATAAAATGAGTTTATTTGATTATCGGACCTTTTTGAACAATAAAAGTATTGATACCAATTAATCTTTAAAGGGACCCATTTCATATGTTAATATTTATAAATAAAAATGATATGAAATGGGGGGTTGTTGTAGAGCACAACAGGGGGGAATCTACAGGTGGCTCTTATTGTTCCAAGAGTATGGTTTTGAAGTGGTTGTGAAGCCTGGACGATTGAACGCAAGGCCAAAGCATCTGTCGCGCATCGAAACAGGGGAGGAACCTACTAACTTGGAAGAAGGATTGTCTAACACATAGCTATTTGCAGTGCGCATCATGGATGGTCATTTCGAGGATATAATACACTTCCTAACAACAGGAACTGCACCGGAAATATACATTATCTAGCAAAAGAAGGAATTAGTGGTGTGTGCGGCAGATTTCTCTATCATTGTTAAACATCTGTACAAGATGGGGACCGATGAGATATTACGACAGTATGTAACTGAGTTCGAAAGAATAAGCATCCTCGCGGATGCTCATTGGAGCGCCGCAGGAGGCCATTATGTAGGGAGAGCAACTGCGTAGAAAATTCTACACGCAGGGTTGTGGTGGCCAACCCTTCATCAGGACTCAAAAGCATATTGCAAGGCGTGCGATGTGTGTCAAAGGATTAGCAGACCATCGCGGAGGGATGAGATGCCTTTGAATCCACAAATGACATTGCAACCCTTCGAGAAGTGGGCAATAGATTTTGTAGGACCCATTCAACCACAAGGAAAGACAAGAGCAAGGTACATTATCACCGCAACAAAGTATTTGACTCGTTGGGCAGAAGCGTACCCAGAGAAGGATTGCACAGGCGCGGCTGTCGCAAAGTTCCTATTTAATCATGTACTGACATGATTTGGTTGTCCGAAGATGTTGACGAGCAATCGTGGTACGCACTTCCTGAATGAGACGATTAGTGTGCTAATGGAGGAATTTCAGGTATACCACTAGAAGAGTACGTCTTATCACGCACAGGCTAACGAGACGGTGGAAGCGTTCAAAAAAGTACTCGAAAACAGGCTGACCAAAGTTTGCAATACTCAGCGAAGTGATTGGGACCTACTCATACCTACAGTACTGTGGGCTTATCAAATTACATGCAAGAAGTTGACTGGACAAACCCCTTTTAGGCTTATCTATGGTGTGGAAGCAGTGGTGCCTATGGAGTATATCGTGCCTAGCCTGCACATAGTAGTGCTCACAAGTATGATGGATCATGGATCCCTATAGGAGAGGCTCGCACCGCTGGATGAACTGGAGGAAGAAAGGTTTTTAGCAGGGTTTCACCAGTAGATCCAAAAGCATCTCGAAAAGACATGGCATGATCGACACACTAAGTTGCGCACATTTAAGGTAAATGACTTGGTTTTGCTATATGATAGTAAATTTGATCAATTTCCAGGGAAATTAAGGATGCACTGGTTAGGGCCCCACATCATTAAGGAAATTAACGATGGAGGAGTGGTACAGTTGGTCAAATTGAATAGAGAACCCTTCCCAGGAAAAGTGAATGGAAGTCGCTTGAAGCCATACACTGATGGTTTGACCATGTGACTAAATGAAGGTAGCACAGTATTAGCGCTCTAGGCAGCTGGAAGGAGGCGCAGGACTATAAACTACACTGCCCGGGTTGGGGAGCTGCGCGATTGGCAAATGGTGAAAAGCAAGGAAGTGTCACTGGGTCCGCAGTATCGCGGAAGGAGCTGTGCTACCCAGGGAGAAATCGCACAAGTTGGTCGGAAAGTGACCTTTAAAGTTACTATTCATGAAAAGATGGCAGAAGTGAGGCCAAATGGAGCGGGCGGCCAACATTTAAGACGAAATTTATAGCTTAGATCCTTGAAAATCTGTCACCAATCCGACATTAATGAACCGATTTTGGGGGGAACGGTATTCAAAATGCCTTATAAATTACAAGTGGTTGTCCAGCAAAAAACACTTGGCATTTTGAGAATTAAGTTGTTAAGCTCTCCGGCGCCTATGAATCGTGAGAAATACGAGCTTTTGATAGTTTCTAGGGTATTTGCGACTTTGCCAACGGATACACAGAAATTCTCCACTACAAGAAAAAAGTACATTGGTGAGGGGCGAAAAATGTCACCATAAGCTCATTGGTGACGATAAAAAGAGCCTTCATCACCAAAAACTGAACGTCACCAAAGGCGGCGTCGCCAAAAGTATAGGTGTTGTAGTGACCTTCAAAGTCCATCACCAATAACGATATATAATGACGAATAGTGACCGTCACCATTTCATATGAACAATGGTGACGAACCATAGCCTTCATCACCAAAAACTAAACGTCACCAAAGGTGGCGTTGCCAAAAGTATAGGTGTTGTAGTGACATTCAAAGTCCGTCACCAATAATGATTTATAATTACGGATAGCAACCGTCACCATTTCATATGAGCAATGGTGACAGACCATAGCCTCCGTCACCAAAAACTAAACGTCACCAAAGGTGGCATCACTAAAAGTATAGGTGTTATGGTGACATTCAAGGTCCATCACGAATATTAATTATAATGACAGATAGTGACCGTCACCATTTCATATGAACAACAACGATTTATTGTGATGGATCTTTCATGGCCATCACTATTGGTGCATATATATAGTGACGTTTGTTGACCGTCACCAAAAACCGCATTGCCTGAAGTATAGGTGTTGTGGTGACATTCAAGGTTTGTCACGAATAATGACTATAATGACGGACAACGACCATCACCATTTCATATCAACAAAAATGATTTATGGTTACGGACCTTAAAGGAGCGTCACTATTGATACGTATATATGGGGGCATTTGTTGACTGTCACCATTTCATATTTTGGTGAGGGTCAAAAATTGTCACCAAAGCTCGTTGGTGATGGCCAAAGAGCCTCCATCACCAAAAATTGATCGTCGCCATTCCATATGGATGTCAAGGCACGATGGAATCAAACCACCAACCTCCTGCTTGTAAAGCAGGTGCTCTTCCATTGAGCTAGCACCCTTTAAATAATTAGACTTTTAAAAATTAGACCTTGAAACTTCATAGATTGTAAATTCTACAACTTTCAATAAATTAAAAGCTCAGCAATATTTTACTAAACAAGCAAAGCAACGTCGAAGTTGCAAGTCCCGACCTAATGGTGATGGAAGTTATGAAAAGTGGGTGGAAGGAAAAATAGTTATGTATAAGAGAATCAATATGTTCAGTTGAATACTCAATTAGAAGTGAAACTATGAAGACATTTATAATCTATAAATGACCTATAACTAGCAAATGCACCAAATATTGCAAAGGAAATGGCATAAGTGGATAGCATATGGAAGAAGAACATTGATGAAGACAGATGCAATATGTTATAGGTTGAGTGAAAGAAAAATCTCACTGTTGTTGTTGTTTGGTGTTTAGATATCTGAATGATATATAAACTTCTGTGCAAATGTAACACAGATCTCTGGAAACCATGAACGACATATGATAAAAAAAATATATATATATCCTCTTTACATAAACCAACATGCAATTTGGAATTTCACAAGTCCGCACTCAAAACATGACTACAACTAACAAATAAAAGAAATTGACTTTGACAGAAAGCAATAGCTTCACCTTCATTCTTGAGTTGCTTCTGTTTATTTGAATTTGACTCACGACATTCTTTATCTGATAAGGAATCAAAATCATCACTAGTATTAAATTCATCCAACGCGGACTATATCTCACTAACATCTGCATTTTTGTTGCTATGCTTGAAAACCATGGAGTTTTTTGTCGATAGTAGATTACGATGTGTTCCTGACGCTCAAGAACACATTCTTTATTAACCATTGTTACCTGGCAGAAAACAAAGAAACAACACAATATCAGCGTACACAAAATGCCCTACCGAAATATAATCATAACTTAGCAAAGAAGTCTAAAAGATGCTCTTAATTAATAAATTTTGTATTTGGAAATACTGTTTCTTTAAATATAAAAAGGACTATGTTGTACAACACTTCTGTCTATTTATCGAGGAAATTATATCATATCATGTCACACAGTAGAAATCTACAGTACCTAAAGTAAAAAGACAAATTTGCTCAAGAAAATAGATTTAGAAAAGAGTTTTGAAAACTATAAGTTTGTCATCAAAGCTTTAATTAATTAACAACAAAATAGTTGGAGTTTGAAAATCAAAATCATTCATAGGAAACAAATAAGACAATGGCCAAAGTCGTTATTCATACAAATAAAGCTAGAGTCACTATTGCCATTGCAAATAACTGAAATTTGGGCAGTGGTCTAACAGTTAGAGCTTATTTCTCGGGAAGACTCATCAATACCATCATTCTTTTTCCACGGTTTGTTGTGTCTCTAGATCCAGATCAGATAGCTTGTCATTCTTAAGTTCTACCTTTCAAGTACTAATTTTGGTTTGTTTTGTTTTGTTTTGTTTTGTCAAGAGAATTAGGTGTTTTGTTGCAAAGATTCCTGTAATAAGGTTTTCCTACGTAAGAAGATGGTTCAATAAGATGAGGAACTAGATAGTGTAACTAAGGAGATCATTTCGAACTAAAGAAAATTTAAGTGAGAATTCATACCACTCCATGTTGGAAGAAAATAAGAGAATGTGTGACACATGTGGATGTATGGGAATATTGACACCTCTAGTCATGTTAAATCGGGGCTCTCTTATTTAAGGCAAGAGGCCTACTTTCCTCCACCAACCAAAATAAATTGCATAGGAAGCACAGTTATCATTGTTTTGGGTGGAGGAAAAATATTGTTGCCTACCTCTATTTTCCTAGTCTATTTTGAAAAGAACAACAAAAGACATCTAAAATATGTATAGTGCAGTCATTGATCTAGTTTGAAACATAGTGCGTAGAGGAAACCACTTTCAGGAGTTTTTGAGACTCTTGCTAGACACAAAGGGGCTTGTAGTTCAACATGTCCGCCAATGATACCCCAAGAAATTAAACAAGATGAAGCTTTAAATAGAAATTTGGTGCTAACACATTGGTCAAGGTGATGGTAGTTGAAGAAAGGGCCATTTGAAAGGAATATATACATTTCATCTAGGAATTCTTGAAGCAAAGGCACCTAAGGATCAGATCTTGGCATGGATAGTAAAAGATAAATGCAATTTTTTTTATCATGGCCCTTGCCAGCAAGCCAGAGCCACCTTATGGGGATGCACCCACCCTACTCCCTTAACCTCGTGGCATAGCTCATGTGTCTAACTAGACTTTGCCAATCTGTCTACACCCTCAAGGAACTAATGGTTTGTGTTCAAATGGTTAGAATCTTTTAGGCAGTGGTCTTTGATAGGTAAACCAATGATAATACGGAATAAAGGTCTTGGTAGAACCCTCCGTTGGGCACCAATTATGTGTAATTGTGATACAATTTTTTTGTTTTCCACGCTAAAAATGAACATGCTACAACATGCAATGAGTAGAAAAAGATAAAGAGGAAGATTACCCATTAAGAAGCTTGCAATTGCTGGGAGTTAAAATGTTGACATACTTTGTAGCCATGACGAACGAAAGGAAACACATCACAAATACCTTTCCAATGGGTAAGACTGCAAATGTTAGCATTTTAAAGATGGATTCCGAGTCATTCCAAATTTTTTAGAATCATTGCTGGAAGAAACCCTTACAATATAAAAATAAAAAATTATTTGTTTTCATATCAGCTTTGCTCGTAACTCCTTACTTCATGTTAATCTCCTTCAGTCCAATCTAACACTCCTTGTCTAATTTCCACTAAAAGCTGAGACAGATCCACAAAATGGTCTCAGCTTCCAGCAGTCGCGATTACAAACAATCATCAACCGCGCCAAAATGAAAATAAAATATATTTTCTCAACAACAGACCAGAGCAAAGCCTGTAATCACCAAACTTATATAGAAGGATATTCATTTATTTAATAGAAAAAATAGTAAGCAAAAAGTAGTGTAACTCATGTAGGACACAATCGAGTCCAAGTTAATATAGTTGAAAAGTTATCAAACTCATGCAACAACTATATCTTGAAATAGGTGCTAGAATTACAAGGGATCTACATATCTTGAAAATTCAGTGCTTCAATAATCACAATTTTATCAATAAATTTGCATGCAAAATGTTGATGCACAAAAATATATCCAAATGAAATTTGCTCCAAAAACTATTCAGTGTTAATAAATTTTACTATGCTTCAGCTATCTACCGAATATCTAAAATGAATAAAGAACATAGCACTTTGTTTGATACAAATAGAAGCACAATTATGAATATTATATAGGCAACCAATCTAATATGCTCTAGATTTTGATGTAGTCTCTAAACAAATTTTTATACATTTTGAGAAAATATTGTCAAAGACAGTGACTAGAAAACTTGGTCAGGGGCCCAACAATTTCTACTCATAATGCAACTAAGAGTTAAACTGCAAATGAAACATGTCACGCAATGTAGCATTATTTTACAAAGTTGTTCATGATGGGCTACTCAAGAAGGCAAAATCACGAGATTTCTTGTCTGAAGAGCAACCATCTATTTGTAGATTTTGCATAATGCATGGAACTATGAAACGATGATATAATTACACACATAATGGCTACAATTTTTGTTCACTTTCTACACTTTCTATTTTCCTCTTCAATTACATAGATTATCAATTCCATAAGTTTAGAGACTTAGCATATGCAAATTAGAACTTTGCCTCTTCAAAGGGACAAGCAAAAAATTCTTACCAAATGTTAGAATAGGCATACAAAAAGATAAGTAATAATCCACATGTGAAGCAGATTATCTTACCATTCAATCATATTTTGTAGTGTCACAGATCTTCCCAATTTTGTGAAAATCAGACATAGTAGAAATAAACTAAAAACAAAGTACACAAAAAAACAACAAAGTTTGTCAAGAAAGAAAAGAAAATTAAAAATAGTCAAAACAAGAGCACATATAGACATGCATCCACAACTTGATACAATTTGCCACCAAACTAAACCCCTTACCTAGAGAGGTACCTCCTGAGAGTTGGTTCATACTAAATCTTGATGGGGCAGTTAGGGTCCAAGCAGGAAGATCTAGGAATAATGAGGTAATAATGCATCACAATGATAGTATCATTTTTTCTTTCTCCATTGGCATATCAAACAAAAGTTGAATTTGAGGCTCCAATTTAGGGACTAACTTAAGTACTGAATAAGGAAATGATACACTCAATATTGAAAGAGACTCTACCCTCCACTAGTTAGGCTTTAAAAAAATGGGGTATCAAAGATTGCAGTATTCAAGATCTCTCAAAGGAAATTAAGTGTATTGTTGCAAAGATTATTTTAATAAGGATTTTCTATGTAACAAGATGGTACAATAAAATGAGGAACCAAATATGTAACTACTAAGATCATTTGGGACTAAAGCAAATTTAAGTAAGAATTCATACCACTCCATGTTGAAAGAAAATAAGGGAATGTGTGACACATGTGGATGTATGGGAATACTAGCACCTCTAGTCATGTTAAATCGGGGCTCTCTTATTTAAGGCAAGAGGCCTACTTTCCTCCACCAACCATAATAAATTGCATAGGAAGCACAATTATCATTGTTTTGGGTGGAGGAAAAAT
The DNA here is from genome assembly GCA_031772625.1 of Pinus tabuliformis. Taxonomy (NCBI): domain Eukaryota; kingdom Viridiplantae; phylum Streptophyta; class Pinopsida; order Pinales; family Pinaceae; genus Pinus; species Pinus tabuliformis. The sequence goes on along the minus strand of CM062810.1, from coordinate 660,410,003 downwards.
ATTGTTGCCTACCTCTATTTTCCTAACCTATTTTGAAAATAACAACAAAAGAAATCTAAAATATGTATAGTGCAGTCATTGATCTAGTTTGAAACATAGTGCGTAGAGGAAACCACTTTCAGGAGTTTTTTAGACTGTTGCTAGACACAAAGGGGCTTGTAGTTCTACATGTCCGTCAATGATACCCCAAGAAATTAAACAAGATGAAGCTTTGAATAGAAATTTGGTGCTAACACATTGGTCAAGGTGATGGTAGTTGAAGAAAGGGCCATTTGAAAGGAATCTATACATTTCATCTAGGAATTCTTGAAGCAAAGGCACCTAAGGATTAGATCTTGGCATGGATAGTCAAGGATAAATGCAATTTTTTTATCATGGCCCTTGCCAGCAAGCCAGAGCCACCTTATGGGGATGCACCCACCCTAATCCCTTGGGTTTTGACCTCGTGGCATAGCTCATGTGTCTAACTAGACTTTGCCAATCCATCTACACCCTCAAGGAACTAATGGTTTGTGTTCAAATGGTTAGAATCTTTTAGGCAGTGGTATTTGATAGGTAAACCAGTGATAATACGGAATAAAGGTCTTGGTAGAACCCTCCGCTGGGCACCAATGTAATTATGTGTAATTGTGATACAATTTTTTTGTTTCCCCCACTAAAAATGAACATGCTACAACATGCAATGAGTAGAAAATGATAAAGAGGAAGAGTACCCATTGAGAAGCTTGCAATTGCTGGGAGTTAAAATGTTGACATACTTTGTAGCCATGATGAACCAAAGGAAACACATCACAAATACCTTTGCAATGGGTAAGACTGCAAACGTTAGCATTTTAAAGATGGATTTTGAGTCGTTCCAAATTTTTTAGAATCATTGCTGGAAGAAATCCTTACAATATAAAAATAAAATTTATTTGTTTTCATATCATCTTTGCTCGTAACTCCTTACTTCATGTTAATCTCCTTCAATCCAATCCAAACACTCCTTGTCTAATTTCCACTAAAAGTTGAGACAGATCCACAGAATGGTCTCATCTTCCAGCAGTCGCGATTACAAACAATCATCAACCGTGCCAAAATGAAAATAAAATATATTTTCTCAACAACAGACTAGAGCGGAGCCTGTAATCACCAAACTTATATAGAAGGATATTCATTTATTTAAGAGAAGAAATAGTAAGCAAAAAGTAGTGTAACTCATGTAGGACACAATCCAGTCCAAGTTAATATAGTTGAAAAGTTATCAAACTCATGCAACAACTATATCTTGAAATAGGTGCTAGAATTACAAGGGATCTACGTATCTTGAAAATTCAGTGCTTCAATAATCACAATTTTATCAATAAATTTGCATGCAAACTGTTGATGCACAAAAATATATCCAAATGAAATTTGCTCCAAAAACCATTCAATGTTAATAAATTTTACTATGCTTCAGCTATCTGCCGAATATCTGAAATGAATGAAGAACATAGCACTCTGTTTGATACAAATAGAAGCACAATTATGAATATTCTATAGGCAACCAATCTAATATGCTCTAGATTCTGATGTAGTCTCTAAACAATTTTTATACATTTTGAGAAGATATTGTCAAACACAATGACTAGAAAACTTGGCTAGGGGCCCAACAATGTCTACTCATAATGCAACTAAGAGTTAAACTGCAAATGAAACCTGTCACGCAATGTAGCATTATTTTACAAAGTTGTTCATGATGGGCTACTCAAGAAGGCAAAATCACGAGATTGCTTGTCTGAAGAGCAACCATCTATTTGTAGATTTTGCATAATGCATGGAACTATGAAACAATGATATATAAGTACACACATAATGGCTACAATTTTTATTCACTTTCTACACTTTTTATTTTCCTCTTCAATTACATAGATTATCAATTCCATAAGTTTAGAGACTTAGCATATGCAGATCAGAACTTTGCCTCTTCAAAGGGACAAGCAAAAAATTCTCACCAAATGTTAGAATAGGCATACAAAAAGATAAGTAATAATCCACATGTGAAAATCAGACATAGTAGAAATAAACTAAAAACAAAGTACACAAAAAAACAACAAAGTTTGTCAAGAAAGAAAAGAAAATTAAAAATAGTCAAAACAAGAGCACATATAGACATGCATCCACAACTTGATACAATTTGCCACCAAACTAAACCCCTTACCTAGAGAGGTACCTCCTGAGAGTTGGTTCATACTAAATCTTGATGGGGCAGTTAGGGTCCAAGCAGGAAGATCTGGGAATAATGAGGTAATAATGCATCACAATGATAGTATCATTTTTGCTTTCTCCATTGGCATATCAAACAAACGTTGAATTTGAGGCTCCAATTCAGGGACTAACTTAAGTACTGAATAAGGAAATGATACACTCAATATTGAAAGAGACTTTACCCTCGAGTAGTTGGGTTTTAGATAAATGGGGTATCAGAGATTGGAGTATTCAAGATCTCTCAAAGGAAATTAGGTGTCTTGTTGCAAAGATTATTTTAATAAGGTTTTCCTATGTAACAACATGGTACAATAAAATGAGGAACCAGATTTGTAACTACTGAGATCATTTGGGACTAAAGCAAATTTAAGTGAGAATTCATACCACTCCATGTTGAAAGAAAATAAGGGAATGTATGACACATGTGGATGTATGGGAATATTGGCACCTCTAGTCATGTTAAATATACAATTCCTTCAAACTTGTTAGCTCACCAAGCCATGGTGGCATCACATCCATGATACAGCTACCAGGAAGAGACTGTATCATGTGAGGTGGCCTAAGGTTATAAAAGGTGGAGAAAACAACAAGATAATGTAGGGGATTGACAATGAATGGAGTTGAACAAAGAGGATTGGCATAATGAAGCTAAGGTTTTTAAGAACATTGAGTTTAAATGGAAAATTCTACTGAAGCTCATAAAGGATAATGATGCAAAATTCACAGATGGAAAAATCATAGACCTGGAGGACAACATAACAGATGACAACCTGAATATTAATAATAGACTGAACCATTTCAATCTTGACCAAGGTATTGGCAATTCAACTATCTAAGAGAGTCAAGGGGGTGTAGCAAACATCAGAGCCAGACTCTTCAGTAATGATGGATGAGAGCCAAGGTTTCAGGCCATCGTATTCGCAACCAAAATATGAAGAGGTTTCTTCATTTTTAAATTTAATTACAGGATTATTGTTCTTTGAACTTTGATGAGTTTTGCCACATAAGTTTTAGAAATTACAGTAGAACCTAACTTCATACAAGGTGTTTTGCTTTTTCAAAATGGAACTGGATCCTTTATCTCCTTTTCATTTTTATTTTGGTTATTGGGTGCAATTTGACACTATGGTTTTCTGCGAATTATTAAGTGTTATAGTTAATTTTTAGGATTATCTATGAGTCTAGTCTAATGGACCATGTTTGGCACTGCCCAAAATAATTCCACAAAATTACTAAAAAGGAGGGGAGTGAAAGGAAAAAAATTGACTCTCTGTGTGCCCTAAAGACTAGGCAGCCCACACCATCCAAAAGCTCACCATTGTTGGAGACTCCAACAACACAATTCAACACGTCCAGGTGCGCTCTTCTCCCTCAAATGCCAATTTGAATTCAGTCTTCCAGCGAATTCATGCAGCTCTTCCATCATTTCCTCGATTCTCATTTTTTCATGTCCTTTAGATAAACAATAATCAAGTTGATTTCCAAGCCAATTTGGCTCTACAAGCAAAAGAAGGTGATTTAATTGTCAATGGATGTCGCTCCACCCTCTCGAACCCTTCATGGCTCTCTCCTCATTCTTTGCCTCTTCCCGTGGCTCACACATGGATACCCTTCATAACCCTTGCTCCATGTGCTTCTGTTATCTCCTATCAAGTGTGATTACCTTGTCCCATCATAGTCTCCCCCCTGTACCTTTCTCATGCATTCCCTTGGCTCTTCATTGGATTTTCTCAATAATGGAGGATCCCATAGTTTGAATGTGCCATCATTTTAGAATGAGGGCCCCCTAGTTTAGATGTGCCGTCATTTTAGAATGAGAGCTTCTAACCTAATGGGAAAGACAATTATGGCACCCTTCAAAAGTTAGTGTCTTGTTGTTTCCCTGCGACATCCTCTATTTTGGCTCTTGCCCCCTCCAGGAAATCAAAGCTTCTCCCTTGTCATTGATCTCCCTACATTTTCTGAAGGCCTCCTCTCTGCCACCTCAGGTCTCATGGCTCACCAAGCTAAGATAGTCTGAGTCAGCCCAACAACATTAGGCTGGTGACTTCAAAGACCTCAAGTCCTCCCATTGCCTTCTTCAAATCTGGATTTCAAGCTTGGAGTCCCAGATCGAGACGCTGTTAGACATTCCCATTCAACACCTACATCTTATCCACCACGTTCATGACAAATTTTAGGCTCTCTGCTCTCAACTCGAAGGCCTCTAGGTTGTGTGACTAGCAGAAATTCAGAAACATTCTCCTCTAGCTCACTCCAAAACAGCTTCTTCAGCCTCTGCAACTTCGTTCCTCCCTGACTTAAAACACTCCCGCTAAAAGGGAATTCCAGGATGACAATACAACTCAACGGTTTTCTCCAATCTCAGGTCCTAAATGAAGTGCATTGTAATTTTAATCTACGCATATACTACAAGGATTATACTGTAAATCTTTTTTTGATAACTTGTACTAGCATAGAAGAGTGGAAAATTAACAGGGGGGTCCCAAGTTTACTGCAACATATGTTAAGGCTGACCTAGTCAATCTAATGTGGGTCCATAAGCCCCCATGGGGAGGGCATGCTATTTCTTGAGATGTTTATAAATACACACTTAAGTGTCATTTGTAAATAATCAGTGTGAGCTGTTTTTCTCTCTAAAAGTGTATCCTGCAGGCACCATATACTATTGCACCCTCTCGCTATCTTGGTGTGACATTTGTGATCAGTTATCTCTATATAGCACTCTTATGGTATTTTACTCTAGTGCATCTATGGTTCACAACTAGTGCACTTGCTCACTCTTTATCAAGTGTTGTTTTCTCCTTTCTTATTGCAGGTTTTAGGGTTTGTTAGTGGTTCCTCTCAATCCTTGCTTTCTCTTGTGATGTCACAATTTTCATGGTCAAAATATGTCTTCCATCTTCCCCACATTTTTGCCATTGCAATGATTCCAACTGAAGTTGTGCAAACTGTTGAACCCCAACCATCTATAAGCATTTAATTTTCAATCGGGTTAACATAAAACAGAATGCAATTATAAAGTATCATACAACCAACACATTTTGCACATACTATAATAATAATAAACATACATGTCAAACTATTTATATGCTAGCATGGAGTAAATTACCTCAATAGTTGGGGGAACAAGGGGCCGCTTGCCTTTGAGCACAATTACAAGAAATTCCAGCTTCTTTTCTTCATCCCATTCACTATAGGTACCCATGTCTAAATACTCCGTAATGACATCTAAAGTTTCTTAATGTTTGCCAGATTCCTGATCCACCAAAATTTGATAAATCTGACAGTCGATTGTTCAAATTATAAAGTTGAACATTTGAACCATACTTATGATAAATACCTGGCGCAGATCAAGTTTCATCAATATCATTCCGAATGTTGAAACCCGCCGAATAAGGTCAGCCAGGCGTCCATCAGCTAGGATATCTGACCCACATGATTGCTGCAGAAAACGAACTAAATTAATGATGCACATTTCACCCCGGCAGGAAAAGCAGATGCTCACTCCAAACAGAGAACTTTAGAAATACCATTGATTCATAGCAAAGCATCAGAGGTTCTAAAAGTTGTGCTGAATTTTCATAGTACTGATTAGGGTCATAATCACAGGGAATGCCCTCCAAGATCTCTTCAATCCGCCTACGTGTAGTGATAAGCTATAAGCACAAGTGTATAAACAGACGCACATTAGATATGAAACATTTGAAAGGAGAACAAGGTACGATTCAAATTTTAACGTTAATCCTAACTACGATAAATTCAATTCAAAACATTAGCTGATCTAAACAAACATAAAATACATCCAAACTTAGATGCCCCAAGATATTTGACAAAATGAACATATTCTTTGCAAACAAGAAACAGAATCAATGGAGTAACAAACCTTTTCCCTTACGTCTCCAAGGACAATTCTATAAGGAGCAAAATCTGGGCGCTGTGTAATGCTTGGATTAAGAATTTTATCAAAGATGGATTTACCCACATTAAATTCTGATGTTTTCTTTCGAGGACTGGAAAAACCAAAACCTGTTGTACTACTGGCAGAAGGAGTTCCAGTCCCTGATCCAGTTGAAGATGCATTTGTAGAAACATTAATTGTTCTGACATTTACATCCAGCTTTCCATCTTCATACTTCTCTGAATTTCTTGAAAGGGAACTCTTCAGCAGTGTCACTGAGCTCTCAGCATTGTGACCAGACTAAATGGCAACAAAAGATCATTCTCTTAAGTTACAAATTGCAATATTCAGTATTTGAAAATTCAGCATTTGCATCTTGATGCATGAAAAAAAGTCTTCAACTTTTTGAGAAAACGTTATGGAGAACAACATACTATATTTGTTTTTACTATTAATATCTGAAAAATTAATGATGAATTATTTTGAATTCTGTCTAATTTACCTCAAAGGAATCACTGTGATCTGTCACTGGGAACTCTAAGATGGGTAGCTGGGATTCTCCGTCATTGCATTCTATACAAGAAAGTAGAGGAAAAGAATGAACATGAGGCATGTCACATGACATTTGCACAGAAAAATTGTGTTGAACAAGGTATCAGCGGCAACTCTCTAATAGATGGCTATTTACCTGAAATAAGTTTTCAGGCCAACATTACAAGCAATAGCAAAAAATTTCCAAGCAAATTCACTGTAAAGAAAATAAATGATCTATATTGCACAAAAACAGAGAATATAGCAGATTCCAGAATAAACCCAAAGATAATGGAAAATAAGGAAATATTCATCGTGTCCACGAAAATTATATGCAAATAGTAAATACACAATGATAGGGAGAAACACACTGCTTACATGGGCTTCCCCAGAAAGATAAATGGGGGCACTCTGCCACCCAACAAGGAAGACATAATGCCTTCTGGAATACCCATCAATATCAAACATATGATAGTCAAATGGTCTGCCCTTTCATAATTTTAAAAAGGGATATTTCCAGCAAATTCCTTGTTTTATTTTCAATTTAATTTGCAGAATGTTTACGAGAAAAAATCTTGAAGGAATTTGTCAGAAATAGTATTGAATATTGAAAAAGGGATATTACAGTGGTGTCAGAGCTGCTTTCCTACCAGCCTGAGGTGATTGATTAGCAGTGGAAGATTTATCTTTTGTTCCTGGAATGTGAAATTTCAACAGGATTGAAACACTAGCTCCCAATTTATTGTGTATTTCCAGAGGCTGAGTTCATTATCTATCTGGGCCAAATTTGTTGTATTTGCACAAGCCAAGTTCGAGGGTTCAGAAGGGCCAAATTTGTGAGGGCCGCATCCATTAATTGTTGAGGCCAAGTCTGCCATTCACTGGAGCCGAATTCATGATACTCGCAGTGGCCGAATTCGTGGGTTTTTGGAAGCTGAATAGCTGTGCAAACTCACAGGTTTTTGGAGGCCGGGCCACTGTGCATATTCATGCGTTTTTGGAGGCCGAATCGCTGTACAAATTCGTGAGTTTTAAGGGGCTGAATCAATGTGCAAATTCGTGGGTTTTTGGAGGCTGAATCACTGTACAAATACGTGGGTCTTTGGAGGCCGAATCGCTGTACAAATACGTAGGTCTTTGGAGGCTGAATCACTGTCCAAATTCTTGGGTTTTTGGAGGCTGAATCACTGGGCAAATTCGTGGGTCTTTGGAGTCTGAATCGTTGTACAAATTCATGGGTTTTAGAGGCCGAATCATTGTGAAAATTCATGGGTTTTTGAAGGCCGAATCTTTGGAGAAAAATGAGGTTGAATCGTTGTAAGAAATTGAGTGTTGTGGAGGGCCAAACCACTATGCGCATTGGAGCAAATTTGTTGTGCGTGTTATTGGCCAGGTGAGGTGATTGACCAGGCTTCATTATGTGTTGCTGGAGACAATGATTCCTATGAAAGGGTCACTGAGTTTGGTTATGATGTTGTCATTGCTATGTCAAAGATATTTGGTATTCGAAATGCATCAATGAAGGGCACGCCTGAGGATTCACTGAGGAGCTTTCAGTACCTGTCTGTAGATTCAGGACAGAAGCAGTGATAAGTAATTTGTCCAATTTTATGATTTTTTGGGGAATTAAAAAGGTTTGTTCTAGCTTGGTATATCTATTTGGCCAATTCCGTTGTCATTTGTTCTTGCAGTTTGAGATTAAGCCCATACAAGAGGAATATATTTAAAATTAATCATAGGCTGGCCTTGATAGGGAAAGAAAATTCATAGGTTTCGTGCATCTACATCGAGGAAATTCATAGGTTTCGTGCATCTACATCGAGGATGAGCAGTTAAAAGACGAAGGAAAGCAGCCAAAGAGAGTGCATGATTGACCAAACATTGTCTCAATGGGCCCTATTTTAAATTGTTGCTTGCCATTCATCATTTCTTGGGCATGTAATACATAGTCAACTCAAACAGCATACAACAAAACCCCAAGCTTCTATCCTGATTAGCTGTTTGGTTTCTCTATTTTACATAAATACGTATCAAGCTCTCATTTATCTCAATTTGGTTCTATCGAATTTAAAATAGAAGTTATTGTATGGTTAAATATCGTTGAAATCACTGCCTGTCCATGCAGAATCGAAAAAAATGTTCTGTACTTTCCAGGCAACTGCCAATCTGTTGAGTTTAATGTATTTGTACCTGTCTTGCTCAGAATGCTTGCATATGTCCATCTGTGACGTGGCCCTTCAAATCAGATTACTGTGAGATAAAGTCTGAAGTAAGAGGAGACAGAATGGAATAGTGGCTTGTTGTGAAGAGAAATATCTATTTCTTTTTCATTTGTCATTCAGATTACGAGCTGCTGAGGAAACGTGATCTCATTGATCTGTTTTTCAATGCTTGAGTCTACAATCCTATAGAGATCACCTTGCTAGTTCCACTTAATTTCATGGGAGGTGTATTATAAACAGAAATGACTGTGCATCTCTTAGGGAATTTAAACGCAACAAAATATAGCATGTGTGCCTCTCAGGGATACTTCATGCTTTGCCCAAATCATGGGGTGTATGGGGCCTTAAACATCTTTCTATCTTTTCAAAAACCCTTTCGTCAAAAGTCAGTTGGAGACTTCTCTCCACAGAGAGCCTGTGGACATCGGTAGTTTTCAGGAAATACATTTCCCCCTCTCGCTTGATGAATGGATCAGAAAACTGAATAAAATGGTGCCAAACTCTTCAATTATCTGGAAAGTTGTTATAGCTTCATTTAATATTATTGGAGGTGGCCTCACTTGGAAGGTGGGCAATGGGCAGAAAGTTAATATCAGTTTGGAACCATGGGTTGGCTGCCAAGCTAATTTTAGACTTCCTTTGGATCTTGTGGCTTTCTTGAATGAGCACGACAAAGTTTTCCACAATCAGGTTGTGGATGAGGATTGGACTACTTTCTGGTGGCAAGGTTGGCAGAATGTGGCTCATTTGGGCCTTTAAGGAGAGCATGCTGATATGTGGTAGGATTATATTATCTCTCTCAGAAGGTCAAATGTCAGAAAAAGAGATAGGGTGGACTCTTTGTGTTGGGTTCACTCTCCTTCTGGGGTATATACTCCAAAATTAGGATACAGTCACCAAATAGTAGAAGTCAAGACTTTCTCTATGGAGTTTAGTAAAAAACAAAGTGACAACTTGGGACAAATTACAAAAAATATAAAAAAAGGTCTCAACATGTGTATTTTATGTAAAAATGTTGAAGAGTCTATCTCACACTTGTTTATGGAGAGGAAACAATAGCTTGATTGAGGCTTGGAAGTCGCGGTGGGATTCGTCAAACAACGAGACCCTCAGAAACATCCCTCCCCTCATTTGTTGGGGGGCTAGCTTGCCAGGAACAAAGCCACTTTTAGGGACTCCTCATCCGCACCCAATCTTATTGAGCTGAAGTGGGTGCAATTTATGCTCTCCTTCCATCAAAAGACTTTATTCACGTGCCTCGCAATATCATTGAAGAAGAGATCAATCAACACATTCCTTGGTCTTATTTTGACGGTGCTTCAAAGTGAGGACAGTAGTTGTGGTGGTGGCCTCGTTCTTTTCATAAATGAACATCATTTCATGAAGTCAAAAATTGGTCTAGGCAAAGGATCTAATAATTTTTCTGAACTTCTATCTTTAAAGATTCTATTCTGCTAGGCTCTAGAATATGATTGTTTCTCTCTTCCAGTCTTCGGGGATTCTTTAAATGTTATTAATTGGTTTAATGAAGTTCAAAGATGTCACAACCACACACCTTCCCATTCTAGAAGAAATTCTTCAGATTAAACAAGCTTTTAATAATATATCCTACTGTCATATCTACAGGGAAAGGAACCATGAAGCAAATTTTCTATCCAAGGAAGGTGCTAGAAAGGCTATGAGCGATTGGCAGGTCACAGAACATATGAATGGGACAGTCCAAATTTTCCAGCACCACTCTTTTATAGATATGTGATGCTTTGTGTTTCTCCTCTGTGTCAAGCTACAGATTATATTTCTCTACCCTTTTTTAACAGTTTGTAAGATATTTGATTTTTTATGTAAATATTTCGGTTACAAAGGTCAGTTATTGATTTTTATTTACTGCTAGATAGGACTTATTATGAACAGATCAGTATATATCAGTTCTGCTCCCACGTTGTGTGGACATAACAATTTTGATGTTTGATCTCAGGGTGGTTTTTATCACACACAAATTATTTGGAGGTTGTACTACTCACGGCTTTGGCCATTGACAGATGGTTTTTTTGCTGAATGCACATAGTGCAGGTACTGTAACTTTTTGTTGCGATTTTTTCTTGGTAAAAAAAATTAAAAAAATTGTTTTCCTTGATCTGCAATTCAGGCACCATAAATCTTAATATAACTATTAATCAATTGAACTATACAACCCTAGCATCCACATAAACGAGGGTAACAACTCTTTTGCTAAGTCAATCCTCGCATTTAACAAATTTCAAACCATATCATTAATGAATTTCAAAACCTAGCAATAAAAAATTTAAAGGCTTCAAAGCCTTTCCATTACGCCAGCTAATTACTCAAAAAGGCCAAAACTGTTACACTAAAAAAAAAAACAGTACAGATGTTCTACTAAACTAGCAATGGACCTAAAACGTCTAGATTCGCTATTCATAACCCCGATTAACATAAATAAGATGGAATTTTGATGCGAACGAATAACTTACTCATGATATAAGCGATCGCCAAAGAAGAAACCCTGGCCACCGCAAAAGAGACCTTGACGCTCCTCACTCTGTGTTTGTCCAGGGCCAAGTCCAGCAAAATTATCCCCACCCCACCAAGTAAGAACATAAACCTCGATGAGAGCCCTTCGATAATATATTGCCCTTTCACTCTTCCAGATAGGAAGACAACCGGTTTTATGTTCATGTGACAGGACCCTTCACGCTCCCAATGCCCGGTGACTCGACGATGACATCGTAGATGAAGCTGAAGACCACCAAGAAATAGGTGGCCAAGACGAGGGAGAAGACAATCATCGTTGAGGGCAGCGAAAAGGAGGGCACCTTCAGGCACATGCGGGGTACTCTGAGAGCACTATAAGGAAGCTTTAGGATGAGAAGCAAGGGATCCATTGAATATGGTGAAGATAAGTCTATGCTTGATGATGTCGAGCTCTGGTGATGAACAGGAACCTCTGTCGACATTTTTCCAGTGACGGCATTTTTCTCAGAGATGAAATTAATGACCGAATTGAGGATGAATATTTAAGCTTTTGTTTTCCCTCCGTCACTTGGGTTTTTGGTGTGACCCTAAGGTATTAGTTACCCAGCCTTTAGTTAGCCCGAAACAATGTTGCAAGAATAATGAATCCGCTACTATAACACACAAACAAAATTCATCACTCCAATAATGTAAAACTGAATTAAATTTTAACTAGCATTTGCATTAGATGTTGCAAAGGAAACGCCGCAAGGCATAAATTGAAGAATGCAAATATAACAAAATAATACTTTCATGAAGAATAAAAACACTTATAATGAATTTATTATTAGATATTCATATATATTGCACTATATATTAGCCCCACTAATTTTTTTCCCTTTATTAATGTAACCTTTCACCACTATGGTCACTATAATATCAAATACAATGTGTCTTAACCAAAAACTGTTATGAAAGTCAAAATACTTATATGTCCCATATCCCATATAAACCATAATATACTTTGATCACTCTTGGAGAATTGCAAACCCTTCCAAAATGCAACTACTAACCACTATTACCATTAAGAAAAAATGGCATTTATTACCTTATAATCCTTAAGGGAATAATTCTATTATTAAGTTAACCATAGTGCAATATGATTTTTAACACAATGAATTCTAAAAATTATGACCCCTAGTACACTCTCATCATAAACACATTGTAACTCCTAAAATGTTACAAGACATAAACTTTAATACCTAACACATTAACTATAACACTAAAACTATAACCTATATGTACTTAAATTGTCTTAAAGAATCAAGTGTGGCTCTTCAAATTCAATCCCATGAGAAGCGGATATAAAAAATGTTGATTATTATGTAGATGATATTTTCACTATTGACATTGACCCCAAAACCATTTTATGGGAGAAACCTATGGTAATGATGTTGATGGGTACTCATTATTCTCCCATTAAATGGTATAATGGTGGCCTACATTTTGTAAATAATTTAAGGTCTTAATGTTTGTATGCCTCTGGCTCTTTTGAGGCCATGTTGGATTGAAAGTCTGAGTTCAGGATTTGGGTAATTGCTAAAGATGGTGTCAATTGGACTTGCTGAATCAGAGAGGTGAACAAGAGCATGGATGCCATTGACAGAGTTTGCTTACCCACATCCTTGAGAATGTTGTTTTTGTGCTGTGCATATATCAACTGAGAAATACCCAGGTTTTTGAAGGTGATCTAAAAGGTGTTGAAGTTGTGGGTTATTGAATCGGGTGTACATTCACTGACAGAGTATGAATGTTTTATGCGATTCAAGGTGGGCTTGTAATTGAAAATGGAGAGGAAAGAGAATGACTTAAAAGAGCTAACGCAACAGGAACTGAGTGGCATTTTAACTGGGGGTGGAGAAAGACTCAGAATGCTCTTGATGGTTGCTTGCTGAGGCTTGAGCTTGAGTTGCCATGAGATACTGGAGATGGGTCTAATCACAAAACCGCTTAGATAGCCTAAAATTCCAATCTTTGCACATTTAAACCTACTCTCAACCATAAAAAAACCACTAGTCTAGCCTAAATTACAGCACAAAACAGCACCGACTTATCTACCGTTAGGAAACTAATTGGCCAAGTGAACACATTTAGTGCTCAAACAGTAGAACCAACCCAACGTTACAGAAGTATCGATTCAAAACAGAACATGCAGAAACCCATTAAACAACATTAATGACAAGTATGGCAGTCGCAGAACAAACCCGATGATACAGAGACCTGACATAAAAACCCAACCCCCTTATGCAGGGGACCATTACAGAATAGTTGAACCAAAAAAAAGTGTTTATGTGACATCAGAAACCAAAACTATTTCATGAAACGTGTCATTTTTAAAAACACTTATGGAAGAAACCATAACGATGAGATAGTAAAACCGTATAGTGCATATTCAGATTGCAATTAAAGAGATAAACAGAGAGCTAATCGAGAGCAACAGAGGTCCAGATCAAAAAGCAGACTAGTTTACAGAACATCGAATACCAAGCCCAAAAAGCAGAGTAGTTTACAGAACATCAAATACCAAGCCCAGGGACAGTTACCAGCATATAGCTCTACCATCAACAGGATTATTACATGGTCTTTGAAGAAATCCAAAGAAGAAAATAAACAAAAATAAAATCCACCAAAACCCCTCAAAAACCCTAACAAAACCACTGATATAGCCTAAAATTCCGAACTTTGTACATTATGGGGATGGCCCAGACCTTGTAAGGATTCTCATTTTCCACTCTGACTTGTCTTCCAAAGCCTACAACTCTTGTGAAAGCTTCACTGCTTGGGCTAACTTGTGCACCGCTACAGCCATGCATAGCACATTCAGAAAATCGAAAATGATGCCAATTGGCTCTTGCCGTGAATTTGAACAACATAACCAGAATTTATAATTCTTCTTTTAAATTCTTTTGCTATTTATTAAACGTAATTCATCCTCTCTTTCGATTCTGAAAATTAAAAGAAAGAGTAAAAAATAGTAGTAAAACTGTATAGTGTATATTGAAAACTTTAACATGGGGATGTCTTTTCAATTCATTTGTAGAGATCTGCACGCACGCACTTAAATGTTCACTCTTCTTTTGCCCATCATCCGATATCCTATTTCTGGTGTGTGAATCGAAGCTTAGTTTTGCACTGCAATAGGTAGGTGCCACTGTCAATTTTACAGCACTCGAGAAAGAAATATGTCGTCTACAATGGAAGATGTCCTGACCCAGGATGTGAATGTTGTCGAAAAGCTACTGTCCAATGGAATAAATCATCTTCAAGTTCAAGATAAATATATCCTGCCTCCCAGTGAACGCCCCCACCTGTCTGAGGTGTCTTACTCTGAGAGCATTCCGGTGGTGGATCTCCAGGACCTGGATGGACCTAACAGAACAAGGGTAGTTGAAGAAATCGACCATGCATCGCCTTCATTGCCCCTACAGCGTCCTTGGTTGATGAACAACATTCGGCTCGGTACAAAGGATATAAGTTTGGAGAATTCATGAGAATTTTCTGGAGCCAGGAATTAAAGAATAAGACAATGTTGGACCATTTCAAAATCGAATATGCAGAGAACAACGGTGAATGAAATTTGTTGTTGAATTTGATTTAAGGGAGCCATTATCAACATTATCACTATCACTGGACCATCCAATAAAATCGTTGCCCTCTAGATGAATAAAAGATGATTACATAGTTTTAACTATTGAACATAATTTTATTTTCAATTCCAATCTTTGCACATTTAAACCTACTCTCAACCATAAAAAAACCACTGGTCTAGCCTAAATTACAACACAAAACAGCACCAACCTATCTACCGTTAGGCAACTAATTGGCCAATTGTGTGTACGAGAGCATTGACATGCTTTGACATGTGCCTTATGTGAACGTATTTAGTGCTCAAATAGCAGAACCAGCCCAATGTTACAGAAGTATCGATTCGAAATAGAACATGCAGAAACCCATTACACAACATTAATGACAAGTATGGCAGTGGCAGAACAAACACTATGATACACAGACCTGACATAAAAACCCAACCCCCTTATGCAGGGGACCATTACAGAATAGTTGAACCAAAAAAAAGTGTCTATGTGACATCAGAAACCAAAACCATTTCGTGAAACGTGTCATTTTTAAAAACACTTACGGAAGAAACCATAACGATGAGATAGTAAAACCGTATAGTGCATATTCAGATTGCAATTAAAGAGATCAACAGAGAGCTCATCGAGAGCAACAGAGATCCAGATCAAAAAGCAGACTAGTTTACAGAACATCAAATACCAAGCCCAGGGACAGTTACCAGCATATAGCTCTACCATCAACAGGATTATTACATGGTCTTTGAAGAAATCCAAAGAAGCAAATAAACAAAAATAAAATCCACCGAAACCCCTCAAAAACCCTAACAAAACCACTGATATAGCCTAAAATTCTGAACTTTGTACATTATGGGGATGGCCCAGACCTTGTAAGGATTCTCATTTTCCACTCTGACTTGTCTTCCAAAGCCTACAACTCTTGTGAAATCTTCACTGCTTGGGCTAACTTGTGCACCGCGATAGCCATGCATAGCACATTCAGAAAATCGAAAATGATGCCAAAGTGCTCTTGCTGTGAATTTGAACAACATAACCAGAATTTATAATTCTTCTTTTAAATTATTTTTCTATTCATTAAATGTAATTCATCCTCTCTTTCAATTCTGAAAATTAAAAGAAAGAGAGTAAAAAATAGTAGTAAAACTGTATAGTGTATATTGAAAACTTTAACATGGGGATGTCTTTTCAATTCATTTGCAGAGATCTACACGCACGCACTTAAATGTTCACTCTTCTTTTGCCCATCATCTGATATCCTATTTCTGGTGTGCGAATTGAAGTTTAGTTTTTCACAGCAATAGGTAGGTGCCACTGCCAATTTTACAGCACACGAGAAAGAAATATGCCATCTACAATGGAAGAAGTCCTGACCCAGGATGTGAATGCTATCGAAAAGCTGTTGTCCAATGGAATAAATCATCTTCAAGTTCAAGATAAATATATCCTGCCTCCCAGTGAACGCCCCCACCTGTCTGAGTTGTCTTACTCTGAGAGCACTCTGGTGGTGGATCTCTAGGACCTGGATGGCCCCAACAGAACAAGGGTAGTTGAAGAAATCCGCCATGCGTGCGAGGAAGATGGATTTTTCCAGTTACATCATACTTCGATCCCCCTTCTCTTGCCAGTTCTTTTCTTTTAATATCTCTGGATTATCCTCTGCGCACACAAAAAAGGCCCTATGTTACAAATTAAGCTTTCCATGGATATTCTAGAATATTTCTTATCAGTTTTCTATTCTTGACGTTTTTGAGGCTATTACTTTCAGAGTTGTAGGATTATTTAATCTATATTTTTAATGTCAGTCTGATGTGTTAATAAGATCTAGTGACTGGTTCAAGTTTCATATCTGAGGATATGTACTATTCTTTTTTATGGCCACATATCTTCTGGTTGATCTAAGTGAGTGCAGATAGTGAAACATGGCGTACTAGAAGGAACCATGAAAAGCATGATGGAAATTGCCAAAGAATTCTTCGAAATGCCCGTGGAAGACCGAGCATGCCAGATTCAATAGAGGGTAAATAAAAGAAGTCCAAACTCTGGAGGAACGATATTGCAACAACAAGAAGTACTTATCTTGCATATGCTTTTATACAGAGAGATCGCAGGCAACTATGCTATGAAGGTGAGAGCTCTGATTTTAACGCTGCTGGCTGCCATTTTTGAAGCTCTAGGGCTCGATTCTAGTTACTTGGACAGAATCTTCGGAAAACACACCCAACTCATGGATATAATGTACTATCCTCCATGTCTGAAACCGGATATTACTCTTGGCACACCATTCCATTCAGATGCGCGTGGCATCACTGTTTTAATGCAAGGCGAGGTCAGTGGTCTGCAAGTACTCTGAAATGGAAAGTGAGTTGTTGTAGAACCCATACCCAACGCTTTCGTTGTTAATATGGGAGATCAACTGTAGGTATTTAACAAGAGCAAGAGCAGATCCAATACTTTATTTCCTCCTGAAAATTTGACAATGTTATTGTTAATGCTAATGCTAATGCTAATAATTTATCAGGTTGTGAACAATGGGAATTTGACAATGTTATTATTAATGCTAATAATTTGTCAGGTTGTGAGCAATGGTAGATTCAGAAGTGTGGAACATCGAGCAGTAACGAATGCATCTGCTGCATGTATATCAATTCCTACGTTTTATGGCCCCTCGGATGATGCCTTCATTGCCCCTGCAGCGTCCCTGGTTGATGAACAGCATCCAGCTCAGTACAAAGGATATAAGTTTGGAGAATTCATGAGAATTTTCTGGAGCCAGGAATTAAAGAATAAGACAGTGTTGGACCATTTCAAAATCAAATATACAGAGAACAACGGTGAATGAAATTTGTTGTTGAATTTGATTTAAGGAAGCCATTATCAACATTATCACTATCACTCAACCATCCAATAACCCCGTTGCCCTTTGGATGAATAAAAGATGATTACATAGTTTTAACTATTGAACACATTTTATTTTCAGTTCCAATCTTTGCACATTTAAACCTACTCTCAACCATCAAAAAACCACTGGTCTAGCCTAAATTACAACACAAAACAGCACCGACCTATCTACCGCTAGGAAACTAATTGGCCAATTGCGTGTACAAGAGCATTGACATGCTTTGACATGTGCCTTATGTGAAGGCATTTAGTGCTCAAACAGTAGAACCAGCCCAATGTTACCAAAGTATCGATTCGAAACAGAACATGCAGAAACCCATTACACAACATTAATGACAAGTACGACAGTCACAGAACAAACCCTACGATACAGAGACCTGACGTAAAAACCCAACCCCCTTATGCAGGGGACCATTACAGAATAGTTGAACCAAAAAAAGTGTCTATGTGACACCAGAAACCAAAACTATTTCGTGAAACGTGTCATTTTTAAAAATGTTTACGGAAGAAACCATAACAATGAGATAGCAAAACCGTATAGTGCATATTCAGATTGCAATTACAAAGATCAACAGAGAGCTCATCGAGAGCAACAAAGATCCAGATAAAAAAGCAGACAAGTTTACAGAACATCAAATACCAAGCCCAGGGACAGTTACCAGCATATAGCTCTACCATCAACAGGATTATTACATGGTCTTTGAAGAAACCCAAAGAAGCAAATAAACAAAAATAAAATCCACCGAAACCCCTCAAAAACCCTAACAAAACCATTGATATAGCCTAAAATTTGAACTTTGTACATTATGGGGATGGCCCAGACCTTGTAAGGATTCTCATTTTCCACTCTGACTCGTCTTCCAAAGCCTGCAACTCTTGTGAAATATTCACTACTTGGGCTAACTTGTGCACCGCTACAACCATGCGTAGCAAATTCAGAAAATTGAAAACGATGCCAATTGGCTCTTGCCGTGAATTTGAACGACATAATCAGAATTTATAATTCTTCTTTTAAATTCTTTTGCTATTTATTAAACGCAATTCATCCTCTCTTTCGATTATGAAAATTAAAAGAAAGAGAGTAAAAAATAGTAGTAAAATTGTATAGTGTATATTGAAAACTTTAACATGGGGATGTCTTTTCAATTCATTTGCAGAGATCTACACGCACGCACTTAAATGTTCACTCTTCTTTTGCCCATCATCCGATATCCTATTTCTGGTGTGCGAGTCGAAGCTTAGTTTTTCACAGCAATAGGTAGGTGCCACTGCCAATTTTACAGCACTCGAGAAAGAAATATGCCGTCTACAATGGAAGAAGTCCTGACCCAGGATGTGAATGCTGTCGAAAAGCTGTTGTCCAATGGAATAAATCATCTTCAAGTTCAATATAGATATATCCTGCCTCCCAGTGAATGCCCCCACCTGTCTGAGGTGTCTTACTCTGAGAGCATTCCGGTGGTGGATCTCCAAGACCTGGATGGCCCCAACAGAACAAGGGTAGTTGAAGAAATCTGCCATGCATGCGTGGAAGATGGCTTTTTCCAGGTACATCATACTTTAATCGCCCTTCTCTTGTCAGTGCTTTTCTTTTAATATCTCTGGATTCTCCTCTACGCACACCAAAAAGGCCCTATGTTACAAATTAATCTTGCCATGGATATTCTAGAATATTTCTTATCAGTTTTCTATTCCTGAAGTTTTTGAAGCTATTACTTTCAGAGTTGTAGGATTATTTAATCTATATTTTTAATGTCAGTCTGATGTGTTAATAAGATCTAGTGACTCGTTCAAGTTTCATATATGAGGGTATGTACTATTCTTTTTTATGGCCACATATCTTCCGGTTGATCTAAGTGAGTGCAGATAGTGAACCATGGCGTATCAAAAGGAACCATGAAAAGCATGATGGAAATTGCCAAAGAATTCTTCAAAATGCCCGTGGAAGACCGAGCATGCCAGATTCAATAGAGGGTAACTAAAAGAAGTCAAAACTTTGGAGGAACGATATTGCAACAACAACAAGTACTTATCTTGCATATGCTTTTATACAGAGAGATCACATGCAACTAAGCTATGAAGGTGAGAGCTCTGATTTTAAGGTTGTTGGCTGTCGTTTTTGAAGCTCTAGGGCTCGATTCCAGTTACTTGGATAGAATCTTCGGAAAACACACCCAACTCATGGATATAATGTACTATCCTCCATGCCTGAAACCGGATATTACTCTTGGCACACCACACCATTCAGATGCACGTGGCATCACTATTTTAATGCAAGGCGAGGTCAGTGGTCTGCAAGTACTCAGAAATGGAAAGTGGGTTGCTGTAGAACCCATACCCAACGCTTTCGTTGTTAATATGGGAGATCAACTACAGGTCTTTAACAAGAGCAAGAGCAGATCCAATACTTTATTTCCTCCTGAAAATTTGACAATGTTATTGTTAGTGCTAATGCTAATGCTAATAATTTATTAGGTTGTGAGCAATGGGAATTTGACAATGTTATTATTAATGCTAATAATTTGTCAGGTTGTGAGCAATGGTAGATTCAGAAGTGTGGACCATCGAGCAGTAACGAATGCATCTGCTGCACATATATCAATTCCTACGTTTTATGGTCCCTCGGAGGATGCCTTCATTGCCCCTGCAACGTCCCTGGTTGATGAATAGCATCCAACTTGGTACAAAGGATATAAGTTTGGAGAATTCATGAGAATTTTCTGGAGCCAGGAATTAAAGAATAAAATAGTGTTGGACCATTTCAAAATTGAATATGCAGAGAACAACGGTGAATGAAATTTGTTGTTGAATTTGATTTAAGGGAGCCATTATCAACATTATCACTATCACTGGACCATCCAATAACCCCGTTGCCCTCTGGATGAATAAAAGATGATTACATAGTTTTAACTATTGAACATAATTTTATTTTCAATTCCAATCTTTGCACATTTAAACCTACTCTCAACTATCAAAAAACCATTGGTCTAGCCTAAATTAGAACACAAAACAGCACCGACCTATCTACCGTTAGGTAACTAATTGGCCAATTGTGTGTACGAGAGCATTGACATGTGCCTTATGTGAACGCATTTAGTGCTCAAACAGCAGAACCAGCCCAATGTTACAGAAGTATCGATTCGAAACAGAACATGTAGAAACCCATTACACAACATTAATGACAAGTATGGCAGTCGCAGAACAAACCCTATGATACAGAGACCTGACATAAAAACCCAACCCCCTTATGCAGGGGACCATTACAGAATAGTTGAACCAAAAAAAAGTGTCTATGTGACATCAGAAACCAAAACTATTTCGTGAAACTGCTATTAATCTAACAGAAGTTATGCTTGCGTTGATTCTAGTGGTTATGCTGCTGGATCTCTAACTGCTCGTGCTATATGCTACGTATGAAAAAAACAATTATATGGTTATTGCAAAGATTAGTTCGCCCTCAAATCTTCAGACAACAGTAGCAAATATTATACCATGAACTGACCTTATAAATCTCAAACACAAGAAGCAAATATTATAGCAGGATAAACCCCTGAATGTTGCTTAAGAAACCACTTACTGTAGTCCCAGTTGTTATTTCTGTAGCGAAATAGTTAAAACATATTGAATTTTTAAGGCAAGGTTCTACACAAGCCTTCTGAAATAAACCGTAAGAGATACAAACAAAAACAGACCCTGATGAGTATGTCTCAGATTCTTATAAATTCTTTTGTAAGAAAGAGAAATAGAGAATTAAGGGAAAACCAAAACAAACCCTTATGAGGAATTGATCACTTGTTGAATATTTTAAAAAAGAGAAGGATAAGCCGAAAAGGCTAGGGTATCTCGTAGAATCTGATCGCCCTAGACTCCGCTTCACACAGTTAACCAAGGTCCAAGCATACTTGAACCTCCTCTTCAAAAAACAGTGGAAACCTCGAAGAAATTAAAAAGCCCCTTTTCATACTTAAAAAGCGACTTTTTTTTCAAACTTCAAAAAATTGAATTGACTTTGTACTATTCTACCTTTGATTTCTGTGTCTTGTACACATTCTCGAAACAAAAAGGGTCCTACGTTTGACAGGCGCAATGTCTCTTTTATCACTTGTTTCAACGCACACAAAGGTTAGGAGGAATTTTTTAATATGCCAGTGAACCTCAAATAAATCTGAAATGGTCAGGATCTAAAGATCATTACACTTCATGTAAATTCCATGGATTTGTAGCCCTCCCAGTTTAACATCTTTTCCTGTTTCTGTTTTTTTAGCGAGAAGGATAGCTTTGTGTTCTCTTTGCACAATATACAGTTTAAAAAGGTTATTTTGATCCAGACGTGTAATCCATACAATTTTCTTGTTTACAAAATGAATTTTTATATATGAATTGTAACGGTAAAATTAATATAAATTTGTCAAAAAATATGCAAACTTTATCTTAATTATCTTTTAGAAAATTATGCTTCAAATTTTTTTATCAGTCCATATTAACTTAGATCTGCACATCTATCATTGAATTATATCCACACTATTATGATATTTGCAATAATAATAGACAGGACTAATGAGACTGAAACAAAAATTGGAAATTACCCTCAGTTGTTGAAGAGCTTTGGGATTCTCTGTGAGATACTAAACAGCCATGGTCATTGCGATGGAAGTGGTATCATATCCTGCCAAGAGAAGTGCAAAGAGGAAATCGACGATGACAAGATCGCTAAACTCCTCGTCGTCATGATCTGCTTGATACTCCAACACTTTATCCAGGAAGTCTGTGTTGACAAACCTTCTTCCCAACCTTTTTCTCTCAGAAATAATATCTGTTAGAGTCTTGGTCACATGACCTCGGCCCTGCAATATTACTTGAAGCATTAAAACTGCAAAATTTTTAGATAACTATAAATATTGTTAGATATTCATAATATAGTGATGGCCAAATAGATATTTATTTACTTGCAACTAAATTGTATTTCTTATTTCAGTGGTAACATGTTAGAAATAAATGAAATCAGAACTGTAAATATAGGTTTGATTTTTCAAATACTATTTCTTATTTCAATAGGAACATGTTAGATATAAATGAAATCAGAACTGTAAATATAGTTTTGATTTTTCAAATGATTTATAGATTTTGTACATTATTTAACTTCCTTTTCGAACTGGTTTGGGTTGTGGGTGTGACCTTCAAACACTTCGTGTAAGTAGTGCCAGGAAGCTTAATTGGCAGCGCGCAGAGTCCTGACATAAAATCTGCAAACCTCTGCATGAGTATCTTCGATTCTGCAGTCTCCGAGTCAAAACCAATGAGCCGATTCATCAACATGATAAATGTCATCTGCCCAAAAAAGTGAAATCCAGAATGAGCTATGGTATTATCTAAGCACTAGGAATTCAAGAACAATAGAAACTGAAAGTATTCTATATGTTTATTGCAGATTTCAGAAATATCTCAAAATCAAAATCAGATGGTTAGTCTTCAAAAAATAGTGGAAACCTCGAAGAAATTAAAAAGCCCCTTCAGTTGAAGAAACAGTAGAAACGTCGAAGAAATTAAAAAGCCAGAGGAGCTGGTTGCAAGCACGGCTGAATCGCCTGTTGAAGTCGGTGGTGATCTAACGAAGGAGCTGGTTTGGTTGAATTTATTGGTGAAGAAAAAGAACTCGGACGGTTGAAGAAGAAGTTGAAAAGCAAAGGAATACCGAGTCGGTTTACGATTAAGTAGGAGGAGTCGGTGGTGATCTAACGCCCAATATTGTTTTAATCGTCTAACATTTCATCGAACGTTGCAAAACTGTACATGGTGGCAGTTAGGTGAGTTCGTTTCAAAGAGGAACGCCTTACGGCGTAATTAAAATTTATCGAGAAAGATGCGTTTCAATAGCTTTCTGTAAATGGGTTAATATAATAGTTTGAAATAAATATTATCCCATAAAAATTGAAAAAGTGCATTCGGGTCGAAGTATGAGATAATTTCGATTTACTTCAAAATTTTATTGGAACTTTGATCATACTATGATTTCTACTCAAATTTTTGAGAAATCAATTGTTACTGTGACTTTAACTTAATTTAAATCAATATTATTTTATTTTTATTAAAAAAATTTAAAAACCAATTATTGACCATTGTTCATTTTAAATAAATGTTATTATGTACCTAAACTAGCATCTAAGGGTTTAGTTTCCATAGTGGTGGTTCAAGCTTACATACATGTTAGCTAACCCTAATAATATTATTTTGGAACAAGTTTATAAATTGATTCAATTGGTCTCATTTTTATGTTAATAATTCAATCACCTAAATATTGGTAGTGAGATTGAAAATGGGGTTGTTCTTTAATGTTCATGAAACATGAGCCTAATATGTATTGCATGTGGCTTTATTTTAACCTTATCCTTGATCGTTATTTGAAAAAATTATTTTGTCAAAAGAAAAACCTAGGTCTCCTTGTGGTGAACCCTATGAAAATCGATGGTAAGGCCATAGAGAGTCTTTTTTGTATAATCACTAATGATGGGGGACATACTTGTAAATAGAATATTAATATACTTGAGAGTTTAGAACTCATGGTGCTCCCATTGTAGATGAATTAAAACCCTAAAACATGTGTTCTAGTTTTGTCCCTTGGCCAAATCTACATGGGCTTTGGCAAAGTCTTTGGGTTGCTAGTGACCCTTGCTAATATTAGATGGAATGCAATCTTGTTAGGAAAACATCTTCCTGAGGCCACAAAGTTTCATTCTTCTTGGATTGTTGTTCATGTTGTAGTGTTTTTCTTTTTGTGAAAGAAATGCAACGAAATCTTATTTTATGATAAAGAGCCTTCATAAACTTTCTCGTGGTATGATAGCACACTAATTTGTATGAAACTACGCTTGCAGATTATAATGCAAGTGCAAAGGATTTAGATAAAAGGGGTGTCTTTTTAGCAACTACTAGAATTATAGGGTGTTGCCCCTTGCAACATGAGTAAGGAGCCCCTTGGCCCTTTCGCCACCTAGTCAAACTATTCTTAATGTGGTGATAATAGGTCGTGTCACATGGTTAGTGGACATATTTGTTAAAGGAAGAGACACAAACACAACTAGCCTCATTCTTTAGTGAATAAAAACAAATTCTTGAGTATTGTGTCGAGCATTTTTTTAGGCATTGAAGACTCATAAGACATGATCCTTTGGTTATTATTGGAGTCTAATTGAAGGGGTAAGGCACAAAATTGAGTTGCCATGTTAGTGTAAGACATACATCCAATAGTTAGGTGCCAGGGTGTTCCAACGCGTGCTAGGAAGTGTTAGGGAGTGTCAGGGAAACAAAAGGGAGAACTAGGTCAAATTAATGCATGGAAATGAATGAATAACAGTTTGTGACAAGAAGTGTCACTGAGTTCCAAGTGTGCTAAGGAGGGAGTGACAAGGTATGCTAGGCGGTGCTAAGGCTTGCTAGAGGCCAGGGCAACATGCCAAGATGTGCCAGGTGCCAAGGTGTGACAAAGCATGCTAGGGAGTGTCAGGGAAACACGAGGGATCACTAGTTTCAAATGCATGGAAATGAATGAATAAGAGTGTGTAACAGGGAGTGTCATCGAGTTCAAGGTGTGCTAATGAGGGAGTGACAAGGAATGCTAGAGTGCCAGGGTGGCATGCCAAGATGTGCCAAGTGCTAGGGTGTGTCAATGTGTGCCAAGGAGTGTTAGGGAGTGTCATGGAAACACAAGGGAGAACTAGTTCAAAATGCATGGAAATTAATGAAAAAGAGTGTGTGATAGGGAGTGTCAGTGAGTTTCAGGTGTGCTAAGGAGGGAGTGACAAGGTTATATGCTACGTAGTGCTAAGGCATGCTAGAGTGCCAGGGCATATCAAGGAGTGGTAGTGTGTGCTAGGGAGTGCCAAATCATGCCAAGGAATGCAGGGGATTCTAACACGTGCCACATAGTTCCAAGACATTCTAAGACGTGTCAAGTGATATGGCATGTCAAGATGTAAACTGTGTTGCTTAGTTGTTTTACTGCCACAGTTGGATGTGAGCCTTGTCTTGGTAACTTGTTAAGTGGGATGAGTTGATATTGGACATGAGTAGCCTTAGATGAGTTACATGTAGTTCTTAGGTGAACAAGGCATGTGTTGAATTTCCACGACAAATGATAATTTGGGTTTGGTCTTAGAATCTTTGATGCAAACACACTCAAGTACCACAACACATCTACTTTAATGCACGATGAAATATACACACATCAGGGAATCAACTAATGCACATGACAATTTTTAACTTTTTCAAACCCTTCTTCATTATATTACAAACTATAATACAACAGGCTAGAGCTCCCATACCAGGGATCATGACCCTTTACAATCACATTGATACAAGGAATACAACTAGGGCTCGGTGTTAGTCCTTTAACAACCAGTCTATCCTGAACAAGACAACACTTGACCTACTTGTTGATGGTGGCCTGATCCAGGTGGATATTGGTGGTCACCTGCCTATTCCACCTAGACCTCCAACCAGTTTCACTAGTTTCATTGTTTCTAGCAGCATTTACTATTTTTAGCAGTTTTTTGGGTCCTGAACTTCCTGAGCAATTTTGACCCCCTAAACAGAGTTTTTTTAGGTCTACAACAAGCTCGTCTTCATAGGCTGTAAATCCTTTAGTACTCAGAGAGATATTTCTAACGAGGTATCGTATGCACCAAACGAAGATAATATGACCAAATTATAATGACCCTAGGAAGTTGGCTGCCCAACTAACCCCAACGAGGCCCACAAACTCTTGGTGTTCCATCTCCTGGGGTTAGGGTTTTGGTTGTTTAGGGATTTCTCTTGTTGTTCAATAATAAAAAGGCCCTTGAGCCTCATTGTAACATAGTTCAGAGGCATGTATCCACCACATCTCTTCTCAGATATAAGATACCATCGCCCGAGCTATTTTATTTCTATTCTATCTGTAAGCATATTTCAATTCTTTGATATTAATGAAGTGAAGCTTTATTTCTACTGCATCTTTGTGTTTATGTTTTTATCTATATTTTGTCGCATTCCTGCATAAGTCCAGATTAGTGGTATCAGAGCAGTTTTCTCTTTCTCTATTTTTTCTCTTTGCATGTCCCCAATGAAGTCAGGGTATAAGGAGTTAGGGCTCGAACTGGTTGAACCTTTGCAAGACCAACCTCGCAAACCCCGACAAGCTCCCATGGAAGAAGAAAAGAAAGACGAGGGAGCAAGAGATCCTTTCAAAATATTGTTGGAGGAAGCCCTCAAGCGACATAGGAATGCGATGATATATGAACAATGAACAATTTTGGAGGTCAAGCTACTATTTGGCTATTGTTTGTATGTTGGATATACAAACAATAGCCAAACAGTAGCTTGACCTCCAGAATTGTTCATTATACCTTGTAGCTTTTACATGGAAAATGAAATAAATATTCTCTATGCCAATACAAGATGTAGGAAGAAAAAATCTTACTGAAGCTAGTAAACAAACCTTCTTATAGAATTATCTACAATAGGCATGTTTCACATTTTGGATAATCTCTCAATAACTATTATCTTATCTTCTCTTATAGCTGATTATAGACTAGTACAATGGCTTAACTTTATGTATTCTAAGGTAGCCAGTGTTGCATGTTTATCAGAATTTGAATCATGGGATTCATCCTACAACTAAATTAACATAAATTATATCCAAAACTGAAATCAAGAAAATTCTTTATAGAAGCAGTAGTTATATTGTATATGTATGTTACAACCCACACTAAGGTAAATAAAAGAAAATTAATTGTGGATCCATAAGTAGCTAATATGGTGTTTAAAATAATTAATGAAAGTTTTGATAATGGAAAAGAGACTATATTAGTCTTAGAAGGCACCCCACACATGGATCATTGACCTCCAAGTCATTCCAATGCGATTGAAGGTTGTTAGTATTATGACAAGGAAAGTTGCAAGGACTCGTTCCCTTGCTTTTGAGTAAAGGATTTTTTAGAATGGTAATAAAATTACAGATTTGGAAAGAGGTTTTTTAGCTACTTTAACAACCTCTATTTAAGCCTAAAGGCTTGTTGCAAATTAATTCATACTTGGGTTGTGGCTAGTCTGGAAAATACTACAAACCTATTCACTGAAGACATGTTGGTATGGTGCTGCCATGCTACTGCCTTTTACACCAGCAACTAGAAAAGAGATATGCCTAGAACATGTGATGAATGGTCAACATTCTGAGGTCCTAACTCCTAAGTCCTGACCGGGCATGTTTCTTCTTTTTGAAGCTTAAGGAGCCAGGAGTAAACAATCCCATTGATGCCAAGTTATAAAGCAATGATCCATGTTCCTTGACAAGCAAATTCGTGCATATCCATGGGAGATGGTAACAACCACCATTTTTCCCTTTTAAAGGATCCTTATTTATGTTTCATATCATTGTAGCAGTGACAAGGACATTGCCTTGTTTGCAACAAGCTGAATTTCTCACTGATGATACATTGACAAAGATTTTTTACCTCAGAGATGTCCTCTTGCAGGCATGGCATGTTATAGAAATAGTCTTCTAGCATGAAAGGATCACAAGGATCCTTGATGAAAAGGTTCTTCAATATATGGAAGAATCTTGGAAAGAGTATATTCCACTAGAAGTTTGTGGATGCAGTCTGGCATATTATGGAAGCAAGCATCAAAGAAGTTTACTAATTTAGTTGTAGCATGGAGGCATAATTGAAGTATTTTCTCAGCTTGAGAAAGGAGCCTCATCATAGACATTTTCTTCAAAGAAAGAGGCAGTTCGCGAAAGAAGTTGACTAGATGACAAAATGAAGGAAAGAGGTATGCACATCTTTAGATAAGAGTTGTTCTTTAGAAAGTAGAATTCATGTATTCATAGATATGGTAGGAAGAGTTAGATGCAGAAATATATTTGAAATCATGTGCATGGTATGTCTTGGTTAAATACTAGATGAAATAAGGACTCTTCCATATGGGTACTCGATGTATAGAAGCATGACGATTGTGCATAAAACCTGGTGATATTGATCAACATCTGATATGGTCTTTGTTAGGGTCCTATGTTCCATAGTAATCAGGATTTGTTAATCTTTCAAGTCAATCAAGGTCAAAAGCCAAATTTTGGTCTATACTAGAAAAATTTGCCAAGTTATAAAGCAAAGAGTATGAGTCATTGTATAGGTGTCATTTCTACTCCCACTCCAAAAATGAAGATATCATTTCATCATGGTAGGTCATCTCCATATTTCATGAGTCTTTTGATTAATCATGGTCAGTCAAACCCTATCAATCATACTTGCACCTTCTTTCCTCAGAGATTGAGTCAAAATTCTGCTACTAGGGTTTTTGTTGCGCTTTCCCTTTTCCATGGTTCATAGCTTCATTTAGGAGCCAAAGGCCTTAGTTTTAAGCTTATACCTCCTTCATCATCCTTCACTGACCATTCTCCATCATTCCCCTCATCAAAATCCTTTCATTTCCTTATTTTACCAAAAATTGTAGAAATTTGTTGCACTTTTACCCTAGCTCTGTGTTTTGACCTTTCCCCCCTTTTACTCACTATTTTTGAGAAATTCCACATCTATTATTTTCCTAACACCCATACCTATCCCCCATATTTTTCCCATAATTTTTCCTACCTCCCTTCCCTCTCATTCCCTTCCCCTAAGTTGCTGCTCTTTTGCGCTGCGCTTTTACCTAGTCACCATGTTCGCATCATATCTCTTAAACCTCACACCTGTTTGCCATGAAATTCTTATAGGAGATGACTAGGGATGAAATGAAAACACCCACTCAATTTCAACGCAAAAGGATGCACGGTTTTCGAGAAATGAGTCATCATCATCTACAACCATTTTGGGATTTCCTCAAGATTTGTGACTCTAATTGGGCTGAAAGTTTTTTTGGAGATGAATTATGATGATATTAACTTTCTGTAAACATTTCAGACCATTTGGATTTACCATTTGGGAGATATGCCAAAAATACAATTGCTATAGGAGAGTTGTTGCGCTTTTGACTCTATTTTTATCATCATTTTCAAAAGATATTTATGACCAAATGGAGATGAATTTTGGAAAACCAAAGGAGGTTTTGGTTAACCATGGAACCAAGCACAATAACCTCCTTCAGGTTTTGCACATGTGTTATTGTTAAAGAGATATGAGTTTTTCTTCCTTGCTGCGCTTCTGGACAGTCAGTTTTGGAATCAAGTTTGAAGAGGCTAAAATGATGTTTTTGGTGGACATCTCCAAGTTTCTTCATAGGTCTTCAGCAACACTCAAAACCTCATTCAAGTCATCAAAATTTCAAGTCAACTATTTGTTGTGCTTCTACCAGGATTTATTGCATTTCTGTGTGACCAACTTCAAGCTTGGATTTTGAACAAATGGGAAAGTATTTTTGAAAATGGGAGGAGGTTTTTGTTCATAACATACCCAAAAAAAAGGTCTCTCTCATTTTTTACACAGAATTTACTATCTTGGAGTTATAGGTGGCACTTTGAGACCCATTTTTCACAATTTTCGATAGGCCATAATTGTTGACGGGGTTCTAGAACTTTTTGAAATTCGACTTGGTGGACCTCCAACTTGGCATGGTTGACCTAAAATCTATTTGGATAATGAAGTTTGAGGATTTTTCTATCATATCCCATGATTAGATCTTCATTTATCACATTTTTATTTAGTAAAAAACCAAACCCTAGATAGTAGGATATGGGCAAATTTTGTAAATATTTTATCCATGCATTCTAGGGAGTGTGAGGGCTAAGTGCCAGGGAAACAAAAGGGTGCACTCATTTCAAATGCATGGAAATGAATTGTCAGCAAGTTCCAGGTGTGCTAAGGAGGTAGTGAAAAGGTATACTAGCAGTTCCAAGGCATCACAAGGGAGAATTAGGTCAAAATGCTTGGAAATGAACAAATAAGAGTGCAGTGTGCCAAGGAATGTCAGCGAATTCCAAGTGCCCCAAGGACAAAGTGTGTTAGGATAAGTTCAGAATAGGACTTGCAGGAGGCAAGCCTATGGTTGTGATAAGGCGTGTGCAAAGTAGTTTCAGGCAAAGGGATAATTTGGGTTGGGCACAACATTGTTTTGTCAATGACTTGGTTGGGTTCCCAAGTTGCAAAAAAAGTAAGGCTATCTATGAGGGCATGACAACTAGGGAGTGCCAAGGTGTTCCAAGGAATGTTGGGAAGTACTAACACATGCTAGACAGTTCCAAGGCATTTTAGGCATTCCAAGACATTCCAAGTGCTAAGGCATCCCAAGAAGTTCGAAGCACCAGGGTGTGGCTCTCACACATGCTAGGGAGTGTTAGGGCCAAGTTCCAGGGAAACACAAGCGAGCAGTAGTTTCAAATGCATGGAAATGAATGAATAAGAGTGTGACAGAGAGTGTTAGCTAGCGAGTACGAGGTGTGCTAAGTGTCAGGGAGTGCTAGGGAGTGCCAAATCATGCCAAGAAATGCAGGGGATGCTAACACGTGCTACATAGTGCCAAGGGATTATTATGTGTGCCAGATGTTATGGCATGTCAAGATGTAAAATTTGTTGCTTAGTTGTTTAATTTTACGACCAAAGTTGGATGTGAGCCTTGTCTTCGTAACTTGTTAAGTTGGATAAGTTGAAATTATACATGAGTAGCCTAAGATGAGTTATAGGAAGTTCTTAGGTGAACAAGCATAGTCTAGTTGTAGTAATTGTAACCTGGTCAAGCTTGTTATAGTTAAGTTGTTGTTATAGTTGAGGTAGGATTTTGTTGGGTTCCCATGTTGCAAAAAATGCAAGGGTAGTCGTGAGGGCATGATAGCTAAGGAGTGCCAGGGCGTGCTAAGGAATGAAAAGGCGTGCTAACACATGCCAAACAGTTTTGTGGTATGATGGTTTGATTTAATTTTATGGTGTTATTTTTATTGTCCACTTTGCATAGCACTACTTTTCCTAGTTCAGAACATTACAATCAGCGAGTTCCAGGTGTGCTAAGGAGGGAGTGACAAGGTATGCTATGCATTGTTTCCAAGGCATGCTAGAGTGCTAGGGAAGCATACCAAGATGTGCCAAGCACCAAGGTGTGCCAATGCGTGCTAAGGAGTGTTAGGGAGTGCTAGAGAAACATAAGGGAGCACTAGGTCAAAATGCATGGAAATGAATGAATAAGAGTGTGTGATAGGGAGTGTCAGCGAGTTCCAAGTGTGCTAAGGAGAGAGTGACATGGTATGCTAGGTTGTGCTAAGTCATGCTAGATTGCTAGGGAAACATGCAACCAAGATGTGCCATGTGCCATGGTGTGTCAACATGTGCTAGGACGTGTTAGGGAGTTGCATGCAAATGAACAAATAAGAGTTTGTGACAGGAAGTGTCAGTGAGATACAAGTGTGCTGAGGGAGTAACAAGGTATGGTAGGCAGTGTTAAGGCATGCTAGAGGTCAGGGCAACATCCCAAGATGTGTCAGGTGCTAGGGTGTGCCAATGCATGCCAGGGAGTGTTATGGAGTGGCAAGGTAACAAAAGGGATCGCTAGTTTCAAATACATGGAAATGAATGAATAAGAGTGTGTGATAGGGAGTGTTAGTGAGTTATAGGTGTGGTAAGGAGGGAGCGAAAAGATATGTTAGGTAGTGCCAAGGAAACATACCAAGATGTGCCATGTGCCAGGGTGTGTCAATGCGTGCCAACGAATGTTAGGGAGTGCCACAAAAACACAAGGGAGAACTAGTTCAAAATGCATGGAAATGAAGAGATAAGAGTGTGTGATAGGGAGTGTCAACGAGTTCCAAGTGTTCTAAGGAGGGAGTGACAAGGTTATATGTTAGGCAGTGCCAAGGCATGCTAGAGTTCTAGGGTGTGTCAGAGAGTGTTAGGGTGTACTAGGGAGTGCAAGCATGCCAAGAAATGTAGGGGATGCTAACACACGCCACATAGGGCTAAGGGATTGTTAGACATGCCATGTGTTATGGCATGTCAAGATGTAAATTGTGTTTCTTTGTTGTTTTATGGCCATGGTTGGACATGAGCCTTGGATTGGCAACTTGTTAAGTGGGATGAGTTGAGATTAAACATGAGTAGCCTAAGATGTGTTATAGGAAGTTCTTAGGTGAACAAGGCATTGTCTAGTTGTAGTAACTATAACATGGTTAAGTTGTTGTAGTTGGGGCAAGAATTGGTTGGGTTCCGGCCAAGTCTAAAAAAAGTAAGGGTAGTTGTGAGGGCATGATAGCTAAGGAGTGCCAGGGAATGCCAAGGAATGAAAAGGTGTGCTAACACATGGCAAACAGTTTCAATGGATGGTGAGGAGTGTTAGGGAGAGTCAGGGGAACACAAGGGAGAACTAGGTCAAAATGCTTGGAAATAAACAAATAAGAGTGTGTGCCAAGGAGTGTTAGCAAATTCTAGGTATCCCAAGGATGAAGTGTTTTAGGAGAAGTTCAGAATAGGACTTGCAGGAGGCAAGCTTATGGTTGTGATAAGGCATGGAAAAAGAAATTTCAGAGAAAGGGAGACTTTGGGTTGGGCACAATATTGTTTTGCTAATGAATTGGTTGGTTTCCCAAGTCGCAAAAAAAGTAAGGTTATCTATGAGGGTGTTAGTGTCAGTTAGTTCAGTCTGTCACCAGTGATCAAATATGCTCTTACAAGGTGTTGTTAGGGTGTCAAGTCAATTTTTTGTCATTTCAGTGAGTCTTCAAATAAAAATTTGGTCACTAGCTAGTGTGTCTAGGGTTATTTACATTCTCAACAAGTTCATATGTCGGTCACTTTCATCACTCAATTGAGTCTGTCGTCATGAAAACATCATTAATATCACTTCAGTCACGTCATCATGGTCTCCATTCAGCTCAGTGTCACCATTAGGGTTAAGGTCACAAAATCAATCATTTCATGTATAAATCCGGCAAATAAGGAGTAGAAATAGATAAATTTTTTCAATAAAACTTGATTTCAAATGTAATTTGTGTTTTTAGATGTAATGATGTTCCTAAGGTTCTAAGGTCCTAAGGCTACAAAACTAAAAAAGAAAGTGAATTGATGAGGTGGGCCATCCTACCTCATTAATCACTTAGACTCCAAAATCAAATTATAAAAGCACTTGGAGGAGCTCATTCACACTTGTCTACCATCCTAGCATCGAGATCCTCCCTCTACTTTGCAAAAAGTTGTGATTCCATAGCCCTCACTGGCAAAAATTGATTCTCGCTGCACACTTGGACAACACGCTACGCATAGGAAGCCTTCGCTGAGCACAAGGCAGAGTTGTCCAAAATTGTTGTTTGATGACCAAAATTCATTTTTCAAATCTCCTCTTCATTCATTTCATCCTCCAGGCTCTATAACAAGTAATTTTAATCATTTTCATGCCCTCCTTTGCCTCATATGTCAAGAAAATGATCAAATACTTCTTCTTCTAGGGTTTACATGATTTTCATGGTTTTGATCCTCAAATGATGAGTTGCTGCCCTAAAACCTATATTCCTTATCCCTACGCCTCTGTTTGCAGCTAATACACCATTTCCATCCATCACAAAGCCTTATCCCCTCATTTTCTATCATTTTCCTCTAAACCCTAATCTACCCTATCTCTTTCTAGGATAGGCCTGTGTTTTGGCCTTTTCCACCCCCTCCCCTCACTCATTTCCCAAAATTCATTTTTCCCCTACTCACTAACATCATCCCCTACCCTCCTAAATTTCCTTACAAATTTAGGCAACTCCTAAGTCCATCATACCACCTCATTCCCTCACAATAGAAAATTTCACTATTTTTGCTTGCCTTTCACCTAGGGTTTGAAGTATGGAGCCTGACTCATCACCATCAGAGAAGAGGAAGTACAAAAAAGGGGGAAATATACTGAGGTTTGAGCCCTATAATTGCAATGAAATCATCTCCTCCTCATTTTCATGAAATGCTTTGAAGATGTCAATTGTTTAGGGTTTTGTCAAAGAGTGCAAGAAGTAGGTTACCATGAGCATTTCACAGGTATATTTCCCTCACCTTCAAGGAAGAAAATGTCACCATTGCAGGGACTGATTTCATGTATTCAACGGATGCCATCTCTCAAACTACAGGCATACCAAACCATGGTGAAAACTGGTTCAAAGGCATGAACCTAGACCTAGAAGAGTATAAGCCCTACTTGAAATCAAAATACAAAGGAGCTTACTCACATGTTTTCCCATTCACATACTTGTTGGAGAGATATGAACCATTGATGAAGGCTGTCATGAAGTTCTTCACATGTGAGGGCAGATTTTCTAGGCTATATCAATGCCACATAAGACTGCTTATGCACTTTACAGCTGCCAAGTCTCTAAATTTGTCCAGCTACTTGTATAAGAGCCTAACCAAAATGTCTGAAAGGATGAAATTGAAAGGCAAAGTGCATTATCCCAGCCTCTTTCACCATATCTTGATAAAGGTTATATTACTCCATTAGTTGAAAGATAAGAACATGGCATGGGACACCTTCATTGAGGCAGTCTTGAAAATGGTCGAGTGATAAATCCCTCTCCTTAACAGTCGAGCCCCTGACAGACCTTATGGTCGAGCCCCTACCGGTCCTCTCCTTAACAGTCGAGCCTGCTTACGCATCCTCTCCCTCTCCCTCTCCTCTTGCATATAACCACTTCACCGAGCCAACACCAAACCATGTTAGTACCACCCATAGAGGCGGGGTCATTAAGCAAACATGATGAGGTTTCCAAGGCACCTAGGCCTGAGGTGACCAAGACATATCAGAGAGACAGAAGCCTTGTTTTTTCTCCTCAAATTGAGGAAGGGGCCAAGTCTACTACATCAGCAGAACAAGGATCACCATCACATCATGAGGCTTCTTTGCATGATGAGGAGCCCATTGAGCATGACTTTGACCTAGTTGACTTGGAGGCACATGATGAGCATCAAACCCTGCAACAAGTCATCAAAGAGAAGGATTCTTAGATCATGGATCTCAAGGACAATTTGGAAAGGGCCAAATTCATCATTTCATTCCTTGAGCAAGAAAACCGTCAACTTAAGGCAAAATAGCTAGTCATGGAGAAAGAGAAATTCAAAGCCAAGAAACAAGAGATGAAAGGCAAGGAAGTAGTGGACCATGAGGACACTGAGAAGCATGAAGGACATGTGGCAAGGAAGAGGCCAAGGACAATGGTTCTTAGGAAGGCACTTCAGAGGGAAAGAGAACAAAAGCCACCAATGGAAGAATTGACCTTTGAAGAGAGGATTGCCATGGAAATAAATGAGGATAGGGAGTTTTGGATTGAAAAAAGTCAATTGCCACCTTGATAAGTTCCTTGACAAGGCCAACATGGATAAGAAGTTGCAAAAGAAAATGGACATCCATTATTACACAAGGAATCAGGTTGCCAAGGTCAAAATCAAGCAGTTGAAGGAAAAACTCAAGGAAACCTTAATCAGCCAATAGGAGAAGGGTAAGTTATATTTTATTGTTGATGCATCCATGATTGCATAACATACCTCATCAGACATCTCTGGACAAATTTTGGGAGGATTTGGAGAAAATTTTGTGTTTTGGTGCAAACTGGTGCAGACTTGCAATTTTTTTGGCAATTTTTTGTCTAGGAGTGCAGCGAGCTCATGTTGCACTTCTTCCTCAGGGCTCCAAATGATGGAAAATAAGCATTTTTGGAAATCTTATGACCCCCTCTCAAAACAAATTTTCCCACTTTCCTGGTCTGGGGCTCAGTTTTTGAGAAATTTGCAAAAAAGAGGCCAAAAATCACCTTTCTGCCCCTCTTTTTCCATTTCGCTGCGCACATTATGGAGGATAACAGAGGGCATGACAACTAGGGAGTGCCAAGGTGTTCTAGTGAATGTAAGGTTCCAAAGTCATGGAAAAATGTAATTCTAGTTGTGAGGTCATGACTTCCAAGGTGTGTTAGGGAATGTTAGGGCATGCTAACATGTGCCAGATAGTACGAAGACATGTCAAACAAGCTAAGATGTGCCAAGTGCTAAGGCATGCCAAGATGTACAAGGGTGTGACAATGCATGCCAAGGACTATCAAGGCAACAAAAGGGAGGAACAAGTTAAACTACAAGGAAATGACCACATAATAGGGTTAATAAGTCATAAATTTACCTTTTCCACGAGGGGCATGCTAGGCACACCAACACTAGGTGCCAATAGGTGCCAATAGGTGCCAAGTGCTAAGTGTCAATGCATTCTAAGTGCCAAATATTCCTTTGTTTCTTCTCATCTAGTTTCCAATAATTTATCTCAAATAAATTTAATATTAAACCATGCCAAAGCATACCAAGTCATCTCAACGCATGCCAAACATGCTAAGACTTGCCAAGTGCCAACACGTGCCAAGTGCCAATGTGTGTCAGGGAGTGTGATGCATGTTATGAAGTGGTAGAGCATATCAAAGAGTGCTAAGGTGTTCTAGAGAGTGCCAATGCATGCTGAGGAGTGTTAGGGAGTACTAGGACAACACAAGGGAGCACTAGGTCAAAATGCATGGAAGTGAATGAATATGAGGGTGTGCCGGGGAGTGTCAATGAGTGTTAGCTATCATGCCAAGGAGGGAGTGACAAGGTATGCTAAGCACAGGTAAGGCATGCCAGGGAATATCAGGGAATGTCAAGAAGTTCTAGAGTGCTCTAGGTAGTTCTGGGGTGTGCTAACATGTGCCAAATAGTGCCAAGGCATGCAAGGTGATAAGACATGCTAGGATGTGCATGGTGCCATAGTATGCCAATATGTGTCAAGGAGTTTCAAGGAAAAAAAAGGAATAACCAAGCTAAAATGCAAGGAAATGAACACATAAGAGGGTTAATAAGTCGAGACTTTATCGTTTTCAAAAGGGGCATGCTAGGCACACTAATAATATGTTCCAATACATGCCAAGTGTTAATGTGTGACAAGTGCTAATGTTTGTCAATGCAATATTATGCCAAGGTGTTCCAGGGCATACTAGGGACTACAGGGCATGCCAACACATGATAGGGGAGTGGTATGCTATGCTAGGTCATGCCAACATGTTCTTGGGTGTCCTACTCATGGCAAGATGTTTTAGGTACAAAGATGTTCCAAAACATGCGAGGTGCCAAGGAATGTTAGTGTATTGTTCCAAAGCATGTTAAGGTGTGCCGTGAGTGTTGAGGAGTGCTAGGTCTCTCTCATTAATAGAATTGATAGAGCTTGATTATGTATTAAATAATATAGTTCCTACACACATTAGTGGAACTTTATTTAAAGGAAATTAGCTAGATAATAAACCTAATAGAGATGAATCATGTGTTGACTCATAGGAAAACTATATTCTTATGACTTGAGGGAAATGATACACACTGATTACTTCTTAACAAATTGACTGACTATTATAACCACTATGACCTTGGACACAAAATGAAAACGACTCCACAACAATGGTCTTAAATCATTATCTTTTGACAAAAAAATATAGTAACAGGTACATAGCCTCATCAAAAACTCATTAGAATGATCAATGGTGACAAACATTTTTTGACCGTCACCAAAAGTAACCAAAAATAGCATTGGTGAGGGTCAATAAAAAATTGTCACTAGAAGTGTCACCAAAGAGAGAATTAGTGATGGGCCTTTAACGACCCTCACCAAAAGTGTCATTAAAAATGGCTTTGGTGACAAACCTTAGAGGACCTCACTATATACACTTACAACAACGATTTTTTAAAGACCGTCACTATATGCGACATTGGTGATGGTCCTTAAAGATCCGTCACAGGCATGAGGCGTCATCAAAACTCATTGGAATGATCAATTATGATGAACATTTATTGATTGTCACCAAAAGCAACCAAAAATATCATTGGTGACGGTCAATAAAAGATCATCACTAAAGTGTCACCAAAGAGAGAATTAGTGATGGGCCTTTAACTACCCTCACCAAAAGTGTCACCAAAGAGAGAATTATTGATGGGTCTTTAAAGACCCTCACCAAAAGTGTCATTGAAAATGGCTTTGGTGATAAACCTTAAAGGACCATCACTATATACACTTACAACAATGCTTTTTTAAAGACCGTCACCATATGCGACATTGGTGACGGACTTTAAAGGTCCGTCATAGGCATGACGCTCACCAATGACCTTTTTTCTTATAGTGCTTGCAGAAGATCATGTTCGCACCTCCAGAAATTATCAATACGCAACAAGTAGTAGGAGAGCCGGCATAAGCAATGGAAAATAGGCAGAAGTGGCTTCTCCAAACGCAGTTTGCCCGGAAGTGGCCGAAGTATTGGCGGAGGTCCCTAAATCCCCAAGAATGCTGAGACCGAAGCCAACCCCAACCAAGGAAACTCTGAAGGACAAGAAGGGAAAATAGCCTTCCATACCAGTGCGCGCCTCGCCAAGACAAAACCCACCAAAACCCACTGCACAAGAGAAGGGTAAGGCCATAAAATTAGAGGCAAAGGAGGAGGACATGAAGACATCCTGATGGATGATGAGGATGTGGGGGTTGAAGTGGAGGAGGTTGAAACCCAGGGTGCGGAACCCATTACACGGTTGCCGAAGTATGTCCCTCTGTGCAAGCCTAAGTCCAAGGTCCCAAAGGACATTGATGAGAGTAAGACTCCCCTGCAAACCCCTCTGCTACCGGATGAAATTACTTTCGATGGTTCACGCTTGGCCCGAGTTCTGATATTGAAGCTTGAAGAATGGGACTTGGCGGATGACGAGAAGTTCCCACACCTGGCGATTGAGAAGCTGATGCACAACATCATAGACACAAACACAAGAATGATTGCCTTAGAGTCATGGAGGTGGCTCAAGGGGGTAGAGAAGGCGGGATTGTTGAACCTGCTCTAGGTGTCGCACTATAACCGCACCTCGGTGACAGTTTTGGTTATCAAGCAGTTGTTGTTGTTGGTGCACGATGGGTGTCTATGGCTGGAGGAGTCGATACCAATCACATATATGTTAATCCACCGAATAATGTGTCTATCATATACAAGTGAAAATCCATCTATGATCTTTGATGGCAAGGGTGGCGAGCAAGCGCTTGTAGAATCAATCAAGTAGAAATTTAAGTTGGTGAAGAAGCCGCACGGGTATGCTATCTCCAGCATCTGCGAACCCGCTGTGAAGGCATAAATGTAGATCCTTGTAGGGAAGGTGATGCGGAAGTGTCGCGCCGACGAGGTGCCGATGCCTGTCATTGCACTCACACAGCAGTGCGTGGAAGGATTCTAGTTTAACTGGTTAGACAACCTTCGCAAAGAGTTCCTGGCGAACTACGCGAAGCGCAAGTGCAAAGCAAGACATTCCACTACGCATGTCTCTTACTATCGATTGTGTTGGTAGCATGGGAGATACGAAAGGAGAGCTAGTTCCCTTCGATTGCACCAGACCTTCCTGAAGCAGCGAAGTACGCTTCACTATGGGTGACCAAGGATGCGAAGCGAGTTTGAGATAGCAAGATCTTCTAGATCTTGATGGAAATGAATATCAGAATGGCCATCAATCGCAAGCCATGGTTGTCACCCACGGTATACACTAACCTGCAGAGCTATGTTGAGTTTAAATTTGATTTTCATTGAATATCAATCAGGGTGCGCAAGGACCCTATGCAGAAATGGTACGATTTGCCATACCTAGCCATAGATGATGCCATTGATGTGGTGCTTGATAAATGGCCAGTGGAGTGGCACACTACCATGGACTTG
Organism: Pinus tabuliformis; assembly: GCA_031772625.1. NCBI lineage: Eukaryota > Viridiplantae > Streptophyta > Pinopsida > Pinales > Pinaceae > Pinus > Pinus tabuliformis. The sequence continues at coordinate 660,369,449 of CM062810.1, read as the reverse complement.
GCGGTGGGTGGAAGCAAGTCCACTGCATAGAAGAAGAAGGAGGAGGCCAAGCTGAAGATGGTGCAGCTGGTCGAAAAGAGGAAAAAGGAGGCCATTGAGAAGGCCCAAGCGGAACAGGAAGGAAAGGAGACAGGAAAATAGACAGGTGGCATAGAGCGAGGCTCTGACAAAGGCATGCAGTTTCCTTCACCTAAGAACGAAGAGGGGGACACAGAGCAGCACGGTGCAGAACCTCACGAGACGTCTGCCCGCATTAAGTGCCCGAGAGAGCTGGAGAAGGGAGGTCCAGAAAGAAATCCATAGCGTCCAAAACCTCGCTAGATCCTATCACATTGACGGAGGGTGACTTATATGACATAGTCAGAGATGTAACCGCAAAGGTCCTCCAGCAATTTGAAAAGCAGCAACAGATCATACTAGGGGCCATCCAGACCGGGTTGCAGGAGTTGCAGACCCGCGCATCGCAGGCTAGTACAGTGTCTACCAACTTAGCCATCGACACTGCAGAGGCTACTGATATGCTGCGCACGAAGGCTTCCAGTGCGATAGTGCTTCCAGATGGAGCACTGACCATGGAAAATGAGGCTGACAGGCCCATTGTCAGCGCCTTGAAGGGAGTTGGACTGAACCTGGCAGCGCTTCCGCGCGAAGCACTCCACCTCTTGCAAGATGGAGTAATTGCAGAGTTGAGGGCCCGTGAGCACCACGCCCTCCAGGTGATCAGCGAATAGCAGATAAACAACAAACAGATGGCCCTACAGAGAAATGCTTCCATCACTGCTGAGGCCGAGGCGACCAACCAAAGCAAGAAGATCATGCAGGTTGTGGAGGAGGCATGCAAAATGGTCCCATAGTTGGCCATTCTGAAGGAGGAGCCAGTTGAGGTTCGCATCCGCAAATTTGCCACAGGGGTGCACGACACTCGGATAGAGATGGTGTGGGTTCAATTGGATTTGAACCTACATATTACAGAGCTACAGCTAAGGGCCCGTCCTTCAACACCGCCACAGGTAAAGGAACATCGAGCGGCCACTGTCACAGAAGTAGTCGTGGCTGTGGAGATTGCAATAACACATTGCACATAGTTGTTTGAGCAACTGTTTGAGGTCCTGACTAGGTTACAGGAGGACCCAAACATCCAGAGGCTAGAGATGAAATCGCGCAAGCTACAACAATGTTATGACGAAGTTAAGGGCACATCACGAACCGTCACATTAACACAGAGACTAGCTAAGCTGCAGGAAGCCAAGCAGCTAAAGGAACAGGTGGACGCAACGCTGCACAAGGAAGCAATGATGAAGGCGCGACTAAAGCCCTGGTGGAGAAAGCTTATGTAGTCACGAGAAACATTGAAGGAAATCTTGCTACTCTGCAAGCGATGCAACAACAACTTCAGGCTTACAGCACATGAGAAGTAACCGAGAAGACAGTTGAAGATGCGAAGCAGGCAGCAACTCAGTGCACGACCGAGGTTGCGGTCATTTGGGTCAAGCTGGACGGTCTTTATGCAAAGATCTTCATGCCTACTGAGTGACTCGAGGGCGAGTCACGATGTTTGTGTTGGGGTCCTATTGAGAGCGAGATCCCCCAAGGGCGATTTTGGGGCTAAAAGCCCATGCTTAAGTCAATTTTTGTAATATAATTCTAAAGACTCCACATTTTGTGGTTGCGGAGTGTGAAGGTGTTATGTTCAAAAAGGGTAGTCCGCCCTTAGTTTTGTAAAGTAAAGTCGGTTGTAAGAGATCTACCCATGGTCTGTGGACCATGGGATTGTATAAAAAGAGCTAAGCTCTAGGGACATAGAATGACACACGATGTAATAGAGTCATAGCTTTGGAGCAAGAAGTCTAAGTCTTGGGTCGTAGCATAGGTAGAGGCTCTGTAGTTGAGTGCACAGAGGCCTAGGGTAGAAGTCCACAACTGAGTGTGCAGACCCCTGCAACTGTGTGCATAGGGTGGACAAAAGTTGTAACACTTGGAAGATATTAATAAAAGGAGATATTCTGCAATTTCTGTGTCTTTGTTCTGTTGATGCGTTTGGATATTTTATGTATGAATTTCCTTTATTATGCTTATATGATGTGTGAATGAATGCAATTACATTGAATAATTGAACACAATTATGAATATCTACTTACGCGGTGTTAACTTTAAGTATTTTATGAGATAAGCAAATCACTTAGACTAATTGGGGAATTTGCATGGCACATTGTCATAGTAGCGTGAAAGTACCTGAGCAGCAGGTTAGGGCTGTATGAAGGTCGATCGTGCCATTTCGCAGTGGTACAGAAGAATGGAATAGAGGGATCATCTTGCAAGCCCTAGAAAGAAGCAACTTGCGCGAAGGCAGGGATAGAAGGAATCAAACGACATCACAACCATCTCAAGGTGCGGAAACTTGGTTCCAACATCCCCCCATACTGCTTCGGGTGAGACTTCAGTCCGCGCTCCGCGGGCTGATGCCGAAAGGGCCAGTAGTGTAAGGAATTGATTAGATAATTAACGATGAACCTGGGTCAGGCCCCTCAAGCCAACAATGAGTATGCCTGTGACTGGGGACTTTCCCAAGCAGTTATGTGCCTGCGACTTTGAGTTTTGTGCAACTTTTTCAGGCCCAAGGCTCAGGTCACTGCCCAGAACTCCATGAAACTTCCAAAAAATGAAAGATAACAATAGAATAATTATACAAATGTAATTACTTGAATAAGGACTTGACTAGACCCCTACTAGCCATGATAGAAATTTCATCAAACATGTCACAAATATGCATTCTATAGATTTGAACAACATATATGAGCATAGGGGTCTCATACTTATCTGAGAATCACTAAGAAGTATTTATGCCTCATCACAATAACTGCATTACCCTCTATTAAGTCACATATTCATTGTACATGGAGTGATTAACCAAAACATGATGAAATCCACACATTTTGACTATCATAAAACTCACTCATAACCAACAGAAATATCAAGGATATAATAACCATATTAGCCACATATAAACAAGTATATTTACCTATAAAATACCAATGAGAAAGAGAGATCTTATTGATGATTGCATAAGCCAACCAAGTATGGGACTTCCATGAACCACCCGATTGTAGACTAGGTTGAACCAAATCTTCATTTCAGCTAGTCACCCCCGTGCCATATTCCAAGCATGAATATGGGATATCATAAAAAAAAGTCAATCAAAACCATTCAAAGCTTCCAGAGGCCAAACCACCTCAATTAGTGATTCCACCTCACAACTAGACATCACTAACCATCACCAGATTGGTCCCTACACAAGCTGTCCAGGGCTCAAGAGCGTTTGTTCCAACTAGGGCTTCTAGTAATAGTAACTCAACCCATAGCTATTGTTGGGATTCCAGATCATTTATCCAACCAAGGCTTCTAGAACTAGTAACTCAACCCACCAAGGGCTTCTATAACCTTTTTCCAATCGAGGATTCTAGGACTAGTATCTCAACCCAAGTTGTTACAGGGCTTCTAGAGCGTTTATCCAACCAAGGCTTCGAGGAACTAGTAACTCAACCCACAATCAAAGGCACAAGAAAACCAACCAAAAAACAAAAGTAAAACCCAAGAAATTTAAATACTAAGCAAATCCACTATCAATCCAGGCAATCCTCCATGCCAATGACAGATCATAACCAAGAAACCACATGCATATGCCATGCATGCCAAAATTAGTGAGGGAAACATACATTCAACTCGGTACCTGCAAGAAAAATATATTTTAGTTGTTGATACCAATGTCCTCTTGCACTTTCCTACTCGTATTTGACCTTCTTTCTCTAAAGCTCCAAGTATGCCACACTCCTCCAAGAGTGCTCCAAGAATACTCTAAGTGTCCAAGAGTATGAGAGAGAGAGAGAGAGAGAGAATGAGAGCTCCAAAACTGAACTGATCAAAAGCCATGAACTCATCCTTAGAAGCCTTTTTTATTAATGAGGCCTTTATTTTCTTCATCTTCCATATTTTTCTTCATTTTCCTCCTCACATGCAACTTGTGACCTTTCACCTCCCCTTCTCCTAATTTCCATTATTTTTATAAATAAAATGCCAATAAATGCCACTTTTCCTTTCTAAAGCCTTAGCCATTGCCTTTGCCAATTTCCTTAGCCATTAATTAATCACAAGTGATCCCCATAACTATGTTTTTTTTCCCAACATTCCACTTGGAATACGTGTTCCATGACCAAGGTCTTATTTTACCTTTATTAATTTTTACATGGATTTTTAACCTAGGCTATTACAGAACACTCACCCTTGGGGGAACATCGTCCTCAGTGTTCAACAACAACCACAACCACAAAATTGTTGCAAGAAAAACATATTGCCGATGGATATTTATAACTTAGCTCGTTGCGGTATTTACAATGATCAACCTGCTGAGAATCAAACCAACATGACAACATAACAACATACAACCATAATGACATGACACCCATACCACTTGTTGGAGATTTATAATACAACTCGTGGTGCTAATACTGAAACATATACCAAAACATTTGCTCAACTAGCAAATAGATAAGGATACATAGCCTGCATCTGATCCACCATCTCCCATGTAGCTTCGTCAGGCCCAAATTGCTTCCACTACACTTTAACCTACTCAATTTCTTGGTTTTGTAGCATGAGTGTCTTTTTATGCAAAATGCACTGAGGTTCTAGCTAGAATTTTCCTTATGGCTCCACCTGCAATATAGACCAGTCAATCACATGATCAACATCTTTATTATACTTCTTAATCAATGACACATGGAAACCATCATGGAATTTCATTGTCGGAGGTAGTGCAAGTTGATAGGTTACTGGCCCAATCCTCTCAAGAATCCTGAAAGGCCCATAAAACTGAGGTGCCATCTTGGCACATGATCCAATCCGCAAGGAGCTCTTCTTTGACTTGATGAACAAGAACACATGCTCCCCAACCTGAAATTCCTTAAACAACCTGTATCGAACTTCATAGCTCTTCTACCTATCCTATTATGCTTTTATATTCTTCTTAATTATCTGCATTTCCAGTTCCATTTCCGCCAACATGTCTGATCCAATCAACACCCTGTTAGTTGGATCACTCCAATTGATGAGATTATTGCAACTCTTCCCATACAATGCCTCAAATGGACTCATCCTCAAATATTCCTGATACCCATTGTTGTAAGAAAAATTTACTAGTGGAAGATACTCTTCTTACTTTCCCTATTGATGCATCACATACATACTCAATATGTCCTCCAATACCCTATTGATGCTCTCTGTCTATCCATCTGTCTACAGATGATAAGCAGTAATGAAGGCCAAATATGTACCTAAACCTACAAAAAACTCTTTTTGGAACCTAGACGTGAACTTCACATCACCATCTGACACGATATTCTATGGAACACCATGCAATCTCACCACATCTATAATGAAGACCTATGCTACATCATTGGTTGAGTATGTAGACTTCATTGGAATGAAGTGCACAACCTTTGTCAACCCGTCCACCATGACCATGATGGAATCATGCTGGCTAGATCTCATTGGTAAACCTGCGATAAAATCCATGGAAATTATCTCCCATTTCCACTTTGGAATTAGAATTTGCTATAGTCGTCCACCTGGATGCTTACACTCTGCCTTTACTTGCTTGCAATCAAAACACCTAGCTACGAACTCTACCACATCTCTCTTCAAATTCAGCCAATAGTAAAATGTCTTCACTATTGTTAGTGTCTTTCGATAGCCTGGGTGACCTGAATATGGTTGCACATGAAACTCCCTCAAGATAACCTTCTTGATCTCACTTCTATCTACGACATATATACTGACCAAGCCATCTTCCGTGAGACAATAGTCCATACTCTGTATATGGCACATGTACCTGTACCACTTCCTATACCAATACTTGTACTTGTATCTATACTTGTAAATTGTACGTCTACCACTACATGTACCTGTACCACTTCCTATACCTGTACTTGTACTTGTACCTGTACTCTACTGCAATCTATGCCTAAGTTCCATATAACTGGCATCCTGCTAACATGCCTACAAGATCCTATCTTGTAAACCTGTCCCATATGAGCTCATAATTGTTATATGATTCACCTGTATCTGCCTGTTAAGAGCATCTATAACCATGTTCTCATTACCTTTAATATACATGATATGGAAGTTGAACTCATTGATCGTTCCCAACCATCTAGCTTTCTTAGCATTCATATTCGATTGGTCAAATAGATACCACAATCCATTGTGATCACTCATCAATACAAATCATCTACCAAGAAGATAATGCCTCCACATCTTCAATGCATGATTGATCATTACCAACTCAAGATCATGTGTCAAAAAGTTCTACTTGTTCTCATTTAGTTTCAGTGACTTATAACACACTACCTATCCCTCCTGCATAAGAACTCCACCAAGTCCTCTTTTGCAAGCAGTTGTACAAACCAAAAACTTTTTTTTTTTTTTTTTGGTTTTTTTGTTTTTGTTTTTGTTTTTGTTTTTGTTTTGTTTTGTTTTTTTTGGATTTGCGACCTTTAACACTGGAGCATGTGTCAACAACTTCTTTAACTTCTCAAAATTGGCTACACATTCCTATTTCCATTCAAACCTCTTTCCTTTCCTTTGTAATGATGTGATAGGATAATCAATCTGCGAAAAGTTCTTGATGAACCTCCTATAATACCCTGCTAACCCCATGAAGGATCTCACCTCATCCACATTCCTAGGAGCTTCCCACTCCATGATAGCTCTTACCTTTTATGGGTTCACTGTTATGCCTTCCTTGGAAACCACATGTCTCAAGTAATGTACCTCATTATGAAACAAACTGCACTTGATAATATTAGCATACAACTGATGCTCTCTCAACAATCTCAATACTACTGCTGAGTGTTCGACATTCTCTTCTTAATTTTTAGAATATACCAATATATCATCATTGAACATAATAAAAAACTTGTCCAGATAAGGATGCAACACACTATTCATCAATCACATAAAGGTATATAGAGAATTAGTCAAACCAAATGGAACTGCAACAAATTCATAATGTTTGTACCTAGTTCATAAAGTTTTCTTGTGAATGTCATATTCTTTAATGTGTACCTGATGATATTCGGATCCCAGATCAATCTTTGAGAACATTTCTACTCCATTTAACTAATGGAACAAATCATCAATCCTCGACAATAGATATTAGTTCTAGATAGTCACTTTTTTCAACTACATGTAATCAATGCACAACCTGAGAGTACCATCCTTCTTATTCACAAACAATACTGGTGCACCTCAAGGTGATACAAATGGCCTAATGTATCCCTTGTCAAGCATTTCCTTCAACTGCAACTTCAACTCTACCAACTTCAGTGTGCTCATCCTGTAAGGTGACTTAGATGCTAGTGTTTCCCCTGATACCAACTCAATAGAAAAGTATACTTCCCTGTGAGATGGAAAATCTAAAATATCTGTAGGAAATAGATCATGAAACTATTGTAAAATGGGATACCTGCTCAAAACATCTTCATCCTCAACTTCCTTACCTTTGTCACTAGAAATATGCATTGCAAATAACACACACCCTTTCCTGCGACTATGCTTGGCCTACATAGTTGTCACCATTCTCATTGATGTTGCTTTCTTCTTACCCTGCAAGACTCTTTGTTCCCCATTGTCATCCAGGCACTCAATAGCCTTGTCATAACAATCCACCTTGGTCCTATGAAGATACAACCAATCCATACCCAACAACATACTATATGATCCCAACGGTAATACATTCAAATGTGTTGAGGTAGGCATACCATTCAAATCAAATGCACAAGATCTTACCCAATCATGAACTTGCTTCTTTGTACTTGTAACCAACTGCACTAACCAAGACTTTGCATGTACTTCTTTATTCAAACCACACGTATCCACTAGGTCAGGATTAACATAACTATAATTACATCTAGGTTCAATCAAAATAGAAACAACTTGATCACAAAGCTTACCATCCATCTCGATAATAGACACCTGGTGATATGCCTGCCTATTATCCAACACTGCATAGATCCTAGAAATACTTTGTCCAACATCTCCCACTATATGTGCCTCCTGAGCACTGTAGATCTGTGGTCTACCACCCTGATGTTGTGGACAATCTCTCCTATGATGCTCTCCTCCACAAGTCCAACATTGTAAAGGATTCCAGCCTTCATCCTTATTCTGCTCCTTAGATCAAAGTCCCTATCCTCTGTCAGATGCATTGAACTTCTTAAATGGTGTTGAATTCTCTTTATTACATGTACCCTGAGGTGTTTCTCACTTCTTGTCCTATTTTCCTTTGTTCTTTGCATTACCTTTCTAGTCAGTCTTAGTCTTAGATATGTGCTTCTATTACTCATAAAAATGCTTTAGCTTCTGGATGGCCTCCTCCAACGATCCAAGCTCATCAAACTCAATCGTGTCTTTGAATGCTATTGAAAACCCACTGATGAATCTCTAAATCTTGGCCTTCTCCTCCTTCATGTAAGGAACATGACTCAAAAACTCTATAAATCTGCTAGTGTACTCCACATCGGTCATAGATCCCATCTTCAGCTCATAAATTCCTTTGACCTATCATTATAGTATCTCTCTGATAGATACTTCTTCCAGAATAGCCTCTCGAAATCACTCCAAGTCAACTCCTCCTCATAAATATCTTTGACGTTGTTTACATCTTCCCAGAAGATATATATCTGCTTTACCTTTAAGACTGAATGTAGAAATTATGGCCTTCATTTTCTTTGAGTAATCATGCAATCTGAAGAACTTATTCATTCCAAGCAACCATGCTTCTGCATCTTTTGGCATCTTCACCTCTCCATCAAATGTAGGTGGTTTTTCTTTCTTAAACTCATCCAACAAATATCCCATGTCACTCCTCTTGTAAGGATGATAACAATGACGATCATGATACCTGTTAGAACCAGAACTAGAATAGTACATGTGTCTATCACCTCTCCTATCTGACGTGTCCATGAAGCTGCCATCTCTGATTGTGTCATCTTTATCTAACCTATACCCATTAGGAGACCTACTTTCATACACTTCATTAGTTTTGTCTTCGTGTTCATGGTTGATCCAAAGTGGTCCCTGTCTATGCAAATATGACAAACTCTGAAGGATTATTGCATTGACTTATTCTTGTTTCTCCTGTGCCTATATGATTCTGTCATTGTCTTCTCTACAACTCCTTATTTCTACCTTCAAGCTTCTCAGTGTGTCTGCTAAGTCAAAATAATTCCTAACACCATGTTACCCATCTGATCCATAAGGAGAATCTCGTGAACTGTAGTATACCATCTTGCTAGTCATCGTGGTCTATTTCCTACAAGGCATCTTATGTCAGCTAAACCAAATCATAAACAAAACAATGTACCTTAGTATCATTGAGGGATATCTCATCTGCAAGATCAACTGATTTAGTGTGATACATGTATAAACATAATCATAACAACATATAGATATAACAACATATAGACATCATTCTAACTATAGTCCAGTCATCAATGCATGACCATATTAATCACATACCGTGACCTCATGCATGACAACAACAACCATACCAATGTACACTTGACAACATGTAAGCACTAACTTGCATAAACAATGCATAACCAATCATACACTCATGACGACACATTTCAAGACAACACCATCACCATTCACATGGAAACATCACTACAACCATGATCAACACCATACATATGCAACAAGCACATAGACCACACACAAGGGTAACACATATGAAAACGACATGAATGAATTACCAACACACTATCCATCTAGTCTAAGGGGTGAAATTGGCCCTGATACCCCTCTGTAACACACTCCTCCCACATCTATCCAAGTAACCGACCAACTGGGGTAAACATGTGACGAAGAGTTACTATGATATGATTCAACTCCCTACGTGTCAGTTAAGAAAGTGGAATCGATGTAACACAACAACACATACCTTCTAGACCTACTGCAGGACCCCTAGTAGCCATCCAAACCTTCCACGTGACTAGCCCTCGAGACAAACTAACTTTTACTGCATTAATCCCCTATTCACTCCCATGAAATGGGCATGAGTGCAACTGGGACCCTCCAATCACTTTGACAACATGGGTATGCCTGCGAGTGGGGACTTTCCTAAGCAATTATATGCCTGCAACTCTGAATTTTGTGCCAATTTCTTAGGCCCAAGGCTTAAGTCACTGCCCAGAACTTCAAGACACTTCCAGAAATGAAATATAATAATGGAATAATGATACAAATTTAATTACTTGAACAAGGACTTGACTGGACCACTAGTAACCATGACAGGCATTTCATCAAACATGTCACAAATATGCATTCTATAAGTTTAAACAACATATCTGAGCATAGGGGTCTCATACTTATATGAGAATCACTAAGAATCATTTATGCCTCATCATAATAACTGCATTACCCTCTATTAAGCCACATATTCATTGTACATGCAGTGATTAACCAAAACATGATGAGAGCCATACATTTTCACTATCATAAAACTCACTCATAACCAACATATAACCAATAGAAATATCAAGGATATAACAACCATATAAGCCAAATAAACAAGTATATTTACCCAAAAAATACTAATGAGAAATATATCTCTTATTGATGATTGCATAAGTCGACCAGGTATGGGACTTCCATGAACCACCCAACCGTAGACTAGGCTGAACCAAATCTTTCTTTCAGCCAGTCACCCTCGTGACATATTCCAAGCATGAATATGGGATCTCATAAAACAAATCAATCAAAACCATCCAGGGCTTCCAGAGGTCAAACAACCTCAACCCTCAACCAGTGATTCCACCTCGCAGTTAGACATCACTAACCATCACCAGATTGGTCTCTACCCAAGTTGTCTAGGGCTCCAAAGTGTTTGTTCCAACTAGCACTTCCAGGACTAGTAACTCAACCCATAGTTGTTGTCGGGCTTCCAGGTCATTTGTCCAACCAGCGCTTCCAAGACTAGTAACTCAACCCACCAAGGGATTCTAGAGCATTTGTCCAATCAATACTTCCAAGACTAGTAACTCAACCCACCAAGGGCTTCCAGAGCATTTGTCCAACCAAGACTTCCAGGACTAGTAACTCAAACCAAGTTGTTACAGGGCTTCCAGAGCATTTATCCAATTAAGACTTCCAAGAACTAGTAACTCAACCCACAGTCAAAGGCATAAGAAAACCAACCAGCAAACAAAAGTAAAACCGATAGCATCATGGCTATCCAGGAAATGGCAAGGCTAAGCAAATCCATTGTCAATATAGGCAATCCTCCATGTCAATGATAGATCATAACCAAGAAACCACATCCATATGCCATGCATGCAAAAACTAGTGAGGAAAACATGCATGCAACTTGGTACCCTTAAGAAAAACCTGATGTAGTTGTTGATCTCGATGTACTCTTGCTCTTTCCTACTCTTCCTTTGCCTTCTTGTTCCAAAACTCCAAGTATGTCATACTCCTCCAAGAGTGCTCCAAGAAAAATCTAAGTGTCAAAGAGTATGAGAGAGAGAGAGAGAGAGAGAGAGAGAGAGAGAGAGAATGATAGCTCCAAAACTTAAGTGATCAAAACTGATGAACTGATCCTTAGAAGCCTTTTTATTAATAAGGCCTCTATTTTCTTCATTTTCCATTAGTTTCCTTCATTTTACTCCTCACATGCAACCTATGACCTTTAACCTCCCTTTTCTCCTAATTTCCATTATTTTCATAAATAAAATGCCAATAAATTCCACTTTGCCTTTCCAAAGCCTTAGCCCTTTCCTTCTCCAATTTCCTTAGCCATTAATTAATCACAAGTGATCCTCGTCACTACGTTTTTGCCAAACATTCATCTAGGAATACGTGTCCCATGACCAAGGTCTTATTTTACCTTTATTATTTTTTACATAGATTTTTAAGGAGGGTTGTTACACTGAGAACGTTGTTCATTAAACACATAAACATTGTTGGAGCATTACTGAGTCTAAATGGCACCACCACAAGTTCATAATGCCCACACCTAGTTCTGAAAGCTGTTTTATGGATGTCCTTATCCTTAACTCTTACCTGATGGTACATAAACCTCAGGTCTATCTTTGAAAATACCGCAACTCCTCTCAACTAATTGAACAAGTTGCTAATCCTAGGAAAATGATACTTCTTCTTCTTTTTTTTAAATTTTATTTTATTTTATTTTTATTTATTTATTTTTATTTTTATTTATTTTTTATTTTTATTTATTTATTTATTATTATTATTATTATTATTATTTTTTATCATGAATTTATTTAATTGCCTATATTTGATGCATAATCTCAATGTTCCATCCTTCTTCTTCCCAAATAGTACTAGAGCTCCCTAGGGTGATACACTAGGTTTGATATATCCCTTGTCCAACATTTCCTTCAATTGCAATTTTATCTCCACCAACTCCTTTATGCTCATTGGATATAGAGATTTTGACACTGGTTCCAATCCCATCATTAATTCAATTGAGAAATCAATTTATATCCTTGGTAGAAATCTTGGAATTTCCTCAAGAAACATAATCACTAAACTATTAATATAGGTTACTCTTCCATTATGTCTCTATTATCCTCTTATTCACTAGTGACTTGCCCAACATATAATTCACAGCCTTTCTAGCCACACCACTTCATCTGTAGCGCTGGTATTTTCATGAAAGTCATGGGTTTCCTTATCCCTTGCAACATCACTCTTTCCCCTCCATTGCTGAGACCTTATATCGACTTGTTGTCGAAATCAATTTTTGTCTTGTGGCTAGTGAGCTAGTCCATGTTGATTAGCATGTCGTATGAATCCAATGGAAATATGTTCAAGTTTATGCATGTGGGAATTTTTCTTACCATTATTGGGCATGAATTCACCATGATTCAACTCACCTCTTAGTTCTCATGGCCAATTTAACTAATCACAAATTTTAATGTGCTATCTTTTGCAATGCACACTTCTCTACAATTTGTGGACTTACATAACTAAAATTAGAACCTCTTCAAACAAAATATAAATATGTTGGTTGTTGACCATACCTTCCATATCAATCATCGATGCTTGGTGATTAACCTACCTATTATCTGGCATGGAGTAAATTCATGCCACATCTCGAGCCACATCATTCATTGTCTTTTCCTCTTGCAAATATACAACCTTGGGCCACTCTGCTAACAATCTCTCTACATGTGGTTTTCTACACAAGTCTATAGGTTATCTATCAGTAACAATGGATTTGATCTAGGGATCTCCCTTGATAATAGTGGAAAAATTCACCTCCCTTCCTCTTAATTGGTTTCCTCCAACTCTCTACTCGTTTCCTTTAAAGCTAGGCTTCCATTTTTCTTTCCAATCAGTTTAGAACTCAGTCTCATGTTTGGATTGTTCATAGAAGTGCCTCACTTTTGGATAATATCCTCCATGTTTTTTGGCTCATCAAACTCTATTATGTCCCTGAATTCCTATTTCAATCCACTGATATACCTCTATATTTTCACCTTCTCATCCTTTATGTAAGGAACATATCTCAACAACTCCAAGAACCTTCTTGTGTATTCATCACCTGTCAATTGCCTTAATTTTTACACATAGAATACTTTCACCTTGATGTCATAGTACTATTTAAATATATACTTCTCCCATAAATAACCCTCAAACCTTGTCCAAGACAACTCTTTCTCCATGATATTCTTGACTTTCTTAGGTCATACCACCAAACATTTGATTACCTTTCAAGTTGAAAATTTCTACTCTTGCCTTCAAATTATTGGAGTAATCATGTACCCTAACATAATTCTTCATTACTAGTAGCCATGCCTCCGCTTCCTCAACATTTTTTATATCTACATCAAATAAAAGAGGTTTTCCCTTCTTAAAATATTATGGCATCAAATCCTTCTCTTTCCTCAACATCTGCATGGTCCATCTCCACACGAGTCTTCTTTCTTGCATCAGATTGACCAAGGATCGAACTTGATTACCAAGTTTTCATTTTCTTCTGAATATTGTACTTGATGTTTGATAATTAGTAGATATGTTTGAACGATAAATTTCCTTTATTCATTAGTTACTTCAGGGTCCTTTCAATTCCATCCCTCCATCATGCTTATCATTTCTAAGGATTCATCATCAAGCACGATAGTTTATTTTCTTGTTCCTCCTTTTCATTTTGATTTTACTTGCAATATTTAATAGAAAGTACATCCAAGAAAAATATACAAGTACAAGTGCATGAAGACAGATTTTTCACTCTAGGGTTTCCATGGAATCTTAGAGAGGGAGAACTCCTAGGATTTTTAGATCTGAACCCTCAGTCTCTTGATAAAAAATCAACCCTAGGGTTTGAATCTCAAATCCAATTCTTACCCTTATTAGTATTTTCCATTTATCCTAGACTTCCTACAAACCCTAAAAGCTAAATGTTATTTTTTTAGTGAGGGAACAAGTAGACTAGGTTTTACAAGTATTAACAAGGGTTTTACAAAATCAAATACATTCAACAATATGAAGGCTACAAACCCTAGAAGATAAGGACTAATGTTTCTATCAAATTAGGGTTACGGTTTTCTCACTTGACAAGGGTTTTATACTTCAAGCATCATCTAGGGTTAGTAATCCCTAGATTCAAAGATAAAGTCTACAAACCCTATTATAAATAAATACATAGAAAACCCCAACACAGTTAAATCAAACCTTTTATTCAACTATGCAACTGCACGTACCTTATTCAACCATGATTGTTTGATGCTGCTACAAAGTCTTCTTCTAGGTTTCATAGTCCAAACCATTGTCACCTCTACTTTTGTCATGATATTTCTATTGATTTCAAGATGCCAAAGCAAAAAATTGACTTCCAATTATCTTTATAATGTCAAACAAAATACTTCCATGTTATTTCAAGCATGGTTCCTTCACCAATCTTCTAGACTTATCCTACAAATTTTATAGCTTATTTCAGGATTGAAGCTTCTTAATCCTTTAAAGCTTCGCTTGCCATTTTTACTGTATGTGATTTTTCCATAAATCATTCCGTAGTTCAACCTAGTTCCTCTACTAGGCATTTTATAGTTAGAATGATTATTTGTTGTTATTAAGCCTCTTATTCTGCATCTTGGATGTCTTTTGTGTCCTCTTATTTTTTTCATTGTCTCAGAGGTCTCAACCTCTCTTTTTGGTTCACTTTTTTTTATTAAGTTTTTGTTACAGTGCTACTAAGTTCTTTGAACTTCCATCCTCTTACGTAGAATGATTCTTTGTTTGATAGGATGATGAATATAGTTTATACAACCTTTTCTTATTTTTCTTTGTATGCACATAACTTAAACATGTAGCCATGCTTTTGAAGATAGAGATGTTTACTCGACATTACTTATATACTACTGATATTTGGGCCTAGAACTTTGGATATTGCCTATTCTATAGGCCTGTTCTACCATTCACTCTTCCACAAGGATCTACATTACTTTAATCCTCACTTTACACATGGTTTAGTCAATTCAAGGGATTTTCAGCTTAATAGATACTTTCATGCTTCTAGGATGTGATGACTGTAGCTTCTTTGTCTTTCAAGATAACAGATATTTGAGATAATAAGACGAATTATCAGAATAGGACTTATGCCATTAGACTTATGCACATGCCTTTAGTCTTCTTGAATAGGTATGTGGCATAATCACTGAGGTATGATATTATAATAAAATCCTAGAATATAACCTTCTTTTTGTACTACAGGCACAACTTGCAACAACGAGAAATGTGATCTTCTAATTACCTTATGCTTCTGACTTTAGATTTGATACCATGTTGGAAAACCTAACTAGGGCAGCATCTGTAATTCTATTTTCCATTCATGATAGTCATTTGTGATTATGTTCTTCTTCTTAGATTATTATTATGTGTGTGTTCTTCATTATCATATAAATTTAAAACAATAGAGATCACATGAACACAAGATATAGGCTCCACGCCAGGGAAATACCCCTCCAACAAGGGAAAGCCACAAGAACTTCTCTTTCTTATCAAATTTCAAAGGATAATTCCAAGATCAAACACAAGACCTATAACTTCCTTCAAGAAAGAGGTCAACCAACCATCCATACATGTCTCATTTAATTCTGAACTATGTCTTCTTTATTTCTACAAAATTAGAACATATGGAAACCATAGCAAAACCTAAGATCCTTGCATGTGTGCATTCTAGACAGCGAATTACAAACTTTTAAGACTTATCTTCTTCTTCGCTTAGATTATTCTATCTATCTTAGACCTTTGCATCCCTTTCAGACTTTAGAACGATCCAATATGTGATTTCTTGATGTATGTTACAATGGAGGTCAAAGTCTCTTTATATATAGCATTTCCAAGTGTCTCTTGAGCCCACTCTAGGCCGACTTTGGATGGTTGGTTGACCTATTCTTTTGAGCCTTCTAGACACTTTTTAAAGTACAAAATATATTTTATTTCTTTGATATAAGTTCCCAATGGAGGCGTTTACATTATGATATTGACTTTGACTAGGGACAAAAACCTTAGAGCACACAATGGGTGCTTTTACCTATTGACCAGTGACCCAAGCATGTATCCCATGCTTTATTAATTCAATTTTCTTTTACAATAAAATTTATTTTTCTTTTCTTTTGCTAATACATAAGAATTGCATCATGACATGGCATAAATGACAATTATGAATACTAAAACTAGTTACAATTTCCAACAATATTTCCTCTCTAGTAGATCCATTATAACCTCCTGATGCTAATAAGAAACTCCATCTCATATGGAATATGATCAGGATGCTTTGCCCACATGGGTCATCATTCACCAATTTCACACGACTCCTTCGATGACATGTTCCCTTCACAACAATCCATATTTGATGTCATGGATTCCATTGGTAATACAAAGGAGGATATGCCTCATGGTGCCCTTATTATCCCCCATATAGAAATGTTGGGGCTTGGCAAGAAAAATGTTGAATCATGCCAGTGGTATTTTCCTAGTTCATCCAATGAATTACTACCCTCGGACCAAATTAAGCCTTGGATTTATAATATTGAAATTGAAACTGAATTTTCCTATCCAAATCCCCTCTTTGACGAGTGCTTTTTACCCCCATTGTGTCTTGATAACAATCATCAAGGAGTTGTACTATCTCATGAGACCACTCACTTTTTATGTCCTTAAGTACTTATTGATAATGAAATGATTCTAGGATTTCCTTGGAATAATGAACATTTAGGAATGTGGAAATTCAAATCTATGTGGTAGGGACCCAACATGGTGTATCATGCCAACAATGGCCCATGAGTTAATACACATCAATAGAAATCCTTGGCTTGTTCCTAACAATTAACACTACGTAATGTAACCTATTAGACTGTGTTGTTTTTTTTTTCTCGGTAAATCTATTCTATTCTATTATGTACAGAAAAAACATTACAAGCATATATTCAGATTGCCCAAGGCCGACTGTGGCTCTTTGGACCATGATTTCTCAGCACTAGACCAGCCCTCGCAGGGGCAGCGCGACCAGACAAAACTACCTTCACAGGGCATCGTAATATGACAGTGTATCCATACCATACAAAAACAGCCCGCGCAGGGGCACCGGAGCAAAGAAGTGCATCCCTCGCAGGGGAATCAAAAGAGTTATAGACATAGCCAGAGCAGACATAGACATAAACGAAAACTAGAGAGACATATCCAAGACAGACATAGACAGAAACATAAACCAGAGAGACATAGACATAGACATAAAACTGGAACAGGACTTGAACATTTATGGAAGACGATAGGTTGAGCCAGTGGAAGTTAGTCCTCCGGCTTCTCCTCAACAATTCTGCACCATCCATAATTTTCTCGTTCTTCTGCAGTGGGGAAGGAGTCCCAGTCTTCAGCAGTGTTCTCCTTGGAGGTCGACGCCTTCTGAGCCTGAGGGCAATTGGGAGCTTGCTCGGGAGCCCCCGCTGGTCTCTCCTCGTCGCCTTCCATGCTTTCACCTGGGAGCTCCTCCTTACTGCGCGACCCACCTTCACCATCCTGGGTTTCCTCGATGAATAAGACTGAAATGTGGGCATTAATGCGTGGTTTATTCTTCGAGCTACCGAAAGTGAAGATGGCGGAGCCAAACGCAGGAAGAGGGTCCGGTTCAGATCTTGGACTGCTCGCGTCCATGAATTGCCTCGCCTGGAGGGGATTGGCCTCTGCCCTTCTGTGGAAATTACAGCGACAACAATGGAGATGGGGCTCTGTGGCTGGAGGACAAGAAGACCTTCCCCGAGCAGAACCTCGTCGACTGAGCAATATTTGTCGGGGTCTAACCATTTTTGCAGGAGTACCGGCGGCTTGAAGCAGTGTGGCAATAGAAGACCTTCCCAGCTTGAGACAACCCCCAACTGAATTAGAGCCGCTCCCAGCAGACCTGGGACAACACTCAACAGAGCAGAGGCGGCAACCAGCAGAGTTTCCGGGCTGGAGACGACCCTCACCACCTTGAAGGCAGGCCTTAACAACAAGAGCTGTAGCCTGTAGAACAAAACAACAAGCAGGAACCTGAACCTCGTAACCCCAGCGCTGAGCATGAACCTGCTCCATTCCATCACCCATCTTAATATCCTCAACATTCCCTCGAGACCTGTTCTCCATAACTGCAAATTGCAGTCGCACCAATGAACCGGACGCTTCATTGAATTCCCTTCACCCACACCTGAGCTTTTAATCCTCGGCAGCGAGAGACGCAATGAAATTTAAGGTTAAACTCGAGGCATCACATGGCTGGCATGTGGCTCCTCACTGCCACCCGTCCTATCACCCACATCCGGGTTATTAGACTGTGTTGTTCTTTGTACATATGTATTTTATTTTTGGTTTGGTGTGTGATATAAGTTTTTTAATCCTTGAGTGTGGGTTGTTTTAGTTTGATGCTTATCATGTTTGGTGCTTAATTTATTTTCAAAGCATTCACATTTTCATTAGCCCCATTACTCGCTTTTTCTTAGTGTTTTTACCCTTCTTGGAGAGACAACTATGATGAGTGGATTTTTTTTTCTAGCCTCTCTGATTCATTTTGCTTAAGGTGGTTTTATTAGCTAAGAACAAGTTGCTACCCTCAATACCACTCATTTCTATAGGATAAGCTTCCTTTGTATTCTTCTCATGCTCGATAAACACTGAAATATATTGAACATCCTTTTATATTTGTAACACCCCCTCCCACCCTCCCTTCAGTATCCAAGGCTATGGAAGGTGTTACTTAAAATTTAACCTAATCACTAAGGCATGTTATAGAAATTGGATTACAAAAATAATTAATCCCAAAATTTTTCATAATTAATTTCTGATACTACCATTGGATCGGGTTCGTCAAGGGTTATTTGATGATATAAATTTTATCTAGATTTGATTCCCTAGACAAAAGATATTCCCCTTTAAAGTTTGGTCATTTAATACTCACCACATAGGAAAGTCTTTGTCATGTGGTTCCCTAATGAAACTGTTATGAAACCAGCTCACAAAAAGATAGAAAAGAGAGATCCACGCCTTAGAATTCAGCCTCTTCGAGGGGGAAACCTCCTCTACATTACATAAATGAACAATTCTTGGATGATACAAATGACAAAACCTCCTTTCTATTTATAGGAGTCTAAGGAGTCACAATATAATCCAGCCGACCTAACAATAATAATATAAAGCCACAATAATAACAATAGAGGGATTCTATGGAGCACAAAAATAACAATATGGGGGTAATAGGGGCACAACAATATAAATAGGGGGTATAACTACAATAGTAATGGGGTAATCACTAGTATTATAGGGACCCAACATGCCCCTCTCCTTCAAAAAAAGTGTTGTCCTCAACGCTTCAGCAGTTCTGTATACTTCTGCATAAAATTCTCATCCTCCCATGTGGAATCTTCAGCCGATAAGTTCTTCCACTTGATAAGATACTCTGAAATTGATCGATTTCGTAGCTGTCGAGTTCTTGTTTCTGTGATTGCTTCCGGTTCCAATATAATTTTTCCTTCCTCGTCAAGTTCTGGCAATATTGTTTGAATTGGGAGCTTGTCACCTATAACCTTCTTTAAACATGAAACATGGAAAACTGGGTGCAATCGAGAAGCTACATGAAGCTCCAATTTGTATGCCATAGTACCAATCTTTTCCAACACCTTGTACGGACCATAATACTTTGGTGATAATTTATTATCCTTCTTAGCTTGCTTTAGGGACATTTTCTTATATGGTTGTAGCCGTAGGAATACCCAATCACCTACATCAAAACTTCTTTCACCGCGATGTTGATCTGCCTGTTGTTTCATTCTATTTTGTGCCAACACGAGGTTATCCTTTAAGAGTTGGAGGACTTGTTGCTGATGTTCGATGTGATGTTCCACTGCCTGAACCTTAGAATTTTCTCTTAAATATGATGTGATGGATGGTGGTTGATACCCATAAAGTGCCATAAATGGGGTCATTTTTGTTGTTGTATGGAAGGAAGTGTTATACCACCATTCAGCCAGAGTCAACCATTTGACCCATTGAGTCCGTTTATCAGATACAAAGCAACGAAGATATCCTTCCAAACATTTGTTTACTATCTCAGTTTGCCCATAATATTGAGGATGATAAGATGAGCTATGAGCTAACTGAGTCCCAAGACAAGAAAATAATTCTGTCCAAAAATTTCCAGTGAAAATGGGATCTCTGTCACTTACAATAATCTTTGGGTTTCCATGTAGCTTTTGAACTGTTTCCATAAATGCAGTAGAAACTGTACTGGCTTTAAATGGATGTGATAATGCACAAAAGTGTGCACACTTGGTAATTCTGTCAACTACCACCATGATGACACTCTTTCCCTTAGACTTGGGTAAACCTGTGATAAAATCCATTGAAACCTCCTCCCAACGTTGGCTTGGAATGGATAAAGGTTGTAATAGACCTGGTGTCTTAATTGTTTCAACTTTATTTTGCTGGAAAACCAAACATTCCGCCACAAAATTTTGAATATCTGATTTAAGGCCATCCCAAAAAAATTCCTTCTTAACCCTGTGGTAAGTTTTTAAAAATCCCGAGTGCCCTCCTAAGGGAGAAGTGTGCAATTCCATAAGAATCTTTTGTTTTAGCTGGGAATTCTTACAGAGGTATAAGTGATCTTTGTACCATAACGAATCATTTTGCCAGCTAAATGTATCAGAAGTACTGGAATCTTGTTGTAGCTTTTGAATAAGTGCCCACACTTCTTCGTCGTTCTTCCATTCCTCCCTTGCTTCGTTTATCCAATCTGGTTGGATAATAGAAATGGCACACAACAATGCTTCCACATCCTCATCCTTTCTTGAGAGTGCATCTGCCACCACATTTTGCTTCCCTTTTTTGTAGATGATTTCAAAGTCATAACCCAACATCTTTGTGACCCACTTTTGTTGCTCTTCAGAGGATAATCTTTGTTCTAAAAAGTATTTAAGGCTATCATGATCCATTTTTACCTTGAAGTGTCTTCCCATTAGGTAGGGTCGCCATTTCTTAAGTGCATGGAGTATTGCCAACATTTCCTTCTCATAAATAGCTTTGCTTAAAAACTTTCCCTTGATTGGACGACTTTCAAAAGCAATGGGTCTTTCATCTTGCATTAGAACAGCACCAATTCCATTTCCTGAAGCATCACATTCCACAATAAAGGTTTTTGTGAAGTCCGGTGTAGCTAAGACCGGTGCTTGGCACATTGCCTCTTTAAGATTTTCAAAGGCCTTTGTTGCTTCCGAAGTCCATGAAAATGAATCTTTCTTCAATAATGTTGTTAGAGGTGCTGCTATTCTCCCATAATTCTTAACAAACTTGCGATAATACCCTGTCAACCCAAGAAATCCTCGCAGATGCTTTATGGATGTGGGGATTTTCCATTCCTTAATGGCTTTAATTTTGCTAGGGTCTACCTTAACTCCTTCATGAGATACAATATGACCCAAATATTCCACCTCGTGGACTCCAAAGAAACATTTGGATCTTTTTGCATATAATTGTTTCTTCTCCAATAGTTGTAACACCCTGTCAACATGTTCAACATGCTCCTTCCAAGACTTGCTGTAGATTAGTATATCATCAAAAAATACTAACACAAATTTTCTACGGAATGGTTTGAAAATTGAATTCATCAAACCTTGAAATGTTGAAGGTGCATTGGTAAGGCCAAAAGGCATGACAAAAAATTCATAATGACCCTCATGAGTTCTAAATGCCGTTTTCGGAATGTGTTCAATATTCATTCTAATTTGATGATATCCCAAACGAAGGTCCAACTTGGTGAAGTAAATTGATCCATGTAATTCATCCAGTAATTCATCAATAACAGGAATGGGGAACTTATCTTTAATAGTGAGCTTGTTGAGCTCCCTATAATATGGACACATACGCTATGATCCATCCTTCTTGTGCACCAATACTACTGGAGCTGAGAAAGAACTTTGACTCGGTTGAATTATACCAGCCTCTAGCATTTCTGCAACCATACGTTCAATTTCACTTTTTTGGACATATGGATATCTGTACGGCCTGATGTTTGGAGGATCACTTCCTGGCATCAGATGAATAGCATGATCATGATCACGCATAGGTGGGAGACCTTTGGGAGTCTCAAATACCTTGGAATGATTGTCCAAGAATTTTTGGAGATCTGGAGAAATAGATGATTCCAATGTGGAAACATCTAGCGAACATAATTGTGCAATTACACCTCTTTGCTCCTTTTTTAGAAGCTTTGTCATGCCATTAGAGCTGATTATCTTTCCTGGTTTCCCTGCAATACCCCTTAATTCAACTTCCTTTCCTTCCACAGAAAATTTCATTAAAAGTTCTTGAAAATTAAAAGCTATTGTACCCAAGGATTGTAGCCATTGGACTCTTAGTACAACATCAACACCTCCCATTGGAATGGAAAGCATTGGGCTAGTCAATACATATTCTCCCATGGATAGCTTGATATTATGGCACTTTCCAGAACAATTTATTGTTCCTCCATTTGCAATCATCACTTGACACTCTGGTGCTGGATATAGGAAGCAATTCAATTCTTTTGCTACCCTACAATGAATAAAATTGTGGGTGCTTCCTGAATCAATCAACACTATTACCTTTTTCTTCTTGATTTGTCCTTCTATCTTGATGGTTTGAGGAGTGGTAATTCCCGCCAATGCATTACAAGATATGGTCGGATTTATTTGTTCTTCATCTAGGCTTTGTTCCTGGAATATATCCTCTTCTTTTGACCTTTCTTGCTCCTTTTCTTCTTCCTCTTCACAATCTATGTAGAATAATTTCTTCTCAGCACACTTATGACCTTTTGTGTATTTGCTATCACAATTGTAACAAAGCCCTTTTGCTCTTTTTTCTTCCAATTGTTGTGGTGTCAACCTTGTAGGTTGTGGAAGACTATGGGAAACAACACTTCCGTCTTTATAGTTGTGAATGGTATGCTTCCTACTTGCCATAATTTTGCTTTCCATTTTTCTTGCTAACCTGAATGCCTTCTCTAATGAATCAGGTTCCCAAAGGCGCACATCATGTTGGATATTATCCTTTAAAGACCCTATGAACACATCAATCCTATGCTCCTCTGGAATATCTTTTACCCTTATGTTAAATTTTTGGAACTCCTCAATGTGCTCCATTATTGAACCCTTTTGTTTGAGACTTATCAATTGGCTAAAAAAAGTGTTGCTTTTTGTATCCTCATAATGTGCTATCAATTCTTCCGTAAAAATTGCCCAAGTGATAAATTGTTTATGAGAACAAAGCCATTGATACCATACAAACTGATTTGGTTCCAAATATAAAGTTGCCATACGTACCTTTTGTGTGTTTTTCACATTATTGAGATCGAAGAATTGCTCCATCTGTAATATCCATGTGGCGGGATCCTTGCCATCAAACTTCCTCATATCGATTTTTGGAACATGGTGAGTCTTCGATCCAACATTAGAGTCTATGGAATCATGATTAACATTTCTTTTGTGCTCATCATGAGTTTCCTTTACTACCTTTTCACCATTAGTAAGTATTTCTTGTAGAAAATTTGTCAAATCTGTCTTCAAATCTGCCATGTCTGTCTTCAAATCTGTCTTCAAATCTGCCATGTTTGTCTTCAAATCTGTCTTCAAATCATCCATCTTAGCTTCCATGCCCTTTATCTTAGATTCCACGCCATTTATCTTAGATTCCACGCCATTTATCTTAGATTCCACGCCATTTATCTTAGATTCCACGCCATTTATCTTAGCTTTTGTTAGCTTTTGTGAGCGTGACATATGTTGCACTTGTTCTTGTAATTTTGATATATCATGTAGCATTTCTTCCTCTTCTTCATGAGTCATGCTAGAGCTTTCAGGTTCCTTACTAGGTGTTTGCATTTTCTTTCCTCGGGGCATCAGTTACCGATAATAATGCTTTACTATGCCCTTTGAATTCCGTTAAACCAAGCTTACACAAAAATTTAAAAAAAACTACACACCTTTTTTCACTTTATAGAAGCCTAATATTGAATCTGATGTATCTCTGTAATTTCAGATCATCCAATTCTGAGGTTGCAACCTGTAGTAGCCTTCTGCGTCCTCTTTCAAATGCCACAAGTATGAGCCCAATTGGATTCTCCAAGGAAGAGTTATGTGAAATCTCCCACAGTGACTTGCTTTTAGACTGGTTCAGTAGAGCGAACTTGTACGACGTGCCACGAGTCACTGTTTCAACCTTTGAATCTGAAACACACAGACAAGAAACTACAGTCCGTCCTCTTTCTGTACCTTTTTACAAAATTTCAATCCGATCCTCAGAGAGAGAGAGTTATGAAGATTTTCCCCAGGTCACCTGTTTTGAATGTAATTCAGGAGTCTGCAAAAAGGCCAATTTCCTCAGATCATATCTCCGAAAATATCGCGCGAAAAGCTCTGAAATTCGGACCCAAGGTTCAGCGCCAATTCTTCTCAAATGGGTTTTTGTTGTGACTTCTGAAACGTCACAGAAAAAACGTTATAGCGAAAATTCCACGATGACTTGTTTGGAGCAGCGAAACCCTAGAATCCAAAGCTCTGATACCAAATGTTATGAAACCAGCTCACAAAAAGATAGAAAAGAGAGATCCACGCCTTAGAATTCATCCTCTTCGAGGGGGCAACCTCCTTTACATTACATAAATGAACAATTCTTGGATGATACAAATGACAAAACCTCCTTTCTATATATAGGAGTCTAAGGAGTCACAATATAATCCAGCCGACCTAACAATAATAATATAAAGCCACAAAAATAACAATAGAGGGATTCTATGGGGCATAGAAATAACAATATGGGGGTAATAGGGGCACAACAATATAAATAGGGGGTATAACTACAATAATAATGGGGTAATCACTAGTATTATAGGGACCCAAAATTTTTCATAATTAATTTCTGATACTACCATTGGATCGGGTTCGTCAAGGGCTATTTGATGATATAAATTTTATCTAGATTTGATTCCCTAGACAAAAGATATGCCCCTTTAAAGTTTGGTCATTTAATACTCACCACATAGGAAAGTATTTGTCATGTGGTTCCCTAATGAAACACATATGGAATCCCATACCTCACCTAGGTGGTTCCACATCATTCCTAATGCCAAAATGGCAATGGATAAGTCCACATGGCACTTGGCACATTACCTAACCCATGGATCCCACAATTTTGTTCCTAGCATGTTAAACCTTCATTTTATGTCATATCTGAATCTTTGGGAAATTTTTGGTTCCCAAGTTTTTATCGCATTTCAACCTCCCTAATTCCTCAACTGCATTTGTATCGACCAAAACTTCCAGTGTCGCAGTGTATTCGGTGCATCCAATACCGAATCCTTTTTATGCCACCTTGGATATCTATTGAATATACCTTTTAATATGGGTCACTCTAGATTTAGCCCAAATCAGGCCCCAAACTAGATGGCCTCCACTGAATTCATAATAAACATATATGGAACTTCAAGGAACCTGACTCCTCTGTAAAGGCTACTTTGCAATCAATCCTAGATATCTAGATTACATGTTATACTTTTGCCTGGATGCCTATTTGGAATTTTTACCAGAGCTTGAATAAAGGGCGATTTTTTGCATTTTCAGACTAGAAAATTTCTCAAGTATTTCAAGTAATTGGCCATGGTTCCTCTAGGAGCCTGGATTTTCCTAGAACATATACATTCACAAGAATGCATTCTTATACCCAACACAACTAAACCAAGTGCTAAACATAGATAAAACACAATCATAGAGTTATTAATCTACCTAACAACCAGGCATTGAAGAAAGTCAATCCATGTCTAACAACACTCTGTAATATCAGTTACAATAACACTAGATACTTCCAAAGAATGGATCTAAACATTTCCATGAGATTCCTTGATGTATCATGCATTATTCTAGTATTGGTCCATAGCTAGAAAAGAGAAGAAATGAGTCCTACACAATAGAAAATCCATGCCAATTCTTAGCATTCCACATACAACACTATAACAACAAGTTTCATTAGTTCTTAGACCGCATAGACTCCTTGATAGTTATTGTTGCATTAGTGGTTCCTGACCAAGGTTCGGAGTTAGTTGTGCCAAACAAATCCCTACACTACTGGCCCTTTTGCCATCAATCCACGGAGTTCGGACTGAAGTCTCACCCAAAGTAGTATAAGGGGATGCTGGAACCAAGTTGCCGCACCCAGAGATCAGCATGATGTCGTTTTATGCCCTAAATCCACCTTTCCACAGATTAATAAGCCTTTATGGATTATCAATATAACTCCCTTTAATCAGTCCCTAGACCTCCGCAAAGGTCTACTACTATCTTTTGCGAACCTTGAATAAACTAATCAGTTACTTACGTGCATCAAATATTACTCTTAATCCAACAATTACTCAGATCGACCTAAGTGTTGATAACTTTAACATACAACAAGATAATCTTCGCATAAACAATTAACATTAATTACATTCATATAACAATATAAATCAAGCAAATTCGCACATCAATACAATATTATTTCATAAACCCATGATTTGTCATAACATAAGCGCATTCATTCATAACATACGTAAATAGATGAAACACGAGAATTTCTACAATAATATTCTTTATTGATAATCAGTTCAAGCTTACAGACTCAAGACCTCCTTCAACACTCTACTGCAGGGGTCCGCGCACTCAGCTGCGGAATCTACTCTAGGCCTTTATGCACACAGCTCCAGAGCCTTTCTTCCTACTCTTTTGTGCTAACTCTCTAGACTTCTCCCATAGAAAAAACTTCATTACTTGCCTTAGACATCCTAATACACACCCATTTATACAATCCCATGGTCCGCGGACCATGGGTAGATCCTCAAAAATCCGACTTGACTTACATAAAGAAGGGTAAAACCCTTTATGATTCTTTAACTATCTATGCACTCCGTGATCACAATTTGCGGAGACTTTACATCTTTATACAACAGAACTTGGTCTTTTGCCCCAAAATTGACCCAGGGGACCCCATCCCAACAGGCCCCCAACACAAAGATTATGACTCACCCTCGAGTCACTCATCTAGCACGGAGATCTTAATTCGAAGATCCCCTAGCTCCCCTTGTGCAACTGCTACCTCTGTCGCGCTCAACGTGGCTACCTGCTTGATCTGTTCCACCAGCTACTCTTTGGATGGTCTTGCATTGTCCTGCTTGATTTTCTATTGTGTACTCTACAAGTTTGCTAATTTCTCCTGAATATTGGCAGAGACGATGTAGGCCTCATCCAACCAGGGCCCCAATCTAGCCTTAGGAACAACCTCTTTCTTCTGCACTGCTTCCACCTGTGTAAGTAGTTGCTTCGCCTCCTGTAGCTTGGCAAGGCGTTGTACTGTAGCAACGCTGTGCATCATAGCTCTCACTTCATCATACTACTGCTGGAGCTTGCAGACTTTTGTATTTAAGACCTGCAGGGTGATATCTTCCTGCAGGGCCATGAGGACCTCCATAGCTTGATCAAATAGCACGGTGCAGTCCACCACCGGGGCATCCACCATCGTGACTCCATCTTTCACAGTTGCTTCGCAGTTCCCTTACCTTTGGCGGGATTGAAGGCTGCAACTTGAGCTCTAGTTCTGTTATCTTCAGGTTCAGCTCAAACTGGACTCTAACCACCTCTGCATTGGCATCGCGCATGCCCGTAGAAAGTTTTCTAATCTTGGTCTCCAACAGTGCATCCTTTGGGATATGCAGTTCCAACATCGTTCTACATGCTTCTACCACTGCGGCCACTATCTGGGCGCTCTGTGCCTGGATTGTGTCCTTGGCCTTCAGCGCCTCTATCTTCTCAATGAACATTTGTTCGTTGTTCACTCGATACTCACTGATGAGGCTGAGTGCGTGCTGCTCCCGAGCTTTGAACTTTGTTGTCACACTTGCCTACAGCATGTGAAGGTACTCATTAGGAAGCTTGACCAAGTTGAGGCCGACGTTCTTCAAAGAGCTTACGATGACCTTGTCATCAGCCACCTCCGCACTCAAATATCCATCTGGCAGCGCGACTGCCCGGGGATCCAGTGATCGAACCATCTATTCTGCCTGAGTGGTCCCCGGTGCCAAACTCGTTGATGCAACATTTATCTGCCATGTGCCTACCTAGATCCAAGTCATCTGAATCTGTAGCTCGCGCAGATCCTTCTGAATGGTACTCAGTGCCTGTTGTTGCTACTGCTCGAACTGCTACAGCAGTTCTGTGGTGGTATCATGCACCTTGTCTCCAATCTCATCAAGGTCGCCATTTGTCAGAGTGATTGGGTCCAGCAACGGCTTGGTCGCTTTTGATATTATGTGGCTCTTCCTTTCCTTGTTCCCTATACCTTTTGATCTAGAAGGGGGTGCTCTGCTCCTCCTCGCCATCGCTACCCTGCTCTGACTGCTCCTCCTCCTCTATTTGGGGCGAAGGAGTCTTACCACTGCACTCGAAGCCGCGGTCTTCTTGTTCAGCCTATTACTTCGCGGCACACTTCGCTTCCACCCGGGTCTTCTCCTCGACCTCTTTTCTCCGCTTCTCAGCCAACTACTAGACCTTCTTCTTTTCTGTAGATTTGCTGGTGCTCGCAACCAGGTTGGATGGAGTATGCCAATATGTTAGCTAGCACTTGATGACCTCCTAAATAACATCTTTTGTAGCGAGATAAGGTAGGTCAAACCATTTATACACGGTGGAAGTCGACTTTAAATTCTGCGTACTCTGAAACCTGCTCAAACATGATTGGTGACAACCACGGCTTTTGGTTAATGGCCATGCGAATGCTCACCTCCATCAGCACCTAGAAGACTTTGGTCTCTGTGATGCGCGCGACATCCTTTGTTTCCTAGAGGAATGAAAACGGTGCAGCCCCCGGCAAATCCTTATCCACGAGAGGAAACACACTGTCCTCCGACAGATCCCAATTGACGATAACAATGGAGAGCAACAACTACAAATAGTGGAATGTTTTAGTCTCATCCTACACCTCTCGATAGTTCGCAAGGAACTCGCTACAAAGGTAGCGTGCCCAGTTGAATTACACACCCTACGTGCACTATGCATCTAAAGAAATCACTGGCACCGGAACCTCGTTCGCGCGACATTTCCTCATGACTTTGCCCGCAAGGATCTGCGTGGCAATATTCACTGCGGGGTTGGCGATAGAGGTGATTGAGTACCCATGCGACTTCTTTACTAATTTGAACATGTCCTTGATTTTCTCTGCAAGGTCATGCTCACTCGTCTTTTCGCCAAAATCCTTGGCCGGATTAAACCCGAGTGTAGAAACAGTGTGATCTGATGGATCAACATATCAATGATAGGGATCGGTGCACTCAGCCACAAACAACCATCATGCACCAGGGTCAGCAACTGTTTGATAACTATCAAGTTGATTTTGGAGTGGTGGTAGTGGGGCACCCACAATAGGTTCAACAACCCTGACTGGTTCACTTCGTGAATCCACTCCACAGGCTCCAGTGCAGTGACACTTGATTCTTTGTAAAAGACCCTCTTCATATAGTTCTTTGTTGCCAAGTGGGGAAACCTCTTGTGGTCCGCCAGATCCCAGTCTTCCAGCTTGAGATGGGGAATCTGTGCTAAGTGCTGACCTTCAAAAGTGATGTTCTCTGGTAACAGGGGTGTATTGAGGAGGAATATAATATGGAAACTTGGATATAGGATCCATCCCCTCGGTGTCTATGTCCTTTGCGCCCTCTTCAGCCTCCAAATACACCACCTTCTCCTTATCCTTAGCACTCGGATTTTCTTTCTTCTTGCCCAGGGTTGCAACATGCTTCCTCGGTGACTCGTGCACCGGCATGGGTTTCTTCTGCTTGTCTTTCTTGCGTTTGTGGACTTCCCTTACTGGTGTAGGCTTCAGCCTAGGTGACCTCGGCACAACAGCTGGAGCCTCCCTGATCATTGCCTCTAGAGCAGCTCCCTCAGAGGCGACAACCCCTCTAGTACTAACAATCTCTCCTATTCTAGACATCGTGCTGAGAATAAACTATTGGGTATCCTCGGGTAACTTATCAAATACAGAAGTAGCGACTAAACTAGCAAAAAACTAAGGATTCATAAATAGTCGACAGCTCAACACAAAAATTCTAAGGATGTCAAGTGTTTTTCGGTGGACGACCACGCGTAATTTATAGATGAATTTGAATTCAAATTAGACCATTCCCCCCAAAATGCGTCCATAAATGTTGATTTGGTGGCAGATCTCCAAAGATTTCAACCTTAAATGCCTTAAATTCTGCTCCCTGACTCCTCTTAACCATCTCCTGGCAGTCAAATCATGAACTGTGTCTGTAACATTTACTTTCGGGCTGTGCTGTGCAGTCTCTCCCCCTATAGCGCAGCTCCCTTCGCACTTCTCCTGGTATTGTGACATCATCCTATTTCGCACAGCCCCCTTGTCGTGTAGCTCTATAAACCAGGCAGTGTAGTTTATAGTCCCGTGCCTCCTTGCAGTTTCCTGGAGCACTAAGACTGTGCCACCATCATGTAGTCATTAGGTCGAATCCCCAGTGTATGGCTTCAATTGGCTTCCATTTACCCTTCCTGGAAATGTATATCCATTCAACTTCGCAAGTTGAGCTGCTCCACAATCTGTAATCTCTTTGATAACATATGGCCCCATCCAATGCATCTAAAATTTTCCTGGAAACTTATCAAACTTACTGTCATATAATAAAACCAAATCATTTACCTTGAAGGTGCGTAGTTTGATGTGTCGATCGTGCGAAGCTTTTTCAAATTCCTTCTAAACCTGCTGATGGAATTCAGCCAAAAATCTATCTTCCTCGAGCTCTGTTGCTTGCATGAACCTTTCTTCTAAGGCTCCATGGTCCACCATTCCAGTGAAATTCGTGATGCATAGACTAGGCATGATATACTCCATAGGCATGAAAACATCCACGCCATAGACCAACCTAAAAGATGTCTGACCAGTAAGATTTTTACAAGTAGTTTTGTAAGCCCATAACACTACTAGTACACGCACGTCCCAATCATTTCACTGCGTGTTGCAAACCTTCGTCAGCGCATTCTCCATTATCTTATTAAAAGCCTCAATCATTCAATTAGCCTGAGGATGATATGGCGTACTCTTATGATGGTAAACCTGGAACTCATCTGTCAGCATGTTGATCGTTTCATTGAGAAAATGTGTATCGCGATCACTCATCAGTACCTTTGGGCAACCAAACCTGGTTAACACATATTCAAATAGAATTTTCACTGATGTTGCCCTTGTACAGTCCTTCACAGGTTATGCCTCCTCCCATCTGGTCAAATATTTGGTCATGGTAATGATATACTGCGCACCTGTCTTCTTGCCTCGAGGCTGAATCGGTCCTACAAAATCAATTTCCCATTTCTCAAATGGTTGCAATGACACCTGCGGATTTAAAGGCAGCTCATCCCTCCGCGATGGCATGCCCGTCCTCTAACATGCATCGCATGCCCTACAATAGGCTTTAGAATCCTTATGCATCATCGACCACCACAACCCAGTGTGCAAAATCTTCTGCGTTGTTCCTTTTCCTGCATAATTCCCTCCCATAGCTCCTCCATGGGCTTCAGCGAGGATACTGGTTCATTCAAAATTAGGCACATAACGTTGAAGTATCTCATCCGATCGCATTTTAAACAAATGGCTTGCGATCACGGAGAAATCTTTTGTGCGCACCACCAATTCTTTCTTTTGTTGACTGGTATATCCTTCTGGAGTCGTTCCTATGGTCAAGAAATGGATAATATCTGTGAAGTGATTATCTACTACGCGCATCGCGAAGAGCTTTGCATCAGGTAGCCCTTCCTCCAAATTAGTAGGTTCTTCTCCTGTTTCAATGCGCAACAGATGGTCTGGCCCTGCATTCAATCTTCCTGGCTTCACAATTACTTCAAAATCATATTCTTGAAACAACAACATCCATCTACATATTTCCCCCCTAACACAAGCTTATTAACTAGATATTTTAATGCAAAATGGTCTATGTACATCTTGAAATTTCTGCCTAGAAGGTAATGTATGAACTTCTGGAGCACGTACACCATATCCAAGCCTTTGCGCTTTGTCATCGAATAATTCTTTTCAGCCTTAGACAACTTCCTGCTCGCAAATGCTATAGGATGATCCAGTTCTCCTTCGCCAGCCTGTGTCAGCACTGCTCCTAGCGCAATACACGAGGCATCCACATGCACATGAAATTCCTTCTTCCAATCCGGGAAGACTAGGATCAACACAATGACCATTTTCTCCTTCAGTGCATCCAAGTTGCGCTGACATTCTTCATCCCAACAGAAGGTAGCATCCTTCTTCAGTAGCTTTTCCATAGGCGCGTAAGCTAAGCATAACTTTTGATGAACTTATGATAGTATCCAGTGTGGCCCAGTGCTGCATGCAACTGTTTAACACTTCTTGGTGCCTCCAAATTAATTATTATCGTGATCTTAGCAGGGTCCACCATAAGTCCTCGTCGGCATACCACATGACCCAACAAGATTATGAAAGGGACGCAAAACAAGCATTTCTTTAGGTTTAGCACAATCTGATACCTTCGGCATATATCCAACATCCAACACAAACTGGCTACATGGCGCTTTACTAGCCCAAACATTGTCCAATCACCAAAATATACCTCCAAGAACTTGTGAATGAATTCTTTGAACACCGCAGTGACTACGCATGAGAAGATCATCAGCGCATTCTTAAGTCCAAAAGGCCTCACTGTATACTGGAAACGTATTCCCCACTTTGTCGCGAAGGTGGTCTTAATCCTGTCTTCTAGCGCAATCTTAATCTGATGGTATCTAGAGAACCCATCAGTGAATGAATAGGCCTCCTGCCTGCCAACATTATCCATTACTTCATCTGTGAACGGAGTTGGAAAAGGGTCATGAACGCAAGCATCATTAAGCTTCCTAAGATCTACGCAAATCCTTATTTCATCCTTCTGCTTATTTTCTTGAACAACCATTAGACTCACCCAATCACATTCCTCCATCGGTTCAATAATACCTGTTGTAAGCATCTTGTCCAACTACAAGCAGACCTTTTCCTTGTATTTTGGATTAAGAAGATATGAACTTTTCTTAACGGGCTTCGCGTTTAGTTTCAAAGTTATTTTCATCACTCCCAAATCACCTATGATGCCTTTTAAGTCCGAAAAATTTGGTAGGAAATAAGTCCTGATATTCACAGAGCAACTCAGCGAATTTATCTACTGTAGCATCACCCTAGTAATCTCCAATCTTTGCAAACTTTGGCTCCACCTCCATGTGAACATTCACTTGTCTAGACTTCAATGGTGCGGTGATATCTGGATTCTCTATTTATGGTCCCTCAACTTTGCAGTGGCCTTCTGCCTCTGGGATGTTAATATTACTTGGATCCTCATCATCTCCTTCAGTGGCCATATTATAGCACTCTAGCGCATGGCGCAGCTGGGTGCTCCAATCTAGTTGAATCAATTCTAAATGATCATGTGGTATTCTGAAGATTGCTGCCATAACCTCCTACAACGCTTCGTTGATGCTTTTGAACCCATCCTCAAAGTTGAAGGTCATAAAAAATCCTTCCCTCAAGATGTCCCACTCCATTGTACCGTGGCAGATCTCTGTTTCCAGGTACCAATTCATAGGAATGATGTCCAAAGTGTGACAGAAATATGCACCCACTATGGTTGCAGTTCCGTTCCATAAACCTTAGTCCATTTTGCTAAATGATCGCGTGGATCATTTATTCCATCATATTTTTCAGTTTGCTAAACTTTCAGGTGACCAAATCGCAATCACATCATTCTTCTGTACTTGCGCCATTCATCAAAATTGTCTTTATGCGTATCCCACCATCATGCAGGCATAGTGTGCAACGCCAAATCCAACACTTGGAAGCGATGCTTCTTAGGAACTTCCCTTTCAAATGCATTCAGAAATTTATCTACATCAATGAGACCATCATAATAAGGCAAACTTCTTACCTCGGATGATACATAGTGCATCGATTTAGTCATCATATTACAGTGCAACGTAGATACTTCATGCAACCTATTATGTCATTGCTCCAACTCTTCGTCCAAATATGAGGTACATGAGCTTTCGCGGTCCCACGCAATTCATCCATCGGTTGTCCGATTAACCCAATCTTGGTCCTGCGCTGTTATTTTATAGATCTGGTATAAATCATCATCGCTTATCTCATAGTTGCGGACCGGTTCAGTATAGCGTGGTCCTTCTGTAGGGTCCAATGGTACTACTACGCGGAGCGATTTCCTTTCAAACGACATCGTCCACTTCTTCAAATTGATTACCCCATTCATGTTGATAGCCCAATCAATTCCAAGGAGCGCAGGGTATGGATTGTTGTCATTAACAATCTCTATTACTTCAAAATCAGCCAACGCGCTCACACCTTCTATATCTATGGTCACCCCATGCAATCTCCCCATAGGGATAATACTCTGTTGATTTTCCATTCTCAATTGAATCAGAGACCACTACAATGCATGTCTCCCCATTCTTTCCCATGTCTGTTTAGGCAAAACATTCAAATCCGACCCCAGATCCAAAATAACTTAATCCATCTCATACTCTCTTATTTGCACGGTAAGCCTCATCTTGCGCCTTGATCTTGTCTTCTGTTTGCCTATCTTTCTAAATGTGCAGTGTCCTTCAAAAGCACCTTCCTTACTGGCACACTTATTTATCAGTTCTTGTATCTCTTTCATAGCCTTACTGTCACGCAGAAGCTTCATACAAGTCTCTAAGAAAGTGGTAAGCATGGAGAGGTCAACTTCTTCAGATAACTTGTCTTGACTTCCTGAGGCAGAGGACTTAGCGAAGCTTTTCTTTTCTTCCATGAACGTTTCCTTCGCGTGCTCCAGATCAAACCCAACCTCCTTTTCTGGAGGCTTGCGAACCCACTCACTTTCTTTAGGTGGATTTCCTTTATCATCACCAGTCATCATTTTGCTTCATAGTACAATATTCACATTGGGATAGTCTTAGCGGGGCTCGAACCTCATCATCTGTAGATTATGGGTAGGTTGTTGAGGATGTGCCTTCTTCTCCTGCATCTTAGCTATCAACATAGGGAATTCTTCTATCGCATGGTCAAACTGAGTACAGTATCGGCAAGATGGGCATGTCTAGCTTGTACACTCCCGCGCGTAGTGTCCTGTCACTCCACAATTGTAGAAAATAAATTTTCCTCGACCTCTTCTAGGTGATCCTCCTCCTCATTCTCGTCCGTGCTCCTGATATCTTTTGCGCGCTCCCTCAATGCCTTGATCTGGAGGCCGATTTTCTATTTTCATTTGATACGTGGGTGTTATTTCCATCATCAATTCATAGCTATGGTAGTTATGCTCATCGCGGCCCACCAATTTACATAAATTGCAGAATAATTGTTGCGGCGTTTGTATAAATTTATGCAAAAAATGACAATTATATATAACATGTTTTCCAACTACCTGACGGATAGCACACCATAGCGTGGACCCTGCACTTGATCCTGCGGGAGCCTCCTGTCTCAGGGGAATTGGCCCGCCTCTTGTAATACAATTCGCAAAAACAGGGTAATGATCTTTGTCATGCCCTTGGATTTTATATTTTAAGCACCAAACTTCTTCGCGCAGCTCCAGCTGAGCGGCTTTTTCCTTCTTCAAGCTCTGCAACTCCGCATGAATTTGTTGAACTCCCAAAGCAGCTTCCTAGATAGGTGTCTCATGTAATCTCATTGCAATTTCCAAGGCTTCCACTTGGGTCCCTATCTTTTGTTGTGATAAAGCGACCCTTAGGTGGGGCAGAAGCGAGGCTACAAACCGTTGGCAATGTTGGCTATCTGTGAGATTCATGTTAGCTTCGCGGATCTGGCACTTCAGTCTCTGATCCAGCTCCCAGGGTGTTTCTCCAGGCCTCATCATGATTTCCTTGAATCCAATAACCGTTTGCGATTTAGCCTTGGGCCTACCGAATTCCTTATTCAGAACAATCTAAGTGTCCTCTTATGATGCCAATGGGTTATCGGTGCAGTACTTAATGTACCATGTCAATGCGCGATCTTGTAGAGCAATAACCAACTACTCCTTCTTTATATGATCATCTGTAATATTCTATGTCGTTCATACAACCTTCACAACGAACCAAAACTAATTCGGGTCCTCACTTCCCAAGCCCTTGAAAACAGGCGACTTCATGGTATTCGACATATTGAATGGTGGTAGAGGTGGTGGTGGTGTAGGTGAAGGTGTATGTTGTGGAGGTGAAGGTGGAAGTGGTGTGGGTGGATGAGGTATTCGCGGAAAACCCTTCTTTATCAACTGAACATTGCTTCGAGGTGAGGCCTGTACCGCTCCCTCGTCATTACTCGAAGGAGGCTCTATCAATGGACTATATTCAGGACCCACAATTTCCTAATTTCTAAGGATTCGTCCACTTCGTGTAGATCCAAATATCAAGGTAGTGGCATAACCCTCTTTTCACAAAAGAGCATTCCAAGTATTCAAAGATTTCAAATACTTACCTCGTGGTCTTTGAAAAAGCGTTGCTCTGCTTCACTGTAGTTGACTGAGGTATCAACCGCGAATTCTGTCACAAATCCTCCTATGACTCAATCAAGCCAGTGATCAAAAACGTGCGTGATCTTATCATCAGAAGATTCCAACCTTCGCACCAGTGTCGGGGTCCACACTATTGGACCAACAAGCCTCCACCTTCCTTGGTTGTCTGCAAATTTAGCGATCCACTCGTACAGTTCAGTTGGGAAGGTGCAGAAGAAATTTCATGTACTTTTGTGTATAGATACCTGTCCAACCACTGTTCTTTTGTCAAGAGTGGATTTTTGTTCTCTTACACCGCGAATTCGTGAATCTTTCTATCCAACCACTTCTCAATTTAGTTCTTTGTCAGATTCCAGTGATGCGACATCACACATGTTCTTTATGCAAATCCCGGTCCTAGCAACGGAACCATTTGTTGGCTTAGTGGGTCCTGACCCAGGTTTGGAGTTAGTTGTGCCAAACAAATCCCTACACTACTAGCCCTTTCGGCATCAATCCGTGGAGTGCGAACTGAAGTCTCACTTGAAGCAGTATGGGGGGATGTTGGAACCAAGTTTCCGCACCCAGAGATCAATGTGATGTCATTTTATGCCCTAAATCTGCCTTCGCACTGATCGATAAGCCTTTATGGATTATCAATATAACTCCCTTTAATTAGCCCCCAAACCTTCGCGAAGGTCTATGACTTCCTTTCGTGGACCTTGAGCAGACTAATAAGTTATTTACGCGCATAAAAGATTACTCTTAATCCAACAATTACTTAGATCGGCCTAAGTGTTGATAGCTTTAACATATATCAAGATAATCTTCACGTAAATAGTTAACATTAATTGTGTTCATATAACAATATAAATCAAGAAAAGTCGTGCATCAATACAATATTATTTCATAAACCCATCATTTGTCACAACATAACCACATTCATTCATAACAGAAGTAAATAGATGAAACACAGGAATTTCTGCAATAATCTTCTTTATTGATAATCAGTTCAATCATACAGACTCAAGACCTCCCTACGGACTTTACTCTAGGCCTCTGCGCGCACAGTTGCAGAGCCTTTCTTCCTAATCTTCTGTGCTAACTCTCTATACTTCTCCCATAGACAAAACTTCATTACTTGCCTTAGACATCCTAAGACACACCTATTTATACAATCCCATGGTTTGCAGACCATGGATAGATCCTCAAAAAGCTGACTTGAATTACACAAAGAAGGGTAAAACCATTTATGATTCTTTAACTATCTACATGCTCTACGACCACAATTTGTGGAGACTTTACAACAAAACTTGGGCTTTTGCCCCAAAATTGACCCTAGGGGACCCCATCCCAACAGTTATAATACCTAAACCATGGAATTTGACACCACATGTAAGCTTAACTAGGTTCATTAGATAGGCATAGAACATCATATAAATAGCTTTGCAATTCAAGAACATATCATCATCTACAAGAATTAACACCATCAGGATCATCACATGAATTTATCATTGTAATACACGAGAGTCAACATGTTTTTCATCAAGAATGTTGATACACCCATTTCTTGGGTGTGTGTTATATTCTTTCCACGACTACCCCATGCCTGGGGGGGTCACAAGGGGGGTGGAATCCCCCCTGTACATTGTGTAGGGCGCAACGTCCTGAGAATTTTTTTTTACCCTATATTAGGTGGGTAGACCACCCTATGGTTTTGTGCATGGATTTCGCACATGGTTTTTGGCATGATGGTTTTTTGTCCATGGTATTTTGTAGATTTGGTCAAGGGAACTATTGTTATGTTCTAATCCAGGGTTAATGGATTGGGGTTTATGGATGCTTCGACATGTATATATATGTATTGTAACATTGAAAGGAATATAATGAAAAATCAATCTAGTAGTCCTAGTTTTGGAATCGAGGGGAAAATACCTAAGTATATCTATTTTATGTTTTATGCTCTCGCCATTGTTTATTTTCTGTTTTTAAAATTCGTATGCAGGTAATTTCTATACGGGGTTGAATCCTACACCATTGTTATATTAATAGCAAAATTCATCATTCACAATGCAAATATTTATACACACATATGAAAGTAAATATACTTATCTTATTAATATTGGAATGATTGGAAACCGAGGGAGGGACTTCAACTCTCCACTCAACCATAGGCCAATTGTACTGTAATTCTTTCTTGCAGCTGAGCAGTCACAAGCTAGAATTAAAGCATAAGGAATGAAATGCTAAAGGGTATTCACATTGATAGTATTTATCCAAATATTCAATAAGAGGAGCCCATTGCCCTACTGGTTTATCAACTGCACCCAACAGAAAGCACCACAGTGACCTCTACCCCAATAGAAATCAATCATAGGGATTCAACCAAGGCTCAGTAAGATGTAGTTCATTTCTAAGAGGATGAATAAACTACATGGGTGGTTTATTCGATGCATCTATAAGCTAGCACTACAGGAGTCATGAGCCCATTATCTAAGTGGTTTATCATATTAATAAACTAGTACATATGTGGTTTATCTTCCTTGAGGCGAGCACATAATTGGTTTATCATCCTTGATGCTACCACATAGTTGTTTATCGGTGCCTTTTAGCTAGCACCTAGGTGTTGCAACATACCAAGTGGTTTATTAGCTAACTGAACCAACACATAAGTGGTTTATCAGTCTTGAGGAAAGCACATAAATGGTTTATCAACCTTGAGGCTAGCACTTAGTGGTTTATCATTTCCTTTTAGCTAGCACACTAGTGGTTAATTGGACCAAAGGATAACATTGGATGATTCAACTCCACTAAAATTTCATTGACCAATTGATTTATAGGCTCACACACTGGCCTTAGCAAAACACATGGAATACCCTCAAAAAAATAGAACACATGCTATAAAAGGTTATTTCTCCCAAGTAGATTCACGCCCACTACCAATTCCATGCTCTGTGTTCTCTTGCACTACCCACTACACAGTCTATCTGCGCATCCTCTTTCTTTTCATCTCTCATTTTCCATGCATATGCTCTCTCAAGCATGTTGTGTATACCTTTCTACGTTCCTTTTTTTCCATGGTCGTCCCCAGGGGTCTTGTGCACCCCTCTCTTTCTCCAACATGCATGCAAACCTTCTTGTTGTGTGTGTTTTTCTCTATCCAACTCATACCTTTTGTGTGTTGACCATACCAAAATGCTCGATGAAAGTAGGGGATAGTATGGGCTCATCCTATGCTCACGAGTCCCATGTACATATTCAATGCGTGTACCAGTGTGTCCATTAATTCACATAAATATAGGTGGAAAAATAAATTCATAATTTTGAGTTTGACCATTTTCCCAAGAAACTCATCCTCGTCACATTTGAATGTGAGTCCTCTCCTTAGCCCAATAATTTTTATATTTTTCAAAA
Source organism: Pinus tabuliformis (assembly GCA_031772625.1). Taxonomy (NCBI): domain Eukaryota; kingdom Viridiplantae; phylum Streptophyta; class Pinopsida; order Pinales; family Pinaceae; genus Pinus; species Pinus tabuliformis. Next base: position 660,328,888 of record CM062810.1, on the reverse strand, counting down.
TTATTTACAATGAAAATTGTACATAATAATATTTACATGAGGGGGCAAACAAAAGGGTTCTTACAATCTCTCTTTTGGGCTCATTAAAAGCTCACAAAAAAGACACCTTATATACAACATACTACAAAATTTTCATTGAGATTCTTAAATCATGAAGAAGAAATTTTATCGAATATCCTTTTATCTCTTTTTTGGGCTCGTTAAAATTCAATGAAAAAAGACATTATCAAGCTTACTTGTCTTCTCTTTTGTGCTTTCTAAACTATGAAGGAGATACAAACTAATAAAAAGAGAGGTGGAGAAACCATATTGGTCATTTATCTTCAAAATTGTAGTGTCAGCCGCATTTCCCTTAAACATCTAACCTGCTTGAATAACTATCTTACAAATGGGTTTAACCTTGCCTAGTAGCCATACCATAGATATGAGTGTTTTTACTCCTCTAGCCGGTTACTCTTCTAGTTACTGTGGAGCATGCTTCAATGCCTCCTATGTTGTTGTATGATATCACATGGTGCTCTTTAGTCAATGTTTCCAAGTCAATTTTGTGTCAAGCTACTATGTTTACAAGGATGACGACGTTTATGACGATGACAAAAATGATTATCATCATGAGCAATTTTATGAAGATTACGATGATGATGTTGATGACAATGCCAAGGATGATGCTCATGAGGATGATGAAGATAAAATCAATGATCTTGATAACAATGAAAAAAATGGCAATCATCATGAGAATGGTGATGACAATGATTGTTTCTCATCGTTGTCATCATCATCTTCATTGTCCCCATTCATTTGTCATTGATTTGCGTCACGATGATGGCGATGATGATACAATCGATGATGTTGATAAAAATGAAAAATTTGACAATCATCACGAGAATGATGAAGACACTGATAATTGAGTCATCGTTGTCATCATCATCTTCATTGTCCCCACTATTAGCCCTACTTCTTAGGTTCAGGCATCATGGACAAAAACTCCTGAAAGCATCATGTATGGCCTCCATAGGGAATTAATCACCTTTAAGTGTGCTATTTGCAGCATGTCTAGTTCAGTTGTGAACCAAGAATGGGCCTTAAGCCCTAAATGAAATTTCTAGAGCTTAAGTGCCACGGTAAGAGGAGGAAAACAAGTCTTCGGCCTTAGGTTTAATTAGCGTTAAGCGCTAAAGGTCGATTCTTAGGTTTAATTAGTGTTAGGCGCTAAAGGTCGATTCTTAGGTTTAATTAGCGTTAGGCGCTAAAGGTCGATTCTTAGGTTTAAAAGCCATACAGAGGCCCTCTCTAGGGGTTCTTTGGAATTATAGTTGGCCCATGGATGCCATTAAAAGGTCTTAGACATTGAGGATGGGTCACAACACCTTGACCATGGTCGAAGAAGGAAAATGAGTAGCATGAGATATTGTTGAATCCTTTTAGACTCGAGAGCCTTGAATGAGTCCCCAACCAAAACATGCGTCCTTGGAATGGATGCGTCATTCAAATATCAAATTGTTTTTCTGTTATGAGTTTCATTTAAGGTCTCTTGAACTGTATACTAGCATTGCTCTTTTTCCCTGAATTGATTAGGAGCATATATGTTAACGATGCAAAATTGCTCATTGGTGGTTGTCTCTTTAAGATCCGTTCTAATCCAATGTTTTTCCTTTTTTGTTGTTGTAGCAACTCCCACTTTCCTTTCATCCATAGTTTACAAATTCCCCCTGAGGCCCCTATGGCTTGTTGAGTTGTTCCTTCATAATTTTTATATTTTTTTTTATCATTTTTTCTGAGTCCTGGCAACTAGTTTTGGTCTCCTGGAGCATAAGGATATCTGGGTTTTCCTTTACTAAAATATCTTTTGTTGCATTTACTTTAAAAGGTGTCCCAAAACCACGACAATTCCAAGAGACCACAATCATTATTTATTTGGTTGGTGAGTTGAGGGACCTTTCCCTCTTTGATGATTTTGGTTTTTCTCATTGTTCCCAGAGCTTTTCCCAAAAAAGGAATCCATGGGCTGTTGTGTTCCTAAAGCCATCTCTTTTTCTGCTGCTTCATCTCTAAGATCTTTGTTATATTTTATTCCTGCTTTCTTTTGGTGATCTAAGATCTGGAGAGATTCCTTAGATTGGTTCCTTGTCAGAATTCTATCCACTGATGAGGGAAGGGAGCTACGATGGGTAATATGGATTAAGGGGGTGAGGGTATGGGATGGGGAGAGATGATGGGGGAGGTGGGGAATGAAGGAGGTATATTAGGATCATCAAGGGGTCCAAATGGGTTGGATTAATGAAGGATGAAGGGATTATGGGGGGTTTGGCTGTGATGGGGGATGATGGAGAAGGATCAGGGGGAACCTGTGGATGGCTTGATGAAGAGAGGGGTTGTTTGTTTGCCGATTTTTTCTTTTTAACTTGTTCCCATTTTGCTTCAGACTCTTCTAGGTTTTCACTTTCTTGTTTTTTTGGACATCTATTTGCAAAATGACCGTATTCATGACATACCTTGCATTTGAACGGTATCTGCTCATAGTCCAGCTATTGTATGTGCATCCATTGATCTACTTTGATCTTTACTACCTCCGGAAGGCCTTTCCCTAGGTCCACTTTGACACAAATCCTCGCACATGCATGCATGTTCTCTTTTGGTTCACATATGTCAATATACTTCCCCACAACATTCGCGATGGCCTTGACAAATTCATCTCCCAAGCAATGAAGAGGAAGGTGAGGAAGTCTTACCCATACGAGCACAACGCTGGGAGCATCCATTTCAGGGTCGAAGTCAGGAGTCCATCTTTTTAGATACAACCCCACCATGTCCATGAGGTATGGGTCATTTCTAAAGATTAAGTCTCGATCTTCCTTTGTTTCAAACTGAAAGGTGTAATACCCTCTTCAACAAAATCTTATGGAGATTTTTTTGCTTAATGAAGAGGTCTGGTTCCTTTCAACCCATTTTTGAACCAAACGAGGGGATGGCCATAGTCCTGTAAACTGGCCAACCAATCCCCTTTCTTCTAGAGACAACGCCGTCTGAAGAGGTAGAGACAAAGGGAGAGAGATCTCTGGGATATCTTCGAGTTTCTTCACAAACTTGGATGTCGACAGTCTGGTTTTTGGAGGGCCAATGGTTGAGATCAAGAATGCAAAGGCATCTACATTTTCTTTTTGCTCAGTCTGACTTCCTAGAGGAAGATCTCCATCCTCCAGTGGCTTCGGTCACTCCATGGACACATCAAAAGGCCGTTGTGGGTTGATCTGAATGCAAGGTAGTTGAGGCCTTTGGGCGCGCCAGGGGAGCTCACAGGAGCACATGTGCAACAACAATTTTTTAATGTGGGGAACTTTAAGTTAACTACGGATTTCTAATGGGATCTGATGCATTAATAATAGTATGAGGATGCATATGTTGCTATAGCTTGATTAAATTCATGGGTTATATTTGTTATTCATACGACTTGAGCTTAATAAGGTTCATTTAGGTTTTAACACCCTTGTTTTCATCCCTTAACCTGGTATATTCCTCAAGACCCATTATTTATTCATAACTAACCTATACCATTTAGAGGTGATTGATGCCCTACAAAGGTCATATGTGATGATTTGAGGAATTGTCGTCCATGATGCCTAAGCCAAAGAAGTAAGGCTTAGTGCGAGGGGTTCTCGTTAACCCTCCATTCCCTGGTTATAGTCAAGGACCCTAGACCCATCCATGATTCCTAATACCTTGCAGTGGCATTTTTATTCTAGTTGAACGCCAAATACTCATTATAGAGGGCATGCCTCATAATTTCTAAGAAATATCACTTCTATCAAAAATCAATGTAATTGCAAGGAAAGGAAGGAATTCTAAGACATATCGTGATCATTGTGGTGTCAACACAAACATCCTTCTTGACAAGTTATGATATTTCACGATTATTGAACAAGGTGTTCATGTAACCATGAATAGTTGCAACATGTTATCCTTGTCATTCAATGGTCAATCTTGCTTTTGCAAATGAAAATAAATTAGAAGCATTAACCAAAATAGAGCATCAATGCGTCTAAAAAATTGAATCACAAATCTAATTATGAGTTAATAGATTAGAACAAAATTTGGGTTATGAAATGAAGAATATCTAATTATATTTCCGATGATAAATGAAAGGAAAGGGAATCAAATAAAATCTAATTATAAAGTATTAGTATGCAATTTAGATAAAGAGCAAAGGATTGATATGTGACTTAAGTATAAATTGAAAGAGTTACTCACTTGATCTATAAATGAGATACAATCCAAGCTACACTACAAAGTTAATGAAACAGGGGCAACATGGTTGAATTATTGGGCCCTTCTCAACCAACATCACATTTCTTGAGAGGGAACTAAATCACACGCAGGATTTAACCAAAATCACCTCTCGAAAAAAAACCAACAATGGAGTTTTATTAATCTATCTAAAAAATACATAAGAAAATACAAAAGTTCCTAGCGATTAGATCAATTGAAATATATATTTAGAACATTATACTATAGTTACTCATTTGACTGATGGATCTTTACAATATGCAAGGGTCGAGTTATATAGTTTTTACATGGCGAATGTAACAAGCAGGTGTATTCCATGAATACCCTGTGTTTGGCATAGCAATTATGAATACATATAAAAATAAATCATGTCGGGTAAACTTAGTGGATTCCCATGCAATTTTAGAATTTAACCCAAATTACACAAACTGCAAATCATTGGAGGCATGTGAATTTGTGTGAACTATTGCATAGGACCAATTACCTTATTTAAATGGTCCATATTGAGGTTTGTTGACTGTGATGTTTACTAGTGACTAATTTTTCCTTCAATAATCTTGGAGTTGATCCAATGAACACAAGAGCTTCCTAAAGGTGCCAGAAAGAAAACCCATGTTTTGTTTCTTACTTTGGAGGTCCACAACCATATCAACCATGGATGGGGATTATTGAATGTTGTGTGGGTTACAAGGCTTGGATTAAAATCGCCATTAGTGCTAAATAATATTAATTAATCCCTTTAAATCATTAAAACATTGGAAATAATAATAAATAGTTAACAAGTTACCTTGTATCGCTTTAGGTGCAATTTTTCCCATTAATGGCATGGAAAAGATTATAATATTTCAATAAGAGCAGAGTTTATAGGGTCAAAAGGGGGTTGATTAATAATGATGATAGCATCAATTTAGAGCACTCACAATAAAATCAATAATGTTGATAACAATGAAAAAAATGATCAATAACCATGAGAAAAACAACAACAATGAGTATTTTTCATCATTGTGATCACATTCTTCACTTTCGTTATTAGTCATTGATTTTTATCATTGTTATCATCATCATTGTTAGGTGATTTATATGAGATAAATTCCATTACATTTAAATGCCAACCCGGGGCTTGTAAGCTTGCAAGATGCATGCACAATATGTGTGGGATCAAAGCTCATGAATCATTCTAGTTGTAAAGAAAAGGAATCATTCTGTAATATAATCAAATATGAAGAAACTGATTCATGAAGGAAACCTAAGACGATCTCATTTTCTTCACATAACTGATAGTAAGTGTGACCAGAATTCAATTGCTCTAAATATCATGTCTAGATTGCTTATATATGCACGAATATGACTATAGTATGATCTTGTGTTCTATGCCATTTAGTGAATTTATAAACCATTTGTGTCCAAAGGAAATTAAATCTTTGATGAACAAACTAGATTCAAAAGTCAGTGACTAGTTCTTTGTTCTAGACCTCCTTATGAGGCATAGGAAGTAGTCTTTGACTTAACAACTTAAGTGTTCTTGCTATAAAAACGAGGTTAGATTTGAGCATTAGATAATTATAGATATTGTTCACAATCAACTGAAACATATCACTGAAATGTGAAATAAGGTATCGTTTAGGAAAAGTATAAAGGCCGTAATAAAATTGATTGCTAATTTCTTTACAGCTAACCTCCCAAAGGGATTTGAAGTACAATTTTTCACCTTGATTTTTCTTGTACATGTAGAAAGTGATTATTCATTTATCAAAATATGACTATAATAACTCTGAATTGCATTAAATTATAGTAGCACAAAAGAAAATGCAAGAGACAACATATCAAACCAAATGAAGACTATAAATAAATGGGTAAATATATGAAAAAGAAAGGAAAAATAAAATGCTACAATTTACCTAACTGTATAGCTACAAAGATAAAATCAAGTGCTACAATAAGATGATCTAAATGCTACAATATAAAACCCAAATCAAAATTGGAAACTAATTTAAGTAAAAAAATACAAAACAATGGGATGTTACTTGGGTCGAGGTTTCCTTCCTGACCTATGAAACGTGCTTGGAGGAAAATTAGATCAAGTCACAACCAATGAGAAATGTCTTTGGAAATCAACCAACCTCATATATTAAATATCATACCTCTAATTACAGAATAATAGAGCTCAATTCTTTGGACTAAAAGAGCATGTTGAATTCATTTCCCCAATCTTGGAATTGGGAAGAAATTACAAAATACCATTTACTCAATCTGAAAGAATATGAATCAATTAGGTATCTTTGAGAATAAATTACAACCTAATTTCTAACCATAAGCCAATTTTATTTTGCCTATTCTGCGAATATGAGCATAATTTGTATTTGCCTGTTTTTTTTAAATATGGGCACAACATGAAATCTAGGAAAACCTTAATTAAATAACCAACCATTAATCTCAAATCATGCCTTATTTTGTCAAATGGCCCTCACCTTACTCAATTTGGGGCATCCTACCAAGAAACCCATGTTCTATATCCTTTAAGATTCACCTTCATTCGCACATAAATCACCTTCAAAGATCATTTCTTGGAAATTGTTGCCAACTTTGACCATAACCATGAGTTGGAGGCTCATACATGCATCCTAGGTGCACTTTGAGTATCAAAAAATCATTATTATCGAGGGTACTAGCAAGAAAACCCCTATTCTAGCAAGGGTACTAGGAGTGATTAATTAATAAATAAAAGACGATAATAAAAAAGGCTGTGATTAATTAATAAATAGAAGAGGATAATAAAAAAAGCTGTGATTAATTAATAAATAGAAGAGGATAATAAAAAAGTGCTGTGATTAATTAATAAATAAACGAGGATAATAAAAATAAAAATAAAAAGAAAAAGAAGCTGTGATTAATTAATAAATAAACGAGGATAATAAAAATAAAAAGAAGCTGTGATTAATTAAATTAATAAATAAACGAGGATAATAAAAATAAAAAGAAGCTGTGATTAATTAATCAATAAAAAAATTTGGACCATTTCTCGATTTGTGCGTGTCATCCTTGCGCAGGGGCCATGCTAATCTTCTCTGTATCGTTCCAATTTTATCGGATGTCTCCGAAGAGACACTAGAGACTGCACTCTACTTCATTATCCAATGTCTAAATGTATTTCGCGTTACGCATGTGGGAATATATTGCGACGTTCCACGCCTTCCCTTCCGTCTTTCTGTATGTACGTGTTACCAATAACAAGAAGCCGATGATGTTTGTGTCGAATAATATTCATTCATTGGTTTGCGTGAGATTTGGGGTTTGAATCTCAGTGGGAATTTAGTATTATCATCAACTATGCGCTCTCACATTTACATTTTGTGGTTTGCAAGACGGTTACCATAATTGTTACAGCGAGAGCGTTTGCGGTCCAACGGTTACGGTTAGGGTTAGAGTAATAGCCTGCTAGCTTCCTTCCTTCCTTGTGCGGAAGGTGAGTAGGCGCAGGTGTTTGCCGCAAAGCGTTTGTAGTCCAACGGTTAGGATAATTGCCTTCCAAGCAATAGACCCGGGTTCGACTCCCGGCAGACGCATCGGTCCTTGACCTTTTTTTAAATTTGTATTAGGTTGGATTCCAATACAAATACATACATTTAAATCCCAGAAGATCTCCGCTCCGCGATGTTACAATGAAAAAAGTAAAATCCGATTCCAGCTCTGTCCTCCCTCATACATACAAAAACGGTTTTGCCGCGATGAAAAAGGAACAATCCGATTCCAGCTCTGTCCTCCCTCATACAAAAACAAAAACATTAACATTTTTAAAACCCGCAATGTAAAATTCCGTTGCCGGGACTCGAACCCGGGTCTCTCGGGTGAGAGCCGAGTATCCTAACCAGCTAGACTACAACGGAGCTGTGATCGCTTTGTGCATGGACGTTTCTGTGAAACCCAGAGCCACATCCATCACTCACTCTACTCTAATAATAGGTTGCCTCAATCTACCAAAAAGGAGAAGTATGGACTTACCGCACCGCATAAAAAGAAAAACAAACACAAAGTGCTCAAATCTTATTTCGCACCGCATTAAAAGAAAAAGAAAAACAAAAACACAACACAACCATTGGTTGTGAAACAGAGCAACGAGGTTCCACCGAGATTTGAACTCGGGTTACTGGATTCAGAGTCCAATGTCCTCACCACTAGACCATGGAACCACATGAAATGCCAAGCATAAATTATCCCAACAATTCCCCATACGAATTTTGCAATGAACAGAAATTGATATTGATGGCACCACTACTTCTCAGATTCACAAGCGTGCTTTGGCCACACATCTTACAAACTTAATTATTCCCATTCCCATTCCTATTCATGTGTCGCAAATTTTGAAAATCGTGTGGAACTAACCGTTGTAAAAATCCCAAATGCGCTTCTGTCCAACGAGTGCCTCTCTCTCATATTAAGGTTTGGAACCTTCACCCAATAATAATGGTAATCGTAATCGTGCACAATAAATAACATAACCCAATATTATCGCAAAATTTTGCCATTCGGCTTAGATTTCCATTTCGTTCATCAAAAATATACACACAAAAAAGGCTTTTTCCTCACTTCTATCTTTCCCATCTGATGTACGGTTTGCTCTCGTGCTTTTATCTTTCCTTGTCACCTTGTTGATGGCCCTTTTACCAATAACTCCCATTTTCATGGAGTGCCTCTTTGAAGATGGTCTTCGTCAACAAAGCTCATGGATATCTTAAATAAGGTCACGCACCTAGACCTTGACTTTTCACTTCACTCAACTTCTTCTCAACTATCAAACAATTAATCATGTAACTCAAATGCGATTTCTGTAAGGTGTTTGGGCATGGAGAAGGCCTTGTAGGGGTATTCTCACCTTCAAAAGTCTACTACAACAGTTGTAACTTGCAGTGTTTATCTTAGGTTCACTTTTCTCATTATGTTATGTCGGGGGAAGTTTTGTTATGTGCTTCAATGTGGAATTGAAGTGCCCACATGCTCATTTTAGCTCATTTCAGTTGCAGTATGACATCTTTGTAGGAGATTCTTTGTGTTGTTGTTGTTTGTGAGAGTTATTTTCATGAGAAAATTACCTTGTAGGGGTAATAGCCACATGTTTACCATCAGCTAACTATTTATGTACTCCATTTTTCTATTGAATATATGAGTGGTCTAGCTATGTTACCAGGCCCATAGATGTAGCCCAGAAAGGGTGAACTCCATCAACAAATAATCTGTTATCTCTTCATTATGCCTGCAAGAGTTATGTGTTGTTATGTTTCTTATGTTAAGTTGCATGTGAAGACTAATTCATGACTTGAAGAGACATTGAAAAAACCTGTTTGTTTCAAGACCCATTTTATCTTGCAAAGCGTCAACACAATCCTATTTTTGTTTTTATTTGATTTTAGAAAAGAGGAAGAAGACACCTACTCCAACTTTAGATCATTTTGGTATCAGAGCACCAGTTGACAAAGTTGCAAGAATGGGCAGACAAAAGACTCTCAAAAGAGCTAGAGGAGTAGAATTTGGCTCTTCGTATGGAGAACATAGAGTTGAGAACGATGCTAAAGATGGTTGAAGAGGAGAAGAGACGCGTGTGACTTCAGTTTCAGCATGTGTTTGAAGAACAAGTTGCTGAAAGTTCTACTCTTGTACCATCCAGATAAACCTCTACAATGAAGCCAGTATGTGGTCATGGTTCAAATAGTGGTTTTGGACCATATTTCGAAGATGATGCATGTGCATTTTGAAAACATCTTCAAGAAACACACCATATGCTAGTGGGTAAGAGTGGGTGGCTATATTCATATGAAATATCATTGTCGTCGTCATCAGAAGCCAAAAACATGAATGATAAGTTTAAGGAGGTAATTAGCATTTCAAGTACCATTCGTTCCGTTTATGTGCATAGCACTTCTTTTGCAGCATTTGAGCAACATACCAAAGGCAGAGGTATGAAGTTGATTTCCAGGATGGGTTATGAAGGTGGAGGCCTCGATAAAAATTGCCAAGGTATTACCAATCCAATTATGGTGGAGGAGAGACCGAAGTATCAGGGATTGGGATATGGTCGAAGGGAGTTTGGAGAATGCTCTAAACGACCTGAGGCACATCGGCCATCTAAGGATGAGATGTCACCACCTTGTGACAATGTTCATTCATCTCCCAAGCAAGATGAATGCTTGAATGGACCTTGCATGGAATCATCCACTCCACTCTGTCAAAGTTGCAGCCCTCGAGACAGGTATAACTCTCATGGGTGTTTTCCAATGCATGGTAGTTTGGAATACTTGTGGAATGAGTACCCTTGTACTTTTTGTGATGCATTTGACCCTTGCATGGATGTATATGAGAAACATATGATAATGGTTAAAATAATGAATCAAATTATAGGCATCAAGCATAATGACTCTCCTTCGCATGAGAGAAATTCTATGTCAGCAAACAAGAGAAATTTCTTCTGTACTCATTGGAAGATGCATGGGCATGACACTAAATTATGTTGGAAGTTACATCCAGAGCTTCATTCAAAGAAGGATAAAGAGATTGTGCAACATAATGCAAGGGCAAAAACAGGTGGCAAAGAGGACTTGCAATAATCCAAAGCAACCTTCAAGGAAAATATGATGCAAGAAGAGAACCCATAAGCCTAGGAGAGGCAAAGCTTGGGTAGACTTATTGTAAAGTTGCTTTGTAAATTTTGTAATTACTTGTTGTTGTTTACCTATTTAGGTATTTTTGTAAAGTGAACAAACATTGTCACTATGTTCAACAACTAGATGTTTATAATTGATGTATGTATTGGCTTATTTATAGTCCACACGTTCAAGGACTTCTGTGAATGTACAAGATCGTCATTCAAAGTTGTCTACATGTTTGTCATGTATTCACTAATACAAGTATTCCATATGAAACTTATGTGAATATAATATTAGTTTTAAAGATTGTACAAGATGACTATGTTTTTTAGGCAAGGCCAAATATATCATGGAAAGTTTTGTAGCATTGTACTTTTGATATACAAGCTCAACTTGAAGATGTTAAACCAAGTTTATGTTGTTTATGAATTCCAAGATGGAATCAAGTTTGTATTCAACATTTTAAATTCAATATGAAGTGTTTTTTAGTTGTGTAAAGATTATATTAAAGAGAATGTTCAGATTCCACTCATCAATATTTTTTCCTTGCATCAACAATAAGAATGTTGACTCAATTTTTAACAAGACAGTAGGCCTTCATGAAGAAGATAGGTGAAGTGCCTTGATTGGGGCTTAAAGGGCACCAATTGAAAAGTATGCATTTTGGATTAAGTTTTTGGGTGATTTTTAGTTCCAGCCCCTTTACATTCACTAGGGAAGTAAAATTTTGGATTCCATAAGTTCCTAGTGGGGAGGTATGATCAGGTGATCAATTTTTAACTAAAAAATGAAAGTGCCCCAAAAGTCTTGAAACCAACGTCAAGTCGAAGTGTTCATCGTTCTGAATCCAACGAAATTCATTTCACCACAATATGACAACACATGCTCCATATATCACGTTTTGATCATTTTCCCAAAAAGGTAAAACTTGAGCAGGTCTGTTGACTGGGCAGTTGACTAGGTTAACTATACGACTGGGTTAGTAGGGTGAATGTGTAGGGTACGACCCAATGATAGGCTAACACTTGACATCCTCTGGTTCGTTGGTTTCAGGTTCATTTGATTGGTTTGTATAGGTTGATGTGGAGCAATGAAGTGGCGCCACATGGCCCAGTCATGGGATGCCACGTGGCTCCCCAACATAGGCAAAAAGTTTGGTATGGTCCGAATAGACCTCCGGGAATTCAAAATCTTGACCTTGTACTCATCATTCCAACACTCTAACATTGGGATATTTCATGGTGTTTATTATCATATGGTAAGAACCTATATATAAGGTTTATTATAGCACCTTTTGGAGGAAGGGGTCGAGGCTAAGCCCCTAGCCTCTGACCACACGAACCCACGAGACCATAGGCAGAGGTGCCAAGTGCTCTAGGCTTAGCCCCAACCCAGGGTCATAAGTGCTGCACCAGACCACAAGCCAAAGGAGAAGGCCCTAGGTGGAGGGGCTCGAGACCTTAGCCTAGTCCCCGGTCACCACTCCATCCATAAGACCACTGATGGAGCTTTAAGAGCTATGAAGGAGGTGCTACAGATAGGCCCTAAGCATGGTCCCATGTGCACCCACAAGAACATCAATTCTAGAACTAAGCACCAAGGCAGAGGCACTAAGTTGAGGGGGCCAACACCAGGATCATATGCCAACCAGCATGACCATAGGCTCTGGTAGTTTGGTGCTAAGGTAGGAGGATGCTTTGACTAGGGGGCCAACCCTAGGTCCTATGGACCATGAATATGACCACGTGCTAATGTTTTTGGGTTCTGATAGGAAGGGCGAGAAGTTAAACCCATTCCTTGGACACATGGCATCCACATTACCATGACCCCATGTTTAGGGGTTAAACCAGCGGGGGTGGGTGTTAAGGCCCATCCCTCGGCCCCATGTGGCCCATATGACCATGATTTCCAAAGTTAAGGGGTCATTGGGAAAATTAATGAACCTACAAAATGCACCGACGGAGAGAAAATTTATCGCTTGGTTATTGTAATTCAAGGCATAATTGTAGGACCGTTAGACAAATGGTCTGATTTGTAGCATGATTAATTGTAAAACTCATATGGAGCTTTGGAGAGCCATATCTTTTGGATTTCTTGGCCAAATTGAGCTCAAAAAGAGTGTGTGTATGGGTTTTTGGATGTTCTTAATCCATTGATGACATATAATTTCTTATTTGAGCACGTTTAAGTATTCTTTTTGCAAGTTTTATACCAAAGGTGTATGGATAAATCAGGATTTGGAAGCGGATCTAGAAGGTATTTGGGCATTGAGAAGGCCTTGTAGGGGTATTCTCACTTTCATAAGTCTAATACAACAGTTGTAACTTGCAGAGTTTAGTTCATGTTCACTTTTCTCATTATGTTATGTTGAGGGAAGTTTTGTTATTTGCTTCAATGTGGAATTTAAGTGCTCACATGCTCATTTTAGCTCATTTTAGTAGGAGTATGACATCTTTGTATGTAGCCCAAGAAGGGTGAACTCCGTCAACAAATCTTTTGTTATCTCTTCATTATGACTGCATGAGTTATGTGATGTTATGTTTCTCATATTAAGTTGCATGTGAAGACTAATTCATGACATGAAGAGACATTGGAAAAACTTGTTTGTTTCAAGACCGATTTAATCTTGCAAAGTGTCAACATGGTTCTATTTTTGTTTTTATTTGATTTTGGAATAGAGGAAGAAAATACATACTCTAATTTCAAATCATCTCTATGTTGAGGCTCACATGGCATGGTCGTATAGCTTACATGGTATGGTGGTGTGGTTTGATGGTTGGTTCTACATTGTTCATATGGCCCAAATATCCCGCTCAAATGGCCTACTCATTACATGGTGTGTATGGCCCAAATAGCCCGCTCATTGCATCATTCGTATGGCCCGGACAACCCACTAAAATGGCCTGCTCAATACATGGTTCATATGCCCCAGATAGCCTTCTTAGATGACCCACTCATTACATGGTTCGTATGGCCCAAATAATGTCCTTAGATGGCCCACTCATTACATGGTTCATATGGCCCATATAGCTCACTCATATGCCCTGATCATTACATGGTTCATACGGCCGAGGGTGGCCTATTTTGCATGGCCTAGGGTGACCTAGTTTGCATGGCCCAGGGTGGCCCAATTCGCATGGCCCAAGGTGGCTCAAATCACACAACCTAGGGTGGTCTGGTTCGTATGGCCTAGGGTGGCCTAGTTCGCATGGCCTAGGGTGGCCCAGTTTGTGTGGCCCACTCAATGCTCAATTGGTATTACTTTCAGTGCTCGATTAGTATGGCCTGTTGTGCTTGATTGTTATGGACCGTGGTGCCCAATTGGTATGGCCTGCAATGCCTGGTTGGTATGGCCTGTATTGCCCGATTGGTATGGCCCGCATGGCTCGATGATATAATTATTTTACATTCAGGTTTATATATCTCACTATGGATGTACTTCGTATCTCAATTGAACAATTGATGAATGTTGAATAGAAGAAGAAGAATTAAATTTCGGGATTCCCCCTTGTGGGGTTTTCCCCTAGTCTCCGACCAAATCCTAGTGTCTCTATTTTTGCATGTTTTCCATCTAATGTTCCTTTTATAGTTTCATTGCATTATTGATGATATTTTTCTTTCTACATAATTGCTAATGATGTGATGATGTTATGGGGTGAATGCATATGTAAATAATGAAAAGTATAAAAATGCAATTATCAACAACACTGAACAATATAACCCTAAGGAAAATTAACATGGTATTAGAGTTGGGACGCATAAAATTCATTGAGATCACCCCTATGAAGACATCGTTGATGGAATAAATTTAAGATGGTAGAGACGTAAAAGAGTGTTAGGATTTGAAGGAAACCTTGGGCAACCTAGTTATTAGTGTTTAGTGGATAGCATGAGGTTAGGATTTGGAAGAAACCTTGGAGTGTGAAGGGCCTAGATATGATAAAGGCTTGAGTTGTGCAATCTTGTGACAGATTCAATGTAACCTTAGATGGGCTAGTCTTAATTGGTCTTGGCTACTGACAAAGACCATTAAAAATATTGAAGGCAACATTGATATATGGATGATAGACAATAATGACTCTTGAAGGCTGGTTCAAAAGGGATCTTACCAACTCATGTTAAACATAGGTACCGCCTAAACTTATGATATTTCTTTATGACATTGCTCTTGCTTACATTTATCATTTAGATTATTACGTATCCTACCTGCATGAATATTTGAGTGTTTGAATACTTCTAACTTCCCGATGAAAATGTCATAATTAGATCCTTCTTCAGGATCATCTGGATGCTAAATAGTTTAGGAAGAGAAAAGTTGGAGCAGGAAGAGGAAGCTAGAATAGGAAAAGGAACCTGATGCAAATTTATTCTGGGAGCAAGTGGAAAGTATTCTGGGCATATGTTGTAACAACCCTGGTAAATATTCCATGTAAAAATATATAAGACCACAATTTATGGGACACTTATTCCAAGATGAATATTGGGCAGGACATCCTAGGGGTGTTCATTTGGTTTTTTATGGGTAAGGAAATTTTTAAAGGAAATGGCTAAGGCTTTGGAAAGGAAAAATGGTATTTTTGGCACATTTATTTATAAAAATAATGGAAATTAGGAGAAAAGGAAGGTGAAAGGTCATTGGTTTCATGTGAGGAGGAAATTGAAGGAAAATAATGGAAAATAAAGAAAATAGAGGCCTCATTCATAAAAAGGATTTTGAGGATCAGTTGGTAACCTTTGTCAGTTGAGTTTTGGAGCTTTCTCATTATTCTCTCTCTCTCTCATACTCTTGGATACTTAGAGTTCTCTTGGAGCATTTTTGCATTGGAGCAAGAAAGGAAAAGAAGGCAAGAGGAAGTAAATATCAAGAAGGGAAATGCAGGCTTCATTGCAGGTATTGACTTGCATGTGTATTTTCCTTGGTATATTTGGCATGCATGGTATTACATGTGGTTCTCTTCTGTCATGGCATGGCTTTTTCCAGGTGTAACAGTGTTTACAACCTAGCCTTGCCATTTCTGGATATCCATGGTATGATGGACTTCTCATGTTTTGGTTGAGCTGGATTGTCGGATGGATTTAAAGTTGAGTGGGGTGGATCTACGAATGATAGAGCACATGGAATAGTGGTCCCTGAACTGGACTGTGGATCACAATAAAGCCACTGACCTAGTGACCCCTGTGCCAGATTGTGGATTACAGTAAAGCGATGATTATGTTGCCTTGGTGGGCCTAGGAATCCTTACCGGTTAATGGCAGGATATGTGGTAAAGACAAGAGGTGGTTTCTCCCCATTGGGCCTAGTAATACTAGGTTTGGGATATGTGGTAAAGCCTAGAGAGTGGGTCTTGGTTTAGGGCCTAGTTATCCGGGTTTGGATTGCAATAAAGCCTGAGAGACTAGGAGACAAGAAAATTCCTCACGATGTAGGTGGAGAAATCCATTGGAATCCATGCTTGTTTGGCCTAGTGATTGAGTGGAGATCACGGTAAAGACTGTTATGATGTGTTCATTGTGTTGGCCTAGTGATCTGGGATGGATTAAGGTAAATTCTGGTTTCTGTTGATGAGGGTGAGATGGTTTAGCCTTGATAGCCCTGGTTGGTTCTTTTGGTTTGAGTCCCACATTCATGCTTGGAATATGGCACATAGATGAATGGATGAAGAGATATTTGGCTCAACCATTCTATGGTCGGGTGGAACGTGGTAGTCCGATCTCTGGTTGGTTCTTTGCATTCATTAATGAGAAATTCATTCCCTTGATTTTCATGTGTAAATTTTTTTTAGTCAATTTAGTATGCCTAAATTGCTATATTAATTATCAATCCGGGAGTTGTAAAATGATGAAGTGTGGCGCACTACATGTGCAAGACAACCTCTTTCTTCCTTTTTATTGTTTCCAATTTTATTTTTTTTGGGGGGGGTTTTATCTTGGTTTATCTCCTAATGCAAATGGAAATCCTATTGCTAAGTTTTAAGAATACTTTAGAAGGCAAGTATGGAGATAAATTTTAAGTCCTTTATGATGATTTCCAGAGCTTAACACTTCATAGGATCTCAAAACATACTAGTGATGAAATTAGTACTTGAACAAGAATGTAAATGTGCAGCTATTCAAATCAAACAAATGATAAACTACTGATCATGAAATCACTATCTTTGTTGCTCATCTAAATACAGAAATAAAAGTTAATCTATTGCACTCAAAGAAATCAAAAACTGCAAACTAATAAAAGTAAAACCAATTCACTTCATTTATAGTCCAATAGATCGCCAAGTAGATTTTCGGGGTTAAGCCATGGCTCTGGAGATAACGTCAATAACATGAGGAATTGATATCTAAATTATCTACTTGCAAATGAAAATAAAATCAAGTCTCTTCACTTATAGTCTGATAGCTCACCAAGTAGCTTTTCCGGGTTAAGCCATGGCTTTGGAGATAACGTCAATAACATGAAGAACCTGATATCTAATTGTAGAAATGAAATTAAAATAAAATCACCTCACTCATAATCCGATAGCTCGGAAAGTAGCTTTTCAAGGCTAAGCCATGGCTCTGGAGATAACGTTAAATGACATGAAGAATTTGATATCTAAACTAACTATCAATAGCAAATGAACAAGATTGAAATCAAAGCATAACCGAAATTGAAAGCTAAGAAAAACAAAGTCAGCAGAGAGGCCAATCTCACGTCACTATTTATTGCAAAAATTGTATGAAAATGCTCGAGCCTAGCCTATCCTGAAACACACTGATCAATGCTAGAAAAAATATACAATGCTTGGAAAATCATGTACAGGAATGAAACATTAACATCATAACTGAAATATGAAATATGAAATATACACAGGTGAACAAACTACGAAATATCTACAATGGAAATAAGACAACAACATATGAAAACTTTACAGAAATAAAGAAATGAAACCTTAGTCAGCAAGGGCCCTCTACATGGCCTTGGTTAACACGTTGTCAGTCCAAGATTATGCTCACACAGTCATATAAAACAGAGTCTTATTATATTGCAAAACAAAGGAAGGATCCTCTCGTTACAACAACAAGACCAGTGTCACGACACAGTACATGAACTAACAAAAAGATTACATCAAAAACTAGCTACATGCGTTTGTAAACGTGTTATTTATAAAGGAAATTACATAACTGTTTTTCGTATGGAACTCCTTCAGCAAAAGAAACGTAAAAAGATAGCACCCATGAGCTTAGCGTGTTGGTTGCCATGATCATTCAATCTACCAAAAGGTGGTTGTTGGATTTGCATCGTGGAGGCAATCTATAGCTGTCAAAATGAATCCATGGATCTAGGAACGGTCTCAGACCCTTCACGTGTTGAAAAACAGAGTCATATTTTCCGTAGAACTCCTCGTTTGACCACCGTTTGACCAAGGCTTTCCTCTACGAATCTGGCTAAACCAATAGGACTTGGTCCATGTCCAGATCATTTCTGAACTTCCCACGTGCTTTGTTTTGCTTGCTGACACCTGCAACCTAGAGATCAACAAAAACAGCTGTGAAATCTCAAGTTAGCTACGGAAAGTGGCCGCATTCCACAGCTGATGAGCAAAATCTAAGTCAAATAGCAAACACAAAACCACTTATATGCACTCTCAGAATCAATATGTAATGATCATTGATAGCTTGTGAGGCACTAGTGAGGGGAAAAAGTCTAGAAAAGTGTGTAGAAGAGATGTAGTTTTAGGGCTCAACATACCCCCACTGTGAAGGTGTTGCATGTCCTCATGCAACCAAAACTGTGACCATCCTCCCTTCAGTTCATGTGTTCTGAGACCTCTGCTAACACATCCAACCTTCTTTTCTTCTTTCTTGGTACCACTGTCATCCTAGGCTTCCTCATTAGGCACTTGAATTTGAGGTTGATGAGAGCTCTGCTCAACCTCCTGCTCTTTTTCTTCAATTTTCTATTTTTCTTCTGCCATAGCCCAAGATGCAACATGGTGTTGTTGTGAATAATCTTATCCAACCTGCTCTGTTCTTTCAATGTTTCATTTTCTCTTTTGATGTGTCTATTTAGGACCTCCAATTCAAAAACTTCCTATTTTAGTGATTGGATTAGAGCTTCCTGCGCTGTATTAGGCTGGGTAGATGAAGTGCCTTGATCTATGGCAGTCTTCTCCAACGACTCAATAAAATCATATTGCCGGTTTGGATCTGTTAGCTCTGCTACAGTTTGCAACATTTGATGGATTAAATCAGGTCAGACAGTGCTGGTTTGGGTTGCAGAGGGTTTGCAGCTGTTTATTTTATCCTTCCTCTTCATTTGCATTATTCCCTTATAACTCCCGCCACCTCCGTTTCCACCTCCTCTTCCATTCTCCTATTTCTCCCCTAACCCATTATTTCCATGTTTCTCTATAGTCCTTTGTAAACCCCGCCTAAACCCTTTTTCGGGCTCCCAGGCTTCTTTTTGTTTAAAACCTATAAAACCCGATAACCTGTTTAAACCCCGAATAAACTCATTTTTGTTTAGCCCCAGGCGCTAAGGCTTTAACACATATAACCGTGCACCTGTACTGCCCCTCGCCTGTCACATCACTCTAAACTTGTGCATTAAATCTGGTCCGTCCAATCCTCTGCCTTGGGATCTGACGCTTTTCACTGCCCCCGCCCCGTGAGCTTGCATGCCCGTTAACCCGCGGGGGCGGTGGTTTTGGCAGCCACACGTCGTCATATTACAGGATTGCGCCTGGTATTACAGAAACCACCAGATCTCCCAAAGCGGTGCGGGGAAACCGCTTACCGCCCTTCCCGTACGACCCCCCGCTCGTTAGCCATCATGCTGCTTCCGCTTCCGATAGTCGTCCGATCATCCCCGTCCATGATCCGACGGTCCTCGTTCTTCCCGCGCACATGCCTCCCGATAACCCTCATACGCCGATCTCTGCCGTCTAATTTGCCAGATCTAACGGCTAATATTCCATCGCGCTTTTGTTTCCTCCCGACGCTGCCCTCCAAGAGATCTAGGCTGTCCATCTGAGCTATCCAACGGTCAGCATTCATGCCCAGTTCATCGTCCATTTTCAATATATTTTTCAGTGTTTTTAGCCTATTTTGTGCACGCGAAGAAGGAAGAGATGATCCGGTACTCAGCACATTGAATCCTCATCTGCCATATTCAAAGAACAGCACGGCCAAGGAGGAGAAGGACGATCCTCGAGCAGTTAAATGACTGCAGTAGTTATTGAAATTCATGCAAATAATACTTCACCTGTTCAGAAAGGACAACAAAGTACCAGTAAATGTCAAATGGATTCATTAGAACAATCAAATTGTATCAGAAGCCCATATCTGATTGCAAATGTGGTTGGTGGTCAGTTATGACCCCTCCACGCATAGGTTAGCAGAGTTTTTTTGTGAACAAACTCTATATATACCAAAAAGCAAGATGTAATCAGGTTGATGAATGTTATTTTAGTGTAAACTTCAACTTCTGGAGACTGTAACTACTGTGACACCTGCAGCTTTTGGTCTTCATTTCCAGCTAATACAAGCTTCTTTTGCTGTTAATTTCTCACTTTCCACTTCTTCTTCTTTGTTCCAGGCTGTGCCTGTTATGCATTATTTCATGTGTTATTGATGTTTAGCATTAGAGGGGCTGTCATCTCACCTTTGTGTTAGAATTTAGTTGTATCATTGAATTTGTATGCAGGTTTCTGTTGTTTTAATGCCAAAGAGCTGTCATCATGTCTGTGCATTAAGAAATAGATTGATAGACCTTTTAACTGGTTGCAGCTAGCCATCTCAGGGTCCTGTGCATCTGTTGGTGTAATCAATCTTCTCCATCTTCACATTTTCCCTAAAATTGTGAGTAATTGGTGGTCTAAAGCCTTGTAGTTTGGGGGTGTTCACCCATGTCTAGGGTTAAGCATAGTAGAAGTGGTTATCTGGCTTGAATACGCAGCATTTATTACATTCATCCACCATTTTACAACATTTTTGTTGAATTTGTAATGTTCCTGAGCATCTCTGATATACAACCTAGGAGAGTTTCTTGGGTGATAACAGGATCTATCTCAGGTGTAGTCTTTCTTGGGCTGTCCCCAAAATCTGGCTAAGAAGAACTGATCTCAAAATCTGGCTGAGAAGGACTGATCTCAAAATCTGGTTGAGAAATAGGAGTATGGTGTGGGCTACGGCCAGGAGGGATTGCTGGAGGCTGTTCCGGTGTTTCCCCTCCTAAATCAATAAAGTGGGGTCCTTTAGTTTGTACTTTCCTCAGTTTTCCTTTAAGTCTGGAGCTCCTCCTTAGATTTTGTGAGCTAGTGTCACCTTTCTCCACACTCTGTTTTTCTTTCCCTTTTCTCTTTGTTGTAGCTGATTGTTCCTGAAGGTAAACTAGTCTTTCAGAAAATATTTGGTCCTCTTCTAAGGAAGGTTCTGGGGTTTGATAGACAGCTTCAATATTTCTTTTCCCCTTTAGTTTTCTTTGCTTCCTAACCTCAGTTCTTTCCTTCCTACCTTCAGATAGCTTCTCTTCCTTATTAGTTTCTTTAGCTATGTTAGTAGGAGTGTCCTGAATGTTCACACTTGTTTTCCTTCTCCTACTTTTCCTTGCTGAGCTACTCTCGGGTGTTTCAGGTGGATCCTGAAAGAAGTTTCTAATCAAGAATTGTTCCCAGGTGTCCTTCTTTTCCTTCAACTGTTTTTCAATCAAAATTTTTACAAGGCCATGATGGTAAAGGTGGGGTTCTATGTCCTCCAGATTCTTTTGTACAGTTATGGACATCTTTTTCAGGCTATTTAGTAGAAAGTAAGGCAAATTGATGGTTTGATTTTCTATAAAATTCATTAGCAACTGGATGTGGTACATATACATGAACCCAAATTGTCCTTCACATGTAATAAACTTTTGGATTATCAATAATAAACTAGTCCACTTTTCCTCTAGAGCAGAGACAGGGATTCCACGTTTGAAAATGGTTATATCCATACTTGGATTGTGTAGGATAATCCTCCAGGCCCTCTCGTCAAAGTTTTTGTTTTTGAACCACCGTTCCCCCTCCTGTGGGAGTTCCGTTGCTGCTGCGATAGATGCCTCTGTGACTAAAAATTTAAGATCTCCAACCTCAACTTCCAGGCCATTAAAATACCTTGCGAATGTCTTCGTAACTTCTTTATTGTAACCTCTAAATTTCTAGATGAATTGTAGCCACCGTGCCTTCCTTAATATTCTTTTCAATTGTGGATACCCCTCCATGAATTTAGGCCCTTCTGGTTCTGCTCTTAGTAAAAGACCCATTCTTTCCTCCTGCCTTAAAATACGCCTGTGAGTGATGGACTATGAGTAATGGATTGACGGAGGTGAAACAATTGTGTTAGTGGGGAATGGAGAAGGTTTGTGGGGAAAAACTAGTAGTTATAAACGGAAGAGCAGAGAACAGGTAATGAGAATGAGTTCACGGAGATGTAAACAGGCTAGAAATAACAAACGCAACTTCAATGGGATAGTATGGAAATAGAGTGAGCTCAGCTTTTGAACTAGAAGGCTGCGGAATAGGCGTGAGCATGTTCTCAAAATGACTGCGGATTTATGCGGCAGGATAGAGCCGTGATCAAATAGACTACGTCCTCATAATTACCCAGTTCAGCAGGTGGAATGCCAACGTACAAATAAACACGAGTTGAACTCGGAGGCGGATCATGAGGGCGTTAAAAATTAATGCAAAGTTCGTGGAGGAATCATGTAAAGGCCATGGAGCGGTTATGAAAGCTATCAATGCTAATCATTACACATAATGGAGCCGGTGGTTTCATAACTATATAGAATGTGCTTTAAAATGCTATTTGAAATTAATTTTGCTTACCTTAGAATCTTACCACTTCTGCCCACTGACCTTTGGTTGGCTGCTTCTTGTTGGTATTTTAGGTGATTCATATCTTCAACATATTTTCCTTTGTCATACCTGCATTTGGTTCTCATCATTATTTGGCTAACATCTCACTGTTAGTGCTGAATAATAGAGTGTTAGCTATGGAATCAACAACTAGCTACAAAATCAGTTTTTAGCTGCAGAAACTGACACAGTGAACATATGACTGAATGAATATGGATGGAAATGAATGATGACTGAGTGAATGATATATGAAAACTTGTTCATGAAAGGGATTTTATTGGCGGAATGTAATGATGAAATGAAATGAAGTGAAATGACATGAAACTATGAATAAAATGAGAGATATTTTTTTGGAAAATATAAGGCGTCAGAAGTTTCTGATTTTCGCCCTGTATTTTCTGTATAAGGTTGCCAATCAGTGATTGGTTTTCAGGCTTATACAATTTTTTATTTTTTATTTTTATTAACAGAAAAGAACAAAGATTAGGCTAGTGGAGAAGAAGGATTCTTCTTCACCAGCCTTATTGTAGAATTATCTTGAAAGATTTTGACAAATTCCTCCTTTGGGAGTGGCTTATGATAGATCTTTAATTTGTGGCCATTCACAATAAGAGGATTTTGATGTTCATCAATGGTTTTGATTCTTACCGCTCCATTGCTAAAGACTTTGTCAATCCCATGTGGCCCAAGCCAATGAGTCTGAAATTTACCTTTGAAATCTTTGAACTTGGAATCAAATAGCAATGCCCAATCTCATTCTTGAAACTTTTTCTCCTTGATGTATTTGTCATCCCACTTAGCTCTTTGATATTGAACTAGATCAGTTCTTAGGATTTCTTCTTGTCTGATCTCATCTAGCTCATTCAACTGCTCCATTCTATGCTTTTGGGCTTTTGATAGATCCATTCCCAATTGAACTGCCATCTTGAAGGTTCTAACTTGGAACTCAATGGGGAGAAAAAATTCTTTCCCATAAACAAGTTCATAGGGAGAATGTCCTGTTGTATTCCTCCATGTAGTTTTGTAGGCCCATAAGACTTCAGGAAGCCTTTTTGCCCAATCTCTTCTATGTAGATGAACAGTCTTGGTAATGATGCCTTCAATAACTTTGTTTGTAGACTCCACTTGACCATTTGCTTGCGGATGGTAAGGAGTAGATTTTCTGTGCTTGACATTGTACTCTTCCATCAGCTTCTCCACTAGTTTGGATGTGAATTGACCTCCCTGATCGGTCACAATTTCCCTTGGAACACCAAAGCGAGTAAAAATATCCTCATAAAGAAAACTAACAACCAAATGCTCAGTAACAGAAAATAATGCTTTGGCTTCTACCCATTTAGTAACATAATCAGTACATACCAATATATACTTTCTTTGTTTAGATGGTGGGTTAATAGGTCCAATGAA
This sequence comes from Pinus tabuliformis, assembly GCA_031772625.1. NCBI lineage: Eukaryota > Viridiplantae > Streptophyta > Pinopsida > Pinales > Pinaceae > Pinus > Pinus tabuliformis. The sequence continues at coordinate 660,304,698 of CM062810.1, read as the reverse complement.
GTCAAAAACCCATTTTTCAAAGAGTTCGATGAGTACCTGTGGTTGTAATGGCATTTCATTTGAGAGGGTAGGTTTCCCTACTCTTTGGCAGCTGTCACATCTTTTGACATATTGTTTTGCATCTTTGAAGAGGGATGGCCAATAATATCCTAAAGAGAGGATTTTATAGGTTGTCCTTTTGTCAGCAAAGTTTCTGCCGCATGGTTCATCATGACATGCTCTAAGAATATCCGGCATCTCATCTTCCCTAACACATCTTCTGATCACAAGATCTAACCCTGTTTTAAACAATTCGTTAGAAATCTATGAATATTTTGAACTCTCCTGAATAATTTGTCTTCTTTCACTAGGAAATAAATGTGGATGTAGTTTCCCTGTAACCAAATAGTTAGCTATATCTGCATACCATGGAGTCTTAGTAGTTACTGCAAATAAATATTCATCAGGAAACTTGTCCTCTACAAGAGAATCTTCTTTAGTATTCTAAATCCTAGACAAGAAATCAGCTACTGTGTTTTGTTTCCCTGGTCTATCTAACACAGTAATATTGAATTCCTGTAAAAGTAGGAGCCACCTTGTAACTCTACCATTAGTAATGGGTTTGTTCATTAGATATCTAATTGTAGAATGATCAGTACGAATAAAAGTTTCATAGTCTGTTATATAATGTCTGAACTTATTGATTACATGAACAATAGCTAAGAACTCTTTTTCAGTCACAATATAGTTCAACTCAGTAGGAGTTAAATTTTTACTGGTATAGCAAATGGCATAAGGAACTAAATCTTTCTGTCCCAATACAGCCCCTAGAGTTGTATCTGAAGCATCTGTAGAAATATGGAAAGGAAGTTTCCAATTTGGTCCTCTCAAGATAGGCGCTTCAGATATTCTTGTTTTCAAAGTTTCAAATGTTGATTGGCAATTAGGACCCCATTTGAATTCACAGTCTTTTGTAAGCAGTTTGAAGAGTGGAGATGCTATTTTGGTGAAGTTTTCTATAAATATTCTATAATATCTAGTAAATCCCAGAAAAATTATAACATCTTTTTGACAATTTGGAATAGGTAACTTGGAGATGACTTCAACTTTTGATCTATCAAATTTAATCCCATCCCCTGAAATATGATGTCCTAAAACAATACCTTCAGTAAACATCATAAATCATTTTTCATGGCTTAGTGAAAAGTTTGTTACATCTCATAAGGACTTTTTCCAAATTTTCTAATGCCTATTCAAACGAATCACCATAAACTGTAAAATCATCCATATATACATCTACACAATCATGGATTAGATCAGAAAAAATTCCTAGTACTGCTCTTTGGAATGTTGCGGGTGCATTAAATAATCCAAAAGGAAGCACTCGATAAGCAAAAGTTCCCCATGGACAGGTAAATGTGGTTTTATCCTGATCTTCAGGTGCTACCTGAATTTGATTATAACCACTAAAACCATCTAGAAATGAAAAATACTTTTTGCCTGCTAATGTATCTAATACTTGATCGATAAAGGGCAAGGGAAAGTGATCCTTCAAATTTGCTTTATTCAATTCCCTGTAATCAATTCATACCCTCCATTTACCATTCATTTTGGGTACTATAACCAAAGGAGAAACCCATCGACTATCTAAAATTGGGTAAATGAAATTTACATTGAGTAGTTTTTGGAGCTCTTCTTTCACTATCTCCCTAAGATTTGGATTCATCCTTCTCTGAGGTTGTATGATTGGTCTACTATTTTCCTCGATATAGATATGATGGATGCAAGTCTTAGGGTCAATGCCTTTCATATCAGTATACTCCCATGCAAATGCAGTAGAATGTTTTTGCAAGATTTTGGTGAGCTCTTCCTGTTGTGACTTTTCCAAATTTTTGTTGATATTCAATGTTTTTCCTGGAAAAATTTCAATGGTAGAGCTACCAAACTCTTCCATAGAGTAAAGAGACATTTGTCTTGATGATAGATATTCAATATCAGAATCTAACTGAAATTGTGTGTGGTCATATTCTGAAGATGTTTCAAAATTTTCTAATGTGTTCAAAATTTGACTATCTTCACTAATTTCAGAGACAGTAAAGACAGGTTGTATAATATCTTCATCGTCAACCCATTCATTGTCTCCTACTTCTATAATTGCCTTTGCTGGAGGATACAAATTGAATTTCTTTGTCGAACTACCATCAGAAATATACATGTCCCCAGATCTACAACTAATGAAAGCATCATCTGTGGCTAGCCAAGGTCTTCCTAAGATGAGTGGATGCCCTCCTAAATTACTCTTGGGAGTCAAAATCATGAAATCTACTAGATAATCACAAGAATCTAAGGAGACTGAAATATCTTCTAGTACACTATCTGGTTTGATTATTGATCTATCTGCAAGTTGCAGTAAGGTGGATGTAAAAAGAATATTAGGAAGTTTAAGCTATTCCATAGTCTGTCTACTCATAATGTTGATAGCAACCCCTAAGTCAATCAAAGTGTTTGGAATTTCTATCCCATTTATATGTGTCTTGACAATTGAACTACCTGGATCCACATAATTCTGCATGGTAATTTTTCCCATCATGATATCTGCAATTTTCCTACCGGGTGGATTCTTCTTGTATCTCTTGGTTTCCTTCCTAGTCTTTTAAGACTCAACTCCTTTGTTTTCGCTAGAATAGGAATTTCTCTAATGGCTTGCAGCAAGGGAATCTTGATACAAACATTTTTTAATTCATCTAGAAAATCATAGTCAGGCAACAAGATTTGTTTTTCCACCCCTTTGTCAATTTGTAATCTTTCAGGGAAAGAAGGCGTGGATGAAGATGCAAGTTGCTCAACTATAAGAGTTGTGGGGGTTGACTCTTTTTCTTTTTCTTTTTGAATGATTGGGTTTTGAAGAGATGCTTCCTCAGAACCTTTATTAACTTTAAGAGAATCCTCCTCAGAGGTACCTTGTTCTTGAACATCTATAGAAGGTTTTTCTAAAACTCTACCAGATCTAAGTTGAACATCATTAAGAAGAACAATCATATAGGTAGGAAATTGTTGTCCTTCTACCATGTAAGAATTCTAAGGATTTTTGTTGTTGGGATTTGGCAATAGCTGGGCTGGTAGTTGATTTGTCTTTTGTTGAAATGGAAGCAAGAGTTGAGAATTTGGATTTTGTTGAGAAGGTTGTTGTTGTGGGAATTGCAATGAAAGTTGTGGGTTTTGATTTGGAATTTGTGGATTTTGTTGATTTCGAAAAGATGGAGGATATTGATAAAATTGAGCAAATCTCCCATAAGGATTTTGCATCCCTTGCGCCCATGATTGGTATGGATTTTGAGGTTGGGGCCAAGGTTGTTGCCAAGAATTCCAATTTGGCAGGAGCTGAAAATTCATAGTATTGTTAATTCCTTGATTTTGTTGCCCCTGCCACGGTCTTCTTGAAACAAAACAAAGGGACTCTACTGAATTTGGATCTTCCTGAAAGACAGCTTTGAGCCCAGGAATTCAAGGACAATCCTTGGTCTCATGAATTTTTGATAAAATCATACATGTTTCTACAAATTTTGCATCCAAGGGACATTCCCTTAGAGCATGTTTCTTTCTACATCTTGGACAAAAGATGGCCAAGGCATCAACTTCTGCTTTCTGTTTGTTTTGTAATTTAAGGGTGTCTAGTTGTTCACTAAGGCTCCCTAAAATATCAGTTTTGAACTCATCAAGCATATTGCCAATCTCTGCCCTACTTACTGATCCAGTTGCAGATTTGTTTGCTCTAATAAGAGAAGGATCTCTCAGACCTTTTCCAGTTTTAGATTTTCCCCTTGAGATATGGACACATAGTTTTGCTATGTCACGAAGTGGAAGTTGAGAAATATCTCCCTTCCCCATCATGTTTAAAATATCTATCCATTCATCTCTTATGGCTTTCAATAGAAGGGCTTTCAGAGTTTCCTCATTTAAATTACTCATTTTTGCTCTCTTTAAGTTGTATTGAAATCTTTCAAGTAAATCCTCCAAGTTTTCATCTTCTCTTTGTATCATCTTCAATACCTCATTCTTATGATTGGTGGGCATACAATAATACAGGTATCTATCCAAAAATGTTTGTTTCATATCATTCCAAGTCCTAATAGATTGAATGACTAATCCCATGAACCATTTCAAAGTAGCTCCTTTCAATGTTGAAGGAAACAATTTGAGTTTTTGAGAGTCTTCCATATAGTCATAGGTTTGACACAAGACTTCAAATTCAAATAGAAATGTTTCAGGATCCTCACTTTGCAACCCATAAAAGTTTGGGAGGACAAATGGTGAAATGTTTTTCGTTGTTGTATGAGTTTCCTCATCGGCTATAGGGAATCCAAATGAGTTATCTCCTTCCCTATTTCCCCCATTGTTACCTCTACCTCCTCCATTATTTCCTCTTCCTCTACCTCTACCCCCTCCTCCAAATCCATCTACTACTTCTTCTGTCATGATAGTTTTCTCAGAGTCTTCTGGTTCTTCTATTAATGGTGAATGAGGGAAAGTTTCTCCCTTTCCCTCTTCTTCAAGTGATTCTACTTCTTTGATTACAATATGTTCCCCTGTATAAGTGAAGAAAAGTTCTTCTCCTAGATAATATTTAGTAGATAGTGTGGGAGAATCTCCTAATTCGGTTGCTGCCCCTTGAATTCTAGGAATCCTAAGGCTGGGAGTATGAGTCGGAGATGATGGAGGTGTATCTTGTCTATGCCTTGAAGTAGCTGGAGTTGTGCAAATCGAACTTTTGGACCTAGCTATAAGCCTTCCCCTAGAATCTCTTGCTCTATGCATGTCATTTTTTTTATTTTTTAAGTCGGGCTAATAATTCTCTTTTTGATCTTCCAGGTCACACTAGGTGCAAGAAGAGAGCATAATCAAGAAATTATTGAACTAATAACTCTCTTTTCTGATCCTCCAGATCACACATGGTGCAAGAGGAGAGCATACTTCAAGAAGTTATCAATTTTTCCCTTTTTTTTTGTTGTAAGAGATTGGCTACCTAGTTACACTTCCCCGGCAACGACGCCAAAATGTTTAGTCAATTTAGTATGTCCTAAATTGCTACATTAATTATCAATCCGGGAGTCGTAAACTGATGAAGTGTGGCACACTATATGTGCAAGACAACCTCTTTCTTCCTTTTTATTGTTTCTAATTTTATTTTGTTTTTGGGGGTTTTGTCTTGGTTTATCTCCTAATGCAAATGGAAATCCTATTCCTAAGTTTTACAAATACTTTAGAAGGCAAGTATGGAGATAAATTTTAAGTCCTTTATGATGACTTCCAGAGCTTAACACTTCAGAGGATCTCAAAACATACTAGTGATGAAATTAGTACTTGAACAAGAATGTAAATGTGCAGCTATTCAAATCAAACAAATGATAAACTACTGATCATGAAATCACTATCTCTGCTACTCATCTAAATATAGAAATAAAAGTTAAGCTATTGCACTCAAACAAATCAAAAACTGCAAACTAATAAAAGTAAAACCAATTCACTTCATTTATAGTCCAATAGCTCACCAAGTAGCTTTTCGGGGTTAAGCCATGGCTCTGGAGATAATGTCAATAACATGAGGAATTGATATCTAAATTATCTACTTGCAAATGAAAATAAAATCAAGTCTCTTCACTTATAGTATGATAGCTCGCCAAGTAGCTTTTCTGGGTTAAGCCATGGCTCTGGAGATAACGTCAATAACATGAAGAACCTGATATCTAATTGCAGAAATGAAAGTAAAATCAAATCACCTCACTCATAATCCGATAGCTCGCCAAGTAGCTTTTCGGGGTTAAGCCATGGCTCTAGAGATAACGTTAAATGACATGAAGAATTTGATATCTAAACTAACTATCAACAGCAAATGAATAAGACTAAAATCAAAGCATAACCGAAATTGAAAGCTAAGAAAATCAAATTCAACAGAGAGGCCAATCTCATGTCACTATTTATTGCAAAAATTGTATGAAAATGCTCGAGCCTAGCCTATCCTGAAACACACTGATCAGTGTTAGTAAAAATATACAATGCTTGGAAAATCATGTACAGGAATGAAACGTTAACATCATAACTGAAATATGAAATATACACAGGTGAACAAACTACGAAATATCTACAACGGAAATAAGACAACAACATATGAAAACTTTACAGAAATAAAGAAACGAAACCTTAGCCAGCAGGGGCCCTCTACACAGCCTTGGTTAACACGCTGTCAGTCCGAGATTATGCTCACACAGTCATATAAAATAGAGTCTTATTATATTGCAAAACAGAGGAAGGATCCTCTCGTTACAATAGCAGGACCAGTGTCACGGCACAATACATGAACTAACAACAAGATTACATCAAAAACTAGCTACATGCGTTTGTAAACACGTTATTTATAAAGGAAATTACATAACTGTTTTTCCTATGGAACTCCTTCAGCATAAGACACGTAAAAAGACAGCACCCGTGAGCTTAGCGTGTTGGTTGCCATGATCATTCAATCTACCAAAAGGTGGCTATTGGATTTGCATCGTGGAGGCAGTCTACAACTGTCAAAATGAATCCATGGATCTAGGAATGGTCTCAGACCCTTCACGTGTTGAAAAACAGAGTCCTGTTTGCTGTAGAACTCCTTGTTTGACCACCGTTTGACCAAGGCTTTCCTCTACGAATCTGGCTAAACCAATAGGACCTGGTCCATGTCCAGATCATTTCTGAACAACCCACATGCCTTGTTTTGCTTGCTAACACTTGCAACCTAGAGATCAACAAAACAACTACGGAATCTCAAGCCAGCTACGGAAAGTGGCTACATTCCGCAGCTGATGAGCAAAATCTGAGTCAAATAGAAAACACAAAAACATAGTTAGAAAACCACTTAAATGCACTCTCAGAATCAATATGTAATGATCATTGATAGCTTGTGAGGCACTAGTGAGAGGAAAAAGTCTAGAAAAGTGTGGGGAAGAGATGTAGTTTCAGGGCTCAACAAATGTACTAATGTATATGTAGATTTTGATGGTTGATATATTTATGGTATTTATGTTCCTATTATGTTGGTTATATGTATATTTTAAGACAACAACTATGTATGGATCTTAGCATGTTTTTACTTGTACATGAATGGATAATGTGTCTATGACCTAATAGATGATAATGCAGCAAATGACATGAGGGAACAATGGTTCATAGTGATCCTTAGATAAGTATGAGATCCCTACACTTAATTATGTTGTTTACACCTGTAGGTTACATGTTGATGATATGTTTGATGAAATACCCGTCATTGCTAGTAGGGGTTGGGTTATGGTCTTGTTCATCTTATTGCTTTTGCATCATTGTTTCCTTGTATTTTTACTGATTCTAAGCTATCATTCCATTCTGGGCAGTGGTCTGGGCTTTGGGCCTGGCTTAAATCTCATGGCCGCTGACACAAAACTGGAAATTTTGGTCTCTGGTCACTGGCAGGCAAGCCTATGAGAGCGAATTTAGATTGTTGGTTGCTCCATTTCCCCTAGCATGAGAGTGACTATGGCCTAAGAGATCTAGAAGAACAGTGGGACCCATGGATAGTTTGTCTGATTGGCTCACATGTCTCCTAAGGGTTCTATTGTTGATGTTGGATCACTGTGTGTGGTGTTTCTATCGATTCCACTTCCTTAAGGTCACATAGGAGGTCGAATCCGATCATAGTAGCCTCTCATCTCATGTTTACCTTGGTTGGCATGGTTACTTGGGTGGATGTAGGAGGAGGGTGTTACAGAGTGGTATCAGAGCATGGTTCAACTCTAGGACTGGATGGGTGGTGCGTGTTAGTCATGCATGCATGTCAGTTGCATGTGTGTCTCTTACACTTGCATTTCATGTGCTTGTTGCATTTTCTTGATGATTGATTATGGTTGTAGTATGGTCATCATGGAGAATTTGATATTGATTTTGTGGAATGCATCTTCATGAGTATATGACTAGTTACATATTGTTATCTGTTGCTTACATTTTGTTGTATGTCGCTTGATTACATCCTTGTATGTTAGGTTATATTCTTGTATGTTTTATTACATGTATCAGCCTTGTAGGTTGGTTACAAGTATTGATTGCTTATGCTTGACTACATGCATTCATGTGTATGTGTAGTTGATTATGCATCGCTTATGCATGTGGCAATGCGAACAATGGAGTAATGGTTGTTTTCATGCATGAGGTCATGGTTTGTGAAGTTGATATGGTCCTGCATTGATGAATGGACTCTAGCTAGAATGATGTTTATATGGTTTGGTACTCATGTGTTACATGTCCATATGCAGTTGTTATGCATGTATGGTCTTGGTTATAGTATGCATGAATAGTAGGTAAAAAATCCCTTGTGAAGTCATTGTATGAAAATTTAGATCATCATGGTGCTATTTGTTGTTATGATGTTAATATGTTGGCTGAGATAGAGTAGGAGATGCAGATCATCATAATGAGTTTGCAACATTGGACTTTGGGGTAAGAGCATATCGTCATACATGTATTGTATGTTTGGCATGCATGTAAGTCAAGGATTGTTATATGCATTACGTTTATATACAATAGGTTTATGTACATGTCTTTTGATGTTATGGTTACATTCATGATAGATGTTAGTTTATTAGTGTAGTCATATGCACATGAGTTGGTTAGCCAAGAATGATGGTAACATGTGGTTGTATGCATTGCTATTGTTGTTTTATGTTAGATAACTTGATGATTAGATTATATGTTGTTGATGAGCATGATATATAGCTTATTGTTGTTATATGTTATTAACTTGATGATTAGGGTTGTTGGGTAGCAGAGGGCCTGCATAACAGTTTTGGGGCTCAAGGCCCGTAATTTTGGGAAAGGTATGGTAAATAATCTGCGAAGTGCGCGGAGCGCGAATTGTAAATAAGTCGAGTCAAAGGGTTGTCCACCCAAGAAATAATATAGAATAATAGGAAGTAAGTCGGCTTGTCCATGGTCCACGGACCATAGGAATGTATAAATAGAGCGAGGCTCTATGGGTAGAAGGTAGCTTCTTGGTATGTACTTTTGGATCTGATATGTAATGGGTTTTTGAGAAACGAATTCTTGAAGTGCCCGTAAGTCCGAGTCAAGGGTATTAGTAGGTAGATAGAGGCTCTACAGCTGTGTGTGAAAAGGGCTAGTAGAGTCCACAGCTGTATACGCGGACCCCTGCAGCTAAGTGCACAGGGCAGATCTGGATGTATTGGTGAAGGAATTGAATGAAGATAAGTTGTTCCTGAATTTCTGTGTTAAATCTGAATTATTGCGAATCTGGCTAATGTATGTTGATCTATGCGTGTATGTTTATGTTATGAGTTCATGCAAATCCGTATCTTTTCTGGATGCGCGAACTGGTTATTTTTGTTAAATGTTTTCTTAAAGACTGTTACAAGTAGATCTGATCTATAATAACTCATTAAGTAATTAGTATTGAGGAATAACCCTGTTTCAGATCTGCGCGGAAGCAGAGCAGCGCGAGGCTACATAATGGTGTACGAAACCTCCAGACCACATCAAGACATCCCAAGGGTGTGGAAACCTGGTTCCAACACCCTCCCCTGCTACCTCGGGTGAGACCTCAGTCCGCACTCCGCAGGTTGTTGCTGAAAGGGCCGGTAGTTGCGGGATTTGTTTAGCTAAATAACTCTTTTGAACCTGGGTCAGGCCCATATAAACCAACAAATGGTTCCCTTGCCAGGACCAGGATCTGCCTAAGGGATGTCTGATGTCAGAACACTGGAACCCTACGAAGAAAGAGCTTGAAGATTGGCTAGATCAAAAGCTTCACAAGTTTGTGGTTCAAGAAAACAGAAACCCGCGGATATCGAAGGAAGAGTGGTTGGATTGTTACATATACACAAATATCCATGAAATATTCTTCATAACATTCCCGATAGAGTTGTACGTGTGGATCGTGAGGTTAGCCGATAATGTGGGAAGGTGCAAACTAGATCAACCTATTGTGTGGACTCTAGAATTGGTGCGCAAGCTAGAAGCATCCGTAGATAAAATCGCATGCACAGTAGATCGTTGATTGGAGCAGGTAATAGGAGGGTTTATTACTAAGTTCGCGATAGACACAACCATGAGCTATAGTGAAGCAGAAAGGTGCTTTCTCCAAGGACCGCGGGGTAAGTATATTAAATCGTTGAACACTTGGATTAAGATGTTGTTGTGTGAAAAAAAATTATGTGCATTAATTAATGTCTAGCATAACGCGAAGTGGAAGGGGCTACCGAGGAACTGAAGGATTAGAGAACAGTCCACTAATTTCTATTTTGCGAGAGAGTGAGGAGGAGCTCGCGATGTTCTCTCCAAGAAGTGCGGCCCGGTTGATTAAGTAGTGCTTTCCACTGATACCACCTCCGTCTATGCCATCACCTATTTCTTCGACATCAAATCCATCTTCACCCATGCCATCTTCAGCCACTCCACCTCCACCTCCACCACCACTGAAGGTTGGGATGGCGAGCACAATCAAGTTGCTGGTATTTAAGGGTGTAGGAAATGAGGAACCAGTTCAGTTCTGGTTTGTGGTAAAGGTTGTATGGGAAGCCTAAGGCATAACGGATGATAACATAAAAAAGGCTACCCTGGTTAGCACACTGCAGGACCGCGCGTTGACGTGGTGTATAAAGTACTCAAGTGATCATTTGAATGTGGGAATAATGGTGATCCAAGATGCCTTGGATAAAGAATTTGGTCGACCAAAATCAGAGACATAGTCGGTCATTGGGTTCAAAGAGATAGCGATGCTACGGGGTGAAACCCCGTGGGATTTGGATCAGAGATTAAAGAGCACAATCCATGAGGCTAACATGACATTGACGGATGCACAGCACTGCGCGTGGTTTGTGGCATCCTTGAAACCACATCTAAGGATGGCACTATCACAGCAAAATATCTCAACCCAAGTCGAAGCATTAGAAACCATGATGAGATTGCACGAAAGCCCAATACAGGATCCAGGGTTGGGAGTTCAGTAGATCCACGCACAACTACAAAACCTGAGCTTAGAGATGCAAAGCTTGAAGCAAGAAAGGGTGACCCAATCGGAGGTGTGTATAGAGGTAGGATGCATTAAATGCAAAAGTCAAGCACGTGAAAAAGACTATTGCCCTGTCTTCGTGAACTATCTGGCAAGGGGGCCCGATGCCATTAAAACTAGAGGTACAACCAGGACCAAGTACGACACTTGCGCTCTGGTGTGCGATTTGTCAATTGGGTGGAAAACACGCAACGAATAACTGCCACCTATTTTAGAAGTATACCCAGACCCTGCAACAGTTGTACTGCAACTTTTGTTGATCAGTGGGTCACGATGAGTGAACATGTCGAAGTTATGACTTAATGATGGAAAGGACCCCAGCCTACCAAGTGCGGACTGAAGTACGAGGTTTCGACCTAGCCGTAGGGCCACACGGAGGATTTCAAGGACATGGACGAGGAAGAGGAATGGGGCCTGGGCGGGGCCGCAGACAACTGATCTATTATAACTGTGGAGGGCCAGGACACTATGCTCGTGAATACACTAACTCGACCAGGATCTCTTGTCCATATTGTGAGTAGTTTGATCATGAAATGGTAGATTGTCCAACGTTAATTGCCCAAATGCATGAGAAGGGAGTGTTACAGCCCACCCCAACTCAAAATGTACAAATGATGAGATCGGAACCACGCGAAGCGGACCCCAGTATAAACATGGTATTGAGGAGTGGCACAACCACAAGAGGCGACGTGCGGAAAGAGCTTGCAGAAGACGTGAAGGGGTGAAACGCCCCTACAAAGGAACCTAACTCTGAGATGGAACAAGGGAAGAGGACACCTAAGGAAGCTCAGAAGAGCTTCATAGAAAGCTATACTCCAGGTAGGAGGGACCAAATTGAGCCAGGACTAGATCCCTCCATGATTACTACCTTTCTAGAAACTTGCATGAAGTTGTTGCGTGATAGTAAAGCCGTTAAAGGAATACAGGAGCTGATCACTAAGTGCGCTAGGTCGGGTGAGCCGCGCGTAGTTTGGAAACTAGGAAGACATGCTTTGTGCACAGTGCAAATTGGCGAATATGAGATGGACCAAGTCATTCTGGACTTAGGCTCGGATGCGAACGTGTTACCTAAGAAAACATGGGAATGCATGGGTAAGCCCGCACTACAGTGGTCCCTGATTCAACTAAGGATAGCCAACCAACAAAAGATCTTACTGATGGGCCAACTGCAAGGGGTGATAGTGGACATTGAAGGCGTAAGTACGCAGATCGACTTCGAGGTAATAGAAATTGTTGATGATAGTAATCCTTACCCTGCATTGCTCAAAATCGATTGGGCCACGAACATGAATGGGTCATCAATTTAAAAAGATAGAAAATGGCGTTTGAAAAGAAGTCATTGCGGGTAATAGTTTCGTTGGACCCAACTGAAGGAGAGCGCTACACCAAACCGGTGCGTGATGAGGAGAGTGATGATGAGCTGGACTGCATCTATCAGATAACAGCGCAAGACCAGGATCAGGTGAATCCCACAGATGATGGAAGAATCTCATGGGAGCACGATAGCTCCTGCACATTAGATTCAGATGAGGAGACTGAGCAATGGCAGATTCAATTGCATGAAGTTACAACACTTAACTATAATATGATGATTATATCATTGCGACGCGTGACCACAGAAGAAAGACAACGACCAGCGGATAACGACACCACAAAAGAGGGGCAGTTCGTCAGTCTTGGCACCTTAGTCATAGCCTAGTAGTAGCCTGGTGCGTTGGAAGAAGCGTTGCACGCACCTAGATGGAGTGCGCAGAAGCTGAGATGTAGGAGGGGGTTCCAGGTATGGATTGGAGGATGTGTGCGGTAGCCATGCTGGAGCAAGGCAGTCATCCATCAACAATGAAGGGTACAGTTGTACGTTGCATGACCATCAACCCAACTGAATCTGTGTGGAACAAGAGCTCGCTGGGCTAGGAAGGGAACTCTCTCCACGACCGGATGAACCATTACCTCTATAGTCCATTCTACCTACAAAAACCTGCACGAAGGAATCCAGTAGCTATGGGCAACCATTCGGCGTGGAAAAATACAACTTTGTAAGTTAGAAGAAATGGGGGCCAGACTTTGAGAGAAAAGTGCAAGGCTGGATGAAGAAATTTATAAACTACAATTAGAAGTCACCCACACGGGCTATGTGAAAGAGCTAGTGAAGGGACCAGACATGGCTGGCTCTCCTACACTATTCAGACAACCCATGACCCTGCTAGCATGGTTGCGCCTGCACCATAGGGCACACGGAAACACAGACCACAATACGCCATCAGACTCAAAGGAATGTGAATGGTGCTCGTAGCCCAGGCTAGTAGGGAAGAGGAAGGCTCACACGACGAGTGTGACCACCCGACTATCTGTAGAAGTCCCAGTCCTAGTGCTCCATGCATTTGGAAGAGGGTGTGGGACTATAAAACAGGCTGCAGAAAAGATGCACCAGGGGCTGCGCTGCAGTAAGGAGGGAATGGAAAGCGACCGTTGCAGGTGTTGTTCATGATAAGATGTACCATTTAAGACACAGAGGAGCGGGCAGCGGGCAATTAAGGCATAAGGATAACCGCCAAATTTGCATTAATGAGCCACGAGGGGGGAAAACGACCAATTTCGAATTTGAAATCATATATATCAAGCAAGCAAAGAGGCATGCCACAAAGTTTCATATTGTGAAGAATTGGCCACCCTGGGTTCCTGCCGAAAGGAGCAAGATGAATGACAAAGTATTGAAGGAAAGCTCGTGGTTTCAAGCATTGTGAAAGGAATACCGAGAGTCATTCCTTAGGTCAATAAACCCTACCACAAAGAGTCCATAGAATCCCACACCGTAGGTAGCCGAATTCCCTAAATCATCCCAGACACCGCGGGCCAAGAAGGACCCCCTGATTCCAGAATCAGTAAGGAGGTCTCCACGACATCTGCACTTTAGCAAGCTCACAATGGAAGAAAAGAGAAAAACTGTCACAATTGAAAGCGATGAGGAGGAAGTAGGATCCCCAACATATGTCAAAGAAATAAACCCTGACGAGGATACTATCCATCCAGTACGACGGCCCAAGTATGTGCCTCCAAGCAAAGGGAAGGCTAAGGTACCTACCAATCTAGATGAAGTTGATAATATACTCATCACGCCGTCTCTTCCAAAAGGGGTTCCAGTTGAAAGCTCGGTGGTTGGCCGTATTTTGACAATGAAATTTGAAGACTGGGACCTGGCAGATATAACAAAATTTCCCCATTTGGCGACCGGTGCACTGATGGAGCAGAGTGCAAAAGGGACAGTTACAACCCTTTAGCCAAACGGGTGGCTGCGAAAGGTGGAAAAGGCTGGGTTGCTTTGTCTCTTTTCCATCCCCCACTTTCTCCGGCCCCCTATCACAATGTTGATCATCAGGCAGTTGCTCTGTTTCGTCCATGATGGAATATTATGGATCGGTAAACTCGTCCGCATCACCGTCGAAATCGTTCATAGGATCTTGCAGCTTCCCTGCGAAGGGAGAGACCCTAGGGAAATTGTCGATAAGAATGGCAATGTAACAATGATAGAAACCCTTGTTATCACTCAGGTTTTCCCAGAAGTTGTAAGAAGGGGAAAGGAGGCTGAGGTAACCACAAACCAAACTTTTAGATATAGAATCTAGCCAATGTGTATCCAGAGAGGGCTCTCTCTTTATGATTTAGCTTTGTTTTTAAAGGTATTAGGCTAGTTCTAAAGTTCAAGGGTTTTGTTTGAGTTTGGGTGGTGTGATTCGATAGAACAGAGAGGTAAGATAGAGTAGTTCAATCCATTGGGCTAATGGAGTCAAAGAAGATGGCTTTATGGATTTGGTTTCTTAATAGGGGATGGTTTCACAGAGAAATATGGTCAAATAGGGAACAAATAAAGACTTGAAACAAATGGAATGGGCTCAAATGGGTGAAGGGCAGTTAAGGATCCTTCAACCTATTTAAAGAGGGAAATTGGATGATCACTGATAAGGAGCAGTTAAGTATTCTTTAACAAATAATCAACATGAAAGAATTAGGAAACAGGAGCAATTAAGATTTCACTGCTTATCCTAATTCTGAAGAAAACACAGAGAACAATAATGACTGAAAACAGAGTGCAATCAAGCATATTCTAAAATTAAATCTTTTCTTTATCATTCAGATTGTGAAACACAGATGATATAATAAACTAAGAAAACTTTAAAACACAAAGATATAGAGGACTTATTGTTCCAATGGTTGATTCAAGAAGTCTGTGACAAGTCCTCTACTTCAATTCTTCATCCAGTAAGCCATGTAACAGTTGATTCCAACAGCTCTTTATTCCAAAAATTCAATATTACAGCAAAGTATAGGAATCCACACATAATACTCCATTTGAGGGGGTGTTTATGCAAAAATTTATACAACAAATATCTCACTGAGATAATATCTAGGATGACTAATAATAACTTACAAGAAAATAGAAACAGCTAGCCTTGAAAATAGGGAAAAGATGAATTGGTGTTGTGTTGGTCCTGTTTTTGTTGAATGTGCTGGAGGCAGGCCCTAGGATTTGGCTTGCAGCTGTCTTCTTCGGTTACTCTGTGTTGGCTGCCTGTCTTAACTGATACTCTTTAACTGCTCTGATACTCTTTGACTGTGATTTGATACACTTTGACCTATTTACCTCTGTCCACCTCTGTCTGGTAAATAGCTCAATCTGGCAAACGGCTTCATCTGTGGTTGGGACATTGGAGGTTGTTCTGAGCCTTCTTCTTCATAACATTTAGATCTTTCGGTGGAGATTGCTAAGAAGTTATGGCAATCGGTGCACCAAGTCATGGCTTCTGAGATAGCTGAAAAGGTAGAGAAATTGTATAATGGTGGGTTTGATTGGCCGGATGCGAGCTCGTTCTGTAGTTCTTATGGTCGGGTGTCAGCCTGAAACTGGAACATTTGATTTCGGTCTTTATTTTGCAGGAGAGCGTGAGGTGCAATGCATTACAGTGAAAAGTGGCATTTTTATTGTTTATTTGACAAAACTGAGGTTTGGCGAGAGTTTTTTGTATTCATTGGGCGGATGACGTAAGCAGTACCAGAGTGACGTCAACAGAATCCGGATGACGTGGAGGATGATGTGGATGACGTCAGTGGGTAGATGCTATAAGCAGTACTAGACCTGACATCAGCAGAGGGTGGTAAACGGTTTTTCCCGCATCGCTTTACGGGAAAAGGTGGTTTACGTACGAGATGGTGTGATCCTGTAATAAAGCGTCGCGTGGTAGATGGGATGGCAGGGAAACAACTTTCGCCACGGGCTGTCACGTGTGCAAGTTCATGGGGTGGGAGCTGCGAACGCCGTCAGATCTTGTGGTGGATGATCGAACAGTTGATGAGCAGGGAACATGGCAGAGAGTTAAGCAACGGGGCCAACACAATAAAATAATGTTTTAAATGTATTGGGCGCTATTTTGATTGGTCGGGATTGGTTGTTAATTAACCCAGATGGTTAATTAATTCCATTATCACGCGACGGGGATGGTTTTTTCAATAGACTTTGGATCAACTTATTAATCCTTGTTTAGACTATGTTTATGGTCGTATTCGACTGGGGGCGGGATATGTAAAAGTTGGGGTTTTTAATATAGTTACATAGTACGGGAATGGGTAAAATTTTATCCGGGAGTTATATATTGTATGTTAAACGTTAAAAAAAATATAATGGACCTGCGCTAAGTTAAAATGTAAAATTTTTACATTTTAAAACTTAGGCTAAAATGGTAAGGGGATTTATATGAGAAATTTTTTGCCATTTTCCTAAGTAAAATAGGGTTTTACTTAGGCGACTTTATGAAATGAGATGGATGGGAATGAGTGGTTTATTAATGATATTAAGAATAGATCTTAATACTTTGACGAAATTAGTGAGATCTTTAGGGAAAAGTATGAAGGGGAGTTAGTTATTGACTCTTGTCTTGCTTAAGCTGCTTCAAGTATAATTTCCGCCATTGCACTTGTGATAGAGATAAAGATTGACACATTTAGAAACATAATCTATCACAAGTATCATTCTGCAACACCATCTACCTACCCTGCGTACTTTAGCCTAGCATTTTTCCTTCTTTCTTTGGGTGCACTTAGACTGGCAAACCCTTATCAACTTTCCTTTTCTTTTCATGGTAAGCCTATCTAAGTCTGCACTTATCACATCCAAGGGCTCAGATTTAATTGTTGAGCTCCTTTTTATTTACTCTACCTATCTACTTATCTTCCAAGATTAAACAGTTTGGTCAAATTTTATTCTCTATCTCTAAAACAGGAAATTCAAATATGAACTAGCCAAGATTAAGTTGTTTGGCCATTCATCAATTGTGCCATAAATTAACAAGTTCCACACAATGCTTATTACAGAAAATGAAAAAGTAGTGGCATTTTGGACTTGCACACTTTCTTGGTCTATTTTTGTTTGGGGTTCATTTCTTTCACTTTTTTGACCATTTTATTCTTTTAGGGCATACCCTTTTTACATTTTTATATTTTTGATAATATGGAAAACCTTTGCGACAAGGAAAGGGATGAACATATTACAGAGCTCATCAAGTCAATCATGAAATATGACACCTATTGGTATAGGAGTATAACAACCCTGAAAAACAAATATAAGCTCGAGAAGAGGCAGTGTTATTGGGAAATCTAGTGTCTATGCAGAGCTGCTAGTCCCACTAAGGCAGGTAGCTACCTTAGAAACAAATAAACTAAAACCACTTTCGTTTTCCTTTATGAGAAGTAGATAAGAGGGGAATAAAGGAGACCAACCTCTGTCTTGCGCTTGGTTCCTTGCTTGATTCCTCTCCCTTCCGATAGATCTTTGCCACTCGCTTCCTCGTTTACCCAGCTTCAAAGAGCACCTATAGAATCAAAGCAGCATAACACTATCCAAGAACATAGATCTACTATCATGAACAATATAGGACCAGATATATATTGACCACACAAATGCATATATCATCAATCATACAAGAATGTGGAGGAAAACTTGAATAACTTTATTAATAATCAAGAATAGCAAAGAGGATTACAACCAATTGTTCTGACCCAGCATCATCCTCTCAGCAAGAAAGCCCTTCTTCACCTCATGAAAATCTTAGATCACCCAACACTATGATGTTACACCAAGAAACCAGTAGCACTTCCTTACAAGATACAAAACCAGCCTCTGGATCTCTGGGATGAGGGATCCATATATAGATGTTTGCAAGGGGGGTGAGTCAGCTTTTGAGATTTGATTAGTGTCCTCTCTCTGATAGTTCTTGATTCCACTTGGAGATTGATGATCTCTTACTCATCCCTGGGCGAATGCAGAGAGGCAAGTGTCACAGGAGAAGTTTCTGGAAGATTCCATGATCCTCCACCTCGCAGATTGACCCTGCCATTTGTCCACTCTCGCCCATCGCACACCATAGAAGGGCTTTTCAGTATGCATCGCATCTCCCGTGTGCATTTAGGTGGGATGCAGCACACTTTGACCATGGAGCAGGTGAGATGGTCCAGTTTTGACCAGTTCTGAGTAGTTTTTCATGGAGAACTTCTGGGAGATGATGTAATCGGCTGACCTTGTTCTTTTAGGGGTTGGAACAAAACTTTTAGGGACTTAAGAGCCCTTGGTTTATGGACATTTATGATTGGGGTTGCAGTGCCCAAAAATTTCTATAACAGTTGCCCCTTAAAGCATGAGGTCGTTAATCTTTTGATGTCGGGTGAAATGCTTTATCATGAGGATCCGAAGTTTTTTCAAGCTGGAAGGCGACCTGTATTAAGATACAATACAATACATTATCTTCATAATATTTTCATGATCTAGCTGAGGCAGGCATTCCCATGCTCAGCTTTATAAATTCATTTTCATGTACATAAGACAGACAATCGTCTGGGTGCAGACTGATGATTCTGGTAGAGACATCATCCCTTGGATTGGATGATTATCTGTGCAGTAATGATGTACATTTTATGTCTTTATTTTCCTGAATATATATCGCAGCCCGGATGGATGAAACTAGATCCAGGGTCTTCAATCTCGTTCGATCTTCACTCAAAGTACAAGTCGATCCATGTGAGAGATGTTCTGGAGTCGAACATGGAAAGACATCGCCTGATTACCAGCCAATGATGTAAGATATTAACAGGCACGAGAGGAATCACCGATAATGATGATGACCCTCAAGGTACTACAGTACAATTCACGTGGTGTGAATAAGGGACTTGGCGTCGAACACCACGCAAAATCTTTCGGTCGAAGGCCATTGATGTAAACCTGTCACCAGAAGTGAGAAACTTGCCATTGAGGCATGCAAGCTTCAAAGTACTGAAAGGGGTGTTCCTAGATCGACTTCTTGGATAATGAGCTGATGTCGACAAGAAGCGATCTATCATAGGAGGGCCTTAGTGAATCCCACATCAATGACATGGAACAGAGCAAATGATTTTAATGGAGGTGAAAATGATCTGGTGATATAAGGTTCAGGGTGGCGGTCATGAAAGAATGGAGCGTAAATGTATTGCAGTGGATGAGACACAGGTGAATTCTCTGAGCGAATTCTCTTGAACATATCGGCGACATTGACATGATGGATTGGTAGCGTTAACCCCAAATGTGGATGGTGTGATGGACCCATGGTGATATGACCAGTGAACGGAACAACCCAACCTGACTCGGATGTGGAGTGAAAGTGTCATGTTCAAGAGCGACTTGCTACCAATAAAGTTTCTTCAAGTTTTCTTCCCAATTTTTCCCCAGTCATTGCTGACCAGTACCTCTTTATTTTTGTCAAGCTTGAGGAGGATAACATATGCTTGTTCTATAATTTTCCCTTCGGGCAAACCCATCGCTATGTTTTAACGAGCCTAGCGATAGTGAAACTCGTTCTTGTCTGTATGGACAAGTTTGTCGCTATTCGCTTTTAACGAGTTTAACGACAAAGATAACTCGGTTCTTTTCAATTTTAGAGAGTCTAAAAAGGGACGTAAAGAAAACTCCAATAATCCTTTTTCGTCATATAATCCCTTCAGTCTGAAAAAGTATAAAACAATACAAAAGGGATGAATTTTCGGTACTTTTAACGAGCCGAACAAAACAAGCGCTCGATCTTTTTGTGTAATAATCCCTCAAGTCCAAAAAGATTAAAATCTAAAGGAGGGATAGCACTTCCGGTCACTTTAACGAGCTGGAGAGGCCAATTACTTGGAAATATTTTCATATTTAACGAGTCAGTTGAAAAGAGATTAAAGGAGACTCGTTTTTTGAGGAACGAGTGATAAATTTGGGTAGCAGCTAATTCCAGGTAAGGTTTGGAATTTTCCAATCACGGCAGTGTCACAAGGATGGCTAACAGGATCACTCTTCGCAGCTGTTCCTCAAAAAGGGTAAACAATCAAATGGATGTGAATGATCGGCCAAAATAGAGTGGAGGTGATGATGAGAACACGACCAAGGCTTCAAAGGTTGATGATAATACATTCACAATGGTTATTTACCGAAAATTGGTTCATTTTTTAATGAGCTTAAACTCTGGGGAAACATTTGCTCATTGCTTATGTTTAATGTTTAACGAGTTTGAATTCCACATAAAAACTGCTCGTGGCGGGTTTATTTTTTAACGAGCTTGAACCCTGCAGTAACACTGCTTGTGGCAGGTTTATTTTTTAATGAGCTTGAACCCTACGGTAACACTGCTCATGATAAGTTTGCATGCCCCCAGCATAATAACAAAAATCGAGGTGCATGCCCCCCAAGATTCATTGCATTCATCTCGGTGGTTGGAATGAAGGTTTACCTTCGAGATCTTCAAAAGACTCGACTTTGATTTTACAAGATCGTAATCAAAGACTCGATTTGGAAAGGGAGTCGTTTCATTTTTTAATGAGGTTGACATAGTAAAAGAACTATAATCATGACTCCTTGTTTCATTTTTTAATGAGGTCGACACGAGATAAGAACCATCCTCGAAATCCATCGTATTTACAGTATTTGATAGGAAATCAAAAACTGAAGGATGATGAAGGTCATCAGGAGTATCTTCTTGACAATCCGGAAGATGGGAACGATGGTGGCAATTTTCCCATGGCACCCCGTCAATTGTCATTGATTGAACAATTCCTTCGTCGGTGTAATGCACTTGCGAACAAGGATCTGAAGGGGTGCCATATTCCTTAGACCTATCTATCCAAATGCTTGATGAGCGTTGATTCGGGTCTGCCTCCCATGCCAAAAACATTGATTGCTACAATATTTCTATTGGTCTTGGAGGCAATGCCTGTAGATGATCCATGTTAATATTGTTTTTTGAGATCTTTTGAATAGAAGATATCATATTGCAGTTTCCTACCGTCGCCACTTCCGCCAGATTGATTAGAGGCGGGAGAGAAAAAGTCCCCATTAATATAGGGTCTTTTAGTAGGCCTACTCCAATATTTTGAAGCGAATGGGGGCTTCCATGGTAACTTGGGAACTATTGGGGAGAAATGTTTGTTGGTCGACAATTGCAATTCCTCCTTGAAAAGGAGATGCAATCTTCTTAAAGTAGGTCGACACAACCGCAGCCATAGCATATATCCAAGGCCTTCCCAGTAGGATGTTGTAATCGAGGTTTCCGTCGATTACTTCAACATCTATTTCTACTGTTTTCCCCCCAGTTCAACTTGCAAGTTACTTAGAATCCCATATGGGGTATATGTTCATCCATCAAATGCTTTTAATGTCGTCGAAGATCGCGACAAGGTTGGAGATCCTAAAGTTTTCCAGCAACTCATCGACATAATACATGTAGATGCCCCCTCATCAATAATTGTTCAATGAACATTTTTGTTGAGGGCTTTCACTTGAATGAGGAAAGCTAGTTGAGCTGGTAACTGAGGATCATATCCTTTGTGATTAAAGGATACAAGATTATAATCCTTTGGGCCTATCCCACCTATTGCTGATAATAAAGCCTGCTTTTGGGAGGGGCAATTTTGCAATACCTCAAGTGTCGACATAGCGGATGGCGATTGGGCTAGATCTTCCACGATATTATAATGTTGTGCTACTCTGGCATGAGGATTAAATGTCGACTTGTGTACTACTACCTTTGGCGGCTTTATTGTCAGCTCTGGAGTGATGGGCAGCGCAACTTCTGTCGAAGTTGTTGTCGAACTACTAGGTTGATCTTTATCCTTATTGTTCGACAGTTGTGGATTCCCGTAATCTTTATTCCTTGTCATTATCAAAGCATCATTTTGCTGTTTCGAAACCGACGACATCAGCACTTGGGACAAGGAAGCATTGTCACTATCAACCAGATTTGTTCCTGGATTTGGGAATGGATCAATGAATACCGCCGAGGTTTTTGAATTCTTGAAGAATTTTCTAAGCTCAGATTTATATGGACAATCTCTTGTCCAATGACCCTCATCACATGTAAGACATGGACGATTTGGTTTCTTATCTCCAGAAGGGTTTGTAGAAGATTTTTCAGGTGATGATTCCTCCTGTTTCTTCTTCTTCCCTTTGTTTTTCTTCTTGCCTCCTGGTTGCTTGGTTTCTTTGCCTTTATCAGTTGAGACGACATTTACTTCTGAGGTGAGAAGTTCTTCTTTTGCATTTTAACTAGAAATATTACGGGACTTTTTAGATGTAGCCTTTGTTGATTTCGTGTCTGTCGTACCAATCACGCCATCGCTAACATGAGAGTCATTGTTCGATTTAAGAGGAGGAGGAACGGAAAATTCCGATCTGGGAGCGTCAAGGATTTTATCATAGAGCGTGCCAGACTAAGTATAAATCAAGTCTAAATATTGCGCACGAGCAATAACTTTCTCTTTAGTGACAACTCCTCCCTTTGCCACATCTTCTGTACTAGAAGGTAATAATTACTTAATAAACCATTCAGCTAAAAGCTAATCAAGAACATACATTTTTACCATTCTACGACGACGTCGCCACTCATGAATATGATCAGATATGTGAGTGGCCGTTGTTTGCTTGAAATTGGTAAGAAGTTATGTTCCTGTTTCGTACCTTATGGGTAACTGAAAATGGGTTAAAAAGGTTTTGGCTAGGGCGCTAAAGTTATCAAATGAAGCTCTAGGTAATTCGATATACCATTTCGCTGCCAGACCAGTTAACGTCCTCTGAAAAAGGCGAAGCCTAATCGAATCACCATTTAGGGTGTGTGATGAACACCACAGATGAAAGGTCATCACATGATTCGACGGGTCTTCACCCAGATTTCCATTAAATTTAGGAATATCTGACGGAAGTTTATGCGGAATCGTTGGCCACCAAGGGGCATAAGCAATTGGATCGTTCGTTAGCCGATTTAGATCCGATAACTCTAAAGTTGCCACGAAGGGTAATTGTTGATTCAGGTTTGGCGAAGCATACCCAGGATAAGATGGAATTGCCTGAGCAGTTGGTCTTTGCATACCAGCATAATGCATTTTATGCTGGTAACTTTGGTAAGGTTGATGGGCATAACCATTGTAGAATGGTTGATTTTGACCATTTTGAATATACGACTGCCCATTATTCGCAAAGATTTGTTGCTCAGATCCTTGGTATACTTGTTGGAATTGCGGTTGTTGGTATTGCACCAGCCATGGTTGTGAAGCCATGTGTTGTTGTCCAATACTGGCCGTTTGACCAAGATGAGGGGTAATTGTACCCGTTTGGGCCTGTGTCATTCCACTAGTTGGCGATTGTGGTTGAGTCGCAGGGACAAGAGGCTGTTGCATTACAACCTGAGAAACCTGAGGTTGGCATACAACAGGCAACACTTGTACTTGCGACACCGTCACAATAGCCGGCGTAGTTGGTATATTTGACATAGGTAAACATTGTTGCATCGAATATACAACTCTTGGTTGTTGAGGCAGTATTGGCACCCAACCGCTAGATGTAATTCCAGCATAACCTGAATTTTGTTGTGAACTCTCGTATGGTTGTCCTCCCAAAGGAGACAATGAAAGGGTATATTGCCCCCCATACGGTGGTAATCCGGTACTCAAAGGAATTGTTTGTCCTTGAGGACCGGACTACCCAAATTGACACCGTGAAGGATCAATTTGCTGAGACTCAACATAAGAGTTCCCGGATATTATTCCGGATGAACAAATGGGAACGGACCATACTGTCGAAATAGCCCCTGAGTGGGCCCCATCTAGCAATTGAGAGCTAGTTGGGACAGATGGTATGCCGGCGAACATTGTTGGAGTGACAGCAGGAAGTTTTGTCATTGTTGTGTCGGATGACATAGTCCTAGATGTCGACGGTTGTTCAGACATTTCTAGTCTATCCAAAAGATTTCCTAGCGATTCTATAGGAGCTTCCGATAACGGTAGACTAATTTCTGATGAAGAAGGATATAGGGTGATCCCAACTCCAAATTGCGATGGAGTACTAGACGGAGGATCCTCCACAATCTCCTCTATAGCAATCAGACCAGGTGGAAGAGGTAGACCATCAGGTCCGTAAAATATTTCTGGAGCCGAAGAAGGTATAGAATCTGCAGCGACAGATGTTTGGGGAATAACACCTTCCGAATCAGCTATAGATGGAGCTGGTTCAGTAATGCAAGTGTTTACCTTCACACTAGGATCAACCCTGCTGTCCTTTGGTGGCTGCAGAACTTCTTCTGTAAAGGCAGGGATGCCAGAAATGTTTGGAGTAACCGGAGTCTCCAATGGTGTTGGAACACTTGTTCTAACTTTACCAGGGGATTTGGAACCGGTTAAACGAGTTCGCTTTGTCCATAACAATTTTGATTCTGGAGACAAATACAGTTGACTCGTAAGCCTCGGCGAACGACGGGGTTTAAATTGACTTTCTTCCACGATTGTGGATTACTCGATCAACTAAAAATCAAGGGGAAATATGTTTCCTAATTAAATGAAGTTTAGACGCTTTGACACAACTTGCTTTTTCAATTTTTAAGAGTCGAGAAAAAACAAAAGATGACTCTAGTCGCCTTCAATTTTTAATGATCTTGAAGTGACAAGTGCTCAGATGGACCTTTTCCTTTAAGGAGTCTGAAAAGGAATGAAAGAGACTGCTCTGAAAATCTAGACAGAGGGATTACCAAACCAATTGCAAAACTTCAGAATACTTTTTACGGTACGACAGTCAATCTTCCCGAATGTTGTGTTCAGTGCATTGCGATCGATAAGGCGGTAGACACGGGTTCCTATGGATAAAGGATAAAGCCTATTGTGGTCTCCCAATATATACTCGATGGTACGTGGGAGCACAAGTCCATACTGGCACTTATCGTCTCAAAGTGGAGGAATCACCCAACCAGCAATGAAAACAACAGTTACCAGGCTTTACGACGCCGGAATATGTCTCTAGCCTAGACTTCTAAATGTTGTCCGTTAGGTTCCAAAGCGTTTTTAGATTCATTAAATTTATTTTACAGTTGATCTTGCTTAAGAAATTTGCCTTTCAGGTTCACCGCGTGATGTAGATATACAATACCTAAAATGCAATCTAAGATGATAAACAATCATTTAATCTTCTTTTTGTAATGAAAATCCTAGCTACTAAGGAAAGAGAGATGATATTCTTTCAACATAAAGCAGAGAGCACACACTATATGCACTGTCCTAAATCAAACCAACAAACAGTCTAAATGCAAATGCACATGCATGTATTTGTTTTCAGCCTTCTTAATGTGTGAATGATAAAAAGACAGCTAAGCGCAAATCTGAATTATTTTCAAAGCGACTTTACTAACAAGTTTCTTTTCAAGACAAAATGAAGACAATGACGACACTTTGCGATTTGGAATTGAAAACTTGCTTTCGACACTTGAAAAACTACTAATTCGAATCAAATACAAGAGTAACAGTGTAATCGACCATCAAGAACAATCGGATTCTCTTCTATGACTGAAAGCGACACTTGTGACACTTCCAAATCAAGAAACGGCAGTTCAATTACACTACTTCTTTGTAAAAGAGAACTGAAAATGGCACAAAATACATAAAAACATTTACAGTTTTTTGCACAATGGAGGCAGAATAATGGTAAGGAAGGGGGGTTCCAACATAGGTATACTGACTACAGACAACAAAACTCCTGAATAGAGCTGAAAAGAGTGAACATAGAAACCAAAATCTAAGAGAAAAAGAGGTCTTGTCTGATTAGCGCACCTGTAACACAGGGAAAGTGAGATGCAGCACACCTACTACACACGGGAAGTGCGATGCATCTAGATTCCAAAGAAGAGACAGTGCGATGGTCCAGGGACGAGACTTCAACTGGGTTCCGGGTCATAGTTTGCAGCTCAGTTCAGGGATTTAGGCCGAGCAAGTTGTAATCAGTAAATAAATCACAGGGGTAGATCTAAGGAGGTTACTAGAGCCACCACAAGGGCAATTAGAGAGCTTGTAAATTGATTGTTCAATTCATAAACAAAACCTGGATAGAAAATCAAGATAGAGACTGAAGCAGCATTGATCTACTTTGCACTTGCATAGCAAATGCAGTTCAAAGGCTAGCTGGCTTGACTTCAGGCTCTATCTGTAAGTTTATACAGCAAATAAATATAGACAAACAAATAATCTATTCGCTCCCCGTGGAGTCGCCATTTTGTTATCGAGAAATCTAGTGTCTATGCAGAGCTGCTAGTCCCACTAAGGCTGGTAGCTACCTTAGAAACAAACAAACTAAAACCACTTTCGTTTTCCTTTATGAGAAGTAGATAAGAGGGGAATAAAGGAGACCAACCTCTGCCTTGCACTTGGTTCCTTGCTTGATTCCTATCCCTTCCGATAGATCTTTGCCACTCGCTTCCTCGTCTACCCAGCTTCAAAGAGCACCTGTAGAATCAAAGCAGCATAACACTATCCAAGAACATAGATCTACTACCATAAACAATATAGGACCAGATATATATTGACCACACAAATGCATATATCATCAATCATACAAGAATGTGGAGGAAAACTTGAATAGCTTTATTAATAATCAAGAATAGAAAATAGGATTACAAACCAATTTTTCTGACCCAGCATCATCCTCTCAGCAAGAAATCCCTTCTTCACCTCATGAAAAGCTTAGATCACCCAACACTATGATGTTACACCAAGAAACCAGCAACACTTCCTTACAAGATACAAAATTCCAGCCTCCAGATCTCTCGGATGAGGGATCCATATATAGATGTTTGCAAGGGGGGTGAGTCAGCTTTTGATATTTGATTAGTGT
This sequence comes from Pinus tabuliformis, assembly GCA_031772625.1. NCBI lineage: Eukaryota > Viridiplantae > Streptophyta > Pinopsida > Pinales > Pinaceae > Pinus > Pinus tabuliformis. The sequence goes on along the minus strand of CM062810.1, from coordinate 660,277,435 downwards.
CCTCTCTCTGATAGTTCTTGATTCCACTTGGAGATTGATGATCTCTTACTCATCCCTGGGCGAATGCAAAGAGGCAAGTGTCACAGGAGAAGTTTCTGGAAGATTCCATGATCCTCCACCTCGTAGATTGACCCTGCCATTTGTCCACTCTCGCCCATCGCACCCCATAGAAGGGCTTTTCAGTATGCATCGCACCTCCCATGTGCATTTAGGTGGGATGCAACGCACTTTGACCATGGAGCAAGTGAGATGGTCCAATTTTGACAAGTTCTGAGTAGTTTTTCATGGAGAACTTCTGGGAGATGATGTAATCAGTTGACCTTGTTCTTTTAGGGGTTGGAACAACACTTTTAGGGACTTAAGAGCCCTTGGCTTATGGACATTTATGATTAGAGTTGCAGTGCCCAAAAACGTCTATAACAGGCAGCGAGGGTACGTTATTGATAGGATTTCAGATAAGGTAATTCGGGTTGCTACCAAATTTTTGGCCGGGAAAGTGATGCAAAAATGTCGCGGCACCGAGGTTCCAGCCATAGTCATTGCGCTCGCTGAGGAATGCGCAGCTGGAGAATGGTTCAATTGGTCACAGTTCCTTTGTGAAGAGTTCCTGACCAACTGTCGAGAGGTCCAAGAGGAGGGAAATACCTTCCATTATGCCTAGCTGATGCTGTCCATTGTGCTGGTTACCACTGAGTTACCTGAAGATAGCCAGTTCCCCACCTTGGACTAGGATTGGCCAGAAGCCGCTAAATACACTTCCCTTTGGGCGACAAGGGATGTTGTATGAATCCAAGGCATCAAGATCTTTTGGATACTAATGGATGTGAGTGTGCAACAATGGATTAATGAGCAACCCCACTTGTCCACCGAAATATATGAAAGTGTGAAGCATATTGTTGAGTTTAAAGCGGACATGCACTATGTCTACATACGGGTGTGCAAGGACCCCGACCAGACATGGACCACACTCCCTTTCATTGACATTGATGAAGCTACTGATGCGGTATTGAATACCTGGCCACCAGCATGGCATGGACTAGATGCAGTGTGACGCAATGAGGCTACTATCCGAAAGCAGAAGGATGGAGCTAACCGCGCAACACAACAAAAGCGGAATGAACAACGTGCTACGGAGGTTCGAGCGGTCCGAGAGGTGGCATAGACTTCAACAGAAAAGGTACCAGCAGGAGGAGTTGCATCGAAAAAGGAAAAAAGCAGTCAGAAGGTACCCACAGAGACGGCCATGGAGAGAGGGACGGAAGGAACACCATCAACCACCACGGGTGTGCCCTTAAAGTGGCCAGCACCAACAGAACAAACAAAACCACGGAAGAAGGCCAAGGCATCTAAATGGGATAGAGAATTGACCACCTTGACTGAGGGCGACCTCAGTGACATGGGGACACTGTTCATGAAGCCACTCGGGATGCAATCAATAATGCCATGTCAGAGTAACAAATTGTGTTGGGGGAGCTCCGCACGTAGCTACAAGAACTTGAGACACGGGCAACACGCACGGGAACCACCACTCTTCATGGGATTACAGGTATGTCAGCCACTGAGCAACTACTGAAGGACCAACTGGCTCATACTATCACGATTCCAGCATGAGCATTGATAACAGAAAATGAGGAGGACAGAGCTATGGTAGGATGGCTTACGAGGCTGGGACTCAATTTGGTTGCCCTCCCGTGCGAAAGCTTGTACCAGCTCTAGGACAACGCCATGATAGAGCTTCGTGCCAGGGAGAGGCACGCGGAACAAGTACTCAACAAACAAAGAATTAATATTGAACAGTTGAGCCTCCAACGGGATGAAGCCGTTGTATAGAGTCAACAAGTGGAGCAACTGGTAGGGGAAGCATGTTCGCAGGCCCCTAAGATGGAGACTGCGGCTGATTTACCTATCGACATATGAATCCACAAGCTGGCTAGTGGGTTCCATGAAGCAAAGGAGGGAGCTGGGAAGATTCAATTAGAGCTCAGTTTGCAGCTTGTAGAGCTGAAACTGTAGGCACTGCCTTCGACGCCACCATAGGTCAACGAGTAGTGCAAAAGCCTCATTAGCTCTGGCCGGGAAAAGATCACACATTCCATGAAGGAATGCACTGACTTGTTGACTCAGTCGCTTATTATGCTCACTTCACTCCAGGAAGATCCTACCCTACAGCTGTTGGGTTGTGTTATATTCTTTCCACGTAGTTAACAGGGGGTTTGAAGGGCACCCGTAACCCCACTTTATGGGGTCCAAGGCAGCGCCCTAGAAAATTTTGGTTTTGGACCCTATGTTAGGTTGGGCAGACCCACCTATGGTTTTGTGCATGATTTTTGCACATGTTTTTTAGACGCGATGGTTTTCAGTCCATGGTATTGGATGCTTTGGCATGTATAAATATGTATTGTAACATTGAAAGGAACATAATGAAAAATCAAGCTAGTAGTACCGGTTTTGGGATCCAGTGGGAAAATCGCTGTGTATATGTGTTTTATGTGTTATGCTCTTGCATTGTTTATTTTTCTGTGTTTTAGAATTCGTATGCAGGTAATTTCTATACAGGGTTAAAACCTACATTTGGTATCAGGGCAGTTTTGGCTTCAAGGGGACGCCTTTGTTGCTAAGGGGTTTCGCTCGGGCCTGTGGTAGACCTTGTTCAATGAGAGATCTGCGAGATTGATTCTAGTGGTGAAAGAAGATGGCGAGCAGTGGAAAGATAGAGATCGAGAAATTTAATGGTCAGAGTTTTCAGTTGTGGAAACTCAAGATGTAGGATCTGTTGGTGGATAAAGATTAGTGGATCATGGTAGATCCAGGTACTAAACCAATGGGAGTGTCTGATGAAGAATGGAAGAAGTTGGATTAGAAGGCAAAGAACACAATATGATTGTGTGTCTCAGATTTAGTATTGTTGAATGTATCAGGGGAAGCTACAGCGAAGGCTTCGTGGGACAAGTTAGGGACTTTGTACCAATCTAAGTCTCTGGTGAATAAACTATTCCTACGGAAAAAGTTGTATAACCTGAGGATGAAAGATGGAGAATCAGTGACAAAGCATCTAAATGCATTTAATGTTGTGGTAAGTCAGTTAGCATCTATTGATATTAAAATTTCAGATGAAGATAAGTGCATCAGTTTGTTGTGTTCTCTACCAGATTTGTGGGATATTCTGGTTATTACAATAGGTAGCAATGCAACTGCCTTGCAGTTTGATGAATTAGTCTCAGCCTTACTGACGGAGGAGATGAGACAAAAAAATATGGAGAGCTAGAATGGTGATGCCTTGTCTATACGAGGACGGTCCAGAACCGAAACAAAAATAAGTCATCGAGTGGGAGATTTAAATCTAGAGTGAGATCTAAATCTCCAGGAAAACCTGTAAAGGTGGTGTGCTGGAAATGCGGAAAGGAAGGTCACTTCAAAAGGGACTATAAATCTAAAGCTCTTGACAAAGGAAATGGATCTGATGAGGCTCCTTTTGTAGAGGCGAAAACCACCTCATATGACTGTGGGGATGTGTACTTGGTTTTTTCAAGTACACATGTAGATCATGAGGCATGGTTGATTGACTCGGTGCATCCTTTCACTTCACTCCCCATAGAGAGTGGTTCTGCGAGTATGAGAAATATGATGGTGGTGATGTCTTCTTGGGGGATGACAGGAAGGCTAAAATCGTTGGTCGCAGAAAGGTAAAGTTGAAGTGCAAGGTGCAAGAGTTAGAACACTTTCGGGTGTTCTACATATTCCTGCATTGGCTAGAAATCTAATTTCTCTAAGCAAGCCGGATGATGCAGGTGTAAAAACAATGTTCAAGAAGGATACCAGCAAGATGGTTCGGGGAGCACTAGTATTGATGCGGGGAGTTCGGATTGGAAATCTGTACAAGCTACAAGGTAGCATGGTTATTGATGGGTGCAACAGTTCTGTGGTTCTTCAAAGTGGAGTAGAAAATCTAGTGGTCTCTAGAGAGAAGACCATGCTGTGGCATCAAAGGCTTGGACATATTGGAGAGAAAGGCCTTCGAATACTTCATGGTAAAGGTATGGTAGAAGGTATGAGTAATAGCTCTTTGGATTTTGATTTATGTGAAAATTGTGTATATGGGAAGCAGAATCGGGTGAGTTTCCCCTCTGGTAGTAAGAGGGCGAAACAAATATTAGAACTTGTGCACAATGATGTGTTTGGACTTGTGAAGGTTCCATCACTGGGTAAGTATGTGTACTATGTATCATTTATAGATGACTTCTCAAGGAATACATGGATATATTTCCTTAAGAAGAAATCTGAAGTCTTTGACAGGTTTAAATAGTTTAAGGCTCTCGTGGAAAATCAAACAGAGAAGAAGATAAAGGTGTTGAGGACAGATAATGGTGGAGAGTTTTGCAGCAAGGAATTTGAAGAATTCTGTAAGAAGTGTGGTATAGCACGATAGAAGACTACTCCATATACACCTCAACAAAATGGAGTTGCAGAAAGAATGAACAAGATGTTGATGGAAAGGGCAAGAATCATGCTCAGTGGTGCCAGGTTAGGATAGGAATTCTGGGCAGAGGCGATGCATATTGCATGTTACCTGGTCAACAGGTCACCTTCATCAGCGTTGGAGGATAAGACTCCACATGAGGTATGGACTGGTAAGAAACCCTCTCTTTCACATCTAAGGGTATTTGGATGTGATGCATATGTACATGTTCCAAAGGAGAAACGAACCAAGTTGGATAGTAAATCTGAAAAGTGCATCTTTATTGGGTATAAGGATGGTTTAAAGGGTTATAAACTTTGGAACCCAGTAACAAGGAAGGTTGTGTACAATCGAGATGTGGTGTTCAAGAGGTGAAAGATGTTATTAAACATGAAATCCAACCAAAGGAACTTGAGAAGATAGAGTTTGAGCTAAAGGAGGAAGAATCAGACTCTACAGCAGAGGAGGAATCAGAAGATGAAGAGCCACAAACTCCGGCTGTGAGAAGATCAGTTCGAGAAAGGAGGCAACCAGAGAGGTATAGTCCATCTATTTTCTGTTCCAATTTTTCTTTGTCTGTTATTGATGATGATCACAGAACTGTGAAGGAAGTAGTGGATTCAAAGGATGGAAAACTCTGGAAAGAGGCCATGGTTGATGAAATGGCATCTTTGCACAAAAATGAGGCTTGAGATCTGGTGGAGTTTCCAGCTGGGAAGAAACCCATTGGCAACAAATGGGTGTTCAAAAACAAGACAAATGCAAAAGGAAAAGTGGAGAAATACAAAGCTCGGTTGGTAGAAAAATGTTATTCCCATGTGCTGGGAATTGATTTTGGTGATATTTTTTCGGTGGCTTCTATTAGATTACTTTTATCTGTTGCTGCTACTTTTGATTTTGAGGTAGAACAGATGGATGTGAAGACAGAATTTCTTCACGGGGATCTAGAAGAGGAGATCTACATGAAGCAACCTGAAGGCTTTGCTGTGAAGGGTAAGAAAGAACTGGTATGCAAGTTAAATATGTCTCTGTATGGGTTAAAACTGTCACCAAGGATGTGGTATAAAAAATTTGATACATTTATACGAGGACTTGGCTTCACCAGAAGAAAAGTAGATCATTGTGTGTATTTTAAAATAATTGGTGACTATGTTATTTATCTGGTCTTATATGTGGATGATATGTTGCTGGTTGGAAATGACAAAGAAGTTACCTAGGATTTGAAGACCCAATTGTCCTCCAAATTCGACATGAAAGATCTTGGTGCTGCAAACTATATTTTGGGCATGGAAATTAAAAGAGATCGGGCAAAGAGGAAGCTCTGGTTAAACCAGAGGAAGTATGTCGAGACAATACTGCAAAGGTTTAATATGGAGGATAGTAAACTGGTGAAGGTTCCTATTTCTGTAGGTGTGAGGTTATCTGTTGAACAGTGTCCCAAGACACAAGAATAGGAAGAGGACATGTCTCGTGTTCCATATGCAAGTGCAGTCGGTAGCCTGATGTATGCAATGGTCTGTACTAGACTAGACATTGCACATGCAGTGGGAGTATTGAGCAGGTTTATGTCAAAACTAGGAAAGGAGCATTGGACAACAGTGAAGCGGGTTTTCAGGTATTTGCGTGGCACTAGTGATTATGGTTTGTGCTACCAAGGAAGACCAGGATTGGACAGAGTGTTGGATATTCATGGCTTTGTTAATGTAGACTGGGCTTGAGATCTGGATCAGAGAAGATCTACAAGTGGGTATGTGTTTGACCTATTTGGAGGTGTAGTCAGTTGGATGAGTAAGAAACAATATTTAGTGGCACTATCAACTACAGAGGCAGAATACATGGCAGCCAGTCATGCAAGCAAGGAATTAGTTTGGTTGTAGAGATTGTGTTCAAGTATGGGGTTAGTACAGGAAGCTATAAGGATAGACTATGACAACCAAAGTACAATTTTCTTGGCAAAGAACCCTGCATATCATTCAAAGACAAAGCACGTTGATGTTCAGTATCACTTTGTGAGGGATATGATAGAAGACAAAAAGGTGTTGCTGGTAAAGGTGGACACTTTGAAGAATACTACAGATGCATTGAAAAAATCTGTGAGCTCTGAGAAGTTCTCTTGGTGTAGAGAGACAATGGGCATTTAAGGGTTGGGAAAATGACTAAGCTCTCTTGTGGTCCCATGTGGAAAGAAAACAACAAGTGGGAGAAATGTTGGGTTGTGTTATATTCTTTCCACATAGTTAACAAGGGGTTTGAAGGGCACCCATAACCCCACTTTTTGGGGTTCGGGGTAGCGCCCCGGAAAATTTTGGTTTTGGACCCTATGTTAGGTTGGGGGGACCCACCTATGGTTTTGTGCATGATTTTCGCACATGTTTTTTGGACGCGATGGTTTTCGGTCCATGGTATTGGATGCTTCGGCATGTATAAATATGTATTGTAACATTGAAAGGAACATAATGAAAAATCAAGTTGGTAGTCCTGGTTTAGGGATCCAGTGGGAAAAGCTCTATGTATATGTGTTTTATGTGTTATGCTCTCACATTGTTTATTTTTCTATATTTTAGAATTCATATGTAGGTAATTTCTGTACAAGGTTAAAACCTACAACAACAACTAGAAACCAAGGCAAGAGAGCTCCAACAAGCCTATGATAATATCAGAGGGACCGCGTAGATGGTTGTGGTTACGCAGCGCTTGGCCAAGATGAAGGAGGCCCAGGCTCTGAAAATCCAAGCTAATGCTGCCCGTCGGAAAGAAGCAATGATTAAATAACGTCTTGAGCCATGGATTGATGATGCCTTTGTGATTTCCACCGCCATTGAGCTCAAGATGCAACACATGTAGGAAGAATATGCACCTGGCGCAGAAGCTACGGCAAAGACTGATGTGTTGGCGACATGCGTTGAAAGAGTACAGCAGATTGTGGATGAGTTTGCTGCTAGTACCAGCGAAGCACAGAAATTGTTGTCTGACCTCCATGCAAAGATTTTCACACCATCCGAGTGACTTGGGACGAGTCACGATGATTGTGTTGGGGGATTGTTGGGTAGCGGAGGGCCCGCATAACAGTTTTGGGGCTCAAAGCCTGCGATTTTGCGAAAGGTATGGTGAAGACTCCGCGAAGTGCGCAGAGCGTGAATTGTAAATAAGTCGAGTCAAAGGGTTGTCCGCCCAAGAAATAATATAGAATAATAGGAAGTAAGTCAGCTTGTTCATGGTCTGTGGACCATAGGAATGTATAAATAGAGCGAGGCTATATGGGTAGAAGGTAGTTTCTTGGTATGTACTTTTGGATCTGATATGTAATGGGTTTTTTGAGAAATGAATTCTTGAAGCATTTGTAAGTCTGAGTCAAGGGTATTGGTAGGTAGATAGAGGCTCTGCAGTTGTGTGCATAGAGGCCTTGTAGAGTTCGCAGCTGTGTGCGTGGACCCTTGCAGCTAAGTGCGGAGGGCAGATCTGGATGTATTGGTGAAGGAATTGAATGAAGATAAGTTGTTACTGAATTTCTGTGTTAAATCTGAATTATTTCGAATTTGGCTAATGTATGTTGATCTATGCACGTATGTTTATGTTATGAGTTTACGCAAATCCGTATCTTTTCTAGATGCATGAACTAGTTATTTTTGTTAAATGTTTGCTTAAAGACCATTACAAGTAGATCTAATCTATAATAACTCGTTAAGTAATTAGTATTGAGGAATAGCCTTATTTCGGATCTGCGCGGAAGCAGAGCAACGCGAGGCTACAGAACGGTGCACAAAACCTCCAGACCACATCAAGACATCCCAAGGGTGCGGAAACCTAGTTCCAGCACCCTCCCCTGCTGCCTCGGGTGAGACCTCAGTCTGCGCTTCGTGGGCTGTTGCCAAAGGGCTGGTAGCTATGGGATTTTTTTGGCTAAATAACTCTTTCGAACCTGGGTCAGACCCATATAAGCCAACAAGGGTTATTTCATTGAGATATTGATGTTGTAATTTGGATTGGTCATATGCGTGATGGTTATCTTCATTTCACTGAATATATTGATGTTATATGTATTGTGTTAACTTGGTTTGACCTATGGAGATGGTTATGGTTATGACATTTAGGTACGAGCCGACATATTTGTGATATGGTGTCGAACTAATCTAGATTGATTGTACATATGTGATTTTTATGCATGAGCGACAAATGATTATGAGCTTATGATGTGAACATGTTAGTTAGTTATTGTTATGGATATCATGTGTTATGTTTGAGTTGATATGTTCTGAAGTTGTATCGAGCTAAACTGTATTGATTTTGCAGACAAGATTGCCTCCCCTGAGATACATTAAGGTATGAGTTTGGTTATGTCGTATATTTGGTACTTGACTATTTGATTATGTCTAGTTGATTTATTTAACATGGTATGGTTGCAAGTTGGTTGAATGTTTGATGAATTGCATAATATGAGTATGTGTTCAAATGATCTTGTTTTAAGATGGTTGTACTTATACATATATGTTGAGACAGTTGATATGTACTTGAGTGTAGTAGGTGACAGCTTTAGCGTTATGTCTAATGACTATGAGTTGACTATGGATTATGACATGATTGTTAGTATTGCTAAAGGTTTATTTCAAAGTTATAGATATTATTGTCTCGATATTTGGAACATGTGGTTGACATGTGTGAGCAGTTGCAAGAAACATGCTTGGTATTAACACGACAAGGTAATAGTTGATATGTTTATAAAACTAACAGTTGGGTGACATGACAGTACATAGTAAGCCTCGACTACAAAAAGGTAAAAAGGGAAAATAAAGGAATTGGGCAAGAATTTCTTTGGTTATGTTTGGAAACCCTAATTCCAAATGAATGAGTGCCTTGCATACAAGGAGTCTTCTTAACCTTGATTTTGTCTCACATTACGTGGATATGTGCTATAGTCATGAACATGTACTTGACAAGTATATTAGTCTGTCTCTAGCTGCAAGAGGATCTATCAAGGGAATTGGAGTTCCTTAGGATATGACATATATGTGTTCAGTTGCAAGCAATGTGCTTGGCACAACAAGGTGAGGTAATCAATGTATTTTTATGTTTATTTATGCACTGACAATTATGCATTGATGGAAGTATGATGCAGGGGATTTCATGGCAAAGAGATTTCCATGAAATATTGAAGAAGGCTAAGGTTGAGCTTTCCTTGAGAACCATGGGGATTGAGTCATGGTGTCTGTTGTTAGTCTTGTGCTTTTGGTATTTTGTGATTGTTGAGCTTGATTTGCGATTTTGGTTGAGTCTAGTGCATAGTTATGCTCCTTAGGTTGTGGTGTCGTTATTGGTTTCATGGTTTCCTTCTTGGTTGTTTATTGTCTTGCCTTTTATGTTTTGAGTCTTGGGAATTGGTTTGGGAAAGAGGTAAGTTGGTGGAGCTTGGGGAGATTTGTGTGGCACCCAACAGGTAATGTAAGAACTCATATGAAGCTATGTTCATGAGTAAGCACATCGAAAGGTAAGAATATAACAGTCGGTTGGACTAGTTGGGTCAATTGTGGTAAATAGACAGTGGTAGTACAAACATGAGAAAGGTAACCAAAAAAGTAAAGTAAATGGAACTGAGATGTCAGATGGCTTGACAAAGTTGGGAATGGTGTTTCTCAATGTTGTGCATGAATAAAGGAAGTTCTCTTAACCTTGACCTTGATATCTAGTATTTATGTTGTGATCATGATTGCTTTATGCTAATGATCATATGCATATATGTATGTATGTACGTTTTTATTTGATAAGGTCATCATGAATCATGATTGTTTTATGCAAATGTTTATGTATATGTATGTATGTGTCTATGAATCTATGTCATTATCTCACAGGGTTATCAAGAACCATTCTGGTGGAGGGATGGTTGCTTATGCAGAAAAATGACATGAAGAGGTTCCTGGTCTTACGAGGAATCAATTGGGAAGAGTAGTCATGACAAATATATGAGGTCAATATCATGTGTTTATGAGTTGATATTATGTGATTATATTATGACTACGTTATGGACAGGTATGCCAAGTGATACATCATTGAAATGAAAGCAGTGTGATTTGCGACATGCTAGGATGAGTATGGATAAGACACTAGAAGTAAGGTTTCTTGGTAAGAATAGTGTGGTTTTGGATGCGTGGTACTATTGTTGTGCATATGTTGTATATGTTGTACATGGTTCATTTGTGATGTTGTGCGCATGAAGTAATTGTGCATATGTAGTGTGTGTATATGTTGTTTATGCAATATTATGTATAGGGTGTTAGTACAAATAGTGTTGTATGAATGTTTCATATTCAGTGCTAGGTATAGATGGTGCTATGTATGTGTTGGATATATGGCGTTGTGTACATATTGTACTGTGTGCATGATGGATATGCGTGTTGTATGCATATGGTGCTCTGCGCATGTTGGATATGCGATGTTGTGTACAGATGATGCTATGTAGATGTTGGATATGCAATGTTATGTACATATGGTGTTGTGTGCATGTTGTACATGTGGTGCTATGTGCATATGGTGTGGTGTGCATGATTGTAGAAGTGGTTTTGTGTGCATGTGGTGTTGTGTACATGTTGTACAAGTGGCATTGTGTGTAGGTGGTGTTGTGTACATGTCATGCATGTGGCATTGTGTACATGTGGGGTCGCCCATGTCATGCGTGTGGTACTGTGTACATGTGGTATTTTGTACATGTTGTACATTGGTGCAGTGTACATATGGCCTTGTGTACACTTTGTGCAGGTGGTATTGTGTACATGTCATGCATGTGGCATTGTGTACATGTGGTGTCGCTTACATGTCATGCGTGTGGTACTGTGTACATGTGGTATTTTGTACATGTTGTATGCTGGAGCAGTGTACATATGACATTGTGTAAACGTTGTGCAGGTGGTGTTGTGTACATAGATGTTATGCACACGTTGTGCAAGTGTTGCAATGTACAGGTGGTACTCTGTACATATGGTACTGGTGTAGATGCATGTATTGCATTGTGTTGTATGATGTGTGTAGTTGGATGTTTGTGATGCACACTATGTGTATGAGAACATGGTTGAGTAGAAGGCATTGGGTGTTTGTCGAGTGTGGCAACCGACCTGGAGTGCATATGGAGTAAAGACAAAGGTAGAAGCTAAGGATTGATGAAAGGATAAGTATCAACTTTTTATTTCATTTTTATTATGCATGTGATTTATGACTATGGTATATGATGACTATATGTGATATATGATTCTTATTTGTGATGGTTATGTGTTGTGGGGGAAAGTATCCAACTCGGAATGACCCTAACCCACTCTAAGGGTGACAGTTCCTTAGCAACAGCTGAAAGCAAAGCTATCTAAAGTTTCTTCTTTATGACATGCAAGAGATAAAAGGGAGAGATCCACTTACCGATGTCTTGCGCAAATGGTCGATCCAATATCCTTTGTTTGCCGCTTGCTCCCAGATCCAAGTCTTTTCACGGGCCCAAATACACGAGATCCTGCAACTAAGACAAGAAAAGGAAACTACAAGAGGCATGCATTCATAATCGATTCAAGGATTAGCATAAATCAAAGACGCAAGTAAGACAATACACCATTGAAACACATGCGAATATAAGAACCTCAAATGCTTTATTAATATATGGAAGTAAGGTTCAGGTGGTGATACAACCATGAGAGGTCCAATCCAGCATCACCTTCCCGACGGAGAGAAATCTCTTCTTCACCTCCCTCAAGCAATCACCCAATACTCACAACTGTAAACCAACAGCAATTCTTCGCACTAAATTCCGCCCTCTAGATCCCATGGGATGAGATCCTTATATAGAGTTTTGGAGTGAAGATAAGTCAGCTTGATGTGTGACTTGTTGTCCTCTTCAACTCCAGTTGTTCTTCAGTCCTTCACTCGGAGTTTCTACCTTCCACTTGGAGTTTTAGAAGCTCTTAACTCATCATTAGGCGAATCTTTTGATCAAGTGTCTTTTTGGAAGCTTCCTGGGCACTGGCACATTGAGAAAAAGATTCCTCCACATGTCAAAGTATGCCCAACGCAGGTAGCCTTTGTTGCACTTGCTATGCAGCGCAGGTACACCATAGAGCTTTTGACATTCAGCGCAGATGCTTAGTGGAGCAGCTGCTTTGATCCAGAATTGACCTGTTTTTGAGTGTTTTTCAGTGGAGAACTGATTTGCAGTGCTGTGGTTTGCTGACCTTGTTCCTCTAAGGGTAAGAACAACATGTTTAGGGACTTTGGATCCCTCAGATTATTGACATTTCATGCTCTATGCTGTAAGGCACAAAAATGTCTATAACAGTTGCTCCCTAAAGTATGAGGTCGTTTATCGGGTGAAATGCTTTATTAGGAGGATCCGAAGTTCATTCAATCGTCGGGAGGTGACCTGTAACAAAATACAATACAATACATTATCTTTTCATACTTTCTTTTCATGATCTAGCTGATGCGGGCATTTCCCATGCTCAGCTTTATAAATACATTTGCTGTACATAAACAGACGATCGTCTGATAATAGACTGATAATTCTCTGCTTTTAATTATCATCCTTTTAGTAGGATGATCATCTGCTGCACATGTCTATGTTTTTATCTCCTGAATATATATCGCAGCTCGGATGGATGAAACTAGATCCGGGGTCTTCAAACTTGTCCGATCTTCACTCTAGTACAAGTCGATCCATGTGAGAATTTCCTGAAGTCGAACATGGAAAGTCATCACTTGATTACCAGTCAATAATGTAAACTGTTAACAAGCGCGAGAGGAATCACCGATAATGATGATGACCCTCAAGGTACTGCAGCACAATTCACGTGGTGTGAATATAGGATATGACGTCGAACACCACGCAAAGTCTCCTGGTCGAAGGTCATTAATGTATACCTATCGCCGGGAGTGAGAAACTTGCCATTGAGGCATGCAAGCTTCAAAGTACTGAGGGGGTGTTCCTAGATCAACTTCTTGGATAATGAGATGATGTCGACAAGAAGTGATCTGTCAAAGGAGGGCCTTAATGAATCCCACATCAATGACACGGAACAGAGCTAGTGATGATGGTGAAAACGATCTGTGAAATATGCTTCAGGGTGGCGGTCATGGAAGGATGAAAGATGATGTACGGTAGTGGATGGGATCCGGTTGACACTTTCTGAATGACATCTCTTGAACATATAACGAAACTGATGTGATGGATCGGTAGCATTACCCCATGTATGGATGGTATGGCGAGACCATGGTGAAGGGACCGGTGAATGATAATAACCCAACCCGATATTTACGGAGGCAAAAGTGTCATGTTCAAGAGCGACTTGCTACCATTAGGCTTTGAGGTTCTTCCCAATTTTTCCCCAGTCATTTCTGACCAGTACCTCTTTATTTTTGTCAAGCTTGAGGAGGATAACATATGCTTGTTCTATAACCTGCCCTTCGGGCAAGCCCATCGCTATGTTTTAACGAGCCTAGTGATAGGGAAACTCGTTCTCGTCTAAAGACAAGTTTGTCGCTATCTAATATTTTTAACGAGCCCAGCGACAAAGACAACTCGGTCCTTTTCATTTTTAGAGAGTCTAAAAAGGGTACATAAAGTGGACTCCAGGGGTCCTTTTTCATCATCTAATCCCTTAAGTCCGAAAAAGTATAAAACAATACATAAGGGATGAATGTTCGATAGCTTTATCGAGCCGAACTAGACAAGCGCTCGATCTTTTTGTGCAATAATCCCTCAGGTCCAAAAAGATTAAAATCTAGAGGAGGGATAGCTCTTCCGGTCCTTTTAACGAGCTGGAAGGCCAAAACTCGGCAAACTTTTCATATTTTACGAGTCAGTGAAAAGAGCTCAAAGAAGACTCATATTTTGAGGAACGAGTGATAAACAGGGATAGCAGCAGATTCCAGGTACAGTTTGGAATTTTCCAATCACGACAGTATTACAAGGATGGCTAGGTGGAATCACTCTTCGTAGCTGTTCCTCAAAATAGGTAAACAATCAAGTGGATGTGAATGATCGGCCAAATGAAAAGTGGAGGTGACGGTGCACAAACACGACCAAGGCTTTTATGGCTGATGAATTTACGGTCTCAAATGGTTATTTACCGGTTCATTTTTTCTGTATGAGCTTGAACTCTGGAGGAAGCCTGCTCACATGCTTACGTTTATTTTTTAACGAGCATGAATTTTCGCATTAAAACTGCTCGGTTCTTGCGTTTATTTTTTAACGAGCATGAACTTTGCCAAAACTGCTCGTTTTTTTACCAGTCATAAAGTAGTAAGGTCTCTTGGAAGATTGCTATTTTTTAAGGAGCTTCATCTCCCTACGCTTTGCTCCATATCCTCTCTTTATGCAAGCTGGGTATCGGCCTATCCTATGGGTTAGAGGGGTTAGTCCTACCTAAAACTAAAAAGCCACCCGCGCTTGCATTCCAAGAGGTTTGCATGCCCCCAGGTGTAAGTCTAATTTCAAGGCTGCCCCTACTTTTCCGTCAAAAACCTTTGTTTTCAACAGGTGAGGCTTACCTCTTTCAGGTTACCCAAAGATTGTTCTGCTAATTCTTTCAAACATAAACTTTCTTCGGCGATGTCTATCATTAAGTTACACAAAGATGGTTACAATTTGTTGCAGCAATTGAATCCCTTTCTTTGGGGGCTGCCCCTACTTATCCTTTAAAACATTTGTTTTAATGGGTGAGGCTTGCCTTTTACCCAAAGATGGTTACTACTTGCTGTTGCAAATGGATCCCCTTCTTTGGCAGAGCCTACTTATTTAGACAAAGGTGAATGACGACGCTTCGCCACACACTTAACTTTAACAAAAGAATCCTTTTCCAGAACAACCCCATTCCTAACTGCCCCTTCCTCTGCATGAGAGCTCTTGCCGGCCCTACTGTTTTACGAAGATGAAGGGGGGGACGGGGTACGGACTAGTCATATTCTCCCGCGGAAATTCTACTTTACACCCAAGGTTTTTTCTGCCTCCAGAGCAGACCAGGATGCATGCCCCCTGGGTTCCGGCCTTCCTTTCCCGAATCACTCGCACTCATCAGGAAGAAGAACCGGAGGTAGAGACCTTTCTTGATCGAAAAGACCATTGAGGATAGGTATGTGACTACTTGCGATGCATGATCCCGGAAGTGAAAGTTGGTCTACGAGCTTGACCATTCTTCCTTCGTATGGAAAACACATTATTCGAAAGAGAGAGGAGACTATTGCTTCCATGCAATATATGTAGTCTCGTCCAAGGTGTAGGTTATAATCCAAGGGTCCTTGGACGACCATCAAATTCATCTTGACAGCCTTCCCTTTCAAGGTAATAGGCACATTAGGTAGAATCCCTAATGGTCGACTGGTTCCTTTGTCAAAACCCGAGAGACGCCTTGTCTCGGGCAAAAGCGCCGGGCAACCCAGTGCTTTCCAAGAAATAGAGGACAGGATACTCACAGATTCCCCTTCATCAATGATAGTTCCAGCCATCACCATTTTGTATATTTGGACTATAATTCTAAATGGTATACTGGCTGGCAACCGGGGTCTGCCTAGTTGGTTCCAATCAGAGGACACAACTAGGTTGCTTGGTAGTGGGACCGAATATACGGCCGGATATGATCCTGACGACGCTCCTTCCTGCGATAAAGGAGTGGGCACATTGCCCTGACGTTCATCAGAGTCGGTGTTGATGAAAAGAATCTGGACGGTGTCATCCTTACTCTCTTCGGTAGGGGTGTCAGCTGAAGATGAATCCTCAGTGACTGTGGTATTTGAAGATGAAACTTCTGAAGGGAGAACCGGGTCAACTGCCGTTTCGACCTTTGGACTTTCGTCCGGTCCGGATTCAGTAGGTTCACTTTCAGTGACTGACACTTCAGCTGGCCCTATGAGCGGGGCAGCTGTATTTTCGACCAACGAAGGACTTGGCACGAGTTTTTGGTATCCAGGAGGAAGTAGCAACGGTGCAACCGGTTGATCTTCCAAAACTCTCTTTGCTTCGTCTAAAAAGGGACAACGGCGAAGGGTGTGATTGCCTTCACACAGTTCGCAGGGGAATCTCATTCCCCTTCGTCGTCTAGGACCTTCACTTTCGCTGGTTGACGGTAAGCATTCAACCTGGTTGTCAGAGGTTGACGCTTCCGAACTGTGCAAACGAGGGGACCAGTCCCTTAGTATCTGGGGAATACTGGGACAATCACTGTGGAAGTGGTCTCCTCTACATATGACACATGGCGATTTGGGCCCGGTCCGTGCTGTGTGTGGATTTTCGTTAGATGCCTTTTTCTTGCCCCCAGGCGCCTTTGGCTCCTTTTGCTTCTTTTCTTTCTTCTTCTTTTCCTTCTTCTTCTCTATGGGAGCTCCACTTTTGGCAGCTTGACCTTTCGAAGAAGGAGGATCGGAGGAAGGCGTATAAGACGTGGAAGGTTGGAGGGTAACTCTAGACTGGTCTAACTGTTGACTCGACTATTCAGGAACCGTGGTGGTCTGAACTATAGCGGTTGAGAATAGCCAAACTGGCAGGCCAATTGTCAGTCCTGGAAGCGACAATGTGGCCATGTGGGGCGCACCAACTTCTCCCCAAGAGGAGAAAGGGCTAGGGGTCCCATGCTGTGGAATCCCTTGGTTGGTGTGTTCCATGTTCTCAACCTTAAGATCAACATAGGAATTAGGGGTAATTATGTTCCGTTTAAGATGAATTTTATATGACGACGCTTTAGACACAACTTGCTTTTTCACTTTTTAAGAGTCAAGAAAAAGCTAAAGATGACTCTAGTCTCCTTCGATGTATTAACGAGCCCAAAGTGACAAATGCTCGGATGGACTTTTTCAGTTATAGAGTTTGAAAAAGGCCAAAAGAAACTACTCTGGAGTTCTAGGCAAGGGTGTGCCAAACCTTTCGCGAAACCACAGAATACGTTTTACGGTACGAGTGGTCGATCTTCGTGAATGCTGTGTTCACTGCATCGCGATCAGTAGGGCGGCCGACACGGCTTCCTATGGATAAAGGCTTTGTTCCTATAGGGGTCCCCCAATATACGCGACGATACGCGGGGGCACAAGTCCGTATTAGTGCTATCGTCCCTCAGGAGGAATCACCCACCTTCGTAGAGATCGACAGTCACTATGTTTAAAGACGCCGGTTCACGTCTCTACCTAGACCTCTACTGTGTTTCGTTATGTTTCAAAGTGTTGTTAGATAAATTCAGTTCTTTTTAGGTTGATCTTGCTTAGCAGTTTGCCTTTATGGGTCACCACGTGATGTATGATACAACTCCTAAATGCAGTCTAAGAATGATAAGCAAGCTTTTTCAATTCTTTCAACTTATGAAAATCTTAACTACTGAAGGAAAATAAAGACATCATCTTTTCAAACAGATCATAGAGCACACACTGATGCACTTTTCCTAAATCGACATGCAAACTGTCAAAATGCACATGCACAATGCAATTATTTCTTTTCTTCTTCCTTAATGTTGATGTATTACAAAAAGAAAGCTGTTGTATAATTTCGAATTCAATTTCAAGCGAAAGCAAACAAGTTTTGTCCAATATTCAAAAGAACACCTTAAGATTCACTCATTTCGTCACAAGAAATACTGAAATTCAAACCATATAAAGAAAGCAAATGCTCAAGCAGCTATGAACAACAATAAACTAGCTCTTAGAATCACAATGACACTTTCTCATAGGTCTAGATCCAAGAGGTCATAGCAAGACTAGTTCACTTTCGCTATGGGAAACTGTGAATGACAGCAAGAAATACAATAAGAACAATCACGGTTTCTTCATACAACTGAGGCGGAATGAAGGCAAAGAGAAGTGGTTTCAGCTGGGTATACAGGTTGACAACAGGCTGCAAAAACAATACTGAAAACTGGGCAACAGACAGTGGGGAATCCCAGTTGCACAAGGCAAAACTGGATCAGCGCAGGTGCTGCACTGTCAATCTGAGATGTAGCGCAGGTAGCCCCTTCGGGACCTGCGTTGCAGTGCAGGTAGCCTTTGTTGCAGCTGCACTGAAGAGACAACTCTCGTCTCTCTCAGATTCCGGGCCACAGTTTGCTCAAAAATCAATGGTTTTTGGCCAAATCAGAGGCTGTCAGTCAAGTATACACAAGAGGATGATTAAAGGAAGATGAACACTATCACAAAGAGCTAAAAAGAGTCCTTGTGGATCAGCTCTTCAAATCATAAACATGCCCGGCACTGGGCTAGAGTAGCTGCCCTCTACTTTGCATTCGAAGGACTCGAATGCAGTTCAATTCGGTACTCTCTTGTTTAAGAAATGAATAGCAAGAAACACAAGCTACCAACAAGACACGATCCCCAGCGGAGTCGCCAGTCTGTTGTGGGGGAAAGTATCCAACTCGGAATGACCCTAACCCACTCTAAGGGTGACAGTTCCTTAGCAACAGCTGAAAGCAAAGCTATCTAAAGTTTCTTCTTTATGACATGCAAGAGATAAAAGGGAGAGATCCACTTACCGTTGTCTTGCGCAAATGGTCGATCCAATCTCCTTTGTTTGCCGCTTTCTCCCAGATCCAAGTCTTTTCACGGGCCCAGCTACACGAGATCCTGCAACTAGGACAGGAAAAGGAAACTACAAGAGGCATGCATTCATAATC
Organism: Pinus tabuliformis; assembly: GCA_031772625.1. Taxonomy (NCBI): domain Eukaryota; kingdom Viridiplantae; phylum Streptophyta; class Pinopsida; order Pinales; family Pinaceae; genus Pinus; species Pinus tabuliformis. Next base: position 660,258,373 of record CM062810.1, on the reverse strand, counting down.
GATTCAAGGATTAGCATAAATCAAAGACGCAAGTAAGACAATACACCATTGAAACACATGCGAATAGAAGAACCTCAAATGCTTTATTAATATATGGAAGTAAGGTTCAGGCGGTGATACAACCATGAGAGGTCCAATCCAGCATCACCTTCCCGACGGAGAGAAATCTCTTCTTCACCTCCCTCAAGCAATCACCCAATACTCACAACTGTAAACCAACAGCAATTCTTCGCACTAAATTCCGCCCTCTAGATCCCATGGGATGAGATCCTTATATAGAGTTTTGGAGTGAAGATAAGTCAGCTTGATGTGTGACTTGTTGTCCTCTTCAACTCCAGTTGTTCTTCAGCCCTTCACTCGGAGTTTCTACTTTCCACTTGGAGTTTTAGAAGCTCTTAACTCATCATTAGGCGAATCTTTTGATCAAGTGTCTTTTTGGAAGATTCCTGGGCACTGGCACATTGAGAAAAAGATTCCTCCACATGTCAAAGTACGCCCAACGCAGGTAGCCTTTGTTGCACTTGCTATGCAGCGTAGGTACACCATAGAGCTTTTGACATTCAGCGCAGATGCTTAGTGGAGCAGCTGCTTTGATCCAGAATTGCCCTGTTTTTGAGTGTTTTTCAGTGGAGAACTGATTTGCAGTGCTGTGGTTTGCTGACCTTGTTCCTCTAAGGGTAAGAACAACATGTTTAGGGACTTTGGATCCCTCAGATTATTGACATTTCATGCTCTATGCTGTAAGGCACAAAAATGTCTATAACATTATGATGGTTGCGTTTTGAGCTAACCTGATGTGATATTTTTATACATGTTGATTTGGTCAAAGATGTTAGTTTGACTTGTTGTGACAGGAAGTGAACAAAATTGCAAGTGAACCTTATTGATGAATTACCAATGAGGTATGCTTTGAGGTTATTTCATTTTATTTGAATCTAATGAAACGTATGTGCTTGGAACATGAATGCATGAACATGCTCGGTTGGGTGTTCGAAATCGACTGCAAGAATTGGCAATAGCAACAAAGGAAATTGGAACATGTAGCAATATGGTGGTAGAGTACTTCATGAGTAGGTCCATTGTGGGGCACTAGTATCCAATAACTTCCATTGATTTCCATGAGTGTGCTATGACCGGTATGATGGTTTTGAGGTAGGTATATGCCTTAGTTTTATATTTTTTGATATGAGGAATCCTTTCCAAGGAATGGATCGCCTGGGTTAGGGGATTTTGGGGAACTTGGAAGGTGAGTAACTACACAGAAGGTGGTCATTAGATTTCTCGGGGGACTGTACAACAAAGAAGGGAAGGTGGTGAATATATTTGTTTTGGTCATGATCATTTCTAGATGGAATCATATGCACTATTCATTGAGAGGACAAGTGGCATTGGATGTAGCGTTGGACATTGGATACATATTTGACTTTGCAGTGGATTTTGGACTTCTTGGGAAGGAGGTGAATCCTGGCATTACTTTGAGGGTGGAGGTGTGAGCCTCTGGATTCCATTGTTGCGGATGAAAACATTGTGTCCTTTATCTGCTGGTTTAGAAAATATGCATATGCGGTTATTACAAATATCGTAATGAGTTGTGTTATAAAGCTCCAGTATGCAGTATGGCTGTTATCCGATCATGTTGTCATGATGTTCTACTTTTGAGTAGGACACTTATTCCAATTTGAATTTTGGGTAGGACATCCTAGGGGGGTGTTCATTTGGTTGTTTATGGCTAAGGAAATTGGCAAAGGAATTGAGTAAGGCTTTGGAAAGGCAAAATGATATTTTTGGCACATTTATTTATGGAAATAATGGAAATTACAAGAAAAGGAAGGTGACAAGTCACATGTTGCATGTGAGGAGGAAATTGAAGAACAATAATGGAAAATGAAGAAAATAAAGGCCTCATTCATAAAAAGGCTTCTAAGGATCAATTGGTAGCATTCATTAGTTGATTTTTGGAGCTCTCTCATTATTATCTCTCTCTTATACTCTTGGATACTTAGAGTTCTGTTGGAGCATTTTAGCATTGAAGCAAGAAAGGCAAAGAAGGCAAGAGGAAGCAAAGATCAAGCAGTGAAAGGCAGGATCAAGTAGCTACAATAGGATTCATTACAGGTATCGACTTGCATGTGTATTTTTCTTGCTAGATTTGGCATGCATGGTATTGCATGTGGTTCTTTTATATCATGGCATGGGTTTTGCTAGGTGTAATAGTGTTTTTAGCCTAGCCTTGCCATTTCTGGATAGCCATGGTGTGATGGGGTTCTCATGTTTTAGTGAGGTGGATTACTAAATGTATTCAAAGTTAAGGGGTGGATCTCTGAATGATGGATCACATGGCTTAATGGTCCCTTAACTAGACTATGGATAACTATAAAGCCACTAACCTAGTGATCCCTGACCTAGACTGTGGGTTGTGGCAAAGCCGGGATTATGTTACCTTGGTGGGACTATGAATCCTTTCCGATGAATGGAAGGATATGCGATAAATCCAAGAGGTGGTTGCTCTCTGTTGGGCCTAGTAATCCTGGGTTTGGGATATGTGGTAAAGCCTAGAGAGTGGGTCTCATTTTATGGCCTAGTGATCTAGGTTTGGATTGCGGTAAAGCCTGAGAGACTAGGAGAAAGGATTCCTCATGGTGTAGGTGGAGAAATTTGGTGGCATCCATGCTTGTTTGGCCTAGTGATCGAATGGAGATCACAAAAACACTTATTGTGATGTGTTCATTTTACTGGCCTAGTGATCTGGGATGTATTACAGTAAAGCATGGGTTCTATTGATGAGGGTGAGGTGGTTTAGCCTTGGTATGCCTTAATTGGTTCTTTTGGTTTGAGTTCCACATTCATGATTGGGATATGGAATGGTGGTGAATGGCTAAAGAGAGATTTGGCTCAACCTCTATGGTAAGGTGGAACGTGGTAGTCCCATCTCCAATTGTTTCATTGCATTCATGAATGAGAAATTCATTCCCTTGATTTTCATGTGTAAATGTACTAATGTATATGTGGATTTTGATGGCTGATATGTTTATGGTATTTATGTTCCTATTATGCAGGTTATATGTATATTTTTTGACAATAGCTGTGTGTGGATCTCAATATGTTTTTACTTATAGATGAATAGATAATGTGTATATGACCTAATAGATGATAATGCAGAAAATGACAAGCAAGCCTATGAGAGTGACTTTAGGTTGATGGTCACTCCCTTACCCATAGCATGAGAGTGACTATGGCCTAAGAGATCTAGAACAACAGTGGGACTCAGGGACATGTTGTCTGAGTCACGAACATGTCTCCTGAGGGTTTTGTTGTAGATGTTGGATGAATATGTGTGATGTTTCCGTCGATTAAACTTCATTAAGGTCACATAGGAGGTCGAATCTAATCATTGTAGCCTCTCATCTCATGTTTACCCCTGTTGGCATGGTTACTTGGGTGGATATGGGAGGAGGGTGTTACAAAGTGGTATCAGAGCATGGTTCAACTCTTAGACTGGATGGGCAGCGTGTGTTGGTCATACATGCATGTCAGTTGCATGTGTGTCTCTTACACTTGCATTTCGTGTGCTTGTTGCATTTTCTTGCTGATTGATTATGGTTGTAGTATGGTTATCATGGAGAATTTCATATTGATTTTGTGGAATGCATCCTTATGAGTATATGACCAGTTACATATTGTTGTATGTTGCTTACATGTTGTTGTATGTCACTTGATTACTTCCTTGTATGTTAGGTTGCATTCTTATATGTTTTATTACATGTATCAGTCTTGTAGGTTTGTTACAAGTATTGATCGCTTATGCTCGACTACATGTGTTCATGCGTATCTGTAGTTAATTATGCATCGCTTATGCATGTTGATGGTTACATGTGGCAATGTGTACAATGGAGTAATGGTTGTTGTCATGCATGAGGTCATGGTTTGTGAAGTTGATATGGTCATGCATTTATGACTGGACTCTAGCTGGAATGATGTCTATATGGTTTGGTACTCATGTGGTATATGTCCATATGCAGTTGTTATGAATGTATACTCTTAGTTATAGTATGCATGATTAGTAGGTAAAAATGCCTTGTGAAGTCATTGTATGAAAAATTTTGGTCATCATGGTGCTATTGGTTGTTATGATGTTAATATGTTGGTTTATATAGAGTAGGATATGAAGATCATCATAATGAGGTTGCAACATTGGACTCTGGGGTAAGAGAAGATCGTCATACAGGTATTGTATATTTGGAAAGAAGGTATATGTCTCATGGATTGTTATATGCATTAGGTTTATATACAATAGGTTTATGTACATGTCTTTTGATGTTATGGCTATATTCATGATAGACGTTAGTTCATTAATTGTTAGGCCCCTATACTACTAGTGTAACCCCTTATTGTTATTAGTACAACCCACTTATTATATTGATGTACCCATGTAGTTCCCATATTGTTACTATTGTGCCCCATAGAAGCCCACTATTGTTATTATTGTTCCCTTACATTATTATTGTTATGTTGGCTCTGATTATGTTATAACCCCTTAGACTCCTATATATAGAAATGAGGTATTTTCATTTGTATTATACAAGAATTGTTCATTTATGTAATGTAAAGGAGGTTTCCCCCTCGAAGATGCTTAATTCTAAGGCGTTGATCTATCTTTTCTATCTTTTCTTGAGCTGGTTTCATAACATTTGGTATCAGAGCTTTGGATTCTAGGGTTTCGCTGCTCCAAACAGGTCATCGTGGCATTGTCACTATAAATTTTTGTCTGTGACGTTTTAGAAGTCGCAAAAAAAACCCATTTGAGAAGAAATCGCGATGAACCTCGAGTCCAAATTTCAGAGATTTTCGCGCGATATTTGCGGAGATATGAGCTGAGGAAGTTGGTCTTTTTGCAGACTCCTGAATTACATTCAAAACAGGTGACCTGGGGAAAATCACCATAACTTTCTCTCTGGGGATCAGATTGAAATTTTGTAAGAAGGTACAGAAAGAGGTCGGACTGTAGTTTATTGTATGCATTTTTCATATTCAAAGGTTGAAACAGTGACTCGTGGCACGTCGTACAAGTTCGCTCTACTGAACTAGTCTATAATCAAGTCACTGTGGGAGATTTCGCATAACTCTTCCTTGGAGAATCCAATTTGGGTTAGACTTGTGGCATTGGAAAGAGGACACATAGGGCTACTACAGATCACAATTTCAGAACTTAAAGATCCAAAAGTACAGAGTTAGAGTCATTTCAAGATCGAGCTCCTAAAATCAAGAAAAAACAAGATGAGGAAGTTTGATGGCAAGGATCTGGTAAATTGGATACTTCAGATGGAGCAATATTTTGATCTACATGGTGTACAACTGTTACAAAATGTACGTATTTCATCTTCATATTGAGAACCAGATCAATTTTTGTTGTATGAAGGGCTTTGTTCTCGTAAACAACTTGTTACGTGGTCAATTTTCACGGAGGAAATGATAGCACATTATGAGGATACAAAGAGCAACACCTTCTTTAGAGCAACACCACAACAATTGGAAAGAGTAAAAGGTCTTTGTGACATATTGGAAAGAAAAATTATGGAAACCAGGGAGCATACCCCCCACAACTATAAAGATGGAAGTGTTGTTTCTCCTAGCCTTCCACAACCTACAAGGGTTACACCACAACAATTGGAAGAAAAAAGAGCAAAAGGGCTTTGTTACAGTTGTGATAGCAAATACACTAAAGGTCATAAGTGTGTTGAGAATAAATTATTCTACATAGATTGTGAAGAGGAAGAAGAAAAGGAGCAAGAAAGGTCAAAAGAAGAAGATATACGTCAGGACCCCACCCCAGAGAAAGAAGAAATGAATCAGACCATATCTTGTAAAGCATTGGCAAGAATTACCACTCCTCAAACTCTCAAGATAGAAATACATATGAAGAAGAAAAAGGTGAAAGAAGTGAAAGATCACATCGATAAAGAAGAAATGAATCCAACCATATCTTGTAATTCATTGGTCGAAATTACCACTCCTCAAACTATCAAGATAGAAGGACATATCAAGAAGAAAAATGTTCAAGAAGTGAAAGATCACATCGAGCATCAAGAAATGACTCTGACCATATATTGTAAAGGATTGCAAGAAATTACCACTCCTCAAACTCCAGAGACAGAAGGACATATCAAGAAGAAAAAGGTTCAAGCAGTGAAAGATCACATTGAGCATCAACAACAAGTTCTCCAAATTTTAAAGGATAACGCCACTTCGGTGCAAAATCAAACGAAACAACAAGTAGATCAACATCGTAGTGAAAAATGTTTTGATGTAGGTGATTGGGTATTTTTACTGCTACATCTCAAGCAAGTTATTTATGAGAAGGAAATGTTGGCAATACTACATGCACTTAAAAAATGGCGACCTTACCGAATGGGAAGACTCTTCAAGGATGAGGATGTGAAAGCATTGTTTTGTGCTATTTCTATTATCCAACCAGATTGGATAAATGAAGCAAGGGATGAATGGAAGAAGGACGAAGAAGTATGGCCACTTATTCAAAAGTACCAAAAGATTCCAATTCAAACAATATTGCTAGAAATTGAAGAGGAAGGAAAACTCATATTGGAACCTGGAGCAGTCACAGAAACAAGAACCCGACAACTACGAAATCGATCAATTTCAGAGTATCTCATCAGGTGGAAGAACTTACCTGTTGAAGATTCCACATGGGAGGACAAGAATTTTATACAAAAGCATCAAGAACTACTCAAGCATTGAGGACAACGCTTTTTGAAGGAGAGGGGCATGTTAGGCCCCTATACTACTAGTGTAACCCCTTATTGTTATTAGTACAACCCACTTATTATATTGATGTACCCATGTAGTGCCCATATTGTTACTATTGTGCCCATAGAAGCCCACTATTGTTATTATTGTGCCCTTACATTATTATTGTTATGTCGGCTCTGATTATGTTATAACCCCTTAGACTCCTATATATAGAAAGGAGGTCTTTTCATTTGTATTATCCAAGAATTGTTCATTTATGTAATGTAAAGGAGGTTGCCCCCTCAAAGAGGCTAAATTCTAAGGCGTTGATCTATATTTTCTATCTTTTCTTGAGTTGGTTTCATAACATTAATGTAGTCATATGCACATGAGTCGAATAGTCAAGAATGATGGTAACTTGTGGTTGTATATTGTTATTGTTGTTTTATGTTATATAGCTTGATGATTAGGTTATATGTTGATGATGAGCGTGATATATAGCTTATTGTTGTTATATGCTATTAACTTGATGATTAGGGTTATTTCATTGAGATGTTGACGTTGTAATTTGGATTGGTCATATGCGTGATGGTTATATTCATTGCATTGAATATCTTGATGTTATATGTATTGTGTTAACCTAGTTTTACCTATGCAAATGTTTATGGTTGTGATATTAAGGTATGAGCCGAGATATTTGTGATATGGTGTTGTACTAATCTAAAATGATCGTACATTTGTGATTGTTATGCATGAACGACAAATACTTATGAGCTTATGATGTGAACATGTTTGTTAGTTATTGTTATGGATATCATGATTTTATGTTTGAGTTGATATGTTGTGAAGTTTCATCATGGTAACTTGGATTGATTGTGCAGACAAGATTGCCTCCCCTGAGATACATTAAGGTATGAGTTTTCTTATGTCGTATACTTGGTACTTGACTGTTTGATTATGTTGTCTAGTTGATTTATTTAACATAGTATGGTTGCAAGTTGGTTGAATGTTTGATGAATTGCATAATATGAGTATGTGTTCAAATGATCTTGTTTTAAGATGGTTGTACTTATACATATGTGTTGAGACAATTGATATGTACTCGAGTGTAATAGGTGACAGTTGTAGTGTTATGTCTAATGACTATGAGTTGACTATGGATTATGACATGATTGTTATTCTTGGTAAAGATTAATTTAAAATTGATAGATATTACTGTCTTGATATTTGGAACATGTGGTTGAGGTGTGTGAGAAGTTGCAGTAAACATGCTTGGTATTAACGTGACAAGGTAATATTTGATGTATTTATATAACTAACAATTGAGTGACGTGACAGTACATAGTAAGCCTCAGTTTCAACAAGGTAAAATGATAAAAGAAAGGAATTGGGCAAGAATCCATTTGGCTATGTTTGGAAACCCTAATTACAAATGAAAGAGTGCCTTGCATACAAGGAGTCTTTTTAACCATGATTTTGTCTGACATTATGTGGATATGTGTTATAGTCACGAACATGTACTTAACAAGTATATTATTCAGTCTCTAGCTACAGGAGGATTTGTCAAGGGAATTGGAGTCCCTTGGGAGATGGCGTGGATGTGTTCGACTGCAAGCAATGTGCCTTGCACAACAAGGTAACGTAACCAGTGTATTGTTATGTTTATTTATGCACTGACAGTTATGTGTTTATGGAAATATGATGTAGGGGATTGCATGGAAAAGAGATTTCCATGAAATATTGAAGAAGGATCGGGTTGAGCATTCCTTGGGAACCATGGGGATTGAGTCATGGTGTCTGTTGTTAGTCATATGCTTTCGGTCTTTTTTGATTGTTACGCTTGATTTTAGATTTTGATTGTGTCTAGTGCATAGTTATGCCAATTGGGTTGTGGTGTCGTTAATGGTTTCATGGTTTCCTTCTTGGTTGTTTATTGTATTGCCTTTTTTGTTTTGAGTCTTGGGAGTTGGTTTGCGAAAGAGGTAAGTTGATGGAGCATGGGGAGAGTTCTGTGGAACCCAATAGGTCATGTAAGAACTCAGATGAAGCTATGTGCATGAGTAACTACAACGGAAGGTAAGACTATGACAGTCGGTTGTACTGGTTGGGTCCATTGTGGTAAATAGATGATGGTTGTACAAACATGAGAAAGGTAACCAAAATGGTAAAGTAAATGGACTTGAGATGTCGGATGGATTGACTAAGTTGGGAACGGTGGTTCTCAATGTTGTACATGAATAAAGGAAGTTCTCTTAACCTTGACCTTGATATCTAGTATTTATGTTGTGATCATGATTGATTTATGCTAATGATCATACGCATATATGTATGTATGTGCATTTTTATCAGAGAGGGTCATCATGGATCATGATTGTTTTATGATAATGTTTATGTATATGTATGTGTGTGTCTATGTGTCTATGTCACTATCGGGTGTGGTTATTAGGAATCATTCTGGTGGAGGAATGACTGCTTACGTAGAAAAATGACATGAAGAGGTTCTTGTTCTTATGAGGAATCAATTGGGAAGAGTAGTCATGACAAATATATGAGGTTAGTATCATGTGGTTATGAGTTGATATTATGTGATTATATTATGACTATGTTATGGACAGGTATGCCAAGGGATACATCAACAAAATGAAAGCAGTGTGGTCTACGACATGCTAGGATAAGCATGGATAAGACACTAGAAGTAAGGTTTCTTGGTAAGAACAATGTGGTTTTGGATGTGTGGTACTACTTTTGTGCATATGTTGTATATTATGCTTTACATGTTTCATTTGTGATGTTGTGTGCATCCAATATTGTGCATATGTAGTGTGTGTACATGTTGTTTATGAAATATTATGTACATGGTGTTAGTACAAATAGTGTTGTAAGAATGTTTCATATTCAGTGCTAGGTATAGATGGTGCTATGTACATGTTGGATATACAGTGTTGTCTACATATTGTACTGCGTGTATGATGGATATGTGGTGTTCTATGCATATGGTGCTCTATGTGTGTTGGATATGTGGTGTTGTGTACAGATGATGTTATGTACATGTTGGATATGTAGTGCTATGTACATGTGGTGTTACGTGCATATTGTACATGTGGTGCTATGTACATATGTTGTGGTGTGCATGATTGTACAAGTGGTGTTGTGTGCATATGGTGTTGTTTACATGTTGTACAAGTGGCATTGTGTGTAGGTGGGGTTATGTACATTTCGTGCATGTGGCGTTGTGTAGATGTGGTGACGCGTACATGTCGTGCGTGTGGTATTGTGTACACGTTGTACAATGGTGCAATGTACATATTGTGTTGTGTACACGTTCTGCAAGTGGTGTCATGCACTTGTGATGTTATGCACACATGGTGCATGTGTTGCAGTGTATAGGTGGTATTGTGTACATGTGGTACATATGGTACTGGTGTAGATGCATGTATTGCATGTTGTTGTATGACGTGTGTAGTTGTATGTGTGTATGTGCACATGGTTGAAGAGAAGGCGCTGGGTGTTTTTCAGGTGTGGCAACTGATCTTGAGTGCATACGACATAAAGACAAAGGTAGAAGCTAATGATTGATGAAAGGATAAGTATCAACATTTTATTTTATTTTTATTATGCACATGATTTATGACTATGGAATATGATGATTATATGTGATCTATGATTCTAATTTATGATGGTTACATGTTGATTTATGATGGTTGTGTTTTGAGCTAACCTTAAGTGATATTTTTATACATGTTGATTTGGTCAAAGACGTTAGTTTGATTTCTTGTGACAGGAAGCGAACAAGATTGCACGTGTACTTTATTGTCAAACTACTAATGAGGTAGGATTTGAGGTTATTTCAATTGATTTGAATCTAATGGAACTTATGTGCTTGGAACATGAATGCATGAACATGCCCAGTTGGGTGGTCGAAATCGACTGCAAGACTTTGCAGTAGTAGCAAAAGAAATTGGAACATGCAACAATGTGTTGGTAGAGTACTTCATGAGAAGGGCCATTATGGGGCACTAATATCCAATAGTGTCCATTGATTTCCATGAGCATGCTATGACCGGTATGATGGTTTTGAGGTAGGTATATTTTCTTGGTTTTGTATCTTTCGATGCGAGGAATCCTTGCCAAGGGATGGTGTTGTTGGGAAAAGTATCCAATTCGGAATGCCCCTATCCCACTCTAATATGTGATAGTGCCTTAGCAACAAACGAGGTAAACTAATTGAGTATTCTTCTTTATGAAATGTAAACGAGGAAGAAGGATCTAACTAACCTGTGTCTTCCGCTAGTTTGTCGATCCAAATCACTCCTCTCTTCAGTAGCTCCCAGCTTCTTGCTCCTTCACCGGCCCAACTTCACCGAATTCCTGCAAGATCACAAGAGAGAGAAACTACACGAAGATACAGATATACATTCATAAAAAGCTCAAGATCAGATTAAGCTAAACATGTAAGCATAACAAAACATCATTGGTACACAGCATGTAGGAGAAACTCAAATAGTTTATTGATATGATAATAAAGTCCAAGAGGAGATACAACCAAGTGAGTTCCGATCCAGCATCTACCTCCCAGCAAAGGAATCCCTTCCTCTCCTCCAACAAAGCATAAATCACCCAATGTACTAATCTCAATCTCAAACCAACAGCAATTCTCTGCAAAGTACAAAATTCCAGCCTCCTGAACCTCTGGGTGAGAGATCCATATATATATGTAAGCAGAGAGGATGAGTCAGCTTATGTTTTGACTTGTGGCTTCTCTCTGTCAGTTCTTGTTTCCACTTGGAGGTTGAGAGCCTCTTACTCATCACTAGTCGAATTCATTGAGGCAAGTGTCATTGGAGAAGATTCTGGAAGCTTCCAGGGTCTTTCCACCTCGTTGAATGAGCTTGCCATTTGTCATTTCCCGCTCAGCGCACCCTGGTAGTGCTTCCACCTACGTTGCAGTGCACCTAGCCAGTGTAGTCTCTGCATTTCAACGCAGGCAGCTAGTGGAGCCTCTGAATTGATCCTGAATTGACTATTTCTGAGTGGTTTTTGGTGGAGAACTTCTGGGAGAAGCTGTCATTGGTTGACCTTGTTCCTTTAGGAGCTGTAACAACATCTTTAGGGACTTTGGATCCCTTGAATTATGGACATTTCATGCTTATAGCTGTAAGGCACAAAAATGTCTATAACAGTTGCCCCCTAAAGTATGAGGCCGTTTATCGGGTGAAATGCTTTATTAGGAGGATCCGAAGTTCATTCAATGCTGGGAGGAGACCTGTAATAAGATACAATACAATACATTATTTTTCATACTGTTTTCATGATCTAGATGAGGCGGGCATTCCCATGCTCAGCTTTATAAATTCATTGTTGTGTACATAGGACAGACAATTGTCTGATGATAGACTGATGATCCTGCTGAAATCATCATCCCTTGGTAGGACGATTGTCTGTGCTGCAATGCTGTACATGTCAATGTCTTTATTTTTCCTGAATATATATTGCAACCCGGATGGATGAAACTAGATCCGGGGTCTTCAAAATCGTTCGATCTTCACTCTAAGTACAAGTCGATCCATGTGAGAGATGTTCTGAAGTCGAACATGGAAAGACATCGCTTGATTACCGGTCAATGAGGTAAACCGTTAACAAGCGCGAGAGGAATCACCGATAATGATAATGACCCTCAAGGTACTACAGTACAATTCACGTGGTGTGAATAAAGGACTTGGCGTCGAACACCACGCAAAATCTTTCGGTCGAAGGTCATTGATGTATACCTGTCGCCGGAAGTGAGAAACTTGCCATTGAGGCATGCAAGCTTCAAAGTACTGAAGGGGGTGTTCCTAGATCAACTTCTTGGATAATGAGTTGATGTCGACAAGAAGCGATCCGTCAAAGGAGGGCATTGATGTATCCCACATCAGTGACACGGAACGGAGCAAATGATTTTGATGGAGGTGAAAACGATCTGATGATATATGGTTCAGGGTGGCGGTCATGAAAAGAATGAAGGATAATGTATGGTAGTGGATGGGGCACGGTTGAATTCTCTGGATGACTTCTCTTGAACATATCGACGACACTTATGTGATGGATTGGTAGAATTTACCCCAAAGATGGATGGTATGGCGAGACCATGGCGATGTGACCGGTGAATGAAACAACCCAACCCGACTCAGGCACGGAGTGGAAGTGTCATGTTCAAGAGCGACTTGCTACCAATAAAGTTCTTTGAGTTTCTTCCCAATTTTTCCCCAGTCATTGCTGACCAGTACCTCTTTATTTTTGTCAAGCTTGAGGAGGATAACATATGCTTGTTCTATAATTTTCCCTTCGGGCAAACCCATCGCTATGTTTTAACGAGCCTAGCGATAGTGAAACTCGTTCTCGTCTAAAGACAAGTTTGTCGCTATTTAATGTTTTTAACGAGTCTAACGACAAAGATAACTCGGTCCTTTTCATTTTTAGAGAGTCTAAAAAGGTACGTAAATTCAACTCCGAAAGTCCTTTTTCGTCATCTAATCCCTTAAGTCCGAAAAAGTATAAAACAATACAGAAGGGATGCATTTTCGATCGTTTTTACGAGCCGAACAAAACAAGCGCTCGATCTTTTTGTGCAATAATCCCTCAGGTCCAAAAAGATTAAAATCTAGAGGAGGGATAGCACTTCCGGTCACTTTAACGAGCTGGAAGGCCAAAACTCGGCAATCTTTTCATATTTTACGAGTCAGATGAAAAGAGCTTAAAGAAGACTCGTCTTTTGAGGAATGAGTGATAAAACGGGTTAGCAGTTGATTCTAGGTAAGGGTTGGAATTTTCGAATCATGACAGTGTCACAAGGATGGCTAGTGAAATCACTCTTCGCAGCTGTTCCTCAAAATGGGTAAACAATCATATGGAGGTGAATGATCGGCCAATGGAAAAGTGGAGGTGACGGTGCAAACACGACCAAGGCTTTAATGGCTGATAATGTTACGTTCACGGTGGTTATTTACCGGAGGGTAGTTCATTTTTTAACGAGCTTAAACGCGGAAAAACACTGCTCGGCCTTATGTTTATTTTTTAACGAGCATGAACTATGTGCTAAAATTGCTCGATCTTATGTTTATTTTTTAACGAGCATGAACTATGTGCTAAAACTGCTCGATATTCCAGTCATATGATAAGAATGTCTCATGTAAGATGCCATTTTTTATGGAGCTTGCGCCTTACCAAAGCTATGCCCCGCATCCTTTCTTTATGCAAGTTCGGGAACGACTAATCCTACGAGTTTAAAGGGTTAGACCTACAGGTTTAAAGGGAGGACCTAAAATTTTAAAAAATAAATAGCCACCCCTTGCTTGCACTCAAAAAGGTTTGCATGCCCCCAGGCATAAAGTACGATTTCAAGGTTACCCCTTCTTAGTCCAATAAAACATTTGTTTTATCGGGAGAGGCCTACCTCTTTCAGGTTACCCAAAGGTTGTTCTATTAATCTTTCAAACAAACACTTCTTCGGCGATGTCCACCAAGATAGACAACGGTGAGTGACAACGAGCGCCAAACACATAACTTTGACAAAAGAATCTTATTCTAGAATAACCCCTCTTCCAAGACAGACAGGGTACAGACTAGTCATATTCTCCCGCGAAAACCTACCCTATACCCAAATTTTTCCTGCCGAAGCAGACCAGGACGCATGCCCCTTGGGTTCCAGTCATATCCTTCCGAATTACTCACACTCATCGGGAGGACGGATCGTGGGTTGAGACATTTCTTGCGTGAAGAGACCATTTAGGGACGGTATATGACTATTTGCGATGCGTGATCCGGGAAATGAAAGTTGGTCCACGAGCTTGACCACTCTTCCTTCGTGCGGAAAACACATTACTCTAAAGAGTGAGGAGACGATGGCTCCCATGCAATATATATAGTCTCGTCCAAGGAGTAGGTTATAATCCAAGGGTCCTTGAACGACCATCACGTTCATTTGAACGGTCTTCCCTTTCAATGTGATAGGCACATTGGGGAGGATCCCTAAAGGTCGATTGGTTCCTTTATCAAAGCCTGTCAGATTTCTCATTTCAGGCAAAAGTGCTGGCGAACCAAGCGCTTTCCAAGTAGTGGAGGAAAGGATACTCACAGATGCCCCTTCATCAATGATGGTGCCAGCCATGACCATTCTGTATATTTGGACGATAATTCTGAATGGTATGCTTGCTAGCAAACGGGGTCTGCCTAGTTGGTTCCAGTCGAAGGAGACAACTAGGTTTCTTGGTGGTGGGACCGAGTAAACGGCCGGGTATCGCTCTGACTAACTTCCTTCCTGCGATAAAGGAATGGGGGGAGTGCCCCCGTGCTCGTCGAAGTCTGTGTTGATGAAGAGAATTTGGATGGTGTCATCTTTATCCTCTTCAGTGACTGTATCATTCGAAGATAAATCCTCTGAAGGCAAGACTGGGTCAACTGCTGCCTTGACCTTTTGACTTTCGTCGGGTATGGATTCAGCTGGTTCATCTTCAATGACCGGCGCTTCAGCTGACCACTTGAGCGGGCCAGCTGGATTTTCAACTAACGAAGGACTCGGCAAGAGTTTTTTATATCCAGGAGGAAGTTGTAACGGTGAAACCGGACGATCATCCAAAACTCTTTTCGCTTCGTCTAAGAAGGGACAACGGTGGATGGCGTGATCGCCTTCGCACAGTCTACAGGGAGATCTAGCTCTCCCTTTTTGTCCAAGGACTTCACTTTCGCTAGTTGACGGTATGCATTCAACATGGCTATCAGAGGTTTATGCCACCGGATTGTGCAAACGGGGAGACCAGTCCCTTAGTATCCGAGGGATGCAGGGACAATCTCTGTGGAAGTGGTCTCCCTTGTATATGACACATGGCGATTTAGGCCTAGTCAGTGTTGTGTGTGGATTTTTGTCAGACGACACTTGTTTGCCTCGAGTCGCTTTTGGCTCCTTCTTCTTCTTTTCTTTCTTCTTCTTTTCCTTCTTCTCCTTAGGAACTTGGTTTTTTGTTTTACTAGTTTCGTCAAGCGAAGAGGAAGGAGGAGAGGAAGAATTAGAGGAAGTAGAAGGCTGGTGGGCAACTCTGGACTGGTCTAACTGTTGATTCAACTGTTCAGGAATAGTGGTGTTCTTAACGACATTGGTTGAGAAGAGCCAGACCGACAAGCCAGTTGTCAGTCCTGGAAGCGACAATGTGGCCATATGGGGCGCACCAACATCTCCCCAAGAGGAGAAGGGACTAGGATTTCCACCAAGAGGAATTCCTTGGTTGGTGGGTTCCATTTTCTCAACTTAAAGATCAACGTAGGAAAAAAGGGGTGATTGTTCCGTTTAAAATAAATTTTAACAACGCTTTAGACACAACTTGCTTTTTCAGTTTTAAAGAGTCGAGAAAAAGCTAAAGATGACTCTAGTCTCCTTCGATGTTTTAACGAGCCCGAAGTGACAAATGCTCGGATGGAATTTTTCCATTATAGAGTCTGAAAAATGCCAAAAGGAACTGCTCTGGAGTTCTAGGTAGAGGGTGTGCCAAACTTTTCGCAAAACCGCAGAATACTTTTTAAGGTACGGGCGGTCAATCTTCCCGAATGCTGTGTTTTAAGGATAAAGGTTTTGTTCCTATAGGGGTCTCCCAATATATACTCGACGGTACGTGGGAGCACAATCCGTACTGGCGCTATCGTCCCTCAGGAGGAATCACCCAACCATCAGCGAGATCGACAGTCACCAGGTTTTACGACGCTGGAACACGTCTCTAGCCTAGACCTCTATGTTGTGCGTTAAGTTACAAAGCGTTGTTAAGTTCATTCAATTTATTTTAGGTTGATTTGTCTTAGAAGTTTGCCTTTTTGGATCACCACGAGATGTATGATACAATTCCTAAATGCAGTCTAAAGATGATAAGCAAGCTTTTATATCTTTTCAACAATGAAAATCCTAGCTACAAGGGGAAAAGAAAGACACAATATTTTCTCAAAGAGCATAGAGCACACTGTAAATGCACTTTTCCTAAATCAAAGCATGCAAACTATCAAAATGCAAATGCACATATGCATGTATTTGTTTTTGCTTTCTTAATATTGATGCCTAAAAAGAAAGTTGTTGTACAAATTCGAATTCGATTTCAAGTGAAAACATAAACAAGTTCCTTTTTCAAAATCAAAAAGACGATTACGACACTTTATGATTTACTTGTTTCGACACTAGAAATGCATAAATTCAAACCAAATGACAAAAGTAAAAGCTCAATCAACTGTGAACAACAAACAAACTCACTCCTAAGATCAAAACGACACTTACGACAGGTTTAGATCTAAGGGCGACAGTATGACTAGTTTACTTTTGTAATGGGAATATGCAAATGATGTAACAAATACACAAAGAACAAATACAGTTTCTTTATACAACTGAGGTGGAATTGAGGCAAAGGAAAGGGGTTTCAGATAGGTACACTGACTGATAACAGGCTGCCAAAAACAGAGATAAAACTGAGCAAAAGGAGGCAGGGAACCACAACTGCACAAGTCAAAGGTTGATCAGCGCACCCTCAGCACAGAGAAACTGAACTTCAGTGCAGGTATCCTTCACGGGACCTGCGTTGAAATGCAGAACCTCTTGACAGAGTCTGCGCTGAAGCAGAAACGAGAGTTGTTTCTGGGTTCTGGGTCACGGTTTGCAGTTAAAACTACAGTTTTTGGCCGGATAAAAGCTATCAATCAAGTACAATTAGGAGGATGATTTAAAGGAGGACTAAGATATATCACAAAGGGCTGTTAGAGCACTTGTGGATCAGTTTGTTCAAATCATAAAAACAGGCCCAGTGAGTGGACTACAGTGGCAGATCTCTACTTTGCATTTGAAAATGGCAAATGCATTTCGATTCGGCACTCCTGAGTTTATGAGAAGAACAACAATAGAAACACAAATAAACTAACAAGATACTCTCCCTAGCGGAGTCGCCAATTTGTTGTTGGGAAAAGTATCCAATTCGGAATGCCCCTATCCCACTCTAAGGTGTGATAGTGCCTTAGCAACAAACGAGGTAAACTAATTGAGTATTCTTCTTTATGAAATGTAAACGAGGAAGAAGGATCTAACTAACCTGTGTCTTCCGCTAGTTTGTCAATCCAAATCACTCCTCTCTTCAGTAGCTCCCAGCTTCTTGCTCCTTCACCGGCCCAGCTTCACCGAATTCCTACAAGATCACAAGAGAGAGAAACTACACGAAGATACAGATATACATTCATAAAAAGCTCAAGATCAGATTAAGCTAAACATGTAAGCATAACAAAACATCATTGGTACACAACATGTAGGAGAAACTCAAATAGTTTATTGATATGATAATAAAGTCCAAGAGGAGATACAACCAAGTGAGTTCCGATCCAGCATCTACCTCCCAGCAAAGGAATCCCTTCATCTCCTCCAACAAAGCATAAATCACCCAATGTACTAATCTCAATCTCAAACCAACAACAATTCTCTGCAAAGTACAAAACTCCAGCCTCCTGAACCTCTGGGTGAGAGATCCATATATAGATGTAAGCAGAGAGGATGAGTCAGCTTATGTTTTGACTTGTGGCTTCTCTCTATCAGTTCTTGTTTCCACTTGGAGGTTGAGAGCCTCTTACTCATCACTAGTCGAATTCATTGAGGCAAGTGTCATTGGAGAATATTCTGGAAGCTTCCAGGGTCTTTCCACCTCGTTGAATGAGCTTGCCATTTGTCATTTCCCACTCAGCGCACCCTGGTAGTGCTTCCACCTGCGTTGCAGTGCACCTAGCCAGTGTAGTCTCTGCATTTCAACGCAGGCAGCTAGTGGAGCCTCTGAATTGATCCTGAATTGACTATTTCTGAGTGGTTTTTGGTGGAGAACTTCTGGGAGAAGCTGTCATTGGTTGACCTTGTTCCTTTAGGAGCTGTAACAACATCTTTAGGGACTTTGGATCCCTTGAATTATGGACATTTCATGCTTATAGCTATAAGGCACAAAAATGTCTATAACAGATGGATCGCCTGGATTAGGTTATTCTGGGGAACTTGGAAGGTGAGTGACTATACAGAAGGGGGTGACCAAATTTACCGAGGGATTGTACAACACAGAAGGTAAGGTAGCGTATATATTTGTTTTGGTCATGAGCTTTCCAAATTGAATCATATGCACATTGGGAGTGCACCCTGGAACATTGAGCTGGTAACTGTTCACTAAGAGGACAAGTGGTGTTGGATTGGAGCGTTGTACATTGGATGCAAATTTGACTTTGCAGTGGATTCTGGACTTCCTAGAAAGGAGGTGAATCCTGGTATTACTTTGAGGGTGGAGGTATGAGCCTCTGGATTCCCTTGTTGCAGATGTAGACATTGTATCCTTTATAGGTTAGTTTAGAAAATGTGCATATACGTATATGTGAATTTTGGGCAGGACATCCTAGGGGGTGTTCATTTCGTTATTTATGGCTAAGGAAATTGGGAAAGGGAATGACTAAGGCTTTGGAAAGGAAAAATGATATTTTTGGCACATTTATTTATGAAAATAATGAAAATTAGGAGAAAAGGAAGGTGAAAGGTCACAGGTTGCAAGTGAGGAGGAAATTGAAGGAAAATAATGGAAATAAAGAAAATAGAGGCCTCATATATAAAAAGGATTTTGAGGATCAGTTGGTAACCTTTGTTAGTTGAGTTTTGGAGCTCTCTCATTATTCTATCTCTCTATCATAATCTTGGACACTTAGATTTTTCTTGGAGCATTTTGGCATTGGAGCAAGAAAGGAAAAGAAGGCAAGAGGAAGAAAAGATCAAGTAGGGAAAGATAGGATCAAGCAACTACAATAGGATTCATTGTAGGTATCGACTTACATGTGTATTTTCCTTGCTAGATTTGGCATGCATGGTATTGCATGTGCTTCTTTTCTATCATGGCATGTGTTTTTCCAGGTGTAACAATGTTTTCAGCCTAGCCTTTCCATTTCTGGATAACCATGGTGTGATGGGGTTCTCATGTTTTGGTTGAGCTAGATTGTCAGATGGATTCGAAGCTGAGTGGGGTGGATCTCCAAATGATAGAGCACATGGCCTAGTGGTCTCTGAACCAGACTGTGGATCACGGTAAAGTCACTGGCCTAGTGACCCCTGAGTCAGAATGTAGGTTGCGGTAAAGCCAGGATTGTGTTGCCTCAGTGGGCCTAGGAATCCTTTCTGGTGAATGGAAGGATATATGGTAAAGCCAAGAGGTGGTTGCTCTCCATTGGGCTAGTAATCTTGGGTTTGGGATATGCAGTAAATCCTAGAGAGTGGGTCTCGGTTTAGGGCCTAGTGATCTGAGTTTGGATTGCGATTAATCCCAAGAGACTAGGAGATAGGAAAATTCCTCACATTGTAGGTGGATAAATCTGGTGGCATCCATGCTTGTTTGGCCTAGTGATCAGGTGGAGATCATGGTAAATCCTGTTATGATGCATTCATTGTGTTGGCCTAGTGATCTGAGATGGATTACAGTAAATCATGGTTTCTGTTTATGAGGGTGAGGTTGTTTAGCCTCGATATGCCCTAGTTGGTTCTTTTGGTTTGAGTCCCACATTCATGTATGGAATATTGCATGGGGTGAATGGATGAAGAGATATTTGGCTCAACCATTATATGGTTGGGTGGAACATGGTAGTCCCATCTCCAGTTGGTTCATTGCATTCATTAATGAGAAATTCATTCCCTTGATTTTCATGTGTAAATGTACTGATTTATATGTGGATTTTGATGGCTGATATGTTTATGGTATTTTTGTTCCTATTATGCAGGTTATATGCATATTTTATGACATCAGCTATGTATGCCTCTCAAAAAAAATTTACTTGTACATGAATGGATAATGTGTCTATGACTTAATATATGATAATGTAGCAAATGACATGAGGGAACAATGGTTCATAGCGAGTCTCAAATAAGTATGACATCCCTACGCTTAATCATGTTGTTTACACCTGTAGGTTACATGTTGATGATATGTTTGATGAAATGCTTGTCACGACTAGTATGGGATAGGTTATGGTCTTATTCAGCTTATTTATCTTGTATCATTATTTCCTTATATTTTTACTAATTCTAAGTTATCACTCCATTCTGGGCAGTGGCCTGAAAATGTGGCTTAAATCTCAGGGTCGCCGGCACAAAACTGGAAATTTTGGTTTCTGGTTGCTAGCATGTAAGTCTATGAGAGCAAATTGAGGTTTTTGGTCTCTCCCTTGCCATAGCATGAGAGCGACTATGGCCTAAGAGATCTCGAACAACAGTGGGACCTAGGGACAAGTTGTCTAACAGGCTGACATGTCTCCTGAGGGTTTTGTTGTTGATGTTGGATTACTATGTTTGATGTTTCCATCGATTCCACTTCCTTAAGGTCACATAAGAAGTCGAATCTGATCATAGTAGCCTCTCGTCTCATGTTTACCCCTGTTGGCATGGTTACTTGGGTGGATGTGGGAGGAGGATGTTACACATGCGAGATGCCAAAGTGTATTTGCTACCAGTTGCTAAGGTATCTGAATTTTATGAGGTATGTATAGAATATCATAATTGTTTCAATATTATATTTTGATTTAACTGTAACATTGGGATGGAAATTTAAGCCCTGAGGAATGACAAAATATTACTCTTAACACAAGTTAAAATTCATATAGCACTCTTGAGTAATGCATGGCAATCATATAAATATGTGAGTAAGTTTTGTTCCTAGTATATTTGGATATCCCGATGTTGTTTAAAGATAAAGCATAGCTAGAAACACAGACTTTGATATATGGTATATTGATATTGTTGTCAATACTTGTAATGATTATGGTGACCCTGATGGAAATAGTGTGGTTGTAAGATTGATACTTATGATCTATTGACTATCTTCTTATTGATCTTAATAAGGCTTTGATAAACTGTAACTGCTATGATGACTTAATGGATGCCCTGATTTGATAATGTTAGGACTCTGATGGAAATGATTGTATAACATGATTGTATGAAATTATACCTTGATGATTGATGACATATACATCAAATCCAAATTGAATAGATGATATTTACATGTCATGAAAATGATATATATGAGAACCCAATATAGTTTGACTCTTGGATCTGATATATTACAGTTTTGCATGAACTGATATGACTATGTCATGAAGAAAAAATTATCCTGATCCATTGATGATGACTATAGAAGCCTCCAATTTAGAGGGAGAGACCCTTGATGAGATCCTTGCACCCATTATTATTTACATAATAAATATAAAATTGAGGCTTCCTCAGAAGTTTTGAGATGGATGAATATGAGACCTATGATTGCAAATTAAAACTACTCTCCTGAACTTGGATTGATGATCATTTGATGTTTTCTTTGTTAATAAACTTTATGAGCTAATAGTTCATTGCTGACAGGAATGGTTTACGCTAAGAAATTTTAGGAACCTCTTCTCGTGTAGAAGTGTTTTGTTAGAATCATGGCATACTAGATTGCATTGATGAATTATTGTTGCTATATTTGATGAATCCTTGCATTAATTCACCCCAAACTAAATAGATTCTGAACACACACACACACACACACACAAACACAAACACACACAAACATATAGCTAGAACAGATACATCTTCATGTGTTTAGAGAATGTTGTTGTATGAGACAAGTTTAAGCTTGTGGTTGTTTCCTCCCTACGTGAGAGGGAGAAAGGATGAATATGGTATTATTTTCTTTATGATATGTATTTTCTCTAATAAAATATTTTATTGATGTCCAGTATGAACGAGAAATAAGAGGACTACTACTCGAAACTATTGCATAAGGCAGTGTGGTTAAACTCATTAATGAGTTCTTTGAATCAGTGTTAGATATGAGCACTTTGATATGTTGTAGAGAGAAGTAATGATGCTCCATCATATTTTCTAATATTTAGAGAGAAACTTGGATTGATGTATGTGAAATTATTGGGTAAGGGTCATAGTTGATCGAGAACACTTAGTGTTCCTTTCCCCCCTTATTGAGATCTCAGGGTGAGGAATGTAGCAGTAATGGCTCCCGGGGTTGAGGGACCTCTGGACAATAGGATAGAGTGTGTATCCTTACCCCTGTGGTGAGTCGATCTTGTCTATTTTTGCTTTTAATGAGTATAACCCAGTTGGAACCTTACCCACAAGTTGGGCTTGTTGGGATGCACCTCCCCATCTAGCTAATGGGTTGAGGTGACTTAAGATAGGGTGTGATCCTTACCCAACCTGGTAAGTCAATAACGCTCAAGTCTTGGATGTAGGTGTTCTACCACTTGACTCTTTAGGGTCTCGATGGAGGATCAACAAGGAATAGGACTAAGTGTGATCCTTAAGTTTATCTTTCCTATTGTCACTAGATGAGGACACAATGTGATCCTTGAGTAGATATCTCCTATTGTACCAGGTTAATAGGACAAAGTGTGACCCTTTCACTTATGGTAAGTAGATCTCACCTATTGATATAGGGTTAAGCTAGGCTTCCCTGTGATGATTCATTGGATAGAGGGTGGTATAATTAGCTCCCATATGATGTCAAATTCTTCTTCTTTAGATTCAAGACTATTCAACAATTGGAGATGGGAAGAAATGAGCCGAGACAAGATATGAATTGATGTCAATGATGATTTTACTTCATTTGACTGAATTGATTATTTGATATAGAGTGAAATCATGATGCTCCCCTATGATTCTTCTTCTTCTATTAGATCGAAATTGTTCAGCCGATGATCAAAGGAATTAAGTTATGTCGATATATGATGTGATGGATGTCTTATTGATATAACTATGGGATATTTATTCAAGACATGTAGGTTTTGGAGGGTTGATCTCCCCTACCATTGGTTATGGATTCCTTTTCTTTTATGAGATGATATGATATAGTCCTTATCGATGATACAATTGTTTGTCTTCCTTGTGATTGAGATATAGATATGATGAGATATCCTAGATAAGGCTTAATGTTGTTGATGGAAATTCCTCCCTAGCTAAGAGGGAGTGTTAAAATATGGGGCAACTTTGGGAATAATTTCCCTTAAGAAATCAATTAAACCTCAAGGGTAAAATTCAAAAGTAATTATTATTAATTGGCAAAAAATTTATTTGCTCTTATATTCAAATTTGAATTTAAATTTTAAGTTTCTTGCCAAAGCTCAAGGTCATACTAAAATATGGTTATGTCAGCTTGACACCTTTGACTCCCTTCTAATGGCTATAAATTAAAGTCCAAAGTGTATTTGTAGGGTACCATGAAAATGATCTGAGGTCAACTCTAGGAAATGGGTGTGAAAGTCTATTTTTTATTCGTGGATTGTTTGGTATATATGATCACATCTCTTTGCTTGGAATTGGTTCAGATAAACCCCTCGTGGTTCGCATTTAATTGATTAAGATAAAAATATGATGGCTTACACCCTTGATATATCTCATAGCTCGACTTATATTTAAGAAACATATATGTTTATGGTTCTCATGGATCAATTGTTTATGGTTTACATGTGGCCCACACTCATTACAATGATTCACATGATCTGATCACATGGAAAATCCTACAGACCCACATTTTGATGTGTGAATTGGAATTTTATCTTCTCTAGGATCAACTATACTTTACACAATTCATTGCATCTCTCTGTTGAGGCTCACATGTCACAGTGGTCTAGTTCAATGGTTGGCTCTACATGGTTCGTATGGCCCAGATATCTCGCTCAGATGTCCCACTCACTACATGGTTCGTATGGCCTAGATAGCCCACTCAGATGGCCCACTCATTGCATGGTTCATATTTCCAGATAGATCGCTCATATGGCCCACCCATTACATGGTTCATATGGCCAAGATAAGCATCTCAAAATGCCCACTCATTACCTGGTTCGTATGGCCTAGATATCTCACTCAGATGGCCCACTCATTACATGGTTCGTATGACCTAGATAGCCCTCTCAAATGGCTCACTCATTACATGGTTCGTATGCCCTAGATAGCCCACTCATTACATGGTTCATATGGCCCATATAGATCACTCAAATGGACTACTCATTACATGGTTTGTATGGCCCATATAGATTGCTTAGATGGCCCACTCATTACATGGTTTGTATGGCCCAGATAGCCCTCTCAGATTGCCCACTCATTACATGGATCGTATGGCCTATATAGCTTGCTCAGATGGCCCTCTCATTACATGGTTCATATGGCAAAGGGTGGCATGGTTCGCATGGCCCAGGGTGGCTTGATTCACATGGCGTAATGTGGCTTGGTTCCCATGGCCCAATGTGGCCTAGGGTGGCTCGGTTCCCATGGCCCAGGGTGGATCCTTTAGTGACAGTGGTTCGCATAGCCCGAGGTGGCCCACTTAGTGCTTGGTTTGTATGGCCCATAGTGCTTGGTTGGTATGACCTATAGTCCCCATTTGGTATGTCCCACAATGTCTGATTGGTATGGCCTGTAGTGCTTGATTGGTATGGCCCGTAGCACCCACCTGGTATGGCCCGCATGGCTTGATGGTATGGCCTGCATGGATGGATGATATAATTATTTTACAATCATGTTTGTATATCTCACTATGGATGTACTTTTTATCTTAGTTGAACAATTGATAAATATATAATATAAGACGAAGAATTTAATTCTAGGATTTTCCCCTTGTGGTATTTTTCCCTAGTCTCCAACCAAATCATGGTGTCTCTATTTGTGCATGCTTTTCTTCTAATGTTCCTTTTATAGTTCTGTTGCATTGTTGATGATATCGTTCTTTCTACATAATTGCTAACGATGTGATGATGTTATGGGGTGAATGCATATGTAAATAATAAAAAGTATAAAAATGCAATTATCAACAACAAAGAAAAATATAGGCCTAAGAAAAATTAACATGAATATATATAATACGACATCGACAAAAAATGTATGAAAGGATATATCAATGTATCAATGTATGCCAATTTATAACACAACAATACCATATATAATGTAACAATAACATCAATGCCTTATAATATATATAACAAAGTAATAATAAATATGTAAAGCTATGCTTCCAATACACCACTATATAACACTCCCAATACACCATTGTATAACACTGCCAATAGGCATGTGCTACCAATATAATGCTCACACTGTATAACACAACCAATATAATGTTGATGATATTTATAATGCACCATAGCATTATAATGTTGTGCATTAACACAATCATCAATATATAAGTGTCAAATAATATAAAGGCAGTGGTATAATATATATCATTGCATTAAAACACAGTGGAATTATATATATTGTGGCACTTGAATAATATAATCCTGCCAATGGTTGTATAATATATGCCACGGTGGTATCAACCTACATATGGTGGGTCGTGTTATTCAAATGTACAAAATTTGATCAACATGTATTCAAAGTGATAACAAATTTTTAGATTTCCTTTTTCTTGTGCAAATAAGTAATCATATGTCATTTTGCAGCGGCCTGGCATTAACACATAGATTCTTCTAGCACATCCTTTTTCCTTATAAAATTTGATTGGCATTGCTTCAATAACCTTAAAAAACGCAAAACCAACACCATTTGAGGCATACAATGCACCACATTCATAATGTAAGATATGTCCAATTGGCTTCTTAGTCACCCTCTAGCATTATAACTTATTCAACCTCTAGCATTCCTCTGTCAACCTGGCATGATTGTCATTCCAATGTTTTTGACTTGTCATTATTCCTCTAGCATTTCTCTGAAGTTTTGATTACTTACCTGACTACTTTGCCTCTCTGTCATTTGTCATCTTTTTCGTCCCCATCACATAATATTATTTGTGTTACCTTTGCTGAGCAACTTTCTTAGATACTCTATTCATACATGTTGTCTTACATATATGAACTCTCCTGGTTGCTCAAGTCCCTTTGGGTCGTCATTTTTTGCATCTTGTGTTTTATCTCTGCAATGGTTTTATCCCTACATTTTTATCTCTACTTATACAGTAGTAGTAAATGTTCACATGTATTTTCTACTTGCATTATCTGAATCGGCCTGGTTAAATTCCTTAGTGCCCATCCGATAACGTTATATTGTTGAGAAAATGTAGCAAATTCAATTGTTGTGGCTGCAAGGTTACTAACATGAATATTTTAAACATATTTTCTCTTTGTTTTGTTATGCCCATAGGTCTTCTTGATTTTATGCTCTGGATTTTGATTTGATGTTCTTCATGATGTGTGCGACTAGTGTTTGAAATTTGCAGTTTCTTTATTCCTGTAGTTTCCATCCTTATTTGTATTGTGTAATACGGAAGATCATTATTAATAGAGGACGATAATAGAGTTCTCCATTTTTGCATCTCTTATATCACTTCCCTTCCTTATGGTCTTATAGAAATATTTCATTTAGCATATTTCACTCACCCTCAACAAAATTAAATTTAGTTTAAACATACGATCCCTTTCTTCTCCTCATTTCATATGAGTTGTGTTACTATTTTTCATTCTTGTTACCTTCTTCCTTGGTGTTCTATCAAGTTAGTTCCCATTGGGAAGAAAATAATCCAAAGTGCATCTTGTAGGTCCTTGAATGTTAAGAGCATTGAATCTATGACTGGCTCATCTACTTCCCATTTTATTTCAGATAGAATGAACTCAAGAATGTGGAAACCCCAACCAAAAGTTGGTGCATTATGGACACTTCTCTTGAGGATGCACTTAATGTAACCGAACTGACCTTTACACAAAGCAAGGTCCCATATGTACAAACAATCTACTTTTGTATGGCAGTCTGCAAGAAAAAAAAAAAAAAACATGCTCCCTAGTAGGAACATGTTCTCCAGCAAATATAATCTTTGATCCATTTATTTTCTCAACCCATAGTGGCCACATGCCTATCCAAAGACCAAATAAAAAAGATATTACCCTTCTGCTATAATTTATGTTAAATAGGCATAGTACCATAAATGAAGAAGAAGCAAAGACAAAAAAAATAGTGTTATAAATGTTGTAGAAATAAGAACCATAGATATATTTCCCCTCTTTGTACCCTCCAAAATTTCAAGGGCCTATGTGTTTGAACTTTTTGATTCTCCAACAGATTATTTTTCTCTGTAAATCTCTCTATAAAGTTCAAATTCTTTAGTTCATGAGACTTCAAGATTCCAATTTTTTTTGCTTCTAGGATAGTATGATTAGGGATACTCATAGAATTGAATTTCCCATCCAACTCTTCATGATTCATACTTTCATTTCCATTCATTTTGACTTTGTCACCCATAGGTCTATATATCAATTGAGTACCTTAACTTGCAGAAGAAATACTCCAAATTATAAGTACTTTCACTATTTCCACACAAATCATAGTGAGTTCATGCTTTCCCTCTCCTACCGCTCAAGTATCTTTCAAAACAATGATTATAAAGCATCATAGTTGCTTTCTATGAAGGACTCCTTCTTCCCAAATACCACCATGCTTGAGTTCTTTTAACAACTTCACAAATTTCAATTGCTTGTGTGCAAGGATCTTCTATTTTATTCTCGCTCTTCAATATGAGCCAAGAAATTATTCAGTTGAGTATTGGTAGTCACAAGGACAAACCAACTCATTTTTTTCTACCTATATAGGAGGAAAAAATGACTTATCTGTCATTCTACTCTTCTTTTGTTGTTGCTCGCATGATTATAGAGACTTCAAATTTGACAACGACTTCTCTAACACTGAAAAAACCTGATTTTTTAAGCAACTCCCCATGAGACTATGTTGACTTCACTTTGTCATTGAAGTCAGAGGTTACTCCTTTTTCATTTTGTTCCATACTTTTGTAGGTCACCTTTTGTTGTTTTCCTTTCCTTTTGTCTCATTGTTTGGTCTATTTTTACTAGCCTCCATCTTTTATCTCAACTTCGTTAGGATACAAACCAACTTGCATTCTTTGGATTTGTGGCCAAGATTATTACAAAAATACCACCTTATATGTCTAAGAAATGGAGGAAATGGTGTGTTTATTCTTGTGTTCAATTTTTTCTTTGCATACATTTTGCATTCAAATGATTTATGTCCAAATCCATTACTCAAATAACAATAACCAAAGAAATGATTTGTGTACCTGGTGATGGTTGTCTTCTCCATTTGCTTGCTTGAGGGAACCTTCTTGTTTGTTGCTTCTTTTGTTGTTTAGTACTTGTTTTCTTCTCTTACACTCTATTACTACATGTCCAAGTTCATGACAAGAAAAACACTTGATATCTTTCGAGTAAAGAATCTCCTTTGAGATCTTCTAAATTTGCTCAATTCATCTCCGGGAGAAAATGATATTCTTGTAAAGAACCTTTTCTTCACCACATTCTTGGATTTTGATGTTGCTTCTTGTTTTTGTTTGCTTCTTCTACTGTAGGACATTTAGATATTGGTGTATTCTATTTCATGGTTCCTTATCTGAGTTCTTCATGGAGACAATCTCATCTTGTATATTTGTATACAGTCTATTATTTTCATCTATTTCATTTCTGGCTAAAATAATCTCAACCTCTGATCTTTCATAATTTTTCTTCACTCTCCTTCAGTTTACTACTAAAAACTTCTTTTGATCTCATTTCTCATTTGCAAGTTTTTTTATTTTAGCTAAGGCTGAGTCAGTCTTGGCTTAATGTTCATCTATATTTTCTTCATGAGAATCATGTACATTAACATTAGAATAATTTCTGCCTAATTTGATTGATCACTTTCCTTTTTAGATGCCTTTTTCTTATTATTATTTCTCTTCTCCTTTTTGGTATTACACCTACTAGTATCTCCTTCATGCATGAGCCACAATCTATCCCATATTTATTTTGCAGAATTTAAATTTGTTACTGTATCAAAATCCTTATTATGAATATTTCTATACATTTCCCATTTTGCCTCAACATTCCACTATTTTTCTTTAGTAGAGGGGGAATCATCTTTACTATATCCATCTCATACAAGCTTCCATACACCAAATCCATAAGCTACTAGTTCTATTTTTACCTTATCTCTCCATTCATGAAAGTTTTTTTCACTTAGCATAAGTACACTATGATAAGCCAAAATCAACCAGGTCTACCTTCCAATTGTTAGGTTGTTGCATAAGGAACCGACTCTGATACCAATTGCTGGAAAAATAACTAAACTAAGAGGGGGGGGGGGTGTGAATTTGTTTAGTACATTCATGACCATTAAATTTTGATTACTTTTCAATGGTTAAATTAAATATTAAATGAGTAGAATACACCTTACGAACAACATATTTAATATGTAAACAACATATAAAATGTAAATCTCAGCATAACAACTTTCATGACAACATACAATCATAATTCAAGATCATCACATGTGAACACTAGATATAAGTGGAAACCCATAAAGGGAGAAAACAATGAATTTATTATTTTTATGATGCAAAGGCAAGCTCCTAATGTCTTATTACATCTAATTTTCCAAGGCTCCAACCTACAGGAGGATTCTACCTCAACTCTGTAAAATTCAACTTGCAAGGAAGCTCCGACTCCTACAATTTTTTTGTAGGCTACAACACATAGGAGTATCCTACCTCAACAAGCTCCGACCTATTATTTATCGAGCTACAAATTGAAAGGAGACTAAAATCCCCCGATACACAAAATAAATAATATGTTGGTTTACTTGGTGTATAAATCTACATACCTCCATCTCAGTTTCTTTTCCTTCTTCACTTCAAAATTGCTTCACATCTTCTCTATATTTTCCAAGTAACTAATGGACAATAACTCATTTAACTCTCACATTCTCTAACTCTCTAAAAATGAAAATTTCCAACCTCACATATTTTTATAAATATACTTTGATGGTTTTTGGTATTCCAAACATGAATATGAAGTGAAAAGACTTGTCTATTTGCATTCTACTCGTTCATTTCACACCTTTTCATATTTTGAATATTAAAATAAAATAAATGCTTCACCAAATATTTTTTTCAACCACCTGTAATGATTAAATCGACAAGCATAGCAACCACATTCTTTGTAACATACATTAGCAATACACCAACAACTATAACATCACAACATCACAAGAATAACAATATTCTTCATGCATTTTCCTTTTTTTGTGCCTTATACCTTTTCCTTTGCATTGCATCACAAAAAACTGCAATATTTTTTCATTAGCAACCAACAAGCATATGTAACCAACACAGATGTGTAACATAAGAACTCCAAGAAAACCATGACACCCTTTTCCATCTTACATTGTTGCTCCTTTTCCATAAAAATATATGCAACATCATCAACATGCAATTAGATCAACATGTAATAACAACATATGAAAGAAAGGTCTAACAAGTTGTTCTCCTTCACCTCCAAAGCATAAAAATACTTGCATCAACACAAACATGCCATCAAATATACATGTTCAACTATGCATACATTAACTGTGCCATTATACTTTGTTTCTCCTTTGTAGTGTCTTCAACAAGTAACATATCTCTATGAACATCACCTTCTCACACACATATGGTGACCACACTTCTTGTTGCTCCTTTACTCCTTTTGCATCAATGACAACAATGCCAACATATGAAGGGTTTTTAGGGAATATATTAGTAGCCATAGTGATTGATATCTCAATAAAATATGGGATCATGGAAAACATTCATATAGGTGCCTCATGTTCTCTTAAAGAATTGTGAACCTCTACGACCCTATTGAAATATTTCTGTGATATTTTTATTGGTCCTACAAAGAAATTACTAGTATCAATCCACAGATTGTCGTTCACAAAATTAAGACACATCCTAATGTTAATCATGTTTAATAAAAGCTTCTTCCAATTCACCGATGAAAACCCACTACTATCAAAGCTGAATTTGAAATAATTCTTAAAGCAAGTTTTATTTACCTTATACCTCTAATCGATTGGGTTTCATTATTCTAGTCAACAAGAAACATGGTATGATCCACTTATGTATTGATTATAGGGATATAAAAAAGCCTTCTCCTAAAGATAATTATCCAACCCATTTTATCAACAAGGTTATCAATGATTTTGTTGTTAGTGAAATTTTCTCCTTCTTGGATTGATTTTTCGACTATAATTAGATTGATATACTACCATCGAGTCAACACAAGACCACTTTTATTCGTCCTTGGGGGACCTTTGCTTATTGAAAGATTCCTTTTGAAATTAAGAATGTTGTTGCCACTTTTCAATGAACTATGTCCTATGTGTTTCATGACATTAATCATATTGCACAACCCTATCTTAACGATTTATATTCACATTCTATGCAACGTCAAGATCACCCGACACATTTATGAGCCATTTTCCTCCATTATCGACATTACAATATTTGATTGAATATGCATAAATGTGTTTTTTGTGTGGAATCCCAATTTCTTTTAGGTTTCATCCTATCCAAGAAAGGAATCCAAGTTGATCCCTTGAAGGATGAGGTTATTCTAAATCTACCACCTCCTTCTACTTTATGCCAACTCCAAAGTTTGCAAGGGAAGGAAAACTTTTTATGTTGTTTCCTTCCTAATTACACTAATCTTACTAAAGTTTTTTGTCAACTTTTAAAGAAAATGTTTCCCTTTATTTGGGACGATACCACACACAAAGCACTTGATGCATTGAAAAATGTGTTAATCCACACATCATTGCTACACCCCCCAAATTACCATCAAGATCACTTTTTATACTTAGTTGCTTTAGAAGGTACCATCACAATGGTTCTTGTCTAAGAGGATGGTTCACATAATGAAAATGTGATTTATGTTGGACATTTGACATTGTCTGGATGGCTAGTAGTTGAAAGTGTGTTGGCATTGATGTCAACAATCATGCTAAGGAGATGTCTTGGGCTGGTTATATTGTATGATAGTTGGCAAGGGTGTTGGCAGTAATTTCGACTGGACCAATATGATAGTTTGTGGCAACAGATGTTGGCTTTGATGTCCCCTCTCCTAACTAAGATGGTAATTGGACTATAATTGATGTGCTTGTGCTTGATGTGTCAAACTTAAGGGTAGTCCTATGGTTGTTTCAGTCTGTGGTAGAGAAACAACAGAGTAGTAGGTTTACTGGAGAAGTCATAAAAAGAAGACTATGGTGGTTGGGAGTCTTAGAATTTGGAGGAGATTCTACCCAAAGACACCAGCTCATGTACTCTTGGAATTAGGAATGTTGGTTAGTGCTCTAAAAGATATTTCCAATGATATGTGGAAGTCCAAAAATGGCCTCCTAAATCAAAAGTTATTGACTACCGAAGTTAGGGTCTTAATGTCCAAGGCAGATTGAATTTTGGAAATCAGAAGGGTGAATACTGCAGTAGGAAAAAATTTGGAAGGAGAAATATTAGAGGTTGGAAAATTGGAACCTCATAGATTTGGAACCTCGGGATCAAAAAACATAGGGAGATGAATTTCAGAAGGCCCGATATAGGAAGGCTCAGAGCATCAGGACCCAATATAGGAAGGACTGAGTAGGTCATATTAGAGGATAGAGTAGATGGAACGGGAAGGCCTATTGGAACCTTTGAACATAAGTAATATCAGATCCAATTTTTGGTAGCTTGGGCGCGTTGGAACCTTGGAAAGCCAGGACACATAGAATTATTTCAGAACCTCAAAGCATAGGCCATATCAAAGCCAATTTTTAGTAGCTTGGACATGTCGGAACTTCGACAAGATAGGACACCTGGTAGCATTTCAGAACCTTAGAGACTTGGGACATCGGTATTTTATTTTAAAAAAGGGGACCCGAAATGGCATGAGGGAAGAAGAACCTTGGAAGTTTTGAACATCAGGTTTTCAGAACCTTGTAAGTTCTTATGAATGAAATTCTCTAAAAATCACCGGGGATGCAAAGAATAAGAATTACAAAGGAAATTGTTGCAAAACCAAAGATTTGAGGGACCCTTTCTATCTCCTCAAGACAGGACACATGGGGAGAATTGATTGGTCCTTAGGGTTTGATGAGGCAAATGTCGTCAGCATGGCGTGGTTCTACTATGGACATGTGGCAGTCAAATTTGAAAAAATTGGGTGGCCTAATAGGGAAAATTCAGGTGACATGTGTCACCACTAAGGAGATACCACGTGGAGTTGATGACATCAACATGATGTCATCTCGGAGGTCGAAACTTCGGAGGTTGGAGTTTTCGTAACTCCCTCGTAATTGTATTTGAAGAAAAGTTTTGATACCAGGGGCTATAATGTCGTGTTCACACTTGGTCATGGATTTCAAATAATCAAGGATGAGGATCAGGTCTAGCACCCAAGTGCTATGAGTATTTCGAAGGTCAGAATTTCAAAACTCCTCTGAAATTGAATTAAGAGGAAGTCTCAATACATGGATCTCCAATGTGGTAGCGCTTGGTTGAGGATACTAAAGAAACCAAGGGTGGAGAGCAGTCAATAAAGGACAATAGACCCCCAATAGGATATGAATGCCTTAGCACTTAAGAGCTAAGCTGCTAGTCACAACTCTCAGTCCCATGGTGCAAAATAAGAAGGAGTTGAGGAAAAGGGGCTAAAGGTAAAATCAGAAGCTCGTGATTTCGGAAGGTCATTATAATAAAAGATACGGTGAGTGGAGCTCCGAGAGTGTAGAACAAAGGTGTTAAAGGATGAATCGATCAGCAACAGAGTAAATTTTTACATAGTGAGGTTGGTCATAGGAGTAAATAGCAATTATCAAGGGTCGACGGAGTTAATGGTGACTGTTGTAGGCTAGAGACCATGATAGAGAGGACCATGGTTGCACAGGTTGAATTTTGGGGCTTGTCATGAGCTAAGACATGCCTCAATCAATTAAGTGAATTGCAGAGAAGCCATCCTAGGGTACATTCAAGCTCAGAGAACCATGAATAAGTATGGAGAGCCTCATTGAATGTGCAAGTGGACTGAGGATTTATTTCTTAGTATGGAGAAGTACTCAGATGCCCATTCTCAATGGTTAATGAGGTAGTAGTGGTCATGTTAGAAAAAACATTAGGATGTAGAAGGCATGTATAGGTACACTCGGGTAGAGTGAATGACAAAGTGTGGGCAGCAAAGGCAACATCGACTAGAGTGTAGCAAAGGAACAAAACACATGAGTGCAGTTGAGCAATGGGGGGAATACAACATAGTGGCCTATGCGCTAAGTGTGGAGAACTCTATGAGTGTCAGTGCATTGTTGAGGAAAGGTTGAGTGAGCCTAGTCTATAGAGAAAGGTTGAGAGTGCCTAAGCATATTAAAGAGACCTCGAGAGAGAGAGAGAGATTGTGTTGTTGTGAGATGTCATGCGAGAGAGAGCTTGTGTGTTATGTGAAAGGTCCAGTGTTGATTGTATGTGTTGAGAGCAGAGGGTTGTGAGCAGAGATCCTAGATGAGTAAGTTGCTACAGAGTGGGAAAATTATTGAGAGAGTTGTGTGAGTGGTTGCTATTAAACAGAATAGTAGGCTTCTACAGAATGAGCAAAGTTAGAAGAGGACAGAGAATAGAGCTAAGAACAAGAAGAGTCGCTACCAATTATAGTGAACATTGAGTTTCTCTTGAGTGTGGGTTGGAGCTTTCATACAGGAATTTGGTGCTTCCATCTCTAGTAGGTTCTTGAGAAGGCTTGGAGGTTAGTGCCTCCTACAAGTTGGTGATTTCATAAATCTAAGGAGCTACAAGTTGGTTTTTGCAAAAAATAAATGAAGTTGGTCCTTGACATGGTGCTTCTAGTAAGCTGGACTGGTGTCTACAAAAGAAGGGAGTTGGTTCTTCCTATGAGTGGTGGCTCACAAATAGATTGATGTAATAGAGTAGGTGCTCCTATTTTACATCAATAACAACAACAAGCTTTGGTGGTTTTTTCTTGAAGGGTTTCCACGTAAAACCTCTGTGACTCATGTGTTTTTTGCTCATGATGTGTATGCTTGTGTTGATTTATATGGTTGTTGTTATGGTTGGTTAAAGGTTTCTCTCATATAATGGATGCCAAGTTTGAATGAAAAATAAATTGGCATAAAAAGTCAAAATTAGCCTTAATATTGATTTACCCCCCCCCCCCCCCCCCTCAGTATTAACATTTTTTTTTCCAAAAATTGGCAACAGATCCAAGTTCCTTTAGGAATAGCTTAATCGCTAGAAGGTAGATCAAAGGGAAACAATGGCTAATGAAACTTCACTAACAGAAGGTGTTCCATTCTTAAATGGATCAAAGTATGTGTTCTAGAAGGTTATAATGGAAACCTATTTAATGACTTTGGATGTTGAAGTATGGAGCTTCGTATTGAATGGAGAAAAGAGTGAGTAGAATGAAGAAGCCCAGAAGATTATCATGAAAGTACTATCTAAGCTAGATGATGATAAAGTGAGGCATTATGAGTCAGAAAAGGAAGTGATGGAGAAACTACAATGGTTGTATGGAGGAGATATCCATGTGGCTCAAAAAGAGGTTGAGGAACCCTGTTGCTCAAGTAATGAACTAGAACATGTACCTTATTGTGATAAGAAGAGAAGGAAGAAAAAGGAGAAGGCATATAAAAGGAAAGATGCTCAAAATATTGAAGATATTTCTTCGTGTGAGGAGATTGTTCATCTTCACTCCAAGGTTGATGATGAAGAAGTCTCAAAAGGGAGACCATGTTGCTTAGAAGGTAACTATATCTTTGTGATGAATGTAAAGAAACAAGTCATTCATTATCTAGATGTTCATGTGAATCACTTGAAGATAAATATTGTCATACTTATAGTAGTAGTAATGAAGAGAGACCCGCTTTAGTAGCAATAGAAAATGAGGGATCCTCTAAAGGAGAAGAGAGTATATCTTGTGAAGATAATAGGGGTATCACTGAAAGTGGTGAAGATGGAATACACCTTAGACTTGTGGAAAAATCCATGGAAACAGAGATGGGTTTAGATCTCTGTGGTGACTCAGCTAGCACCTCTGATAGTGAAGAGAAGGATCTGAATGAAAGGATCTCTTTTAGGAAAAAGTTGATCTCTGCTCTAAAGGAGATTAAGGACCTACCAGAGGAAAATATCAAGTAAAAGGAGAAGTTGCACGAGTATGAGCTTGAGAATGAGAATTTGAGCAAAACAATATTTGATCTAAATTCTCAACAAGAAGAGGCTAGTAGGCTGAGTAGCATGTTAACTAGTTAGCTAAATGATAGAGAAGCTTACTGTGAGAGACTACAAAGTGAAGTAGACTCATTGAGACATGACTTAGTAAAGTCAAATAAAGAGTTGCCTCAATATCAGAAGCGTGTGGAGAGCATGAAAGTCATGGATGAGATGCTTGTCAAGAAAAGATCTCCTCTCATCAAGGCTGGTTTGGGATTTAAAGAAAAACCAAGCTCCAAGATTGCGAAGGATGAAGGGTCAACTTCCCAGTAAAAATCAACTCAAGGTTCTAACAACAACATAGGAATATAAGTTGTTGAACTCCAGCAACAAGGAAAACAACAAGAAGTAAAGCAACAAAAGAGAGCAAGAAAATTGCATGAAAGAGTGCAAGGGAGAAACACAAACTGTCATGAAAGGCATATTAAGAAAAAAAATAGGTCCCTTCATCCTCAAGGGCAAAGCCCTCAAAAGAATAGGTATCTTCATTCCTCAAAATTAATTTCATGGTTATTGTTTTTCTTGCAACAATTTTGGACATAAAGCCATAGATTGTAGATGACAAGCAAGGAAACAATATGTGTTGGGTAGCAGCAACCCAAGGATGTGTAAAGAGGCTAGGAGAAGGCATGTTGGTACCGAAAGAAGAATTGAAAAGATTGTTGTCAATGATACTAATTCCTTTGCTCCATTCTTAAGCCCAATCAAATGCTACAATTGTAGCAATATTGGGCACAAGAGAGTACGTTGCATATATGATAAGTAATGGAATGCTTCCTAGCATATGCATGAAAATGTAAAAACTCGAGATTTGAATACAAGAAGAAACAATGGAGGTGAGGAATACAAATTTGTCTTCAACGCTCAGTTTCAAAAGATCAAGCTGAAAAGAGGAGGAAGATATCAAAATAAAACCAGGAAGAATGATCCTCTTACTCTTGTGGTGGACCCCTTTGTAAGGAAGAAAGGTAGCAGGAAGATTTGGGTTAAGAAAGAGGAATTGAAGGAGAAGTTTCCTCTATCCATGCGCATCCAAGAGAAATCCAAAACATGGGAAAAGAAGAAGCTGAAAAGTAATGCTTCTGTCAGGGCTTGACCAAAGAATTTTTAAATGAAGAAGGAGGATGATCTACTCAGGGAGAGTAGATCCTATGTTTCTCTTCATTAAAAGAAGAGAATGGCCTCAAAGGAGTCCAAATAAGTCAGGTGTGGGCATAAAATCTCATACAAGTGAGATGCATCTGAATAATGAAGGCATGTCTGAGCCCCATGTTGATTACAATAATGTATTTTCTTATTTCAAATATATTAACATTGAAGAGAAAGGAGGAGTGCAACCATCATGAGTTTAGGGGAATACACAACAACACTTTATGTTGTGAGAAAAGAATATGGGCTACAACAAAAGTGTGGAATGACAGGAAGCCCACAATTATGTTAGGTCCATAGGATCAGTCCCCATGCAAATGCAAGGAAGAGAATGCAGGAGATTAGCGAGAATTGGATAAGGGAGTTGCTTTAGTAGGAAGTAGCAAGAAATGATTATTAGCCTCAAGAAGAAAGATTGATTAGGGAAATTAAAGGTTTGCATATTGGGTGAAATACCCTTATTTCATTTCAGTTGTGAGTTTGATTATCCCTAACATCCTTGTGTTCATGAAACACAATTGGATTAAACTTTAAAGTCCCTTAGTCTTCAATTGGTATCACTATGAAAAGTGAGGGTCTAGGTCCATATGGAGTAGCCTTTGTGTGTAAGTGGACATTTATTTTTGAGAAAGTGTTATAAGAGGTTGCCTGGTACAACTTCCAATATGTATCTATTTCTTAGTGAAATTGGTATTGTTTAAGCAACGGTCCATGTTTTGGGGTATGATCTCAATTGAAAAAAAGTGATTGAGATGCTCAGGAGAAGTGAGTAGAGAGGATGAAGCAGCAGACACGGTGAAGAGTAAGTTGAAATGCATCACTAATGATTGACATTTGCAGCAGAAACAATACCATGATTAGTTTAATTGGTATCAATTTTCTTTAAACTAATAGAAAAGATGAAATGGAAAGAGGAGTATTGAACCATCAGTCAGTCATAAGGTGTTCTAGAAAATCAGAGGAAGCATATGTTCAGGGGGAGCATATCACATAATGTCCAGTTTATAGAGCAGAAGCAGTGATCAATCCTTGAAGAGAAATCCGTAGAGAAGAATGCACATTAGTAGCTAGATCCTTGGTCATTGATAGCTAATGATTGCATGGAGAAGAAACGATAGCTTGTAGCCCTTTTCCATTGATCTCAAAGGGGGAGAGAAGTATTGGAGAAGTTTTGATGGCCCATGCAGAGGAGAGAAATCCATTGGTGGCTTATGCTAGGAGAAGTGTGGAAGCAACACGTGAAGTGGCCATCAAAGTGAAGACGAGGTTAAGGTGCTTCCATCAATGCCAAAGGGGGAGATTGTTGTAAAATTGGCATTGTCTTGATTGATAGTAGCTGCAAGTGTGTTGGGATTGATGTCAACAATCATGCTAGGGAGTTTTTGGTATTGTTTGATAGTTGGAAAGAGTATTGGCATTAATGTCAACTAGACTAGTATGATAGTTTGTGGCAATAGATGTTGGATTTGATGTTCCCTATCCTAACCGAGATGGTAATTTGGTTAGCATTGATGTGCTTGTGCTTAATGTGTCAATATTAGGGGGAGTCCTATGGTTGCTGCAGTTTGCGGTAGAGAATCACCATAGTAGTAGGCTTACTAGAGAAGCCATAAAAAGAAGACTATGGTGGTTGGGAGTCCCAAACTTTAGAGGAGATTTATCTCAAAGATATAAGCTCATATACTCTTAGAATTAAGACAAACGCTTAGTGCTCTGAAATAAATTTCCAGTGATATGTGCAAGTCCATAAATGGCCTCCTATATCAAAAGTTATTGACTGTCGAAGTTAGGGTCTTAAGTCCAAGGTATGCTGAATTTCGGACCCAAGAGATTTCACAACCCAAAATATCGGAGTAGGTCAGTAGTTCGGAGATTCAGAAGGTGAAATATCAGAGGTTAGAATATCAGAACCTTAGAGATTTGGAACCTCGAGATCAAAAAACATAGAGTGATGAATTTTGGAAGGCCCGATATCAGAAGGCTTAGAACATCGGGGATTGATATTTGTAGGACTAAGCAGGTCATATT
Source organism: Pinus tabuliformis (assembly GCA_031772625.1). Lineage (NCBI taxonomy): Eukaryota > Viridiplantae > Streptophyta > Pinopsida > Pinales > Pinaceae > Pinus > Pinus tabuliformis. Next base: position 660,218,366 of record CM062810.1, on the reverse strand, counting down.
GAAGGACGGAGCAGATGGCACAAGAAGGCATATCGAAACCTCAGAGAAGAGGTCATATCAGAGCCAAATTTTGGTAGCTTGGGCACATCAAAACCTTGGCAAGATAGGAAACATCACAACATTTCAGAACCTCAGAGCCTTGGGACCTCAACAGTTTATTTTAAAAAATGGAACATGAAATGGCATGAGGAAAGAAAAACCTTAGACGTTCAGAACATCGGGTTTTTGGAACCGCATAATTTCTTATGAATGCAATTATTTAAGAAGCATCGAGGATGCGAAGAATAACAATTACAAAGGAAATTTCTACAAAACCAAAGATTCGAGGGACCCTTTCTATCTCCTCAAGACAAGACACATGGTGGCAGTTGATTTGTCCTCAAGGGATGATGAGGTAGATGCCGTCAACATGATGTGGTTATACTATGGACACGTGGCAGTCAGATTCAAAAAAATTAAGTGGCCTAATAGGGAAAATATAGGTGACACATGTCACCATTAAGGAGATGCTGCATGGAATTGATGACATCAACATGAAGTCATCTTGGAGGTCAGAACTTCAAAGGTTGGAGTTTTAGTAACTCCCTCATAATTGCATTTGAAGAAAAGTTACGATACCAGGGGCTTTGATGTCCTTTCGGCACTTGGTTATGGAGTTCAAATAACTAAGGGTGAGTGTCAGGTCTAACACCCAAGTGTTATGAGTATTTCGTAGGTCGGAATTTTGAAACTCCTTTGAAATTGAATTAAGAGGAAGTCTCAATACATGGAGCTTCGATGTGGTGGATCTTGGTCGAGGAGACTAAAGAAACCAATGGTGGAGAGCAGTCAACAAATGAAAATAGACCCCTGGTAGGATCTAAACACCTTAGCAACTAAGCATTAATCCATTGGTAACAACTCCTGGTCCTATGGTGTAAAACAAGAAGGAGCTAAAAAAAGGGGCTAAAGGTAAAACCAGAAGCTCGTGATTTCGAAAGGTAATTATAATAAAAGTTACAATGAGTGGAGCTCCGAAAGTGAAACATAGAGTTGTTAAAGGATGAATGGGTTGGCAATAGAGTAAATGTGTGCACAATGAGGTTGGTCGCAGGAGAAAATAGCAAGTATCAAGTGTCGATTATTGAAGATAGGAGACCGTGACAGAGAGGACCACGGTTACACATAATGACATGTTGGGCCTGTCATGAGCTAAGACATGATTCAATTAATTAAATTAAGTGTAGAGAAGCCATCCTGAGGAACATTCAAGATCAGAGAGCCATGAAGAAGCATGAAGAGCGCCATTGAGTGTGCAGGTGGACTGAGGATTTATTTCTCAGTATGGAGAAGTACTCAAATGCCCATTCTCAGGTGTTAATGAGGCAACAATGCTCAATTTAGATGCAACAGTAGGATGGAGAAGCCATATAGAGGTACACTCGAGTAGAGTGAATTACAAAGTGATGGGAAGAAAAGGCAACATCAACTAGAGTGCAGTTGAGGAACAAAACACATGAGCACATTTGGGAAATGGGGGGAATGCAACATAGTGGCATATGAGCTAAGTGTGGAGAAATTTGTGAGTGTGAATGCATTGTTAAGGAAAGTCTAAGTAATCTTAGTCTACAGAGAAAGGTTGAGAGTGCCTAAGCAGGATAAAGACACCCTAAGAGAGAGAGGTTGTGCTACTGTGAGAGGTCATGAGAGAGAGAGCATATGTTTTGTTTGAAAGGTCGAATGCTTACTATATGTGTTGAGAGAAGAGGGTTGTGAGCAGAGATCCCAGGTGGGTAAGCTGCTGCAAAGTGGGAAAATATGCTGATAGATCTACGATGAGTGACTACTATTGAGAAAAATAGTAGGCTGCTACAGAATGAGCAAAGTGAGCAGAGGACAGAGAACAAAGTTGAGATTAGTTAGAGTTTTCGCCAATTACAATGAACATTGAGTTTCTTTTGAGTGTGGGTTGGAGATTGCATATAAGAAGTTTGTGCTTCCATCTCTAGTGGGTTCTTGAGAAGGATTGGTGGTTGGTGCCTCTTGCAAGTTGGTACTTGCATAAATCCAAGGAGTTACAAGTTGTTGCTTGCAACAAATCCATGAAGTTAGTGCTTCACATGGTGCTTCTGGTAAGCTGGACTAGTGTCTATAAAATGAGGGAGTTGGTGCTTCCTATGAGTGGTGGCTCAAAAAAATATTGATGTAATAGAGTAGGTGCTCTTATTTTACCTCAATAACAACAACAAGATTTGATGGTTTTTTCTCGAAAGGGTTTCCACGAAAAACTTATGTGTCTCACGTATTTTTTGTTCATGATTTATATGATTCTTTTGATTTATATGGATGTTGTTATGGTTGGTTAAATTTTTATCTCATATAATGGATGCCAAGATTGAATGAAAAATAAATTGGCATAACAAGTTAAAATTAGTGTTAATATTGATTCACCCCCCTCTCGGTATTAACATTGTTTCCAAAAATTTATGACACTCGCCTATACTTTGAAATATTATTAGTTGTATGAACAAGACATATACCATGTAAACTCACAAACTCATAAGTAGGTGTATAGATCACCCATATCTTCTACACTTTGAGTAAGACCCTTAAGGTTTTGTTTCACCTCTTAGAGCTCCTATGTTGCTTCATGGTCATAATCACCTAATCAATCCTGTTGACCCCACCTATGGATTGGTGACATCCTAGCTGGCCAAATCGAACTAATATATGCATGTAAAAATTGTATTACTCTTAAAGAAGGAAAATTTTGGGGGTTAATATTCGTAGGTCGGCTAATTTTCCATGATTTTTGCAAGAAATTGATTCGCCAATTTCCATTTTTTCTAAAAAATATTCGCCCAAATTTTATAGTGTAAAAAATATTTTACCTTTGATATTGCCAAAATTTTATAAAGACTATATACAAAATCATTAGAAATTTGAATATGCTTACAAGGATATCAACAAGCATTTTACAAATTTCATATTAGAAAATAGTGAGATTCACTAAGGTTTCTAAACTTTAAGATAAATTTCCATCCTTAAAATTTTCCCTACTCTTAACATGATAAAAAAATTAAAATAACAAAATACATAAAAATAAAATATTTCAAAAGTCCTTTTCACATGATGCATGCCACCACTCTCCCTCGGGAAAAGCTAAACCTCGATCTCCTCAAAAATTCATGTTGGCATATGAAAATCCTCAATCATGAATAGTTGGTTCTATAACCATTTGAAATTCAAGACCAAATGAGGACATATGACCCCCTCCATGGTGTGCCAACAACTCAAGCCATCTCCTCATGCAAGGTACTCTCAATGGAAGATCATCCACCTCCATACCTTGTGTACATATCAAGGGCACCCTTTCTAGGAAAAAAGACACCAAAATGGACCCATAACTGAATTGCTTTAGTCAACCTGTCTTCCAGTTAGTCAATTAATAATTCATGTTTATTGCTTGCCCTTCACACTAGTTGAAAATTGTGGGCTCCATACATTCCAATGCATATTACATTTGTGCTTTGGTAGCCAAATGTGGAGTTTCACTTCCTGATATGCGGGTTATGGTGAACAAAATAGTTCTGAGTGGAAAATCCATTACATTTTTTATTGGAATTCTACCGCTATTTTTTTTCTTGTTCCCGTAGAAAAGTACTGAGAAATATACTCATCATTATTTTCACCATCTCTTCTTGAACCGACTAGTAAAAGTCAGGCTCCTTTTCTTGAGAGCTCAGTAAAAAAATATTTATACTCCAAATCAATGGTAAGGATATTGAAACCAACTCAAACAAATTGTTCATTTTCATCCCACATTCTCACCAAGTGTTCCAACAAGTGCAATGGAGATCTCATGCTCAGAATTAAGAAAAATTTCATTAAACCACACTCACAGTATAAATTTGATAGAAATTGCAACTGCTCAACTTTTCAAATTGAAAAACAAGAGACACAATTCTACTCTACAATTCAGTGGAAAGGAAAACACAATTTGGAGACGCATACATAGACATGAAACAAGAAAAACTACAAGTACACGATGATTTCTAGGCGAACCCAACTAGGAAAAACCCATCAAGCTTCTTTGTATTAATCAATCGAATTGAGAAACTATTACAATTGCTTTCTCTAGCTCTAAACACAACCTACAAAAGCAACGTTGTTCTCTCTACTGAATGAGAACTTCTAGCCAACGCTTATCCAATGTATGCCTCCTATTCCTTGCAAAAATATAAGCTAATTTGAGCTCCTAAACAATGGGAAAGGTCCTTATTTCCTTGCACAATTCCCAAGGATTGATCCACTGTCTTCATACTACAGCTGTACACTCAACTAGTATACAAATAATTTTTCATTGGCCTTAATTCCTCCACTCTAGCTGAGGAATTCGAATTACATGCATGCATGATCTATTTTGGGCTGAATGATTAGTTAATTGGCATATCTTTGATTAGATTGTTGTCTCATTGCATAACTGACCTTCAAAGGACTCTATCAATAGTCATAGGTCAGTTAACTAAGTACAACTGAAAATAACTAAACTAGATTGCTAAAATTATGCAATCAACACATGCATGACTGAACTCCTAGCCCACTAACTTGAGTTTACTGAGCTAACTGAGTGACAAGAGCCATGTCACACTATTTAGCTACCTCCAAGTTGCCCCACTCATGTGGAAATTCGATTTATTCAATTTGACTAAGACTAAAGTCAAATTGAGCCATTTTTGCTACACTGTCTAACACTCTCTCTTAAGAAGAAAGGGGTTTTTCACCATCCCTATCTTGCACCTGTGGAATGTACTGTAGTACTACCTCTCACTGTTGTTGTTTCTACTGCAACAACTGCAACTGAGAAGCTTCCAAAATACAAAACCAGTTGTGTCTCTGCAATTGTCTATTGGGAAAAAAAATTACATTATTGTTGATTCTGCATTGTGCCTCCTACACTTCTATCAACACTCCTTTGTGCTATTCAACATCTGACTACACTAACTGACACAAATCCTTTTGTTGTTGAACACTATGGGCCTCTGTAGCAAGGTAATGATCCATGGGGAGGACACCTTAATGGACCTTACCCAAATCTCTATAACTCTGGAACTAAGGCTCTACATCTCCCCACCACACTCCTGGAGGTATAGCTACATACATGGAAAAATATACCTCTAGCTTGTAGATTTTTTTCACTCTAAATTTAATCTGTTTCACTTTCCTGGTAGTTACATGTTTCAGGAAGGATTTCCCCTTATTGAAAGTAACTTCATAGCCTCTATCCTCTAATATTGCTAGAGATATCAAGTTCTTTTTTAGCCCAGGTATAAACATAACATCTTTGAGGTGAATATGGAAGTTAGAATCCATCTTAAAGGTTACAATACCAATCCCTGTAGCATTGTACCTCCCATCATCCCCAAGTTCTATATACATATGGAGATCCTTCTCCTCCAGGGTACTGAAAAATTCTTTATTTCATGTCATACGGTAAGAGGCACCAGAATCTAGGTACCAATCACTCCCTCATATTGTGTTGTCCAAGAAAGCAAGGAGGGTGAAATATAGCTCAAATTAAGAAGCCAAGGTATCTCCTCTTGCTCTTGTTGCAGACTCCTTTGTAGATTTCCTTTGCAGGCACTTTGTTACATAGTGTCTGAATTCAAAGTAGTGAAAACATTTTAACTTTCTTATATCCTTCTTCTTTCCATTGTTCTAGATGGGCTTAGCCTCACCTTGGGAATTCTTGCCCTTGGCCTTCGTTCCTTTTGTAACTAGAGAAAATTCCTCTTCCTCTCCTTTGGATATTACTCCATCTGTGGTATTTTTCTTTAATTCTTCTTAAACCAAATTGGATCACAACATTTCCCAGTTTGATATTATTTCCCTTCCATTCACAGAGTCCTTGTAGTTGTTCCAGGATTTTGGAAGGCCGAGAAGAGATAGGCTCACCAGATCACATTCTGAAACATTCACTCCAACCCCTCCAAGCTCATCTTGAACTTGTGTAAACCTATAGAGATATTGTAGAATAGTTTCATTTTTATGCATTCTAATGTTTCAAAGTTTTTCTTTCAAGGCCAATTTTCTATGGTCACTGTTATTTCCAAATAGCTTATTTAGTTTCTTCCACATATAAAATGTTGCCTCCTTTCCATGGAGATTTGAGACCACATGCTCTTTCAGAGCTTCCAAAACAATTATTTTGGCCTTTGCAACATCCTTCTTCCACTGTTTTAATAGTTGTTCATTCGACTGTGGAGGTTTTGCAATATCATTTTTAGCATATTCTAACACACCATCATCATCAAGCAATGCTTCCATCCGGTCGTTTCAGGCTATGAAATTTGAGCTACCCTCCAGGGCATAATCCAATCTTAGACCGTTGAAATCGATTCTCCCAAATATGAAGGAAAATTGTTGCACTGAAGCTACAAATTCAAAATTGTCGGGGGACAAATTCAAAATACTGGTTTTAATGTGATTTCAGGGCTCTAATACCATGAATGAATTTGATATAAATTGAAATTGATCAAGATTTCAAAATAAAAAACAAAAGACAAAATTCTACTCTACAATTCTGTGGAAAGGAAATCACAATCTAGAGACACATGCATATACATGCAACAAGCAAACCACAAGTACACAGTGATTTCTAGGGGAACACGACTGTGAAAATCCCCTCAATCCTATTTGCATTAATCAATTGAATAGATAAACTATTACAATTTCTTTCTCCAGTTCTGACCACAACCTACAAAAGCAACACTGTTCTCTTTACTAAATGAGAATTTTTGGCCAACACTTTTAGCCAATTTATGCCTCCTCTAGCCTCCTATTTCCTTGTGCAAATCTTAGCTAATTTGACCTCCTAAACAATAGGAAAGGTCCCTCTTTCCTTTTGCAATTCCCAAGAATTGATCAACTGCCTGCATACTACAATTGTGCACTCAACTAGTATACAAATAATTTTTCATTAGCCTTATTTCCTCCACCCTAGATGAGGAATTCAAATTCCATGCATGCATGAGATTTTTTAGAATAAATGATTAGTTAACTAACAAATCTGTGAGTTAGACTGTTGTTTCGCTGCACAACTGACCTTCAACTGACTCTATCAATAGTTAGAGGTTAGTTAACTAAGTACAACTAAAAATAACTGAACTAGATTGTTAAAATTTAGTAATCAACACATGCATGACTAAACTGCAGGCCCACTAACTCGAATTTATTGAGCCAGCTAAGTGACAAGATCCATGTCACAATAGTTAACTGCCTCCAAATTGTCCCGCTGATGTGGACATTCGATTTACTCAATTTGGTTAAGGCTAAAGTCAAATTAAGATTTTCTTGCTACACTTTCTAACACTTAGGAAAGGCCAAGAATGTTTTTGGATCATTGGTTGCTACCAAATATTTTCATTCATGTTCTCTTTCTCTCCACTCTAACATCTTGATGATAAAAAAACTTTTAAACATTAAGGAGAAAATTGAATATCTAGCCAACATGAATAATTTTTCAGTTTTCCCGCTTAAAAGTTAAAAACCCTTCTTTCCTTGTAGATGTCACACTTGTCTAATTAGTGATAGTGTCACAATGTCACACCTTTCCTTTTCACAACCTACGACAACTCTAAAGTGTTGTAGTTCCCAATATGGGCAGGGTGCGACTTTTTAAGAGTGCATTTTTTTCCTAAATATAAGTTTGAAAATAATAGAAATCATCACGAAAATTAAAAATAATGACATCAAAAATGGAGAGGGGCTCAACAGCTCTTACGTGGAAGAAATGAGATAAAAAAGCGTCCATTGGAGTGCTCGAAATCGTTACTTCAAAATCAAGCTACAAATGGGGTTTTTTTCACCTAGGACTTTTTCACCAAATTCAACTAGAGCTTGTGTCATTCAAATATTGGATCTGATTTTGCCATATTTCACCTTGATTTGTTGGAGAATGTAGTAGGGAAGCTATTAATTCAAATTCTCCTTAACCTTAATAATTGCTTGTGAACTTTAGTTATCTTCTTGTGTTTCTTTATTAGATATTTTCATCAAACAATTATCAAGAGAAAAAACAATAAAGACAATGGACACAGGTATTAGGCTCTAAGCTAGGACAAAACCCCTCCAAGGGGAAAACCCAGAAAGAATTTATTCTCTTCTTATAGGATATGATTCAAATAAAAATACAAGACCCAAAACCCTAGACCAAGTCCTCCTCCAAGAACCAAGTCAACCCTCCAAGAATTCCTTCCAATTGGGGCAAAGTCAACTAAGACAACAAAGGTCAATTCTGCTTCAACTAGCTTCTAGCTTCCAACTTCAACTTCGGCCCCCAACTTTGAACCTTCAAATTCGAATTTCAATCTTAAACCCTGTAGAAGTCGTAGAGACCTTAATTCTGGCACATGTCAATCCTTCAAGAAGTCTTCCTTCAAACAAACCCAAGTCTCCAAAGTCATTGAAAGTCAAACTAGAACCAAATCAGAGTATTCGACCCTCCTACAACTTGGATCTACAATTCTCGATCTTTTGCAATTCAAACTCACAATTCTTAGCATCAGTAGATGTAGAAACCCTATCCTTCACATGTGTGAGAGAATAACACCCAAAAACATTTTTTATTGACTCCTCCTTGCTTCCTTGATCTTCACTCTAGTTTCTTCCTTTTTCTTTGCCTCAAATCAAACTTCTTTCTTGAGATGATAGAATTAATGATGATTGAGATTGAAGCTGCTTGTATTTATAGGCTTTCCACGAGGTCAAATAACATCCTCTAGGTTGACTCTTCACTGCCAAACTCGACTTGTGCTTGGAGGCTCATAGGATTTTCTAGACTCAAAATTAATATATTTTACATGTTACAACTTTGCAAATAGGGTCTTAAACAAATGGTAAGGACTCTCTTGACTCAAGAAAAATATTCATTTGACATGAAAAATCATAGAAGCATGAAAAACATGCTTGACCGACATGACCATCAAAATAGAGCATGAAACCCATGCTTAAAATAATTTTTTTTTTTTTGTTTTCCTTTTCTTGTAACATAAGATATAAATAATGACTTGAGTACATTGACAATTATGAAGACCAAAACTAGTTACATTTTCCAACACTCCCTCTTAACTAGGGTTGTATTCATAATTGTACACCTGGTACAAGGTTATTCTCAAACTGAAGAGTTCTCATAAGAAGAGTCAGATTGTTAAGCCATCTTAAGCGTCAATATCATGACCAACATTGTTAACATAGTAAGGCCTTAACTTGATAAGCTCTTTCTTATACAAGAGCATAATGTTAGGAGGTTTTACGTGAAATACCACACTACCCGTTCAAAGTACATACCCCATCTGAATGTTCATTAGGTATGTCCTTTAAGGACTATTCTTGTCCTGGATTCCCAATCCTCAAAGAATATAGGTCGTCTTCGACCACTCTTGTCTTTAATACATGTCAAATCTTAAAAGAGTGTCGGTCCACTTCATATCTTGGATTTTTCTCTCCTTGGGAAAATCACATATGCTTATCCAATCCTTTGTTCTCCATTCTCCCTCCATGGAATTCACTTGGATGTACAATTTTTAGTCCTAGTCAAGTGCATGACGCATGAAGAAAAGAATACAATGTGATGTTCATCACCAATCCCTCTCAATCAAAGAGGAGATCATCATTCCCTTTTGATTAAGGAATTGATCCTTGCTCCTTTTAAATTATTAAGGGAGACTTCCTACTCCCTATAAAGCATAAAGAGAATTTTTTCACTTCCTTTCAATTGGGAATTCATAACCAAAAGCTCTTTAGCTTGTCTTTATAAGTGTATCACATACCAGTTCTTCTTGGAGATAACTACGTGGCTCCTTTCCTTTGTATCTCATCATATTGAGTTTTCTTTCTTCCTAGATGTCGTAGAGTCATCTTTAATATTTTGACAAGATTCAGGCCATCAATCTTCCATACCAATTTCCTCTGTAAATCACCAATGAAGACATTATATTGAGCCTTATCAAACTTCAGGCTAGTCATATCTCCCTCCTAAGTGTGATCTTTATTGATGTAGGAACATGAAAATAAGTTTATCTTCTTACATTGCTACATTCCAATTCCAAGATGATGATATAAACATCTTGAGTTCACAATCCTTTAAGGATTACCAAAACCAATCACTCAATCCATATGTTCTTTGAATCAAGTTTTAACATCAATAGTTGAACTTTCCTCAATTGTCATTATGTATTTCAACATCCTTACAGGTAGCAAAACAATATGTTAACTAGATAACCACAATCAAAATATTAATATTAGACTTACCTTATCATGATGGCCTCTTTGATCAAAGTATTTGCTTAATTAAATCCTTTGAGATCAACATCCTTTCACATGATCCATATCCATAAGAATCTTTCTCCATGCATTCATTTTAATCAGGGTGCCCAAGGATTCAACTTGATTACCAAGCTATAACATCTTCCTTGGAGTTGTCATTGTCAACTCCCTTTATTTCATTCGAAGACTATACTTGGTGTTGATCAATATTGTCATATCTATGCCATGCAATCTTGTGTGAGAGTCTTGATCTCTAGCCACTACAAAGAATGTCAAATTTCTTCTTTCAAGCATCATGTAACCATATGTAAGACTTACCAACCATCTATTTCTTGTAAGATTCTAGATCCAGGTGGATATTGTTGGTCACCCACCTATTCCACTTGGACCCTCACCATTGTTTCTTTCATTTTTTCAATTTCCTTAATTGTAGCACAGTTTACTATTTTTGGTTATTTTTAGGTCCTGAACTTTCAAATCTGTTTTGAGGCCCTAAACAACGTTTTCTTGGCAAAATTCCTCTGGGGATTATTAGGGCAATCGCATCGGCAGTTGTATTCCTCAGAGAGATCTTTCCAATGAGGTATCATACGTGTCAAACAAAAATAATATGACCAAGTCATGACCCCAGGAAGTTGGCTGCCCAACTAACCCCAACGGGGCCCATAAACTATTGGTGTTACATCTCCTTGGGTTAGGGTTTTGGTTGTTTAGGGTTTTCTCTTATTGTTCAATAATAAAATGGCCCTTGAGCCTTATTATAACTCAGTTCAGAGCCATGTAGCCGCCACATCTCTTCTCAGAGATAAGCTACCATCACCCAAGCTATATTATTTCCATTTTGTTTGTAAGCATAGCTCAAGGTTTTTATATTAAAGAAATGAAGTGTTTTTCTGCTGTATCTCTCTGTTTATGATTATATATGTAAGTTGTAGTGTTCCTGTTTAAGTTCGGATCAATGATATCAGAGCGGGTCTACTCTTTCTTTGTTTTTCTTTGCATGTCCCCAACGAGGTCATGGTATAAGGAGTTAGGGCTCGATCTGGTTGAACCATTGCAGATCAGACTCGCAAAACCCGACGACCTCCCATGGTGTAAGAAAAGAAAGATGAGGGGGCAGGAGATCCTTTCAAAATGTTGCTCGAGGAAGCCCTCCAATAATAGAGGGACGCGATGATGGATAAATTTTCTGAGATCCTTCGACGACTACCCACAAGTGATGCATATTCATCCAGCAGCGACTCTGGAGGTGCTACTCCTTTTAAGGTACAAGTTAACTTCACTATTCCCATATTTGAAGGCCTGATAGATGTAGACACCATAGATAAATGGTTAAATCTATTGGAAGGATATTTTTCAGTTCATGACTTTTCCAAATGAGAGAAAAGATTACCTGTGCACTTCTCAAAGTCACCCCACACGTCAAGAACTCAGGGAAATGTACTATGAAAAAAGGGACGAGAGTGAACCCTTGTTGTTTTCAACCGCACCCACTTGGAATTCTTTCTGAGATTCCATCAAGGAACAGTATTACCCTTTTGGGAGCTATGAAGATAAATACATAAAGTGGACCACGCTACTGCAGGGAAGGGACCAAGATGTGTCAGAGTTCACAAATTATTTCCATTCCCTTTGCATGAGGCTGGGTATCAAGGATACTGAGCGACATTTGGTGCTCAAGTACCACAACTGTCTACACAAGTACATTTAAGACGAGATGGAGTTCCTGGACATCTACTCACTTAGGACGACGTATCAGTACATTGTAAAGATTGACCAGAAGTTTAAACAGAAGAAGAGGGATTTTGGATCTGCGAATCCAAAGAAAGGAAAAGGCGCCCCAAACCACAAAACAAAGGACCAAGCCAAGGCAAGGCTACCTAGGAAAACCCACCAAAGGTGCAAACAAAGAAAAACACTACAAAGATGAATAATGACACGAGAAAATGGTGTGAGTTCCATAAGAGCTCCACTCACAATACAAGTGAGTGTCGGGCCAATCTGTCCCTAGTGGCCAAGATGCAGGTTTTGAATTTGAATCAGAACCCTATAAGGGAACTGACAAAGGGAGGCAGACCATTGATGCGAAGCCTAGTGCAACTGTGGCTACCACAAATATATAGAAAATTGAGTCTGAAGATCCAGAGGAGGGGGAATGCCTCTTCCACTCATAGATGTTGGTGAAGGGTTCTCGTTGCAGTTCATTGTCAACAGCAGGAGCCAGAAGAATCTCATTTCAGAAAAGGTTGTGAAGCAGTTGGGCCTAAAGACTACCACACATCCATAGCCATACACCATTGTGTGGCTTCACCAAGGATGAAATCTTCACGTCAGCCAGCAGTTTTTCCTTGCCTACAACATCAAGCCCTTCATGGGTGGAGTACTGTGTGAAATTGCTCCTCTTGAAGTTTCTGACATATTGTTAGGACAACCATACTTGTGGAAGCAACATGCTATATATGAGTCTGGACCTCATTTTGTGATTATTACTTTGGATAATAAGTTTTACAGGATACCATAGGTAGCCTCGCCTACTGCCATTTCTTTGATCACTGAAAAGCAATGTTGTAAGATCATTTCCCAGAATAGGAAATTTGTTTTTCTTATGATTTTCTCCCAAGGGAAGAAGAAGGTTGTGGCCACGGCTTCCAAGCAGGGCTCCTTTTCACAGCAGCATCAGATGGACAAGGTCGTGGAGGAGTACATGGATATTTTTGCCTCACCCACAGTGGTACCTCTACACTGTCAGGTCAAACACTCCATCAATTTGAACCTAGGTGCACCACTTCCCAATGGACCAATCTATAGACACTTTGTTATGGAGAATGATGAGATCAATAGGTAGATTCAGGAACTACTACATAAAGGGCACATCAGGCTAAGCTCATCACCCTATGGGAGCCCGATTGTATTGGTACAAAAGAAGTATGGGACCTAGAGGCTCTGTATTGACTATCGGGCATTGAATAAGATCACTGTCTAGAATAGGTACCTAATCTCTCAAATTGATGACCTTCTGGACCAGCTCAAGGGGGGAAAATATTTCAGCAAGATTGACTTGAAGTCAAGTTATGACCAGGTGCCTATCAAACCCTCCGATGTGTAGAAGACTTCCTTCAAATCCAAGGAGGGCCAAGTTTTCGAATGGTTGTTCATGTCGTTCGGATTGACGAATGCCCTTGCAACCTTCATGAGACTGATGGATGACATCTTGTGACCATTCACCAATGCATTTGTGGTGGTGTATTTAGATGACATATTGATCTTCAGCCAAAGTTGGAAAGAGCACCTCAACCATATTCGATAGGTCCTTCAAATCCTTCGACAACACAAGTTGTGTGCTAACTTGGAGAAATGCACCTTTGGCCTAACCCAGGTTCAATATTTGTGGTACATCATTGATGAGCAAGGTGTACATGTGGACCCACCCAAGATACAAGTTATTCGGGATTGGCCAGCCCTAACCACTCTAACAGAGCTCCACAATTTTTTGGGTCTTGCCAATTTCTACCGTAGGTTCCTGTTGGGATTCTCTCATATCACTTGGTGTTTAAGTCAAGTCACCAAGGGCGGAGTGAAAGAAAATTTCTTTTGTGATCCAAACTTGAAAAGGAACACAACAAATTAGAGATATAACCATAAACACTGAGATGCAACAAAAATAACACTTCCTTTCATTAATATCAAATAATGAGATATGCTTACAAACATAATGGAAATAAGATAGCTCGGGTGATGGTAGCTTATCTCTAAGAAGAGATGTGGTGGCTACATGCCTCCAACTGAGTTACATTGAGGCTCAAAGGCCTATTTATTATTGAGAAATAATGGAAAACACTAAACATCCAATAACCTAACCTTAGGAGATGAAGCGCCAAAATTGTGGGCCTCGTTTGGCTAAATTGGTACATCAAATTCCCGGGGTCATAACTTTGGCATACGATCTCCATTTGGCTAAATTGGTACATCAAATTCCCGGGGTCATAACTTTGGCATACGATCTTCGTTTGGCTATCATAATGCCTCGTTTCAAAGATCTCTGTTTTCCCTAAAAATGTCGTTTAGGGCCTCAAAACGGCTCCGGAAGTTTAGGACCTGAAAAACTGCCAAAAATAGTAAACTATGCTACAATTAAGGAAACCGAAAAACTGAAAGAGACAATGTTGGGGGTCCAAGTGGAATAGGTGGGTGGCCATCGATATCAACCTGGATCATTTTTGTTAGAAACCCAACAACGAGCGTTCTTCGAGTTGAAGAATTACCTCTGTTCTGCACTAGTGCTCACATTACGGGACCTACAACAACCATTTGAGATTAAGACTAATGCCTCTGACTATGCTATTAGTGTAGTTCTTACTCAGCATGGGAATCCAGTGGCTTACCACAGTGAAACACTGTCCAAAAGTACCCCACTTACGACAAAGAAATGTATTCCATCATGTAGGCATGCCATCAATGGAAGCATTACATTATGGGGAAGGAAACGTTCATGCACACAGACCACCAACCTCTACAATTCATACAAACACAAGGGAAGTTTCAGAATGATAACCATCATAAATGGTCAAACTATCTGCAATAGTTCTATTTGAACATTAATTATAAGAAGGGAAGCACCAATAATGTCGTTGATTGCCTCAAGCGACCACGGTCATGGCGCTAATCACTGTGCTTAATTCCTGTGGACACGAGACATTGGGGTGGCCGCATCTTTACAAGAGCGATCCCGAATTCAGCAACATTTACCACACACTCCTCAAATGGAAGAAAGTTCCAAATTTTCACCTTCAGGATGCACTGTTATGTCACTTGGGACACATCTGTGTTCCTTCAAGTGAGTGTGCCAAGATGATTTAGGATGCACACTACAGTCAGGGCATTGGACATTTCGTAGTAGAGAAAATAGTAGCATTATTGCAGAAACTTCGTCAAGATGTTGGGAAGTACATTAGATCCTGCACCACCCACGCCATTGCCAAACCAACCATCAAGAAGCAAGGCATGTATACTCCTCTACCTACTCCTAGTTGGCCTTGGGAATCTGTCTCCATGGATTATATTTGGGCCTTCCTTCTACTAAGCACAGAAATGATTGTTTTTCATGGTCGTCAACAGATTCTCTAAGATGACCATCATGGTGGCCTGCAAGAAGAGCATCACAGTAGAGGCCATTGCTAAACTCTTCTTTGAGCGAGTGTGGGTACACTTTGGGATCCCACAGTCCATTATCTCATATCAAGGCAACAGATTCCTGAGTGCATTTTGGTCAAGTCTCTAGTTTATGTTGGATACAAAACTTAATAATTCTAGGGCTTTCCATCCCCAAACTGATGGCCAAACAGAGGTTGTCAACAGGATGATCATACACATTCTGCGCATGTATAACTCAAATCATCCATGCACATGGGATGAAAGCCTCCCCTATGTCCAACACAGCTATAACAGAGGTCTCCACAGCTCAACAAGTCACATCCCCTTTCAGGTAGGGCTGGGATTTCAACCATTATGCCCCATTGATGTGGCCATACCATTTGCAGCCACTCAAGTAGATTCAACTCATGTGCAGTCTGAAGCTGAAAGGGTTGGCAACTTCATTGAGTGCATTCAGCACATCTGCCAATAGGTCCATGATATATTAGACAAAGCTAATGCTAAGTACAAGCAACGCCATGAACAACATCGAGTGTCGCACAAGTTCCATTGGGCGACAAAGTTGGGCGACAAAGTTTGTAGAACAATTTACTATTTTGGCAGTTTTTGGGTCTTGAAATTCTGAAGCCGTTTTGAGGCCATAAACGACTTGTTTTGGGCAAAATTTGTCTCATGATTATTGGGGCGATCGTGTTGACAACTGTAGTCCTCGGAGAGATATTTCCAACGAGGTATCATATGCGTCAAACGAAGATAATATGACAAAGTCATGACCCTGGGAAGTTGGTTGCCCAACTAACCCCAACGGGGCCCATAAACTCTTGGTGTTACATCTCCTCAAGTTAGGGTTTTGGTTGTTTAGGGTTTTCTCCTATTGCTTAAGAATAAAAATTCCCTTGAGCCTTATCGTAACTCAGTTCAGAGGCATGTATCTGCCACATCTCTTCTTAGAGATAAGCTACCATCGCCCAAGCTATCTTATTTCCATTATGACTGTAAGCATAGGTCAATAGTTTTCTATTAATGAAATGAAGTGTTTTTCTGTTGCATCTCTATGTTTATGATTATATCTGTAAGTTGTAGTGTTCCTGTTTAAGTTCGGATTATATTCTTATATTTATGAACCCTACTCTAGAGAAGAGATACTTATAATATTTGTACCTTTGCTTCCATACAACCATGTAGTCAACTTTTCTTGAATGAGCCTGCTTCTTATACCTGTCAAAGATAGGTTTCCTTTTCCAAGAAATATTTTCATTATGCCTTTCTTACTACAACTTGACCATCTACATTCCTTCATCCTTCAAGAGTATTGTTTCCATACTAGATGGAATATATACCAGTCATGTCATAATGTTCTTTCCAAGAACCTTCCAAAATGATGGTTCGTATAGGATCTTGATGATCCCTCTTTGTAAAATGACTACCTCTAAGTATATGATGGAAAATTCTTGAATGAACAATAATATGCATTGTGGTCACAATATTCTCATTCTTGAAATCTAGATGGTTCCTACCAAACAACTTAATCAGGTAGACTCTAATTATTCTACTATTATATACTTCTTTCTATGATGCCATGTTTTTAAAAAAATCAAGACACTTGTTATTATACTTTATACTTAACAAAAGAAAGGAAAATTTCATAAAGAACCTGGTATGGATAAAGCTTCTTTCAATAGTAAATATCCTTTGGATCTTCTCCTTTCGACTTCTTCTCAATTTCTCTCTTCTCTTTAGCTATGCGAGCTTCACTTATTTCCTTTATTTTGTTATTCACCTTGTTTGGTCAATCCCTCTTAAAGTGTCCATACTCATTGTATCCAAAGCATTGACTCTTGGAAATATCTATCTTTTTCTTGGACTTTCAAAATTTCCCTTAAGTCGTCATTCACGAAAGTTTTTGACATCAAAGCAAACCAAAATCCATTCACATTACAACACAAAGAAGCAACTCACATAGAGAAGGTTTACATAAGTCGTTCACTAAGAGCACATGGAATCCATTCAAATAAAACAACAGTTAATTCATTGCACAAATTCCCTTACGGGAGTGTGTGTTCCTCATCTCTCGGGTATGTATATGACTAGCTATGATCATCTATTCTCGGCACACAAGGATCGACCCCCAAGTATTGAAATTTATAGTTCTAGATGCCCTGAAAATGGGCTCTAGTCATTCAGCTTAGGGAAAACAGAGATTGGCCAACTGGGCCTCGTCATTTCGAGCCAGAAAAGCTTCTCAAACACAAAAAATCATTTGATACAGAGGTCGAAACCATGATCAAGTTAAATTGGTGAAAAAGATGGAAATGAAAGAAAACATTTACGTGCAAACCCAACCAAGGCATCTCCATACCAAAAATTTGGAAGATGGGAGCAAACTTGATATAATAACAACTAGAGTTGTGCTACTTGACTCCTACGATGTAGAAGACGCTAGTGCCTACTCGCATTCTTGTGTGTGCAACATATATTATTATATTACTCTCGGAAACTCCATTCTGTCTCAGTAAAGGTCATGCCAACAGGTAGGACCAATTACTCCATAAAATATTGAAAACAACTGCCAAATCCTCAATATTATCACTTGAACATGTGGACTATAAATAAGCCAATACATACATCAATCATAAACATCTAGTTGTTGAACATAGTGACAATGTTTGTTCACTTTACAAAAATACCTAAATAGGTAAACAACAACAAGTAATTACAAAATTTACAAAGCAACTTTACAATAAGTCTACCCAAGCTTTGCCTCTCCTAGGCTTATGGGTTCTCTTCTTGCATCATATTTTCCTTGAAGGTTGCTTTGGATTATTGCAAGTCCTCTTTGCCACCTGTTTTTGCCCTTGCATTTGTTGCACAATCTCTTTATCCTTCTTTGAATGAAGCTCTGGATGTAACTTCCAACATAATTTAGTGTCATGCCCATGCATCTTCCAATGAGTATAGAAGAAATTTCTCTTGTTTGCTGACATAGAATTTCTCTCATGCGAAGGAGAGTCATTATGCTTGATGCCTATAATTTGATTCATTATTTTAACCATTATCATATGTTTCTCATATACATCCATGCAAGGGTCAAATGCATCACAAAAAGTACAAGGGTACTCATTCCACAAGTATTCCAAACTACCATGCATTGGAAAACACCCATGAGAGTTATACCTGTCTCCAGGGCTGCAACTTTGACAGAGTGGAGTGGATGATTCCATGCAAGGTCCATTCAAGCATTCATCTTGCTTGGGAGATGAATGAACATTGTCACAAGGTGGTGACATCTCATCCTTAGATGGCCGATGTGCCTCAGGTCGTTTAGAGCATTCTCCAAACTCCCTTCGACCATATCCCAATCCCTGATACTTCGGTCTCTCCTCCACCATAATTGGATTGGTAATACCTTGGCAATTTTTATCGAGGCCTCCACCTTCATAACCCATCCTGGAAATCAACTTCATACCTCTGCCTTTGGTATGTTGCTCAAACGCTGCAAAAGAAGTGCTATGCACATAAACGGAACGAATGGTACTTGAAATGCTAATTACCTCCTTAAACTTATCATTCATGTTTTTGGCTTCTGATGACGACGACAATGATATTTCATATGAATATAGCCACCCACTCTTATCCACTAGCATATGGTGTGTTTCTTGAAGATGTTTTCAAAATGCACATGCATCATCTTCGAAATATGGTCCAAAACCACTATTTGAACCATGACCACATACTGGCTTCATTGTAGAGGTTTATCTGGATGGTACAAGAGTAGAACTTTCAGCAACTTGTTCTTCAAAACACATGCTGAAACTGAAGTCACACGCGTCTCTTCTCCTCTTCAACCATCTTTAGCATCGTTCTCAACTCTATGTTCTCCATACGAAGAGCCAAATTCTACTCCTCTAGCTCTTTTGAGAGTCTTTTGTCTGCCCATTCTTGCAACTTTGTCAACTGGTGCTCTGATACCAAAATGATCTAAAGTTGGAATAGGTGTCTTCTTCCTCTTTTCTAAAATCAAATAAAAACAAAAATAGGATTGTGTTGACGCTTTGCAAGATAAAATGGGTCTTGAAACAAACAGGTTTTTTCAATGTCTCTTCAAGTCATGAATTAGTCTTCACATGCAACTTAACATAAGAAACATAACAACACATAACTCTTGCAGGCATAATGAAGAGATAACAGATTATTTGTTGATGGAGTTCACCCTTTCTGGGCTACATCTATGGGCCTGGTAACATAGCTAGACCACTCATATATTCAATAGAAAAATGGAGTACATAAATAGTTAGCTGATGGTAAACATGTGGCTATTACCCCTACAAGGTAATTTTCTCATGAAAATAACTCTCAACAAACAACAACAACACAAAGAATCTCCTACAAAGATGTCATACTGCAACTGAAATGAGCTAAAATGAGCATGTGGGCACTTCAATTCCACATTGAAGCACATAACAAAACTTCCCCCGACATAACATAATGAGAAAAGTGAACCTAAGATAAACACTGCAAGTTACAACTGTTGTAGTAGACTTTTGAAGGTGAGAATACCCCTACAAGGCCTTCTCCATGCCCAAACACCTTACAGAAATCGCATTTGAGTTACATGATTAATTGTTTGATAGTTGACAAGTTGAGTAAAGTGAAAAGCCAAGGTGTAGGTGCGTGACCTTATTTAAGATATCCATGAGCTTTGTTGACGAAGACCATCTTCAAAGAGGCACTCCATGGAAATGGGAGTTATTAGTAAAAGGGCCATGAACAAGGTGACAACGAAAGATAAAAGCACGAGAGCAAAGGTGAAAACAGTACATCAGAGGGAAAAGATAGAAGTGAGGAAAAAGCCTTTTTTTTGGTGTGTATATTTGTGAGGAAGGAAATGGAAATCTTAACCCGAATGGCAAAATTTTGCGACAATATTGAGTTATGTTATTTATTGTGCACGATTACGATTACCATTATTATTGGGTGAAGGTTCCAAACCTTCATATGAGAGAGAGGCACTGGTTGGACAGAAGCGCGCGCATTTGGGATTTTTACAACGGTTAGTTCCACACGATTTTCAAAATTTGCGACACATGAATAGGAATAATTAAGTTTGTAAGATGTGTGGGCCAAAACACACTTGTGAATCTGAGAAGTAGTGGTGGCATCAATATGAATTGCAAAATTCGTATGGTCGTGTTGTTTCTGGTGATAGGAATTGGAATTGTTGGGATAATTTATGCTTGGCATTTCATGTGGTTCCATGGTCTAGTGGTGAGGACATTGGACTCTGAATCCAGTAACCCGAGTTCAAATCTCGGTGGAACCTCGTTGCTCTGTTTCACAACCAATGGTTGTGTTTTTCTTTTTCTTTTAATGCGGTGCGGTGTGTGGGATGATGAAATAAGATTTGAGCACTTTGTGTTTGTTTTTCTTTTAATGCGGTGCGGTGCGGTGCGGTGGGATGATGAAATAAAATAAGTCCATACTTCTCCTTTTTGATCATAGTAGATTGAGGCAATCTATTATTAGAGTAGAGTGAGTGATGGATGTGCCTCTGGGTTTCACAGAAACGTCCGTGCACAAAGCGATCACAGCTCCGTTGTAGTCTAGCTGGTTAGGATACTCGGCTCTCACCCGAGAGACCCGGGTTCGAGTCCGGCAACGGAATTTTAATTTTATTTTACATTGCGGGTTTTAAAAATGTTAATGTTTTTGTTTTTGTATGAGGGAGGACAGAGCTGGAATGGGATTGTTCTTTTTTCATCGCGGCAACGGGGTTTCAAAACTGTTTTTGTATGTATGAGGGAGGACACAGCTGGAATCGGATTTTACTTTTTCCATTGTAACATCGCGGAGCGGAGATCTTCTGGGATTTAAATGTATGTATGTATTTGTATTGGAATCCAATCTAATACAAATCTAAAAATAGGTCAAGGACCTGACGATGCGTCTGCCGGGAGTCGAACCCGGGTCTATTGCTTGGAAGGCAATTATCCTAACCGTTGGACTACAAACGCTTTGCGGCAAACACCTGCCGCAAGCCTACTCACCTTCCGCACAAGGAAGGAAGGAAGCTCTAACCGTAACCGTTGGACCGCAAACGCTCTCGCTGTAACAATTATGGTAACCGTCTTGCAAACCACAAAATGTAAATGTGAGAGCGCATAGTTGATGATAATACTAAATTCCCACTGAGATTCAAACCCCAAATCTCACGCAAACCAATGAATGAATATTATTCGACACAAACATCATCGGCTTCTTGTTATTGGTAACACGTACATACAGAAAGACGGAAGGGAAGGCGTGGAACGTCGCAATATATTCCCACATGCGTAACGCGAAATACATTTAGACATTGGATAATGAAGTAGAGTGCAGTCTCTAGTGTCTCTTCGGAGACATCCGATAAAATTGGAACGATACAGAGAAGATTAGCATGGCCCCTGCGCAAGGATGACACGCACAAATCGAGAAATGGTCCAAATTTTTTTATTGATTAATTAATCACAGCTTCTTTTTATTTTTATTATCCTCGTTTATTTATTAATTTAATTAATCACAGCTTCTTTTTATTTTTATTATCCTCGTTTATTTATTAATTAATCACAGCTTCTTTTTCTTTTTATTTTTATTTTTATTATCCTCGTTTATTTATTAATTAATCACAGCACTTTTTTATTATCCTTTTCTATTTATTAATTAATCACAGCTTTTTTTATTATCCTCTTCTATTTATTAATTAATCACAGCCTTTTTTATTATCGTCTTTTATTTATTAATTAATCACTCCTAGTACCCTTGCTAGAATAGGGGTTTTCTTGCTAGTACCCTCGATAATAATGATTTTTTGATACTCAAAGTGCACCTAGGATGCATGTATGAGCCTCCAACTCATGGTTATGGTCAAAGTTGGCAACAATTTCCAAGAAATGATCTTTGAAGGTGATTTATGTGCGAATGAAGGTGAATCTTAAAGGATATAGAACATGGGTTTCTTGGTAGGATGCCCCAAATTGAGTAAGGTGAGGGCCATTTGACAAAATAAGGCATGATTTGAGATTAATGGTTGGTTATTTAATTAAGGTTTTCCTAGATTTCATGTTGTGCCCATATTTAAAAAAAACAGGCAAATACAAATTATGCTCATATTCGCAGAATAGGCAAAATAAAATTGGCTTATGGTTAGAAATTAGGTTGTAATTTATTCTCAAAGATACCTAATTGATTCATATTCTTTCAGATTGAGTAAATGGTATTTTGTAATTTCTTCCCAATTCCAAGATTGGGGAAATGAATTCAACATGCTCTTTTAGTCCAAAGAATTGAGCTCTATTATTCTGTAATTAGAGGTATGATATTTAATATATGAGGTTGGTTGATTTCCAAAGACATTTCTCATTGGTTGTGACTTGATCTAATTTTCCTCCAAGCACGTTTCATAGGTCGGGAAGGAAACCTCGACCCAAGTAACATCCCATTGTTTTGTATTTTTTTACTTAAATTAGTTTCCAATTTTGATTTGGGTTTTATATTGTAGCATTTAGATCATCTTATTGTAGCACTTGATTTTATCTTTGTAGCTATACAGTTAGGTAAATTGTAGCATTTTATTTTTCCTTTCTTTTTCATATATTTACCCATTTATTTATAGTCTTCATGTTGGTTTGATATGTTGTCTCTTGCATTTTCTTTTGTGCTACTATAATTTAATGCAATTCAGAGTTATTATAGTCATATTTTGATAAATGAATAATCACTTTCTACATGTACAAGAAAAATCAAGGTGAAAAATTGTACTTCAAATCCCTTTGGGAGGTTAGCTGTAAAGAAATTAGCAATCAATTTTATTACGGCCTTTATACTTTTCCTAAACGATACCTTATTTCACATTTCAGTGATATGTTTCAGTTGATTGTGAACAATATCTATAATTATCTAATGCTCAAATCTAACCTCGTTTTTATAGCAAGAACACTTAAGCTGTTAAGTCAAAGACTACTTCCTATGCCTCATAAGGAGGTCTAGAACAAAGAACTAGTCACTGACTTTTGAATCTAGTTTGTTCATCAAAGATTTAATTTCCTTTGGACACAAATGGTTTATAAATTCACTAAATGGCATAGAACACAAGATCATACTATAGTCATATTCGTGCATATATAAGCAATCTAGACATGATATTTAGAGCAATTGAATTCTGGTCACACTTACTATCAGTTATGTGAAGAAAATGAGATCGTCTTAGGTTTCCTTCATGAATCAGTTTCTTCATATTTGATTATATTACAGAATGATTCCTTTTCTTTACAACTAGAATGATTCATGAGCTTTGATCCCACACATACTGTGCATGCATCTTGCAAGCTTACAAGCCCCGGGTTGGCATTTAAATGTAATGGAATTTATCTCATATAAATCACCTAACAATGATGATGATAACAATGATAAAAATCAATGACTAATAACGAAAGTGAAGAATGTGATCACAATGATGAAAAATACTCATTGTTGTTGTTTTTCTCATGGTTATTGATCATTTTTTTCATTGTTATCAACATTATTGATTTTATTGTGAGTGCTCTAAATTGATGCTATCATCATTATTAATCAACCCCTTTTGACCCTATAAAACTCTGCTCTTATTGAAATATTATAATCTTTTCCATGCCATTAATGGAAAAATTGCACCTAAAGCGATACAAGGTAACTTGTTAACTATTTATTATTATTTCCAATGTTTTAATGATTTAAAGGGATTAATTAATATTATTTAGCACTAATGGCGATTTTAATCCAATCCTTGTAACCCACACAACATTCAATAATCCCCATCCATGGTTGATATGGTTGTGGACCTCCAAAGTAAGAAACAAAACATGGGTTTTCTTTCTGGCACCTTTAGGAAGCTCTTGTGTTCATTGGATCAACTCCAAGATTATTGAAGGAAAAATTAGTCACTAGTAAACATCACAGTCAACAAACCTCAATATGGACCATTTAAATAAGGTAATTGGTCCTATGCAATAGTTCACACAAATTCACATGCCTCCAATGATGTGCAGTTTGTGTAATTTGGGTTAAATTCTAAAATTGCATGGGAATCCACTAAGTTTACCCGACATGATTTATTTTTATATGTATTCATAATTGCTATGCCAAACACAGGGTATTCATGGAATACACCTGCTTGTTATATTCGCCATGTAAAAACTATATAACTCGACCCTTGCATATTGTAAAGATCCATTAGTCAAATCAGTAAATATAGTATAATGTTCTAATATATATTTCGATTGATCTAATCGCTAGGAACTTTTGTATTTTCTTATGTATTTTTTAGATAGATTAATAAAACTCCATTGTTGGTTTTTTTTCGAGAGGTGATTTTGGTTAAATCCTGCGTGTGATTTAGTTCCCTCTCAAGAAATGTGATGTTGGTTGAGAAGGGACCAATAATTCAACCATGTTGCCCCTGTTTCATTAACTTTGTAGTGTAGCTTGGATTGTATCTCATTTATAGATCAAGTGAGTAACTCTTTCAATTTATACTTAAGTCACATATCAATCCTTTGCTCTTTATCTAAATTGCATACTAATACTTTATAATTAGATTTTATTTGATTCCCTTTCCTTTCATTTATCATCGGAAATATAATTAGATATTCTTCATTTCATAACCCAAATTTTGTTCTAATCTATTAACTCATAATTAGATTTGTGATTCAATTTTTTAGACGCATTGATGCTCTATTTTGGTTAATGCTTCTAATTTATTTTCATTTTCAAAAGCAAGACTGACCATTGAATGACAAGGATAACATGTTGCAACTATTCATGGTTACATGAACACCTTGTTCAATAATCGTGAAATATCATAACTTGTCAAGAAGGATGTTTGTGTTGACACCACAATGATCACGATATGTCTTAGAATTCCTTCCTTTCCTTGCAATTACATTGATTTTTGATAGAAGTGATATTTCTTAGAAATTATGAGGCATGCCCTCTATAATGAGTATTTGGCGTTCAACTAGAATAAAAATGCCACTGCAAGGTATTAGGAATCATGGATGGGTCTAGGGTCCTTGACTATAACTAGGGACTGGAGGGTTAACGAGAACCCCTCGCACTAAGCCTTACTTCTTTGGCTCAGGCATCATGGACGACAATTCCTCAAATCATCACATATGACCTTTGTAGGGCATCAATCACCTCTAAATGGTATAGGTTAGTTATGAATAAATAATGGGTCTTGAGGAATATACCAGGTTAAGGAATGAAAATAAGGGTGTTAAAACCTAAATGAACCTTATTAAGCTCAAGTCGTATGAATAACAAATATAACCCATCAATTTAATCAAGCTATAGCAACATATGCATCCTCATACTATTATTAATGCATCAGATCCCATTAGAAATCCGTAGTTAACTTAAAGTTCCCCACATTAAAAAATTGTTGTTGCACATGTGCTCCTGTGAGCTCCCCTGGCGCGCCCAAAGGCCTCAACTACCTTGCATTCAGATCAACCCACAACGGCCTTTTGATGTGTCCATGGAGTGACCGAAGCCACTGGAGGATGGAGATCTTCCTCTAGGAAGTCAGACTGAGCAAAAAGAAAATGTAGATGCCTTTGCATTCTTGATCTCAACCATTGGCCCTCCAAAAACCAGACTGTCGACATCCAAGTTTGTGAAGAAACTCGAAGATATCCCAGAGATCTCTCTCCCTTTGTCTCTACCTCTTCAGACGGCGTTGTCTCTAGAAGAAAGGGGATTGGTTGGCCAGTTTACAGGACTATGGCCATCCCCTCGTTTGGTTCAAAAATGGGTTGAAAGGAACCATACCTCTTCATTAAGCAAAAAAATCTCCATAAGATTTTGTTGAAGAGGGTATTACACCTTTCACTTTGAAACAAAGGAAGATCGAGACTTAATCTTCAGAAACGACCCATACCTCATGGACATGGTGGGGTTGTATCTAAAAATATGGACTCCTGACTTCGACCCTGAAATGGATGCTCCCAGCGCTGTGCTGGTATGGGTAAGACTTCCTCACCTTCTTCTTCATTGCTTGGGAGATGAATTTTCCAAGGCCATCGGGAATGTTGTCGGGAAGTATATTGACATATGTGAACCAAAAGAGAACATGCATGCATGTCTGAGGATTTGTGTCAAAGTGGACCTAGGAAAAGGCCTTCCGGAGGTAGTAAAGATCAAAGTAGATCAATGGACGCACATACAATAGCTGGCCTATGAGCAGATACCATTAAAATGCAAGGTATGTCATGAATATGGTCATTTTACAAATAGATGTCCAAAAAAACAAGAAAGTGAAAACCTAGAAGAGTCTGAAACAAAATGGGAACAAGTTAAAAATAAAAAATCAGCAAACTAACAATCCCTCTCTTCATCAAGCCAACCACAAGTTCCCCTTGATCCTTCTCCATCATCTCCCATCACAGCCAATCCCCCCATAATCCCTTCATCCTTCATTAATCCAACCCATTTGGACCCCTTGACGATCCTAATATACCTCCTTCATTCCCCACCTCGCCCCCTCATCTCTCCCCTCCCATACCCTCACCCCATCAATCCCTAGTACCCATCGTAGCCCCCTTCCCTCATCAGTGGATAGAATTCTAACAAGGAACCAATCTAAGGAATCTCTCTAGATCTTAGATCACCAAAAGAAAGCAGGAATAAAATCTAACAAAGAGCTTAGAGATGAAGCGGCAGAAAAAGAGATGGATTTAGGAACACAACAGCCCATGGATTCCTTTTTTGGGAAAAGCTCTGGGAACAATGAGAAAAACCAAAATCATCAAAGAGGGAGAGGTCCCTCAACTCACCAACCAAATAAATAATGATTGTGGTCTGTTGGAATTGTCATGGTTTGGGGTCACCTTTTAAAGTAAATGCAACAAAAGATATTTTAGTAAAGGAAAACCCATATATCCTTATGCTCCAGGAGACCAAAACTAGTTGCCAGGACTCAGAAAAAATGATAATTTTTTTTTTTAAATTATGAAGGAACAGCTCAACAAGCCATAGGGGCCTCAGGGGGAATTTGTACACTATGGATGAAAGGAAAGTGGGAGTTGCTACAACAAAAAAAGGAAAAACATTGGATTAGAACAGGTCTTAAAGAGATAACCACCAATGAGCAATTTTGCATCGTCAACATATATGCTCCTAATCAATTCAGGGAAAAAGAACAATGCTGGAATACAGTTCAAGAGACCTTAAATGAAACTCATAACAGAAAAATAATTTTGGGAGGGGAACTCAATATTGTCCTAAATTTAGAGGAGAAATTTGGAGGGACTTACCATGCAGACCCCTCAAGGGATGCCATTGAAACCATTATGGAAAAAATGAAGAAAATGAGATTTCTTAGGTTTCCTTCATGAATCAGTTTCTTGATATTTGATTATATTACAGAATGATTCCTTTTCTTTACAAGTAGAATGATTCATGATCTTTGATCCCATACATACTGTGCATGCATCTTGCAAGCTTACGAGCCCCGGTTTGGCATTTAAATGTAATGGAATTTATCTCATATAAATCACCTAACAATGATGATGATAACAATGATAATAATCAATTAATAATGGAGAAAGTGAAGAATGTGATCACAATGATGAAAAATACCCATTGTTGTTATTTTTCTCATGATTATTGATCATTTTTTTCATTGTTATCAACATTATTGATGTTATTGTCAGGGCTCTAAACTGATGCTATTATCATTATTAGTCAACCCCTTTTTGACCCTATAAACTCTGCTCTTTTTTAAATATTATAATCTTTTCCACACCATTAATAGGAAAAATTGCACCTAAAGGGATACAAGGTAACTTGTTAACTATTTATTATTATTTCCAATGTTTTAATGATTTAAAGGGATTAATTAATATTATTTAGCACTAATGATGATTTTAATCCAAGCCTTGTAACCCACACAACATTCAATAATCCCCATCCATGGTTGATATGGTTGTGGACCTCCAAAGTAAGAAACAAAACATGGGTTTTCTTTTTGGCACCTTTAGGAAGCTCTTGTGTTCATTGGATCAACTCCAAGATTATTGAAGGAAAAATTAGTCAGTAGTAAACATCACAGTCAACAAACCTCAATATGGAGCATTTAAATAAGGTAATTGGTCCTATGCAATAGTTCACACAAATTCACATGCCTCCAACGATGTACAGTTTGTGTAATTTGGGTTCAATTCTAAAATTGCATGGGAATCCACTAAGGTTACCCAACATGATTTATTTTTATATGTATTGATAATTACTATGCCAAACACAGGGTATTCATGGAATACACTTTCTTGTTACATTTGCCATGTAAAAACTATATAACTCGACCCCTGCATATTGTAAAGATCCATCAATCTAATAAGTAACTATGGTATAATGTTTTAAATATATATTTTGATTGACCTGATCACTAGGCACTTTTCCCCAGTGTAGCCAAGGTTGATATACGAACAAATCAAATCGCTATATAAATGGTTATATGGAGCTAGAGCCGATATATATATATATATATATATATATATATATATATATATATATAAAGTGATAGTTGCATATTGAAACAAGAAAGAAACAAAGTAATATATCGGATTCGCAAAAGAAACAAGTGTTAAAGTGTTTAAGATCTGGACCTGAAATATATATATATATATATATATATATATATATATATATAGTGCATTTTATAAAGTTCGGCGGGTCCGCAATGTTATGGATGATTGGTTCCGCTGATAGCACCGATTGCGATTTGCGATTGTGGGCCGGACCCGAAACATATATACATTGTGTTTAAAAGTCCCGGCGGGTCCGCAGAGCAATGGGTGTTGGTTCCGCCGATTGCGATTTGCGATAGGCGGATCCGATATTTTATATATTACATTTTAATATTTCTGGTGGGTCCGCTATATAGCATAGCGCATTATGTACAGGCATTTGGTTCCGCCGATTGTGATATGCGATGGGCTAGACCTGAAGCATATATATATTATGTTTTATAAGCCCCGACAGGTCCGCGATCATCGCATAACACTTTGCGATATGCGATGGCCGGACCCGATATGGTATATATTATGTTTTATAACTCTGGTGCGTCTATCATATCGCAAAGCGCCTTTGTATATGTATATGGTCCCACCGACTGCGATCAACGATAAAGATCCCAGACCCAATAGTTTATATGCTATGTTTTATAACTCCGGTGCGTCCGTCTTATCGCAGTTTATTAAGGATTGGGTTGATATAACAATGGAAAGCGCCGATTACGATTTGTGATGGGAAGTCAACGGAGCACTGAACAGGCGGATCCGATAGATTTATTAAACAGAGTTAATTCCTTTTAGTTTCACTTTGCGTGTTTTGCGTCAATTTCGCTGTGTAAACGGAAAAATTAATGTTAAAACCGAATCTGAAGAGGAAGGCAATTGGGTGTATTTTCTGGTGTTTTGGCCAATCAAAACGCATCTGATACATACGTAAGCCCAGGTTATGCACAAGTCAAGCACAATTTATTATGATTAAAGCGGATTAATTATTATTAAGGCATATACAGAGGAACTCGACAGCAGATTAACAGAGCCGAAAGACCAGCAGTCATTGTCATGTTCAGTTATTTTATGTTCTTTGAGATGTCTTTACCCTCTATGTAATATTTTGTAATAATTCTTACTTCAGATAGTTTGAGAAACAATTTTAGTAGTTTGACAGTTTTAGAGATCATCAACTGTTTCACAATGTATAAAAAGAGGAAAATTTACAAAGAAGTGGGGTGTTGTTCGAATTTTGGAGGACCTGGAGACTAAGCCACTGTATTCCTGATATAGTTGTTGATTAATGAAAGAATCAGAAGTTTCCATGAATTTTTGGGTATAATTTTGTAACTTCTCTGTCATGTGTCATCTTATGTTTTCTTCTTTCAAGTATATTAATGAAGTTGCAGGTCTTTATTTGCTTATGTAGATAAGTTAAAATCCCTTAAAAGAGCGCTCATATACTTGAAGTTTTCATCTTCCTTTCTAAGTTATAGATAATAGTTTTTGTGTAAGGCAGCATATTATATTTAACTTCTCCAAGGGTCGCAGATAATAGTTTCTGTGTCAAGCAGCATATTTTCTATGATTTAGTTCTCATTTTCATAATTCTTCTAAGTGACGTATAGTAAGTTCTGTTTTAAGCAACATATTATCTTAAACTTCTCCTTATAGCTTTATTCATTCATCATTTATATCTAGCAACAAATGGCATTCTGAGATTTTCTGATCACACATGTATTAAGGGTTAAACACCAAGTTTTCCAGGTCCTTCATTTAAGAATACAACAAACAATAATGTGACAAATAAGTGACAACAAACAATAATCATTAATGTCTTAAGCAAAATTTCTCCACAGCCAGGAAATTGGTTTCTTAAGGTACAACACAAGGGATGAATGGAAGAAGGACGAAGACGTGTGGCCACTCATTCAAAAGTTGCAGAAGATCCCAATTCAAACAATATTGCTAGAACTTGAAGAGGAAGGAAAAACCTATTGGAAACTGGAGCAGTCACAGAAACAAGAACCCGACGGATATGAAATCGATCAATTTCATAGTA
Organism: Pinus tabuliformis; assembly: GCA_031772625.1. Lineage (NCBI taxonomy): Eukaryota > Viridiplantae > Streptophyta > Pinopsida > Pinales > Pinaceae > Pinus > Pinus tabuliformis. The sequence goes on along the minus strand of CM062810.1, from coordinate 660,187,277 downwards.
TCTCATCAAGTGGAAGAACTTACCCGTTGAAGATTCCACATGGGAGGACAAGAATTTTATACAGAAGCATCAAGAACTACTCAAGCATTGAGGACAACACTTTTTGAAGGAAAGGGGCATGTTAGGCCCCTATACTACTAGTGTAACTCTTTATTGTTATTAGTACAACCCCCTTATTATATTTTTGTACCCATGTAGTCCCCATATTGTTACTATTGTGCCCCATAGAAGCCCACTATTGTTATTATTGTGCCCTTACATTATTATTGTTATGTTGGCTCTAATTATATTATGACCTCTTAGACTCTTATATATAAAAAGGAGGTCGTGTCATTTGTATCATCCAAGAATTGTTCATTTGTGTAATGTAAAGGAGGTTGCCCCCTCGAAGAGGCTGAATTCTAAGGCATTTATCTCTCTTTTCTATCTTTTTGTGAGGTGGTTACATAACAGATTATTGAAGGAAGCGTTAGTCACTAGTAAACATCACAGTCAACAAACCTCAATATGGAGCATTTAAATAGGGTAATTGGTCCTATGCAATAGCTCACACAAATTCACATGCCTCCAACGATTTGCAGTTTGTATAATTTGGGTTAAATTCTAAAATTGCATGGGAATCCACTAAGGTTACCCAACATGATTTATTTTTATATGTATTGATAACTACTATGCCAAACACAGGGTATTCGTGGAATCCCCCTGCTTGTAACATTCGCCATGTAAAAACTATATAAAGATCCATCAGTCTGATAAGTAACTATAGTATAATGTTTTAAATATATATTTTGATTGATCTGATTGCTAGGCACTTTTGCATTTTCTTATGTATTTTTGAGATAGATTAATAAAAATCCATTGTCCGTTTTTTTCGTGAGGTGAATTTGGTTTAATCCTGCATGTGATTTAGTTCCTTCTCAAGAAACGTGATGTTGGTTGAGAAGGGCCCAATAATTCAACCATGTTTCCCTTGTTTCATTAACTTTGTAATGTAGCTTGGTTTGTATCTCATTTATAGATCATGTATGTAACTCTTTCAATTTATACTTAAGTTGCATATCGATCCTTTTCTCTTTATCTAAATTGCATACTAATAATTTATAACTAGATTTTATTTGATTCCCTTTCCTTTCATTTATCATCAGAACTATAATTAGATATTCTTCATTTCATAACCCAAATTTTGTTCTAATCCATTAACTCATAATTAGATTTGTGATTCAATTTTTTAGATGCATTGATGCTCTATTTTGGTTAATGCTTCTAATTTATTTACATTTGCAAAAGCAAGATTGACCACTGAATGACAGGGATAACATGTTGCAACTATTCATGGTTGCATGAACACCTTGTTCAATAATTGTGAAATATCATAACTTGTCAAGAAGGATCTTTGTGTTGACACCCCAGTGATCATGACATGTCTTAGAATTCCTTCCTTTCCTTGCATTTACATTGATGTTTGATAGAAGTGAGATTGCTTAGAAATTATGAGGCATGCCCTCTATAATGAGTATTTGGCATTCAACTAGAATAAAAATGCCACTGCAAGGTATTAGGAATCATGGATGGGTCGAGGGTCCTTGTATATAGCCAGGTAATGGAGGGTTAACAAGAACCCCTCGCACTAAGCCTTACTTCTTTGTCTCAGGCATCATGGGCGACAACTCCTCAAATCATCACATATGACCTTTGTAGGGCATCAATCACCTATAAATGGTATAGGTTAGTTATGAATCAATAATGGGTCTTGAGGAATATACTAGGTCAAGGGATGAAAACAAGGGTGTTAAAAGCTAAATGAATCTTATTAAGCTCAAGTCGTATGAATAACACCTACAACCCATGAAGTTAATCAAGCTATAGCACGAGATGCATCCTCAAACCATTAGATGGGACTTTTATGGTGTCTCTTTAGCATATTATCAAAATTGGATACTTATATTGTTTTTCATCCATCTTGATGCACTCAAAGTGGAAAAAGTTGACGAATCCGCTTACAGGTCCATTTTTATCAACAGGATCCAGTTTAGCAAATTGGTGTTTGAAACCTTCCAGGAGTGTTTTGAGGCATTAAGCGATATTTTTTGGGGTAAAAATTTTCCACCCTTGGGTGTACCTTTTTTCATATTCACACACATACACCTTTCCAACGACATTAGAATCACCTTAATTGAAGTCCATATGCAAAAGTTATGTCACTCAGAAGTTGACTTTCCTATTTTTGCCACAACAATTTGAGAGGATGCCACGTCAACCTCCATTATTCATTGAAAAGGGGTTATCCATGTGATCACGATGAAGAAGGCTCAAGAATATCCCATATGATAACTTTATTTAAGAGTTCAGGAAGTCAAACCTAACCACTAGTATGCTATCAGGATGTGGGCCACTGGGAGGAAAATGGGTTCCATTCTTTTCGAGTGTACTTTGTTCCATAGACGAGTAGAGTAGCCGAGAGGGGTAGCGAGACAACACATAGAGAGGATTTGTGCATTGCAGTAGCCCATGGGCCACATACCTTACTTCTTTGTACCTGTATCTATTTTCTATTTAGAGAAAGAAAGTAGAGCGACCTCACCTTCTAGTTGGGTTTTCTTTCGAAAGGGATTTCTAGGTTATATTTTGTGTCAATAATGGTTTTTTATTTTTTATTTTTCTATTCCATATTTTATACATGATTATAATATGCATGCATACATAATAAACAATAACTTACAAATCCAAAAATCTAAAGAGAAATAAAATGTCATTGTAGATTTTGGATTTTTAAGTATAATTTATCAGATATGTTATGACAAACTGTCCAGTGGAATATCCATGAAGATTTATGAATCATATTGGTATCAGATCACATTTTTTGGGTATATTATGGATATTTGTAGGTGATCTAGATCGGAGAAGCCAGATGTCATAAAACCCTAGTTACAACCAACAAATCTATGAATAACCTTCACAATCTTCTAGAGGAGAGGTTTTTTGCAGTTGGAAGCACAAGTTGCAGATATAAGCCATAATGTGATTCTCCCAATGGAGACCTTGAAAAATAAGCTTGAGCTATTCGGTGAAGATGGGGGTTCTAATGTAGAGGTCTAATCATAATGTATATCGAGAGATCAGGAAGAAATAAAGAATGAGTCGAAGAAAGGACTAGAAAAAGATCAACCTAGTTCGAGTGTTGTGAACCATTCACAATCCCTATTCAAAATTGAAGTGAAGGTCAATATCAAGTCATACGAAGGTGATATCGATACTCTGAAGCTAAATCACTAATTTCAACAATTAGAAGTTCATTTCAATGATCATCATATACATGAAGAATATAATATTTCATTTGTGTGACTAAAATTAGAGGGCCATTACCTATCTTGGTGGGAAATCCACACAGAAACCTTGAGGTTTGACGGAGATATTCTTGTGACTAAGTGGGATGAATTTAAAACTCTCATAAAGTCACAATTTTATCCTATTAGGTATGTAAAGGACTAGTGGATTCGGTGGCACTACTTCATGGAGAAGCAAGGGAAAAGTGTATAGGAGTACATTGCAGAATTTAGAAAGATGGCCATAACGTTCGGTATATCCTTAAAGAACCTAGATGTACTCCTCAAGTATCTAGGGGGTCCACACATCCATTTTCGGAAGAAAATTATGATGTTCAAGCACATATCGGTGGATGAGGCTTGTGTACATGAACAATAGTTGGAGAATAAAGGCTTGAAGAAAGGGAAATCAAAAGTAGCATCCAGATGAAGGATGGGAAGAAGAAATGGAAAGGGGGAAAATATAAAAACATGAGGGCCATAACACATTAGTGCAAAGATATCAACAACCACTACAACCACTTTAACATTGATAGACATATAGAGGAGAGTGTTGGAAGTTGCATCCATAGCTTAACTAGAAGAACAAAAAGAATGATAAGAAGAAGAAGAATCTCATGGCCATTGATTCAAGAAACCAAGTTTGAAGCAACTTGGATGTAGATGAGAATATTGTCTATAATTTAGTGTAAAAGGAGGTGAATTTGACTAGCCTTTAGCAATAGGAATAGAAGGAAAATACCATGCTCTTACATATAAACATATAGGTTATAAATAGTAATATAATTTTTTTTTTTGACTCAAGATCGCAAAGAAATATCATTGCAATAGAGCTGGTAAAAAAATTGGGATTGGAATTTCATGATCATCCAAGCCCATATCCATGGAAAATTTTAGGGGCTAATACTTGCAGGTGGGCTAGTTTTCCATGAGTTAAAAAAAAAAGAAAAAAATCGCCAATTTCCACCTTTTTTAAAGGTTCTCCCAAATTTAACAATATAAATTTATTTTACCTTAAAAATTGCCAACATTATATAGAAACTATATGTAAAATCATTATAAATCTGAATAATTTTACAAATATATCAAAAAACATTTTATAGTTTTCATATTAGGGCCTAGTGAGGTTCGCCAATGTTTTTAAACTTCAAGATAATTTTCCATCCTTAAAATTTTCCCTGCCCATATCCATTGGGATGGGTAAATAAGGATGCAGAGACAAAGGTAACAAAAAATGCAAAATTAGTTTTGCTTCTAATTTTATTGATGAAATAGAACTATATGTAGTCCCTTGATGCATACAGAGTGGTATTTGAAAGTCCCTGCATGTACATGAGGGATGAAATATTCATGCAGAGAGACAACCAATACTGACTCGTCAAGGATGGAAAATATTCACCATCAACGCACATAAAGTCAAGTCAAAACTTTCACTAGGAAGTTCCAACTAAGACAAGAAACTCATCAGTTATAAGCAGAATTATGTCTTACTTTTTTTAAGAGAAAAATAGTTTGTAGAAGATTCAATAAGAGAAAATGAATCCATGGAGGGGTGTAATAAGAAATAAAAAAAGAAACTGGAAGAGTTTCTACATGCATACAAGGATGTGTTCCAAGAGCCTATAGGGATACCACTCAAGAGGGAAGTGGAGTACAAGATCCATCTATTGTTGGACTCCCCATAGCTAAACATTAGGTTGTAAATGAATTTTTTTATAGAAGCAAGTGACGTGAAGAATCAATTGCAACAACTACTAGAACAAGGTGTCATTTGACCGAGTATATCACCATGTGGGTCACCCATCATAATTGTGCCGAAGAAGGATGGGACTTGGTGAATGTGTATAGATTACATGGTGTTGAACAATATTACGCTCAAGAATAGGCACCCCCTTCCCAGAATAAATGATATGTTGGATAAGTGCAACAGGTAAAATACTTCACCAAATTAGACTTAAAGTTTGGATATCACTAGGTTTGAGTCAGAGAGAAAGATACCTCAGACACCGCCTTTAAAACTAGGAAAGGTTTATCTGAGTGGTTGATGATGCCATTCAACCTATGCAATGCACCAACTAAATTTATTAGGTTATGTCAGGCAGAAAGAGTCGATAGTGCGGACACAACCAACCTCCCTAGGAGCCTAAGACTCTCTAGTGACAAACAAGACAAACAAGAGCAATCATTCTCTAAACATGCATTTACTATATAAGAAATCAAGTGTTTAGATCCTACCTGTAGTCCAACGCTGTTGTAGCAGTCCAGCCTCGTTGATCCGGATGAGATCCTCCTTCACTTCGAAACCTGCATTCACTAACAATCAAACGATTAAATAACACTTGGTAATCTCATAAAATAAAACATATTTAACACATAGACCAAGGAGTACATGAAAAAACTCATAAATAACAAGTTATTGAGAAGAATGGACTCATTTTCATTAATAGGAAACAAAAGGAACAATTACAACCTGAGCCTTGGTGTTGTGCAAGTCCCTCCTAGGGTCCATCAAGAGTTCTCCTTTACTTTGACAAAGCTCACCCACTTCCAAATAAAACAAGAAAAGATGGCAATCTCTCCTCAAAAGCTTCTAAATGGGAGTCCTAATTCCAGCAGCATCTACCCTTAGAAATGTTTAGCTTTCAACCTCCCCTCCTTCTGGCCCAATGCCTGTATTTATAGTGCTCAAGAGGAAGTTATTCAGGTCCACCATCAATGGGATAAGCCCCTCTTTGGATGGGATAGCTCCCTTATTGATGGGATAAGTTCCTCTTTGGTAGGGGTACATGAACCATCTGGAGGCGCTTCATACACGTCAAACAACCTTCTAGAATGCTCTAGAAATGAACACAAGTAACTTTTTAAAGATGAAACTTGCGCATTTTGACCTTTACAGGGGTACGCACCTGCCCCTTTACATACAGAGCGTACAAGTACGCAGCTTTTGTGGACATTAGGTGCATACCCGCAGGTAAGGTTGAGAGAACCTGCGTACCCATAGATAAACACATTTACAAAGACTTTCTCTCTTTCTTGGAGTTTGACATGGAGAGCGGAGGCATAAGACTTGCCCAGGAGGATAGCATGACTGTTGATAGAGCCACACCAACTGTAAATAGTCATGGTGACATTTTTTAGTGTAATAGATTAGGGTTTTGTATTATCTAGGAAGGGTGAAGCGCTTTATCATTTCAAGGATTATCTCATGGAGAGCCTAGTCAGAACCTGCAATTTTCAACACAAAATACATGTATAATATTATATCATCGCTGAGGTAGGCATTCCCATACTCAGATCAAAACTTTAACTAACAGACTAACTACTCTGATACAGGAATGATCTTGCAGTACATCATAATCATAGACTTTTGTAGACACAGTATGGGCGCAGCCATCTGTTTATGATTAGTCTACTAGATAATCAATACAAAACTCCTCGCAGCCTGGATGGTGGAAACGAGATCCAGGGTCTTCATTTCTACTTCCCGAATTGGTACGATTCTAGCCATGCGAATAAATGAGTTGATGTCGAACATGGTAGAAACCACTTTATTACCAGTCGATGATGTAAACTGTTAACAAGTGTGAGAGAAACCACCAGTAATGTCAATGGTTCTCAAAGTACCCAGTACAATCCATGAGATGTGAATGAATGAGTTGATGTCGAACATTTCACGGAATCCTTCGATCGAAAGTCAATGATGTAAACTGACGTCAAAGGCGAGAAACCTGCCATTGATGCATGCAGACTTCAAGGTACTGACGATTTCTAAGTCATCTCTCTAGATAATTTGCTGATGTCGATAGAAAGCGACCCGTTGCAGGCAAGCCTACAACACGAAATCATTGTTCAAGTTGAAGAAATGTTGATGTAAGGACTGACTCAGGGATGGTCAAATGGATGACAAGTATTTTGCAGATGAAAGTTTTGCTTGTAGACCTCTTGAACACATAACGAAACAACAGATGGCTTGGTGATGAATGACTCAAAGTTAATCCCCAAACCCGGCTGAAGACTTTCAATGTGGTTCGATCAACTGTGAGATAAAGGATTTCCCAACCCAGGTGAATGAAAAGTGTCGTGTCCAAGAGTGGTAATAAAGTTTCTTCTGAGACAAATGATAACAAATAGGCTCATTCTTCTCTCTTTTCCCCCACCATTTCTGGCAAGTACCTCTTTATTTTTTAACAAGCTTGAGGAGGATAACATATGCTTGATTATAAGCTCATCCTTCAGATGAGTCCAACCTAGTTTTGATTCGAACCCTAGGAAGGAGTGGTTCGTTCCTGTTTGTAATTGAACAGGTCCTTTACTGTGAAATTTAACGAGCCCAGTATAGGAGAAACTCGGCGTTTTTCAATTTTAGAGAGTTTGAAAAACTTAAGAAGACTCCAGGTTGAACTTTTTCGTAAATTTGTGTCTCCCAAGCCCGAAAAAGTATAAAATAATACCTGAGAGAACCGCTTGATCTTGCGACCAAGGAGTACTTTCATGATTAGTGCCTCTGACCTGAAAAGTAAAAAGCGATCAAGGACACGTCGTTTTATTTCTAGTATCGAGTTTGAAACGACAAAAACCCGGCAATCTTTTCCTGTTTTTACGGTCAGAAAAGAGCTATAAGGGGACCGTCTTTTAAATCCGTTTTAACGAGTGTAAAAGAAACGCTCGGAGATCTTTTCATATTTTGAGAGTCTGAAAAGGGTTTAAAAGAGAGCTCCAAGGTTTCACTTTTTCGTAAGTTTTAACGAGTTCGAAAAAATGATAAAAATGTACTCATGGTTTTCATTTTTTCGTAAATTTTAACGAGTTCGAAAAAATGATAAAAATGTACTCATATGGCCGACTTTCAATTTAATTTACGAGCAGGAAAAGACGGAAAGAACTCAGCATTTTCATTTGTTTTAAGAGAATGAAAGATAGCAAAATAATCTCGGGATTTTCACGAGTTTAACGAGTCTTGAAAATAACTGAAATTGACTCGAGATAGGTTTCATTTTTACAAAAGCTTGAAACAGATAAAAACTATGCTTCAAAACAGTTTCATTTTTATACAAGCTTGAAACAGAGAGAAAACTGTGCTTGATGCCCCCTAAGCATAACTGCTAGAGCGCATGCCCCCCAGCTTCATTTCATTCAACTAAGTACAACCTGGATGGAATGAAGGTTCATGAACGAGATCGTTTGAAAGACTCGACCTAAAACTGTAAGAAAATTATGCAAAAAAAAACTGAAATAACTAACCTAAATATACAACTTAACATTCACGAGATCTAGTCAAACTCTCGATTCAAGTTGAGGAGGATTTGTTTCATTTTTTAACGAGCTTGACACAGGAAAGAACTATGCTCGGATTCGGTTTCATGTTTACGCAAGCTTGAAACGAAAAACTATGCTTGTTATAAGTTCACATGCCCCCAGCATAATGACGCAAAACAAGGTACATGCCCCCCAAGCTTCATTGCATTCAATGAGGTGGATGGAATGAAGCTTTACTTTCAAGATCTTGGAAAGACTTGTGGGAGTTGTTTCATTTTTTAGTGAGGTTGACAAAGGAAAAGAACTATCCTCAAAACCCTTTGTTTCATTTTTTAAACGAGCTTGACACAAGATAAGGAACTATGCTCATAACTACTCTCTACAATCTACCTAACAAAAACTCTACTCTAAAAACCTTGATTCATTTTTTAACGAGCTTGACACAAGACAAGGAACTATGCTCTAAAATCCTTGATTCATTTTTTAATGAGCTTGACACAAGACAAGGAACTATGCTCATAACCCTTGATTCATTTTTTAATGAGCTTGACACAAGACAAGGAACTATGCTCATGACTACTCTCTACAATCTACCTACTTAACCTACCCTTGTTTCATTTTTTAACGAGCTTGACACAAGACAAGGAACTATGCTCAAAAGTTCGCATACCCCCAACATAATGATGCAAAGCGAGGTACATGCCCCCCAGGCTTCATTGCATTCAACCAGATGGATGGAATGAAGGTTTACTTTCATGATTTAACTTGAAAAGGGAGTTGTTTCATTTTTAAAGAGGTTGACACAAGAAAAGAACTATCCTCATACCTGATTCATTTTTTAACGAGGTTGACTCAGTAAGAGGAACTATCCTCAAAATCCTATTTTCTACAATCTATCTACATATCCTAAAATCTAGCTGATTCATTTTTTAATGAGGTTGACTCAGTAAAAGAACTATCCTCATACTAACCTGTTTCATTTTTTAATGAGGTTGATACAGGAAAAAACTATCCTCGTACACACTGATTCATTTTTTAACGAGGTTGACACAGTAAAAGGAACTTTCCTCACTCCTGATTCATTTTTTAACGAGGTTGACTTAGTAAAAGAATTATCCTCATTCCTGATTCATTTTTTAAAGAGGTCGACACAGTAAAAGGAACTTTCCTCGTACTCCTTGTTTCATTTTTTAATGAGCTTGACACAAGACAAGGAACTATGCTCATAACTTCCAGTTTCATTTTTTGACGAGGTTGAGACTAGAAGAAACTATCCTCACAACATTGATCATGGCTTCCAACTGGAGGAAAGACATGTCAATGGACACACCTTGATCATGGATTCCAAGAGGTCTTCATCAGAAGGAAGAATAGTTCTTTGGAAGGAACACATTTCAAGGGACTCAAAAGGGATAAGAACATCGTGTTCAAGTAATCCCATAGAGTTTGCCATGTCAATTACCGGATCTAAATCAAAGGAAGATGAGCAAACAGTGAGAGGTTCACTTATATCGGTAACTGAAAACATGGGACCAGTTGCCACATAATTAACCCGTGGCAGGGTAGATACCACTTGAGAATCAGGAACATTTAGGGTTGTCATATTATTGGTAGTCGAAACAAGACTAGGGAACGAAAGCTGGTCTACAGTCACAATACTGCCATTGTGAGGGAAAGACATCACGCAAAAGAGTGTCGATACGACAGCTTTCATTGCATAAACATAGTCTCGCCCAAGGAGTAAATTGAAATCCAAGGGACCTCGAACTACCATAAGATCAATACAGATAGTTTTACCTTCCAAGGTAATAGAAAACTTAGGAAGGATCCCTAAAGGTTCACTAATGGTTCGGTTAAAAGCTTTCAGATTCTGCGTAATAGGCGCAAGCTGAGGGGAACCCAAAGCTTTCCAAACAGTTGAGGATAAAATACTAACAGAAGCACCTTCATCTACCTGAGTACGATGTATGTCCCTACCACCAGCCTTGACAATGATTTGGAAAGGGATGGAGGAAGGAAGACGAGGTTCTGTCAGTCTATTCCAATCAAAGGAAAAGACCTCAGTGCTTGGAGGGGGTTCTATAGAAACAGGTGAAATGCCCCCTGGCGTAGAAGAATCTGATGTAACAAGAAGAACCTGAGCGGTATGAAATTCACTCTCTAAAGGGAAAGTGGGATCGACTCTTTGTGAAATTGAATCGACCACTTGATCAACTAATTGATCGTCAACCTGAGTGACATGAGTTTCACTCTCCAATGGGAGAGTGTGATCGACTGTACGTGAAATTGAATCGACCACTCCGTTAGTTGACGGTAGGTTGGGAGAAAGTTTACGGTAACCAGTTGGAAATTCTTGCTGTGGAACAGTAAGGTTTTCCAACAACGTTGAGGCTTCATCCATGTGAGGGCAAATGTGAGTTTGATGACTCCCTTTGCATAACTTACAAGGAAACCTAACTTTACCCTTTTTCCCAGGAACCTGACTATCACTGGTTGATGGATCAATGGAAAGTTGATGAAATTTTTCTGACCATACTTCCAGGACCTTTGGAATACCAGGACAAGTGACAAGGAAGTGGTCACCCTTACAAAGCCTGCAAGGGTATTTGGGTTTACGATGCATGTCGGAATTTTCCTCAACACAACTAACACTTACAGTCATGGTTGGTTGGTTGACTTCTTTCTTAACTTGCTTCTTGCTCTTCTTCTTCTTCTTCCCTTTCTTCTTCTTCTTAGACACCTGGTTACTAGCATCAAGGCTTTTACCAAGCAAAGAAGAAGAAATGGAGGAAGAAAAATGAGGCGAAGAAGGTAAAGGGTCAACAGAAGGTTGGTGATGTTGAGATGGTGAACTCTGTTGAGGTGAAGCATCCGGTTGAGATGGAACAATTGGAGTATTTTGGGCCAACGAAGTTGAAAATAACCATATCGGTAAACCTATTGTAAATCCAGGTAATGACAAAGTAGCCATATAAGGAGGACCAACATTTCCAAAGTAAGGAAAAGTACTAGGATTCTCATTAGGAGGGGTTCCTAGGTTGGTAAATTCCGGAACATTTGCCATTATATTCAACTTCAGTGAATTTTATTAACAATTTATAATTAAAATTAACAATTCACAATTCACACCTAACAATTAAAATTCACAATTCACACCTATGGTCTCTAAAAGCAAAAACAAACAAATTAACACGCGCTATCAAATCTAGGAGTCAAACCATACACAAACAGTAACCTTCCGGACCGAAAACACTAGTTAGGGATGAAATCCAACATCGCAGAATTCAGTACAGAAGTGGCGGGTGGAACAGTTACCCCGGCAACCTGCTTAATGAATAGACTGGACCAAGTTCCTCCACTTTAACCGTCTCGAGTGAAGTGAACCCCCCAGAAAATCCAAGTGAGTCTAGCCGACGTCTGCTCCAGGTACAGTGGGATCTTCTCTCCACCGTCACCTCGGTAGAATCCTAAAGATAATGGTCACTAATGTTACCAACAGCAACAAATGCACCTGGGGGAACAGTCTACACTCCGACAGCACGCAAGGGCAGAGTATCAAGCTCAATCCCCTTGCCGGCTCCTTGACAATAATCCAAGGTTTACCGACAAGTGACCCCTGGCTCCTCGACAATGGTTAATCCGAGGTTTACCGTTTGTAATACGTGCGTGTCTGGCGTCGTTCCCAACGAGGGAGGATTGATCCCCTCACTGGTTCGGACACGAGCTCGTGCTTCTCCTTTAAGAGGAGATTTCCCAGAGTACAAATGAAACAGTTGGATTTATCCTACCACAAGATGAGCTACTTGTTTGGTTTTGCTGTCTTGGAGAGTTAATTACTCTCCTACTCCAAGACACTAGCCTGATCTATATTGGTGTTTCAGAGACCTAGAAATGTAAAAATCACTAGATGAATTTTAATTAAGCGCTGTGTTATTAAGGCTGTTATTACTCAAATAGGTAAATGGATATGAAACCAATGGTGTTATGACCCGACTCAACTGAATGCAATCGAATATGATAATGTAATCTTTTCAATTCGATGAATCCTAACTAAAGTAAGGAGAGAGTTTCCATTCACTTCCAACAATGCAAAAAACTGATCACTAAGAGAAAATATAACAAATTCTCTAATGCATTAATTTCATTAAGAAAAACTAATGCAAATCAATTCCAAACCATTTTTTATTTTTATTTTTTGTGCAAATTCAAATCAAAGAAAACTGATCTATATCTACAATTGATTTTTCAGAATGTAAACTATGCAATTGTAATCTATGCACAATTCACTTGAAAAGTATGCAAATGTAATCTATGCACATTTTTCATTAATATTCTGAAAATGAGAATTCTAATTATGCAAATGTGATCGATGCAAGAGAATTCTCAAGCACAAGATGATTCTAATGTGATCTAAGAACCAATCAAGTGCAAGTCGAGAAAATTGGGTGAGAGTTCCAAAGACCAAAAATAAAAACACTCAAAGGCGATTAACACTCATACACAATTTAGCCCCCCCCCCCCCCCGGCGAATGAGGGGGGATTTTTTTTGCAAAAACAAAAGCAAAAAGATGCAAAATTGTGAAAAGACTGAGACAAACCTCCAAGTAATGACCAAAGGAAATCAAATCAAGGATTTCTCAAAAAAGAGACTCAAAACACCCAATTGATGAAAGCTTAAAGCAGGAATGCCAATGAAACAAGCTTAGGTGAAGATTTATGGCAGGTAACCAGTGGATCTGGGCAGTAAAAACAAATTAAAAACAAAATCTAAAGAGCAAAAAAGCAAAAATTGAAATTTTCTCAAAATTGACAGGGGTACGCAGGTCATACGTTTACACAGGCGCGGGAACTCCATGTGCACAAAGACGCAGTGCGTACGAGTACGCACTGTGCCTAACTCAGAGGCTGCGTACTGCTGGCAAAGCTAAGAAAAATAAAAATCTAATTTGACTTTAAGCTAACCCACCCAAATACACAGCTAGACAACCAAAAATCAGAAAACAAGCACTTTTTCTCAGACCAAAATATCAAATCAAAAAGAACTCAAACACATTCATGGATTCCCCAGTGGAGTCGCCATTTTGTCAGGCGGAAAGAGTCGATAGTGCGGACAAAACCAACCTCCCTAGGAGCCTAAGACTCTCTAGTGACAAACAAGACAAACAAGAGCAATCCTTCTCTAAACATGCATTTACTATATAAGAAATCAAGTGTTTAGATCCTACCTGTAGTCCAACGCTATTGTAGCAGTCCAACCTCGTTGATCCGGATGAGCTCCTCCTTCACTTCGAAACCTGCATTCACTAACAATCAAACGATTAAATAGCACTTGATAATCTCATAAAATAAAACATATTTAACACATAGACCAAGGAGTACATGAAACAACTCATAAATAACAAGTTATTGAGAAGAATGGACTCATTTGCATTAATAGGAAACAAAAGGAACAATTACAACCTGAGCCTTGGTGTTGTGCAAGTCCCTCCCAGGGTCCATCAAGAGTTCTCCTTTACTTTGACAAAGCTCACCCACTTCCAAATAGAACAAGCAAAGATGGCAATCTCTCCTCACAAGCTTCTAAATGGGAGTCCTAATTCCAGCAGCATCTACCCTTAGAAATGTTTAGCTTTCAACCTCCCCTCCTTCTGGCCCAATGCCTGTATTTATAGTGCTCAAGAGGAAGTTATTCAGGTCCACCATCAATGGGATAAGCCCCTCTTTGGATGGGATAGCTCCCTTATTGATGGGATAAGTTCCTCTTTGGTAGGGGTACATGAACCATCTGGAGGCGCTTCATACACGTCAAACAACCTTCTAGAATGCTCTAGAAATGACCACAAGTAACTTTTTAAAGATGAAACTTGCGCATTTTGACCTTTACAGGGGTACGCACCTGCCCCTTTACATACAGAGCGTACAAGTACGCAAATTTTGTGGACATTAGGTGCGTACCCGCAGGTAAGGTTGAGAGAACCTGCATACCCAGAGATAAACACATTTACAAAGACTTTCTCTCTTTCTTGGAGTTTGACATGGAGAGCGGAGGCATAAGACTTGCCCAGGAGGATAGCATGACTGTTGATAGAGCCACACCAATTGTAAATAGTCATGGTGACATTTTTTAGTGTAACAGGTTAATGAATGATATATTGCACACTTTTATTGACCAAGAAGAAAGGAGATTACCCAAGTTTTTGTTGCATTTCTGCAACTTTCTCTCCCACGATACAAGAGTGGTGGCAATCAGCCGAAGAGATGTTAATTGGATCTTGGCCTCATCTTCCTCGATCTACTGAATCTGGCAATAAACCTCGATCTGTCTAATACGGTTGTTTAGTTTCTTTGCATTACATCCTCCATTATATGTGGGAAATTCAAACTTTACATCTAGCTTTAAAAATGGCTTCTTAGATGTATTCCTATGATGCATGTTAAAGTGATGAGAAGAAGAATAAAAAGAATTGTCACTAGAGGATGGAGAGGATGGTTCAGGAGGCCCTCCTTTTCCACCTTCATGGTTTACCAATGCATGGTAATCTGGTTCTTTCTTCCCAGGATTGATTGTCTTCTCATATTCTGCAAACAACTTGTCAACTTTCTCTGCCATAGTGAAGAAGATATTGTGATAATTTTTCTCTTCCTCCATTCGAGCTTCCTCATATGCCATGTTTCATCTTCGTGGTGCATGCCCTACTTCAGGATCAAAGGATTTGAGTTTTCCTTCTCCTCTTTGGAGCTTGTTCCTGGTTAACATTCACTCATGCAACTCGCATCAAGAAGACTTTCTCTGATACCAAACTTGATCCAGATAGTTTAACTTCAAGGATGCATGAAAAATTTGCATATAAAAGATCATGTAACCAAGTAACTTAAACACATGAAAAAGAAGTAGAAATCATAAAGAAACCATGAGATCAAAGACACACAAATGAAATGATTATGGAGTTCACCCAATGTGGGCCATGTCTTCGGCCCCTGCTCAAAGTGTGGAGGCCTTCTTCCATTAAATGGCAGAAAAATGAATTACAATAAACTTTAGATAAATGACCCTTATAACTCCAATTTTTGTCATGGACGAAAAATGTAAAGCTCAAATGCAGAAAAAGACATCACCATTGGATTTGTGGCGCGAAATCATGTCAAACGACTATAAACTTGACCATATTTTAAGCAAGTGATCTCTGGAGCTTCAAGGAATCTTTAGATTCCCTCAATATTCCCTGCAAGAATATTCTCCAAAGATTCCTTCAGAATATTTCTCAGTTTACGTGCCCACCTAGGTGCAGTTTTGTCTTGGGTGCTCCTGGTTCCACCTGTAAAAATGATCCGTTACTCCTCGGCCCCACCACCTCCTCCTCCGTTCGGTCGAATGACAATGGTTTAAATAACATTACGTGGGCAAAGTTATCAAAACAAGTCGTTGCCTTGTTGGCAAATGGCGACAAATATGGCGGGGGTGGGTCGGGTTCAAAACTCGTTGCGCCCATATATGGTTCGAAGTCGTTGTTAATACACGATATTTTTTTTTAAAGGTTGACAGTTGTTTGAATTTTGGGGCCGCCCATTGGTAGGCCAACCCACATGGGTAGGGTAAGTTCGAACCCCTTCAGCTTCTTCCACGTGGCATTGTTTTCTTGTTGGGAGCGCTCGGGTCTCTCATAGCCCTACCCATTATATGTGTTGTTTATATGATTCTGTTGTTTGACCGATGTGTCGGCCAGGTCTGTCAGTGAGTAGCCCTCCCACCCTATTTAATAATATTTTATTCAATGTCATTGGACCATTGGGGGGTGGCGGGGGTGGCAGCCCGCCATCCCAAATAGATATATATATATATATATATATATATAGATATAATGCAATAATGGACAAAATTTCAAATATGGTTTTTAAGGGTCAATGGGCAAATTAAAGAGGTGAAAAATTCACCCTTTCCAACCGTTGTTTTCCATGTGTCGTCCCTTCACTGAATTGTTGCCTCGTTAGTGACTGCCACTTCGCCTAGTTTGACTAGAACATTGAATGACTATATCTTGAGCATACAAACTCGTAGTTGACTGTCGTTCACACCATTGGAATCAGGGTGAGGAGCCTTATGATCTGGTCCTATTTTCACTTCCATCTGATGACTTTGATTTTTGATATTTTTCAAGGCCACTTCTATTTCTGGAGCCACCTGGATCATTTTCCTTTCAACCCAATCTTCCAAAGGTAATGCTACTGTTGTTTTGCATTTTTCTACCTCTTCTGTAAAAGTGTATCCTTTTTCAACTCTTCTTGAGCATATGGCATCAAATCCTCTACAAAATGTAGGACTTTTTCCTCTTCCTAAACTAGCATGGAAGGATCATAGAGTTTCATATTATCAACATTCACAACTAAGTAAAGGCACATGTATGGTGGTAGACTAATTCTATAGGCTATTGAATTTATAAGCAAAATGAAGTAGAATACATTTTCTACCTAATAAATACTTCCTAATGATTTTTCAAATAGTATTTTTATTCTACTGTTATCATTCAATAGTTATACTCAGAAAATATCAAATGTAGATGCAACAAAATTAGTATAGATCATAGAAAGACAACCATGCACAATAGACACGAAAATTTTCACCTGGGAATCCCAACCATGGGAGAAAACCCAACAATATTTTCTTGAGGAGAAATTATCTTTTTTAGCAAGGTTGCAAATCAGTAATTTGTCTAGAAATATGTGCCAATATACAAGTCAAAATATCAGTCAAACCTAATCAAAACAACTGTTAGTCAATGATGGTCAAACTTTTTCTTGGTTAAATTCATCCCTATAGTCAATGGTCACAAGTCCTGTGGTCAAATCTGCTTGTGCAACCGACATTTAGACTACAGTCAACTAGTACATGTAGTCAAACTTCTGTGGTCAAACAACTTAGTCAATGTTTGGTCAAAGGTTTCATTCAAACTCAATAAAAGTAGCTCGGTCAATCCTCCATACGTTTGGCTATAAAAGGTTGGTCAAAATTAGTCTTCACTCACATGTGCGACTAGAACAAGAGAGATAAAAATGATAAAGATATTTCCTAACAACATATTTCTTCTTGGACACATTTCTCCTCCACTAGTAAAGATTCAAGTGAGTTTGCTATGTTGATAATTTTCCTCTCACATGTATATCTATTTATATATATCTGTAATGTGGATTAGGCCCTATTAGGAAACCCCTGAGCATAAGGAGATCCATCATAAATGGAACCAACATGTCAACCCAACATTAGACTATAAAATTTTACCCCACAAATGGGTGAAAACCCCCATTAGGTAAACAAATCAAACCTACTCTATAAAAAATATATCACTGCATCTCTGATCCAGGTGGATTTTGGTGGCCACACGCCTATCCCACTTGGACCCCCACCACTGTCTCTTTCAGCTTTTCAATTTCCTTAATTGTAGCACAATTTACTCTTTTTGGAAATTTTTCGGGTCCTGAACTTCCAGAGCCGTTTTGAGGCCCTAAATGACGTTTTTCTGGCAAAATGGCTTTAGTCAATTGCTAGCAATTGCATCAGAAGTTGTAGTCCTTAGGGAGATCTTTCCAACGAGGTATCATACGCATCAAACGAAGATAATATGACCAAGTTACAACCCCGGGAAGTTGGCTGCCCAACTAACCCCAACGAGGCCCATAAACTCTTGGTGTTACATATCCTCGGGCTAGGGTTTTGGTTGTTTAAGGTTTTCTCTTATTGTTCAATAATAAAAAGGCCCTTGAGCCTCATTGTAACTTAGTTCAGAGGCATGTAGCCGCCATATCTCTTCTCAGAGATAAGCTATCATCGCCCGAGCTAGTCTTCTTTCCATTCTGTTTGTAAGCATACTCAGTATTTGATATTAATGAAATGAAGTGTTTTTCTTCTGTATCTTTGTGTTTGTGATTATATCTGTAAGTTGTTGCATTCCTTTTTAAATCTGGATCAGTGGTATAAGAGCGGTCTGCTCTTTCTCTATTTTTCTTTGCATGTCCCCAACGAGGTCAGGGTAAAGGAGTTAGGGCTCGATTTGGTTGAACCATTGGAGGATCAGCCTCGAAAAACTCGACGGCCTCCCATGGCGGATGAAAAGAAAGACAAGGGGGCAGGGGATCCTATCAAAATCTTGCTCGAAGAATCCCTCAAGTGACAAAGGAATGCGATGATCGACACCTTTGCCTAGATTCTTCAGCGGCTACCCAGGGGCAACACATCTACTTCTAGTAGCTACTCTGGAAGAGCCACATCCTTTAAGGTACAAGTTAACTTTGACATTCCCATATTTGAGGGTCAGATAGATGCAAATGTCATAGATAAATGGTTAAATCTGCTAGAATGATATTTTTTTGTTCATGATTTTTCGAGTCGGGAAAAGATCACTTTTGCACTTCTCAAAGCCACCCCCCATGTCAAGGACTGGTGGGAAACCTACTACGATCAGAAGGATGAAAGTACGACCTCACTATTTTCAGCCGCATCCACTTGGAATTTATTTCGGGATGTCATCAAGGAGCAGTACTACCCTGTCAGAAGCTATGAGGATAAATACATAAAGTGGACCATGATGCGGCAGGGAAGGGACCAAGACATGGTGAAGTTTACCAATATTTTTCATACCCTTCGCACAAAGTTGGGTACTAAGGATTCTGAGCGGCATTTGGTACTCAAATACCGCGACTGCCTACATAGGTACATCCAAGATGAGATGGAGTTCCTAGACATCTCCTTGCTTGGCATGGCGTACAAAGACGTTGTCAAGATCGAGCAGAAGTTTAAACAGAAGAAGCGAGACTTTGGATCTGCGAATCCGAAGCAACAGAAAGATTCCCCAAACCACAGAACAAGGGACCAAGCCAAGACGGGGTGACCTAAGACAACCCGTCGAAGCCGTAAGAAAAGAACACCACCAGGAAGTCAAAGAAGGACACAGGAAAGTGGTGCAAGTTCCATAAGAGCCCCACTCACAACACAAGTGAGTGTTGGCCAAGCAATCGCTAGTGTCCGAGTTGAAGGCTTCAGACTCAGATGCATGTTCCGACTCTGAGTCAAAACTCAACAAGAGGAATGAAAAAGGGAAGCAGTTTATTGATGCAGAGCCCAACACCACTGTTGCCACCACCAAGATCTAGAAGGATGAGCTCGAAGATCCAGAGGAAGGGGAACGTCTCTTCCACTCACAGATGTGGGTGAATGGTTCACTGCTGCAATTCACTGTCGACAGTGGGAACCAAAAGAACCTCATTTCAACAGAGGTCGTGAAGCGGTTGAGCCTACTAACCATACCACACCCACAACTGTACAACATTAGGTGGCTTCACCAAGGACGAGATCTCTGCATCAGCCAGCAGTGCTGCCTTTCCTATAGCATCAATCCCTCCACAGATAAGGTATTATGTGATGTTTCTCCTCTCGATGTTTGTGATGTATTATTAGGACAAACATACTTGTGGAAGTGACATGATGTATATGAGTCTAGACCTCGCTCTGTGATTATTTCTTTGGGTAACACGTTATACAGGATACTGGAGGTAGCCCCACCTACCGCCACCTCTTTGATCTCTGCTAAGAAATGAAGTAAGATCATCTCCCAGACTAGGAAATTTATTTTCTTTATGATTTTCTCTCAAAGTAAGGGGAAGATTGTAGCCACATCCATGGCCCCTGGGAAGTGTTCCTCCACATAGCAAAAGCAGGTGAATACGGTCATGAAAGAATACAGGGACATCTTCTCCTCACCCACAAGGGTACCATTGCATTGTCAGGGCAAGCATTCGTTCGATCTGACTCCTGGAGAACCTCTACCCAATGGGCCGATATATCGCTGCTCCATTTTGGAAAATGCCAAGTACAAGTAGCGACATGATCAAACATCTGGTGCCACACAAGTTTTAGGTGGGAGACAAAGTCTGGTTGCATTTGCAGAAAGAACGCCTTACAACAGCCCATCAGAAGCTCATACCACTCCAATATGGTCCTTACACCATTACTAAGGTTGTGGGAAACAATGCTTTGGAGCACAACGTTCCCCCATTCATTGGCTTGCACCGAGTGTTCAATGTGGACTACCCTTGACCATGCTTCCCACCATTACTAGTCACATTAGAGATTGCAGAACATCTCACGAGGGACCAAGTTCAACAAAAGTTTCCTCATCTCATGGAGGCACTCAACGCAATGGGGGCCATTGTTTACAAGGGGGCGGGGGGGGAATGATCCAAGTAGATGTTGGTGGCCACCCACCTATCCCACTTGAACCCCCACCACTGTCTCTTTCAGTTTTTCAGTTTCCTTAATTGTAGCACAGTTTATTATTTTTGGGAGTTTTTTGGGTCCTAAACTTCTGGAGCTGTTTCGAGGCCCTAAATGACATTTTTTTTTGACAAAATGGCTTTTGCATTTTCTATATCAATCATTTTAGTAGTTGTAGTCCTTAGAGAGATCTTTCCAACAAGGTATCATACACGTCAAACAGAGATAATATGACCAAGTTACGACCCCGGGAAGTTGGTTGCCCAACTAACCCCAACAGGGCCCATAAATTCTTGGTGTTACATCTCCTCAAGTTATGGTTTTGGTTGTTTAGGGTTTTCTCTTATTTTTCAACAATAAAAAGGCCCTTGAGCCTCATTTTAACTCAGTTCATGGGCATGTAGCTGCCACATCTCTTCTTAGAGATAAGCTATCATCGCCCAAGCTAGTGTTATTTCCATTCTGTTTGTAAGCATACTTTAGTATTTGATATTAATGAAATGAAGTGTTTTTTTGTCGCATCTCTGTGTTTATGATTATGTCTGTAAGTTGTTTCATTCCTGTTTAAATCTGGATCAATCTCGAAGCACAATATGAGCATCCTAAGCCATTCTCCCCTGACCAAATCAGCATGGCCCAGACAAATCGACATGGTGTTTTGGGGAAAAGAATTCCCCTGGGCCATTCACCCCTAGCCAAATCAACATGGTGATATGGGTGAATGTATCATCCCCCCACTAGTAAAATCAACATGACCCCATAGGAGAATGACTTCCCAATGTTGCAAAAAAATCAACATTTCTTCTCAGTGAGGGAGATATTTTTCATCATGCCAAGTTTATCTCGGAAGTATACAAAATTCCCCCCTAGACAAAGTCTTGATGATAATTTCCACAATCTGCTCATATGTGGATATGTATTGGAGCTTCAATTACACCTTATGCACCATGTCTCAAATGAAGTTATATTTTATCTCAATATGCTTTGACCTGTCATGAAATAATCGATTCTCCAAAAGCTTAATACAACTTTGATTATCAAAATATATCAAGGTCATTTATATCGCTTGATTAAATAGCCCTACAGGTAGCTTCTAAAGCCACACTACTTCCTAACTTGTGGAATTGGCTGCGATATACTCTTCTTATGTTTTATTGAGTGCGATAGAAGTATGATTCCTACTAAACGAATATATCATAGTTGATTCCAAATTGAAGCAACACCTTGAGGTGCTCATTCTATCCTCCACACTCTTAGCCCAATCATAATTTGTATACCCCTGCATCCTTCAACACCTAAGGAATATCTAAGACCATATCCAATTGTACCATGAAGATACCTCAACACATGTTTCACTACAACCCAATGTACATGCCTCTACTCAACCATATATTGGCTCAGGGTGTTCACTGCAAAGCACATATGTGGCATGGTGTTCACCAGGTACATCAAGGATCCAATCAATTTCCTATACATTGTGGGATCCACCAAATCTAAATATGAAGTGTAATCATATCGAATATCCTCAAGATTTTCACTATGTACTTCCCTTGTCTAAGAAATATCTCACCATATCTCTGCCACACCTCCAATCCTAAGAAATAATGCATTAAGAAAGATACTTCATCTTAAACTTTGAATTCAAATCCCTCTTGCAACTAAAACTAAGCCTCTTTTCCCTACTAAGGAACATATCATCAACATACATCACCAATGTCAAGCCAGGCTTGGGTAACTCCAAAAATGAATGATTTTAATTAAGAGAAATTATTGATACATAAATTGAGAGAGAGACTCTTGGAATTCATATTCCAGTGTCTCCTCACCTTCTCATTTTCTTATTTACAATATTTACAATTTTCCCAATCCCAAGGATTAGGTGTCAACATTACGCCCCTCAATCTGAAGGGATGTTGATGAGTCCAAGCATCATTCTAAATCTTTCAAACTTTTCTCTTCCAAGTGCTTTGGTGAAGATGTTTGGAATATGCTCGTTTGTGTAATAATGGCATAGGTGAATAGTATTGGCCTCAACATGATGTTGAATCAAATGATATTTTGTATTTATGTGCTTGGTTTGATCATGGAACTTTGAGTTATTCGAAAATTTTATTGTAGAAGTATTGTCAATTAAAACAAGAGTAGAATGCGCTTTTTTCTCCTAAAAATCTTCAAGAATTTTTCTGAGCCACATAATTTCCTTCGTTGCTTCTACAACTGCCACATATTCTACCTCAGTTGTGGAATTTTTTGGAAATGACTATTTGCATGACCTCTAGGAGACGAATTCTGATCTAAGTCTCATAACATAACCTGAAGTAGATACTCCATTTTCTTTATCTCCATCAAAATTTGAATCAAAGTACCCAATCAAGTTGAAGTCATCCACTTGTGTATACTTGAGTCAAAAGTATTGACTTCCCTTCATGTACCTGAGAACTCTTTTTGCAGTAGACCAATTACCCTCACAAGGATTTTTCATAAACCTAGAGAGGATTCCAACAACAAATGAAATGTTTGGTCTGGTAGTATTCAGGTAGTTAATACTTCCTACAATCCAATGTACTTCTTTTGATATAGGAATATAAACTTTGGATGTTGGGTTACTTCAATACCCAAATAATAGTGAACATATCCCAAAATTGTCATATCAAAACATTTCCTCAAATATTATTTACTGATGCAATATAATTTTCATTGTTCCCTATCATCAGTAGATCATCTGCATACACCACAAGACATACAACAATTTTTCCAAATTTCTTGACAAACAAAGTTGCATCATCAAGATCATAGTGAATTTCTTGACAAACGAAGTTGCATCATCAAGATCATAGTGTTTGAAATTTAGTTTCAGAATATTCTTAGTCAATTTCTCGTACTAGGCTCACGGTGCTTGTTTAAGGCCATACAAGGAGTTGAAAAGCTTATGTTCTTTGTACTCCTATCCCTTCACAATAAATCCTTCTATTTGAGACATAAAAACATTCTCTTTCATATCTACATTCAAGAAAATGATTTTTACATCCATTTAATGGACTTTCCAACCATTCTAAGATGCCAAGGCAAAGAGAGTCTAGATGGTAGCCCATTTTGATGTGGGGAAAATGTCTCCTCATAATCAACCCCTTCCTTCTGTGCAAATCCTTTTGCCACAATCCTAGCTTTATGCTTGTAAAGTGAGCCATCTAATTTATACTTGTCCTTAAAGACCGACTTGCAACCAATCTGTTTGGTTCCCAATGGACAGTCCATTAGCTTCTAGGTTCGATTCTTTATCAAAGCATGCTACTCTTTCTAAATGTCTTCTTTCCATTCATCATGAGAAACAACTTCTTTGAAGGAAGTTGGTTCGAAATCTGTAGACAAATTTAATTCACAATCATAAGAAACATCCATATCAATAGGTGAATCAAAATTGTCTACTGATGAGCCTCATCATTGGGTAACTATATGGACCTTAATTCACCTCCTAGCTTAGTCAAATCAACTCTTCTCACAATTTATTACATGTTTTGATTATATTTTGTTTAATGAGATGAGTCAAAGAGAGATATTATGCCTAGTGGACTAATGTGCATTAAATGCAGGTTTGTGAGAGAAAATTGGGGAATTTTGGCAAGATTAAAGGTTGAAACTCGAATGGGACAAGAAAGAGAGATTGTAGGACGTAAATCCTCCTCATTTACTCCTCCCTCATTCGAATATTCCTCTGTCAATCACACTAGCTCGGAGTACAAGTAGCCAAGTCATGAAGATCAAAAGACAGTCGAGCAAGTGATAGTCAAAGAGTTAGTTCATCTCGAGTTTGGGAGCCAAGACTCCCTAGATTTAAGGAATTCGTTGGAGACTTCAGTTGTATAAATAAAGAGGCCTATATCCTTATTAGGATTCGAATTTTTGTTGTAAAAACACTAGTTAGTTTTTAGCTCCATACTTGTGGAAGACATTGCTATGTAATTTTCTATTTTGATAATGAGAATGAGTTTTTTCATGATCCAGTACTCAGTTAACTCAAAGGGTTGAATCTCTTGGGTTAGGACCCAACCCTAGCAGCAAAGACTCCTCTTCTTGTATCTGTATGCTTAGATTAGTTTCATATATTCATGGTGAAATTGTCCTTAGAAGTATTTCATTGCAAGTAGTATAGATTTGATTAGTTTGTTTATTAGTTTGCTTCCATTTGTGCTTTTCTTCAGCAGTAGGTTAGAGGGGATAAAAGGAGCACCAAAAATCTGTCAATATGTTTCTTGGCCTCACTTCTTCCTTCAGGGATCATGATTTGAGGAAAGGACCCCTATGCAACCCCAAAAGGACAAATTTCTACTTTCCCATAGAATTTAGAGTTTACTGTACTTGAAACAGCATTTGATCAGTTTTCAAGTGTAGGATTTAATTATCATTTCTTCCATTTTCATTCTTATAGTAGATCTCATCAATGACTTCATCTTATTCTGCAAATTTTCTTCATGAATGAAGTAGAAAGCTAGCTCATTAAACTCTGTTTTTTCTAGCTCATTGAAATTCTTCTTGTTTACATGATTTTTGGGAAAATATCATTGTTTGATGCAGTGCAGGTGTTTCAGAAGTAGAGAAATATTTCATAGCAAGAAACCTCCTTCCAACTTCATCCATCCATAATCATTCCTTTATTTCACTAAGACCTTCACCAAATTTATCATTTTACATGGAAACTTCTCCAAGCATGTTGAGCAAATCCAACCATCTCCCAACCTTGGTTTTGAGTTGTGAGTGATCCTAGGCATTTTCTCACTCCATTCCATCCACCAACCACCTTCCCTGAGCCTTGCATCACCTTCAACGCCCATCATTTTTCTCTCGGCTGTATCTTGTAGAAATACAGGGAATCCTGTCATCTTTTAGGACATTGCGTAGGTTTTCTTGTAGTGGCCTATTTTGAGGCCGAATTGAGGGAAAACCTTTAGGAAGCCACACAAGGTCACCTAAGGGTCTCCCAAACCTTCCAACCATCCATCAACATCCCTAATCCACCTGCCACACCACCAAAAGACATTAGCTTTCACACTTTTTTTTCTCATAAAAAGAATAAAAAGGAAAAAAAACAGATTTATTTCAGTCCTTTACATGCACAGTAATGATGTTTGATGTTTTGAACTTCCATTCTTAGGATAGTGGCATTTCATACATGTTAGCTTGGCATTCTTGTAAAGCATAGTTTCTTAGCAATTAGTTAGGAAATGATGTGTTTTTAGCATTGGATTTTAGTCCTTTTCCTTATTGCAGTAGACAAGATTTCTCCTAGAGTATATTTCTCTTTCTTTCATCAATAATCAAGCTTCTTCTGAATCTATAGAAGTTTGGCTTGAAAATCCTAGTGGTCTCTCGCTAGCTAAGCAGTGAAAAAAGGCAGAACCATCACTTTTACTTGTGTATACATCACTGTCACCTCCAATTTTGTACGAACCCCAAGTTGATAAAGTAAAGTTGGTAGCCCCAGGAGTTGCAGCATTCTTGCTGCAATACTGGTGCTCATCATCTACATCACCTCTATTTTTTCTAGTAGAGCTTCTTGTTCATATATTTCCAACCTCATCAAGATGAACACTTTCAAGTATCTTAGAGAGCCATTTTGGAAGACCTTTCTGAGATGGCTTAGTTTGTTTAGTTGACTGAGATGAGGTTGAATAAATATTTATCCTTCCAGTCTCTTAATAACATCACTCAAAGTGTCTTCTTGATCATTGGTTGAAGCTTCATGAGGGGGAGAGAGTGCTTCAGAAGGAGATTCCACAGATTGATCTAGGATAGGGATCCCTCCTTCAAGATGTAGAATATCATTATCAAATTCCTAAAATATTTTGCATGCCCAAATTTGTCCAAGCGATTAAGTTGTCGCTTAACAACATTGTTAGTCATGGTAGATTCAAGAAATATCACATATCTAAATAGTATAAACTAATTATTTACTTCACCAAAGATACAATATGATTTGGAGGTATCTGAGTACCCCAAGAAGATACATTTTCAACTCCTTGCACCAAGTTTGTTTCTCTTTTCATTAGGTATCAAGGCATAACAAGTGGAACCCAAAAACTTGATATGCCTCACCGAAGGGATATGTCCATACCACATTTCATAGGGAGTTTTGTTTTTGAGAGCATGAGATGGACACCTATTCTTAATATAAATTGCACATAGAACTGCATCAACCCAGAACATTAGATTTATATTTTTTTTAAACATCATTGAACGTACCATATTTAAGATTGTCATGTTCATTCTTTCAGCTAGACCATTCTATTGAGGATTATAAGGAACAATTGTTTGATGTTTGATCCCATGTTGGCAAAGATATTTTTCAAATTCATTTGAAGTATATTATTTTCCATTATCAGTGTGAATAGAGGCAATATGAGATTGTATATCATTTTCAATCCATGCATGAAAGTTTCAAAAGCTTCATATTTGTTCTTCAACATATTTACCCAACACATTCTGTTGTAATCATCAATAAACATCATCATGTATTTATTACCATTTGTAGAAGGAATAAGCATAGGGTCACGCAAGTTAGAATGAATCAGTTCAATCTTTCTATGCGCTCTAGAATGAGAATCATGATAAGATTGTTTGTTTTTTTTTCATAAGATACAAGCATCACATTCCTTAAGTTTCCTAGGAATGGTTGGAAAACTAGTAACACCATTTCTCTTCAATAAACAAAGGGTGCCATAGTTCAGATGTCCAAATCTAGCATGTCATAAGAGAGTGGATGGAATTTTACCTTCATCATATTGAGAACTATGTGCAATTTTTTGTGCATGAGCAGATGTTCCTTGCATCTTCAAGAGTATTTCTTCTTCTATCCCAATCATGACAAGTGAGTTGTTTGATGCTTTTATAACCTCAACCTTGCCATAAAATATGTGAATGGAGTGTCCTTGTTGGTGGATGTGTACCAAAATTTAAATTTCTCCGCAACTCCAGGAGGTAGATAACATCATGTAGAAGAAATTTAGGGATACTAGGCAGTTTGAGTTTGATGGTGCCAATCATGGATGGCTTGGGTTTTGACTTGTTTGCAAAGTAGTCTGCTCCATCAAATTTTTCATAGAATTCTTCAAAGAAATCTCTTTGAAATGTCATGTGGAAAGATTCTCTTGAATCAATAAACCATGCATCTTTCAACAAAGCAAGTGAAGCATTAAACAAGTTTTTAGTTACTCCAATATTGCAATGTGCCACAATATAATGAGAATATTCTTGGATCTGGTGATTTTCCTTTCTCTCACATACCAAGGGAGCTTGAATTTTAAAGCAGCAAGTCCATTTCTTTTGCACCATACACAATGAAGATCAATTCTTCCTCCTTGGTAATGTCTACCCCCCTGCCTCTATTATTCTTCCTTCCGAGTCCTCTTCTACCACCTCTTCCTGTAAAAGAATATTGTGCCTAATTATTTTATTTCTTTACAAGGCACAAAGCTTCTTCAGAAGAATGAGCAACTATATTCTTCTTCCCAAAATATTTCTCTATTTTAACAAACTTCTCCACAAGAGAGTCAAAGGAAATATCCTTAAGTTTACCACTCGCTTGTAATGACTCAAGATAATCAGAATAAGTGGGATATAGAGTCTTGACGATGTTGGGTTGTGTTATATTCTTTCCAAGATTAGCCCACGCAGTTAACCGAGGGGTTAGAGGGGGGGCGGAGCCCCCCTCTTCGTTGCACCGATTGCGTAGCAGGGGTGTCACAGGGGGTTTGAGGGATGCAGGTAACCCTGCTCTATGGGGTCCGGGGCAGCACCTCGGAAAATTTTTGGTTTTGGAACCTATGTTAGGTTGGGTGGACCCACCTATGGTTTTGTGCATGATTTTCACACATGCTTTTGGACGCAATGGTTTTTGGTCCATGGTTTTGGACACGATGGTTTTCAGTCCATATTATTGGATGCTTCGACATGTATAAATATGTATTATAACATTGAAAGGAACATAATGAAAAATCAAGCTGGTAGTCCCAATTTTGGGATCCGAGGGAAAATCTCTATGTATATGTGTTTTATGTGTTATGCTCTCACATTGTTTATTTTCTGTGTTTTAGAATTCATATGCAGGTAATTTCTGTATGGGGTTAAAACCTACATTTGGTATCGGAGTTGTTTTGGCTTCAAGGGGACGCCTTTGTCGCTGAGGCGTTTCGCTCGGGCCTGTGGTAGACCCTGTTCAGTGGGAGATCTGCGAGATCGATTCTGGTGGTGAAAGAAGATAGCGAGCAGTGGAAAGATAGAGATCAAGAAATGTAATGGTCAGAGTTTTGAGTTGTGGAAACTCAAGATGGAGGATCTGTTGGTGGATAAAGATCAGTGGATCGTGGTAGATCTAGGTACTAAACCAATGGGAGTGTCTGATGAAGAATGGAAGAAGTTGGATCGGAAGGCAAAGAGCACAATACGATTGTGTGTCTCAGATTCAATATTGCTGAATGTATCAGGGGAAGCTATGACAAAGGCTTTGTGGGACAAGTTAGGGATTTTGTACCAATCTAAGTCTCTGGTGAATAAATTGTTCCTACGGAAAAAGATGTATAACCTGAGGATGAAAGATGGAGACTTGGTGACAGAGCATCTGAATGCGTTTAATACTGTGGTAAGTTAGTTATCGTCTGTTGATATCAAAATTTTAGATGAAGATAAGTGCATTAGTTTGTTGTGTTCTCTACCAGATTTGTGGGATAGTCTAGTTATTGTAATAGGTAGCATTGCAACTGCCTTGCAGTTTGATGAAATAGTCTCATCCTTGCCGACGGAGGAAATGAGACGGAAAAATATGGAGAGCTAGAATGGTGATGCCTTGTTTGTATGAGGAAGATCCCAGAATAGAAACAAAAATAAGTCATCGAGTGGGATGTCTAAATCTAGAGGGACATCTAAATCTCCAGGAAAACCTGTAAAGGTGGTGTGCTAGAAATGCGAAAAGGAAGGGCACTACAAAAGGGACTGTAAATCTAAAGCTCTTGACAAAGGAAATGGATATGATGATGCTCCTTCTGCAGAGGCGAAAACCACCTCAGATGAAGGTGGGGATGTGTACTTGGCTTCTTCAAGTACACATGTAGATCACGAGGCATGGTTGATTGACTCAGGTGCATCCTTTCACTTCACTCCCCATAGAGAGTAGTTCTGTAAATATGAGAAATATGATGGTGGTAATGTCTTCTTGGGGAATGACAGGAAGGCTAGAATCGTTGGTCGCGGAAAAGTAAATTTGAAGTTGCAAGGTGGAAGGGTTAGAACACTTCCGGGTGTTCTACATATTCCTGCATTAGCCAAAAATCTTATTTCTGTAAGCAAGCTGGATGATGCAGGTGTAAAAACAGTGTTCAAGAAGGATACCTGCAAGATGGTTCGGGGAGCACTGGCATTGATGCGAGGAGTTTAGATTGGAACTCTGTACAAGTTGCAAGGTAGCACTGTTGTTGATGGGTGCAACAGTTCTATGGTTCCTAAAAGTGGAGCAGAAAATCTAGTGGTCTCTGGAGAGAAGACCATGTTGTGGCATCAAAGGCTTGGACATATTGGAGAGAAGGGCCTTCGAATACTTCATGGTAAATGTATGGTAGAAGGTATGAGTAGTAGCTCTCTGGATTTTGATTTCTGTGAAAATTGTGTATAAGGGAAGCCGAATCAGGTGATTTTCCCCTCTGGTGGTAAGAGGGCGAAACATATATTAGAGCTTGTGCATAGTGATGTGTTTGGACCTGTGAAGGTTCCATCACTGGGTAAGTTTGTGTTATATGTATCATTTATAGATGAATTCTCAAGGAATACATGGATATATTTCCTTAAGAAGAAATCTGAAGTCTATGACAGGTTTAAAGAATTCAAGGCTCTGGTGGAAAACTAGATAGAGAAGAAGATAAGGGTGTTGAGGATAGATAATGGTGGAGAGTTTTGCAGTAACAAATTTGAAGAATTTTGTAAGAAGTGTGGTATAGGACGGTAGAAGACTACTCCATATACACCTTAGCAAAATGGAGTTCAGAGAGGTGAAAGATGTTATTAAACATGAAGTCCAACCAAAGGAACCTGAGAAGATAGAGTTTGAGCTAAAGGAGGAAGAATCAGATTCTACAGTAGAGGAGGAATTAGAAGATGAAGAGCCACAAACTCCGGGTGTGAGAAGATCAGTTCAAGAAAGAAGGCAGTCAAAGAGGTATAGTTCATCTAATTTCTGTTCAAATTTTGCTATATCTATTACTGATGATGATCCTAGAACTGTAAAGGAAGCAGTAGATTCAGAGGATGGAAAACTCTGAAAAGAGGCCATGGTTGATGAAATGGCATCTTTGCACAAAAATGAGGCTTGAGATCTGGTGGAGTTGCTGGCTGGAAGGAAACCCATTTGCAGCAAATGGGTGTTTAAGAAGAAGACAAATGCAGAAGGAAAGGCGGAGAAATACAAAGCTCAGTTGGTAGCAAAATGTTATTCCCATTTATTTTGGTCATAAATTTTCTCCTATTGCCAAGATAACTTCTATTAGATTACTTTTATCTGTTGCCGCTGCTTTTGATTTTGATGTAGAACAGTTGGATGGAAGACAACATTTCTTCACAGGGATCTGGAAGAGGAGATCTACATGAAGCAACCTGAAGGCTTTGCGGTGAAGGGTAACAAAGCACTAGTATGCAAGTTAAAGAAGTCTCTGTATGGGTTAAAACAGTCACCAAGGATGTCGTATCATAAATTTGATACATTTATATAGGGACTTGGCTTCACCAGAAGCAAAGTAGATCACTGTGTGTATTTTAAATTAATTGGTGACCGTGTTATTTATTTGTTCTTGTATGTGGATGATATGTTGTTGGTTGGAAATGACAAAGAATTTATTGAGGATTTGAATACCCAATTTTCCTCCAAATTCAACATGAAAGATCTTGGAGCTGCAAACTATATTTTGGGCATGGAAATTAAAAGAGATTGGGCAAAGAGGAAGCTCTAGTTAAACCAGAGGAAGTATGTCGAGACAATATTGCAGAGATTTAATATGCATGATAGTAAACCAGTGAAGGTTCCTATTCCTGTAGGTGTAAAGTTATCTGCTGAACAGTGTCCCAAGACACAAGAAGAGGAAGAGGACATGTCCCGTGTTCCATATGAAAGTGCAGTCGGTAGCCTGATGTATGCAATGGTCTGTACTAGACCAGACATTGCACATGCAGTGGGAGTATTGAACAAATTTATGTCAAAACCAGGAAAGGAGCATTGGACAACAGTGAAGCGGGTTTTCAGGTATTTGTGTGGCACTAGTGATTATAGTTTGTGCTACCAAGGAAGACCAGGATTGGACAGAGTGTTGGATATTCGTGGCTTTGTTGATGCAGATTGGGTTGGAGATTTGGATCAGAGAAGATCTACAAGTGGGTATGTGTTTAATGCATTTGGAGGTGCAGTCAATTAGATGAGTAAGAAACAATCTGTAGTGGCACTATCAACTACAGAGGTAGAATACATGGTAGCCACTCATGCAAGCAAGGAAGCAGTTTGGTTGTAGAGATTGTGTTCAAGTATGGGGTTAGTACAGGGAGCTATAAGGATAGACTATGACAGTCAAAGTGAAATTTTCTTGGCAAAGAACCCTGCATATCATTCAAAGACAAAGCACATTGATGTTTAGTATTACTTTGTGAGGGATATGATAGAAGACAAAAAGGTGTTGCTGGTAAAGGTGGACACTTTGAAGAATATTGCAGATGCATTGACAAAATCTGTGAGCTCTGAGAATTTCTCTTGGTGTAGAGAAACAATGGGCATTGCAGGGCTGGATAAATGACTAAGCTCTATTGTGGCCCCCCTTGTGGAAAGAAAACAACAAGTGGGATAATGTTGGGTTGAGTTATATTCTTTCCACGACTAACCCACGTAGTTAACCAGGGGGTAAGAGGGGGGGAAAAGCCCCCCCTTCGTTGCGTCGATTGCATAGCAGGGGTGTCATGGGGGGTTTAAGGGGTGCAAGTAACCCCACTCTATGGGATTTGGGGCAGCGCCCCGGAAAATTTTGGTTTTGGAACCTATGTTGGGTTGGGGGGACCCACCTATGCTTTTGTGCATGATTTTCGCACATGTTTTTCGACGCGATGGTTTTTGGTCCATGGTTTTAGGACATGATGGTTTTCCGTCCATGGTATTGGATGCTTCAGCATGTATAAATATGTATTGTAACATTAAAAGGAACATAATTAAAAATCAAGTTGGTAGTCTCGGTTTTGGGATCCAGGAGAAAATCTCTGTGTATATGTGTTTTATGTGTTATGCTCTCGCATTGTTTATTTTCTGTGTTTTAGAATTTGTATGCAGGTAAATTTTTGTATGGGGTTAAAACCTACAGAGAAAAGTTGTGAGAGAAACATATATTTTAACTCTAGTAGCTTCTATATCATGCATAATGGCTCTTATTTCATAGGCTAAGGCAAGGGGCTCATCATATTTTAATTCTATATTGAACAGTTTGATCATTAATTGGACTACTTCAAGCTCAGAGTGTGAGTCGTATAAGCCTTTTAGCTTCTTTAAGGATTCAAAAGCATTTATAAATGATGTAATATGATGAATCACCTCTTCATTGATTGATTATGCAATCAATGCATAACCCTTTTTGTTCTTGTTCTCCCATATGACGAGCTCTTTGTCAGATGTGGGTTTTTCAGGTGGATTTCCACCTTGTCCTTCACAAATTCCTTTCCAAAGTTCATGAAAAATGGGGTTTTGCTTTATCTTTATGGACCATTCATAGTAATTATCTTTCACAAAGAGAACTACTCTAAATATGGATATGAGTGAATGCATTATTGAAATTTTAAATTGGACTCTAAATAGTCATAATACTTGAAACAAAAATCTGACATGTCTTTGCAATAATATTCAAAATAACTAAAAAAACAATGTTGGCTTCTAATCTTAAATATATGAATACAAATAATGCTAGAATTTGACATCAAGTTCTTTATCTTGAACAAGAAAATTTAAATATCCATGCTCCATGTATATATAATCCAAATTAACTACATAAATGGTTTAATGTATATATAAATGGTTGAAAGGTGTTACTCTCAATGAAAATTTGGCACAAGATCAATGCATACCATACGTGAAAAATCATATATATGAAACAAGAACCAAACCATACCAAGCCCCAATCCATATATGGACAATGGCATCAACAAATAGGGAGGAGACATAGTTTAATGCATAGCGGTCAATAGAGTTTAATGTTACAATGACCATACCCCTTCAGTGTAGTAATTATGATTCATTTATTATGACTCATGACCATCAAGACTTCAGAGATGAACCAACCAATTCAATGTAGGTGTAGAGAAATAATAGTATATAATGACCAATTTATAGTGAGCACAACATTCAACATCAATGACAATTCAATGCAATTTAATATCTAATGAATATCCAACGTTTACATTGCACATATAGCGTAGGAGTTACGCACATGTAAAGGGACATAGTAACACCAGTGATAGAGTAGGGATAACTTTGAGGAAAATAGTAGGAGTTAACAGTTACATAGCAGAAAAAAATGCTAAATTAGGACCTGTAGCTTTGATACCATGTAAGGACGGGCTTGGGTAACTCCATGAAGGAATGATTTTGATCCAGGTCTGGGTGTGAAGAAGGACACTTCCAAAACCTTTTACTTTCGTGATGTGTTCAAATTGCTTTTAAAAGAACATTAATGAATACATTTGCATACTGTAAAGAAAAGGAACATAACAATCATCAACACATGAAAACAAAAGCCGTTGATCACGAAGTTCATCCATGAGGGACTACGTCTCCAGGCCCCGATGTCAAGATGGTGTAGGCCGCTCCATTATGTGTTGTCAATAAAGATGATGTACATAGTGATGATGTCTCAATCATACAAGGAAGAATTCCCTCACACAGAAGTGGCTCTAAGAGATGTTCCACAACTAGAACTCTCAATCAAAAGACTCCTATTAGTGTGACACAAAAACAAGCATGGTGCACATCCCACCAACATGGCACAAAAGGGATGTCAAAGCAAAAACACATGCATGATGACAATAAGAGTATCCCAGCAACATACAACAAGGGATCTCAAAACATAACATAATGAGTTATGACAACAAGTACATCACATAAAAGATTCCACATCAAATCAAGCAAGGAATTATGACAACATGTAATAAACAAAATCTTGCATCAACATCAATCATGGATCTGTACAACATAATGCAGAAAGAAGAAGTACATGAACACATTATATACCTCACCACTAAGGGCCATTTGAAGCAAAGGTTGTTAAAGTGCTGAAGCTTGCTAAAACATCGATCTCACAGCATCGATCGCAAGAAGAAGACTATTCGCACATGAAGATGGACATCTACACCGACACTTAGAAAAATGACTGAAAGAAGAAATGAAATAAAGACAAATCTGAATACACCATCCAAACGACTATCCAAAATCCAAATTTTGAGAAGTTGAAAATTCAGAGCTCAAGGAATCTTTTAGATTCCCTTGGGATTCCTCAAAGATTCTGTTTTAGGGATGCGCTAAAAATCCGCTGCTCAGATGTCAAATTTGATTTCGCCATTGTGGTCCCTGCGGAAAACCATGAAAAACAAGTATAAACTCGATCATATTCTGACAAAGTGAAATTTTACCTCCGTAGGAAAAAACATTTCATGGCTCATGGTTCCGCTCCCTGTTTTCACTGAAATCATGGTTTCGCGTGCATTCTGGAAATCAAGGGAAGATGAAAAACTCAGATTGAAAAACGGATAGCGCCATCGTATTCATGGCGATGAAAAGTGTAAAATCCATATAAAATTTGTCAATTTCTGAGAAGTGAAAATTTTGCCTTCCTGTAAAATTCATGGTTCCTGCATTAAAAAAATTATTAAACTACCTCGATTTTTGTGCCCTCTCTAGTCTCGAAATTCGTGCAGTCTTTCTCTGCATAACGGGGTTCTATTCTCCATTCTCTATTCAGCGCTTCCGTTCCATTCCCATGTGACCTCCTCCGTTCATTGAAAAATATATGGACCTATGATTCTGGGATCGAATCCTCATGTAACTATTTTTTTACATATATCTAAGATATGTGGTGGCACGTTTTGGTTGTTGTGTGTTAAACGTGTCTTGCCAACGCATACCCATAACAAACATAACCAAACCACATGCATTCAAAATATATTTTGTTTGGTATGCGTGCAATAACATATGTTTTAAGTTTGTTTGAGAACCATATATATATTAACCATATTTCATATATGGTTCCACCATATTTTAATAACCATATTTGTTTTATTTAAAAATATATGGTGTTGGTTTTAAAACCATAAATATATATTAACTTTTTTTGGATTTTAGTTAATATATAAAATGATTTTGTTATATATATGGTTTTTATATAGTTATTTTAATAACTATATTAAAATTATTTTTGTTGTATGGTTATAACCAAAATGATTTCTATTGCTTGTGTAGGTTTAGGAGGCCAATGATGGCTTGCCATGTGCCAATGCTGATGGGCTACCATGTGGGTCCCACTCGCTTAGTGGGATGCCATGTGGCATCTTGTGGGCCCCACTTTTTCCCTTATCATGTCAAACTTTGAAGAGCTCTATCTTTTGCATACGAGCTTAGTTTGACGAACTGTTTGCACCTCTGCAATTAGGATGACGAGATCTATGATCTGGTCTTGGGTTGAAGTCATTCCAATGACTTTGATTTTTGAGCATCCTTGAGTCCTCCTTGCCCTGTGTGTGTTCCTGAAGATCCACCTGGATTAGATTTTCATTAAGAGAAATTATTGATATATACATTGAGAGGGAGACTCTTGGAATTCATATTCCAATGTCTCTTCACCTTCTCATTTTCTTATTTACAATATGTACAATTAGCTCAATCCAAAGATTAGGTGCCAACAACCAAAATCAAAGGATGACCATCAACAACCGTGAAGTAAAGGTAAATATCCAAATCACTCTTTGAGAAGCCCAAACTCATCAATTATCCATTAATCCCAAAATACCATGCCTTGGGTTCCTACTTTATTCCATACAAAGCTTTCTTCAATCTACAAACATGGGACTCCTTCCCATGTCAAAGCCCTAAGGTGGATCTATGTACACTCCCTCCTCATTCACACCATTGAGGAATGCAGTCTTTACAACCATATGATGTAACCTCCAACCCATGATTGAAGTAAGAGAAACAAGGATCTTGGTATAAGTGTACTTGACGATTGAAGCAAGTGTTTCCTCATAGTCCACTCCCTTTTTCCGGGGGAAAGCCATAATACTCACTTTGTACTTCTAGATGTTGTCATATATTGTAATCTTGATCTTATAGATCCACTTAGACGTCACTATTGACTCCCCTTCTGGTCTGGGAGCTACCTCCCACACATCACTTTTCATGATGGACATAAACTCCATCAAGGCATCCCTCCAAAGTTGTTGGCTCTCTTCCTCCTCATAACTAAAATGTTTGGAATCAATGATGTGTCTCATCAATGCCATATATCTCGAGAACCTTTGTGGTTGTCTTTTCTCCCTGAAATTACTATGGGGAGTTGCATACCCCTCTGCTCCAACAAAGTGTCATGAAGCCATACCAATTTCTTCCTAGTCACTACAACATCTCTAGGCTAGTCCACTAACTTTGTTAGCTCAATTGATTCCTTCTGATAGTATGAAGATTGAACAACGGGACTAGAGGGATTTGTACCTTCATCCTTTTGATCCTCCTACTCCTCATTGTAAATCTCCATATGGGACTCTCTATACCTCCTCATCAAAAGGAACATCCCAACTAACCTCAACTTGATGTTGTCTTGGAATGTAGATCCTATAGCCCTTTGAAGTCTCATTGTATCCCACAAAAGTACCCTTCTTCCTAGAAGGTTCTAACTTCTTCCTCTTCTTCTTGGGCACATGAGTGTATATTGTACATCCCAAGATTTAAATGATTGACCTTTGGATTCACTCTTGTGAATGTCTCCTCAGGAGTCTTGTCCTCCAAAATCTAGTGAGGACTCTTGTTATGAGCATTAACTATTGTGTTAGATGCCTATGCCCATAAGAACATGGGTAAATCTTGATCATGAACCATTTCCTTAACAACCTCCACAATGTACCCGTTCTTCCTTTCCACAACCCCATTATTCCAAGGGTTTTAAGGAACGATCCACTCCCTTTTGATCCCTACCTCCTTGCACAAATCACTGAAGCCCCTGGAAGTATAATCTCCTCCATTATCTGGCCTCAAAACCTTTATCTTCTTCCCTGTTAAGTTCTCCACCTGATCCCTAAACTCCTGGACCCTATTTAATACCTCATCCTTGGGCTTCATGAAGTATATCCATGTATCCTAGGAGAAATCATCAATGAAGATCATTGAGTACAAGAAACCACCTAATGATATAATTGTGATTGGTCCACATACATATGAATGCACTAGATCCAAGATCCCCTTGGGCCTACAATCATTTCGAGAAAAGCATCCCTTCACATTCTTTTCAAATGCACAACCCCTACAAAGACCATCATGCTTTACCTGAAGCTTTGGAATACTTGTAACCATCCTCTTCAATGTTGGAAAATCCTTGTAATGCATATGATAAAAAAATATGATGCCACATCTCACATAAATTGATCTTTTCATGTACCAATGCCTGGGTTGGTCATCCTAACAATTTATATAGTCCTCCCTCTTAGAAACCAATCACTCTTGTTGCGACCATGCTCAATCCCTTAGGCGATACAAGAACCTTTCCATCCACAAATGAAACTCTATAACCTCTATTCTCCAATGATGAAATAGAGAGCAAGTTATTATTCAATCATGGTACAAATAATACATCTCTCATGTGTATAGATCTCTATGTTAGCTCCATTAGTTTATGCACAATTGCTGCCTAAAATTATGGAATTTAAACTGCAGTCTTTCCTTAACTTATGGAAACCAACTGCAGTAGTTTCCTTAAGTTAAGGAAATCAACTGCAGCTAATAAATTTATTGTTAGGAGCTACTGAAGTGGTCCATTACTCCCATCTGGAGTTCTCTGCCTTGATCTGTGGGACATCTGACACATAGCTATCAGAAGCTTGATGGAAGCTTAGCTATAAATTCATCTGTTTGGTCCCCAAGCTCATATCTCAATCCCCTTCAGTTTTACACCATCTAGCTGAGGTAGCAGAGCTTGGAAGTGCCTTCAGATCAGCTGCATTCTTTTCTTTTTGCTTGGGCAGCTGGAGCGTGGTTTTTCAGAAGGAAATTGCATCAAGAGTTTCACCAATGGCTGGAGGTAATCCGTATCCCTGGGCATTAAGTTTCAACGATTCTTTTCAGTTCTTTCCGCATGCAGAATCGCTGTTTAAGTTTATTAGTTTTCTAACATTTGGTATCGGAGCCCTTTTACCTCTGCCTTGCTGTGTGTTGGCAAAGAAACGAATTCCTCTCTTAAAATATTTGTGGCCAACAAATTTCTTTGATTTTCTCTTCACGTTATATTATTTAATCTGTCTTCGATTGGATCGAATTGGAGTTGTTCTTGCTGAGTTCTAATCAATTGGACTCGGCAGAACAAAATTCTCTTTGTATTTCTGCTGGGCTTTATTCTTGCCTATTTCTTGAACAACCGGCCTCCTTGAGAAATTGGTTTTTGGTTTTGGGGATTTATTTTTCTCAGCCCATTCTTATAGACTCTTGCTGAGGTTATAGATACGATGGCATCGTCTCCTTCACAGTCTCGGTGTCAGTCGCCTCCATACCCGAGCGATTCGAAGCTCTCAGATTCCATGTGCTACGCTGCTTACTCCAAAGTGATGCCAGTCAATAAATAAAAAGCCCATATTTCCTTTACATCAAGATCCTGACTACTCTGGAATTTTGTCAATTTAAATTTTCTTGGAAGCTGTGTTTGTTATTACTGCCAAACCTTTCATAAATATGGCACCAGACTTTACATGGGCCCATCTGTAATAGTCAAACTGTATACTCTTAAAGGAAAAAGATGTCTCCCGCTAGAAAAATCGGCAATTTGCAGGCCTTGAAACCAAAACACGTTTTAAAGTTTTTAACATATATGGGGCGATTTTCTCTCCAAGTTTAATTTGCAGAGAACTTATGCTTAACTTAGCAAAGTTAAAGGAAATATTGGAACTTACATTTTAGAGAGGCGGAGTAAGCAAAGTTAAGAGGAGAATAACGGGAAGCTTTTAATTTTGAGTAAATAAATTGGTTGGTTATTGAATTTTTATGGGATATTTATCATGCAAAACATAACAAATGAAGGTTAGCATTCATGTTGCTATCAATGAGTTTTCATAAAACCAGTGTTATCAAAATTTAAATGGTTTTGGATTTTGAATCTTCTCATTTTTGACATTGTCAAATTATAGACGGTAAGGTTAATAACAATTTTGTGAGCATGGATATGTGCTTCAGCGCTGAATCGTACTAGTTCAAAGGTCAAAACTTAAAAGATCTTATGAAGCACTTGTGAAGATGTATCCATGAAAATTGTTATTAACACATGCCAAACTGTTTTGTGCTCACAAGCGCCATATTTAGAGTTCCATTTTTATGTTGGGAATTTTGTCGAGGGGATATTGGTTAAAATATTGGAAAATTGGAAATCTGACTTCTCAGAAAAATCATCAAAGCAATTTTATTATTTGATGATTATTTTTATGGGAGTTATGTGAAAGCAGTGTGTAGTATTTATCTTTTCAATAGTTTTACTGATTATTTTAGTATCATTTCACTAAAAAGAGTTATAACATTAATGGTCCAATAAAAGACTATTTATTTTTATTTTTTCTATTTTTGGATGGTGCCTTGTTTTATGAGATGGCATTGCCATGGCTCTTGAAAAGGGTACTAGCAGTATCTATTTAGGATTTTGTTTTCCTAATTTCGCCAGTGATATGTGGCAGATATGCATGAGTTGAATCTCGTTCACACGGATTTAAAGACTGAAAATATACTTTTTGTTTTTTCAGAATATGTAAATTTTCTAGATTGCAAGGTAGTTGCTAGTATGATATGGTATATATATCGTGAGTTTAATGTTGGATATATCATATAGATATATTTCGATATGATATATATCGTATGTGGCAAAGAAATGATTATATATAAATTTTGCAATTAATTCGGTATAAAATTATGATACTTTTGATTATGTTTTTATGGAGTTGGTTATATATATAACCAACCTTATATTTAGACCACTATTAAACTCCGTTTCATACAATCAAGAGTCCCGAACTTAATTTAAAAGGGTATTTTACTTGATTGCAATATATATGTTAGCATATTTTGGAATTTGATTATTTTGCAGAGTGTTTTGTTTGGTTTTATATTTACACTGATTGCAAAATAAAGTTGCTTTGCAACTCTTCATTAGCAAAAAGTTTATGTTTGCAAATTAAAGGAAATAGTTTATGCATTCTTAAATATTTGAATATTTCACTATTTGAACAGTTGAAATAGTTTAGTCTTTGAATTTGCAGTTTTGTTTGCAAATTGTTTAGAGCCCATTTTGTAATTAATTTAAGAATTAGTCTTAAATAAATTATGGGACAGTTAGACTAAGGAATGTAAATTTTGATTTTGCTGGAGAATTATTATAGTTTTATGGAGTTTATTAAAATGTCATTTTGACTTACTCCTTTCAGTAAACATTATTTTTCTCTCTAGTTAAGTTTTGT
Source organism: Pinus tabuliformis (assembly GCA_031772625.1). Lineage (NCBI taxonomy): Eukaryota > Viridiplantae > Streptophyta > Pinopsida > Pinales > Pinaceae > Pinus > Pinus tabuliformis. Next base: position 660,145,691 of record CM062810.1, on the reverse strand, counting down.
TTATGCAACAAAATAATGTCTAGTGATCCATATGATTTTAATTAACTAGAGAATAGCCACATCATCTTTAATTAAATAAAATTATATATTGATTGGCAAGATCACATAAAGATTATTTAGACATTAAATTGTAATTAATTACACTGAATATAATAAATTTTATCCCACAGGAATTTTTATTATATTTATGTGATTAATTAGGATAAAATTTCATAACCTACCCACAAGAGTTATGAATTAATAAGTTTTATTGAATCTGTTTGAATTGAAAATTTAGCCCACAGACAATTTTCATGTCATTTGATTCAATTTTTTTTTTTTTTGCATGATTTACATTGGTAAAACATGAAAGTTCATAAAGTTTTATTGAGTCTGTTTGAATTGAAAATTTAGCCCACAGGCAATTTTCATGTCATTTGATTCAATTCTTTTTAGCATGTTTTACATTGGTAAAACATGAAAGTTCATAAAGTTTTATTGAGTCTGTTTGAATTGAAAATTTAGCCCACAGGCAATTTTCATGTCATTTGATTCAATTCTTTTTTGCATGATTTACATTGGTAAAACATGAAAGTTCATAAAGTTTTATTGAGTCTTTTTGAATTGAAAATTTAGCCCACAGGCATTTTTCATGTCATTTGATTCAATTCTTTTTTGCATGATTTACATTGGTAAAACATGAAAGTTATTAAGCCTCAATTTTAACATAAGCATGTGATCCTTTATTTTGATGCAGCAGTACAACCTGCAAATTTCTCTGAAATTCGTTGTGACATTCCCGAACTTAAGGGAGATAACTACAAGATTTGGAAGGAGAGGATTCTCCTTCATCTAGGGTGGATGGACATAGATTATGCTATCAGGAAAGATGAACCATCGGCACTCACTAATACCAGCATTGCAGCGGACATCACGCTTTATGAACGATGGGAGCGATCCAATCGTCTAAGCATGATGTTCATTAAGACTAAAATTTCAGCTGGTATTCGAGGTTCCGTTGATCAGCATGATAAGGTCCGAGACTTGTTGAAGGCCATTGATGAACAATTCGTCTCTTCAGACAAGGCACTAGCAAGCACCCTAATCATGAAGTTCTCATCCCTAAGGCTCACCAGTGTGAAAGGTGTGCGCGATCACATCATGCAGATGAGGGACACTGTGGCTCAATTGAAGAAACTCGAGGTTGAAATATCGGAGTCCTTCCTAGTGCACTACATCCTGAACACCCTTCCGCACCAATATGGACCTTTCAAAATCTCATACAACACACATAAGGATAAATGGTCAATTAATGAACTCATGACCATGTGTGTTCAAGAGGAAGAGAGACTGGTGATGGAACTGGGAGAGAGTGCAATGCTGGCAACGCGTGGAAAGGGAAAATCTCAAGCCAATCGGAAAGGGAAAGGTAAAGTACCTCCCCAAGCCGATATCAAGAAGGTTTCCAAGTGTTTTTTCTGTAAGAAGAAGGGACACATGAAGAAGGAATGCGCCAAATATCAGAAATGGCTTGCAGACAAAGGGTTTGCAGAACCTAAGGAAGCCAGTGGGAAGTGAGCAAAGCATCTTATCAGGAAACAAGATGGGCTCGCATGTGGAAGCTATAGGAACATGTTATTTAGCTTTAAGTAGTGGTTTTGTTTTGAAGTTAGAAAAGACCTTTTATGTTCCAAGTTTTTCTAGAAACTTGATCTCAGTTTCAAGGCTTGTACCTTTTGGATATTCCTTAAACTTTTCAGAAAAGAATTTTTCAGTCTATTCTATAAATCTGATTATGTTGGGAATGGTATTTTGTCTAATGGTCTTTACTGCATTAATTTACAAAACAATGTCACATATGATTCAATGCATGTTCACACTGGCACTAAAGGATGATGGTTATTAACACTTCTTCATTAATAACACTTCGTCATTAATGATTGACAACACTTCTTCATTAATAACACATCTTCATTGATTCCCCTCTAGTCATGGTGAGCAATTGGTTTGCAAGCTCAAGAAGTCATTATATGGTTTAAAACAAGCATCCCGCCAATGGTATTTGAAATTACATAATGTAATTTCTTCTTTTGGTTTTGTAGAAAACATTATGGATCAATGTATATACCTGAAGGTTAGTGGGAGTAAAATTTGTTTTCTTGTTTTATATGTGGATGACCTTTTGCTAGCAACCAATGATAAGGGTTTGCTACATGAGGTGAGACAATTCCTCTCTAAAAGTTTTGATATGAAGGATATGGGTGAGGCATCTTATGTCATTGGCATTAAGATCCATAGAGACAGATTTCGAGGCATCTTGGGTCTGTCACAGGAAACCTATATTAATAAAACTTTAGAGAGATTTCGGATGAAGGATTGTTCACCAAGTGTAGCTCCCATTGGGAATGTTGGGACGATGTCAGAGTGATCCAGGTTTAGACCACTGGAGAGCTGCAAAGAAAGGAATAAGGTACCTTCAAGCGACCAAAGACTACATGCTTATGTATATCCTGTTTGAGGCTGCTTTACATGGTGTATGGCTTAAGAATTTCATTTCTGGACTTAGAATCATGGATTCTATCTCTAAGCCATTGAGAATATATTGTGATAATTCAGCTGCTGGTTTTATGGCTAAAAAAGTGGGAGTTGAAATAAACACATCGACATTAAGTATTTAGCTATAAGGGAACGTGTTAAAGAAAAGAAAGTGGCCATTGAGCACGTCAGCACTGATTTAATGATCACTGATCCTTTGACTAAGAGGCATGCCACCGTTTAAATTCAAGGATCATGTATTGAATACGGGACTTGGTTCCATTATGCAGTTTTTCATTGTATGGACAATGTTAATGAAATTCTTAATTATTGTGATGTTTTTTCTCATATTTATGTGCACCTTAAGTTGATTTGAGAAAATACATTTTAAGAAGGACCAAGAATAAACATAAGGTTTATTCATTAAGATATTGTTGCCACATAAATTATAATAAGAATAAATGCATAGTAATACATGGAAGATAATACTCGTCATTAGAGGACTTATCGCCATGATTCATGTATCTATTACTTAATACAGATTATCAATGGTTTTTAAGTTGAGACATTAAGTTTGGAAGTATGGACCAAGTGGGAGAATGTTAGCTCCATTAGTTTATGCACAATTGCTGCCTAAAATTATGGAATTTAAAATGCAGTCTTTCCTTAACTTATGGAAACCAACTGCAGTAGTTTCCTTAAGTTAAGGAAATCAACTGCAGCTAATACATTTATTGTTAGGAGCTACTGAAGTGGTCCATTACTCCCATCTGGAGTTCTCTGCCTTGATCTGTGGGACATCTGACACATAGCTATCAGAAGCTTGATGGAAGCTTACCTATAAATTCATCTGTTTGGTCCCCAAGCTCATATCTCAATCCCCTTCAGTTTTACACCATCTAGCTGAGGTAGCAGAGCTTGGAAGTGCCTTCAGATCAGCTGCATTCTTTTCTTTTTGCTTGGGCAACTAGAGCGTGGTTTTTCAGAAGGAAATTGCATCAAGAGTTTCACCAATGGCTAGAGGTAATCCGTATCCCTGGCCATTAAGTTTCAACGATTCTTTTCAGTTCTTTCCGCATGCAGAATCGCTGTTTAAGTTTATCATATTTTCTAACACTCTATACTCTAACCGAAATGATGTTAAATCAAATCCTCTCACTGCATACTTGGAATTTTCTCCAAATTCACCTACAATGATGAATCCCTCTCTATCATATCCATGAGATAATATCATGAACATGTCATGTTCCTAGAATCATCACTTTCCACCAACCAAATATCACTACTATCAGTAATAATGCTTGTAAGAGTAGAGACAAAGAAATATTCCTTTTGAAGATCATTTTCAATCTCATCATACTTAGATCCCTTTGTCCTATTCTGAGGATAATTCTCACCTTCCTCATTAACATTAGTTATTGAAGCATGTTTCTTTCCCCCCCTTTTCTTTTCAGGACTCAGAACTAATGCATCATAGAAATATATGAACCAACGCAACATATAAAGTACGACATTCAATGTAGAGGGATCAACGTTGAGATTATTCAATAAAGAACACGTTGTTCAAATGCAGAGGGACAAAGTAACCCTGGTGTCAGAGTAGGTATAGCTCTAAGGAAAATAACAAGAGTTAGCAGTTACATAGCAGAAAAAAAAAAAAAATGTTAAATTGGGACCTATAGCTTTGATACCATGTCAGGACAAGATTGGGTAGCTCCATGAAGGAATGATTTTCATTATAAGAAATTATTGATATATACATTAAGAGGGAGACTCTCTTGGAATTCATATTCCAGTGTCCCTTCACCTTCTCATTTTCTTATTTACAATATCAACAATTTTCCCAATCCGAAAGATTAGGTGTTAACAACCAAGATCAAAGGATCACCATCAACAACCATGAAGTAAAGGTAAATATCCACATCACTCTTTGTGAAGTGAAAACTCATTAAGTATCCAATAATCCCAGAATACCATGCCTTGGGTACCTACTTTAGTCCATACAAATATTTCGTCAATCTAAAAACATGGGACTCCTTCCCATGTCAAAGCCCTGAGGTGGATCTATGTACACTTCCTCATTCACACCATTGAGGAATTTGGTCTTTACATCGATCTAATGAAACCTCCCACCCATAAATGAAGCAAGAGAAACAATAATCCCAGTATAAGTGTACTTGGTGACTAAAGCAAGCGTATCCTCATAGCCCACTAACATTTTTTGGGGGAACTATTACCCACACATCATCCTTCATGATGGACTGAAAATCCATCAGGGCATCCATCCAAACTTGTTGGTCTTCTTCCTCCTCATAACTAAAAGGTTTAAAATTAATGATGTTTTTCATAACCCCTCTACATTCAAAAAAGTGTCACGAAGCCATACCAATTTCTTCCTAGTCACTGCAACATCTCTAGACTATTCCACTAGACTTTCTAGCTCAATTAATTCCTCCTATTACTCAATTAATTCATCCTGGTAGCCTGAAGGATGAACAATGGGACTAGAGGGATATGTACCTACATCATTTGGAATCTCCTACTCCTTACCGTCAATCTCCGTATGCGACTCTCTAGACCTCTTTAAGGATACCTCCTCATCAAAAGTAACATCCAAACTAACCTCAACTTGATGTTCTCCTAGAATGTAGATCCTATAGATCTTTTAAGTCTCAATGTATCCCAAAAAAGTATCGTTCTTCATAGAAGTTTCTAACTTCTTCCTCTTCTTCTTGGATATGTGGATGCATACTAGACAACCAAATATCCTCAAATGATTGACCTATGGCTTCACTCCTGTGAATTCCTCCTCAAGAGTCTTGTCCTCCAAAATCCAATGAGGACTCCTAATTTGAACATTAACTATCATGTTAAATGTCGCTTCCCACAAGAACATGGTAAATCCTAATTACGAACCATTTCCTTAACAACCTCCACAATGGACCTTTTCTTCCTTTCCGCAACCCAGTTCTGCTGAGGGTTGTAAGGAATGATCCACTACCTCTTCATCCATGTCTCCTTACATAAATCATGGAAGTCCTTGTGCATTATACTCTCCTCCATTATCTAACCTCAAAACCTTTATCTTCTTCCCTTTTAATTTATCCACCGGGGCCCTAAACTCCTAGAACCTATTGAGTACCTCATCCTTGGTCTTCATGAAGTAGATCCATGTAACACAGGAGAAATCATTAATGAATATCACTGAGTATAAGAAGCTACCTAATGATGGAAATATCATTGGTCCACATACATCTGAATGCACTAGATCTAATATCCCCTTGGACCTACTATCATTTCTTGAAAAATATCCCTTTGCATTCTTGTTAAGTGCACAACCCCTACAAACACCACCATTCTCTACCTGAAGCTCTGGAAGACATGTAATGTTAGGTCCCTATACTACTAGTGTAACCCCTTATTGTTATTAGGGCAACCCCCTTATTATATTGTTGTGCCCATGTAGTCCCCATATTTTTATTATTATGCCCCATATAAACCCACTATTATTATTGTTGTGCCCTTACATTATTATTGTTATGTTGGCTTTGATTACATTATGACCCCTTAGACTCATATATATAAAAAGGAGGTATTGCCATTTGTATCATCCAAGAATTGTTCATTTGTGTAATGTAAAGCAGGTTTCCCCCTCGAAGAGGCTTATTTCTAAGGCATTTATCTATCTTTTCTATCTTTTTTTGAGTTGGTTTCATAACATTTGGTATCAGAGCTTTGGATTCTAGGGTTTCGCTTTCCAAAGAGGTCTTCGTGGAATTTTTTCTATAACTATTGTTTTGCACCGTTTCAGAAGCTAAGAAAAAACTCATTTGAGATGAAATCTTGCTAAACCTCGGGTCCAAATTTCAAATATTGTATCGCTATATGTTCAGAGATATTATCTAAGGACGTTAGAGTTTTTGCAAGCTCCAGAATTTCATCTAAAATAGGTCATCGTTGAATTTTCACTGTAACTTTTTCGCTACTAAGTTTCAGAAGCTAAAAGAAAAACCATTTGAGAAGAAATCAGTCTGAACCTTGGGTCTGAATTTCAGATCTTCTCTTGCTACATTTTCGGATATATGATCTCAGGAAGTTAGGGTATTTGTAGACTCCTGAATTACATCCTAAACATATGACCTTGGAAAAATCATCATAACTTTCTCTCTTAGCATCAAATTGAAATTTCATAAGAAGTTACAAAAATAGGACGGACTGTAGTTTTCTGTGTATACTTTTCAGATCTGAAGGTCGAAATAGTGACACGTGGCACTTCATACAAGTTCAATCTTCTGAAAAGGTATATAATCAGGTCATCTTGGGAGATTGTGCATAACTCTTTCTTGGAGAATCCAATTTCCATCAGATTGGTGGCATTGGAAAGAGGACACAGAGGGATACTGCAGGTCACAATTGTAGAACTGGAAGATCTGAAATTATAGAGTGAAAGTCATTTCAAGATTGAGCTCCTAAAATCAAGAAAAGGCAATATGAGGAAGTTTGATGGCAAGGATCTGGTAAATTGGATACTACAGATGGAGCAATATTTTGATCTACATGAGGTGAAACTGTTACAAAAGGTACGTATTTCATCTTCATATTTAGAACCAGATCAATTTTTATGGTATAAAGGTCTTTGTTCTCATAAACCACTTGTTACGTGGTCAATTTTCACGGAGGAAATGATAGCACATTATGAGGATACAAAGAGAAACACATTCTTTAGCCAATTGATAAATCTCAAAGAAAAATGGTCAATGGCAGAGCACATTGAGGACTTTCAGAAATTGAATATAAGGGAAAATGACATTCCAGAGAAGAAGAGGATTGATGTCTCCATAGGGACTTTAAAGGATAACATTCAACATGAGGTTCGTCTTTGGGAACCTGATTCATTGGAGAAGGCATTCGAGTTGGAAAGAAAAGTGGAAAGAAAAATTATGGCAACAAGGATGTATACCCCTCACAACTATAAAGATGGAAATGTTGTTTCTCCTAGCCTTCCAAAACCTACAAGGTTGACACCACAACAATTGGAAGAAAAAAGAGCAAAATGGCTTTGTCACAATTGTGATAACAAATATATTAAAGGTCATAAGTGTGCTGAGAAGAAATTGTTTTACATTGAATGTGAAGAGGAGGAAGAAAAGGATCAATAAATGTCAAAAGAAGAGGATATACACCAAGAACCAAGCCTAGAGAAAGAAGAAATGAATCCGACCATATCTTGTAAAGCATTGGAAAGAATTACCACTCCTCAAAATCTCAAGATAGAAGGACATATCAAGAAGAAAAAGGTTCAAGAAGTGAAATATCACATTGAGCATCAAGAAATTAATCCGACAATATCTTGTAATGCATTGGCCGGAATTACCACTCCTAAAACTATCAAGATAGAAGGACATATCAAGAAGAAAAATGTAATCGTGTTGATTGATTCAGGAAATACCCATAATTTTATTCATTGTAAGATAGCCAAGGAATTGAATTGCTTCCTATATCCAGCACTAGACTGTCAAGTGATGGTTGCAAGTGGAGGAACCATAAATTGCTCTGGAAAGTGCCATAATATCAAGCTATCCATGGGAGAACATGTATTGAATAGCCCAATGCTTTCCATTCCAATGGGTGGTGCTAATGTTGTACTAGGAATCCAATGGCTACAATCCTTGGGTACAATAGATTTTAATTTTCAATAACTTTTCATGAAATTTTCTTCGTAAGGAAAGGGATTTGAATTAAGGGGTATCACAGGGAAACCAGGAAATACAATCATCCCTAATGGAATGACAAATATTCTAAAGAAAGAACAAAGAGGCGTAATTGCACAATTATAATCACTAGAGGTTCCCACGTCGAAATCATCTATTTCTCCAGATCTCCAAAAATTCTTGGACAATCATTCCAAGATATTTGAGACTCCTAAAGGCCTCCCACCTATTTGTGATCATAATCATGCTATTCATTTTCCATGAAGTGTTCCTCCAAAAATCAGGCCTTACAGATATCCCTTTGCACAAAAGAGTGAATTGAATGTATGCTAGAGGCTGCTATAATTCAGCCTAGCCAAAGTTCTTTCTCTGCTCCAGTGGTATTGGTGCAAAAGAAGGATGGATAATGGTCCAGGTGTCTAGATTATAGAGAGCTCAAGAAGCTCACTATTAAAGATAAATTTCTCATTCCTCTCATTGATGAATTATTGGATGAATTGCATGGAGAAATTTACTTCAGCAAGTTGGACTTTCATGCAGGATATCATCAAATCAGAATTAAGATTGAAGACATTCCGAAAACAACATTTAGAACTCATGAGGGTCATTATGAATTTTTGGTCATGCATTTTGGCCTTACCAATGCACCTTCTACACTCCAAGGTTTGATGAAATCCAATTTCAAACCCTTAGAAAATTTGTGTTAGTATTTTTTTATGATATACTAATCTACAACAAGCCTTGGAAGGATGATGTTCAACATGTTAATAGAGTGCTCAGACTATTGGACAAGAAACAATTATATGCAAAATCCTACAAATGTTTCTTTGGAGTACAAGAGGTGGAATACTTGGGTCATATTGTATCTCATGAAGGTGTTAAAGTAGACACTCAATAACAAAAAGTTCTCCAACTCTTAAAGGATAACCTCACATTGGCACAGAATCGAATGAAACAACAGGAAAATCAACATTGCAGCGAAAGAAGTTTTGATATAGGTGACTGCGTATATTTACAAATACAGCCATGCAAACACATGTCCCTCAAGCAAGCTAAGAAGGATAATAAATTATCTCCAAAGTACTATGGTCTTTACAAGGCACTGCAAAATATTGGTACTATGGCATACAAATTGGAGCTTCCTGCATCTTCCCGTGTGCCCCCAGTTTTCCATGTTTCATGCTTAAAGAAGTTTATAACTGACAAGATCCTAATTCAAACAATATTATCAGAACTTGACAAGGAAGGAAAAATCATATTGGAACATGAAGCAGACACGGAAACAAGAACTCGACAGCTATGAAATAGATCAATATCAGAGTATCTCATCAAGTGGAAGAACTTACCTACTGAAGATTCTAGATGGAAGGATAATAATTTTATACAGAAGCATCCAAAACTACTCAAGCGTTGAGGACGACACTTTTTGAAGGAGAGGGGAATGTTAGGTCCCTATACTACTAGTGTAACCCCTTATTGTTATTAGTGCAACCCCCTTATTATATTGTTGTGCCCATGTAGTCCCCATATTGTTATTATTATGCCCCATAGAAGCCCACTATTGTTATTGTTGTGCCCTTACATTTTTATTGTTATGTCAGCTCTGATTACATTATGACCCCTTAGACTCCTATATATGGAAAAGAGGTATTTTCGTTTGTATCATCCAAGAATTGTTCATTTGTGTAATGTAAAGGAGGTTTCCCCCTCGAAGAGGCTTATTTCTAAGGTGTTTCTCTATCTTTTATATCTTTTTGTGAGCTGGTTTCATAACATGTAACCATCCTCCTCAATGCTGGAAAAGCTTGTAATGTAGATGAGAAAAAATATGAACCCATACCTCACATAAATCGATACTATCATGTACCAATGCTTAGGCTAGATGTCCTAACGATCCATACAATCCTCCCTCTTAGACACCCATCACTCTTGTTGATTCTACGCTTGAGCCCTTAGGCCATAAAAAAAAATTTCCATCCACAAATGCAACTCTATAACCTCTATTCTCTAATGACAAAATAGAGATCAAGTTCTTATTCAATCATGGTACAAATAATACATATCTCATGTGTATAGATCTCCATACTCTAACCTAAATGATGCTCACCTAACTCATCTCACTATATACTTTGCATTATCTCCAAGTTCCATCTATAATGATGAATCCCTCTTTGTCATATCCATGAGAGAATATCATGAACATTTCATGTTCCTGGAAGCACCACTACCCACCAACCAAATATCACTATTATTGGTAATAATGCTTGTAAGAGAGGAGACAAATAAATATTCATTTTTAAGATCATTTGCAATCTCATCAAGCTTAGATCCCTATGTATTCTTCTAATGTAAAGGCTCATCATCATCATTAACACTGGCTATTGAATCATACTAATTTACCTCCCTTTTCTTTTGAGGACATTGGAGGGCATAGTGACCAAATTAATGACATTTGAAGCACTTGATATTTCAAAGAATATTTTTCTACTGATCAAGAATTGGATTTGGTCTTCTACATGTATACTTCTTATCAAAATAAAAAAATAAAAATAAAAATAAATAAATAAAAACTTCCTTTTCCTTTCCTTTCATGAGTTTGAAGGGCTTGGATTTCTTCATCCTGAGGTATCTGCAAGTTGTTCTTGGACAAGAATATGGCATCCTCTTGGACACACTCATTCCAAATCTAATCAATCTTGGGTAGTTCATCCCGTGCCAAAATACCTTGTACAAATGAATCCCATGAAGAAGGAAATCCATTAAGACTCACTTTAACAAGTTATGCATCATCAATGACATCTTCAATGGATGTAATTTTATATCTCAACTAGGAGAAACTCATGAAATAAGTTGCAAATGAATATGATCTAGACATCATGATACTACAAAGATGATGTCTCAAAGCTAACTTCCAACTAATATTCTTTCTCTTAAACAATTCTGCCAAGGCACCATACATTGCTTTAGCAGAATTAAACTCACCAACATGTGATATAAAATGGTCCTTTATAGAATATATTAAGATTCTCTTAGCCTTAGATTAATTCTTCTTATGCCTGGATTTATCCTCAACTCCCTCTAGTTTTAGGACACTTTCCTTCACATAATCTTGAATTTCATTTTCCTCCAAGATAAGGAGTATCATGGTCTTCCAAGATCTAAAATTTATAACACCATCCAACATGTCTTCTACTCTAAGACTAGGTACCATCTTGACAAGAGGTCAAAATTATATAAGTTGATGAATGTTGGTTTCTTAGGTTGATTTCAATGGTTGCTCTTCCAATAAAGCTTTGATATCATGTTGAAATTCTATGGAAAGTGCAGTGGAATACAATTTCTTGCTTGATTATTACTTCCTAATAATTTTTCAAACAATATTTTTATGCCACTTTTATCATTCAATAGTTACACTTAGAAAATATCAATAGTAAATTTAGTTGAAATAACAAATATCATAGAAATATAGCGATGCACAATAGACACAAAAATTTTCATTTGGGAAACTCAAGCTTGGGAGAAAATTCAACAATATTTTCTTGAGAATAAATTTCCATTTTCATCAAGGTTAGAATCAACAATTTGTCTAGAAATCTATGCCAATATACAAGTTAAAATGCCATTCAAGCCTCATCAAAATAATTGCTAGTCAATGTTAGTCAAACTAGTCAAACCAACCAGTTTTGGTCAAATTTGGCCTATGGTCAATGATCAACATTACTATGATCAAATCCACACATGCGACCTATGGCTAGCCAACTGTCAAATCACATTTGCAGTCAAACTTCTACAATCAAACAACTCGGTCAAAGTTCAGTCAAGCTTTAGTAAAACTTAGTAAAAGAAGCTAGGTTAATCCTCCATACATGCAGTTTTTAAAGGCTAGTCAAAATTGGTCTTCTCTCACACGTGTGACCAAAACCAAGAGAGATAAAAATGATAAATATGTTTCTTAGCAACAAATTTCTTTTTGGATGAAATTTTCCTCCACTATAAAATATTCAAGTGAGCTTGCTATGTTTACCTCTCACATGTTTGTATATTTATATAGAGCTAAAATGTATATTATACCCAATTAGGCATCCCCTCATCACAAGAAGACCCTTCATAAATGGAGTTTGCATGTAAACCTAACATTAGACTAGAAATGTTTACCCCACAAATAGGTGAAAATCCCCATTGGGTAAACAAATCAAACCTGGTCTATAAAAAATAGATCACTCCAACTCAAAGCATAAAGTGAGCACCTTGTGCCAATCTCCCTTAACCAAATTGGCATGGCCCAGTCAAATCAACAATGGATTCTTGCAAGAAATATTATCACTGGGCCATTCACCCCTAGCTAAATCAACATGGTTGTATGGGTAAATGTATCATTCCCCCACTAGTCAAACCAGCATGACCCCATTGGAGAATGTCTACCTGGTGCTACAAAAACATCAAGGTATGCATTATTACCCACCTTTTCTAGTATCTTGGAAGGAACATGTTGTAGAGCCTTGATTTTCTAACCAAGATGCCATAGCCTCTCCTTGTTCAATTGTAACCATACTCTATCTGCCACCTTGAATGACTTCTTTGTCATGTGTTTAGCATGCTTGACCTTGTATTTTTCCTATGACATTTGCAGTGTCTCCTACACTTGTAAATGAATTTTCCTAATATTTTATACAAATGTTTTAGCCCTCAAGGCATTCCCTTACTATTCTGCATTGTCTATATGCAATATCCAAAGGTGAGGGTGGTGAATATCCAAAACAAGTTTCAAATGGGGACTTACCAGTAAAAGTGTGGACTACTCTATTATAAGAGTGTTATATATAATAGAGTTCAGCCAGGTCTTTGGATGCTTATGATTGTAACCCCTCAAAAGTTGCACCAAAGTCATGTTGACTACTTATGTCTTTCTATTTGCCTATGGATGGTGTTCTAACCCTAGACATAACCTCTAGTTGCAAGAGGTCAATGCCCAGGACATCTATAAACTGATAAAGATTTTAATTATAAGGTCAGAAGGAAAGAATGGCTAGAGAGAAAGATTATGAGAGTTGCAATGATTTCTCTAATTCTAAAACCTGTTTTTCTAAACCAAAATGACCATGAACAATGAGGATTACATAATTTAAATTAAAGAGGTGATTAGAGGAAAAATAAAGAAAAATAGGGTTTTAGCTCAAGCACTTAAGAATATGAACCTCAACTCTGTAGAAAAATGCTGAGCAGAACAAGAAGTTGTAAGTGAATCTTTGGAACGTGGAGCACCTATAAAGTGTCTTTTAATCAATAAGTTGAGTACCAGCAAGTAAATTCAAAATCATTAAGTTAATTAACCCATCTGCATCGTACACTATTCCAATAGAAGAAAAGCACAGATGCATTGAAAAAAATAGAAAGGGGGAAACAATTTTTGCAACTTGCCTAGAGATGAACTCAAGCTGGCCTATATTCCTCGATTTCATACAGATATTTCATTACATTTTTTCTGCATCTTCAGAATCCCCCCACCTTCAGCGTTTGAACCCTGAACCCCCTTCAATTGGTTATTCTATCTCATCTTTTAACGAAAAATATTACATGCAAGAAAAGCTACATGTAAATATCAAACTATACAATTGTCCTAACCGTCATCCAACTCTCTTTGTTTCATACTTTTATTCATGTCCTAGACTTAGTTGTTCCTATTAGTCTCAAACAAATTATTGAAAACAATTATATAATTGTTCCTTTCGAGAGAATTTTTAATAAAAATCATAAAATATTAATTTAATATTATATATATTATATATAATAATAAATATAAAAGTATGTTTTTAATAAAATAGGACTCGACCCTCTTAAAAACGCTTATAGCATTCATGCAGGTCTTTTTCAATAGTTTAAATAAATGAATAACATTGAATGGCCCCAAATAATATATAACCCAATGTGAAGATCATGATGGGCTCATGATCTTGGTTATCTGTCACATTGGAGTAGCGCTAGATGCATGCAGGCCTTAGTGTTGGAAATTGTGCATGGGTTTCAGGTTCCATTATGCATATGCTAAGGAAATACATAAGTTGTTTTATAAAACCATAAAACCACTTTGCACCACTCCAAAAGTGGTTTTTGAAAATCGAGGTAAGGGGTGGCGCAATAAATCAGAACCATCGATTTTGTCTCCTGATGATTTTGTAAAACATATTTGTTGCCTCCCTCTAGCTATTTAAAATGAAATTACATCAAGTCATCACATTTTGTTGATTTTGGACAAGGAATGATGTAGATTGCAAATTTATCTAGAATCTGTAGGGAGTATAGTCTTAAAATTATTTGTTAACCTTCCAAAAATCTTAGATGTTATTATTAGACTCGCAAGTTCTGCTAATGGTAAAGGAAGGGTATCCACTATATTTAATCGTATAACAAGGCTTGGACTGAAACTGGTAAGCAGCATAAGAAACCACCATAAAGTGGCACATTCTATTTCTCTCTACGGGTCCACCCGACATCCAACATAATGATGGGAATCTAATAAGAATGAAACGAGAAACCCATCTATGGGCCTATTATCCACCTTCGAACCAGCTACAACTTGCCTTAAAGTCTTCTTTTCTCAATATCTCCCTTAGCTCAGCTTCAATTGATAAAATATTTGTAGCTAGACTTGCTCAGTCGGTTTCATCATGTTGTCTGTAGATCAGACTATATGCCATCCATCAACTCCAATGACATCATCTCCTAGAATCAAAGTTTCACGTGTGCCTTTTTATGTTGTTACTATTTCTAGATCAAATCCTTTTATGTCCATATCATTGATTTCCATAACCCAACAATAAAAAACCTTCATATCAACAGAAAGCATTATCTGCATTATCTCTCGTATACCTTCACTTATATTATCATATTCTACTTGTATGATTTGAAGATATCTTTCAATCTATCCATCCCCAGTACCATCCAAACTGACATAACCATATTCCACAAAATAGGTCACAAAATCAACAAGTTTTCCTTTTCCACAAATAAAATTTTCATCTTTCAAATGTTATATTTCCTCTGTCCGTTTAGAGGACAATGAAATATAGGATTTGAGCCTACAGTGATTTCCCTTATGGATTGTGGTCTCCACAACATGGGAAACATTTATGGGTCTACCAATATTTGAAGAATGTGTATATGGAAGTAGATATACAAATAGAAGACAAACAATAGTTATAACCATCACAACAATTATAACACTTCCAAACAATTTTGAATTGGCACCTAGATTTCTATCAAAGTGAATTATATTTCCAACAATAATCTCCACCCACGTATAAATACACTAGTAGTGAGAACCACAAGAAGTATGAGACCAAGAATTAATGATGGAGATTTCAACTCTCTAAGTTGTCGTAATCATGAAAAAATTGCTTCTGATAAACCATATGCTACTACTGGTGAAACAAGCTAAATAAAAGCTATGAATGAAGAACCATCCTTAACACAAATTCCCAACATCAACATTAATATCCATTGAACGAGCCCAACTTTAAGTAACCACCTATGTGCCTCCCACTTGATGGAATCCAATTGATATTTACTAATACCCTCAATGTCAGACAACTCATGTCGTTTTTTCCTTCCCTAGCTATAGCAAGTACCTATGCAGCATAACATATCCCAAGTGATGACCAAAAAGAGCCCCAAGTAATGCAGGTGAACCAAATAAGCCTACCAATAACCAAGGACTTGATATATAGGGAAACGATGATAAACATAAATGTCGAAAGAGGAAAGTGATTAAAGTAGAAAAGATCAGAGATAGGGCCCATGTCATCAAAATACTCAAGCATGATAAGGAGAGGGACATCACAACTTGAAATCCTCCCTGAACCAATGAAGTAGCCAAAGCAATAAGGATTGCAAAATAACTGAGACATATAGTGCATTTGCAAAATTTTGAGAGTACAAAATCATGTATTTTCCCAACGTGTCAAAATAGATAACCTGGAAACTTTTTAGAACCCTTCTCAATTTTCTTTTGGTTTTTGGTTTTGCAAATGAGGTGAGGTTAAAAATTCAAGTAATAAAGCAAGGATATTGTCTCCAATATGTTGAAGGGAATCAAGCTGCAAACGTTCCAATTTGTCATTTTCCATATGATAAACTGTAGTCAAGTCCATGTAAGAAAAATCAAGACTAGACAACCCTACAACCTCCTTATAAACTTGGAAGTTGGTGGCAAATTTTATCACTTCGGACTGAAAGATATCCTAGGACATTATCTTAGCATATGGGTGCTTGGCCACATGAGCAAAATCTTCTACAATCCAAGGTTTCAGACCACCCTGAAACAAGCTCGACTTGCCTCCTAGACCCATAGCCTCTAAATCAATACAAGTTGAATTGAAGGATTCCAGAGGAGAAGACTATATAAATGTGAGAAGAAACTAAAATAGCATTATTTGCTGCCTATGAAGAATACTTAGGTGTGATTCTCATAACCACATGCTTCAAATTACCATAGGTTATTTTTCTCCCCTTAAAGAAGCCTTCCCAACCAAAGCTCCAAGACCCATAGCTCCACCTGTTTGTGCTTTCTATGTACTTCCATAACAACAGGTCAGTAGTCTTGTTGGGCATGGAGTCCAAAATACCTTGAATCTTTAAAACCTAAAAATATCCTTAAAACTTTATTTGCTGGAAGTATTCTCCTTAAAAAATGAAAAAAAGAACTATAACTTCTAAAAACTAGAAATTAAAAGTTCATATAGTGAGCTTATTTAAGTACAACTCCTACCTATAAACAATGTTGATTTTAGTAAAGTAAAATCAGAGTTCTAGTGGTACCATTCCAACATTTGAGTGTTGATACTTATACCATATTCTTGAACTTTATAAACAAAAATATGTTTGAACTTGTGCAAGTAAAACTGATTGGAAAATGTTGATATATTCCTAGAAGAAGAAATTGTTTGCAAAAATATTTTTATTCCCGAACTGCGTAAAAAATCCATATAGCTTGCTATAGGGTCATAAAATTCATGAAAGAAAATATTTCTCTGGTGTGTAGCGTGACTATTTTGCTGGGATGTTTTGGGGTAGCCAGATTTTGATAAATATAAAACATCATTATCATTCATTTATTCAGCATTGGGGTCATTGTGTAAACACAGTTCTCTTCTTCAAACATAATGCATATGACCCACTTCTCGTGAACCGCTTACCTTTATTTTCTAGGCATCATTTACTTCTTGTGGCTATCTTTGGCATATGCTCACACCTTGTTCTTCGTCTCAAGGATATAAGTCATAGATCGGAGTCCCTTTATCAAACCCATTATTATCTTCCTCTTTTTGTGCAACTTTCCATGATAGGGATTGTTGTTCTGAAACACCCAATTCCCCTTCTAAACCATACAAATCATAAATAGGAGGATCATTAAATTCAACAAAAAAGATCTTTGAGGATAACATTGTAAACTATCAGACGGGAATCATAAACTCAAAATGAGAACTCTAACCAAAAAAAAAAAAAAAAAAAAAAAACAAAAACACAACCCAAAAACGAAAAGTGTTAATGATACATCAACACTTTTTTTTAGGGTAAAATTTCAAAAATTTTAAAAATGACATTAAAAAAAAGCATTACTCCAAAAAACCTTAAAATTCCAACAATTTTCGGGCATGTCTCTGAAAAACCTTAAAATTTCAACAATTTTTAGTCATAGTTTAAAAATAAAATATCATGAATCAGAAAAACCTTAAAATTTTGACATTTTTTCAATCATGGGATTAAAACCAAAGATCATGACTACAGAAAACCTTAGGTTTTCAATATATTTCAACCATGACATTATGAAAAAATTATATGACTATTTTTTTTAAATGACTACCTGGATGAAAAAGTCATTATACCATGAGTAATTTCTTTTTTAAATGCTGAAAGTATAACTATTTTAAAATCTTAGCTCAAGACAACTTGACATATTGCAACAAAAATTTAAAAATCAACCATCAAAATGACACGCAGTGTAGGCGAACTCGAACCATTGTAATGAAAACTTCAAAACCAACAAAATTAATACGTTGTGGGGGCAAACTTGATCCACTATAATGAAAACCTTAAAAACAACTATCAAAGGAACATATAATGGGATCAGGTTGTAGTCAAAGATCGATGCAATCCTGCAAAAAATTAAAAAAAAAAAAAAAAACAACAACAACATTAAAAAGGTGTTTATAAAAAGCAAAATTAACTTATAAAAAATAAAAATTTAAACAAAAAATAAATATAAAAATATAAAAAATAAATGAAAAGAAAATAAATATTTCAAAAAAACATAATTTAAGGAAAAAAAAGTTAACACCCAAAAAAAAATAGAAATAAAAATAATTCTTAATTGGATAATTACAAACAAAACAAAACAAAAAACATCAAAACAAACATTAAAAAATAATAAATAAATCATTAAAATCGAATTAATTAAAAACAAACAAAATATATATATATATATATATATATATATATATATATAACAATGGAATAAAACTAAAAATAAAAAACATTAGAAAACAATAGAGATACAAATTAAAAAA
Source organism: Pinus tabuliformis (assembly GCA_031772625.1). Classification (NCBI taxonomy): domain Eukaryota; kingdom Viridiplantae; phylum Streptophyta; class Pinopsida; order Pinales; family Pinaceae; genus Pinus; species Pinus tabuliformis. The sequence goes on along the minus strand of CM062810.1, from coordinate 660,126,904 downwards.
AAAAAATTAAAGAAAAAATATATTAGAAAACATAAAAAAATTATTATGTCTCTTCATTATTAAACATTCCACTTCAACTTGGCTTTCATGATGTGGTGAGTGTTAACTTAATTGAAGTTGTCTTTTAGCAATGGCAGGAGGAGGAGAGAATATTTCTTTTCCAAGAGCTGCATCTTCATCAAATGTTACGTCTCTACTAAACACTATAGTTCTTTAACCAGGTACCCTTGTTGTCTGATTTCGGGAATCAGCCAGCCCAGCCCAGCTGCACAAGGGGACATGGGCTAGGGCAGGAGAGCTGCACGAATCAACCAAGCCTCGCCAAGTCGCCCATGCGATCGAGCGATAGGGCAGGTGGAGTTGCACGACCCTAGCCCATGGCCCCTTGGGCAGCTGGGCTGGGCTAGCTGATTCCTAAAATCGGCCAACAAGGGAATAATAATTTGTTTTTATGTTTTTTAATTTTTATAAAAAAAATTAAGTTCTAATTTTAATTTTTAAAATTTTTTAAAATGTTTTTTATAATCTTTTTCATTGTTTTTTCTTTTAATTTATTTAATTATTAGTTTTTTTAAAGTTTTTTTTTAATATTTTAATTTCATGTTTTAGTTATAATTGTATTTTTTAGTTTTTAATTGTATATTTTAATTTATTTATTTTTTGTTATTTTTACTTAATTTTTTCAGGAAAAAAAATTCAAATTTCATCTTCTTCTTCCTTTTTTGGGTATACATTTCATAAAATTTGCTATTTTTCTTACTTTTTTATTCAAAATTTTCATAAAAAAAAATTATTTAGCATGTCATATTTAGCGAAAATGCCCTAAAATACGTATTTTTTTAATTATATTTATATGTAAAATGTGTATTTTTTGTTGAGTGTTTAAAATTATTATTTTTAGTGACAATTATTTTATGTGTATTAAAGTATTAATTACCGATATATAAATATATAAAAAATCCTAACCTTAGAATATAAATTGCAAAAAATAAAAAAATTCATTATAAAAAAACATTATAAGAAAAACAAAAAGCACAAGTTCATAGAACCCTGGAAAAACAGACATCTTAGGACGAAAAAGAAGAACATGAATAAGACAACTTGAAAAATGGTTAAATAATCAACATTTAAAAAAAATTGGGCATAATTAAGACGTAAGAAAATTTCAAGTGTCATAAATATGCCTTAAAAAAAAGGTTGATGCTTTTGAAACCCTGCATAAGCCAGCATAAAAATTAGAAACATTTAAAAAAATATATCTATACTTAATTATATCAAAAAATTTAAAGTGTCAAAAATAAGCCCTCTAAAAAAAGGGGTTGATGTTGCATCAACACTTTTCAAAATAAGCATGAAAATCACTAACATTAAAAATAAATGTTCATACTTGATACATAAGAAAAGTTGAAGTGTTAAAAATATGCTAAAAAAAGGGTGTATTCTAAATCAACACTTATAAAAATCGGATGATTTTTTGCTACCTCAAAAAAATGAGAACTCGGTATAGTTCCCATTTGAGAGTTTACAACATTGGTTTTATTTGCAACTTAATAATGCCTCATTCTTCCTAATCTTGATTTCTAGGCAGTGCTTCTTGGTGTTGTTTTATGTTTTCTTGGAGCAGAACTTCACAAACGTCTTCAACAACAACATCAATCTTGGAAAGATTTTCAATATTAAAATGTTCACAATAATCTTCAAACAAATATCCTTGTGAATATAATTTTATGTAAAAACAATTAAATGCCACATGGAAGTTCTTTAGAAAAGATATATTGTGACAAGGCAAGTTTTTAAACCAGACCCTAGCTTCCTGGTCCAAAGAAAATATAAAGAACTTCATTTTCACATATTCATGAACAATACCTTGTTGCTCCATGCAATCATGCAAATCTTTGAGGTGTTGAGTTGGGCTTTCATTTGCATTGCCTCTGAACCTTGGCAAATAAATATTCCATTCAAGAAAAGAAGGCACATAATGAGGACAACCATCAATACCAAACAAATCTAATGGTGCAAATTTGTTAGCTAGAAATGTAGGGATAGCTATTTGTAAAACCCAAAAAGTTAGGAGTACCCAAAGTGAAGCAAATTGGTGAAGACTTACAGCCAATGAGTAGTCCTTGTCACCTTCAAGAATCATTTCTTAATACCCAGGGAAAAATACCTTCGTTTCTTCATACCCTGACAACGACACCAATTTTATGTTGTAACCCTAGAGACAACCTCTAGTTGGAGGAGTGCCCAGGACATCTGCCAGCTAGTAAAGATTTAATTATAAGGCCAAATGGAAAGAATGGTTGGAGAGATAGATTATGAGAGTTGTAATGATTACTCTAATTCTAAAACCTGTTTTTGTAAATCAAGATGGCCATGAACAATGAGGATTGAAAATTTTAAATTAAAGAGGTGATTAGAGGAAAAGTAGAAACAAACAGGGTTTTAGCTCAGGCACTTAAGAATATGAACCTCAACTTTGTAGAAAGAATGGTGAGTAAAACGAGAACTTGTGAGTGAATTTGTGGAACATGGAGTGCCTATTAAAGGTTTTTAAATCAAGAAGTTGAGTACTAACAAGTAAATTCAAAATCATTAACTTAAATAACCCAAATGCATCATACATTATTCCAACAGAAGAATTACACAAATGAATTGAAAAATATAGAAAGTGGAAAACAATTTTTGCAACTTGCCCAGAGATGGAATCAAACTGGTCTCTATTCCTCGATTTCAGAGAGAAATTTCATTACAATTTTTTATGCATATTTAGACACCTACATCTCCCCCCCCCACCTTCATCTTATGAACACCAAACCCCCTTCATTTGGTTCTTCTATCTCCTTTTTTAAAGAAGAATATTACATGCAAGAATAGATACATGTAAATATCAAACTATATAGTTGTCTCTGTTTTAGACTTTTATTCTTCCCCTGGACCTAACTGTTCCTGTCACTCTCAAAATGATTCTTGAAAATAGTTATATGATTGTTCATTTCGAGAGAATTTACAAAAAAAAATAAAAAAAAATAAAAGATATATATATATATATTAAATATAAAAGTATGCTTTTAATAAAATAGGACTCGACCCTCTTAAAAACATTTACAATGTTCATGCATGGCTTTTTCAATAGTTTAAATAAATGAATAACATCAAATGGCCCCAAATAATCTATAACCCAATCTAAAGATCATTGTGGGCTCATGATCACGGTCTTTTGTCACATCGGAGTTGCACTAGATGCATGTCGGCCTTGGTGGAAGTTAGAAACTGTGCATGGGTCCTAGGTTCCACTAGGCATACGCTAAGGAAATTCACAACTGGTTTTAAAAAACCATAAAACCACTTTGCACCCCCTCCATTAGTGGTTTTTGAAGATTGAGGTGAAGGGTGGTGCAATAAATCGGAATCGTCGATTTTATCTATATATGGTTTCATAATATAGCTTTGAGCCTCTCTCTTGCTAATTAAAAGGTGATTACATCAACTCATTGTATTTTGTTGATTTTGGACAAGTAACATGTGGATTGTCAATATTTCTCAGATATGTAGTGGGTATAGTCTTTAAATTATTTGTTAATCTTCCAACCATCTTAGATGTTATTGTTAGACTCACAAGTTTTGGTAATGGTAAAGGAAGGGTAGCTATTATATTTCCTCTTATGGCAAGGCTTTATATACCAACACCAGTAGAAATCAATATATTCCTTACCTCAACTTCAATCAATAAAATATTTGTAGTCGAACTTGGCCAGTCAGTTCCATTATGTTGTTTGCAAATCAGATTATATGCCATCCATCAACTTCAACAATGTCTATCTCCCCGAATGAAAGTTTCACGTGTAACTTTTTGTGTTGCTACCATTTCTAGCTCAAATCTTGTTATGTCCATATCATTGATTGCAATAACCCAATGATTAGAAACCTTCATATCAACAAAAAATTATCTCTCTTATACCTTCACTTATATTATCAAATTCAACCTATATGATTGGAAAATCTATTTCACTCCATCCATCACCAATACCATTCAAACTGACACATCCTTATTGCACAAAATAGGTCACAAAATCAACAAGCTTTCCTTTTCCACAAATAAAATTTTCATCTTTCATATGTTTTATTTCCTTTGTTAGTTTTCCTGGTGTCACAGAGGATAGTGAAATATAGGATTTGAGTTGAGAGTGATTTCCCTTATTTCTTGTTGCGTCCACAACATGGGAAACATTTATGGTTCTACCAATATATGAAGAATGTGCAGATGGTAGTAGATAGACAAATAGAAGACAAACAACAGTTGTAACCAGAACAACAATTATAACGCTTCCAAACCATACTGGATTGGCACCTGGATTTCTATCAAAGTTAATTATAGTTCTAACAATATTATTCACCCTTGTATAAATACACTAGTAGTGAGAACCACAAGCAATATGAGACCAAGAATTAATGATGAAGGTTTCAAGTCTCTAAGCTTTCACAATCATGACAAAATTGCTTCCGCTAAACCATATTCTATTGCTGGTTAAACAAGCTAAATAAAAGATATGAATGAAGAACCAGCTTTAACACAAATTCCCAACATCAACATTAATAGCCACTAAACTAGGCAAACTTTAAGTAAACACCTTTTTGCTTCCCACTTGATGGAATCCAATTGATATTTACTAATACCCTCATTGCTATGAAACTTATGTTTTTTTTTTCTTCCCTAGTTGTAACAAGTACCTCTGCCGCTTAATGTATCCCAAGAGATGACAAAAAATATCCCCAAGTAATGTAGGTGCACTGAATAAGCCTACCAATAACTAGGGATTTTCTATATAGGGAAACGGTGATAAACATAAATGTGGCAATAGGAAAGCGATTAAGGCATAAAATCTCAGAGATAGGGCCCATGTCATCAAAATACTCAAGCATGATAATGAGAGGGACATCACATCTCGAACTCCTCCCTAAACCAATAAAGCAATCCAAAGCAACAATGGCTGCAAAATAACTGAGATGTATAGTGCATTTGCAAACTTTTGAGAGTAGACAGTCATGTATTTTCCTAGCGCATCAAAATAGATGACCTGGAACTATTTAGAACCCTTCTCATTTTTTTTCTTTTTTTGGTTTTGAAAATGAGGTGAGGTTAAAACTTCAAGTAATAAAGTGAGCATATTTTCTCCAAGATGTTGAAGGGAAACAAGCTACAAAAGTTACAATTTTTCGTGCCCATATAATAAACTATTGTGCAGTCCATGTAAGCAAAATCAATACGAGATAGCCATACAACCTCCTTGTAAAATTGGAAGTTACTCGCATCTTTTATCACTCCAGAATGAAATATATCTTGTGACTTTATCTGAGCATATGGGTGTTTGGCCACACGAGAAAAGTCTTCTACAATCCAAGGGTTAGTACCACCCTAATACTTGCCTCCTACACCCATATCCTCCAAATCGAAAACTTGAATTGAAGGATTCCACAACTGCAATCACCTGCACGTCCAGATGAGAAGATTGTATACATGTGAGAAGAAACTAAAATAACATTATTTTCTGCCTCTAAAGAATACTTGGGTGTGACTCTCATAACCACATGATTTAGATTACGATAATTCATTTTTCTCCCCTTAAATAAGCCTTCCTAACCAAAGCTTCAAGACCCATAACTCCACCCATCTATGCTTTCTATGTACTTCTATAGTCAAGGTGTAAAAGTCGAGGTAGAAGCTGCTCGAAGATTGGTATAGGAACACCTAGAGGTGGAGAGGAAACAGGGTGATGCCAACACTTGATTTAGGTTCTGGGGCTTGACGTGGATGATGTTTGTTTTATTTTAAATAGCTCCACATTGGTAAGCAAAAAATGTGTTTTATATACAACATCATTTGTGTCACTTGTCGACGTGTTGTGAAAATAGCTTGTGGTCCCTCCTCTCAACGCCATTGTGTGGTGCTTCCTTGTGATTGTAGTTGGTGTACTTTTATGGAATTGCAGCATGGAAGAGGGGCTAGGAGATTTAGCCTTTGAGCCCAATGTTTATGTTTTTTTTTTTTTTTTTTTTTTTTTTTTTTAATTAGAACACTTTTTTGGATAAAAGATCGAGAGTAATAAGAATGCTCTTTGAAACCCCAAAATTTTCCAAATTCAATTTTTTTTGTTTGGGAAAACATAAATCATAAAATTTTGTCATATGATAGATAAGACAAAAATGTTTGCAACCAAAGAAGGCTTTGTATAAACACCTTAGAATGTTTATACTTGGATTAATGGATCAAGGTTTATCTTGTTATTATATGTATTAAGTAGAAGGACTCACTTGACACAAGGAGTGGCAAGTTATTCCATGATAGAGAGAGCAATATGCCCTCTACGAGTGGACCATACCAGATAGCATATATGCTTTAGTGTATAGGAAGCAACAGTGGTAGCAACTATGATTGCCATAGAAGGATTTGTCTTAGTGCCAGAGGGAGAACCTAGTAAGGGTGACTGAAAATAAGTTGTCATGATGGATCTAGTGAAGGAAGTTGATCTATTTATGGTTGATACAAGGCATGTGGTTCAACATGTGTTGAAGTACTTGAGTGGTACAATTGGACATGGATTGAAGTTACGAAGTGAAACGACTGAAATATACAGATCTATATTGGGAAAAGAGTGTTGAAGATAGGAAGAGCACATCGTGATGATGATTTAGTTTTGATTTTTATTAAGAAGGATGCATACATCTGTCATACTCAGGACTATAAGAGTTGATTATATTGTAGCTAGTTTGGTGAAATGTGAAGTAGTTTGGCTTCAGTAACTTCTCGCATGAATGTTTGATCAAGTGCAGGAGACAACCATGATGATAGGTCAAAGAAAATACCAAAATATGGTACATAAGGAAGTAGTGAGGATCATAAAGCCTCTATCCCAAGGAGAAGTTTGTATACTTCAAGGACAAGCTTGAGAAGTTTGTATACTTCAAGGACAAGCTTGAGACATTTGTATACTTCATGGACAAGCTTGAGAATTTGGTATACTTCAAGGAAAAGTCAGAGTGGTTGAAAATATTTTCCTCGGTTAGAGGGAGTGATGATGTTGTTGCATCAAAGGGCAGACATTCTCCCTAAGTAAAAATATAGGTAGATCAAAGTATTGATTAGGGGGCACAAAATGTGGTTATCAAGAATGGCTTAGAGAGCATCAAGACCAAATTGCTCTCTAAGTGGGTGAGTGAATGCCTCTAACATTGGGCACGAAAGTTACCATTCAAATAGCATGCATGAATGGTAATAGCCCAAGGTTTCATCATAGGTCACAAGTGCTAACTAGGTTCCAAGTGATGACTTGGATAATCGATGAATTTCTCCAAGTGAAAACTTGTTGAGCATGATGTTTTCCACGTGTAGTGATTGACACATCAACATAGTTACATTATTTAGAGACAATCATTCTCTATGGGTGAAATATATTGACTAGAATTAGGGAGAATATTTTGATAGAGGACAATCATTCTTCTTGTGTCAATTATGTTGACCAGAATTAGGAAGAATGTTCCTAGAGGCCCATAGTCACGTAGTTGAGCGGGTTCCTTTCATTATCAAGATTAGACTCTCCAAATAGGTTGAATAAGCACATTTAACATTAGGCCCAAAATTTCTCATGAAGAGTGAGGCCTTTGGAGATTCACCATGAATCGACGATATTGACCAGATTGATAGTGAACCAAGACTAGTCTAGGTCAGGAGCACCGATTAGGATTATGGTGATGATACACGTAAGTCAGAGGTATTGACCAAAATTATGGTAAATAAGTCATGATGTTGATTTACCTTGAGCCAGGGTTGTTGACCGAGATTATGGTAATAGAATGATGTTGGTGTTGATGATAAGTTATGAACATTTTATTAGAAATTTTTTTCAATAAAATAACATCTAGATAGTTATTATGAATGCCTCCATAGCTAAGAGGGAGCGTTGAAATTTTGTAGCTATGGTTGGTCTTCATAATTTTTTTTTTACCCTTCAAATATATGTAATGACAAAATCAAGACATGTTCTCCATGTTGGTTTCAAGAAAGTGAATTTAAATAATTGAAATTTAATTTTATATCCTCACAATGCTAATTCATCCTTCATAAAGATAAATTTGTCCCAACAGAGTAAGCGTGAGCCTTGGGACACTCTTAACCTTTATAAATACACTAACCATATTCCTCCAAACTACAACCAATTCAGATCCTCTGTGTATCATCAAAGGAGCAAAAGGGAATATGAGTTCCTCTAAAAGGAAGAAGTCTTATGAGGCAGATAAAAGTATCTTTGAAGTATACGATTTATCTGAGGTAGATCTATTCTATGAAGGAGGCTGAACTATTGAGTAAACCAAAATTCTGAGCAAACTTATCTCTAGATAGAAGTTTGACTAGGTTTGACATGGGCTTTGTTATTTTTTAGTTTGATTGTTGAATAAAGTGGTGAGTTCCAGTATTGCAGCAATACTGTTGCAACTCCTGGGACTCCCTTCTTTACTTTTATCAACCCGGTAGTTCGTAACAAACTTGGAAGTGTCGGTGCTGTATGCACAAGTACTAGCTCTTGCCGCATCTGTCACTTGGTCAGCTGGCACAAGTCCACTAGGAGCTTAAGCCAACTTTTATGAGCTCTGAGGAGAAGTTTTTAGCTGATGGATGAAAGCTAACTCAAAGAAGGCTGATTTACTTGCGGAAGGAAACTAGAAAACTGAAAGGAAACGTAAACCATAGCAAACCCTAATTTTACCAGCAGGCCCTACTGATGCAAGAAAGAGGATGCAAGCTACTGAAAGAGATGCCATTGACTTCTAGGAAGGTAAATACATGTATCTAAGCTACTTCTACAGTAACATCTGAAAAAAATAAAATAAATAAATAAATAAATAAATAACATCTTTTTGTATTTTTGAATAAGTTGTCAGAATTATCATGCATGCGATTTGACTGTTTTGACTGTGCAGATGAGGATTGGCGAGAAGAAATGCTTGCAGAAGGTTGGGAAGGTTCAAAGAGGGCCTAAGGGGTCCCTAACACCCTTCCAGAGAGTTTCACAGAGTTTGGCCATCAAAAAACCTCATTCGTGAGCTTCTACAGGAAGTCTGCAGGGGTTCTACAGGATGTCTGTAATTTTCTACAGGTTGTTCAGAAATGGGATTTTGGAGGATGGATGGAGAGAGAAAGGTGAAGGAGTGAGTATGGAGGTAGGATAAGGGTTTGAGGTGGTCCAGGACTTGGTGGATGGAGTTGAGGAAAGATGTAGATGGCTGGATTTGTTCAAGGAGGACTGAAGCAATGTTGCACAAAAATTAGGGTTATGTGAGAAAATGGCAAACGTGAGGCAAGAGTCCGTGTTAGGGGATGGAGCAGATGGGATTGGTGGAGTATGGGCAGATAGAGAAGTGGTACAGGTGCTCTGCAAGTTGTTTTTCCAACTGAACCAACGAAGACTTGTAAAATCTGAGACCTAGTTACGTTGACCTAATCTGATCTAGCTAACAGTAAAGAGAATGAACAGAAGTTTTATTCGCAAGGAAACCATGCATAGTAACTATGAAATGAATCATTCAAGAATCTGAACATATAACCAACTTCTGCAAATGAAAATCAAACACTAATGATTGCATGGCAAAGCAAAGTCAATGTTTTTGTGTACAGCAAGGTCACCTTGATCCCAGCTCCTGATCCCACTGAGGGAGAGGTGAAATCAGAGATACTTGGTGGCCTTTTTCTGGAGATTTTCCCTATCAATAACCTATCAACTCAATCTGAACATAAAAAGCCTTTCTAATCTTCAACAGTGACCTAGTTAATCAGCAAGATTTAATCTACTTAACAGAAATGATTTTGCAAATACATAAAGAACAAATAACAATACATAAAGGAGGCCTTGGCACTCGGGTTGGGCCCAACCCCAAGAGCTGCCGGCTCCTATAAAGAACTCAAATCTGATGCCAAGTAGAGCTGCTTTTCATTACTAAAAAATAATCATCACAAGAAAGTTATACAACAGTAGATACAAAAAAACAAGCTGAGAAAATGACAGCACTATAGTGCAAATACCAACAGTTCCCAAAAGTAAACTATGAAGGTTGGGGCCTTCTTATTTATACACTACGAGGGGCCTAGCAGCCCCCCTAAATTCAAGGGACTCGGCTGTTCCAATTGCTAGTAAACAGTCACTCTCCCCAAAGCTGCTCGGCTGCCTTTAGGATTCGTTTTGGTGGCCTATTGAGCTCGGAGTTGAGGGTGGAGATTTCGAGGAAGGGCCATTTAATGCCAGAGACAACCTCCCTACGAATCCTCACCTCAAGCTTGGCTGTCACCTGGCCCATAATTGCTTGGTTTTGCTCCAAAATTTGTCCAAAAAACCTGAAATAACCACGTATTAGCCTCCTTGGTAGAGTGACCACCCTTATTCGTTCAAATAACATAAACATACTAAAAAAACATGCATAATATATGAAAAATGGAGGATTGAACAAGGAAAATTAGGCAAAATGAGCCCAATAAGTTACCCAATTCGGGGCTCATCATCACCCCCCTAAATGGGTTGCTCATCCTCTAAGAAACTAGTCCAGCTCATCATCCTTTATGGATTTGATCGCCTCCCTCACGTCCTAGGCCTCTGCGGTGATATCTTCTTCCCGGTCATGGAATCCTGCTTTCCTTTCCACTTTCTCCCATTATCTACCTTCCTCCTCTTCCTTAACTCCTTCTAGCAATCCCAAAAGCAAAGGATTACTGAATTTCAGGCTAATCCAATTGGCCTGCAGATTCTGCATCAACTGTTTGTAGAGAGGTACCCTTGCCAAGGCTTCCCTCATTCTCGTGGGAGAGTGGTATTCCTTTATCTTCAAGCTGTGAGGCAGTGTGTTCCACCGCCTTGTGCAGGCATGCAAGCATTTATCTCCCAACAGTCTCTCCATGTCCTCAAAGTGGGAAATAGCTTGAGCCTGTTGCTCAATGTATTCCGGTAGATCCTAAGGGATGTTGGCCAAGTGCTGGTGGGCACTTATCATTGCTGAGGGGTCATCCGGCTCTGCTCTAATCATTAGTGGCTCACTGAGTTCTCTGCCTATGATGCTGCGGACCTCTGCTACTCTCTTCTCCTCATGACTCATCCAAGAGGCCATGGCCATAAGTTGGACATCTCCTATCACAGTGTTGGGATCACATGTATTCATGTTCGGAAGGGCGAAGTTGTGCAAGTAGAACTATGATAATTTGGTCCTATCCTCTGATGAACTACTGCCACATAGAGCTACAAACTGATGATAATTTTGGAATGGGGTGATGCCCCTTTGGGCCAAGGTGTTGATTTGAAACTGTAACCATTGATCCTTGAGGTATAGGGCATAGGATTTGGCAGGCTGCCTACACTGCAGAGCTTCCATTGCCCAGCTGGCCATGCAGGCCAGTTGGGCCTCCTTTTCTTGTACCTGTTGTTTCAGAGACTGTATCTCCAGGCCTACTTGCAATTCTTTTTCCTGTAGCTGTCGATTCAGTGTCTCAATTTCAGCCTGCATCCCTTCCCTTCTCTGTTGTTCATCAGTGGTATCTTTGGCTGTTGTGGGCTCCTCCTGTTGCTGTTGTTCTCCCAAGATGTGAGGCCTGTCTTCCTTCCTCTGTCCCTGTAACTGTAGCTGTTGTCTAAGCAGCTCATTTTCTTCCTGTAGCTTGACCCACTGGCTGCTCTCCACATGTTGTACCATAGCCAATTCCCTTCTTGCCTCTTTGAGTTATTCCTCCAGAGGACCTATATCTACCACACCCTTGGACTTAGCGATCTTCATCCAAGTGTGGGTCCTCACTCTCTCTTCTTCTAGTGCAAGGAAAAGTGGCACTGTGAATTTTTGAGGAATGATCTTTCCGACCTCTAAGAAGTTATAGTAGGAGCCCAAGCTAGGTTGGGGGCTAGGTTCCATAATGTTCTCCACCTTTTCTTCCTCCTGTGGTGATTTAGCTGCCTCACCTTCCATTTCTTCGGTCTCCTTTAGCCTAGCCAGTGTTTCATGTAGAATAGTCTCAGCATCCTGTAGAGAGGCCTTTGTGTCCAACATTTTCATTATTTCTCTCTAAGTGGATGTCTTCGGGCTTCCACGTTCATAAGTGATGGATGCCTTGGAGGGAGACCTCTCCTTTTGTGTAGCTGGGGTGTCCACAATCATGATTGGTTCTTTTGACGGTGGCTGGGGTTTGCCGGTCTTTATCCTCACACTCCTTCTTGCCTTAAAATACATGGAAGGCTCCCTCTTCCGCTTCCCTTTCTGCTTTGGAGATGTGCTTAGGGTGGCCAGCACAGTTGTTGCCTCCCTGGCTAAAATCTCAGGCGATTTTTCCTTCTGTTGCTCTTTTTCCAGACTTCCTATAGAAAGTCCTGTGCTGATTGTTTTCTGGCTTCCTGTAGAAACGGTTTTCTGGCTTCCTGTAGAAACGGTTTTCTGGCTTCCTGTAGAAATGGTCTTCTGGCTTCCTGTAGAAACGGTTTTCACTGTTTTGGCCTGCTTGGCTGGGGGTGCCTTCTCTTTTAATTTTGCTGTGGTTGCCTTGGGTGTGCCCTCACTTGCTTGGACTTTTTCAGTCCTCTCTGCCCTGATTTGCAATCGTTTCTCCCTTGGTGTTTGTGCCTTTATTCCACCCACAGTTTTGGCCTCAGCAGCTTGGCCTTTCCCTCGTTCCTCTTCTTGTTCCTTCTGTGGTGGTCTGTCCTAGGTTTCCTTACCCTTAGCTTTCTCTTCTGCCTCAATATGCTCCCTTTCCTCACTACTGGATGAAGTGAGTTCCTCGGCCAGAATCCGGATATCATCATCCTTGGACATATTGTGGAAAATCTCCCAGGAGAGATGAAAATTATAGGTATGGAGGGCATCTTCCACTAGAAACTTGATAAGCCCATGATGGGCCAGCTGGTCCAGTGTCCCTTCCTTCAATTTTGTGCCACACTCAATTAATGATTGTAGGAGGAAATAGGGGATGCTTAACTTTTGTTCTGTGGGTAAATCCATCTTATGTCTGAGTTCAGTTAGCAACCGGAAGTGATAACCATATACAATATTGAACCGCCCCTCACAAGTAATGTATTTCATGATCTGAAGGCTGACCTTGCTCCAAAATGGATGTAGGCTGGCCCGCCAGACCCCATTCTTATCCTCTGAAAATTGTTCCTCTGGTAGGAAGAATTCCTTTTTTTCTTTTTGGCCCAATGCCCTCTCCTCTTTGCTCCAGGGTATCCCCAATGGCAGATCAGTGACTCGACTAATGAGTTGTGGGGTAAGCTTTAAGGTCAACCCTCTGAAATTTACGGTGGCCAGTATCTTGGATTTAGGCTGTAGGGACATTAAGAACTCTTCTGTTACCTCATCGTCATGACCTTGAATTCTGTCACAGAAGGTCATCCAATTGGCACGGGTAAATAGGTCTACCACCTCGGGAGTTTCTCGCAATTTCCTGGAATCTGAGGGTTCCTTTCTGATAAACCCTCCTGGCATGGTGAGAATGCTCTGTTTTGGCTTGTGCTCTGATCAGAAGGGGAATTCTGTGTATGGTTTCCTCCCCAGAACTTTGAAGACAGTATCCCTCAGGTGTTTATATTTCACTTTGCACCAATTCCCTGGTTATAATGTTGTTGCTGCCCAAAACTCGACTGTCAAAAGGGAATTAGGCTCCCACCGACAAAGTGCAGAGCTTAATTTCCATCTCCAACCACATAAAAGTCACATTCTTTGTGCACAGGTTAGCCCTTACAATGGTTTATCGTTTTTATAGGAGGAATTTGTTAACAGGAACCGTGGAGGAGAATTTGACGCAGAACCAACTGACAAAAATTTCGTGTATCACACAGACAAACTACTACTCTTGACCCACAGGTAGACTTGCTTCTAATTCTCCTACTCCAAACAGTTTAATTCACTGCCTTTCGAAATATCATGCATGGGAATGTTGTTTTCAAGCCTACCTTTCTTCGAAACTCCAATTTCAACGCAGAAAGTCCAGGTTTCTCCACTCCGGGAGGCTATGCCGTGTTTCCTGCAGAGCTCCTTCCTGTAGAGAGCTTTGTCGACTTCTGTAGGGCGTCATGGCGCTTCTGAATGAGCTTGGGATGCGGGAGGATTTTGAAACGGGCCGAGAAGCTCGGGCTAACAAACTGCAGAGGAGGAGGACGTGTACTTTTCTGAAAATAGTTGCAAGTGTAAATGACAGCGGTTCATCGTGAGTTCTTCGGCCGAGCAATTTGAATTACAGCGCAATTCATGGTGAGGGGGTGATGTGTCCAGGCCGATCCATTAGCCAACATCACGACCATCATTCCTCGGCATGTCTCTGACTGTCATTTCCTTTCTCTGTCATTAACCGCCGCCATTACTGCCAATCCGCCGATTCTCCCCGACTGGACACTTCCCACGTGTTGGTTGCATGTCTCTTTGGCGTAACCGAGCTCGTTCGGATCCCATGAGGCCATTCGACTGACTGTGGGTGGCCAGTTGACTGGCCACCGAATTCGTTCAATCCGCCCCATTTCACAGACATGTAGTTTTTAGAATATGGTCTATGCAATTTTACGAATAAGGTTAGACACTTACCTGTGTGGCCATGGACGCGTTCTGCAGGCTTCGGGACATGGAATGATGGCTTTGGTCACTGCTGCTTCGTGCACAGGCGCCGAAACTCCTTCTTTCATTGGTTGATGTTGTATGCAAGGCTTAAGGACCCGATCCTCTGGTTGTAAACGCTGCATGCACAGGCTCCGTCTGATTTCAGCTGTTGAGGAGGTTTTCACGTCCAAGTGGAGCTTGTTACATGTCCTCTGTGTCGATTTCAGCTGCTATTGACTCCATAGTATGTGCTCCAGACGGATCAACTGCTATAGGATTCCTGTAGGACATCCTGTAGTTGCTTCTCATCCTGGGACACATGCTGAAATGAGCAAGGTCGTATTTGCAGATGAAGGGCCCTAATGGAGTTTTGACAGGTAGAGTGTGTGAGCCTTTATGTGCTTGATTTGTCACTTGGGAAAAAAAGATTCAATCTGAGGAAAACAGGACTCTCTGTATAACTGTGCAGGAATACATAACCAGATTGTTGCAATGGCGGTGGAAAGAGATGAAATCGGTAATGGATGGAAGATAGGGGTGGCTGCAGGCCTCATCAATAGACTTCAAGCTTTAAATCCCTTTCTAGAATCGATTTTGGCCTGCCCGAAGGCTCTACAGGATGTTTCCTGTAGAAATGCAGAACTTCCTATAGAAAGCACCAAAACTTCGTGTAGAAAGCTCAGAACTTCCTGTAGGAGGTTGAATCTCGACCCCGATGTGTTCAAATCCTGGAAAGAGTGAGTGGCCATGGAGGGAGTGCCTGTGAGGATGTCTGGTAGCTTAGTATGGGCCCCCGTCCTCGTTTTGCGCAACCTTCTTTATCTGCATTGTATTCCCTGCAACCTGCAATAATTCCATAGATTAGACCTGTTTCTTTTTCTTTTTCTCTTTTTTTTTTTTTGAGAGATAGCAGGGGCGCCTCCATGAGGTTTTCACCCTCACTATCTGCCCTGGGCGCCTCAAAGAGGTTTTCACCCAAGGATATTTTTTTATTCCATTTATTTATTTTCTGAGAGACAGCTGGGGCACCTCCATGAGGTTTTCACCCTCACTGTTTGCCCTGGGCGCCTCAGATAGGTTTTCACCCAGGGATCTTTTTATTCCCCCCCTTTTTTTTTATGATCAAGGTGTGGCTGGAATAGAGGCAGAACCATGCTCTACTACCAGCACTGATTTTTCCACAGTTTCAATGAACTCCTGCCTCGAAAGGGGTTTCTTGTAGATTTTCAATCGATGCCCATTGACAAGCATGGGGATGGCTTCTTCATCAATGGTCCTGATAAGGACTGAACCATTGTCATTGCATTTCTCCACTGTATATGGTCCTAACCATCTTGTCCTCATCTTTCCTTTGAAATCCTTGTATCTTGAGTCATACAGCAGCACCCAATCTCGCGGCTGGAATTGTTTTTCATTAAGGTGCCGATCATGCCATATCTTCCTCTGGAGTTGAAATACTTCTGAGTGGAGGAGGGCTTGCATTCTGTGTTCATCTAATCCATTCAGCTACAATAATCTTTCATGTTGAGCATGGCTGAGATCTAGGTCCAGCTGAGCTGCCACCCTCAATGTGTTGTACTCGAACTCTATGGACAACAAAGCTTTCTTCCCGTAGACCAGCTCATAAGGTGTGAAACCTATTGTAGTCTTCCAAGTGGTGTTGTAGGCCCAGGTGGCCTCAACCAGGCGATCTGCCCAATCCTTTCTGCTGCTGCTCACCACCTTGGTCAAAATCCCTTCCAATGCTCTATTAGTGACTTCCACCTACCCATTTTCTTGAGGATGATATGGGGTGGAAGTCCTGTGCTTTATCTTGTGATGAGCGAGCAAGTATTCAATCAGGTTGGAGGTGAACTAGCTTCCTTGATCAGTGACTAACTCTCTTGGGTAGCCAAACTTGTAGAAGATATTTTCCCTTAAAAACTCAGCCACCTTTTCTTCTGTTGCTACTTTGATTGCCTTTGTTTCTGCCCACTTGGTTAGATAGTCGATGCACACAAGGATGTAAGATATTTGCTTTGAAGGAGGGTTGATGGGGCCCAAAAAATCCATGCCCCACTTCTCAAATGGCTCGAAGGTCACTTGAGGTTGGAGAGGCATTTCATCCCTTGGAGTCAGTTTCCCCATCCTCTGACATTGGTCACACTGGCTGATGTATCTTCTGACATCTTGATGAAGAGTAGGCCAATAGTAGCCTGCCTATAGAATTTTGAAGGCAGTCCTTTTTGCTGCAAAGTGGCCTCCACAAGGTCCGTCATGACAGGTTAGGAGGATGTCAAAGACTTCCTCCTCCCTAACACACCGCCTCAAGATTTGATCTGGGCCAAGTTTAAACAGGTTGCCCCCGATCCAAGTGAATGGGGCGCTCTTCCTTACGATTCTGCTCTTCTCCTTTGAGGATAGATGCGGAGGGAACTGTGCTAAGACCAAGTAATTTTCTATATCAACAAACCATGGAGAGAGTACTGAGATAGCAAACAGATGTTCATCTGGCATCTGGTCATCCACTATTCCTTCTTCACCTGCAGGGAAATCCAATCTAGACAAGGAGTCAGCAACAACATTTTCCTTACCTGGCTTATCGACAATAGTCAAATCAAATTTCTGCAACAAAAGTAACCATCTAATGATACAAGCATTTACATTAGGATTATTCATTAAATATCTAATCGCAACATGATCAGTGTGTACAAATGTTTGATAACCAGTGATGTAGTGTCTGAACTTATTTAGGGAATGGACTACAGCCAAGAACTCTTTCTCGGTTACAGTATAGTTCATTTCTGTCTTGGATAGGTTTTTGCTGACGAAGTATATGGCATATGGAAGTTTCTCCTCAACTTGTCCTAAGGCTGCCCCTATGGCTTTGTTCGAGGCGTTAGTGTGGACGTGGAAAGTTAGGGCCCAGTTTGGACCTCTCAAGATCGGGGCGGACACCAGCTTATCTTTCAACTCCTCCAGTGCCCCCTGACAGTCGTCAGTCCATTTGAACTCAACATCCTTCCCTAAGAGGCCAAACAATGGCAAGGCTAGCTTACTGAAATCTTTAATGAATCTTTGATAATATCTTGCTAAGCCTAGGAAACTCCGAACATCTCTTACCTTTTGAGGAGGTGGGACCTTTTGGATGATAACAATCTTGTTAGGATCCACCTATAACCCTTGCCGAGAAATGGTATGACTTAGCATGGTCCCTTCAGTCATCAGGAATTCACATTTTTCGGGACTGAGGGATAGGTTCATCTCAATGCATTTGGTTAGAACTTTTCCCAGATTAGTCAATGCTTCTTGGAAGTTGGACCCATAAGGAGTAAAGTCATCCATATAGATTTCTACCGAATCATGGACCAACTCAGAAAAGATGCTCAACACTTCTCTCTGGAAAGTGGCAGGGGCGTTGCATAGCCCAAAGGGAAGGACTCGGTAGGCAAAGGTACCCCATGGACAAGTGAAGGTGTTTTTATCTTGGTCCTCCAAGCTTATTTGGATCTGATTATACCCGTTGAACACATCTAGGAAAGAGAAGAACTTCTTCCCTGCCAGTCCATCCAACACTTGATCTATGAAAGGCAAAGGGAAATGGTCTTTCTTGGTGGCTTTTTTAAGTTCTCGGTAATCTACACAGATTCTCCACTTCCCGTTCTTCTTGGGCACAAGCACTAGAGGTGAGACCCACTCACTATCGGAGATAGGGTAGATGAATCTTGCATCCAACAATTTTTGCAATTCTTCTTTAACAATGTCTTTAAGGGCTGGATTCATTCTCCTCTGAGGTTGCCTGACTGGTTTACAATCTTCCTTAATGTAAATGTGATGGGTACAGACCGAAGGATGGACTCCTTTCATCTACTTATAGCTCCAAGCGAAAGCATCTAAATGATTGTTTAGTAAGCTACACAACTCCTTCTCCTGGGAAGGATATAGGGAGGAGCTGATCTTTAAAGTTATTTCGGGACCAAACTCCACGTTCTTAACTCTGGGAGAGGTCGGATTAGTCACATAGAGGTCCACTAAAGTGCTGGCTTGGGTATCTTCCACCAATTCCTCTAAGGACAGTGCACTAGGAGGTGGATTTTGAATCAAAGTCTCAATCAAATCATCCTCGGTTTGAGGGCCTCCCCTAGTGGTTTCTACTGTGCACAATGGTGCAGAGTAGACCTCATCCTCATCTCCTTCTTCCATCCAGAGTGGTAATTCATGTTCTAGCAGAGGTTGGGCAGGAGGGTATAGGACTAGCTGCTTGGACATAGGCCCATTCTTGATGGTCATGCTTCCAGCTCGACAACTGATGTAAGCATCCGCAGTGGCTAACCAAGGCCTTCCCAAAATGAGGGGGTATCCAGTGAGCTTTGCCTTTGGCTGAAGGACAAAGAAGTCCACAGGGTACTCTCAAGAGTCAACAGAGACCAAGACATCTTCCACAATCCCTTCGGGAGTCACGGTGGAGCGATCTGCCAACTACAGGATTGTCGAGGTCTTCCTTAAGGAACTTTGAAGGTTGAGTTTAAGCATGGTGTCGCTGGTCATCACATTAATGGCAGCCCCTAGATTGATCAAGGTATGGGGGATTATAGTGCCATTGATGTGGACATCAACTATAGGACTCCCAGGGTCCAAATACTTTGGACATATTACTTGCCCCAACATTAGATCGGATAGTTGTCGTATGACATTGATAGTCGAGGCATCTCTCTTTCACCTGCCTGGGTGCCTGAAACACTTCTCCTTAATCAATTTGTTGTATATTGGTACATCTTTGATGGCCTGGAGAAGTGGTATTTTCACACACAACTGTTTAAGTTCTCCCAGAAGTTCAGTCTCCTCTGGGTTTGGTTGCGTGGTTACTGTTAGTCGCTCAGGAAAGGGTGGAATGGCTTTGGGTTCACTTTCCTGTTTCTCTTCCCCGTCCTCTGGGGGAGGAGGTTGGCGATCTGGAAGGTTCTTCCTGGATTGTAGGTTGATCTCCTGGATCTCCACAACATAGGTAGGGCATGTCGTCTCCCCAGTGTATACCTGTTGGGCCTGTCAGTTGTTGGGGTTTGGGTTCGGTTGAGCAGGCATCTGGGGTTGTCTTGGAGGAGCAGGAGGTAATGGTTGTGGCTGAGCCGGTGGTGGAGGCAGAATGGCGGGAGGAGAGTTGTATTGGGGCCTCCACCCCGGTTGAGGTGCATTCCACTGAGGTTGCGGTTGGACATGTGAGTGAAACGAATGAGCAATGGGTTGAGTATGGTATTGAGGTGGATAAGACCATGGAGGAGGTGCAGACCAAGAAGGATGAGCAGGGGGACCCCAAGCAAGCAAGTGAGCAGATTGGTTGGGGCTATAATAAGCTTGGGATGTCCCTTGCATCCCCTGCTGGTAAGGTCTGGGCCCATGCGGCCTCCTTTGGTTGAGGAAGTAGAGAGGTTCAGTGGGTGCCTCAGTCCCTTAGTACATGGCTTTAAATCCGGGTAAGTTTGGGCATTGGTTTGTGGGGTGGTTTTCCTCACAAACGAAACATACCTCTACTGAGTGCAATGGACATTCGTTCTTAGGGTGCTTCCTTGTACATCTAGGACAAAAAATGGCCAAAGCCCTCTCAGCTTCCTCTTTCTTTTGTTGGATTCAGAAGGTATCGAGTTGCATGGCAATGGTCTGTCTCATCTCACTTTTGAGGTCTTCCATCTGATTAGCAAACTCATGCTTGGAGAAGGTAGTACTAGCTGAAAGTGGATTCCCCCTACCTCTTTTCCGGGCTGCCCTAGAGTGGTTTCTAAACACAGTCTTTATGTCCTCATAAGGTAGTTGGTAGATGTCTCCTCTAGCTAGCATGTGAAGGGTATCTAGAAGGTCTTCAGGGACTCCTTGGAGCAGAACCAGCTTTAAAGATTCAGGGTCAAGTGTGCACCTGGCCCGTTTATAGCTAAGTTGGAACCTTTCCTCGTAGTCTTCTAAAGACTCATCATTTCCCATGGTCATCTGAAATATTTCTCCCTTTGTTTCCTTTGACCTACAGTAGTCCCGGTATTTGTTGTTAAAGGCTTGCAGCATCTGAGCCCAAGTGGTGATACTATTTCCAGGTAACCCCATGAACCAACGTAATGCTACATCCTTGAGGGTAGAGGGAAAGAGTTTCAACTTTTGCTCGTCTTCTGCATAGTCATAAGTTCGACAAAGGACAGAAAACTCAAACAGTAAGGTATCAGGGTCTTCAATGGTCAATCCATGGAAATGAGGTAAGGCTGAGGGACTTATGTTCTTCATCTTCATGTCCCCGTTGGTCTCTCGGATGGGGAAGGTACTTTCTATTCTCTCATCATCATCTCTACCGTTTCTGTTTTCATCCATGGTCTCAAAAGTAATGTTTTCTTGCTCTTCTTCTATTATAGGATCTTCGTATATCTCGGGAGGTTCACCTATAGGTTCTTCTGGGTCACTGCCACCAAAGAAGTGAGAAGTGTGACTCAGTGAAGTGGTGGAGGTGTTGGGTAGGAATTTTCCGATATTATCTCTGTTCCTACGAGGCATGAAAATATTTTTGGTTGCTTTTGCTTCTTCTTTTTTTCTGCTTGTACCTGCAAAACTAAAATAGATTGAACTGCAACTAACTATATTGCTGAAATGAAAATGCGGAATTGAAATGAAAGCAGGAAATGACTAATCTATTTTGCTCAAATGCAATTGCAAGAATGAAATGCTAGGCTATGCTTGCGGAATTGAAATCCTATCCTACGCTTGCAGAATTGAAATTGCGGAATTGAAAGGCTAATCTATGAAAGCAGGAAATGTCTAATTTATTTTTGCAGAAATGAAATTGCAGGATGGAACTGAAATAAACTACTTAGCAGAAGGTTAGAGTAGGAAAATGGAAGAAAAGCAGCAATCACAAATATTCTGACGCTTCCCCGGCAACGGCGCCAAAAAGAGTGGTGAGTTCCAGTATTGCAGCAATACTGTCGCAACTCCTGGGACTCCCTTCTTTGCTTTTATCAACCTGGTAGTTCATAACAAACTTAGAAGCGTCGGTGCTGTATGCACAAGTACTAGCTCTTGCCGCAGCTGTCACTTGGTCAGTTGGCACAAGTCCGCTAGGAGCTTTAGCCAACTTCTATGAGCTCTGAGAAGAAGCTTTTTAACTGATGGACGAAAGCTAACTCAAAGAAGGTTGATGTACTTGGGGAAGGAAACTGGAAAGATGAAAGGAAACGTAAACCCTAGCAAACCCTAATTTTACCAGCTATCCCTACTGATGCAAGAAAGAGGATGCAAGCTACTGAAAGAGATGACATTGACTTCTAGGAAGGTAAATACATGTATCTAATCTACTTCTACAATAACGTCTGAAAAAAAAAAAAAAAAAAAAAAAAAAAAAAAAAAAAAAAAAAAAAAAACATCTTTTTGTATTTTTGAATAAGTTGCCAGAATTATCATGCACGCGATTTGATTGTTTTGATTGTGCAGAGGTGGATTGGCGAGAGGAAATGCTTGTAGAAGGTTGGAAAGGTTCAAAGAGGGCCTAAGGGGTCCCTAACACCCTTCCAGAGAGTTTCACAGAGTTTGGCTATCAAGAAACCTCATTCGTGAGCTTCTACAAGAAGTCTGCAGGGGTTCTACAAGATGTCTGTAATTTTCTACAGGTTGTTCAGAAATGGGATTTTGGAGGATGCATGGAGAGATAAAGGTGAAGGAGTGAGTATGGAGGTAGGATAAGGGTTTTAGGTGGTCCAAGACTTGGTGGATGGAGTTGAGGAAAGATGTAGATGGCTGGATTTGTTCAAGGAGGATTGAAGCAATGTTGCACAAAAATTAGGGTTATGTGAGCAAATGGCAAACGTGAGGCAAGAGTCTGTGTTAGGGGATGGAGAAGATGGGATTGGTGGAGTATGGGTAGATAGAGAAGTGGTACAGGTGCTCTGCAAGTTGTTTTTCCAACTGAACCAACGAAGACTTGTAAAATCTGAGACCTAGTTACGTTGACCTAATCTGATCTAGCTAACAGTAAAGAGAATGAACAAAAGTTTTATTTGCAAGGAAACCATGTATATTAACTATGCAACGAAGCATTCAAGAATCTGAACATATAACCAACTTCTGCAAATGAAAATCAAACACTAATGATTGCATGGCAAAGCAAAGTCAGTGTTTTTGTGGGCAGCAAGGTCACCTTGATCCCAGCTCCTGATCCCACTGAGGGAGAGGTGAAATCATAGGTGCTTGATGGCCTTTTTCTGGAGCTTTTCCCTATCAATAACCTATCAACTCAATCTGAACATCAAAAGTCTTTCTAATCTTCAAGAGTGACCTAGTTAATCAACAAGATTTAATCTACTTAACAGAAATGATTTTGCAAATACATAAAGAACAAATAACAATACATAAAGGAGGCCTTGGCACTCAGGTTGGGCCCAACCCCAAGAGCTGCTGACTCCTATAAAGAACTCAGATCTGATGCCAAGTAGAGCTACTTTTCATTACTCAAAAATAATCATCACAAGAAAGTTATACAGCAGTAGATACAAAAAAAACAAGCTGAGAAAATGACAGCACTATAGTGCAAATACCAACAGTTCCAAAAGTAAACTACGAAGGCTGGGGCCTTCCTATTTATACACTACGAGGGGCCTAGCAGCCCCCCTAAATTCAAGGGACTCGACTGTTCCAACTGCTAGTAAACAGTCACTCTCCCCAAATCTGTTCGGCTGCCTTTAGGATTCATTTTGGTGGCCTATTGAGATCGGAGTTGAGGGTGGAGATTTCGAGGAAGGGCCATTTAATGCCAGAGACAACCTCCCTACGAATCCTCACCTCAAGCTTGGCTGTCACCTGGCCCATAATTGCTTGGTTTTGCTCCAAAATTTGTCCAAAAAACCTGAAATAACCACCTATTAGCCTCCTTGGTAGAGTGACCACCCTTATTCATTCAAATAACATAAACATACTAAAAAAACATGCATAATCTATGAAAAATGGAGGATTGAACAAGGACAATTAGGAAAAATGAGCCCAATAAGTTACCCAATTTGGGGCTCATCAGAAAGTATCATATTGTATGTATTTTTGAATTACATAATTTCTCTAAGGAAAAGGTTGTTGGGTTTTTCCCCCATGTGGGTTTTCCCAACGTAAAATGTTTGTGTTGCTTGTTTGGCTATCTCTTTATGATCCTACTGTTATTTGTTCTACTGTTGAAGATGTTGTGTGTAATTGCTTAATGATTAACATGAATATAAGGAGACTTAAAGTAAAAATAATTATAAGTAATTATCATCTAGAAGCCCTATGGAAAATCAACCAATGCTACTACTAAAAATGAGGCTATGAATTTGAAAAAGTACTGTGCTACCCCAACAAAACTCCTAACCTCATAAACATTAGTAGGCACTAGCCATTTCATGATGGTATCCATCTTGGCGGGATCTATCTTCAGCTCTCCTCCACCTATCACATACACCAGATACACCAAATATTGTTATGAAAACTCACACTTCTTGAGATTTTCTAGAGGCTAGTGCTTGTTTAATGTCTCTACCGCTTGTGTCAAATGTGAGATGTGATCCTTTTAGGTGGCACTGTATACTACTAAATCATCCAAATAGGCAATAACAAATGAATCTATAAAAGGGTGTAATATATCATTCATTAACCTAAAAAATGTAGTTGGTGCATTGCATAGTTGAATGGCATGATCAACCACTCAAACTAACCTTTCCTAGTTTAAAGGAGGTCTTTGAGGTATCTTCTTCTTTGACTCAAACCTAGTGATATCCAAACTTTAAGTCTAGTTTGATGAAGTATTTTTCTTGTTGCACTTGTCGAACATATCATCTATTTTGGACCGGGGGTGCCTATTCTTGAGCGTAATATTGTTCAACGCCCTATAATATATACACATTCACCAAGTCTCGTCCTTCTTTGGCATAATGATGATGGGTGACCCACATGGTGATGTAATCGGTCAAATGACACCTTGTTCTAGTATTTGTTGCAATTGATTCTTCACCTCACTTGCTTCTATAACAAACTTCTTATACAACCCAATGTTTAGCAATGGGGAGTCTGACAATAGTTCGATCTTGTACTCCACTTCCCTCCTGAGTGGTATCCCTATAGGCTCTTGGAGCACATCATTGTATGCATGTAGAAACTCTTTCAGGTTTTTTTTTTTTTTTTTACACCCCTTCAAGGATGCCTTGTCTCTTACTGAATCTTCTACAAACTATTTTTCTCTTAAAAAAAGGAAGACACACTTTTGCCTATAACTCATGAGTTTCTTGTCTTAGTTGGAACTTCTTAGTGAATTTTTTTACTTGAATTTATGTGCATTGATGGTGAATGATTTTCCATCCTTAACGATTTAGTATTGGTTGTCTCTCTGCATGAATATTGCATCCTTCATTTACATGCAAGGACTTCCAAACACCACTATGTATGCAAGGTACTACATCTAGTTCTACTTCATCAATAAAATCAATAGCAAAACTAATTTTGCATTTTTTTTGTTACTTTTGCCTCTACAACCTTATTTACCCATCCCAATGGTTATGGGCTCGGATGATCATGAACTTCCAATAATAATTTATTGACTAGATCTACTGCAATGAAATTTATTTGTGATCTTTAGTCAAACAAAGCATTAATATTAGTCTTTATAGCCTATGTCTTTATATGAATGGTATTTTCTTTCCATTCTCATTTCTAAAGGCTAGTCAAATTCACCTCCTTTTACACTAATGTATGGACAATATTCTCATCTACATCTAAGTTGCTTCCAACCTGGTTTCTTGAATCCATGGCCATGAGATTCTTCTTCTTATTATCTTTCTTTTTGTTCTTTTGGTTAAGCTATGGTTGCAACTTCCAACACTCTCCTCTATATGTCCATCAATGTAAAGTGGTTGTAGTGGTTGTTGAGATATTTTCACTAGTGTGTTATGGCCCTCATATTTTATCTTCCCCCCTTTACACTTCTTCTTCCCATCCTTAGAAGCATATGGTTGCTCCTTCTGTTTAAATCTACTTGATTTCCCTTTCTTCAAGCCTTTATTCTCCAAGTATTGTGCATGTACACAAGCCTCATCCATCGATATGTGCTTGAACATCATCATTTTATTCCACAAATGGATGTGTGGACCCCCTACATACTTGAGGAGTACATCTAGGTTATTTGGGCATATACCTAATATTATAGCCAACTTTTTAAATTTTGTGGTGTACTCCTATACACTTTGCCCTTGCTTCTCCATGAAGTAGTGCCATTGAATCCACTAGTCCTTTACATACCTAATAGGGTAAAATTGTGACTTTATGAGAGTTTAAAATTCATCCCACTTAGTCACTAGAATATCTCTCTCCAACCTCAAGGTTTTTGGGTGGCTTTCCCACTAGGACATTGGATAGTTTGTCATAACAAATCTAAAAGATTATACTTAAAAATCCAAAATCTACAATGATGTTTTATTTCTCTTTAGATTTTTATATTTTTAAGTTATTTTTATTGCCTATGCATGCAAATTATAATTATGTATAAAATATGGAATAGAAAAACAAAAAAATAAAAACCAATTATTGACACAAGATATAACCAAGAAATCCCATTCGGGAGAAAACCCAAGTGGAAGGTGAGGTCGCTCTACTCTATTTCTTTGAATATAAAATAACTACAAGTACAAAGAAGTAAGGTTTTTGGCCTTTGGGCTACTTCAGTGCAAAAATCCTCTCTATGTGTTGTCTCCCTATCCCTCTTAGCTACTCTGCTTGTCTATGGAACAAGATACACGCGAAAAGAATGGAACCCATTTTCCTCCTAGTGGCCCACATCCTGATAGGCTACTAGTGGTTAGCTTTGAATCCCTAAACTCTTAAAAAAAGTTACCATATGGAATCTTCTTGAGATTTCTCCATCATGATCAAATGGATAACCCATTTTCAATGAATAATAGAGGATGATGTAGCATCCTCTCAAATTATTGTGGCCAAAATAGGAAGGTCAACTTCTGAGTGGCATAAATTTTTCACATGGACTTCAATTGAGGTGATTCTTATGTCGTTGGAAAGGTGTAAGTGTGTAAATATGAAAAAAGGTGCACCCAAGGGAGGAAAATTTTTACCCCAAAAAACATCATTTGATGCCTCAAAACACTCCTAGAAGGTTTTAGACATCGATTTTCCAAACTGGGTCCTGCTGATAAAAATGGTCCCATAAGTGGATTCCTCCACTTTTACCACTTTTAGTGCATCAAGATGGATTAAAAACAATACAAGGATACAATTTGGATCATATGCCAAAGATACACCATAAAAGTCCCATCTAATGGTTTGAGGATGCATCTGGTGCTATAGCTTGTTTAACTTCATGGGTTGTAGGTGTTATTCATACTTGAGCTTCATAAGATTTATTTAGGGTTTAACACGCTTGTTGTCATCCCTTGACCTAGGATATTCCTCAAGATCCATTATTGGTTCATAAATAACCTATACATGGTGTAAATATCATATTTAAAGGCGATTAATCCCCTACAAAGGTCATATGTGATGGTTTGAGGAGTTGCGTCCATGATGCCTGAGTCTAAGAAGTAAGGATTACTGTGGGGGGTTATTGTTTCCCTCCATTTCCTATCTATATTCAAGGATCCTAGACCCATCAATGATTCCTAATACCTTGCAGTGGAGTTTTTATTCTAGTTAAATGCCAAATACTCACTATAGAGGGCATGCGTCATAATTTCTAAGCAATATCACTGCTATGAAACATCAATGCAAATACAAGGAAATGAAGGAATTCCATGAGATATCATGATCACTTGGGTGTTAACACAAAGCTCCTTCTTGACAATTTATGATATTTCACGATTATTGAAGAAGGTGTTCACACAACCATGAAGAGTTGCAACATGTTATCCCTTCCATTCAATGGTCAATCTTTCTTTTGCAAATGAAAACAAATTATAAATAGTAACCAAAATAGATCATCAATGCATCTAAAAAATTGAATCACAAATCTAATTATGAGTCAATGGATTTGAACAAAATTTTGGTTATGAAATGAAATAATATCTAATTATAGTTCTTATCATAAATCAAAGGACAAGTAATCAAATACAATCTAGTTATAAATTATTAGTATGCAATTTAGATACAGAACAAAGGATCTATATGCAACTTAAATATAAGTTGAAAGAGTTACTCACATGATCTGTAAATAGGATACAAACAAAGCTACATTACAAAATTAATGATTTAGGCGCAACATGGTTGAATCGTTGGGCCCTTCTCAACCAACATCACATTTCTTGAGAAGGAACTAAATCACATGTAGGATTAAGCCAAAATCATCTCTCGAAAAACAGTAACAATGGATTTATATTAATCTATCTCAAAAATACATAAGAAGATGCAAAACTGTCTATCAATTAGATCAATGAAAATATATATTTAAAGCACTATACTATAGTTACTTATCAAACTGATGGATCTTTACAATATGAAAGTGTCAAGTTATGTAGTTTTTACATGGTGAAAGTAATGATCAAGTGGATTCCATGAATACCTTGTGTTTTGCATAGAAATTATCAATACATATAAAAATAAATCATGTTGGGTAATCTTGGTGGATTTCCATGCAATTTTAGAATTGAACCAAAAATACACAAACTGCAAATCGTTGGAGGCATGTGAATTTATGTGACCTATTGCATAGAACCAATTACCCTATTTAAATGCTCCATATTAAGGTTTGTTGATTATGATGTTTACTAGTGACTAACGCTTCCTTCAATAATCTCGGAGCTAATCCAATGAATGCAAGAGCTTCCTAAAGTGCCAGAAATAAAACCCATGTTTTGTTTCTTGCTTTGGAGGTCCACAACCATGTCAACCATGGAGGGGGATTACTAAATGTTGTGTGGGTTACAAGACCTGGATTAAAATCACCATTAGTGCTAAATAATATTAATTAATCGTTTTAAATAATTAAAACATTGGAAATACTAATAAATAGTTAACGCGTTACCTTGTATCCCTTTAGGTGGGATTTTCCCTATTAATGGCATGGAAAAGATTATAATATTTAAAAAAGAGTAGAGTTTATAGGTTCAAAAAGGGGTTGACTAATAATGATAATAACATTAGTTTAGAGCCATGACAATAACATCAATAATGTTTTTTTTTTACAATATCGGTTATGGTTTTATATATTCCAAGAAAGAAATAGGAGAAATCTCTTTTTACATTTGATGTTGGATGGAGTCATGCAGAAGGATATAAGGTCGGAAACGCAGTCCCAGAAACCTTTAGACATGATTCCAAAAATTCCAGATATTCCTATTACAATTCTGGCATACTGCCTTACAAACTGGGACAACAATAAAATACACTTACATAACATAATTGTTAATGACTAACAGACTTCTAAAATACTGAAATATAGTTTAATATTTGTTCACTGATTGGTCTTGCTGACATCTTTGTTTGCTGCTCTGGTAGTTTGAGTTTTCTCCCTCCTGATTCAGTGTAATATTTTTGAGGTAGTTGACTGTCTCCTCAAGGTGAGTGCATTTTTTGTTGAGGGAATCTATTTCTGCCTTCTGGCTCTCCAATTTTCTCTTCATATCACAGTTCTCAGCCCTCATTTGAAACCTCAGATCTTGAATTGTCTCTTTTATCTTGCTGATCATAAATTTATTGGCTCTGCAAGTGGCACATTTCTCATTTTAAGAGGCTCAATCAATTGGATTTAATTCCATTTCTGAGCGATCTTCAACTTTCCTTTGAAAAATGATTTGATCCTCTGTGTTGTGTTGATGCTTTCTAGTATCACTACTTAAAAAATGCCCAGCTAAAGTTCCCCTATCCTTGTTTGATTGCCACCAATGACCCTTTTTGCTGTAGAAACGCTATTTTACCTTCCCTTTGGAGAAGTAACAGCCTACTGGATTGGACTGAAACAAGGGGCAGAGAAGAGTAATCTTGGCAACACAGACATTGATGAAGTAGGGGAAATGAGGATTCTAGAGACGAGTTTAGAGATGCGTAGACAACCTTGAGGAAGGTGATTGGTTGTACAATGTTAATATTCGTGCTGTCGCAGTGGCAGATTGTGCGCAGAGAGGTTCATGTGGAGTCACGGGACCTCCATGCTGTGTCAATTGAGCGTATATCCTTGCAGAGATATGTAATGATGTTGCATATCTCCTTTGTTTTGAACCACAAATTGTCATAGGGATATGAGATTTTTTTCATGATTTTCTTGCAGGGTCAATAGCACTAAGGAATAGATGTATGATACACCTCCACATCCTCTCTTGTTTCCCCTTCGGGCCTGGACACTGCCATATTTGCATGGTGGTCCATTGTATTGTTGTTTTCCCACAGTATATGCTTGAATGTGACATTTCCTAGGCCTGCCAAATTTTTCCTTATTCTTTTAAAGATTTGATGCATGACAATGTTTGGAGGATTTCTTCTGCTGACCATGGCTTCAATTATAATTGTTGAGTCTCCCATTATTATTGGATCTATGATTTCCTTTTTTTTAGGATCTTGGTTCCCATTAGCAGGTTGTATGCCTCTGCCTTGTTGTTGGAGGTTTCCCCTAACCCCCACTCATAGGTGACAAGTTTTTCCCCCTGTCTCGAGAAGGATCCCTCCTACACCTGCTTTTCCCAGATTATTTTTGGAGGCCCCGTTGAAAAAGAGACAATTCCTATTTAAATTTCCTTTCCATGTTAAGAATTCTTCCTCATTTAATCTTATTTTCCAGTTCTAGATTGGAGGTCTGTCATTGGGATTGATATTCCAGTTACTTCTTATGGTTTCCATATTGATCCAATTCCTTTCTTCTTGCTGGAGAATACTACTGTCTATTGCTTTTAGTCCTTTCATGTTTAAAAATTCTGAGGTGAGTCCCCAAGTTTTTGACAAGACTCTTCCAATCTTTGGGACTTGGTCTTTAAGAATGCTTTTGTTTCTTATGAGCCATATCTACCAACATAGGAAAGAAGGGAGACTTTCCCAAAACCTTTTAATGGTTTGCTTATTCTTCATTGAATAAGGATAATTTTTTTTCCATTCAGTAAAGAACTTATTAAAGGTTCTAGAGAAGTTGATTTCCATTTCCAGGGGACTATAAAGCTTCTTCCAACACTCTCTAGTAAATGGGCAATCCAGGAAAAGGTGTTGAATGGATTCTTCCTCATTTAGGAACATTGAACACCTTGATGGGCTGGAGAATCCCTTTATTTTTAGATTCTCAGCGATAATAATTTTTCCTTTTATAAAGGTCCAACTGAATATTTAACTTTAGGGAGACTTTCAGTTTTCCATATGGATTTCCATGGTGCCCGATCTTGTTCATTTTGTTGAGCTTGGAGAGCATTATATCCAGACTTTACTAAGTAGGCACCTCCACTAGGATCCCATATGGTTGTATCTTCATCCTCCATGTTTGTTTGGGGTTGATCCTTTGAGGTGGTGTTGTAAGAGATCCCATTGTCTTTTTAAATTTGGAGGGAGGTTTAGAATATGCCAATCTTGCCAATTTCTGTTTTCCCAATGAGAGATAGAATGCAGGGAGGTTATCCCCTTGGATTGTATCCAATATTTTATCTCTTAGAAACCTACAAGGGAAGTTAAAGGTTCCTTCCCCATGATTATGTCTTCCCATACCTTGATACTTTTACCATTTTCGGGAATCTTCAAAGTGTACTTGATGATAGTAGGTATCATTTTTTAACTACCTTCAATACTTGCGTGCATGGCCTTATTGGGACACTTTCAACTAGCAAGTTATTTCTTTGATGGTTCATATACTTCAAAGCCAAAGTTTGTTTCCACTAGCTGTCCTTACTAGTTATCATTCTCCATATAATTTTAGCTCCTAGGGAAGCTTTCATCAATCCAGTCAGCGTTGTAGATAAGCCTCCCTTCTCGTAGGGAAAAATTACTAGTTCCCATTTTACCAAGCTGAATTTTTTGGTCTCCTTTTTCCTTCCCTACCATAGAAAACCTCTTATTATTAATTCCATTTGTTTTTGAATACTACCCGGAGCCAAAATAGTTGCATATTGGTAAATTGGCAATGCAGTGAGCATGGATTTGATTAGAGTCACCCTGCTAGCAATGTTTAGCCACATCATTCCCCAACTTTGGATTTTTTCCTTCATCTTTTCATTTTGTGTGCTCCATAACTTAGCCTTAAGATTTTCTTTAGATATGGGAAGTCCAAGGTAAAGGAAATGGTTCCAATTTGCTTGTACGTGAATCTCAAGAGTTTGAGATATTCTTTGCATGGTGTGAGATGTAGTGTTCCAACGATATATTCTACATTTTGCATTGTTTAAGAGACCACCCGAAACCTCCATAAAGTTATCAAGGATTTTCTTGAATCTTTGGGCAATTATGCATGAAGCTCCGCCCAACAACAAAGTGTCATCAACAAACAAGGAGTGATTTATGCTTCTAACTCCATGAGAGATGTGCAACCCAATTATAGTTCTTTCTCTCCTTCTCTTTTCCAAAGCTCTACTTAACGAGTCAGCCATTATTATATATAAGAAAGGTGAGAGAGGGCATCCCTACCTCAACCCTCTGGAACTTTGAAAGAACTCACTAGGTCTTCCATTTATCAATGGGGCTATCCAAGGTCCCATAATGTAAGCACTGATTACCTCGATGATTTCACTTGAGAAGCCAAATTTATTTAAGACAACAATGAGGTAGGGAAGACTTACCCAGTCAAAAGCATTGGCCATATCCAATTTTATGATGATTCCCTTTTCTTTTTTCAGCATGCTTGAGTGGAGAGCTTCCTGGACCACCAGAACATTGTCTATAATCTGTCTATTTGGTACAAAGCCTCCTTGATTTTTTGAAATAATCTCAGGGAGAACTTTCTTTATTCGGTTGGCTATTATCTTCGTTATTATTTTATAAGAAGAGTTGCACAAAGAAATTGGTCGAAATCTGCTAAAGGTGGAGGGTCTAGCATCCTTTGGGATTAATGCTAGATATGAGGATTTGGTGGAACCTCCCATTTTTTTTTTTAACACATTCCTTATCATTCTTACTAAATCCTTTTTTATTATCTGCCAGTGTTTCCTGTAGAATGCTATTGCGAAACCATCTTTATCCGGATGAAGGCTCCA
This sequence comes from Pinus tabuliformis, assembly GCA_031772625.1. NCBI lineage: Eukaryota > Viridiplantae > Streptophyta > Pinopsida > Pinales > Pinaceae > Pinus > Pinus tabuliformis. Next base: position 660,094,181 of record CM062810.1, on the reverse strand, counting down.
AACAACTACCTCTATTTCTTCTTCTGCGATTTCTTGCATAATTTCCACATTTTTCCCATCACTTATATTTTTTGGTACATGCTGCAAAATGCTTTCATAATCTGTTATTTCTCCATTTGCTGTTAAGAGGTTTTTGAAATGTTTATGAGCCTCTTTTTTTAATTCAAGTGCTCCTCTAATTTCCTGTCCATCTACTTGGATTTTGTCAATTTGATTTCTGGCTCTTCTAATTTTCATTGTATTATTAAAAAAAGTTGTCTTTTCATCCCATGCTTTTAACCACAAGCTTCTTGACTTTAGTCTCGCCTCTTCCTCTTCTTTCTAATTCTCTCTATATATTTCCCAAAAGAGACCCTTTTCCTAGAGACGATCCTCTTTGTCCTCCTCCTCGTTTTCTTTTGCCTCTTGAAATTTTCCATCTTTTTTAATAGCTCGGATTTTCTTTTTTTGGCTTTATTTTCATTTTCTTTGGCCCATATTTTCAGTTCCTTTCTCAGATTTTTAAGTTTGGTTTCCCACACATAATAGGGAAACACCATGACTTTTTGAGACCATGCTTCCGCAATTGATTTTTTGAATTCTTTATTGTTGTTCCATATTGGACAATATATGAAAGGTAATGGACCTTGATTGTCCATCAGCCCCATAGTAATTACAACTGGCTTGTGGTTTGATGTCGTTGTATGAATGATTCTTGATCTTGCTGAATTGTAGTTGGAGATGATGTCGTCCTGAACCAAAATCCAATCTAATCTTTCCTTTATATTGTTGTTTCCTACCCTTTTGTTGTTCCACGTGTACTTACCATTGTTTGGAGGGATGTCTATTAGATTATTTTTTTCCATAATGGTTTCAATGGCATCCCTTGAGGGGTCTGCATGGTAAGTCCCTCCAAATTTCTCCTCTACATTTAGGACAAGATTGAGGTCCCCTCCCAAAATTATTTTTCTGTTATGAGTTTCATTTAAGGTCTCTTGAACTGTATTCCAGCATTGCTCTTTTTCCCTGAAGTGATTAGGAGCATATATGTTGACGATGCAAAATTGCTCATTGGTGGTTATCTCTTTAAGATCTGTTCTAATCCAATGTTTTTCCTTTTTTTGTTGTAGCAACTCCCACTTTCCTTTCATCCATAGTGTACAAATTCCCCCTGAGGCCCCTATGGCTTGTTGAGTTGTTCCTTCATAATTTTTTATATTTTTTTATCATTTTTTATGAGTCCTGGCAACTAGTTTTGGTCTCCTGGAGCATAAGGATATCTGGGTTTTCCTTTACTAAAATATCTTTTGTTGCGTTTGCTTTAAAAGTGTCCCCAAACCACGAAAATTCCAACAGACTACAATCATTATTTATTTGGTTGGTGAGTTGAGGGACCTCTCCCTCTTTGATGATTTTGGTTTTTCTCATTGTTCCCAGAGCTTTTCCCAAAAAAGGAATCCATGGGTTGTTGCGTTCCTAAAGCCATCTCTTTTTCTACCACTTCATCTCTAAGCTCTTTGTTAGATTTTATTCTTGCTTTCTTTTGGTGATCTAAGATCTGGAGAGATTCCTTAGATTGGTTCCTTGTCAAAATTCTATCCACTGATGAGGGAAGGGGGCTACGATGGGTAATAGGGATTGAGGGGTTGAGGGTATGGGATGGGGAGAGATGAGGGGGGGAGGTGGGGAATGAAGGAGGTATATTAGGATCATCAAGGGGTCCAAATGGGTTGGATTAATGAAGGATGAAGGGATTATGGGGGGATTGGTTGTGATGGGGGATGATGGACAAGGATCAAGGGGAACCTGTGGTTGGCTTGATGAAGAGAGGGATTGTTAGTTTGCTGATTTTTTATTTTTAACTTGTTCCCATTTTGCTTCAGACTCTTCTAGGTTTTCACTTTCTTGTTTTTTTGGACATCTATTTGTAAAATGACCATATTCATGACATACCTTACATTTTAATGGTATCTGCTCATAGTCCAACTATTGTATGTGCGTCCATTGATCTACTTTGATCTTTACTACCTCCGGAAGGCCTCTTCCTAGGTCCACTTTGACACAAATCCTTGCACATGCATGCATGTGCTCTTTTGGTTCACATATGTCAATATACTTCCCCACAACATTCCCGATGGCCTTGACAGATTCATCACCCAAGCAATGAAGAGGAAGGTGAGGAAGTCTTACCCATACCATCACAGCACTGGGAGCATTCATTTCAGGGTCGAAGTCAGGAGTCCATCTTTTTAGATACAACCCCACCATGTCCATGAGGTATGGGTCGTTTCTGAAGATTAAGTCTCGATCTTCCTTTGTTTCAAAGTGAAAGGTGTAATACCCTCTTCCACAAAATCTTATGGAGATTTTTCTGCTTAATGAAGAGGTTCGGTTCCTTTCAACCCATTTCTGAACCAAACGAGGGGATGGCCATAGTCCTATAAACTGGCCAACCAATCCCCTTTCTTCTAGAGACAACGCCGTCTGAAGAGGTAGAGACAAAGGGAGAGAGATCTCTGGGATATCTTCGAGTTTCTTCACAAACTTGGATATCGACAGTCTGGTTTTTGGAGGGCCAATGGTTGAGATCAAGGATGCAAAGGCATCTACATTTTCTTCTTGCTCAGTCTAACTTCCTAGAGGAGGATCTCCATCGTCCAGTGGCTCCGGTCGCTCCATGGACACATCAGAAGGCCATTGTTGGTTGATCTGAATGCAAGGCAGTTGAGGCCTTTGGGCGCACCAGGGGAGCTCACAGGAACGCATGCGCAGCAACAATTTTTTAATATGGGGAACTTTAAGTTAACTGCGGATTTCTGATGGGATCCGATGCATTAACGCTAGGATGAGCATGCATCTAGTGTTATAGCTTGATTAAATTCATGGGTTGTATTTTTTATTCATACGAATTGAGCTTAATAAGATTCATTTAGGTTTTAACACCCTTGTTTTCATCCCTTGACCTAGTATATTCCTCAAGACCCATTATTTATTCATAACTAACCTATATCATTTAGAGGTGATTGATTCCCTACAAAGGTGATATGTGATGATTTGAGGAGTTGTCGTCCATGATGCCTGAGCCGAAGAAGTAAGGCTTAGTGCGAGGGGTTCTTGTTAACCCTCCATTCCCTAGTTATAGTCAAGGACCCTAGACCCATCCATGATTCCTAATACCTTGCAATGGCATTTTTATTCTAGTTGAACGCCAAATACTCATTATAGAGGGCATGCCTCATAATTTCTAAGAAATCTCACTTCTATCAAAAATCAATGTAAATGCAAGGAAAGGAAGGAATTCTAAGACATATCGTGATCACTGGGGTGTCAACACAAACATCCTTCTTGACAAGTTATGATATTTCACGATTATTGAACAAGGTGTTCATGCAACCATGAATAGTTGCAACATGTTATCCCTGTCATTCAGTGGTCAGTCTTGCTTTTGCAAATGAAAATAAATTAGAAGCATTAACCAAAATAGAGCATCAATGCGTCTAAAAAATTGAATCACAAATCTAATTATGAGTTAATGGATTAGAACAAAATTTGGGTTATGAAATGAAGAATATCTAATTATAGTTCTGATGATAAATGAAAGGAAACGGAATAAAAAAAAAAATCTAGTTATAAATTATTAGTATGCAATTTAGATAAAGAGAAAAGGATCGATATGCGACTTAAGTATAAATTGAAAGAGTTACTCACATAATTTGTAAATGAGATACAAACCAAGCTACATTACAAAGCTAATGAAACAGGGGCAACATGGTTGAATTATCGGGCCCTTCTCAACCAACATCATGTTTCTTGAGAAGGATTAAACCAAAATCACCTCCTGAAAAAAAATCAACAATGGATTTTTATTAATCTATCTCAAAAATACATAAGAAAATGCAAAAGTTCCTAGTGATCAGATCAATCAAAATATATATTTAAAACATTATACTATAGTTACTTATGAGACTGATGGATCTTTACAATATGCAGGGGTCAAGTCATATAGTTTTTACATGGCGAATGTAACAAGCAGGTGTATTCCATGAATACCCTGTGTTTGGCATAGTAATTTTCAATACATATAAAAATAAATCATGTTGGGTAAACTTAGTGGATTCCCATGCAATTTTAGAATTTAACCCAAATTACACAAACTGCAAATCATTGGAGGCATGTGAATTTGTGTGAACTATTGCATAGGACCAATTACCTTATTTAAATGGTCCATATTGAGGTTTGTTGACTGTGATGTTTACTAGTGACTAATTTTTCCTTCAATAATCTTGGAGTTGATCCAATGAACACAAGAGCTTCCTAAAGGTGCCAGAAAGAAAACCCATGTTTTGTTTCTTACTTTGGAGGTCCACAACCATATCAACCATGGATGGGGATTATTGAATGTTGTGTGGGTTACAAGGCTTGGATTAAAATCGCCATTAGTGCTAAATAATATTAATTAATCCCTTTAAATCATTAAAACATTGGAAATAATAATAAATAGTTAACAAGTTACCTTGTATCGCTTTAGGTGCAATTTTTCCCATTAATGGCATGGAAAAGATTATAATATTTCAATAAGAGCAGAGTTTATAGGGTCAAAAGGGGGTTGATTAATAATGATGATAGCATCAATTTAGAGCACTCACAATAAAATCAATAATGTTGATAACAATGAAAAAAATGATCAATAACCATGAGAAAAACAACAACAATGAGTATTTTTCATCATTGTGATCACATTCTTCACTTTCGTTATTAGTCATTGATTTTTATCATTGTTATCATCATCATTGTTATGTGATTTATATGAGATAAATTCCATTACATTTAAATGCCAACCCGGGGCTTGTAAGCTTGCAAGATGCATGCACAGTATGTGTGGGATCAAAGCTCATGAATCATTCTAGTTGTAAAGAAAAGGAATCATTCTGTAATATAATCAAATATGAAGAAACTGATTCATGAAGGAAACCTAAGACGATCTCATTTTCTTCACATAACTGATAGTAAGTGTGACCAGAATTCAATTGCTCTAAATATCATGTCTAGATTGCTTATATATGCACGAATATGACTATAGTATGATCTTGTGTTCTATGCCATTTAGTGAATTTATAAACCATTTGTGTCCAAAGGAAATTAAATCTTTGATGAACAAACTAGATTCAAAAGTCAGTGACTAGTTCTTTGTTCTAGACCTCCTTATGAGGCATAGGAAGTAGTCTTTGACTTAACAACTTAAGTGTTCTTGCTATAAAAACGAGGTTAGATTTGAGCATTAGATAATTATAGATATTGTTCACAATCAACTGAAACATATCACTGAAATGTGAAATAAGGTATCGTTTAGGAAAAGTATAAAGGCCGTAATAAAATTGATTGCTAATTTCTTTACAGCTAACCTCCCAAAGGGATTTGAAGTACAATTTTTCACCTTGATTTTTCTTGTACATGTAGAAAGTGATTATTCATTTATCAAAATATGACTATAATAACTCTGAATTGCATTAAATTATAGTAGCACAAAAGAAAATGCAAGAGACAACATATCAAACCAACATGAAGACTATAAATAAATGGGTAAATATATGAAAAAGAAAGGAAAAATAAAATGCTACAATTTACCTAACTGTATAGCTACAAAGATAAAATCAAGTGCTACAATAAGATGATCTAAATGCTACAATATAAAACCCAAATCAAAATTGGAAACTAATTTAAGTAAAAAAATACAAAACAATGGGATGTTACTTGGGTCGAGGTTTCCTTCCTGACCTATGAAACGTGCTTGGAGGAAAATTAGATCAAGTCACAACCAATGAGAAATGTCTTTGGAAATCAACCAACCTCATATATTAAATATCATACCTCTAATTACAGAATAATAGAGCTCAATTCTTTGGACTAAAAGAGCATGTTGAATTCATTTCCCCAATCTTGGAATTGGGAAGAAATTACAAAATACCATTTACTCAATCTGAAAGAATATGAATCAATTAGGTATCTTTGAGAATAAATTACAACCTAATTTCTAACCATAAGCCAATTTTATTTTGCCTATTCTGCGAATATGAGCATAATTTGTATTTGCCTGTTTTTTTTAAATATGGGCACAACATGAAATCTAGGAAAACCTTAATTAAATAACCAACCATTAATCTCAAATCATGCCTTATTTTGTCAAATGGCCCTCACCTTACTCAATTTGGGGCATCCTACCAAGAAACCCATGTTCTATATCCTTTAAGATTCACCTTCATTCGCACATAAATCACCTTCAAAGATCATTTCTTGGAAATTGTTGCCAACTTTGACCATAACCATGAGTTGGAGGCTCATACATGCATCCTAGGTGCACTTTGAGTATCAAAAAATCATTATTATCGAGGGTACTAGCAAGAAAACCCCTATTCTAGCAAGGGTACTAGGAGTGATTAATTAATAAATAAAAGACGATAATAAAAAACGCTGTGATTAATTAAAATAAAAAAAGCTGTGATTAATTAATAAATAAAAGAGGATAATAAATAAAGAAATGCTGTGATTAATTAATAAATAAACGAGGATAATAAAAATAAAAATAAAAAGAAAAAGAAGCTGTGATTAATTAATAAATAAACGAGGATAATAAAAATAAAAAGAAGCTGTGATTAATTAAATTAATAAATAAACGAGGATAATAAAAATAAAAAGAAGCTGTGATTAATTAATCAATAAAAAAATTTGGACCATTTCTCGATTTGTGCGTGTCATCCTTGCGCAGGGGCCATGCTAATCTTCTCTGTATCGTTCCAATTTTATCGGATGTCTCCGAAGAGACACTAGAGACTGCACTCTACTTCATTATCCAAAGGCTAAATGTATTTCGCGTTACGCATGTGGGAATAAATTGCAACGTTCTGTATGTACGTGTCACCAATAACAAGAAGCCGATGCCGATGATGTTTGTGTCTAACTCCCAATCAATAATATTATTCATTCATTGGTTTGCGTGAGATTTGGGGTTTGAATCTGAGGGGGAATTTAGTATTATCATCAACTATGCGCTCTCACATTTACATTTTGTGGTTTGCAAGACGGTTACCATAATTGTTACAGCGAGAGCGTTTGCGGTCCAACGGTTACGGTTAGAGCTTCCTTCCTTCCTTGTGCGGAAGGTGAGCAGGCGCAGGTGTTTGCCGCAAAGCGTTTGTAGTCCAACGGTTAGGATAATTGCCTTCCAAGCAATAGACCCGGGTTCGACTCCCGGCAGACGCATCGGTCCTTGACCTTTTTTTAAATTTGTATTAGGTTGGATTCCAATACAAATACATACATACATTTAAATCCCAGAAGATCTCCGCTCCGCGATGTTACAATGAAAAAAGTAAAATCCGATTCCAGCTCTGTCCTCCCTCATACATACAAAAACGGTTTTGAAACCCCGTTGCCGCGATGAAAAAAGAACAATCCCATTCCAGCTCTGTCCTCCCTCATACAAAAACAAAAACATTAACATTTTTAAAACCCGCAATGTAAAATAAAATTAAAATTCCGTTGCCGGGACTCGAACCCGGGTCTCTCGGGTGAGAGCCGAGTATCCTAACCAGCTAGACTACAACGGAGCTGTGATCGCTTTGTGCATGGACGTTTCTGTGAAACCCAGAGCCACATCCATCACTCACTCTACTCTAATAATAGGTTGCCTCAATCTACCAAAAAGGAGAAGTATGGACTTATTTTATTTCATCATCCCACCGCACCGCACCGCACCGCATTAAAAGAAAAACAAACACAAAGTGCTCAAATCTTATTTCGCACCGCATTAAAAAAAAGAAAAAGAAAAACACAACCATTGGTTGTGAAACAGAGCAACGAGGTTCCACCGAGATTTGAACTCGGGTTACTGGATTCAGAGTCCAATGTCCTCACCACTAGACCATGGAACCACATGAAATGCCAAGCATAAATTATCCCAACAATTCCCCATACGAATTTTGCAATGAACAGAAATTGATATTGATGGCACCACTACTTCTCAGATTCACAAGCGTGCTTTGGCCACACATCTTACAAACTTAATTATTCCCATTCCCATTCCTATTCATGTGTCGCAAATTTTGAAAATCGTGTGGAACTAACCGTTGTAAAAATCCCACCATCTCTAACCCAAATGCGCTTTTGTCCAATGAGTGCCTCTCTCTCATATTAAGGTTTGGAACCTTCACCCAATAATAATGGTAATCGTAATCGTGCACAATAAATAACATAACTCAATATTGTCGCAAAATTTTGCCATTCGGGTTAGATTTCCATTTCGTTCATCAAAAATATACACACAAAAAAGGCTTTTTCCTCACTTCTATCTTTTCCATCTGATGTACTGTTTTCACCTTTGCTCTCGTGCTTTTATCTTTCGTTGTCACCTTGTTGATGGCCCTTTTACTAATAACTCCCATTTCCATGGAGTGCCTCTTTGAAGATGGTCTTCGTCAACAAAGCTCATGGATATCTTAAATAAGGTCACGCACCTACACCTTGGCTTTTCACTTTACTCAACTTGTCAACTATCAAACAATTAATCATGTAACTCAAATGCGATTTCTCTATATATATATATAGTGTACTATGTGAACCATAGGAAACATAAATTCTTCTCTTAATGTGTTTTCTTACTAAATAATGTACATGTCATTTACACAATGATTAATGAATGAAAACCTTTGAATTCAAAGGAGAGCAATTTGTTCATACCCAAAATTGGCTACTTCTTGGTTGACAAGTAAGTGTTATATTGTCTTCTATGTCTTAATCTACAAATCATATGGCTACATTTTGCAAGGAAAGAAACAAGCTTGTTGAATCAACAAACTTCCTTGCATGGAAGAAGAGTATTGACTTAACACTCACTAAAAGAGAATTCATGGAATATGTCCTTGGTGAAGTAGTTTTACCATACAAAGAGAAGATCCAAGAGTTATAAAAATACACAAAGGGAGAAGTGAGGGCACAAAGGATCATTGTTGAATCCATTAAAGATCATCTTGTTCCCTTTACTATTGATTTGAAAACATCCAAGGCTATGTATGAAAAGTTGGTAATGTTGTAATCTATAAGTACATCAGGTCAAAATATTTCCTTGAAGAATAAACTATATAGAATAATAAAATCAAAGGATCAAGACATAGAAAATTATCTCATGAAGATATCACAAATAAGGGACCAATTGCAAGGGTTTTGGGAAACAATTTTCAGCTCTGAAATGACCATTTGTGTATTAAATGCTTTGCCACTTGATTGGAGAAATTTTGCAACTATATCTACTCTAAGAAGCATACTACACCTTTTGATGAGTTATGGGCTCAAGACATCTTGGCAGAATATAGGATCAAGGCAAAGGATGACACCAAATTGAATGAAAGGTCTCAAGCCTTTACTACAAGAATCAAGAAGATGAAGAAAGGGAAGTTTTGAAAGTCCAAGAAAAAGATAGATAGTTCCAAGAGTCAATGCTTTGGATACAATGAGTATGGACACTTTAAGAGGGATTGACCAAACAAGGTGAATAACAAAAGAAAGGAAAGAAGTGAAGCTCGCATAGCTAAAGAGAAGGGAGAAATTGAGAAGAAGCCAAAAGGAGAAGATCCAAAGGATATTTACTATTTAAAGAAGCTTTATCCATACCAGGTTCTTTATGAAATTTGTCTTTCTTTTGTTAAGTATAAAGTATAATAACATCTCTTGAAGTGTCTTGATTTTTGTAAAAACATGGCATCATAGAAAGAAGCATATGATAGTAGAATAATTAGAGTCTACCTGATTAAGTTGTTTGGTAGGAACCATCTAGATTTCAAGAATGAGAATATTGTGACCACAATGCATATTATTGTTCATTCAAGAATTTTCCATCATATACTTAGAGGTAGTCATTTTACAAAGAGGGATCATCAAGATCCTATACGAACCATCATTTTGGAAGGTTCTTGGAAAGAACATTATGACATGACTGATATATATTCCGTCTAGTATGGAAACGATACTCTTGAAGGATGAAGGAATGTAGATGGTCAAGTTGTAGTAAGAAAGGCAGAATGAAAATATTTCTTGGAAAAGGAAACCTATCTTTGACAGGTATAAGAAGCAGGCTCATTCAAGAAAAGTTGACTACATGGTTGTATGGAAGCAAAGGTACACATATTATAAGTATCTCTTCTCTAGAGTAGGGTTCATAAATATAAGAATATAATCCGAAGTTAAACAGGAACACTACAACTTACAGATATAATCATAAACACAAGGATGCAACAGAAAAACACTTCATTTCATTAATAGAAAAATATTGACCTATGCTTACAATCATAATGGAAATAAGATAGCTTGGGCGATGGTAGCTTATCTCTAAGAAGAGATGTGGCAGATACATGCCTCTGAATTGAGTTACGATAGGGCTCAAGGGAATTTTTATTATTGAGCAATAGGAGAAAACCCTAAACAACCAAAACCATAACCTAAGGAGATGTAACACCAAGAGTTTATGGGTCCCGTTGGGGTTAGTTGGGCAACCAACTTCCCAGGGTCATGACTTTGTCATATTATCTTCGTTTGACGCGTATGATACCTCGTTGGAAAGATCTCTCCGAGGACTACAATTGTCAACACGATTTCCCCAATAATCAGGAGACAAATTTTGCCAAAAAAACGTCGTTTAGGGCCTCAAAACGGCTTCGGAAGTTCAATACCCAAAAACTGCCAAAAATAGTAAATTGTGCTACAATTAAGGAAACCGAAAAGCTGAAAGAAACAATGGTGAGTGTCCAAGTGGAATAGGCAGGTGACCACCAATATCCACCTAGATTAGTCCTCCCCCCTTAAGAAGCAATAGTCCCCATTATGTTGATTTCCTCCATGAGATGAGGAAACATTTGTTGAACTTGGTCCCTGATGAGCCATTTGCCTTGGTGAAGGAGTTGGCCTACTTCAACAACTCGATAGAGTTGTATCCTATGTTGCTGATTGTTCTTGATCTGTGTGTCCATGATCTGATCAGTTGTGGCATGTTCCATGCAGTCCAGGTTGAACTCTGTTGGTGTGAGTTGTTCTGCAATGTTAAATGTGTCCAACAATGGTGGAAAGTATGGTCGAAGGCAATCTACAATGAACATTGGGTGCAGACCAGGGAATGATGGGATGCTGAGCTCAAAGGCATTGTCACCGACGGCCTTGGTGATGGTGTATGGCCCATATCAGAGTGGGCGAAGTTTACGGTTGGGTCCAGCAAGGCGCTCCTTCTACAAATGTAGCCAAACTATCACCCAATGGAACTTGTGCAACACTCGATGTTCATCATGGTGTTGCTTGTACTTAGCATTATCTTTGTCTAATATATCATGGACCTGTTGGCAGATGTGTTGAATGCGCTCAATGAAGTTGCCAACCCTTTCAGCTTCAGACTGCACATGAGTTGAATCTACTTGAGTGGCTGCAAATGGTATGGCCACATCAATGGGGTATAATGGTTGAAATCCCAGCCCTACCTGAAAGGGGATGTGACTTGTTGAGCTGTGGAGAGCTCTGTTATAACTGTGTTGGACATAGGCGAGACTTTCATCCCATGTGCGTGGATGCTTTGAGTTATACATGCGTTGAATGTGTATGATCATCTTGTTGACAACCTCTGTTTGGCCATCAGTTTGGGGATGGAAAGCCATGTACTTATTAAGTCTTGTATCCATCATCAACTAGAGACTTGACCAAAATGCACTTAGGAATCTGTTGCCTTGATATGAGATAATGGACTGTGGGATCCCAAGGTGTAACCACACTCGCTCAAAGAAGAGTTTAGCAATGGCCTCTACTGTGATGCTCTTCTTGCAGGCCACCATGATGGCCATATTAGAGAATCTATTGATGACCATGAAAACACAATCATTTCTGTGCTTAGTAGAAGGAAGGCCTGAATATAATCCATGGAGACAGATTCCCAAGGCCAACTAGGAGCAGGTAGAGGAGTATACATGCCTTGCTTCTTGATGGTTGGTTTGGCAATGGCGCAGGTGGTGCAGGATCTAAATTATTTCCCAACATCTTGACGAAGTTTCTGCAATATTGCTATTGTTTTCTCTACTATGAAATGTCCAACGCCCCAACTATAGTGTGCATCCTAAATCATCTTGGCGCGCTCACTTGAAGGAACACAAATGTGTCCAAGTGGCGTAACATTGCATCCTGAAGGTGAAAATTTGGAACTTTCTTCCATTTGAGGAGTGTGTGGTAAATGTTTCCGAATTCAGGATCACTCTTGTAAAGATGCGGCCATCCCGATGTCTCGTGTCCACAGGAATTGAGCACAGTGATTAGCGCCATGACCGGTGGTTGCTTGAGGCAATCAACAACATTATTGGTGCTTCCCTTATTATAATTAATGTTCAAATAGAACTGTTGCAGATAGGTTGGCCATTTATTATGGTGATCGTTCTGAAACTTCCCTTGTGTCTGTATGAATTGTAGAGGTTGGTGGTTTGTGTGGATGACTGTTTCCTTCCCTAGAATGTAATGCTTCCATTGACGGCAGGCCTACATAAGAACGCTCGTTGTTGGGTTTCTAACAAAAATGATCCAGGTTGATATCGGTGGCCACCGACCTATTCCACTTGGACCCCCAACATTGTCTCTTTCAGTTTTTCGGTTTCCTTAATTGTAGCATAGTTTACTATTTTTGGCAGTATTTCGGGTCCTAAACTTCTGGAGCCGTTTTGAGGCCCTAAACGACATTTTTAGGGAAAACAAAGATCTTTGAAACGAGGCATTATGATAGCCAAACGGAGATCGTATGCCAAAGTTACGACCCCGAGAAGTTGATGTACCAATTTAGCCAAACGAGGCCCACAATTTTGGCGCTTCATCTCCTAAGGTTAGGTTATTGGATGTTTAGTGTTTTCCATTATTTCTCAATAATAATTGGCCTTTGAGCCTCCATGCAACTCAGTTCAGAGGCATGTAGCCATCACATCTCTTCTTAGAGATAAGCTACCATTGCCCGAGATTTCTTATTTCCATTATGTTTGTAAGCATATCTCATTGTTTGATATTAATGAAAGGAAGTGTTATTTCTGTTGCATCTCAGTGTTTATGGTTATATATCTAATTTGTTGTGTTCCTTTTTAAGTTTGGATCACAAAAGAAATTTTCTTTCACTCCGCCCTTGGTGACTTGACTTAAACACCAAGTGATATGAGAGAATCCCAACAGGAACCTACGGTAGAAATTGGCAAGACCCAAAAAATTGCGGAGCTCTGTTAGAGTGGTTAGGGCTGGCCAATCCCGAATAACTTGTATCTTGGGTGGGTCCACACGTACACCTTTCTCATCAATGATGTACCACAAATATTGAACCTGGGTCAGGCCAAAGGTGCATTTCTCCAAGTTAGCACACAACTTGTGTTGTCGAAGGATTTGAAGGACCTATGGAATATGGTTGAGGTGCTCTTTCCAACTCTGGCTGAAGATCAAGATGTCATCTAAATACACCACCACAAATGCATTGGTGAAGGGTCACAAGATGTCGTCCATCAGCCTCATGAAGGTTGCAAGGGCATTCTTCAATCCGAACGACATGAACAACCATTTGAAAACTTGGCCCTCCTCAGATTTGAAGGCAATATTCCACACATCGGAGGGTTCGATAAGCACCTGGTGATAACTTGACTTCAAGTCAATCTTGCTGAAATATTTTTCCCCCTTGAGCTGGTCTAGAAGGTCATCAATTCGAGAGATTGGGTACCTATTCTAGACAGTGATCTTATTCAATGCCCGATAGTCAATATAAAGTCTCTAGGTCTCATCCTTCTTTTGTACCAATACAATTGGGCTCCCATAGGGTGATGAGCTTAGCCTGATGTGCCCTTTATGTAGTAGTTCTTGAATCTACCTATTGATCTCATCGTTCTCCATAACAAAGCGTCTATAGATTGGTCCATTGGGAAGTGGTGCAACTAGGTTCAAATCGATGGAGTGTTTGACCTAACAGTGCATAGGTACCCCTGTGGGTGAGGCAAAAATATCCATGTACTCCTCCACGACCTTGTCCATCTGTTGCTGCTGTGAAAAGGAGCCCTGCTTGGAAGCCGTGGCCACAACCTTCTTCTTCCCTTGGGAGAAAATCATAAGAACAACAAATTTCCTAGTTTGGGAAATGATCTTACACCATTGCTTTTCAGTGATCAAAGAGATGGCGGTAGGCGGGGCTACCTCTGGTATCCTGTAAAACTTATTATCCAAAGTACTAATCACAAAATGAGGTCTAGACTCATATATAGCATGTTGCTTCCACAAGTATGGTTGTCCTAACAATATGTTAGAAACTTCAAGAGGAGCAATTTCACACAGTACCCCACCCATGAAGGGCTTGATGTTGTAGGCAAGGCAACACTGCTGGCTGACGCGAAGATCTCATCCTTGGTGAAGCCACACAATGGTGTATGGCTATGGATGCATTGTAGTCTTTAGGCCCAACTGCTTCACAACCTTTTCTGAAATGAGAATCTTTTAGCTCCTGCTGTCGACAATGAACTGCAGCAGAGAACCCTTCACCAACATCTATGAGTGGAAGAGGCGCTCCCCCTCCTCTGGATCTTCAGACTCATTTTTCTGTATATTTATGGTAGCCACAATTGCACTAGGCTCCGTATCAATGCTCTGCCTCCCTTTTTCAATTCCCTTATCGGGTTCTGATTCAAAGTCAAAACCTGCATCTTGGCCACTAGGGACAGATTGGCCCGACACTCACTTGTATTGTGAGTGCAGCTCTTATGGAACTCACACCATTTTCTTGTGTCATTATTCATCTTTGTGGTGTTTTTCTTTGTTTGTACCTTTGGTGGGTTGTCCTAGGTAGCCTTGCCTTGGCTCGGTCCTTTGTTTTGTGGTTTGGGGCTCCTTTTCCTTGCTTTGGATTCGCAGATCCAAAATCCATTTTCTTCTGTTTAAACTTCTAGTCAATCTTTACAATGTACCGAGTGAGGAGATGTCTAGGAACTCCATCTCGTCTTGAATGTACTTGTGTAGACAGTTGTGGTACTTGAGCACCAAATGTTGCTCAATATCCTTGATACCCAGCTTCATGCAAAGGGAATGGAAATCATTTGTGAACTCTGACACATCTTGGCCCCTTCCCTACAGTAGCGTGGTCCACTTTATGTATTTATATCATAGTTCCCGAAAGGGTCATACTATTCCTTGATGGAATCTTAGAAAGAATTCCAAGTGGGTGCGGTTGAAAACAACGAGGGTTCACTCTCGTCCTTTTGTTCACAGTACATTTCCCATGAGTTCTTGACGTGTGGGGTGACTTTGAGAAGTGCACAAGTAATCTTTTCTCGTTTGGAAAATTCATGAACTAAAAAATATCCTTCCAATAGATTTAACCATTTATCTACGACGTCTACATTTATCAGGCCTTCAAATATGGGAATAGTGAATTTAACTTGTACCTTAAAAGGAGTAGCACCTCCAGAGTGGTTTCTGGATGAATATGCATCACTTGTGGGTAGTCGTTGAAGGATCTGGGAAAATTTATCCATCATTGCGTCCCTCTATCACTCGAGGGCTTCCTTGAGCAACATTTTGAAAGGATCTCCTGCCCCCTCATCTTTCTTTTCTTCCGCCATGGGAGGTCGTTGGGTTTTGCGAGTATGATCCTGCAATGCTTCAACCAGATCGAGCCCTAACTCCTTATACCATGACCTTGTTGGGGACATGCAAAGAAAAACATAGAAAGAGGAGACCCGCTCTGATATCATTGATCCGAACTTAAACAGGAACACTACAACTTACATATATAATCATAAACAGAGAGATGCAACAAAAAAACACTTCATTTCATTAATATAAAAATGTTGAGCTATGCTTATAAACAAAATGGAAATAATATAGCTTGGGCGATGGTAGCTTATCTTTGAGAAGATATGTGGCGGCTACATGGCTCTGAACTGAGTTACAATAAGGCTCAAGGGCCATTTTCTTATTGAACAATAAGAGAAAACCCTAAACAACCAAAACCCTAACCCAAGGAGATGTAACACCAATAGTTTATGGGCCCCGTTGGGGTTAGTTGGGCAACCAACTTCCTGGGGTCATGACTTGGTCATATTATCTTTGTTTGACACGTATGATACCTCATTGTAAAGATATCTCTGACGAATACAACTGCCGATGCGATTGCCCTAATAATCGCCAGAGGAATTTTGCTAAGAAAATGTCGTTTAGGGCCTCTAAACATATTTGAAAGTTCAGGACCTAAAAACAACCAAAAATAGTAAAGTGTGCTACAATTAAGGAAATTGAAAAAATGAAAGAAACAATGGTGAGGGTCCAAGTGGAATAGGCGGGTGACCAACAATATCCACCTAGATCCAAAATATTACAAGAAATAGATGGTTGGTAAGTCTCACATATGGTTACATGATGCTTGAAAGAAGAAATTCGACATTCTTTGGAGTGGCTAGAGATCAAGACACTCACACAAGATTGCATGGCATAGATATGACAATATTGATCAACATCAAGTATAGTCTTCGAATGAAATAAAGGGAGTTGACGATGACAACTCTAAGGAAGATGTTATAGCTTGGTAATCAAGTTGAATCCTTGGGCACCCTGATCAAAATGAATGCATGGAGAAAGATTCTTATGGATATGGATCATGTGAAAGGATATTGATCTCAAAGGATTTATTTGATCAAAGAGGCAATCATGATAAGGTAAGTCTAATATTAATATTTTGATTGTGGTTATCTAGTTAACATATTGTTTTGCTACCTATAAGGATGTTGAAATACATAATGACAATTGAGAAAAGTTCAACTGTTGATGTTAAAACTTGATTCAAAGAACATATGGATTGAGTGATTGGTTTTGGTAATCCTTAAAGGATTGTGAATTCAAGATGTTTATATCATCATCTTGGAATTGAAATGTAGCAATGTAAGAAGATAAATTGGTTTTCATGTTCCTACATCAATAAAGATCACACTTAAGAGGGAGATATGACTAGATTGAAGTTTGATAAGGCTCAATATAATGTCTTCATTGGTGATTTCTAGAGGAAATTGATATGGAAGATTGATGGCCTAAATCTTATCACAATATTAAAGATGACTCTATGACATCTAGGACGAAAAAAAACTCAATATGATGAGATACAAAGGAAAGGAGCCACGTAGTTATCTCCAAGAAGAACTGGTATGTGATACACTTATAAAGAAAAGCTAAAGAACCTTTGGTTATGAATTCCCAATTGAAAGGAAGTGAAAAATTCTCTTTATGCTTTAGAGGGAGTAGGAAGTCTCCCTTAATAAGTTAAAAGGAGCAAGGATCAATTCCTTAATCAAGAGGGAATGATGATCTCCTCTTTGATTGAGAGGGATTGGTGATGAACATCACATTGTATTCTTTTCTTCATGCGTCATGCACTTTACTAAGACTAAAAATTGTACATCCAAGTGAATTCCATGGAGGAAGAATGGAGAACAAAGAATTGGACAAGCATATGTGATTTTCTCGAGGATAGAAAAATCCAAGATATGAAGTGGACTGACACTCTTTTAAGATTGGACATGTATCCAAGACAAGAGTGGTCAAATATGACCTATATTCTTTGAGGATTGGGAATCCAAGACAAGAATAGTCCTTAAAGGACATACCTAATGAACATTCAGATGGGGTATGTACTTTGAACAGGTAGTGTGGTATTTCACGTAAAACTTCCTAACATTATGTTCTTATATAAGAAAGAGCTTATCAAGTTAAGGCCTTACTATGTTAACAATGTTGGTCATGATATTGATGCTTAAGATGGCTTGCCAATCTGACCCTTCTTATGAGAACTCTTCAGTTTGAGAATAACCTTGTACCAGGTGTGCAATTATGAATACAACCCTAGTTAAGAGGGAGTGTTGGAAAATGTAACTAGTTTTGGTCTTCATAATTGTCAATGTACTCAAGTCATTATTTATATCTTATGTTACAAGAAAAAAATAAAAAAATAATAATAAATAATATATATATATATATATATATATATATATGTATATATATATATATAGATATATATATATATATATATATATATAGATATATATATATATATATATATATATATATATATATATATATATATATATATATATATATATATATATATATTATTTTAAGCATGGGTTTCATGCTCTATTTTGATGGTCATGTAGGTCAAGCATGTTTTTCATGCTTTTATGATTTTTCATGTCAAAAGAATATTTTTCTTGAGTCAAGAGAGTCCTTACCATTTGTTTAAGACCCTATTTACAAAGTTGTAACATGTAAAATATATTAATTTTGAGTCTAGAAAATCCTATGAGCCTCCAAGCACAAGTCGAGCCTGGCAGTGAAAAGTCAACCTAGAAGATGTTATTTGACCTCATGGAAAGCCTATAAATACAAGAAGCTTCAATCTCATTCATCATTAATTCTATCATCTCAAGAAAGAAGTTTGATTTGAGGCAAAGAAAAAGGAAGAAGCTAGAGTGAAGATCAAGGAAGCAAGGAGGAGTCAATAAAAAATGCTTTTGGGTGTTATTCTCTCACACATGTGAAGGTTAGGGTTTCTACATCTACTGATGCTAAGAATTGTGAGTTCGAATTGCAAAAGATCGAGAATTGTAGATCCAAGTTGTAGGAGGGTCGAATACTCTGATTTGGTCTAGTTTGGCTTTCAATGACTTTGGAGACTTGGGTTTGTTTGAAGGAAGACTTATTGAAGGATTGACATGTGCCAGAATTAAGGTTTCTATGACTTCTAGAGGGTTGAAGATTGCAAGTCGAATTTGAAGGTTCAAAGTTGGGGGCCGAAGTTGAAGTTGGAAGATGGTTGAAGCAGAATTGACCTTTGTTGTCTTAGTTGATCTTTGACCTAATTGGAAGGAATTCTTGGAGGGTTGACTTGGTTCTTGGAGGAGGACTTGGTCTAGGGTTTTGGGTCTTGGATTTTTATTTGAAGCATATCCTATAAGAAGAGAATAAATTCTTTCTAGGTTTTCCCCTTGGAGGGGTTTTGTCCTAGCTTAGAGCCTAATACTTGTGTCCATTGTCTTTATTGTTTTTTCTCTTGATAATTGTTTGATGAAAATATCTAATAAAGAAACACAAGAAGATAACTAAAGTTCACAAGCAATTATTAAGGTTAAGGATAATTTGAATTAATAGTTGCCCTACTACATTCTCCAACAAATCAAGGTGAAATATCTCAAAATCAGATCCAATATTTGAATGACACAAGCTCTAGTTGAATTTGGTGAAAAACTCCTAGGTGAAAAAAACCCCATTTGTAGCTTGATTTTGAAGTAAAAATTTTGGGCACTCCAATGGACACTTTTTTATCTCATTTCTTCCAGGTAAGAGCTATTGAGCCCCTCTCCATTTTTGATGTCATTATTTTTAATTTTCGTGATGATTTCTATTATTTTCAAACTTATATTTAGGAAGAAAATGCACTCTTAAAAAGTCGCACCCTGCCCATATTGGGAACTACAACACTTTAGAGTTGTCGTAGGTTGTGAAAAGGAAAGGTGTGACATTGTGACACTATCACTAACTAGACAAGTGTGACATCTACAAGGAAAGAAGGGTTTTTAACTTTTAAGCGGGAAAAATGAAAAAATATTCATGTTGGCTAGATATTCAATTTTCTCCTTAATGTTTAAAAGTTTTTTTATCATCAAGATGTTAGAGTGGAGAGAAAGACAACATGAATGAAAATATTTGGTAGCAACCAATGATCCAAAAAAATTCTTGGCCTTTCCTGAGTGTTAGAAAGTGTAGCAATAAAAACTTAATTTGACTTTAGCCTTAGCCAAATTGAGTAAATCGAATGTCCACATCAGCGAGACAACTTGGAGGCAGTTAACTATTGTGACATGGATCTTGTCACTTAGCTGGCTCAATAAATTCGAGTTAGTGGGCCTACAGTTTAGTCATGCATGTGTTGATTGCTAAATTTTAACAATCTAGTTCAGTTATTTTTAGTTGTACTTAGTTAACTAACCTCTAACTATTGATAGAGTCAGTTGAAGGTCAGTTGTGCAGTGAAACAACAGTCTAACTCAGAGATTTGTTAGCTAACTAATCATTTATTCTAAAAAAACTCATGCATGCATGGAATTTGAATTCCTCATCTAGGGTGGAGGAAATAAGGCTATTGAAAAATTATTTGTATACTAGTTGAGTGCACAATTGTAGCATGCAAGTAGTTGATCAATTCTTGGGAATTGCAAAGGAAACAAAGACCTTTCCTATTGTTTAGGAGGTCAAATTAGCTAAGATTTTCACAAGGAAATAGGAGGCTAGAGGAGGCATAAATTGGCTAAAAGTGTTGGCCAAAAATTCTCATTCAGTAAAGAGAACAGTGTTGCTTTTGCAGGTTGTGGTCAGAACTGGAGAAAGAAATTGTAATAGTTTATCTATTCAATTGATTAATGCAAATAGGATTGAGGGGATTTTCATAGTCGTGTTCCCCTAGAAATCACTGTGTACTTGTGGTTTGCTTGTTGCATGTATATGCATGTGTCTCTAGATTTTGATTTCCTTTCCACAGAATTGTAGAGTAGAATTGTGTCTTTTGTTTTTTATTTGGAAATCTTGATCAATTTCAATTTATATCAAATTCATACATGGTATTAGAGCCCTGAAATCACATTAAAACCAGTATTTTGAATTCCCCCCCTAGCAATTTTGAATTCGTAGCTTCAGTGCAACAATTTTCCTTCAGATTTGGGAGAATCGATTTCAACGGACTAAGATTGGATTATGCCCTAGAGGGTAGCTCAAATTTCATAGCCTGAAAGGACCGGATGGAAGCAGTGCTTGATGATAATGGTGTGTTAGAATATGTTAAAAATGATATTGCAAAACCTCCACAGTCGGATGAACAACTATTAAACCAGTGGAAGAAGGATGTTGCAAAGGCCAAAATAATTGTTTTGGAAGCTCTGAGAGAGCATGTGGTCTCAAATCTCCATGGAAAAGAGGCAACATTTTATATGTGTAAGAAACTAAATAAGCTATTTGAAAATAATAGTGACCATAGAAAATTGGCCTTGAAAGAAAAACTTTGAAACATTAGAATGCATAAAAATGACAGTATTCTACAATATCTCTATAGGTTTACACAAGTTCGAGATGAGCTTGGAGGGGTTGGAGTGAATGTTTCAGAATATGATCTGGTGAGCCTATCTCTTCTCGGCCTTCCAAAATCTCGGAACAACTACAAGGACTCTGTGAATGGAAGGGAAATAATACCAAATTGGGAAATGTTGTGATCCAATCTGGTTTAAGAAGAATTAAAGAAAAATACCAGAGATGGAGTAATATCCAAAGGAGAGGAAGAGGAATTTTCTCTAGTTACAAAAGGAACGAAGGCCAAGGGAAAGAAGTCCCAAGGTGAGGCTAAGCCCAGCCAGAACAATGGAAAGAAGAAGGATATAAGAAAGATAAAATGTTTTCACTACTTTGAATTCAGACACTATGCAACAAAGTGCCTGCAAAGGAAATCTACAAAGGAGTCTACAACAGGAGCAAGAGGAGATGCCTTGGCTTCTTAATTTGAGCTAGATTTCACCCTCCTTGCTTGCTTGGACAACACAATATGAGGGAGTGATTGGTACCTAGATTTTGGTGCCTCTTATTATATGACATGAAATAAAGAATTTTTCAGTACCCTGGAGGAGAAGGATCTCCATATGCATATAGAACTTGGGGATTATGGGAGGTACACTGCTACAGGAATTGGTATTGTAACCTTTAATATGGATTCTAACTTCCATATTCACCTCAAAGATGTTATGTTTATACCTGGGCTAAAAAAGAACTTGATATCTGTAGCAATATTAGAGGATAGAGGCTATGAAGTTACTTTCAATAAGGGGAAATCCTTCCTTAAACATGTAACTACCAGGAAAGTGAAACAGATTAAAGTTAGAGTGAAAAATATCTAGAAGCTAGAGGTATATTTTTCCATGCATGCAACTATACCTCCAGGAGTGTGGTGGGGAGATGTAGAGCCTTAGTTCAAGAGTTGCAGAGATTTGGGTAGGGTCCATTAAGGTGTCCTCCCCATGGATCATTACCTTGCTAAAGAGGCCCACAATGTTCAGTAACAAAAGGATTTGTGTCAGTTATTGTAGTCAGATGTTGAATAGCACAAAGGAGTGTTGATAGAAGTGTAGGAGGCACAATGCAGAATCAACAACAGTGTAATTTTTTTCCAGTAGACAGTTGCAGAGACACAACTAATTATGTATTTTGGAAGCTTCTCAGTTGCAGTTGTTGCAGTAGAAACAACAACAATGAGAGGTATTGCTACAGTACATTCCATAGGTGCAAGATAGGGATAGTGAAAAACCCCTTTCTTCTTAAGAGAGAGTGTTAGACAGTGTAGCAAAAATGGCTCAATTTGACTTTAGTCTTAGTCAAATTGAATAAATTGAATTTCCACATGAGTGGGGCAACTTGGAGGTAGTTAAATAGTGTGACATGGCTCTTGTCACTCAGTTAGCTCAGTAAATTCAAGTTAGTGGGCTAGGAGTTCAGTCATGCATGTGTTGATTGCCTAATTTTAGCAATCTAGTTTAGTTATTTTCAGTTGTATTTAGTTAACTGACCTATGACTATTGATAGAGTCATTTGAAGGTCAGTTATGCAATGAGACAATAATCTAATCAAAGATATGCCAATTAACTAATCATTCAGCCCAAAATAGCTCATGCATGCATGTAATTCGAATTCCTCAGCTAGAGTGGAGGAATTAAGGCCAATGAAAAATTATTTGTATACTAGTTGAGTGTACAACTGTAGTATGAAGACATTGGATCAATCCTTGGGATTTGTGCAAGGAAATAAAGACCTATCCCATTATTTAGGAGCTCAAATTAGCTTATATTTCCACAAGTGGTTGAAGGGAATTTACCCCTAGGGTCCTTTGGGCTAAGACTCTACCAGACTGAAAATTGCTTATTCAAAGAAACACACACACACAACCATCATTTTTACTTTTAAGAAAATTCTAATGTTTAGGGTACGTACCTAAGGTCCTACCTTCGAGAAGGCCTTTAGGGTCCAAACCCTTCTTGGAGTTCCCTTCTTCTTCCTTTGACCTGCAAGACAAACAAATCAAAGAACACAACAGTACATGTACAGATACTTATGTATAAACCATCTTTATGCTATAAAGTTAGTTATAAAAATCTTTAAGTAACCACTTGCATAAGAATTCAAAACAAGAATCTCATAAGCATAAAGAAAGATTGTTTCAGGAACAAAGACGTGTTTCTTTATATATAAAGGCAAATAAAGTACATATAACGGAAAGATATCACCTGAACACCTTCAGCAGGCTCCAAGCAAAGCTTCCTCCCGGATTCGTTCCAGCCTCAAGCCTCCAACAAGAGCTCCTTCCAAGTCTTACTCAATGATGATATCAAGGATGAATGATCACCAATACACATGGACACAAGGGTTTCCTATGCAAAATGGGGGAAGTGCAGAAAGCACCAAGGACTTCAGACCTGGGCTAAGGGAAAAATCTCAGCATAATAATCTTGCTCTCTTCTCTCTCCCCTTGGCCTTCCCTTTGATGTCTTTTTATACCCTCTCCAAAGTAGTTTTTTAGTTAGGAGTTGGTTGGGAACAGTTGGGACACGGGCACTAACAGGTGATCCAGCAGGTAAAACCCACGATCTCTGCCCGAAAAAGAGGAATTTATTATTTTTTTTTAAGTGTTTTAATAGATACACGCGGGTTGGGTATGACAGACCCGCGTGTACACGCGTTTAACTCAGGGAAATGTCGCGTATAGGGAATAAAACATTGTTTTTTAAATTTTTGGACCAGGTCTGGAAGGAGGGGTTGCCCTAGGCCATAAGTGCAGCATCACAAACCATAAGAGTGAGATTTGGAGCTATAACAGATGCTCCCTAATGTATGAGGTCAGAAGGGGAACATGATGGCCGAAATATATTAAGTAAGTACAAGGAAAGGAACTCTGCCGAAAAACCGAGGAGGACTTCACCAAAATTCAGCCTGCCAAGCCACCGAAAGGAGATCAGAAAGAAACACTGTCTGAGGCGGGCATACCCATGCTCAGGAAAAGTAAAGCATGTCCGCATATCAAGTACAAGCAGATCCACTAAGTATACAAGTATAAATGACTGGAAAATACATAATGGATCATCTGATCATAATGAGTAAGTACATGTCTGAATATCACATATAAGACTGTCAATGATGCTGAAAGATGCAACAGAGCACTGATATCAAAGACTGATCCCAAAAAGGTACCAACTGAACATGATGGAATAGGATGGTACTACACTGCAAACTCAGGTGCCAGCATATAGAATGTCGCCGTGACTGACTGCAACATATAAGGTGGAGTGGTATCAACTAGCAGCAACAGGAGCAACTGTCAAGTGAACCAATGACTGCTGATACAACCTGAGGTCTTCACCAACCGCCGTGGTACATATCTACACCATGGGAATAAATGATCTGAAGTCGACCATGTGAGAAATCGTTTGATTACCGGTCATTGATGTATACCGTTAACAAACGCGAGACTACTCACCGATAATGATAACGAGCGTCAAGGTACCCAGTACAATCTAACAAGTGTGAATAGATGAGCTGAAGTCGAACACCTGTAAGAATCTATCAATTAGGAGACAATGATGGTTTCCCACTGTCGATAGCGAGGAATCTGCCACTAATGACTGCAAACCCCAAGGTACTGCCAAATGGACTCTAGATCCTTGCCCCAGAGCAATGAGTCTGAGTCGATAGGGAAAGATCCGCTAGAAGGAAGGCATTAAGGCATCCTTCATCAATCTAGCGCGAGTGTAACCCGTAGGCCAATAATGTGGAAGGAATCAGACGAAAAAGATGTAGTAACCCAACCGAAGTACGTTTCCGGCGTACACAAGATGTGGCTAGCGCACGGCAGAAACCCTCTGAACCAACCAATAATGAAAGCCGACACAGAGGCGAGGTATCCACCAATAGGGTCAAATGGAAACCAAGGTACTGCACGAATCCCAATGTGTGATAATGTATGCTGATGTCGAACACAAGGGAAACCACTCAGTCAAAGACCCATGATACTGATCGATGCTGAGCACAAGGTGACCTATCAATAATGAAAATAGGGCCAGGGTGCGGCTCTAGGCCTGTCCTCAGAGCAAGGTGTCGTCGTCGATAAGGACAAGACCCGCCAACAAGAAGTCAATGGGGACCTTCTCAAACTGGCATGAGTAAAGGACCAATATAACTGATGTGATGATAGACATGACACTGACAACCAGGGATGGCCGACTGAAAAATGAGTCAAGAGACACCGCAGAAAGGCCGACTCAGGCTAACTTCCCTTGAACAAAAGCACGACTCAATGTGACTATGTGGCAGCATATGATGAATCTGTATAAGTTCGTCATGCAGGAGGCATGAACGAACCCTCCATATGATTGGAAGAGATAACCAATCGGGGGAGAACTGACTCGATAACAAGGTTATGGCGTACCTAAGTCAAACTAAATCCCACCCATGTGGAGGAGACTTTGTTTTGAGTGCTTTGTTCAAGGGCGACACAACTGACTCTAGCTGCCAACAATAAATGGAAATAATGTCCCTGTTCCCGCTCTTTTTGGAATATTTAATTTTTTTTGTCTTTTTCTGATAAGCCGGAAAAAGAATAAAATAATGCTATGGTACAGTGGAAAGAACGAGTGTCGGTGAAACAGATGATCTAGTTCCTGAGAAAGGAACGTTCCTATGCTCAATGCAGGGAGGTGAAAAACTGGTCAGTGACACTCAGAGGTAAGTTCCTTCCACGGATCTGTGTATGTCAAGCTGCAGAAGTCAAGGGTATGCAAGGTTGATTTTGCAGATGTCATGGTCAAAAGTTGGCTTAAACACGAGTCCAAGTGAAGCTGGCTATAGGCCAAAAGGTGCAAATGGTCAACATGCAATGCAGAAGTACAACTCAACACACATAGGAGCCTCTAGGGTATAAGGCCAGAATGAAGCGAAGAAGCAAAGAAGAATGAGTCTTCAACGCATAAGTCATGGCGGGACTACAAAGGACTCCCGAGCCTACTCAAAACGAAGCAGCATGGGCAACAAATGTCAGTGAGGTGCTAACTAGGATGCCCATGAAAAAGGATGGCTCTACCATCATGTCATGATTTAAAGAATCGGCGAGTGAAAATGGCTTACGAACCATAACATGATGGGGTCGACCCTACGGCAGATGTATCGGTCAAATGGAGGCTAGTATGCATAATGCAACGGAAAAATGGGTGTCTCTAACCTATATGCCAGTGAGAACACGATACTTGCCATGACGGGTCAGCAGTCATGGAACCGTCTCGAACCGTCGAAAAATGTCCAAAATGTCCTGAAAAACAACCCAATCTCGACATTCCAAGCTCCCAAGTTAAAAGTGACATGAAACCAAACAAAATAAAATTTTGAAAAAATTTGCATTTTCAAAACTTATAAAAAGAAATTTTGGACTTACCATTTTCACCGTTTGACTTGGAGAGCAAAAATTGTGGAGCAAAAGGAGCAAACTTCCCTGTGACTTATTCAACCGTTCAAACTTGCCGAAAACTTCCAGGTAAGCACTAAACTTGTCTTGCAATTAATTGTGATAGTTTTTAGGAAGTTTAATTAATGTTTCACCGTTAGACTTTTGCAAAAAATTGCTCTGCGGCGTACACGCGGGTTGGCTGTATAGAACTCGCGTATACGATGGCCCTACACGCGACTGTATACAAGGGAACCCGCGTGTGCGCAACAAACTAATTTTATATACAAAACTAACGGATGAAAGTGATTTTTTCTTCCAGGATGACTGTCACATGGCGTGAAAGAGAGCACTCAGCTGTAGATAATGAAGTTATGAACAATGATGAGGCATTAGACGCCCTACGGGGATGCGGATTGTTAAAATTCTTCAAGTTGCCAAATATGAAAGCAAACGTGCGTCTGCTCGAGAGACTCATTGATTATTGGGATGTCGAGGAGGAAGCTTTTGTGATTGATCAGATGCCACTCAGGGTAGAAGTGGAAGATATATATTTCATCACGGGCCTTTCCCGAAGGGGAGAGGTAGTACACTCCCGGGGCAGGACCCGGAATAGTCTCAGTATAGACGACTATGTTCAAATTTACTGCCCAGGTCATCGGAAGGTCGGGAGCCAGATCTCTATCCCACACGTGGAGAGTTTGTCACTGTGGATAATCTTGTTCACCATAGCTCGAGTGAACGGATCATCCTCACTACATTAGGCATCACGGGTCAAAATGAGCGTAGCAGTGGACTGTCTCACCACGGTGTTTGACTGGTGTACTCCTCTACTTGCCAACATGAAGGAACAACTTACTTCTATCAGGAGGGGACAGACCAAGAACTTTGGGTACGAAACCATTTTATGCACTTTCTTCTTCGAGAAGGTTCCCGCACTCTGCTCCAGGGTAGCAGTTCCCATCAGTAGTCCACGTGATCCACGCATGGGCCGGTGGGCTGACTTGATGAAACGTCTGGGGGGTGGGGAAGTACCTAGGAATGCATTCGACGATGACTTTTTTGCTTGGTGGGAGCAACAGATCATCGCCATAGATGACTACCCCTATGCTGGGCTGGATTTCCGAGGAGATCCTGATCTAGTGTTACCACCGGATGCAGCATGGGGCGAGATTGGTAAGATTTTTGATTTTTATGATTTTATGATTTTTTGGATTTTTCAAATATAATGATAAATTTTGAAAAATATTTTTTGATGAGATTCAAATGACTAATATGACGATCATGTTCCAGACATTGGGCCCGTGCGACCAGATGGATTCCCGTGGCATGGACGGCGTGGCCGAGGAGCCGAAGAGGCGGCTGCGGATGCGGAAAGGACCCTCAACAACGTCCAACGACACTTGGCGAGACTGAGCTGCCATGTACCGATGGCCGAGATAGAGGACCTTCCTCCAGACATGTAGCGTCATGTGGTTGGGATGCCACGTGACTGGGTTCGCGTCTTTTGGCGCGTGGCCAATGCTATAGTTACATATTTAGCTGCTCATCCAGAGATGAGGCATTAGATATGCCTGACATGATTATGGGCATTTGAGTCCCAATTTTGTATATTTTTGGACACACATATGTACACTCGAGATGCTTTGCGATATATATATATATATATATACAGTTTGACTTTTTGATGCATGATTTTATGATGATGAATGATTGATATGCCAGTCCAATGCTTGATTAGCGATAGAATCAGCTAACCAGTTTTGAGATCTTGGAATGTGCAAATAATTAATGTAAATAAATGATCTTTGCAACAACCTCACCCTTAAATATTGGCGATATAATAATGGATCTCTAACCCGATAAATGTTATTTAACTAAGACACTATCAATTGAGAATCAAGATATACTACCAACGAGTCGATCCCATAAGAGATTGCCTCGGATAATAAATTGATAACAGCTGTATATTCGGCCATATTGTTCGAAGTAGGACCGATACACACGCCTCTCGATATCATCAACTGACCAGTTGGGTAATAAAGTACCCAAGCTGCGGAAGCAAGATTCCGAGTGTGCCGACTAGCACCATCGGCGAATCCAAAATAAACCAAATCATCCATCAACACCTGCCAAGGCAGACCAAAAAGTGCTGATATCAAAAAACGCTCGATAATATATGTACAAATATACATAAAATACAAAGAAGCCATTGCCTGGTAAAACTAAGCAAAATACTTCTTTAAATAGAGCCCATTTCGGGGCTCCGCCAGCTTGTTTCCTTCGAAATCAATTAACTCATACGATCCCTTTTCTAAGACTCGTTTGATAATGAAAGGACCGTACCACATAGGCTTGAATTTGCCTGCCCCCAAGGCGTCCTTATCTTGGTCATAGACCAAGACAAGGTCACCTTCAGAAAAGACACGAGGACGGACAGACTTATCATACTGAGTTTTGACCCTTTTCTTATGGGCCTCATTCATCGTGGCGGCATCTCGACGCTGCTCATCGAGATGTTCCAGGTGAACTAGGCGCTCCTCGAGACTCGAAGTCTCAGGAAGAAGGTCGACAGCCAATTTCAGAGATGGGATTTCACATTCGACCGGAAAGATAGATTCCATCCCGTAAACCAACTGAAAAGGAGTAAAACCAGTAGCCGTTTTGACGGAGGTTCGGTATGCCCAAAGAGCCGGATACAACATAATGTTCCAATTGGACCGATTTTTATCGATTGTCCGTTTCAGTATCGTCTTAAGAGTTTTATTCACTGCCTCGACCTGTCCATTGGCCTGAGGATAGTAAGGAGACAAATGCTCCTGACGGAAACCTAATTTAAAAGCCAATTCGGACATTAGCTGATTTTGGAAATGACTGCCATGGTCAGTGACAATCTCTCTTGGGATACCGAATCTTGAGATAACCTGATTGAAAAGAAACAAAGCTGCCGTGTCACTGTCGTTCTTATAAGTAGGCATGGCCTCAGCCCACTTTGTGAAGTAGTCTACAGCCACGATAATGTACTTGTGATTCGCCGCTGAAGGTGGATTACAAGTTGTAAAATCAATACCCCACTTAGTGAAGGGACCGACGGTGACAACGGGAAAAATGGGAGCTGGATGCGCGCGCATCTTGCGAGTAAAAATTTGATACGGGTGACAGTGTTTGACCGCTTCCACACAGTCCTTAAAGAGTGAAGGCCAAAAGTAGCCGGCACGTAAGATGTGTTGGGCTGTAGCAAGCCCAGATAGATGACCACCACAAGCTCCACTGTGGAAATCATTAAGCACAGACTCTGCTTCCTCTAAGGTTAAACAACGTCGAAGAATTGAATCAACCCCTCGACGATATAATGTGTCACCAATGATAACATAGTTTTTAGCCAGGTGACGTAACTTGCGATGTTCATCCTTGGAGAAAGTAGAGGGAAACTTCGAAGTCTGGAGATAAACAATGATATCTCCATACCAAGGGTCTTGTGAAGAGATGAGGAATATATGTTCGTCGGGTAAACTTTCCTCATAAACAATATCCTCTCCACAAGGAAGCTCAGAAATTAGCTCCGCGAAGACCATAGATTTCTTAGACTTGGCGGACAAGAACTCGAGGTCGAATTCTTGTAAAATGACTATCCATCTATTATATTTGCCCCCAATCACTCGCCTACTGATGAAAAATTGGAATGGATTGACCGCCGCTAGGACAAAAGTTTTGCGTAGCAAAATATAATGACGGAGCCTCTGGACAGCATGGACAACTGCCAAGGCCAACTTCTCAACCGGAGAATAGCGGAGTTCAGGGCCTATTAAGCCTCGGCTCAAATAATAAATCACGTGCTCGACGAGAGCATCGTCTTCCTGAACTAGAACCATACCAATGGTAGATTCTGCTGCAGCAAGATATAAAAGGAAGTCTCTACCATAATCCGGTGGACTCAAAAGCGGGGCAGAGACTAATGCCTTTTTCAAAGCATCAAATGACCGCTGCGCAAAGTCATCCCACACAAATGGAACTCCTTTCCGTAGCAAACGCATGAACCCTTTAGTGATCTTGGCGTAGTTTGCTATAAACCGTCTCAAGAAATTGGCCTTCCCTTGAAGACTTTGAAGTTGACGGATTGAGGACGGGGGAGGCAACTGAACTATTGCCTCAACCTTGAAGGGATCAACCCGAATCCCTTCATCGGACACTATAAACCCTAACAACCGACCGGATGTAACCGCGAAAACGCACTTATTGGGATTCAACCGGATTTTATAGAAACGACATCGCTCAAAGACTAATCAAAGATGACTAGGGTGATCTGTTCTCTTTCGAGAACGAGCAGCGAGATCATCTAAGTATGCTTCGATGACATGTTTGATGTCGTGGAAAGCGTAGGACATGGCCCACTGAAACGTAGCTCCAGCGTTTTTAAGACCAAAGGGCATCTTTCGATATGCAAAGGTACACCAGGGACATATGAAGGCAGTCTTATGCTGATCCTCAGGACGAATAGAGATTTGATTATAACCTGAGAAACCATCCATAAAGGAGAAAATCTCATTACCCGCACACTCGTCGATAATCTGATCAATGAATGGCGTGGGGTAATTGTCTTTTGGACAAGCCTTGTTTAAGTCCCTAAAATCGATGCATACGCGGATTGTTCCTTGCTTTTTGTCCACAGGGACTGGATTCGAAACCCAATCCGTAAGAGGAACAGGGTATATAAAACCCGCCCTTAGCAGCTTCTCAACCTCAGCTTTGATAGCCGCTGCTTTCCTAGGGTTAACCGGCCGAAGCCTTTGACGAATCGGTTTTGCGTTTTCGTACGTCTTGATCTCATGTTGGACTATAGAAGGATCAATGCCGGGCATTTCCTCATAAGACCAAGCAAATACATCACGATATTCCTTGAATAGGTCGGTATAAATTTGAATTTCTTCAGGGGAACACTCAATTCCGATGAAGATATTCTCGATGATGTTAGGATCCTTAGAGATGTTTATAGGTATCATCTTTGAAATTACCGACATATTACCTTCGGCACGTGTGTGTGTTGGAGCCAAAGGGTTCGACACCGTACAAACATCACTACCAACGAGCTCGGAGAATCTAGATTCTACTTCCTGCAATGGAGGAAGAAAATATGAGCGATGGTGTAAGTATTCCCAAGGTCGATCTATACCCATCATTACTTCGAGGATTGCTTCTTCAGAAGGTAGAACCGAATCTAAGCAGTCCAAGGCAGAGGTAGAATCAAAGCTCCAAGCGGGGGCCACATGACCATCTAACTCCTCTTCGGAAAAAGGAGTAGAATGGTTATCTGCAGAGTCTACGATAGACTGATATCTAAGCTCAGCTGCAGATATAGGAAACGCCATTCCATTCACTTGTCCTTCAACTAATGTGGTCGTAGGTGAAGGCAAGGTCCAAGGGTCGGAAAAATAATGAGTTCGAAAGAACTCTTCTCGAGAAGACTCCTTGGATGATGAAATAGCATTGATTCTTGCAAAAGGAGAGGGAAGATCAAACGTACCCATCAATGAGGAATACATCCCTACTCCTAAATTCTCAGTCGGCGGGCGAGGGTTATCCACCAAAGGAACAGTAGAGTCGGAGGTTGCTTGAGGATCGATTGGAGAATAGTCCAATTGATCAACCTTAACGATTTTCCCCTCATGAGGAAAGCAAATGACACGAAACAGAGTCGATACGATGACTTCCATCTCGTACACCCAGTTCCTTCCTAATAGGAGATTATAGTCTAGGTTAGCATCTACGACTTCAACTTCGATATTAATGACCTTCCCTCCAACACATATAGGAAAGGCCGGGATAATCCCATGCGGCTTGTGAGAATGGCCATCAAATGCAGTTAAGACGGTTGGTGAAGGAACGGCCGAAGGTGAACCAATAGCCTTCCAACATGACATGGACATGACGCATGTGGAAGCTCCTTCATCTATAACGGTGCGAAAAATGTTGATTTTCCGGTATGTTTACTTTATCTGAAAAGCCATATGATGAGGGAGTCTCTTTTTGACATTTGACATGTCAAAAGAGAGCACTAAAGAGTTAGCTGGATCGACTGCTCCAATGGCGGAGAGTAAAGCACTTCTCTGAGACGGACACGATTGGAGAACTTCCAAAGTGGACATAGCACACGGGCTTTGAGCCAAATCCTCCACAATGGAGTAATTTTGGGCGGCCCTAGCATTAGGGTTAATCATCGCGCGTTTGTCGGAACCTTTCGGTATCCTAGGTATAGTCTCAACAAGCGGTCGCTCAATATGAAGGTCATTACTTCCGGGAACCATTTTATCCTTAGATGTTTCGGATTCACCATAATCACGTGACCGAGTAGTCACGTTAACGTTTGAACCCATCATAAAAACATTTGATGCTTTTTCCCCTTCCTGGTTGCCCCCTGAGGAGGTCCCAGGATTCGAATTCGCGCCAGCAAGAAGTTGCTGCCTTTGGGGAAACGGGTTAGTTAACACAGCTTGCGAACTAGAAGTCCCTTGCTGTCCTAACAAGCACTGAGCGTCTTCAATTCTAGGGCAAAGATGAGTTAGATGGTCCCCACTGCATAACTTGCAAGGGAACTTAACTTTCTTTCTCGACTCACCTTTACCACCACCAGCGTTGTTGCCGGATTTATTTGCATCGGGCTTCCCATCCGAGTTCTTCTTCTTACCACGTCCTTTCTTTTTCCCATTGGAATTTTGATTTCCTTTGGGGTTATCGTATTGGACGGCGTTAATGGAAGAATTTTGGGAGGCTTGAGGATTAGACATTGTGACTTGGTTGTTAGGAGCAGTTTGTAATGACAACTGCTGCAATTGATTCAACAAGTTCACTGTAGTCGAGTCTACTGACCCTACGATACCATCCGCGTGCGGACCTGGCTTTGGCTTAGCTAAATCAACCTTAGATCCAGGAGCATCTGGCAAGTACTTTTGGAGGATCCCAGACTAAGAGTAAATCAGTTCTAACTGATGGGCCCTGAAAATGGCTTGCTCCTCAGAATAGACCCCAGACATGGAGACATCCTTGGAGATCTCGGGTTGCAAAGACTTCAAAAACCACTCTAGACGGTACTCCGGAGGGATTTCGGCTTTAATGAGCCTTTTTCTCCGTCTCCATTCCTGAATGTGATCATAAATGTGGGTTTCCTTATCCTGACGAAAGGTAGCCAGAAGTTCAGTTCCGGCATCATAGCGGACAGGCAACTGGAAGTGATTCAAGAAGATATTGGCTAAGTCTGCGAACGATGTAAAGCTGCCCCCTGGCAACTCTATATACCATTTAGCCGCATTACCAGTCAAGGTGCGCTGAAAGAGTCTCAACCTAATCGAATCCTCGATGAGGGAGTTGGATGAGCACCACAAATGGAATGTGGTTACATGATCGCCCGGATCTTCACCACTCTTCCCTTCGAATTTTGGTATATCCGAAGGGAGTTTGGTTGGGACCGGAGGCCAGGCCGGATTGTATCTGATAGGGTCATTCGTTAGCTTAGTGAGATCTGGCAAGTTTAACGTTGCCAGAAACGGAAGCCTAGGAGGACCTAGGGGATTCCACCCAGACTGGGCAGAACTCCCAAAGTTCTGAAAAGATTGTCCTGGGATTTGGGAGGCACCAGGCTGCCCGAAGTGACCAGTAGAACCGGATGAACCAAAAGGCAAGCCTTGTGGTCCAGCAAAATTCAGAGTTTGACCAACTCCTGCCGTATAACCTCCATAGCCTGCAAAGTTTCCTCCTAAAGAATGGTAAGGAGTTGATAACCCCTGATATGGGTTCCAAGCCGAAGCAAGGGGAGGAATGCTTTGAAACATGCTAACCGTGGAATACGGCCTACTTCCTTGTTGGCCGATAAATGGATTCGCAGTTCCTGCAGTACTAACCCCAGGGTTATTCCAACCTTGGAAAGGATTGCTGCTTTGTCCTATTGAAGAAAAAGGCATGGATCCTACCATCGGGTTGGAATGTGGTATATGACCACTTCCGAAAGGAAAACCCTGGAATGAAGCCGATCCGCCCATCATGGACGTAGCGGCACTGAATGGAACCGATGGAATACCCTGTGATTGGGTGCCAAAAAGGAAGGAACCAGTACTAAAAGCATTGGTTTGGGCATTTCCACTCGTGGACGGAATGGAGGTAGACCCAATTAAAGACGTGCTAGCAAAAGATCCGAACAAGGAAGCGGAGGGGATGGAAATGGTTCCTCCCCCTTGCACCGATGTTGGTGTTTGCATAGTCGCAGCACTCGTAGAAGCCATGCTTCAAGTAGTGATCATAAATGGTAAGCGCGTAGCGTAACCTGGACTCGCTGGTCTATGTGACGGAGTCCCAACGTATTGCAATACGTCTGGATAACTAGATGGTAGTTGAGAATTTGGAATCACCAGTGATTCTGAAAGTTCTTCTACCTCTACGTTATTCTCCGCTTGAAAGTGAACTCGAGAAAGGACTGGAGTGTCCCTCTCTTGCTCAGAAGTGCCAGGCCTTGCTTGGCCGCTAATATCCCCGAGAGGAGGATCAATCCCCGATGCGTCAACCGGCGTGGGACGGACCCCACCGGTAGTATCCCCTCTGCGCCTTCTTGGAGAAGGCTCTAAACTAGGTGACGAGAGACCACGAAGTCTTCGAGACCGTCTTGGAGACTGGTCAGCCACTTTGAATTTTTTGTTATAATCTAACTAAAGACTCAAAAAATTAAAAGCTAAGCCGACTAGGAGCACAGAGCACACACTATAAAGTTCCTAAAGATACAGCCAGTCAAACAACTTCCAAGTATTTCCGCTCCGGGTGATTAGGACCCAAAATACGAGAAAGTGAATCAAAGGGCCTTACGAAGATAGTTTGGGATGATGAGGGCCCAGTCCTATCAGCGAAGGTATCAGAGGAAGTTACGCTGACCTCCTAACAACAGCCTGTGCCGGTGCAAGCCCCCAAGCTTCGCAAGGGTGCCCTCCAGTAGTACTGTCGAGAGTGATACAACGTCGACCTCAGGTGCCATGGGATTCCCCTCTGCAGCCACCTATGCAGAGCCCTAGGAGAGGCAACTATGGGTACCAACTCGTCACAGAAGCCAGGCGGAACAGTCGTGAGGTAAGTTCGGACAAGTAGGAGAGGGGGTATCTCTCTTCCCTGTCTTCACAGACCCTCGTGCTTAACTCCCAGATCCGGAGCTTTCCTGGTCTTCCTAACGCTATTGGATTTACTCTCGTTAATTAGACTCTTATGTTTGACGTTTTATGTGGCCTTGGAGAGTTAACTCTCCACTCGCTTAATCCAAGGCCCTAAAATCCTAGACTTGTTGGTGTAATAACTAAAACAAAAAGTTCTAATGGATTTTAATTTAGCGCTTGATTTTATTAGGCTATTCTTTAAGTCACAAGGTAATGGAGATGAAACTTGTGGTGTTTTTATGGACACAAAAGAAATTAATAAAACTTAGCTACATGCACATGCACTTTTGTTTTCGATGAAGAGCAATTTCTATGAGGTTCAGAGGTACTTGTAATATAAACAAATTTTCTTTTTCTTTTCAGACTCCACACTCACAAAAACTAACAAAACTAAATATGCCTAAAAAGAGATGCAAATCTTACCCTAATGCAAGAACTATATGTGGATGCAAGATTCAAAGACTTCTAAAAACAAAGAAGGAAAGTTGCTGTTTTACCAAATTTTGTCTTGCCACTAAAATGCTTAGATAGAAGATGATGTGTTACCAATCATTTCGTCCA
Source organism: Pinus tabuliformis (assembly GCA_031772625.1). Classification (NCBI taxonomy): domain Eukaryota; kingdom Viridiplantae; phylum Streptophyta; class Pinopsida; order Pinales; family Pinaceae; genus Pinus; species Pinus tabuliformis. The sequence goes on along the minus strand of CM062810.1, from coordinate 660,057,872 downwards.
AACATTAAAAACAAGTTCTAAGATAAAAACAAAGCACTTTCACTTCGCAAAAAAGGAAATCAAATGAGAAGCAAGTTTAAGAAAGTGAAACTCAAAAACTTTCAAAAGATTTTCTTTCAATCAAACCAAAAAGTCTTTTTCAAAGGAAAGCTCTCAAAAAATACTGACACCAATGATTGATAAATGGGCAACCAAACACTTTTGTGAATCGACACCTTTCAAATGATGAAAACTCAACAAAAATAAATGTGTTTGAAATCGCTTTTGACAATCAAAAGCAGCAATGAAAGTCCCAAAAGATCAAAAGACAAGTTTCAAGAAAATGGTAACAAACAACTTTCTCGAAACGAAGGAGCAAGTGGTCACAAAAATGATTTCGTTAAGCAAACAAAAAGTGTCATGAAAGCAAAAATGGACACAAAGATTGAACCCAATCTTCCTACTCTGCCGAAACAGAGCAATCAAGATTCTTAAACAGAAATCTTGTGTGTCAAAAATCAATGACGCTTGCAATCAACGAAAACAAGACTAATACTCCTTATGACTAGAGAGAGTTCAGAACGAGATGCCCCCTGTCAAACAGAGAACTGTTACTGGAAAAGTGACTGCTTGACACTGACCCAAACCACCAGACAAACATTCAGCAAAAAGAAAATTTATAAATCTTGAAATTTATGTAATATACGCGCCTGCAATTAAGTGCAGAATGCGTGTACACGCGACTGTAACTAAGGAAACCTGCGTATACGCGGGTTCACTTAGTGCAACTTGCGTATATACGCTTCTGTAATCCAGGAAAAGAGCGTATCTGAAGTCTTTCAAGAAAAATAAAAAAAACACAGACTGAAAAACTGGAAAAGCTTGGAGTTCAAGAAAAGATCAGACAGTCAGAGCCAACAAACAGAGGGGCTGAGCCTTGATTGGCTTGAAGACTACCCAAACTAGGAACAACAAGAGTGTTGTCCCCAGCGGAGTCGCCAATTCTGGTTGAAGGGAATTTACCCCTAGGGTCCTTTGGGCTAAGACTCTACCAGACTGAAAATTGCTTATTCAAAGAAACACACACACACAACCATCATTTTTACTTTTAAGCAAATTCTAATGTTTAGGGTACGTACCTAAGGTCCTACGTTCGAGAAGGCCTTTAGGGTCCAAACCCTTCTTGGAGTTCCCTTCTTCTTCCTTTGACCTGCAAGACAAACAAATCAAAGAACACAATAGTACATGTACAAATACTTATGTATAAACCATCTTTATGCTATAAAGTTAGTTATAAAAATCTTTAAGTAACCACTTGCATAAGAATTCAAAACAAGAATCTCATAAGCATAAAGAAAGATTGTTTCGGGAACAAAGACATGTTTCTTTATATATAAAGGCAAATAAAGTACATATAATGGAAAGATATCACCTGAACACCTTCAACAGGCTCCAAGCAAAGCTTCCTCCCGGATTCGTTCCAGCCTCAAGCCTCCAACAAGAGCTCCTTCCAAGTCTTACTCAATGATGATATCAAGGATGAATGATCACCAATACACATGGAAACAAGGGTTTCCTATGAAAAATGGGGGAAGTGCAGAAAGCACCAAGGACTTCAGACCTGGTCTAAGGGAAAAATATCAACAGAATAATCTTGCTCTCTTCTCTCTCCCCTTGGCCTTCCCTTTGATGTATTTTTATACCCTCTCCAAAGTAGTTTTTTAGTTAGGATTTGGTTGGGAACAGTTGGGCCACGGGCACTAACAGGTGATCCAGCAGGTAAAAACCGCGATCTCTGCCCGCAAAAGAGGAATTTATTATTTTTTTTAAGTGTTTTAATAGATACACGCGGGTTGGGTATGACAGACCCGCGTGTACACGCGTTTAACTCAGGGCAATGTCGCGTATAGGGAATAAAACACTGTTTTTTAAATTTTTGGACCAGGTCTGGAAGGAGGGGTTGCCCTAGGCCATAAGTGCAGCATCACAAACCATAAGAGTGAGATTTGGAGCTATAACAACAAGGAATAAGAGGCATAAATTGGATAAGCCTTGGCTAGAAGTTCTCATTCAGGAGAGAGAACAACATTGCTTTTGTAGGTTGTGTTCAGAGCTAGAGAAAGAAATTGTCATAGTTTCTCAATTCTATTGATTAATACAAAGAGGCTTGATGGGTTTTTCCTAGTTGGGTTCCCCTAGAAATCATCGTGTACTTGTAAATTTTCTTGTTTCATGTCTATGCATGTGTCTCCAAATTGTGTTTTCCTTTCCACTGAATTGTAGAGTAGAATTGTGTCTCTTGTTTTTCAATTTGAAAAGTTGAGCAGTTGTAATTTCTATCAAATTTATATTGTGAGTGGGGTTTAATGAAATTTTTCTTAATTCTGAGCATGAGATCTCAATTGCACTTATTGGAACACTTGGTGAGGATGTGGGATGAAAATCTACAATTTGTTTGAGTTGGTTTCAATATCCTTACCATTGATGTGGAGTATAAATATTTTTTACTGAGCTCTCAAGAAAAGGAGCCTGACTTTTACTAGTCGGTTCAAGAAGAGATGGTGAAAATAATGATGAGTATATTTCTCAGTACTTTTCTACGGGAACAAGAAAAAAATAGCGGTAGAATTCCAATAAAAAATGTAATGGATTTTCCACTCAGAACTATTTTGTTCACCATAGCCCGCATATCACGAAGTGAAACTCCACATTTGGCTACCAAATCACAAATGTAATATGCATTGGAATGTATCGAGCCTACAATTTTCAACTAGTGTGAAGGGAAAGCAATAAACATGAATTATTAATTGACTAACTGGAAGATAGGTTGACTAAAGCAATTCAGTTATGGGTCCATTTTGGTGTCTTTTTTCCTAGAAAGGATGCCCTTGATATGTACACAACGTATAGAGGTGGATGATCATCCACTGTGAGTACCTTGCATGAGGAGATGGGTTGAGTTGTTGGCACACCATGGAGGGGGTCATATGTCCTCATTTGGTCTTGAATTTCAAATGGTTATAGAACCAACTATTCATGATTGAGGATTTTCATATGACAACATGAATTTCTGAGGAGATCGAGGTTTAACTTTTCCCGAGGGAGAGTGGTGGCATGCATCATGTGAAAAGGACTTTTGAAATATTTTATTTTTATGTATTTTTTTGTTTTATTTTATTTTTATCATGTTAAGAGTAGGGAAAATTTTAAGGATGGAAATTTATCTTAAAGTTTAGAAACCTTAGCGAATCTCACTATTTTCTAATATGAATTCTGTAAAATGCTTGTTGATATCCTTGTAAGCATATTCAAATTTCCAATGATTTTGTATATAGTCTTTATAAAATTTTGGCAATATCAAAGGTAAAATATTTTTTACACTATAAAATTTGGGCGAATAGTTTTTAGAAAAAATGGAAATTGGCGAATCAATTTCTTGGAAAAATCATGGAAAATTAGCCCACCTACGAATATTAACCCCCAAAATTTTCCTCCTTTAAGAGTAATACAATTTTTACATGCATATATTGGATCGATTTGGCTAGCTAGGATGTCACCAATCCATAGGTGGGGTCAACAGGATTCATTAGGTGATTATGACCATGAAGCAACATAGGAGCTCTAAGAGGTGAAACAAAACCTTAAGGGTCTTACTCAAAGTATAGAAGATATGGATGATCTATACACCTACTTATGAGTTTGTGAGTTTACATGGTATATGTCTTGTTCATACAACTAATAATATTTCAGAGTATAGGCGAGTGTCATAAATTGTTGGAAACAATGTTAATACCGAGAGGGGGGTGAATCAATATTAACACTAATTTTAACTTGTTATGCCAATTTATTTTTCATTCAATCTTGGCATCCATTATATGATAGAAAATTTTAACCAACCATAAAAACAACCATATAAATCAAAATAATCATATACATCATGAACAAAAAACACGTGAGACACAGAAGTTTTATGTGGAACCCCTTTCGAGAAAAAACCATCAAACCTTGTTGTTGTTATTGACGTAAAATAAGAGCACCTACTCTATTACATCAATATTTTTGTGAGCCACCACTCATAGGAAGCACCAACTCCCTCATTTTACAGACACCAGTCCAGCTTACTAGAAGCACCATGTGAAACACCAACTTGTTGTGGCCACCAACAACCCCCCTCTTTGTTTGGTATTAGCGATAACACCAAGCAAATGGGGACCCTTAATAAAAAATCCAAAAAAAAAAACATTTTATCAAAATTTTTGTATTTTAACTCCCTAAAGTTGTATCGCATCGCGAGAAGAGAGTGAAACATTTTCCTATGCGCACAATAAGCTGCGAAGAAGCGACGCGAAATTCATCGCATCGCATATATTATGAAGCACTCTTAAATGAAAAACTTAAGGAATCTCCGACGGCCGATATGCGACGTCGCACATCGCAACATCGCATAAGCATCACAAAATGATTGGATGACTAAGCGTAATTTGCGATTCGCGATCTGCGATATTGCGATCTGCGATGTTGCGATCTGCGATGTATGCGATCATCAATTCCTGCGATGACACATCTTGATGACGCAATCCTCGATACTGCAATGCGAGTCGAGTAAATCACCCATCGTAAAATTTCCTCGACACAGTATTCAAGGAAAGCTGTCTGTAGACCAAAATTGGGCGCGCGCCTTAAAAGAAATTAATGATTGTACGCCAAAGTATCCAAGAAGGATTGTGTTGTGTTTTTCGAAGAGTTAGTTCATTATGGGTGTCATGATTATGCATTCATTAGAGCTTAAATCTTTCATGTCAATCTTTTCATCATTACTCTTTTCCTTTGCGTAAACTGTAAGACAGCAAATAACATAACGCAATGTGCAGGAAACATCTAAGGAAAAGGGGAAAGCGTCAATACTCGGAGAACAGAGAAGAGATGCCTTCACAAACGGATGCCGCATGCAATAGGACCACAAATTCCAGAGTATCACTCAACAGATATTGATGTCAATAGGCTATCCAAAACTCAGAGTCAAAGGCGCACAAAAGCAACATGTTTACAAAATATCTTGAAGCTTAGACTGGGTAAAGCAAAAAAGAAACGGGTGCTATAGAAGGAAAACGCACCAGAAAAGCCTGGAACAAAGAACGGAGGCCGTTTTCAATACAGAAAATTGTTCAGAGAGCAAAGTCCCTAACTTATTCAGTCATTCGCAAGGCCGGAAATCGAAATAGCAAAAGCAGAATTAGTTTGAGAGAAATTTGGGTTATTACCAAGTATACACACAGTGAATACACCAAGCCAGAGGAAGATTTTCGAAAATATCTTCTAGTTTGCCAGAAAGTGGTGCCAACGCTTGTTATTTCTATTTTCGTAGCTCAAGCGAAAGGAGAAGACGACCAACCGACTCTTCCCAGGCGAATGTTGCATTGCTTACAGCACTAAGGAGCAAATACAGAAACGGTTAGAAATTAGATTCAATTTTTAGAAATAAATTTGCTTTAGTAGAAGGGCGGTCATTTAAAATCATGTCCTAAATTTATGTAATTAAGATTAATTAGTTAGCATTATTTAGACCCTTCTCAGGCATTTGGAGAAGGGTCCAGAAATTTGTCAAAAAACTTGTCCTCAGAACATGCACTTTTGTGCCCTTGGAGGGGGTTTTTGATGAATGGATGGATCGAGATTTATCAATGTTTGCATTTGATGTCTGCTACTGATGTTGCACTTTTGTACTCTTAGTAGATGTTAGAAAAAGTAGAGATAAATCGTTGTTGCTTGAAGCTTATGAGTGGAACCAGTCATAAATGGTACTTTTATCTCTTGACCAATTTCTGCTTATATTCTTAAAGTGATATGCAGTTTTCAGTTGTTTATATGTTAATGCATGAATGTGTGGGTTACCATTTCGCACTTCTGTACGGTGGAGTCATTTATTTGTGTTTGATATATGAATAACTTATTATGCGATATGCCGTTCACAACTGTTTTGTTTAACTTTTTATGCAAAGTGGTTTATCTTAATTGATTTCTATTCTTGTGATAGCTGAATGATCTTTATTACCAGTTATTGTTCGAAATCTCTTTAGATCGCATAATAGAAGAAATACACCCCGGGTTAGCGTAGATTAGATGTGTTGTTTCTCATTAGATTACAATAACATAGAGTTAGTTTAGAAGTTTAAATTAAATTAGCTTTAAATACTCCTAGATCAGCATCATCCAACTCTACACACACACACACCCCTTAGATTGGTAAACTGGTCCCATTATCCCCAGTCGGACCCGCTATACCAAACGATAAGGAGCTGCCAACCAAGGTCTGGACCGGGTGGGTATCCCCCTTGTTGTCGACCCGATTTTCGGGGCTTCAACATATTTGGCGCTAGAAGGAGGGCCCGAACTATGAATGGCACCTAAATCAAAATCTAAATACCACTCTGAGAGTAAATCGCCCTCATCAACTCCCCCGACTTCCCCAGAACGTTTAAATCCAGAGTCAGAAGTCGCTCGAGTATCAACCACTGCTACATACCCTAATATTTCAGACCAATTTACCATTGAACCCCCTGAAGTTCAAACTCTAATTCACAAACTCCAGGGATTTTCTATTTTTAGACAGAGGTCTGATAAATCTCAAAGCAGCGTGACTTCGCAGTACAATCCTGCTCATCCCCTGACCAGATTAAAGAGTGAAAAAATTGGCATCCAGCCAACTGAATTCCCTCTCCCCACCAGGAAAAGAGCAAGGAAAACACCACCAGAGTCTGACAGTGAGACTCTTTCATCTACGTCGTCCATTTCAACTCCCTCACCGCGAAGTCAGCCACCCACATCTTCATTCCAAACCACTCATCCATCTTCCACAACCCCTCCTCTTCAATCATCAAAGATCATAATATCTTCATCTTCCCAGCATTAGGGATCATCCTTTGCACTTTCATTTACTAGCAGCTCAACGATGGCCCAGTCTCCATGGAACAATCCTGGGGCATTTTAATGCCTCCACCCCTGAGCCAAATACCGACCCATCCTGAGAAATGGCTACCCAAATTCAATCCAGAAGCAGGCATGCTAGCTGAAGAGCATATTAATAATTTCATGCTTTCTGTCAATCTCAACGGAGTTACGAGGATGCCTTCGTCTGGCTTTTTCCCTATACAATGCAAGGAACAGCTGGGTCATGGTACTTTTCATTACCTTCCGGGTCTATCACAAGTTGGCACATTTTTCAAAGTCAATTCCTTACCAAGTTTGGTGATGACAGATCAACGGCGACATTAATCAATGACCTATCCAATCTTAAAGCCAAGGCTAGAGAACCCATCAAAGATTTCAATTTACGGTTCAATAAAATCCTCAACAAAATTCCCGCTGCTTCCCAACCCAACGAAGAAGTAAGATGTGAATGGTATATTACGGCCTTACCATCAAACTTGGCAATCTTCATGGATAGGGAAAATAAGACAACCTTAGTTGAAAACTTGACAGAGGCGATAGTAGTAGAGAAACGCGTAGTAGCCCTGGAAAAAAGATCTGCGATAGAGGAACGAAAATCTAAGAAAGTCTCCTTCAAGGAAGACCCCAAGAAGAAACAAACGAAAGACCCTTTCGATTTGGAAGGATTACAAAAAGTGTTAAAAACCATGTCCAATGAGATGATTGACATAAAAAAACAAGTAGCAGAAACTTCTTCAAAAAAGCCCTACAGAGCTTTTAAAAGAAGTCCTTCAATGGATGTGAAACCACCCAATGCTATCTCAAACGTCGAATCTGAAGAAGAGGAAGAAGAAGAGAATACCACTGAAGGGCAGACTGATGACGAAGAATTTGTGGAACTACAAGGAATGTGGGATTTCATCCTCCCGCAAGAAGAAGATCAAGAAGAATTTCCGGTTAGCACACGAAGCAAAAATCAACTTGATCCTCCCCAAACTACCCCTACGCAGAAGGGCACAAGCCCTGCAGCAAAAGATAAAGTCGCAACAAAGAAAACGACCACTAAAGCGACTCAATCTAGCCCAGTCCAATCAGATCAAACACCTCCATCAAGAACACTGATTGTGTCGGATGAAATGGAGTACAATATTATTGATGACATGAAAAAGACCAGGGCTAATATCACTCTTTATGAATTGAGCAAATTGAAACATCAACAGAAGATAATGATGAAAGAATTACATGCCGTGCCTACTACATCTTTGCCTACAGCTGTAGCTTCCCACAACATGGGAAGACCTCCAACCAACACGATCAATAAAGTTGACCCAAATGACATCGCCTTGATTGGAGGAAGATCAAGGTCTCACACTCCCCCTTTTCTTCTCACTTATGAAATTTTCAATAAAAATGTGCACAATTGTTTGGTAGATTCTAGTGCTTCAACGACTATTTTACCCAGATCAATATGTGCCAAGTTGAATGTTCAACCACAAAAATCCGCAGTGCGCATAGTTCAGCTTGATCGATCTCAAGTCGAAGGGATTGGTGAACTTAATCAAGTGACCATAAGATTGTCGTCTAACCCGAAGGTGTGTCAGGTTATTGACATTCTAGTAGCTGATATCCCAAAATTCTATGGCTTGATTCTTAGCAGGGATTGGTCCGAAAAACTCCATGGATACTTCTCAACCGATTGGTCACACATGTGGTTACCCTACAATGGTAAACCGAATCAAATAAAGGATGAACGAGAGTTACACTAGAAGTACATAGTAACGGAATTGGAAGGAGAAAATGAAGCAATAGCATACAACAACAGTATCATAGGCAATTACTCGGTAGATTCTTTCCTCGACAATTTCAATGGTCATACCTCACCTTAGAAAATTTAGTTTTGTCCCAAGTTGAAAATTTTTCCCAAACTGATAATTCAAAGTGTGTTAAATTTTTAGATAAACCTGTAAATACATCTTTGTTTTGGAAATTATATTTTGATGGTTCTAAATCTAACGAGGGAGCAGGAGCAGGATGCGTTCTGATTAGCCCAGAAAGAAATAAGACCATGCTTACGTGTAGACTTGAATTCGATTGCACAAATAATACAGCGGAATACGAGGCCTTGGTGCAAGGCCTATACAAAGCAATCGGGTTGAACGTTAAGTACCTTCAAGTCTTCGGAGACTCTAAGATTGTCATCAAACAGGTACGTAACACCATACATTGCCTATCAGGTCATTTGAAACACTATCAATCTTTAGTACAAGATCTGACTGCACATTTCATAACATTCAATATTTCGTCAATCCCAAGACTCCAAAATGCGAGCGTAGACCTGTTAGCTAATGTAGCCTCTAGACTTATTCCCTCTGAAGATTTTAGTCCTGATAGATTCTCAATAGAATTAATCTTTAGACCGTCCATCCCTGACAACATTACAAACTGAAGAGTATTCAATGACGATCCTGACATTGTAAATTTCCTCACTTCTGAAGGATCCTACTCCAATCAAATAATTGACGAAGACCATCATGATCGACAAATACAACAAAATAGCACTGATAATGCTATACCTAAATCGGTGGTTAAGTTAGAAGACTTATATGATTTGAAAAGTCGGTTTAAAATGTCTACCAATTCTAAGCTCTACAGTTCGACTCTGAACTACGAATTAGTAAACCTAGGAACCGATGATAAACCACAAAACGTTAATCTAGGCCACGGCCTAGCCCCTGAAGAAAAATTAGCGTATATCCGTCTTTTGAGACAATACAAAAATGTTTTTGCCTGGAATTAAGATGAGTTGAAGACATACGACACTTCTATCGTTCAACATACTATCCCTATGATTGACAATGAAAAACCTATCCAACAGAAACTCAGAAAAATCCACCCCAATTTAGAAAATCAGATAAAAACTGAGCTAAATAAGTTATTGAGAGCCAGAATAATTTTCCCCGTTAGACATTCTAGATGGGTCTCCAATATGGTACCCATTAGAAAGGAAAGCGGAGATATTAGAATCTGTATCGATTTTCGGAATCTCAACAAAGCCTGTCAAAAAGACAATTTTCCCCTCCCATCTATGGAGCAGATATTACAGGCAGTAGCAGGCTCAGAATTAATGTCTTTTTTGGATGGATTTTCAGGATACAATCAAGTGCTGGTACATCCCGATGATCAGTTAAAAACCACATTCCGAACTAAATGGGGCACATACGCATATCGGAAGATGCCATTTGGTTTGATCAATGTCGGTGCCACATTTCAGAGAGCCATGGACATCGCATTCAAAGGTTTAGTCAATAAATTTGTAGTGATTTACCTGGATGATATAACAGTGTACTCCAAGAAGCGAAGCGACCATCTCAAAGACTTGAAACAAATATTTCAACGATGTTTAAGGTATGGGATTTCACTTAACCCAAAGAAATCTTTTTTCGCATTAAGTGAAGGAAAACTTCTAGGATTCATAGTGTCAAAATCTGGTATTCACATTGAGCCTGACAGAATCCAAGAAATTTCTGAAATATCCATGCCTCATAACAAAAAATCCATGCAATCTTTCCTTGGTCAAATCAATTTTGTGAAGAGATTTGTCCGAGATTTTTCACGTATTGTTTCTCCTTTGCAAAACATGATTAAAAAGAATTCAAATTTTAAATGGGGTCAAGATGAACATGAAGCATTCAACCTAATCAAACAAGCTATCATTAACGCTCCATCTTTAGCAACCCCGAATTTTTCAGAATCTTTTATCTTATACACATTTGCCTCAGAGAAATCATATGCCGCGATTCTAACTCAAGCAAATCAAGAGAAAGCGGAAGCTCCAATCGCATTTTTTAGCTCGAATTTACAAGGTGCTGAACTCAACTATTCAGACGTGGAGAAACAGGCATATGCTGTTTTCAAAGCGAGCAAATCTTTCAGACCTTTCTTACTTAAAGCCCATACTAAGGTCATAGTACCGTTTCCAGCGGTAAGAAATCTTCTAATACAGAAGGATGTGGGTGAAAAAAGAGCAAATTGGATCACCGCTTTACAAGAATATGATCTTGAGATCAAACCAGCAAACATTGTAAGAGGTCAAGGCTTATGCAAAATGTTGGTTGGAGCATCGCAAATTCCTGAGAATTCATCTGAAGAGGTACATACATATGAGGTAAGCCTAAACGATGCAGAATCATTATATGCTGACATCATTTATTATCTTAAGAATGGGTATGCTCCATCACACCTGGATCACACCAAGAAAAGAGCTCTGAGATTGAAAGCTAAGAATACCAGTTCATAAATGATGTTCTGTTCAAAAGGAATTATGATTCTGTGCTTCTTAGGTGTCTTGAGAAAACTGAAGCCGAAAAGGTTTTGCAGGAACTCCACGATGGACCAGCGGGCGGACACTATGCTGGAGATGCTACTGCACATAAAATCTTACGTGCAGGATATTATTGGCCCACGCTGTTCAAAGACTCACATAGTTACGTGAGGAAATGCCAAGTCTGCCAGACTGCTGCAGGGAAACAAAAGAAACCGTCCATGCCACTACAGCCGGTAAACATCAAGCAACCATTCAGTCAGTGGGGTTTGGACATAATAGGTGAGATTGTTCCTCACTCTTCTAAGCAGCATAGGTACATCCTCACAGTGACAGATTATTTTACTAAATGGGTAGAAGCAGTTCCTCTCAAGACAGCTAATTCTGAAAACATTAATGAATTCATAGATCAATTTATAATCACTAGGTTTGGATTACCAACGGCCTTAATGTTTGATAATGCCTCATACTTTTCTGGAAATAGAATGACTGAGTTTGCACTTAAAAGAGGGTTCAAACTGAAATATTCGGCCAACTACTATCCGTAAGGTAATGGATTGGCTGAATCGACAAATAAAAACCTGATCAGGATTATTAAAAGAACAGTTGACCAGAACCAAAAGAATTGGCACAAAGCGTTGGTAAATGCTTTATGGGCAGATAGAATAACGAAGAAAGCTTCAATCGACACTTCTCCCTTTAATTTAGTTTATGGGAAAGAAGTGATTCTTCCAACTCACTTAGTCATCCCCTCTTTGTCTTTAGTACAACACATCGATGAGGTATCTACTTCCTCCATACAACTAAGACAAATGGAAATAATTAAATTAGAAGAACGACGAGAACAAGCTAAGAAAACCCATGCTCATCACCAAGCGCTGATAAAATCCTCTTTTGACTCAAGCATAATGACCAGAAAGAATTTTCAGATGGGATATTTAGTTTTGAAATGGGATAAGGCTCATGAAGAAAAGGGCAAACATACAAAATTTCAGAAAATGCGGCTTGGTCCTTTTCAGATTGTAGAAGTCATAGGCCCATCAACATTTGTGTTGCAGGATTTAGCAGGTAGAAGGGATTCTTTGCCTGTTAACGGACAGATCCTTAAAATATATTTTCCATAGAAGATCACTCTTCTATTTTGTAGGATAGTTTTAGTTTTTATTTGTTTTTCTCTTTCTTATAAATAAAACCAGTTGTAGATGGTTACTAAAGAGGTTCATGAAAAAGACACCAATTCTCTATCAAATTTTGAGCTTTTTCGCTTGTACAAGTAGCAAAATTTTTCGAAAAATCTGATCTTTATTATTGACAGGTAGAGTTAACTTTAGCCTAGATATGATACTAGTTTCAACTTCAAAAAATTTGATGAAAGCAACCTTTGGTAAAAAATTGTTTTATATCAGCACAATGAAAGGTATCAATAATAAAATAAATATTCTCTGTAAAACAGCTGTTTTCAAACTCTATTATTGTCGTCCAGAGCTTTCTTAAGGAAAAACAATGACTTCCTCCCTGCTAAAGGAAATCAAAGCATTCAGAGGAACAATCCGAGAAAACACTATATCTCAAAGAATAAGAGGTCCCATCACGAGCCGGCTTATCATGATCACAGATATTATAACTTGCTGACTTTGCCAATACTGTCCACCAAAACAGGGCAACGACTCAAGATTGTTGCAATCAAAAGACAAGGGGTCTCATCACGAGCCAGCTTGTTCAGCAAAAGTGTAAATCAAGTGAATGACTGTGTCATAATTTGGCCACCAAACCAAGACATTGTTCTTTAGAGAATAAAAAAGGAAAAAGTGTCAAAAGGGGTTTTTCTCTGAAAAGTTGTAAATAGCCTTAAGCAGGATAAAGGATCATTGCTGGGTAACAGGTAACCCTGTCGAGGCTATGGACGCTTGCGGGTAGCAGAGGCTCTACCTACGACAAATGAGCATATTTTAAAAGCCAGCACACAGAGAAGACCTTATTTTATCTTTAAAAGACCAAGTAATGTCTGGTGTGAATACAAGGACTAAGCCTGAGGAAACAAACAATTGGAATATGAAAAAGTTGAGACAAAATGTCATTGATAGGATAAGGCGTAATGTACTTTATCTGTCCATAACAAAATTTAGACATATGAAAATTTTTCTGCTTCGGAAGTTAAAATTCAATAGAAAAGCAGAGATAACTGGTTCTTCACAGTGAATCGCCATTTTTGTGGCCACCAACAACCCCCCTCTTCGTTTGATATTAGCGATAACACCAAGAAAATGGGGACCCTTAATAAAAAATCCAAAAAAAAAACATTTTATCAAAATTTTTGTATTTTAACTCCCTAAAGCTGTATCGCATCGCGAGAAGAGAGTGAAACGTTTTCCTATGCGCACAATAAGCTGCGAAGAAGCGACGCAAAATTCATCGCATCGCATATATTATGAAGCACTCTTAAATGAAAAACTTAAGGAATCTCCAACGGCCGATATGCGACGTCGCACATCGCAACATCGCATAAGCATCACAAAATGATTGGATGACTAAGCGTAATTTGCGATTCGCGATCTGCGATATTGCGATCTGCGATGTTGCGATCTGCGATGTATGCGATCATCAATTCCTGCGATGACACATCTTGATGACGCAATCCTCGATACTGCGATGCGAGTCGAGTAAATCACCCATCGCAAAATTTCCTCGACACAGTATTCAAGGAAAGCTGTCTGTAGACCAAAATTGGGCGCGCGCCTTAAAAGAAATTAATGATTGTACGCCAAAGTATCCAAGAAGGATTGTGTTGTGTTTTTCGAAGAGTTAGTTCATTATGGGTGTCATGATTATGCATTCATTAGAGCTTAAAGCTTTCATGTCAATCTTTTCATCATTACTCTTTTCCTTTGCGTAAACTGTAAGACAGCAAATAACATAACGCAATGTGCAGGAAACATCTAAGGAAAAGGGGAAAGCGTCAATACTCGGAGAACAGAGAAGAGATGCCTTCACAAACGGATGCCGCATGCAATAGGACCACAAATTCCAGAGTATCACTCAACAGATATTGATGTCAATAGGCTATCCAAAACTCAGAGTCAAAGGCGCACAAAAGCAACATGTTTACAAAAGATCTTGAAGCTTAGACTGGGTAAAGCAAAAAATAAACGGGTGCTATAGAAGGAAAACGCACCAGAAAAGCCTGGAACAAAGAACGGAGGCCGTTTTCAATACAGAAAATTGTTCAGAGAGCAAAGTCCCTAACTTATTCAGTCATTCGCAAGGCCGGAAATCGAAATAGCAAAAGCAGAATTAGTTTGAGAGAAATTTGGGTTATTACCAAGTATACACACAGTGAATACACCAAGCCAGAGGAAGATTTTCGAAAATATCTTCTAGTTTGCCAGAAAGCGGTGTCAGCGCTTGTTATTTCTATTTTCGTAGCTAAAGCGAAAGGAGAAGACGACCAACCGACTCTTCCCAGGCGAATGTTGCATTGCTTACAGCACTAAGGAGCAAATACAGAAACGGTTAGAAATTAGATTCAATTTTTAGAAATAAATTTGCTTTAGTAGAAGGGCGGTCATTTAAAACCGTGTCCTAAATTTATGTAATTAAGATTAATTAGTTAGCAGTATTTAGACCCTTCTCAGGCATTTAGAGAAGGGTCCAGAAATTTGTCAAAAAACTTGTCCTCAGAACATGCACTTTTGCACCCTCGGAGGGGGTTTTTGATGAATGGATGGATTGAGATTTATCAATGTTTGCATTTGATGTCTGCTACTGATGTTGCACTTTGTACTCTTAGTAGATGTTAGAACAAGTAGAGATAAATTGTTGTTGCTTGAAGCTTATGAGTGGAACCAGTCATAAATGGTACTTTTATCTCTTGACCAATTTCTGCTTATATTCTTAAAGTGATATGCAGTTTTCAGTTGTTTATATGTTAATGCATGAATGTGTGGGTTACCATTTCGCACTTCTGTACGGTGGAGTCATTTATTTGTGTTTGATATATGAATAACTTATTATGTGATATGCTGTTCACAACTGTTTTGTTTAACTTTTTATGCAAAGTGGTTTATCTTAATTGATTTCTATTCTTGTGATAGCTGAATGATCTTTATTACCAGTTATTGTTCTCTTTAGATCACATAATAGAAGAAATACACCCCGGGTTAGCGTAGATTAGATGTGTTGTTTCTCATTAGATTACAATAGCATAGAGTTAGTTTAGAAGTTTGAATTAAATTAGCTTTAAATACTCCTAGATCAGCATCATCCAACTCTACACACACACACACCCCTTAGATTGGGAAACTGGTCCCATTATCCCCAGTTGGACCCGCTATACCAAACGGATAAGGAGCTTCCAACCAAGGTCCGGACTGGGTAGGTATCCCCCTTATTGTCGACCCGATTTTCGGGGCTTCAACACAACTTCATGGATTTTTTGCAAGCAACAACTTGTAACTCCTTGGATTTACGCAAGTACCAACTTGCAAGAGGCACCAACCACCAATCCTTCTCAAGAACCCACTAGAGATGGAAGCACAAACTTCCTATATGCAATCTTCAACCCACACTCAGAAGAAACTCAATGTTCATTGTAATTGGCGGAAACTCTAACTAATCTCAACTTTGTCCTCTGTAGCAACCTACTATTTTTCTCAATAGTAGTCACTCATCGTAGATCTATCAACATATTTTCCCACTCTACAGCAACTCACTCACCTGGGATCTCTACTCACAACCCTCTTCTCTCAACACATATAGTAAGCATTCGACCTTTCACACAACACACATGCTCTCTCTCTCATGACCTCTCACAGTAGCACAACCTCTCTCTCTTAGGGTCTCTTTATCCTGCTTAGGCACTCTCAACCTTTCTCTGCAGACTAAGATTACTTAGACTTTCCTTAACAATGCGCTCACACTCACAAAGTTCTCCACACTTAGCTCATATGCCACTATGTTTCATTCCCCCCATTTCCCAAATGCACTCATGAGTTTTGTTCCTCTATTGCACTCTAGTTGATGTTGCCTTTTCTTCCCATCACTTTGTAATTCACTCTACTCGAGTGTACCTCTGTATGGCTTCTCCATCCTACTGTTGCATCTGAATTGAGCATTTTTGCCTCATTAACACCTGAGAATGGGTATCTGAGTACATCTCCATACTGAGAAATAAATCCTCAGTCCACCTACACACTCAATGGTGCTCTTCATGCTTATTCATGGCTCTCTGATCTTCAATGTTCCTCAGGATGGCTTCTCTACACTTCATTTAATTCATCGAATCATGTCTTAGCTCATGACAGGCCCAACATGTCATTATGTGTAATCATGGTCCTCTCTGTCATGGTCTCCTACCTTCAACAATCGACACTTGATACTCGCTATTTTCTCCTGTGACCAACCTCACTGTGCACACATTTACTCTATTGCCGACCCATTCATCCTTTAACAACTCTATGTTTCACTTTTAGAGCTCCACTCATCGTAAATTTTATTATGATGACCTTTCGAAATCACGAGCTTCTAGTTTTACCTTTAGCCCCTTTTTGTTAGCTCCTTCTTGTTTTACACCATAGGACCTAGAGTTGTTACCAGCAGCTTAATGCTTAGTTGCTAAGGCGTTTAGATCCTACCAGGGGCCTATTTTCCATTGTTGACTGCTCTCCACCGTTGGTTTCTTTAGTCTCCTCGACCAAGATCCACCACATCGAAGCTCCATGTATTGAGACTTCCTCTTAATTCAATTTCAAAGGAGTTTCAAAATTCCGACCTACAAAATACTCATAACACTTGGGTGTTAGACCTGATACTCACCCTCAGTTCTTTGAACTCCACAACCAAGTGTCGAAAGGACATTAGAGCCCCTGGTATCATAACTTTTCTTCAAATGTAATTATGAGGGAGTTACTAAAACTCCAACCTTTGAAGTTCCGACCTCTGAGATGAGTTCATGCTGATGTCATCAAATCCATGAAGCATCTCCTTAATGGTGACATGTGTCACCTATATTTTCCCTATTAGGCCACCTAATTTTTTCGAATCTGACTGCCATGTGTCCATAGTATAACTACATCATGTTGACGGCATCTGCCTCATCATCCCTTGAGGACCAATCAACTGCCACCATGTGTCTTGTCTTGAGGAGATAGAAAGGGTCCCTCAAATCTTTGGTTTTGTAGAAATTTCCTTTGTAATTATTATTCTTCGCATCCTCGATGCTTCTTAAAGAATTGCATTCATAAGAAATTATGCGGTTCCGAAAACCTGATGTTCCGAACATCCAAGGTTTTGCTTCCCTCATGCCATTTCGTGTTCCCTTTTTTTAAAATAAACTGTTGAGGTCCCAAGGCTCTGAGGTTCTAAAATGCTGCGATGTTTCCTATCTTGCCAAGGTTCCGACGTGCCCAAGCTACCAAAATTTGGTTACGATCTGAATCTCTATTTTATGAAGCCGCAACTACCACATGCTCATATATAACAATGACTAGTTCTGATATGACCTATGCTCTGAGGTTTCGATATGCCTTTTTGTGCCATCTACTTCGTCCTTCAATATGACCTGCTCAGTCCTACAAATATCAAGTCCCAATGCTCTACGCCTTCCGATATCAGGCCTTCCGAAATTCATCACTCTATGCTTTTTGATCCCGAGGTTCCAAATCTCTAAGGTTCTGATTTTCTGACCTCTGATATTTCACCTTCTGAATCTCCAAACTACCGAGCTGCTTCGATATTTTGGGTTGTGAAATCTCTTGGGTCCGAAATTCAGCATACCTTGGACTTAAGACCCTAACTTCGACACACAATAACTTTTGATACAGGAGACCATTTATGGACTTTCACATATCATTGGAAATTTATTTCAGAGCACTAAGCGTATATAACAAGAGTATATGAGCTGATATCTTTTGGATAAATCTCCCATAAAGTCTAGGACTCCCAACCACCATAGTCTTCTTTTTATGGCTTCTCTAGTAAGCCTACTACTATGGTGATTCTCTACCGCTGACTGCAAAAACCATAGGACTCCCCCTAATATTAACACATTAAGCACAAGCACATCAATTTTAACCAAATTACCATCTTAGTTAGGATAGGGAACATCAAATCCAACATTTGTTGCCACAAACTATCATACTAGTCTAGTTGACATTAATGCCAATACTCTTTCCAACTATGAAACAATACCAAATACCCAACACAACTCCCTAGCGTGATTTTTGACATCAATCCCAACACACTTGTAGCTACTATCCATCAAGACAATGCCAATTGTCCACCAATCTCCCCCTTTGGCATTGATGGAAACACCTCAACCTCGTCTTCACTTTGATGGCCACTTCACATGTTGCTTCCACACTTCTCCTAGCATAAGCCACCAATGGATTTCTCTCCTCTGCATAGGCCATCAAAACTTCTCCAATACTTCTCTCCCCCTTTGAGATCAATGGAAAAGGGCTAAAAGCTATTGTTTTCTTCTACATGCAATCATTAGCTATCAATGACCAAGGATCTAGATACTAATGTGCATTCTTCTCTACAGATTTCTCTTCAAGGATTTATCGTTGCTTCTGCTCTATAAACTGGACATTATGCGATATGCTCCCCTTGAACATATGCTTCCTCTGATTTTCTAGAACACCTTATGACTGAATGATGGTTCAATACTCCTCTTTCCAATTCATCTTTTGTATTAGTTTAAAGGAAATTGATACTAATTAAACTACTCATGGTATTGTTTTTGCTGCAAATACCAATCATTAGTGATGCATTTCAACTTACTCTTCACCGTGTCTATTGCTTCATCCTCTCTACTCACTTCTCCTAAGCATCTCAATCACTTTTTTTTCACTTGAGATCATACCCTAAAACATGGACCGTTGCTTAAACAATACCAATTTCACTAAGAAATCGATACATATTGGAAGTTGTACCAGGCAACCTCTTATAACACTTTCTCAAAAATAAATGTCCACTTACACACAAAGGCTACTCCATATGGACCTAGACCCTCAATTTTCATAGTGATACCAATTGAAGACTAAGGGACTTTAAAGTTTATGCCAATTGTGTTTCATGAAAACAAGGCTATTAGGGATGATCAAACTCACAACTTAAATGAAATAAGGGTATTTCACCCAATATGCAAAACTTTAATTTCCTAATCAATCTTTCTTCTTGAGGCTGATAATCATTTCTTGCTACTTCTTACTAAAGCAACTCCCCCTTATCCAATTCTCGCTAATCTCCTGTATTCTCTTCCTTGCATCTGCATGGGGACTAATCCTATGGACCTAACATAACTATGGGCTTCATGTCATTCCACACTTATGTTGTAGCCCATATTCTTTTCTCACAACATAAATTGTTGTTGTGTATTCCCCTAAACTCATGATGGTTGCACTTCTCCTTTCTCTTCAATGTTAATATATTTTAAATAAGAAAATATATTATTGTAATCAACATGGGGCTCAGACATGCCTTCATTATTCAGATGCATCTCACTTGTATGAGATTTTATGCCCACACCTAACTTATTTGGACTCCTTTGAGGCCATTCTCTTCTTTTAATGAAGAGAAACATAGGATCTACTCTCCTTGAGTATATCATCCTCCTTCTTCATTTAAAAATTCTTTGGTCGAGCCCTGATAGAAGCATTACTTTTCATCTTCTTCTTTTCCCATGTTTTGGATTTCTATTGGATGCGCATGGATAGAGGAAACTTCTCCTTCAATTCCTCTTTCTTAACCAAAATCTTCTTGCTACCTTTCTTCCTTACAAAGGGGTCCACCACAAGAGTAAGAGGATCATTCTTCCTGGTTTTATTTTGATATCTTCCTCCTCTTTTCAGCTTGATCATTCGAAACTGAGCGTTGAAGACAAATTTGTATTCCTCATCTCCATTGTTTCTTCTTGTATTCAAATCTCAAGTTTTTACATTTTCATGCAAATTCTAGGAAGCATTCCATTACTTCTCATATATGCAATGTACTCTCTTGTGCCCAAAATTGCTACAATTGTAGCATTAGATTGGGCTTAAGAATGGAGCAAAGGAATTAGTATCATTGACAACAATATTTTCAATTCTTCTTTCGCTACCAACATGCCTTCTCCTAGCCTCTTTACACATCCATGGGTTGCTGCTACCCAACACCTATTGTTTCCTTGCTTGTCATCTACAATCTATGGCTTTATGTCCAAAATTGTTGCAAGAAAAACAATAACCATGAAATTAATTTTGAGGAATGAAGATACCTATTCTTTGAGGGCTTTGTCCTTGAGGATGAAAGGACCTATGTTGTTTCTTAACGTGCCTTTCATGACAGTTTGTGTTGCTCCCTTGCACTCTTTCATGCAATTTTCTAGCTCTCTTTTGTTGCTTTACTTCTTGTTGTTTTCCTTCTTGTTGGAGTTCAACAACTTATATTCCTATGTTGTTGTTAGAACCTCGAGCTGATTTTTACTGGGAAGTTGACCCTTCATCCTTCGCAATCTTGGAGCTTGGTTTTTATTTAAATCCCAAACCAGCCTTGATGAGAGGAGATCTTTTCCTGACAAGCATCTCATCCATGAATTTCATGCTCTCCACACGCTTCTGATATTGAGGCAAATCTTTATTTGACTTTACTAAGTCATGTCTCAATGAGTCTACTTCACTTTGTAGTCTCTCACAGTAAGCTTCACTATCATTTAGCTAACTGGTTAACATGCTACTCAACCTACTAGCCTCTTCTTGTTGAGAATTTAGATCAAATATTGTTTTTCTCAAATTCTCATTCTCAAGCTCATACTCGTGCAACTTCTCCTTTTACTTGATATTTTCCTCTGATAGGTCCTTAATCTCCTTTAGAGCAGAGATCAACTTTTTTCTAAAATAGATCCTTTCATTCAGATCCTTCTCTTCGCTATCAGAGGTGCTAGCTGAGTCACCACAGAGATCTAAACCCATCTCTATTTCCATGGAGTTTTCCACAAGTCTGAGGTGTATTCCATCTTCACCACTTTCAGTGATACCCCTATTATCTTCACAAGATATACTCTCTTCTCCTTTAGAGGATCCCTCATTTTCTATTGCTACTAAAGTGGGTCTCTCTTCATTACTACTAGTAGATTTATGACAATATTTATCTTCAAGTGATTCACATGAACATCTAGATAATGAATGACCTATTTCTTTACATTCATCACAAATAGATAGTTACCTTCTAAGCAACATGGTCTCCCTTTTGAGACATCTTCATCATCAACCTTGGAGTGAAGATGAACAATCTCCTCACACGAAGAAATATCTTCAATATTTTGAGCATCTTTCCTTTTATATGCCTTCTCTTCTTATCACAATAAGCTACATGTTATGGTTCATTACTTGAGCAACAAGGTTCCTCAACCTCTTTTTGAGCCTCATGGATATCTCCTCCATACAACCATTGTAGTTTCTCCATCACTTCCTTTTTTGACTCATAATGCCTCACTTTATCATCATCTAGCTTAGATAGTCCTTTCATGATAATCTTCTGGGCTTCTTCATTTTACTCACTCTTTTCTCCATTCAATGCAAAGCTCCATACTTCAACATCCAAAGTCATTAAATAGGTTTCAATTATAACCTTCCAAAACACATACTTTGATCCATTTAAGAATGGAACACCTTCTGTTAGTGAAGTTTCATTAGCCATTGTTTCCCTTTGATCTACCTTCTAGCGATTAAGCTATTCTTGAAGGAACTTGGATCTGTTACCAATTTTTGGAAAAAATGTTAATATTGGGGGGGGGGGGGGGGTAAATCAATATTAATGCTAATTTTAACTTTTTATTCCAATTTATTTTTCATTCAAACTTGGCATCCATTATATGATAGAAACATTTAACCAACCATAACAACAACCATATATATCAACACAAGCATACACATCATGAGCAACAAACACATGAGTCACAGAGGTTTTACGTGGAAACCCTTCAAGAAAAAACCACCAAAGCTTGTTGTTGTTATTGATGTAAAATAGGAGCACCTACTTTATTGCATCAATCTATTTGTGAGCCACCACTCATAGGAAGCACCAACTCCCTCCTTTTGTAGACACCGGTCCAGCTTACTAGAAGCACCATGTGAAGGACCAACTTCATTTATTTGCTGCAAACACCAACTTGTAGCTCCTTAGATTTATGAAATCACCAACTTGTAGGAGGCACCAACTTCCAAGCCTTCTCAAGCACCCACTAGAGATGGAAGCACCAAATTCCTGTATGAAAGCTCCAACCCACACTCAAAAGAAACTCAATGTTCACTATAATTGGTAGCAACTCTTCTTGTTCTTAGCTCTATTCTCTGTCTTCTTCTAACTTTGCTCATTCTGTAGAAGCCTACTATTTTGTTCAATGGCAACCACTCACACAACTCTCTCAATAATTTTCCCACTCTATAGCAACTTACTCATCCAGGATCTCTGTTCACAACCCTCTGCTCTCAACACATACAATCAACACTGGACCTTTCACACAACACACAAGCTCTCTCTCGCATGACATCTCACAACAACACAATCTCTCTCTCTCTCTCAGGGTCTCTTTAATATGCTTAGGCACTCTCAACCTTTCTCTATAGACTAGGCTCACTCAACCTTTCCTCAGGAATGCACTGACACTCATATAGTTCTCCACACTTAGCACATAGGCCACTATGTTTTATTCCCCCCATTGCTCAATTGCACTCATGTGTTTTGTTCCTTTGCTACACTATAGTCGATGTTGCCTTTGCTACCCACACTTTGTCATTCACTCTGCCCGAGTGTACCTCTACATGCCTTCTACATCCTAATGTTTTTTCTAACATGACCACTACTACCTCATTAACCATTGAGAATGGGCATCTGAGTGCTTCTCCATACTAAGAAATAAATCCTCAGTCCACTTGCACATTCAATGAGGCTCCCCATGCTTATTCATGGTTCTCTGAGCTTGAATGTACCCTTGGATGGCTTCTCTACAATTCACTTAATTGATTGAGGCATGTCTCAGCTCATGACGAGCCCCAAAATTCAACCTGTTCAACCATGGTCCTCTTTGTCATGGTCTCTTGCCTACAACAGTCGCCATTAACTCTGTCGACCCTTGATAATTTCTATTTACTCCTGTGACCAACCTCACTATGTACACATTTACTCTGTTGTCGACCGATTCATCCTTTAACACCTTTGTTCTACACTCTTGGAGCTCCACTCACCGTATCTTTTATTATAATGACCTTTCGAAACCACGAGCTTCTGATTTTACCTTTAGCCCCTTTTCCTCAACTCCTTCTTGTTTTGCACCATGGGACCGGGAGATGTGACTAGCAGCTTAGCTCTTAAGTGCTAAGGAATTCATAATCTATCAGGGGTCTATCGTCCTTTATTGACTGCTCTCCACCCTTGGTTTCTTTAGTATCCTCAACCAAGCGCTACCACATTGGAGATCCATGTATCGAGACTTCCTCTTAATTCAATTTCGGAGGAGTTTTGAAATTCTAACCTTCGAAATACTCATAGCACTTGGGTTCTAGACCTGATCCCCATCCTTGATTATTTGAAATCCACGACCAAGTGCGAACACGACATTATAGCCCCTGGTATCAGAACTTTTCTTCAAATACAATTACGAGGGAGTTACGAAAACTCCAACCTCCAAAGTTTCGACCTCCAAGATGACATCATGTTGATGTCATCAACTCCACGTGGTATCTCCTTAGTGGTGACACATGTTACTTGGATTTTCCCTATTAGGCCACCCAAATTTTTCAAATTTGACTGCCACATGTCCATAGTAGAACCATGTCATGCTGACAACATTTGCCTCATCAACCCCTAAGGACCAATCAATTCTCCCCACGTGTCATGTCTTGAGGAGATAGAAACGACCCCTCAGATCTTTGGTTTTGCAACAATTTCCTTTGTAATTCTTATTCTTTACATCCCCGATGATTTTTAGAGAATTCCATTTATAAGAACATACAAGGTTCTGAAAACCTGATGTTCAAAACTTCCAAGGTTCTTCTTCCCTCATGCCATTTCGAGTCCCCTTTTTTTAAATAAACTACTGATGTCCCAAGTCTTTGAGGTTTTGAAATGCTACCAGGTGTCCTATCTTGTCGAAGTTCCGACATGTCCAAGCTACCGAAAATTGTCTCTGATATGGCCTATGCTTTGAGGTTTTGAAATAATTCTATGTGTCTTGCCTTTCCAAGGTTCCAACGTGCCCAAACTACCAAAAAATTGGATCTGATATGACTTATGTTTAGAGGCTCCAATAGGCCTTCCTGTTCCATCTACTCTGTCCTCTGATATGACCTACTCAATCCTTCCCATATCAGGTCTATCGGACCTTCTGAAATTCATCGCCCTATGTTTTGTGATCTCGAGGTTCCAAATCTATGAGTTTCCATTTTTCCAACCTCTAATATTTCTCCTTCCAAATTTTTTCCTACTACAATATTCACCCTTCTGATTTCCGAAATTCAATCTGCCTTGGACATTAAGACCCTACCTTCGGTAGTCAATAACTTTTGATTTAGGAGGCCATTTATGGACTTCCACATATCATTGGAAATATCTTTTAGAGCACTAACCAACATTCCTAATTCCAAGAGTACATGAGTTGGCGTCTTTGGCTAGAATCTCCTCCAAATTCTAAGACTCCTAACCACCATAATCTTCTTTTTATGGCTTCTCCAGTAAGCCTACTACTATGTTGTTTCTCTACCACAGACTGAAACAACCATAGCACTCCCCCTAAGTTTGACACATCAAGCACAAGCACATCAATTCTAGGCCAATTACCATCTTAGTTAGGATAGGGGACATCAAAGCCAACATCTGTTGCCACAAACTATCATATTGGTCCAGTCTAAATTACTGCCAACACCCTTGCCAACTGTCATACAATATAACCCGCCCAAGTCATCTCCCTAGCATGATTGTTGACATTAATGCCAACACGCTTGCAACTACTAGCCATCTAGACAATGTCAAATGTCCAACATAAATCACATTTTCATTATGTGAACCATCCTCTTAGACAAGAACCATTGCGATGGTACCTTCTAAAGCAACTAAGTATAAAAAGTAATCTTGATGGTAATTTGGGGGGTGTAGCAATGAAGTGTGGATTAACACATTTTTCAATGCATCAAGTGCTTTGTGTGTGGTATCATCCCAAATAAAGGGAAACCTTTTCTTTAAAAGTTGGCAAAAAACTTTAGTAAGATTAGTGTAATTAGGAAGGAAACAACATAAATTTTTTTCCTTCTCTTGCAAACTTTGGAGTTGGCATAAAGTAGAAGGAGGTGGTAGATTTAGAATAACCTCATCCTTCAAGGGATCAACTTGGATTCCTTTCTT
The DNA here is from genome assembly GCA_031772625.1 of Pinus tabuliformis. Classification (NCBI taxonomy): domain Eukaryota; kingdom Viridiplantae; phylum Streptophyta; class Pinopsida; order Pinales; family Pinaceae; genus Pinus; species Pinus tabuliformis. The sequence goes on along the minus strand of CM062810.1, from coordinate 660,032,272 downwards.
GGATAGGATGAAACCTAAAAGAAACTGGGATTCCACACAAAAAACACATTTATGCATATTCAATCAAATATTAAAATGTCGACAATGGAGGAAAATGGCTCATAAATGTGTCGGGTGATCTTGACGTTGCATAGAATGTGAATATAAATCGTCAAGATAGGGTTGTACAATATGCTTAATGTCATGAAACACATAGGCCATAGTTCATTGAAAAGTGGCGACAACATTCTTAATTTCAAAAGGAATCTTTCAATAAGCAAAGGTCCCCCAAGGACAAATAAAAGTGGTTTTGTGTTGATTCGATGGTAGTATATCAATCTAATTATAGCCGAAAAATCAATCCATGAAGGAGAAAATTTCACTAATAACACAATCATTGATAACCTTGTCGATAAAATGGGTTGGATAATTATCTTTAGGAGAAGGCTTTTTTATATCCCTATAATCAATACATAAGTGGATCATACCATGTTTCTTGTTGACTAGAACAATGAAACCCAATCGATCAGAGGTATAGGGTAAATAAAACTTGCTTTAAGCATTATTTCAAATTCAGCTTTGATAGTAGTGGGTTTTCATCGGTGAATCTTTTATCAAACATGATTAACATTAGGATGTGTCTTAATTTTGTGAACGACAATTTGTGTATCGATATTAGTAATTTCTTTGTAGGACCAAGAAAAATATCACATAAATATTTCAATAGGGTCGTAGAGGTTCGCAATTCTTTAGGAGAACATGAGGCACCTATATGAATGTTTTCCATGATCCCATATTTTATTGAGATATCAATCACTATGGCTACTAATATATTCCCTAAAAACCCTTCATATGTTGGCATTGTTGTCATTGATGCAAAAGGAGTAAAGGAGCAACAAGAAGTGTGGTCACCATATGTGTGTGAGAAGGTGATGTTCATAGAGATACATTGCTTGTTGACAACACTACAAAGGATAAACAAAGTATAATGGCACAGTTAATGTATGCATAGTTGAACATGTATTTTTGATGGCATGCTTGTGTTGATGCAAGTATTGTTATGCTTTGGAGGTGAAGGAGAACAACTTGTTAGACCTTGCTTTCATATGTTGTTATTACATGTTGATGATGTTGCATATATTTTTATGGAAAAGGAGCAACAATGTAAGATGGAAAAGGGTGTCATGGTTTTCTTGGAGTTCTTATGTTACACATCTGTGTTGGTTACATATGCTTGTTGGTTATTGATGAAAAAATATTGCAAAGTTTTTTGTGACGCAAGGAAAAGGAAAAGGTATAAGGCACAAAAAAAGGAAAATGCACGAAGAATATTGTTATGCTTGTGATGTTGTGATGTTATAGTTGTTGGTGTATTGCTAATGTATGTTACAAAGAATGTGGTTGCTATGCTTGTCGATTTAATCATTACATGTGGTTGAAAAAAATATTTGGTGAAGCATTTATTTTATTTTAATATTCAAAATATGAAAAGGTGTGAAATGAATGAGTAGAATGCAAATAGACAAGTCTTTTCACTTCATATTCATGTTTGGAATACCAAAAACCATCAAAGTTTATTTATAAAATATGTGAGGTTGGAAATTTGCATTTTTAGAGAGTTAGATAATGTGAGAGTTGAATGAGTCATTTTCCATTAGTTAATTGGAAAATATAGAGAAGATGTGAAGCAACTCTGAAGTGAAGAAGGAGAAAAAACTGAGATGGAGGTATGTAGATTTATACACCAAGTAAACCAACATATTATTTATTTTGTGTATCAGGGGATTTTAGTCTCCTTTCAATTTGTAGCTCGATAAAGAATAGGTTGGAGCCTATTGAGGTAGGATACTCCTATGTGTTGTAGCCTACAAAAGAATTGTGGGAGTCGGAGCTTCCTTGCAAGTTGAATTTTACAGAGTTGAGGTAGAATCCTCCTATAGGTTGGAGCCTATGGAAAATTAGATGTAATAAGCGATTAGGAGCTTCCCTTTGCATCATAAAAATAACAAATTCATTGCTTTCTCCCTTTATGGGTTTCCACTTATATCTAGTATTCACATGTGATGATCTTGTATTATGATTGTATGTTGTCATGAAAGTTGTTATGTTGAGATTTACATTTTATATGTTGTTTACATATTAAATATGTTGTTCGTAAGGATTCTACTCATTTAATATTTAATTTAACCATTGCAAAGTAATCAAAATCTAATGGTCATGAATGTACTAAACAAATTCACAACCCCCCCACCCCCCTCTTAGTTTAGTTATTTTTCCAGACATTGGTATCAGAGTCGGTTCCTTATGCAACAATCTAACAGCTGGAAGGTAGACCTGGTTGATTTTGGCTTATCATAGTGTACTTATGCTAAGTGAAAAAAAACTTTCATGAATGGAGAGATAAGGTAAAAATAGAACTAGTAGCTTATGGATTTGGTGTATGGAAGCTTGTTTGCGATGGATATAGTAAAGATGATTCCCCCTCTATTAAAGAAAAATAGTGGAATGTTAAGGCAAAATGGGAAATGTGTAGAAATATTCATAATAAGGATTTTGATACAGTAACAGATTTAAATTCTGCAAAATAAATATGGGATAGATTGTGGTTCATGCATGAAGGAGATACTAGTAGGTGTAATACAAAAAAGGAGAAGAGAAATAATAATAAGAAAAAGGCATCTAAAAAAGAAAGCGATCAATCAAATTAGACAGGTATTTTTCTAATGTTAATGTACATGATTCTCATGAAGAAAATATAGATGAATATCAAGCCAAGACTGACTCGGCCTTAGCTAAAATTAAAAAAAAACTTGCAAATGAGAGATGAGATCAAAAGAAGTTATTGCAGATCAAAAGAAGTTTTTAGTAGTAAACTGAAGGAGAGTGAAGAAAAATTATGAAAGATCAGAGGTTGAGATTATTTCAGCCAGAAGTGAAATAGATGAAAATAATAGACTGTATAAAAATATACAAGATGAGATTGTCTCCATGAAGAACTCAGATAAGAAAACCATTAAATAGAATACAACAATATCAAAATGTCCTACAGTAGAAGAAGCAAACAAAAACAAGAAGCAACATCAAAATCCAAAGAATGTGGTGAAAAAAAGGTTCTATACAAGAAGATCATTTTCTCCTGGAGATGAATTGAGCAAATTCGGAAGATCCCAAAGGAGATTCTTTACTCGAAAGATATCAAGTGTTTTTCTTGCCATGAACTTGGACATGTAGTAATAGAGTGTAAGAGAAGAAAACAAGTACTTAACAACAAAAGATGCAGCAAACAAGAAGGTTCCCTCAAGCAAGCAAATAGAGAAGACAACCATCACCAGGTACACAAATCATTTCTTTGGTTATTGTTAATTGAGTAATGGATTTGGACATAAATCATTTGAATGAAAAATGTATGCAAAGAAAAAATTGAACACAAGAATAAACACACCATTTTCTCCATTTCTTAGACATATAAGGTGTTATTTTTGTAACAATCTTGGCCACAAATCCAATGAATGCAAGTTGGTTTGTATCCTAATGAAGTTTAGACAGAAGATGGAGGTAAGTACAAATAGACCAAACAATGAGACAAAAGGAAAGGCAGACAACAAAAGGTGACCTACAAAAGTATGGAACAAAAAGAAAAAGGAGTAACCTCTGACTTCAAAGACAAAGTGAAGTCAGCGTAGTCTCATGGGGAGTTGCTAAAAAAATCAGATTTTGTCAGTGTTAGAGAAGTCGTTGTCAAATTTGAAGTCTCTATAATCATGCGAGCAACAACAAAATAAGAGTAGAATGATAGATAAGTCATTTTTTCCTCCTATATAGGTAGAAAAAAATGAGTTAGTTTGTCCTCGTGACTACCATTACTCAATTGAATAATTTCTTGGCTCATATTGAAGAGACAGAATAAAATAGAAGATCCTTGCACACAAGCAATTGAAATTTGAGAAGTTGGAAAAAGAAATCAGGAATGGTGGTATTTGGGAAGAAGGAGTCCTTCATAGAAAGCAACTATGATGCTTTCTAATCATTGTTTTGAAAGATACTTGAGCGGCAGGAGAGGAAAAGCATGAACTCACTATAATTTGTGTGGAAATAGTGAAAGTATTTATAATTTGGAGTATTTCTTTTGCAAGTTAAGGTACTCAATTGATATATAGACCTATGGGTGACAAAGTCAAAGTGAATGGAAATGAGAGTATGAATCATGAAGAGTTGGATGGGAAATTCAATTCTATGAGTATCCCTAATCATATTATCCTAGAAGCAAAAAAAAACTGGAATATTTAAGTCTCATGAACTAAAGAATTTGAACTTTATAGAGAGATTTACAGAGAAAAATAATCTGTTGGAGAATCAAAAAGTTCAAACACATAGGCCCTTGAAATTTTGGAGGGTACTAAGAGGGGAAATATATCTATGGTTCTTATTTCTACAACATTTATAACACTTTTTTTTTGTCTTTGCTCCTTCATTTATGGTACTATGCCTATTCAACATACATTATAGCCAAAAGGTAATATCTTTTTTATTTGGTCTTTGGATAGGCATGTGGCCACTATGGGTTGAGAAAATAAATGGATCAAAGATTATATTTGCTGGAGAACATGTTCCTACTAGGGAGCATGTTTTTTTTCTTGCAGACTGACATACATAAGTAGATTGTTTGTACATATGGGACCTTGCTTTGTGTAAAGGTCAGTTGGGTTACATTAAGTGCATCCTCAAGAGAAGTTTCCATAATGCACCAACTTTTGGTTGGGGTTTCCACATTCTTGAGTTCATTCTGGCTGAAATAAAATGGGAAGTAGATGAGCCAGTCATAGATTCAATGCTCTTAACATTCAAGGACCTACAAGATGCACTTTGGATTATTTTCTTCCCAGTGGGAACTGACTTCATAGAACACCAAGGAAGAAGGTAACAAGAATGAAAAATAATAATACAACTCATATGAAACGAGGAGAAGAAAGGGATCATATGTTTAAAATAAATTTAATTTTGTTGAGGGTGAGTGAAATATGCTAAATGAAATATTTCTATAAGACCATAAGGAAGGGAAGTGATATAAAAGATGCAAAACTGGAGAACTCTATTATTGTCCTCTATTAATAATGATCTTCCATATTACACAATACAAATAAGGATGGAAACTACAGGAATAAAGAAACTGCAAATTTCAAACACTAGTCACGCACATCATGAAGAACATAAAATCAAAATCCAGAGCATAAAATCAAGAAGACCTATGGGCACAACAAAACAAAGAGAAAATAGGTTTAAAATATTCATGTTAGTAACCTTGCAGCAACAACAATTGAAGTTGCTACATTTTCTCAACAATATAACGTTATCGGATGGGCACCAAGGAATTTAACCAGGCTGATTCAGATAATGCAAGTAGAAAATACATGTGAACATTTACTACTATTGTATAAGTAGAGATAAAAATGTAGGGATAAAACCATTGCAGAGATAAAACACAAGATGCAGAAAATGACGACCCAAAGGGACTTGAGCAACCAGGGGAGTTCATATATGTAAGACAACATGTATGAATAGAGTATCTAAGAAGATTGCTCAGGAAAAGGTAACACAAATAATATTATGTGATGGGGACGAAAAAGATGACAAATGACCGAGAGGCAGAGTAGTCAGGTAAGTAATCAAAACTTCAGAGAAATGCTAGAGGAATAATGACAAGTCAAAAACATTGGAATGACAATCATGCCAGGTTGACAGAGGAATGCTAGAGGTTGAATAAGTTATAATGCTAGAGGGTGACTAAGAAGCCAATTGGACATATCTTACATTATGAATGTGGTGCATTGTACGCCTAAAATGGTGTTGGTTGTGCGTTTTTGAAGGTTATTGAAGCAATGCCAATCAAATTTTATAAGGAAAAAGGATGTGCTAGAAGAATCTATGTGCTAATGCCAGGCCACTGCAAAATGACATATGATTACTTATTTCATTACATCGACCTCATATGCACAAGAAAAAGGAAATCTGAACATTTGTTATCACTTTGAATACATGTTGATCAAATTTTGTACATTTGAATAACACGACGCACCATATGTAGGTTGATACCACCGTGGCATATATTATACAACCGTTGGCAGGATTATATTATTCAAGTGCCACAATATATATAATTCCACTATGTTTTAATGCAATGATATATATTATACCACTGCCTTTATATTATTTGACAGTCTTATATATTGATGATTGTGTTAATGCACAACATTATAATGTTATGGTGCATTATAAATATCATCAACATTATATTGGTAGTGTTATACAGTGTGAGCATTATATTGGTAGCACATGCCTATTGGCAGTGTTATACAACGGTGTATTGGGAGTGTTATATAGTGGTGTATTGGAAGCGTAGCTTTACATGTTTATTATTACTCTGTTATATATATTATAAGGCGTTGATGTTATTGTTACATTATATATGGTATTGTTGTGTTATAAATTGGCATACATTGATACATTGATATATCCTTTCATACAATTTTTGTCGATGTCACATTATATATATTCATGTTAATTTTTCTTAGGGCTATATTCTTCTTTGTTGTTGATAATTGCATTTTTATACTTTTTATTATTTACATATGCATTCACCCCATAACATCGTCACATCGTTAGCAATTATGTAGAAAGAACAATATCATCAACAACACAACGGAACTATAAAAGGAACATGTTGTGGCCACCAACAACCCCCCTCCTTATTTAGTATTAGCAATAACACTATATAAGTGGGGACCCTTAGTCAAATTTTTTTAAAGAAATCAATTAGTGCTTATATGTCACTCCTTAATAAATATCGCATCGTGCCAAGAATGATAGGGAGTTTTCTTATGAGTCAAAATGATAAAATGCGAGATTGCAACGCGAACTCCATCGCATCGCATGCATTAATAAACACTCACGTTGGAAAACCTTAAAATCGTCGATATGCGATATCGCATATCGCATGTCCCAAAATCGCATAAAATGCACATAACAATTAAACGATTAAAGCGATCCACAATCTTGCCATATTGCGATCTGCGATCTTTGGGATGTTATGATCAAACAACCTTGCGATACAACAACACAATGAAATTGTGGTACTACGATACAGCGAAATGCAATACTGCGATGAAAATCGCAGAAACATTCCATCGCAGATTTTCCTGGCTCAATGTTCAAGAAAAAGTTTTTTTCATGAACCAAGAACTGGTTACGCGCTTTAATGATAATTAATGAATTACACGCCAGTTGTTAATAAAATATGGTTTTGTGTTATTCGAAGAGCCAGTTCACGACAGATGGCATGTTTTTCATATCCGTGGCATTTAAAACTTTCCTGTCATTATTTACTATCATTACTCTCTCCTCACTTGTGAACTGCAGGAACGAAGAACAAAAGTTACACAAAGCAATGTGCAGGAAGCTATGGGGAAAAAGGGTAGAGCTCCAATGTTCAAAGACAGAGAAAAGGCGCCCTTATAAACATATACCACATGCAACAGAGCCGCAGATTCACAAAATGCTGTTGAGCCATCCATTACAGATCTTTCATATACAGCCATGGTTAAATGGGTACTTAGCGATGCTGATATCAGAGACAGACAGTTTAATGCTCAGGGTCAAAAGCTCACAAGATCATTATTTTCACAAATTTTGAGCTTTATACCCGAGGAAGAGGAAGAGGCGCAAAAGGTGAAAAACACATCAGAGAAGCCCGGATCAAAGAACGGAGGAAATTTTTGATGCGCAATAGAAAATTTCTCGAGAAGGAAAGCCTCTAACTGCTCAGTCACCTGTAAGCCTGAAAGAAAGCAATGGTAAAAAATAAACCGGAAACAAAAAGCTAAAGAAAAGGCAGAAGCAATCCAAAGGGTTAACTAAGTACTTGAACTGGGATTATTATTGGGCATATGCGGTAAAGCCACATAGTCAGTGGATGACTCTCGAGTATATCATTGATTTTGTTGAGAAGATGGTGCCAACTCTTGCCAATTTTGTTTGCTTAGCTCAACCAAAATAGGAAGACAGTCAACCGACTCTACTCAAGAAAATATTGAATGCTTGCAACGTTAAGGAGCAAATGCAGAAATAGTTAGATATTAGATTTAATTTTTAGAAATAGTTTTGATTTATTTTTGCTTAGAAAAAGGGCGGTCATTTAAACCGCATCCTGAATCTTTGTAATTAAGTTATTTAGTTAGTAGTATTTAAACTCTTCTAAGGAATTTAGAGAAGGGTCCAGAAATTTATCAAAAACTTGTCCTCAGAACATACACTTTTGCACCCTCAGAGGAGGTTTTGATGAATGAATGGAACATGATTTGTTGATGTTTTCATTTGTTATCTGCTACTGATGTTGCACTTTTGTACTCTTAGTGGATGTTAGAGCAAAGAAAGATAAATCATTGTCGCTTGAAGCTCATGAGTAGGACTAGTTATAAATGGTACTTTTATCTCTTAACCATTTCTGCTTATGTGTTAAAGTGATATACAGTTTTAGTTGTTTATGTATTATTGCATGAATGCTTGAGTTATCATTTGGCACTTTTGTACGGTGATAGCTATTTATTTATTCTTAATGTATGAATAGCTCATTATGCGATATGTTTTTCACAACTGTTTCGTCTAACTTTTTATGCGAAGTGGTTCATCCTTATTGATTTCTTTTCTCATAATAGCTGAATGATCTTTATTACCAGTTGTTATTTGAAACCTTTTTAGATCGCATAATAGAAGAAGTACATCCCGGGTTAGTATAGACTTAGATGTTGTTGCTTATTAGATTACAATAACATAGCATTAGATTAAAGTTAGAATTAGAATATCTCAATTAGGAACTGTTAGATCAGGAACATCAAATTCTACACACACACACACTCATAGATTGGGAAACTGGTCCCATATCTCCAGTCGGACCCGCTATACCAAATGGATAAGGAGCTGCCAACCAAGGTCCGGACCGGGTGGGTATCCCCCTTGTTGTAGACCCGATTTTCGGGGCTTCAACATATTTTGCGCTAGAAGGAGGGCCTGAAATATGAATGGCAAGTAAATCTAAATCTGAATACCATTCTGAGAGTAAATCGCCCTCACCATCTCCCCCGACTTCTCCATTACACTTAAATCCAGAGTTAGAAGTCGCTGGAGTATCAACCGCTGCTACAAACCCTGACATTTCAGAACAATCTACCATTGAACCTCCTGAAGTTGAATCTCTAATTCACAAACTTCAACGATTTTCTATTTCTCCTCAAAGGTCTGATAAATCTCAAGCGAGCATGACTTCGCAATATAACCCTGCTCATCCCTTGACCAGATTAAAGAGTGAAAAGTTTGGTGTTCAACCCACCGAATTACCTCTTCCCACAAGGAAAAGAGCAAGGAAATCACCTAAGGAGTCCGATAGCGAGACTCTTTCATCATCATCATCCATCTCAACGTCTTCACCCCGAAGTCAACCATCCACTCCGCCACTTCAGATCATTGTCCATCCATCCACTAGAACCCCCACAACTCTTCCTCAATCATCTGCAATCGTAGTATCCTCATCTTCCCAACCTCAGGGATCATCTTCTGCACATTCCTCTATTAGTAGTTCAGCAATGGCCCAGTCTGATCCAGGTGGATATTCGTGGCCACCTGCCAAGTCCACCTGGACCCCCACCATTGTCTTTCTCAGCATTTGCAGTTTCCTTAATTGTAGCACAACTTACTATTTTTAGCAGTTTTTCGGGTCCTGAACTTCCGGAGCCGTTTTGAGGCCCTAAACGACGTTTTTTGGTGAATCCGGGGGTAACAATGGTTCATGGAATGGACCGATGTTGCCCGTTCCAACAATGATAGTGCTCGAATAGATCTTTCTAACGAGCTATTGTATGCGTCAAACGGAGATCATATGCCAAAGTTACGACCCCGGGAAGTTGATGTACCAATTTACCCCAAACAGGGCCCACAGTTTGGCGTTTCATCTCCTAGGTTAGGTTTTGGAATGTTAAGGGTTTTCCATTGTTTCTCAACAATAAATAGGCCTTCGAGCCTCATTGTAAGACAGTTCAGAGGCATGTAGCCATCACATCTCTTCTCAGAGATAAGCTACCATCGCCCTAGCTGGTTTATTTCCATTTCTGGTTGTAAGCATATTTCAGTATTTTCCATTAATGAAATGAAGTATTATTTCCGCTGCATCTTTGTGTATATGGTTATCTCTGTAATTTGTTGCGTTCCTGTTTAAATCCGGATCAGTGGTATCAGAGCGGTCTGCTTTTTCTCTATTTTTCTTTGCATGTCCCCAACAAGGTCGGGATATAAGGAGTTAGGGCTTGAACTGGTTGAACCTTTGCAAGACCAGCCTCGCAAATCCCGACGGCCTCCTATGGCGGACGAGAAGAAAGACGAGGGGGCAGGAGATCCCATCAAAATCTTGCTCGAAGAAGCCCTCGAGCGACAACGGAATGCGATGATGGACAGCTTTGCCCAGATCCTTCAACGGCTACCCAGAAGCGACGCATCGGCTTCCAGCAGCTACTCTGGAAACGCCACACCCTTTAAGGTACAAGTTAATTTTGAAATCCCCATATTCGAGGGTCAGATAGATGCAGATGCCGTAGATAAATGGTTAAATATGCTAGAGGGTTATTTTTCTGTTCATGAATTTTCGAGTCGGGAAAAGATTGTTTTTGCTCTTCTCAAAGCAGCCCCCCACGTCAAGGACTGGTGGGAAACCTACTGCGAGCAGAAGGATGAAAGTACTAGCTCACTATTTTTAGCCGCACCCACCTGGGATTCATTCCGGGATGCCATCAAGGAGCAGTACTACCCTGTCGGAAGCTATGAGGATGAATATATAAAGTAGACCACGCTGCGGCAGGGAAGGGACCAAGACGTGCCGGAGTTCACCAATATTTTCCATACCCTTCGCACAAAGTTGGGTATCAAGGATTCAGAGCAACATTTGATACTCAAATACCATGGCTGCCTACACAAGTACATCCAAGAAGAAATACAATTCCTAAACATCCCCTCGCTCGGCGTAGCATACCGATATGCCGTCAAGGTCGAGCAGAAGTTTAAACAAAAGAAGCGAGACTTTGGATCTGCGAATCCAAAGCAGGGGAAAGGTGCCCCTAAACCACAGAACAAAGGACAAAGCCAAGGCGGGACAGCCCAAGACAACCAGCCGAAGCTGCAAGCAAAGAACAGTGCCGCGAAGCCGAGAAAGGACATTGGAAAATGGTGCGAGTTCCATAAGAGCTCCACTCACAACACAAGTGAGTGTCGGGCCAAGCAGTCACTGGTGGCTGAGCTAAAGGTTTCAGAATCAGATGCATGTTCCGACTCTGAGTCAGAACCCGATAAGGGGTATGAAAAAGGGAAGCAGATCATTGATGCGGATCCCAGCGCCACTGTTGCTACCGCAAAGATCCAGAAGAATGAACCCGAAGATCCAGAGGAGGAGGAGCGTCTCTTCCACTCCCAGATGTGGGTAAAGGGCTCCCCGATACAGTTCATTGTTGATAGCGGGAGTCAAAAGAACCTCATTTCGGTAGAGGTCGTGAAGCGGTTGGGCTTACTGACCACAGCACATCCACAACCATGCACCATTGGGTGGCTTCACCAAGGACGAGATCTTCGCGTGAGCCAGCAATGTCGCCTTCCATACAACATCAAGCCCTTCACGGATGAGGTATTGTGTGACATTGCTCCCCTTGAAGTTTGTGATGTATTACTAGGACAACCATACTTGTGGAAGCGACATGCTGTGTATGAATCAAGGCCCCATGCCGTTATTATTACATAGGGAAATAAGTTGTTCAGGATACCAGAGGTAGCACCACCTACCGCCATCTCTTTGATTATTGCAAAACAATGCAGTAAGATCATTTCCAAAACCAGGAAATTTGTTTTCCTAATGATACGCCCTTAAGGAAAGAATAAGACAGTGGTCGTGGCCTCCAGACGGGGTCCCTCTGCACGACAACTACAGATGGACAAGATTGTGGAGGAGTACGAGGACATCTTCACCTCCCCGGCAGGGGTTCCTCTGCACTGTCAAGTCAAGCACTCCATCGATCTGACCCCAGGTGCGCCGCTACCCAATGGACCAATTTATCGGCGCTCCGTTCTGGAGAACAATGAAATCAAGAGGCAGATTCAGGAGCTCCTGCAGAAAGGTCACATCCGTCCGAGTTCATCGCCCTGTGGGAGCCCGATCGTGTTGGTACAGAAGAAGGATGGGACTTGGAGACTCTGTATTGACTATCGGGCGCTGAACAAGATCACTGTCTGTAATAGGTACCCGATCCCGCGGATTGATGACCTCCTAGACCAACTAAAGGGGGCGAAATATTTCAACAAGATCGATCTGAAGTCAGGATATCACTAGGTACCAATCGAACCCTCTGATGTGTGGAAGACTGCCTTCAAATCCAAGGAGGGCCTCTTCGAATGGTTGGTCATGCCTTTCGGATTAACGAATGCTCCTACAACCTTTATGAGGCTAATGGATGACATCTTGTGGCCATTCACCAACTCCTTTGTAGTAGTATACTTGGATGACATTCTGATCTTCAGCCAGAGTTGGGAAGAGCACCTCCACCACATCCGACAGGTTCTCCAAACACTGCGGCAACACAAGCTATGTGCCAATTTGGAGAAATGCACTTTTGGCATGACCCAGGTTCAGTATCTGGGATACATCATTGATGAACAGGGGGTGCATGTCGATCCAGCCAAGATCCAAGTCATTCGGGATTGGCCCTCTCCAACCACTCTAACAGAGCTCCGCAGCTTTCTAGGTCTTGCCCACTTCTACCATAGGTTTGTGTTGGGGTTTTCTCATATTTCTTGGCCCTTGAGTCAAGTCACCAAGGGAGGGGCGAAAGAAAAATTCTTTTGGTCTAAATCTCAATAGAAGGCATTCATGGAGTTGAAGGATCGCCTCTGCACGGCACCAGTGCTCGCGTTACCAGATTTACAACAACCATTTGAGGTCGAGACAGATGCCTCTGACTATGCTATTGGGGCAGTCCTTACTCAACATGGACATCCAGTGGCATATCAGAGTGAAACACTTTCAGACACAGTCCGTAAGTACCCCACTTATGATAAAGAGATGTATTCCATTGTACAGGCCTGTCGACAATGGAAGCATTACATTTTGGGGAAGGAAACGGTCATCCACACAGACCACTGACCCCTGCAGTTCATACAGACCCAAGGGAAATTGCATAATGATCGCCATCAGAAGTGGTCTACATACCTGCAACAGTTCCACTTGAATATCAAGTATAAGAAGGGCAGCACCAATAATGTTGCAGATTGCCTCATTCGACCACCGATCATGGCATTAACCATCGTGCTCAACTCTTGTGGGCACGAGACTTCTGATTGGCCACTTCTCTACAAAAGCGACCCAGAATTCGGCCACACATACCAGACACTCTTGGAGGGTCGGCATGTTGCAGATTTTCACCTCCAGGATGCCCTATTAAGCCACCTCGGTCACCTTTGCATTCCTTCAAGCGAGCGTGACAAGATGATTTGGGAAGCACACTACAGTCGGGCTGCTGGGCATTTCGGGTCGAGAAAACAGTGGCAGTACTGCAAAATTATTTCTATTGGCCGAATCTTCGACAGGATGTTGGGAAGTACATCCGATCATGTACTGCCTGTGCCATTGCCAAACCGACCATTAAGAAGCACGGCCTCTATACCCCGTTGCCTACCCCTAGTCGACCTTGGGAATCCATCTCCATGGATTACATGTCAGGCCTTCCTTCCACTAAGCATGGAAATGACTGTGCTTTTGTGGTCGTCGACAGGTTCTCGAAGATGGCCATTATGGTGGCCTGCAAGAATAATATCACAGCAGAAGCCACTGCTAAACTCTTCTTTGAACAAGTGTGGGTGCACTTTGGGATCCCACAGTCTATCATCTCAGATCGGGATAGTCGGTTTCTCAGCACATTTTGGTCCAGTCTCTGGTCAATGCTGGACACCAAACTCATGAAGTCCACAGCCTTCCATCCTCAAACTGATGGCCAGACAGAGGTTGTCAATAGGATGATTGTGCACATTCTGCGCATGTATAACTCAAATCATCCACGCACATGGGACGAGAGCCTCCACTATGTTCAGCACAGCTACAACCGAGCTCTTCATAGCTCCACTGGCCATAGCCCTTTTCAGGTGGGTTTGGGATTCCAGCCACTATGCCCCATTGATGTGGCCATGCCACTTGCAGCTACTCACATGAATTTAGCTCATGTCCAGTCTGAAACAGATAAGGCCACCAGCTTCATTGAGCGCATCCAACATATTTGCCAGTAGGTCCATGACATTCTTGAGAAATCAAATGCCAAGTACAAGTAGCGACATGATCAACATCGGGTGCCACACAAGTTTCAGGTGGGCGACAAAGTCTGGTTGCATTTGCAAAAGGAACGCCTTACTGGAGCCTATCAGAAATTGAGACCACCCCGATATGGTCCTTACACCATTACTAAGGCTATGGGAGACAATTCATTTGAGCTCAGCATTCCCCCATTCCTTGGCCTGCACCCAGTGTTCAATGTGGACCACCTTCGGCCATACTTTCCACCATTGCTAGACACATCCGACATTGCAAAACAGCTCAAACCCACAGAATTAAATCCAAATTGCATGGAACAAGCTGCAACTGATCGGATCATGGACACACAGATCAAGAACACTCGCCAATAGAATATCCAACTGTATCGAGTTGTCAAAGCAGGCCAACTCCTTCAGCAGGGCAAGTGGCTCACCAGGGAACAAGTTCAGCAAAAGTTTCCTCATCTCATGGAGGAGCTCAACGCAATGGGGACCATTGCTTCCTAAGGGGGGAGGAATGATCCAGGTGGATATTGGTGGCCACCTGCCAAGTCCACCTGGACCCCCACCATTGTCTTTCTCAGCATTTTTAGTTTCCTTAATTGTAGCACAACTTACTATTTTTAGCAGTTTTTCGGGTTCTGAACTTCTGGAGCCGTTTTGAGGCCCTAAATGACATTTTTTTGGGGCCCTAAACGACGTTCTAAGGCCTGTTCCAACAATGATAGTGCTCGGATAGATCTTTCTAATGAGCTATTGTATGCGTCAAACGGAGATCATATGCCAAAGTTATGACCCCGGGAAGTTGATGTACCAATTTACCCCAAACGGGGCCCATAGTTTGGCGTTTCATCTCCTAGGTTAGGTTTTGGAATGTTAAGGGTTTTCCATTGTTTCTCAACAATAAATAGGCCTTTGAGCCTCATTGTAAGATAGTTCAGAGGCATGTAGCCATCACATCTCTTCTCAGAGATAAGCTACCATCGCTCTAGCTGGTTTATTTCCATTTCTGGTCGTAAGCATATTTCAGTATTTTCCATTAATGAAATGAAGTATTATTTCCGCTGCATCTTTGTGTATATGGTTATCTCTGTAATTTGTTGCGTTCCTGTTTAAATCCGGATCACAGTCTCCATGGAATAACCCTGGGGCAGTCTTAATGCCTGCACCCTTGAGTCAAATACCGGCCCATCCTGAGAAATGGATGCCTATGTTTAATCCCGAGGGAGGCGTGCTAGCAGAAGAGCATATAAACAACTTTATGCTATCCATTAATATCAATGGGGTTACTAATGAAGATGTCGTTGTTCGACTTTTTCCTTATACTCTGCAAGGAACAGCCGGGTCATGGTATTTCTCATTACCCTCTGGATCTATCACTAGTTGGGACATCTTCCAAGAGCAATTCCTGACCAAGTTTGGTAATGATAGGTCTACGGCAACGCTAATCAACGACCTATCCAACCTTAGGGCCGAATCTAGAGAGCCTATCAAAGATTTCAATTTATGTTTCAATAAAATCCTAAACAAAATTCCTACTGCTTCCTAGCCCAGCGAAGAAGTACGAAGTGAATGGTATATCACTGCTCTACCATCAAACATAGCAATCTTTGTGGAGAGGGCTAATAAAAAAACCTTAGCTGAAAACATGAAAGAAGAAATAGTAGTAGAGAAACGTATAATAGCCCTGGAAAAGAAATCCGCAATAGAGGAATGGAAATCCAAGAAAGTCACCTTCAAGGAAGACTCCAAGAAGAAACAAACAAAAGATCCATTTGATTTGGAAGGATTGCAGAAAGTTCTAAATACCATGTCCAATGAAATGGTCGACATCAAAAAGCAAGTAGCAGAAACTTCTTCAAAAAATCCCTACAAAGCTTTTAAAAGAGGCCCTTTAACGGATTCAAAGCCACCCAATGCTATTTCAAATGTTGAATCCGAAGAAGAGGAAGAGGAAATTTCCACTGAAGGGAAAACTGATCAAGAAGAAGTTGTAGAATTACTAGGAATGTGGGATTTCATCCTCCCACAAGAAGAAGATCAAGAAGTATTCCCAGATAGCACACAAAGTAAAAATTAGCGTGATCCTCCCCAAACTATCCCTAAGCCAAAGAGCGCAAGCTCTGCAATAAAGGATAAATTCGCAACAAAGAAAACGACATCTAAAGCGACTCAAACCAGCCCAGTCCAAACAGATGCATCAACTCCATCTAAAACATTGATCGTGTCGGATGAAATGGAGTACAATATTATAGAAGATATGAAAAAGACTAGGGCCAACATCACTCTTTACGAATTGAGCAAGTTAAAGCATCAACAGAAGATAATGTTGAAAGAATTACATGTTGTGCCAGTTGCACCTTTGCCTGCCGTTGTACTTTCTCAAGCTTCTCATAACATGGGAAGACCTCCAACTAATGCGATCAATAAGATTGATCCAAATGACATCGCTCTAATTGGAGGAAGATCGAGATCTCATACTCCCCCGTTTCTCCTTACTTATGAAATTTTCAATAAAAATGTGCACAATTGTTTGATGGATTCTGGTGGCTCATCGAATATTTTACCAAAGTCCATATGTGCCAAGTTAAACGTTCAACCACAGAAATCCGTTGTGCGCTTAGTTCAGCTAGATCGATCTCAAGTCGAAGTGGTTGGCGAACTAAATCAAGTAACCATAAGGCTGTCATCCAACCCAAAGGTATGTCAAGTTATTGACATTTTAGTTGTTGATATTCCAAAATTTTATGGCTTAATTCTTAGCAGGTATTGGTCAGAAAAACTTCATGGATACTTCGAAACTGACTGGTCATACATGTGGCTACCCTACAATGGTAAACCAAATCAAATAAAAGTTGAACGAGAGCTACATCAGAAATACATAGTAATGGAGCTAGAGGGGGGAAATGAACCAGTAGCATATAACAGTAGCATTATTGGCAATTACTCGGTAGATTCTTTCCTTGGCAATTTCAATGCTCATACGTCACCCTATTTAGAACACTCTGTTTTGTCCCAAGTCGAAAATTTTTCTCGAACTGATATTTCAAAAAGTATCAATTTTTTAGATAGTCCTGTAAATAAATCTTTGTTTTGGAAATTATTTTTTGATGGTTCTAAATCTAATGAAGGAGCAGGGGCAGGATGGGTGCTAATTAGTCCAGAAGGAGATAAAATTATGCTAACATGCAGACTCGAATTTGATTGCACCAACAATACAACAGAATATGAGGCTTTGGTCCAAGGGTTGTACAAAGCAATCGGGTTTGACGTCAAGTACCTTCAAGTTTTCGGAGACTCTGAGATTGTGTTTAGACAGGTACGTAATACTATACATTGCTTATTAGGTCATTTAAAACATTATCAATCCTTAGTTCAATATCTGACTGAGCATTTTATAGCATTTAATATTTCTTCAATTCCCAGACTCCAAAATGCAAGTGCAGACCTTTTGGCTAACGTAGCTTCTAAGCTTATTCCTTCAGAAGATTTTAGTCCAGATAGATTCTCAATAGAATTAATCTTTAGACCATCTATTCCTGATAACATCACAAATTGGAGAGTATTCAATGACGATCCTGATATCGTAAATTTCCTCACATCTGAAGGATCCTACTCCAATCAAATAATTGACGAAGACCAACATGATCGACAATTGCAACAAGATAGCACTAAAAATGCTATACCTAAGTCGGTGGTCAAGTTAGAAGACTTGTACGATTTGAAAGATCGGTTTAAAAGGTCTACCAATTCAAAACTCCAAAGTTCAACTTTGAACTATGAATTAGTAAACCTAGGAACCGATGCCAAACCACAAAACATTAATCTAGGTCTCGGCCTAGCCCCTGAAGAAAAATTAGCATATATTCGTCTTTTGAGACAATATAAAAATGTTTTTGCCTGGAATTATGATGAACTCAAAACATACGACACTTCCATCATCCAACATACTATTCCCATGATCGATAATGAAAAACTTGTCCAACAAAAGCTGAGAAAGATCCATCCCAATTTAGAAAATCAGATAAAAACTGAACTCAATAAGTTATTGAAAGCTAGAATAATGTTTCCCGTCGGACATTCTAAATGGGTCTCCAATATGGTACTTGTTAGAAAGAAAAACAAAGATATTAGGATTTGCATTGACTTTTGAAACCTTAACAAGGCCTGCCAAAAAGATAATTTTCCTTTACCACCTATGGAACAGATATTGCAGGCAGTGGCGACCTCAGAATTAATGTCTTTCTTGGATGGATTTTCAGGATACAATCAAGTGTTGGTACATCCTGATGATCAATTGAAAACCACATTCAGAACTAAATGGGGCACATATGCATATTGAAAGATTCCATTTGGTTTGATTAATGTTGGTGCCACATTTCAGAGAGCCATGGACATCGCATTCAAAGTTTTAGTCAATAAATCTGTAGTAATTTATTTGGATGATATAACAGTGTATTCCAAGAAATGAAGTGACCATCTTAGAGATTTACAACAAATCTTCCAACGGTGTTTAAGGTATGGAATTTCACTTAACCCGAAAAAATCCTTTTTCGGATTAAGTGAAGGGAAACTTCTAGGATTCATAGTGTCAAAATCCGGAATTCCCATCGACTGCAATAGAATCAAAGAGATTTCTAAAATATCCTTACCTCACAACAAAAAAGCCATGCAATCTTTCCTTGGTCAGATCAACTTTGTAAAGAGATTCGTTCCAAATTTTTCATGAATCGTGTCTCCTTTGCAAGCCATGATTAAAAAGAACTCAAATTTTAAATGGGGCCAAGATGAACACGAAGCATTCAACCTGATCAAACAAGCTATTATTAATGCTCCATCTTTAGCAACTCCGAATTTTTCAGAGCCTTTTATTTTATATACATTCGCCTCAAATAGGTCATATGCCGCGATACTCACTCAAGCAAATCAAGAAAAAGCGGAAGCCCCAATTGCATTTTTCAGTTCAAATTTACAAGGCGCTGAATTAAATTATTCAGACGTGGAGAAATAGGCTTATGTTGTTTTTAAAGCGGTCAAATACTTCAGACCTTTCTTACTCAAAACCATACTAAAATTATAGCACCGTTTCCAGCGGTAAGGAATCTTCTAGTACAGAAGGATGTGGGTGAGAAAAGGGCCAATTGGGTTACTGCCTTACAGGAATATGACATTGAGATTAAACCAGCAAACATTGTAAGAGGCCAAGGATTTTGCAAAATGCTGGCTGGAGCGTTGCAAGTTTCTGAAATTCCATCTACAGAGGTACAAATGTGCGAGGTAAGCCTAAATGATGCAGAGTCATTATACGCTGATATCATTTATTATCTTAAGAATGGGTATGCTCCTTCACACCTCAATCATACTAAGAAAAGAGCTCTAAGGTTGAAAGCCAAACAATATCAACTCATAAATGATATTCTTTTTAGAATAAATTATGATTCTGTTCTTCTTAGATGTCTTGAGAAATCTGAAGCTGAAAAAGTTTTGCAGGAACTCCACGATGGGCCAGCATGTGGACACTATGCTGGAGATGCTACTGCACATAAAATCTTGCGCGTCAGCTATTACTGGCCCACTTTATTCAAAGACTTGCACAGTTACGTGAGGAAATGTCAAGTCTGCCAAACTACTCCTGGAAGACAAAAGAGGCCATCCTTGCCGCTACAGTCGATTAACATTGAGAAACCTTTCAGTCAGTGGGGATTGGACATAATAGTTGAGATCGTTCCTCACTCTTCTAAGCAGCATAGATATATCCTTACAGCTACAAATTATTTTACTAAGTGGGTAGAAGCAGTTCCACTCAAGACGGCTAATGCTGAAAATATCATTGAGTTCATAGATCAATTTATAATCACCAGGTTTGGATTGCCTTCCACTTTAATGTTTGATAATGCATCATACTTTTCTGCAAATGCAATGACTGAATTTGCACTTAAAAGAGGATTCAAACTTAAATATTTGGCCAATTATTACCTGCAAGACAATGGGTTAGTTGAGTCCACAAATAAAAACCCAATCAGGATTATAAAAAGAACAGTTGACCAAAATCATAAAAATTGGCATAAGGCTTTGATATATGCTTCTATCAGCACTTCTCCCTTTAATTTAGTTTATGGGAAAGAAGTGATTCTTCTGACTCATTTGGAAATTCCCTCTTTGTCTCTAGTTCAATACATTGATGAAGTACCCACTTCCTCCTTACAGCTAAGACAAATGGAAATAATAAAATTAGAAGAACAACGAGAACAGGCTAAGAAAACACATGCTTATCATCAAGCACTAGTAAAATCCTCTTTTGATTCAAACATAATGAATAGAAAAGATTTCCAGATGGGAGACTTAGTTTTAAAATGGGACAAGGCTCATGAAGAGAAAGGCAAACATACAAAATTTCAAAGAATGTGGCTTGGTCCTTTTCAAATTGTAGAAGTCATAGGTCCATCAACGTTTGTGTTACAGGATTTAGCAGGTAAGAGATACTCTTTGCCTGTTAATGGACAAATTCTCAAGAAATATTTTCCATAGAGGTTATTCTTCTATTTTTTGTAGAGTAGTTGTTTTTCTTTTCATAATAAAACAAGTTGTGAGTGGTTACATTAGGCATTTACGAATAAGACACCAATTCTCTTTCAGATTTTGATTTTTCGCTTGTATAAATAGCAAATCTTTTGGAAAATTGATCTTTATTATTGATAGATACAGTTAAAGACTCTAGCCTAGATATGATACTAATTTCAACTTCATAAAGTTTGATGAAAACAACCTTTAGTGAAGAAATTGTTTTATCTTAGTACAATGAAAGGTATCAATAACAAAATAAAGATTCTCTGTAGAACAATTGTTTCCAAAAAACTCTACTATTGTCGTCCAGAGCTATCTTAAGGAAACAATGACTTCCTCCCTGCTAAAGAGATCACAACTTTCAGAGGAATAACCCAAGGATACACTTCATCTTGAAGAATAAGAGGTCTCATCACGAGTCGGCTTATCATAATCACAGATATTATAAACTTGCTGACTTTGCCAAATACTGTACACCACAACAGGGAAATGACTCAAGATTGTTGCAATCAAAAGACAAGGGGTCTCATCACGAGCTAGCTTGTTCAACAAAGTTATAAATCAAGTGAATGAATGTGTCATAAATTGGCTACCAAACCAAGACATTGTTCTTTAAGAGTAAAAAGAAAACCAAAGCAATAAGTGTGGATGTGGATTCTTCTTTGAGAGTTGTAGGTTGCTTTAAGTAGGATACAGGATCATTGTTGGGAAACAGGTAACCTTGTCGAGGCTATAAACGCCGCTGGCAGCAGAGGCTCTACCTACGACAAATGAGCATATTTAAAACTAGGTTACAGAGAAGACTTTGTTTTATCTTTACAAACCAAGGAATGACTGATGTAAATACAAGGACTAGCCCGAGGGAGCAAATAATCAAATTTGAAAATAGTTGAAACAAAATGTCATTAACAGGTTAGAGTGTAATGCACTTTATCTTTCCATAATAAATTTTAACTTTCTGAAAAATTTTCTGTTTTGGAAGTTTAGAAAATTCAATAGAAAAAACAGGATAACTGGTTCTTCCAAGTGAATAGCCAATTATTGTGGCCACCAACAACCCCCCCTCCTTATTTAGTATTAGCGATAACATTATATAAGTGGGGACCCTTAGTCAATTTTTTTTTTTTAAATCAATTAGTGCTTATATGTCACTCCTTAAGAAATATCACATCGCGCCAAGAATGATAGGGGATTTTCTTATGAGTCAAAATGATAAAATGTGAGATTGCGACACGAACTCCATCGCAACGCATGCATTAATAAACACTCACGTTGGAAAACCTTAAAATCGCCGATATGCAATATCGCATGTCGCAAAATCACATAAAATGCACATAAAAATTAAACGATTAAGCGATCTGCGATCTTGCGATATTGCGATCTGTGATCTTTGCGATGTTGCGATCAAACAACCTTGCGATAGAACAGCACGATGAAATTTCGGTAATGCGATACAGCGAAATGCGATACTGCGATGCAAATAGCAGAAACATTCCATCGCAAATTTTCCTGGCTCAATATTCAAGAAAAAGTTTTTTTCATGAACCAAGAACTGGTTACGCGCTTTAATGATAATTAATGATTACACGACAGTTTTTAATAAAATATGGTTTTTTCTTTTTCGAAGAGCCAGTTCACGTCAGATGGCATGTTTTTGCATATCTGTGGCATTTAAAACTTTCCTGTCATTATTTACTACCATTACTCTCTCCTCACTTGTGAACTGCAGGAACGAAGAACAAAAGTTACACAAAGCAATGTGCAGGAAGCTATGGGGAAAAAGGGTAGAGCTCCAATGTTCAAAGACAGAGAAAAGGCGCCCTTATAAACAGATACCGCATGCAACAGAGCCACAAATTCACAAAATGTTGTTGAGCCATCCATTACAGATCTTTCATATACAGCCATGCTTAAATGGGTACTGAGCGATGCTGATATTAGAGACAGACAGTTTAATGCTCAGGGTCAAAAGCTCACGAGATCATTATTTTTACAAATTTTGAGCTTTATACCCGAGGAAGAGGAAGAGGCGCAAAAGGCGAAAAACGCATCAGAGAAGCCCGGATCAAAGAACGGAGGCAGTTTCCGATGCATCGCTGAGACAATTGCTCGAGAAGGAAAGCCTCTAACTACTCAGTCACCTGTAAGCCCGAAAATTTCAAGAAAGCAATGGTAAAAGACAAACCGGAAACAGAAAGCTAAAGAAAAGGCAGAAGCAATCCAAAGGGTTAACTAAGTTGAACTGGGATTATTACTGGGCATACGCGGTAAAGCCACATAGTCAGTGGATGACTCTCGAGTATATCATTGATTTTGCTAAGAAGATGGTGCCAGCTCTTGCCAATTTTGTTTGCTTAGCTCAACCAAAATCGGAAGACAGTCAGCCGGCTCTACTCAAGCAAATACTGAATGCTTGCAACGTTAAGGAGCAAATGCAGAAATAATTTTGATTTATTTTTTCTTAGAAAAAGGGTGGTCATTTAAACCGCATCCTGAATCTTTGTAATTAAGTTATTTAGTTAGTAGTATTTAAACCCTTCTCAGGCATTTAGAGAAGGGTCCATAAATTTATCGAAAACTTGTCCTCAGAACATGCACTTTTGCACCCTCAGAGGAGGTTTTGATGAATGAATGGAATAGGGTGTGTTGATGTTTTCATTTGATATCTGCTACTGATGTTGCACTTCTGTACTCTTAGTGGATGTTAGAGCAAAGAAAGATAAATCATTGTCGCTTGAAGCTCATGAGTAGGACTAGTTATAAATGGTACTTTTATCTCTTAACCACTTCTGCTTATGTGTTAAACTGATATACAGTTTTAGTTGTTTATGTATTATTGCATGAATGCCTGAGTTATCATTTGGCACTTTTGTACGGTGATAGCTATTTATTTATGCTTAATGTATGAATAGCTCATTATGCGATATGTTTTTCACAACTGTTTCGTCTAACTTTTTATGTGAAGTGGTTCATCCTTATTGATTTCTTTTCTCATAATAGCTTAATGATCTTTATTACCAGTTGTTATTTGAAATCTTTTTAGATCGCATAATAGAAGAATTACATCCCGGGTTAGTATAGACTTAGATGTTGCTGCTTATTAGATTACAATAGCATAGCATTAGATTAAAGTTAGAATTAGAATATCTCAATTAGGAACTGTTAGATCAGGAACATCAAATTCTACACACACACACTCATAGATTGGGAAACTGGTCCCATATCCCCAGTCGGACCCACTATACCAAACGAATAAGGAGTTTCCAACCAAGGTCCAGATTGAGCGGGTATCCCCCTTGTTGTAGACCCGATTTTCAGGGCTTCAACAGAACATTAGAAGAAAAGCATGCACAAATAGAGACACCATGATTTGGTTGGAGACTAGGGGAAAATACCACAAGGGGAAAATCCCATAATTAAATTCTTCGTCTTATATTATATATTTATCAATTGTTCAACTAAGATAAAAAGTACATCCATAGTGAGATATACAAACATGATTGTAAATAATTATATCATCCATCCATGGAGGCCATACCATCGAGCCATGTGGGCCATACCAAGTGGGTGCTACAGGCCATACCAATCAAGCACTACAGGCCATACCAATCAAGCACTACAGGCCATACAATCAGACATTGTGGGACATACCAAATGGGGACTATAGGTCATACCAACCAAGCACTGTGGGCCATACTGACCAAGCACTGAGTGGGCCACACTGACCAAGCACTGAGTGGGCCACCTCGGGCTATGCGAACCACTGTCACTAAATGATCCACCCTGGGCCATGGGAACCGAGCCACCCTGGGCCACATTGGGCCATGGGAACCAAGCCACATTGGGCCATGTGAATCAGGCCACCCTGGGCCATGCAAACCATGCCACCCTTTTCCATATGAACCATGTAATGAGAGGGTCATCTGAGCAAGCTATATAGGCCATACGATCCATGTAATGAGTGGGCAATCTGAGAGGGCTATCTGGGCCATACAAACCATGTAATGAGTGGGCCATCTGAGCGATCTATATGGGCCATACAAACCATGTAATGAGTATTCCATTTGAGTGATCTATCTGGGCCATATGAACCATGTAATGAGTGGGATATCTAGGGCATACAAACCATGTAATGAGTGAGCCATTTGAGAGGGCTATATAGGTCATACGAACCATGTAATGAGTGGGCCATCTGAGTGAGATATATAGGCCATACGAACCAGGTAATGAGTGGGCATTTTGAGATGGCTATCTTGGCCATATGAACCATGTAATGGGTGGGCCATATGAGTGATCTATCTGGAAATATGAACCATGTAATGGGTGGGCCATCTGAGTGGGCTATCTAGGCCATATGAACCATGTAGTGAGTGGGACATCTAAGCGAGATATTTGGGCCATACGAACCATGTAGAGCCAACCATTGAACTAGACCACTCTGACATGTGAGCCTCAACAGAGAGAGGCAATGAATTGTGTAATGTATAATTGATCTTAGAGAAGATACAATTCCAATTCACACATCAAAATGTGCGTCTGTAGGATTTTCCATGTGATCAGATCATGTGAATCATTGTAATGAGTGTGGGCCACATGTAAACCATAAACAATTGATCCATGAGAACCATAAACATATATGTTTCCTAAATATAAGTCAAGCTATGAGATATATCAAGGGTGTAAGCCATCATTTTTTTATCTTAATCAATTAAATGTGAACCAAGAGGGGTTTATCTGAACCAATTCCAAGCAAAGAGATGTGATCATATATACCAAACGATCCATGAATAAAACATAAACTTTCACACACATTTCCTAGAGTTGACCTCAGATCATTTTCATGGTACCCAAAGGTGTCAAGCTGAAATAACCATATTTTAATATGACCTTGAGCTTTGGCAGGAAACCTAAAATTTAAATTCAAATTCGAATATAAGAGCAAATAAATTTTTTTCCAATTAATAATAATTACTTTTGAATTTTACCCTTGGGGTTTAATGGATTTCTCAAGGGAAATTATTCCCAGCGTTGCCCCATATTTTAACACTCCCTCTTAGTTAGGGAGGAATTTCCATCAACAACATTAAGCCTTATCTAGGATATCTCATCATATCTATGTCTCAATCACATGGAAGACAAACAATTGTATCATCGATAAGGACCATATCATATCATCTCATAAAAGAAAAGGAATCCATAACCAATGGTAGGGGAGATCAACCCTCCAAAACCTACCTATCTGGAATACATATCCCATAGTTATATCAATCAGACATCCATTGCATCATATCTCAACATAACTTAATTCCTTTGATCATCGGCTGAACAATTTCGATCTAATAGAAGAAGAAGAAGAAGAAGAATCATAGGGGAGCATCATGATTTCACTCTATATCAAATAATCAATTCAGTCAAATGAAGTAAATTCATCATTGACATCAAGTCATATCTTGTCACGGCTCATTTCTTCCCATCTTCAATTGTTGAATAGTCTTGAGTCTAAAGAAGAATAATCTGACATCATATGGGAGCTAATTATACCACCCTCTATCCAATGAATCATCACAGGGAAGCCCAGCTTAACCCTATATCAATAGGTGAGATCGACTTACCATAAGGGAAAGGGTTACACTTTTTCCTATTGACCTGGTACAATAGGAGATATCTACTCAAGGATCACACTGTATCCTCATCTAGTGACAATAGGAAAGATAAACTTAAGGATCACACTTAGTCCTATTCCTTGTTGATCCTCCATCGAGACCCTAAAGAATCAAGTGGTAGAACACCTACATCCAAGAAGTGAGCGTTATTGACTTACCAGGTCGGGTAAGGATCACACCCTATCTCAAGCCACCTCAACCCATTAGCCAGATGGGGAGGTCCATCCCAACAAGCTCAACTTGTGGGTAAGGTTCCAACTGGGTTATACTCATTAAAAGTGAGAATAGACAAGATTGACTCACCATAGGGGTAAGGATACACACTCTATCCTATTGTCCAGAGGTCCCTCAGCCCCGGGAGCCATTACTGCTACATTCCTCACCCTGAGATCTCAACAGGGGGGGAAAGGAACACTAAGTGTTCTCAATCAACTATGACCCTTACCCAATAATTTCACATACATCAATCCAATTTTCTCTCTAAATATTAGAAAATATGATGGAGCATCATTACTTCTCTCTACAACATATCAAAGTGCTCATATCTAGCACCGACTCAAAGAACTCATTAATGAGTTTAACCACACTGCCTTATGCAATATTTTCGAGTAGTAGTCCTCTTATTTCTCGTTCATACTGTACATCAATAAAATATTTTGTTAGAGAAAATACATATCATAAAGAAAACAATACCATATTCATCCTTTCTCCCTCTCACGTAGGGAGGAAACAACCACAAGCTTAAACTTGTCTCATACAGCAACATTCTCTAGACACATGAAGATGTCTCTGTTCTAGCCATATGTGTGTTTGTGTTTGTGTTTGTGTGTGTGTGTGTGTCCAAAATCTATTTAGTTTGGGGTGAATTAATGCAAGGATTCATCAAATATAGCAACAATAATCCATCAATGCAATCTAGTATGCCATGATTCTAACAAAACACTTCTACACGAGAAGAGGTTCCTAAAATTTCTTAGTGTAAACCAGTCTTGTCAGCAATGAACTATTAGCTCATAAAGTTTATTAACAAAGAAAACATCAGATGATCATCAATCCAAGTTCAGAAGACTAGTTTTAATTTTCAATCATAGGTCTCCTATTCATCCATCTCAAAACTTCTGAGGAAGCCTCAATTTTATATTTATTATGTAAATAATAATGGGTGCAAGGATCTCATCAAGGGTCTCTCCCTCTAAATTGGAGGCTTCTATAGTCATCATCAATGGATCAAGATAATTGTTTCTTCATGACATAGTCATATCAGTTCATGCAAAATTGTCATATATCAGATCCAAGAGTCAAACTATATTGGGTTCTCATATATATCATTGTCATGACATGCAAATATCACCTATTCAATTTGGATTTGATGTATATGTCATCAATAATCAAGGTATAATGTCATATAATCATGTTATACAATCATTTCCATCAGAGTCCTAACATTATCAAATCAGGGCATCCATTAAGTCATCATAGCAGTTACAGTTTATCAAAGCCTTATTAAGATCAATAAGAAGATAGTCAATAGATCATAAGTGTCAATCTTACAACCACACTATTGCCATCAGGGTCACCATAATCATTACAAGTATTGACAACAATACCAATATACCGTATTTCAAAGTCAATGTTTCTAGCTATGCTTTATCTTTAAACAACATCGGGATATCCAAATATACTAGGAACAAAACTTATTCACATATGTATATGACTGTCATGATTTACTCAAGAGTGCTATATGAATTTTAACTTGTGTTAAGAGTAATATTTTGTCATACCTCAGGGCTTAACTTTCCATCCCAATGTTACAGTTAAATCAAAATATAATATTGAAACAATTATGATATTCTATACATACCTCATAAAATTAAGATACCTTAGAAACTTGTAGCAAATACACTTTGTCATCTCTCATATGTAACATCCTCCTCCCACATCCACCCAAGTAACCATGCCAATGGGGGTAAACATGAGACGAGAGGTTACTATGATCAGATTCGACTTCTTATGTGACCTTAAGGAAGTGGAATCGATGGAAACATCAAACATAGTAATCCAACATCAACAACAAAACCCTCAGGAGACATGTCAGCCAGTTAGACAACTTGTCCCTAGGTCCCACTGTTGTTCCAGATCTCTTAGGCCATAGTCGCTCTCATGTTATGGGCAAGGGAGAGACCAACAACCTCAATTTTCTCTCGTAGGCTTACCTGCTAACAACCAGAAACCAAAATTTTCAGTTTTGTGCCAGCGACCCTGAGATTTAAGCCACATTTTCAGGCCCATAGCACAGGCCACTACCCAGAATGGAGTGATAGGTTAGAATTAGTAAAAATACGGGGAAAGAATGATGCAAAATAAATAAGCTGAACAAGATCATAACCAATCCCCTACTAGCCATGACAAGCATTTCATCAAACATATCAT
Source organism: Pinus tabuliformis (assembly GCA_031772625.1). Taxonomy (NCBI): domain Eukaryota; kingdom Viridiplantae; phylum Streptophyta; class Pinopsida; order Pinales; family Pinaceae; genus Pinus; species Pinus tabuliformis. Next base: position 660,003,257 of record CM062810.1, on the reverse strand, counting down.
CAACATGTAACCTAAAGGTGTAAACAACATGATTAAGGGTAGGGATGTCACACTTATTTGAGACTCGCTATGAACCATTGTTCCCTCATGTCATTTGCTACATTATCATATATTAAGTCATAGACACATTATCCATTCATGTACAAGTAAAAAAATTCTGAGAGACATACATAGTTGATGTCATAAAATATACATATAACCTGCATAATAGGAACAAAAATACCATAAACATATCAGCCATCAAAATCCACATATAAATCAGTGCATTTACACATGAAAATCAAGGGAATGAATTTCTCATTAATGAATGCAATGAACCAACTGGAGATGGGACTACCATGTTCCACCCAACCATAGAATGGTTGAGCCAACTATCTCTTCAGCCATTCACCCCATGCCATATTCCATGCATGAATGTGGGACTCAAACCAAAAGAACCAACCAGGGCATATTGAGGCTAAACAACCTCACCCTCGTCAACAGAAACCAGGATTTACTGTAATCCATCTCGGATCACTAGGCCAACACAATGAATGCATCATAATAGGATTTACCATGATCTCCACCCAATAACTGGGCCAAACAAGCATGGATGGCACCAGATTTCTCCACCTACAACGTGAGGAATTTTCCTATCTCCTAGTCTCTTGGGATTTATCACAATCCAAACTTAGATCACTAGGCCCTAAACCAAGACCCACTCTCTAGGATTTACTGCATATCCCAAACCCAAGATTACTAAGCCCAATGGAGAGAAAACACCTCTTGGCTTTACCATATGTCCTTCCATTCACCGGAAAGGATTCCTAGGCCCACTGAGGCAACACAATCCTGGCTTTACTGCAACATACATTCTGAATCAGGGGTCACTAGGCCAATGGATTTACTGTGATCCACAGTCTGGTTCAGAGACCACTAGGCCATGTGCTCTGTCATTTGGAGATCCACCCCACTCAGCTTCGAATCCATCCAACAGTCCAGCTCAACCAAAACATGAGAACCCCATCACACCATAGTTATCCAGAAATAGCAAGGCTAGGCTGAAAACATTGTTACACCTGGAAAAACACATGCCATGATAGAAAAGAAGCACATGCAATACCATGCATGCCAAATCTAGCAAGGAAAATACACATGTAATTCGGTACCTACAATGAATCCTATTGTAGCTGCTTGATCCTGTCTTTCCCTACTTGATCTTTTCTTCCTCTTGTTTTCTTTTCCTTTCTTGATCCAATGCCAAAATGCTCCAAGAAAAATCTAAGTGTCCAAGAGTATGATAGAGAGATAGAATAATGAGAGAGCTCCAAAAATCAACTAATAAAGGTTACCAACTGATCCTCAAAAGCCTTTTTATATATGAGGCCTCTATTTTCTTTATTTCCATTATTTTCCTTCAATTTCCTCCTCACTTGCAACCTGTGACCTTTCACCTTCCTTTTCTCCTAATTTTCATTATTTTCATAAATAAATGTGCCAAAAATATCATTTTTCCTTTCCAAAGCCTTAGTCATTCCCTTTCCCAATTTCCTTAGCCATAAACAACCAAATGAACACCCCCTAGGATGTCCTACCCAAAATTCAACTTGGAATAAGTGTCCCGTCAACCGTGTTCATATATATATGTTTACATGGAATATTTACCAGGGATGTTACAGAACCCTCTCCATTGGGGGACACTGTCCTCGATGTTCAATGACACTTATAACCAACAACATTACCAAAAAAAAAAAACAACAACAACAACAACAAAAAACAAAACAAAAACAAAAAAACAAAACAAAACAAAACAAAAAAAAAAACAAAAACAAAAAAACAAAACAAAAAAGCAAAGCAAAACAAAACAAAACAGAACCAAAACAAAACAAAAACAAAACAAAACAAAACAAAAAAAACAAAAAACAAAAAAAAACAATAAACAATAAACAATAAACAATAAACGAAAAAACAAAAACAAAAAAACAAAAACAAAAAAACAAAAACAAAAAACAAAAACAAAAACAAAAAAAACAACAAAAACAAAAAAACAAAAAACAAAAACAAAAACAAAACATACCTCCCATGGATATTTATAAAACAACTCATAGCAGTATTTCCAATGAGTGACCTTCTCAAAAGCAAAACATCATGACAACATGACCAGATAACAACCATACTGCATACTGGAGCTTTATAACACAACTCATTATGGTATTTGCAATATCCACATATACGTATATGCACATTTTCTAAACTAACCTATAAAGGATACAATGTCTACATCTGCAACAAGGGAATCTAGAGGCTCATACCTCCACCCTCAAAGTAATACCAAGATTCACCTCCTTTCCAGGAAGTCCAGAATCCACTGCAAAGTCAAATCTGCATCCAATGTACAGCGCTCCAATCCAACACCACTTGTCCTCTTATTGAACAGTTACCAACTCAATGTTCCAGGGTGCACTCCCAATGTGCATATGATTCAATATGGAAATGCTCATGACCAAAACAAATATATACACGACCTTACCTTCTCTGTTGTACAATCCCTTGGGAAATTTGGTCACCCCCTTTTGTATAGTCACTCACCTTCCAAGTTCCCCAGAATAACCTAACTCAGGCGATCCATCCCTTGGCAAGGATTCCTCGCATCGAAAGATACAAAACCAAGGAATATACCTACATCAAAACCATCATACCGGTCATAGCATGCTCATGGAAATCAATGGAAACTATTGGATATTAGTGCCCCATAATGGCCCTTCTCATGAAGTACTCTACCAACATACTACTGCATCTTCCAATTTCTTTTGCTACTACTGCAAATTCTTGCAGTCGATTTCAACCACCCAACTGGGCATGTTCCTGCATTCATGTTCCAAGCACATAAGTTCCATTAGATTCAAATAAATTGAAATAACCTCAAATCCTACCTCATTAGTAGTTCGACAATAAAGTACACTTGCAATCTTGTTCGCTTCCTGTCACAACAAATCAAACTAACATCTTTTACCAAATCAACATGTATAAAAATATCACTTCAGTTTAGCTCAAAACACAACCATCATATATCAACATCATAAATCACATGTAACCACCATAAATCAGAATCACAGATCACATATAATCATCATATTCCATAGTCATAAATCATGTGCATAATAAAAATAAAATAAAACGTTGATACTTATCCTTTCATCAAACATTGGCTTCTACCTTTGTCTTTATGTCGTATGCACTCAAGATCAGTTGCCACACCTGAAAAACACCCAGCACCTTCTCTTCAACCATGTGGACATACACACATACAACTGCACACGTCATACAACAACATGCAATACATGCATCTACACTAGTACCATATGTGCCACATGTACATAGTACCACCTATACACTGCAACACATGCACCATGTGTGCATAACATCACAAGTGCACGACACCGTTTGCATAACGTGTACACAACACAATATGTACACTGCACCATTGTACAACGTGTACACAATACCACATGCACGACATGTACGCGTCACCACATCTACACAACGCCACATGCACGAAATGTACACAACCCCACCTGCACACAACTCCACTTGTACAACATGTAAACAACACCATGTGCACACAACACCACTTGTACAATCATGCACACCACAACATATGTACATAGCACCACATGTACAATATGCACGTAACACCACATGTACATAGCACTGCATATCCAACATGTACATAACATCATCTGTACACAACACCACATATCCAACACATGTAGAGCACCATATGCATACAACACCACATATCCATCATGCACACAGTACAATATGTAGATAACACCGTATATCCAACATGTAAATAGCACTATCTATACCTAGCACTGAATATGAAAAATTCTTACAACACTATCTGTATTAACACCATGTATATAATATTTCATAAACAACATGTAAACACACTGCATATGCACAATACTGCATGCACACAACATCACAAATGAAACATGTAAAGCATATACAATATATGCACAAAAGTAGTACCACACATCCAAAACCACATTGTTCTTACTAAGAAACCTTACTTCTAGTGTCTTATCCATGCTTATCCTAGCATGTCGTAGACCACACTGCTTTCATTTTGTTGACGTATCCCTTGGCATACCTGTCCATAACATAGTCATAATATAATCACATAATATCAACTCATAAACACATGATACTGACCTCATATATTTTTCATGACTACTCTTCCCAATTGATTCCTCATAAGAACAAGAACCTCTTCATGTCAGTTTTCTACGTAAGAAATCATTCCTCCACCAAAATGATTCCTAATAACCCCACCCAACAGTGACATAGACACATAGACACACACATACATATACATAAACATTATCATAAAACGATCATGATCCATGATGACCCTCTCTGCTAAAAATGTACATACATACATATATGCATATGATCATTACCATAAATCAATCATGATCACAACATAAATACTAGATATCAAGGTCAAGGTTAAGAGAACTTCCTTTATTCATGCATAACATTGAGAACCACCGTTCCCAACTTAGTCAATCCATCCGACATCTTAGGTCCATTTACTTTACCTTTTTGGTTACCTTTCTCATGTTTGTACAACCATCGTCTATTTACCACAATGGACCCAACCAGTACAACCGACTGTCATAGTCTTACCTTCCGCTGCAGTTACTCATGCACATAGCTTCATCTGAGTTCTTACATGACCTATTGGGTTCCACAGAACTATCCCCATGCTCCATCAACTTACCTCGTTCGCAAACCAATTCCCAAGACTCAAAACAAAAAAGGCAAGACAATAAACAACCAAGAAGGAAACCATGAAACCATTAACGACACCACAACCGAATTGGCATACCTATGCACTAGACACAATCAAAATCTAAAATCAAGCGTAAAAATCACAAAATACCAAAGGCGCATGACTAACAACAGGCACCATGACTTAATCCCCATGGTTCCCAAGGAATGCTCAACCCGATCCTTCTTCAATATTTCATGGCAATCTCTTTGCCATGCAATCCCCTACATCATATTTCCATAAACACATAATTGTCAGTGCATAAATAAAAATAACAATACATTAGTTACCTTACCTTGTTGTGCAAGGCACATTGCTTGCAACTGAACACATCCATGCCATCTCCCAAGGGACTCCAATTCCCTTGACAAATCCTCCCGCAGCTAGAGACTGAATAATATACCTGTCAAGTACATGTTCGTGACTATAGCACATATCCACATAATGTCAGACAAAATCATGGTTAAAAAGACTCCTTGTATGCAAGGCACTCTTTCATTTGTAATTAGGGTTTCCAAACATAGCCAAAGGGATTCTTGCCCAATTCCTTTCTTTTATCTTTTTACCTTGCTGCAACTAAGGCTTATTATGTACTGTCACATCACTCAATTGTTAGTTATATAAATACATCAACTATTACCTTGTCACGTTAATACCAAGCATGTTTACTGCAACTGCTCACACACCTCAACCACATGTTCCAAATATTGAGACAATAATATATCTCAATTTTAAATAAATCTTTACCGAGAATAACAATCATGTCATAATCCATAGTCAACTCAAAGTCATTAGACATAACACTACAACTGTCACCTACTACACTCGAGTACATATCAATTGTCTCAACACATATGTATAAGTACAACCATCTTAAAACAATATCATTTGAACACATACTCATATTATGCAATTCCTCAAACATTCAACCAACTTGCAACCATACCATGTTAAATAAATCAACTAGACAACATAATCAAACAGTCAAGTACCAAATATATGACATAAGAAAACTCGTACCTTAATGTATCTTAGGGGAGGCAATCTTGTCTGCACAATCAATCCAATTTACCATGATGAAACTTCACAACGTATCAACTCAAACATAAATCATGATATCCATAACAGTAACTAACAAACATGTTCACATCATAAGCTCATAAGCATTTGTCGTTCATGCATAACAATCGCATATGTACGATCATTTTAGATTAGTACAACACCATATCACAAATATTTCAGCTCATACCTTAATATCACAACCATAAACATTTGCATAGGTAAAACTAGGTTAACACACTACATATAACATCAAGATATTCAATGCAATGAATATAACCATCACGCATATGACCAATCCAAATTACAACATCAACATATCAATGAAATAACCCTAATCATCAAGTTAATAGCATATAACAACAATAAGCTATATATCACGTTCATCATCAACATATAACCTAATCATCAAGCTATATAACATAAAACAACAATAACAATATACAACCACAAGTTACCATCATTCTTGACTATTCGACTCATGTGCATATGACTACATTAATGAACTAACATCTATCATGAATATAGCCATAACATCAAAAGACATGTACATAACCCTATTGTATATAAACCTAATACATATAACAATCCATAACACATATACCTTCTTTCCAAATATACAATACCTATATGACAATCTTCTCTTACCCCAGAGTCCAATGCTGCAACCTCATTACAATGATCTACATATCCTACTCTATTTAAACCAACATATTAACATCATAAGAACCAATAGCACCATGATGACCAAAATTTTTCATACAATGACTTCACAAGGCATTTTTGACCTACTAATCATGCATACTATAACTAAGAGTATACATTCATAACAACTGCATATGGACATATACCACATGAGTACCAAACCATATACACATCATTCTAGCTAGAGTCCAGTCATAAATGCATGAGCATATCAACTTCACAAACCATGACCTCATGCATGGAAACAACCATTACTCCATTGTACGCATTGCCACATGCAACCATCAACATGCATAAGCGATGCATAATTAACTACACATACGCATGAACACATGTAGTCGAGCATAAGTGATCAATACTTGTAACCAACCTACAAGACTGATACATGTAATAAAACATACAAGAATGCTACCTAACATACAAGGATGTAATCAAGTGACATATAACGACATGTAACCAACATACAACAATATGTAACCAATCATATACTCATAAGGATGCATTCCACAAAATCAATATGAAATTCTCCATGATAACCATACTACAACCATAATCAATCAGCAAGCAAATGCAGCAAGCACATGAAATGCAAGTGTAAGAGACACACATGCAACTGACATGCATGTATGACCAACACACACTGCCCATCCAATCTAAGAGTTGAACCATGCTCTGATACCACTCTGTAACACCCTCCTTCCATATCCACCCAAGTAACCATGCCAATAGGAGTAAACATGAGATGAGAGGCTATTATGATCAGATTCGACCTCCTATGTGACCTTAATGAAGTTTAATCGACGGAAACATCACACATATTCATCCAACATCAACAACAAAACCCTTAGGAGACATGTCCGCGACTCAGACAACATGTCCCTGGGTCCCACAGTTGTTCTAGATCTCTTAGGCCATAGTCGCTTTCATGCTATGGGTAAGGGAGTGACCATCAACCTAAAATCACTCTCATAGGCTTGCTTGCCAGTGACCAGAGACCAAAATTTCCATAGTCGTGCTAGCAACCTTGAGATTTAAGCCAGTTTTTCAGGCCCAGAGCCCAGGCCACTACCCATAATGGAGTGATAGCTTAGAATCAATAAAAATATAGGGAAAAAATGATGAAAAGGAAATAATATGAACAAGACAATCACTAGACCCCTACTAGTCATGACAGGAATTTCATCAAACATATCATCAACATGTAACCTACAGGTATAAACAATAGAATTAAGTGTAGGGATCTCATACTTATCTGAAAATTGCTATGAACCATTCTTCCCTCATGTCATTTTCTGCATTATCATCTATTAGGTCATATACACATTATCTATTCATCTATAAGTAAAAACATATTGATATCCACGCATAGCTATTATCAAAAAATATACATATAACCTGCATAATAGGAACATAAATACCATAAACATATCAACCATCAAAATCTACATATACATCAGTACATTTACACATGAAAATCAAGGGAATGAATTTCTCATTAATGAATGCAATGAACCAACTCGATATGGGATTACCACGTTCCACCTTACCATAGAATGGTTGAGCCAAATCTCTCTTTAGCCATTCACCACCATTCCATATCCCAATCATGAATGTGGGACTCAAACTAAAAGAACCAACCAAGGCATACCGAGGCTAAACCACCTCACCCTCATCAATAGAAACCATGCTTTCCTGTAATACATCACGGATCACTAGGCCAATACAATGAACACATCCCAATAGGTGGTTCTGTGATCTCCATTCGATCACTAGGCCAAACAAGCATGGATGCCACCAAATTTCTCCACCTACATTGTGAGGAATCCTTTCTCCTAGTCTCTCAAGCTTTACGGCAATCCAAACCTAGATCACTAGGCCCTAAAATGAGACCCACTCTCTAGGCTTTACCATATATCCCAAACCCAAGATTACTAGGCCCAATAGAGAGCAACCACCTCTTGGCTTTATCGCATATCCTTCCATTCATTGGAAAGGATTCATAGGCCCACCAAGGCAACATAATCCTGGCTTTGCCACAACCCACAGTCTAGCTCAGGGGTCACTAGGTTAGTGGCTTTACAGTTATCCACAGTCTAGTTAAGGGACCATTAAGCCATGTGCTCCATCATTCAGAGATCCACCCCTTAACTTTGAATACATTCGGTAATCCAACTCAACTAAAACATGAGAACCCCATCACACCATGGCTATCCAAAAATGGCAAGGCTAGGCTAAAAACACTATTACACCTAGCAAAACCCGTGCCATGATATAAAAGAACCACATGCAATACCATGCATGCCAAATCTAGAAAGAAAAATACACATGCAAGTCGATACTTGCAATGAATCCTATTGTAGCTACTTGATCCTGCCTTTCCCTGCTTGATCTTTGCTTCCTCTTGCCTTCTTTGCCTTTCTTGCTTCAATGCCAAAATGCTCCAAGAGAACTCTAAGTGTCCAAGAGTATAAGAGAGAGATAATAATGAGACAGCTCCAAAACTCAACTGATGAATGCTACCAATTGATCCTTAGAAGCCTTTTTATGAATGAGGCCTTTATTTTCTTCATTTTCCATTATTGTTCTTAAATTTCCTCCTCACATGCAACCTGTGACTTGTCACCTTCCTTTTCTCATAATTTCCATTATTTTCATAAATAAATGTGCCAAAAATATCATTTTTCCTTTCCAGAGCCTTAGTCAATTCCTTTGCCAATTTCCTAGCCATAAACAACCAAATGAACATCCCCCTAGGATGTCCTACTCAAAAGTAGAACATCATGACAACATGATCGAATAACAACCATACTACATATTGGAGCTTTATAACACAACTCATTACGATATTTGTAATAACTGCATATGCATGTTTTCTAAACCAGCAGATAAAGGAAACGATGTTTGCATCCGCAACAAGGGAATCCAGAGGCTCACACCTCCACCCTCAAAGTAATTCCATGATTCACCTCCTTCCCAAGGAGTCCAAAATCCACTGTAAAGTCAAATCTGCATCCAATGTACAACGCTACACTCCAATGCCACTTGTCCTCTCAATGAATAGGTACCAACTCATTGTTCCAGTGCACACTCCCAATGTGCATATGATTCCATCTGGAAATGCTCATGACCAAAACAAATATATCCGCCACCTTCCCTTCTTTGTTGTACAGTCCGCCGAGAAATCCAGTCACCACCTTCTATGTAGTTACTCACCTTCCAAGTTCCCCAAAATCCCCTAACCCAAGCGATCCATTCCTTGGAAAGGATTCCTCGTATCAGAAAATATAAAACTAAGGCATATACCTACCTCAAAACCATCATACCAGTCATAGCATGCTCATGGAAATTAATGGAAACTATTGGATACTAGTGCCCCACAATAGACCTACTCGTGAAGTACTCTACCACCATATTGCTACATGTTCCAATTTCTTTTGTTGCTACTGCCAATTCTTGCATTCGATTTTGACCACCCAACCGAGCATGTTCATGCATTCACGTTCCAAGCACATACGTTTCATTAGATTCAAATAAAATGAAATAACCTCAAAGCATACCTCATTGGTAATTCATAAATAAGGTACACTTGCAATTCTGTTCGCTTCCTGTCACAACAAGTCAAACTAACATCTTTGACCAAATCAACATGTATAAAAATATCACATCAGGTTAGCTCAAAGCGCAACCATCATAACCATCACAAACAAGAATCATATATCACATATAATCATCGTATACCATAGTCATAAATCACATGCATAATAAAAATGAAATAAAATGTTGATACTTATCCTTTCATCAATCCTTAGCTTCTACCTTTGTCTTTACTCCATATGCACTCCAGATCGATTGCCACACCCGACAAACACCCAATGCCTTCTCCTCAACCATGTGCACATACACATAGTGTGCATCACAAACATCCAACTACACACATTATACAACACAATGCAATACATGCATATACACCAGTACCATATGTACAGAGTACCACCTGTACATTTCAACACTTGCACAACGTGTGCATAACATCTATGTACACAACACCACCTGCACAACGTTTACACAAGGCCATATGTACACTGCACCGGTGTACAACATGTACGAAATACCACATGTACACAGTACCACATGCATGACATGTAAGCGACACCACATGTACACAATGCCACATGCACGACATGTACACAATACCACCTGCCCAAAGTGTACACAAGGCCATATGTACACTACACCAATGTACAATGTGTACAAAATACCACATGTACACAGTACCACATGCATGACATGGGCGACACCACATGTACATAATGCCACATGCATGACAAGTACACAACACCACCTGCACATAATGCCACTTATACAACATTTACACAACACCACATGCACACAAAACCACTTCTACAATCATGCACACCACACCATATGCACATAGCACCACATGTACAACATGCACACAACACCACATGTACATAGCATTGCATACCCAACATCTACATAGCATCATCTGTACACAACACCGCATATCCAACACGCGCAGAGCACCATATGCATACAACACGCATATCCATCACGCAACAGTACAATATGTACACAACACCATATATCCAACATGTACATAGCACCATCTATACCTAGCACTGAATATGCAACATTCATACAACACTATTTGTACTAACACCCTATACATAATATTGCATCAACAACATGTACACACACTACATATGCACATTTACTTCATGCGCACAACATCACAAATGAACCATGTACAACATATACAACATATGCACAACAGTAGTACCACGCATCCAAAACCACACTGTTCTTACCAAGAAACCTTACTTCTAGTGTCTTATCCATACTCATCCTAGCATGTCGCAAACCACACTGCTTTCCTTTCATTGATGTATCACTTGGCATACCTGTCCACAACATAGTCATAATATAATCACATAATATCAACTCATAACCACATGATATTGGCCTCATATATTTGTCATGACTACTCTTCCCAATTGATTCCTCGTAAGACCAGGAACCTCTTCATGTCATTTTTCTGCGTAAGCAACCATTCCTCCACCAGAATTGTTCTTGATAACCCTGCCAGATAGTGACATAGATTCATAGACACATACATACATATACATAAATTAGCATAAAACAATCATGATTCATGATGAACTTATCAAATAAAAACGTACATACATACATATATGCATATGATCATTAGCATAAATCAATCATGATCACAACATAAATACTAGATATCAAGGTCAAGGTTAAGAGAACTTCCTTTATTCATGCACAACATTGAGAAACACCATTCCCAACTTAGTCAAGCCATCCGACATCTCAGTTCCATTTAATTTACTTTTTTGGTTACCTTTCTCATGTTTGTACTGCCACTGTCTATTTACCACAATGGACCCAACTAGTCCAACCGACTGTTATATTATTACCTTCCGATGTGCTTACTCATGAACATAGCTTCATATGAGTTCTTACATTACTTGTTGGGTACCACACAAATCTCCCCAAGCTCCACCAACTTACCTCTTTCCCAAACCAATTCCCAAGACTCAGAACATAAAAGGCAAGATAATAAACAACCAAGAAGGAAACCATGAAACCAGTAATGACAGCACAACCCAAGCAGCATAACTATGCACAAGACTCAACCAAAATCGTAAATCAAGCACAACAATCACAAAAGACCAAAAGCACAAGACTAACAACAGACACCATGACTCAATCCCTGTGGTTCTCAAGGAAAGCTCAACCTGAGCCTTCTTCAATATTTCATGGAAATATCTTTGCCATGAAATCCCCTACACCATACTTCCATTAACGCATAATTGTCAGTGCATAAATAAACATAAGAATACACTGATTACCTCACCTTGTTGTGCCAAGCACATTGCTTGCAACTGAACACATCTACATCATCTCCTAAGGAACTCCAATTCCCTTAATAGATCCTCTTGCAGCTAGAGACTGGCTAATATACCTGTCAAGTACATGTTCATGACTATAGCACATATCCACATAATGTGAGACAAAATCAAGGTTAAGAAGACTCCTTGTATGCAAGGCACTCATTCATTTGGAATTAGGGTTTCCAAACATAACCAAAGAAATTCTTGCCCAATTCCTTTATTTTCCCTTTTTACCTTTTTGTAGTCGAGGCTTACTATGTACTGTCATGTCACCCAACTGTTAGTTTTATAAACATATCAACTATTACCTTGTCGTGTTAATACCAAGCATGTTTCTTGCAACTGCTCACACATGTCAACCACATGTTCCAAATATCGAGACAATAATATCTATCAATTTGAAATAAACCTTTAGCAAGACTAACAATCATGTCATAATCCATAGTCAACTCATAGTCATTAGACATAACGCTAAAATTGTCACCTACTACACTCAAGTACATATCAACTGTCTCAACATATATGTATAAGTACAACCATCTTAAAACAAGATCATTTGAACACATACTCATATTATGCAATTCATCAAACATTCAACCAACTTGCAACCATACCATGTTAAATAAATCAACTAGACATAATCAAATAGTCAAGTACCAAATATACGACATAACCAAACTCATACCTTAATGTATCTCAGGGGAGGCGACCTTGTCTGCAAAATCAATACATGTTAGCTCGATACAACTTCAGAACATATCAACTCAAACATAAAACATGATATCCATAACAGTAACTAGCTAACATATTCACATCATAAGCTCATAATCATTTGTCGTTCATGCATAAAAATCACATATGTACAATCAATCTACATTAGTACAACACCATATCACAAATATGTCGGCTTGTACCTAAATTTCGCAATCATAACCATCTTCATAGGTCAAACCAAGTTAACACAATACATATAACATCAATATATTCAGTGAAATGAACATAACCATCACGCATATGACCAATCCAAATTACAACATCAATATCTCAATGAAATAACCCTTGTTGGCTTATATGGGCCTGACCCAGGTTCGGAAGAGTTATTTAGCCAAACAAATCCCAGAGCTACCGGCCCTTTCGGCAATAGCCCACGGAGCACGGACTGAGGTCTCACCCGAGGCAGTAGGGGAAGGTGCTGGAACCAGGTTTCCGCACCCTTGGGATGTCTTGATGTGGTCTAGAGGTTTTGTGCACCGTTCTGTAGCCTCACGCTGCTCTGCTTCTGCACAGATCCAAAACATGGCTATTCCTCAATACTAATTACTTAATGAGTTATTATAGATTAGATCTACTTGTAACAGTCTTTAAGCAAACATTTAACAGAAATAACTAGTTCACGCATCTAGAAAAGATACAGATTTGCACAAACTCGTAACATAAACATACGCGCATAGATCAACATACATTAGCCAAATTCGCAATAATTCAAATTTAACACAGAAATTCAGGAACAGCTTATCTTCATTCAATTCCTTCACCAATACATCCAGATCTGCCCTCCGCACTCAGCTGCAGGGGTCCACGAACACAGTTGCGGACTCTACAAGGCCTCTGCGCACATAGTTGCAGAGCCTCTATCTACCTACCAATACCCTTGACTCGGACTTACAGACGCTTCAAGACTTCATTTCTAAAAAAACCCATTACATATCAAATCCAAAAGTACATACCAAGAAGCTACCTTCTACCCATAGAGCCTCACTCTATTTATACATTCCTATGGTCCACGAACCATGAACAAGCCGACTTACTTCCTATTATTCTATATTATTTCTTGGGTGGACAACCCTTTGACTCAACTTATTTACAATTCACGCTCTGCGCACTTCGCGGAGTCTTTACCATACCTTTCACAAAATTGCAGGCTTTGAGCCCCAAAACTGTTATGTGGGCCCTCTGCTACCCAACAGTCCCCCAACACAATCATTGTGACTCGTCCCGAGTCACTCTGCTGGTGTGACAATCTTTGCATGGAGGTCAGACAACAATTTTTGTGCTTCGCTGGTACTGGCAGCAAACTCATCTGCAATCTGTTGTACTCTTTCAATGCATGCCGCCGACACAGCAGTCTTTGTCGTAGCTTCTGCGCCAGGTGCATATTTTGCCTACATGTGTTGCATCTTACGCTCAATGGCGGTGGAAATTGCGAAGGCCTCATCAATCCATGGCTGGAGACATTCTTTAATCATTACTTCTTTCCAGCGGGCAACATTAGCTTGGATTTTGAGAGCCTGGGCCTCCTTCATCTTGGCCAAGCGCTGCGTAACCACAACTGTCTGCACGGTCCCTCTGATATTATCATAGGCTTGTTGGAGTTCTCTTGCCTTGGTTTCCAGTTGTTGTTGTAGGTTTTAACCCTGTACAGAAATTACCTACATACGAATTCTAAAACACAGAAAAATAAACAATGTGAGAGCATAACACATAAAACACATATACACAAAGATTTTCCCACTGGATCCCAAAACCGGGACTACCAGCTTGATTTTTCATTATGTTCCTTTCAATGTTACTCTTACACAGTAATTTGTCACCATTGGTCACCGTCCCTATCGCCCTGTTTCCATACATTGGAGGACGCATTCCGGGACCTGTGAGTAGTGACATAACCCAAAAACACTTGCATTATGTTCCCCTGAGTATGTACTTCATGTTCCCTGAAGACACCTTCTGCAAATTCTCCCTGAAAAGTACTCTTTTTTCCATTGGCGCAGGTCCATAGTATCTTACCCGCGCCAATCACTGAGATCCTCAAAAGAGGGCGCGACCATTGGCGCTCTGTCACAGAACAACACCCGCGCCAGCCCAGTTTGGTAATGATTTTTGACAAACGCACGCCCATCTGTTTTTTCCCTTTAGATCACGAAGTCTTTTGAGGGTAAAATCCATCTGATAGAGGTCGAGAGTCATCATCTATCCTTGACATCTATCCACAGTGGCTTTTCAGAGATAATGCCAATCCACAATGGGTGTCCTGGTTCATCGAATCTTTCTCCCTTCTCCATCTATAAATATCTGTCCTCATGCATTAGACAAGCTAGTTTTTGGAGGAATGCTAGTTGTGATTACGCTTGTCGTGAGTGATAGTGAAGCATAGAGAGGTTATGCTGCCAGAGAGGAGGTACATTGCAAGACACATATAGTTGCTCGCCCAGCCAGAGGAGAGGTTCAACGTCAAAACCTTGGTTGTAACTTTTCCTGTCTATTATTCATTAATGAACAACTGTTATTATAGTTCCAATCTCATTGTCTATTATAGTGATGTTTGATTTATTTCCTTTCTGACTGAAATATAGTTGTGCCTTGGTGGATTTTATGCTTGTATTTGTTTCTTCCTTTGCATGTGCAGGTGTCCGTTTGCAAGGATCGCAAGGATTGTGACCTGCCGGAGCGAGGGAGCGGGAATACCAACTCTGCCTCGACTATAGCGTTGGATTCCAGGTTGGTCTTCTTAATTCACCTTTAATGTACAACTAGGAACTTGCGTGGCAGCGTGAATTGATTGTGGCTAGTTCTGTTTTAGGCTAGTGGGATCGCCTCTGTCCGCAGAGGGGATTTACCTATCCAACAATTTGGCGACTCCGCTGGGGAGAAGCTATTTGGAAATTGTCTTGCATGTTCATTTTCGCTTGCTTGCTTGAGTGAATGAGCTTTCTGGGTCAGTTTTGAGGTTGTTCTTTAGTGTTTGATCCATCTGAACACTGTCAGCCCGACCTGGGGT
Source organism: Pinus tabuliformis (assembly GCA_031772625.1). Lineage (NCBI taxonomy): Eukaryota > Viridiplantae > Streptophyta > Pinopsida > Pinales > Pinaceae > Pinus > Pinus tabuliformis. The sequence goes on along the minus strand of CM062810.1, from coordinate 659,986,960 downwards.
CGTGTTATTTATTTTTTAAGCCGAGAAGCTTTCTTGGCGCGGTTTTTATTCTGACAGTCGCGCCAGTTGGCGCATGTTGCCCAAACAGCAACCCGCGCCAATCTTTTGGTAGCGCAAGTTGCAGGCTGACAGTCGCGTCAGCCCTGTGAATTTTGCCTGTGTGTTGGTTGGAAGCTCTTTCAACTCATATTTTTATCTTTTTATATATTTTACAGCCTCTGGAAGTGCGTTGAACCTCTGTTTGACTGGTTTTGCCTTTATCCTTCAGTTGTTTGCTTATTTCTATTGATTTTTGTCCTAGCCCTAGAACATCTAGTGGCTTCACGTGTCTAGCCTTCTGTGGGAAGTTTCGGTCTTTTGATTTTCCAGTCAACTTGTTGGTTGTGTTCCGCACCTATCTAGTGGTTTGTTAAAGCTTGGTCTTCTATGCTTTGGGTGATTCACTTCTAGCTTCTCTGGATTTTGCTTGACTTCATTTGAACTTAGATTACATGGTTCATTGAAAGTATTTGTGTTTCTCCTTGCTTGGATAGTTCATCTTGGTGTTTCAGAATTGGTTCCATTTCATCGAGTGAACTTGGTTTGTTTATACTTGTGAATATCTCTTAAGATTTGTTTAAATGCATCATGCCATCTTAAAGGAAAGAAAAACAAAAGATTTTTTGCATCATATTAGTTAGCGTTTATTGTTATTTGTTGCTATTAAAAAGAAAAAGAAAAATTTTCATTTCTTGTTATTAGCTGCATTAGGATCTTTGTTGTTTGCTGAGTGATCATTTCGTTTGTGTAAAGATCTTAACCTTCCTGTAGATAGAATTCATTGAATGAAATGATATAGTTTTGGCATGTAGTTCGCATTTAAGAAGTTTTTGAGATATCACATACGGTAGGACCAAAAAACTGAAAAATAATTGAAGATAAACTTTAAAATAAACTCAATGAACATAACAATGCATTGGAATCTAACGCAAACATTCTAGAGGTCTAGGTTAGAGACGTGTTCCGGCGTCTTTAAACCTGGTAGATTATCGTCGAGTGGTTGGGTGATTCCTCCACGATGATACGATAGGTGCCAATACGGACTGTGCTCCCACGTACCGTCGCGTATATATTGGGGGACCCCTATAGGATTAAAACCTTTTATCCATAGGAAGCTGAGTTTTCCGCCTTACAAGCCGTAATGCACTGAGCACAGCATTCGGGAAGATTGACTGCAGTACGGGAAGTCCTTGGTTTTCATCTGATTGCCGAGGTGTATAAGCAGTTTTACGGATTGTTTGGTAAACCTCTTGCCTAGTTTTCCAGAGTAATCACTTTTGATCCTTTTCGGAATCCTTAAAAGAAAAGGTGCCTGTGAGCGTCTTGTCACTTCGCGCTCATTAAATATTCGAAGGAGACTAGAGTCATCTTTTGTCCTTTTCTCGACTCTTAAAACATGAAAAGGTCAAGTTGTGTCTTTGCGTCCTAAAATTTATTGGCCACGATAACATTTACCCAATTAGATTTTGTTTGCGTTAGTTTGAGTAGGGGTTGTCTTGGTAGATTCCCTAGGTTTGTGAAGTTTCATCCTGGCGGAATTACCAATTTCGTCTTCTGCCGAGATACCGGTTGTGAGTCTTCCTGTGGTTCCAAGTATACAACCACTTAGTTCTCGTGCCCCAGGTGACGAGACTTACCAGTTTCATTGGAACCCTACGTGGGAACCTTTTGAGGACAGTGTCCCTTTTTGGGACTATACTTCTCCTTGTGTGTCAGTCCCACCTGTTTCCTCTGACATGGATGATTTGTCCCCTACAACGACTCATGAGTCCGTTGCGACGAGCGGTGAAATTCCCACTGCAACGGACCCTATACATGTTAGTAGCACTCCCACTACTACAAATTTACCACCAGGCTATAAAGCTTTAAGAGATACTATGCCCTGTGGAACTCCGTTCACGGGTTCCATTTGGTCACCACACACTTTTCCTACTACGGAGCCTTTTACTCCGCAAATTCGCAGTCCATCTGTTACCTCAGTCACAACCGCTCCAATGGTCTGTGCAGCCTCTTCGACTCCTATTTTTAGTCGTCCCTCGACTTCCTTGTTCAGAGTCTTTGATCCCATGACAAATGTCCCAATACAGGGGCCATACGATTCGTCTCAACCGGTTGTTGAGGTATCAGTCCCATTGTCAATTGATTGGACCTCCACCACTTTTCATGGTGGTCAAGTTTCATCTGCGCAGTCTCCAAGACAACCCCCCCAAGACCAACAAGGACAATCCTTTCATGGAAACCCTTTTGCTGCTGGTGGTCCCTTTTTCTCTTCTTATATGCAACCTTTTGGTAACTCAGGTCAGTCATCTTTTCAACAAGCCCAACCTGGTATCTAGCAAGGTTATCCCGCTGGACAAATTGGTCAACAAACTATTAACCCAAACCAATCCAATGTCCATTATGGTCCAATATCTGGACAAGTTACTCAACCACTTGGTCAGCCTACTGTCCAGTATTCACAACCCTCTGGGCAAGCTGGTCAGCCTCAAACACAGTTGGGCCAACCAACTGCCCAACCCTCTCAGCCATCTAATCTGTTAGGACAACCTTCAGCTGCGCAACAACAGTTCAAATCCCAACAGGTAGGCCAACCTCAGTATCAGCAGGTACAACCTTCTGGACAGGTCGGCCAATCTCAGTATCAACAAGGTTTTCCTTCTGGCCAGATAGCCCAACCTACAGGACAGCCTACTGGCACTGCTCAATCAAGTCTGTGGCCCCAAAAGGGACCCCAAAACCCATCTGGTCTTCAAATGCAGGCTGGGGCTCAATCATAAACTTTTTATCAAACCCAGCCTGGTGCTCAACCTCAATTTGGAGCCCCACCACCATATGGCTACCAGCAACCTCAAGGGCAACCTTTGTTCGCCCCATACCAGAACTACCAACAACTGCAGGTGAATCCTTCGCAGACTTATCAACAGCCATATGGCGCATCTACAGCATCGTTTGGTAATCCTTATGCTGGGGGGCAAAATACAAATCCCTATGGCCAATACACTATGGGGCCAAATCCGTCCGGACAAAACCCATGGGGGCAACCACCACCTGGTTGGAACCCTGGTGCTCCATCCTACCAGCAACCCCAGATGTCTTTCAATCCTCAATTACCATTCTTAGCGACTTTAGAATTACCGGATGTGTCCAAATTAACCAATGATCCTATTCTTCATAATCCTTATTGGCCTCCGGTTCCAACTAAAATTCCTGGTGACTGTCCAAAATTCGATGGTAAAGCCAATGAAGACCCACAAGCCCATGTCATGACTTATCATTTGTGGTGTTCATCTAATTCATGGCTTGATGATTCAATTCGGCTTCGCCTTTTTCAAAGGACTCTCACTGGCTCTACCGCTAAGTGGTATATCGAACTTAATCGCGGGTCCTTTCAGGATTTCAATTCTTTGGCTATGGCATTTCTCACTCATTTCCAGTTACCCATTCGATATGAAACGGGTACACACCTCCTCACTTCCTTAAGACAAACGACGGCTACGCATATCTCTGATCATATCCATGAATGGAGACGGCGTAGACGTATGATCAAATTTTGGATTCCCGACCAGCTTCTTACCGATTGGTTTACGACTTCGTTCGTTCCTCCAATAGCCCGGGATATTGCCATGGGAGCGTGTGTTACTGAAGAGCAAGCTATTGCGCGCGATCAGTACCTCGATTTAGTTTATTCTCAATCAGGTACATTATATGATTATTTTCCTGATGCCCCAAGACCAGGAACGTCTAAAGCCCCGCCAACACCCACTGTTGACGGTATCATTGGTTCGGTTAGTTCATACTCAAAGAAAAATCCCGCAAACCCTGGGAAGCAAAAATTGATTGCTTCGAATGAACAACCTTCCCAGGCACCACCTATTTCAAATGTTACTTCTGAGGTTAATGCCGTCCAATCCAATATGGCAAACAAGGCCTCGAAACAGAAGAAGAAAGGGAAAGCGAAAAATAAGCCCGAACAACCCAAACAGGAAGCCCCAAAACCTCAACCCGAGGACGGCACTAAACGCAAACCCAAGTATCCTTGTCTTATCTGTGATGAGGATCACTATACCAAGGACTGCCCGAGGCGGTCCGAAGTTAGTCGTTTGTTAAAAGGCGCCCCTGGGACTCCTGTGGTGCTCAAAGAGCCCTTTCCCACCCAACACACTCAAAAAACTCAAATGGTGGCTGACCCTTCTCAGCCTCCCTCTTCCTTTGGTTCTCAAGTGTTTATGGCTGGTACCGTACCCATTAATATCAATACTCAAACGAAAGATTATCCGCCATCTGCCGGGAAGGAGCCTGAGGTTCCCTCTAGTGCTCCTCCGTTCAGTTCAGGTCCACTCCACATCGAGAGACCTACCACTGAGACGCCTCTTCGACCCCCTCCAAAAGGAGTACTCCGGAAATCCTCTTACAATCCGAATGCTCGTGCTGCACAACACTACAATATCGTTGAGGACTTAGCACAGACTCCGTCGGCTATGTCCGCATTAGAGGTTCTCCAGAGTTTCCCTTCTCAGAGGAAGTCCATGCTATCTGCCATTGGTGGCATAGACCCGGTTGATTCGGATTTAATCACTTTTGACTTAGAACGCCATACTCAGAGACTGCCTCCCCAAATCGCCTTCCTCATATAGGTGATTATTGATTCCAAGACGATTCATCGTACAGTCATTGATGAAGGTGCCTCAACTTGCATCATGTCTGTTGCCTGTTGGAAAGCTATTGGATCTCCAATGCTGAGCCAGTCTCCTACTACCTTGGAAGCTTTTGATGGAAGAGCGTCTCATCCTTACGGTATACTCCAACGTTTACCAATCTCTTTGGAAGGGAAGACGGTCGAGATGGAAGTTGAAGTCGTTGATTCTACTCTAACCTACAACCTCCTTCTCGGACGTAGCTGGATATACGCAATGCAAGCTGTTGCTTTATCTTTCTTTCGAATCATTCGTTTCCCTCATCAAGGGAAGATCGTTACCGTTGACCAGCTATCCTTCTTTGCTTCTTCTTCCGAAGGCACCATTCCATTTGTGGAGCATACCTCTAAATTATATGAGAGTTTGGGAGCTGGACTTTTCAAAGATCCCGCTCTTATGGGTGTTTTTCCGCTCCCTCCTCCAAATATCGCCTCTGTCAATATGATCACTACTGGTTCTGACCCATGGATCATACCTCCCACAGACCAAATAGATTCCTGGGGCGACCGGATGCCGTTGAGTCCTGCCGAGCTTAATTATGTTGAAATCATTGCTGCCTCGGCTCCCTCTTCTACGCTTACTCCATCCTCAGGGCTTCTAGACGAGGCTTCTTCGGATTCCTTAAGAGAAACATTTCTCTCCGACGAAGCTATTATTGAGACCATGTCTCTAGAGGAACCTCCTTGGCATGATTCTCACCATCGTTCCTCATTTCTACCTGCCCAGCAGAATTTTCTGACATGCCTCGAGCGGTTTGCTCCTTGTCTCCCCTCACAAATCCTTCAAACGCCTATTCAGATTGATCAGGTGTTTTCTGAAGGGAATATGGCGAACATTACGCAAACCCAACCCATCGACATCTCTGTCAAACCAGGGATTGTCGAGCATCTTCACATTGGAGTCACTTGTACTCCAGAGGAGATTCAACTTTATTCCAAACTTTTTCGCGAATTTCGTGATGTCTTCGCATGGTCCTATGAAGAAATGCCCGACATTGATCCTAGTATAGTGGTGCATGAGATAATCACGTACCCAGGTGCTAAGCATGTTCGTCAATGTTTACACCCTGTACACCCCCGAAAGGCTACAGCGATTAAGGCCGAGGTAGAGAAGCTTCTTAACGCCATTTTATTTATCCTATTCCTCTCACGGATTGGGTTTCTAATATTGTACCTGTAACCAAAAAACAAGGTACAACCCGGGTTTGTGTCGATTATCGTGATATAAACAGAGCCTGTCCTAAAGATAATTTTCCCACACCATTCATTGATCAAATTATTGAAGAGTGTGCCGGAAGTGAAATGTATTCTTTTATGGACGGTTTCTCTGGTTATAAATAGATCAATATTGCTCCCGCTGATCAACACAAAACTGCCTTTATTTGCCCATGGGGGACTTTTTCCTATAAGAAGCTCCCTTTCGGTCTTAAAAATGCCGGTGCTACCTTCCAGCGTGCAATGTCTTATGCATTTCATGACATTCGACATATTGTACAGCCTTACATGGATGATCTCCCTGCTCATTCAGCTAAACGTCAGGACCACCCTACGCACCTTCGCGAAATCTTTCTTCGCTGTCGATACTATCGAATTAGGCTTAATCCTCACAAATGTGTCTTCTGCGTTGAATCTGGACGACTTCTTGGGTTTATCGTTACCCGAGAGGGCATCCGTTTGGATCCCCTTAAAGTCGAGGCTATCGTGAATCTCCCTCCCCCAGCTTCTTTGCATCAGTTGCAGAGTTTGCAGGGAAAAGCCAATTTTTTACGTCGTTTTGTTCCCAACTATGCCGAGGTGGCCAAAGGTTTTACACGATTACTAAAGCGTGATGTCCCTTTTCATTGGGATGCCACAGCTCAGGAATCTTTTGAGCGTCTCAAGGGCCTCCTTGTTTCTGCTCCATTGCTCCGTCCTCCCGGCCGAATTATTATCGCGACTATACCTTGTATTTGGCTGCCGCCGATACCACTATCGGCATGGTTCTTGTCCAAACTGATGATGATGGCACTGAACACGTTATTTATTATCTCAGTCGCAACCTTCTAGATACGGAAACTCGATATGCTTATGTCGAGAAGTTGGCTTTAGCCATGGTTTGTGCTATCCAACGTTTCCGTCATTATATCTTGCTGCGAACAACCACCGTGATTTCTGATTGCAATCCCATGACATATATATTTTCACGCCAGTTGCTAGGGGGCAAATACTCGAAGTGGATTGTTATCCTCCAAGAGTTTGACTTGGAATTTACCACTGCCAAGTCTAAGAAATCCCTTGTGTTTGCTGAGTTGATTTGCTCTTTGCCATCTTCTTCCTCGACCTCGCCTGTAGAGGATCAAATTCTGGATGAGACCCTGTTCCTCATTAGCACCCTCGATCCATGGTACGGAGATATAATCACATATCTACAAACATCCTCCTTTCGCCCGGGTGTGTCTAAAGACGCTCGGCGAAGGATTCGTCATCAATCTCAACCATACCGTATCATTAGAGATACATTATATCGTCTCGGTGCAGACTCTGTTCTCCGCCGTTGTCTTACTCTCGAGGAAGCTGAACGGGTTCTAAATGACTGCCACTCCGGTGCCTGTGGCGGACATATGTCCGGATATGCTACCGCCCAAAAAATCCTTCGTGCTGGCTATTTTTGGCCCTCTATTTTCAAGGATTGCATTCTTGTCGTCCGCTCTTGTCATGAGTGCCAGATATACCAGCGGAAAATGCGAGCGCCTCCTGCTCCGTTGCACCCTGTTGTTTCCGTCGGCCCTTTTGCAAAGTGGGGCATTGATTATATGACCTGTAACCCTCGCTCGGCCGGGGGGCATGGGTTTATCATCGTTGCCGTCGATTACTTTACTAAATGGGCCGAGGCGATGCCTACATTAACTGAAGACGGTCACACAACGGCGCAATTTTTATTCAATCATGTTATTTCGCGATTCGGCGTCCCTCAAGCCATTGTCACTGATCACGGAAAGCATTTCCGTAATCATATGATGTCGGAATTAACAACCCAGCTAGGCTTGCAACATGATAGTTCAACTCCATACTACCCTCAGTCCAATGGTCAAGTTGAAGCTGTCAATAAGATCTTGGTTACAATGCTTCAACGTATCATTGGTGTGCATAAGTCTAACTGGCATTTGATGTTATTCCCTGCCTTGTGGGCTTACCGAACTTCCGTGAAGGATGCCACTGGTTTCACTCCATTTCAACTAGTTTACGGACTAGAGGCTACCCTTCCAATTGAATGTGAGATCCCTTCATTGAAATTAGCTGTCGAGCTACTTCCCAACACCACTCCGTTGGAAGAACGCCTTCTTTACTTAGAACGGTTAGATGAGACTCGTCGCATGGCCTCTTTGGCCATCGAAACGCAAAAGAAGCGAGTCAAGACTCACTTCGATCAGACCATCCGTCCACGTTCTTTCGTTGAGGGAGACTTAGTCCTGCTCTATGATCAGGCAAAAGATAAGCTAGGCGCAGGAAAGCTCGAGTCTATGTGGCTAGGCCCTTACATTGTCAAGAAAGTTCTGCAGAAAGGGGCCTACGAGCTGATTGATTATGAAGGAAACCCTCTTGGGAAGCCCCGAAATGGGCTTTATTTGAAAAAGTACTATGCGTAATGCTAGTACATTTTATTGTGTACATACATGTACTTTAGTGTGTTGTGTGTGTGTGTCAGTTTTCAAGACATAGTTACCACTTATTGTGTTTTTTGCTTCTTGTGCAGATGTCGGATGCACCTTATGTTGGTTTCGCTGATGGTGCCTGCCGCAGTACCCGCGATTTGTCTTCTGCGTCATGGGTGATCTACGATCCTCATGGCGAGCTAATAGATTGTCAAGGTGTGTGTTTAGGCCGTACTACTAACAATGTCGCCGAATACTGTGTTGTAATCGAGCTACTTGCTAGAGCAATTAATTTCGGTATTCGCGCATTGGTAGTGAACCTGGACTCTCAACTTGTTGTCCACCAGCTCAACGGGCAATATTCCGTCAGAAACCATCATATTCTAAGGTTGTATTTACGTGTAATATTGTTAGAAAGGCATTTTGATTTTATCACATATCAACATGTTCCAAGACAATTAAACACATTATCTGATGCATTGGCCAATCATGTATTAGATAGATATTTGCATAACTTGTAATTAAAACAGTATATAAGCAAGCACATGAAAACACAATAATGAACCATAAACATATGGATATATATACGTGTGTGTCATAATGTTTGCGCCGCACGCATTACATAACCCAAAAATAATACATGTCCAAGTCCCATACAGCCGCTGACAACATGTCTCTCAAAAATGTACAAAAATGAAACCTAGGCGTCTAAGCACGGTGATGCTCATGATAGCATGTCACCGCCCGCACCAAACGTCTCAACAGACGATGGACGTGAGTAGATACTCCCACCGTGTGCCTCTGATACGCTCTAGGCACGTCAGCCAATCTGCCATAATCTGGAATTCCTCGAGTAAGTGCCTCAAGGTTCTGAACTAGATCATCCTCACCCTCTACCTGAGGGTCTGCTGCAGGTTGTGCTCTCCGTACGTTATGAGGCAAGTCAGCTGGTCGCTCTGCACCAACATCTGCATACATATATATAGAGGTTGTCAGAGACGGACATGTATTGCAAAAAACTTGAATATGTAAAAACATTAAAAACATAAAGAGTTCTTACCTAGCTCCTCGTCCCAGTCCTCTCCCTCAGGCAATGGGAGGTCTGGATCTCCAGTAAAATTAGTGCCCGCATAGGGCCAGTCCTCCACGATGATCATCTGGTGTTGGAGCCAAATGAAGAACTCGGGCCTCCAGGCCATCTGCTGGCCCCCACCCCCTCTGGGCATAAGTGGTGCCCATCGAGCCAACCTCGGCTCACGTGGCACTGGATCTGCCACAATACCTCCCGGGATCCGGAATATCGGTAGCCGCTCCAGGAAAAGCGATACTATGATGGATCCATATCCAAACTGCTTATTGCCATCACGCTTACACTTGGTAAGCTGCCTCTTTATATTTGTTGTCACTATCATTGCCCAATCAAACAGTATAGGCTGCAGACACTCAATCGCCAGCAGCAAGTGATTCTTGTTGGCCTCGTGGGGTGCCTGTACCCCAGCCGTTCGGGTGATAGTGAATAGTACCACTCGTAGCACCAGATCTGGGATAGTGACGATATCTACTTTGGCACTGTTGGATCCAGTCTGTGCCCCAGGACAAACCCTTTCCATTACCTCCCCCATCTTTTCCCCGGAAGGCCTGCTACCGGTCAAGATGGGCCGTGCACCCCGCCGAGATAGTCCAGTAATAAAATAGACATCAGAGACATTCAACTCCAATGTCTGGTCCTTCAGGCGGAATACCTGATCCTCAATATCCCAAGCATCCACAATGAACCTTAGTAACTCAGGTTGTGCACGTAAGTATGAGGTAAGAAAGAATTTTTTCAAGCCGCAATCTCGCAAAGCATCCATGCATGCGTCATCTTCCATTGCCATGGCATCTATGGCCTCATGTTCCCTTTCTCTCCATTCTATCGCCATTCTGACCAATACCTGCAACCAAAAAACCGAAGATGTCATCAATAAATCGATGGTGAAACCAAAAATCAAGATAAATTGCAGGTTCAACGGTCAAAATTGTGTAAAAACTTGGTTCGCGCAATTGGCGCGACTCCTTTTAGGAAAATTGCCCATTGGCGCGGACCCGCGCGGGAAACTCGCGCCAATGGGCGCAACCCTAGTTTTTGCAATCCCCCTTGCAGAGGATCATTCTGTGGAAGGAAAACTAAATAAATGGAATAGAAATGGAGCTAAGGAGGAGGCCTCTTACCTGCTTCAGACGGCGGCTCGAATGGTCTCCTGGATCGACCGTAATCAGTAGTTGAAATTTGTACCCAAAACCCTTCAATGGTAAACTCACAAGGTAAAAAGTGAAAAGTAATTTTATTTTTTACCATTTCACTATTTATAGCTTCTTTTAGCTTAAAAATACATTAAAATAATGTTTTGTTTGGATATTTTTATGTCAAAGTGGGTTTTACGTTGTTTTTTGAATGATGACAGAGTTTGGTGCAACTCAAGCAACGTAATGAGCTCATTTTCCCACTTTTTCAGGCTCAGTAAAACAAATGAAAAGGTTACTCTAAGGTCCGCTTTTAGCTCTTTTCTGACCATTTAAAGAAGAAAAGATTGCCGAGTCGCTCCTCTTGACTCGTTAAACGTTAATAAGGGGCGGTCGTTTTAAGTTCTTTTTGTCGACCGTTAAAACATAAAAAGATTACCGGGTTTTGTCGTTTCAAACTCGTTAATGGTCATGAAACGACGTGATTTTGATCACTTTTTTACTTTTTCAGGTCGAAATCACTATTTATGAAAAGTACTCCTCGATCGTAATGGTCGGGCGGTTCTTTCGGGCATTATTTTATGCTTTTTCAGGCCCGAGAGACACAACTTTACGAAAAAGGACACCCCTGGAGTTTCCTTTTATGTTGTCTTTTCAAACTCTCTAAACATGAAAAGACACTGAGTTCTTCCTTTGTCAGACTCGTTAAAACCTGATGACATCGGATTTTGTCGAAATGACGTACCACAAGCATATGCTATCCCCATCAAGCTTGTTAAAAATAACTGGGGTACTCGCCAGAAATGGCAGGGGAAAAAAGGAACCATAATTACCGTCGTGTCGGCAGTATGTCGCTCTTGAACATGGCACTTCTCTGCTTTCGTGTCCAGGGTGGGGATATCTCATCTCATATTTTTCTCTTGCTTCCATGGACTTGGGTACCCTATTTGACCTCTCATCTACTCATTGCCTCGTCATCATGACCTTTGATCCATCGATGTCAAATACTGCCAATTCCACTATCGTGCCGCCGATATGTTCAAGAGAAGTTGACCTCTGAAAAGAAACAACCTCCATCTGATAGTTCACATGATCTTGATTCACAACATTATCTCTCTGTCTCATGTCGATGATGTGGGAAACATTATGGCCCACCTTCGATCAAGGTCACTTCCTGTCAACTTCAGCTCATTATCCAGGAAGCTGATCTAGAGACTCCCTTCCGGTGCCTTGGAGCCTGCATGCCTCAATGGCAGGTTCTTCGTGTTCGACGTGAGGTTTTCATCATTGGCCTCTGATCGAATGATTCTACGGGTGTTCGACGCCATCTCATTAATTCACACGCCGTAGATTGTACCTATAGTACCTTGAGGGCCATTGTCATTATTGGTGGTACCTCTCGCGTCTATTAACAGTTTCCACTATTGACTGGTAATCAGACGATGTTCATGCATGTTCGACTTCAGCTCATATATTCGCATGCTTGAACTTGTACTCTTGTTCGGGTCGAGATGGAGCGCAAGACCCTGGATTGTGTCTGTTGTAATCCAAGCGTGATTCTTGATACATGACTCATTCACTGGATGGCTGCGACCATGCCTGAGTCTATTCATTGATCCTAACCAGATGGCTACGTCCATACTATGGATCTAGATTATTTATGTACTCTCTTATGGATGGCTGCGACCATACCACGTACATCATGTAATTGAACTATCAGTCGTGTCTCTCAATGCAGATCCTCGGCGGCAGCTATATGTGTTCTTGTGTGTTCCTATAAAGCATTTCACCCCTCTCTCTCCCTCTCGGAATTCATGCTTTAGGGGGCATCTGTTACACAGTAATTTGTCACCATTGGTCATCGTCCCTATCGCCCTGTTTCCATACATTGGAGGACGCATTCCGGGACCTGTGAGCAGTGACATAACCCAAAAACACTTGCATTATGTTCCCCTGAGTATGTACTTCATGTTCCCTGAAGACACCTTCTGCAAATTCTTCCTGAAAAGTACTCTTTTTTCCATTGGCGCAGGTCCACAGTATCTTACCCGCGCCAATCACTGAGATCCTCAAAAGAGGGCGCGACCATTGGCGCTCTGTCACAGAACAACACCCACGCCAGCCCAGTTTGGTAATGATTTTTGACAAACGCACGCCCATCTGTTTTTTCCCTTCAATCACGAAGTCTTTTGAGGGTAAAATCCATCTGATAGAGGTCGAGAGTCATCATCTATCCTTGACATCTATCCACAGTGGCTTTTCAGAGATAATGCCAATCCACAATGGGTGTCCTGGTTCATCGAATCTTTCTCCTTTCTCCATCTATAAATATCTGTCCTCATGCATTAGACAAGCTAGTTTTTGGAGGAATGCTAGTTGTGATTACGCTTGTCGTGAGTGATAGTGAAGCATAGAGAAGTTATGCTGCCGAAGAGGAGGTACATTGCAAGACACATATAGTTGCTCGCCCAGCCAGAGGAGAGGTTCAACGTCAGAACCTTGGTTGTAACTTTTCCTGTCTATTATTCATTAATGAACGACTATTATTATAGTTCCAATCTCATTGTCTATTATAGTGATGTTTGATTTATTTCCTTTCTGACTGAAATATAGTTGTGCCTTGGTGGATTTTATGCTTGTATTTGTTTCTTCCTTTGCATGTGCAGGTGTCCGTTTGCAAGGATCGCAAGGATTGTGACCTGCCGGAGCGAGGGAGCGGGAATACCAACTCTGCCTCGACTATAGCGTTGGATTCTAGGTTGGTCTTCTTAATTCACCTTTAATGTACAACTAGGAACTTGCGTGGCAGTGTGAATTGATTGTGGCTAGTTCTGTTTTAGGCTAGTGGGATCGCCTCTATCCGCAGAGGGGATTTACCTATCCAACAGTTACAATACATATTTATACATGCCGAAGCATCCAATACCATGGACTGAAAACCATCGCGTCCACAAAACAAGTGCGAAAATCATGCACAAAACCATAGGTGGGTCCGCCCAACCTAACTTAGGATCCAAAACCAAAATTTTCTGGTGTTGTGGGGAAAAATGCCTATGCAGGACGATCCTATCCACCTAATGTGTGACAGTGCCTTAGCAACAAATAGACACAGCTATTCTAGTTTCTTCCTTTATGAAATGTGAAAGAGGAGAGATTGATAGACTTACCTTTGTCTTCCGTTTGTCCCTCGATCTAGATCCTCTTCTCTTTGGGTGTTCATAGCTACTTGCCTCCTCGCTTGCTCAAGAGAACAACTACTTGATTCCCACGAGATCACAAGAGAACAACTACCTACGACAAGAGAACAACTACTTGCGACAAGAGAAGAACACAACACAAAGGCAGATATTCATATTCACAAATGATTCAGGATTAGAAGTAAATCAAATACACTAATGCAATCATACAAATACACCAGTATATAGGAGAAAACCAAGATAGCTTTATTGATTGATAACAAGGTTCAGGAAGAGATACAACCCAGAGGGCTCCAATCCAGCATCTCCTTCCCAGCAGAATGGAATTCCTTCTTTAGCTCCCTTCAAAGCATTAAGCACCCAATGTTTCCAGTCTCAAACCAACAGCAATTCTTTGCAATAACAAAATTCCAGCCTCAAGATCTCATGGAGGAGAGATCTATATATAGTTATTTTGGAGAGAGGATGAGTCAGCTTGAGATCTGACTAGTGTCCTCTCCCTCTCTTAGTTCTTGAGTCCACTTGGAGGTTCTTGCTTCCACTTGGAGATTTGGAACCTCTTACTCATCACCAGTCGAATTCCCTGAGGCAAGTGTCATTTTCGAAGCTTCCTGAGCATTGACACATTGAGGAATGAGCCTACCACTTGTCCAAACTCGCTCAGCGCAGGTAGCTAGTGTTAGATTTGACATTCAACGCAGGTAGCCAGTGTAGCAGTTGACATTCAGCGCAGATGCTCAGTGGAGCAGTTGACATGATCCTGAATTGACTTGTTTTTGAGTGGTTTCAGGTGGAGAACTTCTGTGAATTGCTGTGGTTAGTTAGCCTTGTTCCTCTAGGGGTAGGAACAACATGTTTAGGGACTTTGGATCCCTTATATTATGGACATTTCATGCTCAATGCTGTAAGGCACAAAAATGTCTATAAAAATTGCCCCCTAAAGTATGAGGCCGTTTATCGGGTGAAATGCTTTATCCAGGAGGGTCCGAAGTTCATCCATTTGCTGGGAGGAGACCTGTAATAAGATACAATACAATTAATTATGATTCATACTGCTTTCATGATCTAGCTGAGGCGGGCATTCCCATGCTCAGCTTTATAAATTCATTTTTGTACATAGAACAGACGATCGTCTGAGGGTAGACTGATAATTTTGTCGAAATTATCATCCTTTGAGTAGGATGATCATCTGCTGCAATGATGTACACGTCAAATGTCTTTATCTTTCCTGAATATATATCGTAACCCGGATGGATGAAACTAGATCCGGGGTCTTCAAACTCGTTCGATCTTCACTCTAAGTACAAGTCGATCCATGTGAGAATTGCGCTGAAGTCGAACATGGAAAGACATCGCTTGATTACCGGTCAATGATGTAAACCGTTAACAAGCGCGAGAGGAATCACCGATAGTGATAATGACCCTCAAGGTACTGCAGTACAATTCACGTGGTGTGAATAAAGGAATTGGCGTCGAACACCACGCAAAATCTTCTGGTCGAAGGTCATTGATGTATACCTGTCGCCGGAAGTGAGAAACTTGCCATTGAGGCATGCAAGCTTCAAAGTACTGAAGGGGTTGTTCCTAGATCAACTTCTTGGATAATGAGCTGATGTCGACAAGAAGCGATCCGTCAAAGGAGGGCCTTGATGAATCCCACATCAGTGACACGGAACGGAGCTAATGATTTTCATGGAGGTGAAAACGATCTGTGACATATGATTCAGGGTGGCAGTCATGAATGGATGAAGGATAATGTATGGCAGTGGATGGGACCCGGTTGACTCTTTCTGAACGACTTCTCTTGAACATATGGTGACACTGATGCGATGGATCGGTAGCATTACCCCAAATATGGATGGTATGGCGAGACCATGGTGATGTGACCGGTGAATGAGACAACCCAACCCGATTGTGGTACGGAGGAAAAGTGTCATGTTCAAGAGCGACCTGCTACCATCAAAGTTTTCTCGATTTTCTCCCAATTTTTCCCCAGTCATTGCTGACCAGTACCTCTTTATTTTTGTCAAGCTTGAGGAGGATAACATATGCTTGTTCTATAACCTTCCCTTCGGGCAAGCCCATCGCTATGTTTTAACGAGTCTAGCGATAGTGAAACTCGTTCTCGTCTAAAGACAAGTTTGTCGCTATTTAGTGGTTTAATGAGTCTAACGACAAGGATAACTCGGTCCTTTTCATTTTTAGAGAGTCTGAAAAGGTAAGTAAAGTTAACTCCAAAAGTCCTTTTTCGTCATCTAATCCCTTAAGTCCGAAAAAGTATAAAACAATACAGAAGGGATGAGTTTTTGATAGTTTTAACGAGCTGAACAAAACAAGCGCTCGATCTTTTTGTGCAATAATCCCTCAGGTCCAAAAAGATTAAAATCTAGAGGAGGGATAGCACTTCCGGTCATTTTAACGAGCTGGAAGGCCAAAACTCGGCAATCTTTTCATATTTTACGAGTCAGTTGAAAAGAGCTTAAAGAAGACTCGTCTTCTGAGGAACGAGGGATGAACAGGGTTAGTAGCTGATTCCAGGTACAGGTTGGAATTTTCCAATCACGGTAGTGTCACAAGGATGGCTAGGTGAAATCACTCTTCGCAGCTGTTCCTCAAAATGGGTAAACAATCATATGGAGGTAAACGATCGGCCAAATGAAAAGTGGAGGTGACGGTGCAAACACGACCAAGGCTTTTATGGCTGATAAGGTTACGTACACAATGGTTATTTTACCGGTAATGGGTTCATTTTTTAAAGAGCTTGAATGCGCCAAAACACTGCTCAAGCTTATGTTTATTTTTTAACGAGCATGAATTCCGCGTTAAAACTGCTCGGATCTTGCGTTTATTTTTTAACGAGCATGAACTTTATGCTAAAACTGCTCGTTATACCAGTCATATGATAAGAGTGTCTCATTGGAGATGCTATTTTTTATGGAGCTTCATCTCACGTAAGCTTTGCCCCGGATCCTTTCTTTATGCAAGTTCGGAAACGACTAATCCTATGAGTTTAAAGGGTTAGAGGTCCTAAAAAATTAAAAAATAAATAGTTGCCCCTTGCTTGCACTCCAAAAGGTTTGCATGCCCCCAGGTATAAAACAGAATTTCAAGGTTACCTCTACTTCTCTTCCGCCAAAACATTTGTCTTAACGAGAGAGGCTTACCTCTTTCAGGTTACCCAAAGATTGTCTTGTTAGTAGTTTAAACAAAACACTTCCTCAGCAATGTCTACCGAAATAGACAGAGGTGGGCGAAAAATAGTTTATTCCACCCACATAACTTTGACAAAAGAATCTTATTCTAGAACAACCCTCTTCCTAGACGGACGGGGTACGGACTAGTCATATTCTCCCGCGGAAACCTACCCTATACCCAAAGTTTCCCTGCTGAAGCAGGCCAAGATGCATGCCCCCTGGGTTCCAGTCATATCCTCCCGGATTACTCGCGCTCATCAAGAGGACGGACCGTGGGTTGAGACACTTCTTGCGTGAATAGACCATTTAGGGATGGTATATGACTATTTGCGATGCATGATCCGGGGAATGAAAGTTGGTCTACGAGCTTGACCATTCTTCCTTCATGCGGAAAACACATTACTCTAAAGAGTGATGAGACGATGGCTCCCATGCAATATATATAGTCTCGTCCAAGGAGTAGGTTATAATCCAAGGGTCCTTGAACGACCATCACGTTCATTTGAACGGTCTTCCCTTTCAATGTTATGGGCACATTGGGGAGGATCCCTAAAGGTCGACTGGTTCCCTTATCAAAGCCTGATAGATTTCTCATTTCAGGCAAAAGCGTAGGCAAACCAAGCGCTTTCCAAGCAATAGAGGAAAGGATACTCACAGATGCCCCTTCATCAATAACTGTACCAGCCATTACCATTCTGTATATTTGGACAATGATTCTGAATGGTATGCTAGCTGGCAAGCGGGGTCTGCCTAGTTGGTTCCAGTCGAAGGACACAACCAGGTTGCTTGGTGGTGGGACCGAATATACGGCCGGATAGCACTCTGATGAACTTCCTTCCTGCGATAAAGGAATGGTGGCATTACCCCCTTGATCATCAGAGTCAGTGCTGATGAAGAGAATCTAGACGGTGTCGTCTTTATTCTCCTCTGTGATGGTGTCATTCGAAGATAGATCCTCTGAAGGCAAAACCGGGTCAACTGCCGTTTCAACCTTTAGAATTTCGTCAGGTATGGATTCAGACGGTTCATCTTCAATGACAGGTGCTTCGGCTGACCACCTGGGCGGGTCAGCCGGGTTCTCAACTAGTGAGGGACTTGGCAGGAGTCTTTGATATCCAGGAGGGAGATGCGCTCGTAAAATCGGGCGATCTTCCAGAACTATTTTTGCCTTGTCTAAGAAGGGAGAACAGTGGATGGCGTGATCGCCTTCACATAGTCTGCAGGGAAATTTAGCTTTCCCGCTCTGTCGTGGGGCTTCACTCCCACTAGTTGATGGTGAGCAGTCGACATGGCTATCAGAGGTCGATGCTATCGAATTGTGAAAACGGGGGGACCAGTCCCTTAGTATCCGGGGGATACAGGGACAATCTCTATGGAAGTGGTCTCCCTTGCATATGACGCATGGCGATTTAGGCCTTACGAGTGCTGTGTGTGGATTTTTTTTAGATGACACTTGTTTGCCCCCAGTCGCCTTAGGCTCCTTCTTCTTCTTTTCTTTCTTCTTCTTCTCCTTCTTCTCCTTAGGAACCCGGTTTTTTGTTCGACCAGTTCCGTCAAGCGAAGAGGAAGGAGGGGAGGAAGATGAAGTGGAAGGCTGGGAGGCAACTCTTGTCTGATCTAACTGTTGACTCGACTGTTCAGGAATGGTGGTATTCTGAACGACATTGGTTGAAAAGAGCCAGACTGGTAGGCCAATTGTCAGTCCTGGAAGTGACAATGTGGCCATGTGGGGCGCACCAACATCTCCCCAAGAGGAGAAGGGACTAGGATTTCCACCAAGAGGAATTCCTTGGTTGGTGTGCTCCATCTTTTCAACCTAAAGATCAACGTAGGATTAAAGGGTGATTGTTTCGTTTAAAATAAATTGTTAACGACGCTTTAGACACAACTTGCTTTTTCACTTTTAAAGAGTCGAGAAAAAGCTAAAGATGACTCTAGTCTCCTTCGATGTTTTAACGAGCCCGAAGTGACAAATGCTCGGATGGACTTTTTCTGTTATAGAGTCTGAAAAAGGCCAAAAGAAACTGCTCTGGAGATCTAGGCAGAGGGTGTGCCAAACTTTTCGCAAAACCGCAAAACACTTTTTAAGGTACGGGCGGTCGATCTTCGTGAATGTTGTGTTCACTGCATTGCGATCAGTAGGGCGGCCGACACGGCTTCTTAAGGATAAAGGATATATGCCTATAGGGGTCTCCCAATATATACATGACGGTACGTGGGAGCACAATCCGTACTAGCGCTATCGTCCCTCAGGAGGAATCACCCACCTTCCACGAGATCGACAGTCACTAGGCTTAACAACGCCGGAACACGTCTCTAGCCTAGACCTCTATGTTGTGCGTTATGTTGCAAAGCGTTGTTAGGTTCATTCAGTTTATTTTAAGTTGATCTTTTTAGAAGTTTGTCTTTCAGGATCACCACGAGATGTATGGTACAATTCCTAAATGCAGTCTAAGATGATAAGCAAGCTTTATTATCTTTTCAACTTTGAAAATCCTAGCTACTAAGGGAAAAGAAAGACACTATCTTTTCTCAAAGAGCAATCAGCACACTCTAATGCACTCTTCCCTAAATCAATCATGCAAACTTATCAAAATGCAAATGCACAATGCAGGTGTTTATTTTCCGCTTTCTTAGTATTAATGCCTACAAAGAAAGCTTTTTGTACAACTTTGAATTTGCTTTTAAATGACAGATACAAACAAGTTTAGTTTTTCGAAAACAACAAGGGTAGAAGAGATTACAATCACTTTGCGACTTTCGAAATGAAGACTTGTTTCGACACTTAAAAGAGACAAACTCAAACCAATAAGCAAAAGCAAATGTATAATCAACTGCAAACAGCCAATGAATTCTCCCCTAAGATCACAGTCAATCAGATCTGAATCAAGGGCTACATGATGATTATTTCACTCATGCAAAGGAAAACTGTAAATGACGTAAAAACACATAAAAACACTCACAGTATTTTTGTACAAAAGGAGGCGGAATCTAAGCAAAGAAAAGGAGTTATCAGACTGGTACCTATGCTGGTTAAAGGCTGCAAAAAACATAGATCAAAACAGGGCAACAGACAGCAGAGAACCCCAGCTGCACAAGGCTAAACTGGTTCAGCGCAAGTCTAACATTGTTGGTTTGACATTCAGCGCAGGTAGCCTTCACGGGACCTGCGTTGAAATGCAAACTGCCTTCACAGTGTCTGCGCTGAAGGAGAAACTCTCGTTTCCCCTGGGTTCTGGGTCACAAAATGCTCAAAAATCAATTGTTTCAAGCCAAATCAGAAACACAAGCAAGGTATAATCAGAGGGATGCTTTGAGAGGGTACTAAAGACTATCACAAAGGATCATCAAATCATTTGTGAGTCCATTGTTCAGATCATAGACAAAATCCAGTGAAGGATCAAGGCAGCAATAGTCTACTTTGCAGAAGCAGTTCGATTGTTGTTGTTGAGTCTATGAAGCAAACAATGATGTAAACACAAATAAAATGACTAAAGCAATCTCCCCAGTGGAGTATCCAATTTTTTGTGGGGAAAAATGCCTATGCAGGACGATCCTATCCACCTAAGGTGTGACAGTGCCTTAGCAACAAACAGACACAGCTATTCTGGTTTCTTCCTTTATGAAATGTGAAAGAGGAGAGATCTATAGACTTACCGTTGTCTTCCATTTGTCCCTCGATCTAGATCCTCTTCTCTTTGGGTGTTCACAGCTACTTGCCTCCTCGCTTGCTCAAGAGAATAGCTACTTGATTCCCACGAGATCACAAGAGAAAAACTACCTGTGACAAGAGAACAGCTACTTGCGACAAGAGAAGAACACAACACAAAGGTAGATATTCATATTCACAAATGATTCAGGATTAGAAGTAAATCAAATACACTAATGCAGTCATACAAATACACCAGTATATAGGAGAAAACCAAGATAACTTTATTGATTGATAACAAGGTTCAGGAAGAGATACAAACCAGAGGGCTCCAATCCAGCATCTCCTTCCCAACAGAATGGAATTCCTTCTTCAGCTCCCTTCAAAGCATTAAGCACCCAATGTTTCCAGTCTCAAACCAACAACAATTCTTTGCAATAACAAAATTCCAACCTCAAGATCTCATGGAGGAGAGATCTATATATAGTTATTTTGGAGAGAGGATGAGTCAGCTTGAGATCTGACTAGTGTCCTCTCCCTCTCTCAGTTCTTGAGTCCACTTGGAGGTTCTTGCTTCCACTTGGAGATTTGGAACCTCTTACTCATCACCAGTCGAATTCCCTGAGGCAAGTGTCATTTTGCAAGCTTCCTGAGCATTGACACATTGAGGAATGAGCCTGCCACTTGTCCAAACTCACTCAGTGCAGGTAGCTAGTGTTGGAGTTGACATTCAACGTAGGTAGCCAGTGTAGCAATTGACATTCAGCGCAGATGCTCAGTGGAGCAGTTGACATGATCCTGAATTGACTTGTTTTTTAGTGGTTTCAGGTGGAGAACTTCTGTGAATTGCTGTGGTTAGTTAGCCTTGTTCCTCTAGGGGTAGGAACAACATGTTTAAGGACTTTGGATCCCTTATATTATGGACATTTCATGCTCAATGTTGTAAGGCACAAAAATGTCTATAACATCTGGGGCGCTGCCCTGGACCCCAAAAGGTGGGGTTACGGGTGCCCTTCAAACCCCCTATTAACTATGTGGAAATAATATAAGACAACCCAACATTCTCCCATTTGTTGTTTTCTTTCCACAGGGGGCCACAAGAGAGCTTAGTCATTTTCCCAGCCCTTAAATGCCCATTGTCTCTCTACACCAAGAGAAATTCTCAGAGCTCACAGATTTTGTCAATGCATCTACAATATTCTTCAAAGTGTCCACCTTTACCAGCAACACCTTTTTGTCTTCTATCATATCCCTCACAAAGTGATATTGAACATTAATGTGCTTTGTCTTTGAATGATATGCAGGGTTCTTTGCCAAGAAAATTGCACTTTGGTTGTCACAATCTATCCTTATAGCTTCCTGTACTAACCCCATACTTGAACACAATCTTTGCAACCAAACTGCTTCCTTGCTTGCATGAGTGGCTGCCATGTATTCTGCCTCTGTAGTTGATAGTGCTACTACAGACTGTTTCTTATTCATCCAACTGATTGCACCTCCAAATAGGTTAAACACATACCCACTTGTAGATCTTCTCTGATCCATATCTCAAGCCCAGTCTGCATCAACAAAGCCACAAATATCCAACACTCTTTCCAATCCTGGTCTTCCTTGGTAGCACAAACCATAATCACTAGTGCTACGCAAATACCTGAAAACCCACTTCACTGCTATCCAATGCTCCTTTCCTAGTTTTGACATAAACCTACTCAATACTCCCACTACATGTGCAATGTCTGGTCTAGTACAGACCATTGCATACATCAGGTTACCGATTTCACTTGCATATGGAACACGGGACATGTCCTCTTCCTCTTCTTGTGTCTTAGGACACTGTGATAACCTCACACCTACAGAAATAGGAACCTTCACCGGTTTACTATCCTACATGTTAAACCTCTGCAGTATTGTCTCGACATATTTCCTCTGGTTTAACCAGAGCTTCCTCTTTGCCCGATATCTTTTAATTTCCATGCCCAAAATATAGTTTGCAACACCAAGATATTTCATGTCGAATTTGGAGGACAATTGGGTCTTCAAATCCTGGATAACTTCTTTGTCATTTCCAACCAACAACATATCATCCACATATAAGACCAGATAAATAACATGGTCACTAATTAATTTAAAATACACACAATGATCTGCTTTCCTTCTGGTGAAGTCAAGTCCTAGTATAAATGTATCAAATTTCTGATACCACATCCTTGGTGACCGTTTTAACCCATACAGAGACTTCTTTAACTTGCATACCAGTTCTTTCTTACCCTTCACCGCAAAGCCTTCAGGTTGCTTCATGTAGATCTCCTCTTCCAGATCCCCGTGAAGAAATGTTGCCTTCACATCCATCTGTTCTACCTCAAAATCAAAAGCAACAACAACAGATAAAAGTAATCTAATAGAAGCCACCTTAGCAACAGGAGAAAAAATATCACCAAAATCAATTCCCGACACCTGGGAATAACCTTTTGCTACCAACCGAGATTTGTATTTCTCCACTTTTCCTTCTGCATTTGTCTTGTTTCTGAACACCCCTTTGCTGCCAATGGGTTTCCTCCCAGCTAGCAACTCCACCAGATCCCAAGCCTCATTTTTGTGCAAAGATGCCATTTCATCAACCATGGCCTCTTTCCAGAGTTTTCCATCCTCTAAATCCACTGCTTCCTTCACAGTTCTGGGATCATCATCAGTAACAGACAAAGCAAAATTTGAACAGAAAGTAGATGGACTATACCTCTCTGGCTGCCTTCTTTCTCGAACTGATCTTCTCACAACCAGAGTTTGTGGCTCTTCATTTTTTGATTCCTCCTCTGTTGTAGAGTCTGATTCTTCCTCCTTTAGCTCAAACTCTATCTTCTCAGGTTCCTTTGGTTGGACTTCATGTTTAATAACATATTTCACCTCTCTAAACACAACATCTCAATTGTACACAAACTTCCTTCTTACTGGGTTCCAAAGTTTATAATGCTTTGAACCATCCTTATACCCAATAAAGATGCACTTTTCAGATTTACTATCCAACTTGGTTCGTTTCTCCTTTGGAACATGTACATATGCATCACATCCAAATACCCTTAGATGTGAAAGAGAGGGTTTCTTGCCGGTCCATACCTCATGCGGAGTCTTATCCTCCAACGTTGATGAAGGTGACCTGTTGACCAGGTAACATGCAGTATCCACCGCCTCTGCCCAGAATTCCTGTCCTAACCCGGCACCACTGAGCATGCTTCTTGCCCTTTCCATGAACGTCTTGTTCATTCCTTCTGCAGCTCCATTTTATTGAGGTGTATATGGAGTAGTCTTCTATCATGCTATACCACACTTCTTACAGAATTCTTCAAATTCCTTGTTGCAAAACTCTCCACCATTATCTATCCTCAACACCCTTATCTTCTTCTCTGTCTGATTTTCCACGAAAGCCTTAAATTCTTTAAACCTGTCAAAGACTTCAAATTTCTTCTTAAGGAAATATATCCATGTATTTCTTGAGAAGTCATCTATAAATGATATATAGTACACAGACTTACCCAGTGATGGAACCTTCATAGGTCCAAACACATCACTGTGCACAAGTTCTAATATCTATTTCGCCCTCTTACTACCAGAGGGGAAACTCACTCGATTCTGCTTCCCATATACACAATTTTCATAGAAATCAAAATCCAAAGAGCTATTACTCATACCTTCTACCATACCTTTACCATGAAGTATTCGAAGGCCTTTCTCTCCAATATGTCCAAGCCTTTGATGCCACAGCATGGTCTTCTCTCCAGAGACCACTAGATTTTCTGCTCCACTTTCAAGAACCATAGAACTGTTGCACCCATCAACAACCATGCTACCTTGCAGCTTGTACAGAGTTCCAATCCAAACTCCCCGCATCAATACCAATGCTCCCCAAACCATCTTGTAGGTATCCTTCTCGAACACTGTTTTTACACCTGCATCATCCATCTTGCTTACATAAATTAGATTTTTGGCCAATTCAGGAATATGTAGAACGCCCGGAAGTGTTCTAACTCTTCCACCTTGCAACTTCAACTTTACCTTTCCACAACCAATGATTTTAGCCTTCTTGTCATCCCCCCAGAAGACATCACCACCATCATATTTCTCATACTCGCAAAACCACTCTCTATGGGGAGTGAAGTGAAAGGATGCACTTGAGTCAATCAACCATGCCTCATGATCTACATGTGTACTTGAAGAAGCCAAGTACACATCCCCACCTTCATCTGAGGTGGTTTTCGCCTTTGCAGAAGGAGCCTCATCAAATCCCTTTCCTTTGTCAGGAGTTTTAGATTTACAATCCCTTTTGAAGTGGCCTTCCTTTCCACATTTCCAGCACACCACCTTTACAGGTTTTCCTGGAGATTTAGATCTCCCTCTAGATTTAGAACTCCCACTCGATGACTTATTTTTGTTTCTGTTCTGGGACCATCCTCGTACAAACAAGGCATCACCATTCTGTCTCTCCATATTTTTCTGTCTCATCTCCTCCGTCAGCAAGGCTGAGACTATTTCATCAAACTGCAAGGCAGTTGCATTGCTACCTATTGCAATAACCAAACTATCCCACGAATCTGGTAGAGAACACAACAAACTAATGCACTTATATTCATCTGAAATTTTAATATCAATAGATGCTAACTGACTTACCACAATATTAAATGCATTCAGAAGCTCTATCACCGATTCTCCATATTTAATCCTCAGGTTATACAACTTTTTCCACAGGAATAGTTTATTCACCAGAGACTTAGATTGGTACAAAGTCCCTAACTTTTCGCACAAAGCCTTCATCGTAGCTTCCCCTGATACATTCAAAAATACTGAATCTGAGACACACAATCGTATTATTCTCTTTTCCTTCCAATCCAACTTCTTCCATTCTTCATCGGACAGTCCCGTTGGTTTAGTACCTGGATCTACCGCGATCCACTGATCTTTATCCACCAACATATCCTCCATATTGAGTTTCCACAACTCAAAACTCTGACCATTAAATTTCTCAATCTCTATCTTTCCACTGCTCGCCATATTCTTTCACCACTAGAATCAATCTCGCAGATCTCTCACTGAACAGGGTCTACCACAGGCCCGAGCGAAACCCATCAGCAACAAAGGCGTCCCCTTGAAGCCAAAACTGCTCTAATACCAAATGTAGGTTTTAACCATGTACAAAAATTACCTGCATATGAATTCTAAAACACAAAAAATAAACAATGCAAGAGCATAACACATAAAACACATATACACAAAGATTTTCCTACTGGATCCCAAAACCGGGACTACCAGCTTGATTTTTCATTTTGTTCCTTTCAATGTTACAATACATATTTATACATGCCAAAGCATCCAATACCATGGACCGAAAACCATCGCGTCCAAAAAACATGTGCAAAAATCATGCACAAAACCATAGGTGGGTCTACCCAGCCTAACATAGGGTCCAAAACCAAAATTTTCTGGGGCGCTGCCCCAGATTCCATAAAGTGGGGTTACGAGTGCCCTTCAAACCCCCTGTTAACTACGTGGAAAGAAATAACACAACCCAACAGTTGTAGGGTAGGATCTTCCTGGAGTGAAGTGAGCGTAATAAGCGACTGAGTCAACAAGTCAGTGCATTCCTTCATGGAACGTGTGATCTTTTCCCGGCCAGAGCTAATGATGCTTTTGCGCTGCTCGGTGACCTCTGGTGGCGTCGAAGGTTGTGCCTGCAGTTTCAGCTCTGCAATCTGCAAACTGAGCTCTAATTGAATCTTCGCGGCCTCCTCCTTTGCTTCACGGAACCCACTAGCCAGCTTGTGGATTCATATGCCAACAGGTAAATCGGCCACAATCTCTAGCTCAGGGGCCCGCGAACATGCTTCCCCTACCAGTTGCTCCACTTGTTGACTCTGCATGATGGCTTCGTCCCGTTGGAGGCTCAACTGTTCGATATTAATTCTTTGTTTGCTGAGTACTTGTTCTGCATGCCTCTCCCTGGCACGAAGCTCTATCATGGCGTTGTCCTGTAGCTGGTACAAGATTTCGCGCGGGAGGGCAACAAAATTGAGTCCCAGCCCTGTAAGCCATCCTACCAAAACTCTGTCCTCCTCATTTTCTGTTACCAATGCTCCTGCTGGAATCATGATAGTATGAGCCAGTTGGGCCTTCAACAGTTGCTCAGTGGATGGCATACCTGTAATCCCATGAAGAGCGGTGGTTCCCGTGCGCGTTGCCCATGTCCCTAGTTCTTGTAACTACGCGCGGAGCTCCCCCAACACAATATGTTTCTCTAACATGGCGTCGTCGATTACATCCCGAGTGGCTTCATGAATAGTGTCCCCATGTCACCGAGGTCGCCCTCAGTCAAGGTGGTCAGTTCTCCATCCCATTTAGACGCCTTGGCCTTCTTCCATGGTTTCATCCGTTCTGTCAGCACTGGCCACTTTAAGGGCGCACCCGTGGTGGTTGATGGTGTTCCTTCTATCCCTCTCTCCATGGCCGTCTCTATGGGTACCTTCTGACTGCTTTTTTCCTTTGTCGACGCAACCCCTCTTGCTGGTGCCTTTTTTGTTGAAGTCTGCATCGCCTCCTGGGCCGCTCGAACCTCCACAGCGTGTTGTTCATTCCACTTTTGTTGTGTTGCACGCTTAGCTTCATCCTTCTGCTTTCGGATAGCAGCCTCATTGCGCCCCACTGCATCTGGTCCATGCCATGCTAGTGGCCAGGTATCCAATACCGCGTCAATAGCTTCATCAATGGCAATGAAAGGGAGTGTGGTCCATGTCTGGTCGGGGTCCTTGCGCACCCGTATGTAGACAAAGTGCATGTCCGCTTTAAACTCGGCAATATGCTTCACACTTTCATAGATTTCGGTGGACAAGTGGGGTTGCTCATTAATCCATTATCGCACACTCGCATCCATCAGTATCCAAAAGATCTTGATGCCCTGGATTCATACAACATCCCTTGTCGCCCAAAGGGAAGTGTATTTGGCGGCTTTTGGCCAATCCTGGTCCAAGGTGGGGAACTGGTTGTCTTTGGGTAACTCAGTGGTAACCAGCACAATGGATAGCAGCAGCCACGCATAATGGAAGGTCTTTCCCTCCTCTTGGACCTCCCGATAGTTGGTCAAGAACTCTTCACAAAGGAACTGTGACCAATTGAACCGTTCTCCAGCTGCGCATTCCTCAGCAAGCATAATGACTATGGCTGGAACCTCGGTGCCGCAGCATTTCCGCATCACTTTCCCGGCCAGCAACTAGGTAGCAACGTGAACTGCCTTATCTGAAATACTATCAATAACGTACCCTCGTTGCCCCTTCTTGAGCTTATATTTCTTTTTCAGGGTTTCTATCATTGTTACATCGCCACTCTTATCGACAATTTCCCTAGGGTCTCTCCCTTCGCAGGGAAGCTGCGAGATCCTATGAACGAGTTCGGCGGTGATGCGAATGGGTTTGCCGATCCATAATATTCCATCATGGACCAAATAGAGCAACTGCCTGATGACCAACATTGTGATAGGGGGCCGGAGAAAGTGGGGGATGGACAAGAGACAAAGCAGCCCAGCCTTTTCCACCTTTCGCAGCCACTCCTTTGGCTAAAGGGTTGTAACTGTCCCTTCTGCACTCTGCTCCATCAGTGCGCCAGTCGCCAAATGGGGAAATTTTGTTGTATCTGCCAAGTCCCAGTCTTCAAATTTCATTGTCAAAATACGGCCAACCATCGAGCTTTCAACTGGAACCCCTTTTGGAAGAGACGAGGTGATGAGTATATTATCAACTTCATCCAGATTGGTAGGTACCTTAGCCTTCCCTTTGCTTGGAGGCACATACTTGGGTTGTCGTACTGGATGGATAGTATCCTCGTCAGGGTTTATTTCTTCGACATATGTTGGAGAGCTTGCTTCCTCCTCGTTGCTTTCAATTGTGACAGTTTTTCTCTTTTCTTCCATTGTGAGCTTGCTAAAGTGCAGATGTCGTGGCGACCTTCTTACTGATTCTGGAATCTGGGGGTCCTTCTTGGTCCGCGGTGTCCAGGGTGATTTAGGGAGTTTAGATACTTGCGGTGTGGGATTCTGTGGACTCTCTGTGGTAGGGTTTATTGACCTAAGGAATGAATCTCGGTATTCCTTTAGCAGTGCCTGAAACCACGGGCTTTCCTTTAATACTTTTTCATTCATCTTGCTCCTTTCAGGCGGAACCTAGGGTGGCCAATTCTTCACAATATGAAACTTTGTGGTATGCCCCTTTGCTTGCTTGATATATATGATTTCAAATTCGAAATTGGTCGTTTGCCCCCCTCGTGGCTCATTAATGCAAATTTGGCGGTTATCCTTATGCCTTAATTGCCCGTCGTCCGCTCCTCCGTGTCTTAAATGGTACATCTTATCATGAACAACACCTGCAACGGTTGCTTTCCATTCCCTCCTTACTGCAGCGCAGCCCCTAGTGCGTGTGTGCGTCATGTGTAGTTGACAGTCCTTGCGCAGCTCTTCTGCAACGTGTTTTATAGTCCCACGCACTTCCAACTGCATGGAACGCCAGGACTAGGCCTTCTACAGATAGTTGGGTGGTCGCACTCGTCGTGCGAACCTTCCTCTTCCCTACTAGCTCGGGCTGCGAGCACCATTCACATTCCTTTGAGTTTGTTGGCGTATCGCAGTCTGTGTTTCTGTGTGCCCTATGGTGCAGGTGCAACCATGCTAGCGGGGTCACGGGTTGTCCGAATAGTGTAGGAGAGCCAGCCATGTCTGGTCCCTTCACTAGCTCTTTCGCGTAGCCCGTGTGGGTGACTTCTAATTGTAGTTTATAAATTTCTTCATCCAGCCTTGCACTTTTCTCTTGAAGTTTGGCCCCCTATTTCTTCTAACTTACAAAGTTGTATTTTGTCACGCCGAACGGCTGCCCATAGCTACTGGATTCCTTCATGTAGGTTCTCGTAGGCAGGATGGACTGTAGAGGTAATGGTTCATCCGATCGTGGAGAGAATTCCCTTCCCAGCCCAGCGAGCTCTTGTTCCATGCAGATTCAGTTGGGTTAATGGTCATGCAACGTACAACCGTACCCTTCGTTGTTGATGGATGACTGCCCTGCTCCAACATGGCTATCACGCCCATCCTCCAATCCATACCTGGAACCCCCTCCTACATCTCAGCTTCTACGCACTCCATATGGGTGCACGCGGCACTTCTTCCAACGCACCAGGCTGCTCCTGGGCTACGACTAAGGTGCCAAGGCTGACAAACTGCCCCTCTTTTTTGGCGCCGTTATCCGCTGGTCATTGTCTTTCTTCCGTGGTCACGTGTTGCAATGATATAATCATCATATTACAATTAAGTGTTGTAACTTCATGCAATTGAATCTGCCATCGCTGAGTCTCCTCATCTAAATCTAATGTGCAGGAGCTATCGCGCTCCCATGAGATTCTTCCATCGTTTGTGGTATTCACCTGATCCTGGTCTTGCGCTGTTATCTGATAGATGCAGTCCAGCTCATCGTCACTCTCCTCGTCGCGCACTGGTTTGGTGTAGTGCTCTCCTTCAGTTGGGTCCAACGGAACTATTACCTGCAGTGACTTCTTTTCAAACATCATTTTCTGTCTTTTTAAATTGATGACCTCGTTCATGTCCATGGCCCAATCGATTCCGAGCAATGCAGGGTAAGGATTACTGTCATCAACAATTTCTATTACCTCGAAGTCGGTCTGCGTACTTACGCCTTCAATGTCCACTGTCACCCCTTGTAGTTGGCCCATCGGTAAGATCTTTTGTTGGTTGGCCATCCTTAGTTGAATCGGGGACCACTGCAGTGCGGGCTTACCCATGCGTTCCCATGTTTGCTTAGGTAACACGTTCGCATCCGAGCCTAAGTCCAGAATGACCTGGTCCATCTCGTATTTTCCAATTTTCACTATCATTCTCATCTCTCGTCCGATGCGCAGAGCATGTCTTCCTAGTTTCCAGACTATGCGCGGCTTGCCCGACCTGGCGCACTTAGTGATCAACTGATGTATTCCTTTAACGGCTTTACTGTCACACAACAGCTTCATGCAAGTTTCTAGAAAGGTAGTAATCATGGAGGGATCCAGTCCTGGCTCAATTTGGTCCCTCCTACTTGGGGTATAGATTTCCATGAAGCTCTTCTGAGCTTCCTTAGGCATCCTCTTCCCTTGTTCCATCTAAGAGTCAGGTTCCTTTGTAGGGTCGTTGCGCCCCTTCACGTCTTCTGCAAGCTCTTTCTGCGCATCACCTCCTGTGGTTGCGCCACTCCTCAATACCATGTTTATACTAAGGTCCGCTTCGCGTGGTTCCAATCTCATCATTTGGACATTTTGAGTTGGGGTAAGCTGTAAGACTCCCTTCTCATGCATCTGGGCAGTTAACGTTGGAAAATTTACCAATTCATGATCAAACTGCTCACAATATGGAAAAGAGATCCTGGTCGGGTTAGTGTAGTCGCAAGCATAGTGTCCTGGCCCTCCACAGTTATAATAGCTCAGTTGTCTGTGGCCCCACCCGGGCCCCATTCCTCTTCCTCGACCACGTCCTTGAAATCCTCCGCATGGCCCTACGGCTAGGTCGAAACCTCGCACTTCAATCTGCACTCGGTAGGCGGGGGTCCTTTCCATCATTAAGTCATAACTTTGACACGTTCACTCATCGTGACCCACTGATCGATAAAAGTTGTAGTACAGCTATTGTAGGGTCTGGGTATACTTCTGCAATAGGTGGTAGCTATTCGTTGCGTGTTTTCCACCCACTTGACAAATCGCACACCGGAGCACAAGTGCCGCACTTGGTCCTGCTTGTACCTCTAGTTTTAACGGCATCGGGCCCCGCCTGCCAGATAGTTCGCGAAGACGGGGCAATGGTCTTTGTCGTGTGCTTGACTTTTGCATTTAATGCATCCTATATCTGTACGCGCCTCCGATTAGGTCACCCTTTCTTGCTTCAAGCTTTGCATCTCTAAGCTCAGGTTTTGTAGTTGTGCATGGATCCATTGAACTCCTAACCCTAGATCCTGTATTTGGATTTCTTGCAATCTCATCGCGGATTCTAATGCTTCGGCTTGGGTTGAGATCTTTTGTTGTGATAACATCATCCTTAGATGTGGTGTCAAGGATGCCACAAAACACGCGCAGTGTTGCACATCCATCAATGCCATGTTAGCCTCGTGGATTGTGCTCTTTAATCTCTGATCCAAATCCCATGGGGTTTCACCCCGTAGCATCGCTATCTCTTTGAACCCAATGACTGACTGTGTCTCTAAATTTGGTCGACCAAATTCTTTATCCAAGGTGTCCTGGATCATCGTTATTCCCGCATTCGGATGATCACTTGAGTACTTTATACACCACGTCAACGCGCAGTCCTGCAGTGTGCTAACCAAGGTATCCTTTTTTATGATATCATCTGTTATGCCTTGGGCTTCCCATACAGCCTTTACCACAAACTAGAACTGAACTGGTTCCTCATTTCCTGCACCCTTAAATACCAGAAACTTGACTGCACTCGCCATCCCAATCTTCGGTGGTGGCAGAGGTGGAGGTGGAGTGGGTGAGGATGGCATGGGTGAAGATGGATTTGACGTCGGAGAAATAGGTAATGGCATAGACGGAGGTGGTATCAGTGAAAAGTGTTGCTTAATCAACTGGGCCGCACTTCTTGGAGAGAACCTCGTGAGCTCCTCCTCGCTCTCTTGTGAAATAGAAATTAGTGGACTGTTCTCTAATCCTTCGGTTCCTCGGTAGTCTCTTCCACTCCACGTTATGCCAGACATTAATAAATGCGCATAATTTGTTTTTCACATAACAACATCTTAATCCAAGTGTTCAACGATTTAATATACTTACCCCGCGGTCCTTGGAGAAAGCGCCTTTCTGATTCACTATAGCTCACGGTCGTGTCTATCACGAACTTAGTAATAAACCCTCCTATTACCCGCTCCAACCATTGATCTACTGCGCATGCAATTTTATCTACGGATGCTTCTAGCCTGCGCACCAATTTTGAAGTCCATACAATAGGTTGATCTAGTCTGCACCTTCCCACATTATCGGCTAGCCTCACTATCCACTCGTACAACTCTATCGGGAATGTTATGAAGAAGATTTCGTGGATATCTGTGTATATGTAACGATCCAACCACCCTTCCTCCGATATCCGCGGGTTTCTATTTTCCTGAACCACAAACTTGTGAAGCTTCTGATCTAGCCAATCTTCAAGCTTTTTCTTTATAGGGTTCTAGTGTTCCAACATCAGACATCCCTTAGGCAGATCCTGGTCCTGGCAGTGGAACCATTTGTTGGTTTATATGGGCCTAACCCAGGTTCGGAAGAGTTATTTAGCCAAACAAATCCCGCAACTACCGGCCCTTTCAGCAACAACCTGTGGAGTGCGGACTAAGGTCTCACCCAAGGTAGCAGGGGAGGGTGCTGGAACTAGGTTTCCACACCCTTGGGATGTCTTGATGTGGTCTGGAGGTTTCACGCACCGTTTTGTAGCTTCACGTTGCTCTGCTTCGACGCAGATCCAAAACAGGGTTATTCCTCAATACTAATTACTTAATGAGTTATTATAGATCAGATCTACTTGTAACGGTCTTTAAACAAACATTTAACAGAAATAACCAATCCGTGCATCCAGAAAAGATACGGATTTGCATAAACTCATAACATAAACATACACGCATAGATCAACATACATTAGCCAGTTTCACAATAATTCAGATTTAACACAGAAATTTAGGAACAACTTATCTTCATTCAATTCCTTCACCAATACATCCAGATCCGCCCTGCGCACTCAGCTGCAGGGGTCCGCGCACACAGCTGTGGACTCTACTAGGCCTCTGCACACACAGCTGCAGAGCCTCTATCTACCTGCTAATACCCTTGACTCGGACTTACAGACGCTTCAAGAATTCGTTTCTCAAAAACCCATTACATATTAGATCCAAAAGTACATAACAAGATGCTACCTTCTACCCATAGAGCCTCGCTCCATTTATACATTCCTATGGTCCGCGGACCATGGAAAAGCCAACTTACTTCCTATTATTCTATATTATTTCTTGGGCGGACAACCCTTTAACTCGACTTATTTACAATTCGCGCTCCGCGCACTTTGCGGAGTCTTTACCATACGTTTCCCAAAATTGCAGGCTTTGAGCCCCAAAACTGTTATGCGGGCCCTCTGCTACCCAACAACCCTAATCATCAAGTTAATAACATATAACAACAATAAGCTATATATCATGCTCATCAACAACATATAACCTAATCATCAAGTTATCTAACATAAAACAACAATAACAATGCATACAACCACATGTTACCATCATTCTTGGCTATCCAACTCATGTGCATATGACTACACTAATCAACTAACATCTATCATGAATGTAACCATAACATCAAAAGACATGTACATAAACCTATTGTATATAAACGTAATGCATATAACAATCCTTGACTTACATACTTGCATGCCAAACATACAATACATGTATGACGATATTCTCTTACCCCAAAGTCCAATGTTGCAACCTCATTATGATGATCTGCATCTCCTACTCTATCTCAGCGAACATATTAACATCATAACAACAAATAGCACCATGATGACCTAAATTTGCATACAATGACTTCACAAGGGATTTTTTACCTACTATTCATGCATACTGTAACCAAGACCATACATGCATAACAATTGCATATGGACATATAACACATGAGTACCAAACGATATAAACATCATTCTAGCTAGAGTTCATTCATCAGTGCAGGACCATATCAACTTCACAAACCATGACCTCATGCATGAAAACAACCTTTATTCCATTGTACGCATTGCCACATGCATAAGCGATGCATAATCAGCTACACTACACATGAACACATGTAGTCAAGCATAAGCGATCAATACTTGTAACCAACCTACAAGGCTGATACATGTAATAAAACATACAAGAATATAACCTAACATACAAGGATGTAATCAAGCGACATACAACAAAATGTAAGAAACATATAACAATATGTAACGAGTCATATGCTCATGAAGATGCATTCCACAAAATCAATATCAAATTCTCCATGATAACGATACTACAATCATAATCAATCATCAAGCAAATGCAACAAGCACATGAAATGCAAGTGTAAGAGACACACATGCAACTGACATGAATGCATGACTAACACACACCACCCATCTAGTCCTAGAGTTGAACCATGCTCTGATACCACTCTATAACACCCTCCTCCTACATCCACCCAAGTAACCATGTCAAGCAAGGTAAACATGAGACGAGAGGCTACCATGATTGGATTCAACATCCTATGTGACCTTAAGGAAGTGGAATCGATAGAAACACCACACATAGTCATCCAACATCAACAATAGAACCCTTAGGAGACATGTGAGCTACTCAGACAAACTATCCCTTGGTCCCATTGTTCTTCTAGATCTCTTAGGCCATAGTTGTTCCCATGCTATGGGAAATGGAGCGACCAACAACCTAAATTCGCTCTCATAGGCTTGCCTGCCAGTGACCAGAGACCAAAATTTCCAGTTTTGTGTCAGCAACCCCGAGATTTAAGCCACTTTTTCAGGCCCAAAGCCCAGACCACTGCCCAGAATGGAGTGATAGCTTAGAATCAATAAAAATACAGGGAAACAATGATGCAAAAGCAATAAGATGAACAAGACCATAACCAGACCCCTACTAGCCATGACAAGCATTTCATCAAACATATCATCAACATGTAACCTACAGGTGTAAACAACATAATTAAGTGTAGGGATCTCATACTTATCTAAGAATCGCTATGAACCATTGTTCCCTCATGTCATTTGTTGCATTATCATCTATTAGGTCATAGACACATTATCCATTCATGTACAAGTAAAAACATGCTGAGATCCATACATAGTTGTTGTCATAAAATATACATATAACCAACATAATAGGAACATAAATACCATAAACATATCAGCCATCAAAATCCACATATACATTAGTACATTTACACATGAAAATCAAGGGAATGAATTTCTCATTAATGAATGCAATGAACCAACCAGAGATGGGACTACCACGTTCCACCCGACCATAGAATGGTTGAGCCAAACCTCTCTTCATTCATTCATCTATGTGCCATATTCCAAGCATGAATGTGGGACTCAAACCAAAAGAACTAACCAGGGCTATCGAGGCTAAACCACCTCACCCTCATCAACAAAAACTAGGATTTACCTTAATCCATCCCAGATCACTAGGCCAACACAAGGAACACATCATAACAGTCTTTACCATGATCTCGACCTAATCACTAGGCAAAAAAAGCATGGATTCCAATGGATTTCTCCACCTACATCGTGAGGAATTTTCTTGTCTCCTAGTCTCTCAGGCTTTATTGCAATCCAAACCCGGATAACTAGGCCCTAAACCAAGACCCACTCTCTAGGCTTTACCACATATCCCAAACCTAGTATTACTAGGCCCAATGGGGAGAAACCACCTCTTGTCTTTACCACATATCCTGTCATTCACCGGCAAGGATTCCTAGGCCCACCAAGGCAACATAATCATCGCTTTACCGTAATCCAGAATCTGGAATAGGGGTCAATAGGTTAGTGGTTTTACTGTGATCCACAGTCCAATTTAGGGACCACTATTCCATGTGCTCTATCATTCGTAGATCCACCCCACTCAACTTTAAATCAATCCAGCAATCCAGCTCAACCAAAACATGAGAAGTCCATCATACCATGGATATCCGGAAATGGCAAGGCTAGGTTGTAAACATTGTTACACCTGGAAAAAGCCATGCTATGATAGAATAGAACCACAT
This sequence comes from Pinus tabuliformis, assembly GCA_031772625.1. Taxonomy (NCBI): domain Eukaryota; kingdom Viridiplantae; phylum Streptophyta; class Pinopsida; order Pinales; family Pinaceae; genus Pinus; species Pinus tabuliformis. Next base: position 659,950,484 of record CM062810.1, on the reverse strand, counting down.
GTAATACCATGCATGCCAAATATACCAAGGAAAATACACATGCAAGTCGATACCTGCAATGAAGCCTGCATTTCCCTTCTTGATCTTTACTTCTTATTGACTTCTTTTCCTTTCTCGCTCCAATACAAAAATGCTCCAAGAGAACTCTAAGTATCCAAGAGTATGAGAGAGAGAGAGAGAATAATGAGAGAGCTCCAAAACTCAAGTGACAAAGGTTACCAACTGATCCTCAAAAGCCTTTTTATGAATGAGACCTCTATTTTCTTCATTTTCCATTATTTTCCTTCAATTTCCTCCTCACATGCAACCAATGACCTTTCACCTTCCTTTTCTCCTAATTTCCATTATTTTTATAAATAAATGTGCCAAAAATACCATTTTTCCTTTCCAAAGCCTTAGCCATTTCCTTTAAAAATTTCCTTACCCATAAAAAACAAAATGAACACCCCTAAGATGTCCTGCCCAATATTCATCTTGGAATAAGTGTCCCATCAACTGTGGTCTTATATATTTTTACATGGAATATTTACCAGGGTTGTTACAACATATGCCCAGAATACTTTCCACTTGCTCCCACAGTAAATTTGCATCAGGTTCCTTTTCCTATTCTAGCTTCCTCTTCCTGCTCCAACTTTTCTCTTCCTAGACTATTTAGCATCCAGATGATCCTCAAGAAGGATCTACTTATGACATTTTCATCAGGTAGTTAGAAGTATTCAAACACTCAAATATTCATGTAGGTAGGATACGCAATAATCTAAATGATAAATGTAAGCAAGAGCAATGTCATAAAGAAATAACATAAGTTTAGGAGGTACCTATGTTTAACAAGAGTTGGTAAGATCCCTTTTGAACTAGCCTTCAAGAGTCATTATTGTCTATCATCCATATATCAATGTTGCCTTCAATATTTTTAATAGTCTTTTTCAGTAACCAAGACCAATTAAGACTAGCCCATCTAAGGTTACATTGAATCTATCACAGGTGATGAAACAACTTCTCATTGATCATGCTAGGGTTTCAAGATTGCACAACTCAAGCCTTTATCATATCTAGGCCCTTCACACTCCAAGGTTTCTTCCAAATCCTAACCTCATGTTATCCACTAAACACTAATAACTAGGTTGCCTAGGGTTTCCTTCAAATCCTAGCACTCTTTTAGGTCTCTACCATCTTCAATTTATTCCATCAATGATGTCTTCATAGGGGTGATCTCAATGAATTTTATGCGTCCCAACTCTGATACCATGTTAATTTTCCTTAGGGATATATTGTTCAGTGTTTTTGATAATTGCATTTTTATACTTTTCATTATTTACATATGCATTAACCCCATAACATCATCACATCGTTAGCAATTATGTAGAAAGAAAAATATCATCAATAATGCAATGGAACTATAAAAGGAACATTAGATGGAAAACATGCACAAATAGAGACACTAGGATTTGGTCGGAGACTAGGGGAAAACCCCACAAGGGGGAAAACCCGAAATTTAATTCTTCTTCTTCTAGTCAATATTCATCAATTGTTCAACTGAGATATGAAGTACATCCATAGTGAGATATATAAACCTGAATGTAAAAGAATTATATCATCGAGCCATGCGGGCCATACCAATCGGGCACTACAAGCCATACCAACCAGGCACTGCAGGCCATACCAATCAGGCACCACGGTCCATAACAATCGAGCACAACATGCCATACCAATCGAGCACTGAAATTAATACCAATTGAGCACTGAGTGGGCCACACAAACTGGGCCACCCTAGGCCATGCGAACTAGGCCACCCTAGGCCATACGAACTAGACCACCCTAGGTTGTGTGGTTTGGGCCACCCTGGGCCATGCGAATCGGGCCACCCTAGGACATGCAAACTAGGTCAGCCTGGGCCATGCAAACCAGGCCACCTTGGGCCATGCAAACTAGGTCACCCTAGGCCATGCAAACTAGGCCACCCTCGACCATATCAACCATGTAATGGTCAGGGCATATGAGTGAGCTATATGGGCCATATGAACCATGTAATGAGTGGGCCATCTAAGGACATTATTTGGGTAATACAAACCATGTAATGAGTGGGTCATCTAACAAGGCTATCTGGGGCATACGAACCATGTATTGAGCAAGCCATCTTAGTGGGCTATCCGGGCCATACAAATGATGTAATGAGCGGGCTATCTGGGCCATACACACCATGTAATGAGTAGGCCATCTGAGCGGGATATTTGGGCCATATGAACAATGTATATCCAACCATCAAACCACACCACCATACCATGTAAGCCATACGACCATGCCATGTGAGCCTCAACATAGAGATGATTTGAAATTAGAGTATGTATTTTCTTCCTCTTTTCCAAAATGAAATAAAAACAAAAATAGGACCATGTTGACACTTTGCAAGATAAAATGGGTCTTGAAACAAACATCTTTTTCCAATGTCTCTTCATGTCATGAATTAGTCTTCACATGCAACTTAATATAAAAAACATAACATCACATAACTCATGCAGTCATAATGAAGAGATAACAAAATATTTGTTGACGGAGTTCACCCTTATTGGGCTACATACAAAGATGTCATACTCCAACTAAAATGAGCTAAAATGAGCATGTGAGCACTTCAATTCCACATTGAAGCAAATAACAAAACTTCCCTCAACATAACATAATGAGAAAAGTGAACATGGACTGAACTCTGCAAGTTACAACTGTTGTTGTAGACTTATGAAAGTGAGAATACCCCTACAAGGCCTTCTCCATGCCCAAACACCTTCTAAATCTGCTTCCAAATCCTGATTTATCCATACACCTTTGGTATCAAACTTGCAAAAAGAATACTTAAATGTGCTCAAATAAGAAATTATAGGTCATCAATGGATTAAGAACATCCAAAAACCCATACACACACTCTTTTTTATCTCAATTTGGCCAAAAAATCCAAAAGATATGGCTCTCCAAAGCTCCATATGAGTTTTACAATTAATCATCCTACAAACCAGACCATTTGTTTAACGGTCCTGCAATTCTGCCTTGAATTACGCTAACTGAGCGATAGATTTTCCCTCCACCGGTGCATTTTGTAGGTTCATTAATTTTCCCAATGACCCCTTAACTTTGGAAATCAAGGTCATATGGGCCACATGGGGCCGAGGGATGGGCCTTAACACCCACCCCCGCTGGTTTAGCCCCTAAACATGGGGTCGTGGTAATGTGGGTGCCATGTGTCCAAGGACTAGGCTTAACTTCCTGCCCTTCCTATCAGAACCCAAAAAAATTACCGCGTGGTCATATTCATGGTCCATAGGACCTAGGGTTGGCCCTCTAGTCAAAGCATCCTCCTACCTTAGCACCAAACTACCAGAGCCTATGGTCATGCTGGTTGGCATATGATCCTGGTGTTGGCCCCCTCAACTTAGTGCCTCTGCCTTGGTGCTTAGTTCTAGAACTGATGTTCTTGTGGGTGCACATGGGACCATGCTTAGGGCCTACCTGTAGCACCTCCTTCATAGCTCTTAAAGCTCCATCAGTGGTCTTATGGATGGAGTGGTGACCGGGGGCCAGGCTAAGGTCTCGAGCCGCTCCACCTAGGGCCTTCTCCTTTGGCTTGTGGTTTGGTGCAGCGCTTATGACCCTGGGTTGGGACTAAGCCTAGAGCACTTGGCACCTCTACCTATGGTCTCGTGGGTTCATGTGGTCGGAGGCTAGTGGCTTAGCCTCGATCCCTTCCTCCAAAAGGTGCTATAGTAAACCTTATATATAGGTTCTTACCATATGATAATAAACACCATGAAATATCCCAATGTTAGAGTGTTGGAATGATGAGTACAAGGTCAAGATTTTGAATCCCCGGAGGTCTATTCGGACCATACCAAACTTTTTGCCTCTGTTGGGGAGCCACGTGGCATCCCATGACTGGGCCATGTGGCGCCACTTCATTGGTCCACATCAACTTATACAAACCAATCAAATGCACCCGAAACCAACGAACCGGAGGATGTCAAGTGTTAGCCTATCATTGGGTCGTACCCTACACATTCACCCTACTAACCCAGTAGTATAGTTAACCTAGTCAACTGCCCAGTCAACAGACCTGCTCAAGTTTTACCTTTTTGGGAAAATGATCGAAACGTGATATATGGAGCATATGTTGTCATATTGTGGTGAAATGAATGTCGTTGGATTCAGAACGACGAACACTTCAACTTCACGTTGGTTTCAAGACTTTTTGGGCACTTTCATTTTTCAGTTAAAAATTGATCACCTGATCATACCTCCCCACTAGGAACTTTTGGAATCCAAAATTTTACTTCCCTAGTGAATGTAAAGGGGCTGGAACTAAAAATCACCCAAAAACTTAATCCAAAATGCATACTTTTCAATTGGTGCCCTTTAAGCCCCAATCAAGGCACTTCACCTATCTTCTTCGTGAAGACCTACTGTCTTGTTAAAAATTGAGTCAACATTCTTATTGTTGATGCAAAGAAAAAATATTGATGAGTGGAATCTGAACATTCTCTTTAATATAATCTTTACACAACTAAAAAACACTTCATATTGAATTTAAAATGTTGAATACAAACTTGATTCCATCTTGGAATTCATAAACAACATAAACTTGGTTTAACATCTTCAAGTTGAGCTTGTATATCAAAAGTACAATGCTGCAAAACTTTCCATGATATAATTGGCCTTGCCTAAAAAACATAGTCATCTTGTACAATCTTTAAAACTAAGATTATATTCACATAAGTTTCATATGGAATACTTGTATTAGTGAATACATGACAAACATGTAGACAACTTTGAACGACGATCTTGTACATTCACAGAAGTCCTTGAACATGTGGACTATAAATAAGCCAATACATACATCAATTATAAACATCTAGTTGTTGAACATAGTGACAATGTTTGTTCACTTTACAAAAATACCTAAATAGGTAAACAACAACAAGTAATTACAAAATTTACAAAGCAACTTTACAATAAGTCTACCCAAGCTTTGCCTCTCCTAGGCTTATGGGTTCTCTTCTTGCATCATATTTTCCTTGAAGGTTGCTTTGGATTGTTGCAAGTCCTCTTTGCCACCTCTTTCTGCCCTTGCATTATGTTGCACAATCTCTTTATCCTTCTTTGAATGAAGCTCTGGATGTAACTTCCAACATAATTTAGTGTCATGCCCATGCATCTTCCAATGAGTACAGAAGAAATTTCTCTTGTTTGCTGACATAGAATTTCTCTCATGCGAAGGAGAGTCATTATGCTTGATGCCTATAATTTGATTCATTATTTTAACCATTATCATATGTTTCTCATATACATCCATGCAAGGGTCAAATGCATCACAAAAAGTACAAGGGTACTTATTCCACAAGTATTCAAAATTACCATGCATTGGAAAACACCCATGAGAGTTATACCTGTCTCTAGGGCTGCAACTTTGACAGAGTGGAGTGGATGATTCCATGCAAGGTCCCTTCAAGCATTCATCTTGCTTGGGAGATGAATGAACATTGTCACAAGGTGGTGACATCTCATCCTTAGATGGTTGATGTGCCTCAAGTCGTTTAGAGCATTCTCCAAACTCCCTTCGACCATATCCCAATCCCTGATACTTCGGTCTCTCCTCAACCATAATTGGATTGGTAATACCTTGGCCATTTATGTCGAGGCCTCCACCTTCATAACCCATCTTGGAAATCAACTTCATACCTATGCCTTTGGTATGTTGCTCAAATGCTGCAAAAGAAGTGTTATGCACATAAACGGAAGGAATGGTACTTGAAATGCTAATTACCTCCTTAAACTTATCATTCATGTTTTTGGCTTCTGATGACGACGACAATGATATTTCATATGAATCTAGCCACCCACTCTTATCCACTAGCATATGGTGTGTTTCTTGAAGATGTTTTCAAAATGCACATGCATCATCTTCCACATATGGTCCAAAACCACTATTTGAACCATGACCACATACTGGCTTCATTCTAGAGGTTTATCTTGATGGTACAAGAGTAGAACTTTCAGCAACTTGTTCTTCAAACACATGCTGAAACTGAAGTCACATGTGTCTCTTCTCCTCTTCAACCATCTTTAGCATCCTTCTCAACTCTATGTTCTCCATACGAAGAGCCAAATTCTACTCCTCTAGCTCTTTTGAGAGTCTTTTGTCTGCCCATTCTTGCAACTTGGTCAACTGGTGCTCTGATACCAAAATGATCTAAAATTGGAGTAGGTGTTTTCTTCCTCTTTTCTAAAATCAAATAAAAACAAAAATAGGATTGTGTTGACGCTTTGCAAGATAAAATGGGTCTTGAAACAAACAGGTTTTTCCAATGTCTCTTCAAGTCATGAATTAGTCTTCACATGTAACTTAACATAAGAAACATAACAACACATAACTCATGCAGGCATAATGAAGAGATAACAAAATATTTGTTGATGGAGTTCACCCCTCCTGGGCTACATCTATGGGCCTGCCAACATAGCTAGACCACTCATATATTCAATAGAAAAATGGAGTACATAAATAGTTAGCTGATGGTAAACATGTGGCTATTACCCCTACAAGGTAATTTTCTCCTGCAAATAACTCTCACAAACAACAACAACACAAAGAATCTCCTACAAAGATGTCATACTCCAACTGAAATGAGCTAAAATGAGCATGTGAGCACTTCAATTCCACATTGAAGCACATAACAAAACTTCCCCCGACATAACATAATGAGAAAAGTGAACCTAAGATAAACACTGCAAGTTACAACTGTTGTAGTAGACTTTTGAAGGTGAGAATACCCCTACAAGGCCTTCTCCATGCCCAAACACCTTACAGAAATCGCATTTGAGTTACATGATTAATTGTTTGATAGTTGACAAGTTGAGTAAAGTGAAAAGCCAAGGTGTAGGTGCGTGACCTTATTTAAGATATCCATGAGCTTTGTTGACGAAGACCATCTTCAAAGAGGCACTCCATGGAAATGGGAGTTATTAGTAAAAGGGCCATGAACAAGGTGACAACGAAAGATAAAAGCACGAGAGCAAAGGTGAAAACAGTACATCAGAGGGAAAAGATAGAAGTGAGGAAAAAGCCTTTTTTTTGGTGTGTATATTTGTGAGGAAGGAAATGGAAATCTAACCCGAATGGCAAAATTTTGCGACAATATTGAGTTATGTTATTTATTGTGCACGATTACGATTACCATTATTATTGGGTGAAGGTTCCAAACCTTCATATGAGAGAGAGGCACTGGTTGGACAGAAGCGCGCGCATTTGGGTTAGAGATGGTGGGATTTTTACAACGGTTAGTTCCACACGATTTTCAAAATTTGCGACACATGAATAGGAATAATTAAGTTTGTAAGATGTGTGGCCAAAACACACTTGTGAATCTGAGAAGTAGTGGTGGCATCAATATGAATTGCAAAATTCGTATGGTCGTGTTGTTTCTGGTGATAGGAATTGGAATTGTTGGGATAATTTATGCTTGGCATTTCATGTGGTTCCATGGTCTAGTGGTGAGGACATTGGACTCTGAATCCAGTAACCCGAGTTCAAATCTCGGTGGAACCTCGTTGCTCTGTTTCACAACCAATGGTTGTGTTTTTCTTTTTCTTTTTTTTAATGCGGTGCGAAATAAGATTTGAGCACTTTGTGTTTGTTTTTCTTTTAATGCGGTGCGGTGCGGTGCGGTGGGATGATGAAATAAAATAAGTCCATACTTCTCCTTTTTGGTAGATTGAGGCAACCTATTATTAGAGTAGAGTGAGTGATGGATGTGGCTCTGGGTTTCACAGAAACGTCCATGCACAAAGCGATCACAGCTCCGTTGTAGTCTAGCTGGTTAGGATACTCGGCTCTCACCCGAGAGACCCGGGTTCGAGTCCCGGCAACGGAATTTTAATTTTATTTTACATTGCGGGTTTTAAAAATGTTAATGTTTTTGTTTTTGTATGAGGGAGGACAGAGCTGGAATGGGATTGTTCTTTTTTCATCGCGGCAACGGGGTTTCAAAACTGTTTTTGTATGTATGAGGGAGGACACAGCTGGAATCGGATTTTACTTTTTCCATTGTAACATCGCGGAGCGGAGATCTTCTGGGATTTAAATGTATGTATTTGTATTGGAATCCAATCTAATACAAATCTAAAAATAGGTCAAGGACCTGACGATGCGTCTGCCGGGAGTCGAACCCGGGTCTATTGCTTGGAAGGCAATTATCCTAACCGTTGGACTACAAACGCTTTGCGGCAAACACCTGCCGCAAGCCTACTCACCTTCCGCACAAGGAAGGAAGGAAGCTAGCAGGCTATTACTCTAACCCTAACCGTAACCGTTGGACCGCAAACGCTCTCGCTGTAACAATTATGGTAACCGTCTTGCAAACCACAAAATGTAAATGTGAGAGCGCATAGTTGATGATAATACTAAATTCCCACTGAGATTCAAACCCCAAATCTCACGCAAACCAATGAATGAATATTATTCGACACAAACATCATCGGCTTCTTGTTATTGGTAACACGTACATACAGAAAGACGGAAGGGAAGGCGTGGAACGTCGCAATATATTCCCACATGCGTAACGCGAAATACATTTAGACATTGGATAATGAAGTAGAGTGCAGTCTCTAGTGTCTCTTCGGAGACATCCGATAAAATTGGAACGATACAGAGAAGATTAGCATGGCCCCTGCGCAAGGATGACACGCACAAATCGAGAAATGGTCCAAATTTTTTTATTGATTAATTAATCACAGCTTCTTTTTATTTTTATTATCCTCGTTTATTTATTAATTTAATTAATCACAGCTTCTTTTTATTTTTATTATCCTCGTTTATTTATTAATTAATCACAGCTTCTTTTTCTTTTTATTTTTATTTTTATTATCCTCGTTTATTTATTAATTAATCACAGCACTTTTTTATTATCCTCTTCTATTTATTAATTAATCACAGCTTTTTTTATTATCCTCTTCTATTTATTAATTAATCACAGCCTTTTTTATTATCGTCTTTTATTTATTAATTAATCACTCCTAGTACCCTTGCTAGAATAGGGGTTTTCTTGCTAGTACCCTCGATAATAATGATTTTTTGATACTCAAAGTGCACCTAGGATGCATGTATGAGCCTCCAACTCATGGTTATGGTCAAAGTTGGCAACAATTTCCAAGAAATGATCTTTGAAGGTGATTTATGTGCGAATGAAGGTGAATCTTAAAGGATATAGAACATGGGTTTCTTGGTAGGATGCCCCAAATTGAGTAAGGTGAGGGCCATTTGACAAAATAAGGCATGATTTGAGATTAATGGTTGGTTATTTAATTAAGGTTTTCCTAGATTTCATGTTGTGCCCATATTTAAAAAAAACAGGCAAATACAAATTATGCTCATATTCGCAGAATAGGCAAAATAAAATTGGCTTATGGTTAGAAATTAGGTTGTAATTTATTCTCAAAGATACCTAATTGATTCATATTCTTTCAGATTGAGTAAATGGTATTTTGTAATTTCTTCCCAATTCCAAGATTGGGGAAATGAATTCAACATGCTCTTTTAGTCCAAAGAATTGAGCTCTATTATTCTGTAATTAGAGGTATGATATTTAATATATGAGGTTGGTTGATTTCCAAAGACATTTCTCATTGGTTGTGACTTGATCTAATTTTCCTCCAAGCACGTTTCATAGGTCAGGAAGGAAACCTCGACCCAAGTAACATCCCATTGTTTTGTATTTTTTTACTTAAATTAGTTTCCAATTTTGATTTGGGTTTTATATTGTAGCATTTAGATCATCTTATTGTAGCACTTGATTTTATCTTTGTAGCTATACAGTTAGGTAAATTGTAGCATTTTATTTTTCCTTTCTTTTTCATATATTTACCCATTTATTTATAGTCTTCATTTGGTTTGATATGTTGTCTCTTGCATTTTCTTTTGTGCTACTATAATTTAATGCAATTCAGAGTTATTATAGTCATATTTTGATAAATGAATAATCACTTTCTACATGTACAAGAAAAATCAAGGTGAAAAATTGTACTTCAAATCCCTTTGGGAGGTTAGCTGTAAAGAAATTAGCAATCAATTTTATTACGGCCTTTATACTTTTCCTAAACGATACCTTATTTCACATTTCAGTGATATGTTTCAGTTGATTGTGAACAATATCTATAATTATCTAATGCTCAAATCTAACCTCGTTTTTATAGCAAGAACACTTAAGTTGTTAAGTCAAAGACTACTTCCTATGCCTCATAAGGAGGTCTAGAACAAAGAACTAGTCACTGACTTTTGAATCTAGTTTGTTCATCAAAGATTTAATTTCCTTTGGACACAAATGGTTTATAAATTCACTAAATGGCATAGAACACAAGATCATACTATAGTCATATTCGTGCATATATAAGCAATCTAGACATGATATTTAGAGCAATTGAATTCTGGTCACACTTACTATCAGTTATGTGAAGAAAATGAGATCGTCTTAGGTTTCCTTCATGAATCAGTTTCTTCATATTTGATTATATTACAGAATGATTCCTTTTCTTTACAACTAGAATGATTCATGAGCTTTGATCCCACACATATTGTGCATGCATCTTGCAAGCTTACAAGCCCCGGGTTGGCATTTAAATGTAATGGAATTTATCTCATATAAATCACCTAACAATGATGATGATAACAATGATAAAAATCAATGACTAATAACGAAAGTGAAGAATGTGATCACAATGATGAAAAATACTCATTGTTGTTGTTTTTCTCATGGTTATTGATCATTTTTTTCATTGTTATCAACATTATTGATTTTATTGTGAGTGCTCTAAATTGATGCTATCATCATTATTAATCAACCCCCTTTTGACCCTATAAACTCTGCTCTTATTGAAATATTATAATCTTTTCCATGCCATTAATGGGAAAAATTGCACCTAAAGCGATACAAGGTAACTTGTTAACTATTTATTATTATTTCCAATGTTTTAATGATTTAAAGGGATTAATTAATATTATTTAGCACTAATGGCGATTTTAATCCAAGCCTTGTAACCCACACAACATTCAATAATCCCCATCCATGGTTGATATGGTTGTGGACCTCCAAAGTAAGAAACAAAACATGGGTTTTCTTTCTGGCACCTTTAGGAAGCTCTTGTGTTCATTGGATCAACTCCAAGATTATTGAAGGAAAAATTAGTCACTAGTAAACATCACAGTCAACAAACCTCAATATGGACCATTTAAATAAGGTAATTGGTCCTATGCAATAGTTCACACAAATTCACATGCCTCCAATGATTTGCAGTTTGTGTAATTTGGGTTAAATTCTAAAATTGCATGGGAATCCACTAAGTTTACCCGACATGATTTATTTTTATATGTATTCATAATTGCTATGCCAAACACAGGGTATTCATGGAATACACCTGCTTGTTACATTCGCCATGTAAAAACTATATAACTCGACCCTTGCATATTGTAAAGATCCATCAGTCAAATGAGTAACTATAGTATAATGTTCTAAATATATATTTCAATTGATCTAATCGCTAGGAACTTTTGTATTTTCTTATGTATTTTTTAGATAGATTAATAAAACTCCATTGTTGGTTTTTTTTCGAGAGGTGATTTTGGTTAAATCCTGCGTGTGATTTAGTTCCCTCTCAAGAAATGTGATGTTGGTTGAGAAGGGCCCAATAATTCAACCATGTTGCCCCTGTTTCATTAACTTTGTAGTGTAGCTTGGATTGTATCTCATTTATAGATCAAGTGAGTAACTCTTTCAATTTATACTTAAGTCACATATCAATCCTTTGCTCTTTATCTAAATTGCATACTAATACTTTATAATTAGATTTTATTTGATTCCCTTTCCTTTCATTTATCATCGGAAATATAATTAGATATTCTTCATTTCATAACCCAAATTTTGTTCTAATCTATTAACTCATAATTAGATTTGTGATTCAATTTTTTAGACGCATTGATGCTCTATTTTGGTTAATGCTTCTAATTTATTTTCATTTGCAAAAGCAAGATTGACCATTGAATGACAAGGATAACATGTTGCAACTATTCATGGTTACATGAACACCTTGTTCAATAATCGTGAAATATCATAACTTGTCAAGAAGGATGTTTGTGTTGACACCACAATGATCACGATATGTCTTAGAATTCCTTCCTTTCCTTGCAACTACATTGATTTTTGATAGAAGTGATATTTCTTAGAAATTATGAGGCATGCCCTCTATAATGAGTATTTGGCGTTCAACTAGAATAAAAATGCCACTGCAAGGTATTAGGAATCATGGATGGGTCTAGGGTCCTTGACTATAACCAGGGAATGGAGGGTTAACGAGAACCCCTCGCACTAAGCCTTACTTCTTTGGCTTAGGCATCATGGACGACAATTCCTCAAATCATCACATATGACCTTTGTAGGGCATCAATCACCTCTAAATGGTATAGGTTAGTTATGAATAAATAATGGATCTTGAGGAATATACCAGGTTAAGGGATGAAAACAAGGGTGTTAAAACCTAAATGAACCTTATTAAGCTCAAGTCGTATGAATAACAAATATAACCCATGAATTTAATCAAGCTATAGCAACATATGCATCCTCATACTATTATTAATGCATCAGATCCCATTAGAAATCCGTAGTTAACTTAAAGTTCCCCACATTAAAAAATTGTTGTTGCACATGTGCTCCTGTGAGCTCCCCTGGCGCGCCCAAAGGCCTCAACTACCTTGCATTCAGATCAACCCACAACGGCCTTTTGATGTGTCCATGGAGTGACCGAAGCCACTGGAGGATGGAGATCTTCCTCTAGGAAGTCAGACTGAGCAAAAAGAAAATGTAGATGCCTTTGCATTCTTGATCTCAACCATTGGCCCTCCAAAAACCAGACTGTCGACATCCAAGTTTGTGAAGAAACTCGAAGATATCCCAGAGATCTCTCTCCCTTTGTCTCTACCTCTTCAGACGGCGTTGTCTCTAGAAGAAAGGGGATTGGTTGGCCAGTTTACAGGACTATGGCCATCCCCTCGTTTGGTTCAAAAATGGGTTGAAAGGAACCAGACCTCTTCATTAAGCAAAAAAATCTCCATAAGATTTTGTTGAAGAGGGTATTACACCTTTCAGTTTGAAACAAAGGAAGATCGAGACTTAATCTTTAGAAATGACCCATACCTCATGGACATGGTGGGGTTGTATCTAAAAAGATGGACTCCTGACTTCGACCCTGAAATGGATGCTCCCAGCGCTGTGCTCGTATGGGTAAGACTTCCTCACCTTCCTCTTCATTGCTTGGGAGATGAATTTGTCAAGGCCATCGCGAATGTTGTGGGGAAGTATATTGACATATGTGAACCAAAAGAGAACATGCATGCATGTGCGAGGATTTGTGTCAAAGTGGACCTAGGAAAAGGCCTTCCGGAGGTAGTAAAGATCAAAGTAGATCAATGGATGCACATACAATAGCTGGACTATGAGCAGATACCGTTAAAATGAAAGGCATGTCATGAATACGGTCATTTTGCAAATAGATGTCCAAAAAAACAAGAAAGTGAAAACCTAGAAGAGTCTGAAGCAAAATGGGAACAAGTTAAAAATAAAAAATCGGAAAACAAACAATCCCTCTCTTCATCAAGCCATCCACAGGTTCCCCTTGATCCTTCTCCATCATCCCCCATCACAGCCAAACCCCCCATAGCCCTTCATCCTTCATTAATCCAACCCATTTGGACCCCTTGATGATCCTAATATACCTCCTTCATTCCCCACCTCCCCCATCATCTCTCCCCATCCCATACCCTCACCCCCTAAGGAACCAATCTAAGGAATATCTCCAGATCTTAGATCACCAAAAGAAAGCAGGAATAAAATATAACAAAGATCTTAGAGATGAAGCAGCAGAAAAAGAGATGGCTTTAGGAACACAACAGCCCATGGATTCCTTTTTGGGAAAAGCTCTGGGAACAATGAGAAAAACCAAAATCATCAAAGAGGGAAAGGTCCCTTAACTCACCAACCAAATAAATAATGATTGTGGTCTCTTGGAATTGTCGTGGTTTTGGGACACCTTTTAAAGCAAATGCAACAAAATATATTTTAGTAAAGGAAAACCCAGATATCCTTATGCTCCAGGAGACCAAAACTAGTTGCCAGGACTCAGAAAAAATGATAAAAAAAATATAAAAATTATGAAGGAACAACTCAACAAGCCATAGGGGCCTCAGGGGGAATTTGTAAACTATGGATGAAAGGAAAGTGGGAGTTGCTACAACAAAAAAAGGAAAAACATTGGATTAGAACGGATCTTAAAGAGACAACCACCAATGAGCAATTTTGCATCGTTAACATATATGCTCCTAATCAATTCAGGGAAAAAGGGTAATGCTGAAATACAGTTCAAGAGACCTTAAATGAAACTCATAACAGAAAAACAATTTTGGGAGGGGACCTCAATCTTGTCCTAAATGTAGAGGATAAATTTGGAGGGACTTACCATGCAGACCCCTCAAGGGATGCCATTGAAATCATTATGGAAAAAAAAATATAATATACATCCCTCCAAATAGTGGAGTACACGTGGAGCAAAAAAAGGGTAGGAAACAACAATATAAAGGAAATATTAGATTGGATTTTGGTTCAAGACGACATCATCTCCAAATACAATTCAACAAGATCAAGAATCATTCATACAACGACATCAGACCACAAGCCGGTTGTAATTACTATGGGGCTGATGGACAATCAAGGTCCATTACCTTTCAGATATTGCCCAATATGGAACAACAATAAAGAATTCAAAAAATTAATTGCGGAAGTATGGTCTCAAAAAGTCATGGGGTCTCCCTATTATGTGTGGGAAACCAAACTTAAAAATCTGAGAAAGGAACTGAAAATATGGGCCAAAGAAAATGAAAATAAAACCAAAAAAAGAAAATCTGAGCTATTAAAAAAGATGGAGAAACTTCAAGAGGCAAAAGAAAACAAGGAGGAGGACAAAGAGGATCATCTCCAGGAAAAGGGTCTCTTTTGGGAAATATATAGAGAGAATCAGAAAGAAGAGGAAGAGGCGAGACTAAAGTCAAGAAGCTTGTGGTTAAAAGCAGGGGATGAAAAGACAACTTTTTTTAATAATACAATGAAAATTAGAAGAGCTAGAAATCAAATTGACAAAATCCAAGTGGATGGACAGGAAATTAGAGGAGCACTTGAATTAAAAAAAGAGGCTCGTAAACCTTTCAAAAACCTCTTAACAGAAAATGGAGAAACAACAGATTATGAAAGCATTTTGCAGCATGTACCAAAAAATATACGTGATGGGAAAAATGTGGAAATTATGCAAGAAATCACAGAAGAAGAAATAGAGGTAGTTGTTTGGAACCTTCATCTGGATAAGGATGGTTGCGCAATAGCATTCTACAGGAAACACTGGCAGATAATAAAAAAGGATTTAGTAAGAATGATAAGGAATGTGTTAAAAAAAAATGGGAGGTTCCACCAAATCCTCATATCTAGCATTAATCCTAAAGGATGCTAGACCCTCCACGTTTAGTAAATTTCGACCAATTTCTTTGTGCAACTCTTCTTATAAAATAATAACGAAGATAATAGCCAACCAAATAAAGAAATTTCCCTGATATTATTTCAAAAAATCAAGGAGGCTTTGTACCAAATAGACAGATTATAGACAATGTTCTGGTGGTCTAGGAAGCTCTCCACTCAAGCATGCTGAAAAAAGAAAAGGGAATCATCATAAAATTAGATATGGACAATGCTTTTGACTGGGTAAGTCTTCCCCACCTCATTGTTGTCTTAAACAAATTTGGCTTCTCAAGTGAAATCATCGATGTAATTAATGCTTACATTATGGGACCTTGGATAGCCCCATTGATAAACGGAAGACCTAGTGAGTTCTTTCAAGGTTCTAGAGGGTTGAGGCAGGGATTCCCTCTCTCACCTTTCTTATATATAATAATGGCTGACTTGTTAAGTAGAGCTTTGGAAAAGAGAAGGAGAGAAAGAACTCTAATTGGGTTGCACATCTCTCATGGAGTTAAAAGCATAAATCACTCCTTGTTTGTTGATGACACTTTGTTGTTGGGCGAAGCTTCATGCATAATTGCCCAAAGATTCAAAAAAATCCTTGATAACTTTATGGAGGTTTCGGGTGGTCTCTTAAATAATGCAAAATGTAGAATATATGGCTGGAACACTACATCTCGCACCATGCAAAGAATATCTCAAACTCTTGAGATTCTCGTACAAGCAAATTGGAACCATTTCCTTTACCTTGGACTTCCCATATCTAAAGAAAATCTTAAGGCTGAGTTGTGGAGCACACAAACTGAAAAGATGAAGGAAAAAATCCAAAGTTGGGGAATGATGTGGCTGAACATTGCTAGCAGGGTGACTCTAATCAAATCCATGCTCACTGCGTTGCCAATTTACCAATATGCAACTATTCTGGCTCCGGCCAGTATTCACAAACAAATGGAATTAATAATAAGAGGTTTTCTATGGCAGGGAGGGAAAAAGGAGACCAAAAAATTCAGCTTGGTAAAATGGGAACAAGTAATTTTTCCCTACGAGAAGGGAGGCTTATCTATAAGGCTGCCTGGATTGATGAATGCTGCCCTAGGAGCTAAAATTATATGGAGAATGATAACTGGTAAGGATAGCTGGTGGAAACAAACTTTGGCTTTGAAGTATATGAACCATCAAAGAAAGAACTTGCTAGTTGAAAGTGTCCCAATAAGGCCATGCATGCAAGTATGGAAGGTAGTTAAAAAATGATACCTACTATCATCAAGTACACTTTGAAGATTCCCGACAATGGTAAAAGTATCAAGGTATGGGAAGACAGAATCATGGGGAAGGAACCTTTAACTTCCCTTCTAGGTTTCCAAGAGATAAAAGATTGGATACAATCCAAGGGGATAACCTCCCTGCATTCTATCTCTCATTGGGAAAACAAAAATTGGCAAGATTGCCATATTCCAAACCTCCCTCCAAATTTAAAAAGAATATGGGATCTCTTACAACACCACCTCAAAGGATCAACCCCAAACAAACATGGAGGATGAAGATACAACCATATGGGATCCTAGTGGAGGTGCCTACTTAGTCAAGTCTGGATATAATGCTCTCCAAGCTCAACAAAATGAACAAGATTGGGCACCATGGAAATCCATATGGAAAACTGAAAGTCTCCCTAAAGTTAAATATTCAGTTGGACCTTTCTAAAAGGAAAAATTATTATAGCTGAAAACCTAAAAATAAAGGGATTCTCTAGCCCATCAAGGTGTTCAATGTGCCTAAATGAAGAAGAATCCATTCAACACCTTTTCCTGGATTGCCCATTTACTAGAGAGTGTTGGAAGCAGCTTTCTAGTCCCCTGGAAATGGAACTCAACTTCTCCAGAACCTTTAATGACTTCTTTACTGAATGGAAAAAAAATTATCCTTATTCAATGAAGAATAAGCAAACCATTAAAAGGTTTTGGGAAAGTCTCCCATCTTTCCTATGTTGGCAGATATGGCTCTCAAGAAACAAAAGCATTTTCAAAGACCAAGTCCCAAAGATTGGAAGAGTTTTGTCAAAAACTTGGGGACTCACCTCAGAATTTTTAAACATGAAAGGACTAAAAGCAATAGACAGTAGTCTTCTCCAGCAAGAAGAAAGGAATTGGATCAATAGGGAAACCATAAGAAGTAACTGGAATATCAATCCCAATGACAGACCTCCAATCTAGAACTAGAAAATAAGATTAAATGAGGAAGAATTCTTAAAATGGAAAGGAAATTTAAATAGGAATTGTCTCTTTTTCAACGGGACCTCCAAAAATAATCTGGGAAAAGCAGGTGTAGGAGGGATCCTTCTCGAGACAGGGGGGGAAAACTTGTCACCTATGAGTGGGGGTTAGGGGAAACCTCGAACAACAAGGCAGAGGCATACAACCTGCTAATGGGAACCAAGATCCTAAAAAAAGGAAATCATAGATCTAATAATAATGGGAGACTTAGCAATTATAATTGAAGCCATGGTCAGCAGAAGAAATCCTCCAAACGTTGTCATGCATCGAATCTTTAAAAGAATAAGGAAAAATTTGGCAGGCCTAGGAAATGTCACATTCAAGCATATACTGCGGGAAAACAACAGTACAGTGGACCACCATGCAGATATGGTTGTGTCCAGTTCCGAAGGGGAAAAAAGAGAGGATGTGGAGGTGTATCATATATCTATTCCTTAGTGCTACTGACCCTGCAAGAAAATCATGATAAAAATCTCATATCCCTATGAAAATTTGTGGTTCAAAACAAAGAAGATATGCAACATCATCACATATCTCTGCAAGGATATACGCTCAATTGACATAGCATGGAGGTCCCATGACTCCACATGAACTTCTTTGTGCATAATCTGCCACTGCGACAACACAAATATTAACATTGTACAACCAATCACCTTCCTCGAGGTTGTCTACACATCTCTAAACTTGTCTCTAGAATCCTCATTTCCCCTACTTCATCAATGCTTGTGCTGCCAAGATTACTCTTCTCTGCCCCTTGTTTCGGTCCAATCCAGTAGGCTGTTACTTCTCCAAAGGGAAGGTAAAATAGTGTTTCTACAACAAAAAGGGTCATTGGTGGCAATCAAACAAGGACAAGGGAACTTTAGCTTGGCATTTTTTAAGTAGTGATACTAGAAAGCATCAACACAACGCAGAGGATCAAATCATTTTTCAAAGGAAAGTTGAAGATTGCTTAGAAATGGAATTAAATCCAATTGATCGAGCCTCTCAAAATGAGAAATGTGCCACTTGCAGAGCCAATAAATTTATGATTAGCAAGATAAAAGAGACAATTCAAGATCTGAGGTTTCAAATGAGGGCTGAGAACTGTGATCTGAAGAGACAATTGGAGAGTCAGAAGGCAGAAATAGATTCCCTCAACAACAAATGCACTCACCTTGAGGAGACAGTCAACTACCTCAAAAACATTACGCTGAATCAGGAGGGAGAAAACTCAAACTACCAGAGCAGCAAACAAAGATCTCAACAAGACCAATCAGTGAACAAATATTAAATTGTCTTTTAGTGTTTTAGAAGTCTGATAGTCATTAAAAATTATGTTATGTAAGTGTATTTTATTGTTGTCCCAGTTTGTAAGGCAGTATGCCAGAATTGTAATAGGAATATCTGGATTTTTTGGAATCATGTCTAAAGGTTTCTGGGACTGCGTTTCCGACCTTATATCCTTCTGCATGACTCCATCCAACATCAAATGTAAAAAGAGATTGCTCTTATTTCTTTCTTGGAATATATAAAACCATAACCGATATTGTAAAAAAAAACATTATTGATGTTATTGTCATGGCTTTAAACTAATGTTATTACCATTATTAGTCAACCCCTTTTTGAACCTATAAACTCTGCTCTTTTTTAAATATTATAATCTTTTCCACGCCATTAATAGGGAAAATCCCACCTAAAGGGATACAAGGTAACTTGTTAACTATTTATTAGTATTTACAATGTTTTAATTATTTAAAACGATTAATTAATATTATTTAGCACTAATGGTGATTTTAATCCGGGTCTTGTAACCCACACAACATTTAGTAATCCCCCTCCATGGTTGATATGGTTGTGGACCTCCAAAGCAAGAAACAAAACATGGGTTTTCTTTCTGGCACCTTTAGGAAGCTCTTGCATTCATTGGATCGGCTCCAAGATTATTGAAGGAAGCGTTAGTCACTAGTAAACATCACAATAAAAAAACCTTAATATGGAGCATTTAAATAGGGTAATTGGTTCTATGCAATAGGTCACATAAATTCACATGCCTCCAACGATTTCCAGTTTGTGTATTTTTGGTTCAATTCTAAAATTGCATGGAAATCCACCAAGATTACCCAACATGATTTATTTTGATATGTATTGATAATCTCTATGTAAAACACAAGGTATTCATGGAATCCACTTGATCGTTACTTTCATCATGTAAAAACTATATAACTTGACGCTTTCATATTGTAAAGATCCATCAGTTTGATAAGTAACTATAGTATAGTGCTTTAAATATATATTTTCATCGATCTAATTGTTAGGCAGTTTTGCATCTTCTTATGTATTTTTGAGATAGATTAATATAAATCCATTGTTAGTGTTTTTTGAGAGATGATTTTGGCTTAATCCTACATGTGATTTAGTTCCTTCTCAAGAAATGTGATGTTGGTTGAGAAGGGCCCAACGATTCAACCATGTTGCGCCTAAATCATTAACTTTGTAATGTAGCTTTGTTTGTATCCTATTTATAGATCATGTGAGTAACTCTTTCAACTTATATTTAAGTTGCATATCAATCCTTTGCTCTGTATCTAAATTGCATACTAATAATGTATAACTAGATTGTATTTGATTACTTGTCCTTTGATTTATGATAAGAACTGTAATTAGATATTATTTCATTTCATAACCAAAATTTTGTTCAAATTCGCTGACTCATAATTAGATTTGTGATTCAATTTTTTAGATGCATTGATGATCTATTTTGGTTACTATTTATAATTTATTTTCATTTGCAAAAGAAAGATTGACCATTGAATGGAAGGGATAACATGTTGCAACTCTTCATGGTTGTGTGAACACCTTCTTCAATAATCGTGAAATATCATAAATTGTCAAGAAGGATCTTTGTGTTAACACCCAAGTGATCATGATATCTCTTGGAATTCCTTCATTTCCTTGGATTTACATTGATTTTCATAGCAGTGATATTGCTTAGAAATTATGACGCATGCCCTCTATAGTGAGTATTTGGCATTTAACTAGAATAAAAACTCCACTGCAAGGTATTAGGAATCATTGATGGGTCTAGGGTCCTTGAATATAGATAGGTAATGGAGGGAAACAATAACCCCCCACAGTAATCCTTACTTCTTAGACTCAGGCATCATGGATGCAACTCTTCAAACCATCACATATGACCTTTGCAGGGGATTAATCACCTTTAAATATGGTATTTACACCATGTATAGGTTATTTATGAACCAATAATGGATCTTGAAGAATATCCTAGCTCAAGGGATGACAATAAGGGTGTTAAACCCTAAATGAATCTTATGAAGCTCAAGTATGAATAACACCTACAACCCATGAAGTTAATCAAGCTATAGCACCAGATGCATCCTCAAACCATTAGATGGGACTTTTATGGTGTATCTTTTGCATATGATCCAAATTGTATCCTTGTATTGTTTTTAATCCATCTTGATGCACTAAAAGTGGTAAAAATGGAGGAATCCACTTATGGGAGCATTTTTATCAGCAGGTTCCAGTTTGGAAAATCGATGTCTAAAACATTCTAGGAGTGTTTTGAGGCATCAAATGATGTTTTTTGGGGTTAAAATTTTCCTCCCTTGGGTGCACCTTTTTTCATATTTACACACATACACCTTTCCAACGACATAAGAATCACCTCAATTGAAGTCCATGTGCAAAATTTATGCCACTCGGAAGTTGACCTTCCTATTTTGGCCACAATAATTTGAGAGGATGCCACATCATCCTCTTTTATTCATTGAAAATGGGTTATCCATTTGATCATGATGGAGAAGGCTCAAGAAGATTCCATATGGTAACTTTTTTTAAGAGTTTAGGGATTCAAACCTAACCACTAGTAGTCTATCAGGATGTGGGCCACTAGGAGGAAAATGGGTTCCATTCTTTTCGTGTGTATCTTGTTCCATAGACGAGCAGAGTAGCTGAGAGGGATAGGGAGACAAAACATAGAAAGGATTTTTGCACTGAAGTAGCCCAAAGGCCAAAAACCTTACTTCTTTGTACTTGTAGTTATTTAATATTCAAAGAAATAGAGTAGAGCGACCTCACCTTCCACTTGGGTTTTCTCCCGAATGGGATTTCTAGGTTATATCTTGTGTCAATAATGGGTTTTTATTTTTTTGTTTTTCTATTCCATATTTTATACATAATTATAATTTGCATACATAGACAATAAAAAATAACTTAAAAATCTAAAGAGAAATAAAACATCATTGTAGATTTTGGATTTTAAGTATAATCTTTTAGATTTGTTATGACAAACTATCCAATGTCCTAGTGGGAAAGCCACACAAAAACCTTGAGGTTGGAGGGAGATATTATAGTGACTAAGTGGGATGAATTTTAAACTCTCATAAAGTCACAATTTTACCCTATTAGGTATGTAAAGGACTAGTGGATTCAGTGGCACTACTTCATGGAGAAGCAAGGGCAAAGTGTATAGGAGTACACCGCAAAATTTAAAAAGTTGGCTATAATGTTGGGTATATGCCCAAATAACCTAGATGTACTCCTCAAGTATGTAGGGGGTCCACACATCCATTTGTGGAATAAAATGATGATGTTCAAGCACATATCGATGGATGAGGCTTGTGTACATGCACAATACTTGGAGAACAAAGGCTTGAAGAAAGGGAAATCAAGTGGACTTAAGCAGAAGGAGCAACCATATGCTTCTAAGGATGGGAAGAAAATTGTAAAGGGGGAAAGATAAAATATGAGGGCCATAACACACTAGTGAAAATATCTGAACAACCACTACAACCACTTTACATTGATAGACATATAGAGGAGAGTGTTGGAAGTTGCATCCATAGCTTAACCAGAAGAACAAAAAGAAAGATAATAAGAAGAAGAATCTCATGGCCATGGATTCAAGAAACTAGATTAGAAGCAACTTAGATGTGGATGAGAAGATTTTCCATACATTAGTGTAAAAGGAGGTGAATTTGACTAGCCTTTAGAAATAAAAATAGAAAGAAAATACCACTCATATAAAGACAAAGGCTATAAAGACTAATATTAATGCTTTGCTTGACTAAAGATCACAAATAAATCTCATTGCAGTAGATCTGGTCAATAAATTATTATTGGAAGTTCATGATCATCCAAGCCCATATCCATTGGGATGGGTAAATAAGGTTGTAGAGGCAAAAGTAACAAAAAAAATGCAAAATTAGTTTTGCTACTGATTTTATTGATGAAGTAGAACTAGATGTAGTCCCTTGCATACATAGTGGTGTTTGGAAGTCCTTGCATGTAAATGAGGGATGCAATATTCATGCAGAGAGACAACCAATACTAACTGGTTAAGGATGGAAAATCATTCACCATCAACGCACATAAATTCAAATAAAAAAATTCAATGATTAGGAAGTTCCAACTAAGACAAGAAACTCATGAGTTATAGGCAAAAGTGTGTCTTACTTTTTTTAAGAGAAAAATAGTTTGTAGAAGATTCAGTAAGAGACAAGGCATCCTTGGAGGGGTGTAATAAGAAATAATAAAAAATAAAGAAACTGGAAGAGTTTCTACATGCATACAATGATGTGCTCCAAGAGCCTATAGGGATACCACTCAGGAGGGAAGTGGAGTACAAGATCCAACTATTGTCAGACTCCCCATTGCTAAACATTGGCTTGTACAAGAAGTTTGTTATAGAAGCAAGTGAGGTGAAGAACCAATTGCAACAAATACTGGAACAAGGTGTCATTTGACCGAGTACGTCACCATGTGGGTCACCCATCAACATTATGCCAAAGAAGGACAAGACTTGGTGAATGTGTATATATTATAGGGTGTTGAACAATATTATGCTCAAGAATAGGCACCCCCGGCCCAAAATAGATGATATGTTGGACAAGTGCAACAAGAAAAATACTTCATCAAACTAGACTTAAAGTTTGGATATCACTAGGTTTGAGTCAAAGAAGAAGATACCTCAGAGACCTCCTTTAAAACTAGGAAAGGTTTGTTTGAGTGGTTGATCATGCCATTCGACCTATGCAATGCACCAACTACATTTTTTAGGTTAATGAATGATATATTACACCCTTTTATAGATTCATTTGTTATTTCCTATTTGGATGATTTAGTAGTATACAGTGCCACCTGAGAGGATCACATCTCACATTTGACACAAGTGGTAGAGACATTAAACAAGCACTAGCCTCTAGAAAATCTCAAGAAGTGTGAGTTTTCATAACAATCTTTGGTGTATCTGGTGTATGTGATAGGTGGAGGAGAGCTGAAGATAGATCCTGCCAAGATGGATACCATCATGAAATGGCCAGTGCCTACTAATGTTTATGAGGTTAGGAGTTTTGTTGGGGTAGCACAATACTTGTGGAAATTCATAGCCTCATTTTTAGTAGTAGCATTTGTTGCTTTTCCAAAGGTCTTCTAGATGATAATTACTTATAATTATTTTTACTTTAAGTCTCCTTATATTCATGTTAATCATTAAGCAATTACACACAACATCTTCAACAATAGAACAAAATAACAGTAGGATCATAAAGAGATAGCCAAACAAGCAACACAAACATTTTACGTTGGGAAAACCCACATGGGGGAAAAACCCAACAACCTTTTCCTTAGAGAAATTATGTAATTCAAAAATACATACAATATGATACTTTAGTCAACAATCAAACTAACAAATAACAAAGCCCATGTCAAACCTAGTCAAACTTCTATCTAGAGATAATTTTGCTCAGAATTTTGGTTTACTCAATAGTTCAGCCTCCTTCATAGAATATATCTACCTCAGATAAATCGTATACTTCAAAGATACTTTTATCTGCCTCATAAGACTTCTTCCTTTTAGAGGAACTCATATTCCCTTCTGCTCCTTTCATGATACACAAAGGATCTGAATTGGTTGTAGTTTGGAGGAATATGGTTAGTGTATTTATAAAGGTTAAGAGTGTCCCAAGGCTCACGCTTACTCTGTTGGGCCAAATTTATCTTTATGAAGGATGAATTAGCATTGTGAGGATATAAAATTAAATTTCAATTATTTAAATTCACTTTCTTGAAACCAACATGGAGAACATGTCTTGATTTTGTCATTACATATATTTGAAGGGTTAAAATATAAATTATGAAGACCGACCATAGCTACAAAATTTCAACACTCCCTCTTAGCTATGGAGGCATTCATAATAACTATCTAGATGTTATTTTATTGAAAAATTTCTCTAATAAAATGTTCATAACTTATCATCAACATCAACATTATTCTATTACCATAATCTCGATCAACAACCCTAGATCAAGGTAAATCAACATCATCACTTATTTACCATAATTTTGGTCAGTACCTCTGACTTACGTGTATCATCACCATAATCCTAATCGGTGCTCCTAGTCTTGGTTCACTATCAATCTGGTCAATATCGTCGATTCATGGTGAATCTCCAAAGGCCTCACTCTTCATGAGAAATTTTGGGCCTAATGTTAAATGTGCTCATTCAACCTATTTGGAGAGTCTAATCCTGATGATGAAAGGCACCCGCTCAACTACGTGACTATGGGCCTCTAGGACCATTCTTCCTAATTCTAGTCAACATATTTGACACAAGAAGAATGATTGTCCTCTGTCGAAATATTCTCCCTAATTCTAGTCAACATAATTGACACAAGAAGAATGATTGTCCTCTGTCGAAATATTCTCCCTAATTCTAGTCAATATATTTCACCCATAGAGAATGATTGTCTCTGAATAATGTAACTATGTTGATGTGTCAATCCACTACACGTGGAAAACATCATGCTCAACAAGTTGTCACTTGGAGAAATTCATCGATTATCCAAGTCATCACTTGGAACCTAGTTAGCACTTGTGACCTATGATGAAACCCTGGGCTATTACCATTCATGCATGCTATTTGAATGGTAACTTTTGTGCCCAATGTTAGAGGCACTCACTCACCCACCTAGAGAGCAATTTGGGCCTTGATGCTCTCTAAGCCATTCTTGATAACCACATTTTGTGCCCCCTAGTCAATACTTTGATCTACCTATATTTTGACTTAGGGAGAATGTCTGCCCTTTGATGCAACAACATCATCACTCCCTCTAACCAAGGAAAATATTTTCAACCACTCTGACTTTTCCTTGAAGTATACCAAATTCTCAAGCTTGTCCATGAAGTATACAAATTTCTCAAGCTTGTCCTTGAAGTATACAAACTTCTCCTTGGGATAGAGGCTTTATGATCCTCGCTACTTCCTTATGTACCATATTTTGGTATTTTATTTGACCTATCATCGTGGTTGTCTCCTGCACTTGATCAAACATTCATGCGAGAAGTTATTGAAGCCAAACTACTTCACATTTCACCAAAATAGCTACAATATAATCAACTCTTAAAGTCCTGAGTATGACAGATGTATGTGTCCTAATAAAAATCAAAACTAAATCATCATCATGATGTGCTCTTCCTATCTTCAGCACTCTTTGCCCAATATAAATCTGTATATTTCAGTAGTTTCACTTCATAACTTCAATCCATGTCC
Source organism: Pinus tabuliformis (assembly GCA_031772625.1). NCBI lineage: Eukaryota > Viridiplantae > Streptophyta > Pinopsida > Pinales > Pinaceae > Pinus > Pinus tabuliformis. The sequence goes on along the minus strand of CM062810.1, from coordinate 659,924,081 downwards.
AATTGTACCATTCAAGTACTTCAACACATGTTGAGCCACATGCCTTGTATCAACCATAAATAGATCAACTTCCTTCACTAGATCCATCATGACAACTTATTTTCAGTCACCCTTACTAGGTTCTCCCTCTGGCACTAAGACAGATCCTTCTATGGCAATCATAGCTACTACCACTGTTGCTTCCTATACACTAAAGCATATATGCTATCTAGTATGGTCCACTCGTAGAGGGCATATTGCTCTCTCTATCATGGAATAACTTGCCACTCCTTGTGTCAAGTGAGTCCTTCTACTTAATCCATATAATAACAAGATAAACCTTGATACATTAATCCAAGTATAAACATTCTAAGGTGTTTATACAAAGCCTTCTTTGGTTGCAAACATTTTTGTCTTATCTATCATATGACAAAAATTTATGATTTCTGTTTTCCCAAACAAAAAAATTGAATTTGGAAAATTTTGGGGTTTCAAAGAGCATTCTTATTACTCTCAATCTTTTATTCAAAAAAGTGTTCTAATTCAAAAAAAAAACATTGGGCTCAAAGGCTAAATCTCCTAGCCCCTCTTCCATGCTGCAATTCCATAAAAGTACACCAACTACAATCACAAGAAAGCACCACACAATGGCGTTGAGAGGAGGGACCACAAGCTATTTTCACAAACGTCGACAAGTGACACAAATGATGTTGTATATAAAGCACATTTTTGGCTTACCAATGTGGATCTATTTAAAATAAAACAAACATCATCCACATCAAGCCCCACAACCTAAATCAAGTGTTGGAATCACCTTGTTTCCTCTCCACCTCTAGGTGTTCCTATACCAGTCTTCGAGCAGCTTCTACCTTGACTTTTACACCTTGACTATAGAAGTACATAGAAAGCATAGATGGGTGGAGTTATGGGTCTTGAAACTTTGGTTGGGAAGGCTTATTTAAGGGGAGAAAAATAACCTATCGTAATCTAAATCATGTGGTTATGAGAGTCACACCCAAGTATTCTTTAGAGGCAGAAAATAATGTTATTTTAGTTTCTTCTCACATGTATACAATATTCTCATTTGGACGTGCAGGTGATTGTAGTTGTGGAATCCTTCAATTCAAGTTGTTGATTTGGAGGATATGGGTGTAGGAGGCAAGTATTAGGGTGGTCCTAAACCTTGGATTGTAGAAGACTTTTCTCGTGTGGCCAAACACCCATTTGCTCAGATAAAGTCACAGGATATATTTCATTCTGGAGTGATAAAAGCTGCGAGTAACTTCCAATTTTACAAGGAGGTTGTATGGCTATCTCGTATTGATTTTTCTTACATGGACTTCACAATAGTTTATCATATGGGCACGACAAATTGTAACTTTTGTAGCCTGTTTCCCTTCAACATCTTGGAGAAAATATGCTCACTTTATTACTTGAAGTTTTAACCTCACCTCATTTGCAAAACCAAAAAATTAAAAATAAAAATGAGAAGGGTTCTAAATAGTTCCAGGTCATCTATTTTGATGCGCTAGGAAAATACATGATTGTCTACTCTCAAAAGTTTGCAAATGCACTATACGTCTCAGTTATTTTGCAGCCATTGTTGCTTTGGACTGCTTTATTGGTTTAGGGAGGAGTTCGAGATGTGATGTCCCTCTCCTTATCGTGCTTGAGTATTTTGATGACATGGGCCCTATCTCTGAGATTTTATTCCTTAATCGCTTTCCTCTTGCCACATTTATGTTTATCACTGTTTCCCTATATAGAAAATCCCTAGTTATTGGTAGGCTTATTCAATGCACCTACATTACTTGGGGATCTTTTTGGTCATCTCTTGGGATACATTACGCTGCAGACGTACTTGTTACAACTAGGGAAGAAAAGAAAACATGAGTTTCATAGCAATGAGGGTATTAGTAAATATCAATTGGATTCCATCAAGTGGGAAGCACAAAGGTGGTTACTTAAAGTTTGCCTAGTTTAGTGGCTATTAATGTTGATGTTGGGAATTTGTGTTAAAGTTGGTTCTTCATTCATATCTTTTATTTAGCTTGTTTAACCAGCAATAGAATATGGTTTACCGGAAGCAATTTTGTCATGATTGCGAAAGCTTAGAGAGTTGAAACCTTCATCATTAATTCTTGGTCTCATATTGCCTGTGGTTCTCACTACTAGTGTATTTATACAAGGGTGAATAATATTGTTAGAACTATAATTAACTTTGATATAAATCCAGGTGCCAATCCAGTATGGTTTGGAAGAATTATAATTGTTGTGCTGGTTACAACTATTGTTTGTCTTTTATTTGTCTATCTACTACCATATGCACATTCTTCATATATTGGTAGAACCATAAATGTTTCCCATGTTGTGGATGCAACAAGAAATAAGGGAAATCACTCTCAACTCTTTGCCTATATTTCACTATCCTTTGCGACACCAGGAAAACTAACAAAGGAAATAAAACATATGAAAGATGAAAATTTTATTTGTGGAAAAGGAAAGCTTGTTGATTTTGTGACCTAATTTATGGAATAAGGATGTGTCAGTTTGAATGGTATTGGTGATGGATGGAGTGAAATAGATTTTCCAATCATATAGGTTGAATCTGATAATATAAGTGAAGGTATAAGAGAGATAATTCTTTTTGTTGATATGAATGTTTCTAATTATTGGGTTATTGCAATCAATGATATGGACATAACAAGCTTTGAACTAGAACTGGTAACAACACAAAAAGGTACACGTGAAACTTTGATTCCGGGAGATAGATATCATTGAAGTTGATGGATGGCATATAATCTGATTTGCAAACAACATAATGGAACTGACTGACCAAGTTCGACTACAAATATTTTATTGATTGAAGTTGAGGTAAGGAATATATTGATTGATACTACTGTTGGTATACAAAGCCTTGCCATAAGAGGAAATATAATAGCTACCCTTCCTTTACCATTACCAGAACTTGTGAGTCTAACAATAACATCTAAGATGGTTGGAAGATTAACAAATAATTTAAAGACTATACTCCCTACATATCTGAGAAATATTGACAATCCACATGTTACTTGTCCAAAATCGACAAAATACAATGAGTTGATGTAATCACCTTTTAATTAGCAAGAGAGAGGCTCAAAGCTATATTCTGAAACCATATATAGATAAAATCGACGATTCTGATTTATTGCGCCACCCTTCACCTCAATCTTCAAAAACCACTAATGGAGGTGGTGCAAAGTGGTTTTATGGTTTTCTAAAACCAGTTGTGGATTTCCTTAGTGTATGCCTAGTGGAACCCAAGACCCATGCACAGTTTCTAACTTCCACCAAGGCCCACACGCATCTAGTGCAACTCCGATGTGACAAAAGACCGTGATCATGAGCCCATAATGAACTTTAGATTGGGTTATAGATTATTTGGGGCCATTTGATGTTATTCATTTATTTAAACCGTTGAAAAAGCCATGCATGAACATTGTAAATGTTTTTAAGAGGGTTGAGTCATATTTTATTAAAATCATACTTTTATATTATATATATATATATATATAGATATATAATTATAATTAATATTTTTTTATTTTTATTGTAAATTCTCTCGAAAGGAACAATCATATAACTATTTTCAAGAATTAGTTTGAGAGTGACAGGAATAGTTAGGTCCAGGGGGAGAATAAAAGTCAGAAACAGAGACAACTATATAGTTTGATATTTACATGTAGCTATTCTTGCATGTAATATTCTTCTTTAAAAAAGGAGATAGAAGAACCAAATGAAGGGGGTTTGGTGTGCATAAGATGAAGTTGGGGGGGGGGGGGGTGTGGTGGGTCTGAAGATGCATAAAAAATTGTAACGAAATTTCTCTCTGAAATCGAGGAATAGAGACCAGTTTGATTCCATCTCTGGGCAAGTTGCAAAAATTGTTTTCCACTTTCTATATTTTTCAATTCATTTGTGTATATCTTCTGTTGGAATAATGTATGATGCATTTGGGTTATTTAAGTTAATGATTTTGAATTTACTTGTTAGTACTCAACTTCTTGATTTAAAAACCTTTAATAGGCACTCCACATTCCACAAATTCACTCACAAGTTCCCGTTCTGCTTACCATTCTTTCTACAAAGTTAAGGTTCATATTCTTAGGTGCCTGAGCTAAAACCCTGTTTGTTTCTACTTTTCCTCTAATCACCTCTTTAATTTAATTTTTTCAATCCTCATTGTTCATGGCCATCTTGATTTACAAAAACAAGTTTTAGAATTAGAGTAATCATTACAACTCTCATAATATATTTCTCCAACCATTCTTTCCATTTGGCCTTATAATTAAATCTTTACTAGCTGGCAAATGTCCTGGGCACTCCTCCAACTAGAGTTTGTCTCTAGGGTTACAACATAAAATTGGTGTCATTGTCAAGGTATGAAGAAACGAAGGTATTTTTCCTTGGGTATTAAGAAATGATTCTTGAAGGTGACAAGGACTACTCATTGGCTGTAAGTCTTCAGCAATTTGCTTCAATTTGGGTACTCCTAACTTTTTGGGTTTTACAAATAGATATCTCTACATTTCTGGCTAACAAATTTGCACCACTAGATTTGTTTGGTATTGATGGTTGTCCTCATTATGTGCCTTCTTTTCTTGAATGGAATATTTATTTGCCAAGGTTCAGAGACAATGCAAATAAAAGCCCAGCTCAACACCTCAAAGATTTGCATGATTGCATGGAGCAACAAGGTATTGTTCATGAATATGTGAAAATGAAGTTCTTTGGACCAGGAAGCTAGGGTCTGGTATAAAACCTTGCCTTGTTGCAATATATCTTTTCTAAAGAACTTCCATGCGGCATTTAATTGTTTTTACATAAAATTATATTCACAAGGATATTTTTTTGAAGATTATTGTGAACATTTTAATATTGAAAATCTTTCTAAGACTGATGTTGTTGTTGAATACGTTTGTGAAGTTCTGCTCCAAGAAAACATAAAACGACACCAAGAAGCATTGCCTGGAAATCAACAAAAGGAAGAATGAGGCATTATTAAGTTGCAAATAAAACCAATGTTGTAAACTCTCAAATGGGAACTATACTGAGTTCTCATTTTTTTGAGGTAGCAAAAAATCATCTGATTTTTAAAAGTGTTGATTTAGAATACACCTTTTTTTTAGCATATTTTTGACACTTAAAATTTTCTTATGTATCAAGTATGAACATTTATTTTTAATGTTAGTGATTTTCATGCTTATTTTGAAAAGTGTTGATGCAACATCAACCCCCTTTTTTAGATGGATTATTTTTGACACTTTAAATTTTTTGATATAATTAAGTATAGATAATTTTTTTTAGAATGTTTCTAATCTTTATGCTGGCTTATGCAGGGTTTCAAAAGCATCAACCTTTTTTTTAAAGGCATATTTATGACACTTGAAATTTTCTTACGTCTTAATTATGCCCAATTTTTTTTAAATGTTGATTATTTAACCATTTTTCAAATTGTCTTATTCATGTTCTTGTTTTTCTTCCTAAGATGTGTGTTTTTCAAGGGTTCTATGAACTTGTGCTTTTTGTTTTTCTTTACAATGTTTTTTTATAGTGATTTTTTTTTTTTTTTTTACAATTTATATTCTAAGGTTAGGATTTTTTATATATTTATATCGGTAATTAATATTTTAATACACATAAAATAATTGTCACTGAAAATAATAAATTTAGACACTCAACAAAAAATACACATTTTACATATAAATATAATTAAAAAAATATGTATTTTAGGGCATTTTTGCTAAATATGACATGCTAAATAAAATATATTTATGAAAATTTTGAATAAAAATGTAAGAAAAATAGCAAATTTTATGAAATTTATATTAAAAAATAATATGAAATTTGATTTTTTTTCCTTAAAAAATAAAGTAAAAATAACAAAAAAAAAATTAAAAAAATTAAAATATACAATTAAAAAATAAAAAATACAATTAAAATTAAAATATTAAAAAAAAACTTAAAAAAACTAATAATTAAATGAATTAAAAGAAAAAAAACAATTAAAATGATTATAAAAAACATTTAAAAAAAAATAAAAAAAATTAAAATTAGAACTTAATTTTTTTATAAAAATTAAAAAACATAAAAACAAAAAATATTTCCCTTGTTGGCCGATTTCGGGAATCAGCTAGCCCAGCCCAGCTACCCAAGGGGCCATGGGCTAGGGTCGTGCAACTCCACCTACCTTATCGCTCGATCGCATGGGCGACTTGGCGAGGCTTGGTTGATTCGTGTAGCTCTCCTGCCCTAGCCCGTGTCCCCTTGGGCCGCTGGGCTGGGCTGGCTGATTCCCAAAATCAGACAACATGGGTACCTAGTTAAAGAACTATAATGTTTAGTAGAGATGTATCATTTGATAAAGATGCAGCGCTTGGAAAAGAAAGAGTCTCTCCTCCTCCTACCATGGCTAAAGAACAACTTCAATTAACACTCACCACATTATGAAAGCCAAGTTGAGGTGGAATGTTCAATAGTGAAGAGACATAATAATTCTTTTTATGTTTTTTAATTTATTTTTTCTTTAATTTTTTTTTCAATTTGTATCTCTATTGTTTTCTAATGTTTTTTATTTTTAATTTTATAACCGTTTTAATTTTATTCCACTATTTTATATATATATATATATATATATATTTCCACTGTTTTATATATATATATATATATATATATATATTTTGTTGTTTGTTTTTAATTAATTTGATTTTAATGATTTATTTATTATTTTTTAATGTTTGTTTTGATGTTTTTTGTTTTGTTTTGTTTGTAATTTATCCAATTAAGAATTATTTTTCTTTCTATTTTTTTTGGGTGTTAACTTTTTTTTTCCTTAAATTATGTTTTTTTGAAATATTTATTTTCTATTCATTTATTTTTTATAGTTTTATATTTATTTTTTATTTAAATTTTTATTTTTTATAAGTTAATTTTATCTTTTTTTAAACATGTTTTTTTTGGTCTTTTTTTAAGGTTTTAATTTATATTTTTATTTGCTTCTTATTATTTTCTTACGTTTTTTTTGTTTTGTTTTTTTTTTATTATTTTGTTTAATTCTATAAGTTTTGCAGGATTGCGTCGATCTTTGACTACAACCTAATCCCATTATATGTTCATTTCATAGTTGTTTTTAAGGTTTTCATTATAGTGGATCAAGTTTGCCCCCACAACGTATCAATTTCATTGTTGGTTTTGAAGTTTTCATTGCAATGGTTCAAGTTCGCTTACACTGCGTGTCATTTTGATGGTTGATTTTCAAATTTTTGTTGCAATGTGTCAAGTTGTCTTGAGCTAAGATTTTAAAATAGTTATACTTTCAACATTTAAAAAAGAAATTACTCATGGTATAATGACTTTTTCATCCAAGTGTTCATTTAAAAAAAATAGTCATATAATTTTTTCATAATGTCATGGTTGAAATGTATTGAAAATCTAAGGTTTTCTGTAGTCATGATCTTTGGTTTTAATCCCATGATTGAAAAATTGTCAAAATTTTAAGGGTTTTCTGATTCATGATATTTTATTTTTAACCTATGACTAAAAATTGTTGAAATTTTAAGGTTTTTCAGAGACGTGCCTGAAAATTGTTGGAATTTTAAGGTTTTTTGGAGTAATGATAATTTTTTTAATGTCATTTTTAAAAATTTTGAAATTTTACCCTAAAGAAAAAGTGTTGATGTATCATTCACACTTTTTGTTTTTGGGTTGTGTTTTTGTTTTTTTTTTAGCTAGAGTTCTCATTTTGAGTTTACAATTCCCGTTTGATAGTTTACAATGTTATCCTCAAAGATCTTATTTTTTTGAATTTAATGATCCTCCTATTTATGATTTGTATGGTTCAAATGGGGAATTGGGCGTTTCAGAACGACAGTCCCTATCATGGAAAGTTGCACAAAAAGAGGAAGATAATAATGGGGTTGATAAAGGGACTCTGATCTATGACTTATATCCTTGAGACGAGGAACAAGGTGTGATAATATGCTAAAGATAGCCACAAGAAGTAAATGATGCCTAGAAAATAAAGGTAAGCGATTCACGAGAAGTTGGTCATATGCATTATGTTTCAAGAAGAGAACTGTGTTTACAAAATGACCCTAATGCTGAATAAATGAATGATAATCATGTTTTATATTTATCAAACTCTGGCTACCGCAAAACATCCCAACAAAATAGTCACGCTACACACCAGAGAAATCTTTGCTTTCATGAATTTTATGACCCTATAGTAAGCTATATGGATTTTTTACGCAGTTTAGGAATAAAAATATTTTTGCAAACAATTTCTTCTTCTAGGAATATATCAACATTTTCCAATCAATTTTACTTGCCCAAGTTCAAACATATATATATATATATATATTATTTATTTATTTATTTTTTTATTTTTTTCTCTGAAGTTCAAGAATATGGTATAAGTCTCAACACTCAAATGTTGGAATGGTACCACTTGAACTTTGATTTTACTTTACTAAAATCAACATTGTTTATGAGTAGGAGTTGTACATAAATAAGCTCACTATATGAACTTTTAATTTCTAGTTTTTAGAAGTTCTAGTTCTTTTTTCATTTTTTTAAGGAGAATACTTCCAGCAAATAAAGTTTTAAGGAGATTTTTAAGTTTTAAAGATTCAAGGTATTTTGGACTCCATTCCCAACAAGACTACTGACTTGTTGTTATGGAAGTACATAGAAAGCACAAACAGGTGGAGCTATGGGTCTTGGAGCTTTGGTTGGGAAGGCTTCTTTAAGGGGAGAAAAATAACCTATGGTAATTTGAAGCATGTGGTTATGAGAATCACACCTAAGTATTCTTCATAGGCAACAAATAATGCTATTTTAGTTTCTTCTCACATTTATATAGTCTTCTCCTCTGGAATCCTTCAATTCAAGTTGTATTGATTTAGAGGCTATGGGTGTAGGAGGTGTTAGCACTTGAAATTTCACCTCAGGCTGAGAAAGGTAAACCTCAAGGAAACATCAAACCACTTAGCCTCGTAGCTAGCCCTACGGGGCTGAAGAGGGCTCTCTCCGGTCTATCTCAGTGAAATCTTCAATGGATGAGATGACCAATAGGGTAACACTGATTTTAGGCTAGTAAACTGATCAAAAAGGTTGATTTGGGGTTTTTAGGGTTTTTGGTGGCAAATTGAGGGGATGGCAATTTTGGGTGCGGGGATTGGACACAGTTTCTGCAGGGGGTTCTTTGGGTCGAGGTAGGAGACAGTATTGATGCCTTTGATTGAGGTGGATGGTCAGGAATGATAGGTGAGGAGCTAAGGAGAGCAAACGATAACTTTGAATTCTCCTTAAACAGTAGAAAACATTGAAATTAAACAAACTTAAAAGCAGAGCATGACAATCATGAATTCTTACTTTAACACTTCGTTTGTTTAATGTGCAGAAGGAAAAGAAAGGAAATGATTCACATAACACACTTACAGGTACATAGAGAAACACACCATCAATACATGTAACCACAAGAATCCCAAAAAAGACTGCAAAACCCTGGTCTTCCTTAGCCAAAAATTGCAGAGATACAGTGAATAATACAATGATAGCTTCTCCCTCAAGAGTCCAACCATGAAAATGAGCAAGAAAGTACATAATATAGATGATCTAACCTCTTTCCCTGCCTCCATGGGTCGAGCTCACTATCCTAGGAGCTGTTTCAACCACTTCTAAACTAAGCACTACAAACTAGGCAGTCAAAACAACTTGCCTCTATAAGCTAGGAAACCAATTCATTCATTTAATATTTACCCTTTTCATGAATGAATCTTCTAGAAGTGTTACATAAGAGTAAAAGTGTCTCAAAAGTACAATAATTACATCAAAGAGAATCATAATTCACCCCAAAAAGTCAAACTAAGTCAAATCTGCGTTTTCTGAGCTGTACAGTGCATTTTTGAAAAAACTGCCTGACGGGTCGCGCGCCTTTGGCACCACTTTTGGGGCACTTTCAGGTGTCCAAATTGGGCAAGAGTAGGCTTGTTGGAAAGGTCTGTGAGTCTACTTTCCAACCCAACTAGAATTTTTGAATTTGGAGTTCATTTTCCCTGTCAAAAATCAAATCTCCCAAGACTGCTTTCTGCAATTCAAAAAAGTGGCAGAAAGTCATTTTTTGCTAGTTTTTTGACTTTCTGGAGGCCCAAAACTTCACCAAATCTCAAGTCCATCCATGAGAATGTGTAACTTTGCATGAAAAATCTGGAAATTCTGAGTTTTTGTCAAATGGAGTTGCCATGATGAAGGGTCGTGCGGGGGGTGAGACCCGTTAATGGGAAAAATCTGCAAATTGCACAAAAAATTCACAAATGACAAAATTTTCTCCAAATTTCTTGAAATTTGCGCTGGGAGTCCCCAATCAAGTACCATGCTCAGTCAAAGAGGCTTTGACCAAAATTTGGAGTGGATCGGGCCTTTTCCGTCGTTTTAGTGCCTTGGCCAACCTCCTTGGATCCGGCGATTGTAATTTTGACATTTCTCTAAAACCATGACACCTGTGCAAAAAGTGAAGGAGGTTTTTCTTCTTTGGCATGTTGTGGACAAAAACCTATCTCAGTTTTGAAAAATTCATATTTTATTGCTCTGAAACATCATTTGAGTGAAACATGCCCCGATGTGTGAAACAAGGAATTTTGTCGAAATGAAGCAAAATGAAGGGGATAAGGGGCTTCTAAATTCTTGGGGAAATTTTTGGAAGTAGGGCAGGATGTTAGGAAGCAAGGGAAAGTGGAATCTCAGATATTGAGTGAGGGGAAGGGGTCCAAAAGGGCAAAACACAGGCCCAACCTAGAAAATTGCCAGGTTGTAGCTAGAAACTAGGGTTTGTGCGAAAATGAGGAATTTGGGGGATCTAAGGGATGGGAAGCATTTTATAGGATATTTTAAGGATAGGGGAAGGTGTATGAACATCTGGATACAAGTTTTGCCGATTACTTGACCGTCCAAGAGAAATTGGCTTTCAAAACCCTATGAGAGGGAAATGACCTTGCCAAGGCACAACTGAAGCATGAACAAGGTGTAAAATGACTCATTAGACACTGACATGATAATTACAACCCTATGAATGGTGATAGACTCAACTGAATAGTGACATAGATTGACATTTGGGCAACTTTGAAAAGAATGAAAGCAACCCTAGATCTAATGCCTAGTGACCAAATTTTGCTTGAAAACTCTTTGAAATGACAAAATTTGACTTGGAAACTCTGAGACCACTTTGTAAGAGCATATTTGATCACTGGAGGAAGGCTGGAAAGGCTGACACTAACATTGGCTCCAATGGGGATGGTGGTTCCTTGGAGATGCCAAGAACCTTAGACCTCTGGGAGAGCAGACCAGTGCCTTACAATCATTGGGCAATGGAGTCAAAAACTCAAGGTGAAATGCATGACTGAAAACAGAGGACTTGAAAACATAAATTGACTCTCACTCAACTAAAAACTGACTCGATACTGAAACACAACCGACAAACTGAAAATGATGCTCAAAGGGGAGCTTATTCATCACAACCTACTCTAACAATTTCATACATCACCTGATTAAGTGAAATGAAACAACCAATGTAACCAAGCAAGTATCCGATCTGCTGTTCGAATTCTCCACAAGTTCTCACTTATGACCAACAAGAGAGAACTAATAAAATGTAACTCCCATGACAACTTAGAAACAGATCCGTTGAATGATATGAATTCTTTATCCACCTCCAAAAACACTGCATAAGGATCTTGAAATTCAAGCACACTGGAACTTAGATCATCCAATGGAGTACTTCTCTTTTCCTCACACCATGAATGCAAACTTTGATCTGAGCCTTGTGACGAGACCTCTGCTGAAATTGACAAAGAAACCAGTTGCCGGATCAAGTTCATATCAGCACATGTTTCAAGCTCACATGTAGTCAATGGAGAAAGACTTTGACTGCAAACCTCATCCAAAAGATTAGCTATTGGATCATGAACAATTTGAAAAGACTGTTGCAATCCCATCTCTATTGGTTCCATTGTGATTACATGATTGCCTACATGCTGCTCATTCTTCACTGAAGATGGACTATGTAAATTTCCCTTCACAAACTGAAATGATTCAAAACAGAAAGGTAGGGAACCTTCTTGTATCATTTGATCAAATATGTCAACTTCCATGCTTTCATCTGCAACTTGACAACCAAAGGCATTCGGGGGCTGCAAATCTGGATATGAGAAGTCTTGAACAGGGTCTTCATTGCCCTCAAGATGGTCTAGATCACGACTTGTTGACAGCTGATTTCTAATTTCATGGAAGTTGTCTCTGATGAACTGACATGAATTAAAACAAAAAGGCAAAGATCCTTCACTTACTTCAAACTTTGCTGCACTTTCCTCATCACTGTCATAGCTGATATGTGATGGCTGAACATTGTTTTCAAACTGCTGAAAATGAACTTCCTCCTCCCACAAACTAGCTGCTGATTTGTTTGCAAGATTAGCTTCTGTTTGGAGAACATAATCATCATCATACTGATCATACTGAGGCAAATCATCGGTATAAAACATATCATCAAGCATGCAGGTCATATCAACAGTTCTCTCTTCGCCAAGGTGATCTACAAAACAATCATTATCAGATCTATGACAACTATGATAAGAAACAAAATGTTTTGGATCAGCAACTTGTTCTTCTTCAATCAGCGCGCCATGAACATCATAATCATTCCTTGTGTTGATCTTGTCCATCATCTTTTCCACTGCACTTACCAAAATGTCAAGCTTTACCTCTAGAGATGTCGATTTTTCCGGATCTATGTTTTTCATCTCTTCTTCCTTCAATCTTGCCCGTCGGATCAGCAGATGTGCCTCTACATTTACTGCACTGTTCTGCATCTCGTGAAGTGTTGCAATATTCTTTTCTCTCAGCTGAAACTCCATCTCCGAATCAAAGGCACTCGGATAGTGCAAGAGAGCAGATCTAGGAGTAGGCCTTATATCAACTGACATCGAATAATAAAATTGGTTAAATCTGGCTGAAAACTGTTGTACTGTCTCCCCTGGTAATCTTTTCAGCGGTTATACTCTTCTACAATCAAGAAAAGGTTCTGCCCGATCATCCACCTGTCGAGAAAAACTTTGACAAACTGCTGGAAATCTGAGATGCTCACATCAGGCAAGGTTTTTAACCAACTCTTCACTTTGGCTTGCAAAGAAAGAGCAAAAAACCTAATACTGACATCTTCTTCATCAACTTCAAAAAGATCTAGAAAATTCTCAAAATTCTGCACATGTTGCTCAACGTTGATATTCTTACATTCACCGTCAAACCTCGGCAAGTATAGATCATAGTTTTTGGGGAAAACATGAAGAACAGAAGGTAAAACAAGAGGTTTATACCGATCTGGAATTTTACAAGGTGTAGGGGTTTGTACAGAAGGTATAGGATCAGTTTTGGTTGCTTGGGGTTCATCAATCTGAATATGGTCATCACAAGATTTAGAAGAAAGGTCTTGATCAAGCTCAAAGGTATGCAAATCTTTGGTATTCACAATCTTCAAAGGGAAAGAATCAACTGCAGGCCGAGGGTCTCTTCTCAAGCATAGTATACTTTGCAAAGCCTTCTTGACATTCTTGGGAAAAGAGAAGAAATAATTTAGAACAAAGAACAAAATGTCTTGGATGGAATTCCAACTTGAATACCTGATATGTCCATATTGTCCTTTCATATTTCTGCTGGTCGGGATCATCCTCCAGTGGAGTCTTTGGATCTTATCTTGAAACTGATTTAGAGTCGCCAAGTGAATGATTTCAGCCTTTCAAGTGTCTGATCGTTGTCCACTATCAACAATCAGATCTGAACTTGATACATGTACTGGGGTAGAATGCAAATGAAGTGTTGTATTCACAAGCTCACGGAGATGGACTGAAGCAGCGTTTATCTACTTCCACTAATGCAAAGCGAAAGCGTTTCGAAGGCTACCTGGCATAACTTCAGGATCCGTATAAGACTTATGAAACGAACACATCAATCAACAAACAAGTTTGTTCTCCCCAATATGGTCGCCAATATGTTAGCGCTTGAAATTTCACCTCAGGCTAAGAAAGGTAAACCTCAAGGCAACATCAAACCACTTAGCCTCGTAGCTAGCCCTACGGGGCTGAAGAGGGCTCTCTCCAGTCTATCTCAGTGAAATCTTCAATGGATGAGATGACCAATAGGGTAACACTGATTTTAGGCTAGTAAACTGATCAAAAAGGTTGATTTGGGGTTTTTAGGGTTTTTGGTGGCAAATTGAGGGGATGGCAATTTTGGGTGCAGGGATTGGACACAGTTTCTGCAGGGGGTTCTTTGGGGTGAGGTAGGAGACAGTATTGATGCCTTTGATTGAGGTGGATGGTCAGGAATGACAGGTGAGGAGCTAAGGAGAGCAAACAATAACTTTGAATTCTCCTTAAACAGTAGAAAACATTGAAATTAAACAAACTTAAAAGCAGAGCATGACAGTCATGAATTCTTACTTTAACACTTCATTTGTTTAATGTGCAGAAGGAAAAGAAAGGAAATGATTCACATAACACACTTACAGGTACATAGAGAAACACACCATCAATACATGTAACCACAAGAATCCCAAAAAAGACTGCAAAACCCTGGTCTTCCTTAGCCAAAAATTGCAGAGATACAGTGAATAATACAATGATAACTTCTCCCTCAAGAGTCCAACCATGAAAATGAGCAAGAAAGTACATAATATAGATGATCTAACCTCTTTCCCTGCCTCCATGGGTCGAGCTCACTATCCTAGGAGCTGTTTCAACCACTTCTAAACTAAGCACTACAAACTAGGCAGTCAAAACAACTTGCCTCTATAAGCTAGGAAACCAATTCATTCATTTAATATTTACCCTTTTCATGAATGAATCTTCTAGAAGTGTTACATAAGAGTAAAAGTGTCTCAAAAGTACAATAATTACATCAAAGAGAATCATAATTCACCCCAAAAAGTCAAACTAAGTCAAATCTGCGTTTTCTGAGCTGTACAGTGCATTTTTGAAAAAACTGCCTAACGGGTCGCGCGCCTTTAGCACCACTTTTGGGGCACTTTCAGGTGTCCAAATTGGGCAAGAATAGGCTTGTTGGAAAGGTATGTGAGTCTACTTTCCAACCCAACTGGAAGTTTTTAATTTGGAGTTAATTTTCCCTGTCAAAAATCAAATCGCCCAAGACTGCTTTCTGCAATTCAAAAAAGTGGCAGAAAGTCATTGTTTGCTAGTTTTTTGACTTTCTGGAGGCCCAAAACTTCACCAAATCTCAAGTCCATCCATGAGCATGTGTAACTTTGCATGAAAAATCTGGAAATGCTGAGTTTTTGTCAAATGGAGTTGCCATGATGAAGGGTCGCGCGGGGGGTGAGACCCGTTAATGGGAAAAACCTGCAAATTGCACAAAAAATTCACAAATGACAAAATTTTCTCCAAATTCCTTGAAATTTTTGCTGGGAGTCCCCAATCAAGTACCATGCTCAGTAAAAGAGGCTTTGACCAAAATTTGGTGTGGATCAGGCCTTTTCCGTTGTTTTAGTGCCTTGGCCAACCTCCTTGGATCCAGCGATTGTAATTTTGACATTTCTCTAAAACCATGACACCTGTGCAAAAAGTGAAGGAGGTTTTTCTTCTTTGGCATGTTGTGGACAAAAACCTCTCTCAGTTTTGCAAAATTCATATTTGATTGCTCTGAAACATCATTTGAGTGAAACTTGCCCCGATGTGTGAAACAAGGAATTTTGTCGAAATGAAGCGAAATGAAGGGGATAAGGGGCTTCTAAATTCTTGGGGAAATTTTTGGAAGTAGGGCGGGATGTTAGGAAGCAAGGGAAAGTGGAATCTCAGATATTGAGTGAGGGGAAGGGGTCCAAAAGGGCAAAACACAGGCCCAACCTAGAAAATTGCCAGGTTGTAGCTAGAAACTAGGGTTTGTGCGAAAATGAGGAATTTGGGGGATCTAAGGGATGGGAAGCATTTTATAGGATATTTTAAGGATAGGGGAAGGTGTATGAACATCTGGATACAAGTTTTGCCGATGACTTGACCGTCCAAGAGAAATTGGCTTTCAAAACCCTAAGAGAGGGAAATGACCTTGCCAAGGCACAACTGAAGCATGAACAAGGTGTAAAATGACTCATTAGACACTGACATGATAATTACAACCCTATGAATGGTGATAGACTCAGCTGAATAGTGACATAGATTGAAATTTGGGCAACTTTGAAAAGAATGAAAGCAACCCTAGATCTAATGCCTAGTGACCAAATTTTGCTTGAAAACTCTTTGAAATGACAAAATTTGACTTGGAAACTCTGAGACCACTTTGTAAGAGCATATTTGATCACTGGAGGAAGGCTGGAGAGGCTGAAACTAACAGGAGGCAAGTCGAGCTTGTTTCAGGGTGGTTTGAAACCTTGGATTGCAGAAGATTTTGCTTATGTGGCCAAGCACCCATATGCTAAGATAATGTCCTAGGATATCTTTCAGTCTGGAGTGATAAAATTTGCCACCAACTTCCAAGTTTATAAGGAGGTTGTAGGGTTGTCTAGTTTTGATTTTTCTTACATGGACTTGAATACAGTTTATCATACGGAAAATGAGAAATTGGAACGTTTGCAGCTTGATTCCCTTCAACATCTTGGAGACAATATCCTTGCTTTATCACTTGAATTTTTAACCTCACCTCATTTGCAAAACCAAAAACCAAAAAAAAATTGAGAAGGGTTCTAAAAAGTTTCAGGTTATCTATTTTGATACGTTGGGAAAATACATGATTTTGTACTCTCAAAATTTTGCAAATGCACTATATGTCTCAGTTATTTTGCAATCCTTATTGCTTTGGATATTTCATTCGTTCAGGGAGGATTTCAAGCTGTGATGTCCCTCTTCTTATCATGCTTGAGTATTTTGATGACAAGGGCCCTATCTCTGAACTTTTCTACTTTAATCACTTTCCTCTTTCGACATTTATGTTTATCATTGTTTCCCTATATATCAAGTCCTTGGTTATTGGTAGGCTTATTTGGTTCACCTACGTTACTTGGGGCTCTTTTTGGTCATCACTTGGGATATGTTATGCTGCATAGGTACTTGCTATAGCTAAGGAAGGAAAAAAGACATGAGTTTTCTGAAAATGAGGGTATTAGTAAATATCAATTGGATTCCATCAAGTGGGAGGCACATAGGTGGTTACTTAAAGTTGGGCTCGTTTAATGGATATTAATGTTGATGTTGGGAATTTCTGTTAAGGATGGTTCTTCATTCATAGATTTTATTTAGCTTGTTTCACCAGTAGTAGCATATGGTTTATCAGAAGCAATTTTTCATGATTACAACAACTTAGAGAGTTGAAACCTCCGTCATTAATTCTTGGCCTCATACTGCTTGTGGTTCTCACTACTAGAGTATTTATACGTGGGTGGAGATTATTGTTGGAACTATAATTCACTTTGATAGAAATCTAGGTGCCAATTCAAAATGGTTTGGAAGTGTTATAATTGTTGTGATGGTTATAACTATTGTTTGTCTTCTATTTGTATATCTACTTTCATATACACATTCTTCAAATATTGGTAGACCCATAAATGTTTCCCATGTTGTGGAGACCACAATCCATAAGGGAAATCACTCTAAGCTAAAACCTATATTTCATTGTCCTCCAAATGGACAGAGGAAATATAACATCAGAAAGATGACAATTTTATTTGTGGAAAAGGAAAACTTATTGATTTTGTGACCTATTTTGTGGAATATGGTTGTGTCAGTTTGGATGGTACTAGGGATGGATAGAGTGAAAGAGATCTTCAAATCATACAAGTAGAATATGATAATATAAGTGAAGGTATAAGAGAGATAATGCTTTCTGTTGATATGAAGGTTTTTGATCGTTGGGTTATGGAAATCAATGATATGGGCATAAAAGGATTTGATCTAGAAATAGTAATAACATAAAAAGGCACACGTGAAACTTTGATTCTAGGAGATGATGTCATTGGAGTTGATGGATGGCATATAGTCTGATTTACAGACAACATGATGAAACCGACTGGCCAAGTCTGGCTACAAATATTTTATCAATTGAAGCTGAGCTAAGGGAGATATTGAGATAAGAAGACTTTAAGGCACGTTGTAGTTGGTTCGAAGGTGGATAATAGGCCCATAGATGGGTCTCTCGTTTCATTCTTATTAGATTCCCATCATTATGTTGGATGTCGGGTGGACCCGTAGAGACAAATAGAATGTGTCACTTTATGGTGGTTTCTTATGCTGCTTACCAGTTTCAGTCCAAGCCTTATTATATGAGTAAATATAGTGGATACCCTTCCTTTACCATTAGCAGCACTTGCAAGTCTAATAATAACATCTAAGATTTTTGGAAGGTTAACAAATAATTTAAAGACTATACTCCCTACAGATTCTAGATAAATCTGCAATCTACATCATTCCTTGTCCAAAATCAACAAAATGCAATGACTTGAAGTAATTTCATTTTAAATAGCTAGAGGGAGGCAACAAATATGTTTTACAAAACCATTAGGAGGCAAAATCGATGGTTATGATTTATTGAGCCACCCCTCACCTCAATTTTCAAAAACCACTTTTGGAGTGGTGCAAAGTGGTTTTATGGTTTTATAAAACCACTTATGGATTTCCTTAGCGTATGCATAATGGAACCTGAGACCCATGCTCAATTTCCAACTTCCACTAAGGCCTGCATGCATCTAGCGCTACTCCAATGTGATAGATAACCAAGATCATGATCCCATAATGATCTTCACATTGGGTTATATATTATTTGGGGCCATTCAATGTTATTCATTTATTTAAACTGTTGAAAAAGACCTGCTTTAATGCTGTAAGCGTTTTTAAAAGGGTCGAGTCCTATTTTATTAAAAACATACTTTTATATTTATTATTATATATAATATATATAATATTAAATTAATATTTTGTGATTTTTATTATAAATTCTCTCAAAAGGAACAATTATATAATTGTTTTCAAGAATTTGTTTGAGACTAATAGGAACAACAAAGTCTAGGACAAGAATAAAAGTATGAAACAAAGAGAGTTGGATGACGGTTAGGACAATTGCATAGTTTGATATTTACATGTAGCTTTTCTTGCATGTAATGTTTTTCCTTAAAAGATGAGATAGAATAACCAATTGAAGGGGGTTCAGGGTTCAAAAGCTGAAGGTGGGGGGATTCTGAAGATGCAGAAAAAATGTAACGAAATCTCTCTATGAAATCGAGGAATAGAGGCCAGCTTGAGTTCATCTCCAGTCAGGTTGAAAAAATTGTTTCCCCCTTTCTATTTTTTTCAATTCATCTGTGCTTTTCTTCTATTGGAATAGTGTACGATGCAGATGGGTTGTTTAACTTAATGATTTTGAATTTACTTGCTGGTACTCAACTTATTGATTAAAAGACACTTTATAGGTGCTCCACATTCCAAAAATTCACTTACAACTTCTTGTTCTGCTCACCATTATTTCTACAGAGTTGAGGTTCATATTCTTAAGTGCCTGAGCTAAAACCCTGTTTTTCTTTATTTTTCCTCTAATAACCTCTTTAATTTAAATGATGTAATCCTCATTGTTCATGGTCATTTTGGTTTATAAAAACAGGTTTTATAATTAAAGAAATCATTGCAACTCTCATAATATTTCTCTCTAGCCATTCTTTCCTTTTGACCTTATAATTAACATTTTTATTAGTTGATAGATGTCCTAGGCATTGACCTCTTGCAACCAGAGGTTATGTCTAGGGTTAGAACACCATCCATAGGCAGATAGAAAGACATAAGTTTTCAACATGACTTTGGTGCAAGTTTTTAGGGGTTACAATTATAAGCATCCAAAGACCTGGTTGACCTCTATTATATATAACACTCTTATAATAAAGTAATCCACACTTTTACTGGTAAGTCCCCATTTGAAACTTGTTTTGGATATTCACCACCCTCACCTTTGGATATTGCATATGGACAATGCAGAATAGTTAGGGAATGCCTTGAGGGCTAAAACATTTGTATAAAATATTAGGAAAATCCATTTACAAGTGTAGGAGACACTGCAAATGTCATAGGAAAAATACAAGGTCAAGCATGATAAACACATGACAAAGAAGTCATTCAAGGTGGCAGATAGAGTATGGTTACAATTGAACAAGGAGAGGCTATGGCATCTTAGTTAGAAAATCAAGGCTCTACAACATGTTCCTTCCAAGATACTAGAAAAGGTGGGTAATAATGCATATCTTGATGTTTTTGCAGCACCAGGTAGACATTCTCCAATGGGGTCATGCTGGTTTGACTAGTGGGGGAATGATACATTTACCCATACAACCATGTTGATTTAGCTAGGGGTGAATGGCCCAATGATAATATTTCTTGCAAGAATCCATGTTGATTTGACTGGACCATGCCGATTTGGTTAAGGGAGAATGGCACAAGATGCTCACTTTATGCTTTGAGTTGGAGTGATCTATTTTTTATAGACCAGGTTTGATTTGTTTACCCAATGGGGTTTTTCACCTATTTGTGGGGTAAACATTGCTAGTCTAATGTTAGGTTTACATGCAAACTCCATTTATGAAGGGTCTTCTTGTGATGAGGGGATGCCTAATTGGGTATAATCTACATTTTAGCTCTATATAAATATGCAAACATGTGAGAGGTAAACATAGCAAGCTCACTTGAATATTTTATAGTGGAGGAAAATTTCATCCAAAGAGAAATTTGTTGCTAAGAAACATATTTGTCATTTTTATCTCTCTTGGTTCTGGTCACACGTGTGAGAGAAGACCAATTTTGACTAGCCTTTGACAACTGCATGTATGGAGGATTAACCTAGCTTCTTTTACTAAGTTTTACTAAATATTGACTGAACTTTGACCAAGTTGTTTGATTGTAGAAGTTTGACTACAAATGCGATTTGACAGTTGGCTAGCCATAGGTCGCATGTGTGGATTTGATCATAGTAATGTTGATCATCGACCATAGGCCAAATTTGACCAAAACTGGTTGGTTTGACTAGTTTGACCAACATTGACTAGCAATTGTTTTGATGAGGCTTGAATGGTATTTTGACTTGCATATTGGCATAGATTTCTAGACAAATTGTTGATTCATAACCTTGATGAAAATGGAAATTTATTCTCAAGAAAACATTGTTGAGTTTTCTCCCATGCTTGAGTTTCCCAAATGAAATTATTTGTATCTATTGTGCATCGCTATATTTATATGATATTCGTTAATTCAACTAAATTTACTATTGATATTTTCTAAAGTGTAACTATTGAATGATAAAAGTGGCATAAAAATATTGTTTGAAAAATCATTAGGAAGTAATAATCAAGCAAGAAATTGTATTCCACTGCACTTTCCATAGAATTTCAACATGATATCAGAGCTTTATTGGAAGAGAAACCATTGAAATCAACCTAAGAAACCAACATTCATCAACTTATATAATTTTGACCTCTTGTCAAGATGGTACCTAGTCTTAGAGTAGAAGACAGGTTGGATGGTGTTATAAATTTCAGATCTTGGAAGACCAGGATACTCCTTATCTTGGAGGAAAATGAAATTCAAGATTATGTGAAGGAAAGTGTCCCAAAACTAGAGGGAGTTGAGGATAAATCCAGGCATAAGAAGAATTAATCTAAGGCTAAGAGAATCTTGATATATTCTATAAAGGACCATTTTATTCCACATGTTGTTGAGTTTAATTCTGCTAAAGCAATGTATGGTGCCTTGGCAGGATTGTTTGAGAGAAAGAATATTAGCTGGAAGTTAGCTTTGAGACATCATCTTTGTAGTATCATGATGTCTAGATCATATTCATTTGCCACTTATTTCATGAGTTTCTCCTAGTTGAGATATAAAATTACATCCATTGAAGATGTCATTGATGATGCATAACTTGTTAAAGTGAGTCTTAATGGATTTCCTTCTTCATGGGATTCATTTGTACAAGGTATTTTTGCATGAGATGAACTACCCAAGATTGATTAGATTTGGAATGAGTGTGTCCAAGAGGATGCCATATTCTTGTCCAAGAACAACTTGTAGAGACCTCAGGATGAAGAAATCCAAGCCCTTCAAACTCATGAAAGGAAAGGAAAAGGAAGTTTTTTTTTTTTAATTTTGATAAGAAGTATACAGGTAGAAGACCAACTCCAATTCTTGATCAGTAGAAGAAGATTCTTTGAAAGATCAAGTGCTTCAAATGTCATTAATTTGGTCACTATGCCTTCCAGTGTCCTCAAAAGAAAAGGGAGGTAAATTAGCATGATTCAATAGCCAGTGTTAATGACGATGATGAGCCTTTACATTAGAATAAGACATAGGGATCTAAGCTTGATGAGATTGCAAATGATATTAAAAATGAATATTTATTTTTCTCCTCTCTTACAAGCATTATTACCAATAATAGCGATATTTGGCTGGTGGGCAGTGGTGCTTCCAGGAACATGACATGTTCATGATATTCTCTCATGGATATGACAAAGAGGGATTCATAATTATAGATGGAACTTGGAGATAATGCGAAGTATGTAGTGAGAGGAGTTAGGTGAGCATCATTTAGGTTAGAGTATGGAGATCTATACACATAAGATATGTATTATTTGTACCATGATTGAATAAGAACTTGATCTCTATTTTGTCATTAGAGGATAGAGGTTATAGAGTTGCATTTGTGGATGGAAATGTTCTTGTATGGCCTAAGGGCTCGAGCGTAGAATCAACAAGAGTGATTGGTGTGTGAGAGGGAGGATTGTATAGATCGTTAGGACATCTAGCCCAAGCATTGGTACATGATAGTATCAATTTATGTGAGGTATGGGTTCATATTTTTTCTCATCTACATTACAAGGATTTTCCAGCATTGGGGAGGATGGTTACATGTTATGAAACCAGCTCACAAAAGGATATAAAAGATAGAGAAACACCTTAGAAGTAAGCCTCTTCGAGGGGGCAACCTCCTTTACATTACACAAATGAAAAATTCTTGGATGATACAAATGACAATACCTCCTTTCCATATATAGGAGTCTAAGGGTTCATAATGTAATCAAAGCCGACATAACAATAATAATGTAAGGGCACAACAATAGCAATAGTGGGCTTCTATGGGGCATAATAATAACAATATGGGGACTACATGGGCACAACAATATAATAAGGGGGTTGCACTAATAACAATAAGGGGTTACACTAGTAGTATAGGGACCTAACATTCCCCTCTCCTTCAAAAATTGTTGTCCTCAATGCTTGAGTAGTTTTGGATGCTTCTATATAAAATTCTTATCCTCCCATCAGGAATCTTCAGTAGGTAAGTTCTTCCACTTGATGAGATACTCTGATATTGATCAATTTCGTAGCTGTCGAGTTCTTATTTCCATGACTGCTTCAGGTTCCAATATGATTTTTCCTTCCTTGTCAAGTTCCGATAATATTGTTTGAATTGGGAGCTTGTCAGTTATAAACTTCTTTAAGCATGATTCATGGAAAATTGGGGGAACTTGGGAAGATGCAGGAAGCTCCAATTTGTATGCCATAGTACCAATATTTTGCAGTGCCTTGTAAAGACCATAGTACTTTGGAGATAATTTATTATCCTTCTTAGCTTGCTTGAGGGACATTTATTTGCATGGTTGTATTCGTAAATATACCTAGTCACCTATATCAAAACTTCTTTCATTGCAATGTTGATTTTCCTGTTGTTTCATTCAATTTTGTGCCAATGTGAGGTTATCCTTTAAGAGTTGGAGAACTTTTTGTTGTTGAGTGTCTACTTTAACACCTTCATGAGATACAATATGACCCAAGTATTCCACCTCTTGTACTCCAAAGAAACATTTGTAGGTTTTTTCATATAATTGTTTCTTGTCCAATAGTTTGAGCACTCTATCAACATGTTGAACATCATCATTCCAAGGCTTGTTGTAGATTAGTATATCATAAAAAAATACTAACACAAATTTTCTAAGGAAGGTTTTGAAAATGGAATTCATCAAACCTTGGAGTGTAGAAGGTGCATTGGTAAGGCCAAAATGCATGACCAAAAATTCATAATGACCCTCATGAGTTATAAATGTTGTTTTCGGAATTTCTTCAGTCTTCATTCTGATTTGATGATATCCTGCATGAAAGTCCAACTTGCTGAAGTAAATTTCTCCATGCAATTCATCCAATAATTCATCAATGAGAGGAATGGGAAATTTATCTTTAATAGTGAGATTCTTGAGCTCTCTATAATCTAGACACTTGGACCATTATCCATCCTTCTTGTGCACAAATACCACTGGAGCAGAGAAAGAACTTTGGCTAGGCTGAATTATACCAGCCTCTAGCATACGTTCAATTTCACTCTTTTGTGCAAAGGGATATTTGTAAGGCCTGATTTTTAGAGGAACACTTCGTGGAAAATGAATAGCATGATCATGATCACAAATAGGTGGGAGGCCTTTGGGAGTCTCAAATACCTTGGAATGATTGTCCAAGACTTTTTGGAGATCTGGAGAAATAGATGATTTCGACGTGGGAACCTCTAGTGATCATAATTGTGCAATTACGCCTCTTTGTTCTTTCTTTAGAATCTTTGTCATTCCATTAGGGATGATTGTATTTCCTAGTTTCCTTGTGATACCCCTTAATTCAACTTCATTTCCTTATGAAAAAAATTTCATGAAAAGTTCTTGAAAATTAAAAGCTATTGTACCCAAGGATTGTAGCCATTGGACTCCTAGTACAACATTAGCACCACCCATTGGAATGGAAAGAATTGGGCTATTCAATACATATTCTCCCATGGATAGCTTGATATTATGGCACTTTCCAGAGCAATTTATGGTTCCTCCACTTGCAACCATCACTTGACAGTCTAGTGTTGGATATAGGAAGCAATTCAATTCCTTGGCTATCTTACAATGAATAAAATTATGGGTACTGCCTGAATCAATCAACACTATTACCTTTTTCTTCTTGATATGTCCTTCTATCTTGATAGTTTGAGGAGTGGTAATTTTGACCAATGCATTATAAGATATTGCCGGATTAATTTCTTGATGCTCAATGTGATATTTCACTTCTTGAACCTTTTTCTTCTTGATATGTCCTTCTATCTTGATATTTTGAGTAGTGGTAATTCTTTCCAATGCTTTACAAGATATGGTTGGATTCATTTCTTCTTTCTCTGGGCTTGGTTCTTGGTGTATATCTTCTTCTTTTGACATTTATTGATCCTTTTCTTCCTCCTCTTCACATTCAATGTAAAATAATTTCTTCTCAGCACACTTATGACCTTTAATATATTTGTTATCACAATTGTAACAAAGCCCTTTTGCTCTTTTTTCTTCCAATTGTTGTGGTGTCAATCTTGTAGGTTGTGGAAGGTTAGGAGAAACAACATTTCCATCTTTATAGTTGTGAGGGGTATACATCCTTGTTGCCATAATTTTGCTTTCCACTTTTCTTTCCAACCCGAATGCCTTCTCCAATGAATCAGGTTCCCAAAGACAAACCTCATGTTGAATGTTATCCTTTAAAGTCCCTATGGAGACACCAATCCTCTACTTCTCTGGAATATTATTTTCCATTATATTCAATTTCTGAAATTCCTCAATGTGCTCTGCCATTGACCATTTTTCTTTGAGATTTATCAATTGGCTAAAGAAGGTGTTTCTCTTTGTATCCTCATAATGTGCTATCATTTCCTCTCTGAAAATTGACCACGTAACAAGTGATTTATGAGAACAAATCCCTTTATACCATAAAAATTGATCTGGTTCTAAATATGAAGATGAAATATGTACCTTTTGTAATAGTTTCACCTCATGTAGATCAAAATATTGCTCCATCTGTAGTATCCAATTTACCAGATCCTTGCCTTGCCAATACCACGTGTCACTATTTCGCCCTTCAAATCTGAAAAATATACACAGAAAACTTCCATCCTATTTTTGTAACTTCTTATGAAATTTCAATTTGATGCTCAGAGAGAAAGTTATGACGATTAACCCAAGGTTCAGAGTGATTTCTTCTCAAATGGTTTTTTTTTAGCTTCTGAAACTTAGTAGTGAAAAAGTTATAGCGAAAATTCCACGATGACCTGTTTTAGATGAAATTCTGGAGCTTGCAAAAACTCTAACTTCCTTAGATAATATCTCTGAACATATAGCGATACAATATTTGAAATTTGGACCCGAGGTTTAGGGAGATTTCATCTCAAATGAGTTTTTTCTTAGCTTCTGAAATGGTGCAAAACAATAGTTATAGCAAAAATTCCACGAAGACTTGTTTGGAGCAGCGAAACCCTAGAATCCAAAGCTCTGATACCAAATGTTATGAAACCAGCTCAAAAAAAGATAGAAAAGATAGATAAATGCCTTAGAAATAAGCCTCTTCGAGGGGGAAACCTCCTTTACATTACACAATGAACAATTCTTGGATGATAGAAATGAAAATACCTCCTTTCTATATATAGGAGTCTAAGGGGTCATAATGTAATCAGAGTCGACATAAAAATAATAATGTAAGGGCACAACAATAACAATAGTGGTCATCTATGGGGAATAATAATAATAATATCGGGACTACATGGGCACAACAACATAATAAGGGGGTTGCCCTAATAACAATAAGGGGTTACACTAGTAGTATAGGGACCTAACATTACATGTCTTCCAGAGCTTCAGGTAGAGAATGGTGGTGTTTGTAGGGGTTGTGCACTTAACAAGAATGCAAAGGGATATGTTTCAAGGAATGATAGTAGGTCCAAGGGGATATTCGATCTAGTGCATTCAGATGTATGTGGACCAATGATATTTCCATCATTAGGTAGTTTCTTATACTCAGTGATATTCCTTAATGATTTCTCCTGTGATACATGGATCTACTTCATGAAGACCAAGGATGAGGTATTCAATAGGTTCTAAAAGTTTAGGGCTCAGGTGGAGAAATTAAAAGGGAAGAAGATAAAGGTTTTGAGGTTAGATAATGGAGGAGAGTATAATGCCAAGGACTTCGATGATTTATGCAAGGAGACAGGGATGAAGAGGTAGTGGATCATTCCTTACAACCCTCAGCAAAGCTGGGTTGCAGAAAGGAAGAAAAGGTCCATTGTGGAGGTTGTTAAGGAAATGGTTCGTAATTAGGATTTACCCATGTTCTTGTGGGAAGTGACATTTAACACTATAGTTAATGTTCAAATTAGGAGTCCTCACTGGATTTTGGAGGACAAGACTCTTGAGGAGGAATTCACAGGAGTGAAGCCATAGGTCAATCATTTGAGGATCTTGGGTTGTCTAGTATGCATCCACATATCCAAGAAGAAGAGGAAGAAGTTAGAAAATTCTAGGAAGAATGTTACTTTTGTGGGATACATTGAGACTTAAAAGATCTATAGGATCTACATTCTAGGAGAACATCAAGTTGAGGTTAGTTTGGATGTTACTTTTGCTGAGGAGGTAGCCTTAAAGAGGTCTAGAGAGTCGCATATGGAGATTGACGATGAGGAGTAGGAGATTCCAAATGATGTAGGTACATATCCCTCTAGTCCCATTGTTCATCCTTCAAGCTACCAAGATGAATTAATTGAGTATTAGGAGGAATTAGTTGAGCTAGAAAGTCTAGTGGAATAGCCTAGAGATGTTGCAGTGACTAGGAAGAAATTGGTATGGCTTCGTGACACTTTTTTGAATGTAGAGGGGTTATGAAAAACATCATTAATTTCAAACCTTTCAGTTATGAGGAGGAAGCAGACCAACGAGTTTGGATGGATGCCCTGATGGATTTTCAGTCCATCATGAAGGATGATGTGTGGGTAATAGTTCCCCCAGAAAATGTTAGTGGGCTATGAGGAGACGCTTGCTTCAGTCACCAAGTACACTTATATTGGGATTATTGTTTCTCTTGCTTCAATTATGGGTTGGAGGTCACATTAGACCGATGTAAAGACCAAATTCCTCAATGGTGTGAATGAGGAAGTGTACATAGATCCACCTCAGGGCTTTGACATGGGAATGAGTCCCATGTTTTTAGATTGATGAAATCTTTGTATGGACTAAAGTAGGTACCTAAGGCATGGTATTCTGGGATTATTGGATACTTAATGAGTTTGCACTTCAAAAAGAGTGATGTGGATATTTACCTTTACTTCATGGCTGTTGATGGTGATCCTTTGATCTTGGTTGTTGACACCTAATCTTTCGGATTGGGAAAATTGTAGATATTGTAAATAAGAAAATGAGAAGGTGAAGGGACACTGGAATATGAATTCCAAGAGTCTCCCTCTTAATGTATATATCAATATTTCTCTTAATGAAAATTATTCCTTGATGGAGCTACCCAATCTTGTCCTGACATGGTATCAAAGCTATAGGTCCCAATTTAGCATTTTTTTTCTGCTATGTAACTACTAACTCTTTTTATTTTCCTTAAAGCTATCCCTACTTTGACACCAGGGTTACTTTGTCCCTCTGCATTTGAACAACGTGTTCTTTGTTGAATAATCTCAACGTTGATCCCTCTACATTGAATGTCATACTTTATATGTTGTGTTGGTTCATATATATCTATGATGCATTAGTTTTGAGTCCTCAAAATAAAAGGGGGGGGGGGGGGGGGGAGAAACATGCTTCAATAGCTAATGTTAATGAGGAAGGTGAGCATTATCCTCAGAACAGGACAAAGGGATCTAAGTATGATGAGTCTGGAAATGATCTTCAAAAGGAATATTTCTTTGTCTCTGCTCTTACAAGCATTATTACCGATAGTAGTGATATTTGGTTGGTGGAAAGTGATGCTTCTAGGAACATGACATGTTCATGACATTCTCTCATGGATATGATAGAGAAGGATTCATCATTGTAGGTGAACTTGGAGATAATGCCAAATATGCAGTGAGAGGATTTGGGTTAACATCATTTCGGTTAGAGTATAGAGATCTATACACATGAGAGATGTATTATTTGTACCATGATTGAATAAGAACTTGCTCTCTATTTCATCATTGGAGAATAGAGGTTATAGAGTTTCATTTGTGGATGGAAAGGTTCTTGTATCTCCTAAGGGATTGAGCATAGATGCAACAAGAGTGATTGGTTTCTAAGAGGGAGGACTATATGGATTGTTAGGATGACAAACCTAGGCATTGGTACATGAAAAGATCAATTTATGTGAGATATGGCATCATATTTTTTATCATATGCATTACAAGGATTTTCTAGCATTGAGGAGGATGGTTACAAGTATTCCAAAGCTCCAGGTAAAGCATGATGGTCTTTGTAGGGGTTGTGCATTTGAAAATAATGTGAAGGGATGGTTTTCTCGAAATGATTGTAGGCCCAAAGGGATCTTGGATCTAGTGCATTCATATGTATGTGGACCAATCACAATTATATCATTAGGTGGTTTCTTGTACTCAATGATCTTCATTGATGATTTCTCTTGGGATACATGGATATACTTCATGAAGCCCAAGGATAAGGTATTAAATAGGATCTAGGAGTTTAGGGATTAGGTGGAGAACTTAACAAGGAAGAAGATAAAGGTTTTGAGGCCAGATAATCGAGGAGATTATACTTCCAGGGGCTTCAGTGATTTATGCAAGGAGGTAGGTATCAAGAGGGAGTGGATCGTTCCTTAAAACCCTTGGCATAATGGGGTTGTGGAAAGGAAGAACGGGTACATTGTGGAGGTTGTTAAGGAAATGGTTCATGATCAAGATTTACCCATGTTCTTATGGGAATAGGTATATAACAGAATAGTTAATGCTCATAACAAGAGTCCTCACTAGATTTTGGAGGACAAGACTCCTGAGGAGACATTCAAAGGAGTGAATCCAAAGGTCAATCATTTAAGGATCTTGGGATGTACAATATACACTCATGTGCCCAAGAAGAAGAGGAAGAAGTTAGAACCTTCTAGGAAGAAGGGTACTTTTGTGGGATACAATGAGACTTCAAAGGGCTATAGGATCTACATTCTAGGACAACATCAAGTTGAGGTTAGTTGGGATGTTCCTTTTGATGAGGAGGTAACCTTTAGGAGGTATAGAGAGTCCCATATGGAGATTAATAGTGAGGAGTAGGAGGATCAAAAGGATGAAGGTATAGGTCCCTCTAGTCCCGTTGTTCAATCTTCATACTATCAGAAGGAATCAATTGAGCTAACAAAGCTAGTGGACCAGCCTAGAGATGTTGTAGTGACTAGGAAGAAACTGGTATGGCTTCATGACACTTTGTTGGATGCAGAGGGGTATGCAACTCCCCATGGTAATTTCAAGGAGAAAAGACAACCACAAAGGTTCTCGAGATATATGGCATTGATGAGACACATCATTGATTCCAAACATTTTAGTTATGAGGAGGAAGAGAGCCAACAAGTTTGGAGGGATGCCTTGATGGAGTTTATGTCCATCATGAAAACTGATGTGTGGGAGGTAGTTCCCAGACCAGAAGGGGAGTCAATAGTGACATCTATGTGGATCTATAAGATCAAGATTACAATATATGACAACATCTAGAAGTACAAAGTGAGTATTATGGCTTTCCCCCGGAAAAAGGGAGTGGACTGTGAGGAAACACTTGCTTCAATCATCAAGTACACTTATACTAGGATTGTTGTTTCTCTTAATTCAATCATGGGTTGGAGGTTACATCATATGGTTGTAAATACTGCATTCCTCAATGGTGTGAATGAGGAGGGAGTGTACATAGATCCACCTTAGGGATTTGACATGGGAAGGAGTCCCATGTTTGTAGATTGAAGAAAGCTTTGTATCGACTAAAGTAGGAACCCAAGGCATGGTATTTTGGGATTACTGGATAATTGATGAGTTTGGGCTTCTCAAAGAGTGATTTGGATATTTACCTTTACTTCATGGTTGTTGATGGTCATCCTTTGATTTTGGTTGTTGACACCTAATCTTTGGGATTGAGATAATTGTACATATTGTAAATAAGAAAATGAGAAGGTGAAGAGACATTGGAATATGAATTCCAAGAGTCTCCCTCTCAATGTATATATCAATAGTTTCTCTTAATGCAAATCTGATCCAGGTGGATCTTCAAGAACACACACAGGGCAAGGAGGACTCAGGGATGCTCAAAAATCAAAGTCATTGGAATGAATTCAACCTAGGACCAAATCATAGATCTCGTCGTCCTAATCGCAAAGGTGTGAACGGTTTGTCAAACCAAGCTCGTATGCAAAAGATAGAGCTCTTCAAAGTTTGACATGACAAGGGAAAAAGTGGGGCCCACAAGATGCCAAATGGCATCCCAGTAAGCAAGTGGGACCCACATGGTAGCCCATCAGCGATTGACACATGGCAGTCTGTCATTGACCTCCTAAACCTGCACAAGCAACAAAAATAATTTTAACATAGTTATTAAAATAACTATATAAAAACAATATATATGCCAAAATCATTTTATATATTAACTAAAATCCAAAAAAAAAGTTAATATATATCTAGGGTTTTAAAACCAACACCATATATTTTTAAATAAAACAAATATGGTCATTAAAATAGGGTGGAACCATATATGAAATATGGTTTATATATATATATATATATATATATATATATATGGTTCTCAAACAAACATAAAACATATGTTATTGCACGCATACCAAACAAAATATATTTTGAATGCATGTGGTTTGGTTATGCTTGTTATGGGTATGCGTTGGCAAGACACGTTTAACACACAACAACCAAAACACGCCACCACATATCTTAGATATATGTAAAAAAATAGTTACATGAGGATTCGATCCCAGAATCATAGGTGACCTAAACTTAGGTTTGACGAACGGCCCACAAGGCCCATATATATATATATATATATATATATATATATATATATATATATATAACCATATATTTTTCATTGAACGGAGGAGGTCACATGGGAATGGAACGGAGGCGCTGAACGGAGAATGGAGAACAGAACCCCGTTATGTAGAGAAACACTGTACGAATTTAGACACTGGAGCAGGCACGAAAATCGAAGTAGTGTAATAATTTTTTAACGTAGGAACCATGAATTCGCAGGGAGGTAAAATTTTCAACTTCTTGGAAATTGACAAATTTTATATGGATTTTACACTTTTCATCACCAAGAACACGATGGAACTATCCGTTTCTCAATCTGAGTTCTGCATCTTACATTCATTTCCAGAATGCGTGAAACCATGATTTTAGTGAAAACAGGGAGCAGAACCATGAGCCATGAAATTTTCCTACGGAGGTAAAATTTCACTTTGTCAGAATATGAGTTTATACTTGGTTTTCATGTTTTTCCGCAGGGACCAAAATGGCGAAATCAAAACTGACATCTGAGCAGCAGATTTTCAGCTCATCCCTAAAACAAAATCTTTGAGGAATCTTGAGGGAATCTAAAAGATTCCTTGAGCTCTGAATTTTCAACTTCTCAGAATTTGGATTTTGTATAGTCGTTTCAGCACTAGTCGACGCCACAAATTTGATGGTGTATTTAGATTTGTCTTTATTTCATTTCTTCTTTCAATCACTTTTCTAAGTGCCAGTGCAGATGTCCATCTTCATGTGCGAATAGTCTTCTTCTTGCGATCGATGCTGTGAGATCGATGTTTCAGCAAGCTTCAGCACTTTAACAGCCTTTGCTTCAGATGGCCCTTAGTGGTGAGGTATATGATGTGTTCATGTACTTCTTCTTTCTGCATTATGTTGTACAGATCCATGATCGATGTTGACGCAAGATTTTGTTTATTACATGTTGTCATGATTCCTTGCTTGATTTGATGTGGAATCTTTTATGTGATGTACTTGTTGTCATAACTCATTATGTTATGTTTTGAGATCCCTTGTTGTATGTTGCTGGGATACTCTTGTTGTCATCATGCATGTGTTTTTGCTTTGACATCCCTTTTGTGCCATGTTGGTGGGATGCGCACCATGCTTGTTTTTGTGTCATACTTATAGGAGTCTTTTGATTGAGATTTCTAGTTGTGGAACATCTCTTAGAGCCACTCCTGCATGAGGGCATTCTTCCTTGTATGATCGAGACATCATCTCTATGTACATCATCTTTATTGACAACACATAATGCAGCAGCCTACACCATCTTGACATCGGGGCCCGGAGACGTAGTCCCTCCTGGACGAACTTCGTTATCAACGGCTTTTGTTTTCATGTGCTGATGATTGTTATGTTCCTTTTCTTTACAATATGAAAATGTATTCATTAATGTTCTTTTAAAAGCAATTTTAACACATCACGAAAGTAAAAGGTTTTGGAAGGGTCCTTCTTCACACCCGGACTTGGATCAAAATCAATCCTTCATGGAGTTACCCAAGCCCGTCCTTACATGGTATTAGAGCTACAGGTCCTAATTTAGCATTTTTTCTACTATGTAACTGTTAACTCCTACTATTTTCCTCAAAGTTATCCCTACTCTATCACTGGTGTTACTATGTCCCTCTACATTCGAACGAAACGTTATTTGTTGAAAAATATTTGCATTGATCCTTTTACATTGAATGTCGTACTTTATATGTTGCGTTGGTTCATATATATATATATATATATATATATATATATATATATATATATATATATATATATATATATATATATATATGCATTGAAATGCATTGAAGTTGTTTCTTTTCTTGTGAATATCATTGAATAATGCATTTGGATATCTCGAAATAGCATGGGAATGGAGCCCTTGTATGTGCGTAACTTCTATGCTATATGTGCACTGTAAACGTTGTATATTCATTAGATATTAAATTGCATTGAACTGTCATTGACGTTGAATGTTGTGCTCACTATAAATTGGTCATTATATACTATTATTGCTCTACACCTGCATTGAATTGGTCGGTTCATCTCTAAAGTCTTGATGGTCATGAGTCGTAATAAATGAATCGTAATTGCTACATTGAAGGGGTATGGTCATTGTAACATTAAACTCTATTGACCACCATGCATTAAACTATGTCTCCTCCCTCTTTGTTGATGCCATTGTCCATATATGGATTGGGGCTTGGTATGGTTTGGTTCTTGTTTCATATATATGATTTTTCATGTATGGTATGCATTGATCTTGTGCCAAATTTTTGTTGAGAGTAACACTTTTCAACCATTTATATATACATTAAACCATTTATGTAGTTAATTTGGATTATATATACATGGAGCATGGATATTTAAATGTTCTTGTTCAAGATAAAGAACTTGATGTCAAATTCTAGCATTATTTGTATTCATATATTTAAGATTAGAAGCCAACATTGTTTTTTGAGTTATTTTGAAGATTATTGCAAAGACATGTCAGATTTTTGTTTCAAGTATTGTGACTATTTAGAGCCCAATTTAAAATTTCAATAATACATTCACTCATATCCATATTTAGAGTAGTTCTCTCTGTGAAAGATAATTGCCATGAATGGTCCATAAAGATAAAGCAAAACCCCATTTTTAATGAACGTTGGAAAGGAATTTGTGAAGGACAAGGCGAAAATCCACCTGAAAAACCCACATTTGACAAAGAGCTCACCATATGGGAGAACAAGAACAAAAAGGGCTATGCATTGATTGCATGATCAATCAATGAAGAGGTGATTCATCATATTACTGTTTGGTCAATTTAGTGTGATCTAAATTGCTATTTATAATGTCAACCCGGGGTTCGTAAACTGACGAAGTGAAGTGTACTGTATGTACTTAGATAACCATTTCCTTAGTCTTTTGTCGTTTTTAGTTTTTTTAAGTTTGTTTTTGAATTTATCTTTCCCTAATGTGAGATGATGAAAAGGTGATAAAGCAAATAAAATGTGGATGATTATGGTGATCTCTAAGTAGTTTTCAAAACTTAAAAGAAAGAAAGCTTTAAAATGACTGAAATGAAATCAATTCTTCAAAAGAAATAAAGACATCAAACAATGAACTATGACATCGGCCCAGTATCTTTGTTGTTGATTGAAAATGAAAGTGAAATCTACACTAAATGAAAAGTAAGAACAACTAATCCACACTATTTTAACTCTTCAAATCAATCTTCCTTGTGAAAAGATATCATGAAATGTTAAGCAATGTGAAATCTAAAAGAAGTTAAACTGCATAAAAGAAGCTAATCACACTACTTTAACTTTCTTGACCTTCTGCCTTTCAGCTTAATGTACCCTGTGAGAAACAGTCATGAACAAGTCAAGCAATGTAAGATCTAAAGCAAACTAAATCAAGCTATAGTAAGTGATATTCTGGTTCCTAATAAAGTTATTTGATTATAGAAAGGAACCGTTAGTAGATGAGTAGCATGATATCTAAAAAATAGAAAATAAATGTACTACTCAAGGAAATGACAGTACTTGAAAATCAAACTTTAGAAAACAAGAGTCAGCTACAAAGATAAGATGATCTTGTATGCCAATAGTTATAAAAAGAAAAGGTGAAAAATTGCCCTGGGCTGCCTAAGAACACCTGCAAAAACACTGATTAGTTGTAACCATAAAAGAGCAGCAACGAAAATGTAAATCAACAGAAATCAAAAGCTTTGTTATGTACAACTAATATACATGTTGAAATAAAACGCAGAATTTAAATGACAACTGTACAGCTAATATACATGAACAGAAATAAAGCAATGCAAAAGTGAAAAGACAACTATACAAGGTCTCAGTAAGCAGGGGCCCTCTGCCACTTCAACCAATTCAACGAACAACTACACGCGGAAGTTTAAACCAGTCTTCTCATATATTAAACAACAACATAAAAGTGCAGTGGGGAAATACAACAGTCTTCAAATTACATTAACAACGATTAACTTGTACAACGTTCATGGACGCATTATTTATAAGGAAAGAGAGCTAAAACAGATTAACTAAATCTACGCTATTAACAACGCTGCCAGAGACACGTGAATCCTCCTTAGCCCGGATCTAGGTAACTGTCATCATGTTTATTAAATCCAAGAGGTATGGCTGTTGGATTTGCGCTGCCAGGATGTCTTCGTGGCTAAGGATTGTGCCACGTAGCTTCACGTGCTCAAAAACAGAGCTACGCAGAGCCGTGCCACCGCTAGACACTTCTGTTGACTATCCTTTGCCCCTTGTTTGACTGCGGGCTTTTATGGCCATGATGGATGATCTAGAGGGATACGATCCATGTCCTTGACTCCTGTAACTTGCCCATGTGGCTCATTTCCTGAGAGGACACCTGTAGCATGGTATTTGACAAAACAACTGCGGAATCCTGTGCTGGCTGCAGAAACCTGGGTCAGCTGCGGAAACCTGTATCGGCTGCGGAAACTGAGAAGCTTCCGCAGCTATCTAAGCAAAATTCTAAACCAAACAACAGTCATCAGTGTAGTTAGAAAACCATCTTAAAAGCTCATTTTTAAACTAAAATTCAATGATTGAATCAACTTGGTGGATAAAATGAGTGGAAAAGAAGGCTGAGAGGGTGTATGGGAAGGTACAAGTTCGAAGCTCAACATAGCCCCACTCTGAAGGTGTTGCATGTCCTCATGCAGCCAAAACTTAGTTATTTTCCTCAATCCATATGCTCTAAGGCTTCTGCAACAACATCTAGCCCTCTTCTCTTTCTCTTTGATGCTAAAATGGTCCTTGGTTTCTTGACTAGACATTTGAATTTAAGATTAATTAATGCCCTACTCAACTTTTTACATTTCTTCTTCAGCTTCCTGTTCTTCTTCTGCCACAGTCCTAGGTGGAGCATAGTATTGTCATGGACAATCTTGTCTACCTTGCTCTGCTCTTTGAGTGTTTCGTTTTCCTGTTTGATGTGCCTATTTAAGACTTCCAATTCAAACACTTCCTGTTTTAAAGACTGTACTTGTGCATCAAGTGGCAAGGTGGTGCTTGGTCTTGCAGCTGATTATTCCAAGGACTCTAAGTAGTTATATGCTTCTTGCTGGGTGGAATCTACCTCAGGTGTTTTTCTCGGCCTGAACTCAAATTCTGGTGAAGGAGGACTACTTTCTCTTTCCGGCTGAAAAGGGCTTTCCTCTCGTGGAGGACTTGGCTCAATACTTGGCTGAGTTGGGGATTTATCTAAATCAATAAAATGAGACTATTTTTCTTTGGTTTTATTCCCCTTCCCTTTTAGTCTAGTGCTCCTTCTTAGGTAGGAACTAGTACTTTCCTCTTGTGCAGCCTGTTTTCCTCTTTCCTTTTTCTTGGTCATGGCAGCAGCTTGAAGATCTATTAACCTCTCTGACAGAGGTTGATAATCTTCTTCTACAGATTGTTCAAGTGATGGATAGGTTTCTTGTTTTTAGTTCCCTCCTCTTCTTCTTTCTGATCAGTTTCCTGAATGTCTACTGTAGGAGAGTCTTGAGCTGTAACATTCTTTTCTTTTCTCCTACTTCTCTTTGGAATTTTTGGGGAACTGCTTGCAGAGGCTTCAGTCAGTTCTTGGAAGTGATTTCTTGTCAAAAACTTTTCCCAAGTATCCTTAGTGTTTTTCAACTGATCTTCAATAAGGATTTTTATGAACCCGTGATGGTAAAGATGGGATTCAATACTACCTACGTGTTTTTGGACAGCAGAGCTCATTTTCTTCAAACTTGATAACAGAAAATAAGGCAAGTTAAGGGTACAACCCTCCATGAAATTCATCATTATCCTGGCATGATACATATACATGGTACCAAAACGACCCTCGCATGTGATAAATTTCTAGACAAGTAATAACAGAGTGGACCATTCTTCTTTTATTGCATGCACGGGGATTCCTTTGGTAAATACAGAGGTATCCATACCTGGATTTTTGAGCATGATTTTCCATCCTTGATGGTCTACACTTCTGTTTTTGAACCACCTTTCGCCTTCTTGTGGGAGATTTGTTGCAGCTGCTATTGTGGCCTCGGTCACTGTAAATTTCAGGTCTCCCACCTCCGCTGTTTGTCTATTAAAGGACCTAGCAAAAGCTTTAGTCACTTCTTTATTATAGCCCGTGAACTTCTGAATGAATCTCAGCTGTTAACACCCAGGTTGTTCCCTATGACTCCCAAGCGAATACGGCTGGGGTAACCACTAACCAATCTTTGGATTACAGTTTCTAGCCAAACTGTAGTCAGAGAGGGCTCTCTCTTTATAATTTGTCTCTGTTCTGATATTATTTCAGGCTAGCTATTATGCTCAGGTTTTTGGTTTATGTTTTGGTTGAAGGACTTCTTTCAGTGCATTAAGATGTAGTGTTTCAGAGAGTAGTATATCATTGGGCAATGGAGTCTAGAGCTGTGAAGTGTTTTGAAATGCTGGAGTGATGATGTTCAGACTGCAGGGCCTATTGAGTATCTCAAACAAACAAACTTTAAACTTAAGTGGTGATGTATGGTCAGCCAACAGAAAGCAATTAAGAATTCTCCATTAAGCTGGTGATGTGAAAGTGAAACATGATGCTCAGGAGCAAACTTGAATTCCTGAAACAAAGGTCACTGTGAAAGATATATTCTGAAAGTGCAGCAATTAAGAATTACACTTATCAAGATTATAGCTGAAGAAAACATTCATTAACAACATAGATTGAACTCAGGGTATTGCATGAATAAGTCCTGAAGGTTATTCTTTTTCTTTGTTGCTAAACACGTAGAAGTTAGAAACATATATGGATTGTAAAAGATTCAAACACATAACAAAGAGAGTTACAGAAACTTATTGTATTGTGAAGTACACAGGAATCCTGCAGTTTCAACAGACACCAGAACGCATTCAACACTTCAGAACTCCGAGAAATTCCATCACTTTCTTTATTAAACTCTGAAAGGATTACAACATAAGAACTTCTTCAAGAGGAATCAACAACAACCCCTGCAAGCTTGTGCGAGGGGCAAATATATACAATCGGTTTACAAAATATCTGAGTGCTAAGTTATCTCAGAAATGAATACGTTCACCAACTTTTCAAGATATTAGATAGGAAACTTATTACATCATTGAATACAAAGTAAATGCATCTTTATGCCTGTCAGAAGATATTTTGGCCTTTGGAGGCCACTGAGTCGGTTGGAGTGATCTGCATTAATGCTGAGAAATGCGCTTTTGGAGCTGCTCTGCTGTAGCTTCTCGGCCTGGACACCTGTAGCTTCCCATCTTGCTTTGTTGGCCAAGACTTCTATTGAGTTGGCTCAGATTTTATCTTTAATGCATGCTGATTCTTTTAAACTGTCCTGTGTATGACAATTTGCATTTTCCGTGAACAAAATTTATTGAATGGCTTCCTGTTTATAAAATCATCTGTATGGCCTTAGTCCACCATTCTAGTGTAGGTAGTTGATGCCTGAGAATTGCATCCATAGTCTCCTCTACCTCTGTATATTCATAAAAATTTGGAGGCACCTCAAACAGGTGTTTGATTTCATTCATTATAAAAAATAAACTTTCTACTCTATTGTAGAGAGTCTGTCCTGTGGCTGGCCCTGTTTCCTCTGAGGTGCTGGGCTTCTCATTGATCTGACTTGTGGCAAATGCATTAACCCTTTTGGCATACTGCTCATGAGTGAACAGTCTCCCTGCGCTGTTCAGTAAGCCAGGGAGCCCTCTGTTTTCTAATACCCGAAACTTCTCCAAAAACCTGTTTACCTCAGTCTGCATGTCTTGGGTTCTTCTCTCTAATGTATGCACCAAGTTTCTCAGTGTAAGAACCCTCTTGATTAACTGAATGTGCTCAGTTCTGTTTGAAATTCCCATGGCAGCCAACTGAGTACTTGTTCTATTGTTAAGCACATTAATCATCCTGGTGGCTATTTCAGGCATATTGCTTAGAGCAGCTCTTGATCTCTGAATTTCAGTCTGTGCTTTTGGAATGAGCTCTAACTGCTCATGTATTGTTTCAATATACTGCCATTGGTCATTTATAGATTGGCCAATGTTAGCCCACAGCACTATTTTAAGCTCAGCCACAACCTTGTCTAGTTTGAGCTCATTCTCTAGCTCTTTGATCCTGTCTTTGAGGGCTTTTATCTCCCTGCCCTTTTCTGCCACTGTCTGCTTGGACTTGTCATATCTTTCATTGACTTTGGCTAGTTTCTCCCTGGCCTCATTCAATTCTGTCATTTGTGCTTCCAAGGCCTGGATCTCATTCCTCAGCTTTTGCATATCCAAGCTAGGGGCCTGCTCTGTTGTTGGTGGTGCAGAAGTAGATGGTGCTGCTTTTTCAGTCTGTTGAGGAGGAGGAGTAGTAATTGGAGGAGCTTCCTCAAGGTTAATGATTTGAGGAGGAGGCTGGGAGGTCTGTCCTTCTTCTCTTTGTTTCAGAGTTGCTTGTAACACTGCCTGTGCAGCCTCTGATTCTCCCAGCTTTTCTTGTGTCTGGATAAGCTGTTTATAGAGAGACACCAGCAAAGTTGTGGCATCTTTATCATGCCTTTGTTGAGATACTTCATCTGTTTGAGGGTGAATTGTGGCTGGGAGTTTGATCTTTCTCCTCAAAGCTGCCATATCTGCATCCCTCAATTTTAATATTTCTTGTATGCCCTTGATATCTTTGGGATCATGCCCAATCTCAATAATTATATCTTCTAAGGACCTTATTCTGTTGTCCTTTGCTTGTGAGGATGCCCTTTCCAACTCAAATTGGGCAGCTGTATTATTAAGGCTATTTTCCAGCCTGCAGTTGTCTAATGTCTTGTCTGCCAAGGAAGCATAGACCATCTCACCAGTTTGTTTGTGTAACTCAATTTTATCCATCGGGTGGATGTCCTTGGCCAGGACCTCAAGATTGGTCCTTAAGTAATCTGAAGGGGATTGTGGTTGCAATGTAGTTGGTATGAGGTGACTCATAATCATCTTGCCCTCCTGGACATCATATGTAGACATTAGTCGCTGTTGGTTGGTGGGAGCCATTTTTAACAAATGGTTATACAGTTGTATCTTTATGGGCTCATTCCTTTTCTTTATTTCAATGAACTGTTGTTTAATGCTCAGTTCACCCTCTTTCTGCTGGCTAGAGGAGCTGACTTCTCCTCCCACTGTCCTCTCTTGTTCCTGTTGGAAGGAACTTGCAGATGCCTCCAAACTGGGCGGGCCCATGCCCAAAGATTTCCCTATGGGCATCTCTTCCTCTGAAAGGGGATTCATTCTGTGCCTCTTCTCACCATGACTTGTTGATGTAGTCAAAGGAGTTTCTCTATCCCTTTTCCTGCTTACATCCTCCTTTTGTGGAGTTTGGAGGACTGAGGTTTCATTAACTGTTTCTTGCCTAGGAGATATTATGTTTTGAGCCTGCTGCTCAGTGAGAATTGGGGTCTCAACTGCCCCTTCTTGCTTTGTGGGCTGCTCTCTGTCATGCTGCCCTACTCTTGGATGTGATTCCCGTTGTTGCTGTTGCTCTACCTGATGCTGCACTGTTTCTTGCTGCTCCATCTCTTTATCTGCTTGCCCTTCAGTCATGGGAGGTGGTTGCTCTTGTTCCACCTGCTTTCCTTTGCCTTTGCCGCTTGTCTGTTGAGTGTCCATGGCAGCTTGCTGATGTGTTGTTGAAGAAGAGGCAGCTGCTCCAAGTTGCCTTTGATAGGATAAGGAAACCTGTCCACAAGTTTCCAAGTCAGCCTCCTTTTGCATATTCCTAGCCTCTCTCTCTAGAGATTGGCTCTTCTAAAGTGCCTTCTTTCTAGCCTAAAGAATTTGCATACTTTTCAATATGAGGCAACCTAACATGTGAATAGTTACCCAATTTGTGTTTTATCCTCCTGAGGGAAATACAATGATTACGGTCATAAGGTGACCATTTGAAACTGGTTTGCAATTTGAAACCCTCTAAGATCATATCTGCCTCCTTCCATCCCTCTTCTCTTTTGTTGTAC
Organism: Pinus tabuliformis; assembly: GCA_031772625.1. Lineage (NCBI taxonomy): Eukaryota > Viridiplantae > Streptophyta > Pinopsida > Pinales > Pinaceae > Pinus > Pinus tabuliformis. The sequence goes on along the minus strand of CM062810.1, from coordinate 659,882,218 downwards.
AAAAAAGGGCCTAGCTGGCTCCTTACCTTCAGTTGTACCTTCTTGTTTTTGCTTTGGAAATGGAGGTAGTCAGCATATCCAAACTGCCTGAAGTATTCTAGGGCAAACAGTCTCATGGGGACATACCTTGGCAGCCTGTAAGGGTCCAATTCACAACCATATACTCTGATTACTGTGTGGTGTTGGTAAAAATACCAATCACCAATGCTGTAGGATTTGGAGAGATGGAGAATTCTCTGCATGTCATCGGTTAACCTTGGAGGAGGGACACCATACAACAATGTCATAGCTGGGTGAATGAACAGGTCTATAAATTCACAGTATGTGTATGGTGATTGAGAAACATCATGGAAAGCTGAAGTCCAAAACACCACTGACCTTGGATTTCCCTGGGCATTAAGTTTCTTGAGGGGAATGGAGAAACTGTCTGGCTGATAAAACAAGAACAGATGGTAGATGTATGAGGTGTATCTGAACACCCTTTCCCTTGGCAGATTCATCATTTGTTCATGGATCTTGTCTGCAATATAGGTGGCATAGTCATAGTGTATAGCTGGAGGCTTTCCAGGAGAAAACATGGACAGCATTGCCATTATAGTGCCATCAACATCCTCAATTCCCTTGTATCCCAGGACATAGCTGATCAAATCTACTAGCATTCTGCCCAGGTCATTCAGGTAGTGATATCCAATAGGAGGAGTCCTTATAGTTTCAGAGCTAGGCTGTAGAAATAACTGGTTAATTTTGGTAATCTGGGCACTTGACAGATTATTTCCCTTCTTTATTAAATCCAACATGGAAAGAGGGGTTAATGGCCTTGCAGTATGGAAATGCAGCATCTCATTTATGGCTTCTGGGGTGATGAAGAACAAAACAGAGCCTGTAGGACTGAGAACAGCTCTCTGGCAAGGATCATAGCATTCCTGGCACTTGTGGATCAAGTCTGGGAGGGCATTGACTTGAGGGAGGTTGTAGATGGGCAAATTTGAGTCCCAAATCCCTAAAATATCAGCTCCATTAAGGTGTTGGGCTTTTAGTTCATTGAGCATGTGGATATTGAACTTAGAACCCATTGGAAACGAATCTAACATCTGATAATCTACATCTCCCAGGGCTTTCCATGTTATCTCCCTTTGAGGGGCATTCAAAGGCTGGACATTCAGAGCTATTGGTGTCTCCATGGCTACTGAAGCTTTTGAACTGTAGGTGAACCGGTTTCAATCGAGCAGAACAACAGAGAGGAATGTTTTCTTGCAATGGGAGTGAATTGTAAGAAACAGAAGGCAAATTGAATAAACAACAGTTGAAATATTGTCTAAAGGATTGATAAAACAGTAGCAGGATTGACCAGGAGTATTTTCTGTGGTGAATCTGGTCAATTGAAATTTCTAGTTCACGACTGCGCGAACTAGCTGTGAATTCAGTTTAATTTGTCAAATGCGGCTCTGCAGGAGGTTTATGACTTCACTGGTTAAAAATGGGTGCAAGTCACTATGTATTTAATGGTGAAAACAATGTTTTACAGTCTCTTAACAATTTGCTTGAGGAAATACGGATAAAACCAGGCTCATGGAATGATTTTGAGGAATACCTGGTAATTTCGCCGGTAAGAGTTGCAAATGCAGGTGCAATGGAGGCGCCGGCGGTCTTGGAATCAACTTTAGCAGGTTGGCGCTGGTTTTAACGTGAGCAGCATGCAGAAATAACTAGAGTTTCTTTTGCCAAAAGTGGAAAAAACATGACATTTTGGCCTAAATATGGATTTTTGGCAATATTGGCGCGTTTTTGGGATGACGTCATCGGGTGGGGTCAGAGTCGGATGACGTCAGCATGACGTCACCGGGTGATGTGGTAGGCTGCGATTGGTCCACGGGGATAGTGAGATGGCGGCCATATCAGCGCGGGGGCGGACGAAGGAGTTGATGTGACGGCGAGGTGGTAGTGATGTGGCTCTGACGTGGGGGTGACGCAAGCCCGACAAAAGAGGTGGTAAGCGGAACAGTGGTAATGGTTTTCTCGGACCGCTTACAATACGGCGACGGTTTTGTCAGAGGCCGACCCGAGAAGCTGTGAGGGCGACGCGTGGCAGAGGCCTGACGTCACCCTCTGACAGTTTCTCGGGTGCTAAACGTCGGACCTCGGGCCCAACCCGATATTCATAATAGCCGTCCGATCAAAAGTGCTCGATCGGACGGTTGACGGGTTGATGATCTGATCGGATGATACAGACGCGGGGGAAGGATTAAAATAACATATTTTTTGGAGTTTGCGCCCGGCGGAAAGACTTAGGGATATGGTGTTTTATAATGTTTTTCAATGTATTTTGTCGGAATGAAATAATGCGGGCGGAGACTTTGGATAAATGGCAAAAAGTGGGTTTTTGTATTATTTCATAATACAAAGCGGGTTATGGGTAAAACAAGGTCTTTTATAAGGTTTTCTTTAGCAAATGAAGGTTTTAAGGGGCCAAATGAATTCAGAAGAGGGGAGGGGGTTAGACTTAGGTTCATCAAAGTGACCAGATGCCATTTTGACCCCTGACAGAGAACATATGGCTATAATGCCAAGGGGAGGGATATTTATACAATGTTTGGGGTTTATACACCATGGTGTTATAATACTAGGGAAAGGGTAACATAGGGGAATTATACAATAAAGTTAGAAATTAATATGGATGAAAGGAGTGGATGAGGGGAGACAATACTAAGTTTATTTGAAAATAACTTAGCTTATAGAGTAGATCAAAATGAAAAGAGTTTTAGACAAGAAATGTGGCTTCTAATAGAACTAAGAACCACCATAAAACCACCAATTCTTGCATGAATCTCAACTGATGATGGGATGTTAGTTATGGATGGGAAGAGGGGAAGAAGGGAGGTTAGACATGCTTCTTTGCTTTGTTGCCAGCTGATAGAGAAGAAGGATTTCTCAGTCCATTGACTTTGCTTTGTGAAATAGGCTAGCACACCTTCAATTGTAAGGAGTGACATTTCTGCAACCCCATCTACCTACCTAGCATTTTTTATTTCTTCTTGGAGGGTGCAATTAGACTTGCAGACCCTTGCTTGCCTTTTCTTTTCTCTGGTTTTTTCTTTTGATTTTCTATCTACTTCTACCCTTATTTCTTCCAAGGTCCCAGATTAAGCTGTTGGGAGCCTTTCTTCTCTACCTAAACTACTTGTCTGCCAAGATTAAACAGTTTGGACAGACTTCTTTCTCTATTCTACAACTGGAAATTTAAAACATGGCATGATCCAGATTAGGCTGTTGGACCATCCATAAAAAATTGAGTCCACATCAAGCTATAAGCACAGATTGTATTCTTTTGGAAATATGTGATCTTTGCATCATCAAAGCAGAGCATATTTGGACCTTTCCTTGCCAATCATGAAATATGAAACCTATTGGTATAGGTAGCTAATAGTGGCTCCACATGGGGATGGTTTTTCATTTGAAAGACCAAGAATAGTAGGTCAGATTGCCTTGGTCCTTGACTGCTTTGATCAAAATTTTGAAGTTTGCTGCTTTGAAATGCCAAAATTGTGTACTTCCCTTCTTGGTAGACCTCTGAACCTATTTGCCTTTTGCTGATAGTTAATAAACTTGGAAAACTGCATTTTTACATCCTTACAGAAAGTAATATATACACTTGGATATGTACAATGGAAACTCATGCTGCACTCATGGGTAGTTGTCAAAATAGTGCTTCAGCATCCTGCCATTCACAGGACCTTCATCCAAATCAGTTTCATTAAGACTTTTAAGGAAATAAGTGTTGTTTCCTTGTACTGCTTGGACAGTAAATGGTCCTCTCCAAAGGGAATCAAATTTTCCATGTTTTCCCTTATCCTCTCTTCTTGCATCCCACTTGAGGACTTTGTCACCAATGTTGAAATCTTCTGCCTTAGATCTCCTATCAAAGGCCTTCTTTAATTTTTCTTGTAGAACTTGAACTCTGCTGAAAACTTGATCTCTAGTTTGCTGTAAACATATTATTTGATTGATCCTTCTTTGCATATCATTTGGTTCAGCTTGGCTTTCTTGAAGAAGTTTCATAACAGGTACCCCTAGTGATGAAGGAAACTTGGCTTCTAATCCATAAACCAACTCATATGGGCTGGTCCCAATTGATCTCTTGGTTGTTAGTCTATCTGCCCATAGAGCATTCACAAGGCCATTACCTTGGGGATAGTATGCAGTAGAATGGCCTAAGGTAATGTGAAATTTGTGGCAGAAATTCACCATTCTCTTGGATCTGAAAGCAGCAGCATTGTCTGTTATTATTTTGTCAGGGCAGCCAAATCTAGCCAATATGTTGTTCTCCAAGAACTGAATGATAGTGGAATCATTTGCTTGTCTGCATGGAGCAGCTTCAATCCACTTGGTGAAGTAGTTTGTGGCTGTTAAGATCCATCTATGTTGGCCTGAGGATGAGGGGTGAATTTCCCCAATGAAATCCAAGCCCCATTGTTGAAAAGGTCTCTCTATTGCAATAGGCCTTAAGGGAAGTGGCAGAAATTGTCTCTTTCCCTCAAAAACTTGACATTTGTGACATGAGGTTGTGAATTTCTTGACATCAGAGAACATGGTGGGCCAGTAGTAACCAGCCCTTAGTATTTTATCCACAGTGGACTTCCAGTACAAGTGTCCACCACAGTCACCTGCATGAAATTATTTTATGATATTGTCAGTTTCATTCTCATTTAGGCAGTTTAGCAATATCCCTTCATGGTTTTCCAAAATAAATTCCCATCCATAACACAAAATTTAGAAGCTTTCATTTTTAAGAACCTACATTTAGTTCTGGACAATCCTGGGGGAGCACACAGGTTTTGCAATACATAACATATATCAGAGTACCAAGGGGATTGTTCAAAGGCTACATTGATCTTTGGAGTCGCCAGCTCCGGTTCACTGTCCAGCTGGTTGATGTCTAAGGCTTGGAAGTTTGCTTCTGTCATTAGTTTGGCCAAACCTTGCCCTTTTATTAGTTTTGTAGGTTTTATCTCAATATCAAATTCCAAGATGTTGGCAATCCATTTTCCTCTTCTGCCCTCTAGGTTCTCTTGGGTGAGAATGTCTTTGACAATAGGACTTGGTACATAAGCTATAACATGTGAATAAAGGATGTAAATCCTAAAGTCCTTAATGGCTTTAACCAAAGCATAAGCTTGTTTTTCCATGATTTGATATTTTAAAGGTGCATCTCTAAGAGCTCTGCTAAAGAAAGCAATTGGCTTCTCATTTCCTTGGTCATCTTTCTGTAACAAAACAGCAGCAATAGTATGCTGGGAGGCAAAAGAGAAAATGATAAATTCTCTGTCAAATTGAGGATTGGTCAAGACCGGGGTTTGGGTAAGGGCCAACTTTATACCTTCAAAGGCTTGGTTTGCTTCAACTGTCCATTTTACTTTTGAATCTTTCTTTAGCATGTTATTTAATAATCTGATTAGTTCAGCTAAGTTTGGGATAAACCTTCTCAAGAAATTGATTTTTCCCAAAAATCCTTGCAATTCTTTGATATTTCTTGGGTGGGGCATTTGTAAGATAGCTTGTATCCTGTCTGAGTCAATTCTAATGCCATCTTTAGAAATGATGTGGCCCAATAGTTTACCTTCCTCCAAACCAAATAGAGACTTCTTGGGATTCAAGGAAATTCCATATTTCCCGCATGTTAGGAAGATCTGTCTCAAATGTTTTAAATGTTCTTGGTCAGATTTTGAAAAAGGTGTGAGGTCATCTAAGTAAATGACTAAAAAGTCATGAATCTCCTTGGCAAAAGCAATATCCATTGCTCTTTGAAATGTTGCCCCTGCGTTTTTCAATCCAAAAGGCATTTTTACATATTTGAAAGTTCCCCATGGGGTTGTGAATGCAGTTTTGTCTTGATCATCAGGGTGTACTAAGATTTGATTAAATCCTGAGAATCCATCAAGTAATGAGATCCTTGAGGCCCCTACCACTCTTTGGAGAATGTGATCCATCTTGGGTAAGGGATAGTTGTCTTTGAGGGATACTTGGTTCAAATTTCTTAGATCCACACACAGCCTTATTTCACCAGTTTTCTTTCTTGTAGGGACTAAGTTTGAAATCCACTCAGAGAATCTGATTGGTGCTATGATGCCTGCCTTGAACATTTTCTGTACCTCTTGTTCCATTACTGGGAGAAGCATAGGATTGATTCTCCTTAATTTTTGTTTAAAGGGTTTTTGATCAGGCTTAAGAGGGATAGTACGCTGGGAGGTGTCATAGGACTTTAGGTCCTCATAACTCCATGCAAAAACATCCTGGAACTCTTTAAAGAGGTCAATGCATTTAGGCTTTTGGTCAGGAGGTAAGGAAGCAGACAACTTTATTATTTTAGGCTTGTCAATGGTACCAATGTTGCATTCTTCAATGGCTGCATTTAAGGGCTGCATTTTTGGTTTTCTGGGAATATCATTTGAATCAAAGATGTCCTCTAGTGGAGTTAGGCCTGTTGGCAGAAAATTGTCTTTCAGCTCTATGATGTCAGTTTCAGCATTGGCCACTTCTTCACAACTGATTGGTTGAATTTGTTGAATGTTTTCCTTGTTGAAAATAGTTGGATTTAGCATTTGTTTTGCTGTTCTAGGTGATATTGGGTGAGTAATCTGTTGAAACTGTATTTGTGATGGACTTGCTCCTTCAAGTATTTGTGATTGACTTGCTTTGTCAAGTATTTGTGATTGACTTGCTTTGTCAGTGTCAATATTTAATCCTGCAAACTCTTGTTGCAGCGTTAAAAAATTGTTTATTTGCATATCATCCTCAAATACTTGCCAATCCTTAACATTGTTTGGAATGGAGGGTCTGTGTTTTATCTCAGCTGTGAAACAATTGTTAGGTTCCAATGGTAATTTGCAAGTACTAGCAAATGTGGCCAAGCTATGAGCATGCAGATTGTGGGTTCTTGGAATTTTAGTGATTTGGAATTCAGAGAAAAAGTTTAGTACTTCAGCAACAGCAGACCTATAAGACCTTAGTCTTTTGTCATTGGTGACAAAATTTCCCTTCACTTGCTGGATAACTAAATCTGAATCACCCATGATTGAAACCCTGGCAGCTTGTAAGAACTTTACTAACTTGAGGCCTAGTAAAAGAGCTTCATATTCTGCCATATTATTTGTACATCTGAAGTTTAATCTATAGGCTCTGCCTTCTACATGACTATTTTCTTTATTGTGTACCCAAACTCCAGCTCCTGCCCCTAATTTGTTGACTGAGCCATCAAATTCAAGGAACCATAGAATATCTTGTTGTGAAGGAAATTTAATGATCTGTTCATGGGCTGGTAGTGTAAGTTGAAGTTTGGTTTTTCCTCTGGCTTGTCTTCTAGGACAATCTCATCATTTGATTGGATATGCTTGACAACTAGGGCAGCAGCAGTGTCTAGTGTTTGATTGACTGTTGTTTCATGGGTGGTAATTCTTTCATTAGAGTCTTCCTCCTGTATGAGTATTTTGGTTTCAACATCATTTTTTGAGAGAGTTGTGATGTTGTTGAAGAGAATGTATGAGTCTATGTCTGAATGGACAACATATATGGGAAAGTTTTGAGGCTTTTCTTCACTGCTGACCATGTATTTCATGATTGTTTCTCTGTATAGTCTTTTTGGTTGCCCAAAAACAGAGATGGTGGCATATGACATGTCTAATTGTAGGGAACCTTGGAGTTTAGCTCCCCATGATCTTGATAACAGCATCCCATACTTAGGTGGGATATCAGCAACTACAACATCCATTAGGATTGTTTTGTTTGGGTATTGAACCAGAGACACACATAAATCTTTTATGAGACCTAAACACTTGACTTGGTTGGAGTCAAAGGAAAACAGGTCTTTGTATGGTCTTGTTATATCTAGATTCAATCTCTCCATGACTGCTTTTGGCATGAGATTGTGAGAGGCACCTGAGTCAAACATTGCATTATGTAATATTTTATCATGAATATGTAAGCTGACATAAAAAGGTAATACCCCTATGACTACTATTTTTCCATCCACTTCTGGGCCAAACAGTAGTTCTGGGGTGTCATCCAACACATTGACATCATCTTTGTTTCCAGTGAGTTGAAGGGACTTCTTGATCTGTAGTTTATAGATGTCATGCTTGGGTAGTTCTGAGAGAGGAATTACTATCTTTAGTTTGCCAATTTCAGTTTCTAGGTCAAAGGGTTTTTCGGATTGGGTCTTAGGGTTATGGATAGCAGTCCTTTCCTTATTCACAAAATCTTCTTGTTGATTCTTATCTTGATTGTGGGAGTTGTCCTTTTTACCCATCTCTTGAGGAGTAATATTTAAATTAGGGTGAGAGGATGAAGTAGCCATAGGCTGCTGTTTTAAGGACAATGGTTCAGTGATCTCTTCAATAATTACTTCTTCTGCAGGTGAATTTGTTTTGTCATTAGGCTCTGTGACTATGACTCCTTTAGGCTGCTGATTATCCTTTATCTTTTCAGGCTGATTTACATTCACAGTTCTGCTCCTTAGCTTGTATTGTTTATGGACTTCATAAACAGCAGTGTCATAGCCTTGTTTAAAGTCAAAGGATTCACCTGATTTAGTTTGGAACAGTTTGATTTCATCATCCTCATGATCTTGTTGTGTTAAGAAAACTTGACTTTCACCATCTAGACCCATTAAATTAATCTCAGGATCTTCATTGGGCTCAGTTGATGTGGAAGTTTCTGCATAATTTTCTTGGAAAGGGGGTCTTATGTCTTGGTCAGCACTGGGCTTGCCAATGCCTGGGTTTTGAGTTCTCCTAAAATTCGGATTCCTAGGAGGGTTGTTTTGTGGTGCTTCCCATGATGATTTTCTCTCAACCAATTCCACTCTATCACCCAATCTTTTCATTCCAGTGAGTATTGCATCCAGCTTTTGATCAAAAGCAGAGGGTTCCTCTTTGAAGGCTGTTCCCTTTTCCAGCCTTGCTCTGTTTCTTTTAGCAATCAGGTTAGCTTCCACTGTGACAGCAACCCTTTGGGCCTCTGCAAGGGTTTGAGGGTCTCTTTCCTTTAACTGATAGGCCATGTCAGGGTCAAAACCATCAGGGAATTTGTATAAAGCTAGTTCAGGAGGGGGTATTAAATTTTGTGGGATTGTGTTATATACATTGTTGAATCTTGCACAATACTCCAAAACGGTCTCTTGGGGACCTCTTTTGATAGTGTCACACTCCCCAAGTATGTGCAGAGGATCCTTCTTCTTTTCCCATCTGCTAGTAAAGGCTTGATACAGTTCATCAGGAGTTGTGATGGAATTTGCGTTCAGGGATCTAAACCAAGTTCTTACATCCCCAGTTAGGCTTTAAACAAACATCCTCATTCTCACACTGTCATCATCTATTTCATAGGTCTCAAAATGGTCTTGCATCCTTTTGGCATGCTAGACAGCTGTCAAAGGGCCATTAGAGTCAAAATATGAGATTTTGGTTTGGTAGTATTGGTGTAGAGCTGCAGCATTAGCTGGTATTTGCAAGGGTGCATATCTGTTAGCCATATTCACAGGGTTTAAGGGGTTGACAGGGATGAATGGGACCGAGGTGACTGGTATAGCAGGGTTAATGGGAGGGGTAGAAACTAGAATGTTGGTTAAGGGAGTATGTGCAGTGGATGTGGGTGTGATAGGAGGGTTGTGAGATGTAGAAGGGGAACTGGGGGAATCAAGGGTAGATCGAAACAAAACCTTGATTGGGGTTGGAACAAGGTTTGGATAACCTGTTTCAGGAGTTGAGTCAGCAAGAGTTTGCTGTCCCTACTGCTTCCTGATGATCCTAGGGATTATATTAGGATTTTCAAAAATAGCTGGTGGTTCTGGGTCAGGGTTTGACCTAGTATGTATGGTTTTCCTTTTAGGAGCCAGTTTCTAAACTTCTTTTTGGTATTTTGCAGGATATTTTTGTGTCTACGGAGGCTAGACAAGATTTTGAACTTACTGTATATTTTCCAAAGCTAGCAGCAAAAGGAATGAGCAGCTTTCAGGAGATAAACAGAAATTAGAAAATCTTGAGGAACTCCCCAGTGGAGTCGCCAATTATGTTAACACCCAGGTTGTTCCCTATGACTCCCAAGGGAATACGGCCGGGGTAACCACTAACCAATCTTTGGATTACAGTTTCTAGCCAAACTGTAGTCAGAGAGGGCTCTCTCTTTATAATTTGTCTCTGTTCTGATATTATTTCAGGCTAGCTATTATGCTCAGGTTTTTGGTTTATGTTTTGGTTGAAGGACTTCTTTCAGTGCATTAAGATGTAGTGTTTCAGAGAGTAGTATATCATTGGGCAATGGAGTCTAGAGCTGTGAAGTGTTTTGAAATGCTGGAGTGATGATGTTCAGACTGCAGGGCCTATTGAGTATCTCAAACAAACAAACTTTAAACTTAAGTGGTGATGTATGGTCAGCCAACAGAAAGCAATTAAGAATTCTCCATTAAGCTGGTGATGTGAAAGTGAAACATGATGCTCAGGAGCAAACTTGAATTCCTGAAACAAAGGTCACTGTGAAAGATATATTCTGAAAGTGCAGCAATTAAGAATTACACTTATCAAGATTATAGCTGAAGAAAACATTCATTAACAACATAGATTGAACTCAGGGTATTGCATGAATAAGTCCTGAAGGTTATTCTTTTTCTTTGTTGCTAAACACTTAGAAGTTAGAAACATATATGGATTGTAAAAGATTGAAACACATAACAAAGAGAGTTACAGAAACTTATTGTATTGTGAAGTACACAGGAATCCTGTAGTTTCAACAGACACCAGAACGCATTCAACACTTCAGAACTCCGAGAAATTCCATCACTTTCTTTATTAAACTCTGAAAGGATTACAACATAAGAACTTCTTCAAGAGAATCAACAACAACCCCTGCAAGCTTGTGCGAGGGGCAAATATATACAATCGGTTTACAAAATATCTGAGTGCTAAGTTATCTCAGAAATGAATACGTTCACCAAATTTTCAAGATATTAGATAGGAAACTTATTACATCATTGAATACAAAGTAAATGCATCTTTATGCATGTCAGAAGATATTTTGGCCTTTGGAGGCCACTGAGTCAGTTGGAGTGATCTGCATTAATGCTGAGAAATGCGCTTTTGGAGCTGCTCTGCTGTAGCTTCTCGGCCTGGACACCTGTAGCTTCCCATCTTGCTTTGTTGGCCGAGACTTCTACTGAGTTGGCTCAGCTTTTATCTTTAATGCATGCTGATTCTTTTTAAACTGTCCTGTGTATGACAATTTGCATTTTCTGTGAACAAAATTTATTGAATGGCTTCCTGTTTATAAAATCATCTGTATGGCCTTAGTCCACCATTCTAGTGTAGGTAGTTGATGCCTGAGAATTGCATCCATAGTCTCCTCTGCCTCTGTATATTTGTAAAAATTTGGAGGCACCTCAAACAGGTGTTTGATTTCATTCATTATAAAAAATAAACTTTCTACTCTATTGTAGAGAGTCTGTCCTGTGGCTGGCCCTGTTTCCTCTGAGGTGTTGGGCTTCTCATTGATCTGACTTGTGGCAAATGCATTAACCCTTTTGGCATACTGCTGATGAGTGAACAGTCTCCCTGCGCTGTTCAGTAAGCCAGGGAGCCCTCTGTTTTCTAATACTGGAAACTTCTCCAAAAACCTGTTTACCTCAGTCTGCATGTCTTGGGTTCTTCTCTCTAATGTCTGCACCAAGTTTCTCAGTGTAAGAACCCTCTTGATTAACTGAATGTGCTCAGTTCTGTTTGAAATTCCCATGGCAGCCAACTGAGTACTTGTTCTATTGTTAAGCACATTAATCATCCTGGTGGCTATTTCAGGCATATTGCTTAGAGCAGCTCTTGATCTCTGAATTTCAGTCTGTGCTTTTGGAATGAGCTCTAACTACTCATGTATTGTTTCAATATACTGCCATTGGTCATTTATAGATTGGCCAATGTTAGCCCACAACACTATTTTAAGCTCAGCCACAACCTTGTCTAGTTTGAGCTCATTCTTTAGCTCTTTGATCCTGTCTTTGAGGGCTTTTATCTCCCTGCCCTTTTCTACCACTGTCTGCTTGGACTTGTCATATCTTTCATTGAATTTAGCTAGTTTCTCCCTGGCCTCATTCAATTCTGTCATTTGTGCTTCCAAGGCCTGGATCTCGTTCCTCAGCTTTTGCATATCCAAGCTAGGGGCCTGCTCTGTTGTTGGTGGTGCAGAAGTAGATGGTGCTGCTTTTTCAGTCTATTGAGGAGGAGGAGTAGTAATTGGAGGAGCTTCCTCAAGGTTAATGATTTGAGGAGGAGGCTGGGAGGTCTGTCCTTCTTCTCTTTGTTTCAGAGTTGCTTGTAACGCTGCCTGTGCAGCCTCTGATTCTCCCAGCTTTTCTTGTGTCTGGATAAGCTGTTTATAGAGAGACACCAGCAAAGCTGTGGCATCTTTATCATGCCTTTGTTGAGCTACTTCATCTGTTTGAGGGTGAATTGTGGCTGGGAGTTTGATCTTTCTCCTCAAAGCTGCCATATCTGCATCCCTCAATTTTAATATTTCTTGTATGCCCTTGATATCTTTGGGATCATGCCCAATCTCAATAATTATATCTTCTAAGGACCTTATTCTATTGTCCTTTTCTTGTGAGGATGCCCTTTCCAACTCAAGTTGGGCAGCTGTATTATTAAGGCTATTTTCCAGCCTGCAGTTGTCTAATGTCTTATCTGCCAAGGAAGCATAGACCATCTCACCAGTTTGTTTGTGTAACTCAATTTTATCCATCGGGTGGATGTCCTTGGCCAGGACCTCAAGATTGGTCCTTAAGTAATCTGAAGGGGATTGTGGCTACAATGTAGTTGGTATGAGGTGACTCATAATCATCTTGCCCTCCTGGACATCATATGCAGACATTAGTCGCTGCTGGTTGGTGGGAGCCATTTTTAACAAATGGTTATATAGCTGTATCTTTATGGGCTCATTCCTTTTCTTTATTTCAATGAACTGTTGTTTAATGCTCAGTTCACCCTCTTTCTGCTGGCTAGAGGAGCTGACTTCTCCTCCCACTGTCCTCTCTTGTTCCTGTTGGAAGGAACTTGCAGATGCCTCCAAACTGGGCGGGCCCATGCCCAAAGATTGCCCTATGGGCATCTCTTCCTCTGAAAGGGGATTCATTCTGTGCCTCTTCTCACCATGACTTGTTGATGTAGTCAAGGGAGTTTCTCTATCCCTTTTCCTGCTTACATCCTCCTTTTGTGGAGTTTGGAGGACTGAGGTTTCATTAACTGTTTCTTGCCTAGGAGGTATTATGTTTTGAGCCTGCTGCTCAGTGAGAATTGGGGCCTCAACTGCCCCTTCTTGCTGTGTGGGCTGCTCTCTGTCATGCTGCCCTACTCTTGGCTGTGATTCCTGTTGTTGTTGTTGCTCTACCTGCTGCTGCACTGTTTCTTGCTGCTCCATCTCTTTATCTGCTTGCCCTTCAGTCATGGGAGGTGGTTGCTCTTGTTCCACCTGCTTTCCTTTGCCTTTGCTGCTTGTCTGTTGAGTGTCCATGGCAGCTTGCTGATGTGTTGTTGAAGAAGAGGCAGCTGCTCCAAGTTGCCTTTGATAGGATAAGGAAACCTGTCCACAAGTTTCCAAGTCAGCCTCCTTTTGCATATTCCTAGCCTCTCTCTCTAGTATCTGCTCTCTAGAGATTGGCTCTTCTAAAGTGCCTTCTTTCCAGCCTAAAGAATTTGCATACTTTTCAATATGAGGCAGCCTAACATGTGAATAGTTACCCAATTTGTGTTTTATCCTCCTGAGGGAAATAAAATGATTACGGTCATAAGGTGACCATTTGAAACTGGTTTGCAATTTGAAACCCTCTAAGATCATATCTGCCTCCTTCCATCCCTCCTCTCTTTTGTTGTACAAAAAAGGGCCTAGCTGGCTCCTTACCTTCAGTTGTACCTTCTTGTTTTTGCTTTGGAAATGGAGGTAGTCAGCATATCCAAACTGCCTGAAGTATTCTAGGGCAAACAGTCTCATGGGGACATACCTTGGCAGCCTGTAAGGGTCCAATTCACAGCCATATACTCTGATTACTGTGTGGTGTTGGTAAAAATACCAATCACCAATGCTGTAGGATTTGGAGAGATGGAGAATTCTCTGCATGTCATCGGTTAACCTTGGAGGAGGGACACCATACAACAATGTCATAGCTGGGTGAATGAACAGGTCTATAAATTCACAGTATGTGTATGGTGATTGAGAAACATCATGGAAAACTGAAGTCCAAAACACCATTGACCTTGGATTTCCCTGGGCATTAAGTTTCTTGAGGGGAATGGAGAAACTGTCTGGCTGATAAAACAAGAACAGATGGTAGATGTATGAGGTGTATCTGAACACCCTTTCCCTTGGCAGATTCATCAGCTGTTCATGGATCTTGTCTGCAATATAGGTGGCATAGTCATAGTGTACAGCTGGAGGCTTTCCAGGAGAAAACATGGACAACATTGCCATTATAGTTCCATCAACATCCTCAATTCCCTTGTATCCTAGGACATAGCTGATCAAATCTACTATCATTCTGCCCAGGTCATTCAGGTAGTGATATCCAATAGGAGGAGTCCTTATAGTTTCAGAGCTAGGTTGTAGAAATAACTGGTTAATTTTGGTAATCTGGGCACTTGACAGATTATTTCCCTTCTTTATTAAATCCAACATGGAAAGAGGGGTTAATGGCCTTGCAGTATGGAAATGCAGCATCTCATTTATGGCTTCTAGGGTGATGAAGAACAAAACAGAGCCTGTAGGACTGAGAACAGCTCTCTGGCAAGGATCATAGCATTCCTGGCACTTGTGGATCAAGTCTAGGAGGGCATTGACTTGAGGGAGGTTGTAGATGGGCAAATTTGAGTCCCAAATCCCTAAAATATCAGCTCCATTAAGGTGTTGGGCTTTTAGTTCATTAAGCATGTGGATATTGAACTTAGAACCCATTGGAAACCAATCTAACATCTGATAATCTACATCTCCCAGGGCTTTCCATGTTATCTCCCTTTGAGGGGCATTCAGAGGCTGGACATTCAGGGCTATTGGTGTCTCCATGGCTACTGAAGCTTTTGAACTGTAGGTGAACCGATTTCAATCGAGCAGAACAACAGAGAGGAATGTTTTCTTGCAATGGGAGTGAATTGTAAGAAACAAAAGGCAAATTGAATAAACAACAGTTGAAATACTGTCTAAAGGATTGATAAAACAGTAGCAGGACTGACCAGGAGTATTTTCTGTGGTGCATCTGGTCAATTGAAATTTCTAGTTCACGACTGCGCGAACTAGCTGTGACTTCAGTTTAATTTGTCAAATGCGGCTCTGCAGGAGGTTTATGACTTCACTGGTTAAAAATGGGTGCAAGTCACTGTGTATTTAATGGTGAAAACAATGTTTTACAGTCTCTTAACAGTTTGCTTGAGGAAATACGGATAAAACCAGGCTCATGGAATGATTTTGAGGAATACCTGGTAATTTCGCCGGTAAGAGTTGCAAATGCAGGTGCAATGGAGGCGTCGGCGGTCTTGGAATCAGCTTTAGCAGGTTGGCGCTGGTTTTAACGTGAGCAGCATGCAGAAATAGCTAGAGTTTCTTTTGCCAAAAGTGGAAAAAACATGACATTTTGGCCTAAATATGGATTTTTGGCAATATTGGCGCGTTTTTGGGATGACGTTAGCATGACGTCATCGGGTGGGGTCGGAGTCGGATGACGTCAGCATGACGTCACCGGGTGATGTGGCAGGCTGCGATTGGTCCACGGGGATAGTGAGATGGCGGCCATATCAGCGCGGGGGCGGACAAAGGAGTTGATGCGACGGCGAGGTGGTAGTGATGTGGCTCTGACGTGGGGGTGACGCAAGCCCGGCAAAACAGGTGGTAAGCGGAACAGCGGTAATGGTTTTCTCGGACCGCTTACAATATGGCGACGGTTTTGTCAGAGGCCGACCCGAGAAGCTGTGAGGGTGACGCGTGGCAGAGGCCTAACGTCACCCTCTGACAGTTTCTCGGGTGCTAAACGTCGGACCTCGGGCCCAACCCGATATTCATAATAGCCGTCCGATCAAAAGTGCCCGATCGGACGGTTGACGGGTTGATGATCTGATCGGATGATACGGACGCGGGGGAAGGATTAAAATAACATATTTTTTGGAGTTTGCGCCCGGCGGAAAGACTTAGGGATATGGTGTTTTATAATGTTTTTCAATGTATTTTGTCGGAATGAAATAATGCGGGCGGAGACTTTGGATAAATGGCAAAAAGTGGGTTTTTGTATTATTTCATAATACAAAGCGGGTTATGGGTAAAACAAGGTCTTTTATAAGGTTTTCTTTTAGCAAATGAAGGTTTTAATGGGCCAAATGAATTCAGAAGAGGGGAGGGGGTTAGACTTAGGTTCATCAAAGTGACCAGATGCCATTTTGATCCCTGACAGAGGGCATATGGCTATAATGCCAAGGGGAGGGATATTTATACAGTGTTTGGGGTTTATACACCATGGTGTTATAATACTAGGGAAAGGGTAACATAGGGGAATTATACAATAAAGTTAGAAATTAATATGGATGAAAGGAGTGGATGAGGGGAGACAATACTAAGTTTATTTGAAAATAACTTAGCTTAGAGAGTAGATCAAAATGAAAAGAGTTTTAGACAAGAAATGTGGCTTCTAATAGAACTAAGAACCACCACAAAACCACCAATTCTTGCATGAATCTCAACTGATGATGGGATGTTAGTTATGGATGGGAAGAGGGGAAGAAGGGAGGTTAGACATGCTTCTTTGCTTTGCTGCCAGCTGATAGAGAAGAAGGATTTCTCAGTCCATTGAATTTGCTTTGTGAAATAGGCTAGCACACCTTCAATTGTAAGGAGTGACATTTCTGCAACCCCATCTACCTGCCTAGCATTTTTTATTTCTTCTTGGAGGGTGCACTTAGACTTGCAGACCCTTGCTTGCCTTTTCTTTTCTCTAGCTTTTTCTTTTGATTTTCTATCTACTTCTACCCTTATTTCTTCCAAGGTCCCAGATTAAGCTGTTGGGAGCCTTTCTTCTCTACCTAAACTACTTGTCTGCCAAGATTAAACAGTTTGGACAGACTTCTTTCTCTATTCTACAACTGGAAATTTAAAACATGGCATGATCCAGATTAGGCTGTTGGACCATCCATAAAAAATTGAGTCCACATCAAGCTATAAGCACAGATTGTATTCTTTTGGAAATATGTGATCTTTGCATCATCAAAGCAGAGCATATTTGGACCTTTCCTTGCCAATCATGAAATATGAAACCTATTGGTATAGGTAGCTAACAGTGGCTCCACATGGGGATGGTTTTTCATTTGAAAGACCAAGAATAGCAGGTCAGATTGCCTTGGTCCTTGACTGCTTTGATCAAAATTTTGAAGTTTGCTGCTTTGAAATGCCAAAATTGTGTACTTCCCTTCTTGGTAGACCTCTAAACCTATTTGCCTTTTGCTGGTAGTTAATAAACTTGGAAAACTGCATTTTTACATCCTTACAGAAAGTAATATATACACTTGGATATGTACAATGGAAACGCATGCTGCACTCATGGGTAGTTGTCAAAATAGTGCTTCAGCATCCTGCCATTCATAGGACCTTCATCCAAATCAGTTTCATTAAGACTTTTAAGGAAATAATTGTTGTTTCCTTGTACTGCTTGGACAGTAAATGGTCCTCTCCAAAGGGAATCAAATTTTCCATGTTTTCCCTTATCCTCTCTTCTTGCATCCCACTTGAGGACTTTGTCACCAATGTTGAAATCTTCTGCCTTAGATCTCCTATCAAAGGCCTTCTTTTATTTTTCTTGTAGAACTTGAACTCTACTGAAAACTTGATCTCTAGTTTGCTGTAAACATATTATTTGATTGATCCTTCTTTGCATATCATTTGGTTCAGCTTGGCTTTCTTGAAGAAGTTTCATAACAGGTACCCCTAGTGATGAAGGAATCTTGGCTTCTAATCCATAAACCAACTCATATGGGCTGGTCCCAATTGATCTCTTGGTTGTTAGTCTATCTGCCCATAGAGCATTCACAAGCTTCTTATGCCAATTCTTTTTGTTCTCTTCTAGCACTTTCTTTATAATGTTTACCAGGCTTTTATTTGATGACTCAGCAAGGCCATTACCTTGGGGATAGTATGCAGTAGAATGGCCTAAGGTAATGTGAAATTTGTGGCAGAAATTCACCATTCTCTTGGATCTGAAAGCAGCAACATTGTCTGTTATTATTTTGTCAGGGCAGCCAAATCTAGCCAATATGTTGTTCTCCAAGAACTGAATGATAGTGGAATCATTTGCTTGTCTGCATGGAGCAGCTTCAATCCACTTGGTGAAGTAGTCTGTGGCTGTTAAGATCCATCTATGTTGACCTGAGGATGAGGGGTGAATTTCCCCAATGAAATCCAAGCCCCATTGTTGAAAAGGTCTCTCTGTTGCAATAGGCCTTAAGGGAAGTGGCAGCAACTGTCTCTTTCCCTCAAACGCTTGACATTTGTGACATGAGGTTGTGAATTTCTTGACATCAGAGAACATGGTGGGCCAGTAGTAACCAGCCCTTAGTATTTTATCCACAGTGGACTTCCAGTACAAGTGTCCACCACGGTCACCTGCATGAAATTCTTTTATGATATTGTCAGTTTCATTCTCATTTAGGCAGTTTAGCAATATCCCTTCATGGTTTTCCAAAATAAATTCCCATCCATAACACAGAATTTAGAAGCTTTCATTTTTAAGAACCTACATTTAGTTCTGGACAATCCTGGGGGAGCACACAGGTTTTGCAATACATAACATATATCAGAGTACCAAGGGGATTGTTCAAAGGTTACATTGATCTTTGGAGTCGCCAGCTCCGGTTCACTGTCCAGCTGGTTGATGTCTAAGGCTTGGAAGTTTGCTTCTGTCATTAGTTTGGCCAAACCTTGCCCTTTTATTAGTTTTGTAGGTTTTATCTCAATATCAAATTCCAAGATGTTGGCAATCCATTTTCCTCTTCTGCCCTCTAGGTTCTCTTGGGTGAGAATGTCTTTGACAATAGGACTTGGTACATAAGCTATAACATGTGAATAAATGATGTAAATCCTAAAGTCCTTAATGGCTTTAACCAAAGCATAAGCTTGTTTTTCCATGATTTGATATTTTAAAGGTGCATCTCTAAGAGCTATGCTAAAGAAAGCAATTGGCTTCTCATTTCCTTGGTCATCTTTCTGTAACAAAACAGCAGCAATAGTATGCTGGGAGGCAAAAGAGAAAATGATAAATTCTCTGTCAAATTGAGGATTGGTCAAGACCGGGGTTTGGGTAAGGGCCAACTTTATACCTTCAAAGGCTTGGTTTGCTTCAACTGTCCATTTTACTTTTGAATCTTTCTTTAGCATGTTATTTAATAATCTGATTAGTTCAGCTAAGTTTGGGATAAACCTTCTCAAGAAATTGATTTTTCCCAAAAATCCTTGCAATTCTTTGATATTTCTTATGTGGGGCATTTGTAAGATAGCTTGTATCCTGTCTGAGTCAATTCTAATGCCATCTTTAGAAATGATGTGGCCCAATAGTTTACCTTCCTCCAAACCAAATAGAGACTTCTTGGGATTCAAGGAAATTCCATATTTCCCGCATGTTAGGAAGATCTGTCTCAAATGTTTTAAATGTTCTTGGTCAGATTTTGAAAAAGGTGTGAGGTCATCTAAGTAAATGACTAAAAAGTCATGAATCTCCTTGGCAAAAGCAATATCCATTGCTCTTTGAAATGTTGCCCCTGCGTTTTTCAATCCAAAAGGCATTTTTACATATTTGAAAGTTCCCCATGGGGTTGTGAATGAAGTTTTGTCTTGATCATCAGGGTGTACTAAGATTTGATTAAATCCTGAGAATCCATCAAGTAATGAGATCCTTGAGGCCCCTACCACTCTTTGGAGAATGTGATCCATCTTGGGTAAGGGATAGTTGTCTTTGAGGGATACTTGGTTCAGGTGCCCCTAATTTTCACTCTACATTTTCTGTATAAGACTGCCAATCTATGATTGGTTTTCAGGCTTATACAAAAGATTTTTTTTTTTTTTCAACTGAAAGAAACAAAGACTAGGCTGATGGAGGAGAAGGATTCCTCTCCACCAGCCTCATTGCAGAATTTTCTTGAAACCTTTTGACAAAGTCCTCTTTTGAGAGTGGCTTATGATAAATTTTCAATCGGTGGCCATTCATAATGAGAGGAGTTTGAAACTCATCAATAGTCTTGACTCGAACTGCAGCATTGCTAAAGACTTCATCAATCTCATATGGTCCAAGCCAATGAGTCTGAAACTTTCCTTTGAAGTCTTTAAACTTGGAATCAAACAGTAACGCCCAATCTCCCTTTTGAAACTTTCTCTCTTTGATATATCTGTCATGCCACTTAGTTCTTTGGTGCTGAACTAGATCGGTCCTTGTTATAGACATTTTTGTGCCTAACAGCATGGCGCATGAAATGTCAATAATCTGAGGGATCCAAAGTCCCTAAACATGTTGTTCTTACCCTTAGAGGAACAAGGTCCGAAAACCACAGCACTGAAAATCAGTTCTCCACCTAAAAACACTCAAAAACAGGCTATTTCTGGATCATGTCAGCTGCTCCACTGAGCATCTGCGCTGAATGTCAACTGCTCCTCCTTGTACCTGCGCTGAAGGTCAAAACTGATGAAGGCTACCTGCGCTGGGCGAGATTGGCCAAGTGGCACAGTCATTATGCAAGGTGTCAACTGCCCAGGAAGCTTCCAAACTGACACTTGGGTCAAGGAATTCGCCTAGTGATGAGTAAGAGGGTCTTGATCTCCAAGTGGAAGCAAGATTCTCCAAGTGGACTCAAGAATTGAAGATTAACTAAAGTGGGAGAGGACACTAGTCAGCTTTATGCCAGTCTCAAGATGACTCATCCTTTCTCCAAAACCCTATATATAGATCTCTCTCATGAGGTCTAGGGAGGCTGGAATTTTGTTCAAGTAAGGAAGTGCTGTTGGTTTGAGTATAGAACTATTGGGTGTTTTGCTTGAGGGAGGTGAAGAGGAGATTTCTTTCAGCTGGGAGGTGTTGCTGGATTGGGCCTACTGTGGTTGTAACTCTCTCAGAACTTTACTTCTATTATCAATAAAGTATTTGAGGTTCTTCTATATGCATGTGTCTTTATGATGAATAGATGCTTGTATATTTGGTTCATGCTAATCCTATAATCGATTATGGATGTATGCTTCTTGTAGTTTCCTTTTCTTGTGCTTTTACAGGATCTGTGTGCAGCTGGGCCGGTGAAAGAACAAGGAGCTAGGAGCAAGCGGCAAGGAGTGAAGACTGGATCGACTATTAGCGCAAGATAACGGTTAGTAGATCATCCTTTTCTTCCCTCTCTCATCTCATAAAGAAGAAACTTTGAATAGCTTTGCATTCAGTTGTTGCTGAAGTACTATCACCTTCAGAGTGGAATAGAGGCATTCTGCATTAGATACTTTTCCCCCCAACAGTCCTTAAAATTGCATCTTGTCTTATTTCATCTAGCTCATTCAGCTGCTCCATTCTGTGCTTTTGGGCTTCTGATAGATTCATCCCCAACTGAACTGCCATCTTGAAGGTCTTGACTTGAAACTCAATGGGGAGCAAGACTTCTTTCCCATAAACAAGTTCATAGGGAGAATGTCCTGTTGTGTTCCTCCATGTAGTTCTATAGGCCCATAAGGCTTCAGGAAGCCTTTCTGCCCAATCTCTTCTGTGGAGATGAAAATTTTTGGTGATGATGCTCTCAAGAACTTTATTTGTAGATTCCACTTGACCATTTGCTTGCGGATGGTACGGAGTAGATTTTCTATGCTTGATTTTGTATTCTTCCATCAGCTTCTCCATCAAGTTAGATGTAAATTGACTTCCCTGATCTGTCACAATTTCTCTTGGGACACCAAAACGAGTAAAAATATCCTCAAAAAGAAATTGAACAACTGAATTTTCAGTGGCAGAAGGCAATGCCTTGGCTTCTACCCATTTAGTAACATAATCAGTGCAAACCAATATATACTTCTTTTGTTTAGATGGTGGATTAATGGGTCCAATGAAATCTAAAGCCCATTTTTAAAAAGGGTTCGATGAGTACTTGTGGCTGTAATGGCATTTTATTTGAAAGAGTTGGTCTCCCAACTCTTTGGCAGCTGTCACACCTTCTAACATATTGTTTTGCATCTTTGAAGAGAGAAGGCCAATAATATCCTAAAGAAAGGATTTTATAGGCTGTCCTCTTGTCAGCAAAGTGTCCACCGCATGGTTCATCATGACATGCCTTAAGGATGTCAGGCATTTCATCTTCCCGAACACATCTTCTGATCACACAATCTAGCCCTGTTTTAAACAATTCATTAGAAATCCATGAATACTTTGAACTCTCCTGAATGATTTTCCTTTTCTCATTAGGAAATAAGTGTGGAGGTAGCTTCCCTGTAACCAAATAGTTAGCAATATCTGCATACCAAGGAGTTTTAGTAGTTACTGCAAACAAATATTCATCTGGAAACTTATCCTCTACGGGAGAATCTTCGTTAGTATTTTGGATTCTATACAAGAAATCAGCTACTGTATTTTGTTTCCCTGGTCTATCTAACACAGTAATATTGAATTCTTGTAAAAGTAAAATCCATCTTGTAACTCTGCCATTAGTAACAGGTTTGTTCATGAGATATCTAATTGCAGAATGATCAGTATGGACAAAAGTTTCATATCCAGTTATATAGTGTCTAAACTTGTTGATTGCATGAACAACGGCTAAGAACTCTTTTTCAGTCACAGTATAATTTAACTCAGTAGGAGTCAAATTTTTACTGGTGTAGTAAATGGCATAAGTAACTAAATCCTTTTGACCCAACACAGCTCCTAGAGCTGTATCTGATGCATCTGTAGAAATATGGAAAGGAAGTTTCCAATCTGGCCCTCTCAAAATGGGTGCTTCAGATATTCTTGTTTTCAAAGTTTCAAATGCAGATTGACAGTCAGGATCCCACTTGAATTCACAGTATTTTGTAAGTAATTTGAAGAGTGGAGATTCTTTTTTGGTGAAGTTTTCAATAAACCTTCTATAATATCCAGTAAATCCAAGAAAACTTCTAACATCTTTTTAACAATTTGGAATAGGTAACTTGGAGATGACTTCAAATTTTGATCTATCAACTTTAATCCCATCTCCCGAAATATGATGTCCTAAAACAATCCCTTCAGTAAACATCATAAAACATTTTTCATGACTTAATGAAAGATTTGTTTCTTTACATCTTAAAAGAACTTTTTCCAAATTTTCTAATGCCTCTTCAAATGAATTACCATAAACTGTAAAATCATCCATATAGACCTCTACAAATTCATGAATTAGATCAGAAAAGATTCCCAGTACTGCCCTTTGGAATGTTGCGGGTGCATTACATAATCCAAAAGGAAGTACTCGGTAAGCAAAAGTTCCCCATGGACATGTAAATGTGGTCTTGTCCTGATCTTCAGGTGTTACCTGAATCTGATTGTAACCACTAAAACCATCCAAGAATGAGAAATACTTTTTACCTGCTAAAGTATCTAATACTTGATTAATAAAGGGTAAAGGAAAGTGATCCTTCAAGGTTGCTTTGTTCAATTCCCTGTAATCAATGCAAACCCTCCATTTACCATTCTTTTTAGGTACTATAACCAAAGGAGAAACCCACCGACTATCTGAAATGGGGTAAATGAAGTTTACATTAAGTAACTTTTGGAGCTCTTCTTTCACTATCTCCCTAAGGTTTGGATTCATCCTTCTTTGAGGTTGTCTGATTGGTCTACTGTTTTCCTCAATGTAGATGTGATGAATACAAGTCTTAGGGTCAATACCTTTCATATCAGTATACTCCCATGCAAATGCAGTAGAATGTTTTTGTAAGATTTTGGTTAGCTCCTCCTGTTGTGATTTTTCCAAGTTTTTGTTGATATTCAATGTTTTTCCTGGAAAAATCTCAATGGTAGAACTACCAAACTCTTCCATAGAGAAAAGAGACATTTGTCTAGATGATAGATACTCAATGTCAGAATCCAACTGAAATTGTGTGTGGTCATATTCTGAAGATGGTTCAAAGTTTTCTAATGTGTTCAGAATTTGACTATCTTCACTAATCTCAGAAATGGTAAAGATAGGTTGTATAGTATCTTCATCATCAACCTACTCATTATCTCCTATTTCTGTTATTGCTTTTGCTAGAGGATACAGATTGAACTTCTTTGTCGAATTACCATCAGAAATATACATATCCCCAGACCTACAACTTATGAAAGCATCAACTGTGGCTAGCCAAGGTCTCCCTAAAATAAGAGGATGTCCTCTTAGATTACTCTTGGGAGTTAAAATCATGAAATCTACTGGATATTCCCAAGAGTCTAAGGAGACTGGAATGTCTTCTAATACACCATCTGGTTTAATAATTGATCAATCTGCAAGTTGCAATAAAGTAGGTGTAAAAAGAAGATTAGGAAGTTTTAACTGTTCCATAGTCTGTCTACTCATGATGTTGATAGCAGCCCCTAAATCAATCAAAGTATTTGGTATTTCTACCCCATTGATATGTGTTTTGACAATTGGACTACCGGGATCTACATATTTCTGCATAGTAATTTTTCCCATCATGATATCTGCAATTTTCCCTACCAGGTGGATTCTTCTGGTATCTCTTGGTTTCCTTCCTGGCCTTTTAAGACTCAACTCCTTTATTGTTTTTGCTAGAATAGGAATTTATTTAATGGCTTGTAACAAGGGAATCTTGATACATACATTCTTCAATTCATCTAGAAAGTTATAGTCAGGCCACCAAATTTGTTTTTCCACCCCTTTATCAATTTGTAATCTTTCGGGAAAAGGAGGTGTGGATAATGGTGCAGGTTGCTCAACTATGGGAGTTGTGGGGGTTAATTCTTTTTCTTTTTCTTTTTGAGTGTTTGGGTTTTGAAGAGATGCTTCAGAACCCTTATTGGCTTCAAGAGACTCTTCCTCAAAAATGCTTTGCTTTTGAGCATTTATAGAAGGCTTATCTAGAACTCTACCTGATCTGAGTTGTACTTCATTGATAGGAACAAGCATATAGGTAGGAAATTGTTGACCTTCCATCATGTAAGCATTTTGAGGGTTTTTATTATTGGGGTTTGGCAATGGCTGAGAAGGAAGTTGATTTGACTTCTGTTGGAATGGAAGCAAGAGTTGAGAATTTGGATTCTGTTGAGAAGTTTGTTGTTGTTGTGGAAATGGCAATGATAGTTGTGGATTTTGATTTGGAAGTTGTGGAGCTTGTTGGTTTTGAAAAGATGGAGGATATTGGTAAAATTGAGCAAATCTCCCATAAGGATTTTGCATACCTTGTACCCATGATTGAAAAGGATTTTGAGGTTGGGACCAAGGTTGTTACCAAGGATTCCAATTTGGTGAGGGTTGAAAATTCATAGAGTTGTTAAACCCTTGATTTTGTTGCCCCTGCCAAGGTCTCCTTGCAACAAAACAGAGAGATTCGATTGTATTTGGATCTTCTTGTAAGACAGCTTTGAGCCCAGGAATTGAAGGACAATCCTTGGTCTCATGATTCTCTGAACAAATTACACATGTTTCTACAAATTTTGCATCCAAGGGACATTCCCTTAGAGCATGTTTCTTCCTACACTTTGGGCAAAAGATGGCCAAAGCCTCAGCTTCTGCTTTCTGCTTATTGTGAATCTTAAGGGTATCCAGTTGCTTACTAAGACTCCCTAAGATGTCAGTTTTGAATTCATCAAGCATGTTTCCAATCTCAGCCCTACTTACTGATCCAGTTGCAAATTTATTTGCTCTGATGAGAGAAGGATCTCTAGGCCCTTTTTGAGTTTTAGATTTCCCTCTTGAGAGATGGACACATAGCTCTGCTATATTATTGAGTGAAAGTTGAGATATATCTCCCTTCCCCATCATGTTTAAAATGTCTATCCATTCATCTCTAATGGCTTTTAATAGAAGGGCTTTCAAGGTCTCCTCATCTAAGTTACTCATTTTTTCTCTTTTCAGGTTGTATTGAAATCTTTCAAGTAAATCCTCCAAGTTTTCATCTTCTCTTTGCATCATTTTGAATACCTCATCCTTGTGATTGGTGGGCATACAATAGTCCAGGTACCTATCCAAAAATGTTTGTTCCATATCATTCCAAGACCTAATGGATTGAGTGAGTAATCCCATGAACCATTTCAAGGCTGCCCCTTTCAATGTTGAAGGAAACAGTTTGAGGTTTTGAGAGTCTTCCAGATAATCATAAGTTCGACACATGACTTCAAACTCAAATAGAAATGTTTCAGGGCCCTCATTCCTTAACCCATGGAAGTTTGGGAGGACAGATGGTGAGATGTTTTTCATGGTGGCTCGGGAGTCCTCATCGACTATAGGAAATCCGAATGAGTTATATCCATCCCTATTTCCCCCAATGTTATCTCTACCTCCTCCATTGTTTCCTCCTCCTCTTCCTCCTCCTCTTCCTCTACCTCTACCAAATCCAGTTGCTCCTTCCTCTGTCATGGTAGTTTCCCTGGAGACTTCAGAGTCTTCTGGTTCTTCTACTAAGGGTGAACGAGAAGGAATTTCTCCCTCTTCTTCTTCAGATGACTCTACTTCTTCAATTACAATTTGTCTCTCTGTAGAAGGAAGGAAAGGATCTCTTTCTAATTCAGATTCGATGGAAGGTATGGGAGAGTCGACTCCTGCCTCTTGAATTCCAGGAATCCTAGGGCTAGGAGTGGAAGTTGGAGATGATGGAGGTGTCTCTTGTCTATTCCTTGAAGTAGATGGACTTGTAAAAATCGAACTCTTAGCTCTAGCTAAAAACCTTCCCCTAGAATCTCTTGCTCTATGCATGTCATTTTTTTTTCTTCAAGTCGGGGTAATAATTCCCTTTCTGATCTTCCAGGTCACTCTAGGTGCAAGAAGAGAGCATACTCAAGAAACTATTAAACCAATCAATTTCTCTTTTCTGATCCTCCAGATCACATTAAGTGCAAGAGGAGAGCATACTTTGAGAGGTTATCAATTTTCCTTCCTTGAAATTTTCTTGTTTTTTTTTTTTTAAGAATTTGGCTACCTAATTTCACTTCCCCGGCAACGGCGCCAAAATGTTTGGTCAATTTAGTGTGATCTAAATTGCTATTTATAATGTCAACCCGGGGTTCGTAAATTGACGAAGTGAAGTGTATTGTATGTACTTAGATAACCATTTCCTTAGTCTTTTGTCGTTTTTAGTTTTTTTAAGTTTGTTTTTGAATTTATCTTTCCCTAATGTGAGATGATGAAAAGGTGATAAAGCAAATGAAATGTGGATGATTATGGTGATCTCTAAGTGGTTTTCAAAACTTAAAAGAAAGAAAGCTTTAAAATGACTGAAATGAAATCAATTCTTCAAAATAAATAAAGACATCAAACAATGAACTATGACATCGGCCCAGTATCTTTGTTGCTGATTGAAAATGAAAGTGAAATCTACACTAAATGAAAAGTAAGAACAACTAATCCACACTATTTTAACTCTTCAAATCAATCTTCCTTGTGAAAAGATATCATGAAATGTTAAGCAATGTGAAATCTAAAAGAAGTTAAACTGCATAAAAGAAGCTAATCACACTACTTTAACTTTCTTGACCTTCTGCCTTTCAGCTTAATGTACCCTGTGAGAAACAGTCATGAACAAGTCAAGCAATGTGAGATCTAAAGCAAACTAAATCAAGCTATAGTAAGTGATATTCTGGTTCCTAATAAAGTTATTTGATTATAGAAAGGAACCGTTAGTAGATGAATAGCATGATATCTAAAAACAGAAAATAAATGTACTACTCAAGGAAATGACAGTACTTGAAAATCAAACTTCAGAAAACAAGAGTCAGCTACAAAGATAAGATGATCTCGTATGCCAATAGTTATAAAAAGAAAAGGTGAAAAATTGCCCCGGGCTGCCTAAGAACACCTGCAAAAACACTGATCAGTTGTAACCATAAAAGAGCAGCAACGAAAATGTAAATCAACAGAAATCAAAAGCTTTGTTATGTACAACTAATATACATGTTGAAATAAAACGCAGAATTTAAATGACAACTGTACAGCTAATATACATGAACAGAAATAAAGCAATGCAAAAGTGAAAAGACAACTATACAAGGTCTCAGTAAGCAGGGGCCCTCTGCCACTTCAACCAATTCAATGAACAGCTACATGCGGAAGTTTAAACTAGTCTTCTCATATATTAAACAGCAACATAAAAGTGCAATGGGGAAATACAACAGTCTTCAAATTACATTAACAACGATTAACTTGTACAACGTTCATGGACGCATTATTTATAAGGAAAGAGAGCTAAAACAAATTAACTAAATCTACGCTATTAACCACGCTGCCAGAGACACGTGAATCCTCCTCAGCCCAGATCTAGGTAACTGTCATCATGTTTATTAAATCCGAGAGGTATGGTTGTTGGATTTGCACTGCCAGGATGTCTTCGTGGCTAAGGATTGTGCCACGTAGCTTCACATGCTAAAAAACAGAGCTACGCAGAGCCGTGCCACCGCTGGACACTTCCGTTGACCATCCTTTGCCCCTTGTTTGACTGCGGGCTTTTATGGTCGTGTTGGATGATCTAGAGGGATACGATCCATGTCCTTGACTCCTGTAACTTGCCCATGTGGCTCATTTCTTGAGACGCCACCTGTAGCATGGTATTTGACAAAACAGCTGCGGAATCCTGTGCTGGCTGCAGAAACCTGGGTCAGCTGCGGAAACCTGTATCGGCTGCGGAAACTGAGAAGCTTCCGCAGCTATCTGAGAAAAATTCTAAACCAAACAACAGTCATCAGCGTAGTTATAAAACCATGTCAAAAGCTCATTTTTAAACTAAAATTCAATGATTTTATCAACTTGGTGGATAAAATGAGTGGAAAAGAAGGCTGAGAGGGTGTATGGGAAGGTGCAGGTTCAAGGCTCAACAATTACATCATTTATAAACGCTTTTGAATCCTTAAAGAAGCTAAAAGGCTTATATGACTCACACTTTGAGCTTGAAGTAGTCCAATTAATGATCAAACTGTTCAATATAGAATTAAAATATGATGATCCCCTCGCCTTAGCCTATGAAATAAGAGCCATTATGCATGATATAGAAGCTACTAGAGTTAAAATATATGTTTCTCTCACAACTTTTGTTTATAGGTTTTAACCCCGTACAAAAATTACCTGCATACGAATTCTAAAACACAGAAAATAAACAATGCGAGAGCATAACACATAAAACACATACACAGAGATTTTCCCCTAGATCCCAAAACCGAGACTACCAGCTTGATTTTTCATTATGTTCCTTTTAATGTTATAATACATATTTATGCATGCCAAAGCATCCAATACCATGGACCGAAAACCATCGCATCCAAAACCATCGCGTCCAAAAACATGTGTGAAAATCATGCACAAAACCATAGGTGGGTCCCCCCAACCTAACATAGGTTCCAAAACCAAAATTTTCCGAGGCACTACCCCGGACCCCATAGAGTGGGGTTACTTGCACCCCTCAAACCCCCTATGACACCCCCGCAACGCAATCGGTGCAACGAAGGGGGGGCTCTGCCCCCCTTCTTATCCCCCGGTTAACTACGTGGGCTAGTTGTGGAAAGAATATAACACAACCCAACATTCTCCCACTTGTTGTTTTCTTTCCACAAGGGGGGGCACAAGAGAGCTTAGTCATTTATCTAGCCCTGCAATGCCCATTGTTTCTCTACACCAAGAGAACTTCTCAGAGCTCACAGATTTTTCAATGCATCTGTAGTACTCTTCAAAGTGTTCACCTTTACCAGCAACACCTTTTTGTCTTCTATCATATCCCTCACAAAGTGATACTGAACATCAATGTGCTTTGTCTTTGAATGATATGCAGGGTTCTTTGCCAAGAAAATTGCACTTTGGCTGTCATAGTCTATCCTTATAGCTCCCTGTACTAACCCCATACTTGAACACAATCTCTGCAACCAAACTGCTTCCTTGCTTGCATGAGTGGCTGCCATGTATTCTACCTATGTAGTTGATAGTGCCACTACAGATTGTTTCTTACTCATCTAACTCACTGAACCTCTAAATAGGTTAACCACATACCCACTTGTAGATCTTCTCTGATCCAGATCTCCAGCCCAATCTGCATCAACAAAGCCACGAATATCCAACACTCTATCCAATCTTGGTCTTCCTTGGTAGCACAAACTATAATCACTAGTGCCACGCAAATACCTGAAAACCCGCTTCACTGCTGTCCAATGCTCCTTTCCTGGTTTTGACATAAACCTGCTCAATACTCCCACTGCATGTGCAATGTCTGGTCTAGTACAGACCATTGCATACATCAGGCTACCGACTGCACTTGCATATGGAACACGGGACATGTCCTCTTCCTCTTCTTGTGTCTTGGGACACTGTTCAACAGATAACTTTACACCTACAGGAATAGGAAACTTCACCGGTTTACTATCATGCATATTAAATCTCTGCAATATTGTCTCGACATACTTCCTCTAGTTTAATCAGAGCTTCCTCTTTGCCCAATCTCTTTTACTTTCCATGCCCAAAATATAGCTTGCAGCACCAAGATATTTCATGTTGAATTTGGAGGACAATTGAGTCTTCAAATCCTGGATAAATTCTTTGTCATTTCCAACCAGCAACATATCATCCGCATACAAGAACAAATAAATAACACGGTCACCAATTAATTTAAAATACGCACAGTGATATGCTTTGCTTCTGGTGAAGCCAAGTCCTCATATAAATGTATCAAATTTATGATACCACATCCTTGGTGATTGTTTTAACCCATACAGAGACTTCTTTAACTTGCATACTAGTGCTTTCTTACCCTTTACAGTAAAGCCTTCAGGTTGCTTCATGTAGATCTCCTCTTCCAGATCCCCATGAAGAAATGTTGTCTTCACATCCATCTATTCTACGTCAAAATCAAAAGCAACAGAAATAGATAAAAGTAATCTAATAGAAGTTACCTTGGCAACAGGAGAAAATTTATCACCAAAATCAATTCCCCGCACCTGGGAATAACCTTTTGCTACCAACTGAGCTTCGTATTTCTCCACCTTTCCTTCTGCATTTGTCTTCTTCTTGAACACCCATTTGCTACCAATGGGTTTCCTTCTAGCCAACAACTCCACCAGATCTCAAGCCTCATTTTTGTGCAAATATGCCATTTCATCAACCATGACCTCTTTCCAGAGTTTTCCATCCTTTGAATCTACTGCTTCCTTCACAGTTCTGGGATCATCATTAGTAATACATATAGAAAAATTTGAACAGAAAGTAGATGGACTATAACTTTCTAACTGCCTTCTTTCTCGAACTAATCTTCTCACACCCAGTGTTTGTGGCTCTTCGTCTTCTCATTCCTCCTCTACTATAGAGTCTGATTCTTCCTCCTTTAGCTCAAACTCTATCTTCTCATGTTCTGTTGGTTAGACTTCATGTTTAATAACATCTTTCACCTCTCTGAACTCCATTTTGCTGAGGTGTATATGGAGTAGTATTCTACCGTCCTATACCACACTTCTTACAAAATTCTTCAAATTCCTTACTGCAAAACTCTCCACCGTTATCTATCCTCAACACCTTTATCTTCTTCTTTGTCTAGTTTTCCACCAGATCCTTGAATTCTTTAAACCTGTCATAGACTTTATATTTCTTCTTAAGGAAATATATCCATGTATTCCTTGAGAAGTCATCTATAAATGATACATATAACACAAACTTACCCAGTGATGGAACCTTCACAGGTCCAAACACATCACTATGCACAAGCTCTAATATACATTTCGCCCTCTTACCACCAGAGGGGAAACTCATTCGATTATGCTTCCCTTATACACAATTTTCACAGAAGTCGAAATCAAAAGAGCTATTACTCATACCTTATACCATACCTTTACCATGAAGTATTTGAAGGCCCTTCTCTCCAATATGTCCAAGCCTTTGATGCCACAACATGGTATTTTCTCCAGAGACCACTAGATTTTCTGCTCAAATTTCAAGAACCATAGAACTATTGCACCCATCAACAACAGTGCTACCTTGCAGCTTGTATAGAGTTCCAATCCGAACTCCTCGCATCAATACCAGTGCTCCCTGAACCATCTTGCAGGTATCCTTCTCGAACATTGTTTTTACACCTGCATCATCCAGCTTGCTTATAGAAATCAGATTTCTGGCTAATGCAGGAATATGCAGAACACCCGGAAGTGTTCTAACCCTTCCACCTTGCAATTTCAACTTTACTTTTCCGTGACCAACGATTCTCGCCTTCCTGTCATTCCCTAAGAAGACATTACCACCATCATATTTCTCATACTTTCAAAACTACTCTCTATGGGGAGTGAAGTGAAAGGATGCACCTGAGTCAATCAACCATGCCTCGTGATCTACATGTATACTTGAGGAAGCCAAGTACACATCCCCACCTTCATCTGAGGTGGTTTTCGCCTTTGCAGAAGGAGCATCATCAGATCCATTTCCTTTGTCAAGAGCTTTAGATTTACAGTCCCTTTTGTAGTGCCCTTCCTTTCCGCATTTCCAACACACCACCTTTACAGGTTTTCTTGGAAATTTAGATGTCCCTCTAGATTTAGACCTCCCACTCGATGACTTATTTTTGTTTCTGTTCTAGGACCGTCCTCGTACAAACAAGGCATCACCATTCTAGCTCTCCATATTTTTCCGTCTCATTTCCTCCGTCGGCAAGGATGAGACTATTTCATTAAACTGCAAGGCAGTTGCAATGCTACCTATTGCAATAACCAGTCTATCCCACGAATTTGTTAGAAAACACAACAAACTAATGCACTTATCTTCATCTGAAATTTTGATATCAATAGACGATAACTAACTTACCACAGTATTAAACGCATTCAGATGCTCTGTCACCAAGTCTCCATCTTTCATCCTCAGGTTATACAGCGTTTTCTGTAGGAACAATTTATTCACCAAAGACTTAGATTGGTACAAAATCCCTAACTTGTCCCACAAAGCCTTCGTCGTAGCTTCCCCTGATACATTCAGCAAAATATTGAATCTGAGACACACAATCATATTGTGCTCTTTGCCTTCCGATCCAACTTCTTCCATTCTTCAATAGACACTCCCATTGGTTTAGTACCTAGATCTACCGCGATCTGCTGATCTTTATTCACCAACAGATCCTCCATCTTGAGTTTCCACAACTCAAAACTTTGACCATTAAATTTCTCGATCTCTATCTTTCCACTGCTCGCTATGTTCTTTCACCACCAGAATCGATCTCGCAGATCTCCCACTAAACAGGGTTTACCACAGGCCCGAGTGAAACCCCTCAGCAACAAAGGCGTCCCCTTGAAGCCAAAACAACTCTGATACCAAATGTAGGTTTTAACCCCGTACAAAAATTACCTGCATACGAATTCTAAAACATAGAAAATAAACAATGCGAGAGCATAACACATTAAACACATATACATAGAGATTTTCCCCTGGATCCCAAAACCATGACTACCAACTTGATTTTTCATTATGTTCCTTTCAATGTTATAATACATATTTATACATGTCGAAGCATCAAATACCATGGACCGAAAACCATCGCGTCCAAAACCATGGACCAAAAACCATTGAGTCCAAAAACATGTGCAAAAATCATGCACAAAACCATAGGTGGGTGTGCCCAACCTAACATAGGTTCCAAAACCAAATTTTTTTGGGGCGCTACCCCGGACCCCATAGAGTGGGGTTACCTGCACCCCTCAAACCCCCTGTGACACCCCCGCTACGCAATCGATGCAACGAAGGGGGGGCTTCGCCACCCCTCTAACCCCCTAGTTAACTACGTGGGCTAATCGTGGAAAGAATATAACACAACCCAACATCGTCAAGACTCTATATCCCACTTATTCTGATTATCTTGAGTCATTACAAGCAAGTGGTAAACTTAAGGATATTTCCTTTGACTCTCTTGTGGAGAAGTTTGTTGAAAGAGAGAAAGATTTTGGGAAGAAGAATATAGTTGCTCATTCTTCTGAAGAAGCTTTGTGCCTTGCAAAGAAATAAAATAATTAGGCACAATATTCTTTTAGAGGAAGAGGTGGTAGAAGAGGACTTGGAAGGAAGAATAATAGAGGCAGGGGGGTAGAAATTACCAAGGAGGAAGACTTGATCTTCATTGTGTATGGTGAAAAAGAAATGGACATGATGCTTTAAAATTCAAGCTCTCTTGGTATGTGAGAGAAAGGAAAATCACCAGATCCAAGAATATGCTCATTATATTGTGGCACATTGCAATATTGGAGTAACTGAAAACTTGTTTAATGCCTCACTTGCTTCATTGAAAGATGCATGGCGTTGGTATCTAATTGATCATGTCTATCATAGTTCATTTAATGTCAACCCGGGAAGTTAAACTTAGAAGTACTTATCTAAAATATATAGATCTAGAAAGATTTCTAATTTGTCCAAGATATTTTGGTTCTTTTACAAGAACACATTCATCAAGATCTCTTCCAACAACTAAAAATAAATAAATCTAACATTCGTCAAGATTCTAAGGTTCTCTTACAGGAACACATGAATTTTAGGATCTCCTCCAATATTAGAACATCTAACAAAAACTTAGAAGTTGAAATGAAACAAACCTAAATCTAATAAGTGTATAAGGTCTTATGGTTCTCTTACAAGAACACTTTCAAATAAGACTTCTTTCCAATATTAGAACATCTAACAAAACTTAAAAACTGAAATGAAACAAAAACATAAATTAAATTATACTTAAAATAAGTATGCAAGTGAGGCCATGTGGGCCCTCCATAACTCCACAAGCACACCACTTCAAAGGAGACTCAGATGTAGAGGCAAAATCAAACACTACAACAAAACCAACGATTTGCGCCAGATTTTAGTGCATTTTTTTTGTAATTGTGATGAGCAACCTGGCGCTAAATCTGGCTCTATTGTACAATTTTTAAAGCGTCCTTTTTTGCACCCGATTTTGCATCCTTTTTCACGCTAGATTTTGCATCATTTTTTACACCAAACTATGCATCATTTATTGCGTCAAATTTTAAACCAAGATTTGCATCTTATTTTATGACAGGTTTTGCTTCTAGTTTTGTGTCATTTTTTGCATCTATTTTTCATTCTCTTTTGCTTCCTATTTTGTGTCATTCTTTGCTTCCATTTTTGCACCATCATTTGCATCAAGTTTACACTGTATTTTGAATCCAATTTAACGTCTTTTTATGCATCCATTTTGTGTCATTTTTTGCATATAATCTTACGCCAGGTTTTGTATCTATTCTTACACTAGTTTTTGCTTCTATTTTTGCACCAGCTTTGGTGCCTATCTTTGCACCATGTGTTGAATTTGATTTAGCACCAAATTTTGCATCCATTTTTGTGCCCATTTTTGCATCTTTTTTTGGACCATTTTTTACATCCACATTTACGTTTGATTTGTCTCCATTTTTCCCATCTCATTTTGCACCATATTTTGCGTCATTTGTTTCATCCAATTTTGCATCATTTTTAACACCATCTCTTGCATCTAATGTTACATCATTTTGAGCATCCAAATTTGCATTTATATTTGCATCTTATGTTGAGTCATGTGTTGTGTCCACCTTTGCATCTTATTTTGTGTCTAATGGTACATTCAATGTAGAGCCATTTTTTACGTCTAATTTTGTATTTGTTTTTGCACCAAGTTTTGCATCCAATTTTAAGCTATTTTATGCCCCTTTTTGCACCATTTTTTGTCTACTTGTGTCCAATGTTGCACCATTATTTACACCGACTTTTTCATCCAATTTTGCATTTCTTTGGTGTCTAGTTTTACATCGTTTTCACCATCCAAATTTGCATCTTCTTTTGCCTCCTTTTGTGTCCACATTTGCATATAATTTTGTGTCTGAGTTCGAGCCTAAATTTGCATGTGATTAGGAATCATTTTTTACATCCAATATGGCATCCTTGGTTTCACCTTTTTTCAGCCCCATTTTGCATCTTGTTTTATGTCTTTTCTTACATCTTTTTTTTTCCTTTTTTGCACCCAAGTTTGCATCCCAAATTTACACCATTATTTGCATCATCATTTGGCATATTAATTTGTAACGTTTTTTGCTTGTTTTTAACGCTTAACTTTGCATCTTATTTTACATCTAGTTGTTGTCTTTTTTTGCATCTAATTTGGTGCCCATTTATGTGTCCTTGTTTTTGCCCAATTTGATATCCTTTTGTATGCCATGTTTTGTTCCCTTCTTTGTGTCAACTATTGCACAATTTTTCACTTCTAATTTAAAACACTTTGTATGTCAATTGTTTGCATTTTGTATTAATTCCTAGTTTAACATCCAATTTTACTTTCAATTTTGCATCCATGGTTACATCCGCATTTGACTTCTTATATAGAGTATATTTTTCTTTACATATATGACCCCCTTTATAGATTCATAGTGAAATATATGATAGTTTCTAAATATCATTAAAGCAGATATCACAATTCAAAATCATTTGTAAAGAAATTTAAGAGAAATTGACAACATCCATCCAAAAAAATAACAATGTGCCATTAACAATTTTCAAAACATGTATAAAATAGCAACATAATACTAATAAAATCAATATTATTTTTAATCAAAACAACTAAAATTCAAATATGATTAACAAATCAAAATATTTCATGAATATCGTTATTCTACGATAAATTAACAACATACATAAATCAAACTCATCGTATGATTACAAAATCAAAATGTCTCATTGATATAGGGTAAATTCACAACACCCATCTAAACATAACAATGTCATTCTACACAATAATTTCTTCATAAAAAAACAATGCATGTGCATGCCTAGCTACCACCACCAAGATCATCCTCATAATCATCTTGACCATCCTCATTACTCTGATCCACATCATCACCAACACCGCAACTATCATCATCATCTCCTCCTTCACCACCATCATCCTCATCCTCATCCTCATCATCTCTTGATATATGTTGAACATAATTTGGATCATCGTCTTGGCAACCATTACCTATAGCATTCTGAAAAAAAAAAATCAATATTACATGTTAGTATTAATTACATAACACAACGCATGTTTTTGTTATACAATGTTAACCATAAAATGAGGTAAGATATAATATCTAATAGTACTAAAAAATAAAATGAAAATATGGTTTAAAAGTATATTGGAAATCCAACTAAGATTACATACCATAGAGTCCATCCAAACAACAAATTCAACCCATCAACACAAATATAACTTGTTAAGTTGAATTTATGGAATTAATTAACACAAATATATTAAACTACATGCAAAAGTTTGGTACACTTGCCTACCAAACTACTACCCTAAATTTTCCTATCAAGAACCTATGCCTTTGAAGTTTGGTACACTTGGGCTCCTCCCAACACTGTTGTTTTTATCTTCTAAATTTTTTGCACTTGGAGTACTTCCAAGTCATCCAACATCTTCTTCAAAGGAAAATCAATAGCAAAATGATTCTGATAATAAAGGAAACAAACAACATTCTTAACACTAGATTTGGGCAATTTCAATTGCTTCATTGTCATCACATACTCTTCTTTTGCACCATCCATCTACATATAGGTATGGGCAAAGAATCTACTCGAAGTCTCAAAGACTCAATCTACTTTACTACCTCAGCCTACTTTTGTCAACCTGCTTAACTTGCCACCGAAGCTTGAAGCGCCCTTCTAAGTCATGGTTAAGAGAGGTTGAAGTATTCAACTTTTGTGCAAAAATGTAGTCTTGATTGCTTGATTAAAAAAGGAACAAAGTTTTTGTTCCAACCTTTAAGTCACTCTTGTGGTTGATTTTGTCCCCAAACCTACTAATTTGCCTCAAGTTTGGTCAAACATAATGAACATTTGCACTGCTTTGATACGATTTGTCATGAACCTACAGTTTGCTAGAATTTTTCTACAAGAACCTAAGTTTCCCCAAGCCTGTTTTGACTCTTGAGGTTGTGTGACACTATTTTTACTCAACCACGGTCGGTTGGCCAACATACACCTACAACAACCACACTACACACTTTAACTTGAGGTCTACTCATAACTCTACTGTAAGCTACAATGTATCAAATGCAAATGAATCCAACTTAATCAAATTCATTAAACAATAGGCACATGTCCCACCACAACCTTTAAAACATCCCAACAATACTTAACACTTAACCAACAAAATACATTGCAAGGAACATAACATTCATTCAAGTAAACATATTATAACAACACACAAAGTAGAGGTAGCATCCAAGGCAAGTGCCTTATTGTTATCATATAAAAAATGTCACAGATATATAACAACATAATTGCAACTTTATTCTAGATATACAATGAGTCAAAGAAAGTATTGCCTTAACTACTACCCAATAGACTTTCACAATCCAAACCCTTTAAAAAATTGAAAGATTGCCTCTTGTAATTCTTGTCTTCTTGTTCTTCTCACTCACTTAGTGCAGTTTCACCCTACCATGCCAACCTTGAACTTAGCACGATAATCGAGCTCATTTACACTCTTGGTGAATGATCAATGGATGATGCCTTAGCAACTTTGAGGTGTCCACTACTTATACAAGACTTGGCTCACACTTGCATCCTTCTTTGGCATATTACAAACCTCTCTATGCTTAAGTGGACTCAAGTGTCCACATCACCAACTTCTATGCATAGAGAGGTTTGTAATATGCCTAAGGCACCCAAGCACACATGGCAAGGGTGCACCCAGTAAGCATGTCTAACATATGTGTGCCTATTAGTCTCTACCCCTTCTTTTCCATCCACTATCTGACATCCAATGGTGTTGTGTAGAAGGTGCCCAAGCACAACCAACAAAGTTACACCCAACAAGTGTGTCCAGTTGATGTGTGCCTGACGAATGTGTAGCCAATGGTGCCTAAGGGTGCACCTAGTAAGCATGTCTAACATATGTGTTCCTATTAGTCTCTGCCCCTTCTTGTCCATCCACTATCTGACTTCCAATGCTGTTGTTCTGAAGGTGCCCAAGCACAACCAACAAAGGTACACCCAACAAGTGTGTCCAGTTGATGTGTGCCTGACGAATGTGTGGCCAATGGTGCATTTTCCCACTTCATTCTTGTTCCATCAACTATCAAACATCTTTATCACGTTGGGCCCGAGATGCCACACACCCAACAAATGTGCCCATCACACCCAAGTGTGCTTAGCAATGGTGCACATAAGAAGTTCATCTAGTGGATGTGTGCCAAATGAATGTGAACCCAACTAGTGCATTGTACAATTGTACTCTCGGATGCTTACGCCTTAGGGCACTTCTACCCATCCATTGCAACCCTAAAATAGCAAATCCCCAACTCTTGGAATCTACATGTATCCTAGGATCACAAGTCTATAAAATCTAATCAAGTTCTTTATGCCAATCTTGTTCATCATGCATCATACTTGCAAATCACCAAGTTCCCTTCCGAGCTTCTCTTAGTAGGCCTAACTAATGGGAGCTACACAAATTTGCAACGTGCCAAGTTTGAAAAAGGGCAATAGACATGTCCATGGTGCACCTTGCCATCAACAAGGGTACCTATAAACTAACTATTTTTAGCTATCAACCTTTTGTCATGTCCATCCATGCCAATCAATAACCACAAAGGTTATTGTCTTGTCTTAGTAGCTCAAGTGGTTGGGAGCATAGTTTTTTCTCCTATCCACCCAGGTTCAATTCCAAGGGGCATGTTTCGCCTGTTGTGATAAGGCTAGAAGGTTAGGCACCCTCACTACAAAGGACATCTCAACCCTTGCTAAGTCATAAATTATTGGTATATCCAGTTTTTGCATTGTTGGATATACCATTGGTGTTATAATGGCAGCCAGTAAGTCGAAGGTTGATATGTCATTACATTATGAAACTTTATCGTTTGGATTACAAGATAAAATACGCTACTTATAATTAGTACATCCCACTCAAACTATATGTTATGAAATGCATGTGACGGCTCTACGCCCATCATATGCATGTGAATTCAATGAAGGTTTTGTGAGTTCTGTTTTGTTGTTTTTTTAAATGGAAATGCATTGCACAAATAGTTGTCAACAATAAACAACAACTTTGCATGATAATATAATGTGTTGGAAGCATTTAGGAAGTATGAAAGTATCCCTTTGATTAAGAAGTCAGAATTGGTACCTAGCATCATCTCCACACAAATATGTGAACATTGTTTTTACTAAAATGTAACAGGAGATTTGCATGGGACACCATTAGCAAACATAAATACAAGTACAATCGGAGATATTCTAGAAAGCTTTGCATGGGACACCATTAGCAAACATAAATACAAGTACAATAGGAGTTATTCTAGAAAGCTACGGTGTGTATACCACTGTAAATTAAACAATGAAAACGGCACAACCAGAGTTAGTCTAGATATACACTATTATAAATTAAATAATGCAAATGTTATGTGGAGAGGGTTTTTTGTCTCACAAACAAGTGGGTCTCATACATCATTTTAGTGTCTAGCTAGGCCATGAGCTTGAAATAAATTATAAATATACAACTATCTAACTTTACAGCCAAAGGATGCCTCTTGTGGAAAGATTTCGAAAACCGTGTCCTTGGAAACCCTTCAAATATCAAATCTGGAATTCTCTCCATTTAGAAGATGGTCTAAAGTTAACAATCCTTCATTTTTGGCACATATATCCTCCTAGGCTGATTCACATTCTTCCCCTTTAAACGAAGTGGATCTATCCCATTTCCCTTCTTAATACTCTGAACACCCTTTGGACCTTTCTGACCCAAGTCCTGGATGGGAAAGCTCCAATAAGAAAGGAATAAGTAAAACAGGGCACCCAATCAAGAAAATAGATTGTTAAAGAAGGATACCTCAAACTTCGACCCAAGTCCCGGATGGGAAAGCTCCAATAAGAAAGGAATAAGTAAAACAGAGCACCTAATCAAGAAAATAGATTATTAAAGAAGGATACCTCAAACTTCTTGGAAGGAGCAGATCCTTCCTCTCTCTAGAAATCAAATGAAACAAGATCGAATTGAGCTATTCCATCTCCAAACTTGAGTTTTAATGTCTGGCCAAATGAGACACTTTTAACAGAGGAGAACCTGGTGAAACAAGGAATCAATGGTCCTTCAAGATGTGACTATTGTTTTGTAAACAACGAAACCCCCTTTCCTACGTTCTTCTGTTATAGAAATGAGTCTCCCCTCCTCTATTACAGCATCTTCTAAAGAAGAACTGTTCAGTAACTGGTTTCTTTTATTGCTTGAAGGATTCAAAAACAAGCCAATTATAAAGGTAATTTGGAATATTATTCTCTTTCGAAGATACAACTGATCAAAATGACAAGATATTCAATGAAAATAGGTATATTCCCAATACGTCTAAAGAATCAATGCCAACTTGATTAGAAAAATTCAAAAATTAGGCAGAGTGAATTAAGCCAACAAGAAAAAGGTTGGAAGAATAGTTATGATTTGGCAAATTGGGAAGAGAAAGGGAGGGAAACCAGCACCGAAAAAAGTACATGAATGTAATCCCATTTAAGTAATCTCCTGCAAATTTGATTATATTAATGATTGGATGCGAAGATTTTAACAATGCTCTTTGATGAACATCAAAAGGAGATCCAAGCCATTCATTCATGGCATGGATAATCTTAACAACAAAAGGAAGATTATTTGAAAATTTAACTTGGGACATTGGAGTAGCAACCAACAACTATGTAGAATCCTTGGCATCACTCAAAAGGAATACTTATATTAAAACTTACAAAAGAACACCTCAGAAGATCTAACAGTACTTAGAGACTGACAAGTAGTAGTAGCTTCATAAATGGGAATTTCAAGTTCTTTGAATGTCGAGATAGAAAGAAACATAAACAGATTTAGAGAGACTCTAAGGAAATTCCACGTTTGGGAGGGAAAGCACCTTGTATTGGAAAAAAATATAAACATGTCCGAATTTTCCATGAAAATGAAACACAAAAAACAAGGAGCTGGAAGAGGTGTGGTGTCCTTGCTTCAACATATGACATTATGACTCAGCTAGCAGGCTATATTGGGAACGCTTTCCTTCTCTCCGTGCTTCCTCTGTTCTCAACTCTCTGTGAAGTATTGGCTTCCAGCATTAATTCCTTGCAAGTGAGACCAACAACTATTGAAGTTCTCACTCCTTACAAAGCAACTTCACAAGACCAAATCCCAGATTCAAAAGGCTCTCAACTTCAAGAGACCAAATCCTAGCTTCAAAAGGCTCTCAACTTCAAGAGATGAAATCCCAGCTTCAAGAGGCCTCTGTACAGAGATTATGCAACAGAAAAGTTCCATCGAATAACTCTGTTTTCTTATCCCAATATGCTAGAATCTATGGTCAGCTTTCAAGGAAGTACCTCCCATCATAGTGGAGCGAAGGCTTTGATTCAAGCACTTCTTACTCTACTCCAAATGACACTCCTCTGGAGGATACCCTGTTGGGGGTTCCTGTAAGGCAGACAAAGATATACTTCAACATATTAACAAGTGGTTAATAGTTTTGTCAATCACGGCAAAGAAGTATTGAGAAATTACAAACTATAAGGATGACTGTCTCAGGAAGTCGGTTTCAATGCAGCTGTTTATGTAGCTAAGTGTCACTCTAAGTATGTTTTGCCTCTAAACAAGACTTCACAGTATGTAAACTATCTTTCGTAATATAAACATAAATTGTTCTTGTTTAAAAAATAAAAGAATGAATTCGTGTTCGCTTTTATATCCCATAACACTATAGATGTTGGACCTAGATTTGCTAGCATAATTTTGGCTATACCTTTCATACTTTTTTCCAAATTCGAATCAGTCAACCTATGGTGTTGTTCAAGATCAACATAAAAACAATATCAAATTCCATTAAATATAGCATCGAGATGGGGAGAAAGGGAATACTGTGATTATAAGTAGTAAATAATGAGAACGACCAAATTTTGTTTTATGCATAAGTCATTCCTCATGGAAGTAAAATTCCCAAATTTTGCTTTCCATTCTCTTGTTGTAGTCCTATTCACTAGTCATTCTTGATGGTATTAAGCCTTAGCAATAATAATCAGCACAATTTTGATAAATAAAGATGTTTTCTTCCTTTGTTCTTTATTCTAGTTCCGTTTCTGAATGAAACGAATTCCTATGCATTTCCTATGTTTGTGTGTAAGTGAGTGAAACTTAGATGCAATAAAGCTGTTGAACTTGAGCAACAATGGAATGAAGGAAATTATATTCCAAAGCTTGAAACACAGGACTGAAGCATGGACAAGTGAAAAATACCAAAAAAATCCACCAACAAAGTGATCACTGGAAAGGAAAATATAATTATAGTATCTTTGGAGCCAATCAACCATCCACTGTCAACCTAATCTTCTATATGCTGTATTTGGATTTTCATTACTAATCTCTATGAATAAACTTGGCATAGCATGATCACTACATCTTTTATCCATAACAAAAAAGAAAACTGAGAACTGAGAAATAATGCATAACTTCATATTCAAGGAATAGCTACTTCCTAAAAGAGATTTTGGAAATACAAACAACCTCATTAAACAAAGTGAAGGAAGCATCAGCTGATCCTGAACTCAATTATATGTCTCTATAAAATAGCATTAAGGAAACTGTTTCTATAAAGCATTATGTGCAACTCAGCATGGACAAAGAATCAAGGTTTGACTTAAAATCAGGCAAGACTTAAGACTTAATTCAGGAAAGTTGGGCAAAAGAAAATAACTTGGACAAAACTTTTATTTTCTAGTTGTCAAGTTTTACCTGATTCTTGCCAAGCCCAAGTCAGATCCTAAGATAACTCTCAAGTTTTGTTTGAGTCTGAGTTAGACCCTGAGTTCTGACCAAGTTAAGCTTCAACTCCGTTTGATCTGCTCATATTTAGATCCCAGCAGAGTCAGACTAGCCAAGTTAACTCAGCTGAGTCTGGTAACTATGGATACAATTATCTTTACAAGCTAACGTAGCAATGGCCCAAACGTGATATGAAAAATAAATACAATGTGATAGAGTCATCACATTGTATGTTGGTTAAAAACACAGTAATAGTGAATTCCATGCATGCAGCCATTAGCCGTAAGAGAGAATATGGATGGCTAATTTATTCCTAATTGCTGGCGGGCAAAGACCAATGGAGGGAACAAAGATTGATAGGAAACAAACTTAATTCAAATAATGAGGATTAAGTCAAAGATTATAAAACAAATTGAATGGAAACACTAAAACCCTGTTGAACCCTGTTTTTTAAATTTTATTTGCTGATGATCAAAAATGCCGAAGCTTTTTTACTGAAAGACCAAACTTGACAGCTGAATACTGGAAGACAAAGTTTATGGAAATTTTTTATATTTTAAGCTAGTAGGACAATGTTCTCTGCTAAGGACGATACCCAAGGGCCTAACCAATATTCTCTCGCCAGGCCATAAGACTGGTTTAGGGCGATGTACCTTGCAGATGATGCATCGCCTCTTATGAATCCTAAGTTGTACGAATGGTTGATGAACAGATAAATGCAAATTGGGAGACTGGGGGTTATCCATATAGACATTCTTAGTCTCTATTCTCAATTATCTTTGTGATATCCATATCCACAATCACTGCAATTCTTATTGCTACAGTGGCATGTCCATTAATAGCCCTCTTACTCTTAACACAAGCTTTTAGGAGTATAAAAATGAATTACTTCCACTAAATTTGTAACTTCAAATTTATTAGGCATTTACATTACTAATATGAGAAAGCAACTCTGATTACTATTACGAAAAAGCAACTCCTATCACTAATTTACAAAAGAGGGAAGAAAACC
The DNA here is from genome assembly GCA_031772625.1 of Pinus tabuliformis. Taxonomy (NCBI): domain Eukaryota; kingdom Viridiplantae; phylum Streptophyta; class Pinopsida; order Pinales; family Pinaceae; genus Pinus; species Pinus tabuliformis. The sequence continues at coordinate 659,837,238 of CM062810.1, read as the reverse complement.
TGAACACCTAAACAATGGCAACCAAAATAACACTGACAAAAAAGCCATGTAGAACGTAAAAAGTTGTCCTCCAGTTGTAGAACAGGCAATGGTAACCAAAATAACACAGATACAAAAGCCATGTAAAACATGAAATGTTGTTCTCCAGATGTAGAACATAAAATGCAACCAGTAAGGTAGTGAGTGCAACTAGTAGGTTTATCAGCGCAACCAACAAGTTTATGAGTGCAACAGCAGTTGATGGTTACTTTCCAATGATTTCCAGCATTGAAATGGTTACATCTTCATCTCAAAGTGCTAGCCAAGTCATTAAATCCCCATTGTTCAAAGTAATTATCCTCTTTTGTCACCATACCACCAAATTGACTCTCAGGCCAAGGGAAGAACACACGAATTTAATTGTCACAAAGTGATAAGTTTTGCCAAGAGTCTTGCACTCCCATAAGGGCCCACTTTTTGCATGAGTGGTCATGGAGTCTAGCTCCACCCTAATACACTCAACATGCTGAACATGATGCCTTATATAAGAAACACAAGCCAAGCCGAAATTGCAGACAAAGCAACTCAAGGAGAATGCATCCCCTAGAAGGAGGACCCACCATTCAACAAGTACCTCTAATTTTCTAAGTAGCAAGGTAGGAACAATAGTCAGATGGCAGAAAGGATGCCATGTGGTACAGTGAAGGAAAAGAAGTTGATAGGAAGATCACAAGGTGCACTTTTGCATGTTGGAACATCTATGTGTAGAGCCAAAGACACATCTATATATATACAGAGGATAGTGAGACACATATGTGCAGTGAAGCCTACTATGTCGCAAAGGAACAATGTCTCTATGTCAATGTGACCATTGATGAATGGATGAATAGTGTACAATGTAGTATACAAGAGATGGGAGACTGTAACTGAGAGCAATAACAAGGTCCCTTAAGAACAATAAAGATTTAGAGCGAGAGACTTCCTGTGGCGAGAGTCATGTAAAAAAACCTACAAACTTTGTAACCAGTCATTACATCAGAGGGAACAACACATCAATACTATCATTACTGAGACAATCCATCTTTTATCTGGAACAAAATCATACATATCTTGATGAGAGAACACATTCTTGCAGTCTACAAAATCGATTGAAATGTCTGTTCTGTTTCAAGAATAGAATCAGTTATACCTGAACAAGGGAACATATCCCACTGCCTCCCTGACCCGTGCACTTTCCTTCTCTCCTGCCACCAATAGCTTCAATAACTTCAATCTAACGATGATCTGGTATTGCTAGCCCTTTTTCGTTCCCATCGCGTCCTTTTCTATTTTTGGTAATCCTCCCAAGTCCCCTCCTTCCACCTTTTTTCCTATTCCAAATCAGGGTTTTCCCAGAGCGAATGTTCTATGGTCAGCATATTGAAGATGGAGGAGATCCATAGGTTCCAGTGCTGGCCCTTTTTCGTTCCCACCGCGTTTTTTCTGGTTATCCTCCCAATTCCCCTCCTTCCGCCTTTTTTCCTGTTCGAAATCGAGGTTTTCTGGAGCGAATCGGAGTTTCCTGCCGCGAATGATCTACGAAGTTTTCTGGAGCGAATCGGGGTTTTCATGTGCGAATGATCTATGATCAGCACATCAAACATGGGAGTGAGATCCATAGGTTCCAGCACTGGCTTTTTTTTCATTCTCGCCGCCTCTTTTTCGGGTTATCCTCCCAATTCCCCTCCTTCCGCTTTCTATCCTATTCGAAATCAGGGTTTCCTGGAGCGGATCAGGCTTTTCTAGAGTGAACGGTCTGGTCAACCCATTGAACAAGGAAATGAGGGGCGGATTGGGGTTTTCTGGAGTGAACGCTCTGGTCAGGCCATTGAACATGGAAATGAGGGGCGGATCGGGGTTTTCTGGAGCACAATTACCAGCTAATGAAGAAGCAGTTGAGGCCAGTGAAACTACACCATCCAACCCCTATCCTGTTGCAGTTGAGTAACCAAATGATCCGCCCACTAATTAAGAAGCGGGAGATTTCACACACGCATAAAGATATGGTATCGATGCACTACTACTGGCATCCGAGCATCCAGGTAAGAGTGGTTAACTCTCTCACGCATCCAAGCCTCCTGCTATAGCCGCCTCAGAAAGAACTCTTTCTAAAGTTCATTTGTTAATAATACGTATAAACAATATATATATATATATATATATATATATATATTGTTTTTGTCTATTCTTTTCTTTCTTATTTCATCCTCCCAATTCCGATTCAGTTGTTAATACGTATATAAGACATCCTATTCTGTCTATTCTTTTTGGCTCTATTGGCAAGGTTCAATGCCTTCAATAGAGAAACCCACAACCCCCGGTAACCAGTACTTTGATCTGGGAAGCCTATATCTTAGGAGAACAGAAGATTTACTAGCACTAGTTGAACTTGAGATTTCTCAAAAACTAAAAGGAACAAATAAGGGTTGCTTTGCCAATCCACTCATAACCTAATCCACTTTGGTGATGAAGGGAAACCAACTATAAGATATCAAACACCTTCCCTCATGCACAGTGCATAGAGGCTCTACCCCTGTAAAGGTTTGAACATGTGTTGTTTACATTGTAGTGCCCATAGTTGTACCATTTATACTTTACTCCTGCCTCTTTGGGAGGAATAGATCACTTAGGCATCATTTTAGGATTTATTTATTTATGCAATAATTCTTTTAGTCATTATTGACTTAGGTTGGAAATGCCATAGTGTTTTTTTTCCAATAAGAAAAAAATATTATTTGTGTATTAATATTAATGCAAAGGTGTAATTTAGATCATCTAACATATATTAAATATGCTTCACATGTATGACATGGTAGTATAATATGTTCAACATCTAATGTTCGCTAAATATTGGAATCTCCATAGGATTCAAACAACGCTATGTTCCTAATGTACATTCAAACTAGATAGGCAACTTGATATCCATGTTAAAAACCAGTATATATCCAAAATTCAATAGATATGACCCTAATAATCAAAAGTGTAGATCTGCATGAAAAGTTAAGACTTCAACTCGGGTTCAATCATTATCATAAGAGTGTCACAACAATGGTGGAGAATTTCATAATTGAAAATGCAAATAGCTAACATGAAAAATAGAATGGTTGAAACAATGGAATAAGAAATAAGACTATAACAATTCCATAGATGACTTTAATAAAAATTGTTATCATTGTTGTGTATTGCAGGTGCTAGGAGAGGCCATGGAAACAAATGAATTTATTTCCAATGAAGACACACAACATGATTTAGGGCATCAGGTACTTGAATATTACATTAATTTATGAAATATAATAAAATGAAATTTAGTTCCTGATCCTTGTTTTCCTAAACCTAGTAATTTATATAGTTTATTATTCAAACTTGAAAAAAAATAATGCATGTCGTTGATTCTTTTAGGTGGAAAATGTGTTTTCAAAAAATACAAAGTTGAACCCTTTTACTGTAAAACAACCAAAATATGTACACAAGGGTGGACACCATACTGTTAAAGCACATCGCATGAGAAAGTGGGTGGAAGAAGATATGACAATTGACTCTACAAATACAATAGAAATTGGTGGCAATGAACAAGAGGTTAGTCATGATGATAATACATGGAATGAATACTTTGATACAATTGTTATACTTTGTGGGTGTTATAAATAAGTTCAGTTATAAATTAATGGACGATAGAAGTACATCATATAGTCTAATCTCTAACCTTGGAAAAAATAATGCATGTATCAATTATTTTAGGTTGGCAATGGAATCAGAACAAATGAGGAGTTTAATCATTTTGATAGACCAATACAAATACCTGCATATGGACGTGGCCTACGCCGTACAATTAAATCACGCAAAAAGAAATGGGTGGAAGAGGATATGACAATGGAGTTTGTAAATGAAATAGAAAATCAACACAATGAACAAGAGGTTGGTCATGATGATACTACATGCATAGATGAATAATTTGAGACAATTGTTGTTTTTGGATGTTCCTAAGGTAGAAAATCTAAGAATATGAAATTAATGTGGCTTGTTTTTAAAATAATGTGTTCAAAAATAATATTTTTAATTTATTGTATACATGTATAATGTTGTTTTGTTGAGTAATTTATTGCGTATATCTTTGAAATGGATCCATGTTCTATACAGTAATTTCTATCTAACATTAAATAATGGTTGCATTTAATTATAGGTAAATGATGTTGATGATACACCTATTAATGATCAAGATCCAACTAGACCATTAAGAATTCAACGAGATGATCCAATTCATCCTTTAAACCATACTAGGAGAAGAAGAGAAGCATTGAAGAGAGCACTACCACGTGAAAAATTTGAGGAATTGATGAAATTAGCATACATTGATGACATGCCATCCACTACTCAGAGTAGAGATGTCGATGGAAATGTAATGCATGAAGAAGGATTGAATGAAATGCTCACAAGTTTCTTTGGGGATGGAAACAATGATGAGGGTGATGATCCTATGCATAATAATGATGATGCTGATATAGAGGGAAACTACCGCCAACATAATTATGATGATATCAACATCAATGCATCAATTAAGCAAGCAGCAAAGACAGTGGTGTTCAAATCGGGTGCAAGTAGAACATCCAAGCTTTCATGCACATTAATATTATTGGAAATCAAGTCATTATTTGGTTGGTCAGACAAGAGCTTCACTACCTTACTAAAGTAATTATTTGAATTATTTTTCTAGTTTTGCACTGTCAATTTGTGTCCTCAATTAGAATATAAGTACTAACTTCATTTAATTTAATTTGAGGTGGATTTTACATTATGGTATATAAACAACGTTATAAATGACATTTTTAACGTGTAGGTTTGAAAAAAAAAACTTGCAGGGCTCTAAAGGATAAAATATTCCCTGAAGATAATGTGTTGCCATCAACTTGTAGAGAAGCGCGTCAATTGTTAGTCAAGTTGGGGATTCAATATAAGCAAATTCATGCATGTAAAAATGATTGCATCTTATATAGAGATGAATATAAAGACAATGAAGAATGCCCTGTTTGCAAAGAGAAAAGATATCGTACGGATGTACAAGGTTCTACAGTTCCAAATAAGGTTTTAGGACACATGCCAATTATTCCTAGACTACAACGGATGTTTCGTTGTAAATCTCTTGCACAATTGATGGATTGGCATGCAAAGAATAGGAGTAAAGATGGATTCATGCGAATTCCTATGGACTCCAAAGCAATGAAACATATAGAGGAAAAATGGCCAAGAAAATTCAAGGATGAACCTCGCAGTATTAGGTTAGGACTTGCAATGGATGGAGTGTGCCCTTTCTCTTTCCTAAGCTCAAATTATAGTGTTTGGCCAGTTGGGCTGATAGTATACAATATTCCCCCATGGATGAGTGTTAGAAAGGAACACCTTATGCTAACTCTCATCGTTCCAGGAAAACATCAAGTGAAAAAAATGGATGTTTACATTGCACCTTTTATTGATGAGATGCAATTGTTATGGAAAGGCATAAGAATGTACGACATATCACGTCCTCCATCAAATAGGTCCTTCATGTTTTATGGCATACTATGTTGGACAATTCATGATTTCCCAGGACTTGGTGTTTGTTCTGGTAAGAGATCAAATAATTTGCATATTCGTAGTACATCATAATTTGTTTTCAATTCAAGTTGTATATAAGTATTACATTATTATTGTTTTCTTATGTAAGCTAGTTATTGATTATAGGGCTACAAACAAAAGGGATTTTTGCATGTCCAAGATGTGCAGAACAATTTGAGGGGTGATATTCTAAAGATCTACACAAAGTTATATATGCAAACAACAGGGTTTTTCTACCACCTGACCATAAGTTCAGAAACCGCCTAAAGAATCAATTTGATGGAAAAATTGAAAATAAATCTCCTCCCAAGGTTATGGGTCCAGCTGATTGGCTTAAAATGTATGGAGATGCTGAATCAAAAGCTTGGAACCATTTTTTTTGTCATGATCATTCAATTGAGGAACCAGAACAAGTTATGGTTGAAATGCCAAAAGGAATGAAAAGGAAATCCATATTTTATGATCTCCCTTACTGGAAGGATCTATTAATATCTCATTTATTAGATCCTATGCATGTTTTCAAAAATGTCCCTGATTCTATTTTTCAACATATATCTAGCAAAGATAAAGACACTTTATCATCAAGGAGGGATATTGCTCTTTCACGTACCAAATTTGATAGAAGACATTTGTGGCCAAGTAAGGAAAATGAATCATATGCAGAAGCTCCATGGATACTAAAAAGGAAAGAGTTAGATCAACTAAAAAATGTGATTCGTTCAATAAGAACACCCACTGGATATGGATCATCATTGAATAAAGATTTTACAGTAGAGGGACATATCACAGGATTCAAAACACATGATTATCACAATTTTATGAAGGTATTAACATCAATTAATTGTTATTCTTATCATTTACTTACTAAAACTTATTTTGATATATTATGATAAATCAATACTAATGAACTATAATAATTTGGTTTGAAAGCATATCATGCCACTAGCAATAAGAGGGGATTCATGCCTTACAACTGACTTAAGGAATGCCATATGTTGATTGTCAGCCTTTACGAGGTATGTGGTCGCTTGATATTTACAAGGTTTTACATGGTATGAAATGTTCCTCTATATGATACAATGATATATTATATCTCATTCTAAATGTCACTAAAAATTCATACTAACTTAATGACAATATCTAATTAGGTGGGTGACCTCTAAAGAGATCCATGAGTCTGAAGTGCCAAGATGGAAGAAAGAAATCACATAAATTGTATGTGTATTTGAAAAGGAGCTCCCTACAAGTTTCATGGACCTACAGGTCCATTTACTTATACATCTAGTTGATGACATTGAAATGGCAGGTATCATTTCAACAAGATGGATGTTTTTCTTTGAGAGATACATGAAAACTCTAAAAGATATGTCCGACAGAAGGCACATCCAGAGGGTTGCATGGCTGAAGGGTATGTACTAAATGAAGCATTTTTCTTCCTATGTGAATTCCTTGGTAAAGATTTTGAAGATGGTGCACAATTTTGGGATCAAGAACGTGCATCTGATATTATAGATGGAGAAAAGCCTCAAACTAATGGTGTTCAAGAAGTAATTGGTATGTAAAATATTCATTATTATAGTTATTTTAGAATCATTTACTATATCATTTTGGGCTTCCCGAATTGAAAGAATAATATTTTAAGTTTGAATTATACATGTTGATTTTTAATAGGTGTTGATGAAAGTGTTGTGCTCAACAAATTTGTCCTCTACCAAATGGAATTCATGAATAAATGGATTGATATGTATGATATAAAAAGGAAAGAAGTGTTAGAAGCAAGGAAACAATTTAAGATATCAAACCCAAGGAATACCCCACTTCCCACTAATATTTCCGGTCAATGGGGAAAAGAATGCACAATAGAATGGGTTTCTAAACAAATTCAAAACCAAATAGGTGAGGAAGGAATAGATGCAAACATAATAGAAGATGAGATCAACATGTGCAGAGGATGTGAAAAAAAGGTAAATTTTAAATTATTACAAAATGTTGCTTGAATACATTAATCACATTGTTAACTATTTAACTATGCACAATCATATTTAATTTCACTCAAGTAAATGGCTTGTCACATGTGAGGAAGTATCCTGCAATGTGGGCATACAGTCATCATTATCGTGTAGAAAGAGTAGATGCAAAAAGACGATCCTTCGATTGTGGGGTCATGGTTGATTTCAAGCAATCAAGTCGAGCAAGTTCAAAAGATAAAAATGTTATTGAAGGGAATCTTCAATACGCTGGAAAAATACAAGAAATTATTGAGTTAGATTACCGCTCTTTCAAATGTAGTATTTTTAAATGTAAATGGTATGAAGCATTTGACAGGACACGGAGACATGATATCCATAGTGGATTGTTTTCTATAGATTCATCAAAATACCTACCACTGGATAAGGAGCCCTATGTTCTACCAATTCATTGTGAGCATGTATTTTTTCACTAAAACAATATAAGAAATATAAGAAATAACGGTTGTATGTAATTTTGTAATTCATTTTTTATTGTGGATATATACATTCTCATTGATAATAAAATTTGATACCACTGGAGATCTAATATATTTATCTTCTTCACATGCAGGTTTTTTTCTATGAAGATATTTTGGATCCAAAATGGATATTTGTCATTCATTATGATCCAAGATTAAGGCATATATTCGAAGATGCCTCAATCAATACAGAGAAAAGTAATGATGACCAACCAAATATAGTTCAAGAATCGGGGAACATAGAACAAATTGGCATCAATGATGATGTTCAACCAGAGGACTGTGAACTAGATGATGGTGACAACATTCCTTTAGCAGTATGGACAAGCAGGGCTAGAGGTGTATTTTCACAAAATGATAAATTAGATGAGGCAATTCACCATGACAACCAACAATTTCCAAAGGCAAATGATCTTATAGAAGAAGGCAATATTAATGATATACAATATGAAGATCAAATTAATAGATCTGGTAACACTGATATTTTTGATGACGAAACAACTTTTATTGATACAGAATATGACGAAGGTGAAGATGAGGATGATCACAATATGATTTTAGCAGAATGGTTTAGGAAGAGTAATATTAATTTCTTGCAAGAACATATGAACATTGACAAGGAAGCATTGGAAGACATAGATGCAGATGATAACATAAATGAAGACTTCTAGATAATTTACAGGGTATGTCATTCATGTTTAAATAAGGACAATTATTATGTCCCATTTTGAAATGATTCATTGTTATTTGGTTGTAATAGTCATTTAATTACCATGTTTAGAACTCATAATCTAAATTGGTGTTTTGAATATTCTTATAGGTATACTCATTACTTGATGCAATTAATGTCATTAAAATGTATGTTAGTTAATATGGTTTGTTGGTTGGAAATAACAAGCTCAGTTAGTTAGATAAGAGTTACTATGGTTAGTTTCATCTATTAGTTGAAAATGGTTAGAAATAATATGAAGTTATGACTGAGACAAAATGAAAATAATTTATGTGTGTATAAATTGTCACATATTGTGAATATAGACAAATATAGCTTAACACACAAATATAACTTGTTAAGTTGAATTTATGGAATTAATTAACACAAATATATTAAACTACACTACAATAAAAATTCGAATTATTAAGGATATTTGGATGGGTAATGAAGGTGATTCAAATTTTCTACTGAGTTTATTCATTTTTGTGATCAATAATAACTTTCCCACACGCAGGTAATATTTTCCCCATATAGGGAATCCCTAATGGCATAGGGTCCCTATCATTGTATTGTTGTCATCGGTATCATCATTTAATCATCATCCTCATTGCCATTGTCATCGTCATCATATTCACCATCGCCACCACTATCATAGGTCATTTTTGATGACGATTATCATCATATCTTCCTTGGTTTCTAATATATATATGTATATGATGATGATGAGAAAAAAAAAATCATTGGTCATAAAAGGTTACCATACTAGATTATCTTTAAAGGTAGATCAAATTATTTTTTTGCACACTTCCAAAACATATGGTTTCTATTCCAAGGTAGATCTTGAACACATTGATGAATGCAACTTTGTCTTGGATGTATCATCCAAGCATTCTGTATATTTACAAGTTCACTTGTCATTTTCATTGTTTTTTAAAATGTTAAATATTTTCACGCATGATATACTGAATAGTTAATGGACACTACAAATAGTTTCCAGTACGGTTGATATTATTCTACTTATATGCTCTTTGTAACTGAACAAAATTATTAATTTTGTCTTGAAAATTAGACTTGTAGCACAAAGAAAATGGTTGGGAATTATTTAATGACTATATCAATTCACAACTACTAACAATTGTTTTTGCTTTCTCCTTAAGTTTTGCAACCCAATTTGACTTAAATTTGCTTAACAGTGAAAAACCATTTGTCAATACTTCAGGTTTTACAAAATTCCTATAAACAACTATATCTACTTGGTAATCTAAAAAATATCAACAAATTCACAATCTCATATATTAGTCAGAAGAGGCCATCGTCAAAGTGAATCAAATACCAAGAATGATCTATGTCTCCTAAAACCTATAATCACATTGTTTCCTTAATAGCAACTAAAAACTTCTATACCCAGTTGTTGAACTTTTGCAACCAATTATAAACCTTCAACAAGAAGTAGTTTTCTAACGAGAATTATTGCCATATCTTCCTTGGTTTTACGAGGAAAAAGAAATAAAATTTCATTTGTTATCAAAGGTAAACCAAATTCATTATTTGCATACTTCCAAACCTAGGGTTTCGTATCCAAAGTAGATCCTAACCACATCAATGAAACAAACTTTGTTTTTATGTATCATCCAAACATTATGTACAATTACAGACTCACCTCTAATCCATTGTTTATAAAAATGTTGAATATTTTCATACATGATATACTGAACAGTTGGACAATGAAAATAGTTGTCATCGCTATTCTTCCATTTATATGCCTTTTGCAACTTATTTGAAAGAGCAATTTTTTCCCAACAATTATACTTGTAGCATAAAGAACATGGTTAATACATATGATTAGACCAAAAACTAGTTACTACCAAAATTCAACCAAAAAAAATATTACTTCATAAAAATAGAATTAAAAACAAAAAATATAAAAACAAAAATTTCCCAAATTAAAAATAAATAAATGATAAACTTTTTTTACCAAAATTTAGTGATTTTTTTAGTGCTAATACTAACATCACCATTACAACAAGATATTTTTCTAGTGCTAATATTGCCATTACCACAAGATATAAGAGGGATATAATGCAAAAAGTTTAATAATAATATGTATGTAGAAGATGGTCTTCAGACTGGTGAATTCATGATAATCAATGGGACTACAGTCAAAATAATTGGATGTTATTTACTTTTTTACATAGATTGTCAAAATAATTGCATAAATCGGTTTTTTTAACCAAAATTTAACAAAAACTTTGCCAGTGCTAACATTAGAACCACCATTACAACAAGATATCTTTCTAGTGTTGACAACACCATTATAGTAAGATACCTCAAGAGATACAGAAAATTTTAAAAGTATGATAGCAATACGTATCCAGAAGATGGTATTGAAACTAGTAATTGTTCACGAATCCATAAGATTGTAAGGTCATTCTCATTATCATAATCATTGTCATCATCATCACCATCATCCTTGTCATTGTTATTGCCATCATTACATTATCATCATAATCACCATTCATGCCATCATCATCATCATCATTATGGACATTGTTTGCAATTGTTCATAATTGTAGATGTTGTAAGAAATATCATCAACCCAAAAAATGTGATCAATGCTAGAAAAGGGTTGATTAGGGCACATTGATATACGTAAGAGAAATAACAACTCTATTTTTGACAGATGATCGATGATGATCATCATCACCACCATTATCATCGTCATTGTCATTTTTATCATCCCCATCATCATCATTAATGTAATTTCTATCGACATTGTTGTAATCATGCATCATCATCATTCATGCCATTATTGTTTTTGATGATGACCTAGATGAAAATGATGATCATGACACCAAAGATAATGCTTATGATTATGACAATGACAACATCTAAAATTGGGAAGATTCGCCAACGTCATTAGCATCGTCATCATCATAATCATTGCCATCATCATCATTGTCATTGTAACCACTATCGTCTTTATCATCATAATCACAATTCATGTCATCGCCATCATCTTCATTTTCATCATTGTCAATATTATTGACATTGTCATCAATTGTTCATAATTGTCAATGCCATAAGGAATATCATCAATGCAGAAAATATGATGAGTGTTGGAAAAGGGATGCAAAAGCGAACATAGAAATGGGGGCAACAATAGAAGTAAAATTGGATGAAAAGTGGATACAACATAAGTAGATGCACAACAACATGAAAAACCTGACACAAAAGTGGATGCAAAAGTAGATGCAGTTGTCAATGCAAACTTGGATGCAAACATGAAGGCAAAAGTGGAAGCAAACATGGGTCCAATGGTAGGTGTAAAACTTGGCACAAATTGTGGTGAAACAAATGCGGATGCAACAACGGAAACAAAAGTATATGCAAAAATGGATGAAACAAAAGTGGATGCAATAGGGGATGCAAACGTGGAAGCAAATGTGGTTGCAATGGTAGGCGCAAGATATGGTGCAACAAAAGTGGATGTAACAATAGACAAAAATATGCAAAATAAGATGCAAAAATGGATGTAAAAGTGGAAGCAAACATTGATGCAACAGGCAAAACAAAATTGGATGCAAAAAATGGATATAATGTAAGTAGATGCAAAAGTAGATACAAAACGAGATGCAAAACCCAATGCATAAAACTGACATAAAAGTGGATGCAAAAATAGATGCAATATTTGATGCAAAAGAGGATGTGAACATGGTTGCAACATTGGAAGCAAACGTGGATACAACAGTGAGTGCAAAACATGGTGCAAATTGTGGCATAACAAAAGTGGATGTAATGATAGATGCAAAAAAAGAATCAAAGTATGATGCAAATGAAGATGTAAAAAGGGATGCAAAAAGTGAAATTTAAAATGGGTGCAACAGTGGATGCAAAATTGTGTGCAAAAGTGGATGCAATAGAAGTCGATGCAAAAGTAGATGCAAAACGAGACACAAAACCCGATGCAAATCCCAGTCCAAAATTGGATACAAAAAGGGATGCAAAATAGATGTAGTAGTTGATGAAAACCTAGACGCAAATGAGGATGCAAATGTGGATGCAAAATTATAATCAAAAGTGGGTGCAAAAGGAGGTGCCAAACTAGGCGCTAATTGTGGCACAAAAATATTAGATGCAATAGTGGGTACAATAATAGATGCAAAAGAGGATGTAAATATGGATGCAAAACAAGAGGGAAAAGTGGATGCAACAAAAGTAGATGCAAAATTTTATGCAAAACTAGACACAAAACTCGATGTAAAACTTGGCGCAAAAGGGATGCACAAATGGATGAAAAAATGGATGCAAAAAATGATTTAAAAAAGGATGCAAAAAAGGATGCAAAAGTCGATGCAAAAGTTGATGCAAGTGTAGGTGCAAAAAGTGGATGCAAATGAGGATGCAAAAGTATGTCAAACGAAATTAGGTGCCAAACTTGATGCAAAACCTGGAACAAAACCTGATGTAAAGGATGACACAAAACGTGGCATAAAATTTGGTGCAAAACGTGGTGCAAAACCTATTGCAATACCTGGTGCTAAACTTGGTGTAAGATTTGGTACAAAACTTGATGCAAATTTTGTGTCAAGTTTTGCACCATATTTGATAAATGGATGCAAATAGCACCAAAAATGGGCTCTAGATGCAAAAAAAGAAGTAAAAAGGGACTCTAATCGCTGGTTTTGTTGTAGTGAAAGTATGATTCTTTATTTCAAAATCTCCCTTACAAACCAACTCTAAGATTACAACTCTAAGCTTTTAAGATTACATACTCCAAAATTCTAAGATTACAAAAACTTACAAATGGAACTCTAAAATTACAAATGAAGATTCTTAGATTACAAAAACTTACAAATGGAACTCTAAAATTACAAATGAAGATTCTAAGATTACAAATGAAGATTCTAAGATTACAAATGAAGGAGATTGTACTTCTATTTATACAATGGGATGAGATAACAAACTCATAATGATGATCCACTAATCTCCCTTTAGTTCCATACATCTCTCAACCATCTAGACACATAACCCCCTTTTGTCCTTGATCTTATCCATGAGGCTTATCTTATCAAATTCGAATTTGATCATTCAAGGCCACATAAAGGTGTCTTGGAAGCTTCCTTTGTACCTACACATGTCAAAAAACCCATTCTAATTGTTAGGTATAAGTATAAGCATATTATTTTCTAAAGTTTAACCATAAATGCACTTTAAAATGTTAAGAATTAATAAACTTTGGAAAATCATAGATATAACCCAATGATGAGGCAAATGTAATGATGTGGAGGTGGAATGGAGGTGACATGAAGGTAATATGGAAGTAATGTGAAGGTATTGGTGAATAATGGAGTGAGAATAGGGCTATTTTGAGGCCCAACACATGGTTTATTGATTAGGATCATCAAGGGGTCAAAATGGGTTGGATTAATGAAGGATGAAGGGATTATGGGGGGTTTGGCTGTGATGGGGGATGATGGAGAAGGATCAAGGGGAACCTGTGGATGGCTTGATGAAGAGAGGGATTGTTTGTTTTCCGATTTTTTATTTTTAACTTGTTCCCATTTTGCTTCAGACTCTTTTAGGTTTTCACTTTCTTGTTTTTTTGGACATCTATTTGCAAAATGACCGTATTCATGACATGCCTTTCATTTTAACAGTATCTGCTCATATTCCAGCTATTGTATGTGCATCCATTGATCTACTTTGATCTTTACTACCTCCGGAAGGCCTCTTCCTAGGTCCACTTTGACACAAATCCTCGCACATGCATGCATGTTCTCTTTTGGTTCACATATGTCAATATACTTCCCCACAACATTCGCGATGGCCTTGACAAATTCATCTCCCAAGCAATGAAGAGGAAGGTGAGGAAGTCTTACCCATATGAGCACAACGCTGGGAGCATCCATTTCAGGGTCGAAGTCAGGAGTCCATCTTTTTAGATACAACCCCACCATGTCCATGAGGTATGGGTCATTTCTAAAGATTAAGTCTCAATATTCCTTTGTTTCAAACTGAAAGGTGTAATACCCTCTTCAACAAAATCTTATGGAGATTTTTCTGCTTAATGAAGAGGTCTGGTTCCTTTCAACCCATTTTTGAACCAAACGAGGGGATGGCCATAGTCCTGTAAACTGGCCAACCAATCCCCTTTCTTCTAGAGACAACGCCGTCTGAAGAGGTAGAGACAAAGGGAGAGAGATCTCTGGGATATCTTCGAGTTTCTTCACAAACTTGGATGTTGACAGTCTGGTTTTTGGAGGGCCAATGGTTGAGATCAAGAATGCAAAGGCATCTACATTTTCTTTGTGCTCAGTCTGACTTCCTGGAGGAAGATCTCCATCCTCCAGTGGCTTCGGTCACTCCATGGACACATCAAAAGGCCATTGTGGGTTGATCTGAATGCAAGGTAGTTGAGGCCTTTGGGCGTGCCAGGGGAGCTCACAGGAGCACATGTGCAACAACAATTGTTTAATGTGGGGAACTTTAAGTTAACTACGGATTTCTAATGGGATTTGATGCATTAATAATAGTATGAGGATGCATATGTTGCTATAGCTTGATTAAATTCATGGGTTGTATTTGTTATTCATACGACTTGAGCTTAATAAGATTCATTTAGATTTTAACACCCTTGTTTTCATCCCTTAACCTAGTATATTCCTCAAGACCCATTATTTATTCATAACTAACCTATACCATTTAGAGGTGATTGATGCCCTACAAAGGTCATATGTGATGATTTGAGGAATTGTCGTCCATGATGCCTGAGCCAAAGAAGTAAGGCTTAGTGCGAGGGGTTCTCGTTAACCCTCCAGTCCCTAGTTATAGTCAAGGACCCTAGACCCATCCATGATTCCTAATACCTTGCAGTGGCATTTTTATTCTAGTTGAACGCCAAATACTCATTATAGAGGGCATGCCTCATAATTTCTAAGAAATATCACTTCTATCAAAAATCAATGTAATTGCAAGGAAAGGAAGGAATTCTAAGACATATCGTGATCATTGTGGTGTCAACACAAACATCCTTCTTGACAAGTTATGATATTTCACGATTATTGAACAAGGTGTTCATGTAACCATGAATAGTTGCAACATGTTATCCTTGTCATTCAATGGTCAGTCTTGCTTTTGAAAATGAAAATAAATTAGAAGCATTAACCAAAATAGAGCATCAATGCGTCTAAAAAATTGAATCACAAATCTAATTATGAGTTAATAGATTAGAACAAAATTTGGGTTATGAAATGAAGAATATCTAATTATATTTCCGATGATAAATGAAAGGAAAGGGAATCAAATAAAATCTAATTATAAAGTATTAGTATGCAATTTAGATAAAGAGCAAAGGATTGATATGTGACTTAAGTATAAATTGAAAGAGTTACTCACTTGATCTATAAATGAGATACAATCCAAGCTACACTACAAAGTTAATGAAACAGGGGCAACATGGTTGAATTATTGGTCCCTTCTCAACCAACATCACATTTCTTGAGAGGGAACTAAATCACACGCAGGATTTAACCAAAATCACCTCTCGAAAAAAAACCAACAATGGAGTTTTATTAATCTATCTAAAAAATACATAAGAAAATACAAAAGTTCCTAGCGATTAGATCAATCGAAATATATATTTAGAACATTATACTATATTTACTGATTTGACTAATGGATCTTTACAATATGCAAGGGTCGAGTTATATAGTTTTTACATGGCGAATGTAACAAGCAGGTGTATTCCATGAATACCCTGTGTTTGGCATAGCAATTATGAATACATATAAAAATAAATCATGTCGGGTAAACTTAGTGGATTCCCATGCAATTTTAGAATTTAACCCAAATTACACAAACTGCACATCATTGGAGGCATGTGAATTTGTGTGAACTATTGCATAGGACCAATTACCTTATTTAAATGGTCCATATTGAGGTTTGTTGACTGTGATGTTTACTAGTGACTAATTTTTCCTTCAATAATCTTGGAGTTGATCCAATGAACACAAGAGCTTCCTAAAGGTGCCAGAAAGAAAACCCATGTTTTGTTTCTTACTTTTGAGGTCCACAACCATATCAACCATGGATGGGGATTATTGAATGTTGTGTGGGTTACAAGGCTTGGATTAAAATCGCCATTAGTGCTAAATAATATTAATTAATCCCTTTAAATCATTAAAACATTGGAAATAATAATAAATAGTTAACAAGTTACCTTGTATCGCTTTAGGTGCAATTTTTCCCATTAATGGCATGGAAAAGATTATAATATTTCAATAAGAGCAGAGTTTATAGGGTCAAAAGGGGATTGATTAATAATGATGATAGCATCAATTTAGAGCACTCACAATAAAATCAATAATGTTGATAACAATGAAAAAAATGATCAATAACCATGAGAAAAACAACAACAATGAGTATTTTTCATCATTGTGATCACATTCTTCACTTTCGTTATTAGTCATTGATTTTTATCATTGTTATCATCATCATTGTTAGGTGATTTATATGAGATAAATTCCATTACATTTAAATGCCAACCCGGGGCTTGTAAGCTTGCAAGATGCATGCACAGTATGTGTGGGATCAAAGCTCATGAATCATTCTAGTTGTAAAGAAAAGGAATCATTCTGTAATATAATCAAATATGAAGAAACTGATTCATGAAGGAAACCTAAGACGATCTCATTTTCTTCACATAACTGATAGTAAGTGTGACCAGAATTCAATTGCTCTAAATATCATGTCTAGATTGCTTATATATGCACGAATATGACTATAGTATGATCTTGTGTTCTATGCCATTTAGTGAATTTATAAACCATTTGTGTCCAAAGGAAATTAAATCTTTGATGAACAAACTAGATTCAAAAGTCAGTGACTAGTTCTTTGTTCTAGACCTCCTTATGAGGCATAGGAAGTAGTCTTTGACTTAACAGCTTAAGTGTTCTTGCTATAAAAACGAGGTTAGATTTGAGCATTAGATAATTATAGATATTGTTCACAATCAACTGAAACATATCACTGAAATGTGAAATAAGGTATCGTTTAGGAAAAGTATAAAGGCCGTAATAAAATTGATTGCTAATTTCTTTACAGCTAACCTCCCAAAGGGATTTGAAGTACAATTTTTCACCTTGATTTTTCTTGTACATGTAGAAAGTGATTATTCATTTATCAAAATATGACTATAATAACTCTGAATTGCATTAAATTATAGTAGCACAAAAGAAAATGCAAGAGACAACATATCAAACCAACATGAAGACTATAAATAAATGGGTAAATATATGAAAAAAGAAAGGAAAAATAAAATGCTTTAATTTACCTAACTGTATAGCTACAAATATAAAATCAAGTGCTACAATAAGATGATCTAAATGCTACAATATAAAACCCAAATCAAAATTGGAAACTAATTTAAGTAAAAAAATACAAAACAATAGGACGTTACCTGGGTTGAGGTTTCCTTCCCGACCTATGAAACGTGCTTGGAGGAAAATTAGATCAAGTCACAACCAATGAGAAATGTCTTCGGCAATCAACCAACGTCATATATTAAATATCATACCTCTAATTACAGAATAATAGAGCTCAATTCTTTGAACTAAAAGAGCATGTTGAATTCATTTTCCCAATCTTTGAATTGGGAAGAAATTACAAAATACCATTTACTCAATCTGAAAGAATATGAATCAAGTAGGTATCTTGAGAATAAATTACAACCTAATTTCTAACCATAAGCCAATTTTATTTTGCCTATTTTGCTAATATGAGCATAATTTGTATTTGCCTATTTTTTTTAAATATGGGCACAACATGAAATCTAGGAAAACCTTAATTAAATAACCAACCATTAATCTCAAATCATGCCTTATTTTGAAAAATGGCCCTCACCTTACTCAATTTGGGGCATCCTACCAAGAAACCCATGTTCTATAGCCTTTAAGATTCACCTTCATTCGCACAGAAATCAACTTCAAAGATCATTTCTTGGAAATTGTTGCCAACTTTGACCATAACCTTTAACCATGAGTTGGAGGCTCATACATGCATCCTAGGTGCACTTTGAGTATCAAAAAATCATTATTATCAAGGGTACTAGCAAGAAAACCCCTATTCTAGCAAGGGTACTAGGAGTGATTAATTAATAAATAAAAGACGATAATAAAAAAGGCTGTGATTAATTAATAAATAGAAGAGGATAATAAAAAAAGCTGTGATTAATTAATAAATAGAAGAGGATAATAAAAAAGTGCTGTGATTAATTAATAAATAAACGAGGATAATAAAAATAAAAATAAAAAGAAAAAGAAGCTGTGATTAATTAATAAATAAACGAGGATAATAAAAATAAAAAGAAGCTGTGATTAATTAAATTAATAAATAAACGAGGATAATAAAAATAAAAAGAAGCTGTGATTAATTAATCAATAAAAAAATTTGGACCATTTCTCGATTTGTGCGTGTCATCCTTGCGCAGGGGCCATGCTAATCTTCTCTGTATCGTTCCAATTTTATCGGATGTCTCCGAAGAGACACTAGAGACTGCACTCTACTTCATTATCCAATGTCTAAATGTATTTCGCGTTACGCATGTGGGAATATATTGCGACGTTCCACGCCTTCCCTTCCGTCTTTCTGTATGTACGTGTTACCAATAACAAGAAGCCGATGATGTTTGTGTCGAATAATATTCATTCATTGGTTTGCGTGAGATTTGGGGTTTGAATCTCAGTGGGAATTTAGTATTATCATCAACTATGCGCTCTCACATTTACATTTTGTGGTTTGCAAGACGGTTACCATAATTGTTACAGCGAGAGCGTTTGCGGTCCAACGGTTACGGTTAGGGTTAGAGTAATAGCCTGCTAGCTTCCTTCCTTCCTTGTGCGGAAGGTGAGTAGGCTTGCGGCAGGTGTTTGCCGCAAAGCGTTTGTAGTCCAACGGTTAGGATAATTGCCTTCCAAGCAATAGACCCGGGTTCGACTCCCGGCAGACGCATCGTCAGGTCCTTGACCTATTTTTAGATTTGTATTAGATTGGATTCCAATACAAATACATACATACATTTAAATCCCAGAAGATCTCCGCTCCGCGATGTTACAATGGAAAAAGTAAAATCCGATTCCAGCTGTGTCCTCCCTCATACATACAAAAACAGTTTTGAAACCCCGTTGCCGCGATGAAAAAAGAACAATCCCATTCCAGCTCTGTCCTCCCTCATACAAAAACAAAAACATTAACATTTTTAAAACCCGCAATGTAAAATAAAATTAAAATTCCGTTGCCGGGACTCGAACCCGGGTCTCTCGGGTGAGAGCCGAGTATCCTAACCAGCTAGACTACAACGGAGCTGTGATCGCTTTGTGCATGGACGTTTCTGTGAAACCCAGAGCCACATCCATCACTCACTCTACTCTAATAATAGGTTGCCTCAATCTACCAAAAAGGAGAAGTATGGACTTATTTTATTTCATCATCCCACCGCACCGCACCGCACCGCATTAAAAGAAAAACAAACACAAAGTGCTCAAATCTTATTTCGCACCGCATTAAAAAAAAGAAAAAGAAAAACACAACCATTGGTTGTGAAACAGAGCAACGAGGTTCCACCGAGATTTGAACTCGGGTTACTGGATTCAGAGTCCAATGTCCTCACCACTAGACCATGGAACCACATGAAATGCCAAGCATAAATTATCCCAACAATTCCAATTCCTATCACCAGAAACAACACGACCATACGAATTTTGCAATTCATATTGATGCCACCACTACTTCTCAGATTCACAAGTGTGTTTTGGCCACACATCTTACAAACTTAATTATTCCTATTCATGTGTCGCAAATTTTGAAAATCGTGTGGAACTAACCGTTGTAAAAATCCCACCATCTCTAACCCAAATGCGCGCGCTTCTGTCCAACCAGTGCCTCTCTCTCATATGAAGGTTTGGAACCTTCACCCAATAATAATGGTAATCGTAATCGTGCACAATAAATAACATAACTCAATATTGTCGCAAAATTTTGCCATTCGGGTTAGATTTCCATTTCCTTCCTCACAAATATACACACCAAAAAAAAGGCTTTTTCCTCACTTCTATCTTTTCCCTCTGATGTACTGTTTTCACCTTTGCTCTCGTGCTTTTATCTTTCGTTGTCACCTTGTTCATGGCCCTTTTACTAATAACTCCCATTTCCATGGAGTGCCTCTTTGAAGATGGTCTTCGTCAACAAAGCTCATGGATATCTTAAATAAGGTCACGCACCTACACCTTGGCTTTTCACTTTACTCAACTTGTCAACTATCAAACAATTAATCATGTAACTCAAATGCGATTTCTGTAAGGTGTTTGGGCATGGAGAAGGCCTTGTAGGGGTATTCTCACCTTCAAAAGTCTACTACAACAGTTGTAACTTGCAGTGTTTATCTTAGGTTCACTTTTCTCATTATGTTATGTCGGGGGAAGTTTTGTTATGTGCTTCAATGTGGAATTGAAGTGCCCACATGCTCATTTTAGCTCATTTCAGTTGCAGTATGACATCTTTGTAGGAGATTCTTTGTGTTGTTGTTGTTTGTGAGAGTTATTTTCATGAGAAAATTACCTTGTAGGGGTAATAGCCACATGTTTACCATCAGCTAACTATTTATGTACTCCATTTTTCTATTGAATATATGAGTGGTCTAGCTATGTTACCAGGCCCATAGATGTAGCCCAGAAAGGGTGAACTCCATCAACAAATAATCTGTTATCTCTTCATTATGCCTGCAAGAGTTATGTGTTGTTATGTTTCTTATGTTAAGTTGCATGTGAAGACTAATTCATGACTTGAAGAGACATTGAAAAAACCTGTTTGTTTCAAGACCCATTTTATCTTGCAAAGCGTCAACACAATCCTATTTTTGTTTTTATTTGATTTTAGAAAAGAGGAAGAAGACACCTACTCCAACTTTAGATCATTTTGGTACAATGAAGCCAGTATGTGGTCATGGTTCAAATAGTGGTTTTGGACCATATTTCGAAGATGATGCATGTGCATTTTGAAAACATCTTCAAGAAACACACCATATGCTAGTGGATAAGAGTGGGTGGCTATATTCATATGAAATATCATTGTCGTCGTCATCAGAAGCCAAAAACATGAATGATAAGTTTAAGGAGGTAATTAGCATTTCAAGTACCATTCGTTCCGTTTATGTGCATAGCACTTCTTTTGCGGCGTTTGAGCAACATACCAAAGGCAGAGGTATGAAGTTGATTTCCAGGATGGGTTATGAAGGTGGAGGCCTCGATAAAAATTGCCAAGGTATTACCAATCCAATTATGGTGGAGGAGAGACCGAAGTATCATGGATTGGGATATGGTCGAAGGGAGTTTGGAGAATGCTCTAAACGACCTGAGGCACATCGGCCATCTAAGGATGAGATGTCACCACCTTGTGACAATGTTCATTCATCTCCCAAGCAAGATGAATGCTTGAAGGGACCTTGCATGGAATCATCCACTCCACTCTGTCAAAGTTGCAGCCCTAGAGACAGGTATAACTCTCATGGGTGTTTTCCAATGCATGGTAATTTGGAATACTTGTGGAATGAGTACCCTTGTACTTTTTGTGATGCATTTGACCCTTGCATGGATGTATATGAGAAACATATGATAATGGTTAAAATAATGAATCAAATTATAGGCATCAAGCATAATGACTCTCCTTCGCATGAGAGAAATTCTATGTCAGCAAACAAGAGAAATTTCTTCTGTACTCATTGGAAGATGCATGGGCATGACACTAAATTATGTTGGAAGTTACATCCAGAGCTTCATTCAAAGAAGGATAAAGAGATTGTGCAACATAATGCAAGGGCAAAAACAGGTGGCAAAGAGGACTTGCAATAATCCAAAGCAACCTTCAAGGAAAATATGATGCAAGAAGAGAACCCATAAGCCTAGGAGAGGCAAAGCTTGGGTAGACTTATTGTAAAGTTGCTTTGTAAATTTTGTAATTACTTGTTGTTGTTTACCTATTTAGGTATTTTTGTGAAGTGAACAAACATTGTCACTATGTTCAACAACTAGATGTTTATAATTGATGTATGTATTGGCTTATTTATAGTCCACATGTTCAAGTGATAATATTGAGGATTTGGCAGTTGTTTTCAATATTTTATGGAGTAATTGGTCCTACCTGTTGGCATGACCTTTACTGAGACAGAATGGAGTTTCCGAGAGTAATATAAAAATATATGTTGCACACACAAGAATGCGAGTAGGCACCAGCGTCAATACTTGGGGGTCGATCCTTGTGTGATCCGAGAATAGATGATCATAGCTAGTCATATACATACTCGAGAGATAAGGAACACACACTCCCATAAAATGTTTGGTACAGATTATTATAGTACCGTTCGCAAAGTAGATAAGTTAATTCCTGTGGATGTCTATTCGCCAGATTGCCCACCTGAACCAGAGGCTATTATAGATGCTATAACGAAACTTCGTGAAAGAAAAGATAGTTCGATGGATATATGAGGCCCGAACTCCAACAAGGAAAGAATAAAATATTTCACTATAAATCATAGGGATCATCATATTGGATCCAATATTCATACTAGAAACTATGGTCAAAAGTTATTACATCAATCTTATGAACCTCAATTCGAATCTACTTTCGAGATACCCTCTGCAACATTTGGATCTACTTCAACTCTGCAATTATAGATCTATCATTGGGATAATCTATCCCATTTCGATTCGAATGGAATATGATGAATAGATTCCGACTAGTGCCGAATTATCAGTCCCACCGTCAAATCTTGGCTTCTGAGTTCTCGATCCTACTTTTTTATATGTACAGATTATCGTGATTCAATTGGAACGGACAGAGAGGGACAATATGAGCAAAGAAGAGGGAGAGAACAGATTGATCCATCTATCTATTTTGATCGGGGTGTCTCCGTATGTAGATATACATCTAGATAGAATAGATTTAGATAGATGGATACAGAGACATGGATATTTACATCTTGCCAGGAACCAGATTTGAACTGGTGGCACGAGGATTTTCAGTCCTCTGCTCTACCAACTGAGCTATCCCGGCTCTTCCTTGTGGATCATCCTGGTACAGGGTTTTAACTTGTGTCAACTAAAAAGAAGTAAAAAGGTATTTTTACTAGTTTTTAGAATGATCTTTATTATTTTCGATCTGGAAGTCACTAATATGATAAAAATGGATTGCAATTGAATAATTTCAAAATGATCTAATCTATGTAGATCATATATCACAAAATCAATTGATCATATGATCAGCTTATTAACAGATCAAATCAACTGGTCATAAGATGGATGAAAAGATTCATGTTCTAATTTCTTCTCTTCATGAAAAAAAAAAATAGCGAGGTAAAAGAATCAAGAAATTAGAATGGATTCGAACCAATGGAATTGGAGAAGATAGATCAGTCCGTTCGGGAACGAACCTGGGTGGGGATAGAGGGACTTGAACCCTCACGGTCTATAAAGCCAACGGATTTTCCTCCTACTGCAATTTGCATTGTTGTTTACATTGACATGTAGAATTGGACTCTATCTTTATCCTCGTCCAACCATTTATTCCAAAAAATAATTCAATTCTCCATCTAGAGTAGATAAGTTCATAATTGGATTACTTAATGTCAAATCAGTACTTCAACTCGAATCTGGCATCTATCTTATGAATAAAATGCTTGGAACGAGTTCCGATCGCCAGTTTTGTCTGATGTTATATAACATCTCTCTCCATTTTTGAGGTGTAAATAGATCGTTCTATAACTACAGTATTGGACCAAATGAGATTCATTCGTTAGAATAGCTTCCATTGAGTCTCTGCACCTATCCCCTTCCTATCTTAGGAGAAGAAACATTGTCTTCATGAACCGGATTTGGCTCAGGATTATCCATTCAAAATATCCCAGGGTTCCCTGGATTTGGAAGCTATCACTTGGTAGGTTTCCATACCAAGGCTCAATTCGATCAAGTCCGTAGCGTCTACCAATTCCGCCATATCCCCTTCTCGAAGAACAAGATCATACCTTGATCTAATCCTATTATGTAATATCCATCAACATTATTCATTGGATATTTGCTCAATATTGGGTGGGAGAAATATCCTCCCCTACTCCCCTACTCCCCTTCTCTCCCCTTCTCTCCCCTTCTCTATATCTACCCCAATCGAATATGACTGGGAATCATTATATTATTTATCCATTTGAAATGCAATGTTATTATCCTCCCCTAGTCGATTTGGAAGAGTGAGTAAAACGATCGATATCAATTGACCCTTACTTCTCCTTTCTTTCCCTTGAAATAATCTACATTCAAACAATGTTCCGTTGTAATCGTGATCTGGATTGCGTCATTGAATCTGATTCGCGCTATAATCGTTAGGATTCCAAAGGAATCTATGGATCTCACCCCAATGAAATGGGGAGTGATATTCCATCGAGCCTGCTTAGCTCAGAGGTTAGAGCATCGCACTTGTAATGCGATGGTCATCGGTTCGATCCCGATAGCTGGCTCTTTTCCGTTTCGTTCCTCTCATTTCCATAATCCACAAAGTTTTGTTAGGATCAAGATGGAATGGAGAATACTCTTACGATCGTTCGTCGGGTCCGTCATGCCATGATCATTTACTCCCAACTAGGACCGGGATGAATGAAATGATTGGAGCTATTAGGATCAATAACAAATTGGAGAAAGATCTTCGTTTTCCATATAAAAGAATTCTAGTAGTACTCATACGGGTTATACTATTCTTTCTTCTTTCTAGCACTATTTGTTAATTGAATAAGGAGTTTCTATGTCCCGTTATCAGGGACCTCGTTTAAAAATAATACGTCGTCTGAAAACTTTACCAGGTCTCACTAGTAAAAGACCCAAAAACAGAAAGGATTCTATGAACCGGTCTTCTTCCAGGAAAATATCTCAATATCGTATCCGGCTAGAAGAAAAACAGAAATTGCGTTTTCATTACGGACTAACGGAGCGACAATTGCTAAAATATGTTCGTATTGCTAGAAGAGCCAAAGGCTCAACGGGTCAGGTCCTATTGCAATTACTTGAAATGCGTTTGGATAATATTCTTTTTCGATTGGGTATGGCTCCCACCATTCCCGGAGCTAGACAATTAGTGAATCATGGACATATCCGGGTCAATGACCATATGGTAGATATACCAAGTTACCCTTGCAAACCTCAAGATGTGATTACTATAAGAGATCAACAAAGATTGAGAGCTATCATTAAGAAGAATATAGATCTGTTCCAGAGGGATAAATTGCCAAATCATTTGACTTTTCATTCCTTACAATATAAAGGATTCATCAATCAAATAATAGATAGTAAATGGATCAATTTGAAGATTAATGAATTGCTGGTCGTAGAGTATTATTCCCGTCAAGCTTGAATCGAGAATGAAATGAAAGAGAGGGGTGGGTTGGTTGCTGGGCATCTGGAAATTATGTTCTTCTCCCTTCTTTTTCCCTTCCCCGAAGGAGACATTTTATAATCCTTACGTACGTTACTTGTTATCCGCGATACTTTTTTTTATTGCTTCTTAAAATAGTCTTTACTTTTCCCATACCACGAACCGATGTTCGTTCTATTTTCTCTATTACAAATAGAGGTAGATTGATCCTGGAATTAGGAAATAGTCCTATTGGGATTCAATAGATTGGAAAAACAATGGATGAGAAGAAAATAGATAGTAGGGCGAAGATACGGAAAGAGAGGGATTCGAACCCTCGGTAAGCAGAAGCCTACATAGCAGTTCCAATGCTACGCCTTGAACCGCTCGGCCATCTTTCCTATGAGATCTCTTGGTTCTAATTAATAAAATGAGTCAATAGCAACTTCCTTACGAAACAAATTCGTTTTGTTCGGGTACGAACAGTTCAATCTTTCGGAAATAAATAGATAATAAATAAGGTAATGATTCAATCCCCCCCCGGAAAGACGAAAGGACATTTTTTACAACTTCCTCTTATTTTAGGAAATCCTCAATCATCCTGGTTAATCCGACGTATTCGGATCGCCTAATCAAGAATTTAAGACAGATTAATTGATCCATTCCATATTATGATAATATATAGATCTGTAGTGATCATCTTATCAATTGTATAAGAACTAATTCTTTGGCAATGATCCTGTGTCATGATGACTATATTTTCCCGATATTCTTTTATCTATATGGATAAAGCACACAATTGTTGGGTAGGCATTTCATCCTCATTATGCAATGCTCGATCGTTTAACTCTTTCTTTGTTCGGATCATAATCGAACTAGACTTCCCGAGTTTACCCAATCTATTATTCTTTCAATACGAGCCTTTTTCCATTATTATTCATGTTACTAATGAACAATTATTCAATTTATTCCCTATCTATTCTAATTTTAAAGAATAGATTGGAATAGATTGGAATAGATAGAATGAGAACATATTTACGATTGTAAGGAAATCCATTTTATGGTATTGTGCACCAGGAAAAAAATTCGTTCATGGAATCATTTGCGTAAGGGAATGAAGGAAATTATCAAATCTGTAATTGACTATGCCTAGATCTCAGAGCAATGACAATTTTATTGATAAGACCTTCACAATTGTAGCATATATATTATTGCGAATAATCCCGATGGCTCCGGGGGAGAAAGAAGCATTTACCTATTACAGAGATGGTGTGATTTGATATTTTTCCGTTCTTCTTTTTTGGGGAAAGAAAAGGTAAGGTATTCGGGAATAAAAATTGGGTAAAATAAAACTTACGCTCAGTGAAGGTGAGTTCTGGAGATATAACAATTCCTTCTGTCGTGTATCCCCGGTCAATGCACCTTTAGATGCTTTCATCTCCTAAGGATTTTAGTACCGAGCGAAAGGTTACACCTATGCAATAGGCCTTGCTTGTATAGTTGAACCTATTTGATAGGCGCGCATGAGGGGAGAAAGCACTACGTATGGAAATCGACAACACAAAAGCTTCGTTATAGCCCATATGCATTACCCTTTTCTGAAGGGTAGTGAGAATGGTTGGGACAACAAACATCCATCTCGTTTGTACTTCGGATACCCTTATAATGGAACCATCGGAGATTGTTGAAGTGATTAATCCCCGGAGAATACAGGGCGTTAAGAACAAAGAAATTGTTAAAGGTTCCATTCCTAGTAGTAAGATCCTTGGTATTTGGAAAAGAATCTTTGCAAGAAGGATGGCTAGAGATCCATTGGAAATACACTAGCCCCTGTTAATTCATAATATTGGGTCAGAATCTTTTTTTTTTTTTCAATTCCACGGATTACTCCCCATATTACCTACTGTAAAGAAAAGAGGAGCCGTATGAGGTGGGAATCTCATGTACGGTTTTGAAGCGGAGATCATTTCAATGGAATGAACGACCGTAACGAATGTCAGCTCAATCGGAAGGGGAATATGCAGAAGCTTTAAAAAATTATTATGAAGCTATGCGACTGGAAACTGATCCTTATGATCGAAGTTATATACTATATAATATAGGTATTGTGCATACAAGTAATGGGGAACATACGAAGGCTTTGGAATATTATTTCCAAGCATTAGAACGGAACCCATCCTTACCACAAGCTCTTAATAATACGGCCTTGATCTGTCATTACGTGCGACTATCTGTACCATAGAATAACTTAGTTAATAACTACTACGAGTAAGGACAAAAGAAAAGGCTTTCTACATATGCACCGTCCCAAGTAACGGTATTTTATCAGCTGTAGCGAAAAAAACTCTCATAGGAGCCCGAATATGAATAGATAGAGCCTAAATATTCCATGGATAATAAATTCAATTGATGATGGAAGCACCATAAAGATCAATTATTGAAAGAAGGTTCGGGCTGATACGATCAAATCTGCTCATTGACAAGAATCAGGAATCAAGGAATTTGTGCAATGAATTAACTCTTGTTTTATTTGAATTGATTCTATGTGCTCTTACTGAACGACTTATGCAAACCTTCTCTATGTGAGTTGCTTCTTTGTGCTGTAATGTGAATGGATTTTTGTTTGCTTTGATGTCCAAAACTTTCGTGAATGATGACTTAAGGGAAGTTTTGAAAGTACAAGAAAAAGATAGATATTTCCAAGAGTCAATGCTTTGGAGACAATGAGTATGGACACTTTAAGAGGGATTGACCAAACAAGGTGAATAACAAAAGAACGGAAAGAAGTGAAGCTCACATAGCTAAAAAGAAGGGAGAAATTGAGAAGAAGCCGAAAGGAGAAGATCCAAAGGATATTTACTATTGAAAGAAGCTTTATCCATACCAGGTTCTTTATGAAATTTGTCTTTCTTTTGTTAAGTATAAAGTATAATAACAAGTGTCTTGATTTTTGTAAAAACATGGCGTCATAGAAAGAAGCATATGATAGTAGAATAATTAGAGTCTACCTGATTAAGTTGTTTGGTAGGAACCATCTAGATTTCAAGAATGAGAATATTGTGATCACAATGCATATTATTGTTCATTCAAGATTTTCCATCATATACTTAGAGGTAGTCATTTTACAAAGAGGGATCATCAAGATCCTATACGAACCATCATTTTGGAAGGTTCTTGGAAAGAACATTATGACATGACTGGTATATATTCCATCTAGTATGGAAACAATACTCTTGAAGGATGAAGGAATGTAGATGGTCAAGTTGTAGTAAGAAAGGCATAATGAAAATATTTCTTGGAAAAGGAAACCTATCTTTGACAGGTATAAGAAGCAGGCTCATTCAAGAAAAGTTGACTACATGGTTGTATGGAAGCAAAGGTACACATATTATAAGTATCTCTTCTCTAGAGTAGGGTTCATAAATATAAGAATATAATCCGAACTTAAACAAGAACACTACAACTTACAGATATAATCATAAACATAGAGATGCAACAGAAAAACACTTCATTTCATTGTCACCTTGTTGATGGCCCTTTTACTAATAACTCCCATTTCCATGGAGTGCCTCTTTGAAGATGGTCTTCGTCAACAAAGCTCATGGATATCTTAAATAAGGTCACGCACCTACACCTTGGCTTTTCACTTTACTCGACTTGTAAACTATCAAACAATTAATCATGTAACTCAAATGCGATTCTATATGTATAATGTACTATGTGAACCATAGGAAACATAAATTCTTCTCTTAATGTGTTTTCTTACTAAATAATGTACATGTCATTTACACAATGATTAATGAATGAAAACCTTTGAATTCAAAGGGGAGTAGTTTGTTCATACCCAAAATTGGCTACTTCTTAGTGCTACTCATTTATAGGGCCTAATCAAATTGCACCCTTCAATAAGACTCTCAACATTAGATCCAAATATTCCTTTGCTTCTTCTCACTATAAGCACATATGAACCAAATTGAGAATACGACCAATGAACATGAAAGCCCCTCGTCTCACTTCAAATAATATAAACTACTCTTATTTTCTCTCTTAATAATGATTAATATATCTAAAAACCATACATGTCAGTTGTATAACGAAATTTAGACAATGAACTATAGAAAACACTAGCAATATTCCATTTACATGTAAAAAAACAAAAGATATTTTACATTTTACACTTATGTGGTTTGCTTTTGTAGATAGAGAGTTTGGATTTTCCACAGTGGTATTCGAAAGTTGTCGACTTTTCAAAACCAAAAGAGGATCCATCATCACGACAAAATATATGCAATAAATACTCGCAAATTTCTTTTCGGAATTTCGGCGGAATTCACAAAAAGAAAGTGCCAAAGAAAGAAAAAATGTAAAATAATTATATTACAATTTAGAAAAGAGAATAAACTCTCTAAAATTTATTTTGATTTTCTTTAATAGAATAAAAACTTTAAAAAGAAAAATAACCTAAAGGAGAGAAAAATCGACATGTTATCTATTAAAATAGGAAAACCAATTATAAATTTTTTTATATTTGTGATGTATCTAAATCCTCCAAATACAAAAATTAATCATTTTGATTTGTTGAAATATATATTTTGTAAAATTAATCATTTTGATTCGTATTTATATTAATGCATGTAATTTAACCTAAATCAAGAGACACAATTATACTCTATTGCTCTGCAGAAATTAATTCACAATTTAGAACAACATTCACAAACGTGCATCAATCACATACACAAGTACATAGATGTATCTAGGGTAAACCAATTGGTAAAACCCCTTAAGTATGCTTGCATTAATAAAATGAATATAGAATGTATCACAATTTCTTTCTCACTCTGAGCTCGACCTGCAAGTGAATAACCATTCTCTCTACTCAATGAGAAGATTTGACCCAGACTTAGTCAATTTTTCCCCCACTTGAGATCCTATTTCCTTGAACAAATTCTGAGGAATTAGGCCCATATTTTTTTAGGAATTTTCCTCCAATTTATTTCACAATTCCCAAGGTTGGATCTCTAACTACATGCAACACATGTACACTCAAAACTAGTCTACAATTGATGTTACACTGCCTTGGAATATGCACCATAGATGGGGAACTCAAATTCTCTGTATGCACTAGCTATTTTTGGTTAATTGACCAGTTAACTAGATGATCACTGAGTTAGACTGATATCCCATTGCACAATTGACCTCCAACTAGTTCTATCAACAATTAGAACTAGTTTAACTGAACAAAACTAGAAATAACTGATCTGGATTGCTACAAATTAGCAATCACACATGCATAACTGAACTCCAAGCCCTCTAACTGAACTAAATGAGTGACAAGAGGCATGTCACCTCATTTAACTACCTCCAAGTTATCTATTGATGTGGAAATTCATTTTTTCTCAATTTGACCAAGGCAAAGTCAAATTGAGACTTTCTTGATACACTTCTTAACACTCCCTCTTAGTAAGAACGAGATTTTCAAACACCCCTATCCCACACCTATGGAATTTGAACTTCCCTCTTAACAAATCATTTATCAAGATGTCAACATCTTGTTTCTTTGTCGGAATGTGTTATATCGAAATTATCCTCCTCTACACACAATTCAGTAAATGATGATATTGGATATCTATATGCTTAGATCGATCATGAAATATTGGATTCTCAAAGAGCTTAATGCAACTCTGATTATCTTAATATATCACAGTTGGATCCATCTCCTAACCAAACAGTCCCATAAGTATCTTTCTCATCCAGATCGTCTCACATGTTTCTTGACTTGCTTCCATGTATTCATCTTTTGCCGTGTTGAGTGTCATATACCTACACTTCCTACTATACTAGGAAATTGTTGCGGACCTAACACTGAAAAATTCCACTTGATGTACTCTTTTGGTCGAATGGACTCTCTGCCCAATTTTCATCTATGAAGCCACACAACTTCACTCCCCCTATCCATTTTTTCCATAATCCATACCGGGTAGTGCCTTTGAGTTACCATAAAACATGATTAGTTGCCTTCCAATACGATTTGGTTGCCCTAAACATAACTTGGCTCAACTAGTTGACTGCATATCACATATATGGTCGTGTGTTCATAAGATACATCAGTGAACCAACTAGTTGTTGGTAAATCGTAGCATCAACCTATTCACCTGAAGTGACATTATCCTTCCTCTAGTTTGTCGCTAGAGGTGTCTCCGTGGGCTTACAACTCTCCATGTGAAATATTTGCAGTATCTCGGTGGCATACTGGCCTTGAGACACAAACAAATCCCCATAACCTTGCCATACTTCCAGCTGAAGAAGTAGTGCATGAGACAAATGTCTTTCATCTCAAATTCCCTTGCAAGGTCCTCCTTGCAAGTGTTGATCAACTTCTCATCACCTATCAATATTAAATCATCAACATATAAAACAATGATAAAAAATTTACCTTCTACTAAAATATGATATAGGTTCACATCCTCTTCACTTTTGGTGAAGCCCAATCCAATGAGATAACTATCAATCTGAGTGTACCCAACTCACGGTGCCTTTTCTAGATAGTACAATGCTCGCCTGAGTCTGCACACATGATACTCCCTATTAAATTTCTTAAAACCTTCTAGTTTCTCTATGTACACTTCCCCCTCAATAAAACCATTAATAAATGCTATTTTATTGTGCAACTAGTGAAAAGATTGATCTAATTGATGAATGCCTTGCTACAGGAGCAAAGGTTTCCTCATAGTCAATGTCCTCAACTTGAGAGAATACTTTGGCCACAAATCTAGCCTTATACTTCTCTATGATTCCATCTACAACATGCTTAACCTTGAATATCCATCTCAAGCCCACAACTGATTTATATACCGGTATTGGGACCACTTCCCAAACACCATTATTCATGATGGATTCTTATTCTTCCACCATTGCATCAACCAAAACTGGTTTCTCAACTGCTTCCTCAAAAGAGGATGGCTAAGTCTCTACAATCTTAGTCATTAAAACAATGTAGCCAGTGTACCTCTCAGGTGACCTTCTTTGCCTGCACAAATTTGAAGGAGCTCCCACATTCTCCCTCACATCCTGCACCAATGTATCGGCTTCCCAGATTATTTTCTACCTTCTATGGATGGTTATGCTTGAGTAGAAATCTCCATTCTTCCTCCTCTCTAATCCTCCATTTGTGGCTTCTCCACAACTTCTTGAGGCTCCTCTTAAGGCTCCTCCTTTGGAGATAAAAGCTCCTCTTCTGGTGGGATCTGAAGCTTCCTTTCAAGAGAGCATGTAATTTCTTTCTCCTCATCAAAATTTACATCCATTTGCACAACTATCATTCTGAGGGAAGGTAAATACACCCGGTAATTATGTGGATTTTCAGTGTGTTAGCACTTCCTAAATTTCCCTAGGTTGAGGAGAGAAATTCCAGTGGTATCCACAAACCACTTAGAAGTTGGAATCTAGCCCTTCCAACTTCAGAGAGGGCTCTCTCTCTTAGGTTTCTATACTAATCTGATATTAGGCTAGGTATAGTCTCTAATTTTCAAAGGTTTGTTGGTAAGAAAAGAGACAGATCCATTGGGCATGGAGTCATGTCAAATTGATTATTTGTCCAATGATAAAATGAAGAGAGAAAGGGTTTTTCCACAGGGGCAAGGTAGGCAGTCTTGGTGATGGAATTAATTCGCTATAGGAGGGTGAGTATGAGAAAAAATGGAAACAACAAAAAGAGTATCAAACTGCAGATAAATTATAAATGTTGTTTGAAGAAGAAAACATAGATTTCTTGGGAAACTAAATCAGAGAAAATTTTAAATGAATTTTGAATTTATTTTCTGGTTCATCCAAGCATGAAGACATACATTTAAGGCATGAAAATAACATAAGGTAAACTTACAACAAGAAGGAATCACAACACCATCAAGATCTGACACAAGAATCCTTGCAAGTCACCTTCAATCTTTCATTCACTGGAAAGTATTTAGAAAATTTACAACATACACAAGTCTCTTCCTCAGTAATCTGACCAACCCTTTTTCATTACATGCACATCATAAAATAGACTCGAATGAGTCAGTTCCCACCTCTAGGGGTCAAATTCCTTATTAGGAATGTTGTTTCTAACTTCTGCAATGAAAATAGAACTAATTGCTAAAGACTAGGGACTACTTAACCAATTTTTTCCTAAGAATTTTTTATTAATTCCTCAACCCCAAATCAATCCTATGAGTTATTAGATGATTTATTACAATTACTAATACCATAAAAACAAAATGATGACTATCTGGAAACACAACGCCTCCCTTGTAGCAAAAACACAACACTAAAGCACAACGACAATATTTTTCACATATCTCCTAAATGGTAAGCAAGATTGAGATTCTTTTTTGAAAGAAAGTTAATATCATCATAGCCATTCTCCACAACAAATTTGAGCCAAATCCAACTCACGAACCTCGAGAAAATCTAAAAATGGTTGTAGATGATAATGGCTCATTTATTGAAAATCGTGAAGCATTTTGACATGAAATTAAGTGGGATTATTGATATCACCACCATGCATCTACTGTAAAAATTTCATGGTAAACGGGTACATGGTTTAAGAGATATGGTGAAAATACGATGATTATGTGAAAGCGCAGTGCTCCAAGCTTATACTATCTTCGACCATCATCTGACATGTTGAGGGTATTGGGATGGAATGCAATGATACATATAATGTTTCAAACCCATGGGAAAACTTCTAGGTCAAACAGAAACCTTTAAACCCCAAACCTTCTTCTTGGAGCAAAAGTGCAGCGTAGTTGCATAACGCACCTTCATCCACATGACTTGACCAAACAATGACCTTATGATTGAGAAAAATGACTTGGAGAGGATTAAAATGTTCACAAAAAACATCCTACATGTCTTCATTCATAGACCAAATGCCAAAAACCATGATTTCTTCATCAAAATGAGTTTCCTTGGTAAAAGCACACCACCCCATGGTTGAAGGAGGTTTGGTCACTCTCTGAGTTGCTTGATGACTTCAACACATATGAAAAAGGCTTGGACATGATCAACTTCCTCCTTAAAATATTTCTTTCATCACACAAATCCCCCAACTCTCACAATTTCACCTTTATCAAAAGCGCAACGCCAGTGAGAAAGCGCACCGCCACTTGTTTTCATGGTTTGAGTGACTATGTGGTCTCTGGAAGCTTCTCATGTTGGTGATGATACTAATGCTACAATAATCATGCCACCTACCCCTTTCAAGATTCCTTTCACCAAAATGCAAAAATTTCATCTCCACATTGTTGTCCTCTGAGGTAATTCTAGGTTAATTAATTATGCCAAAGCATCTAAAATGTTTTGTTGTTTTAAAAGTTTTTTGGATGACCAATGTGATGGGCAGGTTAAGCTAGGCGCTTAAACCTTATTAGTACTACATATTATGAAAGGGCTGCTTCTTAACCTCTGAACATTAATTTGATTTAAAGTGTATGGAAAGGCAGAATTGTAAGAAGCTATGATTTCCTAAATATCCAGACTGAATTTTTAGTTAATCATAAGGAAGAATGCAAGGAAACAATGCTTACAACCCAACAAAATATATATAACCTTATGAAGATGGTTGAAAATTTATAAATGTAGAGGAGATTATAAAGACAAACAATCCAATAAACTAATCCCTAAAATAGATTATAATTTCATGGGGCTTTAAGATAGACTGAAATTCAATTTTCTCTTACCCAATTATCCTCATAAAACTTAAATACATGTAGAATAACAAAAATGAAATGAAACATTAAGACAAACTCACAAAGTAACAAAATTTTAGAAGAAAATCCATAATCCTTTCATTAATGTGAAGTAATTTTAGTCTAATACAATTCTGCTTTAGAAAAAATTATGCAAGGGTTCAACCCTTAATACATCGAGTCACTGCTTATTTATACAAAAATATAAGGCTATAGAAACATCTAACTAATTACAAAAATAGTACATAAATGTAGGGGTACTTAAACTATTGAGTTTGCTGGCACTATCTGTTTTGGAAAATTTAGCATCTACGGATAAATACTAATTCCCTAGATACATACCTATATCTAGAATAACAGTTTAAAGTGTTTTAGACTTTTCCTATAAACAATATATAAGATGAGAAGATAGAAGACCTACTTGTAGTTCCGAGTTCCTCTCGTCTCCCTTGTATCGATCCTGTCGCTCCTTCCTGTATTTAATCCGCTTGAGAAGTACCTTGTAAACACAATAGAATACAAAGAACCAATCAAAGCATACAATCTATTGAATATAAGTGAAAGGAATTAGATACAATTCACACACATAAGAATTATGAAACAATACAAACATATGGGAAAAGGGTTCAAACACTTTATTAGATAGAAGAAGGAATTACAACCATTGGTGTCTGATTCAAAGCCAATCCTCTAGCTTGGATCCCATCCACATCACATCAAAAGCATGACAAACTTGTAGCATTACAATACTTGCTTCAAAGCCAAATCTCATAGCAACGTTATCTCCTTACAATTCAACATAATCCAGCCCCTAATCACTTAAATGAGTGGTAAATTTATAGGAAGATGAAGGAGGTTTTGTCATTAATGGTGGCATTGAATGGCCTTCCATACTTAGAATTAGTTCCATGGAGGAAGGGATGAGAGGATAGGATGCACCTTAACTCATTCCTCATCCATTTTCAAGCTCATAGGAGTTGATAAGTGAGGGAACCTTCTAGATAACTCCAAAAATAAGAATATTCCCCAAACCATATGTGAATTTCTCTCATTCTCGCATAGTGCAAGTGAAAGGAAGCCTAAGTGCTCTTCAAAGCACCTTGGCAAAAGGACTCAACTGCTCTACAACGCACCCTCATAAGGGCTTACCTGTGCTGGTCCCTCTAGAGGCTATTTCTGGATGTCTTCAAGTCATGAAACTGTCTGGGAAGGAGGCATTCAAAGGGGTGACTTGTTTAGGGCATGATACAGTTGAATTTAGGGTTTGATGTTCCCTAAAACACTAATCTGGATGTTGGTATTCAATGTGCCCAAATGGATCTGTAACAGTTTCCCCATAAAGCATGAAGTCGGAAAAATGCCAATGTCAAATGAAATGCTTTACAATGTGATGAGGAGGTATCGAAGTGGAAGGTGACCTGCATCAATCACAATACATATATCATGATATTTGATTTTTACATGAATTACTGAGAGAAGGCATACCCATGATCAGCTTATAAACTTTCATTACATGTACATAAACAGTCATCTACAGATATAGACCCATGATCAGAATGACCATCAATGTAAAGCCATTGTACATATGATTTAGTACTCATGAAATTGCAGCCCGGATGGATGAAACTAGATCCGGGGTCTTCAATCTCGTTCAATCGTTCGCTCAAGTACGAGTCTAACCATGTGAATTTGTGATTTGAAGTCGAACACGGGAAGACACCATCTGATTACCAACCAATGATGTAAGCTACTAACAGATGCGAGAGAAATCACCGATAATGATAACGATCCTCAAGGTACTACAACACATTTTTCATGGTGTGAATGGATGATTTAATGTCGAACACCATACAAAGTCTTTTGGTCGAAGGCCATTGATGTATGCCTATCGCCAGAAACGAGAAACCTGCCATTGATGCATGCAAGCTTCAAGGTACTGGAAAGGTGTTTCTAAGTCAACTTCTTGGATAATGAGATGATGTCGACAAGAAGCGACTCGTCGCAAGAGGGCCTTGATGTATCCCACAGCAATGACAAAAAACAAGTGTAGGGATTTTAGAGATGGATTTGACTGACGACACAAGGTTCAGAAATGGCGGTCATGAAAATGAAGGTTTATGGTATTGCAAAGGATGAATTTTGACTGAATGAATTCTCTTGAACATGTCGGCGACACTAAAGTGAATTGGTAGCATTGACCCAAAACAAGGTGATGGATGGTATGATAGACCAACAGTGTGATAACCATCAAGCTAATAACCCAACCCAGATAGTCACGGTGATGGAGTGAAAGTGTCATGTTCAAGAGCGACCTGCTACCATAAATTAGTTTTCCCATTTTCCCCAGTCATTGCTGACCAGTACCTCTTTATTTTTATCAAGCTTGAGGAGGATAACATATTCTTGTTTTATAATTTAACCCTTCGGGCAAATCCATTGCTATTTGATGTTTTAACGAGTCTAGTGAAGGTGAAACTCGATCTTGTCTAGATGGACAAGTTTGTCGCTATTTAATGTTTTAAAAAGTTTAACAACAAAGAAAACTTGGTCCTTTTCATGTTCAGAGAGTTTGAAAAGGAACAAAAAGAAAACTCCACAAGTTCTTTTTCGTAAATTAATCTCTCAAGCCCAAAAAAGCGTAAAATAATACAAGAGAGGTATCGTTTCCAATCCGTTAACGAGTTGGAAAGGACAAGCACTCGATGATATTTTCATATTTAGAGAGTCTGAAGAGAGCTTAAAAGAGGACTCCAAGGGGGTTCCTTTTTCATTTTTAACATAGCTTGAAAAAGAGATAAAAGTGTGCTCTATGGTCAAAGTTACAATTTACAATCGAGCACGTTGAATTCTGAAAGTCAGTTGTAAAACCTGCTCAAAACATCACCAAATGGATTAAAAATATCTGTTTCATAGGCAAAAATAGGCAAATACTAATGTTTACTCGATTAATTAACATGAAATAAACATAAAACAAGTTTTTACCATGACATTTTACAATTTGGAACTTGTCATTCAGTTTTGTGCTATGAGCTTAGTTTTTACCTTAATCTTCACTAGATGATTGCGAAAGATTCTGCGAACCATTTCTCAAGTCGTCTAGACTAGGTAGGAGCTAAACCCCTCTACTTTCTTTTCAAGTCATTATTTTGTCATTTCATGCAAATTTTATGGTTTTTTGGGGCCCCTGGGGTTTCATTTTTTTTCCTTGGGTTCAACATAGGCTTTCGCATCAAAAACTGCACTGAAGAGCACCCAGATAGAAGGCTACATGCTCTACAGTTCACTATCTCTGTTACACTAAAATATTGTCACCATGATTATTTGCAGTCAGTATGGGTCTATCATCACTTGTACTATCCTCCTAAGCAAGTCTAAGACCTCAGATCTTCAAATCAAGCTTTAGAAGTGGGAGAAAGACATTAAAAATCAATGTAACTCTGGTTCCGCACTTTCTCTCATGGTCACCTGCGGTCCCGCACCTTCTGTGTACAAAAGTTGCATACCTGCCCGCTCTGTTCTTAACGGTGTAGGTGTGGACCCCTGTGAAAGTCAAAAGGCGCAAGTTTTATCTTAAAAAACTCACTTTGGGTTAATTCTAGAGTTTTCTAGAAGGAATTTTGAGGTGGATTGTTCGCTCTGAGGTGGTTCATGCATCCCAAAAGAGAAGGAGCTAATCCCTTGACTAAAGGAGCTATCCCTTTGAAGGAGGGCTTTATCCCTTTGAAGGAGGACCTAGTAACTTCCCTCCATTGCACTATAAATACATGCATTGGGGTGAGGACTAAGGAGGTTAGAAGTTGAACATTTTGAGGGTAAATGCTGGTGAAATTAAGACTCTTTGGTTGAGCTTGAGAGGAGAGATCACATACCTCTTGGTTCCATTGGAGAGTGAGTGAAACTTGTCAATGTAGAGGAGACATCTTGTTGGACCCTGGGAGGAGCTTGTACAACGTCAAGGAAAAGGTTGTAAAGTTCTTCTTCTTTTGAATCAATACAATCAAACTCATTTTTCTCAACAAGTATCTTATGTTATTTGTTTCATGGACTCCTTGACTTTCATGTTAAATATGTTTTATGCAATTGGTTTTTCAGGTGCTATTTAATGTGTTTGCCTTTTTTGTGTTTGCAGATTCGCGAAAAGGAGCTCATTTGGATCAAAGGAGCGAGGGCATCCACAAGCTTGCATTGGACTAAAGGTAGGCCCTAAAAACACTTGTTTGCTATTGTTTACCAAAGCATATTTAGAGAAAGATAGTGTCTGGTTGGTTTGCTTGCCGTTACGTCTTCTTTAGATTCTAGGAAGGTCTATCTTGTCCGCAAGATCGACTCATTCCGTGCGACAAAATGCCGACTCCA
Source organism: Pinus tabuliformis (assembly GCA_031772625.1). Taxonomy (NCBI): domain Eukaryota; kingdom Viridiplantae; phylum Streptophyta; class Pinopsida; order Pinales; family Pinaceae; genus Pinus; species Pinus tabuliformis. The sequence continues at coordinate 659,796,905 of CM062810.1, read as the reverse complement.
CTGGGGACTTGATTGTTTTCTTTGTCTATACTTTGACCTGAGAAACTGTATTTTCTGTTTCTGTTTTTGACTTGATGATTGTGGGATTGGGTGAATTTAGTTAATTTTGAGTTAGTTTTCATTTTTCATAGTTTTGGGAGAGGTACACACCCTCTGAGTTAAGCACAGTGTGTACCTGTACGCACTTTTGCTTTGTGCACAGAGCGTGGACGCACCTGTGTAAACAGGTTGCCTGCATACCCTATCAAAAATTTGAAAAATTTTAAATTTTTCTCTTTTTTTATCAGTTTAGAATTTGTTTATAGGTTTTAGCCATTCCCCAGACTTGCTTGTTCCCTGTCAAAAACTTTCCTTGGTTTAATTTCATTAGCATTAGGGTTTTAGGTGGAATTCCTAGGAATTTTGCTTGTTGGGTTTGTTTTTCGTTTTTGGCTGTGTAGTGGCTCTAAGCTTAGAAGCCGTAGGGACCTCAGATTACCTTGGTGTCTACTAGTCTTCTTATGAGTCTGACCATTTATGAAATCTCCCCTTGTTGAGGAATCCGCTTTGAGTTTTCTCATTTCCAAATTTCGAAAAGCTTGTAGTTGAAAGTTTCGAATTTTCATTTAAAAAAAGAAAAGAAAATGAAAGATTGGTTGTTTTTTGACTAATTGTGATTCTGCATAAATTAGTCCTTAGCTCACATTTAGCTAAGTAAAACATCCTCAAAAAGACTTTTAGTATGCTTTGACTTCAAGTAGCTTTTTATATAGTTTGTAGCTCTCAAAGTTAGTCATTTTCATTAGTTTTGAGTGTTTTATTTACAAAATATAAAAAAATCTCTTTTGGAAAAGTTTATTTTTTGTAGTGATTGAGTGCTTTGAAAAGAAAAGGGAAATTTGTGTGAAATAGCTAGTTGTCTCATTTTGAGTGCTTTGGAAAGGAAAAGCTCTTCTTTTAATTTGTTTAATTGAGAAAGATTTGTGTTTACAGAGTATTTGCATTCTCAAACTCTTTCTTAGTTTAGAAGTTCATCGAAGAGAAAAGATTGTTTAAATCATCTTAGGTGCATCTTTTTAGTGATTTTGAGTCGAGTCTTTACACCACGAGTTTCATCTCCGCCACCTCTTGACTTAAACAACAACCACTAAAATTAACGCTTAAAGTAAAATTCACCTAGTAACATTTTATTTCTAGGGCTCTGATACACCAACTTAGCTTAGGCTAGTGTCTTGGAGTAGGAGAGTAATTAACTCTCCAAGACAGTAAAAATAAACAAGTAGCTGTATCTTGTGGTAGGAAAAAATACAATTGTTGCATTTATGCTCTGGGAAAGTTCCTCTTAAAGGAGAAGCACGAGATCGTGTCCGAACCAGTGTGGGAATCAATCCTTCCTCATTGGGAACGACGCCAGATATTCACGTATTAAAAACGGTAAACCTCGGATTAACCATTTTCGAGGAGCCTGGGGTCACTTGTTGGTAAACCTTGGATTATGTCAAGGAGCCTTCAAGGGGATTGAGCTTGCTACTCTGCCCTTGCGTGCGTATCGGATCGTAGACTGTTCCCCCAGGTGTATTTGTCTCAGTTGGTAGCCTTAGTGACCATATTCTTTAGGATTCTTCCTAAGGTGACAATGGTGGGAAGATCCCATTGTACTTGGAGCAGATGTCGGCTAGACTCACTTGGATTTTCTGGGGGGTTCACTTCACTCGAGACGGTTAAGTGGAGGAACTTGGTCCAGTCTATTCATTAAGCAGGTTGTCGGGGTAACTGTTCCAACCGCCATTTTTGTACTGAATTCTGCGACGTTGGATTTCATCACCAACTAGTGTTTTCGGTCCAGAAAGTTACTGTTTGTGTGTGTTTGATCTCTAGATTCTTTAGGCGTTTGATTCAAATTTGTTTGGTTCTTTAGAGGCTTTAGGTGGTTTTCATTGAGATTTTACTTTGTTTGTGTGTGAAGTAGTTAAAAGTTTTTAACTGTGGCTGAATTACCAAGACAGTCCCGTAGACTTCGGGGCCAGTCTCCTGAGTTTATAACCGTGGTTGATTTACTGAGGAAGTCCCATAGACTTCAGGGCCAACCTCCTGAAGAAGTCCCGAGCCAGCTTGAAGGCTTGAAAGTCCTCGTAACTCCTAGTGGTAGTAAAGTTGGGTCACCCGAAGAAGGAGAGTCTTCATTGGTTGTACATCCTGATTACCAAACTCTAGTAACAGGTTATAATCCTGAATCTATTTCGGTTTCTGAACTTGCTGGTAGCTTTTCATCTACTAGTGATATAGGTGAAGAACCTGAGATATCTGAACCTGTTACTCCAACATCGGGGTTTGTCTCTCCAACTTCTAGTGGTCCTAATTCACCTAGGGTAGAAAGAGTAATCACCGAAAATCTTCCTTTTGGTTTGATAGCTATTGAAGAACTTGCTCCGGAAGAAGAAGTAGGCATCCCTATCCCTGAAAATCAACCTGTTATTGATCTAAGGGAGCGTGAATCAATTTTTTACAGTCCACCTAGAAGTACTACTTGGTATCTTTCTTTGACTAATTATTTGGAAAACCCAGCATTAAGTTTTTCACCACCTCGTGCTCCTTATCATCCTAGAGGTTTTTATACTCCCGTAAATATGTCAGGTCAGTCGTCCATGTTTACTCAATCGCTTGAAACTTTTTTGTACGGCGGTCCTTTTGTTCCCTCTGGGTATCCGTCACTTTCTGGTACTTTTTCGGGAGCATCTCCTCAACCCATTGAACAAGGGTTATTCACTGGAAGCAATGGTGCAAAGCCGTTGAGCGTAGAAGACATTCTTATGATGTCAGGTTCTATTCCCAATTCTCAACCTCAAGGTGGCCAGTTACCGCCTAGGGGGCAGCCTCAATTAACACCTGGGGGGCAACCTCAAGGACAGTACGTACCTACGGTACAATACGTTCCTCAAGGTCAACCCCAGACTCAATATGTACCCCAAGGTCAACCCCAGTATCAATTTATACCGCAAGGTCAACCCCAGTATCAGTACGTGCCTCAGGGGTATCTACCCCAAGGTCAGTACTCAAACCAAGGTTTCCAACCACCCCAAGGTCAATCTTATGTTCAAGGAACGAGAAATGTACCTTTCAAATATCAATCCTACCCTCAACCCGGTTATGGTCCTCAATATTCTCAACCTGTTATGGGTCAGTACCCCGGAATGAACATAGTGTGGGATCCATCGCAAACTCAACAGGTGTTGCAGCCAAGTGTACAGTTGTCATCTCAAACTGGACAACCCTTAGTTTCTGGTTCACCCCAACAACCAGTCCAGTCTAACATTCAAACTTCTGTACCCTCGGTAGTTTCTCAGTCTGGGCCTATTGCGCCTCGTACTCCATCTCAAACGACTACTGCAACTGCCGCAACATCTGTTCAATCTACCCCACCTACTTCTGGAGTATCGACAACTCCGGTTTCTACTGTTCCTGTATCTACTCCTCAAACATCTTTACCACTGTCTAGATCCACGATTCAAACTACAGTTCAGATGCCTGTAGGACAACCTGGTTTAAGTACAGTTGTCACAAGTCAACCTCAATTCACCTATCAACCGTACCAGGGATAGTACCAATTCGGTCATGTTGTTCAACAGCCAGTTTATCAGTATCAACCGTATCCTGGGTACACTTATCAACAACCTCAACAACCCCAGTATGGTCCCGGATATCCTCCTCCTGGGGCTGGTCTCATTACCCAGAGTTTTAGGGATCCTAATCGGCAGTTACCTTTTATCGCAACTTTGGACTTACCTGATTTGTCGCGCCTAACGAACGATCCGATTAATTGTCTTCTGTTTTGGCTGCCAATGCCGAATAAGTTGCCCAGTGACATTCCCAAGTTTGAAGGTAAATCTAGAGAGGACCCGTCGAACCATGTGATGACTTACCACCTCTAGTGTGCATCTAACTCCATCACAGATGATTCGATCCATCTTAGATTTTTCCAGCGCACTCTAATTGGTCTCGCGGCCAAGTGGTACATTGAGTTACCGCGAGGCACTTTTTATAATTTTAGTCAGTTAGCTACCTCGTTTTTAACTCATTTTCAGTTGCCAGTCAGATATGACAATGGCACGGAATTGTTAACTTCGCTAAAACAATCGACATCCACGTACATTTCAGATCATATTCATGAGTGGAGACGTCGACGACGTTTAGTGAAGGTATTTATTCCGGATCAAATCTTGGCTGAGTGGTTTGTAAAATCTTTGTTGCCAAGGATCACTGAAGATGTTGCTAAAGCCGGAGTTGTTACTGAGGAGCAAGTGATTGCTCAAGCACAGTACCTTGACTTGGTATATACTCAGTCAGGTACGTTACACGAAAAGATCCCTGATCTTCCCAAGTCAAATCAAATCACTGCAGCTCCTTCGGGATCTCATGCCGCTGACGGTATGATTGGTACGGTTAACACTAAAAGTAAGAAGAAGTCTTCCAAGAATTCTTCTCCTATCATAACCTTGCCTGATTCCCCGATAGGAGATTCTTCTGTAGAGGTTTCCGCCGATATTCACGTTGTAGAGTCATCTACGGCTAAATAAAAATCCGGTGGGAGGAAGAAAGGAAAGAAGAAGAATAAAACAGACAAAAGTTCAAAGGAGAAATCTGAAAAGGCAAAATCCAATGATGAAAAGCGCAAACCTCGTTATCCATGTCTCATTTGTGACGAAGAACATTTTACAAGAGACTGCCCTCATCGAGCAGAGGTTGCAAAGATCGTCAAAGGTTCCAAACTCCTTTTGTTTTGAAGGATCCATTTCCAAATCAAGATAGCAAGATGATAGGTTCTTCCTCGAGTGCCAATGAAGAACCCATATTGATGATGTCCCATGTGAGGATTGCAACTCGATCGCAAGATTATGGTAGTAAGAGTCCTGTTGATGGTAAAGAAGCAGAATCTTCTCATTCTAATCCATCAACCTCAGCTCCTGGTTCCGATCCACTACAGATTGAGAAACCTAATCCAGACTTAGTAATCAAACTGCCTGCCAAGGGTATACTTCGAAAGTCAGCTTTCAATCCACATGCGAGAGCGGCTCAGAATTATAACATTGTTGAGGATTTAGTAGTTTCACCCTAAGCAATGTCGGCTTTGGAGGTGCTGCAATCATGCCCAGCACAGCGTAAATTACTTTTGTCGGCTATAGGAGCTGTTGACGTTCAGGACCCGAACTTAATAATCTTTGATCTAGAAAATAGTACACCGCATTTCCCTCATCAAATGGCTTTTCAGATCCCCGTGATAGTCAAAAATAGGCCTATTCATCGGACTGTAATTGATGAGGGAGCTTCAACGTGTATTATGTCAATACAATGTTGGAGATTGCTTGGTTCTCCTTCACTGAATCAATCCTCGAAAATTCTTAAGGCCTTTGATGGCTGTGGGTTTCATCCTTTTGGCATTCTACAGGATTTTCCTATAGGGGTTGAAGGAAAAACTGTTAGTCTAGATGTGGAGGTGGTTGATGCCCCACTAGACTACAACCTTCTCTTGGGTCGAAGTTGGTCTTACGCTATGACAGCGGTCGTTTCATCGGTCTTTAGAGTAATAAAGTTTCCACATAATGGAAAGATCGTAACAATAGACTAGCTGGCTTACTTTTCATCCGACCTAGCCTCTTCGGAGAGTATTCAGCATGTCGGTAAAACGACTATCCCATATAAGGATGTTGGAGTAGGATTAGTTAAAGATGCCGGTTTACTGGGAACTTTTCCTTTTCCTCCAATCAATGCATCATCTTCATTTGCAACCATTCATATGATTACATCAAACACTATTTTTTATGACGATCCTTGGATCGTTCCTTCTGAATCTGAAATAGACTCATTTGGTAATTCCATGCCTTTGAGTCCATATGAAATTGCCTATGAAGCCGTGCAGTCTTTTGCCGACTCGTGTTCAACCGAAAATGACTTAATGAATGTGGTCCGTGAGGAATCAGTTTTCACATCAACCTCGGATTTAACTACGTTTTCTGAACTTGTTCACTCTGATGAGAAAATTCGTGAAATACTATGTGTAGATGATTTACCATGGGAAGATCTCCATCACAGATCTTCGTTTTTACCTGAGGATGATCGTTTTGAAAATGATTTCTCATCAATATTTACGACTGAATATGTCAAGGAACCTCATAATCCAATGAAACATCCTGATTCAGAGTTAAATTTGGGAAACATCTCTCGAACTATTCCCATTGACATTTCGGTTAAGCTCGGAATTGTTGAGAACATTCATATATGTGCCTCATGTACAGATGACGAAATTCAATTATATAAGGCCCTATTTGAAGAATTCTGCGACGTGTTTGCCTGGTCCTATGAGGAAATGCCAGGAATTGATCCCGCGATTGTTGTTCATGAGATCAAGACTTACCTGGATGCTAAACCCGTCCGACAACGTTTGCGTCAGATTCACCCACGAAACGCTGCTGCAATTAAAGCAGAAGTTGAAAAACTGTTGAAAGCAGGTTTCATCTAAGCGATCCCGCTAACGGATTGGGTATCGAATATTGTTCCGGTTAACAAAAAACAGGGGACAATAAGAATATGCATCGACTATAGGGATATTAATCGAGCCTGTCCAAAGGAAAACTACCCAACTCCCTATATTGATCAAATCATTGATGATTGTACCAGCAGCGAAATATTTTCCTTTATGGACGGTTTTTCCGGATACAATCAAATCAATATTATACTTGCCAATCAACCAAAAACGACTTTCATTTGTCCATGGGGGACATTTTCTTATTGCAAATTACCTTTTGGGCTTAAGAATTCTGGAGCAACTTTTCAGAGGGCGATGTCTTATGCGTTTCATGACATCAAGCACATTGTGCAACCCTATCTCAATGACTTGCCTGCTCATTCATTACATCGAGCTGATCACCTCGTCCATTTACGAGCAACCTTTATGAGGTGTAGGCATTATCGTATTCGGTTGAACCCACACAAATGTGTCTTCTGTATAGAAATGGGTCGATTGATGGGATTTGTAGTTTCGAAAGCCGGCATTCGCGTTGATCCCTCGAAGGTCGAAGCTATTATCAATTTGCCTCCTCCTTCGAGTCTTTGCCAACTCCAAAGTTTTCAGGGGAAAGCAAACTTTTTACGACGATTCATTCTTAACTATGCCGAAGTTACAAAGGGTTTTACACGGTTGTTGAAACAGAACACTCTATTCTCTTGGGATGAGATAGCTCAGAAATCTTTTGATGCACTCAAACACGCATTGACCCATGCACCATTGTTGCATCCTCCCAACTACAACCAGGATTACTTTTTGTATCTTGCCGCCTCCCATTCCACGATTGGAATGGTATTAGTTCAGGAAGATGAATTCGGAATGGAACATGTGATATATTACCTTAGTCGAACGTTAAATCCAACTGAGATAAAATACTCACATGTGGAGAAATTGGCATTGGCAGTCGTTCAAGCTGTCCAACATTTTCGTCACTACATTTTACTACGTAAAACTACGGTAATTTTAGATTGCAACCCTATGATCTACATTTTGACCAAACAATTGCTAGGGGGAAAGTACTCTAAATGGATCTTTATCCTACAGGAGTTCGACTTGGAGTTTGAAAAATCTAAGTCTAAGAAATCTTTAGTTTTTGCAGAGTTAATGTGTGACTTCCCACGTGCTGACACAGAAACTGTGGCAGAGGAGCCCATTGCGGACGAATCTTTGTTTCTAATTAGCACTTTAGATCCGTGGTATGGGGATATCATCGTCTATCTCCAGACCCAATCCTTTCGGCCAGAAATTTCAAGGTCGGAACGTCGGAAAATTCACTTCCAGTCCCAACAATTAAAAATTATTGGAGATACTCTTTATCGTCGTGGGGCGGACTCTATTTTTCGACGTTGCTTAACTCACCAACAAGCTGAAAGGGTTCTAAATGACTGTCACTCTGGAGCATGTGGTGGTCATATGTCTGGGTATGCCACAGCCCAAAAGATATTGTGTGCTGGCTATTTCTGGCCGTCCTTGTTTAAAGATTGTATTACGGCGGTCCGAAAATGCCACAACTGCCAAATTTTTTATCGTAAGATGCGCGCTCCACCTTCTCCTCTCCACCCTATAATTTCCATTGGTATTTTTGCCAAATTGGGTATCGATTTTATTACATGTAACCCTCACTCGGCTGGGGGGCATGCGTATATCATCCTTGCGGTAGATTATTTTACTAAGTGGGCCGAGGCGATGCCTACATTCGAGGCAGACGGCAAGACAGCTGCAATTTTCGTGTTCAATCATATAATTGCTAGGTTTGGTGTCCCACAAGTGATAATCACTGATCATGGGCGTCATTTGTTAGGATATTCCGACACATAGGATATAGTTAAGTTCAACTTGGTCTAGTATAGAGTTAGGTTAGAGTTAGGTAAAGTGTGTTTCTTTACCGTTGTACATTTTGTAACTTACAATCCGACGGTCACGATATGTAGTGATCCGACGGTTCACTCTCACCTCGGTATTACCGACACTTGATCCGTGGCTTGACACCCGATTGGTCCATGAGTTCTATTTAAAGCGCATGGAGGGTCATTGTTCGGGTAATCCGTGCATGAGAGAAGCTTATGTAAATTTTCATTCTTTGATTAATAAATTGTCTGTACCCACGTTGGGACAGGCCGTGGACTGTTTCCCTCCTTGCACTCTGAGGGTTTTAACCACGTCAAAAATACTGGTGTATTGATTTGAGATCTGGTTGTGAGCGGTGTCCTTTTGGTATTCTTCTGTGGAACTTACCCTGTAAATTCCTACATGGTATCAGAGCTATTTGAGGGCCGCGTCCGTTGGTGATCCAAATCTGAAGCCGGTAGAACTGCATGCGGCTGTCGTTTCCTAGATCTGCTGTTTCTGACTGCTTTCGGGCCGAGAGGACTGCTCTGTTGCATTCGGAGCATCTGTTTCAGTGAGGAACCCCTTTCGTTTCACGCGAAAAGGTTTCCGGTAGCCCTAGCTGCGTCATTTTTCAGATCGGGAGGTATACAGTGTTTTTTTTGCAGTTTACTGTCATTTTCTCTCTGCTTATTTCGGTTTCGGTTTATTTAGCCTTTTTTTTTTCCGGATCTATACCTTTCATTTCTGCGTATGCTCTTTGCCCTGCGACTCTGTGCGATCTGGGCAAATCAGAAACAGAAAGAAAGGATTTTTCTCATGCGTATGCTCTTTTCCCTGCACCTTAGTGTGATCTCGGAAAATCAGAAACATTGAGGAAAATATTTAGTTTTTCGGCTAAAAGCTAACTTTGAGATTTTTTTTAAAATTTCTAGTTTTTTGGCTAAAGCTAACTTCGAGCCGTAAGGTTCGTTTTTCTTTGGATATTCGTGTTGGGTTTTGTGTTTTGTGTTTTGTAGGGGAAAAGAGTCTTCCCAAGGCAAGCACGCAAATCGAGGCCCCCCCCCCCCTCTCTCTCTCTCTCTCTCTCTCTCTCTCTCTCTCAAATCTTTTGTATAGATCAATTGGTTCAAAGACCTTTTAAGAGAGTAGAGGTCTTGGGTTCAAGTCTCCATTTTGTGGGGGCGGATTTTTTCATTCCCGCACATTCGCGCACTTTGCCAGCAACGTCAACAATTTTTTTTCAAAAAGCCATAACTTCTTCATCCGGAAGCCTTTTTCAGAGCCGTTTTTTTTAAAACCGCCTATTTTTTCGAGATCTATCCATTGGACCACTCACTTTCAGCATCTTCAGCTTCAGTTGTTTTTCAAAAATGGAAAGTCCATGCCAAGTCATTCTTGACAGCACTAACTACTTCCAATGGGTCGCCTACATGGGAGATTTACTTAGAAGTAAAGGTCTCTTCAGAATAGCCACAGACCAAGAGAAGAAACCCAAAGATGAAGACAAGGCCGAAAAATGGGAAAATCGACAAGATCAAGCACGTGGTTGATAGGAATGTCTGTTTCTCCTGATCTTAGATTCCACATTGCAGAAATTGAAACTCCTCATGAAGCATTAGAAAAACTTGCTAAAGTTTTTGGGATTAAAAATGAAATTAGATCCCATCAACTTGAAAATGAGCTGCTTACTTTGGATCCTAATAATTTTTCTTGCATTGAAGATTTCTTGTCAAAATTCAAGAACCTTAGATATCTCTTGGAAGGTGTTAAAGTTAAGAAAGATGATGGTAACCTTATTTATTCCATCCTCACTAAGTTAGGGCCAGCCTACTCTGTATTTGTTTCCACTTTCCATTCTACCAGGGAAGCTTTCATTTGTCAAGGCAAAGACTACAAGCCCCCTTCCTTTGACTCCTTTTGTGATTCCTTAATAAGAGAACAAGAAAAACTCTTACACCTTGGTCTTCTTAATCTTGGAAACTCTTCCACAAAAGCGTTAGCCGCCCAGCAGTATCCAAATTCAAAGAATCCTAAGAAGTCTTATCCTCAAAGGAATGGTCCTAAACCAACTCAGCCTCAAGATGAAAGATCATTTCAGCAATATGATAAGCCCAATAAAAACAAATGGAAGAAGACTGAAAGACATTGTAACTTTTGTAATCGAGATGGCCACTTAGAATCTAAATGCTTTAAGAAGATGGAAGCCTTGGAAGCCGCAATGAAGAAACATAACATCCATCTGGAGCCTACTTCAACTTCAACTTCCGGAACGGCATTTTCTGCATGTCATCGTCAATCATCTCAGTCTAGTTATGCATTAAATGTATCTTCTTCTTCTTCTCATTCTCATGAGTGGCTCATTGATTCTGGAGCCTCTTGTCACATGGCCAAAAACCAAGCCATGTTTTCTTCTTTAAATGATTGTAACACCAAAAATATATATGTTGGTGATGATAGATCTCTTAATGTTGTAGGGACTGGAACTGTTCATCTAGACAATGGTCAGTTCAATGATGTATTATGTGTTCCAAACTTATCCTGCAACCTTCTATCTGTCTATCAGATAACTCATTCAGGTGAAGGTAAAATCGTTGAATTTTCACCTCATGATGTTGTAATCAAGGATCTAAAAGATCCTAAACAGATTCTAGCTACTGGTCTTGCTGATGATTCCAAAAGGTTGTATAAGTTTCACAACTTTGGGTCATCCCATCTTCCCTCAGTATTTGTTGCTCATAATGATGAAGTGAGCAAACTTTGGCATGAGCGGTATGGTCACTTAAACTATCGCTCCCTTCAGCATCTCTGTAAAGAAAATGGTGACAGGTCTTCCTATGGTATCTTGCAAAGATGGTGTTTGTTCCGGATGTGTACTCGGAAAACATCATCGGGACAGTTTTGACAAACGTGCCTCTTGGCACGCCTCAGCCCCTTTACAGCTTGTGCACAGTGATTTATGTGGTCCTCTTCCTGTTGCTTCATTCTCTGGCTGCAAGTACTTCTTAACTTTCATTGATGATTTCTCTAGACGCACTTGGGTATACTTCTTAAAACTCAAGAGCGAAGTATTTACCACCTTTTTGGCCTTCAAAGCATTCGTTGAAAAACAATCTGGACATCAAATTCTTAAGCTAAGAACTGATAATGGTGGAGAATATGTTAAAAATGCATTCATCACCTTTTGCACCGAAAATGGCATTCAAATGCAACATACTGTTCCATACACTCCACAACAAAATGGTGTAGCTGAAAGGAAAAATCGCACTTTAAAGGAAATGGCTAATTGTATGCTGCAATCTAAAGGACTCAGTCTTAGTTTTTGGGCCGAAGCAATTAATTGTGCAAATTATATAATCAATCGCACTCCTACTAAGGTTCTAGAGAATATCACTCCAGAAGAAGCTTGGAGTTCCATTAAACCAGATGTAAGTCACTTTCGTGTGTTTGGAAGTGAAGCATGGGCCCATATTCCAGATGAAAAGCATAAAGCCTTAGAACCTAAGAGTGAGAAATGTACTTTTGTTGGATATTCTGAAGATGTAAAAGGCTATAGACTTATTCCATTTAAGTCCAAAAATGTTATCATTAGAAGAGATGTAAAATTTGATGAAAATAAATCGGCCTGCGAGCCTAGTCCGGCGGATGTGCCACCTCTTCCCATCTCTTCTATCTTTGAGAACATTTCTTCTTCTGATGATGAAAGCGAGGATGATAATCCTTCCCCACCTTCTCAGGATCCTCAACTTCCAAGATGGGTCCGTGCTACTCGGGATGCAGCAGGTGATCTTGCCGGTGATCCTACAGATCAACGACGTACACGTTCTCAGTTTGAAAGAGCCTCTTCTTTACTGGCTCAAGCTCCAGTGAATCATGATCCTGACACTTTTGCAGAAGCTTCAGGCCATCCACATTGGGAAACAGCTATGAATGAAGAATATCATTCATTGATGACAAATGATACATGGGATCTTGTTCCTCTACCAAAGGGACGCAAACTTGTTAGATGCAAATGGGTTTACAGAACCAAGTATGGACCAGATGGGAAAGTTAACAAACATAAAGCTCGTCTAGTTGCTAAGGGCTTTTCACAGGTTGAAGGCATTGACTACACTGAAACCTTCTCTCCAGTTGCCAAAATGAACTCTATCCGCCTTGTTCTTTCCCTTGCTGCCTCTTTAAAATGGGAAGTACATCAAATGGATGTTAAATCTGCCTTCTTGCATGGGGACTTGCAGGAAGAAATCTATATGGAACAACCCATTGGCTTCATACAAACAGACTCCAGCCTCGTTTGTCGCCTTAAGAAATCCCTTTATGGCCTCAAGCAAGCTCCTCGAGCTTGGTATGCCAAAATGGATAGCTTTCTTTTAGAATCTGGCTTTTCTAGGTGTCATTCTGACAATACTGTCTACACCAAGAAAGTGGGCAACTCTCTCATCATCCTTGTTCTTTATGTTGATGATCTTATTCTTACTGGTAGTGATCCCAACCTTATAAACCATGTGAAGTCCAGCCTTAAAAAGAAATTTGAAATGACAGACTTAGGACACTTACACTATTTTCTCGGTCTTCAAGTCTTGCAATCCCAAGAGGGTATTTTCCTTTCCCAGTCCAAGTATGCTTGTGATATTCTTCGTCATTTTCACATGGAAGACTGTAAGCCAGCCCCTTCTCCCTTTCAGTCTGGAGTCAAACTTTCAGTCTCTTGTACTTCTCCTGAAGTTGATGCTACCTTATACCGTCAACTTGTCGGAAAACTCTTGTATTTAACCCATACTCGTCCTGATCTTTCCTTTGTTGTTGGCCTTGTTGCTCGTTTTATGCAAAACCCCCGTGAAAGTCATTGGAAAGCAGCTAAAAGAATACTTCGTTATGTTCGAGGTACAATACAGTTTGGGATTCATTACAGTGCCAAAGCAGCTCCTCTGTTAGTTGGTTTCACTGATTCTGATTGGGCTGGTGACCTTGATGATCGGAAGTCTACTGCCGGTTATGTCTTCACTCTTGGTTCAGGACCTATTACATGGGCTTGTAAGAAACAGGCTGCCATTTCTCTTTCGTCAGCAGAAGCAGAGTATCGTGGTGCCGTGGAAGCTAGTAAGGAAGCCTTGTGGCTTCGTCAGATCCTATCCGAGTTTGGCTTTGAGCAGCAGCATCCAACCACACTTTGGTGTGATAATCAAAGTGCCATTCAGCTATGCAAAGATCCAGTCCAGCATCAGCGCAGCAAACACATTGAACTACACATGCACTTCATCAGAAAGCTCATTCTTGACCATGTTCTTGAAGTGCAATATTGTCCAACGGATGATCAGGTTGCAGACATCTTCACAAAGGCTCTCACAGAGGCGAAGTTCACTAAACTTCGATATATGCTTGGAGTTCAGGAAGTTGTCACTAAGGGGGGATAGGCTCTAGTGCCTCCTTCCTTCTCCTATTGTGTCATATTTGTAAATCCTTCAATCCTATCCCAAGTTGTTCTTAAGGGGGGATGTTAGGATATTCCGACACATAGGATATAGTTAAGTTCAACTTGGTCTAGTATAGAGTTAGGTTAGAGTTAGGTAAAGTGTGTTTCTTTACCGTTGTACATTTTGTAACTTACAATCCGACGGTCACGATATGTAGTGATCCGATGGTTCACTCTCACCTCGGTATTACCGACACTTGATCCGTGGCTTGACACCCGATTGGTCCATGAGTTCTATTTAAAGCGCATGGAGGGTCATTGTTCGGGTAATCCGTGCATGAGAGAAGCTTATGTAAATTTTCATTCTTTGATTAATAAATTGTCTGTACCCACGTTGGGACAGGCCGTGGACTGTTTCCCTCCTTGCACTCTGAGGGTTTTAACCACGTCAAAAATACTGGTGTATTGATTTGAGATCTGGTTGTGAGCGGTGTCCTTTTGGTATTCTTCTGTGGAACTTACCCTGTAAATTCCTACATCATTTTCGAAACGTTATGATGACCGAACTTATAGGCCAGCTTGGTTTACGCCATGATAGTTCAACTCCTTATTATCCACAAGCAAATGGTCTGGTTGAGTCCATCAACAAAGTTTTAGTTATCATGATCCGACGAATCATTGGGATTCATCGGTCGAATTGGCACAACATGCTATTTTCAGCGCTTTGGGCGTACCGAACTTCAGTAAAAACATCAACAGGGTTCACTCCTTTCCAACTAAAGCTGTGTTACCCATTGAGTGCGAAATCCCGTCACTGCAAATGGCCATCGAGTTACTTCTAGCTACTTCTGAAGAGGAAAAGCATTTGTTATACTTAGCTCAATTAGATGAGAATCGACGTGATGCTGCATTGGCGATCGAGACTCACGCAAAACGTATGAAAGCTCAGTATGATTGGAATGTGACCCCTCGAAATTTTTCGGAAGGAGACCTAGTGTTATTGTATGATCAAGCTAATGATAAATTAGGCGCTGGGAAATTCGTTCCTATGTGGCATGGTCCCTATATTGTTAAGCAAAAGCTAGAAAAAGGGGCCTATGAATTGGTAGACTTTGATGGGGACTCTTTGGGTAAACCTAGAAATGGCCTTTACTTGAAGAGGTACTATGCTTAAAAGAATGGGGTATGGAGATTTTTAGTTAGGATAGTTTTTATTTCTAGCTGGTGTGTTTTAGTTTACAAAGTGTGCTTAGCTTAGAGAGTGTTTTTCCATCATTATTCCTGCTTATCTTGGTTTTACTCTTGATATTGCAGATGTCAATGCCTCTCCAAACATACATTGGATTTGCTGATGGTGCTTGTCGTAATACACAGAACATCTCTTGCACGGCTTGGGTTATCTATTCGCCCTCTGACGAGTTAGTTTCTATGCATGGGGTAAGCCTCGGTCAAACAACAAACAACATTGCAGAGTATAGTGTAGTGATTGAGTTATTATCTGAATCTATTTCATTTGTGATTCATAGTTTGATAGTGAGGTTAGATTCTGAACTCGTTGTATTACAGCTTAATAGAGTGTATGCCATTAGAAATCCAGTGTTATTAAGATTATTTTTGAGAGTGCGTCTCTTGGAACGTGAGTTTGATTATATTGAATATCAACATATTCCAAGGTCTTTAAATACATTAGTAGATGCAATTGCTTCTTGAATGTTAAATAAACATTTGCAATAATCATACATGTAAATTTAAAACCATTCCATAACATGATTTACAAAGATAAGCCGGTAATAGTGATATATATATAGGAGTGTGTCAAAAAAATACATCGTCTTCGATCATAGGTTGAAAAACACCTTATGATCGGCAAAAATGATAAGTACAAAAAACAAAATGTCACATGTGCTCACGAAAGGTGATCATCCTATCACTGGTGATGATCTCTATAAGAAACCACTGCCCAGGCCACCTTGCAAAGGAACCTCCTAAAAGGTCCTGGGATTCCAATCACATAGCGCTGAAGTCGACAAGGAATGTCGTCTATAGTGGTCTCAGGAATATCCCCTGTCAAGTGCTCAAGATGACCCTCCAACTCGGCCAAAACCTCTGCTGATTCATCCTGTGGGGCTGGCGCGGGTGCAATTGGTTGCCTCCTCTCGCAAGGCCGGAGAGCGGCTTGTCGCTGTGGACCCACATCTGCATTTGAAATTTTTACTTTCAGTTTTGAGACGATGAAAAATAAAAAAAAAAATTAAAATAGGAAAAGTTGAAAAGGATTTTACTTGACTCGTCCCACTGCTCTCCTGGTGGAAGAGCCATGTCTGGGTCACCACGAAAATCCATCCCAGCGTAAGGGAAGTCTTGAATGGAAAACACCTGGTTTTCCAACCATTGGAAATACTCAGGTTTGAACCAAGCAACTTTTGTCCTCTCGTCCGGGTGACGGGCCATGACTGCGACCCATCGCATCAGTTTGGGCTCTCGAGGAAGCCCAGCTCCAACACTAAGGTGCTGTGGGATCAGCATAGGAACCCTCTCCAGGCCAAAACTCACGACCAAAGCCCCATAACCAAAGGTCTTTAGTCGTCTGCTCTTGGCCCTGGTCAGTAGGCCTTTCACATTGGCCAACACAACATTGCACCAGTTGAAGATCGTGCCTCGAAAGCAATCAACTGCCATACGCATCTGGGATCCGGTGGAAATATGTAATGCGGCAACTCCGCAAAGTCTGGTGACAGTAAACGCAATCACCATGAGCTCAGGACAGGATATGGTCTTTATGTCTATCCCTTTGTCTTTAGCCTGGCTGTTGCAGTACTCTAGCCGAGGCTATCGACAAACTGGCCACCTGGCCTAGTCCCGAATAGAGTCAAGTATTCGCCTCTCTTAGGCAAACCAGTCAAGAAATAAATGTCCTCCGGCTTAATTTCGAGCCGGTGCCCGCCAATGAAAAAACACTAGTCCTGTATGCTCCATCTGTCAACCAGCCACTGTAAGAAATCCACCTGAGCCCTCATGCCAGGAATGGTCCAGAATTTGTACAGTCCTCATGCCCTCAAAGCATCAAGTGAAGGCTGATGATTCCATGCAGCAGTATCCATGTCCTCATGCTCTCGTTCACGCCAATCTAGCATGATATACTCTCTGCATCAAGTATAAAGATTAATTAAATTGCTATAAAAAATTTTGATTGGTCCATTTTTGAGAAATTTTGGGTTCAAAACCCTTGAGGCGGGGTATGCACCCTCCAAGTTAGACACAGTGCGTGGGTACACACTTTGTCTACTCAGAAGGTGCGGACCCCGAGCTTTTTCCCAATGGAGAAAAAGTCGGGGTCCGTGGGTCCGCAATGGTAAACCTGCGGACCCCCGCGCGCGGATTTTGCGCATAAAAACCCTCCCAAAAAATGAAATGAAGGACTAAATCAAAAAACTAAACAGTTGAAAATGAAGAGTAGGATGATGTGGATTACCTGGAGAAGACGACGCTCGATTCCGACGGTTGGATTTTCCACAATCTTCACGAGAAGTTTTCTAAGCAAAAGCACTATTTTCTCACCCAAACTCGAACGATAAAAATGAATTGACAAAGGCCCTTTTTATAAGTTTTTTGAGTAAATAAATCACAAATTTGTTTATGTTTCACTTTGAAAAGGTATTTGCAACGCTTTTATCCATTTCAAACAGGTATGAGTAATGTTTTTGTTTTTGTGCAGAATAAAGGATTATTCAGGTGAAATCTATCATTTTCAACGAAAAAACAAGTAGAGTCATCTTTAAGCCCTTTTCTGACTCCTAAAATATGAAAAGATTGCCGAGCGTTTCTTTTACACTCGTTAAAACGGAATTAAAATACGGTCTACTTACAGCTCTTTTCGGACCGTAAAAATACGAAAAGATTGCCGTATTTTTGTCATTTCAAATTCGATATTGGTTATAAAGCGACGTGTCGTTGATCGTTTTTTTACTTTTTTCAGATCAGTGACACTAATAACGAAAAGTACTCCTTGGTCGTAAAAGATCAAGCGGTTCTCTCAAGTATTATTTTATACTTTTTCGGGCTTGGGAGACACAAATTTATGAAAAAGGTCAACCCTGGAGTCTTCTTACGTTTTTTCAGTCTCTCTAAAATTGAAAAATGCCGAGTTTCTCCTATACTGGACTTGTTAAAATTTCACAGTAAAGGACCTGTTCAATTACAAATAGGAACAAACCACTCCTTCTTAGGGTTCGAATTTAAACTAAGTTGGACTCATCCGAAGGATGAGCTTATAATCAAGCAAATGTTATCCTCCTCAAGCTTGTCAAAAATAAAGAGGTACTTGCCAGAAATGGTGGGGGTAAAGAGAGAAAAATGAGTCTGTTTGTCATACTTTGTAACCACTCTTGAACACGACACTTTTATTCACTTGGGTTGGGAAATCCTTTGCCTAACAGTTGGTCAAAACACATTGAAAGTCTTCAGCCGGTTTCTGGGTATTAACTTTGGGTCAATTGTTACCAAGCCATCTGTTGTGTCGTTATGTGTTCAAGAGGTCACTGCCAATAAGCCATTCATCTGCAAAATATCTGTCATCCATCCTGACCATCCCTGAATCAGTCCTTGCAACTAAATTTCTTCAACTTGATCTATGATTTCGTGTTGTGGGCTTGCCTACGACGGATTTCTTTCTATCGACATCAGCTCATTATCTAGAAAGATGATCTAGAAATCGTCAGTACCTTGAGATCTGCATGCCTCAATGGCAGGTTTCTCGCCTTTGATGACAGTTTACATCATTGACTTTCGATCGAAGGATTCCATGATATGTTCGACATCAACACATTTACTCACATCTCATGGATTGTACTGGGTACTTTGAGAGCCA
Organism: Pinus tabuliformis; assembly: GCA_031772625.1. Lineage (NCBI taxonomy): Eukaryota > Viridiplantae > Streptophyta > Pinopsida > Pinales > Pinaceae > Pinus > Pinus tabuliformis. Next base: position 659,778,260 of record CM062810.1, on the reverse strand, counting down.
TTGACATCACTGGTGGTTTCTCTCACACTTGTTAACAGTTTACATCATTGACTGGTAATCAAGTGGTTTCTACCATGTTTGACATCAACACATTTATTCGCATGGATAGAATCGTACTATTTCGGGATATAGAAATGAAGACCCTGGGTCTAGTTCCCACCATCCGGGCTGCGAGGAATTTTGTATTCATTATGTTGTGGACTATTCATAAACAGATGGCTACGTCCATACTGTGTTCACACGAGTCTATACTTATGATGTTTTACAAGATCATTCCTATATCAGAGCAGTAGATAGTTTTCTATTTAGTTTTGATCCGAGTATGGGAATGCCTACCTCAGCGATGATATGATCTCATATATATATCTTTCATTGAATATTTTTACAGGTTCCGACCGGGCTCTCCACAAGATGATCCTCGAAATGATAAAGTACTTCACTCTTCCTATATGATAAATGGAATCCTCATCTACTACAGACTTCGCACTTTAGGGGGCAATCTGTTACACTAAAATATCGTCACCATGATTATTTGCAGTCAGTATGGGTCTATCATCACTTGTATTGTCCTCCTAAGCAAGTCTAAGACCTCAGCTCTTCAAATCAAGCTTTAGAAGTGGGAGAAAGACATTAAAAATCAATGTAACTCTGGTTCCGCACTTTCTCTCATGGTCACCTGCGGTCCTGCACCTTCTGTGTACAAAAGCTGCGTACCTACCCGCTCTGTTCCTAACGGTGTAGGTGCGGACCCCTGTGAAAGTCAAAAGGCACAAGTTTTATCTTAAAAAACTCACTTTGGGTTAATTCTAGAGTTTTCTAGAAGGAATTTTGAGGTGGATTGTTCGCTCTGAGGTAGTTCATGCATCCCAAAAGAGAAGGAGCTAATCCCTTGACTAAAGGAGCTATCCCTTTGAAGGAGGGCTTTATCCCTTTGAAGGAGGACCTAGTAACTTCCCTCCATTTCACTATAAATACAGGCATTGGGGTGAGGACTAAGGAGGTTAGAAGCTGAACATTTTGAGGGTAAATGCTGGTAAAATTAAGACTCTTTGGTTGAGCTTGAGAGGAGAGATCACATACCTCTTGGTTCCATTAGAGAGTGAGTGAAACTTGTCAAAGTAGAGGAGACATCTTGTTGGACCCTGGGAGGAGCTTGTACAGTGTCAAGGCAAAGGTTGTAAAGTTCTTCTTCTTTTGAATCAATACAATCAAACTCATTTTTCTCAACAAGTATCTTATGTTATTTGCTTCATGGACTCCTTGAATTTCATGTTAAATATGTTTTATGCAATTGGTTTTTCAGTTGCTATTTAATGTGTTTGCAGATTCGCGAAAAGGAGCTCATTTGGATCAAAGGATCAAGGGCATCCACAAGCTTGCGTTGGACTAAAGGTAGGCCCTAAAAACACTTGTTTTCTATTGTTTACCAAAGCATATTTAGAGAAAGATAATGTCTGGTTGGTTTTCTTGTTGTTAGGTCTTCTTTAGATTCTAGGAAGGTCTATCTTGTCTGCAAGATCGACTCATTCCGTGCGACAATCTCTGTGCCTTGGTTGTGCTTCCCAAGTTTGTTTTCGCTGTTTGCTCCAAAATTTGTCCTATTTTTTGCATGGAAAGGATCCTAATTTAGCATATGATTGTGTTTCAGGATTTCATTGGATCAGAATGTCGATTAGATGGTGAGAAAGAGAGCATGAAGAACAAGACATGGTTGCCCTAAACAATCCGGGTACAGTTGAGGCCCTAAAAAATTGTGGGTTACTCAAATACTTTAAGTTGTCCAGAATGAGGCAACAAATAGAACTACTGCAGTTCCTTGTTTGTGCATGGGATCCGACAAATCAGACTTTTCACATTAGGGACAAGATGGTCCCTATTACCATTGAGGATATTTACTTTCTTACCAGACTATCGAGGCGAGGTGCCCCCATCTCACTTTCTAGATTTTCCCATGGAGGTGAATCGGTGAGAGATTATATCAGACAGTTTTGTCGGCTAGGTACACAGCCTAGCAAGGATGGGAAAACAAATATCAGGGATGTAGGTGATTTACCTTTAGGAATGATCCTCTTCACAATCAAAAAATTGGCTGGCAGTGTGACACTACATCTGGCAAACATATCTTATATGCAATATGCACTGGAGTGTCTAGAGCCTAAAGTTTTCAATTGGTGCGAGGTTGTGCATTCTTTGCTAAAAGAATAACTGACTAAGGTAAAAAGTGGTAAGACGAAGAATTTATGTTATGGTTCGATCTTAATTGATTTTCCTTAGAGAGAATCCCATTGATGCAACCACAACATGTATCACTGGGTGTGGCTGGTCCTAGAGATCCACATATGCAGAGGTGGGTTGAATTGATGGCTCGACATGTGGGTCAGTCAACTATCATTTTCTCCCCTACATTTTTCAGATAGCTTGAGCAACAACATCTTGTTATCGAGAAGCATCCATACTCAGGGATGGATTTCCATGGAGATCCAGATTTGATTCTACTAGTTGGAGCACAATGGGGTGCTATGGGTAAGTTGTTTGACCAAAGTGTTTTTTTATTTTTTCAAGTTTCTACATGTTTTTGTGTTTTTCAATGTTTCCAAGACTAAACTAAAATTACTCTTATGCATGCAGATGTGGGTACTGTTCGACCTGTGGGACACTAACAGGTAGCAGGTGGGCTAGTGCAGAGAAACATCGGGAGAGAAGTTCTTTAAGACATGGATTTGGCCGAAACCTTAGTAGAGTTGCAGGATCACATAAAGGGATTAACCCTTGGTATTCCTGATATCTGGATCGAGGAGTTACTTATGAGGCTGCAGCGCCACTTATTGGTGTCCCTAGCCGCTGGGCAAGGCTTTTGCGAATGATAGCACAGGATTTGACCTGCTACCATGAGCACCACTAGATCTACTTAGGGTGTTTTGTATGCATTTTTGAGTTTTTTGGGTCAGAAGACCAAACGTGTCTTGGGAAAAATTTTTGTAAAAACTTTTAAAACACCTATCTATTTACTTTCTGAGTTTTCTATGGTTATATGCAATCCTATTCAACCGATGATGTGAATTGAAAATATTACTTTTACATGTGTCGCAAATGTCTATTTAACACATAATTCACTAGAGAATCGGTTAATGTGTTAAGATTTCTGGAAATCTATTGATATTGAATGTGTTCAAAACATCTTTCCAAAATAGGAACTCTAAGGAACATACGAAAAATTGTTGGATTTCAGACAATATAAATGTTTGTTAGTTGTAGTACAACGAGTTGCGAGTCCAACCTAACGATGATTTGGTGAATGCCAAGTGAAATTCAATCAGAGAGTAGTTCAATCAACATGCTATACTCAATGATATTGTTTGTCGACCGACCAATACAAATCCCTTGGAAACTCACTAACTCGCCACTTGGAGTGAAAATAGCCCATGCTGGAGAAGAAAAATTCTATGTACTACAACTAGCACCATCGACGTAACCAACAAAAGTTTCCAAAGACTATGACATCTGCAACAAATGCAAAGTGGATTACTAACACCAGATAAAAATCTCTGAAAGATACACACACACATATGAAATGAAAGTATATATACAGTGAGTTTTACTACACTTAATCAAGCATAGTAACGTTTGAGGTACAACCCGTTTCGGGGCTGCGACAATGGAATCCCATCATAATCTACTAACTCGTAGGCACCTTTTGCCAAAACACGCTTGACAACATAAGGACCCATCCACATTGGTTCGAATTTCCCTGCTCCAAGTTTATCAGCTTCCTGATCGTAAAGAAAGACCAGGTCTCCTTCTAAGAAGATATGAGGCTTGACATTTCTATCATATTGCGCCTTAATACGTTTATTATGCACTTTGTTAGCCAATGTAGCATCACTAAGGTTTCATCCAGATGGATTAATCCCAAGAAACGCGCTTCTTCTTTAGAAGTGTCGGGTAACAGGTCAATCGCGAGTTTGAGCGATGAAATTTCACATTGTATCAGTAAGATTGCTTCCAAACCATACACTAACTGAAAGGGTGTGCATCCAGTTGCATTTCTCACCGAGGTTCGATATGCCCACAAATTAGAGTACAGGATTAAGTTGCAGTTTCTCTTATGAACCCCTATCATTCTTTGAACATCTGCTTTAGGACTTTGTTGATGGCCTCAACTTGTCCATTCGCTTGCAAGTAATATAGGGTAGAACTATCATGTGACAGTCCTAACTTAGCAGTCAATTTAGCCATCATACAATTGTGAAAATGCGACCCATGATCTGTAACTATGGCTTGTGGTACACCAAACCGGGAAACCACATCATTAAAAAAGGAAAGAGTAGCCATTTTGCCACTGTTGTTCAATGTTGGCATCGCCTCATCCCATTTGGTAAAATAGTCAACGACGACTATAATATACCCATGCCCCCCGACTGAGGTGGGGTTACATGTCATAAAGTCAATGCCCCATTTGGCGAATGGGCCAACAACAATGACTAGATGCAATGGTGCAGGTGGTAATCTAGTTTTTAGTACAACCCACTTATTATATTGATGTACCCATGTAGTGCCCATATTGTTACTATTGTGCCCCTTATTGTTATTAGTACAACCCACTTATTATATTGATGTACCCATGTAGTGCCCATATTGTTACTATTGTGCCCCATAGAAGCCCACTATTGTTATTATTGTGCCCTTACATTATTATTGTTATGTCAGCTCTGATTATGTTATGACCCCTTAGACTCCTATATATAGAAAGGGGGTCTTTTTATTCATATCATCCAAGAATTGTTCATTTATGTAATGTAAAGGAGGTTGCCCCCTCGAAGAGGCTGAATTCTAAGGCGTTGATCTATCTTTTCTATCTTTTTCTTGAGATGGTTTCATAACATTTGGTATCAGAGCTTTGGATTCTAGGGTTTCACTGCTTCAAATAGGTCATCGTGGCATTTTCGCTATTTTTTTTTTGCGACGTTTCAAAAGTGAAAAAAGAAAAAAAACCATTTGAGATGAAATCACACTGAACCTCGGGTCTGAATTTTAGAGCTTTTTGCGCTATATTTTCCGAGATATGATCTGAGGAAGTTGGTCTTTTTGCAGACTCCTGAATTACATTCCAAACAGACGACCTAGGGAAAATCTTCATAACTTTCTCTCTGAGCATCGGATTGAAATTTTGTAAGAAGGTACAGAAAGAGGACAAACTGTAGTTTATTTTATATATTTTTCAGTGCCATAGCTCAAAACAGTGACACGTGGCACTTCATGCAAGTTCGCTCTTCTGGAAAGGTCTATAATCAGGTCATTTTGGGAGATTGTGCATAACTCTTTCTTGGAGAATCCAATTTGGATCAGATTGGTGGAATTGGAAAGAGGACACAAAGGGCTACTATAGGTCGCAATTTCAAAAATTAAAGATCCGAAAGTACATAGTTATGGTCGTTTCAAGATCGAGCTCCTAAAATCAAGAAAAAGTAAGATGAGGAAGTTGATGGCAAGGATCTGGTAAATTGGATACTTCAGATGGAGCAATATTTTGATCTACATGGTGTACCACTGCTACAAAAGGTATGTATTGCATCTTCATATTTAGAACCGGATCAATTTTTATGGTATGAAGGGCTTTGTTCTCGTAAAAAACTTGTTACGTGGTCAATTTTCACGGAGGAAATGATAGCACATTATGAGGATACAAAGATCAACACCTTCTTTAGAGCAACACCACTGTTATAGACATTTTTGTGCCTTACAGCTCTAAGCATGAAATTTCCATAAACCAAGGGATCCTAAGTCCCTAAAAGTGTTGTTCCTGCCCCTAAAGGAACAAGGTCAACAAACTACAACTCCTCCCAGAAGTTCTCCACTAGAAACTGCTCAGAACCAGTCAAATCGGGATCATTTCAACTGCTCCACTAGCCAGCTGCGTTGCATAGCACCCCACTACACTAGCTAGGTGCGTTGAAACGCACCTAAATGCACTACCAGGGTGCGCTGAGCGGGAAATGAAAAATGGCAGTGTCATTCCGCGAGGTGGACAGACAATGGAAGCTTCCAGAATCTTCCTCAATGACACTTGCCTCACTGAGTTCAACCAAGGATGAGTAAGAGGCTCTCAGTCTCCAAGTGGAAGCAAGAACTGACAGAGAGAGGCCACAAGTCAAAATATAAGTTGACTCATCCTCTCTGCATACATCTATATATGGATCCCTCATCCCAGAGATCCAGGAGGCTGGAATTTTGTACTTTGCAGAGAATTGCTGTTGGTTTTGAGATTGATATCAGTGCATTGGGTGATTTATGCTTTGTTGGAGGTGAAGAAGGGATTCCTTTGCTGGGAGGTTGATGCTGGATCGGGACTCACTTGGTTGTATCTCCTCTTGGATCTTCTTGTTATATCAATAAAACTATTTGAGTTTCTCCTACGTGCTTGTGTATCAATGATGTTTTGTTATATTTGCATGTTTAGCTTAAATCTGATCCTAAGCTATTTATGAATGTAAATCTATGTCTTTGTGTAGTTTTCCTCTTCTGTGATCTTGCAGGAACTTGGTGAAGCTGAGCAAGTAAGGGAGCAGGTAGCGCGAGGCTGTCAAAGAGAAGAGAGATTCGATCAAAAGACTAGCGAAAGACACAGGTTGGTTCATCCTATTCCTCTTCATTTACAATTCATAAAGAAGAATACGAAAGTAGTTTTCCTTATTTGTTGCTAAGGCACTATCACACCTTAGTGGGATAGGGGCGTTCTGAGTAGACACTTTTCCCAACAACAAAATGGCGACTCCGCTGGGGATCGTGTCTAGTTAGTTTTGTTTGTGTTTCTCTTGTTGTTTGTTTCATAAACACAGAAGTAGCAATCGAACTGCATTTGCCATTATCAAATGCAAAGTAGACACCTGCTACTTCAATCCACTCACTGGATTTGTTTATGATTTGAACAGCTGATTCAAAAATGATCTGATTACCCTTTGTGATAGCTCTTAGTCCTCCTTTAAATCATCCCTCTGATTGTACCTTACTGATTGCTTTTACTCGGCCAAAAACCATAGATTAAACTGCAAACCGTGACCCAGAACCCGGATAGAAGTCTCGTTTCTGCCCCAGCGCAGGCTCTGTGAAGAGGTTCTGCATTTCAACACAGGTCCCGAGAGGGCTACCTGCGCTGCAATTCAGTTTCTCTGTGCAACAAGTGCGCTGATCAGCCTTTTCCCTGTGCAGCTGAGGTTCTTTGCTTCATTTTGTCCAGTTTTGTCTCTGTTTTTTGCAGCCTGTTATCAGTGTGTGTACCTGTCTGAAAACCCCTTTTCTTTGCCTTAATTCCACCTCCTTTGTACAAAAAGACTGTAGATGTTCTTTGTGTGTTTGTTACATCATTTACAGTTTTCCATTGAAAGAGTAGAATAGTCATATTGTCGTCCTTGGATTTAGATCTGTCGTAAGTGTCGATTTTGATCTTAGGAGAAAGTTTTTTTGCTGTTGACAGTTGATTATACTTTTACTTTTACCTTTGGTTTGAATTTGTCACTTTCTAGTGTCGAAACGAGTGTTTATTTCAAAATCATAGAGCGTCGTAATCTTCTCTACCTTTTTGATTTCGAAAAGAAGCTTGTTTGTGTTTTTCACTTGAAAGCAAATTCAAATTTGTACATCAACTTTCTTTTTAGGCATCAATATTAAGAAAGTGAAAACAAATACATGCATATGTGCATTTGCATATTGATAGTTTGTATGGTTTGATTTAGGAAAAGTGCATTTACAATGTGCTCTTTGCTCTTTGAGAAAAGATTGTGTCTTTCTTTTCCCCTTGTAGCTAGGATTTTCATTGTTGAAAAGAGATAAAAGCTTGCTTATCATCTTTAGATTGCATTTAGGAATTACATCTACATCTCGTGGTGATCCCAAAAGGCAAACTTCTAAGAAAGATCAACTTAAAATAAATTGAATGAATCTAACAACGCATTGGAACTTAACGCACAACATAGAGGTCTAGGCTAGAGACGTGTCCCGGCGTCGTAAAGCCTGGTAACTATTGTCCTCACTGATGGTTGGGTGATTCCTCCACTGTGAGACAATAAGTGCCAGTACGGACTTGTGCTCCCATGTACCGTCGAGTATATATTGGGAGACCCCTATAGGCTTAAAACCTTTTATCCATAGGAAGCCGTGTCGGCCGCCCTACTGATCGCAATGCACCGAACATAGCATTCGGGAAGATTGACTGCCGTACCGTAAAACGTATTCTACAGTTTTGTGATCGGTTTGGCACACCTTCTACCTAGATCTCCAGAGCAGTCCCTTTCGTTCCTTTTCAGACTCCTTAACGGAAAAGGTCCATCTGAGCACTTGTCACTTCAGGCTCATTAAAAATCGAAGGATACTAGAGTCATCTTTTGTTTTTTCTCGACTCTTTAAAATTGAAAAAACAAGTTGTTTCCAAGCGTCTTAAAATTTATTTTAAACGGAATATTCATACCCTTTTCCTACGTTGATCTTAGGTTGAGAAAATGGAGTCAACCAACCAAGGAATTCCCCTTAGTGGAAATCCTAGTCCCTTCTCCTCTTGGGGAGATGTTGGTGCACCCCATATGGCCACATTGTCGCTTCCAGGACTGACAATTGGCTTGCCAGTATGGCTCTTCTCAACTAATGTCGTTCGGAACACCACTATTCCTGAACAATCGAATTAGCAGTTAGACCAGTCCAGAGTTACCCACCAAGAAGGAAAAGAAGAAGAAGGAGAAGAAGAAGAAAGAGCCAGAAGCGAATGGGGGCAAACGAGTGTCGTCTAACGAAAATCCACACACTGCACCGACCAGGCCTAAATCGCCATGTGTCATTTGCAAGGGAGACCACTTTCACAGAGATTGTCCTTGCATCCCTCGGATACTAAGGGACTGGTCTCCCCGTTTGCACAATCCGGTGTCGTCAACCTTTGATGGCCATGTTGAAAGCACACCGTCAACTAGCGAAAGTGAAGCCCCAGGACAAAAAGGGAGAGCTAGATCTCCCTGTAAACTGTGCGAAGGCAATCACGACATCCACCGTTGTCCCTTCTTAGATGAAGCTAAAAGAGTTTTGGATGATCGTCCGGTTTCACCGTTACGACTTCCTCTTGGATATAAAAAACTATTGCCGAGTCCTTCGTTAGTTGAGAATCCAGCTGGCCCGCTCAAGTGGTCAGCTGAAGCGCCTGTCATTAAAGATGAACCAGCTGAATCCATACCCGACGAAAGTCAAAAGGTCGAGGCGACAGTTGACCCGGTCTTGCCTTCAGAGGTTTTATCTTCGAATGACACAGTCACTGGAGAGAACAAGGATGACATCGTCCAAATTCTCTTCATCAACACAGACTCCGACGAACATGGGGGCAATATACCCATTCTCTTACCACAGGAGGGAAGTTCGTCAGAGCCATACCCGACCGTCTACTCGGTCCCACCTCCAAGCAACCTAGTTGTCTCCTTCGACTGGAATCAACTAGGTAGACCCCGTTTACCAGCAAACATACCATTCAGAATTACCATCCAAATATATAGAATGGTCATGGATGATACCATCATAGATGAGGGGGCTTCTGTGAGTATCCTTTCCTCTATTGCTTGGAAAGCGCTTGGTTCGCCATCGCTGTTGCCTAAGATGAGAAATCTGACAGGCTTTGATAAAGGAACCAGTTGACCTTTAGGGATCCTTCCCAATGTGCCCATAACATTGAGAGGGAAGACAATTCAAATGAATGTAAAGGTAGTTCAAGGACCCTTGGATTATAACCTACTCCTTGGACGAAACTATATTTATTGCATGGGAGCCATCGTCTCCTCACTCTTTAGAGTAATGTTCTTTCCGCACGAAGGAAGAGTGGTCAAGCTCGTAGACCAACTTTCATTTCCCGGATCACGCATAGAAAATAGTCATGTACCATCCCTAAATGGTCTCTTCACGCAAGAAATGTCTCAACCCCCAGTCCGTCCTCCCGATGAGCGCGAGTAATTCGGAGGGATATGACTGAAACCCAGGGGGCATGCGTCCTGGTCTACTTCGGCAGGAAAACTTCGGGTATAGGGTAGGTTTCCGCGGGAGAATATGACTAGTATGTACCCCGTCCGTGATTGGAAGAGGGGTTATTCTAGAACATGATTCTCTTGTCAAAGTTATGTGTGTGGCGCTCATTGTCACTCACCTTTGTTTATCTCGGTAGACATCGCCGAGGAAGTGTTTCATTTGTAACGCGAATGAGACAATCTTTGGTAACCTGAAAGAGGTAGGCCTTTCCTGATAGAACAAATGTTTTGTCTGCAAATTGAGGGGTAACCTTGAAACCATATTTTATACCTGGGGGCATGCAAACCTTTTGGAATGCAAGCAAGGGGCGACTATTTATTTTTTAAATTTTTAGGTCCTCCCTTTAAACCCGTAGGCTAACCCTTTAAACTCGTAGGATTAGTCGTTTCCTAACTTGCATAAAGAAAGGATGTGGGGAAAAAATCTAAATGTTGCCGTTTTATATGAGACATTCTTATCATATGACTAGATTATCGAGCAGTTTTAGCACATAGTTCAAGCTCGTTAAAAAATGAACTATCTTCCGGTAAATAACCACCGTGAATGTAGCATTATCAGCCATTAAAGCCTTGGTCGTGTTTGCACCGTCACCTCCACTTTTCATTGGCCGATCATTCACCTCCATTTGATTATTTACCCATTTTGAGGAACAACTGCGAAGAGGGATTTCATTAGCCATCCTTGTGACACTGCCGTGATTGGAAAATTCCAACCATTACCTGGAATCAACTACTACCCATTTTATCACTCGTTCCTCAAAAGATGAGTCTTCTTTAAGATCTTTTCATCTCACTCGTAAAATATGAAAAGATTGCCGAGTTTTGGCCTTCTAGCTCGTTAAAGCGACTAGATTTTAATCTTTTTGGACCTGAGGGATTATTGCACAAAAAGATCGAGCGCTTGTGTTGTTCGGCTCGTTAAAACTATCGAAAATTCATCCCTTCTGTATTGTTTTATACTTTTTCGGACTTAGGGGATTAGATGACGAAAAATGAATTTCGGAGTTACCTTTATGTACCTTTTCAGACTCTCTAAAAATGAAAAGGACCGAGTTATCTTTGTCGTTAAACTCGTTAAAAAGATTAATAGCGACAAACTTGTCTTTAGACGAGAACGAGTTTCACTATCGCTAGGCTCGTTAAAACATAGTGATGGGTTTGCCCGAAGGGAAAATTATAGAACAAGCATATGTTATCCTCCTCAAGCTTGAAAAAAATAAAGAGGTACTGGTCAGCAATGACTGGGGAAAAATTGGGAAGAAACTCAAAGAATCTTTATTGGTAGCAAGTCACTCTTGAACATGACACTTCCACTCCGTGCCTGAGTCGAGTTGGGTTGTTTCATTCACCGGTCACATCACCATGGTCACACCATACCATCCACATTTGGGGTAAATGCTACCAATCCATCACAAAAGTGTCGCCGACATGTTCAAGAGAAGTCATCCAGAGAAGTCACCCATGTTCCATCCACTACCATACATTATATTTCATTCCTTCATGACCGCCATCCTGAACCATATATCATCAGATCGTTTTCACGTCCATCAAAATCATTTGCTCCGTTCTGTGTCATTGATGTGGGATTCATTAAGGCCCTCCTTTGACGGGTTGCTTCTTGTCGACACCATCTCATTATCCAAGAAGTTGATCTAGGAACACCCCATTCAGTACTTTGAAGCTTGCATGCCTCAATGGCAAGTTTCTCACTTCCGGCGACAGGTATACATCAATGACCTTCGACCGAAATATTTTGCGCGGTGTTCGATGCCAAGTCCTTTATTCACACCACGTGAATTGTACTGCAGTACCTTGAGGGTCATCATCATTATCGGTGATTCCTCTCGCACTTGTTAATAGTTTACATCATCGACTGGTAATCAAGCGATGTCTTTCCATGTTCGACTTCAAAACATTTTTCACATGGATCGACTTGTACTTCGAGTGAAGATCGGACAAGATTGAAGACCTCGGATCTAGTTTCATCCATCCGGGCTGCGATATATATTCAGGAAAAATAAAGACATTGACATGTACAACATTGCAGCACAGATAATCACCCTACCAAAAGGATGATGACTTCATCAAAATCATCAGTCTACCATCAGACGATCGTCTGTCCTGTGTACATAAAAATGAATTTATAAAGCTGAGCATGGGAATGCCCGCCTCAGCTAGATCATGAAAACAGTATGAAGATAATGTATTGTATTATATCTTATTACAGGTCTCCTCCCAGCATTGAAAGAACTTCAGATCCTCCTAATAAAGCATTTCACTCGATAAATGGCCTCATACTTTAGGGGGAAACTGTTATAGACATTTTTGTGCCTTACAGCTCTAAGCATGAAATGTCCATAAACCAAGGGATCCTAAGTCCTTAAAAGTGTTGTTCCTGCCCCTAAAGGAACAAGGTCAACAAACTACAGCTCCTCCCAGAAGTTCTCCACCAGAAACTGCTCAGAACCAGTCAAATCAGGATCATTTAAATTGCTCCTCTAGCCAGCTGCGTTGCATAGCACCCCAGTACACTAGCTAGGTGCGTTGCAACGCACCTAAATGCACTACCAGGGTGCACTGAGCGGGAAATGACAAATGGCAGTGTCATTCCGCGAGGTGGATAGACAATGGAAGCTTCCAGAATCTTCCTCAATGACACTTGCCTCACTGAGTTCAACCAAGGATGAGTAAGAGGCTCTTAGTCTCCAAGTGGAAGCAAGAACTGACAGAGAGAGGCCACAAGTCAAATCATAAGCTGACTCATCCTCTCTACATACATCTATATATGGATCCCTCATCCCAGAGATCCAGGAGGCTGGAATTTTGTACTTTGCAGAGAATTGTTGTTGGTTTTGAGATTGATATCAGTGCATTGGGTGATTTATGCTTTGTTGGAGGTGAAGAAGGGATTCCTTTGCTGGGAGGTTGATGCTGGATCGGGACTCACTTGGTTGTATCTCCTCTTGGATCTTCTTGTTATATCAATAAAACTATTTGAGTTTCTCCTACATGCTTGTGTATCAATGATGTTTTGTTATATTTGCATGTTTAGCTTAAATCTGATCCTAAGCTATTTATGAATGTAAATCTATGTCTTTGTGTAGTTTTCCTCTTCTGTGATCTTGCAGGAACTTGGTGAAGCTGAGCAAGTAAGGGAGCAGGTAGCGGGAGGCTATCAAAGAGAAGAGATATTGGATCAAAAGACTAGCGAAAAACACAGGTTGGTTCATCATATTCCTCTTCGTTTACAATTCATAAAGAAGAATACGAAAATAGTTTTCCTTGTTTGTTGCTAAGGAACTATCACACCTTAGTGGGATAGGGGCGATCTGAGTAGACACTTTTCCCAACAACAACCACAACAATTGAAAAGAGTAAAAGGGCTTTGTGACATAGTTGAAAGCAAAATTATGGAAACCAGGAAGCATACCCCTCACAACTATAAATATGGAAGTGTTGTTTCTCCTAGCCTTCCACAACCTACAAGGGTTACACCACAACAATTGGAAGAAAAAAGAGAAAAAGGGCTTTGTTACAATTGTGATAGCAAATGCACTAAAGGTCATAAGTGTGCCGAGAAAAAATTATTTTGCATAGAATATGAAGAGGAGGAAGAAAAGGATCAAGAAACATCAAAAGAAGAAGATATACGCCAGGACCCTACCCCAGAGAAAGAAGAAATGAATTAGACCATATCTTGTAATGCATTGGCAAGAATTACCACTCATCTAACTCTCAAGATAGAAGGACATATCAAGAAGAAAAATGTTCAAGAAGTGAAAGATCACACCGAGCATCAAGAAATGAATCCGACCATATCTTGTAAAGGATTGGAAGAAATTACCACTCCTCAAACTCTAGAGATAGAAGGACATATCAAGAAGAAAAAGGTTCAAGCAGTGAAAGATCACATCGAGCATCAACAACAAGTTCTCCAAATTTTAAAGGATAACGCCACTTCGGTGCAAAATCAAACGAAACAACAGGTAGATCAACATAGTAGTGAAAAATGTTTTGATGTAGGTGATTGGGTATTTTTACTGCTACATCTCAAGCAAGCTATTTATGAGAAGGAAATGTTGGCAATACTACATGCACTTAAAAAATGGCGACCTTACCGAATGGGAAGACGCTTCAAGGATGAGGATGTGGAAGCACTGTTTTGTGCTATTTCTATTATCCAACCAGATTGAATAAATGAAGCAAGGGATGAATGGAAGAAGGATGAAGAAGTACGACCACTTATTCAAAAGTTTCAAAAGATCCCAATTCAAACAATATAGCCAGAAATTGAAGAGGAAGGAAAAATCATATTGGAACCTGGACAAAATCGATCAATTTCAGAGTATCTCATCAAGTTGAAGAACTTACCCGCTGAAGATTCCACATGGGAGGACAAGAATTTTATACAGAAGCATCAAGAACTACTCAAGCGTTGAGGACAACGCTTTTTGAAGGAGAGGGGCATGTTAGGCCCCTATACTACTAGTGTAACCCCTTATTGTTATTAGTACAACCCACTTATTATATTGATGTACCCATGTAGTGCCCATATTGTTACTATTGTGCCCCATAGAAGCCCACTATTGTTATTATTGTGCCCTTACATTATTATTGTTGTGTCGGCTTTGATTATGTTATGACCCCTTAGACTCCTATATATAGAAAGGAGGTCTTTTTATTTGTATCATCCAAGAATTTTTCATTTATGTAATGTAAAGGAGGTTGCCCCCTCGAAGAGGCTGAATTCTAAGGCATTGATCTATCTTTTCTATCCTTTTATTGAGCTGGTTTCATAACAACATGCATGACAGATTCTGACAACAATAATACAATCTTTAAATATAGTTGGCCAGAAGTAAACAACACGGAGAATTCTATGTGCGGTTGCATATTCAAATAAGTGTCCACCACAGGTACCTGAATTGAAATCATTCAATGCTTTCTCAGCTTCCTCATGTGTGAGGAACCTCCGTAAAACCGTATCGATAGCACAATGGTAAAGTGTGTTGTTAATGATCAGATAATCTTGGCTTGGTAACGAATATGTTGTTAGAAAATTATATATTACAGAGCAATGGAACACATAAAAATATTGCAGAAATATAAACACATAAAATGCATAAAACAAGAGAGACACAGATATACGTGGTTCACCCAGTTTGGGCTACGTCCACAGAGAAAGAGCCAGTCCTTCTTTTATTATATTATCCAACAAACTGAAGAGATACAACCTACAGCAGATTCGCTGTAACACCCTCTTCGCTCTCAATCTCATCTCTCTTCCTCACTCAGAATACAGATATACATAGAAAAAATACAATTCCCTCATATCTAGTGAGGGGTTTCCTTCTAGGGAAAAAAACCCTAAATTAAACATAACTTCTACCGTCAGATCATCTGCCTAATGAACAGCCCAGATTGACTAGAAATTACTAGACTTTTACAACACAATTTTACATCTATTTTTAGCTTCGGGGGCGAAACCCCCGCTGGGGTACCGCTGGCCCCCGGACCCCCCAGCCGGGGGGATCAGCCCCCCGAACCCCCGCGGGGGGGGCACGTCTCCCCTGCACCCCTTCCCCGCGTGGAGGGGTGTACAGTCTTCCTGGGGTATACATCCGACTGAGATCTTTGAATACAGAAGATAATCAGGCTCCACACCCAACATTTGTCATTGTTGCGAGCAAGAGGTATCTTGTCAGAAAGTTTGGGTCTGGAGATAGATCAGTATATCTCCATACCATGTGTCAGATGACTAAATTAGAAACAGAGACTCATCCAAAATTGATGGATCAAATGTTGAATCAATGGAGGTCTATGGAAGGTCGCATAGTAACTCAAAAAAAGCTAGAGATTTCTTTGATTTGGACTTTATGAATTCCAAATCAAATTCCTCTAAAATAACTATCCATTTTGAGTATTTTCCCCGTAGCAATTGACGTGACAATATGTATGTCATAGGGTTGCAATCTGAAATGACAGTTGTTTTCCATAACAGGATGTAATGGCAAAATATTTGAACAACTTGCACAGCTGCCAAAGCTAGTTTTTGACATAAGAGTACTTACTTTCTGTATCGTTGAGATTACAACTCAAGTAATAAATCGAATGTTCAATCCCATTTTCTTCCTGGACTAAAACCATACCAATCATTCCATCTGCAGTGGCAAGATACAGGTAATAGTCATTTTGGTAATTTGGAGAATACATTAATGAAGCTCTAATCAAGGTATCTTTAAGAGTGTCAAAGGAAGCTTGCGCAACCTGATCCCAATGAAAGGGTATCTCCTTTTTCAAAAGATGTGTAAAACCTTTAGCCATTTCAACGTAATTAGAAATGAACCTCCTCATAAAGTTTTCTTTCCCTTGGAGTCTTTGTAACTGTAAAAGATTTTAAGGTGGAGGCAAATCCAGAACTGCCTGAACCTTTAATGGATCGAGTAAAATCCCCTCTATAGACACTACAAATATGAGAATCAACTAGAACCAACACAAGACACACATTTGTGCGGATTGAGTCGTATCTTGTAGTGTCAGCACAGTAAAAATATTGCTCTCAAATGTTCCGTGTGATCAGTTTGCTTTCATGAATGAGCAAGTAAATCGTCAAGGTAAATTTGAACAATGTGCTTGATGTCATGGAAGGCATAATTCATTGCCTTCTGAAATGTGGCCCCGGATTTTTTCAAACTGAATGGGAGTTTCTTACAGGCGAATGTGCCCCATGGACAAATAAAAGATGTTTTCGATTGGTCCTGTGGGCGGATATTGATTTGATTGTAGCCGGAAAATCCATCCATAAATAGAATATTTCGCATCCGGCACATTTGTCAATAATTTGGTCGATAAAAGGAGTAGGATAATTGTCCTTTGGACGTGCCTAATTTTCATCCCTATAATCGACACACACTCGTATTGTTCCTTGTTTCTTCATGACAGGAACAATGTTGGAAACCCAGTCAGTAAGAGGGACAGGGTAAATGAAACCAGCTCGCAAAAGTTTTTCAATTTCTTCTTTAATTGCAGTGGCTTTCTTTGGATGAACAGATCGAAGCCGCTATCGAAATCGCTTGACATCAGGGTACATTTTGATTTCATGTTCAACAATGCTAGAGTCAATGCTTGACATCTCCTTGTAAGACCATGCAAAGATATCTCTAAATTCACGAAAGAGGGTATGGTAATTATCGAGTTATGATGGAGAATGAGATTTTCCGACATGAATGTTCTCTACAATATTAGGCTTGGTCAAAATATTAATAGAAATTGTTTCTTCAATATTTGATAGGTTTCGTTCAGATTCTACTGTGTCTACGAAAACTGAATTCGAAAGGAAATCAACGACTGACAGGTGGTTTAGTTCATTTGAATAATATTTGATTTCATTTGGAAGATGGGAAGAATGATGATAATCTTCCCATGGTTCTTCTTATATCATCATTGATTGGATGATTCCTTCATCTGTAGAATGTATACGTGAAAAAGGATCTGAAGAAGTACCATATTCTAACGAATGGTCTACCCATAAAAATTTTGAGTGCGGATTTGGGTTTTCCACACAAACCCGAAAAATTGATTGGTATGATGATTCAATGGGGCTTAACGACATCACCTCAATATAAATATCAACTTCAACCTTGTTGGTAATCCTCCTTAAATTAGATGAGGTGGGGGAAATCATGTTGCAAGTCTCTACTCTTGCCACTTCCGCCAAATCAGATGGTGACAGTAGCATAAAAGTACCCATTAGGGAAGGATCTTTAAAGAGACCTACTCCAACACCTTGAAGTGACAGCGGGGGACCGTGTACCAACAAAATGCTTCCTGTAGCTTATGAACCATTGGCAAAGAAGGCTAGCTGATCAATGACTGTGATTCCACCCTTAAAAGGGAATGTAATAGTACAAAAGTACATGGAAACCACAACAGCCATAACATACACCCATGGCCTTCCCAGTAAAATTTTGTAATCGAGGGGTCCATCAACTACCTCAACTTCAACAGTAATTGTTTTGCCCCTAGTTCAATTTGCAGGTTACTCAAAATCCCACAAGGAGTATATGTTCTTCTGTCAAAAGCTTTCAACGTGGTTGGTGATCGTGACAACGATGGTGAACCAAGTGTTTTCCAGCAGCTCATTGACATAATGCAAGTAGATGCCCCCTTATCAATAATAGTTCTGTGAACATTCTTATTGAGAGCTTTTACTTGAATTAGGAAAGCTAACTACGCCGGTAATTGTGGTGTATATCCCACATGGTTAAAAACCACAAGATTAGAATCAGTACGATCTATTCCACCAATTGCTAACAATAAAGCCTGCTTCTAGGAGGGACAGTGTTGTAACACCTCGAGTGTCTACATAACAGAAGGTGATTGAGAAAGATCTTCCACTATGTTATAATTCTGATCTGCTCAAGCCCGAGGGTTAAATGTCAATTTGTGCAAAACTCCCTTTGGTGGTTTTATTGTTAATTCTAGTACAATAGGTGGAATATTTTCAAACGAAGTCTAAGTCAAAGGAGTAGGTTGAGTAGTGGCCTGATTATTTGACAATGATGGTGGATTTCCATAATATTTTTTTCTCGTTGACACCAAAGCTTCTTTTTGTGGCTTTGTGATGGATAACATGAGTACTTGGGATGTGGAAGCATGGTCTATTGCAACCAAATGTGTCTCCGGGTTTGGAAACAGATCAGTCAACACTACCGATGTGTTTGAAGTCTTTAAAAGTTTAGAGACCTCGGAGCGGTGTGGACAATCTCTCGTAAAATGCTCGTCATTACAGATTAGACATGGATAATGAGGTTTCCTTGCCGAAGCAGAGGAATCAGATGATTTCTCTAGAGGGGAATTATCTTGTTTCTTTTTGTTTTTCCCCTTTTTCTTGCTTCCTGGTTGTTTTGGATTTTTTCCTTTGTCAAATGACATGACATTAATTTCGGAAGCAAGAGTATTTTCTGATGCATTGGTAGTTTGATTGGAAATGGCAAGAGTTTGACCAGATGGTATTCCTACCGTTTGCGTGCTCGAAGAACCGATCACAACATCATCGACATGAGAGTCTTTACTCGATTGTGGAGGAGGAGGAGTCGTGAAAGATGGTCGGGGTGCATTGGGAATTTTATCATAGAGCGTGCCAGATTGTGTGCAAATCAAATCCAAGTATTGGGCACGAGCAATCACTTGATATTCTATTAAAAATCCACCTTTTTCCACATCCTCGGTGATTGATGGCAACAAGGATTTTATGAACCACTCAGCTAAAAGCTGATCGAGAACATATGTCTTAACCATTTGACAACGACGCCACCACTCATAAATATGATCTAATATATGGGTAGCAGTAGTCTGTTTAAATTTGGTTAAGAGTTTTGTTCCAGTCTCGTATCTGATGGGTAACTGGAAGCAACTCAAAAATGTAGTGGCTAAAGTGGTAAAATTGTCGAAAGAAGCTCTTGGTAACTCAATGTACCATTTAGCAGCGGGACCAGTAAGTGTTCTTTGGAAAAGACGAAGTCTAACTGAATCATCATTTAAGGACTTTGATGAAGACCACAAATGAAAGGTCATGACATGATTTTATGGGTCTTTTCTGGGATTTCTGTTAAATTTCGAAATGTCAGATGGTAACTTACGCGACATTATCGACCACCAAGGTGCATATAAGATTGGATCATTAGTGAGCCGATTTAAATCTGGTAATTCTAAATTTTCTACAAATGGAAACTATCGATTCAAGTCAAGTTGAGCATACCCAGGATATGATGGAATTGCCTGAGCAATAGGTCTTTGCATACCAACATAGGGCATCTGCATTTGGTAACCTTGGTAAGGTTGTTGTTGAACAAACCTAACATAAGGTGGTTGTTGATAACCAGGTTGAATGTGTGGTTGTCCATAACCTGCAAAGCCTTGTTGACCAAAACCTTGGTAAGCTTGATATTGACCAAACCTAGGTTGAGCCTATTGGGCAAGTCCAAATTGGGGTTGGAATTGTTGGAATTGGGGATGTTGAAATTGAGGCTGCCACGGTTGTTGAATCAACTGTTGTTGTTTTTGTAACAAGTGTTGTTGATTTAACGGTTGTTGTTGACCAACAATGAAAGGTTGTCCAGGTTGTGAATAAACTATACCAGTGTAAGCTTGGACTGATGTAAGCTTGGGTCAGTCCAGATAGGGGTATACTAACCTGTGGTTGTTGTTGAACCACAGAAACAAGTGGTTGTTGTACAACAACCCGAGGAACTTAAACTTCTTGACCTGAAACTTGTGGTTGCGAGGTAGAAGGATCAATTTGTACCAATTGAGGTACAACAATTTGAACTTGTGACTATGGTATAGTAGTAACAAGAGGTGTATTAGGAATAGCTGACACAATTTGCATTGGTTGTGTTGGATACACAAGCCTTGGTTGAGATGGCATTGTTGGTTGCCATTGACAAACTCTAATTCCAGATTGAACTGAATACTGAGAGATATTACCATATGATGGTCCTCCAGAATAAGGAGGATACAGTGAATAAGCATATTGATCTTCGTATGATGGCAATCCAGTATTTAATGGATACATAGGTCTTTGTTGACCAGATTTCCCAGCTTGATATTGATATGCAAGATCAAATTGTTGAGTTTACGTTCAAGAAGAACCAGGCAAAATTCCAGTTGAGGACATGGGTGATGACCATGGTGTAGAAGCAACCCCTGAGTGGGTTTCAGACAATGATTGGTAACCAACCAGGACGTATGATTCACCATACAGGTGTGACTCAGGTGTGGTAGAAACCATCGAAGAGGTTGCAACAGAGGATTCTACCGCAGCTGCATCAGATGATACAATCTGAGATGTTGATAGTTGTTCATCCATAGTTAATTAACCCAAAAGTTGTCATAAAGAATCGACAAGTACTTGAAAATAAGCAGGATCAAACAGAGCAGTAAAATGAAGAGTATGAGGGTAAAGATAAAGCCCAGTTCCAAAGTGGAAAGGGGTTCTAGGTGCAGAATCTTCTTCCAATTCTTCCTCTATAGCAATTAAACGTGGTGGAAGAACTTCATTGTTAGGTCCGTAAAAGGTTTCTGGTGTTGATAAAGTTGAGGTTTCAGTAGTTACTGATGTCTAAGGGGTAACTGGTTGATTGTCCTCCGGTAAAGTAATAACTTCTGAATGTTCAAATTCAAAGCCCAGTTGTTCAGGTAAATGAACAACAGTTTTAGAAAGAGGTTCCTGAACAACTTCGAGTTCAGATGTAACTTCTATTTCAACTAGGATAGGTTCTGGATTAACTTCTGGTTGAACTTATTTAGGTTCATAAGTAATTTCCTGTTGAGAAACTTCAAGTTGAAATCAACTTGTTGTTGAACAACTTCGGTTACGGTTTCACTAGGACCAGTGCTAACGTCCTCAGGTAATTGTGAAACTTCTTCTTCAGAAATGAATGTACAAGAAATGGTTGGAGTAACTAGAGCCTTATTACTTACCGAAATAGATGATTCGGGTAATTCAGATGAAGAACTAGGAGTTCTTGATGTACTAGACTCAGTCAAGCGAGACCACTTTGTCCGAATAGGTGTAGCTTCGAGCGGCAAAGGCGGTTTGCTCACTATTCTCCGTGAATGACGGGGTAAGGGTTGATGTTCCTCCGTGATTTCTGATTAATTTTATTATCAAAAAAGAAATTAAAAAAAAGGGTATACTAGGAAAAAGGTTTACCAAGCAACTGTGAACTGCATAATACCTCCTGGAAAACCAAGAAGTATGGGTAGGCAATCTCCCCGAGTGTTGTGTTCAGTGTATCACAGTTTAAAAGGCGGCCGACTCAGTTACTTAAGGATGGATAGAAACCTAGATTTGTCCTCCCATATATACCCGGAGGTACGTGGGCCTAGTCCGTATAAGTGTTGTCTAATGCAAAACCGCACAGTGAGAGAATTCCCATATACTTTACGTACTGTAACACCGCCCTATATACCCGAAGGTACATGGATGAGATACTCAGTATGTGGGATGAGGTATCACACTCAGGATGTATCACAGACAATTTAGCGGCAACTACTTTGTTTTACGATGCTGGAACACGTCTCTAGCCTAGAACCACTAAATGTTCTCGTTAATGACAATGCTCCATTAGGTAAATTGATGTTAATTTTAATTTGATCTTGCTTAGGAATTTGCCTTACAAGTTCACCACGTGATGTATTCTGAAATTCCTAGGAATGCAATTATCACGATAAGCATTCTTTCCATTCAATTTAGCGATGAAAATCCTAGCCACTTAGGGATAGAGCAATCAGATTTCTTTCAATCAAAAAGAAAAGAGCACAATCTAAATGAAATTTCCCAACACTATTCCTATGAACACACACAAACTTTTTCAATGCAACATGCATGTATTTCTTTTTGATTTCCTTAATGTGAATATGAAAAAAAGGAAATATGCACATACAATCAATCAATCTTTCATAAGAATGAAGACTTTTACGACAGTTCTAATTCGAAGGAAGAGAAGACTTTATGACACTTTCTTTCGAATGAAGATTAATCAATTATATCCTAACTTTGACTATCGATTGATAATGACAAAGAAAACATTAATCAATCCAATCAAATTTGAGCTAGACCAGGAGATAGAGACTTATTTTTTGAGACATAACATTCATTGATCAATCAAAAAACAATCAAACAGAGAAAAGCCGGCAAAAACTCTTTCCAAAGGTGGGAAACTGATCCTAGGAGGATCAGTGCAACCCAAAGTGGGAGAGAGTGTGCTTTAGAGCACTGTCCCTAAGCCAAGGGTGCTTTGTAGTGCACTGTGTCCCTCACAAGCCTGCACTGGTGACAGTAAGCCATTTCAAAAGGCAATTTGACACAATTTTGACCAATTTTTCAATGTAAAGAGCTGAATTACAATCTATGAACACAAATAAGGTCTACAAGGATGTCTTAGGAGGTGGATAAGCTTCTAGGAAAGAGGATTCATTCCCAGTGGATTCGCCAAATTGTTTTTGAGAATTTAGCACCTACGGATAAATACTAATTCCCTAGATACATACCTATATCTAGAACAACAGTTGAAAGTGTTTTAGACTTTTCCTATAAGCAATAGATAAGATGAGAAGATAGAATACCTACTTGTAGTTTCACTTTCCTCTCGTCTCCCTTGTATCGATCCGTCTCTCCTTCCCATACTTAATTTGCTTGAGAAGTACCTTGTAAACACAACAGAAGGCAAAGAACCAAACAAAGCATATGATCTATTGAATATAAGTGAAAGGAATCAGATACAATTCACACACATAAGCATTATGAAACAATACAAACATATGGGTAAAAGGTTCAAACACTTTATTAGATAGAAGAAGGAATTACAACCATTGGTGTCTGATTCAAAGCCATTCCTCCAGCATGGATCCCATCCACATCACATCAAAAGCATGACAAACTTGTAGCATTACAATACTTTCTTCAAAGACAAATCTCATAGCAACATTATCTCCTTACAATTCAACATAATCTAGCCCCTGATCACTTAAATGAGAGGTCAATTTATGGGAAGATGAAGGAGGTTTTATCATTAATGGTGGCATTGAATGGCCTTCCATACTTAGAATTAGTTCCATGGAGGAAGGGATGAGAGGATAGGATGCAACTTGACTCATTCCTCATCCATTTTTTAGCTCATAGGAGTTGATAAGTGAGGGAACCTTTTAGATGACTCCAAAAGATAAGAATATTCCCCAAACCCTATGTGAATTTCGCTCATTCTCACCCAACGTAGGTGAAAGGAAGCCTAAGTGCTTTGCAGAGCACCCTAGAAGTGGACTCAACTGCTCTGCAACACACCCTCATAAGGGCTTACCTATGCTGATCCCTCTAGAGGCTATTTCTGGATGTCTTCAAGTCATGAAACTGTCTGGGAAGGAGGCATTCAAAGGGGTGACTTGTTTAGGGCATGAAACAACTGAATTTAGGGTTTGATGAGCCCTAAAACAATGATATGGATGTTGGTATTTGATGTGTCCAAATGGATCTGTAACACTATCTTCAAGGAAGTTGTTGGTGACTTGGCCCCCAAATGTTGTCTGTTTGTTGGAGGTAATACTTTTTCCTCAATGGTATGACATAACTCATCCCATCTTTCATCACTAGGTACAAAAATATTTATTAGCTTTCTATAGACTTCATCTATTTCAGTGTACTTCTCGAAAGTTGGCTTGTTGATGAAGATATGCTTGATTTCATGTTTGATAGTTAAATCAAACTCTAATGCTTCAATAAATGATTTCCATGTGACATGTCCCTTAATACGCACAAACTTTGATGTATGTATTGAAATGGTGTAAATATTTTAACATTAATATTCCAAGTTAAACCTATCATTTGATGTTGTTAACAACCTATGTTGGGAAGTAGAAGTATGCTTCCAAAATTGAGCATAGGTGTTTGCCTTTAGTGTTTCAATTTTCTGTTTAATCTGCAAAAACTTGTTGAAGATATTGGGATCATTAAGTTCACCCAATTCTGTTGACTGTGATTTCTCTGAAGATTTTATGAGGCCGAAGAGGATGGGGTGTCAGGGAGGTGTTCTTCTGACCCTATGGAAAACTGTAAACCACTCATAGCAGTAGTCTGTTTCTCTTCTTCATTTTGAATGGCAACATCTTTGAGTTGTGTCTTCTACTTCTTCTATTGAATAATTAATTCTTGAGCACTTATTTCTGTACATGTTGGAGATGAAGTTTCTTCTCTTGGTCTTTCTCCCTATTTATCTTGAGGTAGTGGAGTGTGTAGGGTAGCTGTAGATAAGATTTTCTCTTCTACTTCTTGTAGTGTATTCTCCTCCGACTGGTCTTGATTCATGAACTTTTTGATCTCTGGTCTGGGGGTATGATTATAAGGTGTAGTTTTGAGTTCCACCATTAACTTAGAAATAATGTTTAATGTATCATATGCCCAAGTGAAACTAAGATGAAAGTTGAATTTCCTAAGGATTGATTCTGCCTCGTCTCCTACTATTCTAGTATTGCATATGAAATGTCCCATTTGAGTTGTGATATTGAATTGTGATTTCCTTTTCCCTAAAAAAAATGGATTTCATCCATGTTGATCATCTCCCTTATGTATTTAGGAGAGAAAATCCTTATTGGAACATACTTAGGCATTTTATATGGAGCTTGCTCACATCCATATACTCTTATTTCTATATAATTGCGGTATAAATATCGGTCTCTAGTCTTTGTCTGCTCACTCAAGTGTAAAACCCTTTTAATCGATGCAATAATCCTTGGCTCATTCTAACTGCTAAGAAGCCCTGCAACTATATGAACAAAATTGTCAATGAATTCTGCAAACTTAAACTTAGTTGAGCTTCTCTTGACTACCGATGTCCATTGTGTCACTGCTTGATTGATGCCCTGATCATCTTTCCTATGTAGATTTATTGGAAACTTATCTCCCTGCTGAAAAAGAAACATGTAGACTAGTACATATGTATAAGTAAATATGCCTACTATAGTAATCTTCATCAATTGTTCATGCATATTATCAACCAAAAATTGGCTAAAATTATACGTGAATGTTTGCTTGTGCTCATTGGAGAAAATTGATAAAAAACCTAGAATAGGCTTATCTACCCACTGGTATGATGGATACCCTAAAAGGAAAGAAACTAAGGCAATTATCTGCTTGGATTTCTCAGGGAACATGGAAGCTGGGTAAGGGGGATTTTTCTTAGGAAGCTGAGAGTATTTCGAGAGAAAAATATCAAAAATTTGAGTTCTCTCATTAAAGGTTAACTTATGATACAAGTCCATTAGAAAAACTGCAAAAATATGGCTAAGGGAGTCATTCTGAGGAGTCAACATCATCTGGTTTATGGTTTCTAGTGTAATGGAGATCAGAATGTCTCCATTTTGAGCCACAATGGTCCTTTGTAGTGGATTATATTTGGCTTGACACCACATGACCAGAAAATGGAAATAGCATGTATGTGGAAAGATAAACATAGGTAACAAGGATTCCCAAAGATTAACATGATCATGCTGGTCTAGGTAATTTTTCTTTAACTAGTGGTGTAATTCAAATAGGATGACCTCACACTTGGTGTTAGAAATATTAAAGTATTGGTCAACTAATGACATATGATCTAGGTCTAGGGTAGTAGAGGTATTAGGGTTGTCATCAGTTTTAGATTTACTGTTAGAAGACTAGGCTTTTCCCTTTGGTTTCATGATTGGGGATTATGAGAAGGAATGATACCAGAGGACAAAATTTGGCTTGAACAGGTACCTGGATAAGAAAATAAATCTCTGTCAAGAATATATGGACTCTGAATTGATGAAATGATAGGTGTTGAACAGTAGGAGTGCAGAAACTTAAAACAATACCTGCAATTTGAAAATAGTAATCAAAGCGGGTAGGGGAATCACGCGAAATGATCTCAAGGTCATTTTATAGACCTGGATCGATTACCGTTGAGATGGAACCATTACCAAACGAGATTTAGATGCATTAATGGATAACAGGAACATGGTAACGAATAAGCGTGTAGCGGGCAAATGATAACGTGAATAGATGTCGGCAAATGATAGATGGTCATGTAGCAATATGTGATTAGCAGAGGTAAATGCGCGAGAGGTAACATCGTGACCGTTGGCAAGAGTGGAGGAGCGATGATCAGATTTTGGAGGGGGGTGGCGATGGTAAGTGGTTTAGGACGAGGGGGGTGCGAATTCGTGAGAGAATGCCACGTTGTGTGGGGCCCGAGAAAAACAATACCACTTCTCCCCCCCGCCCCAACAAACGTTAACATGAAATGGGACTAGGGGATGCCAATTGGTTTTCCTGCCATTGATCTGGGAGGGGAAAATCATGGCTGTTGAAACGTGCCCTTTGGATATTGGAAGACGAAAAAACATAAAATCATCTCCAACGTAAAATAAAACTCAAGTTTAATGCCTATTACAAGGCACTAATCATGTTTAAATGACATGATTAGTTTATTTTTTAACTAAAATAAATCTATAAAAGCATAATTAATAATTTTAAAGGTGCATTTGATAAAGCATGCCCTTTTTATTTTCCAGAGTAACTCTTAACCCTATTCTAGTGCATAAAATGCAATTGACCAAGATTAAATGCTTTGGTCATTTTTTCTTCTAATCTATCCTATCTTCTAATTTCAACCAAGATTAAACAATTTGGTTGAATTATTTTCTAATCCTAAGACATAAATTTAAACATGTTTGATTATGATTTTACAATATGATTCAAACCAGATTCATTTCAATTAGAATTTGAGCTTGCTCACTTGTGGACTTATTTCTTTTGATGGGGTTTCTTTTCATATTTTTTCACAATTTTCATATTTTCATTCTTTTATTTTATTTTCTATTTTTCTATTTTTTATACCCTCTTTTATAAATATCTAAATTATCAAAACTATTTATGTTACAACATCGGCTCCAACTCTTGCTCCAACTGAGGACTGCTTCCTCCTGCAGGATGCAGATAACTTGTAGATCCATGTGCCTTCTCCTTAGGCTAATTAGGTCTCTGTTGAAAGAAATCACACACTGCATGTAAAAATAAAATAAAAAATCCAATAATGTACAAATAATGAATGAATGAAGGAATCTAAATATTGGATATAGTGCTTCAAATATTTCCCATTGACAGGAAATGAAGAATATTTTCCTTCCAAGTTCTGCAAGATAAAAGTATTGTTGCCTTTAACCTCTGTAATGCTAAAAGGTCCAAACCAGAGATTATCAAAATTTCCATGTTTCCCTTTATCTTCCCTTCTTGCATACCATCTTAATACTAAATCTCCTTCTTTAAAACCTCTTTATCTAACATTTCTGTCAAACAAACTATTCATTTTGTTATGATATTTTCGAAGCTTATAATGAATTTCATCTATGTTTTCATTAAGTTCTATAATATGATTGATTCTCCTAGAAAAATCATCAGTTTCTTCATTTTATTCTTGTAAAAACCTCATGACAGGAAAAACTAGATGTGTATGAAATATGGCTTCTTTACCATAAACAAGCTGAAATGGAGATTTACCTGTTGATCTATTTGGAGATATTCTGTTTTCCCAAACTACATATATGAGATGGTTTTCCCAACTCCTTTTGTGGTCTTCCAGTGTTTTCTTAATGACTTTAACCAGGCTCTTGTTTAAGGATTCTTCTATTCCATTTCCTTGTGAATAGTAGGGGGTAGAATGATGCAACAAAATTTGGCATTTCTGACACAATTCAATCATCTTGACATTGCTGAATGTTGTCGCATTGTTTGTAACTATCTGTTGGGGACATCCAAACCTAGATAGTATATTCTCTTCAATAAATTTAATAACTACAATGCCAATTGAATTTCTAACTAGAATTACCTCTACCCATTTGGTAAAGTAATCTGTGGCAGTCAATATCCATCTAAGTTGGCTTCTTGATGATGGATAAAGTTCCCGAATGAAATCCAATCCCCATTGTAGAAAAGGTGCTTGAACTAGTACTGGAACTAGTGGAAGCACTGCTAATATTTGTTTTCTAGAAAACATTTGGCATTGGGTACAACTTCTAACCTTTTCTCCTACTTGTGCAGACAACGTGGGCCAATAAAATCCCGCTTTTAAAATATTATATGCTGTAGCTCTCCAAGCATATTTTCCTCCACAAATACCTGCATGAAATTGATCAATAATTCCTTGCATCTCAATTTCTATCAAAAAGGTAAAAGTATGTTGAGTGGGCCCTTCCAATACATATTTGCATTGATAATACAATATTTTATGGCCTTCAACTTCAGTATTTTACATTGATTCTTTGTAAATTCAGATGGACACTCAAAATCTCTAAGAAAATTCACAATATCAGTGTACCATTCAAATAACAAAAATTTCTCATCAATATGAATAGGAGTTGATTGAATTGAAGATGAAGGTTCTTGTGGATTCTTCTCTGCTAAAGATTGAGAAGGTTCTTGTGGATTCTCCTCTGCTGAAGATTGAGAAGTTTCTTGTGGATTCTTCTCTGCTGAAATTTCAAAAACAAAATTTATTCCCAAGGTTTTACAATTTGACTTAGCTAAGAGTTTAGCCAAGCCTTGATCCTTTACCAACTTTGTAGTTTTGATAATAAGATCAAATTATAATATCTTAGTAATCCATCTTCCTCTTCTTCCATCAGTATCATGTTGAGTTAACACAATTTTAATAGCACTATTGGGAACATAAGCAATAATGGAAGAATGAAGGACATAGACTCTAGAAGTTTTCAGGGCTTTAACTAAATAATAAACATGTTTTTCAATAATATCATATTTGAGTTCATAATCTGTCATAGCTTTTCTAAGAAAGGCAATAGGTTGGTCACCTCCATCCTCGTTCTTTTTCAAAAGAACAACATGTAAGGTAGTTTCAGAGGCAAATGAAAAGATGCTAAATGGTTCAGAATAGTTTTGACTGGCCATTATTGGGGCTTCTGAAATAACTTTTTTAATTTGGTCAAAAGCATATCTTGCTGGAATTTTCCATGTAACTTCATGATCTTTCCTCAACATATCAATGATACCTTAACTATTTCAGCATAATTAGGTATAAAACTTCTTAAAAAGTTGATTTTTCCAAGAAAAACATGAATTTCCTTCTTAGTCCTTGGTAATGAAAGTGCTTGGATAGCTGAAACTCTTATAGGATCAATGACCACTCATTCCTTTGAAATAATATGGCCAAATAATTTTCCTTGTTTAATTGCAAATAGGGACTTTTTGGGATTAAGTGGAATCTCAAACTTCGTACACCTGTCAAAAACTTTCCTCAAGTACTTTAAATGTTTTTTATCAGAATTAGAGAATACAGTCAGGTCATCAAGATAAATGACAACAAATTTATTTGTCTTACCCACAAATGCTAAATCCATAGCTCTTTGAAAGGTAGCTCCAACGTTGGTTAATCCGAAAGGCATCCTTGCATACATAAATGTACCACAAGGAGTTGTGAATGTTGTGTTTTCTCTATCTTCTGGGCTCACCATTATCTGATTATATCTAGAAAAACCATCTAACATAAAAATTCTATTAGCACCTGAAACTTTTTGAAGCAATTGGTCCATCTTGGGTAATGAATAATTATCTTTCAAAGATTATTTATTTAAGTTCCTAAAATCTACACACAGTTTGATTTCACCATTTTCCTTTCTTACTGGAACTAAATTAGCTACCCAATCAGAGTATCTCAATGGATCTATGATCTTGGCATTAATTAGCTTTTAAGTTCTTTCTCAATGGTAGGAAGAAGGACAAGATTAATTCTCCTTAACTTTTTCTTAAAAGGTTTAGCTTATGGTTTTAAAGGGATTTTATGTTCAATGAGAGTTGTATCATATGTCTTCAACTCACTATAAGACCAAGAAAAAACATCTTTATAGGCTTTAAGGAGAGCTAAATATTTATCTTTCACTTCCATTGGCAAAGATGCAAATATTTTAATATTTCTGATTTCTTCTAAAGTTCCAATATTACATTATTCTATATCTTCTTTAGTTGAATTTGATAATGGATTTTTAGGAACATCATTGTGGTCAAACATATTTTCAAGAGGGACCAAGCCCTTAGGAATGAAATTTTTAGACAAATGAATGATACTATGATCACCAATTCTTGAGTCAAATTGTGAAGTTTGATTTTGTTTATTCAACTCATTATTATCAAGTTGTTTTTCTTCAATTTGTAAGGATGAAAATTCATCAATTAATTGCAAAAAGGATTTCAACTGCTCATCATCATAAAGTATTTTCCATTGTTTAAGATTACCGGGAATCTAAGGCCTATATTTAAATTGAATTTGATATTGCACAAGTATTTGATTAGGAATTTTAAAAGAACTAGCTGAAACAGCTAAAGAGTCTGCATGAATATTTTCATCCCTTAGAATAGAAGTGATGTTAAATGCTTGAAAGAAAATATCCACTGAATCCCATGCCTTATTTCTATAATATCTAAGTCTAGGATGCTTTGTTTGACAAAAACTCGTTACTTATTTAACAATGAGCTCCGAGTCATTGAATACACTTAGATTTTGCACTTTAAGGTTTTTGGCTAATTCCAATCCTAAAATGAAGGCTTCATACTCTACTACATTATTTGTCACATCAAATTCAAGCTTATACGATTGAGTTATATTCTCTTTTTCTAGTGAAACTAGTACAATACCTGCTCCATCTCCTTCCTTTTAGCAATAACCATCGAATTATAACCTCCAAATATCAGTGTTAATGGTCTTTGGTTTTTCTAAAATGTTTTCAATGCTAAGTTGAGTATTTTGTAAGTTATTTGATGATAATTTAAAACATCAACAATCTTGATCTGCTGCATAAATGGGATGATTTCTTGCTTGATCTAATTTCCAAACAATATTCCCGAATCTTACTTCTCTATATAATCTGAGATGCTCACCCCCATATACAGGAATGGTAGCATAAGACATGTCCATTTGAAGACTTCCTCCTAATTTGGAAAAACATGACCTTGATAATAACATGCAAAATTTAGGAGGAATATGAGTAACTACAATGTCTAATACCACACTCTTAACAAGGATGATCTAAAGTGACCACTAAATCCTTTATAATTCCAAGGCAGGGTACTTTCTTGGAATCAAAAGTATATAGATCATGATAAGTTCAGGTAAATTTTAATTGAATTTGGTCCATGATTACCTTTGGCATCAGATTATGGGAGGCACTAGAATCTAACATACAATTGTATAATAAGAAATCATGAAATTTTAGAGTAACATAGAAAGGCAGTACATTTTCATCAATCATATCTGAGCTGGGACCAAAGACTATTGAAGTTTTTTCATCTTGTAAGCTTATTACATCTCCTTGAACATCAACACTTGATGACTGGATCCATTTAGAAACTTGTTTTTTATATCTTGGATTGTTTGAAAGTTCAGATAAAGGAATGGGTATTTTGACTCTTTCTAATTCCTTTTCAACATTGAAAGTGGTTAAAACAGTTTTATGAATTGAAGTTGTTTCATTTGATTGATTCAATGGTTGGAGTATTGTTGTTTGAGATTGAGTAGATTTAATTTGTGGTTCATTTACAATGGGATTTTTGGGAGTTCTACTAGGCCTTGACCTAGGTCTTAATTCATATCTCCTATTCATTTCTACAATTAAAAACTCATAAAATGCCTGATATTTTGAAACTTGTGAGTCTTCTTGATCTCGCTAAGAAGACTGATTCAAATGAAGAGAGACAATAGCATTTTGTATATATGAATGATCAAGATTATTTATATCCTCAATAATTAAAGGGCTAGTGTCTTTAGGTTTCTGATCATCAATCATCAATGGAGGTTGAATTTGTTGATCAGTATTTGGTCTTTGTAATATTTGGGTTTGGGGAGCTCTTCTAAATTGAGTTTGAATTCTAGCAGCAGTTTGTTGAATTGTTCTAGGCTGAGTTTCTATTTTTGAAATTATGTTTGAAAGGTTTGTAAGTAATGAAGTGATTTCATATATCTTTTGATCTTCATTTTTAGTTTTTGAGGAAGAACCTTCTTGGCTTTCATTTTCCTCTCATCTTTTTCTACCTTAGCTTTAAGTTTAGCTGATGCTAAACTATTGGCTTCAACTTCTATGGCATTTATTTGCATGGCTTATAGGGTATGAGATGTCCTTTCCCTAAGAATAGCTGAAAAATAATCTTCAAATGCTTTAGAAAATCTAACTTTGGCTGCTTCTACTGGTGGTTTACAGTCAGGAGGAATTTTATGATAAAGTTTATTAAACCTCTTTATGAAATCAGCCACTGGCTCCCCATGGTTTCTTTTCAGTTCTTCAAATTCAGTGAGAAAGTAAACAGGATCCTTCTTAACCCCCCATTTATTCTTAAATATGGTAGTTAATTAGATCCAAGATCGAATAGAATCAGCTCTTACTTGTCTAAACCAAATTCTGACATTCCCTTCTAGTGATTGAACAAATAGTCTCATATATACATCTTCATGTTCAATGTTCATGTTATCAACAAAATCCAAGAAGGAAACTAAATGTGTTGAGAATACAACAAGATGATGGAGCTTAGTGAAAAGAATTCGCCTTCACTAAGTGGGCCCACAGGCTATTTTTGGCGCAAAGACTATTTTTAGACTATGTCTATTTTTAGACATATGGATCATGGTCTATGAGTTGCAGGATGCTATTTTTGGATGATTGGTCATGTTTGTAAAAATAGATGGACTTCTATTTTTAGACATATGGGCGGAGTCTATTTTTAGGCTACCAGGCTAAAAATAGAACAATAGAATATTATTAGCTCATAATAATATTTGGACTATAAACATTATCTTATCCTCTTGGAGCACTTTAGTTCGAGCTACGGATGTGGCACATGCAACTGTCAGAAGGAAATACGCTTTTCTTATGAGTCAGTTGAGCTATTGCATGATGGACTTTAGTTAGAACTCAAGTGATTGAGTTTGGTGGAGTTGATTGAGGAGTTGATGGAGTTGTGTTCAGTTTGACTTGGTTGAACTAGTTGCATTTAGTCTAACCGCAGAATACACTAGTGATGAGTGATGTGAATTAATAATTAATTAATTCACTAATTATTAACACATAAAGCAACTAAAGAATACATCAGTTAACTCAGTGCATGGACAATTTAGTGGAGACAGGTGTTATAGGTGGAGACTGTTATCAGTTGTGACTATAATTGTGCATGAGATTTGCACATGCATTGATGGAGATTACCAATGAGGATTGCTCAGTACAAGCCAAGGAAAATGAGCTTGGATCATCCCTATTCTTGCTTTGGATTGCGCAGTGGAGGCAGGAAGACATCAGAGGAGATTTGAACCTGTGACTTGATTCAGATCTGAGCTAGTTTGTGTGTAACAGGTGGAGATAGTATTGAGTACTTGTGAGGAGTATTCTACTATGTATTGTTACATGTTCTCTATCATTATAATATACAGATAGTGTGGGGTTTTCAGATGTATGCTTTCCCCGGTTTACATACTGTGTTAATGTGCACATGTGATTGATGTTTCATTGTTTTTAATTCCGAAAAATTGATGATCAACGTAGAGGAGGTTATGTATTATGCATGTATTCCGTAATAGTGTATAATCAGGATAATCTCTATGAATAAGTGTCATATTATTCAAGTTTCTACATGGTATCAGAGCAGAGTTGATCATCAGATCTATTATTCAGAAAGTGATTACATTTTATTTCTTCAGGCAGAGTCTGTAATCGGGACAGGTAGCCTCTGGATTCATCCTTCTTTTGGAAAGTGAGATATCCGGTAAAATCCCATACAGTAAATCTCTGTACGAGAAATACTTTGTTCTCACGAATTTTAGATCAAAAGCGGTTGAGTTTTGAGCTGGTGGAATTCAAATTTGCAGCAGTTTTTTCTTGGTGTCAAAGTTGAAATGTCTTTCAATGGATTGTGATTGGAGTATGCTCTTGAAGGCAGCTTGAACTATATTGCATGGAAAGATAGGATGGAGGCGGTGTTAGATGAAAATGGGCTGAAGGATTTCATAGAGGCTGAGGTCCCAAAGCCTACTGATGTTGCTCACGTTGAGGCTTGGCAAAAGAAGACAGCAAAGTGTCGAAGGATTCTGTTGGAGGGTGTGAAGGATCACGTTGTGTCCAGCCTGCATGGAAAGGCTTCTCCATACTTGATGTGGAAAGTGTTGACAGATTTATTCCAAAGCAAGAGTGACCAGAGGAAGTTGGTGCTCAAGGATAAACTCAGAAACATTAAGTGTGAGAAGGGATACAGTATGCCCAAGTATCTCACGAAGTTCACTCAATGCCGGGATGAGCTGGGAAGTGTGGGGGTGACTGTCGATGATGAGGACTTGGTGAGCTTGGCTCTTCTTGGTCTTCCGAAGAGTTTGAATTCCTATCAGGACTCTGTCAATGGTCGAGAGAAATTTCCAGGATGGGAGAGACTTTGGTCAGATCTTGTGCAGGAGGAGATCAGGCGGAATACCAAGGACAGATCTTCATCAAAGGCAACTGATGAAGAGAATTGCGCTTTGGCTGCCAAAGAAAAGAATGGGAAGAACAAGAAAGCTTCTCATTCTGGTGCAAAAGGCAATAAGCAAGACATGTCCAAGGTGAAGTGCTTTCACTATCACCAGCATGGACATTATGCCACAAATTGTCCGCAGAAGAAGAAAAATAAGCAAGCTGCTGGATCTGCAGCGGGAGAGGCCTTAGCCTCGCAGTTTGAGCTTGATTTTTCGTTGATCGCATGCTTGGTATCAAGTGTGATGGGATTGGTATGGTTATTGGACAGTGGTGCATCTTTGCACATGACAGGAGATCGAGACTTGTTTTCTGATCTGGAGGAAAAAGATCTTGGAGTGTACATCGAGACAGGCGATGATGGTAGATACAGTGCGACCGGTATCAGTACCATTTCCTTTGAGAGGGAGTCTGGTAAACCCTTCGTATTGAAGGAAGTGATACATGTTCCAGGATTGAAGAAGAATCTTATCTCTGTGGCGATGTTAGAAGACAAGGGATATGATGTTTTTTTCAGCGAGGGAAAGGCTTTCCTGCGCAGTAAGACAACTGGAGAAACCCGGAAGATAGGGGTTCGAGTCAAGAACCTTTATCAGTTGCATGTAGATGGCTACGCAGAAATGGCATGCAAGGCAGAAGGATTGGTGAGCCGGGATGATGGCGAGCTGTGGCACAGGAGATTGGGCCACCTTCACCATGGAGCCTTGAAGATACTGCAGCAGATTACTACTGGGCTTCCTAAAGGAACTCTTGCACAATCAGATCAGTGCAAGGGGTGTACCTTGGGAAAATTTGTGAAAGCCACCTTTCACGAGAAGTATAATCACGCCACGACGATCCTTGAGAGAATTCACACAGACGTGTGTGGACCTTTCTCAGTAGCTTAGACAACAAAGCATAGGTACTATGTGATCTTTGTTGATGATTTCTCTCGAAAGTGTTGGATCTTCTTCATGCAGAAGAAGAGCGAGACATACTCAAAGTTTTGTGAGTTCAAAGCACTGGTCGAGAAGGAATCAGGGAAGAAGGTGAAGGCTCTTAGGAGCGACAATGGTGGTGAATTCATCTCTGGTGAGTTCAAGGACTTATGCAGCACAAAAGGGATTCGAAGAGAGCTCATAGCTCCCCATAACCCACCGCAGAACGAGGTTGCTGAGCGGAATAATAGAACGATCGTGGGTGTTGCACGAGCGATGTTGCATGATCACTACCCCTTCACTTGTGGGCGAAGGCATGCAATACTACAGTATATGTGCAGAACCATTTTCCTCACAGGATACTTGGCATGAGTACACCCGAGGAGGCTTATTCTGGTAAGAGGCCTGATATTTCCCATTTGAGGATTTTTGGTACTAATGTTTACATGCATGTGACAAAGGATGCTAGGAAGAAGCTGGAGCCGAACACAGAGGTTGGGATATTTGTGGGGTACACTGATACGCCCCACAACTATCGTGTGTATTTTCTATACAGTCGCAAGACTGTTGTGCGACGAGATATAAAATTTCAGGAGGAGAAAGCCATGAAGTGTTTGCTTGAGAGGGAGCCACACTTGCATGTAGATGAGGAGCTATTGGTTCCTAAGGATGAGCTTCAGGATGTGGATCAGCCACAAGATGAAGTTCATGGAGTGGAAGAGACCACTCATGCAGTGCCAACCATCAGAGGGTGAAAGTGAACTACAAAAGCTGAGCGACTGGCTCAAGATGCAGAGAAGGTTGTAGGACCACCTACAGGACAACGCAGACAGAGACAGACACCTGATCGGTACAATGGATACATGGCTCTTGTGAGAAAATGTGTTGTGACTGAGCCATCCTCTTTTGAGGAAGCTGTGGAGGATCCCGCATGGGTAGATGCCATGGTGGAAGAGTATGATTCGATTGTCAGAAACAGTGCATGGGAGACTGTCTCAAGACTGGAAGGGAAATCAGTGGTGGGTTCGAGATGGATCTACAAAGTGAAGTAGGCAACTGACAGGAGTGTGGAGAAGTACAAGGCAAGATTTGTTGCCTGAGGCTTCTCACAGATAGAGGGGATCGATTATGAGGAGACCTTTGCACATGTCGCAATGTATTCTTCCATACGGATGATTCTTGCTCTCTCAACGCAGATGGAGTGGCACATTCAGCAGATGGATGTGAAGATTGTGTTCCTCAACGGAGTCATTGAGGAGGAGGTGTACATAGAGTAGCCCGAAGGTTTCGAGATCTTCAGCAGCATGTGTGCAGGCTCAAGAGAGTGTTGTATGGGTTGAAACAAGCACCACATGCTTGGTACACATGGATAGACAATTATTTCACCGGACTTGGATTCTCCAAGAGTGAGGCAGATCCTAACCTATACCAGATTGTGGTGGAGGGTAAGTTGCTTATCATTGTACTTTATGTAGATGATTTGATTTTGACGGGAGATGAGATGTTGATACTTTCATGCAAGGATGATCTTGCTAGGGAGTTTGAGATGAAGGACTTGGGCCTCCTTCATTATTTCCTGGGATTGGAAATTTGGCAGCGCGGTGATGGACTATTTGTTTCTCAGGGTAAGTATGCTCGGGAGATACTGGAGAAGTTCAACATGAATGGATGCAAGCTTGTTGATACTCCTCTTCCTGGAGGTTGGAGGAAGGAGGATGCTACTTCAGCAGAGGTAGTGGATGCCACTGTTTATCGACAGTTGGTGGGGTCGCTTATGTATCTAGTCAATAAATGACTTGATATATGCTATGCTGTTAACCAGCTTTCACAAGATATGGTTAAACCAACCAAGATCTTCTGGAAGGCATGCAAGCATGTATTGCGTTATCTCAGAGGCACATCGGGATATGGATTGTGGTACAGACAGGAGGATGAGGTGAAGCTATGTGGCTTCATGGATGCAGATTGGGCAGGGAGCCCAACGAACAGAAAGAGCACATCTGGAGGGATTTTCAGTATCGGGTCGACTACAATTTCTTGGTACAGCAGGAAGCAGAGATCCGTGGCACTCAGTTCAGCAGAGGCCAAGTATATGGCAGCAAGTTTGGCTCCATGCGAGGCTATATGGATGAGGAAGATCTTGGTCGGGTTGTTCGGGTCACACTTGGAACCTACAGTGATTTATTGTGATAACCAGAGTTGCATTAAACTCTCAGCTAATCCAGTATTTCATTATAGATCCAAGCACATCGACATCAGGTACCATCATATCAGAGATTGTGTGCAGCGGAGAATCATGTTACTTTCATACATTCCAACGGAGGATCAGGATGCTGATATCTTGACAGAGGCGCTCACCAGGAGCAAATTCGAATACCATCGAGGCAGGATAGGGGTTGCAGATAATCCATATCTTATTGAGAGGGAGCGTTGAGAATACAACAAGATGATGGAGCTTAGTGAAAAGAAGTCGCCTTCACTAAGTGGGCCCGCAGGCTATTTTTGGCGCAAAGTCTATTTTTAGACTATGTCTATTTTTAGACATATGGATCATGGTCTATGAGTTGTAGGATGCTATTTGTGGATGATTGGTAATGTTGGTAAAAATAGATGGACTTCTATTTTTAGACATATGGGCGGAGTCTATTTTTAGACTACCAGGCTAAAAATAGAATAGTCGAATATTATTAGCTCATAATAATATTTGGACTATAAACATTATCTTATCCTCTTGGAGCACTTCAATTCGAGCTACGGATGTGGCACATGCAGCTGTCAGAAGGAAATAGGCTTTTCTTATGAGTTAGTTGAGCTATTGCATGATGGACTTTAGTTAGAACTCAAGTGATTGAGTTTGGTGGAGTTGGTTGAGGAGTTGATGGAGTTGTGTTCAGTTTGACTTGGTTGAACTAGTTGTATTTAATCTAACTGCAGAATACTCTAGTGATGAGTGATGTGAATTAATTATTAATTAATTCACTAATTATTAACTCATAAAGCAACTAAAGAATACATCAATTAACTCAGTGCATGGACAGTTCAGTGGAGACAGGTGTTAGAGGTGGAGACTGCTATCAGTTGTGACTATAGTTGTGCATGAGATTTGCACATGCATTGATGGAGATTGCCAATGAGGATTGCGCAGTAAAAGCCAAGGAAAATGAGCTTGGATCATTCCTATTCTTTCTTTGGATTGCGCAGTGGAGGCAGGAAGACATCAGAGGAGATTTGAACCTGTGACTTGATTCAGATCTGAGCTAGTTTGTGTGTAACAGGTGGAGATAGTACTGACTACTTGTGAGGAGTATTGTTCTATGTATTGTTACATGTTCTCTATCATTATAATATACAGATAGTGTGGGGTTTTCAACTGTATGCTTTCCCCGGATTACATATTGTGTTAATGTGTGCATGCGATTGATGTTTCATTGTTTTTAATTCCGCAAAATTGATGATCAACGTAGAGGAGCTTATGTATTATGCATGTATTCCGAAATAGTGTATAATCAGGATAATCTCTGTGAATAAGTGTCATATTATTCAAATTTCTACAAAATGGTCTTCAATAGACAGACCAATTTCTCCATTAAACGTAGGTAGGTGTTTTAAATACCCATTAGGAAAATTATTGAGTATACTAGGAAGTTGTAAAGAAGCATACCTAGCTTGAACAATAGATTGAAAAGAAGCCATACTTGAAGATGAATATGATTCAGTAGAATATGTGGTAGATGATGAGGTAGATGATGAAGAATTTGTAGGTGAAGATGGAGGTGTAAAAGTAGGTGGAGGAGGAAAAGAGGGTGGAGGATTTCTTAAAATTTTTAAAGGTGTTTTGATGACTAACTTCTGGACCTCTGTTTCAACTTCTCCCTTTTTTTCAAACAAAGGATTTGAATATATAGAAAAAGTTTCCTCATGTTGGGCAGAAGTAGATGGAAAAGTATAGTGAGTGGGAGAGATAAAATCAATAGGTTTTAACTCAGTAAATGTACATCCAATTCTTCTTGTGACTTATGTGAATCTGAAGGTATTTCAAAAATTTGATATGATTCCAATGAATGGACTAAAAGAGTTGACTGCAGATCAACTCCTTTGGATAGTAGTTCTAAAACCCTAGGTTTTAAATTAGCAAAATCTAATGGAGACGGAATGGACCTAAAGGGATCAGAGGCTGAAATATCCTAAGGTTGTAGTGGTACAAAAGAAGAAGAAGAAGCTTATAGTCTTCTTCTTAAAGAGGCTTCTCTTACCAGTCTCTCTAGATCAGATCATGGAGAAACAATTTCAGAGTCAAAATGAGACCTAAAATGTCTTGAAGGAGCCAATTTGGGTTTGTGAAGTTGCCAGGTGAAATATTTTAACCTAGTATTCCTTTATTCACCTTAAAGGAAAAGTTTTATCATTGTCCAAGGGAAAAATAATTCAATTTTCGTTTCCCGACAATGACGCCAATCTGATGTTGTCCTCTGAGATAATTATAGGCTAATTAATTATGCAAGAGAATTTAAAATGTTTTGTTGTTTTAAAAGTTTTTTGGATGACCAATGTGATGAGCAGGTTAAGGAAGGTACTTAAACCTTATTAGTAATCCATCTTATGAAAGGGATGATTCTTTACCTCTGAATAGTAATTTGATTTAAAGTGTATGGAAAAGAAGAATTGTAAGAAGCTATGATTTCCTAAATATCCAGATTAAATTTTTAGTTAATCATAAGGAAGCATGAAAGTAAACAATGTTTACAATCCAAAAAAGCATATTTAACCTTATGAATATGGTTAACAATTTATAAATGTATAGGAGCTTATAAAGACAAACATTCCAATAAAATATTCCCCAAAATGGATTATAACTTCATGGGATATTAAGATATATTGAAATTCAGTTTTCTCTTACCCAATTATCTTCATAAACTTGTATAATAACAAAAATGAAGTGAAAAAATTAAGACAAACTCACAAAGTAACAAGTTGTTTGAAGCAAATCCAGAAACCTTTCATTAATGTGAAGTAATTTTAGTCTGATACAATTCTGCTTTAGAAAAACTCATGCAAGGGTTCAACCCTTAATACATCGAAGCACTGCTTATTTATACAAAAATATAAGGCTCTAGAAACATCTAACTAATTAAAAAAATGTAGGGGTGCTTAAATTTTTGAGTTTGTTGGCGCTGTCTTCAAGGAATTTGTTGATGACTTGGCCCCAAATGTTGTCTTGTTGTCTGTCTGTTGGAGGTAAGAATTTTTACACAATGGTATCACATAACTCATCCCATATTTCATCACTTGGTATAGAAATATTTATTATCTTTCTATAGACTTCATCTACTTCAGTGTACTTCTCGAAAGTTGGGTTGTTGATGAAGATATGCTTGATTTCATGTTTGATAGTTAAAGCAAAATCTAATGCTTTCCTTGTGACATGTCCCTTAATACCTGAAAATTTTGATGTATCAGTTGCAATGGTGTAAAGCTTTTCATAGTAATCTTCCAAGCTAATTAACCTATCATTTGGTGCTACTAGCCCTCGCAGTCCTCTTTGATTTAGCAAATTGAATTTAGTGTGAAATATTTGGACAACATTTTCGATAGCTTGAGACTTAGTCTCCAATTGGATCAATAAATTCCTTTTCTGTAATACCTTTTTGATCTCTAGGATGGCCTCTGTTTTATCTGCAATGTGAATATATTCTAACTTTGACCTAGCCTTTGAATTCAATATTCTGATCATGGAAGTAGCCTTTGATGGTTTTTTTCCTAGTATTGTTCTCACCTGTTCAATAGTTGTTATGCATCTATCGATTAACTCTTCTTGCTCAAATATAATCTGGATAGATGGCCAAACCTCGATTATGGCATGATTTATATCCACCCAGATCCTTTCCTTGGCTTGGGCCAAGGTGTGAGCCATTAGTCACTAATTTTACAATTGGTAAATCTTCTTAGCCAGCTGGTGAGATTTTTGCATTTCTTCCACAAAAAGAGAATAATGTTTTATCTTTTGTGCTTCTATATGCTTGAGCTTTTGCTGGAGCCTGTCATTTTTCTCTCTCTGAAGAGACAGACCTTGCACAATTTTATTTAAATAACCATGTGTTGACGTCAAATATCCTATTGTATCTAAAACTATGATTGGTATGGCTATCACTGGAGTTGTAATTAATTGTGCAACCTCTTCTTTTTCCTTAAGGAGTTTCTCAATCTATTCCTCCATCTCCTTCATCTGTATATTTTTCTCAATGATTAGTTTGAGCATGTCTTCTTTATGTTGTTCACTTTCTTCAATTTCTTTTGTCAATGGATCTTCTGTAGAAGGTAATTTCAATTGTTTCCTAAGTGCTACAATGTCTGCATTCTTCTTCTTGATGATCTCCTCCACTTCTTTGACATCACTGGGATCATATCCCAGTTTGATCACCAAATCTTCTAATGTTTTGATTCTGGTATCCTTTGATAATGAAGAAATTTTCTCCAATTTCAACTGAGTTTGGACATTTGTGAGAGATGTCCTTAACTTTGAAAGTTCTATGGAAGTATTTTTCATGGTGGAGAAAATCATTTCTCCAAACTGTCTATGCATATCCATTTGATCAATGGGATGTATTAACTTTGCATCAAATGAGAAAATAGTCTTCTTATAATATACAAAAGTTTTTGGAGATGGTACTTGAGCTTGTAAGAATGCCATTTGCATTCTTCCCTTTTCATTGTAAAATGTTGTTAACAACCTGTGTTGGGAGGTAGAAGTTTGCTTCCAAAACTGAGCATAGGTGCTGGCCTTTAGTGTTTCATTTTTCTGCTTAATATGCAAAAACTTGCTGAAGATATTGGGATCATCAAGTTCACCCAATTTTGTTGACTGTGATTTGTCTAAAGGATTCTGTGAGGTCAAAGAGGATGGGGTGTCAGGGAGGTGTTCTTCTGACCCTATAGAAAACTGTAAACCACTCATAACAATAGTTTGTTTCTCTCCTTCATTTTGAATGGCGACATATTTTAGCTATGTCTTCTACTTCTTCTATTCAATAATTAATTCTTGAGCACTTATTTCTGTACATGTTGGAGATGAAATTTCTTCTCTTGATCTTTTTCCCTATTTATCTTGAGGTAGTGGAGTGTGCAGGGTCACTGTAGATAAAATTTTCTCTTCTACTTCCTATAATGTATTCTCCTCCGACTGGTCCTGATTCATGAAATTTTTGATCTTTGGTCTGGGGGTATGATTATAAGGTGTGGTTTTGAGTTCCACCATTAACTTAGAAATAATGTTGAATGGATCATATGCCTAGGTGAAACTAGGATGAAAGTTGAATTTCCTAAGGATTTATTATGCCTCTTCTCCTACTATTCTAGTATTGCATATGAAATGTCCCATTTGAGTTTTGATCTTGAATTGTGATTTCCTTTTCCCTTAAACAAAATGTATTTCATCCATGTTCATCATACGTCTTATGTATTCCAGAGAGAAAATCCTCATTGGAACATACTTAGGCAGTTTATAGGGACCTAACTCACATCCATATAATCT
The DNA here is from genome assembly GCA_031772625.1 of Pinus tabuliformis. NCBI lineage: Eukaryota > Viridiplantae > Streptophyta > Pinopsida > Pinales > Pinaceae > Pinus > Pinus tabuliformis. The sequence continues at coordinate 659,734,701 of CM062810.1, read as the reverse complement.
TATTTCTGTATAATTCTGGTATAAATACCAGTCTCCAGTCTTTGTCTCCTCACTCAAGTGTAAAACCCTTTTAATTTCTACACTAATCCTTGGATCATTCTAATTGCTAAGAAGCCCTACAACTGAATGAACAAAATTGTTAATGAAATCTAGAAACTTAAACTCTCTTTAGTTTCTCCCGACTAACGAATCCATTGTGTCACTGCTTGATTGATGCCTTGATCATCTTGTCTATGTAGATTTATTGGAAACTTATCTCCCTACTGGAAAAGAAACATGTAGACTAGTACAAATGTATAAGTAAATATTCCTTCTGTAGTAATATTCATCATATGTTCATGCATATTATCAACCAAAAATTGGCAAAAATTATACATGAATGTTGGCTTGTGCTCATTGGAGAAAATTGATAAAAATCCTAGAATAGGCTCATTTACCCACTGGTCTGATGGATACCCTAAAAGGCAAGAAACTAAGGCAATTATCTACTTGGATTTCTCAGGGAACATGGAAGATGGATAGGGGGGGTTTTTATTAAGAAGTTGAGAGTCTTCTGGGAGAAAATTCTCAAAATTTGAGCTCTATGAGGAAAGGTTAACTTATGATACAGGTCCATTAGAAGATCTGCAGAAAAATGGCTAAGGGAGTCATTCTGAGGATTCAACATCATTTGGTTTATTGTTTCTAGTGTAATGGAGATCAGAATGTCTCCATTATGAGCCATAATGGTCCTTTGCAGTGGATTATATCTGGCTTGATCCAGGTGGATATTGGTGGCCACCTGCCAAGTCCACCTGGACCCCCACCATTGTCTTTCTCAGCATTTTCAGTTTCCTTAATTGTAGCATAACTTACTATTTTTAGCAGTTTTTTGGGTCCTAAACTTCCGGAGCCGTTTTGAGGCCCTAAACGACGTTTTTTGGGGAATCCGAGGGCAACATGGGTACATGGAATGGATTGATGTTGCCCGTTCCAACAATGATAGTGCTCAGATAGATCTTTCTAATGAGCTATTGTACGCATCAAACGGAGGTCATATGCCAAAGTTACGACCCCGGGAAGTTGATGTACCAACTTACCCCCAAACGGGGCCCACAGTTCGGCGTTTCATCTCCTAGGGTTAGGTTTTGGAATGTTAAGGGTTTTACATTGTTTCTAAACAATAAATAGGCCTTCGAGCCTCATTGTAACACAGTTCAGAGGCATGTAGCCATCACATCTCTTCTCAGAGATAAGCTACCATCGCCCTAGCTAGTTTGTTTCCATTTCTGGTTGTAAGCATATTTCAGTATTTTCCATTAATGAAATGAAGTATTATTTCCGCTGCATCTTTGTGTATATGGTTATCTCTGTAATTTGTTGTGTTCCTGTTTAAATCCGGATCATGGCTTGACACCACATAACCTAATCAGGGAAATAATATGTCTATGGAAAGATAAACATAGGTAACATGGATTCCCAAATATTAATGTCATCTTGTTGGTCTAGGTAATTTTTCTTTAACCAATGATGTAATTTGAATAGGTTGAATTCACACTCGGTGTTAGAAATCTTAAAGTATTGGTCAACTAATGACATATGATCTAAGTCTTGGGTAGTATAGGTCTTAGGGTTTTCATCAGTTTTAGATTTACTGCTAGAAGACCACGCTTTTCCCTTTGGTGCCATGGCTGAGGATTATGAGAAAGAATGATACCAAAGGACAAAATTTGGATTGAACGGTACCTAGATAAGAAAATAAATCTCTGTCATGGGTATATGGGCTTTGAATTGCTGAAATGATAGGTGTTGACCAGTAGGAGTGAATAAACTTAAAATAGTACCTGCAATTTGAAAACACTGATCAAAGTGGGTAGGGGAATCACGCAAAATGATCTCAAGGTCATTTTATAGGCATCGATCGATTACTGTTGAGATGGAACCATTAACAAACGGGATTTAGGTGCATTAATGGCTAACAGGATCATGGTAATGGATAAGCATGTAATGGGAAAATGATAACAGGAATAGATGTGGGCGAATGGTAGATGGACATGTCACGAGATGTGATTAGTGGAGGTAAATGTGCGGGAGGTAACATAGTGACCGTTGGCGGGAGCGGAGGAGCGATGAGCGGATTTCAAAGGGGGTGGCGATGGTAAGTGGTTTAGCATGAGGGGGGTGTGAATTCATGAGAGAGTGCCACGTTGCATGAGGCGTGGTAAAAACAACACCACTTTTTAGACCTAACGTGAAATGGGATGAGGGGGTGCGAATTGTTTTCCCCACCGTTGATCTGACCGGGGAAAATCATGACCATTGAAATATGCCCTTTGGATATTGGTAAACGACAAAACATCAAATAATCTCTGATGTAAAAATAAAACTCAAGTTTAATGATTATTTCAAGGCGCTAATCATGTTTAAATGTCATGATTAGTTTATTTTTTAACTAAAATAAATCTATCAAAGCATAATTAATAATTCTAAAGGCGCATTTGATCAAGCATGCCCTTTTTATTTGCCAAAGTAACTCTTAACCCTATTCTAGTGCATAAAATGCAATTGAAAAGGATTAAATGCTTTGGTCACCTTTTCCTCTAATCTATCCTATCTTCTAATTTCAACCAAGATTAAATAGTTTAGTTGAATTCTTTTGTAATCCTAAGACATAAATTTAAACATGTTTGATCATGATTATACTATATCATTCAAACATGATTTATTTAGAGTGGAATTTGAGCTTTCTCACTTGTGTACTTATTTTTCTTTGATGGGGTTTCTTTTCATATTTTTTCACAATTTTCATATTTTCATTCTTTTATTCTATTTTCTATTTTTCTATTTTTTTATACCCTCTTTTATAAATATCTAACTTATCAAAAATATGTTACAACACACACAAAAAAGCCCCTAAACCTAATGCTTGGCTAGGATACAAAACCACTTAACAGGATGTCCATAATTCATCCCAATGCAAGACCGGGACCATCATACCCCCACTCATGATATTTTTATGAAGCATGACCTTATACCCACTTAACGCAATCCCTCAAGACATCAATTACTATTTTCATGACTCTTCACACACTTTGACATATTTATATTGAATAATGAAAATTTTGTTCTAAACTAAGACCCATAACTTGATCTTCAATAAGATCATAGCCAAACCTTTATACATTTGTCATAATTTGAAAGATAAAAAAAAAAATCTGACTACTATGACTATAAGATACTAACATGGTCTAACCCACAAAAGCTCCCAACTCTGTTGTCGGCTCAATTTTATTCCTCAAACCTTTGGAGGCATGGTAGTAAACAGAGGCTCCAAAAATTCTAAAGTGAGACACATCTGACTTTCTTCCTAAGTATTCCTCCTCCAGTGTAATCATATCAAGAATCCGATGAGGACTCTAGTTCTACAAGTAGGCTATTGTGTTACATGCCTCTGCCTATTAATGCATTGGTAGACCTTGGTCATGTATCATATCTCTCACAACTCCCACAATGCTATGGTTCTTTCTCTTAGCAACCCCATTCTGTTGTGGGTTGTGGGGTGATGTTAGGTCTCTTAGAATGCCTTCTTTCGCATAGAAATAATTGAAGTCATTCGAAACATAATCACCTCCATTATATCTCTTGAGAGACTTCACCTTTTTGTTGGTCTCTTTCTAAACTACTGCCTTGAATTCTACAAACTTTGATAATGCCTCATCCTTCTTCCGCATGAAGAGTATCCAACACTTCCATGATAAATCATTAATAAAATTAACATATTAGTTATGTCTAGCAATGGAGGATGTCGAGAAGGGCCCAAAAACATCAGATTGGACTCTCTCAAGACTGCATGTGCTTTTTTGTCCTGATCATGAAATTAGGATTTCACATACTTCCCCAAGGTATAACCCTTGCAGACATTCTGTTGCTCAAGTGATCCTTTAGGGAGGCCAATGGTATTTTTTTGCATAATTTTAAGGCGCCATGATGCAAATGGCCCAATGTCCTATGTCAGAGCTCATTGACATCATGACTATGCACTTTCTCTACCTTACTACTTAATGCAACATAATCTTCCACATCAAGTTTATACATGTTCTTCACACGAACCTTGATCTGCTTCACCTGTCCAATAGCTATGTGCCTCAAAAATGGTTTGCCTTTACTGAAGATTATATCACAGTCGCAGTCTTCCAAAACTTCTACAAAGATGAGTTTATTCTTTAGGCCTAGAACAAACATGACATCTTTGAGGAAAAGAGGGGATCCTGACCCCCTCTTAAAGGTTACTATACCAATATTGGTAGCACTGTACCTCCCGTTGTCCCTAATATCAATATGCATATGGAGATCTTTCACCCCTAGGTCGGTGAAAAACTCCCTACGCCCTGTCATGGGGAATGAGGCACCTGAGTCCAAGTACCACACACTCCCCATCACAATGATAGCCATGCATGTGACAGGGTGAAGTCTAGCTCAAATTATGAAGCCAATGCTTCACCTACTTCTCCTCTTAAGTTCTTCTTGCTAGATTTTTTATGTGGACACTTTGTAGCATAGTCCCGACTTCATGAAAATTGAAGCATTTTATTTTGGACAAGTCTTTGTTCTTGCCCCCTTGGATAGATTTTGGTTTGGTTTGATATTTCTTCCCTTTTCCCTTCTTTCCCTTTCCAACCAATGCAAAATTTTCTTCATCCTCTCCCTTGGATGAACTTACATATTTGGTATTTCACCTAATCTCTTCTTGTACCAAATTGGACCATAAGCGTTCCCAATTTGGTAATTTTTCCCTTCCATTCACTGAGTCTTGGTAACTATGATATCTTTTGAGAATGCCTAGAAGAGCTAGGCTTACCAATTCATTTTCAGAAACATTCACACCAACCCCTCCAAGCTCATCTTGAACTTGTGTAAATATGGCAAGATATTGTGGAATAGTATCATTCTTCAGCATATTGATGTTTCAAATTTTGTCTTTGCAGGCCATTTGTCTACGGTCACTGCTATTCACAAATAGCTCTGTCAGTGCTTTCCACATTGTGAAATGATTTTATTTTCCATGGATATTTGTGACATTGTGGTCTCACACTCCCCCCAAGATTATTCTCCTCGCCTTGGCTACATCTTTCTTCCATTGGGATAGGTTTTGGGAATCAAATGATCCTAGTTTTGGAATGTTTGTCTTGACATATTCCAACAATCCATTGTCATCAAGCACTGCCTCCATGTGATACTTCCATACAATGAAAGTCGAGTTGCCTTCCATGACATACTCTAATCTCAGTCTCTTGAAGGTCATTCTCCCAACTTTGAATAAATCTTGCTACACTTAAGCTTAAAATATGAAGCTCGTGAGGAAAAACTTCAAAATTCTTGTTCTAATGTCAATGCTACTCTAATATCATGTAGAAATATGGTGATATAATTGAAACTTCTCAAGAAATTTAACCTAAATCAAGAGATACATTTCTACTCTACTGCTCTGTGGAAATTAATTCACAATTTAGAACAAAATTTGTAAACATGCATCAATCACATACACAAGTGCACAAATGTATCTAGGGGAAACCAACTGGTAAAAGTCCCTTAAGCTTTCTTGCATTAATCAGATGAATAGAGAATGTATTACAATTGGTTGCTCGCTCTGAGCTCAACCTGCAAGTGAATAACCTTTCTATATTCTCATTGAGAATATTTGACTCGGAATTAATCAATTTCTACCCCCACCTGAGCTCCTATTTCCTTGTGTAAATCTTGAGGAATTAAGCCCCTATTTTTTAGGAATTTTCCTCCAATTGATTACCCAATTCCCAAAGTTGTATATTTTACTGCATGCAACACCTGTACACTCAAAAATAGTCTACAACTGATGTTACAATGCCTTAGAATCTCCACCACAACCAGGGAACTTGAATTCTTTGCATGCAATATCTATTTTTGGTTGATTGATCAATTAACTAGATGATCACTAATTTAGATTGTTGTCCCAATGCACCACTAACCTCCAACTAGTTCTACCAAGAGTTAGAACTAGTTTAACTAAATAAAACTAGAAATAACTAAACCATATTGCTACAAATTATAAATCACACATGCATAACTAAACTCCAAGCCCTCTCACTCGAATTTACTGAGTTAACTGAGTGACAGGCGCCATTTCACCTCAATTAACTACCTCAAAGTTGTTTGTTGATGTGGAAATTCGAATTTTCTCAAATTGACCAAGGCAAAGTCAAATTGAAACTTTCTTGCTACACTTCTCAACACTCCCTCTTATCAAGAAAGAGATATTCAACCACCCTTATCCTACACCTGTGGAATTCGAACTTCCCTTTGACAAAGCCTTTGTCAAAATTTCAACATCTTGTTCCTCTATTGGAATGTATTATAGCAACATTATCCTCCTTTGCACCTAGTCTTGTAAATGATGATACCAAATATCTATATGCTTGGATCGATCGTGAAATACCAGATTCTACGAGGGCTTAATGCAACTCTGATTATCACAATATATCATAGTTGGATCCATCTCCTAATAAAATAGTCCCACAAGTATCTTTCTCATCCAGATCACCTCACATGTTGCTTGACGTGAAACCATGTATTCAACTTCTGCTGAGATGAGTGCCACAAACCTATGCTTCCTACTATACCAGGAAATTGTTGCGGACCCAACACTAAAAATTCCAGTTGATGTATTGTTTCATTCAAATGGACTCCCTCCCCAATTTGCATCTGTGAAGACACACACCTTTAATCCCTCTATCCGCCTATACCATAATCCATACTGGGTAGTGCCTCTTTAGTACTGTAAAACATGATTAGTTGCCTTCCAATATAATTTGGTTAGCCTAACCATAACTTGGCTTAGTTGGTCGAATGCATAACACATATCTAGTTGTGTGTTCACAAGATACATTAGTGAACCCACTAGCTGTTGATAAATGCTAACATCAACCTCTTCACCTGAAGTGGAATTCTCCTTCCTCCAATTGGTTGTTAGAGGTGTCTCTGTGGGCTTAAAAGTATCCATGCGAAATCTCTGCAATATTCTGGTGGAATACTTGCCTTGAGACACAAACAATTCACCATCACCTTGCCATACTTCCAACTTGAGGAAGGAGTGCATGAGGCCCATTTCTTTCATCTCAAATTCCCTTGCAAGGTCCTCCTTGCAAGAGCTGATCAAATGCTCATCACTTGTCAATATTAAATTATCAACATATAAAACAATGATAAGAAATTTAGCTTCTACCAAAATATGATAGAGGTTTGCATCAGCTTCACTTTTGGTAAAACCCAATCCAGCGAGATAATTTTTGATCCAAGTGTACCAAGATCGGGGTGCCTGTTTGAGACTGTACAATGCTCACCTGAGTCTGCACACATGAGACTTCTCATCAAATGTCTCAAAACCTTTTGGTTTCTTTATGTACACTTCCTCCTTAATAACACCATTGAGAAACATTGTTTTTGTTGGAAATAATACTGAGAGGGGGGTGAATCAGTATTATCAAATAAAAAAAAAATCATTTCATACTCATATTTATATACACTACTTCAATGAAGGTAACTCCCGTGTACACACAACTGTCTTTAAAGCAACCAACGTATATCCATCAAACTTATGATTCAGTTAATTCATTATATGTTGATCTTTAATCAGTGCATTAGTACTTCATTAACCATATAAACAGTAACCAAGTGCAGTAATAACAGAATAAATCATCACACATAAGCAACACACATGAACACCAAAATTTAAGGTGGAAACCCAATGTGGGATACAAACCACATGTTGATGTCTTATAATAAAAACCTGCTTACGATCTTGTACTGGTGCATACTCATACCACTACGCAGGCACCCACCTACAGAAGGCTACAACCTTCTCTCATTCTTTAGCTTCTACTGGAAGGGACCTACAACCCCCTATCTCTTGTACTAGCCGATCTGTTTACTAGTATGTAGGCACTAGCCTACAGAAGGCTCCAACCTTCACTCATTTTACAGCTGCTACTAGAAGGGAGCTTCAACCCCCTGGCTCTTGTACTAGCCGATCCATTTACTAGTACATATGCGCCAGCCTACAGAAGGCTCTAACCTTCACTCGTTTTCCAGCTGCTATTGGAAGGGAGCTTCAACCCCCTGGCTCTTGTAATGGCCGATATGTTTACCAGTACGTAGGCGCTGACCTACAAAAGGCTACAACCTTCTCTCTTCCTCCAAGGACTACGTTTCATAAATTTTCAAACTGGATACTCCTGGAACACAATGCCACAATTTGAAGGCCTCGTTTCATCAAATTTTCATACTGGACCCATCAGTAACATTGAAGCTCAAAATCAATCATAACTACAATACAACCATCAAATACATCTGGATCAATGAATCAATGAAACTCAGTCATCAATTTATGAATCAACCACAACTGAATCAATCAATCACTGAAAAACCCATCATCACTGAAGCAAAACACAATCAATCAATCTGAACATTTAGAACACTCTCACCGGAACACAATTACCAGAACACAGAGCAGAACCTAGAACTCTGCAACAACAACCAGAACCAAATGCAACTTGAAATATCATATTGCATAATGTATACACTACTTTGATGTGCCAAACCAACATGTATACGCACTTTTATCAAGGTGAACCAACGTATAGATCTGCAAATATTAACTTCAAAACTTCACAGCTATTCCAGACTTCAGTCATACCCAGATCATAAAATTTACAAAATAAAACATGCGTCAGTATTCAAATCTAGACTATCCATGATCAAACAACATAATGATAATTCATTTTAGGTCTTATGATCCCGATCCACCATCCATCATCAACCATATAGGTGCATCCTTAGTTTATATGAAGAAAAGCATCAAAAACCCATAACCTGCATATTTGATCTAACACTTCATAATATATTCCATACTTGCACACATTGGCCTAATCCTCCTTATATAGTTAGATCCTTTATCAATACCTCAGACCAAAACCACTTAGGATCAATACCTTGGACCAAATACCCAGGATCAATACCTCGAACCAAATACCTTGGACAAAATACCTTGGACCAAAATACCTTGGAACAAATACCTCCGACCAAAACCTTGGTTTCCCAACATGTACGCGCTTTTCATCATGTGGGAGTGCATGTATACGTATACGCTCCTTTTGTTCTGTTAACCCGCATGTGTATACTTCTTAAACCACTCTCTTCCTTCAATCTCTAGAGTCTGATCTGTAAGTTAACCTGTTGCACTGTGAACTGTCATCTGAGTGAGTTGCCATGAAGGACAACACCTTTATCATAATGCCAAAAAATTTTACATCCATTTGGTGGATACTTCACCCCATCTGTATAGTCAGTGAAATAATTGATCTAATGGATGAATACCTTGCTACGAGAGTTAATTCCCTCAACTTGAGAGAATACTTTGGCCACAAATATGGCCTTATACTTCTCTATGATTCCATTTTCTACATGCTTAACCTTGAAGATCCATATTAAGCCCACAACTGATTTATCTGTCAATATTGGGACCACTTCCCAAACATTTTTCTTCATATGGATTCATATTCTTCCATAATTTCATCAACCTAAACTGGTTTCTCAACTTCTTTCTCAAAATAGGATGGTTAAGTCTCTACAAGCATAGTCTTTGGAGCCATGTAGCCAATATACCTCTCAACTGACCTCCTTTTCCTGCACAAATTTGTAGGAGCTTCCACATTCTCCTTTGCATCCTGCACCAATCTATCATCTTCCCTAGTTCTTTTTCTACCTTCTCGAGATGGTTCTTCTTGAGTGGATGTCTCCAATCTTCCTCCTCTCTTATTCTCCATTCATGGTTGCTCCACAACTTCATGAGACTCCTCATGTGGCTCCTCCTTTAGAGCTAAAATCTCCTCTTCTGGTGGGATCTGAAGCTCCATCTCAAGAGAGAATCTCATTACATTCTCCTAATAAAACTTTACATCTCTTCACACAATTGTCATTGTGAAGGAAGGTAAGTACACCCGATAAGTGTGTGGAGTTTCAGTGGAACCCACAAAAACTCCCAAATCTGCTTTCGGCTCAAGTTTCTTCCTAGAATCTTTGGAGACATGGCAATAAACATAGGCTCCAAAAATTATGAAGTGAGACACATCCGAATTTGTTCCCGAGAAAGCCTCCTTTGGTGTAATCATACCAAGAATTTGATTAGGACTTCAGTTTTTCAATTAGACTCTTGTGTTACATGCCTTTGCACACAAATGCAGTCGTAGGCCTCGGTCATGTATCATATCTCTTGCAACTCCCACAATGCTCCAATTCTTTCTCTAAGCTACCCCATTATGTTGTGGGTTGTGGGGTGTTGTGAGCTCTCTTTAAATGCCTTCTTTCGCACATAAATCCTTGAAGTCATTCGTAACATAATCACCTCCATTATTGCTCTTGAGAGATTTCACCTTCTTGTTGGTCTGTTTCTCAACTAGTGCATTGAATTCTACAAACTTTAAGAATGTCTCATCCTTCTTCCACATGAAGAAGACCCAATACTTCCTTGAGAAACCATCAATAAAAATAACATAGTACTTATGTCTGATAGTGGAGGCTATAATGAAGGGTCCACAAGCATTAAAGTGGACTCTCTCCAACATTACATGTGCTTCACTGTCTCGATCATGGAATGCATATTTCACATACTTCCCCAAGGTATAAACCTTGCAGACATTCTGTTTCTCAAGTGATCCTTTAGGGAGGCTAGTGGTAATTTTCTACATAATCTTTAAGGTGCCATGATGAAAATGGGCCAATCCCCTATGCTAGATCTCATCGACATCATGACTCTGGACTTTCATTGCCTTACTGCTTAAAGCAAGACAATCTTCCACATCAATTTTATACAGGTTCTTCACATGAACCCCAATTTTCTTCACCTATCAAGTGATTATGTGCCTCAGAAAGGCTTTACCTTTACTAAATATTACATCATAGTTGCGGTCTTATAGAATTGCTAGAGAGATGAGGTTCTTCTTTAGACCTAGAAAAAACATGACATCTTTGAGGCAAAGAGGGGATCCTGAATCCCTCTTAAAGGTTACTATAGCAATATTGATAGCATTGTACATTTTGTCGTCCCCAAGCTCAATATGCATTTGGAGATATTTCTCCTCCAGGTCACTGAAAAACTCTCTACACCATGTCATGTGGAATAAGGCACCTGATTCCAAGTACCACACGCTCCCCATCACAATGTTGGCCATGCATTTGATTAGGGTGAAGTCTAGCTCGAACTTTGAAGATAATGCTTCACCTAATGCTCCTCTTGAGTTCTTCTTGCTAGAATTTTGTGTGTGGACACTTTATAGCATAGTGCCCAACTTCATGACAATTGAAGCATTTTATTTTGGACAAGTATTTATTATTTCCCCCTTGGCTGGAGTCTAGTTTGGTTTGAGATTTCTTTCCTTTTCCATTCTTGCCCTTTCCTACCAATGAAAAATATTCTTCATCCTCTCCCTTGGATGAACTTCCACCTTTGGTATTTTTCATGATCTCTTCTTGTACCAAATCATACCAAAAGTGTTCCTAATTTGGTAATTTCTCCCTTTTGTTAATCGAGTCCTCGTAGCTATGCCAGATCTTGGGAAGGCCAGCTTACTAGGTCATATTCTACAACATTCACCCCAAACCCTACAAGCTCATCCCGAAATTGTGTAAATATGGTGAGATACTGCAAAATAGTATCATTCTTTTGCATCTTGATGTTTCAAAATTTATTTTTGAGGGTTAGTTTTCTATGGTCACTATTATTCTTGAATAGCTATGTCAGTGCCTTCCACCTTGCGAAAGGAGTTTCTTTTCCATGGATATTTGAGACAATGTGATCTTGCACTTCCTCCAAGATTATTCTCCTTTCCTTGGCTACATCTTTCTTCCATTGGGCTAGGTTTTGGGCATCTACTGATCCTGGTTTTGGAATGCTTGTCTTGACATATTCCAGCAATACGTTGTCATCAAGCACTCTCTCCATGTGATCCTTCTAGGCAATGAAATTCGAGCTTCCTTCCAAGTAATACTCTAATCTTAGTTTGTTGAAGGTCATTCTCCCAGCTCTGAAGAAATCCTACTACTCTGAAGCTACAATTTGAACCTCTTGAGGAACAACTTTGAAATTCTTGTTCTAGTGTCAATATTTCTCTGTTAACATGTAGAAATATCGTGATAGAATTGCAACTACTCAAGAAATTTATTCTAAATCAAGAGACATAATTCTACTCTATTTCTCTGTGGAAATTAATTCACAATTTAGAACAACATTTGCAAACATGCATCAATCACATAAATAAGTACAAAAATTCATCCAGAGGGAACCAACTGGTAAAAAACCCTTAATCATCCTTGCATTAATCAAATGAATAGAGAAAATATTACAGTTTCTTGCTCGATTTGAGCTCAACCTACAAGTGATTAACCTTCCTCTCTGCTCAATGAGAAGCTCTAACCTAGACTTAGCCAATTTCTTCCCCCACCTGAGCTCCTATTTCCTTGTGCAAAAATTGAGGAATTAGGCCCTTAGTTTTTAGTAATTTTCCTTTTATTTATTGCACAATTACCAAAGTTGGATCTTTCTCTGCATGCAACACCTGCATACTCAAAACTAGTCTATAATTGATGTTACACTTCCTTGGAATCTCCACCACAGCTGGGGAACTCGAATTCTCTGCATGCACTAGCCATTTTTGGTTGATTGATCAATTAATTGGATGATCACTAAGTTAGACTACTGTCCCACTGCACAATTGACCTCCAACTAGTTCTATCAACAATTAGAACTAGTTTAATTGAATACAATTGGAAATGATTGAACTAGATTGCTACAAATTAGCAATCACACATGCATAACTGATTTCCAAGTCCTCTAACTCGAATTTCCTGACTTAACTGAATGACAAGAGCCATATCACCTCAGTTAACTACCTCCAAGTTGTCTGTTGATGTGGAAATTTGAATTTTCTCAATTTGACCAAGGTAAAGTCAAATTGAGACTTTCTTGCTACACGTTTCAACAATGAAAAATTATTTCTATAAGGCTTTAGATTAAAAAAAAAAATTCTTTCTCATTATATAAAATGAATATATATATATATATATATATATATATATATATATATATATATATATATATATATATATATATTCATTTTATATATAATTCTATCCTATTGCTCTATAGAAATTAATTCACAATTTAGAACAACATTCACAAACATGCATCAATCACATACACAAGTACAAAAATGCATTTAGAGTAAACTAACTGGTAAAAAACCCTTAAACCTGCTTGCATTAATCAGATTTATAGAGAACTTATTATAGTTTCTTGCTTGCTTTGAGCTCAACCTACAAGTGATTAACCTGTCTATCTTCTCAATGAGAAGATCTAACCCAGACTTAGTCAATTTATTCCACCACTTGAGCTCCTATTTCCTTGCGCAAATCTTGAGGAATTAGGCCCTTAGTTTTTAGGAATTTTCCTCTGATTGATTGTGCGATTCCCAAAGTTGGATCTTTTACTGCATGCAACACTTGTATACTCAAAACTAGTCTACAATTGATGTTACACTTCCTTGGAATCTCTACCACTATGGGGGAACTCAAATTCTCCGCATGCACTAGCCATTTTTGGTTGATTGATCAATTAATTGGATGATCACTAAGTTAGACTACTATCCCACTGCACAATTTAGCTCCAACTAGTTCTATCAACATTTAGAACTAGTTTAATTGAATGCAATTGGAAATAACTGAACTAGATTGCTGCAAATTAGCAATCACACATGCATAGCTGATTTCCAAGCCCTCTAACTCGAATTTCCTTACCTAACTGAATCACAAGAGCCATTTCACCTCAGTTAACTACCTCCAAGTTTTTTGTTGATGTGGAAATTTGACTTTTCTCAATTTGACCAAGGTAAAGTCAAATTGAGACTTTCTTACTACACTTCTCAACAATGCAAAATTATTTCTATAAGGCTTTAGATTAAAAAAATCAATTTTCTTTCTCATTACATTGAATGAATATGTGATTTCCACATCATATATATATATATATATATATATATACACACTAGTACTAGCATTTTAGATGTAATATAATTATATTTTAAACATATTGTGTATTAAATTTCATCTTAATAAACCTATACGTGAATGCTATGATGGCTTAACATAATTAAACTATACTCGATAAAATTTGCACATGTAATTAATAAAGGAAACCACTATAAAAAAATATTATGTTTCAATGCAGATTTTCACACTTGTTCATATTGTATATAGACTTTTGGAGCTGAACTATGTAAGTAGGATTAAATGTCTGACGTTTTAGGCATAAACTCTACCCATCCTTTCAGGGAAGACACTCTACCTCCTTTTTGGTAGACACTCAATCCATCCTCAGGAGGATGGAAAAAGTATTTGCTCGAAGTGTTGGATGTTTCAACCTATTTACAAAATTCAACTCCATAAGTCTATCAATAATAAGTATTAATTATTTTTAGGAATCTATGTTGCACACATGATCCTTTGATCATTGTGGATGTGTAATTCCTTCCATTCTCTACATGGAATTGACATGTGACATCTAGAAAAATATGAATAATAAAAAATATATTTAAATGTTGGCCAAAATGAAATATTTCAATGTTCTCTCAACTTACCCTTTAACATAAAATTGAGATCCCTCAATGTATCAATTAGTAAAACTATGGCATCCTTTCTTCCTCCTTCTCAATCTTTCCCACATTAGATTAGAAACCCCTTAACCACTAGTTGTAATATCCTCATTTTAACACATTTCTCACAACTTCCCCCCAACAAACAAAAAACCAAAGATATCTTATGAGTGCCCTTCATCCCCTTAAAACATTCCTATTCTAGTTGCACGAATGACTTCATTTGTCATCCATGAAAATGTTCTTGCATGCACTAATCCCCCTTGTTTAATTAATGAAGGCTTAATTAATTAATGCATGTTTTTATTGATTTTCATATTCTATAATAGTTATTATTTTATTTTGCACCTTAGGATATATGTATACATAAATATATCTAGGTAAAATGTATTATCAAAGAGATGAATAATTCCTTAACCCCCACCACAAACCCTCTCATCCTTCAAGAAACTTTAACATAAAGTTGCATTATTTTTTAGTTGTTTTTTCCCAAGGTACTATATTATGTGCACAACCATCACAAACTAATATGTACCTAGATAACTAGTACTATTATGTGAGTGCTATAGTTAATATGCACATAGACAACTAATATTATTGTGTGGGTGAGAGATTTAATAGTGTGATCATCATGAGTAAATCTCACACTTGCACTATTAACAAATATGATGTCCTAATATAAATATATGCTCTTGACTAGACTTCTTAGATGCCTAGTATGCAATAATCTATTATGCTCTTAACCTACAAGGCGATGCCAAAATACCAAATATGCGCGAAAATATACCCAGAACATAGAACAATGAGAAATAGCAGCATGTATTTTATTATTCAGAAAGCAATGTTCACTTGCCTCTTCGAGGGGGCAACCTCCAATAGAGATGAGCTCAATTACAAAATAAGACACGATGCTCCTCGAGGGGAGTCTCTATCATTTATATAGGATTCATACATGAAATACCATGGGGAAATACCATGGTTCTTATTAATACCATCTATCTAATACCATGGCCCATTTGCAACTAATTGTGGTCCCTTCATTAAATGCGGGTTAACCACTTACAATTATTAATATGGGCTTTATTGACTCTATAACTATGACTCGATCCTATTACATAAATAAGGGGGTTAGGATTGGACCCTAACATGCCCTCCCCCATAAGAATAGCCTTGTCCTCAAGGCTGAAGCTGTGGAAACTACTGAAGTATAGTAGCTGGTTCCAAGGTTGCCTCTTCCGGAGAGGTGTATTTCCACTTAACGAGGACTTCCTTGATCGTGCGGCCATGCAGGTGTCGTTCTCGTGTGTTAAGAACCTATTTAGGTTGGAGCCAGATTGATCCTTCTTCATCCACTTCAGGTAGACTGGTTTGAATTCTATAATGGTTCCCAATCACTTTCTTGAGGCATGAGACATGGAAGACTGGATGGATTTTTGCAGTGGGTGGCAAAGCTAGCTTGTAGGTGACTTCTCCAATGCGCTGAAGTACTTGATATGGTCCGTAGAATTTTGGAGATAATTTCTGACAACCCTTGTCTTTGAGTGATGTTTTCTTATATGGTTGCAGCCTCAAAAATACCTGATCCCCTTCTTGAAATTGACATTTTGAGCGATGTTGATCTGCTTGTTGCTTCATGCGGTTTTGGCCTTGATAAAGATTCTCTCTAAGGTGGGCCAGCATGGTTGTGCAGTTCTGTAGGAGTTGATCCACTGCTTGTACCTTCGAGCATCCCTTGATATAAGAAGTAGGGGAAGGAGGGATTTGACCATAAACTGCTTCATATGGAGTCATTTTGGTGGTGGCATGATAGTTGGTGTTATAACACCATTCAGCTAGAGGTAACCACTGTACCTAGAGATGTTGCTTTTCTGAAGTGAAACACCTAATGTAGGTCTCCAGAAATTTGTTTACTGCTTCAGTTTGACCATTAGTTTGTGGATGACAGGAAGTACTGAGTTGTAGTTGGGTACCTTGTAGCCTGAAGAGTTCCTGCAAGAAGTTACTAGTGAAGATCGAATCATGATCAGACACAATGGAAGTGGGCATGCCATGCAATTTGAAGATCTGATCCATGGAAGATTGAGTGACTAAAGTCGGTGTAAAAGGGTGGGGTAGGGTGTAAAAATGAGCATACTTAGAAATTTTGTCCACAACCACCATGATGACTAACTTGTTTCCTGACTTTGGAAGACCCGTAATGAAATCCATAGAAACCTCCATCCAGATTGAGGCCGGGATGGGCAATGGTTGTAATGTGCCTAGGGATTTGACTATTTCTCCTTTGTGGCACTGACATACGTCTCATTCAGCTACAAAAGTAAGAATGTCCTTTTTCATGCCTGTCCAAAAAAATTATCTTCGAGTGCATGCATACATCTTCTAAAATCCTGAATGTCCTGTAGTGGGAGATGAGTGAAACTCTGCCAAAATGCGGCTTTTGAGGATAGATGTTGGTGATATTACGACTCTATCCTTATAGAGAAGAATCTCATCCTACCACGAGTAGCCCGCTGTGGATTTTAGATCAGCTTGCAATTGATTAATGAGTTGGGAGAGCCATGGATGTGAAAACCACTCCTTGCGAGCTTCTTCAATCCATTCTAGAATGTGAAGGGAAATTGCGAGCAGGGTACTTTCCTCCTCAAATTGGTGGGATAACACATCTGCTACAATATTTTCACACCCTTTCTTGTAAATTATCTCATAATCATATCCCAACATTTTGACGAGCCATTTATTTTGTTGTGGCGAGGATAGGCGTTGCTCCAAAAAATATTTAAGGCTTTGATGGTCTGTGCGGATTCAGAAACGTCTCCCCAATAAGTATGGTCGCTAGGTATCTACTGCATGTAAGATGGCCATCATCTCCTTCTCATAGGTAGATTTTCCCATATTCTTCCCACTTAGTTGTTGGCTCGTGAAGGCCAAGGGTCAACCTTCCTACATTAAGACCGCCCCAATACTTGTACCATAAGCATCACATTCAATCACAAAAGATTTGGTGAAGTCGGGTAGTGCTAAGACTAGAGTGGAACACATGGCATGTTTGAGAGCTATAAATGCCTGTTGTGCTTCATTATTTCAGATGAATGAATTTTTCTTGAAGAGTTGAGTGAGGGGCCTAGCAATGCGACCAAAATGGCGGACAAATTTGCAATAGTAGCCTGTGAGACCCAAAATTCCTCTCAAGCTCTTCAAGGTCTTTGGTTGAGGCCAATCGTGCATTTCCTGGATCTTTTTGGGGTCCACCCTGACACCATCAGGCCCCACAATGTGGCCCAAATACTCAACTTCTTCCATGCCAAAAGAGCACTTGGACATCTTGACAAATAATTTATTCATGCGGAGCAGTTGCAAGAGCAGATCTACACGCTGAAGATGTGTAGCCCAGGTGTGACTGTAGATGAGGATGTCATCAAAGAAAACAAGGACAAATTTTCTAAGGTATGGTTTGACCAGGTGGTTCATAAGGCTCTGAAAAGTGGATGGGGCATTACAAATACCAAATGGCATGACCAAGAACTATGGCCTTCATGAGTTCTGAAAGCAGTCTTTGGAATGTCTACTTCTTTCATGTGAATTTGGTGATAGCCCGAGCGAAGGTCGAGCTTAGTAAAGAATTGCGCCCCATTTAGTTCATCCAACAAATCATCGACAACCAGGATGGGAAATTTATCTTTGACCGTCAACTTATTGAGGGCCCTAAACTCTGGACACATACGCCATTCCCCATCTTTCTTGAGAACCATGACCACCAGTGATGAATAAGGACCAATGCTGGGACGAATGACACCTGCTTCCAAGAGTTCCTTGATGATTTTTTCAATTTCATTCTTTTGGGCGAACGGATATCTATATGGGCACACATTTGGTGGTAGGGTCCCTGAGACCAAAGTAATGCTATGATCATGTTCCCCTCTCGAGGGTGGAAGCTCATGAGGCTTTTCAAAGACTGGCAGATAGTTGTTTAAGATCTGTTGCATCTCAGAATGAATATGAAGAGAATTGGGTTCAAAGGCCTAGATGGAATTAAATTGGTCTATAACTCCATGGTGGCCCTTTTTAAACAATTTTTCCATCTGATGTGAGCTAATGATAGAGGAGCTCCTGCCTGGAGTCCGCGGAGGATATGTGTGCGGTTGTTCTGCTTAAAGCTCATATATAACTCCTGGAAATCCATTGTGATTGGGCCAAGTGTGCGAAGCCATTCAGCACCTAGGACAATGTCGCACCCTCCCATGTGTATGGAAAACATGTGAGTCTTTAACTGATAATCCCCCATTTGAAGTTTGACATTTTCACAGCGGCCTTCACATTTCATTGTCCCCCCATCAGCAATTTGGACTTGGAAGTTAGAAACTGCTCAGACAAAACAATGCACTGCTTCCGCGACTCTTTGATGGATAAAATTATGTGTACTGCCACTATCAATCAAGATTACTACTGGGCGATGCTTAATAAAACCTCTGATTTTGAGAGTTTGGGGAGAAGAAATCCCTGCCAAAGCATGCAACGAGATAATTGGTTCTTCAGGTACATTGTCCTGCTGGTTGTCCTCTTCTTCCTCCTCTGGTTCCTCAAGTGGTGGGGCTTCCTCCGATGAACTGTGATCATTAGCATCAATTTGAAAGAATTTGGGATCCTTGCATTTATGTCTGGGGGAGTTTTTCTCATCACAGTAGTAACACAATCCTTGCTTTCGCTTTTCTGCCATTTCTGCTGATGACATCTTTTGAACCTTGAGTGTTTGGGTAGTGCTTTGAGCCTGGGTGGGGCGACCCTTGGCTATGAAATTAGGGCGATTGGACTGGGCCGCTAACACATGTTCTACTTCACGAGCTATCCTGCAAGCATGCATCCATGAGACAGGGTGGTGCAGTCGGACGTGGGCTTGTATGGCTTCTTTGAGTCCACTGACAAAACATTCCACGTAGAACTCATCTTGTAGACCTCTTGTGCGAAAAGCTAAGGCTTCAAAGGCTGTAATATATTCATTCACTGTTCATGTCTGTCGGAGCTTAGTGAGACGACCCAAAAAATTAGATTCATGGTCAAAGCAATCCGTAAGAGCTTTTTTGAATGTCTGCCAAGTCAAGGGCCTTCCATAGCAATGTTCATGCCATTACCACTATTGTCGTCTTTCATTTTCGAAGTACATGCTACCCACACTAAGCTGAGTCACATCATTGAAGGTGTAATTCAGTGTGGAATATTTCTCCATTTGTGCTATCCATGCGGCTCGGTGAGAACCATCAAATTTATACATGTCCAGCTTGGGTGGTCACAGATGGGATTGTTGGTAGGTGCCAAAGAGGTGAAGAGACTGGATAGACTCGCCCTCAATGTTTTCATTGCCAATATATGCCTCCGCGTGTTCCTCCACCTTGCCCTTTGAGATTGTTTCAGTTAAGCTCTTCAGCTGCAACAGTACATCGTTCAATTGTGATTCAAGGTGGTCGATCCTCTCATTGGCCATAGCTTGAGCTCTTGTTTGTACCATGCACTGATCCGATGTACTTGAAATTTGGGACCGCCTGAAATTTTTGGCACTAACAACTGAATGGTACAACCTTGCTCAGCTTCTCGACCTGATTCTTATGGGCTAAGTGTTATAGACAATTTTGTGCCTTACAGCAACAAGCATGAATTGTCAATAATCCAAGGGATCCAAAGTTCCCTAAACATGATGTTCCTAGCCCTAGAGGAACAAGGTCAGCAAACCAACAGCTCTCAGATCAGTTCTCCACCTGAAAACACTCAAAAACAAGCAATCCTGAAATCAAAGTAGGTGCTCCACTGGGTTTCTGCGCTGAAACACAACTGCTCCATGGTGTACCTGCGTTGCAAAGCAGGCAGAACAAAGCCCACCTGCGTTGGGCGAGTTTGGACATGTGGCAGAGTGAGTCATAGCTTTGGAATCTTCCAAAATTGACACTTGGATCAGGTATTTCGCCTTGTGATGAGTCAGAGGCTTTGTTTCTCCAAGTGGAAGCAAGGTTCACCAAGTGGACTCAAGAACTGAAGATCAACTAAAGATTAACTGAAGAGAGAGAGGACACAAGGCAGCTACACATCAGTTGCAAGCTGACTCATCCTTTCTCAATTCATCTATATATTGAGCTCTCTCCTATGAGCTCAGGAGGCTGGAATTTTGTGCAAAGTAATGATATGTTGTTGGTTTCATCATTGAGCTATTGGGTGATTGTTTGAGAGAGGTGAAGAAGAGCAATTCTTTCTGCTGGGAGGTGTTGCTGGGTTGGAGCCTGCAATGGTTGTAATCCTCTCAGAACCTTTATTTCTTCATTAATAAAAGCTATTGAGGTTCTTCTATGTGCTTTTGTTCAATTATATATTGTGATGATTGCATGTTTGGTTTACACTAATCCATGAACCAGTTATGATTGCATGCCTCTTGTAGTTTCCTTCTTTGTTGTTTTGCAGGATCTCATTGCAGCTGGGCGAGCAGAAGGACAAAGAGCTAGGAACAAGCGGCCAAAGAGGAGAGTTTGGATTCGACATTAAGCGCAAGGCAACGGTTAGTGCTTTCTCCATTCTCTTTTGCTTTCATAAAGAAGAAAACCTTCAGTAGTTTGCTTTACAGTTGTTGCTAAGGAACTGTCACCCTTAGAGTGGGTTAGGGTCATCCGAGTCGGATACTTTTCCCTACAACAAACTGGCGACTCCACTGGGGATCGTATCTGTTTGATTGTGTTTGTAGTATCTTTGCTATTCATTTCCTGAACCAAAGAGTACCAAATCGAAAAGCTTTTGACTATATCAAAAGCGAAGTAGAGGGGCTGCTACTCTTGCTCATTGTCTGAGCAGATTCATGATTTGAAGAGCTGATCTACAAAGATCCTTGTAAGCTCTTAGTGATAGCTTTGCACCTTCTAAATCATCCCTTTGAGTATGCTTGACTGAATGCTTCTGATTTGAGCAAAAACCGTGCATTTTTGAGAAAATTGTGACCCGGAGACTGTGAAAACGCAACTCTCGTTTTCCAAAGCAGGTAGTACACAGGCTACCTGCTTTGCAACGCAGGTCCTGAACTAGCTACCTGCGCTGAGAGCCAGTTTGACTGTGCAGAGCCTGCGTTGACCCAAATTTGCTTAGTGCATTTGGGGTTTCCTCCTTTCTCTTGCCTGTTTTCACTTAGTTTTGCTGCTAGGTGTCAGTCTTGTGCCTGTTTTGAAACCAATATTACTTGCCATTATTCCGCCTCTGTTATATAACGAAATTGTACTTGTTCTTTGTATTTCTTGCTCATTTACAATTTCCCATAACGAAAAGTAAACTAGTCATGCTTTTGGCCTCTTAGATCTGAACCTGTGTTAGGCGTTTTGCTGGTCTAAAGAGTTAGCTTGTTTGCTGTCCATAGCTGATTAGTCATTTTACTTTCGTTAGTATGGTTTGATTTCATGTATTTCCAGTGATTAAGCAAGTGAATCTTAAGGTGTCTTTTGATTTTGGACAAACTTGTTTACTTTCGCTTTAAATCGAAATCGAAGTTATATAACCACTTTCTTTTTGTAATCCATCCACATTAAGAAAGGGAAAAGAAAATACATGCATTGTGCATTTTGCATTTGAAAAAGTTTGCATGATGATTTAGGAGAAAGTGCATTAGTTTGTGCTGTATGAACTGTGTGAAAAGAATTTGCTTTTCTTCTCCCTCAGTAGTTAAGATTTTCATCAGTCAAAAAGATCTGAAAAAGCTTGCTTCTCATCTTAGGCTGCATTTAGGAATTTGTCATATACATCTCGTGGTGAACCTTGAAAGGCAAACTTTAAAAAGATCAACTTAAAATATACTGAATGAACCTAACAACGCATTTGAAACATAACGCAAACATCTAGAGGTCTAGGTAGAGACGTGTTCCGGCGTCGTTAAACGTAGTGACTGTCGATCTCTACGAAGGTGGGTGATTCCTCCTGAGAGTCGGTGGCACTAATACGGACTTGTGCTCCCACGTACCGTCGCGTATATATTGGGAGACCCCTATAGGCAATTATCCTTTATCCATAGGAAGCCGTGTCGACCACCCTACTGATCGCGATGCAGTGAACACAACATTCACGAAGATCGACCACCCGTACCGTAAAACGTATTCTGTGGTTTCGCGAAAGGTTTGGCACACCCTCTGCCTAGATCTCCAGAGAAGTTTCTTTTGGCCCTTTTCAAACTCTATAACTGAAAAGGTCCAACTGAGCATTTTTCACTTCGGGCTCGTTAATACATCGAAGGCGACTAGAGTCATCTTTAGCTTTTTCTCGACTCTTAAAACATGAAAAAGCAAAGTTATGTTTAAAAGCGTCTAATAAAATTCATTCAAATCGGAAACACAAATTTTCCCCTTTATATTTTAGTTGATCGAGTAATCCGCAATCGTGGAAGAAAGTCAATTGAATATCCATCGTTCTCGGAGGCTTGCGAGTCAACCGTCTTTGTCTCAGGAATCGAAAACAATCCGGACAAAGCGAGCTCGTCGAACCAGTTCAAAATCTCCTTTAAAAGTTAGAACAAGCGTTCCAACAACATCTGAGATTCTGGTCACTCCAAACATTTCCGGAAACCCTGCCTCTATAGAAGAAGTTCAACTGCCACAGAGGGACAGTAATATTGATCCTAGTCTGGGGGCAAATACTTGTATGACTGAACCAGTTCCATCTGTAACCGGTCCAGAGAGTTTTGTTCCTCAAACATCCGTCGCGGTCGATACAACCCCTTCTTCGGCACCGGAAATCTTTTACGGACCTGACGGTCTTCCTCTTCCACCTGGTCTGATTGCGATAGAGGAAATTATAGAAGAACCGCAAGTATCCACTCCAAGTCAGTTTGGAGTAGGGATCGCTCTATTTCCTGCTACAACAGAAGTTTGTCCATCACCAGTGGAAGTTCCTGTAGAATCACTAGGTGATCAATTGGATAGACTAAAAATGACTGAACAACCGTCGACATCTAGGACTGTGTCGAATGACACGGCGACGGCAGAATTACCTGCTGCAAATCCAACAATGTTCATCGGCATACCATCTGTCCCAACTAGCTCGCAATCGCTAGAAGGAGTCCAGCAAGAGACTATCTCGACAGTATGGTCTGTTCCTGTTTGTTCCGGAGTAATGTCTGGTAACTCTCATGGTGAGGCTCATCAAATTGACCCTTTTGGGAATCTAATTAGGCCATCCAGTCCTCCAAGGCAGGCAGTTGCCTTGAGTTCTGGGTTGCTACCGTATGGGGGGCAGTACCCATACGGGAGCTCTCAACCTTATTCAAGTTATGGCGGAATTGCAACGAGTAGTTGGGTACCTGTGCTATCCCAGCCACCGAGAGTTGTATATTCTATGCAACAGTGTGTACCTGTGACAAACATCCCAACTACACCGGCTATTGTGACCGTGTCGCAAGTTCAAACAATGCCTGTTGTGTGTCAACCTCAGATTGCTCAGGTTCTCATGCAACAGCCACTTGACCCTGCGACCCAACCACAATCACCTACTGGTGGGACAACACAAGTACAGTTGGGTACAACTACCCCACATCTTGGTCCAATGGTTAGTGTAGCGCAACCACCCATGGTGTCGCAACCGTGGATAATGCAATACCAACAGCCGCAATTCCAACAAGTGTACCAAGGTTCTGAACAGCAAATATTTGCGAATACTGGACAACCATATATTCAAAATGGTCAAAATCAACCACTTTATAGTGGTCAAGTCCATCAACCGTATTCATCATACCAACATCAGCTCCATTATGCTGGTATGCAAAGACCGACTGTTCAGGCGATTCCATCGTATCCTGGTTACGCTTCACCTAACTTGAACCAGCAGTTACCATTCGTGGCGACTTTAGAGTTGCCTGATTTACATCGGTTAACAAACGATCCAATTGCTTACGCCCCTTGGTGGCCAGTGATTCCACACAAACTCCCATCCGACATTCCTAAATTCAATGGAAATCCAGGTGAGGACCCGTCGAATCATGTGATGACATTTCATCTATGGTGTTCGTCGAACACTTTGAATGATGATTCGATAAGGCTTCGCCTCTTTCAGAGGACATTGACAGGTCCAGCGGCAAAATGGTATATAGAATTGCCTAGAGCTTCGTTCGACAATTTTGGCTCCCTTGCCACGACATTTTTGACCCACTTTCAATTACCAATAAGGTATGAAACAGGAACAGAGATATTGACTAACTTCAAACAGACAACCGCAACTCATATATCAGATCATATACATGAGTGGCGACGTCGACGAAGAATGGTTAAAACATACGTTCCTGATCAGCTTTTAGCTGAGTGGTTTATAAAGTCATTACTTCCGGCTATAACGGAAGATGTAGCAAAGGGAGGAGTCGTAACAGAAGAGCAAGTTATCGCTCGTGCACAATACTTGGATTTAGTATATACTCAGTCCGGCACGCTCTATGACAAAATACCAGACGCCCCTAGACCAGAGTTTTCAATCCCTCCTCCTCCTAAATCAAACAGTGACTCTCATGCCGGTGATGGCGTGATTGGCACGGAAAACACGAATCCGAAAAGGACCAATCAAAAGAAGGCCCGTAAGGATTCGAATCAAAATGCGCATGAAGAAGTTCTTGCTTCGGAAGTAAATGCCGTATCGACAGATAAGGGCAAAGAAACCAATCAACCAGGAAGCAAGAAGAATCAAAACAAAGGGAGGAAGAATAAACAAGGTGGGTCATCCCCTAAGAAAAATTCTTCAAACCCTCCTGGAAATAGGAAACGGTTTCCGTGTCAAATATGCGATGACAAAGATCAATACACTAAGGATTGCCCATTCAAAGCTGAGCTAAAGAGGTTCTTTAAAAGTCCTCATACCTCAACTGTGTCAAGTGATCAATTTCCTAACCCAGGTCAAAATCTGGTTGATAGTGGAAACGCTTCCCCGTCCCAAGTTCTTATGTTGTCGATTTCGAAACAGCAAAATGATGCTTTGATTTCGACAAGGAGCAAAGATTATGGGAATCCACAGGTGTCGAATGATAAAGGAACAGATCAACCTAGCAGTTCGACGACAACTTCGGCAGAAGTTGTACCCCCCATCACACATGAATTAACAATAAAACCGCCAAAGGGAGTAGTACACAAGTCGACATTCAATCCTCGTGCCAGAGCGGCACAGCATTACAACATAGTAGAAGATTTGGCGCAATCGCCATCTGCTATGTCGACTCTTGAGGTATTACAGCATTGCCCATCCCAAAGGCAGGCATTGTTATCAGCGATTGGTGGGGTGGATCCTAAAGATTCCAATCTGGTATCCTTTGATCACAAAGGGTATGATCCTCAGTTGCCGGCTCAGTTAGCCTTCCTCGTCCAAGTGAAAGCCCTCAACAAAACAGTTCATAGAACGATTATTGATGAGGGAGCATCGACGTGTATTATGTCAATGAGTTGCTGGAAAACTTTAGGATCTCCAACCTTGTCGCGATCATCGACGACATTAAAAGCATTCGACGGAAGGATATATACCCCTTACGGTATCCTTAGTAACCTGAAGGTTGAACTAGGGGGCAAAACAGTAGAAATAGATGTTGAAGTCATCGATGGCAATCTTGACTATAACATCCTACTAGGAAGGCCATGGATTTATGCCATGCAAGCTGTTGTGTCGACTTATTTTAGGAAGATCGCATTCCCCTTTGAAGGAGGGATTACGGTCGTCGATCAACAAAACTTCCTCCCTAATGGTTCACAAGTTACAGGAAGCGTTCCCATGATCCATGGCAGCGACCGATCGATTCAAGACATTGGAGTAGGTCTGTTGAAAGACCCCACTATGATGGGAACTTTCGCGCTACCACCTCCTATTTATATAGGAAATGTACCATTTGTAGCAACATGCAATATGGTATCCACCTTGAAAGTCACAGAAGGCAGAGTCGCTATGGATCATGCAATGGTTTTGCCGCCAAGTCCCATTGAAATATTGTAGCAATCAATGTTTCATGCATGGGAGGCAAACCCAAATCAACGCTCATCGAGCGTTTGGGTAGATAGATCTAGGGAATATGGTACCCCATTAGATCCTTGGTCGAAAGTACATGGGACTGACGAAGGAATCTTACAATCAATGATGATTGAGGAGGCACCATGGAATGATCACCACCATCGTTCCCTTCTTCCAGAATACGAGGAGGATACTCAGAAAGATCTTTACCACCCTTCAGTCTTTGAATTCCTAACAAATACTGTAAACACGGTGGATTCCGAGCGAAACTTATCAAATATCGAAGAGACTATAGCCATAAATATCTCCACAAAACCTGATGTTGTAGAGAATATTCATGTTGGCAAAGGTTGTTCCCCTTCAGAACTGAAAATATATAACGCTCTCTTTCGTGAATTTAGAGATGTCTTTGCTTGGTCATACGATGAAATGCCAGGCATCGACTCGAGTATCGTTGAACATGAAATCAAAATGTATCCTGATGTCAAACCAGTAAGACAACGGCTTCGACAGGTGCACCCTAAGAAAGCCGCTGCCATTAAAGCAGAAGTTGAGAAACTTCTCCATGCTGGATTCATCTACCCGGTTCCTCTAACTGATTGGGTATCGAATATTGTCCCTGTTATGAAGAAACAAGGGACGATAAGAGTGTGCGTCGATTATAGGGATGTAAACCAAGCTTGTCCGAAGGACAACTACCCTACACCCTTCATCGACCAGATAATTGATGAATGCGCCGGATGTGAAATCTTTTCCTTTATGGATGGATTTTCGGGGTATAATCAAATAAATATCCGCCCACAGGACCAGTCAAAGACTGCATTTATATGTCCGTGGGGCACGTTCGCTTATCGAAAATTACCCTTTGGCTTAAAGAACGCAGGGGAAACTTTTCAGAGGGCTATGAATTACGCCTTCCATGACATCAAGAGCATTGTTCAACCATATCTCGACGATCTTCCAGCTCATTCACGAAAGCGGACTGATCATCCGCAGCATTTAAGAGCGATATTTTTACGTTGCCGACACTACAAGATAAGACTCAATCCTCACAAATGTGTGTTTTGCGTCGGTTCTGGACGTTTACTTGGCTTTGTAGTCTCTAAAGATGGGATTCGTCTCGACCCCTGTAAGGTTCAGGCAATCGTTAATTTGCCTCCACCTTCGAATTTGCTTCAGATTCAGAAACTCCAAGGGAAAGCAAACTTTCTGAGGAGGTTCATTCCAAATTATGCAGAGCTTGCTAAAGGTTATACACGTCTTTTGAAAAAAGATGTACCCTTCGATTGGGACCAGGTTGCGCAAGCTTCCTTTGACGCTTTGAAAGAGTCCCTAGTAAAAGCATCATTAATGTACGCCCCAGATTATCTTAGGGATTTTAACCTGTATCTAGCTGCAGCAGATACAACCATTGCGATGGTTTTAGTACAAGAAGTCGATGGAGTTGAACATCCGGTATATTATTTAAGTAAGAACTTAAATGATACAGAAAGTAAATATTCTTACGTTGAAAAGCTAGCGCTCGCTGCTGTTCAAGCGGTACAGAGATTTCGGCATTATATCCTCTTTAGGAAAACTACCATTCTGTCAGATTGCAACCCCATGACTTATATACTGTCGCGACAGTTGCTGGGGGGCAAATATTCCAAATGGATAGCAATCCTTCAAGAGTTTGATCTGGAATTTGTGAAATCCAAGTCAAAGAAAGCTCTAGTATTCGCAAAATTATTATGCGATCTCCCATCATCGTCCAACGACGAAACTTCCAAAGAGTCTATAGTGGACGAGACTTTATTTCTGATATCTGCAAGCGATGAATGGTATGGAGATATAATTATCTATCTCCAAACCCAAAAGTTTTGGCCTGACACCTCTCACTCCGAACAGAAACGTATACGATACCAAGCAAAAGACTACATGATCGTCGGTGATACTCTTTACCGTCATGGTATCGATACCGTTCTGAGGAGGTGTCTCACCCATGAAGAAGCCGAAAAAGTCCTGAATGAGTGTCATTCAGGCGCATGTGGGGGGCATCAATCAGGTTTCGCTACAGCCCAAAAGATATTAAGAGCAGGATATTTTTGGCCAACAATGTTCAAAGATTGCATAATCGCAGTCCGAAGTTGTCATTCCTGCCAAATCTTTGATAGCAAAACCAGAAGACCACCCACACCGCTGCAACCAATAGTTGCGGTTGGGCCTTTCGCCAAATGGGGCATCGATTTCATGCAATGTAACCCCACCTCGACCGGGGGGCATGGGTATATTATAGTCGCAGTTGACTATTTTACCAAATGGGCCGAGGCGATGCCTACATTGGACAATACTGGTGAAACAGCTGCCCTTTTTCAATCATGTAGTCGCCAGGTTCGGTGTACCCCAGGCTATAGTTACAGATCATGGATCACATTTCCGCAATCACATGATGGTCGAATTAGCTGCCAAACTAGGGCTATCTCACGACAGCTCTACTTCGTATTATCCACAAGCCAACGGACAAGTTGAAGCAATCAACAAGGTCCTGAAGCGTATGTTGCAGAGGATGATCGGAGTTCATAAAAGAAGATGGCACCTAATCCTGTATGCAGCCTTGTGGGCCTACCGAACCTCGGTAAGAAACGCGACCGGTTTCACACCTTTTCAATTGGTGTACGGTCTAGAAGCAGTCTTACCGATCCAGTGTGAAATTTCGTCGCTTAAACTCGCAATTGATCTCCTCCCCGGAACTTCGGAAGAAGAGGCTCGTTTCATGTAATTAATCCAATTGGATGAAACCCATCGTGATGCCGCTTTGGCTAACGAAGCCCATAAGAAACGAGTCAAGGCTCAGTTCGACAAAAATGTCAAACCCCGTGTCTTCTCAGAAGGTGATTTGGTCTTGCTTTATGACCAAGAATCCGATAAATTAGGAGCAGGTAAATTCAATTCCTTATGGATGGGCCCCTATATTGTTAAAAGAGTATTAGCAAAAGGAGCCTACGAGTTAATAGATTACGACGGAATTCCACTGGCACAGCCCCGGAACGGGCTGTACCTCAAGCGTTACTATGCTTAAATAGTAACCTGCGTGCTTTTGTTATTTTTTTGTTTTCGCCAAAGTTCTTACTTTGGTTGAGTGATTCCATTTTTGCATTCGTTGCAGATGTCAAACCTCATGGAGACATGTGTTGGATATGCCGACGGAGCAAGTCGTAGTTCGCGAAACCTATCCTCCGCAGCGTGGGCCATTTTTAATCCAAATGGCGAGTTAGTAAGTTTCAGAGGTATATGTATTGGGCAATCAATGAATAACATCGCTGAATATAGCGCGTTGATTGAACTACTCTCTGATACCATCGCACGAGGCATACGCCGACTAATTGTCAGGCTAGACTCACAACTCGTAGTACTACAACTCAATGGTATATATTTTGTTCGTAATCCAGCTATTTATCGCATGTTCCTAAGAGTAAAGATCTTGGAAAGACGATTTGATTCAATTCAATATCAACATATTTCAAGAAATCTAAACACATTAACAGACTCATTGGCGAACTATGTGTTAGACAGACATTTGCAACATTTATAAAGGACACATCATAAAAGTGTACATATGAATCATCCAAAACAACCAGAATAAGACTCGAAAATCAAAATATATATATAAACTGTTCATAAAGTTCACACATGATGTTCTGCAACCAAGACAAAATTGGTCATATGACCTAAAAACTCAAAATGCTAGGGGGCACCCTAGCCTAGTGATGCTCCTGATAGTAAGCCACAGTATGTGCGATCATGTGCAGAAGACGGGTCCATCGTCTAGGTACACCGATAGTATGTTGTTGCATCGGTAAAGGTAACTCGTCAACCTGTACATCCGGAAGACCACGAGTAAGGTTCTCAACCTGCCCCTGCACAGCTGTAAGGGTCTCTGTGTCGCTAAGATCACGGATAATAACTCTCCGAGCAGGTTCCTCTGCCGGAACAGTAACAGGTGGCCTCAGACGAAATGCCGGACGAACAGGACCGACATCTGCAAGCGCACATGAGTTTAATTAAAGTCTTGAAAGAATAAAGCACAAGAACATTATGGATGAAAACAATGAACGGTAATATGGTTGAAGTTCTTACCAGTAGCATCACACTGAGCACCGTCTGGCAGTACCATATCCGGATCGCCCCGGAAATCCATACCAACATATGGGAACTCGGAAAAAGCCATCTCCTGGCGATCGAACCACCTAAAGAAAGCAGCATTGAAAGAAATCTGGGATTGACCGGCATGCCTGGACATGTGATCAACCCATCGCTGCATACGTGGCTCGGTAGGAGAAGGCACTCCGAGATCAATGTACTGAGGTTGCATCAGAGGGATCTTCTCCAAGGCAAAGGCAGTCAGAATTGAACCAAAACCAAAGTTCTTCAACTTCCCGTCCTTCACCTTGTTCAATTGATTTTTCATCTGACTAAGCACTGCATCACTCCAGTTGAAGATTTTCGGTTGGAGGCATTCCAAGGCGTGCTGCATGTGAGACCTGTTGGCAACATGTAAAGATGCGCTGCCGGCCATCCTACCAAGAGTATACAGAATGGACCTGAGAGGCCTGCTAGTAACATCACGGATAACCACCTTGCCGTCTCTGCTCGGCTGGGACCCCTCCCTGCAATACTGGCGAACATAATCTCTCACGGAATCATTCCCCCGAACTGTACCTGATAAAGAAATGGGAGCACCCCGCCTTGACAGGCCAGTCAAGAAGTAAATATCTGTCACAGTCAATGGAATGGGTTTGTTCCTGATCTGGAATACTTGGTTAACAGGATCCCAAGCATCAAGTAAATACTGCAGTAGTGAAATCTGTGCTCTCATGCTAGAGATACGGAAAAACTTCAGTAAACCACAGTCTCGCAATGCGCCCACCGTAACAGGATCATGAAGGGCAATCATATCTTCTTCTTCGTGTTCTCGTTCTCGCCATGTTAGGGCCATCTTGCTCAAGAATCCCTGCAAAACAAACAAGAGGATGAGTCAGCTCCTGAAATTGATGAAAAACTGGCGAAAATTTCATCAAAAACTGTGAAAAATTGTTGCTTTTATGCCCCAAAGCAGGTGCCCAGTGTACTACCTGCGTTGGGGGATAAGCTGCCTTCAAGTAGCTTGAATCCCAACGCAGGTTTCGAATAGGGTACCTGCGTTGATCAGGGGGCGCCCTGGCAAAACCCCAGAGGCTCAACAAAGCAGCAAAACAGGCATAAAACAGGAAAATGAAACCATGAAAATGAAGAGCTAAGGTTTAGCTCCTACCTGGTCCGAACGGCGCCAAAAATCGTCCGCAGAATCCTCCGGAATCAGCTGGTGAAAATCGAGGGGAAAGAGGCTCCTCCAAAGCTCCAACAAGCAAAATGCAAATGAAATGGTAAAATGAGAGGTAAAACCCTTTTTATTTGCTTTCTTACGTAATTCAAGGTAAGTTAATCTCATTTTCAAGTAAATATTACCCATTTCTAACTAGTTTGTTGCAGCAAATGGAAAATGCAGTACTATCAATGAAAAAGAGAAGCTAATTATGGTAAAAATCAAAAGTAAACCATATATCGAGCAGTTTTAGCAATGTTCATGCTCGTTAAAAAATAAACGCAAGATTCGAGCAGTTTTAGCAGTGTTCATGCTCGTTAAAAAATAAACGCGAGAATCGAGCAGTTTTTGTGCAGAAGTTCATGCTCGTTAAAAAATAAACGTAAATTGTGAGCAATCTTTCCCTAGCAGTTCAAGCTCACGCATAAAAAATGAACCGGTAAACAACCTTGAGAAATGTAACCTTTGGAAAGCCATATTAAAAGCCCTTGGTCGTGTTTTATATGCCATCACCTCCATCTGTTCATTTGGCCAATCGTTCACCTCCATATGTTTGTTTACCCATTTTGAGGAACAGCTGCGAAGAGTGATTTCACTTAGCCATCCTTGTGACACTGCCATGATTGGAGAATTCCAACCTGTACCTGGAATCTGCTGCTATCCCTGTTCATCACTCGTTCCTCAAAAGACGAGTCTTCTTTGAGCTCTTTTCACTGACTCGTAAAATATGAAAAGTTTGCCGAGTTTTGGCCTTCCAGCTCGTTAAAGCGACCGGAAAGCTATCCCTCCTTTAGATTTTAATCTTTTTGGACCTGAGGGATTATTGCACAAAAAGATCGAGCGCTTGTTTTGTTCGGCTCGTTAAAGCAACCGAAAATTCATCCATTCTGTATTGTTTTATACTTTTTCGGACTTAAGGGATTAGATGACGAAAAAGGAATTTTGGAGTTAACTTTTCGTACCTTTTCAGACTCTCTAAAAATGAAAAGGACCGAGTTTTCCTTGTCGTTAGACTCGTTAAAATGATTAAATAGCGACAAACTTGTCTTTAGACGAGAACGAGTTTCCCTATCGCTAGGCTCGTTAAAACATAGCGATGGGCTTGCCCGAAGGGCAGGTTATAGAACAAGCATATGTTATCCTCCTCAAGCTTGACAAAAATAAAGAGGTACTGGACAGCAATGACTGGGGAAAAATTGGGAGAACCTCACAGTATTAATGGTAGCAAGTCGCTCTTGAACATGACACTTTGTCCTCCGTCCGCTTCGGGTTGGGTTGTTTCATTCACCGATCGCAGAATCATGGTCCTCGCCACACCATCCACAATTGGGGTAATGCTACCAATCCATCACATCAGTGTCGTTATATGTTCAAGAGATGTGGTTCTGTAAAGAGTCAACCCTGTTCCACCCACTGCCATACATTATCCTTCATCCACTTCATGACCGCCACCCTGAATCATACATCACAGTTTGTTTTCACCTCATCATAATCACTAGCTCCGTTCCGTGTCACTGATGTGGGATTCATTAAGGCCCTCCTTTGACGGATCGCTCCTTTTCGACATCAGCTCATTATCCAAGGAGTTGATCTAGGAACACCCCCCTCAGTACTTTGAAGCTTGCATGCCTCAATGGCAAGTTTCTCACTTCCGGTGACAGGTATACATCAATGACCTTCGACCAGAAGATTTTGCATGGTGGTCGACGCCAAGTCCTTTATTCCCACCATGTAGATTGTACTTCCGTACCTTGAGGGTCATCATCCTTATCGGTGATTCCTCTCGCGCTTGTTAACGGTTTACATTATTGACCGGTAATCAAGCGATGTCTTTCCATGTTCGACTTCAAGAAATTCTCACATGGATCGACTTGTACATCGAGTGAAGATCGGAAGAGATTGAAGACCCCGGATCTAGTTTCATCCATCCGGGCTGCGATATGTATTCAGGACATAAAAACATTTGATATGTACATCGTTGCAACAGATGATCATCCTTCTCAAAAGATGATAAATTCGGCAGAGAATTATCAGTGAAGGATGATAAATTCGGCAGAGAATTATCAGTCTAGCATCAGACGATCGTCTGTTCTATGTACCAAAATGTATTTATTAAGCTGAGCATGGGAATGCCCGCCTCAGCTAGATCATGAAAAATGTATGAAAAATAATGTATTGCATTGTATCTTATTACAGGACACTTCTCAGCAGATTGAATGAACTTCGGATCCTCTCAATAAAGCATTTCACCCGATAAACGACCTCATACTTTAGGGGGCATCTGTTATAGACAATTTTGTGCCTTACAGCAACAAGCATGAATTGTCAATAATCCAAGGGATCCAAAGTTCCCTAAACATGATGTTCCTACCCCTAGAGGAACAAGGTCAGCAAACCAACAGCTCTCAGATCAGTTCTCCACCTGAAAACACTCAAAAACAAGCAATCCTGAAATCAAAGCAGGTGCTCCACTGGGTTTCTGCGCTAAAACACAAATGCTCCATGGTGTACCTGCGTTGCAAAGCAGGCAGAACAAAGCCCACCTGCGTTGGGCGAGTTTGGACATGTGGTAGAGTGAGTCATAGCTTTGGAATCTTCCAAAATTGACACTTGGATCAGGTATTTCGCCTTGTGATGAGTCAGAGGCTTTGTTTCTCCAAGTGGAAGCAAGGTTCACCAAGTGGACTCAAGAACTGAAGATCAACTAAAGATTAACTGAAGAGAGAGAGGACACAAGGCAGCTACACATCAGTTGCAAGCTGACTCATCCTTTCTCAATTCATCTATATATTGAGCTCTCTCCTATGAGCTCAGGAGGCTGGAATTTTGTGCAAAGTAATGATATGCTGTTGGTTTCATCATTGAGCTATTGGGTGATTGTTTGAGAGAGGTGAAGAAGAGCAATTCTTTCTGCTGGGAGGTGTTGCTGGGTTGGAGCCTACAATGGTTGTAATCCTCTCAGAACCTTTATTTCTTCATTAATAAAAGCTATTGAGGTTCTTCTATGTGCTTTTGTTCAATTATATATTGTGATGATTGCATGTTTGGTTTACACTAATCCATGAACCAGTTATGATTGCATGCCTCTTGTAGTTTCCTTCTTTGTTGTTTTGCAGGATCTCATTGCAGCTGGGCGAGCAGAAGGACAAAGAGCTAGGAACAAGTGGCCAAAGAGGAGAGTTTGGATTCGACATTAAGCGCAAGGCAACGGTTAGTGCTTTCTCCATTCTCTTTTGCTTTCATAAAGAAGAAAACCTTCAGTAGTTTGCTTTACAGTTGTTGCTAAGGAACTGTCACCCTTAGAGTGGGTTAGGGTCATCCGAGTCGGATACTTTTCCCTACAACACTAAGTCTCCAATAAGCGTCCCAGGGGTCTCAGACTTTTTTTTTTTAACTACAAACGAAGCTTTACTCCTTGCTTAGGAATACTGCAGTAGCCGAATCCTAGAAAATTCAATGCTACCCAAAGTCCTGCGAAAAGCATTCCCAGGTATAGGAACCCACACAATTAGTCAGATCTGAATGGCGGATCTGATTGTT
The DNA here is from genome assembly GCA_031772625.1 of Pinus tabuliformis. Taxonomy (NCBI): domain Eukaryota; kingdom Viridiplantae; phylum Streptophyta; class Pinopsida; order Pinales; family Pinaceae; genus Pinus; species Pinus tabuliformis. The sequence goes on along the minus strand of CM062810.1, from coordinate 659,699,127 downwards.
GCAACGGCTACAGAGCCCAAATTGCTAGATCTTGATGGCGGATCTGATGGATCCGATAGATTTGATGGTTGATCTGATAGATCTGAACAACGGAACTGATTGTTGTTACTGCGACAAAACCCCACCTACGAGATCTGATCTGGAAAAGATGATGCATGATATAGAGATAGAGAAGGGAACTATGGTCTCCAAGAGTGTCAGGTGCTACAGATCGCAATATACATAAGTGTCTGACAGTAGTACTCGGCCCAATATTTCAAGGCACTAACCATGGAGGATCAACCGTACCCTTAGCCATACAACCCGACCACCCTATCATACACGTGAGTAATCTCCCCGAGTGTTGTTCTCAATGTACTACAATAGCAAGACGGCCGACGGTTTATCTATGGCGAGGTTTCAAGGGAGATAGGGGGCTTCTGATAAACCCAGAGGGTACTTGGAAGATAGTCCATGTGCGGTTCTGTCTAATGTGCTACTGCTCTAAGGGGTACCCACAGGGGTTACAAGGGAGTCCAACAAGTGTGACCACCTCTTGTATTTCCTGCATGCATGCCTCCCCAAATCCGTAGGTTTATGCGCTCAACGACAGATCCCATGGTTTAAAGACACCGAAACACGTCTCTAGCCAAAAAAAAATTGCCGATCCCACTAGCCCTGGAAAGCCCTCTAATACCACTTGTTATGCTCTTAACCTGCAAGGTGATACCAGAATACCAAATATGCAAAGAAATAAACCCAGAACATAGAACAATGAGAAATAACAACAAGTATTTTATTATTCAAAAAGCAATGTTCACTTGCCTCTTCGAGGGGGCAACCTCCAATAGAGCTGAGCTCAATTACAAAATAAGACACGATGCTCCTCGAGGGGAGTCTCTATCATTTATATAGGATTCATACATGCAATACCATGGGGCAATACAATGGTTCTTATTAATACCATCTATCTAATACCATGGCCCATTTGCAACTAACTGTGGTCCCTTCATTAAATGCGGGTTAACCACTTACAATTATTAATATGGGCTTTATTGACTCTATAACTATGAATCGATCCTATTACATAAATAAGGGGGTTAGGGTTGGACCCTAACATAATCACATACAATCATGAATTAATCACATCAAACACTCCCTTCCCTTATCCTCCACACTAGCTATTTTTTCCCTTGTCCGCCATAATATTCTAAATCATATAATTCACAACCACCAAGTTATTCCCCCCTCACCCACTCATGGATGGTCCCATTCACGATGGCATGTGTCCCTATATTACAATATAGCATGTCACCTATACCGCCAAGATTGCAATAGGGGTCAGATATCTATCATCACATCAATAGCATAATATGAGTCCAACTCTAGACACCCCCATGACCTTAAACGAATTTAGGCTTTTTGGCCCTTCGAGTCTATTTTGGATTGCTTTCCCCAAGCTTCATTTGGATAGTTTCCCCCCCTAGGAATCTAATTTGGTATGTTTATCCATGTACATCGAGCATTTTGAAGGCCCAACACAAAACTCATTTAACAATTGCAATCAAAAATCAATCGCAGACATCATAATCAAACATTATAACTCCATATGAACATATCAGATTTGTAGGTTTTAACCCCATACAGAATTAACTGTATACGAATTCTAAAAACTAAAAATAAACAATAGCGAGAGCATAACATATAAAACACGTATACACAGAGATTTTCCCCTAGATCCCAAACCAGGGTTACCAGCTTGATTTTTCATTATGTTCCTTTCAATGTTACAATACACATATATACATGCCAAAGCATCCAATACCATGGACCAAAAATCACCGTGCCCAAAACCATGTGTGAAAACCATGCACAAAACAATAGGTAGGTTTTCCCACCTAATATAGGGTCCCAAAAAAAATTTCCCCGAGGCACTGCCCTGGACCCCGTAGAGGGGGGCTAACCACCCCCCTCAAACCCCCTGTATAGGGGGGCTTCCACCCCCTCGTGCTACGCAGTTGGCGCAACGAAGGGGGGGCTCCACCCCCCCCCCTCTAACCCCCCTCTAACCCCCCGATTCACTAGGGGAGCTAGCCGAGGAAAGAATATAACACAACCCAACATTCTCCCACTTGTTCTTTTCTTTCCATAGGGGGCCACACAAGAGCCTAGTCATTTATCTAGTCCTGTAAATGCCCATTGTTTCTCTAAACCAAGAGAACTTCTCACAACTAACAAATTTTATAAATTCATCTACACTATTCTTCAAAGTGTCCACCTTTACCATCAACACCTTTTGTCTTCTATCATATCCCTCACGAAGTGATACTGAACATCAATGTGCTTTGTCGATGAATGGTAAGCAGGGTTCTTTGCCAAGAAAATTGAACTTTGGCTATCACAGTCTATTCTTATAGCTCCATGTACTAACCCCATACTTGAACACAATTTCTGCAACCAAATTGCTTCCTTGCTCGCATGAGTGGCTTCCATGTATTCTGCCTCTATAGTTGATAGTGCCACTACAAATTCTTTCTTACTCATCCAACTAACTACACCTCCAAATAGGTTAAACACATACCCACTTGTAGATCTTCTCCAATCCATATCTCCAGCCCAGTCTGCATCAACAAAGCCACGAATATCCAACACTCTGTGCAATCCTAGTCTTCCTTGGTAGCACAAACCATAATCACTAGTGCCATGCAAATACTTGAAAACCCACTTCATTATTGTCCAGTGCTCTTTCCCTGGTTTTGACATAAACATGCTCAATTCTCCCATTTCATGTGAATTGTCTGGTCTAGTATAGACCATCACATACATTAGGCTACCGACTGCACTTGCATATGGAACACGGAACATGTCCTCTTCCTCTTCTTGTGTCTTGGGACACTGTTCAACATATAAGTTCACACCTATAGGAATAGGAACCTTCACCAGTTTACTATCCTGCATATTAAATCTCTGCAGTATTGTCTCGACATACTTCCTCTGGTTTAACCAGAGCTTCCTCTTTTCCCAATCTCTTTTAATTTCCATGCCCAAAATATAGTTTGCAGCACCAAGATCTTTCATGTCAAATTTGGAGGACAATTGGATCTTCAAATACTGGATAATTTCTTTGTCATTTCCAACCAACAACATATCATCCACATACAAGACCAGATAAATAACACGGTCACCAATTAATTTAAAATACACATAGTGATCTGCTTTGCTTCTAGTGAAGCCAATTCCCCATATAAATGTATCAAATTTCTGATACCACATCCTTGGTGACTGTTTTAACCCATACAAAGACTTTTTTTAACTTGCATACCAGTTCTTTATTACTGTTCACCGCAAAGCCTTCAAGTTGCTTCATGTAGATCTCCTCTTCCAGATCCCCATGAAGAAATGTTGTCTTCACATCCATCTGTTCTACCTCAAAATCAAAAGCAATAGCAACAAATAAAAGTAATCTAATAGACGCTACCTTGGCAATAAGAGAAAAAATATCACCAAAATCAATTCCCGACACCACAGAATAACCTTTTTCTACTAACTGAGCTTTGTATTTCTCCACCTTTCCTTCTGCATTTGTCTTCTTCTTGAACACCCATGTGCTGCTAATGGGTTTCCTTCAAGCCGAAAACTCCACCAGATCCCAAGCCTCATTTTTGTGCAAAGATGCCATTTCATCAACCATGGCCTCTTTCCAGATCTTTCCATCCTCTGAATCTACTGCTTCCTTCATAGTTCTTGGATCATCATTAGTAATAGATAAAGAAAAATTTGAATAGAAAGTAGATGGACTATACCTTTCTGGCTGCCTTCTTTCTCGAACTGATCTTCTCGCAACCGGATTTTGTGGCTCTTCATCTTCTGATTCCTCTTCTGTTGTAGAGTTTGATTCTTCCTCCTTAAGCTCAAACTATATCTTCTCGGGTTCCTTTTCTTGGACTTCATGTTTAATAACATCTTTCACCTCTATCAACACCACATCTCGGTTGTACACAACCTTCCTTGTTACTGGGTTCCAAAGCTTATAACCCTTTAAACCATCCTTATACCCAATAAAGACGCACTTTTCAGATTTACTATCCAACTTTGTTCTTTTCTCCTTTGGAACATGTACATATGCATCACATCCAAATACCCTCAGATGTGAAAGAGAGGGTTTCTTACCAGTCCATAACTCTTGTGGAGTCTTATCCTCCAATGTTGATGAAGGTGATCTGTTGACCAGGTAACATGCAGTCTCGACTGCCTCTACCCAGAATGTTATGAAACCAGCTCAAGAAAAGATAGAAAAGATAGATCAATGCCTTAGAATTCAGCCTCTTCGAGGGGGAAACCTCCTTTACATTACATAAATGAACAATTATTTCATGATACAAATGAAAAGACCTCCTTTCTATATATAGGAGTCTAAGGGGTCATAACATAATCAGAGCCGACATAACAATAATAATGTAAGGGCACAATAATAACAATAGTGGGCTTCTATGGGGCACAATAGTAACAATATGGGCACTACATGGGTACAAAAATATAACAAGTGGATTATACTAATAACAATAAGGGGTTACACTAGTAGTATAGGGGACTAACATGCCCCTCTTCTTCAAAAGTGTTGTCCTCAACGCTTGAGTAGTTCTTGATGCTTCTGTATAAAATTATTGTCCTCCCATGTGGAATCTTCAGCGGGTAAGTTCTTCCACTTGATGAGATACTCTGAAATTGATCGATTTCGTAGCTGTCGGGTTCTTGTTTCTGTGATTGCTCCAGGTTCCAATATGATTTTTCCTTCCTCTTCAATTTCTGGCAATATTGTTTGAATTGGGATCTTTTGCAACTTTTGAATAAGTGGCCATACTTCTTCGTCCTTCTTCCATTCATCCCTTGCTTTGTTTATCCAATCTGGTTGGATAATATAAATAGCACAAAACAATGCTTCCACATCCTCATCCTTGAAGAGTCTTCCCATTCGGTAAGGTCGCCATTTTTTAAGTGCATGTAGTATTGCCAACATTTCCTTCTCATAAATAGCTTGCTTGAGATGTAGCAGTAAAAATACCCAATCACCTACATCAAAACATTTTTCACTACAATGTTTATTTCCCCGTTGTTTCATTTTATTTTGCACTGAAGTGGCGTTATCCTTTAAAAGTTGGAGAACTTGTTGTTGATGCTCGATGTGATCTTTCACTACTTGAACCTTTTTCTTCTTGATATGTCCTTCTATCTCTAGAGTTTGAGGAGTGGTAATTTCTTCCAACCCTTTACAAGATATGGGCGGATTCATTTCTTGATGCTCGATGTGATCTTTCACTTCTTGAACATTTTTCTTCTTGATATGTCCTTCTATCTTGATAGTTTTAGGAATGGTAATTTCGAACAATGAATTACAAGATATGGTTGGATTCATTTCTTCTTTCTCGATGTGATCTTTCACTTCTTGCACAATTTTCTTGTTGTTATGTCCTTCTATCTTGAGAGTTTGAGTGGTAATTCTTGCCAATGCTTTACAAGATATGGTCTGATTCATTTCTTCTTTCTCTTGGGTGGGGTCCTGGCGTATATCTTCTTCTTTTGATGTTTCTTGATCCTTTTCTTCCTCCTGTTCATATTCTATGTAAAATAATTTCTTCTTAGCACACTTATGACCTTTAGTGCATTTTCTATCACAATTGTAACAAATCCCTTTTTCTCTTTTTTCTTCCAATTGTTGTGGTGTAACCCTTGTAGGTTGTGGAATGCTAGGAGAAACAACACTTCCATCTTTATAATTGTGAGGGGTATGCTTCCTGGTTTCCATAATTTTTCTTTCCACTATGTCACAAAGCCCTTTTACTCTTTCTAATTGTTGTGGTGTTTCTCTAAAGAAGGCTTTGCTCTTTGTATCCTCATAATGTGCTATCATTTCCTCCGTAAAAATTGACCACGTAACAAGTTGTTTACGAGAACAAAGCCCTTCGTACCATAAAAATTGATCTGGTTCTAAATATGAAGATGCAATACATACCTTTTGTAACAGTTGTACACCATGTAGATCAAAATATTGCTCCATCTGAAGTATCCAATTTACCGGATCCTTGCCATCAAACTTCCTCATCTTGCTTTTTCTTGATTTTAGGAGCTCGACCTTGAAACGACTATAACTTTGTACTTTCAAATCTTTACGTTCTGAAATTGCGACTTGTAGTATCCCTCTCCGTCCTCTTTCCAATGCCACCAGTCTGATCCAAATTGGATTCTCTAAGAAAGAGTTATGCACAATCTCCCAAGATGACCTAATTATAGACCTTTCCAGAAGAGCGAACTTGTATGAAGCGCCACGTGTCACTGTTTTGACCTTTGGATCTGAAAATTACATTAAAAAAACTACAGTCCATCCTCTTTCTGTAACTTCTTACAAAATCTCAATCCGATCTCCAGAGAGAAAGTTATGATGATTTTCCCCAGGTCACCTGTTTTGAATGTAATTCAGGAGTCTGCAAAAAGACCACATTCCTCAGAACATATCTCCGCAAATATCGCGTTAAAAGTTCTGAAATTCGGACCCAAGGTTCAGCACGTTTTCTTCTGAAATGGGTTTTTTTTTCGAATTCGGAAACATCACAGAAAAAATGTTATAGCGAAAATTCCACGATGACCTGTTTGGAGCAGCGAAACCCTAGAATCCAAAGCTCTGATACCAAATGTTATGAAACCAGCTCAAGAAAAGATAGAAAAGATAGATCAACGCCTTAGAATTCAGCCTCTTCGAGGGGGAAACCTATACATTACATAAATGAACAATTCTTTGATGATACAAATGAAAAGACCTCCTTTCTATATATAGGAGTCTAAGGGGTCATAACATAATCAAAGCCGACATAACAATAATAATGTAAGGGCACAATAATAACAATAGTGGGCTTCTATGGGGCACAATAGTAACAATATGGGCACTACATTGGTACAACAATATAATAAGTGGATTATACTAATAACAATAAGGGGTTACACTAGTAGTATAGGGGCCTAACACAGAATTCCTGTCCTAACCCGACACCACTCAACATGCTTCTTGCCCTTTCCATTAACGCCTTATTCATTCTTTATGCAACTCCATTTTTCTCAGGTGTGTATGGATTAGTCTTATGCCGTGCTATACCACACTTCTTAAAGAATTCTTTAAATTCCTTCTTGCAAAACTCTCCACCATTATCTGTCCTCAACACCTTTATCTTCTTCTCTATCTGGTTTTCCACCAGAGCCTTAAATTCTTTAAACCTGTCAAAGACTTCAGATTTCTTCTTAAGGAAATATATCCATGTATTCCTTGAGAAGTGATCTATAAATGATACATAGTACACAGACTTACCAAGTGATGGAACCTTCATAGGTCCAAACACATCACTATGCACAAGCTCTAATATCTGTTTCACCCTCTTACCACCAGAGGGAAAACTCACCTGATTCTGCTTCCCATATACACAATTTTCATAGAAATCAAAATCTAAAGAGCTATTAGTCATACCTTTACAATGAAGTATTCAAAGGCCCTTCTCTCCATTATGTCCAAGCCTTTGATGCCATAGCATGGTCTTTTCTCCAGAGACCACTAGATTTTCTGCTCCACTTTCAAGAACCACAGAACTGTTGCACCCATCAACAATAGTGCTACCTTGCAACTTGTACAGAGTTCCAATCTGAACTCCCCGCATCAATACTAGTGCTCCCCGAACCATCTTGCAGGTATCTTTTTCAAACATTGTTTTTACACCTACATCATGTAGCTTGCTTACAGAAATCAGATTTCTGGCTAATTCAGGAATATGCAGAACAATCGGAAGTGTTCTAGTCCTTACACCTTGGAACTTCAACTTTACTTTTCCGCGACCAATGATTCTAGCCTTCCTGCCATCCCTTAGAAGACATCACCACCATCATATTTCTCATACTCGCAGAACCACTCTTTCTGGGGAGTGAAGTGAAAGGATGCATCTGAGTCAATCAACCATGCCTCATGATCTACATGTGTACTTGAAGAAGCCAAGTACACATCCCCACCTTCATTTGAGGTGGTTTTTGCCTCTGTAGAAGGAGCATCATCAGATCCCTTTCCTTTGTCAGGAGCTTTAGATTTACAATCCCTTTTGTAGTGCACTTCCTTTCCGCATTTCAAGCACACATTTACAGGTTTTCCTAGAGATTTAGGTCTCCCTCTAGATTTAGATCTCCCACTCGATGACTTATTTTTGTTTCTGTTCGGGGATCATCCTCATACAGAAAAGGCATAACCATTCTGGCTCTCCATATTTTTTCGTCTCATCTCCTCCATCAGCAAGGATGAGACTATTTCATCAAACTGCAAGGTAGTTGCATTGCTACCTATTGCAATAACCAAACTATCTCACAAATTTGGTAGAGAACACAACAAACTGATGCACTTATCTTCATCCAAAATTTTAATATCAACAGATAATAACTGACTTACCACAATATTAAATAAGTTCAAATGATCTGTCACAAAATCTCCATCTTACATCCTCAGGTTATGCAACTTTTTCCGTAGGAATAATTTATTCACCAGAGACTTAGATTGGTACAAAGTCCCTAACTTGTCCCACAAATCCTTCGTCGTAGCTTCCCATAATACATTCAACAATACTTAATCTGTGACACACAATCTTATTGTTCTATTTTCCTTCCGATCCAACTTCTTCCATTCTTCATCGGACACTCTCGTTGGTTTAGTACCTGGATCTACCGCAATCCACTAATCTTTATCCACCAACAGATCCTCCATATTGAGTTTCCATAACTCAAATCTCTGACCATTAAATTTCTCGATCTCTATCTTTACATTGCTCGCCATTTTCTTTCACCACCAGAATCGATCCCACAGATCTCCCACTGAACAGAGTCTACCACAGGCCCGAGCGAAACCCCTCAGCAACAAAGGCATCCCCTTAAAGCCAAAACACCTGTGATACCAAATGTAGGTTTTAACCCCGTATAGAAATTAACTGCATACAAATTCTAAAAACAGAAAATAAACAATAGCAAGATAATAACACATAAAACACATATACACAAAGATTTTCCCCTAGATCCCAAAACCGAGACTACCAACTTGATTTTTTCATTATGTTCGACTAGGGGAGCTAGTCATGGAAAGAATATAACACAACCGAACAACATTGACCATGTTATCATAGTTTTAGTACCCAACACTAGTCCCTTGACATTTGCTAGGATTTACAGCCATATGGCCTCATCTTGAAGATACCATGCATTTATTTTGATATATGATCTAAGCTACTACCACCCCCAAAATATAACATAATTCCATTAACGCTCTAATTAGGAAAGTTATTTTCCTTTCCTCCTTTTCTTTTTTATGGATTCACTTTCTCCCATTTACTCTCTGTCATATGGAAAGAGTCGTTAGTGCGGACACAACCGACCTCCCTAGAATCCTAAGACTTTCTAGTGACAAACAAGACAAATAAGAGCAATCCTTCACTAAATATGCCTTTACAATATGAGAAATCAAGTGTTTAGATCCTACCTGTAACCCAATGCTGTTGTAGTAGTCTAGCTTCGTTGATCCGGATGAGCTCCTCCTTCCCTTCGAAACCTGCATTCACTAGCAATCAAACGATTAAATAGCACCTGAATATCACATAAAATAAAACATATTTAACATATAGACCAAGGAGTATATGAAACAACTCATAAATAACAAATTGTTGAGAAGAATGGACTAATTTGTATTAAAAGGTAACAAAAGGAACCATTACAACCTGAGCCTTGGTGTTGTGCAGGTCCTTCCCAGGGTCCACAAGGGTTCTCCTTTACTCTGATCAGCTCACCCACTTCCAAATGAAACAAGCAAAGATGGTAATCTCTCCTCACAAGCTTCTACAAGGAAGTCCTAATTCCAGCAGCATCTACCCTTAGGAATGTTCAGCTTTCAACCTCCCTCCCTTTGGCCCAATGCCTGTATTTATAGCGCTCTAGAGGAAGTTATTTAGGCCCACCATCAATGGGATAAGCCCCTCTTTGGATGGGATAGCTCCCCTCTTGATGGGATAAGTTCCTCTTTGGTAGGGATACATGAACCATCTGGAGGCACTTCATACACGTCAAACAAGCTTCTAGAAGACTCTAGAAATTACCACAAGTAACTTTTTTAAGATGAAACTTGCGTATTTTGACCTTTACAGGGGTACGCACCCACCCCTTTACATATAGAGCGTACAAGTACGCAGGTATTGTGAACTTGGGTTGCGTACACGCAGGTAAGGCTAAGAGAAACTGCATACCAGAGATAATTGACTTTAAATGACTTTTCTCTCTTTCTTGAAGTTTGACATGAAGAGCAGAGGCATGAGACTTACCAAGGAGGATAGTATGACAGTGGATGGAGCCATACTAACTGCAAATAGTCATGGTGACATTTTTTAGTGTAACAGATTGCCCCCTAAAATGCGAAGCCTGTAGTAGATTAGGGTTTTATATGATCTAGGAAGGGTGAAGTACTTTATCATTTCAAGGAGTATCTTGTGGAGGGCCCGGTCAGAACCTGCAAATATTCAACACAAAATACATATATAAGATGATGTCATCGCTGAGGTAGGCATTCCCATACTCAGATTGAAAACTTTAACTAACAATCTAACTACTGCTCTGATACAAGAATGATTTCGCAGTACATCACAATCGTAGACTTTTGTAGACACAGTATGGACGCAGCCATCTGTTTATGGTTAGTCTACTATATAATGAATAAAAAAATCCTCGCAGCCTGGATGGTGGAAACTAGATCCAGGGTCTTCATCTCTACTTCCTGAATTGGTACGATTCTATCCATGCGAATAAATGAGTTGATGTCGAACATGGTAGAAGCCACTTGATTACCAGTCGATGATGTAAACTGTTAACAAGTATGAGAGAGACCACCAGTGATGTCAATGGTTCTCAAAGTACCCAGTACAATCCATGAAATGTGAATGAATGGGTTGATGTCGAACACGTCACGGAATCCTTTGATCGAAAGTCAATGATGTAAACTGTCATCAAAGGCAAGAAACCTGCCATTGATGCATGCAGACTTCAAGGTACTGACGATTTCTAAGTCATCTTTCTAGATAATGTGCTGATGTCGATATAAAGCGACCTGTTGCAGGCAAGCCCGCAACACCAAATCATTGTTCAAGTTGAAGAAATGTTGCTGTAAGGACTGACTCAGGGATGGCCAAATGGATGACAAGTATTTTGCATATGAATGGTTTTTTTGCAGAGACCTCTTGAACACATAACGACATGACAGATGGCTTGGTGACGATTGACCCAAAGTTAATACCCAGAAATGGTTGAAGACTTTCAAAGTGGTTTTATCAGCTTTAAGGCAAAGGATTTCCCAACCCAAGTGAATGAAACGTGTCGTGATCAAGAGCGGTGATAAGGTTCTTCTGTAACAAAGGATAACAAATAGGTTCATTCTTCTCTCTTTTCCCCCACCATTTCTGGCAAGTACCTCTTTATTTTTTACAAGCTTGAGGAGGATAACATATGCTTGATTATAAGCTCATCCTTCGGATGAGTCCAACTTAGTTTAGATTCGGACCCTAAGAAGGAGTGGTCCATTCCTGTTTGTAAACGAACAGGTCCTTTACTGTGAAATTTTAATGAGTCCAGTATAGGAGAAACTCGGCGTTTTTCATTTTTTGAGAGTCTAAAAAACTTAAGAAGACTCCAGGTTGAACGTTTTCGTAAAGTTGTGTCTCCCAAGCCCGAAAAAGTATAAAATAATACTTGAGAGAACCGCTTAGTCTTGCGACCAAGGAGTACTTTCATGATTAGTGCCTTTGACCTGAAAAGTAAAAAGCGATCAAGGATACGTCGTTTTATTTCCATATCAAGTTTGAAACGACAAAAACCCGGCAATCTTTTCCTGTTTTTACAGTCAGAAAAGAGCTATAAGGGGACCATCTTTTAATTCCATTTTAACGAGTGTAAAAGAAACTCTCGGCAATCTTTTCATGTTTTAGGAGTCTGAAAAGGGCTTAAAAGAGAACTTCAAGGTTTCACTTTTTCGTAAGTTTTAACGAGTTCAAAAAAATGATAAAAAATGTACTCATGGTTTTCACTTTTTTCATAAGTTTTAATGAGTTTGAAAAAATGATAAAAATGTACTCATATGGCCGACTTTCAATTTAATTTACGAGCAGGAAAAGACGGAAAGAACTCGGCATTTTCATTTGTTTTACGAGAATGAAAGATAGCAAAATAATCTCGGGATTTTCATGAGTTTAACGAGTCTTGAAAATAACTGAAATTGACTCGAGATAGGTTTCATTTTTACAAAAGCTTGAAACAGAGAAAAACTATGCTTCAAAGTAGTTTGATTTTTACACAAGCTTGAAACAGAGAGAAAACTGTGCTTGATGCCCCCTAAGCATAACTGCTAGAGCGCATGCCCCCCAGCTTCATTTCATTCAACTAAGTACAAGCTGGATGGAATGAAGGTTTATGAACGAGGTCGTTTGAAAGCCTTGACCTAAAACTGTAAGAAAATTATGCTAAAAACTGAAATAACTAACCTAAATATACAACTTGACATTTGAGATCTAGTCAAACTCTCGACTCAATTAGAGGAGGATTTGTTTCATTTTTTAACGAGCTTGACACAGGAAAAGAACTATGCTCGGATTCAGTTTCATGTTTACGCAAGCTTGAAACAAAAACTATGCTTGTTATAAGTTCACATGCCCCCAGCATAATGACGCAAAATGAGGTACATGCCCCCCAAGCTTCATTGCATTCAATGAGGTGGATGAAATGAAGCTTTACTTTCAAGATCTTGGAAAGACTTGTGGGAGTTGTTTCATTTTTTAAACGAGCTTGACACAAGATAAGGAACTATGCTCATAACTACTCTCTACAATCTACCTAACAAAAACTTTACTCTAAAAACCTTGATTCATTTTTTAACGAGCTTGACACAAGACAAGGAATTGTGCTCTAAAATCCTTGATTCATTTTTTAATGAGCTTGACACAAGACAAGGAACTATGCTCATGACTCCTTGTTTCATTTTTTAACGAGCTTGACACAAGATAAGGAACTATCCTCACACCTGATTCATTTTTTAACAAGGTTGACTCAGTAACAGGAACTATCCTCAAAACTCACTAAAAATGCCTTTACAATATGAGAAATCAAGTGTTTAGATCCTACCTGTAACCCAACGCTGTTGTAGTAGTCCAGCTTCGTTGATCCAGATGAGCTCCTCCTTCCCTTCGAAACCTGCATTCACTAACAATCAAACGATTAAATAGCACCTGAATATCACATAAAATAAAACATATTTAACATATAGACCAAGGAGTATATGAAACAACTCATAAATAAAAAATTGTTGAGAAGAATGGACTAATTTGTATTAAAAGGTAACAAAAGGAACCATTACAACCTGAGCCTTGGTGTTGTGCAGGTCCTTCCCAGGGTCCACAAGAGTTCTCCTTTACTCTGATCAGCTCACGCACTTCCAAATGAAACAAGCAAAGATAGTAATCTCTCCTCACAAGCTTCTACAAGGAAGTCCTAATTCCAGCAGCATCTACCCTTAGGAATGTTCAGCTTTCAACCTCCCTCCCTTTGGCCCAATGCCTGTATTTATAGCGCTCTAGAGGAAGTTATTTAGGTCCACCATCAATGGGATAAGCCCTTCTTTGGATGGGATAGCTCCCCTCTTGATGGGATAAGTTCCTCTTTGGTAGGGATACATGAACCATCTGGAGGCGCTTCATACACGTCAAACAAGCTTCTAGAAGACTCTAGAAATGACCACAAGTAACTTTTTTAAGATGAAACTCGCGTCTTTTGACCTTTACAGGGGTACTTACCCACCCCTTTACATACAGAGCGTACAAGTACGCGGGTATTGTGAACTTGGGTTGTGCACACGCAGGTAAGGCTAAGAGAAACTGCGTACCAGAGATAATTGACTTTAAATGACTTTTCTCTCTTTCTTGAAGTTTGACATGAAGAGCAGAGGCATGAGACTTGCCAAGGAGGATAGTATGACAGTGGATGGAGCCATACTAACTGCAAATAGTCATGGTGACATTTTTTAGTGTAACACTCTCTCAAGGGGCTATGATCTCTACAAGAGTTTGGATCCTCCCGTTTACATTCAATTTTGTTTGAAAGTACAACTACTCTTATTATTTATGATAATTTGGTATTGGGTGTATTGCCCATTCCCATATTTTTATACTAGTGTATTAATGATAGACAACACATAAAGATAGCTTTTAATTTATTAAGAAAGCAATAAATGAATAATGAATCTAGTTTTTTGAAGGGAAAGGAAAAGAACCTATGATGCACTCTTTAAAAGATCTTCCAAGAATATTTAGTGAGTTGGAGTAGGAATAGGGCTAGCTAGCTCCATTCTTTGAAGAATCTTCCAAGAATGTTTAATGAGTTGGCTTAGGAAGAGGGCTAGCTAGCTCCAAGAAAGCATGTATATAGAACAGAGGTAAATACAAATGCAATAGAATTTTAGTTTTGGAAACTTGAATTCTACTTCACTATGAATCTCACCAACAATGAAAAGGTCACCATTCCTACATTTAAGATTTCCGGCATGGCACGTTTTATGTGGGAGAATGTCAAATGAATAATGCATTATAGAATACAAAAATACCATTGAAACATTGGAAAATGGTTTTGCAATGTTAAAAGATGTCTTATATCCTCCTAAGCATGAGTATCCACTTTACAAGTGATGGCAACAATTACGGCAATGAAAAAATTAGACCATATGATGAATTCTATCAACTCATGGTGAAGCTATCCATTATAGATTTAGAGAAGCAAAATGTATTAAAGTATGAATGTGGCCTTAGATCTTATCTTATACAAGGGATGGGGATATTTTATCTAAATAATATTGTGAATAAGCATATCATTCGTAAAATGAAAAGAAAAATTACAACGAAAGAAGGACAAATCTCGACAAATCTCTTGTGGAAAAATCTTAATTCCAAACCATTTAATAGTAATGTTTTATGAAAGTTCCTTTGTGTGATTTCCACAAGCCACCATTGCATGACCAAATACATTGTAAAGCATAAATAATATTTTTCATAGCAAAATCATATTCATAAAGTACTATGCCTAATGACACACTGATGTGAAAGTGTTTATGTAATAAAGTGATTCACTTTGATTCAGAAGCTCCCATATCTCTTATTCCTAGTTTCCTTTACTCATCTTGTAAACCCATCCCTTATTTATTTTACTCATCTTGGTTAACCCATCTATGACGGTGCAACCTAAAAAGAAATAAAGCTATCCAAAGCCAATCTTTCAAAATATCACTTACAATAGCCAAAAGGACTCGATTTCCACTATAACTACTTCATGCACAACCCTACAAGTTTGATTTATTCACCAGAAACCACACAAGAATGAAGACGTATTACACTTTGAAGAATGCAGCTAATTTTTATTTTTGATTTGCTGGTCTCTGAAATTCTCTGCTCAAATTCTAGTATGTGTCATTTTGTTAGACGTTGTATAATGAAGCCACAAATTCTCTGGATAGTGAATTTCTCATTGAAATCTGATGAAAAATTATTCAAGAAATTTAACTATGGGAGTGTTTAAATAATTTTTTTGATTGCAGAAATGGATTCAACTCCATCAGGAACCCTTGGGCACCCAAAATAAGTTCGATAAATGTAACCTAGATTTTCAAAATTTTACGCCAGATTTTCTCAAAATCATGCTGGAATTTCTATTTTTTTGGAGTGAAATTGCAGATGGTTTAGATTACATGGTTTTGTTATAATTATCGTCAAATCAATAAACCCTCATTGGCTACTTGACTTTGTAGACGACACCACTACTTTGGAGAGGCAACATGAATTCCTAAACTGGGCTCCATTGATGATGAAATCATACTCCTCGAAATAGAAAACAATATTATAACTAGCGATTGCACCAGATATTGCAAAGGAAATGATGTAAAGCATAAATTTGAGAAGAATCGTGACATATAGAAGATCATTGAATATAAAAAATAGTAAACAAAATGCCATTCAAAGCTAGAATATAAAGAGAAATCACTTAGATTATGCCAAATTTACAGATTCTATAACCTTTTCAACATAGATTCCCTCTCAAGCTTCAAAGATGCTATTTCAAGTTATAATATAAAATATTGATAAAAAATATGCTCTTTTTCAATATTGAACTATCTCACTCGATCAAAAGCTTGCAATATTTTACCACTTGCTCCTAAAGTGATTGGATTTGTCTTTGCTTGTCATTTCTGAACTTGTTTTAGGAATTTGGATTGGTTTGTGACACAGGAGGTTTATTCAAAGTTTTTTGCAAAAATGGCAAATTCAAAATTTGCCATTATATGAACTAGTTTAAAGCAAAGCTACGAAATAGATATATCAATAAAGCTAGTAATTGACATAACAACTTTACACTGTTTGATAGTCTTAAACTTGTTACTTCTCCAAATCTATCTGGAAGCTTCTCTAGACTATGACAAGCTTCCATATCAAGATTTTCTATAAAGGAGAGATTACAAAAACCATCGGGTAGTTATTTTAAACCTGTAAGACTAAAGGACATTGAGGAACCCAACAACTTCAACTGTGCAATGCTTTCAAGAATACTACTTAGTTTAGTACAACAAACTAGACAAAGTTTAACAAGGGATGTTAACTTTCCCAAGCCATAAGGGAGATATTTTAAGCTTTCACAGATGGATAAGTCCAATAACCTCAATGATGAAAGTTTCTCTAGATTGTTAGGAAGTGCTTCTAGACTTGTACACCCACCTAGATGGAGTTCTTGGAATGATGTAAGATTTTCCAGACTGCTAGGAAGCACAATTAGACTTTCACAAGAGCCCAAATGGAGTTCTTGGAGATAATTCAATGATCCAAAGTCATTTGGCAGATGCCTCAAACCAAAGAAGGATTCCATTCTCAATACTCTTAAAGATCAAAGCTTTGAAATTGATCCCGGTAACTCCTCTAGATATTGGAAACTTGAAAGGTATAGTTCCTACAAACTATTTACTAGATCACCTAGCTCTTGAGGCAATTTTTTCAATTGTGCAAACCTCAATCTTAGTACTCATAAATTTCTGGGTTGTCCAAGACAATTGGAAGAGATTTTGGAGTCATAGGGATTTATACACTTTCTTTCAAATTCGAACTTGATGTGTTTAAGACTGGAAGGAATCTGCAAATTATGCAATTAATTATATGTGATGATTGTATAAAAAGTAATAACACTGCACATGAGATAGAATTCTAGTTATTCCAAGTAAATTGAGATGGGAAAAAAACATCAGGATTACTATTTGAAGTGAACTTGTTTGAGTTACAATTGATAAATGCTCTAGTTTGTAACATAAATGTCTCAACTCCTTGAACTTCGACACATTGAAAGGGAGATGAGAAATTTCTTCTTGAAAAAAAATCAACTTTTCAAATATTTTCTTACATTGGCCATGCACCTCATGTAAGGCTCCAAGTCTAAGAACTCTCAGTGAACTGTACATTAAGTCTAGTTTGGAAGCATGTATTGATAATGGAGAGTGATCTTCACTCAACCATATCCCTTTGATCCTTCGAATGTCATAAATGTTATTTTTTAATATAACATAGTCAGTGTTGAATATTAAGATACCCATATTATGAAACAAAAATGTATATGAACTATATTTAAGTTACCCGATTGCATACCTCATCTTCCCTCTGACATAAAAAATCTTTTATTTTACTTGCATTGGTGAATCTCAATCCCTCTCTCTGTCACAATTTACTTGCGTCTTTAGGGTATTGTGGATATTGTAGTTCCCATGGTTTTCGTGGGTGCATTATGGCATCGTAAGTACACAAATCCATTTGGCTCTACATCTTAGTGTATGTTTATGTTAAGATTTTTTGAAATTTAGCCAATGCTTATTTGTCCACAAAGGTTGAGAAAAAATTACCATTAATAAAACTGAATTAAGAAATTTATTTTTAAGGGCCTATTAGATAAAAAGGTCTGTAACTATAACATACAATTTAATTTGAATTTAATTTAATTGTAATCCTTTGAAATATTTTTGAAATTTGACTTAGAAAGTGAAGGTGAACTTGTAACTTGCATAAATTTAAAGTTGAATTCAGCTGTAGATTCTGAAATATTTGAAAATTTTACGAAAATCTAATAGTTTAATAAATTTGAATAAGAAAATAAAGGTGAACTATTTAACTTTGCCATTTCCAAAATATTTTGAAATCATAAGCATAGAAATACTTTTAACATCCATATATACATTGCTATTCTAGTATAGTGGGTAGCATGAATACCAACTTGGAAAATTTTGAAGCGTTGATTTGAGTGCAACAAACGATAGAGGCTTCAATTATCAAAATTGTTGCTTCCTTAATTGAAGCCTCCATCCCTCCTTTCAATCCAGGTCATTCTTTAAGTTTTTTAACATGTTGGACAAATATATTCAATTCGTTCAATATAGACATACATGCATCTTGATTAGTACATAGTGTTTCGTATCGCTCCAAAATATCTGCCACTACCAAAAAACCTGTAGTAACCATGTGTTCCATTCCCATACCCTAGAGAAAACATCTAATAATTGTGGTCGTGTCACCTGGAAGAACATCTTGTTGTATATCGACCAATAAAATTAAGAGCATTTACAAGAGGTTTGAGTAAAGAAATGATGATGGTTTATGATATTGAATCTTTGGAATATATTTAATACTTAGAACCACATTAATTCCTTTAGAAAGCATCTCCTTTAATTTGATGAAGCTATTTGAAGCTGGCCAGTAATCTTTATTGGCCTTGGGCTTTGGTTGTTTATTTTCCCTCTTTTTCTCTTAGAACTAAAACAAAGGAAGAATAGTTTTTTAGATATATTGACATAAAAAATGACAATAACACTGTAATATAATAAAGAAAGTGTAATTAGTGCATTTATATAAATTAAGTGATACTATATAAATCTAGTACTATTGAAATTAAATTATGAATCAATAAAATTTTCTTTAAAAATTGATTAATGTTCAAAATTAAAATTTAATCTGATTCCTTATAATGAATCCTTATAATGAAGATGAGAAATAAGATACCTATTTGACGCATTCACATACATTACAAAACTTTGAAAACCCTATTCCTAAATGTCTATTACTTTAATTATGCCTTATATTTTCACTCTTGAACACTATGATCCTTGGTCATTTTGTTATTCACGTAGGGCCGTCCTATCCTTTTGGTGACCATAAATTCCATGTCGACTACATTTATATAATCAATATTTAAACACATAAATATCATAAACTTTCATAAACTCAACCCTAAAATATTTAAGATGACAAATATTTCATTCAATTACCACCATTTCACTGCGTTTATGGGGTATTGTAGATATTGTAGCTCTTGTGGTTTTCGTGGTTGCACTAAGGCGTCGTAAATACAAAAATGCATTTGGCCCTACATCTTAGTGTACATTTCTTTTAAGCTTGTTTGAAATTTAGCCAAAGCTTCTTTGTCCACATAGGTTAAGAAAAATCAACCATTAATAAAACAAGATTAAGTATTTTATTTTTACTGTTTTATTAGATAAAGGACCTAAAACAACAAAATACATTTTAAGTTGAATTTAATTTAATTGTAAAGAAGTTTAACAGTTTCATAAGTATGTTTCACTTCCAAAATATTAAACCATTTTATTCAATTGTAAAGAAATGTAATAGTTTAGGAAATCTGATTGAAAAAGTAAATCTAAATTTTTGTATTCAAGCTTCTGTGATCCATAATGAATTAAGAAAAGTCTTTTTATAGAAATCACATAAGAGAAATTTTTGGCCAACAAGTGTGGTTCATCATCAGGACCAGATGAAGTGGCAGACCATGCCAAAGGCTTAAATAGAGAGCAATGTAGAGACATAATTTCAAGTAACGACTATATTTGAACAATAATATTTAAATTATGATATTAATTTATTAATATATTAAAAACAAATATGTGATTTCTACCGAAAGACTTTGCTTAAAGCTAAATTGTTAAACTTTAGTTCTCTTTGATTTCCAAAATGGAATTGCATGGTCAATAATTTTAACATCTATATACACATTCAAAAATATTAAGCATGCTAATAATTTTAACATCCATATGCACCTTGTTATCCTAAAAAAATAAAGTGGTACCTTGAATACCAGACAGACACACCTCCTGATTGGCACAAAGTGTTTCATAGCACTCCAAAATATCTGCCACCAAAAGTAAACCTGTAGTAACCATGTGTGCCATTCCCATACCCTGGAGGAAAACTCGAATAATTGTGG
This sequence comes from Pinus tabuliformis, assembly GCA_031772625.1. NCBI lineage: Eukaryota > Viridiplantae > Streptophyta > Pinopsida > Pinales > Pinaceae > Pinus > Pinus tabuliformis. Next base: position 659,678,763 of record CM062810.1, on the reverse strand, counting down.
TCATGTCGCCTGGAAGAACATCTTTTTGTATAATAACAAATATAAGTAGGAGCATTTATAGGAGGTTTAAGTAAAGAAACGATGATGGTTTATTATCTTGGATCTTTGGAATATCTTTAATACTTACAATCACATTAATTTCTTTAGAAAGAAACTCCTTTTATTTAATGAAACTATTTGAAGCTAGTCAATAATATTTATCAGCCTTCAACTGTGACAGTTTATTTCCCCTCTTTTTCTCCTGGAATAAAACCAAAGGAAGAACTGTTCTTTTAACTATCTTGACCTAACAAAATGATAATAACATTGTAGTTTAATAAACACAGTGTAATAAAATGATATGAATGATCTGGTTATGTTCATTGTGTAACAGAGAAAGAGAAAGGAAACCAGAAGGCCAAATTCAGGTACTCTGAGAAAACCACGCCCACTTTTAATCTTCGTACATGCTGTCACCAAAGAGAGCACATGTTTCCGTTATATCTACAACGAAAAAACCTTCATATTAAGCCATCAAGAAATCATTCAACGAGAAGCAGTCGTTTGATTAACTTTTGAGCATGTTCATTATGCCTCCTAACTATTAACTATTAATCCAATGGCCTAAAAATCTTCAATCGTCTAACATTCCATCTCATGCTGCAGACTGGTACACAGTGGCAGCTAGGGGAGTTCTCAAAGGGGAATGCCTTACGATGTAATTATTTGATTGAAGTGAGAAATTGAAGTCGAAGTGTACTGGGAATATAATATAATATTCTCACATCAGTGCCAAATTTAGCAAAATGCTAAGGAGTTTTAATGGACATCATGTTCAAAATAAACGAGGCCTTGAACTAATTTTAAGTATATCAGTGTTATAACTAATAATAATTAAGAAGACATTGCAACTAAACAATAACAACTTTAGCCATAAATATTGGATATGCCAGAGAAAGAAGAAACAAGTATTTTAGTTATGTGTCCCTCTTTGACATTGAATTTCCATGCTCAACAAAAAAAACAAGAAAAAATACACAAATATAGATTCTAGGAAATCATTCACATTACGATCAAGAATTTAAGAGATAACAAGCGAATGTTTTAAGGAGATTCCAACTAGGCCAATATTCCAGGATATGTTCTACAACTTGTGGATTACCAAATTATATCACACCAGAGGTATACAAATCAAATTCTTCCTTTGAGTTTGATAGAAACTATATGAGAATTACATTATAGGTCTTTCATTATATATGAGAATTACATTATATTGTTATGGTTTGCAGGTAATTCTTAGCCATAATTATTATGGAGCAACTGCAGACATTTGGTTTCTTTCCCTTTGAAGATTCTAATCTTATCGACCAATATCGTAAGGTATATTACATGCTTTCAAAATTCATGGCTAGTCCAACAAATAATTTATGTGAAATGATCTTTGACTTGTCTAGGTTCTTTGAGAAGGAGGTATGTTTTCATATGTCCACTATTTTTTATTTGTTTCTTCGTTGAATGTCTCCAATTAGTGAAAATTTGAAGATATGACATATTTTAGATAATACACAATTTGTTAAAAAAATTAAATAACACTTTGTTTACTCAACAAAGTCTTAAGTAAATTAAGGAGGATTTACGATTATTTATGACATTTTATTCATTAGAAAAATTTCAATCTTGAGCAACTCGCTCAACCTAATTTATTTGATGTCAAAATAGTGCAATAGTGTCTTCCTAGTCTATAAATATTCTTATTTCTTAATATATTCAAACCATTAACCACAACTTTCGATTGAAGAATTATGGTAAAAATAAGAAGAGGTTTGGTTGTAGACCCTAGAGACAATGGAAAAAATAGATGATGTTGCTAAAAGTATGAGCTTCTTAGTAGAAAGAGTAAATCCTTGCAAGGTTGGTATACAATATATGTTGGTGTACAGTTTATGGATACATTATCCTCCACATTTTTATAAAATCTAAATGTGAAACAATATCAAGGCACATATATTTATTGATGAAACATAGAGATGTACAGTAAAACTAATTATAAGAATATTGATAAATATGTAAGAATGGAATATGTCACAATCACAAAAATATGAAAAGAATATGAAAAGAGAGAAAATTGGAGAAAAAATATTTTATTAAAAACAACCATTATATGTAATGACTTCAATTTTGGGACATCTCTTTCAGGTCCATTATTCTCTTCCTATTACCTTGTGTCTTCTTTAGGAACTTTAATTATAAACCTTCTTAGATGCAAACCAATCCTTCCCTTTAAAACATCATTCACCCATGCTTTAAAAATATAAACCCATAATGTTTAATGTACCATCGTGATTATAATATGCTATGAGCTAATAAAGAAAAGAGTTTTGTGTAGTTAACCAATAAATAATTTAATGAGAAATTGGAAAAAAGATTAAGTTGTTGATTTCATTGTGGGAAGAGTTTTCAAAAACACCAAAGTTCATTCTGTATTAAAAATGAAACATTACAATGTAATAAAACTCATACCATTCAAATTTAATCTTATTAAAAAAATAACACTAAAATTATAAATAAGTAAATTATTTTCAAATATCATAGAATTTTGGATATTAAATTTTAAATAAATAAATAAAAATATAAAATTATGTTTTACCATTTTTCAATCAAAATGTCCAAGCAAGTAAATAAGTGCTGTAAAATGTTATTAGTGAGATTAATTTTTTGAAATTTCATGTGAATATCTTTCGCATTGAATAGGCTGTTTAATAAATTCTTATTAAAAATGCTTTATTTATTTATAGATGTTATTTTTAGTAAAATTTTAAAGAGATTTCAAATTTCATTTATGTATATTATTTTTAGTGAAATTTGTAAAAACAAATTATTTAGTATTTTATTTATAAATGTTATTTTTAATAAATTTTATAAAGAAAAATACTTTTTCATATTAATGGTGAAAATCTTTTATAAACCAATAAACAAAAACATTTTTACATATTCATTTATAAATAATAATTATTATAAAATTCAAAATTCAAATGATGATAATAATGAAAATTTAAATTAAATATTTATAAACATAAAATTAATTTAATTAAATCCTTTAAATTAAAAATTTTATTTAAAATACCCGGATGCGGGTGTCATTACGTGCCATTAAGGCAAGCACTCGCCTCAACATCTGTGACAAGGCCGAGAGGACAGGTATGTACATTCCAGCGATGAAGACAGGATTTAATTCAATGCTCATGGCAAACGGTATTAAGTTGGTTCAGAACAAGGAGGACGGCGCATTCAAGCCAAGCGAGGCTGCTCTGGACTCGATGCGCTCAGGCAGGATGGAGCCATGCCCTCTGCCTACGGTGACTGCAAGGAATTTGTTATTTAGTGGGAATGCCCAGACTTGCAATGTACAGGGCAAGCCACTCGATGCTGGAAATTGGCAAGGGAATTCTCCGGAGTGCCGAATCAAGGTGGTTGAGCAGCGACTCAAAGCCCTTGCGTTAGGAGCTATGATGCGTAGCAGAGGTGTGCCTCGATGAGGCGGTAGATCAGGGACTCGAATTGCAAATGAAATGGAGGAGCCGCACCCAATCGCTCCCATGGCTGTTGTGCCCCCCTCGTCATCCAGTTCTGAGGAGGAGTTTCTGGTTTTGCAGGATACATACCAGACATTCCGCCTCAGAATTCCTAGAAGACTCATCCAGTCTGATGTAATTGTCAATTTCTCAGTTTATCTTTCGGAAGCGGCTCCTGAAGACCCCTCCTCGTCTTCCCCTGCCTCAGCAAGCATCCAGGGCAGCGATATACTCCTGGGGGACATGCATGGTAGGGTTTATCGTGCGCCCCGTCCCCTGGATGCCATAGAGCAGATTGTTCAGCCTCAGCAAGTTCTGGTTCAGGAGGACTCGGCCCAAGCCGAGTCAGTGCAAGAAATTCTGCCGACGTTCAATCGTGCTCAGGGCAGAGACGAGGGACATGACTCCATTCAACCGGGTTCGGATGGGCAACTTCAGATTGGTGATGAGTTCGTTATATGGCTCGATCCGTCCAGTCCGCAGCAGGGGAAGCCGCCAGCGTCGCCCAGCCACCCAACTTGAACCTACTTGGGTACTCTTCTCAAGGTTTTTTGCACAGTTGTTAATGTCTTTGTTGGTTCACATCTCGGTTATTTTCAGTCCTAGTTCTCATCCTTACCATGGATGCTTGTTTCTAGTCATTATAGTTAGCCCGTTAAAGGTTAGAGTCAATGAAGTAAAAAGGGTCTGTATTTTGTCTGTCCATGTTCAAAATGTCTGCTGTCCAAGGAACTCAAATGGACAAGTTTTTGTAACTCTGTCTCAGTGGATCGATAGTCTGTCCCAGTCGTTACTGTTAGAGGGCGGGCCACGGCCCCCTCGGATGATGTAAACCATGTAAATATTTTTCTTACCTTAATATAGAAGTAGACTTTACCTAAAAAAAAAATTATTTAAAATATTAATATTTTAATACATATACTTTCAGCATTTCAAACCATCAAAACTTACATCGAAAACCTTTAATACTTTCGAAATAGATGGTGAAAATGACCCTCACATATAACGACATATTTGTTAGGTAATGACTGAAAATGACTTAATGATATAACCTACACTCAACTTTTTAATTAAATTGAAGGCCATCACTCGCTATAAACAACTACTTCTTTATTCTTCCCAGCCTTCGCACCTGCGAGGTCCTCGCATACACATTGTATATACATCCAAGAAGGGAATAACTCGAAAACAAAATGGGGAGGTGTTGGCTAGGAACGACCTCTCTAAAAACCCTACAGTTGGGCCTCTCTACAAGTAGTATACTAACTACCTAACCAGTTGCCCCAATTTAAAAGGCTACATCATTAGACAAAACAACAATATTTAGCATGGTTGTTCTTCAAGGGACACATCACCAAACTGTAACAGATATTTACATAACCAAATCTTTTTCTTAAGAAAAAAAAGGTGTAGTGATGCTCCTGCATCAAAAGACAAAAGTAAAATTATTAATGGAGTCATGTTACTTGTATACGCTTCCTCAAGTTCTTGGAAGAAATACATTTTTTTATTTGTATGATATGTATTAACGTGTCATTTTTACATGAAATTAAATTTGGAACAGTGGGGAGTGGTCGCACCTACAAAGCTTTAATGCTTCTCGGTTCAGAGAAATTACTTTTAATGTGTATGAGGATAAAAATAACTTACTGGACAAGCCACGTGACAATCAGATTTCTATATTTTATCCCTTCTTTTATTCAACATAATGATAAGTGCCCACAACTTCTCCACCATCCCTTCATTGAATAAATCACAAGAGCTCACTATAAGGGTATTTGCATATTTTTTCCTAATGTTTTTAAAGACTTCACATTCTAAAACAAGATGTTTTTTGTTTCCACTTTTTTGGAAGTCTTGTTTCCACTTTTTTGGAAGTGCAAAAAGTACATACTCTTTCTTCCCAATTTTTTTTTGGTGTTTTCTTAGGTCTAGTTTCGCAACAAAGTTGGTGAGAGTTAGTTCTTAACTGGGCAATGAGAATTTTGGCTCTCTATGATATATTGGCCCATATGTATGCTTTTTGATGATGATTGCAAGTGGGATTGAACTCTTCAATATAATACTTTTTCTTTCTCCCTATCCCTTTATCCCAAATACGCTTGTGGAACTTATCAATAACAAAAAATTTTATCTCTTTACCATTCGTGGGACACATGTTCAGGTAAATATCCCATTTACTAAACCATTTGATATTTTTCCACATCCAAGTCTTCTTTCTTTTGCACAAAATGTCATTGAAGACAATCTTAGGCCATTTGTCCTCTACCATTTTCTCTGCTCTTTTTAAATATTTGATGAGCGACACCATATCAAGTGCTTCAATAGTGACAACACCCATTTCACTCAGCATGATATCATAGATTAGAGCACTCATGTAAATTAAAGGAGTTGTCTTTAGTGTGACTTTTTGGACTTTTTAGTGCCAAAATCCTGTGGGAAAATTTGAGGTGAAATCTTGATTTGTGTTATTTAAATTGGTTTTTTTGACTATATATATGGATTCAACACCCTGAAAAACCCCTAGGGCACTTCGATGGTACATGGGTTAACCATCAAACTTGTGATTTCAATAAATTCCTCCCGGATTTTAGAGAAATTAGATTGGAAAAACCTATCGGAAAAGCTTCCAAAAAGTCTCACTAAAGACAACTTGTAAATTAAATGGCTATAAACATTGGTAGACATCAACTTTATGATACATTTCACATTATTAAAATTTATTTTTTCATAAAAAGTAACTAAATTATAACTTCATTAATTATTATTATAAAAAAAATAATATATAAGTTAAACATATATGCATTTTAAAAAGTATGGAACAAGATTCTTAATCATGGAGATTTATTCTCATTTTACCATGAAGATTCTTAATCTATAAATTAGGCTTTCTTACAATACTATAGCCCAATACTATGACTTATCAATACCACATCCCCAAAAAATCATAATTAATCAATTTAATTAAAAGGGAAAGAAAGCAAAATTGCTTAGATAAATCTCAATATTTGATTTGTGTATACTATTATGAATATTTTAAAATATTTTGCGGAGGTTAAATCCTCATCATCTATTTAATAATGATTGATAATTAAATTAAAATTATGGAATCCCTTCAGAATAGACACCTATAATGTAAATATTATTTCTTTAAACACGTTTCAATTAAATTTTATTAATAATTCATTAAAAAATGATATACTTTAATTGTTTTATATTTTATTATTATTTGTATTAACCTTTGATAATAGATTTTTAAAAAATTTATAATTATGAAAACTACATGAGATTCTAACAAATTTCCACTGTATTTTATATAAAATTCACAAAACTTCAAATAATTAAGTTAAATTATTTAAAAAATAAACTCTCTCTTCATCAGCTTTAATAAAATAAACACTTTGAAAAAATCGATCATCTTAAGATATCGTTAGGTGATCATTGTGAAGGACTTTGTTTAGATTACAAAGGTTTATTCTTTATTTTCGAAACATCTATTTAGTAAACCAACCCTTAATTGAGAGAGTGTGGCAACTATGGTGTGTCACCATATTGCGCTTCTAAAATTTGAAGTTAAGAAAAGGCACTATCTTTGGAAGAAAAGTATTAAAGAATATCTTTCGTATTTATTTTTAGAATATTTATTTATTTAACTAAATTTTAATTGCGAGTGTTGTGGCAACTAAACAATTATGTGGCTTTTTTAAAATTGGAGTTAAAAAAGGCAGTATCTTTGGCTCAAAACTATTAAATAATATTTTAGAATCGTTGAATAAAATTAATGGAAATATATGCGAGATGTTTTTTGGAAAGGTCGTTGATCAAAGATATGGAAATATATGGTATAGATATTTTGTTGGGAAAGAGGGTTGATGAAAGATATGGAAGGTGGATGGTTAAAGATATGTTGTTTAGGGTTAAAGAAGTTTTATATTTGAGAAAAATAAATGAAATGGGAATCAAGAAGTGATTAAATTGAATTTTACGAAATGTATGAAAAGTTATAAATATTATTATGAAATGATATTTTAATGTTTACGAAAATTAAAAATATTTTATGGGATTATTAGTTTTTTGTTTTTCGTTTTTTGTAATTTAATTTTCTTTTATTCAAATTGATAATGAGTTGGTCTAACTTTCCAACAATCTCCTCACTGAAAAGATAATGTCAAGAAATTGATGCTAACATATTCCCATAACTTTCTCTGATGTCTTTGAATGCATCACATTCCAAATTGAAATGTTTTTCTAATTTCACTATCCGAGATGTGCAAAATGTACAAACCAGTTCTTCCCAAGCTTCTTTTGGCCTTTTCCACCATCCTATTTCACACCGAATTGATGCAAGTTGGTTCTTAATTGAGTAATAAAAACCTTTTCCCTCCACAGAATGCTAGCTCCAATGAACTCTTTTTGTTGTAGATCACATGTAGGGTTGAATTCCTCAGTAGTACTTCTTCTTTCTACCCAACTCTTTTCCCCATCCCTGTTTACAAAACTTCTCCATAACAAAATTCTTTAGCTCCTTGCTATTTGTGGGACATGCATTGAGGTAGATATTTCATTTTTGCATCTATGTGTAGTTTTGTTTCATCCATGTTTTCTTTCTTTCACTCATGCCTTAATTGAAAATAACATTAGGCCATCTACCTACTCCCATTTTCTCAATTTTGTTTAGATATCTTATGAGCCGCACCATAGAAATTGCTTCGATGGAAGTTGCTCCTGTTTCTCTCAATATTATCTCATAAGGTACTTAACTTTTTTATTTTGAACTTGCTCATGATCAAGCATTTTTGGATTTTCTCAATTTGTTTCCATTTGTTTCCATTATGCTTAATAGTAGTCTAGATTTATTTTAACTTTGAATCTACCAAGAGTTTAGAGGGATCAAATTTTTTGAGTTATTATTAATTATTAATTATAAATATAATTATTAATTTTAGGAGTTGTCTTTAGTGTGACTTTTTGGACTTTCCAGTGCCAGAATTCGGCGGAATTGAGGTGAAATATTGATTTGTGTTATTTAAACTGGTTTTTTTATTGTTTATATGGATTCAACACCCTAAAAAACCCCTAGGGCACTTCTATTATGTAGGGGTTACCCATCAAAATTGCAATTTCAATAAATTCCTATCTGTTTTTAGAGAAATTACACTGGAAAAACCCATCGGAAAAGCTTCCAAAAAGTTTCACTAAAGACAACTCGTTAATTTTATGTATTTTATTTTATTTTGACAAAGTCAAATGTTAAACATTACAACATCTCTACCATACCGGGATCAAATGTTACATAGGAGTTAAGTTTACTTATGAACCTGTTGACGGGTCAAAATGTACTGCCAACAACTAAGGGGTCTCCCCAGTGTGAGGTCCCAATTAGACCTCACACCATTTGGGATAGGAGCCCCATCTAGTATGTGGGCCTGACTACCACCATGATTGTTTCTGCTCTTGGTTATCGAATGAGAGGGTGTCAGATTGGGACAAGAATGAAATGCCCAGGCAGTGAAACAAAATCAGCCCAAGATTGACAAATTGCAGAAAGAGACACAAACAACTCTCAACAACAATAACAAGAGATATATTATGAAATGGATTAGTGAGCTAAAACCTCATCAGACATAATAAATAGGAACATGCCAAAAGTCAATTGCAAATTAGTTCACAATAGGTCACCGACATGGCAAGGAACAAGGAAAGAAAGATTCAAAAGTGAAACATACATGCAGCCACTATGTATTAGTACATAACATCTTGCGTATATGAAAGCACACATACAAATATGGTGAGGTACCAAATAGCTAATACAACCACCATGAGTAAGCATGGAAATCAGTGCCAAAGATAAAAGAAAACATCTTATTACTATTGCTGCAAATTCAAGTACATATAATGCAATTGGTCAATACCCAATAGTGAAACATGGGCTATTCATACCATTGCCCGGTACCAAAACCCTAGACCCAATGCAAATCCACTCTACTAGCTACCAAGAGCTCGGTGGCTCTAGCTCTCAAGCATAAATCAACTATCTATATGCCTCCACTCAACTGCTAAAATTCCATGTAAAGGAGGCCCGAGAGAACATTTATAGAGATGAGGTGACTGCTCACCTACCGTGACCCTTGGCCTCCTTTATGACCTTTGGTCTACCCTCATGACTCTTGAGATTACCCACTTCTTCCTCATACCACAATGGTTATTACAGGCCCGGATTAGACCTAACATAGTGGCTTATATAATGATGGGTGATATTTACATCATGATGAAAGAGATAGGAAGAAACATGTGGAGGGTTATTAGAAACCCTAGAATGCTTGATGCCCAAATCTCGCAACGATGCAGATGCTTGGTCCTGAAATCGATTCTTGCCACTCTACCTCACTTGCCTTCATCTATCTTCAAGTGATGTGCCTTTGAGTTTATTTAAAGGTTATTGGAACTTGGAAGGGACCACCTGGCTTACTAAAGGAAATCCTAGTTATGCAAGCTCCATGAGAAACTCTAAAACTTTTGTGTAGACCAACATTTGTTCCTTCCTTCTACCTGCAGGCAAATAAAATTAATCAGACATAATTTCAAACAAAGAATGATAATGGAATTACAACCAACTAATTTGAAAGAATGACATTAATAAACAATTAATCTAGACCCCTGTGTGGTCAATTTTTGTGCCACAGTATTATCAATGCATGTGGCCTTGGAGGGTCCTCTTGGACTTCCTCAAATGTATTCTCATTTATGAGTTTCTGTCCTCCATGAGACAAGTGTTGAATTCGATCTCATTGTTCTACCTCGCACAACCATCTTCAATTCAAGGGGATGCACTAATATAGCTTTCTTTAGGAGATCCATAGAGGAGTAGCCCACTTTTTTGTGCCAGAATTCCTTCTTTTAAAACATTCCTTCATGAGTTTGATGATGCCCCTTTTACGTTATTGTACTTCCTTTTCACCACTTTGATCGAGCAACCATATACATAACAATCACCTTCTTCCATATTTTAATCCTTTGACATGCCCCTTTTGAATATCATTTTCGAATGTTGTGACATGTGTTGGGGCATTGTATGGTCCTACCTTCTTTCTGTGTTATCCATTGTGGTTCCTATTGCATGGTATTGCACACAAAATTCAATGCAAGCCTCCCCTTTGTCATATCGTGAGCCACCCCAAGTTTTCCCTCAAGTTTGTATCATTTTTTCAATCATCTAAACAATATGATAGATCTGGCAATGTAGTGTGATTGCATAGACAAAGGACCTTTCAAAAAGACAATTGTATCGATGTAGTGACCCATGAAATGGTTTAGCGACTTACGAGAGGTCGCATAGTTGCACTCTAGGAAATTCGCATCTCTAGTTGCTTTCAGTGAGGCATAAGACCGCGACCTTGCGACCTATGTGGTAGAGCAGCTTACTGAAGGTCACATGGTCACAACTGATGGCTATTTGCACTTCTGGTGAGCTCACCTAAGGAGTTGTAATGTTACTCAACAACTTGGTAGAAAGTGTGACCCCCCTGGAGGTCACCAGGTCGCAAAACAACAAAATTCGCATCGCAGTCTAGGTTGCATGTCTTGGATGCCCACTTGCGGTCTTTGAGTGTGATTCAACGACCATTAGTCACAAAGTCGTATCTAGAGTGAGGTTGCACTTCTGGTTTCTTCCCTCAGGGTGCGAAGTCTGACTTAGTGACTAGTGAGAGAAAAACACTTCACTTCTGAGTTTGATTTAATGATCCTGATCCCAAAAGACAGCCTAAGATGGAGCATGTGATTCCACCCTTGTGCAGCCAGGATCCTGCCAACAACTTCGGGAACATCGAAAGAGTGTTGAAACTTGACTTCTTGCTCCCTCATGGATCTCACATTCATTTATCTCCTTTTTTTGAGTAATTTGGCGTGGTTGCAACCTTCACATCCCTTGATCTTGTCATGTTTGTCATGCTATGGATTTACTGGAGGCCTGTGTTGTATGGGCATGGGAAAATACTCGTGCAAGCGATTTTGTCATAGTTTTGAGAACACTTTGCCAAACCTTGTCTGTGTTTCATCCATATCTAGAAGCATTATTAATGGGTAGTTCATCCCATCCCCTCCATGGCTTAGTATCCTTTGACGAGAATGTGACTTCGGACTTTGCGTGGGCATCTCTATAATGCTAAGGTGTCATGAGAATTGTTTAATTCACTGTCATTTTGTGTACAGTGGCATGGCATGCATCCTATTGACCCTTCTCATGCCCGATGATGGCACCATCACGTTGCCTTCCCACATTGATATGTCAAGTATATTGACCGACCCAATATTTATTTCTTTAAGTTTTTGTGGCCCCTTCTCAGATCGTCAAAGGAAAACCGATGGGAGTGTGTCAACGATCGTGTTTGAAACGAATTGCATTTGCTTTTAAAGTGAGTTGGATGTTCATGGAATAACATTGTCTCTTTGGTGTTTGTCACGCTACCTTTTCTTGTCTCTTTTTTCCTTAGCAGGCCATCATATCATATGCATTTAACTCATGAATGATATCTCAGAGAGTGGCAGCATGACAATATCATGACTTACGATGGTGTGATATCCGTGTTTACGAAGGTTTTCGTGAGCAAACTCCGATAACATATTCACCACACATATAGTATTGGTAATATGGCCAATGGATCACGGCTTAATCATATCACATGTTTCAAGCAAGAACTTCATTAATGCTTTCTTTAGTTTGGAATGACACTCCTTTTCTTTTGTTCCATGAGAGAGTATTCAATGCCATAATCTCCAATATTGCATTTCTCATTAAGCCATTGCTTGGTTCATATGGTATATTAAAGTCGTCCTCTTTACATAATTTTAGTGGTGTCGCGCTAAGAGGTATCTTCAACTGATTCCCTGAAAAGAGGATGTAATGAAAATATGTTAGCTTACACTATTGACACTTTAATATTTAAGAGCATGAAAAGTAACTATTTCAGTATGAAAAAATGAAAGCGAACAAACAATACTAAAAATAAGTTAATCCAGGAGCATGAACCATAAATGATCCAATTTAAGGTGTTATGGTTTCCATGGGTTGAGCTAGTCAAGATTCAATTGGGAGATCTACCTAAACATGGACGCAAAATTTTAGAAGCATTTGTGTCTCTGCATTTGTAAGGTGAGGGTCGATCCACGATGAGATTGGGTCCTTGGTCGTGATGACATAGGGTTCTAAAGATGCACGATAGCAGGAAGAAGCCTCATAAACCCTAGAGGGTGGGGATTATTTCAAAGCATGGTTGGACCTTCAATCACATGCCTCTAGGGTTGCAAATATGCTAAGGGAAAGTCATGACCCTCACAAACCCTAATGCACATGTTGAAGTGAAGGATCCGTCGAGATCCTAGGGAGAATATTATGAAATGAATCTCACCATGGTGCCAATGAGAATGTAACCCTAGTAGCATGTGAATTGGTAACAATAGGGAGGGGATCACTCCTTTGACGATCTAGGGTTTCTCTCAAACCCTAATATTGTCAATCGAAAGGAAAACTGATTTGAATGTTTTCTTGTTCAAATATGGGACATCTACCGGTCATGATGCATATAATGCAAAGGTGTGTTTTAAAATCATGAGAGACTCTTAACGCATCAATGAAGCCATTACCCTTCGAAACCATGATGTGATCCTAAGGCCTATATCTGAGATAAAACATGATGCATGAATGCAACGCATGAAACGTGAGTGGGCGCACCAAAGGGGGTGGATAGGAAAGGTCGCAGGAGAGAAACTGGTTGGGGATCTTATCAAAACCCTAGTAACTTGGGGTGAGTGGTGGGGTACCCAAAATTTAGAATATGCCCAAAAATTAGGGTGGTGTTGTAGCAGCTAAAACAATTGGCGAACCACTAGTGGAATCCAGTATCTTTGTCAACATCCCTATAGTAGTCTAAGCATGAATAATGATGCAAGGGAATATTGAACAGATTCCATGGGCACCTCTTGCGTTTCCTCGACCTTTGCATATATGCCTTCCCTTCATGTATCAGCTAGGTCTTGCCAGTCAATAAACAACCAATTAAAATTCATACATGTCAGCAAATGATGATGATGCGAAGAACGTGGCAGAGGGCTTATTGTATTAAGAATTTTTAAAAGCAATTTTATAGTGTTGCTCCACTGCTAGCGAGCCTGGACAGTACCCCGGTGGAGTCACTCCAAGAAATCACAAATGTTTCTCCTTTTCCAGCAAATCTGGTCACTGCCCCAACGGAGTCGTTGCATTACCTCTCTGTGTAGGAAGCCTTTAGCGGTCCTTTACCATTTATTTGGTTTCATTTCCTTTTACGTTTGAATTTGCACTTATTACTAGGCATTCATTGCGCCAGGGCAGATAAGAGATCCCATCTTATCTTACGAGAAAGAGAGGTTGTTTCTTGTTTGACAGAAACTAAGAGATATCCTAATTTAGGTTTTCCCTTATTCCAAGATTCCACATCTCATTTCTAGTTAGAAAGTGAACAACAAACACAAGTCATTGAAACAATCAAGACCACGTTGAGCACGTGTTTCAGGTGATGGGTATAGGTCATTTAAACTGATTACGGTTCCCCATGAGCAATATGTTCTTAAATAAATTAGATGCGTAGGAGAAATATCCACGATGCAACTTTGATGATCGGTTCCAAGAGAGGCTACCCATTAATGTAACCATCACAACTTCACACCATCATTAGGGCTAGGGATTTAGTTCTAGGGTTAGGTGACCAAGAATTTTCTCATAGGGTTTCAAACATGTGTGAAGAGGTCAAAGCAAACACTTTAAGATTTGAGCATGTGAAAAAGGGTGTGAGGAAGCCAATCATAGTAACAAGGTTTTAAGGCTTCGGGTTTGGAAGACGCATGTAGTGGCATGCACCATAGAGGAATATGCCAGGTTAGGTCAAAGACGAGTGTTCTGTCAAGGGAGAAGGAAGGTGCATGATGTAATGCAGCAGACATGGATAATGATGCAATGTAATGTTATGTGCATAAGAGATTAGCTAACTGCAATTAAATGATCAATGCAATGCATATGCAGATATTTCGTAGATGCCATGCAATGATAAACACATGCAAGGACATAAGTGTAAAATAAACATGCAGGGAACTAACTTTCTACTGGAAAGTGAAACATGACAAATTCAAATCAAAAAGATAATTCTAATCGACAAACTAATAATAAAAAACTAATACCTAACTAGTCTAAAACCCTAAATCCTAATTTAACCAAAGCATAGGTCGGGTTATGTGCAATCAAACTTCCAATGCAGCCACCACAACAGCTCCCAACCTGCAAAAATAAAGATGACAACAATTAGAATCTGTGAAAAATGTTGTGAAAATGATAAAATTCTTACCTGTAGAGCATGCATAACAGAAAGAAAACCTCGTCTACTTATAGGGAAATGTGCAAGAAAATAACTTTCAATGAAAATCACAACTCGATCCTGGTAGACGAAATCACTAGCGTGCAATTTATAGTCATCCAGCCATGAAACACATTCGTTCATGCTTAACCCTAAATCAAATGCAAGTAGAGTAAGATGTTGTCAGCTAGCAAAGGAATTCACCAAACTAATTCGATCAGCAACCCCATCATTATGTAGAGGATGATCAAATTGGTAATTCCGAAAAGAGGGGCTTCCTTCGGGTGTAACTGAGATCCATGAGGGTTGAAACATAGAAACCCTAATTTCAGAACCCCTATAATGAAATTTTTCATAGACTTTGTCAAGCGCGTGAGGACCTAAAATCACCATCATCAGAAGCTGAAATGCCTCATCATCCTGACCGATCTCTGAACCTTCAAATGACATGCCATCAAACATCGCTATCTTCGCAAGTTTTGTAGGTGGATGTATATAGTTATCATTGGTTGTGATTGGATAATCAACAGTGAAAATATTGGGGATTAGATCCGATGTATGAATATTAATAGATGGGCAGCTCGACAGATCAGATTATTTAGATTTCGAAGAATGAAATGAATCAACCAAAAGAGTCTCAGGCAGAGGGGGGGTTAGAAGATGGGTGCCTTCCCATATAGGAGGTTGTAAGATATCATCTAATTGTGTACGTTGACAGAATGTAGTGGCCGGGAAACAATAAAAAAGATTTGAGACAATGGCCAGGGCACTCCCTTCAGCAAACAAATTAGGGTATAGAGGTTGAAACAGATCAGTTGAAAGGTGATGGAAATATTTTCTCAGAGAGATATCACTCGAATCAGAGGATTTCCAAGATGCGATCGCATCCACCAAGATGAGGTTGAGAGGAGCATGATGTGTATAAACCCTAATTCGACTTGGTTCAGGGGTCTCATCATGAATGTGAGAACCTAACATAACCATCAGCGAAAGCTGAAGTGCCTCAATTTCTTGATGAGTCCCTAAACGTTCAAAAGGTGGGTCATCAAATTCTGGTGTCTTCGTAGGATCAACAGACGTATACTTAGGATAATCACCAGAGGTGTGAGTGAATGTATGTTTGGTATAATGAGAATAAATGCAACCACCAGTTCAAGCAAGTTTGGTATCTGGCACATAATTCTCTTCTTGGATTGATAGTAAAGAGGGATTAATGACAGAACCAAATTGAGTTGGGCGAGATACAAGGCCCTCTTCTTCACTTTTTTAAACACTGCGGGTTGAAAATATCAGGCATAAGAGATTCAAGGTCCGCCTCCCTTAACTGGAAAACATCGCCCCCATGCACATGAATGCAGTCCACACGAGCAAGGCAAAGGTGTGCATGATCTGAATGAACCACTGATGTAGTAGACCCATGGACTAAATCGGGATAGAATGGATGCACAGGGTCAAATGAAGGGGCACCAATCGGACCAAGACTCACATCCTTCTCATTTATGTTTACCAAAGGGGAAGATGGATTTGCAGACATGATGTGTTCCGTGGATTTATTGGGACAATCAACTTTACCCGAGACAAGATCAAGGGCATCATGGGTAGGCAAATGAGATTTGGGAATATATTGAGAAATATGATGAATGAACTGGATCTCGGTTCCATGAATAGGAAGAGATGTTATATAATTTTCAGATTCAATATCAAAAGAATGTACGAGGGATTTAGAGTCGAGATCATTAGATTCATTTCCAAAACAATGGCTTCCATCGTCTGAACCATTTACAGCCAAACTATGGCCAAAATATTAGTATGTAACAAGTCAAAAGGATAATGAAAAATTTCACAAGAAGAAATATCCTCCTCGCAAGCTTGAGGTTGTTCCAGATTCTGAGAGAGACAAACCAAAATTACAAGTAGAATCTGGACACTTTGTAATCTGAAGATTATGATGATACTCATGTGAAACAGGACTTGTTTCTAATTGAAAATGTTGTAAAGAAACTAGAACCAATCGTTGCAAATTTATATTCAAATACACATAGTCGACATCACTTTCAGGAAATTCAAAAAAAAGATGCGCAAATTTGAAAGAAAAATCCTCTAAAGATTCTTTAGGTTTCATCCTAAGCTCATTTATCCTCTTTAACACATCTTGAAAATCGTACCTGTCAAATTCTTGTTGGAGCTTACTAATGAGTTTCTCAAACGAACGAATGGACGCTACTAGCAACATGTGGTAGCATTGCTTGGCGCGACCTTCAAGGGTGAGGGAGAAGAAGACACAAGCAAACTCTTCATCTTCGATCTCAAAATATTCAAAAAACTTGAAGAAATGATAAATGTGCTCGATTATGGGTGTTCCATCCTCACCATCAAACTTTAAATCAGACAAGTGATGGATCTGCTCCTAGGGGATTGAAAATCGAAAAATAGACAAACCAGATAAACACCCCGGGAGAAAAATTATGGTCGGAGCCATGAACAAATATGAGATTAAACTACAGGCTCCAAGGGCTCATCTTGTCATCTGGCCCTCCTTCTAGCACCAATTTGTTAACGGGTTGAAATGTACCACCAACAACTAAGGGGTCTCCCTGGTGTGAGGTCCCAATTAGACCTCACACCGTTTGGGATAGGAGCCCCATCTGGTATGTGGGCCCGACTACCACCATGAATGTTTCTACTCTTGGTTATCGAATGAGAGGGTGTCAGAGTGGGACAATAATGAAATGCCCAGGCAGTGAAACAAAATTAGCCCAAGATTGACAAATTGCAGAAAGAGACACAAATAGGTCTCAACAAAAATAACAAGAGATATACTATGAAAGGGATTAGTGAGCTAAAACCTCATCAGACATAATAAATAGAAACATGCCAGAGTCAATTGTAAAGTAGTTCACAATAGGTCACCGACATGGCAAGGAACAAGGAAACACATATTCAGAAGCGAAACATACATGAAGGCACTATGTATTAGTACATAACATCTTGCATATATGAAAGCACACATACCAATATGGTGAGGTACCAGACATCTAGTACAACCACCATGAGTAAGCATGGGAATCAATGCCAAAGATAAAAGAAAACATCTTATAACTATTGTTGCAACTTCAAATACATATCATGGAAGTGGTAAATACCCAAAAGTGAAACATGGTTTGTTCATACCATTACTGGTGCCAAAACCCTAGACACACTGCAAATACACTCTACTAGCTACCAAGAGTTGAGTGGCTCTAGCTCTCAAGCATAAATCAACTATCTATCTTCGCCTCCACTCAAGTGCTAAAAGTCCATGTAAAGGATGCCTGAGAGAAAATTTATAGAGATGAGGTGACTGCTCACCTACCGTGACCCTTGGCCTCCCTTATGACCTTTCGGCTACCCTCATGACTCTTGAGATCACCCACTTCTTCCTCGGGACACAATGATTATTAGATGCTCAGATCAGACCTAACATAGTGGAGGATATAATGGTGGGTGATATATACATCATGATGAAAGAGATAGAAAGAAAGATGTGGAGGGTTATTGGAAACCCTAGAATTATTGATGCCCAAATATCACAACGATGTGGATGCTTGGTCCTGAAATCGAATTTTTTTCTTGCCACTATGCCTCACTTGCCTTCATCTATCTTTTGGCGATGTGCCTTTTAGTTTATTGAAAGGTTATTGGAACTTGGAAGGGACCACCTAACTTACTGAAGGAAAACCTAGTTACGCAAGCTCCATGAGAAACCCTAATCCTTTTGCGTAGACCAACATTTGTTTCGTTCCTGCTACCTATAGGCAAATAACATTAATCAGACATATTTCAAACAAAGAATGATAATGGAATTACAACCAACTAATTTGAAAGAATGACATTAATAAATAATTAATCTAGACCACTGTGTGGTCAATTTTTATGCCACAATATTATAAATTCATTTGGGCTCAGAGGGTCCTCTTGGACTTCCTCAAATGTATTCTAATTTATTAGTTTCTCTCCTGCATGATACAAGTGTTGAATTCGATCTCATTTTTCTACCTCGCACAACCATCTTCAATTCAAGGGGATGCACTAATATAGCTTTCTTTAGGAGATCCATAGAGGAGTAGCCCACTTTTCTGTACCGGAATTCCTTCTTTTAAAATATTCCTTCATGAGTTTGATGATGCCCCTTTTACATTCTTGTACTTCCTTTTCACTGCTTTGATCGAGCAACCATATACATAACAATCACCTTCTTCCATATTTTAATCCTTTGGCATGCCCCTTTTGAATATCATTTCCAATGATTGTGACAATGTGTTCAGGAATTGTATGGTCCTACCTTCTTTCTGTGTTATCCACTGTGGTTCTTATTACATGGTATTGCACATAAAATTCGATGCAAGCCTCTCCTTTGTCGTATCGTGAGCCACCCCAAGTTTTCTCTCAAGTTTTTATCATTTTTTCAATCGTCTAAACAATATGATAGATATGGCGATGTAGTGTGATTGCACGGACAAAGGACCTTTCAAAAAGACAATCGTATCGATGTATTGACCCATGAAATGGGTTTACGACTTACAAAAGGTAGCATAGTCGCACTCTAGAAAATTCTCATCTCTGGATGCTTTCACTTAGGCATAAAAATGCGACCTCGCAACCTATTTGGGAGCGCGACTTACTGAAGGTCGCATGGTCGCAGTTGATGGCTAGTCACACTTCTAGTGAGCTCGCCTGAGGAGTTTTAATGTGACTCAACGACTTGGTAGAAAGTTTGACCCCCTGGAGGTCGCCAGGTTGCAACACAACTCAAGTCGCATCGCAGTATAGGTTGCACCTATTGGATGCCCACTTGAGGTCTTT
Organism: Pinus tabuliformis; assembly: GCA_031772625.1. Lineage (NCBI taxonomy): Eukaryota > Viridiplantae > Streptophyta > Pinopsida > Pinales > Pinaceae > Pinus > Pinus tabuliformis. Next base: position 659,658,986 of record CM062810.1, on the reverse strand, counting down.
GAGTGCGATTCAATGACCATTAGTCATATAGTCGCATCTGGAGTGAGGTCGCACTTCTGGTTGCTTCCATCAGGGTGCAAAGTCCAACTTAGCGACTAGTGAGAGGAAACCACTTCACTTCTGAGTTTGGTTTAACGATCCTAATCCCGAAAGACAGCCTAAGATGGAGCTTGTGATTCCACCCTTGTGTAGCCAGGATCCTGCCAGCAACTTTAGGAACGCCGAAAGAGTGTTGAAAATTTTCTTCTTGCTCCCTCATGGATCTCACACACAGTGAGCTCCTTTTACTGAGTGATTTGGCATGGTTGCATTCTTGACATCCCTTGATCTTGTCATGTCACGACTTTACTGGAGGCATGTGTTGTATGGGCATGGGAAATGACTCATGTGAGAGGTTTTTTCATAGTTATGAGAACCCTTTGCCAAGCCTTATCTGTGTTTCATCAAGATCTAGAAGCATTGTTAATGGTCAATTCATCTCATCCCCTCCACGGCTTAGTATCCTTCGACGAGAATGTGACTTTGGCCTCTGCGTGGGTATCTCTATAACGCTCAGGTGCTATGAGATTTATTTAATTCACTATTGTTTTGTGTATAGTGGCATGGAATGTGTCCTCTTGACCCTTCTCATGCTCAGTGATGGTGCCATCACATTTCCTTCCCACATTGATATGTCGAGTATATTAGCCAACCCAATGTTATTTAATTTTTGGTGGTCCCTTCTTAGATCGTTGAAGGAAAACTAGTGGGAGTGTGTCAACAATCGTGTTTGAAATGAATTACAGTTACTTTCAAAGTGATTTGGATGTTCATGGAATAACGTTGTTTCTTTGGTGTTAGTTACGCTACCTTTTCTTGTCTCCTTTTGCTTTAGTAGGCCATCATATCGTAAGCTTTTAACTCATGAATGATATCTCAAAGAGTGGCAGCATGACAATATCATGACCTATGATGGTGTGATATCCGAGTTTACGAAGGTTGTCATGAGCAAACCCTGATAACATATTCACCACACATATAGGCACACTTCATTTTCCCCCTCCATGTGTTATAACCCCCATGCATCTCACTTGAATCAATGCAAGGTCACACACTTTCTTAAGCCCAAATTTATCATACTTATCTCTATGCGCTATCACTATCAAGGCATTACATTACCACCCATTTCTGGGACTCCTACTCCAAATGGTCTAAGGTATAGTTGGGACTTCTTACCGGGAGATCCCCTAAATGTTGGCAGGTCCAACACTGTCAATATTTCTGGCCCTAGGAGGGACAAATGACAAGATAAGCCCTTGAAGTTTGTTTTGAATTTATGCACATCATCCATGACATATATCACAATCACAACCCCAACACGAATTTTTCACATTGTTGATTTCGATGTGTCGGTGGATGTTATAGATAACTTGTAAAGATACAAATTTGATGGTGAAAAGGGAACACCCCTGTTAATTCATGAAATTACCTTTTGGGGCTTCTACGACAGGAATGTTGTCCCCTTGGGTGAGATCGTTTTTGGGTTGTTCGCTTTCACGTTTGAAGGGTGCGTCAATCAATGGTCTCACACATTGCTCGTAGCCTCTATATACTCTTTTGATCACATGTTTAGAGAATTATGTCATGCTTTCATTATTTATGACCGTAAAGAACTTAATAAAAAAAATTAAAATTGCAAAAATCACCTGATGAATCTCTTGAGCATTTTCACGATCATTTTCTTCATTACTATTATGAATTTCCTGAAGATGAAGTTGAATGGAAATTTTTGGAGGAAATATTTCAGTATCTTGTTCACATCTCTGAGAATCCACATGAGTTAGAATATTTCGAACCTCTCCCAACATACCTTGGTGTTAGAGATTCTAAATATGAGACAGACAAGGTTGTTGTCCCAAGTGACCCTCCATCCCCTTCTCATCAAACAACTCTAGCTCCACAAGTTGAGGTGGGAGAAGTTGAGAATCCACCTGTTGATCTGTCACCATCTTCTCCTACCTTTCATGCTCTAGATTTTTGCGCAGATTTGGACTGCAAGTCCAATGGTTGTCATGTTGTATTATCTCGTTAGCCTCTATCCTTTGGTTCCTTTGATCCTCCGTATTTCGGTGTGTTATGTTCATCTGTCTTGGATTCCACATGTGATGTTCACGGGAATCAAGTTGTGGATGGATTTGGTTTTGGAAAGCCAACCTGCACTATAATTCTTGATGAGTATGTGTGGAAGTCTGGACAAGAAGTTGTGGCGTAGGATGACCTCCTTCCATCCGCACCTCGCCCGCTTTATCATAACATCTTTGTGATTCTGCCATTTATGTTCCTTCTTGTGAAAAGCCATCTTTGGATGTTTCCACTTCTAATCATTTATTGAATGCATGAGACATCAGTCTGTCATTTTTTTTTGTAGAGGACAAATATATCTTCTCGAATCCGCCCAATTTCTCATATTACCTTTCGAGAAACACAGAGTTTCTGATTCTTCAATGTCCCCTCTTTATGATTCATCAAATCATGAGAATGTCATTGTTCATCATCTTGAATTTTATGATCGTAGATGTTGTGATATTTTCATTCATTCATCTGGTCATGATTCAAATTCACCTATTGTTGATCTTTCTAAGCCACTGATCTTTGATGATCCATCTTCTGATGAAGTGGAAAATCCTCAAGTTGTCGAGGAACTTCAGACCATGTTGATGGTTATGTTAGGTTCTCATATCCTTGAGGTTAGTTCCGTTTCCAATAAAAAATCTGTTGAATCTCCCCAAGCTCCTCATCACTCTCTTTTTCACATTGAAAATCAATCCAATCCACAGTTTTCACATCATCCACTAGAATCACACGATCCTATTTCTCATGCATTGGAGGAGTCGTACGTAGCAAGCACTTTTGCGAAATGAAATTTTTCCTCTTTCTTCACTTTTACTCATTTTCAATTTTGAAGGTGTGTACATGCTTGTCTTTAATGTGCAAGGTGACAAGACACCATGATACATCTATATAGTTCCTTTCATGTGCTATCAATCTTTTCTTTTCTTTGGATGCATTCAAACTTCGAACTATTTGGTTTGCATTGTTTTATCTTTCTTGTCTGTTGGTATGCTTGAATATATTTTGGGTCAATAATGCTTTCACCTACATGGGTCAACCAATGTGCCAGTGGCTGCATTGGAAATATCACTTCACGTGAGTTAGCCCATGCTCTTCTTATCTTAGGAGTAGGAACGGGGTTTTCTTTCTTCTTTTCTTTTCAATTTTCTTACTCTGTTTTACTTCGCCTTTCTTCTTTCCTTTTCTCATTTTCTTTTGAACCCGTAGGAGTAGTCTCCACATGAAACCGTGTTTGGATTCTTGAGACAAGAAAGGTGAAATACAAGAGGACTTATACAACTATCAACACTTATTTATCTGTCTATTCCCTCACTTTATGAATATATTGCATTTCTTCTAGTCGAGGTTGCCCTGATGGAAAATATGTTCCTTTTAGAGTGAATCATGGTGAAATCACAATGATTGCACTCTTAACTAGTAACATCTACTCTAATCGATATTCTAAATTTAGGTAACCCTTGTCAACTCATTCAAGTAGAGTAACGAGAGGGGGAAAACCTTAACAAGTATGTCAGAGGTATATATAAACATCCTTCACTGAAGGGATAACCTCCTCTGCTCTCAATAAGTCGGGATCCCTCTTCTGCCTCTAAAATAAATTATAAGTGCCTATGCACATTTTAAAAACAAAAATAAAAAAAGAGAAAAAAAATAAAGGAAAAAGAAGAGAAACGTTTCCTGTACAAAGAGGTGAAGAAAGTAAATTTGTCGAGGTACTTTTTAGGCTTGTTGGTAGCAAAGCAATGCTTGTGTTCCTGAAGTGACTATATTGGGGTATAGTCTCGGGCTACTGGCAGCGGAGCAACACCATAGATGAAACTAAAACTCTGACATTCTATATTACTTGTGCAATAATATACCTCTCATCCCCAATAAAAACAACTAAGTTGACTTGGTTTGGTAGGTGTGTTGTCGATAAAGAGAATGGTAGGGACTACATCTTTAACTCAAGCTAGTGAAGAAGTTATGACAATTGAAGAATAGAACAATACTTCCAAAAGAGTTAGATTCACTTTACACAAGACAAGGTCAACACAGAAAGCTGGAGTTCTACTAGTGTGTTGCCAATTTTGTAGCGGCTACAACCACCCTCCAAATGTTTCTCCATGCTTTGTTTTGGAGGCTCCCTTCTAAACTAAAACAACTCATCTCACATTGACCTAGGTACTTGTGCTTTGATTGAGATTAATCCTTTCCATTATGACTTTTTTTTCTTACTTGGTTTAATTTCTAACCCACAAGCCAATCTCTTGACTTGGTCTTCACCCGGTTTTAGGCTTGCCTTAGTGAACTACGCAATTATTGAGAGAAACCATCCTTGATCTTAGGAATTACGCAATCCAAGCTGAAAGTGAACCATCAGCTCCAAAATTGCACAAAAATGACTGGTAGCCAGCCTTGAGCTGGCAAATTACCCAAAACATGAGAGGCAGCCCAGAGCCACTCAGCCCAGAAATTGCGTAGGACCTCACTGTTCTTAGGAACTCCGCAGTGCATGAGGCAGAGAGTTTCCCAGTCCTTCCCAAAATTGTACAATATTTCCAAGCAATGCATGGTGAATTCCCCCCCCCCCCCCCCCCCCCCCCCCCCCAGAAATGAATAAAACTAAAGGGAAAGAAGCATCCCTAGGAAGTAGGGATCTATTGTTAGTTTCCCAAAGGTGGAAAATTGCTATCTTTAGAAGTTTCTTCCAAGTGTTGATATAATCCTTGATCTCAGGAATACACATCATAAATTCCAATGGGATCAATTCTATGTAATGGATGCCTCTAGAGCTCATTTGTACTTTCAATCATCAAGCTCTATCATTTTCTAGGAGATCAAGGAACCTTGGGAGCATTTTTGTCTCTTTACCAGGTGAGTGTTTCTTTTATTGTCTTTTGTCGCCTTTTTTGTTGCTTTTTGTTGTTTAGCTTCTGAGAGTCTTTTATCACTTGCTTCTTTGAAGTACTAATGGAATTTTAACTTGTTTTAGCTTGTAGAAGCGTAGTTTCAAGTTACAGGTTTCCTTTCCCAAGTGTCGCGTGATTTTTCCCATTTTTGCACTAATGGTCGCTATTGTGGCGACTCTCTTTGCATGCTTCATTTTCCTTCAGTTTAATCAATTGTTGCACTTGTTTTACATACATGCATTAACACTTAGTCAGATATGCACCCAACATCACATCGTCCTTAAGATATTTTGAATTTTCACACTCCCCATGGGTAGATCTGGGCTCCCCTTTCCCGAATCTCACACCTCATTGCATGCACTACGCAATATTGGAGCTCAAGGCCTTTCCTTGGCTTTTGGAATTATGCAGAACTTGTCCTAGCCTAGCTCCAACTACGCACTGTGCAGTTCCTGGAGCTAGTCTCCCATCTTGGCCACTTGAGACTATGCAATGCATAGTCTCTCCTAGGCCTTGGCCGAGATTGAACTGCGCATTGTGCAGTTCCAGTCATCAAGATTCCACACTAACTGTTGGGACTCCGTAGTGAACAGTTCCCACAGTCAAACAATCACCCTTATCTATAAAAATTGTGTAATCCCTCTCATCAGATGCCCTAATTTATGCTTGATCATGCTGTGAAGTTAGATTTGTAAGAGCTAAAGTTTGTTTTCCATAAGTGTCCCTTCTGCCCCACAGGTACCACACTTGTGAAGCACTTCTCTCTAACAGTAATTGTACCATGGCATGAAAGAGAGTTAGAGACCACTGAAATAAGTATTGGGGAAATAGTTGAGCAAGCGCCAGTTGACTTTCCAATATATGCAGACACTCAACTTCTCATAAAGAAGGACTCAACACTAACATGGTAGAAATTATAGCAATAATAGCAGAAGGCAGAAATCTAGTACAAGATCAGGGAAAGAGGAAGTTGCTGACATAATAGAAGGAGAACAAAGTTGCAGAGTAAAATTGGATTCAATCTTCATGCATACAACTTTGATAGTAGAAGAAAAAGGGAGTAGACGACACAAACAACAAAGCAGAGGAAGAGAGAAAATCATATCTTGCAGGTAGAAGAATTGATATCATAGCAAGAAAAACAACAACCGAAGGAAGGACAGGAGATGAGGAGGAAAGAACATGAAGAGAAGAAGAAGTGGGAAGAAGAACAAAGGCAAGGCACAATGACAGAGTAAAAAATGCCAATACAAGTTGATGAGTTGGAACAACCAGTAGCTAAGGAAAAGAGTGAACATATACAGGTCCCCTCACCAATGCTAAACATAAGAACCAAGTAAGGCTAGAGATCAATGAGTACATGGAGTAGTTAAGACGAGAGGTCACCAGGGAAGACTTGGAGTTGAGCGCACATAACACGTAGAAGTACATTGGTGGTCCGTCGTGGTCTGCACCATGCTACACATGCTTCAGAACGAGTTGGACATAGGTTCCAAGACCATATACCCGTATGATATGGAGGCAAGAGTCCACTATCAGAAAGACACCATCAAGCAGTTTGGGGAAATCATCATGCAGTACCAATCTTGGCATCAATATGTAACCGAGAAGCACCAAGTGTAGGTTGTCGAGTTGGTCTTTCCCAAAACTTTCGAATCATAGTGTTTTGTCTTGTTAGGCTATTGCTAGCCTATTTTGTCTTACATGGGTACATATGGAAAATGAAATATTATTTGTAAATATGTTATAAGTGAAATTCCAAGTGTCATTAGTGGAATTTGAAAGGTCATCATGTTATGTGATGAGTTACTTGTAAGGAAGTTGAAGAAGCATGAGGGTAGTCAAAGAGACACAAAGGGGAATGTCAAGGGTCACCCCACCCTTTGTTATAAGTAGAACCTCATAACTCATAGAATAGGAATTTTGGATCCAAGATATTGGCTAGGCTTAGGCTTAGAGAAGGCTTGGGAGTATTGTGACGAGCCTTGGCTTGTCCAGAATGTAGAGCAAGTATACTTCTTTAGAGAAGCAAGTGTTTTTGAATGAAATGTTCCATTATTGGGGCTAGTGGATGTCAATGGTGTATGTATGGATGGAACTTTCACTTATAATAATAATAACAAAGCCAACACACTTTCATGCATCTGTTGTTATTGTAGTTGGACTATTCTGGTTTCTTTAGCAATGTATGTTTTTTAACTTACATATTTTCTTATGAACTACTTTGTATGAACTTGTAGGAATCTTGTTGAATGTGCATTGTTGGATTAGCCCATCACTTTGGTTTGTGGACTATTCTGCATTTAAGCTTGTGATTTCATTCTGCTCATGTGTTCCTAAATTGAGGTTGCATAATATTGCAGGATTCTAAGGGGCACACTTCCTTTTCCCCCTCCTTGAGTTAGAACCCACATGCAGCCCACTTGACTTGCTGCACTGTCACACACTTGATTCGGCCCAAAGTTATCATACTTATCTCTATGTGCTACTGTGTTCAAGGCATGATATTACCACCCACTATTGGGACTCCTACTCCAAACGTTCTGAGGTATAGTTGGGACTTCTTACCAGGGAGATCCCCTTAATGTTGGCAATGTTGGGTTGGTTTAGGCTGACCCAGGTTCAATCTATACTGCACACCACCAAAACCCTCAATCACTAGCCCTTTCGGCAATGACCTACAAGAAGATTGCAGTCTCACCCGAAGTGATTATGGGAGGATGAAAAACTAGGTTTCTGCAACCTTGAAGGATTAGGAAATGTGGTATTATTATGTTATCTTATTCTTAGTACTTATAAATGACTTTGTCACATTAGATCAATTACTTAAACATGCCATATAAAACCATAAACCATCCTTGTGATGAAGTAAAATGAAACTGTAATAACTGCGACTCTATAACAAATAATAAGCAAATATACACATCAAAACACCAATTTACCATGGTTCACCCCAGTGTAGGGATATGTCCACAAGAACTATTGCTTAATATAAGAAATATTTGAACAACAAATAGTTCTTGGCCTACGCACTATGTTGAAGGCTATCTGCGCACTCAGCTACAAAGCCTTGCCTTCTCTACCAAATTACATATCACAATAATTCACACATGACGCTGATATGGATCTATTTGATGATTCTCTTCTTATTATTTTACCTTATATATACTATTAGGTCGAAGGGTTACATCATCAAGATATCATGGTCCAAATACCAAAGACTTCATAAAACAAGCAATTATGGTCTCAAAACCATTGATCCCTTATAAAATCACGTGCTTTTACAAAAAGGAGGGGTTTAAACCCACCCTGAATCCCTTACACCACGTGGTATATTTAATTCCTCAAACTACACTCCGTTGCATGATCCACTTTGCATTCCGCTGCACACTCCACTGCGCACTCCAACCCACAAAACACGATGTTTTTTTCCAAAATCTAGGCTAAGTTGGGTTGTGTCTGATAGGCCCCCAACACTCACATGTGACTGATCTCGAGTCACTCAACTGATTTTCCTCTGATCTTTGCTGCAATGTTGTTGTAGGCACTGTTGAACTACTGCAAAATGAACTTCCAACATGTTTTCTCAATAATCCCAATACTCTTCAATCATCAAAATATACTTCTAAAAACTTATGAATGTATTCCTTAAAAGCTGCAACCACCACCCTAGAAAATATAGCAGGGGAATTTTTTAATCCAAAAGGCATTATTGTTTCTTGATATGAGCCCCATTCTTTAGCAAATGTGGTCTTATGTCGATCTTCAAGTGAAATCCTAATATGATGATAACCTGAGAATCCATCGATAAATGAGTAAGCTTCCTGGCCTCCTACATTGTCTAGCACTTCATATGTGAAAGGGGTAGGGAAGGAATCATGTAAACATGCATAATTCAACATTCTCAGATCAATACAGATCCTAGTCTCTCCTTGAGTCCTCTTCTCTTGCACCACAATAGGACTCACCCATTCTGATTCTTCTACTAGTTCAATAACTCTTGCTGTTATCATCTTATCAAGCTATACTTTCACTTTCTCCTTGTACTTCAAGTTCAACCTTTAAGGTCTTTGTTTAACTCACTTCACATTGAGCTTAAAGGTAATCTTCATGACTCCTAGATTTCCTTTTACACCCTTCATCTCTAAAAACTTGGTGGGAAATAGTTCTTGATAGTCATAAAGTAACTCTGTAACCTTACTGACTGTCTCTTCATCCCAGTAGTCTCCTATTGTTGCAAACTTGGGTTCCTTCTCTGATTCTATGTTGACCTTATTGATCTTCATTGGCTTTGTTATGTCTTGTATTTCTAGCTCAATTTTAGTTACTTCCCAATAACCTTCTAAATTTGCTATGTCGATGTTGCAAGGATATTCTTCATCATATACAATGAGGCTATAGCACTCTAGTGCATTTTCTACCTATGCATCCCAATCAGGTTGCTACCATGTTAGTGGGCTTGCATTCTCAAAGATCCTCTTCTTGAGTGTTTGAAGGGCCAAATCTATATATGGGAAATTGTCCTCAAAGATGAATGTTAATATGAAGCCATCAACCATGTCTACCTAGTTCATGGTACCATGTCGAAGCTATGTTTCTAGGTACTAGTTCTTAGGGATTGTATATAATGTATGAATGAATCCATGTACCCATTCTTATTGTGGTATCTCCTTCCACATTGTAGTACATAACTGGATATGTTTTCTAGGATTAGTTTCACCATCATATTTTATATCAATCTCTGTATGTATCTGCCCAAACCTTGTTCCCATCAATATTCGACATTCCTTCCAACCTCCTATATTATTCTTGTGTGCATTCCACCATCTATCAAGGGTAGCTTTCAGGGCTATACCCAAGGCTGGAAATATTTGAGTTTCTTGAACTTGTTCTTTATAACCATTAAGAAAAGTATTTAAATCACCTAAGCCATCATAAGAATGCAGGTTTCATACCTCAGATATCATACAACGAACTGATTTGGTAATTCTTGCACAACGCCTTGTGGATACTTCATGCAACCTATTCTGCCAATTTTCCAATTCTTCTTCTAAGTCTGAGGTACAAGAACTATCACGCTCCCAACTCAACTTGCCTTTTGCATTAGGGTTAATACAATCACGTTCCTTCGTTGTCATTTGATAGATATTTTCTATGCTAGCTGTGCAATATTATTTTGTGACTGGTTCTGTATATCTTACTCCTTCTGATGGATCCAAGGGAACAATTAATCTCATATTGTTTCCTTCAAATATCATTTGTCTCTTACTCAAATTAATTATGTCCATATTGTCAAATGGCCAGTCAATTCCAAGTAGTGCAAGATAGGGGTTACTTTCATCAACGATCTCTATTACTTCAAAATCAGTTGTAGTGTGAACTCCTTCAATATCCATTGTGACACCTGGTAGTCTTCCCAGAGGGAAGATATTTTGTTGATTTTCCATCCTTAACTGAATAGGTGATCATTGTAGCTTCGACTTACCCATTAATTCCCATGTTTAATTCGTTAAGACATTAGCATCAGATCCTAGATCCAAAATAATTTGATCCATCTCATATTATCCTATTTGTGCACTAAGCCTAAATTGTGTTCTGAATCTCTTCTATCGATGCAAATTATTGACTACATGCATCTCTCTTTGCGATGTTTCTTTGGATGCACGTGAATCTATCAACTCCTGAATCCCTTCCCTAACCTTTTGATCTCTTAAAAATTTCATACAAGTCTGCAGAAAATACATTAAAATAACTACTTGACTTGTTGAATCCTGGTCTTGTGTCGAAGCTCGATCATGTGTTGGAGCTTGGTCCTGTGTTGAAGCTAATGACATGTCACAGTTACTTTTTTGATCGGGCTTTGGCTATGCACTAGAGGTCGAAGCTCCAGCTGCCATAAAACTTCACTTTGCTTCAAAAATACCTATTTTTCTTTCTGAATATCAAAAACAAGAACTTTCTGAATAGTATTTATGACCCATGCACCTTCAGGTTCTTTCTTTTCATCCTCTTTATCACTACCGGTCGCAGCTCCACTTCTAGTGACAATACTAATTCGAGGTTCATTAGTCCTTCTTTCAACAGTCATCATTTGAATATTCTATGTCAGCTGTTGATTCCTTTTTTCTTTCATCTTCACCATAAGTACAGGACATTCTTCAATTACATGGTCAAAGGATTCACAGTACTCACATGTCATTGTGGGATTCTGACAGTCTCTCGCAAAATGACCTAGATGGCCACAGTTATAAAAAATGATCTATCCACATCATCGACCAGCTCCAACACCTCGACCTCTTCCATGGTAACCTCCTAGACCACTGTGATATACATTATCCTCATGTCCATTCTCTTCTTGTTACATTCTATAAGTATCAACACCGTTCTTCATCATTAGTTCATAATCCCGACAATTATTCTCATCATGTCCTACTGAGTTACATAAGTTTCAATATAGATTCATCGTAGTTTGTACATATTTCTGTAACAAGTAACAGTATTTTGAATGATGTTGACCTCTAGTCTTACATATTTCACACCATAGGCTAGATCCTGCATTCAAGGGATTTGGTGCCCAACCAGCCATGTAATTTCTGAAGACAGGGTATTGTTCTTTAGAATGGCCCTCTGATCTTCACTATGTACACCATACTTCTTATCTAACTTCTTTGATTTTATTGATGTCTTGTATCCGTAGGGTTAGGTTTTCCAGATGACTTTGAATTAGTTTCATGCCTGCATTAGTATCTCCTATAGGTGAAGCTTCCAATTTCATTGCAATATGTAGAGCTTCAGCTTAACTTTCTATCTTTTGTTGCGTCAATGGAAATCTAATATGATGTAGCAGCGCAACTACAAACCATTCTTGATGTTGTTACGGAGCTATGTTTGAAACTTACTTGATCCAATAACAACTTAAATCTCTGATAAAACTCCCAAACAAACTCAATAGGTTTCTGTTTGATATCTTTCAACTCGGTGATCCACTGCGACTCAGACTTCAGTTTCTTAAATTCTCTTATCAGTGTTGTTTTAATATCTGCAAACATTCCGTTCTAATTATTTGAATACTTCATATACCATGTCAATGCTCTATCTAGGAAAAGCATAACGAGATTCACCTTATTTATATTCTCATAATTGATCTACTTTGTTTTCAATACAGCTTCACATAGAACCAAAACTTTTATGGATCTTCTATTCCAGAGCCTTTGAAAACAAGCAGCTTAATATCGTCAACCATAATTCTTCTTAGAGGGGGAGGGGTAGGGGGATGGGGGGAATTAGGGGACGGGGATGGAGGGTAGGAGGGGTAGGCAGAGTAGGGGGAGGGGGAAAGCGAAAAATACCCTGGCTATTACTGGATTCTGGCTTTTGTGAACTCTCAGGTTGGAAGGGTGAATACTGCAAAGTTACTTGGGGGTTATCAGGGTGGCTTTATTCTCCTTCACTTTTAGATCCACTTAAAAGAGGATTGTAATCAGTCTCTATAAAGGTATTCAGATCTTGTTCATGAGGTATCTTTCTGGTATCTACTATGTATCTCTTTCCACTTTGCATTACTCCAATCTCTTGCTAAGCTTTATTGTCTCTTCTTCCAAACATAAGTAAACTAGGAATCTGGTTGTCTCTATAAAACTCCCTTTTCACATAAAAGCATCTTAATCCAAAGTTTCAGAGATTTTAAATACTTACCTCGCGGTCCTTCAAAGAATCATCATTCCGCTTCGTTGTAGGACACAGTCGAGTCTACGATGAACTCAGTAATGAATCCTCCCAAGATGCTATCAATCCAAAAATCGATAGCCCATGAAATCCTATTGTCAGTGCTCTTGAGTCGTTGTATCAATTCGAGAATCCACACCGTAGGTTCTTCACTCTTAAAATTTTTTTTCCTTTCAGTCAACCTTGATATCCACTCATACAGCTCGACAGGAAATGAATCGAAGAAAATCTCATATTGATGAGTAAAAATATACTTTTGTAACCAAGCTTCGGATGTTAGACGAGGGTTTCTATTTTCTTGATATGCAAATTCTCACTCTTTTAGTTCGATCCAGTCTTGAATCTCCTTCTTCAATGGTTTCCACATCCACATATCCTTCAAGAAGATCCAAGTCCTGGCAACGAAACCATTTTCTGGGTTGGTTTGGGCTGACACAGGTTCGATCTATACTACGCACCAACAAAACCCTCAATCACTGGCCCTTTCGGCAATGACCTGCAAGCATATCGTAGTCTCACCCGAAGTGACTATGGGAGGATGCAGAACTAGGTTTCTACAACCTTGAAGGATTAAGAGATGTGGTATTATTATGTTACCTTATTCTTAGTACTTATAAATCGCTTCGCCGCATTAGATCAATTACTTAAACATCATGGCATAAAAACCATAAACCATCACTGTGATGAAGTAAAATGCAACTGTGGTAAATTCTACTCTATAACAAATAATAATAAAATATGCACATCAAAACACCAATTTACCGTGGTTCACCCCAGTGTAAGGCTACGTCCACAAGACATGTTTCTTAATATAAGAAATCTTTGAACAACAAGAAGTTCTTAGCCTACGCACTAAGCTGCAGGTTATCTCCACACTCAGTGGCAGAGCCTCACCTTCTCTACTGAATTACAGATCACAATAATTCACCCATAATACCGATCTGGATCTATTCAATTATTCTCTTCTTATTATTTTACCTTATATATACTATTACATCGAAGGGTTACATCATCAAGATACCATGGTCCAAATACCATGGACTCCCTATAACAAGCAACTATGGTCTCAAAACCATTGATCCCTTACAAAATCATGTGATTTTACAAAAAGGAGGGGCTTCGACCCACCCCAAATCCCTTACACTATGCAGTATATTTAATTCCTCAATTTGCGCTCCATTGCGCACTCAACTTTGCACTCCGTTGCACACTCAACTATGCGCTCTGCCTCATGAAACACAGATTTTTACCAAAATCTAGGCCAAGTTGGGTTGCACCCAATAGGCGGGTCCAACACCGTCAACAAGTGATTAACCAAAGTGATATATTGTAGTTCATGGGTGTGCCACATGGTAATTTATCTACATTAAGTTGGTGATGTGTCAAATATTTGCTAAGTTGGATAGTCTATGTGCTAGTTTTCATGTTGTCAAGGTGGCTCATAATGAGTGGTTGGCTAACTAGCATGTAGATTTTGTTTCATTTTAAAATATCTTCACATGGTTTTCACCTTATATGACCATTTATCACCAATGATCTAGGATGATCTCCACAAATGATAAAAATTGATGGTCTCAAAAGCTGATGAAAAGATATCCATGTTGAAGAACTCATCGAGATCTTTCCAACACCACTTGAATAGGGTCAAACAGACATAGAAAGTTATGGCTTGCTAAACATTTGGCCCAACAGGAAAAAATATGTGTAGGGTTGACTCATGGTATCACTAGGGGACCAACATGTGTTTATACTGACGCTAACATGGCATTATAGAAATTGATGTGGACGATGATGTGGTAGTATAAATGATGACAAATCATGACATGTGGCAGTACAAATGATGACATGGTAAGTGCATTAATGTGGCAGGGTGACATGGATTCCATGTGGACCAATCAAAGGATGTCACGTGGCATCCCCAAAATGACCGGTTTCGGTTGAGTCAAAATCATGACCTTAAAAATTAGGGTTGGAAAAGGAATATCAAGTATTGAAATGATAATGTCGTGGAAAGGTTCGTTGGATGAGTTTGAGCTCTTGACCTATCGACAAAAAACACCAAGCATTTACCGTTACCCACCACCATTATAACTTAATTATACTACAACATGACCTATATTTAAATTTGTTTCTATCCAATGCTATAAAAATAGCTAGTGTGTTGGTTTGATCTTATGATCTATCTACCAACAATTCAAAGCCTTGCCACTAAGCCATAGGATATGCATTATTTGGATGAGGAAGAGCTTCTTTATTTGAACTTTAACATGGGTTGAAAGATTGAAAAACCAATCCGGGAAAATTTGAATATGTGACATGTGTTTTTAAAACACAAAATTCTCACCATTGCACCATATGCCAAACTATTGAAAAAAAGTTTGTATATTTGTTTTTTATGTCAAGTTTAAGTTCTGTAATTTTGAAGAAACAAGGCTTTAGAAGCAATTTCTTGGAAAACTGAGAGATAAGAGAGGATTTTGGTAGTGCTAAAAGATTTTTTAGCATGTATGAAGAAAACATTTATTACAGGTTGGAGACCATATGATAAGTAACAATCTAATTAAAATTTATTCCACATCATATTAATTGATAGGTTGCTCATCGGAAGTAGACCTAGAGACGTAGCCCAAGAGGGGTGAAATCCGTTATCAACTTGCATCTCTTGTCTTTTTTCTTTTTGTTATTTATTTCTTCAATGCAATACTTTTAATTTTGCAATTAATTTTTAAGAACAAGTTAAGGTTCACATGCAATTCTAGCATTAATTTCAAAACAAGTTAAGGTTCATATGCAATTCTAGCATTAATTTCAAAACAAGTTTGGTATAAGAATAGGTTTGATCTAGAATTTTCAAAGTGTTGAATGCTTACTAGTTATAAGATCAAGCATGGAGAAGGATCACTTAAAGAGTTTAATATTCATATTGGTATGAGATGAACATTTCCACAAAAATTAATGGAACATGAAGGGGAATAAAGCACCAACAAGTCTGAAAGGGCATTTTGACAAAATATTCTTGATGTGAAATCCATGGTGGAGGTGTTGTACAAAGAATGACAAAGAAAGGATAAGGCCCAAGTAAAGTTAAAGATGAAGGAGTTGGTGGTGACCCTCTATGAATTCCTTCTTATCCTCCTCCTTCTTCTTCTCTATATCCATTCCCGCCTCCATGTCCATCTCAAAAAGGGAAACGGGAAAAGGTTGATTCTAAATTCATGCCTTTATTAAAATTAGATGTGAAACTTGATTTTCCAATATAATGATGAACTTAATGCATAAAGCTAGATAATTAGATTGAGAAAATTGAAGTCTATTATAGGGTTCAAAAAATTATGGAAAGAGAAGCCAAGGTTCAACTAGTTATTATTCAACTAGGAGACACAACACTGATATGGTGGGAAAGCTAAGTTCAAGAAGATCTCCTTATGAAAGGTAAAATGACATCTTCTTGGTATGATTTACGGTTTCATTAAGGAACCAATTTTATTCATTAGGTTATATGCAACAAGAAATAATGTATTAGATAAAATTAAGGCAAAATAAAGGACAAAGTGTACAATAATATACTCAAGAGTTTAGAAAAAGAGCACTAACATTGGGCATTCCTCTTCATACATAACACACTTTGTTAAAGATAAGTGGTAGGTTATATATTCATTTTAAGAATACTATTCTTATGTTTAATATGACTAATATTGATGAATTTTTTGTACAAACAATTCACATTTAGTTAGGCAGAAGGAATTTTAATGGTAGTTTCTCCATGGAATGTATTTAGTGAAAGGAAAGTAAAAACAAAGGACAGGAGAAACTAAATTGGACAACCATAATGAAGAAGGAAGATGAGAATTATTTTTGTTCCTATTGTAAGAATGAAGGACATGATGAGGATAAATGTTGGAAACTACATCCAAAACTAAATCCAAAATGGTTCGAAGATTGGAAGGGTAAATAGAAGACCACTGCTACATTCCAATATGATATTATATCATATTTAGGTGATGAAAGCAAGATCATGACCATGGGAATAAAAAGTATATGTTTTGTTGGTATCTCTAGATCTAGTGCTCATTGTTCAAAATTTGAAGTAATACATGGGGAAAGGAAACAAAGTGAACTATTTCACTTTAGCGTCATCCTAAAACACACCAAGATTGATACACTTATTGGTAGTGGATCACAATTTTAATCTTATTTATGAGGAAATTATTAAGAAATTGGGATTGGAAACTAAGCCCCATCTAAAACAATATCGTTTGGGTTAGGTATGTGAAAATGCTTAGTTACAGGTGGCTAATTAATGTAAACTAAGATTTGCAATCACATCTAGTTTTATATATGAGGTAGTGTTAGACACGGTGCCACTTGAAATTTGTGGGATTGTTTTGGGAAGTCCATATTTATATGAAAAGGAGCCTATATTTTATAGGGAAGATAAAAAGTATCATCTTATCAAAGATGAGATTGAGTTCATTGTGCGGTCTTATCAGATGAAGACTAATTTATTTCTTATGAATACATGAAGATGAAAAGGTTAGTAAATGAAAGAAAAAACATTTCGCTCATGTATGTAAAAGTTGAGGATAATGATAAATTAAAAGAAATTAAAGAGTGTGATACTATATATGAAAGAGTTAATATTGTTTTAGCCCCAAGGGTTATCTTAGTTTCTCAAAATCAGTGCCTCGCCGATCGGGAGGTCACAGGGTCCATTCTACCCGAAGCCCTTGGGGTTAAGCCTTGCTAGTGGGCCCTGGGGCTAGATTCCCTTCAAGGTCAATCAACCCAGTTTTTTTCATGGATGTAGTGACCACCCTTTGACCAAGGTGTCCATGAACCATAGGCAAAAAAAAAAAGAAAAAAAGAGAAAGAGTTAATATTGTTTCTAACTACAATAATGTGTCTCAATATTCATAGGAATTACAAAATGAGGATTCATCGATGCAAGCATCAAGGATTGAATCTTATAGCCTATAGTTAATAATGAAATAGATTCATTGGTTAATGTTTTTCATGTTAAGAAGATTAAGCATATCTTTGATTCATTTTCATTAGCAAATATGTGTTTATTTTTATTGTTATCTTGTTATGTACAGTTTGTACTTGCAACAATGAATATAAATGTTGGTGGAAGTAAGAGAATTAATGATTATGCCAATAATGTTAGATAGTTTTCATCATTATTGGATAGATTAATGTAATGAGTCAAATGTTCAGTATTTGAGCATGATGGATGGATACTGGACAAGTGAGGAAGTGGTGCCCTCACTCACTTTATAAATAAATTATAACTTTTGGAGGTCCAAAAGCTTCTTAGTGGGGAAGCTTGATCTATGCAGATCTCCACAATAAATCAAAATTGATGGCATAAAATGTTGATTAAAAGGTATCCATGTCAAAATATCATCGAGAGCTTTCATTCACCACTTACATGGGTTCAAATGAACATTGTATGAGAAAGCTATGTCCTAGTGAAGATTTAGACAAATAGGAAAAACGATGTGCAAGGTTAACGCATGGAATCACCATGCACTAATTGTAGGTTTTAACCCCATACAAAAATTACCTGTGTATGAATTATTAAAACACAGAAAATAAACAATGTGAGAGCATAACACATAAAACACATATACACAGAGATTTTCCCCTGGATCCCAAAACCAGGACTACCAACTTGACTTTTCATTATGTTCCTTTCAATGTTACAATACATATATACACGTTGAAGCATCGAATACCATGGACTGAAAATCATCGCGCCTAAAACCATGTGCGAAAACCATGCACAAAACCATATATAGGTTTGCCCACCTAATATAGGGTCCAAAAAAATATTTCCCTAGGGCACTGCTCCAGACCCCGTAGAGGGGGGCTACCCACCCCCCTCAAACCCCCTATATAGGTGGGGCTGCCACCCCCCTTGTGACCCCCCCACTGTGCAATCGATGCAACGAAGGGGGGGCTCTGCCCCCCTCTAACCTATGGAAAGAATATAACACAACCCAACATTCTCCCACCTGTTGTTTTCTTTCCACAGTGGGCCACAGGAGAGCTTAGTCATTTATCCAACCCTACAACACCAATTGTTTCTCTACACCAAGAGAACTTCTCAGAGCTCACAGATTTTGTCAATGCATCTACAGTATTCTTAAAAGTGTCCACCCTTACCAGCAACACCTTTCTTTCTTCTATCATATCCCTTACAAAATGATATTGAACATCAATGTACTTTGTCTTTGAATGGTAAGCAGGGTTCTTTTCCAAGAAAATTGCACTTTGGCTGTCATAGCATATCCTTATAGCTCCCTGTACTAACCCCATACTTGAACATAATCTTTGCAACCAAACTGCTTCCTTGCTTGCATGAGTGGATTCCATGTTTTCTGCCTTTCTAGTTGATAGTGCCACTACAGATTGTTTCTTACTCATCCAATTGGCTGCACCTCCAAATAGGTTAAACACATACCCACTTGTAGATCTTCTATGATCTAGATCTCTAACGCAGTCTGCATCAACAAAGCCACGAATATCCAAAACTCTGTCCAATCCTAGTCTTCCTTGGTAGCACAAACCATAATCACTAGTGCCATGGAAATACTTGAAAACCAGCTTCACTGTTGCCCAATGCTCCTTCCTTGGTTTTGACATAAACCTGCTCAATATTGCCACTGCATGTGTAATGTCTGGTCTAGTACAGAACATTGCATACATCAGGCTACCGACTGCACTTGCATATGGAACTCAGGACATGTCCTCATCCTCTTCCTGTGTTTTGGGATACTGTTCAGCAGATAACCTTACACCTACAGGAATAGGAACCTTCACTAGTTTACTATCATGCATATTAAACCTCTGCATTATTGTCTCAACATACTTCCTCTGGTTTAACCAGAGCTTCCTCTTTGCCCGATCTCTTTTAATTTCCATGCCCAAAATATAGTTTGCAGCACCAAGATCTTTCATTTCAAATTTGGAGGACAATTGGGTCTTCAAATCCTGGATAGTTTCTTTGTCATTTCCAACCAGCAACATATCATCCACATACAAGACTAGATAAATAGCACAATCACCAATTAATTTAAAATACACATAGTGATCTACCTTGCTTCTGGTGAAGCCATATCCCCATAAAAATGTATCAAATTTCTGATACCACAACCTTGGTGACTGTTTTAACCCATACAGAGACTTATTTAACTTGCATACCAGTTCTTTCTTACCCTTCACCGCAAAACCTTCAAGTTGCTTCATGTAGATCTCTTCTTCCAGATCCCCATGAAGAAATGTTGTCTTCACATCCATCTGTTCTACCTCAAAATCAAAAGCAACAACAACAGATAACAGTAATCCAATAGAAGCTACCTTGGCAATAGGAGAAAAAATATCACCAAAATCAATTCCCGGCACCTGGGAATAACCTTTTGCTACCAACTGAGCTTTGTATTTCTCCACCTTTCCTTCTTCATTTGTCTTCTTCTTGAACACCCATTTGCTGCCAATGGGTCTCCTTCCAGCCGGCAACTCCACCAGATCCCAAGCCTCATTTTTGTGGAAAGATTCCATTTCATCAACCATGGCCTCTTTCCAGAGTTTTCCATCTTATGAATCTACTGCTTCCTTCACAATTCTAGGATCATCATCAGTAATAGATAAAGCAAAATTTGAACAAAAATTAGATGGAACATACCTTTCTGGCTACCTTCTTTCTCGAATTGATCTTCTCACAACCGAAGTTTGTGGCTCTTCATCTTCTGATTCCTCTTCTTCTATAGATCTGATTCTTCCTCCTTTAGCTTAAACTCTATCTTTACAAGTTCCTTTGATGGGACTTCATGTTTAATAACATTTTTCACCTCTCTGAACACCACATCTCAGCTGTACACAACCTTCCTTGTTACTGGGTTTCAAAGCTTATAACCCTTTAAACCATCCTTATGCCCAATAAAGATGCACTTTTCAGATTTCCTATCCAACAATGTTCTTTTCTCCTTTAGAACATGTACATATGCATCACATCCAAATACACTCAGGTGTGAAAGAGAGGGTTTCTTACCAGTCCATACCTCTTGTGGAGTCTTATCCTCCAATGCTAATGAAGATGATATGTTGACCAGGTAACATGTTGTCTCCACCACCTCTGCCCAGAATTCTTGTCCTAACCCGACACCAGTGAGCATGCTTCTTTCCCTTTCCATCAACATCTTGTTCATTTTTTTTGCAACTCCATTTTTCTCAGGTGTGTATGGAGTAGTCTTCTGTCTTCTGTCATGCTATACCACACTTCTTATAGAATTCTTCAAATTCCTTGTTGTAAAACTCTCCACTGTTATCTATCCTCAACACCTTTATCTTCTTCTCTGTCTGGTTTTCCACCAGAGCCTTAAATTATTTAAACCTGTCATAGACTTCAGATTTCTTCTTGAGAAAATATATCCATGTATTCCTTGAGAAGTCATCTATAAATGATACATAGTACACAGACTTACCCACTGATGGAACCTTCATAGGTCCAAACACATCACTGTGCACAAACTCTAATATTTGTTTCGCCCTCTTACCACCAAAGGGGAAACTCACCCGATTCTGCTTCCCATATACACAATTTTCACAGAAATTAAAATCCAAAGAGCTATTAGTCATACCTTCTACCATACCTTTACCATGAAGTATTCGAAGGCCCTTATCTCCGATATGTCTAAGCCTTTGATGCCATATCATGGTCTTTTCTCGAGAGACCACTAGATTTTCTGCTCCACTTTCAAGAACCACAGAACTTTGTACCCATCAATAACAGTGCTACCTTGCAGCTTGTACAGAGTTCCAATCTAAACTCCCTGCATCAATATCAGTGCTCCCCAAACCATCTTGCAGGTATCTTTATCAAACATTGTTTTTACACCTGCATCATCCAGCTTCCTTACAGAAACCAAATTTCTAGCCAATGCAGGAATATGCAGAACACCTGGAAGTGTTCTAACTCTTCCATCTTGCAACTTCAATTTTAATTTTCCATGATCAACGATGCTAGCCTTCCTATCATCCCCTAAGAAGACATCACCACCATCATATTTCTCATACTCGCAGAACCACTCTCTGTGGGGAGTGAAGTGAAAGGATGCACCTGAGTCAATCAACCATGCCTCATGATCTACTTGTGTACTTGAAGAAGCCAAGTATACATCTACACCTTCATCTGAGGTGGTTTTTGCCTCTGCAGAAGGAGCATCATCTGATCCCTTTCTTTTGTCAGGAGCTTTAGATTTACAGTCCCTTTTGTAGTGCCCTTCTTTTCCGCATTTCTAGCACACCTTTACATGTTTTCCTCGAGATTTAGATCTCGATGACTTATTTTTGTTTCTGTTCTAGAACCATCCTCGTATAGACAACGCATCACCATTCTGGCTCTCCATATTTTTCCATCTCATCTCCTCTGTCAGCAAGGATGAGACTATCTCATCCAACTGCAAGGCAGTTGCATTGCTACCTATTGCAATAACAAGACTATCCCATGAATTTGGTAGAGAACACAACAAATTGATGCAGTTATCTTTATCTAAAACTTTAATATAAACAGATAATAACTCACTTACAACAGTATTAAATGCGTCCAGATGCTCTGTCACCGAGTCTCCATCTTTCATCCTCAGGTTGTACAACTTTTTCTGTAGGAATAGTTTATTCACCAGAGACTTAGATTGGTACAAAGTCCCTAACTTGACCCATAAAGCCTTAGTCATAGATTCCCCTGATACATTCATAAATACTGAATCTGAGACACACAATTGTATTGATCTATTTTCCTTCCAATCTAACTTCTTCCATTCTTCACCGGACACTCCCGTTGGTTTAGTAGTCGGATCTACCATGATGCACTGATCTTTATCTACCAATAGATCCTCCATATTGAGTTTCCATAACTCAAAGCTTTGACCATTAAATTACTCGATCTCTATCTTTCCACTGCTCGCCATCTTCTTTCACCACCAGAATCGATCCTACAGATCTTCCACTGAACAAGGTCTACCACAGGCTCGAGCGAAACCCCTCAGCAATAAAGGCATCCCCTTGAAGCCAAAATAGCTCTGATACCAAATGTAGGTTTTAACCCCGTACATAAATTACCTTCATACAAATTCTTAAAACATAGAAAATAAACAATGCGAGAGCATAACACATAAAACACATATAGACAGATATTTTCCCCTGGATCCAAAACCGAGACTATCAACTTGATTTTTATTTATGTTCCTTTCAATGTTACAATACATATTTATACATGCCGAAGCATCCAATACCATGGACTGAAAACCATCACGCCCAAAAAAATGTATGAAAACCATGCACAAAACCATAGGTAGGTTCGCCCACCTAATATAGGGTCCAACAAAAAATTTCCCTGGGGCGTTGCCCTGGACCCCCTAGAGGGGGGCTACCCGCCCACCTCAAACCCCCTGGACAAGTGGGGCTGTCATCCCCCCATGACCCCCTCGTTGCGCAATCGACACAACAAACGGGGGGCTTCGCCCCCCCTCTAACCCGTGGAAAGAATATAACACAACCCAACACTAACACGTGTCTATACATATGTTGACGTAGCAGTATGAAATATGACACGAAAATGTGAAGGTTGATGTGGACAATGATGTGGCATGAAAAATGGTGGTATGAATGATGATGTGACACTACTGACATGGGAGGTGTGTTGATGTGTTTGAGTGATGTGGCATGTTTACTATGCAAAGATTAACATGGATTCCATGTGGACCAATCAAATGATGCCATGTGGTAGCCCCAAAATGACTGGTTTAGTTCAAGTCAAATTCGTGTTGTTTAGAATCAGAGTCAAAAAAGAAATATCAAGTATTGGAATGATAATGTCGTAGAAAGGTCGATCAGACAAGTTTGAACCCCCAACCTCTCAACAACAAACACCAACCATTTACCATTACACCACACCATTGTCACTTAATTGTATTACAACATGACCTATATTTAAAGTTGATTCTATCCAATGCTATAAAAATGGCTAGTGAGATAATTTGAATACGCAACCTATTTGCTAACAATTCATTGCCTTGCCACTATGCCACAGGATGTGCATTTTTAGGATGAGGAGGAGCTTCTTTATTTGAAATTTAAGATGAGTTCAACGCTCAAAAAATTAGGCCAAGTAGATTTGAACTTGCAACCTGTATTTTTAAAACACATCATTCTCACCATTGCATCGCAAACCCAATTGTTGACAAAACAATGTGTATACTTTGTTTTTTGTCAAGCTTAAGTTTTGTAATTTTGAAGAAAGAAGGCTTTAAAATCAATTTCTTGGCAATGTGAGAACTGGGAGAGGATTATGGAAGTGCTATGGCCTTCTTAGAAAAGTTTAATACAATTTTTATTACAGGTTGGAGACCATATGATATGTAACAAAGAACTTAAAGTGTATTTTGCATGCATATTATTAATTGATTAATTGTTCACTCGAAGTGGACTTAGATACATAGGCCGAGAGGGATGTGGTGGGCTCCAGTATTGTAGCAATAATGCTACAACTTCTGGAGCTTCCTATCTCTAATTTTATCAACCCGGTAGTTCGTACAAACTTGGAAGCGACGGTGCTGTATGCACAAGTACTAGCTCTTGTCGCAGCTGTCACTTGGTCAGCTGGCACAAGTCCGCTAGGGCTCAAGCCAACTTCTATAGGCTCACAGAAGAAGATTTATGAATGATGGACGAAAGCTAACTCAAAGGAGACTAGTCTAATTGCAGAAAGTAACTGAAAACCAATAAAGCATGAAAACCCTAGTAAACCCTAATTTAACTAGCTAGACCCTAACTATGCAAAACTGTGAATGAAACAACTACCAATAATGCCATTACTTGCAGTGAACTGAAATACATGCATCTAAGCTACTTGCAACTGAAAAGACATGTTTTTGTATTTTTTTCATTAAGTGGTTGGATTTATTGTGATGATGCTTTTGATTAGGGTTTGGTTGTGCAGGAGCGGTTGGAATGGAAGGAAAGCATGGGCAAGGTCAGGATGGCTAAGGGAGGTCCCAGAGGGTCTCCAGCATCAGTCCACAGAATCCTACCATGTTCGGATGCTCAGCAACCGAGTTTGCAGGTTTCTACAGGAAGTCTGCAGGGGATCCTACAGGAAACTCAGGGGTTTCTACAGGAAGTCTGTGCAATTCTACAGGATGTTTGGCCGTGGAAGTTTTGGGAGATGGTGGAGTGTTGGAGTGGTGTGGAAGGATAGGTGAGATGGAGATGGAGCTGGTGATGGCTCAGGAGCAGAGGAATCAGATGGAGGAAGAGTGCATGCAGTGGGTTGATGGTTGGAAGGATGGGATCAACGAAAGTTTAAGTAGATGGAGCTATGTGAGAAATGGGAGAGCTGGAGGGTAAATGAGTTGGACAGAGGCCGAGTAGGGCTTGAGGATAGATCAAGAAGAAGAAGAAGGAAGTGGATTGATAAGGAGCAGCGTAAATGAAACAAATGACTTATGCATCAAAACGAGAAATTCATTAACCTATGATAACTGTGCCATGAAACCTATGAGCAGCAATGGAAAACCAAGAAATGAAACTTATGCGTGGAAATGGAATGTAGAAGTATGGTTCAATGTCAAAAATGCATGGAGGGATCTTCAATGTCTATGTTGCAGCTTGCATGGAAATGAGAAGAACTGCTTTTCTTTTTGGTGGTTGGTTATGGACTGCACCCCAATCCCTAACAGAGATGGTAGTGAGCCTTAACAACCTTTTGCTGGAGCTCCAATAGATTATTTCTATCCTCTTCTAACCTAAGAAACTGGAAACAAATTCACCATAAACTAATCCTATCTAAGCTCATGAAAAAGACTAAATTAACAAACTGTAAATTCGAATTGCATGTGAAAGTAAAAACTCAAAGTGCTGGAACGAAATGCAACAA
This sequence comes from Pinus tabuliformis, assembly GCA_031772625.1. NCBI lineage: Eukaryota > Viridiplantae > Streptophyta > Pinopsida > Pinales > Pinaceae > Pinus > Pinus tabuliformis. The sequence goes on along the minus strand of CM062810.1, from coordinate 659,633,321 downwards.
CATTACAACACCGAGGAGATCTATTGCTCTCAGGTTGGGCCCTAACCTGAGAGCTATAGCTCCCTTAGAAACTCAGAATGAGATCAAAATCTGCCTGCCTTTATTCATAAACGAAATTCTGATGACATGCCAAAATTGGCTTACAAGAGGAACAAAAACCGAGCTGTAGCTCGTACTTCCAAATTACAAGAGTAATACAAAAGTTCAAAAAGCTTCTATCCAAGGCTACGGCCTCAGTATTTATGCAAAATGATCATCCAACAGGTGTCCTTGATTTTAGGAGCTCGGCTGTCCAACTGAAGTTTAAACTGTTGATCCTGTAGGACAGTCATAATTGTTGTTCCTGTAGAACAGTTATAACTGTTGTTCCTGTAGAACAGCTGGCTGCTTCTAAGCTCGGTGGGGAGATGGATTGGAGCTCGGAGATATGGTGGGAATCACGAGGAAGGTCCCCAAGACCGTGGACATCCTCTCCTAAAAACCAGCAGTGCCACCTCATTGTCTCCTTGTCTCCTTTCTCGTGGTCTTTTCTCCCTTTTAATGCCAAAAACCTGAAAGCATCATGCATTAGTCACGTAGATAGAATGTCTACCCTTCTTCCTACAAACAACACGAATAAACCAAGAAATGAATGCATAAGCAATAAAAAATGAATGGTTTGAGCAGAGCAAGTAGGCCAAATGAGCCCAAATTGTACCAAAAATTGGGGCTCATCATCACCCCCCAGCTAAACTATTTGCTCATCCTTGAGCAACTTAGTCCAAATCTTCATCCTTCATTGCTTTCACTGCTTCCCTTGTATCCCAAGGCTCTGTGGTGGTGTCTTCTCTGTGGATATGAAACCCTGCTTTCCTGTTCACCTCTTCCCATTGTTGACTGTCATCTTCCTCTGTATTACCTTCAGCCAGTCCTAGCAGTAGTGGTGGGCTGAGTTTAAGGCCAATCCAGCTGGCCTGGAGGTTTTGCATGGATTTCTTGTAAAGTTCAACCCTTGCCAAAGCTTCCCTCATCCGAATGGGGGTGTGGTACTCTCTGATTTTCAAGCTATGTGCCAGGATATTCCATCTGCGTGCACATGCTTGGGCAACACTTTCTCCCAACAACCTTTCCATGTCTTCAAAGTGGGCTATGGCGTGGGCCTGTTGGTCCATAAATCTCAAGGAAACTGTGGGATCTGTAGCCAACTGTTGGTGGGCTGAGATGAGTGCCACCGGATCCTCTACTTCTGGTCGAATGAACAGTGGTTCACTTACTTCTCGGTTCATGACCGATTTTGCTTCAGCTGCTCTCTGATCCTCATGGTTTAACCATGAGGCGAACGCCATCAATTGCATATCACCCAAGGCAACATTGGGATCCCAGGAGACTTCATTAGGCAAATCCAAATTGTGGAGGTAAAACTCTGCTAATTTGGCTTTGTCCTCAGACGAACTAGTACTGCACAATTCAGAAAATTGTTGTGGGTTTTGGATACGTGAAATACCTCTTTGTGCCAAGGTGTTTATTTGGAACTGTAGCCATTGATCTTTTAAGAACAATCCATAGGATTTTGCAGGTGTTCTGCACTAAATTGCCTCCATGGCCCAACTGGCCATGCAGGCCAATTGTGCTTCCTTTTGTTGCAGCTGTTCTCTTAGGGCTTGCACTTCGATTTTTGTTTGCTGTTCTGTTTCCTGTAGAAGTGTCATTGGCCCTTCAAGGCTGGTGGTCAGCTCCTTTTTGCCTTCTTGTTCATTTGTGATGTCCTTGGAGGATGTTCCTGCCCCTGCCTTTAGTTCCTGTAGCTGCAATCTCAGTTTCTGATTTTCTTCCTGTAGAAGCACACGTTGGCAATTAGCCACATGTTTAGCCATGGTGAATTCACTCCTGACCTCCCTGAGTTGATCTTGTAGAGGGCCTATGTCCGCCACACCCTTTGATTTGGCGATTTGCATCCATGTGTGGGAACGGACTCTTTCTTTCTCTAGTTCAAAAAATAGAGGTACAGTAAATTTCTGCGGTATGATTTTGCCCGCCTCTAAAAATGTGTAGTATGAATTCAGATTAGGTGAAGGGCTAGGTTCTGGTATATGTTCTCTTTCTATCTCTTCAGGTGGTTCTACCTCACCCTCCCTTGGTGGTGATGAGAGTCCTTCTCCTTCCTTCTTTTCCGTTTCCTGTAGCCGGGCCAGAGTATCCTGTAGAACATTTTCAGCTTCCTGTAGCCGCGTTTGTTCAGTCAACAAGTCTAACCTTTCTTGCCACGTATTTTTCTTTGGACTCCCCTTCTCGTAGGTGACTGTGATCCTGGAGGGTGACTTTTCTTTGGGAGAAGCAGGTGTATCTTCGATGATAATCGGGCTGCTGGATTGGGCCTGTGGCTTGCCCGTCTTTATCCTAACACTTCTTCGAGCCTTAAAGTATAGAGGGGTCTCCCTCTTCCTCTTTCCTTTTGGCTTAGGTGGCGTGCTGAGGCCAGCTAATACAGCTGCTGCCTCCCGTGCCAGAATATCCACCTTTCTCTCCTTGGGTTTCACCTTTTCGGGGCTTCCTGTAGAAGCCTGTTTCTGCAATTTCGGGCTTCCTGTAGAAGCCTCTGTCTCTGTTTTCGGGCTTCCTGTAGAAGCCTGTTTCTCAATGATTTTTGGGCTTCCTATAGAAGCCTTTGTCTTTGATTTTGGGCTTCCTATAGAAGCCTGCTTCTCAATGATCTTCGGGCTTCCTGTAGAAGCCTGCTTCTCAATGATCTTCGGGCTTCCTGTAGAAGCCTTTGTTTTTGTTTTTGGGCTTCCTGTAGAAGCCTGTTTTTGCTTTCCTGTAGACACAGGTGTCTCCACCTCTGCTTGCTTGCCTGCCTGAGTTTTGCTTTTTGCTTTGGTTGCAGGTGCTGTTGAGGTACTTGGGCTGACGTGGACCACGTCAGCTTTTTCCATTCTGCTCTTCATCCTCTTTTCCCTTGCTGACAGGATAGGTGTGCCACCTTTTTCTTTGTCCTCCTTTCCCTCATGCTTCTTCCTTTGTTCTCTCTTCTGTACTGTTGTCGGGGTCTCTTGGCCTTCTTCTCTCTGTTCCTCGGCCACTGCTTCGTGTTCCTCACTGCTGGAGGAACCCGTTTCTTCGATCAACATTTTAATGTCCCCATCTTTTGTCAAATTCCGGAAGGATTCCCATGAGAGGGGGACCTTATATGAGTGCAATGCATCTTCCACAAGAAGCTTGATCAACCCATGGTGGGCTATCTGATCTGGTATACCCTCTTTCAGCTTTGTAGCACACTCCATTAGAGACTGCATGAGGTAATAGGGGATGCTCAGTTTTTGTTCTACAGGAAGGTCAATTCGGTGCCTCAACTCAGTGAGCAACCGAAAGTGATATGCATACACGATGCTAAAACGACCTTCACAAGTAATATATTTCATGATTTGCAAACTGACTTTGTTCCAAGGTGGCAACAGGCTCGTTCTTCGCACCCCGTTTTTGTCCTCCGAGAATTCTTCCTCGGGTGGAAAGAATTATTTCTTTGCCTGTTGACTCAGCTTTCTCTCCTCTTTATCCCACGACAGACCCATAGGAAGTTCTGTGATCCGTATGATATGTTCTAGGGTGAGCTTGAGGCTTAGACCTCTGAAGTTCACTGTGGCCAGTGTCTGAGATTTAGGCTTCAGAGCCTGCAAGAATTCTTCAACCACTTCATCATCGTAGCCCTGCAGCTTATCACAAAACGGCATCCATTGTGCTCTGGTGAAGAGCTCTACCACTGCCGGGTTTCTCCTTAGTTTAGTTGAATCAGTGGGTTCCCATCTTATAAACCCACCCGGCATGATGAACACGGTTGGTTTAATTAAAGGTGGCAAATGAAACAGAGATTTTGTCTATTAAGGCAGAGCATGCATATAATTCACAAAATTTCAACACAGTCTACCTAAACTGACATCCTGTAGAACGACAGCATAGGTACAACAAACAACAATTCCACCAATATCTTTATGACCCGACTGTGGACGATGGCCTTGCCACTTCTACTAACCAGTTGCATGAAGAGTTCAGGGTTACCTCTTTAATTGGCCACCTTTTTCGTGAGGCACCCGCTTTCCTGTAGATGACTGTGTTCTTGTAGACTGCGTTCCTGTAGACTGCGCTCCTGTAGAACTGCGTTCCTATAGAACTGCGTTCCTGTAGAAACAGTGCGCAATTCTCGGGGAGGACTGTAGTTGGCCCGCGCTCGAGGTGTGCTTTACCGGCGTTCTGGTAGCCAATAGCTCGGCGTATCAAAGTGCAGAGGAGATCAGAATAGCCACCCGAGTTTGAAGTGTTGGATGATAAATGCATGCGCATGATCTAGCCGATTAGATTTTGAATCGGTGCAATCCGTGGCGCAGGGGATGAGCTGTCCCCGTCCGACCGTTGGGCGACGTCATCCATCATCCGCCTGCGTATTCGCTTGCTGCCGCATCCATTCCCACAGATTTGCCGCCGCCTTTTCCTGTTAAACTCATGCTCTGACGAGAGTGTTCTCACGTGCGTGTCGTTCATTCTCCTTGTCGTGGCCGCCACCCAAACATCCAATTACACTTTAACTAGCCGACGGGGCCAGTCGACTGGCCATACGGCCGCTCAACCATTCAATTTTACGCTTTGCAAACAATTTCAAAGTAAGATTCATGCGATTTGATGGAAGGAAGGGTTGAGATACTTACCTGTGTGGCTGCACACGATTTTTCCAGTTCTTGGACGATGGTGAGTGGATCTACCTGCTGCATGCGACTTACACAGACCCGGAGGCTCGTGGTTACAGGCTGCCAACGATGGAGTGGATGTTTTGCTTGCATGCGCCCGCGTTTCATTTCAGATGGCGGTACTGTGAATGGTATCCACTCGAGCAGGTTGAACTGTTACAGGATTCCCACGAGGGGTCTTGTAACAGTCCTTTCTCCTTGGGTGCATGCTGCACGACGGAGGTTCTGGCGTTTCAATCACGTTCCCGGAGCTCTTGATGCCTACGGTATGAGATCCCAGCATTTGTTTGACTTTGAAAATGGCTTTTCCCACGAGAACTCATCGATCTTCTTTGTTGGTGCAGGGAACTTGGTCGCATGACGACAAGGATGGTGGAGCAAGGTGACAACAATGTGCAAGGATGCTAACAGAGGCTTGCATGCATCCAAACCAATCCATAGTCGCGAAATCTCTTTTTAAGATGAATTCTGGCCGTCCAAAACTCCTACAGGAAGTTTCCTGTAGAACACAGAGCTTCCTGTAGAAAGTTCGGCCTTCCTATAGAAAGTCTGCACTTTCCTGTAGAAAATCCGCGCCTTCCTGTAGAAAGACTGCACCTTCCTGTAGAAAGACAGCATCTTCCTGTAGAAGATTCAAACCATGATAAAATTGCACATACCTTGAAAAAAACATGGGTACTCTTGGAGGAGGTGCTTGTGAGCATGATAAGGACCCTTGGCTTTGAGTTGAATGGCTTCCTCTTCTCCATAGAGAATCTGCAACCTGCATGCAATTTTACCATCTTTTGCTTATTGTGTTTTCTTTTTTCCTTTTTTTTTTTTTTTTTTTTTGAAAAATAACAGGGGCGCCTCAAAGCGGTTTTCACCCGTGCCATCTTCCCTGAGCGCCTCAGAGAGGTTTTCGCTCAAGAATCTTTTTCAACCTTTTCTCTTTTTTTTTTTGAAAGACAATAGGGGCGCCTCAATGAGGTTTTCACCCCTACTACCTGCCTTGGGCGCCTCAGAGAGGTTTTCACCCAAGGATCTTTATTTACTTTTTTTTTTTTTTTTTTTCTTTTTTTCTTTTTTTTTTTTCATTTTCTTCTTCAGGGTATGCCAAAAGCAGAGGCAGAACCCCTCTCTATGACCAATACAGATTTCTCCATAGTTTTGATGAACTCTTGTCTTGAGAGAGGTCTCCTGTAGATCTTCAAACGATGCCCATTGACAAGCATGGGAATGGCTTCCTCATCAATGGTTCGAATGAGGACAGATCCATTGTCATGGCATTTCTCCACTGCATATGGTCCTAGCCATCTGGTTCTCAGCTTCCCCTTGAAATCTTTGTATCTTGAGTCATACAACAAAGCCCAATCTCCCAGCTGAAATTGCTTGTCATGGAGATGTTGGTCATGCCACACCTTTCTCTGAAGTTGAACCACTTCTGAGTGAAGGAGGGCCTGCATTCGGTGCTCATCCAGGCCATTCAGCTGCAGCAGCCTTTCTTGTTGTGCATGGCTGAGATCTAGATCCAGCTGAGCTGCCATCCTCAAAGTGTTGTATTCAAACTCAATGGACAGCAAAGCTCTCTTCCCATAGACCAGCTCATACGGTGTGAAGCCGGTGGTGGTCTTCCAAGTGGTGTTGTAAGCCCATGTGGCTTCAACTAGGCGATCTGCCCAGTCCTTTCTGCTGCTGCTCACCACTTTAGTCAAGATCCCTTCTAATGCTCTATTGGTGACTTCCACCTGCCCATTTGCTTGAGGGTGATAAGGGGTGGAAGTCTTATGCTTGATCTTGTGATGAGCTAGGAGATCTTCAACCAGGTTGGAGGTGAACTGGCTCCCTTGATCGGTGACCAGCTCTCTTGGATAGCCAAACTTATAGAAGATGTTCTCTCTTAGGAACTCGACCACCTTTTCTTCTGTTGCTGCTTTGATTGCTTTGGTCTCTGCCCACTTTGTCAAATAGTCAGTACACACAATGATGTAAGTCATTTTCCTTGAAGAGGGGTTGATTGGGCCCACAAAGTCCATGCCCCACTTCTCAAATGGCTCAAGAGTCACTTGAGGTTGGAGAGGCATCTCATCCCTTTTGGTCGGTTTCCCCATTCTTTGGCATTGGTCACACTGACTGACATATCTTCTGACATCTTGATGAAGTGTGGGCCAATAGTAGCCTGCCTGCAGGATCTTGAAGGCAGTTCTCTTTGCTGCAAAATGTCCTCCACAAGGCCCATCATGACAAGTGAGGAGGATATCAAAGACTTCCTCCTCCCTTACACAACGCCTTAAGATCTGATCGGGGCCAAGCTTGAACAGATTGCCCCCGATCCAAGTGAATGAGGCACTTTTTCTGATGATTCTGCTCTTCTCTCTGGAAGATAGGTGTGGAGGGAACTGTGCTGAAACAAGATAGTTTTCTATATCAGCAAACCATGGAGAGAGTACTGAAATAGCAAACAGATGTTCATCAGGCATCTGGTCGTCCACTATTCCATCCTCATCTGCAGACAAATCCAATCTAGATAAAAAGTTAGCAACAACATTTTCTCTACCTGGTTTGTCAACAATGGTCAAATCAAACTGCTGCAATAAAAGTAACCATCTAATAATACGAGCATTCACATCTGGTTTATTCATTAAATATCTAATAGCATCATGGTCAGTATGTACAAAGGTCTGGTAACCAGTAATATAATGTCGGAACTTGTTCAATGCATGGACCACAGCCAAGAATTCTTTCTCGGTTACAGTGTAATTCAGCTCAGCTTTGGACAAGTTTTTGCTAACAAAGTAAATGGCATATGGAAGTTTCTGCTCAACGTGTCCTAAAGCTGCACCTATGGCTTTGTTCGAGGCATCAGTGTGGATGTGGAAAGGTAGGGCCCAGTTTGGACCTCTCAGGATTGGGGCTAACACCAACTTGTCCTTCAATTCATTTAAAGCCCTCTGACAATCTTCAGTCCAATTAAACTCCACATCTTTTGCCAACAGGCCAAACAATGGCGAGGCTAGCTTGCTGAAATCTTTAATGAATCTCCGATAGTATCCTGCTAATCCCAAGAAACTCCAGACATCCCTGACCTTTTGAGGAGGTGGAACCCTTTTGATGAGAGCAATTTTGTTAGGATCCACCTGCAATCCTTGGCAAGAAATGGTATGGCCTAGCACGGTCCCTTCAGTCATTAGGAATTCACATTTTTCAGGACTAAGGGACAAGTTCATCTCGGTGCATTTGGTTAGGACTTTTCCCAGGTTGGACAATGCTTCCTGGAAGTTGGCCCCATAAGGAGTAAAGTCATCCATATAGATTTCTACTGCATCATGGACCAGCTCCGAGAAGATGCTCAAGACAGCTCTCTGAAAGGTAGCAGGAGCATTGCATAGCCCAAAGGGAAGGACTTGATAGGCAAAGGTACGCCAAGGATAAGTGAAGGTGGTCTTATCTTGGTCTTCCGGGCTGATTTGGATTTGGTTGTACCCGCTAAACCCATCTAGGAAAGAGAAGAACTTCTTTCCTGCCAGTCCATCCAACACTTGATCTATGAAAGGTAGAGGGAAATGGTCCTTCTTGGTAGCTTTGTTCAGTTCTCGGTAGTCCACACAGATTCTCCATTTCCCATTCTTCTTGGGAACCAACACTAGAGGGGACACCCATTCACTATCTGAGATGGGGTAAATGAATCCGGCATCCAACAGTTTTTGCAATTCTTCCTTAACAATGTCCTTAAGGGCTGGATTCATTCTCCTCTGAGGTTGCCTAACCTGTTTACAATCCTCTTTGATGTATATATGATGGGTACAAACCGAAGGATGGACTCCTTTCATTTCCTTATAGCTCCAAGCGAAAGCATCAGGGTGGTTGGCCAACAGACTACACAGCTCCTTTTCCTGGGAAGGAGATAGGGAGGAGCTGATCTTCAATGCTTTCTCAGGGCCGAACTCCACATTCTTGACTCTGGGAGTAACAGGGTTGGTTGTACAAAGATCCACTAAGGTGCTAGCTTGGGCATCCTCCACCAACTTCTCTAAGGGTAGTGCACTGGAAGGTGGATTCTGGATCAAGGTCTCGATCAAGTCATCCTCGGTTGGGGGGTCTCTTCTAATGGTATCTAAGGTGCACAAAGGTGCTGATTACACCTCGTCTTCCTCTCCTTCTTCCAACCAGAGTGGTAAGTCATGCTCTAAGGAGGGTTGGGCAGGAGGGTATAGGACTAGCTGCTTGGACATGGGACCATTTTTGATGGTCATGTTTCCTGCACGACAACTTATGTAAGCATCTGCAGTAGCTAACCAAGGCCTTCCCAAAATGAGAGGATATCCAGTAAGCTTGGCCTTTGGTTGCAGAACCAGGAAGTCTGCAGGGTATTCCCAAGAGTCAATAGAGACCAAGACATCCTCCACGATCCCTTCGGGAGTCACGGTGGAGTGATCTGCTAATTGCAGTACTGTCGAGGTCTTCCTCAAGGAACCCTGAAGATTAAGCTTAAGCATGGTATCCCTGGTCATCACATTAATGGCAGCCCCCAGATCAATCAAGGTGTGAGGTATAATGGTGCCATTGATGTGAACATCTACTACATGACTTCCAGGATCTAGGTACTTTGGGCAGATGACTTGTCCTAACATAAGGTCAGACAGTTGTCCTATGACATTGATAGTTGAGGCATCTTTCTTCCGTCTGCCTAGGTGTTTGAAACACTTCTCCTTAACCAGCTTGTTGTATATCGGCACATCCTTGATGGCTTGGAGAAGTGGTATTTTTACACACAACTGCTTGAGCTCACCCAGAAGCTCATCCTCCTCTGGGTTGGGTTGTGTGGCGGCTGTTAGTCTCTCAGGAAAGGGTGGAATAGCCTTTGGTTCACTTTCCTGTTTATCTTCCTCATCCTCTGGGGGAGGAGGTTGGCGATCTGGTAGAGTCTTTCCAGATCGAAGATTGATCTCCTGGATCTACACAACATAGGTAGGGCATGAGGTTTCCCCAGTGTATACCTGCTGGGCCTGTCTATTGTTGGGGTTCGGGTTCGGTTGAGCAGGCATTTGAGGCTGCCTTGGAGGAGCAGGAGGTAATGGCTGAGGTTGAACTAGTGGTGGAGGCAAGATGGCAGGAGGAGCGTTGTATTGGGGCCTCCACCCCGACTGAGGTGCATTCCATTGAGGCTGTGGCTGGGTATGTGAGTGATATGAATGAGAAGTAGGTTGAGAGGGGTACTGAGGTGGATAAGACCATGGAGGAGGCATGGACCATGAAGGATGAGCAGGGGGACCCCAGGAAGGCATAGGAGTCGATTGGTTGGGGCTGTAATAAGCTTGAGATGCCCCTTGCATCCCCTGCTGATAAGGTCTAGATCCCTGTGGCCTCCTTTGGTTTAGGTAATAGAGAGGCTCTGTGGGAGCTTCTGTCCCTTGGTACATGGCTTTAAACCCAGGTAAGGTTGGACACTGATTTGTGGGATGGTCCTCCTCACAAACGAAACACACTTCAATCGAATGCAATGGACATTCGTTCTTAGGGTGCCTTCTTGTGCACCTAGGGCAGAAGACAGCCAAGGCTCTCTCAACCTCTTCTTTCTTTTGCTGAATCCTGAATGTGTCAAGTTGCATGGCAATGGTTTGTCTCACCTCACTCTTAATATCTTCTAATTGATTTGCAAGCTCATGTTTGGAGAAAGGGACACTAGTTGAGAGGTGGTTTCCTCTACCTCGTTTCCGAGCTGCCCTGGAGTGGTTTCTAAACACAGTCTTGATGTCCTCATAAGGCAGTTGGTAAATGTCCCCCCCAGCTAACATGTGCAGGGTATCTAAGAGGTCTTCAGGGACTCCTCGGAGCAGGACCAACTTGAGGGATTCAGGGTCAAGTGTGCACCTGGCCCGCTTATAGCTTAGTTGGAACCTCTCCTCATAATCCTCTAAGGACTCATCATTTCCCATGGACATCCGAAAGATTTCCCCCTTTGTTTCCTTGGACCTACAGTAATCCCGGTACTTGGTGTTGAAAGCTTGCTGCATCTGAGCCCAAGTGGTGATACTATTCCCAGGTAAGCCCATGAACCAGCGTAGTGCTGCATCCTTGAGAGTGGAAGGGAAAAGTTTCAACTTTTGCTCATCTTCAGTATAGTCATAGGTTCTACAAAGGACAGCAAACTCAAACAGGAAGGTGTCTGGATCTTCAGTGGTCAGCCCATGGAAGTGAGGTAAGGCGGAGGGGCTAATGTTCTTCATTTTCATCTCTCCATTGGTCTCTCGGATGGGGAAGGCACCTTCTATTCTCTCATCTTCTCTTCTATTGTCAGCCATAGCTTCAGATGGATTGGTTTCTAACTCTTCTTCTACTATAGGGTCTTCGGATATCTCAGGTTGTTCACCTATAGGTTCTTCTGGGTCACTGTCACCAAAGAAGAGAGAAGGGTGACTCAGTGATGTGGTGGGGGTGTTTGGTAGGAATTTGCCTGATCTATCTCGGTTCCTATGAGGCATGAAATGGAAAAGACTTTCTTTTTCTTTTTGATTGCTTTTGCTTTTCTTTTCTCTTGGTACCTGCAAAACTGAGACAGATTGATCTACAACTAACTATGAAAGATGAAAAATTAACTGAAAGCAGGAAAGAACTAATCTACGTTGCTCAAAGGAAATTGCAAGAATGAAAATGCTAGTCTACGCTTGCAGAAAGGAAATGTTAATCTAGGAAAGCAGGAAATGCTAATCTATGAAAGCAGGAAATGTCTATGCTACTTTTGCAGAATGGAAATGAAGTAAACTACTCAGCAGAAGGCAAGAGTAATGAAGTAGAAGAAAAGCAACAATTACTAATACTCTGACGCTTCCCCGGCAACGGCGCCAAAAAGATGGTGGGCTCCAGTATTGTAGCAATAATGCTACAACTCCTGGAGCTTCATATCTATAATTTTATCAACCCGGTAGTTCGTACAAACTTGGAAGCGATGGTGTTGTATGCACAAGTACTAGCTCTTGTCGCAGTTGTCACTTGGTCAGCTGGCACAAGTCCGCTAGGGCTCAAGCCAACTTCTATAGGCTCACAGAAGAAGCTTTATGAATGATGGACGAAAGCTAACTCAAAGGAGACTATTCTAATTGCAGAAAGTAACTGAAAACCAATAAAGCATGAAAACCCTAGTAAACCCTAATTTAACTAGCTAGACCCTAACTATGCAAAACTGTGAATGAAACAACTACCAATAATGCCATTACTTGCAGTGAACTGAAATACATGCATCTAAGCTACTTGCAACTCAAAAGACATGTTTTTGTATTTTTTTCATTAAGTGGTTGGATTTATTGTGACGATGCTTTTGATTAGGGTTTGGTTGTGCAGGAGCGGTTGGAATGGAAGGAAAGCATGGGCAAGGTCAGGATGTCTAAGGGAGGTCCCAGAGGGTCTCCAGCATCAGTCCACAGAAGCCTACCACGTTCGGATGCTCAGCAACCGAGTTTGCAGGTTTCTACAGGAAGTCTGCAGGGGATCCTACAGGAAACTCAGGGGTTTCTACAGGAAGTCTGTGCAATTCTACAGGATGTTTGGCCGTGGAAGTTTTGGGAGATGGTGGAGTGTTGGAGTGGTGTGGAAGGATAGGTGAGATGGAGATGGAGTTGGTGATGGCTCAGGAGCAGGGGGATCAGATGGAGGAAGAGTGCATGCAGTGGGTTGATGGTTGGAAGGATGGGATCAACGAAAGTTTAAGTAGATGGAGCTATGTGAGAAATGGGAGAGCTGGAGGGTAAATGAGTTGGACAGAGGCCGAGTAGGGCTTGAGGATAGATCAAGAAGAAGAAGAAGGAAGTGGATTGATAAGGAGCAGCGTAAATGAAACAAATGACTTATGCATCAAAACGAGAAATTCATTAACCTATGATAACTGTGCCATGAAACCTATGAGCAGCAATGGAAAACCAAGAAACGAAACTTATGCGTGGAAATGGAATGTAGAAGTATGGTTCAATGTCAAAAATGCATGGATGGATCTTCAATGAAAATGTCTATGTTGCAGCTTGCATGGAAATGAGAAGAACTGCTTTTCTTTTTGGTGGTTGGTTATGGACTGCACCCCAATCCCTAACAGAGATGGCAGTGAGCCTTAACAACCTTTTGTTGGAGCTCCAATAGATTATTTCTATCCTCTTCTAACCTAAGCAACTGGAAACAAATTCACCATAAACTAATCCTATCTAAGCTCATGAAAAAGACTAAATTAACAAACTGTAAATTTGAATTGCATGTGAAAGTAAAAACTCAAAGTGCTGGAACGAAATGCAACAACATTACAACACCGAGGAGATCTATTGCTCTCAGGTTGGGCCCTAACCTGAGAGCTATAGCTCCCTTAGAAACTCAGAATGAGATCAAAATCTGCCTGCCTTTATTCATAAACGAAAGTCTGATGACATGCCAAAATTGGCTTACAAGAGGAACAAAAACCGAGTTGTAGATCGTACTTCCAAATTACAAGAGTAATAAAAAAGTTCAAAAAGCTTCTATCCAAGGCTACGGCCTCAGTATTTATGCAAAATGATCATCCAACCGGTGTCCTTGATTTTAGGAGCTCGGCTGTCCAACTGAAGTTTAAACTGCTGATCCTGTAGGACAGTCATAATTGTTGTTCCTGTAGAACAGTTATAACTGCTGTTCCTGTAGAACAGCTGGCTGCTTCTAAGCTCGATGGGGAGATGGATTGGAGCTCGGAGCTATGGTGGGAATCACGAGGAAGTTCCCCAAGACCGTGGACATCCTCTCCTAAAAACCAACAGTGCCACCTCATTGTCTCCTTGTCTCCTTTCTCGTGGTCTTTTCTCCCTTTTAATGCAAAAACCCTGAAAGCATCATGCATTAGTCACGTAGATAGAATGTCTACCCTTCTTCCTACAAACAACACGAATAAACCAAGAAATGAATGCATAAGCAATAAAAAATGAATGGTTTGAGCAAAGCAAGTAGGCCAAATGAGCCCAAATTGTACCAAAAATTGGGGCTCATCAGGATGAACGCCATTATCAACTTGCATTTCTTGTCCTTATTTTTTTTTGCTATTCATTTCTTCATTGTAGTCTTTTCAGTTATCCAATTAAGTTTTAAGAACAAGTTAAGGCAATTTACAAGTTTACATTCACATGCAATTTTAACATTGAATTCATATTAAGCAAAGAGAAAGCCCATGTGAGAAACCAATGGTTACTTGGTTCAAGCATAGGCTTCATGAAAGTGTTTGTTATGTTGGTTGAGACATTAAAGGAGAAATTTCTCTTAATAAAGCAATGCCCATGAGTAGGAGTATAACCTTTCTCAAAGGGAGTAGGTTTTTAAAAAAGAAATTGTTAAATAATAAAATTAAACGATCATAATTAGGATGGAATCGAGGCCAAGAAAAGAGGAGGTTGGCATCCAATCCTTACAAGAGAAATCATTAAAGGAAATCAAGCGAATTTGAATCGAGATGCCATTAAACACATCATGTCATTTGGGAATATTAGAACTTTATTATCCAAAAAAACGTAGCGAGACTACCAAAATTATTAGATCTATTTCTAATTCAGTAAGTTCAAAAAATGTGAAAAGCAAAGGGAATACCTAGAATAGCAACAAAATATATACTAAATAAAATTGGAATGATGTAAAAGAAATTATTTAATTTTTTTCTAATAAATATGTTACTATCATTTTTTGAATCATTAAAGATGAATGGCCTATCTCACCCAACAAAAGTTTTTTTTGAATTAAAGTAAAATAACACATGCAAAAATGAATAAATAAACATTTTTATCTTAAAATTACAATAAACCAAGCTACATATAACATTAATCCTAGTGTCGAAACATCTAATATGTCTAGATAAGCACCCACTTAGATATCTTGGAAATAATAACCCAAGAAATTTTTGAGTCAAATGTATTAATAAAATATATCCCCAAAGATGATGTCAATATGTCAAAACATCTAAGTTTTCATACGAACGAGTAGTAATACATATTATTGGTAGACTCTTAAATGATTGTGAAGGTTAAGTTATTTCAATGATGATGAACGAATTAATGATTTGGATCTAATAAGGATTGATCATCATAAGTGTATCATGCTCTTTCAACTCGTAACAAGAGTTGCATGCGGCGATAGTCCTCGCTGGGAAAGTTTGATAAATACACGAGTAAACATGATAAAATACTATACTCTGGGAAGAGACAATGGCATACACATGTTAATGTCAAGAAGAACTACGCCATATTCATATTTTAAATCCACGAGTACTATATTTCAAGGCGATACAAACATTTTATCCCACAACAATGTTACTTCTAACATAAACCAGTCATCTCTTTATCATCACATGGAAAAAATGGACCTATAGAATTTCTAACAAAGATTGTGGTTTTTTCTTGTTGAATTATTCTTATAGGTAAAATATCATCCAACCTATCTAAAAAGATCAAATTGGGAGATTGTTGGAAGACAAATTAGGTTAGGAAGAGATTCCATATGTTAGGTAGTATCTCTTAGATATTGATTGGTATATTCATGTTTAATAAGAAGTGGTTTGAAAAGTATCTTATGTATAGAAATATATAATCATTTTAGCGTTTCTAAAGAAAAGTAGAGTGTTCCACAATAGTGGAATAGTTATTTTCTTTATAATTTTTTCTGGCATATTAAGTTAAAAATTTGAAATAACATAAAATTTGAAATAACAATGGGAAAATGGTAAATGAAATTCTCTAAACCTCCAATACAGATAAATGTCTATCTTATTTTATTTGTGTAGTACCATTCAAGTAAAATCTATTCACATGTGGTTTTCGATTGGATAGTCAATAAATGCTTCAACTTTTATACACAACAAGAATAATAGTTAAATGAAAGATAATATTTGAAGTACCTAGTCAGTGGGTCTATCCAAAGAAAGGGAACCTAACATGCCTGTCACCAAGCTAGAACCAGTGAGAATATCTCTAATAATGTTGCCGACATTGATAACAAGAAGTGTCTTTGCAACTAAATTAGATCCACCGGCAAATTTAGATAGAATCCTAATCAAACCATGTAATCCAATTGATAATATAAGACTATGCAATAATAGAACCTTCCAATTTTTTAATAAAATATGGCACTTATGTTGATACCATATGTATCAATGTACTAAGAGATGTCTGGCCACTTCTTGAAGTATCAACAAATATAAGTCTTTTTTCTTGTGTAACTAAGCCATGATTACAAAGTTCATCTAATTTCTCAGAAGAAGATGAAAAAGATTCTACAATTTGAGTCAAACAAATCAATGCATGTTCGACCACCCACTGAAAAAATATCTATCATGAGTTAGAAGTGGAATATTTACTTTGAGTTAAATATTCAAAGGATCAATAAAAATTGAATACATAACACAAACAAATGCAAATGACATAAAAGATGAATAATGTTATAAGTACTAGTGTAGGGAGTGTTCATATGTTGAGGTTTGAATCTATATGTGACCTAAAAATATCAATGACATAAAACATGAATAAGATTAGATATCATTTTTGGGATTCAACTGCGTTAAGTAAGTCATTCACGTATGACCATTTCCATGAGAGGTAGTCGTAAGTGACTAATTTCTCATGATTTGAATAGTTCACTTAGCACTCATTGCATCAAGTGATGCTCACAGGGGTGAAGAAGTGGGATTGAAACTGGTGAAATAAATCACATAGCGTCAATCATCACTTCCGGGGCTTGCACCCGGTAACCAGGACTTCCCGGGAGGTCACCCATCCCAGATCTCCTCTGGCTCAAGCACGCTTAACTGTGGAGTTTTTCCCCACAATCAAGCCCACTTAGCTTGCTACCCCATTTGCAAAACCTTAGCAAGTATTGTGCCTCATGAACCATTCAATTAGAGATCCCTTCACTCGTTTTGAATTTAAGTATAGGGGGTTTACGCAGTGCATTATATTAGATATCATTTTTGGGATTCAACTGCGTTAAGTAAGTCATTCACGTATGACCATTTCCATGAGAGGTAGTAGTAAGTGACTAATTTCTCATGATTTGAATAGTTCACTTAGCACTCATTGCGTCAGGTGATGCTCACAGGGGTGAAGAAGTGGGATTGAAAGTGGTGAAATAAATCACATAGCGTCAATCATCACTTCCGGGGCTTGCACCCAGTAACCAGGACTTCCCGGGAGGTCACCCATCCCAGATCTCCTCTGGCTCAAGCGCGCTTAACTGTGGAGTTTTTCCCCACAATCAAGCCCACTTAGCTTGCTACCCCATTTCAAAACATTAGCAAGTATTGTGCCTCATGAACCATTCAATTAGATATCCCTTCACTCTTTTTGAATTTAAGTATAGGGGGTTTATGCAGTGCATTATATTAGATATCATTTTTGGGATTCAACTGCGTTAAGTAAGTCATTCATGTATGACCATTTCCATGAGAGGTAGTCGTAAGTGACTAATTTCTCATGATTTGAATAGTTCACTTAGCACTCATTGCATCAGGTGATGCTCACAGGGGTGAAGAAGTGGGATTGAAACTGGTGAAATAAATCACATAGCGTCAATCATCACTTCCGTGGCTTGCACCCGATAACCAGGACTTCCCGGGAGGTCACCCATCCCAGATCTCCTCTGGCTCGAGCGCGCTTAACTGTGGAGTTTTTCCCCACAATCAAGCCCACTTAGCTTGCTACCCCATTTGCAAAACCTTAGCAAGTATTGTGCCTCATGAACCATTCAATTAGAGATCCCTTCACTCTTTTTGAATTTAAGTATAGGGGGTTTACGCAGTGCATTATATTAGATATCATTTTTGGGATTCAACTGCGTTAAGTAAGTCATTCACGTATGACCATTTCCATGAGAGGTAGTCGTAAGTGACTAATTTCTCATGATTTGAATAGTTCACTTAGCACTCATTGCATCAGGTGATGCTCACAGGGGTGAAGAAGTGGGATTGAAACTGGTGAAATAAATCACATAGCGTCAATCATCACTTCCGGGGCTTGCACCCGATAACCAGGACTTCCCGGGAGGTCACCCATCCCAGATCTCCTCTGGCTCAAGCGCGCTTAACTGTGGAGTTTTTCCCCACAATCAAGCCCACTTAGCTTGCTACCCCATTTGCAAAACCTTAGCAAGTATTGTGCCTCATGAACCATTCAATTAGAGATCCCTTCACTCTTTTTGAATTTAAGTATAGGGGGTTTACGCAGTGCATTATATTAGATATCATTTTTGGGAGGGAGTGTTCATATGTTGAGGTTGGGATTTCATGTGACCTGAAAATATCAATGTAAACATGACCAGCGTTCAACTAAAAGTGTTCATATGTTGAGGTTGGGATTTCATGTGACCTGAAAATATCAATGTAAACATGACCAGCGTTCAACTAAAACATAGAATCCTTCGACAGGAGCTCTAAAGACCATTAACAACCAAATGTATTTTCTATTTATACACTTCAAAATATTATTAAATCATTTCCATAAAAACCATACGAATTACAATTTGGAAAAGTCTAATCAATATCATGCAATCTTGGTCTAAGGAAAAAAACAATTGTATTGTATTTCCCAGTTAATAAATCAAAATGGCATAAAAAATTACTAGAACATGTCAATAAGATAGACTTTATAAAGATATCTAACTTGAATAGAAAAAATATCCACTAACAACACCCTTTACTCTTTCGTCTGAAAGGGGCCCTGAAGTTAAAGTATTCATTCCCAGTCCTTTGTAGTGTTTTCCATTGTAGGTATGGAAATTTTTTCCATGGAGTTCTCTACAAGGTTCTTATGAGCATTCCAATCAGTGTACAAAATATGGATACAGTGATGGATTATACTACAATTATCTTAATTTTCTAGATTACAACCTCAAGAGTCAAAAGAAACCATCCAAGAAAGAAGCAAGGCTATACCTTGTCAATAGTTGGAAATCATCAAACAGAAGATGAGGTACAAGTGACCATTTTCATCCCTTTTCTATAATGACACTATTATCTCATGTGAAACAATTGAATGTCATTGCAAATGGTTGATTTTGTTTTCTAAAATATTATGTGAATAATGTTCATGCAAGGTTTTTAGATAATGGTTTTGCAAAAGTAAGATAGAGCTATGGCTTAGATTTTTTTAATAGAGGCCTCAAAGCCCATAAGTTCTTAAAATTTCAAATATTATTCTTGTTATAGAGTTTCAGAATTTTTGTGTATAATCAAGGTCCTTCTAATTTTTTTTTTTAAATTAATTATAAAATCTTTGTTCCTGTAAAAAAAATTGATTTTTGTGAGCATTAGTTATGCTAGGTCTTGAATATAATATAACATAAGGTTTGAGTTCTAGAATATCCAATTTTTAATATGGTATTTTTGAATACAATGGCATACACATGTTAAGGTCAAGAAGAGCTACCCCATATTCATATTTTAAATCCATGAGTATATTTCAAGTCAAGACAAACATTTTTTCCTCGAACAATGTAACTTATAAAATAGACCAATCGTCTCTTTATCATCACATGGAGAACATGGACGTATAGAATTGATAACAAGGACTATGGTTTTTTTCTCTATTGGATTCTTCTTATATCTAAAATATCATCCAACCTGCCTAAAGAGTTGAAATTGGTAGATTGTTCAAAGATAAGGTACTCCATGCAGATATTATAGATGTCAGGTAGTATCTCTTAGATATTAATTGGTATATTTATGTTTAAGAGTGAGTGGTTTGAAAAGTATCCTATATATAAAAATATATAATCACTTTTAGTGTTGCTACAAAAAGATAAGAGTTCCATAGCAATGGCATAGGTATTTTCTTTATAAATTTGTCTAGCATAGGAAGATAAAATGTTGAAATAACATAGAATTTGAAACACCAATAGGAAAATGGTAAATGAAATTCCATGGGCCTCTAATACAGATAAATGTCTATTTTATTTTATTTGCATATTACCATCAAGAGAAATTTATTCACATGTGATTTCAAATCGGATATCTAATGTGTGCTTCAAATTTTAAACACATTGGGAAAAACAAACAAATGAAAGATAATATTTGAAGTCCTTGATTAATGGGTCTATCCAAAGCATGGGAACCTGACATGCTTGGAACCATACTAGAAAGAGTGAGAATATCTCTAAGAATGATGCTTATACTGAGATTGATATCATAAAAAATTGATCATCTAGCCATAATTTACTAGATGAATTGAAGTACACCATGTAGGGCCAATTTTACCATAGTAAAATTTCTTTCACTGTGAGAAATTACTTAATAAACCACATTTGCTAAGTCATTTATAATTAAACCCATGAAGAATAATTAAATAAATCACTATTTATTTAATTATCTTTTAGGAATAATTAATTAAACCATTGTTTAATTAATATTCCTTGTCACATTTGACCCAATTATGAGAACTAAATAAATAAATCATTAATTATCTTATTTTTCTCTAGGAATAATTAATTAATTACTAATTAGTTATTATTTCTTGTCAAGTTTGACAAATTCCTTACGAATAATTAAATAAATCATCATTTGTTTATCATTCCTTAACCATATTTCTTGAGATGATAAATAAATCATTTATTTATTTATTATTTCTAAATAAAAGTTTAAATATTTTTTCCCTCCAAACCAAATATAATAAAATATTCCAAATGGTTAATTCTATAATGGGGTTAATAATATTTTATTATTGCTCATTAGTCGAGGCTAACCTAATATTTTGTTATAAATAAAAGGGTTTTCCATTCATTCTTCACTTTTGATTATTTTCATTGTTGCACTCATTGTTGTAGCTCTCATTATTATCATTGTCGCACACCATATTTTTTTTCATTTGAGTTCTCATTGAGCTCAAATATTTTGTTTGCTGGGTTTTACACATTATAGAGGAGAGAGACTCTACAAGCGCTGAAGACATTTGAGGATAGCCGAGAACCCATCCCATAGAGGGGGACTAGTAACATTATTTGTTCCCTTCATAGGTGTTGTTTAATAAAATATATTCATTATATATCTGGTTGTCAATGGATTATTGGAGTTACTTGTGCTTATTTTACTATTTCATTTTGTTGTTTAACTAGTTCTGTTGCATAGATAAGGTATTTGGCAGGTTTTGTTTCTATCATTTGCTGCAGATCCACACTATTTAATAACCATTTTCATTGTTAGGGTTGTTTTTCATCCACAACCTAAAGTGGTTTCTTTTCATACACATTCGAGAAGAAAACACAATAAAAAATTGGCGACTCCACTATGTTTTTAATTTTGATCCGAAAACCTGGGTGACCTTCAGTTTTCAGCTTAGGGTTTTTCTTTTTCAGTCTCTTAATGTTGTTTACTAGCTTTCTAACCCTAGATTAGTCAAATTTCTAACTTCCATAAGTTTTCTAGTCTTTTCCACAGGTCACAGGAACCATCTGCGACCGAGAATCAAGGAGCATAAATCGCACTTTTCTGCCCCAAAAGTGCGATCTGGAGGTCCACAGCACACTTTCTGACCCAAAAAGTGTGATATCCCCATAAACAGGTCAGTACCTGCGATTTTTAGGGTTTCTGTGATTTTTTCCGATCTGTTTATGGGTTTTGTCAAGAGTTGTCTACTGGGTAGGTTTACCACTGTCTTACCCCACTTAGGCCTTAATCTACTTTTTTTTGCTCGTCGAAGTGGACTTTATCCTCTTTAGGGCTTCTAGTACGCTTCCACCTTTATAGGAGGAGTTTAGCTGAGTAAGAAGTCTAAGTTTTCGCAGATCTTTCAGCCATATTTTCTAGATTTGTACCTTCCTATTTCAGATCTCCAAAGATAGGTTGTTTCCATCCAAGTTTCATCTTAAACCTTGTTTGGTCATTTGCCTTAGGGTTCCATTGTTTTCCCTAGGTTTCACACCCAAACCCCTATCTTTTTACAACGATTTTCCTCCCTGGATTTTTGTTGTTGCTGCACCAATTTCTAGTAGCATAGTGTCATTTGATCCCAGTCACACTGCCTCTTTGATATCTTGTCCTTTTCTGTGTGTTTTCAGTTGATTTCATCACCAACCAACAAAATGTTTACAAACCCAGTTTGGGCAGGGTTTAGAAAGTTGATTTGTTGTTCATTTTCTATTTTTAATTTCAGTTTATTTCAGCAATCTTTTTATTTTTTCAAACACGATCTGGGCTTAATTAATAAACACACTTACACACAAAAGCACACCGTAAGCAAAGGGTGCTTGGTTTACACCACCAAGCCAAGACTTAACTTAATTAATTTTTCTCCCCACGCAGAGACAAAAACATCTTGTTGATCTCCCTTAACCATTTCCGAGTCACTTGTGTCTTACAACCATTGTGCCACAAGGCATTTGTCACAGAGACTCTTAGGCCTTCATCCCCCGTTTCCACTTGGGCATATTACTCCTCCCCGCAAGGATCAAGTTCATAGTCCCTCGAGTCCCCATACCGACTCCTCTTCTGGTTCATCTGATTCCTCACCCAATTCCGAACCTCCTTCACCACATACCATGATCATATCAGGACCCACTGAAAGTTAAGGAAACCAACCTGGTGTTGGCTCCGATTCTATCTTGGTAGTCACATCTAGTGGAACTACTACAGGAACCATTCTGTCAGCTCCAATGTTACCTTTCATGGCTAGGTTAAGTCTCCCGGATTTCAGCCAGTTGATTAATGACCCTATACACCACGATGTTTTTTGGCGAGCTATGTCGACTAAGCTTCCCTCTGACATTCCCAAGTTTGAGAGTAATTCTAGAGAGGACCCACCAATCACATCTTCTCCTTCCATATGTGGTGTTCATCCAATTCTATCACCGATGATTCCATTCGTGTTTGGTTGTTGCAACACACGCTCACTGGAGATGCTGCAATGTGGTATGTTGACTAGCCCACCGCCTCTTATTCCATTTTTCTGGCGCTTGCTAAAGCGTTCCTCCTATATTTTCAGTTACCTCTTTAATATGACACTAGTACAGAGCTCTTGACTCCATTCATCATTCCTCTCCCACCCGTTTTTCCGATAATGTCCAAGAATGGCGTAGAAGGAGGAACATGTGTCGTGCTCCACCCTTCGAAGACCGTGTCTACCTCGATTGGTTCCATCAAACTCTTTTAGAACCTATTGCCAAAGATTTCGCGTCTCATTTTCCTTAAACATAGGAAGAGGCTCTCTAGACTACTCTGAGATATGACTTTATTTATGCTCAATCTGGTTATGTTTATACCATTATATCAAACCTCCCCCGTCCTAGTGGTGCCAATGCACCAAGGGAATCTCATGTCGCCGACGGTATCGTTGGAGTTATTTCACATCTTTCACCATATGCTCATCAGAGTTATGGCTATCCACAGAGGGGCACCAGTTCCTCTAACGATTATGCCCCTCCTGCAAACAACGTGTATTCAGGACAAAGCACATCTTATACATTCACCCAAACACATTAGAAAATATCAGGGCCAACTAGTGCTCAACCTGTCTACCAGACCGTTACCCCATCACCATCTTATACCTATGCATCGCCGAGTGCTCCAGCCCCTCAGGCATTAGCGTCGCAGCCTCCCATGCATCCTCAACCCCAGCAACCATCACCACCTGAAGGTCAAGTTTTTGCATAGCAGAGTGCAACCAATCCCCAAAATTCGAAGAAAAAGAATAAGGGGAAGGTAACAAGGGTAACTAGGGTAACCAAGGTAATCAACCTAATGAACCCCGGGGGAACCAACCTAACCCCAACAATTAGAAACAAGGCAACTAGCCCAAGAAGCACAAGGCTATTCGTACGAACAAGCCTTCTGCATGTTATGGTGTACATGGTCATTATACTCATGAGTGTCCCCTCTTACCCCAAATGCACCCAATTCCAAGCAACTTCTAGAGGTCAACCGCCCATGCAGTAACTACCTCAGAATCCTGCGCCATCTCACCTGGCTGTGCTCACAAATCCTTTCCCTTAGCAAGGATTTTTGATGCTCAACCTCAGCAAGGTCAAGTAGCCCATCTTCCCCAACCTTATGGTCCTGGTGACTACCAGATCCTCATGATGAATTTTGACAAGGTCAATACCTCTGATATCAACTTGCAAACTCAATCATGTCAATATGATAAGCCATCGACTTCGTCCATCACTGAGTCCAAAACCAAAGCATCTACTGAGCCTCTTATGAAACCAAATGGTCCACTATAGATCCCTCAACCTAAAGTTGAGTCAATTCCTAAGATCCCCAAGGGAACATTACACCGTAATGCGGCTTCTAACCAAGTTGCCCATACATACAATAGACGACTTGGCCCAATCACCTGCTGCCATGTTGACGTTGGAGGTACTCCAGTCATGCCCATCTCAAAATAAACCTCTACTAACTTCTTTGGGCATAGTAGACCCTTCAGATGATCGTTTGATTTTCTTTCTCGTTGATACGTCAGAATATCCTCCATTACCTCCATCCGTTACTTTTAAGATACTAGTCAGATTCTGTAATGCCATCATCTCCTAATGCATTATTGATGAAGGCGCATCCACCTGCGTGATGTCCGTTGTTGTTTGGAAGAAACTCAAGTCACCTGAACTATCCCATCCACCATCACTTTGTGTGCTTGGGACGGTCACTTCTCCTAGCCTCTCCTCATGTATCACAATTGTCCAGTGACTCTTACGGGCAAAACTGTTCATGTAGACATCGAGGATATTGATGCCCCTCTAGATTACAACATTCTCTTGGGTTGTAGTTACACTTATGCCATGTCAGTTGTCACATCTGCGTTTTCCGCAAGATGTGCTTCCCCCATGAAGGGAAGATCATCACTATTGATCAGTTGACATACTATGAGCCATCATCCTTAACCTCCCCTGAGTCCATTATCTTGTCGATGTCTGACAAGTAGTCTTCTACCCCTCTCACCGGTGTTTCACCCCGAGTCTATAAATATTCCTCTTTGTTGGGTGCTTTCCCTGGTCCTCCCCCTCCTATATCTCAGCCTAGCTCTTTGAGTGTTTACATCTTACAAGCGTCACGGGCTGCTCAAAAGTAGTCTAGTACATCTGATCAACAACCAACTCCTTGCACCCTGTTGTTACCATCTCAGCCAAGCCATATAGATCCACCCCCCTAGGACCTCCTCTTTTTGTGGGTGCCTCCCCTTTGTTCCCACTAGGAACTATTCCTCCAGGTCTCAACCATCCAGGAGTTGTTCCGTCGGGACATTACCCTGTAGGACATATACCTTTCTTGTTTCCTCCTCCTAGAATCTTTTTTGTCCCTATCATGGCTTCGTTGACTCTCCCTAATATGACTTTGGGGATCCCAGTGTGGTACATTGATCCCAGTGAACACTCCACCTGGTTAGCTCAAACCATATCATGCTTTGACCCCAGTTCAACCGGTCCCTACGACCCCTATCACTACTCCAGTTCCACCGCAACCTCAACAGGAATCCACTCTTGTTGTGAACCATCCAGACAGGGGGGCAAAGCCAAGAGAAACGAACCTAAGGAAAAGGCTCCCCAAGAACCTTCCACTCCCAAAGCCCCAAAGCCGACACCTCCATGCACTTTTTGTGAGGTTGTTGGGCATGCCACCAATAACTATCTTGAACTTCCGCGTTTTAAAACTTTGGTTCATGAAACGTTCCTTGTGGTCCAAGTTACCTTACCAGGACCAACCAGGAAACTCAAAACATTATACACAAGTCACCCTTGTGCCTTGTACAATCATTATGGTCACTATTCCCATTGTTTCCCTCATCTTGACGAA
The DNA here is from genome assembly GCA_031772625.1 of Pinus tabuliformis. Classification (NCBI taxonomy): domain Eukaryota; kingdom Viridiplantae; phylum Streptophyta; class Pinopsida; order Pinales; family Pinaceae; genus Pinus; species Pinus tabuliformis. The sequence goes on along the minus strand of CM062810.1, from coordinate 659,607,872 downwards.
TTTCGTGATTGCCTTCAAGAACTTTGCAAATATGAGGCCACTCATAGTGGATCACCTACTCCTCTACCTGTGGATTTTGGTACCACTAGTACACCAGAACAGGGAGACTCTGGTCACACCATCATGATCCCTCCACCCAATGTCGAGATGACAAACTCCATGGTCCATACCCTTTACCTGTCGTCATCCTTGAGTTCCTCGCAAGAAAACCCTTCTGAGGTTTTTGTGCGCGCTTCTATCAAAACCCCTTCGTCGAAAGCCCTGGTCTCAACATCGATAGATCTTCCATCTACTAGCTCATCGTTTACCACCTCAGATAATGGGTATGTGAACTTTCTTTCTCAGGATGATGCACCGGGTACTGCCACCACATCATGTAGTCATTCTTCCTCCCATCCTCTCATCTTCCATTCTGATTAGGACATCATGGAAGCTATGACTACCCTTTATTACCCTTGGGATGATATGCACCATCGTGCGTACTTCCTTCCATATTTGTGAACCCAAAAGTTTGCTCCTCCTCTTACTCGTGATGATCGACAACATATCCGATACCAGCCCCCCCGCTATCTTCTTATCAGCGATGACCTCTATCGTCGCAGTGTTGATCTCATCCTTCGTCATTGTCTCAATGATCATTATGGCTAGGACCTTACACCATACGTAAGGACTTGCGTAAAGGGGAATCATTCCCACCTTTGCATATGAGATTAGTCCCTTCCATCACATATGCTTGCGGGAAGTATCCCATGCTTGGGGGCATGATGGTTTTCCCTTGGCCATCTTCTCAATTGATTAACATAAGTCTCAACCTAGATCCCCCTGGATCTAGGTATGGTTGATTATTCTCCCATTCCTTAGATAGTTTGTCCTACCAACCTTTCTGGCGAGCCATATTCACATCGCATATTGTAGATGTTTGATACCATATCTTCAAATATTCTACTCTATGTCCACATAGTCCCCATGTTTGACTTAGTGGGTGAGAATGATCCTAGACCTACTCTAGTAGTTGATTCTCGTTTTCCTCTTCCCTTAATTCTTCACCATGAACCATCGTTCCAAGAAGCATTAATGCCATCTTTATAAAAGTAAGGCCACTTTCCTAAAAGTCATAGATCCCGATTCCAATGGTCGGTTTTTCTGCTACGATCTCCACAAGATTTAGGGCCTTCTCCTCCTCTCAAATTGGAGGGAAAACACCCTTTTATAGGAAAACCCACAGTTTTTTCGTCGCCCATTATGACCAAACCGTAGCTCATTCTGATGAACCATCAGCACCATTGGAAAGCTCTCATTGAACACTATAATGGGTCTCTCTTTGTTTTTTATGATTTGACACTTTACCGAGAAGCCATTTTTCCAAGAAGGGTCAGTTCGTCGCCTCTTAAAATCAAAGTTATTCATATGCAACGCTTATAGCTTGGGGACCACATCCCCTTAGTGTGTGTCATCTCACGTGTCGATTTTCATCATGAGCAACCATCATTTCCTTATGCCTTCATGGTCCCCACCAGGCCTATTCTGTGTGGCAGCGTCATCGAGTCACCCTTGTTCAGATCATTTGTGATGAGTCATCCTTGAATCAATGGAGTTTGTTTCATGTCCCATTATATCATGTCACAATATTCCGTCCATGTTTGCATACCATTCATCCCGTGTTTCCCATTTTTGCCTTCAGTCATACTGCCCACCATCCCCTCCGGAGTCTAGTCATTCGTTGCCAAGTCAATGATGCATTTTATGCTCTAAAATGAGAAGTTGTCCATTTTTCCCTCATCCCATCCTCCCCATTCTCCCTAGTGTCATTCCATTAATCACATTACTATTTTCCCTCGTGCCTTAGTTAAGGATCCTCATTGCCTCACCTATGGCGGACCCTATTCTATCAACATCAGCTTATCTATTCTAGAAGAACGGCCTCAAGGGCTGTGTATCTTGGTTCTAACTTTAATTCTTGTCCAGTGCCTCATATCAAGCAAAGGAATCATCATTACCCTTTGACTTGGTTGTTTCATGCTCGTGATTCATACACTTGACAGTCCAATGATGCAACAAATTGTACCAGTGATTCCTGGGTGTGTGTGAGATGTTTCAAACCTCATGAGGGGGTGGCCCTTCAAGTAGCCCCCCACATGCCCAGATGCCTTCCTATTCTGCTATAGCCTCAGATGCAATTCCGCAGATTTTATGGGTTGGGTTCGCGCCACTTGCAGCGCTCATAGCATGCATGTCTCCTTCAGATGATCCATTCAGTTTGCAGACCCCTTTCCTATTCAACATGACTTCTTTGGTTGTTCTACCCTCCCTCCCACCCAATTTTTGAGGGAAGGGCCATTATATCTCATGTACTCAGATGTTATTGTATTCAATCCTAGATCATGTTTTTCCAGGCGCATTATGTATACGGGACCCATTGTATTATTTTCTGGCTCATTTACGTCAGTATGTCATGTACCATTCAGCATGCATTTTATTGCTCAGTTTCATGTTTCTGGGCGCATCATTATTTTTGTAGTAAGTTATCTTGGCGGGTATATGTATGCCTCCCCCGCCTCACTGGGATCTGGTACCACAACATAAAAGGAGACTTACATTAGTCTCGCCCCCTCTGTCGCTATCCTCTTTCGCTTCATCTCCATTGGTCTCTCTCTCTCTCTCACTCCATTTCATTTTCTAGTGATTGTGTCCTTACAACGTACTTCGATCATACATTTTTCTCCTAACACTCATACGTTGGGGGCAATCTGTTATCACAAAAGATTGATCATCTAGCCATAATTTACTAGATGAATCGAAGTACACCATGTAGGGCCAATTTTACCATAGTAAAACTGCTTTCACTGTGAGAAATTACTTAAGAAACCACATTTGTTAAGTCATTTATAATTAAACCCGTGAAGAATAATTAAATAAATCACTATTTATTTAATTATCTTCTAGGAATAATTATTTAAACCATTTTTTAATTAATATTCCTTGTCACATTTGACCCAATTATGAGAAATAAATAGATAAATCATTAATTATCTTATTTTTCTCTAGGAATAATTAATTAATCACTAATTAGTTATTATTCCTTGTTAAGTTTGACAAAATCCCTTACGAATAATTAAATAAATCATCATTTGTTTATTATTCCTTAACCATATTTCTTGAGATGATAAATAAATCATTTATTTATTTATTATTTCCAAATAAAAGTTTAAATATTTTTTTCCTCCAAACAAAATGTAATAAAATGTTCCAAATGGTTAATTCTAGAATGGGGTTAATAAGATTTTATGATTGCTCATTATTCGAGGATAACCTAATATTTTGTTATAAATAGAAGGCTTTTCCATTCATTCTTCACTTTTGATTATTTTCATTGTTTCACTCACTGTTGTAGCTCTCATTATTATCATTGCCGCACACCATCTTCTTTTTCATTTGAGTTCTCATTGAGCTTAGATATTTTGTTTCCTAGTTTTTACACATTATAGAGGAGAGAGACTCTACAAACGCTGAAGACATTTGAGGATAGCCAAGAACCCATCCCATAGAGGGGGACTGGTAACATTATTTGTTCCCTTCACGGTGTTTTTTAATAAAATATATTCTTTTTATATCTGGTTTCCATTGGATTATTGGAGTTACTTCCTCTTATTTTACTATTCCATTTTGTTGTTTAACTAGTTTTGTTGCATAGATCTAGGCTTTGGTAAGTTTTGCTTCTATCACTTGCTACAGATCCACACTGTTTAACAACCATTTTCATTTTTAGGGTTGTTTGTCATCCAAAGCCTAAAGGGGTTTCTTTTCGTACACATTCGAGAAGAAAACACAATAACAAAGATCAAGAAGTTTCTTTGAAGCTAAATCAGATCCACAAGCAAATTTAGTTAGAATCCTAATCAAACCTTGCCAGCCAATTGATAATATAAGACTATACAATAACGAACCTTCCAACTTTTTAATAAAATATTCACTTACATTGATACCGTATATGTCGATTTAGTAAGAGGTTCCTTGTCATTTCTTTAAGTACCAACATATATAAGTCTTGCTCTTTTGTAACTAATCCATGCTTATATAATTCATCTAATTTCTCAGAAGAAGAGGAAAAATATTCTACAATTCAAGTCAAACAAATAGATGCATATTTCACCACCTATTGAACAAATATTTATCATTGGCTAGAAGAGGAATATTTAATTTAAGGTAAACATTTAAAGGATAAATACAAATTGAATAAAAAACACAAACAATTACACATTCAATTCTATGCCATCTTTACAAGCGCACTCCTAAATATAATATAAAAGGAGAATGTGAAAATAATAATGTACCTTTTGAGTCATGAAATTGAAGAAGATTTGTCAATATTGGCACATCATCCATAACAAATTATATTGCATCAAATGGAATCTTCTTGCAAATATTTTCAATAGTGGACAATGCTACCCTCTAGTGCATTCGAAGATCAGACCCAAATATGAGATTCAATTTTAATATATAAACGAAAGCTAATAAAAACATAACTTTTGATAATGTACCTGAACACCACTGGAGAAAAATTATAGGTAAGATAGCACTGCCATTAGAGATACAACACGAAGGAATGCAATAAGGTGCTAATGCGATGTCTTCCTAAGTGCTTCTAAATACTACACCACATGAATTCATATCTTTTGGTGAAAATAGTCAATCACCTAGGAAATCATTTTTTGTATAATTGAAATAAGCATTTCTTTCAAGTTTCATGTATAATTTATACATATGTAATACATAGTACATACTTTCTCTATCAACTCCATATACTCAATAATCAACAATCGATTGCAAAAATAAGGAATGAGACAATAGTGCACAACTAAGACACATGCCTGGGAAAGAACATTGCAAATACGAGTTAAAGCTCTGTCATCCATAAGCATTATTTATGGATTTATCTTGTGGTTAAGGAATTTCGCTAACACTGGCACAAATGAATCCACTAAGAAACCACTCAATAAATCCTCAATAGCAATGGATAAAATTTCACAAAGCTAGTTGAAAGTGTTAGTTTGATTACCAATCTCCGCCTTGACCCTCAATCCTGACAAAATTCTTTTTAATATGTTGTTTTATTGTTAAAAGGGCATAAACCCAAGAAACATATCATCTCGCCTAAACCCCCAATTTTGTAGTGGTGATATTCTGTTGAAGACTGTTAAAACCTTTATCTTCATGATATTCATCTGAATCATTATTACTAATTCCCCTCCTATTTCCCTCTTGCTATCTTTTTCAATTGCTCTATCATCATGTTCTCTCTTTGAGGCTAAACCGGAGGACTCCATTTCCAAATCAATTCTAGCCAATTCAAGGTGAAAGCTTGTTGTATTATAACTGGAGAGTGGCCTAATTAACAAGCGAGAATGTGGTGGAATTGAGGTAGCATAAGAAAATGCAGAGGAAATATCAATTTTTTTGTTGGCCCTAGATGGCTAGGAAGAGGATGGCCTTTAATTCAGATTTCAAAATTTAAAATTGCATGAAATGATAATATCCCATTATATTTAATGTCCTATGAAATTCAACATAATATGCCTTTTTCAATATTATGAAATATCATATCCACCACAAACACCAATTTTGACACTTCTAACATACCATGTCAAATTACACCAAGAGATAGAAGAATACAGTCATATTGAAATATTCAATTAGTTGTGTTAGCAGTAACCCATATGCAACAACACAATCCACAAAAATTTAGGAGTAAAATTCCTACAAAAGTAAATAGAAATTGAGGACAAACATACCATTTCTTTCATCTTCAAAGCAACTCTCTTGGCATATTATGGATTGGCCCTCATATTAGCAAGAAGATCACTGAATGACTCTAGGAATGTTAATCCTTCTAGAAGTGTGTCATTGTTTGTTTGCATGAGGAGATACCATATTTCTTCACTCATTCTCTGCCTCATGCCCCATGCTCTGAAGCGTTAAGTTTACAAAACACAAAAGTCCCAATATAAGAATAAACTAGCACAACCACATTAATATATTAATGTGGTTGATATAATCGAAGGCTTCGTTTGTATCTACCAATGATAAATATATAACAAAAAAAATAAAATTAATTGTTATTTATTATTATTTAATTTTAAATAATGTAATATAAATTAATTATTTAATAATAATAGCAGTAATATTAATATTAATTTATAGTAGTAATATTAATTAATAATAATATACGCCACATTAATAAATGTGGTTGATATACGCCGATAGGAATATGTCAATTAGATGCACAACCACACTAGCAAATGTGGTTGGAAAATGCCGATAGGCTTTAATAATAATAATAATAATAATAATAAAATAACTATTTTAATAAAAAATAATAATTATTATAATTAATTTATGTTAACCCAGGGGAATAACATTAAACCCTAGGAATATAAACCCTCATATTAAACCCTTAGGGAATAACAAACCCAAATTATTAATACTAAAACCCGAAGGGATTATGAGCCCAAGGAAATAATATTAAACCCAAGGTATTAATATTATAAACCCTAAAATAAACATGATTGACCATGGTTTATTTTCATATTGAGACAATCCTTGTCACAATGCGGCATTGGACCATGGTTAACCATGATTGATTTTCATATTGAGAAAATCTTTGACACAATGCCACGTTGGACTGTTGTTGACCATGGTTGATTTTCATATTGAGACAATCTTTGTCACAATGCGATGTTGGACCATGGTTAACCATGGATGACCATGGTTGGACATGAACAGCCATGGTTGAACATTATTGACCATGGTTGACCATGATTGATGTTATAAACCCAAGGGATTAATACTAAAAACACAAGGGAATAATATTAAACACAAGGGAATAATATTAAACCAAAGGAAATAATATTAAACCTAAGGGATTAATATAAACCCAAGGTATATAAACCATAATATAAATATTATAAACCTGAAAATAAACATGGTTGGCGATGGTTGACAATAGTTGATTTTCGTATTGAGACCATCTTTGTCACAATGCGACGCTGAACCATGATCAACCATGGTTGACCATGATTGATTTTCATATCAAGATAATCATTGTCACCATCAGATGTTGGAACATGGTTGACCGTGGTGGATTTTCATATTGAGGTAATATTTTTCACAATGGGACGTTGGACCATGGTTGACCATAGTTAACCATGGTTGTCACAATGTGACATTGGATCATGGTTGACCATGATTGGCCATGGGTGGCTATGAATGATTTTCATATTGAGACAAACTTTCTCACAATGAGATGTTGGACCATAGTTAACCATGGTTGACCATGTTTGATTTTCAAATTGAGACAATTGAGACAATATTTGACACAATGTGGCATTGGACTATGGTTGGCCATAATTGACCATGATTGACCATGTTTGACCAATGTTAACCATGATTGACCCTAGTTGACGATGGTTGAGCATGGTTGATTTTCTTATTGAGACAATCTTTGTCACAATGTTACGTTGGACCGTGGATGACCATGGTTAACTATGACTATAAACCCAAGGGATTTATATTAAACCCTATGATTAATATTATAAATCCTATGAATAATATTATACCCTAGGAATATGAACCCTTAGATTAATAAACCCAAGGGATTAATACTAAAATGCCAAGGGATTATAAACCTAAGGGAATAACATTAAACCCAAGAGATTAATGTTATAAACCCAAGGTATATAAACCCTAAGACAACTATTATAAACCTTAAAATAAACATAGTTGACCACGGTTTATTTTCATATTGAGACAATCATTTTCAAAATGCAACGGCGTACCATGCTTAAATATGCTTGACCATGATTGATTTTCATATCAAGGCAATCTTTGTCACAAAGTGGCATTGGACCATGGTTGATTTTCATATTGAGACAATATTTGTCACAATGCGACATTGGACCATGGTTTACCATGATTGATTTTATAAAACATGGTTGATCATGGTTGAAAATGATTGATATTATAAACCCAAGTAAATAATATACCCAAGGAATTATAAACCCAAGGGAATAATATAAACCCAATGTAGATAAACCCTAAGAAAAATATTATAAACACTAAAATAAACATGGTTGACCAGGGTTGACCATGGTTGATTTTCATATTGAGATAATCTTTACCACAACGCGATGGTGGACCATGGTTGACCATGATAGATTTTCCTATCAAGGCAGTAATTATCACAATCAAACGTTGGACCATGGTTTACAATGCTTAACCATGTATGTTTTCATATTGAGGCAATCTTTGTCACAATATGACATTAGACCATGCTTGAACCGTTATATTGATAAACCCAAGGGATTGATATTATAAATCCAAGGGATTAATTATAAAAACCCAAGGTATTACAAACCCAAAGAAATAATATTAAACCTAAAGGATTAATATTATAAACCCAAGGTATTTAAACCCTAAGATAAAATATTATAGACCCAAGGGATTAATAAACCTAAGGGATTATAAACCCAAGGGAATAATATTAAACCCAAGGGATAAATATTAAAAACCTAAGATATATAAACCCTTAGATAAATATTATAAACCCTAAAAAACATGTTTGACCGTGGTTAACCATGGTTGATTTTCATATTGATACAATATTTGTCACAATGTGACATTGGACTATGGTTGACCATGATTGATTTTCATATTGAGACAACCTTTTTCATAATTTGACGTTGGAAAATGGTTGACCATGGATGACCATGGTTGTCACAATGTGACCATGGTTCACCACGGTTCACCATGGTTGGTTTTAATATTCAGACAATCTTTAACACAATGTGACATTAGAACATGCTTGACCATGGTTGAGTTTCATGTTGAGGCAATTCTTGTCACAATGTGACATTAGATCATGGTTGACCATGATTGATTTTAAAATCAAGACAATCTTTGTCAGAATGTGACGTTGGACATGGTTGGTTTTCATATTAAGACAATCTTTGTCACAATGCAGCATTGGACTATGGTTGACCATGGTTGATTTTCATATTGAGAGAATATTTATCACAATGTGATGTTAGACCATGGTTGACAATGAATGACCATGGTTGACCATGAATGACCATAGTTGATGATAGACCATGTCTGACCAAGGATTGATGAACCCAAGGGATTAATTCTAAAACCCAAAGGTATTATAAACCCAAGGGAATAATATTGAGCCCAAGGGATTAATATTCTAAATGCAAGATATGTAAACCCTAAAATAAACATGGTTGATCGTGGTTGACCATGGTTCATTCTCATATTGAGACCATCTTTGTCACAAAGTGACGTTGGACCGTGTTTGATCATGGATGAACATGATTTATTTTCATATCGAGATAATCTTTATCACATTGTAACGTTGGACCATGGTTCACCATGGTAGGCTATGATTATAAAACCAAGGGATTTATATTAAACCCAAGGATTTATATTATAAACCCTATGAATAATATTACACCCTAGGAAAATGAACCCTTAGATTAATAAACCCAATGGATTAATAATATAAACCCCAAGGAATAATAAATCAAAGGAATTAGTACTAAAAACCAAAGGGATTATAAACCCAAGGGAGTAATATTAAACCCAAGGGATAAATATTATAAACCCTAGATATATAAACCCTAAGATAAATACTATAAACCCTAAAATAAACATGGTTGACCATGTTTTACCATGGTTTATTTTCATATTGACATACTCTTTGTCACAATGTGATATGTGACCATGGTTGATTTTCATATTGAGACAATCTTTGTCACAATGTGACATTGGACCATGGTTGTGCATAGTTAACCATGATTATAAACCCAAGGGATTTATATTAAACCCTATGATTAATATTATAAACCTAATGAATAATATTATACCCTAGGAATGTGAATCGTTAGATATATAAACCCAAGGGGTTAATTCTAAAACCCCAAGGTATTTTTTTTTCTAAGTAAAGTTAATCTATTAATATGTAACAAAATTAGATTACAAGGAGGCACAGGCCTCAGCAGTGCTGAACATTGTCTATCAGAGAAAAAAAAAAAAAAACAAAAACAAAAACAAACAAACAAAACAAAAAACAAAAAACAAAACAAAACAAAACAAAAAACAAAACAAAAAACAAAAAACAAAACAAAACAAAACAAAAAAAACTTGACTGCCCCATCAATGGGGAAACCAATCTGCAAAGTCAAAAATACCTAGATGTGGGATATCTGTCTTTAAAACAAGAAATAACAAAACAAGAGAGATTCCAACAGAATAATCATAAACCCAGAGAAGTTCCAACAGAACAGTTATAACATAAAAGAGCCAGTCAGCAAAGGAGACCTCAGCTGGCATATGGGTGGCACCTGGCTGCCACGCGTCATCATTTGAGCTCGTCCGGGGCGGGCTCCTCTTCGATGCGGCATGCATACTGGTACCAGTCATCTTCCTCCTCCGACATGCCGCTGTGTGGCCCACGAGCAGCTTGAACGCCACCAGAGCTGCCAACAGCTGCATGCAAACCTGACACGACGACCGTGCTGCCACCTGGTGGACACGTGTCTCCAGAACTTCCGCCCGCTGTATGCAGACCGCCACCCAGGGCCTTGCCATGCAGAGGATCCATTTCCTTGTCCATAGCTTGCTTACCAGAATCACGTTCATTCCTAAGCCTGCGTGCCTCCTGATGCTGTGCTCTAGTGCTTCCTGAAGGGGCATCTTGTCGGTCAGTTTCTTCAGAGAAAACAATGGTAATGGTGGCAGTAATGACCGGTCTGTTTATGGAGCCGCGGAAGCGAAATTGGGTTGAGTGGGGAGTTGGGTGAGAGGGAAAAGGGAAATTGGCAGTGTGGACTACGACATCTCTTCGGCAGACTCCTGGAAACTGTGTGCGACCCCGACCACTGCGGGTATCAGGGTACCTACCTGAGACCGAGCTATGAGGGTAAGGAATTTCAGGGGAAGGGGAAGGGGAGACAGAATTAGAGCTCGACGTTTCCGGAGGGCAGACGCTACCACCTCAACTTCCACCTCTTCGGCTTCTCATACGATGATGAATACGAACCATGGCAGAATGCCAGACCGAGTTATCAGTGGAGGAGATGGTTGAGGAATTAAGCAGAGGATGAACAAGGGAAGGCTGGGCGGAGGTCAAATTGCAAAGCTTGGAATGAGAGTAGTGATGCCCATTGCCAAGGTCAACACAACTCACTAACCAGCAACGGCTCCCAGTGACTGTGCGTGAACAGGGTTCAGCAGCTTGGGGCGGACAATTGCAATGGAGCAGGGGAGGAGGGGAGTCCATATCTGTGCAAATAATGAGCAGCTCTCGGCCCGAGCACCCATTAAATGCTGCTTGCAGGCGGCCATGAATTCGGCTCAGGCTGGCTTGGGAGGGAGCGCTGACGGCCAGATGGCTCATCCTCTCGCCGCCTACCAGTCTAATCCCCATTAATGTTCTGATTAACACCCGCATCCGAGTTAAAACCCCAAGGTATTATAAATCCAAAGAAATAATATTAAATCCAAGGGATTAATATTATATACCCAAGGTATTTAAACCCTAAGATAAATATTATTGACCCAAGGGAATAATATTAAGCCCATGGCATAAATATTATTAACCCAAGATATATAAACCCTAAGATAAATATTATAAACCCTAAAAAAACATGCTTGACCATGGTTAACCACAATTGATTTTCATATTGACACAATATTTATCACAATGCAACGTTGGACTATGGTTGACCATGATTGATTTTCATATTGAGACAACCTTTGTCACAATGTGACGTTGGACAATGATTGACCATGGTTAACCATGGAAGCCCATGGTTTCCACAATGTGACATTGGACGAAGAGACAATCTTTGTCACAATGTGACCATGGTTGACCATGGTTAATTTTCATATTTAGACAATCTTTGTCACAATGTGATGTTGGAACATACTTGACCATGGTTGAGTTTCATATTGAGACAATCCTTGTCACAATGCGATATTGGACCATGGTTGACCATGATTTATTTTAATGTCGAGACAATCTTTGTCAGAATGCAACATTGGACCATGGTTGGCCATGGTTGATTTTCATATTAAGACAATCTTTGTCACAATGCAACATTGGACCAGAGCTGACCATGATTGAACATGGTTGACCATATTTATTTTTCATAATGAGACAATCTTTGCCACAATGTGACATTGACCATGGTTGACCATGATTACAAAACCCAAGGGATTTACATTAAACCCTAGGAATAATATTAAAAACCCTATGAATGATATTATACCCTAGGAAAATGAACCCTTAGATTAATAAACCAAAGGAATTGATATTATAGACCTAAGTGACTAATAAACACAAGAGATTAATACTAAAAGTGCAAGGGATTATAAACCCAAGGGTTTAATACTATAAACCAGGGAAAGTTTAAGGGCTAATATTCGCAAGTGGGCTAAGTTTCCATGCTTTTTTCCAAAAAAATAATATTCATCAATTTCCATTTTTTCTAAAATGATTCACCCAAATTTTATAGTACACCATTATTTTGCCTTAAAAAATTCCAAAATATTATATCTCATAATATAAAGTCATTGGAAATCTACATATATCTACAAAATTAACACCAAAAATTTTACAATTTGGATATTAGGGACAAGTAATGTTCACCAAGGTTTCTAAAGTTTAAGATAAACTTACATCCTTAAAATTTTTCTGCTATAAACTCTAAGATAATATTATAAATCCTAAAATAAACATGCTTGACCATCATCGACCATGGTTTATTTTCATATTAACACAATCTTTGTTACAATGTGACACTCGACCATGGTTGACCATGATTGATTTTTATATCAAGGCAATCTTTGTCACAAAGTGATGTTCGAAATGGTTAACCATGGTTCACCATGGTTGATTTTCATAGTGAGACAATGTTTGTCAGAATGCGACATTAAACCATGGTTGATCATTGTTTTCATAATGTGATGTTTGACCAAGAGACAATATTCATCACAACGTGACCATGATTATTGACCGTGGTGGGCCATGATTGACCATGGTTGAATTTCATATTGAGACAATATTTGTCACAATCCTAAAATCCCAAGAGATTATAAACCCATGGGAATGATATTAAACCCAAGGGTTTAATACTATCAAACCAAGGTATATAAACCTAAGATAAATATTATAAACCCTAAAATAAACATGGATGACCATGGTTGATTTCCATATTGATACAATCTTTGTCACAATGTGATGTTGGACCATGGTTGACAATGATTGATTATAAAACCAAGGGGTCGATATTAAAAGCCCAAAACATCAATAAACACAAGGGATAATAAATTTATAAACCCAAGTCACTAATAAATTATTTATAAAATATATATACATCGATTTATAATAATTAACATTAATGCCAATAGTAATGTTAAAATATTAATGTACACAGATAATTAATGTTTAATGTTATCAAATATTTTGAATTATAAATCATTTGTAACTAAATTATAAAAGAATTATGTTATTAATGTTGTTTAAAATTAATAATATTATAATTAATAAAATATTGTTATTTATTTATAATATTAATAATTTGTATTATTTATTTTAAATATTATATATATATATATATATATATATATATATATATATATATATATATATAAAGTCATTTAATTATAATTATTTAATAGTTATGTTAATATATTAATTAAGATTTATATAAATATGAGTAAATTAATGTTTAGTGTTATCCAATATTTTGAAAAATAAATTATTTATAATTAAATTATATAAATTTTATGTTATTAATGTTTTTTAAAATTATTAATATTATAATTACTGAAATATTATTATTTTTATGAGAAAATTTTCGGCGTAAATCACATGATATTTCATTTGTCGACGCGTTTCGAACCAACCAATGTGGTTCATCGTCAGGACAAGTTGAAGAATCAGATCTAGCTTAGCACATTAAATAGTTAAAACAGAACATCCAACGGCTATATTTCTTGACCACGTAACAACTATATTGTCTAACGGCTAAATTTGACCGAGAAACGGTTAGATGGACTGAATTAGGGGAAAACCTATATTTAAATATATAAGTTAATTGAATTAACTTAATATTTTTAATCCTATAAGTTTTTTTTTTTCTCGGTAAATCTATTCTATTTTATTATGTACAGAAAAACATTACAAGCATATATTCAGATTGCCCAAGGCCGACTGTGGCTCTTTGGACCATGATTTCTCAGCACTAGACCCGCCCTCGCAGGGGCAGGGCGACCAGACAAAACTACCTTCACAGGACATCGTAATATGACAGTGTATCCATACCATACAAAAAACATCCCGCGCAGGGGCACCGGAGCAAAGAAGTACATCCCTCGCAGGGGCATCAAAAGAGTTATAGACATAGCCAGAGCAAGACATATACATAAACGTAAACTAGAGAGACATAGCCAGAGCAGACATAGACAGAAACATAAACCAGAGAGACATAGAAATAGACATAAAACCGAAACAGGACCTGCACAATTATGGAAGACGATAGGTTGAACCAGTGGAGGTTAGTCCTCCGGCTCCTCCTCGACAATTCTGCACCATCCATAATTCTCTCGTTCTTCTGCAGTGGGGAAGAAGTCCTAGTCTTCAGCAGTTTTCTCCTTGGAGGTCGACGCCTGCTGATCCTGAGGGCGATTGGGAGCTTGCACGGGAGCCCCCGCTGGTCTCTCCTCGTCGCCTTCCATGCTTTCATCTGGGCGCTCCTCCTTACTGCGCGAGCCACCTTCACCATCCTGAGTTTCCTCGATGAATAAGACCGAGATGTGAGCATTAATGCGGGGTTTATTCTTCGAGCTGCCAAAAGTGAAGATGGCGGAGCCAAACGCAGGAAGAGGGTCCGGTTCAGAGCTTGGACTGCTCGCGTCCATGTACTGGCTTGCCTGGAGGGGATTGCCCTCTACCCTTCTGTGGCAATTACAGCGACAACAGTGGAGATGGAGCTCTGTAGTTGGAGGACGAGAAGGCCCTCCTCGAGCAGAACCTCGTCGACTGAGCAGTCTTTGCCGGGGTCTAACCATTTTTGCAGGAGTACTGGCGGCTTGAAGCAGTATAGCAATTGAAGACCTTCCCTGCTTGAGACAGCCCCCAACTGAATTAGAGCCGCTCCCAGCAGACCTGGGACAACACTCAACAGAGCAAAGGCAGCAATCAGCAGCGTTTCCAGGCTGGAGACAACCCTCACCACCTTGAACGTTGGCCTTAACAGCAAGAGCTGTGGCCTGTAGAACAAAACAACAAGCAGGAACCTGAACCTCGTAACCCCAGCGCTGAGCGTGAACCTGCTCCATACCATCCCCCACCTTAATAACATCAACATTCCCTCGAGACCTGTTCTCCATAACTGCCAATTGCAGTCGCACCAATTAGTTGGACGCTGCATTGAATTCCCTTCACCCACACCTGAGCTTTTAATCCTCGGCGGTGAGAGACGCAATAACATTTAAGATTAAACTCGAGGCATCACATGGCTGGCATGTGGCGCCTCACTGCCACCCGTCCTATCACCCGCATCCGGGTATTTTTAATCCTATAAGTCAACTGAATTAACTTATTTATTTAAATATAGGTTTTGCCCATAATCCAGTCCATCTAACCATCTCCCGGTCAAATTTAGTCGTTAGACAATATAGTCGTTACCTGGTCAAGAAATATAGCCGTTGGATGTTTTGCTCTAACTATTTAATGTGCTAAGTTAGATCTGATTCTTCAACTTGTCCTGACGATGAACCACATTGGTTGGTTCGAAACGCGTCGACAAATAAAATATCATGTGATTTATGCCAAAAAATTTCTCATAAACTTGATATGGATCACAGAAGCCTCAATTCAAATATTATTATTTAATAATACTTAATTGTTTAATATTTATTAATAATAATAAATATTTATTATTATTATTATTTGCAATTGCTTTTACTTATTAAAAAATTATCATGAAATATTTTGTCAATTAATTTTCTATGCCGTTACTACAATCATCGCTTGAATAATAATTATGACACTGCAATTATTTCAAAAATAATGAATATCATTGGTTGAATAATAATTATGAGACTGCAATTATTTCAAAAATAATGAATATCATTGGTTGAATAATAATTATGGGATTCAATTATAATTGTGAAATAAATTCAAAAATTAAATAATAAATAATTGTTTTAAATTAATTGTGAAATAATTATTTTTTTATATTATAATAATTATTTTATATTGATAATAAACTTATATATTCACATTTTTAATTTTTATTTTTATATATATTTATTATCATTGATATATATTTATTATCATATGTTTTCATCGGCTTATCATCTGAAATGGGCACATAAAATTCATTTGCAATTGTGCTCCCCAAATGTTAAATCATGCTGATTGATTTTAAAATTTACACTGCTTTTAGCGTTATTGTTTTCTCTATGTTGATTACTATGGAAGTGATATCGAATTTAATCAATAAAATAGAATAACATGAATGCACATACTTTATAATCAATATAAGGGAATAACATGGCCACACATATTATGTGGTATTCACTCTGTTCCTAATGCACTGCAACACCTACTTCAGATATGACATGGACTGTCGACCAACCAAAATGCCCTCTGTATGCAACCTCGAGGTTTATTTAGTAAAATCAGAAACCTGAATTAAGGAGAATTCCTTGTAGTTTTGAGGTGTCGTTACATAGGCACAGGTTCAAGCATGATTCTCATCACCAAATTCGATACTGTGAAGAACTCTGCGAATGTCAAAAGGAGCTTTCTTGCCAGAAGTGGAAACATTACTGTTGGGTTTGAGTAACTCCCAAACCCAATCAGTTTGTTTCATCCCCTTTTGCGGTATTGATATGGCTATAATCATTTCAACTGCATGATGGTGTCTAATTATAATCATTTCAACTGCATGATGGTGTCTAATTATGAGACAAAATTTTGTTTCAAACGCAAGTCCATTCTAATTATGATGCATTTCTTGCTAATAGTGCTATAACTGGTGATCAATTTTGCATCATCAATTAATTCCTTACAATTGCGAGCACTCGATTTTTTAATCTTTCAAACTGTAGATTTATGTTGACTGATTTATACACTATTCGACCGGTGTGTGGTTCAATAATTATATTATGTTGATTTTATGTCTGGAGTAAATCAACCAAAAAAAGGGTATAATGTTCTTTCCTACTGCAGAAATTCTATTTGCATTAGATGCTTAAACACTTAGGCAAAACCCAAATTAGTAAAATACCATTTGTTATCGATGTTTTACATTGTACAATCACATCATGTGCACTCGAAAAACCTCAACAACGAATATGCTTTTACGATTACATCCTGTGTTTTCGGAAAATAAAATAAAAAAATTCGATGTGGTTTACAATCACATCAAAAGAAATTCGATGTTGTTTCCAATTACATCCTGCGCTCTAGAAATATGTTTTTATATTTCATGTATTTAAGTTTTTTTATACAACGCCTTTAACAAAAGAACAAATAGTCAATTTTGAAAAAAAAATTTGCCAACCTTTTTTTAAAAGATCCAATTCAGAAGAAAACAACTTTGATCAATGCTTTAAAAGGGGTTTCAGTTCAAACGTGGGTCTTATTCAAACTCGATCTTATCAAGATGATTTACTATCCGAAATGTTTTCCAATAAGATCCATAATCAATTAAATAAAGTTTTCGGTAGAAATCACATGAGAGAATTTTTTAACAAAGTCTTTCATGAGAAAATTATATTTTTATATTTTCTGTATTCAAGTTTCTCTGATCCATATTGAATTAAACAAAGTCTTTCAGTAGAAATCACATGGGAGAATTTTTTAGCAAAGTCTCTCATGAGAAAAAAATTTAGCCGACTTGTTTCGAAACAACAAGTATGGTTCATCATCATATTTTTATATTGTTATTCCTAATTACATTATAGGTTCTTGAAATTCATGAAAAACTCAAAATCGGTGTGTTATAATTGCATTGTGTACAACCCCTGGGTAGACTCTCCACAAAACCCATCTCTCAGATTCCATCATGAGACAATTATCAAAAACAACAAGCAAATCAATGCAATTTCAAAATAATATAACACTTACCATTGTGTTCTCAAAGGCGCCTTTGTTGCGCAATACTGAAAATTGAAAGCAGAGAAACAAGGCTTGCACACTGAAGACGAAGCTAAGGCAAAATTAGCTTCGTCTACATGCTCCATCATCTTGCCAAACCCCTGGTGTCACGCCCCCAAGCCGGCGGTAGTCTTTCAACCGCTCTTAGCGAGGTGCGGCACCACCGAACACTTTCTTTTCACCAATACTTATGTTCGTGGACTACGCCTAACCACTTACTCCTACTTAGTTTGTGTTTCGCAACCACGTATTATTATGTTTATCCTTTATACCAATGAACACCCATACACATTCATTAACATCAACAATTATAAACGAGAGCACAATTACACAGTATAAAGGGAGGGGCAACTCCCTAAACAATGAGTCTGCCCGAATAATATATTATACAATCTTTTACAACAATTACAAAGCTTTACAAGTATACTTGGAAACCCCAAGTTTCATACTTAGCCAAATTTACAATCTTTGGCAAACTCGGTTGCCCAGCTCGTCGGTGCCTCTGCACGGTCGCCGCACGACTCACCAACCCTTCGTTCACCTCGTCACACGATCGTGTTGTTTGCCCAACTTGGGCGCACCTCCAAGTCGCCACACATGGGTGCCTCCACCCGAGACACACCTTTGTCCACAATCTCAACACTTCACCAAGTCACCATGCACACTTGCATGACGGGCGGGCGCTCACCCGAGTCACCCAAGAACCCGTGCCAAGTCATCTCACAAATCGGGCGCTCACCAACGTTTCACTGTTGGGCGCTTCTACACATCACCCAGGCGCCACACACACACCGTGCACGCCTCAACCAACCGTCAGGCGCTCCTACCCGTGCCCTTCACCCAACACCAAGACAAACGACTTGCTACTGTGCAGCCTTGCCCAAGAACGGGCGCATCTCCAACTTGCGCCTATCTCCTTTGCTGCCACGCACTTCGACCTGCATCTATCTTATTTGAGCGAAGATGTTTGATCGTTGAGCGATGGTGGAAATGCCTTCATCGCACCTCCAATATATATGGGGCGTAGGGCGAGGTTGAAACTACCCAGCCAACCTACCCATGCCATCGCAATACTTCAAAACTCAAGTCGGCTTCCTTCCAAATGCTCCCCAACCTCCGTCGGCTTCATACGTTTGTTGGTCGGCCTCCATAACTCCTAAATCATGCTCCACGCATATATATATATATATATATATATATATATATATATATATATATATATATATATATATCAGCTCGCCCTTCTCTTCCTTGTGCGCATTATCTCCATCGCACATGAAGCCGTGAGCTCGCACCCGTTCAACCTGCTGCTCGTTCGACCTTCTAACCGCGTGCCCTCTCCATCGGTTGCAGTCACACATCAGTGGAACTGCAGGTCGTTACACCTGGGCCTCCATGAGAGTTGAAGTGCAGAGACCAATTTTGGGTTTCGCCCTCTGCATGGGCTCCCATGAG
Source organism: Pinus tabuliformis (assembly GCA_031772625.1). Taxonomy (NCBI): domain Eukaryota; kingdom Viridiplantae; phylum Streptophyta; class Pinopsida; order Pinales; family Pinaceae; genus Pinus; species Pinus tabuliformis. The sequence goes on along the minus strand of CM062810.1, from coordinate 659,588,188 downwards.
GTAGAATCCTGTGACGGAGACCATAAGGAGAACCCTCCAAATAATCTTGTGAGATGCTCTCTTCTTCGCAGTCTAAGAAGGTCTGACCAATGTTTCGGTTACGCCACTGGTATGTCCGGGAGATCATCGTGCATGCTCTTGTTGTCTTTAGTTTCTATTCAGTTCATCTAAGAGTGAGCTTAAGTAAAGGGCAGTTCATTAGGAGTCGTTCTCGTCACCTTTTCGTTGTTGATGAACGTGGGTATGGGGATCATGGAGCAATAGCAGCTTGAAGGTGGTGAGAAGGCTCTTCGACTTCACATAGGCGCTTTCCATTGAATGTTTATAAATCAATTTTTATGATTTTTGTTCGACGGTTCAAGCTCCACTTTGGCCTCAGTGATGATCACGGACTAAGGCAAAATATATGCTTCGAATATTTCTTCTACAATTTATCTTAAAATTTAAAAATAAAATTCAACACTGACTCATCCACCTAGGGTTGAAATAGGGGAGCCTTCGGCTAATAAATATGCTCACAAATCATCCCTTTCAAGCATGCATACAGAACATGTAATCAAATCACTAGATGAGAATCAATGGTATACTTGCATCCATAGAAAAATACATTGTTCATACAAACAATATAATACTCAGATATGCATATTAAAAAGCATACAACAAACATATGGACTATCATGGTTGAGTCCTACACATTCTATATTTTAGTTTTAGTTCTAGCTAGTACATGAGATGCATACTATATACACCATTATTATACAAGCATACAATTAATCTTGGATTTTTTTACTTTTTTCTTTATCAATTTCAATTGGACATCCTAAAACAAAAGAAATCATATAAGCTATATTCAGAATATGGATCCTAGATAAGAAAAGAGTTATGTTGAAACCCTAAACTTCACTAGTTCAAAATAATAATCAAGCATATAATTGGGGTTTGATCAGTTTTCACTTTTAACTCATTTAGTATACATTTCTCTCGTAACACCATGATTCTTACTAGCAATTATGCTGGAATATTGACTTCCTAGTCTACATTTAGTAAATATTCAAATCGGGTTTGAAGATCAAGGTCTATGACAAGGCATTTTGACAATTCAAAAATACTTTTCCAAATCCACTAACACCAAAATAGTTACCTTAAAATATAAAATGAGCACAAAATTAGGTTGAAGAGGTAGAGATGTAACAACCCCTAGTTGATTTTCCATTTAAAAAAAAAATGACAACAAGGTCATGGAACATGTATTCCAAGCTTAATGGTGGAAAAGACATCCTAGTGGGTGTCACTCTCAATTTCTTATGGCTAAGGGAATTGACAAATATATTGGAAAAGGAAAAGAGGCATTTATTGGCATTTATTTATGAAATAAAAGAAAAATAGGAGAAAGGGAAATGAAAAGTCACAAATTTTCATGAGAGGGTATTGAAGCAAAAATGAAGGAAAATGAAGAAACTAGAGGCCTCAATGATAAAAATGTTTCTGATGAACAATTCATAGCCTTTTTTTTCTTATCTTCTGGTATCTCTTCTATTCTCTCACTCTCTCATATTGTTGCACACTTAGAGTGTTCTTGGAGAATTCTTGGAGCACTTCGGCATACATTGGATTTAGAGAAATAAGGCAAAGGAAAGATGGAAAATGAAATGGAACATGTGGATCAACAACTACAGTTGGATTGCTTTCCAAGTAACAGGTTGCATGTGTGATTTCCTTGTTGATTTATGGATGCATGGTATATGTACGTGGTTTTCTGGTTATGTGATGTCATTGGAAAGGATGATTGCGTTAATTGATAGTGGTTTTAGCCTTCCCTTTCAATTTCTTTGATAGCCATGGTGTTATGGATTTTTCCACTTGATTGTTTTCTGGTTGGTGCTCATAATTCCTTATGGTTATGGGTTGGAACAAACACAGTGGAAGCCCTGGAATAACTTGGGTTGAGTTACTAGTGTTGGAGCCTAGGTTAGGACAAACACGTTGGAGCACTCGGTGGGTTGAGTTACTAGTCCCTGGAGCTAGGTTGGAAAAATGCTTTGGAGCCTTGGAAGGTTGTGGGTTGTGTTATTAGTTCCTAGAGCCCTGAATAACTTGGGTAAAGACCAATCTGGTTGGTGTTAGTGATGTTCGACCGTGAGGTGGAATCACTAGTTGAGGGTTGAGGTGTTTTTTCCTCTAGAAGCCCTGGTTTGGTTTTTATTTATTTATTCCATGAGATCCCACATTCATGCTTAGAATATGGCGTGAGGGTGATTGGTTCGAAGATAGATTTGGTTCAACCCAATCTATGGTTGGTTGGTACATGGAAGTCCCTGACTTGGTTGGTATTTTCATATGTCGATAAGAGTTATGCTTCTATTATGATTCATGTATATTTGTTGAAAATATGTTGGCGATACTATGGTTGTGTTTCTATGCTTTATATGCTGGTTATTTTTTGGTTATATGTTATTGATATGATGTGTATCTCTTGTGGCTCTTGTCATGAAGTGTTTAGATATTGATCAGTTGATGAATGTATGGACTAATAAGTGTTGTTGAAACTATGTGGAGAGGGCATAGGGTCTTCTCAATGATTCTCAGATGAATCTCAAAATTTTATGATCAGATATGCATTCATGACTTGTAGCTTACATGTTTTCCATGTGTTTGATGAAATGTTTGTTATGTTCTAGGAAGTCTAGGTCAAGTTCTGCCTTCAAGTTTGTATGTTTAACTTTTTTTCATGTCATTAATGACTCTGAGAAGTCTCACAAAGTTCTGGGCAATGGTTTGGAGGATGACCTATAATTTAGGCTCAGATTGCGGGATCACACCCTATGAACTGGACAATTTGGGTCACAACCACACTTAGGAAGGCTTGTGCATTTCATTGGAGGGTTATAACTACATGTATGCCTTGTCATGCATGTGGTTAGGGGTTAAAGTATGTGAAAAGGAATGCTAGATTAGGGTTTAGTCACTAGGGGTGGTTCTTTGGCCCCTGAGTGTTCTGTAGCCTTGAGGGATGATATGTGTTGTCATTTTTAGGTTATTTTGTTCGCCCCAATTCCTTAAATGGAGATAGGAAGTTGGTTCATGTCATAGTAACTCTTTGTCTCATGTTTACTTGGGAAAGCTAGTGAAATTGGGTAAATTCGGAAGGGATGGTTACAGATTGGTATGAGAGCTCCCAGGTTCAAGCACTTGGACTGCATGGGAAAAATGTGTTTGTCATGCATGCATGTTATTTTTCTATGTGTTTATCATGCATGCACTATGATGGACATTATTGTTCTCTTGTATCATCAATATGTTGATATGTAGACTGACATGGAGCAGGAGACGTAGATCATCAGAGCGAGGTCACGACATTGGACCTCGGGGTAACATTAGATCGTCATGTAGGTTTGTGTGTTTGGCATGTAGGTATGATGGTTGATGGTTGTTATATGCATTATGGTTATATACATGATTTTCATTCTATTTTTTTTGTTGTTACGTGCATAGGAGATGCTTGTTAATCAGTGTGGTCATATTCACATGCATCGGTTAGTCATGAATGATAGTAACTTGTTGTTATATGAATTGTGGTCATACACATAATGATTACGGTTTTTACAGTTAAGATATTGATGTTATATGTATCGTGCTAATCTGGATTGGCATGTGCATATGGTTATAGTTATGATATTCAGGTATGATTTGATATACTTGTGATATTGTGTCATACTAATTTGGACTGACTTGTGCAGATGTGATAGCCTCACCTGATATACATTGAGGTATGAGTTTGATTATGTCATCTATTTGGTTTATTTAACATGGTATGTTTACAAGTTGTCTGGGTGTTGGATTAATTGCATGATGTGAGTATGTGTCTATAATATTGCATGAAGGAATGCTCTTATTTTAAGACGGTTGTGCTAACATAATATATGTTGAGACAACTGATATGTGCCTAAGTGAAAGTGGGTGCTAGTTGTAGTATTATTGTTAATGAAAATAAGTTGATTATGACATGGTTTTTAGTATTGGTAAAGGATTTCAAATTAATTGACACGATGTCTTGATCTTTGGAACATGTGACTGACATGTGTGAACAATTGTAGGGAGACACACTTGGTATTAGCATGACAAGGTAACAGTTGATTTGTTTATATAACTAACAATTGGGTGATGTGATAGTACATAATAAGACGTAGCAAGGTAAAAGTTAATAGAAGGAATTGGGTGACAAGTCCTTTGTCTATGTTTGGAAACTTAAATTACAAATGGATGAGTGCTTTGCATGAATACAGGAAGTCTTCTTAACCTTGATTTTGTCTGACATTATGTGGATGTGTTCTATATTCATGAACATGTTTTTGACAGGTATAACAGTTAGTTTCTAGTTATGGTTGGATCCATGAAGGAATTGGAGTCCTTTGAGAGATGATACATGTATGTGTTTTGTTACGTGTCAGCATGCAGGGTACAACAAGGTAAGGTAACAGGTATATTGTTCAGTTTATTTATGCACTGAAAGTTGTGTGTTTATGGAAATATGATGTAGATGTTTGCATGACAAAAGAGGCTACCATAAAATCTTGAAGAAGGTTTGGGTTGATCTTTCCCTTGGAAGCATTGGGAAACTATGGGGTTGAGTCATGGTGTTTGTTGTTAGTTTTGTGCTTTTGGTGCTTTGTGATTTGTTTACGCTTGGTTTGCAATTTTGTTGTGTCGGTGCATGGCCATTCCACTTTGTTTGTGGTGTCATATTTCTATTGGGTTTTCATGGTTTTCTTCTTGTTTTTTTCTTGTTCTTTCATTTTATTTTTTTAGGGTCGTAGGACTTGGTTGGGGTAAGAGGAAAGATAATGGAGCTCGGGGAGAGCTTAATGAAATCCCAATAGGTAATGTAGGACCTAGATGAAGCGGGTGCATGAGTAAAAGGGCAGTTGATGGTAAGAATATTACAGCCAGTTGGATTGGTTGGGTCCATTGGGATAAATGGATGGTGGAAGGAAAGTCATGAGAAAGGTAATACGAAAAATAAAGTAAATGGATTTGAGGCGTCAGATGCCTTAGCTATCTTGGGAACTATTGTTATCAATTTTGTATATGTTGTGCATGGAAAAAGGGATTTATATCAACCTTGACCATATGATATCTGGTAATTATGTTGTGATCATGATTATGCTCATGTTTATATCTATATATGTGTGTGTGCTATTGTCTAACAGGATCATCATGGATCATGATTGCTTTATGATAATGTTTGTATGTATGTATGTATGTCATTGTCTAACAGGATTGTCAGGAATCATGCTTGTGGAGTAATGATTTCTTATGAAGGTGAATGGCATGAAGAGGTTCTTGGTTTTATAAGAAATCAAGTGGGTGGAGTGGCCCTGACAGATATATGCAGTTAGTATCATGTGGATAAGATTTGATATTATGTGCTTACAACTATGTCTATGTTTATGTTATGGATAGGTTATTCCAAGGGATACATCAACAGAATGAAAGTAATGCGATCTATGGGATGTTGGGACAAGCATGGATAGTGGAAAGACACTATAGGCAAGTTTCATGGTAGAGATAGTGTGGTCTCTAGATGTGTAGTACTATTGTTGTGTATATGATGTGCATGTTGTACATGTGGTGCTATGTATATGTGGTGTTGTGTACATGTTGTATATGTGGTGTTGTGTACATGTATATGCAGTGATGTGTACATGTGGTGCAGTGTACACATTGTACATATGGTGTTATGTACATGTGGTGTTATGTACACATTGTACATGTGGTGTTGTGTAGATGTTGTACATGTGTTACTTTGTGCATGTAGCGCTATGTACATGTTGTACATGTGGTATTGTGTACACGTTGTGTAGGTGGTGTTGTGTACATGTATATGCAGTGATGTGTACATGTGTGCAGTGTACACGTTGTACATATGGTGTTATGTACATGTGGTGTTGTGTACATCTTGTACATGTGTTACTTTGTTCATGTGGTGCTATGTACATGTTGTACATGTGGTGTTGTGTACATATTGTGTAAGTAGTGTTCCGTACATGTGGTGTTATGTACATGTGATGTTGTGTACACATTGTGCAGGTGGTGTTGTGTACACGTTGTGCAGTGTAGAAATTCCTTGTAGATTCGAACTACTAATTGTAATTTACTAAAACAATAGACTTGAATCTACTCTACTCATCAGCAGAAACAATTAATCGACCGAGAAATCACGAAGAATACAAGAGGAAGAATTAAATCAACACATTTCACAATGATTTCCTGGGGAAAGCCACAACTAAAAACCCCTGCTATCTGTATATTGCATTAGTTAGAAAATATGAGAAGATTACAATTCTTTTCTCAAGCTTGAGCAACCTCTGCACTACCTTTATTTGTCTCACAGCTTCCTAGACAATCCTAGGCCAATACTTAACCAATTTTCTGCTTGGCTAAGTCCTTATTTTCTTGATCTGTTTCCTTGGGAATTAGCCCCTATTATTTAGGGAAATTCCTCAATTGGAATTGTGCAATCCATCATAGGCCTTCCTCTGATTGTCAACACCACCTGTATAATTTGGATGATAATACAATTGATAGTACACTTCCCTTGAACTCCAATCTCAACTAGGTAACTCTCAAATATGACATGCATGACTTATTTATGGTTGAATTATTAGTTAACTGGTTGAACACATGAAGTATCACCCCACGGTTAGACCTCGTACTAGTTCCTCTATAAGTTGGAACTAGTTTAACTGACTTTAACTCAGTTAAACTAAATTAATTAATTACAGCTCAAAATTAACTCAACCCGGGCTCCTATAATGTAGGAGACACTCTGCATGACTCAAGTTAGACCCTCAACTTGAATTAACTAGGCCAACTAAGTCAAATTAACTTAGTTAACTTGTACAAGTTGTCTTGTGATGTGGAATTACAATTTTTCTCCTAATTTAATTCAAGGGAAAATTAAATCATTATTTTCGTGTTGCATTTTCAACACTCCCTCTCAGTAAGAAAGGGATTATTAGATACCCCAATCCTACCTCTATGGAACTCAATTTTTCAACTTAATCATGCCTTAGTTAAGATGTTTGAATCATGTTCCTCTATAGGAGTGTACTCCAACAACATGATTCTCCTCTACACACAATCTCGTAGATGGTGATACCGTATGTCAATGTGCATGGACCGATCCCGAAAAACTAGATTCTCCAAGACTTTGATACAACTATAATTGTCACAGTAAATCATTGTAGGATCCATCTACTAACCAAATAACCCAACAAGGATCTTCCTCATCCAGATATCCTCACAATCTTCTTGAGTAACATCCATGTATTGTGCTTCTACTGAACTGAGTGCAACTCATCTATGCTTCATGTTGTACCAGGAAATTGTTACTAACCCAATACTAAAGATTCCCCCTGATGTTCTCTTCATATTTGGTGGACTCCCTACCCAATTTGTATTTTTGAAGCCTTATAGCTTCACTCCATTTGTCCGTCTGTACCAAATATCAAACTAAGTGGTGCCTCTGAGGTATCTCAACACATGTTTAGCTTCCTTCCAATAAAGTTTGGTTGGCTTAACCATTGCTTGACTAAGCTAGTTAGCTACAAAACACATGTTGAGCCATGTGTTCACCAAATACATAAGTAAACCCACAAGTTGTCTGTAAATAGTAGCCTCCACTACTTCAATTGAAATAACATCTTCCTTCCTCCAATTCCCGAATACATGAGTCTCCATGGGTTTGCTACTCTCCATGTGGAACTTCTTCAATATCTCGTTGGCATACTTGCCTGAAAGACAAAAAATTCTCCATCTCCTTTCCATACTTCCATACTAAGGAAACAATACATGAGCCCCATGTCCTTCATCTCAAATTATATTGCAAGATCCTCTTTGCAAGATTTGACCAGCTTCTCATCACCTATTAGAATTAAATCATCGACGTATAATACTATAATCATTAATTTACCTTCAACCACAATATGGTAAAGGTTTGCATCTACTTCACTTTTAGTGAAGTCCAGCCTGGTGAAATAGTTGTCGATCCTAGTGTACCAAGCACAAGGTGCTTGTTTCAATCCATACAATGCTCGCTTGATTCTGCGCACATGTGACTCTCTCTTGAAGGTCTCAAATCCTTCTGGTTGCTTTATGTACACCTCTTCCTCAATCACTCCACTGAGGAAGCTTATCTTCACATCCATCTGATGTATCTTCCATCCCATCTGCATTGAAAGTACTAGAATAGATCTGATTGAAGAGTAACTTACTACTTGAGTGAAGGTATCCACGTAATAAATTACCTCCACCTAAGAGAACCCCTTAGCCACAAATTTGGCCTTGTGTTTCTCGAAACTCCCATATGTTGCTTGCTTCACCTTCTAAATCAACCTGGAACCTATTGCTAACTTGTCCCATGGCCTTGGGACAACTTCCCAAGAATTGTTCATGATAATGGAGTCATACTCCGATACCATGGCATCAACCCATACTGGTTTCTCCACTTATTCCTCGAATTAGGATGGCTCAATCTTTACACTCTCCCTCATCAAATCCATGTAGACAATGTACCGATCTAGTGACCTCCTCTGTCTGCGCTATGATGTGGGTGCTCCCACATTCTCTCTAGCATCAAGCATCAATATGTAAGCTTCTCTAGTTCACGTCCTTCCATCTCGTATTTCTCTGCATGAGTGGGTGCTTCCACTCTATGCACCTCTGCTTGTGGCTACTCCACATCATCCTGAGCTTATTCCTTTGGAACTAAAAGCTCCTCATATTCATGCAACTGAAGCTCCCTCTCAAGGGCACATATCATGGCCTTCTCTTCATCGAACTTCACATATCTACGAACCACTATCATCTTGTGAGATAGAAGGTACACCTGATATTTATGAGGTGTATCAATGTACCCCACAAATATTACCAACTCAGTTGTCATCTCTAACTTTTTCCTTGCATCCTTGATAACATGATAGTAAACTAATGAACCAAAGATCTTGAAGTGTGACACATCTGGTTTCTTCCCTGAAAAAGCTTCTTATGGTGTACTCATCTTGAGAATCCAATGAGAACTCTTGTTCTACACATATACAGTTGTGTTGCATGCTTCATCCCACAAGTGTAATGATAGGCCCTCATCATGTAACATCACCCGTGCAACTCCAAAAATACTTCTATTCTTCCTTTCAACAACTCCATTCTACTGTCAGTTATGGGGTGCTATTAAATCCCATCGAATGCCTTCTGATGCACATAAGTTCTTGAACTCATTCATCACATATTATCCACCATTATCGCTCCTAAGAGCCTTCACTTTCCTACCTTTGTCTTTCTCAACAAGTGCTTTAAATTCACAAAATTTAGAGAAATTATAATCTTTATTCTACATGAATAAAATCCATCACTTACATAAGAAATCATCTACAAATATCACATAATACCTGTGCTTGGTCATGGAGGATGTCGAAAATGGTCCACATACATCTGAGTGGACTCTTCCAAGGGTCGCTTGCGCTCGAGTGTCCGTATCATGAAAGGTGGCTTTGGTGTACTTCCCCAATGTACACCCTTTGAATGTATCTTGCTTATCTAGTGCACCCTTGGGAAGTCCTGTAGAAATCTGCTACATGATCTTCAAGGCTCAATGGTGCAAATGGCCCAATCTTCTATGCCATAATTCACCGATGTCTCGGCTTTGCACCTTCTCGGCTTTTTTTTCTTGAAGTAGTACAATATTCTACATATAATTTGTAGAGGTTATTCACTTGAACTCTGATCTGCTTCACTTTTCTTGTGGCTATGTGATGAAGGAAAGATTTTTCTTTTTTAAATATCACATTGTAACGATGATCTTCCAACATAGCAATTGAAACTAAATTCTTCTTTAGACCTAGAACATACATGACATCTTTTAATGTGAGGGGAGAACCAAACTCCCTCTGAAAAGTAACAGTATCGATAGCAGTCGCACTATACCTTCCATCACCTCCCATCTCGATGTGCATCTGGAGGTCCTTCTCCTCCAAGTCACTAAAAAATTATTTTTCTTGTATGGACACTTCATGGCATAGTGTCTCAGCTCATGACAATGAAAATTTTAATCTTCGAAAAGTCCTTCTTCTTTCTTCCTTGACTAGAATCTCCTTTCATTATTTGTCTTTCCTTCCAAGGCACAGTTCTCCTCATCATCATGCTTGGATGAGGTTCCATCTCTGGTGTTCTGCCTTATCTCTTCTTGCACCAAGTTAGACCACAAACTCTCCCATTTTGTAGATGTTCCCTCCCATATACCGAATCCTAGTAGTTGTTCCAGCTCTTGGGAAGGCCTAGAATTGTTAGGTTGACCAGATCATCTTTAGTAACAGTAATACCAATGCTCCCAAGCTCATCCCAACATTGGGTGAACCCGCTCAAGTACTATGGTATTGTTTTTCTCTTCTCCATCTTGATCTTTTCAAGCTTCTCCTTCAGTGCTAGCTTCGTATGGTCACTGTTGTTCTGAAACAAGTCTATCAAGGCTTGCCACGTTGAATATGGTGTATCCTTCTCGTGGAGATTCGAGACAATATGATCTCGAACTCGTTCTGGTATGATCCTCCTCGCCTTTGCCACACATTTCTTCCACTCTGTTATCACTGAAAATGCTGTTGTCAAAATTTTATAGTCTAGCTTAAAGTCAGGGTATTTTCGCAGCGCCAGAATTCTTTTTAGCAGTTTCGCAGCGCTACCTGTTTGAGTGGTTTCGTAGCGCGCTACGAAACTGGGGATTTGTTTGAGTTTTCAGTGAAGGTCCAAATCCTAGCATGCTTATTGTACAGAGTTCTACTTCCCTCTAGGAATGTTGATGAGAGCAGTGGCAGTATGTTCAAGGAGACACCTTATGATGATGCAGCTATTGTGGGATTGCCATAAAATACATTAAGGGAGTTATCTCTGAATTCTGGCTCATGGGTGATTGTGAAAGATGTACATACTAATGTGGGAGACTTGTAGGAGATTTTGTGTTGAATCCTCTAGACAAAGAATCTATTAAATTTTATAAGTCATAGAGTGTTTGACATTTGGGATTGTCTTTTCACAATCTGTAACTTCTTTCACAAAGCAGGGCGCCACAATGGATTGAAAGATTTGAAAAATATTTATGATAAAGTTCATGTTCACACCTTGTTCATGCTGCGGAGTACTTAGTAATTGTTTTGACAGACCTTGGGACCAGTTTCAAACTTGTAGAAATTGTCCATGAAGGAATTCAGAAATACTCTGAAGCTCTAAAAGCAGATAGTTGCTATGTTGTTGCTTAGTATAATTTGGGGTGGTTTGTTAAGAAATGAGCATATCGAGCCTAAATCTGGCTGAGGCATTGACAATGGATGGAAGAAAGAAGCCTTTGATATTGGCTAGTACCAATGGAGTTATTAATTCCGCCTTGCTTTCTGGAGAACATGATGGCACCATGGATGGATCTAAGAAATACAGGGGTTTTTAAAATGACTGATATAAATGAAAATGTCTTGAGTATTATCGAGCACGTTGGTTCATTATTAATGCATATATTGAAGACATGAAAGTGCTCTTTTCAAATGCGGTGATTAATGCCAAGTGTCGAGTAGTTTTATATGCTACAAGGCCGCCATTATTAGTGGCACAAGAGCTGGTTTTAGGTTAACTGGTGTCGTTAAAAGGGTGAGTGCGCATTAAATAGAAATAAAAGAAGGATGGCGCAAATGGCAGAGTTCGAAATAGATGAATTTCCTTTGTCAAGGTGGATGGTATTATTTAGATATTGTCTTCTACAAACGTGGTAACGTGCCGGTTACATGCTCCAACTGGCGACCAAGAAACTTCTCAAGCTGTAAGCAAGGCTTCATCAGAATTTGAGCTCAAAGTTTACATGCTAGGTGATGCCATGTCCTTTTTGAAGAACATTTCCTTGGATAATATCGCTGAAGATGTTGGTGATTTCCAGCCACAGAAGTTTTGGAGTTTAAAGAATTACCAAAGCACAAGTTAAATTCAGAGGGAGATTGTAAATATTCCAAGAACCATGGCTCTCAGAAGACTTGCGCTACATTAGATTACATTTATCACACTTTTGATAAGTATGCTATTAGTTCTGCACTCTGTAGCGGAAGTGTTAGGGGGGCGATGTGTATTTTGTGGATCAGGATGCTCACATTGCATTAGATAATGGAATTGTGCGATGTCACCATATCAAAACCAGCGGGGATAATTACAGGCATAGGTTATGGAGGGCTTGACAATTTGCTCGAAATTCTCAACAAAGAAACGAACAGAGGATACTAGGATCTCAATTGGAACGAGCCAGGAGGGAAGGATACGTTTGATGTGCCAAGTGCGATATTTTTTAAAGTGGTCGAGGCTAACAAGGATAATGATAAGTACCAATACTCATGTGACAATAGGGAGAACAGAGTCCATGGATGGATCAGCTTTGATCCCATGGTTGGGTTCTGGGTCATCACTCCTAGCGATGAATTTCGTAATGGAGGTCCAATAAAACAAAACTTGACATCCCATGTTGGGCCAACATCGCTTGCAATGTTTCATAGTGCTCATTATGCGGGTGAAGAGCTATGTCCTAAGTTTCGTTCTGGAGAAGCGTGGCAAAAGGTTTTTGGCCCAGTCTTCATTTATCTTAATTCTTCATCAAGAGAGGCTCACCCATTCTCCTTGTGGCAAGATGCAAAGTTACAGATGATAAAGGAGGTACAAAGTTGGCCTTATGGGTGGCCTGAATCTCCATTATTTAGAAAGAGACCAGAACGAGGATATATTACTGGACAACTGTTAGTACATGATAAATATGCTGTTGAGGATGTTCACCCTGCTCGTTTTGCTTTTCTGGGATTGTCCACACCTGGGGAAAAGGGCTCTTGGCAAAAAGAGAGTAAGAGCTACCAATTTTGGAGTCAAGCTGATGAGAATGGGCTTTTCTCTATAGAAAATGTTTGCCCTGGTACCTACAATCTCTATGGTTGGGTGCCGGGTGTTCTTGGTGACTATATGAAAGAAGGCTTGATTAACATATATTCAGGTTGTAGGATAGATGTTGGGATTTTGATCTATGATCCCCCAAGAGATGGCCCTACTATATGGGAGATAGGTTTACCAGATCGCACTGCTGCAGAATTTTTCATTCCAGATCCCAAGCCTTGCCACATCAACAAACTATTTCTCAATCATCCTGAAAGGTTCCGGCAATATGGCCTTTGGGAAAGATATTCTGAAATCTTCAAAGACAACGATTTGATATATACAGTTGGGACTAGTGACTGGAGAAGGGATTGGTGCTTTGCACACACATGCAGGATTGAAAATGATGGAAGCTTTCGTCCCGCAACATGGCAAATAAAATTCCAGCTAAGAGGTGTGGAACAAAACAGTCTTTATAAGCTTCGATTAGCAATTGCATCATTAACCAATGCAGCCATTCAGGTTCGATTCAATGATGCAAATATATATAAACCACATTTTGATACCATGCAATTTGGGAAAGATAATGCCATTGCTCGTCATGGCAACCATGGTTTGTACCATCTGTTTAACATTGATGTTTCTGGAAACTGGATCTGTCAACTTATTTGTCTTGTACCCATCCAAATAGCCCGGGCTGAAAACAATGGATTACATCCTCTGCTTGATGGGTTTCAGATACCTCCCCATCACACTTATGCAGATAGCATATCTCTAGCAAACTTGCTCTGTTTTGGCTTATATGACGCTGTGTTGAGTCAGTGGGATGGTAAAATCATGGTGGTCTCATCAATTACAGTTGGTTCATCTATTGGAGGTTCATGTTATAGGGAATGTGATTCTGAATCTCAGCATAGCAAAGGTGAAACTGAAGATTGGCAACATCAGCTATTCAATTTTGTGAGAAGTTTAAAGGAACACTGTGGTTTATTTAAATCACACAGCAGTTTCGTAGCGCGCTACGAAACTGCTGTAGGTGATGATTTTAAAGTGCAGAGCAGCTAGTGTGATACTGTGAGCGGGAGTTGAGGAAGAGAAGCACCTGTCTATTAATATCACTTACAGCACATCTGAAACATGGCAGCATTCCATGTCTGGGGTTATTAAAAGATTTGGGAACAGGCTGCTATACTTTGGGAGAATGTGGGAAACAAAGACCGTGAAAACAGAGCATTCTTCTTGATCAATTAATAAGCATACACGTAACTAGAATCCAAAGCTAGTTCGTTCTATGTACTCTCCTTCAAAGATACTTCAACCTAAACAGCTAAAGGACATGTGTCAAGAGCCAGAAAAGCATCATGCGACAAGGAGCAAAGATTTAGGATTTTGATTAAATGAAAACCATTTGTGATTTCAGTTTAGACATGTTGTAATTAATAAATTAGTTAGGCACTAGATAGGGATAGTGAATAGCCACCTTCGAGGCTCCCCTCATGCTGGAGGAGGAAGCTCGAGGTGGAGAAGTTTGTTTGCCTATAAAGGGATCAGATTAGAATGTAGAAGGGGTTGGACATTTTATAGAAAAACAGAGTTGTTTTGGGCCATTGTAAAGCTTATGACAGTAATAGTAAAACAGTGTTGATTTCTTCTCAAGATTCTCGATGGATTATTGTGGTCAAATATAAGGATGGTGTTTTATGTTTTATGTTCATTTACAGCCTTGTTGTAACACAATCACTCAGAATTCATATTATATGCTCTGACTTCCTGTGTGTTTGGCAAGCTGTGGTGTTGGTGAAGCATGTTTGAACATCTGATGCAAAGAGCCTTGACTTCCATGAGATGACTGTGATTTTGTTTATTAAATGTGAGAGACTCCATAGCCCAATGAAGACCAATTTGATGTGTGTCCAACCAGCTATATTTTCATAAGTGTGTGAAGAGTTAGCCCTCTGTTGTTGTGATTAATTCTCTATCAAAAAGCCTGTGAGAGAGCCCTCTCTGATTAGGAAGGCTAATTCCTAATCTAAAGTCTGGTCTGAAACAGTTACATGAAATCTTGCTTGGTTGCAGCCCTCAGTAGTGATTTTGTGATAACATTTTGGTGCGTCTGCCGGGAGCTTAAGATTGAATTTCTGAAGGTAGCAGGAGTTCAAATGATTTTCAAGGCTGCAAAACTACCTTGGCGACTCCATTGTTGAAGAATTCAAGGTTTATATATTCATGGTGATTCCACTGGAGTTATGAAAGACCCAGAAGCTGCTCATCTTTGTTCAAGGTATGCATGCATTGATTTCTCAGGAATTCATGGTTTCCCAAATCATTTTCCCAAGGATGCATACTTTCTAAGGAATGGTCCAAAATTCAACGGTGAAGATTTAAGTTTAACCTTGAATCATATATCAGATTTTTGTGAATTTACACAGCTTCTTAGAGTTAAACATGAGGATGTTTGCATTATGTTATTCTATGATTCACTTCAAGGGAAATGCAAACAGTGGGTTGAATGCTTGCCTGCGGAATCCATTAAGTCATTTCAAGACCTTTGGCTCATGTTTTTGGAGGAATGGACAGATAGGACAGAGGTGGTGGCAGAATCTCCCTCAGTTGAAGGTTTTAAACAATGGAATAGTGATCATAGTACAGAAGAAACAAATGAATCTTTTTCTTTGTCCTTATCTTCATATCTGAAATCCTTTGACTGCAAGTCAGAGGATAAGATGAAATTTTTTGATGAAATTGCCAAAGATATTGAGAAAGAAATTGAAGGTTTAGAAGGAAAAATTCAGGCATACAGTTTTCCTGATCATGATTATTATTCTCAAAAGTTTTCTGTGACAGAGCGCAAGGAGACTATGCTGCTTCCATTCTCTTTCATGATTGAGGAACTGAATACTGTGGTTGAAGATCAGTTTGCACAGCTGGAAAGTTTCAAGGAAGGACAAGCTGATCATGTGTTTTGGGACCCTATATCTGATTACATGGAAGAGTTTTACTCTCCAGTGTTTCAGTTTTCATATGAAGATCAGAGACTATTTCAGTGGCAATGGTCTTTACACTATCACATTGGATCTGAAATCCGATACAGTCAGATAAGATTTCAGTGGCAGCGGTCATCACACTATCACATTGACCCTGAACTCCAGGACAGTCAAAGAAATCAAATATCAGATGAGGCTAATGATTGGCTGCATTGGAAGTTTCATATTGATTGAGCTGAAGAAGTTGAAATGGTTAGGGTAGGTAGGTAGGTAAATTGCAAATAAGCTCAAGGTTGACTGAGCATTTATTTTTCAGTAGATGTAGCTTTCTTTCTCCTACAGTCATGCTGGTCAAGCAAATTTCTGTCTGTCACAAATGGATGAGGCACTGGAGCTGCATGTTCTTAGCGCACCACAAGGGCACACTATCCCAAGTGGAGCCACTGTTATCACTGAAAATGCTGTTGTCAAAATTTTTTAGTCTAGCTTAAAGTCAGGGTATTTTCGCAGCGCCAGAATTCTTTTTAGCAGTTTCGCAGCGCTACCTGTTTGAGTGGTTTCGTAGCGTGCTACGAAACTGGGGATTTGTTTGAGTTTTCAGTGAAGGTCCAAATCCTAGCATGCTTATTGTACAGAGTTCTACTTCCCTCCAGGAATGTTGATGAGAGCAGTGGCAGTATGTTCAAGGAGACACCTTATGATGATGCAGCTATTGTGGGATTGCCATCAAATACATTAAGGGAGTTATCTCTGAATTCTGGCTCATGGGTGATTGTGAAAGATGTACATACTAATGTGGGAGACTTGCAGGAGATTTTGTGTTGAATCCTCTAGACAAAGAATCTATTAAATTTTATAAGTCATAGAGTGTTTGACATTTGGGATTGTCTTTTCACAATCTGTAACTTCTTTCACAAAGCAGGGCGCCACAATGGATTGAAAGATTTGAAAAATATTTATGATAAAGTTCATGTTCACACCTTGTTCATGCTGCGGAGTACTTAGTAATTGTTTTGACAGACCTTGGGACCAGTTTCAAACTTGTAGAAATTGTCCATGAAGGAATTCAGAAATACTCTGAAGCTCTAAAAGCAGATAGTTGCTATGTTGTTGCTTAGTATAATTTGGGGTGGTTTATTAAGAAATGAGCATATCGAGCCTAAATCTGGCTGAGGCATTGACAATGGATGGAAGAAAGAAGCCTTTGATATTGGCTAGTACCAATGGAGTTATTAATTCCGCCTTGCTTTCTGGAGAACATGATGGCACCATGGATGGATCTAAGAAATACAGGGGTTTTTAAAATGACTGATATAAATGAAAATGTCTTGAGTATTATCGAGCACGTTGGTTCATTATTAATGCATATATTGAAGACATGAAAGTGCTCTTTTCAAATGCGGTGATTAATGCCAAGTGTCGAGTAGTTTTATATGCTACAAGGCCGCCATTATTAGTGGCACAAGAGCTGGTTTTAGGTTAACTGGTGTCGTTAAAAGGGTGAGTGCGCATTAAATAGAAATAAAAGAAGGATGGCGCAAATGGCAGAGTTCGAAATAGATGAATTTCCTTTGTCAAGGTGGATGGTATTATTTAGATATTGTCTTCTACAAACGTGGTAACGTGCCGGTTACATGCTCCAGCTGGCGACCAAGAAACTTCTCAAGCTGTAAGCAAGGCTTCATCAGAATTTGAGCTCAAAGTTTACATGCTAGGTGATGCCATGTCCTTTTTGAAGAACATTTCCTTGGATAATATCGCTGAAGATGTTGGTGATTTCCAGCCACAGAAGTTTTGGAGTTTAAAGAATTACCAAAGCACAAGTTAAATTCAGAGGGAGATTGTAAATATTCCAAGAACCATGGCTCTCAGAAGACTTGCGCTACATTAGATTACATTTATCACACTTTTGATAAGTATGCTATTAGTTCTGCACTCTGTAGCGGAAGTGTTAGGGGGGCGATGTGTATTTTGTGGATCAGGGTGCTCACATTGCATTAGATAATGGAATTGTGCGATGTCACCATATCAAAACCAGCGGGGATAATTACAGGCATAGGTTATGGAGGGCTTGACAATTTGCTCGAAATTCTCAACAAAGAAACGAACAGAGGATACTAGGATCTCAATTGGAACGAGCCAGGAGGGAAGGATACGTTTGATGTGCCAAGTGCGATATTTTTTAAAGTGGTCGAGGCTAACAAGGATAATGATAAGTACCAGTACTCATGTGACAATAGGGAGAACAGAGTCCATGGATGGATCAGCTTTGATCCCATGGTTGGGTTCTGGGTCATCACTCCTAGCGATGAATTTCGTAATGGAGGTCCAATAAAACAAAACTTGACATCCCATGTTGGGCCAACATCGCTTGCAATGTTTCATAGTGCTCATTATGCGGGTGAAGAGCTATGTCCTAAGTTTTGTTCTGGAGAAGCGTGGCAAAAGGTTTTTGGCCCAGTCTTCATTTATCTTAATTCTTCATCAAGAGAGGCTCACCCATTCTCCTTGTGGCAAGATGCAAAGTTACAGATGATAAAGGAGGTACAAAGTTGGCCTTATGGGTGGCCTGAATCTCCATTATTTAGAAAGAGACCAGAACGAGGATATATTACTGGACAACTGTTAGTACATGATAAATATGTTGTTGAGGATGTTCACCCTGCTCGTTTTGCTTTTCTGGGATTGTCCACACCTGGGGAAAAGGGCTCTTGGCAAAAAGAGAGTAAGAGCTACCAATTTTGGAGTCAAGCTGATGAGAATGGGCTTTTCTCTATAGAAAATGTTTGCCCTGGTACCTACAGTCTCTATGGTTGGGTGCCGGGTGTTCTTGGTGACTATATGAAAGAAGGCTTGATTAACATATATTCAGGTTGTAGGATAGATGTTGGGATTTTGATCTATGAGCCCCCAAGAGATGGCCCTACTATATGGGAGATAGGTTTACCAGATCGCACTGCTGCAGAATTTTTCATTCCAGATCCCAAGCCTTGCCACATCAACAAACTATTTCTCAATCATCCTGAAAGGTTCCGGCAATATGGCCTTTGGGAAAGATATTCTGAAATCTTCAAAGACAACGATTTGATATATACAGTTGGGACTAGTGACTGGAGAAGGGATTGGTGCTTTGCACACACATGCAGGATTGAAAATGATGGAAGCTTTCGTCCCGCAACATGGCAAATAAAATTCCAGCTAAGAGGTGTGGAACAAAACAGTCTTTATAAGCTTCGATTAGCAATTGCATCATTAACCAATGCAGCCATTCAGGTTCGATTCAATGATGCAAATATATATAAACCACATTTTGATACCATGCAATTTGGGAAAGATAATGCCATTGCTCGTCATGGCAACCATGGTTTGTACCATCTGTTTAACATTGATGTTTCTGGAAATTGGATCTGTCAACTTATTTGTCTTGTACCCATCCAAATAGCCCGGGCTGAAAACAATGGATTACATCCTCTGCTTGATGGGTTTCAGATACCTCCCCATCACACTTATGCAGATAGCATATCTCTAGCAAACTTGCTCTGTTTTGGCTTATATGACGCTGTGTTGAGTCAGTGGGATGGTAAAATCATGGTGGTCTCATCAATTACAGTTGGTTCATCTATTGGAGTTCATGTTATAGGGAATGTGATTCTGAATCTCAGCATAGCAAAGGTGAAACTGAAGATTGGCAACATCAGCTATTCAATTTTGTGAGAAGTTTAAAGGAACACTGTGGTTTATTTAAATCACACAGCAGTTTCGTAGCGCGCTACGAAACTGCTGTAGGTGATGATTTTAAAGTGCAGAGCAGCTAGTGTGATACTGTGAGCGGGAGCTGAGGAAGAGAAGCACCTGTCTATTAATATCACTTACAGCACATCTGAAACATGGCAGCATTCCATGTCTGGGGTTATTAAAAGATTTGGGAACAGGCTGCTATACTTTGGGAGAATGTGGGAAACAAAGACCGTGAAAACAGAGCATTCTTCTTGATCAATTAATAAGCATACACGTAACTAGAATCCAAAGCTAGTTCGTTCTATGTACTCTCCTTCAAAGATACTTCAACCTAAACAGCTAAAGGACATGTGTCAAGAGCCAGAAAAGCATCATGCGACAAGGAGCAAAGATTTAGGATTTTGATTAAATGAAAACCATTTGTGATTTCAGTTTAGACATGTTGTAATTAATAAATTAGTTAGGCACTAGATAGGGATAGTGAATAGCCACCTTCGAGGCTCCCCTCATGCTGGAGGAGGAAGCTCGAGGTGGAGAAGTTTGTTTGCCTATAAAGGGATCAGATTAGAATGTAGAAGGGGTTGGACATTTTATAGAAAAACAGAGTTGTTTTGGGCCATTGTAAAGCTTATGACAGTAATAGTAAAACAGTGTTGATTTCTTCTCAAGATTCTCGATGGATTATTGTGGTCAAATATAAGGATGGTGTTTTATGTTTTATGTTCATTTACAGCCTTGTTGTAACACAATCACTCAGAATTCATAATATTATGCTCTGACTTCCTGTGTGTTTAGCAAGCTGTGGTTTTGATGGAGTATGTTTGACACTTAATGCAAAGAGCCTTGACTTCTATGAAATGATAATGTTTTTCTTGTTTACTTAGTGTATGAGACTCCATAGCCCAATGAGAACCAGTTTGACATGAATCCAACCAGCTTTTGCTTTTATCAATGAATAAAGAGTTAGCCATCTTTTGTAGTGAATGATTCTTATCAAGAGTTTGTGAGAGAGCCCTCTCTGATCAAAGAGGCTAAGCTTTGATCTAAAGCTAGGTTGAAAGAGTTACATGAAATCTTGCTTGGTTGCAGCCCTCAGTAGTGATTTTGTGATAACACACTCTTCCAGATCTAGAGCATCAGTAGTTGGAGGCTTAGGAATATCATTGTCTATGAATTCCCTCAGCATGTTGTCTTCCAACACTGCCTCCATCCTTTCCTTCCAAACAATATAATTTGAACTACCCTCAAGGGCATATTTGAGTCTCAATCCATAAAATGACAACCTATTGGATCTAAAGAATGATCCTGCAAATTAGATTTCACCTGAAAATAAAAACTCATATTCTTCTCTTCTAGTGTGATTTCAGCTTTGATACCATGTATAAATTCCTTATAGATTCAAACTCCTAGTTGTAATTTATTAAAACAACAGACTTGAATTTACTCTACTCATCAGTGGAAACAATTAATCGATCGATAAATCACGAAGTATACAATATAAAGAATTAAATCAACACATTACACAATGATTTATTGGGGAAATCCACAACTAAAAAGCCCTGCTATCTGTATATTGCATTAGTCAGAAAATATGAGAGGATTACAATACTTTTCTCAAGCCCAAGAAACCTGTAGGTTTTAACCCTGTACAGAAATTACCTGCATATGAATTATAAAGCACAGAAAATAAATAATGCGAGAGCAGAACACATAAAACACACATACAGAGAGATTTTCCCCTGGATCCCAAAACTGGGACTACCAGCTTGATTTTTCATTATGTTCCTTTCAATGTTATAATACATATTTATACATGTCGAAGCATCCAATACCATGGACCAAAAACCATCGCATCCAATACCATGGACCGAAAACCATTGTGTCCAAAAAACATGTGCGAAAATCATGCACAAAACCATAGGTGGGTCCGCCCAACCTAACATAGGGTCCAAAACCAAAATTTTTCGAGGCGCTGCCCCGGACCCCATAAAGTGGGGTTACGAGTGCCCCTCAAACCCCCTGTTAACTATGTGGAAAGAATATAACACAACCCAACATTCTCCCACTTGTTGTTTTCTTTCCACAAGGGGGCCACAAGAGAGGTTAGTCATTTTTCCAGCCCTGAAATGCCCATTGTCTCTCTACACCAAGAGAACTTCTCAAAGCTCACAGATTTTGTCAATGCATCTGCAATATTCTTCAAAGTGTCCACCTTTACCAGCAACACCTTTTTGTCTTCTATCATATCCCTCACAAAGTGATACTGAACATCAATGTGCTTTGTCTTTGAATGATATGCGGGGTTCTTTTCCAAGAAAATTGCACTTTGGCTGTCACAGTCTATCCTTATAGCTTCCTGTACTAACCCCATACTTGAACACAGTCTCTGCAACCAAACTGCTTCCTTGCTTGCATGAGTGGCTGCCATGTATTCTGCCTCTGTAGTTGACAGTGCCACTACATATTGTTTCTTACTCATCCAACTGACTGCACCTCCAAATAGGTTAAACACATACCCACTTGTAGGTCTTCTCTAATCCAGATCTCTAGCCCAATCTGCATCAACAAAGCCATGAATATCCAACACTCTGTCCAATCCTGGTCTTCCTTGGTAGCACAAACCATAATCACTAGTGCCACGCAAATACCTGAAAACCCGCTTCACTGTTGTCCAGTGCTCCTTCCCTAGTTTTGACATAAACCTGCTCAATACTCCCACTGCATGTGCAATGTCTGGTCTAGTACAGACATACATCACGCTACTGACTGCACTTGCATATGGAACACGGGACATGTCCTCTTCCTCTTCTTGTGTCTTGGGACATTTTTCAGCAGATAACCTTACACCTATAGGAATAGGAACCTTCACCGGTTTACTATCCTGCATATTAAACCTCTGCAATATTGTCTCGGCATACTTCCTCTAGTTTAACCAGAGCTTCCTCTTTTCCCGATCTCTTTTAATTTCCATGCCCAAAATATAGTTTGTAGCACCAAGATCTTTCATGTCAAATTTGGAGGACAATTGGGTCTTCAAATCCTGGATAACTTCTTTGTCATTTCCATCCAACAACATATCATCCACATACAATACCAGATAAATAACACGGTCACCAATTAATTTAAAATACACACAGTGATCTGCTTTGCTTCTGGGGAAGCCAAGTCCCCATATAAATGTATCAAATTTCTGATACCACATCCTTGGTGACTATTTTAACCCATATAGAGACTTCTTTAACTTACATACCAATTCTTCTTACCCTTCACCGCAAAGCCTTTAGGTTGCTTCATGTAGATCTCCTCTTCCAGATTCCCGTGAAGAAATGTTGTCTTCACATCCATTTGTTCTACCTCAAAATCAAAAGCAGTAGCAACAGATAAAAGTAATCTAATAGAAGTTACCTTGGCAACAGGCGAAAAAATATCACGAAAATCAATTCCCGACACCTGGGAATAACCTTTTTCTACCAACCAAGCTTTGTATTTCTCGACTTTTACTTCTACATTTGTCTTCTTTTTGAACACCCATTTGCTGCCAATGGGTTTCCTTCCAGCCGGCAACTCCACCAGATCCCAAGCCTCATTTTTGTGCAAAGATGCCATTTCATCAACCATGGCCTCTTTCCAAAGTTTTCCATCCTCTGAATCCACTGCTTCCTTCACAGTTCTGGGATCATCATCAGTAACAAACAAAGCAAAATTTGAATAGAAAGCAGATGGACTATACCTTTTTGGTTGCCTTATTTCTCAAATTGATCTTCTCACAGCTGGAGTTTGTGGCTCTTGATCTTCTGATTCCTCGTCTGCTGTAGAGTCTGATTCTTCCTCCTTTAGCTCAAACTCTATCTTCTCAGGTTCCTTTGGTTGGACTGCATGTTTAATAACATCTTTCACCTCTCTGAACACCACATCTCAGCTGTACATAACCTTCCTTGTTACTGGGTTCCAAAGTTTATAACCGTTTAAACCATCTTTATAGCCAATAAAGATGCACTTTTCAGATTTACTATCCAACTTGGTTCATTTCTCCTTTGGAACATGTACATATGCATCACATCCAAATACCCTCAGATGTGAAAGAGAGGGTTTCTTACCAGTCCATACCTCTTGTGGAGTTTTATCCTCCAACGCTGATGAAGGTGACCTGTTGACCAGGTAACATGCAGTATCCACTGCCTCTGCCCAAAATTCTTGTCCTAACCCGGCACCATTGAGCATGCTTCTTTCTCTTTCCATCAATGTCTTATTCATTCTTTCTGAAACTCCATTTTGCTGAGGTGTATATGGAGTAGTCTTATGCCGTGCTATACCACACTTCTTACAGAATTCTTCAAATTCCTTACTGCAAAACTCTCCACCATTATATGTCCTCAGCACCTTTATCTTCTTCTCTGTCTGGTTTTCCACCAGAGCCTTGAATTCTTTAAACCTATCAAAGACTTCAGATTTCTTCTTAAGGAAATATATCCATGTATTCCTTGAGAAGTCATCTATAAATGATACATAGTACACAGACTTACCCAGTGATGGAACCTTCACAGGTCCAAACACATCACTGTGCACAAGCTCTAATATCTATTTCTTCCTCTTACTTCCAGAGGGGAAACTCACCCGATTTTGCTTCCCATATACACAATTTTCACAAAAATAAAAATCCAAAGAGCTATTACTCATACCTTCTACCATACCTTTACCATGAAGTATTCAAAGGCCCTTCTCTCCAATATGTCCAAGTCTTTGATGCCACAGCATGGTCCTCTCTCTAGATATGACTAGATTTTCTGCTCCACTTTCAGGAACCACAGAACTGTTGTACCCATCAACACCAGTGCTACCTTGCAACTTGTACAGAGTTCCAGTCCAAACTCCCCACATCAATACCAGTTCTCCCCGAACCATTTTGCAAGTATCCTTCTCGAACACTGTTTTTACACCTGCATCATCCAGCTTGCTTACATAAATCAAATTTTTGGCCAATGCAGGAATATGTATAACACCCGGAAGTGTTCTAACCCTTCCACCTTGCAACTTCAACTTTACTTTTCCACGACCAATAATTATAGCCTTCCTGTCATCCCCCAAGAAGACATCACCACCATCATATTTCTCATACTCGCAGAACCACTCTCTATGGGGAGTGAAGTGAAAGGATGCACCTGAGTCAATCAACCATGCCTCATGATCTACATGTGTACTTGAAGAAGCCAAGTACACACCCCCACCTTCATCTGAGGTGGTTTTCACCTCTGCAGAAGGAGCCTCATTATATCCCTTTCCTTTGTCAGGAGCTTTAGATTTACGGTCCCTTTTAAAGTGGCCTTCCTTTTCACATTTCCAGCACACCACCTTTACAGATTTTCCTGGAGATTTAGATCTCCCTCTAGATTTAGATCTCCCACTCGATGACTTATTTTTGTTTATGTTCTAGGACCGTCCTCGTACAGACAAGGCATCACGATTTTGGCTCTCCATATTTTTTCGTCTCATCTCCTCTGTCAGCAAGGCTGAGACTATTTCATCAAACTGCAAGGCAGTTGCATTGCTACCTATTTCAATAACCAGACTATCCCACGAATCTGGTAGAGAACACAACAAATTGATGCACTTATCTTCATCTGAAATTTTAATATCAACAGATGCTAATTGACTTACCATAGTATTAAATGCATTGAGATGCTCTGTCACCGAGTCTCCATCTTTCATCCTCAGGTTATATAACTTTTTCCACAGGAACAAGTTATTCCCCAGAGACTTATATTGGTACAAAGTCCCTAACTTTTCTCACAAAGCCTTTGCTGTAGCTTCCCCTGATACATTCAGAAATACTGAATCTGAGACACACAATCGTATTATGCTCTTTGCCTTCCGACCCAACTTCTTCCATTCTTCATCGGTCACTCCTGTTGGTTTAGTACCTAGATCTACTGTGATCCATTGATCTTTATCCACCAACAAATCCTCCATTTTGAGTTTCCACAACTCAAAACTCTGACCATTAAATTTCTCGATCTCTATCTTTCCACTGTTTTCCATCTTCTTTCACCACGAGAATCGATCTCGTAGATCTCCCACTGAACAGGGTCTACCACAAGCCTGAGCGAAACCCCTCAGCAACAAAGGAGTCCCCTTGAAGCCAAAACTGCTCTGATACCAAATGTAGGTTTTAACCCTGTACAGAAATTACATGCATGTGAATTCTAAAACACAAAAAATAAATAATGCGAGAGAAGAACACATATACACAGATATTTTCCCCTGGATCCCAAAACCGGGATTACCAGCTTGATTTTTCATTATGTTCCTTTCAATGTTATAATACATATTTATACATGCCGAAGCATCCAATACCATGGACCGAACACCATCGCATCCAATACCATGGACCGAAAACCATTGCATCCAAAAAACATGTGTGAAAATCATGCACAAAGCCATAGGTGAGTCCGCCCAATCTAACATAGGGTCCAAAACCAAAATTTTCCAGGGCACTGCCCGGAACCCCATAAATTGGGGTTACGGGTGCCCTTCAAACCCCTTCTTAACTACGTGGAAGGAATATAACACAACCCAACAAAACCTTTGCATTATCTCTATCTATCTCACAACTTCCTAGACAAGCCTAAGATAATACTTAACCAATTTTTTACTTTCCAAAGTCCCTATTTTCTTGCACTATTTCCTTGGGAATTAACCCCTATTAATTAGGCAAATTCCTCAATTGGAATTGTGCAATCTATCATAGGCCTTCCTTTGATTTCATGCACCACTTGTACAATTTGAATTATTATACAATTGATAGTACACTACGCTTGAACTCCAATCTCAGCTAGGTAAATCTCAAATGTGACATGCATGAGTTATTTATCGTTGAATTATCAGTTAACTAGTTGAACACATGAAGCAACACCCCACTGTTAGACCTCCTACTAGTTCCTCCATTAGTTGGACCTAGTTTAACTGACTTTAAATTAGTTAAACTGAATTATTTAATTACAACTCAAAATAAACTCAACCAGGGCTCCTGTAAAGTAGGAGACACTCTACATGACTCAAGTTAGACCCTCAACTTGAATTAACTGATCTAACTAAGTGAAATTAACTTAGTTAACTCATACAAGTTGTCTTGTGATGTGGAATTACAATTCTTATCCTAATTTAATTCAAGGGAAAAGTAAATTAGGATTTGCTTGTTGCATTTTCAACATGTGGGTAGTGTTGTGTACATGTTGTGCAGGTGGTGTTGTGTACATGTGGTGTCGTGCACATGTTGTACAGGTGGTTTTGTGTACATGTGATGTTGTGTAAGTGTTGTGTAGGTGGTGTTGTGTACACGTTGTGCAGGTAGTGTTGTGTACACATTGTGTAGGTGGTGTTGTGTACACATTGTGTAGGTGATGTTGTGTACATGTGGTGTTGTGTACATGTTGTGCAGGTAGTATTGTGTACATGTTGTGCAGGTGGCATTATGTACATGATTGTACATATGGTACTATTGTACATGTACTATTTTGTACATTTCGTACATGTTGTGTTGTGTACATGTGACATGGTGTTATGTGTATTGTGTAGCCATTGTATTGTGACTTTTGTATTCGTTGTGTTGTACTTTGTGTGCATATACGTATTGTGTTGTACACTAGGTGTAGATGTATGTATTGTGTGGTGTTGTATGTCATGTGTGGGTGTATGTATTGTGATGTACATTGTATGTAGATGATTGAAGATAAGGCACTAGGTTCTTGCTGGGTGTGGAAACTAATCTGATGTGTGTACGAAAAGGACAAAGAACAAAGGCAGAAACAAAAAATTATTCGAAGGACAAGTATCAATATTTTATTTCAGTTTTATTATGCATGTGATCTATGATTTTTATTTATGATGGTTGCACGTGATTTATGATTCTGATTTATGACGGTTCAGTTTTGCGTTAACAGGATGTGAGATGTTTATACATGATGATTTCATCAAAGAGCTAGTTTGAATTGTTGTGACAGGAAGTAAACAAAATTTCAATTGTATCTTTTGATGAGCTACCAATGAGGTATGATTCGAATTTATTTCAATTTATTTTGAATCTAATTACAATTATGTGCTTGTTACAAGAAAGCATGGGAAATACTTGGTTTGGGTAGTTGGAATTGGCTACCAGAATGTTAATAGCAACATTGAAAGGAATTAGAACATGCAACAATATGATGGTAAAGAAATTAGGAGCAGTACTATTGTGGGACACTAGTACCCAATAGTGTCCATTGATTTCCATGAGCATGTTGTGACCGGTATGATGGTTTTGAGGGAGGGATATGCCTTGGTTTTTGGACCTTCCGATGTGAAGGAAACATTGCCAAGGGATGGATCACCCGAGGGACTCTGTAGCAGAGAAGGGGATGCCAGTATAACTTGCAAGGTGTGTTACTGCATGGAAGGGGGTGACCATGTTGCTTGAGGGACTGTGTAGCAGAGAAGGGAAAGATGGGGAATGAATTTGTTTTGGTCATTAGAATTTCTAGATGGAATCATAAGCACATTGAGAGTGTGCCCTAGAACAATGAGCTGATAATTGTTCACTGGGAGAACATGTAGCGCAAGGATTGTAGCACTGGATATTGGATGCAAGTTTTACTTTGACAGTGGATTTTGGACTTCCTGGGAAGGAGGTGAATGTTGGTAGTAATTTTTAGAGTGGAGGTGTGAGCCTATATATTCCCTTGTTGAATGATACGTGCACCATATCCTTTCATTTGTTGGTTAGAGCAAATGTGCATATGTATATGTGTATATTATTTTAAATATTGTATTGAGAAAGCTCCATAGACAGTATGATTATTTTTTTCTTGAAGCAGATGTGTATGAATATATGTGGTGGTTATTGTAAATATCGTAATGAGTTGTGTTATAAAGCTCCAGTAAGCCGTATGATTATCATTCTTTCAATAGAGGTAAGTGTAAATACTAAACCGAGTTGTGTTATAAAACTTTGTGGGAAGTATGTTTTGTTTTCAATGGTTTGTTGGTCATAGGTGGGAAGCATGTTTTGTTTTCAATGGTTTGTTGGTCATAGGTGCCATAGAACATTGAGGACAGTGTTCCCCTAAAGGGGGGGGGGGGGGGTTGTAATATCCTCTCGTTGATTTTCCATGTAAAAAAAATAAGACTAAGGTCATTGGACATGTTGGGCGATTTAGTTGTCTGCTAAATCCCTGTCATTTAATTTATCAATCCGGGGTATCGTAAACTTAGAAGCAAACCAAAATATATGGGACCTTAGATGAAACAGGTGTAGGAAGTTTGTTTAGAATGGAAATGCATATTACAAATCTAAACTATCAGATCTATTTTATGAAAGCATAAAAAATGTTTGATCAATGGAATTATTTTACTTTAGAAGATAGAGAAGAGTCTCTTGTTCAAGAGTCCTGATTGTCCTTCTACAATCTTCCTATAATAACATTACCAAACACCTAAGAAAGCAAGAAAGAAAGCATGTAAATGAAAGCAAGTAAATATTGTTTTCAATTCAATTCTTAGCTCATGGAGAAGAGTTTCCTAACTTAGGAGGACTTGATTGCCCTTCTCACATAAAAACTATATACTGAAAGGGAATCAATATTCACATAAATGTAATCTAGGAAAGCATATGAGAAAGTAAATCTTATTTCAATTTAATCTAGCTCATGGAGAAGAGACTCCTAACTTAGGAGCTCCTGGTTTTCCTTCTCACATTAAAACTAGCTATTGAAAGGAGATCAACCTTCACACAACAAAACATGGCCATAACATGAATTCATAGTGAAATTATCTACAAGTATTTACAACAAAGAAATAAGATGAACATCATAATTAAAATTAGTATATTCACAACATTACTTTACAACAAAATGTACTTATCTCAGTATGGGGATCCTTCCATTCTTCAATGAGCACACATGAACAACTATCACACCTTAAGAATCAAACAACACTCATAACTCATGATTTTGAGAAAGTGGTATTATTCATGTTGAATGAAGATAAATCTAATGCTAATGAATAACTGATAATTATTTTCTCTCCCTCCTCCTTTCCTTTGGAGGATGCTCCTCTTATTTATACATGAATTAGGGATATCTACTCAATAAATGTAGATCCCTTAAATATCTACTAGACCCACACTTGTCTCAACTTATCCCTAAATACTAGATTCAAATCCCATGACACATCAAAATCTCCATGATCTTTCTCCTTGGAATATGGTCCACCTCTTGAGTTGAAATTCGAATTTGATCTTGGGAGGCCACATAAGGGTGCCTTGGAAACTTCCAAATGATCTACACATGTCATCAAACTCAAGCCACTTTTAGGTATAAGCAAATACATGTTATTTCTCTAACTTTTAATCATAAATTCACTCTAAATACATGAAATTAATAACTTTGGAAAATGAAAATATAAACTCATATGGTAATGGAAATATAGGTTTATGTAATGAAAATATGATGAAATGAGGTGGATAAAGGTGAAAATGGAGTGAAAATTGATGTTAATTTGGCAGCCCAACATACCCCCCAACTTAAGTTATTGCATGTCCTCATGCAATCTATTACATTGATCATGATTTGATCTTTTGAATTGTCTTGCTTTTACATGAACTTTGGCTGATATCGATTTTTTAACTTCACATAATTTTCTTTTTGATAACTTTGTTCCTTTTTGCAAAGTCTTCTCTCTTAAAAACATTTGATTGCAACATATTATTTTGGTTGGTTCTTGTGTGACAACCAAAATTTGACTAGTATTGGTTCTTGTGTAACAATACTTTCATTGTTTTTGGGTTGCACCAAAATACTTTGAAAACATTTAATCAACCATTCTTTCTTTGATCATTATTTGCAAAACATGTAACATTTGAATCATAATGCAATAGTAGTTGTTTGGAAAAAGTATGTTGGTTAGGATGGTATGTGTAGAAAGGACATATATGTCATATGGAAGGTGATAATGGAGTATGAATGTGAATATGAACATGGTGAAATATTTTCCAAAAATTATAATTTTAGTATTAAAGGAATTGTATGATAAAAAGTTAGAAAAGAACATACCTGTACTTACCTGAGTGGACAAACTGTGTATATGTAGAAAAGTGTAGCTTCTGCTGTTGAATCATGGAATGAAGAATAGTGTCTTGGTTGCATATATGATGGATGAAGTTGCGAATGTGGATATTTTATTACTATTACTGAACCTATTGAATCTTCTCTTGAATCATATAGTCTTCATCTCGTCCCATATCGTGGCACAATTCTTTCCATGTGAATGAATGTGTCGATGTCGAACATGGAAAGAAGTCATTGAATTACCGACCATTGATGAATGTCGTTAACCAATGCGAGGCAAAATCACCATTAATGTCAATGAGTGCCAAGGTACCCAAGTACATCTTGTGAAGTGCAAATGAATGAGCTGATGTCGAGCCACTTGCAAAATCCAACAAACAAGAGACATTAATGTATTCCCATTGTTCATTGGCGAGAAGACTTGCCATTAGGGCATGCAAGCCTCAAGGTACTAATAATGACTCTAGTCTTTGTCCCAGATAAGGTGTTGAGGTCGATGGGTCAAGACTTGTTGAAAGGTGGGCCTTAAGGAATCCCACATCAGTGAACGCGAGTTCTTACAAAATGATTGGTAGGACTATAGATACAAGATGTTATGGTCAAACAGTTTTTATGGTAAGGAAAGCAAGGCAATGTAGAGAGATGGATGGTTTATTCATGAGACAAAAAGATGAACTGAAAGGTAGGCAAAAATGTATGCGATTCAGAAAAGTAGACATGTATGAAGTCATGATGGATAAGGCAATGAATCAATGGACTTTAACATGGATGACTGATGAGGCTTTGAAGGAGAAGTGTGGGAAACAGATCATGTCAACAAAACATTTCTCTGTAGTGACAAATGTCACGACTTTTGTAATTAACTCCTTCAAGCTTTCAATGATGAATGTGATTTCTCGAGATCACATCTGCATGAACTTGGATCTTCGCGCGCCTGTAAAAGCTTAGTACAAATCTTGCATGAAAACTTTAAGAGCTCTTCGAAAGATATAAAATGCAAGAATGAGTATGAATGCTTAGCAACCAAAATAAAATGAAATGAATTTTTAACCGGTTGCCTTTGCGCGCTTGTTCCCCACTCCAACAAGACAAGTTAGCATAAAATGTTTTCAGCTATTATGAAATGTCCATTTGCAATTTTTTGAATTTTTATTTTTTTTTTTTTAATGTTTTTTTTTTTTTTTTTTTTTTTTTTTTAATTGTTTTGATATTTTTTTTAATTGCTTTGATTTTTTTATTTGTTTTTTAATTGTTTTAATTTTTTATTTTTTTTTATTTTTTTGTTAAAATTAAAATTTGCTTTGGATTGTTATAAAAATAAAATAAAATAAATGTTTTGCATTGTTTTGATTTTTTTTATTTTGAATTGTTTTAATATTTTTTATTTCTTTTATTATTGTTTTGGAATTTTATATATATATATATATTTTTAAAGCAATCCCAACTCTGTTCAAACTTAAAATTCCACAAAATTCTCACCCCAAACTACCCAAAATAAAATAAAATTGAAATTTATACCTATCACAATAGATGAAGTTCAATGGATATGGAATTAGGGCCTACTATATGTGACAATCAGCACCAAAGAAGAGTGACCCCATTTTTACCTCATCACTAATATCCATTCCGCTGAAGCTGTCCTCGCTTCCGTCGTCTGCATACAGACCGCGCCTGTCACTATTCTTTTTCCGAGCAGAGAGTGAGATTGGAGGATGAACAGCATGAGCGAAAGCGTTCTTTAAACGCGAGGTGAAGGAGCTCCCGCATGCCACCTTGAAGGGCAGCCGATCATCGTGTTCGTCGTCATCCGTGTCGAGCGGAGCCGAATGCCGTTTCGGGATGACGTATGGTTTCGACTGGAGCGGCAGGGGTCCAGCCAACGGGCTCCCAGTGCGCCGCTCCTTCGCCGGGGGCCTCAACAAAGGAGCTCGTTGGGCCAATGATTCCGAAGCCGCCATGGCTTTGGCTGCAGGAATGAAGCGATCCATAATGAAACTACGATTTTCTGCATGGATGGATCCGCGGCCCTCCCCCACACTTTTTATCTCGCTTATCATACTCGGACTCCATGCTTTTGTGTAAGTGTGCGACGGTCCATCTGAAAATTCATCAAAATCGATTCCTTCAAAGCTGTCAGACTCCATGAAATGATTAGCGAGAACCACAATACTAAACAATGATAAAAACGATATCAAAACTTCAACAATATCTATGTTAAAATCCCAAAGTCAAGTTTAATAGTTGATAATCGACATAAATTCACTACCCCCTTCGTTTTTTTTTGTTGGAAATGCACCAGAGTAAAGTGAAAGGAGTGGCAGTTGGTATTGATCCTGGACTGACTTTAGGCAATCTCCTTGACTCCGGTTTCTCAATCCATTCCAAAAACGTTGTCAACAATTGTTTCTGTAGCTTCCAAGGAGTGTGATACGCATACTGGCGAAGTTTCAGATAGGGAATGCTCGTCCCTTGAACATGTCAAGACTGAACAAACTGAAAGGAAATAAGATCTGGTTTCAAGTGATGGTTGTCCAAACAAGGAGCCTATTCCCGTTGAACATATTAAGCTTGAAAACTATGAGTGTCAAATGGAGTTGTTCTCCAATGATAAGTATCCGAGCAAGGAGCTCTTCTCCACTGAACATGTTAAGCTTGAAGAAAATGAAAGTCAACCAGATTTAGCTCCTGCTAATGGTCTGAGTAGCAAGCCTTTTTCCATTGAACATGTTAAGCTCGAGCAACCTAAGAGCCAGTTAGAGTTAATCCCAAGTGATGGAGGTCAAGGTTGGGGATCTTTGCTCATCGAACATGTTAAGCCCGAGCAAAATGAAAGTCAACCAGTGTCAGCTTTGAATG
Source organism: Pinus tabuliformis (assembly GCA_031772625.1). Taxonomy (NCBI): domain Eukaryota; kingdom Viridiplantae; phylum Streptophyta; class Pinopsida; order Pinales; family Pinaceae; genus Pinus; species Pinus tabuliformis. The sequence continues at coordinate 659,554,575 of CM062810.1, read as the reverse complement.
ATCAAGGTCTTAGTGGGGATTCTTTGTTAATTGATCATGTTCTGTCTGAGCAGCAGGATGACTCTTCAATTGAAAAACAAGGTAAGATGCATATGCTACAAGCATGACACAGCTTGTAAACCTTGAAAGAGCTATCTCTGATTGACCAGCATGGAGTTCCGTATGAGTAAAGTGCAGCACTGCTGGGAAAAGCAGGCCCATAACAGCCATCAGCAATAATCCTGAATTAACAACAGCAGTTGCCTTGTTAAAAGTTTGATCTTTCTTATTGTGTACGCCCCCTTCACGTAGTTTTCAAAAATGCAGTTGGAGACCTGTTCTTTGTGGCTCCAGAATCTCAATCAATACCAAAGCCCGATTTTTGCATGAGGAATTGGCGCAATATTTTCTCTATTTTACTAACAGAACCCTGATTTTCCTCATTGGTCAGAGCGATTTCACATACATCATCGATTCTGAAGCTGGAGATTATTCATGCCAGATTTCTGCCTCATGCCCGAGATTTTCTCCGTGATTGAGCCCATGATTTCCCTAAAAGATGGGATCTTCCCAACTTCCACTGGCACTTTTAGATCAGAAGGAGCGTGGCAAACGCCTTCTTCTCATACGGCCTCAATTTATGTCCAATAAGCTCCGCATATTCTACAAAATATTCTTCTGATTTTGGAATAAAGTTGTCCAACGACTTCTCTCCGGTGCGTTTACCAAATAATTCTGCAGTAGACTGGTAGTCAGCTTCCTCCACGAGCCTTTGTTGACGAAGTTTCTCTGCCAATGGATCTGCAAGCTTTTCATCTTCAATTTTTGCACCTTTCCTTTTGATTTCAGAAGATTTACTTCCATCCTCAACTTTTGAATTTTTCCCTTTTCCTTCACTAACTTTCTTCTTTTCAGGCTTTGCTGCAGAAGTTTCTGGCTCGGGCTTCAATACTGGAGCAGGCTGATCTTCATCCTCCCAAGACTCTTTTACTTCTTCATCTTCAGCATCTTCTTCATCCCACACACTTTTTGGGTTCTCCTTAGCAGCAACTGGAACAGCCGGTACAAAATCCTCTGATTCCCAATCGTCTTCCATGGCGACCCTTATTGAACGATCGATCTGATGGCAGTGAAAACCAAATGAAAATAGAATTCAGGAATGATACACAGGAAGGATTATTGTTACTGCACTAAAATCTGTCGACAACTTCTTCTCCCCCTTTCTGATTCTTGTCCTCTCAGGTACCGAACTTATTTTTCTTCGTTCTCGATGAAGCCCAGGCTCCTGGCTTTTAATCTGTTCTTTATGTACCTCCCACGTGTCCAGCTCTTCCTTCGTAGTGACAAATGGTTGTTTTTATTTGGCTGGTATTTTGTTGTTTTTTCTTGTTTTATGTTTTGGTGTGTGTGTTTTTTTATTCTTATTTTGTTTTTAATTTTTATGGTTTTTTTTTTTAATTAAAATCTCTAAAAAGAAATTAATTCTTTTATTGTTTTGTGTTATTATTAAGAAAAATGATTTTTTTTTTAATTTGATTTATTTTCTAATGTTTTTTTTCTAACTTTAAAAAAAAAAAAAAAAAAAAAAAAAAGAAGATTTATTTTGTGTTTTTTTTTAAATTAGTAAATCATTTTTTTTGTTTAAACTAAAAAAAATAAAATAAATTCTATTCCTAATTTGTTTATGTTACTACGAAAATAAATAAATAAAAATAAAAACAAATTAAATTTATTCCTAAGAATTTTCATGTTAAAATCAATTTTTTTTTTTAATTGAATTTTTAAGAATTTAAATTTTATTCTAATCCTAAAACAATATGGAAAATTTATTGATTTAGGATGAAATTTTTTTAGCAAATGGAGACAACTATATTGCAAACCCTGAAAACATTTATAAACATTCTACTTTCTGATCCTCGAGATCGTTTGAAAACGCAGGAGGAGAGCATACTTATTCGAAACATAAAATATGATCTACCTACTCTATGCTAATTGAAAATTACAAACTATTACGTGTAATTAAATTTCCAGTGTAACCATTCACGCAATAGTAGTAAAAATATATTCATTTTCAATTTCCCAATTTTAAAATGAAAATATACAAGGATGATCGAATCTAGTTTTTGTGAGTATGATCTAATGAAATAAAAAAAAAATCGATCTAACCTCGTACTTGTTTGAAACCATCGAAACCACTTGTCGATAAGGCTTTCATAGGCATGATTTCCACTCTGATTCAGATCATGTTGCAACTTCTCTTCGTCCTCCTCAATTTCCTGTTCAAATAATTGTTCATCATTAGATATACATGATGATTCTTCAAATGTTAATTCATTGTTTTATTCTAGAGGACTTGATGCAGGAGCATCTGGTTAACAGGGCAGTGGTTTCCAAAAAGGACAGAGGACACGGTTTGTTGGATGGGCAGTAGAACTGCCTTGGTTATTTCTTTCTTTTTACTGTTGTTATTATTAACTATGTAATGTACTTTTTAAATTGCCAGAAACAAGGAAAAACAATACTGTTATAGTTTTTACTTTTAATTAGGAACAGTAGTGATTAGGTAGCATTCCTGTGCTTTACAAACAACCATCTTACGGTTGGAAAATACAAAGAAAGACAGAATGTATCAATTAATTGTAGGCAACCGCAAAAGGACCAACTGTAGAAACTAACGATATAACTAACAAACAGTTACCAAATGAACAACTGTTTTTGTAGACATAATTACAAAAAGGGAGGAACGAACCATTATGGGGGGTTCGACTTCGTGTAAACAAACAAGAGCAGAGACAATAAAGAAATAAACATTCTGTGCATCTATTCACATTGTGTTCAAAGTTGCGTATTCGTGCAAACAAAAATAATAAGCAAGACTGTCAAGTAAAGTGTGCTACAGGTGTCGTATTCGGGAGAGTAATAACGCGCTGGAGGAAGGACTGTAGCCGAGTTCATACAAACGAAACCACAGGTATGTGAAATATAACACAGGCCTTGTCGTTTTACCAAGCAACAACTCATATAAATAAGCCATATAGCCGAACAAGCAATTTATACATACAAACCCCTGTACAAGTTTTCATTACATACTGTCTACAATAGAAAATCGATTTAGGACCACAAACAGGTCGCTAATCTACTGTGAACAAGAACCAATTCGCACCAAGGCTCAAAACTACAATTACAACCAGAAAACAACGGAAGGCCGACTTATGAAAAGAACAGTCTAAAGTCTGCACGCAAGTTCAACATTGGAAGTCGAAGCAACCTAAGAGCAGTTACCAAACACCAAGGGGAAAGAACTACCGTGTTTGCGGACTGTCGAGAGCATGATAATGGTAGCCATGAACAGCCCCACCTGCAAGAAAATGTGCAGAGGAGATTAGTCAGGGCGGCATCATAACCAGTGAAAGAGAGATAAGGGAAACTCTTCAGGAAGGGAAAAGAAAACAAAATCGAAACCGAGCTTACCTGTTCACGGCACCAAAACCTCTAGCCAACCTAGAAAGAAATCCCTGCTCACGAAGGAGTCGTGACATTAGCAACAGAAAAAGAAGAATACAGAGGAATTCGGCATAGAACTCCAACTTACCAAGTTTGCATGTGGAGCTTCCAGCTGAGAACGCCGCCACCAAACCATCGTGAACAGAGAAGGGGAATCAGACCAGTTCCATAAGAGCCCGATAGTTCCAGGAGAACCCATTGCCAACAGGGAGAAAGCAAAACCAAATTATACACAGGTGCCAATAATTTATGCAGAGGCAGAACCCAGGAGAACCCATTGTCAACAGAAAGAAAGCAAAACCAAATCATACACAGGTGCCAATAATTTATGCAGAGACAGAACCCTAAGGAGCTAAAAACGACGAAAGCCAAACCATAACAATCTTTGGTAATCTAACCGAGAAGCAACGCTTTCAAAACTTACTAGCACAAGCATAAGACGCCGGACGAACAGGCAGTGTCAGGCACAGAGCCAAAACCATAGTTGAAAGGGCATATGGGCATCGAAACAGCGGAACGAATAGCCTAGAGACAAAGAGAATTGCGCCCCAAAGGCATCGACTGAAATTCGCAGAGCTCGTAGAGCAAAGGGGGAATAACCTCAACCGTGAACAACAAAAGTGAAGAGGCACGAAGGGTCGAGAACACTAAAACCCAAACAACCTTGCGGATTTTCCGAGGCGGACAGCTGTTGAGCGAATGGAGGGTTGAGGTACTGCCTCATTAAACCGGATCTACAAAGTACCGATTCCGAATTAAGTCACACAAATAAACAATCAACCCAACACATTATTACATTTTCCACCGTTTCTTACACCTCAGCTGACCAACAGCGGGACCACGTGGGCTGGCCCCATCAAGTGGTATCAGAGCAACTTTATTGAGAAGCAATGGAAGCGCCAAGACGTGGACGTGGGAGAGGTGTACGCCGAGGAGAAGATGAAGGATTGAGAGAACAGATCAGAGTTCTTACAGCTCGTTTGGAAGCAGTCGATGCGGGCAGGCGAAGAGACCCAGAACTTGGAGATGACAGTGAGGAGGAAGCAGTAACTGCTACAGACGGGTCAGATGAAGAAGCCCTAGAGTTGAGGCTGCTGCGGTCAGTCTTATTAGCCAGCAGCAAACCCAAAACAGAGATTTCCAACTACGATGGCAGTCTGTCCGCAGATGTCCTGCTGGACTGGATCAGCGAACTAGATAAGTATTTTGAAAATGAGGAAGTGAGTGAGGATAAAAGAGTTAGATTCGCTGCAACTAAATTAAAAGGGAATGCCCTCTTATGGTGGGATAGTGTCCAAGCAGACAGAAAACGAATGAACAAACTGCCGATACAAAATGGCCAAGGATGGTGGCAAAACTGAAGGGCAGATTCCTGCCGAAAGACTACCAGGTTGAACTTTATCGGCGAGTACAGAATCTAAGGCAGAAAGGTATGACTGTCAAAGAGTACACAGAGGAGTTTTACCGAGTAAATCTACGTGCTGGTTATACAGATGACACTCCAGAAAAAACAGCGAGGTATGTGAATGGCCTGAGGATGGAAATATTGGACGAAATCAGCATTCTCTCTCCCCGGAATATTGAAGAAGCCTTTCAGAGTGCTGTAAAGGCTGAAGAGAAAATCAACAGAAAACAGAACAATAGGAGAGGGAGAGGAAACGGCAGAGGACGAGGGCAGTCCTATGGCAGAGGGAGAACTGCCGCGAATAGCGAGGAAGGCAGCAGTTCCAGAGCTTCTGGGGCAGCAGAGAAAGGAGAAAGCACCAGAGGAGGTCGGTCATATCAGCGAGGACGAGGGAATGGCCGCGGAAGAGGGACTAATGTCCAGTGCTATAGGTGCCATAAGTGGGGGCACAGATCCTTTGAATGCCCAGAGATGGAACAGACTGGCCAGAGGGGAACACTTGTTGCGTAGCGTGAGGAAGCTGAAGCACAACCCCGGGAAGTAGAAAACATGGCGAAAACAGGGGAAGCTTTGATTTTAAATAAAGTATTGTTGAAACCAGCTAAGGAGGTGGCTGAACAGACTCAGCGAAAAGCACTGTTCCGGACAATTTGTAAATCACATGGAAAGTGTTGTAAATTGATAATAGACAGCGGAAGTACGGACAATTTGGTTGCCACCGAAATGGTGGAAAAGCTGGGACTGAAGCGACTCAAACACCCTACACCATACAAGGTGTCGTGGCTACAGAAAGGTTTCCAGCTATTGGTAGATGAACAGTGTGAAGTTGAATTTCGCATTGGCAAATACCATGACACGGTGGTCTGTGATATCATGCCAATGGACGTGTGCCATATACTACTGGGAATACCATGGCAGTATGACCGGAAAGTGACACACGATGGGAAGACAAATTGCTATAAATTTACAAAGGATGGGATCAAACACACGCTTGTACCCATCAAAGAGGAGGATGTAGTGGAACCGAGCGAAACAAAGGGATTATTAATTGAAGGAAAACAGTTTGTGAAACAGATTGAGGAAAATGAGGCCAATTTTGCAGTTGTGAGGAGGATGAAGCCGGTGTTGCTGAACATAGAAAAGTCAAAACTGCCTAAAGAAATTCAGGAGCTATTGGAAGAATTCCAAGATATTGTGGTTGATGAGTTACCTGATAAATTTCCACCCAAAAGGAGTATCAGCCATCACATTGATTTTATACCCGGAGCAAGCTTGCCAAACAAGGCAGCGTGCAGGATGAGTCCGAAGGATAATAAAGAAGTACGCAAACAAGTGCAGGAGTTGCTGGATAAGGGAGTGATCAGAGAAATCTTGAGCCCCTGTGCAGTACCAATAGTACTTGCACCTAAGAAGGGTGGAGAATGGCGAATGTGTATAGATTCACGAGCCATTAACAAAATCACGATTCGATACAAATTTCCCTTACCCAAGATGGACGACATGATGGATTGTCTTAGTGGAGCAGCTTGTTTTACAAATATCGATCTAAAGAGTGGTTATCATCATATCAGAATTAGGGAAGGAGATGAATGGAAAACAGCCTTCAAGACCAATGAAGGGCTGTATGAATGGCTGGTCATGCCATTCGGGTTGAGTAATGCTCCCAGTACTTTTATGAGGCTGATGAATGAGATGTTAAAAGAATTTATTGGTAAGTTTGTGATAGTTTATCTGGACGATATTTTAATTTTCAGCAGAACGAAAAGAGAGCATCTTCAGCATATTCAAAAGGTGTTCGAGAAGTTGCAGCAGAACAAGCTGCTAATAAATTTGAAGAAATGCACTTTCTTGCAGAAGGAGCTGATTTATCTGGGATTTGTAGTAGCAGAAAATGTAGGAATTTACAGGGTAAGTTCCTCAGAAAGAACACCAAAAGCACACCGCTCACAACCAGATCACAGATCAATACACCAGTATTTTTGACGTGGTTAAAACCCTCAAAGAGGGAAACAGTCCACGGCCTGTGCCAACGTGGCTACTACAGGCAATTTATTAATCAAAGAATGAAAATTTACATAAGCTTCTCTCATGCACGGATTACCCGAACAATGACCCTCCATGCGCTTTAAATAGAACTCATGGACCAATCGGGTGTCAAGCCACGGATCAAGTGTCGGTAATACCGAGGAGAGAGTGAACCGTCGGATCACTACATATCGTGACCGTCGGATTGTAAGTTACAAAATGTACAACGGTAAAGAAACACACTTTACCTAACTCTATACTAGACCAAGTTGAACTTAACTATTTCCTATGTGTCAGAATATCCTAACATCCCCCCTTAAGAACAACTTGGGATAGGATTGAAGGATTTACAAATATGACACAATAGGAGAAGGAAGGAGGCACTAGAGCCTATTCCCCCCTCAGTGACAACTTCCTGAACTCCAAGCATATATCAAAGTTTAGTGAACTTCGCCTCTGTGAGAGCCTTTGTGAAGATGTCTGCAACCTGATCATCTGTTGAACAATATTGCACTTCAAGAACATGGTCATGAATGAGCTTTCTGATGAAGTGCATGTGTAGTTCAATGTGTTTGCTGCGCTGATGCTGGACTGGATCTTTACATAGCTGAATGGCACTTTGATTATCACACCAAAGTGTGGTTGGATGCTGCTGCTCAAAGCCAAACTCTGATAGGATTTGACGAAGCCACAAGGCTTCCTTACTAGCTTCCACGGCACCACGATACTCTGCTTCTACTGACGAAAGAGAAATGGCAGCCTGTTTCTTACAAGCCCATGTAATAGATCCTGAACCAAGAGTGAAGACATAACCGGCAGTAGACTTCCGATCATCAGGGTCACCAGCCCAATCAGAATCAGTGAAACCAACTAATAGAGGAGCTGCTTTGGCACTGTAATGAATCCCAAACTGTACTGTACCTCGAACATAACGAAGTATTCTTTTGGCTGCTTTCCAATGACTTTCATGGGGGTTTTGCATAAAACGAGCAACAAGGCCAACAGCAAAGGAAAGGTCAGGACGAGAGTGGGTTAAATACAAGAGTTTTCCTACAAGTTGACGGTATAAGGTAGCATCAACTTCAGGAGAAGTACAAGAGACTGAAAGTTTGACTCCAGACTGAAAGGGAGAAGGGGTTGGCTTACAGTCTTCCATGTGAAAATGACGAAGAATATCACAAGCATACTTGGACTGGGAAAGGGAAATACCCTCCTTGGATTGCAAGACTTGAAGACCGAGAAAATAGTGTAAGTGTCCTAAGTCTGTCATTTCAAATTTCTTTTTAAGGCTGGACTTCACATGGTTTATAAGGTTGGGATCACTACCAGTAAGAATAAGATCATCAACATAAAGAACAAGGATGATAAGAGAGTTTCCCACTTTCTTGGTGTAGACACTATTGTCAGAATAACACCTAGAAAAGCCAGATTCTAAAAGAAAGTTATCCATTTTGGCATACCAAGCCCGAGGAGCTTGCTTGAGGCCATAAAGAGATTTCTTAAGTCGACATACAAGGCTGGAGTCTGTTTGGATGAAGGCAATGGGTTGTTCCATATAGATTTCTTCATGCAAGTCCCCATGCAAGAAGGCAGCTTTAACATCCATCTGATGGACTTCCCATTTTAAAGAGGCAGCAAGGGAAAGAACAAGGCGGATAGAGTTCATTTTGGCAACAGGGGAGAAGGTTTCAGTGTAGTCAATGCCTTCAACCTGTGAAAAGCCCTTAGCAACAAGACGAGCTTTATGTTTATCAACTTTCCCATCTGGTCCATACTTGGTTCTGTAAACCCATTTACATCTAACAAGTTTGCGTCCCTTTGGTAGAGGAACAAGATCCCATGTATCATTTGCCAACAATGAATGATATTCTTCATTCATAGCTGCTTCCCAATGTGGATGGCCTGAAGCTTCTGCAAAAGTGTCAAGATCATGATTTACTGGAGCTTGAGCCAGTAAAGAAGAGGCTCTTTCAAACTGAGAACATGTACGTCGCTGATTTGTAGGCATCCCGAGTAGCACGGACCCATCTTGGAAGTTGATGATCCTGAGAAGGTGGGGGAGGATTGTCATCCTCACTTTCATCATCTGAAGAAGAAATTTTTTCAAAAGTAGAAGAGATAGGAAGAGGTGGCACATCCGCCGGACTAGGCTCGCAGGCCGATTTATTTTCATCAAATTTTACATATCTTCTAATGATAACATTTTGGACTTAAATGGAATAAGTCTATAACCTTTTACATCTTCATAATATCCAACAAAAGTACATTTCTCACTCTTAGGTTCTAAAGCTTTATGCTTTTCATCTGGAATTTGGGCCCATGCTTCACTTCCAAAAACACGAAAGTGACTTACATCTGGTTTAATGGAACTCCAAGCTTCTTTTGGAGTGATATTCTTTAGAACCTTAGTAGGAGTGCGATTGATTATATAATTTGCACAATTAATTGCTTCGGCCCAAAAACTAGGACTGAGTCCTTTAGATTGCAACATACAATTAGCCATTTCCTTTAAGGTGCGATTTTTCCTTTCGGCTACACCATTTTGTTGTGGAGTGTATGGAACAGTATGTTGCATTTGAATTCCATTTTCGGTGCAAAAGTTGATGAATGTGTTTTTAACATATTCTCCACCATTATCAGTTCTTAGCTTAAGAATTTGATGTCCAGATTGTTTTCAACAAAGGCTTTGAAGGCCAAAAATGTGTTAAATACTTTGCTCTTGAGTTTTAAGAAGTATACCCAAGTGCGTCTGGAGAAATCATCAATGAAAGTTAAGAAATACTTGCAGCCAGAGAATGAAGCAACAGGAAGTGGACCACATAAATCACTGTGCACAAGCTGTAAAGGGGCTGAGGCGTGCCAAGAGGCACGTTTTTCAAAACTGTCCCGATGATGTTTTCCGAGTATACATCCGGAACAAACACCATCTCTGCAAGATACCATAGGAAGACCTTTCACCATATTTTCTTTACAAAAATGGTGAAGGGAGCGATAGTTTAAGTGACCAAATCGCTCATGCCAAAGTTTGCTCACTTCATCATTATGAGCAACAAATACTGAGGGAAGATTTGATGACCCAAAGTTGTGAAACTTATACAACCTTGTGGAATCATCAGCAATACCAGTAGCCAGAATCTGTTTAGGATCTCTCAGATCCTTGATTACAACATCATGAGGTGAAAATTCAACAATTTTACCTTCACCTGAATGAGATATCTGATATACAGATAGAAGGTTGCAGGATAAGGTTGGAACACATAATACATCATTAAACTAACCATTGTCTAGATGAACAGTTCCAGTCCCTACAACATTAAGAGATCTATCATCACCAACATATATATTTTTGGTGTTACAATCATTTAAAGAAGAAAACATGGCTTGGTTTTTGGCCATGTGATAAGAGGCTCCAGAATCAATGAGCCACTCATGAGAATGAGAAGAAGAAGATACATTTAATGCATAACCAGACTGAGATGATTGACAGCGACATGCAGAAAGTGCCATTCCTGAAGATGAAGATGAAGTTGAAGTTGAAGAATGCTCCACATGGATGTTATGTTTCTTCATTGCGGCTTCCAAGGCTTCCATCTTCTTAAAGCATTTAGATTCTAAGTGGCCGTCTCGATTACAAACGTTACAATGTCTATCAGTCTTCTTCCATTTGTTTTTATTGGTCTTATCATTTTGCTGAAATGATCTTTCATTTTGAGGCTGATTTTGCTTAGGACCCTTGTTTGGTTTAGGACCATTCTTTTTAGGATATGACTTCTTAGGATTCTTTGAATTTGGTTGCTGCTGGGCGGCTAACGCTTTCTTGGAAGAGTTTCCAAGATTAAGAAGACCAAGGTGTAAGAGTTTTTCTTGTTCTCTTATTAAAGAATCACAAAAAGAGTCAAAGGAAGGGGCCTTGTAGTCTTTTCCTTGACAAATGAAAGCTTCCCTTGTAGAATGGAAGGTGGAAACAAATACAGAGTAGGCTGGTCCCAACTTAGTAAGGATGGAATAAATAAGGTTACTATCTTCTTTCTTAACCTTAACACCTTCCAAGAGATATCTAAGGGTCTTGAATTTGGACAAGAAATCTTCAATGCAAGAAAAATTATTAGGATCCAATGTAAGCAACTCATTTTCAAGTTGATGGGCTCTAATTTCATTTTTAATCCCAAAAACTTTAGTGATTTGTTCCAATGCTTCATGAGGAGTTTCAAGTTCTGCAATATGGAATCTAAGATCATGAGAAATAGACATCCCTATCAAACCACGTGCTTGATCTTGTCTATTTCCCATTTTGCAGCCTTGTCTTCATCTTTTGGTTTCTTCTCTTGGCCTGTGGCTATTCTGTAGAGACCTTTACTTCTAAGTAAATCTTCCATGTAGGATATCCATTGGAAGTAGTTAGTGCTGTCAAGAATGACTTGGCATGGACTTTCCATTTAAAAAAAAAAAATTGAAGCTGAAGATGCTGAAAGTAAGTGTTCCAATGGATAGATCTCGAAAAATGAGGCTGTTTTAAAAAAAAACGGCTCTGAAAAAGGCTTCCGGATGAAGAAGTTATGGCTTTTTGAAAACAAATTGTTGAAGTTGCCGGCAAAGTGCGCAAATGTGCGAGAATGAAATAATCCGCCCCCACAAAATGGAGACTTGAACCCAAGACCTCTACTCTCTTAAAATAGCTTTGAACCAATTGATCTATACAAAAAATTTGAGAGAGAGAGAGAGAGAGAGGGGGGGGGGCTTGGTTTGCGTGCTTGCCTTGAGAAAGCTCTTTTTCCCTACAAAACACAAAACACAAAACCCAACACGGACATGCAAAGAAAACGAACCTTATGGCTCGAAGTTAGCTTTAGCCAAAAAAATAGATATTTTCAAAAATGAACCTTGCGGCTCAAAGTTAGCTTTAGTCGAAAAACTAAATATTTTTCTCAATGTTTCTGATTTTCCGAGATCACACTAAGGTGCAGGGAAAAGAGCATACGCATGAGAAAAATCCTTCCTTTCTGTTTCTGATTTTCCCAGATCGCACAGAGTCGCAGGGCAAAGAGCATACGCAGAAATGAAAGGTATAGATCCGGTTAAAAAAAAGCTAAATAAACCGAAACCGAAATAAGCAGAGAGAAAATAACAGTAAACTGCAAATAAAGACTGTATACCTCCAGATCTTAAAAATGACGCAGATAGGGCTACCAGAAACCTTTTCGCGTGAAACGAAAGGGGTTCCTCACTGGAACAGATGCTCCGAACACAACAGAGCAGTCCTCTCGGTCCGAAAGCAGTCAGAAACAGTAGATCTAGGAAACGACAGCCGCATGCAGTTCTACCGGCTTCAGATTTGGATCACCAACGGACGCGGCCCTCAAATAGCTCCGATACCATGTAGGAATTTACAGGGTAAGTTCCTCAGAAAGAACACCAAAAGGACACCGCTCACAACCAGATCATAGATCAATACACCAGTATTTTTGACGTGGTTAAAACCCTCAAAGAGGGAAACAGTCCACGGCCTGCGCCAACGTGGCTACTACAAGCAATTTATTAATCAAAGAATGAAAATTTACATAAGCTTCTCTCATGCACGGATTACCCGAACAATGACCCTCCATGCGCTTTAAATAGAACTCATGGACCAATCGGGTGTCAAGCCATGGATCAAGTGTCGGTAATACCGAGGAGAGAGTGAACCGTCGGATCACTACATATCGTGACCGTCAGATTGTAAGTTACAAAATGTACAACGGTAAAGAAACACACTTTACCTAACTCTATACCTAACTCTATACTAGACCAAGTTGAACTTAACTATTTCCTATGTGTCGGAATATCCTAACAGAAAATGAATTGAAGATGGACCCAGAAAATATTGCAGCAATTATAAGTTGGCCGTCACCGAAGAGTTTATTTGAGGTACGTAGTTTTCACGGTCTAGCAAGTTTTTATCGAAAATTTATTAAAAATTTCAGTGAAATATGCGCACCAATGTTAGAGACCATCAAAAAGGCCAGCCAAACTTTTTGTTGGACCAAGGCAGTAGAAAACAGCTTTCAACTTTTGAAACGGAAGATAACGGAGAGGCCGATCTTGAGGCTGCCCGACTTTAATAAACCTTTTCAAGTTCGATGTGATGCAAGTGGAACAACAATTGGTGCTGTGCTTAGCCAAGAGGACAGACCAGTGGCATTTTTTAGTGAAAAGCTAAATGAGAGTCGGCAGAAGTATTCCTCATATGACAAAGAATTTTATGCAGTGGTCCAAGCCTTAAAACATTGGAGGCACTATCTACTAGGCAATGAGTTCGTTTTTTTTTTTCCGATAATTCAGCATTACAATATGTAATGCAGCAACATAAGTTAAACCATAAGCATGCCAAGTGGGTAGAATACCTACAGAGTTTTACTTTTGTGCTAAAACACATAAGTGGGCAAGCCAACAAAGTGGCAGATGCTTTAAGCCGAAGAGCCTTGCTCTTACAGGAAAGTAGCATACAGGTGATGGGATTCGAATATCTGAAGGAACTGTACCAGATGGACACGGATTTCAAAGAATCTTTTGAAGCTTGCCAAAATCCCGTATTGAGGAACACAAGCCCATGGCTAGATTATAATTTACAGGAAGGATTATTGTTTCGAGGTGGGCAGCTATGTATTCCGGACTGTTCGATGAGGGAAAATCTAGTAAGAGAAAAACATAGTGGTGGACTGGCGGGACATTTTGGCATCAACAAAACTTTGGAGCAGCTCGGGCATTTCTATTATTGGCCTAAAATGAGCCGGGACGTGCAGAGATATGTAACCAGGTGTAAAATCTGCCAACTGTCGAAAGGACACAGCCAAAATACTGGACTTTACGCACCCCTACCTGTTCCAAGCAGGCCGTGGGATTCAGTCAGCATTGACTTTGTCCTAGGATTGCCTAGAACGCAGCGGGGATATGATTCAGTGATGGTGGTGGTAGACAGATTTTCAAAGATGGCTCATTTCATTCCTTGCCGAAAAACTAGTGATGCCACGTATGTGGCACACCTGTTTTTCACAGAAGTTGTTAGATTACATGGCTTACCCAAGACTATTGTTTCAGACAGGGATGTGAAGTTCACAGGACATTTTTGGCGCACCCTGTGGAAAAAGTTGGGCACGCAATGGAACTTCAGCTCTGTGTATCATCCGCAGAATGATGGACAAACGAAAGTGGTGAACAGGAGCTTGGGAAATTTATTACGAAGTTTGACTAGCGAAAATTCCCGATTATGGGATAGAGATCTTGCCCAGGCAAAATTCGCTTATAACGATTCGCCCAATCGTAGCACTAGATTTAGTCCATTTCAGATTTTATATGGTATGCATCCTCGGGGAATACATGAACTGCGAGATTTGGGAAATTTGGAGCGGAGAAGCACGGATGGGGAGGATTTTGCTGAAGCAATGAGCGAGCTTCATGAAAAAGTCAAATTGAGATTGCAGGACAGCACACAGAAATACAAACAGCAAGCAGACACAAAGCGACGAGAGGTGCATTTTGATGTTGGAGACGAGGTCCTTGCGCACCTGCGCCGGGAACGGTTTCCTAAGGGCACATATAACAAGTTGAAGTACAAGAAAATCGGTCCATGCAAGATTTTACGAAAGTTTTCAGCCAACGCTTATGAAATTCAGCTGCCACCTGACATAGGCATATCACCTATATTCAACGTGGCAGACCTGTTCCCATATCACGCCCAGGCGGAAGATGATAGTATGGTACAGCCAGAACGGGACACCCAGTTAGAGAGCAGTCCTTGGAAGAAGTAGTTACCTTCGGCCCGGACCCATGAAATTGAAGGAATCCTCAACCCTTAGGTGGGCAAGAAAATGCACAGGAAGGAATATCTGCGTTACCTCGTCAAGTGGAGAGACCGTCCAGTAGAGGACAGCTCGTGGCTCGACGCGACGCAGATACAAAAGGCTGGCTATTCGGTGGAGGAACTCATGGAACGGAGCCATGAACTTCTTTTACCCCGGGAGCCTGATGCAGGAGCATCTGGTTAACAGGGCAGTGGTTTCCGAAAAGGACAGAGGACACGGTTTGTTGGATGGGCAGTAGAACTGCCTTGGTTATTTCTTTCTTTTTACTGTTGTTATTATTAACTATGTAATGTACTTTTTAAATTGCCAGAAACAAGGAAAAACAATATTGTTATAGTTTTTACTTTTAATTAGGAACAGTAGTGATTAGGTAGCATTCCTGTGCTTTACAAACAACCATCTTACGGTTGGAAAATACAAAGAAAGACAGAATGTATCAATTAACTGTAGGCAACCGCAAAAGGACCAACTGTAGAGACTAACGATATAACTAACAAACAGTTACCAAATGAACAACTGTTTTTTGTAGACAGAATTACAAAAAGGGAGGAACGAACCATTATGGGGGTTCGACTTCGTGTAAACAAACAAGAGCAGAGACAATAAAGAAATAAACATTCTGTGCATCTATTCACATTGTGTTCAAAGTTGCGTATTCGTGCAAACAAAAATAATAAGCAAGACTGTCAAGTAAAGTGTGCTACAGGTGTCATATTCGGGAGAGTAATAACGCGTTGGAGGAAGGACTGTAGCCGAGTTCATACAACCGAAACCACAGGTATGTGAAATATAACACAGGCCTTGTCGTTTTACCAAGCAACAACTCATATAAATAAGCCATATAGCCGAACAAGCAATTTATACATACAAACCCCTGTATAAGTTTTCATTACATACTGTCTGCAATAAAAAATCGATTTAGGACCACAAACAGGTCGCTAATCTAGTGTGAACAAGAACCAATTCGCACCAAGGCTCAAAACTACAATTACAACCAGAAAACAACGGAAGGCTGACTTATGAAAAGAACAATCTAAAGTCTGCACGCAAGTCCAACATTGGAAGTCGAAGCAACCCAAGAGCAGTTACCAAACACCAAGGGAAAAGAACTACCGTGTTTGCGAACTGTCGAGAGCATGATAATGGTAGCCATGAACAGCCCCACCTGCAAGAAAATGTGCAGAGGAGATTAGTCAGGGCGGCATCATAACCAGTGAAAGAGAGATAAGGGAAACTCTTCAGGAAGGGAAAAGAAAACAAAATCGAAACCGAGCTTACCTGCTCACGGCACCAAAACCTCCAGCCAACCCAGAAAGAAATCCCTGCTCACGAAGGAGCCATGACATTAGCAACAGAAAAAGAAGAATACAAAGGAATTCAGCATAGAACTCCAACTTACCAAGTTTGCATGCGGAGCTTCCAGCTGAGAACGCTGCCACCGAACCATCGTGAACAGAGAAGAAGAATCGAACCAGTTCCAGAAGAGCCCGACAGTTCCAGGAGAACCCATTGCCAACAGAGAGAAAGTAAAACCAAATTATACACAGGTGCCAATAATTTATGCAGAGGCAGAACCCAGGAGAACCCATTGTCGACAGAAAGAAAGCAAAACCAAATCATACACAGGCGCCAATAATTTATGCAGAGACAGAACCCTAAGGAGCTAAAAACGACGAAAGCCAAACCAGAACAATCTTTGATAATCTAACCGAGAAGCAGCGTTTTCAAAACTTACCAGCACAAGCATAAGACGTCGGACGAACAGGCAGTGTCAGGCACAGAGCCAAAACCATAGTTGAAAGGGCAGCTGGGCATCGAAACAGCAGAACGAATAGCCTAGAGACAGAGAGAATTGCGCCCCAAAGGCATCGACTGAAAGTCACAGAGCTCGTAGAGTGAAGGGGGAATAACCTCAACCGTGAACAGCAAAAGTGAAGAGGCGCGAAGGGTCGAGAACCCTAAAACCCAAACAACCTTGCGGATTTTCCGAGGCGAACAACTGTTGAGCGAATGGAGGGTTGAGGTACTGCCTCATTAAACCGGATCTACAAAGTACCGATTCCGAATTAAGTCACACAAATAAACAATCAACCCAACACATTATTACATTTGCCACCGTTTCTTACACCTCAGCTGACCAACAGCGGGACCACGTGGGCTGGCCCCATCAGGAGTAGTTAAGCTTTTGGCTGCTGTCAAGATCTCTTCTTCGCAAGAAGAGGAGATCCTAATGCTTGCTAGGATCTGAGCGAGTTGTTCCAAACTTATACTCATCGTTTTTATTGTGTTTTTGTTTTTTTAGTGAATGGGGGTTTCTTTATTTGTGTTCTATTTCTATGTTTTCTATATGAGAATAAACTTAAATGAAAATTCCTAAATGCAACTAACCCTAAATGATCCTAAATACAAATTCTTCCTAAACAATCTTCTTAACTAGCTTACATCTAAGTTTGCTTCCCCGGCAACGGCGGCAAAATGTTGGGCGATTTAGTTGTCTACTAAATCCTTGTCATTTAATTTATCAATCTGGGGTATCGTAAACTTAGAAGCAAACCAAAATATATGGGACCTTAGATGAAACAGGTGTAAGAAGTTTGTTTAGAATGGAAATGTATATTACAAATCTAAACTATCAGATCTATTTTATGAAAGCATAAAAAATGTTTGATCAATGGAATTATTTTACTTTAGAAGATAGAAAAGAGTCTCTTGTTCAAGAGTCCTGATTGTCCTTCTACAATCTTCCTATAATAACATTACCAAACACCTAAGAAAGCAAGAAAGAAAGCATGTAAATGAAAGCAAGTAAATATTGTTTTCAAAACAATAGGAGGACTTGATTGCCCTTCTCACATAAAAACTATATACTGAAAGGGAATCAATATTCACATAAATGTAATCTAGGAAAGCATATGAGAAAGTAAATCTTATTTCAATTTAATCTAGCTCATGAAGAAGAGACTCCTAACTTAGGAGTTCCTAGTTTTCCTTCTCACATTAAAACTAGCTACTGAAAGGAGATCAACCTTCACACAACAAAACATGGCCATAACATGAATTCATACTGAAATTATCTACAAGTATTTACAACAAAGAAATAAGATGAACATCATAATTAAAATTAGTATATTCACAACATTACTTTACAACAAAGTGTACTTATCTCAGAATGGGGATCCTTCCATTCTTCAATGAGCACACATGAACAATTATCACACCTTAAGAATCAAACAACACTCATAACTCATGACTTGGAGAAAGTGGTATTATTCATGTTGAATGAACATAAATCTAATGCTAATGAATAACTGATCATTGTTTTCTCTCCCTCCTCCTTTCCTTTGGAGGATGCTTCTCTTATTTATACATGAATTATGGATATCTACTCAATAAATGTAGATCCCTTAAATATCTACTAGACCCACACGTGTCTCAACTTATCCCTAAATACTAGATACAAATCCCATGACACATCAAAATCTCCATGATCTTTCTCCTTGGAATATGGTCCACCTCTTGAGTTGAAATTCGAATTTAATCTTGGGAGGCCACATAAGGGTGCCTTGGAAACTTCCAAATGATCTACACATGTCATCAAACTCAAGCCACTTTTAGGTATAAGCAAATACATGTTATTTCTCTAACTTTTAATCATAAATTCACTCTAAATACATGAAATTAATAACTTTGAAAAATGAAAATATAAACTCATATGGT
Source organism: Pinus tabuliformis (assembly GCA_031772625.1). NCBI lineage: Eukaryota > Viridiplantae > Streptophyta > Pinopsida > Pinales > Pinaceae > Pinus > Pinus tabuliformis. The sequence goes on along the minus strand of CM062810.1, from coordinate 659,536,107 downwards.
AATGGAAATATAGGGTTATGTAATGATAATATGATGAAATGAGGTGACAAAATGAGGATAAAGGTGAAAATGGAGTGAAAATTGATGTTAATTTGGCGGCCCAACAGGACATGTATTCCAAGCTAAAAGGTGGACAAAACATCCTAGTGGGTGTCACTTTCGGTTTATTATGGCTAAGGAAATTGACAAAGTAATTGGAAAAGGCATAGAGGCATTAATTGGCATTGGAGATCTCTTTTATGATCTCACTCTTTCATACTCTTACACACTCTTACACACTTAGAGTATTCTTAAAGCATTCTTGAAGCACTTTGGCATACATTGGATTTGGAGAAAGAAGGCAAAGGAAAATGGGAAAGTGCAATGGAACATGTGGATCAACGACTTGTTCACAGTGTTGGACCCGCCAACATTCAAGGGGATCTCCCCGGTAAGAAATCCCAACTAGACCTTAGACTGTTTGGAGTAGGAGTCCCAGCAATGGGTGGTAATGTAGTGCCTTGATCATGGTAGTGCGCAGAGATAAGTATGATGAATTTGGTTGGAAGCAAGAGTGTGACCTTGCAACGAGTCAAGTGAGATGCATGGGCGTTCTAACACACAGAAGGGAAAAGGAAGTGTGTCCCTTAGAAGTCTATAATAGTATGCAACCCAAAAGGAACACACGAGCAGAATGTCATCACAACCTGCAATGCGGAATAATCCACAAAACAAAGTGAGGGGTTAATCCAACTACACACCTTCAAAAATATTCATACAATTGCATACAAAATAGTTCATAATAAAATATGTAAGTTAAACAACATACATTGCTAAAGTGTTGGAATGGGGTCCCCTGGGTCAGTTTTGGAGCAAAAGCCCAAGCTTTGATGTAAAAAGATGTAAAGTATCCGCAAATTGTGGTCGAGGAGCATGTAGCTAGTTAAGAGTCAAAAAGGGCTTTTACCTTCCTTTATGTAAACTTAAGTTTGTTTTTGAAGATCTACCCATGGTCCGCTTACCATGGGATTGTATAAATAGGAGTGTCTTAGAAAGTCTAAGGCATAATCGATAATGATGAATATAATGGGTCGATAGGAGGAAGATTGAGATAGGAGTCTTAGAGGAGGGAAAGGCTCTACAAATGAGTGCGCAAAGCCCTAGAGTTGTGTCTGCAACTGAGTGCACAAACCCCTGCAGCTGAGTGCGTAGGGAAGTTTTGAGGTTGTAAGCCTTTACTGAAGATCAATAAAGAAGATTGTTTCAAATATTCCTGTGTTTTATCTCTTTACTTATGTCGTATGAATGTGATATATGATATGATGAATAATGTCTTTATAAAATAATGATGTATTGATGCATGATTTTACTTGATCCATCTTATTACTTGAATGCAATTAATGTTAAGTGATTACGCAAAGATCATAACACTTTCTGTTAAAGTTATTGAACACTTAGGTAGATCTGAATAATACTGATCCAAGGGCAATCTAAGGTGCGTGAATTTAGCTAATCGACCTGTTCAGGGTCCGTAAAAGCGAGTCGTAGACCTACGCGAAGGTCTAGAGGCCAATTAAGGGAAGTTACAGTGATAGGCTGTGAGGGCTTATATACCTGCACGGAGGCAGATTTGGGTCATAAAAGGATATCACACTGATCTCTAGGTGCGAAAACTTGGTTCCAGCATCCCCCCATACTGCTTCATGTGAGAATTCAATCTGCGCATCGCTGATTGATGCCGAAAGGGCGAGTAGTGTAGGGATTTTTTTTGGTGCAACTAACTCTGAACCTGGGTCAGGACTCCCTAAGCCAACAAATGGTTATGTTGCCAGGACTAGGATCTGCATAAAAAGATGTGTGATGTCGCATCACTTAAATCCGACCAAGAAGGAAACTGAGAAGTGGTTGGATAGAAAGATCCACAAATTCGCGGCGTAGGGAATCAGGAATCTGCGTCTAACAAAAGAATAGTGGTTGGATAGATATTTGTACACAGAGATACACAAAATTTTATTTTATACCTTCCTAATTGAACTATATGAGTGGATAGCTAAATTGGTAGACGGCCAAGGAAGGTGGAGGCTTGACGATCCAATTGTGTGGACTCCGGAGCTAGTGCAGAAGTTGGAAGCCTCTAAAGATAAGATCATGTGTGTTGTTGACCATTGGCTTGATCGGGTTATAGGAGGACTTGTTACAGAATTCACAGTTGACACCCCAGTCAGTTACAGCGAAGCATAGCGATACTTCTTCAAAGGATCGCGAGGTAAGTACCTAAGATCTTTGAATACATGGATTAAGATGTTGTTGTGTGAGAAACAGGTTATGCCATTGCCTTGATGTTTGGAGCTACACGAAGTGGGAAGCTCTTCAGAGATGGGGAACAACAGGCCCTGAATATGAGTGACGACAAGGGAGCAACACATGATTCACTGCAGAGTGTTGTCTAGTTGATAAGATAGGGTTTTTCATGGATACCATCCAAGCCACCTTCACCTTCACCTCCACAACATACACCATCACCCACACCACCACCACCACCGTCGTCGTTCAACATGTCGAAAACCATGAAGTTACCAGTTTTCAAGGGCTTAGGAAGTGAGGATTTGGATCAGTTTTGGTTTGCTGTGAAGGCTGTGTGGACAACACAATAGATACGAATGATAATATAAAGAAGGCGCAACTGGTTACCACTCTGCGGATCATGCACTGACATGGTACGTTAAGTACTGCACTGATAATCCATTGATGCCATTAGTAGATACCTAGACCGCTTTGAACAAAGAATTCGGTAAGCCAAAGTCTGCCTCGCAATCAGTAATTGGATTTAAGTAAATCAAGATGAGGCCCGGTGAAATGCCCTGGAAGCTAGATCAAAGATTGAAGTGTAGGATTCATGAAGCTAATATGAATCTCACATATAGTCAGCACTGCAATTGGTTTATAGACGCACTCCTGCCCCACCTAAGGATTGCTTTATCGCAGCAAAAGATAGGAACTCAGGCAGAAGCTATGGAAATTGTGATGAGAGTGCATGAAACACCTATTTAGGACGCATCTTTGGGAATCCAACAAACTCACTCATAGTTGCAGAACCTCTATTTGGAATTGCAAAGGTTGAAAAAAGAAAAGGAGGCCAGGACAAAGGTGCGCAGAGAAGTCTGGTGCCTCAAGTGTAAGAGCCAGGGGCATGATAAGGATCATTGCCTTGTCTTCGCGAATTATATCTTGGGGGGGGCGGGCGATGCCCATAAGGTAGGAAGCTCTAGCAGGACCAAGTATGGGGCCCACGCTATGGTGCGCTATTTGTCAGGTGGCTGGAAAACATGTAACGGATAACTGTCATTTGCTGCAAAAATTTGTGCAGACACCACAACAATTGTTCTGTGATTTCTACAAATCGGTGGGCCACAGTGAGCACCATTGTTGTAGCTATGAACTAATGATGGAGAGGATGCCTATGTATCAAATGCAAGTAGAAACTCGGCCTCCAGATCAGGGCGCTAGGGGAGCGGACATAGGATATCAGGAGCGTGGACAAGGTTGAGGAGGAGGAGGACCTGGTAGAGGTCATGGATAGGTCATTTGCTATAATTGCGGAACACGAGGGCACTATGCGCGGGAGTGTATGAGTCAAACACACCCATCATGTCAATACTGCACTCAGTTTGACCACGCAATAGAAGAATTCCCTATGTTGATAACTAAGATCTAGGGGAAGAAGGCACAGCCTCAACATCCTACCCTGAACTTACAGATGATGAGGGTTGAGCCCCACGAGGAAGATCCAAATGTGAATATCGTGCTGCGAAGCAGAATAACGACTGGTGATGATAAAGGAAAAAAACCTGAAGAAAGTGGGTGGGTCCGCAAGGCCCCAGAAAAGGAGGTTGGGTTTGATCTTGAGCGTGCGAAGGAAATATTTATGGAGGCAAAGAAAAGCTTTGTTGAGGCCTCTACCTCAGGAAGTTAGGACAAACTTCCAACAATTAGTGCACCTACAGAGGTTGACCCCTCTGTGCTTACCACCTTCTTAGAGACTTGTATGAAACTACTACACGATAGCAAGGCTATGAAAGGGCTACAAGAATTGATAAATAAGTGCATTGGGAAGGAAAATTCTCCTGAAGGACACCACGTAGTCAGAAATATTGGAAAACATAAGACAAGGACAGGGCGAGATGAGGCTCACTGCGCAAATAGGAGACTATGAGATGGACCAGGTTATTTTGGATTTGGCATCTGATGCGAACGTTCTGCCTAAATATACATGGGAAAGAATGGGGAGACCTGCATTGTAGTGGTCTCCAATTCATTTGAGGATGGTAAACTAGCAGAAGATTATCCATATGGGACAATTGCATGGAGTGACCGTAGATATAGAAGGTGCGAGCGTGTTGGCTGATTTTGAAGTGATAGAGATTGTTGATGACAGAAATCCATACCCCACACTCCTTGGAATTGATTGGGATATCGACATGAATGGGGTCATCAATTTGAAGAAGCGGATAATGTCGTTTGAAAGGAAATCGTTCTGCGTTATAGTACCATTGGACCCTGCAGAAGGACCATGCTATACTAAATCAGTCTGCAACTATGAGGAAAGTGATGATAATTTGGATCAGATCTATAAAATAACAATGTGAGACCAAGACTGGATTAATCCAACAGCTAATGGACGGATTTCATGGGACCGCAAAAGCTCCTATACCTCAGACTCAGATGAAGAATTGAAGCATTGGCAGAATAAGCTGCATGAAGTATCTATGCTAAGCTGCAATATGATGACTAAATCGATGCATTGTGTGTCATCGGAGGTAAGAAATTTACCTTATTATGATGGTTTAACTGATGTAGATAAGTTTTTGGATGCTTTTGAAAGAGAAGTCCCGGAGGATCATCATTTTCAGGCACTGGATTTGGCATTGCGCGCTACGCCTGCTCAATGGTGGGGTATGCACAAGGACAACTTTGATGAATGGCGCGATTACATGAGGATGATGAGGATGCGATTTGGTCATCCTAAAGTGCGGTTAACTGAGAAATATGATGGGAGGAATGATCTGCGCGATCATTTAGCAAAGTGGACTAAAGTCTACAGAACAAAGTCGTAGCCAGAGTGGGTGCACTTATTCTATCACACTCTGGATATAATCCCTATGAATTGGTACCTAGAAACAGAGCTCCACCACATTACCGCAAAGTGGGATATCTTAAGGGAAGGATTTTTTATGACCTTCAGTTTTCAAGACGAATTCGAAAGAATTGATGAGGCGCTGCATGAGGTTAAGGCAACGATCTTTAGAATTCTGCAACATCCTTTGGAGTTGGTTCAACTGGATTGGAGCACTCAGCTGCGCCATGCACTAGAATGCTATAATGTGACTGCTGAAGGGGAGGACAAGGATCCAAGGAATTTCAATATCCCAAAAATGGAAGGCCACCGCGAGGTTGAAGGTCTGCAGATAGAGAACCCGGATATCACTGCACCGTTAAAAACTAGGCAAATAAACATTGGTACTGAAGCGGAGCCAAAATTTGTGAAGATTGGGGATTATTTGGATGATGCCAACATGGATAAAGTTGTTGAGTTACTATGCCTATCTCGAAAGTGTCGTTGTCACTGGAAGCATCCTACTTATTCTTCCTCTCTTATATCACTTTCCAATCCCTCCATGATTCCTTCTTGGAAGATGTGGAAGCACCCTTGCTCCCCACTGACCACGCGCTCTTCTTCAGCTGTAAAGTCTCCCTATGAATCTGCAATATCCTGCTAGAAGTTGACTCCTTCTAAGCCTCTAGAATTTGTACCTTCTTCTCTAGAACCTATACCTGCTCCTTTGAAGCCTGCACCTGCACCTTCTACTCTGGAACCTGCATCTGGTCCACATGATTCTTCTTCCCATGATTCATAGGCTTGCCCGTCAACCTATATAGACCATGCTCTCTAACTCCAAGCACAATACCCATGGAGCTAGAGCCTCTAGGCATGAGTCTTGCCTTCCCATCCTGGAATAATACCTCAAACCCCTTCTTCTCAATCATTAAGACAAATATCATGCTATATCTAAGCTTTGGTACAAACAATACATCCTGGACCCGCATCACCCATCCTATCTCCATCCTGAATGGCACAACTCTCGATCCTTAAATCTCCTTCTGACTCTTGTCACCCAACACCATGTGCAACTTTGAGTCCCATTTAGCTAGAGTTTCAAACACTCCTATGACCATGTCATATTTTTCGATGCACCACTGTCCACATACCATCCATCCTCATTGATAGTACACTATGAGAAATGAGAGATCATAGCAAAGTCCTCCTCATCTAACCTTTTCGTGAGAGCATCTATCTTAGCGCAAGTGGCAACACCAACGACTTGCTTCTCTTTATTCTTCTCATCATATCCCTTCTTCTTCATTCATGATTGCCCTTCTGGTGAGAGCATCCTTCTTTTTATTACCTTGCATTCATACTACAAGTTCCATGTCATCATCTGAAGCCCACTTCTTGGGATGAAGACCCTCGTCTCGCAACTCTTCTTGAATGAATTCGTCCCACAACCTATTCCAGTCTGGAAACTTCTCTCTGGAAATCATCCCCTTGATGAAGGGCTCCCAATCCTCAGTGAACCCTTTTAAAGCAATCCTCAGCATATCAGAATATGAAATAGTCACACCAACAATAATAAGATCATCTTTGACCTGAGACAATCTCATCAGATACGAAGTCACACCTTCACCCTGTATCATCTTACTGGACTTCAACTTATCCTTCAATACCAGTACTTGATTCTCATTCTTATTCTGGAACAAATTATGAAGAGCCATCCACATCTCATTTGAAGTGTTATTCCAAGACAAATGAGGTATTAGGGTATCCTTCACACCATCAAGGATGATCAATCTCGCCCTCTTATCCAAATCCTCGTACACTTCCAACTCATTTGGGTCAGTTGGTTTCTTGATGGCTTTCTCGGTGAACTCCCAGATCCTATTGACCTGCAAGACCATCTTGATCCTTTCCTTCCATGGAATATAGTTGGATAAACCCTCCAACCTGGTCCTCATACAAGAGACTAGCCTTCAACTTCGACATTGTAGTGAGCCCTTCACCTACAATGTGACCAACTCCATCTTCAATTGTACTTCGTTGTGCACTCTGATGATTCACTATCTTCCAAAGTAGCTCAGACACCCTCTGATACCATGTTGAATTTCCATGATTTTGGGTCTAGGATAGAATCTTAGACTCTTTGATGCTACCAAACCAAGAATCTCAAAAAAATATACTTTGCACAACAGAAAATATAAAGCAGTAAATCACACATGCACAAGTATAGACAACTTTTTACAAAATATTGTACAAATATGTACAACAACCTAATATGTGTTATAGTAAACCAACTAAATATTACAATTGTCTAGGGCTCCCATAAAAGGGATAATGACCCTAAATTATCCACAAGTACAATAATACAAGATACACTGAAAATCTTGCTGCAATATTTATGTCCTATCTCATCCTTCTGGCCCGTCACTCTCCTTCTGCTCTCTAGCTACCCCTTAGTCCATTAAAGGAAAACGCGTAGAGTCTCCAGGAAGGCTACCACTTATCACTACTACAAGTTGCTTCTACTACAATGAACATGGGCTGATCCAATCTACTTTGTAGACTGGCTAATACCTGAGCTCTATTTTTTCAATCTAGTAGCTTTTTTCATGCATCAAAGAGCTACACATTAGGCTCAATCCTTCACCCAACCTTTAGTTGTCGAGCTCTTTTTATGACTGCTTTTCAAAGGCTACTTTGGGCCATCAACAAACTTCCCTCCACTAGTCCAATGATGCCCAATACTCCACTGCAATATATGTTCCTAGGAGAGGCTTCTAACCACAAAGTTAAGCCCTCCAAATGGCTCCCAAAGGTTGCTTATAAAATTGATCCACAAACTAGGACCCAACACAAGTAACCAATGGAGAAATGACATGCCTCTTAATTTTTGTTCATGAACTGAGTTTTGAACACTAGTTAGTGTTTCTCCTGTATCCTATAATAACTCACTAATCCAACCAAAATTCACCTTATTTGTTGCAGCTTCCTTCCCTTCACAATGTCCCTTGAAAAACTCCAAAGGGAAAACCAATGCAACAGAAGAGGGTTTTGAATATTAATTCTTCAACAAAATATTACAACTACTTTTCATAAGTTGGGAAACCTTTAGAAAAAAATTCTGATCACTTCCACCAGTCTCACTAACCTCCTGGAAATTATTTGACCCACCAAAACTAATTCGGCCTCCCTCTGAAGTTGGATTTGGCTCACACATGTGGCCTGACTAAGAAACTCGACCCTCCTCGCAACTCACACTAGTTGGGTAAATAATCTCAGCCTCCACTAGAAAATTTTGACCTCAACTCGGATTTTGATCCTTCTGTGCAAATATATCTCTCCTGTGCAAATTTCCTTACTCAAAAAATTCCCGTCTTTGAGAAATGTGCACTTCCTGTCAGGGTAAATCGTAACCCCTGCTGGAGAAACTCACAACACTGGAAAATTGTCCTCTCTCTATAGAAAAAAATCAATCTCCAACTTTCCTTCAAAATTTCTATGAAGAATCTCTCCAAAAATATTTGTTGAAACCCCTCAATGATGTCCCTGTGATTCCTTTGTGCCCTTGCTATTGCTACAACTTTGTGTCTCAATGTGTCCTCAAATACCCATTGATTTCATCTTATGATCTCTCATTGACAAGTCAATGACCATGATCTAATCACAATCGATGGCTAAGACCATCTTCACCCTAATTAACACTGATTAATTAAGCTTATTTCCCTAAGTTAGACTTAGGAAAAATAATTAATTGTTTAATTAAATCTAATTAGGGCCTTTTCTCATGAAAAAAAGTATGGGTATTGGATTAAATGTGTTCCCTAGCCTCATGGGCACAAAATTATACTAGAACACATATCCAAGCTACACCAACTAACATGAGCCAGAAACAAAAAGAATGGAATTCATTTGGTTAAATGGGAGATTCTTTCATGGCCAAAAGAAACTGGGGGTTGGGACTTCAAGAACTTTCACTAGTTCAGTTTAGCCTTGGCCATGAAAATTCTTTGGAGGGCGTTAACAGGTTCTGGCATATGGAGTAAAATTGTGGCTGATAAATATTTGAAAAAGCATTCACTTGCTGATTGTATTTGGTTAGTTCGACCCATGAGTAATGTTGTGGGATCCAACATCAATAGGGGCTTTATTTCTGCACTCTCATGGATCATAAAGTGATTCCTTGGAAGGTTGGTCATGGATACAAGGTTTGCTTGGGATATCACCCCTTTATTTGGGGAGAGTCTTTTTATAAAATGTCTCCAGATCTAATTGCACAAATGAACATTTAGGGTATTTATAGGCTCAGACATGCCTTATTTCCTAGATATTTTGACTGGAAAAAAGGTATGTGGAAGCATTCCTTTAACCTAGGCCTATAGGGTTCTTCAGCCTTTGAGTGGGATGGTTTTATCACAAACCTATCTCAGAGTGGATTGATGCTCAGCAATAGGGAGGACTTTATTATGTGGCTTGGGAATGTCTTCATTGGCCAAGTTTTGGCCAGACTGGCATATGAAGCGATTACTACAAATGCTAACATATATGGGGTCAAATGGTGGATTCTGAAAATATGGAAGTGGTTGATTCCTTTGAAACTCAAGTGTTTCACTTGGATGGCACTAGATAACAAGATTTTGACCTGGGATACTTTGGCGCGGTGAGGTTTAAATTGCCCAAATTGATGTACCATCTATATGCGATGTTTGGAATCAATGGAACATCTTTATTTCTTTGTGATTTATATATTGCCTTGTGGCAAGAAGTAGTTTGTACACTCAACATTCGGGACCATGGTCCGATTAGTTATTTGGAATCTTGTATTCGTTTGTGGGATTGTAATATGATACATTTCAAATACCTGCCGATTTATATTTCCTGGGGCATCTGGAAAGTCCACAACAAACAGATTTTTGAAGTTCCTCAATATAATATTTCTTGGATTCTTCCTCATATTGGGCCTTTTCTATGAATATATTCATTTTCTAAAATCTACGAAGGTGTGTCACATCTCTTATCTGCTAAATCCCATGATGGATTAGGCTTCTTCGACGGGGCTCAACAAATGTGATTTTGTGGGTGTGGTGGCTTTATTTTCCTTTCTGGGAATACCTCTGTTCATTTCTGGTTGAATGTGGAATTTGGTTCCAATATTAAATAAAATACCATTGCAGTATGGGCCCTTTTCTATGTTATTACATCTCTAGATATAACTTCTATGCAAATATTTGGTGATTCGAAATGTGTTGTTAATTGGTTGAATGGAAAAATCCATCTATAGGTTCTTCCCTTATAGTGCTAGATGGATAAAGTTAAGGCTTTAAGGGATCACTTTCATCTTTTATCTTTATGCATATCCACAGGAAACTGAACCGTAAGGCGAATACTCTCTCAAAGAGAGGTTTGTGGGTGGAGGAAGGGTATATATATTTGGAAAAGCATGAGGGTGATTCTCCAGTGGGAAGGGGGATAATATTGATCCCTACTGATCAACTGCCCTAATTCCTTAAGTTCTTGTAAGATCTATTGTCTAAACTGCCTCTCACTTTTTGTTTTCTTGTTGATTAATCACCATGAGACAATATTTTTTGTTATACAACTTGGGAACCTATGGCATGTCATTGGGCTTCATTGGGGGGGCAATACCATACCACGTGCATTCATATTGGGGTATATATATTGAGGAAAAATGACATGATATATTGAGCATATAATAGGGAGAAAGGGTTTTTATATTGGTAGGTATAAAAATGGAACTCAAAGTTAATGAAAAAATATAAAGGGGTATAAAAAATGTTAATGAAAAAATGGTTACCTACAATATCCAGTGAAAGTAGGGGTTTTTTAAATTGGGAAGGTGTATTGAGTTCGTATTCGTAAGGGATTAAATAATGTAATAATTAGAGGTGTTTTCCAGTATGTAGTCAAATTAAGGGTATTGTTTAGTATGCCATAAACACACGGGATATGTCAAAGGTTCATTGAGTGAAGCCCCATGTAACAAGTTTGATTATTTCCAATTTAAATATTCATTGTAAATATTATTTATTATTTTTATCTTATGTGCAACGCCAAGATCTTCGTAAACTAGTGCTTTAAGTGACAATACTCCTATATTTTAACAAGCTACATAATAGCGAGTACCTGCCGCCTAGTTTAAATATAACTAAATTAAAGTAAAAAACTATGAAGATTTGGCAAAATGGAAGCTCATATAAATGCATGCAAAAACATGAAACCAAACTAGAAGAAAAAGAGGTAAAATTGGAAAACAAGAAATTAGGAAAAAAAGGAGCTATAATTAATTATACAGAGTCTAAATCTACAATGATATCCTATATTTTTTTTAAGATTAGAAATAAATATTTAGGAATATTATTTTATAACTTTAAAAAGCACCCTTTAGAAGTCATGGTCAATAAAAAAAATGTCATTTGATGACCAAAATAAGCCATGAACGACAATTTCACTATCAAATTCTACCCTTCATGGAGATATTAATTTGACTTATGAAAGGGACAATATCTATCCACCATGTAGAGTTTTTACTCATAAAGTTAAATAATTTTACATTCAATTTGAACTCTTTTTGAATGAATGGTTTTGGAACAAGTTATGCAATTTGTAAATTTTAAAGATTTTGATAACAAATTGTTAATTATTTTCCCTTTATAAATATGCCTTATTTTATGAATTTTCTTTTAAATACAAATTTTGGTTTTTTCATAAAATTTAAATTACCTAACACAAATAAAGTTTGTTCAAAGTTGGACTATACTAAAGTGTTTTGTTTATTATTATCTTAAGGTTTTATATTGCTATGGTCCCACATAGATGAAGTAGTTCATAAATGAATTTTAATGTTATTGTCCATTTCTATCTATGTTATGCTTTACACATGGTTTGCCTGCAACCTTTATTTTAATATCAATTTAATTTTTCTAATTTTGGGATTGTGATTATTGTCCAACATACTCATCATATTTTATATATATATATATATATATATATATATATATATTAACAACTTTGATGAATTGAAAAGTTTAATATATTAATAAATTATTATTTCTTTTATAATTCTTCATTTGCCCATGACTTTTACCTAGGCTCGCAAACTTTTACTAGACTAATGGTCCACTTTGGCCCACGAGTGTCTCAATTCTCTACTCACATACACACATTAATAATGTTAATTAATAAATTTAAATTTTATTTAAAAATAATATTTTTCATTTCATAATGTTAAACTTTGGATAAAATTTAATTTTTTAGCGGAGAGGATTCTAGAAACAATATAAGGGAGATGTGTAATGTCCTCTGTGATCAACATGGAATTGACACGTCACCCTTAAAACAAAAATAACCTATTTTCTAAATAAACAAGCAATGTTAACTAATTCATGTGGATATCAACTTCATATATGTCTATATATAGAAAAAATGTTAAAAGAAAATACATTAAAGTTGTATATAATAAAATATTCAATGTGGCTTATACTTAAATAACAAAAAACCCATTTTAATGTCCGTTGATAAATACGCATTTTATGTAAATATTTTTAATGTCAACTATGTATATATTATATATAGTTAAAAAAAAATGCATATATTATATAAAGCTTTTGAAAAAAATTTATGGTTAAAATGTTTGAAATGGTCTGAGTATTTTACAATTCAGTTGTTTTTTAAGTATATGTTTTTTATTGAAATCAAACAATTTTTTTTAAATTTATAAGTTTAAGTTGTACTCTATATAGCATTCGAAATTTGATCCCTTTGGGTTATGTTAGATCCAAAATTATATAGATCTAGGATTGATTTAGTCAAAGGAAAACTAATAGAAGATAAACAAAAAAACTAATCCAACAAAGATTTGTTGGACTTATAAGTTTAAGTTGTACTCTATATAACATTCAAAATTTGATCCCTTTGGGTTATGTTAGATCCAAAATTATATGGATCTAGGATTGTTTTAGTGAAAGGAAAACTAATAGCAGATGAACAAAAAACTAATTATGCAATATGGTAAGTATAATAATATCATATCAAATAACAAAACAAGTTAAAAACTAATATAAATGAAGAAACAAACTTATTACTATACTTTGCAAAAAGAGAATAATAATAATGTGTATATCCAACTAAAAGTTTAATACTCTTTACATTAAAATATGCACTCTAAGATCCACTTTAAAGCTCTATATCTTAAATTACATACAAAATATTACATTACATGTCAGATTTAATTTAATACTCTTTATATTCAAGTATACTGTCCAACCTATCCTATAATTAAATATTTATTACTGAAACATATATATTACAAAAACTAATTATACATTTAAAAAATAATTTAAAATAATCAAAACTAAATTTTGTTTACACCATTTTTCATTTTTTCAAATTATAAATGTCAAATCTAATTTGATACTTTATATCTCAAAATGTACAATAGTGTTACTCCTTGAATAAATGCTTTGTAAGACAGTGTTCATTCTATACAGAGTGAATACATTTCTCAAGTTCAAAAAATATTAAAATAATCCAAATCTAACTCAAAATTTATGAAGATGCCATGCTACCTTTGGTATACGCCACTGACAGTCAACGAGTTGCTTGTTTACACGTTTACAAAAATCGCAGTAGCAAGGACACTGCCAAAAGATTTGTTGCATAAGGATTTCATTTTGCATGTGCCAAACCAGTCAAGAAGACACGAACTAATGCTTTTGAGCATCGCTTCTCCATTTTTTTTGTTCTAGCGTGGAGATACGGGAGGGGCAGAGCTTAGAGGAACGTTTTATATAATGTTATTTTTCAAACCATTTGTGTTCATTGTACATAGTAATTAATGATATATAATGTTATTTTTCAAACTTTGTACATAGTAATTAATGATACAGTACACTAAAGTCAGTTTTTCTCATCATTACACAATAAGAAGAAAGACTTTTCAACCAAAAAAAATTATTTGAAAATAATAAATTCTATTTCATAATTTTAAACTTTATATAAATTTTAAATTTGTTTAATAAAAAGAATTAATAAAAAACTAAATACCAACCACAATTATTTCCTCTTCCTAAAAAAATAAAAAATTAAAAACAACATATTTCTTCTAACTCCATAATCAACGCAGGTCAGATTTTGAACTTATAACCTTTCTCAAAGTCAAAAAAATTTTAAATTGCTTTTGAATTTTTAAGAATATTTATTTAATATAAAATTTCCAAAATTTTTGTTAAATATTTATTTTGCTAAGTGGCCCGAGCCCGCCCAACCTTTGAATTATGTCACCCTAAAAAATAATCTACATCAAATTTGTCACAATATATTTTGTCGGGTGTAATGATAGAAAGTCAAATCTGTTTGATTTGGATCGATGACTATACAACTTTGTCGGGGTAGGAAAGATAATGTAAGATTCTGATTTTGATTGCATTGCATTAAAAGGATTTTCGATAGGTTGGGATGATTATTTAAAAACAAAAAAAATTGACGAAATCTAGGTCGGAATTTATACTAAAAGAATTGTTTAATATTTGATTGGACTTTGTACCTCGAAATATATATTTAAGAATCTTGTGTTTCAATAAAGACAATCCACTAAAGTAGGATTGATTTTGATGTGCTATAAAGTAAAAGAATCTTTCGAATTTTGGATTAAACAACTCGTTTTAAATTAAAATTGAGCCAGAATTTACATGTATATATTTAGGGGTTTTGATTTCAAAAATATTTTAAAATAAAGTTCAATGATTTTTGGATTAAACCATTTGTTTTAAAAATTTTGATTAAAATTAAATTTTGGAGTTTTGATTTCAAAAATATTTTCATGCCAAAGGCATTTTTTAAGGGGAGGTTCCTCAAGAGCCTTTCATCCTCTGTCCGGAGTGTATGAGAAAGGGTCACATGTCTACTTGTTGCCTATGTTATTTGTGAATCAAGAGGGAACCATCTATCATACGATGTTGGCTTGGCTTCATCGTGAGGTGACTTTTACATACTTGTTGCTCACTTTTATATACTTGTTGCTCTTTATGGCATGGTTTAACAAACCATGCATGTGATCATCTAGCGATAGAAATAATATGCTATAAGATGAAAGTGGAAACATATGATGATTTGAGAGTCTTGTGTGGATTTTTATGGGAGTGATTGCCAAAGGGAACTTTTTGAGGAAGGAGAAAACCTTTCTTCAGCCGACACAGGGGAATCACAACCCATTTACTCCACATGCAAATTTGTTGCACACGTGTCTTCAACTTGAAACGACCTTTGGTGGTCCTCGTGAAGCGGTTTGGGCCCTCTCAGTTCCTTCGCATGTCAACTGTGTGGCAAGAGTGCATCTACAGTACAGTCATTCGCATGGTCCAATACAAGGTTTTAAATGCTCCGCCTATAGGCTTCGTTATAACTAACACTCTGAGATCATCATACTAGTTCATTCCTTTTCTCTATGATCATGGTGACCTTCTCTCATGGCGGATTGGCCATCAATAGAGATTTAAGGCGAATTTCCCTAATTAATGGGTTCATAATGTGCTCTTGTTCAATTTTTGGGAGCCTCGTGTAATGTCCCTTCCTAAATTATTTTGGAACAAGATTTATTTCTACATTTTGGGGGCCAAATTTGGTGAAGACTTAGGAGTTAGAGGCAAGTTAATTTTTTTATTTTTTTTTGTTAATGATATGTGGGGGACCACCCACATAAGAAATGCGCAGTCCTTAAGCCAATGAAGAAAATGTGGGAAGAAAGGCTCCACGGAAGTTATAAAAGGAAGGTAACACACTTTATTTGGCATTATTGGCTTATCGAATTTGATTATGTTGCTCAAGTTGTTTAGCCGGGTCACCCATTCTTTGGGGGACTTCGAGTGCCACCCTAGAGAGGTTCATACATTATCCTTCGGAGGACATTTGTAGAGAGATTTTCAACATTTGTATTCAATTCGCCCCAACGGTGCGTATTTTTTGAGGATGCAGTAGTGGATCTAGTGTGGTCATTGCAGCAGTCTTTCGAAGGGCTATTATCGAAAGACATTGGAGAAGAAGAATCAATAGATTTGTTGGCAATTGCATGAGTTTGAGGGTTGGAAGTGGCAGCAATATTCAGGAGTGATTTCGCAGACTCTGTGGCCAACACAAAAGAGGGAAATTGGGCATACGTGGGAGATAGAATTTCAGCCATTGGGGTTATTTCTTGTCGGGGGAAATAAGGGAAGTATTGGTGGAGTTGATTGCTACCTTTCTGGAGTGTTTGAGGAGGACTTTGCTAGTGAATTGGGAGGTAGTGCGCTTCAGTAGATTTGGAGGGTGTAGGGCCTTTTGGGGGTCAATTTTGAAAGGTCAAAACCATGCCAAACCATTTCTAGGTTTTTTCTGGGTTTTTGACAAGGACCCTAGAGATAAATTTGTATGATTTTTGAGCACCATATGTGGGGTTTTCAGCCATATCTTTGCAACAGACAATGCATATTTGTTGGGGCACCATATAGTAGTAGTTGGACAATTTCTGGTTTATTATTGCTTCACCTAGGCATTTCTCTGCTTGTAGAAAAAGGCAAGCCCAGGTGTATTCCTTCCATATATTTGTACTCTTGCACCCATTATAATAAAATGGCTCAGTTGCTTCCATATTTCTGTTATTGGTGTTTACTAAATTGTTTTAAAAAAAATTGTAGTGTAAATTTTCTCTTTGCTTGCATATCATTGTTTTTCCTATTTTGAAACATTACAGTGGTATTAGAGCCATAATATTGGCTCAACCTGTGGGAAACCCTTCATTCAATGACAAGGCTAGAATAAAAAGCTAAGAAATCATGGGATCCAAAGAAATATTAGAATCAAACAACATGGCAGTAATCTTGAAAGAGGTGATTAGGATGAACAAATGATGATTGAAGTGGCGAAGAATTTGATTCATTCTGCAATTGGGAATCAGGACCATTTTCAATTATGCAAAAAATCCACTATGCCCAAAATTTTGGGTAATGCATCAAGATGGAAAGACATGATTGCAATTGATGTGGAGTTATTGGAAGCAAATTCGAGGGCATACCCATCATTGGGTCATGGCATTTAGGCGTCCTTCTCTTCTTGGGAGCTCTGTGAACTAAGAGGCATGCACAAACCAATGGATATTTAGTGGAATTATGTTGGGAGGATGAGGAGGATTAACAAAGAAGATGAGCGAGTAGTTCAAAGGGCCATGGTTGGAAAGGAGGTAGTTGAGCATACACGTGTTGATGAGATGTCATCCGTTGTTGAGGTATCCGTGGTTGTGACTGAGTTCTCAGGTGATATTAGCACACCACAGGTTGACGAGGTGTTGGGAGACATATTCACTGTTGATAAGGAGCCAATAGGTACAGAGGCATCTGGATCTATGACAGAGTTGTCGGACGACAATCAACAACAGTTGACTGGTGAGCATGTCTTGCACGTTGGGTTGTCTATGGAGGAGAAGTTAGAGGCTTGTGTTGATTCCATGATGGAGGAGGATGTGCAGCCATCCTTTGGGCTAGCCATTGATAAGGGGAATTATAGAGATCACACATTGGGATTTCAACACAATTCACTTCACAGACACACTGATGGGATCTACAACGTTATTAGCCCACCCCTATGCATTGGATTGAGAGAGGTGGAGTTGTCTAGACATATTAGAGGGGATGACCAAGTTAGCAGCACTATTGGGTCACCTTTCCCCATTCGAGAGAGGGAGACGAATCTAAATCGTCAGATCTCATGTGTTGACCTAGATAGCGTGAATAGACGATCGGAGTTGCACAAGGTGCAACATCCACATGTCGAGGTTGTTATATGTGCGAGAGTTCATGCATTTGATCCCTTTCTTGGGGTTGGATGGTGAGAGATTCTGAGTTGGTACCTAGTGGAGTGGAATGGACTCATGGAGATGGTCACAGTTTGGAGTAAAGCTCATTGGGAGCTCTTAGACACCGAGGGCACTGGGAGCCCAGGTTGGCATTGGGGTCTAGGTGGAGTTACCTATCCGATATCAGACATGTAGGATGGTTATGGCATTGATGAGGTAGTCGACCCAGTGATGGAGTGCATACATTCCCTAGGGGGATTCCAGTTGGCATTAGTAGACAAGCGTTTTGTGAGTAGTCTCCATGGATTGTATTGGCATGTTGGTTGCAAATGGGGTCACAAGATGATTATCATTCTCTGGTAGGAGCTGGTAGGAGGAGGTGGCATGGGTAGGCCACCAGGCTAGATATTGTATGGAGATGATGTTCTCCCATTAAGGTTTAGGACTCAAGGGTCACAAAGGATTAGCAAAACAGACATATCCCCTCTTAGAGCATGAGTGGAGTTAGGGTGCTTAAGTCTACTAGGATGGGCGAGGGGACATGACGCATGTCATGGTGGGGTCACTAGTAGAGTAGTAGACACTTTGGCACATGTGGGATACCATATGTTACAGGGTGGTATGACAGTAGACAGTGGTACACAATATTGCATAGAGTCAGGTCGTAGCATCCAATGTTATATAGAGGGATGTGACCTGGTGCATACAGACCTAATTCTAGGCCATAGCACCCAATGCTTTGTAGGGCTATGCAATGAGGAACAGTGGCCTACAAAGGAGAATGGAGATGCATGGTGGTATACTGCAACATGCCTATTTACACTGTGGGGTAGGAGGAGTGACTCACATCGCATTGAGGATGTGCGAGGAGTGATAAGTGCAGTGACACAGGCAAGACACAACATCGTTTAAGATGGTATAGCCATAGTCAGGGGTATCCAGTGGTGTACAGGGAAAGGTTGTGGCGTACAGTGGCATGTCGAGGAGTGCCGTGGTACTTGGTGGTATTCAATGACACATGATGCGGCGCAGCGAGCTCTTGGAGCGTTGCCTCCAAGGAAACTTATGGATAGGGACAATAGGTACACCAGTGGACGCAACTCACCTAGGATCGATGAGGACATTGTTGAGCATCTAGGAACACCATTTTTAGTGGAGACAGGGCCTCAAGGGGGTTATTAACAGATCTGAAGCAAAGAGAGGGTCGTCTGTAGGATTAATCTTGAACATTCAGGAAAACTCTTGATCATACTCTTTGGAACATACCCACCCATCATCCTCAAGTGTTGCTTACACTCGCAGAGGGTTTGGTTGTTGCCCTTTGACACTCTACATTCAAGTAGCGGGACATGGGAGGCTCACCCTAGGTAGTTGGATGAGACACCGCGTTTCATGGGTTGAGAGGAGACTCTCCAGTTGAGACACTTTTTAGGTTCATGAGTTGACATTTATAGGTTTAGGGATGGCATGGTTAATTGTCGAGGTAACGTATGTTCCACCCCTAGGATCACACTTGGGGAGGTGACCGAGAGGGATTTGCATTGTGTTTTTTTATGTAGAAAACTCGAGGCATTAGTTGAGCATGAGGTGTGGAGGACAATAGTCCTTATTGGCAGGATGATGCCTAGGCTTCTAACGTTACCCAGGCACATCATCAAGAGCTAAGGTACCAGATCTCGCTGTGTGATTTGGTAGGAACAAAGTAGTTAGATATTTGCGACATAGGTTCTTGATGCTCGGTGCCTACCTATTGGATACCTACAGGAGGTAGAGATGGGGCACAGAGGGGTCCAAACAACTATCACCATATGGCAGGCAAAGAGGATTGGGGGTTGTTGACCTCCAGTATGGTAATGGGATCCAAGGATCCAGTGTATTGGTGGGATAATCCACTCCTCAGTGAGCACGATGGGGATAACAGGCAGACTGATTCATTCACAGGAAGAAACATGAGGGATCACTGAATCCCTCACCATAGGACAAGGCAAATTGTTGCTCAGGATTGGAGCTTGCCATGGAGTGATAGGTGCTAACATTGTTGAGTTGCTTTGGCAAGATTGGCCTAGCCTTGATCATGGCATAGATTATGGTAGAGATTTATGGGAGAGGAGGCTTTGGTACAAGCATGCTAGGCATTCAGTCATGACCAGAGTGTCACGATGTTAGCAGGATAAGTTCCTTCTGTGATGGGTAGGGGATTCTGGCATAGTAGGGCTGAGCAGTTCAGCTACCCATAGAGGTGAGCTGGTTTCTACAGGGGAGGGTCATCCAAATATTCCCTTTGATTTTAATGATTCATTAATGGTGTGGGTAAATTCACCGGTGTGGCAGGGTGATCGACAGGAGGAGATCAAGGGAGGCTCGGGTAGACGAGGGTTCAATCCCACTAGGACTGGATTCCATCTTAAGGGGTTTACTCTTGTAGTGTATGAGATGGACTACTCAGTAGGGAAATTTCATGGGGAGTTGGGAAAAGTCCTACATTATCATGATGCTCTACTTATTTCTAGTATGCAAAGGGCTTCTAGTACCTGTGTCTGGTTGGATAGTGAGTGGAGAAAGGTGTGCTTTACATTGATTAGGATGGCTTGGGATCCTGGTATCGAGAGATTCCTTCATTTTGTGACAATGCTGAGATTGGGGATGACTCAATAGTACATTTTGGACCCTGGTATTATTGGTGGTTATAGTGGTGATCAACAGTCAGAGAGGGAACTTGTTTAGGCATTGCTTGAGGACAAGCAATTTTTTGGCAGGGAGGATTGTAATGTCCCTTCCTAAATTATTTTGGAACGAGATTTATTTCTACAATTTGAGGGCCATTTGATTTTTGATAGAAGACTTAGGAGTTAGAGGCAAGCTAATTTTATTTTATCTTGTTTTGTTAATGATATCTGGGGGGCCATCCACATAAGAAATACACACTCCCTAAGCTAATGATTTGAAATACATGAGAGGGAAGAAAAGGTGGGAAGAAAGGCTCCACGAAAGTTATAAAAGGAAGGCAACACACTTCATTTGGAATTCTTGGCTTATCAAATTTGATTCTATTTCTCGAGTTGTTTAGTCAGGTCACTTGTTGTTTAGCAAGAGTTTTCCAAGCAGAGAACTCACCCTTTCTTCGGGGGACTTCAAATGCCACCCTAGAGAGGTTCATCCATTATCATCTAGAGGAGATTTGTAGAGAGATTTCCAGTATTTGTATTTAGTTCGCCATAGCAGTGTGTATTTATGGAGAACGTAGTAGTGGATCTAGTGTGACCATTGCAACATTCTTCGAGGGGGTTATTACTGGAGAAATTAGGAGAAGAAGGCTCAATAGATTTGTTGGCTATTGGGTGAGTCTGAGGGTTAGAAATGGAAACAATATCCAGGAGTGATTTTGCAGACTCTGTGGCCAGCACAGAAGAGAGAAACTGGGCATATGTGGGAGATAGACTTTAATCCATTGGGGCTATTGTTTGCCGAGAGAAATAAGGGAAGTATTGGTGGAGTTGATTGCTACCTTTCCAGAGTGTTTGAGGAGGATTTTGACGGTGTATTGGTAGGCAGTGTGTTTTAGAAGATTTTGAGGGCATAGGGCCTTTTGTGGGGTCAAGTTTGAAAGGTTAAAACCAGGCCAAACCATTTATGGGTTTTTGAAAAGGACACTAGATATCAATTTGCAAAATTTTCTTAGCACCGGAGGTGGGGTTTTCAACCATATCTTTGTAGCATACAATGAATAATTGTTGGGGCAACACAGAGCAGTAGTTGGACAGTTTTTGGGTTAACATTGCTTCACCTGGGCATTGCTCCGCTTTCCAAGAAAGGCAAGCCCATGTGTATTCCTTCCATATATTTGTACTTTTGCACCAGTTATAATAAAATGGCTCAGTTGCTTCCATATTTCTAATTATTTTGGGTTTTTACTAAATTGTTTTAAAAATTTATGTGGTGTAAATTTTATATTTTCTTGCATATCACTGTTTTTCCTATTTTATAACATTACACTGGGTATCCAAGGGACACATGGTTTTCACCGTGCGTTTCTCACAAGCTCGTCTCCATTAACATCTGTAGAAATTTCACCGTATATTAAACTGATTGTGCAATGTACTAAAGAAAAATACTTAATCTACTTCTACAATCAAACTTGTGGAAGCTTAATTGATTTTTGAGCAAGATCAAACAAAATACATATAACAGATAAGAAGATCCAATCACACATGAAACACAGAAGAATACTCTGGGTAAAGCCTCAGCTGAAAACCTCGTGTTAGGTCCCTATACTACTAGTGTAACCCCTTATTGTTATTAGTACAACCCCCTTATTATATTGTTGTGCTCATGTAGTCCCCATATTGTTATTATTGTGCCCCATAGAAGCCCGCTGTTGTTATTATTGTGCCCTTACATTATTATTGTTATGTCAGCTTTGATTACATTATGACCCCTTAGACTCCTATATACAGAAAGTAGGTATTGTCATTTCTATCATCCAAGAATTGTTCATTTGTGTAATGTAGAGGAGGTTGCCCCCTCGAAGAGGCTGAATTCTAAGGCGTTGATCTATATTTTCTATCTTTTTGTGAGCTGGTTTCATAACATTTGGTATCAGAGCTTTGGATTCTACGATTTTGCTGCGCTAAATAGGTCATCGTGGAGTTTTCGCTATAACTTTTTTTCTGTGATGTTTCAGAAGCTAAAAAGAAAACCCATTTGAGACGAAATCTTGTTGAACCTAGAGTTTGAATGTCAAAGCTTGTCTCACTCTATTTTCGGAGATATGATATGAGGAAGTTATAGTTTTTGCAAGCTCCATTATTTCATCTAAAATAGGTCATCGTGGGATTTTCGCTATAATGTTTTCGCTACAAAGTTTCATAACCTAAAAAAAAAACCATTTGAGAACAAATCGATCTGAATCTTAGGTCCAAATTTCAGATCTTGACTCACTATAGTTTCAGATATATGATTTGAGGAATTTAGGGTTTTTGCAGGCTCACGAATTACATCCCAAACAAGTGCCCTGGGGAAAAATGTCACAACTATCTCTCTGAGCATCAAATGGAAATTTCGTAAGAAGTTACAAAACGAGGACGGACTGTAGTTTCTTGTGTATATTTTTTAGATCTGAAGATCAAAACAGTGACATGTAGCACTTCATACAAGTTCCCTCTTCTGAAAAGGTATATAATCAGGTCATCTTGGGAGATTGTACATAACGCTTTCTTGGAGAATCCAATTTCGACTAGAATGGTGGAATTGGAAAGAGGACGCAGAGGGATACTGCAGGTCACGATTTCAGAACTAGAAGATCCTAAATTACATAGTTATAGTCGTTTCAAGATCGAGATCCTAATATCAAGAAAAGGGGATATGAGGAAGTTTGATGGCAAGGATCCGGTAAGTTGGATACTACAGATGGAGCAATATTTTGATCTACATGAGGTGCAACTGTTACAAAAGGTACGTATTTCATCTTCATATTTAGAACCAGATCAATTTTTATGGTATAAAGGGCTTTGTTCTCATAAACGACTTGTTACGTGGTCAATTTTCACGGAGGAAATGATAGCACATTATGAAGATACAAAGAGAAACACATTCTTTAACCAATTGATAAATCTCAAACAAAAGTGTTCAATGACAAAGCATATTGAGGAATTTCAAAAATTGAATATAAAGGTAAAATATATTCCAGAGAAGCAAAGGATTGATGTCTTCATAGGTACTTTAAAGGATAACATTCAACATGAGGTTCGTCTTTGGGAACCTGATTCATTGAAGAAGGCATTCAAGTGGGAAAGAAAAAATGAAAGCAAAATTATGGAAACAAGGAATCCCACCACTCATGACTATAATTATGGAAGTGTTTTTTCTCGTAGCCTTCCACAACCTACAAGGTTTACACCACAACAATTGGAAGAAAAAAAGAGAAAAAGGGCTTTGTTACAATTGTGATAGCAAATGCACTAAAGGTCATAAGTGTGCTGAGAAGAAATTATTTTACATAGATTATGAAGAGGAGGAAGAAAAGGATCAAGAAACATCAAAAGAAGAGAATATACACCAAGAAACAACCCCAGAGAAAGAAGAAATGAATCCAACCATATCTTGTAAAGCATTGGCAAGAATTACCACTCCTCAAACTCTCAAGATAGAAGGACATATCAAGAAGAAAAAGGTTCAAGAAGTGAAAGATCACATCAAGAAAGAAGAAATGAATCCAACCATATATTGTAATGCATTGGCCGGAATTACCACTCCTAAAACTATCAAGATGGAAGTACATATAAAGAAGAAAAATATTCAATAAGTGAAAGATCACATCGAGCATCAAGAAAGGAATCTGACCATATTTTGTAAAGCATTGGAAGAAATTACCACTCCTCAAACTCTCAAGATAGAAGGACATATCAAGAAGAAAAAGGTTCAAGCAGTGAAAGATCACATCGAGCATCAACAACAAGTTCTCCAACTTTTAAAGGATAACACCACTTTGGTGCAAAATCGAATGAAACAATAGGTAGATCAACATCGCAGTGAAAAAAGTTTTGATGTAGGTGATTGGGTATTTTTATGGCTACATCTCAAGCAAGCTATTTGTGAGAAGGAAATGTTGGCAATACTACATGCACTTAAGAAATGGCAACCTTACCCAATGGGAAGACACTTCAAGGTAAAAATGGATCATGGTAGTCTTAAATACTTTTTAAAACAAATATTATCTTTAGAAGAATAGAAAAAATGGGTCACAAATATGTTGGGTTATGACTTTGACATCATCTACAGAAAAGGTGTTATAGAAATTTTTGGGCACTGCACCCCCAATCATAAATGTCCATAAACCAAGGGTGCCTAAGTCCCTAAAGGTGTTGTTCCAACCCCTAAAAGAACAAGGTCAACTGATTACAACATCTCCCAGAAGTTCTCCATGAAAAACTACTCAGAACTGGTCAAAACTGGACCATTTCACTTGCTCCATGGTCAAAGTGCGTTGCATCCCACCTGAATACACACAGTAGGTGTGATGCATGTTGAAAATCCCTTCTATGGGGTGCGATGGGCGAGAGTGTACAAATGGCAAGATCAATCCACAAGGTGGAGGATAATGGAATCACAAAAAACTTCTCCTGTGACACTTGCCTCTCTACATTCGCCCAGGGATGAGTAAGAGATCATCAATCTCCAAGTGGAATCAAGAACTATTGGAGAGAGGACACTAATCAAATCTCAAAAGCGAACTCATCTCCCTTGCAAACATCTATATATGGATCCCTCATCCCAAAGATCCAGGGGCTGGAATTTTGTATCTTGTAAGGAAGTGTTGTTGGTTTCTTGGTGCAGTATCATAGTTTTGGGTGATCTAAGATTTTCATGAGGTGAAGAAAGGCTTTCTTGCTGAGAGGATGATGCTGGGTCAGAACAATTGGTTGTAATCATCTTTGCTCTTTCTTGATTATCAATAAAGCTATTCAAGTTTTCCTCCACATTCTTGTATGATTGATGTTATATGCATTTGTGTGGTCAACATATATCTGGTCCTATAATGTTTGTGCTAATAGATCTATGTTCTTGGATAGTGTTATGTTGCTTTGATTCTACAGGTGCTCTGTGAAGCTGGGTAGACGAGGAAGCGAGTGGCAAAGCCCTATCAGAAGGGAGAGGAATCAAGCAAGGAACCAAGCGCAAGACAAAGGTTGGTCTCCTTATTCCCCTCTTATCTATTTCTCATAAAGGAAAATAAAAGTAGTTTTTAGTTTGTTTGTTTCTAAGGTAGCTACCAGCCTTAGTGAGACTAGCAGCTCTGCATAGACACGAGTTTCCCCGATAACAAAATGGTGACTCCACTGGGGAACGAATAGATTGTTTGTTTATCTACATTTGTTTACTTTATAAACTTACAGACGGAGCCTGAAGTCAAGCCAGCTAGCCTTTGAACTGCATTTGCTATGCAAGTGCAAAGTAGATCAATGCTGCTTCAGTCTATCTCCTGGTTTTGTTTATGAATTAAACAGTTGATTTACAAGCTCTCTAATTGCCCTTGTGGTGGCTCTAGTAACCTCTTTAGATCTACCCCTGTGATTCATTTACTGATTACCACTTGCTCGGCCTAAATCCCTGAACTGAGCTGCAAACTGTGGCCCGGAACCCAGCTAAAGTCTCGTCCCTGGTCCATCACACTGTGTCTTCTTTGAAACCTGAATGCATCGCACTTCCCGAGTGTAGTAGGTGCGTTGCATTTCAGTTTCCCTGTGCTACAGTTGCACTGATCAGACCTCTTCTGCTCTTAGATTTTAGCTTCTATGTTCACTCTTTTCAGCTCTATTAAGGAGTTTTGATGCCTGTAGTCAATACACCTCCATTGAAACCCCCTTCCTTGTCGTTATTCCACCTCCATTGTGCAAAGAACTGTAAATTTTTTTTATGTATTTTTGAGTCATTTTCAGTTCTCCTTTACAAGGAAGTAGCGTAATTGAACTGTCGTTTCTTGATTTGAAAGTGTCACAAGTGTTGTTTTCAGTCATAGGAGAGAATCTGATTATTCTTGATAGTCGATTACACTGTTACTTTTGTATTTGATTTGGATTGGTAGTTTTTCAAGTGTCGAAATCAAGTTTTCAATTCCAAATAACAAAGTGTCGTCATTGTCCTCATTTTGT
Source organism: Pinus tabuliformis (assembly GCA_031772625.1). Classification (NCBI taxonomy): domain Eukaryota; kingdom Viridiplantae; phylum Streptophyta; class Pinopsida; order Pinales; family Pinaceae; genus Pinus; species Pinus tabuliformis. Next base: position 659,509,529 of record CM062810.1, on the reverse strand, counting down.
TTTGAAAAGAAGCTTGTTAGTAATTTTCGATTTGAAAAATAATTCATATTTGCACTTAGCTTTCTTTTTATCATTCACACATTAAGAAGGTTGAAAACAAATACATGCATGTGCATTTGGATTTAGACTGTTTGTTGGTTTCATTTAGGATAGTGCATATAGTGTGTGCTCTCTACTCTATGTTGAAAGAAAATCATCTCTCTTTCCTTAGTAGCTAGGATTTTCATTGCAAAAAGAAGATTAAACGACTGTTTATCATCTTAGATTGCATTTTAGGAATTGTACATCTACATCATGCGGTGAACCTGAAAGGCAAATTTCTTAAGCAAGATCAACTATAAAATAATTTTAATAAATATAAAAACGCTTTGGGACCTAACGCACAACATCTAGAAGTCTAGGCTAGAGACGTATTCCGGCGTCGTAAAACTTGGTAACTGTTGTTTTCACTGTTGGTTGGGTGATTCCTCCACTTTGAGACGACAAGTGCCAGTACGGACTTGTGCTCCCACGTACCGTCGAGTATATTTTGGGAGACCACAATAGGCTTTATCCTTTATCCATAGGAAGCCATGTCTGCTGCCCTATCGATCGGAATGCACTGAACACAGCATTCGGGAAGATTGACTGTCGTACCGTAAAAAGTATTCTGCAGTTTTGTGATTGGTTTGGTAATCCCTCTGTCTAGATTTCCAGAGCAGTCCCTTTCGTTCCTTTTCAGACTCCTTAACGGAAAAGGTCCATCTGAGCACTTGTCACTTCAGGCTCATTAAAAATCGAAGGCGACTAGAGTCATCTTTTGTTTTTTCTCGACTCTTAAGAATTGAAAACACAAGTTGTGTCAAAGCGTCTAAAATTCATCTAATTCGAAAATATACTTCCCCTTTATTTTTAGTCGATTGAGTTATCCGAAATCGTGGAAGAAAGTCAATTGAAACCCCGTCGTTCGCGGAGGCTTACGAGTCAACCGTCTTTGTCTCCAGAGTCGAAAATGTTACGGACAAAGCAAACTCGTTTAACTGGTTCCGAATCCCCTGGTACAGTTAGAACAAGTGTTCCAACACCATCGGAGACTCCGGTTACTCCAAACATTTCTGGTATCCCTGCCTTTACAGAAGAAGTTCAGTAGCCACCAAAGGATAGTAGAACTGATCCTAGTGTGAAGGTAAACACTTGTGTTACTGAGCCAGCTCCATCTACAGTTGATTCAGAAGGTGTTATTCCCCAAACATCTGTCGCTGCAGATTTTATACCTTCTTCGGCACCAGAAATATTTTACGGACCTGACGGTCTACCTCTTCCACCTGGTCTGATTGCTATAAAAGATATTGTGGAGGATCCTCCATCTACTACTCCATCACGATTTAGAGTTGGGATCACTCTATATCCTTCTTCATCAGAAATTAGTCTACCGCCATCGGAAGCTCCTGTATAATCGCTAGGAAATATTTTGGATAGACTAGAAATGTTTGAAGAACCATCGACATTTAGGACTGTGTCATCTGACACAGTGACGACAGAACTTCCTGCTGTCACTCCAACAATGTTCGCCGACATACCATCTATCCCAACTAGCTCTCAATCGCTGGAAAGGGCCCACTTAGGGGCCATTTCGACAGTATGGTCCGTTCCTATTTGTTCATCTGGAATAGTATCCGGGAACTCTTATGTTGAGTCTTAGCAAATTGATCCTTCACGGTGTCAATCTGGGCAGTCCGATCCTCAAGGGAAAACCATTCCTTTAAGTACCAGATTACCATCGTATGGGGGTCAATATACCCTTTCATTGTCTCCTCTGGGAGAACAACCGTACGAGAGTTCACAACAAAATTCAGGTTATGCTAGAATTACATCTAGCGGTTGGGTGCCAATACTGCCTCAACAACCAAGAGTTGTATATTCGATGCAACAATGTTTACTTATGTCAAATATACCAACAACGCCAACTATTGTGACAGTGTCGCAAGTACAAGTGTTGCCTGTTGTATGCCAACCTCAGGTTTCTGAGGTTATAATGCAACAACCTATTGTCCCTGCGACTCAACCACAATCGCCAACTAGTGGAATGACACAGGCCCAAACGGGTACAATTATCCCTCATCTTGGTCAAACGGTCAGTATTGGACAATAGCACATGGCTTCGCAACCATGGCTGGTGTAATACCAACAACCGCAATTCCAACAAGTATACCAAGGATCTAAGCAACAAATCTTTGCAAATAGTGGCAGTTGTATATTCAAAACGGTCAAAATCAACCATTCTACAATGGTTATGCCCATCAACCTTACCAAAGTTACCAGCATCAAATGCATTATGCTGGTATGCAGAGACCAACTGCTCAGGCAATTCCATCTTATCCTGGATATGCTTCGCCAAACCTGAATCAATAGTTACCCTTCGCGGCGACTTTAGAGTTACCGGATCTAAATCGGTTAACAAACGATCCAATTGCTTACGCCCCTTGGTGGCCAGCGATTCCGCATAAACTTTCGTCAGATATTCCTAAATTTAATGGAAATCCGGGTGAAGAACCGTCGAATCATGTGATGACATTTCATCTGTGGTGTTCATCAAACACCCTAAACGATGATTCGATTAGGCTTCGCCTTTTCCAGAGGACGTTAACTGGTCCGGCAGCAAAATGGTATATCGAGTTACCCAGAGCTTTGTTTGAGAACTTCAGTACCCTAGCCACAACCTTTTTAACCCATTTTTAGTTACTGATAAGGTACGAAACGGGAACAAAACTTCTTACCAATTTCAAGAAAACAACAGCCACTCACATATCCGATCATATTCATGAGTGGCGATGTCGTCGTAGAATGGTAAAAACGTATGTTCTTGATCAGCTTTTAGCTGAATGGTTTATTAATTCATTATTACCTTCCATTATAGGAGATGTGGCAAAAGGAGGAGTCGTCACTGAAGAGCAAGTTATTGCTCGTGCGTAATATTTAGACTTGATTTATACTCAGTCTGGCATTCTCTACCATAAAATCCCTGACACTCCCAGACCAGAATTTTCCGTCCCTCCTCCTACCAAATCGAACAATGACTCTCATGTCGGCGATGGCGTGATTGGTACGACAGACACGAAATTGACAAAGGCTACATCTAAAAAGGCCTGTAAGATTTCTATTCAAAATGCAAAAGAAGAACTTCTCGCCTCGGAAGTAAATGTCGTATCGACTGATAAAGGCAAAGAAACCAAGCAACCAGGAGGCAAGAAGAAAAACAAAGGGAAGAAGAAGAAACAGGAGGAATCATCACTTGAAAATTATTCTGCAAACCCTCCTGGAGATAAGAAACCAAAAAATCTATGCTTAATATGTGATAAGGATCATTGGACAAAAAATTGTCCACATAAAGTTGAGCTGAAAAGATTATTCAAGAATTCAAACACCTCGGCAGTATTGACTGATCCGTTTCCAAATCCAGGAACAAATCTGGTTGCTAGTGAAAATTCTTCCCTGTCCCAAGTGCTGATGTTGTCAGCTTCTAAACAGAAAAATGATGCTTTGATATCGGCAAGGAATAAAGATTACAGGAATCCACAGCTGTCGAAAAACAAGGATAACTATCAACCTAGTAGTTTGACAACAACTTCGATAGAAGTTGCGTCGCCCATCATTCTAGAGCTAACAATAAAACCGCCAAAGGGAGTACTACACAAGTCGACATTTAATCCTCATGCCAGAGCAGCACAACATTATAATATAGTGGAAGATCTGGCCCAATCGCCATCCGCTATGTCGACACTTGAGGTACTGCAAAATTGTCCATCCCAAAAGCAGGCTTTATTATCAACTATAGGTGGGATAGACCCAAAGGATTCTAATCTTGTATCCTTTAATCATAAAGGATACCATCCTCGGTTACTAGCTCAACTAGCTTTCCTCATTCAAGTGAAAGCCCTCAATAAAACTGTTCATCAAACAATTATTGATGAGGGGGCATGTACATGTATTATGTCGATGAGTTGCTGGAAAACTTTAGGATCTCCAACCTTGTCGCGATCTTCGAAAACATTAAAAGCATTTGACGGATGAACGTATACCCCATATGGTATTCTAAGTAACTTGCAAGTTGAACTAAGAGGGAAAACAGTAGAAATAGATGTCGAAGTAATCGACGGAAACCTCGATTACAACATCCTACTGGGAAGACCATGGATATATGCTATGGCTGCGGTTGTGTCAACCTACTTTAGAAAGATTGCATTTCCTTTTCAAGGAGAAATTACAATCATCGACCAACAAACATTTATCCCCAATAGTACCCAAGTTACGTGAAGCATTCCGATGATCCATGGAAACCCCCATACGCTTCAAAATATCGGAGTAGGCCTACTAAAAGACCCTATATTAATGGGGAATTTCGCCCTCCCGCCTCCAATCAATCTGGCAGAAGTGGCGACGGTAGGAACCTGCAATATGATTCAAAAGATCTCAGAAAACGATAGTAACATGGATCATCCGCAGGTATTTCCTCCAAGCCCAATAGAAATATTGTAGCAATCAATGTTTTCAGCATGGGAGGCAGACCCGAATCAACACTCATCAAGCGTCTGGATAGATAGGTCTGAGGAATATGGCACCACTTCAGATCCTTGATTGCAAGTGCATTACACCGACGAAGGAATTGTTCAATCAATGGTAATTGAAGGGGCGCCATGGGAAGATTACCACCATCGTTTCCATATTCCGGATTGTAAAGAAGATACTCCTGATGACCTTCATCATCCTTCAGTTTTTGATTTCCTGTCAAATACTGTAAACATGGTGGATTCTGAGTGAAACCTGTCCAATATTGAAGAGACTATCGCCATAAATATTTCGACAGATGTTGTAGAAAATATTTATGTTGGCAAATGTTGTTCTCCTTCAGAACTGGAAATATATCACTCTATTTTTCGTGAATTCAGAGATGTCTTTTCTTGGTCATATGATGAAATGCCAGGCATTGACTCGAGTATAGTTGAACACGAAATCAAGATGTATCCAGATGTCAAACCAGTACGACAACGGCTAAGGCAGGTGCACCCCAAGAAAGCCGCTGTCATCAAGGCAGAAGTTGAAAATCTTCTCCATGCTGGTTTCATTTACCCGGTTCCTCTAACCGATTGGGTATCAAACATTGTTCCTGTAATGCAAAAACAAGGAACGATTAGAGTGTGCGTCGATTATAGGGATGTAAACCAAGCTTGTCCAAAATACAACTACCCTACACCCTTTATTGACAAGATAATTGATGAATGTGCCGGATGTGAAATCTTCTCATTCATGGATGGATTCTCCGGGTATAATCAAATAAATATCCGCCCACAGGACCAGTCAAAGACTACATTTATTTGTCCATGGGGCACATTCGCATATCGCAAATTACCCTTTGGTTTAAAGAACGCAGGGGCAACATTTCAGAGGGCAATGAATTATGCCTTCCATGACATCAAAAACATCGTTCAACCATATCTCGACGACCTTCCGGCTCATTCGCGAAAGCGGACCGATCATCCACAGCATTTGAGAGCAATATTTCTACGTTGCCGACACTACAAGATACGACTCAATCCACACAAATGTGTGTTCTGTGTCAGTTTTGGTCATTTACTTGGCTTTGTAGTCTCAAAGGACGAGATTTGTCTCAACCCATGTAAGGTTCAGGCAATCATAAATTTGCCTCCACCTTCAAATTTGCTTCAGATTTAGAAACTCCAAGGGAAAGCAAACTTTCTGAGGAGGTTCATTCCAAATTACGCCGAAATTGCTAAAGGTTATACACGTCTATTGAAAAAGGAAGTGCCCTTCATCTGGGATCAGGTCGTGCAAGCTTCCTTTGATTCTTTAAAAGAATCCCTAATGAAAGCATCATTAATGTACGCTCCTGATTATCAAAAAGACTTTAACCTGTATCTGGCTGCAGCGGACACAGAAAGCAAATATTCCTATGTTGAAAAGTTGGCACTCGCAGCTATTCAAGCGATACAGAGATTTCAACACTATGTCCTCTTTCGAAAAACTACCATTCTGTCAGATTGCAACCCCATGACTTATATATTGTCGCGACAGTTTCTGGGGGGAAAATATTCAAAATGGATAGCAATTCTTCAAAAGTTTGATCTGGAATTTGTAAAATCCAAGTCAAAGAAATCCCTGGTTTTCGCGGAATTACTATGCGATCTCCCATCGTCGTCCAACGATGAAACATCAGAAGAAACCATCGTGGACGAATCTTTGTTTCTGATATCTTCAAGCGATCCATGGTATGGAGATATAATCATCTATCTCCAAACCAAAAAATATAGGCCTAATACCTCCCGCTCAGAACAAAAACGTATTCGATACCAATCAAAAGACTACATGATCGTCGGTGATACGCTTTACTGTCGTGGTGTCGATACAGTTCTGAGGAGGTGCCTCACCCATGAGGAAGCCAAAAAAGTCCTGAATGATTGCCATTCAGGCGCGTGTGGGGGGCATCAATCTGGTTACGCTACGACGCAAAAATTTTTACGAGCAGGATACTTCTGGCCAACAATGTTCAAAGATTGCATAACCGCAGTCAGAAGTTGCCATGCCTGTCAAATTTTCGATAGCAAAACCAGAAGACCACCCGCACCTCTGCAGCCAATAGTTGTTGTTGGGCCATTCGCCAAATGGGGCATTGATTTCATGACATGTAACCCCACCTCAACTGGGGGGCATGGGTATATCATAGTCGCAGTTAACTATTTTACCAAATGGGCCGAGGCGATGCCTACATTAGATAACACTGGTGAAACAGCTGCCATTTTCTTTTTCAATCATGTAGTCACCAGATTCGGTGTTCCACAGGCTATAGTCACAGATCATGGATCGCATTTTCGCAATCACATGATGGCTGAATTAGCTGCCAAATTAGGGTTGTCTCACGATAGCTCTACTCCATATTACCTGCAGGCCAACGGACAAGTTGAAGCAATCAAAAAGATCCTGAAGCGCATGCAGCAAAGGATGATTGGAGTCCACAAAAGGAGTTGGCACCTGATCCTGTACTCAGCCTTGTGGGCATACCGAACATTGGTAAGGAATGCGACCGGGTTTACACCCTTCCAACTGGTGTATGGCCTAGAAGCAATCTTACCAGTTCAGTGTGAAATCTCGTCCCTCAAACTCGCAATCGACCTTCTCCCCGGAACTTCAGAAGAGGAGGATCGTTTCTTGGAACTAATCCAATTGGATGAAACCCATCGTGATGCCGCTTTGGCTAACAAAGCCCATAAGAAATGAGTCAAGGCGCAATTCGACAAGAATGTCAAACCCAGTGTCTTCTCAGAAGGTGACTTGGTCTTGCTTTACGACCAAGAATCCGATAAATTGGGAGCAGGTAAATTCAAGTCTTTATGTATGGGCCCCTATATTTTTAAACGTGTATTAGCAAAAGGAGCCTACGAGTTAATGGATTATGATGGGATTCCACTGGCGCAACCCCGTAATGGGTTGTACCTTAAGCATTACTATGCATGATGCAGTGTAGTAACCCATATGCTTTTGTTACATTTTTGTTTTCACTAAGGGTAATCGTTTTGGTCAAGTAATCCACTTTTTGCATTTGTTGCAGATGTCGAACCTATTGGAATCTTTTGTTGGATATTCCGACGAAGCAAGTCGTAGTTCGTTGAACCTATCTTCTACGGCCTGGGCCATTTTTGATCCAGGCGGCGAGTTAGTAAGTTTCAGAGGGGTATGTATTGGTCGATCAACAAATAACATCACTGAATATAGCGCATTGATAGAACTTCTCTCTGATGCCATCACACATCGCATACGCCGACTTGTCGTCAGGCTAGACTCACAGCTCGTCATACTACAACTCGCTGGTATCTACTCCGTCCGAAATCCAGCTATCTATCGCATGTTTCTAAGGGTCAAGATTTTAGAAAGGCAATTTGATTTTATTCAATATCAGCATAGTTCCAGAAACTTAAACACATTAACAGACTCATTGGCAAATTATGTGTTAGATAGACATTTGCAACATTTATAAAAAGAAGCATTTCATCAATATTTGCATCCGGATCATGTAACTTAACCAAAATAAAACTCCGAAAATCAAAAATATATATATAACTTTTTATAGTTTACACATAATGTTCTGTAACCAAGACAAAATTGGTCAAATGACCCAAAACTGAAAACGCTAGGGGGCACCCTAGTCAAATGATGCCGGTGATAACAAGTCAACGCCTGTGAAATCATGCGTAAAAGCCTAGTCCATCGACTCTGCACGCCGGTAGTATGTCGCTGCAACCTCAAAGGTAGCCCGTCAGTCCTCACATCTAGAATACCAAGAGTGAGGCCCTCGACCTTATCCTGTAATGTTGAAAGAGTCTCGGCCACATCAAGGTCGCGAAGGATAGCCCTTCCAACAGCCTCTCTTACTGGAGCGGCAGATGGCACTCTTAGGCGTACTACTGGCCGAACTGGTCCAACATTTGCATGAGCACATGAGTTCTGATTAGTCTTGATAGAATAAAGCACAAGAACATTATAAAGAGAAACAATAAATAGAGATATGGTCAAAAATTTTACCAATAGCACCCCACTGCTCGCCAGCCGGCAGTACCAAATCCGGGTCACCCCGGAAATCCATACCAGCATATGGATACTCGGAAAAAACCATCTCCTGACGATCAAACCACCCGAAGAAGGTATCAGAAAAGGAAACCTAAGACTGACCAGCATGTCTGGACATATGGTCGACCCATCTCTGCATCCGTGGCTCAGTCGGTGGAGGTAAACCAAGTGAAATATATTGCGGCTGCATCAGCGGGATCTTTTCCAAGGCAAAAGCGGTCAAAATAGAACCGTACCCAAAGTTCTTCAATCTTCCGTTTTTCACCTTGGTCAATTGTTCTTTCATCACAAAGAGTACTGCATCACACCAATTGAACACCTTTGGTTCAAGGCATTCTAAGGCATACTGCATATAAGACCGGTTGGCCACATGAAGAGCCGCACTACCAGCCATTCTAGCAAAAGTGAACAGAATGGTCCTCAAGGGCCTGTCAGTGACATCTCGGATATTGATATTTCCATCCTTACTCGGCTGAGATCCCTCTCTGTAATACCTGCGAATGTAATCTCTCACAGACTCACCCCCACGGGCCGAACCTGATAATGAGATAGGGGCACCCCGCCTCGATAAGCCGGTCAAAAATAGATGTCCACGACAGTCAAGGGGATAGATTTGCCCCTAATCTGGAACACCTGGCTGGTAGGATCCCAAGCATTGAGCAAATACTGCAACAAGTTGATTTGTTGCCTCATGCTAGATATGCGGAAAAACTTGAACAGGCCATAGTTCCGCAGTGAATTTACCGTAACCTGATCATGTAAAGCAAGCATGTGCTCTTCTTCATGCTCACGTTCTCGCCATGTAATAGGCATTTTTCTCCAATGAATCTTTGAAAATAAACAAGAGAAGAGTTAGATCCTGATTTGGTGAAAAACAGGCAAAAATTTCCATAGAAAACTGTGCACAAATTTCCCTTTTTGCGCCCATCGCACCCCCAGCAGTGTTTTGGGTGTGTTGCATGCTAACTGTCTAGTGGCTAGGCCAACATGCAATGCACCTTTTGATATAGAAAGGGTGCGATGGAGCCAGGGTGAGTTTTTCAAACCCCTGAGGCTCAGGAAAACCAGAAATCAGGCTCAGAATGCAAAATGGAAAGAATGAAATGAAAGAGCTCAGGTTTAGCTACTACCTGGTCCAGACGGTGCCAAAAATCGTCCACAGAATCTCCCGGAATCAGTTGGTGAAAATCAATGGGGAAAACACCTCCAAAGCTCCAACAAACCAAAGTTCAAATGAAATGGTAAAATGAGGGGTAAAAGCACTTTTAAATTACTTTTTACGTAATTCAAGTAAAATATTAGTGTCTTAACTCATTTTTTAAACATATATTGTTCATTTCTAACTAGTTTGATGAAGCAGTTGAGCAGGCAATACAACCTTTGAAAAAACAAAGTTATTAATGGCAAAATCAAGGAAATCAATGACCATTATATCGAGCAGTTTTAACGCGGAATTCAAGCTCGTTAAAAAATAAACATAAGCAATGAGCAAGTGTTCCCCCAGTGTTTAAGCTCATTAAAAAATGAACTATTTCCGGTAAATAACCATCATGAATGTATTATCATCAGCCTTTGAAGCCTTGGTCGTGTTCTCCTCATCACCTCCACTCTGTATTAGTCGATCATTCACCTCCACTTGATTGTTTACCCCTTTTGAGGAACAGCTGCGAAGAGTGATCCTGTTAGCCATCCTTGTGACACTTCCGTGATTGGAAAATTCCAAACCTTACCTGGAATTAGTTGCTACCCGAATCTATCACTCATTCCTCAAAAAACGAGTCTCCTTTAAGCTCTTTTCAACTGACTCGTAAAATATGAAAAGATCACCGAACCATTGGCCTCTCCAGCTCGTTAAAGTGACCGAAAGTGCTATCCCTCCTTTAGATTTTAATCTTTTTTGGACTTGAGGGATTATTACACAAAAAGATCGAGCGTTTGTTTTGTTCGGCTCGTTAAAAGTACCGAAAATTCATCCCTTTTGTATTGTTTTATACTTTTTCGAACTCAAGGGATTATGTGATGAAAAAGGATTTTTGGAGTTTCCTTTACGTCCCTTTTCATACTCTCTAAAATTGAAAAGGACCGAGTTATATTTGTCGTTAAACTCGTTAAAACCGAATAGCGACAAACTTGTCCATAACAGACAAGAACGAGTTTCACTATCGCTAGGCTCGTTAAAACATAGCGATGGGTTTACCCGAAGCGTAAATTATAGAACAAGCATATGTTATCCTCCTCAAGCTTGACAAAAATAAAGAGGAACTAGTCAGCAATGACTAGGGAAAAATTGGGAAGAAAACTTGAAGAAACTTTGTTGGTAGCAAGTCGCTCTTGAACATGACACTTTCACTCCACATCCAAGTCGGGTTGGGTTGTTCCATTCACTGGTCACATCACCATGGTTCCGTCACACCATCCATATTTGGGGTTAATGCTACCAATCCATCATGTCAGTGTCTTCAATATGTTCAAGACAAGTCGCTCAGAGAATTCACCTGTGTCTCACCCGCTGCAATACATTTACGATCCATTCTTTCATGACCGCCACCCTGAACCTTATATCACCAGATCGTTTTCACCTCCATTAAAATCATTTGCTCCATTCCGTGTCATTGATGTGGGATTCACTAAGGCCCTCCTATGATGGATCGCTTCTTGTCGACATCAGCTCATTATCCAAGAAGTCGATCTAGGAACAACCCTTTCATTACTTTGAAGCTTGCATGCCTCAATGGCAGGTTTCTCACTTCCGGCGACAGGTTTACATCAATGGCCTTCGACCGAAAGATTTTACGTGGTGTTCGACGCCAAGTCCCTTACTCACACCACGTGAATTGTACTGTAGTACCTTGAGGGTCATCATCATTATCGGTGATTCCTCTCGCGCCTGTTAACAACTTACATCATTGGCTGGTAATCAGGCGATGTCTTTCCATGTTCGACTCCAGAAAATCTCTCACATGGATCGACTTGTACTTTGAGTGAAGATCGAACAAGATTGAAGACCCCGGATCTAGTTTCATCCATCCAGGCTGAGATATATATTCAGGAAAATAAAGACATCAAATGTACATCACTGCTGCACAGATAATCATCCAATCTAAGTGATGATGGCTCTACCAGAATCATCAGTCTACACTCAGACGATTGTCTGTCTCATGTACATGAAAATGAATTTATAAAGCTGAGCATGGGAATTCCCACCTCAGCTAGATCATGAAAATATTATGAAGATAATGTATTGTATTGTATCTTATTACAGGTCGCCTTCCAGCTTGAAAAAACTTCGGATCCTCATGATAAAGCATTTCACCCAACATCAAAAGATTAACGACCTCATGCTTTAGGGGGCAACTGTTATAGACATTTTTGGGCACTGCACCCCCAATCATAAATGTCCATAAACCAAGGGTGCCTAAGTCCCTAAAGGTGTTGTTCCAACCCCTAAAAGAACAAGGTCAACTGATTACAGCATCTCCCAGAAGTTCTCCATGAAAAACTACTCAGAACTGGTCAAAACTGGACCATTTCACTTGCTCCATGGTCAAAGTGCGTTGCATCCCACCTGAATACACACAATAGGTGTGATGCATGTTGAAAATCCCTTCTATGGGGTGCGATGGGCGAGAGTGTACAAATGGCAAGATCAATCCACAAGGTGGAGGATAATGGAATCTTCCAGAAACTTCTCCTGTGACACTTGCCTCTCTACATTCGCCCAGGGATGAGTAAGAGATCATCAATCTCTAAGTGGAATCAAGAACTATTGGAGAGAGGACACTAATCAAATCTCAAAAGCGAACTCATCTCCCTTGCAAACATCTATATATGGATCCCTCATCCCAGAGATCCAGGGGCTGGAATTTTGTATCTTGTAAGGAAGTGTTGTTGGTTCCTTGGTGCAGTATCATAGTGTTGGGTGATCTAAGCTTTTCATGAGGTGAAGAAGGGCTTTCTTGCTGAGAGGATGATGCTGGGTCAGAACAATTGGTTGTAATCCTCTTTTCTCTTTCTTGATTATCAATAAAGCTATTCAAGTTTTCCTCCACATTCTTGTATCATTGATGTTATATGAATTTGTGTGGTCAATATATATCTGGTCCTATATTGTTTATGATAATAGATCTATGTTCTTGGATAGTGTTATGCTGCTTTGATTCTACAGGTGCTCTGTGAAGCTGGGTAGATGAGGAAGCGAGTGGCGAAGACTATCAGAAGGGAGAGGAATCAAGCAAGGAACCAAGCGCAATACAGAGGTTGGTTTCCTTATTCCCCTCTTATCTATTTCTCATAAAGGAAAATAGTTTTTAGTTTGTTTGTTTCTAAGGTAGCTACCAGCCTTATTGGGACTAGCAGCTCTGCATAGACACTAGTTTTCCCGATAACAAAAGGGAAGCAAAATTTTGTTGCAGATGCACTCTCAAGAAAGGATGAGCACGTGGAAGAATTGTTTTGTGTTATTTCTATTATCCAAACATATTGGATAAACGAAGCAAGGGAGGAATGGAAGAAGGATGAAGAAGTGTGGCCACTCATTCAAAAGTTGCAGAAGATCCAAATTCAAACAATATTGCCAGAACTTGAAGAGGAAGAAAAAATCATATTGGAACCTGAAGCAGTCACAGAAACAAGAACTCGACAGCTACGAAATCAATCAATTTCATGGTATCTCATCAAGTGGAAGAACTTAATTGCTGAAGATTCCACATGGGAGGACAAGAATTTTATACAGAAGCATCAAGAATTACTCAAGCATTTAGGACAACACTTTTTGAAGGAGAGGGGCATGTTAGGCCCCTATACTACTAGTGTAACCCATTATTGTTATTAGTACAACCCCCTTATTCTATTGTTGTACCCATGTAGTCCCCATATTGTTATTATTGTGCCCCATAGAAACCCACTATTGTTATTATTGTGCCCTTACATTATTATTGTTATGTCAGCTCTGATTATACTATGACCCCTTAGACTCCTATATATAGAAAGGAGGTCTTGTCATTTGTATCATCCAAGAATTATTCATTTGTGTAATGTAAAGGAGGTTTCCCCCTCGAAGAGGATTATTTCTAAGGTGTTTATCTATCTTTTCTAACTTTTTGTGAGCTGGTTTCATAACACCCAGCTATCTGTATTATCATACAACTGGAAATATCTTAAGATTACACAAAGCTTTAGCTCACAAGCTATCCAGCTCTCAGTACAATCCCTCACTGCTGCTCATAGACAGAATAGACAACACATATTCCTTCCTTTAGTCCTCCAAGCCTCCTATTTCCTTGTGTAGTTTCTCCTATGTCCTCCAGATGCAACATGTGTGATTCTCACCTCACACACAAAATTGACCTCTGAAATAACTGCGCAATCTTGAAGGAGATAATTCCTTCTGCATGGATGAGTTTCCCATATAGGGAAATTCCTCCAACTGATTGTACATTGTCCCTTTAATCTCAACTGGGTCTCTGTCTGAACTGACATGCATCAGTTATTTATGAGAGAATATTCAGTTATCTGAAGTACACTAGTTGCATGCATGCATGCATTGACTAACTGAACTCACAATCAATTCCAAAAACTGTTGGAACTAATCTAACTGGACTTAACTCAGTTAACTGAGCTAACTAATTACAACTCAAAGTACAACTCATCCTAATCTCCTAAATTAAGGGATAACTTCCTCAATCAAAGGGTTAACTGTTGCATGTCTTCACATAGACTTCATGTTTGATTTTCTCCAACTAATTAACTCAAGATGAATTAATTAATTATTTTTCAAACAGCTAGTGAGACTAAATTCAAATTTTAATTCTCAATTTTAATTTAGGTACTAATTAAAATTGAAATATATCCTGAAATGCTATTTATAGCAATGCTATTTTTAGCATTTCTATTTTATCATTCCTTGTTGCTATTTTCAACACTAATACCTAAAATGCTATCTATAGCAATGTTATTAATAGCATTTCTTGTTGCTATTTTCAACACTCCCTCTCAACAAGAAAGGCATTCAACTCGAGCCCGATCCTGAACCTTTGGAATTTTCTGCATGCAACACTTCTCACTAGTGTTGTTGCTCCAGCAACTTAGAAACAAAAAAATATCCAACCTGAATCAGAATGATGATTCTGTCATCAAAGCCTCTAACTGCTATTGCCTCTGTCGAGTGAAAACTCCGCACCTCTGTGCTCTTCAGTATCTAATTGCTCTAGCCTCTGTCATTTTGATCTCTGACAGCATCAATCACACTTTTTCCTCCTCTCATCATGTTGCATCATGTTGCCACCTGCTGCACTGCAACTCAGTTACTGAGAAGTAAGTAACTGATCTCCCAGTTGGGCTAGAAACACCCTCTGATGCTGAAGCTTCCTCTGCCGCTCCATCTGCATTCGTCTCTACCCACTTAGCCAGTCCTGCTACTCCTTGTCGGGGCTCCCGTAGCAAGGTCTAATCAAAGAGGCTAGGTACCTCCCTTCTTGGAACTATCACTTCACATCGCCCCACCTCACACCTGGAAGTATGGCTGCATGTGATCCCTCTGCCCACTTGGCTCGAAATTTCCCCCTATTGCAGGTCTCTTCATGAGTGGATGCCTCCACTCGATCTCCTCTCGGCTTCTCTAGTTGTGGCTGCTCCATAACCTCCTAAAGCTTCTTCACCAATTGCGGCTCCTCCACAATTTTCTAAGACTTCCTCTGGCGCTGCATGTTGAGAGGTAGTGTACTCTCCCTCTCAACCACCAAGACTCCAACAGTTGCCTTGCTCCTCAAGGCTTTGCATTCATCTTGAACCTCAAGAGCATACAAGTTCTTGACTCGTGAACTGATTTGCTTCACCTATCTTGTGGTGATGTGTCTAAGGAAAACCTTTCCCTTACTGAAGACTACATCATAGCCTTTGTCTTCTAGCATCATGATCAATACCAAGTTCTTCTTCAGTCTTAACACATACTTCACATATGTCAAGGTAATGTGAGCTCCATGCTCCCTCTGAAAAGCAACCATGGCCACACCTGAAACATTATACTTTTCATCATTACCCATCGTTATGAGTATCTGGAGGTCTTTCTCCTCCAAGGTACTAAACAAACTCTTATCGCCAGTGATGTGGAATGAGGCTCCACTATCAAGGAACCAAACACAACCCATCATCGATGAGACCATGCATCCGATGAGGGTAAAATCCAATTCGAACTGAGAGGCCAATGCCTCACCTTTAGATCCTTCCTTGGATCCCATCTTGGATTTCTTTGATGGACAATTTGTTACATAATGGCCCACCTCATGACAATGAAAGCATCGCACTTTCGATTTGTCAATCTTCTTCCCACCATGGGAAGAACTAAATTTGGGATGAGAATCCTTCTCCTTCCCTTTCTTTTCCTTACTTGCTAAGGTGCAATTTTCTTCATCCTCCTTAGATGAAGAACCATCTCTGGTGCTTCTCCTGATCTCCTCCTGCATCAGATCTGACCAAAGTCATTCCCAATATGGAAGTTTCTCTCTTCCATTTACTGAGTCTTGGTAGCTATGCTAGCTCTTAAGAAGACTGAGGAGAGCAAGACTCACCATGCCATCATTGGTTGTTATGATCCCTACAATTCCAAGCTCATCCCTACAGGTGGTGAGCTTGTTCAGATATGTATAAATCGTGTCGCCCTTTTCACACTTGATTTTTCGAAGCTTGTCTTTCAGTGCTAGCTTCCTCTGATCGTTGTTGTTTTGATATAGATCCTTCAATGTTTTCTACATTGAAAATGGTGTCTCCTTCCCATGGAGACGCGAGACAATGTGGTCTCGAACTCCCTCCAGAAGGATTCTCCTCACTCTAGCCACACATTTCTTCCATTTCGCCAATTATTGGACATTAGCAGCTACTGGCTTAGGGACTTCTTGATCAATGAAGTCCTTCAAACCGTTTTCCTCTAATACCGCTTCCATGCGATCCTTCCACGCTATATAATTTGAGATGCCATCAAGGGCATACTCGAGTCTCAAACCATTGAACGCCATTGGTGAAATTTGAGATGTGATAAGAATTTGAATTCTATAATCAGGAACTTCAAACTTCGAACTTCTCCCTTCTTTGTATAATGTTCTTCGCTTTGATCACATTTGCTCTGAAACCATGTATACATTTCATCATAGATTAAACTGATTATGCAATGTACTAAAGAAAAATACTAAATCTACTTCTACAATCAAACTTGCGGAAGCTTAATCGATTTTTGAGCAAGATCAAACAGAACACATATAACAGAGAAGAAGATTCAATCACACATGAAACACAGAAGAATACTCTGGGGAAAGCCTCAGCTAAAAACCCCATTATCTGTATTATCATACAAGTGGAAATATCTCAGGATTACATAAAGCTTTAGCTCACAAGCTATCCAGATCTTAGTATAATCTTTCATTGCTGCTCATAGACATAATAGACAACACATATGCCTTCCTTCAGTCCTCCAAGCCTCCTATTTCCTTGCGCAATTTCTCTTGGGTCCTCCAGCTGCAACCTGTGCGATTCTCACCTCACACACAACACTGACCTTTGAAATAATTGCGCAATCCTGAAGGAGATAATTCCTTCTGCATGGACGAGTTTCCTATATAGGAAAATTCCTCCAACTGATAGTACACTGTCCCTTCCTTTAATCTCAACTGGGTCTCTGTCTGAACTGACATGCATAAGTTATTTATGAGAGAATATTCAGTTATCTGAAGTACACTAGTTGCATGCATGCATGCATTGACTAACTGAACTCACAATCAGTTCCACAAACTGTTGGAACTAATCTAACTGGACTTAACTCAGTTAACTAAGCTAACTAATTACAACTCAAAGTACAACTCATCCTAATCTCCTTAATTAAGGGATAAGTTCCTCAATCAAAGGGATAATTGTTGCATGTCTTCACATAGAATTCATGTTTGATTTTCTCCAACTAATTAACTCAAGATGAATTAATTATTTAATTTCCAAATAGCTGGTGAGACTAAATTCGAATTTTAATTCAGGGACTAATTAAAAATGGAATATATCCTGAAATGTTATTTATAAAAATGCTATTTTTAGCATTTCTATTTTATCATTCCTTGTTGCTATTTTCAACGCTAGTACCTAAAATGCTATCTATAGCAATGCTATTAATAGCATTTCTATTTTTAGCATTTCTTGTTGCTATTTTCAACAACATCATCAAGCTCACCAAGTAGAATTTTTTATATAAATCTTTTACGATGGTATCAGGGTGGTAGAGGTCTGGAGGTCTATTTCCTGAGGAACATGATGCTCTATGGATAATGGAATTGTGGTTATCTTTGGGTTGGGGGTTTCATCATCGGGTGGTCATGCCATGTCAAGGTTTGGTTTATATTTTCTTTTCCCTTTACCCTTCGTATATCCTCTCAATTGCCTGTCGTTCTTGACCTCACAAAAGTCTAGGGTTTTCAAGTGGAAGTTTTACTCCATGTTCTTTGTGCTCTTATTGCACAATACATGCGTTGGCCCACCTTTTGAGTTGGTTGTTGTTCTGTCCCTGACTTCCCTGCAAAGCACAAATCCTACTGGGGTCTCGTTCAATTTCCCAGTGCTCATAAATGGAGTACGGTATGTGGGGACCTTTTCTATCTGGTTTTGAGGGCATATTTAAGCTCTTCCACCTCCCCACAAAACAATTGCTTGACTCGATACAAGACAAACTTTGTAGTCTTAAGGAGAAATCCAAGGTATCCGTATTAGTTGTTCTTATTCGTTTGTCCAGTCAGCTCATGCAAGTAACTTCTTGCTTGCATTATTTGGTTTATCCCATGGGTCCCAGTTCGTTTCAAATTTTGTTACCCGCCTTTGCAAATTTTTATAGTGTTACTACCCACGTCAAAGTCTTCAGCCCACCTCTCTCGCTAGAAACCCTTTCTTGTGGTTAGTTTCAGCAATGGTTTTTGCTGATTGCAGGGAAATCATGGCTCCAAGGATGCGACAACCAACACGTAGAGGCGGGGCTTCTGGGTCTTCCTCATCTAGACATTGTCATCTCTTCGGATGAGAGTCTATGGCCAATTACTTTGAAGCTACTCCCTTGGAAGTTCAGAAGGAAATACTACGCATAGAAGCCAAGGAATTTGGAAATCGCCAATACTTTTCTAACTCTAAGATTAGTGGAAACTGCCTCAAATGGGTACTAGACCTTGGAAAATTTAGAAAAAGACGCCTCCACTTCCTGCACTCCATTACCCATCATCAACAAATGGAAACACTGTTGAGTATGGTTATCAGAGATAAACAAATTGGCAACTATAAAATTTTTGCACGCTAGGAAGAACTCAAGCGCATCATGAGGGACACTTACTACAACTTGGATGGCATCATTGCAAGACTGACTTGGGTGGAAAGGTATATAGCCTCAGACTCAAATACTGAAACCAATGGTCACGAAGAAGAGGATGTTGTCATCAACACAATTCCTGTCAATACCATCAATGTTAATTCAGTCTCACCAACCATCAACTCCAACGATGATGGCTCACCAATCATCATCCTTAAATAGCCTTTTTCCATTTCAGTGCTTATATCTAAATAGTGTGGTTACTCTATTGTAAATGTCGTAGTACTAAACATTCTTATGTTTGTTTTTAGTTATATTATCTCCTTTTATAAAGAATGGTCAAAAAAAGTTTTACTTGAGTGATACCCTATTTTCTAAAATGTTATTAGAGTCTAAAAAATTGACAAAAAAGGCTCACATAGTCATATGGTTTCTCTCGTGTAATTTCTTTGGTTTTCTATAATAATATAATATAAAGTTACATTTGCCCAAAAACAAATACTTTTGTGGGACATCGAATTTCATGGCTGGTGAATGAATGTAAAAACACGAATACCAATGTAAAAATATATCGTGTGGTGCATCAATTCTAGGGTTGGGTGGATGAGTTTGCTACATGATTGTTAAGAGATCTCCCATATTTCATATATAAACAAGGGAAGCTGTGAGGCAGCAAGTCCTTGCATGATGTTCAGCCTGAGAATTGGGGAAAAACTAGCTGTGGATCATTTCAACAGTAATGCTTTTAATAAAACATCTCCATGCATTGCTTTACTTGAAACATGTTCATGCCAGGTTAGGGTGGTGGCACAATCAACTCACAGACCAATACAATCCATAAGGTCTCTGCAGAATATCATTGACAATATTTGTCTTCGTATAAAATGAATATCAATATTCGAGCACTTGTATGTTTGAATACCCTAACAAAATTCCAAGAAATCCATGGCTAGCAAGCTTGAAGGGACAACCATAACATTTAAAGAATCCACTGCCTTGAAATTCATTTGAAACAACAGCAAGTTAGTGGATATAAGTAGGCCATACACTAACTACAAATATACTGAGATGCAAGTTTCAAGCTTGAAAATCTAGTGCTCAGAATAATGAAACACATTAGTGAACTAAAAGAAGAATTTACATGGCCATTGATTCCAGTCATCGAACCATCCAATAGCTATTCTCGCCTACAGGCATCCCATTGAAGTAAAAAACAAAAAAACTGGCTGGTGTTCCTAGAGATCATGAGGGATTGATCTCCACAGATTAGAAGGCATTTCTGGGTTGATAGAACAGAAGAACATAAATATGAACAGAAACAGAGCAGCATGAATAGAAACATAGCAACAGGGACAAAGGCGAGGGGCAGAGGCAGAGGGGCAAGTGAGGTGGTTGCCAACCAGTAAGGCGTGGCTAGGTGAGAGCAGCTTGCAGATAGAAGAGCAGGGAAGAACCGGAGGGTCAACAATCTCATCCGCAATAGGAGCATCTGCTGTGGGCCAACTTGGTGAACGAACACTTGGTAAGTCGAACCATCCATCTAACCACTCATAATCAATCCTGGGGCAATCAATGGGCCTGCTGAAGCTAAGCTTTGTGGTGAAGCATCATCCGCCATGGAGAGATCTTAAATGTGAAATTCTCTTGATTATGCCACCGACAAGGCTTTCACAAAGATGGCTGCAATGAGGTAAGCTATAGTAGAGTTGTGTAGGTATGGGGCTGCTATGAGGTAGGTCTGCAGGTTTTGTTAGGTTTACTAGGTCTTAATGGAGATGGCTTTCACAAGGCTTTCACCTAGCCCACATAGTGAGTTTCTCTCAAGTAGCCCAGTCGAGTAGTACGAATAAGTATATTAGTAATCCGATATTGATTATTATAAATGGGGAGCTGTCCGGCACTAGTGTACGTGCCCTAGGCAATGCCACCCATAGTTGCTAGCCATTCCTTCCTTGCCAAGCAGGGGGTTCCACACACGAAGAGCCGTGCATGCCCGTATGAGTTATGCTTTATCAATATGTTGGGAGGTAGGCTCGAACTGTCTTCCCCAGCTGCTTGGGATGGGAGGCACTGTATTCCTATGGCTCTGAACAAAATAAATGCTAACAATTAAGACATTAGACCTATCAAGCAGCCATGGCTAGCAAGCTTGAAGGGACAACCATAACATTTAAAGAATCCACTGCCTTGAAATTCATTTGAAACAACAGCAAGTTAGTGGATATAAGTAGGCCATACACTAACTACAAATATACTGAGATGCAAGTTTCAAGCTTGAAAATCTAGTGCTCAGAATAATGAAACACATTAGTGAACTAAAAGAAGAATTTACATGGCCATTGATTCCAGTTGTAATCAGAGCTGTAATTGGGGAAAAACTAGCTGTGGATCATTTCAACAGTAATGCTTTTAATAAAACATCTTCATGCATTGCTTTACTTGAAACATGTTCATGGCAGGTTAGGGTGGCAACACAATCAACTCAGCCTGCTTCTGTAAACGCAGCTATGAGCTACCCTCCCCAGCACTTTGTGTATGTCCATTAAAAAATTCTCATAATCAAGATAACACCAAACAAGAAGAACAGTATACAGAATTTGAAGCATCCATACTAAGCATCAACTTCTACAGGCATCCCATTGAAGTAAAAAACAAAAAAACTGGCTGGTGTTCCTAGAGATCATGAGGGATTGATCTCCACAGATTAGAAGGCATTTCTGGGTTGATAGAACAGAAGAACATAAATATGAACAGAAACAGAGCAGCATGAATAGAAACAGAGCAGGTGGCAGCGCAGCTTCTAGCTCTTGGGCTGGTGTATGAGTTATGCTTTATCAATATGTTGGGAGGTAGGCTCGAACTGTCTTCCCCAGCTGCTTGGGATGGGAGGCACTGTATTCCTAAGTTTGTCATAGTTCTAGAAAAATTCTATGTGGTTCCAATCAATTGTATTCCCAGTGACCAGGTTAACGATAGTGTTAGTTGAAGTTATGTTAATTGACAATCTGTTCTCCAGACCAGATTGGGAACAAAAGGAAGAGAAGTTTCCCCCGATGGCTCAATCTCCGAGAGGCCCAGTTAACAGAGATGGCAGATGACAGGAA
The DNA here is from genome assembly GCA_031772625.1 of Pinus tabuliformis. Lineage (NCBI taxonomy): Eukaryota > Viridiplantae > Streptophyta > Pinopsida > Pinales > Pinaceae > Pinus > Pinus tabuliformis. The sequence continues at coordinate 659,487,488 of CM062810.1, read as the reverse complement.
TCCTTGGTAATTGTTGAACTGTATACAAAATCCATTAAAGAAGATACAAAGAACACAACAGTTGAAGGACAGAGAGGAAAGCTTCGAGTTAGTGATATAAAGCCTGAGTCTGGTTGCATCATAGAGTTAGGCAAAAAGGAACCTTCAAGAATAACCAACTTTTGTCAAATTCGGAGAAAATAGGGCGACTGGCTCCATGCTTCCTTTTGAAAGGGTCATATTCAGAGAATGAATGATCAATAGCTTATACATATAAATATATTTGACCATCCGTTTTGAAATATCAACACTGAGAAGGCTAACTTGACAAGGATTTTTTTCATATTGATGATATTAGAAGCTACAATCTATCCGCTAAATATATATTCATCTCAAACTTTCCAACTCTGCTAGCATATAAGTCAAAGAATCTTATTGTTATATAACCTCTCAGGTTAGACACAAACATAAAATAGACCCCATACAAAATAAATGCTAACAATTAAGACATTAGACCTATCAAGCAGGCTGATACTCTTTTCAGAAAGTTTTCATATATATAGAAAACTATCTCAAACAATTGATAACAACAAAGCTTCTTGCAATGACAACTCTAAATGACTTACAGTGAATCTCCAAGTATGAGATTTATCCTTATGCAAGACAGAAAATGATCAAAAGAGCCCTCAAATGCATCCACTCCCAATGAAAAACATAGATCTCAAATGCATCCACTCCCAGTGAAAACACAGATGGTCCGTTAACAAAGTTAATGAGTCCAGGCAATCTTCATGTTGCAAGATAGCCTCTTCAACCCAAAGGAACAAGCATATGTCCATAAAATATTTCCCTTCACCTAGCAGGTTTAGATATTCTTGGTTATATGCATATGGAGAAAAACAGGTGCAAACCACTAAACTGCAACTACTGCCAAACAAAACTGGAAACTTGCATACGATACTTTCCCTGAAAGGAATATTGGCATCAATGATACATTTATCAGTCCTGAGTTTAGATTCAACGATCTTAAAATCATCTTTAACTCTGTCATCCTATGTGACATTTTCACTCTCAAGCTTTGGCTTCGTCCGAACACCAGCTACCACTGGAGCCCTGCTATTTCCAATCAGGGCAGTCTGCAATGCCTCTCCTTTGTCAGCCTGATATTCTAGTTTTGTAATCATTGACATCTCCCTGCGCCTGATTAACCAGTAACCCAAAAAGCCCACCATTCCTAGTAGTGTAAACCCTCCAAGAAAAGGCCCAAGTGCAGCTCTTAAAGTACTTGTTTTCTGTTTCTTAGGAATTTCTGCAACCACATGAGGGATGCTGTTTGGAACCTGCTTTGATGGTGAAGGAGCAAAACCAGAAACTTGAATTGGCTCTGGTGGCAGTGTCATGAAGACAGCAAGCAATCAACCAACTTTGATATTGCATTCGGTTGCATTTGGTACCTCCCATAGCATTTAATGCTTCGAACTAATACTAACATTAGTTTAACACTTTCAAAATGCAAATAAAATGTAAATGAAATGAAATGTGTACACAATGAATAATTAGCAGGTAACACGTACAAATGACCTGACTTACGTTAACCTCCATCAAATCAGCGTCGCAGTAGCTTCCCAAACAGATGGCAGCAGCATTGCTCTTCTTGCTACCTTAGGTGATGGCCCAACAGATGCCATAGCTCCCCAAACAGATTGCTACCCTAGGTGATGGCCCAACAGTTGTCATAGCTCCCCAAACAGATGTCACCGCCATTGCTATTTTTGCTATTCCCTTCATGGCAATCAAATTTGGTTTTCTCCTCGGGCTAGATAGAAGGACCCGGAGGGCGCTTTCCTGTAATCAGGGAAGGGCTTTCCTATTCTTTTATGTGCACCTTGTCAATCAATGCAACCACCCTCTATGGCCAGCTTCTGAAAACCTATTGCCGCGGTATCGTGAACTTTGAGACGTTAAGTGGAAGAGCGACCTAGGCCTTGAACCCTTGCTTCCCCTAGAGTCGTTATAAGCTGGGGTTGTAGGGTACTGTCTTAATTAAGAAATTGTATCCGGTGAAGCCTGTCCCCCCAACAATCTCAATAGTGCCTACCCGCCCGCATGACTCTAGCAAGTGGTTGTTTCGAACGCCCGTCCCGTCCAACAGCTCTATGTGAAGCCCGTCCCCATTCCTATCGCTCAAAGTTTGGGGCATCTGTCTCTAGTTGCTGGCTTGCTACGGCTGCTCAGGGACCTTAGCGTATGACCTGGGCTGTTTCCCTCTCGACTCTGGATCTTAGCACCCAAAGTCTGTGCGAAGCCGCTTGTTCTTCTGAGAACAAGGTTCCTCCAAATCCTCCACTCTACTCTCAACCCTTAGATCCGGATCTGGCGAATTTGCTGCGAGTTAACTGATTACGATTACTGTTGTGGAAGAGACTGCTGCAGAACCTGCTAATCACGCTGCACCACAACACTGTCATCACTGTTGCACCTTCGCCAATGTCAGTTTGAGTGATGCAGGTAGGTTAGGCATAAAGGTAGGTGAGGTAGGCTAGTAATGATGAATAGATGGTGGAAATGACTACATGTGAGGTCTGACGCTGAGGTAGTGAGGATGAGAGGGTAGGAATGAAGATATGGGAGGTATGCTTGATGGTGAGGTAGGTTAGGTCGGCAGGTTAGGTATGATTGGCTGGGATAGATGATGGATGGGTAGGTGAGATAGGCGGGTTGAGTGAAGCAGGCAGCAGGAAGGTTGATTGAAGGCAGAGACAGTTAGAAAGCCAGAGCCTGTAGTTCCTAATTCATATGTAGAGGATCCAGCGGTAAAAGCGGCTAGAGAGGCAAGGGTAGCAGCAGTAGCTAAGGAAGCACCAGTATAAGCGATCCCGGTGCAGATCCAAATCCATACTCAGAAGCAGTTCCTGGTCCAGATTAAGCAATTGATCCCGGCGATGAATAAGTTGATCTGGTTGGTTCTGTCATTGATGAAGTTTACCCACTACCATCTTGCTTAGCGTACCTTCCAGTAGATTAGACGTCTTGCCCAACATACCTTCTAGCTTATCCACCGGCATCCTTTCCAGGTCGAGAGCTCAAAGGTTTAAGCATCAACGGCAGAGGCAAAGGCAGGAGCCATACTGACCATTTGTTCGAAAGATCCAGTCCCCTCAGCATCTCTTCTAGTTCCAGTCCCAGATCCGGTTTCAGTTCCAGCCATTGACCCGGTCGCTTTGCGATTCAGGTTAATTCGGCTCCTGAGCAGGTCAGGTCCAGGGTATTAACAACCAAGCGAGGCCAGCGAAACATGAGACCTCCGCCATGCATGGACAGCTGCAACACCTGCATGCAGAACACCTGCCTGCCAATATGCTCAAACTAAAACTGCAAATAATTCAAACTAATGTTAAGTAATGTTAACATTAATATATGAAATCGTCTGACGGTCACCAATAATAAACACGGCTAAGAAAAATAGCCTATGCTCCGGCCTCTTCCGCCTCGGGAAGAGGCCAAATAAGATGGCAAACCAGAAGACTTTGCTTATCCTGGCACGACGCATTTGAAAACTTTGGTCTAATCACCGTAATCACCATAATAGCACTTCAAATTAATGCTATATCAACCCATTTGGATTACTATAGTCCCTGGCCATTGCCAGATGGCAGGGACTAATAAAACAGATATAATATAATATATATATATAATATCACATATTTACAAATTAATAAATTTTATTACCAGCTAATCACAACTAATTGGAAATAAAACTAATGTAACATTAAATTAAGCAATTTGAAACCTTAACGGGTCATTTAATACATCATCATATCATATAACATGATTAAAAAGTTTTAAATTTATATAATCTAAAACAAATTATATAGAATATAATTCTTTCCCCACTCATTTAATAGGAATGTAGAAATTTTTAATAGTTTTGAAAGAAAATCAGAAATTTTTAATAATCGTTAGTATTTATTTTGAATATGAAGAATAAGGAAAAATAAAATATAAGAATTATATTAAATTTTGTTAATATTTATGTTGTTATACATAATGATTACAAAATGTTTTTAAGATCTATATTAATGGCAGAAGAGTAAATTTTAATGCATTTAAAATACAAAAAAATATAAAAATATAGTTTAGAAGATAATTTGTTTTATATATAAATATATTAAAAAATAAATATAAATATATTTAATTTTATTATTTGTATTTTTAAATATTTTAAAATTAAGAATAGTCACTATACATCTATTTTAATTTTGTATTTATTATATGTTGGGTATTATTTGTGTATTTTTAAAGATTTTAAAATTAAGAATAATTACAATAAATCTATTTTAATTTTGCATTTATTATATGTTATATCAAAATTTGAAAGGTATTTTTTTTCCAATTCGATACTATTTAAAAACATTTATATTTTGAAATATTTAATTCCAAAAAAATTGATTTTAAATTTTATTTTATTTGAAAATTTATTTATAATTTATAAATTAAACACATTTATATTTTGAAATATTTAGTTTCAAAAGAATTGACTTAAATTTTATTTTATTTGAAAATTATTTATAATTTGTAAATTAAACAAACATTTTAATGATTTCATTTTTATATATTATTTAACATATTTATATTCATTTTTATATGTTATTTAACATATTTATATTTATATTTTGCATGGGTTATTTTTTAATTAATATAAACCATATATATCAGTGTTAATTTAAAAGATTTAAATTAGATTAATCATTTTTTTTTCTATTTTGTTCCTAAATAGAGTTTTGGTATAAAAGGAAGAAAAGAAAACCATAAAACTACATTTCTCATTTATAAATTAAATAAAGTATATTTCGATTTTTATTTTTAAAAAGATATCTCCTTACTAAATTGTAAAAATAATTATTTTTATCTCTCTAAATTGTGGTCATAATCAAAGCTTTATCATAAAGTAAAAATGACAAAATCTAAGTTAACATTTATACATTGCAAAACAAACATTTTAATATTTGCATTTTAAAAATGACATGTCTCCCTCTCCACATTGAATTTGAATTGTAAAACCTTACATTTGATTATAAAAAGTTTGAAGTAGAAAAAGAATGTTTCATTTATAAGTTAGACGATACACAAATTCGTCATTTTTGTCTAAAATTCGCTAGAGACTTTTAAGAGTTTTACCCCCCCCCCCACCACCTCTCTCTCTCTCTCTCTCTCTTTATATATATATATATATATATATATATATATATATATAATATTTGTATATAATGTGCACCTTCAAACTTATTTAAGTAAATAATCATTATGGTAGTTGCATGTTTAAATGCATTTAGGTGAAAGCACACCTTATGTGGCATCTCCACTTTTATCTTTTATCTACTTACATGCATTAAATGTGGTCCTATGCAAAATTATCCCTCAGGATACTTGTTACTATTTTGTCATGAGAGAATATGAGAAATGAACAAGTAAAGTTAGCACAATAATGTTATAATGTCGTATAATGTTGTCTTATATGTAGGATTAGAAGATTAACATTTTTATGTTGTTTGATTAATACAAAGGTTATTTTGTCTTAAATTTGTTTTGGCTTACATTATTTATGTGTAGGTTCATATATGATGGTAACTCTTTCACTAGAGGGCATACAATATGTGATCCTAGACTCCATTTTGATCATAACTCTTTCACTATATATGATCCTACACTCCATTTTGAAAGATATATCAAATGCTAATTTTGTATGTGGAACTTATCAAATCTCTTCTTCAAATATAAAATCCCACCACTACTTCTCCTTACATCCATGTTTGATGGTTCACGTAGCTTGCTTAAAATTTATAAATCAATGCAACTCGATTTTTGCACTAGTTGTCCACACAGTTGTTATTCTTAGGAAACAAAGTTGAAGTGTACCTAATTATTCATTTCATTATATAGGGAAGACAAAGTTGATAGATAAAAAATTGTTGAATTTATCTCTCCAAAAATACTGATGAAATTCAAAAGTTGTTTGTTGAATTTATCTAAGCATTCATTGTCATTGTACAAAGTTCCTAGGTACCGCCCATAAAAAGGGGATCATATAAAACTTTGCCCATCTTGCAAGGTTATATGAATCTTAATTTTTTCAATTGTTGATAGTATCCAAAATCTAAAAAAATTTGTGTTATATTGTAGTTTATATATTTCATTATTAGAACCATATAAATTATTCTAATTTTAATTGATGCAATTCATACATGTAGGAGAATGATGTAAATGATCTCTTCCATAGTAATGTGAAGAGTATATTTTTAGCACAAAATCCTGATATAACGAAGTAAATTATTTTGGGTATGTAATTATGTAGGCTAGAGAAATTTTAATAACTAAAATATCAAAGATAATAGAAGAAAGGAGGAACATCCAGTAGTAGTCCATCTTGATATGTTGGCACAAGTCCTCAAAGAAGGGTTGCACACAAAAAATTACTTTGTTGTCCATCACAAATGGTAAATTTCATGCATTTTTTAACATAGTCTTGCTTTGTGTGATCAATGCCCTCCTTAATCTTTCACATTTCATATAGATATGTCTTGTTTTTTATGGTTTTGGTTATTTCATGCATTTTCTAACATGATTCAAGTTGTTTACGATTCACACAGTCTTGATGTATCATCTCATGCCATCTTATAACAAGTTTAAACTTGACCCTGCCCAAATTTTCTTGCATATGTTATAGGTTAAATAACATAGTAATTGCCCACATAAACAAGCAAGATTTTTGGATTAGTGATAGTATTAGGACAAATATTGACGTGAAAGATGCTTAAGAGTTTGCATTCTATTTTCAAATATATCAATTATACATAGAGATGAAATGTTTCATTTTCCCAAACTAATGAAAATTCAAGTAGATAGGTCCCTTCTAGCCTAAACATGTCTATAATGTAGACTACAAGGTGACATGGACTTCACATGGTAGACCCATATGGAAAAAATATAGACATCACATATATGGTAAACACAAGTATTCATTTATGTTCATCACAAAGTATCATCACTACTTATTTATTTGTAATCCAACGATCCATTGCTTCATCTCCTTGAACTACTAGAATGTAGAAAAATTAAATGGAAACTTGGTGAAGACTACTCATTTCTTCTTTGAAATTGATCATACATTGTCAAGTAATCCAATGGTGATCAAGGAATCATTATTCTCTTGGAAAATTGTTTTTCATAAAATGATCAACATGTGTAATCTTCTTTATGGCCATATGTCCATTTGAAAGACCCACACCAAGTTCTCAGCCATATTCTCATATAAGAACTACTTGCACATGACTATCATCAATGTTTAACCTTTAATTGATATCAATTACAAATGAAAACATGGTTTCTCCTAGAAAATCCTTTAGTATACAATCAACTATGATAATGCTTAACAATCTAAAATATTATTAGACACGTTATTCATGGACTCTAGTAAATGGATTCTTGATTTTGTATACATGAATCATCCAACATTCTTTTCTTATCTTTAAAAAAAAATATCGATTCACTTTACTCAATGTGATTAATCCAGAAGAATTACTTGAAAATGTTATGCATCGTAGAAGCTTGAACTCATAATTTTTTTATTTAAAAATCTTAACTCATTTCAAAAATGCTTTTTCTAACTATTTTAGGTAGGTTTTGCCTAACTATTTTATGTTTCCTAGTTTTGGTAGAATTTGGTTAAATTATTCATTATCACATTTTTTTTTTTTTAATTTGATTTTGAATATATAAATGGATTTAGTGTCATGATTTTTTTATGTATTGAAAAACTCAAAATGTATAAAGTTCACAGATCAAACGTGTAATTTCAACAGTTTGCTACCAAATTTCTAGCAAATTTGATTAGAAGAAAAGAAAAACTAGTTTCAAGAGATCACATTTCTAACAAATTTGACTAAAAAGAAACTAGTTAAACCACTGCTTTTTTTTTATACAATGGGAAATTTATCATACCTCAGTTTTCAAAATGGAAATGAGGAAAACCATCGTTGGTTGTTATTTGCTAATGCACGTTGACTCATCAACATCATTAAAGGAAAACCACACTTTCACTCCTGCCAAATGCCACTAATTCTTGGGTCATAAGGAAAACAAAATCTTCATCACACAAAGTTGGATGAATGGGTTGAAATAGGGGTGCCAGAAAAGAAAAATGCTTCATATATTTGTCGTAGCCTGATGAAAGCCAAGCCTTGGCTATGTGGCAACTTATGTTGGGAGGTTGGATGCAATGATAAGATTTCTATTGGCTTAGATGCAACTAAAGGCATGTCGAGGATCACAATGTCTCTGTTCATATTATTCTATTTCTTATTGGTTGTGGTCTTTATTCCTTAACTCATATTGGAGGTCATCGAGACTCTATCCTATCTTCCACTAATTGGTCGTGCCTTGTGATCTTGCACTCCCAGTGGAGTTTGAAGCAGAATGGGAACAATATCATTACAAGCTATGTCAAGCTAGGATTAAGTTGAATGTGCATGATGATAGGCTTACATGGGATGGTTTAGGGCATAATGGAAACATCTTGGCTAATGAATCGTACTCATACATCGCACATACTTGGGGTGGTTTGGGGCATAATGGGAACATCTTGGCTAATGAATCATACTCATACATCGTAAATAAGAACATAGATGATTACTGCTCTGATTTGTTGTCTAGAATGTGGAAATGGGTAGTGCCACTAAAATTGAAGTGTTTTATGTGGCTTATCATACATAATAGAATTCTCACTTGGGATAATCTCTCAAAGAGGGGATCTTAAGGTTTGGGGATTTGTCCTTTGTGTGATGCGGCGAGTGAAGAGTGAAGAGGTGGTGCATCTATTTTTGTGTTTCCCTTTTGCGCTCAATATATGGGGTGAGGTTTCTAAATTCTTTAAGATTAACGAGGTGGTGGAAAGGTTTTCCATTGAAACATGTCTCATTAAATTGACAACAGGTAAAAAAGAATATAGAAATTATTTGTTGTATATTCTTTGGGGTATATGGAACTGCATAAATGCCTGTATATTCGAGAATATTGCCCCTGATGTGAGGATAACTAGTCTGAAGATATTGGCCTTTTTTCAAGAGACTGACGCATGGAGACCTAAGTTACATAGGGGGGTTTGTTGGTTCAAGGCTCTTGGGCAATCTTCTCCATTTGAATTCTTTGATGGGGCTTCGTCGGGTGGTGCATATGGATGTAGATCTTATATGGTGATTAGACCCTCCCAGACCTATCAATTCTTTTGGTCGGGGGTCTGGTACCAATAATAAAGCAGAGGTGCTAGCACTTTGGGGTGTATTGCGGTGTGTGTCATTGCTGGCTATATAAAGAGATAGAGATTGCAGGTGATTTGAAATTTGTTGTAGATTGGGCACAAGGTCGATCTTCTTTTGGAGTTCCATCTTTATTCCACTAGTTACAACAAATTAAAGACCCGACAAAATATTTCAAGAGCATTTCCTTCTCCCATACTTATCACGAGCAGAATTGGATGACCAGTATCCTTTCTAAAAGAAGAGCTACAATCCAGCCAGGTTAGATCTGCTACAATTATCTTGTTGATGGCTTGGGCTACTGTTCGGGGGAGTTGATCTTCTTAAGGAGGGGTTGGATTGTTACTTTTTTGGAATGATAATTTCTTTTTCTTACTCACTTTCATAGCCTTTTTTGTATTTTTGGCAGCTTAACCTTTCCCTTTCTCGAAGATTCTTGCTTGGGGGTGAGGTATATTCTCTGCTGATATCTTGATTTGTCATTCGGTTTCCTATTCCTTGAGGTGAGTTGGTTTTTACTAAACACTGAAGAAATTTATTTTGACAGTTGGTGATCGTTTTTGAATTTGTTGGCAAGGCCCTTTAGAAGCTTTTTGTAGTGACTCTTTTAGGAGATAATTGCTCTGTCCTTTTGAGTTGGTGCTTTGTGCTTGGCAAGCCATTTATGAGGTTATCCCCTTTAGTATTTTTGTTGCTTTCATACAATTTTTCATAGACATATTATGAACTTGTACATAACAGAAATTCGTATATATAACTATTTTTGTGTTTAATAAAAGAAATTGTTTAACAAAATCTTAACCAAGCAAAAGTAATTAATTTTATACCTAACTATTTTTGTGTTTAATAAAAATAAATTGTTTAACAAAATCTCAACCAAGCAAAAGCAGTTACAATAAACACAAAAATAAATTGTTTAACAAAATCTCAACCAAGCAAAAGCAGTTACAATATTAAAAAAACCAAACTTTTATTCATGAAAAAAGAAATTAAAATTGAAACAATAAATGGACTTATAAGGCCACTACCGATGGAATCGTTTGAAAAGCAAGGTCGTAAAAGTTAGTACACGCAATCAGCGCTGCCATTTGGCGGTAATTGTGTTTATTATTCACATATGCATTAAATAGACAGTCACGCAGACAGTTGAGCAGAAATGTTTTCGACTTTCACAGAGTGATCACGCAGAGGGAAAAAAAACCGAGAAATCGTATCTAGAGAACACTTCCAATTTCTTTAGAAGCAGGCAACAATTTATTCGAATCCTCCTCCTTTCAATCTACTGTTAGATCGCCGGATTACTTTTTTAAAAATGGGTGTAACTGTGGACAAATTTCGTTATGGGAAATGGAGCTGTTGGATAGCGCCAGTCGGCGTGCTCTTGAGTTTATTACCTCTTGTAACTGCTCAACCAGGTATGTATTAATGGAACCTAAGTTCACCGTTACCGGGAATGTTGTAGTGTTTCTGTGTTGTTTACCTTTCAGAATCGTCATTTGATTTCTTGATGCTTTATAACACTGATGGAATTTTTGGTCGAATTGTCATTTGATATCTTCTTCTTGTTTTGAATCGTTACATTTGGATGACAAGATATTATTTGATTAAGAAATTTCTGGTCGTGTGGAAGGTTTTTTAAGTATCGATTGCGGAGGCAAAACAAATCAAAGTGGACAAGGAAATATAAGATGGGTCACTGATGCTAACTACATAGACGTGGGTCAAACAGCAGACATCAGGGACGCCTATGATTACAGTGACGGTTCCTACTTGGATACTTTACGGTTTTTTCCAAAGCCTCTCAAAAAGTCTTGCTATCAGTTGCCTCTGACCCCTAATGTGCCTTACCTCTTAAGATTATGGTTTATGTTTGGAAATTACAGTGGAGCCCAACAATTCCCAAGCTTTGCTTTCTCTATTGAGACAACTGGTATGTTGGCTATAGGAAATGTAACGATCTCAAAGCGAGATATACCACTTTACAAAGAAAGAATATTGGTTAGTTCTGGCACAGTGCTGTACATCTGTTTGATCAGAACCTCGGAAGCTGATGATCCCTTTATCTCTGCTATCGAATTGAGAACCCTCGAACCAGGCATGTATGAACAGGCTAAGCCAGGAACAATGTTGATTTCAGTATGGAGATATGATGTCGGTGGAAGTTTTATGCTCAGGTGAGTTTACTTCAGAAATATAGGTAACAAGTATTGGTTATGATATTTTTTTTAATGGAAATCTAAGATTCATATTTCAATGCCTTTGTATGTGTAATAAAACAGGTATCCTGAAGACAAGTTCGATCGGATCTGGAAATATAGCTCAGATTTAATTGTTTCTAATTCTATTTCTCTACGGTTTGTAAGTTGTGATGACCCCATTTCAACAAACAATACCAAGGAACTTCCTCCACCTGCTGTGATGCAAACGGCGGCAGTTATCATGGATAATGGTTTTAAATTCACTGTAGGACCGACCAATGGTCACAAATTATTACTGTTGTTATATTTTGCAGAGATCGAGAAGCTAAATATGTCTGAACACAGATCCTTTTCCGTGAGAATAAATGGTCAAAATCGGTCTGAAGCCATTACTTCTCTGAGCAATTATTCTACCCTGGAGCGAACATTCATATCCAACCAAGCAGAGGACTTCAACTTTGCCTTGGTGAGCACTAGTGACGCTACCAGTGGTCCTATCATCAACGCTTTTGAGACTTACAAAATAATTGACACCCTACCGGCAACATATGCACAAGATCGTAAGTTACCTCGCTAATGTTTTGTGACTGGAATTGTACATATTCTGATTAAATTGCTAACCAAGTAGTTTTTACAATGCAGTCAAAGCTCTTGAGGCTATCAAAAGCAGGTTTGGCGTAAAAGATTGGATTTCTGATCCTTGCTTTCTGATCCAGTGGGATGGAATTGTGTGTGAAAGCAGTAGTTACCCCATAAGAATTTCAGAAATGTAAGTTTAATTCTTGGATTTGTTGATAGCTGAAATCATGAGATTTATGAGTGAAATTTTATGTTTATGAAAAGGGTTTTGTTACCAGTAATTTGTCAGGAAAGAAACTTACAGGATTGGTGCCTGAAGATATTGGACAGTTGACGGCATTAGTTAAAGTGTAAGAAAAAACTGACTTGTTTAGCTAAAATGTAATCCAAATTTGAAGAATTCTTGATTAGGCTTTTGAAGGGGAACATAGTTTATGCTTGGATATTATATCATATAATCAGCATTTACTCATTTGTTTTGAAATTAGCAGGTCGCTTGACAATAATCATTTAATAGGGCAATTGCCAAATTTATCCAGTTTAACCATGTTGGAGAGATTGTAAGTTCCTTTTCTACATTCAATTTTTAGTATGTCTGTTTTCTTTTCAACATTCAATTTTCAGTTTGTGAGCATATGCATTTTCATATAACTAAAATTTACTCTGCTAAACTTGTAGATATCTGCAAAACAACAACCTGAGCGGTCCAATTCCGTCCTGGCTATGTGAACTGAAAAACCTAAAAGAATTGTCCGTCTTCCTCTTTCCTCCATCTCTATTTTTTTTTGTCATAATTATTGCTCAATTAAATGGAATTAACTTATAAATACCGCTGTATTTACTTTCACAGGAATATAGAGAATAATAATTTCAGCGGTGTAATACCTGTCCAACTTCTCAATGGATCATTGAAATTTAGGTAATCATATTCTATTTTATACTTCTTATGTTTTGACATAAATCTCATTTGAGTTTCATAATTATTTTTTTCATAATGATGAAACCAGTTCAGATTCTGGTTTACTTTACTGGACAAATTCATGGAAAATGTCTATTTTTGGTCTGTTGCAGTTACTGTGGAAACCCCTACTTACCTATGCATAAGGGGAAATGCACTCTGCATACAGCAAAGAAGAATAAATTAAAGGTTATCCTGGGAATAACACTGGGCGGAATATTAATCATCGCTTTAGCGTTGATTGTAGCTATTGTTGTGTATTGGAACAAATTCAGGAGAAATAAACAGGGTGTTGCCAACAAAAGAAGTGGACTGGGAATGGAACCAAGATCTTACTTGTACCAAGGTTAGTAAATACTATCATATTACAAATATCATAATATGATGCATAGTGGTAATCTTCCCTGTAAATGAAACTATCTTACATCGGCTTAAAATGATTTTTTGTGCTTTAACTCTCTGTAACTTTATTTTCCCTGAATGGATTGCAGACTACTCAATGGTCACGGTGCCAAATTCAACAAAATCCCGTTCCTTCACTCTAGATGAGATGATAACGGCCACACAAGGCTTTAGCCAGGAGATCGGACGAGGAGGTTTTGGATCGGTGTTTTTAGGTAAATTGCCCGAAGGAAAATACATAGCCGTCAAATTGCTCTCACAGTTCTCCCAACAGGGAGTTCAAGAGTTCTTGAATGAGGTGATTCTCATATATATTTTCAATTATATAATACCGTTCATTGGAATGATCTAACAAAGGTCAATTTCGGTCCAATGTAACATTTTCTAACCACATAGTTTTGGCTCTACTCATGAGTAGTGTATACATTGTAAAATTCATGTCAGTGATTTTATTGGGCGAACAGGTTGATCTTCTTTCCAGAATCCATCATAAGAACTTGGTATCTTTACTGGGTTATTGTAACGAATCACGAGAAATTATGCTTATATACGACTACATGTCAGAAGGGTCTTTAACGGATCATCTTTCGGGTAAATTATATTTTCCTCAGCTCTGCCCTTAACCCGATTTACCTGATTGTAAATATGAGATATGTTTATTTGAATCACTGGAATAGCTCAGAGTTATGTTTATTTAAGTTGCCTACTGGTTATAGAATAGATGATAGGTATATTGTTAAGGTATTTTATGATGTGAAGGTCACTTGTTTTCAAACAAGGGGTAAAAATCCAGTTGATGTGGTGAGCAAAAATCTCGCTGATATGGCCCAAGCGGATACATCCCAAGTCCAGTATTATCCCCATAATTTTGATAGCCCTGTGTCACTATAAATCTTTCCTGATATCAAAGCTCACACCACTTAAAAAAAAAAATGTTTATTTAAGTCAATATAATAGTTACCATAACCAACACGCATTTACTTCTCTTATTTTCTCTTACAGGTCCTAATGCACATCATTCCAAACTAAATTGGAGAGCCAGGCTCAAAATAACTTTAGATGCCGCTCAAGGTAACTCTCTCTTAATTACTTTGGATGTACGTGAAACTTTTATAATCTAAATTGAGTATCGATTACAGTAAAATTTTATCCGTAACCACATATCTCACGTTACTCACCTGTGGTTTCTACTCAAGGACTGGAATACCTGCACGTTGGTTGCACCCCCAAAATAATTCACAGGGATATCAAGACCGCCAACATCTTGTTAGACAGTGATTTGAATGGAAAACTAGGCGATTTCGGTCTTTCCAAGATGACAACTGATGGGGAGGCTACTCATATTACCACTGCCGTAAAAGGAACTGCAGGATACCTGGATCCAGAGTATGTCAGACATAATAACTTGCAAGTCATTATTAAAAGCAGAGATAATTTTATTTTGCTTTTCCATGGTACTTATCAACTTTTTTGTGGGGGCACTTGACAGGTATTTCAACACTCAAATGTTGACGGAGAAGAGTGATGTGTATAGTTTTGGAGTGGTTTTGCTGGAGATCATATGTGGTAGACAACCCATAGATCTAAAACTACCTGCAGAAGAACTGAACATCGTTAGATGGGTAAGTATTCTCCTCTGTAAAGATGGTTGCCATCAAAAAAATATTTAAAATCAGTAACAATAGAATATGTTGTTGACTTATAGTGCATCTCCTGCAAGATTAACCATATTTTTGGGCATATTTTATAGGTGAAGCCGTATGTAGTGGAGAATGATAATCCGAGCAGAATATCAGAAATCATTGACAAGAGGTTGGGTGGAGATTACGACATGACATCTATCACTAGTGTTGCCAAAGTAGCGATGAGATGTGTTCACGCTGAACCGTGGTCTAGGCCGAACGTGAGTGAGATTGTTGCAGAGCTGAAAGAGGCTATCAAACATGAGGATCATCGTGCTTCTACAATTTCAATTTCAGAGGAAGCTGGTATTCAAAGTAGTGATTTGTCGTCAGGGCCGGTCTCATTATCCGTGGATTCAACCGCACACGGAGGAATGGAGTGGAGTGACGATCACAACTCCAATATTTCTCAATTGGTAAGGTAAGTTGGCACTTTGCTGATATGGATTGAAGGGACGTTGGCAAAGGAGTCAAACCGACAGGCCCTCGTGATGGCATGGTTTACATTTATTATTGTTTAAGCGTCGCCTGACAGATAATTGTTTACAATATTTATGTCACGCGCATTTGACATAATTGGGTCGCATGCATCTCCAAAAAAAAAAAATATGGGGAAACTTAATATTCTTTATATCCTTAAGTCGCGGGACTTTTCCGTCTCTGCGCTGAAAAAAACGCAAATTGTAACCATCTCGTCAAATCTTGGGGTGGTATGTGGGTGTATATACACCACCATCGTACGTTATGATGAATAAAATCCGAAAATGTATATACATTTTTTTTAAGCAGTATATAGTGTTATACATCATGTTCAAATGTTCATCCTGGCGTATCTTGTTTGTCATAGTCGTTTGGTTCTTATGGAAATGGAGGAACGCCCGAATCTTTCAAGAATCCAGGGATCCCCTGGACTCTATTCTGCTCCTGGTTTCGGAACTCTCGAACTGACTTGATGTTTTGGGCTGCTGGTCTCCATTCATGTGCTTTCTTTTCAGCCTGGGTCACTGCTGATTTTATGGCATTCTATTATCTATTGATGGTATCTCTGTGCTTCTTCTTTTAAGTTTCAGTGACTTCAATTTTTGAAATCTGTTATGGTAAGTACTATGTTTCTACTGGATCTCTTTTTCCCTATCTGGCCATTGGGTAAAATGGACTGAACAGCTCTTTATGTTTTGTTTTTTCTGGACATGTGTCAGATTGGAACCATTGGCTACAAGTTTTTGTATGTATATTGAATTTTATATTTTCTTAATATAAACTATAATATGAAAAAAAAAAAATAATCTTTATCAAATAAGTATTATGTATTTTCAATTTTTCATATCAGTTTAGAGAATTTATCACATTAATTTTTTTTTACAAATTAATGATTTTTCAGGGTTAAAAATATTATATTACAGTCCTATGATTTATAGGAGATTTGAAGCATATCTGGAATCTCACAAAGTTTGTAATAATGGACATGTCCCGTCTGGACCCGGTGATCAATTTAACTTTATTGATATCAACGGAAAAACCATTAATCATGATTAACATAAGTATTTTTCACCATTTTTTATATTATACTCGATAGTACATCCAAGTTGTCCATCTCTCATGTAATGATCTAAAAATCCCTTTTGAAAAAGTTTTGTTGTTTTTAATAAGTACATCACGAGAACCATAAATAAGGATGATATTTTATAATCTTATTCATTAAAAAATTCGTTCCATTATTACGTTTTTTTTTAATTATTCATTCTGTTTACTAAATTGTAACTAAATTAACATCTCTTTTTAGTATAAAATACTTTTTGAAAAAGTTATGTCGTTTTTAATAAGTACATCACGACAAACATAAATAAGGATAATAATTTATAATCTTATTCATTAAAAAATTCGTTCCGTTATTATATTTTTTTTAATTATTTCTTCCATTTACTAATGTGTAACTAAATTAACATTTGTTTTGTCCTTGTCGCAAGTAAAGCAGGGACTATAATAATTGAAATAGTGGTCTTTAATATTTATTTAGGTTGATTAGTATGATAAAAATTTTTAACACGAATTGGTTTGATTATTTTATTTGGTCTCTTTTTAAGGTTAGAGGCTAAAAGCATAGGTTATATTTATTTTTTAATTTGGTATTTGGAAATTTCACTTGACAGAGTAAACTAATGTTAACATTTGTTGAAAACATTAAATGTAGTTTCTCTAGTAGTTTGGATATACCTCTTGTTATCTATGTCTTATATATTTATAAGACAAGTTATGCGACACGCCACAGACATCCCACCATACCACAAAGACTAGACTAGATGGCTTTGTGCATATGTCTTATAAACTTATCTTATATGTTTATAAGATAAGTTATGTGGCACGCCACAGACATGCCACCAGGCCACAGAGACTAGAGCAGATAACTTTGTGCATGGTCACCAATGTCGGGCCTCCCTTGTCAACTTACAGGGCCACGATGATTGCTCCAAGAGGGGTCTCAATGATAGTGAGTTCGATGAAGCCGATGTTTACAAAGAAAGATGAGACGTTGAGCTACATGTTGAACATCAGCGCCAAGCTTTTGAAGCTTCTCCCAAGAAATTCAGAAATAATATTTGGGCAACTGCCTTGAAGCGACGAGAATCATGTTGTGCAAAGCCCAGAGTTAACTCTTCTACATGTATTACTTTTTTTCAACATGCCTCGTATGCATGTATTACTTTTTTTTCAGCACGCCTCAAACTTACAGTGAGTATCAACTCTTCTGCATGTATTATTATTATTATTATTATTTTTGTTCCTCTGCAGAATGATCAATTTCTATTTATAACTTTACATAACTATTCACAACATCAAAGCTAAGTATTGTAGTTGGCATTCAGAATACTATACAAATACGTCCCAATGATGGGCGATAATAAGTACATCATGAGAAACATAAATCAAAATGATATTTTATAATCTTATTCATTAAAAAATTCGATCAGTTATTATGTTTTTTTTTTTTAATTATTCCTTCTCTTTACTAAATTGTAACTAAATTAACATCTCCTTTTAGTATAAAATTGCTTTTGAAAAATTTATGTTGTTTTTAATAAGTACATCATGACAAACATAAATAAGGATGACATTTTATAATCTTATTCATTAAAAAATACATTCCGTTATTATGTTTTTTTTTAATTATTTCTTTTGTTTACTAAATTATAACTAACTTAACATTTTTTAGTCCTTACAACAAGTAAGGCGGGGACTACAATTATTGAAATGGTGAATTTTAATATTTATTTAAGTTTATTACTATGACAAATAATCCGTTAGTCTTACTAATAACTAATTTTTCTTAATATGAACCAATTTAATCATTTTATTTGGCCTCTTTTCGAGGCTAGAGGTTAAAAACATAGGTTATATTCATCTTTTAGCTTGGCATTTGGAAATTTCGCTTCTCAGAGTAAACTAATGCTAACATTAGTTGAAAACATTAAATGTAGTTGCTCTAGCAGTTTGGATATACCTCTTGTTACCTATGTATTATAAACTTGTCTTATATGTTTATAAGGCAAGTTATGCGGCATGCCATAGACATGCCAGAATACCACAGAGACCAGACCAGATGGCTCTGTGCATGGTCACTAATGTCGGGCCTCCATTGTTAACATACAGGGCCACGGTTATTACTCCAAGAGGGGTCTCAGTGACTGTGAGGCCTAGGAAGCCGATGTTTACAAAGAAAGATGAGAAGTTGAGCTACATGCTAAGCATTATCGCCAAGCTTGTGAAGCTTCTCCCGAGAAATTCAGAAACAATATTTGGGCAACTGCTTTGAAGCCAAGAGAAGCATGTTGTGCAGAGCCTAGTATTCTCAGAGTAAACTAATGTTAACATTAGTTAAAAACATTAAATGTAGTTGCTCTAGTGGTTTGGATATACCTCTTGTTACCTATGTCTTATAAACTTGTCTTATATGTTTATAAGGCAAGTTACGCGGCATGCAACAAACATGCCACCATACCATAGAGACCAGACCAGATGGCTCTGTGCATGGTCACTAATGTCGGGCCCATTTTTAACTTACAGGGCCATGGTGATTACTCCAAGAGGGGTCTCAGTGACAGTGAGGCCAAGGAAGCCGATGTTTACAAAGAAAGATGAGAAGTTGAGCTACATGCTAAGCATTAGTGCCAAGCTTGTGAAGCTTCTCCCGAAAAATTCAGAAACAATATTTGGGCAACTGCTTTGAAGCCAAGAGAAGCATGTTGTGCAGAGCCCGGTATTCTCAAAGTAAACTAATGCTAACATTAGTTGAAAACATTAAATGTAACTGCTCTAGCGGTTTGGATATACCTCTTGTTACCTATGTCTTATAAACTTGTCTTATATGTTGATAAGGCAAGTTACGCGGCATGCCACAGACATGCCACCATACCGCAGAGACCAGACCAGGTGGATCTGTGCATGGTCAATAATGTCGGGCCTCTTCTGTCAACTTACAGGGCCACGGTGATTGCTTCAAGAGGGGTCTTGGTGACAGTGAGGCAAAGGAAGTCGATGTTTACAAAGAAAGATAAGAAGTTGAGCTACATGCTAAGCATCAATGCCAAGCTTGTGAAGCTTCTCCTGAGAAATTCAGAAACAATATTTGGGCAACTGCTTTGAAGCCAAGAGAAGCATGTTGTGCAGAGCCCAGTATTAGATCTTCTGCATGTATTACTTTTTTCAGCACACCTCAAACTTACAGTTAATATCAACTCTTTTGCATGTATTACTTTTTTTTCAGCCTCTTAAGCTGCAAAAAAATTCAAATTACTGGACCAATATGTAGGTCAAAAACCTTCTACCTGTGATATCTCTCTTTCACAACATTTTATTTCTAATTTTCTGTAGACTGATCAATTTCTATTTATAAGTTTACATAATTGTTCATAGCATCAAAGCTAACAGGGGTAAGTATTGTAGTTGGCATTCATAATACTATACAAATATGTCCCAAGGATGGGCGATAATTCTTGCAATTTGATGAACCTACAAACTGATGCACTCATTTTTTTCAATCATCTGTATAAAAGATGCATCACAATGCAAGGGTTTATTTGTATTATACTGTGTTTTAAAGCTACAGGTGAGATATATACAATCCACACCTCTGCATTTCGCAAATACTCGTAAATATCTTCGACATAAGTAGTACACATTTGAGGGTCTGTGTGGTCTTTGTCTATGTCTGTGTGCTTCGAACAACTTTGTGAATTGGAGCTTTCCCCTGCTTTGCCTTTGAAGGTACGCCTGATGAGCGACCAAGTTAAAGATTGACAAAAAAACAAATTTATCATATAGGCATTGCTACAAGGAGTTTTGAGTTTATGTTTTGAAACTCATACTCTACCTTTTAATGACCGTTGCTCTACTAATTTTGTAGCGGGAGGCTTTTGACATTCCAAATGATTCGAACTATGATCAGTGAGAGGATTCGATTCCGGATGAATTTCGTCTTTAACTGTTTTGGTTGAAGTTCTTGCCTCTTTCTTCTTGTTACACGCCCTCCCTTTAATGCTAGGATTGGGAGCATTAACCTATGCCATCGATATCTTTGAATTAGACTCGTTTTACTGAGGTAAAGGAGAGCTAGAGTCTTGCTAAACAAATTATAAAAATAAACTAAAATCGTGCATAAAAATCTCTACAAAACTAACTTTGCCTTATTCTTGCACTTCAGGCATCAAATCCAGATAAAGGCTTAAATACTTAGAATAAGATTAGGAGGATCACATTTCAGAACCAACCCTGTTTTTTCGCTGTTGACAAGCAATCGGTAGTAGGAGCATGAAGATTTGTGACATCGCCTAAAACTGTGCGCCTTTTAGGCTGAGAACGCTTGCATTGGCAGCGAAATCATCCACTGCAACTCGCTTAGGAGCTCTTTTCCTAGTTTTCTTCTCATCTACTTGTGATTGAATCACAGGAGCAAAATCTTTCGAAATACAGGAAACTCGAGCTCGAGTAATAAAGACACAACTTTCCCGTCCCCCTGACATCTTTAATATCCCCACCAAAAACAAGATCCACTAACAGACAAAGCACTAGCAATCCTTCCTTCTAAACAACATTAACGCATAATCTGTTTCCACGACTTCTTAACTTCTTGACATCAAGAATCTTTTGTCATTCACTGGAACAACAAACTGCCAAAAAATAGTGAAATACTAAAATGAGAACTGTGCAGAGTATCTACAACATAGTTACCAAGTTCGAATTCGAATTCGACATGATATGATAAAAATTCAAATAGAAAATATTTAATTCGAAAAAAAAATCGACACTATACATCTTTAAAACTATCATTTTAAACTCTCCTTTTTTGTAACGAGGATATTTTCAGTGCAATTTTTTCTAAATTTATTTTGAATTTTGAATAACATCCAATAAACTAGATAATATAATAACTTTACAAATACAATTCACCAAAAAAATACTTTAGTCACCACTTCCCTTCAATACTTCTTTATTTCTAAATTTGAATCTAAAATATTTTTCTAATTCCAACACTGATTTATCTAAAATCCTTCATAATAAATATAAACATTTTTAAAAAATATCTAAAATTCCATAAAATCAGCCATTGCAAAATTAACATCTATAACAAATTAACAAATTGTAACAAATTAACAAATTTCTGTATCCAAGCTTCTGTGATCCATAATGAATTAAGCAAAGTCTTTCGGTAGAAATCACATAAGAGAATTTTTTGGCCAACGCGTTTCAAACCAACAAGTGTGGTTCATCATCAGGACCAGATGAAGAGGCAAACCATGGCCTTTTCCATGGCCTGCCCCTTCATCTGGTCCTAATGATAAACCACACTGGTTGCCATGGTCTGCCTCTTCGTCTGGTCCTGATGATGAACCACACTTGTTGGTTCGAAACACGTTGGCCAAAAAATTCTCTTATGTGATTTCTACCGAAAGACTTTGCTTAAATTAATAAACTGTTATGAATTCAGTGTAACAGATTCGTCCTTTTCCTATCTTACTCGCTTTTTAAGCTATGAAAATAATAATGAAGTTCAACCACTTATCCTTAAAAACCGAGTCGAATCTTCCACCATTAACATTCTCTAGTAGTGAATGAACAATCTATTCCGTATAATTAAACCACCAACAACAGATTTTGAGGCATCTCATTTTTCATTTAACCTCTTATCCAACCACTTATCCTTGAAAACCGAATCAAATTTCATCAAATAATACGGTATTCATATCGGCGAATTTTCATATTTTTTTGCTTGATTCTGGCGAATTTGGTAACTATGATCTACATTAGTGACCACAAAAAACAAGGTTTTCTTCAAGAAATAAGGAGTTGTTGTATAAACAAAAAACAAGGTTTTCTTCAAGAATAAGGACTTGTATGAAATCGTGTGAAAACTAAGAAATCCTTGGGAAATTAGCTTCTCAAGGTATTAAAAGAAAAGAAAAATGTTTTCGGTGAAAGTCTTGCAAATATTATTTGAAGGTAATAGATGCAATTGGTGAAATTCCAGGCACAATCCACAGTTTGTCCGGGACAATTCTCTCCAACACTAATCGCAGTATATATTTTTCATTAAACCATAAGGGGCAGCGACTAAATCTTCACATAAACTCTTTGGGCTCCATTGAGCTTTAGTTGTACAATTCGAGAGCAGGGCTTTCACAGTAGTGTGAACTGTTGTGGCTGATTGCTTTTCCCAGTGTTGCAAATAATATTTTCTCCTTCACCATCAATGTTGTTGTAAAAATTATGATTATCATAACACAAGATGCAGTCGTCTAGTTGAATGAATCCATAACTATTGTAGCATCCCTGAGCAAGCTTTGCTTTAGCCGTGAATGCGCACTGTTTGCAGTTAGAAGAATCTAAATCTTCCCTGCTGGTAAACAATACTATTGTTCTTTTTCCCTTCAACAGTAGAAGTACTGAATCCACTGGCATAAACATTCTTCACCATTGAATATAATAATGGTGTCTCATAAACATTTCAAAGTTTGTCCTTGAATTTAAGGTATAACAGAGCAAAAAAAAGTCTGATATATTTGAAATGTTAAGCTCCTTTACGTTTTCCCAACTGCTGCCTACAATTACGGAAGTAAACTGCAATCATTTCCTTAATTTCTAGAAACCAACTGCAGTAATTTCCTTAAATTACGGAAATCAACTACAGTTGATTAATTTCTTGTTGGGAGCTTCTGGAGTGGTCCATTACTCCCTCTGGAGTTCTCTACCATGATCCGTGGAACACTTTACACATAGCCAACAAAAGCTTGATGGAAGCTTGGCTATATATATTTCTATTTGGTCCCCAAGCTCACTAACTCAATCCCCTTCAATGTTACACCATCTAGTTAGAGTGAGCAGAGCTTGGAAGAGCCAAACAAGATCTGGGAACGATTTGTTTAGTTCCTCTTTTGTTTGTTTTCCCCACACCTTCATCTGAATAATTCCATGCATTACAATAGTGACAGGGACGTCGGTTTTGAAGCTCCCGTAACTTTTCCTAAAGTCTTCCATTTGTAAAAAGGGCTGGACGACTCATAATGTTACACCTTCACTGCGATTTATCAAAGGACCTACAACTCATGTGGTGTTGTATTAGCTAAGTCATAGGATTTGTCTAGCCTACATGTGATACGTGGTGTGCCCAAGGCATAGAGCTCATGGGTATTGTGATGTATTAATATTTTAATGCAACTCAGTAGGTGGTATCTGAAGTCACATGCATAAATTTAATTGACTCTTCATCAATTTCCTCAAGCGCTAGGTGAAGGTCTGAGCAGTTTATTTCGGCATCCCGTACAACAGAAAATTGGGAGTGTGAGCAAGCATCAATGGTTGGAGGTATTTCTTCTTGGGTATTAAAGTTTATTGTGATTCTTTTAAGTGTTTATTCCGCATTATAGAATCGTATTTAAGCTTACATGATTTTCTCATCAAAGCTCGCCATCAACCATTTTGCTACATTACAACCATCAACGCGTGGTTCAGTGAACGGACACGTTGTATCTAAGGTTCAGGGGGTCCTTTCAACAACATTAACAGTGGAAGTGATGTCTGCAATTGAAAACCCTGGTAGAAACCCAATTCCAAACACATAATCTTCCATCTACATCGAGTGTGGCTCCTCTTTTGGATGACTATCTAGATAGGTGGCATTTGCCCGTGGGATTTTGGATGTGATCATACCACTATCTCTGCACGACGCTGTGTTATGTTTTCGTGAAAAAATTATAGTTTACAAACACCTCCCTCTAGCCCTTACTTCAAATACATCAATTTAATAGTGGTTAATGCTTATCTCATGTAACACTACCAACTTGAAGCAAATGTCACTTCAAATTATAGAGATTTAATGGTGCTTAATGCTCATCTCATGTAAGTCTACTACTTGAAGCAAGTGTCACTTCAAATTATAGAGATTTAATGGTGCTTAATGCTTATCTCATGTAACTCTACCTACTTGAAGCAAATGTCACTTCAAATTATAAAGTTTCCACTCTATAAGGTTATGCTACATTATACCTCCAAAAAGGATATAAGAAAGTTAAAAAAACACATTTCTTGAACCTCGTGCATTTCTTAAAACTTGTGGATATCTTTGTTTTATATGCATGCCAATCTTCCTGCCATACATTTCACACCTTTTAAGTTTTCTAAAAGCATGAATCTTGAGAAACGTTGATCAAATAAAGGATTAAATATTTGAGGATTTCTGGAGCTGTACCAACAACATGGAAAACCATTATTTCTGGAGATATGGAGATGTACCAACAGTATGGAAAACCGCTATTTCTGGAGATTCGGAGATCTTTGAAAATTTGGTTTGTTTATTATTATGTGCTTTGGAAATTTATTTCTCTAAGGAGTTATCTTTAGTGGAATTTTTTTGTAGATTTCGGTGATGGAATCCGGTTAAATTTTGATTTGCATTATTTAAAATGGTTTTTTAATTGTATATTTGGATTCAGCACCCTGAAAAACCTGGGACGCTTTGATTGTGCAGAAATGAGCTATCAAACTTGCGATTTCAATAAATTGCTGCCGGATTTTGACCGGAAAAACCCACCGGAAAAGCTTCCAAAAAATCTCCTTAAAGACAACTCCTTTCTCTAACAACAATGAAACTTGTTGCCATGAGAAAAAAGCTATCGAGCCTCCACGACACAATATCTGCTAGCTTGCCAAAAGCCCCGCTTACTGTTCAAGGAAAGGACTAGCTACTATGCAGCGTTTATAGTATAAATTGTTTTTAAAAAATATTAAATTTTTATTTGAAGAATAAATCATTTTTAAAAATACAAAATATTTTATATTATTTTTAATATTTTAAATTTATAAATTACTTAGAGTTTAATATAGATAAATGTGTAGGTTGTAGTGATTTTAGTACTAAGTCATATTATAAGTTATTTTAAAAAATAATATACGGGATTTCTCATAGTTGTTTCTTTGGAAACTATTTGATGGAATTGAACGTTGATTTTGTCTACAAGTGGAAATTTACTGTATATATATTAATAAATAATAAATATTTTATATGATGTGTTAATGATGAAGAAGAATTGAATTGGTAAGTTTTTTATTTTAAAATTTAATTATAGAGGTGTAAAGATAGTTTAAATTTTTAAATCTTTTAATTATATTTATAAATGTAAATAATTAACATATATTCAAAGAAATTTAATTGTAAAATTTTAAAATAATTTAAGATTTATTTTAATTTGGATTTATTAGTGAATTTTTTTAAGAGTGAAAAAAGATTAGATTCTCTTATTACTTGATAAATTTGAAATTAAAATGAATCTAAACTACTCTACAATTATATATATATATATATATATATATAAAATTAAATAGCTAAATATTTGCTTCATTATATTTAAATTTGAATTTACAAAAGCTTACAATAAAATATATGTTTTGAATCATTTAATTTTCTCTCTCTCTATATATATATATACCAAATTAAATTATTAGTTTTATAAATGTTTTGATTTTGGTATTTTTTTAAAATAATATTTATTAAAAATTTTATTTTGATTTTGGGTAACAAGAGTATATCTTCTGAATAAAAAGAAATCTCTTAATGATGTAAGGGTAAAACAGAATTGAGTAAAAATGTAAGTTTAATTTAAAAAAAAAATTGTCTTCTAAATATAAAGAAATCTTTTAATGACTTAAAATCCAAAATTTTTATATAAAAATGAAAATTTGATTAATTATTTTTAGATAATACATAAGAATTAAAAAAAAAAATTCTGTTAAATTAACCATAAAATTATAATAAATTTTATCATTCACACACACACACATATAATTAATTAATTAATTTTAACTTTAAATTTTAATAATAATAATTTTTATATTATAAACATGTTGAATCTACATATATAAGTAATTTAGTTTAACTTATACTGAAAATGTAAATAAATCAAAAAAATTATACCAAAAACATATATATATATATATATATATATACCATCCTCTCACGTCTACCTAAGTAACCGTCTAGCCAGGGTAAACATGCGACAAGAGGCCACTATGATATGATTCGACCTCCTTAGTCACATTAAGGAAGTGGAACTGATGGAAACACACCATATAGACATTCAACATCAACATTAGGACCTTCAGAAACCAACCTAACCTTTCTGCCAACTAGCTCTGGGTCCCACTGACATTTTGAACCACTTGACCCATGGACGCTCTCATGCTATAGGCCTTCTAGCGTCCATGAGGCTCTGGGCGCTCTCATGACAAGGCATTCCAGCGTCCAAGGATTATTTTTCTCAGTTATGTGCCAGTGTCCCTGGGATTTAAGCCACATTTTCAGGCACAAATCCTAGGTCACTGCCCAAAATTGAATGACACCTTTAGAACAGTAAGATAACATGAAAATAACAATAGTAATGCATTTTCTTGAATAAGACCTTGACATGACCCCTACTAGCCATGACAGGCATTTCGTCAAACATATCACGAATATGTAATCTATAGGTGTAAATAATAGGTTTGAACATAGGGGTCTCATACTTATCTGAGATTCGCTATGAGGCATTGTTTCCTTGTCACTTTAGTTGCAATTTCATCCATTAGGCCATAGATATATTGTTCATTCATATATAAATAAAAACATGATATAGCCACTGTCATAATACATATTCATAACCAACATAATAACAACAGAAATACCAAGGATACAATAGCCACATAAACCAGTACAATACTCATGAGATAACAAGGAGAAATAACTTCATATTAATTATGCAAAAGCCAACCCAGTATGGGACTACCACGTTCCACCCAATCGTAGAATGGCTGAGCCAAATCTCTCTTTAGTCATTCATCCATGTGTCATATTCCAAGCATGAATGTGGGATCTCATAGAACACATCAATCCAAAACCATCCAAGTCTTTCATAGGTCATCCACCTCAACCCATAAAACAGTGATTCCACCTCATAGTCAGACATCACAAAACCATCATCAAATTGGTCTCTATCCAAGCCTTCCAGGGCTTCCAGAGTGTTTGTTCAATAAAGAATTTCAGGACTAGTAACTCAACCCACAACTTTTACCAAGATTCGAGAGTGATTGTCCAACTAGGGCTTCCAGGACTAGTAATTCAACCCACCTAGGGCTTCCAGGGCATTTGTCCAACCAAGGCTTCCAGGACTAGTAACTCAACCCAAGCTGTTATAAAGGCTCCCAGAGTGTTTTTCCAATTAGGGATTCCAGGACTAATAACTAAATCCAAGCTAAGGAAACATGAGAACCAAGGAAAACAAATCCACAATCACCATGGTTATCCAGGAAATGGAAAGGCTAGGGAATCCACTGTCGATCACGACCATCCTCCATGCCAATGAAAAATCATAACCAACAAATCACATGCATGCGAAAACTAGTGAGTAAAACATACATGCAACTCGGTACCTGCAAGCAAAACCTGTTGTAATTGTTGATCCTGATGTCCTCTTGTGATTTCGTGCTCTTTCTTTGCCTTCTTACTCCAAAACTCCAAGTATGCCACTCCCTCCAAGAGTGCTCCAAGAAAACTCGAAGTGTCCAAGAGTGAGAGAGAGAGAATAGAAGTGAGTGTCAGCAAAACTGAACTGACCAATCTTACACTAACCAAACCTACACTCTGATCCTCAGAATCCTTTTTATCAATGATGCCTCTATTTTTTTCATTTTCCATTATTTTCATAAATAAAATGCCAATTAATGCCTCTTTGCCTTTTCAAAGCCTTTTCCATTGCATTTGCCAAATTCTTAGCCATAATAAACTGAATGAACACCCACTCGAATGTTTTTCCCACCATTCAGCTTGGAATATGTGCCCCATGACCATGGCCTTATATATTTTTACATGATTTTTTAACCAGGGATGTTACAGAACCGTCCCCCTTGGGGGAACATCGTGCTCAGTGTTCAATGACACATATAACCAACAAAACTACTAAAAAGAAAACATACTTTCCATGAAGCTTTATAACATAGCTCATTGTAGTATTTACAATCACCATCTGCTAAAACATGACAAACATACTATTTACTGGAGCTTTATAACACAATTCATTATAGTAGTTACAATAATAACCACATATACACACATATACATTTGCTTCACCTAGCAAATAATCATATTGTCTGTGGAGCTTTATAAATCCAGGTCAATACAATATCTACAATAATACACACATATACACCTATGCACATTTTCTTAACCAACAAATAAAGGATATGATGCATGCATCTGCAACAAGGGAATCCAAAGGCTCACACCTCCGCCCTCAAAGTAATATCTGGATTCACCTCCTTCCTAGGAAGTTTAGAATCCACTGTCAAAGTCAAAGTTGCATCCAATGTCTAGCGCTACAATCCTGCACCACTTTTCCTCTCAAGTAACAGTTACCAACTCATTCCAGGGCGCACTCCCAACGTGCATCTTATTCCATCTAGAAATGCTAATGAGCATAACAAATTCATCCCCGGTCTTCCCTTATTTGCTACACAATCCCTTGGGAAATCTGGTCACCCCCTTTCGTGTAGTCACTTACCTTCCAAGTTATGCTGGCACCCCCATCTCGGGAAGTCCATCCCTTGGAAAGGATTCCTCGCATTGGAAGATATAAAAACCAAGGCATATCCCTGCCTTAAAACCATCATACCGGTCGTAACATGCTCATAGAAATCAATGGAAACTATTGGGTACCAGTGTCCCACAATGGCCCTATTCTTAAAGTTCTTTACCAACATATTGTTGCATGTTCCAATTCCTTTTGTCATTGCTGCTAATTCTTGCAGTCAATTTCAACCCCCCAACCAGGCATTTCATGCATTCCTGTACCCAACACATAATTTCCATTAGATTTAAAATAAATTGAAATAAATTCACATCATACCTCATTGGTACCTCATCAATAAGGTACACTTGCAATCATGTTTACTTCCTATCAAAACAAGTCAAACTAGCATCTTTGAGAAAATCATTGTGTATAAACATATCATATCAGGTTAGCTCAAAACACAACCATCATAGATCAAAATCATGAATCACATGCAATCATCATAAACTAGAATCATAGATCACATGTAATCAACATAGACCAAAATCATAAGTCACATGCATAAGAGAATTGAAATAAAATGTTGATACTTATCCTTTAATCAATCCTTGGCTTCTACCTTTGTCCTTATTCTGTACGCACACTGGATTTGTTGTTAGGTCCCTATAATACTAGTGATTACCCCATTACTATTGTAGTTGTATCCCTTATTAATATTGTTGGGCCCCTATTGTCCCCATATTGTTATTATTGTGCCCCATAAAATCCCTCTATTGTTATTTTTGTGGCTTTATATTATTATTGTTAGGTCGGCTGGGTTATATTGTGACTCCTTAGACTCCTATATATAGAAAGGAGGTTTTGTCATTTGAATCATCTAATAATTGTTCAATTGTGTAACGTAAAGGAGGTTACCCCCTCGAAGAGGCTGAATTCTAAGGCATTCAACTATATTTTCTATCTTTTTGTGAGCTGGTTTCATAACATTTGGTATCAGAGCATTGGATTCAAGGGTTTCGCTGCTCCAAATAGGTCATCATGGAATTTTCGCTATAACTTTTTTTTTGCGACGTTTCAGAAGCTAAAAAAAAACTGTTTGAGACGAAATCGTACTAAACCTCGAGTCCGAATTTCAGAGCTTTTCGCACTATATTTGCGGAGATATGATCTGAGGAAGTTGCTCTTTTTGTAGACTCCTGAATTACATTCCAAACAAGTGACCTGGGGAAAATTGTCATAAATTTCTCTCTGAGCATCGGATTGAAATTTCGTAAGAAGGTACAGAAAGAGGACAGATTGTAGTTTCTTGTATGTATTTTTCAGAGCCAAAGGTCGAAACAGTGACTCATGGCACGTCGTACAAGTTTGCTCTACTGAACTAGTCTATAATCAGGTCACTGTGGGAGATTTGACATAACTTTTCCCTAGAGAATCCAATTTGGATCAGACTGGTGGCATTGAAAAGAGGATGCATAAGGCTATCGTAGATCCCAATTTCAGAACTGGATGATCTGAAGTTATAAAGATACATCAAATTCAATATCAAGCTCCTACAAAGTGAAAAAAGGTGTGTAGTTTATTTTAATTTTTGCATAAGCTTGGTTTGAAAAATTAGTTTGAAGGAATTCAAAGGGCATAGTAAAACATTATTATCAATAATTGATGCCTCGAGAAAAGAAAATGTAAACACTTAGTAAGCAACTTGAAAGCTCTAGCATGACTCATGAATGAGAGGAAGAAATGCAACATGATATATCAAAATTATGAGACCAAGTGCAACAAGTGTCACTTGCACAAAAAGGAACAGAATCTAAGATGGATGGTTTAAAGAAAGATGTAGAAGCTAAGATGGATGGTTTAAGGAAAGGATTAGAATCTAAGATGGATTGTTTAAAGAAAGGCGTAGAAGCTAAGATGAATGACGTGGAAGCTAAGATGGACAATTTGAAGATATATTTGAAGACAGGCATGGAAGATTTGAAGACAGATTTGAAGATAGATTTAACAAAGTTTCTACAAGAAATGCTTACTAATGGTGAAAGGGTAGTAAAGGAAACTCATGATGAGAACAAAAGAAATGTTAATCATGATTTCATAGACTCTAATTTTGGATCGAAAACCCACCATATTCCAAAAATCGATATGAGGAAGTTTGATGGCAAGGATCCCGCAACATGGATATTACAGATGGAGCAATTTTTCGATCTCAATAATGTGAAAAACACACAAAAGGTACGTATTGCAACTTTATATTTGGAACCAAATCAGTTTGTATGGTATCAATGGCTTTTCTCTCGTAAACAAATTATCACTTGGGCAATTTTTACGGTAGAATTGACAGCACATTATGAGGATACAAAAAGCAACATTTTTTTTAGCCAATTGATAAGTCTCAAGCAAAAGGGTTCAATAATGGAGCACATTGGGGAGTTCCAAAAATTGAACATAAAGGTAAAAAATATTCCAGAGGAGCATAAGATTGATGTGTTCATAGGGACTTTAAAGGATAATATCCAACATGATGTTCGCCTTTGGGAACCTTATTCATTAGAGAAGGCATTCAGGTTAGCAAGAAAAATGGAAAGCAAAATTATGGCAATCAGGAAGCATACCACTCACAACTATAAAGATGGAAGTGTTGTTGCCCCTAGTCTTCCACAACCTATAAGGTTGACACCACAACAATTGAAAGAAAAAAGAGCAAAAGGGCTTTGTTACAGTTGTGATAGCAAATACATTAAAGGTCATAAGTGTGCTGAGAAGAAATTATTCTACATAGATTGTGAAGAGGAAGAAGAAAATGAGCAAGAAAGGTCAAAAGAAGAGGATATACTCCAGGAAAAAAGCCTAGAAAAAGAAGAAATGAATCCGACCATATCTTGTAATGCATTGGCTAGAATTACCACTCCTCAAACCATCAAGATAGAAGGACAAATCAATAAGAAAAAGGTAATAGTGTTGATTGATTCAGGAAGTACCCACAATTTTATTCATTGTAAGATAGCAAAAGAATTGAATTTCTTCCTATATCTAGCACCAGAGTGTCAAGTGATGATTGCAAATGGAGGAATGATAAATTGCTCTGGAAAGTGCCATAATATCAAGCTATCCATGGGAGAATATGTATTGACTAGCCCAATGCTTTCCATTCCAATGGGAGGTGCTGATGTTGTACTAGGAGTCCAATGGCTACAATCCTTGGGTACAATAACTTTTAATTTTCAAGAACTTTTCATGAAATTTTCTGCGGAAGGAAAGGAATTTGAATTAAGGGGTATTGATGGGAAATCAGGAAATATAATAAGCTCTAACGGTATGACAAAGCTTCTAAAAAAGTAACAAAGAGGTGTAATTGCACAATTATGTTCGCTAGATGTTTCCACATTGGAATCATCTATTTCTCCAGATCTCCAAAAAGTCTTGGACAATCATTCCAAGGTATTTGAGACTCACAAATGTCTCCCACCTATTCGTGATCATGATCATGCTATTCATCTGATTCCAGGAAGTGTTCCTCCAAACATCAGGCCGTATAGATATCCCTATGCCCAAAAGAGTGAAATTGAATGTATGGTTGCAGAAATGCTAGAGGCTAGTATAATTCAACCTAGTCAAAGTTCTTTCTTTGCTCCAATAGTATTGGTGCACAAGAAGTATGGATCATGGCGCATGTGTTCGGATTATAGGGAGCTCAAAAAGCTCACTATTAAAGATAAGTTTCCCATTCCTGTCATTGATGAATTACTGGATGAATTGCATGGATCAATTTACTTCACCAAGTTGGATCTTCGTTCAGGATATCATCAAATCATAATGAAAACTGAAGACATTCCGAAAATAGCATTTAGAACTCATGAGGGTCATTATGAATTTTTGGTCATGCCTTTTGGCCTTACCAATGCACCTTCTACATTTCAAGGTTTGATGAATTCCATTTTCAAACCCTTCCTTAGAAAATTTGTGTTAGTATTTTTTGATGATATACTAATCTATAGCAAGTCTTGGAAGGATCATGTTGAACATGTTGACAAGGTGCTACAACTATTGGAGGAGAAACAATTATATGCAAAAAGATCCAAATGTTTCTTTGGACTACAAGAGGTGGAATATCTGGGTCATATTGTATCTCATGAAGGAGTTAAGGTAGACCCTAGCAAAACTAAAGCCATTAAAGAATGGAAAATCCCCACATCCATAAAGCATCTGCGAGGATTTCTCGGGTTGACAGGGTATTATCGCAAGTTTGTTAAGGATTATGGGAGAATAGCAGCACCTCTAACAACATTATTGAAGAAATATGCATTTTCATGGACTCTAGAAGCAACAAAGGCCTTCGAACATCTTAAAGAGGCAATGTGCCAAGCACTGGTCTTAGCTACACCAGACTTCACAAAAACCTTTATTGTGGAATGTGATGCTTCAGGAAATGGGATTGGTGTTGTTTTAATGCAAGATGAAAGACCCATTGCTTTTGAAAGTCGTCCAATCAAGGGAAAGTTTTTACACAAAGCTATTTATGAGAAGGAAATGTTGGCAATACTACATGCACTTAAGAAATGGTGACCCTACCTAGTGGGAAGACACTTCAAGGTAAAAACGGATCATGATAGCCTTAAATACTTTTTAGAACAAAGATTAACCTCTGAAGGGAAAAAAAAGTGGGTCACAAAGATGTTGGGTTATGACTTGAAATCATCTATAAAAAAGGGAAGCAAAATGTGGTGGCAGATGCACTCTCAAGAAAGGATGAGGATGTGGAAGCATTGTTGTGCGCCATTTCTATTATCCAACCAGATTGGATAGACGAAGCAAGGGAGGAATGGAAGAATGATGAAGAAGTGTGGGCACTTATTCGAAAGTTACAACAAGATTCCAGTACATATGATACATTTAGCTGACAAAATGATTCGTTATGGTACAAAGATCGCTTATACCTCTGTAATAATTCCCAACTCAAACAAAAGATTCTTATGGAATTTCACACTTCTCCCTTAGGAGGGCACTCAGGATTTTTAAAAACTTACCACAGAGTTAAGAAGGAATTTTTTTGGGATGGCCTTAAATCGGATATTCAAAAGTTTGTGGCGGAATGTTTGGTTTGCCAACAAAATAAAGTGGAAACAATTAAGACCCCAGGTCTATTACAACCTTTATCCATTCCAAGCCAACGTTGGGAGGAGGTTTCAATGGATTTTATCACAGGTTTACCCAAATCTGAGGGAAATGGTGTCATCATGGTGGTAGTTGACAGACTTACCAAGTATGCACACTTCTGTGCATTATCACATCCATTTAAAGCCAGTACAGTTTCTACTGCATTTATGGAAACAATTCAAAAGCTACATGGAAATCCAAAGATTATTGTAAGTGACAGAGATCCCATTTTCACTGGAGATTTTTGGACAAAATTATTTTCTTGTCTTGGTACTCAGTTAGCTCATAGCTCATCTTATCATCCTCAATCTAATGGGCAAACTGAGATAGTAAACAAATGTTTGGAAGGATATCTTCGTTGCTTCGTATCTAATAAACAGACACAATGGGTCAAATGGTTGCCTCTGGCTGAATGGTGGTATAACACTTCCTTCCATACAAAAACAAAATGACCCAATTTATGGCACTTTATGGATATGAGCCACCATCCATCACATCATATTTAAGATAAAATTCTCAGTGGAACATAACATCGAACATCAACAACAAGTCCTACAACTCTTAAAGGATAACCTCACGTTGGCACATAATAGAATGAAACAATAGGCAGATCAACATCGTAGGGATAGAATTTTTGATGTAGGTGATTGGGTATTCCTACAGCTACAACCATATAAACAAATGTCCCTCAAGCAAGCTAAGAAGGATAATAAATTATCACCAAAGTGTTATGGTCCGTACAAGGTGTTTCAAAAGATTAGTACGATGGCATAAAAATTGGAGCTTGCTGCAGCTTCTCGAGTGCACCTAGTTTTCCATGTTTCATGTTTAAAGAAGGTTATAGGCGACAAACTCCCAGTTCAAAAAATATTGCCAAAACTTGACGAGGAAGGAAAAATTATATTGGAACCGGAAGCAGTCACAGAAACAAGAACTCAACAGCTACGAAATCGATCAATTTCGGAGTATCTCATCAAGTGGAAGAACTTATCCGCTGAAGATTCCACATGGGAGGATGAGAATTTTATATAGAAGCATCCATAACTACTCAAGCGTTGAGGACAACACTTTTTTGAAGGAGAGGGGCATGTTAGGTCCCTATAATACTAATGATTACCCCATTACTATTGTATTTGTATTCCTTATTAATATTGTTGTTCCCCTATTGTCCCCATATTATTATTACTGTGCCCCATAGAATCCCTCTATTGTTATTTTTGTGGCTTTATATTATTATTGTTAGGTCGGCTGGGTTATATTGTGACTCCTTAGACTCCTATATATAGAAAGGAGGTTTTGTCATTTGAATCATCCAAGAATTGTTCATTTGTGTAATGTAAAGGAGGTTGCCCCCTCAAAGAGGCTGAATTCTAAGGCGTTCAACTATCTTTTCTACCTTTTTGTGAGCTGGTTTCATAACATTTTTTACCACACTTGATGATCACCTAGTGCCTTATCCTCAACCATGTGCACATATACATAGTGTGCATCACACATATACAACCACACATGACATACAACACCATGCAATACATGCACCTACACCTGGCATACAACACATACACCTACACCCAGTGTACAACACAACACAATACATGCGCCTACACCCGGTGTACACCACCACACAATACATACACCTACATCAAGTGTACAACACAACACAATGCATATGTCTATACCTGATGTACAACCCCACACAATACATATATGTACACAGAGTACAACATAGCAAATACACATGTCACGATACCATGACTACATAATGCACATACATAGTACCGCATGCCCACAACATATGATGTATGACATGCACACAATACCACACGTACACCACACACAATACCATGTGTACAATACACACAATACCGCTTGTACAAAGCACCACTTGCACAATGTGTATACAACACCACATGTACACCACACCATATGTACAATGTGTACACAATACCACGTGTGCACCATACCACATGCACGACATGTACACAACACTACCTGCACGCAACACCATATGTACAACATGTACACAACACCATATGTACAACATGTACACGATACCACATGCTTGCAACACCACTTGTACAATCATGCACACAACACCATATGTACATAGCACTAGATATACAACATGTACATAGCACCCTATGTACACAACAATGCATATCCAACATGCACAAAATACCATATGCACACAACACCGCATATCCAACATGTACATAGCACCATCTATACCTAGCACTGCATATGAAAAATTCACACACCATTATCTATACCACCTTGTACATAACATTGCATAAATAACATGTACACACACTATATATACAGAACACCACACGCGCACAACATCACAGATGCAACATGTACAATATATACAACATATGCACAACAATAGTACCTCACATCCAAAAGCACACTGTCTCTACCAAGAAACCTTGCTTCTAGTGTCTCATCCATGCTTGTCCCAACATGTCGCAAACCACGCTGCTTTCATTTCATTGATGTATCCCTCAACATTGCATGTCATAACATAAAAATATGCATAATAAAAGCATAAAATATCAATTCATATCCACATGATACTGACCTCATATATTTGTCATGACTACTCTTCCCACTTGATTCCCATAAGACCAGGAACCTCGTCATGCCATTCAGCTGTGTAAACAATCATTTCTTCACAAGAACAATCCCTGACAACTTTTTCAAACAGTGACATAGATACATAGATACATACACATATATATAAACATTAGCATAAACAATCATGATCCACGATGACCATGTATAAATAAACATAAA
The DNA here is from genome assembly GCA_031772625.1 of Pinus tabuliformis. Classification (NCBI taxonomy): domain Eukaryota; kingdom Viridiplantae; phylum Streptophyta; class Pinopsida; order Pinales; family Pinaceae; genus Pinus; species Pinus tabuliformis. The sequence continues at coordinate 659,450,342 of CM062810.1, read as the reverse complement.
AATACACTAGTTACCTTCCCTTGTTGTGCCAAACATGTTTCTTGCAACTAAACACATCCACACCATCTCTCAAGGGACTCCAATTCCCTTGATAGATCACATGTAACTAGCGACTAGCTAATATACCCATCAAATACATGTTCGTGAATCTAGGACATATCCACATAATGTCAGACACGATTAAGGTTAAGAAAACTTCTTGTATGCAAAGCATTAATTCGTTTTGCATTAGGGTTTTCAAACATAGCCAAATGAATTCTTTCCTAATTCCTTTCTTCTACCTTTTTACTTTGTTGAAATCAAGGCTTACTATGTGTTTTCACTTCACCCAACTGTTAGTTATATAAACACATCAACTATTACCTTGTCATGCTAATACCAAGCATGTTTCCTACAACTCTTCACACATGTCAACCACACGTTCCAAATATCAAGACAATCATATCTATCAATTTGAAATCAACATTTACCAAGACTAACAATCATGTCATAATCCATAGTCAACTCATAGTCATTAGACATAATGCTACAACTATCACCTACTACACTCAAGTACATATCGACTGTCTCAACACATATGTATTAGTACAATCATCTTAAAACAAGATCATTAGAATATATACCCATATTATGCAATTCATCAAACATTCCACCAACTTGCAAACATACCATGTTAAATAAATAAACTAGATGACACAATAGGCACCAAACACTCAAACACCAAATAGACATCATAATCAAACAATCAAACACCAAATATACAACATAAGCAAGCTCATACCTTAATGTATTTTAGGTGATGCTATCTTTTCTGTACAATCAAACCATATTAGCATGATATAACTTAACAACATATCATTTCAAACATAAATAAGGTCATGATATCCATAACAGTAACTAGCTAACATGTTGATATCATAAACTCATAAACAATTTTCGTTCATGCATAACAACCACATATGAAAAGTCAATCTAGATTAGTACAACACCATATCACAAATATGTTGGCTCGTACCTGAATATCGTAACCATAACCATCTGCGTAGGCTAATCTAGGTTAACACAATACATATAACATCAAAATCTTAAATGCAATAACCCTAATCATTAGGTTACTAGCATATAACAACAAAAAGTTAAACTATAACATACTCAACAACAACATATAACATAACCATCAAGTTATCTAACATAAAACAATAGTAGCAATGCGTACAACCACATGTTACTATCATTCATGACTATTTGACACATGTGCATATGACTACACTAATCAACTAGCATTTATCATGCATGTAACCATAACATCAATAGAGTGAAAAGCATACATGTAACCATAATGCATATTAAAATACTTAACCTACATACCCGCATGCCCAACATACAAACCTGTAGGATGACATGCTCTTGCCTCGAGGTCCAATGTTGCAACTTCACTTTGATGAGCTGCATCTCCTGCTCTATCTCAGTTAACACATTAGCATCATAACATACCAATATCATCATGATGACCTAATTGTATACAATGACATCACAATGCATAGATGAGCTACGATACATGAATAACCACAACCATGACAATGCATGCATATGGACACTGACACGCATAACAATGCATATACACCCATACACTCATGAAAACACATACCACAACAACACCATCAACCTTCACATGGCGACATCATTACAACCATGATCAACACCATATAAATGTAACAAGCACATGGTCTTACAACAAGAGAAACACATTTTAAACCGACATGAATGCATGACCAACACATAGCCCATCAAGTTCGAGAGGTGAACCATGCTCTGATACCACTTTGTAACACCCTCCTCCTACATCTACCCAAGCGACAGGAAAGTCGGGGTAAACATGCGACGAGAGGCCATTGTGATATGATTCGACTTCCTAAGTCACATTAAGGAAGTGGAACCGATGGAAACACAACATATGAACATTCAACATCAACATTAGGACCCTCAGAAACCAACCCAACCTTTCTGCCAGCTAGCACCTAGGCCCCACTAAGATTTTGAACCACTTGACCCCTAATCATCCAAGAGGCTTTGGACACTCTCATGAGAAGGCATGCCAATGTCCAGGGACTATTTTGCTCAGTTCTATGTCAATGTCCCCAGGATTTAAGCCACAATTTTAGGCCCAAATCCAAGGTCACTACCCACAATTGAATGACACCTTCAGGACAGTAAGATAACATGGAAATAAAATTACTAATGCAATTAATTGAATAAGACCTTGAGTGGACCCCTACTAGCCATGACAGGAATTTTGTCAAACATATTACGAACATGTAATCTATAGGTGTAAATAACATGTCTGAGCATATGGGTCTCATACTTATCTGAGATTTTTTATGAGACATTGTTTCTTTGTCACTTTAGCTGCAATTTCATCCATCAGACCATAGATACATTGTTCATTCATATAAAAGTAAAAACATGATGGGATCCATACATAACCACTTTCATAATACATATTCATAACCAACATAATAACAATAGAAATACCAACTATACAATAGCCATATAATCCACATATAAACCAGTACAATACTCATGAGATAAAAAGGAGAAATAACCTCATGTTAATGATGAAAAATCCAACCCAGGATGATACTACCACATTCCACCTTCCCATAGAATGGATGAGCCAAATATCTCTTCATCCATTCACCCCCGTTCCATATTCCAAGCATGAATGTGGGATCCACGTCAACCCGTCAAACAATGATTCCACCTCACAGTCATACATCACAAAACCATCATTTGATTGGTCTTTATCCAAGCCTTCTAGGGGTTCTAGAGCATTTGTTCAACCAAGGCTTCCAGGACTAGTAACTCAACCCACAACTTTTATCGGGATTCCAAAGTGTTTGTACAACCAAGGCTTCCAGGACTAGTGATCAATATTTAGCTCAAAAATCAAAATGCTTAGAATTTCTCAAAAACTAAACGACCGGGCCCGTCTCGATGATACGATCCCAATGCAAATCGTTTCACTCAAAACGAAGTTCGTATGAGAAAGATATCTTGTTTTGTCTGCTTGACCAAACAAACGAATTTTGCAAAAAATAGTACAGTCACTGCACAGTCATCTGTCTGTACTATTGATGTGGTAGGTGACTGTGTAGGTCAAAGGATTATTCAACGGCTAGTGAGGTCATGCCAAGTGGTGCACTTCCGTTGGTTTATAGTTTGATGATTTGGATTGATTTCATTGGTTGGAGGAGGACCAATGAGAAAGAGACATGTGGAAAGCCCAGAGGCCACCACGTATCCCTCCCCAATTACCCATAATCCTCGGCGCGCAATGGAAAATTTTTATGGCATATTGGCGGAGTCGAACTCGCGACCTCATGTGCACAAATCCAACGTCTTACCTTTATTCTGCACCATTGTCACTTAACATACAATGGTTACAATACGTATTTGAAGAGTTTAACTGTAGCGGTTGGGGGAGGAGAGGGCCAACCCCCTCCCATGTGACCACTACCATGACATTGGAGGCTGACGATTAGCACTAACCACACACTTAGCGCTAACTGTAGATTAGTGCTAATTAATACATGTTTATCCATAATTAATGACATAGTTAAGTTGGAAAATATTTTGGCGGTCTGATAAATTCGGGATTTTCTCCAAAATTGACAGGATTAACTAGATTTCTGCAGTTTTGGTGGAGTTTTCCTAGGGGAAACTAAAGAGGCCATAAATTTTGAAGTTTTCGACCAATTTTGGCTTAGAAAAAGTCATTCCTAGATGATTTTGATGTTCTGAGAATATTGAAGCAAGTTTCAGGAGTAGTAGAGAATTTTAAACAACATTTTTTTCCATTTTGATCTAATGCAAAGGCCCAAGCCATGGAAGCTGGACCAAGGAGATGTAGCCCAGGAGGGGGGAACTCCTTCATCAAAAATCTATGTTAAGTGTTCATTTTTATGGTTAGCTGTATATTTGTTTATTGTTGTTTAACACTTCATTTCCATGCTATTTTTCTCATGAATTTGACATAAAACTTGACAAATTTACCTATTACATTCACAAACACCATAAAGGAAACCCATCCACATAAAGAAAATGATGAGAAATTGTCTTTTGATTCTAAATTTGGAATTAGCATAGCAAAACTAACATTCAACAATAGATCAAGATGGTATCAGAGCAAAGGTTATTTGCATGACGGCTTGAGTTTTGTGCAAGTAGGGTTTTTAATGGTTGAAAAATTGTGATTCTTACAAGGTTAAAGTTGTAGAGAGGAGAAGGGAAACTATTGGTTTCAAATCCTGAGGTAATGCCCAGAAGGAGGAGAGCCACAAGGCCACATTATCCACCAAAAGATTCAACACCATCTGCACTTGAAGCACCTCAAGTTTTACCTTAAGTTGAGATTGAGGAGGTACAAGCAGTACCAGAAGCTTAGCTTGAATCCGAAGCCATCATGTCTGGATCAAGAGAGACTGAAGGTCTTTCAGAAGAGAAAGCATAAAATAAATATTTCTATGATTTAACTGACATGGTTAGCGTCCTCTATGAAGAGAGGAATACTAAAATGGTTGGAGAGAGTTCTAAGTCCCCACATGGAGAGGGAAGCTCAGAAGATAAAAAATATGAAAAGAAGGATTCAAAGGGTAATGGAGGAAAGCCTCCTCCATCTCCACCATATTCATCATCACAAACAACATCATCTACCACTTCCACCACAAAAATTGTCCATACTCATTCAAAAACCCCAAAAAGAAAAAACTCCCTTACTCAAATTGGACATTAAGTTTGAAATTCCCATATACAATGGTGAGGTAAATGTAGAGAAGCCAGACAATTGGATTCGACAATTGGGGGTTTATTTTAGAATTCAAAACCTTCGTGAAGATGACATAAATATCCACTTGGCTTCATTAAGCCTAGAAGGAGCAGCATTAGTTCGGTGGGAAGCAAAGACAGGAGAGGAAATGCAAAATCATGGTAAGATATCCATTTCTTATGTTGAATTTGTTTCTTCAATTAAAAGAAAGTTTTATCCTTTAGCCTACACATAAACAACCATTACGAGTTGGAAAATTTTAGGCAACTCAAGGGCCAAATAGTTCAAGACTATACCCAAGAGTTTAGGAAAAGGGCTTTGTTGTTAGGAGTAAACTTGAATTCCCAAGATACTTTCTTGAAATATATTGCGGGTTTACATTCCTACTTAAAACACATTATACTTATGTTCAATCCAAGCAATTTAGATGAGGTATGTGTGCAAGCCATGCACCTTGAAGTGAGAGGAAAGAACATTCAAGAAGAGGGTAGTAAGAAGAAGCCATTCAAGGGTAAGGAGAAAGAGAATGGTGGAAAATGGAAAGGAAAGAAGAATGCAAGTGTAAATAAAGAAGGGGAGAAAACTATATGAAAACATTGTTCCAAAGTGGGGCATGATGAAACCCACTGTTGGAAACTACATCCCGAACTAAGGCCTAAGAAACCAAACAATAAGGGGAAACAAAAGACGACTGCTACCACACAACATGATCTTGGATCCGATTCTGGAGATGAGACCAAGATTTCAGCCATGGTCACAAAGGGAAAAGAAGCTATAGCATTCTAGTATTCTAGTATTCCTCTATTCATTACTCCAAATGAAGAATCAAGGATAGAATTGTTCCATGCAAGGGTAATATCAAATCATACAAAGATTGATGTATTATTTGATAGTGGGTCACAATCGAACTTAATTTCAGAAGACTTGGTAAAAAATCTTAACCTTGAAACTGTACCTCATCACAAGCCATACCCTTTGGGTTGGATAGTCAATAATGCAAATTTACAGGTGACAAGGAAATACTTATTCAGGTTTTCCATTACTAAAAAATTCATTGATGAAGTTGAGTTAGATGTATTTCAACTTGACATTCCAGGAATAATTTTGGGAAGCCCATATTTGTATGATAGGAAAGCAGTATTTTATCGCCATGAGAACAAATATCTATTTCTAAAAAATGGAGTGGAGTCTATTGTGAGATCCCATCACAAAAAGTTAAACATTTCTTTGTTTAATTTAGGGAAGATGAAGAGACTAGTAAATGCAAGTAAAAATTTTGTGCTTCTCATGATCAAGAAAAATAATGATATAGATTATGAATCTTTTGAAGGTTGTGATGACAAGTTAAAATTTGATTTGTTTGATGTGGTAAGAAAGCATGGAAAGATGTTTTAGGAACCAAAGGGGTTACCTCCCAAGAGGGGAATTCAGCATGATATATAGTTGCAGCAAGATGTTCCATTTCCAAACATTGGCATGTATCACATGTCGATCGTGGAGAGTATGGAAATAAAAAATAAAATTCAATAATTGTTGAACAAAGGTATCATATGCCCATCTACTTCGCCATGTGGTTCATCAATTGTTTTGGTGCCAAAGGAGGACGGGACTTGGTGCATGTGTGTGGATTTTCATGCACTAAATAAAATAACGGTAGAGAATCGTTATCCACTCCCAAGAATTGATGATTTTCTTGATCAATTGAGGTATGGAAAGTATTTCACTAAGTTAGACTTACGAAGTGGTTATCATCAAGTTAGAATGGTTGAAGAGGTCATTTGGAAAACCAAATTTAAAACTAAACAAGGATTGTTTGAGTGGCTTGTTATGCCTTTCGGTCTTACAAATTCTCCAGCTACTTTCATGAGAGTTATGAATGATGTATTGAGACCACTTCTAGATGATTTTTTCATTGTTTACTTAGATGATATTCTCATATTCAACAAATCCAGAGATGAACATGTAATGCATGTGAAAAAAGTACTTGATGTCTTGAGAAAAGAACAATTATTTTTAAATATGTCAAAGTGTGAATTTGGCAAGACTTCTTTAGTGTATTTGGGACACATTGTTGGAGGAGGTCAGCTGAAAATAGACCCATCTAATGTTGAGGTCATTGTGAATTGGCCCAATCCCAATACAGTTACAGAGGTAAGAAGCCTTCTAGGAGCATCACAATATTGGAGGAAATTTATTACTAATTTATCTTCCATTGCAGCTCTACTACATGCATTGACTAGTGTCAAGAAAGTCTTCCATTGGGGAGATGTATAACAAAAAGCTTTTGATGCTTTAAAATAAAAGATCAGTTCAACACCGATATTGGCTCTTCTAGATCTTAAACAACCATTTGAGATTCAAACGGATGCTAGTGATTACACCATGGGAGTAGTTCTTATGCAACATGGTAAGCCCATTTCATTTCATTCTGAAACTTTTAATGGTGTTGTGATTAACTATCCCACTTATGACAAAGAAATTTACACATTGGTAAAAAGTGTTAAAAAATGAAAACACTACTTGATGGGGAAGGAGACCATTATCCACACCAACCTTCAACAATTGCAGTTCTTACAGTCACAGTCAAAATTGAAGCAATCACGACACTTCAGATGGATGGGTTTTCTACAACAGTTTCATTTGGTTATCAAATAAAAAAAGGGAATCTACAATAAGGTCGCTGATATGCTTTCTAGGCCTATTGTAAATTCATCTATTATACTTAAGCACAATTATGTTTTACATGAAAGTTACATTGAGCAATATGCATATGATAATGAATTTCAAGATGTGTATGCAAGTTGAGGCAAGGAAACCAAATTGAAGAGTTAGATTACCATGTACGTAATAGTTTGTTGTATCACTTGGGCAAGTTATGTATTCCACAGGGAGAAAGAAACATTATCATAAGGGAGGTGCATACTTCATTGATTGCTAGACATTTTGGTGTAGCCAAAACAGTAGTGAATCTCCAAAGGTATTGTTGTTGGCCACGCATGTTTGATAATGTATCTCATTTCATTAGAGGATGTTCTTTGTGTGCAATAATTGAGCCTAACAATAGGAAACTAGGATTGTACACTCCACTTCCGGTACCTTCACATCCATGGGAGAGTATCTCAATGGATTTTGTAGGAGGTCTTCCATTATCAAGGAAAGGTCATGATTACTTGTATGTAGTTGTAGACAGGTTCAACAAAATGTGTATCTTAACGCCATGTAAAAAGAAAATTACAGCTGAACAAACAACTCATCTTTTCTTTCAAAATATTTGGGTTCATTTTGGTCTTCCTACTTCCATTGTAAGTGATCAATATTCTCGATTTTTTGGAAATTTTTGGTCAAATTTGTGGGACATGATGGACCCTAAGTTGAAGAAGAGTACAACCTTTCATCTGCAAACAAATGGACAAACCAAGGTGGTCAACAGGATAGTCATTCATCTTCTTAGAGGATATTCCAACAAACATCCCAAGTTGTGGGATGAACAATTGCATTACATACAACATGGCAAAGCATTCTTCCACAAACACATCGCCATTTGAGGCATGTTTTAGGTACTTGTCAAGATCGCCATTAGACTTCATATTTGATAAAGATGTCGCTCTTGATGGTCATAGCGACATCGATAAGGCAAGGAAGTTCATTGAGTAAATTCATTTGATACATCACATAGTGTAAGAATAGCTTGAAAAGAGTCAAATAAGCTACAAGGCAAGGCATGACAAACACCATGTCGATCATAAATTTCATGTTGGAGACAAAGTTTGGTTATATATTAGCAAAGGGAGATTTCAAGGGGAAGGTAAAAATCTAAAGCCAATCCATTATGGTCCTTTTAAAATTCTGGAAAATATTGGTAACAATGTATTTAAGCTAGATTGGCCTCCTTATATGCAAATATACTTTGTTGTTAATGTTGAGAATTTGAGATTGTTTGAGCCTCCTTTGATTGATGATCAAGGAGAGCATGTTCAACTACCATCAATATATTATTTCTTTCTAGAATATCTTGATAAACTTCAACAAGATCTCATACTTGACAGAAGAACTGGAACTTCAAAGAGAGGGAATGTCAAATACCTTCGAGTGTGACGCAAGGGACAAAATCCTTCTAAGGCCAAATCGACGCAGATTGAGAAGGTTAGGGAGTTTTACCCTCACCTGTTGAACAATTGATAGTATCTTTTGGGTTCCAAAAGGCTTCCTGTGGGGAGGAATGATTAGGTGATCAGTATTTAGCTCAAAACTCAAAGTGCTCATAATCGCTCAAACACTGAATGACTACATTCATCTCGGTGATATGATCCCAACGCAACTCGTTTCACTCAAAACGAAGTTTGTATGAGAAAGATATCATGTTTTGTCTGCTTTACCAAACTGAAGAATTTTGAAAAAAATGTACAATCATTGCATAGTCAGGAGTTCGTACTGCTAACATGGTAGGTGACTGTGCAGGTTAAAGGATTGATCAACGGACAGTGAGGTCACACTAAGTGGCACATTTCGGTTGGTCTATAGTTTGATGAGTTGGATTGATTTCATTGGTTGGAGGAGGACTAATGAGAAGGAGACATGTGGCAAGCCTCGAGGCTGCCACGTGTCCCTCCCCAATGGCCCATAATCATCGACACGCATGGAAATTTTTTATGGTCAGTTGGTAGAGTAGAACCCGTGACCTCGCCCACACAAATCCAACGTCTTACGATTATACCGCACCATTGTCACTTAACATACAACGGTTGCAATATGCATTTGAAGAGTTTAACCGTAGCAGTTGGGGGAGGAGAGGACCAGCCCCCTCCCATGTGACCACTACCACAAAACTGGAGGCTAACGGTTAGCACTAACCGCGCACTTAGCGCTAACTGCATATTAGTGCTAATTAATACATGTTTATACATAATTAATGGCGCAGTTAAGTTGGCAGATATTTTGGCGGTTTGATAAATTCAGGATTTTCTCCAAAATTGGCGGGATTAATTGGAGTTCTCCAGTTTTTGTGGAGTTTTCCTAGGGGAACTGAAGAGGCCATAACTTTTGCAATTTTCGACTAATTTTCACTGAGAAAAAGTCATTCCTAGATGATTTTGTTGTTCTGAGCACATTGAAACAGGTTTCAGGAGTAGTAGAGCTTTGTAAACAACACTTTTTTCCATTTTGAGCTAATACAGAGGCCCAATCCATGGAAGCTGGACTAAGAAGATGTAACCTAGGAGGAGTGAACTCCTTCATCAAAACACTATTTTAATTGTTCATTTTGATGGTTTGATTTATATTTGTTTGTTGTTGTTCAACTCTTCATTTACATGCTATTTTGCTCATGAATTTGACATAAAACTTGACAAATTTCCCTGTTACATTCACAAACACCATAAAGGAAACCTATGTACATAAAGAAAATGATGAGCAATTGTTTTTTAATTCTGAAGCTGAAATTAGCACAACAAAACTAACATTCAACAATAGATCAACTAGTAACTCAACCTACCAAGGGCTTCTGAAGCGTTTGTGTGACCAAGGCTTCCAGGACTAGTAACTCAACCCAAGCTATTACAGGGCTTCTAGAGCGGTTTTCCTACTAGGGACTCCAGGACCAATAACTCAACGTAAGCTAAGGAAACATGAGAACCAACCAAAACAACCAAGGAAAACAAATCCACAATCACCATGACTATCTAAGAAATGGCAAGGCTAGGCAATCCACTATCAATCCCAACCATCCTCCATGCCAATGAAAGATCATAACGAACAAACCACATGCATATGCCATGCAAGCCAAAACGACTGAGGAAAAAATACATGCAACTCGATACCTGCAACCAAAACCCATTGTAGGTGTTGATCTCGATATCCTCTTGCGCTTTTCTAGTCTTTCTTTTCCTTCTTGGTCCAAAACTCCAAGTATGCCACTCTCTCCAAGAGTGCTCCAAGAAAACTCTAAGTGTCCAAGAGTGAGAGAGAGAGAATAGAAGTGAGTGCCACCAAAACTGAATTGACCAAGCTTACACTGACCAAGCCTACAATCTGATCCTCATAAGCCTTTTTTATCAACGAGGCCTCTATTTTCTTCATTTTCCATTATTTTCCTTCAATTTCCTCTTCACATGCAGCTTGTGACCTTTCACCTTCATTTTCTCCTAATTTTCATTATTTTTCATAAATAAAATGCCAATTAATGCCTCTTTTCCTTTCCAAAGTCTTTGCCATTGCCTTTGCCAAATTCCTTATCCATAATAATTGAATGAACACCCACTAGGATGTTTTCCCCACTATTAAGCTTGGAATACGTGTCCCATGACCATGGCCTTATATATTTTTACATGAGTTTTTAAATGTATGTAATAATATTAAAAATTAAAATATTATTCATATTAAAGAGAATTATTGAAATGGGGTGAGGAGGGAGGGATTTCATCTAGCAAGTGGTGAGATGTCATCGCGTCACTTAATAAGTGAGGCAGATGTGCCCCCTCCCATCATCATAATGATAAGAGGTGTAGAGGTTAAGGTTGGGTAGTTAATGAGAATAATGGTTGGAAGCTTAATGTAGCAGTTGTTCCCTAACTCTAAATTGATGTTCATACGTAATGGGGGACGTTCGGCTACAAGCTATCTCCTCACTATCTTCGTGATAGGATTAATTAGTTATATAGAAATCTTAGTATTTTCCCTCACCAACAACTAAAAGGAAGCTCTACAATCTCAATGTGAGGTTCCCTTTCCTACTTCAAAGTAAGGCATTCTCTTGCTTTGTGGGCACTTAACAGTTACCCCTAGTGGGAGTGGCTTAATTGCATGTGTCTATTACCACTAGTGTGGTGTTGAGGGGACCTTGGAATTCCACTAAAGCTATTTTTTTACCATAGGGGCTTCACTGGGGAAGAAATACCATACCATGTGCATTCATATTGGGGGATATATATTGAGGAAAAAATGACATAATATATTGAACATATAATAGGGGGTAAAGGGTTTTTATATGCTGTGTTTAAAAAATAGAGCTCGAAGTTAATGAAAAAATATAAAGGGGTATAAAAATGTTAATTAAAGATGGGTACCTAAATTATATAGTGAAAGTAGGATTTTTTAAATTGGGAAGGTGTATTGGGTTCGTATTGGTAGGGGGTTAAATAATGTGATTTTTAGAGTTATTTTCCAATATGTAGTCAAATTAAGGGTATTATTTAGTATTCTACAAACGAATGTGTTATGTCAAAGGTTAATTGAGTGAATCCCCCAATGGTTTGCAAGAGACAATGGTTCATCAGAGGCCTTGTCATCGACAAGGTGGAGAAGAAAGGGGTTCATCGGGTGGTTCTAGAGCCCGAGTGTAGCCTATATCCTCAGTTCATCTCTCTCAAATGAACACAATTTTTCGGAAGTCAAGGAGTAACTAGAAGAGTTAGAAGAGAAGGCCATAGGTGAACAATGTTGTTTATTTGATTCAAAGATGATAGTAGCAGTAGTGGATTGGGTGTTATACATGAGAAACACCCATGGATGGTAGAATCGATACATTCATACCATAGAATTATATTGGAAAATAAAGTTCATGCTTGGCCAGGTGCTCATGGATGGCAATAACACTAAAAATGAGATTATGTTGGTTATTGATGATGTGGTGCTTTAGTTGCAGGGGATGAACAAGATAATTAAGAGAATTGACCATAGTCTAGCAACAATGTAAACTTTGAAACGGGAACTGATATTGTTACCCGTTTCATAGAGATAGCAAAAAAGTGACCTAATTTTGAAAATGGGTGATGCAGAACACACATGTTTTTTTAGAGCATAGTTTTTGACACTTTAATTTTTTTTATGTACATTACGTTTTAGAATGGTAGTGATTTTCATGCTGATTTAAAAAAGTGGGTATTCTGCATCAGACCCTTTTTTTAAAAGACCTATTTTTTGACTTTAAATTTTCTAATGTATGAAATGTAAATAATTATTTTGTAAATTTAATAATTTTTGAAGTGGTCATTTTCTTCATATTTTCTTGTTTTTTATTTTAATTTTAATTTTTTTGTAGTAAGGTTTTTATTGTTTTGCATTTTTTAATGAGCAGGTCGATATTTTGAATTTTCGGTATTCTGCATATTTATACATCCTTAATTAATTTTTCAATCCACATGAAATAATTGTTTCTAAAAAACAATATTTTTTAACAATGGACATAAAAATAACCATTTTTAACATAAATATAACTAAAAAACTACACGTTTTGATAATTTATGTCAAAATCACAATTTTTATACGAAAATTTTAACTAAAAATTGTTAAATTATAGTTTTTTTAATGAATTTCATGTCAAACAAAAATAATAATAATCATTTTCTTTTAAATAATGATTAACTTAAAAATTAATGCGAAAATCACATATTACAAATATTGAACGCATAACAACCTTAATTGAGTGTTTATTTTTCTCATAAAATGTCAAAGTCAAAACATTGCAAAGCTTGATTTCCAAGCATAACTTAAATTTAATTAACAATGTCAAGTAATCCAAACTCTTCGTCCTCTAGAGTTTCATCATTGTCTTCTTCCACAATATTTTCTGCTTCCTTTTTCTCATTTTCCTCTTCTAATGGATCTTTAATGTCTGCGAATCTCCCAATGTATATCTTTTCAAACATTCCATGTAATGGTGTTTGGGGTTCCTTTGCCTTTTTTTCCACACGTGATTCATTAAAGTCCCCTTTCTTCAACCCAATTTCTTACATTGCATCTGGAAGAAATTGAAGAGAATTAATTCTTTGCTAAATGAAATTTCACTATATTGGATCTTTTTCGATTGCAATGAAATTTCTTCCTTTTTGAAGGCAACATGCTAGTGTTGTACCTAATTATCAATAAATGTTAACTATCTCTCATTTTGCTTCTTTATCTTCATATGTTATTTTTTTCACAACAGCATCATAAGTCAGTGTTTGGCTATGAATCTTTCCGTCCACCCGATTAAAAATTATAGACATATGGCTATCATTTTTTGCCCAACTATCAATATGAATAAACTCACAATCATTTATAAATTATTGATCTTCATGGTTAAGAAGATTTGACTTTTGCCTGTAATATGAAATAGTAAAAGTTCAATTAACTTGTACATAAATGAATTTTTCAACATTAATCAAATATATATTTTAAACGTCTTACCATGTAAGCTGCATCCTTGAATTTGTTTTCCCCTTAAAGCTTGACAATATCATTGCTAATTGTGTGTCTGAATGAAATGCCACAAATCTCCATAATGGTGATGACGTGACTTCTACAAATCCCACAACCACTTTACTAAGAGTTTGATAAGTATAAGGGTCACTATCATAGTCAATGTTTGGAATATTGAAACCATGGGGAATATTTGCAATAACTAGGGCATAATCCCTTTTAGGTATGAGTTTAGCAATGTCTTCACAGTCGCCTTGTATTACTTGATATTGAATAGTGTCTAGCCCATCCAAATAAAATGATCAATAGTTCGATCAAGTTCAACATTCTTAATACGTTTCTTCCTCAGTCTTTCGATCTTTATTTTTTCAATAAAGGTTTTGAAACTATCTGGTGCTCCATTATCATCCTTTCTCATCTTTGATAAAATAAACAAATATATGTGTAAGTTATAAATTAAAAATAGTACACAGATGAACAAAAATGAATGTATAAATCAAGATACCTTTTTAAATGCAAGATAAACAACTTTTAATGTTGATGTAGAACTTGAATCTAGATAGTTGCATACAACATCATCCCAACTATCTTCATTCAACAATCTAACCATTTGTTCTTGAATTTTCATGTAAACTTTGTGACTGCATAGATAAAGTAACAAAAAGTTAATATAATGATATGTATAACAAATACTACCAAGAACAACATGTTTTATTTAAAAGATAATTATAATCTAGAAATAAATAAAAATAATTCAACAAACTTACTTTTGAAATTCTTCAGACATTTCCTCCAATGATAATTCCCCTGACCTCACATGAGATAATATTTTTTTGATAATTTTTTCATCTTTCACTCCTTGCATCGCCCTCCAAGGTGTGATAGTCATATCGTCTGGAAGCTGCTTCATTTCAGGAGCTGATTTACTGTTGCTACATATCAATGGCTTAGACTTTTTGACCCTCTGGTTTTTAATGCCAATGTCTTCCCACATGCTAAAAATCTCATCAATCAACTTCCAAACATCTCCAGTTCTAAATGCCAATTGGAAAATGTTATCAATACCTCTGAATAAATCACTATTTTTGTTGCCCTTTCCACCTTTTGAATTGGTTTTCTCTTCAATTTGATAGCCTATTTCCATACAACATTCCTTTCGGAAATCTGTAGTAACATTTATCCTATCCCCACCACATTTTTCTTGAAATTCACTATGAATAAATCTAACCCTTTGGATGAAAGTCATAGACATCCTATATTCATTATCTGAATTATGATCCCATGCCACTAACTTTGCTTATGTATCTGATAAACCAGCATAAATGATACATTTCATTGTTTCAAAACGTGGGTTATTAGGATATTCGTCCATCAATTGTCTTTAAGCTTCTACAGAATGGTTCCCCCCAAGCACATAATAATTGTATTCAAAACATTTTGACTTATCAAATGCTTCTTTGTTGGGAAGTTGAAGTGGATCAACAAGAAGCACATAACTAACCACATGAGCATATGGATTGTACCTCATCATTGTCTTCAAGTTGTGAACATGCAGATGATG
Organism: Pinus tabuliformis; assembly: GCA_031772625.1. NCBI lineage: Eukaryota > Viridiplantae > Streptophyta > Pinopsida > Pinales > Pinaceae > Pinus > Pinus tabuliformis. The sequence goes on along the minus strand of CM062810.1, from coordinate 659,434,782 downwards.
TGGCGTTCTGACTTGATATTGACATGGTCCTTCACTTGCCTTATAGGTTTGTCTAACATTAAGTTGAAATGTACGACCACCATCAATCAAGTTTCTCTTTATCAAATTCTGTCGAATGGCATTTTGTTTTGTTTTGATAATTCCATCCTCTAAATCAGCTCCTGGTGTAATGATTTCTTTGCTTTCTTTTGAAGTTTCACTAGGTTCTTGACTGTTGGTAATGACTACTTCAAAATCTTCAACTTTACTTTTCTTCGTCATAACATTCTCAACATATTTATTCTTGGGTATTATTATTTTTGGTCTTTTACGGCTCTTCTCAGTTCCAATGTCATCTTCAGTAATGGCAACATATGCTTCACTGTCAGTTTCAACTTCATCGTCCTCAAAAGTAACTTGTTTACCCTTGCTAGATTTATCCACCAGAGGCCTTTTTTTTTCTGATTCTTTGGATGTAGTTTTGTAGCATCATCATTTACTACATTTTGCATGTTTTCCATATCTTCTTCTGACACGGAGTAAAAACTGTTGACAGCTTTCATGATATCATGCTCTATGAAATGAATGCCTCCCAACCTAATTGAACAACTTTCAACAAAATTCTGCCAAACAAAATATCATATGTCAATAAAAACAAAGTTAAACAAATATAGCGAGACACTATCAAGAACGCAAAATACAAATATAAATAAACATTCTTACGATGTTTTGTGTCATCTCGTTTACGATTTGTTTACACAACTTTGTAGATACCTCTTTCGTGTCATACAATGAATATGATAGTCGGTATTTAATCCATTCATGTGACTTGGGAGCTTTTCTAAGTATGTAAACAACTTCAGTGTCCGGTACCGAACACATATCTATGACTCTTCCCATCACCTCATAAATTCCATTATCATTCGGTATATCAATATATAGATATATATTCACATTTTTTCTTTCTCTTTCTTTCACATACCAGATTCTTGATGGAAATTTCACCTCTTTTGAATTTTTCCAGTTTGAAATCATCTTCTTATCATTTAAGGCACTTGAAAGATTTGTAGCCATGAGCTCAAGTGGAGTTCATTCACCAATGTTTTTTGAAGATGCACCTTTAAGAGTCTTTGGTCCAGAAAGATTCATAGAAATCTTCTTTGATGCCATTTTCCTAAAAAATAGAAACACATAAATCAGTAAATAACAAAAACATATTAACTTAAATTAACAACGAAAATATATCATAAATTTTTTATTTGTATAATCAGAATCGCCCAGCCACCCCTGACGGGCGGGCGGGCGGGTCGGCGCAGGGCGGGTGGGTGGGCAGGTGGGAGGGCGGGTGAGGGACGGCTGGGCGAGGTGGGCAGCTGGGCGGGTGAGGGTAAGAGCGGTCGGCGGGGGTGGGCAAGCGGTTGAGGGAGGGCGGGCTGAGCGGGTGAGGGCGGTAGGTGGGGGCGGGTGGGTGCGGGTGGGTGGGGTAAGTGGGTGAGGGTGGCCAGGTGAGGGCGGTTGGGGCAAGCGGGCCGGGCCGGGCGAGGGTGGGCTTGGGCAGGGCGAGGGCAGGGCGGGTGGGGCGACGGAGGGCGGGCGCGGGCGGGCGGGGTGGGCCGGGAGAAGGCGGGCAGGCGTGGGCTGGTGGCTGGGCAGGGCGAGCCGGGTGAGGTGGGGCGGGTCGGGCGGGTGAGGGCGGGCCAGGGGAAGGCAGGCGGGCGAGGGAAGCTGGGTGGGTAGGGTGGGCCGGGTGAGGGTGGGTGAGGGCGCGGTGGGTCGGGCAGACAAGGGCGAGGCAGGTCGAGCGGGCAAGGGCAGGTGGGTGGGTGGGCAGGCGGGCCGGGCCGAGTGAGAGTGGGCAGGTGGGCGAGGGTGGACATGGGTGGGTGGGCGAGGGCGGGCGTGGGCGGGGCGGGCTGGGTGAGGACGGGCAGGCTGGCGGGTGGGTGGGCGAGGGTGGGGCAAGTCGGGTCGGTGAGGGTTGAGGATGCGCGGGCGGAGCGGGGCGGGCGAGAGTGGGCGGGTGGGTGAGGGCGGGCAGGCATGGACAGGTGGGCGGGTGCGGGGTAGGTCAGATGGGCGAGGGCGGGTGGGCGAGGGCCGGGTGCGGTGGGAGGGCGGGGCGAGGGGGGGCTGGGGTGAGAGGCAGGGTGGGGTGGGCGGGGCGAGGGTGCGGGGCAGGGTAGGGTGGGCGGGTGGGGAAGGGGAGGCCGGGCAGGTGGGGAGGGGGAGGCGAGGTGGAGAGGGCAGGTTGGTGGACGCGGCGGGGGAGGTCGGGTGGGTAGGGTGGGTGGAGTGGGTGGGCGGCCGGGGAAGGGGAGGCAGGGCAGGGTGGGCCGACGGGGAGGGGACGCAAGGCAGGGTTGGGGAGGTCGGGGAGGGGTTAGGTGGGTCGGAGGGCGGGGAAGGGGAGGCCGGGCGGGTGGGCCACCGGGGTGGTGCAGGGTGGGCGCTGCAACCGCACCCCATGCCACCCCGATAGCCCGCCCACGTGGGTTGGGCGATTCCCGGAATCGCCCAGCCACCACGCAGGCGAGCCGCCGGGGTAGCGGGACCCAAGCGTGGTCGTGGGCGAGGGTAGGCGTGCGGGGCGTGGGGCCGGTGGGGTGGGCGAGGCCAGGTGGGGCGTGTGGGGTGTGAGGGCGGGATGGTGAGGGGGCGGGCATGGGCGGGGAGGGCGGGGTAGTGCGGGGGAGGGCGGGTGAGGGGGCGGGTGTGGGCGGGGAGGGCGGGTGAGGGGGTGGGGAGGGCGTGCGGGTGAGGGGGTGGGCTTGGGCAAGGGAGGGCAGGTGAGGGGGCGGGTGAGGGGGTGGGAAGGGGTGGAGAGGGTGTGCGGGTGAGGGGGCGAGCGTGGGTGGGGAGGGCGGGTGAGGGGGCAAGGGAGGACGGGTGAGGGGGCGGGCGTGGTGTTATAGACATTTTTGTGCCTCACAGCATGGAGCATGAAATGTCGATAATCTGAGGGATCCAAAGTCCCCAAACATGTTGTTCTTACCCTCAGAGGAACAAGGTCAGCAAACCACAGCTCTGCAAATCAGTCTTCCACTGAAAAAACACTCAAAACAGGTCAATTTTGGATCAAAGCAGCTGCTCCAAAGGGTACCTGCGTTGCATAGCAGGTGCAACAAAGGCTACCTGCGTTGCAAAGCAGGTAGGACAAAGGCTACCTGCGTTGGGCGTAACTGGACATGTGGAGGAATCTTTTTCTCAAAGTGCCAGTGCCCAGGAAGCTTCCAGAAAGGCATGTGATCAAAAGATTCGCCTAATAATGAGTTAAGAGCTTCTAGAACTCCAAGTGGAAGGTAGAAACTCCAAGTGAAGGACTGAAGAACAACTGGAGTTGAAGAGCACAGCAAGTCACACATCAACATGACTTGCCTTCACTCCAAAACTCTATATAAGGATCTCATCCCATGGGATCTGGGGGGCCGAAATTTAGCGCAAAGAATTGCTGTTGGTTTACAGTTGTGAGCATTGGGTGATTGCTTGAGGGAGGTGAAGAAGAGATTTCTCTCCGTCGGGAAGGTGATGCTGGATTGGACCTCGCATGGTTGTATCACCGCCTGAACCTTACTTCCATATATTAATAAAGCATTTGAGGTTCTTCTATTCGCATGTGTTTCAATGATGAATTGTCTTACTTGCGTCTTTGATTTATGCTAATCCTTGAATCATTTATACATGCATGCCTCTTGTAGTTTCCTTTTCTTGTCTTATTTGCAGGATCTCGTGTAGCTGGGCCCGTGAAAAGACTTGGAGCTGGGAGCGAGCGGCAAACAAAGCAGATAGGATCGACCATTTGCGCAAGACATCGGTAAGTGGATCTATCCCTTTTATCTCTTGCATGTTATAAAGAAGAAACTTTAGATAGCTTTGCTTTCAGCTGTTGCTAAGGAACTGTCACCCTTAGAGTGGGTTAGGGTCATTCCGAGTTGGATACTTTCCCCCACAACAGACTGGCGACTCCGCTGGGGAGCGTGTCTTGTTGGTAGCTTGTGTATTCTTGCTATTCATCTCTTGAACAAAAGAGAGTACCGAATCGAACTGCATGCGAGTTCTTCGAATGCAAAGTAGAGGGCAGCTACTCTAAGCCCAGTGCTGGGCATGTTCATGATTTGAAGAGCTGATCCACAAGGACTCTTTTGCTCTTTGTGATAGTGTTCATCTTCCTTAATCATCCTCTAGAGTATACTTGACTGATAGCCTCTGATTTGAGCAAAAACCGTTGATTTTTGAGCAAACTGTGACCCGGAATCTGGGACGGACGAGAGTTGTCTCGTTTAGTGCAGCTGCAACAAAGGCTACCTGCACTGCAACGCAGGTCCCGAAAGGGCTACTTGCGCTGCATCCCTGTTTGACAGTGCAGTACGTGCGCTGATCCAGTTTTGCCTTGTGCAACTGGGGTTCCCCACTGTCTGTTGCCCAGTTTTCAATATTGTTTTTGCAGCCTGTTGTCAACCTGTATACCCAGCTGAAACCACTTCTCTTTGCCTTCATTCCGCCTCAGTTGTATGTTGAAACTGTGATTGTTCTTATTGTATTTCTTGCTGTCATTCACTGTTTCCCATAGCGAAATCGAACTAGTCTTGCTATGACCTCTTGGATCTAGACCTGTGAGAAAGAGTCGTTACGATTCTAAGAGCTAGTTTATTGCTGTTCATAGCTGCTTGAGCATTTGATTTCGTTATATGGTTCGAATTTTATTATTTCTTGTGTTGAAACGAGTGAATCTTAAGGTGTTCTTTTGATTATTGGACAAAACTTGTTTGCTTACGCTTGAAATCGAATTCGAAATTATACAACAACTTTCTTTTTGTAATCATCAACATTAAGGAAGGAGAAAAGAAATACTTGCATTGTGCATGTGCATTTTGACAGTTTGCATGTCGATTTAGGAAAAGTGCATCAGTGTGTGCTCTATGATCTGTTTGAAAAGATGATGTCTTTCTTTTCCTTCAGTAGTTAAGGTTTTCATAAGTTGAAAGAATTGAAAAAGCTTGCTTATCATTCTTAGACTGCATTTAGGAGTTGTATATACATCACGTGGTGATCCATAAAGGCAAACTGCTAAGCAAGATCAACCTAAAAAGAACTGAATTTATCTAACAACGCTTTGAAACATAACGAAACACAGTAGAGGTCTAGGTAGAGACGTGAACCGGCGTCGTTAAACATAGTGACTGTCGATCTCTACGAAGGTGGGTGATTCCTCCTGAGGGACGATAGCACTAATACGGACTTGAGCCCCCGCGTACCGTCGCGTATATTGGGGGACCCCTATAGGAACAAAGCCTTTATCCATAGGAAGCCGTGTCGGTCGCCCTACTGATCGCGATGCAGTGAACACAACATTCACGAAGATCGACCACTCGTACCGTAAAACGTATTCTGTGGTTTCGCGAAAGGTTTGGCACACCCTTGCCTAGAACTCCAGAGTAGTTTCTTTTGGCCTTTTTCAAACTCTATAACTAAAAAAGTCCATCCGAGCATTTGTCACTTCGGGCTCGTTAATACATCGAAGGAGACTAGAGTCATCTTTAGCTTTTTCTCGACTCTTAAAACATGAAAAAGCAAGTTGTGTCTTAAAAGCGTCTAAAATTAATTCAATTCGAAAACACATTTTACCCTGTGCATAGTTGGTTGATCAAGTAATCCGCAACCGTGGAAGAAAGTCAATCGATGAACCGCCGTTCGCAGAGGCGTACGAGTAAACCATCTTTGTCTCCGGATTCGAAAACAACCCGGGCAAAGCGATCTCGTTCAACTGGTTCCAAATCTCCTGTCAAAGTTAGAACAAGTGTTCCGACGACATCTGAGGTTCCGGTTACGCCAAACATTTCTGGAAACCCTGCCCCTATTGAAGAAGTTCAACAGCCCCAGAAGGACAGTAATACTGATCCTAGTCTGAGAGCAAATACTTGTACTACTGAATCAATTCCATCAGTGATCGGTTCAGAGAGTCTTGCTCCTCAAACAACTGTCGCTGTCGAAACAACCCCTTCTTCGGCACCAGAAATATTCTACGGACCTGACGGTCTTCCTCTTCCACCCGGTCTGATCGCAATAGAAGAAATTGTAGAAGATCCGCAAGCAACTTCTCCAACACATTTTGGAGCAGGGATCACTCTACTTCCTACTGCATCAGAAGCTAGCCTATCACCCAGAGAAGTTCCTGAAGAATCACTAGGCAATCTACTGGATAGACTAAAAATGTCTGAACAACCGTCGACATCTAGGACTGTGCCAAACGACACAGCGACAACAGAACTCCCTGCAGTCATTCCGACAATGTTCGCCGGCGTACCATCTGTCCCTAACTCTCAACAGATGGAGAGGGTCCCTTCAGGGGCCGTGACGACAGAATGGTCTGTTCCTGTTTGTTCTCCCGGGATAATACCTGGTAACTCCTATGTTGGAACTCAGCAGATTGATCCTTTCGGAAATCCGCTTGGGCAATCCGGTCCTCGAGGTGTAATAAATCCTCTCGGTTCCGGACCACCGCCGTATGGGGGGCAATATGCCTTCTCACTACCCCCTCCGGGAGGTTACCCATACGGGAGTTCACAACCATACCCAAGTTATACTGGAATAACTACCAGTGGTTGGATACCTATGCTACCCCAGCAACCAAGAGTTGTGTATTCTATGCAACAACAGATGCCTGTGACGAACATCCCGACGACACCAGCAATTGTGACTGTGTCGCAAGTTCAAACGATACCTGTTACATGTCAACCTCAGTTTTCTCAGGTTGTAATGCAACGACCCGTTGACCCTGCAACCCAACCGCAATCGCCGGCTAGCGAGGCGTCACAAACACAAACGGGTACCCTTACCCCTCATCTTGGCCCCGTCGTAAGCATCGCACAACAACCAATGGTGTCACAACCATGGTTGGTGCAGTATCAACAACCGCAGTTCCAGCAAGTGTACCAAGGTACCGAGCAGCAAATTTTTGCGAATAATGGACAACCGTACCTACAATACGGTCAAAACCAACCACTCTATGGTGGAGTAGTCCATCAACCGTATCAATCATATCAGCATCAATTACATTATGCTGGTATGCAAAGGCCAACTGCTCAGGCAATTCCGTCGTACCCTGGGTACGCTTCACCTAACTTGAGTCAGCAGCTGCCATTCGTGGCAACTCTGGAGTTACCCGATCTCCATCGGTTGACAAACGATCCTATCGCCTACGCCCCTTGGTGGCCCATGATTCCTCACAAACTTCCATCGGACATTCCTAAATTCAATGGAAATCCAGGTGAAGACCCGTCGAATCACGTCATGACCTTTCATCTGTGGTGTTCATCGAACACTCTGAACGATGATTCGATAAGACTTCGCCTCTTCCAGAGGACATTGACAGGTCCGACGGCTAAATGGTATATAGAATTTCCAAGAGCCTCTTTCGACAATTTCAGTTCCTTAGCCACGACTTTCTTAACACATTTTCAATTACCTATCAGGTATGAAACAGGAACCGAAATACTGACCAACTTCAAACAGACGACAGCTACTCACATATCTGATCATATACATGAGTGGCGTCGTCGACGTAGGATGGTGAAAACGTACGTTCCTGATCAGCTACTAGCTGAATGGTTTATAAAGTCATTACTTCCGGCTATAACGAAAGATGTGGCCAAGGGGGGAGTCGTAACAGAGGAGCAAGTCATTGCTCGTGCTCAATATTTAGACTTGGTATATACTCAGTCGGGCACGCTCTATGACAAAATACCTGATTCCCCCAGACCTGAATTTTCAATTCCTCCCCCTCCTAAATCGAATATTGACTCTCATGCTGGAGATGGCGTGATTGGCACTGCAAGCGCGAAGTCGAGAAAGGCTTCACCTCAGAAAGCCCGTAAGACTTCAGATCGAAATGCTCATGAAGAGATTCTTGCTTCGGAAGTAAATGCCATATCAGCAGATAAAGGCAAAGAAACCAATCAACCAGGAAGAAAGAAGAAGCAAAACAAAGGGAAGAAGAAGCAACAGGATGGTCCGTCACCTGAAAAAACTTCTTCTAACTCTCCTGAGAAAGGGAAAAAGAAATGGCCCTGTATGATATGTGACGAAGATCACAAGACAACAGATTGTCCATACAAAGCTGAGCTCAAGAGATTCTTTAAAAGTCCAAAGAACCCAGCTGTGTTGACGGATCCATTTCCCAATCCAGGTCAAAATATGGTTGATAGTGGAAATGCTTCCCCGTCGCAAGTGCTGATGTTGTCGATCTCTAAGCAGCAAAATGATGCTTTGATTTCGACAAGGAGCAAAGATTATGGGAATCCGCAACTGTCGAACGAGAAAGGTAAAGATCAACCTAGTAGTTCGACGACAACTTCGACAGAAGTTGTCCCACCTATAATGCCAGAATTAACGATAAAACCACCTAAGGGTGTAGTACACAAGTCGACGTTTAATCCTCGTGCCAAAGCGGCGCAACATTATAACATAGTGGAAGATTTGGCTCAATCGCCATCCGCTATGTCGACTCTAGAAGTACTACAAAGTTGTCCATCCCAAAGGCAGGCATTGTTATCGGCAATAGGGGGGTTGATCCTAAGGATTCCAATCTTGTGTCCTTTGATCACAAAGGGTATGACCCTCAGCTACCAGCTCAACTCGCTTTCCTTATCCAAGTAAAGGCCCTCAACAAAACTGTTCACAGAACAATTATTGACGAGGGGGCATCGACATGTATTATGTCGATGAGCTGCTGGAAAACGCTAGGGTCACCAACCTTGTCGAGATCTTCGACAACACTAAAGGCTTTCGACGGTAGGACATATACCCCTTACGGTATCCTAAGTAACTTGAAAGTTGAACTAGGAGGAAAAACGGTAGAGATTGATGTTGAAGTCATAGATGGAAATCTAGATTACAACATCCTACTAGGAAGACCATGGATTTATGCTATGGCAGCTGTCGTGTCGACTTATTTTAGGAAGATCGCATTCCCGTTTGAAGGAGGGATTACGGTCGTCGACCAACAGAACTTCCTCCTTAATGGTTCACAAGTTACGGGAAGCATTCCCATGATCCATGAAAGTGACCATTCGATTCAAGATATAGGAGTAGGCCTGTTGAAAGATCCCACAATGATGGGGATTTTCTCGCTACCAAGTCATACGTACATAGGAAATGTACCATTGGTGGCTACCTGCAACATGATATCTTCCACGAAGGTCGCAAAAGACAAAGTCATCATGGATCGGGCAATGGTTTTGCACCCAAGCCCAATTGAAATATTGTAGCAATCAATGTTTCAGGCATGGGAAGCGAGCCCAAATCAACGCTCGTCAAGCATGTGGGTAGATAGGTCAGGAGAATGTGGTACCCCTTTGGATCCTTGGTCACGGGTACATGCAAGTGACGAAGAAATCCTGCAGTCAATGATGATTGAGGGGGCACCATGGGATGATAACCACCATCGTTCCCTTCCAAAGGAAGATACTCAAGGCGACCTTTATCACCCTTCAGTATTTGAATTCCTAACAAATACTGTAAATACGGTGGATTCCGAGAGAAACCTATCCAATATAGAAGAGACTATAGCCATAGATATCTCGACAAAAACAGACATTGTAGAGAATATTTATGTCGGCAAAGGTTGTTCCCCTTCAGAACAAGAAATATATAAAGCTCTTTTCCGAGAATTTATAGATGTCTTTGCTTGGTCATATGATGAAATGCCAGGCATTGACTCGAGTATCGTTGAACATGAAATTAAGAAGTATCCTGATGTCAAACCAGTGAGACAACGGCTTCGGCAGGTGCACCCCAAGAAAGTCGCTGCCATTAAGGCGGAAGTTGAAAAGCTCCTCCATGCTGGTTTCATCTACCCGGTTCCCCTAACCGATTGGGTATCGAATATTGTCCCTGTTATGAAAAAACAAGGAACAATACGAGTGTGCGTCGATTATAGGGATGTAAATCAAGCCTGTCCAAAGGACAACTACCCTACACCCTTCATCGACCAGATAATTGATGAATGCGCCGGATGTGAAATCTTTTCGTTTATGGACGGATTTTCCGGGTATAATCAAATTAATATCCGCCCACAGGACCAGTCGAAGACTGCATTTATCTGTCCGTGGGGCACCTTCGCTTATCGAAAATTACCCTTTGGTTTAAAGAACGCAGGGGCGACGTTTCAGAGAGCAATGAATTATGCTTTCCATGACATCAAGAACATCGTTCAACCTTATCTCGACGATCTTCCGGCTCATTCGCAAAAGCGGACTGATCATCCGCATCATTTAAGAGCAATATTTCTACGTTGCCGACACTACAAAATAAGACTCAATCCACACAAATGTGTATTTTGCGTCGGTTCTGGTCGTCTACTTGGCTTTATAGTCTCCAAGGATGGGATTCGTCTCGACCCTTGCAAGGTGCAGGCAATCATTAATTTGCCTCCACCTTCAAACTTGCTTTAGATTCAGAAACTCCAAGGGGAAGCAAACTTTCTGAGGAGGTTCATTCCAAATTACGCAGAACTTGCTAAAGGTTATACCCGTCTCCTAAAAAAGGATGTACTGTTTGTCTGGGACCAAGTTGCACAAGCTTCCTTTGATGCTTTGAAAGAAGCGCTAATCAAAGCATCATTAATGTACGCCCCAGACTACCTAAGGGATTTTAACCTGTATCTGGCTACAGCAGATACGACCATTGCGATGGTTTTAGTTCAAGAAGTCGATGGAAATGAACACCCTATCCATTATTTAAGTAAAAACTTAAATGATACAGAAAGTAAATATTCTCATGTTGAAAAGCTGGCATTAGCAGCTGTTCAAGCGATTCAAAGATTTCGACATTACGTCCTCTTTAGGAAGACCACTGTATTGTCAGATTGCAACCCCATGACTTATATACTGTCGCGACAGTTGCTTGGGGGCAAATATTCAAAGTGGATAGCTATCCTTCAAGAGTTTGATCTGGAATTTGTAAAATCCAAATCAAAGAAAGCTTTAGTTTTCGCAGAATTAATATGCGATCTCCCGTCATCGTACAACGATGAAACGTCCAAAGAATCGATCGTGGACGAAAGTTTGTTTCTGATATCAGCAAGTGATGAGTGGTATGGAGATATAATAGTTTATCTCCAAACCCAAAAGTTTCGGCCAGACACCTCTCACTCAGAACAAAAACGCATTCGATACCAAGCAAAAGACTACATGATCGTCGGTGATACACTTTACCGTCGTGGTGTCGATACGGTCTTGAGAAGGTGTCTAACCCATGAGGAGGCCGAAAAAGCCCTGAATGAATGTCATTCAGGCACATGTGGGGGGCATCAATCTGGATATGCTACAGCACAAAGAATCTTACGAGCAGGATACTTCTGGCCAACCATGTTCAAAGATTGCATAACCGCAGTTAGAAGTTGCCATGCATGTCAGATTTTTGATAGCAAAACCAGAAGACCCCCCGCTCCTTTACAGCCAATAATAGCTGTGGGGCCGTTCGCCAAGTGGGGCATCGATTTCATGCAATGTAACCCCACCTCGACCGGGGGGCATGGGTATATTATAGTCGCAGTTGACTATTTTACCAAATGGGCCGAGGCGATGCCTACATTGGATAACACTGGTGAAACAGCAGCCCTATTCTTTTTTAATCATGTAGTCGCCAGATTCGGCGTACCACAGGCCATAGTAACAGATCATGGATCGCATTTTCGCAATCACATGATGGTTGAATTAACTGCCAAACTAGGATTGTCTCACAACAGCTCTACTCCGTACTATCCGCAAGCTAACGGACAAGTTGAAGCGATCAACAAAGTCCTGAAGCGCATGCTGCAAAGGATGGTGGGGGTTCACAAAAGAAGATGGCATTTGATCCTGTACTCGGCTTTGTGGGCCTACCGAACGTCGGTAAGGAATGCCACTGGGTTCACACCGTTTCAACTGGTGTATGGCCTAGAAGCAATCCTACCAATCCAGTGTGAAATTTCGTCCCTTAAACTCGCAATTGATCTCCTCCCTGGAACCTCAGAAGAAGAAGCTCGTTTCTTGGAGTTAATCCAGTTGGATGAAACTCGTCGTGATGCCGCCTTGGCCAACGAAGCACATAAGAAACGAGTTAAAGCGCAGTTCGACAAGAATGTCAAACCCCGTGTCTTCTCGGAAGGTGATTTGGTTTTGCTTTACGACCAAGAATCCGATAAATTAGGAGCGGGAAAATTCAAGTCCTTATGGATGGGCCCTTATATTGTTAAAAATGTGTTAGCAAAAGGTGCCTACGAGTTGGTAGATTATGACGGAATCCCACTGGCGCAACCCCGCAACGGGTTGTACCTTAAGCGTTACTATGCCTAATAGTAACCTGTATGCTTTTGTTACATTTTTGTTTTCGCTAAAGCGTTTTCCGGTTTAAGTAATCCGCTTTTTACACTTATTGCAGATGTCGAATCCATTGGAACCGTGGGTTGGATATGCTGACGGAGCGAGTCGTAGTTCGAGGAACCTATCCTCTGCAGCATGGGCCATTTTTAACCCAAGCGGCGAGTTAGTGAGTTTCAGGGGGGTATGTATTGGTCAATCAACAAATAATATCGCTGAGTATAGCGCGTTGATAGAACTCCTCTCTGATGCCATCACCCATGGCATACGCCGGCTAGTCGTCAGGCTAGACTCACAGCTCGTAGTACTACAGCTCAAAGGTACCTACTCTGTCCGAAATCCAGCTATTTATCGCAAGTTCCTAAGAGTTAAAATCTTGGAAAGACAGTTTGATTTTATCCAATATCAACACATTTCCAGAAACTTAAACACATTAACCGACTCATTAGCGAACTATGTGTTAGATAGACATTTGCAAAATTGATAAAAAGAGAAGCATAATCAAATGTTTCGTACATGGATCACATAAAAAACTGGAATAAACCCCGAAAATCAAAAATATATATAACTGTTTACGGTTTACATGCAATGTTCTGTAACCAAGACAAAATCGGTCAAATGACCCCAAAACTCAAAAATGGCTGGGGGGCACCCTAGCCTAGTGATGCTCATGATAACATGCCACGGCCTGTGCAATCATGCGCAGAAGACGAGACCATCGTCTAGGAACACCAGCAGTATGTCGCTGCAATCGCAGAGGCAGCTCATCAATCCGTACATCCGGAATCCCGAAGGTAAGACCCTCGACCTGTTCCTGCACAGCTGTAAGAGTCTCGGCCAAGTCAAGGTCACGGAGAATAGCTCTCCCAGGAGCCTCCCCTGTAGGGGCAGCGGCCGGAACTCTCGGACGAACTGCTGGACGGATGGGACCAACATCTGCATGCACACATGAGTTTGATTAGCGTCTTGATAGAGTAAAGCACAAGAACATTACAAATAAAAACAGTAAAACAGTGATAAGGTCAAGATTTTACCAAGATCACCCCACTGCTCGCCATCCGGTAATACCAAATCCGGATCACCTCGGAAATCCATGCCAATATATGGATACTCGGAAAAAGCCATATCCTGCCGCTCGAACCACCTAAAGAAGGCATCAGTAAAAGTAATCTGAGATTGACCAGCATGTCTAGCCATGTGGTCAACCCACCTCTGCATGCGTGGCTCAGTAGGGGATGGCAAGTCGAGAATGATATACTGAGGTTGCATCAAGGGTATCTTCTCCAAAGCGAAGGCAGTCAAAACTGAACCGAAGCCAAAATTCTTCAGTTTCCCGTCCTTTACTTTGGTCAACTGGCTTTTCATCTGAACCAGTACTGCATCACACCAGTTAAAAATTTTCGGCTGGAGACACTCAAGAGCGTGCTGCACATAAGACCTGTTGGCAACATGAGGGGATGCGCTACCGGCCATCCTACAAATCGTGTACAGAATGGACCTGAGGGACCTGTCAGTGACATCACGGATAGAAACCTTGCCGTCTCTGCTCGGCTGGGATCCCTCCCTGCAATACTGACGGACATAATCTTTCACGGAATCACTCCCTCGGGCCGAACCAGATAAGGAAATGGGGGCACCCCGCCTTGACAACCCAGTCAAGAAGTAAATGTCCACTATGGTCAAAGGGATGGACTTGCCCCTAATCTGGAACACTTGGTTAACAGGATCCCAAGCATCAAGCAGGTACTGCAGTAAAAGTATCTGTGCCCTCATGCTAGATATACGAAAGAATTTTAGCAAGCCACAGTTCCGCAACGCACTCACGGTAACAGGATCATGGAGGGCAATCATGTCCTCCTCTTCATGCTCTCGTTCTCGCCACGTAAGAGTCATTCTGCTCCAATAAACTCTGCAAAACAAACAAGAGGAGGAGTAAGATCCCTGACTCAGTGAAGAAAATGGCAAAAATCTCATGAAAAACAATGCAACCAACAAGTTTTCTGCGCCCAACGCAAGTGGAGAAGGGTCTACCAGCGTTGGGGCATAAAATGCCCTTGAAAATGCAGCCCCCAACGCAGGTTTCGATATGGGGCACCTGCGTTGATGGCAGAGCGCCCTAGAGAAACCCCAGGGGCTCATGGGGGCAGGAAAACAAGCATGAAACTGAGAAATAAGACCATGAAATGATAGAGCTAGGGTTTAGCTCCTACCTGGTGGAAACGGCGCTGAAAATCGTCCGCAGAATCTCCCGGAATCAGCTGGTGAAAATCAAGGGTAAAAGGCACCTCCAAAGCTCCAACAAACCAAATGCACATGAAATGGTAAAATGAGAGGTAAAAACATCTTTTAAATTGCTTTTTACGTAGTTCAAAGTAAAATATTAGTATTTTTACTTCATAGTATCCATTTCTAACAAGTTTGTTGCAGCAATTGATGAGAACAGTACTATCTCTGAAAAGGAAAAGCTAGTCATGGTAAAATATGAATTAGACCTTATCAATCGAGCAGTTTTAGCATAAAGTTCATGCTCGTTAAAAAATAAACGCAAGATCCGAGCAGTTTTAATGCGGAAATTCATGCTCGTTAAAAAATAAACGTAAGCTTGTGAGCAGGCTTTCCCCCAGAGTTCAAGCTCATTCAGAAAAAATGAACCGGTAAATAACCATTTGAGACCTCCACTTGTCATTTGGCCGATCATTCACATCCACTTGATTGTTTACCCATTTTGAGGAACAGCTGCAAAGAGTGATTTCACTTAGCCATCCTTGTGACACTGCCGTGATTGGAAAATTCCAACCCGTACCTGGAATCTGTAGCTATCCCTGTTTATCACTCGTTCCTCAAAAGACGAGTCTTCTTTGAGCTCTTTTCACTGACTCGTAAAACATGAAAAGTTTGCCGAGTTTTTTGGCCTTCCAGCTCGTTAAAAGGACCGGAAGAGCTATCCCTCCTCTAGATTTTAATATTTTTGGACCTGAGGGATTATTGCACAAAAAGATCGAGCGCTTGTCTGGTTCGGCTCGATAAAGATATCGAACATTCATCCCTTCTGTATTTTTTTATACTTTTTCGGACTTAAGGGATTAGATGACGAAAAAGGACCTTTGGAGTCTACTTTACGTACGCTTTTCAGACTCTCTAAAAATGAAAAGGACCGAGCTGTCTTTGTCGCTGGGCTCGTTAAAAAGGGGTGATAAGCGACAAACTTGTCTATAGACGAGAACGAGTTTCCCTATCGCTAGGCTCATTAAAAACATAGCAATGGGCTTGCCCGAAGGGCAGGTTATAGAATAAGCATATGTTATCCTCCTCAAGCTTGTCAAAAATAAAGAGGTACTGGTCAGAAATGACTGGGGAAAAATTGGGAAGAACCTCAAAGCTTAATGGTAGCAAGTCGCTCTTGAACATGACACTTTTGCCTCCGTAAATATCGAGTTGGGTTATTATCATTCACCGGTCCCTTCACCATGGTCTCGCCATACCATCCATACATGGGGTAATGCTACCGATCCATCTCATCAGTGTCGTTATATGTTCAAGAGATGTCATTCAGAAAGTGTCAACCGGGTCCCATCCACTACCATACATCATCTTTCATCCTTCCATGACCGCCACCCTGAATCATATTTCACAGATCGTTTTCACCATCATCACCAGCTCCGTTCCGTGTCACTGATGTGGGATTCATTAAGGCCCTCCTTTGACAGATCACTTCTTGTCGACATCAGCTCACTATCCAAGAAGTTGATCTAGGAACACCCCCTCAGTACTTTGCAGCTTGCATGCCTCAATGGCAAGTTTCTCACTTCCGGCGATAGGTATACATTAATGACCTTCGACCGAGGGACTTTGCGTGGTGTTCGACGTCAGATCCTATATTCACGCCACGTGAATTGTGCTGCAGTACCTTGAGGGTCATCATCATTATCGGTGATTCCTCTCGCGCTTGTTAACAGTTTACATTATTGACTGGTAATCAAGCGATGTCTTTCCATGTTCGACTTCAAGAAATTCTCACATGGATCGACTTGTACTTAGTGTGAAGATCGGAAGTTTGAAGACCCCGGATCTAGTTTCATCCATCCGGGCTGCGATATATATTCAGGAGATAAAAACATAGACATGTGCAGCAGATGATTATCCTACTGAAAGGATGATAATTAAAAGCAGAGAATTATCCGTCTCTTATCAGACGATCGTCTGTTTATGTACGACAAATGTATTTATAAAGCTGAGCATGGGAAATGCCCGCCTCAGCTAGATCATGAAAAGAAAGTATGAAAAGATAATGTATTGTATTGTATTTTGTTACAGGTCACCTCCCGACGAATGAATGAACTTCGGATCCTCCTAATAAAGCATTTCACTCGATAAACGACCTCATACTTTAGGGGGCAACTGTTATAGACATTTTTGTGCCTCACAGCATGGAGCATGAAATGTCGATAATCTGAGGGATCCAAAGTCCCCAAACATGTTGTTCTTACCCTCAGAGGAACAAGGTCAGCAAACCACAGCTCTGCAAATCAGTCTTCCACTGAAAAAACACTCAAAACAGGTCAATTTTGGATCAAAGCAGCTGCTCCAAAGGGTACCTGCGTTGCATAGCAGGTGCAACAAAGGCTACCTGCGTTGCAAAGCAGGTAGGACAAAGGCTACCTGCGTTGGGCGTAACTGGACATGTGGAGGAATCTTTTTCTCAAAGTGCCAGTGCCCAGGAAGCTTCCAGAAAGGCATGTGATCAAAAGATTCGCCTAATAATGAGTTAAGAGCTTCTAGAACTCCAAGTGGAAGGTAGAAACTCCAAGTGAAGGACTTAAGAACAACTGGAGTTGAAGAGCACAGCAAGTCACACATCAACATGACTTGCCTTCACTCCAAAACTCTATATAAGGATCTCATCCCATGGGATCTGGGGGGCCGGAATTTAGCGCGAAGAATTGCTGTTGGTTTACAGTTGTGAGCATTGGGTGATTGCTTGAGGGAGGTGAAGAAGAGATTTCTCTCCGTCGGGAAGGTGATGCTGGATTGGACCTCGCATGGTTGTATCACCGCCTGAACCTTACTTCCATATATTAATAAAGCATTTGAGGTTCTTCTATTCGCATGTGTTTCAATGATGAATTGTCTTACTTGCGTCTTTGATTTATGCTAATCCTTGAATCATTTATACATGCATGCCTCTTGTAGTTTCCTTTTCTTGTCTTATTTGCAGGATCTCGTGTAGCTGGGCCCGTGAAAAGACTTGGAGCTGGGAGCGAGCGGCAAACAAAGGAGATAGGATCGACCATTTGCGCAAGACATCGGTAAGTGGATCTATCCCTTTTATCTCTTGCATGTTATAAAGAAGAAACTTTAGATAGCTTTGCTTTCAGCTGTTGCTAAGGAACTGTCACCCTTAGAGTGGGTTAGGGTCATTCCGAGTTGGATACTTTCCCCCACAACACGTGGGTGGGGAGGGGGGGTGAGAGCGTGGGTGGGGGGGGGGGGGGGAAGCGCGGGGATAGGGGGGGAGGGTGGGTGGAAGGGTGGGCAGGTGGAAGGGAGGGCGGGTGAGGGGGCGGGCGTGAGCAGGGGGGGTGGGGCGGGCGTGGGCGGGGCCGAGCGAGGGTAGGGTGGGGGAGGGAGGGTGGAAGGGTGGGCGGGTGTAGGTGGCGGTGTGTGAGGGGGCGGGTAGGGTAGTGTGTGAGGGGGTGGGAGGGGTGGGGGTGTGTGTGAGGGGGTGAGAGGGGTGAGGGTGTGTGTGAGGGAGCGGGAGGTGGGGGGGTCGGGTGGGTGTTATGGGGGGGGGTCAAGTTCGGGTGGATGGGTGGGTTGGGGGGGGTGTGCATGTGTGTGCGGGTGGGTGGTGGGGGGGGGGGGGGGGGGACGAGTGGGTGTGGGTGAGGGGGCGGTTGGGTGTGAGGGGGGATGGGCAACGTGGGCGCGTGGGGGTTGAAGGGGGACGGGTGCGGGTGGGGATGGCGAGGTTGGGGGGTCGTGTGGGGATGTGGGGGTGAGGGGTCTAGGGGGGTGGTGGTAAGGGGTGAGGGTGGCATTGAGGGGGTGGGATGTGGGGGGAGGGGGCAGGGGGCGGGGTGTGGGTGGAGGGGGTGAGGGTTTGGGGGGGAGGGGGCAGAGAGGCGGTAGGGGGGGTGTGGGGGGGGACGGAGGGGCAGTAGCAGGTGTGGGGGCGAGTGGGTCTGCGGTGCCCACCCCGGTGGCCCATGCGCCCGCCGTAGGGGTAGGGCAATTCTGTGGGGGGGCGGGAGGGGGGACGGAGGGGCAGTAGCCGGTGTGGGGGCTGGTGGGACTGTGGCGCCCACCACGGCGGCCCGCCCGCCAGCCATGGGGGTAGGGCAATTCTGTGGGGGGGGAATGGAGGGGCAGTAGCGGGTGTGGGGGCAGGTGGGACTGCAGCGCCCACCCTGGTGGCCCGCCCGCCAGCCCGCCGCGGGGATAGGGCGATTCTACCCCCGCGGCGGGTGGGGTGGGCGGGCCGCCGGGGTGGGCGCCACAACCCCACCCGCCCCCACACCCGCTACCGCCCCACCCGCGCCCCCACACCCCCTACTGCCCCACCCGCGCCCTCACACCCCGCCCGCCCTCCCCGTCCACCCTACGACACCACAGCGGCCCGCCCATGGTTGTTGGGTGATTGAGTTTGGTCGGGCCCACCATGCTCATGACAGACATAATTGTTATTTTGGCTCAGAAAAATTATTAAAAAAAAAAAAAAACTTCTTCATTAAACTAATTTAATACGAAAATTTCAAGGAAAAAAATTTAACTTACCTTTCAATTGTGAGAATTCTTCGTTGAATACTTTGTTGAAAGCAATGTAGCTTCTCCACAAATTCACAAGTCTTTCAACGAACTTCAGAAAACCTAGATGTGATGTGAGTAATAGTGATAATGGAATTTAGTATATAAGTGAAATTACGGAGATGTTTTACCATACGGTTAATGTGGGATAATTTGTTTTAAAATATGATAAAGTGAATATTGTAGAATTGTTTTACAATGGGGTGAATGTGGGATTAATTTGTTTTAGAATATATTATAAAAATTAAAAAAAAATATTCAATTGTTTAGTAAATATTATATACTTTAACTATTAAAATAATTAATGTAGAAGTTGTAGTTTACAATTTTAATTTTAATGATTTATTTCATAAAAAAAAATTAGTTTACATTTTTCAATAAATTGTAGAATAAAATAATGAAGGTAAATAAATCTAACAAACTTTTTGGAGGGAAAATTTCATTCTCTAAGCTATATAATATCTTTAGGAGACTCTCCATTTGTATCATTCAACATCTTCTATTTGAAAGGGATGGATTGTTCTGATAGTGAAGTTTCGATTTATACACCATCAACATCTTCATCGCGTAACAACTCTATTCATATTGATGAATATAGCGGGAATTCTTCCACTATGAATAGAAAGTCAATTCTTCCACTTAGTCCTGATTCTAAGGACTATGAGAGCAGCACTGATGAAAGAGGGGATGGAGAATTTCAAATAAATAAAGAGTCACAGATTCCACTTAGTCCTAATTCTAAGGACTATGAAAGTAGCAGTGATGATGAGCTTGATGACAAATTTCAAAAGAACGGATTGTCACGGAGTCCACTTAGTCCTAATTCTAAGGACTATGGGAGCAACAATGATGAAGAGCATGATGGTGAAGTTCAAATGAATAGAGTGTCACAGTGTCCACTTAGTCCTATTTCTGAGGACTGTGAAAGCAGCAGTTTTGAAGAGCATGATGGCGAATTTCAAAAGAATGGAGTGTCACGGTGTCCACTTAGTCCTAATTCTAAGGACTATGAGAGCAGTAGTGATGAAGAGCATGATAACGAATTTCAAAAGAATGGAGTGTCAAAGTGTCCACTTAGTCCTAATTCTACGGACTATGAGAGCAGTAGTGATGAAGAGCATGATGATGAATTTCAAAAGTATGGAGTGTCATGGTGTCTAGTTAGTCCTCATTCTAAGGACTATGAGAGTTGCAGTGATGAAGAGTGGGATGATGAATTTCAAAATATTGGAGTGTCACGGTGTCCACTTAGTCCTACTTCTAAGGACTATGAGAGCAACAGTCATGAAGAGCACGATGATGAATTTCAAAAGAATGGAGTGTCACAGTGTCCTCTTAATCCTAATTCAAAGGACCATGAGAGCAGCAGTGATGAAGGACAGGATGATGCACTTAGTCCTAATTCTAATGAGTATAAAGGTGGTAGTGACAAAGGACAGGATGTAGCATCTTCAATAAGTAAACAGTCACATTTTCGACAGTCCTAATTCTATGGACTACGAGAGTAGCACTGACAATGCACATGAGGAAGAATATCCATTAAACATCGAGTCAAATTTTCCACTCAGTCCGAATTCTAAGGACTATGACAATAGCACTGAAGAAGGGGAAGATGAAGAATATCCTCCAAGTCAATATTTGAAAAGCAGAGCTGACCATAGTGTGGATAAGATTCCTCTTAATGATGATGAAAATCCTTATACAAATGATGATCCAATGATGGAGATGTTTCCAAGAAATATTGTATCGAGGAGTAGGAGAAGACCTTTTCATATCAATGCAAGTTGTTCTAGTTATACAAGGGGTAGAGCAGAATATCTGACGAGAAGAAGTTCTATCAGCGCTCTCATTTCAAGTGAATGTTGCCAAAAATATTGCTTGAAACATATGGATTTCAAATTTGCATTAGAAAGCAAGGAGAGATATTTGTCAATGAATAAAAGCATGCAAAATTCATATTTAGTTGGGTGCATGCAATCTACATTGTCAGGTTATGATTATCATATTAGGACTTTATTTATCTGTAGAAAATCTTTCAAAATGTTTCATTCGATTGGGAATTTTCGTCTCTCGAAAATTCAAGAAAATTTGGAAAAGGATCCCACATTTATTCAGAAGTACGTCATAAAAGACAGTTTGGGCCATTATCAAATACTGCAATGTCATGGATGAAAGATTTATTTTCAAAGCATGGAGAGTGTATGCCAAATAGAAAGACAATACACATTCCAAATAATTTTTCAAGACGATAAATCTACAACTTATACAAAGAATATGCAGAAGGTGCTGAGGGACATGGCTGGTTTATTACATATCAATATTTTGTGAAGGTATGGAAGAAAGAATTCAACAATTTCCATATTCCTAAGAAGACAAGGATGGGGATTTGCAGTACGTGTGCTTCTCTTAAATAAAAAAAGGACAAATGTGAAGGGTCAGAAAGAGGTAAGCATTCATAACTTTAACTTTTAAAATTGTATAGTTATCAACTATGAAAACATATTTCTTAATGACTTTCTTATATGTTGTGTAGATATAATTGTCAAAGAACTTCAGGAGCATTGCGAACAACAAACAAACGAAAGGAAGAAGTTGTACAAGCATTGAAAGAAGTGTTATGATAATTCGAATAAATATTTCGGTTTGATAATTGATGGTATGGACCAGAAGAAAACACTTTTACCACATTTTTTCGCACACCCAAAAATTTACAGGAGGAAAATTTTATTCAGTTTCACTTGGTCGGTTGCATGGTCTTCAATGGGAAAATGTTGCCAAGGGTGTACTTCACAACTCCAAATATTCATAATGATGCAAATCTAACCATAACCATAATTCATGATGTGATTTCTCAATGGTCTGGTAATCTTCCTGAAGTTTTGTATCTACAATTGGACAACACTTGCCGTGAAAACAAAAATAATGTTGTTTTTGGATATTTAAACATGCTTTTTGAATTGAGAATTTTTCAAAAGGTAAAGGTTGGTTTCCTTCTTGTTGGGCACACTCATTACCATATTAATCAGATGTTTAGTCGTTTTTCAGTCACATTGAGGAGGAAGGAAGTCGGGTGCTTGCCATCACTAATTGAATGTATTAAGAAATCATACATGCCAGAGCCTACTTTTGATGTGTTGGAAGAAACTGTTGACATGTGAAGGTTTATTCTGGGATCATATGGTGAGGGGAAATGCATTAAACAAATTAATGACATTAGCTTCAAACATCAATTTTGTATCAAAAAAATTGATGGGAAAACACTAATATGGGGCAAGAGGTATTCAACTACTGCAGAATGGGCACCGTCATTAGGTTTGCAATTTTTGAAGTTCATTCCAAATCATCCAATATTTGCATCAAAAATATTGTTATTACAATCAGTTGGTGAAATTTAGAATGCACGCAGACAAAATAGAGATATAAATTATTCTGATTGCCTAGAAGAAATTAAAAAATGTATTAGATATACATATGAGTACTTTGACATTGTTGATTCAGTTTGGTGGGAGTCATTTTTCAATAATCAAAGTGATATCATTTCAACAACAACAAATGAAGATATACCTTTGAAAAATCCATTTATTTGGCCACAAAATGTGTCGAATGAACATGAGGAAATAAACATTGTTGAATAGTAACAATCTCAAGGTATTACTAATTCTTCACAGGCAGAGGAAAGAGAGATGTATATTGGTTCCAGAAGATCTCGTGCACAACGTGAAGCCATGGAAGACCTTTACAGGGGTTCAGTATAGGATATTAAGGAGGGTTGCATGATTGCAGTGCTAGCAAATGGAGATCCCAATGGCTATCCATTCTGGGTTGCTAAAGTTATAAAGGTCTTTATAGAAAATGAGGATGTTACAAGTGTTGAAGTACATTGGTATGCCACAAATACACACCCATTCAATGGTGTGTATAAGCTAGAGATGGTAGTTGACAAAAAAAATGGCGGAAAGAGAAAAAGAAAGGGTACAAATATAAATCGCCGCCGCACAGACATATTAAAATTGGAGTATGTTGACATACTTGTTTATGACTTTAATTTAACAAAGAGAGGAACTCTTCACTTCAAGATGATAGAGATTCTGAAAAGGTTGTTACCAGAAGGAACAGTGTTGAGATGGGAGTCTGCTGAAACCAGTCGTAGATCTAGAAGAATTTTGAAACCTGAAATGTTGGGCATGCATGTGGACTCAGATGGGGCACTACTTGATGAAAGAGAAGAACATGGAACATCTTCGTCAGCATCCAGTCACTCATCTGAAGATGTGAATTCTGATGGTGTGCAAGAAAATATGAGTGATTTTGAATAATTGTTTAAGACAGTTTATATAACTGATGTATGCATCGTATCTTGAAATAAAATTAATGATTTCCATATGGTGTTAAATGAGAAGTTATGAGGCATTTTTATGTTGTTGGATTATATGTCTTAATTATGATAATTTTTATTGTTTGAAATATCTAAAATGCAATATTAAATTAGAGATATAATGTATGTTTTATTCAATATATAAATAATGACTTTTGAATTCATTTAGTGATGTAATTTGTTCATAATGTCATGGTTTTTTAATTTTATAGTTGAAAAAATTTCAATTTCTTTTGTATCTAGCATGTTATGGTTGAGAACATGTTGAATTTATACTTAGGAAAGAAAAATGATATTCTACCAAAAACATTAATGTGTTTTTTTCCTCATAAACAACTTTGTTTGGCACATAAAAATTTGGTTTTACTAGCATTTTATAAAAAGTTTGAAAATTGGCCCTAAAAAAAAAATCATCGTTCCAGTATCATCACTTTTTCATTTTGAAGCTATATTTTGCATGAAAATTTCGTAGTCACTGCCATTTTTAAAACATGTTCAAAATTGACCCCTAAAAAATAAAATCATCGTTCCAGTATACACACTTTTCGTTTTTAGCATTGTTTTTGATGTTTTTTCTGGGTTTTTTGGCCAGAGTTCCCGTTTTGAGTTTATAGTTCCCATTTCAGAGTTTACATTGTTTAGCCTTGAGAGCATGTATGAGCAATCACATTCCATCCAACCCTATTCGTATTGAGATTATTTAAGGTCAACAATAGTGTATATATTGTTTTAGGACTATTGCAGGCTATTCCTATAGGCCTTTTTGACTTTGTTATTAGTTAATGTCACTATCACATGCATATGTCATGTTGCTAGTCTTTTAGACATTGATGACAGACCGGGACGGGATACCCCAACTGCCAATAACCCAAGACAACTCAACAAACACCCACAACTCTGTATCCAATTTGACAGTAATTCAAGAAACATTTACACTATGCAGTCAATATAGGAGTATGAATTCACTTCGCTCAAAAATTCCATGAGAGATTCTCCATCTAACCTTCCAATCCTCACCTCATCCAATTACATGGGATTCATCTATCAAATGACGTGACAGGAAAGCAAAATAGGCCTTTAAAATCTAACAAAGCCCTGAAAATTGTTGGTCATAGGTGCTATGAGTTGATTTCGTAGCACTATTATAAAATATTGTAGGTGTTGCGAGTTGATTTCGTAACGCTTCCAAAAACTCTCTTCTCGAATTCTTGAAAGGTGAAATGGCTCAGCCATGCTACCAATTGACTCTACATGACCTAGATTTGCTTCCTAACATTACACATGACTTCATATGCCCTCCTTCTTGGGGATTTACAACTCTAACTTGAACTTACCAAGTAGGAACAAATTTGAAAGGTTTTGACAACATATAACAAAAATGAGCGCTCTGTTTTCTCCATACACTGGTACTCTACAACCACAATGACTCAAACAATTCTAGCACGAATATAAGCTATAGGTGTGGTCTCTCAACTCTTGAGCACACTATTTCTAACCTCAGGGGAGCCAAACAAAGCATATCACATTCTAGTCGAAAGGGTGTGACTGCATTTGAATAGTGGTGCTCTGTTTTACTCTAACAACATTCAAATCACACATAATCGCCTACCATAACACAAAAAATACTCCATCACGGGGTGTTGAAACCATTTCAACAAGAACACAAAATGTATGAATGAACCCTAACGATATATGTTCCCAATATTCATATTCTTTAACACAAATCACATTTACAAGTGCAAACTTCTAAAAACAATAATGCACAGGAATAAAAGGTGATTGAAACAGTTTATAGACAGAAATCGATTTTCCCAAAGACCAACAACTTCATTAATCATTTATAGAAAAAGAGTTCAACACACACAGAGGCACATAAATGAATTTCTCATTAATCAAATTTAAACATACATTAAACTGGCCACATATACAATGCAGCCCAGGCCTCCTTCGACCTTTGTCTCTTCTCTGTGTTCTGGAGCTCCTCCTCTCTTCCTCTCCATTTATCCACTAATTTTGCACTCCCTCTTCTCAAACACTCTTTCTATTTAGAAAAGGAATCTAACATGGGACAACCAAGTAATTATATAAAAATCCTGGAGGGTTAGGATTTCAACTATGGAAACCCAAATTTGAAAATAATAGACTAAATTATAATAAATAATTGTAAGAGGAATGTTGTCCATGGGGTCTTGGATAGATGGTGATCGGGTGCTATGTTAAGGAAATCCTTGATGTGTAGTCATTGGTTCAATTCCCCACCCTATCAGAGTGATATATTGGACATGATGAAGATAGAGTCCTACCAAGCTTACAAAAAAAAACTGTAAGGCCAATGCTGGGGTTTATTTCCCCTGAAAGGAACATTTTTAATTTTATCACCTACTGAGAGTAGAAATCCTCCTGACAAACAAAAACTTTCTAGGAGCAAAAACCTCGTTGAGAATGAGAAACCTGCCAAGAGACAGTCAAAAGAGTCTTTATATTCTTACGTTGATTTGCACACAAAGAAGCAAGGAGTTAAACCACAGGGGCTTCACTGGGGGAGCAATACCATATCACATGTGTTCATATTGGGGGATGTCTATTGAGGAAAAAATGACATAATATATTGAGCATATAATAGGGGGTAAAGGGTTTTTATACTGACAGGTATAAAAAATGGAGGTCAAAGTTAATGAAAAAGTACAAAGAGGTATATAAAATGTTAATGAAAAAAAGGATAACTACAATGTCTATTGAAACTAGGGGGTTTTTAAATTGGGAAGGTATATTGGGTTTGTATTGGTAGGGGGTTAAATAATATGATTTTTCGAGGTATTTTCCAATACGTTGTCAAATTATTGGTATTTTTTAGTATGCCACAAACGCACATGATATGTCAAAGGTTCATTGAGTGAAGCCCCCGTGAGCTAAACCCTTGGTTGTTAAACAAATCAAAAGGCATTGAAATTAAGCCAAGTCAAATGGTAGAAATTAATTGGAGAAGCAAAATTATGGAACATCCACAACTTCATACGGTCTAAACAAGCCATAACCTAGCTAATGGAGTATTTTTTCAAAGATTGAGGACGGGGAGAGTCTTAGTGTTAATATAAAAAATTCCTATGAAACCTAAAATCCAAGAGGGAAAAATGGATGGTTAAATTAATATTCAAGACCACAGTAATGGAGGTGAAGAAATATATAACACATATAATCAAAATTCCTCAGAAAGCTTATTGTGTCAATTACCATTTTGAATAAATGAAACCGCAAAGAGTTTCCACCAAAGAAAAAGTGGAGGAAGAATGGTAAGAGATGAGATTCTCGGTTGTCTTATAAACAATAATGGAAAAAGATTGAGATCCCAGACACATAACAAAGTGAGTTCTGTCCAAAAGCCATCGAAACAATGACCAAGTGAATTGACGAAAAGGAAGGTCATTACAATCAAAATGAAACCCTAAAAATCGAGCACTATTGATTAGGCCAAGCTTTAATCTTATCTGTTGACTCAAATTTTGCATTTTTCCAAGAAAAGCCACATGAAGGTAGGTGGAACACCCTCCTCATAACTTAATGGAGTTAATCCATGTAAAAAAGGAGGCCACATTACATGTGTCTTTTATTGTCACTTCAAGAGCAAAGTAATGTTAATATTATAAGTAACCTTGAATCATAAACCAATAGCATAATATATATAGCATGTGATGAATTAAAATTAGATCATATCAAGCATATGTTATATGTTGTGGGTAGTGTAGGTAAATACTCTATAATAAATCTTATCTTAAAGTTTAAAGGAGAAGAGGTAAAAACAGAGCCCATAATGTTTTGAAATGTACACAATTACCTTGTTTCTTCTCTTGGAAAAAGTCCTAATTTTCATTAATAGAGAAAATTACATTTTTTAGATGCTGAGCATATGCATGAATTTAGGCATTGCCTGTCCAAAAAAAGAAAAAAAGAAGTGATATAGATCTCCACGCAGGGAGCAGCTGATAAAAAGTAAAAATTGTGCCTATTCTTTCCTACCTTTCTTCTTTTCCACTTTCCTCCAACCTCCAGTGTTGGGGGTGGTTGTTACTATGGCTAATTGTTCCTCACTTGTATTTTCGGGTTGTTCTTTGTCCGAGTCCGAGCCTTCTGATCCAGGTGCTCGTTTACTTCCGCTTATTTCCATTTGGGTTTGTTGTTGCTGAGGGGGGTTTCAGGAAACTTCTTTGGTGTGATATTTTGTCCCTTTTGAGCGTCCAATTCTGCTTTGCTTTCTGTTGGCTCTGCTGTTTCTTCTTCTTCTTCTAGGGGGTCTGTGTGCTGCTAGCCTTTTGGCTTTCTCTGTTGTTTCTTATTCCATTTGGGTTCTTTTTTGGCCAGAGGGCATGCACTCTGCAAGTGGCCTGTTTGCAAACATCCATGACATTGAAAAGTTGTGTTTTCGTAGTCTAATGGTTGAATCCACTGTGAGTTGTTGAAATTCAATGTGATGTTGTCTGGTAACCCTTGGCTGAGATCTGTTTCAACACATATCCTAGCAAAAGTGAATATTCCCCTTGTAATTCTGTCCCCGTCCGTGTTTAGGAATTTTCCCAAGGAGTTCCCAATAGCTATTAATACATTGTGGTGCCACAAATGTAATGGGAGGTTATGTAGTCTAACCCAAACTGGAATTTTTGATACCACCATAGTGTTGGTGTCAAATTCTGGGAACCATGGGGTTATGAAGAGCCCAACGCTACCCCAGAACCATGGTCCCATGTTGAGGATGTGTTCCCGTTCTTGTGCTGTGTTGAATCTGACTATGAAAAACCCTTTGGGACATAGATAGATTTCACAATTTGATGTCCATGCAGTATGTATCCATTGGTGCAGTACATCAGAGTTTGGCCAGAAGCCGTTAAATCTACATATAACTGCACTGTTAGAGAGATCTGAATATAAGCTATTTACCTCAGGCATTGATGAGACGGAGAGTACAGGATTTTCTAGTTTTTGTTCCACGATGTAAGACCTTGGCGGCTAAACCATTGTTGCTGGTTTGGTTTGTGCTTTTGCCTTTCCTTTGATTGCATCTTTAAAGGTTCCTGTGTTTCTTGTGCTGGTTCCAGAGCATCCTCCTCGCATGATGGTCGAATCCCTTGTGATGCCATAATCCTGTAGGGTGTGATTGTCTTGTAGGCAATGTCCTGAGTATATCAGATTTTGGCTTCTTGCTGGTATCCCATGGTAAGCCTGTATTTCTTGCTTTAAGTCCTGGATCCTCATCCCTTTCCGGAGCGTCCAAAAAAGATGGCTGCCTCCCAACATTTTGATGAATATTACTATCGAATCTGTCTCGATAGCATGCAGCTCATTGCCTTTTTTCTGACGCCTGTGTGCGTATTCCGTGAGACCTCCCGATGGGGTTCTGCCTAGTCCAGTGCTATGTCTGTGAAGTTCATGTGTTCATTATGGTCCTGCTCACAGATTGACACCCTAACTGGCTCTCTTTGACTCAGAAGGGGGTCCACAGGGCACAGTGTTGTTAGTTATGTAGACAAAGCATCCAGGTAGATATCCCCAGCCTTCTTCTGTTGTGCCCAGTCCACCAGAAAGAGGGTAATTGTTGTAGATCCATCAAGCCAATAGATTACAGGGATAGAACAGTGGCGATTGTCCAGATCTGGCCAGTACTTGGGCTGATTTAATGTTAGGCTGCCCATTTTTGAGAGCCCCCTTCCAGATCTATAAGAAATGTTATATTTCAGAAGGGGATAGGCCATCTATGTCCCTTATGGGCCACACATTCTCACTAGTTTCTCCCTGTCAACGAGGTGTAGGAATCCTTGGATCTGAGGGTTTTTATTGAGATCTAGCCTTAACAGGGATCCTTCAGCTACAGAGCTTCCTGATTGAGGGAAGTTTTTCCTCATTAGAGCCCATGCAGTTGCATGGTGCATCAGATCTAGGGTACTATGATGGATCCGTCTATAATTGATCAGATCTAGCGTCCTAGGGTCGCTCCTCTAATAGTCCCTGCCCTTAATGACTGCATTAGTCTGTGCTGCGACAACAAATACGAGGTAATCCTTAGGGGCGGACAGGTTGTATGCAGCGCCCAATCCAGACCCGGGCTTGACCATCAGCAAGGGCATGGTAGCATTGCATAGGAGCTAGTAGTGAGGAGAGGCATAACATGCTCCAGATTCGATGGTGAGACGGGTTTCAAGAAAGGAGATGGGAATCGAGGGCATAGCTTGTGGTTTTGGTATCGAGGCGCTACGACCGAGTGTTGCAGCAACTGCGCTTGTTGTTGCCATTGTCTCCTGCCGAGAGCTAGGGTTCCAGACCTTCCGGCTTCAAAACTCTCCTCAGGATGTTCCAAAAAAAATCCAAACAATGTAATAGTGTTGAGTGATAGAAAATCTTGCTTCCTTTCTTTTATATATATATATATATATATATATATAAAAGTTCACACAATTACCTTGTTATATCTCTCTCTCTCTCTCTATATATATATATATATATATATATATATAGGAACAACTTTGTATATATGTATATTGGTATAATTCTTACGTTAATTGTAATAAGAAATTTTACGAAATATCTAAGCCTAGTTAAACATACTTATAGATTTAATGAAGGTATGAAATATGGTGAATTAGAAAAATATAGTGTTCCTGAAAGAAACAAGATTTTAATGTGTCACCAGCTAAACCACTGATTGAAAAGTATAATAGGAAAAGTTTGGAAAATTTAAATATAAGTGGAATAGAATTAGCAAACCTTGTGTTGAAACTTAAGGTGTAACTTGCATTCAAGTATTGTAAAGGAAATATTGATCAGTGACCAATATTATTTCAAAGAACTTAAACATAAACAAGTGGGATATTGTGTGACTATTGTATTTTAACTCATTATTAAAAAAAAATAAAATGGAATAATTTAGGAAGGTATTTTACACAAAGAACCTCACATCTCCATAGCTATCATTCAAGGCAACCTTTACTCCATGGTGGTTTCTATAGTGGTGATTCATTATTAGATACATAAGATCATTTATTTCTTACATTCCCAAATATGGTTATTTAATGCTGAAGGCAAAGTATGGTTTCAAGCAGCACGGAAATAATAGTTGAAACTAATTTTCAACAATTGTTCAAGTGGCATTCTCAAAGATTGTAACAATAGTTGTTGCAAATGCAACTGCTAGTTTGAGTGAATGCATGGGTGTACAACTTATTTGGGCCCTTGTTGATGTAATTATCCAAAGGCTGATGGTTAAAGGGGGTTGGGAATGTCTCAGATATCTCAAAATTACAAGGGGTATTGATGCATTTCATACCATTGTGAAAATTGTTTGATCATTCAAATGTTCTTTGGTACTACAGGACATAATGAATGATGTGTACAAACCTTGGTTATTGGAGGATTCAGGAGGAGAAAATAAAAGAATCCTTGGTGTTTGCTTCCAAATCCCTTGTCACTATTGAAGGATTGAGTCCTACTATAGTAGGAGGAGCGTCTGCCACTATTACCACTCTGGATATCATCAAAACGCGACTACAAGTACTCAAAGGTAAGGAAAATTGTCAACCCACTATTTTCATTATTTAAAATTTCTCAAAGATTTGAAATCTATATTAATTGTCACAATAATTTGAGAGGTTGTTCTTATACATCAATGGAGTAAAATTCCAAACATATGTTTTGGCAATTCTAGAAAAGGTTAATGAAGTGAAACAATTCATAGTTTTTGAGCCTTCAATTATTGAAGATTTTGTATTAATCCAGCTATAAAAAATATAAAATGCATATAATGAAGTAAAATTTTGAACCACAATTTTTTCAAATTCTAGAAGAGGTTAATGAAAAAAATCGTAATTTATGAGCCTTTAATGTCTGTATATTTTTCATTGATCCAACTGTAAAAAACATAAAACACATTCAATAAGTAAAATTTCAATCCTCTATTTTGTCAAATTTTGGAAAAGGTTAACGAAGTGAAAACAATCATAATTTCTGAGTCTTGAATGTCTGTATAGTTTTTGTTGATATAGCTATAAAAAACATAAAGCAGATTCAATAAGTAAAATTTCAAACCTCTATTTTTTCAAATTGTGGAAAAAGTTATACTTTATGACATCATACACCATCCATGACTGTTGCGATATTACTATTTGGGATATCAAAAATTTAATGACCCATTAAGTACTTACAAGTTATAACATAACTTGTAAATTACAAACCAAAGGCTTGTACCTTCATTTGGTCAAGCACTAAATTTGTCCCAAGAACCCTATATCACTTATCTAGATGGACCTTTTCCTGCTTCTCATCCAAGGTGGTTTTTCCCATTGTTAGAAACCCTACCATCATTATCACTTCAAATTCCTTCTTACTGCTAAATTGAGGGTCAATTATCCCATTCCCATCCCAAAGTGCATCACTCCAAGGCTTGTAACCTTCGGTGGAACAAGACCATACTTAATGTTGAATTGCATCTGTAACACAACATTTTTCAAAAGCACATGGAAATATCACTGATTCCAAAGACAATTTCTTAACGGGGTTGTCTGTGACCCTAAAACCCTTAGGACCTGGATCAAATCGTTTAGCTACTCCTAGTTGTGTCCCATTCTTTAGAAATGAAAGTTCTGCTAGAGGTTTGCTTTCAAGGTTCAAAACACACACAATAGTATCACCAACACCAAACATTGAAATATAATCTAAGAACTTTCTTCCTATTGAAAACTTTCTAATACCACCAAATCCAAAATTATGTTTAGTTTCAATGAATAGAAAAAGTGGGTGGGAAAAGCAAGGTTTGATATAGTGAGGTAGGTTCTTATGCAGGTGAAGTGTTGGGAAGCTAAGGCGGTGAGAGGTGTTTATTGGGTAGAAGCGATGGTTCAAGAGGGTTTAAGCGGTGAAGCGTGTTAGTTAGGTGTCTACACATCTGACACCCTCACAAAATAGGTGGTAGGAACGGTGGTATAATTTTTATTTATGAAAAATCTACCATGAATATGATAATTTATTTCAACTTAGTTTATTTCTCACCATGACTTAGCCTAACGCAAACTTTAGATATGCACTCACACTGTGGGAGAATGTTAATGTAAAATTTGGATAAAAATAGCGAAGCCGACAATAAGACCTCAAATCTTATTACCCAAACATATTTCAAATCTTTCCTCCTGTTGAAAACTTTCCAATACCACCAAATCCAAAACTATGTTTAGTTTCAAAGAATAGAAAAAGCGAGTGGCGAAAGCAAAGCTTGATATAGTGAGGCAAGTTCTTATGTAGGTGAAGCAGTGGGAAGCCAAGGCAGTGACATGTGTTCATTCGGCAAAAGTGATGGTTTAAGAAGGTTGAAACAGTAAAATATATTAATTAGGTGTGTACACATCTAACACCTTTAGAAAATAGGTATCAAAAAAGATGATAAATTTTTTATTTATAAAAAATAACCATTATTATGAAATAGTGTATCTTTGTTTCAACCTAATTTATTTCTCACCATTCTCAGTCTAACGTAAATTTTGGATATACACTAAAACTATGAAAGAATCCTAATATAATATTTAAATATGCACTTAAAAATGGAAGAGACAAAAACATTAAAAATGCATGAACTTTTGGATATGTATATTCTTTTTAAACTTTGGATAAAAGCAACTAAGTGGCAATAAGACTTCAAATCTTATTTCCCAATCATATTTCAAATAAATAATTTTTTATTCATTATATAAATATACAAATTATTTTATTTTGTTAAAACTGGGGTAAATATATAACTTTTATATTCAAGATCCGAGGTCAAGGATTGCTATAATCCCTGCGCTATCGAAGGTATGGACGTGTGTTGTTTTGAATCTCATTACCTATTTTGAACTTACCAACATTGTCCACATATTATTTTCTCACAATATTACCTACTAACTAAACAAACACATGTAATGACTCCAAGACCCTTTCCTCTAACTCCAAAAACTTTTAAATTGTTTTTGAATTTTTAAAGAGATTTTATTTAATATAAAATTAAAAAATAAATAAATTTACAAACATTTCTTTTGCTGACTGGCCCGAGCCCGCCCAACCTTTGATTTATATGACGCCAAAAAAATAATCTCAATCATATTTATCACAATATATCTTGTCGGGTATAATAATTGGAAGTCAAATTTGTTTGACTTGGATCACTTACATTACGCCTTTGTTGGAGGCAGGTAAGATAGTGTAAGATTCTGATTCTGATTTGCATCGAATTAAAAGGAATTTTGATAGTTTAGGATGACTATTTAGAAAAAAAAATTGACCAAAACTAGGTCGGAATTCATTCTTTAAATCTATTAAAAAAATTGTTTAGTACATGATTGGACTTTATACCCGGTACTATTTATTCGAAAATTACATTTAAGAATATTGGGTTTCAAAAAAGACAATCCAATAAAGTAGGATTGATTTTGATGTGCAATAAAGAAAAGAATCTTTGGATTTTGGACTAAACACTTCGCTTTTAAAAAATTGATAAAAACTGAGCAAGATTTTTTAGCTAGTAAGGAAAAATCATTGGTTTTATTGAATAGTGTAAATTAGTACATTTGGTTTATCGGGACACACTGTATCAAATTTTACATATATGTGAGAAATCTATATAGAAAATGCAATTATGTACAAAATAGTATATCAATTTTAGTGTGTGCTTAACAAGTGCCCACATATCTATATTGTTTCATGTATAAGCTAAAAAACAACTAGATAAAAAAATAAAAAATTGAGTAGAATCGTTTATCATATGTCTATATACACATAAGGTAAGAGCATATTTAAAAATAGTGAAACAGTGGGAAATGTGATACCGCATAGAAGTTAAAACATAACAATATTGGATAATACCAACATAAAACCCTTGTCAGGGGAATGGCAAATATCCAACATCCATGGAGCAACCATCCATCTCCAGATATTGGAAGCCAAAAGTCTCATCTTAGACATGGCACCAACAATAGTGTTGTGCTCCATGTGTAATTGCAAAAATAGCGATGTGCTCCATCTGTAATTGCAGAATGGTGACCCCCAGAAGAGTGCCATGGAGATGAATGATGTTCCAGAGCTAACCTATAGGTGTGGGTGGGAAATTGTGGAGATTCCCAACACATGATTGATGATGGCCTCGGAGTCTCTGTAGATGCTCAAATTTTGTATATCTAGAAAACAAGCAAGCCATAGTAAACCCCAAAGTGAAATTGCCTTAGCCTTCATGTTAGTTCCTCTGCCCCTCCCGAATGGATCCAATATTACTGGTTTTTCCAATGCAAATCCATACCCCGTATCCACATCTCCCCCTGTTCAGCACCATCAAAAAAACCTGCTGAAAAAAATATATTCAGACCAATTATTCTATGTGAAGTCGATAAGGGAAGAAATCTCATTCATATGAATATTTTATTAATAATTTGATCGACATTATGGTTTTTGTCCTATCTAAAAGTTTTAATTTAAAAAATAAAATAATATTATAAGGACTCTATAAATATATTAAAATTATCTTAAAAAATAATTATATTTTAAAATTTATCTTTAATAAATGATATTGAAATAAAATAATATTGAATAATTTTAACCTGCACGGAGATGTAATAGAATGTTACTTGAATCATTTGTAAACTATTTAAAATTTAATGCTTTTAATTAAATTATAGTAAAAATTACATTAAATAAAATTTATATCAAAATTTTTAAACATATTTAAAAATTTTAACCCATTTCAAAATCTTACTTTATTTAAAAAACGCTTTGTCTATTTAAATAAATTTTATATTTAAATATTTTAAATCATATTAAAAACTATGCAGGCTTATAAGGCTTTGTCTAACTATTTATGTAGGCTTTGTCCAACTATTTTATATCGGGGAGTTTTCGAGAATTTGGTTAAATAATTTATTATCAATGTAAGTTTTGTTTAGCTATTTAACTAAGTTTTGTTTAATTAAATTATTTTAGTAGAATTTGGTTATATATTTATTATTATATTTTTTTAAATTTGGTTGTACATATATAAATATATTTAGTGTTTTGGACTTAAAATGTATTAAATTTACAAATCAAATTTGTAAGTAAATTTGGAAAAAAAACTAGCGAGATGATTATTTATTTATTCATTTTTCAGTTAGCTATCATATCAATCAGCAATGATGACAATGATAACTGATTGTGATATGCTAATGCACGTTAACTCATTACCATTATCAAATCTAGAATTACCAAGGTGGTGGTACCTAAGAGACATGCTTTCACTCCTACCAAGTGACTCTTGGTCTTATGGCCATTAATATGTTTTCTTACATCAAGGAAAACAAACTCTTACCGAAGCAAAAACAATTTCGGCCTTTGGAGTTTTGGTGTTTGGAATTGATTTGCAGGGAGTCCCACCTGTGTTCAAATCTCTGGAGGCATCACCAATATGCCCATAGTGTAGGAAGATACAAGTAATATGAATGCTAGTCCCATCACCAACTCTAGTCCCACCCATGTTCAAATCTCTAGAGGCATTACCCATATGCCTATATTTTGGTGTATCAATTTGTAGGGTGTTTGGAATCGATTTGCAGGTAGTCCCACCCGTGTTCAAATCTCTGGAGGCATCTCCCAAATACCGACATTGCCAAACCAACAATGAGGACAATCATCTCTTCAAATACAAAACCACATCACATGGAATTATGCTGGTATCGCCAAACCAACAATGAGGACAATCATCTCTTCAAATGCAAAACTATGTCACATGGAACCAACAATGAGGACAATCATCTCTTCAAATGCAAAACTATGTCACATGGAACCAACAATGAGGACAATCATCTCTTCAAATGCAAAACCACGTCACATGGAATGACCAACTGATAGTCCCTGAAAAAACTAATTTTCACACCTATCAAATAACTTTGAGTCTTAGTCTGTTAACATGTTTCCTTATGTACAGGTAGTCCCACCGTGTTCAAAGTGTTTGGAATCGATTTGGAGGTAGTCCCACTGATGTTCAAAGTGTTTTCCTTATGTACAGGTAGTCCCACCCTATTCAAAGTGTTTGGAATCGATTTGGAGGTAGTCCCACCGATATTAAAAGTGTTTGGAATCAATTTGCAGGTAGTCCCACCGGTACCCGTGTTCAAATCTTTGGAGGCATTACCCATATGCCGGTATTGCCAAACCAACAATGAAGACAATCATCTCTTCAAATATAAAACCACATCACATGGAATGACCTACGAAAAGTCCCTAAGAAAACTAATTTTCACACCTATCAAATAACTTTAAGTCTTAATCTGTTAACATATTTCCTTATATCCAAACAAATAAAACTTATCTAAAAACATAAACAATTTCAAAACATGTTTCAAACTATTAAAACAGTACTTTTAAAACCATCAAAATATAGCTTGACCACTACTTTTAAAACAACCAAAAATTTATTAAAACACTACTTTTAAAACAACCAAAAATTTATCAATGGAAAAGGACCATAAATAAAACCATAAATATATTAAAAAGAAATCCCACTTACTATGCCACTATCGTGGGAATCGTTTGAAAAGTAAGGACATAAAAGTTAGTAAACGCAATCAACGCTGCAATTATGTTTATCATTCACATAGACATTAAATATACAGCCACACAGAGAGTCAGGAACTCTGAAGAAATGTTTTCGACTTCACAGAGAGGTCACCCAGAGGCAAAAAGGCCGAGAAATCATATCTAGAGAACACTTTCAGTTTCCTTAGAAGTAGGAAACAATTTATTCGAATCCTACTCCTTTCAATCTAGATCACCGGACTACTTTTTTTAAAAATGGGTGTAACTGTGGACAAATTTCGTTACGGGAAGTGGAGCAGTTGGATAGCGTCAGTCGGTGTCCTCTTGAATTTATTGGCTCTAATAACTGCTCAACCAGGTATGTACTAATGGAACCTCTGTTCACCGTTGCCAGGAATGTTGTAATGTTTCTGTTCTCTTTACCTATCAGTATCGGCATGTGATTTCTTTGATGTTTTATAACACTCGTGGAGTTTCTGGTTGAATAGTCATTTGATATCTTCTTGTTTTCAATCGTTATATTTGGTTGACAAGATTTATTTTATTAAGAAATTTCTGTTCGTGTGGAAGGATTTTTGAGTATCGATTGCGGAGGGAAAACAAATCAAAGTGGAGAAAAAAACATAAGATGGGTCACTGATGCTAATTATATAGACGTAGGTCAAACAGCAGACATCAGGGACGCCTATGATTACAGTGGCGGTTCCTACTTGGATACTCTACGGTTTTTCCCAAAGCCTCTCAAAAAGTCTTGCTATCAGTTGCCTGTGACCCCTAATGTGCCTTACCTCTTAAGATTATGGTTTATGTTTGGAAATTACAGTGGATCCCAACAATTTCCAAGCTTTGCTTTCTCTGTTGAGACAACTGGTATGTTAGCTATAGGAAATGTAACGATCTCAAAGCGAGATATACCACTTTACAAAGAAAGAATATTGGTTAGTTCTGGCACAGTGCTGTACATTTGTTTGATCAGAACCTCGGAAGCTGATGATCCCTTTATCTCTGCTATCGAATTGAGGACCCTCCAAGCAGGCATGTATGAACAGGCTAAGCCAGGAACAATGTTGATTTCAGTATGGAGATATGATGTCGGTGGAAATTTTATGCTTAGGTGAGTTTACTTTAGAAATATAGGTAACAAGTATTTTACTTTAGAAATATAGGTAACAAGTACTGGTAATGACATTTTTTTTAATGGAAATCTGAGAGTCATATTTTAATGGCTTTGTATGTGTTATAAAACAGGTATCCTGAAGACAAGTTCGACCGGATCTGGAAATATAGCTCAGATTTGATTGTTTCTAATTCTATTTCTCTTCGGTTTGTAAGTTGTGATGAGACCATTTCAACCAACAATACCAAGGAACTTCCTCCACCTGCTGTGATGCAAACGGCGGCAGTTATCATGGATGATGGTTTTAAATTCACTGTAGGACCGACCAATGGTCACAAATTATTACTGTTGTTATATTTTGCAGAGATCGAGAAGCTAAATATGTCTGAACACAGATCCTTTTCCGTGAGAATAAATGGTCAAAATCGGTCTGAAGCCATTACTTCTCTGAGCAATTATTCTACCCTGGAGCGAACATTCATATCCAACCAAGCAGAGGACTTCAACTTTGCCTTGGTGAGCACTAGTGACGCTACCAGTGGTCCTATCATCAACGCTTTTGAGACTTACAAAATAGTTGACACCCAACCGGCAACATATGCGCAAGATCGTAAGTTACCTTGCTAATGTTTCGTGTCTGGAATTGTAGATATTCTGATTAAATTGCTAACCAATTAGTTTTAATGATGCAGACAAAGCTCTTGAGGCTATCAAAAGCAGGTTTGGCGTAAAGGATTGGATTTCTGATCCTTGTTTTTTGATCCAGTGGAATGGAATTGTGTGTGAAAGCAGCACTTACCCCATAAGAATTTCGGAAATGTAAGTTTAATTATTCCATTCGTTTACAGTTGAAATCATAAAACTGATGAGATTTATAAGTGAAATTAATTTTGTTTTTACGAAAGTCGTATTGTTACCAGTGATTTGTCAGGAAAGAATCTTACAGGATTGGTGCCCGACGATATTAGACAGTTGACGGCATTAGTTGAAGTGTAAGAAAAAACTGACCTGTTTTAGCTAAAATGTAACCCAAATTTGAAGAATTTTTTATTAGGCTTCTGAAGGGGAACATAGTTTATGCTTGGATATTGTATCAGATAATACTATTCAGCATTTACTCATTTGTGTTGAAATTAGCAGGTCGCTTTACAATAATCATTTGATAGGGCAATTGCCAAATTTATCCAGTTTAACCATGTTGGAGAGATTGTAAGTTTCTTTTCAACATTCAATTTTCACTTTGTGAGCATATGCATTTTCATAGAACTAAAATTTACTCTGCTAAATTTGTAGGTATCTACAAAACAACAACCTGAGCGGTACTCTTCCGTCCTGGCTATGTGAACTGAAAAACCTAAAAGAATTGTCGGTCTTCCTCTTTCCTCCATCTCTACTTTCTTCTCCTTCTTTTTTTTTTGTCATAATTATTGCTCAATTAAATGGAATTAACTTATAAATACCGCTGTATTTACTTTCACAGGAATATAGAGAATAATAATTTCAGCGGTGTAATACCTGTCCAACTTCTCAATGGATCATTGAAATTTAGGTAATCATATTCTATTTTATACTCCTTATGTTTTGACATAAATTTCATTCGAGATTCGTAATTTTTTTTCATAAGTTTAGGTTCTAGTTACTTTTACTGGACAAATTCATGGAAAATGTCTATCATTGGTCTGCTACAGTTACTGTGGAAACCCCCACTTACCTATGCATAAGGGGAAATGCACCCTGCATACTACAAAGAAGAATAAATTGAAGATTATACTCGGAATAACACTAGGCGGAATATTAATAATCTCTTTAGCGCTGATAGTAGCTATTATTATGTATCGCAATAAATTCGGGCGAAAAGAACAGGGTATTGACAGCAGAAGAAGTGGACTGGGAATGGAACCTAGATCTTACTTGTACCAAGGTTAGTATATATATATATATATTTGAAATGATGCATAGTGGTAGTCTTCTCTGTAAATGAAAATATTTTATATTGGCTTTGAATGATTTTTTGTCCTTTGACTCTCAGTAACTTTATTTTCCTGAATGGATTGCAGACTACTCAATGGTTACCGTGCCAAATTCAACAAAATCCCGTTCCTTCACTCTAGATGAGATGATAGCGGCCACACAAGGCTTTAGCCAGGAGATCGGACGAGGAGGTTTTGGAGCGGTGTTTTTAGGTAAATTGCCCGAAGGAAAATACATAGCCGTCAAATTGCTCTCACAGTTCTCCCAACAAGGGGTTCAAGAATTCTTAAATGAGGTGATTCTCAGATATATTTTCAACTATATAATACGGTTCATTGGAATGATCTAATAAGGGTCAATTTGGATCCAATGTAACAATGTGTAATCTCATAGTTTTGGCTCTGCTCATGAGTATTATAGATATAGTAACACTCTGATTTTAATGGAGGAACAGGTTGATCTTCTTTCCAGAATCCATCATAAGAACTTGGTATCTTTACTGGGATATTGTAACGAATCAAGAGAAATTATGCTTATCTACGACTATATGGCAGAAGGGTCTTTAAGGGATCATCTTTCTGGTAAATTATATTTTCCTCACCTCTGCCATTAACCCAATTTACCTAATTGTAAATATGAGATGTTTATTTAAATAACTGGAATTGCTGAGAGTTATGTTTATTTAGGTTGCTTATTGAGGATAGAATAGAGACTAATGGGTGTATTGTTAAGATATTTGATGTAAAGATCACCCATTTAAAATCTAACTGATCTGACCTAGGCCCAATACCATCCTATAATTTTGATAACTTAAATAAGGTGAGTCACTATTTCTCAAACCAAAAATATTAAACATACAATAATCTCAAAACTCATTACATGAACAAAAAAAAATTATTATTTAAATCAATATAATAGTTACCCTAACCAACACGCATTTACTTACTCTGATTTTCTTTTACAGGCCCTAACGCACATCATTCCAAACTAAATTGGAGAGCCAGACTCAAAATAACTTTAGATGCAGCTCAAGGTAACTCGCTTAATTACTTTGGATGTGCATGAAACGTTTTATAATCTTAATTGAGTATCGATTACAGTAAATATAGGAGTAAATTTTTAGATTTTCGTTAATATTACATAGGACAAATAATCCGTAACCACGTATCTCACGTTACTCACCTGTGGTTTCTACTCAAGGACTGGAATACCTGCACGTTGGTTGCACCCCCAAAATAATTCACAGGGATATCAAGACCGCCAACATCCTGTTAGACAGCGATTTGAATGGAAAACTAGGGGATTTCGGTCTTTCCAAGATGACAACTGATGGGGAGGCTACTCATGTTACCACTGCCGTAAAAGGAACTGCAGGATACCTCGATCCAGAGTATGTCAGACATAATAACTTGCAAGTCATTATTAAAAGTAGAGATAATTTTATTTTGCTTTTCCATGGTACTTATCAACTTTTTGGTGGGGGCACTTGACAGGTATTTCAACACTCAAATGTTGACGGAGAAGAGTGATGTGTACAGTTTTGGAGTGGTTTTGCTGGAGATCATATGTGGTAGACAACCCATAGATCTAAAACTACCTGCAGAAGAACTGAACATCGTTAGATGGGTAAGTATTCTCCTATGTAAAGATGGGTAAGTAATGTTGCCATCAAAATAATATTTAAAGCCAGCAACAATAGAATATGGTGTTGACCTATAGTGCATCTTCTGCAAGATTAACCATATTTTTGGGCATATTTTATAGGTGAAGCCGTATGTAGTGGAGAATGATAATCCTAGCAGAATATCAGAAATCATTGACAAGAGGTTAGGTGGAGATTACGACATGACATCTATCACTAGTGTTGCCAAAGTAGCGATGAGATGTGTTGACGCTGAACCGTGGTCTAGGCCGAACGTGAGCGAGATAGTGGCCAAGCTGAAAGAGGCTATCAAACATGAGGATCATCGTGCTTCTGTTTCAATTTCAGAGGAAGCTGGTATTCAAATTAGCGATTTGTCGTCAGGGCCAGTCTCTTTATCCGTGGATTCGACTGCACACGTAGGAATGGAGTGGAGTGACAACTCCAATATTTCTGATATGGATGGAAGGTAGGTTGGCACGTTGCTGATATGGATGGAAGGGAAGTTGGCCAAGAAGTCAAACCTACAGGTACTAGTGATGGCATGATTTACAATATGGGTTTATGTCGTGCATTTGACATAATTGTGTCGCACGCATCTGTAAAAACTGGTGAAACTTATATTCTTTATATGCTGAAGAGGTGGAACTTTTCTGTCTCTGCGTTGAAGAAAACGCAAACTGTAACCATCTCGTCAAATCTTGGGTTGGTACGTGGATGTATATACACGATCATACATTATGCTGAAACTTTTCTTTTAAATAGGTATTGTGTATTTTAAATCTTCATATCAGTTTTAGAATTTTCCATGTTAAAATGTTTACAAATTAATAATTTCTTTTGATTAAAAATATTATATTATATTAATATGATTTTTAACAGATTTGAAGCATATCTGGAATCTCAGAAAGTTTACTGTATAATGTTTGTACTAATGGACATGTCCCGTCCTGACCCGGTGCCCAATTTAACTTTATCGATATCAACGAAAAAATCATTAATCATGATTAGCATCACCATTTTCTATATTATAATCGATTAAATGGTACATCCAAGTTGGCCATCTGTAATGTAATTATATAAAATCACTTTTGAAAAAGTTATGTGGTTCTTAATAAGTACATCATGAGAAACCTAAATAGGGATGATATTTTATAATCTTATTCATTGAGAAATTTGTCTATTATATTGTTATTGTTATAGTTATAGTTGTGAAAAAATTACATTGTGACCAAATTAATATTTACAATATTCTATATATTATAATGAAGTTTGCCATACTTTTTTCCGGGTGGAAAAAACTAAATAATTATATAACTAGTTTTTATAAAAAATATTTATTTTTTTGCTGGAAAATAAATTATTTTTTAAAATATAAAGTATTTTATTTTATTTTTAATATTTTGATGTGAACTCTATAAATATAATATAAAATATTATGTCAACATTTTTAAATGTATGTAATATATTGAATTTATATTAATAAGTTTTTTAAAGGAAACAGTATTGTATTAAAACATTCTGGTTTGAAAGTCATAACCTTGTACACCATATACCAAAAAATCATTTTCTAAAATCCAAAATCTCTATGAAAAATTGACACGATTATCTCCTGGACTATTAATATCTTCTCCATAGATCAACCAAAAAAC
Organism: Pinus tabuliformis; assembly: GCA_031772625.1. Taxonomy (NCBI): domain Eukaryota; kingdom Viridiplantae; phylum Streptophyta; class Pinopsida; order Pinales; family Pinaceae; genus Pinus; species Pinus tabuliformis. The sequence goes on along the minus strand of CM062810.1, from coordinate 659,391,320 downwards.
ACCTAGAGGCACTGCATATTTACACAACATAATAAAAAATATTAATTACTGGGCATATCACTATATATCCTCCATGTTTGGGGTGACTTGGATTTTCGGTTCTTCAAACTCGAGTTGTAGGAAGATGGCTTCCTATCCATCATCAGAGACAAGGTTTCCCTCTTTAAATTCCTCAGAAGTTACATGTTGCTCCATTATATCCTCATCTTCTCCAACACGAACCCCACCTGCATCAGTGTTTTCTGTTGGTGCTAAATTCGCAACCTGAAAGCTCACAATTTCATTAACCAGTTGCAAATGATCCATTTAACCTCCCAGAGGCCAATTCTCCACAATAAGAGCTCACACTACGCCTAAGACTCCATCAATATCGTCTCTACATGTCAAGAAATTAACTCGCTGAAAAATTCCAAGGCACCTGCCAGGCGAACCAACAAATTGTCGAGCTCTTCCCCTCCATAGCCATTGTCACTCTCCATAATCATGAATTGGTACCAGACCAGATGGAAAATTTGACTAAGAATAGCTCTAATCCTTGAATTTACACTTTCACAAAGACATTGATGTTCAATATATATTGACGAGAAAACCTTTCTTGATTTGAGACCTCTGTTGTTGCCATAAATGTCATCTAAAACCACAGGTACCGATCAACTAGGGAAATTGGGAGCCATAATGGTAAGGTTGTCGTCCCAAGCAAATTTTCAAAAGGGTGAGAGGATTCACGCATGCAAATTGCACTTCAGATACAAGATCGAATGTTTCCCACATTCGAGAGATTTTATTAACTATAACCACATAACTCCATTTGTCCTAAGTCCAATGCAATATGACGAACATTGCTTAAGTGTCTGCACTTGCAAAATCCTCTATGACATTCAGAGGTCGCCGCCATATTGGGGGATTAATGTTGATTCAAAATGATGCTAGTCCAGATTAAACGTTGAGACCTGACCTCTTAATCGTAATTTAATATTCATAGATGTTGGATGCAAAAAACCACCAATTTGGATCCTCATGGAATTACCTTTATTTGTAGGTTCCCTTCATAAATCTTTAAGGCACCTGTTCTAATAAAGATCTCTGGTTAGCCAATGAATTAACCTAATAAAGATCCCTGGTTAGCCAACGAATTAACCTTAAGATTGGAATTACCTTTATTTGTAGGTTCCCTTCATAAATCTTTAAGGCACCTGTTCTAATAAAGATCTCTGGTTAGCCAATGAATTAACCTAATAAAGATCCCTGGTTAGCCAACGAATTAACCTTAAGATTTCTATTAACATGATAGAATTCAATCACTTCAACTCTTTCTAAATAAGAGTTTAATCCTTTGAAAGATAGAAGTAGAAGTTTTTTCATCCTTTTCTTTAATTTTATTCACCTGCTGGATCGCTATCATTGAATTATCGAAAACCTTCAATCAGTGTATTCCTCTAAAGATGGCTAGCTCCAATCCTTCCCACAAGACCAAGTATTCAACCTGGTTATTTGTAGAGGTCCCTAATCCCCAGGAAAATTGTATCTCCCTTTCTTCATTAGAGCTAAAGATAACCCCTCGTGCCCTTGCCTCCCCAAAATATATATTAATATGTTGAAACATAAAGATTTAATGTATTTCTATATTCTAATTCAAAATCAAGCAGTATATTGAAACTTCGTCAAGGAAAAATCGTAAGGTTGTAAAGTCTTGATAACTACCTTTCATCACTATCTATAGGAAATCCCCCGTAGCCTTTCCTTGGAAGATTGAAGGGATTGAATGTTGATTTGTGTACAAGTGGAAAATTTACTATATGTTAAAAGATATTTTATATTGTGTGTATAATGATGAAGAATAATTGAATAAATAAGACTTGGAAATATAATTCCTACTTGTCTTTTTTGTGATTCACTCTATGTACAGGAGTCTATTCCTAATGTTTAGGAGTTGTTGAGATCTAGATGTTTCCTAAATCACTGTGTGGTTGAGATATTCTCTCAACAAAGTGATTGTGTTTACAATATAGTCTACCTATCTTGAGGCAACACTACATGTATTTATATCTAACATTATTTGATTAATATCGTATGCAATTTGCAAATTTAATTTGGTATCAGAGCTCATAAGGGTATGGGCCGAGGGAAATAGAGAGTTTGATGAGTATTTGTTTGTTTGTCTTTTGTTTGTTTACCCATCCTTTGTTGTTACTATGTGGTTGGAGAGAGCGTGGAAAATCTACAAGATCGAGTCCTTGGTCGTGGAGATATCAATATTCAAAGTTGCACAACCCCGCCTCGTCCAGGCTCAAGGCCCCGCAGCCCTGGGTGGCCATGTTTGTGCTCAGCCTTGGTTGCCCAGGGCCATGGGGCTTGGGCAAGGCGGGGTTGCATTGTGCAGTGTCGCCCCACCCAAGCCTGAAGCCCCGCGACCTGGCGACCATGGCTGAGGGCAGCTTAAGTCAATTTCTAGAATCGACCTAGGTCGCCTAGGGCAAGATTTTTTAATTTTACATTAATATTTTCTATGTTATTATTTTTTATTATTTTTAACCCTTTTTTATTTTAATTTTATTTTAATAGTTTTTTTATTTTTATTTTTTTATATATATTATTGATTTTGTTTTGGTCAATTTTTATTTTTCTTTATTTTTATCTTTTATTATCAAAATCACCAACATTTAAAAAAAATATCCACACTTAATACATTAGAAAATTTAAAGTGTAAAAAATAAGCCTTCTAAACAAAAACGGTTGATGTTTTTTTTTTTTTTTTCATATATATATATATATATATATATATATATATATGACTTTTTTTTGTTATGTTTTTTTTAATTATCAACATGAAATTCACTATTATTTAAAAAAAAATGCTACATAAGAAAATTTGAAGTGTAAAAAATATGTTAAAAAAAAGTGTATTCTCAATAACTACTTTTGAAAATTGAGAGATTTTTTTTGCTACCTCAAAAAAATGGATAATCAATAATTTTCTAGTATATGTGTTAGGAGATTAGCTTTCAATATTTATGCATATCGAAATGAATTGGAAATTTTGGCAAAAGGAAATTAGATTCTTTAATATAAACTATGAAAGTACTAAGTTCTTTGAAATGTAATTAATGTTAAACTAGAAAAAACATAAAAACTATTGATCTAAGAAAACACGAGATTTTACACTATGATGAAAGCATGGAGATTTTGTTATAAAACTTACAAACTTTAATCTATGGAATTGTGAACATTTTAATCTAAAAAAACATAATCATTTAATCTATGGAAAACATGAGTATTTAATCTAGGAAAAACTTAAACAATTAAGCTACGAAAAACATGAAATACTTGTTGAAATGATAATTTTTTATAAATCAAATTGAGCATGTGAAGTAAACTATTCTATTGCAAATGAATTACTACTTTAGTCTGAATGAAATGGAATTGTTGAGAAATTAAGTGGAAGCAACTATTATGGACAATCAATCACTAAGTCTAAAACAAACCATACATGAGAATAACCTAATAGAGATTCTATTTAAAGCTAATTAAGAAAGTATTTTTTTTTTTGTATTTTTGTTATTTCCAAGCGCTTGATCTGTAAGAAAATAGAGGCAAATAAGTAAACAGAGCGAAATGAATTCAAGCTAAAGGAACAAAACATTAAAATGAAACAGAGTTTTTATCTTAAGCACAGAGCATAAAGAAATTAAATGAAAGAAATGGAAAACATCTATATTATTCTCACATATCTCCAGGGGTCGGTCCTCCTGAGGACTATGAGGCATTGAAAACTCAGATCAAGAGAAGAGAATTTCTAATCAACAATTACATGAATGACATGAACATATTTTCTATTGTTGGAATGTGTAAAATAGAGTTTCAATATTGCAGTGATAAATCAGACTTCCCAACATTGTCATTTGCTTCTAGCTAAAGCATTTATATAGAGTTTACATTGTAACTACATTGAGATTCTTATGGCTAAGAATCAGAATTGAAAGGATGCATCCTTTCCATGAAATTAATGAAGCACAATCCATTCCAACCTTTGTTTGCTTGACTGGGCCGCATTGTTTGCTCACGCAATCTGGAAAATAGGGCTCTAAAGAACCTAGAAAATCTCCCAAACAATAAGTAATTTGAGGAAACCGATTATAAATAACCTAATTGGGGTCGTGATGAAAAAACCTTTGTTTTTTGTTTTTCAAAATTAATTTTCATTTGCTAAGAAAACACGTTTGAACTTGACTGGTAAAAAATGCTGCTTTTTTCCTTTGATATCTTGTTAGAGGTCCATACACGCGAGTTGGGTGGAATTTGACCAATACAAATCCATATTGGAACCTTTAGAAACAACTTCCATGTGCTATATTTTCTTCTAGAGTGGTGTTACTACCTCAACCATGGAGATAGCTATGGAAACTTGACTAAGCCACAGAAACTTGAATTGGCCAAATTGTCATTAGTAAACCATGCATAATTCTTCTTAATCTATTAAAAAATAAAGGAAAATGATGTTAACTAACCACTTAGACATGTAGAGGCACATCATTCAGAATTATGGTAAAAATGGTGGCAAGTAAGTGAAATGGTGCAATGGATGGTTGGAAGTAATGGCTTAATGAATGACAAAGACAAGTAAGAATGATGACAAACCAGTGACCCAACAATATGACTTGAGCCTCTTCCCAATATAGCATGGAAGGCTTATAGAGTTTCCTTTTTTCCACATTCACCATTGAGTTCTTCCTAATAATGCATGTATGGGGGTAAACTAAGTCTATTGGAAATATTAAGAAGTGGGGATGGGGGAGGAGTGAATCAACATTTCATGAATTATTACATATTATTTTTTCATTTACATTCACCATGCATCATCAAGAAACACCTAAACAAGAAAATTACATCATAAACAAGAACACAGATGACACAAAGATTTTTTTAAATGGAAACCCATAAGGGGAGAAAACCACCATACTTCTTCTTCTCTTTTCAATCTTTACATCAATTCACTAGTAATGACCAGTAGGAAGCACCCACTCCCTTTACAATGTTTCATTGGCACCCACTACCAGGAAGCACCCACTCCCTTCACTGTTTTGTTGGATCCCACAAGTAAGAAGCGCCCACTCCCTTGCACAATTTTGTTGGCACCCACAAATAGGAAGCACATACTCCCTCAAAGCAATTCCCTAGCACAAGCCAGCTAGAGGCTCTAACCCCCAAAACATTGTGGACCTACCCTTTCATCGATTTTCAAACTGGATCCATAAAGTATCTCTCTTATTGATAATACAAAAATGTTAAATACCCTGCTACTCAATCAACATACTCATGTTAGTAACATATCAAATCATTGTCGCTCGACAATACAACACTCTCTCAAACCCTAGCAACAACATACACACAAAGATCAACAAGAAGAACATATGATTATACAACAACATATTATGTCCTCTTATCACTCAGTCATACTCTCGAAACTCAGTAGCAATACATAACCCTCTATGCACTACTAACACTTAGTAATGCATTGAAGCTCATCTCAAACTAACAACATATCAAACCAATCAAGACTCTCTTTATCCTCTTTGTTATGCACACATCCCTGCAACATAAGCTCTGAAACTCTCAACATTAGTATTGCAGCTCTCATACATCTTTTTCATAACAATAGCTCTAGAACAGAACCCTAATCCCAATAATGAATCAATTATGACCTTCAATTAGCACATTTTTCAATAAACATAGCTTTGTTAACACTATCATTTAACACAACCCTGTAATATAGTTAATTCAATATAATTAGGAACATAAACCTTAGAATAAATTCACTTGGCACATCATAAGTAATTCCATCATTTCATAGTCCAAAACTCCAGTAGAAGCTTTATTACATTACCCATGATATTATTGTAGCTCTGACATTCTCAACATACTCACTCTCATCAATAATATTCTTACAACAACAATATTGTTCTCTTCACAAAATTAACCTTATTACAATAACTGGCAGTGGTATTCTCAGTGAGAATTAAAACAACTGACTCAACAAACATGTATGTGAATAACTTAGCTAGATATGGTCACAAGCCAATCAACATAAACTTGAATTCCAAGTGTATCTCACCAACACATTAGTTTATCAGTAGTAGACTTCATGTACAACATATCATCATAACAACACGAAAGTTCAAATTGTAGATTATAGTATATCTCTAACTCAGCAGTAGAAAATGCAACATATCATTCTCGTAACATAGCTCTTGAATAAAAACACTCTATACCTAGAACTAGTAACTCAAATACAATCACTTGTAAAATTAGTTCCTTATTATTATTTCTACTTAGCAATCAATCTTATCACATACACCTCCAGCAACAACAATGTTCAACATTACATCAAGCCCTTGACCAAGCCTTAGCAAGACAATTCAAACCCTGGCTAGCAAAATTTTGAGACTCAATTGTTCATACTTCAATTTAGTATATCAAGAAAATATTGGCCTAATAACGACACAATTTGAGCAAATCATCAAACCTCACTATTAACACCAATCAACATACTTTTAAGCAAAACCAATATCAACAACCTTATCATCGACATAATACTTAAAACATTATTGTATCCAAGTCACTCAGTCATGCATTCTCCCATTAGCTATCACCCTGTCATATCTTAGTCATAGTAGCAACAACCACATAAGAAGCCCCAACAACACTTCTAAATTCTCTGAATTGTAGGGAAATTAGATCAATATCTAAATAATTTTCATGATTAGCTTATGAAATTTTTAATCTCAAGAGCTCTACCTATCAACAATATTGTCCCATGTCCTATCAACACTGTAATTAGTCCAAATTTTATCATATAAATAACCCTACATGAGTGCTACAAAGGCATGCCCATTTATGACTCTGATCATTACCAAGTACAGGTCAAGAAAATACCAATAGGTTTTACACAAACGTTGGCACTTCAATAACATATTTGGCATTCAAATTTCAAGATTATAGTAAACTCAACATACAAGGCCAATCCAAATTGCCACAAAATCTAGACAGTTAATTCCAAACTTCAAATCACACCATAACCTGAATTGTATCAGAACTATGAGTTCAATCACGCTAGAATGAAGATATGATTGGACACCTGAATCGATCTACCTATAATATCATAACAGAGATGCACTCAAACATGAATTATATCATCCTCTTACACATCATATTTAAATTTAATAATGGACATCATCGCTTGCTTACATTAGTAGCACTTGATTTCACTTCCTTTTACACTAGTAGATCAAGAAATTGCTCTAAACATGATCATAACCAGAGCTTATAAAATCATGACCATGCAACAACTCAGGCCATTCACACCAATAATACACTAGGTCATAAACAATGTGATCATTTTATCAATGTACTAGAGCAAATAACAATAATTTTATAATGGACTCACATGTAAATGCACTCTCATTGCTAACAATTTGCATTAGAATTTAAATCATTACAATCATCATCAACACAGCAAATTTGTTTGTTATTTATATTTGCAAACACCATGAATTGACTCTTCCTTCTATGTGATCTCCATCACTCTAATATACCTGGTCCAAAACAAGTAAACAAGGATGATTGAATAGCATCATGGGTTGAGAATTTAACTGCTCCAATCATTCACCTTGTCTCGACGCGTTAGATCTGAGATGGCCTGGTATCATCACTCTGTTCCATACAAATAGATACCTAAGCCAAACTAAAAGGAAACCATGTTAGTCACATAACTTATGTGATCACCATTTCCATCATTTCTCAGCCATCAAAGGATCCACTACATGATCGTTGTCAAACTGATACACATGACTCATACATCCACCTTGAAGTTCCATTTAACAAGGTATTTATACATGATTGATACATTGACCATATCAAGCCAACTAGGGAAATACCATGGGAAAATTTGTGGTATATTTGAACCAATGAGAAACCATGGGGCCAACATCAAACAAAGGGAGCTGCTAGCAGAGAAAACAAATAGCAGAAGCCATGGTAATTTTGGGTGTAGGACCGGGAAATTCATTTTCAAAGTATGGGAATGGATACGTGGATTACCAATGGGTTATATGGGCTATGGACCCTAATTTCTCACTGGAAATTTAGTTTACAAACTTGTATTTCTAGTGCATGAACAATTTTTGTTGCCTAACTTGGGGAACTAAAAATGTCTCCTTCCAGATCCACACACACCTGCACCAAAACATCTTCAAGCACAATTCCAACCATCTAAAACACCAAAACATATTATACATTCATCATGATGATGCACAAGCACACATACGACTGTTAACATCAATTCCAACACATATTTGACTCTACTATTGACATCAATGCCAACAAAGTCTATAGGAATTATCTCCCACCTTTTGTAGTATCTAGAAAGGACCATATTGTAAAGCCTTGATTTTCTTATCATTTCTACATAGACTCTCTTTGTTAAACTTTAACCATACTTTGTCTCAAACCTTAAATGTCTTCTCTGTTTTGTGTTGACCATACCTAACCTTGTGCTTTTCCTGTGACTTATTTAGTGTCTCTTGTACTTGTAGATAGATTTTTCTAATATTCTAAACAAAATTCTCTACCTTTCAAGCATCCCCTATGAGATCCTCCCTCACTCCTCATTGTTGTCTATATGTGGTACCCAAAGGTTAAGGTGTTAAATGTTCAAAACATGTTCTAAATGGGGACATTCCAGTAGAAGTGTGGACTTCTCTATTATAAGGAGTTCATTATATATACTATATTTTCGTCCCAAGTCTTTGAATGCTTTATATTGTAATCCCTAAAAAGATACACTAAATTTCTGTTGAATTTTTTGTTTGCCCATCTATCCGTGGACGGAATGTTGTAGACATCTTCAAGTTTGTGTTTATCTTATCCCAGAATGTAGTCCAAAATGCACTACGAAATCTTGTGTCCCTATCTGAAATTTTTATCATTAGTATCTCAAAATGCACCCAAACTTGTCGAAAGAACAAGTTTGTTGCTTCTTTCGCTCTTGTGGAATTTGTAGAGGGCATGATAATGCACATCTTGCTAAACTTGTCAACTCTCACAAACAAGTATTCATGTGCCTTCTTGGTTTTTGGTAAACCTCTCATAAAGTTCATGGAAATTCTTTCCCAAGGATGAGTGGGTAAAGGTAATGGATGATATAGACCCTATTTATTATTACTATGTTTACTAGTATAGCACATCATACATCCTCTTATGAATCTAGATATATCTTATTGCATCTTGGGCTAGTACACATACCTTTGTAAGTTGGCCACAATTGTTTAGATGCAATTGATCACCTTTAGGAACACATAACTTGTCCAACCTGTAGAGTAACCCATTCTAGAGATGATATTCAATTGTGTTATCAACATCGTTCATATGACTCTCACTCTAAAACTACTAAAACACCTCCTTGAAGACCTCATCCTCTATATATGCTTCTTTGTAATCATAATGAGTGAAAGGATCCATGAGCATAAAAGTTCTCAAAGTTGTTATCTTTGATGTGGGTGGCCTTGAAAGCATTGGGACCAACTTGTTTGTGGTTCCCTTCTTGTACTTGATCACTAAAAAAACTATTGTAAAAACCCCATCCACTTGTAATGCATGGTCTATCGTAACTTACTCTAATCTTTCAAGTACTATAGATGTTGATGATTTGTGTAGACAATTGTATCCTTTCCCATAAGATAGTGTTTCCACTTTCTGACAACTTGTATACGTCATAGAGTTCCTTGTTGTAGGTAGGGTGCTTTAGAACCACCCCATGAAACACTTCAGAATGGTAGTGCATAGGCTTTCCTCCTTGCATCAAGACCACTCCCATAGTATAACCATTCCCATCTATCTCCACTTTGAAGGGCTATTTTAAGTTTAGTAATGTAAGAATCGATGTTTGAATGATTTTCTTCTTTAACTCCTCAACTAATTTTGGTTTACCCTTTCCCCACTAGAAATTATTTCCACTCATTATTATGGTATGCGTTATACGAGATTTACAATTGCGGACAAAATTATCTCCCCTAGGTCGGTGGCTAACCTAGAACAACAGAGAGACAAGGAACACAATGCTTTTCCTTAAAGTAAATAGATGACAGAGTGAGGCCTACATGGAATCCTTCGCACATTTCACTCCTTATTTGGCTTCAAAGCTCCAATTCTAGCTCTGAATGCCAAAATTAGAACCTGCACAATCAAATAACACAAGACAAGAAACTACGAGATTTATGCAGTATCATCTGAGTACTTCATTCAATAGATTTACATAGTATTGAAATAAGTGAAATAACAACATCACATATAGTAAAATAATGAATTCTTTGCATCAATATAAATGGAAGGAGATTACAACCATAAGTAGCAGTTGACCTTGTAGAAGATCTCCTCCAAGTTGTTGACTTGTCCTTTCCTTATCACAATATGAAACTCCAATCACCCTAAATGCATGAGATGATGACCACTCACTACAACATCATAAGGGCAGAGACACTCTCCAAAATCCAACCCCCAACCACATAGAAGGCTGGGAATATATAGAGAATTAAGGTAAGTTGGGAGTTTTTATCCAATTACCAATATAAGATAAGAGATCCACCTTTGATGGAGGAATAGGATCAAAGGATAAGTGGTGAAAACTACAAAGTAGGGAAAGATAGGATTTGAATGTTTTATCCAAGTTAAGTAGTTGAAACAACTTCTAGAAACTCCTAGAAGGGGAAGCTTCTGAAATCTCGATCATTCTCTTGTATTTCTAGAACCAACATAGGTGCAAAGGGGAGAAACCTGTTGGTGACCAACGCATGCCATAGTGGAGCAACTTGTTGGTGAATGCACCCCAGTAGGCCTACAGGAAGCGTTGGTCCTCAAACTGGCTGAGATGAAGCAGTTTAGGGTTGAAACTTTGGGGGATGAAGGGAACATGATTATGGATTTGTGCAAGATGGTGACAAGGGGGAATATTATGTTGATTGATCCCATTAGGAGTCTCACTGATCATATGTTACAAAATGGCCTATAATAGAATGCCCCCTAAAGCGCAAAGTTAGAGATGATGATTGATGACTGAAGTGATTTACCTTGTGACAAGTCGGGATCAAGGACAACCAATGAGCTTCATCTGTTACAATACATTTATAACATGACATCTTTGTTTTTTGAGGGAGGCATACCCATACTCAACTCATAAGCTAACATAACATGTATAATGATCAAAAGACGCGTCCAAATATGCAACTGATGGACCCATGACCGGATGACTGTCTATATGATCATGACCATCATACATTGTTATATTTTTATAACTCATGAAATCACAGCCCGGATGGATGAAACTATATATGGTGTCTTCTATCTCGTTCACACGACCAACCAATGTACGAGTCTAACCATGTGAATCAATGAGTTGGAGTCGAACATGGTAGACACCATCTGATTATCGGCCAATGATGTAAGCCATTAATAGATGCGAGAGAAACCATTGATGATGTTAATGGATCTCAAGGTACTATAGTACAATCCGTATGGTGTGAATGAATGAGTTGATGTTGAACACCATACAAAATATTTTGGTCGAAGGCCATTGATGTAAACCTATTGTTAAGAGTGAGGAAACTTGCCATTAATGTATGCAGGCACCAATGTACCAAATGTGTGTTTCTAAGTCAACTTCCTGGATGATGTGTTGATGTCAACAGGAAGCGACCCATCGCAAGAGGGCCTTGATGTATCCCCCATCAACAACACGAAATGGGTATCATGATTGAGATAAAATGGTCAGAATGGTGTTGACGTGGAACTGGATTAGGAAAGGTAGACATGAAATTAAGGCTTAAGAGTATTGTAGCAGAGATCAAATGAATGAATTCTCTTGAACACACTAGCGACACTGAATGGACTTGGTAACATCAACCCAAAACTGAAATGGAGGCTCTGAAAATGGTATGATAACCAAAATAAAAGCATATTACCCAACCCAACAACCATGGAGATGAAGTGGAAGAGTGTCGTGTTTAAGAGCGACTCGTTCCCATAGTAAAATGGAATCCCTTGTTTTCCCAATTTCCCCAACCATACTGGTCAGTACCTCTTTATTTTTTAACAAGCTTGAGGAGGATAACATATGCTTGATCTATAAATTCATCCATCATATGAATCTGTCCGATTTTATTTAACGAACCCTAAGAAAGAGTGGTTCGGCCTTGTCATGTTCGACAAGTCCATAAATGTTTGATGTTTTAACGAGTCCATTGGAGGTAAAACTCGACACATATTTCATGTTTAGAGAGTTTGAAAAAGAGGTGAAAAAGAAAACTCCAAATGTCCCTTTTCGTAGGTAGTCCCTTAATAGGTCCGAAAAGGTAGAAAATAATACACAAGAGAACCTCTTAGCCATGTTCGAATAAGGTATTCATTTCTCCTAGTTAGCCTATCTCAATCCGGAATATGGTTAAACTTATACTAAGTAGATGTCTTTTCATTTACTTTTACAAGTTCGAAAAGGCAAGTGCTTGGCAATCTTTTCATATTTTGGGAGTCTAAAAAGAGTTGAAAGAGGAATCCAATGGGTTTCCTTTTTTGTAGGTTTAAAGAGCCCAAACAAGAGATAAAAATATACATTGTGGTCAAAGTAACATGTTAAAACATAATGAAAAACTGCTAGTAATATCGACCTACTCAAAACACCACAAGAAGGATTAAACATACTTGTTTCATAATAAAAATGAAGCATATCTAGGTCAAAATACTAAAAATGAATAAAATAATGAGAAAATGACCATAAATATTCAAAATAACTTTTCATTTTTACCATTTCACATTTTACCTTCAACGGTGAGTATTTGGACCTCGATCTTCTACAGCTGATTGTGGCCATTCCAGGGAAATATTTCGAGTGCCATCGCTTTTAGGTAGGAGCTAAAACCTTTATCTATCTTTCGACGGTTCATTTTTGTGTTTTCATGCAAAATTTTTAAGGTTTTGATGTCCCTAGTGTTCATAAAAAAATTCCTTGGGACCAACGCACCCACCCCCCTCGAAAAATACATTTCACCTAGGAAAAGAAACATTGCAGGCATAGGTGCAACGCTATGGTAAACACTGTTAGGGTGCGTTGGATGCATTTCTCTAAGTTTTCTTTCAGTTTTGCCTCAAATTTTGTCAAGTTTTTTGCATGGGAAAGAGCCTAATGGATTCCTTGTTGATGTTTCAGGTACCCATTATCACAAATTGACATTCATTTGGAGAGAAAGAGAACATGATGAACAAGATTTGAATGCGTAAAACGACCCTACTACCATCCACGTGCTAAAAAATTGAGGGTTATTGAAATTCTTGTAGCTTCCTAGTATGAGGCAACAAATGGAGTTATTGAAATACCTTATCCGTTCATGGGATATTCAGGCACAGGTGTTCAGGTTTGGGGAGAATCTGCTTGAGATAGAGGTAGAGGATATTTACTTTCTGACAGGATTGTCAAAGTGAGGTGCTCCAATCTCTCTTCTAGGTGGAAGAAGTGGCGGTGAGATGGTGAAAGACTATATCACTACCTATTGCAGATCTCGAGCCCTTCCTACTAGGGATGGAAAGATCAACATATAATATGTGAACTAATTAGCTTTGAGAACGATCTTGTTCATTATTGCAGGATTGGAAGGCAGCTCAACACTACATGTAGCGAGCAAATCATACATGTAGTATGGGATAGAGTGTCTAGAGGTGATAGTATTCAACTGGAGTGAGGGTGTCTTGGTCAATTTGAAGGAACAACTTACTAAAGAAAAGGAGGGGAATTTGAAGAACTTCGGCTATGGCGCGATCTTAGTCTCTTTTTCTCTAAAGTGGGTGCCATTATTGTAGCCTTAGCATATTGTACTTGAGCCCATTGATCCGAGGACCCCACGAATGAGGAGGTGGATAGACCATATGAGTTGACATGCAGGCCCATCAAAGATCAATTTTTCACTAACCTTCTTTGGGTGGTTGCATAGACAATTCATCATTGTTGATGATTATCCTTATGCAGGGATGGATTTTTGTGATGATCTCAAGCTCAAGTTTCCTGAGGGTGAGCAATGGGATGCTCCAGCTAAGACACTTTGACCATTAAGTTTTGAAATTTTTACGGTTTTTTTGTGTTTTTTTATGTTCCTGAGACTAAACTATTTGATGTTTTTCATTGAAATATTGGACTTGATCGACTAGTAAGTGCTACATATCTTCGTTAGGAAGAGAGATAACCAAGGGAGGAGGCAGTGGGACTAATACAGGTCACTGCGGTGGGACGAGATGTGCTATGGGATCCAGAGGTAGCAGAGATCCTATTAGAGGTGGAGCGCCACATGGAGGGACTAATGCACGAGATTGATAAGACCGTGGCTGATAAACTTCCATTGCGACTTAAGTGACATACTATCAGAGTACTTAGTTGTATTGGTTGATTAATGTGCAATATAGCTTGTGCAATGTCGTTTTATCATGAGAACCATTGATTTGTCTATTTAGATGTTTTGCATGTAGTTTTTATATGGGCGATGTAGCCATATGTGTCTCGGAGCACACATTTTGTAAAACCATATATATATATATATATATATATTCAGTGTTTCCTAGTTCCTATTCTACTTTCAATGTGATGTGATGTGAATTGAAAGTTATTTACATTCATTGTAAATGTCAATATAAAACAAAATTGGCTAGTTAATCTGCTAATGTGTTCATATTTATAGAGATATGTTCATATCATATGGAATCAAAATGTCTTTCTAGAAGACACACTCTCAAAATATGTGTTAGCTTAATGGGGCCTGACCCAGGTTTAGAGGTGATTTAGCCAAGCAAATCCCGGTACTACTGGCCCTTTTGGCAACAATCCGCGAAGCGCGGACTGAGGTCTCACCCGAAGTAGTATGGGATGGTGTTAGAACCAGGTTTTCGCACCCTGGGGATGTCTGATATGTTGGGATTGGTACGTGTTCCAACCTTCGCGCTCTCTGTGCTACGCGCAACAGTGGGCACCTCGCGGCCCGCAATGTTGTCTTCGCGCAGTCCTATTCGCAGCACAATCCTTGTTATTTACTTAAATCTTTCCTAATTGTGCACTGTTAGCTAATTACTTAGATTATTTTTATATATAAGTATTCTGAACCATACAAGCATTTATTCAACTACACGTATTAAATAAACATAGTAAAAGTAATACATAACAACAAAATAATGATTCAATACTAGATGCACGTAATTAGTATAAACTTCTCTTTATTAGCTTTCTGTCCTGGTTACAGACTCGACTCTGCCCTGCGCACTCAGCTGCAGGGGTCTACGCACTTAGCTGCAGAGCCTCTTCCTACTACTACAACCCAAGACACTTAGAATTCTACTCTAAGCTCAAACCATTCCCTCGCTACTCTCTCTATCATCAACTATCTTTACAACTTAGAGCCTTGCTTTATTTATACAATCCCATGGTCCACGGACCATGGGTAGGCCGACATGACTTTACATTACATTACATTACTTTAAGGCGAACAACCCTATGACTTAACCCCTACTTCGCGCTCCGCGCCCGCAATTCGCGGAGTTTTACAAAACCTTTGACCAAAACTTGGGTTTTGCACCCAAAACCTCCTATGGGGGACTCGATACCCAACAAGCCCCAAACACAATCATCGTGACTCATCCTGAGTCACTCTGCTAGTGCGGCGATCTTGGGACAAAGCCCTTCCAACTGATCCTGCACTGCACGGAGGTCCGCAACGCATTGTTCTGTAGTCTCCTGGATCTACTCCACTCTTTCGGCTGAAGTCTCGCTGTTAGGGGAAAATCCCTGTCTTAATGCATGCATCGCATTCATCTGTTTGAGCTCTCCTTTGATGTCTATAGTGATGAGGAAGGCCTCATCAATCCAAGGCTGGACGCATGCTTTAAGGACTGCCTCTTTTTGCTGCGCGACATCCACCTATTCCTTCAACGCCTTTGCCTGTTGTAGCTTCGCAAGCCGTTGGGTTAGGACAACTATCTGCATCGTTCTGTGCGCACTATCAAAGTGCACCTGAAGTTCCTGTGCCTCCGTTTCCAGGCGCTGTATGTTAGGGTCCTCCTATAATGAAGTGAGGACTGCAAAGGATTCTTCCAACATAACGGCGCAGTTCTGTACTGCCTGTCCTATTTCCTCCAACCCTTTTTTAATAGTGCTAGCGCATCGTTCCCTAACTTCCGGGGCATAGAGGACTGCGCCTTTACTCATAGCTTGGAAAATTTGAAGGTTGAGGTCCAGCTGTACCCTCGTTGCTTCCTCCTTTGCCTCGCGTAATCCACTGCTAATTTGTGGATTCGCACTCTAATTGGTAGGCCTGTCACGATTTCTAGCCCTGAAACGCAGCGACATGCTTCCTCTACCATTTGCTCCAGCTGTTGATTCTGCGCAAGCACTTCATCGCGCTGTAGACTAAGCTGCTCAATGTTGATTCTCTATTCGTTGAGCATCTATACTGCACGTCCTTCCCTAGCATGGAGTTCTGCTGTCACTCGATCCTGCAGCTAATATAATGTATCCCATGGAATGACAGCCAAGTTTAGGCCATGTCCCTTGATTTTGCCCACCGTGGCTCTATCCTCCTGACTTTCTGTTGTTAGTGCTTCTTCTGGAAGCACTATGGTGTTGGCCATTTTTGTGCGCAACAGCTGCTTCGCTGCTGATGTACCTGCGGCACCATAGGCAGCTATTGTTCCTTCCTGTGGGGGCTGCACCTGAAGTTCCTGCAACTGCACCTTGAGGGCCCCCAACACATTCTTTTGCTCGGTCATAGCTTCCTGGAGCGCTTCCCTAGTGACCTCGTGAACTGTGTCATCGATGTCGTAGAGGTCACCCTTTGTCAATGTAATTGGTTCACTATCCAGTTTGGAAGCCTTGGTCTTCTTTTGTGGGCTTGCACTTTCCATACCGCGTGATCGTTTCAGCTGTGTAAATGTTGTGCTTGGGTCCGTGCCTTCTACTGTCTCCTCTGCTCCTTGTCCTATGGTCAAGCTCGGGCCTCCTTCCTCCTGTGTCGTGGTGGACCCTGTTGCCTGTGTTGCTGCTGCTTTTTTGGTGGCCTTGGCCTACTCTGTGGCTGCCTTCGCTGCCTCGCAGGCAACCCTTACCTCCGCGGCCAACTGTTCGTTGCGCTTATGTAGGGCCAACTGGTTGATTCGCAGCTTGGTGGCATCCTTCTACTTTTGTGTCGTTGTTTTATCGTGCTCCGCTAGATCCGGGGGGGGGCCACTCAAGAGGCCATGAGTCGAGCACGGAGAAGATGGCATCATCAATTGTGATGAAAGGAAGCTTGGTCCAGTTCTGTGTTGGATCACTACGTGCCTTGACATACACATTGTGCATATCCACCTTGAAGTCTGCAAAGCTCCGCAGGTTGTTGTACACTGTGGAGGATAGGCGTGGCCTCCTGTTAATCCACATCCAGACGCTCGCCTCCATGAGCACCCAAAATATTTTAG
Organism: Pinus tabuliformis; assembly: GCA_031772625.1. NCBI lineage: Eukaryota > Viridiplantae > Streptophyta > Pinopsida > Pinales > Pinaceae > Pinus > Pinus tabuliformis. The sequence goes on along the minus strand of CM062810.1, from coordinate 659,373,791 downwards.
TCTCGTGGATCCACGTGGCATCCTTCGTAGCCCAGAGCGACACATATTTTGTAGCCTCTGGCAAGTCCTGTTCAATATGAGAGAACTGACTGTCCTTAGGCAGTTCCCTTGTTGCCAATAAAATAGACAAGAGCAACCATGTGTAGTGGAAGGTCTTGCCCTACTCTTGAGCTTCCTTGCAATTAATTAGGAATTCTTCGTAGAGGAACTCGACCTACCTTAATTGGACCCCCTCCGCGCATTATTCTGCCAACACAACTACCGACGCTGGTACCTCGTCTCCATGGAATTTTCTCATCACCTTCCTGGCGAAGAGTTGGGTGGCTACGCGCATCCCTTTGTCTTTAATGCTACTAATTACGTAGCCTCTCTTATTTTTTTCCAATTTGTACTTCTTCTTCATGGCCTTTGCGAGCGCCAATCTCCGCTTTTGCCATCTATCTCCGCGGGGTCCTTTCCCTTACAAGGAAGCCGAGAAATCCTATGGATAATCTCCACTGTGATGGGAATAGGCTCCTCCAGCCATAAGTACCCATTGTGCACTAGGCAAAGCAGCTACCTGATGACAAAGATCGTGATAGGTGCACGGTGAAAATGCAGAATCCATAGTAGGTGGAGTAGTCCGGCCTTCTCCACACTGCGTAGCCATTTCTGTGGCTCTAGCGCTGTAACTGACCCCTCCTTGCTCTGTTTCATGAGGTTCTCAGTCTGTAAATGTGGGAACTTTTCACTATTTGCGAGGTCCCAGTCTTCAAATTTCATTGTGGGCACGTAGCCCAAGGCCGAGCCCTCAAACAGAATTCCATCTGGGAGGAGCGAGGTTTGGAGTGCGCTCTTAGCGGCATCCAAATCCTTGGGTACCTTAGCTTTCCCTTTCCGTGGAGGAATGTACTCAGGCAGTTTTGCTGCAGCGTGCACTGGCTGGATGTCTTCTTCCATTTCTTCATCTGCCTCTATCTCATCTACGAGAGCCTAGAGGTCCTCCTCCTCATCATCTGTCTCAAGGTTGACAACCTTGCCCTTTTCTTCCATGGAAAGTTTACCAAACTGCGGATTTCGCGGGGACATGCGGACTAGTCCCGCTGCCTGTTTATCCTTCTTGGGCCTTGGCGTTCGAGGTGATTTCAGAATTTCCAATGCATCCCCCACCTGCACCGTAGGGCTCTGCGTGGCTTCCTTGGTGGTACTCTCTACAAAACCCACACCTCTCCTAGTAGTTGTCATCTTGTTCGAACTGTCTGTGGTTGTTCGCAAACTTGGGGGCTCAAATACCGCTTGGCGCTCAACACTCTGTGCTATTCATAATAGCTCAAGTATCAAACAAACAAGTGTTGTCTCGTGGCTAGCCTTTGGATTTTTATAGCATATTTTGAATTTGAATTTGATTGTTCCCCCCACGTCTGAGTCATTAATTCATTCTTGGCGGCAGATCATCCCCAATCTAGCTCTTAATTTGTGTCTTAATTGCCCGCCGCCCACTCCCTTTTGCCTTAAATTGGACATTTCTTCATGAACAGTGATGTCAATGGTTACTTCCCAGTTGACCCGCGCGGAAGCGCAACCCCCCTGTGCACGGGCGTGAACCTTGTACCATGCTGATTCTGCACGCACCTCCTTCATCGCGCAGTTCCCAAACAGACTCTTTTGGAGTCCCGTGCTCTCTTTCAACTGTTTGGAGTGTTGAGACTGTGCTCCCTACGGATAGTCAGGTGGTCAAACCACCTATGCGAGACTTCAATTCGCCTTCCAGCATAGCCCGTGGACACTCCTCACTTGCCCTCGCGACAGCTGGCGCCGCGTGTTCTACCTTATGTGGTGCGCTCCCCTTGTTATTACATTTGGTAAGGTGCGGTCTCAGCCATGGTAGCAGAGTCATAAATTCTCGGCGACAATATTCAACATGCTTTTCTGCCTCAATCGTACTCGATCTTCTTCGAGTTTGCAAAGTCTAAGATTCCCTTGTTGAATGGCTTCCCGAATCCTTATATCGTCGTCCTCGCGTAGCTATGTGATTCCTTTGTCCTGGACTTCGTGCACTGCCATAACTGTGGGAGCTATTATTCCTTTTGGTATTCCCTTCAGAAATCTCAGGTTCTACTCTGTTTCGCACCTTTGGAATCATCTTCACGCTCAAGCTTTTGCACATGGTCCTATAATCCCATTGAACCGTTAGCACGCACATGTCCTAATCAGTTCGTCTCGTTTGCTGAAACTTGTTCAGTACTCCGCACACCTTATAGAATGCCTCGTCATGGAGAATTGGTAATGCGTGTCGCCCTTCCTATTGCTGTGGTTTTCTCCGATTCTCTATGTTGGGGGTGGGGTGCGCTTGTGCAGATTGTACAACATATGTCTGTACCCATCGGGAAAGGTGGGTGTGCAAGTTGTTCCGCCCCAGCTGATTGGCTTTCGTTTGAAGTTGGGGTTTTCCAAAACATAGGCACATCATCCTTCTACATCCATGCCAGTCTTCAAAAGTTCCTTGATGCATACCCCACCATCGTGCGGGTGTTGTGTGCAGTGTCCACTTCAACGCATCGAACGCTGTTGCTCTGGTATTGCACTTTCAAATTTTCTCAGAAATTCATCCACTGCTGAAAATCCATCATATGTCAGTAGCTCCCTTGCCTCTGTTGTTACGCAATGCAATGATCTGATCATCATGTTGCAGTTCAGTGTTGTTACTTCGTGTAGCCGATTCTGCCATCGCTCTATCTCTTCGTCTGAATCCAAAGTGCAGGAGCTTTCGCGCTCCCACGAAATCCTTCCATCTGCAGTCGGATTCACCCAATCCTCGCCTTGTGTAGTTATCTTATAGATATAGTCAAGATCGTCATCACTATCGTCGTCGCGCACCGGTTCAGTGTATCGCGCTCCCTCGGCTGGGTCCAGTGGTACTACTACGTGTAGTGACTTTTTCTCAAAGGTCATTTTGCGCTTCTTCAGATTTATGACTCTGTTCATATCGGTAGCCCAGTCTATTCCTAGTAGCACGGGATAGGGATTGTTTTCATCGACAATCTCTATCACTTCAAAATCCGCCTACGTGCATGCGCCTTCAATATCGACTATTACCCCTTACAATCTTCCCATGGGAAAAACCTTTTGTTGGTTGGCCATTCATAACTGAATAGGGAACCATTGTAACACAGGTCTGCCCATGCATTCCCATGTTTTCTTTGGTAGTACATTCGCGTCTGAACCCGATCCATGGTTATCTGATCCATTTCGTACTCGCCTATTTGCACAGTCAATCTTATCTCCCTTCCTATGCGCAATGCATGCTTTCCTAGTTTTCGTACCACGCGCGGTTCTCCTGACCCTGCGCACCTAGTGATAAGTTCCTATAGCCCTTTGACTGCCTTATTGTCGCGCAACAGTTTCATGCATGTCTCTAGAAAGGTAGTGAGCATGGAAGGATCCATCCTTGGTTCTAGTTGATCCTTACTACCTGAAGTGGGGGCCTCCATGAAGCTCTTCTTAGCTTCCATGAATGTCTCCTTTGTGCGTTCTAAATCAAACTTGGTTCCTTTGTAGGAGCCTTGCGAACCTACATGCTTTCTTTTGGCTGCTTCCCTTTATCATCTCCTATTGTCATACCACTCCTGAGCGTCATGTTTACATTTGGGTCTTCTTCATATGGTTCAGACCTCATCATTTGTAAATTCTGGGTCGGAGGGGGCTGGAGTACCCCCTTTTCATGCATCTTCGCTTTCAGTGAAGGGCAATCTTTTGCCTTATGACCAAACTGATTATAGTACCAACATGATATCCTAGTCAGGTTCATACAATCACGGACATAATGCCCTGGCCCTCCGCAATTGTAGCAAAGTATGTGTCCGCGAGCCCTTCATGGTCCCATTCCACCTCGACCTCGACCACGCCCCTGAAACCCAGCATGCGCCATTCCTGCATTTGGGTCGAGGGCTTGTGTTTTGGTTTGCACCATGTAGGTAGGAGTTTGATCCATCATTAGCTCATAGCTTTGGCAGGTGTGTTCGTCATGGCCTACCGACCTGTAGAAATTACAAAACAATTTCTTGGACGTTTGTGTATACTTCTGCAACAAATGACAATTATCCGTGGTGTTTTTTCCTCCTATCTGGCAGATTGCGCACTATAATTCAGAAACCACGCTTGGCCCCACTTATGCCTCTGACCTTAATGGCATTGGCCCTCCCCCTGCCAAGTAGTTTGCAAACACTAGACAGTGGTCCTTGTCGTGCCCTTGGCCTTTGCATTTTATGCACCATACTTCCTCGTGCACCTCCGACCGAGTTGTCCTGTCCTGTTTCAAACTTTGCATCTCCAAACATAGATTTTGCAGTTGCACATGGATTTGTTGGACTCCCAACCCAGGGTCTTGTATAGGGGTCTCATGCAATGTCATCGCCATCTCCAATGCTTCGGCCTGGGTGGAAAGTTTTTGTTGTGACAACGTCATCCTTAAGTGTGGTGTAAGTGAGGCCACAAACCATGTGTGATGTTGTGCATTTGTTAACGTCATATTGGATTCACGGATTGTACTCTTCAGCCGTTGGTCCAGATCCCAGGGGGTCTCGCCTGGGAGCATCGCGATCTCCTTAAACCCAATGATTGATTGTGTCTCTAATTTTGGCTTACTAAATTCCCTGTTCAACGTGGTCTGGATTTCTGCAATTCCTGCATTCAGGTAGTCATTAGAATTCTTGATATACCACGTTAATGCGCGATCCTACAACGCGCTCACTGGCATAGCATTTTTAATATTATCATCCACGACACCCTGTGCTTCCCATATTGCTCTTACTACGAACCAGAATTGGTTTATATCTTCATTCCCTACTCCTCTGAATACTGGTAGTTTGATCGCGCTCACCATACTAAACTGTGGAGGTGGCAGAGGTGGAGGTGAGGGGGTAAAAGTGGGTGGCAGTGTGGGTGGAGGTGGTAAGCGCGAAATTCGATGTCTTATCAAACTGACCGCGCTTCTCAGAGAAACCTTCGTGAGCTCGTCCTCGCTCTCCCACGAGGGTGAAATTAAGGGACTGTTTTCTAATTCTTCACTACTTCCACTTCTGTAGATCTTTCCGCTTCACGTAGTCCCAAACATTAATTTATTCGCATAACCCGCTTTTCACACAATAGCATCTTAATCCAAGTGTTCAAAGATTTAATATACTTAACTCGGGATCCCTTGAGAAAACGTTGCTCGGCCTCACTGTACCTAACGGTCGTGTCTACTGCGAACTCAGTGATAAATCCTCCTATTATTTAGTCGAGCCAGTGGTTCACAACTCGCGCTATTTTATCCTCTGAGGCTTCTAGTCTACACACTAGTTCCGGAGTCCGCACTATTGGTTTGTCGAGCCTACACCTTCCCTGACTGTCTGCTAACTTTGCGATCCACTCATACAGCTCAGACGGAAAATATGCAAAGAAAATTTCGTGGATTTCAGTGTACAAGTAGTGATCCAACCATTGTTCCTTAGATACTCGTGGATTTCTATTTTCCTATGTCGCGAACTCGTGACTCCCTTGACAATGTATGGGCCCAACCACATGGGTTGGAACTTTCCTGGACTTAACTTATCGACCTCTTGGTCATATAAGAGAACCATATCTCCTTCCAAGATGACTCTAGGCTTGAAACTTTTGTCATATTGCGCTTTGATGCATATTTTATGAGATTAATTGGCTAACGCGACATCATGTCGGGTTTCATCCAAACTAGTTAGATGTAAAAGACGCTCCTCCTCTGTGGAAGTAGAAGGAATAAGTTCGATAGCTAGTTTCAGTGATGGAATTTCACATTCGATGGGGAGGATCACTTCCAGACTATGCACCAATTGGAAGGGAGTGAATCTGGTAGTAGTCCTAACTGAAGTTGGGTATGCCCATGCAAAGAGAAGTATGTGCCAGTCTGTTGTGGGGAAAAATGCCTATGCAGGACGATCCTATCCACCTAAGGTGTGACAGTGCCTTAGCAACAAACAGAGACAACTATTCTAGTATTCTTCCTTTATGAATTAAGAATGAAGAGAGAGATGGATGGACTAACCGGTGTCTTCCGTTTGTCCCTCGATCCGGCTTCTCTTCTCTTGGAGAGTTCCCAGCTACTTGCCTTCTCGCTCGCCCAGCTTCAAGAGGTTTCTGCAAGATCACAAGAAGAGAACACTACACAAGACATGGATTCATATTCATAACTAGTTCAGGATTAGAAATAAACTAAACATACTAATGCAATCATACATCAAAGGTACATCAGTATATAGGAGAAACCAAGATAGCTTTATTGATGAATAACAAGGTTCAGAAAGAGATACAACCCAGAGGGCTCCAATCCAGCATCTCCTTCCCAGCAAATGGAATTCCTATCTTCACCCCCTTCAAAGCATTAAACACCCAATGATTCCAATCTCAAACCAACAACAATTCTTTGCAATAACAAAATTCCAGCCTCTAGATCTCATGGAGGAGAGATCCATATATAGATGTTTGGAGAGAGGATGAGTCAGCTTGAGATCTGACTAGTGTCCTCTCCCTCTGTCAGTTCTTGATTCCACTTGGAGGTTCTTGCTTCCACTTGGAGATTTGGAACCTCTTACTCATCACCAGTCGAATTCCCTGAGGCAAGTGTCATTGAGGAAGATTTTGGAAGCTTCCTGGGTCTTGACACCTCTTGGAATGAACTTGCCACATGTCAACTCTCGCTCAGCGCAGGTAGCCAGTGTTGGCTTTGACATTCAGCGCAGACAGCTAGTGGAGCCACTGAAATGATCCTGAATTGACTTGTTTTTGAGCAGTTTCTGGTGGAGAACTTTTGTGAATTGCTGTGGTTTGTTAGCCTTGTTCCTCTAGGGGTAGGAACAACATGTTTAGGGACTTTGGATCCCTTAGATTATGGACATCTCATGCTCAATGCTGTAAGGCACAAAAATGTCTATAACAGTTGCCCCCTAAAGTATGAGGCCGTTTATCGGGTGAAATGCTTTATCAGGGGGATCCGAAGTTCATCCAATGTTGGGAGGAGACCTGTAATAAGATACAATACAATACATTATTTTTCATACTGCTTTCATGATCTAGCTGAGGCGGGCATTCCCATGCTCAGCTTTATAAATTCATTTTTTTGTACATAGAACAGACAATCGTCTGATGGTAGACTGATAATTTTGATGAAATTATCATCCTTTGAGTAGGATGATTATCTGCTGCAATGATGTACATGTCAATGTCTTTATCTTTCCTGAATATATATCACAGCCCGGATGGATGAAACTAGATCCGAGGTCTTAAAACTCGTTCGATCTTCACTCTAAGTACAAGTCGATCCATGTGAGAAATGTTCTGAAGTCGAACATGGAAAGACATCGATTGATTACCGGTCAATGAGGTAAACCGTTAACAAGCGCGAGAGGAATCATTGATAATGATAATGACCCTCAAGGTACTGCAGTACAATTCACGTGGTGTGAATAAATGACTTGGCGTCGAACACCACGCAAAATCTTTCGGTCGAAGGTCATTGATGTATACCTGTCGCCGGAAGTGAGAAACTTGCCATTGAGGCATGCAAGCTTCAAAGTACTGAAGGGGTTGTTCCTAGATCAACTTCTTGGATAATGAGCTAATGTCGACAAGAAGCGATCCGTCAAAGGAGGGCCTTAATGAATCCCACATCAATGACACGGAACGGAGCTAATGAATTTGATGGAGATGAAAACGATCTGAGACATATGATTCAGGGTGGCGGTCATGAAAGGATGAAGGATAATGTATGGCAGTGGATGGGACACGGTTGAATTTTCTGAACGACTTCTCTTGAACATATGGCGACACTGATGCGATGGATTGGTAGCATTACCCCAAATATGGATGGTATGGCGAGACCATGGATGTGACCAGTGAATGAAACAACCCAACCCGATTGTGGTACGGAGGAAAAGTGTCATGTTCAAGAGCGACTTGCTACCATCAAAGTTTTCTTGAGTTTCTCCCAATTTTTCCCCAGTCATTGCTGACCAGTACCTCTTTATTTTTGTCAAGCTTGAGGAGGATAACATATGCTTGTTCTATAACCTGCCCTTCGGGCAAACCCATCGCTATGTTTTAACGAGCCTAGCGATAGTGAAACTCGTTCTCGTCTAAAGACAAGTTTTTCGCTATTTAATGATTTTAACGAGTCTAACGACAAAGATAACTCGGTCCTTTTCATTTTTAGAGAGTCTGAAAAGGTACATAAAGTTAACTCCAAAAGTCCTTTTTCGTCATCTAATCCCTTAAGTCCGAAAAAGTATAAAACAATACAGAAGGGATGAGTTTTCGATAGTTTTAACGAGCCGAATAAAACAAGCGCTCGATCTTTTTGTGCAATAATCCCTCAGGTCCAAAAATATTAAAATCTAGAGGAGGGATAGCACTTCCTGTCCCTTTAACGAGCTGGAAGGCCAAGGACTCGGCAATGTTTTCATATTTTACGAGTCAGTTGAAAAGAGCTTAAAGAAGACTCGTCTTTTGAGGAACGAGTGATAAACAGGGTTAACAGCTAATTCCAGGTACAGGTTGGAATTTTCCAATCACGGCAGTGTCACAAGGATGGCTAGTGAAATCACTCTTCGCAATTGTTCCTCAAAATGGGTAAACAAACATATGGAGGTGAACGATCGGCCAATGGAAAAGTGGAGGTGACGGTAAAAACACGACCAAGGCTTTAATGGCTGATAAGGTTACATTCACAGTGGTTATTTACCGGGTGGGTTGATTTTTTATTTTAAAATGACCTTAAACGCTGGTGGAAACACTTGCTCATTGCTTATGTTTATTTTTTAACGAGCATGAAGTCCGCGTTAAAACTGCTCGGATCTTGTGTTTATTTTTTAACAAGCATGAAATGTGTGCTAAAACTGCTCGATTAACCCAGTCATATGATAAGAGTGTCTCATTGAGATTCTATTTTTTATGGAGCTTCATCTCACAAAGCTATACCCCGCATCCTTTCTTTATGCAAGTTAGGAAACAGCTAACCCAAAAAAACAGATAAATAACCGCTCTTTGCTTGCACTCCAAAAGGTTTGCATGCCCCCAGGCATAAAACAGAGCTTCAAGGTTACCTCTACTTCTTTTCCGTCAAAAAATTTGTTTTAACGAGAGAGGCTTACCTCTTTCAGGTTACCCAAAGATTGTCTCGTTAATCTTTCAAACAAAACACTTCCTCGGCAATGTCTACCGAAATAGACAAAGGTGAGCGACGATGTCCGCCAACTCACATAACTTTGACAAAAGAATATTATTCTAGAATAACCCTCTTCCAGCATGGGCGGGGTACAGACTAGTCATATTCTCCCGCGGAAACCTACCTTACACCCAAAGTTTTCCTGCCGAAGCAGACCAGGACGCATGCCCCCTGGGTTCCAGTCATATCCTCCCGGATTACTCGCGCTCATCAGGAGGACGGACCGTGGGTTGAGACACTTCTTGCATGAAGAGACCATTTAGGGATGGTATATGACTATTTGCGATGCGTGATCCGGGAAATGAAAGTTGGTCCACGAGCTTGACCACTCTTCCTTCATGCGGAAAACACATTACTCTAAAGAGTGAGGAGACGATGGCTCCCATGCAATATATATAGTCTCGTCCAAGGAGTAGGTTATAATCCAAGGGTCCTTGAATGACCATCACGTTCATTTGAACGGTCTTCCCTTTCAATGTTATGGGCACATTGGGGAGGATCCCTAAAGGTCGACTGGTTCCTTTATCAAAGCCTGATAGATTTCTAATTTCAGGCAAAAGCGCTGGCGAACCAAGCGCTTTCCAAGCAATAGAGGAAAGGATACTCACAGATGCCCCCTCATCAATGATAGTGCCAGCCATTACCATTCTGTATATTTGAACGATAATTCTGAATGGTATGCTTGCTGGCAACCGGGGTCTGCCTAGTTGGTTCCAGTCGAACGAGACAACTAGGTTGCTTGGTGGTGGGACCGAATAGATGGCCGGGAATGACTCTAACGAAGTTCCTTCCTGCGACAAAGGAATGGGCAAATTGCCCCCTTGTTCGTCGGAGTCTGTGCTGATGAAGAGAATTTGGACGGTGTCGTCTTTATTCTCTTCTGTGACGGTATCATTCAAAGATAGAGCCTCTGAAGGCAAAACTGGGTCAACTGCCGCCTCAACCTTTTGACTTTCGTCAGGCATGGATCCAGACGGTTCATCTTCAATGATAGGTGCTTCGGCTGACCACCTGGGCGGGTCAGCCGGGTTCTCAACTAGTGAAGGACTTGGCAGGAGTTTTTGATATCCAGGAGGAAGTTGCGCTCGTAAAATCGGGCGATCTTCCAGAACTCTTTTAGCCTCGTCTAAGAAGGGACAACGGTGGATGGCATGGTCGCCTTCACACAGTTTGCAGGGAAATCTAGCTTTCCCTCTCTGTCCTGTGACTTCACTTTCACTAGTTGACGGTGAGCAGTCAACATGGCTATCAGAGGTTGACGCTACCGAATTGTGCAAACGGGGAGACCAGTCCCTTAGTATCCGAGGGATGCAGGGACAATCTCTGTGGAAGTGGTCTCCCTTGCATATGACACATGGCGATTTAGGCCTAGTCAGTGCTGTGTGTGGATTTTTGTCAGACGACACTTGTTTGCCCCCAGTCGCTTTTGGCTCCTTCTTCTTCTTCTCTTTCTTCTTCTTTTCCTTCTTCTCCTTAGGAACTTGGTTTTTTGTTTTACCAGTTCCGTCAAGCGAAGAGGAAGGAGGAGAGGAAGAGCTAGATGAAATAGAAGGCTGGTGGGCAACTCTGGTCTGGTTTAACTGTTGACTCGACTGTTCAGGAATGGTGGTGTTCTGAACGACATTGGTTGAAAAGAGCCAGACCGGCAGGCCAATTGTCAGTCCTGGAAGTGACAATGTGGCCATATGGGGCGCACCAACATCTCCCCAAGAGGAGAAGGGACTAGGATTTCCACCAAGGGGAATTCCTTGGTTGGTGTGCTCCATTTTTTTCAACCTAAAGATCAACGCAGGAATAAAGGGTGATTGTTCCGTTTAAAATAAATTTTAACGACGCTTTAGACACAACTTGCTTTTTCAATTTTAAAGAGTTGAGAAAAAGTTAAAGATGACTCTAGTCTCCTTCGATATTTTAACGAGCCCGAAGTGACAAATGCTCAGATGGACTTTTTCCGTTATAGAGTCTGAAAAAGGCCAAAAGGAACTGCTCTGGAGTTCTAGGCAGAGGGTGTGCCAAACTTTTCGCAAAACCGCAGAATACTCTTTAGGGTACGGGCGGTCGATCTTCCTGAATGCTGTGTTCAGTGCATTGCGATTAGTAGGGCGGCCGACACGGCTTCCTATGGATAAAGGTTATATTCCTATAGGGGTCTCCCAATATATACGCAACGGTACGTGGGAGCACAATCCGTACTGGCGCTATCGTCCCTCAGGAGGAATCACCCACCATCAACGAGATCGACAGTCACCAGGCTTTACGACGCCGGAACACGTCTCTAGCCTAGACCTATATGTTATGCGTTATGTTGCAAAGCGTTGTTAAGTTCATTCAATTTATTTTAGGTTGATCTTTTTAGAAGTTTGCCTTTCAAGGTTCACCATGAGATGTATGATACAATTCCTAAATGCAGTCTAAAGATGATAAGCAAGCTTTATATCTTTTCAACTTTGAAAATCCTAGCTACTAAGGGAAAAGAAAGACACCATCTTTTCTCAAAGAGCAATCAGCACACTCTAATGCACTTTTCCTAAATCAGACATGCAAACTATCAAGATGCAAATGCACAATGCAGGTGTTTGTTTTCTGCTTTCTTAGTATTGATGCCTACAAAGAAAGCTTTTTGTACAACTTTGAATTTGCTTTTAAATGACAAATACAAAAAAGTTTGCTTTTTCAAAATCAGAGAGGGTAGAAGAGATTACAACACTTAATGATTTTCGAAATGAACACTTGTTTCGACACTTAAAAGAGACAAATTCAAACCAATAAGCAAAAGCAAATGTATAATCAACTGCAAACAGCCAATGAACTCTCTTCTAAGATCACAATCAACAGATCTGAATCAAGGGCTATAGGATGATTATTTCACTTATGCAAAGGAAAACTGCAAATGACGCCACAAACACATAAAAACACTCACAGTCTTTTTGTACAAAAGGAGGCGGAATTTAAGCAGAGAAAAGGAGTTATCAGACTGGTACCTATGCTGGTTACAGGCTGCAAAAATCAGAGATCAAAACAAGGCAAAAACAGAGCAAAGCACCCCAGCTGCACAAGGGAAAACTGGATCAGCGCAACCTCAACACAGGGGTTTTGACATTCAGCGCAGGTAGCCTTCACGGGACCTGCGTTGAAATGCAGAATCCCTTCACAGGATCTGCGCTGAAGGAGAAACTCTCGTTTCTCACTGGTTCTGGGTCACAAATTTCTATTTAATCTACTGTTTTAGGCCAAATAAAAGCAACAAGCAAGGTACAATCAAAGGGATTCTTTGAGGGAGTACTAAGACCTATCACAAAGGATCATCAAATCATTTGTGAGTCCATTGTTTAGATCATAGACAAGTCCAGTGATTGGATCAAAGCAGCAACTGTCTACTTTGCATCCGGGAATAACAGATGCAGTTCGATTGTTGCTGTCGAGTCTATGAAACAAAAAATGATAGAAACACAAATAAAATGACTAAACAGATGTCCCCAACGGAGTCGCCAATTTGTTGTGGGGAAAAATGCCTATGCAGGAAGATCCTATCCACCTAAGGTGTGACAGTGCCTTAGCAACAAACAGAGACAACTATTCTAGTATTCTTCCTTTATGAATTAAGAATGAAGAGAGAGATGGATGGACTAACCAGTGCCTTCCGTTTGTCCCTCGATCCGGCTTCTCTTCTCTTGGAGAGTTCCCAGCTACTTGCCTTCTCGCTCACCCAGCTTCAAGAGGTTTCTGCAAGATCACAAGAAGAGAACACTACACAAGACATGGATTCATATTCATAACTAGTTCAGGATTAGAAATAAACTAAACATACTAATGCAATCATACATCAAAGATACATCAGTATATAGGAGAAACCAAGATAGCTTTATTGATGAATAACAAGGTTCCAGAAGAGATACAACCCAGAGGGCTCCAATCCAGCATCTCCTTCCCAGCAAACGGAATTCCTATCTTCACCGCCTTCAAAGCATTAAGCACCCAATGATTCCAATCTCAAACCAACAACAATTCTTTGCAATAACAAAATTCCAGCCTCTAGATCTCATGGAGGAGAGATCCATATATATATGTTTGGAGAGAGGATGAGTCAGCTTGAGATCTGACTAGTGTCCTCTCCCTCTGTCAGTTCTTGATTCCACTTGGAGGTTCTTGCTTCCACTTGGAGATTTGGAACCTCTTACTCATCACCAGTCGAATTCCCTGAGGCAAGTGTCATTGAGGAAGATTTTGGAAGCTTCCTGGGTCTTGACACCTCTTGGAATGAACTTGCCACATGTCAACTCTCGCTCAGCGCAGGTAGCCAGTGTTGGCTTTGACATTCAGTGCAGGTAGCCAGTGTTGGCTTTGACATTCAGCGCAGGTAGCCAGTGTTGGCTTTGACATTCAGCGCAGACAGCTAGAGGAGCCACTGAAATGATCCTGAATTGACTTGTTTTTGAGCAGTTTCTGGTGGAGAACTTTTGTGAATTGCTGTGGTTTGTTAGCCTTGTTCCTCTAGGGGTAGGAACAACATGTTTAGGGACTTTGGATCCCTTAGATTATGGACATCTCATGCTCAATGCTGTAAGGCACAAAAATGTCTATAACACAGTCGGATTTGTGGACCCCTATCATACATTGAAGCATAGTATTAAGAACTTTTTTAATCGCCTCAACTTGTCCATTAGCCTGAGGATAATAGGGAGTGGAATTTTCATGTGAAAGTCCCAATTTGGCAGCTAATTCGGTTATCATATGATTCATAAAATGCTTCCCGTGATCCGTTACTATTGCTTGCAGAACACCAAACCTAGAAATTACATGGTTAAAGAAAAATAAACAGTCATTTCGCCAGTGTTGTTAAATGTAGGCATCACTTTGGCCCAATTGGTAAAGTAGTCAACAATCACAATAATATAGCCATTCCCCCTTACATGTCATAAAGTCGATACCCCATTTCGCAAAGGGACCAACGATGACAACAGGATGCAATAGAGCAGGCAGAGCACAAATTTTACGATCATAAATCTGGCACGTGTGACACTTTTGGATTGCAAGGATACAGTCATGGAAAATGGTGGGCCAAAAGTAAGCGGCATGTAATATCTTTTGCGCGATATCGTAACCCGATAAGTGTCCACCACATGCCCCTGAGTGACATTCATTGAGGACTTTCTTGGCCTCTGCGAGAGTGAGGCACCTCTGTAAAATTGTATCGATATCACAATGGTAAAGGGTGTCGTCGATAATCACATAATTTCAGGATTGGTATCAGATACGTCACTGCTCGGAGCGAGAGGTATTAGGTTAGAAAGTATAGGTCTTGAGATAGATTAGAAAATATCTATACTAGGGGTTAGATGACGAGATAAAAAACAATGACTCATGTGGGATGGAATATTTAGATGCAGATTCAACATCAAGGGAAGGGAGATCGCAGATTAGCTCGACAAAAACTAAGGATTTATTTGACTTGGATTTGATGAACTCTAGGTTGAACTATTGGAGAGTAATGATCCTTTTATATTATTTCCCCCCCAGCAATTGAGGTGACAATATGTAAGTCTTAGGGTTGCAATCTGAAATTATCATAGTTTTGCGAAGTAAGATGTAATGGCGAAATCTTTGGATGGCTTGAACGACCGCCAAAACTAACTTTTCCACATGAGTATACCAGATCTTAGTATCGTTGAGGTTCTGGCTCAGATAATAGATGGGATGTTCAGTCCCCATATTGTCTTCTTGGACCAACACCATAGCTATAGTAGATATGGGTGAAACAATGTACATGAAATATTCGTGTTGATAATCACGGGGATATAAGAGAGATGCTCGAACTAGTACATCTTTTAAGGCATCAAATGCTTTCTTTATAGCATAATCCCAATGTAAGGCAATCCCTTTTTCCAATAAGCGAGTAAATCCTTTGGTCAGTTCAACTTAGTTAGGGATGAACCTCCTCAGGAAGTTAGCTTTCCCTTGGAGTCTTTGTAACTGAACGAGGGAGGAATGTGCATGCAAGTCAATGATTTCCTGGAATTTTAAAGGATCAATACAAATTCCTTGGTTCGAAATGACGAAACCAAGGAGCTGACCAAAACCAACACCTAACACACATTTGTGCAGGTTAAGTCGAATGTTATAATGTCTACAATGGAGAAAAATGGTCTGTAAATGCATGGGGGATCAACCTGATGCTTGGAGTGAGCAGGGAGATTATTCATATAGGGTTTCATGATATGCTTGATGTCATGAAAAGCGTAATCCATTGCACGTTGAAACGTACCCCTGTGTTCTTTAAACCAAAAGGGAGATTTATATAAGAAAAGTTACCCCAAGGACAAATAAAAGAAGTTTTAGGTTGGTCCGTTGGGAGAATTTTGATTTGATTATAGCCCGAGAATCGATCCATAAATGAATAAATCTCGTAGCCAGAGCAGTCGTCAACAATCTGGCCAATAAACGGGGTCGGGTAGTTTTATTTCAGACAAGCTCGATTTACATATCGATAATCGTCACATACTTAGACCATGCCTTGTTTCTTCATGATAGGGACAAAGTTCGATACCTAATCAGTTAAAGTAATGGGGTATATGAAACTAGCTCGAAGAAGTTTTTTGATTTCAGCTTTTATCCTAGCATCCTTCTTGCGATGGATTGGATGGAAGCGCTATCAGACGGGTTTAGCATCAGGATACGTCTTCATTTCGTGTACTACTATGTTGGGGTCAATACTTGGCATTTATTCATATGTCCAGGCAAAGACATCTCTGAACTCACAAAAAAGGGCTCAATAAATCTCGATTTCAGTTGAAGAACAAAATATTCCGATGTATAAATTTTTGACTATTCCTGGGTTAATTGAAATATAGAGATAAATGGTTTATTTGATATTCAAAAGGTTATTTTCATAGTCGATCTCATGAATGGAGACATAATTCGTAAAGGGTTTGGAAAAATTAGGTAGGTACACACAACTAAGATTATTTTCAATGGTATTTGGGAAGGAGGAATGATGATGATGTTCATCCCAAGAAGCATTGTCTAACATCATGATTTACATGATGCTTTCATCGGTAGAGAATGTACACGAGAAAGGATCAGAGGGTGTGCCATAATCTAGTCATCGATCTACCCAATTGATTGAAGAGAAAACATGGGCCACACAAGCCAAATAAATGGCTTCGTAATCTTTCTCAATAGGGTTAAGCGACATTCAGTCGCCAAAACGTTTTATGTTAGTTTCATCAAGTACAATCCATGGATCGATCAGGATCATAGAGGATGATATCATGTTGATATAGGATACTGAAGGGGAGGATCTAGGTAGGGGAGGAGGAGGGAGCGAAAAGGTTCCCATAAGCGATGATTCCTTTAATAAACTAACTCCAACATGTTGATAGGAATTTAGGGCTTCCCCTACATGAGGGACACTTCCAATAACATTGGAATCAGAGGAAAAAAATTTGAGTTGATCTATGGCATGGACCGCGCCTTTATGAGGAAATGAGATCATCCAAAAGAAATTTGAGATGATGGCAACCATAGCATAAACCCATGTATGTCCCAGTAGAATATTATAATCCAGAGGTCCGTTAATAACTTCTACTTCAATGGAGACGACTTTTCCCCCTAGATCCACTTGGAGGGAATTCAAAATACCACAAGGTTTGTATGTCCTTCCATCAAAGGCTTTTAATGTGGTGGTCGATTAACTCGGTTGGAGTGAACCAATCATCTTCCATTAAGACAAGGGCATGATGTAGTTCGATGCTCCCTCGTCCACAATAGAACGATGAATGTTATTACCATGGACAATGACCTGAATCATAAAAGTTAACTGAGCCAGAAGTCGAGGGGTATAGTTTTCATGAGAGAAAACCACTAAGTTGGAATCTGATGGATCCACACATCTGATGGCTAATAACAAGGACTTCTTTTGGGTGGGGTAGTTTTGCAACACCTCGAGAGTCGACATAGCCGAAGGAGATTGAGCCAAGTCTTCAACTACATTGTAATTTTGAGCAGCTCTCAAACAAGGGTTGAAAGCAAACTTATGGATAACACCCTTCAGAGGTTGATAGTCAATTCCATAGGAACCAGAGGTTGAACAACATAAAACAAAGATGGTGCCGAATTGGAAGGTTGATTAGTAGCCTCACCATTCAGTGGATTCACATTACCATAGTCCTTATTACGAGTGGCCACTGTGACATCAGATTTCATTTTTGAGGAGGAAAGCATCAAAAATGTGTTAGAGGAAGAGGCATCCCGGGCAACCATATGAGTCTCCTGATTGGGAAGCGGTTCGGTCAGCACAACGGGAGAAGTGGATGATTTAAAAAACTCATTCACTTCAACGCGGTGTAAAGTGATCCTTGTTACAAATAAAGCATGGATATCGAGGCTTTCGTTTTTCGTCAGAAGATAATTTTTTTTGTTTATCCTTCGGTGAGGAATCTTTCTTTTTCTTACCTTTACCATTCTTTCTTCTTCCAGGTTTCTGTTGAGACTTTCCTTTATTATATGAGTTGACATTTATCTCGGAAGCAGAAGTCGGAGGGGGATGAGATTGAGGGTTTTATGTAGGAGTGGTAAGAGAAATACCAAATGGTTTACTCGTTGACTACGAACTGGAAGAACCTATAATTCAATCCGCATCATGAGATTATTTACCAAGTGGAGGAGGAAAAATATTTGAGGGTCTCAAAGTGTTTGGTATCTTATCATAGAGCGTGCCCGATTGGGTATAAACTAGATCTAAATATTGAGCACGAGCAATAACTTTCTCTTTGGTCATGACTCCTCCTTTGGCTACGTCTTCTATTATGGGAGCTAATAGTGATTTGAAAACCATTCCAATAACAACTGATCGGGAACATAAGTCTTGACCAACTGACAACGACGCCTCCACTCATGAATGTGATCCGAATTGTGAGTAGAGTCTAATTGTTTGAAGTTAGTCAATGGTTCTGTTCCAGTTTTGTATCTAATGGGTAACTGGAAATGTGTGAGGAAGGCAGTGGCTAAAGTTATGAAGTTGTGAAACGACGCTCTAGGTAACTCAATATACCATTTAGTTGCGGTACTCGTAAGCGTTCATTGGAAAATATGAAGTCAAATGGAATCATCATTAAGTGAATTAGATGAACACCATAGATGATACATCATGACATGCGTCGATGAGTCTTCTCCAGGATTCCCATTGAATTTTGGGATATAGGAAGGTAACATAGTGGGAATAATCAACCACCATGGCGAATGAGAAATGGGGTCATTAGTAAGTTGAGTTAAATCTGGTAATTCAAGAGTAGCCACAAAAGGCAATTGTTGATTAAATTCCGGAGGCAGATGACCTGGATATGAAGGGATAGCCTGGGAAATATGAAATTTCATTCCTAGATAAGGAGAGTTCTGATAATAAGGAACCTGGTTACCAGAATATGGAGGGCTCTGATAGCCAACATACAAGTGGGTTTGTTGCCTTGATCCAAGATGGTGATAAAGCTGTTGGAATGGTTGGGTTTCAATTTTCTAGCCTTGAAAAGGAACTTGATGTGGTCCATATTGTTGGCCGATAGGGGTTTTCATTTCCCCCTAGCATAGGTTTGATTGAGACTATGCCAAATTTTGAATAATTTGATCTATCGAAACTTGAGGAGTTCCTTGTGCAAGCGATTAAGAAGGTGAGGGACCTTGTACAGGTTAGCTAATCGAGATCTAGGGGGGGCCAGATACCATTGGAATGGGTTGTAAAGGTTTTCTCACATGTATCTGAACTTTTTGAGGTGTTGATGGATAAGTGGGAATTTGTGATGAAGATGATAGAGTTTGAGGATTCCAGAATTGATCCCAAAATGAACCAGGTTGAACGGGTAAAGTAGGTTGCCAAACACTGGAAGCCATTCCAGGATAAGGAGGACTATAACTAGACAAATTACCATATTGAGGTATACCAACAACAGGTTCCCCCCCTTCCCTGGGAGGAGGAGACGATGGAGGCAACTGTCATCCAGATGGAGGGTACCCAACATAAGGAGGGTTGGGTTGTTGAGGGTAGATTTTCACATTGATATAAGGGCCAGCCTACTGCTCTATTGTAGGTGTAGATGGAGGAAGATGAGAAGAATGTGTGGCACTCATAACAGAAGTAACAAACATTATTCCTAAATTGGATGCCATGGGAGAGGTCCAAGGACTGGAAGCCACACCAGAAAAGTTACCAGATAATGACTGATAGCCAGTTGAGACGGACGGACCACCATATAAATGTGCTTCTATTAATTTTACAAACATAGAGGAGGATGCGACGCTTGATGTCTCAACCATAATGGTGGACACAAGATGGGAGTTTGGATAGGTTCTAGTCATGGTTAACAATCCCAATGAAGATTGTCACGAGAGATCCGCAGGTAGGCCCAAAGAATCAGGTAAAGGAGATTGTGTCTGAGGTTGAGGATACAGAAGAGGATTGGTTTTATAAAAATATAGTCCTTCCCAATGAACGAGAGTATAACAACACAACTCTTCTTGAGGGATATCTTCAATACTCAGAAGTTTGTGTGGAAGAGGTTCACCATGAGGCCCAAGATATATTGGTTCTGTCTGAGACAAAGGAAGAGAGGAGTAGGTCCCAAAGTGTTATGTTCTTAACCTACGAGAAATTCCACAATACCAAATATGTGAAGAAATACAACCCAAAACACATAATAAAATGAGAAAAAAAACAAGTATTTTATTATTCAGAGATAAAAGCAATGTCTGATTGCCTCTTCGAGGAGGCAACCTCCAGCAGAGCAGAGCTCGATTACAAAATAAGACTCGATGATCTTTTCCTTCTAACTATGACTATTTATAGCTAAATGACCTTCAACAACCTAACGACTAGTGGTCCTTTGCATAACATGGGTTAACCACTTTATTTATTAATTATGGTCCTTTTGCAACTAATTGTGGTCCCTTTCTTAAATGCGGGTCAACCACTTACAATTACTAATACTGGCTTTATTAAATCTTTAACTAACTATGACTATGACTCGACCCTATTGGGTTTATTACATAAATAAAGGGTTTAGGGTTGGACCCTAACACAAAGACTTAGGTGAAGATGGTTGAGGCTCCTCGGGTTCAATAACCTCAAGAAACAAAGTTTCTGACTAAGTAAGATCAGATTCAATGACCTTAGGTAATGAAGTTTTAAGAACTTCTTTTTCAATTGTGTCAGTGTCACCAACAGGAATAGATGTAGTCTCCGGTTCAGAACTCAAAGGAACACATGATTATGGCTGATCAATATCGGGAGGAGGGACATAAGTAGTTCTCAATGTTCCTGATTTGGTAGTTTGTGTTTGCTTATGTCTTGGACAACAATTAGGAGTAGCCTCTAGAGGAAGAGGAGGCTTATTTTTCATTCTACGCGAATGATTGGGAGGGGGATTTTGTTCTTCCACGTTGGATAATAAATTTTATTAATGCAAAAAGAAACAAATTAAAAAGAGGGTAATCTAGGCATAAAGTATATCCAAGAAAACATGAACTGCAATATACACCTTGAAATACCAAGGACTTAATGTATGAAAACCAATCTCCCCGAATTTTGTGTTCGGTGTATCACGGTATACAAGGTAGTGAACTCAGTTACCTATGGATGGATAACAACCTACTGGGGACTCCCAAAATATACACGACAATACGTGGGAGTGAAATCCGTAGTAGTGTTGTCTAATGCATAACCATTCGATGAGAGCATTCTCATATACTTTACGTGCGTGGAGAGACAAAAATATACTCGAAGGTACATGGATTAAGATAATATACACTCACATACGTGGAACGAGATTTCACTCGTGGGATGCAATTCTGGCAAACAACGGAAGCTCCTAAGGTTAACGACACTGGTTGATTCAATAAATTTTACTGTTTATATTTTATTATGTTTCAATTTTAGCGCTCACCACAAATGTCATCTGAATATCCTAAAATGAAAATGTAGCATGAGAAAATAGAAATCCTTTCTCTTTCAATGAAAATATAGCTAAGGGAAGAAACACTTAATATGCAGCACACAATACGCAATAGACAATATGCAAGATGCAATTTCCTTTACGATGCAACTATTCCTATGCTAATGCACATGCAAAACCCTAAATGGCGATGCAAGTTTTTTCTTTTCACCACACTTAATTTTCGAAATGAAGAGAACTAAGATGAAAATATTCAATTATCGATTCAACTACACTTTTCAGAATGAGGACTAGAACAAAAATTCATCCAAGCGACCAAAAATCAAAGGAAATTAGTTTGAAAGCAACCAAATGATAAGAAAAAGGAAAAATAAAAACCAATTCCTACCAAAGGAAAACAACACAAATGCAAACCAAACAGAAGCTTTAGAGAGACCACAAGACACAAAAGACTCAGGTAAGTTTAGCTAGAAGTAGGATGACCAAAGATAGGCTCAAGAACTAAGGAAAAATTCATGCAAAAACAGGGGCCAACGTTGGTGTAGAAAAGGCACCAATGCATTGCAATGCTAGTGCAGAGTGGGCCAGGGTGAAGTGCAACGCTCTATCAAAGCTACAAGGGCTGCATTACGCCTGGGAAAGAGGATTCCAGCACAAAAATTGTAAAAAAGCCTCAATGAAAACAATTCCTAGTTATTTTCTCGGTTGGATGATTCAATAAAGTTCTATTAAGGAGGTAATCAAACACAATGGACAAGGAAACCACTAAGGGAATACTTTTTTCCCTAGTGGAGTCACCAATTTGTTATATGACATTTACGATTGTGGACAAAAGTATCTCCCCTAGGTTAGGGCCTAACCTAGAACAACAGAGAGACAAGGAACACAATTCTTTTCCTTAAAGTAAATAGATGATGGAGTGACGCCTACTTGGAATAATTTTCACACTTCAATCCTTATTTACGTTGGAAGCTCCAATCCCAGCTTCGAATGCCAAAATTAGAACTTTCATAGTCAGATAACACAAACCAAGAAACTACGGGATCTATTCAATATCATCTAAGTACTTCATTCAATAGATCAACATGGTATTGAAATAAGTGAAATAACAACATCACATATAGGAAAACAATGAATTCTTTGCATTAATATAAATGGAAGGAGATTACAACCATAAGTAGTAGTTGATCTTGTAGAAGAGCTCCTCCAAGTTGTTGACTTGTCCTTTCCTTGTCACAATATGCACCTCCAATCACCCTAAATGCATGAAATGATGACCACTCACTATAGAATCATAAGGGCAAAATCACTTTCCAAAAGAAAACCCCCAACCACATAGAAGGTTGGGAATATATAGAGAAGTAGGGTAAGTTGGGAGTTCTTATCCAATTACCAATCTAAGGTAAGAGATCCACCTTTGATGGAGGGATAGGATCAAAGGATAAGTGGTGAAAAATCAAAAGTAGGGAAGGATAGGATCCGAATGTTTTATCCAAGGTAAGTAGTTGAAACAACTTCTGGAAACTCCTAGAAGGGGAAGCTTCCAGAATCCCGATCATTCTCTTGGATTTCTAGAACCAACGCATGTGCAAAGGGGAGAAATCCACTGGTGTCATTATCTTTAGAAGTATGCAAAGTTGGTACCTGTTGGATGTAAAATGTAATTCTACATCCAATGGTTCATACATTTGACATTCAAGTAAGCCTGTAAAGAGAAAAACCAAAAATACAATTTAAAAAAATTAGAGTTGTCTTATTTTCTAATCCGATATCACCCTATGAATGACATCAGTTGAAGATTTATTAAACAAAAGGTATTACAGACTCATGTGATGGTGTGTGTATTCTGTGTTATTGAAACAACAGATTGATCAGATTGCCAATACACAGAAAATAAATTGAAAGACAGCAGAGAAATGCAGTAAGCAACACAAAGACACAAGAATTTTTAATAAGGAGTTCACCCTATTCTCCAGGGCTACATCTCTGGTCCAGCTTTCAGTGGTGGCCTTGTTTTATTATGTCTTTAAGCAGAAATTACAAATACAGGGACTTAATATGAGTTCTCTTGAAGCAGATTTTTCTTGGCAGGGTGGTTCTTGGATTCCCCAAGCCACTCAGAGTACACAGACTCTTGTTCTTCCTACCAGCTCTGTGACTCTTGGTCTACAGTGGAAAGAGCCAACTGTGATGCTCAATCTGGACAGATTCCTCTATGGGAAGGCTTGAATCTTCAAGCTCTCTGGTGCTCGATGCTGCCTGTGGTCAGCTCGGCCCTCTATCTCCTCTGCTTGGATTTACTGCTCTCTGTGTTCAGTCCTCCTCTTTGGGTTCACTGTTCACTGTCTCTCTTGGTCGCTAGGACTCCTCTCTTCTGGGTTTCCAATCTTTTTTTTTTCCTGTTCTGACTATCTCTATTTATGGCTTTAGCCATTTGATCCCTATGCCTGTTCGGTTCCTCTCCTCCCTATGTCAATTCACCTTCTGCAACTGCACTTGGAGTTCCCTGTTCGGCGTCAGCATGAACTCTCAGGAAGTGGCCACGTGTCTCCATCTAACTGGTGCCAGCATGCTTCGTCGGTTCGTTTCTTCCATTACGCCGTGTATGCGTTCCTTCTCCACCATGGCGGTCAAACGGATTCCAAATCATTCTAAATCACGGTTTAATTCCATATCGATTCTGCTTCTTTCTATCAGGTGCAATCTCAGCTGTCCGATCTGGGCTCCTCCAGATCCAACGTCATACGCACGTCGAGCACGGTTGATTTTCTCGACCGATAACATGCGATCACGTCGATTTTTCTCTCACCTCCGCTGCCATGCGTCGATCGCTGAGTGTGATCGCTCCACTCTCCTCCAAAACCTCTTACTGTTCAAGGGCATCCCGGGGAAACCGCCAGTTTTAGAGAGCAGGTCCCGCCTTTGTCCTTTAGCGCTTTATCTTTTTCCGCTCGCGGTCCTTCGGTTCCCTCATGCGACTGGGTGCTCAGGGCTTTCCCATTTTAGCCCTTTTTGCCTCTAAGCACTAATCGTGCATCAAAATCGCCTCCTTTTCCTGATCCGACACTCCCAGGGGCTGTTTGGACCTCCTACACACTCTCCTCGTCATTCCACGTTGGCGGCGATTGCCACTGGTTCAAAGGGTTTTTTTATCGCTGTTTTGGAATTTTCAAGGATTTGTTCAACCTGATTCAGTCATGGTTCTCGATAGTCTTTCTATGGATCCAATTCAGATCACGGCCTCCCTACTAAAAAAGCTTTTGGACCACCAAAAGTTGGTTTTCTTCAGGCATCGACTAAGTGAGGAAACTGCTGTCTCACTTGTCCAATCTCAATCCACTTCGCACTGCTCGGCTTCGAACCTTTAAGCCCAATCCTGAGGTATTCCACTTGTCCACTGCGCGTCGTCCTTACCTTCCTGTCCAACACTGTATCTTCTTGCAACTCATTAAGATATTCAGGTAGCAGGTTGTCAATAGAAGGAAATTGACTCTGCTCGTCAGGGTCCTCAATCGTTGAAGGTTTGAACAATCTCAAACAGTCTACATTTACGACTGAGTAGATGTGCATGTAAGCTAGTAGCTCAAGGCGAAAAGCATTTTCACCAATCTTCTCAAGTATCCTGAAGGGTCCATACCTGATAGGTTTTAGCTTTTTACCTTCACCTTGCATCCTGTCCTTGCTGATATACAACCAGACTTGGTCTCCAACTTGAAAACTATGCTCCATCCAATGCTTATCATGCCTAGCCTTGTACTTGGCCTGGCTCTTTTCCAGTTGTTCTTGTACTGCTTGGTGGATCTCCTGGATCTGTTCAATGAACCTAGTTGCCTTGTCCACATCACTGTGTCAATAAACCATGGTATCTTTACCAAAGACAAAATCCAAAGGAGACCTTGGTATGAAACCAAAACAGGTCTCAAAAGGAGATATCTCTGTAGAAGAGTGTTTGGCTCTATTGTAAGCATGTTGCACATAGCACAAATGCTCATCCCAAAGCTTAGGGTGTTTGCTGAAATATCCTCTCAGTAACTGGATCACCGTCCTGTTAACTACTTTTGTCTGGCCATTTGTTTGTGGATGAAAAGCTATGCTTTTCTTCAATTTGGTGTCCATTAGTTCCCACGGACTTGACCAAAACTTCCCCACAAATCGAGTGTCTCAATCAGATACAATAGAAGTGGGTAATCCAAAATGAGCCCATACATGTTCAAAGAACAATTTTGCAGTTTGTTCAGCTATAATTTGTTTACTACAGGGTATTAAAATACAAATTTTGTTGAACATATCCACAACAACATATAGATAGTCATGACCTTTCCTAGAGTTAGGCAGTCCTCCAACAAAATCCATGGAAATGCTTTCCCAAGGGTGAGAAGGAACTGACAATGGGGTGTACAAGCCTAGTTTTCTGTTGTTGGGCTTGCTTTTAGCACACATAGCACATCCATTTACATATCTAGAAACTGTCTCACTCATTTTCGGCCAATAGCAGAACCTTTGCAGCTATGCAACTGTTTTACTTACCCTAAAGTGACCAGATATCAGAGAAGTGTGTGCTTCCATAATTATCTTTACTCTCTTAGTTTGTGGAATGCAGAGTTTCCCACAATGGTATAAGAGTCGGTCCTTCACATGATAGTCCAATTCTTCTACTCTTTTGCCTTGACTCAAAGTTGCATATACATCTTGAAAGTCCATGTCCTGAACATATTGTTCTATGTAGCTTTCATGCAGCACAAAATTATGCTTAAGTATGGTAGATGCATTTATAATGGGTCTAGATAACATGTCTGCAACCTTGTTATGTATGCCCTTTTTATATATGATGACTAAATGAAACTGTTGTAGAAACCCCATCCATCTGTAATGTCTTGATTGTTGCAACTTAGTTTGGGAGTGTAGATATTGAAGTGACTGATGATCAGTATGTATTATTGTTTCCTTGCCCATTAAGTAATGTTTCAACTTTTTCACACTATGAACTAATGCATACAATTCTTTATCATATGTAGGATAGTTAATTATTGCAGGATTAAAAGTCTCAGAATGATAACATATGGGTTTACCATGCTGTGTCAACACTACTCCCATGGCATAGTCACTGGCATCAGTTTGGATCTCAAATGGTCTTTGTAGATTTAGCAGTGCTAGTACAAGTTATGTACTAATCTTTTCTTTCAAGGTGTCGAAGGCTTTCTGCTGTTTGCCTCCCCACTGAAACACCTTGTTCAATCCTGTCAAAGAATGTAAGGGAGCTGCAATTGAGGAAAATTTTGAAATGAACTTCCTCCAATATTGTGTTGCTCCTAAGAAGCTTCTTACTTCTGTAGCAGACTGGGGTTTAGGTCAGTTTACAATAACTGCCACTTTAGAGGGATCTATTTTCAATTCACCTCCCCCTACTATATGACCCAAATAATTTAGAGAGGTTTTGCCAAATTCACATTTGGAGATTTTAACATAAAGCTTTTCTCTTTTCAAAATATCTAATGTCTGCTTAACATGCTTTAAATGTTCTTCCCACGTTTTACTAAAAATCAGAATGTCATCCAGATACACAATAACAAAATCATCAAGAAAAGGTCTGAGTACATCATTCATTACTCTCATGAAAGTAGCAGGAGCATTAGTTAGGCCAAAAGGCATAACCAGCCATTCATACAATCCCTGCTTTGTTTTGAAAGCAGTCTTCCATGCATCTTGCTCTGCAACTCTGACCTGATGGTATCCACTGTGCAAATCCAGCTTGGTGAAGTAAACAACTTCCTTCAATTGATCTAAAATATCATCTATTCGAGGAAGGGGATAACGATTTTTTATTGTTATCTTATTCAGTGCTCAGTAGTCAATGCACATTCTCCACGAGCCATCTTTCTTTCTCACCAAGACGATGGGTGATCCACATGGTGATGTGCTAGGCCTGATGAACCCTTTCTCGAGCAACTCCTGCACCTGCTTCTTGATTTCAGCATTCTCTAAAGCAAACAACCTTTTATACCTGTGGCTGCAATGATTGTTTCATCTCCTGAGTCTGACCCCAAATCTTTCTGAATAGCTGCATCAACTTTCTTCTTCTTGCCCTCAGACTTCTTAGGTCTCAGCTCTGGATGCAGAATCCAACAGTGCTCTTCATCATGCCCCTCCTTTTTACAGTGAGTGCATGAAGCTTTTCCGTTTTGTGCAGTGTTAGCCTTCCTTGCTTTCCACTTCTGCTTCCTTTTCTCCTTGCTCTTGCTTACAGTGGGTTGGGATGGTCCGCCAACTTCTGGATTTCCATTCTTTCCTCTAGCTTCTAGATGAGTAGCTTGTACAGATACCTCATCTATACTAGTGGGATTAAACATGAGGATGGTATGCCTCATGTAGTTGTGTAGACCACCAATGTACTTCAAAAGAGTCTCTGGTGAGTCTAATGGGATACCCAACATCAATGCTCTCTTTCTGAACTCTTGAGTATACCCTTGTACACTTTGCCCTTTCAACTGCTGAAGAGTTTTCCAACTCATCATGGCTTGCTGCATGTAGGCCAATGGATAGAACTGCTTTTTGATTGCAGCAACAAATTCACTCGAGACAGAGATGGTCTTACCATGTCTTTTCATATCAGCTTGGGCTCTGCCTTCCCACCAAACCAAGGTAGTGCCTGCTAGGCGTAGGCTTGCCAGTTGAATCTTACTCTTTTCTGAGTTTATGTTTTGTACTCTGCAATACACATCAATTTGTCTAATCCAATTATCCAAATTTTGAACATTTAGCTCTCCATCATATATAGGCAAATAAAATTTAACATCAAACTTAATCAAAGATGCTTTCTTATTATGCACAGGGCTATTATGAGGTGTGAGGAAGCTTTCCTCTTTCCCCTTTCCATTGGAGTGGTCATGGGAATGGGACTCATCCTCTTCTTTTTCCTGTTTAGAACCTGATGAATCTTCATCCTTATGCTTTCTAAAGTCCTTGTACATTTCTTCTACCATAGACTTTATAGCCAGGAAACTTTCTATGAATTGAGGGTCTGGCCCTGTAGAACCTTCTTCTGACATTGTCTTCGGAGAATAGACTCTCCCAATTTCAGGATTAGTTTCCACCAACTCTCCTTCTCCTACTTTGAGCTTTAATCTAGTGAGCATTCACAGCGAAACCAACACAAGCTTGTCTAACCTTACAGCCTAAAGCTCTGATACCACTTGATCTGATATCACCCTATGAATGACATCAGTTGAAGATTTATTAAACAAAAGGTATTACAAACTCATGTGATGGTGTGTTTATTCTGTGTTATTGAAACAACGGATCGATCAGATTGCCAATACACAGAAAATAAATGGAAAGACAACAGAGAAATGCAGTAAGCAACACAAAGACACAAGAATTTTTAATAAGGAGTTCACCTTATTCTCCAGGGCTACGTCTCCGGTCCAGCTTCTAGTGGTGGCCTTGTTTTATTGTGTCTCTAAGCAAATTACAAATACAGGGACTCAATATGAGTTCTCCTGAAGTAGATTTTTCTTGGCAAGGTGGTTCTTGGATTCCCCAAGCCACTCGGAGTACACAGACTCTTGTTCTTCCTACCAGCTCTGTAACTCTTGGTCTACAGTGGAAAGAGCCAACTATGATGCTCAATCTGGATAGATTCCTCTTGGGAAGGCTTGAATCTTCAAGCTCTCTGGTGCTCGATGTTGTCTGTGGTTAGCTCGACCCTTTGTCTCCTCTGCTTGGCTTTATTGCTCTCTGTGTTTAGTCCTCCTCTCTTCCGGGTTTCCAATGTTTTTTTTTTCCTGTTCTGACTGTCTCTATTTATGGATTTAGCCATTCAATCCCTATGCCTGTTAGGTTCCTCTCCCGCCTGTGTCGATTCACCTTCTACAGCTGTGCTTGGAGTTCCCTGTTCGGCATCAGCATGAATGCTCGGGAAGTGGCTACGTGTCTCCATCTAACTGGTGCCAGCATGCTTCGTTGGTTCGTTTCTTCCGTTACATCGTGTATGCGTTCTTTCTCCACCATGGCGGTCAACGGATTCCAAATCCTTCTAAATCGCGGTTTAATTCCCTGTCGATTCCGCTTCTTTCTATCGGGTGCAATCTCAGCCGTCTGATCTGGGCTCCTCCAGATCCAATGTCATACGCACGTCAAGTGCGGTTGACTTGCTCGACCGATAACGCGCGATCACGGCGGTTTTTCTCTCACCTTCGCTGCCACGCGTCGATCGCTGAGTGTGATCGCTTCGCTCTCCTCCAAAACCTCTTACCGTTCAAGGGCATCCCGGGGAAACCGCCAGTTTCAGATCGCAGGTCCCGCCTTTGTCCTTTAGCGCTTTATCTTTTTCCGCACGCGATCCTTTGGTTCCCTCATGCGACCGGGTGCTCAAGGCTATCCCATTTTAGCCCGCATCAAAATCGCCTCCTTTGCCCGATCTGGGGCTCCCAGGGGCTGTTTTTACCTCCTGCACAGTCTCCATGGGCCTCGGTCAACGCGCTTTGACCGAGGTCCTCATCGTTACACATTGGCGGCCATTTCCACTAGTTCAAGGCGTTTTTTTATCGTTGTTTTGGAATTTTCAGGGATTTGTTCAACCTGATTCAGTCATGGTTCTCGACAGTCTTTCTATGGATCCGATTCGAATCATTTTCCCTCCAAAAATATGTTCCTTTGCAGACAACATTACCACCTTGAACCTTATTTGTTGTTTTAAAGTTGTTTTTTTTAGTAATATATATATATATATATATATATATAGCGAGAGAGAGAGAGAGAGAGAGAGAGAGAGAGAGAGAGAGAGAGAGAGATGCATATAAGACGAGTTACCAGCACTGTGAGGACATGATGATGTGGGAAATTGATGCATAGATAGGTGGCGATTGATGTGGAGATAGGTGGATGACCTAGAACCAATAGGTGATAACTTGGCTGATACATGGACTCAAGCATGGATAGGTTGAGGTGGCATGGTAGGGTTCTATTTTTTGCATGGTTCCATATGCATGAAACACCAAATTTTGGACGGCCACCCCATCCATTAACCATCGAGCATATCGGGGGGTGGGGTTCCACAATGAATATCATCGTTTTGGTTATAAATGGCTTGAATTCAAAGAGAACATGGACCATTAATTAGTGTTGGTAGTTAAATAATTTGGTGTTCCAAAATTTTAGTGCTAAACATATTATGGTCTTCTACTAGAATTTTGGCATTTTGACATCGAGATCAATTTTGGAGTCTCAAAACTCTTTACATATAAATTTGGTGTTCTAGTGTTCCTCAAATTTTGGCATTGCATATTAAAGAAATTTGGTGACGAGTAAATTTCAAAAGTCATGAATTTGAACTGATTGAACTCCTCATAATTGTGAATGCAAAAAGACACAGTTAATTGAGAGGGAATGTTGAAGAAGAAATAGATATAAGTTGAAGTTCCTCATTGAGGAAGTGTGAATATAATTGAAGAGAGAGCCTCTTTGCAATGAACGACGTTAAACTAGTGTCAGGGGTATCCATGCACGGTCTGAGAAAGAATTGTATGTGAAGAAGAGAACTCTATGCATGACTTGGTATAATTGATTCAATCAAATGACTTTGTGTAGTTGATATAGTCAAAGACTAAATTAACATCGGAAAATACCATGGACTGATACCCAAGGTAAATGATCCACAAAGCTATAAAATAAAGGGAAATCAAAAAAGGATTGTTGGTTTTCCCAATGGGTAATTGAAGAGATTGAGTCTCTAATAAGGCAAAATTTGGAAAAGGTATGTGTTGAAAATGGCAACAAGAAATGCTAAAAATAGAAGTGCTAAAAATAGCACTGTTATAAATAGCAGTTCAGGTACCAGTGCTGGACTGAGCAACAAGGAATGGAAAATGGAAGTGCTAAAAATAACATTGCTATTTTTAGCAGTTCGGGATAGATTCCTATTTTAGTTAGTCCCTGAACTAAAATAATGAAGTAAAATTCAAATTTTATCTTAGCAGCTGTTTTCAAAATAATTAATTAATTCATCTTGAGATAATTAGTTGGAAAAAATCAAACATGAAGTCTACGTGGGGACATGCAACAGTTTCTCCATTAATTGAGGAATTTATCTATCAGTTAAAGAGATAAGGATGAGTTGTAATTTGAGTTGTAATTAGTTGGCTCAGTTAACTAAGTCAAATCCAGTTAGATAAATTCAAATAATTTGTTGAATTAATGTAAGTTCAGTTAGTTAATGCTTGCATGCATGTAACTGCTACACTTCAGATAACTGAATATTCTCTCATAAATAACTCATGCATGCCAGTTCAGACAGAGACCCAGTTGAGATCAGAGGAGGGACATTGTACTATCAGTTGGATGGATTTTTCCTATAAAGGAAACTCATCTATGTAGAAGGAATTATCTCCTTCAGGATTGCACAGTTACTACTGGGCCAAGTGAGCAGTGTGAGGTGGGAATTCACATGTGTGGAAGCATTGGACCCCAAGAAAAACTGCGCAAGGAAATAGGAGGCTTGGATGGGAGAGGAGAAGGTTTGTGAGAGGCCTTTGGCTGTCTATGAACAGCAGAGGGATTATAGTGAGAGCTGGTTGGCTTCCAAGCTAAGGATTTGTGTAATTCTGTGACTATTTTCCACTTGTATGATAATACAGAGATTAGGGTTTTAGGTTGAGGCTTTCCCCGAGTTATTTCTTCTGTGTTATGTGTGATTGATTTCTCATTCTCAGTTATATGTTTTCTCTTGATCTTGCTCAATTCGATTAAGCTTCCGTAAAGTATTGTAGAAGTAGATCTTGTATTGTGTTTTAGTATATTGCATAATCTGTTGATCTATAGTGGGAATTTCTACATGGTATCGGAGCAAAGGTGATCAAGGTGAAGAACAGTATACAAGAAGGAGAAGTTCGAAGTTTGTGGTTGCTGAATATAGAAATCGAGTTCTTATCACATCTCAATTTCACCAATGGTGTTCAGTGGTTTAAGACTCGAGTATGCCCTTGATGGCAGCTTGAATTATATAGCCTAGAAGGATCGCATGGAGGCAATATTAGAGAATAACGGTCTAAAGGACTTCATTGATCAAGAATTCCCCAAACTGACTGATGCTACTGAACTAGTGGAATGGAAGAAATGTGTGGCTAGAGCAAGGAGAATCCTCCTGGAGGGAGTTTGAGACCACATTGTCTCGAGCCTCCATGGGAAGGAGACACTGTTTTCGATGTGGAAAACATTGAAAGATCTATATCAGAACAGCAACGATCAGAGGAAGTTAGCGCTGAAAGACAAGCTTCGTAAGATCAAGTGTGAAAAGGGTGACACGATCTCTACATATCTGAGTAAGCTCACCACCTGCAGGGATGAGCTTGGAAGTGTAGGGATCACGACCGTTGATGATGACATGGTGAGTCTTGCACTCCTCGGTCTTCCTAAGAGCTGGCATAGCTACCAAGACTCGGTTAATGGAAGAGAAAAACTGCTAGATTGGGAACGACTTTGGTCGGATCTGATGCAGGAGGAGATAAGAAGAAGCACCAGAGATGGATCTTCTTCATCCAAGGAGGATGAAGAAAATTGTGCCTTAGCGAGTAAGGCAAAGAAAGGGAAGGAGAAGGATTCTCATCCCAAATCGAATTCTTCCCATGGTGGGAAGAAGTTTGACAAATCGAAAGTGCGATGCTTTTGTTGTCATGAAGTGGGCCATTTTGCTACAAATTGTCCACTGAGGAAATCCAAGAATGGATCCGTGGAAGGATCAAAAGGTGAGGCACTGGCCTCACAGTTCGAGTTGGATTTCACACTTTTCGCATGCATGGTTTCATCCATGGTGGGAAGTGGTTGGTTTCTTGACAGTGGAGCTTCTTTCCACATGACTGACGACAAGAGTTTGTTCAATACCTTGGAGGAGAAGGATCTCCACATGTGGATCGCGATGGGTAATGATGAAAAGCATAGTGTCTCAGGTGTAGGCACAATTGTTTTTTAGAGGGAGCATGGAGCTTGCATTACCTTGACCGATGTCAAGTATGTACCAGGACTGAAGAGAAATTTGGTGTCGATCATGATGCTGGAAGACAAAGGCTATGATGTAGTCTTCAGTAAGGGAAAGGTTTTCCTTAGACACATCATCACGAGACAAGTGAAGCAGATTGGTTCATGAGTCAAGAACCTGTATGCTCTTGAGGTTCAAGATGAATGCAAAGCCTTTAGGAGCAAGGCAACTGATGGAGACTTGGTGGTTGAGAGGGAGAGTACATTACCTCTCAACATGCAACCACAGGAGAAGTCTCGAACGATTGTGGAGGAGCCACAATTGGTGAAGCAACTTCAGGAGGTTGTGGAGCAGCCACAACTGGGAAAGCCGAGAGGAGATCGAGTGGAGGCATCCACTCATGCAGAGACCTCCAATAGGGGGAAATTTCGAGCCAAGTGGGAAGAGGGATCACATGCATCCATACCTCCAGGTTGGAGGTTGGGTGATGTGGAGTGATCGTCCCAAGTAGGTTGGAATAGGGGTAGGATCCTTGAGGTACCCAACCTCTTTGATTCGACTTTGCTACCGGAGCCCCAATGAGGAGTAGCAAGACTGGCTGAGTGGGTAGAGACAGATGCAGATGGAGCGGCAGAGAGAGCTACAGTGTAGGAATCCCAAGACAGTGCAAAGCTAGTAGGCTACAACAATACGAGAGGCACAGGAGTGTTGCACCAGTGTAGGATGGCACAAAGAGGTGTGCAATGGTGTGAGATGCATGGAGATGTTGCAGCAGCTCAGAGGTCATAGAGGGAGAAACTTGTTAGTGACAGAGGGAGATTCAGCATCAGAGTATGTTTCTAGCCCAACAGAGAGGTGATTTGGGAGTTTTTTTTTGTTTCTAGAGTTGCTGGAGCATCCACACTTGGAAGAAGTGTTGCATGCAGAACATTCCAAAGGTTCAGGATCGGGTTCGAGTTGAAGCCTTTCTTTTTGAGAGGGAGTGTTGAAAATGGCAACAAGAAATGCTAAAAATGGAAGTGCTAAAAATAGAACTGCTATAAATAGCAGTTCAGGTACCAGTGCCGGACTGAGCAACAAGGAATGAAAAATGGAAGTGCTAAAAATAACATTGCTATTTTTAGCAGTTCGGGATAGATTCCTATTTTAGTTAGTCCCTGAACTAAAATAGTGAAGTAAAATTCGAATTTGATCTTAGTAGATGTTTGTAAAATAATTAATTAATTCATCTTGAGTTAATTAGTTGGAGAAAATTAAACATGAAGTCTATGTGGGGACATGCAATAGCTTCTCCATTAATTGAGGAATTTATCCATCAGTTAAAGAGATAAGGATGAGTTGTAATTTGAGTTGTAATTAGTTGGCTCAGTTAATTGAGTCAAGTCCAGTTAGATTAATTCAAACAGTTTGTTGAATTAATGTAAGTTCAGTTAGTTAATGCTTGCATGCATGTAATTGTTGCACTTCAGATAACTGAATATTCTCTCATAAATAACTCATGCATGTCAGTTCAGACAGAGACCCAGTTGAGATCAGAGGAGGGACAGTGTACTATCAGTTGGGTGGATTTTTCCTATAAAGGAAACTCATCTATGTAGAAGGAATTATCTCCTTCAGGATTGCGCAGTTACTACTGGGCCAAGTGAGCAGTGTGAGGTGGGAATTCACATGTGTGGAAGCACTGAACCCCAAGAAAAACTGCGCAAGGAAATAGGAGGCTTGGAGGGCAGAGGAGAAGGTTTGTGAGAAGCCTTTGGCTGTCTATGAGTAGCAGAGGGATTATAGTGAGAGCTGGTTGGCTTCCAAGCTAAGGCTTTATGTAATTTTGTGACTAGTTTTCACTTGTATGATAATACAAAGATTTGGGTTTTAGGCCGAGGCTTTCCCCAGGTTATTTCTTCTATGTTATGTGTCATTGATTTCTCATTCTCAGTTATATGTGTTCTCTTGATCTTGCTCAATTCAATTAAGCTTCCGCAAAGTGTTATAGAAGTAGATCTTGTATTGTGTTTTAGTATATTGCATAATCTGTTAATCTACAGTGGGAATTTCTACAGTATGAGACTATGATAAGTTATTCAAAATGAAGAACCGATAGGATTGAGTATGGAAAATGGTTGAGACCATTTGAGGTTTGTAGAAAATAACCAAAAGATAGGAATGTAAAATGTGCGTTATAGATCTGAATTTGTTGTAAGATTTTGATGAGGGCTGAGATTGTGAAAGGACTGAAACTATTAAAGGTTGTATGATGAAAAATAGAGGTTGAATAAGGGGAACAACAAAACGTTGCTTAAGAAGGTTGAGTAAGGATGAGTTGGGCAGAAAATCCAAAAATAGATCGATATGTATATCTGATATCTAAGATGTTGTTGATGTAAAAGACACATATCTGAGTGTTGATATCAGATTTGAGGTTGTAGAAGAGTTGTTGAGAAAATTTGAAAATCTATGATTAGATTTGAATGTGAGAAAAGTGTAGTTGAGCAAATCTAAAGAAGTTGTAAATAGATTTGGGTGTGAGAGGAGAGTTGTAGAGTAGAGGAAGAGTTGGAATAAAAAAGGATGGTAGTATGAGAATGTCATATGTATAGTGAGATATATGGCCGGTTAAAAGTTGAATCAGCGAGCGCGACAAATATAATTATGAAGATTAAATTGACAAAGTACTTGTGGATTTGAGTATGAAAATGTTATGAAAAATGGATCTTCTAGGTTCTTCAAGTTGGTGCCTACACATGAGGGAGTTGGTGCTTCCTTTAGGTCACTTCTTGTAAAACAACTTGGGGGTTGGCGCCTCCTACAAGTGGGTGCTTGCAAATCAGGGAGTTGGTTCTTCCTTTAGGTTGGTTCTTGTAAAGCAACTTGGGGATCGATGTCTCCTGCAAGTGGGTGCTTGTAAATTAGGGAGTTGGTGCTTCCTTCAGGTCGATGTCTGTAAAACATTTGGGGGTTGGTGCCTCTTGCAAGTGGGAGCTTGCAAATTAGGGAGTGGTTTCTTCCTTCTCGTTGGTGTTACTAAACATAATGTAACAACATGTTGGAGCTTTCATTTTCATAAATAACTAAAAGAAGAATGGCAGTTTTCACCCTTTATGGGTTTCCACATACATCTGGCATTTCTATGTGTTACATATTATGTGTGTGTTTTTTATGATGATGTTGTATGATTCACGAGTTGTTTAAATGGTTGATTGCTAAATGAATTGAAATAGTCTGTATTGGCAATAATTGTTAAAACTAGTCATAACACTAATTCATCCTCCCTCTTAGTATTATGTCAATTCCCAATAGGTTTCTATTACATACACATACTGAAACTAGTGCATAGTTCCTAAAACACTCATTTCCATCCTTAAAGCATGACTTCAATATGGAGACCTACCCTTGGTGTGTTAAACCTTTGAATTGGGACCATGCCCTAATCCTAAGCATAATATTCCATACAAGGGCATGTTTCATGGTCTAAGGACCCATGCATGGTCCATGTGCCTTAGAAGTAATTATTTAGGGCCCAAGTCACAACGAAACGTTGGCTTTATAACATGTCTTAGACAAGGAGACCCCCTTCATTAGTTTTCCAAAATTTGGAATTGTGGTCTTATCCCACTCTTATACTAAAGAATCCATCAAAAGATTAAGCATAACTCATAGCCTTTGTCTCCATTCATGGCCAATGTACCTTCAGGGTCAAGCCCCTAGATTTTACTATGAATACATGTCTTGAGAACCACCTTAGTGTGCCAAACCATTGAATCAAACTTTTAAAACTCTCTTGAACATTAAGAGCATAAGCGACTCAATTTTTTAATGCCATTTACATTTTATATAATATGTTGTAGCTCATTTCTTCTAGAGATTAACAATAATTATTAGTATATTTATAAGTTACACCCTATGTATTAAGCATAATATAGTTTTAGAAAAATAGAAAAATCGTAGACAAAAAGTTGAGTGAATTTTATGACATGATATCCATCACTAATTTTGCCAAAGTAGTAATGATATGTAGTCAATCTAAACCATCTTCTACGATGAGTGTGAGTCAGGTAGTCTCATAGTTCAAGGAGGCTATTAAACAAGAGGGTTGGGCTTCTATTTCAATTTCAAAGGAGATTGGTAATACAAATAGTTATTTGTTGGGAGGCTTGGCCTATTTACTCATGGATTCAAGTGGACGTAGAATAGAATGAAGTGATATTAACAACTTTAACATTTCTCAAATAAAACAATAAAATTACAAGTTGTTGATATAAATTGAATCAATGTTGATAGAGAAATCTAACCTAAAAAAAATTCCTTTAATGATATAATTTAGATTATGGAAATACATTAGGTCATAATTTGAGTAATCTTTTATTAAAATAATTATTTGATCGTTGACTATTAATTATGCCTTTTAAATTTTAATAGATTTCATATTTTTATAATATTTATATGTTTTAATTGAATAAATATTTTTCATTTTAAATTCAATGATGTGAACTTTTAAATTTATCATTTCTTAAAATTAATTTAACTTTATTAAATTTTGAAATTAAATCATTTGAATTTGTAAGAAAACATCACATCCCGACAAAAGTACTAATGACAAATTATACTCATGTTCATGGAGAAAAACTTTCTAGATCTTAATCAAAATTAAGTATTTCGAACAATCAATTAATATCATATCATATTGAAAATTGGGATCTTTCACCTATGATAATGATATAAAATTCCAAATTTATATTTAAAGATTAAATTTTTATAATTTTTCAGTACTAAGTGGATGGGACCGATGAGGGAAAAAACATTTCACAGTTTCTTTGTCGGAATTACTTCAGCTATTTTCATGTCAAACATAACTTTTGTCATGTCAAACATAGCGGAAATGATTACTCTGGTTAAATGGTGCATGCCAAAGTTTTCTAACTTAATTTTATTTTTATTTATTTATTTTTTTCATATTTTACTTGTGGATTAGACTGTTTTTTTTTCTGAAAATCATAGAAATTTTGATAAATTTGACAGGAATTTTTCAGGTCCAAGTTATACCTGTCAAACTTCAACATTTTGAGCACTATAGAAGTTTTTTATGGTGCTGAAGCAAGAGTACTTTAGAGGTTTTTGATGGTGCTGAATCTATTTCTACTATTAAAAACATGATTCAAACACTGTTACTACAAAAAAAAAAAAAAAAATTTTTTGCCCAGATTCCGACTACTTTTAGCAGTGTCGACAACTCCTATTTCACTCTCTTAAAGATGACGTTTATGCCCTTTCTTAAAGATGCATTAAACGTCATGCCCATCCCACTTTTTCGTACTCATCACAAAACACTTTAACTTCATCATGTAAACATAAGCTTGCTTTGGATTTGGTGCATAGGTGTATTTAGTGTAATTAATAAATATTAGTTGAAATGATGTTGAGAAATATGAGTTGAAATGACGTGATATTGTGAATTAAGATTTAGGGAAGTTATATTTGTATTTTATTCATTTTTATTTTTTTACATGGATGATTCCAAAATATTATGGATTTTTTTATTACAAATTTAATATATTATATATATTATATATTAATTTACTTAAGTAGAAAAGATAATAATATTTTTCTCAATCATACCCGTTAAATTTAATTAATAAAATAAAAAATAATTTAATTTAAATTTAATTAAGAAAATTAAAAGTAATTTTATTTAATATAAAAGGATTTTATAAAAATAATCAAAATGATGTAATATTTGTTTTTGTAATATTGAAAATTTTGAATGAATATGATAAGTTGATTCAATTTTTAGTAGATTTGAAAATTATCTACTAAAATTTTGAATATGAATAGTAAGTTGAGTTATTTAAAAAAAATGTATTTTAAATATTTTATCATTATTTTTTTGGTTAATTTTTGCTTAAAATTTATTTAAAAATTTAAAACAATTGTTGGCATGCTAAGTATTAATTATTGAAGTACACAAATTAAATGTAATAGGAGATTTTGAAGCCATCATATCTATTTATATATTTACAAATGCATTTTTAAAAATACAAATTTGCAATTTGATTAAAAGTTATATAACAATGAGAATTACTAAAAAAAATGCCCAATTTTTATAATAATTAGACTCTTTTCATTCAAAATTTTTAGAGAATCTACTCAACATCCAATACAAACTGACTATAACTATAAGCATAAATCTTATAAAATAATGTGTTGACGGTGTTGGACCTGCCAACATTCAAGGGGTCTCCCGGATATGTGGTTCCAATTAGACCTCACATCATTTGAGATAGGAGCCCCATACGAAATATGGCCCGTGCTAGTTAGCTTAAAATTATGCCTTGGCTCTAACTGTCAACAAGAGAGAGGAGTGCCAATGTGCCTTCAAAAATCAAGGGGGTGTGCTTGGTGAGTGTTCGATCGTATGTGTGTTAAAGTTCTTTCACTACGGAGGGGAGGAGGAATGAGCCTCTAAGAGAGAGGTAGTAGTACCACCCTAGTAGAGACACACATAAACAAGAAGGATCTGTAAAACATCAAGCAAAATAGTCCACAGATATGCGATGGTCATTGCAACCAATGTAATGAGGAAGATCTATCTAATATCCGACGGAATAGTTCGCGAGGATGCGACAACAATAATAACAATTACAACAGATTCTCAATATGATAAGTACCAAAATAACTGAAATGGTTCAACTACTTTAGCACAGATGAAAGTGAACATGAATTACAAACATTCATATAATAGTCTTACAAACATCCATAATCCATGCATGAAGAACATGTTGGCCCATAGGGCTTCTTATATTAAGTAAAAGTTCCAAGACACATGTATACAATGAACATCACTAGCTCCAATAGTGGAGCGTTGGAGCCACTCCTTGCTCCTCAAAAGAACTAGCTTATCTCTCTAATGCCTTGCGGGAGGAGCCAAGGTGAAAAGTCCTTTGCTCTTACAATGAGGGTGTATATATAACAATGAGGAAGTGATGCTTCACCTTCCTCATGACTCTTCATCTACCCTCATGACTATTTGACTTCCTATGACTTTTCAACTTTACATGACTCTTCATATTCCATAAATGTGCTTTGGACTTCCACTTTACAATACATTTTCGAAACATAATTTACATCGTTAACCACAATGTTGTGGCATGTGACAACTCATGACATGACACTGCTGATGTAGACTGCTTGATGATGTGGCAGTGTCAAGCCATTGATGCTACTGTGTGTTGCAGGTCTGCCTGAGAATACTTTTCTTTTCACCTCTACATGGCTTGGTGATAAGGGATATTCAATGATCTCAAGTCTTGAATTGTGATCGAAAACCGGTGTCCCTTTTCTTTCTCTTGATTGATCAACTTGCATACTCATCTACAAGAATGTCTTTCAGCATGTTGCACTCCTTCGTCTCCTTCTTCATCATGTCGCCATGACATAATAAGATACTTGTTTCTGCAATTCACTCATGATTAGATGACATCAATCTGAAAACCCCCTAATCTAAGATTATGCACATTGATCCATTGACTGAGATGAAACCTGATGGAAACTTGGGAAAAAGGCTCAGTGACTACGCAGTTGTGCAATTTAGGCAATCAAGGGGAGCCTTGAGCCTTTAGACTACGCAGTGTGTAGTTCAAGCTGGGCCAAGGAGAAAAACTGCACAGTTCTAAAGGTTAGTGTGATAGGTTAGGGGATGAGCACTGGGTGAGCACATTGTGCAGTTCTGGGACACAAGAGAGGCAGGTCCATTTCACATTTGCACATTTCAGGAGCTCAAGGATGAGATTGAGGCTAGAGATTGCGTAGTGCACAGTTGGGGCCATGATGGAAGAATAAATTGCACAATTCTAGGAGTTAAGGTCGGGGCTTGAGCACAGAAACTGCGTAGTACAACAGTCTTGGGAGGGAGGAACTGTGCATTGTGCAATGCCAAGAAGCAAGGTCACAACTAGAGGACTGAGACTGCGCAGTGTGCAGTTCAAGGAGGTTGGATGAAGCTAGGTTGCTTGGTGGGGAAGATTTTCAAAAAATGACTAAGTGCGGGATCGGTGAGACTGATGTGAATAGTGATAAGACTTTGACTATGATCACACACTTAGAATAATTGACAACACAATAACGTAGATCATCCAGGACACATGAAAATGCATTTCCCTCTGTGTGACAACTTTACAAAAAATTTATGTCAAGTGCGACACTTAAGATACACTTTGCAACAACCGTGATGACACTTGTGCGAAAATGCTTATAAATTTGGAAATAAGTGCGAAGAATGTTTATATAGTTATAACAACTCATTTACACAAAGGTGACCTCTTGAAATAACCAGAACATGCTTATATACATGATACGAAAGATAACATGCGAAAATATGACATTTTTCCTATCTTTCAAAGGGGACAAAAACTCCTCAAGAAAACACATGGAATGAGTTTCAAAGTTTTCAATGACAATATACAAGATTAAGGAAGGCTTCAAAATTGAGCGTAAGTCAAAATTTTAGAGGGTGTTATAGCAACGACAACACTTGGTGACACACTGGTAGAATTCTAGCTTCTCTTCCTTAGTTAACTCTTCTATGCAGGGTCTTGGTTCTTCGGGAGTATTGATTCATCATGTAGATTAATTTGATATCCCCACTAACCCCATGAATAAACATGGTCCCCTCTATAACTTTCTCTATTGAAAACATCATAAGATTCAGCGATATCGCAAAGTTTTGAGTTGGGAAGGGTAGTGAAGTTCACGAGCTTAAGATTTCCAGAGTATGTTTTTTCATCTCTGGAAAATCATCTTCAAAGATAAATGTCAATATAAACCCATCAACCATATTTTCCCAGCTTGTGGTACCATGTCGAAGCTCTATTTCCAAGTAACAATTCTGAGGAATTGTTTCCAATGTATGAATGAACCCATGTACCCATTCTTGTTGTGGAATTTCCTTCCATGTTGTAGTACATAACCAGATATGTTCCCTGGGACTGGTTTCACCATCATATTTCAACTCCATATCTATGTTTATCTAGCCAAATCTTATCCACATCAACCTTCGAAATTCCTTCCAACCTTCTATATTCTTATTATGTTTACCCCAACATCTAGCAGGAGTAGCTTTTAGGGTTATATCCAAAGCTAACAATCTTTGACTTTTTGGAACCTGTTCCTCATAACCACCAAGAAAAACATTCACATCACCTAAGCCATCATAAGAAGGCAGGTTAAATACCTCAGATATCATGCAGAGAACTGATTTAGTAACTCTTGCACATCGCCTTGTAGATATTTCATGTAGCCTCTTCTGTCAATTATCCAATTGTTCTTCTATGTTTGATGCACAAGAACTATCATGCTCCCAAGTTAACTTGTCATTTGTAGTAGAGTTAGCAAAACCATGTTCCATTGTTGTCAATTGATAGATATTATCTATATCAGCTGCACAGTACTCTTCTCTGACTAGCTCTATATACCTTTCTCCTTTTGATGGATCCAAGGGAACAATCACCCTCCTATTATTACCTTCGAATATCATTTGTATCTTCTTTAGGTTACTTATATCCATGTTATCAAATTCCCAATCAACTCCAAGTAATGCAGGATAGGGGTTACTATCATCCACAATTTCTATTACTTTAAAGTCAATCGTAGTGCGAACTCCTTCAATGTCCAATATCACACTTGA
This sequence comes from Pinus tabuliformis, assembly GCA_031772625.1. NCBI lineage: Eukaryota > Viridiplantae > Streptophyta > Pinopsida > Pinales > Pinaceae > Pinus > Pinus tabuliformis. Next base: position 659,330,997 of record CM062810.1, on the reverse strand, counting down.
TAGTCTTCCTAAGGGGAAGATCTTATGTTGATTTTCCATCCTCAGCTGAATAGGTGACCATTATAACTTTGGATTACCCATTAACTCCCATGTTTTCTTTGTCACAACATTAGCATGTAACACCCTCCTCCCACATCCACCCAAGTAAACATGCCAACCAGGGTAAACATGATACGAGAGGCTACTATGATCAAATTCGACCTCCTATGTGTTTATAAGGAAGTGGAATCAACAGAACATCACACACAATTATCCAACATCATCAACAAAATCCTCAGGAGACAAGTGAGCCACTAAGTCAACTTGTGCCTCGGTCCCACTGTTGTTCTGGATCCCTTAAGCCATAGTCACTCTCATGCTATGGGCAAGGGAGCGACCAACAACCTAAAGTCGCTCTCACATGTTTTCCTTCCAGCGACCAGGGACAAAAATTGCCAGTTATGTGCCAACGACCCAGGGATTTAAGCCACTTTTTCAGCCCTAGAGCCTAGGCCACTACCCAGAATGGAGTGATAGCTTAGAATAAGTAAAAATATAGGGAAACAATGATGCAAAAGCAATAAAATGAATAAGACCATAACTAGACCCCTACTAGCCATGACAATAATTTCGTCAAACACATCATCAACATGTAACCTATAGATGTAAACAACAGACTTAAGTGTATGGGTCTCATACTTATTTGATATCACTATGAACCATTGTTCCCTCATGTCATTTGTTGCACTATCATCTATTAGACCATAGATGCACTATCCATTCATTTACAAGGAAAAGCATTCTCAGAGCCATACATAGCTGCTGTCATAAAATATACATATAACCAACATAATAGGAACAAAAATACCATAAACATATCAACCATCAAAATCCACATATACATTAATACATTTAGACATGAAAATCTAGGGAATGAATTTCTCATTAATGAATGCAATAAACTAACTGGAGATGGGACTACCACGTTCCACCCGACCATAGATTGGATGAGCCAAGTCTTACAGTTGATTTCAACCATCCAACCAGGCATGTTCATGCATTCCTATTCCAAGCACCTAACTTCCATTATATTTAAAATAAATCGAAATAAATTCACATCATACCTCATTGGTAGCTTGTCAATAAGGTATATTTGCAATCTTGTTTGCTTCCTGTCACAACAAGTCAAACTAGCATATTTAACCAAATCAAAATGTATAAAAATATCACATCAGGTTAGCTCAAAACATAACCATCAAAATAATAAATCACATGTAACTGTCATAAACCAGAATCATAATTTAGAGATTCATAGAACACATCAAAAACACTAATCAACATGGATGCCAGAGGAGTTCTCCACCTACACCGTGAGGAATTTGAGTGCCTCCTAGTCTCTCGGGCTTTACCATGCATCCACAATCCGATCTTGGGATCACTAGGCCCTACACCAAGACATACTCTCCATGCTTTACCGTGCATCCCATCTCGGAATCACTAGGCCCAACGGAGAGAAAATCCACCTCTTGGCTTTACCGTATATCCCGCCATTCACCGACAAGGATTCCTATGCCCAATAAGGCACACAATCTGGCTTTATCACAACCCACAGTCTGGTTTAGGGGCTACTAGGCCAATGGCTTCATGATCCTCAGTTTGGTTCAGGGACCACTTAGACCATGTGTTTGTCAATTCAGAGATCCACCCCACCTAGCTTCGAATCCAATCTGGCCATCCCACATAAACTGAGTGTGAGAACCCATCTCATCAGAGCTATTAGGAAATGGAAAGGCTCGGCTGAAAATGTTGTCACACCTGGAAAAACCCATGCCATGGTAGAAAAGAACCACATGAAATCCCATGCATGCCAAATATAGCAAGGAAAATACACATGCAAGTTGATACCTGCAATGAAGCATGTTGTAGTTGCTTGATCCTGCCTTTCCCTGCTTGATCTTTTCTTCCTCTTACCTTCTTTTCCTTTCTTGCTCCAATGCCAAAGTTCTCCAAGAAACTCTAAGTGTCCAAGATTATGAGAGAGAGAGAGAGAATAATGAGAGAGCTCCAAAATTAAACTGACAAAAGGTTACACTGACCAAGCTTGCCCACTGATCCTCAGAAGCCTTTTTATGAATGAGGCCTCTATTTTCTTCATTTTACATTATTTTATTTCATTTTCCTCCTCACATGAAACCTGTGACCTTTCACCTCCCTTTTCTCCTAATTTCCATTATTTTCATAAATAAATGTGCCAAAATGCCATTTTGCCTTTCCAAAGCCTTAGCCATTGCCTTTGCCAATTTCCTTAGCCATAAACAACCAAATGAACACTCCCTAGGATGTCCTTCCCAACATTCAGCTTGGAATACGTGTCCCATCATCTATGGTATTTATATATTTTTACATGGAATTTTCACCAGGGTTGTTACAGAACCCTCCCCCTTGGGGGAACACCCTTCTCGGTGTTCAATGACACCTATAACCAATAAGACTACTGAAACAAAACATACTATCGATGGAGATTTATAACATAGCTCGTTGCAGTATTTACAATGACCATCTGCTAAAACATAACAACATGACCAGATAACAACCATACTACATACTAGAGCTTTATAACACAACTCATTACTATATTTACAATAACCACATATACACATAATATGCACATTTTCTATACCAATAAATAAAGGATATGATGTCTGCATCCAAAACAAGGGAATCTAGAGGCTCACACCTCCACCCTCAAAGTAATACTAGGATTCACCTCTTTCCCAGGCAGTCCAGAATCCACTACCATAGTCAAATCTGTATCCAATGTCCAACGGTACAATCCTGCGCTACTTGTCATCTCAGTGAACAATTACCAGCTCATTGTTCCAGGGTGCACTCCCAATGTGCATCTGATTCCATTTGGCCATGATAATTACCAAAATAGAGATATCTGTGACCTTCACTTCTCTGTTACACAATCCCTCAGGAAATCCAGTCACCCCCTTCCATATAGTCACTCACCTTCCAAGTTCCCCGACATCCCCTATCCTAGGCAATCCATCCCTTGGCAAGGCTTCCTCGCATCAGAAGGTAAAAAAACCAAGGAATATACCTGCCTCAAAACCATCATACCGGTCATAGCATGCTCATGGAAATCAATGGACACTATTGGGTACCAGTGTCCCACAATGGCCCTGCTCCTGAAGTAATCTACCAGGGTACTGCTGCATGTTCCAATTTCTTTCGTTGCTGCTGTTAATTCTTGTAGTCAATTTCAACCACCCAACTGGGCATGTTCAAGCGTTCCTATTCCAAGCACCTAACTTCCATTATATTTAAAATAAATTGAAATAAATTCACATCATACCTCATTGGTAGCTTGTCAATAAGGTATATTTGCAATCTTGTTCACTTCCTGTCACAAGTCAAACTAGCATATTTAACCAAATCAACATGTATAAAAATATCACAACAGGTTAGCTCAAAACATAACCATCAAAATCATAAATCACATGTAACCATCATAAACCAGAATCATAATTCAGAGACTCATAGAACACATCAAAAACACTAATCAACATGGATGCCAGAGGAGTTCTCCACCTACACCGTGAGGAATTTGAGTGCCTCCTAGTCTCTCAGGATCTATCGTACATCCACAGTAAACCGAGTGTGAGAACCCATCTCATCAGAGCTATCAGGAAATGGAAAGGCTCGGCTGAAAATGTTTTCACACCTAGCAAAACCCATGCCACGGTAGAAAATAACCACATGTAATCCCATGCATGCCAGATCTATCAAGGAAAATACACATGCAAGTTGATACCTGCAATGAAGCATGTTGTAGTTGCTTGATCCTACCTTTCCCTACTTGATCTTTTCTTCCTCTTGCCTTCTTTGCCTTTCTTGCTGCAATGCCAAAGTTCTCCAAGAAACTCTAAGTGTCCAAGAATATGAGAGAGAGAGAGAATAATGAGAGAGCTCCAAAACTCAACTGAAAAAATGTTACACTAACCAAGCTAATTGCCCACTGATCCTCAGAAGCCTTTTTATGAAGGAGGCCTTTATTTTCTTCATTTTCCATTATTTTATTTCGTTTTCCTCCTCACATGCAACTGATGACCTTTCACCTCCCTTTTCTCCTAATTTCCATTATTTTCATAAATAAATGTGCCAAAAATGCCATTTTGCCTTTCCAAAGCCTTAGCCATTGCCTTTGCCAATTTCCTTAGCCATAAACAACCAAATGAACATTCCCTAGGATGTCCTTCCCACCATTCAGCTTGGAATATGTCTCCCATCATCTATGGTATTTTTATATTTTTACATGGAATTTTCACCAGGGTTGTTCCAGAACCCTCCCCCTTGGGGGAACACCGTCCTCGATGTTCAATGACACCTATAACCAATAATACTACTGAAACAAAACATACTACCCATGGAGATTTATAACATAGCTCGTTGCAGTATTTACAATGACCATCTACTAAAACATAACAACATGACCAGATAACAACCATACCACATACTAGAGCTTTATAACACAACTCATTACTGTATTTACAATAACCACATATACACATATGCACATTTTCTAAACCAGAAAATAAAGGATATGATGTCTGCATCCACAACAAGGGAATCTAGAGGCTCACACCTCCACCCTCAAAGTAATACTAGGATTCACCTCTTTCCCAGGAAATCTAGAATCCACTACCATAGTCAAATCTGTATCCAATGTCTAGTGGTACAATCTCGCGCCACTTGTCATCTTAGTGAACAGTTACCAACTCATTGTTCTAGGGCGCACTCCCAATGTGCATCTGATTCCATCTGGAAATGCTAATTACCAAAATAGACATATCCGCGACCTTCACTTCTCTGTTACACAGGCCCTCGGGAAATCCGGTCACCCCCTTCCGTATAGTCACTCACCTTCCAAGTTCCCCAGAATCACCTATCCTGGGCAATCCATCCCTTGGCAAGGCTTCCTCGCATCAGAAGGTCAAACAACCAAGGCATATACCTGCCTCAAAACCATCATACTGGTCATAGAATACTCATTGCAATCAATGGACACTATTGGGTACTAGTGTCCCACAATGGTCCTGCTCCTGAAGTAATTTACCAGCATACTGCTGCATGTTCCAATTTCTTTCGTTGTTGCTGTTAAATCTTGCAGTCGATTTCAGCCACCCAACTGGGCATGTTTATGCATTCCTATTCCAAGCACCTAAATTCCATTATATTTAAAATAAATCGAAATAAATTCATATCATACCTCATTGGTAGCTTGTCAATAAGGTATATTTGCAATCTTGTTCGCTTCCTGTCACAACAAGTCAAACTAGCATATTTAACCAAATCAACATGTATAAAAATATCACATTAGGTTAGCTCAAAACATAACCATCAAAATCATAAATCACATGTAACCATCATAAACTAGAATCATCATATACCAGAATCATCATAAACCACATGTATAATAAATATGAAATAAAATATTGATACTTACCCTTCATCGATCGATTTCCACACCTGACAAACACCCAATGCCTTCTCCTCAACCAGGTGCACATATATAATGTGTGCATCACACAAATACAACCACACATGACATACAACTCCATGCAATACATGCACCTATACCTAACATACAACACATACACCTACACCCAGTGTATACAATACAATACATATGCCTACATCCAGTGCATAAAACAATACATACACCTACACTTGTCGCACAACACAACACAATACATCTATACCCAATGTACAATACCACACAATACATGCACTTACATAATGCACAAACATAGTACCACATTCCCTCAACACATCATGTATGACATGCACACAATACCACACGTGCACCAGTACCACCTATACACCGCAGCACCTGCACAACGTGTGCACAACATCACGTGTACAGGACTCCACATGCACAATGTGTACACAACGCCACATGTACACTACACCACTTGTACAACGTGTACACAATACCACATGTACATAGTACCTCATGCAAGACATGTACACGACACCACATGTACACAATGTCACATGTATGACATGTACACAACACCACCTGCACACAGCGCCACATGAACAACATGTAAACAACACCACATGTACACAACACCACATGCACACAACACCACTTGTACAATCATTCAAACCACACCATATTTATATAACACCACATGTATGACATGCACGCAACACCACATGTACATAGCACTGCATATCCAACATGTACATAGCATCATCTGTACACAACACCGCATATCCGACACGCGCAGAGCACCATATGCATACAATGTCTCATATACATCATGCACATAGGACAATATGTACACATCACTACATATCTAAGCACCATGTATACCCAACACTACATATCCACAACACTATTTGTACCATCTTGTACATAACATTGCATAAACAACATGTAGCCATGCTATGTATACAAAACATCGCGTGTACACAATATCACAGAGGCAACATGTACGAAATATACAGCATATGCATAATAGTAGTAGCACACATCCAAAACCACATTTTCCTTACTAAAAAACCTTGCTTCCAATGTCTTATCCATGCTTATCCTAGCATGTCGTAGACCTCATTGCTTTCATTTTGCTGATGCATCCCTCAATGGTACCTTTTATAACATAAACATAGGCATAATATAAGCATACAATAACAATTCATATCCACATGATATTGACCTCATGTATTTTTCATGACTACTCTTCCCACTTGATCCCTCATAAGACCAAGAATCTCGTCATGCCATTCACCTATATAAGCAATCATTCCTCCACAAGAATGATACCTGACGACCCTGTCAATTAGTGACACCAATACATACATACATGCATATATAATCATGAGCATAAAACAATCATCATCTTGTCAGAAAACGACATACATACACACATGCATGTATACATATATAAACATAAGCATAATCGTGATAATAACATAATTACCATATAACATAAGGTCTAGGTTAAGAGAAATCCCTTTATCCATGCACATCGTGCACAAAATTGGGAATAATCGTTCCCAACATAGCCAAGGCATCTGATGTCTCAGATCCATTCACTTCACCTTTCCTATTACCTTTCTCATGACTATATTGCCACCATCCACTTACCACAATGGACCCAACCAGTCCAACCAAATGTCATAGTCTTACCTTCCGCTGTGCTTACTCATGCATCGAGTTTCATCTGAGTCTTACATCACCTGTCAGGTACCACACCACTTTCCCTGAGCTCCATCAACTCTTCCTCTTTCCCAAACAATTCCCAAGACTCAAAACATAAAAGGCAATATCGAGAAACAATTAAGAAGAAAACCTAGGAAAACCAACAACAATACGACACTGCGAACAAAGTGGCATAGTTATGCACCAAGCACACTCAAAATCGTACATCAAGCGCAACAATTGCAAAATACCAAAAGAGCAATACTAACAATAGAAACCATGACTCAATCCCCATAGTTCCCAAGGAAAGCTCGACCTGAGCCTTCTTCGAGATTTCATGGAAACCTCTCTTGCCATGCAACTCCCTACATCATACCACCATAAATGCATAACTGTAAGTGCATAAATAAATATAACAATACACCAGATACCTTATCTTGTTGTGCTAAGCACAATTCCTTGTAGCTAAACACGTCCATTCCATCTCTCAAGGGACTCCAATCCCCTTGATAGATCCACCTGTAACTAGAGACTAGCTAATACACATGTCAAGTATGTGTTCATGCATATAGAAATTACCCACATAATATCAGAAAAGCTTAAGGTTAAGAAGACTTCTTGTATGCGAAGCACTCATTCATTTGGAATTAGTGTTTCCAAACATAGCCAAAATAATTCTTGTCCAATTCCTTCCTTTTACCTTTTTACCTTGTTGCAATCTAGGCTTACTAGTACTGTCACATCACCCAATTGTTAGTTATATAGGAAAACTACTTATTACCTCGTCACGCTAATATCAAGCATGTTTCCTGCAATTGTTAACACATGTCAACCACGTGTTCCAAATATCAAGACAATCATATCTATCAACTCAAAATCAACCTTTACCAAGACTAACAATCATGTCATAATTCCATAGTCATCTCATAGTCATTAGACATAATGCTACAACTGTCACCTACTATATGCAAGTATGTATCAATTGTCTCAAGACATATGTATTAGTACAATCATCTCAAAACAAGATCATTTGGGCACATACTCATATTATGCAATTCATCAAACATTCAAGCGCAAAGTAGAAAACATAAGAAAACTCATACCTTAATGTATCTTAGGGGAGGATATCCCGTCTACACAATAAATCCATATTAGCATGATAGAACTTCTCAACGCATCAACTTAAACATAAATAATACCATGCTATCCATAACACTAACTAACATGTTCACATCCTAGCTCATAAACAATTATCATTTATGCATAGAAATCGCATATGTATAATGAGTCCAGATTAGTACGACACCAAATCACAATTATGTTGGCTCATACCTGAATATCGCAACCATAACCATCTGCATAGGCCAAGCTAGGTTAACACAATACATATAACATAAATATCTTCAATGCAATGAACATAACCATCATGCATATGGCCAATCCAAATTAGAACATCAAGATCTCAATTAGATAACCCTAATCATCAAGTTAATAGCATATAACAACAATAAGCTATATATCATGTTCATCAACAACATATAACCTAATCATTAGGTTATCTAATGTAAAACAACAATAGCAATGCTTACAACTACAGGTTACTATTATTCTTGATTATCTGACACATGTGCATATAACTACACTAATCAACTAACATCTATCATGAATGTAACCATAACATCAAAATACATGTACATAAACCTAATGTATATAAACCTAATGCATATAACAATCCTTAACTTACATACCTTCATACCAAACATACAATACATGTATGACGATCTGCTCTTACCCCAAATTCCAATGCTGCAACCTCATTATGATGATCTACATCTCTTGCTCTATCTTAGTCAACACGTTAGCATCATAACATACCAATATCACCCTGATGACCTAAATTGCATACCATGACTTCACAAGGCATGTTTGACCTACTATTCATGCATAACTATAACCAAGACCATACATGCATAACGACTGCATATAGATATATAACACATGAGTACCAAACCATATCCACCTCATTCTAGCTAGAGTCCAGTCATCAATGCATGACCATATCAACATCACAGACCATGACCTCATGCATGACAACAACAAACATTATGTCACTATACACATTGCCACATGCAACCATCAACATGCATAAGCAATGCATAATCAACTACACATATGCATGAATGCATGTAGTCGAGCATAATCGATCAATTCTTGTAACCAGCCTACAAGACTGATACATGTAATCAAGCATACAATAATGCAACCTACAATACAATAATGTAATCAAGCAACATATAACAACATGTAAGCGACATATAACAATATGTAACCAATCATATACTCATGACGACGCATTCCACAAAATAAACATCAAGTTCTCCATGGCAACATTGCAACCACCATAATCAATCATCAAGTGAATGAAACAAGCACATGAAATGCAAGTGTAAGAGACACACATGCAACTGACATGCATGAATGACCAACACAAAACCGCACATCCAGTCCAAGGGGTGAACCATGCTCTGATACCACTTTGTAACACCCTCCTCCCACATCCACCCAAGTAACCATGCCAACCGGGGCAAACATGAGATGAGAGACTACTATGATCATATTCGACCTCCTATGTGACCTTAAGGAAGTGGAATCGACAGAACATCACACACAATCTTCCAACATCATCAACAAAACCCTCAGGAGACAAGTCAGCCACTCAGACAGCCTGTCCCTGGGTCCCACTGTTGTTCTCGATCTCTTAGGCCATAGTTACTCTCATGCTATGGGTAAGAGAGAGACCAACAACCTAATGTCGCTCTCACAGGCTTGCCTTCCAGCGACCAGGGACCAAAATTTCCAGTTCTGTGCCAGGGACCCTGGGATTTAAGGCACTTTTTCAGGCCCAGAGCCCAGGCCACTGCCTAGAATGGAGTGATAACCTAGAATTAGTAAAAATACAGGGAAACAATGATAATAAAGAAATAAACTAAACAAGACCATAATGAGACCCCTATTAGCCATGCCATGCATTTCATCAAACACATAATCGACATGAAATCTACAAGTTTAAACAACCGAATTAAGTGTAGGGATCTCATACTTACTTGAGAATCATTATGAACCATTTTTCTCTCATGTCGTTTGCTGCATTATCATCTATTAGGCCATATATAAACTATCCCTTCATTTACAAGTAAAAACATGTTGAGACCATACATAACTATTGTCATAAAATATACATATAACCAACATAATAGGAACAGAAATACATAAACATATCAGCCATCAAAATCCACATATACATCAATACATTTACATATGAAAATCTAGGGAATGAATTTATCATTAATGAATGCAATAAACCAACTGGAGATGGGACTACCGCGTTCTACCCAACCATAGATTAGCTGAGCCAAGTCTCTCTTCAACCAATTACCCTCGTGCCATATTCCAAGCATGAATATGGGACTCATAGAACACATCAAAAACACTAATCAACATGGATTCCAATGAAGTTCTTCGCCTACACCGTGAGAAATTTGAGTGTCTCCTAGTCTCTCAGGCTTTATCGTGCATCCACAGTTCGATACAGGGATCACTAGGCCCTACACCGAGACATACTCTCCACGATTTACCGTGCATCCCATCCCAGAATCACTAGGACTGACAAAGAGAAAATCCACCTCTTGGCTTTACCATATATCCCGCCATTCACCAGCAACGATTCCTAGGCCCACCGAGGCACACAATCTAGCTTTACCGCAACCCATAGTTTGGTTCAAGGGCTATTAGGCTAGTGGATTCGTGATCCTCAGTCTGGTTCAAAGACCACTAATACCATGTGTTTGTCAATTCAGAGATCCACCCCACTCAACTTCGAATCTAATCTGGCCATCCCACATAAACTAAGTGTGAGAGCCCATCTCATCAGAGCTATCAGGAAATGGCAAGGCTAGGCTGAAAATGTCGTCATACCTAGAAAAACCCATGCCATGGTAGAAAAGAACCACATGCAATCTCATGCATGCCAAATATAGAAAGGAAAATACACATGCAAGTTGATACCTGCAATGAAGCATGTTGTAGCTACTTGGTCCTCCCTTTCCATGCTTGATCTTTGCTTCCTCTTGCTTTCTTTTCCTTTCTTGCTCCAATGCTAAAGTGCTCCAAGAAACTCTAAGTGTCCAAGAGTATGAGAGAGAGATAGAATAATGGGAGCGCTCCAAAAATCAACTGACAAAAGGTTACACTAACCAAGCTTTCCCACTGATCCTCATAAGCCTTTTTTAGGAATGAGGCATCTATTTTCTTCATTTTCCATTTTTTCCTTCATTTTCCTCCTCACATGCAACCTGTGAATTTTCACCTCCCTTTTCTCCTAATTTAGATTAGTTTCATAAATAAATGTGCCAAAAATTCCATTTTGCCTTTCCAAAGCCTTAGCCATTGCCTTTGCCAATTTCCTTATCCATAAACAACCAAATGAACACCCCCTAGGATTTCCTGCCCAACATTCATCTTGAGATTCGTGTTCCATCATCCATGGTATTTATATATTTTTACATGGAATTTTCACCAGGGCTGTTACACACCCTCAGATCCCATATTCTAAAATAATGTGATCCATCTCACAGTCTCCTATCTGCGCACTAAGCCTCACTTCTCTTCTTGTTCTCTTCTGCTGATGCAAATTGTTAACTGTGCGCAACTGACTTCGCGGTATTTCTTTATATGAACATTAATCTATCAATTCATGAAGTACTTCTACAGCTTTTTGATCTCTTAATAACTTCATACAATTTTGTATAAAAGACTTTAAAATACCTTCTTGGTTCATTGCCTCCTGATCTTGTGTCAAAGCTTGTTTTTGTGTCGAAGTTGATACTATGTCACAGTTACTTTTTTGTTTCGACTGTGCACTAGACGTTGAAGCTCCAACATCCATAAAGCTTCACTTTCCTTCCATAAACACCTCTTTTTCCTTATGAATATCAAAGAAATGAGTTTTTTCAACAGTCTTTCTTACCCATGCAGTTTCAGATTTGTCATCACTAGTTGCAGCTCCACTTCTAGTAACAATATTGATTTGAGGATCATCGGTTCTCCTTTCGGCAGTCATTATCTGGATATTCTATGTCAGTTGTTGGTTTCTCTTTTATTGCATTTTTTCCATAAGTACCTAACATTCTTCAATTACATGATCACATGATTTAAAATACTTACATGTCGTAGTGGGATTCTGACAATCTCTTGCAAAGTGTCCTGGTTGGCTGCAGTTATAGCAAATAATCTGTCGACGTCCTCGACCAGCCCTGCCACCTCTTCCTCTTCCTTGATAACCTCCTTGACCACTGCGTTGTCCATTATCCTCATGTCCATGTTCTTTCGCTTACATTCTATAAGTGTCAGCATCGTGCTCCATCATTAGCTCATAAGCTCAATAATGGTTCTCATCATGCCCTATTGATTTACAAAATTTGCAATATAAGTTCTTGGGAGTTTTCACATATATTTGTAATATATAACAATCTTCTGACCTATGTTCACCTCTATTTTTGAATATCTTGCACCATAGGCTGGATTCAATATTCAAAGGATTCAGTGCTCCACTATCCATGTAATTTCTGAAGAGAGGGCACTTTTGTTTAGAGTGGCATTTTGATTTGCACTTCGTACACCAAACTTCTTCTCTAACTTATTTGTTTTTCTTCATATATTGTAACTGTGGAGTCAAATTTTCCATCTGACTCTGAATCTGTTGCATACCTGCATTGGTATCTCCTATAGGTGAAGTTTCTAATTTCATCACTATCTCTACAACGTCAACTTGAGTTTCTATCTCCTACTGTGTCAAAGGAAATCTGATATGTGGAAGAAGCACAACTATGAACCATTCCTCATGTTGCTGCAGGTCTATGTCGAAGCTCACCTAATCCAATAATAATATGAATCCCTGGTCAAATTCCCAAACAAACTTAGTATGCCTTTTTTTTATTTCTTTTAACTCAGTGATACACTACGATTCAAACTTCGATTTCTTGAATTATTTTATCAGCGTTGTTTTAATATTTGTAAATGTTCTGATCTGATTTCTTGAATACTTCATGTACCATGTCAACACTTGATCTCGAAATGTCGTGACAAGTTGTGCCTTCTTTATATTTTCAACATGGACCTGCTTCGTTGTCCATACTGCTTCATATAAAAACCAAATTGTTTCGGATCTTCCGATCCAGTTCCTTTAAAAATAGGTAGCTTAATATCATCATTGATATTTGTTCTCAGAGGGGGAGGGGGAGGGGGAGGGGGAGGGGGAGGGGGAGGGGAGGGGGATGGGGAAAACCAAAAGAACCCTGGTTATTACTTGATTTGGCTTTGGCGAACTTTCAAGCTAAAAAGGTGAATACTGCGGAGTTACTTCGGTGTTTTCAGGGAGGCTTTCTTCACTTTTAGATTCACTCAAAAGAGGGTTATAGTCAGTTTCTATGAAAGTCTTCAAATCTTGGCCACAAGATCTCTTTCTAGTGTCTATTATAATCTTTTTCCACGTTGTGTTGTTCGATTCTCTTCTTCGGATATTCTCCCAAACATAAGTAAGCTAATAGTCTGATTGCATTCGTAAGACTCCCTTTTCGCACAAAATCATCTTAATCCATTGTTTCAGATATCTCAAGTACTTACCTCACTGTCCTTTGAATAATTGTCATTCTTCTACATTGTAGGACATAGTCAAGTCTACCACAAACTCAGTAATGAATCTTCCCAAGATTCGATCAATCCAAAAATCAACAGCCCTTGAAATCCTATGTCAGTGTTATTGAGTTGTTGTATTAGTTCAGGGGTCCACTCCTTAGGTTTGTCTCCTTTAAAACAATATTTTCTTTCGGTAATCCTTGATATCCACTCGTACAGTGCCACATAAAACAAACTAAAGAAAATTTCATATTGATAGTTGAAAATTTACGTATGTAACCACCTTTTAGATGACAAACGAGGGCTTTTATTCTCCTGATCTACAAATTATCGTTCCTTATGTTCTACCCAATCTTGGATTTCTTTCTTCGACAGATGCCACATAAACATATCCCTCAAACATATCCTGTTCCCAACAATAGAACCATTTGTTGGGATTTTAGGGTGGGCTGACCCAGTTTCAATGCTTTTACTGTGCACCAACAAAACCCCCAATCACTGGCCCTTTCAGCAACAACTTGCAAGCAGATCACAGTGTCACTCGAAGTGACTATGGGAGGATGCAGAACCAGGTTTCTGCAGCCTTGAGGAATGATGCGATGTGGTATTTTTGTGCTTTCTAATATTTAACATGCATAGATTACTTTGCATTCATACATTACTTTGCCACATTACATTCATCACTTAAAACATATCATATAAACCCTTAATCATTACTGTGTTGTAATAAAATGCAATTATAATAACACTGTTGCGTTTCAACATATATTAAGCAAATAAACACATGAAGACACAAATTTTACCATGGTTCATCCCAATGTGGGACTACGTCCACAAGAACTATTGCTTATAATAGAGAATTTGTACAACAAACAATTCTTGCCCTGCACACTCAGCTGTGGACTTAGGCCTCTGCCCACTCAGCTACAGTGCCTCGCCTTCCTTTCTAAGTACAAATAAAAAAGATACACCCATAACACAGATTTGGATCATAAGATGATGATTATTTTATTTATTATTTGACCTTATTATATACTATTACATCGAGGGTCCATCATTACAATACCACAGTCCATATACTATGGACTCCCCTAATACAAGCTACTATGGTCTGAAAACCATTCATCATATACAAAATAGTATTCTTTTACAAAAAGGGAGGGACTTCGACCCGCTCCGAAGCCCATATACGGCGCGATATATCTATTGTGTGGTCCACTTCGTGCTCTGTTGCACCCTTTACTTTGCACTTTGCTCCCCAAAATGTGGAGCCTTCATCAAAATCTAGGCCAAGTTGGGTTGCACCCAATAGTCACATGTTGCATGTGAGGAGGAAATTGAAGGAAAATAATGGAAAATGAAGAAAATAGAGCCTCATTCATAAAAGGACTACTAAGGATTAGTTGGTAACCTTTTGTCAGTTTGGTTTTGGAGCTCTCTCATTATTCTCTCTCTCTCTCTCACTCTTGGACATAGTTTTCTTGGAGAACTTTGACATTGGAGCAAGAAAGGGAAAGAAGGCAAGAGGAAGCAACTATCAAGCAGGATCAATCAGCTACAGCGGGATTCCTTGCAAGTATCAATTTGAATGTTTATTTTCCTTGCCAGATTTGGCATGCATGGCATTGCATGTGATTATGTTGTTGTTGTGGCATGGGTTTTTCTAGGTGTAACCATGCTTTTAGCATAGCCTTGCCATTTCTGGATAGCCATGGTGTGATGGGGTTCTCATGTTTTGATTGAGCTAGATTGCTGGATGGATTCGAAGCTTAGTGAGGTGGATCTCCAATTGATAGGGCACATGGCCTAATGGTCCCTGAATCGAACTGTGGATTACGGTAAAGCCATTGGCCTAGTGACCCCTGAGCCAGACTCTAGGTTGTGGTAAAGACAGGATTGTGTTGCCTCAGTGGGACTAGGAATCCTTGCTGGTGAATGGCAGGATATATGATAAAGCCAAGAGGTGGTTTGCTCTCCGTTGGGCCTAGTAATACCAGGTTTGGGATATACGATAAATCCTGGAGAGTGGGTCTCGGTTTAGGGCCCAGTGATCTGGGTTTGGATTGCGGTAAATCCAGAGAGACTAAGAGACAGGAAAATTCCTCACAGTGTAGGTGGAGAAATCCGGTGGCATCCATGCTTGTTTGGCCTAGTGATCCAAGATGGATTGCAATAAATCCTGGTTTCTATTGATGAGGGTGTGGTGGTTTACCCTCGGTATCCCTTGGTTTGTTCCTTTGGTTTGAGTCCCACATTCATGCTCGGAATATGGCATAGGGGTGAATGGATGAAGAGATATTTGGCTCAGCCATTCTATGGTCGGTTGGAATGTGGTAGTCCCATCTCCGGTTGGTTTTTGCATTCATTAATGAGAAATTAATTCCCTTGGTTTTCACTGGTTTATATGTGGATTCTATGGCTAATATATTGATGGTATTTATGTTATTACTATGCTAGTTATATGTATGTTTTATGACATCAGTTATGTATGGATCTCAGTATGTTTTTACTTGTAAATGAATGGAAAATTTATCTATGACCAAATAGATGATAATGCAGCAAATTACATGAGGGAACAATGGTTCTTAGCAATTCTTAGATAAGTATGAGATCTCTATGCTTAATTTTGTTGATTACATGTTTGTGATATGTTTGACGAAATGCCTGTCATGGCTAGAAGTGGTCTGGTTGAGGACTTGTTTAAGTGTTTTCTCTAGCATCATCGTTTCCTTGTTATTTTATTGTTATGAAGATGTCATGTAATTCTGGGCAGTGACTTGGGCTCTGGGCCTAAAAAAGTGGCTTAATTCCCTGAGACGCTGGCACAACAATGAAAAGAAGAGTCTCTAGATGTTGGCAGGAAAGCTTGTGAGAGCGACTAGAGGTCCTTGGATTCTGTCATGCCCATAGCATGAGAGCGATTGGGGGTTAAGTTGATCTAAAGTTCAATGGGACCTAGGGGCAAGTTGCTTGAAGTGTTGGCATGGTTCTCAGGGTTCCTGTAGCTGACATGGAAGGTCTCTGTGTTGTGTTTCCATCGATTCCATTTCCTTAAGGTCACATAGGAGGTCAAATCCAACCATAGTACCCTCTTGTCGCATGTTTACCCCGGTTGGACAGTTCCTTGGGTAGATATGGGAGGAGGGTGTTACATATTATGTGTATGTTATTTATGATGTTGTTGTGTGATTCATGAGTTGTTTAAATGGTTGCTTTCTAAATGAATTGAAATATTGTGTATTGGCAATAATTGTTAAAATTTTTCATAATATTGATTCATCCCCCTCTTAGTGTTTTGTCTGTTCCCAATAGGTTTCTATTACAAACACATACTGAAACTAGTGCATAGTTCCTAAAACACTCATTTCCATCCTTAAAGCATGACTTCAACATGGAGACCCGCCCTTGGTGTGTTAAACCTTTGAATTGGGACCATGCCCTAATCCTAAGCATAATATTCCATACAAGGGCATGTCTCATGGTCTAAGGACCCATGCATGGTCCATGTGCCTTAGAAGTAATTATTTAGGGCCCAAGTCACATCCAAACTCTGGCTTTATAAGATGTCTTAGACAAGGAGACCCCCTTCGTTAGTTTTCCAAACTTTGGAATTGTGGTCTTATCCCACTCTTATACTAAAGAATCCATTAAAAGATTAAGCATAACTCATAGCCTTTGTCTCCATTCATGGCCAATGTATCTTAGAATAGCTCCTTTGGGGTCAAGCCCCTATATTTTACAATGAATACATGTCTTGAGAACCACCTTAGTGTGCCAAACCATTGAATCAAACTTTTAAATCTCCCTTGAACATTAAGAGCATAAGCGACTCAAACTTTTAATGCCATTTACATTTTATGTAATATGTTGTAGCTCATTTCTTCTAGAGATTAACGATAATTATTAGCATATTTATAAGTTACACCTTATGTATTAAGGATAGATAGTTTTGGAAAAATCAAAGAATCGTAGACAAAAAATTGAGTGAATTTTATGACATGATATCCATCAATAATTTTGCCAAACTAGTAATGATATGTGGTCAATCTAAACCATCTTCTAGGATGAGTGTGAGTGAGGTAGTCTCATAGTTCAAGGAGGCTATTAAACAAGAGGGTTGGACTTCTATTTCAATTTCAAAGGAAATTGGTAATATAAATAGTTATTTGTTGAGAGGCTTGGCTTATTTACTCATTGGATTCAAGTGGAAGTAAAATGGAATGGAGTGATATTAACAACTCTAACATTTCTCAAATAAAAATATAAGATTACAAGTTGTTGATATAAATTGAATCAATATTAATGGAGAAGTCTAGCCTACAAAGATCCCCTCTTGATGACCTAGTTTACATTATGGAAATACATCAGGTCATATTTTGAGTAATCTTTTATTAAAATAATTATTTGATCGTTGACAATTAATTATACCTTTTGAATTTTAATAAATTTAATATTTTTATAATACTTATATTTTTAATTGGATAAATATTTTACATTTTAAATTCAATGATGTAAACTTTTAAATTTACCATTTATTAAAATTAATTTAATTTTATTAAAATTTGAAATTAATCATTTGAATATGTAGGAAAACATCAAATCGCAACTACTAAACTATTGACAAATTATACTCATGTTTATGGAGAAAAACTTTATGGATCTTAATCAAAATTAAGTATTTCGAACTATCAATTAATATCATATCATATTGAAAATTGGGATCTTTCACCTATGATAATGATATAAAATTCCAAATTTATATTTAAAAGTTAAATTTTTATAAATTTTCAGTACTAAGTGGATGGGACCGATGAGGGCAAAAACATTTCACAGTTTCTTTGTCGGAATTACTTCAGCTTTTGTCATGTCAAACATGGCGGAAGTAATTTGATTTAAATTTAATTAAAAAAATAAAAGTAATTTGATTTAAATTTAATTAAAAAGATAAAAAGTAATTTTATATAATATAAAGAGATTTTTAAAAATAATATGAATGAAGTAATATTATTTAAAAAAATTAAAATAATGTTATATATATTTGTTATAAAATATTCAAACATAGATAAAATAATGAAACAATTTGAAAATAATTTTATAATGAAGTGTTTTAAAAATAAAATAATAAAATAATTTGAAAATAATTTTCATGATAAAGTGTTTTATAAGTTTTTTTAAAATGAATATAATAAATTGATTCAATTTTGAGTAGATTTGAAATTTGAATATAAATAATAAGTTGAGTTATTTAAAAAAAAAAAACTAATTTGAATATTTTATTATTGTTTTTTTGGTTAATTTTTGTTAAAATTTATTTAAAAATTTAAAACAATTGTTGGCATGTTAAGTACCAATTATTGAACTACACAATCTAAATATAATAGGAGTTTTTGAAGCCATTATATCTATTCATATATTTACAAATGCATTTTTAAAAATACAAATTTGTAATTTGATTAAAAGTTATATAACAATGACAATTGCTAAAAAAAAGTCCAATTCTTATAATATTTAGACTTTTTCATTTGAAAGTTTTAGTGAATCTACTCAACATCCAATACAAACTAACCATGACTATAGGCATAAATCTTATAAATGAATGTGTTGACGGTGTTGGACCCGCCAACATTCAAGGGGTCTCTCCGATATGTGGTCCCAATTATACCTCAAATTGTTTGGGATAGGAGCCCCATACAGAATATGGCCTGTGTCAGTTATCGTAAAGTTATGCCTTGGCTCTAACTGTCAGCAAGAGAGAGGAGTGCCAATGTGCCTTCGAAAAGCAAGGGGGTGTGCCTAGTGAGTGTTCGATCATATGTGTGTCAAAGTTCTTTCACTACGGAGGGGAGGAGGAATGAGCCTCTAAGAGAGAGGTAGTAGTACCACCCTAGTAGAGACACACATAAACAAGAAGGACCTGTACAACATCAAGAAAAATAGTCCATAGAGATGCAACAGTCATTGAAACCAATGTAATGAGGAAGATCTGTCTAATATCCGTTGGAATAGTCCGTGAGAATGCGACAACGATAATAACAATTACAGCATATTCTCAATATAATAAGTACCAAAATAACTGAAATAGTTCAACTACTTTAGCACAGATGAAAGTGAACATGAATTGCAAACATTCACATAATAGAATTACAAACATCCATAATCCATGGATGAAGAACGTGCTGGCCCATAGGGCTTCTTATATTAAGTAAAAGTTCCAAGACACATGTATACAATGAACATCACTAGCTCCAATAGTGGAGTTTTGGAGCCACTCCTTGCTCCTTAAAAGATCTAGCTTATCTCTCTAATGCCTTGTGGGAGGAGCCAAGGTGAAAAGTACTTTGCTCTTAACATGAGGGTGTATATATAACAATGAGGAAGTGATGCTTCACCTTCCTCATGGCTCTTCATCTACCCTCATGATTGTTTGACTTTATATGACTTTTCAACTTTATATGACTCTTCATATTCCATAAATGTGCTTTGGACTTCCACTTTACAATACATTTTCGAAACATAATTTACATCATTAACTACATTGGTGTGGCATGTGACAACTCATGACATGACATGACATGACACTGCTGACGTAGACTGCTTGATGATGTGGCAGTGTCAAGCCATTGTTGCTACTGTGTGTTGCAGGTATGCCTGAGAATACTTTTCTTTTCACCTCTGCATGGCTTGGTGATAAGGGATCTTCAATGATCTTAAGTCTTGAATGGTGATCACAAACCGTGTCCCTCTTTTTTCTCTTGATTGATCAGCTTGCGTACTAAGCTACAAGAATGTCTTTCAGCATATTGCGCTCATTCATCTCCTTCTTCATCATCTCGCCATGACATAATAAGATACATGTTTATGCAATTCACTCATTATTAGATGACATTAGTATGAAAACCCCCTATTCTAAGATTATGCACATTGATTCATTGATTGAGCTAAAACTGGATGGAAAGTTGGGAAAAAGGCTTAGTTACTACGCAATTGTACAATTTGGGAAATCAAGGGGAGCCTTGGGCCTTGAGACTGCGCAGTGCGCAGTTCAGGCTGGGCCGAGGGGACAAACTACGCAGTTCTAAAGGTTAGTGTGACATGCTGAGGGGATGAGCACTGGGTGAGCACATTGTGCAGTTCTGGGAGACAAGAGAGGTAGGTCCATTGAAAATTTTCACAGTTAAGGAGCTCAAGGATGAGCGTGAGGCTAGATATTGTGTAGTGCCTAGTTGGGGCCAAGCTAGGAGAATAAATTGCATAATTCTGGAAGTTAAAATAAGGGCTTGAGCACAAAAACTGCGCAATACGGTAGTCTTGAGAGGCAGGAACTGCGCATTTCACAATGCCAAGAGGCAAGGTCACAACTAGAGGACTGGGACTGTGTAGTGGGTAGTTCAGGGAGGCCGGGTGAAGCTAGGTTGCTTGGTGGGGAAGCTTTTCAGAAAATGACTAAGTGCGGGATCGGTGAGATTGATGTGAATAGTGATAACTGATCACACACTTAGAATACTTGACGAAACTATAACATAGATCATCCAGGACACATGACAATGCATTTCCCTCTTTGCGATGACTTTACGACAAATTTATGTCAAGTGCGACACTTAAGATACACTTTGCAACAACCGTGATGACACTTGTGTGATAATGCTTAAAACTTTGGAAATGAGTGGGAAGAATGTTTATATAGTTATGAAAACTCATTTACACAAAGGTGACCTCTTGAGACAACCAGAACAAGCTTATATACATGATACGCAAACTAACATGCGAAAATACTACATTTTTCCTATCTTTCAAAGGGGACAAAAAATCCTCAAGAAAACACATGGAATGAGTTTCAAAGTTTGCAACGACAATATACAAGACCAAGGAAGGCTTTTAAATTAAGCTTAAGCCAAAATTTTGGAGGGCGCTGTAGCAACGATAACACTTGGCGACACACTAGTACAATTACAGCTTCTATGCCTTGGTTATCTCTTCTGTGTAGGGTCTTGGTTCTTCCAGGGTATTGATTCATCGTGTAGATTACTTTGATATCCCCACTAACCCCATGAATAAACATGGTCCCCTCTATACCTTTATTTGTTGAACACATCATAAGATTCAGCGATATCGCAAAGTTTCAAGTTGGGAAGGGTAGTGAAGTTCGCGAGCTTAAGATTTCCAGAGTACGTTTTTTCATCTCTGGTGTTGCTCCACTGCCAGCAAGCCTCGACAGTACCTCAGAGGAGTCACTATAGGAACACAAACATTTCTCTGCTTCTAGTGAGCCTGGACAATACCCCCGCTGAGTTTCTTGCTTCACCTCTCTGCGCAGGAAGCCTTTCTCTTCTTTCACCTTTATTTATTTATTTTATAGGACTGTGCATCAACACTTATTCATTATATGGGTGGAAGAGGGATCCTGACTTATTGAGAGCATAAGAGGTTGTTCCTTCGGAGAAGTATATATATACCTCTGATTTAGGTTTGCTCATTTATATTTTTACCCTTCTCCTCCTCTACTAATTGGATAGGCATGACGACAAAAAAACATAAAAACTAAGTGTGGTCATGAGGTTTTCCTGAATAGACACAGGTTCATGGTTTAACCAAAAAAAATCATTAAAACTTCATTGACCAAAAGATATAACCAACACAAGGAAAATGGACATAAGGTTAGCCAAATGTTGAAGTGTCAGAATACTCCCGTTTAACTCATCCACACACAAAGAAGTTAGGAAGCATGTTGACACACAACATTTATTTACATGACACAAACAAAACAAAAAATCAAACAACAATAAAATACTATGTATGTAGTGTAGGGCACAACCCCAGCTCATCAATGAAAATAATTCTTTAAGTCTTGACGATTGACAGGGAGAGAGTCAATCCTCTCGTCAAGTGATTGAAGACGGTATGTGTGTTGGCCAAGATTTTCGTGAACTATGAATGGTCCAATCCATAGGGATTGAAACTTGGCGTGTTTTCCCTTGTCCTTGTGGGCTTTGTCCCACTTCAAGACTAAGTCACCCACACTAAAGTTATTCTTCCCTGCAGACTTCTTATCGAACCACCTCTTGATACATTTCTGATGGAGTGAAGATATTTCTTTTGATTTCAGCCTTTCTTCCTGCAACTTGTGAAGAGTATCCATCCTATGATGCATTAATAAGCATGGCTTGCCTTGGGATTATTGCAAAAGATGGATA
The DNA here is from genome assembly GCA_031772625.1 of Pinus tabuliformis. Lineage (NCBI taxonomy): Eukaryota > Viridiplantae > Streptophyta > Pinopsida > Pinales > Pinaceae > Pinus > Pinus tabuliformis. Next base: position 659,307,918 of record CM062810.1, on the reverse strand, counting down.
GCTAGAAAGTAAATGTTAGGAGGTAGGATGGATATTTTTCCGTAAACCAGGAAGTAAGGGGAGGTGTTCAGAGAGGGTTTTGGCATTGTTAGCACTTTGTAATTCCTCCAGGCTAAGGAGAGAACCCAAAGGTAACCGAAAACTTCTTTGAAACTAGAATCTAGCCCTTCCAACTTCAGAGAGGGCTCTCTCTATATGAATTTTCAGTCACTTAGATTTTAGTCTAGGTATGATGATCAAAGGGAATATATTTTAACAATATGTTGGTAGGGTAGAGGGAAAATCCATTGGGCATACGGTCATATAAAGTTGATTATTTTTCTAGTGAGAGGATGAAGGGATGAGGGATCTTTTGACAGGGGAAAATTAGGCAATCTTGCTGGTGTTTTCAATTTAATTTTTTGTAGAAGGGTGAGCATAGGAATGGTGTAAATGACATATAGAGAATCTAGTACAAGGATGAATTCTAAATGCCACTTCAGAAGAAAATATAAACTATTTCACAAACTATATCATAGCACTTTGACAATGAGTTCTGAGATAAATCCTTGTTTAACCAAACATGAAGACATACATTCAAAGCATGGAAATTAAAAGAGTCAAAACTTACAACATAAGAAATTACATCACCATCAAGGGTTGACACATGAATCCCTATAAAGCCACACCTCAGTCTTTTTCATTCACTGGAAAATATCATAAAAATACAATGCACACATTGTTTCTTCTCATAACCTTGACCGGCCATTTCTTCATCAAAATTACATTATAAATAGATCAAAACAATCAGTTCCCACCTCTAGGAACCGAATTCCCTTGAAGAGTTTTTGTTTCTTCCTACTGCAGCGAATATAGAACTGCTTTTCTAAAAACTAGGAACTACTTTAACTAAGGCTTTTTCAAATAAATTTACATTAAATACCAAGCCTAAATCGAGTGTCAAATTATATAGACATCTCAAAACATTAACCATGACCATAAAAAATTAATTAGATAAAGTTTATACATGAATTCCATGGTCAAAGAGTTGATTGTGTGAAAGCACAACACTGGCGCTGCACTACCTCCTAGTCCAGCAGAAACGCAACATAGAAACGCAAAAAATTTCATTTGCATGGGTTTGACCAAGCGTTGAAATCTCTGACCGAGAAAAAATAGTTTTTAGATGATTTTTACAACCTCATGAACCCTATTTTAAACTCAACTTATGAAAATAAGTGCAAAATCATTGATTTTATTCATATCTTATATTCTTTGACAATAGCGCGGCATAAAAGCGCAGGGGTGAAGGAATCGATGTGAAACTGACTAGCTGAGTGCCCCCTTGAACATTTTGAGATTAATTTTGAGGTATTAAACACAAAATGAACAATAAAAACAAACTTCTAGAACCTGGAGGTCGTCAAGGTGCAAGAAACAATAACAACAGTGAAAGCGCAACACAAAGGAGAAGCGCAACAACAACTTGTGGTGATAATGATATGATGAAGTATTTGATGCGACTTTGCAACTGACTTGAAAAGAAACCACTAACTTGTCCCAATGATGAGAAAACAAAGACCCACTACTATCTTCAGTCATGGTTTGGATAACAAATTACCCTAGAGTTATTAAAAATAGACCTTTGAATACTTCAACAACTTGATTTTTATTTACCAATCAAACTTTAGTATATCCTATTGACACTAAGACTTGATCTCAATGAGATCATAGAAGCACTTTAAAAATTTACTAAAATAATAAAAAAGACTAAGTTTGGCTTTGACTACTATAACATAGGAAACTAACATGCATGACTCGGTCAGCCCATAAAGCATTTACCAAATTGGAGTGTCAGTTCCTCTGTTCAGAGAATATGGTCTTTTTGATGATACAAATGAGGTTCTTATTTGTGGACTCAGCAATACCATTCCCCTGCGGATAATAATTAGTTGAATGCTTCAATACAATTCCATTTTCTAATGCAAAATCATAGAGTTTTAGCAATGAGAAATATTTTTCATTATAGAAAACAAGTGAAGTAGGAATGCCAAACCTGGAAATGATATTATGCTGAAGGAAATTGATGACTTCCTGATCATTCACTTGTTTAAGTAGAATTTCTTCTGCTAGCTGCGTAAAGTAGTATGTGGTAGTGAGAATATAATGGTGTTTATTTGACGAATGTGGAAATATTTCTCCAATGACATCCAAGCCCCACTGTTGAAAGGGTTCTTCCACTGTGATAGGATGTAATGGGGTGGATGAATTCTCATTTCGGTCAGCACACCTTTGACAGACCAAACACTTGGGGGTGTAAGCGTGAGCATCTTTGAACAATGTGGGCTAATAGAAACCGACCCACATTATTTTATGCGCAGTTGTGTCGTCCATAAAATTTCCCTGAGTTGGTCCATCATGGAGGTCACACAATACTTTCTTTGAATCGTGCGCTTCCAAACACGTGAGAAATACTCTATTATGATGCTTTCTAAAAAGAACCCCATGCACTAATTGATAAGATAATGCTTTGAGTCTAAGTGCCATCTTCTGTCATACAGATAAATGGAAGGGCACAATGGCATGCTCAAGGTATTGGCGCACATCTATGTACCAAGAGTATGTGATCATAGTGGGAGAAGTTTGCTCTACATTGTATATTTCGATTTCTTGTTCCCATCCAGAGGGATCTGCTTCTTCTTTTGCATCTAATGCTTCTTCTGCTAGTTGACATAGACCATGGTCCTTGATCGTGTGAATTGGTTTGAACTCTAAATTATACTCCTGTAAGCCAATCATCCATTTTTCTCTTCTTTCACCCAGCTCTTGTTGAAGAAACAATGATCTGACCACTGGGTGCAGAACAAAGATGATATAATGTTTTTTCAAAAGATAGGGTCGGAAGTGCTTCACCACCTTGTATATGGTGTAAGCTTGTTTATCAATGGCGGGATAGTTGATTTCAAGTCCCTGAAGACTATCGCTCATGAAATATATTGGCCGCTCGCTGTTCTAATCATCCTTTTGCATAAGCACAACATGAGAGAGGTGTCATAAGCAAAGGAGTAGAGCATAAAATCTTTGCTGAAATTTGGGTTGTATAGAGCAGGTGCTTTTGCGATAGCTTGCTTGATATGGGAAAACATGTCCTTTTCCCTTTCATCCCATCTATAGATTGCATCCTTCGTTACCATCCTCTATATTGGCTTGAAAATCTGAGTGTAATCGGAGATGAACTTACGGAGGAAATTGATTTTCCCCAGGAAGGTCTGCATAGCTTTCTTGTTCATGCGGGAAGGGAATCTATGTAATTGCTTTGACCCTCTCCAGGTCTACTTTAATTCCACTTTTGGCAATGATATGGTCCAAGAGATTACCCTCGGACACTATGTTAAGTTATGGTATGTTCTATGCTTATAACAATTTACTTCTTTTTCTTATTATATTTCACAGATTAGCAATCACATGTACATAAAGTAAAGTGCAGATAGAACATTAAACGATCGATAGAAAACAAGCCAAGACAAGAGACACAAGATGTGGTGGCTAGCTAGGGACAAACCCCACAATGTGTGGGGAAACCCTTTGATCAAATCTTCTTTTATCTTCAATAATTCAGCAGAGAGAAATAGTACAATAAATCTGATTTATATCAACAGTAGCAAACCCTAGATCAGTAGCATCAACATTAGTGGCTTCATCATCAAACTAGGGTAGAAGATATCTCACAAACTAACTGTCGGATCGGCATGATTCCACCACCAAAAGTTGCGGCTTCCAGAGGAGGTTCAGATGAGGAGATCTTCTAGTCCACGCAAGTCAATCTTTAATTCTGCAGTTGCAGCTTCAGTTTCGGCTGCTTCCGGCTTCACATGTGTGAGAGAGAGACCCTTTTCTGCACAGTAGAGAAGAGACTCTTTTTTTTGCACAGTAGAGAGAGAGATGTGATGAGATGAGTGAGTTGAAATGAGGAAAAGTCCTCCTGTATTTATACACAACGTTGGTGTTTGAATAGATGCAACTGTTGGGCTTCTAAGCCTACATGAGTTGTAGGTCGGCTTGATAATAATTCCATAATCATAATAAATTCATATCTCCATGAATACTTATCAGAATCGGATGATCTTTATATCAATCCTACACCTCTCGATGAGAGGAATCTAATAAAAATATTATCAGCCATGAATAAGATGACCCACATGAAGTTTTTCCCTGGTTGACAATTTTAACACTCCCTCTCAACTAGGGAGAACTTCATCTGCAATCTGTCTATTGGTCGTTACTATTCATCCATCAAATGCACTGCCCTGTATAGCCCGACCCTTGCCCTGCTCTGCTCTATTCTTCCTATTCTACTTTGTCTTGTTCTGCCCTGTACTGATCTGTACTGTTTTTCTCTGTTCCGCTCTGCTCTTGCATTGTTCTATTCTACTCTGATTTTGTCCAAATTATGAAGAAGAAAAATGATCAAGGATGTATCATACTGACTCAAAGTCAATCTCAGAGTATGTACCACTAGTCCCAGACCAGTCTCAACCAACCCGAAGTCAGCATCATAGTGAGTACAACTCCACTGGTCTCAGACCAGTATCATCCTCCACTGACTCAAGGTCAGTCTCGGAGTGCGTACCACTGGTCCCAGACCAGTCTCAACCGACCCGAAGTCAGCTTCATAGTAGGTACCACTCCTACCACTGGTCCCAGACCAGTATCACAGTCTCAGAGAGTGTACCACTAGTCCCAGACCAGTATCAACCGACCTAAAGTCAGCGTCATAGTATGTATCACTCTCACTAGTCCCAGACCAGTACTACACTGACACGAAGTCAATCTCAAAGTATGTACCACTGGTCCCAGACCAGTCTCAACCGACCTGAAGTCAGCATCATAGTATGGTACAACTCCTACCACTGGTCCTAGACCAGTATTATTGATCCCAGATCAATGGAGGTCATCCTAGCATAGGGATTACAGTAGATACAACGATGCGTCCATCGATACTACTATGGTCCCTAACTTCATTTCCCTTCTCATTTATCAGATGAGAGGTACTTCCCATGAGTCCCAGACTGCATGGGTAGGATGCCTCGACAAGAGAACTAATCAATCCTGTCCTCACAGGAGAACACACCAATCTTGCTACAATTGCCATGGAGAACACATCAATCCAGGCTGCCATGGAGAACACATCAATCCAGGCCTCACAGGAGAACTAATCATCCTGCTACATAGGAGAGCGAATCATCCTATTCCACAAGAGAGCGAATCATCTTGTCCCACAAGAGAGTGAATCTTCTTGTTCCAGTGCGCACCACCACGGGAGGGTGAGTCACCGTGTGGTCGTACGTTGCTCTAGTAAGAACCACAAGCCCTCAGAGCTCCCAAAGCTCAATGTATGTAACATGCAGGACCCTTGTACAAGGGTTTCTTGACGACTCCAAGTCGTTTGGGAAAATCACAAATTAGATCTTTCGTCGAGGCTTTGACAAGGTGTATCGACCTATACATCATCTTAATGCGATGGAGCCTCCTTGCTCATCGACTTACCATATCCCAGATGATGTTTATCTGCTGGAGCAATCGACGAATACGGGATTCCTCAATAATCGAATCCCACCTCTGGTTGTTACAAAGAATCATAGTGGTATGTGTTCAAACAGCTCGCTGAAGAGCTTCCCCAACCAGGAAGCTTCATACAAGATCATACTCGTAGATATGTATCCAGTCTTGGTGGTGCTTATGGAAACCGACTTCTGTTTCCTACTCATCCATTATATTGAAGCAGAATCCAAAGAGAAACAACACTAAAAAGTGCTCCAGTGATCCTCCACACTACCTGCCTAATCAGCATTCGAATAATCATGCAGTTTCATATTTCCGGTAGTGTATCTCAATTCATTAGTAATTGTGCAATGAAGATATCTTAGAATATTCTTGGCATCAATCCAGTGAGGCTCAACCAAATATGAGCTCACAATGCTAACTACAAAACATATGTTTGGACGAAGGTTCACTAAGAACATCAATGCGGATGAGTTTATGAAACTCAAAGGCAAAGAACATAAATGTGAATGAGTTATGAAACTCAAAGGCATTTCCAAAATTTGGTCCGACATCACTACCATATAACTTATAAAATTTAAGATCCTCGAGGCAGTCACAGGCTTGCAGTCCATCATACCGAATATTTTCAATACCTTTACCACATATTTTCCTTGAGATAGGAAAATTTCCCTTGGCTTCTGCCATACTTCAAGTCCTTGGTCCTTCATTTCAAATTCAGAAGCCAACTCCATCTTACATTTGTGAATGAGAGGGTCTGCACTTGTTAGAAAGAGGTCATCCACATACAACACCAGTATGAGAGGCTTGTCATCTTCAACCTTAAAGTAAAGGTTAGGATCGGCTTCACTCCTAGTGAATCCCAGCTTCATCAAGTAGCTATCGATCCTCTCATACAATGCTCGGGGTGCTTGCTTCAGCCCATAGGGAGCCTTCTTCAACCTGCATACATGAGATTTTTGATCATAAATCTCAAATCCTTCGGGTTGCTCCACATAGACCTCTTCTTTGATCAAACCGTGCAAGAACGTGGTCTTGACATCCATCTGATGTAGGTTCCATCCTTGTGAAGCCACAAGGGCTACGATCAAGCAGATGGTCGTATATCTGGCAATAGGTGTAAATATCATAGTTTATACCTTCCCTCTGGGATAAACCACAAGCAACAAAACGATCCTTATACTTTTTCGTAATTTCATCTGCTGCATGCTTTATCTTGTAAAGCCATTTTGAAGTAACAATTGTCTTGTTCGAGGTCTGGGAACTACTTCCCAAACATCATTCTCCATAATAGACTCATATTCTATGGTCATATCATCCTTCCATACTTAATGCTTGACGACATCTAAGAATGATGAAGGCTCATTTTGTATGATCGTGCTCATGATGGTCAAGTATCCTTGATACCTGTTAGGTTTCTTACTTTGACGGAAGGTTCCTCAGGGTGCAGCATGTCCTTTAGCATCATCAAGTATCCCCCTAAGCCATGAAGGCCTCTTCCTAGAAGAGGAAGGCTCATGTGGATGAGGATCAATCGGATCCATGTGTTCTTCTACATCAGGCATTGATTCATCATCCTTTTCTTTCGGTTCCCTGGTGTCAGCTTCTTGAGAGCTCCTCAAAGTCAGAAGATTGTCCACCTTGCTGAGAGCCATATCTTCGTCAAAGGTGACATCATGACTAATCACGACTTCCCTTTGACTGGCGGTGAACATTTCTTCAGGAGTCTTGGAACCCAATGCTTGATGAGGGCATTGATTTTGTACATATACGGTGGTGTTTGTAGTTTCAGCCCATAGAAACTTCGGAAGTCTTTGATCATGTAGCATGGCCCGGAAAACTTCCACAATCATGCGGTTCTTCCTTCCCGCCACACCATTATGCTCAGGAGTATGTGGTGTAGTAGTCTCCCTCTTAATGCCAACCTCAGGTATGCCTAAGTGAACCAACTGCAATATATCGAAGGTCTTTCTTTGGCTTGAGGGGAATGGTCCCCTTTTGAGCTTTCCCTCGGCACATCTTGGACATACACCTTCTTTCTCTACTTGGAATTCAGGCATCCCTGTCACCATTTGTCTTACACCAAGTATAACTTTATAATGAAGGGGGGCAAACCTCCGATGCCAAAGTTCGGACTGAAGAGATGTGTCATAAGACATGACACCTAGCAGACTTCCATCGACCTGATATAATGAATCAGCACTAAACCCAAGAGTAAAGGCATCTTTAACATTATTTTTCCATATACGTACCTTGCCATTGCTGAAGGTTACCTTGTAGCCTTTGTCTTCCATTTCCGAGATGGACACTAGGTTCTTTTTGAGGTCAGGTGCATTTAATACATCCTAGAATTTCTAGCCTTCTTGAATGGTTGTCCTCTTCCTCGATTCCCAACTCTCCTCTTACCTTTGCTATTGAATTTGTCATTCCTTTGATTTCCATCAGAGGGATTTTGATCATCGTCCCGGTGTGAGTCCTTTCTATCAGGGCACTCCCTTGCATAGTGACCTGCTTTATCACAGATGTAACATCGTCATTTTCTTCCAGACTTAGGTCCAGCCTTTCCTTTTGATTTAGTCCCGGAATTATTTATTTTCTTAGCATGAGAAGAAAAGGCAGCAGGAGGACCTTTAGGCATGGGCATTTCTTGCTCTTCTTCCCTAGTTTCTTCTTGAACGCATCTAGCCATTAATTCCTCGAAACTAGGAATTACATTATAGTTCAGAAGAGTAGTCTTGAACACGTACGATTCATATGGTAATCCTCCAAGAGTCGTGAGTGCCATTTCCGTATCAGTAATAGCCTCCCCAATAGATAGGAGATCGTTCTTGATCTCAGTTATTCTTAAGAAGTATGCTTTTATACTCTCATCTTTACCCTTCTTGATTTCCCTTAGTTTATTTCTAAGAAACAAAACTTGATTTGCATCATTAACTTTAAATAAACTCACCAGTCTATCGTAGATTTCCTTGGAGGTGTCTAGTTCAGAGATGTAGGCCACCAAGTGCTTGTCGATAGAGTCCCATATGATCTTCTATTTTGACTTCTTTGGTTTTCCATTTGTTCCATGTAGTAGCGAATGCATTTGATGGAGGCTCAACAATATTGCCTCTTACATGGTCCAGCACTCCTGGATCTTCTAGGGTTAGATCGATAGACATCTTCCATCCGTGATAGTCATCTTTCTAATGAAGCTTGCCTTCGGCAGAGTGTTGAGGACCCCATAGTTCTTTTAGGATAGCCTCGCCAATCTTCTCTTCAGTGATTGCTCTTGCTCTTGCTCGGGCTTTGTCTTCACCTCATCTCCGATACCATGTTAATTTATGGTATGTTCTATGCTTATAACAGTTTACTTCTTTTTCTTATTATATTTCACAGATTAGCAATCACATGTACATAAAGTAAAGTGCAGATAGAACATTAAACGATTGACAGAAAACAATCCAAGACAAATGACACAAGATGTGGCGGCTAGCCAGGGACAAACCCCACAATGTGTGGGGAAACCCTTTGATCAAATCTTCTTTTATCTTCAATAATTCAGTAGAGAGAAATAGTACAATAAATCTGATTTATATCAACAGTAGCAAACCCTAGATTAGCAACATCAACATTAGCGGCTTCATCATCAAACTAGGGCAGAAGATATATCACAAACTGACCATCAGATCGGCATGATTCCACCACCAAAAGTTGTGGCTTCCAGAGGAGGTTTAGATGAACCTACATTGTAGTTTAGATGAGGAGATATTCTAGTCCACACAAATCAATCTTTACTTCTGCAGTTGCAGCGTCAGTTTCGGCAGCTTCCGGCTTCACATGTGTGAGAGAGAGACCCTTTTCTATGCAGTAGAGAAGAGACTCTTTTCTTTGCGCAGTAGAGAGAGATGTGATGAGATGAGTGAGTCTAAATGAGGAAAAGTCCTCCTGTATTTATACACAACGTTGGTGTTTGAATATATGTGACTGTTGGGCTTTTGAGCCTACATGAGTTGTAGGTCGGCTTGATAATAATTCCATAATCAAAATAAATTCATATCTCCATGAATACTTATCGGAATCGGATGATCCTTATATCAATCCTACACCTCTTGACAAGAGGAATCTAGTAAAAATATTATCAGCCATGAATAAGATGACCCACATGAAGTTTTTCCCTGGTTGCCAATTTTAACACACTGTGAAAATACTCTTTTTGGGATTAAGGGATATCGTATACTTACAACATCGCTCGAAATTTTTCCACAAATGGAATATGTTGTTGGATCTCTTCTTAGAAAAAATTGTGACACCATTGAGGTAGAGCACCATGCTTTGTCCAATCAATCCATGAAATGCGATGTCCATGGCACGTTGAAATTTTGCACCAGAACCAATCAACCCAAATGGAATTATCTTGAATGTGAACGTACCCCACTTAGTGCAGAATGTTGTTTTGAGTATGTCAGGCTCTGAGACTAGAACCTGATTGTATCTTGAATACCCATCCAATAAAGAAAACATATTTGATCTCGATACTATGTGTAGTATTTTTTCCGTAGATGACATGGGGTAGTTGTTGAAAATGGCAACAAGAAATGCTAAAAATAGAAGTGCTAAAAATAGCACTGCTATAAATAGCAGTTTGGGTACCAGTGCTGGATTGGGCAACATGGAATGAAAAATGGAAGTGCTAAAAGTAGAATTTTATTTTTAGCAGTTCAGGATGGATTCCTATTTTAGTCAGTCCCTGGACTAAAAATATAGGAAGTAAAATTCGAATTTCAACTTAACAGTTGTTTGAAAATAAATTAATTAATTAATTCTCCATGAGTTAATTAGTTGTGAAAAATCAAACATGAAGTCTATGTGAGGACATGCAACAGTTTATCTATTAATTGAGGGATTTATCCATCAGTTAAAGAGATAAGGATGAGTTCTAATTTGAGTAGTAATTAGTTGGCTCAGTTAACTGAGTCAAGTCTAGTTATAATTGATTTAAACAGTTTGTTTAAATTAAGTAAGTTCAGTTAGTTAATGCATGCTTGCATATAACTGCTACACTTCAGATAACTGAAGATTCTCTCATGAATAACTCATGCATGTCAGTTCAGACAGAGACCTAGTTGAGATCAGAGAAGGGACAATGTACTATTAGTTGGATGAATATTTTTCCTTTAAAGGAAGCTCATCCATTATGAGTATTTATCTCCTTCAGGACTGTGTAGTTGGATCAGAGGTTAGTGAGTGTGTGAAGAGGCCAATTCACTCAAGTGGTTGCACTGGACCCCAATCAGAATTGCGCAAAGAAATAGGAGGCTTGGAGGGCAGAGGAGAAGGTTTGAGAGAGGCTTTTGACTGTCTATAAGTAGCAGAGGTATTACAGAGAGAGCAGGATAGCTTTTGAGCTGATTCTTTTTGTAATACTGGTCATATTTCCACTTGTATGATAATACAGAGATGGGGTTTTAGGCTGGTGCTTTCCCCTGGATATTTTTTCTGTGTTATGTGTGATTGATTCCTTCTTATCAGTTATATGTGTTCTTATTGATGTTGCTCATGTTCGATTAAGCTTCCGCTAAATTGGTTGTAGAAGTAGATCTTGTATTGTGCTTTAGTATATTGCATTATTAGGTGATCTACAAGTGGGAATTTCTACATGGTATCAGAGCGAGGTTTTGTAGAAAAGTTCTACATGGTATCAGAGGGTAGGTGATCAAGGAAGAACAATATACTGAGAGGAGATTTCAAAGTTTTGAGATTTTGGCTGAGAGTTTGCCGAGCAGATTTGAAAATTTTTGTACAAAATTTTCAGAAACAAATAGGAGATTTGGATTCCTTGCGGAAAAAGACCCAAATTACAAAAAAAATCGGCTGAATTGGAGTTCGGATGAGGGAGATATCGCTGATTTAAAATCAGCTCTTTTTCTAGAAAATTTCGTGTCGACGGGAAATATGAAACATATTGGTGTGCTAGCCAAGAACCTGTATGCACTTGAGGTACAAGATGCATGCAAAGCCTTGAGGAACAAGGCAAAGGTTAGATACTTGGTGGTTGAGAGGGAGAGTAAATTACCTCTCAACATGCAGGCACAGAAGAAGTCTCAGACAATTGTGGAGGAGCCACAATTGGTGAAGCAGCTTCAGGAGGTTGTGGAGCAGCCACAACTAGAGAAGCTGAGAGGAGATCGAGTAGAGACATCTACTCATGCAGAGACCTCTAGTAGGGGGAAACTTCGAGCTAGGTGGGTAGAGGGATCACATGCAGCCATACCTCTAGGTAGGAGGTGGGGCGATGTGGAGTGATCGTCCCAAGGAGGAGGGGCAGGATCCTTGAGGTACCCAACCTCTTTGATTCAACTTTGCTACAGGAGCCCCAATGAGGAGTAGTAGGACTGACTAATTGGGTAGAGATAGATGCAGATGGAGTGGCATAGAGAGCTACAATGCAGGAGTCCCAGGACTGTGTAGAGCTAGTAGGCTACAACGATGCGAGAGGCACAGGAGTGTTGCACTAGTGTAGGATGGCACAGAGAGGTGTGCAATGGTACGAGATGCATGGAGTGTTGCAACAGCTCAGAGGTCAGAGAGGGAGCACTTTTCAGTAGCAGGTAGAGCTTCAACATCAGAGTATGTTTCTAGCCCAACAGAGAGGTTAGTTGGGAGTTTTTTTTGTTCCGAGAGTTGCTGGAGCAACCACACTTGGTAGAAGTGTTGCATGTAGAACATTCTAGAGGTACATGATCGGGTTCAGGTTGAATGCCCTTCTTGTTGAGAGGGAGTGTTGAAAATGGCAACAAGAAATGCTAAAAATAGAAGTGCTAAAAATAACACTGCTATAAAGAGCAGTTGGGGTACCAGTGCTGGATTGAGCAACAGGGAATGAAAAGTGGAAGTGCTAAAAATAGCATTCTATTTTTAGCATTTCAAGATGGATTCCTATTTTAGTCAGTCCCTGGACTAAAAATATAGGAAGTAAAATTCGAATTTGAACTTAACAACTATTTGAAAATAAATAATAAATTGATTCTCCATGAGTTAATTAGTTGTGAAAAATCAAACATGAAGTCTATGTGAGGACATGCAACAATTTATCTATTAATTGAGGAATTTATCCATCAGTTAAAGAGATAAGGATGAGTTCTGATTTGAGTGGTAATTAGTTGGCTCAGTTAACTGAGTCAAGTCCAGTTATAATTGGTTTAAACAGTTTGTTTAAAGTAAGTAAGTTCAGTTAGTTAATGCATGCTTGCATATAACTGCTGCACTTCAGATAACTAAAGATTCTCTCATGAATAACTCATGCATGTCAGTTCAGACAGAGACCCAGTTGAGATCAGAGAAGGGACAATGTACTATCAGTTGGATGAATATTTTTCCTATAAAGGAAGCTCATCCATGATGAGGATTTATCTCCTTCAGGATTGCGTAGTTGGATCAGAGGTTAGTGAGTGTGTGAAGAGGCCAATTCACACAAGTGGCTGCAATGGACCCCAATCAGAATTGCGTAAAGAAATAGGAGGCTTGGAGGGCAGAGGAGAAGGTTTGAGAGAGGCCTTTGACTGTCTATGAGCAGCAGAGGTATTACAGAGAGAACATGATAGCTTTTGAGTTGATTCTTTTTGTAATACTGGTCATATTTCTACTTGTATGATAATACATAGATGGGGTTTTAGGCTGGTGCTTTCCCCTGGATATTTCTTCTGTGTTATGTGTGATTGATTCCTTCTTATTAGTTATATGTGTTCTTATTGATGTTGCTCATGTTCGATTAAGCTTCTGCTAAATTGGTTGTAGAAATAGATCTTGTATTGTGCTTTAGTATATTGCATTATCAGGTGATCTACAGGTGGGAATTTCTACAGTAGTTGTCTTTGTCCATGGCATGGCTCACGTTGCGAAAATCAACACACAAGAATATTTCCCCAGACTTCTTCCTTACTGGGACCAAGTTTGATACCCAGGTAGAATGTCATACTTTATATATGATCCGGAGCATCCAAAAACTTCCTTAACTCCTTTTGAATGAGAGGCTCAAGCTTCAAATGTACCTTTCACAACTTTTGTTGGAATAGCTTGGCTCCCTCTTTGATTGGGATTACATGCTAGATAATTTGCATTTCATAAGTTTTGAGCTTGTCATACGTCCACACGAATACATCTCGATACTACTTGAATAAGCGGATAAAATCTTGTCTCTCTTGTGGTGTACAAAAAGTACCAAGATTAACGAATTTCAGATCTTTTTTTGTTCCCAAATTTATCTGCTCGTGCGAAAACATTGAGCTATGGGTCTTTGCATTGACTGGCCCTCAGAAGTGATTATGCAAGTCATACAAATTTTCTAATGATACCATGCCTTTCGGCATGAGGTTTTATTTTCTTGTGTTAGCTGCATTCTGCAATGCCTTCTCGTGCTCGTCTTCGTCAATCGCTGCATCTTTGAATACATCAGTGTTCACCATAAAGTGTAGTATCTTTTTAGTCATCTTTGAAAACACGTAAATTAGTAATATTATCAAGTATGGATGGCTTATAAAGCATTTCTACATAAAAATTGTCCCTAAGCGGTGATAACCTAGCAGCAACATTGCTAATTCATTCGTAGCTGCGTTGCACATTCTAAGAAAAAAGATAATATTAAAAGCTTGGAAATGTGAAATCAAATAGCATGCTTCTTGTTGGTAACTTTTGAGATGAGGTGACAGAAAATGTATGGTGTTATGCATCTTTCGTACAATAATTTCTAAGTCACCTATATCTTTGAGAACTGCAACATTGAGGTCGATGACTCTTTACAAACCCAATATGAGTGCTTTGTATTCTGTAGTGTTGTTCATGCACTCGAATTCCATGCGACTAGAGATCAGATGTTTTCTCTACCATAGGTGTATTAAAACACAACCAACTCTAGAGCCCTACTACATTTTGGAACCATCAAAATACAAAGTCCACATATCATATGTACAAGGGCTACATACTACACTAGTACTATTATTATTATTATTAATACTCACTGTATAAATATCATTTTCACTAGTTGGACTAGGAAGGAGCTCCAATTGTGTTTCTGGTGGGATTGGGGATGGTTGAGCAAGATAACACCCCAGTTCAGTTTCCAAAAAACAGTTGCCAAAGATAATATCTATGAAAGCCATTGGCTCATTCTTGCCTTGTAAGGGAGTTTTCGTGTGTTTAATGTACCGTTCTGAGTTCATTCAGGTCTGAATATTTCTGCCCTTATATGAAAGCCACAAATGTGACCAGTCTATTGCAAAGTACCCCTGTAACTTGTTGGACCAATCTCTGCTCAATAATACACCATATGCTTCTAGAATGTCCACAATTACTATGTGTATACATTGGTGAACTCAGTAATCAGATGATAAATGAATAAGCACATTTTTTACTTAACCAATTGCATGGACAAGGGTCATGTCCAATTGAATGATTTTTGCATCCATTTTATCCCATTTTGTGTTGATTTTATTTGTGACAGTTAGTGGAATTATGTTTATCGATGCACCAGAATCAACTAAGCAATTGTGAACATTATAATTGAAAATTTCAAATGTCAATAGAAACAGAGGGCAAAGTGTGTTTACATCGAATGTTAAAGCATTAAGTACAGACTCGAGGGAACTAGATGAGTTACCATATTCGATTCCCTTTTGTTAAGAAGCATCATTACCTGAGATAGATTGTATGATTTCTCGTAGGAGCATGTCCCGCTGGCTCGTGATCTTTGTTAATTCAAATAGTGACATATTCACACAAGCCTTATTCATTTCATCAACTATGTTGTAATCTAGTGAGGGAGATATTGCCGAAATGTATGGGGGAGTTGGTTTGTCCACTACTTCCAGAGTGATGGGCTTACTTTTGATGCTTGCGGAAGTACTTTTCGCTGTAACTTCATTCCCAAACTTGTTCTGAGTGTTTTGCGTTGAGTTGAAGGGAAGAATGAGCTTCCTCAACAAATGTTCCTTCAATTCCTGCTTCATCAACTCTTGTGTGGGAGCCAACCCCTGGCTTCTTAAGTTATATAGAGTGGTCTACTTCTGGGTCGGGTCATTAATCAATGGTTTCTTTTTGGCATTTTTCTTTCCAAATGTGAGTACACAATTGAATGTGTTCACTGCATGCCCCGTGCTTGGAGTCTCTTAGGCTGCAACAATTTCTTGCTTTTCTTCCACATGTTAATTTTTCTTGTTGGTAAGCACCGTGTCAATAAAATGCACAGCCAGAGCATTCATGTTGTGGTTCCATTGTGGGAACGTTTTCTTTAATGGAATTTAGGATGAAATGAATAGTACTGATCCATGCCAATACTCTCAATATTCAACACAATGTTCAATCTTTGCGCAAACTTGGCCGGTTGGTTGTTGTTGTTTATGTAGTTTGAATTCCTTCTCAGAAAGTTGAACTTGGGAGGCCTATTATCCACAATGGTATCGCTTCATCTTTGTTTCAATTCTACCAACTCATTAGACAAAGACTTGATAGTGTGGGTCAATCTCTCAAGATCAATTTCTTCTTTTTCGTTGGCCTTACTTATGGATGCCTGAGACTTTTTTCCTGTGCACTTCTGATTGGCCACTTCTCTACAAAAGCGACCCAGAATTCGGCCACACATACCAGACACTCTTGGAGGGTCGACATGTTCCAGATTTTCACCTTCAGGATGCCTTATTATGCCACCTCGGTCACCTTTGTGTTCCTTCAAGCGAGCGTGCCAAGATGATTTGGGAAGCCCACTACAGTCGGGCTGCTAGGCATTTCGGGGTCGAGAAAACAGTGGCAGTTCTGCAAAATTATTTCTATTGGCCGAATCTTCGACAGGATGTTGGAAAGTACATTAGATCATGTACTGCATGTGCCATTGCCAAACCGACCATTAAGAAGCACAGCCTCTATACCCCGTTGCCTACCCCAAGTCGACCTTGGGAATCCATCTCCATGGATTACATGTCAGGCCTTCCTTCCACGAAGCATGGAAATGACTGTGTTTTTGTGGTCGTCGACAGGTTCTCGAAGATGTCCATTATGGTGGCCTGCAAGAAGAATATCACAGCAGAAGCCACTGCTAAACTCATCTTTGAATGAGTGTGGGTGTACTTTGGAATCCCACAGTCTATCATCTCAGATCGAGACAGTCGGTTTCTCAGCACATTTTGGTCCAGTCTCTGGTCAATGCTGGACACCAAACTCACGAAGTCCACAGCCTTCCATCCTCAAACTGATGGCCAGACAGAGGTTGTCAATAGGATGATTGTGCACATTCTGCGCATGTATAACTCAAAGCATCCACGCACATGGGACGAGAGCCTCCCCTATGTTCAGCACAGCTACAACCGAGCTCTTCACAGCTCCACTGGCCATAGCCCTTTTCAGGTGGGTTTTGGATTCCAGCCACTATGCCCCATTGATGTGGCCATGCCACTTGCAGCTACTCACATAAATTCAGCTCATGTCCAGTCCGAAACAGATAAGGCCACCAGCTTCATCGAGCGCATCCAACACATTCGCCAGCAGGTCCATGACATTCTTGAGAAATCAAATGCCAAGTACAAGCAGCGACATGATCAACATCGGGTGCCACACAAGTTTCAGGTGGGCGACAAAGTCTGGTTGCATTTGCAAAAGGAATGCCTTACTGGAGCCTATCGGAAATTGAGACCACTCCGATATGGTCCTTACACCATTACTAAGGCTATGGGAGACAATGCATTTGAGCTCAGCATTCCCCCATTCCTTGGCCTGCACCCAGTGTTCAATGTGGACCGCCTTCGGCCATACTTTCCACCATTGCTAGACACATCCGACATTGCAGAACAGCTCAAACCCACAGAATTAAATCCAGATTGCATGGAACAAGTTGCAACTGATCGGATCATGGACACACAGATCAAGAACACTCGCCAACAGAATATCCAACTGTATCGAGTTGTCAAAGCAGGACAACTCCTTCAGCAGGGCAAGTGGCTCACCAGGGAACAAGTTCAGCAAAAGTTTCCTCATCTCATGGAGGAGCTCAACGCAATGGGGACCATTGCTTCCTAAGGGGGGAGGAATGATCCAGGTGGATATTGGTGGCCACCTGCCAAGTCCACTTGGACCCCCACCATTGTTCTTCTCAGCATTTTTAGTTTCCTTAATTGTAGCACAACTTACTATTTTTAGCAGTTTTTCGGGTCCTGAACTTCCGGAGCCGTTTTGAGGCCCTAAACGATGTTTTTTGGGGAATCCGGAGGCAACATGGGTCCATGGAATGGACCCATGTTGCCTATTCCAACAATGATAGTGCTCGGATAGATCTTTCTAACGAGCTATTGTATGCGTCAAACGGAGATCGTATGCCAAAGTTACGACCCTGGGAAGTTGATGTACCAACTTACCCCAAACGGGGCCCATAGTTTTGGCGTTTCATCTTCTAGGGTTAGGTTTTGGAATGTTAAGGGTTTTTCCACTCTTTCTCAACAATAAATAGGCCTTCGAGCCTCATTGTAAGACAGTTCAGAGGCATGTAGCCATCACATCTCTTCTCAAAGATAAGCTACCATCGCCCTAGCTGGTTTTTTTCCATTTCTGTTTGTAAGCATATTTCAGTATTTTCCATTAATGAAATGAAGTATTATATCTGCTGCATCTTTGTATTTATGGTTATCGCATCTCTGTGTTTATGGTTATCTCTGTAATCTATTGCGTTACTGTCTAAATCCGGATCAATATCGCCGTTTGCCGATAGCGATATCGCATCGCATTGGGAGTATGGGCACTTTAAAAAGAATGCATGGTATATCGCTGATTGCCGATAGCGATATCGCATCGCATCGGGGCGAATGGGAGTTTATTGCATCGCATCGGATCGAAAGGCACTTTAATTATGGGAACTTATGATTGTCGATGTCCGATAAACTATTGCATGTTATCGCGTCGGAGCAAACCAATGGGTTTTTAAGTTATGACTCCTTTGTCATTGCGATATGCAATCGCTTTATCGCAATGATAAAAGATTGATTATTTATATTATAAGACCAAAATTGGTTTTTCAAAAAGGTTTTTGGTAATGTTTTCATTTTGTTTTCGAATCTTTTCGAATAATACAAAGTTGATACCAATCAAAACTAAAAGGGACCCATTTCATATGATAGTTTTGTGAATAAAAATGATATGAAATGGGGGGTTGTTGTAGAGCACAACACTTTCATAAATGAAGGGCATATTAGGGGACCTAGGATTTATGACTATCCCTCTGAAACCTAATGCGAAGCCGATGAAGCAAAAACCCTATAGGTTGAACCTAAAATACAAGGAAAAAGTGAAGGAATAACTAGACAAAATTCTAGCAGCAGGGATAATTGAACCTGTCGAAGAGTCTGAATGGGTAAGTCCTATGACAATTCAGGAAAAGAAGACTAAAGGAGAGATCATATTTTTTTTTGAATTGAGGAAACTAAATGATGCATGTGTGCATGACCCTTTACCTACACCATTTATAGACGAAGTATTGGACAATGTAGGAGGTCACTAGGCCTATTATTTCACAGATGGATTTTTGAGTTACCATCAGATCATGATCGTGCTAGAAGATAGACATAAGAAAACTTTTGTAACAGAGTGGGGCTCATTTGAGTACTTTTGGCTTGAAGAATGTACCTGTCATATTTTCTATAGTTGTAGTCACATCATTTAAGGAGTACATACACAAATTCCTGGAAGTTTTCTTTGATGATTGGAAAATCTTTGGGCTATTAAAGAAGCATATTGTAAGCTTAAGGCTTATGATGGATACATGTAGGCAACAACATATTTCACTTAACTTGAATAAGTGTATATTTTGTGTGCCTTGTGGCATACTCTTGGGTCATATTGTGTACAAACAAGGGTTTCTCATGGATCCTGCAAAGATATCCATCATTGTGAACTTTCCAGCACCGAAAATAGTGAGCCAATTGCACACAGCACTTGGACACACTAGCTATTACAAAATTTTTATAAAAGGGTATGTGCAGATAGCTGCGGCAATGGAGAAGTTATTGAAAAAAGATGTCACTTTTAAATGGAACGACGAATGTCAGAAGAGGCTAGATATATTGAAGGAGAAGATGGTAATTGTGCCAATATTAGTTTCCCCGGACTGGGATAAGGAATTTCATGTACATGTTGATGCATCTTGCATAGCGCTGGGTATAGTGCTAGCACAACCAAGGGAAGGCGAAGTTGATCACCCGATAGCTTTTGCAAGCAAAAAATTGTCCAAGGTAGAAATGAACTATACCACAATAGAATGATAAGGGTTCGTTATGGTTTATGCATTACAGATGTTCAGGCACTACTTGTTGGGACCACATTTTAAGATGTTCGTTGTTCACTCCGTGCTGAAATATTTGGTGAATAAGCCTATTTTAGGAGGAAAAATATGTCAATGGTTTTTTTTTGTTCTAGGAGTATGACTTTGAAGTTATAGTCAAGCTAGGAAGATTGAATGTTGGGCCTGATCATCTGTCAAAATTGGAGACAGGAGAAGAACCGACCAGTATCAAGGACAACCTGCCTGACACATAGTTGTTCGCAATCAGGGTCGTGGATGATCACTTCACGGATATTATTTAGTTTTTAGCCACAAGAATGGTTCCCGTGAAGTACACTATACAACAGAAGAAGGATTTGGTGATAAAAGCAGTTGATTTCATGTTGATTGTAGGGAACTTATACAAAATGCGACTGGACAAAATACTACGAAGATACATCCCTGAACATGAAAGACAAATTATTCTAGTAGAAGCCTTTGGAGGAGTCGTAGGTGGACATTATGTAGGAAAGGCCATTTTTTTGAGCGTGTGATATATGTCAAGGAACAGGAAGGCCATCTAGAAGAGACGAAATTCCATTAAATCCACAAGTTACATTGCAAGCATTTGACAACCGTGTTATTGACTTTGTTGGACCTATTAACCCACTAGGAAAGAAGACCAGTGAAAGATACATAATCACTACAATTCATTATTTGATGAGATGGGTCGAAGCACAACTAGTGAAGGATTATAGCACATATACCATTGTGAAGTTCATTTTTTAATGCATTCCTTCCATATTTGGGTGTCCAAGGATATTGATGAGTGACCAAGGGTCATAATTCTTGAATAAGACCATTAAAGCATTAACTAAGGAATTTCAAGTACACCATCAGAAAAGTACCCCATATCACCCTTAAGAGAATGGCACAGTCGAAGCTTTCAACAAAATTTTGGAGAATGCACTCATAAAGGTGTGCAATGTGAATAGGAATGAATAGGATCTAATAATTCTATTGGTGTTGTGAGCATATAGGACAAAATGTAAGAAATTGACAAGAAAGACACCTTTTAGGTTGGTATATGGACAAGAAGCAAACATGCCTATTGAATACATTATGCCCAGTTTAAGAATTGCAGCCTTCACATACATAGAATATTTCAATATAATGGGGGAGAGGATGGTGCAATCACTTGCTTTGGAAGAGGATAGGTTTATAGCAGTTCTTCATCAACAAATCCAAAAAGAAAGGGAGAAATCATGACATGATAGGCACGTCAAGCAAAAAATTATTCTGGGAAGGAGATCTTGTACTTTTATATCATAGAAAATCATGAAGTTCCCAAAAAAATTACAACACATTGGCTAGGACCATATATCATCAAACATGTCTATGATGGCGGTACAGTTCAGCTCATGAAGTTAAAATTTTAGTTCATTCCAGGCCAAGTGAATGGTAGGAGATTGAAGGTATATAGGGATGACTCTCTCCCTGGAGCTTTGCACTGGAAGATGAAAGGAGAAGATTCTTAGTGCCACCTACAATTGAAAGTGTTTAGTGGACTATAAACTACTCTACATAAGGGGAGTTTGCTAAAACAAGATTAATGCAAAACATTCAAAGGTATCTTGAATTCCAAAAGAACTGTGCTAAAGAAGGATTACTTCGTGATATTCAGAAGTATGTCAAAGTTCGAAAGAACTACCACGGAGGGTAAATTATTGTGTTATTTTCAAATATAATTGGAAAAATATGATCGTTGGAATGAAAAAGATACCGTTAAAAGATTTTTTTGTTAAAAGGCACGGGAGAAACACATTTATGAAGCACAAT
This sequence comes from Pinus tabuliformis, assembly GCA_031772625.1. Classification (NCBI taxonomy): domain Eukaryota; kingdom Viridiplantae; phylum Streptophyta; class Pinopsida; order Pinales; family Pinaceae; genus Pinus; species Pinus tabuliformis. The sequence continues at coordinate 659,286,266 of CM062810.1, read as the reverse complement.
TGACCGAATCTAGCACCATACCTCCATTAAATGAGTAAAATCTAAGCATATCATGAAGTTCAAAATTCAAATTTGTTATAAAGGGCATGTCCCGTGCCACACTTTACACTTCGTTGTTTGGAGAATTCAGAATCTACAACTAGGTGTAAGAGAAGTGAGCTTATGTATGTCTGAGAGAAGCTTTGAGGAAATTGCTAGATAATTTGCAAAGAAAGGGTGAGAAGGAGTCATGGAAGCCCAGGCTGGTCAAACCAGAGTGGCGAATGTACCCATGTCCCCAAGGCTAGTGAGGTCTCCACAAAAACAAGTAGTTACAGGAGAATAACCGTAGAAAAGACCTGAAAAGAGGCTAACTGAAGGAGTAGAGCTCAGAACTTTCCCAAGGAAGAGACAACAACAACAACAGTTGGACAAGTCATTGGAGATACTTGTAGCACAGTTCTAGACATGAAGGTCTGCGAAGGGGAGTCACCAATAGAGAAGGTCGTGAATATTTCCCTCGCAATAAGAGACTCAAAGAATAAGCTCACAGAGATGAAGTTTGAGTATGAAGTCAATATTATTGAGCTACAAATGAGGTTGCAGCTAGTAACACAATTGGAAGTACGTGATTAAAGGAAAAAGGATTTAAAATATGCACTAAAAGGCATCACTGACATAGTGGCAGACTATACCAAACTACTAGATGAAACCATACAAATTTGAACCTCACTGTAGGAGGATCCAAATATTCAGAGAATTGAAGAGGAGCTACAGGCAAAGCAAAAGTAGTGGGAAGCGATCCTTGCAACTGTGAAGACCCTGCTAATCTCGTAGAGGATTGCCAACATCACTGAAGGGAAGAATCTCCATAAATAGATTGAAGATCTTTGGAGGAAAGTGCAGATTTTGAAATAGAGGACTCAGTCGTGGCAGGATAAGGCCTTCTAGATTTTGCAAGCAGTAGATGAAAAGCTCAAGGAGCTACGACATAGGGAGAAAGAAGTATTGTAGAATATTTTTGAACCAACCACAAAGGCATTACTTGAAGAAGTTAGCTGAGAGGAAAAGAAGGTAGAATAAATAGTCCAACAATATAATGTCATCTACAATGGCATCGCAGCAAAGATCAAGGGCACCACAGCTGAGTGACTCAAGATGACTCACATGTGAGTGTTGGGGGCCTGTTGGGTGCAACCCAACTTGGTCCAGTTTTGGTCAAAGACTCCACATGTGAAGGAGCAGAGCGTGTAGAGTTCACAAAGTTCTATTCATCGCACAATGTCTAGGGGATTTGGGGTGGGTCAAAGCCCCTCATTTTGTAATGGGTATCGGGGTTTTATCTCATTGTTTTTATCGAACCCATAGTATGTGGACCATGGTTTTGTAGCAACGAAATATATATAAGGAGATGTAATTCTATGTCAAAAGAGAGAGTCTTAGATGAATTGATCGTACTTTCTATCTGTAGTCTATATTTTGGGCCTTGAAGGGAACGCTCAACAGTTGTGTGTGGAGGCCTTGAAAGATTCTACAACTGAGTGGGCAGACCACCTATAGCTGGGTGTGCAGGTCGAAGAATTTTTATGTACTGAAAGATTCATCTTAATAAAAATAAGAATTTTTGGTGAAGTCATATGTGTCTCTATTCCTAATCTGTGTTCCTATGTACTAATACACGCGATTCTTACTTATTTTTGTGAAGGAATATATGTTATCTTGTTCTCTGATATATTTATGTAGTAAGTGAAAATCTATGAAGTAAAGCATCTGCACGAAGTATTTTATGTATACGAAGTTGTAGATTGGTATAAAATATAAGAAAAAATATGAGTGCCATAGCGAAATATTCCTCTGGCTGTAGAAACCTGTTTCTGCAACCTCCCATAACAGCTTTGGGTGAGATTGCGATATACTTGCAGGTCATTGCCGAAAGGGCCACTAGTTGAGGCTTTTTTTGGTGTGCAATACACTTTGAACCTGGGTCCAAGCCCCTTAATCCAACACTGATATGTAAAAGACACAATATTTCTGTACCATAATTATGTGCAAAGAAAACAATGATTGAAAACACAATCACAAGTAGAACCCAATAATTTATCTTGGGAACTGAACTGGGAAAAACCTCTCTTGCTTATATTAAATCAACTAAGAAGTCTGATCTATTACATAGAATTTGATTCAAGCTTGAATATCCCAGTAATACTAAGCAACTCTCTACAATACTTTCCCAACACTTAGGAAACTAAAGCCTGCTAGTAGCTTGTATTTCCTAGTGCAATTTTGCCCCTAAAAACTAGGAATTTCTCCTATTTCCTTATGTAATTCCAAAGATAAATTTCTCTTCTCGATCCCAATCCTCTACAAGAAAACATGTGTACAATGAATAAATATATTTGTGCCTTCCTTCAATCTCAATAGGAAATTCCAATTGCATGACCTACTAGGGCTAAATTTAGTAGTTGAACTAATTAACAGAGAGACAATTAAGTTAACAAAATTCAAACTACTCAACTAAACTCATGAACTCAAGTTTCTCTCTATTCTAGAACTAGATATCAGTTAACTAAAAAACACTAGAGTTTAACTCCACTAAATATCTAAATTTTAGCTATCAATTAGTACACAATATTGAAATCCATCTAACTCGAATTAACTAACAATAAAATAGTAACAGGCCACATCACACATGTTCACTCAAATCTAACTCAAATATATATGAGACTAAATTCGAATTATAATCTTTGACTAGGGCACAATTCAAATAATCCATTCCTTGCTACCATTTCAGCACTCCCTCTTAGCATGGAAGGGCTTCCTGGAAGAACCTCATTAACCTAGATCTGTCTTTAGCTCTACCAAGTTCTCTATCGTTGCAGTTGTTCCCTTTGAACTAGAATGAGTCGTGTACCCTGTGTATCTTGATGTCTGATTATTGGAGATAGGGGACTCAAATCTATTTTGAGATCCCTTAACCAAATCCTTTACCCACTTAGCTTGAGCTCCCCCTATACTATAAGTCTTTAATTGAGTGTTTTCCTCCACTCACTCTAGGTTATGCTCCTTATCATCATCATGATGCTTAGCCCAACTTCCTACTAGCTTAGAATCAAACTAAGATACTGGATGAGGCTCCATCTTGAGAGCTCTATCCTACTCTCTCTCAACAACCACATCTCTACTCTGAGAACTCTCTAACTTTATTCTAAAGGATACACATGCATCAACCTCAAATTTGTAGAGGTTCTTGATCTTGAAACCAATTTGCTTGACTTTCCCATAAGCAAAATAATTATGGTAAGCCTTCCCTTTGTTGAATACTACATCATACCATTTCTCTTCAAGGAAAATGACTGATACAAGGTTTTTCTTCAATCATGGGACATACATCACATTATTGAGGTGGAGAAAGGAATCAGACTCCCTCTTAAATGTCATTGTACCAACTCATTTGGTCATGTATTTGCTATCATCTCCAAACTCGATATGGAATTTCATATATTTCTCCTCCTCGTTCCCTGTCATGTGGAATGAATCCCCTAAATCAATGTACCACACATTACCTCGTACTGAGCTTTTCATGCAAGCTACCAGGGAGAATTCCAATTCGAATTGAGAATATAGTGTTTCTCCTACTATTGCTACTACAACATGCTTTTGGATTTCTTGTTTTGATATTTTGTAGCACAATGTCCAAACTCATGACAATGAAAGCACTTGATCTTGTTAAGATCCTTCTTTTCCTTGCTTCATTCTGACTAGACATAGTTTTTCCTTGGGCCTTCTCACCCTTGGATTTCTTCAATTTGTTGGCTAAAGAAAATTTATCCTCATGTTAAGTCCTAGATGAGACTCCATCTCTTGTATTCCCCCTTATATCTTCCTACACAATATCTGACCACAGTCCCTCCCAATCAAAGAGATTATCTCTATCATTGACTGCATCCTAGAAACTATGCCAAGATTTATTTAGCCCAAGAAGAGCAAGCCGCACAAGCTCTGCTAGTGGAAATATATCTCCAACACCTCCAAGTTCATCCCTCACTTGAGCTAACCTTGATATATATGTAAAAATGGGCTCATCCTTTCCCATTCAAGTGTTCCTCAATTTTTTCTTCAAAACAATTTTTCTTGCATCACTACTTATTTTAAAGAGATTAATAAGGACCTTCCACATCTGGAATGGAGTTTCCTTTTGATGAAAATTTTTAACAATATGGTCTCTGACTCCTTCTAGGATCATCCTCCTAGTTTTTCTAGTGTCCTTTTTCCATTGAGCCAATGGTTGTGCATTTGAAGCAACAGGTTTAGGAATATCAGTCTTAATGTGTTCTAAAACACTATTATCATATAACACAACCTCCATTTTGTCCTTCCATGCACAAAAATTTGAACTCCCTTCCAGGGTAAGCTTTGTCCTCAAACCATAGATTGATATGATTCTTGCACTTATATAATTCCCACACCAACTGATCTTCTCTCCAATGCGCATTAAATTTGATCAAGGAACTTGGTATCTATCCTGTTTTCTACTCCAATATCATGTAGAAAATCCTTGAAATATTGCAACTGTTAATAAGAGAAAACTGATAAGAAAAAGACACAATATCTCTCTACCAAAATTTTGTGTAAAGAAAACAACAAATAGAAACACAATCACACATAGAACACAATAATTTATCTCGGGAGCCCATCTGGGAAAAACCCCTCTTGTTTGTATTAAATTAGTTGAGTAGTCTAATCTATTACATAGAATCTTCTTCGAGCCTTAAGCTCCATGCAATACTAATCAACTCTCTACAATACTTTCCCAACACTTAGGCAAATAGCGCCTACTAGGAACTCATATTTCCTATCACAATTTTGTCCCTAAAATTTAGGAATTTCTCCTATTTGTTTGTGTAATTCCCAAGAGAAATTTCTCTACTTTATCCTCAAGCCTCTACACAAAAATCTGTGTACAATGACTAAATAGATATGTTCCTTCATTCAATCTCAATAGGAAATTCCAATTGCATGACCTACTAAGGCTAAATTTAGTAGTTGCAACTAGTTAACTAAGAGTCAATTGAGTTAAAAGAAAAGTCAAACAACTCAACTAAACTCAAGAAATCAAATATATCTCTATTCTAGAACTATAGATTAGTTAACTAATAGAAACTAGAGTTTAAATACACTAGACAACTAAATTTTAGTTGTCAACTCTACACAACTTACTGAAAGCCATCTAACTCGAATTAACTAACAACAATATAGTGATAGTATATATCACACGTGTTAATTTATAGTGAACTCAAATATCTGAGACTAAATTTGAATTAGAGTCTTTGACTAAGGCACAAGTCAAAGAAACCATTCCTCACTACAATTTCAACATCTTCTTGCCTCTCTCTACCTCTGGAAAGAATTTTATCTACCTCCCAGGACTAGATTTGGGCTCCATCAACTGAATCAAACCTCCTTCTGAAAAATCACACTAGCAAACTGGGAAACTCACGCTGCAGAATGTAGCCTCTATGCCGGATAATTTTTCCTCCATTTCCTTCTCCAAAAAAATGGAAAACTTCTTGAGAATCTCTCTAGAAATTCTCATTGTTGCAAACCCCTACTACTCTATCTTCCTTGGCTCAAAGTACTCCCTCACTGAATACTGCGAACTAGGGAATTTGATCTTCCTTGCTCATAAAATGTAAACTGTATCTTCTCCAAGCCCCTTCAATTTCCTCTTATAATCTCTCACGAGAGCATCAATGACAAAGATATAATCATGGTCAATGGCTCAAATCATCTTAGACTCCATCAAGTTACTGTTCCAGAAGTCTCTAGAAAAAAATTGTTTTCCTCAATTAATATTGATTAATTAATCAATTTTCCTAAGTTAGACGTAGGAAATTTTTAATTATTGATTAGTTAATTTTATTCAGGGGTTTCTAAGTGTTTTCTCTCGAAACCTTTTCTGGGTTTTGGAGATCCCATATTCCTTGGCCTCTATGACACGTTAGATACTAGAACACTTTTTTGATGCTACCATATCCATAAAAAATAACAATTATTTATCATATCAACTCTTCTTTCTCCATAATTTTTAAAACTACCATGTTTTCTATGCTACTAAGACTATGAAAAAAATTATTATCTACCTTTGGATTTACATGTACTTTAAAACATAGTTTTAGTGAGCCACTTCTTCTCCATAGAGGAGTGTTATTATGGTTAAGTTTATTGTGTGATCCCTCAACTTCATATTTTGTCCATGTTTTAGTGCCACTACTAGGATAATTTATCCTTTATTGGTTCTTCTACTTATACCAATTGTGTCAATTATTCTCTATGATATGTTACTTCCTTTTATATATTCATAATGTTTTAGGATTGTTTTCATGATTTAATATGTAAAATGTTATCATTATATAAAATTGGAGGATAAATTTTTTCTTATATTTAACTATTATACAATTTAATTTTATAAATATTAATAAAAGTTCAGTAAAAATATTCAAATTAAAATTATGAAATATCATTTAATAGAAACAAATTATTTTAAAAAATAATAAAATAATGCAATAATTGATTGGATAATTTAATCAAATTTGTAAACATGTTTAATTAACATATGGTATCCTGTTGCGAAACAAATAATCCACCTTAAAGAAAAGTTAAAAAGTATATAGCATCAATGGTTATAACTTTTTTCAATAAAAATCCAAATCAAATGATTTCATAAAACTAAAGTTAAACATTATATGAAAACTCTAAATTTAAGTGACTGATACATGTCAAGTTTATTATTAAAAAATCATAGTTTTATAATCTTAGTGTACTCATAACACATTATGTAAATCTAGCATAACAACATCAACAATATATGAAAATATGTAATATACATGAGTGGTATAGATATTAATATATATGTGAAAAAAACATCTCATTAAAATCAATGGTGTATCTGATTAGCCGTCACTGCAATTGTTGTAATCAATCAATGAATCATGCGTAAAATTTGGGCTCAACCCTTATACAATTTTTTTTATTTATTCCATATAAATATATATCCACATCTAGGGTGGTGGAATCTTAAGATGCCCATATAGGAAACTGAGTCCAGCTCCCTCCTCTATTGATGAGGTCCGATGACCTCTCACCACTACCTTAATTAACATTGCACATGTGAAATATACATCTAATCAAAATTAATGCTACATTCGATTAGCCCTCACTACGACCACGCAAAAAAATTAATGAATAATATACAAAATTTGGTTGCAACCTATATAAAGTAATGTAGGCATATCCCATATATAATGTATCCACATATAGAGTGGTGGAAACTTGAGATCCCCTTTAGGAAAATGGGTCTAGCTCTATCCTCTATTAGTGGTGCTCACTAACCTCTCATCACCACCCTTTTTGATACTACAAACTACAAAAGTGGCCACCATTTGAAAGCCAACACTATTGCAATCCTCCACATCTCATCTTATAAAGTGCTTGTCACCCCCAATTCAGGCACTCCCACCAATTTTTCATCAAACCACTAACACAAAGCCCTCATCTGAATTTGAAGTTCTATAATATCTTGTCTCACCTTTTCCAAGACTTCTTCTATAAATCTCACCACAAAAGACCCCACCACTCGGTCACCCAATAAGCTCTACACAAACCTTATGTTAACCTAAAAATTCCTCATTAAGCCCTAGATATTGAGTTATTACATTTATATTGTTATATTTTTATGTTGAATGGAATATTTCATTATACCCTTTCATTATAATTGTAAACATTGTCTCCCTCTTTCTCTCTCTCACACGCACACCAAGGAGATCTAGTTCTAGGGCATTTAATCTAGTCTTATACATTGTATTCATTGTAAAAGGAGGATTCCCCTGAATTGTTATATTATTATTGATTTTTATCATTGCTAAGGTTCATAGTTCATAACAATTGGTATTAAAGCTATGATCCTAGTGTTTTGTTGTTTCAAATGAGTTATCATGGAATTTTCACTATATTTTTTTTCTAGGAATCTTTAGATCATGAAATTTTGTATTTATTTAGGAGATATATATAAGTACATCAAACCAAAGTTTGAGATTTTTTAGACTAAAATTTATGAGACACACACTATGGAATTTAAGGTTTTTGAATCATCTTAAAATCAGTCTCAAATGAGTGAGCTTGGAATTTTGGCTATAATATATTTTCTAGGAAGATTCAGGATGTGAAATTTTGTACTAATTGATTAGTGATATATATATATATATATATATATATATATATATATATATATATATATATATATATATATATATATCTATATAATTTAAATTCTAGACTTTAGTTCATTCTAATATTGGAAATACACCCTATGGAAGTTAGGGTTTGTGAATAATCCTGAAATCAATTTCAGGTGAGACATTTTGAAATTTACTAGAATTATTTTTCTAGGAAATTTCTGACTATAAAATTTGTAACAAACTAATGAGAGATATCCATTTATATCAAATAAAAGTTTTAGACTCTATTTGACTATAGTCTTGGAGATATTCCCTATGGAAAGTTAGGATTTGTGAATAGTATTGAAATAAGTTTCAAAGTGATCTTGGGATTTTTGTTGTAACTTTGTCTTATAGAAGTTTCAGACTATGAACTTTAATGGATTTGAGGAGATATACCAAGGTACTTCAGGTAAAAATTTTATAATCATATTTGAAAAATGGACACATGGACCTCTATACAAGTTTGTTGTTGGCAAGAGGTAAAACTTAGTAAGCCTTCGGAAATTTACTATAATTTTCACTTCACACAACAAATTTTGGTCAAACCTATGGAATTGTAAAGAAGAGATGTCAAAGTCATACAAGGGATTAAATTTAAGATTAGAAAGTGCCTAAATTTGATATATATATATATATATATATATATATATATATATATATATATATATATATATATATATATATATATATATATATATATATATATATATATATATATATATATATATATATATATATATATATAAACACAAAGGTTGTCCATCCAAATAGTCTACAAATTAACGTTCTGAAAGGTACATAACTTATAACTAACATAACTTTTAATTAGAAGATCATTTTTTATTGATTCCAATTTTGTGATAAAGAGAAAAAAATATGATCATAAGTATTTACTCATGTGGATCCAAACGGTTACTCAAAAGTTACTTCACCACTTCAATCCCCAGAAATTTCATCCATGACTCATGAAGAAATATAATATATATCCAATTTGAAAAGACAATTATCATAGATGGAACAAAAGATGAAGGAAACAAGGAAGAAATGAAAAATGTTAAGGAAGATATACAAAAATTAATGAATGAAAATATGGAAAAAACAATACAAAAATCCATGATTAAAAAAAGGAGGAAATTAAAAAGTTAGAAACAACAATTGGAGTATTTTATCAAATATGAAGAGTATTTTATCATAATTGGAGATCATAATTATTGATCACATAACTATAATCGTGACTTTTAAATCAATATCCACCTAAGTTAGGGTTTCAAAAGAGCACCAAGGAACTAGCTTATTATATAGATCGATATGTGGAATTTTGATGGTAAAGATCCTATAACATGGATATTCTAGATTGAGAAATATTTTGAATACACCAAATGACTGTAGAGTTCCATAACTATTTTGTTTTGACACCCTTTCTCCTCCATTTTCCTCTTTTCATCATCACTATCAACTCAATAAAAGCAGTAAAACCATTGATTTTGATAAGGTAAAAAATCTCATATATCTTATTTTTCATATTGGTTAATGTGCCTTATTATTATGTTAAATATTCCATTAGCTACATAATTAACATGATTCTATAGCTATTTTACAAATTTGTAGCTATCTCCATGGTATGTGGGGTTCTGGTGCATCAACGAAGCAAGGAAGCACATGGACGGTTGAGGATCGATCCCCTCGTGTATCTCCTTCTATTCTCTTGAGAAAACTCATTGAACGAATCACACAATGGCATGGTCAAAGGCACAGGTCAAACACGCAGCAGTCGATGTTTGAATGCATCACGTTTCTCTGATTTGCATTCCAAATAGCAAATCGTCTAGATAACATTTTTACTATTTAAGTTTGGAATTTGAATAAGGATTGATTAAAATAAGCATATAAGTCTCAAATTGTTGAGCTATCCTCTATAAAGGATGATAGGAAGTAATAGTTAATCTCTAAATAAATTGTGTGAAACAAACCTTTTGTTCTCATATTTAATTAAAGTTACATTTATGTTATTCGATGTGTATTTGAGCATGATTTGCACCTAATGTATGTGGAGAGCCCCTGCAGATAGTCGAGGTCAATTTTATTTCATTATATCTCTTTCTGTTATTGCATTCTCATTTTGTTCTAGCGTAGTTTCCTTAATTCACTATTTTATCATTTCGTTATAACTCAGTTAAATCTCATTATTTCATTTGCATTTCAATTTCTTTTTAGTTGTTTAATGGTTTAGTTTCTTTAATGTTTTTTCACTTAATTATAGTCAGCTAAATAAATATTGTTTTCATGCTTTTAGAATCAAAACTTTTATATACTTTGCAGACAACTTTTAAAGGATCGTTTTCTCGCTCTTAGAATCATTTGAACCTCAATACCCTGTTTTATTGCAGCAAGGTGTTTAGGTTGGGTTCATAATTTTAGAATGGTTAACACAAGATGTTTTTGAAAAGATTGATTCATAGATCTCTTTTGTTCCAACATAATTTACTGAAAACTAGTCATAGGAATGATACTTAATATAGATATGACCTGGTAGATTAGTCTAACAATAGCTCCACTTCCACTCATTAATTTGTAGAAATCTAACTCTAATCTAATGCTTACACATAGGAACCTAGATAACAACAAAAATCCCAATTAAAAATATGAACATCATCTTAAAAATTAAAAAAATGGCTTCTAACATATATAGTGCACTTTCACTTCATAAGTTTACCAACTCTAGTTGATAATTTATGCTTGCAATTTAAGAACATTAAATTGACCAAAAATTTTGGCTCTGTTGTCGTGGAAGTGTAAATAGAAGTTTAAAAAAAATCAAATAAAAACATGATATGCATAGGGAAATAGACTCTAGAGGTAGGTTTATAGGTCGAGGAAGAATTCTAATCCCCACATCATCACTCACTCCACCACAACCACGTAGTGCCACAAAACCCATACAAACACGAATTTCATCCATAGCAGGACAATATAGACCTCCTGAATTCTTGAGATCTGAAGTGCAACATAAAGATTCACCAACTTCATCAAGAGAAGTTGTAATCGAAGTAGATCTTATATCCCCAACAACAGGAATAATTTTCCTATCTTCAACTGGAGAACAACATCTAGCTTAAGAGTTAGAAGTTCCTATTGAAGCAGAGGAAGAAGAAACCTACTTCAAACCATTGATTGAGGAACCAGAAGAACTAAAAGAAAAGCTAGATAATCATGTTGTAGAATTGATATTTATTCTGAGGAATCCATCATGGCTGAAGAGGGAGAAGGAGAAGTACACAATGTCAATGGTGAACAACATAGGATTGGAGGGGGAGGAGGAGGAAATAGGGGAGGTGGAAGAGGTGGTGGTTAAGGTAGAGGAGGAGGAGATCCAGAACCTTTTGGATTCCCTATCCTTGATGAGGATACAACATTAATAATGAAAAACATATTGCCTCTATCCTCCCTAATTTTCATGGAATAAGAAGTGAAGACCCAGAGACATTTCTCTTTGAATTTGAAGTATTATGTAGATAAGATGATTATCTCCATGATGCTCAAAAACTAAAATTTTTCCATGCCACGTTAAAGAATTCAACAGTAAAATGGTTTATGAGTTTAGGAACGAATTCTATAAGAACATGGGCACAAATGAAAGAAGCATCCTTGGAGAAATACAAGGATTATTTTATGCATCATAGAATTAAAGATGTAGTCTTTAAAATTGTACAAAAAGAAGATGAAAATCTTGAAGATTCTGTCGAAAGATTTGTTTATAATATCAAAAGGGAAAAAAATAATAATCTGGATGAGGAAACTTGAAATCTCTCTTACTAAAATCCATTAAAGATGAGTGGATTGATCTTCTCAATATAATGGGAAAAGGTGATATTTCTAAGTTACCATTTGCATATATTTGTGATCTATGTGTACATATTTCAAGGGGTAAATAAAGAATCAAGAAAAGTCCAAGGGATGCTCCTTTATCAAGAGTAAATAAATCTGCAGTCGGGACAATAAGTAGGGAAGAATTAGGTAGTTTGCTTGATAATTTTAAGACAAATATTTTAGGTAGTCTTAGTGAGAAAATTTACACCCTTAAAATATAGAACAAGAAAAAATCTGAAATGTTGCATTATCCATATTTTTCCCTAGATGTATAAAGAAACATGCTCTGAGAGAATGTCCTTTAAATTTAAAAAGCATAGAAACCTGTGTTATATGTGCAGGAAAATCACGATACAAAAGAATGTCCCTCTATACTAGGTCTTAGGCCATGGTCAGTGAAGAAGGAATACCAAATCAAGTAGACCCTCTTTACTTTATTACCAAAATACCATGGAAAAATCCCAAAACAAATCAAACTCAAGGCTTTAATCCTCAACAATTTGCACAATCTTCACAAAATAATTAGAATACACCTATGCCATGGAAACCTTGGGCTCAACCAAAATCTTCGAATCAAGGATGGAAAAATTCTTATGGAACATATTCTCAATATCAACAATATTCACCACCTTATCCAAAATTTTCCACCACAATACTTCCCTCAACCCAACTAGTTACCTCAAACTCAAGCTCAAAATGAAAATCCACAACTTTCTTTGCCATTTCCAAAAAGACCAAATCAATTACCCATTCAACCAATCTCAAATCCAAACAATAAAACTTCACAACCTATTTACAACTTAGAAGGATAGAATCCTCAAACTTATATGATAACTCCATTAGATCTTAATAATGTTCAATCAAGGTCTGGTAGAGTATTAAATAGGAAGAAACCATCTATTGTTATTCAGGAAACAGAAAATAATTCCCAAAAATATAATAATGACTTTAAAGGAGAGATCTCCCTTCCTCAGAAAGAGAATATTCAAACAAAAAGAAATCCTATACATTCTGATAATACTCCTATTATAGAACAACCTTCAGTATTTGTCTCAAGACCACCTTTTCCCTAAAGATTGAAAATCGATAAAGGAGTAGAGAAACAAATCATATTTCTGTATATGATATGTTAGATGAATTGAAAAATGTCTGTATAAAAATTCCTTTATTGAAAGCAATAAAAGAAATATCGATTTTTGCAAAAAAAATTAAGGAATTGAGTAGTCAAGGATCAGGAAGAAAAAGAAAAGAAATAAAAAGAGTTCAACTAGTCAGGAGAATTTCAAATAGCATGATGGGAAAGACAAAAATTCAAAAATATTTAGATCCAGGAAGCCCCATTGTGAAAACACACATCAATGGGTTTAACCCCTAGTAATATTTCCTAAACAAAATTGAAAATGGAGAGTATGCATTAATTATAGGGAATCGAATAAAGCTACTATATATCATTTTCCACTTCTTTTCATAGATCAAGTTTTAGATACATTAGCGCGAAAAAAATATTTCTCATTATTGCATGGTTTTAGTGGGTATAATCAAATTCAGGTAGCACTTGAAGATCAAGACAAAACCAAATTCACCTTTCCATGGGGGATTTATGCTTATCGAGTACTTCCTTTTGAATTATGAAATGCCCAAGCAACATTCCAAATAGTAGTACTAGGATTTTTCTCTGATCTTATTCATGATTGTGTGGAAGTGTATATGGATGATTTCACAATTTATGGAAATTCTTTTGAAGAATCACTTGAAAATTTAGAAAAAGTTCTGATAAGATGCAAAGAAGTAAATCTTTAATTAAGTCATGAGAAATGTTTTATGATGTTTAATGAGGGAATTGTTTTAGGTCACCATATTTCAGGAAATGGAAATAAGGTAGACTCATCTAAGGTATAAATTATTTTCAAATAATTAGTTCCAACTTGTCAACAAGATGTTAAGAATTTTCTTGGTTTCACTGGATATTATAGAAGATTCATAGAAAACTTCACAAAGATTTCTTCTCCACTCTTCAAATTACTTACCAAAGACTAAGAATTCAGTTGGAACTCTGATTGTCAAAAGGCCTTTGAAACTTTGAAAAAGAAGATCTCTGAAGCACCTACCTTAAAAGGACCTAATTGGAAACTGCCTTTTCATATATCAATTGATGCTTCAGACACAGCTCTAGGAGTTATGTTGGGACAAAAAGATCTCACTCCTTATGTCATTTATTATACCAGTGAAAATTTAACTCCCGCAGAGCTAAATTATATTGTAACTGAAAAGGAGTTTTTAGTTGTTATTCATGCCATTAATAAATTCAGACATTACATCACTAGATATGAAACTTTCATTCATACAGACCATTATGCCATTAGATATTTAATGAAAAAACCAATTACTAATGGTAAAGTAACAATATGGCTATTACTATCACAATAATTTAATATCACCATTCTGGACAGACCTAGAAAACAAAACACAATTGTTGACTTTTTATCTAGAATTCAAAATGATAAGAATGATACACGTGTAGAGGATAAATGGCCTAATGAGTTTCCTTTTGCAGTATCTACTAAATCACCTTGGTTTTCAAATATTGCTAATTATTTGGTTACAGGGAAGTTTCCATCCTATTTGTTTCCTAAATAAAAAAGAAGAATAATCCAAACAAGACCATCTTATTCATGGATAAACGGAGAATTATACAAGACAGGACCAGATCTCATCATCTGAAGGTGTGTAAGAGAAGATGAAATACCTGTGATACTTAAAGCATGCCATGATGAACCATGTGGAGGTCACTTTTCTGACAAAATAACTACTTATAAAGTCCTTCTCTTAGTATATTATTGGCCTTTCCTTTTTAAGGATGCCAAGGAATATGTTAAGAGGTGTTATAGCTGTGAAAGAATGGGGAAATTGTTCCTTGAAATGAAATGCTACCACAACCTCAAGTACTCATTGAACCTTTTGAAAAATGGGCTTTGGATTTTGTTGGACCAATTAATCCATCTTCAAAAAAAACAAACAAACAAATTGTATACACTGATTATGTTACTAAATGGGTAGAAGTTAAATAACTTTCTTTTGCTACTGAAAATTTTGTAGTTTCATTTCTTTTTGAGGATATTTTTATTCATTTTGGTGTCCCAAGAAAAATTGTGACAGATCAAGGAAAGAAATTTGTATCAAAATTGGTGTAAAAGATGGTGGAAGAATATAAAATTAAGCATCATAAATCTTCTCCATACCATCCACAAGAAAATGGAGAAGTAGGGTCTAACAACAAAGTGATTGAAGAAATCCTCACCAAGACAGTTCACTTTCACAAAAGGGATTGGGCAGAAAAGCTTCCATAAACTTTATGGGCCTACCATACCACGTGAAGAAGCACTACAGGACATACTCCCTATGAACTTGTTTATTGGAAGAAAGTCTTATTTCCAATTGAGTTCTAGATTCAGACCTATAAGACAGCAGTCAAGTTGGGACTTGACTTATCAGAAGCACAAAAGTGAAGAATGGGAAAACTCAATGAGCTTGATGAGATAAGGCAAGATGTTATCTAGAAGACTAGTTTAGTCCAGCAACAAAGATCCAGATGGCATGATAAATACATCAAAGAAAGAAAATTTAGCCAAGAGATTGGGCATTAATTTTTTATTCAACATTCAAAAACTTCCAAAGAAAGTTACAAATTCACTGGTTTGGGCCTTATGAGATTCAAAAAGTTTTTGATAATGGAGCAGTCATAATTAAGACTATTGATGAAGAAAATTTTCCTCTCTTAGTGAATGGACATTGACTTAGGATATATCATAAGGCAATGAGAAAGGAGGAATTTGTCAAGATTTTCCAAAACAACTCTCAAGAAGAATTCTTCTTCTTCTCCATCTTAAAAACTTTCTTTTCATATAAAATATCTAAAAAGAAATGTATAAACATGAAAACCAACAATTGTTGACATGTTTATATAGAAAACTGAAGGTGAAAACCAAGAATTCTTGCATCTTAAATTTTCTTTGTATCCCATTTTCTAGAATTTGATTTTTCTTGCATCCCTTTCTTTTAAAAATAAATGGCTACAGAATTGTTGATTTTCTGCAGCTCTGACAAATTTATGCAGCCAATTTGGAAGAAACTTTTGATGATACAATTGAAGGAATGATTGGCTCCCTCCACTGCAAATTACCTACAGGAAACATAAAAAGGGAAACAAAAGGTTAGCAAGCAAACAATTCAAAGGTATGAAACTCTTGAGTTTAATAATAAGGATCAAAAGATTACATATATGAATTATATAGACATGGTACTACCGAAAATTAAAATCATTATTTCTAAGATTTGATAATGTCATGTCAAATTGAGTATGATCTGCCATTCACTCATTGTCATCATAACTCATATCCCGACTCACATCCCGATTCATTGATTTGATCGCTTAAAGAATAAACATGAATTCTCTTAACGTTTAGATTTTTCCACATTCCCTTATCCTCTCACTACCTATGCTCTCATTATTCCATCACTCACACTCTCGGCCTTTCCACTCTAAAAACCCTATCAATCCATCCTACCCTGTCAAACAAAATAGTTTTTGAAACAAAGCTTCTCAGCCATGGGAGTGTTAGTCAGAACAAAGCCAACAAGGAAGAAATTTTTGGAGGGGTATCCAAAGACAAAAGAATTGTTGTAGAGGGCGCAGTGGCTAGAATTTATAGACAAATTTGATGGCTTCCATAAAGAAGTGACCAATTCCTTCACGAGGGATTTTAATGGAGTCGAAGTAGAGATAGGAGACATCAAATTCATAGTGACAAAGTCATTTGTAGCTGAAGCCACTGGACTACCGCGGATTGGAGAAAAATGGTTCAAAAATAGAGGTACTGAAAGAGAAAATTAGAAGGTTTTCCTAAAGAAACCAATCATGGACACCACCATTTTCAAGAAGTGCATCCCAACCATGGAATTGAAAAGTAAGTGGAGGAATTTACTTTTAATAATCCAAAAATTTGTCACCTATGAGGGAAGGTTTGGATGTATTTTTTCTATCATATTCAGCTGCTAATGATTTTTCTTGAATAAAATGAGATAAACCTTCCATATTTATTGCTGAATAGTCTAAAAAAGATGTCAGGGAATGTTCAAAGAATAATTTAGTCCATAGATAATACAATGTATCACCATGGTCTAGTCAAAATACTTATTGAATTTCATCTCCAAAACATAGGTGATAATTGGGAAGGCTTTTTAGTAAGGAATCACTTTAAGGAGGATACTCATGAGCAGCCAAATAGCAACAAAACTAAGAGAGGAAGGAAAAGAAAAATTGATAGAACACTGGAACAAGAACCACAATAGTCATAGGAACTATTAGAGGATGACATCCCTCTTGCAGAAATTTTAGAGAAAATAAACAAAAGAGATGTTAGAAGACAAAAAGCTAGTAAAGAGATAGAGATTTCACCTCAAACAGAGAAGCCTAAAACAAAAACGAAGAAAACTCAAAACATCCTTGTCACAGGTATACGAAGGAGTACCATACCCAACTCAGCAAAAGAATTACCCTCAAAAATCATAGAGCATATTGATGAAGAAACAAAAGAAAACTCAGATGTAGAAGAATATTCAGGAATTTCTCTGAGGACATCTCCAAGAGTTTCATCACCAAATTTCACCTCTTCTCCTCAGAGTCTAGGTCGAAGAACATGAGAAATTGATCCTATGCAGCAAGAGGTTTATGATTATATCAAATCCCTGGAGAAAAGTGATGCAACAAGAACATCAATTCCAATTCGAGAGGAAGAAGAAGTCCAGTTTAATGAACCACAAAAGCCTCCAGTAATCAATGTATTAAAACAGGAAATTTTCGAACTAAAGACATTAAACAAGTACATTAAAAATGAAAATCAAGCCTTGAAAGCACAAAATGAAATCCAAATATCTAACTGTGACAAATTCCTTTTACATTGAAGTTTGTGGTTTAAAAAGAATAGTAAACTGAAGAAGAAAAATAATGCTTTATAGAGACAGGTTATAAACTTGAAATACAAATAACAATGTAAACTTTGAAACGGGAACTGATACTATTACCCGTTTTGTAGAGATAGCAAAAAAGTTACCCGATTTTGAAAAGGGGTGATGCAGAACACACATGTTTTTTTTAAAGCATAGTTTTTGGCACTATAAATTTTTTTATGTACATTTCTTTTTAGAATGGTAGTGATGTTGATGTTGATTTAAAAAAGTGGTAATTCTACACCATGCCCTTTCGTTAAAAGTATTTTTTTTTCTACTTTTAATTTTATAATGTATGAAATGTAAATAATTATTTTGTAAATTTAATAATTTTGGAAGTGGTCTTCTTCTTCATATTTTCTTGTTTTTATTTTTATTTTTATTTTTTTGTAGTGAGGTTTTTATTGTTTTGCATATTTAAAGAAGAAAGTTGATATTTTGCATTTTCGATATTCTACATATTTATACACCGTTAATTAAATTTTCAATCCACATGACATAATTGTCTCTAAAAAACATATATAAAAATATATATAAAAAAGACAAAAATAAAAAATAAAAAATGTTAAAAAAAATTATCTCATAAACCATAAAAGAATTTGGAAAAAAAAAAACTATATATATATATATATATATATATAAGTAAAAATAGAGAAATTAAAAAAAAAAAAACATTAGCAAAAATTAGGAAAAAAATAAAAATAAATTAAAAACAAACTAGTTAAAAAAAAAAAAAAAATATTAGCGGAAAAAAGATTAAAAAGCTAACAAAATTAATATTAAAAAAAAAAAACAAAAATAAACTCAAAAAAGAAAAACCCAAAAAATTTGAAAATTATTAAAAAAAAAACAAAAAAAGAAATATTAAAATATTAAAAAAACCAAAAAAATTTAAAATTTCAATTTTTTTTAAACAAAAATTATTATTAGTATTTTTTTTTAAAACAATATTTTTTTTTTATTTAAAAAAAAAATCATTAAAAAAATTTATTTTTTTTTGAAGAATTTCGTATTTTAATTTAAAATTTAAAAATTCAAAAAAATCATTTAAAAAAAAATAAAATTTTTAAAATGTTTTCTATTTGTAATTTAAAATTTTAAAATTTTTTTAAATGTGTTAAGATTTCGATGAGCATAGAAATAATCAAGATACTAGGCTATTATCCTCGACGGAGCGAGCGAAGCCATGGAGAGTCAAATGAGGGTTTTCTTGTTCGTCTTTGCCAGGTCTAAACCCATCGATGCGCATGAGACCTCCTCCTTTGAGGCCTATGTCTCTTCATGTGGATCCTCAGAGTTTTCACAGGCTCGGGCTGCAGGATCCGCAAGATTTTTGACACATTTGGGGGTTTTTCACCTGCAGCGCCTTGGGGAGGACCGCGCAGAGAATGGACAATGCAGGGTCAAAGAAATGGGTTCCCCAAGATCTGCAGATACACCTGGGTTATTTCGATGCCTCTTTTTCTTATCAAGATACCCTTCTACCTTAACCCTCCGAAAGCAGAGCCCGAAGATGGTATCGAACCCTTGCTGCGATGCTTCAGCCGCCGTTGCAGCCATGTCCTCGGCCGCCGCTTGGCCTCTGCGAATACATGATGCCGAAAAGGAAACTCGTTTCAGGGTTTTTCGGAGGTGCGTCTCAGAGAGGATGCTCCAGGCGGAGGTGGCGAAGGAAGAGGCGATCCTCCATGAGTTTTGCACAAGCGCGCGCAGCATTGGTAGCTCTGGCCCCGCCACTGAACAGTGGCCTCTCCACAGATCTGCCGCCATTCCCTTTGCAGCGAATCCGAGTTGGAGCGAACGATACAGTATGCTGAAGAGTTTTTCTCCACTGCTGCCTCCTTCGCGTCATGAGATGGGCGATTCAAAAGATTCTGGCCCCGTGCTGCTCCAGAATTCTTCTGCAATTTCCTCTGCCCCCTTTCAAGTCCAAATAGCACAGATCTCTGGCAAGACCATACTGCATTGGGTAAAACCCACAGATCTGGTGCAGAACCTCAAAGCAAATCTGGAGAACCGGCTTGGGATCCCCTCAGCCCTTCAGAGACTTATTTTCCAAGGTAAACAACTCGATGATCCTCTTCCTCTCTCTTTCTACAACATAAAAAACAATAGCTCCGTAGTGTTTTCTTTTCGCTTGAGAGGTGGAGCTGCAGGTCAATCATCTTTGGCTCCTCCATTCTCCTACAAAGCTGCAGTCCGCTCTGAGATTCCCTCACCCCCTGAACCTCCCAAACCCAAGCCTTTTTTGGTTGACAAATTGGAGGAGGTTCCCTCTGTTGAGATCTCCTTCCCTAACCTTGCAGACGACACCCAAAAATTCGCTGAAAGGGCCATCATCTGCAGATTCAATGGGCTCTGGCCTCGTTCAAAGGATCTTTATGAATGGATCAATCACAACTGGACTCACCGTTGCAAGGTTTATTTCTGTGCAAAGGGATATTTTATAGTGTTGTTCGATAATCCCGAGCACTATGAAACGGCTTTAGAAGAAGGCCCTTGGTTCATGGGTTCAGCTGGCCTCTTCTTAACTCCATGGTTCCCAGACTTTGACCCAGCCTCTGCAGTCTTCACTAAAGCCCCTGTCTGGATCAGACTTCCAAATCTTCCAATTCACCTGTGGCACACATTAGTATACAAGCAAATAGGCAACGCCTTGGGCAGCTTTTTAATGGGAGATTACGAGAGGGAACAACAATGTCTCTATACATATGCCAGAATATGTGTGGAGCTGGATTTAAGCAAGGGACTGCCAGAGCAAATCAATCTCAAGATCAATGACACTGTTTGGACCCAGGTACTAGATTACGAAAACACAGCTTTCAGATGCCGCCATTGTCACCTAACAGGGCACCTGCAGAACTCATGCCCATCGCTGTCCGCAAGAACGAAAAAGGGAAACTTCGCAAAAACCAAACCTAAGCGTTGGACCCCTTGTCCTCCGCCGCCAGATAGGAGCTCTGGCTCAACAGGTTCGGAGGATGAGGAAAGTGATTCAGAACCGGACCAGGCGCCTCAGCCGATGGATCAGCCCACAGATACTAAAGAGCATACCCATGTTACAGTGATCTCCCAGAAACGTGCCCATGAGACATCCTCCTCTGAATCAGAAAAGGAGAGCGAATTCCAGTCTTCAAGTTATTTTAGCTCATACTCCCCATGATGGCTGGACAAAAGTCAACAAAAAAAAGGGAAAAAACATTGTGTTGTAGTTTCTGCCCCTGAGGGGTAAAAGTCAGTTTGTTAGTCATTGTTCTCAAGTCATTTGATGTAGCTCCGAGATTGATTCTTCTCTCCGGAACCGAGGTTGATGGTTTCATCATTTCCGGTCTGCCGGTCTCTTGTATCTCTTGATTGTACTATATTTTACTTAAATAGAATTAGTCTTTACTCAGAAAAAAAAAAAAAAATTAAATTTTTAAAAATGATTTTAATTTAATTTTTTTAATTTTAAATTTTTTTATTGGTTGTTTTTCATTAAAAAAAATAAAAATAAAAATTGAATAGCCACCGCTCCCCCGCCACCCATGGTGGCGCAGCCGTGGGCAGAGGGGCCTGCGTGCAGGCCCTCCAAGAATCGGCCCACCGCCCCCCAGCCGCCCATGGTGGCGCTGACGCGGGCAGAGGGGCCTAAGTGCAGGCCCTCTGCCCACGGACGCGCAACCACGGGCGGCGGGGGAGAAACAACAATTCATTTATTTTTTTAATAAAAAAAACCAATAAAAAACATTTAAAATTTAAAAAAAAAAATTTAAAATAATTTTTTAAAATTTTTAAATTTTAAATTACAAATAAAAAACATTTTTAAATTTTTTTTTAAATGATTTTTTTAAATTTTAAAGTTTCACATTAAAATATGAAATTCTTTTTGAAAAAAATATTTTTTTTTAATGAGCGTTTTTTTAAATAAAAAAATAAAAAAAATTGTTTTAAAAAATATAGTAATAATAATTTTTGTTTAATAAAAAAAAATTGTTTAAAAAACAAATTTAAATTTTAAAATTTGTTTGGTTCTTTTAATATTTTAATATTTTTTTGGTTTTTTAAAAATAATTTTCACTTTTTTTTTTTTTTAATTTCAGTTTATTTTTGTTCTTTTTAATATTAATTTTATTAGTTTTTTAATTATTTTTTTCATTAATTTTCTTTTTCTTTTTTAAACTAGCTTGTTTATAATTTTATTTTTCTCTCCTAGTTTTTTCTAATGTTTTTTTTTTTTTTTTTTTTTCTCTATTTTTACTTATTTAATTTTATATACATATTTTTTTTTAATTTTGTTGTTGTTGTTGTTGTTGTTTTTTTTTTTTTTTTCTAAATTCTTTTATGGTTTATGAGATAATTTTTTTTAACATTTTTTTTTTTTTTTTTTTGTCTTTTTATATATATTTTATAATTGATTTTTAAGTAATCAACATTTTAATCTTAATTTTAGTAGTTTTTAATTTTTTTGTTAATTTTCTATTTTTTTTAAATCTAATTTGTTTTTAATTTTTCTTAATTTTTCTATTTTTACCTACTTAATTTCTATTTTTTTTAAATGTTTTTTTTTTCTTTTCCATATATATATATATATATTTTTTTCTTTTGCCATTTTTTTTTATGGTCTACAAGATAATTTTTCTTTAAATATTTTTTTTTACTATTTATTTGTTTACAATGTTTATTTTTTTTTAGTTTTTAAATTCTTATCATTAATTTTGTTTTTTTTGACATTTTTATGATTGATTTTCTTTTTCTTTTTTTATTTGATTTTTTTTTATCGTTTTTTTTTAAATGTTTTGATTTAGTATATATTTTAATTTATGTTTTGTTATTTTTTAAACTTTTTTTTGTTTTGTGTTTTTCAATTGTTTTAATTTTTTTTTATTTTATGTTTTCATTATTTTTTTTAAATTTTAATGTTTTTCAGAGTCACGATAAAATATTTTATGCTATTATTTTGAAATGTTGAAATTTTACTTTTGAAAAAAAAGTGTTTTCCCAGCGTTAACACTTTTCGTTTTGAGGGTGTTTTCTAGACAATTTTTGCGCAAAAAATTGGTTTTCACTGCCATTTTTAAAACATGTTGAAAATTTACCCAAGAAAAAAATAGGTGTTATTCCAGTATCAACACTTTTCGTTTTTAGCACTGCTTTTGATGTTTTTTCGAGGTTTTTTGGCAAGAGTTCCCGGTTTGAGTTTATAGTTCCCGTTTCAAAGTTTACATTGTTAAATTCCTCCTGAGAAAACCAAGGACAGTAATGACTCGTAAGAAAGTGAAAAGGATGAAGTTAGATGTACTGGCAGAAGTGTCCAAGAAAATGCAGTAGTGAAACAAAGATATCAATTTTGTGTTTTCTATGAGGACATACAAAATCTTTAGTGTGGGGGAATGTAGAGTTCCATAATTGTTTTGTTTTGACACCCTTTTCCCTCCATTTTCCTCTTTTCGTCATCACTATCAAATCAATAAAAGAAGTAAAACCATAGATTTTGATATCGTAAAAACTCTCATATGTCTTATTTTTCATATTCGTTAATGTGCCTTATTATTATGTTAAAGATTTCATTATCTACATAATTATATGATTCTATAGTTGTTTTAAAAATCTGCAGCTATCCATGGTTTGTGGGGTTCAGGTGCTCCAACGAATAAAGGAAGCACATGGGCAGTTAAGGATTGATCACCTCATGGATATCCTCTTATTTTCTCAAGCCAATTCACTGAAGGAATCACATAGCGACACGGTCAAAGGCACGGGTCAAACATGTATCAACATAAGTCTAAATGCATCACATTTCTTCAATTTTCTTTCCAAATAGAAAATCGTCGAGATAACGCTTTTACTGTTAAAGTTTTGAATGAATAAGGATTGATTAAAAGACCTGTAGTTGTAGAAGTCTCAAACTATTGAGCACACGTTTTATATATAAATATGTATCCTCTATAAAGGATGACAGGAAGTAATAGTTAATCTCTTAAGAAATTCTGTGAAACAAAACTTTTGTTCTCATATTTAATTAAAGTTGAATTTATGTTATTCAATGTTTATTTGAGTGTGATTTACACCAACTATATGCGGAGGGCCCCTGCAGATAATCGAGGTCAATTTTATTTCATTTTATCACTTTATGTTATCGCATTGTCATTGTGTTCTAGCTCAGTTACATTAATTCACTATTTTATCATTTTGTTATAACTCAGTTAAATCTCATTATTTCGTTTGCATTTGAATTTCTTTGCAGTCGTTTAATGGTTTAGTTTCTTTAACGTTTTTTCACTTAATTACAGTCAGCTAAATAAAGGTTGTTTTCAGGCTTTTATAATCAGAACTTGTATATACTTTTGCAGACATCTTTTAATGGATTGTTTTCTTGCTCTTATAATCATTTGAATCTCAATACTCTATTTTATTGCAGCAAGGTGTTTAGGTTAGGTTCATAATTTTAGAATGGTTAACATAAGATGTTTTAGAAAAGACTAATTCATAGATCTCTTTTGTTCCAAGATAATTTACTGAAAAATAGTCATAGGAATGATACTTAATATAGATATGACCTGGTAGATTAGTCTAACAATAGCTTCACTTCCACTCATTAATTTTTAGAAATCTAACTCTAATTTAATGCTTACAAACAGGAACCCAGATAACAATGAAAATCCCCAAAACAAATATAACCATCATCTTACAAATTAAAGAAAAAAGGCTTCTAGCATATATAGTGCACTTGCACTTCATAAGTTTACCAACTCCGGTCAATAATTTATCCTTGCAATTTAAGAACATTAAATTGACCAAACAATGACAACCTTACAAAAGGTAAATATGGCATCCATATAATTAGAACAATATCAATTTGTAAGGTATCAATGGATTTGTGAAAAGAAAAAATATAATATTGTATCTTATTATATTTTTATGGTGAAATTGATAGCACATTATGGGGATAGTAAGAGAAATACATTCTTTAGTCAAATGGTAAATATTTGGCAAAAAATATAATTACAAAGAACATTCAAAATTTCCAAAAGTTGATAATTTTTTATACCTATTTATGGAAAATTTAAAGGAAAGTATCCCATATGAGGTGCATCTTTTTGAACCTAAATTCCAAGCGCATGCTTTCAGTCTAGTAAGGAAAGATGAAATTAAAAATATGGCTACTAGAAAATTGGTCACTAAAGCTACAAAGAATACCACGCTCTCTCTTCTAAACCAATAAGGTTGGCATATCAACAAATGGATGAAAGAAGAGAAAAAGTAATATGTTTCAATTGTGATAGAAAGTATAGTATGGGGCATAAATGTGGCAAGGACAAATTATTCGACACAAAATGTGAAGAAGAAGGAGATCAAGAATTGGAATTGTCACATGATCTAGAGCTAGAAGAGACTACTCCAACAGTACCTTGTCATGCATTGGGCAACATCAATACTCCAAAAATCCTCGAATATAAGGATATATAAAAAAAAGTTAAATGTTAATTGATTTAGGTAGTACTCATACCTTTATCAATTAAAAATTGGAAAAAAATTTCAGTTTCTTTCTATATCCAACGCCAAAATCTTAAGTAATGATTGTAGACATGTCAAGTGGGTGTAGCTCAAGTGGTAGGGAGGAGTCTCTATTATCCTCCCCACCCAGGTTACAGTCTGACCAATATTGACATGCTCACTCCTTGGGATCCATTTCTACATGAAATATAACCAACTCACCTAGACATGGGTGGGTTTTCCATGGATGTTGCTAATATTGATCTCTGGTATACTGAACCACAAAAAAGAAGAGAAAAAGTAATGATTGTAGATGCAGGTACCATAAAATGTTTAGGGAAGTGCCATATTATTAATCTTTATATGGGGGAGTATTTATTTGATTGTCCCATGATTTCAATCCAAATGAGTAGTGTTTATATTGTATTAGGGATTTAATTGTTACAATCATTGGGAAAAAACCCTTAATTTTCAAGATATTTCAAGAAATTTTCCTTAGAATGCAAGAAAATTGATTTTAGAGGTATCCAAGGGAAACCCTCTCAAGGGATAAGATCTAATAGCATGAAAAAATTACTAGAAAAGGGACACCATGGTGTAATTTCACAATGATGTTCATTATATGTTCAAACATCTATATCCTCTACTCATGTGGATCTCCAAAACATTATCAACAATTATTTCAAGGTATTTAGAGAGATACTTGGGGGTATTCACTTGCTCGCTATCATGGCCATGTTATTCATTTGTAACCTAGAAGTGTACCACCTAATAATAGGCCTTATAAGTATCAATAATCACAAACGAGGTAGATTGAGTGTATGGTTTAAGAAATGTTAGACGTTGACATTATTCAACCTATATATAGTGCCTTCTCTTCACGAGTGGTGATGGTTATAAGAAAGGATGGTTCATGGAATATGTTTCCGGATTAATTACAACTCAATAAAATAGCAATCAAAGTTAAGTTTCCTCTTCCTACCATTAATGAATTATTAGAAAAATTTAATGGAGCAATTTGCTTTACTAAGGTGGATCTTCATTATGGATTTCATTCAATAAAAATGAGGAAAAAATACATTCACAAGACACCCTTTAGAACACATGAATTTCAATATGAGCTTTTGGCTATGACATTTGGACTCACTAATGCACCTTCTACATTTCAATGCTTGGTGAATTATATCTTCAAACCCTTCATTAGAAAATTTGTATTGGTAATGCAAGGCTTTTCAAGTTTTCCTTTTGGGTTCAAGAAGTGGAATACTTGGGACATATTGTATCTCATAAGGGTATAAAAATGGACTCTAACAAAATTAAAGCTATGATGGAATGGTCAAGCCCAAAAAATGTAAAGGAAGTCATAGAATTTTTAGGATTGACAGGATATTACCACAATCTTTTCAAGAATTATGGTCAAATAACATCTCTAATAATATTATTGAATAAGGAATAATTTTATTGGGCTAAAGAAGAAACCATATATTTTAAGAATCTTAAAGAAATTATTTGTGCAAATATTGTCTCGACCACAATTGACTTCACAAAACCCTTCATTGTGGAATGTGATGTCTCGGGCCATGGAATTCGTGTAGTGTCGATGCAAGTAGAATATCTCTTACATTTGAAAGTAGCCAAGTTAATGTAAATATCCTACTAAGGCTCATCTATGAAAAATAAATATTGACAATACTACATGTAATTGAGAAATGGTTTCCATACCTAATAAGAAGACACTTCAAAGTAAAAACAGATCATGATAGTTTGAAGTACTTAGAAAAAATATTATATTTATAAGAACAACAAAAATAGATTACTAAGATGACAGGTTATGACTTTGAAATTATCTACAATAAGGGAAAACAAAATATTGTGGAAAATTCACTCTAAAGGAAAGAGGAAGACATGGAAGGCTTACTATGTGCTATTTCCAAAATATGAATGGGTGGAATAAGCAAGGATAAAATGGAAGAAAGATGATAAGGTATGCACAATAATTCAAAATCTACAAGAAAACCTCAACGCAATAGAAAAATTCATGTGGAATAATTATTTGTTGTGGTATCAAATCACTTATACTTATATTAAAATTCTCAACAAAAAGTTCCTTTTATAATTACATACTTCTCTAGTAGGAGAACATTCAAAGTTCTTGAAAACATACCATAGGATCGAGAAATATTTTTGGGGGGAAGGTTTAAAAACATATATGAAAAAAATTATGGTTGAATGTATGGTATGCCAACAAAATAAGGGATAGACAATTAGGACTCCAAGGATTCTACAACCATAATCCATACCAAGAAAACATTAAGAAGAAGTTTCAATGTATTTTATTACAATTTTACCCAAATCAGAAGGAACGAAATTTGTTATGGTAGTGGTAGATTAACTAAGAAAGTATGCCCATTTTTTCTCTCTTTCTCATCCTTTCGAAGCAATTACGGAGGAAAAATAATTCATGGAGTCAGTCCAAAATCTCTATGGAATCTTGAATATTATTATAAGTGAGAGAGATCCAATTTTTATTGGAAATTTTTGGAATGAATTTTTTTTTTTTGGGTAATCTATTGGCTCACATCTCATCTTACCATCCTAAATCCAATGGGAAAACTAATATTGTGAATAAATTTTTAGGAGGATATTTTTGTTTCTTCACATGTGATAAACAAACGCAATGGTTCATGTTGGTTTCCCTTGTCAAAATGGTGGTACAACACATACTTCCAAACTTCATCAAAATGTCCCTAGTTATGGAAATTTATATATAGCACCCTCCATATATCACATTATCCTTGAAAACGACTATAAATGGTCAAGAAATGGAGGATCACATAGAGAACCAACAAGAGGTTCTCAAACTATTAAAGGACAACTTGGTTATGCACAAAATAGGATGAAACAAAAATAAAATCAACATAGTAGTGAAATGGAATTTGAAGTGGAGTATTGGGTATTCATGAGACTGTAACCATACAAATAGATTCCCCTCAAACAATAAAATAAGGACAATAAATTACTTCTAAGGAATTATGTCCACTGCAAGGTGTTGGAGGGGATAGGAAATATGGCTTATAAATTGGATTTTCCTCTATCTTCACATGTACATCAATTATAAGTCTGTGTTTCTTTCTTAAATAAGGTTATAGGTCATAATATGTTTGTCCAAACTATTCTACTAGAGATTAATGAAGAAGGAACTAGAACTAGAAGCAATCCTAGAAACAAGGATTAAGCGACTTAGAAATCAAGCAATTGTTGAGTACCTCATAAAATGGAAGAAACTATTAGTGGAAGAGGAAACATGGGAAGATAATTTATTCATGCGTAAACACGCATTGTTAGTCAAGTGTTTAGGACAACACTTTTAAAATGGAGGGGGAAGTTAGCCCCTAGACAAGGGCCCATGCTAACCCAAAAACCCTTAGTAAGTCTCATATACTGAATTATTATGCTTTTATTATTAAATTGTTATTCCATACATAAACTTTCATTGTACCTTTCACTAGAATTGTAACCCTTATCTCCTACACATATATACCAAGGAGATATAGATTTAGGGCATCAAATTTTTTCTTACACATTTTTTTTATTTAAAAGGAGGTTTCCCACTTGAAGTGGACTATAATTATTGATTTCTTATCATTTTTTAGGTGCATGGTTCATGCCATCATGAGAAAGTGTGAACTTCTCCAACAAATCCATCTTAGCTGTCATTGATTGTGACATTATCAAAGGCCTCAACAATATCACAAACACACTCCCAACCAACTCCTAACCCGTGGGCCTAATATATGCATGTCACCGTAATATGCACTTTAGTCACACACTATTATATAGTACACAATTCAACTCAAGTTAAATAGAATTTAGATGAATCACCAAGTGTACTCAATTTCTTTCTAGGAGGGAGGACCATATTAGGATCTCCATGGAAATCCATCCTGACATATGGAAAATGGAGAATAACTACTATAATTCTCTTCCAGTGCTCCAAATAAGTCATGAATAAAAGTGGTAGACATGCTAACTAGCTCAATTACCTCAACCCATTTATGCATCCTCAGTTCTCATCAACCCCCAAAAATAGACATCTAGGAAATGTTGTAAGGAGGAAACTTTCTCATAAAAGATAAAAAACTAAAAATATCCAAATGCAAAGTCCTCTCCATCTCAAACAATGCTTGGAGTCAATTGTATTCTGTGACCTCTCTCATCAAAGATACCCAAGAAAATAACCAAACACAAAGAACCCACTCAGCAATATGCATATGATCCCTTGTGATCTAATGACCTATCATTAATCCATAAATCCATGCTATGATGGTATCCATTGCTTAGGTTAGCAGGTCGCAAATGGTTGGAACATATATAGAGCCATCCTCTCAACCCTTTGAACCTATATAGTACTAGCTAACTAATTGATCTATTGATATTCTTGTTTCTAATCTCAAATGAGGGTTGAGAGGATGGCTCCCCTTGAATTGGGATCCCTATTAAGAAATAAATATCAATGAAAGTGCTCAAGGACACTAACTTCCCTTGTAAGAAACGTTTGTCCTCGAGTGGCCTCCACAACCGCACAATCTTGGTTCATAATCCCTAATTTAGGTGAAATGCAAGGAACTAAAAGTATTTTAGCAACTCAAAACTTATCATCTTATGATACATAATAGGATTTGCATCCATATTAATGTGAAAAAATTCATAATCTCACTCTCACCGACTAATAGGAAAACTACTCATCTGTATATTGAAAAATTTGCAAAGACAACAAATAAGGTCCAATCATATATATATATATATATATATATATATATATATATATATATATATATATATATATATGCACTACAAATATGGTATGCTTTAATTTAAATCGCCTTGGTGATATGGGTATCAGGAAATGCATTGATATTCACATTGGTGCCTCATTTAAAACAAGACACACTATGAATGTAAAATCATCATATGCATTTTATAATGCACTGGTTTCACGGTTTCTGCTTAGGAATTAGTACTTACATACTAATTATGTGCATTGGTTACAATGTATCTCCTTAGGGAGTGGTACTTAAATAATAATTGATCACACCAACACATACCGATATCGATTTGTCTTTTAAAACTGTTAATTTTTGGTATGTTCTATGCTAGAGAAATTTATTAATTTCTTTTCCATATTAGTAATCACATCAGCATAAAGTAAGCTGCAGATAGAACATAAATGTAAATTGCAGAAGACAAGCCAAGACAAGAGGACACAAGATGTGGCGCGAGCCAGGGACAAACCCCACAATGTGTGGGGAAACCCTTGATCAATTCTTCTTTTATGTTCTTCAAAGTCCAACAGAGAAAGAGAGAGAGATAGATAGTACATTTACAACAGAAGTCAACACTTTGACTTATCTAGATCTAGCATAGATCATTTCGTATAACGATGAGATCAGTTGAAGACATTCTACTTCAACTGATTCTCCAAGGTGATGGCTTCACCTATTGTAGTGCTGCATCAAGGTCCACTTGCTGCACCACTGCATATGACACCATGCTACACCAATCATGATTATCATCATGTTGCCCATGTCCATGATCTTATCATGTTGCTCTTCATGTTCATGATCTTATAATGATGCCCATACTAATATGCATCATCGTCATGCTGTTGTCCTATGCAACCCATGATCTCTTACATCATTATGTTGTCCAAAGCTCATATCATCATGCTGCCTTTACTATCCTTCTGAATATCAGCCTTAGCTGCTTGCTATGGCTTACAGCCTAGCAAAGCAACTAGGGTATAGATCTTATTCGACAGACTTCTTAAACTGGTTCTTTTTGCGTTAACAGGTCTCCTCCTATAACAGCGTATAGGGTTTCCCCATGAACCAATGTATCATGTTGTTACCATGACAGCGTATAGACCCTTTGTCATGGAGTTGTTGCATATGAAAATTTATATGTTTCCACCTGTGAGTATATATATCCATTCTTTCAACCACATACAATTGTTGTGTATGACAATTTATATGCATTCTGGACCATCGTATATATTATTGCCCAGCATCTAGCATTTATGTCACAGCCCAATGACCAGTGTTTACATTCATCATAAATATGACTACGTTCATAATGACTATGACCCATATATCTCTGCGTTCCATTCATCATAAATATAATTTCATCCATAATGAATATGACCCGTATCTCTGCGTTCCATTCATTATAAATATAATTGCATCCATAATAAATATGACCCATACATCGACAGGCTATCCACGTAGGTTTTCTTTGCTGCGTATCACTGTCTACATATGACTGTAGCTAGGTTTATCCATGCAGCTTCATATACCTGCTCCTAAGTTTTGTTCCTCAGTCCTTCCAGTATATACCTGTAGCGAGTATAATCACTATGGCGCAAACTGTGTTGAGATTGTGCAGTCTTGATAAGTTGCAGAACATTGATTGAGTATTAGGGTGTATTCGATCTATAGGAGGCATGGTGACTCCATCGAATTCTAATGATGATGGTGTTGGTACAGATCCGCTCCATATCTTTTGTAAAGTCTTACTGCTTTATCCGATCCCATTGATCTTGCTATTGACTTGTGTCGAGCTTCTATTTCAAATGGCGATGCAGCATGTATCAATTTGCGTGAGGAAAATACAAACTTTCCTGTATCCCAATGTGTTTGTGGGTGGATTCTGTTTCTGTATAAAGTAGAAAAACCTGATATATGTAATAGAGCTTGAGATTTTATAGCACTGAGTGATTGCGTTTGGAGTTTTCTATTACATCCATGGTAGACCGAATGAAGAGCCTTTCCTTGCTGCGTATAGGCTTCTCCTCCATAGTTGTGATGAGATTTAGAACAAGCATATCAGACTTTTGGACAGCATAGATCATCCTTATATGCCTGTGTATTTATGACTGCATTCCCCATCATCATACATTGGTAGGGCATCCTCTTTGCGCCAGCATGTGTTGCTCTTGGTGTCTCACTCCTTCTCCAAAAACCCAAGACATGGAGAGGAGGAGATCACTCAGGAATTGTGTTCTCAAATGACATCAATTCCTCATCTATTTATACCAAAAACGTATAGTTGGAATAGACATGAATTTTGGGCTTCTAGAGCCTACATAAGAGTTGGTCAGCTTGATAACAATTACATAAACAAAATAAATTCATATCTCCATAAATACTTATCGGAATTGGATGATCTTTGGATCAATCCTACACCTCTCGATGAGAGGGATCCAATAAAAATATCAGCTACCATAAATAAGCCGACCCACATTGAGTTTGGCCCTAGTTGCGAATTTAACACTCCCTCTCAACTAGGGAGAACTCCATCCGTTGACCCATAAGTCCAATTGTACAATCTCTGCCATCAGTCCCCTGCACTACTCTACCCAGCTCTACTGGCTCTCCTCTGTTCTGCTGGCTCTGCTCTATTTTTCTCAGCTCTGCTGGCTCTACTATGCTCTACTCAACTCTGCTCAGCTTTGCTGGCTCTGTTAGCTCTGCTCTGCTCTGCTCAACTCTGTTGGCTCTGCTCTGCTCTGCTAGCTCTGCTCTACTCTGCTCAGCTCTACTGGCTCTACTATACACTACTCAGCTCTGCTAGACTATGAAGAAGAAGAATTGATTGAGAATGTCTCATCCCATTCTCCACTAACCCGAAGTCAGTCTTAGTGTGTGTACCACTAGTCCCAGACCAGTCTCAATAGACCCAAAGTCAGCATCATAGTGTGTACCACTCTCACTAGTCCCAGACCAGTCCTACACTGACACGAAGTCAGTCTCATAGTATGTACCACTGGTCCCAAACCAGTCTCAACTGACCCGAAGTCAGCGTCATAGTATGTTACAACTCTCATTGGTCCTAGACTAGTCCTACACTGACATGAAGTCAGTCTCAGAGTATGTACCACTGGTCCCAGACCAGTCTCAACCAACCTGAAGTTAGCATCATAGTATGGTACAACTCTCACTGGTCCTCGACCAGTGCTACATTGACATGAAGTCAGTCTTCGAGAATGTACCACTGGTCCCAGACCAGTCTCAAACAACCCGAAGTTAGTGTCAAAGTATGGTACAACTCCTACCACTGGTCCCAGACCAGTATCATTGATCCCAGATCAATGGAGGCCATCCTAGTGTAGGTAGTATGGTAGATACAATGATGCATCCATCGGTACTACTATGGTCCCTAACATCATTTCCCTGCTCATTGATCAGATGAGAGGTACTTCCCATGAGTCCCAGACTGCATGGGTAGGATGCCTCGACAGGAGAACTAATCAATCCTATCCTCACAGGAGAACACACCAATCCTGCTAAAAACACCATGGAGAACACATCAATCTAGGCCTCACAGGAGAACACATCAATCCTACTACAATCACCACAGAGAACACATGAATCCAGGCCTCACGGGAGAACACATCAATCCTGCTACAATTTCCATGGAGAACACATCAATCCAAGCCTCACAGGAGAACTAATCATCCTACTACACAGGAGAGCAAATCATCCTATTCCACAAGAGAGTGAATCATATTGTCCCACAAGAGAGCGAATCATCTTGTTCCAGTGCACACCACCAGGGGAGGGTGAGTCACCTTGTTGTTGTATGTTGCTCCAGTGAGAACCGCAAGCCCCCCAGAGCTCCCAAAGCTCAATTTATGCAACATGCAAGACCCTTTTACAGAGGTCTCTCGATGACTCAAACTCATTCAGGAAAATCATAGATTTGATCTTTCCCTGGGGCTCTGACCTGTACATCATCTTAGTGCGATGGAGCCTCCTTACTCATGGACTTACCATATCCCAGATAAGGCAGTATTTGACGTCTATCTGCTGGAGCAATCATTGAATACGGGATTCCTCAATAATCGAATCCCACCTCTGGTTGTCACTGAGAATCACAATGGTTTTCATCATGTGTACTCACTGAAGAGTTTCCACAGCTAGGCAACTTCATAAGAGGTCATACTCATAGTTATGTATCTGGTCTCGACGGTACTTATAAAAACTGATTTCTGCTTCTTGCTCATCCATGATATTGAAGCAGAATCCAAAGAGAGCTAGCACTGAGAAGTGCTCTCGTGATTCTCCACAATGCTTGCCCAGTCAGCATTCGAATAATCATGCAGTTTTCATATTTCCGGTAGTGTATCTCAATCCATGAGAGATTGTGCCCCGAAGATATCTCAGAGGATTCTTGGCACCAAACTAGTGAGGCTCAACCAAATATGAGCTCACCATGCTAACTACAAAACATATGTCTGGACAGAAGTTCACCAAGAACATCAACGTGATTGAGTTTATGAAACTCAGAGGCATTTCCCAAATCTGGTCCGACATCACTACCATATAGCTTCTGAAAGTTAATATCCTTGAGGTAGTCATAGGCTTGTAGTTTATCATTCCACATACGGAATCCAAGTCCCTCTATATCCTACAAATGAGAGGGTCTGCACTTGTCAAACATAGGTGCTAGTATGAGAGGGTCTGCACTTGTCAAACATAGGTGCGGGTATGAGAGGTCTATCATCCATAACCTTTGAGTAATGGTTTGGATCGATTTCACTCCTAGTGAATCTCAGCTTCATCAAACAGTTGTTGATCCTCTCATACTATGCCCGGGGTGATTTTCTTCAAGCCATAGAGGGCTTTCTTCCACCTATCTACATGAGATTCCCGTTCATGAATCTCAAAACTCCACGGGTTGTTTCAAACTTGTGGACCTGCTACTTGAGGGGAATGGTCCCCTTGTAAGATTTTCCTTTGGTACATCTCAAACATGTAGTTTCATGCTCTTTTTGAATTCAGGCTTCCCTGTCACCATCTGACTCATAGACCTTTGGTGCTATGTGTCAATGGACATGGTCCTACTCGTGGACTTCCTGTAACTTAATACAACCCTGAACTCAAAAGCATATTTAGAAAATTCTATTTTCAAACACATACCTTTCCATTGACGAATGCCACCATAGAACCTTTGACTTCCATTCCTTTGTCGGGATAGGTGACATTGGCTCCAAGTGTAATCCCATGATTGTTTCCATCTCTACCAAATTAGAGAGTGCACCCTTTTATCTGATGAAGTGCCTTGAAGCACTACAATCAATATGCCAGATTCCCAAAGAATCTGAAGGAGAGGGCCAATACAAGATAACACTTCTTTATTAGAAACAATATTTGATTCTTCTTACCTAGGGTTCCTTGCTTCCTTGAAGAGTCGGTTGTGTCTTTGATGACCTGCATCTTTGTCATTCAGACACTCCTTCGTATAAGGGCCAAACTCATAACCAAGACATCTACCTTTCCATCCACCCTTACATCTGAACTTCCCAATGAAGTGATCTTTAGGTATGCCATCATAAACTTCCGTTGCGTCATTCTGATAACATTATCTGCTTCAACTTCACTCTAGGTGAATTATGAGGAACCCATTGATCCTTTTATCTTGTTCCAACTGTCTTCAGTGATTGCTCTTTCACTCTTGCTTGGGCATTTTCTTCACCTCAGCTCTGATACCATGTTAATTTTTTGTACGTTCTATGCTAGAGAAACTTATTAATTTCTTTTCCATAATAGCAATCACATCAGCATAAAGTGAACTGCAGATAGAACATAAATGTAAATCACTGAAGACAAGCCAAGACAAGAGGACACAAGATGTGGCGCGAGCCAGGGACAAACCCCACAATGTGTGGGGAAAACCTTGATCAATTCTTCTTTTATCTTCTTCAAAGTCTAGCAAAGAAAGAGAGAGAGCGAGATAGTACATTTACAACAGAAGTCAACACTTTGACTTATCTAGATCTAGCATAGATCATTTCGTATAACGATGAGATCAGTTGAAGACATTCTGCTTCAACTAATTCTCCAAGGTGACAACTTCACCTATCGTAGTGCTGCATCTAGGTCCACTTGCTGCACCACTTCATATGACACCATGTTGCACCAATCATGATTATCATCATGCTACCCATGTCCATGATCTTATCATGTTGCTCTTCATGTTCATGATCTTATAATGCTGCCCATACTAATATGCATCATCATCATGCTGTTATCCTATGCAGCCCATGATCTCTTACATCATTCTACTGTCCAATGCTCATATCATCATGCTGCCTTTACTGTCCTTCTGAATATTAGCCTTAGCTACTTGCTATGGCTTGCAGCCTAGCAAAGCAATTAGGGTATAGATCTTATTCAGTAGACTCCTTAAATCGGTTCTTTTTACGTTAACAGGTCTCCTCCTATAACAACGTATAGGGTTTCTCCATGCACCAATGTATCATGTTGTTACCATGACAGCGTATAGACCCTTTGTCATGGAGTTGCTGCATATGACAGTTTATATGTTTCCACCTGTGAGTATATATATCCATTCTTTCAACCACATACATTTGTTGCGTATGACAATTTATATCCATTCTGGACCAGTGTATATATTACTGCCCAACATCCAGTGTTTATGTTACAACCCAATGACCAGCGTTTACATTCATCATAAATATGACTACGTTCATAATGACTATGACCCGTATATCTCTGTGTTCCATTCATCATAAATACAATTGCGTCCATAATGAATATGACCCGTATCTCTGCATTCCATTCATTATAAATATAATTGCATCCATAATAAATATGACCCGTATATCGACAGGTTGTCCACGTAGGTTTTCTTCACTGTGTATCACTGTCTGCATATGACTATAGCTAGGTTTATCCATGCAACTTCATATACCTGCTCCCAAGTTCTGTTCCTCAGTCCTTCCAGTATATACCTGTAGCGAGTATAATCACTGTGGTGCAAACCGTGTTGAGATTGTGCAGTCTTGATAAGTTTCAGAACATTGATTGAGTATTAGGGTGTATTCGATCTGTAGGAGGCATGGTGACTCCATCGAATTCTATTGATGATGGTGTTGGTACAGATCCGCTCCGTATCTTTTGTAAAGTCTTTCCTGCTTTACCGGATCCCATTGATCTTGCTCTTGACTTGTGTCGAGCTTCTATTTCAAATGGCAATGCGACATGTATCAGTTTGCATGAGGAAAATACAAACTTGCCTATATCCCGATGTGTTTGTGGGTGGACGTCGTTTCTGTATAAAGCAGCAAAACCTGATATATGCAATAGAGCTTGAGATTTTATAGCATTGAGTGATTGTGTTTGGAGTTTTATATTGCATCCATGGTAGACCGAATGAAGAGCCTTTTCTTGTTGCGTATAGGCTTCTCCTCCATAGTTGTGATTAGATTTAGAGCAAGCGTATCAGACTTTTGGACAGTGTAGGTCATCCTTATATGCCTGTGTATTTATGACTGCGTTCTCCATCATCATACGTTGGTAGGGCATCGTCTTTGCGCCAGTGTGTGTTTCTCTTGGTGTCTCACTCCTTCTCCAAAAACCCAAGACGTGGAGAGGAGGAGATCACTCAAGAGTTGTGTTCTCAAATGACATCAATTCCTCATCTATTTATACCAAAAACGTATAGTTTGAATAGACATGATGTTTGGGCTTCTAGAGCCTACATAAGAGATGGTCGGCTTGATAATAATTACATAAACAAAATAAATTCGTATCTCCATAAATACTTATTGGAATTGGATGATATTGGGATCAATCCTACACCTCTCAATGAGAGGGATCCAATAAAAATATCAGCTGCCATAAATAAGCAAACCCACATGGAGTTTGGTCCTAGTTACCAATTTAACAAAAACTAAATGTGGAATATTTTCTTTCTACATCATTATAGTGCATTTTTTTATAACATATTGTTAACATGGTGTTTGTCAAGATTCACCACTATTAATGCATCCCATTAATTCAAATCAATAGAGAGGGTTTGTTGTGAGTCACGCCCATGAATTGTACAATGTAAAATTTAAGAAAAAAATTAAAAAATGACAAAGTTTAAGGCCAATCACAAATTTTAATATGGTGAAATTAAAAATAAAGATGTCAAAAACAATTTACATGGACCGTTCCCACTCAAGGATGTTTGGTTTTCCTCAAAGATAAAAAATAAAATGTGCACTATTTTCCAAAATTTGAAATGAATTGAATCAATTGGTAAAGCTATTGAACTAATAAAGCAACATTATCGAGTATTGAAAATGAAGTAATCATACAACGAGATATAGAACCAATGTTTGTGTGAGAGGTTGGAAGCACAAAAAGGAATGTGATAATGAAATTCAAGTTGATAATTTTATTTTTATTTTACCATTTGTGGTGTTCTCGACAAAGAAACGCACTAAGTGTAATAGCCCCTGGTTGATTTTCCATATAAATAAAATAAGACCAAGGTCATGGGACATGTATTCCAAGTTGAATGGTGGGAAAATGTTATAGTGGGAATCACTTGTGGTTTATTAATGACTATAGAAATTCACAAAGGCAATTGCAAATAAAAAGAGGAAATAAATGGGAATTTAATATAAGAAATAAAGAAAAATCAGACAAAAGGAAGGTGAAGAGACATAAATATGCATGCAAGGGAAATTAGAGAGAAAATGAGGAAAATGAAAGAAAAATGAGACATGTGTGATAAAAGGAATAAGAGAATAAATTCATAGCTTTTGGCTCAACTTTTGATTAGTTTCAACAAAGGAGAGAGGACAAGCAAGGGAGAAAGCAGGCAAGGAAATCAAGGGTGCACAAGAGGAAGTTTGGACAACAGAAAGTAATGACATAAGTTAGCTATGGATTGCAGGTAACAATGTGCATGTGAGATTTAGCACGTTAGGATTCAAATGCATGGTGCATGCATTGGTTGTTTGTTTATGTTTGTTTTCATTGGCATGGGATTTTGCTAATTTGACAGTGGTTTCAACCTTTCCATTCCATTTCCTAGATAGCCATGATGTAGTGGATTATCTATCTGTATTTTTTATTACTTCTCAGGTTCCTTAGTGGTTGTTGGTTGGGATGGAATCTGTGGAGCCTTGGAACAACTTGGGCTCCCTAGAGGATGTGTTTTGAGATGGTATTTCTCTAGAGCCCTCTAACAACATGGGTTCCCTAGAGGTTGTGGGTTGATATAGTAATCCCTGGGGCCTGGAAAGCTTGGAAATAGACCAATTTGGTTTGGTATTAGTGATTTATGGACCATTTAAGTGAAATCACTATGGTTTAGGGTTGAGGTGGCTTGGCCTCTAGAGCCCTGGTTGGTTCTATTTTGGTTTAACCCATATGATCCCACATTCATGCTTGGAATATGGCATGGGGGTGATTGGTTGAAAGAGAGATTTGGTTCGGTCCAATCTATGGTCGGGTGGTATGAAGAAGTACCTAACTTGGTTGTATTTTGGATATGTTAATATAAGTTATTTTATTATTTTGATTGATGAGCACTTATATAGGTTATTATGTTGATCTTATGGTTGGTCTGTCATGGATTTTCTTTTGGTTATATGTTGGTTATATGCATGATTATATGATGTGCTCTTGCTATTGTAAATTTTTTATGATTGATAAGTTATTGAATTGCTCATGAATTTATTGGCTAAAAATTGTTGTTGCAGCTACCTTGAGAGGGAATTGAACCTTCTTGATAATTCTCTCATGAAGTTCAGAAGTTTATGATCATATATGCATTCATGACATGTAGCTTATTTGTTTACTATCTATATGAAGAAATTTTTATCATGTATCAGGAATGTCTTGGATAGGATCTAGCTCTATTATTGATCTTTTAGTCGTGTTATCATCTCATACCTAATTCTGGAAAGTTCTGAGAAATTATGGGAAGTGCCTTGTAGGCCAACCCTAAAATAGTGGCATATATATCATTACTGCATGCACAAAACTGGAATATTTCGATCATAATTGCATGCATGAAGGCTTGTGGGTGTGGTTGGAGCGTTACAATTGTATGGACAACATGTCAAGGGTGCGATTGGAGCCTTCCAACCACATGCACATCGTGTCAATGGTGTGATTGGGATCTTATGCTTAAGAAAAGAAAGTTCCAACTCAAGGATTGATCAACAGGGGTGATTGTCAGACACCTGGGTGATCTCGGGTCCCGAGGGATGGTAGTATGTTTCTCGATAGTAGGACCCACTTACATAACTAGAAATTGGAGGTCGGATCATGTCATAGTAGCATTCAACTCATGTTTACCCTAGAGAGCTTGTAAAAGAGGGTAAATATTAGAAGAGGTGTTACACTAAGGTGCTTGAGTCATGAGAGCACAATGGTTCTCTATGTTTACTTTTTTAACCACGAAACAATATTTTATAAGACCTGGGTGGCAATGCATTATAGATATGCACCAACATGGTAGGAATTTCTAAATCACACTACCCATCAAATTTGACTAGTTAATCTTCTCCACTACCCATTTTTCAAACATCTAAGAAAAGAGGTTAACAATTTGCTACAAAATTTCACCATATTTGAAGAGTAAATCACCCATGTGATGGAAAATTTTCTCATCAAATCACATCCTTTTGCATCGATGCTTAGTGTATTCTCATATGCACTGCTAAAGTGTTTTAGTTTCATTAATTAAATGTTTTTGTTGAATATCAATTTTCTAACTTGATCTGATGTGTCCTTAACATGTGCGGTGATGCTTTTATATTCATGTAGAGTGTTGATATGCATTTTTTATCTTAAATATAAAAAATTATATTTATTATTATATAATAATACGGTTATCGATGGTTTTTACTATATTAATACCAATGTGTTATATATTGAGGTGCACCAAGTTATCACAACGAGTGAGGTGGAATGAAGGAAAAGCCTCCACAAAAACCTTCAATCATCTACCTCTGTTAGTAACCTCCACTACAAATGGAGAAATGATAATTTTTTCATGAAGGTTCTCTAAAAGTCTTTGTAATAAGGTGTTCTCCTTTGCAAGAAATATTTTAGTGGGGAAAGAGAATAGTCATTAAAGTGAAAAAATAAGGCATACTTAGTTCAACAAAGAGTGTATGTAACTACCTAATAATGTTGCATGCTTAATGAATATTTAGAAATATCATTAAGAACTCGATTTCTCCCTCCATTTATGCTTATGTAGCATGAGGTAACAATAACAATCATGAGAACATATTTGTGTTTAATGTGGTGTAGTATTGATGCTATTTTTTGTTAAATCTAATTTGTTTTACTATTTACCACTCCAAAAGTCTTATCGACCATCTATAAGTACCTTATTAACAATTTTCCACTCTTGTTAATCACTTAGCTTTTGTATTACAAGGGCAATGGAAAACATCAATGTATGGCAACCATTATAATGTTTATTTTATATATAAAAACATTATATGGTTGTAATACATTGATTTTTTCCATCTACTAATTTATTAACAACAGTATATATATATATATGGAGGTATAGATCACTATTCAATAAATACAACTCAACTTAATTTTGGTTTACGAGAATATTTTATAATTTTATATTCTACACCGCAACTACACTGTAAGCCTTAAATATGGAATCAAATAGGGTTGACACGGAAGTGGGGCTTGACAATGAAGTGGCCTTGTGATCTCTAGATACATTTAATTTTTCCTATTTAATTTCATTTTCCTATAATTTCTTGCCAAATTGTTAGCAATAGAAAATCCTTCAAGTAGAGGAAGTAAATCATTTGTATTGATTACAAATTTTGATCCCTTCAAGACAATTGAACCCATGATCTCTCCCATTTCATGGGAGAGATGTTACATATAGCTCATGAAATTTTGAGCTAACCTTTATGACTAAATAACTAGGAATTATATTAAATATTTTTAAAATTTCACACCAAAGTTAAATGTTGTTTGTGAAAAAAAAACGCAAAATATACTATGTAATTTTATTATTCTAATAATTTAGAGAATTTTCCTTCCATGAATGTTGATAAAATTTTTCAAACTCCATAGTC
The DNA here is from genome assembly GCA_031772625.1 of Pinus tabuliformis. Classification (NCBI taxonomy): domain Eukaryota; kingdom Viridiplantae; phylum Streptophyta; class Pinopsida; order Pinales; family Pinaceae; genus Pinus; species Pinus tabuliformis. The sequence goes on along the minus strand of CM062810.1, from coordinate 659,243,738 downwards.
ATATCAACATTAATACTAGCCTAGATCCATATTAGCCCTGGATCTATCAAGAAATGAGAGCGATCAAATATCTCAAGGTGCAAACCACTTTTTTGAGTGCAAAACTTGAGGAAAGGTTTGCACCTCGAGAGATTTGATCCCTCTTGATGCTTGATAGATCAATGGTTAAGATGGATCTAGGCTATGTTTAGTCTTGTGCAGTTACATTAAATTTGTTGAACATCTAATTATTTCATTCATTCTAAATATGCTAAATATGTATAATATTAATTTGGTCATTTTAATTTTAAATTTTCTTAGTTACCCGGGTTTGATGAGAAGATAGAGATTATTAATAACTTGAATGATGAAATAAAAATTATGAATGTAAAGTAACAATGTAATAGTGTTGAATGATAAAAAAATGTGAATAATGTAACAATGTTGAATGATAAAAAATGTGAATAATAAGAATCTAGTCAGTTACAAATAATCTTCGTTGTGATCAATCTCAAACTATTTTCTTCCACAATTTTTACTGTCACACCTACTAGTCTTACAATCTTTTCATATTCATTATATGAAAAGGGTAGTTGAATTTGAGACCATTCAAATATTTAACTCATGTTATTGTAGTAAATGACATAACTTGTTTATCTTGCTCTCAAACAGGCCTGGAAATTGACGTCCTACAAGATGTATTTTAAGTTTCAGCACGTATTTTACGGTTGGTGAAAAATTTTGCACATCAAATCTGACGTCTAAAATATATTGGGGTCCCATCATTCTGACATTTAACTAAAAATCAAAACCGTAAAAATTTATTGTATCGGAATTTACTAATCCCCAAAATTATTTATTATAAGTGAGGTTGAGTTTACAAAAAATTGATCATGAATCTAATCATGGGTGATCCAATTGGATTTCTCTGTACCTACGGAGTCCAGACTATAGGGCAATGATAGGGCTATGGCTAGTGTGCTATATTCTTTCAAGATTTGGTTGTTGAGAATTAATGGAACATTATGGGCATTGGTCAATGGGGACTACAGGGCTATGGCCGCACAGCTAGGCAGAGTGCCATATTCTTTCAAGATATGGTTGTTAATGACATAATTTAATGACCTATTTACTAGCATTGGATTTCACTCTCTTGCGAAACAACTTTAGAATTTACCAGTTACCACTTTTGCCATCTAACCATATGTGGTTTGATGAATTATGTGTTTAGTGGTCTTACATTTTCCTCTGTGATTGCTCTTTCTTGCTAATTGGTTAAAGCAATAACATCCTTGTAATCTTTTAATTTACGCTACTGCACTGTTGAATTTGTTTTTACCGTACTGCAGTGTTAAGTGTTGAATTTGTTAGCCTCTGAATATGGCATGCTTAAAAAGTGCTAGATTGGTGGTCTCAACCTAGTGGTATCAACGTACGAGGTATGTACTCTTTATTTACTTATGTCGTTAGTTTATTGTAAAACCTGAAAAATACTTACAAGTTATGTAAAATTTGATATGGTATACAACTCTGGGGAAATTTTGAAGTAAATTAAGGCGTGATTGCTTTTGATTTTGTTTTTATCCTACTGTAGTGTTGAATTTGTTAGCCTTTGAATATGGCATGCTTTCTCGTTAAAAACTGCTAGACTGGTGGTACCAGCCTATGAGGTATGTACTCTTTATTTACTTATGCCATTAGTTTATTGTAAAACTTGAAAAATACTTACAAGTCGTGCAAAATTTAATATGGTATACAACCCCTCAGGAAATTTTGAAGTAAATTAAGGCATGGTTGCTTTTGAATTCATTTTTACCCTAAGTAAATTAAGGTGTCGTTGCTTTTGAATTTGTTAGCCTCTGAATATGACATGCTTTCTCGTTCAAAACTGCTAGATTGGTGGTATCAGCGTATGAGGTATGTACTCTCTATTTATTGTAGAACCTGAAAAATACTTACAAGTTATGTCAAATTTGATATGGTATATAGTCCCTGAGGAAATTTTGAAGTAAATTAAGGCGTGGTTGCTTTATTTACTTATGTAGTTAGTTATTGTAAAAATTGAAAATTACTTACAAGTTATATGTAAATTTTGATATGGTATACATCCCTTCACGAAATTTTGAAGTAAATTAAGGTGTGATTTCTTCCAACCAGCTTAGGGAGCCCCTAAAGAAATTTTGAAGTAAATTAAGGTGTGATTTCATCCAACCAGCTTGGGGAGCAGCTCAAACTCAGGTTGGTAGCCTGATAAACCCTCAAATTCAAGAAAAAAAAGTGTGTATTTTATTTTTTGTATTCTAATCTATTATGTGTTTTATGGTTTTATGTTATTCGATAATTTTTGGAAGTTGAGGATTTTGAGTTTTCAAAATTGCAGTGGATAAATCATAAGAGGTTTAATGTTATTTGGTAGTTTTCTGGAATGGGAAGTTGAAGATTTTGAATTTTCAAAATTGGAATAGATAAAAGGTTTTTAAGGTATTAGATTTATTTATGAATCAAAATTTCAAAAACATTTTCTTTGATTTCTCTCCAATTTTTTGCATGATGTTCTCGCAATTGTTTTAAGAAGATTTTAAGGTTGGCAACCTTGTTAAATAAGGATCTTCATAACTAAGGAGCCTGCCCAAGACTTAGTAATATATCCAAATTCATGGTATCATTAAATTTCTTTATTTTGTTTGTTGACTTCTATAATGCTAGATTTGTTTGAGTATGGTAGTGAGGTGCACAACAATAAATGACTTCTACTAAAATCTGCATGATTGATTGAAAACTAATTGTTGTGTTGTATTTCCATTTTTATTTAATTAAGTTAAAAAAATGAAAACCAAATATTTGTTTTCTATTTTTAGTGAGACATCTTATTTTTTGGATCTGGAAATTGTAATAAAACTAAATTCAAGTCTGTTAGTGAGGGGAGATTGAAAATTTTCATATATAATATAGGTATAGACTAGAATATGTGAAAAATAATGTTTCTGAGTTGAAAAATGCATATACTTATAGACCAGAATATGTTAAAAATAATGTTTCTGGGTTGACAAAAGTTTGAACATTTTGTCCTCTGTACATTGTTGCAGATGTGTTGTTAATGGTAAAACTACATAAAATATTATAGAAGAATGAAGAATGTGCATGATTACGTAAAATATTATAGAAGAATGAAAAAATGTGCGTGATTTGAATTTTCTGAGCCTTTTCAGAAGAATGAAAAAGGCCTATGATTAGAATTTTCGAGCCTTTTTAAAAGAATGAAAAAGGTTAGTGATTATATTTTCCCTTCCTTGTTTCTGAGTTTATGAGGAAAATCACTTCAATCTGGTTTGTACACGCATGAGAAGAGTTTATGAATTGAACCATTTATGAATTGAACTCTAGCCTTGATCTGTCTAAAAAAAACCCCTAAATTAATGTTCTAGCATCATTCCAGATAATCCAATTTTCAACCCAAAGATAAATTTACGAGAACGATTTGTAATTGTTCAATTCTCTTGCTTTAATGGTGAAAATTTATAGTTGAATGGTTAACTAAAAGTCCACAGTGTCCGCATTTGTTTTCAAGTTTTTTGTCGCTTGAAGATTTTCCAGATTGGGGATCACCTTTTGATATTTTAGCCATTTGGTTTTATTAGAGATGGATATATCTATGTGAAGTCTAAAAGTTTGCAATTATAAGCACAAATTTGGTAATTTGGTTTAAAGAATGTTGTATTAAGCATGAATAAATGCTAGTAGCTGTTACTTTTAGTAAATTACCATAATTTCACTATATTTTCAACATCATACAGTGTAAGATGATTAGTATTATACTCACATTGGAGGCTTGGATGACCATGCTCACATTGTGGATGTTGTACACTACTCACTAGCATCTATGTAAAAACTATATGATTCTACTTTGAATCTTTATGAACAAACATATAATTATTTCTTGATTATTACATAGAAGAGTTAAATGCGGGAAGATACAATGCTACTAGTTTAGTTTATTAGTATGAAAGGTGGTTTATTAGCATAAAACGTAAAGTTAAGGGCATGTAAAATGTAAAAACGTCATGAAATTTTCATTTGACGGGTAGAGAGAATTTGAGATTCCAATCCTGCTCTCAAATATTAATATTTGCTTTCTCCAAAGTCAATCATTGTGACTTATGGAGTGCTAAACTCCAATAATTTTCAATAATATTTGTTTTATATTACCTTGTTTTCATGCAAAATGATTAACAATGTTGAATGATGGAAAATGGGAATAATAAGAATGCAATCAATCACAAATAATTTATATTTTCAAAAAGCAAATATTTCAGGTAAGTTAACATTTTATTTAAGATGAAAATTTAAGGGTTTTATTTATTGTTGAATTACTATAATACAAAAATCAATGCACGTCATCAAGAATTATTTTGTGCTTACACTGAAATCAATGCACATTATTAATCTAATTACTTTGAAATTAATGTACATCATACATCTAGTTGCATGAAATTGGAAATCGACATGTTCATTCAAATCAATGTATTTAGTGCAAGAAATCTAATAGGATTAGAAGTCAACAAGTACAATGAAATCAATGCATCTAGTGCAAGCAATCAAATATGATTAAAAATAAGCATCTACGCTGAAATCAATGCATCTAATGCTAACCATCAAATAAGATTAGAAATCGACAACTATATTGAAATCAATGCATCTAGTGCAACCAATCAAATAGGATTAGGAATCAACAACTACACTAAAATCAATGCATATATTCTAGTAACCAAAAAATTCATGGCTTTCTAGATACAACTTCTTTTACCTTTTATAAAATTCTTACTTCCTCTTCCTCAATGGTTAGTAAAGTTCAATAATATATAATACTATATAATATCCATATTTGTCTCTATGCATGTATTTATTCTTCATTCTCTCTCCCCCTTCTATCTCTATCTATATCCCTCCCTCTCTCATTCTCTCTCTCAAATCCTCTCTCTCCCTTTTTTTCCCACCTCCCTCTGTCTCTCACCCATCATCATTCTCTCACTTTCTCTCTCCACCCTCCAACCTTATCACTATCTTCCTCCCTCTCTCCTTCTCTGCCACCCTCCTACTCTCCTCTCCTCCTCAATCTCTTTCCATCACTCCCTTGTCAATCCCTCTGTCTCTTCAACTTTCTCTCTCTATGTCTGTCATCTTCTGTTGGGATGGGGTCCCCTGGGTCAGTTTTGGGGTTAAAAACCCAAGTTTTGATGTAAATCTTGTAAAAAGATGTAAAGTCTTCGCGATTTGTGGATGCGGAGTTTGTAGGTGGTTAAGAGTCAAAAAGGGGTTTTTAACCCTTGTTTATGTAAAGTTAAGTCAATTTGGAGATCCACCCATGGTCCGCAGAGCATGGGATTGTATGTAAAAATGTATAAATAGGTGTGTCTTAGAAAGTCTAAGGAAATACATCTATGGAATCGAAAAGATGAAGTCTTAGAGAAATAGTGTGGAGAAGAAAGTCTTAGAGGCAGAAAAGGCTTTGCAGCTGAGTGCACAACGACTTAGAATAGTGTCTGGAGCTGAGTGCGTAGGGAAGTTTTGAGTCTGTAACCTTATATTGAAGATCAATAAACAAGGTCGTTGAAGAAATCCCTGAGTTTTACCTGTTTACTTCTATTATTTATGTTTGCGATATATGTTGTGATAAAATGATGTCTTTATGAAATAATGATGTATTGATGCGTGAATCTATTGGATAAGCCTTATTAAATGAATGTAATACATATTAAGTATTTACGTGAAGATCATAATATATTATGTTAATGTTATTAAGCGCTTGGTAGACTTGTGTGGATTCTGATTTGAGGCTAATGTATGGTGCGCACAAATAGATAATTCATCTAATGAGGGTCCACAAAATCCAGTCGTAGACCTACGCAGAGGTCTAGAGACCGAGTGGAGGAATTTACAGCACTGAGCCCTAAGGGCTTGTAGATCTGGGTGAAGGCAAATCTAGGGCATAAAGGGACATCACACTGATATTTGGATGTGGAAACCTGGTTCCATCATCCCCCCATAATGCTTCGGGTGAGACTTCAATCTGCACTATGTGGGCTGATGCTGAAAGGGCTAGTAGTCTAGGGTTTTGTTTGGCACAATTAATGTTGAACCTGGCTCAGGACCCCCTAAGCCAACAAATGATTTCATTGTTGGGACTGACATCTTCCTAAGGAAATGTGTGATGTCACATCACTGGAATCCAACTAAAAAGAAATCGAGAAGTGGTTGGATAGGAAGATTCACGAATTTGTGACAAAGGAAAATAGGAATCTGTGTCTGTATAAAGAACTGCGGTTGGAAAGATATTTGTACACTGAAATACAAGAAATTTTCTTCTGTACCTTCCTGATCAAGCTTTATGCGTGGATAGCTAAGTTGGAAGAGGGCCAAGGAAGGTGGAAGCTTGATGGTCCAATAGTGTGGACTCTAGAGCTAGTGTGAAGATTGGAAGCTTCTGAAGATAAGATTGTGTGTGTTGTGGGTCACTGGATTGATCACGTCATAGGAGGATTTGTGACAAAATCCGCCATTGATACCTCAGTTAGCTACAACAAAGCAGAGCAACACCTTTTCAAGGGACCACGAGGTAAGTACCTAAGATCTATGAATACCTGGATTAAGATGCTCTTGAGTGAAAAAAGAGTTATGTCATTGCCTTGATGTTTGGAACTACACGAAGTGGAGATCTCTTCAGAGATAGAGAGAAAACAGGTCCTGAATATAGCCTATTGATAGGACCTCCTTCAAGTGACAATGAAGTAGTGGTACAGGCTTCACCATGAAGTACTGTCCAGCTGATAAGCCAGGGTTTTCCGTAGATACCTCAGCCATCCACTCCACCTCCACCTCTGCCTCTACCGCATACATCTTCACCCACATCTCTGCCACCACCACCATCATTCAATATGTCGAATACAATTAAGTTGTCGGTTTTCAAAGGAATAGGGAGTGAGGATGCAGATCAATTTTGGTTTGTTGCAAATGTTGTGTGGACAACGCAACACATTAAAGATGATAGTATAAAGAAGGCGCAGTTGGTTACCACTATGCAGGGTCACGCGCTGACGTGGTACATTAAGTACTGCACCGATAACCCTTTGGCATTGTTAGCAGACACTAACGTCACTTTGAACAAAGAATTCAGTAAGCCTAAGTCTAACTTGAAGTCAGTAATTGGATTCAAGGAAATCACAATGAGGGTTCGTAAGATGCCATGGGAGTTAGATCAAAGGCTGAAATGTGTAATCCATGAAGCTAATATGTAGCTCACAGATGGTCAACACCGTGAATGGTTTATAGCCTCTCTCTTGCCTCACTTGGGGATTGCTTTGTCACAACAAAAGATAAGAACCCAAGCGAAAGCCATGGAAATCGCAATGATTAAATGAGACACCTATTCAGGATGCGACTTTGGGAATTCAACAAATTCACTCACAATTGTAGAACCCCTGCTTGGAATTGCAATGTTTGAAAAAAGAGAAGAAGGCTAGACCAGAGGTGCATGAAGAAGTTTGGTGCCTCAAATGTAAGAGTTAGGGGTATGATAAAGACCAATTCTTTGTCTTCGCTAGTTATATCACAGGAGAAGGATTGATTCCCCTGAGGTAGGAATCTCTAGCAAGATTGAGTGTGGGGATGGCACTATGGTGCACCATTTGTCAGGTGGCTAGAAAACATGTTACAAATAATTGTCATCTACTACAAAAGTTCGTTTAGACACCAAAACAATTGTTCTGCAATTTCTGCAAATCAGTAGGCCACGATGAGCACAACTATCGCAACTACGAGCTGATGATGGAGATAACGCCTATGTACCAGATGTAAACAAAAACTCTCCCTCAAGACCAGGGAGCAGGGGGAGCATGCAGAGGATATCAGGGAGAAGGACAAGGCCGAGGAGGGGAGGTCCTAGTAGAGGCCACGGTTAGGTTATTTGTTATAACTATGGGACGCCAAGATACTATGCATGGGAATGTCAGAATCTGACGCACCCATCATGCCAATACTACTGTTACTTTGACCACTCCATAGAGGAATGCCCTGTGTTGATAGCCAAGATGTAGGAAAAGAAGGCACAACCTTAGCAACTACGCAAAACTTATAGATGATGAGGGATTAACCTGGTGAAGAAGATCCAAATGTGAATATCGTGCTAAGAAGTGGTATAAAGACTGGAGATGACAAGGTAAAATAGCTTGAAAAGGATAAATGGGTGTGTAAGGCCCCAGAAAAGGAGGTGGGTTTTGATTTGGAGTGCGCAAAGGAAACATTTATGGAAGCCAAGAAAAGCTTCACTGAGGCATCTACATCAAGAAGTCAGAACAAAGTATCAAAGACTAGCTCACCTATAGAGGTTAATCCCTCTATACTTACCACATTCTTGGAAACCTACATAAAGCTTCTGCACAATAGCAAGGCTGTGAAAGGCCTGCAGGATTTGATCAACAAGTGTGCTAGCAAGGATAATGGACTAGATGGACACTGTGTGGTTAGGAAAATTGGCAAACGTAAGGCAAGAATAGGGCACAAGATGAGGCTCACTGCGCAGATAGGAGATTATGAGATGGACCAGGTCATTCTGGATCTAGGATCTGACGCGAACATTTTACCTAAACAAACATGGGAAAGAATGGGGAGACATGCATTGCAGTGGTCTCCGATCCAACTTAGAATGGAAAACAAGCAGAAGGTCATCCCTATGGGGCAGTTGCATGGAGTAACAGTGGATATCGAGGGTGCAAGGGCACTGGCCAATTTTGAAGTGATAGAAATCATTGATGGTAGTAACTGATACCCCACACTCCTCGGAATTGATTGGGCCATTGACATGAATGGGGTGATCAACTTGAAGAAGTGGACCATGTCATTTGAAAGGAAATCACTTCGGGTTGTAGTACTACTGGACCTTGCAAAAGGACCGCCCTATACTGAACCAGTCCACGACTACACAGAAACTGGTGATGACCTAGATCAAATCTACAAAATCACCACATGAGATCAAGACTAGATTAATCCAACAGTTGATGGACGGATTGCATGGGAACAGGAAATCTCCTGTACCTTAGATTCAGATGAAGAGTTGGAGCAATGGAAGAATAGGCTACATGAAGTATCTACGCTGCACTGCAACATGATGACTAAATCATTGCATTGTGTATCATCGAAGGTAATAAAGTTACCATATTACGATGGTTTAACTAACATAGATAAGTTTTTGGATGTCGTTGAAAGAGAAGTCCTTGAGGATCATCGCTTCCAAGCACTAGATTTCACATTGCGTGCTACACTCGCACAACGGTGGGGTATGCACAAAGATAGCTTTGATGAATGGCATGAGTATCGAAGGATGATGAGGTTACGATTTGGTTGTCCTAAGGTTCGGCTGACTGAGAAATATGATGGGAAAAATGACACGTGTGATCATTTAGCGAAGTGGTCTAAATCTTATGGAACAAAGCCACAACTAAAGTGGGTGCACTTATTCTGTCATACTTTAGAAACCATTCCTACGAGCTGATATTTAGAAATAGAGCACTGCCATGGCACTGCAGAGTGGGACATACTAAGGGCGGGATTCTTAACGACCTTCCATTTCTAAAATGGGTTTGATTGCATTGATGAAGCTCTGTAGGTGGTTAAGGTAGTGATCTTTAGAATTCCACAAGATCCTTTAGAGTTGGTTCACCATATTGGAGCACCCAGCTGCGCCATGTGCTGGAATTTCATAATGTGGCCTCTGAGGGGGAGGATGAAGATCCAATAAATATCAATATTCCTGAGGTAGAAGGCCATCGCGAAGTTGAAGGTCTGCATATAGAAAACCCAGACATCACCGTGCCAGTAAAAACCAAGAAAGTAAACATTGAAACTGAAGAAGAGCTAATGTTTGCTAAGATTGGGACTATTGGGATGATGCCACAGTGGACAAAGTTACTGAGTTACTCCGCGAGTACCAGGATCTTTTTCCTACAAAATTTTCAGACCTGAAGGGCATCATAAGTGACTTGGGTGTGATGAAAATCACTTTGAAACTGGATGCGAAGCCTATTAAGAAGAGGCCATATCTCCTTAATCCAAAATACAAGGAAAAGGTCTGCTTGGAGTTGGATAAGATGCTGGAAGTAGGCATAAATGAACATGTGGAAGAATTTGATTGGGTGAGCCTAATGGTGGTTCAAGAAAAGAAACAAAAGGGAGAAATAAGGATTTGTGTATATCTAAGGAAACTTAACAATGTCTGCATCCATGATCCTTTCCTAACACCAGTCACTGATGAGGTATTGGTCAATGTTGAAGGGAAAGAGGCCTAGTCATTCACTGATGGGTAGGAGGCCAAGAAGAATTACTGAACAATAGAGTGCGAAGGGTTGGCTATGGTGTATGTGCTTCAAAAATTCAGGCACTATCTATTGGAAAACATTCCAAGATGTACGCAGACCATTCTAACTTGAAATACCTAGTCAATAAGCTTGTGTTGAGGGGGAAAATATGCAGATGGTTGTTGCTATTTCAAGAATATGACTTTGAGGTCACTGTGAAGCCAGGGAGATTGAATGCTGGACCGGACCATCTGTCACGAATTGAATCAGGGTAGGACCTACTAATCTTTAGGAAGGGTTTCCTGATGCGTAGCTCTTCATGGTGCAGATAGAGCATAATAATTTTGCAAACTTCATCCACCTTTTGATAGCAAGAACAACTCCAAAAGGATACACCAGTCAACAAAAGAAGGAATTGGTGGTGTGTGCCATAAATTTTTCGGTGATCAATGGACATTTGTATAAGTTGGGTGCTAACAATATCTTGCGAAGGTATGCACCTGATTATGAGATAAATAACATCCTCGCGAAAACTCATGGAGGGGCTGCGGGAGGACATTATGCCAGAAAAACAACAACATAGAAGATCTTGTGCGCATGTTTGTGGTGGCCTATGTTCCATAAATATTCTAAAACATATTGTAGGGCATGCGAGGCATGTCAAAGGAGGGGCAGGCCATCATGGAGGGACGAGTTGCCATTAGATCCTCAAATATTCTTACTATCATTTAAAAAATGGGCAATCAATTTCATTGGGCCAATTCATCCCCCACGAAAGAAGGCTGGTGCGCACTATATCATCATCGCAATGGAGTATCTAACCAGATGGGCAGAGACACATCCTATGAAGGATTGTATAGGAGCTACAACAACCAAATTCTTTTTCAAGTATGTGTTAACTAGATTTGGTTTCCAAAAAATATTGATGAGTGATCGGACTTCCTCAATGAAACAATCAGTGTGTTGACTGACAAGTTCCAAGTTTATCATCAGAAGAGCACGTTGTATCATCCTCAGGATAATGGAACAGTTGAATCCTTTAATAAGATCTTGGAGAATGCAGTAATGAAGATTTGCAATGCACAACGAAATGATTGGGATGTGCATGTACCTATAGTGTTGTGGGCATACACGACTACTTGCAAAAATTTGACCGGACAGACACCATTTCGACTGGTCTATGGCATAGAAGTTGTGATGCCTATGGAATACATTGTGCCTAGTCTATGCATAACATCATTCATGGGGATGGAATATCACGAAGCCTTTGAAGAATAGCTCGTGCAGCTCATGGACCTTGAAGAAGATAGATTCTTTACTGGATTCCATCAAGAAGTACAGAAGGCACGTGAAAAGGCCTGGCATGATCAACATATCAATTTGCGCTCGCTCAAGGTAAATTATTTGGTGTTATTGTATGATAGCAAGTTCAATAAGTTTCTAGGGAAATGTTAGATGTACTGGCTTAGGCCATATGTTATCAAATAGATTACAGATGGAGGCACAATTTAGCTCACAAAGATGAATGGAGAACCTTTTCCGAGAAGGGTGAATGGCAGCTGATTGAAGCCATAAAAAACATAATCAATGACTATATGAAGGTAGAATAGTCTTAGTGCCCCAGGAAGTTGTAACGGAGCATGAGAGTATAAACTACACTACCAAGGTTGAAGGACTACGCGGTAGATTGGCTACATAGAAACTGGTTACAGTATAAGATGCGACGCGAAGGTAGCTACGCCATGGGGAGAGGTATCATGCAACACAACAGGAAAATGATCGTTGACGTCACTAGTCATGATTTTACAGCTAGAAAATGGGTACGAAGAGTGGGCTGGCAGCATTTAAGGCTAAAATATTGGAAGATCTACTGACAATATAGCATTGATGATCACATTTTGGAGGGAATGGTCAGAATTGAATCCAAAAACCTTGATAAATTACATGTGTTGATTCAAACATGAACATTTTTCACACATGGAACTCCCTCTGAAATTCATTGTCTCTTGATGAGCTGAGCCTTTTGGAAAGAGTTCTATGTCTGCACACTCGTGTCTATTAAGGCTCGTGAACTGTTTATGGAGAAGATGATTATGGACATAGTAGTATCTAATGCCTTGAGGCCTAAAATATCTAATGATGAAGCCACGCCTGCAATTCTCATGACGCCAAAGTCAACAAAGATGACTCAATTCATGGCCGAAGAAAAACTGAAGAACTCGGTACAGACACGTGCTTCCTCGAGGGGTCACACAACGACTCCAACCCAGAAAAAAGACAAACAGTCAGCAAAAGGCAAAGAAAAAATTGTTGACATGGACACAAAAGGCAACCGGGGGTCTGAAGACGTTAGTGCTAAAGGAGCGGAACCCATCACAAAGCTTCCTCAGTATGTCCCTCAAGGGAAGGTTAAGTCCAAGATTTCAAAAAGACTCAGATTCCAACAAATTCCTCATTTCCACACCCCTGCTACCCAAGAAGGTGTCATTTGAAGGTGCGTGGTTTGCCTGCATCCTGCTACTAAAGATGGAGGATTGGGACCTAGCGGATCTCACTAAATTCCCACACTTATGAACGAATAAGTTCACGAAGCGTGTAGTCTATGAAGACACGAGTGTGACAGCACTAAAAACAGAGAAATCGTCCCACGACGTTGAGCAATCTGGGTTGCTTAACCTTCTTTGGGTGCCACACTACCACTGTACCCCAATTAACACAACGTGTATACCCAACTGCTCACGATGGTACATGATGGGTGTTTATGGATAGGAAGGCCTATCCCCATCACTAATATGTTGATTCACAGGCTTATGTACTTGCAACACGATGGGTTCAATATGGCCAAGGCATTTGGCAAATAAATAGGGGAAAGGGAATAGGCTAAGCACATGAAAAGCACTTATAAGCTGGTGAAGAAGGCATGAGGATACTCCATCCTGTCCATTCCTGACCCTGCAGTTTGGTTGACTACGAAAATATTGGCAAGCAAGCACGGTCGAAGTTCCAACGCCTATCATTTCTCTAGTAGCCCAATGTGTGGAAGATGTCTTATTCAATTGGTCCAGATATCTTTGCCAAGAGTTCCTTGTGATTTGCCATGAAGTACAGGATGAGACCAAGTTGTTCCATTACGCTTGCCTGCTGTTATCTATTGTTATGGTTGCATGGGACTTGCCAAAGGATAACTAGTTTCCTCCGTTGGAAAAAGGGTTGCTGGAGGTAGCACAGTTCGCCTCCCTATGGACTGTGAACAACCTTGCACGTGTCATGAAGACAAAAAATTCATGGGTCTTGATGGAAGCAAGTCTCTGCATGGTCGTCAACCAGTGCACAAGGTTGTCCCCAACCTTATACATGCATATCTCCACCTATCCCACATTTAAAGCTGAATTTTGTAGAGTTTATATCCAGGCCCAGAGGGATCCCGCACACAAATGGTATGATGTACCCTATTTGGTATCGGATTCCGATGTGGAGGAAGTAGTGTCACGCTGGCCGGCCAAGTGGCATGCCCCTTCTGATTTGGTTGTTAGGCCAAGCACCATTGCAGACAGTGCGACCATGAGGAAATGAAAGGACGTAACCAAGAAGGCCGCACAGAACTTGGCTGCACAAAAAGAGAAATATGTTGCAGAAAAAGCGCAGGTCAAGGAGGAACATGCTGCCAAGGAAAAGGTCGAGCACAAGTAACACAAGGCCCACAAAGGTGGCAAGTCACCTCCAATAGCAACAGCGATGGAAACGAGCCAAGGCGATGAGATAGGGCAGCGCACCCCTCCGAGAAGAAAAAGTGAGATTTGGAATAGTAAGGAGGCTCTAGGAAGAAGCAGAAGGCACATAAAATGCAGGCTGACCCTCCGATGAACATAAAGCGACCTAGACATAATAGTTGATAAAGTCAGAGACATCACCACAAAGATACTGCACAATTGGAGTAGCAGTACATACAAACTTTTGGGGGAGTCCAGAAGCACCTTTGCGGGTTGTGCCTTCAGGCAACTAAGATCCAGGGAGAGGCCAGTAAAATGAGTGGCGCAGAAAGTAGCCCAGCACAAGAACAAACTACCAGTAAGGAGTTAGTTCTCTTGCCAAAAATGGATTTGTGAGTTGTTCCCTTGCCTACAGGGTCAATCTGTGTTGAAACTGAGGAACAATGTGCTCAACTAGATATCATATCGAAAATGGGCCTAAAACTTTGACGCAATCAAACTAGAGACACTAAATGAATTACTACATGTAATTGCAGGAGAGCTTCACCTTTGGGAACAATGCGCCATTAGTGGTGTTAGCGAAACCTAAGTGAATAACTAGCAATTGTTTGTTGAGAAGACTGAGGCTTTGGAAGAAAAGGCGGTGCTTCAGTGACACAACTCACGACTGGAGTCTGCGGTCGTGGAGGCATGTCGAACCATACCTGTGCTCCATATTCCAGAGGATGCACAACCAGAGATAAAGGTTAGAAAATTGGTTGCTGGTGCGCACGAGGCATAGGCTGAGGTTAGTCGAGTTCAATTTGAACTCAACATGAAGATAACTAAGTTGCAATTGGAGGTGCAGCCATTGAATATAATGTAGGTCTAGGAGCAGCGCGGAGCTGTGATCAAGGAAGGACTGGCTACTCTGAATGTCACCATTGCAGAGTGTACATCATTATTCGAGCAGGCAATGGAACTGGTAACTACCCTACAAAAGACCCAAACCGGCAGAAGCTAAACACAGAAGCTAGGGAGTTGTAGACGAAGTACGAGTAAGTCAGCACAATGGTGTGTTCTATTGCTCCAACATAGTGCCTAGCCAAGTTGTAGGAAGGGAAGAAATTCCTCGCACAGGTTGAGGAAGCACAGAAGAAGGTGGCCTTGCTTAAGGCCAAATTGGAACCCTGGTTAGACGAAGCCTACCAGGTCGCAAACAGCATTTAGGAAAAGCTGACGGGCTTGTAGCAAGCACAATAAAATATCAATCTAGATGTGGAAGGACCAACTATAAGACAACTCGTCTAGGAGGCTAAGCAGGGAACTCCGCAGAGTGTTGTCGAGGTTGCAGTAGTACAATCGGAGCTGGGTGATCTTCGCAGCAGGATTGGCATGCAAGCTAAGTGACTCGAGAGAGAGTCATGACCTTCGTGTTGCGGGCCTATTGGGATGGGGTCCCTTTAGTCAGTTTTGGGGTTAAAAACTTAAGTCTTGATGTAAATCTTGTAAACAGATATAAAGTTCCCATGATTTATGGATGTGGAGCGCGTAGGTGGTTAGGAGTCAAAAAGGGGTTTTTAACCGTCGTTTATGTAATTTAAGTCAATTTGGCAATCCACCCATGGTCCATAAACCATGGGATTGTATGTAAAAGTGTAGAAATAGGTGTTTCTTAGAATGTCTAAGGAAAGACATCTATGGGGACGAAAACATGAAGTCTTAGAGAAACAGTGCAGACAAAAAAGTCTCAGAGGAGGAAAAGGCTCTGCAGTTGAGTGCGTAGAGGCCTAAAATAGTGTTCGCAGCTAAGTGCATAGACCCCTGCAGTTGAGTGCACAGGGTGGTCTCATGTCTATAACCTTATACTGAAGATCAATAAAGAAGATCGTTGAAGAAGTTCCTAAGTTTTACCTGTTTACTTTTGTTATTTATGTTTGCGATATATGTTGTAATAAAATGATGTCTTTATGAAATAATGATGTATTGATGCTCGAATCTATTGGATAAGCCTTATTAACTGAACGTAATACATGTTAAGTATTTACGTGAAGATCATAATATATTCTATTACATTTATTAAGCACTTGGGTAGACCTGTGTGGATTCTGATCCGAGGCTAATTTATGGTGTGCGTAAATAGGTAATTTGTTTGTTGAGGGTCCACAAAAGCTAGTAGTAGACTTATGCGGAGGTCTAGAGGCCAGGTGGAGGAAGTTATAGCACCAAACCCTAAGGACTTGTAGATCTATGCGAAGGAAAATCTAGGGACTAAAGGGACATCACACTGATCTCTGGATGCAGAAACTTGGTTCCAACATCTCCCCGTACTACTTCGGGTGAGACTTTAGTGTGCACTACACAGGTTGATGCCGAAAGAGCCAATAGTGTAAGGTTTTGCTTGAAACAATTAACGTTAAACTTGGATCAAGACCCCCTAAGCCAACATCTTCATTCTGTCTCTCTCCACTTCTAACCATTTGCATTTTCTTTAAATACAAGATTCTAAAATATTAATTTACATGAATAAACATATCTTTAACATATCTCTAGTATGTAATCCAATAAATACGTACATATAAATTTTAATATTCTAATATTATATTTAAATGAATTAAATACAAAATCTTGTAATCTTCATAAAGTTGAGCCTTATTTCATTTATTCATTTTCATTTCAAAATTTATTAAATTGTAAACTTAAAAAAATGATATAAAATTGTATAAGAATATCTCTAATAATATTCATATATAACTTTAATGGTTATCATTCTCCTTAAATACAAAAATTCTGGAATATTAAAAAGTCTAATGACATTTTCTATTAAATTTAGATATGAATACTTATAATTCTAATATTTTTGTTATTCTTATTTTTAAATATAAAAATATGAAATAATCTCTTTTTAATTAATATATATATATATATAATTCTAACTTTGAGTCTACCTTCTGTCATATCCAATGAATCCATACATATGAATTCTAATATTTTAATATTGTATTTAAATGAATTTAATACAAAATTTTGGAATATGCATGAAGTTGAGCCTCATTTCTTTTATTGAGATCAATTGAGATCAAAATTGTCACTAAAGATGCTAGTAGAATACTAAGAATTGATTCATCGTGTCTGATTTGCCACCAACTTTTGTCTAAAAGTTATGATGATTTCTTACTCAATTAGAAAAAAAACCACTTAAAACTTTAAATCTAGGTAGTTAAAGATTTCATCGAAGTTTGGAAGTTGATACGCTCATGACAGCCTCATGAAAGAAGTTGACCGAAATCCTAATCATGATTGGATGCAGATAAGTTCCCTCTTTTTTAACTTTTTAATTCTTTTCCTAAATCCCAATGAGGATTAGATGAATATAAGTTTCCTCTTTTTTAACTTTTTAATTCTCGTAATAAAAAGGCTGCTGATTTTTAAGATCTACGAAGTTACAAACCCTATATATGTATATTACTTCATCTAAAAAAGCATGAAATAAATGTGAAATAAATGTCGAGTGATGTAAGTTAATTTTTCATCATTGTTTACTCTACAGTGGTCTTCGAAAAATGTTGATTTTCTATTAAAAAAAAAAAAATTGAAATAGGGAGTTTTTTTCACTGTAGTTGTCTTTGAAATTGTTACGCAGCCAATAAAACTCTTGAAAATCAGTAAATAGAGCCTTTCTTGAATAGATTTAAAATATGAAGTGTGAGAACAAAGTTGGTTTCCCTAGATTGGAGATCAAATTTTAAAATTATTGGATTTGATAATAAACTAAGAGATAAGAGATCTGCTAGTTGAGTAGAGGCTCATTAGAAAACCCATTGTGAAGGCCATTTGTAAGTATGTCTATCCTCAACTTGGAAATGACGTGGTGAATAGAAAACATAGATTTTAACACAGCCGAATACTTTTATTAATTCAAAAATCTAGTGTGAAGGCGATCTGTAAGTATGTCCATCCTCAACTTGGAAATGACCTGGTAAATAGAAAACATAGATTTTAACACAACAGAATGTTTTTATTAATTTAGGCCCAAGCTATTTGTAAGTATGTCCATCCTCAAGTTGGAAATAACATGGTAAATAGAAAACATAGATTTTAACACAGCGGAATACTTTTATTAATTCAAGCCTAAGCCTACTCACACTTTCTCACTGCAAATACACCACAATGTGTCCCATTATATAGCTATGGGATCACTAGATTCAATGGACATCACAATATGGGAGATACACACTCTAACTCTTACAACTCAGTTACATTGGAAAACAATTAGTTCTAGAACAACCCCTCGTAACTCACATAGATTTAAATCATTTCCTGACAACTAAAATAACAACTCAACAAACTTATGAGATTTCCAGACTCTTCCATTTCTACATTATTCTAAGATCCCCCTTAATGGATAAATGGATTTGCTACAATACGTAACAAGGCATGTTGGTCTAAGTCTCAGTAGCCTTACAAATATGACTAAAATATTTCATTGTGATTTTCTTTGTTGTTAAATGATAATAATACTTCTTCCTTAATGTATTCCTCTTTAATTGCATGATATGATTGTGCAGTAGTACTTCATCAGATTCTTGTGGTTTGAATTTTTCTTCAATGCTTTCAAATGCATAAGTAGTCAATTGTGTTTTATCATTACATTCTTCAATATATGCATATATAGAGGTTGTGGTTTGTCATTACCTTCATTTATACCTTGTTCGGTGGATTGTTGCCACATTAGCCTATAATAATGCTTATTTTTTTCAAAACTCCACTGCATCAAAATCTCATTGAATTCTTTAGATATATCAACTGTTGTTTGAATTTCCATGTCACCTGCATCATTCATGGACTCTTCATTCTGTTCTTCACCATGCCATATTCTTCTTTCATACATACATAAATATGTTCAAAAGATTTCTCAAGCCATCCTTCAATTAGCTTTATCTTTTCATCATAATCAAGCTTATTACAATTTCCTAGTCATGTTCTTCCGCTTCTGATATTGTAATAAAGTTCTCATCAACCACTTGATCATCAAAAACAAACAAAAATTTATAAATCAACTTCTTTTCTGATAACCTGCAAGTTATTTTCATAAAAAAATATCCATTATCAAATATTATTGCAAATTTCTCTTTCTTCAATTCATCAGTTGTTGCTGAGTCATCCACAACTTTTTATGTGCAATCTCTGCACCTAGATGTAGATTTGTTACAAAATATTCACCTTCATATTAATGAGTTTTCTCATTGTACTTTGTTTCAAGAATGTATCAAAATATGTTTTCATTGTTTACTTCACCATATTCATGCAAAATACTATACAAGATGTTATCATCAGCATTGACATAATGAGAAGCAATGTTACTATATTTCTACTCTTATCTTGGGGATTTATAGAAGTTTCTTGAACAAATTCCCATAAATCCACTGAACCAATAAGTCCTAACATTAATCATTGATCTAGTCTAGTTCTACATTCTAATTCTCAAATATGGGTTTTTCCACTGGAAACATTCCATATTTTTCTGTAGTTTCTGCTCTTTGTTTCGATTCTTTATCCTTAAATATTTTAGTTCTATTGACACTGCTTAATTCTCCTTGATTTGACCCATCACTGAAATGCATGCTCCTTTTTATTTTTACAATTTATTTCCCCACAATCAACCACCAATTTATAGACAACTCAAAAATCAATTTTTTCCTTCACATAACCTGCTATTGCAAATCTACACTTTTACACCACACTTACAATTATTTCGTTAGACTGCTCTTTCTTTTCTTTTAGTTAAAAAACGCTAAATATCCAAACCCCTTTTTCTGGAAAAAAGATATATCTGATAACAAATACTTTTTACCATATATTTTTGCGGCATCATAAAAAAAAGCTTGTACCAAAAAACTCTATCTTTTTAAGAAGTCTCGATACATGAAATCATTTTTTTTTAAATACCTTTTAAAAACAATATAATAATATTGTTGTATTCTAATTTAATTGAGATATTCCAGAGAGGATCAAGAAAATAACAAGGCTTTTAAAGCAAGACCTTGTGTTTGGAAAACTCCACGTGACCTTCCAAACAAAATAGTGATGTCATCACACGTTTCAAGTCTCGACTTTAATAGTTGTTCCGCGGTCAGAGCTCTCTCAACCGCGTTTGGATAACTTAGCATATCAACTTCTTTCTATTGCTCTCAGCGCTCTCATTTGATCTACTCCCAGAACTTTGACAACAACCACGGAAATAAAAAATAAAACAAGGACCAATTATCACAAAGAACCACCCAACACAACAACAGATCCACACGACTCTATCACTCAACATGGCAACATGCCTTCAACACTCCTTTGCATCGTATCCCAAGTAGAAACAAATACTACAACATCTAGGCCCGACAGTTTCACAGTGAGGTAAGTCTCCACATTCTAAACTTAGGTGTCCAAGAGATTCAACTCTCCTCAAAGTGGAGCCTTAGCTTAGCAAAATGTACCAGGCAATCAAAAAAGAATTATCACACAGATATCATATGAACAGAAAAACCACACCTTTAGTTTACCCTCACCAGCCACCAAGGCAGAACCGCGTCAATTGGTAATTTCTTTGATAGTCTACATAGGTAATTTCACCGACGGCTTCAAGACCCAATGGTTTTATGCCCAACAATATTAGATCGGTGGTTGATACACCAATTCCAACCACTCCAGCCACATTCGAACGAACAACTCTGATACCAAAATAGAAAACATAAAGTTTGACACATCAGGTTATTTTTATTAATTTGGGTCTAACCAGGTTCATACTTACTCATTGCAAATATATCACAATGTGTCCCATTATATAACTATGGAATCACTAGACTTTATGGACATAACAACATGGAAGATACATACTACTCAGCTAAGTTACATTGGAAAACAATTACTTCTAGAACAACGCCTGAGTAACTCACAAAGATCTAGATCATTTCCTGACAACTAAGAAAACAACTCAACAAACCTATCACATTTCCAGAATCTTTCATTTCTACATTATTATAACATCCCCTTAATGGATAAATGGATTTTCTACAATACATAATAATGCATGTTGGTCTAAGTCTCATCTAGGCTTACAAATATGACTCAAATATTTCATTTTTACTTACTTTGATGTTAAATGATAATAACACTTCTTCCTAAATTTTTTCCTCTTTCACTGCATGACATGATTGGGTTGTGGAAGTACTTCATCAGATTCTTGTGGCTTTAATTTGTCCTCAATGCTTTCAAATTCATAAGTATCATATTGTGTTTTATCATTACATTCTTCAATATCTGCATAAGTGGGCGGTTGTGCTTTGTCATTACCTTCATTTATACCTTGTTCCGTGGATTTTTGCCACATTAGACTATAATAATGCCTAATTTCTTCAAATCTCCACTGCATCAAAATACCATGAACCTCTTGAGATATATCAATTGTTGTTTCAATGTCCATGTCACAATTGTTGTTTCACTGTCCACGCCACTTACATCATTCATGGGCTCTTTATTCTGTTTAGTTTCAATGTTCTTCACCATGCCAGATTCTTCTTTCAAACCTACATAAATATGTTCAAAAGGTTTTTCAAACCATACTTCAATTAGCTTTATTTTTGCATCATAATGAAGGTTGACATCTTCAAACTTGTTTGTTCCTTCATCATGTTCTTCTGCTTCTGCTATTATAATAAATTTCTCATCAACCACTTGATCATCAAAAGAAAACAAAAATTTATCAATCATATTCTTTTCTGTGATAACCTGCAATTTATTTTCATAACACAAATATCCTTTATCAAATTTTATTGCAAATTCCTCTTTCTTCGATTCAGTTGTTTTTAAGTCATCCACAACGTTTTCCTCTATAATCTCTACACCTAGTTGTAGATCTGTTGCTAAAGATTCAATTAAAACAGAAAACTCACAAACTTTTTATTGATCTATTTGTTCAATTACATCACAATTATATAGGAATAACACCTAACCACTCATAACTAATTCTGTTCAACCACCTACAACTAATTCAGTTCAATCACTCATAACTAAATCTATTTCTGCATTATTCTCACATCCTCCCTTAATGGAGAAATGGATTTTCTACCATACCTAACTGACTTCTAGAACTTGTACATTGAACATCTGCTGTATTCTCTAGATTGATCTAGCTACTGCATTAACAGAGGGTAGTTGGAATTAATACCTTTCTACCACTCCCCCTTAATTCCAACTATATAACAAATATATACTATAGCACGATATACAAGAAACTATATTCTTAATCATGACGACTTAAACTTTAACTTGCCTGCTGGTCTAAGTCTCAGCTAGGCTTACAACAAAACATTTCATTTTTGCCTTCTTATTAAAAGGTCCATGCTTGTTCCTTTTCCATTGCTGGTGCAGTTTCATCTTCACCTTTTTGGGTTTCCTTATGAAATTCCTTTGCTCCTTGCTTACATACTTAACGTCAACAACCTCTTTTGGATTGAGAGGCAATGCAAGATCTCGAACGAGGTAAGTTAATTCATGTTCTCCCCACTTTCCATGAGGAACCAACGAAGGATTCACCAAAATGCAGTCATCTTTGAACATGAGCGGCCTTCGAAGAACATCCATGGTAGTATCCTCCAAAGTAGCAATCATCTTGAAAGTAGATCCAATAAAACTTCTAACAACCGGGCAAGTTTTAATCTCAGTGATTTCTTCAACAGCGTGATCCTCAACAACATGAGTGATTTCTTCAGGGACATGATCTTCAACAACATGAAACTCTTTGTCAATGGACTCAAAAACATTGCTAATCCCAAATGGGTTCATGAGAAAATGATCATTAAAAAGATCATTGTCTAAAATAATAGACATATCAGTTAGCTTTATCACACTTCAAACAAAACGCCTTTTCTACTGCCTCTCTCTGCTCTCCTTGGCCCTCCGGGCTCCTTCAATTAGACCAGCTGTCACAAACGGTGCTCACTACCAGCACTCTCTTGAACAAGACCCACTTACACGATTTTTGCAACAAAACAAAGAAAACCGGGCCGACTGAAAAAGAAAATGACCACGGTAAGCTTGCAAAAAAAAAACACCAGCAAACGATTCTCGACAGTCTCTCGACAGTCTTCGACAGCACCAGCCAACGTTCTGGACAGGGACTCCACGCAGCACTCCACGCAATGCAGCACTCCACGCAATGGTTCTTCAGTTTAAAAACCTCGACCCACTCACAACGTTCGATTCAAAAGAAATTTCCTGTCTCGCTACAGTTCTGAACAGCGCCAACGATGGTCTTGCTTCTCGACGGACGGAAACTATAAAAAAGACACACAGGTTTCAAGAAAATCAAAGAAACTCCAGCAAATGGTTCTTGACAGCCGGATCAAAGAAACACCAGCACTGTCTCGTTCTCGACAGCACACCACTGCTCACACCACTGCGGCACTGCACCGGCCTCCTCGTCGATCATACCAAGGGTCTTCACCTCTACACCGCTGACGCAACAACCTCTGCTATCAAGAAGCTTGAAGTACCAAATTACCCGAAAGGCAAGAAACACCATAAAAGTTTTATCTACGATAATGCTTAAAACAGAAGTTAATCACATTCGCCGCTGACAACTGGACTGGTTACAAAATAATAGCGAGAAAATAGTAAGAAAGACAGTCTTTAACAACAATACAGTCTTTAACAACAATAGCAGAGCCCTCAAACCACAGATCGCTGCACGCCTCCACGGCAGTCCCGACCAGGCAGCAACACGTGCTCTGTTGCAGACAGCAGCTATGCCTCCTCAACGCGGCCTCTACGGCAGTTTCGAATCAAGCGATTCTTCTCTGCCTCCTTCTCAATCGACAGTCTCGGTCTGTGCGAATCCACGCTCACCACACCAAGCAATAGCAATCTCCTCCACCTTCGAACTGCTTCACGGCTTTGACTCCAAACCGGACGCCTCTCTGAACAACGAAAATAACTCAGTTATCTTTATCACATAAAACTCTCACAGTCAAATTTCTCACTTGATATCTAGAGTCTCACTCACACACACAGCTTCGCAGGTGGCACAAACAAGTTCACTCTTCAACAGCAGATCCGGCCTCACGCAAATACCACTCGGCCATCCCACTCGGCCTTCCTCACCTGCGCTCTCACCCAAGCTCAGACCCTGAGCTCCGATACCAAATTAAAACAGAAAACTCACAAACTTTTTATTGATCTATTTGTTCAATTACATCACAGTTATATAGGAATAACACCTAACCACTCATAACTAATTCTGTTCAACCACCTACAACTAATTCAGTTCAATCACTCATAACTAAATCTATTTCTGCATTATTCTCACAGATTCACCTTCATCTTGATCAGATTCCCCGTTTTACTTTGTTTCAAGAATGTCCCAAATTTTTTTTGCATTGTTCACTTCACCATATTCATGCAAAATACTAGACAATATGTTATCATCCAGTGCTAATATAATTAGAGGCAATGTTACTGCATCTCTACTCTTATCTTGGGGATTTATAGAAGTTTCTTGAACAACTTCTCATAAATCAAATGTCCAAAACTTAAAATTTTTATTGAGAAAGATGGAAAAACTAATATTAACCATTTCAATATTTCACTCGTTTCTTCAAGTTCTTCATTGATTTGGTCTAGTTATACATTCCCATCCTGAAATATAGGTTTTTCCACTAGAAATATTCCATATTTTTCTATAGATTATGCTCTTTGATTCTTTATCCTCAGTTCTTTTAGCTCTCTCTCGAACTGCTTAATTCTCCTTAGTTCTTTTAGCTCTCTCTCGAACTGCTTAATTCTGCTTAATTCTCCTTTCCTGACCCATAGATGATATACATGCTCTTCTATTTTATTTTACAATTTCTTTGGCCACAATCAACTAACAATTCATCGACAACTCACCAATCAATTCTTTCCTCCACATAGAATGTTTTTTTTTTTACAATTGTTTTGCTCACAATCAGTGACCAATTCATAAACAACTCAGCGATCAATTATTTCCTCACATAACATGCTCTTGCAAATCTACACTTACATTACTTTCATTGAACTACTATTTCATTTCTTTTAATTAAGAAACACCAAATATCCAAACTTTTTTTGAAAAAATATATTTTTATGGCATAATAAGAAAGCTTGTACCAAAATACTCCTTAACTTTTTAAGAAGTTGCCATATATAGAATCTTCCTTTTAAAAATATCTTTTAAAAACAATATAATAATATTCCTGTTTTCTAATTTAATTGAAATATTCCAAGGAGGATCAAGAAAATAATAGTGTTTTAAAGCAAGACCTTGTGTTTGAAAGACTCCACGTAACCTTCCGAAAATAAAGAGTGGCCTCATCACACGTTTCAAGCCTCCACTTTAACATTTTTTCAGAGCTCTCTCAATTGTGCTTGGGCAGCTAGGCATATCAACTTCTTTCTATTGCTCTCAGCGCTGCCGTTTGATTTGCTCCAAGAACTTTGACGGCAACCAGGGAAATAAAAAATAAAACAAGGACCAATTATCACAAAGAACCACCCAACACAACAACAGATCCACACGACTCTATCACTCAGCACGACAACACGCCTTCAACTCTCCTCCGCATCAGATCTCAGATTGAAACAAATATAACAACAGGTAGACCCGACAGTTTCACACTGAGGAAAGTCTCCACATTAAACTTCTGTGTCCAAGACATTCAACTCTCTTCAAAGTGGAGCCTTAGCTTAGCAAAATGTACCAGGCTATCAAAAACTTTATCACGCAGATCTCATATGAACAGAAAAACCACACCTTTGGTTTGCCCTCACCATCCACCAAGGCAGAACTGCGTCAATAGGTAATTTCACCGACGGCTTCAAGACCCGGCAGTTTTACGCCAAACAATATTAGATGGGCGGTTTATGCACCACTCGAACCACTCCAGCCACATTAAAACAGACAACTATGATATCAAAATAGAAAACACAGAGTTTAATAATACTTTTATTAATTCAGGCCTAACCTGCGTCACTTGCTCAATGCAAATACATCATAATGTGTCTCATTTTATAATTATGGGATTGCTAAACTCAGACACTACAATTTAGTTACCTTGGAAAACAGTTACTTTTTGAACGTGGCTTCCTGACTCACATCGATTTAAATCATTTTTGGACAACTAAAAATATAACTCAACAAACTTATAGCATTTCTATTTTTGGACAACTAAGAATATAGGTTAACAAACCTATCACATTTCCACACTTTTCTATTTCTACATTATTGTTAACCTATCACATTTCCACACTTTTCTATTTCTACATTATTTTAACTATCGTGTTAAAATAAAAAGTAAAAAATCGAAATACATTCATATGGGTTCGTTTATATTTATATATAGAAAATTAAAAAAAATGTTAAAAGAAAATATTTTAATGTTGTACATAATAAAATATCCCATGGAGAATATGAATAAAATATTTTAGTTTGATTTAATATGAACTTGTATTTTCCCGGATGCGGGTGACATCACCGCCCATGCCGCGTGTTAGAGCAGTAATGAGGCATGTGGCTTGTCACATGGGCCTCTGTCAGCCCGGACAAGCCACGCCAAGCCAAGGAGCAGGCTCCTTAAATTCGCCGGAAGGCGAGGCAATCAGTTATTTCGCAATGCATTGCGAGGAGAGGAATGCAGTTAGGCTGTCTAGTCTGGAGCAGAGGAACGATGGGGGAATGTACAGGAGGTTGCAGGTGCCATTCAATGCGCTGCAACATTCGAGGAGCATGGAAGCTATTAAGGTTGCCTCCTTGACCTCTCTGCCGCAAACCAGGCCGTTTGAGTGGGTTATTGCTTGGAACAAGGTTTCTGGAGGCACTGTAGGTGAGGGAAGCTACAGCCAAATGCCAAGGGAGAGGCTCAGGATGAGCAGTCGCAGGGGAATGGCTAGAGGGCATTCTGCCTCTCAGAGGCCTGAGATTTCTCCATCGTCCTCAGTTGAATTTACCTCTGAGCAATACAGGCCTCCAGGCCGCAATGCCAGAGGCAATTGGGGCAATCCGGAGTGTGGTCACTCGGAACATCCGGCCATTCGTTATAGAATTCCCTGTGCTTTTGCTAATAACACTCTGATAGTGTCGGTTACTGTGGAGCATTGTAGCAGTGCTCGTGGGCGTTTGGATACGGTGACTGTCCCGCGGGTCGACATGGAGACTCCCACTGTAGACTTCACGCGTCCGGTTCAGACGGATGAAGCAGGCCCCAGCGAACCTGTTCAGAGAAGCTCGCGTCAGGGTAAGGAACCTGCTCAAGGGAGCTCGAGCCAGGGTAAGGATGCGGCGGAAAAGCTCAAGGGTCCAGCATCTGATGAACCTCACACCACGGATGACGATTAACTCAGCAGTTGCCAAGTCTGGGCAGCAAGGAATGAATTTCTCTGACCTTTTCATTTTCATAATTTTGTATATCGATTATGGAGTTCATGTCTGTAATTTCGGTCCATATCACCATAGTTTCAGCCCACGCGTCGTTCAACATGTTCATCATGTCGTTTTCCATCCACAGCGTGTCGATTTGTGCTCACTTTGTCCAGTAATGCATCCATCGTGTCAGTTTGGATACTCACCGTGTCATGTAATGAATCCACCGTGTCAATTACCGTATGTTACGTGTCGTTCTGCTATGCAAGGTAGCAATGACTGATATCTTCTCTGAAGGTACAGGGCTATGGCCCAGATGTAATTTTTGTAATATTTTTGACTTTTTGTAATATAAATAGCTCAGTGTTATCGAGAAAAAAAAAATATGAACTTGTATTTAAAAATATATAGCACTCAATAATACAATTTAAATACTGAAAAATTACACATTTTTTTTCACTTTAAAATAAGTTTGCACCTAAAGAAATTTGATTCCTCTAGCTTATGTTAGATCTTTGTTTAAGATGGATCTATGCTGGTTTTTTTTTTCATTTTAAAATAAGTTTGCACTTAAATAAATTTAATCTTTCTTGGTTCATGTTAGATTTTTGTTTAAGATGAATCTACGTTGATTTATATAAACACTGTGAACATTCATAATTGTGTTTCTCACCCTTTTCATAATAAATATAATTTGGCTCCAAATTGAAAAAAAAATTATAACTGATTGGAAAAGAATAATATCTTGATTTATTTTCTTATATTCTCAATTTTGGTTTTCAAGTCAGCCAAATTCAAAACTTCCATGATATTATTGTCTTACTTTAAATTCTACTCATGAAAAGTGCATACAAGGGAATAGCATTTTGGATAGGACAAAAGGATGACGATATGCAAGCCATGGTGAACAAAGTTTTGCAACAATATCGCAATAAGAATTCAAATGATGGGCAACAATAATAATAACAAGAGAGGCCACGAGGCAGCAAGTCCCTGCATAGAGAACCGAACTAGATGCTGATTCTGTCAAACTGAATTGGGAATCAAACTAGATGTTGATTCTGTGAAACTGAATTGGGAACCGAACTAGATGCTAGGAAAGTGCCACTCCCGCATGCTAGCTTTCTGCTGACTCAATGTATATTAGATATCTTAGATACTGCAAAACCTAGCCGGCCTTGCCACAGTGGCTTCCTAAGCAGATTTAAGTGCCTGCATTGAGTAGGTTCAGCCTGAGAATGCAAATAATACAAGTCATGAAAAAAATATATTCTGTCAAACTGAATTGGGAACACTTTTGCAGAGAAAGTGAAGGTTGACCGAACTAGATGCTGAGAAGGTGCCACTCCTGCATGCTAGCTTCTGACTCAGTGTATATTAGATATCTTAGATCTTGGACCTATTGACTAAGGAGGCAGAGCATGTTTTTTGGGACCTATTGGACAGAGGAGGGTGATATGCAACGAAGCTTGTAGAGCCACAATCAACAAGAAAGTCATCAAAAGGCAAAAGCCAATGCACAGTTTTGATACCAGACTTCAAAATACCACTGCCAAGCAGAGAACGCCTTTATGGTTATCCCCAATCGATTGAAGGTTGACTGAATGGGATAATGTTTAAACAATTTTCTCAGGCATATAAATTTTCTTTGTATTTCCTCAACGAGGAAGTATTGTCTCCAAGTGTTCTTATCGTTTGAGGATCCAAGGAGATTCCTATAAATCGTAATATGAAGTCATAGTTAGAATATGATCATATATAAATCAGATATTGAAACAGAGCATGTCATTTGAAACAGAGAGTTATTGTTTGTAATCATCTGAAGATTTAGAGTTGCAGAACAAATTAATTGTGAAACAGAGAATGTGCTTGACTTTGTAGACTTTGTAAAATTTGTATTACCATTGTCACTTATAACAGGATATAGAACAGGAAGTGATTGTGTGTACCTTTGGGACTACAAAAGTCTACTGACCTGAGTTGTTAGTTAACATCCAATGCACAACTTTGATACCAGAGTTCAAAGTTCTACTCAGATGGACGGTTTATGCACCACGCGAACCACTCCAGCCACATTAAAACAGACAATTGTGATATCAAAATAGGAAACACAGAGTTTAATAATACTTTTATTAATACAGGCCTAACCGGCGTCACTTGCTCAATGCAAATACATCATAATGTGTCTCATTTTATAATTATGGGATTGCTGGACTCAGACACTACAATTTAGTTACCTTGGAAAACAGTTACTTTTTGAACGTGGCTTCCTGACTCACATCGATTAAAATCATTTTTGGACAACTAAAAATATAACTCAACAAACCTATCACATTTCTATTTTTGGACAACTAAGAATATAAGTTAACAAACCTATCACATTTCCAGACTTTTCTATTTCTACATTATTCTAACCATCCTGTTAAAACAAAAAAAATAAAATAAAAAGTAAAAAATCGAAATAGATCCATATGTGAATATCAACTTCGTTTATATTTATATATAGAAAATTAAAAAAAATGTTAAAAGAAAATATTTTAATGTTGTATATAATAAAATATCCCATGTAGAATATGAATAAAATATTTTAGTTTGATTTAATATTAACTTGTACTTAAAAATATATAGCACTCAATAATACAATTTAAATACTCAAAAATTACACATTTCTTTTTCACTTTAAAATAAGTTTGCACCTAAAGAAATTTGATTCCTCTAGCTTATGTTAGATCTTTGTTTAAGATGGATCTGGTTTTTTTTTTCATTTTAAAATAAGTTTGCACTTAAAGAAATTTAATCTTTCTCGGCTCATGTTAGATTTTTGTTTAAGATGAATCTACGTTGATTTATATAAACACTGTGAACATTCATAATTGTGTTTCTTACCCTTTTCATAATAGATATAATTTGGCTCCAAATTGAAAAAAAAATTATAGCTGATTGGAAAAGAATAATATCTTGATTTATTTTCTTATATTCTCAATTTTGGTTTTCAAGTCAGCCAAATTCAAAACTTCCATGATATTATTGTCTTACTTTAAATTCTACTCATGAAAAGTGCATACAAGGGAATAGCATTTTGGATAGGACAAAAGGATGACGATATGCAAGCCATGGTGAACAAAGTTTTGCAACAATATCGCAATAAGAATTCAAATGATGGGCAACAATAATAATAACAAGAGAGGCGGCGAGGCATCAAGTCCCTGCATTGAGAACCGAACTAGATGCTGATTCTGTCAAACTGAATTGGGAACCGAACTAGATGCTGATTCTGTGAAACTGAATTGGGAACCGAACTAGATGCTGAGAAAGTGCCACTCCTGCATGCTAGCTTTCTTCTGACTCAGTGTATATTAGATATCTTAGATACTGCAAAACCTAGCCGGCCTTGCCACAGTTGCTTCCTGAGCAGATTTAAGTGCCTGCATTGAGTAGGTTCAGCCTAAGAATGCACCTGCATTGAGTAGGTTCAGCCTGAGAATGCAAATAATACAAGTCACGAAAAAAATATATTCTGTCAAACTGAATTGGGAACACTTTTTCAGAGAAAGTGAAGGTTGACCGAACTAGATGCTGAGAAGGTGCCACTCCTGCATGCTAGCTTCTGACTCAGTGTATATTAGATATCTTAGATCTTGGACCTATTGACTAAGGAGGCAGAGCATGTTTTTTGGGACCTATTGGACAAAGGAGGGTGATATGAAACGAAGCTTGTAGAGCCACAATCAACAAGAAAGTCCTCAAAAGGCAAAAGCCAATGCACAATTTTGATACCAGAATTCAAAATACCACTGCCAAGCAGAGAACGCCTTTATGGTTATCCCCAATCGATTGAAGGTTTACTGAATGGGATAATGTTTAAATAATTTTCTCAGACATATAAATTTTCTTTGTATTTCCTCAACGAGGAAGTATTGTCTCCAAGTGTTCTTATCGTTTGAGGATCCAAGGAGATTCCTATAAATCGTAATATGAATTCATAGTTAGAATATGATCATATATAAATCAAATATTGAAACAGAGCATGTCATTTGAAACAGAGAGTTATTGTTTGTAATCATCTAAAGATTTAGAGTTGCAGAACAAATTAATTGTGAAACAGAGAATGTGCTTGACTTTGTAGACTTTGTAAAATTTGTATTACCATTGTCACTTATAACAGGATATAGAACAGGAAGTGATTGTGTGTACCTTTGGGACTGCAAATGTCTACTGAGCTGAGCTGTCAGTTAACATCCAATGCACAATTTTGATACCAGAGTTCAAAATACGACTGCCAAGATAAAAAAGAATTTCTCAGACATAGGAAACATGATGACGACTAAGTGTTCAATGCAATATTATGTTTAGTGATGCAATGCAATTACAAGTCACAGAATCATAATAGCAAGTTGAACAATGAAAATGGATATAGAACAGGAAGTGATTGTGTGTACCTTTGGGACTGCAAATGTCTACTGAGCTGCTCAGACTGCTTATGTCAGTTAACATCCAATGCACAGTTTTGATACCAGAGTTCAAAATACCACTGCTAAGATAAAAAAGAACCTGTTGTACGTTAGGATCAGTCATTGTAAATGTATATCAATCCACTGACCAGTCAAAGACAACTTAAAATTAATAAGTGAAATCAAGAAATTAGATACTTGTATGAGTTTCCTTGTTATTATGTGTGACAACTTTAGTGCACCTAGGTTTGTTATTATGATATTAAGTATGGCTAGGTTCTGCAATCCAAATGCCCAATACTGCATAATCAAACTAATGATCAAGAAAATCAGTCCATTGTACCACTGTAGCTAACTAAGTGCTAGGTCTTGGAGTTTTTTTGCTGCCATTGCCTTCTTGGACTCTAAAGACTTAATAAAATAGAGTTGTACTTTTCTTAGTCAAGTGGGACTATATATTTCACTGAGCGAAGGGCGGGCAAGATAGTGATGTGAGAGCCGTAGGACTGGTTCTAAAATTGGCATACAACCATCAGCAAGTTGATTGCACCCTGATAGAAATTGTTGCATCTTAATTTTAGAACTAGACAAAAAATTATCTCAACTTACACCAAGAGTAGATTTAAATTTAATTTTGCCACAACTAGAGTTTTGAATTAATTTCTGGTCTTTCACTACATCCTCTTTAATACAAAACAACCACACTAGCATTTTCTATAAAATTCATTTCATAAAAAGGAAAAGGGAAAACACCATTATAACAAAGCCAGTGGTAAAGGCCTTTTTGTGATTTTTCAATAAAAGAAAAGCACTACAGGAATAATAGAAATCATGTACAAACCTCACGAATTTCTAATGTAGGCATGTGTGAAAGGAAATCATTCCCCACAAAAAGCGCATAAAGACAAAATCATCCACAACCCGATCAAAGTCCACCTTAAATGGAGGATTTGGTGTCTTCATGTCACACTCCAAGTACTCTCGCAAGGTCTAGATGTTGAGAAACTACTCAATTATTAGCATAATGGCATATGGCAGTAGGTTTACTGTAATGAAATCCCTATCCTATGGGTGAAAGAATGTCTACTGTTCAAAATATATAGTAAATATAGCAATTTCTAAGTTTCAATCTTTCTAGGAAACCTGATAGGGTTTTTTAGGAACAGGACTCTGTTCATTGCCCTCCTCATCCAATTCTCCTGGATTTCCTTCACAATTAGCTGCCAAATGACCAACCTGACCACAAAGGTAGCATTTTTCTTGCTGACCAGGGAAAGTGATGACCTGTATCATCACCACAGGTATATACTCAGAGGTAGAGATATCTCTTACATAGTAATCCCAGAATATCTGGAAACAAAATATCAGTGTTTATGTTGCAAATAAGTCAACAACCTCTCTTAAAATTGAGAAGTGGATTTCATGAGTTGCCAATGCTAGCATAATTAAATCTGCATCCTGGAGTTGCAAAAGCAGCCTTTAAAATCATACAAATTATACACAAAAGTAAATGTATGTTATCAAATAAAATCATCATTAGCTAAATGAAGAGATACCATAAGTCTTAGTAAAATATCAAGCAACTAACCTAAAATACCACATGTCAGCTTCAAGCAATGACATTCTTTTTAGAAATCATAGCACTTACTTATCCATACAAGCAGTGACATGTATTTGGATTGAAACCAGGGAGGTTTCCTTGGAGACGTATATAGGACATGACTTTGTGTTCCCCCTCACCAGGAACATTTGCATCAGACAATATAACCTTCAAGATTGAATTAAAAATAGTAGTTCAGCACACATTAGAGGTGAAATGTAGAAATGAATTGCAATTATATGAATTAGTCATGAAAGGAAAACAAGATTACAAGACATCAGCAATTCCTGCCTTGGGAAATGAAGGATAATGCAAACCTTTATTTTCTACCATCCCAGGTCATTGTTTAATCTTAAATGTTCATAGTACTACATAGCTACAGACAGTGTGGCCATAATTTTTTTCCTAGGGGTAACGACATTTGAGTCATGTACTTCTAATGTCTCTTTTAAGGCCATAACTTTACCTTCTGCCTCAAACTCTTTCCTCAGTCTTTCTTCTTCTGTACTCTAAAAAATGCGCAATGTAAATCAGAAACACTGAATTTCTACTTGAATCTGATTTAAAACAACTTCCTTTGAAGGGGTATGTAGTAGTTCTTCAATAGTAGACAAACTTATTGCTTTAGCTACATCTTTTGTAGCACAAAAACGTTGTGCAACACCATCTACAGTTACAGAAAGTCAGTGCTCAGTAAAAATTTACCAAAAGATGTGAACATTAAATATTTAATGTCAAAAATTAAAGGTGGGTTACTTAAGGTAACTAACTCAATTACCAATTTCCATGTACAAAAGCTTCCTTGGCCTCGCTATTAAAAATAAGCGGTCTATGTAGTCAAACATTTTCTTAAAAACTTCATCATATGTTGATGGAGCAGGCTACCAGTAACACAGACAAGACATAAGTGTTTTTCAGATATAAGAGAGCTTTGATCTTGCATTGAAACACTTTTAAAAAGGTAACGTGGCTATCTAAGCTATGAAAAGGGCTACTTCTCTTGCCTTTTTCTCGAATCAATTAATTAACTACTAATTCATTCAACCAAATGATGATTATATGCCTGTGATTTCTTGTTTACCTATCCCTTATGGTTTCAGCTACAGAAATCCAAATGAAAACTAGGGAACTTGGAGAGAGTTAAAACCATACCTCTTGGCTTGTTTTGGATCAATAAGTGATAGGTCTTGGAGTTTTTTTTGCTACCATTGCCTTCTTGGAGTCATTGTTTTATTTGTACAAAATTTTAGGTATCAGGCATAAAAGTGTCCAAATGAGAAGTCAACCCACAACCATGCATCTAGTGGATCAATTGGTCTAGTAGTGAAAATATAGGTTTGAGAGTCTGGTCTTTGAAGGTATCGTCTTCCCACAGAAAAACAGAGTGTAGTCGAAGATGGGGAAATACAGAAGAAGTTCAATATTCCCATCAGCTTCATATTTACAAATCACAAGTCCCCAGAGACAGAAGTAATCACTAAAATTCCCAAGGATAAAACTATCACTCGAGTAAAGCACCAAAGGCAGTAATCATATATATATTGTCATGGCGTATGGATGACCCTAAAGTTACTTGTTGGTATATATATATATATATATATATAGCTTTTGGAGTATTTGTGGACTTAAACTTGCATGTGTAGTGGTATAATTTTGGTGAAACAAGGTACAGTCAAAATGTACAATGAAGCAACAAAGGCTATACGGTGAGGTTTTTCCACATCAGACTAGCTTCCTTTTTTTATGCCATATAGTTGAAGCTCTGTACATGTAGGTATGGTTCATAGGGACTCAACAATCCAAGTACAGCCAACTGCCTAAGCAGAGATTGCACGCTAAAAAAAATCTGTGGTCTATAGAATTTTCCCACCATGTGGACTACCTCCATGTTCATCATTTTTCAAGTCCAGAACTAGAGACGCGACTTCCTGCAAAACCCTAACCAAAAGGGATGCCAGTGGCCAGGAGTAAAGGAAAATCATTCTCTGCTAGTTATATGCAATGAACAAGTTCAATTTACTCAAAAGTATTCCCATGGCAAGGATTAGGGATAGCTAATAAGATGAAGGGGGTTTGGTATCCAAGATTTCTAATAAAGGAATCTGAAATCTATCCCTTAAGACCTAATACAAAAGAAAAAGCCTTTGATCTCTGAAGTATTACTAAGCAGAGAGCAGTTATTGAGACTTTAGATTGAGCTATATGCACCACCAATAGTTGACCCGCCATTAGTTGTTCCCGAACCATTATAAGTACCATGGACTGTTTCAAAACCCAAGTTGACCTGGAACCAATTGATTCAGGAGATTTCCCCTTTGCTTGGTCATTTATCGTGGAAGATAGAAAGTGGATCTGGACTGGATATGGAGGCCAGGATATATACCCTTTTTTGTGAAGACTGGCGCAAGGAATGGCATTAGCTATGATGGGTGGATCGGAGCATATGGACAGCTAAGCATTGAGATTCGAGTGTTTTGTTGCATTAGTAGTTTGCAGCATCAAGATCAAGTGGGATTGAGTGAATATGCCAAATATATAAGAAAATAAAGACAAAAAATCAATTTATTTCATCCCCTGCAGCAACTTTGTCCTCCAAATGAGCTTTTTGGCTCTCTTGAGAGCCTTAAAAAAAATTTAAATTTACCTGTTCTAATTCATTTGCATTATCAAAAGTCAGGAATTGCAAGCTCAACATCAGTGCTCTCTGGAGCGTGTTTTTGCCCAGATAACACATCATCCCCACACTTCTCAGACATAGCCAAAGCCTCTGCACCGTCTGCTCCCTGATGTTTCTTCTACGTTTCCTCGCATTGCTGCGCAAAGACATAAGATTAGATGAGAAAGGATCAAAAGAAATCCTAGAGATTGGCTTTCCTAGAGAGATGGAGAGGTTGGCCCGTTCAACAGAACTGGGTCACCAGAATACCAAGTTCTTCCGACACGGGATTGTAACTACTGATGGGTAAGGAACTGCTATTAGTAGTTCGTAGAGAACTAAGTTTTGATAACTGGCCTTCTTTCTCAAGAAAATTGCCCTTCAGAAGAAAACTAGACTCTTCCAGACTTGCACTTCTACTTTCTATCAGATGGTCAAGCTCATCCAGAAAGGACTCGTCCATGCTCATATTCCTGTTCTTGTCACCTTTGAAATGATGTAGGACATCAACATGAGAACGAGATGTTCAAAGGAATACTAAGCAATGTTTAAGTTCCTGTAATCGGGAAGCAAAAGATTGATTTTTCCTGATTGAAGCTTGAAGGGTCACAAGGCCAAAGCCTCTGCACCGTCTCCTCCCTCATCTTTCTTCTGCCTTTCCTCGCATTGCTGTGCAAAGACATAAGATTAGATGACAAAGGATCAAAGGCATTCCTAGAGACTGGCTTTCCTAGAGAGATAGAGAGGTTGGCCCGCAGCTAAAATGACACTATCTATTATGCATAACATAGAACCACAGAAATTTATTAATGCAGCCCATTTAAGATATATTCCAGTAATGTGTACAACTTAGAAATAATACCCAACATATATATATTTTCTCTCTAACTTCTGCAATTATAAAATGATAGATTTATAACACAGATAATAGAAATGCAACCTGGAACATTTCAAGCTCTGTTCAGAAATGATCAACTCTTAGTGATAGCCTCTTTGCAATCATACAGTGCAGAGAAATCATGGGTATTCCTGGAAACTATAAATGCACAACCACATATTATATTAAGCCTTTTTCGTGAAAGTAACTAAGTTTTGATAACTGACCTTCCTTCTCAAGAAAATTCCCCTTCAGAAGAAAACTAGACTCTTCCACACTTGCACTTCTACTTTCTATTAAATGGTCAAGCACATCCACAAAGGACTCGTCCATGCTCATATTCCTGTTCTTGTCCCCTTTGAAATGATGTAGGACATCAACATGAGAACGCTGTGAACTGCAATTTTTAAAAAATGCAAGAGCAGGCTATTTGTAAAAGTCTGCAGCAAGACAAATAGTGAAGTTATATCTGCAACTTCTAAAAATATGGAAGGATAAAGGACAAAATTTTAGTTATATAGACTATTAGATTACAGAAATGTTGTTGCAACCTTTTAGCTTAACTTCTCCTGAGGCCAGAACTCAGCATTTTTTACTTCGCAAACACTTTCCAAAATCCAATGGGTGATATGTTACCCATCACTGTGACCTCCTTTTTCTCCAGATCTATAGCAAATGCTATCACACCTGACACAGTTGGACACCAACGTTTGTGTATTCCGTCACAAAAATTGGTTACATATAACATGTTGAGGTATCTATTGACAAATAACATACAATATTAAGTAAGCAGGCTGAAAAAGTTTCACCTTCCATTTTTGATATGTGTTTACTGACATTTCTAGCACAGCCAACATAGTGCAATGAGACTCTCAACACCACCACCTGCACAACATAAAAGAAGATAATATATGCAAAAATCATAAAGAGCATATATACAATGATTGCATACTCTGACTTAACAAAAGTGTGTGTATGATATATTCTATGATTTCATAGAATTGATAAGCAGACCTATGAAAACAGATGACTTTAATACCAAAGTGGACATAAATGAACATTGAAACCACATGATTCTCACCTCTTGGTTTTTCCTTAATGTTATGACCTGTTCTTCAGTTTTAGTGGGTTGGAAATTCCTAACTCTCAGCAGGTCAAAAGTTCGAACCTCTACAACTGCACTTGTAGACTGCCCCTGTAGAAGCTATGTGTGCTTTGAGATCTGAGAGTCTGGTCTTTGAAGGTATCGTCTTCCCACAGAAAAACAGAGTGTAGTCGAAGATGGGGAAATACAGAAGATGTTCCATATGCCCATCAGCTTCATATTTACAAATCACAAAAGTCCCCAGAGACAGAAGTAATCACTAAAATTCCCAAGGATAAAACTATCGCTCGAGTAAAGCACCTAAAGAAGTAATCATATATATATTCATGGCATATTTAGTTTACCATTCCACTTGTCGCGGGCCCCATTTTACTTGTCACCACGATCACCATGCACACTGCCATATGTGTGACCCCCCTGCATGTATGACATGTCTCTTTACCGCTTATTATCCTATCCTTCAACGAACCAACCTGATATGTTGTGATAATATTCTCTGTAACCTTTAAAACCCTTCCTCGTTCAATACCCAATCTCATCTGAAGCAAAGCAATGGCCTGGAAGGAACATGTAAAGGCTTATAAAGGTCGTGTTTCTGATTTGCACATATGTTGGTGCTGCAAAGGGTAATTGCGAATGAAGGTTTCAGTTTGGCGTTGCACATCGGACCAGGAAAAATGATGCTATGAGTTTTGTAAGGTTTTCCAAGTTCCAAAATGACCACAATAAGTAGAGGACTGGATGGGGCTTAAAACCATTTATAGCGAGATGTAAGAGCCCAGATAGCAGTAGATCCTCTCAGTTTCACAGTTATAATTTCCAGTAATAGGGCATTATCCTTGGGTTCATGACCTCGTTTGGAATGACGACGGGATGGCTATAGAGTTTTAACTGGGGGTTTTTCATGAATTCTAGATCACCAGGCTCGATCCACCTTAGGCAGTAAACTTTTTCGAAGAGGTGAGGCTAGCTTCCACCGCCTTACTTTTGTATCCATAGCTAGTAGCCATTCCAGTTTTATCTCACCTTGTTCATTGTAGGTTCATTGTATCTCACCGCAGAAACACATCCGACTCTGTCCATTGTATCTCATCTTCGAGAGGGTTTCTTTACCACTCTTACTGCTGAGCAATGACAACCCATATCAGAACAACATCAGCCCATATCAGAAGCACGTCAGAAGCACATAAAAGAATGAAGACGAGGAATATCAGAAGCACATAATAAGAATGAAGAAGAGGAAAGGGCAGCAATAAGGACAACCCATATCAGAAGCACATCATAAGCACATAATAAGAATGAAGAATAGGTGACTGTAGTATGCTACAGAAGCCACACAGGAAGGTAATTATCTTTAACCTTACATTTGAATTCGGTATCCATCGTTGTTTCACAACAATTCAGTATCCATAGTTGCTGCAAAGCTGAATCTCCATCTCAATAAGTATCTGCATCTGGATGTGTTGCTGCTTAAACAAGGTAAACTGCTGATTCAACCCAGGCTCCTAGCTTTCGAACGGGTGAGGATGCTGGATCAAGTTTTAGCCAGTTTCCAGATCCAGTTGCCAGATCCAGATGCAAATCAAATTGGACCCGTTCCAGATCCCGTTGGCTCCAGGTTCTATTTTCGGCACATCTTCAATTTACTGGTATGAAAGTCTGGTGTGAGTTCAAGATATTCAGCATAAGACGGCTTTGCTTTTGCTCTTATCGATGTGACCCTTGTCTTCCATTCGGGTTAGCTAGTGTCATTTCCCTTAGGGCGGCTATCCCTAGAGCATTGATGGCCTTCATCCTGAACAAATTAACAGGATGTTAGGCATGATGATCGCAGCCTCAAATGCCTATCTTCACGAGAAGAATGAAGCTGAAACTGCATATCGGCTTATCACTGAAGGATTTGTCGGTACGCTGAAAAACTGGTGGGATCATCTACCAAAGGAAGCCAAGGCAGAGATTGAAGCTTAAGGATTGATCTATCCCCTGGTCAACCTGCTCGAGACTTAGAAGGACAACAAATCCTGAATCCAGTCGCGGTAGTGAGATTGTGGCCACGCACATCTTCATGCAGGCCTCCTCTCCTCTCGCCATCTTGCCACGCTCATCTTCATGCAAGCCACACAGACCACTTGCCTGTGTAAAATAAGACAATTTTACATCCGAAGCATTAGGCAATAAGCAAGCATGAACATCCCAAATCCCAAGCATTAATGCTAGCATTAAGCTGATCTATAGCTGATGTACCAATGATAAGAAAAACATAAATATATATTCCCTAAGTTTTTGCCTCCTCACCTCGGGAAGAGGCCAAATAAGATAGTGAATGATTATGTATCTGAAAACTTTCATTATAATCCACGAATTGATGGTAACAAGCAGCTCACAAACAGCTCAATTAATACTAACATCGTGCGTTTCGATTACTATAGTCCCTGGCCATTTCCAAATGGCAGGGACTAATAAAAAGAGTATCACACCAAGAATGTGATATATTACCTCTGTACGACGCAATGGACTAGAGGAAGGGATGAATTTTACAGCCGATATATGAATATTAGAATTATAGGTATTTATATATAAATTCTTTTAAGTTTATCTATATTATATATAGTCTATTCTTAAAATATTACATTACCTATTTTCTTAAAATTGTTATTACCAGTATTATTATATTAAAAAATGTTGATTTATAAAAATTTTAACGTTACCTGTAAAGTTTATATATCTCTCTTATATTCAGTTCCACATTGTTTCTTAGGACAAACATTTCAATTTCATTGAACAATGATTTCATCATCCATGGTCCATGAATTTAAAGGGAAATAATGTTATAGTAGTTAGGAAAGGAGTCCTTACTAAGGGAATGATGAATAATTTGTTAATTATATCCATTAACACATTTTACAAATAATTTATTTCTGAGTCATTTTTTGATTTGACAACATCGATTCCATGCTACAATATGGTGTTTTTATGTTTCCTCGGGATGAATTTTTCTAGGATGAGTTTTGGAGAGCAATTTCTTCTTTATTCCTTGCCCCCTCAACCTTTGGCTTTGAAAGCAGTGAGTCAGTGGCCTTGGATGTGGTGGGGAGTAGATTAGGGAATGGGTAAGATCAATTAGAGAGTTGAAATGTCATAGAATTAGGTACTCGGAGCACTTTCATCACAATTGCCACATTTAGGAGACCTTGCATATAGAGATTTTATTAAAGGTGGCAGCTTGCATAATGGCTAATGAGAAATTTAGGAAAAAGTTGCATTTTAAAATTATTTGCGAAGGAAAATAAAATCTTTCCTAGCTTTTGAATATATTTTTTTAATAACTGGTTAACATTTATTAATAAGGAAAATAAAATGAAAAATAAAATCACATACACCATAATTATTAAGTCTACTTAATTTGTTATAGAAAAATATAAATGAAAACAAAGAATCAAAATTTTAGAAAATGACAAAAGAATTTTTTAAAATTTCAATAATGTAAAATAATTAGTGAAATAAGAGATCACCTCTGTGTAATAAATTTACAAAAATATACATATCTATCCCTCTAAATTTAAATCTAAATCTTTAAATTATATCCAAATAGTAGATATAATTATAATAGTTTAGAAAACATTATTTCAAATTAAAAAAATTAATATTTATCAATATAAACCTAAATCCTTATAAATTAACTCGAAAACACACATAGAAAATACAAAACATGAAAACGCACATGAATGTAAAAAATGGTAAAGATCTGCAAATATTAACTCGCAACTTTGCTGCTATTCCGGACTTCAGACCAACTCATATAATAAAACAGGTGTACACAATTAAATTTAACCCAACCAATATCAGATCATTCCATGATAAGTCATTTCAGATCTCATGATCTTGATTCAGCATTGTATTCCGACTCATATAATAAAACAGGTGTACACAATTAAATTTAACCCAACCAATATCAGATCATTCCATGATAAGTCATTTCAGATCTCATGATCTTGATTCAGCATTGTATTCAATATGCACAAAATATTTCAGATCAAATCACTAAAATAGCCCTACAACAACTGGTATCCTAGTTCACAACTAGAGTAGAATATCCAGCAAGCCGCTGAGTACCATCGCAGCGTTCGCCATTCGCCTGAGTACAGGCCGCAATCTGTTATCCAAAACCTGCATAGACTCCACAAGTTGTTGACGTTTACAGAAAACAGAGATGCCATGAAGAATTTTGGTGAGGATTATGGAAATAAAGGCGCTGCACAGTCCAGCGACTAAACCAGGATGAACATCATCAAACATGGTGTTTCTTACATAAAATAGAATGCAATTAATGGTGGCTACTAACACTCAAACTCTCTCTCTATAGCCAGAACGCTTTCCTTATGCTACGAGTCCCCTTCTTTCGAAAGCTTCGACGGATTCGTGCTCAAATGAATGACGACTTTCACTGTTCAGAAGGTAGACACTCTGTTGTGGCACTCTTCCAGTAGGGATGTCGATAGTGTGATTTGATGCAAGCGGTTAACATTTTGCTTAAAAATTATCAAAATTGGTACATAAAATGTTAATTAGATCAACATTATATTGATTTTTAAATATTGAAGAAATAACTTAATATTTTATTTTTCTTTTGGGTTTAGAAACCCTTGTTTTTTTATTCCGGTAAGTGATGGAATTTTATGGGCAAATTATTCTGGGTAACCGTGATTTGATGCAAATGGTTGGCATTTTGCTTAAAAATTATCAAAATTGATACATAAAATGTTAATTAGATCAACATTATATTGATTTTTAAATATTGAATAAATAATTTATTATATTTTTTTAGTTTAGAAACCTTTTATAATTGAATATGTAGTCTTCATGAATAAATCTAAACATTGGAATTCCACTTAGAATGAGAGGTGAGAGGGTTATAGTGTCAAGATTAATAAATTTAACTAAAAAATGTATAATTAAAAATAATTGGTTCTTAAATATAAAAATATGAAATATGTTTAACATATAAATAATAGTTATAAATTACTAGCAATTGTCTCTAAAGGTGCAAAGGTACATAAAAGGAATAGAAAATTTGGGAAGATTATCTCGCCACGAACATAGTCAATTGTTGAATACATGCGTATAAGGTCTCTCAAACTCTCTAATGGAAGGACCACAACCTGAGCCCACTACTCACAACCTATGCATGAGCACAAAAGTGTCGACACACCTTGCCTCAGGTGTGTCACACCTAGTTATCTGTACTTTCTTCATCACATGGTAATTCCTACCTCGAAGTTTTGTATTGTTTTGGAGTTTACTCACGCATTATTAAGAAGAGCTTTGACTTGGCCTAGAAATGGATTTTTTCTATCTCCCTTCCTTGAATATTTTCCTCTACCTTTAACAAAAACTCAACAAGTGCTGAGAACATCCCTCAACATAGTACTCCACATTTTAACAGTCAAATAGATCATTTTTTAAGTGACAATACTCGAAAGACATAAAATTGAAGCTAAATCCTAGAAAAATGCATGACCTCTTTTCGCTTCTTAACTCATTTATTACATCTAAAAATGAAACCAAAAGAAGAAGAAGCACTATGGTCTTGCTTTAGAACCTATGGCAATGGAAGTCCTAGGAATAATTAAGGATCTCAAGTGCATTTCTTTTGAAAATTATGAGTACAAAACAAAATTACAGTATTGATCATGTAACACCAATGAACTACTTGTTAAACTAAATTGGTCTATTATTTCATGCTCCTGTAAATTAATCACATGCTAATCAATAGATACGATAAGGTAACAACAAATATCTTTATACACCTCCTTCATTTTGTCTTACTTGAGAGGTTTCTCATTCTTTATATTGGATCTACAATAGATGATTAAAAAATTTTCCTCATGCTTGGAAGAATTCAACTTTAAAGAATAACTACATTTTTGTAAGCCAAGATAAATATCACTGCTAATAACTAAGAGATTAATGATTGACTTACTTCATGCTATTAGAGGGTGAAAACTTTGTTTCTGATCATATTGAGGCATATTTTGTGACCACCTGCTCAAGTGATGCAGATTTGGTAGCAATTAGCAAGTTTTTAGGGTAAGAAAAAGTTTAGATGTCTTAGAAACTATTGGGGGTGCTTTTAGGATTTAGAAAAACTATGGATAGGCAAGATTTTGTCAATAAGGAAAAAATGAGTCTATGTTGAAAAGCATGAGTGATTTATGGATTGATTAATGGATCTAGGAAAATTTATTTTGTTTGTATATGCTATTATAAATATTTTAAGCCTAAGGGGAAAACTAATGGGCAATTGAATGTGAAACCAAGCCATAGACAGTGAATAGAAAGAATGAATACCTTTGAGATTATGTATGTACAAAGCTAGTTTGATGAATGAGAGTTCATGCATAACTATGAATCCAAGAATTCTATGTGAAGTGTGATATGATTGTTTGATTTCAAAGAAAGCGTGGAAACATGTTTTTTGATTGACATATAAATCCAATCCAATAAACTTTGGATCATTGAATTAGCACAAAATTGTGGATTATTAGTTTTGTGACTACTAAAAAA
The DNA here is from genome assembly GCA_031772625.1 of Pinus tabuliformis. Taxonomy (NCBI): domain Eukaryota; kingdom Viridiplantae; phylum Streptophyta; class Pinopsida; order Pinales; family Pinaceae; genus Pinus; species Pinus tabuliformis. Next base: position 659,199,048 of record CM062810.1, on the reverse strand, counting down.
GATATCATTCTTTGTTATTCTTAAGATTGCAAGTTTGTGGAAGTGAACATAGCAAGAAAATTCAAATTTTCCTACATCAAACTGGTATCATAGTAGGAGATGTGAAGACAACAGAAGACTTGTGTGCAATAGTATGGAGAAAGACTTAGAATGAGATTAAGAGAGTGGTAGGTAAATTAATTTTGGGTTTTTTACAATTTGCGGATATTGATGATAGGTAGCAAAAAATGATATGAGAAGTGTGGAAAAGGAACTCTAACAACTAGCGTAGCTGTGATGGATGGAAAAGACTGACTGTCGAAACTTGAAGAGCAAGGAGTGGTCAAAAGGGGTTCTAGAGGAGGGAACCAGGAATGCCAAAAGACCAAGCACAAGTGGGAAGCTCAGTGAGGCATGTGTAACATGAAGGAGGCATGTTAATGTAAAGGTTATTTGTAGTTCATAGTGGGTAGTAGATAGCTCACAGAGGAAGAGGAGAAGATAAAGATGACTATAGGAAGTCATTTGGATAATTAAGAGGGAATCCACTGAGATGCCAAAGAATTTGGTGTAAGGAAAATGAGCGATGAAGAATACGAGTAGGAACTTGTTGAGATAAAAGCACGGTCAAATGTTATTACAGAGTTGCTACAACAAAATGAGGATAACCAGAGGTATGGGTTGAATTTGACAAAAAGGGTTAACTGGCTTGTTGAAAGTTATGAACCAAGAAGAAGATACAAAATCTGAGATATAGGTTGAAGGAAGAACTCAAAGATACCGAGTGTGAGGAAGCAGTTCACAGAGGTGAACCTAAGAAAGGAAAAATCCTTGAAGAGGATGGTGACAAGGTTGATAGAGATTTGATGTTTGAGACATCAAATAGGGCTACAAAGCCTTACATTTTTTCTGATGATTCGTTTATGGTTGCAGGTGTTATTGTAAAGGATGGACAATCTTTTGAAATTGTCATGAAGATAGAGGAAGATAGAGGAGAACCAAATTCAAATTTTGTTCTCAGCACAGAGGAGGAGCAATACTTGAATGGGATTCTCATAAGGAATATTGAGAGAAAGGCAGAGACAACTTTCAATATTCACACTGATTGAGTGCATGTAGGTGTGGAAAAAGTGATTATTAGTTTTTAAAATCATGCAAGTGGAACAAAAACCGAGGGTGAACAACTTGAAAGAGTTGTTTTGAATGAGGATGCAATAAAGTCAAAGGAGGAAGTGTTTGTTGGTAGCATGGAGACATAGGTTGATTAATGGATTGAAGTGAGACAGAGAGTTCAAAGAGAGACTTGAAAAGTGTGGAATGAGGCTAAAAATATGCTTGGATGTTGTATATTTTGTTTGGAAATTTTTCACTTGAAATACTGACCAACAACATGGTGAAAACAATTGGTTTGCCGCAAGGAAGGAAAAAGTTTAATTATAGTGGAATTCAAGATGCAACAACAATAGCACAACAACATGACAAAGTCGATGATAAAAAAAATAACTATCTATGGGATCTAGGAGGACGTTAGCAACCACAACTCATGGTAAGGAGACCATATTTTTTTTCCTACCTTGGGAGTTTGATGCAGGAGCATTAGAGCTTCCAAGTCATCAAGTTTTTTGGAGATTCAACATGGAAAATGAATTTTATTTCTCTAGTGTTAAATATTTTAATTTCTTTATTTCTTAAAGAACTATAGATAGAGATAAGATTTCTAGGAAGAAATCTTCCTTTTAAGGCATAAAAAATTTAGGAAATAAATCATGAGAGGTTGTAGGAGAAAAAAATTGGTAGCAATTAGCAAGTTGTTAGGATAAGAGAATGTTTAGAAATATTAGAAGCTATTGGGGGTGATTTTAGGATCATTAGAAAATCTATGGGTAGGCAAGATTTTGTGGATTGATTTATGGATCTAGGGAAATTTATTTTGTTTGCACATGTTATTATAAATATTGTTAACCTAAGGGGAAAACTAATGGCCAAATGAATCGGGCCTTAGAGAAAGAATAGAGAGAAACAATGCCTCGGAGCATATGTATGTACAAATCTATTTTAATGAATGAGAGTTCATGCATGATTGTGAATCTAATAATTCTATGTTAAATGTGATCTAATTATTTGATTTCGAAGAAATCATGGAAACATGTTTTGTGATTGACATATAAATCCAATCCAATAAACTTTTGATCATTGAATTAGCACAAAATTGTGGATTATTAGTTATGTGACTGCTAAAAAAGATATCCTTCTTTGTTATTCTTCAAATTGAAGGTTTGTGCAAGTGAATGTAGCAGCAAAAATAAAATGTTCCTGCATCATCAAGTAAGGAGTATTAAAAACCAACTTTTTGTTGACATCAAAAAATAGTAAATAGTTAATCCCTAAGGGCACACTTTTAAATTTTCATAACTCAAATAGCGAAGATCATCTAGGCCATAGTTCCCTATAAGGGTCCACACTACACTTAAATATCTATAAAAAATCTGGAGCTCAAGGGAGCTAATATATCTGAGAACCTTACTTGTTGCTTTCTTGTAGTTGAGGAGCATGTGGCACTAGTTGTGCTTATGCGTCTAGTTTCATTATCATCAGATGTTTGAACTCCAGTGGAAGATCTCTTATTAATTGCAAGGTCAAAGGGTTGTGAAACATTACAATTTGACCGAGCAGTCACAGGGTTAGCTGATAAAGGATGTGAACCATTTGAAGTAGGAGATGTAACGAGTGTGCCCTCAATCTGGGAAACTTGATTGTGATTATTCTTCTAGTTTCAAATCATATCCATGCTATTTTTTGATGCAAATTTTGAGACTCCCCTTGATGAAGTAATTGAGTTCTAAGGAAGTCTAGGATTTTGAACCTGAGAAGATGCACGTGGACCTTTTGCATGTGTTTTTGTGGCAATTTTTTGTGATTTTAACCATGTTAAGTCAGCATTTCCCTCAATACAAGCACAATGAGTTGACAATGTAATTTCACCCTGATTGAATACTATAAAATAATTGCAATATGCATACATGTTATTCCTTAAGAATCGATGAGTGAATGTACATATCTTAGCATTTGTTACATTCTTCTGATATGGAACTTTTTTTGATTGGTCCTCTCTTTTAGTGGCTACACCAGGATTTTGTTCACAATATGGATTTAAACTATCTTTCCCTTCACCAGTTCTAACCTGTCCAGCATCAGTTTTTCTTGGTGATGCCTCAATTGACTCATTTTGATCTGCTACAACTGTAAGTTCCTAGAACTCATCCTTCTTTCTAATTCCTTTACCATTATTTCCATCATCCACCTCACTTAAGTTTCCCACGCCCCCACTTTGTCAAGATAGATGAGAGTGCAAATCAGTAGATATGATAGCATTTTCATGGAATTCCTTCTCTCCACCCATTGCAGTCTGAAAAGAATATCCTAGCCCTTGCAATTTCAATGTTGATCCATTCTATCCACCTCTTAAATGTTAAATCCACAACACAATAGAATTTTATGGAGGGTTGCATCAGATATGAATAGGAATAATTACACCAAGAAAAATATCATTGAATAAAATCAAATTGAACTCCATCATAGGGTGTGCATTTTCATAGGAAAAGAAATAGATTTAAAAAAAAAAAATTAAATAAATAAATAAATAATAAAACAATCTATCATTGTAAAAATACTAAGTCCTTGAGATATCCTTCAAGGAGAGTAAGCTTCTCATGCATCTTAGAAGGAAAGAACTAAGAACTTCTCTATTACACAATTTCAGTCTTACACATTAGATATTGATCGAAGATTGGGGTAAAATTTCCTTATCAAATTTGACATGTTGAACTAGAAAGGGAATATTTGTTAAGTATGTTAACATAGAACAACTATTAAAACTAAGATCAATAGCCTCAAACTGAATGAAATGATTGTTGGAACAAATTCTTCTTGGAAGAAAATTTGCAGTGAATTAACAACTTGATTTTGTATGATTAGAGGATGAAATATATCATATACAGCTCATGTCCACAACGATGCCCCTTTTTTGTACACTTTCATGGTCTACACCTTTTCTCGGGCTTCCTTGTCTTCGGCGTGGTGAGAATAACTAGTGGAACTTCAATTCAGAAGACTTTGCAACTTTAAATAAGCTTGAATTTGCACACATAGTTCATTTCAGAGTTTGAAGAGGAAACTATATTATAAATACTTTACAATATCTCAAAATAATCTCAAAATGAATCTAAACTAGTATTTATATGATGTAATATACATTACTGTGAATCAATACCATTTTTTTCAAAATTACTAACCTCCTAATTTCACATTAAAACCAATGACATAAGGACTGGAAATTGTATAGCCTAGACATAAAACTAAATTATGCTGAAAATATATAACATGCATAAATAAAATTCCAATGACCAGTTATAAAGAACTGATCATAGATGACAATTCCAGTACATAGCAACAATATTATTCATATTTTCATTACAAAATGATTTACTGCAATTCATTCCTTTGTTGAAAAAATCAGTACCGAAAACCCTTTTTGAAATGAGAGCATACGATGCTACAACTCTCTTCCAACACATAATATAATAAATTGCACTAACAAAGTGATGACTTAGAACAAAATGGATCCCATCATGAAGAAAATTGAAGAGAATATAAAGCCCAGTAGGAAAGAAGCTTCATGTGTGCATCAACAATTCAAACAATTATGCTCAATATGATTTTTTGTGTTCTTTCTAAGCTCTCATTCACTTGTTATTTCACAGATGTATTTAAGAATTTTGAGAGAGAGTGTGATCAAGGTGGCTCTAGAAATGCTCAGAATTCAAAAGTTCCTTTGGAAGAGCTCAAAAATAAAATTCACTATATTAAAGTGAAACTAGAGTCATACTGAACATCTCGTCACAATATTTCCAATGACACAAATGACACCTCAATCCGAGTTCGTATGGGAAAGTTATGGGCAGTCAACATTTTGGTAAAAGTAGGCCCATTGACAACCACTAACAAGGAAACAATTTGGCACTTATCGGAGAAATATTTTGACAGTGGGAATGGCTAAATTTTTCACCTCGTTAATTTTTCCGATAACCCGAAAAGTTCGTTCAGATTTTTTTTACGAATATGTTTTTATATATAAAAATTAAAGAATAAATTAAAAAATGGGGAGGTAGGCCGCCACCCTCCCCAATGGTTAGTACATATATGCATTGTTATAAAAGTCCATACGACCAAGCCATTTCAACGGCTATATGTATATAATAAAATGGGACTGGTGGGGATCGAACCCACCCGACCAATCCGGCCAGCCAGCCCTACGAGCAGCCTCACACATACTCCAATGAGTATATCCAAACAATTAAACAACCCAAAATTGGGGTGGCGAGTATTGAACCCAGCCCACCCCCTAACCAAATGCGTTATTTCAAATGCCCCCAACCGTAAAGCCAAACCTATGGACATTGAAAATTTCATCGTCGAGTTTATATAACAACCCTTGATTTCCATGTGACGGAATGGAAGACCGAGGCTGAGGGGAACCTCACCAACCTGACTTTATACTTATTTTACTCATTTTTCGCAAGGAGCATAGTGGTGAAGTCATATTTTTCATCTGAGCAGCAGAACTCCAGTCAACCAATGAGAAGGAATCTTTGGGGAATCTTTGAGGTTTCTAAGGGTCCATATTTCAGCAGTGTCAGAAAGGGATCGATTTTATAGTCATTTGACATGATTGCACACTAGGAATTCAATGATGTAGTCCATTTCTTTAGAAGAGGTGTGCATTTCCAAGCCATCCCCAGAAATGGAGGTATAAGGTGCCTTTCGTACATGCATGTACTTTGATTTTTGCTAAAGATTAATGAAAGCGCCCTCCCCACTTTGAGCAGAACCCAGAGATGTAGCCCATACTAGGTGAACTCCGTTATCAATCTGTTGTGTATTGATTCTCATGATTTCATTTATTTTCCAATTATGTTATGTTGTATGCATTTTATGATTACATTCTCTTTTTAATTTTATTCGGAATACATCAATGAAGTAAGAATATCTGGATCAAGTTTGGTATCAGAGCGGGTCTTTTGTTGATGTGAATTGTAAGTGCATGATAACTAGGGGAAAGATGCAAAGAGGTTAAGGAAAACTTAAGTCCCTTGATCTAGAAGCAGGACATGTAGAACGAATAAGGAAAATGGAAGATGAAAAGGCTTCGTTGGATGAAGGAAGAAACTATTGCAAGGCTTTCTATGCCATGGAAAAAAAATTGGACAAATTGTTTGGAGAATATGAGATGATAATGAAGCAAGAGAAGAAAGAACTGGATGATCATGCCTCGGTAAATCATGAAGGTGGAGGAGAAGAGACCCCTCCCTCTCCATCCTCTAGTGAAAGTTATTCTTCTTCCTCTTCTCTTCATTCTAATAGGAATCATAGGAATGCATCTAAAAATCCATTTTTTATGTTGGATGTCAAGTTTGATTTGCATGTGTTTAGTGTGGAATCTAATGTAGAAAAGCTAGATAACTGGATCAGACAGGTTGAAGTGTATTGTCACATATAAAAAATCAATGAGGATGAATCGAAGATCCAACTAGCATCCCTTCAACTGAGTGGCACTGCTCTCATCCGGTGGGAAGGAAAACTGCAAAAAGGTGGTAAGAGTAGTTGTAAACATCTTTCATTTTGGTCTGAGTTTGTTTCTACTTTATGAGGACATATTTACCCCTTGGGATACAGACATAAATCCATGATGGAATGGAAACATTTGAAACAAAGTAAAGGTCAAAATGTTCAAAATTTCACAGAGGAGTTTAGGAAACAAGCATTAGCATTGAATGTTCCACTAGACACATTTGAGACGCTGGTGAAATATATTCACTCTTTGCATAGTTATTTGTGTTATTCATTGTTATTATTTGAACCTAAGACTCTTGATGAAGCTAGTGTGAATGTTTTACATCTTGAAAGAAGGGGGAAGCACAAGCAAGAAGATCGCCCAAAGAGGACAACAACAACTAAGAGAAAGGAAGCAAAGCCCTCTTGTACTCATTGTGAGAAAGAAGGGCATGATGAAGAAAATTTCTGGAAATTGCATCTGGAATTGAGGTGAAAGAGAAAATAAAGAAAAGGGAGGCAAAATAAATCTGCAATTGTGCAACAAGACCAAGAATATCAATCTGAGGATGATGAAAAGATCACAACTGCAAGATTTGTAGGTGTTGGACCAATTGAACTAGGATCGGAATTAAGTGATGAAATGAAGATTGCAGCTCTTGGGATTGTAGAAGATGGACCTATTGACTTGGGTTCCGATTCGGGCTATGCAATAAATATTTAAACAAATGTTGTGCCAAAAATTAAGAGGAAACCAAATGCTACATGGCTCCAATAACTCGAAAGGATCAACCAAAGCATTCAGGTGGAGAACGTTGAACTAAAGAGACTCCTACAAGAAGTAGAGAAGGAGAAACATAGGTTGCAAAATCATTTATAAGCCAGGGATGAGGCCTTGGAAATGTTGCAACATCAGTTATAAGCCAAGGAGGAGGCCTCGGAAAATTTGCAGCATAACAAGCTTGAGGTAAAAAATGATTTTTCAATTTCATGTTCTTTTTATGATGATGATTTCGCTACTTTTGAGAAACATACTACAGGAATTGGATCAAAATTGTTGAAGAAGATGAGGTATCAAGGGAAAGACATCGACATTAATGGCTAGGGCATTGTGATTCCCATCAAAGTGGAGGGATTTCCTCGTTATGCAAGACCTCGGTATGTCAGAAAAGAGATTAGAGAATAATCCAAGATAACTAGTGACCAACCAACGACGGATGATGGGAGCACCTCATCACATTCCAGTGATAGTGAGGATTCCATGGGCACTTATCAGGGGTGCACCAAGAATAAGCATTCCAAGATGATCTGAAATGTTTGGAGGAGAGAGAATCATTGTAGTTAAAAGCAACGAGGATGGACACCGGGGAGCCACATGTCAGATAATCCATGCCTAGAAAGAACTTTTGGAGAAACTAGCGGGTGAAGATGTTCAACAAGCAAATCTGGCACAGGGAGATGTCGACCCATTCACTTTGTTGAGTAAGAGATGGTTTTACTAAATATAGTAGCTTGTCATGGCTGCAACTTGTAAATCATGTGTTGCAATATAATTATAAAAGTGATGATGTGTTTTCCATCACTTATTAAAGAAACAATGATGTTTTGGCCTTTTTGTTGATAACTGAGGTATTGGTGTCTATTATGATGTACACTTGAGAAAAGAGTATAGCTTATAAACTATTGGCAAGTATGGGGATGCTTGGGTTATGTTTGGTCATGTAATTGAACATGTAGTTTGAGAATATTGTACTACAGGTTTGTAGAGGATGTAGGTGTCGGTTCATCACTTATGGCTTCGAAGAACAAGGGTGAAGGAGAAGGAAGTGTGGCCTGTCAGGGCACATATTTTACAGACGGTGTAACACAATAGATGTAGATTATGTTCATGCTTTTGGAGGACCAAAATATCTTCAGTGGGGAGGAATGATCGAGGTGGTTCTAGAAATGCTCAACATTTAGAAGTGGCTTTGGAAAATATCAAAAATAAAAGCTTTTTTATTGAAAGGAAACTAGGGTGATATCGAAGATTGCGTTGTAATATTTCTAATGGTGCAAACAACATCTTAATCTAAGTTTGCATGTGAAATTTATGGCTAGTCAAAGTTTTGGACAAATTACGCTCATTGGAAACCACTAATGAGGCAACAATTTGGCACCTATCAGGGACGGATTCTGGCAGCTGGAATGGGTGTTTGGTCAATTTAGTGATGTCTAAATTGCAACTTTTAAATGTCAACCCGGGGCTCATAAGCTGATGAAGTGAGGTGTACTATATGTACTTAGATAACCTTTTCTTAATCTTTTGTCGTTTTTATCTTTTTAGTTTGTTTTTGATTTATCTTTCCTAATGTGATATGATGGAGATGTAATCAAGCGAGTGAATGTGTGTGTTTGTGGCGACTTCTAAATGATTTCTTGAAACTTAAAGAGTATTCTAAAGAAAGCTTGAACAATAACTGAAATGAAATCAAAGCTTTAAAGGAAAGTAAAGGCATCAAATAAAAGACCAATGGCATCGGCCCAATACCTCTACTGCTGATGAAAATGAAAATGAAAATGGAATCTACATTAACTCAATTAAAAACAGGAACAACTACTTTAACTCTTCAATTAAATCTTAAGCAATGTAAAATCTAGGTGACAAATCACACCACTTAGTTTTCCCTTAACCTTTCTGCCTTCAGTTGGATTGATCATGTAAGAAAGAGTTATGAGCAAGTTAGCAATGTGAGTCTTAAAAAAAAATAAACCAAGCTACACTAAGTGATATTTTGGCTCCACTAAAGTTAGTTGATTATGACAAAAAGAGCCATCAAAAGATGAACAACTTGATAAGCTATGAGCAGAAAGTAAAGTGCAAACTAAAGCAATGATACTAATGAAAATCAAAAATAAAGATCAGCAGTCTAGATAAGACGATCACAAATGCCACTAGTTGTAAAAAGAGAAGAAAGAAAACTGTCCCGGGCTCCTAAGAAATCTGCAAAAACACACTGATCAGTCATGAACAAAAGTGCAGAAATGTAAATCAGCATAATTCAAAGTTTATGTACAATAATATACATGTTAAAAGAAAATAAAATGCAGCAATTCAAACTGTACATTAATATACATGAAAATCAGAAAAAGAAATGCAAGAAAATAAAGTAAAGACTACTGTACAGTGGCTGTAGCAGACAGGGGCCCTCCGCCTACTTCAGCCAATCCAAAAGATCAGTTACACGCTTAGAAACAGAACGGTCTTCTCATGTATTAACAACACATATAAAAAATACAGTGGGGAGCTTACAAAATGCTTATAAAAATAGGTCTCAACAGAGTTTACAACTGATGAAAAAGACTAAAAGACTAACTATCCAGCGTTTAGAGACGATTTATTTATAGCAGAGAAAGCAAACTAACTTAACGCAAACTAGGCTATTCTATCAGTTGTGTAAAAACACGTAATCTGGCACCCTCCTCGGATTTAGGCAACGGGCGTTATGGGCTATCAATCTACTGTTGGATTCTTGTTTCCCATGGTCCTCGTGGCTGAGGAAGAGGCCAGCTGTTCTTTACGTGCTCCAAACCGAACACGCAGAGCCGTGCCACCGCCAATGACTTCAGTTTGACCGTATTTGCCTCATCGTTGACCACGGGTTTTGATGAGCTGAAAGGACACACACCATGTCCTTGATCCCACAAACTTGCCCATGTGGCTCTTCTACCCGGAGGACACGTGGAACATAGCATTTAAGAAAACAACTGCGGAATCCGGGGTTGGCTGCGGAAACCCTATGTGAGCTACGGAAATGCAGCATTTTGAACCAAAAATATAAACCAACAACAGTCATTAGCATAATTAGCAAATCATGTAAAAAGTCCTATAATACAATGATTTGAGCAATTTGATGAAGGAAATGAGTGGCAAAAGAAGGAAATGAGTAGGAAAAGGAGGCTGAGAGGATGTGTAAAGAAGTGCAGGTTTGAGGCTCAACATACCCCCACTGTGAAGGTGTTACATGTCCTCATGCAACCAAAACTTTGTCATTGTTTTTTTTCAATCCATATGCTCAGATGCTTCTGCCAAAACATCCAGCCTTCTTCTCTTTCTTCTTGCTGCCAAAATTGTCCTTGGTTTTCTGACTAAACACCTGAATTTCAAATTGATCAAGGCCCTGCTCAACTTCTTACATTTTCTCTTCAATTTTATGTTCTTCTTCTGCCAGAGTCCTAAGTGAAGCATGGTATTGTCATGGACAATTTTGTCCACCTTGCTTTGTTCTTTCAATGCTTCGTTTTCTTGTTTAATATGCCGGTTCAGGACTTCTAGCTCAAACACCTCCTGTTTTAAAGATTTGACCTGTTCATCAAGGGGAAATATAGTGCTTGGACCTGCAACTGATTGCTCCAAGGTCTCTAAGTAGTTATAGGCTTCTTGCTGGGTGGAATCAACCTCAGGTGTTTTTCTCGGCCTGAACTCAAATTCTGATAAAGGAGGACTGTTTTCTCTTTCCTGTTGAAAAGGACTCTCCTCACGTGGAGGACTTGCCTCTATAACTTGCTGAGCTGGACCTTTTTCAGGTGTTCCTAAGTCAATGAAATGTGATTGTTTAGTCACACTCATTTTTCCTTTAAGTCTACTGCTTCTTCTCACTTGTGCACTAGTGCTCTTTTGTTGGGCACTTTGTTTTTCTTTTTGTTTCTTCTTTGAGAGGGCAACAATTTGAAGTTGTGCTAGTCTATCAGCCAAGGTTTGAGGGTCTTCTTCTACTAAAGGTTCAGGTGATGGATGTGATTCTTGAACAATTGTTTTCCCTTTATCCTTTTTTCTGCTTCTTAGTTCTGGCTCCCTGCTCTTCTTCTTGAGAAATTTCTTGGGTTTCTACTATAGGAGGATCTTGGGCTGCAACATCTCTTTCTCTTCTCCTACTTCTTTTTGGGATTCTAGGGGAGCTGCTAGAGGCTTCAGTTACCTCTTGGAAATGGGTTCTGATTAGAAACTTTTCCCATGTATCCTTGTTATTTTTCAACTGCTCTTCAATCAAAATTCTAATGAGCCCGTGATGATACAAGTGGGGTTCAATATGTCCTACATGCTTTTGGACAGTGGAACTCATTTTCTTTAGGCTTGCTAACAGAAAGTAGGGTAATTTGAGGGTATGGCCTTCCATGAAATTCATCATAATTCTTGCATGGTACATATACATAGTGCCAAAGCGGCCCTCACATGTGATAAAATTTTGAACAAGCAATAACAATGCAGTCCATTCTTCCTTAATTACATGCATAGGAATCCCTTTAGTGAATATTGAAGTGCCCATACCTGGGTTCTTAAGCATGTTTTTCCATTCCTGATCTTCCACTCCTCTATTCTTGAACCATCGTTCTCCTTGCTGAGGTAAACCGATTGCTGTGGCTATGGTGGTCTCTATTATTGTGAACTTCAGGTCCCCTACTTCCACGGTATTTCCATTGAAGGACCGGGCAAATGCCTTCATTGCCTCTTTATTATACCCTTTGAATTTTTGAATAAACTTTAACCATTTTGCTTTCTGTAGTGCCTCCTTCGTCTGTGGATACCCTTCTAAATATTTCGGACCCTCAGGTTCTGCTCTAAGCAGCTTCCCCATCTTTGGCTCTCAACTTCGGCTGAAGCTTTGACAGTGTATGGATGCTCAAGGAGGATGCTCACGGGAAAAATGGGTGGATTACGGCTGTAAGTGGAGTAGCCGTAACGCAATGCAAGGTGTAGTGCAGAACTGTAATCGGGGTTTGAACAGAGATGTGGAGTTTGCAGCGGAAACGAGAGTGGAAATGGTGTGAGTACGAGAGAGTAGAAGACAAACACGGGAAATGAGTTCATGCATGCGGTAAATGGAGTGATAAGTAGATGGAATAACGGCCGAATCCTTAAGAGTCGGGTGGCTTGCACACGTCTTCAACGTTGGCTGCGGAAATGATGGTAAGTAGAACCATAGTACATTGGGATACGTCACAGAGGTACGGCCAGTAATGGAGGATCAGCCTCGTCTCAAGTTTTGAATTAATGATGATTAGGGGACCGTTAAAAAGGTATGAGGTGGATGAAGCATTATCGTGGAGGAGGAGTGGGATGATCTTTACCTAATCATTGCATTTAGTGGCTCTTTCCATGATTTAATAATTATGCATAAAATGACATTAAATTGTTGTTTGGAAAAGATTTTGATCATACCTTCATGAGTTTGCCATGTGTTGATTAAGGTTGCTAACCCATTATTGCTTTCTGATCTTGCAGATGCCTCATATCCTTGTTGCCCTTGATGATGATGATACCTCTGACTGTGATTTTTGATAACAGAGTAATCATGGTTGTAGAGACAGAGTGTGCTGGCTGTGGAAATCGTTTCGAGCTGCGGAAACTAGTGTTAGCTGCGGAAACGGTTCCCAGCTGCGGAAACTGAGACAACACTCCTTTCACTTCACAAAATAGTTAGAAAAAGAACTAACTGAATGAAATAGTCCTGAGAGGGACTTTTATTGATGGAATGGAGTGAGATGAATGAAATGGAATGAAAATGAAGTGGAATGGAGATGATGGGATGGATGAACTGAAATGGCGAATGAGATGGAAAGAGAGAGAGAGAGATTTTCTTTTTTTTTTTGGAAAATACAAAGTGTCAGGTGCCCCTGATTTTCACCTTATATTTTCTGCATAAGACTGCCAATTCAAGATTGGTTTTCAGGCTTATACAAGAGACTTTTTTCTTCTTCTTTTTTCTCTTTTTTTTTTTTTTTTTCTTTTTTTTTTCAACTGAAAGAAACAAAGACTAGGCTGATGGAGGAGAAGAATTCTTCTCCACCAGCCTCATTGCAGAATCTTCTTGGAACATTTTAATAAATTCTTCCTTTGAGAGTGGCTTGTGGTAGACTTTCAACCGGTGGCCATTCACAATGAGAGGAGTCTGAAACTCATCAACGGTCTTTACTCGAACTGCTCCATTGCTAAAGACTTCATCAATCTCATATGGTCCAAGCCAATGAGTTTGAAATTTTCCTTTGAAGTCCTTAAACTTGGAATCAAACAATAGTGCCCAATCTCCCTTCTGAAACTTTTTCTCTTTGATGCATCGATCATGCCACTTAGTTCTTTGGTGCTGAATTAGATCAGTCCTTAAAATTGCATCTCGTCTTATCTCATCTAGCTCATTTAGCTGCTCCATTCTGTGTTTTTGGGCTTCTGATAGATTCATCCCCAACTGAACTGCCATCTTGAAGGTCTTGATTTGAAACTCAATGGGGATCAAGACTTCTTTCCCATAAACAAGTTCATAGGGAGAATGTCCTGTTGTGTTCCTCCATGTAGTTCTATAGGCCCATAAGGCTTCAGGAAGCCTTTCTGCCCAATCTCTTCTATGGAGATGAACAGTTTTGGTGATGATGCTCTCAAGAACTTTATTTGTGGATTCCACTTGACCATTTGCTTGCGGATGGTATGGAGTAGATTTTCTATGCTTAATTTTGTATTCTTCCATCAGCTTCTCCATCAAGTTAGATGTAAATTGGTTTCCCTGATCTGTTACAATTTCTCTTGGGACACCAAAACGAGTAAAAATATCCTCAAAAAGAAATTGAACAACTAAATTTTCAGTGGCAGAAGGCAATGCCTTGGCTTCTACCCATTTAGTAACATAATCAGTGCAAACCAATATATACTTCTTTTGTTTAGATGGTGGATTGATAGGTCCAATGAAATCTAAAGCTTTCAAAGGGTTCGATGAGTACCTGTGGTTGTAATGGCATTTCATTTGAAAGAGTTGGTCTTACACCTCTTTGGCAGCTGTCACACCTTCTAACATATTGTTTTGCATCTTTGAAGAGAGAAGGCCAATAATATCCCAAAGAAAGGATTTTATAGGTAGTCCTCTTGTCAGCAAAGTGTCCACCGCATGGTTCATCATGACATGCCTTAAGGATGTCAGACATTTCATCTTCCCGAACACATCTTCTGATCACACAATCTAGCCCTGTTTTGAACAATTCATTAGAAATCCATGAATACTTTGAACTTTCCTGAATGATTTCCTTTTCTCATTAGGAAATAAGTGTGGAGGTAGCTTCCTTGTAACCAAATAGTTAGCAATGTCTGCATACCAAGGGGTTTTAGTAGTTATTGCAAACAAATATTCATCTGGAAACTTATCCTCTACAGGAGAATCTTCATTAGTATTTTGGATTCTAGACAAGAAATTAGCTATTGTATTTTGTTTCCCTGGTATATCTAACACAGTAATATTGAATTCTTGTAAAAGTAAAAGCCATCTTGTAACTCTGCCATTAGTAACAGGTTTATTCATCAGATATCTAATTGCAGAATGATCAGTATGGACAAAAGTTTCATAGCCGGTTATATAATGTCTAAACTTGTTGATTGCATGTACAACAGCTAAGAACTCTTTCTCTGTCACAGTATAATTTAACTCAGTGGGAGTCAAATTTTTACTGGTGTAGTAAATAGCATAAGGGACCAAATCCTTTTGTCCCAATACAGCTCCTAGAGCTGTATCTGAAGCATCTGTAGAAATATGGAAAGGAAGTTTCCAATTTGGCCCTCTCAGAATGGGTGCTTCAAATATCCTTGTTTTAAAAGCTTCAAATGCAGATTGGCATTCAGGATCCCATTTGAATTCACAGTCTTTTGTAAGTAATTTGAAGAGCGAAGATGCTATCTTGGTGAAGTTTTCAATAAATCTTCTATAATACCCAGTAAACCCAAGAAAACGTCTAACATCCCTTTGACAATTTGGAATAGGTAACTTGGAGATGACTTCAACTTTTGATCTATCAACCTTAATCCCATCTCCCGAAATATGATGTCCTAAAACAATCCCTTCAGTAAACATCATAAAACATTTTAGTTTGCAGATTACTGTGGTGTGATTTTTGAATGGAGTTCGGATTTTCCACAGTGTTCATGTTTTTTAGTCGACGTTTCGAGTCTGAAACTAGACTCATCATCAAGACAAAATGTGAGGAGAAAAGAAGGAAATGCTAGGTATAAATATGAAAAACCTAGGTTGTGAAGACCAATGGCTGACTCTTTACCTCATTGATGATTTAATTTATTAAAAATTAGGTGTGAGATTTGAGTCTCTGCATTGCTTCAGAAAATTCAGATCAGATTTGAGTCTCTGCATTGCTTCAGAAAATTCAGATCAGAAGCAATGCAGAGACTCAAATCTCACACCTAATTTTTAATAAATTAAATCATCAATGAGGTAAAGAGTCAGCCATTGGTCTTCACAACCTAGGTTTTTCATATTTATACCTAGCATTTCCTTCTTTTCTCCTCACATTTTGTCCTGATGATGAGTCTAGTTTCAGACTCGAAACGTCGACTAAAAAACATGAACACTGTGGAAAATTCGAACTCCATTCAAAAATCATAAAACATTTTTCATGACTTAATGAAAGATTTGTTTCTTTACATCTTATAAGGACTTTTTCCAAATTTTCTAATGCTTCTTCAAATGAGTTACCATAAACTGTAAAATCATCCATATAGACCTCTACACAATCATGAATTAGATCAGAAAATATTCCTAATACTGCCCTTTGAAATGTTGCGGGTGCATTACATAATCCAAAAGGAAGTACTCGGTAAGCAAAAGTTCCCCATGGACAGGTAAATGTGGTTTTGTCCTGATCTTCAGGTGCTACCTGAATCTGATTGTAACCACTAAAACCATCCAAAAATGAGAAATACTTTTTACCTGCTAAAGTATCTAATACTTGATCAATAAAGGGTAAAGGAAAGTGATCCTTCAAAGTTGCTTTGTTTAATTCCCTATAATCAATGCAAACCCTCCATTTACCATTCTTTTTAGGTACTATAACCAAAGGAGAAACCCACCGGCTATCTGAAATGGGGTAAATGAAGTTTACATTAAGTAACTTTTGGAGCTCTTCTTTCACTATTTCCCTAAGGTTTGGATTCATCCTTCTTTGAGGTTGTCTGATTGGTCTACTATTTTCCTCAGTATAGATGTGATGAATGCAAGTCTTCGGGTCAATACCTTTCATATCTGTATATTCCCATGCAAATGCAGTAGAATGCTTTTGCAAGACTTTGGTTAGCTCTTCCTGTTGTGATTTTTCCAAGTTTTTGTTGATATTCAGTGTTTTTCCTGGAAAAATCTCAATGGCAGAACTACCAAACTCTTCCATAGAGAAAAGAGACATCTGTCTAGATGATAGACACTCAATGTCAAAATCCAACTGAAATTGTGTGTGGTCATATTCTGAAGATGGTTCAAAATTTTCTAATGTGTTCAGAATTTGACTATCTTCACTAATCTCAGAAATGGTAAAGACAGGTTGTATAGTATCTTCATCATCAACCCACTCATTATCCCCTATTTCTGTAATTGCTTTTGCTGGAGGATACAGATTGAACTTCTTTGTCGAATTACCATCAGAAATATACATATCCTCAGACCTACAACTTATGAAAGCATCAGCTGTGGCTAGCCAAGGTCTTCCTAAAATAAGAGGATGTCTTCCTAGATTACTCGTGGGGGTTAAAATCATAAAATCCACTGGATATTCCCAAGAGTCTAGGGAGACTGGAATGTCTTCTAATACACCATCTGGTTTAATAACTGATCGATCTACAAGTTGCAATAAAGTAGGTGTAAAAAGAAGATTAGGAAGTTTTAGCTGGTCCATAGTCTATCTACTCATGATGTTGATAGCAGCCCCTAAATCAATCAAAGTATTTGGTATTTCTACCCCATTGATATGTGTTTTGACAATTGGACTACCGGGATCTACATATTTCTGCATAGTAATTTTTCCCATCATGATATCTGCAATTTTTCCTACCAGGTGGATCCTTCTGGTATATCTTGGTTTCCTTCCTGGTCTTTTAAGACTCAACTCCTTTATTGTTTTTGCTAGAATAGGAATCTCTTTAATGGCTTGTAACAAGGAAACCTTGATACAGCCATTCTTCGATTCATCTAGAAAATTATAGTCAGGCAACCAAATTTGTTTTCCCACTCCTTTATCAATTTGTAATCTTTCAGGGAAAGGAGGTGTGGATAAGGATGCAGGTTGCTCAACTATGGGAGTTGTGGGGGTTAATTCTTTTTCTTTTTCTTTTTGAGTGTTTGGGTTTTGAAGAGATGCTTCAGAACCCTTATTGGCTTCAAGAGACTCTTCCTCAAAAATGCTTTGCTTTTGATCATTTATAGAAGGTTTATATAAGACTCTACCTGATCTGAGTTGTACTTCATTGAGAAGAACAATCATATAGGTAGGAAATTGCTGACCTTCCATCATGTAGGCATTTTGAGGGTTTTTATTATTGGGGTTTGGCAATGGCTGAGAAGGAAGTTGATTTGACTTCTGTTGGAATGGAAGCAAGAGTTGAGAATTTGGATTCTGTTGGTAAGGTTGTTGTTGTGGAAATGGCAATGATAGTTGTGGATTTTGATTTGGAAGTTGTGGAGCTTGTTGGTTTTGAAAAGATGGAGGATATTGGTAAAATTGAGCAAATCTCCCATAAGGATTTTGCATACCTTGTACCCATGATTGAAAAGAATTTTGAGGTTGGGACCAAGGTTGTTGCCAAGGATTCCAATTAGGTTGGGGTTGAAAATTCATAGAGTTGTTAAACCCTTGATTTTGTTGCCCGTACCAAGGTCTCCTTGCAACAAAACAGAGAGATTCGATTGTATTTGGATCTTCTTGAAAGACAGCTTTGAGCCCAGGAATTGAAGGACAATCCTTGGTCTCATGGTTCTCTGAACAGATTACACATGTTTCTACAACTTTTGCATCCAAGGGACATTCCCTTAGAGCATGTTTCTTCCTACACTTTGGGCAAAAGATGGCCAAAACCTCAGCTTCTGCTTTCTGCTTATTGTGAATCTTAAGGGTGTCTAGTTGCTCACTAAGACTCCCTAAGATATCAGTTTTGAATTCATCAAGCATGTTGCCAATCTCAGCCCTACTTACCGATCCAGTTGCAGATTTATTTTCTCTGATGAGAGAAGGATCTCTAGACCCTTTTTGAGTTTTGGATTTCCCCCTTGAGAGATGGACACATAATTCTGCTATATCAGAAAGTGGAAGTTGAGATACATCTCCTTTTCCCATCATATTCAAAAGATATATCCATTCATCTCTAATGGCTTTTAGTAAAAGGGCTCTCAAGGTCTCCTCATCCAAGTTACTCATTTTTGCTCTTTTCAGATTATATTGAAATCTTTCAAGTAATTCCTCCAAGTTTTCATCTTCTTTTTGCATCATTTTGAATACCTCATCCTTTTGATTGGTGGGCATACAATAGTTCAGGTACCTATCCAAAAATGCCTGTTTCATATCATTCCAAGACCTAATGGATTGAGTGAGTAATCCCACGAACCATTTCAAGGCTGCTCCTTTCAATGTTGAAGGAAACAGTTTGAGTTTTTGAGAGTCATCTAGATAATCATAAGTTCGACACACTACCTCAAACTCAAATAGAAATGTTTCAGGGTCCTCATTCCTAAACCCATGGAAGTTTGGGAGGACAGATGGTGAGATGTTTTTCATTGTGGCTCGGGAGTCTTCATCAACTATAGGAAACCCGAATGAGTTATCCCCATCCCTCTTTCCTCCAATGTTACCTCTACCTCCTCCATTGTTTCCTCCTCCTCCACTACCTCTACCTCTACCAAATCCAGTTGCTCCTTCCTCTGTCATGGTAGTTTCCCTGGAGACTTCAGAGTCTTCTGGTTCTTCTACTAAGGGTGTATGAGAAGGAATTTCTCCCTCTTCTTCAGGTGATTCTACTTCTTCAATTACAATTTGTCTCTCCGGAGAAAGAAGGAAAGCAAGGATAATTTTAGGGGCGAATGTTCACCCTTTGGCGAAATTAAGGGGTTTTAAATTTTTAGTGGGCGAATATTTTGTATCATAGTACATTTTTACAAATCACCTCAAATAGCCCACCTTATTTTAAGGGAGAGGGTAAAAAAGGTAAATTTAGCCCTTGAAATTAGGACTTACAACCTTCCATTCGCCCATTTTCAAGAATAGGTTTTATTTAAGTGAATCCATTCGCCCATTTTCAATAATAGGTTTTATTTAAGTGAATCCTATGGGCCAAATACCATATTTATAAAAGAGGTATGGTAAATTAATAAAAATATAAATAAATGAGAGGTATGGTAAATAAATAAAACATTTTTTATATTTACTCCATAAGTCACATTATATACATGTAAGGGTGTAAACAAATAAAAATATAAGTAAAGTGGAGGTATGGTAAATAAATAAAACGTCTTTTTATGCTTACTCAAAAGGTATGGTAAATAAATAAAAATATAAATAAACTAGACGTATCCTAACTAAATAAAACATCTTTTTATATTTAGTCCATAACCCTCATTCTATTTATGAAGGCTCAAGAAAGAGGTTTTATTTAAGTGAATCCTATGGGCCAAATACCATATTTGTAAAAGAGGTATGGTAAATTAATAAAAATATAAATAAACGAGAGGTATGGTAAACAAATAAAACATTTTTTTATATTTACTCCATAAGTCACCTTATATTTACGAACACTCAAAAAATGGGTTATATTTAGGTGAAACCTATGGCCAAAATACTATGGGACAAATACCATGGACTAGATTGTTATTAATACCATGCAAAAAACCATTATTAACCCTAATATTAGAATTAATAAAAATAAAAATGGCACATGGTATTGACCCATGGTATTCACCAAAATGGCACATGGTATTGACCCATGGTATTCACCTGGAATGTAGCCTATTTAAATGGGGGAATTAAACCAGCATGTAGCCTATGCTAAGATTCACTAGGACTTTACAAAGTTTTATTATTTAGTGAAAGACTCGCCAAGATCTTACAAGATTTTATAATTGAGTAAAATATTCGCCATGCCTGGTGAGAGATTCGCCAAAAAATTATATATACATATTATATTATTGATAAAATCGCCTTCCATTTTTCCTATATACCATGGAGATTCGCCCATTTATTATATTTATAAATTTAGGGGGGGTTCTTAAAATTTTCCCTGAAGGAAAGGATCTCTCTCTAATTCAGATTCGATGGAAGGTATGGGAGAGTCGACTCCTGCCTCTTGAATTCTAGGAATCCTAGGGCTAGGAGTGTAAGTTGGAGATGATGGAGGTGTCTCTTGTCTATTCCTTGAAGTAGATGGAGTTGTAAAAATCGAACTTTTGGCTCTAGCTAAAAACCTTCCCCTAGAATCTCTTGCCCTATGCATGTCATTTTTTTTATTTTTCTTCAATTCGGGCTAATAGTTCTCTTTCTGATCTTCCAGGTCACTCTAGGTGCAAGAAGAGAGCATACTCAAGAAACTATTAAACCAATAACTCTCTCTTTTCTGATCCTCCAGATCACATTAAGTGCAAGAGGAGAGCATACTTTGAGATGTTATCAATTTCCTTCCTTGAAATTTTCTTATTGTGTTTTTCTTTCTTAAGAATTTGGCTACCTAATTTCACTTCCCCGGCAACGGAGCCAAAATGTTTGGTCAATTTAGTGATGTCTAAATTGCAACTTTTAAATGTCAACCCGAGGCTCGTAAGCTGATGAAGTGAGGTGTACTATATGTACTTAGATAACCTTTTCTTAATCTTTTGTCGTTTTTATCTTTTTAGTTTTTTTTTTATTTATCTTTCCTAATGTGATATGATGGAGATGTAATCAAGCGAGTGAATGTGTGTGTTTGTGGCGACTTCTAAATGATTTCTTGAAACTTAAAGAGTATTCTAAAGAAAGCTTGAACAATAACTGAAATGAAATCAAAGCTTTAAAGGAAAGTAAAGGCATCAAATAAAAGACCAATGGCATCGGCCCAGTACCTCTACTGCTGATGAAAATGAAAATGAAAATGACATCTACATTAACTCAATTAAAAACAAGAACAACTACTTTAACTCTTCAATTAAATCTTAAGCAATGTAAAATCTAGGTGACAAATCACACCACTTAATTTTCCCTTAACCTTTCTGCCTTCAGCTGGATTGATCATGTAAGAAAGAGTTATGAGCAAGTTAGCAATGTGAGTCTTAAAACAAAATAAACCAAGCTGCACTGTGATATTTTGGCTCCACTAAAGTTAGTTGATTATGACAAAAAGAGCCATCAAAAGATGAACAAATTGATAAGCTATGAGCAGAAAGTAAAGTGCAAACTAAAGCAATGATACTAATGAAAATCAAAAATAAAGATCAACAGTCTAGATAAGACGATCACAAATGCCACTAGTTGTAAAAAGAGAAGAAAGAAAACTGTCCCGGGCTCCTAAGAAATCTGCAAAAACACACTGATCAGTCATGAACAAAAGTGCAGAAATGTAAATCAACATAATTCAAAGTTTATGTACAATAATATACATGTTAAAAGAAAATAAAATGCAGCAATTCAAACTGTGCATTAATATACATGAAAATCAGAAAAAGAAATGCAAGAAAATAAAGTAAAGACTACTGTACAGTGGTTGTAGCAGACAGGGGCCCTCCGCCTACTTCAGCCAATCTAAAAGATCAGTTACACGCTTAGAAACAGAACGGTCTTCTCATGTATTAACAGCACATATAAAAAATACAGTGGGGAGCTTACAAAATGCTTATAAAAATAGGTCTCAACAGAGTTTACAACTGATGAAAAAGACTAAAAGACTAACTATCCAGCGTTTAGAGACGCTTTATTTATAGCAGAGAAAGCAAACTAACTTAACGCAAACTAGGCTATTCTATCAGCTGTGTAAAAACACGTAATCTGGCACCGTCCTCGGATTTAGGCAACGGTCATTATGGGCTATCAATCTGCTGTTGGATTCTTGTTTCCCATAGTCCTCGTGGCTGAGGAAGAGGCCAGCTGTTCTTTACGTGCTCCAAACCGAACACGCAGAGCCGTGCCACTGCCAATGACTTCAGTTTGACCGTATTTGCCTCCTCGTTGACCACGGGTTTTGATCACCGGTTTGGATGAGCTGGAAGGACACACACCATGTCCTTGATCCCACAAACTTGCCCATGTGGCTCTTATACCCAGAGGACACCTGGAACATAGCATTTAAGAAAACAGCTGTGGAATCCGGGGTTGGCTGCGGAAACCGGGATCAGCTGCGGAAACCCTGTGTGAGCTGCGGAAACACAACATTTTGAACCAAAAATCTAAACCAACAACAGTCATTAGCATAATTAGCAAATCATGTAAAAAGTCCTATAATACAATGATTTGAGCAATTTGATGAAGGAAATGAGTGGCAAAAGAAGGAAATGAGTAGGAAAAGGAGGTTGAGAGGATGTGTAAAGAAGTGCAGGTTTGAGGCTCAACAATGGGTGAATTCGTTACCTCGTTAATTTTTCCAATGACCCCAAAATTTCGATCAAATTTATTTTTACCAATATGTTTTAATATATAAAAATAAATAAAGAAAATCGGGTGGTGGGTCGCTACCCTCCCCATAGGTTGGTATATATATGCATTTTTATAAAATTCCATACTACCAAGTCGTTTCAAGGACCATATGTATATAATAAAGTGGGGTTGGCAGGGATCGAACCCACCCGACCAATTCAGTCAGCCTGACCCACGGGCAGCCCCACACATACTCCAATGAATATATCAAGACAATCAAACAACCCAAAATTACGACAACGGGTTTTGAATCCAGCCTGCCCCAGAATCAAACGCCTTACTTCAAATGTTGCCAACCTTAAAGCCAAGCCTATGGGATTTAAAAAATCCATCGTCGAGTTTATATAAGAACCCTTTATTTCCATGTAATTGGATGAAAAATCGAGGAAGAGGGGAACCACGACAAGAAGCGGATCCACGATTGAAGGGTCCACCTTAGGCACAAATTTCAAGACGATAATATTATGCAAAAATATTTTCAGGGAGTATTCTTTGGCGATGTGAGGAATCTTTAGATTCGTTTGGCAGGAAGTTTTTGAATGTAACAGAATTATGACAACTTTATACTAATTTTTCTCAGTTTTCCCCAAGGAATATGATGGTGTAATTAGTTTCCTCATACGAGAAGCAAATCTCCAGTCAACTTGTAGAGGAATCTTTGTGGAATCACGAGGAATCTAAAAAATTCCCTTGTGGCCAAATTTTCACAGTGACAAAATCATCCCAACTTTAAACTCAAACGAACAATAATTTTTCCAGGAGTCTGATGGCATAATCAATTTTCATATATGAGTAGTAGATCTTTAGTCAACTTGCAGAGAGGAAGTTTTGTGGAATCATGAAGAATCTAAAAGATTCCCTAAGGGACAAATTTTTACAGTTTCAAAACCAGACAGATTTTATACTCATTTTACTTAGTTTTTTTCAAGGAGCCCAGTGTTGAAGCCATATTCGTCATCTGAGAAGAAGAACTCTAGTCAACCAACAAGAAGGAATATTTGAGATTCCCAAGGGTCCATATTTTGGCAGTGTGAGAAAGGGGTCGAGTTTACAGTCATTTGACATGATTTCACGCCAGGAATTCAATGGTGCAATCCATTTCTTTAGCAGAGGTGTGAATTTTCAAGCCGTCCCCAAGAATGGAGATATAAGGTGCCTTTTGTACATGCATGTACTTTAATATTTGGTGAATATTAATGAAAGAAGCCTCCCCACTTTGAGAAGAGCCTGGAGACATAGCCCACACTAGGTGAACTCTGTTATTAATCTATTATGCTTTCATTCTCATGATTTCCTATCATTTTCGATTATGTTATGTGTATGCATTTTATGATTACATGCTCTTTTGTATGTGATTCTAAATGCATCAATGAAGTAAAAATATCTGGATAAGAGAGGAAGGTATACTACATTTATCAATATAAATGGTATGCAAAGAAACAACTTTGAAAGGCCAATAAGGCTATATGTATAGAGGCTGAAAACATTTTGGCATATGGGAGAATCTACATTAAGATGTTCTAAGTGAAATTAGGATCAAGTGATGCCTTCAATACAACTGTTTATCATAAATTCTATGCATTCGAACTTTTTCCAGCTGACAGTGGACTATATGCTCTTACACGATTCAGTATATTTAATTCAGAAATTCTACCCAAACAACCATAGGGAGTCCACACCAGAAAAGTTTTTAATGTGAACGACACCTAATTTTACGACACCCATGTGGTAAAAAATTATTAGGTGGAGGACGAATAAAATCGAATGATGTGATTGGCTAAATAAACCTGACCAAACCCATCACACTAACACCTTTGATGTAAATATATACTTGACCATATAAATTAAAATAATGATTCATATTCAGAACCATTATATGAATAAATTTATATTTAAATTTTACTAATAAATATAAAAATCAATCTCTCTCTCTCTCTCTCTCTCTCTATTGTGAACTTTGCACAAACCAAGCGTCCAAGGGTTAAACAACAAAAAACATAGTTTGACCAAAAAATTGTTTCATTGTATTACAGCCAAAGACTCCAAAACTTATAATAGTTAGACAACAACTTTCTATATATAAAGATGTGAAATTGATATAAATATAAACAATATTATTAATAACTAGCATAGATCCATCTTAACTCTAGAGCTACCAAGGGCTAAGGGAAATTGCATCTCTAGAGGTGTAAACATCTCCTTAGTTTTTTCACTCAAAAATATACTTGCATCTTGAGAGATTTTATTACACTCAAAGCTTGATAAATCCAGAGTTAAGATGAACCTATGGTAATTAATAAATATACTAATATATATGTTTAATCATGGATTGTTATTTTGAGTAATTAATTAAGTGAAAGTGGACAACTAATTCCAACCCTAAAATATTTTATTTGTTGTCCACATCATGGGCCATATGTTATAATTATAACTCATACTTATCTGAGGTGTGATGTTTTCTAAGTAAAAGAGTTTGTTCCTAGTGCTTAGGAGGTTGTTAGATGTAGCTAGGTTAAGAAATATTCTCCAGCCAACTAGATTCATATATTGGTGTGTGTTTGAAAAAAATTCTTAGCCAAGTTGATTGTGTTACCGAGATAGTTTCTTTATCTTGATATTACAGTCATGTATTTATTTTCATCATTATTTAATGAATAGTAATGTGCTTATGAAATATTAATTTGATACCAGAGATGGTCTTGGACTATTCCCTCACTAAGGGCCATAATAGAGATAATTATTGAGGGTTTGGAGGGAGTGAAGGAGGGTTTGAAGCATTGGAGGTCTGATGGGCACTAAATAGGGTTTGAAGTGTTGGAGATCTGATGGAAAATAACTAGGGTTCGAAGCGTTGAAGGTCTTCCAACATGAAATCGGTAACTCTGGTGCAATGTTGAGGGGTGTTTATGTCTCTATGCGGTGGATTTTCTCCCAGGTAGGTGGATATTGGGAGCTCTCAATTTCTATGCGAGGTTTTAAGGTCGTGTTTTGGTTTTTTTTTTCTATTAATGATGGTTGTGGCACTGTCGAGCACTAGGATGGAAATTCTAGCAGTGATTAACAAGAACCTAACCCTCAACATTACAGAGATAGGCTTCATGATCTCTGTCTAAAATTGCACAAAAGTCACATCGATGAAACTCTGGAGTGCACCTGGGATATAGGTGATGTGCCACTAAAGGGCATCTCTGATCTCAAGGATCTTGTGCTTTCAATTAAGAAGCTAAAGTCAAGGAATATCCTTGTCAAATATAGGGCTCCAGTGGACCAGATAATCTCCATGCTCTCCAACTACATGGAGCAAGTCGATTGTTTCGTCGATGGGAGAAAAGAGTGGTACAAGAAAATGGAGCGAAGGGCATGACAGGTGTAGGAATTTACAGGGCAAGTTCCTCAGGTAGAACACCAAAGGACACCACTCACAAACAGATCAGAGATCAATACACTAGTATTCTTGATGTCGTTAAAACCCTCAAAGAGGGAAAAAATCCATGGCTTGAGCCAATGTGGCCACTTCGGGAAATTTATTAATGTAAAAGAAAGAAAATTTACACAAGCTTCTCTCATGAACGGTTACCCTACAAATGACCCTCCATGCTATTTAAATAGAGGTCATGGACCAACCAGGTGTTAAGCCATGGATCAAGTCTCGGTAATACTGAGGAGAGAATGAAGCATCGGATCACTTCATGTCTAGAACATACTGTGATCGCCGGATTGTAAGTTACTAAAGTACATAGTAAAGAAACACACTTTACCTAACTCTATACTAGACCAAGTTATACTTAACTATTTCCTATGTGTCAGAATATCCTAGCATCGCCCTTAAGAAAAACTTGAGATAGGGTTGAAGGATGTAAAAATATGACAAAATAGGAGAAGGAAGGAGGAATTAGTGCCTATTCCCCCTTAGTGACAACTTCCTAAACTCCAACCATAAATCGGAGTTTAGTAAACTTTGCCTCTATGAGAGCCTTTGTAAAGATGTCGGAAACTTGATCATCGGTTGAACAACATTGCACTTCAAGAACATGGTCATGAATGAGCTTTTTGATGAAGTGCATATGTAGTTCAATGTGTTTGTTGCACTGATGTTGGACTATATCTTTGCATAGTTGAATGGCACTTTGATTATCACACTAAAGTGTAGTCAAATGCTGCCATTGAAGCAACGGTCTGACTACACGATCTAACGAAGCCACGGGGCTTCCTTACTAGCATCTATGACGCCATGATAATTTGCTTCTACTAAAGAAATAGAAATGACACTTTTTTTCTTACAATTCCATTTAATAGGTCCGGAACCAAGAGTGAATACATAACTTGCAGTAAACTTCTGATCATCAAGGTCACCAACCCAATTGGAATCAGTGAAACCAACCAATAGAGGAGATGCTTCTGCACTATAACGAATCCCAAACTGAACTGTACCTCGAACATAATGAAGTATTATTTTACCTTCTTTCCACTGACTTTCATGTGGGTTTTGCATAGACTGAGAAATAAGGCCAACAACAAAGGAAAGGTTAGGATGGGTATGGGTTAGATACAAAAGTTTTCCTTCAAGCTGACAGTATAAGGTAGCATCAACTTCAGGGGAAGTACAAGTGATTGAAAGTTTGATTCCAGACTGAAAGGGAGAAGGGGCTGGCTTACAATCTTCCATTTGAAAGTGGAATAGAAGATCATAGGCATACTTAGACTGGCAAAGGGAAATACCTTCCTTGGATTGCAATACTTGAAGGCCAAGAAAATAATGCAAGTGTCCTAAGTTTGTCATTTCAAACTGCTTTTTAAGACTGGACTTCACATGGTTTATAAGGTTTGTATCACTACCAATAAGGATAAGCTCATAAGCATAAATATCAAGAATGATAGGAGACTTACCCACTTTCTTGGTGTAGATAGTATTGTCAGAATGACACCTAGAAAAGCTAGTATCTAAAAGAAAGCTATCCATTTTTTCATACCAAGCACGAGGGGATTTCTTGAGACCGTAAAGGGATTTATTATGCCGACATACAAGGCTAGAGTATGTTTGTATAAAGCTAAGAGGTCATTCCATATAGATTTCTTCACGCAAGTTCCCATGCAAGAAGGAAGATTTAACATCCATTTGATTGACTTCCCATTTGAAAGAGGAAGCAAGGGAAAGAATAAGGCAGATAGAGTTCATTTTGGCAACAGGGGAGGACGTTTCAGTATAGTCAATAACTTCAACTTGTGAGAAACACTTAGCAACAAAATGAGCTTTATGTTGATCAACTTTTCCATCTGGTCCAAATTTGTTTCTGTAAACCCACTTGCATCTAACAAGTTTTCATCCCTTTGGAAGAGGAACAAGATCCCATGTATCATTTTCCAATAATGAACGATATTCTTCATTCATAGTTACGTCCCAATTGATGGCCTAAAGCTTCTGTAAATGTGTCAGGATCATAATTTGCTGAAGCTTGAGCCAATAAAGAAGAGGCTCTATCGAACTAAGAACGTGTACATAAGTTTATCTGTAGGATCACCTGCAAGAGCACCTACTGCATCCGGAGTAGCACAGACCCATTGTGGAAGCTGAGGAGATGAAGGAATATCCTAAGAAGGTGGGGGAGGATATTCATTCTCGCTGTCATCAATTGAAAAAGAAATATTTTCAGAAGTAGAAGGGATAGAGAAAGGTGGCACATCCACCAAACTAGGCTCGTAGGCCGATATATTTTCAGCAAACGTTACATCTCTTCTAATGATAAAATTTTTGGACTTAGCTGGAAGAAGTCTATATCCTTTGGCATCTTTAGAATATCCAACAAAAATACATTTTTCATTCTTAGGTTCTAAGGTTTTATGTTTCTCATCAGGAATATGGGCCCATGCTTCACTTCCAAAAATGCGAAAGTGACTTACATCTGGTTTAATTGAGCTACATGCTTCTTCTGGAGTGATATTCTTTAAAACCTTAGTAGGAGTGCGATTTACTATGTAATTTGCATAGTTAAATTGCTTCTACCCAAAAATTAAGACTAAGCCCTTTAGATTGAAGCATATAATTTGCCATTTCCTTTAAGGTGTGATTCTTCCTTTCAACTACACCATTTTGCTGTGGAGTATATGGAACAATATGTTGTAATTGAATTCCATGCTCAGTGAAAAAGTTGATGAATTTGTTGTTAACATATTATCTGCCATTATCATATCATAGCTTAAGAATTTGATGTCCATATTGTTTCTAAACAAAGGCCTTAAAGGCCAAGAACATCTTAAAAACTTCACTATTGAGTTTTAAGAAGTATACCCAAGTGTGTCTAGAGAAATCATCAATGAAAGTTAAGAAATACTTGTAGCGAGAGAATGAAACAACTAAAAGTGGACCACATAAATCACTATGTGCAAGCTGTAAAGGGGTTGAGGCATGCCAAGAGGCATGTTTTTCAAAACTATCCCGATGATGTATTCCGAGTACACATCCAAACAAACACCATCTCCGCAAGATACAATAGGAAGACCTCTCACCATATTTTCTTTACATAGATTTTTAAGGGAGCGATAGTTTAAGTGACCAAATAACTCATGCCAAAGTTTGATCACTTCATCATTATGAGCAACAGATACTGAGGGAAGAGTTTATGACCCAAATTTTTTAAACTTATACAACTTTGTAGAATCATTAGCAATGCCAGTAGCTAAAATTTGTCTAGGATCTCTTCGGTCCATAATTACAACATCATAAGGTGAAAATTCAATGATTTTACCTTCACCTAAATGAGTTATCTGATATACAGATAGAAGGTTACAGGATAAGGTAGGAACACATAATACATTATTAAATTGACCATTGTCTAGATGAATAGTTCCAATCCCTACAACACTAAGAGATCTATCATCACCAACATATATATTTTTGGTGTTACAATCATTTAAATAAGAAAACATGGCTTTGTTTTTGGCCATGTGAGAAGAAGCTCCGGAATCAATGAGCCACTCATGAGAATGAGAAGAAGAAGATACATTTAGTGCATAACTAGACTAAGATGCTTGACAACCACATGTAGAAAGTGTTATTCTTGAATATGAAGTTGAAGTTGAAGAGTGCTCCAAATGGATGTTATGCTTCTTCATTGCTACTTCCAAGGCTTCCACCTTCTTAAAGCATTTGGATTCTAAGAGGTCATCTCGAATATAAAAGTTGCAATGCCTATCATCATTCTTCCCTTTGTTTTTATGTTCCTTATCATTTTGTTGAATTGATTTTTCATTTTGAGACTGAAAGTGCTTAGGACCTTTGGTTGGTTTAGGAACATTATTTTTAGGATGTTGCTTCTTAGGATTCTTTAAACTTGGTTGTTGCTGGGTAGCTAAGGCTTTCCTAGAAGAGTTTTCAGTATTAAGAAGACCAAGATGTAAGAGATTTTATTGTTCTCTTATTAAAGAATCACAAAAGGCATCAAAAGAGGGGGACTTGTAGGCTTGTCCTTGAGAAATAAAGGCTTCTCTAGTAGAATGGAAGGTGGAAATAAACACAGAGTAAGCTGGTGCTAACTTAGTAAGAATGGAATAGATAAGGCTATCATCTTCTTTCTTAAACTTAACACCTTCCAAGAGAAGTCTAAGCGTCTTGAACTTGGACAAAAAATATTCAATGGAAGAAAAATTATTGGGGTCCAATGTAAGAAACTCATTTTCGACTTGATGGGCTCTAATTTCATTTTTAATTCCAAAAACTTTATTGAGTTGTTTCATTACTTCATCAGGGGTATCAAGTTCTGCGATATGGAATATAAGGTCTGGAGAAATGGACATCCCTATCAACCCATGTGATTGATCTTGATTATTTTCTCATTTGACTACCTTATCCTCATATTTAGTTTTAGATTCTTGGCCTAAGGCTATTCTATAAAGACCTTTACTTTTAAGTAAATCCCCTATGTAGGACACCCATTCGAAGTAGTTGGTACTGTCAAGAATAAATTAGCATGGACTTTCCATTTTCAGAAACTGAAGCTGTAGACGCTGAAACTAAGTGTTCCAATGGAAAGATCTCGAAAAATTAGGCTGATTAAAAAAAACGGATCTGAAAATGGCTTCTGGATGAAGAAGTTATGAATTTTTGAAGAAAAGTTGTTGAAGATGCCGACGAAGTATGTGAATGTGAGGAAGTGAATGATAATGTCATATTTTTTTTTTAAACCTCCCCCCCTTTCCAAACTTAATCTAATTAGCTCACTTTAAAAAAAAAATATGTGACCCACTTTTATAAATAAATGAAAGTCACCTTTAAAATGGTACTTTATGAGCTACCCACTAAATTATAACTTAAATAAAAGATCAAGAGACTTTAGAATTATAAGTGACTCACTTTTTATAATGGGTGTGAACACTTTTACATAAAGTAACTTTAAAACATAACTTACATGTGCATTTTGAAAAAGTAAGTCAACAAAAAAAAAGACTTGAACCCAAGGCCTCTATTCTCATAAAGTAACTTTGGACCAACTGAGCTAGTTTAAGAAGTTAGTAATTTTTGGAAAAGAGGAAGGGTTATTTTTTTTTAAGTCACTGGAGCTTTGAAGTGCGTGCTTACTTGAGATAGACCTGTTTTCCTACAAAACAAAAAAACCATACAATCCAAAATGGACATGCAAAAAAAACCAAACCTTACACCTTGAAGTTATATTTGCTGAAAACTAAATATTTTCCTCAATGTTTCTGATTTTCTGAGATCACACTAATTCTATTTCTGATTTTCCCAGATCGCACAGAGTCACGGGGCAAAGAGAATATGCAGAAATGAAAGGTATGGATCCAGTAATAAAAAACAGAGAGATAAATAAATCGAAATAGACAGAGAGATAAATAACTAAAACTGCAAATAAACATTGTATACCTCCAGATCTTAAAAATGACATAGCCAGGGCTACCAGAAACCTTTTTGCGTGAAATGAAAGGGGTTCCTCACTGGACCAAATGCTCCTAACACAATAGAGTAGACCTCTCAGCCCGAAAGAAGTCAAAAACAATACATCTAGGAAATGACAGCCAAATGCAGTTGTACCGGCTTCGAATTGGGATCAACAGTGGATGTGGCCCTCAAATAGCTCTGATACCATGTAGGAATTTACAGATAGAAAACCAAAGGACACCACTCACAAAAAGATCACAGATCATTACACCGATATTCTTGATGTGGTTAAAACCCTCAAAGAGGGAAATAGTCCATGGCCTGAGCCAACGTGACCACTTCAGGAAATTTAAAAGAAAGAAAATTTAAATAAGCTTCTCTCATGAATGGTCACCCTACAAGTGATCCTCCATGCTCTTTAAATAGAGATCATGGACCAATCGGGTGTTAAGCCACAGATCAAGTGTCGGTCATACTAAGGAGAGAATGAACCTTCGGATCACTTCATGTCTAGAACATATAGTGACTGTCGGATTGTAAGCTACAAAAGTACATAGTAAAGAAACACACTTTACCTAACTCTGCACTAGACCACGTTATACTTAACTATTTCCTATGTGTCGGAATATCCTAACAACATGTGGTTGACGAGAAGGAGAAGAAGAGTTATTATACGACATCTAAATCCAACACAAAAGAAGAAGGGGAGGTGATTGGAACCCTAGCCAACCCTTCCCCTATTTTGTGACTTCCATCACACAGTTGTTATGGTGCCACATTTCACTGGTGTCAGAGATGGTGCTAGTTCGAGGGTTGGTATCCATGGATTTATATGTGTCTATGCATGTGATGAGGCCTATCAGAGCATCTTCAGGAACTTACTTGTCAGTAAGAGTATCTTCTGGCATTATTTTCTTACTGGTTAGAGCTTCTTCTGGAGTTTCCAGGGTGTCTTAGCGTTTTGGTGAGTCCTGTCGGAGCATATCGAGGCTTTACTTTCCAATCAGAGTATCTTTCATAGCTACTTGGGTGTCTTTAGGGTTTCAACCTTCAAATGGTTACAAATCATTTGGGTATATGTGTGGGCCTTGCACCTTTTTTTCTTCTTTTATATTTTTGTTGGGGTTTGTTGATCTACATTGTAATGATTGGCTTCCAGTTGTTTGGGCTAAAAATGATGCTACTTATAGGGTTCTTTGATGGGACTATGTGCCCTGTTATCTGGTTTATTTTCACAACTTATGTAAACAATTTTCATTTTAATGAAAAATGTTGGCTTTTTCTCTCTAAAAAAAACCATGTGACGCCCACTCTTTTCTATTGGGGGTCACTTTTTATCTCTCCACTTTATTTATTTTCATAAAGTTTGTGGGTCTAGTAGTGATCGACAAAAACCTAGCCCTCAACATTACAAATAAATGCTTCATGATCTCTGTCTACAATTGCACATAAAGTCACACTAATGAAACGTTGGAGCACACTCGAGACATAGGTGACATCCCACTCAATGGGTTCATTGATCTTAAGGATTTCGTGATTTTGATTAAGAAGAAGAAGTCAGGGGAATATCCTTGTCAAATTTAGGAATCCAGTGCACCACACTATCTCCTTGCTCTCCAGCTACATGGAGTTGGGTGATTATTTCATTGATGGGAGAAAACAGTGGTACAAGAACATGTATTGAAGGGCACGATAGGTGGCCAAGAAGAATGTTGCAACATCTAAAGAAAACACAGAAGAAGAAGAAGGGGGGAAACTCGAACCCTAGCCGACCTTGCCCCTCATTCGTGACTTCCCTTGTGTGGTTGTTGTTCCACCGCACTTTTTTGTTGTCATAGATGGTGTTGGTTCAAGGGTTGGTTGCGGTGGATTTTTATGCACATGTTCATGTGATAAGACCCGTCATAGCATCTCCACGTGCTCACTTCTCGATCAGAGTATCTTCAAGCATTATTTTATTGTTGGTTAGAGATTCTACCGGATCTGCTAGGGTGGCTTAGGGTTTTGGTGAGGCATGTCAGAGCATCTCTAGGCTTTACTTGCCAGTCTGAATATTTCCAACATTGTTTTTTTTTGCATAGAGTATCTTCTAGACCTACTTGGGTGTCTTTAGGGTTTTGGCGCCGAAATGTCTATGACCCATTTGGGTCTATGGATGGGCCTTGTGATTTTTCTTCTTCTTTTATATTTTTGTTAGGGTTTGTTGACCCACATTCTAATGATTGTTCGCGCATTGTTTGGACTAAAATTGATTCTCCCTACACAGTTTTATTGCGGGCCTTTGTGCCCTATTATCTAGTTTATTTTCACAAATTATGTAATTACTTTTCATTTTAACGAAAAATGTTGGTTTTTCTCTCTGCAAAAAATAAAATAAAATAAAATAAATTAGAGATAATTGTTAATTGTAATTTTTTGCCATATGTTTTGTAGTACTGTGTTGGTTTTTCCATAATGTGTGAATTGTTTGTTTGTCAGACCTGTAAAGATGAGAGAAATTGTTGTGAGTATTCTCTATTTGAGAATTTGTTAATATATGAAGAAGTGAATGTAAGTGTCCAAAAAAAATGGTTGAATGGAGATTGAGGACGTCGAGTGCTAAGGAGAGAATCCCTTATTGAGGTTGCATTGCATAGAGAGAAGATTTGTCAAGGAAGGAAAAAAAAACAACCCCTCTACTCATATTGGTTTCATGTTATATCATTGAAAGAGTCCATGAATCAACATGATATCTCTCACATTGTTAACGATTCCTTGCATGGCATAATTGAAAAAATGAAGAGAGTATTCTCCATGTGGAAAGAGAGACCTTCATGGATGACAAATCCATGCATAGATTTCTACCTTTTCAATTGGCGGCCAACTCTCCTTGTCATTACAATTTTCCAACTCCCATAGATTTCCTTCACTGCTAATATCCTTCCACAACTACTCACTCCTTTGCCTTACCGCATCTGTATGATTGATCCACCACCGATCCATTATTGTTGCCCTCCTCAGAAATCATTCAGCCCTCGTGGGAAAGTAGCAGAGGCAAAGGCAGAAGCAACGTTGGAAGACAAGAATTTAAGTAGATCCATCTCCATGAGTTACAGTAGAATTTCTCATGCATATGAAGAGGAATACAACACACCCTTTCATTAAATTTATTTAAATGACCCATGTACCATGGACTTACCACAAGCAGTTTGGAAACTCATATTACCCAACTTTTATTTTTTTCTTCTTTTGAAACAACATGATTACAAAATATTTGCATTTGCATAGGCAAAGGAGATGAAATTTAGCAACTTCAATCATTTCCTCATTTATGTATACAAGAGATACCTTGCATAGTCACTTGTATAGTATGGATAGAAATCCTAATGTGAATAAATTTGAGTGGCATGGAAGGAAAAAATTGGAAGTTCTCGCTTTGGGTTGTTAACCTATTTCCTTACATCTGAAAAAAATGAGCTCTTAACAATGTTAAAAATGAACTCTTAAATGATAGCTACTAACTCTCCAAACTCACATAACTAGAATTATTATAGAACCATGTTCACCTTATGCGATGCTTTCCATTATTCACTATTGCTTTTTAGAGCAATGAAATCATATATTAAAATTATAAATAAATGTATTTATTTTAATTAATAATTAATTATAGAAAGTATTTGAATAAAAGCAAAATAAGGCATTGAAATTTATGTTTCTTTTGTTTTTATTTAATGATATCAATATTTTTTTTCATTTTATATTTACTAATAAAAAAAAAATATTATTATTTTTAATTTATAAAGATATGTTTATTTTGTCAAATGAGATCTATTTTATATATATATATATATATTCTCAATCTTCAATAGTCAGTGGTTAGAGAATCGCGGCATGAGTCATTGTTTCAAATGTTGTAGCGAGACTTGGTCTTTCATGCCAATATGAAATGGATTTGACTAATAAAGGGTTCTTGGTAAATTTTTGTATGAAAATAAATTTAAGTTTTTTTAATATTACGTAGTTTTTTTTTTCTTTTCAGTAGAAAAAAAAGCTACTTCTTCATATTAATAAAAAAATTAGTACAAAAATCATATATCTCTTCCACCTTCTTATGAAATTTCTTACATCAACATTTGCCTTGTTATAAGACTTCTCCAAAAACAAAAAAATGTCAAAATGTCTTAGTGCTTCAACGTAAGTGTATCATATTTTTTAGATATCCCATATTTCTCCCTTTTTCTTCTATGAGTAGTTTCTACTACTTTGATTGACCAAGTGGCACTGTTCATAAGTAGAAAAGTAAACTTTATTGTTGCTTTCATCATCTCTTTCTTTGACAACAAATCAGCTATCCAATTTTGTTCTCTGTAAATTGAAGTTAACAAATTTGAAAGATACTTGCGAGGACCCAAATTGGCACTATTCATAAGTAGAAAAGTAAACTTTATTGTTGCTTTCATCATCATTTTCTTTGACAACAAATCAGCTATCCTAGATTTTTGGAGGGTCGAGGAGGAGGAGCGCTGCCGAAAGCAACCAACGAGGTGGCTACAATTGCGCGTCTTTCCGGAACTCAACCTATGACTATTAACCAGAGGAGTGCTGGAAGGTAAGCCAATGCATGCCTTGCTTTCTCTATTTAGCACCACGTTTACCCTCTATTCCCCTGTAGACAACCCTGTCTTTTAGTCTGAACGGTCTAGCATGTCCGATTATTCGATGTGCTTCTTCCCCGTGCCACCTGCCGACAACTGTGTCTGAAGCCATACATGCAAAACCATCTTGTGACACGCTCATTCCATTCGTTGGCCCTCTGTCTTCGAAGCTATTATAAAACTAGTATTTGATAGCGGGGAAAAGGTTTGGCTCATCCCTCTCTCTCCCCAACGCATTCAGGCGTAGGGCTAGGTTATCCTCAAAAGCTGGCATTTCTCAGCTACCTACATGCATTTCATTATTGACATTATATGCTCCAGCTCAAAGTTATATGGTTTCAGTTTTCTGGCGGATTTTAGGTGCTCTTCTCTCGGCAGGCACTCGATAAAAGGTCAGGTTTCCTGTTTTACAGTTCGAACATACTCTTTTCAGTTTATGGTTTGCATTGTTTACCCTTGAAATTATAGAGTTTCTCAATTATTGTGAGTATTTTAGTTTGGAATAGTTGTGCACTGATGTTTTAAAAAGTCTGAATTCTGGTATAACCATAATCATCCTTGCGTGAAGTTCTATCCGAGTATCCTTCAAGCTCTCATGTTAGAGTCAGTATTTTTCAGTGTTTTTCGGGTAGTCATTCATAAATTAAAGAATTACGTAGTGATTTATAAACCATGCTCAGACGTCTGATTTAAATAGGAGCCTGGTGGTGTATTTTCGAAATATATTGCTGTTGTATAGCATGCCCGGATACATCATCTTGTTAACAATCTGCAGGGAGTTGAATTTACTCAGTAAGATTAGGATGGTTATTTGATAGAGACTATTCTGCCTAGCTCTCTAGTCTAACAATATCGATGACCCTCTCACACTCTGAAGGAGCGAGATCTACCATGGGCTATAGTCTGTAGGTTTTTTACCAACAAAGTTGGTTCCCTGGTTTTTCTGGGTCGGAAAATCCAATTCACGGGACCAAAAAATTTCTTTTTCCAAGCTCGGCATCTGAAAGATTGCAGAGCAAGGAGGTTCAAATCTCATAGGTTTTTGGGATGACAGTACTATAGGTGATGTGTCCTGTACTTGTGGGAATATAGAATTTAGACCAGTCCCTCATCCGTCATTCGCCTCAATAGGCGACGTCATCCAACTTTATTATCTCAGGACAACTAGCTATATATGATCTCGAGATTCTCTTGAAAATTGAAATCCTCCTTCTCGAGATGTCGTTATGCCAGCTCACATGTCAGGAAAGTCTTAAATTACCTCTTTTGGCCTTATCCCGTCTGGGTTATATATTTAGAGAACAGTCAGATTTCTATTTATTACTGAAGTTAAGTCCTGATCTGGGAAATCTAGTCAGGACACAAAGGTACTTTAGCAAAGTCAGGGGGAGGAATTTGGCGTCGTATGGAGGGTGAGTCAGACGCATCAGCCATGGAGGCCATGATACATGCTGCAATATAGGTCGAAGCGGGATGGGAGGACGCCACGTTATCAGGAGGCTAGCAATCTACTCTAGATGATGTGGTTGTCCAACAAACACTGCCAGCTACTAACAGGGATAGTGAAGGGCCACAAAGAGCTCAAACTTTTTGGGAGGTCAACAAAAAAATTGATTTTCAACAGAAGGAAAAGGTTATGTGTGAACATGCAAACTGCTACAATAAGAATGAGAATCCTGTTAAAACCACCCCCCCGCCAGCTGCAATAAATTTGGATAGTACCCACCTGACCGAGCACATAGAAAGCTTACAGGAACTTGCTCTGGTGGGCAGATGGCACTTTCTAGAGATGGATGATGCCAGGATGAGAAAATGGCTTGAGGTACAGTGGAAACCACTGATTGGATATATTCCCATTGTTTCTAATCTTATGAAAGAGTGGTATTGCTTTCATTTTTTAAGCGCCAGTGATCTAGACACCATTCAAAAATGCCCATGGGTTCATAGAAGGAGTTTCCTTGCCCTTTACAAGTGGTACATTGGGTACAACCCACTGAAGAACACCCCTTCAAATAACTTAATATGGGTCAAACTCCCTAGCCTTCCCCTGGAGTTGTGGTCTAAGGAAACTCTAACTGAGATAGGAAACGCCATAGGAAGATGTGTCTTCATTGACCCAAGATGTCTTGGGGAAAAAGAAAAACGAATAGCATGGATTCTTATAGAAAAGGCTTACAGGGGAGGGTTTCCTGACCACATAGAGATAGCTTGGAGAGATTTAAAAATAAATCAGAGACTGGATTTTTGGGGAATCCCCTTCAGATGTTCAGCATGTCACAGGACAGGACACCTAATCAAAAACTGCCCTCGGCGCCCTGCTCTAAAAAGCAGATTGCTTCATGAAAAAATCTGGGCTGACTCCAGCAATTATAAGATGAATCCCCAGTTTTCTGAAAAGGAGAAGCTATCTCCTACAATTAGTTTAACTCCGTCGGAACATGATACTGTGCAAGAATTTACAAATTTGGAAAAATATATTAGTCAATCTCCTCAGTATTTTTCTCAGGATATTTCTCAGAGTCATGGCACTATGCCTGAAATCTCGACAAGGATAGGATCCAATTCTGATAAAAAGACCAAAACTGTCCTTCCCCCCCCCCCCAAACCAAATGATGAAAAAGAAGTACCTCCTCCTCCACCGATCCTCCAGCCTTTCAAGGATTTTACTATGGGTTCCCAAACCATCTTTATTTCATCATCCTCGCCATTGCCCAAAAAGGGAACTATCCCATCTGCGAAAGGCAAAGAGCCTATGGTATCAACCACCCCACTAAACTCCCCCGTCTCATCTCCAACAAATTTGTTTGACAACGACTTAGACTATCTTCTAAGAAAGAAATCACTTGAGCTGGAACCCTTAACCATTCATAAACCAAGAAAACCTTCACCTCCTCTAATAAGCCCAGACTCTGTAAGAAATATAACAGTGAGAAGAAAAAACAATAGAGGCAGTAGACATTTTAGAGGAAGGGTTGATGGCACAGATAGTGGAGTAAGAAATATGTCCCTTGTTGATGTTCCCATCATTGATATGTCAGAGATTCAGCCTCTTAGAGCAAGCGTGGCTGAAGAAACCCCTCAATGACTTTCATCATATCTATGAACATAAGAGGTCTGGGAGCAGACCAAAAAAATTTAGCGCTAAAGAATCTGTTCTACTCAGCTCAACCAAAAATTATTTTAATTCAAGAAACCATGCACAGCAATCATGTTTCCATCTCCTATTTTAGGAAAATGTTTCCCACCTGGCACCTGGTTGCTTCGGAAGCCAAGGGTCTTCGGGGGTCTGGCAATTTTATGGGACCCTGTCTGGATTAGAGAAAAAGCTTATAAATGTTTTGTGGGCATTCTCATCTCGGCCTCTATCAGAGGAAAAGACTGTCCCATTAATATCTTGAATATCTACGCCCCTTATAAGAACAGGATCCCGTTCTGGGAAAAATTATTTGCATCAGAAATTTTTGATATTGAATCATTGATGATTGCAGGCGATCTAAATGTAACTCTAAATTTGGAGGAATGATGGGGGAAAAGCAGGAAAAGAGACTCGCTCGCAGACCGTATCAGATATGAACTTTTGCACAGGAATCTTGTAGACATAAATCCTTCCAAAATGATGCCTACATGGGACAATGGAAGAATAGAAGAGGCGTATATTGCAAAAAGAATTGATCGATTCATTGTACATGTCAGCATTATTGATAGAATGGGCATGCCTTACTCATCCATTGGAAATGTATTCATATCTAACCATAGGCTGATATATCTCAGCTGGAGGGAAAAGGGTTTTAGGAAAGGGTACCCTTTCAAATTTAACAGATCATGGTTAGAAGATCCAGACTTTAATGAAGTCATAACAAAAACCTGGAAGGATTTATCAGCAAAAGACATGATACCCCCATTTCTGACCTTTAGAGACAAACTGTCCTCTATGAGAAAGGTTGTTAAAGAATGGCAGTTTAAGAAAAGACAACTGGACAAATTGGCCCTTCGGGAAATACAGATGGAATTGGATAGTATCTCAGGAGTTTTGGCTACTAATACAATACCATTTAATGTGAGATGTCGCATAAAAGAGCTTGAAAGGAAAAAACAAAAAATACTGAAGCAGGAAGAAGCTTCATGGAGACTTAAGAGCAGGGAAATTTGGCTCAAGGAAGGTGACAAGAACACAAAATTTTTCCACAAATATGCAAATTCCAGGCGTGAGAGAAATTCCATATGGAAAATAAGTGATGGTCAGGGGGGCTTCCTATTCTCTCAATAAGACATCTCAAAGGAAGCTGTGAGATACTTTGAAAACCAATATAAAAGAATGGATGTTTGCAGGTTTCAGGATATCTTATGGGGCATTGATCTGTTCCCACAAATGTTTGATGATGAAAAAAATGAATGCCTGTTCCAGCCCATAACAGGGGAAGAACTTCTAGGAGTTATGAAGTCTTTCAAGAAGGATAAATGCCCCGGCCCGGATGGCTAGACAATAGAATTCTTTATCCACTTCTTTGATATCATCAAACAAGATTTGCTGAGGATGGTCGAAGCAGCGAGAATCTCAGGCAGCATTCATCAGGTAACATCCTCCACTCAGATAGCACTTATCCAAAAAAAATGGAGGTTGAATCCTTTAAAGATTTTAGGCTGATTTCCCTCTGCAATATAACTTTCAAAATCATTACAAAAATTATTGTTGAAAGGATCAAAGCTACCTTAGCTAGATTTTTAACAAAGGATCAACATGCATTTTTAAAGGGAAGGAATATTTTAGATGTCGTCGCCAATACGCAAGAAAGCCTGTTCACTATGCTCTCAAAAAAATCCGAAGCTGCCATATTGAAAATTGATCTACAAAAAGCATATGATTGCTTAGATTGGGGGTTCATTAGATGCTTATTAGCTAAGATCGGCCTGAAATCTAATATAATAAATTGGATCATGGCATGTGTGGAGAAAGTAAACTATGTTGTCATCATAAATGGGATTCCTTCTCCTTTTTTTCTAGCAGAAAGAGGGCTGCGTCAAGGCTGCCCCCTTTCTCCTCTTTTGTTTATCCTGGCAATGAATTCATTAAGCCTTCATATTAACAGAGCAGTTAGTGAAAACAGGTGCCAGCCTATGAAGATTTGCAGGAACAACTACATCTCGCACAACTTATTTGTAGATGATGTGCTCATATTTGCAATGCTATGCAGAGTCACTTGGATATGTCTTCATGACATTCTAAAAAGATTCCAAAATGCTACTGGTCTTCAAATAAACAAATCAAAATCCATCCTCTTCCATAATGATGTCAACATGGAAACAATAGAATGGATTTCTGTGCTGTTTGGGATAGAGATGCGGTCCATCAAGGACGGATTAAAATATCTGGGATTTCAGCTAAAAGCCAAGGGTTACTCTAAAGTGGATTGGCAATGGATAATAGATAGGTACTATAAAAAGATATCTGCTTGGGAATATAAGTGCCTATCATTGGTAGGAAGAATTGTTCTAACACAAGCAGTATTAACGCAACTTGCTGTATACTAGGCACACTTATTCTTTCTCCTTGCAAGTATCATCCAGAAAATGAACAAGATAATTGCAAACTTTATATGGGGCGGAAAATCAGAACAGAGAAAATATCATCTTACTAGAATGGAAAAGATCTTTGTGCCGAAGAATTCAGGTGGATGGGGATTATTGGACTTCAGGACTTTTGGGAAATAGGTCTTGTGCAAATCACTGTGGAGAGGGATATATGGAGAAGGCCCTTGGAGAATCACAATAAAAAAGAAATATATGGGCGGCAAAGACATAGAACACTGGTACAGATTAGGGAGGATTAGAGCCACGTATGGGTCAGCTATATGGCTCAGCTTTCGCAAGATTGAGCAATATTTTCTAAAGAATTTGATATGGAGCTTACAATCCGGTAGCAGGATTCTCATTGGAATAGACCCCCTCATGTGCAGTCGAGAGAAGATAACCATTTCTGATATACTTCTAAACTTCTTCCATAGGAAAGGTTTTTTCACTTGGGATAAACTCATAGCAGTATGGCAAGGTCCTATCCCTCTTTGGAAAGAGGATGACAGTCTAGGGATGTCAGAGTCTTTGGCAAGGCAATGGAACACTATCAGGGATGGCTTGAGAAGTTGTGGACTTC
Source organism: Pinus tabuliformis (assembly GCA_031772625.1). Classification (NCBI taxonomy): domain Eukaryota; kingdom Viridiplantae; phylum Streptophyta; class Pinopsida; order Pinales; family Pinaceae; genus Pinus; species Pinus tabuliformis. The sequence continues at coordinate 659,156,351 of CM062810.1, read as the reverse complement.
ATCGTTCTATGCCAGAAGATGTTCTCATCTGGAAAGTGCCAAAAGCAAGTGCTCAGGTTTGCGTAAAAGACATTTACACAAATTTGATTGGATTAAAGGCCACGCACTCTAGCCCAATTTTTCCATCAGCCTTTTGGAAAACAGGATGCCCTCCCAAATTAATATATTTCTCATGGTTGGTCTTCCATAATAAAAACCTGTCTTGGGAAAATCTGAAAAAAAGAAACTGGCATGGGCCGGGCTTGTGCTTAATGTGTGAATCAGCTGAGAAAACCAACTATCACATGTTCTTCCAATGCCAAACAACTCTGCAATTATGGCATGATTTGGCAATTTTATTCGGTTTCCCTCTTGTGTCTCATGCTTCAACGCATGAAGCTTTTGAATGGTGGAGTGGGCAGAAAGATACATGGAGACCAATAATTATCATAGTCCTCTGGTGTGCATGGAAGTGGAGAAACAACATAATTTTCAAAGCAAGGAAAGAGCCTTTTAAGGCAATTCTACAAAATATTGTATCCATCTATGATTCCTTGCCAACAAAGGAACACAAACGGAAAAATGCCAACAGAAATGAGCAAGAAGATAATCACTCAAGGGTCCCAAGAGCGTTTTTTGATGGTGCTGCTCAGCAAAACTCTTGTGGCTGCAGGGTACATATCATAATGGATGAGAACCTTCAATATCTCATTTCATGGAATGGGGGAAAGGGCTCAAACTGCATGGCTGAGGCGATGGCTCTAGTGGGTCTTCTTGCTTTCTGCTTTTTTTTTTATATTCAGTCTGTTACAATCTTTGGGGACTCCAAAATCATGGTTGATCATGTTAAGGGAAAATGCCACATCAGAAACCCACACCTTGCAGGTTGGATGGACAGAATCATGTATTTTTGGGGAATTGTGAAAGGATGCTCCATTCAACACATTTATAGATCTCAGAACCAGCAAGAAGATATTTTGTCAAAGGAAGTTCTTCTATCAGAAACAGGTACCTGGAACATGAAGGTAATATCTGACGAGAAATCCTTCTTCATCCAGGATTTCTCCATCCCTGGTTCTTAACTCACTTTTTGATACTCTCCAGGTATGCTCTATTATTTTATCCTTTTGTTTTATCTCCTCGAATATGTATGGTATATGAATGACCGAACTATCTCTGAAATCAAGTTTATAATTCAGAAAATCTCATGTGTTGTGTAAAAAGTCTTGTATATGTTAGCTGTGTGTCAGCTCAAATCGCTTCCTTTCTGGATGGACATCTCATCTAGTTTTGATTCTTATGTTTCAGAGTACTCCAGCTTTTAAAAAGCTTTATGATGTACTATATGTTATCTTTATATTGTCTCAATATAATACAATCGTGCTTTTTCATTCTGAAAAAAAACAAATCAGCTATCCAATTTTGTTCTCTAATTGAAGTTAACAAATTTGAAAGGTACTTGCGAGGACCCGAATTTCGTACATACAATTTTTTAGAATAAGAAGACTAAAACATGTATTGTTCTACACCCAATCTATGATACTTTTGCATCTCCAAAAATATGAATATTGTGTATCCGCAACTATTTGACCACTATGAGTACACCCAATAATACAATGAGTTATGCTTTACTATTTGTTCTTTGTCCTCCATCCCATCAAAAATGGAAATAATTTCTCTGATTGATGACTATAACAGCTCCACATTCACACCTCCATATGAGCGTGAACATGTTCCAAGTATTTGATCCCCACCTATCCGAAATGAATGTGATGACTTCCGCTTTTAAAAAGATTCTCCATGCTACCAATCCCCTTCTTTTTGAAATCTTCGGTGTACCCATGGGCACGTGCTCAAATGATGCTTTGAAAAATGCAAATACTGTGTGGGGGCAACTCTTCCGGTAGGGATGTCTATATGCTCATTTGGTTGCAGGGATCTGGTGGGAATTGCATCGAGATGCTAGGTACAAGAATTAAAGCCAATAATAGCTGGGGTGGGTGTTTCATTGTTCAAAGCAAAGCAAGTCGTGAGACAAAATTTCACTGACTTTGTTTTTGTGTATTTTTTACCTGGGTTGATTCAATTTCTCTTTACATTGTTTTTTGGGTTTGGGTAAGGTATTGAATGGAGAATGGACAACCATCAACAATTTCTTAAAGCAATTAATATTTTTTTTGTTTTTTTAATCGGCAAAACACTGACTTTATAATTTTGGAATTCCAACCTTCCAATAAGACCCATTGCTACCGTTTCAGTGCGCTCGAGGGCTTCCAGTGGATTTGACTAGGTTGCGAAAACGTTTGAGCATTCTTGAGTTTGACGTTTTGTATAAAAAATTGGTTTCATTGAAATGAAATGAAATTTGAAGATCCATGCAATTAGATATAATTTATGTGATCATTATTTTTGTTGTTTCTTGTTTTTTGCAAATCAATTATTTTATTATTTAAATTAATGATGAGATGACTTAACTTTCTAACAATTCCCTCACTAAAAAATAATGCCAAAGAATCAATGTTAACATAGTGTTGTAACTGTGTCTAACTAAAAGATAATGCCAAAGAACCGATGTTAATATAGTGTTGTAAAAGCATCATATTTCAAAATGAATTTTTTTTCTGATTCTACTACACCAGAAGTTCAAAAAGTACACACCCATTCTTCCTAAGCATCTTTAGGCCTTTTGAGTTTTTTTTGCACCGTAGTTGATGTGAGTTAATTCTTAATTGAACAATAAAAACTAGTGTTGCGGGGGAGCGCCCCCCCTCGATCCCGCTCCCAATCCACGCTCCAGGCGGGAGCAACTCGGGAGAGGGTCGGGAGCGCTGTCCCTAAAAAATGTTTCGCTCCCTCCCTTTTCGGGAGCGTTTTCGGGAGTGTTTTGCCTTCTTTGCAATTTTTTTTTTTGTAGTAATTTTCCAAATGAAATTTGTTTTCAGAGAAGAAAATAAGTTTTGAGTGGGGCAGCTTAACGATCAAGCCTATGGCCCTAGTATTGATATGCAATTCATGGTAATGTTAAATTCTTAAAGTAAAAGTAACATTCTCCTTAATCTTCATTTTCATCCTTTTACTTAAATTTTTAACATTACCATGAAATGACTTAGGATGTTTGAGAGTGGTTCCGGCCTCATTGGATTTCATATGGAGAGAGTAGAATTTTAGATTTCATTAAAAAACCAGCAGACTTATCAATTTTTTAGGATTTTAGGATTGGGGGATTGCAATGTTTCCATTGAATTTTGTCATGTATTAGGGTATGGAACTCGTATGTAATCAAGAGCACCAATCCCTCTATGTACCTCGCTGTTAGTGACATTGGTTGTTGAACTCCTCTATCATGACCCTCCTAACAATGTACGCATCACTCAAACAAAATCTTGACTTGACATGCTATTCTTTTTCTATCTTATGTTAATGCTTAGAGGGTGATATTAATGACAAATATCCCTATACAGATACAGAGGTAATGAGAAAGATACTTATGGATATTAATGCTTAGAGGGTGATATTAGTGACAAAGATCCTGATTTTCCAACAAGACTAAAAAATTAGACATTTCTCGTGGTGGCAAGAGGCCCAAGCATAAGAAATAGATGATAGATTTACTTCTCTTGTCTAGTTTCTAGTAGCTTTTATAACTACTGACTCTTTCATATTTATTATGATATTTTTTTAACAATATATGACAATTTAAGTTTGAAGTTGGAAATTATAACTCATTAGTAATGAATTATGAATATGATGCTTCATGAAAGTTGAAAATTGTTTCATTTCATTTCATTTTATAACATTTCATTTCATGTTAGATATTATTTGTTGTAATGGTTACACTTAGCTTACAAGTACAACTTTGGTGATCAATGATGATAAATGTTATATATTGAATTTTGAAAGCTTGAAACTTTAAGATTGATGAATCATGGTACTCAATATGTTGTATGTTACTATATTAAAACTTGTGGACGTGGTTGATGAAGATTATAACTTCTAGATGATTGTTGTTATATGGTTAAATCTATGTTTTATTATGTTTTTTATATATAATTCATTATTCTACATGTTTTTGTTGACATATATATATATAACACTTCAGGATTCGCTCCCAAATCGAGAGCTTCTGAAAATGTCGCTCCCGCTCTCTGCTTTCGCTCCTGTTCCTAAGTAATGCTCATAAAAACTAAAATAAGAATTAGTGCTTATTTCGATTAACAAAAAATTCACAACTACAAAAATTATCAAAATTATCACATAAAAAATTCACAACTACAAAATTGGTCAAAATTATCACATAAAATTTTATATAGATAAAAATGATCAAATTTGACTTTTAAATATTGAAATACCTCTATCATATATTTTAATAATAATTTTATAGCAATATATATATATATATATCGATTGCTACTTTGAGTATTTAATTGAGTATGTGAACGTCAATGTAATTCCAACCCTAAAATATTCCATGGGCTATCGACACGTCTATGATGTGATTTGATTTGGATTTTGCGCGAGATATAGTTGTATCCACCATTACCAAATCCTTGTCGCTGGCCGGTGGTCCAGTCCTCGAAAGATCTTACTGTAGTCAATGTATTGTAGATCTTATTACAAGATATATCTGTATCCACCATCACCAAATCCTTGTCGATTATCTTATTGTAAACAGCTCGGGAGCTGCCACCCAATCCTCGAAACAAGTATGAATCCATGATATATAATAGTATTAGCGACGTGATGATTTAACTATAGTGTGTGTCGTCTTCTAAAGTCCCATATTCCCAGCCAACGTCAATGTATTGTGGATCTTAGTACAATGTAGGATGGAGATTCGATGTGCAGATTAGCATTGGTGACTTACACGCAGAAGATGAACACCTCCATCATGAACAAGAATCCATAGAGATATCTATGGGACATGCTAAGATTAATGTATTTGTTTGTTTTTTAAGTGTGGTTTGTTTGTTTTATTATTATTATTATGTCAGTGTGGTAGCAGTGAATTATAGTGATGTTTTTTTTATTAATTTGCACCCTACACCAATTTTTTTTTTTTTTTTAAATTCAGTTTTTACATATTTTCAATTTAAATTTTGGTAGCATTGAATTATAGTGATGTTTTTTTTATTAATTTGTACCTTATATCAATTTATTTATTATTATTATTATTTTTTTTTTAATTCAGTTTTTACATAGTTTCAATTTAAATTTTGGAGTTTCCTGGTGGTGATGTCCAGGGCTTAGGACCTGATGCATGGCATCAACAATGTACCCAACATGGGTATGGTTCAATTGGAACTCCCCTCCTAGAAGAATAAGTGTAAGTTGAATATTGAACTGAAAGAGGACATAAGCGGACTGGGTAATGCTTAGTAATGTTGGGGAAGTTGTTGGAAGTATTAATCCCAACCACTACCTTGAACACACTAACAAACACCATGCTTGCCCAGTAAACTACTGTAGGGTTGAGATTTTTCTTGCAGGCGAAAGGACTAAAGTGTGAGCAGAAGTACATCGCTAACTATTCCACAACATAGCAGAGAGTTTAAGGAACTTAATGAATTTTGGTAAATAAGTATGGGCAAGCATTCACTCCGTGACTGTTACCCATACTCCACAACACCTACAAGTTCCGAAAACCATTTATTATGTAAAATTCCCCATGTTGTGCATTAATGTTTTCTCTATCATGAATTAATGAGTAAAATTTGCATGTTTGGTTAAATATGAACGTAAAAGTCATTTGCAAGTTGCAGGAAGTAGAGAGGAGTGGAGTGTGTAAGTCTGAGAGGTAGTGAGGAGAAAATTGTGGATGAAATATTGGTGGGCAAGTCAAAAACAAGTTTTACGGACTTTTTCAGATAGTCCCCGTGAAGCGTGAAGCAAGTTGTTTTTTGTATTTTACTTGGAGCAGCAACCTCCAATTTTTCATGCGAACGTATTTACATATTCTTTATATTATAATCCAATGTTTGGTTTGTTGCGATGTGGCTTTAAGTCTTCATGAGTTTACTTTGTTTTTCTATGACTTAAATTTATGTTTTAATTAACCCTCTGTGTAGTTGCGATGTTCTTGCCGCAATTGTAGTTTTGACTTGCCGCAACTGATTTCTGAGCCAGACTCCTCTCCTCTTCCCTTGTAAAATTTTCTAACATGGTATCAGAGCAAGTTAAACTCTGTTAGTGTAAAAACAAGTGTTTTTACTAGTAGTTAAAATTGTTTTGAGGGCAGATTGATTTTTAGGATATTTACCAGCAGGTAGAAAGTTTTTTTCTCGCTCAGAAATGGAAACATCAAGCACAATCTTGACTAATCCTCAAATACCTCATTTTAATGGAAAAAATTACGATTATTGGGCTATTACGATGAAGACCTTGTTTTCTTCTCAAGACATTTGGGATTTGGTGGAGAATGGTTTTCAAGAACCAGCAGATGCAGCAGCATACAATGCCTTGTCTCAAGCAAAAAGGGATTTGTTGAGGGACAACAGGAAGAATGATGCAAAATCCCTCTTCTACAATTTTCAAGAAGTTCATGAAAGTATTTTTCCAAGGGTTGCAACAACAACGAAGTCCAAATAAGCATGGGACACCCTCCAAACAACCTACCAAGGGACGGGAAAAGTCAAGACAACAAAACTGCAAATGGTGAGAAGAGACTTTGAGACACTCTGTATGAAAGAACCTGAAAATGTAGACTTGTTTTTTACACATGTAATTCGGATGGTTACTCAAATCAGGTCTCATGGTGAGACACTTGAGGAAAGGAGAATAGTTGAGAAGGTTTTGAGAAGTCTGCCAGCAAGTTTTGATGCCATTGTTGTGGCCATAGAAGAGACAAAGGATCTCTCACTGTTTTTAGTGGATGAGCTTCATGCATCACTGATTTCTCATGAACATAGACTGAATAGAGCAACGAACTCCTCATTGTAGCATTCCTTCAAGACACAAATTTCATTTGGTCAAGGTCAAGGCAGAGGAAGATCATCTTCTAGAGGAAGAGGAAGAAGCCACACATAGGTGGAAGAAGCAACCCTTCAAGCTCAAGTGGAAGGGGCTGCAATAAAAATTCAAGTCAAGGCCCAAGCCAAATCAAGCACAAGGTCAGAGGTATGATAAATCTCATGTCCAATGTAATTATTGTAAGAAGTGTGGTCATAATGAAAATGAATGTAGAAAGAAGCAATATATCATTAATAACAAACCAAGTGTAAATTTCACAAAAGAAAATCAGAACGATGATAGCATGTTTTTAGCTTGTAATGTAGCACAACAAAAACAATGTGATATATGGTATCTAGATTCATAATGGCGGAAGTGTCCTGAGACACGTAATTTTATTAATAAGAAAAACAATTACATCTGGAATTTTGCAAGAGTTTACACCCGAACAACCAAACACTCTTGGAATGAGCTATTGATAAGCTCAATGTCCTCACTACCTCTAATTATGGATCACTTATGAAATAACAAGTGTCCACTTACAATAAAAGCTATTCAAACAACTTACTAACAATTCTCCTAAATTAGAGCCTAACATACAACACATTTGTAGAGTCATATCTTTTACAACAATATACTAATTCTAAATGTCTCCATTAAATAATTAAATATTCTAGATTAATAATTATCAATTTAATATCTTAAATTAATAATTATTTTATTCTAACTTAATAACCTATTATAATATTTACCCTATGATCCAAAGATACATTACAACAAATACCAAGTTCATCTCTGAACTTACTAAATTTTATTCTGCCAAGAGGTTTCATGAAAAGGTCGGAGATTTGATCTTCTGAAGGACAATAAATTGGGTTGAGGACATCTTTGGCAATGAGAGATATGATATGATGATACTTGGTGTCCACATGCTTTGTCTTTGAATGAAAAACTGGGTTCTTGGCAAGCTTGATGGCTGACTCGCTATCAATGAATAATGACGTAGCTTTTGCCTGAGAAATGCCCAAGTCCTGCAGAATTCTGGGCAACCAAACAATTTCACATGCTGCTTCCGATGCTGAAATGTACTCTACTTCTGCTGAAGAAGTGACCACTGTAGCTTGTTTCTTACAACTCCAAGACACTGTTGCTGACCCCATGTTCATTAAATAACCTGATGTTTTAGCTCGATCATAAATACTTCCAACAAATTCAGCATCTGAAAATCCACCAAGTATAATGTTTTTAATCTTTATGTAAACAAGACCAAATTTTTTTTTTCCTTGGATATATCAAAGAACTCTTTTGGCTACATTCCAGTGGTTGTCTCGTGGTTCCTGTATAAAACGTGAAATAATACTGACTGCATAAGACAAATCAGGGCGAGTGTTTGTCAAATAAATCAAGCTTCCAATCAACTGTCTATAAGTAGTGTTGTCCAGCTTTCCCCCCCTTCAAATTTTGAAAGTTGTAAGTTTTTCTCCGTGGGGGTAAGAGTGGGCTTACAACCCTGCATTCCAAATCACTGAAGAACCTCTGCTGCATACTTACTCTGAGAAATGAAAATATGATGTGGACGTTGGAAGACTTCAACTCCAAGATAGCAGTGAAGTAATCCCAAATCTGTGGATGGTATGGCGTGACCATGGCGATGTGACCGGAGAATGAAACAACCCAACCTGACTCGGACACCGAGTGGAAGTGTCATGTTCAAGAGCGACTTGCTACCAATAAAGATTCTTTGAGTTTTCTTCCCAATTTTCCCCAGTCATTGCTGACCAGTACCCCTTTATTTTTCTCAAGCTTGAGGAGGATAACATATGCTTGTTCTATAATTTTCCCTTCGGGCAAACCCATCGCTATGTTTTAACGAGCCTAGCGATAGTGAAACTCGTTCTCGTCTATAGACAAGTTTGTCGCTATTAATCTTTTTAACGAGTTTAACGACAAAGATAACTCGGTCCTTTTCAATTTTAGAGAGTCTGAAAAGGAACGTAAAGATAACTCCAAAATTCCTTTTTCGTCATCTAATCCCTTAAGTTCGAAAAAGTATAAAACAATACAGAAGGGATGAATTTTCGATAGTTTTAACGAGCCGAACAAAACAAGCGCTCGATCTTTTTGTGTAATAATCCCTCAGGTCCAAAAAGATTAAAATCTAGATGAGGGATAGCACTTCCTGTCCCTTTAACGAGCTGGGAGGCCAAGGACTCGTCAATCTTTTCATATTTTACGAGTTAGTTGAAAAGAGCTTAAAGGAGACTCGTCTTTTGAGGAACGAGTGATAAAACGGGTAGCAGCTAATTCCAGGCAAGGTTTGGAATTTTCCAATCACGGCAGTGTCACAAGGATGGCTAGTGAAATCACTCTTCGCAGCTGTTCCTCAAAATGGGTAAACAATTAAATGGAGGTGAATGATCGGCCAATGAAAAAATAGAGGTGATGGTGCAAACACGACCAAGGCTTTAATGGCTAAAGTACTACATTCACGATGGTTATTTACCGGGGAATAGTTCATTTTTGAACGAGCTTAAACGTGGGAAGAAACATTTGCTCATGTCTTATGTTTATTTTTTAACGAGCTTGAACTATGTGCTAAAACTGCTCGATTAATCCAGTCGTATGATAAGAATGTCTCATATAAAAATGGCAACTTTTAGAGTTTTGCCCCACATCCTTTCTTTATGCAAGTTAGGAAACGACCAATCCAAAAAACAGATAAATGATCGCTCTTTGTTTGCATTCCAAAAGGTTTGCATGCCCCCAGGTATAAAATAGAGTTTCAAGGTTACCCCTTCTTTAGTCCGTTAAAACATTTGTTTTACTGAGAGAGGCCTACCTCTTACAGGTTACCCAAAGATTGTTCTATTCACAACGCAAACAAAACACTTCTTCGGCGATGTCTACCGAGATAAACAAAGGTGAGCGGCGGTGCTCGCCACCTCACATAACTTTGACAAGAGAATCTTGTTCTAGAATAACCCCCTCTTCCAATCACGGATGGGGGTACAGACTAGTCATATTCTCCCGCGGAAACCTACCCTATACCCGAAGTTTTCCTGCCGAAGCAGACTAGGATGCATGCCCCCTTGGTTTCAGTCATATCCCTCCGAATTACTCGCGCTCATCAGGAGGACAGACTGGAGATTGAGACATTTCTTGCGTGAAAAGACCATTCAGGGATGGTATATGACATTTGCTCTGTATGATCCAGGAAATGAAATCTGGTCCATGAGCTTGACCATTCTTCCTTCGTGCGGAAAACACATTACTCTAAAGAGTGAGGAGACAATTGCTCCCATGCAATAAATATAGTCTCGTCCAAGGAGTAGATTGTAATCTAGGGGTCCTTGAACTACCATTATCTTCATGTGAATGGTTTTCCTTCTCAATGTTATGGGCACATCGGGAAGGATCCCTAACGGTCAACTGGTTCCTTTATCAAAGCCTGTCATATTTCTCATCTCAGGCAAAAGTGATGGCGAACCAAGCGCTTTCCAAGCAGTTGAGGAAAGGATACTCACAGAAGCCCCCTCATCTATGATGGTACCATCCATAACCATTCTATATATTTGAACAATAATTCGGAATGGTACGCTAGCTGGTAAACGAGGTCTGCCTAGTTGATTCCAGTCGAAGGAGACAACTAGGTTGCTTGGAGGTGGGACCGAATAGACGGCCGGGTACGGCTCTGATGAACTTCCTTCCTGCAGTAAAGTAACGGGTAAATTGCCCCCATGTTCGTCGGAGTCTGTGTTTATGAAGAGAATTTGGATGGTGTCATCCTTGTTCTCTTCAGTGACTGTATCATCTGAAGATGGAACCTCTGAAGGCAAAACCGGGTCAACTGTCGCCTCGACCTTTTGACTTTCGTCTGGTGTGGATTCAGATGGTTCATCTTCAATGACAGATGCTTCGGCCGACCACCTGAGCGGGTCAGCCGGATTTTCAACTAGGGACGGACTCGGCAAGAGTTTTTTATATCTAGGAGGAAGTCGTAACAGTGATACCGAACGATCATCCAAAACTCTTTTAGCTTCGTCTAAGAAGGGACAACGGTGGACGGCATGATCGCCTTCGCACAGTTTACAAGGAAATCTACATTTCCCTTTTTGTCCCGGGGCTTCACTTTCACTAGTTGACGGTGTGCTTTCAACATGATCATCAGAGGTTGACGACACCGGGTTGTACAAACGAGGAGACCAGTCCCTTAAGATCCGAGGGATGCAAGGACAATCTCTGTGAAAATGGTCTCCTTTGCAAATGACACATGGCGATTTAGGCCTGGTCGGTGCAGTGTGTGGATTTTTGTTAGACGACACTCGTTTGCCCCCATTCACTTTTGGCTCCTTCTTCTTCTTTTCTTTCTTCTTCTTTTCCTTCTTCTCCTTAAGAACTTGACTTTTGGCTTTACCAGCCCCATCAAGCGAAGAGGAAGGAGGAGAGGAAGAATTAGAGGAAGTAGAAGGTTGGTGGGCAATTCTGGACTCGTCTAATTGCTGATTCGATTGTTTAGGAATAGTGGTGTTCTGAACGACAGAGGTTGAGAAGATCCATACAGGCAAACCAATTGTCAGTCCTGGAAGCGACAATGTGGCCATATGGGGTGCACCAACATCTCCCCAAGAGAAGAAGGGACTAGGATTTCCTCCAAGGGGAATTCCTTGGTTGGTTGACTCCATTTTCTCAACCCAAGATCAACGTAGGAAAGGGGTAATGAATATTTCGTTTAAAATAAATTTTTATACGCTTTGACACAACTTGTTTTTTCAGTTTTTAAGAGTCGAGAAAAAACAAAAGATGACTCTAGTCGCCTTCGATTTTTAATGAGCCTGAAGTGACAAGTGCTCAGATGAACCTTTTCCGTTAAGGAGTCTGAAAAGGAACGAAAGGGACTGCTCTGGAAGTCTAGGTAGAGGGAGTACCAAACCAATCACAAAACTGCAGAATACTTTTTACGGTACGGCAGTCAATCTTCCTGAATGTTGTGTTCAGTGCATTGCGATCGATAGGGCGGCAGACAGGGCTTCCTATGGATAAAGGATTTAAGCCTATAGGGGTCTCCCAAAATATACTCGACGGTACGTGGGAGCACAAGTCCGTACTGGCACTTATTGTCTCAAAGTGGAGGAATCACCCAACCATCAGTGAGGACAACAGTTACTAGGCTTTACGACGCCAGAATATGTCCCTAGCCTAGACCTCTAAATGTTGTGCGTTAAGTTCCAAAGCGTTGTTAGATTCATTGAATTTATTTTAAGTTGATCTTGCTTATGAAGTTTGCCTTTTGGGTTCACCACGAGATGTAGATGTAATTCCTAAAATGCAATCTAAAGATGATAAACAAACTTTTATCTCTTTTGTGCAATGAAAATCCTAGCTACAAGGGGAAAAGAAAGACACAATCTTTTCACAAAGAGCAAAGAGCACACTGTAAATGCACTTTCCTAAATCAAGCCAAACAGACTGTCCATATGCAAATGCACATGCATGTATTTGTTTTCGACTTTCTTAGTATTGATGCTAAAAAGAAAGTTGATGTACAAATCTGAATTTCTTTTCAAGTGACAAATATAAACAAGCTCTTTTTCAAAATCAAAAACAGAGATGATTACGACACCTTACGATTTTGAAATGAACACTCGTTTTTGACACTAGAAAATTACAAATTCAGACCAAAGGCAACAGTAACAGTATAATCGACCATCAATAGCATTCAAACTTTCTCCTATGATCAAAATCGTCACTTGCGACAGATTCAAATCAAAGGACAATAGTACGACTATTCTACTTTTGCAATGGAAAACTGTAAACAACTCAACAAACACAAAAAAACATCTACAGTTCTTTTGTGCAAAGGAGGCGGAATAATAGCAAGGAAAAGGGGTTTTAAACATACATATACTGATCATAGGTAGCAAAATTCAGAGATAGAACTGGAAAGAATGAAGCACAAGAACCACAGCTACACAGGGCTAGTCTAATCAGCGCACCTGTAACACAGAGAATATGAAATGTAGCGCAGGTTGCCCTTTCGGGAAGTGCGCTGAAATTCAGGAACTCTTAACAGTACCTGCACTAGGCCAGAAATGAGAATCTGTCCGGGTTCCGGGTCACAGTTTGCAGTTCAATCTTTGGTTTTTGGCCGATTAAAAGCAATCAATAATGCACAATCAGGGGTAGATCTAAGGAGGGTCTAAGAGCTATCACAAGGGCAATCAGATAGTTTGTGAATCAGTTGTTTAAATCATAAACAGATCCAGTGAATGGATTGAAGCAGCAAATGTCTACTTTGCATTTGTTTTGGCAAATGCAGTTCGAATGCCACTTATAAGTTTATGAAACAAACAAACAAAGAATGATAAACAAACAAACTAATTAGATCCCAAGTGGAGTCGCCATTTTGTTACAGGGAAAAGTGTCTATTTAGAACTACTTTATCCCACTAAGGTGTGATAGTTGCCTTAGAAACAAACAGAGAAAAACTACTTGTGTATTTCCTTTATGAACTATAGATAGAGAGGAATAAAAAGAACCAACCTGTGTCTTGCACTAATCCTTTGATCCAATCCCTCTCTTCTTCGATAGTCTCCAGCTACCTGCTCCCTTACTTGCCCAGCTTCACAAAGTACCTGTAAGATCACAGAAGGAGAACACTATACAAAGACTTGGATCTATATTCATAAACAACTTAGGATCGGATTTAACTTAACCATACAACTGTAACAAGCATCAATGATACAAAAGCATGGAGGAGAAACTCAAATAGTTTTTATTGATAAACAAGAAAAGATCCAGGAGGAGTTACAACCAGTGGTTCCTGACCCAGCATCAACCTCCCAGCAAAGAAGCCCCTCTTCACCTTGAAACAAAGCATAGATCACCCAATACTCTGATGTTCGTCTCAAAAACCAACAGCAATTCCTTACCATATGCAAAATTCCAGCCTCTGGATCTCTGGGATGAGGGATTCATATATAGATATCTGTAAGGAGGATGAGTCAGCTTGTGATTTGATTAGTGGCTTCTCTCTGTCAGTTCTTGCTTCCACTTGGAGACTGAAGGCCTCTTACTCATCCTTGGTCGAATCCAGTGAGGCAAGTGTCAAAGGAGAATATTCTGGAAGCTTCCATTGTCTCTCCACCTTACGGAATGACACTGCCATTTGTCATTTCTCGCCCATCGCACCTCACAGAAGGGACTTTTGAAATGCAACGCACCCTCACAGTGTATTTAAGTGCAATGCAATGCACCTAGCCAGTGGAGCAGCTGAAATGATCCTGTTTTGACTTATTCTGAGCAGTTTCTGGTGGAGAACTTCTGGGAGAAGCTGTAATCTGTTGACCTTGTTCCTTTAGGGGTTAGAACAATTCTTTTAGGGACTTAGGAGCCCTTGGTTTATGGACATTTCATGCTTAGAGTGGTAGGGCACAAAAATGTCTATAACATGGTCTATCTCCTAAAACATAAAAATGAGGTGTTTGAGTGCTTTCGCCAATACAAGGCTCTTGTTGAGAAGCAAAGTGGACACTACATCAAAGTCGTTAGGACTGATAGAGGTGGCAAATACATCTCAAATGACTTCCTCTGATTTTTCGAGGAGCATGGAATTCACAAGCAATTTACTACAAGGTATACACCTTAGCAAAATGGTTTCGTTGAAAGGAAGAATAAGACCATTATGTAAATGGAAATGATTATGTTGAAGGCAAAGAATTTTCCAAATGATTATTGACTGAATTTGTTGCTTGTGCAGCATATATCTTGAATAGATGTCCAACCAAAAGTGTCCAGAATGTAGTTCCTGAAGAGGCATGGAGTGGAAGAAAGCATAGTGTCACTCACATGAGAGTCTTTAGTTGTGTGGCATATGCATATGTCCCGGATGAGTTGAGGAAGAAGTTGGACAATAAGGGAGAGAAATGTATATTTGTTGGATACAGTGATGAATCCTAGGCATACAAGATGTACAATCCATCAAACAAGAAGGTCATAATCAATAGAGATGTGTAGTTCATAGAAGAGGAAGCATGGGATGAAAGTTTAGAGAAGATCGTCAATGTGAAATCATGTAAACCACATGAGGACAAAGAGGAATTTACATCCGCAAGAAATTCCTCAACAGTGACTCCCTCTACTCCTATTCAAGCGCAACAAAGCAGGAAGCAAGCAACACCATTAACAAATAATAGGACAGTGTCGCGCAGTCAAGCAATTTCTTCTCCAAGCATGCTGCAAAGCACAACACCAAGTGACATGTCAAGACCATCTTTAGCAAGCATAAGAAGACCAAAATTCATAAATTTAAATGAAATCTATGAGCAAGATGAAGTTGATAGTAGCGCTGGTCTAAATTCCTTATTTGCATTGTTTTATCATGTAGATGACCCAATCCATTTTGAAGATGCAGTCAAAGAAGAAAAATGGGTTGTGACAATGGAGGAAGAAATAGAAGCAATAGAAAAGAATGACATATGAGAGTTAGTGAACCTTCTGCAAGGAAAGAATTCACTGGAGTGAAGTGGGTATATAAGACCAAGAGAAATGTCAATGGTAAGATTGAAAGGAATAAAGCGAGGCTAGTTCTCAAAGGATACAAGTAGCGGCATGGAAGAGATTATGCAGAGACGTTTGAGCTAGTCACAAGGATGGAGACAGTGTGTACATTTGTGGCGATTTCTGTGCAACATAAATGGAAAGTGTATCAAATGGAAGTAAAATCAACACTCTTGAATGGAGTGCTAAAAGAGGAAGTTTATGTTGCACAACCACCTGGTTATGAGGTTGAAGGCAAAGAAGACAAGGTGTACATGTTGAGGAAATATTTTTATGGGCTGAAGCAAGCACTGCATGTATGGTATAGTAGGGTAGATGCTTACTTGTTGGACAATGGCTACGACAAATGTGATAGTGAGCTGACTCTCTACATCAAAGAAAGTGATGGTAAGATTCTTATTGTTATCTTATATGTAGATGATCTGATTTTAATAGGAAGTGATGATTTCCTCATCGCTGATTTCAAAGAAGTCATGAAGAGTGAATTTGAAATGACTTACTTGGGGGGGTTAAGGTATTTTTTGGGCATAGAAGTGAAGCAAACAGAAAATGGTATTTTTATCTCTCAAGCAAAGTATGTAGCAGACATTTTGGAAAGGTTTAATATGCAGAACAACAAGCCCGCACCAACTCCAACTGTCATGGGGTTGAAGTTGAGTAAAGAATATTGTAGAAGCAATGTCAATCTCACATTATACAAAAGTTTGATACGCAACTTGATGTATTTGACCGCCACTAGATTGGATATAATGTATGCGTTGAGTTTGGTGTCGAGGTTCATGGAGACATCTAAGGAAACACATTAGAAAGCAGCGAAAAGGATTCTAAGGTATGTCAATAGGACAAAACATTATGGTATTTTATACACCGCAACAGTCGATTTCAAGCTAGTTGGTTACACTAATAGTGATTGGGTAGGAAGTGTCGATGACAAAAAGAGCACGCCAGGATATGTTTTTCATTGGGGTTCTTGAGTCATTTCATGGGCCTCCAAGAAGCAACCAATAGTGTCACTATCAACAACAGAAGTTGAATATGTCGCCGCAATAGCAGCAACATATCAAGCAGTTTGGATGAGAAGGATGTTGAGGGATCTCTGCCACGACCAAGTGGGAATGACAACTATTCTTTGTGACAACACTTCCGCAATTGCATTTTCAAAGAATTTTGTTTTTCACAAGAGGACCAAGCACATTGATGCGAAATATCATTTTATTAGAGAGTTGATTAACAATGATGAAATTGTGTTGCAGCATTGCAAGTTAGAGGAACAATTTGCTGATATTTTCACGAAGCCATTGGCGCGTGACAATTTTGTTTATCTCAGAGACTGCTTTGACAGTTGTGATTCAGGGGGAGTGTTTGAAATATTAATCCCAACCACCGCCTTAAACACACTGTCAAACACCATGCTTTACGAGTCAACAACTGCAGGGTTGCAATTTTTCTTGCAAGCGGAAGAACTAAAGTCTGAGCAGAAGTACGTTGTTGACCATTCCTCAACACAGTGGAGAGTTTAAGGCACTTAATGAATTTTGGTAAATACATATGGGCAAGTATTCACTTTGCGACTGTTACCCACACTCCATAACACTTGCAAGTTCAGAAACCCATTTATTATGTAAAATCGCCCATGCTATGTATTAATGTTTTCTCTCATGAATTAATGAGTAAAAGTTGTATGTTTGGTTAAATATGAATGTAAAATCCATTTGCAAGTTTGGGCAAGTACAAAGGAGTCGAGTTGTAAGTCTGAGAGGTAGTGAGGAGAAAATCATGGAGGAAATATTGGTGGGCTACTGAAAACAAGTTTTAAGGAGTTTTAGAGACAATTACTCCACAACCCCAGTGAAGCTTAAATCGCAATAAGTTTTTTTGTGTTTTACTTAGAGCAACACCCTCCAATTTGCCATGCGGATATATTTACATATGCTTTATATTATAATCCAAATTTTGGTTTGTTTCCATGTGGCCTTAAGTCTTCATGAGTAAATTTACCACAACCATTTTGATTTTACTCTATTTTGTTGTGCGTTAAATTTCTAGCCTCTGTGTAGTTGCGATGTTCTTGCCGCAACTGCAGTTTTGCAATTTCTAAGCCTATAAAGTTTTCTAACAGAAAGTGGGATGCGGGAATGTGGAAATGGGTGGGTTGGGATTTAGTATTGTTTACTGAAAGTGTATTGAATGTGGAAATGGGTGGGTTGGGATTTAGTATTGTTTACTAAAAGCGTATTGAGCCATTTCTGGGACTCGATACTGGGTAGGTGTTGCTAATTTATATTTATGGTATTAAGGATTTTATAACCCTAGGGATTAAGGAGAGAACAACTATCGTAATGGATGTTTCATGTTACCATAATAGGAAAAATATTTGAAGCATCAGCGATGCCATAGCTATAAAATCGCAAGCAATCTTTGGCTGTGATTATACATCCTTATATTGGTATCACACTTTTGAGTTAAATAATGTGATTTTTTTCCTTGGTGATGTTGACAAAACTAGACTGTGTGCTTATAGTATAAGTTATTGCTTCCTAATCCGTGCATCTTCTATTTAATATTTTTTTATTTTTATATTAAAAAATTATTATACATGTTTCATCTTTATTTTTTTATATTTTAATGTTATTAGATTACTAAGAAGATATATTGTAATTAACTAAAGGTCAAGTTTTACTATCTCTACATTAATTAGGAAATTTATGAATTAATTTTAAAAAATTTTAACATTCATTTATTATAAAGATATAAATAAAATTATGAATTAATTTTAAAATATTTTAACATTCATTTATTATAAAAATATTTATTTATAATTTTGATATTTTTAAAAATATTTATTTATAATTTTGATATTTTTAAAATAATAGTTCTATTAATTAGAAAAAATTCAAAACTTTTAATATTGAATTTATAAAAAAAAATAATTTAAATTTCTTATAAAACTAGATATAATTTTGGGATTCAACTGCGTTAAGTAAGTCATTCACGTATGACCATTTCCATGAGAGGTAGTCATAACTGACTAATTTCTCATGATTTTTGAATAGTTCACTTAGCACTCATTGCATCGGGTGATGCTCACAGGGGTGAAGAAGTGGGATTGAAACTAGTGAAATGAATCACATAGCATCAATCATCACTTCCGGGACTTGCACCCGGTAACCAAGACTTCCCAGGAGGTCACCCATCCTAGATCTCCTCTGGCTCAAGCGCGCTTAACTGTGGAGTTTTCCCCACAATCAAGCCCACTTAGCTTGCTACCCCATTTGCAAAACTTTAGCAAGTATTGTGCCTCATGAACCATTCAAATAGAGATCCCTTTACTTAAATTCTTATAAAACTATTTATCTATAATTTTAATATTTTTAAAATAATAATTTTAATAGTTTTACTAGATTTATATTAATTAGGAAATTTATGAATTGATTTTAAAAAATTCTAACATTAAATTTATAAAAATAATAATTTAAACTTATTATAAAATTATTTATCTAAGATTTAGATATTTTGCATGTTTTTAAAATAGTAATTTTAATATTTTTATTGGTTCAACATTAAATTTGTTAAAGAGAAATTTTATTGGTCTCTAATTTTAATATTTTTAAAATAATAATTTAAATTTGTTATAAAATTATTTATTTATAATTTTAATAATGAATTAAAATTAAAATTTTATTAATTTTAACTAATTAAAAAAATTGTAAATGTATTTTAAAAAATTCAAGGTAAATAATTTAAAATATTAAAATAATTATTTTAATGTGATTTGATAAAAAAATTTAATGGGAAGCTTATTTCCTAAAATAGAATTTTAGTAGATAATAATGTTATTAATCAAATATATATTAAATATTAATTATTGATTTTTTGTAATGTAATTATTGTTTTTACTAGTTGTTTCTGGTATGATTTTTTGGAAATTTTTGGATTTTTCTAGTCTGATTTCTCTAAAATCCAGCAGAATTTCAGTGAAATCACTAGCTTGATGGGTAACCCTGTACAATAGAAGTGTCGTAGAGGTTTTTCAGGGTGCTTAATCCATATATTGTAAAAAAAAACTAGTTTACATAATACAAATCAAGATTTCTCTACAATTTTTTCAGCAGAATTCCAACATCAAAAACTCCAAAAAGTAAGACAACTCCTTGTTTTTAATTGAAATTTGGAAATAATAAAGTAGAATTTTGTGTTGTCTCTTGGATATATTTTCTAGTTAAATTTGCCAAGAATTGTTAGTTTTATTTGTGAATTCTATATAATCTTACTGTCTTAGAGATTTATGCATTAAATTCATTTTTACAAATTTAAAAAAAAAAATTGTGATCTCACCAAAATGTATTTGATCCCATTCTTATAAAAAAAACTAAAACATAATAATTAATTATAACAAAATTTAGTGATTAAAATAATATATACACTTGTGTTAAGTGGTGACAACATCATTGTGCTAAAAAAACAAGCATTAACATTGCTAGCACTTGACTCTTGTTTTATTTTAATCATCCTCGTATTTATTTTACTGAAAATTAGTACATAAATCTCTTTTTTTTATTACATATCAATGTTATTATTAAGAATTAAAGATATTTGCATATTTTCGTCATTTATTTTTAATAATAATTTTCTTTCTCTAAAACTATATTTAAACCTCGTCTAAAATTTCACATTTATATATTATAAATTACCTCGTTTGAAATTTCATATCTATATATATATATATATATTATAAATTCACTATACCACTTATTAGTAAGTCCATATTAAAACTAATAAGAAGTAAATTTGAAACATAACATTGAAACATGCTCGTGCAGGAATACATAGAAGTGTGCTGCAGCCCTGGAAAAACCCGTTTATTAACATTTTAGCCCATGAACGTAAATCGGTGGACTAGGTTCTCCAAGCCGAGAAGGCTTACCCTATCATATTTCAGCCCAGGCCAACCTAAATTAAATGATTAGCCAATAGGCAAATAAGCAATCACGGGTATCCAAGTTTGCATCTCAATGTTATTCATTTACTGCTCATCGCAGATAAAGGGCCATAGCTACTTAATTCATAAAAAATCGACATGAATAATCGTTGTTATTTATTGGCTTTTTTAATGAAATAAACTAATAAAAAACGAATTATTAAATTATTTATAATGTTGATATTAAATTATTGATATAGTGTTAATAAATATTAATGATGTTATTGCTAATTGGGGTTGTCTTGGATGATTGGAGGAAGGAATGGAATCATTTTTATTGAAGTTCAATTTGTGCGAATGAGGTAATAGATGTTGACATTATTAATTTAATTATCAATAATTATTAGGTAAATGGTAGGGATTTAACCTCCATGGAATATTTTAGAATATTTATATTAGTATACACAAATCATCTGACATATGTCTTTTTTACTCACACTCTCTCACCTCCCATGGATCCCACCAAGGATGTGAGCTAGAGATGACCCAACTTTCAAGGTACCATTATGGAAATGGGATCAATTTTTTCACTTTTTTCCCCTCTTCCAAAATTCAAAGCAACTGCTTGCATCTGTCTCGTCAAGTCCTTTCCAGTGAAATAATTTTTCCTCATTCGGGTTCTGGAACCAAAAATTATGGTCGATTAAACTTTGGGCTATTAGGTCTGGTCACACCATCCTGACCTGCCACGTGGCACCCATGTGACTCTCATGTGGCTACCAAAGACATAGTCATCTCATCACCACATCGCAGCTTCGCCCCCCGCTATCAACTCGTTTATGACTTCCCATTACTTACGAGACCCAATGCATATATTGTTGCATTACAATGCCACAATGTCTGTTACATAGGTATTAGGCCTGCAATGCCACCTCACCCCGGAAATAAAATCTCGAGGGTTTTTCCTTGAGTTTCTCTTCGAAAAATTCTGGGGTGCTTCACGCTAAACCTGTCGAGGTTACATGACAATCTCAACATTCTATCATATACTCAACATAAAGGATAGGCCTTACCCGTTGCTTATGCATAAGGTTATTCACATCACACAACTCCTCACCCCACTGAACAAGCCCCATGAGCGCCATGTCACCCCGAGACTAAAATCTTGCGACTTTCTACCATGCCCTCCTTCTAAAATACCTAGGGCACATTGTCTGGGGTGACATCACTAGTCCCAAAAATGTCATGGTGATATAATCCTTTATCTCACCTTACCCACAACAAGTGCCACATAATTATTTGTTCCACTTAAGGCTCTAGGCCGCTTGCAAATTGCATAATTTTCATCATATGGTAAATGTGGCGTTTTCCATAGTCTTTCACCAAGCATTGACATCGGCCCCACTACCACATCATTCATGGATTTCAAATCCCTTGAGTTCTAGCTTGGGCTCCCTTCGAAGCCATCGGGATGCCAAACCCTCAGATTCCATCCAACAATGAGAAAATGTTTACAACACCAACAACCTAGATCGAGTCGAGAGGTCACTCGACCCCATAATGCCACCTCGTATTGGGTATTGGATCCCAAGACTTTCCCCACTCGTGCTCTATTTGAAATTCGCATGGAGAAACCTCTTGGGTCATCAACAATTATACAATGCTCAACCCTTAACCATTGAGATTCCTCCTACTTAAGCACTTAGTGATGGTGCTTTATCATAGGTTTTAACAAGGTTTAAGCCATTTCATCTAGGGTTTCCTCCCTCCCTCACACATATGGATATGTATAGATATAGTTGTGCAACTCCTTTGGGGTTATCCCTCCTTATCTTTCCAAGACTTAGCCATGGCCATTAAACCAATATATATATATATATATATATATATATATATATATATATATATATATATATATATATATATATATATATATATATATATATATATCTCTATATATATATATACTACGCTATCTCTTCTAATATTTGTAATAAAATAAGGTGAACTCAGCATGTAATAGGAAATTAAGACACATAGTTATCCCTCTTGAGCTTTTGAGTGAATATTAGCCTATCGTTGCCATATATAAACACACACACACACATACACATATACACACACTTATTTGTGTATTTACAAATGTATCTCGCTTGAGCTTATAACTTAGAATTTAAGGCGTAATAACTAAATACTTTCAGTCAGGTGATCATTTTTAACAAAGATGTTCCCATATTCCATATTCATACCTTTTAGGTCGCCATTCCTCATATATTGCCCAAAATGTAACAATATTCATTTACACCTGAATTAACACTCCTCAATATTAACATGAGCAATAAACCCACATATTAAACATATGCATGACATTCAAAATGTGGAGGCTTAAATAAACACTTATCTCATGAAGTGCGATTTGGAAATTGAGATTGAGACATCAACTCTCCACCCAACCTTAGACAAGATACAACCACATTTACTTGTAGTTGTTGATGAGTCCCATCAATAGGTACATTTTGAAGATTAATATGCCACCCTCCAACCTTAAAACTATCGTTCTCTTGCATTAATTCACATTTTCGTTATATTATTCTCAGTAAGAAGAGTAAAAGGTGTTTTTCATAGTATGTGGCTTAATGTGATTTAATTGCAAGAAAATGAAGCCTTTTTTAGTCTATTACTATGAAGGGCTTAATGGAGACAACTATGAGAAAATCTAGGGGGGTTTTCCACCTCCTTAACTCCCTAAAATCGACTTGGGATCACCATATCCTCTCTCACAAGTTTGCTTTCATTAGCTTCAGAGTGACTCCTAGTCCAAGCAAAGGTCAAGAAGGATAGTATCCACCATTTCCAAGTTGAAGGAGTGAACCATTCCTACTTTCAAGGGAGCTTCTTGAGCTTCCATTTTGTATAAATAAACTAGAATAAGATCTCATTAGGATTCAAAGTTTTATTTTCAGATAGGTGTAGCTATTAAGATCCAAGCTTGACATTGTTATTTTCAACTTTTATGTGATGTATTAGACCCGCATTTTTTGATAATGATGAGTTAAATTTTAATTTTCATATGGGTTAGTTTCATAGGGATGAGACCCTTGGGCTTGGGCCAAACCCAGAGGCTTTGGTCCCTCTTCTTGTACTTATGTTTGTTCTTGATTCTAATAATTTCATCTTTTCTTACATTTTAGTACAAATTAACCTATAAAATATTGTGGTTCCAGCCTCTACATCACCTCTCTTGCTGGAGAATGAGTCGAAGGATTCACAACCAAAATCAAAAGAGATTGTGTTTATGATTACTTGGAAACAAATTAGTGTTAGTTGTCATGTTTTTCATTTTCTTTCTATAGTTTAGAAGTTATTTTAGTGATTAGATCAGTGGTATTGCATGAGTTAGATGTCATTGATGGGCCTACATGCCCTATTATTAGGTTTATTTTCACAAGTTATGTAAACAATTTTCATTTTAATGAAAAATGTTTGTTTTTTCTGTCTAAAAAAAACCATGTGACTGCCACTCTTTTCTATTGGGGGTAAATTTTTCTCTCTCCACATTACTTTATTTTATCGATCTAGTGTGTATAGTAGTGATCAACCAAAACCTAGCCTTCAACATTACAAATAAAGGCTTCATGATCTTCGCCTACCATTGCACATAAAGTCGCATTGACAAGATGTTGAGCGCACTTGAGACATAGGCGATGTGCCACTAAATGGGTTCATTGATCTCAAGGATTTCGTGGTTTTTATTCAGAAGAATAAGTTGAGGGAATATCCTTGTCAAACCTAAGAATCCCATTCACCACACAATATCCTTGTTCTTCGGCTACATGGAGTTTCATTGATGGGAAAAAAAGAGAGGTACAAGGATGTAATAGATCTGACCTGCAATATATGAAATAATGCCAATATACCCAATAATTGTAAACAAACATAAAATATAGAAATGTTTCTTTATTAATATTGAACCCTTGAGGTAGGACAACACCATACAATCACTCCTTAAGGAAGGAAAACACTCCATAAGCGATATGCTTTTTCATACAATATTCCTTAATATCTCTCAATGGGGAGTTTCTAGCCTCTATATATAATTCATACATACAATACCATGGGTCATTACCATTATTCTCTCAATACCATATATCTAATACCATGGGCTTACCTTATAACTATGGCCCATCCCATTATACATTATTCCCTTGGGTACCTCCCTCTGTACCCCATACTATCCCCCTAGGTACACTACATTCCACCCCCATTAAACATGTTTCATCCTTGAAACATAAGAATAACACAAATAATAAGATCTACTCAAAAGCGTAGTCCACTAGTACCATGCACCTGCATCTAGCCATCTAAGAGAAAGGTGAACCCTCGATCTAGCTGGTGCCTCACTCGCTTGAGATGGAAATTGACCCTGACGGCTCTTCTGTGTTGATGTGTTGTGGGTGGTTCATCACCCCTCTCTATCTATCATGTGGGAGTTGTCGTCCTTGTTTCTGATTCGTTTCCATCTGATTGGTTGTTTTCTTGCTGGGTGATGTGGGTGGTTATATGCTGAAGTTTTAACCAATGGAGTATCTTTCTTTAATTCACCACCTAATTGAGCCTAATTGGTATCTAGTACATGTTGTGGCGCCTATTGTTGTTTCTTATCTTCCAAGATTTCTTCAACCACAGATTCCTCATCTGATGTGTTAGACCCTGGAACATCTTCTACTTTAGCCTCCTTGGACTCTACCTATTTATTGATGGAAATATCCTGTAATGTAATTTTCTTATTTCTATACCAAAGCTTCAGGAATTTCTTTTGAACATTAATATTGATAGTACTAACAGATTCCATCCAAGGGTATCCCAAAACAACATCCATGTTGGCTTATGGGGGGCTAACCTAGGTTCAATGTTAGTTAGCCAAACAAAACCCTACACTACTAGCCCTTTCGGCATCATCCAGCGAAGCGCAGACCGAAGTCTCACTCGAAGCAGTATGGGGGAATGCTGGAACCAAATTTCCACACCCTTGAGATGGATGTGATGTCAGTTTATTCCAACTATACCTTCCTTCACGCAAGTTGCTTATCCCTCTATTCTACCCTTCAGTGTCTTCGCAAACTGTTATAATCGACTTTCGCGCAGCCCTAACCAGGGGCTGGTTTACTTTCACACTGTTATGGAAGGGAAATGTGATATTTCCCAAACTATGCTAAGTATATTACTTATATTATTAATAGATCTTAGTTATCTTTTGCGCAAACAGATGTTCTTACTTACGCTCACTTAACCAATAAATGTATACACATTCGTGCATAATATAAACATCAGAAGTGAAATTCATACCCAATATAACAGATGCGTGAATGGGAAATAAAGACGCAAAAATGATAGAATATTTCTCTTTATTGATAATTCCAGATGATTACAGACTCGACTCGCCCTGCACACTCAGCTGCAAGGGCCCGCGCACTCAGCTTCGGACTTCTAGGCCTCTCCTCACTTAGCTGCAGAGCCTTTACTTATGCTACGACCTAAACTTAGACTTCTACTCCAAAGATATGACTTAGTTCTTCGTCATTGATTAGTTGATGCCTTAACTACTTAGAGATTTGCTCTATTTATACAATCCCATGGTCCATGGACCATGGGTAGATCTTTTACAACTGACATTACATTATCAAAATAAGGGCGGACAACCCTATGACTCTTTAACAACTACACGCTCCGCGACCACAAAATGTGTAGTATTTACATTATGATTACAAAATTGGACCAAAATATGGGATTTAAGCCCCAAAACGGCTCTTGGGGGATCCCACGCCCAACAGGCCCCCAACACAAACAATGTGACTTTCCCTCGAGTCACTCTATAGGTGCACAGGTGTTAGCACAAAGACCTCCCATATCTGTTTAGATTGTTGCAGCTTTGGCAACGCACTAACTGGTTTCTTGCTGAACTTTCTCCATGTGCTGTTCGGTGACTACTGCTGCTGAAATGTTGCCCTGAATCCTCTGTTGAGTTGCTTGCAGTTGCTTGAGATTTCCTTCAATGGAGGCTGTAATTGTGTAAGCCTCATCAATCCATGGTTGTAGGTGCGCTTTTAAGACTGCTTCCTTATGCCGAGTGGCATCCACTTGTTCCTTGAGCACCTTTGCCTCCTCCATCCTTGTAAGCCTCTGTGTAAGGGAAACCATCTGCGCGGTCCCTTTTACTTTGTCATACTTCTGTTGAATCTCACGTGCCTCTGTCTCTAGGCACTTTACATTTGGGTCCTCCTGCAGGGTGGTTAGGACCTCGAATGACTGTTCAAACAATTGCATGTAGTCTGCCATTTCGCTATCAATCGTCGTTGTTTCTATTGTAACAATAGTGGTTCGTTGTTCCTTTATTTCCGGCAGAGTTGAAGGCTAAGCCTTCAACTGCAGTTCTGTGATCTTTAGGTTTAGCTCCAGCTGAACCCTGGCCATCTCTACTCTAGCATCACGCACCCCTGTGGCAAATTTGCAGACGCATGCCTCCACCGGTTCTTCTACCTGAATTTCCAACTCTGGGACCATTTGGCAGGCTTCCTCTACAACCTACATTATCTACCTGTTCTGCTCCATTGCCCTGTTGCTCTGCAAGCCCAACTGCTCAATGTTGATGCACTACTCACTCATCACCTGTAGTGTGAAACTCTCCCTGGCTCGAAGTTCTACGATGACTCCATATTATAAGAGATAGAGCATCTCCCGAGGGAGCACGACCATATTTAATCCAACCCCTTTCAAATTGCTGATTGTGGCCCTGTCGGCCTCCTTTTCTATGATAAGTTCCCCATATAGTAACACTATCATGTTGGTAACCCTTGTGTGCAACATTTCCTTGACAGCTGAAGTGTCGATCGCGAGGCTGGTGGAAAATATGCTAGCCTGTGGAGTGCGTCCTACAACTCTGTCCTGAGAGCCCCCAAAACTAGCTACTGCTATTCTTCAAATTGTTGGAGGGCCTCCGTGGTGACATCCCTCACCGTTTCACCGATGTCATGCAAATCCCCCTCAATGAGGGTGATTGGGTCAAAAGACATTTTGGATGCCTTAGTTTTCTTCTGTGGCACTATCTGCTCTTGTGGCCGCAGACACTTGAGCTGGGTGGACGTCACTTACGGGTCTATGCCACCTTGTTCTGTGTCTATCTCTGGTTCGAGTGAAGGTGACTTCTGTCCTTCGCGCTCTTCTCTTGTTTTCTGTTGTTTCGCCAACTTCACAGTGTTGCGTGTTGCCTGAGCCTTAGCCTTTGCTTGCTCTTTCTTACACTTCTCTGCCAGCTGCACCATTCGAAGCTTTGTCTCTTCCTTCTTGTGCTACGTAGTGGACTTGTCCGTTTCCACCACTGAGCCAACTGGAGTGCGCCACTCCGGCGGCAAAGACTCAGGGACTGTGGATATCACATCGTTGGTTGCTAGGTATGGTAAATCATGCCACATCTTCGTAGGGTCCTTCTATGCCCTAATGAAGACATGGTGGAAATCTGCTTTGAACTCTGCAAAGCTCTGTAAACTATTGTATACTGTGGACGACAACTGCGGCTTGTGATTGATCCCCATACGGATATTCATCTCCATTAATATCCAAAATATCTTGCTCTCCTTTATCCTTTGCATGTCCCTGGTCGCCCACAGTGAAGCATACTTTGTTGCCTCTAGAAGGGTCCGGCGTTACCAAAGGGAATTTGTTGTCTTCGGACAGCTCCCATGCCACTAGTACTATCAACAATAGGATCCATGCATAACGAAATGTTTTTCCCTGCTCCTATGCCTCGCGACAGTTCACAAGGAACTCACCGCATAGATAGTTCGCCTAGTTGAACTGGACTCCTTCTGCACATTGGGCCGCTAGTGCAACTACAAGCGTGGGCACCTCATCTGCGTGGCACTTCTGCATCACCTTCCCTGCTAGGATTTGTGTCACGACCTTGACGTCAGGGTTGTTGATGTTAGAGATGGCATATCCTCGCTTTTTCTTCTCCAACTTGAACCTCTTCTTCATTGCTTTCACGAGGGCCAACTCGCCACCTTTTCCTTCAGAAATATTGGTTGGATCCTCCCCGGAGTAAGGCAGTCATGTAATTCGGTGAATCAAATGGTCTGTGATGGGAATGGGCTCCTCCAGCCACAAGCACCCATCATGCACCAGGAAAAGTAGTTGTGTGATGACAAAGATGGTCACTGGGGTGCGGTGGTAATGTGGCACCCATAGCAGGTTAAGCAACCCAGCTTTCTCTACACCTGTGAGCCATGTGCACAGCTCCAATTGAATTATTCCAGTCGTCTAGTCAATCCTCTGGCACATTAGCTCCGCAGTCGTTAAATGCGGGAACGTCTCGTGGTGTGCAGGTCCCAATCTTCAAATTTCAACAGGGGAACCCACCCCAAGTGCAGTCCCTCAAAAACAATATCGTTTGGGAGCAACGAAGTTTGTAGAGATCTCTTTCTCTCCTCTATATCCTTTGGCACCTTGGCTTTACCCTTGCGTGGAGGCACATATTTAGGCAGCCTGGTGATAGGGTCTGCACCCTGGGTTTCAACATCCATCTCTACATCCTCCTCCTCCACCAAGATTTCTTCACACTCCTGCTCATCGGCCTCTAGATTAATGGCCTTCCCCTTTTCCTGCAATGTGAGCTTGGTCCTCAGTGGATTTCTGGGCAAGATGCACACCGGGATCATGGCTTACTTATCCTTCTTGAGTCTCGGTGTTCGCGGTGATTTAGGGACCTTAACAATTATTCTGGCCCTCTCTAGGTATTCCACTTCCGCAATTTCTTGCACGGCTTCTATCGGTGTCGACATTCCAGTTAGAAGGTCCTACGTCTCCTTTGGCAATGTTTCAAACACTTAACTTGCTCTCAAAGCCTCAAAGTTTGAAAGGTCCATACACACTTGATAGCGCAACAACTTAGTTCTCAAAATTCCAAGTGTTTTTCGCTAGACAACCACTTGTAATTTATAGGGCCTTTTGAATTTGAATTCGACCGTTCCCCCCACATTTGGTCCATTAATGCTAGATTGGCAACAGATTTTCAAGAATCTATCCCATAAGGTTCACCTTAAATGCCTGTCGCCCACTCCATTTGGCCTCAAACCAACCATCAGATCGTGAATAGTGATTGTAATGGTCACTTTCCGACAAACTTGCATGCGAGCGCAACTGTCTTCGCGCTGTCGCAGACCCTGTGACACTTCGCTGCTTTACGCAGTCCTAAA
The DNA here is from genome assembly GCA_031772625.1 of Pinus tabuliformis. Lineage (NCBI taxonomy): Eukaryota > Viridiplantae > Streptophyta > Pinopsida > Pinales > Pinaceae > Pinus > Pinus tabuliformis. The sequence goes on along the minus strand of CM062810.1, from coordinate 659,126,705 downwards.
ATTGTGTAGCTCCTGGGTCATGTAGTTTATAGTCTCGTGCCTCCTTTGAACTTCCTGTAGCACTAATGACTTCCTGTATGGCTTCAAATGACTTCCATTCACTTTTCCTCGGAAGGGATCTCCATTTAACTTAACCAACTGTACCGTGCCACCGTCGGTAATCTCCTTAATAACATATGGCCCCAGCCAATGCATTCTGAGTTTCCCTGGAAATTTATCAAACTTACTGTCATATAATAGCACCAAGTCATTCACCTTAAAGGTGCGCAGCTTAATATTCTGGTCATGCCATGACTTTTCGTGCTGCTTTTGGACTTGCTAGTGAAATCCATCCAAAAATCTTTCTTCGTCGAGCCCATCCAACTGCGCAAGCCTCTCTTCTAGGGCTCCATGATCTATCATATCTGTGAGTGCTGCTATGTGCAAACTAGGCACGATATATTCCATAGGCATTACGAATTCAACCCCGTAGACTAGCCTAAAGGGTATCTGTCATGTTAACTTCTTACACGTCATCCGATAAGCCCATAATACTGCAGGTATGCGCAGGTCCCAATCACTTTGTTGAGCATTGCATACCTTGGTCAGTGCGGTCTCCAGTACTTTGTTGAATGCTTCGACTGTCCCGTTAGCCTATGGGTGATAAGGTGTTCTCTTTTGATGGTACACCTGAACTCCTATGTTAGTGTGCTGATCGTCTGATTCAAAAAGTGCATACCACGATCACTCATTAATATCTTCGCACAACTAAATCACGTCAGTACATGCTCAAATAGAAACTTCGTGGTAGTTACGCCCATGAAATCCTTCACTTGCTATGCTTCTGCCCAACGAGTCAAGTACTCTGTCACAGTGATAATATACCTCGCACATCTCTTTCCTTGGGGCTGAATCAGTCCTACAAAATCTATTGCCCACTTCTTGAAGGGTTGCAACGTCATTTGTGGATTCAAAGGCATTTCATCCCTCCGTAATGGCCTACCTGTTCTCCGACATATGTTGCATGCCTTGCAATATGCTTTTGAATACTGATGAAGGGTTGGCCACCATAACCCTGCATGTAGAATCCTCTGTGCAGTTGCTCTCCCTGCCTAATGTCCTCCTGCAGCGCCCCCATGAGCATCTGCGAGGATGCTGCTTTGTTCAAACTCAGGTACATACCTTCACAATATCTCATTATTCCCAAACTTGTATATATTCCCAGTAATGACAGAGAAATTTGTTGCATGCACCACTAATTCCTTCTTTTTCTGGACAAAGTATCCTTCTGGTGCAGTTCTTATTGTTAGGAAATGTATTATGTCCTCGAAATGTCCATCTGTGATGTGCACAACAAAAGTTGCGCATCAGGTAATCCTTCCTCCAATGAGTGGGTTCCTCCCCTGTCTCAATGCGCGACAGGTGGTCAGGTCCCGCGCTCAACCGTCGAGTCTTCACAAAAGCTTCAAAATTATATTCCTTGAACAATAATAGCCATCTACAGATGCGCCCCCCAACACATGCTTATTGACCAAGCACTTCAGTGCGGAGTGCAATTGCACCTGCTTAGGTTGTGGCTTTTCTTCATAAACATGCATCCACTTGGCCAGATGCGCGCGCGGATCATTTTACCCATCATACTTGTCTGTCAGTCACATCTTAGGCTTCCAAAATCGTGTTCGCATCATTTTCCTACATTCGTTCCAATCATCGAAACTCCCCTTGTGTGTACCCCACCATCTTGCGGGTGTAGCGCACAGTACCCAATTCAAGGCTTGGAATCATTATTTTTCTGGCACTTCCCTTTCAAATGCATCCAAAAAGACATCTGCCTCATTTAGACCATCATAAATAAGCAGATTTCTTACCTTTGACGATACACAACACAGTGACTAGGTCATCATGTTTCAATTCAACGTAGTTACTTCGTGTAACTGATTCTGCCAGCGTTTTATCTCTTCGTTGGAATTTGAAGTGCAGGAGCTCTCACTCTCCCATTTAATCTACCCATCTATGGTGGGATTCACCGAGTCTTGGTCTCACGCTATTATCTTATAGATGTAGTCTAGATCATCATCGCTCTCATAGTCGCGGACCGGCCCCGTATAGCGAGATCCTTCAGCAAGATCGAGGGGTATTATTACGCGTAGTGAATTCTTCTCAAAAATTAACTTTCGCTTCTTCAAATTGATTACCCCGTTCATATCAGTAGCCCAGTCAATTCCCAAGAGCGCGGGGTAGGGATTTCTGTCATCAATAATCTCTATGACTTCAAAATCCGTCAGTGCGCTTGCTCCCTCAATATCCACAGTTACTCCCTGCAGCCACTCCATGGGTATGATTTTCTGCTGGTTCACCATCCTTAACTGAATCGGAGACCATTGTAGTGCAGGTCTCCCCATTTTCTCCCATGTTTGTTTTAGTAGAACATTCGCATCAGATCCCAAATCCACGATGACTTGATCCATTTCATATTCTTCGATCTGCGGGGTGAGTCTCATTTCACGTCCCGTCCTTGTTTTATGCTTTCTGATCTTGCGGACTACGTGCGGTTCACCTGTCATGGTCCCAGCACATTTTTTGATAAGTTCCTGTAACCCTTTCACAGCCTTACTATCATGTAATAACTTCATTCAGGTTTCCAGGAAAGTTGTGAGCATGGATGGGTCCATCTTCGACTCAGGCTTATCTTTGCTTCCTGAAGTGGAGGCCTTAATGAATCTCTCCTTAGCTTCCATGAAGGTTTCCCGAGCATGCTCCAAATCAAACTCAGCTTCTTTCACCGGGGCTTTGCGAACCCATGTGCTGTCTTCCAGTTGTTTTCCTTTTTGATCTCCTGTCGCGATTCCACTTCAGAGCACTATGTTTACATTCGGATCTTCCTCGCGCGGCTCAGACCTCATTATCTGCAGGTTCTGAGTTGAGGGAGGCAGTAGCGCTCCTTTCTCATGTATCCTGGCTATCAGTGTAGTATAATATTCTATTTTGTGATCAAACAATGTGCAATACTTACACGACGGGCACATTGGATTAGTGTAATCGCGGGCATAGTGTTTTGGCCCTCCGCAATTATTGAAAATCAACTATCCATAACCTCTACCAAGGATGTGAGCTGGAGATGACCCAACTTTCAAGGTACCATTACGAAAATGGGATCAATTTTTTCACTTTTTTCCCCTCTTCCAAAATTCAAAGCAACTGCTTGCATCTGTCTCGTCAAGTCGTTTCCAGTGAAATAGCTTTTCCTCATTCGGGTTCTGGAACCAAAAATTATGGTCGATTAAACTTTGGGCTATTAGGTCTGGTCACACCATTCTGACCTGCCACGTGGCACCCATGTGACTCTCATGTGGCTACCAAAGACACAGTCATCTCATCACCACATCGCAGCTTCGCCCCCTGCTATCAACTCGTTTATGACTTCCCATTACTTACGAGACCCAATGCATATATTGTTGCATTACAATGCCACGATGTTTGTTACATAGGTATTAGGCCTGCAATGCCACCTCACCCCGGAAATAAAATCTCGAGGGTTTTTCCTTGAGTTTCTCTTCGAAAAATTCTGGGGTACCTCACGCTGAACCTATTGAGGTTACATGACAATCTCAACATTGTATCATATACTCAACATAAAGGATAGGCCTTCCCCGTTGCTTATGCATAAGGTTATTCACATCACACAACTCCTCACCCCACTGAACAAGCCCCATGAGCGCCATGTCACCCCGAGACTAAAATCTTGGGACTTTCTACCATGCCCTCCTTCTAAAATACCTAGGGTACAGGGTCTAGGGTGACATCACTAGTCCCAAAATGTCATGGTGACATCATCCTTTGTCTCACCCTACCCACAACAAGTGCCACATAATTATTTGTTCCACTTAAGGCTCTAGGCCCCTTGCAAATTGCATAATTTTCATCATATGGTAAATGTGGCATTTTCCATAGTCTTTCACCAAGCATTGACATTGGCCCCACTACCACATCATTCATGGATTTCAAATCCCTTGAGTTCTAGCTTGGGCTCCCTTCGAAGCCATCGGGATGCCAAACCCTCAGAGTCCATCCAACAATGAGAGAATGTTTACAACACCAACAACCTAGATCGAGTCAAGAGGTCACCCGACCCCATAATGCCACCTCGTACTAGGTATTGAATCCCATGACTTTCCCCCCTCATGCTCTATTTGAAACTTGCAGGGAGAAGCCTCTTGGGTCATCAACAAGTATACAATTCTCAACCCTTAACCACTGAGATTCCTCCTACTTAAGCACTTAGTGATGGTGCTTTATCATAGGGTTTAACAGGGTTCAAGCCATTTCATCTAGGGTTTCCTCCCTCCCTCACACATATGGATATGTATATATATATAGTTGTGCAACTCCTTTGGGGTTATCCCTCCTTATCTTTCCAAGACTTAGCCATGGCCATTGAACCTATATATATATATACACTACACTATATCTTCTAATATTTGTAATAAAATAAGGCAAACTCAGCATGTAATAGGAAATTAAGACACATAGCTATCCCTCTTGAGCTTTTGAGTGAATATTAGCCTATCGTTGCCATATATAAACACACACACACATACACATATACACACACATATTTGTGTATTTACAAATGTATCTTGCTTGAGCTTATAACTTAGAATTTAAGGCGTAATAACTAAATCCTTTCAATCAGGCCATCATTTAATTAACAAAGATGTTCCCATATTCCATATTCATACCTTTTAGGTCGCCATTCCTCATATATTGCCCAAAATGTAACAATATTCATTTACACCTGAATTAACACTCCTCAATATTAATATGAGCAATAAACCCACATATTAAACATATGCATGATATTCAAAATGTGGAGGCTTAAATAAACACTTATCTCATGAAGTGCGATTTGGAAATTGAGATTGAGACATCAACTCTCCACCCAACCTTAGACAAGATACAACCACATTTACTTGTAGTTGTTGATGAGTCCCATCAATAGGTACATTTTGAAGATTAATATGCCACCCTCCAGCCTTCAAACTATCGTTCTCTTGCATTAATTCACATTTTCGTTATATTATGCTTAGTAAGAGGAGTAAAAGGTGTTTTTCATAGTATGTGGCCTAATGTGGTTTAATTGCAGGAAAATGAAGCATTTTTTAGTCTATTACTATGAAGGGGCTTAATGGAGACAACTATGAGAGAATCTAGGGGGGTTTTCCACCTCCTTAACTCCCTAAACTCGACTTGGGATCACCATATCCTCTCTCACAAGTTTGCTTTCATTAGCATCAGAGTGACTCCTAGTCCAAGTAAAGGTCAAGAAGGACAATATCCACCATTTCCAAGTTGAAGTAGCGAACCATTCCTACTTTCAAGGGAGCTTCTTGAGCTTCCATTTTGTATAAATAAACTAGAATAAGATTTCATTAGGATTCAAAGTTTTATTTTCAGATAGGTGTAGCTATTAAGATCCAAGCTTGACATTGTTATTTTCAACTTTTATGTGATGTATTAGACCCACACTTTTTGATAATGATGAGTTAAATTTTAATTTTCATATGGGTTAGTTTCATAGGGATGAGACCCTTGGGCTTGGGCCAAACCCAAAGGCTTTGGTCCCTCTTCTTGTACTTATGTTTGTTCTTGATTCTAATAATTTCATCTTTTCTTACATTTTAGTACAAATTAACCTATAAAATATTGTGGTTCCAGCCTCTACATCACATCTCTTGTTGGAGATTGAGTCAAAGGATTCACAACCACAATCAAAAGAGATTGTGTTTATGATTTCTTGGAAACAAATTAGTGTTAGTTGTCATGTTTTTCATTTTCTTTCTATAGTTTAGAAGTTATTTTAGTGATTAGATCAGTGGTATTGCATGAGTTAGATGTCATTGATGGGCCTACATGCCCTATTATCTAGTTTATTTTCACAAGTTATGTAAACAATTTTCATTTTAATGAAAAATGTTTGTTTTTTTTGTCTAAAAAAAACCATGTGACTGCCACTCTTTTCTATTGGGGGTAAATTTTTCTCTCTCCACATTATTTTATTTTATCGAGCTAGTGGGTATAGTAGTGATCAACCAAAACCTAGCCCTCAACATTACAAATAAAGGCTTCATGATCTTTGTCTACCATTGCACATAAAGTCGCATTGACAAGATGTTGAGCGCACCCGAGACATAGGTGATGTGCCACTAAATGGGTTCATTGATCTCAAGGATTTCGTGGTTTTTATTCAGAAGAATAAGTTGAGGGAATATCCTTGTCAAACCTAAGAATCCCGTTCACCACACAATATCCTTGCTCTTCGGCTACATGGAGTTTCGTTGATGGGAGCAAAGAGAGGTACAAGGATGTAATAGATCTGACCTGCAATATATGAAATAATGCCAATATACCCAATAACTGTAAACAAACATAAAATATAGAAATGTTTCTTTATTAATATTGAACCCTTGAGGTAGGACAACACCATACAATCACTCCTTAAGGAAGGAAAACGCTCCATAAGTGATATGCTTGTTCATACAATATTCCTTGACATCTCTCAATGGGGAGTTTCTAGCCTCTATATATAATTCATACATACAATACCATGGGTCATTACCATGTTTCTCTCAATACCATATATCTAATACCATGGGCTTACCTTATAACTATGGCCCATCCCATTATTACATCATTCCCTTGGGTACCTCCCTCTGTACCCCATACTATCCCCCTAGGTACACTACATTCCACCCCCATTAAACATGTTTCATCCTCGAAACATAAGAAGAACACAAATAATAAGATCTACTCAAAAGCGTAGTCCACTAGTACCATGCACGTGCATCTAGCCATTTAAGAGAAAGGTGAACCCTCGATCTAGCTGGTGCCTCACTTGCTTGAGATGGAAGTTGACCCTGATAGCTCTTCTGTGTTGATGTGTTGTGGGTGGTTCATCACCCCTCTCTATCTATCATGTGGGGGTTGTTGTCCTTGTTTCTAATTCGTTTCCATCTTATTGGTTGTTTTCTTGCTGGGTGATGTGGGTGGTTATATGCTGAAGTCTTAACCAATGGTGTATCTTTCTTTAATTCACCACCTACTTGAGCCTAATTGGTATCTGGTACATGTTGTGGCGCTTATTGTTGTTTCTTATCTTCCAGGATTTCTTCAACCATAGATTCCTCATCTGATGTGTCAGACCCTGGAACATCTTCTACTTCAGCCTCCTTAGACTCTACCTGTTTATTGATGGAAATATCCTGTAATGTAATTTTCTTATTTCTATACCAAAGCTTCAGGAATTTCTTTTGCACATTAATATTGATAGTACCAACAGATTCCATCCAAGGGTATCCCAAAACAACATCCATGTTGGCTTATGGGGGGCTAACCTAGGTTCAATGTTAGTTAGCCAAACAAAACCCTACACTACTAGCCCTTTCGGCATTAGCCCACGGAGCGCAAACTGAAGTCTCACCCAAAGCAGTATCGGGGGGATGCTGGAACCAAATTTCCACACCCTTGAGATGGATGTGATGTTAGTTTATTTCAACTATACCTTCCTTCATGCAGGTTTCTTATCCCTCTATTCTACCCTTCAGTGTCTTCGCAAACTGTTAAAATCGACTTTCGCGCAGCCCTAACCAGGGGCTGGTTTACTTTCGCACTGTTAGGGCAGCGAACTGTGATATTTCCCAAACTATGCTAAGTATATTACTTATATTATTAATAGATCTTAGTTAGATTTTGTGCAAACAGATGTTCTTACTTGCGCTCACTTAACCAATACATTTATACACATTCGCGCATAATATAAACATCAGAAGTGAAATTCATACCCAATATTTACATATGTGTGAATGGGAAATAAAGACGCAGAAATGATAGAATATTTCTCTTTATTGATAATTCTAGATGATTACAGACTCGACTCGCCCTGCACACTCAGCTGCAGGGGTCCACGCACTCAGCTTCAAACTTCTAGGCCTCTCCTTGCACTTAGCTGCAAAGCCTCTACCTACGCTACGACCTAAACTTAGACATCTACTCCAAAGATATGACTTAGTTCTTCGTCATTGATTAGTTGATGCCTTAACTACTTAGAGATTCGCTCTATTTATACAATCCCATGGTCCATGGACCATGGGTAGATCTTTTACAAATGACATTACATTATCAAAATAAGGGCGGACAACCCTATTAATCTTTAACAACTACACGCTCCGCGACCAAAAAATGTGCAGTCTTTACATTATGATTACAAAATTGGACCAAAATATGGGATTTAAGCCCCAAAACGGCTCTTGGGGGATCCCGTGCCCAACAGGCCCCCAACACAAACAATGTGACTTGCCCTCGAGTCACTCTATAGGTGCATAGATCTTAGCACAAAGACCTCCCATATCTATTTAGATTGTTGCAACTTCAGCAATGCACTAAGTGGTTTCTTGCTGAACTTTCTCCATGTGTTGTTCGGTGACTACTGCTGCTGAACTGTTTCCCTAAATCCTCTGTTGAGTTGCTTGCAGTTGCGCGAGCTTTCCTTCAATGGAGGTTGTAATTGTGTAAGCCTCATCAATCCATGTTTGTAGGTGCGCTTTTAAGACTTCTTCCTTATGCCGAGTGGCATCCACCTGTTCCTTGAGCACCTTTGCCTCCTCCATCCTTGCAAGCCTCTGTGTAAGGGAAACCGTCTGCGTGGTCCCTTTTACTTCGTCATACTTCTGTTGAAGCTCACGCGCCTCTGTCTCTAGGCACTTTACATTTGGGTCCTCCTGCAGGGTCGTTAGGACCTTGAATGACTGTTCAAATAGCTGCACGTAGTCTACCATTGCGCTATCAATCGTCGTTGCTTCTATTGTAACAATAGTGGTTCGTTGTTCCTTGATTTCTAGCGGAAATGAAGGCTAAGCCTTCAACTGCATTTCTGTGATCTGTAGGCTTAGCTCCAGCTGAACCCTGGCCATCTCCGTTCTAGCATCGCGCACCCCTGTGGCCAATTTGCGGACACATGCCTCCACTGGTTCTTCTACCTGAATTTCCAACTCTGGGACCATTTGGCAGGCTTCCTCTACAACCTACATTATCTACCTATTCTGCTCCATTGCCACGTTGCTCTCCAAGCCCAACTGCTCAATGTTGATGTGATGCTCACTCATCACCTGTAGTGCGAAACTCTCCTTGGCTCGAAGTTCCGCGGTGACTCCATATTATAAGAGATAGAGTGTCTCCTGAGGGAGCACAACCATATTTAATCCAACCCCTTTCAAATTGCTGACTGTGGCCTTGTCGGCCTCCTTTTCTGTGATAAGTTCCCCATCTGGTAACACTATCATGTTGGTCACCCTTGTGCACAACATTTCCTTCACAGCCGAAGTGCCGATCACGAGGCTGGTGGACAATATGCCAGCCTGTGGAGTGCATCCTACAACTCTGTCCTGAGAGCCCCCAAAACCAGCTACTTCTATTCTTCAAATTGTTGGAGGGCCTCCGTGGTGACATCCCTCACTGTTTCACCAATGTCATGCAAATCCCCCTCAATGAGGGTGATTGGGTCAAAAGACATTTTGGATGCCTTGGTTTTCTTCTGTGGCACTATCTGCTCTTGTGGCCGCAGATGCTTGAGCTGGGTGGACGTCACTTGCGGGTCTATGCCACCTTGTTCTGTGTTTATCTCTTGTTCAAGTGAAGGTGACTTCTGTCCTTCGCGCTCTTCTCTTGTTTTCTGTTGTTTCGCCAACTTCACGTTGTTGCGTGCTGCCTGAGCCTTAGCCTTTGCTTCCTCTTTCTTACGCTTCTTTGCCAGCTACACCATTCGAAGCTTTGTCTCTTCCTTCTTGTGCTACGCGGTGGACTTGTCTGTTTCCACCATTGAGCCAACTGAGTGTGCCACTCCGGCAGTAAAGACTCAAGGACTGTGGATATCACATCGTCGGTTGCCAGGTATGGTAAATCATGCCACATCTTTGTAGGGTCCTTCGCGCCCTAATGAAGACATGGTGGAAATCTGCTTTGAACTCTGCAAAGCTCTATAAACTATTGTATACTGTGGGCAATAACTACGGCTTGTGATTGATCCCCATATGGATATTCATCTCCATTAATATCCAAAATATCTTGCTCTCCTTTATCCTTTGCATGTCCCTGGTCGCCCACAGTGAAGCATACTTTGCTACCTCTGGAAGGGTCCGGCATGACCAAAGGGAATTGGCTGTCTTCAAACAGCTCCCATGCCACTAGTACTATCGACAATAGGAGCCATGCATAACGAAATCTTTTTACCTGCTCCTGTGCCTCGCGACAATTTGCAAGGAACTCACTGCATAGATAGTTCGCCTAGTTGAACTGGACTCCTTCCGCACATTGGGCCGCTAGTGCAACTACGGGCATGGGCACCTCATCTGCGTGGCACTTCTGCATCACCTTCCCTGCTAGGATCTGTGTCACGACCTTGACGTTAGGGTTGTTGATGTTAGAGATGGCATATCCTCGCTTTTTCTTCTACAACTTGAACCTCTTCTTCATTACTTTCACGAGGGCCAACTCGCCACCTTTTCCTTCAGAAATATTGGTTGGATCCTCCCCAGAGTAAGGCAGTCGTGTAATTTGGTGAATCAGATGGTCTGTGATGGGAATGGGCTCCTCCAACCACAAGCACCCATCATGCACCAGGCAAAGCAGCTGCCTGATGACAAAGACAGTCACTGGGGCGCGGTGGTAATGTGGCACGCATAGCAGGTTAAGTAACTCAGCTTTCTCTACACCTGTGAGCCATGTGCACAGCTCCAATTGAATTATTCCAGCCATCTAGTCAATCCTCTGGCACATTAGCTTCGCAGTTGTTAAATGCGGGAACTTCTCGTGGTCTGCGAGGTCCCAATCTTCAAATTTCAACAGGGGAACCCACCCCAAGTGCAGTCCCTCAAAAACAATATCGTCTGGGAGAAACGAAGTTTGCAGAGAGCTCTTGCTCTCATCTATATCCTTCGGCACCTTGGCTTTACCCTTGCATGGAGGCACATATTTAGGCAGCCTAGTGATAGGGTCCGCACCCTGGGTTTCAACGTCCATCTCTACATCCTCCTCCTCCACCAAGATTTCTTCAGACTCCTGCTCATCGGCCTCTAGATTAATGGTCTTCCCCTTTTCCTGCAATGTGAGCTTGGTCCTCAGTGGATTTCTGGGCAAGATGCACACCGGGATCATGGCTTACTTATCCTTCTTGAGTCTCGGTGTTCGCGGTGATTTAGGGACCTTAACAATTATTCTGGCGCTCTTTAGGGCTTCCACTTCCGCAATTTCCTGCGCGGCTTCTATCGGTGTTGACATTCTAGTTAGAAGGTCCTACATCTCCTTTGGCTATGTTTCAAATACTTAACTTGCTCTCAAAGCATCAAAGTTTGAAAGGTCCATACACACTTGATAGCGCAACAGCTTAGTTCTCAAAATGCCAAGTGTTTTTCGCTGGACAACCACTTGTAATTTATAGGGCCTTTTGAATTTGAATTCGACCATTCCCCCCACATTCGGTCCATTAATGCTAGATTGGCAACAGATTTTCAAGAATCTATCCCATAAGGTTCGCCTTAAATGCCTACCGCCCACTCCATTTGGCCTCAAACCAACCATCAAATCATGAATAGTGATTGTAACAGTCACTTTCTGATAAACCTGTGTGTGAGCGCAACTGTCTTCGCGCTGTCGCAGACCCTGTGACACTTCGCTACTTTATGCAGTCCTAAAATTGTGTAGCTCTTGGGTCATGTAGTTTATAGTTTAGTGCCTCCTTTCAACTTCCTGTAGCACTAATATGTGCTTCGGTCGGCTAGTCAGATGGCCGAGCCACCTGTGTATGGCTTCAAATGACTCCATTCACTTTTCCTCAAAAGGGATCTCCATTTAACTTAACCAACTGTATCGTGCCACCATCGGTAATCTCCTTAATAACATATGGCCCCAGCCAATCCATTCTGAGTTTCCTGGAAATTTATCAAACTTACTGTCATATAATAGCACCAAGTCATTCACCTTAAAGGTGCGTAGCTTAATATTCTGGTCGTGCCATGCCTTTTCGTGCTACTTTTGGCCTTGTTGGTGAAATCCATCCAAAAATCTTTCTTCGTCGAGCTCATCCAACTGCGCAAGCCTCTGTTCTAGGGCTCCATGATCTATCATATCTGTGAGCGTTGCTATGTGCAAACTAGGCACGATATATTCCAAAGGGTATCTATCATGTTAACTTCTTACACATCATCCGGTAAGACCATAATATTGTAGGTATGCGCAGGTCCCAATCACTTCGCCAAGCATTGCATACCTTGGTCAGTGCAGTCTCCAATACTTTGTTGAATGCTTCGATTGTCCTGTTAGTCTATGGGTGATAAGGTGTGCTCTTTTGATGGTACACCTGAAACTCCTATGTTAGTGCGCTGATCGTCTCATTCAAAAAGTGCGTACCATGATCACTCATTAATATCTTTGAACATCTAAATCACGTCAGTACATGCTCAAATAGAAACTTCGTGGTAGTCACACCCATGCAATCCTTCACTAGCTACGCTTCTACCCAACGAGTCAAGTACTCTGTCACAGTGATAATATACCTCGCACATCTCTTTCCTTGGGGCTGAATCGGTCCTACAAAATCTATTTCCCACTTCTCCAAGGGTTGCAACATCATTTGTGGATTCAAAGGCATTTCATCCCTCCATGATGGCCTACCTGTTCTATGACATAGGTTGCATGCCTTGCAATATGCTTTTGAATACTGATGAAGGGTTGGCCCCATAACCCTATGCGTAGAATCCTTTGCACAGTTGCTCTCCCTGCATAATGTCCTCCCATGGCGCCCCCATGAGCATCTGCGAGGATGCTGCTTCATTCGAACTCAGGTACATACCTTCGGAGTATCTCATTATTCCCCAGCTTGTATAGATTCCCATCAATGACAGAGAAATTTGTCGCACGCACCACTAATTCCTTCTTTTGCTGGACAAAGTATCCTTCTAGTGCAGTTCATGTTGTTATGAAATGTATTATGTCCTCGAAATGTCCATTGTGATGTGCACAACAAAAAGTTTTACATTAGGTAATCCTTCCTCCAATTAGTGGGTTCCTCCCCTGTCTCGATGCACGACAGGTGGTCATGTCCCATGCTCAATCATCGAGTCTTCACAAAAGTGTTGGAAATAATACTAAGGGGGGGGGGTGAATCAGTATTATCAAGTCAAATATTTCCTTTTCAAATTCCAGATGATATACACTACTTCTCTTAATAAAAATTGTGTATATACGCAACTATAGATAAATAAACCCGTGTATACAAAGCAGACTTATAATTTGATTTATCTTTCAGATGTCAGTTATTAATCTGTGATTCAGAAGCAAATAACCAGTAACCAGAAACAGTAAAGTAGAGCAGGAAGACAATCGCACACAAGAACACAAGATATAAGGTGGAAACCCAATGTGGGTGAAAACCACCTGCTACACTTCGTCTCTATCTTTTCTTTAATTAGAAACTTCTTTTTACAAATGTACTGGTGCAGTCCTTTTACCAGTATGCAGACTGCAACCTGTAGAGAGCTACAACTCTCTCTCATTTTCCAGCTTCTCCTGGAAGGGAGCTACAACCCCTTAGCTCTTGCACTAGCCAAGATTCTAGTACGTAGGTGCTAGCCTACAGGAGGTTACAACCTTCTCTTTCTTCCAAGGACCACGTTTCATAAATTTTCAGACTGGATCCACAAATAATATCAATCAACCATCAAGAATTTATGCATCAACCAATCACCTTTTCACCAAAACTAAATCAACATAAACACCTCTCTGACGACTGTACCCAGATCACAGTAACAGTACCACACACCAAAACTGAACCCAGAACACTGCAGCAATAAACAGAAGCAGCAAAAACACAACTCAAAATGTATACGCTACTTTAATGGCCTGAAACCTGCATGCATACGCTTATGCGTATGGAACAACCTGCGTATACGCTGTTTTCCTTCACTGAACCTGCGTATATATGCACCTTAGCTGAACTGAAACTGCATACAGATCTACAAACATAATTCACTCTTTCAAGTATTCAGGCACTGATTAACCCAGATTATCATATTTATAGATCACGCATGTGCTAGATATAACATATCAAAATCATGAAATACATTATCATTCAAGCCAAGAGATTATGACCCATCAATAGAACTTATCCTTCTTTTCGCTAAGGTTCCTCCTTCATTCAGATCCAGATCTGCTCCACAATGCTAATCACCAATATTTCAGATCTCATACATTATCAGATATTCAATAATAATTCAGATGATCCTTGTCACATGATCTCCTTCCTCTTTTATAGTTTTAGGCCTTCCACAATACCACGGTCCAAAACCATAGTAAACCAATACCAAGGGCCCAAAACCTGGGGTCAACACTTCTGACGAGATACCTTGGTCCAAAACCATAGGTTCAAATTCCAAGGACTAACAACCATGGACCAAAAATAAGTTTCCCACCATGTACGCGCATTTATGTTCATAAAAATGCGTGTATACGCATACGCGACTTTTGAACGTATAACCTGCGTGTATACGCGGCTTCGGCAAGGTGAACCTGCGTATACAAGATTTCCTTCATTCTGAGCACCTGAACTGAGATCTGACATCAAAGTGAGTTGCCATCAAGGACAACACCTGTACCATAGGGCCACACTTGTGCCAAAATGCCAACAATCTCCCCCTTTGGACTTGATGGCAACCCGACGATCCTCAAAGTCATTCTCCCCCTTTGTCATCAAGGGAAAAGGGTTGTCCTCCTCCTGAGTACATGCTGATATCTCTGCTCTGCTGTGCTGAACATGCTCCCCCTGACTGTAGGCAAGATCTGCAAAAGGATGTTCTTCAAGAAGAACCATATACATCATAAAAGACCTTCCTATCATCAAAAGACTCAATACATACAACCATCACCCAACCAAGTGGGGATCATCCACCCAACCAAGTGGGGATACATCAGAATTTTACATATGAAATCACATCAATCATCCCAGGCATTGTGGGGAAACCAAAATAGGCCGTTACATGACCTTGATAAAATAATATACATGACATAGAGACGAAATATCAAGACTTATGCAAATGATCAATAACTACTATCAGCAGCTTCTGACAATCACTGTATATATCAGCAACCACGTTCTCCTTCTGATCTCCTTTCTGTAGCTGATCCACCTGAACCAAAAATAGCTTGAGTACTAGAACCATGAGCTTCTAAGGTAATGCCAACAATGCATTATTAGAAGATTATCTGCTCTCCCTGAACCCGTGCCTGATGGTCTCTGACAGACCCATATCAGACTCTCTTCAACCAGAGTTTGTCCTTACTGAGTTTCTCTAGATACGTGACTGCACCTGCATAAATCAGCGTATGTACGTGGATTCCCCTCATCCAACTCGTGTACACCAACTTTTCTTTGATACAGACAAGCTTCAACAGCAGGATGAAGCATCAACTACTCCCAGCTTCTGTCTGAGATATTCAAAAGTTTCCCGGGCAGTGGTTTGGTGAGGATATCGGCAATTTGTTCCTTAGAAGGAACATACTCCAACTTGAATTTTTTCCCAAGCACTTGTTCCTGAAGAAAGTGATATTTGATAGGTATGTGCTTGGTCTTTGAATGCATGACAGGATTCTTTGAAATGCTTATTTCACTTGTGAGTACATGTGATTTGAAAATCCTGCAAGGTTTGCATCATCCAAAGAAGTTGAGTGCAACAAGATGCAGCAGCCACATATTTCGCTTCAGCTGTAGATAAATCAATCGAACTCTGTTTCTTGCTGAACCAAGATACTAATCTGGAACCCATAAAGAATGCACCACCACTTGTGCTCTTCCTATCATCCACGCTTCCGGCCCAATCTGCATTTGTGTAAGAATGAAGTGTGAGATCTGTATCTCTAGGGTACCATAAGCCATAGTTTTGAGTTCCTTGAAGGTACTTGAAGATTCTCTTTACTGCCTGAAGATGAGTTTCCTTTGGATTTGCCTGAAATCTTCCAACTATTCCCACTACATGCATGATGTCTGGTCGGGTACCTGTCAAATAAAGAAGACTTCCAATCATAGATCTATAGGTTGGTTGATGCACTGTTGCCGATTCATCATTTGCACTGAGGTTGCATCCTGTAACCATGGGGGTACATACTGGTTTTGAATCTTCCATGCCATACTTCTTCAGAATCTGCTTGAGGTACTTGGTTTGAGACAAGAAGATACCGCCTTCATTTTGTTGGATTTGCAATCCAAGAAAGTATGTCAGTTCTCCAAGCAAGGACATTTCGAATTCTTTCTGCATCACCAAGGCAAAGCTTTGACTCATGGCTTCTTCATTGCTTCCAAATATAATATCATCTACATACACAACAAGTATTAGCAATTTGTTATTTTCAATTTTTATATAGAGATTGCTGTCTGCTGGTCCTTTTGAAAAACCTTGTTGATGAAGATATTTATCCAAACGATAGTACCAAGCCCTTGGAGCTTGTTTAAGCCCATAGAGAGCCTTTTTAAGTCTGCATACAAGATTTGGATCATTCCCAAGGATAAAGCCATCTGGTTGCTCTATGTACACTTATTCTTCTAAGTCTCCATTTAGAAATGCTGATTTTACGTCCATTTGAAATACTTTGAACTTCTGGAAGCTAGAGAGAGCAAGGAACATTATGATGGCCTCAAGTCTAGCAACGGGAGCAAAAGCTTCTTCAAAGTCTATTCCTTCCTGTTGAGCATACCCTTTGCAAACAAGTCTGGCATTGTTTCTAATCACTTCCCCATTTTCATTCAACTTATTTTTGAAGATCCATTTTGTTCCTATGACATTTTTGTCTTTGGGCTAGGAACCAACTCCCAAGTGTTATTCTTTTCAATCTGCTCAAGCTCTTCATCCATTGCCTTAACCCAACACTCACCTTTGCATGCTTCTTTTACATTTTGTGGTTCAGTGGAAGAGAGCAATGCCAAATAGCTTCAAGCTTCTACTATTGTTCTTCTTGTTTGTATACCTACTTCTTTCTGCCCCAAAATTTGAGATTCTGGATGATTCTTCTGAACGTACCTGGATGGAGTCTTTTCTTCTATCCTTATCTGTTCCTCTGGTGCCTCTTGGGGTTCTTCTTCATCATCTGTCTGATTTAGAGAGTAGTCTTCATCCTCATTGATATTTTCATGATTCACTTCCCTAGGGATGTATCCTTTTTCATCAACCACTACATCAATGCTGTCAACAATTCTTCCAAGCCTTTTATTGTAACACTTATATGCTTTGTTGTAGGGAGAATAACCAAGGAGAATGCCTTCATCTGCTCTAGGTTCAAGTTTGCCAAGCTGCTCATCAGTATTCTTAATATAGCATTTGCTCCCAAAAATTTTGAAATGCTTTACCGAAGGAGTTTCACCATACCAGAGCTCATGAGGAGTTTGAGTGCTGTTCACTCGGACATTTGTTTTGTTGAGAATAACAACCGCTGTGTATGCAGCTTCACCCCAAAAGGTTGCAGGAGTTCCAGACTCATCAAGCATAGCACGAGCCATTTGTTGGATTGTTCTGTTCATCCTTTCCGCCACTCCATTTTGCTGAGGAGTCCTAGCTGTAGAGAATTCCCTTCTTATTCCATGTTCTTCACAGAAATCAAAAAATTCATTTGAGGTAAATTCCCCACCTCTATCGGACCTGAGGCACTTAATTTTGTAATCTAATTCATTTTCAGCCAAGGCTTTGAAGGATTTGAATTTTTCGAATGCTTCGTCTTTGTGCTTCATAAGTCATAACCAAACAAACTTGGAGAAGTCATCAATGAATAGTATAAGGTATTCTTCTCCTCGAGGTGACCTTGTCCTAAATGGACCACATACATCTGTATGGACTAGCTCAATAGGCCTGCTAGCTGATCCTTCCTTCTCAGGAAAGTTAGTTCTGGTTTGCTTACCAAACTGACATGATTTTCATATGGTGTTGTTTGGAATTTTGATATCTGGAAGACCACGAACTGCCTGGTATTTGCATGCTTTCCTTATTTGTGAAAAGCTTAGATGCCCCAACCTCCGGTGCCATAACCAGTGTTCATCATCCTTGCTTAAATAGCATTGTTGTTGTCCTTCTTCAAATATGTATAGATTATTTGGAGTTCTTCTGCCTTTGATCATTGTTTCTCCTGTATCAAGATTATGAACACTGCATTCATTTGATCGAAATATTACCTTGGTTCCTTGATCACACATCTGGCTAACACTTAGTAGATTATGCTTCAAGCCATCAACATACAAAAAATTTCCAGCTTTGACCTGTTCTTTCAACTGAGCAGTGCCTTTTCCTTTTATGGCTGCAGGGGTATCATTTCCAAAAGACACCTTCTTCCCCTTTTCTACTGCAGTATATGATTCAAGTTTTTCTTTATCCCCTGTCATATGCTTTGAACATCCGCTGTCAATATACCATATATTTTCCTGTCCTTCTGCATAGAAGGCTATCCCACATCTTTCTGGTTGTGGTTCCTTCATTCTCCATGTTCTGGCACTTGAGGTATGTTCCTTCTGAGTTGTCTTCCAAAACCTACTCCTGCATTCAAAATCTTCATGACCAAAGTTATTACAAATAGAACATTCAACTTCATTTTCAAGGGCCGAAAAGTTGTTATAAGTCCTTTTCGTGATTCCATTCATATTCCTTTATTTTTGAGTTTCTCTAGTCATGATTGTCTTATAGGCAACACATTGAGCTGCTTTATGACCAACATTATGGCAAGAGAAACATTGGCCATTGAAGAAACTCCTGCGATTATCAAATCTATCATCCAATCGATTGTAGTTTCTACTGACATCCATTCTTGAGGCAAATTGGGAAGATTTTACCTGTGGTTGATTGTAGCTTCTGTTTGTCCTTAAGGTAGCTTGTCCCTGATTTTCTTGATAGTCTTTATTCGTTCTTGAGGTAAACTGTCCCTGATTTAAATGATGATTTCTATTAGGCCTTTGCTTGCTCTTCTTTGCTGCATCAAGATAACTTTTGGAGGTGGAAGCTTGAGATGTTTCTCCATTATATCCCAGACCTATCTTGATTAGTGGAGAACGCTGCACATTGATAATCTCATCCAGAGTTTCAGATCCTTTAACAAATTTAAGATTAATAGCTTTTGTTTTCTCAATCTTCTTTCTAAGGCAAACAATTTCACATTCCAATTTTTCAAGATGTTTTCCCCTTTCAGCCAGTTGATATTGTAGAGACTCAATAATTGCACTTCTCTCTTCTAAGCAGATTTTGAGATTAGTCATCTCTTCAGAAAAACCTTCTACATCTATAGCATCCATGTAGTCATCATCTTCAAAAGCCATTAAAAGTTTATATTTATTACCTCGTTCATCTCCGTCACTATTTGAAAGTCCATCACTATCTTCATGAGTGTAATAGCTTTTCTTATTTGCATTCTGTTTCTTGTTCCATCTAACAGGTTCCTTCCCTTTTTCAATCTTATCCTTGTGAGGACATTTGGAAGCATAGTGACCGACTCTTCCACAAGCAAAGCATTTGAAAGGTAACTTACCTCGAAACCGTCCAGTACCCCGTTGAATATTTCTGACAAAATTTGATTCTTCTTCTTCTTCTGACACACGTCCTGACTCATAGTACTCGCCTTTGCCTGAAGCCTTGAAGGCAACTTCTCTCCTGTCTGATGGTCCTCCTTTCCTCATTTCATAAGCATTTAGAATACTGTGCAGTTGTGACATTTTAAGGCTTTGTAGATTCTCCTTTTCTTCTATTGCAGAAACTTTAGATTCAAACCTAGGGGACAAAGATCTTAGAACTTTTTCAACCACAACAGCCTCTTTTATTTCTTCACCCAAATTTTTCATACAATTAACAATCTCATCTACACGAAGAAAATAGTTAGCCACACTTTCATCATTATACATCTTGAGATTTTCATACTGAATCCTGAGGGTTTGAAGTTTTGCTCTTTTTACCTGATCATCTCCTTCATAGCTTAGGACAATCTTGTCCCATATTTCTTTTGCTGATTTTAACTGCATAACTTTCACGAATTCTGATTGAGATAGACATCCCAATAGAGTATTGACCATCTTTGCATTTGTTTCATATTTCTTCATCTCAGCCGGATCTGTAGGAGTTGCTGCTAGAAAAGTATATCTTGTATCTATGATATCCCAGACTTCTGTACCCAACGATTGAAGATAGGCAGTAACTCTTACCTTCCAATATACGAAGTTTGTCCCATCAAAAACCGGTGGCCTGATTGATGCTTCCCTCTCATAGTTTCTCATGATGAAGGATCTTCCTTCAAGCGATCAATCTTCTTCAGAAGGACCTGCTCTGATACCAATTGTTGGAAATAATACTGAGAGGGGGGGTTGAATCAGTATTATCAAGTCAAATATTTCCTTTCCAAATTCCAGATGATATACGCTACTTCTCTTAATAAAAACCGCGTATATACGCAACTATAGATAAAGAAACTCGCGTATACAAAGCAGACTTATAATTTGATTTATCTTTCAGATGTCAGTTATTAATCTGTGATTCAGAAGCAAATAACCAGTAACTAGAAATAGTAAAGCAGAGCAGGAAGACAATCACACACAAGAACACAAGATATAAGGTGGAAACCCAATGTGGGTGAAAACCACCTGCTGCAATTCGTCTCTATCTTTTCTTTAATTAGAAACTTCTTTTTACAAATGAACTGGTGCAGTCCTTTTACCAGTACGCAGACTGCAACCTGCAGAGAGCTACAACTCTCTCTCATTTTCCAGCTTCTCCTGGAAGGGAGCTACAACCCCCTTAGCTCTTGCACTAGCCAAGATACTAGTACGTAGGTGCTGGCCTACAGAAGGCTACAACCTTCTCTTTCTTCCAAGGACCACGTTTCATAAATTTTTAGACTGGATCCACAAATAATATCAATCAACCATCAAGAATTTCTGCATCAACCAATCACCTTTTCACCAAAACTAAATCAACATAAACACCTCTCTGACGACTATACCCAGATCACAGTAACAATACCACACACCAAAACTGAACCCAGAACACTGCAGCAATAAACAGAAGCAGCAAAACACAACTCAAAATGTATACGCTACTTTAATGGCTTGAAACCTGCGTGCATACGATTCTACGTATGGAACAACCTGTGTATACGTTGTTTTCCTTCACTGAACCTGCGTATATATGCACCTTAGCTGAACTGAACCTGCGTACAGATCTACAAACATAATTCACTCGTTCAAGTATTCAGGCACTGATTAACCCAGATTATCAGATTTATAGATCACGCATGTGCTAGATATAACAGATCAAAATCATGCAAAGACATTATCATTCAAGCCAAGAGATTATGACCCATCAATAGAACTTATCCTTCTTTTCGCTAAGGTTCCTCCTTCATTCAGATCTAGATCTGCTCCACAATGCTAATCACCAATATTTCAGATCTTGTACATTATCAGATATTCAATAATAATTCAGATAATCCTTGTCACATGATCTCCTTCCTCTTTTATAGTTTTAGGCCTTCCACAATACCACGATCCAAAACCATAGTAAACCAATACCAAGGGCCCAAAACCTGGGGTCAACACTTCTGACGAGATACCTTGGTCCAAAACCATAGGTTCAAATTCCAAGGACTAACAACCATGGACCAAAAATAAGTTTCCCACCATGTACGCGCTTTTCTGTTCATTAAGTGCATGTATATGCATACGCGACTTCTGAACGTATAACCCGCGTGTATACGCGGCTTCAGCAAGGTGAACCTGCGTATACAAGATTTCCTTCATTCTGAGCACCTGAACTGAGATTTGACACCAAAGTGAGTTGCCATCAAGGACAACACCTGTACCATAGGGCCACACTTGTGCCAAAATGCCAACAAAAAGCTTCAAAATTGTATTCCTGGAACAATAATAGCCATTTGCAGATGCGCCCCCCAACACAGGCTTATTGACCAAGCACTTCAGTGCAGAGTACAATTGCACCTGCTTAGGTTGTGGCTTTTCTTCGTAAGCCTGCATCCACTTGGCCAGATGTGCGTGCGCGGATCATTTTTCCCATCGTACTTGTCTGTCAGTCACATCTTAGGCTTCCCAAATCGTGTTCGCATTATTTTCCTACATTTGTGCCAATCATCGAAACTCCCCTTGTGTGTACCCCACCATCTTGCAGGTGTAGCGCATAGTACCCAGTTCAAGGCTTGGAATCATTATTTTTCTGGCACTTCCCTTTCAAATGCATCCAAAAAGACATCTGCCTCATTTAGACCATCATAAATAAGTAGATTTCTTACCTTTGACGATACGCAGCACAGTGACTAGGTCATCATGTTGCAATTCAACGTAGTTACTTCGTGTAACTGATTCTGCCATCGTTTTATCTCTTCATTGGAATTTGAAGTGCAGGAGCTCTCACACTCCCATGTAATCTGCCCATCCGCGGTGGGATTCACCCA
The DNA here is from genome assembly GCA_031772625.1 of Pinus tabuliformis. NCBI lineage: Eukaryota > Viridiplantae > Streptophyta > Pinopsida > Pinales > Pinaceae > Pinus > Pinus tabuliformis. Next base: position 659,104,205 of record CM062810.1, on the reverse strand, counting down.
GTCTTGGTCTCACGCTGTTATCTTATAGATGTAGTCCAGATCATCATCGCTCTCATAGTCACAGACCGACCCCGTATAGCGAGATCCTTCAGCAAGATCGAGGGGTATTATTACGCGTAGTGACTTCTTCTAAAAAATTAACTTTCGCTTCTTCAAATTGATTACCCCGTTCATATTAGTAGCCCAATCAATTCCCAAGAGCGCGGGGTAGGGATTTCTGTCATCAACAATCTCTATGATTTTCAAATCGGTCAGTGCGCTTGCTCCCTTAATACCCACAGTTACTCCCTGCAGCCACCCCATGGGTATGATTTTATGCTGGTTCACCATCCTTAACTGAATCGGAGACCATTGTAGTGCAGGTCTCCCCATTTTCTCCCATGTTTGTTTTAGTAGAACATTCGCATCAGATCCCAAATCCAGGATGACTTGATCCATTTCATATTCTTCGATCTGCGAGGTGAGTCTCATTTCACGTCCCGTCCTTGTTTTATGCTTTCTGATCTTGCGGAATATGTGTGGTTCACCTGCCGTGGTCCCAGCACATCTTTTGATAAGTTCCTGTAACCCTTTCACAGCCTTACTATCGTGCAGTAACTTCATTCAAGTTTCCAGGAAAGTTGTGAGCATGGATGGGTCCATCTTCGTCTCAGGCTTATCTTTGCTTCTTGAAGTGGAGGCCTCAACGAATCTCTTCTTAGCTTCCATGAAGGTTTCCCGAGCATGCTCCAAATCAAACTTAGCTTCTTTCATCGGGGCTTTCTGAACCCATGTGTTGTCTTTCGGTTGTTTTCCTTTTTCATCTCCCATTGCGATTCCACTTCAGAGCACTATGTTTACATTCGGATCTTCCTCGCGCAGCTCTGACCTCATTATCTGTAGGTTCTGAGTCGAGGGAGGCGGTAGCGCTCCTTTCTCATGTATCTTGGCTATCAGTGTAGTATAATCTTCTGTTTTGTGATCAAACAATGTGCAATACTTACACGACGGGCACATTGGATTAGTGTAATCGCGGGCGTAGTGTCTTGGCCCTCTGCAATTGTAGAAAATCAACTGTCTGCAACCTCTACTAGGTCCTCCTCTGCATCTGCCTCATCCGTGCCCCTAGAATCCTATCTGTGCCATACCTGCATTCTAGTCAAGGGACCATGTTTCGGCCTGAACCCTGTAGGCATGCGTTATATCCATCATCAATTCATAGCTTCTACAAGTACGCTCGTCATGTCCCACTAACCTACAAAAGCTGCAAAACAACTGTTGCGGAGTTTGTGTATACTTCTGTAACAAGTGGCAGTTATCCGTGGCATGTTTTCTTGCTATTTAATAGATAACGCACCACAAAGCAGGTGTCGTGCTAGGTCTTTCTTGAGCTTCTGGCTTAAAGGCATCGGTCCTCCTCTTGCAAGGTAATTTGTAAAGACTCGGCAGTGGTCGTTGTCATGGCCCTTATTTTTTCATTTCACACACCATACTTCTTCGCGTACCTTTGGTCGAACTGTCTTATCCTACTTCAAGATTTGCATCAAAAGGCATAGATTCTTCAATTGCGTGTGGATCTGCTGAACTCCTAGATTAGGATCCTGCATTAGAGTCTCATGGAAATCTCCAAGGCCTCTACTTGAGTTTTTGTCTTTTGCTGCGACATCGCACTCCTTAAATGTGGTAGTAACGAAGCTACAAACCACTCACGATGTTGTTCATCCATCAAATTCATGTTGGCTTCGTGGATCATACATTTCAGCCTTTGATCTAGTTCCCAAGGTGTCTCACCTGGTAGCATCATGATCTCTTTGAATCCCACAATCGACTGCGCTTTAGATTTAGGCCTGCTAAATTCCCTATTTAGTGTTGCTTGGATTTCTGCAACTCTCGCATTCAGGTTGTCATTGGAGTACTTAATATACCACGTCAGTGCGCAATATTGCAGAGCACTAATGAGTGTCGCTTTCTTTATATGGTCATCTGTAACACCTTGTGCTTCCCATACAGCCCTTACAACAAACCAGAATTGGTCCAAATCCTCATTTCCCAAACCTTTGAACACAGGAAACTTCACTGTGTTTTCCATACTAAATCGCAGTGGTGGTGGAGGTGGTATGGGTGAAGTTGGAGGTGATGGTGGTGAAGATGGAGGTGGTGTGGGCAGAGGTGCTATTCTCAGAAATCCATCTCTTATCAAATGAATAGCACTTCATGGAGAGACCTTCGTGATCCCTTCTTTGTCTCCTTGCGGAGGTGATATCAAGGGGCTACGCTTTGGACCCTTATTTCCTTCCTTTCTGTAAATTCTTCCGCTTCGCGTAGACCCGAACATCAAGGTAGTTGCATAACTCGTTTTTTGCACAACAACATTTTTGTCCAAGTATTCAAATATTTTATGTACTTACCTCGTGGTCCTTTGAGAAAGCGTCACTCTGCCTCACTATAGCTGACTAAGGTGTCGACCACGAACTCAGTAACAAATCCTCCTATAATATGATTGAGCCAATTATCGATGGCACGCGCGATCTTATCCTCCGATGCTTCCAACCTTCGCACTAGCTCTAGGGTCCACACAATAGGACCGTCAATTTTCCACCTTCCTTGGCTATCTGCTAGCTTCGTGATCCACTCGTATAGCTTAGTAGGGAAGGACGTGAAAAATATTTCGTGGATCTCCGTATATAGGTAGTTGTCTAGCCACTATTCTTTTGACAATCGTGGGTTTATGTTCCCTTGCACCGCGGACTCGTGAATTCTTCTGTCCAACCAGCCTTCGATTTATTTCTTAGTTGGATTCGAGTGATATGACATCACACATCTCTCATGCAGATTCTGGTCCTGACAACAGAACCATTTGTTGGCTTATGGGGGCCTGACCCAGGTTTAACGTTAGTTAGCCAAACAAACCCCTACACTACTGGCCCTTTCGGCATCAGCCCGCAGAGCGCGGACTGAAGTCTCACCTGAAGCAGTATGGGGGGATGCTCCAACGAAGTTTCTGCACCCTTGAGATGGATGTGATGTCGATTTATTCCAACTACACCTGCCTTCGCGCAGTATGCTTATCCCTTTGTTCTACCCTTCAGTGTCTTTGCAAACTATTACAATCGGCTTTCGCGCAGCCCTAACCAGGGGTTGATCAGCTTTTGTACTGCTAGGGCAGCGAACTGTGATATTTCCAAAACTATGCTAAGCATCTTACTTATCTTATTAACAAATCTTAGTTAGCTTCATGTAACAGATGTTCTTAATTGCGTTCACTTAACCAATATAGTTATACACATTCGTGATCATATAAACATCAGAAGCGAAATTCATACCCAATATAACAGATGAATGAACATGAAATAAAGACGTAGAAATGATATAATATTTCTATTTATTGATAATTCCAGATGATTACAGACTCGACTCACCCTACGCACTCAGCTACAGGGGTCCGCGCACTCATCTGTGGACTTCTAGGCCTCTCTGCACTTAGCTGTAGAGCCCCTACCTATGCTATGACCCAAACTTAGACTTCTACTCCAAAGATATGACTCAATTCTTTGTCATTGATTAGTTGATGCCTTAACTACTTAGAGCTTCACTCTATTCATACAATCCCATGGTCCGTAGACTATCGGTAGATATTTTATAACCGACATTACATTATCAAAATAAGGGGGGACAACCCTATGACTCTTTAATAACTACGCGCTCCACGACCACAAAATGTGGAGTCTTTACATTAGGATTACAAAATTGGAAACCCTTCAGGTAGGGCGACACCATACATTATGATTAATATGAAACCCTTCAGGTAGGGCAACACCATACAATCAGTCCTTAAGGAAGGAGAACACTCCACAAGCCATATGATTGTTCATACAATATTCCTTGACATCTCTCAATGGGTTGTCTCTAGCCTCTATATATTATTCATACATACAATACCATGGGTCGTTACCATTGTTCTCTCAATACCATATATCTAATACCACGGGCTTACCTTATAACTATGGCCCATCCCATTATTACATTATTCCCTTGGGTACCTCCCTCTGTACCCCATACAATCCCCCCTAGGTATACTAAAAAGGACATGTAGCAAATGGCACAACAAGTGGCCAAGAATAAGGAGAAGAAGAGTTATGTTGCAGCATCTGAAGCAGACACAGAAGAGGAAGAAAGGGGGCAGCTGTAACCCTAGTTGATCTTGCCCGTAGTTTATGACTTCCTTTTTGTGGTTGTTGCGGCACCAGACCTTGCTGGTGTCATAGATGGTGTTGGTTCAAGGGTTGGTGGCGGCAGATTGTTATGCACATGTTCATGTCATAAGACCTACTAGAGCATCTCCAGGTGCTTACCTGTCGATCAGAGTATCTTCAAGCATTATTCTATTGTTGGTTAAAGCTTCTTCCATAGCTTCTAGGGTGGCTTTGTGATTCAGTGAGGCATGTTAGAGCATCTCTAAGCTTTACCTACCATTATGAATATTTCCAACATTGTTTTGTTGCCAGTTAGAGTATTTTCTAGAGCTACTTGGGTGTCTTTAGGGTTTTTGCTTGGAAATGTCTATGACCCATTTGGGTCTATGGATGTGCCTTGCTCCTTTTCTTCTACTTTTAGATTTTTGTTGGGGTTTCTTGACCCACATTGTAATGATTGGTCGCCCATTGTTTGGACTAAAACTGATTCTCCCTACGAGAGTTTTTTAGTGGGCCTTTATGCCCTGTTATCTAGTTTATTTTCACAAATTATGTAAATAATTTTCATTTTAATAAAAAATGTTGGTTTTTTCTCTCTGAAAAAAAAAAAGTAGAGATAATTGTTAAGTATATTTTGTTGCTATATTTTTTGTAGTACTATGTTGGTTTGTCCATAATGTGTGACTTGTTTATCCATTAGACTTGTAAAGAGGAGAGCAATTGTTGTGAGTTTTCTCTATTTGAGAAGTTGTTAATATATGAAAAAGTGAACGTAAGTGTCCAAAAAAATGGTTGAATGGTGATTGAGGATTTAGAGTGCGAAGGAGAGAATACCTTAGTGAGGTCACATTGCATAGAGAGAATATTTGTCAAGGAATAAAAAGGAACCAACACGTCTAATCATATTGGTTTGATTGAGGATTTATAGTGCAAAGGAGAGAATACCTTAGTGAGGTCACATTGCATAGAGAGAAGATTTGTCAAGGAATAAAAAGGAACCAACACGTCTAATCATATTGGTTTCATGCTCTCTTGGTTGGCATTGAAAGAGGCCATGAATTAACATGATATCTCTCACAGGGTTGACGATTCCTTGCATGGCATAATGGAAAAAATGAAGAGAGTATTCTCCATGTGGAAAGCGAGACCTGCATGCATGTAAAATCCATGCATAGAATTATACCTTTTTGATTGGCGGAAAGCAGCAGAGGTAGAGGTAGAAGCAATGATGGAAGACAAGAATTTAAGTAGATCCATCTCCATGAGTTAGAGTAGAATTTCTCATGCTTGTGAAGAGGCAGAGGCAGAAGCAGTGGTGGAAGACAAGAATTTAAGTAGATCCATCTCCATGAGTTAGAGTAGAATTTCTCATGCTTGTGAAGAGGAAGACAACAAACCCTTTCATTCAGTTTATCTAAATGGCCCATGTACCATGGACCTACCACAAGTAGTTTGGAAACTCGTATTACCCAATTTTTATTTTTTTCTTCTTTTTAGAAAACACGATTTCATAATATTTCCATTTGCATTTCCATAGGCTATGTAAATGAAATTTAGTAGCTTCAATCATTTCCTCGTTTCTGTATACAAGCGATACCTTCCATAGTCTCTTGTATAAGATGGATACAAATATTAATGTGAATATATTTGAGTGGCATGGAAGGAAAAAGATGAAAGTTCCATTTTTGGGATGTTAACCTATTTCTTTACATTTGAAGAAAATGAGCTCTTAACAATTTTAAAAATGAAGACTTAAATGACAGCTACTAACTGTCCAAAATCACATAACCATAATTATTACAGAACCATGTTCACCTTATGTAGCGTGCTTGCCACTATTCACGATTACTTTTTAGAGAAATTAAATCATATATTAAAAATATAAATAAATGTGATTTATTTTAATTAATAATTAATTAAAAAATAATTTGAATAAAAGAAAAATAAGGATTTTAAATTTGTTTTTCTTTTGTTTTTATTTAATGATATCAATATATTTTGATTTTAGATTTATTAATTAAAAAAAATATTATTATTTTTAATTTAGAAAGATATGCTTATAATGATGTTAATATTTTTTATTATCTATATATATATATATATATATATATATATATATATATATATATATATATATATATATATATATATATATATATATATATATTGATATATTGTCAATCTTCAATAGATGACTTAATTCAGCGGTTAGAATATTACTTTCAGACGATGAGAGTCATGGTTTCAAATCCTAAAGCGAGCCTCGGTCTTTCGTGCCCATATGAAATGGATTTCACTTAAAAGATTCTTGGTCAATTTTTATATGAAAATAAATTTAAGTATTTTTAATCTTACATAATTTTATTTACTTAATTTTTTTTTTCTTTCATTCACTAGAAAAAACGGTACTTCTTTGCATTAATAAAAAAATACTACAAAAATCATGTTTCTCTTCGACCTTCTTATGAAACTTCTTACATCAACCTTTTTTGTATCTATGTATTTTCCTCCTATGACTATTCTATTACATTTTCTTTGTTATAAGATTTCTCAAAAAAAAAAAATTGTCTAAAAAATTTTCCTCCTTCGATATAAGTTTATCGATGTTTCTAGATATCCTAGATTTCTCCCTTTTGCTTCTATGAGTAGTTTATACTACCTGCATTGATCAAGTGGGCCTGTTCATAAGCATAAAAGTAAAATTTATCTATTGGTTTCATCATCCCTCTCTTTGAAAACAAATCAACTATCCAATTGTGCTCCCTATAAATATGATCAAAGTTAACAACTTGAAAGGTGCTTACCAGGACCCAAATTCGGCACATCCAATTTTTAAGAATAGGAGGGCTAAAACCTGTGTTGTTCTGCACCTAGTCTATGAAAGGAATTTTTATAGCCTGGTATGAAGGAGGTAGCAGAATATTTAGCCCGTTGTCTGGAATGCCAACAAGTAAAGGCGGAGCACCAACACCTAGCAAGATTACTCCACCCACTACCTATTCCTGAATGGAAATGGGAAACCATATCCATCAATTTCATTACCGACTGCCTAATTCTAAAAGGAAAAATGACTCAATCATGGTGGTAGTGGACAAATTGAGCAAATCTTCTCATTTCATACCAGTACAGTCAACTTATAAAGTGGTACAAATTGCTAACATTTTTAAATTACATGGAATACCCAAGATGATCATTTCCGACCGTGATGTGAAATTTACATCAGCCTTCTGGAAAGCTCTTTTTGAAGGATTGGGCACACAACTACACTTCAGCACTGCGTATCATCCTCAAACGGATGGACAAACGGAGCGAGTAAATCAAGTAGTAGAAGACATGTTGCAAACTTATGTAATGCAACAACCATCTAAGTGGGAGGACTACCTGCACTTGGTAGAGTTTTCCTATAACAATGGATACCATACATCCTTACAGATGAGTCCCTTTGAAGTGTTATACAAGCGTAACTGCAGGACACCCTTGAGTTGCAGTGGTCCAGAGGAAAAGTTGATGCTAGGACCAGATATGCTATAGTAAATGGAGGAGATGGTGAAAAAGGTACAAGTCAATTTGAGAGCTGCTCAGGACTGGCAAAAGAACTTTGCTGATCGGAAGAGAAGCTTCTAGGAATTCCAAGTGGGGGATCATGTTTACACTCAGGTAAGAGCCAAGAAAATCACATCACATTGGACCAGATGTTCTAAACTACCACCCCGATTCTGCGGCCCTTTCCAAATTTTAGCTCAAATCAAACCAATGGATTACCAGCTTGCCTTACCCAGCCATATTCGTGTGCACAATGTCTTTCATGTTTCTCTACTTAAGAAATAAATTTATGATGCTAACCACATAATCAATTGGCAAGACATTCAGGTAAAGTATATAATAAGCCTTTTTGTTTGAATTCAAATTTATTAAACAAGTTGTTTGATGATTTAAATTGTTTTATTGCTATGTATAGGTCGAACTGCAAGGCAAGTTTTTGGTCAAACCCCTAGTTATACTTGATGGGAGAGAAGTAATGCTGCAGAAACGAGTTATCACCCAGGTTAAAGTGCAATGGAAGCACTATGGGCCAGAGGAGGCTACCTAGGAAGATGAGCAGGTTATGAAGGAAACCTTTCGGGATTTATTTTCAAAAGGAAAACATTGGGATAATATTACATCTTAGGGGGAAAAGATGTGATATCCCCAGATAATGTAAATATTTAATTTACTACAAACCAAACAATTTGTTATTATTTTAATTATAAAACTATTTCTTGAATTAATTATGCAGAAGTGAATTAGTAGTTATTTGTAAATATTCTTTTACTTGTTAAGTAGTTAGGGAGACAGTTATCTTCCCTAACTAATTTCTTGAGTATTTACTCAAGAAATATCAAGAGGATAGGGGTATCTGAGATTAGGAAAAAGAAAGAAAAGAAAGGAAAGAAAGTCTGTGCTGAGATGTCAGGCAGAGTTCTATAGCTACATCTGGTTTGGACCAAATAGCTGTGAGATAGTAAGATCTCGTAATAAAAAAAGAAGAATAAGTTTCTTGTGTACGAGAACAACTCAAGGGGAGACTACAGGATATAGTAGTCTCAAGGTTGGGAGGTAAAATATCAAGCAGCAAGGCTTAGTTGCAGACTAAACCTGGAAGACAGTGTGACCAAGATAACTTGAATTCTCTTATTAAGTAATTAGGAATCTGTTATGTATCTTTACATAAATTTATGCATGTCAATTGCTAATAGATAGTAGGATTGACAAGTTAACATTCATGTAATTAACTGAAAGGTAGATTAGTTAGTGCACTAGTAAATGCACTGTCAATATTAGTAGTCATTAACAAGGAATAAACAATAGAGTTTAAATGAGTATATATTAGTAATGAAAGAAAATGTCGGGGAAACGAAAATGATCATACTGCTACCCAGATTTACCTTTTTTCTTGCAAGAATTTAGAATGCTATAATATTTTGTAAGAAGACCAAAACCCTGGATATTAAGGACGGAGCAAACAAACATACACATATAAACATAACGAAACAACATTCACATTTTGAATAAGAAAAAGAAACAGTAGATTTATTCAATGAGAAATATAGTATGTAATAGGTAAATCAAGAAATTTCCTCGTGCTACCCTCACGGTTAGGGAAATATCTTACATTCTTTTGATGGAACATAGACCGATAAATAAACTGTTAACTATGATTTAAAGAATAGAGACGAAGAAATGTTGAATCATATTATTCGTAGAATGCATTTAAATAATCAAATAAGTTAACCATAACTTAAGAACAATATATTTTTTGGCAGCATCACAGGCTGTCTAGCCTAACACTAGAAAGGAAGCTGAATAAGTCATGTTGGGATTTGAACCCCGACCCTTGCAAACATACACAATACATTTCACTTGAAAGATAATTGTAACTGTTTAAAACTAATAGATTAACAATGAACTTCAATAAAACCCCCTCGAAAATATGCAATCTGCCTATCGCCCTTAAGGGTCGGCATTGTTCAAAACATAATTGGTTAAGTACACTAACATCACAATAGTGCCCATATAGATCCCCTGTTGGAGCCGAGACCTCAAAACACGAAAGAACCCTTTTACGAAAATGTTAAGAAAACTCAAGTACTTGGAGGAGACTTTAGCATGCTCAGAGGACTGAGCAAGAGCTCCCACCAACATTTTGCGCAAGACATTAACACATGCAAAACCCCCATCCCAGCTGGAGGAGTAACCCGAATTAAAAAGTGAATCATGAAAAACCAGAACTGTAAAGAAGGGTTTGCATCTTGAGTCAAAGAAAACAAAAGAACATCGACAATTACCTATTTTGAAGACACTTGTGCAAACCCTCGTCGTTGCAGAGTGTTGAACTAGAGGCCAATACGCCTTCTAAGAAGACCAGAGACAATTAGGGGTCATGGTATGACAACAACAGAAAAAAGTTCAGATTACAAAACAAAAGAACTTTTAAACATTACCTGATCGATGACTTTGGTGCAAGCCCTCATCATTGTAGAGTGTCGAGCCATAGGCCGATACGCCTGCCACGGAGGCTAGAAATAGTTAGGAATCATGGAATGACAACAATGAACCAATTTTACAATACAAACCGCACTAGCTATGAGCAATATACCTGTGAGCACCTTGGTATGGAGAAAACCCTTCTGAGCACACAGTTTCCATCTCCAGGAAGGAAAACAATGATGAACAACATCGTTTCTTCCGAGGCATAGAACCCCCGAGGTTCCCTCCACCGTCTGATCCAAACAGCGAGCAGAGGTCGTTGATATTGAACCAGTCCTGAGACCATCGACGGAGCGGTACCACCATGAAGACTCCAGAGAGGAGAAGCCTCCACCTAGGCCGATACGATAGCCAGAACATTAATGCAGTGTGGGAGAACAAGTGGTAAGAGTTAATATCGCTCAGAAAGCTAGACAACTATTAAGTCCAGTTTTAAATGTTAAAGAGCTGGAAAAGTCTTTCATGTGTTAGAGGGACAAGTGGCACAGTTAGAAAGCCCACTCCATTTTTTCAACTTGTAAATATAGTCATCGAAGGTGTGTAAGGGCCGCAGTGGGTCATATTGAAAGGGGTTCACATTTTTAATGTATAAATCTTACAAATAACCAGAATAACTTCAGAAAAACATTTCACAGTTCTATTAAAAATAGTAATTGTTCACATGGTAATAGTTTTGTAATTAATTTACAATACTTTATTTAATTACGTCGATAGGCGTCGCCCTTATCAGAATCTGCAAGTTAATCATTTTCTTAATTAATTTTTTTGATTGGATGGCCTGAATTGAAAGATTGCCAGTTTATTCTTGTAGTCGTCACTAAATCAATGAACGAAATTCGCTACAGTAACTTTCTTGCATGTCTAGAACACATGTTTGGACCATACTTAAAATAAATCTTTTACAAAGCATGATTAAAAATTTACCATGCCTCTTTTTGATAACCACGTATGTAGGATTAAGAAAAAATGAAATAAAAAAAATTAGTGTCAAACACCTATCTTTCACAGTGCCTTTGAAAGTGGTCTCTTTGCATTTTGAAATGTATGCATGGTTGAAGCATAAGGACACGTTTTGATCCATTACAATGACGGTTGAAGGATTTATGCCTGAAAATCATCCATTGCTTTTCGTTTTTTAAATTTCTAATTGCTTAGACAATGAATTTTATGGCGTCTTTTATTTTCTTTGAACAAGACAGAAGTCATTCCAATAGAGGCATAGAAATTAACTTCATAGATGTTACATCTACTGATGTTAGAAGTGAAGAGGAACTATCTCATAGTGTTAATCCACATCGCCAAACAAATGTAAATGTTGAGTGGATTTGATAATTTTCTCATTTTCTCAATTATAGTTGCCTTGAAATTATGTTTTGTAACATTTCATGGAGAAACCATGATGTCATCTCGTTAGGTTGGCCAATTGGAATCCAAAAGATCAAATTGTAAAACTATTGTAGATGTATTTGATTAATTTTCAATTTTTGAATCTTTCTTTTTAGGACATTTAGTTTTATAATGTATTTTATTTTTTTGAAACGGGAAACAACTCATTGAATAGAGGCAAAGAAACTACATGCAAAAATGTTTCGTCCATTGTTCTTAGAATCCAAGAGCAGCCATCTCATAACCCTCATCCACGTGAAGACATAAATGTAAATTTTCAATGCATTTGATTCTTTTTCATTTTCTTCATTTATAATTAGTTGCAAATTAAATTTTAAAGCCTTTTATAACAAAGAGACCTTTACATCCTCTCAAATTCACGAAATGCACACCATGAATTTGGAAACAAATTCTCATAGATCCATTCCACATGCTTCAAATTTGTGAAGGGAATCTCATGTTCTTGAAGATGAAGTAAATGTTAGAAGAGATTTTACTCATCGAAATGGTTTTCAACATGGTTTGGCGAGTAGAGATCATATTCATTTTGATGAAAACATGATTGCAGTGCATAAAAGGTTTCGAGCAAAGATAGATAGCTTGTCAGTTGTCCAGATGTGCCACATTTGCCAAGAATCATATCCTGGAATCCTTGTTGTGAGACATTTTGAAGGACTTGTTTGCAGATGATGTAAGAGTGAAAGAGGAGCCCATCATTTTTGTCGGTATAATAACATGGATCCTGGTGAGCAACCTCATATTTTAAGAGTTCTTACTCAAGTTGAAGAAATGCTAATAGCATGTGTGAATCCCATTTTGCAAGTGACACATGCTCGAGGTGGGAAATATAAGTATAGTGGTCATACAATTAGCTTTCCTCAAGATATTTCTACAATTGTATGAAGCCTTCCCCAACATGTTGAAGATATTGACTTTCTAATTGTGAGGAGACATGGCACTGAGTCTAAATATTATGAATGTTATGTCAAAAGATCTCGAGTGATGGATGCATTGCTTTTCAAAATCCAGCGTGATCAATACTATCGAGATGTTGTAATTGATTATGATTCAGTGAATGCTCTGCCTGAAAGATCAACATATGTCTCCTCCAGGCTTAAATTTGTTGATTGTCATATTGAAGAATCTGAGATCAATGAAAGTAATAATGAAGTGTTTCATGTTGAGCATTTTCCCTCACATCCTTCTTCCTTTGTTGCTCGCCTACCAAATGAATGCAAAGAAGTGGAAGAAATTAGAGCATTTCTTGATAATGTTAATTCTTCACATGTTCAAGACATGGATTGGCCCACTATTGGAACCTCTCCAGTGAATGAATATAATACAAAGGGGTTGTTCGATATGGCATTCCCAACGTTGTTCCCACTGGTGATGTTGATTGGGTGCAACCATGTATTTGTAGTGTTGAAGTTCATGAGTATGCATTGCATCTTCTTAGGTACTATGATCAGAGATTTGAAAGACATCCTTGGTTTTGATATTACCTATTAAACATGATAATGCGGCATCGAAGCCAGGCAATTGCTGCAGTTTTTGCAAAGAAACATTTACATGATAACTCACCTACAACAGTCGAGGAGTTGCATCACCAACTATCTGATTTACCAGATAATAAGTTGGTTGTGCATCTTATGCGATTTGGTTCTTCTCTGAGAGGTACAATGGCATACTGGACTAAGTGTTGATCTGAATTGACTGACATGATTACTCAGTTAGGATGTCCATCTTTATTTTTTTACTTTGAGTGCAACTGACACAAAGTGGCCAGAGTTACATTATCTCATGCCCATACATTCACATTCTCGTTCTTTAGATGAGCATCATATGAAAATCGAAAATGTTATCCAGTACCCTCATATTGTTGTGGCATTTATGCACCACAGATTCAATATTTTTCGAGAGGAAGTTATCCAAAAATATCTTAACGCTAAAGACTTTTGGTACAGGTTTGTGTTGTATTTTTCTCTATACTTTTTCAACTTTTATTGTGATTCTATTTATATTGTTTCTAGTAACAATATGTTCATTTATTTCAGATATGAGTGGCAACACAGAGGTTCAGCGCATATCCTTGGTTTCCTATGGTTAGAAGGTGCTCCTGACATGGAAATACTTGATTGGTCAAATAGTTCTGATGTACAACTTGCAAAGATGTTTTTCGACAAATATTTAATTGCATGGAATCTGCGTGACATACATCGTCGCAACATAATGGTTCCACGAAGCCTCAATGATGACCCTTGCTTGTTGAATACTAGTCAGATTTTCTCTTGTAATCCTCATAATGATTACGACGAATTGTTAAACTGTTTCCAAAGGCACACAAAGTGTACTATGGATTCTTGTTTGCGCAAAAAGGGCGCTATTCTAACATGTCGGTACAATGCTCCATGGGATCTTTGTGGTGAATCAAGATTGTTCATAGATGATCAAGGAAGAAAAAAATATGAGGTAGCAAGAAATGATGACAGGCTTAATGTACATAACATTGACCTTCCAACAATGTCGCGTGCAAATTTTGATTGCCAGCCAGTGCTTTCTCGTTATGCTATGTTGAAATACATTTCTAAGTATGCATCAAAAGCATAAAAAGGTTTGAAATTTATCATCATATGTTAACTCGAATTTCAAATTCTATTGGCTCTGAGGATCGTGCTTTATGTGCATATAGAAAGTTTTTTGCAGAAACGATTATTGACCGTGACATTGGAGCACAAGAAACATGCCATATGTTGCTTAAACTCCCTCTTGTTGTTTGTAGTCGGAAATTTGTTTCCTTAAATGTTGGAAGAAAGGTTTTTAGGAAAATATCGAGGGATGGCTTGCAATGTTCATCTGAGAATAATTTCGTTCAACATTATCAGAAGAGACCTTTTTTCCTTGAACATCTATCTTTGATAGAAACATCAAGATCTTGGACATTTGATAGTAAGCGTAAACAAGATCCATGGAAGCATAGAGATGTTCATGCTGTTGTTTGGGTTCGGCCATGGTTTTATTCTATTCCCAGTGAGGCTTCAGAGGAATTTGAAACCTTTTACTGGTCAGAATTGCTATTGTACAAGCGATTTCGTGACATTTCTGCAGAAATTGGCCTTTCAGCTGAAGTTATTATTGAAAGTTGGAGGAATTTTCGATATTGAGCATGGCATGTTGATCGACACCCATCAACTATAGACAATATTGAAGATGAAGAACATGGTGATTTTTCTAACCACGAAATGAATGTTGAAGATGATTTTCGAGAATGGCAGATTTTCTCTCGTTTGGTTCCGCCAAACTATGTGAATGTTTCTGATCTTCACACCCTTGGTCGAAGGGACTTTGATATATCCTTTGACTGGGAAAGTACAACTATTTCTGATGATGTTGCAGAGGAAGCTACTAATTTTTTAAGGAATGAAAATGCAATGGGTGATATTGTTGACCTTTCAAACAGAACATTTGCATCTCCAGATTCTTTATCGAAAAAACAACGACTTGCTTTCGAGATTGTGTTAAGGCACTTTACTGATTATGAAATTTGTGAAGCTCTTCTTATGATTATTTAGGGCACTACGGGCACTGGGAAGTCTTTCCTTATCCATTGTATTTTTGAAGCTCTTTCTAATTCGTCAAGTGATGGAAGAAGCCCTTTGCTTCTTCTTCCGCCAACAGGAATAGTTGCTTTTAATATACATGCAAAAATAATACACTCAGCTCTAAAAATCCCAATTAAAGATATGCAGCCACTACAAGGGCAGGGACTTGTAGTATTCCAAGAAGAAATGCGACATGTTAGATATATATTGATTGATGAAATGAGCTTTCTGGGATCAAGGTTGTTTATGCAAATAGATGCTCGATTACGAGAAGCATTTCCAGAGAAAAAGAATTGTCCTTTTGGTGGGAGATCCATCATCCTTGTGGGTGACCTTGGCCAACTGCCTCCTGTCAGAGATAAGCCTTTGTATGCAGGTAATACAGCAGGGAAAGTCTTGTGGAACAAATTCAACATTGTTGTCACTCTTGACACAATCTTTCGCCAACAAGGGAATAATGAGAAACAATCTTGTTTTCGTAGAGTCCTCAATAACATAAGAAACGTAGAACATGTTCTTGAAGATTGGGACTTTCTTATGTCTCAGGTTGATATGAGGTTGCATCCTATAGAAAGAGATTAATTTAATGCAGCAGTTCACATGTTTCCAACAGATAATTTGGTGTCCTTGCATAATAGGCATATGTTAAAATCATTAAATTCTCCAATTGCACGATGTGTTGCTGTTACACTAAAAATTGTCACCATGACATTCTGCAATCCATGTGAGTCTATCACCACTCGTACTTTCCTCCTTTTCAAGTCTTAAGCCTCAGTTCTTCATGTCAAGCCTTGAAAATAAGAGAAAGCCCTTAAAAGTCTCTAAAACTCTGGTTCCGCACTTTCTCTTAGCGTTACCTGCGGTCCCGCACCTAATGGTCATGTCCCCTGCGCACCTGACCACTCTGTCTCTGTGTAATGGGTGCAGAACCCTGTAAAAGTCAAAAAGGCGCAAGTATATTCTTAAAAACTCACTTTGAGTCATTTTCGGAAGCTTCTAGAAGGAATCTTGAGGTGGCAAGTTCGCTCCTTTAAGCTTCATGCATCCCATACCTTAAGGAGCTAACCCCTTGATGTGAGGAGCTTATCCCTTTAAAAGAGGACTCTATCCCTTCATAGGTGGACTTGTAACTTCCTTCCTCTGCACTATAAAATGAGGCATTGGGCTGGTTACTGGGGAGGTTGAAAGCTGAATATTTTTGAGGTGAAATGCTATTGGAACTTAGTCTTCCTAATTGAGCTTTTGAGAGGAGAAATTACATACCTTTTGATCTCATTGGGAAGAGTGTGAGGCTTTTCAAAGTAGAGGAGAGTCCTGTTTGGACCGTGGGAAGAGCTTGTACAGCATCAAGGCACCAAAGGTTGTAAAGTTCTTCTATTTCAAAGTTAATATAATCAAGTTTATTTTTTCTTGTCTTTGAGGTTTCTGCGAGTTACATCATTGTTTAGATTCTCTTCCAGATCCATCACATAAGGATTCTTTTCCATCGACGTTTCGAACTAGCAACGATGGTTCATCTTCAGGATGGTTCTCAATAAGCTATGTTTTATGGTTTATTTTATGGAATCCTTGATCACCATAATGAACATGTCTTATGATATTAGCTATGCAGGTGTTATTTGATGTGTGCTTGTTTATGTTTGCAGGTTCTTAAAAGGAAACTCTTTTGGATGGTTGAAGGTTGGCTGCTACAAACTAGCGTTGGACTTAAGGTAGGGTCTAACACCTCTATAGTTTTTATTATGAATCGCAATATGTTTAGAGAAAAGTAGATTTGCTTGTTCTACTTGTTGCTAGATATCTTTAGATACTAGGGAGATCGGCCTTGTCTGCAAGAATGATTTATCCGACCAACAAATTGGCGACTCCGCTGGGGAATGAATTTGGTTTTTGGTTTTCCTTTATCTTTGACTTGAGAAACTTGTTCTTGTTTCTGGTTTTTGCTTGATGTGTGTGGGATTGGGTAGTTTTTACGATTTGGATTCTTTTTGTTTTTTGTGAATTTGGCAGGGAACTGCACTTGCTTTTTACAGACAGTGCGGACTCTCTGCATTTTTCCTTTAGTACACAGAGCAGTACCGCATCTAGTTCTACAGGAAGCCTGCGGACCCTGTCAAAATTTTTGAAAAACCTAAAATGTTTTTGTCTAGTTAAGTTTAGGTTTTATTTACGGCTTTTAGTCTCTGCCCAGATCTGCATGTGTCCTATAAAAAATCTCTTGTAAGTAAGTTCCATTGGTATTTTTGTTTTAGGTGATTTTCTAGAAGTTTTGCATGCCTCGATTGATCTTCACCTAGTCTCTGTAGTGACTCAAAGATTAGAAGCATAAGAAACCTTAGATCACTGGTGTCTTTTTGTCTTCTTGATGAGGCTGACTGGTTTGTGAACTCTGTCCTTTGTGAGAAATAGATTTCATTTTCTCTTTGCAAGTCTTTGAAAGAACTTGGTTATAAGTTTTGAAATTCATTTTTATAAAACAAAACACATTTGGAAGTTTTTGATTGATTTGTTATTCTGAATGAATTAATCCTTAGTTTACTAAATAACTAAGTAAAATGTCCTCAAAAAGATTTGAAGCATTTATTTCCATTAGGTTTTTAGAAATTTTTAGATCTCAAGATTAGTTGTTTTAGTAGTTTTGATTGTTTTCTAGAAATTGTAGAATCTCTTTTGAAAGAAATTGTTTTTGTAGTTTTGAGTGTTGAAAAAGAAAATATATTTTTTGTGAGAATAATTAGTAGTCTCGTTTTGAGTTTATTGAAAAAGACAAAAAAGTATTTCTTTTCATTTACATGTTGAAGGAAAGATTTGTTTTTCAAAGAATTGCATTCTCAACTCTTTCTTTTAGCTAGAAATTCATTGAAGGAAAAATGTATTGTTTATCATTTTAGGTGCTTTTTTAGTGTTTTTGGAGTCGAGTCTTCGCACCATCAAAGTTTCATCTCCATACCTATTGACTTAAGAAACAACCCATAAAAGTAACACTTAATTCAAATTAATCTAGCAATCTTTTTATTTCTAGGGCTCTTATCACCAATATAGCTTAGGCTAGTATCTTGGAGTAGGGAGTAATTAACTCTCCAAGATAGTTAAAACAAACAAGTAGCTATATCTTGCTGTAGGAAATAAATCCAATTGTAATTGATATAATCTGGGAAGCTTCTCTTAAAGGAGTCAATCACGAGATCATGTCTGAAACTTTGAGACAATGAAGTCTGTCTCATTGGGAAAGATAGAAGATTTGCGCGTATTAAAAACAGTAAACCTTGGATTAACCATTGTCGAGGAGCCTGGGGTCACTTGTTGGTAAACCTCAGATTGATCATGTCGAGGAGCCTTCAAGGGGATTGAGCTTTGTTACTCTGCCCTTGTGCGTAGATCGGATCATAGACTGTTCCCCCAATTGTATTTGTTATTGTTGGTAACCTTAGTGACCATAATCTTAAGATTATTTCCTAAGGTGACGGTGAAGGACAGGTCTCACTGTACCTGGAGTAGACGTCGACTAGACTCACTTGGACTCTCTGGGGGTTCTCTTCACTCGAGACGGTTTTGTGAAGAAACTTGTGCCAGTCTGTTTCATTAAGCAGGTTGTCGGGGTAACTGTTCCAACCACCCTTTCTGTATTGAATTCTACGACGTTGGATTTCATCACCAACTAGTGTTTTTGGTATGGAAAGTTACTATTTGTGTGTGGTTTGAACTCTTAGATTTTTTAGGCATGTGATTCAATTGTTTGGTTCTTTAGAGACTTTAGGTGGTTTTATTGAGATTTTTTTTGTTTGTGTGTGAGTAATTAAATATTTAATCGTGGCTGAATTACCGAGACAATCCCGTAGACTTCGGGGCAACCTCCCAAGTATACACCAGGCCAACTTGAAGGGCTACGAGCTCTTGTTTCACCTAGTGGCAGTAGAATTGGGCCACCAGAAGCCAGAGAGTCTTCATTAATTGTTCATCCTGATTATCAAGTTCAAGCAACAGAGCATATTTTTGAACCAATTTCATTTTCCGAAGTTACTGGTAGTATTTCTTCTACTAGTGAATTAGCTGAAGAACTTGAAATTTCTGAGCCTGAAACTGAACCTATTAATACTCCATCTTCAGGATTTGCTTCTCCAACTTCTAGTGGTCCTGGTTCACCTCAGGTAGGAAATATCATTACCCAAAATCTTCCTTCTGAACTCATTTCCATTGAAGAAATTTTTAGTCCAGACGAAGACATAACTCTCCCTGAAAATCAACCAACTTTAGAACTTAGGGAGCGTGAATCAATTTTCTACAGTCCTTTTAGGAGTGACGCTTGGTACGTATCATTGACAAACTTTTTAGAAAACCCGGGTCTTAGTTTTTCACCACCTCGAATTCCTTTTCATCCTACGCCCAGAGGTTATTATCCTCCTTTGAATATGTCAAGACAGTCATCTATGTTTTCCCAATCACCGAAAACATTTTTATATGGCGGTCCTTCTGTTCCTTCTAGGTATCAGTCTCTCACTGGTACTTTTTTAGGAGCATCTCCTCAACCAAATGAAGATGAGATATCAACTGGTAATAGCCGAACTCAAGCGTTGAGTGTAGAACAAATTCTTATGATGTCTGGTACTATTCCAAACCCACAACCTCAAGGTAGTCAGTTACCGCCTGGGGGCAACCTCAAGGTAGTCAATTATCGCCTAGGGGGAAACCTCAAGGAAGTCAGTTACCGACTGGGGGGCAACCTCAAGGACAGTACATACCATAACGATAGTACATACCTCAAGGTCAACCTCAGACTCAGTACATACCTCAAGGTCAACCCCAGTATCAATATGTACCTCACGGTCAACCCCAGTTTCAGTACGTGCCTCAACGTTATCAACCTCAAGGTCAGTACCCAACTCAAGGTTTCCAACCACCTTCTGGTCAAACATTTGTACAAGGAGCTGGAAATGTACCACCCAATTATCAGCCCTATGCTCAACCCAATTATGGTCCTCCATATGCTCAACCTGTTATGGGTCCATACCCCGGAATGAACATGGTGTGGGATCCATCTCAAACTCAACAAACTATGCAGCCTAATGTGCAGTTATCAAGTCAACCTGGACAACCTTTGGTTTCTGGTCCAACCCAGCAACCTGTCCAGCCTATTGTTCAAAGCTCTGTACCTAGTTCAGTTCAGTAGCCTGGGCCTAGTTCGCCTCGAACTCCACCTCAAAATTCTGCTGCAACTGTTGCGTCTTCTGTTCAACCTACCACACCTATTTCTGGAGTATCAGTAGCTCCCATTTTAACTGTTCCTGCATCAGTGCAAACTCCTCATGCCTCTTTACCACAGTCAAGACCCACAGTTCAGACTTTGGTCCAGATGCCTGCAGGACAAGTTGGTCCAAGTACGGTTGTCACAAGTCAACCGCAATTTAATTATCAACCGTACCAGGGACAGTACCAATTCGGTCCTATTGTGCAAAACCGAGTTGATCAGTATCAACCGTACCCCAGCTATACTTATCAGCAACCTCAACAACCCCAGTTTGGTCTGGTTAATCCTGGTTTTCCATGAGGTTATAATATTCCTAATGCAAATCCAATTCCAGGTTATCTTGGATATCCTCCTCCTGGGGCTAGTATTGTTTCCCAAGGTTTTCAAGACCCTAACCATCAGTTGACTTTTATTGCAACTTTGGATTTACCTGATTTGTCATGCCTTACGAACGATCCGATTTACTATCTTCCGTATTGGCCGTCGATGCCTAATAAGTTGCCCAGTGATATTCCGAAGTTTGAGGGTAAGTCAGGAGATGATCCGTCAAATCATGTGATGACTTATCACCTCTGGTGTGCATCTAATTCCATTATTGATGATTCAATTCGCTTACGTCTTTTTCAACGAACTCTGATTGGTCTTGTAGCCAAATGGTACATTGAGTTACCACGAGCCTCCTTTTATAAATTTAGTCAGTTAGCTACTTCTTTCTTAACTCATTTTCAGTTGCCTGTCAGATACGACAATGGAACAGAATTGTTAACTTCATTAAAACAATCTACGTCAATATATAATTCTGATCATATCCATGAATTGCGACGTAGAAGGCATTTAGTGAAAGTTTTTATTCCGGATCAAATTTTAGTGACGTAGAAGGCGTTTAGTGAATGGTTTGTTAAATCATTGTTACCTAAAATCACTAAAGATGTAGCTAAGGCAGGAGTTGTTACTGAAGAGAAAGTCATTGCTCAGGCTCAGTACCTTGACCTCGTCTATACGCAGTCAGGTACTTTACATGAAAAAATCCCCAACCTTCCGAAACACAATCAAATAACTGCAGCTCCTTCAGCGTCTCATGTTGTTGATGGTATGATTGGTTCAGTTAGTACCAAAATCAAGAAGAATTCTTCAAAGAATTCTTCTCCTATTATAACTTTACCAGATTCCACGACAGGAGCTTCCGCTGAAATTCCTGCCGATATCCATGTCGTAGAATCATCTACGGCCAAATCAAAATCCGGCGGTAAAAAGAAGGGGAAGAAGAAAAATAAACAAAACTCAAAAGAGAAAACAGATAAAAATGAATCTACTGACAAGAAACATAAACCTCGCTATCCTTGTCTCATTTGTAACATGGAGCATTTTACAAGAGATTGCCCACATTGAGCAGAGGTTTCAAAAATCGTCAAGGGTTCTCAAATGCCTACTGTCTTGAAGGATCCTTTTCCTAATCAAGATAGTAAGATGATCGGTTCTTCCTCAAATGTCTTAGAAGAACCCATTATGATGATGTCTCATGTCAGGATTGCGACGCGATCGCAAGATTATGGTAGTAAAAATCTTATTGGTGGTAAAGAAGCAGAATCTTCTAATTCAAACCCATCAACTTCAACTCCTTCTGGTTCTGATCCACTATAGATCGAGAAACCTAACCCTGACTTAGTAATAAAACCACCTGCTAAAGGTATACTTCGGAAGTCAGCATTCAATCCACATGCGAGAGCTGCTCAGAATTATAACATTGTTGAATATTTAGCTATTTCCCCTTCAGCAATGTCGGCTTTGAAGGTGCTGCAATCATGCCCAGCACAACGTAAATTACTATTTTCAGCTATAGGAGTTGTTGACATTCAGGATTCGAATCTTATAATCTTCGATTTAGAGAATAGTACACCTCGCCTACCTCATCAAATGGCTTTCCAGATTCCATTGTTAGTCAAAAACAGACCTTGCTTTCAGACTGTGATTGATGAGGGAGCTTCTACGTGTATTATGTCAATCCAGTGTTGGAGATTGCTTGGTTCTTCTACACTCAATCAATCCCCGACGATTCTAAAGGCTTTTGATGGCCGAGGGTTCCATCCTTATGGCATTTTGCAGCATTTACCTATAGGGGTCGTAGGCAAAACTGTAAATCTAGATGTGGAAGTGGTTGATGCCCCTCTAGATTACAACCTTCTCTTGGGTCGAAGTTGGTCTTATGCTATGACTGTTGTTATTTCATCAGTCTTTCAGCTTATCAAGTTTCCTCATAACGGAAAGATCTTTACAATAGACCAGCTGACATATTTTTCATTCGACCCAACCTCTTCAGAAAGTATTCAGCATGTCGGTAAAACAACTATCCCTTACAAGAATGTTGGGGTAGGTTTGACTAAATATCCTGGTTTACTAGGAACCTTTTCCTTCCCTCCCCCTAATGTATCGCCTTCTATTGCAACTATTCATATGATTTCATCGAACACTATTGCTTTTGATGATCCTTGGATCGTACCTTCCGATTCTGAGGTGGATTCATTTAGTAGCGCAATGCCTTTGAGTCCCTTTGAAATTGCATATCAGGCTGTACAGTCGTTTTCTAACTCTTGTTCAACCAAAACTAATCCAATGAATGTGGTCCATGGGGAATCACTTTCAATATCAACCTCAATTTCAACAACATTTTCTGATCCTATTCATACTGATGAGCAGATTCGTGAACTTTTGTCTGTTGATGATTTACCATGGGAGTATCTTCATCATCGATCTTCGTTTTTACCCCAGCTTGCTCATTTTGAAAATGATTTTTCATCTATTTTTACCACTGATTATGTCAAAGAACCACAGAATCCATTGCAACATCCTGATTCTGAGTTAAATTTGGGAAATATCTCTCGAACGGTTCCTATTGACATCTCAGTTAAACCTGGAATTATTGAAAACATTCATATAGGTGCTTCTTGTATGGAGGATGAACTCCAAACTTATAAAGCCCTATTTTAAGAATTCTGTGACGTGTTTCCCTGGTCATATGAAGAATTGCCAGGAATCGATCCATCAATTGTTGTCCATGAAATTAAAACTTACTTGGATGCTAAACCTGTCCAGCAACGTTTGCGTCAGATACATCCAAGAAAAGCTGTTGCTATTAAAGCTGAAGTTGAAAAATTACTTCATGCAGGTTTCATTTATCCAATTCCCTTAACAGATTGGGTATCGAATATTGTTCCTGTTAACAAAAAGCAAGGAACGATAAAAACATGTATCGATTATAAGGATATTAATCGATCTTGTCCTAAAGACAATTATCCAACCCCCTATATCGATCAAATTATTGATGATTGTGCCGGCAGTGAAATATTCTCCTTTATGGATGGTTTTTACGGTTACAATCAAATCAACATACTCCCTGCTGATCAACCAAAGACAGCTTTCATTTGTCCATGGGGGACATTGCTTATTACAAATTACCTTTTGGATTGAAGAACGCCGAAGCAACTTTTCAAATGGCTATGTCTTATGCATTTCATGACATAAAGCACATTGTGCAGCCTTATCTTGATGATTTACCTGCCCATTCATTATGTAGAGCCGAACATCTCACTCATTTACGAGAAATCTTTATGAGATGTAGGCATTATCGAATTAGGCTGAATCCACACAAATGTGTTTTCTGTATAGAAACGGGTCCTTTACTGGGATTTGTTGTTTCAAGAACTGGCATTCGTGTCGATCCCTCGAAGGTTGAAGCTATTGTCAAATTGCCTCCTCCTTCGACTCTTCGCCAACTCCAAAGTTTGCAAGGGAAAGAAAACTTTTTACATCGTTTCATTCCTAACTACGCCGAGATAAAAAAAGGTTTTACCATGTTGTTGAAACAGAATACTCCATTCTTTTGGGATGAGATAGCTAACAAATCTTTTGATGCATTTAAACATGAATTGACCCATGCACCATTATTGTATCCTCCCAACTAAAACCAGTATTACTTCTTGTACCTCGCCGCTTCTCATTCCACCATTGGAATGGTTTTAGTTCAGGAAGATGAATTAAACAGTGAACATGTGATTTACTATCTTAGTTGAACTCTAAATCTGACTGAGATTAAATATTCGCATGTGGAGAAAT
Organism: Pinus tabuliformis; assembly: GCA_031772625.1. Lineage (NCBI taxonomy): Eukaryota > Viridiplantae > Streptophyta > Pinopsida > Pinales > Pinaceae > Pinus > Pinus tabuliformis. The sequence continues at coordinate 659,079,666 of CM062810.1, read as the reverse complement.
TGGTCTTGGCAACTGTTCAAGCTGTCCAAATATTCTGTCACTACATCTTATTACGCAAAACCATGGTAATTTCTGACTGTAACCCTATGATCTATATTTTGACCGACCAATTGCTAGGGGGCAAGTATTCCAAATGGATAGTTATCCTACAGGAATTTGACTTGGAATTTGAAAAATCCAAGGCAAAGAAATATTTGGTTTTTGCGGAACTGATGTGTGATTTCCCACGTACTGATACTGAAACTGTGGTGGAAGAACCCATTGTAGATGAATCCTTGTTTCTTATCAGTACTCTTGATCCATGGTATGGAGATATAATTGTTTATCTCGAAACACAATCTTTTTGGCCTGAAATCTCATGATCTCAGCAAAGGAAAATACTTTTCCAATCCCAACGATACAATATTATTGGAGATACACTCTATCGTCATGGGGCGGATTCCGTTTTCCGACAGCCAACAAGGCTTGCATCATGATAGTTCTACTCCATATTACCCACAGGCTAATGGTCTGGTTGAAGCTATCAATAAGGTTCTAGTCACTATGATCCGACGAATCATTAGTATTCATAGGTCGAATTGGCATAACATGTTATTTTCAGCACTTTGAGCATATGGAACCTCAGTAAAGACATCAACTGGTTTCACTCCTTTTCAACTGGTTTACGGTTTGGAAGCAGTGTTACCCATTGAATGTGAAATTCCATCATTGCAAATAGCCATAGGATTACACCCAACAACTTATAAAGCGGAGAAACATTTGTTGTACTTAGCTCAGCTAGATGAGAATCGACGTGATGCTGCATTAGCAATCGAAACTCATGTGAAACAAATAAAAGCTCAGTACAATCGAAATGTTACACCCCGTAATTTTTCGGAAGGAGATCTAGTCTTACTATACGATCAAGCAAACGATAAGCTAGGGGCTGGAAAATTTGTACCTATGTGGCATGGTCCTTATATTGTTAAGCAAAAGCTGGCAAAAGGGGCCTGTGAATTGGTAGATTTTGACAGTGTCTCTTTGGGTAAACCCAGAAATGGGCTTTATCTAAAGAGATATTATGCTTAAATTTCGGTGTGGAGATTTTTGTTAGATTAGTTTCTTTCTAGCTGGAGTGTTTTAGATTAGAAAAGTGTGCCTAGTTTAGAGAGTGCTTTTATCATTATTCCTACTTATCTTGATTTTATTCTTGATATTGCAGATGTCGACGTCTCCTCAAACATATATTGGTTTTGCTGATGGTGCTTGTCGTAGTACACGGAACATTTCTTCCGCAGCTTGGGTTATCTATTCACCCTCTGATGAGTTAGTATCTATGCATGGGGTAAGCCTCAGTCAAACAACGAATAACATTGCAGAGTATAGTGCAGTGATTGAGTTATTATCTGAATCCATCTCATTTGGGATTTGGAGTTTGATTGTTAGGTTAGATTCTGAACTCGTTGTATTACAGCTTAACAGGGTTTATGCCATTAGAAATCCAGTGTTATTAAGATTATTCTTGAGAGTTCGTCTCTTGGAACGTGAATTTGATTACATTGAGTATCAGCATATTCCAAGATATTTAAATACATTAGCAGATGCAGTTGCTTCTTGTATAATAAATAGACATTTGCAATAACCAAAACAGTAAATTTAAAAACATTCCATAACATGTTACACAAGATAGCCAGTAATAGTGATATATCATAGCATAGAAGTGTGTCAAATATACATCGTCTTCAATCATAGGTTGAAAAACACCTTCTGATTGGCAAAAATGATAATACAAAAAGGCAAAAAATGTCACGTGAGTTTACAAAGAAATCATCATATCCCTGGTGATGATCACGATAAGAAACCACTGCTCGGGCCACCCTACAAAGGAACCTCCTAAAAGGTCCAGGGACCCCAATCACATATCGTTGTAACCTAAGTGGAATATCATCTATGCCAGTCTTTGGAATATCTGTTGTCAAGCGCTCTAGATGATGCTCCAAATTGGCCAGGATCTCTGCTGATTGGTCCTGTGGGGTTGGTGCTGCTGCAGCTAGGTGTCTCCTCTCAAAAGGATGGAGAGTGGCTGGTCGTCGTGGACCCACGTCTGCATTTAGAACTTTTTATTATCAGTTTTAGATGATTTAAAAACAAAACAAAAAAAATTAGTTAAAAACTTAGAAAGTGTTGAAAATAATTTTACCTGAATCATCCCACTGCTCTCCTAGTGGAAGAGTCATGTCTGGATCACCACGATAATCCATCCCAGCATATGGAAAATCCTGAATCACAAAAAGTTGGTTTCTCAACCAACAAAAATACTCAGGTGGAAATCGAACAACCTCTGAACCCTCCTCAAGATGACGGGCCATCACTCCAACCTAGCGCATAATCCTAGGCTCTCAAGGAAGTCCATCCTCAACAGAAAGCTACTTTGGGACCAACATAGGGACCCTCTCTAGACCAAAGCTCACAATCAGGAAACCATATCCAAAGTTTTTTAGTTGTCTATTCTTTGCTCTAGTTAGTTGGCCTTTTACATTTGCCAACATAGCCTCGCACCAGTTGAATATGGTACCTCGATAATAGTCTACTGCCATTCGCATCTGGGATCTGGTAGCTACATGCAATGCTACACTCTCACATAGTCTGGTGACAGTGAACACAATAACCTTAAGTTCAGGATGGGCGATAGTTTTAATATCGATCTATTTGTCCTTTGTTTGGTCATTGCAAAACTCTAATCGGAGACTATCGACAGACTGGCCACTTGGCCTAGTCCCGAAAAGAGATAATCGTTCACCTCTTTTGGGCAAACCAGTCAAAAAATATATGTCCTCTAGCTCAATTTCGAGCTGGAGGCCACCAATCATGAAACATTGGTCCTGTATGTTCCACCTATCTACCAGCCATTGCAAAAAGTCTACTTGGGCCCTCATGCCTGGTATGGTCTAGAATTTGAACAGTCCGCATGCTCTCAATGCATCCAATGAGGGTTGATGATTTATTGCAGCAAGGTCCACATCCTCATGCTCACGTTCCTGCCAAATAAGCATTTTGTATGTCCTACATTGCAACAAAAAACGTATTAGAACAATTTAGTTCAAAATTTTTGGGCGGAAATAGAGAAATTTGAAGTTTAAAAACCTATTTCGCGGGGTCCACACCCGCTGGTTACGGAAAGTGTGTAGGTCCACACTCTTCACAAGAAAAAGGTTCGGACCCACAACTTTTTCCTTTGTAGAAAAAGTCGAGGTCCGCAGGGTCCGCATGTTGCACTTGCGGACCCCCGCGAGCGGATTTATAAACTAATTTTTCCCTTAAAAATCAAAATGGAAGCCTAAAAACGAAATGTAAACAGTTGAAATGCAAGATAAGGATGATGTGGACTACCTGGAGCTAACGGTGTTCGATTCCAACAGACGGATTTTCCGCAATCTTCACTGGAAGTTTCTTACCCAAAAGCTCTCACTTCTCACTCTGAAATCAAATGGTAAAAATGAATTTACAAAAGCCCTTTTTATAAGCTTTTTTGAATAAATGAATTTTTAATTTATTTATTTTTCACTTTAAAAATGTAACTTTTTGATGGATTTTTATTTATCTTAAACAGGTATGAGTAATGTTTTGAGCTTTTGTGCAGAATATTGGATTTTTCAGGGAAAATTGATAATTTTAAACAAAAAACATTGGAGTCCTCTTTAAGCTCTTTTCTGACTCATAAAATATGAAAAGATTATCGAGTTTTTCCTTTTTAACTCGTTAAACGGAATTAAAAAGGCAGTCCACTTATAGCTCTTTTCTGACTGTATAAATTTGAAAAGGTCACTGGACTTTTGTTGTTTCAAGTTCGATATTGGTTATAAAATGACCTATTTTTTATCACATTTTTTCTTTTTCAGATCGGAGCCACTAATTATCAAAAGTACTCCTTGATCATAATGGTCAAGCGGTTCTCTCAAGTATTATTTTATACTTTTTTGGGCTTGGGAGACACAAATTTACGAAAAAGGACACCCATGGAGTTTCGTTAAGTTTTTCTTCTGACTCCCTAAAATTGAAAAACATCGAGTTTCTCCTATACTAGACTCGTTAAAATTTAACAGTAAAGGACCTGTTCAATTTTAAACAGGAACGAACCACTCCTTCTTAGGGCTAAAATTTTAAACTAAGTTGGACTCATCCGAAGGATGAGCTTATAACCAAGCAAATGTTATCCTCCTCAATCTTGTCAAAAATAAAGAGGTACTTACCAGAAATGGTGGGGGAAAAGAGAGAAAAATGAACTTGTTTGTTACAATTTGTGTTTTAGAAAAGTAGTTAACCACTCTTGAACATGACACTTTTTGTTCACCTGGGTTGGGAAATCCTTTGCCTAACAGTTAATCAAACCATATTGAAAGCCTTTAGCTAGTTTCTGGGTATTAGCTTTGGGTCAATTGTCACCAAACCATCTGTAGTGTCGTTATGTGTTCAAGAGGTCCATTCAAATAAACCATTCATCTGCAAAATATTTGTCATGCATTTTGACCATCCCTGAGTTAGTCCTTCGCAAATATATTTCTTCAAAACTTGATCTATGATTTCGTGTTGTGGGCTTGCCTACGACAGATCGCTTTCTATCGACTTCGACTCATTATCTAGTAAGATGATCTAGAAATCATCGGTACCTTGGAATTTGCATGCCCTAATGGCAGGTTTCTCGCCTTCGATGACAGGTTGGATCATTGACCTTCGATCAAAGGATTCTATGACATGTTCGACATCAACTCATTTATTCACATTTCATGGATTGTACTAAGTACTTTAAGAGCCATTGACATTACTAGTGGTTTCTCTCAAACTTGTTAACAGTTCACATCATTGACTGGTAATCAAGTGGTTTCTACCATGTTCAACTTCGACACATGCATTCACATGGATAGAATCGTACTAGTTCGGGAAGCAGAAATCAAGACCCTGGATCTAGTTTCCACCATCCAGGCTGTGAGGAATTTTGTTATTCATTATACAGTGGACTATTCATAAACCGATGGCTGCACCCATATCATGTCTACATATGTTTATACTCATGATGTACTACAAAATCATTCATGTATCAGACCAGTTTAGTTAGTTTTCTAGTCAGTTTTGATCTGAGTATGGGAATGCCTACCTCAGCGATGATATATTCACATATATATATTTTGCATTGAATGTTTTTACAAGTTCCGACTCGGGTGTCCACAGGATGATCCTTGAAATGATAAATTACTTCACTCTTCTTACATGAAAGACTTCATCTTCATATATTACAGACTTCGCACTTTAGGGGGCAATCTGTTACACTAAAAATTGTCACCATGACATTCTGCAATCTATGTGAGTCTATCACCACTCATACTTTCCTCATTTGCAAGTCTTAAGCCTCAGTTCTTCATGTCAAGCCTTGAAAATAAGAGAAAGCCCTTAAAAGTCTCTAAAACTCTGGTTCCACACTTTCTCTTAGCATTACCTGCGGTCCCTTACCTAATGGTCATGTCCCCTACACACCTGACGGCTTTGTCTCTGTGTAATGGGTGCAGACCGCTGTAAAAGTAAAAAAGGTGCAAGTATATTCTTAAAAACTCACTTTGAGTCATTTCTGGAAGCTTCTAGAAGGAATATTGAGGTGGCAAGTTCGCTCCTTTAAGGTTCATGCATCCCATACCTTAAGGAGCTAACCCCTTGGTGTGAGGAGCTTATCCCTTTGAAGGAGGACTCTATCCCTTCATAGGTGGACCTATAACTTCCTTCCTCTGCACTATAAAATGAGGCATTAGGCTGGTTACTGGGGAGATTGAAAGCTGAATATTTTTGAGGTGAAATGCTGTTGGAACTTAGTCTTCCTAATTGAGCTTTTGAGAGGAGAGATTACATACCTTTTTATCTCATTGGGAAGAGTGTGAGGCTTTTCAAAGTAGAGGAGATTCCTGTTTGGACCCTGCGAAGAGCTTGTACAACATAAAGGCACCAAAGGTTGTAAAGTTCTTCTATTTCAAAGTTAATACAATCAAGTTTATTTTTCTCAATAAGCTATGTTTTATGGTTTATTTGATGGACTCCTTGATCACGATAATGAACATGTTTTATGATATTAGCTATGTAGGTGTTATTTGATGTGTGCTTCTTTGTGTTTGTAGGTTCTCAAAATGAAACTCTTTCAGACGTTTGAAGGTTGGCTGCTACAAACTAGCGTTTGACTTAAGGTAGGGTCTAACACCTCTATAGTTTTTATTATGAATCGCAATATGTTTAGAGAAAAGTAGATTTGTTCTGCTTGTTGCTAGATACCTTTAGATACTAGGGAGATCGGCCTTGTTCGCAAGAACAATTTATCTGGCCAACAGTTGCTGAATATTGAAGGCGTTCAGAAATCATTGGTGTTGATGATGATCAATTGGACTGTGAAGTTTTGTTGTGTCGTGGTCAGCGTGTTATGTTGACATGTAATTTATGGGTTGAAGCTGTCTTGGTGAATGGTGCACTTGGTTTTGTTAAGGATATATTCTATCCGCCTACCTTTAGGCCACCTCGACTTCCAATGTTCAAAACTATTGTTTTTGATAAGTATGTTGGTGTTCCATTTGATGCAAGAAATCCAAACATTGTCCCTATTACCCCAATGATAAGAGGAAATTGAAAAAAAATTCCTTTGAAGATGACATGGGCTCTTACAGTCCATAAGTCACAGGGATTCACTTTAGAATGAGCATCAATTGATACAGGGAATAAAGAGCAGCAAGGCCTTACCTTCATAGCCATATCAAGAGTGAAATCAATAGATGGTTTACGCATTGCACTGCCTTTTTCTTTCCAACGTTATGCCAAGATGAAAGACAGTGTATATGTTACAATTAGGAAGAAGGAAGAGGAGCAATTGAAGTCCATATCAATATGAAATACAACTAATAACATTTTGGCTTTCTTTATAGTTTTGAACTTCAATTTTGTAGTGGAATATTTGATGTAGACAAAACAAAAAATATATGTTAAGACTCAATGTTCTTTTTGTGGTTGCAATGTTGGTTAAATTATGATTATTTTAAACACTAATGTTGTTTTTATGTACAAAATTGTATATCTCTGGTCTTAAAGTGTCCTATTATGTTGTTCTTCTTTAAATCCAATGTGTGCAATTTAAATGTGTTTTTTTCATTTATGTTGCTTTGCTCCAATGGGAGTGTTACTATTTTATATCTTTCTCTTGCATTTCTGATTGTTGTGGTCTTCTGTGTGGATCCCTTCGCTTTGTTCACCAGGATCCATAAATGAAAATATTGTTTACATTTATAATATTATTGTTGGGATTTCATGTTCTAGGTGTTTATATCAATATTCTTGAGATTTATAGTATTAATACATTCATGTATTGATATGAATGTATTTATGACCTAAATTCTATTTACTGTTTACAATGTAGTGATATAAATGTGTTATTATTAATGTAGTCATGATTTATCATGTTTTAGTGTTTTATGGTTTGCAATGTGGTTCTTATATTGGTTTTGGTTTAGATCACAATCGAACTAATCTATTCTGACTCTTCTATAGGAAATATTTATATTGCCACAAGCATCTTAAACAATAGAGTAACATTTACTTCATCTTCAAGAACATGAGATTCACTTCGCAAATTTGAAGCATGTGGAATGGATCTATGAGAATGTCTTTATCCTACAACTCAAAAATATATAAATATTCTTATCTAAGCCGGGTAATTTATAAACAATGCGATCTTTGATTATTCCTAAAAGACAAATAATCATATAGATGGCTTACTTATCAAATAGAAAGATGCATTCATATAATGGTTACTTTGTTTAAGAAATTAAACAAAGTAATTATAAAAACATTATCGCATTCATCAAAATATATATATCGCTGACATATATCCTTTGAAATATAACAATTCTCAATCTTCAGAAATGATATGATAAAGTATTATTTGAGAAGAAATACATATATCAACAATAGCAATTTTTAAAGAATTGTTCATTCACATAAGGAAATAAGACAAAATTAGTGATAGAAGTACCGCATGCATTTGAATCCTTCTGATGTGAACAACACTTCGATTCCACTTTAATATTTGAGAAAACCTCCAGAAGATGAAAAAGTGGAAGTCTTGAAAAAGCTTCTTGATAAAAATGTGAAACCTTGATGCACCTTTTGATGAAAAAAATATTTAGAAGTATAGTAGTGCAACTTCCCAAGTCAAAATTTTATACAAATTGAGGACCCTTTCTAAATACATGAAAGGGTCATAAATAATAAAAATAAAAACTACTATCAACAAAAATCGCTATAAGCTGTTCAAACTGTAACATGAAAATCTGGGATTTGGTATAAAAATAGCAGTGCGATGGCGGTTAAACTAATTCATTGAATCAACTTCTTCTCTTGTGCTTGCAGCTCACAGATTGCTAGCATTGGTTGGATTTCTGGAGGTTGACTCATCCTAGAATGTAGCTGGGCTGTATAGGTGGCATCGGAGAGTTCGGGAACCATGCAGTTGACCACGTCAGATAGGCATTTCATGGCCATCTACTGGCTATGAGGCTTGACTAGAAGAAACCAGAATGCATCCCATGTCAAGTTTTGAACTTCTCTGATCTGTTTTTCTCTGCTTTCCAGCTCCTGTCTCCAATGATGTTCCAGTGCCTTTGCTTTCAGGAGTTTACCTGGAGAGCAATCAGAAATCAAATTAGACATATGTAAACTGTTATTTACTAATTCGATTACACCATTCATTGTAGCTCTGGCTCTAGAAGTTTCTCTTTCGGCTTTCATTAGTTGAGATTCCCATTCCAAAAATAGGATTTCCTTGTGCGATTCTTGTATTTTTGGTAGATTTGCAGCCATTCCTTCCTCTGAATTTTGCCAAGAGAGAAAGTTTGTTATTTTTTCATCTACTTTCTCCAATTCCAATCTTCTGTCAACTGCCTTGTCAATCAATGATGTAGATATGTTGCACAATGGGTCGGCTAATGATATATTATGGGAAAGGATGTTCAATTGTCGAGACAAGGCTTTGGTTATCTCCAAGGCTTCTTTTTTGAATTCAGTAACCTATGGATAACCCTTGTATTTTTCTATCTGTAATTGTACTTGTGCAATTTGATCATACTTGACCTTATTTTCTTGCTCAATCGTTATCTGAAGGTTGCTTAGTTCTTGAGACAACTTTTGTTGTTTCTAGAGAGCCTACTTATTAATTTTCTGTTTCTCCATATTCAACTGTTCTTTAAGTTGCTCATTTTGTTGCCTTTGTTCTGCTAGCTGTTGTTCTAGTTGATTAAACTTTTGATGTTCTTCTGCCAATTGCATCTCAAGCTGAGTGATCCTTTGATATTTATCCATGATTAGTTAACTGACCTCTGAGGATTTTTCCATTGTTGCTGCTGTATAAGCCCCTGCATACTGAGATAATTTAGTTAAATCCTCAGAAGGATTGACTTCTGACTTCCATACCACATTCATCATTTCGTCCTAAGGAGTTAAAAGTGGTCCTTGATCAATTTTCCTCTTTTTCCTCTATCTTTTAACTATAACCCTATGCTTTGGACTGTAGAATACATCAAGGGGTGGTATTTCTTCTATTTTTAGTACAATCCCTTGTGTGGGATTTTCGGGAAAGATTTTTATATCCTGCTGCATTTTGGGTAGGTTGCTTTTCCCTTCAATTGGAACACTAATAACCTCAAACTATTGTGATGTGGGCGGTTTTGGTGTAGTGAGGTTTTGGGAGTACTTTGGGTTTTTTATGAGTGGATCGAATTGCTCCCATTCCTTGATTAAAGTTGGATCAATATTTATATCAGTATCAAGGAGCTCACTAGTTCCTTTCTTTGTCCTCTGCCTTTCAGGACTCTTCTGCTTTTGTGGAATCTTTTGGGTAGTTTTTCCTTCACTTTGGCCTTCATGTTGTAGGATAGGGGTGGTATTTAATAAGTCCATCGGTAGAGTTTGCAACCTCTCCGTTCTGAACTTTAGAAATTCTTCTACTCCCTCTCCTCTCAATTTGATTTTTGCAATATGTTTTACTTGATAAAATAACTTAGTTGAGGTGAATAAATCATAAAAATCATCTTTCTCATGGTCAAACTTGGCAATTTTGACATGAGAGGTGAAGTTATAGGCTATTTCTTTTGGATCATATTGCCTCTTTAGATGATTGCTAACTTTAGCACTTTTATTTTCTCTACTTCTTTCTCTGCATGTTTGAAGTCATGCAGTGTGAAAGTACCACATGGGAGGGGGAATGAAGGCCAAATTTGCTTTTTGGAGTCCTTTAGGTTTCTCGACATCCCTGCTTATGTGATTTGATAAGCTATTTCCCTCGCAAATAGTTTATCGGGAATGTATAAGGGGAGAACATGTGGAGTAGCAGTGCTTCCAAAAAGTCTAATGTAGGTGAACTTTTCTTCACCAAACCAATTGCCAATTGATGTTAAGTCGACACTGGCTTCATCGGATAACCGAGGAGTGGATTTATTGAATATAGCATAATGAATAGGCAAGACAAAAGCATGACAGATTCTATAAAGATGGTATTTATAATGGGTTTTCCACAATTCCTTATGATAGATGTGAATGGGGGTTGGGTCTTGTGGAGTCCATTTCCAACCTAGAATGGGGTAATCAGAATTGAAACAGATAGTGTCCATAATGTAGGCACTCATATAAAACGGGGGTATTACCCGGGTAGTCACGAACCTGTTTCTTCTATAATCGAGGATATGGTTGGCCATTTTATCAGACAAAATGGTTGCCCAATCCATGATATACGAGTTAACCGCTACCTCCATTAAAGGAACCATTTCAATTGAAAACCTAGTAGATTCGGAGACTCTAAAGAGTCTACATATCATAGCACTAGCATAGCAGTAAGGAGATGCTAAGGAGTCAACGGAATACATACCCAATGATTCATGCTTGTGTTTATTTGGGTAATGCCTCCACTACCTGATAGGATCCAATTCCATGTCATTTTCTTTGGCAAAGGCTTCAAAAAATGCCTTGTTGTAATGCTTCTACTATTCCGGCAAATGGTACATCTTTTTCATATCTTCTGCTCTGAACAACCCGAACATCCTTTCATCAGCCATAAAAAATTCTTTGTTTATTATGTTGATACTCTCGATTACCCATCTAACTAAGTCATTGTAGGGTAATATTCTGGCACAGGCAAATATTCTGTGGAGAAAAGAGTTGGCCAAATGCTTAAGAGTATTCTCTGATTTGTTAGTGGAATCAATTGTTCCCTTTTCTTCTTCAATTTCTTCTGGATCTTCAGCTTCCAATAAATTGTATATGCTTTCCCATGAAGCTTTGCCCAGGCCGATGTAGGTAGTATCACCTATCAAGACCTTCTTCACTGGTTCCTCTTTGGTTAAGACTGGAATCTTTACTTTCTTTGATTTCTTTGACATTTCTACCGCATTGATGAATTCAAACTTACTCTGCAAAAGAAAAAAATGATCGTAACAGACGAGAAAATTCGTTCCAAGATAATGCACAATACACAAGATTAACAACAATTAAGCACAATAATTGATATGAATTTGATATATTATGTTACCACGGATGAAATCCTCGAAGGATTCAACCATAACTGCTTTATTAATGATTTTGGCAACTACCAATCGCGATCGTTAAATGTAGTAATGATATGTCGCATCGCACTTATTAATAATGGTTCTTTAAAGTAAATATCGTGACTTTCCTGATCAGCGATTAGCAATAATCACATATCGCAGATTGATAGGCCCAAATTTATGCTTTAGCCATTTCCTTCATATAGCTCTGATTGCGATAAAGAGTGAGTTGTCATAGGGAGGCGGGATAATATTTAAGAAATCAATAAATCGTTTATTTCTCATTTACTAATTATTTATGCTCTTAAAACCCGCAAGCATTCATTTAATCGTACTATTTCCACTTTATTGAAAAGCACGCCTTTATTTATGATGATGAAATCGCATCGGCAGATCTCAAATGGGCATTCGTTACATGTTTCAGGACCTTACCGATGCATGATTGTGATCGGCTTGTCACATCGACAAAGTTGTATGACTCCATGGAACGTTTCCTTATGAAATTTGCGATATGCGCTTTCTGATTGTGTTATCACGTCGAGGAATGCCAAAGGAAATGTTAAGTCCATATTTTAACCAAAGGATGTGCACGATGTGATATGTTTCATTTATAGTTTATCTTATGATAAGGTTTTGTTTCGTGTTTACATTTGATCGGACCTCATCATAAGGATTTTCATGCATCATATGGATTTTTTGCAAAATGCGATTGTTATTGAAGTTATCCTAAAAGCAAAAAGACTTATTATTTAGAACTATTGATTTTAGCTAAGTTTATTAAAAAAGGGACCCATTTCTTGTTAAAAATTTTATATAAAAATTTTGAAATGGGGAGGGTTGTTGTATAGCACAACAAGTTTCTAATATGTTTCCCTTGGGTTTATTAATTCCCAATGGTTTATAATATCAAATTATTGGTTTTCTTCATTCTTCAACTTTTTAATATTAATAATTCCTTGGGTTTATAATCCCTTGAGGTTTATATTATCAATCCCTTGGGTTCATTATTCACTTGGGTTTATATTATTAGTCCCTTTTGTTTAATAATATTGCCTTAGGTTCATAATCACTTGGGGTTTTAGTATTAATCCCTTGGGTTTATAATATCCATCGCTTGGGTTTATTATTCCCGAGTCAAACATGGTTTATTATAATGTCGACCATGGCCCAACATGGAATTGTGATAGGAATTGTCTAAATATGTAAATCAATGATGGTCGATCTTGTGTTTTTTAATGTTTATAATATTAGTCCCTTGGATTTAATATTATTCCCTTCGGTTCATAATCGCTTGGGGTCTTAGTATTAATCACTTTGTTTTATTATTCCTTTGGGTTTCTCATATTAATCCCAAGGGTTTATTATTCCCTTAGGTTTATAATATCAATCTTGGTAAACCATGGTTGATTCTCACATTCTCACAATGATTGTCTCACCATCAAACTAAATCATGTTTATTTGATGTTTGTAGTATTTACATTTGGGTTTACCATTGTTGGGTTTATAGTATTAGGCCCTTCGGTTTAATATTATTCCATTGTGTTCATAATCCCTTAGGCTTTTAGTATTAATCCCTTGGGTTTATTGTTCATTGGGGTTTTAGTATTAATCCCTTGGGTTTATTGTTCATTTGGGTTTATAATATCAATCCCTTGGGTTCACTATTCCGTTTGGTTTATAATATCAATCATTGTAAACCATCTCCAATCATAGCCAAACATGCTCCATCATGGTTGAATGTCATATTGTGATAAGAATTGTCTCACCATCAAAATAAACCATGTTTATTTTACTGGTTGTAGTATTTATATTTGGGTTTACCAATGTTGGGTTTATAATATTAGTCCCATTCTTTAATTTTGTTGGGTCTATAGTATTAGGCCCTTCGGTTTACTATTATTCCATTGGGTTAATAATCCCTTGGGATTTTAGTATTAATCCTTTAGGTTTATTGTTCATTGGGGTTTTAGTATTAATCCCTTGGGTTTATTGTTCATTTGGGTTTATAATATCAATCCCTTGGGTTCATTATTGTGTTTGGTTTATAATATCAATCATTGTAAACCATTGTCAATCATAGCCAAACATGGTCAATCATGGTTGAATGTCGCATGTGACAAGAATTGTCTCACCATCAAAATAAACCATGTTTATTTTAGTGTTTGTAGTATTTATATTTGTTGGGTTTACCAATGTTGGTTTTATAATATTAGTCCCTCGGTTGAATGTCGCATTTTTAGAAATATTGAGTCACCTGAAAATAAACCATGTTTATTGTAGTGTTTGTAGTGTTTATATTTGGGTTTCACAATGTTGGGTTTATAATATTAGTTGCATGGGTTTAATATTATTTCCTTGTGCTCATAAACCCTTGGGGTTTTAATATTGATCCCTTCGTTTATTATTCCTTTAGGTTTATAATATCAACCCCTTGGGTTTATTATTCCCTTAGGTTTATAATATCGATCATGGTAAACCATTGTCAATCATAGCCAACCATGGTTCAGTGTCACATTGTGACAACGGTTCTCTCACCATGAAAATAAATAATAATCCCTTGGGTTTATTATTCCTTTGGGTTTATTATATCAATCCCTGGGGTTTATTATTCCCTTGGGTTTATAATCCCTTGGGCTTTTAGTATTAATGCCTTGGGTTTATTTTTCATTGGGGTTTTAGTATCAATCCCTTGGGTTTATAATATCAATCTCTTGGGTTCATTATTCTGTTTGGTTTATAGTATCAATCATTGTAAACCATTGCCAATCATAGCCAAACATGGTCAATCATGGTTGAATGTCGCATTGTGACAAGAATTGTCTCACCATCAAAATAAACCATGTTTATTTTAGTGGTTGTAGTATTTATATTTGGGTTTACCAATGTCGGGTTTATAATATTAGTCCCATGCTTCAATGTTGTTGGGTCTATAGTATTAGGCCCTTCGGTTTAATATTATTCCATTGGGTTCATAATCCCTTGGGCTTTTAGTATTAATCCCTTGGGTTTATTGTTCATTGGGATTTTAGTATTAATCCCTTAGGTTTATTGTTCATTTGGTTGGGTTCATTGTTGTGTTTGGTTTATAATATCAGTCATTGTAAACCATTGTCAATCATAGCCAAACATGGTCAACCATGGTTGAATGTCGTATTGTGACAAGAATTGTCTCACCATCAAAATAAACCATGTTTATTTTAGTGTTTGTAGTATTTATATTTGGGTTTATCAATGTTGGTTTTATAATATTAGTCCCTTGGTTGAATATCACATTTTGACAAAGATTGAGTCACCATGAAGATAAACCATGTTTATTTTAGTGTTTGTAGTGTTTATATTTGGGTTTAACAATGTTGGGTTTATAATATTAGTCCCATGGGTTTAATATTTTTTCCTTGGGTTCATAAACCCTTGGGGTTTTAGTATTGATCCCTTTGTTTATTATTCCTTTAGGTTTATAATATCAATCCCTTGGGTTTATTATTCACTTAGGTTTATAATATCGATCATGGTGAACCATTGTCAATCATAGCCAACCATGGTTCAATGTCACATTGTGACAACAATTGTCTCACCATGAAAATAAATGATAATCCCTTGGGTTTATTATTCCTTTGGGTTTATTATGTCAATCCCTTGGGTTTATTATTCCCTTGGGTTTATAATACCTTGGGTTTTTAGTATTAATCCCTTGGGTTTATTGTTCAATGGGGTTTTAGTATTAATCCCTTGGGTTTATTATTCATTTGGGTTTATAATATCAATCCCTTGGTTCCATTATTCTGTTTGGTTTATAATATCAATCATTGTAAACCATTGCCAATCATAGCCAAACATGCTCAATCATGGTTGAATGTCGCATTGTGACAAGAATTGTCTCACCATCAAAATAAACCATGTTTATTATAGTGTTTGTAGTATTTATATTTGCATTTACCAATGTTGGGTTTATAATATTTGTCTCATGCTTCAATGTTGTTGCGTCTATAGTATTAGGCCCTTCGGTTTAATATTATTCCATTTGGTTCATAATCCCTTGGGCTTTTAGTATTAATCCTTTGGGTTTATTGTTCATTGGGGTTTTAGTATTAATCCCTTAGGTTTATTTCTCATTTGGGTTTATAATATTAGTCCCTTGGGTTCATTATTGCGTTTGGTTTATAATATCAATCATTGTGAACCATTGCCAATCATAGCCAAACATGGTAAATCATGGTTGAATGTTGCATTGTGACAAGGATTGTCTCACCATCAAAATAAACCATGTTTATTTTAGTGTTTGTAGTATTTATATTTGTTGGGTTTACCAATGTTGGTTTTATAATGTTAGTCTCTTGGTTGAATGTCGCATTTTGACAAAGATTGAGTCACCATGAAAATAAACCATGTTTATTTTAGTGTTTGTAGTGTTTATATTTGGGTTTAACAATGTTGGGTTTATAATATTAGTCCCATGGGTTTAATATTATTTTGTTGGGTTCATAATCCCTTGGGGTTTTAGTATTAATCCTTTGAGTTTATTATTAACTTGGGTCTATAATATCAATCATGGTCATCTTTATTAATCTCTTGTATTTGTAATATTAATCCCTTGCACTTCTTGATCCCTTAGCTTTTTAATATTTATCTGTTGGGTTCAATAATTCCTTGGGTTTATAATATTAAAGCATTGGGTTTATTAGTTCCTCAGGTTTATAATATTAGTCCCTTTTGTTTATCTTAGGTTTTTGATGAAAAGAGATCTTGGGGGTTAACCAAAATCCCTTTCCTTAAAAAAATATCGATCTTGAGGCCTGGGGGTTATGGCCCACTAAGCCTATTGGAAGCATTTCTTTCAGCCTTGAGCCTTTCAACTGTGGACTTACATTAAATCGGAGCCATATAACTTTATCATGGCTTTTATACTATCAGAAGCATTACATATAGGCCTTTAAGCCTTAAAACCCCTGTAAAGCTTAACTTATGCACATGGCCGCAATAACTATGAAAATATTTGGAATTATGCATATATCTTTTATAAAGAAAATATATAATAAAACATGCTTTTCTGCTTCCAATACGGGCTCAACACAATTCCCAAGGTATACTTCTCGCCGATTCATCCCTGTAGTTGATCTACGCCTTTCAGATCGGACGATCTACAAAGGTTTTCGGGTGGGACATAAGCCCGAAGAATACCTGCCCAAAATGGGCGGTTTCCTCTCTCTAGGTGACTACTACGTGTTAAATGCTGAGTGGAATCGGGTTGATTCCATTAAAAACCATCCATCGCTTTTGCTCCACCCGAAAACTGCCTTATAACTTAAAAATTGTCTTTTTGCATGCCTTGCGGACCCGCCAGACTTATATAACATAATATATATCTCTATCGGATCCGGCCCGCAATCGGCATGTCATATATATATATATATAAAGTGTTATATGATGATTGCGGACCCGCCGGGGCTTTAAAATATAATACATATATGCTTTAAGTCCGGCCTTTTTATTATAATCTTTTATAACATAAATTCATATAAAAGAGCGTAAACCACAATATATATGAATATCAATAAAAGTCTTTGGAACCCGCGATAAGACAGACGCACTGAGTCATATAAAATATAGTGTATGAACTATCAGGTCTGGAACCCAATCGCTCATCGCAATCGGCGCTTTCATATATATATATATATATATATATATATATATATATATATATATATATATATATATATATATATATATATATATATATATGTTGTCTTACAGACCCGCCACAATTATAAAACAATAATACATATCGTTTCGGGTCCGTCATCGCAAATCGCGATCGGCGGAACCCATATGCATGCATATAAAGGGCTTTCAATACAGCGGACCCGCCGAACTTTTAAACACGTTGTATATATTATTTCGGGTCCGGCCCACCCATATCGCAATCAGCGGAGTCGTATACATGTAATATAAGCGGTTTACATTGTTTCAGACCCGCCATCATTATAAAATATGGCATATATATTATCGGGTCCGGTGTTAATGTTTTAAGACTTGTTCCTTTGTTTTCCTTTGTAAAATCCGATATATTTCTCCATTTCTTTTATATTTTGATTTCCAATATACTTGCCTTATCTTTTTTTCAAAATATTTTTCGAATGATTTTGAATGAAACAATGAATATATTATTATTATAATAATAATTATATTTGTATATTATTATAATATTATAATCAAATATTATTATTATTATATTACAATATAATTGTTATTATTTTTTTATATTTTTATATTTTTAAAATAATATAATGATAATCTAATATTATTATGAGCTATTCTTATTATTAATTAATGTATATTAGGAATTTATATAATTATTATAATATTAATATATATTTATACAGTAATATCTATAAATAATCTGGTTGTTAATATTTATATAGTTATTAATAATCCTAATTACTAATAATAATCAACCCTATGTA
This sequence comes from Pinus tabuliformis, assembly GCA_031772625.1. Classification (NCBI taxonomy): domain Eukaryota; kingdom Viridiplantae; phylum Streptophyta; class Pinopsida; order Pinales; family Pinaceae; genus Pinus; species Pinus tabuliformis. The sequence goes on along the minus strand of CM062810.1, from coordinate 659,061,611 downwards.
TACAAACCCTAAGATAAGTATTAAAAATACTAAAGTCTAATAATAATAATAATAATAAGAGTTTGTATTATTATAATAATATTAATATAGTAATGATAAATATTTAATTATATAAAAATATAGTTATTATTATTTGTATAATTATTAATTATCATAAATAATAAATAATTGGCCTTTATTGTTCTTATTGTAATAATATATTATAATAATATTGATTATATTATTATGATAATATGGTAATTATATTTGTATATTATTATAATAATATAATATTATTATAATATTAAAATCAAATATTAATATTATTATTATATTTTATTATTATAATAATAATACCATATAATTGTTATTATTATTTTTATTTATAATTTTATATTATTAGATTATTTAAATAATATAATGATAATCTAATATTATTATGAGCTATTCTTATTATTAATTAATATATGTTAGGAGTTTATATAATTATTATAATATTACAATATAATATTTATACAGTAATATATATAAATAATCTAGTTGTTAATATATGGGAGTAGTTATTAATAATTCTATATAATTATTAATAATCCTAAATACCTATAATAATTATTAATGTGGTTGATAGTAGTTATTAATAATTCTATATAGTTATTAATAATCCTAAATACCCATAATAATTATTAGTGTGCTTGATATAAGCCTATCGAGGTATATCAACCACATTGGAAAATGTGGTTGGTATATTGAAATCATATAATACCAAAATTATATTTAATATATTCACGTCCACTGTAATGAAATTAGATTTTATTTCAAAATATAAAGTTATGTGATATGTTAGCATCTATTTTTTGGCATTGTTTTTACAATGAGGAGATTGTTTGACGGTTTCAAATAAAAAAGATTGAATTGCAAAAAACTAAAAACAAGAAACTAATAATCCCATAAACTATTTTTAATTAAGTAAACTTTAAAATATCATCTCATTTCATATATAATTCTAAATTTGTAAAAGACCGAAATATGGAATAACTTTACAATGTATTCCAAATTTTACAACTTTGCACTTCAGCTACCATTTCATACTGCCACATATGAACGTGAACATGTTCCATTTATGGCCCATTGTCACGCTGGTTAGTTTCAGCCCATGGTGGGTGCTGAATTGTTCACAGCAAAGCGAGTCATGAGACAAAATTTCATTGACATTGTTACATTGTTTTTTGCAAATGTTTTACATGGTTGCTTGAATCTCTGTTTACTAGATACACGTCTATGATGTGATTTGATTTGGATTCCGGACCTGCCAGTATTGTATTGTAGACCTTATTACTATGTATGCTGGAGATTCGGCGTGCACATTAAATATCAAGCTACACGTCTATGATGTGATTTGATTTGGATTTTGCGCGACCTATATTTGTATTATTTATGGCCCTATAGGGTTGGAAATAACGTTTGCCTAACCTTACAGGTATTGTAAAGTGTCATTGTCACGATCTCGTGCGTTGAAACGAAACAACATTGTATGCTCCATTCCACAAGTTGGACACGCAATTCAAACCACAGTGTTGCAAGTGGACAGGAATCTTGGAAAGCGTGCTGCAAGTGGCAGCTGTCCGTTATCTGTTCGGATTAAGAGGTTTCACTGGTTTACCCACTTCCTAAACTTAAATCGTCCTTACCTGTCGCGGTCCTTCTTCTGTAGTACATGGCGGCGGGATGGATGACCCTTCCTGATGCACATGGGGCGGGATGGATGACCTTTCCTTTATGGTAAGCCATGCTCATGTATTTACATTCTTGAATCCTCCACTGTCACGGTCACTGTCAAAGCATTCAATACCCTATAGCATAGGAAATAGGGTTGGAATTTGGATTCTTCATTACCTATCAGAGAAAAAAAATTTGACGTTTTGGGTTTTTGTGTTGGTGGTCAATGAATGTTATGTTTAAAATTTTGCCTTCAATCAAAATGTTTTGATAATAAATAGACCAAAATATTTTTCAATCACACAATTGTGTTAATTTTTCTCACATATTTATAATAATTATAATAAGAAAAAAACAATGTGACCATAACTAAATGATTTGTTGAATCATAAAGGTTGTTTTACTCATGGATGGGATCCACAACTCCCAAACCATCCAGATTCAGTGCTTCTCCCAAACACATGATACAAAAATTATGAGTAAATCTATAAATCTATTTTACTCACACCCAACTCATTGTTATTGCAATCAATCTACTCCTATTTCAATTTCTTAATTTGGATTTCTATTAGATAATTTAAATGTTGCAATTTCAGTAAAAACAAACAGATTTCTTCCACCAATGTAAACAAAAAAAATTTCCCAAAAAAATTTCCATCTCAAAAACTTTGGAGTTGACCAAAAACTATCCTCCATAGTACCCATCCTCTCCACCATCATAATATCATGAAATCGAAGTAAAGTTCAAGTTTTTAGTAAACCCAACAAACTTAATTTATTTAAATATAAACCACATAAATTTAATTTATTTAAATAAAAACAAATATTATAATGTAAATTCCAAATATTAAACTACTTAATTATTAATCACTCAATGTAATATATCACAATTAAATAAGTGTTATCAAATATACACCTATAACTTTAAATAACATAAAATTAATTTATTTCAATAAAAACAAATATTATAGAACCAATTCCAAATATTACCGCACTTCTTTATTGACCGGTCAATAAAATATATTTACGAGGATCAGATTCGAAGACTTGTTTGAGAGGGTAGTAATGACGTTTTCGTAAAAAAGTGAACAGTAAAAAATACGTTTTATAACTCTGAAAACCCATCACAAAAAACGGCTTTTTAAAAATTGTAAACGTAAATGCCTTGTGACGGGCATTTTGCCCGTCAAATTCCAACCCTGATAGGAAATATGGCTTTCCCTAGGTTTTCGGCTGCGAAAGTTTTCTGACCACAAATAGCTCTGGTAATCCCTGCCCGTCGCCAGCGTCCGTCTATGTAAACGGAGACGGAGAGGTTGGCCTGAACATGCCACGTAAGCGGTTGCTAAGAATCTGCAATCGGGATAAGCGGACAACCCTAACCCTTGGAGAGACCCTTATCCAAGAGTGTCATACAGTGCAGAAGCAATATATTACAGAGAGGTCGAACATAGGGAAAGACCAGGGAAGCACTGGTAAAGAACACTTTTCATTTTTCCAGAAATAGGGAGCCATTTGTTCCAAATCTTCTTTTCAATCTATCGTTAGATCTCTAGAGCAATTTTTTTAAAATATGGGTGAAATCATGGACAAAATTCAGTATGGCAAATGGGGCAGTTGCATAACGCCAGCCGGAGTGCTCTTGAGTTTATTGTCTCTTATATATGCTCAACCAGGTATGTCCTGAGTTACCCTCTAACCGTAAGAAATGGCTCATAAGAAGTTTGCTTGCTACGGAGAAAGTCGCAGGGTTTCTGTTTTGTCTAACTTTTAGAATTGTCATTTGATATATTGTTGTTTGATAAGGCTCATCAATCATTTTTTTACATTTAGTTGAGAAGATATTGTTTTATTAATTGATATCTGGTCTCGTGGAAGGATTTTTGATATTTTTTCACATTTTTTTGAGAAGATATTGTTTTATTAATTGATATCTGGTCTCGTGGAAGGATTTTTGAGCATCCGTTGCGGAGGGAAAGCAGTTCAAACATGGGAAGACAATATGACATGGGTCACTGATGCTAACTACATAGACGTGGGTCAGACAGCAGAGCTCCGCGACGACGAAATGTACGGTTATGGCATGCACAGTCTACGGGTGTTCCCAAAGCCTCTTGAAAAGTCTTGTTATCAATTGCCTGTGGTCCCCGATGTGCCTTACCTCTTAAGATTATTGTTTGTCGTTGGAAATTACAGTGGATTCAAACGATTACCAAGCTTCGCTTTCTCTATTGAGACACCAGGCATGTTAGCCATGGGAAATGTAACAATCTTAGTTCGAGACAATCCAATTTACAATGAAACAATATTTGTTAGTTCTGGCCGAGTGCTGTACATTTGCTTGATTAGAACCTCGGAGCTTGATGATCCCTTTATCTCTGGTATCCAACTGAGGAAGCTCAAACCAGGCATGTACGGACAGGCTAAGCCAGGGACAATGTTAATGTCACCATACAGAGACAATGTTGGTGGAAATCAGTATGATCCGATTAGGTGAATATTTTGGGCTGTATGCATTTACTTATGGAAATCTAACCGTAATAATTAGCCATTTAGTGGTAATAATTTGTTTTCTTCGTTTATCTTTTTATATTTGTTTGTGTTTATTGTTATGGAAATCTAAGAGTCACAATTAACCAGCTAGTCTCGCTGATATTCATTGCAAGCCATTTTCCTACGGCCAGTTAATAAATTTAGATTTTTCCGTAGCAGTACCACATGGCTAAATGAAATTTGATATGCGAGCACTGGTTATAATTTTTTTGTAATGACTGAGTTGAATGGCTTTGTATGTTTTATAAAACAGGTATCCTCGGGACGAGTTCGACCGGATCTGGGACCAATTTATGTTTACTAGTAATTCTATTGATCTACAGTTTGTGAGTACTGAGGAGCCCATTTCAACAAATGATACCAAGGAACTTCCTCCACCTGCTGTGATGCAAACGGCAGCAGTTATAAGTACAACGGAGCAGGTTCAATCGCCTCTTGATATTATCACTGGTGACAGAGTATTACTGCTATTTTATTTTGCAGAGATCGAGAAGCTAAATGTGTCTCAATTGAGATCATTTTACGTGACAATAAATGATGATTTTCGATCTGACGCCATTACAATTCCGCGCAATTATTCTACCTTGGAGCTAACATTCATACCCAATCGAACAGATAACTTCTACTTTGGCTTTGAGAACACGAGTGATGCTACTATTGGTCCCATACTCAACGCTTATGAGATTTACAAAATAGTTGACACCCAACCGGCAACATATGCACCAGATCGTAAGTTACCTCACTGACGTTTTGAGACTGGAATGGTTGATATTATGATTCAATTTCTAACTAAAGTAGTTTTTATAATGCAGTTAAAGCTCTAGAGGCCATCAAAAGCAGGTTTGGCATAAAAGATTGGATTTCCGATCCTTGCTTTTTGATCCCATGGAAAGGAATTGTCTGTGAAAGCAATTCTTCGCCAAAAAGAATTTCGGAAATGTAAGTTTGATTATTTCATGTGTTTAGGGTTGAAATTATAAAATTGAGGAGATTCATAGGTGAAATTGTATGTTGACGAAAAGCGTATTGTTGCCAGCGATTTGTCAGGAAAGAATCTTACAGGATTGGTGCCAAACGAAATTGGACAGTTGACAGCATTAGTGAAATTGTAAGCAGAATTTGATTTCGAAGAAATCCTGATGAGGCTCGGGTCATAGTTTGTGTTTGATTGTTATATCAGATGTGCAGTACTTACCGTTCGTGATGAAATTTAATTTTGCAGGTCACTTTGCAATAATTATTTCATGGGGCCGTTCCCAAATTTTTCCAGTCTAACCATGCTGGAAAAGCTGTGAGTTTCATTTCAACAATTAATTTTCTGCTTATCTGGTTTTATTATTGAGCCTCTGTATCTTCATTAAACCAAAATTTACTTTGCTATTTCGTGTAGATATCTACAAAACAACTCCTTGAGCGGTACTTTGCCATTCTGGCTATCTAAACTGAAAAACCTAAAAGAGTTGTACGTCAACCTCTTTCTTCATTTTCTAGTTATCTTTTGGCAACTCTTATTCAAAATTAAATTAAGATAATCACTAAATTTTATTCATAATTAATATTTTCCCCAAGTTAAATGAAATTTTTTTATATAGCAATATTTTTTCCACAGGAATATAGGGAATAATAATTTCAGTGGTGTAATTCCTGCCCAACTTTTCCATAGTTTGGTGAAATTCAGGTAACAATATCCTATTTTATGTTCTTTTATGTTTTGACACAAACCGCACTCGAAATTCTCAATTTTCTTTCTTGTTTTCTATGAAGTAAAATGGCATAGACATTGATAACCAATCCAGCTTAGATTGTAATTAATCTAAATGGAAGACGTTCGTAAAATATCTCTATTTTTGGTATGTTACAGTTACTGTGGAAACGCCTACTTACAGATCCCTAAGTGGGGATGCATTCTACATAATACAAAGGAGAATAAATTGAAGGTTGTCCTCGGAACAACCCTCCCCGGAATTTCCGTGATCGCTTTAGCGTTGATAGTAGCTGTTATTATATACCGCAATAAATTCGGGAGAAAAGAACAGGGAACTGTGCTGGAAGAGGAACGATCTTTAGCGCCCGGAGGTTAGGAAATGCTAGCAATATTAGATATAATGTTAAAATGATATGAAACGTACCTGTAGTTTAGAAGGATTTTTGTGCTTCGAATGTACTGCAGATTACTCAATGGGTATGATGCCAAATCCAACAAAGCTCGGTGTCTTCACTCTGGAAGAGATGATAGCGGCCACACAAAGCTTTAGTCGGGAGATCGGACGAGGGGGATTTGGACCGGTGTTCTTAGGCGAATTACCCCGAGGAAGAAACATAGCAGTAAAGGTGCTCTCGCAGTTCTCCCAACAGGGATTTCAGGAGTTCATGAATGAGGTGATTCTCGTATATTTCTTTAATTATATAATACGGTGTAATTTGGATTATGTAACAATGTCTAACCACACAGTTTTGGTAGTATATGTATTTATAATTCATGCATGTTATTTTACTCTATGAATGCAGGTTGATCTTCTTTCCAGAATTCATCATAGGAACTTGGTATCTCTACTGGGTTATTGTAACCAATCCAAAGAAGTTATGCTTGTCTACGAGTACATGCCGGGAGGTTCCCTAAGGGATCACCTTTATGGTAAATACTTCAGCTGACAGATATGCTTGCTTGTGTCGATAGAATAGGCAAGGTAACCCACACGCATTTACTTCTGTTATTTTGTTTACCAGGTCCCAGCGCACGACATTCCAATCTAAATTGGAGAACCAGGCTCAAAATAGCTTTAGATGCAGCGCAAGGTAGCTATTTCTCTTAATTACTTTAATGCTCAGGACATTTTTATGATCTGAACGCCAGTTATTAAGTATTGCTTAGTGGACAAATAATACTTAACCACATATCTGACGCTATCCACTTGTGGGTTTCTATTCAAAGGATTGGAATACCTGCACGTAGGTTGTGCCCAAAAAGTAATTCACAGGGATATAAAGACCGCCAACATCCTTTTAGACAACAATTTTAATGGAAAAGTAGCCGATTTCGGTCTTTCCAGGATAACAAATGATGGGGAGGCTACTCATGTTAGCACTGCAGTGAAAGGAACATTCGGATACCTGGATCCAGAGTACATAACTTACTCTTTTAGCAATATTCTTTATGTTCAACAAATTCAATTCGAGTAGTGCCAAATTTTGTTCTTTATGTTTAACGAATTAAGTTCGAATACTGCCAAATTTTCCATGATGCTTGAGAAGCTTTCTTTAAATTTTTGGTTGCGCCCAGCTTTCAATTAAATATTAAGAGGACAGAATTTATTTATTTAATTTATTTTATATATATATAAAATAAAGTAAATATCAATTTACCAGGGGTTACTTTCACAGGTACTACAACACTCAAATGTTGACGGAAAAGAGTGATGTTTATAGTTTCGGAGTGGTTTTGCTGGAAATCATATCGGGTAGACCGCCCATAGATCCAAAACTAGCTGAAGATGAAGTAAACATCATTCACTGGGTAAGGATTCGTATCATCAATCATTCCAAAATAAGAATATTTGACGGCATTGACAAGAGAATGTTTAGTAGTGCATGTCCGGGTAGACACTAACAATAATTATTGGCATATTTACAGGCAACACCGTATCTAGCAGAAATAGATGAAAATGGTGGCACATTAACAGAAATCATAGACAAGATGTTGGGCGAAAGTTACGACATGAAATCCATGACTTGTGTTGCCAAAGTAGCGATGAGATGTGTTCAGGCTGGACGCTCCTGTAGACCTAGCATGAGTGAAGTAGTGGCAGAGCTGAAAGAGGCCATAAAACTTGAGAACTTGTTGGCCGGTCAGGTGGATTCCAGTGGAGGCGAAGGAATGGAGTGGAGTGATGACAGCTGCAACATTTCTAATGTGGGAAGATAAGATAATTATCTAAATCTTATGAAAAATGTCATTCCATCCATTAATTAAATTCCACAGTTGAATTTTTGTTACACACTATATTAATTAAACTGCACCATTGTAATTTTGTTACACACCATATTCAAGCAGTGACCAGGTTATATTTAAACACACGACTTCTATTATTTTACACTTGCGGATGTTCTTCAAGTATTTGTGATCACCATCCTTATCCTTGGTAGTTTACAATATGTTTGGCATGTTAGTAATCATGCTTTGTTCTTCCATCACTAATTTTACAAAAAAACAGCCGAACATGACGTGCATTTGAAATAAAGGATTGCAATATGCCTTTAATTCATTTGGAGAACCAATTGATATCAAGAAATAAAGGATTACAATATGCTTTTAATACAGAGAGGGGTGAATCAATATTTTTTTTAATTGTTCTTGTTATTACAAAAATATATATATGTATGTGGAATATGGAAATTAATGCTTTTATTAATACAAATAGTGAAATAAAATAAATTATATATATATATATATATATATATATATATATATATATAACTGGTTAGAATTAGTTGCCAAGGTTCAACTTGGACTTCAGGAGGCTCCAACCTCTTGGGCTCCAACCCAAACCTGGTATAAACTGTTTTGCTGCAGTTCTCTGCTCCCAACCCTGCTGAGCTTCTGCTTTTCTCCTGTTCTCTTGCTTCTCCGGCCTCTCCTGCCTCTTTCCCGTCCTTTGGCTTCCACTCTCTCTGATTATCCAATACCGTTTCCTTGTTTCTCCTGCTTTTTGTATCCATGATGCCTCTCACAGTTCGTTTCCGCTTACCACCACCTCTTTGGCTTCCTCCTCGGTCACTGTAGTTTCCTCTGCCTTGCTTGATCCTTCGGCTTTCCTCCTCGGTTGCTATGGCTTCTTCTGTGTTGTGCGAATTCACCGACTCTCTGGGGACACGTAGATTCATAAGAGAGGTCCAACAATGCACAGAGAAATCATGTTTCACGTTACACTGTAACATCACTCATCATTTTTTTAATCATAATGGACATACACAGGATTTTACAATTTTAACGGAGAAGTCACGTCCCAATCGCAGTCTCAATTTCCATGATTCAGCGCACTGAACTATCGTTTAGGCCTTCTGAACTATCAGGTGCGTTTTATATGCATCTTTGGCCGTAAAACCCTGCGTAAAGCATAAATTCAAATATACAGGAATATGAAAAAAACAGGCTTAAAACTCTAAAGGGCGGACTTAAAAAACATTCTACCCACATCTATAACTGCTTCGGGTCCAGTCTTTATCGCCTCGGACTTTTCCTTTGTATTTTGGTCTTTACACCGAAACATGCCAATACACTGAAAATCCCTTATGCGCGGAACTCAAACCTTATAAAGTTGGGCATATAAAACCCATCGGGTCCTGCTGTGTAGTCGCAATCGACAATCGCGGCTTCCAGGGATCCTTTATACATCGAGCCCATGGCATCGCTGATGGCCGACTACCGATCCTCCTGTGGATGCGATATAACATTAATCTTTCCATAATGTTGTCGTCGAGTCTGCAACATCAATCGGGGGTTTGGGGTGATGGCACATAGCCGAACCGCCGATTTCACTGTCGTCGATATATATATATATATGCTCGCTCTGATAGTGTATTCCAATGCAACTATAATTTCTGCCCCGATAGTGTAAATACATATATATGTGAATTCAGCCTCTGATAGTGTATTTTGATGTATATGTACACTCTGCCTCCGATAGTGTATATTGCGCACATATATATAAACTTTGCCTTTCCACTCTTCTCTATGCTCTGATAGCTCTGTTTGCTCTGTTTGCTCCTCTATTTGCTCTGTTTGCTTCCTTTGGCTTTGTTTGCTTCCTCCGATGGCTCTATTTGCTCCCTCTGGCTCCTCGAATATTGCCATATTGACGTCAATGACAATCTATGTCAACAATCTCTCCCTTTGTTATTGATGGCAATATTCTTTTGCTCTCCCCCTTTGACATCAATGGCAAAGGAATGCACATAGACTCCAGCTATCGAACTGCTCCCCCTGTCCTACAACCTCTTTATGAATGAACTTGAGTGATGCTAAAGAGATAACCCCCATCTTTTGACGCAGATGTTCAAATGCCTCTCGAGGAAGAGGTTTTGTGAAAATATCAGCTATCTACACCTTAGTACTGATATATTCCAAGACGATGTTTTGTTCAACTACTTGTTCATGAAGGAAATGATACTTGATTGGTATGTGTTTGGTCTTTGAGTGCATCACTGGATTTTTGCTGAGACTGATAGCACTTGTGTTGTCACAATAGATGGTAATCAGTTGATCTGTACCTATGTTGACATCTTTTAGAGCTTCCTTCATCCATAGTATTTGAGTACAACAGTCTGTTGCAGCTATATACTCAGCTTCGGCTGTGAATAATGATATGGATGATTATCTTTTGTTGAGCCAGGATACTAAACAGTCTCCCAGGAAGAATGCGTTTCCACTAGTACTTTTCCGATCAACTACACTTCTGGCCCAATTAGCATCGGTGTATGCAGTTACAATCAGTGTTGAGCTCTTAGGGTACCAAAGACCGAAATCAGAAGTTCCTTTCAGATATCTGAGAATTCTTTTTACAGCTAACAAATGGGATTGTATAGGGGCAAATTGAAACCTTCCCCCCATTCCTATTTGTTACACAGTAATTTGTCACCATTGGTCACCGTCCCTGTTACACCTTTCCCGTACTTTGGAGGACTCATTTCGGGACCTGTGAGTAGTGACATAACTTAAAAACACTTGCATTATGTTCCCCTAAGTATGGACTTCATGTGTCCTGAAGACACCTCCTGCAAAATATCCCTGAAAAGTGCCCTTTTTCCATTAGTGCGGGTCCGCGTGTACTACCCGCGCCAATGAGGGACATCCTCAAAAGAAGGTGCGCCCATTGGCGCTCTGTCTTAGAGTAACGTCCGCGCCAACCGAGTTTGGAAAATATTTTTAGCAAACGCGCGCCCGGATGTTTTTTCCCTTCAAGTCATGAAGTCTTTTGAGGATAAATCTGATCTTCTAGATGTCGAGATTCATCATCTATCCCTTACATCTATCCACAGCGGCTTTTTGGAGATAATGCCAATCCTTAATGGTTGTCTTGATGCATTGTATCTTCCTCCCCTTCTCCATCTATAAAAGTTTGTCCTCATGCATTTGACAAGCAAGTTTAGGAGTAGTAGTGATAACGCTTGTCTTGAGTGATAGTAAGAGTCTTGGAGCATAGGGAGGTTATGCTGCCAGAAGTCTGAGCTGTGTATTCATAATCAAATAGAGAGAAAGGTCTATTGCAAGACATATGTAGCTGCTCGCCCAGCCAGAGGAGAGATTCAACGTCAGAACTTTGGTTGTATTTTCCTCTGTTGGTTATTCATTAATAAACGACTATCGTTATGGTTCCGATCTTATTGTTCATTATGATAATGTTTGATCTATGTCTTTTCTGACCGACATATAGTTGTATTTAGTGGATTTTATTCTTGTATTCGCTTCGTTCTTTGCATGTGCAGGTATCCATTCGCGGAGATCGTGAGGATCGTGACCTGCCGGAGCAAGGGAACGAGAGTATCAACTCGTCTACGACACTAGTGTTGGACTCCAGGTTGGTTCTCATAATCCACTTTCAATTTGCAACTAGGAACTTGCATGGTAGCCTTAATTGATTGTTGCTAGACCCATTTTGGGCTAGTGGGATCGCCTCTGTCCGCAAAGGGGATTTACCTCTCCAACAATTTGGCGACTCCACTGGGGAGGAACTATTTGTTGTTTGATTCATAAACCTTGGACGGAGCCTGAAGTACGGCCAGGCAGCCTTCGAAACGCTATTGCGTTGCATTAGCGAAGTAGATCAATGCCACTTCAATCAATCTCCGGTTTGGTTTATGAACCGAACAGCTTGGAGTTTGTCATGCACCTTGATTTCTCTTGTTTGCTTGCTTAGATGAGTTTTCTGAGCTGGATTTTTATGCTTGGTCTGCCTGTCTGTATATTTGATCTGTCTGGTTTCTGTTAGTCAAGCCGTGAACTGTTGGTTTTTATTTTTTTAGTCGGCAAATTTGATTAGCGCGTTTTTAGGCCTGACAGTCGCGCCAGTTGGCGCAGGTTTCACATTGACAGACCGCGCCAATCCTTAATTAGCGCAATTTTCTTCCTGACAGTCGCGCCAACCCTGTGAACTTGTTCATTTTGCTTGTTTACAGCCTCCCAAGCTTGGGTTTCCTGTTTTGTTCAATCATCTGAATGTATCAGAGTCTTTTTTGACTGGTTTTGAGTCTTTTTCTGGCAAATTATTAATTTGATTTCCTTTGATCATTACTTGGAGGTTTGTCTCGATCTTTTCACAATTTTGCATCTTTTTGCTTTTGTTTTTGCAAAAAAAAATTCCCCCTCATTCGACGGGGGGGGGGGGGGGGGGCGGCTAAATTGTGTATGAGTGTTAATCGCCTTTGAGTGTTTTTAATTTATGATCTTTGGAACTCTCACCCGTTTTTCTTGGTTTGCACTTGATTGGTTCTTAGATTACATTAGAATCATCGTGTGTTTGAGAATTATTTTGCATAGATCACACTTGCATAATTAGAATTCTAATTTTCAGGATATGAGTGAAAAGTGTGCATAGATTACATTTGCATACTTTGGGTGTTTGCCAGTTTCTGTTTCGGTCTTCTCTTGACCCAGTTAACTTTTTGGATACTCTTTTACATCTTTTTGGTGGTTGTTGAAGCTTGTTTTTGGGTTATTCGAGAAATTTAGTTCTTTTTGCTTGATTTCCATATGGCTTCGTTTTGAGCCTAGATCACATGGCTCATTGAGATTTTGGAGTTTTTCTTGGTTTGAAGGATTGCCTTTCTTTTCAAAGACTTGATTGTGTCCATTGAGTGAAATTTGCTTTTTTTCTCTCTGTTATCGTATCTCTCAAAATTTACTTAGTGCATTTTTCCAATAAAGGAAAAACGAACAATCTCTTTTGCGTTATATTAGTTAATGGAAATTAAAGTTTTTCGTTGTTGTTAGTGATTGATGACTTTAAAGAAAAGTTTCTTGTATTTCCATTAGCTGCATTAGAGTTATCATTGTTTGTTTTATGATCATTTTGTTCGATTGAAAGATCTCAACTTTCTCGTAGTTAGCATTCATCGAATGAAATGATATATTTTGGCATATAGTTTGCATCTAAGAAATTTTGAGATAGTACATACGGTAAGGTCTGAAAATCGAAACCTAATCAAAGATCAACTGTAAAATGAACTGAATGAATCTAACAATGCATTGGAACTTAACGCATACATTCTAGAGGTCTAGGCTAGAGACGTGTTTCGGCATCGTTAAACCTAGTCACTATTGTTTCACATTACGGTTGGGTGATTCCTCCTTTTGTGACTCGGTAGTGGTCTAGCACGGATTTGTGCTCCCATGTACCGTCGAGTATATGTGGAGACCCCACTAGGTTATCATCCTTTATCCACAGGAAGCCGTGTCTGCTGCCTTACAAGCCGTAATGCACGGAACACAGCATTCAGGAAGATTGACTGCCGTACGGGAAGTCCTTGGTTTTCATTTGACTGCCAAGGTGTATAAGTAGTTTTACGGATTGTTTGGTAAACCTTTTGCCTAGTTCTCCAGAGTAGTCACTTTTGATCCTTTTCGGACTCCTTAAAAGAAAAGGTGTCAGTGAGCGTCTTGTCACTTCGGGCTCATTAAACATTCGAAGGAGACTAGAGTCACCTTTTTGTCCTTTTCTCGACTCTTAAAACATGAAAAGGTCAAGTTAAGTCTGTGTGTCCTAAAATTTATTTGGCCACGATTCACATTTACCCAGTTAGATCTTGTTTGCGTTAGCTTGAGTAGGGTTCTTTCTCATTTCCAGTGGCATCCTTCCCTGAGTCTACCGGCCAAGGTGTTCCCCCGGATGGAAACCCTAGTCCATTTCCTTCTTTTGGAAATGTCGGTGCTCCGTATATGGCAACTTTGTCTTTGCCTGGGTTAACCATCAGTTTGCCCGTATGGTTGTTTTCAACCTCGGTAGTCCCAAGTGTGACGACTCCTGTTCCACCGTCTCCTCCACCTGAACAACATCATGTTGATTCCAAGGTGGACCTCTCCCCTTCTTCGCCTATTTCTACGTCCTCATCTTCTACTTTGCTTGTTGAAAGTCTCGATTCAAGTAACCAGGTGGCTAAGAAGAAGAATAAGAAGAAGACGAAGAAGAAGAAGACTCCTAAGCGAGAGGTTAAAAGTACAACTCAAGTCGGGCCACCTTCTGCTCCTCCGCGGAAGGTCAAATTTCCTTGTAGATTGTGCAAGGATGACCACCTTCTTCGCGATTGTCCTGGCATTCCCAGGGTCTTAGAAGTATGGTCTCATGATCCGGCGCGCCCCTCATCGTTCTCTGGAGCTCATGGCGATGCTACCCTATCGGTTGGAAATGGTAAGGAAAAAGGGAAGATTCGAATCCCCTGTAGACTTTGTGAAGGTAATCATCCCCTTCACCTTTGTCCTCTCATGGATAAAGCCTCCGTTGTCTTGGAAAGTCTCACAACTCCTTCACCCCAACTACCCGTTGGCTATCAACGTCTCTCTGCAACTGCAGATCGTCCCCCTGCTGACAAAGAGATTGCTTCAAATTCTTCTCTTGTCCAGGCCCCTCTTCCCGAACCCGGCTGTTCCCAGCCTGTTCCAGACCAACCATTGGTTGGAAAGAGTGTTGACTCGAGTCCGCCGCTCGCTCACTCTGTTTCGGAAGAGCATCACGCCCATGTTCTTCTCGTCTCTTCAGATTCTCCTGAGTCCCGAAATGACTCTCCTAACCCAGCTGCTCCCGAAGGTTCTCCTTCGGTTCCTTTAGCACATGGGGGCAATCATACGATTCCCCCACCAAGTAGTCTAGTCGCTTCCTTTGATTGGAATCGCCTGATCGCTGGTCGCCTTCCATCCCATATGCCTTTCCAGATCACAGTACATGCCTGTGCTAAGGCAGTACCTAGCACTGTTTTGGATGAAGGGGCGTCTATCAGTCTTATTCCGTACACTACTTGGCAAGCTTTAGGTTCCCCGCAGCTTGGACCAGTCACTCAGAATCTATTGGCCTTCGACGGAGGAGCCTGTCCATCTCTAGGAGTTCTCCCGAAGTTCCCTATTACTTTGGGGGGCAAAATCGTCTATATAGACGTCTTGGTTACCCAAGGTGTTTTAGACTTTAGTCTTCTCCTTGGTCGCGACTATGTTTATGCCCTGGGGGCCCTCATTTCTTCTCTTTTCCGTGTGGTTTGCTTTCCGCACGATGGAAGAATTGTGACTATGGATCAGATGTCATTCGTTAGTCCCCCGATGCCTCTTGCGCTGTTGTCGCCCCCTCCTAGTTGTCATCCACCAGTTGCATCTACCCCAACAAAGATCAACTACGTGGCCACCTGTCCCATTCCTGGATCCAGTGATGCCGCCATCGTGCATAGTGTCCTGGGGGCATTGGGCCCTGACTTCCAAGATGTTTCCCTTCCACCGGGAGTGGCAATATTGGAGGCCCCGACTTTTTATCCCTTATGATGAAGTTCTGGTCGGAGCATAGTTCATTTTCCTATGTCAAGCTCCTTAAAAAATGAAACTAGGTCTGGCGGAGCATAGTTCATTTTCCTATGTCAAGCTCCTTAAAAAATGAAACTAGGTCTGGTGGAGCATAGTTCATTTTCCTATGTCAAGCTCCTTAAAAAATGAAACTAGGTGCCCGAGCATAGTTCCTGATCTTGTGTCAAGCTCGTTAAAAAATGAAACAAGGGTTATGAGGATAGTTCTTTTACTGTGTCAACCTCATTAAAAAATGAAACAACTCCCTTTCCAAATCGAGTCTTTGATTAAGATCTCGTAAAATACAAGTCGAGTCTTTCATAGATCCCGAGAGTGAACCTTCATTCCATCCACTTTGTTGAATGCAATGAAGCTTGGGGGGGCATGTACCTCGATTTGTGTCATTATGTTGGGGGCATGCGAACTTATAACAAGCATAGTTTTTTCGTTTCAAGCTTGTGTAAACATGAAACCGAATCCAAGCAGAGTTCTCCATGGTTCAAGCTTGTGTAAAAATGAACCCATACCTAATTCACATCTTGTGATTGCCGCCTATCCGCTAAATTTTGTTAGATGAGCCTTGGTTGTTTCATTCCATCGCCACCATCTCTTTGGCCGATCATATGCTTTCACTTGGTTGTTTATCTTTTCCTGAGGAACCGCAGTGATGAGTGGTTTTATTAGCGAGCCTCTTGACCATCATATGTTTTGAGTAGTTCCGCCATTACCGGAACCAGTTGCTACCCGTTATACCACTCATTCCTCTAGGACGAGTCTCCTTTAAGCTCTTTTTTGACTCGTAAAAAATGAAAATATTGCCGAGTATTTTTCCCTTTTTGACTCGTTAAAAAGAATAAAAATGGAAGTCTGCTTTCAGCTCTTTTCTGACCGTTTAAAGACGAAAAGATTGCCGAGTTACTCCTCTTGACTCGTTAAACGTTAATAAGAGGCGGTCGTTTTAAGTTCTTTTTGTTGACGTTAAAACATAAAAAGATTACCGGGTTTTTGTCGTTTCAGATTCGTTAATGGTTACGAAACGACGTGGTTTTGATCGATTTTTTACTTTTTCAGGTCGAAATCACTATTTATGAAAAGTACTCCTCGATCGTAATGGTCGGGCGGTTCTTTCGAGCATTGTTTTATACTTTTTCGGGCTCGAGAGACACAACTTTACGAAAAAGGACACCCTTGGAGTTTCCTTTTCTGCTGTCTTTTCAAACTCTCTAAACATGAAAAGACGCCGAGTTCTTCCTTTGTCAGACTCGTTAAAACCTGATGACATCGGATTCTGTCAAAATGACGCACCACAAGCATATGCTATCCCCATCAAGCTTGTTAAAAATAATTTGGGTACTCGCCAGAAATGGCGGGGGAAAATGGAACCATAATTATTGTCGTGTCGGCAGTATGTCGCTCTTGAACATGGCACTTGTCTGCTTTCGTGTCTGGGTGGGGATATCTCATCTCATTTTTCACTTGCCTCTGTGGATTTGGATAATCCTGTTTGACCTCTCATCTGCTCATTGCCTCGTCACCATGGCCTCTGATCCATTGATGTCAAATACTGCCAATTCCACTATCGTGCTGTCGATATGTTCAAGAGAAGTTGACCTCTGCAGAGAAACAACCTCCCTCTGATAGCTCACATAATCCTGCTTCACAACATTATCTCTCTGTCTCGTGTCGATGATGTGGGAAACATCATGGCCCACCTTTGATCAAGGTCACTTCCTGTCGATTTCAGCTCATTATCTAGGAAGCTGATCTAGAGACTCCCTTCCGGTGCCTTGGAGCCTGCATGCCTCAATGGCAGGTTCTTCGTGTTCGACGTGAGGTTTTCATCATTGGCCTCCGATCGAATGATTCTACGGGTGTTCGACGCCAAATCACTAATTCGCACGCCGTAGATTTTACCTATAGTACCTTGAGGGCCATTGTCATTATTGGTGGTACCTCTCGCGTCTGTTAACAATTTTCATTATTGACTGGTAATCAGACGATGTTCATGCATGTTCGACTTCAGCTCATATATTCGCATGCTTGAACTTGTACTTTTGTTCGGGTCGAGATGGAGCGCAAGACCCTGGATTTTGTCTGTTGTAATCCAGGCGTGATTCTTGTTACATGACTCATTCACTGGATGGCTGTGATCATACCTGAGTCTATTCATTGATCCTAACCAGATGGTTGCACCCATACTATGGATCTAGATTATTATATACTCTCTTATGGATGGCTGCAACCATACCACATATATCATGTACTTGAGCTATCAGTTGTATCTCTCGATGCAGATTCTCGGCGGCAGCTACATGTGTTCTTATAAAGCATTTCACCCCTCTCTCTCTTTTGGGCCTCATGCTTTAAGGGGCATCTGTTACACAGTAATTTGTCACCATTGGTCACCGTCCGTGTTACCCCTTTCCCGTACTTTGGAGGACTCATTCCGGGACCTGTGAGCAGTGACATAACTTAAAAACACTTGCATTATGTTCCCCTAAGTATGGACTTCATGTGCCCTGAAGACACCTCCTGCAAAATATCCCTGAAAAGTGCCCTTTTTCCATTAGCGTGGGTCCACGGTGTACTACCCGCGCCAATGAGGGACATCCTCAAAAGAAGGCGCGCCCATTGGCGCTTTGTCTTAGAGTAATGCCCGCACCAACCGAGTTTGGAAAAGATTTTTAGCAAACACGCGCCCAGATGTTTTTTCCCTTCAAGTCATGAAGTCTTTTGAGGATAAAGCTGATCTTCTAGATGTCGAGATTCATCATCTATCCCTTACATCTATCCACAACGGCTTTTTGGAGATAATGCCAATCCATAATGGGTGTCTTGATGCATTGTATCTTCCTCCCCTTCTCCATCTATAAAAGTCTGTCCTCATGCATTTGACAAGCTAGTTTTTGAGTAGTAGTGATAACGCTTGTCTTGAGTGATAGTAAGAGTCTTGGAGCATAGGGAGGTTATGCTGCCAGAAGTCTGAGCTGTGTATTCATAATCAAAGAGAGAGAAAGGTCTATTGCAAGATGTAGCGGCTCGCCCAGCCAGAGGAGAGATTCAACGTCAGAACTTTGGTTGTATTTTCCTCTGTTGGTTATTCATTAATAAACGACTATCGTTATGGTTCCGATCTTATTGTTCATTGTGATAATGTTTGATCTATGTCTTTACTGACCGACATATAGTTGTATTTAGTGGATTTTATTCTTGTATTCGCTTCGTTCTTTGCATGTGCAGGTATCCATTCGCGGAGATCGTGAGGATCGTGACCTGCCGGAGCAAGGGAACGAGAGTATCAACTCGTCTACGACACTAGCGTTGGACTCCAGGTTGGTTCTCATAATCCACTTTCAATTTGCAACTAGGAACTTGCATGGTAGCGTTAATTGATTGTTGCTAGACCCATTTTGGGCTAGTGGGATCGCCTCTATCCGCAGAGGGGATTTACCTCTCCAACACTATTGCCTGCATTATGTCAGGTCTTGTAGGAGTTAAGTAAAAAAGGGCTCCAATTATTGACATGTAATGAGTTGCATCTACTAGAGGGGAGTCATCATCTTTGCTCAATTTGTAGTTTGTTGTCATAGGTGTGCTCATGCGTGCACAGTCTTCCATTCCATATCTTTTAAGCATGTCTTTTAGATATTTGGCTTGAGATATACACAATCTTACTCTAGTTTGAGATACTTGAAGTCCAAGGAAGTGAGATAGCTCTCCTATCATTGACATCTCGAACTCTTTTGACATGTTTTGAGAAAATCCATGGCTCTTTTCATCATTATTGCTAGCAAAAATCAGATCATTAACATAAATAAGGGTAACTAGTAACTTACCTTCATCTATCTTTATGTATAGATTACTTCCAGCAACTCCCTTTTTGAAGCCTTGTTGTTGTAGATAGTGATCTCCAATCTTGCATACCAAGCTCTAGGAGCTTGTTTCAACCCATATAAAGCCTTCTTCAAGTTACAGACTAAGTCCCTTCCTTCTGTTAGACCAAACCCTTCTGGTTGCTCCATGTAGAATTCTTCTTTGAGTTCCCCATTTAGAAATGCTGATTTTACGTCCATTTGATAGATTTTGAATCCTTTTGAGCAAGAAAATGCCAAGAACATCCTGATAGCTTCCATATGAGCTACAGGTGCAAATGTTTCTTCAAACTCAATTCCTTCAATTTGTGAATAGCCTTTGCAAACAAGCCTTTCCTTGTTTCTGATAACTTGTCCATCTTCATTCATTTTATTTTGGAATACCCACTTGGTTCCTATTATGTTTTTGTCCTTTGGACGAGGTACCAGTTCCCATGTCTCGTTCTTCTCAATTTGGGACATTTCTTCTTCCATGGCCTTTACCCAATGAGGATCCTTGCTTGTGCAAATGTTTCTGGTTCTATCATGGATAGAAGAGCAATAACGTTTCTATTTGGTGTAATTATCATCCTTCTTCGGGTTTGCATCCCTTCATCTCTATTGCCAATAATCTGCTCTTCTGGATGATATTTCTAGAGAAACTTCATCTTTGAAGGGGTATGAGGTGGTTCTTTTTCCTCTTCTTCTTCTTCCTGATCTATTTCTTCTTCTTTAGGTTCTTCTTCTTCAATGAGAATATCATCTTCATGTTCTTCAATTTCTTTTTCTGGAAGGTCTTCATCAATCTTTACATCAATGCTTTCCACTATTTTCTTTAGTCGAAAATTGTAGCACTTGTAGGCTTTGCTCCGTGTAGAGTATCCAAGAAATATCCCTTCATCAACCCGAGAATCAAACTTTCCTGGTGAGCCATCATTGATTTTTATGAAGCACTTGCTTCCAAAGATCTTGAAGTACTTTACTAAAGCAGGTCTTCCTTTCCATAATTCATAAGGAGTTTTTTCACAATTTGGTCTTAATTGAGTTCGATTCAAGGTATAGACAGCTGTCCTAATTGCTTCTCTCCAAAATTTTGGCTGCAAGTCTGCTGCTAATAACATTGTTCTTGCCATTTCTAGAACTATTCGGTTTCTTCTTTCAACTACCCCATTTTGCTAGGGTGTTCTGGCAGTAGAGAATTCCCTTTTAATTCCATGAATATTACAGAACTCATTAAACTATTTTGATGTGAATTCTCCCCCTCTGTTTGTTTTGAGGCACTTAATTTTTGAGTCTTTTTCATTTTCTACAAGAGCTTTTAGATTTTCAAAACACTCAAAAGTTTCAGATTTATATTTTATAAAATATATCCACATCATTCTAGTATAGTCATCAACAAATAAAACAAAGTACCTTTCTCCTTGGAGTGCCTGATTTCTAGTTGGTCCACACAAATCAACATGGCTGATCTCCAAGGGCTTTGATGTAGAGAGCTCCTTGGTCTTGTGGCTGGTTCTGGTTTGCTTTTCATGTTGACTTGGACCACATACTCCTTGATTTGATTTGAATAGCCCTGGGATGTCTCATACAACTCTAATCTTGCTACTATTGATTAGATTTTTGAAGCTTGTATGTCCAAGTCGCTTGTGCTACAACCAACTTTCATCTCTCTGACTCGGGTAGCATTTATTTTCTTGAATCTTGTTCAGAATGTAAATGTTGTCTGGTGTTCTAACCCCTTTTGCCACAAGTTCCCCTGAGGAAGAGTTCCTTATTTCACAATCTTTGGTGCTGAAGACAACCTTATGTCCTTGATCACAGATTTGGCTAACACTCAGGAGGTTGTGTTTGAGCCCGTCTACTAGCAGACCATCTTGAGCTTTTCCTTTTCCATTGATAAGAGTAATAGTTCCTTTTCCTACAATTCTGCCATATCCACTTCCAAAGGACACATTTCCTTCATTTTTTCTCAATGAGACAAACTTCCTTTTGTCCCCTATCATGTGTCTGGAGCACCCACTATCCACAAACCAATGATTTTCATTATTTTGAGCATATAGAGCCAGGCCGCATTTATCCATGTTGGGTTTCTCACTACCCGCTTTTCTTCCTTTGAGTGGGCAGTTTTGTTCAAAGTGTCCATTATTGTAGCATAATGAGCAAATCAGATCAAATTTGGTCAAGGGATCAAACGAATTGAAGGTTTTTATTTGTCCTTGCCTTTTGGGGGCATATGGTTTGATTATTTGATCCATTATCTTTGGTGCTTCACTTCTGCGAGCCATGCAATGTTTGGCTTGATGACCAAAGTTTTTACAGTGAAAACAATGTCCAAGAAAGATAGTTTTGTACCTGTTGTAGTAGCCACTGTTTGAGTCAATTTCCTTCCTTGGAATTACTCCCGCTTCATTCTTTGGATTTGAGATGGGCCTTTGATGGAATACTGGTTTGTATTTGCTGTAGTATCCATGATTCAAATCCACATTCTTCTTTGGTGTTATTCTTTCTTCATTCTTTGGATCTGGGATGCGCCTTTGATGACATATTTTTTCTTCTTTTGGGTTGTTGGAAAGTGCATCGGCATAGCTTTTCACACTGTTCTTAGTGCTTGATGATTCTCCTTTAAAGCCTATTCTAGACTTGTCATGTTGAGGTTTTTGACTTTTTAGGATAGTCTCAAGTATTTGAGAGCTTTTCCAACCCTTTTTTACTTGCTCCAATTCCTTCCTCAGAGATACTATTTTGGCTTCACGTTCTTTGCAAGTCTCTTCTTTTTCTTTTAGCTTTGTTTCCAAGAGATCTTCTATTCTTGTTTCCTCGTTTTCTACCTTGAGAGAAATGATTTTATTCTGTAATTTCTCGTTTTCTTCAATGGCACTTATTAACAGTTCATCTACATTTCCTTCTAGCCCTAAGTCATCTTCATTTGTGAATGCCATGAATAATGTTTCTTGGCTTTCATCATGGTCACTTTCCTCATCTGATTTCCTTTTGATGACTACAAATTCATCCTCATCAGACTCATCTTGCTTAGAGAAGAAGTTCTTCTTATTGAACCCTTTCTTTTTGTGTGCTATTCTTTTAGAATTTCCTTCATCATCACTATCATGTTTATGAGGACATTTTGCAGCATAATGACCTATTTTTCCACATTTGAAACAGATAAGAGGGTACTTACCATTTAGCTTAGATCCTCTCTTCATCTTTCGTACAAATTGAGCCAATTCAGATTCCACATCGGAGTCATCACTACAGTCATTCCTTTCTTTCCCCTTCTTTGATTTTGAAGCCTTGAATGCTGCATCTTTGGAGCTTGGGCCACCTTTCCTCATCTCATAGGCAGTGAGGATTCCATGGAGTTCATCCATCTTGAGAGTATCTAGATCCTTTGCTTCTTCTATGGTGCTTATTTTTGAGTCAAATCGGTCTGGAAGAGATATTAATACCTTTTGAACAATGGTACTTTCTTCAATCTTTTCGTCCAATCCTTTAAGGGAGTTGACCACTTCAGCTACTCGGAGGAAGTATGATGAAATATCTTCTTCATCTTCCATCTTCAGACTTTCAAATTTCCTTCTATGAGTTTGAATCTTTGCCTTCTTGACTTTAGAGTCTCCATCGTATAAGCCAACCAGCTTATCCCACATTTCTTTGGCAGAGTTACAATTCATGACTTTTGTGAACTCGGAATCAGTGATTCCACTAGCGATGGAATTCAAGGCTTTTTCATTTGCAATATAGGCTTTCCTCTCGTCTTGACCTGTTGGAAAAGTGGGAGGAATTTGGTACTCATTTTGAACAAAATGCCAGACTTTAGGTCCAAGGGACATTAAATAGTAGGTCATTCTCTTTTTCCAAAACCAAAATTAGTGCCATTGAATAGAGGAGGTCTTCCTGATGCTTCGTGATTTATCATCATGGCTATGAATCCTTCTTCAAGCTGTTAGGCTAATATGAAGAAGCCCGCTCTGATACCAATTGTTGGAAATACTGGGGGGGGTGAATCAGTGTTTCTTTTTAATTGTTCTTGTTATTACCAAAACACACACACACATATATATATATATACATACATATATATATATATATATATATATATATGTATATATATATATATATATATATATATGTATGTAGGTATGTATATATACATATATACATACATACATACATACATACATACATACATACATACATACATACATACATACATATATATATATATATATATATATATATATATATATATATATATATATATATATATATGGAACACATAAATATATAGCTGGAATTAATGCTTTTATTAACACAAACAGTGCAATAAAATAAACACTATATATATATATATATATATATATATATATATATATATAGAACTGGTTACAATTAATTGCCAAACTCCAACTTGGACTTCAGTGAGGCTCCAACCTCCAGAGCACCAACTCTGTTTTGCAATAGTTATGTACTTAGGAGCACCAACTCCCAAGGATTTCAATCCTGTTGAGTTCTGAGGCTCCAACCTCTTGGGCTCCAACCCAAACCTGGTATAAACTGTTTTGCTGCAGTTATCTGCTCCCAAGCCTGCTAAGCTTCTGCTTTTCTCCTGTTCTCCTGCTTCTCTGGCCTCTCCTGCCTCTTGCCTGTCCTTCGGCTTCCAGTCTCTCTGATTATCCAATACCATTTCCTTGTTTCTCCTGCTTTTTGTATCCCTGATGCCTCTGACAATTCGTTTCCGCTTACCACTGCCTCTTTGGCTTCCTCCTCGGTTGCTGTAGTTTCCTCTGCCTCGCTTTATCCTTCGGCTTCCCTCCTTGGTCGCTGTGGCTTCCTCTGCACTATGTGAGTTCACAGACTCTTTGGGGACATGTAGATTCATAAGAGAGGTCCAACAATGCATAGAGAAATCATGTTTCATGTTACACTGTAACAATGCTCATCATTTTTTTAATCATAATGGACATACAAAGGATTTTACAATTTTAACGGAGATGTCACATCCCAATCGCAGTCTCAATCGCCATGATTCAGCTCACTGAACTATCGTTCAAGCCTTCTGAACTATCGGGTGCGTTTTATATGCATCTTTGGCCATAAAACCCCGCGTAATGCATAAATTCAAATATACAGGAATATGAGAAAAACAGGCTTAAAACTCTAAAGGGCAGACTTCAAAAACATTTTACCCGCATCTATAACTACTTCGGGTCCGGTCTTTATCGCCTCGGGCTTTTCGTTTGTATTTCGGTCTTTACACTGAACCCGCCAATACACTGAAAATCCCTTATGCGTGGAACTCAAACCTTATACAATTGGGTATATAAAACCCATCGGGTCCGGATGTGTAGTCGCAATCGGCAATCGCGGCTTCCGAGGATCCTTTATACATCGAGCCCATGGCATCACCGATGGCCGACTACCGATCCTCTTGCGGATGCGATATAACATTAATCCTTCCATAATGTTGTCGTCGGGTCCGCAACGTCAATCGGGGGTTTGGGGTGATGGCACATAGCTGAACCACTGATTTCACGGTCGCCGATATATATATATATATATATATATATATATATATTTATATATATATATATATATATATATATATATATATATATATATATATATATATATATATATATATATATAATATATGCCCGCTCCGATAGTGTATTCTGATGTATATGTACACTCTGCCTCCGATAGTGTATATTGCGAACGTATATATAAACTCTGCCTTTCCACTCTTCTCTATGCTCTGATAGCTCTGTTTGCTTCGTTTGCTCTGTTTGCTTCCTTCGATGGCTCTGTTTGTTCCCTATGGCTCCTCGAATATTTCCATATTGACATAAATGACAATCTATGTCAACAATGTAGTGATCGCATTCATCGTGAACAACTGCGAGACTATTTGCATTCTTGAGAAAGAATAATTTATATGACTCCTTGTCAAAGGGGGTGTGCAAGAAGATTCGATATTATTATACCTATTCAGTACATATTTAAGGAGAAAAGGCCTTATAAGCTCAAACCCCTTTTCTACACCTACTAAACATATGTCAATTCAGATTATGAGATTGTGAAGAAGCATCTCGATGAGGGCATCCCAGGTTCAAACCTCCTCTTTTCGCTTCGACCTCTGAGCCCATGACACACCCAGAATAAAATCCTCACAGAATTCTTAGACCATGCCCTCAATTTTCTCATTCAGTTCCACTCCACTATTTTTCCAACCACCTACCTACTACCTCAAGCTTTATAAAGTCCCCATTCTCAAAAAACTTGTTGACCACCTACCTACTATCTCAAGCTTTACAAAGTCCCCATTCTCAAAAAAACTTGTCCAACATTTTTCAGAATCCTTAGGCCGGTACAACATCTTCATTGATAATTTTTGTGTTCTTTGGTTTGTAAGTATGAACAAAATCGATGAAATTTGCTGGCATTTTTCTAGATTGTAATAGTATAGTTCAGCTTCAAGTTTCCTCGTGAGCATTTATGGTGAGGGATAGATTTGTGGTGTGTTATGGATTATAAAGCATAGAGGGAAGTGGTGGTATCTAAAGACATGGTTGCTTAAACGCACTAGCTAGCAGGATGACTTACCATGGAGCTTTGAGCCTTTAAATAGGCTACATTAAACAAGAATACCATGGGAAAAATAATGGGTGACATGTACTTGGAGTTGGAATACCACCGGTAACTTGACTGAGTCAAGTTTAACTAAACCACCTAACAATCCCCCCTTAAGCTTGACTCCCAGAGATTGACCTGGTCCCATTCATTACCCATCTTATCTTAGTTCTCACATTCCCCCCATCAAGCTAGATTACTAATACACTTGTCACCCAGTACCTCTTCAAGTGGTCAATTCCATAGTTTGATGACTCCATGTGCCACTGCACTATATATGCTTGAGAAAATCGTTCATGCCTTACAATAATATGTGCTCCCACATAACATGTGTGCCTACATTAGGTCTTACGACTTCCTATGATAATACACCCTTTTATAACAATATTTCACAACTTGAACCAAAACCTTTAAAACATTGATACATCACACACAGCCTCCTTGACTAAACATTAGCACCATTCACCCCATCTCCACCATTATTTTCTTTGGGCGATCCATATGACAACACTCTTCTTCTTTATCTTGCACAATCCATACATGAATCTACCTTTTCCAACACAATTTCGCTTAGTCCATCCCATCTAGCCTCTCTCCTCAACATGACCCATGATTACATATGACCAATAAAACCATCATCTCATTAAAGCACTTCATCCAACACTGCGTGAACATCCTTGACATTAACATTGCCTTTGCCTAGTCTTCTCATTTCCACTCTATCAGACATTACCACATTACTCACCGTTTATGTATTCAACCATACCCCTTTGTTGTACCTGAGCAATGAATTTTTGTTCCTACCGTGATGTTCAACCCTTGATCCTGTGTAATTTATACATTGATTTCCAACAATTTTCATTTCATATTGATGTCAAAAATCATATAGATAATCAAATGCACAAGGTCACTATTTCCTAAAGTAGAAAAGTGTCAATCTTTCATTCCTCACTACGCTACTTTGGCAGGTCATCACCCAGTCACATATGGTCCTTGCCACAATAGGGCTGACATTCATGGAAGTGTGATCAATGCTATTATACTTACATATCCACTTGGTCCTCCTTCTGATAACCATTTCAAGTAGATCACATCTACTATCACGTCCTTGCATGCCCATCAAACTAGCTCCCATGGAATCCATGTATGCTATGGATGCGCATCCTTTTATTATGGCCCAAACATCATCTTGTCTCTTGCCATGGGGGTTTATCTATTTATTTTAACGCGAATGTTATAACTTCCTTCAGATTTAACAACATCCATCCCTTTTGCATCACCTCCTTGAGAACATCCACTAGACTCCATTAGAATTAATGGAGAATAGGTAATTATTGTTACATAGTTGTGATTGTTCTTTTCTTGGACATTCAGTTCCTATCATTCAGGGATTTGATTTACTATCCCTAACTAAGTGTATATTTTTATTATGGGAGTTTAATGTGAAGCCTATGCGGCGTATTTTCTTCTAGGAGCTCCTGGTGATCCACACTTGTGAGCTCCTGGTGATCCACACCTGTGAGCTCCTCTAGTGTTGTTTGCCAATTCATGTCTTCCATATGCAACTGTGGACATGGTATCGGAGCTGCAGGAAGGAGAGGCCTGTAAGCTGAGTTGAGGAACACGACGTCGTTGCAGGGAGCTGAAGAGTAATCAGCGATGATACTCTTGGGGACTTCACCCATTTTTATTTTGCTGCATCGTCATAGCATTTTGGTGTACCTTGGCGACGGATCGTCACAAGATTTTGGTGTACCTCGGCGACTAGTCGCGGATGCGAGGTAAATAGGTGTGACAATTGTGTTGCGTTTTTTTAGGACTACGTTTTCTTTTGAGGAGGCTGCCTGTAGAAGGGGGAGATCGCCCAACTTTTCCACGTGAAGAAGCTAGCCGAGACGACTTATGGTTGATCGCTTAAGAGAAGTGCGATTAAACAAAAAAAATTGCCTGTTGTGTAGTCTGCCAGGGTGAAAGGAGCTCGCACTAGCTTGTAGGAGGCCTGTGTCGAGAACGAGTCTGCGTGGTGGAAGGCATTGGATCCTGTGTGGAAGCAGTGGAGTAGCTGGACCTGCGTTTAATTGGAAGGCCGTGAGGCAGAGAGGAGTTTGCCCAGCATTGATGCATGCGCTACACCTATCGTTCAGATAGTTGCTACGTTGAAGGGGCTGCGCGTGGAGACTGCGGGTGCTCTACCGTTTGCGCAGAGGAAGTTTATTGATTGAGGGAAACTCAGTGATTGTGGCAGCATCGAGTGAGAGGCCTGTTGTTCCTCCTTCCCATGGTGGTGAAGAAATAATCATCCCTCAGACAATTATATTTTTTTAATTGAAGTTTTCCAAAGCTTTAATTTAAAAAGAAAATTTCTGTGGATTTTTTGGAGGGCTCCTTATTTTCTTTTAAAAAGAAAGGGGGTGTGTATTTCTTATGATAATTTGGAGTGATCTTTAAAAAAGAAGGATCTGGAATTGCAATTTGAGGAATTAGTATTATTCAGGGCTATTTTTTTGTGAAGGAAATTCTCAGTGATGAGGGTATTTTTTTTAACATTCAAGGGATGTTAAATTGTTGAAGATTTTAATCATTCAAGATGAATAATAAAATCGTTGAAGCTTATCTCAATGAGAGTAATAAGATTGATGGTTCCAATTACACAAATTGAAAATTTAAGCTCCAGACTCTGCTTGAGGGATAAAATGCTTATAGCATTGGCACTAGTGATGAAGTCAAGCCGACTACTACAACTGGTGGATTGAATACAACAATTCAAGACTGGGAGAAAAGGGAGATGAAGGCAAAGGTGCTACTTAAGTTATCAGTCAAATATTGCATCATCCCTCACATTCAGGATTGCAAGACAATGAATGACATCTGGACGATTCTCAAAGAGATGTACGAGATCAAGAACACCAGTCGAACCTTGTACCTCAGGAAGAAGATTCTCTCAATCAAGATGGAGAGTGAGTCTTTTTCTTCATTCATATCCCAGATAAAGGAAGTTAAAGATAAACTAACTGATATCGGTCAGACTGTGGCAAATGATGATCTGGTGATGATTACTATGAACGGCATGACGAATGATTATCATATGTTTATAACTAGATTGAATGCAAGGGAAATGCCTCCAAGCTTTGAAGAGCTCACTGGGATTTTGCTACAAGAAGAGGAAAGGAGGTTGTCTCTCAAACCTCAAAATCCAGATCTTGCATTGATGACAAAGTTCAAGCCAAAAGGGAAAGCAGTGGCTGATCACAGGAGATGAAGCGATCAAGAAAAATGATACCACAAGGTATGACCTCACATAAACATGAATCTGCTCCTAAATGCTTTTATTGTGGTAAGATAGGCCATATTGCTGAATTTTTCCATAAGAAAAAGGCAGATGGGGAGAGGTACAAGTAGAGAAGACATGCAGGTCATTTGGCTGATGCAGATGCAGATCAGAATCAGGATGTCAGATTGTTTATGGTTGAAGCTGAGACTGCTTTAGCCACTGAGGATGATGAATCAGATATTTGGTTCGTAGATTCTAGAGCCTCCTCACATATGACAGGTAAAAAGAAATGGTTCAGAAATTTTAGAGAATCCAACACTGGAGTAAAAGTATACCTTGGAGATAATAGAGGATGCAAGATCAAGGGACATGAAGATGTACTTGTTACTCTACCTAATGGAAAGATCAGGAATATATCTAATGTGTGGTATGTTCCTGGTATTAAGAAGAATCTGATTTCTGTATCAAACATTATAGATCAGGATCTCAAGGTAGAATTCTTTAAATCTCATTGTATTATTAAAGACTTGTTGGACCAGATGAAGCCCATTTCTACAGGTATTCGCATAGGAGGACTCTACAAACTGGATGTGAAGAGTACACCACAACAAGCCTTAATGTCATCGGATAAGGCTGCTGAAAATTTGTGGCATCAGCAACTTGGGCACATCAATTTTAGTGACCTTCTTCTGTTGCAGAACAAAGGTATGGTAGATGGTCTTCATGTTTTGAAAAAGTTGCACATTGATTGTGAAGCATGTGCATTTGGTAAATAACACAGAGATGAATTTCCTGCTATTAAAGATAGGAAACAGAGGGATATACTCGAACTTGTACACACTGATTTATGTGGCCTGATGCAGACAAGATCGTTAGGTGGGGCCTACTATTTTTTAATATTTGTTGATGACTGTACAAGATTCACATGGGTATATTTTATGAAATAGAAGAGTCATGCTTTTGAATATTTCAAGCAATACAGAAACATGATTGAGAAGCAGACAAGAAAGTTCATTAGGATTCTTCGATCAGATCAAGGCGGAGAATTCAAGAAAGGGGTTTTCATCAAATACTGCAACGATCATGGGATACAACAACAATTTACAACACCTTACACTCATCAGCAGAATGGAATAGTTGAGAGGAAAAACAGAACACTAGTGGAGTGTGATCGCAATATGTTGAAAGGTAAGAATCTAACTAATGGTTTTTGGGCAGAAGTTGTCAATACTGCAGTATATTTGAAGAATAGGAGTCCTACTAAAAGTTTTGATTATAAAACTCCTTTTGAAGCATTGTTTGGCTTCAAGCCTGAAGTAATTCATCTTAGAGTATTTGGCTGTAAAGCTTTTGCGCATGTTCCTAAAGAGAACAGGAAGAAGTTAGATTCAAAGGCCATTAAATGTACCTTCATTGGATGCTACAGTGAGTATAAGGCTTATAAAATGCTTGATCCTTCTACTCACAAGGTGTTTGTTAGTATAGACATAGTATTCCATGAACAGGTTGATGATGGAAATCCTGTTCAAAATAATAAAGAATGGCATGTACCCTTATTTTCATATGAGGATAGTGAAACAAGGATCAGTCAGCAATAGCAACAACAACATGAACAATAGCAGCAACAGGAACAATAGTAGCAGTAGCAATAGGCTAAAGAGGAAGAAATCGAATTCAGTCCACAAAGAGAAGAACACAGCAGAATAATTGAACCCCCACCGCTCAGGAGATCGAGCAGGCCGAAACAGTTACCAGCTCGATATAGGGATTGTGCGCTCATGACTGGTATGTTAAACATTGCAGAACCTTCTAATTTTTATGAAGCTAGTAAGAGTTCTGAATGGAAGGAAGCAATGAAAGAGGAATATGAATCTATTATTAAGAACAATACTTGGGATCTAGTAAAGCTTCTTAATAATAAACAACCCATAGGTTGCAGATGGTATTTAAATTGAAATTTAAAGCAGATGGGTCTATTTATAAGCATAAAGCAAGGTTGGTGGCAAAGGGGTATTCCCAGAAAGAAGGTATTGATTTTGAGGAAACATTTTCCCCTGTTGCAAAACTAAATACCATTAGATTGATTATTGCTTTAGCCACTAAGCATCATTGGAAAATACATCAATTAGATGTTAAATCTGCTTTCTTAAATGGTGATTTAAAAGAAGAAGTATACTTAGTGCAGCCTGAGGGGTTTGTTAAGAAGGGAGAAGAGCACTTAGTATGTAGATTAAAGAAAGCTTTATATGGTTTAAAGCAGGCTCCTAGATCCTAGTATAGAAAGATTGACTCATTTTTCCTCATGCATGGCTATAAACGGAGCAAAAATGATCCCAATTTGTATACTGTGTTTAATGATGAGGGACAAATAGTGTTGATTTCTTTATATGTATATGATCTGATCATGACAGGGAGTGCATACAATCTCATTGAAGAAATCAAGCAGCAGTTATCACATAAATTTGAGATGAAGGACCTTGGAGAAATGCATCACTTCAAACACTTCAAACACTCATGGTAGGTCATCCTGTAGCCATTTGTAGACATCCTGTAGAAACCAGAGTATCCTGTAGGATTCCCTGCAGACATCCTGTAGGAGGCCACTCTCTCGGTTGCTGAGCATCTGAATGTGAGGAACCTCTGTGGATGGATGCTAAGGATCCCTAGGGACCTTTCCTAGCCTCCCCAACCTGTCCCACGCTTTCCCTCCTTCTCCATCCCATCTGCACAACCAAACCCTAGTTAGCACAAGATCACAATCATTCCACACACTTAAAGGAGAAATACAAAAACATAACTTTCATGATGCAAGTAGTTTAGATCCATGCATTTTCACTTATTAGAGGTAATGACAGCATTGGTAGAAGTTGCATTTACATTCTTTGCATTGTAGATGTTAGACTAGTCAAATTAGGGTTTCCTAGGTTTACATGCTTTGATTTGCTTTCAGTTCATTTTTTTCAAGTAAAGTAGCTTTCCTTTGAGATTAGCTTTCGTCCATCAATTAGCAAGCTTCTTCTGAGAGCCTATAGAAGTTGGCTTGAGCCCTAGCGGACTTGTGCCAGCTGACCAAGTGACAGCTGCGACAAGAGCTAGTACTTGTGCATATAGCACCGTCGCTTCCAAGTTTGTACGAACTACCGGGTTGATAAAATGAGAGACAGGAAGCCCCAGGAGTTGTAGCATTATAGCTACAATACTGGAGCTCACCATCTTTTTGGCGCCGTTTCCGGGGAAGCATCAGAGTATTAGTAATTGTTGCTTTTCTTCTACTTTCGTACTCTTACTTCTGCTCAGTAGTTTATTTCATTTCCATTCTGCAAAAGTAGCTTAGCATTTCCTGCTTTCCTAGATTAGCATTTCCTGCTTTCCTAGATTAGCATTTCCTGCTTTCATAGATTAGCATTTCTTGCTTTCCTAGATTAATATTTCTTGCTTTCCTAGATTAATATTTCTTGCTTTCCTAGATTAGCTTTCCAATTCTGCAATTTCATTTGAGCAATATAGTTAGTTGTAGATCACTTTGTTTCAGTTTTGCAGGTACCAAAGAAAAAAGCAAAAGCACTCAAAAAAAGAAAAGTCCTTTCCATTTCATGCCTCGTAGGAACCGAGATAGATCAGGCAAATTCCTACCAAACACCCCCACCACATCACTGAGTCACCCTTCTCTCTTCTTTGGTGACAGTGACCCAGAGGAACCTATAGGTGAACATCCTGAGATATACCAATACCCTATAGAAGAAGAAGAGTTAGAGACCACTCCATCTGAAGCCATGGATGATAATATGAGAGAAGATGAGAGAATAGAAGGAGCTTTCCCCATCCGAGAGACCAATGGAGATATGAAAATGAAAAACATTAGCCCCTCCGCCTTGCCTCACTTCCATGGACTGACCACTGAGGATCCTGATACCTTCTTGTTTGAGTTTGCTGTCCTTTGTAGAACCTATGACTATACTGAAGATGAGCAAAAGCTGAAGCTTTTCCCTTCCACTCTTAAGGATGCAACACTACGCTGGTTCATGGGATTACCTGGGAATAGCATCGCTACTTGGGCTCAGATGCAGCAAGCCTTCAATACCAAGTATAGGGATTATTGTATGTCCAAGGAAACCAAGGGAGAGATCTTTCGAATGACCATGGGGAATGATGAGTCTTTAGAGGATTATGAGGAGAGGTTCCAACTTAGCTATAAATGGGCCAGGTGCACACTTGACCCTGAATCCCTCAAGTTGGTTCTACTCCGAGGAGTCCCTGAAGATCTCTTAGACACCCTTCACATGTTAGCTGGGGGGGACATTTACCAACTGCCTTATGAGGACATTAAGACTGTGTTTCGAAATCATTCCAGGGCAGCTAGAAAACGAGGTATAGGAAATATCCTCTCCACTGGTGTCCCTTTCTCCAAACATGAGTTTACAAACCAATTAGAAGATCTTAAGAGTGAGGTGAGACAGACCATTGGTATGCAGCTGGACACATTCAGGATCCAGCAGAAGAAAGAAGAAGCTGAGAGAGCCTTGGCTGTCTTCTGTCCTAGGTGCACTAGAAGACACCCTAAGAATGAATGTCCATTGCATTTGGTTGAAGTGTGTTTCGTTTGTGAGGAGGACCACCCAACAAATCAGTGTCCAACCTTACTTGGGTTTAAAGCCATGTACCAAGGAACCGCAGCCCCCACTGAACCTCTCTACTTCATCAACCAAAGGAGGCCTCAAGGATCTAGACCTTATCAGCAGGGGATGCAAGGGGCATCTCAAGCTTATTACAACCCCAACCACTCGACTCCCATGCCTTCCTGGGGTCCCCCTGCTCATCCTTCTTGGTCCATGCCTCCTCCATGGTCTTATCCACCTCAGTACCCTACTCAACCTACTTCTCATCCATATCACTCACATACCCAGTCGCAGCCTCAATGGAGTGCTCCTCAGTCGGGGTGGAGGCCCCAATACAACACTCCTCCTGCCATTTTGCCTCCACCACCAGTTCAACCTCAGCCTTTACCTCCTGCTCCTCCAAGGAAACCTCAGATGCCTGCTCAACCGAACCCGAACCCCAACAATAGACAGGCTCAGCAGGTATATACTAGGGAGACCTCATGCCCTACCTATGCTGTGGAGATCCAGGAGATCAATCTTAGATCTGGAAAGACTCTTCCAGATCGCCAACCTCCTCCCCCAGAGGATGAGGAAAACCATCAGGAGAGTGAACCAAAGCCTATTCCACCGTTTCCTGAGAGACTAACAGCCACCACACAACCTAACCCAGAAGAAGATGAGCTTTTGGGTGAGCTCAAGCAGTTGTGTGTAAAAATCCCACTTCTCCAAGCCATCAAGGATGTGCCAATATATAACAAGCTGGTTAAGGAGAAGTGTTTCAAACACCCAGGCAGACGGAAGAAAGATGCCTCAACTATCAATGTCATAGGACAACTGTCTCACCTTATGCTAGGACAAGTCATCTGCCCAAAGTACCTAGATCCTGGAAGTCCTGTAGTAGATGTTCACATCAATGGCACCATTATCCCCCACACCTTGATTGATCTGGGGGCAGCCATCAATGTGATGACCAGGGATACCATGCTTAAACTCAATCTTCAGGGTTCCTTGAGGAAGACCTCGACAGTACTGCAATTAGCAGATCGCTCCACCGTGACTCCCGAAGGGATTGTGGAGGATGTCTTGGTCTCTATTGATTCTTGGGAATACCCTGCAGACTTCCTGGTTCTGCAACCAAAGGCCAAGCTTACTGGATATCCTCTCATCTTGGGAAGGCCTTGGTTAGCTACTGCAGATGCTTACATAAGTTGTCGGGCAGGAAACATGACCATCAAAAATGGTCCCATGTCCAAGCAGCTAGTCCTATACCCTCCTGCCCAACCTTCTTTAGAGCATGATTTACCACTCTGGTTGGAGGAAGGAGAGGAAGACGAGGTGTACTCTGCACCTCTGTGCACCCTAGATACCACTAGAAGAGACCCTCCTACCGAGGATGATTTGATTGAGACCCTGATCTAGAATCCACCTTCCAGTGCACTATCTTTAGAGAAGTTGGTGGAGGATGCCCAAGATAGCACCTTAGTGGACCTTTGTACAACCAGCCCTGTCACTCCCAGAGTCAAAAGTGTGGAGTTCGGCCCTGAGAGAGCATTAAAGATCAGCTCCTCCCTATCTCCTTCCCAGGAGAAGGAGTTGTGTAGCCTATTGGCCAGCCACTTAGATGCTTTTGCTTGGAGCTATAAGGAGATGAAAGGAGTCCATCCCTCAGTCTGTACCCATCATATATACATCAAAGAGGATTGTAAACCAGTTAGGCAACCCAGAGGAGAATGAATCCAGTCCTTAAGGACATTGTCAAGGAAGAGTTGCAAAAATTGTTGGATGCCGGATTCATCTACCCCATCTCAGATAGTGAATGGGTGTCCCCTCTAGTGTTGGTTCCCAAGAAGAATGGGAAGTGGAGGATCTGTGTAGATTACCGTGAGCTGAACAAAGCTACCAAGAAAGACCATTTCCCTCTACCTTTCATAGATCAAGTGTT
The DNA here is from genome assembly GCA_031772625.1 of Pinus tabuliformis. Lineage (NCBI taxonomy): Eukaryota > Viridiplantae > Streptophyta > Pinopsida > Pinales > Pinaceae > Pinus > Pinus tabuliformis. The sequence goes on along the minus strand of CM062810.1, from coordinate 659,025,538 downwards.
GGATGGACTGGCAGGAAAGAAGTTCTTCTCTTTCCTGGATGGGTTTAGCAGGTACAATCAAATCCAAATCAGCCTGGAAGACCAAGATAAGACCACCTTCACTTGTCCTTGGGGTACCTTTGCCTACCGAGTCCTTCCCTTTGGGCTATGCAATGCTCCTGCTACTTTTCAGAGAGCTATCTTGAGCATCTTCTCGGAGTTGGTCCATGATGCAGTGGAAATATACATGGATGACTTTACTCCTTATGGGGCCAACTTCCAGGAAGCATTGTCCAACTTGGGAAAGGTCCTAACCAAGTGCATCGAGATGAACTTGTCCCTTAGCCCTGAGAAATGTGAATTCCTAATGACTGAAGGGACCGTGCTAGGCCATACCATTTCTTCCCAAGGATTGCAGGTGGATCCTAACAAAATTGCTCTCATCAAGAGGGTTCCACCTCCTCAAAAAGTAAGGGATGTCCAGAGTTTCTTGGATTAGCAGGATACTACCGGAGATTCATTAAGGACTTCAGCAAGTTAGCCTCACCATTGTTTGGTCTGTTGGCAAAAGATGTGGAGTTTAATTGGAATGACGATTGTCAGAAGAGTTTGAATGAATTAAAGGACAAGTTAGTGTCAGCTCCAATCCTGAGAGGTCCAAACTGGGCCCTACCTTTCCACATCCACACTGATGCCTCAAACAAAGCCATAGGTGCAGCCTTAGGACAAGTTGAGAAAAAACTTCCATATGCCATTTACTTCGTTAGCAAAAACTTGTCCAAAGCAGAGCTGAATTACACTGTAACCGAGAAGGAATTCTTAGCTGTGGTCCATGCACTGAACAAGTTCCGACATTATATTACTGGTTACCAGACTTTTGTACATACTGACCATGCTGCTATTAGATATTTGATGAATAAACCAGATGTGAATGCTCGTATTATTAGATGGTTACTTTTATTGCAGCAGTTTGATCTAACCATTGTTGATAAACCAGGGAGAAAAATGTTGTTGCTGACTTCTTGTCTAGATTGGATTTGTCTGCAGATGAAGATGGGACGGTGGATGACCAGATGCCTGATGAGAATCTGTTTGCTATCTCAGTACTCTCTCCATGGTTTGCTGATATAGCAAACTACCTTGTTTCAGCTCAGTTCCCTCCGCACCTCTCTTCAAAAGAGAAGAGCAAAATCATCAGAAAGAGTGCCTCATTTACATGGATTGGGGGCAATCTGTTCAAGCTTGGCCCCGATCAGATCTTGAGGCGTTGTGTAAGGGAAGATGAAGTATTTGACATCCTCCTCACCTGTCATGATGGGCCTTGTGGAGGACATTTTGCAGCAAAGAGGACTGCCTTCAAGATCCTGCAGGCAGGCTACTATTGGCCAACACTTCATCAAAATGTCAGAAGATATGTCAGCCAGTGTGACCAATGCCAAAGAATGGGGAAACCGACCCAAAGGGATGAGATGCCTCTCCAACCTCAAGTGACTCTTGAGCCATTTGAGAAGTGGGGCATGGACTTTGTGGGTCCAATCAATCCCTCTTCGAGGCAAAGATCCTACATCATTGTGTGCACTGACTACCTGACGAAGTGGGCAGAGACCAAAGCAATCAAAGCAGCAACAGAAGAAAAAGTGGCCGAGTTCCTAAGAGAGAACATCTTCTATAAGTTTGGCTATCCAAGAGAACTGGTCACCGATCAAGGGAGCCAGTTCACCTCCCACCTGGTTGAAGATCTCCTAGCTCATCACAAGATCAAGCATAGAACCTCCACTCCCTATCATCCTCAAGCAAATGGGCAGGTGGAGGTCACCAATAGAGCATTAGAAGGGATCTTGACTAAAGTGGTGAGCAGCAGCAGAAAGGACTGGGCAGATCACCTGGTTGAATCCACATGGGCTTACAACACCACTTGGAAGACCACCACCGGCTTCACACCTTATGAGCTGGTCTATGGGAAGAAAGCTTTGCTGTCCATTGAGTTTGAGTATAACACTTTGAGGATGGCAGCTCAGATGGACCTAGATCTCAGCCATGCACAACAAGAAAGGTTATTGCAGCTGAATGGACTAGATGAGCACCGCATGCAGGCCCTCCTTCACTCAGAAGTGGTTCAACTTCAGAGGAAGGTGTGGCATGATCAACATCTCCATGACAAGCAATTTCAGCTGGGAGATTGGGCTTTGTTGTATGATTCCAGATACAAAGATTTCAAGGGGAAGTTGAGACCCAGATGGCTGGGACCATATTCAGTGGAAAAGTGTCATGACAATGGATCCGTCCTCATTCGAACCATTGATGAGGAAGCCATTCCCATGCTTGTCAATGGGCATCGATTGAAGATCTACAGGAAGCCTCCCTCAAGACAAGAGTTCATCAAAACAATGGAGAAGGCAATATTGGTCATAGAGAAGGGTCCTGCCCCTGCTTTGGGCACACCCTGAAGCATCTAAAAATAAAAATAAAAATAAATAATAAAGATCCTTGGGTGAAAACCTCTCTGAGGCGCCCAAGGCAGGTGGTAGGGGTGAAAACCTCATTGAGGCGCCCCTGCTATCTTTCAAAAAAAAAAAAAAAAAAGAGAGAAAAAGAGATAAAGATCCTTGAGTGAAAACCTCTCTGAGGCGCTTAAGGCAGGTGGTAGGGGTGAAAACCTCATTGAGGCGCCCCTGCTATCTTTCAAAAAATAAAAAGAAAAAAAAAAACAAAAAGAAAAAAACAAAATCAATAAGTCATTATGTGAAATTTGCATGCAGATTGTAGGTGTTCTATGGAGGAGAGGAAGCCTCTCAACTCAAAGCCAGAAGTCCTTATCATGCAGCCAGGACACCTCACCAGCACCTCCTCCAAGAATGCCTATGTTCTTCAAGGTATGTGCACTTTTATTATAAACTGAGTCTCCTACAGGAAGACACAGATTTTCTACAGGAAGGTGCTATTTTCTACAGGAAGGTGCAAATTTCTACAGGAAGAGTTGCCTGTCTACAGGAAGCTCTGTACTTCTACAGGAAACTTCCTGTAGAAGCTCAGAACGAGCTAGAATGCGTTTCATGAGCAGATCTGATGACTACGGGTTGGTGTGGATGCATGCAAGCCTCTTTTGGGCCCATGCACGATGCTGATACCTTGCTCCACCATCCTCGTCACCATGCAACTAAGATCCCTGCACCAGCAAACCAGATCAATGAGTTCTCGTGGAAAAATCAGTTGTCAGAGAAAAATGAACACCGAGAGCTCATACCATGTCCATGTCGAGCATCAGAAGCTTCGGGAGCGCGATTAGCAGGTCATCTCCATTATCAAGTAGCATGCACCCAAGGAGGTGAGACTGTTACAAGGCACCCCGCGGGAATCCTGTAGCAGTCAAACCTGCAGGAGTGGATACCATTCATCGCCCAGCCATCTGCAAGCAACACGCGGGCGCATGCAACCAGAGCGTCCACTACAGCGCCAGCATCCTGTAACCACGAGCCTCTGGGACTGTGTAAGCCACATGCAGCAGGTAGATCCGTCGTCCAAAAAACTGAAAATCATGTGCAGACGCGCGCAGGTAAGTGTTCTAATCCTTCCTTCCATCAAATCGCATGAGTATTACTTTGATTTGTTTGCATGGCGGAGAAATGAATGGTTGAGCGGCTGTAAGGCCAGTTGACAGGCCACGTCGGCTAGTGAAGGGATAGTTAGATGATGGGGTGGCAGCCACGACAAAGGGAACACGCAGCACACACGTGAAGATCAATCCCGTCAACCGAGAAATGAGTTTAACCGAAAAGGGCGGCGGCAGATTTGTGGGAATGAATGCGGCAGAAAGTGAATGTGCAGGCGGATGATGGGTGACGTCACCCAACGGTCCGGCGGGGACAGCTCACCCTCCGCGCCACGAGCTGCGCCGATTCAAAATCTAATCGGCTAGATTGTGCGCGTATATCCATCCACCTCCACTTCAAAACTTGAGTAACTCTTCTGAATACCTCTGCATGTTGATACGCCAAGCTTTCGGCCGACTGAACACCAGTGAAGCGCACCTCAACCGCAGTCCAATTGCAGTCCTCCCCGAAGTTTGCACACTGCTCCTACAGGAACAGTTTCTACAGGAACGCAGTCCTACAGGACGCAGTCTTCTACAGGAACGCGGGTGTTCACGAAAAAAGGTGGCCGAGTAACGAGGTAACCCTGGACTTCTCATGCAATTGCTCATTTAAGGTGGTAGGATTGTCAGTTACTGTCAGGGTAAATGAGAAAGTAGACCAATTGCTGTCTGTGTGCCCATACTGCAATTCTACAGGATTGTTGCGTGGTTAGACTGTGTTGTAAAATTTTTGTGGGTTATACGCATTGTTCTGCACTCTGTCACCGAAACTAAACTCTCTTCCACCATCACCACCTCCGGTTAAGAAAATTGTGCATCATGCCGGGTGGATTTATCAGGCGAGAACCCACAGATTCCACCAAATTAAGGAGAAATCCAGCAGTGGTAGATCTCTTTACCAGGGCACAATGGATGCCTTTTTGTGATAAGCTACAGGGCTACGATGATGAAGTAGCCGAGGAATTCTTGCAGGCATTGAAGCCTAAATCCCAGACACTGGCCACTGTAATCTTCAGAGGTCTCAACCTCCAACTCACCCCAGAGCATATAAGTCGAATCACAGAACTGCCCATGGGTCTACCGTGGGATAAAGAAGAGCGGAAGCAGAGCCAGCAAGCAAAGAAGGAGTTCTTCCCACCTGAGGAAGAATTCTCTGAGGATAAAAACGGGGGGAGGAGGACCAGCCTGTCACCACCATGGAACGAAGTTAGTTTGCACATTATGAAATATATTACTTGTGAAGGCCGATTCAGTATCGTGTATGCATATCACTTCCGGCTCCTCACTGAGTTAAGGCACGGAATTGACCTTCCTGTAGAGCAAAAACTAAGCGTCCCTTATTATCTCCTGCAGTCCCTAATGGAGTGTGCTACAAAGCTAAGACAGGGCATCCCTGATCAGATAGCCCATCATGGGTTAATAAAATTGCTTGTGGAGGATGCACTGCACTCATATAAAGTTCCCCTCTCCTGGGAGTCATTTAGGAATCTAACACGAGATGGGGACATTAAAATGTTGATCGAAGATAGTGGCTCCTCCAGCACTGAAGACAAGAAAGCGGTGGCTGAGGAAAAGGAGGCTGAAGAAAAAGCTAACTCCCCCATCCCGTCAGCAAGAGAAATAAGGTCAAAAAGCAGAAGAGACAAAGTTGGGGCAGGCCATGTCAGCCCAATTACCTCTTCAGCACTCACAAGCAAACAAAAGGATCAAACCCCTGCAGCAAAGCATGTTAAAGTAAAGACACCTACCACTACAGGAAAGAAGAAGCGAGCTTCTACAGGAAGCCCAAAAGCAAAGACCAAGGCTTCTACAGGAAGCTCGATAACAGCTTCTACAGGAAGCACAAGAGTGCAAAAACAGGCTTCTACAGGAAGCCATGCAAAACCAAAATCTGAGAAGCAGAAGGTGGATGTTTTAGCCTGAGAGGCAGCGGCTGTATTAGCTGGCCTCAGTACGCCACCTAAGATAAAAGGAAAGAGGAAGAGGGACCCCCCTCTCTACTTCAAAGCACGGAGAAGTGTTCGGATAAAAACAGGGAAGCCACAGCAGCAGTCCAGCAACCCAATTGTCATTAAGGACGCCCCTGCTTCTCCCAAAGAAAAATCCCCCCTCAAAGGTCACAGTTACCTACGAAAAGGGAAGCCCGAAGAAGAGCACATGGCAAGACCGAGTGGACCTGTTGGACGAGAAAACCAGGCTACAGGAAGCTGAAAACGTCCTACAGGATACCTTGGCTCGACTACAGGAAACCAAACAAAGAGAAGAAGGAGGACCCTCATCACCAAGGGCGGATGAGGCAAAACTACCTGAAGAAACAACAAGAGAACATATACCCGAACCTTGCCCTTCGCCCAATTTGAATTCATATTATACCTTCTTGGAGGCGAGCAAGATCATCCCACAAAAATTTACTGTACCCCTATTCTTTGAATTAGAGAAAGAAAGAGTTCGCTCCCATACATGGATGCAAATTTCCAAATCAAAGGGGGTGGGGGACATAGGCCCTCTACAAGATCAGCTCAGGGAGGTCAGGAGCGAGTTCACCATGGCCAAACATGTGGCTAGTTGCCAGCAGGCACTTCTACAGGAAGAAAACCAGAAGTTAAGGTTGCAGCTACAAGAACTCAAGGCAGGGGCAGAAACATCCTCCAAGGGCATCACAAATGAACAAGAAGGCAAGAAGGAGCTGACCACCAATCTTGAAGGGCCAAAGACACTTCTACAGGAAGAAGAACAACAGATAAGAATTGAAGTGCAAGCCTTAAAGGAACAACTGCAACAAAAGGAAACACAATTGGCTTGCATGGCCAGTTGGGCCATGGAGGCCCTGCAGTGCAGACATCCTGTAAAGTCTTATGGGTTGTACTTAAAGGATCAGTGGCTGCAGTTCCAGATAAACACACTAGCAGAAAGAGGTATTGAGCAAATCCATAACCCACAACAATTTGCTGAAATATGCAATACTAGCTCAGCAGAGGACAAAGCCAAGCTAGCAGAATTCTACATCCACAATCTAGTTTTGCCCAATGAAGTCTCTTGGGATCACAATATCGCCTTGGGCGATCTGCAGTTGATGGCTTTTGCTTCATGGCTGAATCATGAGGATCAGAGAGCCACTGAAGAAAAATCGGTCATGAGCCGAGAAGTGAGTGAGCCACTATACATTCGGACAGAACCAGAGGATCCGGTTGCCCTCATCTCAACTCGCCAACAGTTATCCAATGATCCCACAGCTTCCTTGAAATTTATGGACCAGCAAGCCCAAGCAATAGCCCACTTTGAAGACATGGACAGATTATTGGGAGAAACTGCTGCCCAGGCTTGTGCACGTAGGTGGCATGCCTTGGCACATAGTTTGAAGATCCGGGAATACCATACCCCGACCAGAATGAGGGAAGCATTGGCAAGAGTGGACCTTTACAAGAAATCCGTGCAAAGACTTCAGGCCAGCTAGATTGGCCTTAAACTCAGCCCTCCATTGCTGCTAGGATTGGTTGAAGGAAGTACAGGAAAGGATGACCAGGCACAATGGGAAAAAGTGGAAAACACAGCAGGGTTTATATCGACCAAGAAGACATCACCACAGAAGCTTGGGATGTAAGGGGAGCAGTGAAAGCCATGAAGGATGAGGATCTTGACTAAGTTGCTCAAGGATGAGCAAATGGTTCAGCTGGGGGGTGATGATGAGACCCGATTTTGGTACAATTTGGGCTCATTTTGGCCTATTCTACTTGCTCAAACCATTCATTTTTTATTGCTTATGCATGCATTTCTTAGTTTATTCATGTTGTTTGTAGGAAGAAGGGTAGGCACTCTATCTACGTGACTAATGCATTATGATTCTAGGTTTTGGCATTAAAAGGGAGCAAAAGACAACGAGAAAGGAGACAAGGAGATAATGAGGTGGCACTACTGGTTTTGAGGAGAGGATGTCCACGGTCTTAGGGACATTCCTCGTGATTCCCACCAAGAACTCCGAGCTCCAATCCATCTCTCCTCTGAGCTTAGAAGCAGCCAGCTGTTCTACAGGAACAACAGTCATAAACTGCTCTACAGGAACAACAGTTATGACCGTCCTACAGGATCTGCAGTTAAACTCTAGTTGGACAGCCGAGCTCCTAAAATCAAGGACACTTGTTGGATCATCGTTTTTGTATAAGTATAGAGGCCTTAGCCTTGGATAGGTTGTTGAAACTCTCGTATTGCTATTGTAATTTTGGAGCACAGCTCAGTTTTTGTTCCTTTTTGTAAGCCAATTTGGCATGATATCAGATTATGAATAAAGAAGGCAGATTCTGATCTAGTTCTGAGTTTTCTTAAGGAGACTATAGCTCTCAGGTTAGGGCCCAACCTGAGAGCCATAGATCCCCTCTGCTGTAGTGTTGTTTCCATTTCATTTCAGCACTTTGAGCTTTTCATTTGCACATGCAATTCGAATTACAGGTTGTTAAGTTGGTCTTTTTCATGAGTTAGATAGGAGTTGCTTATGGTGAATTTGTTTCCACTTGCTTAGTGTAGCAGAGGATAGATATAATCGATTGGAGCTCCAACAAAAAGGTTGTTAAGGCTCACTGCCATCTCATCTGGGATTGGAGTGAAGTCCATGACTAACCACCAAAAATACACATTTCTTTATTTCATGATTGCTGCAAACACAGTCACGTTATGTTAGATGCTTCCACATGATTCACACCTGCACCACACTCCTTTACCACAGCTTCATGCACATTCTCCTTCGCGTTTTGGATTGCTGTTCATTGAATTTACAAGCACAGGTAGTTTAGGTTGATGCATTTTCGGTTTGGTGACAGTCATAAGCATTTGTTTCACTTACACTGCTTTCTCTCGTTCCATCACTTCGTCCTCCATCTTGATCACGCATGCAAACACATCTTTGACCCCTGCTCCGCTCTGTTATCTCCCAAAGTCTTTCACTCCTCACGTAGCTTCATCCTCTAGCCTTTTCGTTGACATAGCCCTCTATCTTCCAACCCACTCCCTACACTCACTCCCCATCCTATTCCTTCACTTCTAAAGCCATCACCAGCCTTATTCCTACCTTACACATCTCCCCCTGCCATTCCATTACTCCTCCATCACTTCAAACACTCATGGTAGGTCATCCTGTAGCCATTTGTAGACATCCTGTAGAAACCAGAGTATCCTGTAGGATCCCCTGCAGACATCCTGTAGGAGGCCACTCTCTCGGTTGCTGAGCATCTGAATGCGAGGAACCTCTGTGGATGGATGCTAAGGATCCCTAGGGACCTCTCCTAGCCTCCCCAACTTGTCCCACGCTTTCCCTCCTTCTCCATCCCATCTGCACAACCAAACCCTAGTTAGCACAAGATCACAATCATTCCACACACTTAAAGGAAAAATACAAAAACATAACTTTCATGATGCAACTAGTTTAGATCCATGCATTTTCACTTATTAGAGGTAATGACAGCATTGGTAGAAGTTGCATTTACATTCTTTGCATTGTAGAGGTTAGACTAGTCAAATTAGGGTTTCCTAGGTTTACATGCTTTGATTTGCTTTCAGTTCATTTTTGTCAAGTAAAGTAGCTTTCCTTTGAGATTAGCTTTCGTCCATCAATTAGCAAGCTTCTTCTGAGAGCCTATAGAAGTTGGCTTGAGCCCTAGCGGACTTGTGCCAGCTGACCAAGTGACAGCTGTGACAAGAGCTAGTACTTGTGCATATAGCACCGTCACTTCCAAGTTTGTACGAACTACCGGGTTGATAAAATGAGAGACAGGAAGCCCCAGGAGTTGTAGCATTATTGCTACAATACTGGAGCTCACCACCTACAATCCCGTGTTTCATAAAAACACTAAGCACATAGACACTCAATTTCATTTTGTCAGGGAGAAGGTGCAGTCCAAAGAGATTTGTGTTGAATATTATAATTCTTGTGATAATATGGCTGATATATTTACTAAGCCTCTGGGAAGACTGAAGTTTGATTTGCTAGGGACGTTAGGTGTGTTTAAGAACCCTTTCTCCATTAAGGGGGAGTGTTAGAATTAATGGAGATTAGGTAATTATTGTTACGTAGTTGTGATTGTGCTTTTCTTGGACATTAAATTCCTATCATTAAGGGATTTGATTTACTATCCCTAACTAAGTGTATCTATTTATTATGGGAGTTTAATGTGAAGCCTATGCGGCGTATTTGCTTGTAGGAGCTCCTGGTGATCTGTACCTATGAGATCCTCTAGTGTTGTTTTCCAATTCCTGTCTTCCATATGCAACTGTTGATAGACTCAGCCTCCATGGCTATGACAAGATTCTTCTTTCGTGCCCAATCTTACCTTCCTTTCTTCCCAGGGAAGTTTTTGTTTATATTAGAGGGATTCTGTAAGGATCCATGCTCTCTGGATTATATAGTAGAAGGTTCTTGATTGTTCTCACTATTCTTTCCTTGTTCGAATTGTGCAACCATTTTTGGCCCAACAAAATTTATGGCAACTGTCCTTTCGACGTTCCTAAACATTTGACCTCTCAGATCCTTGGATTTTGATGATATAGAATTAGTTAAGCCATGTCTACTGGGTGAGTTTCTAGATCAAGCCCTCTCTAACTTTCATTCATGATCAACTTCTATATTGTTAGATCACTCTCTTTTCTCCCTATCTGCAATATCTCAATAGTTCTAGCTCTTCAACCTTACTTGACTCCACAAGACTTCAACTTGGCTATCAATGACGACAAAAGCACACAACAAAATACAAAATTCGTGATGGTAAGAAACCCTAGAATCATAAATTTGAATATACAATCTAACCCTCATATTCTTCATTTGGGCTGTCTTCAAAAATGGTGATCGATATTTCTTCTTACTTCGTTGCCTCTCCACTGCAGTGTATAGTGCTAACCGAGAATTTCCCACACCTCACATGGCCCTCACCTAGGTTTTGTTAGCTACTCTTTCAAGTCATTTAGGGAATGTGTGCTTCAACTCCCTCTGTAGAGCTATGATATCACCTCATTATTTGAAGCTATAGCTTCCTGAATTTTCCCCTTTTCTCAACCACTAATTACTAGCACATTGTCTTTGAAATCTACGTTTCACTAAGCTTTCTTATTTACTACTTTTGCTCTGATATCATAGAGAATTGAGAGAAATAGTGGTGTTTAAAAACATCATTGCTTAATCCCAAAGCACTGAAACTACTTACCATGGAACTTTGAACCTTTGAATAAATTATCTTAAATACAGTTAATACCATGAGTGACATATAAGTCGAGCCAAAAAACTACCAGTAACTAGAAAACTACTAGTAAGTTAAACTAGTTAAATTTACCTAAACCAAACTAACATCACCACTCTCATAGCCATTGTATACTCTTGCATCATTTTTATCTTTATCTAATCCATAAAGGTGACATTTCTAATTCAAGAAATAGATCAAATAATCCTTTTGAATGTAGGAAAATGCCGAGTTTGAGGATCACCGGAAGCAATTAAGAGGGACAAGGTTTGGCAAACAGATAATGCAGGTTAGTGTTGGGATTGACCAGCCGACTAAGGTCTGACATGTGATGTAGTCTAGGATAGAATAAATACATTTAATGCCATGAGTGACATATAAGTCGAGCCAGAAAACTACCAGTAACTAGAAAACTACTAGTAAGTTAAACTAGTTAACTTTACCTAAACCAGACTAACATCACCACTCTCATAGCCATGGTTTACTCTTGCATCATTTTTATCTTTCTCTAATCCATAGGGTGATGTTGCTAGTTCAAGAGATATATCAAATAATCCTTTTGAATGTAGGAAAATGCCGAGTTTGAGGATCGCCGGAAGTGATTAAGAGGGACAAGGTTTGGAAAACAGATAATGCAGGTCAGTGTTGGGATTGACTAGTCGACTAAGGTCTGACACATGATGTAGTCTAGGATAGAATAAAAACTAATTTGAAATGGCAATGTGTTGATATTCAATTGGTTATGGATAAATGGAATTTGGAAAATAAGATTTTTTTTTTTGGTAAATTAGCAGTGTTATAAATTAATAGTTGATAAATGTTGATAAACATTAATCTATCATAAGTATTAAAACACTTATTTTATTAAGTTGTTAAAAAAACGAAAACAGACACAAATAATTAACTAAATTATAACTTTATTTAAAATAATAATAATTATTATTAACCATAAAAAATTAATATATAATTACATATATATATATATAGAGAGAGAGATTTAAAAAAAATGCAACAAGATTCTAAACTATGTAGATTCATCTCCACTTTATCATGGAGATTTTTAATTTTTAAATAGGTTATGTTACAATACAGTGGGTCAATACCATGGCTAATCAATATCACATGCCAAAAAATCATGACTCATTTATATGGCATTTGTTGAGATGACATTTTTTTATTAATAAATTTAACTAAAAAGACAAAAAAAAACATAACTACTTTGAAAATAAATCTCATCTGTTAATGAATTTTAGAATATTATATGGAGGTTAAATTCCTATCACCCAACACATATTTCATATCACTATTTTTTTGATAAAATTATCCTAATGAGCTATGTAACAGAAATTTATATAATATTCACTACTTGTGTCATAAAATTATCATAATAAACTATATAAAAAAAATTTATATAAATTTATAGAAAACAATATTTCAACTATTCATATCTTCATAAATACTAATAAGCTATTATTAATTATTATTACTCATATATCCTGTTGTTATTGGTTTGACCCATAGGGATTTCAACCTTGAATTTCATCATTTACATAAAACTTCATAACACAACTAGTGCCAATTGAACTACCTTCTATGAGTTTATTATTCATTTTTTAACCAATTAGTAATATTTGTAATTTCTAATAAGTATTATGGTTAATAATAATAATTCTTAACTATTAATAATACTAATTATTATTAAGAAAATTATAAATTAATAAACTATTATTAAATAAGTAAACAACTAATTAATTAATTTTATTTTATTATTAGAATAATTAAAATAACCGAGGGGTTGATTTTTAACCCTATTATTTTATTATTTAATAATTAAAATAACCAAGGGGGTTGATTTTTCACCCTATTGATTAACTAGGAATCCTATATTTTTGCGGATTTGGACAAAACAACTAATAATCAAGTAAATGCATAGTATGACCTTCTACAAGGTCTATCCCTAAAAACTAGAGGATATTCAAGATCTGCTCATTCTTGGGGACTCCACTATTATTAATCATTATTTGATCCACAATATGGGCCCAACTCGAGGTCGTGATTGGGACTTCGGATGAGGTCGAGGATTTATCTGAATCATATTGTCAAAAAAAAGAAAAAAAGGGGTCGACCGCTTGATTTCCAACTGAAAGTGGGGCCCAATCGGCTGGTCAACTTCTTAGCATGCTTGGCGTGAAAATTGGTAGGATAATCCCAACCCCTAACTAGTAGTTATTCGGGCCAGGGAAACTTGGTAGCCACTAGGCCCTGCTTGAGGTCGGGCTCAGGACTTTGGACAAGGTCAGGGGCTGGTCTGAATTATATTCACAGACAAAATAAAAAGGTGGTCGACCGCTTGACCCTCGACTAGAAGTGGGGCCGAATCAATTGGTTGACTTCTTGGTATGCTTAGCGTGAAAATTGGTGGGACAACCTTGATCCTTGACTAGATGTTAGTTGGGCCAAGGAGACTTGTTAGCCACTAGGAAGAGGGCATGGTCTTATAGACTCCCACAGAGCTTGAAGGAAGTGCCTTCTCCATTATAATATTTGGGATTACATAGTGATTTTGGCTAACACAAGGGATTAACTCTACATAGGTTGGATAGGCCTATGCATAGAGAAGGGAGAAAATGAGGAGATCATTCCTCATAAAAAAGGCAAAAGTCCATTGCGCCATCGTACTAGCCCATAGCGGAAGAATAAAAGAATGGCCCACCTTCACAAATTTGTGAAATCCTAGGAAAATTAAGCAGGCCCCTGGTGGGTTTGCGTCAAGTGGTATCAAAGTTATCTTGTCTAGTTCCCTCGAGTGCTAATTAACTTAAACTGTATATTGTTATTTTTAAGTTTCCATAGGTTGCGAAAATATCGTAATAGAAACATCATATGGGACATTTGTCCCAACAACCTAAAACTAACTCACAACTTAGCTATACACTTGTCATTATTTACAAAGGCCCAAATGGAAAAAAAACACCCAACTAATGCAAATATCCTAACAACCTAATGATCCAAATTATTTCTAGAATCAATATGCATGCTTCTACATCAAAATCCTCCAAATGCCTTATTTATGCACACTAAAAGTGAGGAAAAACAAATTTCTCTTCATAATTTACATGACCCCTTTTGAGTTCTAAGAAAAATGGCATGTCTAGGGTTGATGCTCCTGTATCAGTGAATGTTAATCATCATCATCATTTCCATCATCATTATATTTTATCGTAGGAAATTTACACCACTTTATAGTTGACAAGATTTTTTTTATCAATTCATAATAAAGAGTTTTACTTTAAATATGTCCAAAATTTATATCATGATAAAAGTAAATATAACATTAAGAGACTATCAAATAAAAAGTTGCATCAATTTAGAGAATCTTGCTGAAATATATGATCTATCAACCTCCTTGTGCTCTCATCTCCATCATGAGTGCCTTGCACAATATGTGTAATTGCATATATACAGAAGATTATGTACTTTAAAATTAAATTTTAATGTTTTAAAATTAAATGAGAATGTAATCATCAAAACAAAAATATAAAAAGTTTCAAATTCCATGCAATACCTCATGGTGTTCCCCCTCCATTGTTCCCTTGGTGTTCATCATGCATTGTGCCCTCCTGAATGCCCTGTACAATACATGTACATGTACATATTAAAAGTTTAAAATTCCACATGAAAATGCATAAACTCACAATATTAAAAAAATTGTTACATGATTTTTTCAAATTGTTTAGATGTTTTTATTTTCATTGTAGACTCCATTCTAAAGTCCCTCGAGAATGGAAATAGTCTCCATAAACCTAAAATTCCAAAATTTTGAAAATTATAAGATAAATCTATCTCATTTTTTAATGAAACTGACAATTCAATTTATAACAAAACATAAGTGAAATATTCAATACTTGTGGCACATCTCCTAATAGGGAGGAAGATGGTGGCACTATGTCCAAAACATTAGTTAGAATGAAAATCTATTGACATTTAAATATACATAATTATTTCTTTTAAAAATGTGTCCTCATCACAATACACTGATATAATAAAAATAGAATAATAACTGTATCAACATGAACTCTTAAAAAAAAACTAACATCTTTCAAAATATATTCATTGTTACTGAACCTGGGACCTTGAAATTATTAAAATTTTCGTTCAACAAATGAGTTAATTGCAAATGGTGAACATATGATACATTTGTGTTAGATTATATCTGAAAAAAATAACAAAATGTATGTGAACAACCATTAACACATACATTACAAATTACATTAAAATATCCACCTTAACTATGAAAACATACCGATCCCACACCCTCTTCTTCATGAAAAATTAGGTCTTGCCAACCATTACGACAATCCTTTGCATATGCTTTAAGCACCTCAATATTCATATTATCTATCTCTTCATCTGTTTTATATACAAATTTAGTGCGTGCATTAGCTTGTGCTCTTTGCCAATTTATACCAACATCAATTCCAATCAATGCACTCTATATGTTATCTATAATGACATCCCTTCCTTCTTGAACAATTTGAGAAGTGACATACATTACCAGATGAAGATGTTGACGTATCAAAGGTGGCTGAGGGTGAGGAAATTCAATATCACGTAATGCACCCTTACGATCATATAACCGACCTCTTCTAGTACCATAATATTCAGATCGAAGGTCATTATAAACGGGTTCCATACCCAAAAATAATTCTGCATAAAACAATTTTGCAAAATAAATTGGAACTTTGTCATTCCATGGCAGCGCTCCATAGGCTGCAAGGAACCTATCATACAAATGGCTGGCTATATCAGGGTGCTTGAAATATTTCACTTTGAGCATCTTTTTTCCAGCCCCCCTTTGAAATTAAACATAGATTTTGCATTTTATTTTGTAACCCTCATACTAACTTCGGCCCATTTATCGGGACCCATTAGTGCTTCCTTTCTACATCTCATCATATCTATAAAGAAATATGTGGTTGTCCTAAGCTTCTCATAAATATAAAGAAATGAGCTTAGAGAGTGCACAACTATTTCTAAGCTTTTTCTACTCTCTCCAAGGAGCTCCAAACTCCCAAGATCTTTCCTCAATTCAGAATAATGACTTTTGCACTTTTGTAATGTGCATTGTTGGAGGTTTGTCTCCCAAGGAAGCTCATCCAAAATATCAGATCGATAAGTGGTAGTTGGTGTCTGGCCTTTTTCTTGAACTGTCTGGCTTTGCTTACGTTTATTTGGACCAACATTTTCATTCTCTGGATCAATATATAAAATTACATAAATATAAAAGCATGTGAAAAAATGTATTCATACATGTCTGCAAGATAGACATGTACACGGATATGTACATGCAATTCATTTACATGTACAAATTTGTTTCAACATATATATATATATATATATATATATATATATATATATATATACAATTTACCAAAATGATGTTGACCACCTTGAGATTGATGACCATCCGGAGAATGTTGAGCACCATCACGTGACAACATAGTGAGTGAAGCATCTAAAAAAATAGAAAATCAATTCAATATATATATGTGTGTGTGTGTACACACACATATGATTCTATTTATTTATCATTTAAGTAAATGCACACACACACACACACACACACATATATATATACACGATGTGAACACTACAAGAAAAAAGGTCATTGGTGAGGGGCGAAAAATGTCACCATAAGCTCATTGGTGATGGTCAAAAGAACCTTCGTCACCAAAAACTGAACATCACCAAAAGTGGCATCGCCAAAAGTACAGGTGTTATAGTAACATTCAAATTCTGTCAAAAATAATGATTTATAATGACAAATATCGACCGCCACCATTTCATATGAGCAATGGTGACGGATCATAGCCTTCGTCACCAAAAACTAAATGTCACCAAAGGTGGCGTCACCAAAAGTATAGGTGTTGTAGTGACATTCAAAGTCCATCACCAATAATGATTTATAATGATGGATAACGATCGTCACCATTTCATATGAGAAATTGTGACACACCATAGTCTCCGTCACAAAAAAATGAACGTCACCAAAGGTGGCATCGCTAAAAGTATAGGTCTTATGGTGACATTCAAGGTCCATCATGAATATTGATTATAATGACGGATAGTGACTGTTACCATTTCATATGAACAACAACAATTTATTGTGATGGATCTTTCATGGCCGTCACTATTGGCGCATATATATGTTGACGTTCGTTGACCGTCACCAAAAGCCGCATTGCCAAAAGTATAGGAGTTGTGGTGACATTCAAGGTCTGTCATGAATAATGACTATAATGATGGACAACGACCGTCACCATTTCATATCAGCAACAATGATTTATGGTTATGGACCTTTGAGGGTAGTCACTATTGATGTGTATATATGGTGGCGTTCGCTGACCGTCACCATTTAATATTTTGGTGAGGGTCGAAAAATGTCACCAAAGCTCATTGGTGATGGTCAAAAGAGCCACTGTCACCAAAAATTGATTGTCGCCATTCCATATGGATGTCGGGGCACGATGGAATCGAACCACCAACCTCCTGCTTATAAAGCAGGTTCTCTTCCATTGAGCTAGCACCCTTTAAAGAATTAGACTTTTAAAAATTAGACCTTGAAACTTCATAAATTGTAAATTCTACAACTTTCAATAAAATAAAGTCTCGGTAATATTTTACTAAACAAGCAAAGCAACATCAAAGCTGCAAGTCCCTACCTAATGGTTATGGACGTTATGAAAAGTGGGTAGAAGGAAAAATAGTTATGCATAAGAGAATCAATATGTTTAGTTGAATACTCAATTAGAAGTGAAACTTTGAAGACATTTATAATCTATAAATTACCTATAACTGGAAAATGCACCAAATATTGCAAAGTAAATGTCATAAGTGGATAGCATATGGAAGAAGAACATTGATGAAGACATATGAAATATGTTATAGGTTGAGTGAAAGAAAAATCTCAATGTTGTTGTTGTTTGGTGTTTAGATATCTGATTGATATCTAAACTTCTGTGCAAATGTAACACGGATCTGCAGATATATATATATACATCCTATTTACATAAACCAACATGCAATTTGGAATTTCACAAGTCTGCACTCAAAACATGACAAAAACCAGCAAATAAAAGTAATTGACTTAGACAGAAAGCAACAACTTCACCTTCATTCTTGAGCTACTTCTGTTTATTTGAATTTGACTTGTGACATTCTTTATCTGACAAGGAATCAAAATCATCACTAGTATTAAATTCATCCAACATGGACTTTGGATATCCCACTGACATATGCATTTTTTATTCCATGCCTAAAAACCATGGAGTTTTATGTCAATAGTAGAATAAGATGTGTGCCTGCTACTCAAGGAAAAATTCCGTATTAACCAAAATATAATCACAACTTAGCAAAGAAGTCTAAAATATGTTCTTAATTAATAAACTTTGTATTTGGAAATATTGTTTCCTTAGATTTAAACAAGACTATGTTGTACAACACTTCTGTCTATTTATCCAGGCAATTATATCATAGCATATGTCACACGGTAGCAATCTACAAAACCTAAAGTAAAAAGACAAATTTTCTCAAGAAAATAGATTTAGAAAAGAGCTTTGAAAACTATAAGTTTGTCATCAAAGCTTTAATTAATTTAACAACAAACTAGTTGGAGTTTGAAAATCAAAATCATTCATAGGAAACGAATACGATAATGGCCAAAGTTGCTATTCATACAAATAAAGCTAGAGTTGCTATTTCCATTGCAGATAACTGAAATTTAGGCAGTGGTCTAATAGTTAGAGCTTATTTGCCAGGAAGACTCATAATACCATCAATTTTTTTCCATGGTCTGTTGTGTCTCTAGATCCAGATCAGATAGCTTGGAATTCTCAAGTTCTACCTTTCAAGTACTGATTTCTAGCTCACCCTTTAAAACACAATTCTACCACTCCATTTTATTTTCTTTTGTCAAGAGAATTAGCAAGACCTTCCCATCATCTGTTTTACATCATCAGTAACCATCCATCAATGATATAAAGAATAATAGATACACAACAAAGGCCAAATATGTGCTTGTTGTATACTTATGTTCTAGGACTCATCTGATTTTACTGGTGCAAAGAGCTCACCCTGAAAAAATAACATCCACGTGCAATTTACAAAACGTTTTTAAATCAAGCTCCAGGTAAACCAATCAAAATATGAACATCCTTTTAATTAATAAAATCTCTGACTTAAAATAAAAGTGGCCTAGAATTGAATGTTATATCAACCATGTCAAGTAATTAACATCGGGTGAGAAATAAAATCCATGCATATTGGATTAGTGAAATAATTGATCTGGTAAAGCTAAAAAACAAATGACTTATAGCTAAGAAACACAAATAAATTACTTAGAACTAAGACTTGAGGTTGCCCTTTCAACCTTGTTGTTAAACAACTCTTCTTTATGTCACTTACCATTAAAAAAAAATTGATACCAGGTGGAAGTGGTATTGTAACATTAACCTCTGATAGTCTGTTTCCATGACTACTTCTCAAGGTCCACTCCATTACGAACATTTGGGGCTAGATAAGATACATGCAAAAACCATCAACATGAAAATGAAATGTACATCCTTGTAAAAAAATGGGAGGAAAAAAATATCCACAAATTGAAAGATACTGTAGGGTACCTCATTCCTGCGACATGATTATCTTGTCATGAACAATAAAAATATAAATAATCAGAAACGTAACTTTTTCCACATTTTGACAATGAAATATTGTGCATATTCTATGAACAATTGATGAAAAAATTCAACTAAAGCTTGTTAGCCTCAGGATTATATTAAAACATAAAGGAACCGCTCCAACACATATATAATCCTAAACATAAACATCTATACATATAAGTATTTATTGAGGACATTGTATTTTGTGAAAATATGGAATTCAAATCTTTGAATAACACAATTTATGGTATCACTGCCTTATGAAGTCCATTCATTTGAGTATTTATGAAGTCCATTCATGAATTTCTTCAAAGTTGAAAGTTCAAAAAAATAACATGTAGCTTAAAAAATCTCAGATTTGAAAAGGAGATAACCCAAATATGTAGAGTATATATCTCAAATTTATATATCCTAATTTCCAGACACTGAAATGACACTTTTTAGCATACTATTGTGAATTCAGCCCAAAATGCTAGAAAAAAATATTGATGCTTATTTTTCTAATATAGAAGTTTTATACATGCATTTACTTAAACAATTAGCTTGCAATCTCAAACATATCTAAGGATTCACACAATACGTTGCATCTTTAGTGTTGGTGTGTGAACTTGAGACAACAAAGTCCAACATTTAACAGTTCACCTACAATATGCACTAGCCGAATAGGTGAATAATAATATTGTAGGTATGTGTTATGTCTATTGCATGCAAATAAGAATATGGTTGGAACAGTCATGTCCAACCCTTCCAAGTTTGCCTATAATTTTCACTGGTCTAATAGGTGAGCAATAGAGCTGTAGGTGTGCATTTTGTATCACTTAACTAAATCCAACACCTTCAGCATAGAAATCTCAAAGAGTATGTCCAGAACTGGTAGGTAAGTTGCAAAATGAAAGAGTTGGCTTGATTGTTTCTGGAGAAGACTAGATTCTTACATTGTTCAATGTAAATTCATGACACTTTTCCAAGCTTAGATGGAACAAAAAGGAACCAAGCTAGAAGGTTATTTAAAGAATCCTTACTTAGCATGGTAAAATGTTAGCCCTTTTTTGTCAAAAAGCATAAATGTAAAATTTTTAAGAAATTCAATGAAGAGACTATAGAAATGTTCTTATAAAACCACTAACGTAAACAATGCTAAGAAATATTTCTTTGTAAAAGAGATATTCATGGTCAGATTAACAAGAAAGTGACCTTTTATCATAGTTAATGCACTAGTGCTGCTGTTACAATATTTGGCCCAAAAAAAAAAACCATTTTCAATTTAGTAGGAGCATGCTGAGCAAATAATCTCACAATAATACCCATCATTGAACATTCTGACCCACTAAATCACTTTTACATCCTTTTGAAGTCCTTCAACAAAGTACTTAAAAGTTGTGAACAATGTCATAACAATACTTCTAGCTATAGAACAAGCATTTCAAGCTTGTCTCTATTTTACGAGATGGATATTTGTCCTTCAAACAGAGTTATGTGGCACACAGCCACTCCTTAAGAAAAAATGTGGATGCATGTTGAATTCTCTTAGCAACAATATGCTCTTAGTATGGTATACGATTCTCATACAAGTGCAAGATTTAAGGGTGCCAAAGACTTTAGATTTTAACTATGATATGGTGCACGTTTGGCTTCAAGACAACATATCCTTTAGGAATTTCATGTTGGAAAACCTCCAAATCTGTTTCTAGGAAAACTCAAGAAAAATAGAATTTTTTTTGTATAATGGTTGTGATTCATATGGATGCACATTAATATATATGTTCTTTTTCCTAAATTTGAATAATTTATGTATTTTTGGTGACCTTTTAGCATAGTTAATGCACTAGTGTTGTTGTTACAATATTTGGCCCAAACAATAAACAAAAAAAACCCATTTTCAATTTAGTAGGAGCATGCTGAGCAAATAATCTCACAATAATATCCATCATTGAACATTCTGACCCACTAAATCACTTTTACATTAGTTTGAAGTCCCTCAACAAAGTACTGAAAAGTTGTGAACAATGTCATAACAATACTTCTGGCTATAGAACAAGAATTCAAGCTTTCCTCTGTTTTATGATATGGATATTTGTCTTTCAAACAGGGTTATGTGGCACAGAACCACCTTCACCCTTAAGAAAAAATGTGGTTATAAATGCATGTTGAACTCTCTTATCACAAATATTCTCTTAGTATGGTATATGATCCTCATACTAGTGCCAATTTTAAGAGTGCCAAAGACTTTAGATTTTAACTATGATATGGTGCACGCTTGGATTCAAGACAACATATTCTTTAGGAATTTCATGTTGGGAAACCTCCAAATCTGTTTCCAGGAAAACTCAAGTTAAATGGAAATTTTTTGTATAATGGTTGTGATTCATATGGATGCATATATATATATATATATATATATCCTAAATTTGAATAATTTATGTATTTTTTGGTCAATGGGTTCTTTTATTTAGTTTTTGTCCAGTTCCGATTTGATTTGACAACAGAAAGAACTCATGAAATTGAGAGGATAAATTAATATCCTCCCCAACCAAGTTCAATTGCTGCTTGTGATGTGATTGTTGTTTGTGAGACAATTGTTGATCTGTACAAAAAATGTATATATTCTTGGAATATGATCTAACTATGAATATGGAAGTGTTCAACTATCTTTTTGAGGACATTGTATTTATGAAAATCTGGAAGTCAAATCTTTGAAATAACACAATTTATGGCAGTGGTAAGCTGGAAGTCAAATATGAAATAACATAATTTTGGATAGTTGAGAACTTCATATGTGTGTGTAAGAACTGAAATCCATGAACACAGTCACAACTCATCATATAATGCTCTAAGTTCTCCAAAACCCTAGATAGAGAAAACCAATAGAAACCTTAGCTCCACCAAAGATATTTCAAAAAGATATTCAAAAATATTGATTGTTGGAGTATCTTTGGTGGAGCTAGGGTTTCTCTTGGTTTTCCCTATCTAGGCTTTTTGAAAGCATGGAGAATTATATGATAGGTTGTGATTGTGTTCATGGGTTTCATTTCTTCTTTATATATATGAAGTTTTCAAGTGAATGCTCCAAGAAACACTAGCACCTTAAGACAAAAACACATAAAGTACAAAGAAGATTGAACGAGAGAGAGAGAGAGAGAGAGAATTTATCACTACTCTTACATCTCTAACCCAAGTATGAAAAGGAATATGCACAAGTGCATGATCCACTATAATAACAACTCACTCCTTCCTCTATTTATATGAGAGGTAAATGGGATTTACAATAACAAGCGGACCTCCTTCCTCTATTTATATGAGAGGTAAAGGGGTTTTCAATAAGAAGTGGACCTAGTCCACTAGAAGCAAACTTGCAAGACACAAGTAGGTCCACGCATGTGAGGCACTCTATTCTAAGTGACATGTGTGAGGCTCAAAGGTGACAATGGTTAAAAAGTAAGGCCTCCATGGCATGAGCACTACTCCCCAAGGTCCAATAATCCTCCAAAGGTCCAAATCTCTAATGCATCTCCATGTTCATGTGTCTCCTTAAGGAAAATGCATATCCAGGATCATGTGTCGCCTTAAGGACTCCCACACCTACATATCCACTCCCTCAACCCAAGATTTCACGTGTCAAGTGTAAACCTCCATGTAAGAAACCAAGCAACCTCGTGCTATCTAGGGCACAATAACCTCCTCTGAAATACCCAACTCTACTCCAAGCACATAAACTCCCTTCATGCATCAACAACATTAAGTCACCAAGCTCCATACTTATCCAACACTTCAAGGAAGAATGTCTTTCAAACATCCAAAGAAGGTTTAGCAGCAAATAGTAAACCACCTCCAATGTCCAAGTCCATCATGGAAGAGCATGGTCCAACCAAACACCATGCACCCCACATCTTTCATTTCTTCTTTATATATATGCAGTTTTTAGCTAAATGCTCTAAGAAACACTATCACCTTAAGACAAAAACACATAAAGAATAAAGAAGATTGAACAAGAGAGAGAGAGAGAGAAAGTAGCACCCAGGGTGCCATTTCCTTGAGTACAGTGAGACATCTCAGGCATACAAGGTGTATCTACCAAGACTAAAGAAGATAGTTTTGAGGCGAGATTTGAGGTTCAAAAAGGGCAGGGCCTTGAGGGAGTCTCTAGAGAGAGAGATAGAGAGAGAGAGAGAGTAACAGTACCTTAGATGGAGGAGCTACTCGCTCCTAAGGAGGAGACTGAGGCAGGATCATAGAAAAAATCTCAAATAGGTGGCAAGAGGCCTCCACAACATGATTCAGAGCAAGATGATGAGGAGAAGAGACCAAGGTGAGAGCAGGAAGCTACTTAGATGGAGCCTCTCGACATAGGGATGAAGAAAGCCAAGCGGGCTAAGAGGTTGATTCAAGAGGCCTAAGAGCGTGTTGAAGCTCCTAGCACCATGTTCAGGCGAGGAACAACCACAAAGATATCAATAAAGAGTGTGTTATATGTTTCCCTAGTCTAAGGGATCTCCTTAGCCTCCCCTCCAAAGCATATCCTCACAAAGTTCAAACATATATATTTCTCTTACCTTTAGAAGAGAAGCAAAGGAGGAATTCCCTTAATTACTTAGGACGCCATACATCAACCAATAGATATAGGAGGTTGGGGAATTAAACATATAGGGACATTTATTACAACACTAGCCACTAAGGAGAATTCAAGATTAATTAATAACAAGGTCTTGTGGCAAGAGGTACACCTCAACAATAAATTGTCGCTACAAGTTTGGCGTAATAGATCAAGGATCCAAACAAACCTTAGCATGGAGGTTGCAACTTCTAAAAATCGAAAACAAAAGCAACTCATCTCATCATAGTCACCTTTGTTAGAGCACATAGGAGATGGAACAAAGGTAAAAATGACCCTTAGACAAATGGGCAAGCCAATGTTATCAAAACATGACTCGATCTAGCAAACTTGGTTAGTTTGACCAGTTCCAGGGCCGTACTAGTCCAATTCAAGGAATAGAACCATAACCACAATAGGGTCCATGTAAATTTGAATATAATGGTTTTGTTTTTATATTTAAAATTTCCAAAAAAAAACAAACAAATAAACAAAAACAAATCTCACTATTTTTGTTTAAATTTTATAAGAAAACTCACCTAGCCAACTAAATTTTCCATCAAATCCACCACTACTTGAGATTGAACAAATTTGAAATTTTTAAATAATTACTGAATGTGATGACTAAGATAATTGCATTGGATGACTTGCAACAAACAAAAGGGAAGCAATTAACCTTCATTTCCAATAAAATATTAGGAAAAACATACTAGTGAGTATTTTTTTACTTTGGAAAATAAGTGCTACAAAAGGGCACATAAAAAAAAACCTTACTAGACACATAAACCTAATTGTAATAGAAAGAAAGCCCTTGATCTTTGATTTTCACCTTCGAATATGCAATAAGGAAAGTTTGATCAAAGATGCAGATGCTTTCATGTAATATTTAAAATATCACTAAGATACATTGTAGGTAAGTCACACGACTTCAAAATAGTCTTCAACTAGGTGAATGGTATTTGATCCTAAGTTAATGCAATACTTCCTCAAATGACTTGATGAGGGAAGATGCAATGAATTCAAGAAGTGAAAGGAATGATGATGAACTATGTTTCTATATTCATACCAACACTTCATGGTGAGACCCAATTGCAACCTGACAAACATATCATACAAAGCACATATTATGATGCTTGACACCTCATCTATAAGCAAAGTATTGAGGAAAATATCAAGTGACAACCAATGATGTTGATGAACTATGTTCCTATATCCAATCCAACACTTTTATGGTGTGACCCAATTGCAACCTAACAAAAATATCATACAAAGAAGGGATCATGATGCTTGACACGACATCCAAAAGGAGAACATTGAGGAAAAAATAAAGAGATAGGAAATGCTTTTAATCTCATGAACATCAATTCCAAAATGTGAAAGTAACTCTACTGAAGGTAGCAATTTAGAATGTGACCTAAAGAGGGGATGCAAGTTTCATGACAACACGTTTTTGTTATAGATGTCTTTCTTACAGTTAAGGTTAGCCCAATTAGCAATTGGTGGGTCAAATAGCATAGGGGTTGTACAAGTAGATGTGATTTATTTGGAGGGACATTCATTTATTAACTATCTGCAACAGTTGTAAGGTGATAAGGGCATACCTGATCCTAAGCAGCCTATTGGAAGCACGTCAATTGTAAGAGATAGTTCCAAACAAAAAAGTCAGGCTAGGGCAAAAATTGACAAAGGTTGACATAGAGTGTCAAATTTCAATCCAAGATGATGAAGATACTTGATACTCTCTATTAGAGTAAAGAAATGGGAAATTCCAATATGTTTCTTGAAATATTAGCAAATGAACTTACCACTACCAAAAGAACCACCTATAGCTCTTTGCTTAAGAGGAACTTGACATTGTCCAACAATCCAAATACATGAACGATTATGTCCATGAATTGAAGATCATATAACTCAAAGGCAACTCAACCGTTCATGTTGCAAATGCTTTAAGTGCTGGTAACTTCAATTTAATTAAGTGTCGGTAACTTCAATTCAATTAACATTTCCCAAGATACTATAAAGGCTTGATTATCTTCGGCTGTGGAAATATCACAATAGTGACATGGTGGGAATACCATAATATCATCTTTTTCCATGGAATAAGATAACTTACTAGTTTGATGTATTGGGTTTTAAAGAAAATTTTGAACTAAGAGTCCTGAAAGCTTCACAATTTCTTTGACATCGCTGTGGTTGCAATATATATATATATATATATATCTATATATATATATATATATATATATATATATATATATATATATATATATATATATATATATATATATGATAACTAGTAATAAATTATTTATTAACAAACTCATATAATATATTATCATATTATAAGTCGAATGTTAAATGGGAAAATTATAATTGAAAATGAGTGTTGGAATTGATGAGTTTGTGTATACATGGATTGTATTTCTATTCATTGTTAAATTAAGTTATAATATTTTATCTAAAATATTTGTGAATAATCTTTATTTGGCTAGAAACATTTTGATTAGAATGTTAACTTAGTTTGGTTTTACCCATTATAATAGTTTACAAAAATTAGTAAATGGAGGAAGTATTATAATGTTTAGAAGATATTTTATTTTGGATAAGAATTAGTACATCATCATTGCAATATTATATTAAAATATCTAACTTTACGAATAAAGCTAATCATAATACCTAATTAATGAAATATATTGTAAATAGATAATATTTATTAATAATTAAATTTTATAAAGTATTGATAAAAAAATTGCACACATCTATATCATAAGTATAATCTACATAAGATATGTAGGCATTATAGACTACTTAGTCATTACAAAAAAAAAGTCATTATGAGTTTTGATGTCATATTATAAATCAAACTAAGTTGGGAGAATAACCACCCACACTATTAAAAATAATATTACATCAAAATTTAAGGAGAAATTGTAAGGTGACAAGAAGTTAGAGAGAAAAATAAATAAAAATAATACCTAATTAATGAAATATATTGTAAATAGATAATATTTATTAATAATTTAATTTTTTCAAGTATTGATACACACACACACACGTGTGTGTGTGTGTGTGCGTGAGCTTTGGTATCATACTACAAATTGAACTATGTTGGGAGGTCAACCACATTTCTACTAACCACCCAAATTATTAAAAATAGTACTGCATCCAAATCTAAGGAGAAATTGTAGGGTGATAAGGAGTTAGAGGGAAAAGGATTCAATAATAATTCAATAAAATCCCTCGATAATATTAAAGGGAAATTAATATAATAATAATTCATGAAGATCCTTCAATAATAATAATTCAATAATAACTCATGAAAATCCTTCTATGCCCATGAGTTAAATAAATATCTAATGAGGGGTTGCCACATCATCTTTTTGTTGGGGAATATGACCACAAGATTGGGGCCTTAACCTCTGATCTATCATAACTCTCTATCCGAGATGAACTATGATGCATGTCATATACCATTGGAGTTAGCACGATAAGGAGCATCTAGTGATAGTGGTCTTAGGAGAAAACCCACTGATCTTCATACTCAATGTCATCAATAAGTGTGGGGATTCTAGGTCTTTCAAGTCTTCTCCACCATTAGAGCTTCAAACAATGCAATCTAGACAAATATTAAGAGCGTTCAAGCATTGATGTTGGCATCAATGTAAACACCATTCAACACTACATTGAGTCAATCAACGATTGGTTTCTATTTCAACGGGCTAGCCCGAGAGAGGAGCCACGTGCCATTGGACTTCTTGATAACCTTTTCTACATTTAATTAGGCTTATGACTCAAATTTTCCACATCATTAGGAAATCACACATCATTAGTACCACGGATCTTCTTATATAGGCTTGGATTTGGGTTCCTTTCTTTTTTGGTTTTTGTATTTTTTTGTAACATAGATCCAATGTATGTTTGGATTCATTTTCTTATATCAAATCTAGGTTTAAGATCTTATATTGACCATATCAACTAACTAGAGATCAATCCAACTATTGTACACGTATAATTTTGACATAAATGGATTTTATAATATATCCTCCATATACATCATAATTGCATTTAATTTCTAAGAAATTTATCATAAGGGTGCCATACAAGTTTAATATTTTCTTTAACTAACAAAACCAAAACCTTAGCTAGCAAACTTTCATATTTACAAGTTCAATTAAAATCCATATAAGAAAAAAACATGGTTGTATAACCTTTATGCAATGTAGGAAATTTTAATTTAACCATATAATAGACGATTTTAATTTTCCTAACTGATTCATGGTCATAAAAGGTAATATTTGTATTTTTGATTCATCACAATACAATGTATGATCTGTTTTTTTCTAGTTGATTCATGACTTTATAGTGTATCAATTTAACTTCCTTGGCCA
This sequence comes from Pinus tabuliformis, assembly GCA_031772625.1. Lineage (NCBI taxonomy): Eukaryota > Viridiplantae > Streptophyta > Pinopsida > Pinales > Pinaceae > Pinus > Pinus tabuliformis. The sequence continues at coordinate 658,997,057 of CM062810.1, read as the reverse complement.
AAATAAAGTTATACAACATCTAATCTATCCAATTTGCAATAAATATCCAATTCATCCAAATAAGTGGTCATGATTGTATAATCAAATTCAATCCCAACCCGTGGCCATATAGTTTAATTCAACCTTTGTATAGCCTTTGATAACCTTACAATTTACGTATTAATTGCTAACTTTGCAACTTGGCAATTTAATCATTCAATTTCTCAATATTTATGCCCAATTACCACAATTAGCTAGAATTCAACATTGGTGGCCAAATGATAGTATGTGTCCTAAATTTCTTAAAATTCGTTCTAAATTGATGCAATTAAGCTTAAATTTGTGTCATATTTAAGATAAAATAGATGAAAAATTTCAAGGATTCTCATGAAAATCAATGGCAAAATAAATTTGTTATTTGTCACTTCCCATAACACTTTTGTTGATATTTTGTAGCCGTATGTGGCAATACTATGTAATAATATTTTCTAAGTCAAAATTACAAGGTTTTTTTCTAGTAAGTAGAAAAATATAACTATATGTTTTGCCTCCTCTAATTGTTCCTTGATGAAATACTATTGTGCTATAGGTCTTTATTGGTAGGTGAATACAGAATGAAATATTGAATTGGATACATCCCATATCTAAACTATCCCCCCAATGAACTATTGAACACTATGGTTGGGTACTTAGGTGTTTTAGTAGATGGAAACATGTCCATAAGATGGCCAATTATTTAGTCTTTATAGTCAAATTGATGTTAGGCCCTTAATAGATTCCTAATCATTCTATGTGGTACTAGTGTTTGGCCTAGATGTTAGTTGGTCAGTGACTAGTTTATTGTTTCATATTAGAATCTTACAATTGAAGGAAGGAACATTATCACTTAATTTTAAGAATCCATAATCCATTCATATCGGAAGATGTCCACATTTAGCATGATCAACCAACATTTTGGGACTATTTGTAACACAACATTAAGTGTTATTTTCCCCTTTTCATGATGCATTCTCGAAAGCATGCTATAATACCTTCGATGTTTCCATGTCCTGTTTTTATAAGTACTTAGGGACTCAATTCCTCCATGCTAGATTTTTTTTGGAGTATTTTCTACTTGCAATATTTTTCCATTTGGATCACATCACTTTATGTGGTATTTTAGCCATTTGTTTCATTTTATTTTGAGAATTCATCTAATCATATATGGATTAGGTTCCATGTCTTTGAATCACCAATTTCATCGAACATATATCACTTTATTCCTTATCATCATTAGAAGCATTATCTATAACCACAAATTTTCTATCTCCCTTAATAGTATTTGAGACCAATACTCCTATGGTTAGGAGAAATGATAGGGATTCTAATCTCTATGATTTACATATGCATTGTCATCTCCAATTATTATAATTAGGATATTATCATTGTGGATTCATTTGTTGGATCTCTTTTGGTTATCTAATATTAGGTGCTAGTTGAGTTCTTTTAGAGTGAATGGTTGATATATTTTATCAATCAATTCCTTGTTTTGTTTACAAACCTTAATTTGTTAGAGAGATAGATTCTTTTGTTGGCATTGTGATTATGGTATGGCTCTATGTTACAGATGTTGTACTTGATGGCAACACCCTCAAGTGGCAATGCTCTGATCAGGCTCTCAAAATGTTGAAAATATAGAGGTATGCAGGAGAATAGTTCAAAAGGTGCGTACACGCAGGTACGCCGTGAAGGGACTGTGCCCAGACCTGCAGGTCACCCGTTCAGAAGATGCGTACCCCCAGTTCACTTACTTCAAGGCAGAGAAGCGCGTTCACGTGGGGTTTCCTATGTTTGGCCCGTGGTATTTAGCCCGCCGATTCTTGATTCTATGGTTTTGGCCCGTGGTATTGTTTTATATTATTATTATTATTATTGAGCCCCATGTCTTTGGGCCCCTTGTATTGGTTATCTATGGTATTGATCCACGATTTTAGGAGGAGCTTGCCTATATAAATCAAAGGAGATCACTTGGCTAAGTATCTTTGCAAAATTGAATATCTTAAGATCTGAAATATTGGGTTATTGTTTTAAAAGCTTGATCTATATAAAAGTGAAGTTGAAAGCGAATCTGTGAAGGGTGATCTCTCAATCGCATGAACAGATCTGGGCATCTGACGATCTGTAGCACACTGGTGGACTGCCAATTTCGGCCCTAACTAGAGGTACGCAGGTGATTAACAGTGCAAGTGCGTGGGTACGCAGAGCAGCAGAAGGCGCAGTGCGTGGGTACGCAGCGCGACAGAGGTTCAGGTGCGTGGGCACAGGGAAAGTACGCGGCGCTTCAGAAGCCGCAGGTGCGTGGGTACGCGGCGCGATAGCATCTGTGGGTGCGTGGCTACAGTAGCAGTACGCGGCGCGATAGTATCTGTGGGTGCGTACCTACAGTAACAGTATGCAGAGTGATTGAAGAAACAGTGCGTGGGTACGCGGTGCGGCAGAAGGGTCTCTGCGGGTATACGCAGAGGTGCAGAAGGTGAAGTGCGTACGCTCACAGGCCAGAGAAAGAAAAACTGCGTATCTGTCTTAAGATCTTTTGTTGGCTGACTTTTCTCTGTTGATAAGGTGTTCTGGGTTTAGTTTACTATTATTGTTGATCTGGTTATTGCAGTTGAGTGGGTGATTTACTTGTACTTGATGATCTCTTGATGTTTATGGATCCAGTTTGAAAATTTATGAAAAGTGATCCTTGAAAGAAAAGAAGTAGGGGGTTGTAGCTCCCTTCCAGGAGAGACTAGAGAACGAGAGAGAGTTGTAGCTCTCTGCAGGTTGCAGCCTGTGTACTGGTAAAGGACTGCACCAGTACAAAACCATTGTAAAAGGAGTTTCTAATTTGAAAGAAGATAGAGACATATTGCAGCAGGTGGTTTTCATCCACATTGGGTTTCCACCTTACATCTGGTGTTCTTTGGTGTGACTATCTGTTTTCTTTGTTCATGCTCATTATTTTATGGTACTGACATGCAAAAATAATTCAAAGTATAAATAAGGAAGATTTATTAAAAGAACTTGATAATACTGATTCACCCCCCCTCTCAGTATTATTTCCAACAATTGGTATCGGAGCAGGTCCTTCAGAGAAGCTTGATCGCTTGGAGGAAGATCATTCATCATGAGCAACTACGAGAGGGAAGCTTCAATCAGGCCACCAATCTTTGATGGGACAAACTTCAATTATTGGAAGGTAAGTGTTACTGCCTATCTTCAATCTCTCGGTACAGAAGTTTGGGATATCATAGATACAGGCTACGCTTTTCCTTCAACTACTCCTACAGATTCAGCCGAGAAGAAGAAATATGAAACAAATGCTAAAGCAGTCAATACTTTGCTAGGATGCTTATCTCAAACAGAATTTGTGAAGGTTATGCAATATAAATCCGCAAAAGAAATATGGGACAAGATTGTCTTGAGCTACGAAGGAAATGAACAGGTAAAGCGTGCTAAACTTCAAACCCTCAGGATTCAGTATGAGAATCTCAGAATGTATAATGATGAAAGTTTGGCTAACTATTTCCTTCGGGTAGATGAGATTGTTAATTGCATGAAAAACTTGGGTGAAGAAATAAAAGAGGCTATTGTGGTTGAAAAAGTTCTAAGATAATTGTCCCCCAAATTTGAATCTAAAGTGTCTGCAATAGAAGAAAAGGAAAATCTACGAATTCTTACTATGTCTCAGCTACACGGAATTCTAACTGCTTATGAAATGAGAAAGGGAGGTCCATCAGACAGAAGAGAAGCTGCTTTCAAGGCCTCAGGCAAAGGAGACTATTATGAAGCAAGTCACGTGCCAGAAGAAGAAGAAGAAGAATCAAATTTCGTCAGAAATCTTCAAAGGGGTTCTGGAAGGTTCAGAGATAAGTTTCCTTTTAAATGCTTTGCTTGTGGAAGACTAGGTCATTATGCTGCGAAATGTCCTTATAAGGATAAAGGAAAGGAACCTGCTAGATGGAACAAGAAACAGATCGCAAATAAGAAAAGCTACTACACGCATGAAGATAGTGATGGTCTATCAAATAGTGATGAAGATGAACGAGGTAATGACTATAAAATTTTAATGGCATTTGAAGATGATGATTACATGGATGCTATAGATGTGGATAGCTTTTGTGAAGAAATTTCTAGACTCAAGACATGTATAAAAGAAAAGAATAGGATCATTGATACGTTACAACTTCAAATTGATGAAAAGGAAAAATATCTTGAAAAGTTAGAAGGTGAAATTGTTGGTCTTAGAAAAGAGATTGAGAAAACAAAGGCTATTAATCTTAAGTTTGTCAAAGGATTTGAAACTCTGGATGAGATCATCAATGTACAGCGTTATCCTCTAAACAAGACAGGTCTGGGCTATAATGGAGAAACTTCTCAAGCATCCACCTCAAAGAGTTATCTTGATGCAGCAAGAAGGAATGAGCATAAGCAAAATGGAGATCACCAGGTAAAGCAGGGACCAGTTACAAACAAAGACTATCAGGCAAACCAGGGGCAATTTGTCTTAAGGATGAACAAAAGCTACAACCAGCCACAGGTAAAATCTTCTCAATTTGCTTCAAGAATGAATGACAATAGAAATTACAATCGTTTGGCCGGAAGATTTGATAACCGCAGAAGTTTCTTCAATGGACAATGCTTTTCTTGCCATAACTTTGGTCATAAAGCGGCTCAATGTGTTGCATATAAAACGATCATGACTAGAGAAGGTCAAAAACAAAGAAGTATGACCGGGATTACAAAAAGGAACCTATAACAACTTTTCGGTTCTTGAAAATGAAGTTGAATGTTCTATTTGTAATAACTTTGGTCATGAAGATTCTGAATGCAGGAGCAGGTTTCAGCAGACAAAGGAATAAGCCTCAAGCACCAAAACATGGAGAATAAAGGAACCACAAACAGAAAGATGTGGGATAGCATTTTATGCTGAGGGACAGGAAAATCTATGGTACATTGACAGTGGATGTTCGAAGCATATGACAGGTGATAAAGAAAAACTTGAATCATATTCTGCTTTAGAAAAGGGAAAGAAAGTTTCTTTTGGAAATGATACTCCTGCAACTATAAAAGGAAAAGGCACTGCTCAGTTAAAAGAAAAGGTCAAAGCTGGAAATGTTTTGTATGTTGATGGATTGAAGCATAATCTTCTGAGTGTCAGCCAGATGTGTGATCAAGGAACCGAGGTGATATTTAGATCAAATGGATGTCTTGTTCGTGATCTTGATACAGGTAAAACGGTGATCAAAGGTAAAAGAACTCCAAATAATCTATTCATATTTGAAGAAGGACAACAACAATGCTATCTAAGCAAGGATGATGAACACTGGTTATGGCACCGGAGGCTGGGGCATCTAAGCTTTTCACAAATAAGGAAAGCATGCAAATATCAGGCAGTTCACGGTCTTCCAGATTTCAAAATTCCAGACAACACCATATGCAAATCATGTCAGTTTGGAAAGCAGACCAGAACTAATTTTCCAGAGAAGGAAGGATCAGCTAGCATGCCTCTTGAGCTTGTACATACAGATATATGTGGACCATTCAGGAAAAGGACACCTCGAGGAGAAGAATACTTGATATTATTCATTGACGATTTCTCCAGGTTTGTCTGGTTAGGACTTATGAAGCACAAAGATGAAGCTTTCGAAAAATTCAAATCCTTTAAAGCCTTGGTTGAAAATGAATTAGGACACACAATTAAGTGCCTCAGATCCGATAGAGGTGGGGAGTTTACCTCAAATGAATTTTTCGATTTTTGTGAAGAACATGGGATAAGAAGAGAATTCTCTATAGCTAGATCTCCTCAACAAAATGGAGTAGTGGAAAGAATGAATAGAACAGTCCAACAAATGGCTCGTGCTATGCTTGATGAGTCTGGAAATCCCGCAACTTTCTGTGGTGAAGCTGCATATGTTGCGGTTGTTATTCTCAACAAAACAAATGTCCGGGTGAACAACACTCAAACTCCTCATGAGCTCTGGTATGGTGAGACTCCTTCGGTAAAGAACTTCAAAATCTTTGGGAGCAAATGCTATATTAAGAATACTGATGAGAAACTTTGCAAACTCGATCCTAGAGCAGATGAAGGCATTCTTCTTGGTTATTCTCCACACAACAAAGCATACAAGTGCTACAATAAAAGACTTGGAAGAATTGTTGACAACATTGATGTAGTGGTTGATGAGAAGGGATACATTCCTAGGCAAGTAAATCATGAAGATATCGAAGAAGATGAAGACTACCCTCAAAGACAGAACGATGTAGAAGAAGAACCTCAAGAAGAACCAGAAGAGCAGATAAGGATAGAAGAGAAGACTCCATCCAGATATGTTCAGAAGAATCATCCAGAATCTCAGATTTTGGGGCAGAAAGAAGCAGGTGTACAAACAAGAAGAACAGTTGCAGAAGCTTCAAGCTATTTGGCATTACTCTCTTCCACTGAACCACAAAATGTGAAAGAGGCATGAAAAGATGAATGTTGGGTGAAAGCAATGGATGAAGAACTTGAGCAGATCGAAAATAACAACACTTGGGAGCTGGTTCCTAGACCAAAGGATAAGAATGTTATAGGGACAAAATGGGTTTTCAAAAATAAATTGAATGAAAATGGAGAAGTAATTAGAAACAAGGCCAGACTTGTTTGTAAAGGGTATGCGCAGCAAGAAGGAATAGATTTTGAAGAAACCTTTGCTCCTGTTGCAAGACTTGAGGCCATCCGAATGTTCCTTGCTCTCTCAAGCTTTCAAAACTTCAAAGTATTTCAAATGGACGTGAAATCAGCCGTTTGAATGGAGACTTGGAAGAAGAAGTATACATTGAGCAGCCAGATGGTTTCATTCTTGGAAATGATCCAAATCTTGTATGCAGATTGAAAAAGGCTCTCTATGGGCTCAAACAATCTCCAAGGGCTTGGTACTATCGTTTGGACAAATATCTTCATCAACAAGGTTTTTCAAAAGGATCAGCAGACAACAATCTTTATATAAAAATTGAAAATGACAAATTGCTAATACTTATTGTGTATGTAGATGACATTATCTTTGGCAGCAATGAAGAAGCTATGAGTCAAAGCTTTGCCTTGGTGATGCAGAAAGAATTCAAAATGTCCTTGCTGGGAGAACTAACATATTTCCTTGGTTTGAAAATCCAACAAAAAGAAGGAGGGATCTTTTTGTCTCAAACCAAGTATCTCAAGCAGATTTTGAAGAAATATGGCATGGAAGATGCAAAACCAGTATGTACACCCATGGTCACAGGATGTAGCCTCTGTGCAAATGATGAACTAGCAGCAGTGCATCAACCAACCTACAAATCTATGATTGGAAGTCTACTTTATTTGACAGGTACCCGACCAGACATCATGCATGCAGTGGGAATAGTTGGAATATTTCAAGCAAGTCCGAAGGAAACTCATCTTCAGGCAGTGAAGAGAATCTTTAAATATCTTCAAGGGACTCAAAATTATGGCTTATGGTATCCTAGAGATACAGATCTCACACTTCATGCTTATATAGATGCAGATTGGGCAGGAAGCGTGGATGACAGGAAGAGCACAAGTCGTGGTGCGTTCTTTATGGGTTCCAGATTACTATCTTGGTTCAGCAAGAAACAGAGTTCGATTGCCTTGTCTATAGCTGAAGCAGAATATGTTGCTGCTGCATCTTGCTGCACTCAACTCCTTTGGATGATGCAGACCTTGCATGCCTTTCAAATCACTTGTACACCACCTATCTCCATCTTATGTGATAACACAAGTGCAGTCAGCATTTCAAAGAACCCAGTCATGCATTCAAAGACTAAGCACATACCGATCAAGTATCATTTTCTCCGGGAACAAGTACTTGAACAAAAGGTCAAGTTGGAGTATGTTCCTTCTAAGGAACAAGTTGCTGATATACTCACCAAACCATTGCCAAGGGAGACTTTTGAATACCTCAGGAAAAAACTGGGGGTTGTTGATGCATCATCTTGTTGAATCTCTTCTGATGGTTGGTTATACGCAAGGCTCATCTAGGGTATAGGCGTACATTTTTTGGGTTGTGGATTGGTTGAAGATCGAATGGCACAAGTTCAGGGGGAGCATATAATGCATTGTTGGCATTATGGAGGAAGTACATCATGGATGCTGGTCTGAATATTGCTACAATATGTCTCTATCTCTTTCATGGTCATTTATGGTGTTTTGGTGGCTTATGGTCCTTATTTGCAGATCTGGTTTATAGTCAGGGGGAGCATGTTCTTAGGGGGAGCATAACCCTTTGCCCTTGATGTCAAAGGGGGAGAATGACGTTGAAGATTTTGAGGTTGCCATCAAGTCCAAAGGGGGAGATTGTTGGCATTATGATTCTAGTATGGCTCTATGTTACAGATGTTGTACTTGATGGCAACATCCTCAAGTGGCAATGCTCTGATCAAGCTCTCAAAATGTTGAAAATCAAGAGGTATGTAGGAGAATAGTTCAAAAGGTGCATACACGCAGGTACGCCGTGAAGGGACTACGCCCAGACCCACAGGTCACCCGTTCAAAAGATGCGTACCCCCAATTCACTTACTTCAAGGCAGAGAAGCGCGTTCACGTGGGGTTTCCTATGTTTGGCCCGTGGTATTTAGCCCGCCGATTCTTGATTCTATGGTTTTGGCCCGTGGTATTGTTTTATATTATTATTATTATTATTATTGAGCCCCATGTCTTTGGGCCCCTTGTATTGGTTATCTATGGTATTGATCCATGATTTTAGGAGGAGCTTGCCTATATAAAGCAAAGGAGATCACTTGGCTAAGTATCTTTGCAAAATTGAATATCTTAAGATCTGAAATATTGGGTTATTGTTTTAAAAGCTTGATCTATATAAAAGTGAAGTTGAAAGCGAATCTGTGAAGGGTGATCTCTCGAGTGCATGAACAGATCTGGGCATCTGACGATCTGTAGCACACTGGTGGACTGCCAATTTCGGCCCTAACCAGAGGTATACAGGTGATTAACAGTGCAAGTGCGTGGGTACGCAGAGCAGCAGAAGGCGCAGTGCGTGGGTACGCAGTGCGACAGAGGTTCAGGTGCGTGGGCACAGGGAAAGTACGCGACGCTTCAGAAGTCGCAGGTGCGTGGGTACGCGGTGTGATAGCATCTGTGGGTGCGTGGCTACAGTAGTAGTACGCGGTGCGATAGTATCTGTGGGTGCATACCTACAGTAACAGTACGCAGAGTGATTGAAGAAACAGTGCGTGGGTACGCGGTGCGGCAGAAGGGTCTCTGCGGGTATATGCAGAGGTACAGTAGGTGAAGTGCGTACGCTCGCAGACCAGAGAAAGAAAAACTGCGTATCTGTCTTAAGATATTTTGTTGGCTGACTTTTCTCTGTTGATAAGGTGTTCTGGGTTTAGTTTACTGTTATTGTTGATCTGGTTACTGCAGTTGACTGGGTGATTTACTTGTACATGATGATCTCTTGATGTTTATGGATCCAGTTTGAAAATTTATGAAAAGTGATCCTTGAAAGAAAAGAAGTATGGGGTTGTAGCTCCCTTCCAGGAGAGACTGGAGAACGAGAGAGAGTTGTAGCTCTCTGCAGGTTGCAACATGCGTACTGGTAAAGGGCTGCACTAGTACAAAACCATTGTAAAAGGAGTTTCTAATTTGAAAGAAGATAGAGACATATTGCAGCAGGTGGTTTTCACCCACATTGGGTTTCCACCTTACATCTGGTGTTCTTTGGTGTGACTATCTGTTTTCTTTGTTCATGCTCATTATTTTATGGTACTGACATGCAAAAATAATTCAAAGTATAAATAAGGAAGATTTATTAAAAGAACTTGATAATACTGATTCACCCCCCCTCTCAGTATTATTTCCAACATCTTTCTCTCCCTAATTTTTGGAGGTAGTTTTTCCCTTGTGAAGCTATTTAAGGTTCTCATTTGCTTAATAACATTTCAATTTAATATTTAATCTATACAAACTCAAATCATGAGTGAGATTTCCCATATCATTGGGAAATGCCACACAAAATGATGTAGAAAATTTTATATTCCTCCTAAGTCTCAATCTATACTTATTTATTTCAATGAGTTTCCTTTCATATTCCTAATAATTGTATGTAATTTACCATATATTTATTCTCCAAATTCCTCTCCCCTAATTTTGAAATATCATTAAAAGTTGATATTTTTCTTCCACATCGTGCAACATAGTTTCAAACATTTATGTGTTTCTTCTTGCATTGAGTATTATATTTATATAAGTATCTCTCTTTTTCCCAAATGTATATCCTCAATATTCCATGGTACATTTTTGTTCTCAACAATACGCATAGTGTATGTTAAGGTGGGCTTTCAATATCTTGAAATACTAATCCAAAAACCTTGGTGTTTTAGTTAAAGTCCATTTTTTATTAAAAATATGATTGGCTAGAATACTCAATCATTCTACTAACCCTCATTTAAGTTGATTACAATTTTGTTAAATTTTGAACCAATCATGCCATTTGTTAGTTCACAATTGCACATAGAAAAAATGTGAATTTTAACAAGAAATTCAAACTATAATAGTTTTATTTAAATAAAAATAAATTAAATAAAAATCACTTAAAATTAATTTGAAATCCTAAATTTTCTCAACACTATAAATATTTTTTCAATCAAAATTTCCCAATCTTGAAAAAGCCATATCATATTCTCTATATAACCGATCCTTGGAAAATATACGTTTAATATAATTACATTTTCAAATATCTAATAGTAAGAATCTAGGATGCTATCATAGGAAAATTGTGATTGCATTGTCGAGTAAAAATACATTTTATTTTTAGTTTTTAGTTTTTATGTAGTGTACCTATAACAATTTAATAGTATTGAATACTTCATGAAAAAACTATAATGAAATCCTCCAAAAATGTGAACCTTTAAGAATCTAGGATGTTATCTAGGTAATTCTATCAAGGAAAGAAAGGAAAATTAGGGAGTATAAATAAGAAGTATAAGAGACCTAATTTTCAAGGAATTTAAGTGTGCATATATTTTACTAATAGTGTTGGATGATACATGAGGGAACAAGAGTGGAAACAAGTTCAAAGCAAGTTTTTGTTTGTTTGTTTATTAAACATTTTATAGCATAGATAATGCACAATAGTTGTTTTGATTATGGTGTAAGGTCTTATGGATAGGATATACATTTTAAGAAATTTAGGACAATGTATTTAGTTATTAGGGTGTAAGTTAGAATGCAAAAGGTTAAAAATTTATAATGGAAATGATTTCGAATAATGGTTAGAATGGAAATAGAAAATTAATATTTCTTGTGTCTTTGGGTAACAAGATGATTTAATTGTTGCTAAAATTGTTATAAATTTTGCTTAATTTTGGAAGATGGTTTAGGAGCTCCCTTGATAGTATGAAAAAAACCATTGTATTTCCATGCAAGTAGTTGTAAAGCTTCATGACATTTGTTTTAGGGATATCAACACCGCTCTTTTTAAATTATCTTTTTAACATGGGATCAAAATTTGTGAGATACTCCTTGGGTTTTCAATTTTTGTGCAATGTGAATTCATGGTGTTGGTTGGATAATCTCACTCCATTATTACAAAATTGAATCCTTATGGTCTTGAAAGGTGGCTGATGTCGATCATAGATGTTCTCATCATTCAAGAGAACATGTTCTAAGGGTGTTCCTTAAATAAGAAATATGAAATATATCAATATCCATACTTTGCAAGGGGGAGGTCCTAGTAATTATTCTTCCATGCTCATGTCCTTGCAATGATAGAACTATTCATCATATGGGGAAATATATGCAAGAAAAAGATTGTATATTTCAATAGTCATAGTAGCCATCACAAAAATAATGAAATGTACATATGTGATGCATGTATTTTTAGAGGTATTAGACTATCATACTTTAACAAGAAGCATGAATACATTTACATAGAGAGGGGATAAATGATTCTTTGAATATAATCAACACCATTTTCGAAGGTTTGATCAATGAGAATACCAAATGCACACTCTATAACAACTTATAAGTCCTTAACAAATGCTACATCACCTAGATTTGAGAAGACAACGTCAAAATCATGAGTAGACTAACAATTGTGAAACTATTCTCATTGAGGTAAGGTAGGGTCAAGGTTAGGTTTCAATAAGCATGAGATGCATGGTTTACATTCTTCTCATTGTTAATGGTTTGCAAATATGGATTATGGATAATTATTATCACTATTTGTCATACTTTTTAATAAAAAGATTATATAGTGTGAAAAATTGATGTGTTTGTATATTGAATGAAAATCAGATTTGAACTATGAAGAATGTATTTGGACAAAGAATAATAATCAAAGTGGAATTAATAGATCAATATTTGATTGTTCTATATTGTAATTACATCGAAGGTGTCTCTGTGTGGGGTTGGGCTGCACAAACACTATTCATCCCAGTCAATTAGATGCATCCATTTTCATCTTCCTCCATCAAACCATTCTTTTACATGTGGCACTCTGAACATTGTCTTCCATGGTTTTCTTCTAATGTCTGATGGCTCGTCTTTCTGTTACTGGACCCCCATCCCGAGACGAGGATCACCATCCCTTTGTTGATGGGAGTCCCCTGGTTCCGCAGGGATTCAAATGCCCACAAGCCAAGATCGACGTTGATGTTAGGGTTCTCAACATGGCACTCTGAGCAGTCGAAATCCTGCGACTCGAAGCTTTGTCTATTACTCATGTTCCTTAACTGACTTGAAATACACAACTTAAGATGAGGAGCTATGCTTTGGATGCAAATTATTTTTGAAAATATCTTTTACTACCGAGTTCTTGGAAATCTTGTAGCCTTGCAACTAGAACCTTTGTTTACCAGATTTGGATTACAAAAAACATGACTATGGGCTTTACTTTTCACGTCAATTCTTTTCTTCACAAACACTTCATATGCCAAGCTTTCTTAATCAAATCTTAGGGCAGTGTGACTATAACATTTGGGAGTTGTCTTTAGTGCGACTTTTTGGACTTTCCGGTGCCAGAATCTGGCGGAAAAATTTGAGGTGAAATCTTGATTTGTGTTATTTAAGCTCATTTTTTTTTACTGTATATATCCATTAAACAACCTTAAAAACTGCTAGGGCACTTCGATTGTGCATGGGTTTACCATCAATCTTGTGATTTCAATAAATTTCTACTATATTTTAGAGAAATTAGACCAGAAAAACCCATTGGAAAAACTTTCAAAAAGTTTCACTAAAGACAACCCGATAACCTTTGTCTACTCCTTTTGCTTAACCAACCTGAATTACAAAAAGTGGGACTATTACCCAACTCTTCCGTTGTTGAGCCCGTGAAAATATTACAGCCTCACACCTTAAACAATTATCTTCTCCTCCTTTCACTAAACCGACTTCAATTACTCAACATAAGATGAGAAGATTTTTTATGGACACAATATCTTAATCAAGCTCTTCTGCTAGCAAGCTCGTGAAAATATTATTGGAAAATTTGGCATACCTTGTGCACATGCATTCACCAATAGACTTTATTCGTGACAAGATGATCTTCTCAAATCTTTTTTCCCTTCCATATACCTTTATACATTTAAAAACCATTACTAATATATAAATAAAAAATTAATATCACTCATGATTTAAAAAAAATTTCTATCCATCGATTGAAGTTAAATTGACTAGGTTGGCCAGGATGACACGTTTCTAATGTCAAACTCTATACGGTATAATTTGTGAGATTCCAAATACGATAGAAAATCTCGCATACATGTGATATAATATAATATCTTTATAAAAAAATTACAAATATTTTTTATTTTTTAATAAAAAATATTTTTTAAAAATTAGTTTAAGTATTTTGTATATAATATTTTCTAAACATTATATGGTTTGGTTCGAAGTTTTTGGTGGACTAAAATTATTTTTGGTTAAATTTATTTAAAATTGGTATGGTTTTAACCTTTTAAAAAAATCCGAAAAATTTATAATTCAAATTTTAAAATTAATTAAAATTCATAATTTTAACTTATCATTCTAACCAATCTTAACCAAATTCTACACAAATGAGACTAAAAATACAACCAAAAAACTTCCCAATCTCATAACCAATAACACAAAAATAAAAATGCATGTACATCGTCAAATTTTATTGAGAAGGATGTGTGGTAGTGTATGCCTCAGCAAAAGTATTTACCATAAAGGATCCCTTAGGGACCCTCTTGACATGTACTCGTAGATAAGGATAACTTTGTTGATTCATTACAATAGCCTAGTAAAGAGACCAAGTTTCTATGATGGATCCTGGAAAGAAGATCAACCTGCTCATCAAATAACCGCTCGTGTGTATTTTACAATACACAGATTTCTCATAAATGGATTCAAACTATGATTCTGTGGTAACACATTTATGATAAAATTGGCAATGTTTGTATTAATAAACTAAAACCCATAGGTCAACGTTATGAAAGAGATTTTGAACCAGGAGAGTCTAGCTCTACAAAACGCTCTACATTGTTCATGCACATTACACATTAAATAGAAAACATGGTTTTAGGGAAGTTAGAACAACATCCTAAGAAATATAAACTAATTCATATCCTAAGGCTAAGCGAACCAACTCTACCTATTCTAGGATATTCTCCATTATTTTCAACACTCCCCCTTAATGGAGAATGGATTCACATATATGCCTAACATCTCCCTAAACATTTGAAACTTGACTTTTCCAAGAGGCTTAGTGAAAATGTCTGCAACATTATCACATGTATTACAATATTCCAAATGGATTTCTTTAGATTTCAATTTCTCCTTGACAAAGTGGAATTGTGTATCAATGTGTTTAGTGGTTTTGTGAAACATCGGATTATTGGCAGGTTTGATTGAACTCTGATTGTCGCATCTGATTGTTGTTGCGTTTTTTTGTTCTTCCCCAACATCCGGGAGAAGTCTCTACAGCCAAAATGCCTCACACATTGCTACACACATGGCTTGATACTCTGCTTCCGCTGAGGACAAGGAGACCGTGTTCTGCTTCTTGCTACTCCATGTGATCACCCGGATCCAAGGCTGAATGCATAACTTGTTATAGATCTATGATCATCTACATTTCCAGCTCAATCTGAATCTGCATATCCTTCGAATCTAATATCAAAAGAGTTAGTGTAAATAATACCGTAATCTACAGTACCTTATAGATACCTCAAAACACTCTTTGCTGCATTCCAGTGGCTTTCAAGTGGCTTAGACATAAATTGGCTTAGCATGCTGACTGCATAAGCCAAATCAGGTCTAGTGGTGGTTAGGTAGATTAGACTCCCAACCAGCTATATGTAAAGTGTTGCATCCGCCGCTCCTGAGCCATCCTCACACTACAATTTGATGTTCTGCTGCAATGGTACTGGTGCAGGCTTACATTGATCCATCCTAAACTTTTCTAACAGGCCTTTGACATACTTTGCTCATGACAAAAATGTTTGACTTGAATCTCTCCAGATCTCAAGACCTAAACAATATATGAGTTCACCGAGGTGCTTCATTTCAAACACCTGTGACATTTGTTGCTTGATTTCATCAATTAGATATGTAGCATCACTTGTAATTATCAAATCATCTACATATAATGAAATCAACACTACGCACCCTTGTTTATCTTTCATGGTGTAAAGATTATGGTCATTTTTACTTCTAGTACAGCGAGCGTGCAGAAAAAATGAATCAATCTTTTCATACCACGACCTGGGAGCTTGTTTTAGTCCATAAAGTGCTTTCTTCAATCTACAGACTAAATGTTCTTTTCCTTTCTGGACAAGCCCTTCCGGTTGCTCTAGATAAACCTCTTCTTTTAGTTCTCCATTCAAGAATGCAGAATTTACATCCAGTTGGTGCATCATCCAATGTTTCTTAGTATCTAAAGCGATTAAAATTTTGATAGTGTTGAATTTAGCTACAGGGGCGAAGGTTTGTTCATAGTCTATCCCTTCTTTTTGTGAGTACCCCTTTGCTATCAGCCTAGCTTTTCATTTTTCTATGGTTCCATCTGCATTAACCTTCGGTTTATATAACCATTTACAACCTATGTTTTGTTTTCCTCTACGAATTTCAACCAATTCCCAAGTGTTATTTCTGATTATTGAATCATATTCTTGTTCCATGGTTGTTTTCCATTCACTACATTCATTTGCTTCTTTATAACTAGACGGTTCAACCACATTCATCATACTAGTTATAAAAGAATTTTCCCTATATCTTGCAAGCATTTGAGCTTTCCTACCTGATCTCCTGAGTGGTGGGGTGGTGGTTTCAAACCTTATTTGATCATCATTTATTTCTTCCTGCTGCTGCTTCTGTTGTTGTTGCTGCTATTGTTGTTGTTGTTGTTGTTGTTCATCCTCTGCCTTTGTCTGTTGCTGACCCTGATTGTTCTCTACTTCTTCTTCCACAAAGTACGGAATGTCCCATTCCTCATAGTTCTCATCAGGTTCTTCATGATCATGTTCATGGAATTTAACATCTCTACTAACAAAAATCTTGTGAGTAAAGGGATTAAACAATCAGTATGCTTTATATGATGAACAATACCCTTTAAAAGTACATCTGATGGCTTTTGAGTCTAATTTTCTTCTATCTTCCTTTGGAATGTGGGAAAATGCTTTAGATCCAAATATTCTTAAGTGTTTTACTACAGGATTATATCCATATAATGCTTCAAAAGGAGTTTTAGACTCAAGACTTTTGGTAGGACTCCTACTTTTCAAATAAACTGCAATATTCACTGCTTCAGCCCAAAAACCATTTGAAAGATTCTTACCTTTCAACATACTTCTAACACATTCCACCAGTGTTTTGTTTTTTCTTTCTGTTACTCCATTCCGTTGTGGAGTATGAGGTACTGTGAACTGCTGCAAAATTCCATGATCTTTACAATACCTGATAAGCTCATCCTTCCTGTATTCTCCCCCTTGATCAGAACGGAGAATTTTTATCTGTTTCCCTATTTGTCTTTCAATAATATTTTTAAACTGCTTAAAGTATTCAAATGTATGGCTCTTGTTACTTAAGAAATACACCCGAGAAAACTTCATACAGTCATTAATAAACAGTAGAAAATACAGTGCACCTCCTAATGATTTTGTTTGCATGGGTCTACAAAGGTCTGTGTGCACTAATTCAAGTATATTTCTCTGTTTCATTTCTACTCGAACAGGGAATTCTTCTCTATGCATTTTTCCTAATGTACATGCATCACAATCATTATGTACTTTCTTTATCATAGGAAGATATCTTACCATTTCCTTCTTTTGTAGTAATAGCAAATCATTGTAGTTGATGTGGCCAAATTTCTGATGCCAAAGCTCTTCTGTAGTTAGGCTCGTTGTTGTTAATGCTCGAACTGGTGCAGGTCTCACATCTAGCTTATACAAACCTCCTGTTCGGATTCCTGTAGCAATTGTCTTCATAACATCTAGCAGATATTTAATATAACAGTTAGATTTAAAGAATTCAACTTTCAGATCTTTATTTGTAAACATGGATACAGAAATCAAGTTCTTTGTTATACTAGGCACATACAAAACATTACAAATTTGTTTGATATTACCATTAGGTAGAATGATAGAAACTTTCCCACATCCTTTGATCTGATGACTTCTGTCATCTCCTAGGTAAATCTGCATGCCTTCAATGATTTCCTTAAAATCTTCGAGCCAGTGATTATTCCCTGTCATGTGTGTTGACACTCCTGAATCTACATACCAGATGTCTGCATCAACATTTTCATCACGATCTTCCATGAACAATTTGAAATTCTGCACCTGATCACCATTCGCTAGATGACCTGCATGTCTTCTCTGCTTTTGCTATTCTTCATGATATTTCTTTTTCTTACACTCCTTGGCAATATGACCCAGTTTTCTGCCATAAAAACATTTAGTTTCAGTTTAGTTTCTATTCGAATGCATACATTGGGTCTGATTCGGTCTTTTGTGTGAGTTTGCTCCGTTTTGATGTTGTGGACTTCCTTTCCCTTTGAAGAAGTTTTTCTTCACCATTAATGCAAGATTGGTGCTCTGGGGCTTCAGAGACGATCTTATTCAATCTTCCTACATCAGTATTCTTGTCAGCTCCTCAAATTTCGGGATCTTCTCTATGGCATTTATCCCAGTGATAAAAATTTGATAATCATTAGTGACACCATTCCTTGTAATGGTTACAAGATCTGTATCGTCAACTGTATGACCAATGTCTGCTAATTTGTTCTTCGGATCCTTAATCCTTGCTACGAATGAAGCAAATGTTTCATTCTCCTCCATCTTCAGGGATAGGATCTTACTCTTGAGGAACAGAAGATGATTTGAATTCCTGATCTCATACAACTCCTTCAAAATTCCCTAGATCTCGTTCATTGTCTTATAATCTCTAATGTGAGGTATGATGCAGTCTTTCACTAACATCTTTAATAGTGTCCTTGCTCTACCTTCTCGCTTATCCCAATATGGGATTAATGCTGATCCTGCTGTGGGCCTCGGCTCATCCCCATTCGAAATCGTCCAAGCACTCTGCACTTCTAGCAAAGTCTGCATCTTGAATTTCTGTTTCTCATAATTGGAACCATCGAGCTTGTTATGCTCATTCAAGCATGCTTCAAACACATTGTTGTTCATCTTGGCGATTTAAAAAAAATCGACAGGTAAATGATTTTAAATTTACCCCGGATCTGTGACAGAGACATATCACTGATCTTCAATGTTGTTTGATCTCACAGCACACCCGTTGATCACTGTGGCTTCCTTCACAACCTCTAGAAAACCTTCTGTTGTCAGCCTCTGCAACCTTCTCCAAGATGCAACCTTCTCTCAGAGCCTTTTTTGTTGTTTACACGATCGTCGTAGATATACACCCAATATCCGAGATTGTCGTAGATATACATCAATTTTCTGAGATGTCATCATAGATGTATGCCTAATATCCAAGACTGTCGTAGATATACACCTTTTTATGTTCCTATACCAATAGGTGTCATAATTTATGATTGACTTAGTTTATCTCTGTAATATGTACATACCTTTGCTTTTTGCAAATGTTTTCCAATTCAAAAGTCAAAAAAATTAAAAAATGTAAAGAGGGTATATCCTAAAAGAAAATCAAAGGATAGAAAAATGAAAAAGGTCAAAAAATATGAAAAATGAACCCCAAGAAAAATGAAAAGACCATGAAAGTGTGCAAGTCAAAATGCCACTACCATTTACTTTGATGAAAAATAAATGTTCAAAGATAGAGAACATAATCTGACCAAACCATATAATCTTGGCAGATAAGTAGATAGGTAGAGTAAATAAAAGGAGCTCAACAGTGTAATCTGAGCCCATGGATGTAATAAGGATAGAATTAGATAGATTTCCAGTGTAAAAGAAAAGAAAAGTTTGATAAGTGTTTTCCAGTTTAAGTGCACCCTAATAAAAGAAGTAAAAATGGTAGGATGTGTAGGTGGGTAAGTAGATGATTGGTTGCAGAATTATGTATGATGAATGTTTAAGTTAAAAGCTCAAAACATTTTCTTTCATCATTACATTACTTTGGCAAAGCATGGATGACAAAGACACATTTACAAGGTTACATGATTAATTTCCTCATTCATTTTACCCCTTATTGTAACTAATTTCCCACAAGTAAAAGTTCCAAAAACCTTAAGTTAAAGGGGCTCAGAGCATTTCTTTGACTTCTGGAGGGACCAGACTCTCGGCCCAATAACTTATAAAGTCAAAGGTGCTAAAAACCCCTCATCAACATTCGCCCCTTCATCATTTATTCACTTCCTCTAAAAACCCCTTTTCCCTAAGTAAATTCACTATTTGCTAAGGAAACGTGATTACCCCAAAAAATCCCTCTAGCCTAAGTTATAATGTTTTAATATGAAAAACAAATTAATGTTAAACACATTATACTTAGCTCACTTTTATTTTCATCTCATATGAACATCTGATTTTACTTATGTATTAAATTCGAAAAATCACCCATTTCCCGTATATTTTATTGTTAAAAACCCCATATGTTAATAATCCCATCCTCGAGGTTTGAAATATAAACCTTAATAATGAAATGATTAAAATAAGGGATTAATTAATTGATTTGAGATTAATTAATAACCTAAAACTCCCACCAAATAACAGAGATTAATTAACCAATCTGTGGTTAATTAATAATCTATCCTCGCCCAATCACATCACCCCCGATGTTATTAATTTCCCTAAATCCGCAATTAGTTCCCATCAGGCCCCTCCATTAACTCCCGATCAAATCCACGCCCCGATCACCGTACGATCTGACCCTTTCAGATCTAACGGTCGATGCTCATATCGGGCGACCTCCAATACCGAACTTTACCCGCCTGATGTGAGCGGTTTTACTATTTGCCCGCCACTACGTGTCGCCTGATGAATGGCATCAGGCAGACCTCTCCAAATACCGCCTAACGCTCAAAAGCTGTGCGATGAAAACCATTACCGCTTCTGCTTACCACCATCACTAAACGACAAAGTGTCCCATCCATTAACTAGCGCCACCTGTCCCTTTCACCATACCCGCCAAACATTTTGACTTTGTGAATAAAAACAAAGGTAATCATTATTTTTATTCTTCTGAAACAAAAGAACATTCTGTGCTCATGCACAGAGAAGCACGTTCATGCTGTCAACCTGCGTTCAAAAACATCAACTCCATGAAGCCGCTGAGTTCCAAGTCGCCACTGCAGACCAGCACGCCCCATCCAGACTACACACCAGTGCCATTCCGTTTCCGGTACCACCACAACCAGGTATTTACCCACTTCTACTGGAAAACCCTATGTTTATAAAAAACCAGGACTGAATTGCTTTAGAAACTCAGTGTTTTTATCAAAATTTAAGCGGTCCAATACTCTGAAAACTCCCTAGAACAACCTAGTTCTCCATAAGATCCCTGAATTTCCCTTCCGACATCCTTGAATACACAAGAACCAAGGATGGAAGCTCCCATCACCCTAAATGTCATGCCACTTACTACTCCCCACAGGGATTTGGACCACCTTCCCTTGGCCGATAGAGATTTTCAAATAAAGGACCTTACTTTTGATGAAACCCCCTTGAAATTACACTGTAAGTACTGAGACAATTATTTGAACCATGTTGATAAAATAGGTCTTTGAGAATCAAACCTACCTAAGTATCAAATCCCCACTATCCATATTTTCCTAGATATTGTCCACCAATGCCATGCAAACTATGACCCTAATATGAGAGTTGTAATGTCCCCAGACCAGAAAATCCTATTCACCATTACAGCCGAATCCATAAATGAGATGTTGTAGATGTAGCCTGGTCATAACCTCACTCCCCTTTCCGTTGTCGATTTGCTTGAAAGAGCTTCAAAGATGTCCAGTTCCGAAATTACCAAGTCTATCAGACTTTCATTGAAGAAAAATACAGGGTAAAAGACCCCCTCCTTACATGCCATGCTTCTTTACTAATCTGGGCAGGGAAATCATCACCATGATTGCTTGCATTTTGGGTTTTACGAGGGAAAATTTTAAGAACCCCACATAAATTTATATGTATAATAAATGGGCGAATCTCCATGGTATATAGGAAAAATGGAAGGCGATTTTATCAATAATATAATATGTATATATAATTGTTTGGCGAATCTCTCACCAGGCATGGCGAATATTTTACTCAATTATAAAATCTTGTAAGATCTTGGTATTACCATGGGTCAATACCATGGGTTATCATAAACCTGTAGCTTAAAAATTACTATTAGTAATTTATAAAAATTAATAAAATTAATAGTTGATTTTTATTTTATTTTTTCTTTTAACCAAGCTAAAATGTTTAACATACATTAAATTACAACATCCATTTTTACTCTTGATCCACCCCGAGAGGGATCAAATATTTTTCACTCTATGCTAGTTTTCATATCACGATATTTGATACCTCTCGGGGGTTAGTAGATCCAAAGTAAAGATGGATCTATGCTGGTCTAATTCCCCACCATGTGCCATTTTGGTGAATACCATGGGTCAATACCATGTGCCATTTTTATTTTTATTAATACTAATATTAGGGTTAATAATGTTTTTTCTCATGGTATTAATAACAATCTAGTCCATGGTATTTGTCCCATAGTATTTTTCCCATAGGTTTCACCTAAATATAACGCATTTTTGAGTGTTCGTAAATATAAGGTGACTTATGGAGTAAATATAAAAAAATGTTTTATTTGTTTACCATACCTCTCGTTTATTTATATTTTTATTAATTTACCATACCTCTTTTACAAATATGTTATTTGGCTCATCGGATTCACTTAAATAAAACCTCTTTCTTGAGATTTCATAAATAGAATGAGGGTTATGGACTAAATATAAAAAGAGGTTTTATTTATTTACCATATATCTAGTTTATTTATATTTTTATTTATTTACCATACCTTTTGAGTAAGTATAAAAAGACGTTTTATTTATTTACCATACCTCCGCTTTACTTATATTTTTATTTGTTTACACCCTTGTATGTATATAAGGTGACTTATGGAGTAAATATAAAAATCGTTTTGTTTATTTACCATACATCTCATTTATTTATATTTTTATTAATTTACCATACCTCTTTTATAAATATCGTATTTGGCCAATATGATTCAATTAAATAAAATATATTCTTGAAAATGGGAGAATGGATTCACTTAAATAAAATCTATTCTTGAAAATGGGCGAATGGAAGGTTGTAACTCCTAATTTCAAGGGCTAAATTTACCTTTTTTACCCTCTCCCTTAAAATAAGGTGGGCTATTTGAGGTGATTTGTAAAAATGTACTATGATACAAAATATTCGCCCACTAAAAATTTAAAACCCCTTAATTTCGCCAAAGGGCGAACATTCACCCCTAAAATTTTCTATGGGTTTTACCACTAATGAGTATGTAGATGAGATAACCTTAGCCTACATGTCTATTTTTACCCCTGGTCAACCTCTTGCAGCCAAATTTGACTATGCTACATTCATTGCAGATAAGATGCATGACCAATTCATGAGATTAGAGAACGAGAGAGTATTTAAATATTCTTCAGTCTTGTATCATCTTTTTCTCTACTACCAAACTGATAAATTCCCTTTCTCTGTCCAAAAGCTTGATACTAAAGGGAATCCTAGGTTTGTTATCTTTTGGACCTCAATTTTCCATTATTCTAGCTCTTCTCCTCATCCTTACACAGATTTCATTGACTTATTTGTACATCCAGTAAATACTATGCTATCAGGAAATCCTCCTCCTAGGATTAGTGCAGACATTAAAAGAGTTCTTCAGTTATCCAAGCAGTACAAGGTTGGGGATTGGTACTTGTACTAGAACCATACCGAGATCAGAATTTATGGGTGTGAGCTGCCTCCCTATAAACTGCCCAAATATCTCCCTATGCGATTATTTGCTCTGGAGTACTATAGGAAAATGATCAATTCTGATGAAATCCACTTTGTAAAGACTAAGAAGAAATCTCAGCTAAGGATAAAGGATCACCTAGGCCCATTTATTTGCAACAACAGAAGAGCAGGGCAAGAGGCAGAGGAAATCCTTGAGAGATTGAGATTGAAAAAGAGCTTCATCTGGCCTTATGACCCTCATAGCTTCATCTGTGACAGAAGGAAAAAGCATAAGCTATCCCCCTACATCCACCATAGGATCCTAGAGATTGAGCAATATGCAAATCAGTCTGAATGGGTGGAAGGAACTCTCATAGACCAGGATAGCACACAAGTTGAAGTTGACAATGTATGGGTAGATTTGGAAAGAAAGATTGATGAAAATTCCTTTGTACAGGTGCTAGGAGAGATTTCATCACCAAAACAGTGAGAAGAACCCAGCACTCAACCATCAAAGCATCAAGATACATCAGACGAAGCAGTTCATTCAGGACAACAGGAAGAGTCAGAGCATCCTGAAATTTTAGAGGAGTTAGCTCAACCTCAGCAAATCATGAGCAACCCTCCAGTTTTACAAACTCCTCTCAATGAGGAAAGAAATCCTAAAAGAGACTGGGAAGAGGCTACTCATTCTAGCAAGCCTACTGATCAAACCTTTGCTAAAAGGCAAAGGTTGAATCCTTATGCAGAAGAAGAATTCATTGAGGAGACCACAGGCAACACAGTGGCAGAAAGGACAGAGAGCATGAAAACTATCCCAACAGGTGGGACCCCATCTACTTCACATATGCAAGTATTGGAAAGACAACAGAGCACAGAGGTGTCATCCTTCAGGGCTTCCTCTGAACAGAGCCTGGATATCAAGGGTAAGTATAAAGAAATAAAAGTGAGGAATGAGAAATTGAAAGCACAAACTTATGCTCATTACCTCAAAATGGCCCCAACAAACCAAACCAGACTTATGTCAGCTTTTGACATAAAGGAAGGGAAAATGCAGATGAGTTTCCTCAAGCCCACTATACAGCAGCCAAAATCCATGGCAGATTACTTTAAAACTGATTTTGAAGTATTGGAAAAGGATATTCATCCTATTGACCAAATAGAACTGCATAAGCAGACCGGTGAAATGGTTTATTCTACTTTAACTAGCAAAGCCATTGCAACCCATCAACTGCAAAATTCATTGCATAACACCTCTGCACAACTGCAATTAGAAAAAGCTTCCTCTCAGGCTAAGGACACCAGAATAAAAGCTTTAGAAGATCTGATAATAGAATTGGGACATGATCCCAAAGATGTGAAGGCAGCTGAACAGTTAATTAAAAAGAAGAATGATGACATTGTTGCCTTGAAAAAGCAGCTTAAGATCCCTCCACTCCATCATCCTCAAACTGCAGAAGTTATAGAAAGAAAAAAGGAGGAAGAACTTATGGACCTGGTCCTAAGACTAAATGACCAGCTAAAGGAAACTGAGGACGAATTGGAAAAAGCAATACAGTCTAAGCAAAGTGAGTCGACCACTTCTCAGACTGTTATTCCCATAGTTTCTACAGTTGTGCCTTCCACTTTGGCAACTGCCTTGGCACCAACACTTCCACCAGTCACAACACTGCTAGTAACAGGAACCACTTTTTTCTATAGGTACACTAGCCAACACAGAGTCAACAACAAAAAAGAGAGATGAAATGATCAAAGCCATGGAACAAATGAGAATCCAAGCAACTGAGTTGAAGAGACTTAAAGAACAAATGTCAAGCTTAGAAACGAATTATGATCTTGCAAAGATTCAGAACAAAGAAGAAGAAAGGAAAAACAGAAGGATGGAAGAAAGAATTAGAGTCCTGGAAAATGACTTAACATTAGAAAAACCTTTGAGAGATATTAAAGATATTTTATGGACCAATATCATTGATTCCATCAATGATATTTGGCCTTCCATCCATATCATTTTTGAACAGTCTGAGCTAGTAAAAATAGCTGTGGAGGCCATCCAAAAAACCGGAGAAGAATTGGGAGAGAAACCTAAAGAGGCAACCCAATTGATTAAATTTTTGAATAGCAGAAACAGGCACCAGCGAGAGCAATTGGAAATTGAGGATAGAACTGTCACCATCCTGGAAATTAAGACAGTTCTTACTAAAAAGAACTTGATGCTTAATTTGGAAAAAATATGTCAAAGTATTCACGAGGACATAGATTATTTTATGTTAAAATATGGCATTCTAAGAGACAAAGGCCTTCCAAGCCCACTGGTCATAAATGAAAAGTTAATGACTCATGACGATTACATTGAGAAACTGTACAAACAAGCCAGAAGTCAAGCTAGCTCTCCTACAACAAAATAACTACCTACAGGAAAGGTGCTTTATGATGGTTTATAAAATCTTTTATTATATTAAACATGAAGTGAAACACCTGCTCACGCACCATCCCAATTTTGCTATGTACACTGAAGTTGACAAAGTGTACAGGAAATTGATCAGAATGAAAATACCAAATGATGAATGGTGGACTAATATGACAGATATACTATAAGTTACTATAGTAAATCTGTAAAATATAAAATATTTACTAAGGTAAGGTTTGGTAACACAGGTAAAGAGTATCAGAACACAAGTAAAGAGTGTCAGCAGGTGAAAGTAAGAAGAAGATCCAGCACACAATTACAAAAGAAACTGCAAGAGGCAAATCCGAGTTCCAACATCCAGCTCGTTCATAAATAAAGGGACAACAACAATCTGTTTTCCATCTATCTCTATCTTTATGTAAAAGATATTTTGTATTTCCTATAATAAATCTCATATGGTTATGAGATATTTTTGTGTAATTTTTGTATAAATACTTCAGAAATTGAAGTCATTAGGGTGGATTCGAAGACATTTCTGGTATACATTTCATATCAAGCTAGTGAGTTGTTGTAATCAAGTCTGGATTGGTTGTTGGATCATGAAATAAAGTTAAAGACATTTCACAGTATTCTTGTGCATGATGGAAACCAAATAAATATTATCTCTTCATGTTATTATTGTTTTCTCATCATGTTATAAATATTCACATGTTTTCTTTATAAAATCTTAATAGTAAACAAAGAAAAAATATTTCAGAATTAGCTTTAAGCTCTCTGTTTTAACACGTTTACATTCTCACTGTTTTCTATTGAATTACCTCGGTTTAGGTAATCTTAGTTGCTCCCCTACTTCCGTAGTTTTTCCCTTAGGTCAAAAGTGAAGAATTATTAATTTCCCTTTACCACTGACCTCCCTCTATTCCTCATCCTGATCCCGGTTTAAGGATTCTTCATTGCCCTTTTACCTTGACTAGGTTTACCTCATCCATTTCAACCCACATATTTGATTTATGTTATACTAGCTTGCCTTGTGAATTCTCCCTCTAGCAATTGATCTACTCCGGTTAAGCTACTCTTTGTTTGAATCCATAGCCCAATGGACTGAAGGCTTGCTCCACCCATCTGTTCCTAGAATTCCACCACACAATCAAAATCAAAACACCGTTAAACTTTCATAACTAGCTAATATCCCAACAAACAACGCTAAATCATAAAGAGAGAGCCCTCTCTGGACTTAGGTTGGCTAGAACCCGAGTCTAAAAGATTGGTTTGTAGTTACCTTGGATCCTTTCTTTCTTTTGGATAACTTCTAAGGAAAATCTGAGTGATAACGCACCTAATATTTGAGATTGTCACAGATTACACTGAAAACCTATGACAGTCGAAAAATAAAATGTGCGAGGAGTGTAGTAGTTCTATCATCACGCTTATCCACTGTTTAACCTGCGATGATTTTGGTTTAGTCACACCCACCAGACAACATACAGGTTCCTTAGCCTTGACACTGTGATACCATGATAAAAGTGGCAATGTTTGTATTAATAAACTAAAACCAAAGAGAGTCTGAACCAGGAGAGTCTGGCTCTGCAGAACGCTCTACATTGTTCATGCACATTACACATTAAATAGAAAACATGGTTTTAGGGAAGTTAGAACAACATCGTAAGAAATAGAAACTAATTCTTATCCCGAGGTTACGTGAACCAACTGTACCTATTCTAGGATATTCTCCATTATCTTCAACAATTTTCGCGTTAAATCCAAATTGAACCATATTACATGATTGAAGATATATCTGAAAATCACCTCATTTAAGAACTCTTTAACTCCTTGTTGGGAGGACTGTGAGAGCACTTTGACGGCTATGTATTTTCCTTGGGGCAATTTACCCAAAAACACCGATCCAAATCCCCCTCGCCCGATCTCTTGATTAAAGGTCTGTGTGCCCGCTATCATCTCATCTAGAGTGAAGGCTTGGGATTTCGTTGAACTTGGCACTATGACCATCGAATAATCTGTAATCAATGAAGGGAAAATAGAGTTACTGAGAATCACAACACCACCAATCAATCAATCAATCTAAGCTAATATAAGCTAATTTCATTTACAGGGATGACTACCATTATGTATCGTATTATAATATATTTAATATTATTAGTATTTATTAACCTTGGTACAAGAAAGATCTTGGTTCCATTTCCTGCTCACTTCTTTTGTCAGCAACACCTTGTTCTTTTCTCCATAATTTGTTGTAATACACAACAATTGACTCTATCATTGCTGAAGCGATTATTAGAATACCGCCTACTGTCATTTCGAACAAAACCTTGCCTTTGTTCTTATTTGTAGTATGCAGAATGTATTTCCCCTTATGCATAGGTAAGTAGGAGTTTCCACAGTAATTGCAGTAGACCAAAGATTATCCATGAACGTCCTCCAATAAGATTAACGAGAATCTGAGCTGGATTGATTATTGTCTTAATTTGTTGATGACATTTCTTTTATAGAAAGTAGGAAAGAAAATTTGAAATCTCAAATGATTTATGTCAAAACATGAGGAATATAAGATACGATATGGTTACCAGAATTTCAATGAACCATTAAGAAGTTGGATAGGAATTACACCACTAAAACTATTATTATTTATTGTGAAAATAAACACTACGATATTTACTACTTTGATCGTGTTTAATTCTGAATAAAATTGTGGAATTTTTTTTGAATAAAATGTGCCAAAAATTAAATAGAATCAGAAGAAAAAGGGAGACGTATAGCTATTTTAGGTTTTTCAGATCGCATAAGCAGTAAGGAAGAGTACCGCTCAAGTTGTTGTTTTGTAGATATCTACATAATTAATAAAGTAATTTTGGTTTTATGAAAATGTATATGGTCACTAAAAACAAACAAATTGAAAGTTGAATGTTGAAAAAACAAACAAACTGAAAATTGAAATGTTGAGAAGAAACTTACAATCTCTCCAAGTTGGTTAAACTGGGGAAATTTGGCAGATTCTCGGTAAAAGAATTACTATCCAGAGACCTGCCAATTTCAAAACAAATGATGTTGCACATATATTATGATTTGATATATAATATTCAGACACAAAACCCTCTATCAACCGAATCCAGAATTCTTTTGAGTCCAACTAGGCTTAAAATATGGTTAATTTCTTCTTACACATTAATTAATGCGGTCAACTATCCAATATTGTTAGGCACCAATCCTGTAACGTTCTTCCCTGACAGATTGCTGGTAACAAGTTTTCGTGAATATAAAATTTCACCATTGAATCTGGAGAGTCATATGATTTCGGCTTGAAACATATCGAAGAATTTAACTTACATTTCCGAAATTCTTATGGGTGAATTAGTACTGCTCTCACATGCAATTCCATTCCGTGGGACCAAAAAGCAAGGATCAGAAATCCAATCTTTCATGCCAAACCTGCTTTTCATAGCCTCAAGGGATTTTACTGTATCATCAAAAGAACTTGGTTAGAAATTGGATCATAATATCAACGATTCTAGTCTCAAAACATTAGGAAGGTAACTTACAATCTTGTGCATATGTTGCAGGTTCGGTGTCAACTACTTTTCTAGTCTCAAAAGTGTTGATTATGGGATGACTAGTAGTGTTACTTATGTTGAACAAAGTAAAATAGCAGTGATCTGTTTGATTAGAATCTCACTCTCGTGACACAAGTGTAAGAAAATACTAGTAATAAAAATACAAGTCTCATTGCCAACTCCAACTTCTGAAATTTTGGTATTTGGAATCGTTTTGCAAAAACATCCACCCTTATTTTAAGGTAGAATAATTGCTCAATGAAGTAATGGCTTCAGACCGTATTTCGCTGTTTATTTCCACGTAAAAAAATCTCAAGATATTTAGTTGTTCGATCTCTGCAAAATATAAGAGCAGTAATAATTTATAATAATTTATGACCGTTGGTCGATCCTACTATGAATTGAAAACCAGATTCCGTAATAACTGTCGTCGTTTGCATCATGACAGATGGAGGATGTTCGCTGGTATTATTTGTTGAAATGGGCTCTTTAAACCTTGCAAACTGTAAAGAATAATTATCAGAAATACTTAAATCTGATTTATATGTCCAGATCAGGTCAAGCTCGTCTTCAAGATACCTGTTTGATCCATACGAGACCATTCAACTCATCATTACTTGGAAGAAGAAAAATAATATGTTAAAAGTGATATTTCTTTCTTGTTCAGAATTCGGTGATCTAAGTAGTCTGAATATTGGGTGATTTCGAAACTCCCATGTATTTGGGTGTAATGCGCAAAACTATTGGGACAAAGTTTTTCGAGCCACGTAACATTGGATTATCCTAAATTCATGCTATTCTTAAAATTTTGGTTCTATTTAGAACCAGTATTTTAATCTCTTTTAGCCCCCATTTTATTTCAAAATGGAATTTGTTTGCTATAAAATAAGCTAATTCCAAAAATATCTCAAAATGGTGAACATTAATGCATCAAAATTATCTCTCAAGTATTGAAATTCATTCAGCCTTATGGTATCAGTGGTATAGATATATCTTTTCTTTAGAAGTTTAGAATGGGTAGGATAATGGATTACAATGAACATTGGCATGACTAGTTGGTTATTATGACTCTAAAGTTTATATATATAGAGGAGGCTTAATGCTATTATCTAATAGAAAGGATTGGAGGTGTACAAGGACATTAACAAGGCAAGCCAATGCAGGGAAGTAAAGTTGGCAGAAAATTCAAGCTTAGAAAAATATGGCAATCATTTCCAGTGGGTTTTTTTATGGTGTTTGTGCTAGAAGAGCATGTGGCTGTGGAGCAGTTATTTACGTTAAGGCCGATAAATATTATTACTTCTGGCCAATAGTAGAGTAGAAATCATAGCTTTGTGGGGAGTATTGGTTGTGGCTAAATAATTACGAATTAATCAGATACAAATCTATGGAGTCCCAAGGACATAATAGAATGAGTTTAGTGACAAAATGAATTCAACCCTCTAATTTTAATCAATTGGGTGAATCGCATCAAAACTCTCACAAGGAACTTTCTACTGGCACTATAAAATATTCGTAAAAATGCAAACAAGAATAGTAAACAAGAATGAAAGTTTTTTTTGTTGTGCTTCGAAGAGTGATAACAATTGAAACAATTTTTATGCAACAAAAACATGAGTATCAATGTTTTTATAAAACTTAGTACAATTTTGAACGATCTATTTTGTATAGCAAAAGATGTCAAACTCAAAGAGATAATTAAAGTTATTTTGAGGTAAAGTTTTAATATTATGAAAAACTTAGATAAATTATGTAATCCAAAAAGGAAAGATAGAAAATGTACCAAGATGTATGTACTACCTTTTTATTAATAAAACAAGTAGCATTTTATACCACTACTTCTTTAATTAGAGGTAAATATATACAGTTGGAAATATTCAGCGAATAGTAGAATTTCCACCAACATCATATCTCCATACTGACATCAACATCGTTCCTGGCTTAGCCTGTTCATACATTCCTGGTTGGAGTGTCCTCAATTCGATAGCAGAGATAAAGGGATCATCAGCTTCCGAGGTTCTGATCAAACAGATGTACAACACTGTGCCAGAACTAACAAATATTGTTTCATTATAAAGTGATTTACCTGGATTTGAGATCGCTATGTTTACCACAGCTAACAGATGCAGTGTCTCAATAGAGAAAGAGAAGCTTGGCAATTGTCCGGATCCACTGTAATCTCCAAACTTAAACCACAGTCTTAAGAGGTAAGGTACATTAGGGGTCACAGACAACTGATAGCAGCTTTTGTTCAGAGGCTTTGGGAAATATCGTAGAGTATCCAACTCCAAGTAAGAACCGTCGTCGTAATTTAAGGCATCCACGACCTCTGCTGGCTGACCGAAGTCTATAAAAGTTGTATTAGTAACCCAGCTTACATTGTTTTCTCCCATTCGATTGGTTTTCCCTCCACAATCGATACTTAAAAATCCTTCCACACGACCACAAATTACTTTTAATAAGTCAACAAAATATGACAATTCATCAAAAAGACATCAAATAGTGATTCAAGCAGACACTCCATGAATATTACAAAACGACAAGAAAGAAAATGACGATTCTGAAAGGTAAACACAACAAAAACACTACAACATTCCCGACAACTGTGAACTTAGGTTTCCTAATTAGTACATACCTGGTTGAGCAGTTATAAGAGCCAATAAAATCATGAGGACACCGAATAGCACTATGCAACCTCCCTGTTTGCCATAACGAAATTTTTCCATAGTAAAAACCATTTAGAAAAAGGTCCTCCGACGATATAACGTTAGAATGAAAGGCTGTTTCGAAGGAAATTGGAAGTGTTCTTTACATTTGATTTCTTGGCCTCTTCCTGTGTGTGACCTCTCTCGGAAGTCCAATAATAACTTTCTTCTCGACTCTTTGCATGATTGTCTATTTAATGTGTATGTTCAACATAATTGCAGCGCTTGTTGGCTGCGAAATTTCTTACCTCCTACTTGCTAGTCAAGTCATTTCCATGTACAACTTTCCATATCCAAACTTTTGTTCTCATCCCACTTGCGGGTTATGGTATTTTTCCATGGACAACTCTCACTATCTAGAGTTTTGTGTTCCCCCAAATTATAGTTGCGAGTCGTCTTTTCCATTTATGATAGAAAGTGGCGGTAAAATCCAGCATGGTAGAGCTGTGAGATGTTGTAACGTAATTACGCAGAGAGGCACAACTGTTTTACAATATCTTTATCATATTTATGGTAGATAAGAAGATGATACATAAGATGTAATCTAATGTTTAAAATTTTGATTAAGTGAAGTTATATATATATATATATATATATATATATATATATATATATATATATATATATATATATAGATATATATATATATATATATATATATATATATATATATATATATATATATATATATTATATAAAATGAATAATGTAGTTTAAATATTTTAATCAAGTTTTAGAGATATCGTAAGATAATGTTTAATATTTTGACTAAGTTAAATTATGTGTGTGCGGTGTAGTCTAATTTATATATATGAAATAGATTTTTATTCAAATTCATCAAAATTCAGTAATATAATTTCAAGATCCATTTAATTTAGGATGTAGCAAGCTCTGAGAGGGATCAAATCTCTTGGTATGAAAACCTTTCTTAGAGTGAAGAGATTTGATCTCTCTAGCTTCATAGATTCAAAGTTAAGATGGATCTAGGCTAATGTAATGGTAGATGCCAATATGATAGAGATGTAATGTAATATAATATAAACATTTTAACTAGATCAAAATAAAATAAAAGTAACCAAATAAAAATAGCTCACTAAAAATAAAATAATAACAAAAATAAAAATGACCCATGGTATTGGTTCATATTATTTGTCCATGGCTTTCATGTAAAATATAGCCTATTTAAAGAGGGAAATTAAACTAGTGTGAATATGTATGACCCTTGCATCAAGCATGTTATGAAACCAACTCAAGAAAAGATAGAAAAGATAGATCAACGCCTTAGAATTCAGCCTCTTCGAGTGGGCAACCTCCTTTACATTACACAAATGAACAATTCTTGGATGATTCAAATGACAAAACCTCCTTTCTATATATAGGAGTCTAAGGAGTCACAATATGACCCAGCCGACCTAACAATAATAATATAAAGCCACAAAAATAACAATAGAGGGATTCTATGGGGCACAATAATAACAATATGGGGATAATAAGGGCACAACAATATTAATAAGGGGTGAAACTACAATAGTAATGGGGTAATTACTAGTATTATAGGGACCCAACATGCCCCTCTCCTTCAAAAAAAGTGTTGTCCTCAACACTTGAGTAGTTCTGGATATTTATGTATAAAATTCTCATCCTCCCCTGAGGAATCTTCAGCAGATAAGTTCTTCCACTTGATAAGATACTCTGAAATTGATTGATTTCGTAGCTGTTGAGTTCTTGTTTCTGTGACTGCTTCCGGTTCCAATATAATTTTTCCTTCCTCGTCAAGTTCTGGCAATATTGTTTGAACTAGGATCTTGCCACCTATAACCTTCTTTAAACATGAAACATGGAAAATTGGGTGCAGTTGAGAAGCTGCAGGAAGCTCCAATTTGTATGCCATAGTACCAATCTTTTGCAACACCTCGTACGGACCATAATACTTTGGTGATAATTTATTATCCTTCTTAGCTTGCTTGAGGGACATTTTCTTATATGGTTGTAGCCGTAGGAATACCCAATCACCTACTACGATGTTGATCTACCTATTGTTTCATTCTATTCTGTGCCAACACGAGGTTATCCTTTAAGAGTTGGAGGACTTGTTGTTGATGTTTGATATGATGTTCCACTGCTTGAACCTTAGGATTTTCTCTTAAATATGATGTGATGGATGGTGGCTGATATCCATAAAGTTCCATAAATGGGGTCATTTTTGTTGCTGTATGGAGGGAAGTGTTATACCACCATTCAGCCAGAGGCAACCATTTGACCCATTGTGTCTGTTTATCAAATACAAAGCAATGAAGATATCCTTCCAAACATTTGTTTACTATCTCAATTTGCCCATCAGATTGAGGATGATAAGATGAGCTATGAGCTAACTGAGTACCAAGACAAGAAAATAATTTTGTCCAAAAATGTCCAGTGAAAATGGGATCTCTGCCACTTACAATAATCATTGGGTTTCCATGTAGCTTTTGAATTGTTTCCATGAATGCAGTAGAAACCGTACTGGCTTTAAATGGATGTGATAATGCACAAAAGTGTGCATACTTGGTAAGTCTGTCAACTACCACCATGATGACACTCTTTCCCCCAGACTTGGGTAAACCTGTGATAAAATCCATTGAGACCTCCTCCCAACGTTGGCTTGGAATGGATAAAGGTTGTAATAGACCCAGTGTCTTAATTGTTTCAACTTTATTTTGTTGGCAAACCAAAGATTCTGCCACAAATTTTTGAATATCCGATTTAAGGCCATCCAAAAAAATTCCTTCTTAACCCTGTGGTAAGTTTTTAAAAATCCCGAGTGCCCTCCTAAGGGAGAAGTGTGCAATTCCATAACATTCTTTTGTTTTAGTTATGAATTCTTACAGAGGTATAAGCGATCTTTGTACCATAAAGAATCATTTTTCCAACTAACTGTATCAGACGTACTGGAATCTTGTTATAACTTTCGAATAAGTGCCCATACTTTTTCATCATTCTTCCATTCCTCCCTTGCTTCGTTTATCCAATCTGATTGGATAATAGAAATGGCGCACAACAATGCTTTGACATCCTCATCCTTTCTTGAGAGTGCATCTGCCACCACATTTTGCTTCCCTTTTTGTAGATGATTTCAAAGTCACAACCCAACATCTCTGTGACCAAATTTTGTTGCTCTTCAGAGGATAATCTTTGTTCTAAAAAGTATTTAAGGCTCTCATGATCGGTTTTTACCTTGAAGTGTCTTCCCATTAGGTAGGGTCGCCATTTATTAAGTGCATGGAGTATTGCCAAAATTTCCTTCTCATAAATAGCTTTGTGTAAAAACTTTCCCTTAATTGGACGACTTTCAAAAGTAATGGGTCTTTCATCTTGCATTAAAACAACACCAATTCCATTTCTTGAAGCATCGCATTCCACAATAAAGGTTTTTGTGAAGTCCGGTGTAGCTAAGACCGGTGCTTGGCACATTGCCTCTTTAAGATGTTTGAAGGCCTTTGTTGCTTCTGGAGTCCATGAAAATGCATCTTTCTTCAATAATGTTGTTAGAGGTGCTGGTATTCTCCCATAATTCTTAACAAACTTGCGATAATACCCTGTCAACCCGAGAAATCCTCGCAGATTATTTATGGATGTGGGGATTTTCCATTCCTTAATGGCTTTAATTTTGCTAGGGTCTACCTTAACTCCTTCATGAGATACAATATGACCCAGATATTCCACCTCTTGTACTCCAAATAAACATTTGGATCTTTTTGCATATAATTGTTTCTCCTCCAATAGATGTAGCACCCTGTCAACATGTTCAACATAATCCTTCCAAGACTTGTTGTAGATTAGTATATCATCAAAAAATACTAACACAAATTTTCTAAGGAATGGTTTGAAAATGGAATTCATCAAACCTTGAAATGTTGAAGGTGCATTGGTAAGGCCAAAATGCATGACCAAAAATTCATAATGATCCTCATGCATTCTAAATGTTGTTTTCGGAATGTCTTCAGCCTTCATTCTGATTTGATTATATCCTGAATGAAGATCCAACTCGGTGAAGTAAATTGATCCATGCAATTCATCCAGTAATTCATCAATGACGGGAATGGGAAACTTATCTTTAATAGTGAGCTTGTTGAGCTCCCTATAATCCGGACACATGCGCCATGATCCATCCTTCTTGTGCACTAATACTACTGGAGCAGAGAAAGAACTTTGACTCGGTTGAATTATACCAGCCTCTAGCATTTTTGCAACCATACGTTCAATTTCACTCTTTTGGGCATAGGGATATCTGTACGGCCTGATGTTTGGAGGAACACTTCTTGGAATCAAATGAATAGCATGATCATGATCACGAATAGGTGGGAGACCTTTGGGAGTCTCAAATACCTTGGAATGATTGTCCAAGACTTTTTGGAGATCTGGAGAAATAGATGATTGCAATGTGGAGACATCTACCGAAAATAATTGTGCAATTACACCCCTTTGTTCCTTTTTTAGAAGCTTTGTCATACCATTAGAGCTAATTATCTTTCCAGGTTTCCCTGCAATACCCCTTAATTCAACTTCCTTTCCTTCCATGGAAAATTTCATGAAAAGTTCTTGAAAATTGAAAGCTATTGTACCCAAGGATTGTAGCCATTGTACTTCTAGTACAACATCAACACCTCCCATTGGAATGGAAAGCATTGGGCTAGTCGATACATGTTCTCCCATTGATAGCTTGATATTATGGCACTTTCCAGAGAAATTTATTGTTCCTCCATTTGCAACCGTCACTTGACACTCTGGTGCTGGGTATAAGAAGCAATTCAATTCTTTTGCTACCTTATAATGAATAAAATTGTGGGTACTTCCTGAATCAATCAACACTAGTACCTTTTTCTTCTTGATTTGTCCTTTTATCTTGATGGTTTGAGGAGTGGTAATTCCCGCCAATGCATTACAAGATATGGTCTGATTCATTTCTTCTTTATCTAGGCTTTGTTCCTGGAGTATATCCTCTTCTTTTGACCTTTCTTGCTCATTTTCTTCTTCCTCTTCACAATCTATGTAGAATAATTTCTTCTCAGCACACTTATGACCTTTAGTGTATTTGCTATCACAACTGTAACAAAGCCCTTTTTCTATTTTTTCTTCCAATTGTTGTGGTGTCAACCTTATAGGTTGTGGAAGACTAGGAGCAACCACACTTCCATCTTTATAGTTGAGAAGTGGTATGCTTCTTGGTTTCCATAATTTTTCTTTCCATTTTTCTTGCCAGCCTGAATGCCTTCTCTAATGAATCAGGTTCCCAAAGGAAAACATCATGTTTGATATTATCCTTTAAAGACTCTATGAACACATCAATCCTATGCTCCTCTAGAATATCTTTTACCCTTATGTTCAATTTTTGGAACCCCTCAATGTGCTCCATTATTGAACCCTTTTGTTTGAGACTTATCAATTGGCTGAAAAAAGTGTTTCTTTTTGTATCCTCATAATGTGCTATCAATTCTTCCGTAAAAATTGCCCAAGTGATAAATTGTTTATGAGAGAAAAGCCATTGATACCATACAAACTGATTTGGTTCCAAATATAAAGTTTCCATACGTACCTTTTGTGTGTTTTGCACATTATTGAGATCGAAAAACTGCTCCATTTGTAATATCCATGTTGCGGGATCCTTGCCATCAAACTTCCTCATATCGATTTTTGGAATATGGTGGGTTTTCGATCCCACATTAGAGTCTAAAAAATCATGATTAGCATTTCTTTTGTTCGCATCATGAGTTTCCTTTACTACCTTTTCACCATTGGTAAGTATTTCTTGTAGAAAATTTGTCAAATCTATCTTCAAATCTACCATGCGTGTCTTAAAATTTTTGTTCAAATCTATCTTCAAGTTGTCCATCTTAGCTTCCATGCCATTTATCTTAGCTTCTGTTAGATTTTGTGACAGTGACATTTGTTGCACTTGTTCTTGTAATTTTGATATATCATGTAGCATTTCTTCCTCTTCTTCATGAGTCATGCTAGAGCTTTCAGGTTCCTTACTAGGTGTTTGCATTTTCTTTCCTCGGGGCATTAGTTACCGATAATAATTCTCTACTATGCCCTTTGAATTACTTCAAAATAAATTTTCAAACCAAGCTTAAGCAAAAATTTAAGAAAATATACACACCTTTTTTCACTTTGTAAGAGCTCGATATTGCCTCTGATGTATCTTTGTACTTTCCAATCATCTATTTCTAAATTTGTGATCTGCAGTAGCCCTCTGTGTCCTCTTTCCAATGCCACAAGTCTGACCCAAATTGGATTCTCCAAGGAAGAGTTATGCAAAATCTCCCACAGTGACTTGATTATAGACTAGTTCAGTAGAGAGAACTTGTACGATGTGTCGCGAGTCACTGTTTCGAACTTTGGATTTTAAAAATGCATACAATAAAATACAGTTCATCCTCTTTTTATACCTTCTTACGAAATTTCAATTTGATCCCCAGAGAGAAAGTTATGACTATTTTCCCCATGTCACCTGTTTGGAATCTAATTCAGGAGTCTGCAAAAAGACCAAATTCCGCAGATCATATCTCCGCAAATATAGTGCGAAAAGCTCTGACATTCGGACCTGAGGTTCAGTGCGATTTCTTCTCAAATGGGTTTTTTTGCAAGTTCTGAAACGGCACAGAAAAAAAGTTATAGAGAAAAGGCCATGATGACCTGTTTGGAGCAGCGAAACCCTAGAATCCAAAGCTCTGATACCAAATGTTATGAAACCAACTCAAGAAAAGATAGAAAAGATAGATCAACACCTTATAATTCAGCCACTTCGAGGGGGCAACCTCCTTTACATTACATAAATGAACAATTATTGGATGATTCAAATGACAAAACCTCATTTCTATATATAGGAGTCTAAGGAGTCACAATATAACCCAACCGACCTAACAATAATAATATAAAGCCACAAAAATAACAATGGAGGATTCTATGGGGCACAATAATAACAATATGGGGATAATAAGGGCACAACAATATTAATAAGGGGTGCAACTACAATATTAATGCGGTAATTACTAGTATTATAGGGACCCAATAGAGCACTAAGCCTCATCTTCAAATACATCCAAACCTATGTGACCTAGCTTATTTATAAGTTTGTAGCATAAGGAAAACTTATATTTTTGCTTTATTGATTTTCCTTGTGCTGAATATTTCACTTATTAATAAAGTTTTAAATATTAAGATTTATTTTCTCAATATTATATCATTGTAAGTTTAATCTTACTATTTTCTCAAATACTATATTGTAATGAATTTTATGAAGTAGTCTAGAAACAATTTAGCCCCAATCTACTAAGCATTAATCTATTTTTTTAGTGCAAAATTTGAGAAAAGATTTGCATCTCTAAAATTTTGAAAGTTCACCATATTAAAGTTACCATCTCATAGTTAAATCAAAATTATACTTGTAAAGTCCCATATTAAAAAAAAACTAATTGATTGTTCTATATCATAAATGATATTTAACATAGTGCTGTAAAAAAATGAAAATTTTGGTACCATTGATAAAATCTTGTAGTCATTTTTGAAAATCCAGTTGACAATTGTCAAGATTCAAAATTTTGAATGCCATTGAATTTTTTTTATGATATTGAATCTATTTCTACCCTCATAAACAAAATTCAAACACTTTCACTATAATTATTTTTATAAAAACTACATTCCAACCTTTTTGACTACCAAACAAATTCTAAACTAATTAGTTTATCGCTAGACAATGCCATCTAAAATAATTTGCACGCAGCTTACGAGATCACTAGTGGGGACTGTTTCGCCAATTTCAAAGAAAGTTAAACCCATGTATGAAACATGTGGAGTGAATCATTGATGCGTCCATCCTAGGAGTCTCTTTGACCTTGATTTTACATCTGTTTAGTCTTTTTGATTTGAGGCTGGTTTAGTGTTTTTATTTTATTTTAAAAAATAATAATAATCATTATTATCTATTTTTATATTAGACATTAAATTGGTGTATAGGATTTTTTGTCTATGAGACAAAAGACCTACTCATAAGACCTAAGTTTAGTGTTTTTTTATTTTAATAAATAATAATAGTAAT
The DNA here is from genome assembly GCA_031772625.1 of Pinus tabuliformis. Taxonomy (NCBI): domain Eukaryota; kingdom Viridiplantae; phylum Streptophyta; class Pinopsida; order Pinales; family Pinaceae; genus Pinus; species Pinus tabuliformis. Next base: position 658,956,920 of record CM062810.1, on the reverse strand, counting down.
AATTATCTAATTTTTAGGTTATTTTTAAGTTAGACATAAAATTGGTGTATAAGATTTTTTGTTTGTGAGACAAAGGACCTCTTTTTGTGCAGCGATTTGATTGTTAAGTTTAAGAAGGCATACATATTCTAGCATTTGGCTATTAAATCTACTAAGGCATACATTCTCTATCCCTTCTTGTTTTAAACCTATAATCTCTTTAAAAAAATACATGCTCTTAATTATTAGGCCCACTCAATCTATATCATACATATCAACTATCATACATATCATCATATGTGAAGTGTACATCATCCTCGCCCAATAAAATAAAATGTTTTTTTCTTTAAAATGCGTGGAAGCCATTTAGCTAGGCGTAGAAGGCGGTCATAAACCGAGCGAAGTTGAAATTTGTTTGTGCGTTGGTGTTGGGAATCTACAACGAGTCAATTAAAAATAATAATAAGTGAGCCAATTAAAAACAACAATAATTGAGTCCCACGCAAGGAAGATTGCAACTTACTTGCCAATCAAACGGTGTAGACACTACAATCAATACAGTGCAGCGGCCTACTTCACGGTCGAAAATCGGAATTCGTTAGACATTTTCAATGCAACATCGTCATCTCTCAAAGTTGAATCCATCCAAGTTCAAAAGAGATTTTAAATTTAAAGCGGGCATTGTATATTTCAATCAATACTAAGCCATATCTATACAATATGAACCAGCCAAAATGCCCATCCACCTCGACCTTTGTCACCACGTTCTGCCTAGGAGTGTCCTTACAGACAAGTTCTTAAAAATGACAAAATGTTCATTGAATAAGAGTCGTGCTTAGAGGAAATATCGACTGTCCAATAGGGATTGTAGTGCCCAAGGATTGTTGGGGCGTTCGAGCAACCCGGGGGCGCCCATTGGGCGCGTTTAACTGAAGAAACAGAGAGCAGGCGATGGGCGATGGCGCGCTGGGCATGCGACTCGACAAGCGGGTGTGCACCCGACGAAGGCAACGAGCTGGCGAGCGGGGGGCAAACACGAAGCGAAGTGAAAATGCGGCTAAGTGTTGGCATCGCAAAGTTATAAGCGGGTGGGTGGTCTCGGGTGCGGGCACCCTACCACGACCCGACATGAGAAAACATGAACATTGGGTCAGCTTGGCCTTTGGCCAAAGCCCCCACCCAACGAGCCAAACGTATATATATACATACATATATATATATATATATATATATATATATATATATATATATATATATATATATATATATCTATATATATATATATATATATATATATATATATATATATATATATATATATATATATATATATATATATATATATATCGGTGGATATGGAGTTTGGAGGGCAAGCGAAGTGCGAGCCATCTCAAGAGAGCTCTGAAATAAGCGAAGAGTTCATGGAGGAGATGCACCCGCATGACGGGCTAAAGACTTGAACGCAGGCATAGGCAGAACAAGTGCGAGACCACCGAGTCGGGTAACTAGGGCGAGGGCACACGCCATGTAGGGAAACGGGCGGAAGTCGGTAGGCAGGGTGGACCAAGGCGAGGGCACCCGCTAGTTGTGTAGCCATGTGGAGGTGCGGGTAGGGCGACTCGAGGTGCGAGCACCCGCCAAACGAATAGTTAACACGGTGAGAGGTGGTGAAATGAGAACCACACGAAGCGCGGGTGAGGTGCGCCCAAGGTGACATGGGCTGCACGAATGGCGCGGGCAGGGGTAAATATTGGCATGACAAACGCAGGTGGAAAGAAAGGCATTCGAGTGACACTGAATGGTGCAGTGGCCTAACGCCGAGCCACACGACAACCGAACAAGTGGAAATTTTGTATAAACGCCAGTTGAGATTTCCCTCCCGGTCGATGTAAAATAGAATTAATAATATAATTCTTACTTGCATATATTGTGGTGTCTCTTGCTGTTGAAAGTTCATTTAATGTTATTCTGCACATTAAATGTTTAAAATGGTTAATGAGATGAATGTTAGGTGTAGTTCGGGAAACACATTAAAAAATGAAAAAGTTGGGTGTTTTGCCAATGCCGCACGTTGGGAAATTCATGAAAAAAGAATTGGGGGTGTGACAGATGGTATCAAAGCAAATTGCAGAGACCAGGTATGTATGCAGTCTGAAGTTATGGAGAAGAAATCATGGATTCATAGTCTGGGTTTCATAGACTTGGTGGTTCATGGCAAGACCATTCAAGCACTAGTGGACATTGGGGCCACACATAGCTTCATGACGACATTGCTAGCAACGGTAGTTGGGCTGATGATTTTCCCATCAAATGTGGAGGTCAAGGCAGTGAACTCAAGAGCTAGAGTGGCGGGTTTGGCACACGAAGTGCCTGTGCAGATCAAACACTGGCAAGGTCGGTTGGACTTCACGATGATGGAGATGAACGATTTTGACATGATATTGGGGCAAGCTTTCTTGAAGGGAAATAGAGCGGTTATTGTCCCCTTCTACGATGAGGTTATGCTGATTGGAGAATCACAGACTTGGACTTTGCCTACTCATAAGAAAAGGAAGGAAGTCAAGGTGTAGCATGTTTCTGCACTAAGTTTGGAGAAAGCTATGAAGGAGTCAGATGTGGCGACATATGTGACAGTTATCAGAGAAATCGATAGTGATGATGGAGTGGGGACCCTTGTTCCAGTTGATATTTTCGAGGTGCTGGCCAAGTATGCAGATTTGATGCCCGATGAGCTACCAAAGAAGCTTCCACCAAGGCATGCGGTGAACCATACATTGAGCTTGAGCCAGGGAATCAACCTACCACTAAAGCTCCTTATCGGTTGTCAGGGCCTGAGTTGGAAGAATTGAAACAACAGTTAAAGGAATTAACTGATGCAGGTTTCATTCGGCCTTCAAGGTCCCCCTATGGAGCTCCAATATTGTTCTAGTTGAATAAAGATACGAATGAGCTACGGATGTGATATTATTATCGTGCTCTCAACAAGCAGACGATAAAGAACATGTATCATTTGCCATTAGTTGCAGATTGCTTCGATAAGCTTGCAAAAGCCTGAGTGTTTTCCAAGATGGATTTGAGGCATGGGTATTATCAGAGGTGGATAGCGGAAGGAGATGAGAGGAAGACCGCGATCATAACAAGGTATGGAAGCTTTGAATTCCTTGTTATGCCATTCGAGTTGTGCAATGCTCCTGCTATGTTTTTCACTTTGATGAATGATGTACTACGTCCATACTTGGATTTGTTCATAGTACGTACTTGGATGACATCGTGGTGTATAGCGATAACATGGAGGATCATAAGAAACACCTAGATTTGGTGTTCGAGTCGCTGAAGAAGAGTCAGCTGTACTTGAAGAAGTCAAAGTATGTATTTGCCCAGACCGAGATTCCATTCCTTGGGCACATTGTGGGTCAAGGGTACATATGGATGGAGCCGAATAGGGTGAAGGCGATCGAGGATTAGGTTGAATCGATGAATGTCCATGATATGAGGGTGTTTTTGGGCATGACCAACTACCAACAGAAGTTTGTAGAGGGGTATTCCAAAGTAACATCATCACTGACAGACCTTCTGAAGAAGGACAAGCGATGGAGTTGGATGGACAAATATCAGATGGCATTTGATGATTTGAAGAAGAGGATGGTTTCAGCACCGATAATGAAGTTTTCGGACTTCGAGTGACCGTTTGAGGTACACACAGATTCTTTAGATTTTTCCATGGGAGGGGTTCTTATGCAGGATGGGCATCCGATGGCGTACGAGAGTCGAAAGTTGTAGGATAGAGAATGAAGGTATCCGGTCCATGAGAAGGAGATCACTATGATCATCCACTGTTTGCAGGTATGGAGGAATTATTTGATTGTGAAGCCTTTTGTTGTCCAGAATGACAACGTTACAACAAGTTATTTTGCATCACAACCAAAGTTGTCAGCGAAGCAAGCTCGTTGGTAGGATTTCTTGAGAGTTCAACATGACTATTGAGTACCGACCTAGTAGACTCAATGCGGTTGCAAATGCCCTTAGTAGGAAGGGACAACTATCAGCATTGGAGGGGGAGGGAGACCGGGCAACACGAAGTAGGAATCAAGTACAAATGACAGAAGAGATGCATAATAAGCTCAAGGAAAGCATTGAGACTGATACTCAGGCACAAAATATAGTGAAGCGGATAAGGGAGGGGAAGACACAGAAGTTTTTTGTCCAAGATGGATTCTTGTTCTTTGGAAACTGACTCTATGTTCCAAAGTCATCTGGGCTTAGGAGGCACCTTTTGAAGGAATGACACAATTCTCCGCGGGCTGGCCACCCAGGGCAGCGTCATTATTTGGCATTATTGGAGAGAGGATTCTTTTGGGAAAATATGAGAGAGGATGTGGAGGAGTATGTACGTACGTGCATCATTTTTCAGCAAGACAAATCGGATACTTAGAGGCAAGGAGGTTAGTTGCACCTTTACCGATTCCTGATAGACCATGGATGAGTGTCTCGATGGACTTCATCTCTCAGTTACCGCAAGTATAGGGGTATAATGGGATCATGGTCATGGTAGATCATTTTTCCAAGTATGTTGTCTTTGTTCCAACAAAGATACCTTATGGAGCCAAGAACACTACGGAGTTATTCTTTAAGAACATAGTGAAGCATTGGGGAGTCCCATTGAGCATTGTGTCGGACCGAGATTCATGATTTACAGGCAGATTTTGGACCACATTTTTCAAGCTAGTCAGGACAAATTTTTTTATGAGTTCGAGTTACCATCCAAAGACATATGGACAGACCGAGAGAATCAACGCACTACTCGACGACTACTTAAGACATTATGTGACGATTGATCAAAAGAATTGGCCTAAACTCTTGGATGTAGCTCAGTTCAATTACAACATGTAGAAGAGTTCTGCGACAAGGTATAGTCCATTTCAGTTGGTGAATGGCAAATGCCAGTCTCTTCGCATACCGTAGTGACGGGAGGTTTTTTTAGGAGTCCTCATGCGAAGAAGTTCATGAAGGCTTGGGATGAAACCTTGGAGTTGGCACAGTTGCGCTTGCACGAAGCTGCAAGGAGGATGAAGAAATGGGTAGATAAGGATAGGCGGGATGCACACTTCAGTGTGGGAGGTATGGTTTTCCTAAGGATTACTGGAGATCAGTTTCAACCACCTAATGGGACTGCGAGATCTTTTACAAGGAAGTATGAGGGGCCATTCCGGGTTAAGAAGCAAGTGGGGGAGGTTGCCTATGAGTTGGAGCTTTCGTGCCACATGCATATGAGACATCCTGTTTTCCATATCAGTCATTTGAAGAAATTTCGACTTGATGTAGAACATCCAGACATAGTGGAATCACTTAGGGGACCAGTCATGATTGTTGACAATCGAACAGGGGGAAATTTTGTATAAACACCGGTTGAGATTTTCCTCCCAGTCGATGTAAAATAGAATTAATAATATAATTCTTACTTGCATATATTGGTGTGTCTCTTGCTGTTGAAAGTTTATTTAATGTTATTCCGCACATTAAATGTTTAAAATGGTTAATGAGATGAATGTTAGGCGTAGTTCGGGAAACACGTTAACAAATGAAAAATTTGGGTGTTTGGCTGATGCCGCAAGTTGGGAAATTCACGAAAAAAGAATTGGGGGCGTGACAGGGATGGTGCCATTGGCATGGCACTTTACAATACCATCAGTAAATGTTTTTATTAAAATAATGTACCAAATATTTTAAGCATTTCGTATTAGTCCATTCCCAGGTAAGGTTCGGTACGAGTTTAATAATGTATTTGTTGGTTTATGTTGAGCATTGATCATTGTTTTATATAATATTTGAATTTGAAAAATAAATATTTATTTTTTGATATTATTACATTTTTTTGTTTAAATATTTAATTGGATTATAATTTAAATGTTTTATTATAATTTCTATTTATAATATAATATTATGTATATACTAACAATGATTATGTCACATATTTTATGTTATAATTTATTGATATGGTTGTAATATTCATATATAATTTTTAGATATATGTGTAGTGATTTTTTATTCTTAAGTTTTGAATAAAGTAAATAACTTATTTACAATTAATTATTTCTCACCATAGTTTAAGTAAGCCTTTGAACATAATACATAACATATTTATCATCAATTACTTCCCACTAGAATTTAAGCATGTCTTTGCATAAACAAAATAGAGATCGCATGTAAATATGTATATTTACAATGAGCTACTTCTCACCATTATTTATGTTTTCTTAACACTTATATAGGAGTAAAACTGTAAATGTGTAGACTTACTAGGGGTTATTGCCCACAAAAAATTATGCAAGTCCATGTGCATGAGAAAATAAGTAATTTATCCACTTCACATCTCAATTTATTAGTTCCTTTGAAAGTAAGACTATAGGATTTCATTTGCCTATTAGCCACTATTAATTAATTGAGTTAACATTGCCCAATATAAATTATATTTTTTTATGCAATTTGACATTTTTTATGCAATGTAGTGGTGTAGCTATGAACAAACTCTGAAGTATTCTATGAACAAGTTAGCAATAATGGGGGTAGAGAAAAGTTCATAGCTACACCACAAGTTTGTGCATAAATATCAAGCTTGTTTATAAATATCATCCATGAAACTGAAAAAATGTGGACCTTAGACATATTTTAATAAATTTAGATATGTTTATAAATCTCAACCTTTCATTTATGTTATTATTAAAAACATTTTAAACATTAAAATTAAATCTCTATCATCTATTTAATAACTATTAATAATTTAATCTCAATATTAATAATTAAATTAAATTCTAATAAACTCAAATATAAATAAAAATGAAATGATTTGATGGGCAATAAAATATAAGATATTTTGAAATATATGTTTGGACATGGGTTGCCCACGTGTTGTACACAAACAAACACTTAGATAAAAGTAAAATAGACACACAAACAAATTTATAATTATGAGATTTAATAATTTGATATTTATAATTAAGAGATTTAATAATTTGATATGTATGTTTTGACATGGCAAATAGACACAATTTGATGGTCACTAGAGTAAAAAGATATTTTGAAATGGAAAAGTTTTTAATTCGCTATTTTAAATTGAGAGGGCTCTTTATATTTAACTAAAGTACAATGCTGTCAACTCCTCTCTGATTGTGACAATTGCTGTGGAACCTGGTATTGAGCCTCAGTTGAATCGGCAGCATTCCAGTGGGGACGACTCCCCTGTCGCTTGCCTTCCGGTGGGTGAAGAAATTGGTTGGGCTCAGCCCGAGCGCATTCCAGGGATGGGTTGGTCGGTTCCTTGTCATGCGGGTGGGCTGAGATTGGAACGCCCTGGCCCCAATCTGGACCCAGATGCTGGCCCCTCGGTTCGTGCGGTTACTCCTCTGTCTGGTCCGAGTAAGGGTAAGCAGAGAATGGAGGGCCCTGACCCCAATTTGGATCCTGAAGCTGGTCCCTTGGTGCGTGCGGCTAATCCTCTGCCTGGTCCGAGTAAGCCTGCCCGAAACGACAGTCCTCATAAGATCATTCAGCTCTCGGATTCGGAGAATACGCTCCACTTCGGATGCAGAATTGCAGAGGAGCTCCAGTCTACTGATGAAGAATGAAATTGTCATGGTAACTTCTGTTTTGTATGGGATTTTCAGGTGCAATTCGGTCATATTGTCAATGTGTCGGCTTTATAGTTCAAATGTCGCATGTAAATGTCCAAGTGTCAAGTGTCTTTGTCCAGTTGTTTGTGTCTTTGTCCGGGTCAAATGTGTGTATGTGCATCAAATGTTCAGTCCAGCTATGGACAGTAATTCAATGTTATGTAATAGAGTCAGCAGTGGTACAGCAACTCACCCAATTTTGAAAACATTCAAGTTGGGTGCTACAAAATGGGCAAGGCCAGGGCGCGTAAGAAAATCCACTTAAGCCTTGCCCTCTGTAAACTTTTTTGTATATTTGTTTTGTAAAGATAATAGAAGTAGTCAAATTCAGAAAAAAAAAAAACTAAAGTACAATGCAGATTTATATCAAATATTTATATAGTTTTCTCAGTTAATATTAAATATCCAATATTTATACTGGATTACAATTTTATATCGAGAGTTCTTAACCATTTCAAAATACTTAGAATGACCCTCGATGAAACTGGTACAATATGTGGGCAGTGAGGAAAGAGAAAAAGTCGAGCATTTTTGCATTGGACCCCGCGTTCTTTTGAATCATTTCCAAGCAAGGAGAACAAGACAACCTTTTTAGTAGACCTTTGTCTAAGAGGGAAACCAATATTTGTGAAGTTATTAGGTGTTTAATATACTCTTAATAGTACGATTATCAATATCTCTGAACTTTCATGTCTCTTGCAATGTCATTTTTGAACTTTTCCTGGCTTTTGTTTGGTATCTGTGTACGTCATGCTCTTGGCAGAAGTGATGGCATGCACCATACATGATACCATGTTCCTTGTTTCTAAGTTGAACACAGGGAAAATGAAATTTTCAAATCCTAAAAAATTAGAGGTGCCTTCCTCTTCCCGAAACACCGAAAAAAGTATGTTATGTATGTTTTTGTTTCTTTTGTATTTGGCTCAACCAAGTGGGAACCAGTGATCAAATTTGAAGGGCAGGTCTTAATTTCATTTAGAAGGGCACATATTCAGGTCGCACTTCTATAATGAAAAGCATAAAAAAAAAGAGCAATTCAATTGACAACAGTAAATTATTTTCAAATTTTTATTTTTTCACAGGAAAATGGTGGAACAACAACCCCATGGATGTTGTATATAAGGCAGGTCTGATATGAGCCACAAGAAAATGGTGGAACAACAACCCCATGGATGTTGTATATAAGGCAGGTCTGATATGAGCCACAACTAATATATCGAATGCATTTACCATTAATGGATAAAAAGGAGACCTATATTCCTGCTCCAGTTTAGATAAGGATTAATTTTGTAGGAAATTTTTGTGACCAAAACGTTCAAGCCAATATACAAGTAGCTCAATCAAATTTAAGTTTATTGCATGAACGAAAAAATTTAGTAAAATTCTAAACAGGTTTAGGAAAAAATTTAGTAAAATTCTAAACAGGTTTAGGATTCAACAAACGAATGTACAAATGTGTATATGTTTTTGGTATCTCCTTTTTTAATATGAAAACATACCAGGAATTAGGAATCTGCAAACAAATCAAATCCAGTATGTTAGGAAGCTTGTTGAATGCGCTCCTCTCCAAGCATAAATCGTGCTTAAACCTTGCTTGAAAGTCGTTTACTGAATGATGAATCTATGCTCCTCTCCAACTTAAATCGTCATCAAACCTTGCTTTAGGCAACCTTCAAGCACAACCCAGTGAAATTACAGACCTAATACATGGCCCATATTGACATCTAGTCGCTCTCAATTGAAACTACCAAATGTAATGGTATCAAGGGGTAGTTGTGACATAATAATTAATAAGAACTTCTATCATATGCACAATTAAAAAAAACAACTCGAAAAGAAACTGTTGTTTTTGAAATGGGAACAACTGCCAAATGTAATGGTATCAAAAGGTAATTGTGACATAATAATTAACTAGCATTTGCATCAGATGTTGCAAAGGAAACGCCGTAAGGCATAAATTGAAGAACACAAATACAACACAAGATTACTTTGATAAATAATAAAAATATATTGACCACTCAAATCAATGCCCCATTAACTGGAACCACTTAGTAGACATATCTATCAACATTAGGATTATACACAATGATCAAGAAATTTCCCATATACAAACAACACCTTCCACAACAACCTTTTGTCACGTCCACATTTTAAAAAATGCCTTGGAACATGATTGGAATCTCCCATATTGTCTTTTTCATTATGCAGATAAATCTTCCCAATTGCTATTTTCATCATGAATATTGTTAGTTCATTGTTGTAAAGTGTTAGTGTGTTAAAATATACAAACAGCACGTTCCACAACAACCTTTTGTCACATCCACATTTTAAAAAATGCCTTGGAACGTGATTGGAATCTCCCATATTGCCTTTTTCATTACGCAGAAAATCCTTCGATCAAGTCTTGTGTAATGTGCATGACTAATCTTTGTGGGGAAGTCACCGTTGTACACTATGATCCTTTAGAGCCTTTCAAGATTTTAGACTCTCTTTCAAAATGTTGGTATTTATATCGGGGCCTACCTTCTAAAGAGTGGTTGTTACCGACGGAGTCACAGATGAGGCTTTATTTAATGAGCAAGGAATATTTTCCCTCGTACTCCAACTTTAGAGTACAAGACACTAAAAAAATTATGCAGCTGAAAGTGATCCATCTTCAAGATATTTTTCCTGTCAGTTACGAACAAAATGTTTAAAACCTCAGTTCTGCGAAGAACTCTGTTAAGCTGGAATGTAAGAGTTTGCCTTGTATTTGACAAGAGCTTGAGAAAAACTCTGCAGAGGAAATCGTTCAATAGGAGGGTTTCCTTTTTCCTTTTTCAGTTATATCTGTGATCATGAGTTTCCATTAACCCACAAGTTTCTTCGGATCAATGTCTGATCCGTGAGTATTGAAAACTGTTTTCAGCAAAAATTCACCTTAACATAAGCAGGTTTCAGTCTTTTAACATACATCTCATAAGTGCTGACTAATGAGATAACCGACTAGGCTAAACTGCTGAAACCTATGTGATTCCATTCTAACTAACTTGAATGCATGCTGAGACGAATTGATTCAAGGTAAAATATTTGCAAAAACAATAGTTCCCAGAAGAAAATGTTTCAAACATGTTGAAGAAAATAAATATGAAGAGATCGAAAAAACATAACTAATTCATATTGAAACGCCTGTCTGCTTAAAGTATTGCTTGCAAATAAAAACCGAAGATGATTCGTCCTTTTAACTAAAAAGGAAAAATTCCTCCATTTGCTCATACAATGCAAATGTACCTATACTGTTTGTTGAGAAATTGCTGCCATCCATGCTCTAAATGCCTTTAAAGAAAATAATCTTGGGGAGCAAATAAACAATAGCAGGGATATATGCCTTCAAGATTAAAATTGATGAACAGGAAGATTGCACCGAGAGTCTTATTCTTTCTGGTGAAACACATCAGAGTGAATCTATTCCATTCACTCAAGTCGACTGGAGGAGGCCATGCCCTTGGTTCGATTCTCACAACAGAGGAATCCACTTTAGGGCATGGCGTAAAATGCCTCTTGCTCACATCCATAAGGAGCTTGGTACTGGCCAGAAGATCCACATTGACAGCCAGACGATTGAAAAGGGAATCACCAGGCTTTGCCACGAGGCGGTGGCCAAATTCCTTCTGAAGCATGAGGGTGGCACTTCGAAACTTGGGCATGGTGGACAAAAGCTTGAAGATGAGCGGAGATGATATCTGGTAAGGTATATTGGCTACACATATGTCAAAAGTTGGCAAGTCTGTTCGTAGTATGTCCCCTCGCACCAACTATCCATAACAGAAAAGAAAAAGGAGATAGTCATATTAGAGAAGAGCAACTTTGATTTATCGTAATCCCAAAAATTAATAAGGTATCAACAAAGACAGCAATCACAAGGAACAAAAAAGGAATTGCAAGAGACAATTACGTAGACATCACAAGGGAACCTACAAAGCACATAGCTTAAGCTAACCTTGCAGTAAACAGAATCTCTTTCCAGTGCATTTTCCTTGTAAATCTGGCAGAAATTTTGCCAGAATCTTGGAATTACAGGTTTGAATTACATAAATTTAATACTGAGGTGCCCAATTGGACATAAGGGGGTAGGGAATCCATATGCAACATCACATTTGCAAAAAGAAGAAGTGTTTTATTGCCAAAATTGGCATTTTTCATTGCCAGACAGAAAGTGCAGTACATTACAAGATTATGGCTTCCCAAAGCACACAGGTGCTTCTAAGCATCATTAGATTGGAGAAAGGTAGTAACTGAAGAAAAGAAGGCTGCTATCACATAAGCATGAGGACTTCACCCCATAGCCAGTTTTCATCGCATAGGCATGAGAAATTCACCCTAAACCCAGTTTTCAGATTGGCAAAGATTTGAAAAAGTTTTAATGTATGTGGTATTTCAAAAATAAACCTTCTTCAGTATTGTTGTCAATGTAGGATTTTTTTTTGGTTGATGTTTCCAGTTTACAAATGCAGCAAGCGCACCCTTCTCCATTATGGGATTATCACGATGAACTGAAGTCAGGTCATGCAGAAAGCATGCCCATTTCCATTATGTGAATATCACAACGAACTATAGCAGGCTGACAACAGATATTCGAAAACATATGTCTCAGTGATTGTGGCAGAAGACCTACACCTTGCCCCATCCACATGGAGCCGGAGCCTGAGCCGCTGCTTACACAGGTGCATAGAAGCAACAGCTCATGAAGGGAAAACATGTCTCTGAGGATTTGAAACTTGGGGTGGGCATGAAGAGTCACAATCCATGTGGAATTGACATATTGTTAATGAGGTAAATAAGGTGAATGAATGTAAAAACAAGATGCAAAGGAAATTGGAACTCACCTCCAATCTCTGAGCCATTTCGGTCCCCTTTATGCGTTTGTGAACTACTTCGATCATCCGGGGATCGATCTCGACTGCGATGACTCTGTGGGTGGCCTGCAGCAAATCTAGGGTTAGATTTCCAGTACCCGGGCCGATTTCCAGGACGGTATCACTTTCTCTCATGTCCGCTTTCTCAACGATGGATTTGAGAACACCAGGATTTGTGAGAATGTGGGATTTGTGAGAATGTGCTGCCTGCTCAGTACAGCCTTGGGATCAATCAACTCCACCCACAGACAGTACAAGAAAAGCCCGCCAACAGGGTTAGTGGGACGCATGTAGCACTAGAGAGCCCGGTTCAGCTGCCCTGATGAAACTATTCGATTCGCCAAATGAAATGCCCAAACCGTTTGGGCAACCCTTTTGAATCAACGATCAACGGCTGAAATTGTTGCAATTGTCTAACATATAATCATGTGGCTTACACGATGACAGGTAAGCAGAGAGGGGAGTTGATTTAAGAGGGAAACGCCTTACGGCGTAATAAGAACTTGCATCATATGCACAATTAGAAAAAACAACTCAAAAGGAAACTGTTGTTTTTCAAATGGGAGTTTCTAAAATGGGACTTAAGTTTTAACATGAAAAGAAATTTACAAATTCAACATTCCTAAAATTCTAATTTTTTCATTCCTAAAATTCTAATTTCAGGAAAAATGAAATTTAAAAAAAAATTGACAATTTGACAGCACTTCTTAAAAATTTTTAAGATATTATTCCAATTTTTTTTTTAAATGACAAAAATCAATTTTTAAATTTTTTTTGACTGGTAAAATTTTCTTCTTACTTCTCTGACTTGCCAGAGACCCTTTGAAGGGCTCTGACGTGTTCAATTTTGATCCCTGGTGGGAACCATGTAGGTTGTCTCGGTGCATGAGGAGCTCCCCACCACCGCAGGATGAAACACGTGAGGAGAATTAGATTTTCACTTGTGCTTTTTAGGGTTAGACTTCCGCCGAACACTGATGAAGCTTGAAGATGCCTTGTTTCTCAACCTGCAGACTACGTCTTCAGGCAGACCCAGGTCTCAGAAAGGTGAATGAGCAGGTTTAACGTCCCCATTCCATGACAAATACAACTTGTAGTCCAATGATGATATAACAAATCCCATGTTTTCTTCGAGACTTCATTTAGACGGAGATACCTCTTTTATCTTCTGCATTGCAGGATCCCGAGCTGCACCTGTGGTGCAGAGTGCCCGATTGAGATTGTGGTGCAGTCAACTTCTTGGTTACCAAGGAGGCATCAGGAGTCGGGGCAACGAATGAGGGTTCGTGTGGAGTTTTAGGTTTTCCATAGACTTCTTCACATTTGAAGGCTGGAGCTCACACGACATGACTTGCACAAGGAAATTTGTCGTAGGAGAGGATTTCAGGTTGATGTCGAGCTTAATCATCATGATCTCCTCGGCTTCTGCCCACTCCTCCTCTACCCAGTTATTCTTGACGAGTAAAGAATGAGGTCGTGACTTATTGTCTCTAAGTGGTAGTCTCGCAAGCCTAGAGTGTTTGAAAACAATAGAAAATAGCTTAAGAAGTTTCAGATCAATTTTAATTTAATTGACCATTAAAGATTAAACAATTAAATAATCAAGTTAAGCTCACTAAAAAATTTCCTCTATAATAATTGATACTTTTCAATCATGGTGTTATGTTATATTGTTTAATATATAATTTAGCTTTTTTAAAAGTCTTTGCAACATTAAAATTATGAAATTTCACAAAATTCCTGATTCCAACACATCGCTAACAAATTTTGAATTTGAAAAACTCCATTAATTTCATTAAAAATAGTTTACCACATTAAAATTATGAAATTTCACAAAATTCCTGATTCCAACACATCGCTAAACAATATTGAATTTGAAAAACTCCATTAATTTCATTAAAAATAGTTCACCAACTACATCGTTAACAAATTTTGAATTTGAAAACTCCATTAAGTTTATTAAAAATAGTTTACCAACTTACCAATCTTTTTTACCTCCTGGCCTTCCTTCCAAGCACTCGACTGGCTTTTTTCCACACACTCAACCTAGTCTTCCACCCACTCGAAGCGTCCTTAGATTGTTCGCAACAAGGAGAGAAACACAGGAGCGCAGGGAAAGTATGGGTAAATAACTATTGTTCTTATTTCAATAACATAAATATGTATGCGTATTTCTCATGTCATTCTGTTGGGCAACCGCTATGGTTGACCACCCACATTGTGAATGTCACGCCCTTACCCTAGCAGTAGTCCTTCAATCGCACGAAAGGGGGTGCAGCACCACCACCTATTTTCCTTTTAACAATACTCACATGGTGTGGACTATGCCTACTTTCTTTACTTAGTTTATTTTTCACTTTTCTAAGTATAACATTCACATACACAGCAGAAACATTCAATTATTCATCTTCATCGTTATCGCCATTTACACATATGCACATCGAATATTTTAATGGGAGGGGCAACTCCCTGAAATATGAGTCTGTTCGATGATAATAACAATACTTTACAAGGTATACAATTTTACAGTCTTTACAAAAAGCCCCAAGTTTCCTTGGTAAAATTTTTGTCACAATCATGCAACCCGGTCTACACCGCTTGGTCCACCCAAACCACCATTCGAAGTTCCCACCAGTTCTACCGTCCGCCACAACTCATTCACTGTCGCACCGGTTCATCGCATTGTTCCTTCATTCACCATGTCATTCACCATTTCACCGAATGCCCTCGATCGCCCTCAACTCATTCAACCGAACGCCCTTGGCTCATTCAGCCAAAAGCCCTCACCCATTCAGACGGACACCCTGGCATGCCCTTGTCCGTTTAGCCAAACGACTTCACCCGTTCAAACGAACGCCCTCACGCGCCCTTTTCCATTCGGTCGAATGACTTCGCCCGTTTAGGCAGACGCCCTCGCACACCCTCATCCGTTTAGTCGAACAACTTCGCTCATTCAAGCAGACGCCCTTGCACGCCTTCACTCGTTCAGCCAAACAACTTCGCTCATTCAGGCAGACGCCCTTGCACGCCCTCACCCGTTCAGCCGAATGACTTCGCTTGTTCAGGCAGACGCCCTCGAACGCCCTCGCCCGTTCAGACGAATGACTTCGCTCGTTCAGGCAGATGCCCTCGCACGCCCTCGCTTGTTCAGCCGAACGACTTCACACGACCTGCGGTTTCGTGCTACCTGCGGCCACTCGAACACTGCTCCACCGTTCTGCAGCTCCGTGCTTTGACCCAAGAGTGTGCCTACACTTTGGCAATTTTCAGACCTCCCAAGATAGCTCACACTCCTAGCTTGCATGAACACTTGGAAGAATTTCTTGATGTTTTTCTCCACCATCTCGCCGCTCTACTTATATGGTGGTTGGCCCATCGGTTAGGGCGTCAGCCCACCAAACCGACTCATCATTTCATCCAACTCTCCCCTCCGTCACCTTGGCCCACCAAACTGACTCACCATTTCGTCCAACTCTCCCCTCCGTCGCGTTGGCCCATGGTGTGGGCGCCCATACATGGGACCACCCATCATATAAACTCGCAAAACTCCCAACACTTAGCAATTTTTACGATGACTTGTCGTGTGGTCATTTCACTCGTTTCCTTTGTTCTGCCAACTCGTTGCGCTGTGCGGGCGTGCCCCAACTCGACGATTACCTCCCAGCTCATTGCTCGCCTGTCGTGCGCCCTTCGTTGACTCGTGGGCTTGACATTCTCCCCCACTCTAAATGGTTTTCGTCCTCGACAACACTGTCATACGACATTGCAAAGTGTCGCTAGCTCCAACATCAAAATGCCCATGCTGTCTGCCTCTGCTCTGCCATCGCATAAACCATAAAGGCTTATGTCTCCATGAATCAGAAAGTATCCTCAATCCATGATCATCAACCACATCTGTCGCAATCCCCACATGCTACCTGCCGTGGAAGGCTGGTCCCTCCAACTCAAGCTACATGCTCACTGCAACATATCGTGTTGACCTCATCATGTATCATCATCGTGTGCATTGCTGCCATGATACTCTAACACAATTCTAACACATATCCATACACTGTCGACCCCCATGACTCGAACTAGTTGGGTAGCTAATCCAACTGTCACACTCAACCCATGAGAATGCACATCCTCATACCATCATCAGTCGTTTCTCTCAACATCCTGTCACAAAATCAACTCAATCAAGAATCCATCTCCATCTCCATCAAAATGTAAGCCATGCCCAGGTCCATGAAGTAACCTCCATCTCATACGCAACATGTTGTCCATGATGTTGGTGTCAATGTGCTGCATATCAATCAGCCACATCTATCCCAACATCATCATCCATATATTAGTAAAATCCATCTCCTCAAAACGAAGATATCCTCTCATCAAACCAACTCTCGATGTGCCACATCCAGGGCCATGAAGCAACCTCCATCATATATGTAATGTTCCATCCCTCAAGTCTAACAAAGAAACAAGTATACACCTGTCTCATCATCCATGTGCTATGCATGATCATAGATCAATCAGCTCCCATGTATCAAAAGTGGTTATGTCTCAGCTCAACCCATGCCCAAGTGTTTCCACCAAGGCATCATCGTTGCTGCAACTCCATCACTCCAAAGTGTCTCATATTGATCCTCCACATCAAGTCACTCTCTCAAGTACACCCATAAATGTGCTCAAGAGTATGCACCCCATACTGCATCAAAGTCCTTGACCTCAGCTCCTCAATGCATCAGATCCTCCAAGTCCACCATAATATGAAGTCCTCAAAAGTCACAACCTCATGTCATCATGAGCTCCATGAGTCATCTCCAACCAACATCCTAGCAAGCATACATGTCTCTGCCCAAGGTCTCTGCAAGATGCCTTAGCTCTCCATGTAGTAGGAATGCTCCATAGTCTGCTCACAAATCCAACCAAGTCCATGGCCTTATCGTATAAGAGTGCACAACATCTCCATCGGCTCATAAGTAAAAATCTCCATGTCACATCAGCAAATCCATCCGCACAACATCTATGCCTTGGCACTCCTCATTGGATGCCCATAAGTGACACCTCTACAAGTGCTCCCACATAATGTCCCTGCATAAGACTTCCATGCTCCATATCTCCAACCCGATGTCCATGACTCAAGTTTCCCATGTTGTGCAACTGGGTAGACCCACCTCTACATCGGTCATCCTCATCCAAGTCTGTAATCTGGTCTAGTGCCCATAATCAACCAAACCATATCAACATCAAGTCATATGAGTCTCTTCCATCATAGCTCCCCCACTAAAGGTTCCACCAAGACTTCCTCTTGGTCTTGGCCATGAGAAGTCCACCCAAGTATCATCGAACTCAAGTGTGTGCCCTTCTCCAATCTGTCCATGAGTCATGCCAGACACTTAGCCAATTTCTCCAAATGGCTAAAGCATGACCCATTCCTCTGTAATGATCATCACGTTCCTCCCTCGTCACGGACATTTGCACCTTCTGCCATAAGGTCACAAACAACCCTAACAAGCTCTGCAACAGTCAATGGTCCTTGCTTCTCCATACAAGGTCTCATCATAGACATCCATGGTAAGATATCCCATCGCATCGGAAAACTGATTTTACCCTTCCCTGCACATGGCCCATCTACCAAAATCTCCAGTGAAACACAAGTAATAATAGGAATACTCATGAGGCTCCTCCATGTGAGTACCCTCATCTGTCAATGTTTGCAAACTGCACAATCCTAGTCCAACTTGAACAATTTCAAGTTCCTCCTCCATCTTTGTCATATCTGCAACATCCTCAAACATCACAACTTTCTCTTCCTTATCATCGCAATCTAGAGCTTTCTCCTTATCATGAATGAAAGATATGAACCGCTCTTTCTCAAGAGTTAGCCATTCTTGCTTCTAAAGCAAGTTCTTCCTTATCTTCAACTCCTTGAGTTCTGCATCAAATAAGTCTACTTTCCCTACAAGTCGATAGGCTTCACCTCTATTCATGTCAAAGATCCCTTCCTTGACCAAAGCACGAAGAGCATCCCTCGTTTCGAACAAGTCCTTGCTCAATTATGCAATTCTTTGTTCCACATCACTTGATTCTTCAAGTAGACTTCCTTCAAATTGACTTGGCCCTGATGTGTGCCCCTACCATTCTTCAAAGGTCATAATCCCTGCAAAACCCATTTTCTGCAAAATGGACATCCTCCTTGATTCTCTGAATCAAACCTCTGATACCATCTGTCATGCCCCTACCTTGGCGGTAGTCTTTCAACCGCATGAAGGGGGGTGCGACACCACCACCCGTTTTCTTTTTAACAATACTCACATGGTGTGGACTATGCCTACTTTCTATACTTAGTTTATTTTTCACTTTTCTAAGTATAACATTCACATACACAGCGGAAACATTCAATTATTCATCTTCATCGTTATTACCATTTACACATATGCACAATAGATATTTTAATGGGAGGGGAAACTCCCTGAAATATGAGTCTGCCTGATGATAATAACAATATTTTACAAAGTATACAATTTAACAGTCTTTGTAGGAAACCCCAAGTTTCCTTGGTACAATTTCTGTCACAACCGTGCAACCCGAACTGCACTGTTCAGTCCACTCGAACCACCGTTCGGAGTGCCCACCGGTTCTACCGTCCGTCACAACTCATTCACTGTCGCACCGGCGTATCACACTATTCCTTCGTTTAGCATGTCATTCACCGTTTCACCGAACGACCTCGCTTGCCCTCAACTTGTTCAGCTGGACGCCCTCACCCGTTTAGTCTGACGCCCTTGCACGCCCTCGTCCGTTCAGCCGAACGACTTCGCCCGTTCAGCCGGATGCCTTCGAACGCCCTCGTTCGTTCAACCAAATGACTTCACCCGTTTAGTCGAAGGACTTCGCTCATTCAGGCGGATGCCCTCACACGCCTTCGCCCATTCAGCCGAATGACTTTGCTTGTTCAGGCAGACGCCCTCGCATGCCCTTGCTCGTTCAAGCAAACGACTTCACTCGTTCAGGCAGACACCCTCGCCCGTTCAGCCGAATGACTTCGCTCATTCAGGCAGACACCCTCGCACTCCTCGCCCATTCAGCTGAACGAATTTGCACGAGCTGCGGTTCTGCGCTGCCCGCGGCCACCCAAACACTACTCCACCATTCTGCGGCTCCGTGTTTCGGCCTAAGAGTCCACCTGCACTTTACCAAGTCTCAGACCTCCCAAGATTGCTCTCCCTCCTAGCTCGCATGAACACTTGGAAGAATTGCTTGATGTTTTTCTCCACCATCTCGCCACTCTACTTATATGGTGGTTGGCCCATCGGTTGGCGCATCAGCCCACCAAGCCGACCCACCATTTTGTCCAACTCGCCAAACTCCCAACACTTAGCCATTTTTACGATGACCCTTCGTGTGGTCATTTCACTCATTTCCTTTATTCGGCCAACTTGTCACACCATGCAGACGCGCCCCAACTTGTCAGTTACCTTCCAGCTCGTCGCTCGCCTGTCGTGCACCCTTCGCTGACTTGTCAGCTTGACATTGAAGGAGGTGATCCACTAGGTGGGATCTGGACTAGTAAGAAGATGAATAATATGGGTATGGAGCTTCAAACTAAGCCAAAAAAAACCTCTTTAAATATATATTTTTTAATAATATAAAATACATTCTTTTAATCACGTAGATATGTAATTATAAAAAACGTCCTTTTCTTTGCACTTAAATTTGAGGATGACAAGCCTTTCTACATATAACTATTTAACATGAAGTCACAAAAGAAAACATGGTGTAAGCTAAGTTCATGTGGAGGGTCTTCTTTCTCTTTGAAGGTGGACCCCAATGGTCTTGCTTTTATCACCCAAAATTCACTAGTCTCTGCATGTTTCTCTTAAAAGGTTTCTTGGAACAAACGAAAAAAATCTCCTAGAGCCACACTATCTCTAATGTTGTACTTCGTAACTTGACTTACGCTAATATTCTAGCATTGTATTTCCTAAAAAATATTGTAATGAGAAGTGATTAAGTGATATCAATTCGATAATTATATATATCTATATATATAAAATTAATTTAACTATTATAAATAAAATATTGATAAATTATCAAATGTAAATTTAAAATATAAAAAATTAAAATAAAGGTTAAGAATAAAAAGGAAAAAATATATTTCAATTTATTATTAATGTGAAAGTTTGATGAATACACTTAATTTTAAAAGAATAGTAAGTGTTTTTAAAATAATGTAATAAAATCATCAATTATAATAAAATAGGAATTGAATTGAAGTAAAAAAGATAATGACATTGCTTCTGACCCACCTAAATATATTTGTGTTTGGAAAATGTTGCATAAAATGAAATGTGAAGACATATGGTGAATAAAATGAAATATGAAGACATTTATATGACAATTTTATAATTTATTTATTAATTTATTAAAATGAAATATGAAGATACGACAATTTTTTAACTTGTTTATTAATCTATTAATTTAGGAAATTTAGCAAATGGGTTTTGGGGATTTAACTATTTTATTTAAAAAAAATTACTTTTAAAAATGTTAATAAATGTGTGTTTGGAAAATGTTGCATACATTGAAATGTAAAGAAATATGGTGAAAAAAATAAAATATGAAAACTGTATATGACAAATTTTTAATTTGTTTATCAATTTATTAAAATCAAATATGAAAACATGTATATGACAATTTTCTAGCCTGTTTATTAATCTATTAATTTAGGAGATAGGCTTGGGGGTTTTAACTATTATATTTAAAAAAATTCTTTTTGCTTTTAAAAATGTTTTCATAATTAAATTCATTTATTTTATTTTATTTTTGCTAAGTTATGTGAGCCTTGAGATGATTGGCATGTCTAACTTGTCACTTGAGGAGTCGTGTCTTAGGAGCATCTAAGCCATCAAAATCACATGACCTCTTAGCATGGCTATATTTTTACCCACAAAGTTTCGAACAAGTGACCTTTACACCACGGAGTGCCTTAACATAACACCCTATCACCATCTACTCTTCATCTCATGAAATCTTTTAATTTTTGTTTTATTTAAAATATTTTTTTTTATCATTTACATTCCATAAATATTAATTATAAATAACAATTTTTTATCATTTTGAATAATCTACTTAACATTTTTTTATAGTCATAAAATTTACCGGAATTAATAAATTAACATAACATTTATCATTAGATATCAAATTCAAATCAATTAACTACAATTTGATGAAAAATCACCCAAAACTCCTCTAACTAAAAAATGGTTAAACTAACTATATAGTATTTTAAAAAAATACAAAAAAAAAATAAACCTAAAACTAAAAAATTATTACATAATAATAATAAAAATGTGTTCTTTTAGAAACCCTAGAAACCCTAAGCTTATTCTAGTCTTCTGGTAAACATAATTTTAAATATAATTATATCAAATATTTTACAATGTTTCCCCTTATATATATTTCAAAAACTAATATAAAATATAAATCATCCAATTATTTAGATCTTACCATCACAATATCAACCAACAACTAGTTTATGTGTATATATCATATTCTCCTCTGCAATTTAACTAGTATATACATATATGTCATACTTTCTTCTAGAATTTAACATATACTTTTTTATGAAAAGATTATATTTTTAATTATATACATATGGTTGAACATGGAGCATGGTATCATGTATGGTGCATGCCATCACTTCCACCAAGAGCATGAAATATATAGATACCAAATAGAGGTCGAGAAAAGTTTGGAGGTGACGTTGTCAGAAACATGTTGGGTCAATAGAGGCCAAAAAAATCTGCAGATGCATGGTTGGATATATGGGTACTGTCAGCTGTACTGTTAAGAGTGTATTAAACACTCGATAGATCTACAAATATTGGTTACCTACCAATTAGAGGTTGGAAAAAGTTCATAGGTGACGTTTCCAGAAACATGTTGGGTCATCGAAGGTCGTACGAGTCTGTAGATGCATGGATGGATGTATGGGAACTGTCAGTTGTACTTTCAAGACTGTATTAAACACCTGATAGCTCCACAAATATTGGTTTCCTACCAAACAGAGTTCAGGAAAAGTTCAGAGTTGACATTGACGGAAATATGTTGGGTCGTTGGAGACTGGACGAGTCTCCAGATACATGGATGGATGAATGGGTATTGTCAGTTGTACTATTAAAAGTGTATTAAACACTCGATAGCTCCACAAATATTGGTTTCCAAGGAAACAGGTCGCACAACAACACTAGGTCCAAGATCACAAACTAGGACTGTTTCTCTCTCAATGAAGCTTGAAGTGATCGTTTCTCGCTTTGTTTTTGGGAGGGTAGGTAGGTAGGTAGGTACTCAATCAAATATATTTGCTACAGTTCCCATTTATACATTCTCTATTGAAGCTACTCTTAACTGATAGTTTCTTTAGTTTGGATTTTCCTAGTGGATCTCTACTAACTGGAGACCTGTTGGATGTACATGCATCAAGGCTAACGTATTTTATAACGCCCAGATAAGATATGAGGCCCTCCCTAGAAAATCTTTTGAATCAACGCTCAAAGAACTAGTTGATAGGGAACGACCGAGAAGAAAAGGCATATATATATCTATATATATATATATATATATATATATATATATATATAGATATATATATAGATATCTATATATATATATATATATATATATATATATATATATATATATATATATATATATATATATATATATAATGATGATGGTGGTGGTTAACGTCCACTAAGACCAAATTGGTCTATCGGACCTATAATTTTCTTAGTTCTTAATTGTCTGGCTCCTCGTCTTTCTTGGCGAGATTGGTGTTGTAGCTTTCTTTTTTTTCTCTACGATCTTCCAACTTCCTTTATCTTGCATCTCCTTCATCTCTTCTAGTTCTTAGGACATTGGTGTCTTAGCTTCACGATCTTTTGTTTTCATCCTTTTGTAGATAGTCGGAGAAGAAGTTTGGTATGGAAGATCTGCTTTGCTGTTAAATGAAAATTTATTTTGTGCAGTATTTGAATCCTCATAATTGTTGATGCTTGAGGGGTTGTCGAGTCCAATTTTTTGCTCTTGGGCGGGGCTTTCCCCTGCTTGTCTTGAGAGATGTTTCTTTCTTGCCCGATTTCTTGCGATTCAGAGTTTTCTGGAGAGTATTCTTCCTTGATGACAGTGTAATGTTTGTGCCTTCCCACCATGTAGATCTATGGTGATTTTTTCTAGCAAATCTGAGAGGCTTTTGGGCAATTTTTGGCTAGATGGTCTGTCTCAAAGTAGGATTGACATCTGAAGAGGACGCTTTCATAATCAAGTTTCTGGTTCCACACATAGTCTTTACTTGTTAGGTTTATTTCAACTGGGAATCTAGCGCTGAATTCCATTTCCACACAGATGTGTGCATAGGTGGTTCTGGCATATTCCTCTATTTCTGGGCACCTGCAGTAAAATTTCCCAATTGCATTTCCAATGGCTTTTAGCAAGGAGAATTCTAGAGATGCAAGGGTAGGTTTGGCAATCTTACCCAAACCGGTGCTGAGGTTATGACTGTTGTTGAGGGATCGAATGATGGGTTCCATGTCTTCATGAATAGGCCTGAGTTTTCCTAAAACCAAGGGCCAGAATCTAGAATACATTGTCTACTTTCAGGTTTTTCAAAATCTACTATAAAGAAACCCCCAGCATAGGGGTAGATATTAAGTTCATCAGAAATGACATGCTTCCATACCTCCGAGATCCAAATGTGGAGAGTTGTTAGTTGCGGCCAAAAACTATTGAACCGACAGATTAGGGCACTTTCATAAAACTTCAAAGTCACATTGAGTGAGGCCTGGACCACCTGGATAGTGGGAGCTGGGGCTTCACTGACAATATGGGCAGGAGCTTCCCCCAGAGGCGAATGGAATTGAGCCAGCCGCTATCTTCACAAAGTTGGGAGTCAACTAGAGAATGCTCTCCTGCTGAGTATAAAGTGTATCTGAAGAATTTTGCAAAAGGGATTTGTTGCTCAATGTGCGAAGGTTCGAAACGCTTCACTACTGACAACTGATTTATACATAGAAAACTAACAAACTTGTCGCCAGTTGCAGCCGAGTTAACGAAATCTAGTAACAGACTTGTCACCAGTTGAAGCTGAGTTAACGAAACCCAGCCTTCATGCCGAGCCATGACGGGAATGTCTGCTGGGAAAAGTTGAAAAGCACATCCTGCACCTGCGACGTGATCGACAGAAAAATGAAACAAGAAGTTGAACCCTCATGAATACCATCCAAAGAAAATCAAAATTAGCCACATAGCCCGTTCAGATCTGCGTCCACTTAATCAGATCTATAATATTTTACTTACCCGTAGAAGATTAGACCTAGCTACAGAGAATAAGGCCACAACAAAAAGAAAAATGTGAAAGAAAAGAGCTAAAAATATGTTGAAGTGTCTCAAAACTAAGTATATAATTTATTATGGAAATCCTAACTTAACCAAGGATATATGTGGTGGTTAGATTTGATGAGTATTTATCTGTATTTTTTAGAAATCTACACGTCATCAACAATGTGTAGTTAATTTTTAAAACCGTCAATTTCATGGATGAGATAAATCTCTCTCTCTCTCTCTCTTTATATATACATATATATACATACATACATACACACACATATATATATATATATATCTTTGTGTGTGTGAGGGAGAGAGAAAAATCAATTTATATATGTATGTGAGCATGATAGAGAGATATCTATTACATATATATTTATAGCTCTATATCTTAGATATAAGAAATTCCAAATTGGACTATAGAAAATAAAAGAAGTCGGGCACATGATAAACTGCAAGGTATACACATATTGCATGGTGTTTATACTATGAGATAAACAAAAGTTGTGCTCATAGTATGATACTCACTATTGTCACTTGAGGTCTTTGGGTATGCTAGAAAAAACTTGTCTCCTTCGTAACTCATATGATGCAATTAGACACCATACACCCTGAACTCTAAACTCTCAAGCTTGAAGGTTGAACCCATGTCTTCACATGCTATATAAAACACTAAGATGTGGGGATAGAGTAATTATATTGAAGGGTCTTTTATTTTTTCCATAAAAATAGTAAAAGTGACATAACAATTTTTTGTTTCATTTTTAGGGTTTTTTTGTAGTTTGTTTAATGCTAATATGTTGATGGTATATCTAGGTTTTTGATAAAATGGATCTATTGGCGTTGATAACCGTAGATCAGTAGCCTTCTCATTCTGCAAATGGAGTCAAATATATAGTTTCTTTCAACACTCTCTAAGAAATTTTATAATTGATGGATGGAAACTGAAAACCTTTTGAAGCTTGTTTCTAATCGGGAATGTTACCCTTATTGATCAACTAAAGCTAAACTAAACAATTGTAACTAAAAATAAAATTCTAAACATGTGAGATTATATATGTACAATTTCTGGGTATAAACAAGGTTGGATTATCTTAATCAAAATCCACCTTCCAATGGTACCAGGCCAGGATTTAAGTGTTGGATCTCATGGCTATGTGCTACTGAAATTTAAAAATCAAAACAAGTATGTACTGTGGAAAATCCTCATACATAAAACTTGATACATACCCCAGAAACAACATCTACTAATGAACAAAGAATTTTGTCATGTAGTCAGCGATTGGATCATGGAACTGACAAAAAAAACTTTCAGCTTCCTCCTTCACATGAATACTTTACTGGTATATATCTCCTTGGACAGGGAAGCCACAAACATTGTTGAGCTCTTCACCTCCAGGTTTTTTTTGAAAAGGTTTCAGCATGACATTTCCTTTTCATTTTCCCGCGAGCCAATCTTCTTGGAAATCTGCAACAAAGTCTTCATCTTCTGAACTATAGGTGTCATAAATTGGAGAATCTATTGAGGAATAAAAACCCTCATTTGAAAGATAAGAATCATAAATAGGTGCACAATAAAAATATGCAACATAATACCTCCGAGGGTTTGTTTTCAACTGAATGAGTTCTTTTCTTTCATCACAAATAATGCAGAAATTTTCATCTTAAAACCTGGAAAATAAAACTCTAAAGTGAAGACCACAAGTGAAAAAGTATATGCAGCTGTTGAGACTTGTCACCCTCAAGAATCAGCTTCAAACTTTACAAAACCCAGGGAAAAATAAATTTGTTTCTATGTTCCGAGGCAAAGACACCAAAAAATATTGTATCTTAGGAGATAGTTTCTAACTATGAGGGAACCAGTGCCCAAGGAATTTTGAGATTGGATAAAAAGATTAAAATTCATGGCTGGAAGTAAAGACCATGAAGGCTGGTAACCAACAGTTATAGATTTGAAACCCTAGCCTTCCAAAGAAGAATGGGCAGAGGCTATGAGAGTTGTAGGGTGGAGCTGTAGAGCAGAAAATGGAAGAGACAAAGTTTTGGCATAGGAAATTTAGAATATGTGATTTAACTCGGTAGAAAGAATAATGTAAGATTGAGAAAATCTAATGAAATTCTTGGATTTAGAGCGCTTTATTAAGGGTTTCAATATTAATTTGAATAAGTACAATTAAGTAAATTCATCAAAAACTAAACCGAAGCACCAACTACATCTTACACTGTCCAAGAGAGGAAAATACATAAATTTGAATGTTGAAACACAAGAGTAAAACATTCACGACAACTTCGCAATAATGGAATCGGGTTTCAAGATTAATTTGAATAAGTACAATTAAGTAAATTCATCAAAAACTAAACCGAAGCACCAACTACATCTTACACTGTCCAAGAGAGGAAAATACATAAATTTGAATGTTGAAACACAAGAGTAAAACATTCATGACAACTTCACAATAATGGAATCAAACTGTGACGGTTCATCTTCAAATTTCAAAGAAAATGTTTTTTTTTTACATTGCGAGTCATGGATAACTGTTTCGTTCTGAACCCTTCTAATGTCTCACTTCTGGTCTTTTATTTCCACCTCCTAACTTAATTATCTAACTGTCATGATCAGTTTCAAAAATGATTCTGAGAACAATTAAGAAAATTGTTTCTTCCTTTTAAAAAGTTTTGGAAATAAATAAACATATTGTCTTAATATTATATATATTTTTATTGTATTTATAATATTAAATGAAGTCCCTTTTTAAAATAAAACTTTAGCCTCTTTAGCTTTACAATACGAATATTAAAAACATTGGGCTATTTAAATAAAGACAAGATGGGTGTGGGCCCATGGAAAACCACACGGTCTTTGGAAATCATAAAACCACTTACGGAACCACCCTTAGTGGTTATTAGAAGAGATACAAAGTATCTCTGTAAAAAATGTAGACCGTTGATTTCCTCACAGGCAGTACAACAAAACTGCCTTCCGGGACCACCCATTACTTTAAACTTCGTGAAATTTGTCCTCCTGGGAGTTCATTTGATTTAGAGTATTGTTATCACGTTCCATTGATCTGACACATTGAACGCTACTGATCGTAAACCATGATATTCAAAACATTTTCTGTACAAATTAATGAAGGAGCATAGCATGCATTGTCATATACTAGATCGTTTCTTCTGTTGTTGCATATCTTTGTGTAGTAGGCATATATGGTTTTAATCTTGAGGCAGGTGAATTCAATTGAGATGGTGAAGTGAGGCAATTGTTTAAAACTTAACCATTGAACTATGAAGTGTTTTAGCATCAGATAAATGCAACTGATCCAATAGAAGCCCCAGATTTTTACTGGCCGATTGTCCTATCAGTCCTGCCTCAAGCACAAGATGCCCTCCAAGTATCCATGATATACTAAAACCCCTTGATTTTCCGTCATTTCTTTTCTGAAGTAGAGAAACCTCTTCAAATGTATTATGAAACAAATTTATCCTTGTAGATACTGCTTGCCGAGCAACAACTGGAGTATCATCTTTAAAAATGCAGTATACACTGGAACCATATCATGCAAGTATTCCAGGTATATCAAGCCAAGTTCTTCAATCATCTTGGCTAAGAATTTGCGAATGGGACTGGAACACTCGCCCTGAGGTTCTAGCAAATAAGGCACAAACTTTGGAAACAAAGAAGGTTCCCTGTGCAATAGCTTCTCCTTCAACTGCCTTAAAGGTTCCATCTTAGAAGTCGTATCAACATTATACTTGTGTGTACTGAGGAGTCTCACTTCTTCCTCGCGCAGTCTCCTCTGTGCTTGAATATCAAAGATGTTTCCCTCGGCACATGTGACCTGGTCCACATGTTCTCTTTGAATGGATATTTTCATTCCTGGTTTGAATATGTATTTATGCAACAATAAGGTGCCCAGAAATGTCGTCATGTTAATATTTTTCATTTCCTCTTTGTCAGAATCTTCCAGAGGCTTAAAACCAAAGGCCTTCGTCCAGGTTTCTAGTAGCTCAGGTACTGCTGATAAGATTAAATTTTCCACTTTAATAAAATTAAAGTATCCTCAATTGCATTTACAAGGCGACGACACATGCCCTGACGACGATATTGACAAGTAGTCCCAATAAGTGACATCTATGCAAAATTCCGTCCATGAATCTTGATGGATGCAACAGAAATGAGCTCATCTCCCTTCTCCAACACCATAGCGTGAAATCCCTGGTAGCTTAAGCGACTGAAATTTGATCCCCAACTATAGACTAATGGCGAATCATATTTATGCCTATCCTCGGATCCCACGTTGGCTCGAAGAATTCGCCCATAACAGTAATGGCAAAAGCCAGCTTCACATTTCATTTAGGCATCAATGCAAGCCTTTAAGTAGAGCATGTCTTTTGGTTCTCATCTGTAGACTTTAAAGGCATCCATGAAAACCCTCCTTCAATATGATTTGAGATTGCAAGGAGTTGATGTAGACTCGCAGAAACCTTCTCACAATCATGTCCATAAAATGTGGTGTTTGTTGTCTTCGATACTACTGCTTGGATAACTCTTTCATGAAGACACGTCTCATGATATTTTCGTTCATATTGATCACAAGTAAGTAAAGTTGGAATATTGGACATTTCTTCATCATAGCTAACTGTCCCACAAATTGCACATGTACAGGTTGGACAGTACGAGTTGCCTTCTGAAACATCCTTTAGTGTCAAACAAGCTTGATGGAATGTTGATGGTCACTTATCGTAGCATATCAAATTTGTTGAGATTTTCTGTTTTATTTAATTTGGGAAAAATCTCATGTATGTGACAACAATAGGAGTAGTTGCTATATTAGCTCCAGTATTTTTTGAGGAGGAGTTAATGCATTCTATATTTGTTGTGAGGGAATTTATGATTCAGTTTTATGCTCCATTTATATAGAAATGTAATCCGTAAAGGATTGTGAGAATGTGTAGAGAAAGTAGAGGAAATAGGGGAGAGCTAAGAGCATGTGTGAATTATTAGATTTGTTGTAATCTCCTTTGAATAATAAGATTTCCGATGCCTATGTTCTGGTGGACGTAGCCCAGATTGGTTGGGTGAACCACGTTAAATCTTTGTGTTATGGTTTTATGAGTTTTTTGTTTGTGTTGTGTATGTTTCTATTATTTCAGCTGCGCTTTGTTTAGTCTAACAAGTGGTATCAGAGCGGCGCAGCGGAGCGTGGAGGGCCCATAATCTACAAGTCGCTGGTTGTGGAGCTGGTGCGCGTGAGAGATCGGCTGAAGGTGGAGTTTCAGCGATTGGCGCGGTTTTAGCAGAGACAGTCGCGCCAATTTTAGCAGTGAACGGGTTGGCGCATTTTATTTTTGAACAGACGCGCCAATTGGCGCGGATCTGAATCTGATACTCGCGCCAGAGATCCAACATTCAGATTGGCGCGGAATCGACGGGATTAAGCACGCCAATTTTGCGGCACTTATACGAATTTTTCTCTGGCGCGGTTGATCGGCTGTCAGCGGAGCGCCAAGCAGTGGATGTGTTTTAGGCGCGGTTTTTTCGCTGTCCAGGAGCGCCCGACAGATTTTCCCTCTGGTAAATTTGCAATTTTTTGGTTTTTCTTTTAAAATTGTGATTACACAGTACGACAGAGGCGTTTTTTAATTCGGAATTGGAGATTGTTTGTTTGATACAACATGGAAAAAACTCAAAGTGCTCATTTTGAGATCGAGAAGTTTAATGGCAAAAATAACTTCGAGATCTGGAAAGTGAAGATGCACGATCTGCTTGTGCAACAAGGCCTGGCGAAGGCACTGTTGGGAAGTGCCAAACAACCTTACCCTATGACAGATGATGAATGGAATGAAATGGATGGAAGAGCTCTGAGTAGTATTCGACTATGTTTGGCGGATGATGTTTTGTTTAACATCATGTCAGAGAAAACTGTTGCTGGTTTGTGGACGAAGCTAGAGAAGCTGTACATGACAAAATCCTTGACCAATAGGATTCTTCTGAAGCGACAATTGTATAGTCTGCGTATGAAGGAAGGTACAGCTATTGCTGATCATTTAAATGTCTTTAATACTCTCCTGGTGCAATTAGAAAGTATAGAAGTAACATTTGAATCAGAAGATAAAGCTATAACTTTATTGTGCTCATTGCCCGAGTCATGGGATCATTTTGTTACTTCTATAAGTCTTAGTTCATCAGAAACCATTGAATTTGATGATGTTGTTGGAGCTTTGTTGTCCGAAGAGATAAGGAAGAGGTCAAATTCAGAATCCTCTACATCAGAGGCAATGATGGCTAGAGGTCGTTCTAGAGAAAGACGCTCTGGTAAGCACAGCGACTCACGATCAAAATCGAAAGGGAAGAAGAGTAAGGTAAAGTGTTGGTTTTGTGGCAAATCGGGACATTTGAAGAAGGACTGTTGGAAGAGACAGCAAGCATCCAAAGACGACTCTTCGACAGCGAAGCAAGAAGAAAACACGACAGATACAGGTTCAGCATCTGGTTCAGGTATGAGTGATGAAGTGTTATCAGTTAATTTGTCAAATCATGATCAACATTGGCTGTTAGATTCTGGTGCATCAAACCACATGTGTATTCATAAAGAATGGTTTAAGACATATAGATCAATTAATGATGGAGTCGTGTACATGGGTAATGATGTCACATGTCATATTGTGGGAATAGGGAGTATACAACTGCAAATGTTTGATGGAACAACCAAAATGTTAACTGATGTAAGACATGTACCAGATTTAAGGAAAAATCTAATTTCACTAGGAGCACTTGACACAAATGGATATAAAATTGTAATTCAAGGTGGAGTAATGAAAATTTACAAAGGTATTTTACTAGTAATGAAAGCTAAGAAGGTAGGAAATCTATTTCAGTTAGAAGGAAGAACAGGGTCAAATCATGTGTCTACGGTGTCTGAGCATGACAGTAGTTCCATTCGCTTATGGCATCAAAGGTTGGGCCATATGAGCGAAAGAGGGTTAAAAATTTTGGCTGATCACAAGTTACTTCCTAATCTAAAGTCTGGAAAGTTAGATTTCTGTAAACATTGTCTGTTTGGAAAACAAAGTAAGCAAAAGTTTAAAATAGGCAAACATACTAGTAAAGGAATACTTGATTATATCCATTCAGATGTTTGGGGTCCAGCCTCTACAACTTCATATGGTGGCTCGTCATATTTTGTATCGTTTATTAATGATTTCTCCAAGAAAGTGTGGGTCTACATGTTGAAATGGAAGTCTGATGTGTTTACAGTTTTCAAGCAGTTTAGAGCATTGGTAGAAAACATCACTGATAGAACTATAAAATGTTTAAGAACTGACAATGGTGGTGAGTTTACTTCCAAGGAGTTTGAAAAATATTGCAAGGATGCAGGGATCGAGAGACATAATACCACTGTTTATACTCCTCAGCAAAATGGAGTTGCGGAACACATGAATAGGACTCTTTTAGAGAGAGCAAGGAGTATGCTGAGTAACGCCGGTTTGCAGAAGGAATTGTGGACAGAAGCGGTGGCTACAACTTGTTATGTGATAAATCGATCACCATCCATGGCGATAGGTTGCAAGATTCCTCAAGAGGTATGGAAAGGTCACCCCTGTGATTATTCTAAACTCAGAGTGTTTGGTTGTGATGCATATGCTCTAGTGCCTAAACATCAGTGAACCAAATTAGATCCAAAGTCAAAAAGGTATATCTTTGTTGGATATGGTGATGGAACAAAGGGATATAGATTGTGGGATCCTACTACCCACAAGATCATCATCAACAAAGATGTAAAGTTTAATGAATCCTTTCTTGTACAGTTAGATGTAGATAATAGATTGAAATAGGATGATGTATCTGATTTTCAGCACATTCAGTTTGAAAGCACTTCTAATGATAGTTATGATGACCATAGTTCAGATACTAGTCATGAACGGGTTTCAGAATCAGATCATGAACAGGGTTCAGATGTAGATCATGAACAGGTCTCAGATGCTGGTCATGAAGAAGTTCCTACAGATGGTAGTCAGCCAATTTTGGAAGCACCAGAAACATCTTTAAGGAGGTCCACAAGAGTTAAACGTCCTCCTAGAAGGTATGATGATTATGTTACTTTAGTTGCTTTAACCGCTAACGATGATGAACCTTTGTGTTATCAGGAAGCTGTAGAAGGTTCGAAAAGTGACAAGTGGAAAGAAGCTATGAAGGAAGAGATGATGGCATTACACAAGAATGACACATGGGATCTGGTTGAACTTCCGAAAGACAGGAAAACTGTGGGTTGTAAATGGGTTTTCAAGTTGAAACGGGGTGTGAATGATATTGAGGATAGGTACAAAGCAAGGCTGGCCGCAAAAGGTTTTTCTCAGAAAGCAGGCATTGAATTTCATGAGACTTTTTCACCAGTTGTTAAAAATAGTTTCAATTAGAATTGTGTTAGCATTAGTCGCTTTGCTTGATTTAGAATTGCAGCAACTAGATGTTAAGACTGTATTTTTACATGGAGATTTAGATGAGGAAATTTATATGGAACAACTGAAAAGGTTTGTTCAGCATCGCAATAAGAAATTTGTCTGTAGGCTCAAGAAACCATTGTATGGCCTGAAGCAGTCGCCTCGGCAATGGTACAAGAAGTTTGATTCTTTCATGTTGAGTCAGAAATATATAAGAAGTGAATATGATCATTGTGTTTATTTTAAGCAATTAAATGATGGCATGTTCATTATCTTAGTGTTATATGTTGACGATATGCTTTTAGCAAGCAAAAGCATAGTGGAGATCAACAGGTTAAAGGCTCAGATGGCAAGGACGCTTGATATGAAAGATCTAGGAGCAGCAAGACAAATTTTGGGCATGGAGATTTTCAGAGACAGGAACAATGGTAAGATGTGGCTATCACAACAGAAGTATA
Source organism: Pinus tabuliformis (assembly GCA_031772625.1). NCBI lineage: Eukaryota > Viridiplantae > Streptophyta > Pinopsida > Pinales > Pinaceae > Pinus > Pinus tabuliformis. The sequence goes on along the minus strand of CM062810.1, from coordinate 658,923,110 downwards.
TTGAGAAAATACTCTTGAGGTTTGGTATGAATAATGTGAAGCCTGTGTCAGTCCCTTTGGCTTCCCATTTTAAGATTTCTTCCAGTTTATGTCCTAATACAAATGAAGAAAACGAATATATGTCTCGAATTCCGTATGCCAATGTAGTAGGATGTTTGATGTATGTGATGGTTTGTACTCAACCAGATACTTCACATGCAGTTGGGGTTGTCAGCAGGTATATGGCAAATTCAGGTAAAGAACACTGGTCAGCAGTGAAATGGGTGCTTCGGTATTTGAGAGGCACAAGTGGTTATTGTATCACTTATAATAAAAGTAGTGAATTTGTTTGCGGTTATGTTGATTCTGATTTTGCAGGTGATTCGGATAAGAGAAGGTCAACATCAGGGTATGTATTTACGCTTGCAGGTGGAGCTATTAGCTGGATGTCAAAGCTACAAAATATTGTTGCTTTATCCACTACTGAAGTAGAATACATAGCTGCTTCACATGCTTGCAAAGAAGCGGTTTGGTTGAAAGGTTTGATTGATGAGTTTGGCAGGTTACAAGACAACATCAAATTATTTTGTGACAGTCAAAGTGCAATTCATTTGGCTAAGAATCCAGCCTATCATAGTAAACCAAAGCATATACCAATCAAGTACCATTTTGTAAGATAGGTTATCACTGAAAGGGGTGTTTCTCTTGAAAAGGTGCATACGAAGGAAAACTATGCAAGCATGTTCACGAAACCAGTTTTTTTAGAGAAGCTGCGTTGGTGTTTGGCTTCTCTTGGCTTGCAGAAAAGATAAAAATAATAAATGAACAAGGCATCAGGCTAATTGTTGTCAAGGTGGAGATTGTTGAGATTTTCTGTTTTATTTAATTTGGGAAAAATCTCATGTATGTGACAACAATAGGAGTAGTTGCTATATTATCTCTAGTATTTTTTGAGGAGGAGTTAATGCATCCTATATTTGTTGTGAGGGAATTTATGATTTAGTTTTATGCTCCATTTATATAGAAATGTAAACTGTAAAGGATTGTGAGAATGTGTAGAGAAAGTAGAGAAAATAGGGGAGAGCTGAGAGCATGTGTGAATTATTATATTTGTTGTAATCTCCTTTGAATAATAATATTACCGATGCCTCTGTTCTGGTGGACGTAGCCCAGATTGGTTGGGTGAACCACATTAAATCTCTGTGTTATGGTTTTATGAGTTTTTTTTGTTTGTGCTGTGTATGTTTCTATTATTTCAGCTGTGCTTTGTTTAGTCTAACAAAATTCCCACCATCACCTCAACGCCCATGAGCATCATTGTTTTGATCACTCTCATCAACCTCTAAGAAACACCAACCAACTTTCCTGAACTTGTACTCTGCATTCCATGCCTCAATTTGACAGGCTGTAAGTGACTTGCTAGACTAGAGACAAATACTTGAAAAAGGCCTAGGGATTTCACTGCCAGCATGATCTATAAATTTCAATGTTGTAAGAACCCTACTACAACACTTGCAAAGAATCTCATCCCTTGTAATCCAACCATGCTTCATTATCCCATTAAAAATTTCATAACTGAAACATGGTACCAATAAATACAAAATGGTTCTCCCCAGTCAATAATTTAGCACTTCTACTAACATTTACCAAAAACAATTTAATTAACAATAAGTCATATGAATTATATTTCCAATATGAAGGTTGTGTTATATACAACAGAGACATATGTACCTTCCCTTCTGGAAACATGAATTTTAACACAGGCATGAGCTTCAAATTAGCAGAACAAGATGCGTCATCTCTAAAATCAGGTACATCCTTATCAAACCTGTCATTTCGAATTATGTGATAGCTAGATGATCTGAAAATCACAGTTTCTCTTTCACCATGAATTCCCCTACAAAACATAATGAGTATAGCGATTATCTATTTCACTTTGAAATCGGGAAATACTCTAGTCTCCTTTAAATTTAATTTGCGAACTCTCTTAGTAGGGAATTCATTACATTTAATGAAATTGGCCTTGCGATGATGCTTCTAAACATAAGTAACAAACGTTTTATTTGCTACGGATTTGGCAGCTTAAAGCTTTTCTCTTAACCTTCCTTGCTTCTGGTACAATGAGCAAGCCTGCTATAGTAAATAGAAACAATAACATTGACATTGTCAATGTTAGTCTTCAAGTTCTTAGAGTAATTGCAGCCTTAGTAATTGAGTCTTAAGAAAATGGAACCATGTTTGTCGTAGCATTATTTACTATTTTTTGGCTTAACATTTGTTTGAGAACCTTGCATAACTTTAGAAGTCTCCCATTCACACCTTAATTTCTTTTAACATATGTCTTTTAGTTTTCTTTATGACCACCATGCCATAACTTTTGTCATTGGTAATTATCCCACCATCTAAAACTGCAGTTGTTAACATTCTCTCACTTAGTGTTGGTTGTTGCTTTTGTTGATAGTGACTGACAGGAATGCTATATTGGTGAGATTGTCCAAAGATTGGTTGGTTCTGGGTAGATTTTGGGATGGATAACTTGAAGAGGAACACTATCTTTCCAATCATTCCCTAGTTTATGCCCTAGGAGCATTGTTATTTCCAACTAGAAAAGCTACAAGAGTTTAAAAGATCATTTTATTTCAGTTTTATGAGTCTCGATATAGATAAATTTGGAAAAGGAACATTTTTTCCATAACTTGGATTCAATTTGTATTCAAATAAGTCAAAAATTTGTATTCAATTTTGAAGTCTTCTCACATTCCAAAGTTCCTATCATGATGGATTAGGCACCCGGTCGACGAGAATTATTTGCTGCCTCATAAGGTGACAACATTCTCGTTGGAGCCAGTTGTTATCAGAATTCACAGTTTCATGGCCAAGTTAATGTAATATAGTGTTTTGAATTTTAAATAGCTTTGGGGCACACTCACAGATAATTTGTCATATTTGTTTTAATGATCAAAAAGGAAAAATGCTAGCAAATGAAATGTCAACAAATGGTTTAAATTTCTAAGCAAGAAAGCATTGAAAAATCAGTTGGCAACATAACCAATCATCATTTGACAGATGACACTGATAAATTAGTCGTTGTGACATGTTATTAAATTTTCCTGAAATGAAGAATTGTTGAATATACCATCGCAAAATGATTATGACTGTACCGGTATTGTTTCCACCTATGTATTCTAAACCTAAGATTTCATGTGAAAGGAATCGTTTCAGGATTATCTTATAACGATGTCTTTGTTTCCTTTTGTGGTAATATATAAATTAGGCTTCCAACATCAATGTGAGAAAATACTAGTTTTCCTTATTTTTTGTTTCTTGTTGTTAGTAGTTATCAGAAAAGGTGGGCGTTTGTGCAGGAATGAGCATGAAGGTCTAGAATTATTTGAATCCATCCCAAAACTTCGAAAAAAAATTCGGCAAGCAGGTTTGGAGGATTATTTTTTCACGTGTGATGGATTTCACGATGAAGTAGGTCATGCATTTGTAGAGGGGTTCGATGGACTGAGAGTTCGTGTTTCTGATCTTCCTTTCCTAGTTTCAGAGGAAAACATTGCGAAGCCTATAGATCTCTCCGTGGATGGGGACTACTAGTTCAAAAACCCAACCCTGGCAAGTATAGATATCACTTTCATTTTAAAGGAGGAGCACTAGAACAAAGGAGTGCAATGGTCTTGGTGCAATGGTCCTCGTGTATGTCAAATTAGCATGAAATTATGACCATAACGTAGAGATACTTCACTTGTGAAGGTCGTTATAGCAAGATTAGCATGTATCACTTGAAGTTCCTCAGTCGTATATCTAGTCAAGCATGCATGAATATGCCATATTACCTATTAATGCATCTAAAGAAAATGTCAACTAGGATTCAGGATAAACCAAATGCATCTCCTCAATATTTTTTTCATAAGGGCCTGTTTAAACTAGTAATTTTCAATCATTTGAAGAGAATTGACCAAACATGGGAACACTTCATGTTCTAGGTGGGTTTCATCAAATTATTGTGTTCTAACCTAAAAATAGTAAGCATAGGAGACTACCAAAGAGTTCTATTCGAGTTGTTGAAACCCTAGAACAAGGAACCTCATCTATCCATACCATGAGCATAAAGAAAACCTTGCAAATAGAATCCCCTATTCTAGTCCTTGATCTAAAGAGGGTTTACACAAGGAAAGGTAAATAGGTTGTGGAGGAAAAAACCATGTCTCCTCCTCTAGAGAAATCTCCAGAGCTCCTAGAGGATCCTACTAATGTTTTTCCTATAGGTGAACATGTTGAAACTACCGAGAGTGAACCTAGAAGAATAGCGGAGAGTTATCTTGAAATAGAGAAAAAAAAAATTACAAATGAAGCCACCCTAGATGAAATGTATGGGGTCAGAAAACCTCATACCAGACATATAAACAAATTTAGGCTTAAGTTCAAGCTAAAGTAGAACCCTGCCCTGGAAAACCAAGTAGTTGATGTAGATGACATACCATTAAGGGACCTAATGATAAACAAGGAGGAATATTCTAGCTCCAAGAAGCACAAAAGTCATAGGAGAAGAGAACTTGGCCCGAGGCTAACCTGACTAAGAAAGTAAAGCCAACACAGACCAAAAATATATATCTTTTGCTCGAAGCGGCAAAAAAAATATATTTGTTTTCATAGTGTTGGCAGCAATATCATTTAGTGCTCCTTTTGAAGCATTTGGACAGAGTGTTGATAGTTAAAATTGTCAGTGTTAGTTTTGTTCTATTTTGTGTGAGCATTGACAGTTAATTTGACAGTGATTCATGGTTCTTATCCTAATAAATGTGTACCAATTAATCTGTCAGGGTATGGGAAAAATATGTTTTTCAAAGTAGTGAAAAGAGTTTTTGATCATGATAAAGCTCAAGCAAGATGGATTCATGCATCAAACTCCTGTTTTGGTGGATCAGGCCCGAGTTCCATAGAGAGGTTACTATTTTAGATGTGATGACAAAATAGAGGATTTCAAAAGATTATTGCAGGATATTAGCATGTGGTTTTGTCCTAAGATTTAGCAAGATTTTCAGCTATGTTTCAACTTCCAGATAGAAAATCATATCATCCCACTTCATGGTTAGATATACTATACATCAAATAAATTTTGGTACAATGTATTTGATCCTAGTTTAAGGATTTACATATATATTTAATATTTTCTATAATTAAAGCTTTCTAAAGACATGGTTACAGTTTTGTAAATATTCTGTAAAGCAGGTCATCAAAGAGGATTTTTTGGCACAAAAAATACTTTATTATGTGTATGCTATTTTGATATTTATGAAATCTCCAAGGTAGAAGTTTTAGATTCACATATCTAAGATTCCTTTGTTGTCTTTATCAATCAATGTTCTCTATGAAGTATGCCTTCTTAGTAAATACCATGATTTTTATCTCTTCATGTTTTATATGTAGTTTGTAAAAGAATGGGATTCATATTTTATGCTTTGTTGTTTTTAGTTTCAAATGTCTGATCTTATCTTCTAATGTTACAAAGATTTCATTTTGTTTTGTGTAATGGGTTGTTTCTTCCTTCTCCTTACCAACTAACTATCCCAAAGCCTAGATAAACATTGTATATGCATTTGATCCATGTTTGCATTACCCCTATTTCTTGGAATTTCCATAAGATCAATCCCATGAATCCATGCCCAATGGTTAAAATTGCCTTTTTTTTCCAACCAATCCCATCATTTTTACAAATTAAATCTAGTCATTGAGTGTATTAGTGACCGTCTACTGTAGTGACCTTGAGTAGCAGAGTTGTTAGTGTAAATATTTCGAAAAAAGTGTACCAAAAATGATTTACTTAAGTCAATGGTGACAAGTGACCCTAACAACATAATGTGCCCACATAAACTTCTATTCTTTAGATCTGCAAGAAAACGTGATAAAACCCTGCAAGAAAATTCTAATGCAAGCCCAAAACATATAGCAAGAGTAAAGAAAAGTGCAATAACTCAATAGAAGGACTTAAAATGAATAATATTTTATTAAAACACCTAGTGAGGAAGATTTACAACATGGTTTTGTAGATCCCCCTTTGTGGGATGGATCCTTTTGATGTCCTTGTGCTTCAACGACCTTGTTCTTCTCTCTTGAATATGTAGAAAACCCAAAAGCAAGATGGAACTCAAGTGGGAACTCAAATGTTGTCATATGATAATGATGACGATGATAATGATTATGGTGAAGAATTAATGGAAACACCTCTTATTTATAACAAAGTATTTAGTTAAATTACGATATGGAAAATAATAAAATATTATTGACCAAATAAAAATCTAACCATTAGGAATACTTTGTTATATTTTTTGGAGAGAGAAGAGATATTCAAAATGGTAAAATATCTTTATTTAGAAAATGGTTGAAGTAATTAACAAATAAAATAATTTATTAATCACTTTGTGAGGATCAAGAAAAGTGTGAATTTGAAATAATTATTGAATAATGGTTTAAAAATTATTCCAAAAATAAGAATAAGGAATAATAAATAGATAGTGATTTATTTAATTTTTCCAAGGTGATTTAGTCAAGTGTGTTAAGAAATAATTATCAAATAATGATTTAATAGTTATTTCTAGAGAAATTTAAATAAATAATGATTTATTCAATTATTCTCATGGGGTTTTTAAATTTTAAACAAAAATAATTTAATAAAAATGATTTACTAAATTATTTTTTATGGTGAAAGTAATTTTACTATGGTAAAATTAATCATACATGGTGTATTTCGATCCACCTAGTTAGAAATGGCTAGGTGATAATATTTTAGGTGATAAAATATTGCCTCTAATGTATTAACATTATGAACAAATAATGTGACTGAAATAAGTTGTAGGTTACACTTCCATGAGACACCAAATGTGAGTCAGAGAGAGAGAGAGAGAGAGAGAGAGAGAGAGAGAGAGAGAGAGAGATAACTGAAGCAATTAAGGAAAGATGGAGAAATGGAGGAGTCCGGACCTACTAATTTGATATGTGTCTCATTTTATTTTGGAGTACATGATATTAAATGAGGCGAGGGAGGCATACACATACCCACCGAGATAACTGAGTACAAATAATAATGGTATTCCTATCAATGTACATGATATGTTAGTGTTACAAATCCAATTGGGCATATCACTCCCATTATCCAGTTCAGTGTTTTAGGGCTCATCAAACCCTAATTTCAGTTGTTGCATGCCCTAAACAAGTCACCCTTTTGAATGCCTCCTTCCCAGATAGTTTCATGACTTGAAGATATCCTGAAATGATCTCTAAAGGGACCAATGCATGTAGGCCCACGTAAGGGTGCCCTACAGAGCAGTTAAGTCCATGCCAGGATGCTCTGCAGAGCACTTAGCTCCTCTTTGATTTGTGTTGGGCGAGATTGAGCAAAATTCACATAGGGTTTGGGGAATATTCTTATCTCTTTGAGTCTTCTAAAAGTTTCCCTCACTTATCAATTCCTATGAGCTCGAAAATGGATGAGGAATGAGTTAAGATGCATCCTATCCTCTCATCCCTTCCTCCATGAAACTAATTCTAAGTATGGAAGGCCATTCAATGCCCCATTTATGACATAACCTCCTCCATATTTCTATAAATTGAGCACTCATCTAAGTGATCAAGGGCTAGACTTTGATGATTGTAAGGAGATAATGTTAGTTTGAGATTTAAGACTATTGTAAGTGTCGTTATGCTGTCGGATTGTCATGCTTATGATGTGATGTTGATGGAACCAAAGATCGAGTCTGAGTGACTTCGAATCAGGCTTCATGGTTGCAATTCTTCCTTCTATTCAATAAAGTATTTGCACCTTTTTCCATATGCTTATCTTGATATGTGATGCTTATATATGTGAATGTACCTGATTCCATTTACTTGTAATCAATAGATCTTTTGCTTTGATTGGTTCTTTGTCTTCTGTTGATGTTTACAGGTACTTCTCAAGCGTGTTAAGTACGGAAAGGAGTGACGGGACCAATACAAAGGAGAAAATAGGAAAGTGAAACTACAAGTAGGTTTTATCATCCTTTTGTCTTATCTATTGCTTATAGGAAAAGGCTAAAGTGCTTTAAACTATTGTTCTAGATATGGCTACTTATCTAGGGAATTAGTATTTATCCGTAGATACCAAATTCTTCATAACAAATTGGCGACTCTGCTGGGGAATGATCATCATTCCAAGTAGCTTATCCACATCCTAGGACACTCTAGTAGACTTTACTTGCCTTCATTGATCTTGTTTCAGCCTTTTTGAAGTGTTTTTGGTCAAAATTTGCACTAAAATGCCTATTCTAGGAATGTGCTGTAACCAGAGCACCCTTGGTCAGGGGACAGTGCTCTACAGAGCACCCTTGGCTTAGAGACAATGCTCTATAGTGCATTGTCTCCCATTCAGGGCTGCGCTGATCCTCCTTAAGCCAAAAATTCTACCTTTGGCTTGATTTTTTCCAAATTTCCTTCTGAAGTGGTTTGCTGAAAGATCAATGATTGTCATGTCTCTAAAATCAAGATTGTATCTCCTTTTCTAGCCCTACTTTGGCTTGATTGATTAATGTTTCTTAAATGATTTCTTTATCATTATCATTTCATTGCCAAAGTTAGATTATAGTCAATTAATCTTTGTTCGAAAAAAAGAGTCGTAAAAGTCTTCTTTTCTTTCGAAATAGAACTGTCGTAAAGTCTTTGTTCTTGTAAAAAGATTGATTGATTGTATGTGCATTAGTTTCCTTTTGTTCATTTTAACATTAAGGAAATTGAAAAGAAAAGCATGCATCGTGCATATTAAAGTTTGTGAAAGCTTGATAGGAATAGCTAGGGAAATTTCATTATGTGTGCTCTTTGCTCTTTGTTAAAGATCTGATTGCTCTATCCCTATTAGCTAAGATTTTTATTGTTAAATTGAATGGAAAGAATGCTTATCATATTAATTGAATTCTAGGAATTGAAAATACATCAGGTGGTGAACCTTGAAAGGCAAATTCTTAAGAAATATCAACTTAAAACTAACATCAATTAACCTAATGGATCAATGTCACCTAACACAAAACATTTAGAGGTTCTAGGCTAGAGACGTGTTCCAACGTCGTAAAACATAGAAGCTATCACTAACTTGTCTACAATACATCCCGAGTGTGATATCTCATTCCATGTACATGGGTATATCGTAGCTCGTCCACGTACCTTTGGGTATATAGGGTGGTGTTATAGTACGTAAAGTATATGGGAATGCTCTCACTGTGCAGTTTTGCATTAGACAATGCTAATATGGATTGGGCCTCCACGTACTTTAGGGTATATATGGGAGGACAACACTAGGTTGCTATCCATCCTTAGGTAACCAAGTCAGCCACCTTGTACAATGTGATATACCGAACACATCATTCAAGGGGATTTCTTGCCTGTAATTCTCAGTTCGCCAGGAGGTATTATGTAGTTGACAGTTATTTGGTAAACCTTTTTCCTAGATTATCACTTTTTTGTTTTGTTATGTTACTTTGATTAAAATAAAATTAGTTGACTACGGATAAAATCCTCCACGCTCACTCCTTAGTTGGTCTTAGTTTGAGACATATGGCAACAAATTCGGTGTCCACCGATCAAGGAATTCCTTTTGATGGGAATCCTAGTCCTTTTCCTCCTTTTGGAAATATTGGTGCTCCATATATGGCTACATTGTCCCTTCTGGGATTTACCATTGGCTTTCTAGTATGGTTGTTTTCAACCTTCTTGGTTCAAAACGTCGTAATTTCTTCACTATCGAGTACTCCTCTAACTGGACAAAATCAACCTCCACTCGATCCTAAAGTTGACCCTTTGCCTTCTTCCTCGGTTGTTTCTTCCTTCCCTTCTTACTCTTCACCTGGTGAAAGTATTGGTACTAGTAACGAGGTGGATAAGAAGAAGAAGAAGAAGAAGAAGAAGCAAATTCAGCAGAGGGGCAACCAAGAAACCATTGCTTTGAATGCAATATTTGATGAGAAACTATCCGTCAAGCCTCACAAAGTTCGATATCCATGCAAACTTTGTGCAGGATACCATCTTCTTCGAAACTGTTCTGGTATTCCTCAGATCTTAGAAGATTGGTCTTCTTGTTCACATCATCCTGTGTCATCAACTTTTGGAGATCATGTTGGTGACACACCATCAACTAGTGGTAGTAAATTTCGTGGAAAGAAGCGTAGAGTTAAGTTTCCATATAGGTTATGTGAAGGGAATCACCCAATTCACCTTTGTCCCTATTTGGATGAAGCCAAAAAAGTGTTGGATAACCATCCTACTTCACCACAACGACTTCTATTGGCTTGTATGGGCCTGACCCAGGTTCAGAGGTCATTTAGCCAAACAAATCCTGGTACTATTATCCCTTTCGGCAACAGTCTGTGGAGCGTGGACTGAGGTCTCATCCGAAGTAGTATGGGAGGGTGCTAGAACCATATTTCTGCACCCTCGGGATGTCTGATGAGCTTTTGGCAGTCTACAGTTTGACCCTGCATGCATGTCGTTGCGCACTTCTATTAGTCCTTCGCAACCTGTGATGCTGCCTTTGTGTAGCCCTACTTGAGGTGTGATACGTATTATACCCAAGTTCCTTACTATTTAACTTATTATTACCTAATTACTTAACTTATCTGTGTAACACTAGTGATAATTAACATCATATCCAGCAAACATACAAGTGCGCGCGATAAACAAAACAATATAAATGTATAGAATGCAATACACGAGAAGATGCATAGAATTTTGAATCAACTTCTCTTTATTATTCTTCGTTCAAGGTTATAGACTTGACACCACCCTGCGCACCCAGTTGCAGGGGTTCGTGCACTTAGCTGCAGATTCTACTAGGCCTCTGCACACTTAGCTGCAGAGCCTCTTCCTACTACTATGACCCACTACTCTTAGACTCTTACTCTATGCTTGAACCATTCATATTCCACTATCTCTTGTTCCTTCACTATCTTTACAACTTAGATCCTCACTCTATTTATACAATCCCATGGTCCGTGGACCATGGGTAGACTGACATGATAGTACATTACATTACCAAACTTAGGGCAGACAACCCTATGACTCAACCTATACGTCACGCTCCTTGCCCATAGTTCGTGGAGTCTTACAATACATTTGACCAAAACCTGGGCTTTGAGCCCCAAATCATGCTGTGGGGGTATCCGATGCCTAACAGGTCCCCAACACAAACATCATGACTCGCCCTCGAGTCACTCTGTCGATGTGGCGATCTTGGCGCGGAGTCCCTCCAACTGGTCCCAAACTGCTTGGAGGTCTACAACGCACTGCTCTACGACTTGTTGGACCTGCTGCATGCACTCTTTCGATGCTTCCTTATGAGGATCAAATCCCTATCTTACCACGTAGAGCCCCTACATTTGTGCAAGCTTTCCCTCGATATCTGCCGTAATGGTGAAGGCCTCGTCTATCCACGGTTGGACACATGCTTTGAGAAGTGCCTCTTTCTATCTTGCGGCATCCACCTGCTCTTTTAGCGCCCTTGCTTACTGCATCTTTGCGAGCCGTTGAGTGAGGACGACTGTCTGTGCAGTTCCTCAGACACTATCATATTGCTCCTAAAGTTCGTGCACCTCTGTTTCCAGGCACTGTGTGTTGGGGTCCTCATACAAGGATGTGAGGACGCCAAAGGGCTTGGTCCAACATACTGGTATAGTCTTGCACTGCTCGTCCAATTTCTTCCAACCCTGTTTGGATAGCGCTAATTCATTGCTCTCGAACTTCCAGGGGAGTGGAAAGCTGCGCCTTTAGCTATAGCTTGGTAATCTGGAGATTTATCTCCAACCACACTCGCATTGTTTCCTCGCGCACGTTTCAGACTCCACTTGCCAAACAGTGGATCCACACTTTTGTTGGCAGGTCCGTAGTGATGGACAACTTTGGGACACGCTAGCACGCTTCATCCACTCGTTGTACTAACTATTGGTTTTGTGACACCAGTTCGTCACACTGTACGTTGAGCTGTTCGATGTTGATCTTTTGCTCACTCATCAGCTGAATCGCGCGGCCCTCCCTGGTGCGGAGCTCTGCTGTTATTCCATCCCGCAGTTGGTATAGTGTGTCTTGCGGAAGGGTAGCCAAATTAATGCCAAGTCCCTTGATCCTGCCAACCACAGCTCTGTCAATCTCATTCTCTACTGCTAGTGCCCCTTTCGGTAGCACTATGGTATTGGCCATCCTTTTGTGTAGCATCTGCTCTGCGACTGATGTGCCTGTTGCAACATAGGTGGCTACAGTTCCTTCCTATGGGGGCCACACCTGTAGTTCCCGCAGCTATGCCCTTAGGGCCCCGAACATAGTCTGCTACTCCGACATGACTTCTTCGAGTGTGTCCTTGGTGACATAATGAACCATCTCGTCGATGTTGTAGAGGTCAGCTTCCGTTAACGTGATCAAGTCGATGGTCAATTTGGAGGCTTTGACCTTTTTCTGTGGACCTGATTTCTCTGTGACGCATGGCCTTTTGAGTTGGGTGGAAGTTGTGCCTGGGTCCACGTCGTCTTCGGCAAGGTTTGTGTCCTCTGCCTCCTGTCCTATAGACACTTCCTAGCCCTCCTGTTCTTGCGTTGTTGTGGCCCCTGTTGTCTGCGCTGCTACTGCTACTTCAGTGGCCTTTGCCTGCTCCGCAACTGACTCTGCTACCTCGCGGAATGCACTTACCTCTGCTGTCGCTTTTTCACTGCGCCTCTTCTCGGCTAGCTATGTGACGCGTAGCTTGGCCTCATCCTTTCTTTTTGTGCTATTGTGCTATCAAACTCCTTTAAATTTGGTGCACGCCACTCGGGAGGCCATGATTCTAACACTGTGAAAATTGCATCATCAATGGCGATGAAGGGGAGCTTGGTCTACTGTTGTGCTAGATCCTTTCACGCCTTGATGTAAATATTATGCATGTCCACCTTTAAGTTTGCCAGGCTTTGCAGACTATTGTGCACTGTGGGGGACATGCACGACCTCCTATTAATCAACATCCAGATGCTCTCCTCCATGAGCACCCAGAAGATCTTTGTATTGCGAATCCGCTTCGCGTCCTTGGTAGCCCAGAGCGACGCATATTTTGCAGCCTCTGGTAAGTCAAGCTCAATGCTCAGGAATTGACTATCCTCTGGTAGTTCTCCCGCTACTAGAAAAATGGACAAGAGCAACCACATGTAGTGGAAGGTCTTGCCTTGCTCTTGGGATTCTTTGCAGTTGATCAAGAATTCCTCTCAGAGGAACTTGGCCCAGTTGAATTGGACCCCCTCTGTGCATTGTTTGGCCAATGCAACTACTAGTGTTGGTACCTCATTACCGTGACATTTTCTCATTACCTTCCCATCCAAGAGTTGGGTGGCTATGTGCACCCCTTTATCCTTGATACTGCTGATGGCGTAACCCCTCTTTTTCTTCTCGAGCTTATATTTTTTCTTCACGGCTTTTGCGAGAGCCAAATCACCACTTTTTCCTGCTATCGTCGCGGGGTCCTTCCCTTACAGGGAAGCTAAGAAATTATGTGGATGAGATCAGCCGTGATGGGAATAGGCTCCTCCAGCCATAAGTACCCATCATGCACCAGGCAAAGCGGCTGCCTAATGAAAAAAATGGTGATGGGCATGTGGCGAAAGTGTGGTATCCACAACAAATGCAGCAACCCAGCCTTCTCCACACTGCGCAACCATTTTCACAGCTATAATGTGATCACCGGCCCCTTCGTAGTCTGTTTCATTAAGCTATCCGTCTCTAAGTGTGATAACTTCTCGCTATATATGAGGTCCCAATCTTCAAATTTTAGGGTAGGAACACATCCTAGGAGTAGACCTTCAAAGGTAATTCCATTGGGGAGGAGCGGGGTTTGGATCGCACTCTATGTTTCATCCAGATCCTTTGGTACTTTCACTTTCGCCTTTCGTGGAGGGACATACTCAGGCAATTTCGCTACAGAGCGATCCGGCTGGATATCCTCTTCCATGTCCTCTTCTTCCTCTACCTCAGCAATGAGAGCCTGTAGGTCCTCCTCCTTGTCATCTATCTCAATGGTGACAGCCTTGCCCTTTTCTTCCATTGAGAGCTTACCGAACCACGGATTCCTCGAGGACATGTGGATTGGTCCCGCTGCCTGCTTATCTTTTTTCGGTCTCAGCGTCTGAGGTGATTTCAAGATTTCTGGTGCGTCCCCAGCATCTTCAGGAACATCGTGTACTGTGGGGTTCTGCACGGCCTCGTTGGCGGTTCCTTCTGCAAAGCCCAAACCTCTCCTGGTAGCCACCATCTTGTTTGAACTGTATGTGGTCTTTCGCAAACTTAGGGGCTTGAATATCACTCGACGCTCAACACTTTGTGCTCTAATCAACTGCTCAAATCTCAAGTGAACAAGTGTTGTCTTGTGGCTAGCCCCTGGAGTTTTATAGCGCCCTTTAAATTCAAATTCGACCACTCCCCCAAATTCTGGACCATTAATGCTTTCGTAGTGGCAGATTGTCCCAAGTCTTGCCCTTAATTCGCGTCTTAAATGCCCGCCGCCTGCTCCATTTAGCCTCAAATCAGACATCCTGTCACGAACGGTAACACCAACGGTCACTTCTCAGCCTATCTGCGCGGTAGCATAGCCCCCCGTGCGCGGGCGCAAACCTTGTGACATGCTGATTCTGCATGCACCTCCCTTATCATGTAGCTCCAAAACAGACTCTTTTATAGTCCTGCACTCTCACCTGGAGCGTTGAGATTGTGCTTCCTACGGTTAGTCAGGTGGTCGCACCACTTGTGCAAGGCTTTAACTCACCTTCCAGTATAGTCCATGGGAAGTTCTCAATTTACCTCGCGACGGTCGACGCCGTGCATTCTATCGTATGGGGTGCACTCCCATAGTTACTGTGTTTGGTGAGATGTGGTCATAGCCATGGTAGAAAATTCATAAATTCTCGGCGACAATCTTCTAATTCATTGGTATGATCATCCGCACCTTGCATTGTCATCCTTGGTTTATCGACGAGACATGCTTGCTTGATCTCGTTTTCCAGTCGTTTGACCTCGGTGTCTAGAAAAATGTTTTTCTTCCTCAGTCATATCCAGTCTTTTTCGAGTTTGCGAAGTCTAAGGTTCCCTCGCTGAATGGCATCCTAAATCCTTCTTTGTTCGAGCTCGCGTAGCTATGTGATTTCTTCGTCCTGGTCTTCGTGCACTTTCACATCTGCGGGAGCTATGACGTGTGGATTCCTATTTTCATTCTTTTCAGAAATTACGGTCGCTACTCTATTCTGCACCTCTGGAATCATTTCTGCGGTGAGGGTTTTGCATATGGTCCTATAGGCCCATCGAACCATTGGTACGCACAGGTCCCAATTAGTGCGTCTTTCCTGGTGAACCTTGTTCAATACTCCGCACACCCTATTGAATGCTTCTTTCTAGATAATTGGTAGTGCGTCTCACCTTTCCTGCTGCTGCTTTTTGTTCTGATTCTCTATTTTGGGAGTGGTGTGTGCTTGTGCAAATTGTACAACATATGTCCGTATCCATCAGGAAAGGTGGGTGTGCAAGTTGTTCTACCCCTTCTGACTAGCTCTTGTTCTGAGCTAGGGTTTTCCAAAGCATAGGTGCATCATCTTTCTGCATCCATGCCAGTCCTCAAAACTTCCTTGATGCACCCCACCATCTTGTAGGCATTGTGCACAGTGCCCACTTCAGAGCATCGAATTGTTTTTGTTCTGGTACTGCGCTTTCAAATTTGTTCAGGAATTCATCCACCGCTGTCAACCCGTCATATGTAGCTAGATCCCTTGCCTCTATTGTCATGCAGCGTAGTGATCTAACCATCATGTCACAATTAAGTGTTGTTACTTTGTGCAGTCGATTCTGCCATCGCTCTGCTTCTTCACATGAATCTGAAGTGCAGGAGCTTTCGCGCTCTCACGAAATTCTTCCATCTATAGTCGGATTCACCCAATCCTGTTCTCATGTAGTTATCTTGTAAATACAATAGAGATTGTCATCACTATCATTGTCGCGCACCGGTTCAGTGTATCACGCTCCTTCGGTTGGATCTAACGGTACTACTATGCGTAGTGACTTTTTCTCAAAGATCATTTTGTGCTTCTTCAAATTTATGACTCCGTTCATATCGGTGGCTCAGTCTATTCCTAGTAGTGTGGGATAGGGATTACTATCATCGATAATCTCTATCACTTCAAAATTTGCCTGCGCTCTTGTGCCTTCAATATCTATTGTTACCCCTTGCAATCTTCCCATGGGCAAGATCTTCTATTGGTTCACCATTAGTAACTAAATAGGAGACCATTGTAGTGCAGGTCTGCCCATGCGTTCCCATGTTTGTTTTGGCAGTACATTCGTGTCTGATTTGAGATCCATGATTACCTAATCCATTTCATACTCACCGATTTGCGCAGTCAACCTCATTTCCCTTCCTGTGCGCAATGCATGCTTCCCAAGTTTCTGGACCACGCACGGTTCTCCTGACCCTGTGCACCTAGTGATAAGTTCCTGTAGTCCTTTTACTACCTTGCTGTCATGTAGCAGTTTCATGCATATCTCCAGAAAGGTAGTGAGCATTGATGGATCCATTGTTGGCTCTAGTTGATCCTTACTACTTGAAGTGGAGGCCTCCGTGAAGCTCTTCTTAGCTTCCATGAATGTCTCCTTCAAGTGTTCCAAAATCAAATTCAAGTTCCTTTTTAGAAGCCTTCCGAACCCATGCAATTTCTTCTGAATACTCCCCTTTATCATCGCTCATGGTAATATCGCTCCTAAGCATCATGTTTACATTTGGGTCTTCTTCGCATGGCTCAGATCTCATCATCTACAAATTCTGAGTTAGAGGGGGCTGGAGTACCCCTTTTTTGCACATCCTCGCTATCAACGAAGGGTAGTCTTATGCCTCATGATCAAACTGAGTACATTAAAAACATGATGTCCTTGTTGGGTTTGTACAATCGCAGTAATAGTGCCCTAGCCCTCCACAATTGTAACAAATTAGTTATCTATGACACCTTCCTGGTCCCATTCTGCCTCGACCTCGACCGCGCCCCTGAAATCTAGCGTGCTCCATTCCTGCATTTGGGTCGAGGGCTCACATTTTGGTCTGCAACCTGTAGGTAGGAGTCCAATCCATCATTAGTTTGTAGCTTCGGCAGGTGCGTTCATCATGGCCTACCAACCTACAAAAATTACAAAATAATTGCTGGGATGTCTGCGTATACTTTTGTAATAGATGACAATTATCCGTAGTTTGTTTCCCTCCTATCTGACAGATTGCACACCATAATGAAGGTGCCGCACTTGGTCCTGCCTATGCCTCAGATCTTAACGGCATTGGACCTCCTCCTGCCAAGTAATTCGCGAACACTGGACAATGGTCCTTGTCATGCCCCTGGCCTTTGCATTTTATGCACCATACCTCCTATCTGAGGTGTACTGTCCTATTTCAAGCTCTGCATCTCCAAACATAGATTTTGCAGTTGCATGTGGATTTATTGGACTCCCAACCGAGGATCTTATATAGGGGACTCATGCAATCTCATTGCCATCTCCAAAACTTTAGCCTGAGTGGAAAGTTTTTGTTGTGACAGCGCCATCCTTAAGTGCAACGTTAGTGACACTACAAACCATGCACGATGCTATCCATCCGTCAAAGTCATATTGGCTTCGCGAATCATACCCTTTAGTCTTTGGTCCAGATCCCAGGGGGTCTCACTTGGGAGCATCGCAATCTCCTTAAACCCAATAATTTTGTGTCTCCGACTTTGGCCTGCTGAATTCCCTGTTCAGCGCGGTCTGAATTTCTGAGATTCCTACGTTTGGATGATCATTAGAATGCTTGATGTACCATGTTAATGTGCGATCCTCTAGTGCACTAACCAGCATAGCCTTTTTGATATTGTCATCTATGACTCCTTGTGCTTCCCATACCGCCCTTACTACGAACCAGAACTATTCCGGATCTTCATTCTCTACTCCTCTGAACGTTGGTAGTTTGATCGAACTCACCATTCTGAATTGTGGTGGTGGCAGAGGTGGGGCGGTTGGAGATGGAGGTGAGGGGGGTGAAATGGGTGGTGGTGTGGGTGGAGGTGGTAAGCACAAAATTCACTGCCTTATCAAACTGATCGCACTTCTCAGATAAACTTTCACAAGCTCTTCCTCACTTTCCCACAAGGGTGAAATTAAGGGACTGCTTTCTAATTCTTCACTAACTCTACTTCTGTAGACCTTCCCATTTCGCGTAGCCCCAAACATTAATTTATTCGCATAACCCGCTTTTCACACAATAACATCTTAATCCAAGTGTTCAAATATTTGATATACTTACCTCGCGGTCCCTTGAGGAAACGTTGCTTTTCCTCACTGTAGCTGACGGTCGTATCTACCGTGAATTCAGTGATAAATCATCCTATAATACGGTCAAGCCAATGGTCCATAGCTTGCACGATCTTATCTCCTGATGCTTCTAGTCTACGCACTAATTCCGAAGTCCACACTATTGGTTTGTCGAACCTACACCTTCTCTGACTGTTTGCTAGCTTCACGATCCACTCATACGGCTGAGAAGGAAAGGATGCAATGAAAATGTCATGGATTTCCATATACAAGTAGCGCTCCAACCATTGTTCCTTAGATACTCGCGTATTTCTGTTTTCCTACACCGCAAACTCATGAATCTTCTCGTCCAACCACCCTTCAATTTCCTTCTTTGTTGGATTCCAGTGGCATGACATCAGACATCCCTTTTGCAGATCCCAGTCCCAGCAACACCATTTGTTGGCTTATATGTGCCTGACCCAGGTTCAGAGGTGATTTAGCCAAACAAATCCTAGTACTACTGGCCCTTTCAGCAACATTCCACGGAGCGCGCACCGAGGTCTCACCCGAAGTAGTATGGGAGGGTCTTGAACCAGGTTTCCGCACCCTGGAGGTGTCTGATGAGCTTCTAGCAGTCTGCGGTTTGACCCTGCGTGCACCTCACTATGCGCTTCTATTAGTCCTTTGCAACTTGTGATGTTGCCTTCGCGCAACCCTACTCGAGGTGTGATCCGTATTATACCCAAGTTCCTTACTATTTAACCTGTTATTACCTGATTACTTAACTTATCTATGTAAGACTAGTGATAATTAATAGTATATCCAGCAATCATATAAGTGCATGCGATAAACAAAACAATATAAATGTATAAAATGCAATACACAAGCAGATGCACAGAATTTGGAATCAACTTCTCTTTATTATTCTTCGTTCAAGGTTATAGACTCGACACCGCCCTGCACACCTAGCTGCAGGCGTCCACACTTAGCTGCAGAGGCCTCTGTGCACTCAGCTGCAGAGCCTCTTCCTACTACTACGACCCAATACACTTAGACTCTTACTCTATGCTTGAACCATTCGTATTCCTCTATCTCTTGTTCCTTCGCTATCTTTACAACTTAGAGCCTCGCTCTATTTATACAATCCCATGGTCCGCGGACCATGGGTAGGCTGACATGACATTACATTACATTACCAAACTTAGGGCAGGCAACCCTATGACTCAACCTATACGTCGCACTCCGCGCTCATAGTTCGTGGAGTCTTACAATACATCTGACCAAAACTTGGGCTTTGAGCCCCAAAACATGCTGTGGGGGTATCCGATGCACAAAAATTTCCATCTTGTTATAGGAGACTACCCGTTAATCCTTCACTAATTGGTAAAGTGACTGACCCAAATCAACTGTTGGTCAATCACACTTTCACTGAATGTGAATCCCATGAGTCTATTCCTGACCAATCACAGGTCGAGGAAACAGTTGACCCGATTTCACCTTCAGTTAATCGTACATTTCCCGAAGAGAGTGAAGATGATACCACTCAGGTTATTTACTTTTCTTCAGATTCTAATGAGCTTGAAGGAAGCCCTCTTGTTCCATCAAGACAAGAGGGAAATCCTCTTATTCTCATAACTCAAAAGGGCAATTCTTTCGTCCTTTCGGTACCCCCTCCAAGTAGTCTAATCACTTCCTTTGATTGGAATTGACTGGAAAGATGTCATCTTCCTTCTTATGTGCCTTTCCAGATCATAGTACAGGTTTGTAATATGATTGTAGCTGACACTATTATAGATGAAGGTGCATCTATGAGTATCCTTTCATCCATTGCTTGGCAAGTGCTCGGTTCACTGCCACTTGTGCTTATTACCAAGAATATGTTGGCTTTTAACAAAGGAACCAGTCAACCATTAGGGATCCTTCCTTAGTTGCCTATTACTTTGGGAGGAAACACCGTTTATCTGAATGTGATGGTAGTCCTAGGCCCTTTAGATTACAATTTACTTCTTGGGCGTGACTATGTTTATGACATGGGAGCTATTGTTTCAACAGTTTATCTGAATGTGATGGTAGTCCTAGGCCCTTTATATTACAATTTACTTCTTGGGCGTGACTATGTTTATGACATGGGAGATATTGTTTCAACACTCTTTCGAGTGATGTGTTTCCTGCATGAAGACAAAATTGTCACCATTGACCAAGATTTCCCAGTCCAAATATGGCTTCCAGTCAACCATCTTCCTTAAATGGTCTTTTTGTACCAATGATATCATCCCTGCCATGGGTTAATTATGTGGGAACCCTTTCCATGCCTACATCAACTAATGATCAATTCAGTGATGTTGTACATTTTGTATTGGGGGCATTGGAACCAAATCTCTATAATGGATTCCTTACTATGGATCCCTTCCAGAGCATTGTTCTCCCTTCTGATGAGAACCTCTTGGAAGTCATGACATCTTATGAGTCGTGAACAAGGAATATGAGCATAGTTCCTTGTATTGTGTTAAGCTCGTTAAAAAATGAAACAAGGAATATGAGGACAGTTCCTTGTCTTGTGTCAACATCTTTAAAAAATGAAACAAAGGGTATGAGCATAGTTCCTTGTCTTGTGTCAATGTTGTTCAAAAATGAAACAAGGAGTATGAGCATATTTCTTTGCCTTATGTCAAGCTCGTTAAAAAATGAAACAAGGAATCTGAGCAGAGTTCCTTGTCTTGTGTCAAGCTCATTAAAAAATGAAACAAGGTCCCATGGAGAAAAGTTCCAAGTCGAATCTTTGAGTAGATCTCATAAAATCCCAATCAAGTCTTTCACTTGATCTCGTAAATGAACCTTCATTCCATCCACTTGATAGCCACGAGTAGTCTACTTAGGTGAATGTAATGAAGCTTGGGGGGCATGCACCTAGAATCGAGTCATCATGCTGGGGGCATGTAAACCAATCTCAAGCATAGTTTTTCATGATTCAAGCTTGTGTAAAAATGAAACTGAATTCAAGCATAGTTCTTCGTTTCAAGCTTGTGTAAAAATGAAACTGAATTCAAGCATAGTTCTCCATTCAATCTTGTCTAAAAATGAAATTGAATCCAAGCATAGTTTTTCATTTCAAACTTATGTAAAAATGAACCCATCTCCATTTTAACCCTTGTGATTTCCATTCTATAGCCTTTTCCGTCAAATGAACCTTGGTTTTTCTCCTTCCATCGTAATTATCTGCTTGGCCCATCATACGCTTTCACTTGGTTGTTTTACCCTTTTTGAGGAACAGTTGCAATGAGTGGTCTTATTAACCAGCTTCTTCACATAAATTAACATGTTTTGAGAAGTTCCAACATCATCGGAACCAGTTGCTATCCTAGAAACCACTCATTCCTCAAAGTGGAGTTCTCTTTAAGCTCTTTTCAGACTCTTGAAACTTGAAAATATTGTCGAGCACTTGTCCTTTTCAGCTCCTTGATGGATTGGAAACGACATCTACTTAGTATAAGTTTAACCGTTTTCCAGACTGAGATAAATTATTTACGAAAAAGGAATACGTTGATCGAACATGATCAATAGGTTCTCTCTCATATTGTTTTATGCTTTTTCGGACTTGAGAGAAAAATCTACGAAAAATAACTTGTGGAGTTTTATTTTTGTCCCTTTTCAAACTCTCTAAACATGAAAAGGACCGAGTTATCTTTGTTGTTAAACTCATTAAAACATCAAATAGCGACAAACTTGTCAATCATGACAAGACTGAATTTCACCTTCGCTAGGCTCATTAAAACATCACATAGCGATGGATTCACCCGAAGGGTGGAATTATACAACAAGCATATGTTATCCTCCTCAAGCTTGATTAAAAATAAAGACGTACTGGTCAGCAATGACTAGGGAAAATGGGAAAAACGGGTAAAACCACTTTATGGTAGCAGGTCGCTCTTGAACATGACACTTTCACTTCATCATTGTGACTACTTGGGTGGGGTTATCAGCTTGATTGTTATCATACCATTGTTCTATCATACCATCCATCCCTTTGTTTTGGGTCAATGCTACCAATTCATTTTAGTGTCGTCGACATGTTCAAGAGAAGTCATCGAGTTAAAATTCATACTTTGCAATAACATAAACCTTCATTTTCATGACCACCATTCCTAAACCTTGTGTCGTCAGTCAAATTCCGTCCCCAAAATGATTACACTCGTTTCGTGTCATTGATGTGGGATACATCAAGGCCCTCTTGTGACAAGTCGCTTCTTTCCGACATCAACACATTATCCAAGAAGTTGACTTAGAAACACCCTTCCAGTAGCTTGAGGCTTGCGTACATCAATGGTAAGTTTCTTTCTTCTGGCGATAGGTTGAAATCAATGGCCTTCAACCGAAAGGCTTTGTATGGTGTTCGACATCAAAGCATCCATTCACACCATGCAGAATGTACTGCACTACCTTGAGGATCATTATCATTATCGGTGATTTCTCTCGCATTTGTTAACAACTTACATCATTGGCTGGTAATAAGACGGTGTCTTCCCATGTTTGACTTCAGATCACATATTCACATGGTTAGAATCATACTTGAGCAAATGATTGAATGAGATAGAAGACCTCGGATCTATTTTCATCCATCCGGGCTGCAATTTCAGGAAATGTACCGAATCATCTGTATAATGGCTTTACATTGATGGTCATTTTGATCATGGGTCTATATCTGTAGACGACTGTCTATGTACTTGTAATGAAAGTTTATATGTTGAGCATGGGTATGCCATCCATCATCGATTCATGAAAAAACCAAAATATCATGATATATGTATTGTAATTGATGTAGGTCACCTTCCACTTTGAAACCTCCTCATCACATCATAAAGAATTTCATTTGAAATTTACATTTTTTGAATTCATGCTTTAGGGGGAAGCTGTTACAAATCCATTTGGGCATATCACTCCCAACATCTAGATCAGTGTTTTAGGGCTCATCAAACCCTAATTTCGGTTGCTACATGCCCTAAACAAGTCACCCTTTTGAATGCCTCCTTCCCAGATAGTTTCATGACTTGAAGACATCCTGAAATGATCTCTAAACGAACCAGCGTAGGTAGGCCCATGTAAGGGTGCACTGCAGAGCACTGAGGCCCTCTTTGACCCACGTTGGGCGAGATTGAGCGAAATTCACATAGGGTTTGGGGAATATTCTTATTTCTTGGAGTCTTCTAGAAGTTTCCCTCACTTATCAACTCCTATGAGCTCAAAAATGGATGAGGACTAAGTTAATATGCATCCTATCCTCTCATCCCTTCCTCCATGGAACTAATTATAAGTATGGAAGGCCATTCAATACCCCCATTTATGACACAACCTCCTCCATCTTCCTATAAATTGAGCACTCATCTAAGTGAGCAAGGGCTGGACTTTGATCATTGTAAGGAGATAATGTTAGTTTGAGATTTGAGACTATTGTAAGTGTCATTATGTTGTCGGATTGTCATTCTTATGATGTGATGTTGATGGAACCAAAGCTGGAGGAGTGACTGCGAATCAGGCTTCATGGTTGTAATTCTTCCTTCTATTCAATAAAATATTTGCACCTTTTTCCAAATGCTTATCTTGATATGTGATGCTTATATGTGTGAATATATCTGATTCCATTTACTTGTAATCAATATATATTTTTCTTTGATTATTTCTTTGTCTTCTGTTGATGTTTACAGGTACTTCTCAAGCGTGTTAAGTACGGAAAGGAGTGACAGGACTAATACAAAGGAGACAAGATGAAAGATAAACTACAAGTAGGTCTTCTCATCCTTTTGTCTTATCTATTGCTTATAGGAAAAGGCTAAAGTGCTTTAAAATGTTGTTCTAGATATGGATACTTATCTAGGGAATTAACATTTATCCGTAGATACCAAATTATTCATAACAGTTAGGATCAATGGGAGAGAATTTGATACAATAATACAGTGAGTCCCATATAAATAATGAGCTTGGAAAACAAAGGCTAGGACTGAAAATAATAACATCTTAGTACATGAGACATAATTCACCTCACGATGATATTGTGAGGGTGAATAACAACCAAAGAAGCTCAACTAAATAGGAAAGGGATCTGAAGATCTAAATGGATCATCTAACTAAGGCATGCGTGCTATGGGCAATGCAATCATCGGGAACTGAGCCAGTCAAATCTACAAAACTTCATCTAGGCTGGATCATAATTTGTTGTCATTCGAGAATGTGGGGGTCTACCTTAAGGGCTACCCCCTCATGAGGTCTGGAACATCTCACTCACACTCGAAAAATGTTGGTACAATCTATTGGATTACTGGACCATCAATTCTATGATTCTTGATCTTGTAATAATGGGTCGGAGTCAAGCACATGAGAAAGAACCAAGTCAAAGGGTAATGATGATTCCCTTTTGCTTGATCCAATGCACTAAACAATGTTGAAATCTGGAACTAAGGTATACCACCCTCTATATCACTCTCCTGGAATAAATGTGTTAAAGTTGATAGAAGAGGGCCCGAAAAAGGTGAGGCAATGAAGATTCCTCAATAAAGGCATGAGGATCATAGTAATTCGAATGATGGATTGACACTAGGGATGATGATCGAAAGAGACAAGATCAGAAGCATACTAAGGACATCCCTTGTAAGAGCATTATATGCATGGTTGACCTGGCAGCGACTGACTCGATTCTAAAGGGGATGGTCAATTACTCAAATGAAGGCTTTTCAAAGATAGAGAAGTATAGCTAGAGGCCAAATATGAGCACAATGGGATGAATGTGACACAAAGATGGATGATATATTGTAGCAGGACTTAAGCGCACTTGGAATAGAGTCCATGGATGCAAGGGTGACTCGATGATGCTGCCACATTGGGGAGGCCCAAAGGGGGCCATAAAACATGAGTAAAAAATGGTTACTCTTGATGAAAATAGACACATGATTTGACCTGTGAAAAGGTAAAGTGGTATTAGAGTACAAGCGAATCATATGAAGAAATTTGATTTTAATAGGCACCAAAGTGAAACTCTGTCGAAAAAATGGCTTCGTAGTGAAGTGTCAAATTACAAAAATTAAACAGATATCAATTATAGAGCTCAGTGAGACCTTTCCAATGGTGTTGATGGTTCATCAAACGGAGCTACAGTTTGGTCACAATGGGTGATGGAAAAAACTAGGGTTTTTCCTATAAAAGGGCTTCTTACCCCCAAATCCAATTCATTTTCGTAGTGATCTATTGGAGAGTTTGGAGAGGAGG
This sequence comes from Pinus tabuliformis, assembly GCA_031772625.1. NCBI lineage: Eukaryota > Viridiplantae > Streptophyta > Pinopsida > Pinales > Pinaceae > Pinus > Pinus tabuliformis. The sequence goes on along the minus strand of CM062810.1, from coordinate 658,897,550 downwards.
AGAATGCCCTAAATATATAGTATATCATAGTAGAAAAATGATCGTCATAATTTGGATTTGAAACTTTTAGGTAGGTGGAATTACTTGTCTAAAGAAGGCCTTAATACTTCTGGGAAGGATGATTCCTGGTGAAGAATCAAGGTAAGAAAGGAATATAGGAATGAACTACTCGAGAATGTCTAGGATCATCCATGCCCACCACGTCAAACATGGGGATGAGGTGGTAAGTGTGGCATCACATAGAGTAGAATGTTTGAAGATATGGTATTGAGCATCTATGATATGCAATGTGTGTATGACTCGGCGAAGAGGTCAGTAGGACCAACTATCCAAGGAATAAGAGGATAATAGACCATACTTAGGTCATTGGGGTCCAGGCCATGACTTATATTAATCAAGTGAGAAGGTGGCCACGGGTGCTATCATGCTTTCAAGCATCAGATACTTCCCCCAAGCATATGTGATGGAGGGGAATGAGTTGGTATGCAAAGGTGGGAATCATGCCCCTAGATGGATGAGTTTGTGGAGTGTCATTGTGTTCCAGATGCTCCAATAAGTGATTCAAGCATCTGGCCCTATTGGAATGAGAGCCTTTAGAGGATGATGCGGCTATGTAGGGGCATGAGTTCCCCCTAGCTTTTTATGTATGGTTATAACATGCTATGGACATGTAAAGTGTATTTAGAATAGTGGAATCTAAACAAATTTTGATGATATTGTTCACCATTTGTTTATTTTATGGATGCCTTCTAGTGTGAAGAACGGATAAAGGATGCAGTAAGAGAAAGGAAATGGTGGATTACCAACCTCATTTGGAACTGCATATATGAATCAAATGGATTGAATTTCTGGGTTCGCATACATGGTGTCACTATACCAAAGAGTGGCTTCGGATATAATGAATTGATGCTCACCTAGATGACACTGTGGTTGAACAACAACAATGTCTAAGGGATTGGGTTGTTGATGTAAGATGAAGGAATGATTAAGTGGATCATCCCTAGAGTGATATGAAGTGATATGAGACTCTATAGGTTCTTCTAAATGGGGAAGAATAATGGTACTAGAGTTGACACTACCAGATGCACTAGGAGGGTTGGGGATAATTGCTTCTCCTAGACTCTCAAAAATGGATGCCCCCTTACCCAAACATTATGTGGTAATGTAATGGACACAAGGTGGATGTGGTTCAAATTCATGGGTTCGAAGTAAGGGGTGATGGAACCAATCATCATCATGGGAGACATGGTTCACATGTGCATTGTTAGAATGGTTGTGGATATGACTAGTAGATGCGATATCTACCGATGTTGAGAACAAAGTGTTTTCCGAAGAGGGTTTTATAAAATCATAATAGGAAAATCCAAGAGATTCCTAATAGATCTATCCCATGGATAAAAATAGATAGAGAATAGGGTCATAACTATCTTTCATCATGACATCAGGAGGGGGAATCACAATGTTGGGTTCAGAAACCTCTTGTTTTGGAAAAGTACTGAGGACAAAACCCGCTGGTAGAGGAAAAGGGGAATCACTATGAGAGACATCTAACTTGCAAGCACTTGAAGTGTATCATGGAAATATTCAAGATGGGGATAGTGATGGGAATAATGGCCATAGTTATCACACAAAACACAAGGGTAATTCATGAGTAAGGATTTTTTTTTTTGGTGGACTCAGGTAAAATGACATGGACCTCAGTAATGTTAGAGTCTAGGAAAGTATGAGAAACCACATTATTAATATGAGGGAGTTCAGGACAATTATTGGCGGCATGCCCAAAAACATCACACAAAGAAAATGGAGGAGTAGGCTCTGGTGGTTTAGGAGGAGTGGGAGTTGGTTGGAGTGCCTTGTCTTTGGTTCTATTTTTGTAGGCTTTTCCCCCCTCACTCGATGCTTTTGCAATAGGAGTGGATTCTTATTGATTTTGTTGTGGAACTAAAGCAAAGAAAGGGGTAGGAACAAAAAGTGTAAATGAAGTAAAATATGTGTAAGATTTGAGTTGATTAGGAGGAGCGTTTGTGGGAGGATCAATGTACCATACTAGCATCCCCAAGGTAACGCTAGTTAGAATCAACCTAGCCTTAAAAGGGGTAGAAAATATTCCTAGTGGCAAGAATAAGAAAGGTATCTGAACAAAGGGATAATGACCCGGGGGGACTCCTCCTGGATGGTTGAGACCTAGGGTAATGGTTTTAGGCTGAAAAGGACCAGGACAGATACCGGAAAAAGGAAATGGGCTTGGAGGAGTTGTACTTGAATGCTCAATCGAGTTAGGAGAAGGGGTTTGTGGAGGCACTGGCTACTTTGAAGGCGTACCATACCACTTGTTGGTGGCCTATGATGCTTGAAGCATGCAAACACTAGATGTGCTAGGCTTAGAAGGGGTAGGCAGTGGGCCATAATAAGCCCCAAGCAACGTATAATATTTATAAACTACATGAGACACATTGTTAAATGTGGTCTAAGGAGAGGTTGAAGACTGAGGGTCATAATAATTGGTATCAGAGCTAGATTACAAAACTATGGCCTCTGACAAATGTATTAAGCACGATCAATTAGTTATTGTTTTCTTTTGTATCCTCGCCGATTGTTAACTCACTAACGTATTAAGAACAAGAAAACAGGACAACAACAGATTACGAGAAGAACGGATAGTGTTCCACACAGGAATATGGTTGGCCTAGGACCTACAACATTTCCTGAAAATAATCCTGAAATATGGGTACAGTTAGGAGAGGAGGCTCGCAACACTAATCTTACAATATTGGGAACAATTAAGGAATTAAAGAATGAGATGGCCCACCTACAGGAGGACAGTGCAATACTAACGATGGAACAAGAAAAAATTATTAAAAGCTTGTCTGATAAGAAAAATCAACGCCAGCCGATTCCCAATCTTGAATAGAACGAATGTCAGAAGAAATGGGTTACCACACGGAACATGAAGGAACAATAGGAAGGGAAGAGAATCGAGAGGAGAAGTCGGATAACGCCTCTGAGCACCCAACATCAAAAAGGCAGTGAATAGAATTACAAGGGGAGTTTCAAAAAATAAAATCGCCACTATTAGATAGAGAGCTGGAGGAGGTAGCCGAGGCCTGGCTTATTAACATGAACAAATATTTTCAATTATATGGATGTGATCACAACCTAAAAGCTCGGCTGGTCATCTTCCAGTTGCAAGGAATGGCCACTTTGTGGTGGGAGGAGGTCAAGATTGTACGAGGGGTAAGTGAATAAAACATAACCTGGGAGAAGTTCCAAAAATATTTCAAGGAAAGATATTTAACTGAATGATTTTACGACTGGAAAGCAAAAGGATTTCAAGACCTGTGGCTTGGGTAGCAAACAATGGATGAGTTTATCACCCGATTTACCTCTTTACTTTGATATGTACCCTACATACAAGAGGAAAAGGCTAAGGTATAGTGGTTCATCAGCATTTTACCTGTGGCGATGAAAGAAAGAATTGAGTTTGATAACCCAAAAACGATGGATGAGGTTATTTGTAAGGCCAGGATATGCTATCAGCAAAGAAAATAGAAGGGAGAGATTTTAGGAAAGAAGTGGGCTGACAAGAAAGGTAATAAGATTTTTGTGGGCAGTAAGGGAAATTGTGGCGGTGTTAGCAAAGGATTTCCCAAAGGGAAAAACAACAGAAATCTGCATAAAACCAACTCAGATTTAGGCCACCTTCTGAACCTAGATTCAGTGAGAAATCTGGTAAAGTTGATAATGAAGGGACAGTGAGACCCCCAGTTCAATGTTGGGGATGTGGAGGGCCACATTACGTTAAAAATTGTCCTCATCGGAAGGGCACTATATAGGTTTCACAGATCCACGAAGCATCTACGATAGGCGATGTGGCCTGGAGCATTCCGAAAATTAATGTCACTCTCGAAGACCATCAGGCTGAATACCAGCCGACAATGGTGGAGTTTGAAGGTAAGATCTTTGATCATCCTATATCTGTTTTAATTGATCTTGGAGCTACGTTAAGTTATGTGAGTCCTAAGGTTGTGGAACATTGTAGATTACAGTATGTCAAGTTTAAAAACCCTTGGCTAGTATAGCTGGCAATAGGGGTGAAGAGACGTGTGTTAGCCAAGGTCAATAATTGCCCTTTGGAAATAGTAGGTCAGCCTTTGATGGTAGATCTAAACATACTTCCCCTTGGGTTGTATGACGTGTTGATAGGCATGTACTGGCTGGAAAAACGCTGGTCCATTATAAACTGTAAAAAAAAAACTATCTTCTACAAGAATGAATTGGGAGAATAGGAGGAGATGGAAGGCATCCTGAGGCCAGTACAGATTCAACCAATAACCGCCTCTCAACTGGCAAAGTGTATCAGGAAAGGATGTCAGGTGTATGCTATTTAGGTTGGTTATGCTAACTCAAAGGACAAGACTACCACCTTGGAAAGTATTCTAGTGGTTCAAGAATTTGTGGATGTGTTCCCCGAAGAGATACCAGGACTACCTCCCGAGAGAGACATAGATTTCACTATTGAATTGGTGCCAGGAGTAGCCCTAGTGTCCCGAGCTCCTTATCGTATGAGCACACCAGAACTAACAGAATTGAAAATTCAATTGCACGAGCTGTTGGATAAAAATTATATCTTCCCCAACGAGTCGCCCTGGGGAGCCCCTGTTCTATTCATCAAAAATAAGGATGGAACCCTTCATATGTGCATGGACTACCATCAATTGAATAAGTTGACAACTAAAAAAAAGTACCCTTTACCCCGTATTGATGAAATTTTTGACCAAGTAAAAGGGGCAACCATATTTTCAAAAATTGATTTACGATCGAGATACCACTAGATCAGAATCAAAGAGGAAGATATAGCCAGAACATCCTTTAGGACTCGCTATTGGAACTACGAGTTCGCGGTATTACCCTTTGGGTTAACCAATGCCCCCGCTACCTTTATGTGTTTAATGAACAACATATTTCATCAGTATTTAGACAAATTTGTGTTAATTTTTATTGATGACATACTGATATATTCCCGGAACATTGAGGAACACAAGGAACACCTCAGACTGGTATTGCAAACTCTCCGGGAACATCAATTATACGCCAAATATAGAAAGTGTGATTTCTTTAAGGAACAAATTCAGTACTTAGGACATATTATTACTAAAGATGGAATCACGGTGGATCCTGAGAAGATAAAGACCATAATGGAATGGCTAGTACCAAAGGACGTAGTGGATATAAGATCCTTTATGGGATTAGCAGGTTACTATAGACGGTTTGTGGAAGGATTCTCTAGAGTGGCCTATCCTATCACCTCCCTGCAGAAGAAGGGGAAAATTTTTAAATGGACCACAGAATGCCAAAAATGTTTTGAGTAGCTCAAGCATCTGCTCACCACTGCGCCTATATTAAGCATAGCAGATCCAGGTAAGGACTATGTGGTGTGCACAGATGCGAGTAAGGAAGGGGTAGGAGGAGTACTGATGCAGGAAGGTAAGGTAATCGCCTATGAGTCTAGGAAATTAAAGGAACATGAGCAGAAATATTCCGCCTACGATTTGGAGTTGGTAGCTGTCATTCACACTTTAAAGATGTGGCATCACTATCTGATGGGAAAAAAGTTTCTGCTGATGACAGACCATCACAGCTTGACTAGTTACTTTAATCAACCTACCTTAAATGCTAGGTAGGCTCGGTGGGTAGATTTCCTAAGTGGATTTTATTTCGAGATTAAACATCTGAAAGGGAAAGAGAACCAGGTAGCGGATGCTTTAAGTCAAAAGGTACATTGCCTCTACAAAATTTCTTGCAGCGAAGGGCAGACTACCTTCGATGAAATGATTAAAAAAGCAGCAGAACAGGATCTGAAATATCAGCAAATAGGATAGCAAGTTCAAAATCCAACCAGTAATGAATATCAGTAGGGATATGCGATGGATGTTGCCGGCATGCTGAGTTATAAAAAAAGACTATATGTGCCCAACCAGAGTAACATTAAAAGTTTGATTCTAGATGAATTTCATAAAATTCCCTACGCAGGACATCCGGGGTACCAAAAGCTGATTACTGCACTCCGGAAGGAGTACTATTGGCCTGGCATGAAAAAAGATATAGCAAAATATTTGACATGTTGCTTGGAATGCCAACAAGTCAAAACTGAACATCAACACCCTGCTGGGTTGTTGCATCCACTACCAATTCCGGAGTGGAAGTGGGAAACCATCTCTATGGATTTTATAACAGGATTACCCAAATCCAAAAGAAACAATGACTCCATCATGGTGGTGGTAGAAAAATTAAGCAAATTAGCCCATTTTATACCAGTACAATCCACTTTCAGAGCAACATAGATTGCCAATATCTTTATGCAAAACATTTTTAGGCTACATGGGTTACTAGAAACCATAATTTCTGACCGTGATGTAAAATTTACATAAGCTTTCTGGAGAACTCTGTTTGAGGGGTTGGGGACTCAATTAAATTTTAGTACCGCCTATCACCCTCAAACAAACAAACAAACAGAATGGGTAAATGAAGTAGTAGAAGACATGCTAAGGTTATATGTAATGCAACAACCATTGAAATGGGAGGACTATTTGCACTTGGTCGAATTTGCGTACAACAACAGCTTAGCTATCATACTTCCTTGCAGATGAGGCCGTTTGAAGTGCTATACAGATGGAAATGCCGCACACCCTCCAGTTGGGGGGGACCAGAGGACAAGCTAATGTTGGGACCCGAAATGTTAAAATAGATGGAAGAAATGGTCAAGAAGGTACGAACCAACTTAAAGGCAACCCAAGATAGGCAAAAGAATTTCGCTGACAGGAAGAGAAATTTTAGGGAATACCAAGTAGGTGATCATGTGTATGTGAGGATACGAGCTAAAAAGAGTATGTTACAATGGAGTGGGTGCACCAAACTGGCACCTCGGTTTTGTGGACCATTTCAAATCTTAGCGAGAGTTGGGCTAGTGGCATACCAGCTCACCCTACCAAGCCATATTCGGGTCCACAATGTCTTCCATGTGTCAGTATTAAAAAGATACATTTATGATCCTAAGCACACAGTCAATTGGCATGATATACAGGTAAGGAGGTATCTTAGGTAGGCAATTAATTTTGATATTAAAGGAAAAACTGACTTAAGTTCTGTTTGTTTCAGGTCGATCCAGAAGGAGAATTCTTGGTTGAGCCGCTGAATATACTCGATCGGAGAGAAGTATTGCTGCGGAAATGAGTCATCACCCAGGTTAAAGTGCAATGGCAGAACTTTGGGCAAAATGAGGCCACCTAGGAGGATGAACAACTCATGAAAGAGGCATATCCAAGACTGTTTGTGGCTGGAAAACATCAGGACAATGTTTGATTTTAGGGGGGGAAGATGTAATGTCCCCAGAAAAACTGTAAATATTTTTATTTTACCACAGTAAGAAACAAACTAGATAATTATTTTTGTTATTGTTTGAGTTAAACAATATTGTTAAATTGAAATAAGAAAATGGTTTGAGTGATAGCAGACCTCGTAACTTCTCATAGAAGGAATTTGGAAAAAGGCAGTTGCCAGAAAAACCCTAACTACCTCCCCTAGCTGTGAAGTGCTCGAAAAGAAAATAGAGTGAGGGGAGGAAAAATCATGCTGAAATGTGAGATGGTAAGGGAAAATGCTAAATCTAGTGATAACCAGAGCATAAGCACTGAGTGTGAAAACTTGTATAAGACAGAGGCCTTGCAAACAAGCTTGGGGGGAGATTTTGTCCTGAAGGAAAATTTCATGGATGGGTGGTTGAAAAGCAGCAAATAACAAAGGTGACTTCTACCATTGAGTTCTCTACTTCTTGGAAACTCAGGTAAGCAGTACCCTCTATAACTAATATGTTGCACAATTGAATTATGAGTCTTTACATGTGAATGGAAAAGAGGGAGCCTTAACTCCGAAAAGATATTTGAAACCATTAACAGTAGGGATATAATTTATACAGAACTGGTTATTTAAATGCAGGAAAATAAGAAAAACAGTAGGAATTAATGACTTATTCAGAACTGATTAATTTACATTCTGGATGACCCTGACCGCGGGATTGTTAACTGAGTAGAATTGATTATCTTATTTGCTAGAAAATTTATTGCAGAGGAATTAATTGTTTGTACTGAACTGGTTAATAATCTCTTATAGCTAAACTGTGTAAATTTAAGAACTGAGAACAAATTTGACTAACACCCAAGTCTTTAGGCAAGAAGAGAAAGAACATTGGAAATGCTAGTGCCATGAAAGAGGAAAAGATTAATTTCTTGGGTTAGACAGCACATAGTTATGTCCCTGAAAACTGAAGCAAGTTCGAATAGGTAGACAGGGTCGTTGTGATCGGAAAGAAATAAGAGTATTTACACCAAAGCCGAACTGGGTAAGGCGAAGACTGCTAATTAATGAACAAAAACTCTGTAAAACCCTTCCTGAAAACCTTATACAGTTACGAAACCATACAACAATTACATCATTGACAGAGTTATGAAACCCTACAGCAAATATATCATTGACAAAGTTACGAAACGCTACAGCAAATACATCATTGATAGAGTTATGAAACCCCACAGCAAATATATCATTGACAGAGTTACATTCTCGAATAAGTAACCAAAGCTTCATGAGACATAAGCAACGGAGGGATCCTGCTACTCTATTCCACAAAAATAAATTCCAACAATATTTAAACTCAAAATCGCATTAGGAGGAAAGCTCTAGTCTTTTAAAGAAAACGATACAGTGTTCACATAGGATTTTTTCACACACATAAAACTGCACAAAATGAGCTGTGCACAAAAGAGTAGCATCGATAATCCTAAAAAGCGCATAATTATTCTCAAAGTAGTCAAAAGAAAACGTAAATATATTTCAAAAGAAACCCGCATCGTCTTGGCAGGAAGAAAACTTAAATGGCTTCAGCCGAAAAGTCTATTACTACAAGAAGTACCAGGTCAAGACCAGAACCTAAACCTGGAACAATTACATTAGTGCGGCCTTAGCTATCGGGCCCATAGCCGACTGAAATCCTCAGCTAAAAACGGAAAATATGCATACAATTCTTAATATAACAGTAGACATTCTCCAGTAAAAGGAGTCTAACAGGAAGTTTGCCAAAAGTCTTCCACTTAGCTTCGGAAACCAAAATACAAGAACTAGTGCAACTCTGGAGAATTGATGCAAGTAGCCACAATTTATTCCAAGTGTTCCTTTACTGTCAACAAGCACCAGGACCATCGACAAGGTTACCTGGAAACCCTCAAGCGTAAGAGGCAGGAAGGGAAGCCACAGATTCCATTGGCAATAGCTCGAAACCCTCGGACCCACTTCCTTTATTCTTGCAGAAGAATGTATGGAAACTGTATCAGCAATAGAATTGGATTAACCAGAGACAACTAAACATTTGTGAAAAACAAAAACCGAGAGATACTCACCTGAATAACTTAATGGGTGTCAAACATTCCACGGGGAAAAATTCCACTCCGCTACTGATATCTTTCAAACACATTGCAAACTAGAGCCTGCAAGACGAGCAAACCAGCGAGAGGAGAAGGAGAGCTAGATCGGGCGCCAAGGAGCAAGGAAGCACAATGAGGCATAACTCTAGCAAACAAGGTTGAGTAGCCTCCCGGAAAGTGCCCGACCCTAGGATCAAAATCCCAAATCCTCCATCGTCGATTCGACGAGAGACCCAAGGTGACCAGATGCAGAAGGATGAGTCTGTCATGACACATTACCATAACAGAGCAGAAAATTAAATGCCAAAGCAAGTGGATAGTTAGCTGGAGTGTGAAACTGGTGTGAGTCCTTGGTAAAATTTAGCGTCAAATAAATGTGACTGTCAACAAACAATGAATGAGACTACCCGATTTGCACGGAATCAAATGTAGCCCAATTATCAGAGTCTTAACTTGAGAGCAGTTTAATGATTTGTATGTTATATTTATGCCATGAATTATCGCTAAGGGATGTATGGATTACCATGTAGATTTTTTTTTTATTTTTTTTAAATATAATATGTAAGTGATGGAGACATGACATGGATCAAATAATCTAATCTGAAATGTTGTTTTAGAGATAATTTTAATAATTTTGAAAATAACTTTAAATAAATACATGTTTTTTATGCTAAAAATAATTGATAATTTTAAATAACATATGATGATGATGATGATGATGATAATGGTGGTGGTTAACATCCACTGAGACCAAACTTTGGTCTATGGACTTAAAGAAACAAATTATTTAGTTTGATTTAAGATTTTATTGCTATGCTCAAAAAGCTTGGAGAGAAGCCTTCTGAGCTCACTAAAATTTTGACATCGTAAAATGCTAGGAAGGTCAGTATTGCAACAGAGATTTTGAAACCAAGATCTAATGTGGTTGTATGCGGGGCACTTTAAGACAAATTGATTTTCATCCTCATGTTCGTATTCTCACGGAGATGGCAGAATCTTTCCATCCATGGTGTTTTAGGAACCGCCCAACGACCCGTTTCACTATGGAGCTCATGAGAGTTCGTTCTAATCTTGATTATATAAATTTTCTTCTTTGAGCTAGTTAAAATAGTGAGATACTTTTGATCTTATAGGGTGGGGTTGATGACCTCCTTATAAAATCTTAATTTTCTTTTAGCTGCTAAATCTTTCTCACACCACATTTTTTCTTTGAATTTAGAAGCAACAATATTTTTAATGTTATTAATGTTTTGCAATGCAACATTCTCGTAGATCTCCTAATGGTTTAACCAAGTCGTGGTGCCTTTATACCAGCCTGGCTTGAGCTTTAGGTGGTTTTGGCTGGTATAATAAAAAAATTAATATAACAAATTTTTTCATAAAAATATTATAAATTAAAATATTTTGATTTTAAAATGAATTCATAGTTTATATAAATTTTATATAAAAATAAGTTAAAATTTATATATATATATATATATATATATATATATATATATATATATATATATATATATATATATATATATATATATATATATATATATATACATATATATATATATATATATATATACATATATATATATATATATTTTAAAATCCAAAAATTATTAAATATATTTAATAAAATAATTATTAATTAATTTCAAAAGTTTTAAATCAATAATTTTATCTCTTTTATATACACATTATTCTTAATTAATTAAAAATAATGGAGAAAGTTTAGTGAAATAATTAGCATGAAATTTTTGATATGTTAATTAAAAAAAATTCGGGAAACAAAGGCAAATATCAAAACTCTCCCTTTGAAGCCACTTACAATAATCAAATTTTAAAAGTTTAATTATTTTATTTATATAATCTTTATACCTCAGAATACAACTTTAGTTGATGGCAGGTGGCTTGTCTGGGCGAATGGAGTGAACGGGGAAAGAGTTTCAATAAATTATTTTATTTATATAATCTTTATATCCTATAATACAACTTAAGGAGTTTTGATAGGTAGTTGTGTTGTGTGGGCGAATGGAGTGAAGGAGGAAAGAGTTTGGATAGGCTTGCCTCAAATAATTTCTTTTGTACAAGACCAAGCCGAGATCATACAACAATTACAATTAAATGAAGTAGTCTTCCAACCGCTTATAGCGAGGTGCGGCACCACCGAGTGCCTTCTTTTCACCAATACTAACATTCATGGACTACGCCTAATTCACTTGTCCTTACTTAGTTTTTGTTTCGCAACCAAGTAAAATTATGTTTTATCCTTTATACTAATGAACACCCATACTCATTCATTATCCACAGCAATTATAAAAGAGAACAACAATTGCACAGTATAAAGGGAGGGGCAACTCCCTGAACAATGAGTCTGCCCGATAATATATTATAATCAATCTTTCTTCAATAATACAATCATCACAAGTAATGCTTGGAAAATTCCAAGCCAATACTTAGCTTCTTTTACAACATAGGCAAATCAGCCTTTTACAATAACCATGTGCACGCCTTGCACAAAGAGTGGGTGCTCACCCGAGTCACCAAGACACTCTAGTCAATCCCGGCACAAATCTGCAATAAAGACAACCCTGGGCACACCTTGCCCAACCCACAACCGGCTCTAAGAATCACCAAGAATGCACCCTTGAATAATGCGCATGAGCTATGTGCATCTCCTCTTCAAAACTGCGCACTTCTTCTTCACTCCTTGAGCTATGCGAGTTGTCTTCGACTTGCTTCCCCAAATGAACCTCAACGCATGCTAATATATATGCGTTTTATGTGTGGGTGGTGGCACTCCAGCCGACCCCCAAAATACCATTAACACACCCCTATATGTGCACAAGCAAGTGTCGGCCTGCCCACATGCTTCTCCACGCACATCGGGTATAAAAGTTCCATCGTTCCATCGCATTCTTCAAGTGTCGTAAAACTTGCCATCGTTTCGTCGCATAAGGTTCGCCCGAACGTCGCATCTCCATGCAGCACGCGCCCGTCGTGCAGCCAGTGCCCGCCCGCGCCTTGGTTCACCGCGTGCCTGTCGACTTGCCCGGCGCCCAACCGCGCCTGCGCTCAGGTAGAACTCGAGGTCCTTACATCCTCCTCCACCTGAAATTGTTGTCGTCCTCGACAACATACCATCCCGGTAGCGATCCACCAAGATCATCACTATCCATGATGTCAACTCCTACACATAATGTAAACATCCCTGCAACATATGTAGAACTCCATCTCCATCATGTCTGACCTTAGTGACCAATTGCCACCAAGTACTCCATACCAAGGTATACACCTCTACGGTATGTCCTCCATCAGATATCATCTCGATCCAAGATCATCGACCCCTCTGCCACAATCTCCACTGCAACATCCCGTGTCGACCTCATCATGTGTCATCATGTGAACCTCTGTCATGATACTCCAACACAATGCTAACACATCTCTGCACACTTCGCGACCCCATGTCTGAACTAGTTGGGTAGCTAATCCAACTGTCACGCTCAAATCATGAGAGTGAACATCCTCATGCCATCATCAGTTGTTCCTCAAAACATCCTGCCACATTCTTGACTCACCAAGAATCTATCTCCATAATCCATGCTCAGGTCCATGGAAACTCCATCCATCTCATCTGCAACATGTCATGATGCTTGATGCCAAGCCATCCCTACACCATCAATCATACCTGCTCAACATGTTTAAGGACTCACTGCCATGAGCAGCTAACAATGAGCCCCATCTCCTCATCCATCTAAGAAGATGTAGAGGGAGTAGAGCCTGAAGTCTCTCCCTCACTAATCAACTCAATCCATCTGTCAGGATCCTCAATCTCCATCCTTTGTAGATAAGCAACCCAGTCTTCCTCCTGGAAATCCGGTCTCACATATACCTCCTCATCATCATCATCATCATCCTCAACCAACTCTAGCCTTCTTGACAAATCCAAGATGCTATCTGAAAGTGATCTGATGACCAATGATTGCTCGGTAAGCTTTGCCTCAATAGTAGACAATCGCTTACTCATGTCTCCCATTCTCTTCTCATCCTCCATTTGCATCATTCCCAATTTACAATCAAGCTTTGTCACACCAATGGTTGGCTCACCAATGGGTACATCTTCCCTTCCATCATAGATGTAGATCTTCTTCAAATGTGGAACAATCATAGCATCAAATTGTTTCATGAATTCCATCCCTAATACAGTGTCATAGTCATCAATCTGCACTATAGTGAAGTCAACGTTCCCTGTCCATTCACCAAGTGTAGTGTCCACCCTCTCAACTATACCAAGAATCTCAATAGGAGGAGAATTCACTTTCTTCATTTGTGCCTTTGCCGGTACAAATTTTAGCCTAATCATTCTCGCAGTATCCTCGCCCATGAAGTTGTGAGAAGCCCCACTATCCACCATAGTGAGTACATTAGTACCTCCAACCTTCATTTGAACATACTCCAATCTGTTCCTCTTAGGATCCCTCTAGAGACCACCTCCGTAGTAGCAAAAGCACCAAGTATATGCATCATCCCCACAGAAGCACCTTCATTCTTTGCATCGGATTGTGCAATAGCAGCCACCTTTGGCTTAGAAGGACAATTCTTCACCGTGTGTGGTCCAGCACATATCCAACGATTCAAGGCTTTCTTCGTCTTCGAACTATCATCCAATTTCGAAGCATCATCCTTCTTCTTATCTTTCGATTTATCGGACTTCTTCTTCCTATCATCAGAAGTCTCATCATAATGCTCCACCAATCTGTCAACAGCAGCAAAAGCTTCTTCAAGTGTCCTAATCTTCTACCTCTTCACTTCATTGCGTGCCCAAGGCTTCAACCCAATAATGAAGTTGAACACCTTGTCCCACTCCGCCATGTCAGGAAGTTCCAAAGCTGCACTTGCAAACTCTCGCTTATATGCTTGTAGGCTCCCGGTTTGCTTTATGTACTTAATCTTTGTCCTTGCTTCACATGTTTCATCCTGAGGACTGAAATGGGCCTGTAAAGCCTTCTTCATTTCATCCCACGAAGTAATGTCATCAGCACTGCCATTGGCAATCTGATCCAACCTCCTTCGCCACCACATCTTAGCATCCTTTGTTAAGAACTGAGTAGCTACCTTGACCTTTGTCTCATCATCAAATAGACCTAACCATTCCAAATATTGCTCCATGTCCCATAGAAAGTTGCCAAGAGTTTTTTCATTCCTTGTGCCATCATAAGATTCAGGTTCCTTGACCTTCACATGAGGCACTTCTCCACCCGAGTTATGCCTCACGGCCTTCTTCAGCACCGCGATCTCATCCTTGGCTTCATCAAGAGTTTTCTTCAAGTTCACGATCTCTGCAAGACCCTGATCCCTTGCTTCTTCAACCTCCTTGACCCTTACTTCAAGTTGTATACACATAAGATCAGTGTAATCATATTGTGTCCGGAGTTCATCGTGTTGTGTTCGGAGTTCCTCGAGCTCTTCCTTTATCTTCGAATTGGCCTCTTGTTCCTTAGCGAGCAAGTCCATCTTCTTATCCCAAGAGGTCTCCATATCCTCCATCTTTTCCAACACCTTTTCAATGAACCCAATAGTAGTATCTTTCACAACGTGACTAGACCCAACCTGAGATTCAGCTGCTATCTCTAACAGCCTATTTCTTCTTTGCAATCTAGTTTCGACCATCCAACAGCTTCACCAAGTCACCTGCAATTAGAACCAACACTTGTTCCACTTGTGTGAAACGGCTTCCTTCACCTGCAAGCACCCTTTCCATTTTCATGAGCAACCCTGCTCTGATACCAACTTCACTTCGGTGAAGTTGTGTAGTAACGTCAACCAGGATATCAGCTGCTCTGATACCAACTGTCACACCCCTACACCTGTGGTAGTCTTCCAACCGCTTATAGCGAGGTGCGGCACCACCAAATGCTTTCTTTTCACCAATACTAACATTCATGGACTACGCCTAATTCACTTGTCCTTACTTAGTTTGTGTTTCGCAACCAAGTAAAATTATGTTTTATCCTTTATACTAATGAACACCCATACTCATTCATTATCCACAGCAATTATAAAAGAGAACAATAATTGCACAGTATAAAGGGAGGGGCAACTCCCTGAACAATGAGTATGCCTGATAATATATTATAATCAATCTTTCTTCAATAATACAATCATCACAAGTAATGCTCGTAAAATTCCAAGCCAATACTTAACTTCTTTTACAACATAGGCAAATCAGCTTTTTACAATAACCATGTGCACGCCTTGCACAAAGAGTGGGTGCTCACCCGAGTCACCAAGACACTCTAGTCAATCCCGGCACAAATCTGCAATAAAGACAACCCTAGGCACACCTTGCCCAACCCACAACCGGCTCTAAGAATCACCAAGAATGCACCCTTGAATAATGCACATGAGCTATGCGCATCTCCTCTTCAAAATTGCTCACTTCTTCTTCACTCCTTGAGCTATGCTAGTTGTCTTCAACTTGCTTCCCCAAATGAACCTCAACGCATGCTAATATATATGCGTTTTATGTGTGGGTGGTGGCACTCCAGCCGACCCCCAAAATACCATTAACACACCCCTGTATGTGCCCAAGCAAGTGTCGGCCTGCCCACATGCTTCTCCATGCACATCGGGTATAAAAGCTCCATCGTTCCATCGCATTCTTCAAGTGTCGTAAAACTTGCCATCGTTTCGTCGCATAAGGTTCGCTCGAATATCACATCTCCGTGCAGCACACGCCCGTCATGCAGCCCGCACCCGCCCGTGCGCCCGCCCCTGCCATTGCGCCCGTGCGCCCGCCTGCGCGCCCATCGTGCAGCCCGACTCGACGGTCGCCCGCACCCGCGCCCGTCGTGCACGCCAGCTCGCCCAATGCCTGCGCCTTCGTCCAGCGCTCACGCCTTCGTTCACCACGCGCCCGTCGACTCATCCGGTGCCCAACCGCGCTCGCGCTCGGGTAGAACTCGAGGTCCTTACACTTGCAGTCCATGCGTGGGTCAAATCCATAATTTTAAATTTTTGGTTCTCGCGTGGATTTTGTTTTGTTTTGTTTATAGAGTAAAGTAATTATTTTTCCTATGAATCCAACCCTGAACGCTGATTACATGTGGCCAATCATAAAAAAAAAATGATTTTTAATTTTTTTTATAGAATTAGATTAATAAGTACACTCAGTACAGTCATGAAATCATGGTACAATTTATAAATAGGGGGTATTTTAAAATATTTTTTAATTTTAAAATTGAATATTTTATATTAATAATTCTAATAAAAATATTTTTTCATTATACTTATTTAAATTAGTAATAAATATTTTTATAAAATATAAAATATTTTGATTTAAAAAAATTAATAATTTTTAAAAACCTTACAAAATTTTATTAAAAACAAAATATTATTAAAAGTCATAGCAATTTGACTAAAAACTAATTATAATATACCTTGCTTTCTGCCGGTATAATAAAAAACAAACTTTTACTATTTAAATAAATTTTGGTTCCCTGATAAAAACTAAACCATCAATCAAATGGTTAACTTTATTTTAACATTTCATTATTAATAAGTTAAAATAAACCATGAAAATCAATTTAAAATTGCATACATCCTTCACTTATTACACCTCTTGTTGTGTGAATTTGTGTAGACGTCAAATGAAGAATCTTGATGCAGCCTATCATACTTACGCATTTCTTCGGCTTTTGACCCTGGGGTTCTTGCTTCGGTCTTCTGTAACGGACTAGTGCTTGGCTCCAGTCGCTGATAGCACTTCTTAATGCTTGACTTTAATTCCCATAGGAGCTGTGCACAACACAGCCCACACACAATCCCCAATTCTTATGGCCTCAGCTGCCAGGCTTAATCCAATCTTCATCATACGACTGTGACTTACAACCAAACTTAGCATTAAAGCAGCAAAGCCTTTTATTTCTGTCTGGCGTCGCTTCTCTTCTTAAACGAAATTCGTTAAGCCTCAATTTCTTATATAGATGCATACCTCGATCCTCACGATTCGGGACCCGGATGGGTCCAGATGCACCCCATTTATGTACGCCTGGATGCATCGGGAACTAGATTTCCTATTGATCAGATGTCTAACGATCCGCCTAGATGCAATTCATAATCGTCGAACTTATCTCAATTCCAGCTTCTTTGGGACTTGTCGATTTGGCCAGCTGGTCCCTCTCCATCTCCGTTGTCATCTGTTTAGATAAACAAAAAAAACCCATCCGACCATTGTCGGAAAGCAATCTCTCCTGATTCCTAGCATTTTGATAGTTCTAAGTCAATGCAAGTGGGCTATGGAATTTAATTTCATTCAATGCTACGCCAAGACCAAGGATTTCGAATGTCTCAAGCTTGGGATTTCAAATTCAAAATTTGCGTTTGGAATTTCTGCAACAACTTGTTGAATAGGGGCACGGTGACTCTCTTCTTTATTTTCGTCCTGCGATTGATAAACTCATCCTCTTGCACACGGGTGTGGGCATTGTCCCCATTGCAACAACACTTAATGCGGCCCCAATTCAATCCATGTATATCCGTGGGACCAATATCACTGCTCCCAATATTTTTCAACCACCCCTCCGCTAGAGTTTTTTTGAAGAGGTAGTGGAGATCAAGCACAACTACCATGACGTGAAACACTTTGGCTTTTGAGTGGTTGAAAAACTCTACTCCCAACGTCGAAGTCTATAATGTAAGAGATGATAGAAGGTAGCACAACCGGTTCCACTTGAAGACACTCTCCATGTATAGCCGCTCTCGATAGGCTAAGGATTTGATCTGTGGAATCCAAGTGATGTAGAAGTGGAGTTTGCATGGTTTGTTCATAGGTTACTGATTTGCACTACATTCACTAGTAAATGAGAAGGTGGTCTTAATTTTACCATTCTATTAGTTTTCCTTTTAGGTCATCTCACTCTACTATGGTTTTTATTTCAGTGCAATTGCATCACTTTCACTTCATTTACAGAAAAATCGTGGTTTAAAATTGCATTATCTTGAGAGCAAAAGGAGATTGTGCGGTGAAAGTTAACAAAGCCGCATTTGGATTTAGTGCATGGAAAAATAGAGTGGTCAAACAATTGAAATCAATCCTTCTTGGGTTTAAGATTCTTTATTTTTATCAACATGGTCTCTATTTGGACTTCACACAACACATAATTGTAGTCAATTATGTCTATCATAATTTTGATGTAGGGTTTGAACTCAGTGTTGAGGGATGTTGTCACTAGTTTGATTGAATTCAAGATCCTGTGTCACATCTCTCTAATATACAAAATAAAAAACAAATTTAAACATATTATTCAACATAATTGCATTGCACATATTTCAGAATATACATAGGATATATATTTATTGGAAAACACAGTGGTACATTAATGTGATATCTATGGTACATTAATGCGATACTAATCTTGTGGTACGAGAGTTAGATCTTTTTTTTAAAACATATAAAGTCATTTTATGTGAATGACATAAGGCTTTGTCCTGCTGAGTTTGGCGGGTGCAGTCCTCTGGATCCTCTATGTATGCTTTCCAAATCTCCTCCCTTCCTTGGCTGTAGTGCTTCATCGACGGTTGACTTCGTCTGCCCACATCCAATGGTGATTGAATGATCCCTTAACTCTGCCTATTTTTCGGTAAGGGTCTCATAGTTACTGTCATTCGGGTTTTTCTAGCTTGGTTCTCTTGTAATGGCAGAGTTGCGTTGCTATGTTTCAGGCAGTCTGGTGCTGAGTTTCTGCGGCCAGTGGAGGTCTTCACTACTCATACAACTTATACCCACTGCGCGGCCTAGCAAGTAGAAGTTCTGTCTACCCCTACGATTTTTATGGTCTTTATCTGGGAGTCTTGTTTATAATTTTTAGATTTATTTCTTGACTTTGTTTCAGGTGTTCTCTAGAGGTTTCAGCTACCCATCCAACATCACATGGAATCCTATCCGGAACTCTACCAAGGCAGACATTCTAGACCCAACAATCTTTCGAGCATGTGAATGAGTCAATTCCTTAGCGATTCCTGAACATTGGAATAGTGATGGAAGTCTATTCGAGGGTTTTCCTTCTCTGGTTTAGTATAGATTCTGGTTGAGCTACTTCTGTCGAGGTTCTATCCTCATGGGCTCAGAGTTAAATGCTATTTTTCACTGTTAATTTGTTAATGTAAAAAGAAAGGCAACCCTCATGACGTTTTGAACACACACACATATACGGTCGAGGGTTTTTATAATTTCTTTGTCTCTTATAGTTGTTCTCGTTTACTTTGAAAATCATTCATGGGTTTTGAGTTGGGTTCTAAAACCCTCTCTGTTCTGGTGGTTTTGTTCCATAAATATACTATTTAGATGCTTGCTATGGAATATAAGTAATATGCTCGTTAGATTTATTTGTGCTAGTTATAGTGTGGACTCTTTAAATAGATTTCGATTGGTCCATGGAGACATGGTGATCACTTAGCGCCACCAACACTGGTTAAGGGTGATATACAAGACTTTTTCGACCCAAGAATTAAATTGTTAAAGCTTGGGAGATTTCTATATTTGTCTTGTATACTCTTAAAGGAGTTCTGGCAATTTATCAGTCATATTATTATTGTTAACGTATGTACAATTGTTTTTGGGAATGCCTCCATCCCTAATCTTGTTGTTCGACAGTAATTGTCTGTGCTTCGAAACAATTTGTTGTTTATGCATATAGTTACGTTAATTAAGTTGGGTCTGGGCACTGTTCTAAGGGCCTCAAACCCTCACGCAGTAGTCAAGAAAATCCATTCTTTTTAATTCAATTATTATCATTGAGATAGTCATTTAAGTTCTGGAGTTTTTAAAATACTTCTTTCAAGCTTTCGTAGTGTTAATTTTGGGTACCATCCACTAATATCTATTCTATAAAACCAATGTTTTTCTTGTTTTTCTAGAACAATGTTTAGGCTACAGGATTTCCTTTCTTTTGTATTTCTCTATTTTCTCAGAGAATGTTAACTAGCTTCAGTTATTTCTTGATTGTGGAAACTGAATCATAATGATTCTTTTTATTTGGTAAAGATCTTTCGATTCTTTACTTACAGTATTATACTTCTTACTGTAAATATCTATGATGTAGTTTACTATTTTATTTTCCTACTTAGCTAGGATATACTGAATTTATCATTATAATCTACAGGGTTTGTCTTAAAATTTCATCTATAATCATTTATAGCTTTTTGAAAAGTTTCCAAGACTTTTATTATTTGTCAGATACATAGTTACCTAAATCGCTAGATCACTAATTTCTACTTCTGTTATCATTCTTTACTAATTCTAGACCAAAAATAAGCTAGGTAATTAAACTACTTACTTGTATCCAGTCTTTAAGACTATCAACTTGTTACAGTCACAACTATGCTTTCTTGTTTTAACCTCCCAGCCATGAGACTTGCCTTCAGGTCCAAGCCTCTCCCCGAGCTTCTGGTCTCAACACATATGCTTTCTTGCAACTTAATCTATCACAACATCTACAACTATTTGGTCTTCACTAGACTTAACTCTTTATCCATCTGACCTCTTAGCACAGTCCAATTCCCTTTTCTTCCTCTCAGTTCTCTAAGGTACTCTGCTCTCCCCTCTTGATCACTTCTTGGGAATTCATAAACATGGAAGTGGTTAGGGTTAGGTAACTGCTTTTGCCTCACTTCTTGATATGAAAAGAGTTACAAGATTTGTTAACATTCAACATTTGTTTTCCATTCATAATTAACAAAATTCAAATACTTAATTCAAATGTTTATAATAATAATAAAAATCCAGTTTTTTTTTTTACTATAGTAAATAAAATAATTGCAGTTTTCCTGGGGACATCACATCTCCCCCCCTAAAATCAAACATCGTCCCAATGTTTTCCTGCTGCAAATAGACCTGGAAAGGCTTTCCTCATAAACTGTTCATCTTCCTAGGTGGCCTCTTCCGGCCCAAAGTGCTGCCATTGCACTTTAACCTGGGTGATAGCTCATTTCTGCAACATTACTTCTCTCTGATTGAGTATAACCAACGATTTGACCAGGAACTCGCCTTCCAGTTCGACCTATAGACAACAACAAAAAAAAATTGTTAGTTCCTTTTTAACTTTTAATACTTTAATTTGGCAGATTTTTTAAAAATTAATTACCTGTATATCCTGCCAATTAATTATATGTTTAGGATCGTAAACATATTTTTTCAACACTGAAACATGAAAAACGTTATGCACACGAATGTGGCTGGGCAAGGCGAGCTGATAAGCCACTGGTTCGACTCTTGCTAACACCTAAAAAGGGCCACAAAATCAAGGTGCCAACTTGGCACAACCGTTCCATTGTAAAGTACTTTTCTTTGGTCATACTCTTACATAAACGTGATCCCCTATTTGAAATTCCTGGAAATTCCTTTTTCGATCAGCAAAGTTCTTTTTTCAATCTTGAGCGGCCTTTAAATTGGATTGAACCCTTTTGACCATCTCCTCCATCTCCTTTAGCATTTCTGGGCCCAACATTAGTTTATCTTCCGGTCCTCCCTAGCTTGAAGGGGTTCGACACTTGTGTCCATACAACACTTCAAATGGGCTCATTTGCAATGACGTATGATAACCATTGTTATAAGAAAATTCTACCAAGTGTAGGTAATCTTCCCATTTGGAGGGTTGTTGCATCGCATAAGTCCGCAACATGTCTTCTACCACTTGATTCACCTGTTCGGTTTGTCCATCCGTTTGAGAGTGGTATGTTGTACTGAAATTCAACTATGTGCCTAATCCTTTAAGTAAGGCTTTCCAGAAAGCCGATGTAAACTTCAGATCGCGATCAAAGATTATAAACTTTGGTAATCCATGCAATCGCAAAATATTTTGCATGAATATAGTGGCAATTTGAACAACCTTGTAAGTTGATTGCATAGGTATGAAATGATCATATTTTCTCAACTTTTCCACTAATACCATTATCGAGTCATTTTGCTTTTTGGATCTAGGTGGTCCTGTGATGAAGTCAATGGAAATGGTATCCCAATTCCATTCTAGAATGGGTAGGGGTTGTAATTACTCGGCTAGGTGTTGATGCTCTGTTTTTACCAGGCCATAAATATTCTTTTCTAAGTATGGTAATCAGCTTTTGATACCCATGGTGGCCTGCATATGGGCTCTTATGACATTCATTCAAAATTAAGTCCTTAATATCTTTTTGGTTAGGTACGTATATTCTTCTTTTATAGATCAACATACCTTCTGAGTTTACTTCGTATCCTAGATGTTGTTTTTGACTGTTCATAACTTTAGCTTGCTGCCATAAGGACTGATATTCTGGATCCCATCATCCTGCTTCCTTGATCAACTCGTGGAAGGTAGTTCGTACTTCACTGTAAGAAATTTCATAAATACAGTGTACTTTTCGACTTAAGGCATCCGTGACTTGATTCTCTTTTCCCTTCAAATGCTTGATCTCGAAATCAAAACCACTTAAAAATTCACTCCATTTGGCCTACCTGGCATTCAAGGTAGGTTGCTTAAAATAGTTGGTTAAACTATGGTGATCAGTCATCAGGAGAAATTTCTTACCCATAAGATAATGCCGCCACATTTTTAGTGCGTGAATGACAACAGTTAACTCTAAGTCATAAGCGGAATACTTCTGCTCATACTCCTTGAGTTTCCTAGATTCATATGCAATCACCCTACCTTCTTGCATTAAAACGCCACCCACCCCTTCCTTGCTAGCATCTGTGTAGACTACGTAATCTTTATTCGGGTCTGCAATGCTCAAGATAGGTGCGGTGGTTAATAAATGTTTAAGCTAGTCGAAGCTTTTCTGGCATTCTACTGTCCACTTGAAGGCTTTCCCTTTCTTCTGCAAGGAGGTTATGGGGTATGCTACTCTGGAAAATCCCTCAACGAATCTCCTGTAATACCCGGCTAGACCCATGAATGATCTTATATCTGCCACATCCTTGGGCACGAGCCATTCCATTATAGTCTTTATCTTTACTGGGTCCACGACAATTCCATCCTTAGTAATGATGTGGCCCAAGTACTAGATTTTCTCCTTAAAGAAATCACACTTGTTGTATTTAACATACAACTGATGTTCTCTAAGAGTCTGCAAAACTATTCTTAGATGCTCTTTATGCTCCTCTATGTTGCGGGAATAAATCAGTATATCATCAATAAAAATTAATACAAATTTATCCAAGTATTGATGGAATATACCATTCATGAGACACATGAAGGTGGTGGGGGCATTGGTCAGCCCAAAGGGTAACACGATGAACTTGTAGTGTCCATAGTGAGTTCTAAAAGCTGTCTTTTCTATGTCTTCTTCCTTAATTTTTATATGATGGTACCCTGAACGTAGATCGATTTTTGAAAACACTGTTTCACCCTTTACCTGATTAAACAGTTCATCTATTCGTGGTAGAGGGTATTTATTTTTAATAGTCAACTTATTTAGCTGGTGATAATCCATACACATGCGTAGAGTTCCATCCTTCTTTTTAACAAACAGTATTGGGGCTCCCCAAGGTGACATGCTGGGTCAGATGTAATTTTTATCCAACAGTTCTTGTAACTGTAATTTTAATTCTGTAAGCTCTGGTATGCTCATGCGGTAAGGAGCTCGGGACACTGGAGTTGCTCCTGGTATTAGTTCAATAGTGAAATCTATGTCCCTTTTAGGAGGAAGTCCTGGAATCTCTTCAGGAAATACATCCAGAAAATTCTGTATTACCGATATGTTTTCTAAAGAACTAGATTTCTCCTTGGAGTTGGCATAACCCACCTGAATTGCATATATTTGACATCCTTTCCTGACACACTTTGCTAACTGTGAGGCGGTTATGGGTCTTAGCTTTATTGGCCTTAGAATGCCTTGTATTTCCTGCCTATTTCCCTCCTCGTCTATATAGTGGATAGCTTTTGTCTTACAGTTTATAAGGGAACAATGTTTCTCTAGCTAGTCCATGCCTATTAGGACATCATAAGATCCTAGGGGCAAGATATTCATGTCTATTATTAGGGACTGACCTGCTATTACTAATGGGAAGCTACTGACCTTGGCCAACACTCGTCTTTTTTCCCTGTGGCTAGCTGTACTAACCCAGGATTTTTAAATTTGACAGCTTGTAAACAACACTGATCAACTATCTTAGGACTAACATAACTTAATGTAGCTCATGGGTCAATTAAAACAAAGATAGTTTGGTAAAAAAATTACCTTCGAATTCCACCATGGTCGGTTGGTATTCCGCTTGATGGTCTTCAAGGGCAGCATTGATTTTTGGAATGCTCTTGGCCACTTCCCCTACAGTGGATTCCTCTTGGATCTGTGAGATCTGTTCATTGCCTCTACGATTGGGACAATTTTTGACATAATGTGGTCCTCCACATCCCCAACATTGCATTGGGGGTCTTGCTGCTAATTCAACCTCAGTTCTGCTTGACTGCTCATTGGTTTTAGATTCATTAGGGAGTTTAAATCTTGTTGGATTCCTATTCAGGTTTCTATTTACTTGTCCCTTGTGGGGTCCTTTATTCATGACATATTTGTTTCCCTTGCTGCCAGCAGGGAACTTAATTCCCTTTTTGTCAATCCATCTTTTCCCCGTATCCCCCTTCTATCTACTTTGTTGGTAACAAATCTGAGCTTTTCGTATAACCTCATCCATGGTTTTCGGGTTATCGAATTCAAGATGCTCCTTCATGAACAGTGGCAAACTACTGATAAATCGCTGCACCTTTGCCTTTTCTTCCCATATATAGGGAACATATCGAAGTAAAGATGTAAATTTTGTAATGAACTCATCCATTGTCAACTGTCACAATCTCAGATCATGAAACTCTTTTTCTTTTTTCATCATAAAACTGTTCAGTTAGATATCTTTCCTTAAAATATCTTTGGAAATTTTCCCATGTTATGTTCTGTTCATTTAATCTCCGCGCAATTTTCACCTCTTCCCACCAGAGAGTGGCTTTCCCGTATAGTTGAAAAATAGCCAGGTGAGCCTTTAATTTATGATCATACTCATATAACTGAAAATACTTATTCATATTAATAAGCCAGGTTTTAGCTGCCTCTTCTTGCTCACAATCGAAGAGGGGTAGTTTTATTTTCCAAAATTGTCCCTGTAGTTCTATTCCTTGTTTTTTCAATGTTTTGTGTTCTGGAGCATTATCAAAATTTTCTTCTTGATTTTCTTCTCCTCCTTCTGTCTCTAGATATTCCATCCGATACTCTTGCTCTCTAGTCATATGCCCAACTTCTGGGCTGGGAATTGGCTAATGTCGGTTTTGTCTGTCTGACAGACTCTTCATAATTTTCTCTTGTTCCTGCATAAGCCTTTCATTGTCTGCCCTTAACCGGGCCATCTCACTTTTCAACTCTTGCACGGTTTCTAGAATGGTGACATTGGTGTTGCGTGGTTCCTCACCCAGTTGCACCCATACTTCAGGGTTATTTTCTGGAAAAGATGCAGGTCCTAGTCCTATCATGGGTATGTGAGGTGTGTTGCCTATTCTCCTCACACTAGTTGCTTCTACTTCTTTGTTGTATAAGTCACAACACCTTTCAATTATTAGTTTCCAGAGGCCTCAATTTTGTAACGTGAGCCATCTTTGATACCACTTGTCACATCTCTCTAATATACAAAATAAAATAAAAAATTAAATATATTATTCAACATAATCGCATTGCACATATTTCAGAATATACATAGGATATACATTTATTGGAAAACACAGTTGTACATTACTGCGATACTAATCTTGTGGTACGAGAGTTAGATATTTTTTTTAAAACATATACAATCATTTTATGTGAATGACATAAGTCTTTGTCCTGTTGAGTTTGGCGGGAGTAGTCCTCGAGATCCTCTCCGTATGCTTGCCATATGTCCTCCCTTCCTCGGCTGTAGTTCTTCATCGACTGTCGACTTCATCTGCCCACATCCAACGATGATTGAACGATCCCTTAACTCTACCTATTTTCCGATAAGGGTCTCATAGTTATTGTCATTCGGGTTTTTCTAGCTTGGTTCTTTGGTAACGGCAGAGTTACTTTTCTATGTTTCAGGCAGTCTGGTGCTAAGTTTCTGCGCCTAGTGGAGGTCTTCACTACTCATATAGCTTACACCCACTGCGCGGCTTGGTAGGTATATATATATATATATATATATATGGTCGAGGCTTTTTATAATTTCTCTGTCTCTTATAATTGTGCTCGTTTTCTTTGGAAATCCTTCACGGGTTTTGAGTTGGGTTCTAAAACCCTCTCTGTTCAGGTGGTTTTGTTCCATAAATGTATTGTTTAGACGCTTTCTATGGAATATACGTAATATGCTTGTTAGCTTTATTCGTGCTAGTTATAGTGTGGACTCTTTAAATAGATTTTGACTAGCCTATAGAGGCATGGTGATCAATTAGTGCCACCAGCACTAGTTAAGGGTGATATCCGATACTTTTTCGACCCGAGAATCACAATGTTAAAGCTTGGGAGATTTCTATATTTGTCCTATATACTCTTAAAGGAGTTTTGACAATTTATCAGTCGTATTTATTATTGTTAATGCATGTACAGTTGTTTTTGGGAATGTCTTTATCCCTAATCTTGTTGTTCGACAATTAGTGTCTGTGCTTCAAAACA
The DNA here is from genome assembly GCA_031772625.1 of Pinus tabuliformis. Lineage (NCBI taxonomy): Eukaryota > Viridiplantae > Streptophyta > Pinopsida > Pinales > Pinaceae > Pinus > Pinus tabuliformis. The sequence continues at coordinate 658,870,449 of CM062810.1, read as the reverse complement.
ATTTGTTGTTTATGCATATAGTTACGTTAATTAAGTTGGGTCTGGGCATCGTTCTGAGGGCCTCAAATCTTCATGCAACAGTCAAGAAAATCTATTCTTTTTAATTCAAATATTATCGTTGAGATAGTCATTTGAGTTCTGGAGTTTTTAAAATACTTCTTTCAAGCTTTTGTAGTGTTAATTCTGGGTACCATCCATTAATATCTATTCTATAAAACCAATGTTTTTCCTGTTTTTCTAGAACAATGACTAGGCTGCAGGATTTCCTTTCTTTTGTATTGCTCTGTTTTCCCAACAAATGTTAACTAGCTTCAGTTATTTCTTGAATGTGGAAACTGAATCATAATGATTATTTTTATTTGGTAAAGATCTTTCGATTATGTGCTTACAGTCTTATACTTCTTACTGTAAATATCTATGCTGTAGTTTACTATTTTCTTTTCCTACTTAGCTAGGATATATTGAATTTATCATTACAGTCTATAGGGTTTGTCTTAAAATTTCATCTATAAACATTTACAGTTTTTTGAAAAGTTTCCAAGACTTTTATTATTTGTCAGATACGTAGTTACCTGAATCGCTAGATCACTAATTTCTACTTCTGTTATCATTCTTTACTAATTCTGGACCAAAAATAAGATGGGTAATTAAACTACTTACCTATATCTAGTCTTTAAGACTATCATCTTGTTACAATCACAACTATGCTTTCTTGTTTTAACCTCCCAACCATGAGACTTGCCTTCAGGTCCAAGCCTCCCCTTGAGCTTCTGCTCTCAGCACAGATGCTTTCTTGCAACTTAATCTGTCACAACATCTACAACTATCTGGTCTTCACCAGACTTAGCTCTTTATCCGTCTGATCTCTTAGCACGGTCCACTTCCCTTTTCTTCCTCTCGGTTCTCTCAAGTACTGTGCTCTCCCCTCTTGATCACTTCTTGGGAATTTATAGACAAGGAAGTGGTTAGGGTTAGGTAACTACCTTTCCATCACTTCTTGATATGAAAAGAGTTACAAGATTTGTTAACATTCAACATTTGTTTTCCATTCATAATTAACAAAATTCAAATACTTAATTCAAATGTTTATAATAATAATAATAATAATCCAGTGTTTTCTTTTACTGCAGTAAATAAAATAATTACAGTTTTCCTGGGGACATCACATCCTGTGCAATGAATTTACTCCTCTCATGTGTCGTGTTGCATAGACAAATATATACTTCCACTCTATACATTTAGTTTAAAAGGCGTATGCCATTCTCTCTGCAACAATTATAAGCCATGAGATCTTTGAACTACTTAAATTTAGACAATCTCATGTTGCAACATAAATATAAGAAATTGACAAATATTATGTCTTTAACTCATGGATTGAATGTTTTACATAACTATGTAATTGTAACATGAAAAATAGTGTGCAAAAAAATATGGTCTACATTGAGGATTTCTTTTATATTATAAACTAGCACAACCATATTTATTTAAATAAATGTGGTTGATATAAGCGAGTCTATATCAATCACATGCACAACCACATTAATAAATGTGGTTGAAAAACATCCATAAGCATTAATGGTATAGATTTAATATCGAAATATATAATAATAAAAATAATCTTATAAACTAATTATTATATTACAAAAATATCAATTAATAATAATAAAAATAAAAATAATAATAATAAACCCAATACAAACATATTTTTAACCAAAAATATTGATATTATTATTAATAATAATATTATTAACAATAATAATATTTATAAACCCAAGGGATTAATATTATAAACCCAAGGGATATTAATATTATAAATCTAAGGGATTAACTAAGGCATTAATAAACACAAGAGATTCATATTAGACACATAAGATTAATATTATAAACCCTAAGGATTAAAAACCCAAGGGATTAATATTATAAACCCTAGGGTTTAACAAACCCAAGCGATTAATATTATAAACCCAAGGGATATTAATATTATAAGCCCAAGGTATTAATAAACCCAAGGAATTCATATTAAACACATAGTATTAATATTATAAACCCTCTCAATAATATTAAAGTCTAGGAATATCAACCCTTAAATTAATAAACCTAAGGGATTGATATTCTAAACCCAAAGAAATAATAAACCCAAGGGATCAATACCAAAAACCGAAGGGATTATAAACCCAAGGAATTAACATTAAACCTAAGCGATTAATATTATAAACCCAACATATAGAAACCCTAATGGATGTGATGTCAGACCATGCTCAACCATTGTTGGGCATGACGAATTTTCCTATGAACACAATCTTTCTCACAATGCGACATTCGACCATGGTTCATTCTCATACTAAGAAAATATTTCTCACAAAATGACATTGCACAATGTTGTTCTTACAGCTACAAAAACCTCCTCTTTATTATTATCTAAATAAAACGAATAAAATAAGAAGTACCTTAACAAAAAAAAAAACTCAAATTTCCCCTTCTTTTTGTAAATAGTTAATTTTTTTTTAAATCCAAAAAAAATTATAACATAAAAAGTTGAAGAAAAAATATTAAATATGAAATTTGGAGGCTAGAGGTTAGACCTATGTATTTGATAAAAACATAGCTCATGTTCTCGGCCTTCCGACTACTGTGGGACCGGGCTCCATACTGGAACAAAATAAAACATTGTTCACACCTGACCTCCCGACTACCAACGTTCGTCTTACCTCAACTACGCTACACATCGGGGTTGGGGTCACCGTTGGAAGAAAATTAAATTTAAAACCATGCCGATTCCGACTACTCGACTGGCTTTTGCTGCAACTATGAATAAAATATTTTATTTATTAGTTTGCGTGTCAACTATAATTTTCTGTAGTTTTTAATAAATTAACTCCCAAATTGCAATCCCTTATGTTTCAATAAAACCTTCCCCGAACTTTGATCATCCAAACTCACCTCGATTTTTGCATGCAAGCAGTTGAAACCTATTGTCACTTTAATGAATAATTAACACCTTTCATGCAAATTTATTGTTGCACGCCCTTAGGCCTTAAACAACATTTATCAAGTTTCTTGCTTTTCGCTTTCTATTTTGCAATTTGTTCTTCACACACTGTTTACACTACTTATCTTAAACTTCTTTTTGTTTACAAAGAAACAAGTTCAAATTCACTCTAAGGCTTCCAATTTCTGCTAAACATGCACTCTCATAGACGATTCGACTAATAAATTTGATATTTCTTACAGAAAGTTGAATTGTTTTTAATTATTTTTAAAGACGTAAGATGTGTAAGAAAGGTAAATATAGCATGTCAAAGCAGGCTATTCAACAAATTACAGAATGCCTAAAGGGAGTTGAAAATACAAAACTAGAAGATTACAAGCTCGACCCAACTCTCATTTCCGAAACCACCTTCAAAACCCTGATGGCATGTATGATGAAGTGAGAAGAAATTTATAATTTTTTTGAGAGTAGAAGTTGGTTAAATTCAACTTCAACTTAGGAGAAAAACAATCAGTCTGCAAAAATTAGAGGAATGGAAATGCACAGAGTTGTTGCTAGAGAAAAATCTGTTCCTTATTATGACATGATTGCATGGGTTATGTGACATCTGGATTTTCATACCTGAACTATAGTATACTACAACAAAAATGTTATAGCCTCTTGGAAATTGCAAATACTTTCAACAATTTACAAGCTTAGTCCTCTTGAAGTTTTCTTAAACACTTAGTTTCTGGATAATTTCAACAACATTGTATTCAAGAAGTGTGAAGGGAATTATGATAAAGTTGTCAAACATTGGTTACAAGAAGATAGATAAGGGTTCAAACTTAATTCATCAAAAGAATATCCTACTGCCATTTTCAAAGACTCGTTAGATTCCTCATCAAAATGTTGTCCCGTTTATATGGAGAGAAAGACCTTGAGCATTACAAATTGTAATGGATGGCTTTAATACACAACCTACTCAATGATTCAAATCGTTTAAATTGGACTCATATTATTTCTCAGAATTTAAGAAATTCCCTTAAGTTCTCTATCTTTTCTCCTCTAGGATATGAATAGATGTTTTGCATGTCAGCCTATATTATGGATATTATAATTTATTATGTTTTGTTTCCTTTGATGAAATAGAATTACCTAGTTGGTTAGCAAGTGCCTACTCAAAAATTTTCCCCCATTTTGTGGGAAAGTAAATTCAAATTACATTTAATGAAATTTGTAATTATGTGATGATCCCTTTCCATGTGATTTTGTTTGGAGAAAACCCTCCTAGGGTTAGTGAAGGCCTTAAAGAGGCGTTAAAATAAATAGTACACTAGTTTGTCAAAGAATTATTCACATATATCATAGTCTATGGAATTGAAGTTTGCCCTCATCTTCTTCCTAGATATATTCCATAGAGGATTGCTTTAAGAGAGGTATCCAATCAAACTTCCTTGAATGGTCAAGCTTGGAAAAGGAGCAAACTCCAGAAGAAAATCTGACCAAACCTCCCAATTAATTTTGCAAAAAAATTGCCTCAAGGATCGAGGACGTGCATTTAAGGACGCTGAAGAACTCGAGCGTGTTTGGTTTTATCAATTTCCCCTTTATGATTATGATCCTAGAGGAATCATTAATTAATATTATAAGGTTGTTAGCTACATCAAAACCTTGACACCCCATAAGCCTCTTTTTGATGACAATTTCATTAATATTGATAATTTTGAGAAATCTTGTGGAAGAGGACAGTTGTTGAGTAGGGAGGATAGAACTAAAATGGACGTGTTTAGAGAAAATATTTATGAGAAACTCCTTAAATAGAATATTCTTCATACTAATATTCAAATTCAACAGATGAAATCTCTTGAGAATCTGAAATACAATTTCAATCACATTATTTCAGACCTTGTTTCCTCTTCTCAAAAAATAGAAGAATACCAAGTTGAAAATGTTCCTAATGTTTCTTTTACAGCTTCAGAGACAAGCACAACCAAAGAAAACACTATTAAAGAAAAATATCTAGATAGCAAGTTAGACCAACGGGATCAAAGGATCACAGAAGTAAAAGATCAAAAACAATAGAAACCAGAGAACAAACAGGTAATAAAAAAGAGAGTTCCTTTGCCAAGAGTATCATTATTATCTTGGTCCATATGACACCACTAAGGCAGATACAGAGTCCAAGAAAATTGATGAGCAAGTAAAATATATGTAGGTTGATACAAATAAAGATGATAAAATTACTAGCACCCCTCACTCAACATTGACTGATTTCTTTGGCAGAGAAAAAGAGTTTTTTTAGCAGCAAGAGAAAACTATTAAAATTTCTATTCCACAAATTTCTCATGACACTTCCATGACTCTTCTTTCTACTAAAATTCCTCTGGATTCTTATTTTATTAAACATGTCACTGACATTGATACTATTCCTGAAAGTATTCCATCCTTGACTAAGTATTATTTTAACGCTCAAACTAATTAAGTTGTGAGAAGAACTAAGAAAAGAAATTTTGAAAGTTTTGAAACCATTTTAGAATTCAATTGGCAAGCAACAAGAAATGTTGATGAAAAATCCAAAGAATCCTCACAGGGTCTAGGAGCCTTTGTTAATTATAACCAACACCATGTTGGCGAACTTTCCATGGCCTACAAGAACAATCTACAAAAGATGAGATGTATGGAAAGTGAAATAGAAAAAAGTAAATCATTTAGTGAAGAAAGTTGGAAAAACTATTTCGCAATGCCTGTAGGTGGGTTCGCCATTGAAAGAGAAAACTTATAGGATCAATTCCAAAATGAATTAAATGAATTGAAACTTAAACACTCCACAAAGATCTAGCAAATCCAAAATGCTCATGAGCATGAAAATAGAATATTGAAGGAAGAGTCTAACAACAACAGTGAAACCATGACTAGAGAAATGAAGGAAGAAATTGAAACTCTTAAGTCTCAATCAAGTCAAATACATGAAGCAGAAAATAATCTGAAGCTTTTTAAGGCGCAAGAAATACAAGTTAGGCAAATATTGAGGAAATACCATGCTAAGATTTATAAACAAATGGATAAAATTTGTGGGTTTTATCAATATAATTTGGATCTTGAAGAGAGAATTGAATCTTTGGTTGAAGAAGACAAGTACATTAAAGAAAATTTTACATCAATTCTTGATCGGGAAACACAACTTTAGCCTAACAACTTTTCAAGTCTCTAAAATGGACAAAAGACTAATGTATGCTTCTTTGAATCGATGAAAATTCTAGGACAAAGAAATCAAAGAATGCATCAAAAGGACCACTAAACAATGTCAGTTAGTATGGGAGATGGGAATAGATTTTACATAAGAATTCGATTTATCAGGATCTAAACCATTAAAATAAGAAAAACGTGAGTTAATCAAACATCATCTTGAAGACAATGACATAGATGACCAGAAAGCCATAGACAACCTTAAAACCTGGAATCAAGAAAAAATTTAGAGATTTTTGCAGTTTCCTCCTAGAAAATCAAACTCATTTCTAAACTTAGTCAAAAATAAAAATAAAAAGAAGTAAAAATTTGTTTAGAATTTGATATAAATGTGCCAAGTCAATATCAATCACTTTCATCCCATCCACTTCTCAAAGATTTCTCAATTACACTCAGATTGGGCTAATTATATCCAGATAAATGAACCACTTTTCTCAGCATGGAGAAAGAAGACTCCTATGAGGAGGAGGAAGCTTGAACAATTTGGCAGCTTTCCCCAGAGAAAATCCTATAAAAAGGATCAAATTTTTAGAGCACAATTTTTATTTTTTTTTGTAGATTTTCTGATTTGAGACAATTGAACAAACTTTTCTTATTTTCATTAGTATTTATATGACCTCTTATGTTGGATTAAGGATCCTTAACTGGATAAAACCAAAGAAGTTTAGTTTCCAATATATTTTTTGAAGTGAAAGTTTTCGAAGACCAAAAGTTAGAGTTGAATGCGTGTGGGCTATCACATTAATTTCCTATCATAACTTTATTTTATTAATAGATGTATCTTCTAATCAATTCTTAACTTTAGTCATGTTTATCTCTAGATGAATATTAGCATATTTTTCTCAACACTTCTCATGATATGCTACACCTTATTTTCTTTCTCAAAGCAATTTGTTATCTTTTTTGTCATTCCATATCTATTTGATAGTGAAGCCTGGTATTGAAACTATAGTGCACTAAAGTATTTTGGTTTTCAACATAAGTTCTTTTCAAGTTGTTTATTTCTGGATTTACATGCAAATATATTTTTCAAATAACAATTGTATTTCCCAAGCAATTATTCAAGTCAAAGATTTTTGGAAAATAGAATTTGGAGTTGAATGCGTATTGAGCTATGGCATTGATTTCCTTCCATCACTTTATTTTCTTAATGGATGCATCTAGTACCTAATTCTTAACTTTGCTCATGTTTATCTCTGGCTGAATATTAGGGCATTCTCTTAAACACTCATTAGGATATGTCATGCTTTATTTTCTATATCAAATCAAATTGCTTTATGTTCTATGATTGCATATTTATTTCACAGCGAAGTGTGATATTCAAACAATAATGTACTAGATTGTTCTTGTTTTCGAGATAGCTTCTTTTCAAGTTATTTATTTCTGGAAATACATGCAAACATATTTTTGCAAAAGGACTTGTATTTCCCAATCATTTTTTTAAGTTAAAGAACAAAACTAGGAGTTGAATGCATATTAACCTATGACATTGATTCGCTATCATCGCTTTAATTTCTTAATGCATGTATCTGGTACTCAATTTTTAACTTTATTCATGTTTATCTCTAGTTGTATACTAGGATATTCTGTTACACACCTCTCAAGATATCTTACATTTTTTTCTGTCCACTGGGGCTTCACTCAATGAACCTCTAACATGTCACGTGCGTTCATGGCATACTAAACAATACCCCTAATTTGACTACATATTGGGAAATAACTCTAAAAATGAAATTATTTAACCCCCTACCAATATGAGCCCAATACATCTTCCCAATTAAAAAAACCCTACTTTCACTAGATCTTATAGGTATCCATTTTTCATTAACATTTCTATATCCCTTTGTATTTTTTCATTAAATTTGGCTCCATTTTTTTATACCTGCCAATATAAAAACCCTTTACCCCATATTTATCCCCCATTATTATGTCATTTTTTCCTCAATATATATCCCCCAATATGAATGCATTTGGTATGGTATTTCTCCCCCAGTGAATCCCCCGTGTTTTCGTCAAAGAAAATTATTATTTATTCTTTAGTTGCGTGTCTATTTAATAATGAAGCTTGAATTCAAACTATAATGCACTTAATCATTCTTGTTTTCAACAAAAGTTCTTTTGAAGTAACTTATTTCTGACATTACATGCAAATATATTTTTGGAACAACATTTGTATTTCCCAATCAAATTTTGAAGTGAAAGCTTTTTGTAGAAAAAAACTTTGAGTTGAATGTGTATTGAGCTATCACATTTATTTTTTGTCATTACTTTAAGTTCTTAATGGATGTATTTTGGACTCAATTGTTAACTTTATTCATGTTTATCTCTAACTGAATAAAAGGATAATTTTTGCAACACGTTTTAGGATATCTTGCAGTTTATTTTCTCTGTCAAAGAAAATTGTAATATGTTATATGATTGCATATCTATTTGATACTGAAGCCTAATATTTAAATGAAAATTCACTTAATTATTCTCCTTTTGAAAAAAACAAAATTCAGGTAATTTATTCCTGGTATTAGATGCAAATATATTTTTGAAAAAATATTGTAATTAAAGAAAATAAATATGTTACAAAGATATGGATTTTAATCGTTCCTCCTCTTTCTTCCTAAATGCGACATATGCATTACTTTTCATTTTAGAAAAATGTTGAAAAGAAAAAGGTGGTGAATGTTTAAAAATGCAGCAAGAAAATCTTAGTTTGACTTTGCCTTGGTTAATCTAGAGAAAATTCAAATTTCCATTTCAGCAAAAATCACGGAGGTAGTTAACTGAGGTGACATGGATTTTGTGTCTCAGTTAATTCAAGTTGGAGGCCTTAAGTTCAAATAAGCATGAGTGATTGCTAATTTGTAGCAATCTAATTTAGTTAAATTGAGTTATTGTTAGTTAAACTAGTTCTAACTATTACAAGAACTAGTGGAAGGTAAAGTTGTGCAATGTGACTTAAATCACATTCAGTGATCATCTAGATAACTAATCAATCAACCCAAAATAATTGTTGCATGTAGAGAATTCGAGTTACCTGGTTGAGATGGAGGTTCCAAGGTAGTATACTATCAGTTGTAGACTATTCCAATGTGCACAGGTGGTGCATGCAATTAGAGATCATACCTTATGGATTGTGCAGTTAATTGAGAGAAAAATCCCTAAATAATAGGGGCTAATTATTCAAGGAACAACATAAGGAAATATGGGATTGGAGGGCTTGAAAATTAGCTAAGTGTTGACCAGAGTCAGTCAATCTTGCAAAGGGATAGACTATACACTTGCAAGTTGTACTGAGGCTTGAGCAAGCATATGTATTACATCTTTATTCTTTGATTAATGCAATACAGATACAAGGGGTTTTGAGAAGCTTATTTCACCTATATAAATAATTGTGTATGTGCGATGTTTTGTATTACATGTTTATGATTTGTGTTATAGATTGTGAATCGAGTTTTGCAAAGTAGTAGAGTAGGTTTGTGTCTTATGGTTTAGAAAATTTTATGAGCGGTTAAAAATCTACATCATAATTTCTATATGGTATCAAAGCAGGATTCACACTAGAGTAGAAATTTCGAACTTGGTTCTCAGTAGAATCAAATTTGTAGTTCAACGCTGCAGGATCTCTTCAGAGTTGGGAAGATGAGCTTCAACGGGTTGAGGCTAGAGTATTTCTTGGAAGGTGACTCTAATATCATCACATGGAAGTATCACATGGAGGCAATATTGGATGAAAATGAATTGTTGGAATATGTCAGGAGATACATTCCACAACCACCTTCAACAGATGTCCAAGACCTTTCTCAATGGAAGAAATATGTAGCCAAAGTTGGGAGAATAATCTTGGATGGAGTACGGGATCACATTGTCTCAAATCTCCACGAAAAAGATACTTTGTTCACAATGTGGAAAGCACTGACATAGTTGTTCGAGAACAGTAGTGACCACAGGAAGTTGGCGCTCAAGGATAAACTTCGAAATATAAAGATACATAAGAATGAATCCATACCTCAGTGTCTGAGCCAATTTGAACAATGTCATGATGAACTTGGTAGGGTTGGTGTTAATGTAGAAGAGGATGATTTCGTAAGCCTAACCCTACTAGGCCTTCCCAAGAGCTGGCAAAAGTACAAAGATTCGGTGAACGGGGGGGTGATTACCAAATTGGGACTTCATCCAAGGGCGAGGATGAAGAAACCTTTGCATTGGCTAGAAAGGAAAAGAAAGGGAAAGGGAAGAAATATCAATAAAAATCAAAAGCCAGTTAAGGGGGCAAGAAGAAAGACTTGTCCAAAAATAAATGCTTCAATTGTCATGAACTCGGGCACTATGCCACAAAGTGTCCACACAAAATCACAATCAAGAAGACCTCAGAAGGAGCAGCAGGTGAAGCCTTGGATTCAAAGTTCGAGCTTGACTTTACTCTCATTGAATTCATGGCCAATAGTTTGATGGCGAGTGTGTGGTACTTGGACAGTGGCGCCTCATTCCACATGATGGAGAATAGAGATTTTTTCAGTGATTTGGAGGAGAAATATTTGTAAATGCATATCGAGATGGGGGATGATGGAAGGTGTTGTACCTTAAGAAACCAATTTCCTGGCTGTGTACAAATTGTGCTTAAGACATTAATTTTTATACTTATTTTCACTTGTGTTAGGGCCTGGATCTACCTCCAGTTGAAGGAAGGTAGGTCTAGGGTAACATCAAACCATGTTTAAGCTGGTAGCTAGCCCTACCAGGTTGGGAGAGGGCTCTCTCCTTGTCAATCTCAATTACGATATTGGCAATTAGGGCTTGAGATGACTGAATTTAATGTAGATTTTAGGCTAGGTATAGTAGCTCAAAGGATTTGATTGGATTTGTTTTGGGTCAAAACAACAAGAGAAAGGATGATTTGGACTATGGAATCGATGTTAGTTTCTGTTGGCAAACCTGGGGCAAATTAAGTGCCATGTTCAGCCAAGTGAAGATTGTAAATGTGAGAATTATAAGGGAGAAAGCCCGCTACCCTGCAGGCATCAAACAAAGGATGGATCTGCAGCAACAACTTTAGATGAAAGAGAATAACGAGGTTGCTCAACAGAGCATCTAACAACAGATGAATTCTGCTAAAACTACCATTACAACTAACAACAAAATCATCATGAAAGGAGCATCATTATGGATGAATTCCTAACATATCACTTAGATAATTCTGAAACAAAGGAGAAAAACATAATGTGTAAATGAATTATAGGAGAAAAAACATACTGAACATTTAAGCACCGTGATGAATCCCAGGCCTAAAGGGCAAAAACTGCTTTATTATGATATTCAATAAAACTTTACACAGTCCAAATGCTTCTTTGCTGTCAAAATCCAACCTATACACTATGAAATTCATAAAATATATACATCTTTTCATCCTTGTACTAAGGGAATTGAGCTCAACCATTTTCTTCAAAATAGAATTAGTTACATTAATCTTGGACCAAATTTCTGAAAGTAGGTGTTGAAGATGAACTCGTATCTCCTAAACCATATCTCCTGTTACAAAACTGAAAGAGGATTTTGTAGATAAGTTCATGTTGGAGAAAAACCTCTCTCAAATTTTGGAAATTCGTTTCCAGTTGCTTGCAATCTGTGCCTCAAAATCATCCCTAAAACAGAAAATCATTAAAAAATTAAATCTGTGAAAATGAGTTGTAAAGATCTAGTCATATATCCCAATTCATGACATCTGTGAATAAACTGAAAGAGGTTTTTGTTATACGGCTCATAGCACCTGTGCATAAACTGAAGGTGGTTTTTTTTGTTTGGTATGTGATGGACAAAAACCTCTTTTGCTTTTGTAAAATTCCTATCCAAACTGATTTTGTAGTAAACTTGTCCCTGTGTGCAGCAACTAACCTCAAAACATGCATAACCAAGAATCAATCATTCATTTCGATCATATCTTATAATCCAGAAACCGGTTATGGGAGTGTGATATACCGTTGGAAAGCTCTTTCTGAGCTTCTTCGGATGGACACACGTGTGACATGTTTTGTGCTGAATATCATGTGCAAAACATCTAACCAAACCAAACTTAGTAAGAACTCATGTTGATCCCTGGTGACAGGCTGCGAAGACTGGAACTAACATCGGCCTTATTGGGGATGGAAACTCCTTGGAGGTGTCAAGAACATCATAGACCAAGTGCCTCATCCATTGGGAAATATGTCCAAACAACTGCAAACCCAAAACAACTCATACCAATCCAAAAACATATACATACTGCAACCTGCACATAAACAAATATCGAAAACTGAAATTTATTTATGCACAAATCTAACCTACTTTGCTGCAAAATTGATAGATCAAGTAACACTGAAATGCCAGATCAACCAATTAAGTAACTGTGACAAGGATCTGCTGAAAAGTGATTCAACCAGGACAAAAATGTAAATGCTAACAACCATCCATGCACAAACTGAATTTCGCTGTGTGAAAGACAATCTGACTCATCATTCAAACTAAAAAAATACTCCATATATGCGATAATAGGATCAAAGAAACCAAACTCTGTTTGTTGCCCTAACTCATTAACATATGCTCTTGGCTGGAGATTGTCACATCCTTGCTGTAAATCATAACATCCTTCAATCCAACCATCCAAGGGCAGCCTTATCTTTTCTTCTTTGGGAGGAGGGAGAGTTTCCAAGAACTGTTTAGGGTCTTGGAATTCATGTGATTTAATTTGAACATCTAATAATTCAATTTCATTTTCCAATCTTTCAACCACTAAGCCAAGAAAACAATATTTATTCTCAGGTGTGAGTCGGCTGGATTTCAAGCTAAGAAGCAATGATGTTAAAAAACTCTGATCAATCTGAAATTTTGCTATCTCATCCCTTAAAATCAATAACATTTCACTAGATAACGGATTTGCCACATACCCCGTCATCGGTGATTACCATCAACGTTCTAAAAACTGGATTCTTTGGCAGTGAAGTCGAAGCTTAGGATCTTGAACATTGGAGTCATCAGGTAGATGATTTCAACCTTCATATGTGTCTGACTGTTGTCCACCATCAGCAATCAGATCTGCAACTTGAATGATCTTTCCCAGAGAAGATCTGTCACCTCTTCCCTAGTATGGTCGCCACTATGTTAGGGCCTAGATCTACCTCAGGCTGAAGGAAGGCAGGTCTAGGGTAACATCAAACCACGCTTAACTTGGTAGCTAGCCCTACTAGGTCGGGAGAGGGCTCTCTCCTTGTCAATCTCAATTAGGATATTGGAAATTAGGGCTTGAGATGACTGAATTTAATGTAGATTTTAGGCTAGGTATAGTAGCTCAGAGGATTTGATTGGATTTGTTTTGGGTCGAAACAACAAGAGAAAGGATGATTTGGACTATGGAATCAATGTCAGTTTCTACTGGCAAACCTAGGGCAAATTAAGTGCCATGTTCAGCCAAGTGAAGATTGTAAATGTGAGAAGTATAGGGGAGAAAGCCCACTACCCTGCAAGCATCAAACAAATGGATCTGTAGCAGAAATTTTAGATGAAAGAGAATAACGAGGTTGCTCAGCAGAGCATCTAACAACGGATGAATTCTGCTAAAACTACCATTACAACTAACAACAAAATCATCATGAAAGGAACATCATTATGGATGAATTCTTAACATATCACTTAGATAATGCTGAAACAAAGGAGAAAAACATAATGTGTAAATGAATTACAAGAGAAAAAACATACTGAACATTTAACCACCATGATGAATCCCATGCCTAAAGGGCGAAAGCTGCTTTATTATGATATTCAATAAAACTTTACACAGTCCAAATGCTTCTTTGCTACAAAAATCAAACCTCTACACTATGAAATTCATAAAATATATACATTTGTTCATCCTCGTACTAAGGGAATTGAGCTCAACCATTTTCTTCAAAATAGAATCAGTTACATTAAACTTGGACCGAATTTCTGAAAATAGTTGTTGAAGATGAACTCGTATCTCCTAAACCATAGCACCTGTTACAAAATGGAAAGCGGCTTTTGTAGATAAGGTCATTTTAGAGAAAAACCTCTTTCAAATTTTGGAAATTTGTTTCCAGTTGCTCGCAATTTGTGCCACAAAATCATCTCTAAAACAGAAAATCATTAAAATTTTAAATCTGTGAAAATGAACTGTAAAGATCTAGTCACATATCCCAATTCATGACACCTTTGAATAAACTGAAAGAGATTTTTGTTATATAGTTCGTGTTTAACAAAACCCTCCTTGGGTTTTGCAAAATTACTTTCCATCTGTTGTAAAATGGCACCGCACTAAAATGACTAAAACAGTAAAATAAATGAAAATTTTGCTTTGTTTTAATGCAGCCTCCAAATATCACTGCATATCTCCCACTTAGTAGCACCTGTGCATAAACTGAAGGAATTTTTTGTTATTTGGTATGTGATGGACAAGAACCTCTTTTACTTTTGTAAAATTCCTGTACAAACTGATTTTGTAGTAAACTTGTCCCTGAGTGTAGCAACTGACCTCAAAACATGCATAACCAAGAATCAATCATTCATTTCGATCATATCTTCTGATCCAGAAACTAGTTACGGGAGTGTGATATACCGTTGGAAATCTCTTTCTGAGCTTCTTCTGATGGAAACACTTGTGACATGTTTTGTACTGAATATCATGTGCAAAATATCTAACCAAATCAAACTTAGTAAGAGCTCATGTTGATCCCTGGTGACAGGCTACAAAGACTGGAACTAACAACTTGCTTGTCACTTAATTGTATCTTGTATTCTCAAATGAAGGACCTGAAAGACTTGGTTTTAAACCCTCAATACTTAGGTGACATGAAAATCTCAGAATGCCATTTGATTATTGAATATAAATGATGAATGAAGAAATCTTGAAGAAGTCATAGACAATATGTTGTTTTACATAGAATCTACTATCTGTGACTCTTGGAGAAGTTAAAGATAATATGTTGTCTTACACAAAAACTAATATCTGTAACTTAGAAGAATTGCAAAGGTGGGAACTTCAAGTATAGGAGTCATAGACAAAATGTTATTTTACACAGAATCTACTATCTGTGACACTTGAATAAGTTAAAGATAATATGTTGTCTTACATAGAAACTACTATCTGTAACTTACAAGAATTGCAGAGGTGGGAACTTCAAGTATAGGAGTGCTCTTGTAATGGATTTTAACTTCTACATAAGCAAATAAAGGCCTGTAGATTCATTACCATACTTAAAGGAAGAAAACATTTGATGACACATAACATAGAAGTCACAAAATCATACCCAACAATGTATGGAAAACTTCTGATTCTTTCATTAATCAACAATTGTATTAGGAATATAGTGGCCTAGTCTCCAGGTTCTCCAAAGTTTGAACCCCTTCTCTGTAAATTTTCCTCTTTTTATACATTATGAGACAGTTGGTAATCACCAAAACTATCAAACTACTTAACTATTCTCCTAACTGTCTAAAGTGAAAGTTATTACAGAATATTACATAGAGGATAAAAGACACCTCGTAAATAAAATAACAAGAAGTAACAGAATTTAGAAAAATGATGATGATTGTTTGCTTTTCAGATTTGTTGCTTGGTTGCTGATGAAGTTTCTTTGTAGATGCTTTGATAATGGTTAAATTGTTTTAACATAACAAACTGTATTTGACAAAACCCCGTGTGTGGACTTGGGCCCACGTATGTATTGGGAGTGTTTTGATTGGCCAAAACACAAGGAAACCCGACCAATCACTGCCCCTTTGAAGTTTTGATCATCTCCCTCTAACTTTGGTTATTTTGCTTAAACAACGGAATTGGCTAATTTATGTGGAACATAGTTTACCACGGAACTGAAAAGGATTAACAGTCTGGTTCATAAACATGTCGGGTCCACCTGAGCTATACGTGATCACCGTCCGATCACTCATTCAATAAACGGTCTGATCCTTCAAAACTCACGAAACTTTAAACCTGTTTGAACTAAACCTTATCGAGTCCGCTTTTTCAACGCCCCTTTGACTCCCATACAGACCCGATAGGAAATAAAAACTGCCAGTTAATGATCTATCGGGTCTGATTTTAACGATAAAACCCGATTACTTTTCCACCCGATATCTGTCGGATCCCGTCTCTTTCGATGGACGGCTGAGATTGGCCTGGACTTTAGTGAATTAAATTGTATTTCATACACTATTGCATCCGATTTCCGAAATAAACTTCATTCTAGTTACCCACCTGATTGTCATTGGATCTGTGGCCTGTTGATCGGACGACCCAGATCTTCTCGCGGGTTTCTCACACTCAAAAGCCGTCAATCAAATAAAATAATTTATTTCTTTTAAACTTTGTAGGGGTAAAGAATGTACGGGAGCTTCATTGAGGTTGAACCCCCGCAGTAATTTCAGGCCACACATTGTGGTCAACCATGCTAATGTCACAGTCAACTGCGGGGGTTGAGCTTTGATTAATCTTCTTGCTCATTACTTCCCTGCATCATGCCTCATCGTACTCATCAAGCTATCTCTTGATTGCGCCTCTTGAACCTGCATGACCTTTAGACAATGGTTTGATTTTTAAATTTTTTTAATTTTTCTTTCATTTTGTGATAAAACGGAAAATAAAACTTAAATACAATGGATGCTACAACATCTGGCTCCACCTGGGGATAGTGCTTTTGCCATAGAAGCATTAAGAACCGCAGATCAGTGCCTTCACCTCGGGCATGGAGTCATATATTGCTTAGCCAATTCAAATTCTATGGCATTTGCACACTGAATTCACTCAAGTATCTATAATGATAGGATGCTTGTGCTTTGATAGAAAACTGCTGAGAATCATAGATCAATAGCCTTACTTGGGTATGGAGTCCAAAATTCTGAAAACCCTGAATTTGAAAGACTAAAACCTCACATTCTTGAAATCTGAAACCTCTGCAAACTGGTTTCCAACTGGGACAGACACACTTATTTATCAGCTAAAATTAAACTAAAGAACTGCAACTGGAAACCAATACTCAACACCTGAGCTTATTTATGTACAAGTTCCTACCTATGTACATGACTGATCTTAATCAGGTGAAGTCAATCTTCCAATGGTACCAGGTTAGCATTTGAGTGCTTGATCTAAAACCATTCTGCTAGTGAATTTTGAAAATATAATTCATCCTGAACGGAAAATAAAATATGCATAAGGGAAGCTCACAACAAAAATTAGGAATATGTCCACAAAATGGTATGTTTAGGCTACTAATAAATTTCTCCATGTAATCTGCCATAGGATGTTCAAAAGTATAAGAAAAAATATGGTCCTCATCAACTCCAAAAAAGAAAGTCTCTATGTATGAAGGTTCTTGCTCGAATAAACCTTCTATTGGGATAATATGCTCAATAGAACAATCAGCAACATCTTTAAGAAAATTATTTATGTAACTTTTATGTCTCCACTTTTCATCTCTGAGCTTTGATTGAAAATAATATGTAATTATGACCTCAGGAAGAAAAAGAAAACTTTTCACATCACTATATGACATATGGCCAACTTCAAATAGATTGTTTACCTCTGATCCATGGGCATCATCATGTTCTTCAATGCAATGATAAACAATCTCTTTATCAACTTTATTTTTACATAAGATAGCCTCTTCTTCTATGATAAATGGCTCAACATATTATTTTCCAACATTTCCCACTTGCTGGTTTTCTTCTCTATACCCGACACCCAACTGATGAACTTGAAGACCTTCATCCTGTGAAAGGAAACCATCACCTATTCTTTCTTTGGAACAGGCTCCATCAAAGAAGCACATCCACACCCCTTTTGTTTGCAGATCTGTATTTACACAAGCTGAAGTAAGCTGCCTCTTGTTATCTTCAACCAATTCTGCACTGTCATGTAGCATGAAGCAAGAAAAGTCATCTTTTTCCTGGCTCTATACAGGTGAATTACTTTCTTCGTTATTTGTGATTGTTCGAATAAATCTTGTTTCTCTATACAACCTCCTTTCTTCCCCACCAAAAATTGGCATGACAGCATAGGAAAAATCTAGTTTCAAAACACCACCCAATTTAGCCCCCCATGACCTAGAAAGTAACATTCCAAACCTAGCAGGGATATCTGCTACCACTACATCCATTGCCAAAATTTTGGCTGGAATCTGGGCTAATGACACCACCACATATTTAATGCCCCCCAGACACTTGACTTTATGTGAGTCAAAAGAATACAAGTCTCTGTAAGGTTTAGTAACTTGTAGGTTTAGTTGTTTCATCACTGATAATGGCATAAGGTTATGTGAGGCTCCTGAATCAAACATACAATTGTGCAAGAGTAAATCATGAACCAATAAAGAAATGTAGAAAGGAGGTGTTGAAGAATCTACCTCCTCCACATGTGAACCAAAAAGCACTACTGGTTTATCTTCTTGCAAATTCACAATGTCATTTATATTCACCTTCTGAGATAGATTGATAAACTCTGAAATTTCTCTTTGATAAGCTATTGTTTTAACCAACTCTGTGAGGGGTAACTAAATTTTAGTCTTTTCTAATTCTTTAGTGAAAATAAACACATGACAGTGTTTAGTATTTCTTTCATTCTCATCTTCACTTTTCTTCATGACTGAAATCTCTTGTGGAATGGAAACAAGTTTCTCTAAAGGAATTTTTTCACTTTTGTCTTGAGAGGACTCACCTTGAAGCATTTGAGTCTTGCTACTTGTATTCTGATACTGCTTTTCTTTATTCAATTGTTTTGCAGGTTGTCTTCTATACTGAGGATTAAAATTTCTATTTTGTTGTACTTGTCTTCTATACTGAGGATTAAAATTTCTATTTTGTTGTACTTGTCTCTGAATTCGTACTCTCTAATTCCAATTTAATCAATTTATTAGAAAAATTCCTAATTACATTATTCATATCCTCTAATGTTTGATCTTGAGAGGATTTTACTCTAGCCTTTCCCTTATCTTGGATAGGCTATGTATCTGGTGTTTTACCTGCAGCCACCAGATTTGTTTCTATCTCTAATGCATCTGTTTGGATCTGATCAAGGGTTGGGGATCTCCTCTCCCTCAATGTGTGAATGCAAAATTTGACTCAAAAACCCTTGCAAAAGTTATTTTTGCACCAGCAAGAAGGGGCTTAATCTCCACTGGAAGACTATTGTACAATTTATTGAACCTTCTGATGAATTCAACAACACCTTTCATCATATTTCTTCTTGATAGCATTAAACTTTGTGAGTGAATACCCATTGTCTCTTTTTTCTCATATCTTCCTCTTTTTGCAACATTCTTTATGTTTAACAAATTCAATTCCAGTAGTGCCATATTTTCCATCGTGCTTGAGAAGCTTTTTTTAATTTATTTTTCGCGGCCAGCTTTCAATTAAATATTAAGAGGACAGTGAATTCGTTTTTTTTTTTCCCACCGTACTTGATTATATCAGTTTTTAAGGGGACACTTTCACAGGTACTACAGCACTCAAATGTTGACGGAAAAGAGTGATGTTTATAGTTTCGGAGTGGTTTTGCCGGAAATCATATCAGGTAGACCGCCCATAGATCCAAAACTAGCTGAAAAGGAAGTAAACATCATTCACTGGGTAAGGATTCGTATCATCAATCACCAAAATTTAACGGCTTCGACAAGAGAATGTTTTGTAGTGGCTGTTCGGGTAAACACTAACAATAATTATTGGCATATTTACAGGCAACACCGTATCTATTAGAAATAGATGAAAATGGTGGCACAGTAACGGAAATCATAGACAAGAGGCTGGGCGACAGTTACGACATGAAATCCATGACTTGTGTTGCCAAAGTAGCGATGAGATGTGTTCAGGCGGGACGCTCTTGTAGACCGAGCATGAGTGAGGTAGTGGCAGAGCTGAGAGGGGCCATGAAACATGAGGATTTGTTGGCAGGCGGGGTGGATTCGAGTGAACTTGAAGAAATGGAGTGGACTCATGACAGCTGCAACATTTCCCAAATGCGAAGACAACTTCTCAAGTCGTTAGATGAAGAACAATTGGAATCTGGCGTCGGAGTAAAACCTACAAATGTCTCAATGACATAATTTTACATTTTGGCCACTTTTTCCGTGCTTTGGGTGATCTTAAAAACAACTCTGAAGCCCGGTAAAGGAAACGCCGAGATGAACTGGAATTGTCAGGTTGATTTCTGTATATTAGGATAGAATATGAATTTGAATGCGGTTGTTAACAACTTGATTGATGAGTTCAAATTATGTAAACAGATCATGGCTTTAACGTTATGTTATTAGCCTACACACATGTTAGTAAAATATAATATTATTTTAACATATATATAAATATAAATCTCAATTATAAAGATTTATTTTTATTTTATCAAGAAATTTTAATGCGTAAATAAGTGTTTTCCAAAAAGAATTTTATCACAGGAATTTCAATGCGTAAATAAGTGGTTTTCAATAAGAAAATATCATGATTTATTAATATTATATAAGCTATGACTTATTAACATTATATAAGCTATTTTATATGATACAACATTTTTTTAAATTTATCAATTTAATTAAAAATTAGAAGAAGTATAATATTTTTGAGAGAAATTTCAATTTTTAGTTTATGATAGTGGAGATATTAACTTTTTTTTGTCTTTTAATTATTATTTAATATTCATTATTTTATAATAAAATTATGAGTTAATTGGATTTAGATCCTTTATTAGTGTAGTGTGTAGTTGAGATAGTCTTTTTAACTAAATAAATTGTGTAGCCCATAAAGTTTATTTATTTTAAGCAAATCTTAATGTATTTATATCTAATGTTATTCATTAAATAAAATATATAATATAATTTTAAAGTTTAATAATTTTAAATGAGATTACTATTAAAAATATTTTGGAAATTTTTTTAAGGCTAAATCTCTATTATTTCATTGATAATTAAATTAAATGTTTTAAAATCATATTCCAAAATAAACAAATGTATTGATATATAAATAAATTATTTTCACTGAATGTATACATTAAACCATTTTTTATATTTATAAATATAGAAAATCACTCTTAAATTTACAATAATTATCTTATTTACCCATTATGCATTCCTAATACATATTAAGTATATATTATTTTGAATAATGGATCAAATAATGTAATATGAAATGTTGTTTTAGAGATAATTTTAATAATTTTGAAAAAAATGGTTTATTGGACCTAAAGAAACAAATTATTTAGTTTGATTTAAATTTTATTCCTATGCTCAAAAAGCTTGCAGAGAAGCCTTCCGAATTCACTATAATTTTGACATTGTAAAAGGCTAGGAAGGTTAGTATTGCAATAGAGATTTTGAAACTGAGATCTAATGTGATTGTACGTGGGGCACTCTAACAGGAAGTGATTTTCATCCTCGATGTTCGTATTCTCACAGAGATGGCAAAATCTTTCCATCCATGGTGTTTTGGGCACTGCCCAATGACCCGTTTCACTATGGAGCTCATGAGAGTTCGTTCTAATATTGGCTATATTAATTTTCTTCTTTGAGCCAGTTAAAACAGAGAGATACTTTTGATCTTCTAGGGTGGGGTTGAGGACCTCCTTATAATATATTAATTTTCTTTTCGCTACTAAATCTTTCTCACACTACATTTTTTTTCTTTGAACTTAGAAGTAACAATATTTTTAATATTATTAATGTTTTGCAATGCAACATTCTCATAGATCTCCCAATGGTTTAACCAGGCAGTGGTGTCTTTATACCAGCCTGGCTTGAGCTTTAAGTGGCTTTGATTGGTATAATAAAAAAATTAATATAATAATTTTTTCATAAAAATATTATAAAATAAAATATTTTGATTTTAAAATGAATTCATAATTTATATAAATTTTATATAAAAAATAAGTTAATTTTTTTATATATTTTTTTATTTATTAAAATTAAATTAAAAAACCACAGTTTTGAATTATTAGATTTTACAATTTTTTAAAATATAATTTTTTTAATTTAAAAAATTCAATCTATTACAATAATTTATTTTTGTTAAAATTATATAAAATATTATTTGTATTGAAGTTCTATAAAATATTTCATAAGACATAAATGACTTTATGATATTATTTCAGGATTTATTGAAATTTAAAACTAAATCTTTACATATAATAGGTGGATGTTTGTTTAGTAATATATTATTTCTGATATGATACCAATGATAAGTGTATAATATAAAATTTTGTGACAACAAATTTTTGGTGGCAATTATATATATAGATATGCAATTATTGAAGTCCTTAGGTTCTTAGGTTTTTCAGTGATACGAATAAAATGACTACAATGAATTGTATTACTACTTCAAGTATGTTAGCATCCAATTTCATCAAATTTTACATGCGTTTGAATTAATTCAAAGTTATCAAAAATTCAAAATCTGTTTATTTGATCAATTTTATTACCAATGTAATGGCATGTTAAAGAAATTTTCTAAAAGCTATTAAATAAGTCCAATAAAATAATTATTAATTAATTTTGAAATTATGGATATGAATACCACACCAATTTTGGAGAATAAATCAGAAAATTTCCAAAAATTATTAGATAAGTTTAATAAAATAATTATTAATTAATTTTGAAATTATGAATACGAATACACACCAATTTTGGAGAATAAATCAGATTGTGAATTTTTTCAATCTAATGACATATTTAAAAAAATCTAAAAATTATTAAATATATTTAATAAAATAATTATTAATTAATTTCGAAATTTTTAAATCAATAATTTTATCTCTTTTATATACCTATTATTATTAATTAATTAATTAATAATAACAGAGAAAGTTTAGTGAAATAATTAGCATGAAATTTTTGATATGTTAATCAAAAAAATTTGGGAAACAAAGGCAAATATCAAAACTCCCCCTTTGAAGCCACTTCCAATAATCAAATTTTAAAAGTTTAATTAGTTTATTGATATAATCTTTATACCTCAGAATACAACTTTAGTTGATGGCAGGTGGCTTTTCTGGGCGAATGGAGTGAACGGGGAAAGAGTTTCGATTAATTATTTTATTTATATAATCTTTATACCTTAGAATACAACTTTAGTTGATGGCAGGTGTCTTGTTTGGGCGAATGGAGTGAATGGGGAAAGAGTTTTGATAGGCAGTTTTCTTGTTTGGGCGAATGGGGTGAACGAGGAAAGCGTTTCAATATGCTTGCCTCGAATAATTTCTCTTGTACAAGACCAAGCCGAGATCATACTACAATTAAATGACATTACGCAGATGACAGACCCTTGCAGTCCATGCACGAGTCAAATCCATAATTTTAAATTTTTGGTTCTCACGTGGATTTTCTTTTCGGTATCCGGAGACTGTAACCTTGTTTATAGAGTAACGTAATTATTTTTCCTTTGAATCCAACCCTGAACGTTGATTACATGTGGCGAATCATAAAAAAAATGATTTTATTTTTTATTTTTTAAGAATTAGATTAATATATCAAGTACATTTCCATTAAATCATGGTACAATCTATAAATAAGTGGTATTTTAAAACATTTTTATATTTTTTAATATTTATAGGTTGTGAAAGACTAGGGGCAGCAACACTTCCATCTTTATAGTTGTGAGTGGGATGCTTCCTGGTTGCCATAATTTTGCTTTCCATTTTTCTTGCTAACCTGAATGCCTTCTCTAATGAATTAGATTCCCAAAGGCAAACTTCATGTTGGATATTATCCTTTAAAGTCCCTATGAACACATCAATCCTATGCTCTTTTGGAATATTTTTACCCTTATGTTCAATTTTTGGAACTCCTCAATATGCTCCAGTATTGAACCCTTTTGTTTGAGACTTATCAATTGGTTAAAAAAAGTGTTGCTTTTTGTATCCTCATAATGTGCTGACAATTTTCCATAAAAATTGCCCAAGTGATAATTTGTTTAAGAGAGCAAAGCCATTGATACCATACAAACTGATATGGTTCCAAATATAAAGTTGCAATATGTACCTTTTGTGTGTTTTGCACATTATTGAGATCGAAAAATTGATCCATCTGTAATATCCATGTTGCGGGATCCTTGCCATCAAACTTCATCATATCGATTTTTGGAATATGTTGGGTCTTCGATCCAACATTAGAGTCTATGAAATCATGATTAACATTTCTTTTTTTCGCATCATGAGTTTCCTTTACTACCCTTTCACCAGTAGTAAGTAAACTTGTAGAAAATTTGTCAAATCTGTCTTCAAATCTGCCATGTTTGTCTTCAAATCTACCATGTCTATCTTCAAAGCTGTCTTCAAATCTATCTTCAAATTGTCCATCTTAGCTTCCACGCCATTCATCTTAGCTTCCACGCCCTTTATCTTAGATTCCATGCCATTTATCTTAGCTTTTGTTAGCTTTTGTGAGAGTTACATTTGTTGCACTTGGTCTTGTAATTTTGATATATCATGTAGCATTTCTTTCTCTTCTTCATGAGTCATGCTAGAGCTTTCAGGTTTCTTACTAGGTGTTTGCATTTTCTTTCCTCGGGGCATCAGTTACTGATAATAATGCTCTACTATGCCCTTTGAATTCCTTCAAAATGATTTTTCAAACCAAGCTTAAGCAAAAATTTTGAAAAATCTACACACCTTTTTTCACTTTGTAGGAGCTCGATATTACCTCTAATGTATCTCTGTAATTTCAGATCATCCAGTTCTGAAATTGGGACCTATATTAGCCCTTTGTGTCCTCTTTCCAATGCCACCAGTCTGATCCAAATTGGATTCTCCAAGGAAGAGTTATGAAAAATCTCCCACAGTGACCTGATTATAAACTAGTTCAGTAGAGCGAAATTGTATGACATGCCACGTGTCCTTGTTTCGACCTTTGGCTTTGAAAATATATATAAGAAACTACAGTCCATCCTCTTTTTGTACCTTCTTATGAAATTTCAATCCGATGCTCAGAGAGAAAGTTGTGATGATTTTCCCCAGGTCGCCTGTTTGGAATGTAATTCAGGAGTCTGCAAAAATACCAATTTCCTTACATCATATCTCCGCAAATATAGCGCGAAAATCTCTGAAATTCATACTTTAGGATCAGTGTGTCTCAAATGGTTTTTTTTTTCGTTTCTGAAACATCGCAGAAAAAAAGTTGTAGCGAAAATGCCACGATGACCTATTTGGAGTAGCGAAACCCTAGAATCCAAAGCTCTAATACCAAATGTTATGAAACCAGCTCACAAAAAGATAGAGAAGATAGATCAACGCCTTAAAATTTAGCCTCTTCGAGGGGGCAACCTCCTTTATATTACACAAATGAATGATTCTTTGATGATTCAAATGACAAAACCTCCTTTCTATATATAGGAGTCTAAGGAGTCACAATATAAAGTAGCTCACCTAACAATAATAATATAAAGGAACAAAAATAACAATAGAGGGATCCTATGGGGCACAGTAATAACAATATGGGGACAACAGGGGTACAACAATATTAATAAGGGATACAACTACAATAGTTATGGGGTAATCACTAGTATTATAGGGACCTAACAAGTTATGACAAAGTGTCGCGCCAATGAGGTACCGATGCCGGTGGTCGCACTGGCTGAGTAGTGTGCGGAGGGGGTCCAGTTCAACTAGTCTGAATTCCTTTGCAAGGAATTTTTGAAAAATTGTCACGAAGCCCAGGAGCAGGGCAAAACCTTCCATTATGCGTGGTTGTTGTTATCCATAATGCTCGTAGTGAGGGAACTGCTGGAGGACAGTAAATTCCCCAGCATTGACAGAGAATTACTGGATGTCGCGAAGTACACTTTGCTCTGGGTCACAAAGGATGCGAAATAGCTACGCGACACCAAAGTATTCTGGGTGTTCACAGAGATGAGCATCCAGATGTGGATCAATCGGAGGTCGCACCTGTCGCCCACAATGTACAATATTCTGCAGAGTTTTGCAAAATTCAAAGCCGACATCCATAATATATACATTAGGGCGCACAAGGACACAACGAAGCAGTGGACAAAGCTACCTTTTGTAGCCACTGACGATGCTATTTTTACTGTCTTGGAGACATGGCCTCTAGAATGATGTGCCCCAGATCTTGCAAAACTTGAGAAGGTGAAAACGCGGAGAAGAAGGATGATGCCAAGCTGCGCATCACCCAATTGGCCAAGAAAAGGTGGAAGGAAATAGTAGCAACTGAGGTAAGGGCAGCGCGCGAACCAGCATAGAAAGCTGTCGAGCAGAAGAAGGCCGCAGAAGCAGCAGCAGTAGCACAGTCGGTAGAGGCAGCAACCGCGAAGGAGGACGAGGTCCAAGCAACATCCTCGCAGGGGCAGGAGGTAGACGAAGTAGAAACAACCGAAGGGAGTGCGGACCCAGGTACTGCATCCACACAGTTAAAGTGCCCACACACGACAGAAAGAGCAGGACCGAGGAAGAAGGTCAAGGCCTCGAAGTTGGCCATTGACTCGATCACCTTAACCGAAGGTGATCTCCATGACATCAGCCAGACGGCTCGCGATGTCACAAATGAGGTGCTTCAGGATTTTATGTAGGAGCACCAGACTGTATTGGGGGCCCTTAGGGCGTAGCTGCAGGAGTTACAGGTGCGTCCCCCTTAGGTGGGTACCCTTTCCACCTACCTCGCAGCAGGATCCTCGGTCGCAGAGCAGATGATGCTGCACACACGGATGGAAAACACAATAGTGTTGTCGAAAGGGGCCCTAGTAGCAGCGAATGAGACCGATAGATTTTCGGTCAACATGATGAAATGCCTTGTCCTTAAAATGGTTGCCCTTCCATGTGAGACACTGTATCTACTACAGGATGGGATAACGACAGAGTTGCATGCTAAGGAGAGCTGCGCGATCCAAGTTCACAGCGAGAAAAATATAAACATGAAACAACTCAGCTTATAGCACGACTAATTGGTGTCGCAGAATCAACAGTTGGTGTAGGTGGTAGACGATGCTTGTTGACATGTCTTAGAGCTAGCCATCCCAACGAATCTACTAGTAGAGGTGCGGATCCACAGGTTGGCAGCCAGAGTCCGTGAGGCTAGATAAGAAGCGACTAAGGTTCAGCTGGAGCTGAATCTTCAGATTGTTGAGTTGCGGTTAAAGTTGCATCCTTCCACTCCCTCGAAGGTCCGAGAATAGCACACTAGCACTATCATAGCGGGATTGGAAGAAATTGGAGGTGTAGTGCAAGATTGTACCACTTTGTTGGAGCAAGCACTTGAGGTCCTCACAACTCTGCAGGAGGACCCCAACATCCAGCGCCTGGAGACAGAGGTGCGAGAACTCCAACAGCAATATGACAGTGTCCGAGGAACTACGCAAACAATATTCCTCACTCAACAGCTTGCGAGGATGTAGCAAGCTAAGGCACTGAAGGAGCAGGTGGATGCGGCGTGACATAAGGAGGCAGTTCTCAAAGCGCACATCCAACCATGGATCGACGAGGCTTTCACTATCACGACAAACATCGAAGGAAAGCTCACGCACATACAGGGGATGCACACGTTAATGCAGAGAAGCACCCCAGACACGGAGGTCTTAGAATAGAGGATGCAACAAATTCAGCAAGCAGCAGCTCAGTGCGCTGCCGACATCAGCACAGTTCGAGGACAGTTGGAGGAACTCTGTGCCAAGATCGCTGCACCGACAGAGTGACTCGAGGGCGAGTCATGATGTTTGTGTTGGGGGCCTGTTGGGCATGGAATCCCCCTGAGGCATGTTTTTGGGCTCAAAGCCCAAGTTTTGACCTAATATCATTGTAAAGTCTTTGCAAATTGTGGGCGCAAAGCGCAAAATCTATGATAGAGTCACAGGGTTGTCCACCCTAGTCGTGTAATGTAATGTCGGCCTACCCATGGTCCGCAGACCATGGGATTGTATAAATAGAGTGAGGCTCTAAGTGTAAAAGATAACCAACGAAAGAAGTCTAAGTGATTGAGTTGCAACTGTAAGGTGTGTCTTTGGGTCGTAGAGTAGGAGAAGGCTCTGTAGCTGAGTGCACAGAGGCCTAGTTGTCCACAGCTGAGTGCGCGGACCCCTACAACTCAGTGCGCAGGGTGGAGTTGAGTCTATAACTGAAGAAGATAATAATAAAGAGAAGTTTTATCTTAATTCTATGTATCTATTCTTGGGTTATTACCTGTTTGATATAAATTGCAATTATACTATTTATTTAATGGGCGCACCTGAATGAATGATTTATATTGCTAAGTATAACTTAACGCATACAGGTAGGCTAAGGTAATCAACTAACAGTAGAATAATAGTAAGGATTTGGGTAATAACAATGTTTGGCCCAGAGTAGGGTTGTGTGAAGGCAGCAATTCAGGTTGCAAGGTACGGGTAAGTACATGTAGCGACGTGTGCGCAAGGTCAAAACGCGGACCACTTGAACTCATCAAACATCTCCAAGGTGCGGAAACCTCGTTCTAGCACCCTCCCATACTACTTCGGGTGAGACCTCAGTCCACGCCCCGCGAACTGTTGCCGAAAGGGCTAGTAGCACTGGGATTTGTTTGGCTAAATCACCTTTGAACTTGGGTCAAGCCCCAACAAGCCAACAAAGTTTTGAATTAAGAAGACCATGCTTGTTACTCCACAACAAAATGGTATTGCAAAAAGGATGAACCACACTATTATGGAGAAGGTGAGGAGTATGTTGTTAAATTATGGACTGGAAAAACATTTTTGGGCAGAAGCAGTAAGGAAAACTTGTTACCTCATCAATCGCTCACCTTCTACCATTCTCGATGGTGGGTTTCCTGAAGAAGTTTGGACCAGTAAAAAGGTAAGTTATTGTCACCTAATTTTTTTTAGTTGTGAATAATTTATGCATATTCCCAAAGAGAATAGAAGAAAATTAGATGATAAATCATGGAAATATATTTTTCTAGGATATGCGAATGGTGATTTTGGTTACTGTCTATGAGATCCAATTAATCACAAAAATGTTAGAAGGAGGGATGTAATATTTAATGAATATGAGATGTATAAAAGGTCTGCAGGTGAAACAAAGGTTAAGAGAATTGTTGACAGGTTTTTAGAACAACAAGAAAATATCCCACCATTGGAAGACTCTAAGCAACAAACTCAAAAATAAGATGGACAATGAGAAGAAGGAAACTTGTTGCAACCATGAGAAGAGGTGGAAAACACACCACCATAGTTGGTTCACAGATCTACTAGGCCTCAAAAGAAATCACAAAGGTATCCACCCTCATATTATATTTTGTTAATTGATGAAGGTGAACCTAATTGTTTTCAGGAATCTTGTGAAGTGGAAAGTAACGAAAAGTGGAAGAAATGGACTCTTTGTTGATAAATAAAACTTACGAGCTAGTGAACTTCCAAAAGGAAGAAATTCCCGATAAAACAAATGGGTATACAAGATTAAACATGAGGGTGAGGAGAAGAAGGAAAGATACAAAGCAAGGTTGGTGGTGAAGGGATTTGCACAAAAATAAGGTATTAAATTTACATAAATATTTTCACCTATTGTTAAAATGTCATCCATAAGAGTTATTTTTGGTCTTGTTGTTGCTTTAGACTTGGAATGTGAACAATTAGATGTGAAGACAACTTTTCTTCATGGATAATTGAAGGAAGAAATTTATATGGAACAACCAGAAGGATTCAAGGTAAAAGGTAAAGAAGATCTTGTCTGCAGATTGAAAAAGAGCCTTTATGGGCTGAAACAAGCACCTCACCAATGGTATAAGAAATTTGATTAATTTATGCTGGAACATGGCTTCAAAAGACTAGAGGTTGATCATTATGTCTACATCAAGAGTTATGACAAAGAAAGGTATATTATACTACGTTTGTATGTGGATGATATGCTAGTTGTTGGACATGATAAGAACATGATTAATAAGTTGAAGAATGAATTGAGCAATAAATTTGCAATGAAGGATCTAGGTCTAGCACAACAAATATTGGGCATGAGGATTATAAGTGATAGAAAGAATAGAAAGTTGTGGTTGCCACAAGAAAAATATATTGAAAAGGTGTTATATAGGTTCAATATGAAGGATGCCAAAGCAATTGGTAGAATCACACTTCAAACCTAGTGTTTATTTGTGCCCTCATGATGACAAGAAGGAGGAAATGAGTAAAACCCCCTATGCTTCAACCGTTGGTAGCCTATATACGCCATGATATGTACTCGCCTAGATATTTCATATTTAGTGGGAGTAGTGAGCAAGTTCCATGCAAATCCAAAAAAACAACATTAGCAAGCAGTAAAGTAGATTCCGAGGTATCTCAAGGGTACTAGTAATTATTGTTTATGTTTTGGTAATAACAATGGTGTTCTTGAAGGTACATAAATGAAAACATGGCTGGAGATGTGGATACTAGAAATTCCACCACTGGTTATTTATGTACTTTTGCAGATGCAGAAGTATCCTAGATGTCCATATTGTAGTAGTGGCCCTCTCCACAATAGAGGCAGAATACATCGCTGCTACATAAGCTTGCAAAGAGATGTTGTGGATGCAATGATTTTTAGGAGAGTTGATAATATAACAAGATAAATGTTTGATGCACTATGATAGTCAGAGTGTTATTCATTTAGCAAAATAACAAGCATATATTCTAAGACAAAGCACATTGATGTTCGATGTCATTGGATCTGTGAAGTGTTAAATGATGGGATACTACAATTTGAGAAATACACACTACATAAAATCCAGCTGATATGTTAACGAAGACTTTGCCAAGAGATAAATAAGAACTTTGTAGAACCTTGGCTGGAGCAATGCAAACATGATAAAAATGCATCTTGAGAAAGACATGAGACCAAATCAAGCCAAAGTTGTTAGTGCCCATGGTATTCATAACCTGTGGTATTGGGCCCATGATATTATAATGAAATATTTGTATTTTTAGGGGTGTGAGTAAAAAGGAAATGTGTGGATGAGAAATAATGAAGCTAGTGAAATGTATAAAGATTTTCATTCTGATAATAACCAACATAGATCCATTTTAAGTATGGATCTATCATGAGACCAGAGGGATGCATAAAAAATTTTAGAGTGCAAAATACAATGTGTTATTCTTCATTGTTTAAATTTTCTTTTTGAATTTCAAATAAAAAATTTAATCATAAAGAACTTATTTTTTTTCTATATATAGATGTATATTCAGTTGATATTGATATAAATTAGTTAACGTAGATATTCAAATAGTTTATTTGAATCTCTAGCTTAAATATTTTTGAAAAGTATAATATTTACACATCTAATTCATTTTTTAATTATAGCCAATATTATTTTTCTATTTACAACATAGTTTTTATTTTTCATTTTTATTTTAAAGGGGCACAGACGGATGGACAAGCTTACACATCCCTTCATACTAGGCTGTAGAATGAACCTTTCTGCTAAAAAATCTACTAAACTCTTTCTCTGTGGTTTTCTAAACCCTTTCCCTATGATTTTTCCCCAAAATAAGCTTTTCCACATAAATTGGATACACTACTTATTTAATATACAATAAAAAAACACACACACACACACACACACACAGATATATATATATATATATATATATATATATATATATATATATATATATATATATAGATATATATATATATATATATAGATATATATATATATATATATAAAGTTTTATTATTTAACCAGCCAGTAATAGTTTAAGTTATTAGGCTTATGTTTTCAACTTTTTAATTATAATGAAGAAATATAACGAGTAAAACGGTTTATTCTTTTTTTTTCAAATATTTTATACTTATAAATATGATTTATAAATATAAACGTGATACATAATAACTTATACATAAGTAAAAGCAGTTTATTTATATTCTAATAATAGTATCTACTAGCACAACCACATTTACTAATGTGGTTGATATATGCCGATAGGCGTATATAAATTACACTTACAACCACATTAGTAAATGTTGTTGATATACACTGATAGGCATATATCAACCACATTAATAATTATTAGGTATATAATGTACATGTGGCTATTAAAAATTAAATATTTGTAATTGTTAATAATGATATAAATAATAATATGGTTATTATATTAATATTATACTATATATTAATATAATACTATGTTTTTATATAATATTATATTAATAGTTATATTTCAAACTATAACATAATTTACATAATATTCTAAACCAAGGGATTAA
Organism: Pinus tabuliformis; assembly: GCA_031772625.1. Classification (NCBI taxonomy): domain Eukaryota; kingdom Viridiplantae; phylum Streptophyta; class Pinopsida; order Pinales; family Pinaceae; genus Pinus; species Pinus tabuliformis. The sequence goes on along the minus strand of CM062810.1, from coordinate 658,838,074 downwards.
TAAACCCAAGGAATTTGTATTATAAACTCAATGGATTATAAACCCAAGAGATTTAAATTAGACCCTAGGATTACTATTATAAATCTATTTAATAATTTTATACCCTAGGAATATGAACCATTAGATTAATAAACCAAATGGATTGATATAATAAATGCAAGGGGCCGATAAAGCAAGGGATTATAAACCCTAAAATAAACCATAAAGGATTAATACTATAAACACAAAGGATTATAAACTTAAGGGATTAATATTAAACCCTAAGATTAATATTATAAACCATAGGCTTAATATTAAACCCTAATATTAATATCATAAACCCAAGGGATTAATAAACTGATTGAATTAGCCCACGCAGCTTTGGATTGACGGTGAATAGGTGCACTATTAAGGCACTCCCTGCGATAGGTCACTGGTTCAAATCCCCCGTGGGTGCTTACCTACCCAAAAAAGATAAACTCATTGGATTAATATTTAAAACTTGAGGGATTATAAACCAAAGGGAATAACATTAGACCCTAGGATTAACATTAAATCCTAGGAATATAAACCGTATAATTAATATTATAAACCTTAGGATTAATATTATAAACCTAAGGGAATAACATTAGACCCTATGATTAACATTAAACCCTAGGAATATAAACCATATGATTAATATTATAAACCTTTTATAAACCCTATGATTAAAATTATAAACCCAAGGGATTAATACTAAAAAGCCAAGGGATTATAAACCCAAGGGAATAATATTAAACCCAAGGGATATAGACCTGAAGATAAATATTATAAACCCTAAAATAAACATTAAACCCGAATATTCATATCATGAACCTTACGATTAATGTTATAAACTCAATGGATTAATAAACTGAAGGGAATAACATTAAACCCTAGGATGAATATTAAACCATAGGAATACAAACCCTAAAATTAATAAACCCAAGGGATTAATATTGTAAACCCTAGGCTTAATATTATACTAGGTTAGAGAAAAATATTATTTATGATTGTATTAGGGCTTAATATTAAAAACCCAAGGGATTATAAACCCAAGGGAATAAAATTAAACCCTAGGATGAATATTAAACCCTAGGACTATAAACCTTAAAATTAATAAACCCAAGGGATTAATATTGTAAAACATAGGCTTAATATTAAACCCTAGGAATATAAACACTATAATTAATATTATGAACCTAAGGAATTTATATTACAAACCCGATAGATTGTAAACCCAAGGGATTTATATTAAACCCTATGATTGATATTATAAACCTTTGTTTAGAAAATCTTCGGCAAAATCACATAACCAATCTTTTGTCGACGTGTTTCGAACCAACCAGTGTGGTTCATCGTCAGGACAAGTTGAAGAACCAATCTGGTTATGTGATTTTGCCGAAGATTTTCTAAACAATGTTATGGATCACAGAAGTCTAAAAATCCATTATAAACCTTATCGATAATATTCTGCCTAAGGATATGAACTCTTACGTTAATAAACCCAAGGGCTTGATATTATAAACCAAAGGCACTAATAAAATGAAGGGATTAATTCTAAAAACCCAAAAACGAAAGGATTAATATTATAAACCCAAGGTATATAAATCTTAAGATAAATATTATAAATCGTAAAACAAACATTGTTGACCATGATTGGTTTTCATATTGAGACAATATTTATCATAATGTGACGTTGGACCATGGTTGATAAACCCAAGGGATTTATATTAAACAGTAGGATTGATATTACAAACATTATCAATAATATTGTGCCCTAATAATATGAACCCTTACATTAATAAACCCAATGGATTGATATTATAAACCCAAGGCACTAATAAAATTAAGGGATTAATTCTAAAAACCCAAAAAACCAAAGGATTAATATTATAAACCCAAGGTATATAAACCCTAAGATAAATATTATAAATCATAAAACAAACATTGTTGAATGTGGTTGATTTTCATATTGAGACAATATTTGTCACAATGTGACATTGGACCATGGTTGACCATGATTGATTTCCATATTGAGAGAATATTTTTCATAATGTGACATTGGACCATGGTTCACCATGGATGATTTTCATATTGACAATATTTGTCACAATGCGACGTTGGACCATGGTCGACCATGGTTGACCATGGATGACCATGGTTGTGACAATGTGATGTTGGATAAATATTATAAGCCATAAAATAAATACGGTTGACCATCATTGACCATAGTTGATTTTCATATTGATAGAATATTATAAACCCAAGAGATTTAAATTAAACCCTAGGATTAATATTATAAACCTTGTGAATAATATTATACCCTAGGAATATGAACCCTTAAATTAATAAACATAAGGGATTGATATCATAAACGCAAGGGACTAATAAACCCAAGGGATTATAAACCCATAGGAATAATATTAAACACAAGGAATTAATATTATAAACTGAAGCGATATAAACCCTAAAATAAACATTAAACCCTACGATTAATATTACAAACCTTAACATTAACATTATAAACTTATGCGAATAAAAAATCAAGCAACAATATTAAAAACCCAAGGGAATAAAATTAAACCTTAGGATTAATATTAAATTGTAGGAACATAAACCCTAAAATTAATAAACCCAAAGGATTAATACTATAAACCCAAGTAATTATAAACTCAAGGGATTCACATTAAACCCTATGATTAATATTATAAGCCATAGGATTAATATTAAACATTAAACCCGAATATTCATATCATGAACCTTATGATTAATGTTATAAACTCAATGGATTAATAAACCGAAGGGAATAACATTAAACCCTAGGATGAATATTAAACCATAGGAATACAAACCCTAAAATTAATAAACCCAAGGGATTAATATTGTAAACCCTAGGCTTAATATTATATTAGGTTAGAGAAAAATATTATTTATGATTGTATTAGGTCTTAATATTAAACACCCAAGGGATTATAAACCCAGGGGATTAATATTGTAAAACATAGGCTTAGTATTAAACCCTAGGAATATAAACACTATAATTAATATTATGAACCCAAGGAATTTATATTACAAACCCAATAGATTGTAAACCCAAGGGATTTATATTAAACCCTAGGATTGATATTATAAACCTTATCAATAATATTATGCCCTAAGAATATGAACCCTTACATTAATAAACCCAAGGGATTGATATTATAAACCCAAGGCACTAATAAAATCAAGGGATTAATTCTAAAAACCCAAAAACCCAAAGGATTAATATTATAAACCCAAGGTATATAAACCCTAAGATAAATATTATAAATCGTAAAACAAACATTTTTTACCGTGGTTGATTTTCATATTGAGGCAATATTTGTCACAATGTGACGTAGGAACATGGTTGATAAACACAAGGGATTTATATTAAACACTATGATTGATATTATAAACCTTATTAATAATATTACGGCCTAAGAATACGAACCCTTATATTAATAAACCCAAGGGATTGATATTATAAACCCAAGGCACTAATAAAATCAAGGGATTAATTCAAAAACCCAAAAAACCAAAGGATTAATATTATAAACACAAGGTATATAAACCCTAAGATAAATATTATAAATCGTAAAACAAACACTGTTGACCATGGTTGATTTTCATATTGAGACAAAATTTGTCACAATGTGACGTTGGACCATGGTTGACCATGATTTATTTCCATATTGAGAGAATATTTTTCATGATGTGACATTGGACCATGGTTCACGATGGATGATTTTCATATTTACAATATTTGTCACAATGCGATGTTCTACCATGGTCGACCATGGATGACCATGGTTGTGACAATGTGACGTTGGATAAATATTATAGGTCGTAAAATAAATACGGTTGACCATCATTGACTATAGTTGATTTTCATATTGATAGAATATTATAAACCCAAGAGATTTAAATTAAACCCTAGGATTAATATTATAAACCTTGTGAATAATATTATACCCTAGGAATATGAACCCTTAGTATTAATATTAAATCATAGGAACATAAGCCCTAAGATTAATAAACCGAAAGGATTAATACTATAAACCCAAGGAATTATAAACTTAAGGGATTAACATTAAACCCTAAGATTAATATTATAAACCATAGGATTAATATTAAACCCTAGGAATATAAATCCTATGATTAATATTAGAAACCCTAGGATCAATATTATAAAACAAAGGGAATAATAAACCCATTGGATTAATATTAAAAATGCGAGGGATTATAAACTCAAGGGAATAACATTAGACCCTAGGATTAATACTAAACCATAGGAATATAAACCCTAAGATTAATATTATAAACCTTAGGATTAATATTATAAGCCCAAGATATTAATACTACAAATCCAAGGAATTAATAAACCTAATGGATTAATATTATAAACTCAATGGATTATAAACCAAAGGGGATAATTATAAACCCAAGGGATTAATATTCTAAACCTAAGGGATTGATAAACCCAATATTAAAAACCTAAGGGATTAAAAGTAAACCCTAAGATTAATATTATAACCTTAATACTACAAATCATAAACCCAATATTAAACTTTAATATTATAAACCAAATATTAAAAGGCCCTAATATTATAAACCTTGTATTAAATCCAAGTTTTGTAATGTAACAATGCGATATTGAATAAGTTACAATGTAATGTAACATCGCAATAATGAATAAGTTACAATGTGATGTTGGATACAGTTTTTCACTATTCCGATATAACAATATTAAACCCTTGATATTATAAGCCCAAGGGACTAATAAATCCAATGTATTATTACTAAAAACCCAAGGGAGTATAAACCCAAGCGAATAATAGTAAACCCAAGGTATTAATATTATAAACCAAAGGGATATAGACCCTATGATAAATATTATAAACCCTAAAATAAACATTAAACCCGACGATTCGTGCCATAAACCTTTTTATTAATATTATAAACCCAATAGATTAATAAGCCCAAGGGCTTAATATTAAAAACCCATGGGATTATAAACCGAAGGGAATAAAATTAAACCCTAGGATGAATATTAAACTCTAGGAATATAAACCTTAAAATTAATAAACCCAAGGGATTAATATGGTAAATCATAGGCTTAGTATTAAACCCTAGGTATATAAACCCTATAATTAATATTATGAACCCAAGGAATTTATGTTAATGCCCAATAGATTGTAAACCCAAGGGATTATAAACCCATAGGAATAATATTAAACACAAGGAATTAATATTATAAACCGAAGCGATATAAAACCTAAAATAAGCATTAAACCCTACGATTAATATTACAAACCTTAACATTAACATTATAAACTTATGTGAATAAAAACCCAAGCGACAATATTAATATTACAACCCTTAACATTAATAAGAATTAAACCCTACGATTAATATTACAAACCTTAACATTAACATTATAAACTTATGTGAATAAAAACCCAAGTGACAAGATTAAAAAACCAAGGGATTTTAAACGCAAGGGAATAACATTAAACCTTGGGATTAATATTAAATCGTAGGAACATAAACTCTAAGATTAATAAACACAAAGGATTAATAGTATAAACCCAAGGAATTATAAACTTAAGGGATTAACATTAAATCCTAATATTAATATTATAAACCATAGGATTAATATTAAACCCTAGGAATATAAATCCTATGATTAATATTAGAAACCCTAGGATCAATATTATAAAACAAAGGGAATAATAAACACATTGGATTCATATTAAAAACACGAGGGATAATAAAGTCAAGGGAATAACATTAGACCTTAGGATTAATCCTAACCATAGCAATATAAACCCTAAGATTAATATTATAAACCTTAGGATTAATGTTATAAGCCCAAGGTATTAATACTACAAATCCAAGGAATCAATAAACATAATGGATTAATATTATAAACTTAAGGGATTTTAAAGCAAGGAGGATAATTATAAACTCAAGGGATTAATATTATAAATCTAGGGGATTGATAAAACTAAACAATTAATATTAAAAACCCAAGGGATTAATAATAAACCCTAATATTATAAGCCCTAATACTACAAATCATAAACCCAATATTAAACTTTAATATTATAAACCAAATATTAAAAGGCCCTAATATTATAAACCTTGTATTAAATCCAGGTTTTGTAATGCAACAATGCGACATTGAATAAGTTACAATGTAATGTAACATTGCAATAATGACTATTAGACTTATTTTCATATTGAGACAATGTTTGTCATAATGTGATGTTGGATACATTTTTGTATTATTCAAATGTAACAATATTAAACCCTTGATATTATAAGCCCAAGGGACTAATAAACCCAATGTATTAATACTAAAAATCCAAGGGATTATAAACCCAAGCAAATAATACTAAACCCAAGGAATTAATATTATAACCAAAGGGATAGACCCTATGGTAATTATTATAAACCCTAAAATAAACATTAAACATGGAGATTCATGTCATGAACCTTATTATTAATATTATAAACCCAATGGATTAATAATCCCAAGGGCTTAATATTAAAAACCCAAGGGAATAAAATTAAACCCTAGGAATATAAACCTTAAAATTAATAAACCCAAGGGATTAATATTGTAAAACATAGGCTTAATATTAAACCCTAGGAATATAAACCCTATAATTAATATTATGAACCCAAGGAATTTATATTACAAACCCAATAGATTGTAAACCCAAGGGATTTATATTAAACCCTAGGATTGATATTATAAACCTTATCAATAATATTATGCCCTAAGAATATGAACCCTTACATCAATAAAACCAAGGGATTGATATTATAAACCAAAGGCACTAATAAAATCAAGGGATTAATTCTAAACACCCCAAAACCCAAAGGAGTAATAGTATAAACCCAATGTATATAAACCCTAAGATAAATACTATAAATCGTAAAATAACATTGTTGACCATGGATGACCATGGTTAACTTCATAGTGAGACAATATTTGTCACAATGTGACGTTGGACCATGGTTGATAAACCCAAGGGATTTATATTAAACCCTAGGATTGATATTATAAACATTATCAATAATATTACGGCCTAAGAATATGAACACTTACATTAATAAACCCAAGGGATTAATATTATAAACCGAAGACACTAATAAAATCAAGGGATTAATTCTAAAAACCCAAAGGATTAAGATTATAAACCCAAGGTATATAAACCCTAAGAGAAATATTATAAATCGTAAAACAAACATTGTTTACCATGGTTGACCATGATTGATTTCCATATTGAGAGAATATTTGTGATAATATGACATTGGACCATGGTTCACAATGGATGATTTTCATATTGGCAATATTTGTCACAATGCAACGTTGGACCATGGTGAACCATGGTTGACCATCGTTGACCATGGATGACCATGGTTGTGACAATGTGATGTTGGACCATGAGACAATATTTGTCACAATGTGACCATGGCTATTGACGATCATTGACCATGATTGACCATACTCGAACATGGTTTATTTTCGTATTGATAGAATCTTTGTCACAATGTGATGTTGCACCAAGGTTGACGATGATTTTCCATTGATTGATTTTCATATTTACCATGATAACCATGATTGATTTTCATTTTGAGACAATCTTTATCACAATGCGACATTTGACTATGGTTGACTGTGATTGAATATTGTTGACCATGGTTGATTTTCATATTGAGACAATATTTGTTACAATGTCATGTTGGACCATGGTTGAACATGGTTGACGATGGTTGAACATGGTTGACGATGGTTGAACATGGTAGATTTTCATATTGAGACAATCGTTGTCACAATTTGACATTGGACCCTTGTTGACCATAGTTGACCTTGATTATAAACCGAAGGGATTTATATTAAACCCTATGATTAATATTATAAACCCTATGAATAATATTCTACCCTAGGAATATGAACCCTTAGATTAATAAACCCAAGGGATCGATATTATAAACCAAAGAGACTAATAAAATCAAGGGATTAACACTAAAAACCCGAGGGATTATAAAACCAAGGAAATAATATTAAACCCAAGGATTTAATATTATAAACACAATGTCTACAAACCCTGAGATAAATATTATAACCCCTAAAATAAACATGGTTAGCCATTATCGACCATGGTTGATTTTCATATTGACACAATATTATAAACCCAATGGATTATAACCCAAGAGCTTTGAATTGAACCCTAAGATTAATATTATAAATATTGTGAATAATATTATATCCTAGGAATATGAACCCTTAGATTAATAAACCCAAGGGATTGATATCATAAATGCAAGGGATTGATAAACCCAACAGATTATAAACTAATGGGAATAATATTAAACACAAGGAATTAATATTATAAACCGAAGGGATATAAACACTAAAATAAACAGTAAACCCTAAGATTAATATTATAAACCTTAAGATTAACATTATAAACATATGCGATTAATAAGCCCAAGGGATTAATTTTCAAAATCCTAGGGAATAACATTAAACCTTAGGATTAATATTAAATCCTAAGAACATAAACCCTAAAATTGATAAACCCAAAAGATTAATTGGATTCATTTTTTATTGTAAGTGGAAAGTACGTCTATACAATTGTTCCATTAGATTCCTCATAGTTTTGTAAAAAAAATCCCTCTTTCATTAACCTCCAGCACCACTCGAGATGAACTAAGGACCAATTCATTGTCATTTACATGTTCTATTATGTTCAAAGGCTTCTTAAACTATGGTGAGAAATAATTAATTGTGAATATGTTATTGACTTCATTTAAAACTTAAGAATAAAAAATCACTACACATATATCTAAAAATAATATATGAATATTGTAACTGTATCAATAAATTATTGCATAAGGTATATGACATAATTATTGTTTGTATATACATAATATTATATTGCAAACAAAAGTTATAATAAGACATTGAAGTTATAATAAGACATTGAAATTATAATCAGATCAAATATTTGAAAAATAAATTTTTAATAATAAAAAAGAAGATTTATGGTTAAAATTCAAATATTGTAAAAAACAATGGTCAATGCTCAACATAAACCAAGCAAATACATTACTAAAATCTTACCGAATCTTACGTGGGAATGGACGACTAATGAGAAATGTTTAGAATCTTTGGTACATTATTTTAATAAAAACATTTACGGATGGTATTGTAGAGCACCGTGCCAATGGCAACATCCCTATTGGACAGTCGACTTTTCCTCTGAGCACGGCTCTTATTCAATGAACATTTTGTCATTTTTAAGAACATGTCTGTGAGGACACTCCTAGGCAGAACGTGGTGACAGAGATGGAAGTGGATGGGCATTTTGACTGGTTCATATTGTATGGATATGGCTTAGTATTGATTGCAATATACAATGGCCGCTTTAAATTTAAAATGTCGTTTGAACTTGGACAGATTCGGATTCAGCTTCCAGAGATGACGATGTTGCATTGAAAATGTCCAACAAATTCCGAGTTTCGATGTGAAGTAGGCCGCTGCACTGTATTGATTGTAGTGTCTACACCGTCCGATTGGCAAATAAGTTGCAGTCTTCCTTGGGCGGGACTCAATTATTGTTGTTTTTAATTGACTCGCTGTAGATTTCCAGCACCAACGCGCAAAAAAGATTCAGCTTCACTCGGTTTATGGCTGCCTTCTACGCCTGGCTAAATGGCTTGTACTCATTTTAAAGAAAAACACATTTTATTTTATTGGGCCCGTTATGATGTACACTTCAGACACAATGATATTATTATATGTATAGTAGTTTGACCTGTACTATACAGATTGAGTAGGTTTAATGAGTAAGAGTATGTGTTTTTTTTAAAGGTTCAAAACCAAAAAGAGATAGAAAATGTATATCTTAATAAATTTAGCAGTCAAATGCTAGAATATGTATGCCTTGCTAGAATTAATAATCAAATAGCTTCCTTGTCCCACAACAAAAAGTCTAGTCTAATATACCAATTTGATACATAATTTAATAATGACATTAAAGATTAGATAATAATTATTATTATTATTTGTTAAAATAAAATAAAAAGCACTAAACCAGCATCAGGTGTGAAAGAGTAACCAGACGTGGAGTCAAGCTCAAAGAAACTCTTAGGTCGAAATGGGAATGTAGTTTTTATTTCTATAAAAAAAAATATAGTGAAAGTGTTTGAATTCTATTTATGATGGTAGAAATAGATTCAACATCTTAAAATTTTTTAAGGACATTCAAAATCTTGAAACTTGATAATTGTCAATTAGATTTTTAAAAATTACTACAGGATTTTATCAAAATCGTATCAAGATTTTCACATTTTTACAGCAAGATTTTAAATATCATTTATGATATAGAACAATCAATTAGTTTACATAAATTGAATATGGAACTTTGCAAGTATAAATTTGATTTAACTGTGAGATGGTAACTTTAATATGGTGAGCTTTCAAATTTCTAGAGAAACAAATCTTTTCTCAAATTTTGCACTAAAAAAATAGATTAATGCTTAGTAGATTGGGGCTAAATTGTTTCTAGACTACTTTATAAAATTCATTACAATATAATATTTGAGAAAATAGTAAAATTAAACTTACAATGAAATTATTTTGATAATAAGAACTTTGATCTGTTCTACCTAGAAAGTCTAGGGTTCGAGCCCGTATAGCCCTATACATTCCACTAAGTGATACTATTTATATATATCCCCTCGGAGTCCGTCCCTAGAAAATAAATCTTAATATTTAGAACTTTATTAATAAGTGAAATATTCAGCGCAAGGAAAATCAATAAAACAAAAATATAAGTTTACCATATCTCATAGCTCTACCATGCTGGATTTTACCGCCACTTTCTATCATAAATGGAAAAGACGACTCGCAACTATAATTTTGGGGAACACAAAACTCTAGACCTTAACTTGCAAGAGGGATGAGAACAAAAGTCTGGACATGGAAAGTTGTACATGGAAAAGACTTGACTAGCAAGTAGGAGGAAAAAAATTTTGCAGCCAACAAGGGCTGCAATTATGTTGAACATACACATTACATAGACAGTCACGCAAACAGTCGAGAAGAAAGTTGTTATTGGACATTCCAGAGAGGTCACACACAGGCAAAGGCCAAGAAATCATATGTAAAGAACATTTCCAATTTCCTTCGAAACAGGCAACTGTTTGTCTGAATCCTACTCCTTTCATTCTACTGTTATATCGCCTGAGGACCTTTTTCTAAATGGTTTTGACTATGGACAAATTTCGTTATGGAAAATGGAGAGGTTGCATAGCGTGAGCTGGCGTGCTTTTGAGTTTATTGGCTCTTACTTCTGCTCAGCCAGGTATGTACTAATTATGGAACCTAAGTTCACAGTTGCCGGGAATGTAGTGTTTATGTTGTTTTTACCTTTCAGAATCGTCATTTGATTTCTCGTCGTTTTGTAAGATTCATGGAGTGTCTGCTTCAATCACCATTTGATGTCTTTTTGATGAATCGTCATATTTGGTTGACAAGATATGGTTTTATTAAAAGTAATTGCTGGTTGTGTGGAAGGATTTTTAAGTATCGATTGTGGAGGGAAAACCAATCGAACCGGAAAAAACAATGTAAGCCGTCGTTTTGTAAGATTCATGGAGTGTCTGCTTCAATCACCATTTGATGTCTTTTTGATGAATCGTCATATTTGGTTGACAAGATATGGTTTTATTAAAAGTAATTGCTGGTTGTGTGGAAGGATTTTTAAGTATCGATTGTGGAGGGAAAACCAATCGAACCGGAAAAAACAATGTAAGCCGTCGTTTTGTAAGATTCATGGAGTGTCTGCTTCAATCACCATTTGATGTCTTTTTGATGAATCGTCATATTTGGTTGACAAGATATGGTTTTATTAAAAGTAATTGCTGGTTGTGTGGAAGGATTTTTAAGTATCGATTGTGGAGGGAAAACCAATCGAACCGGAAAAAACAATGTAAGCTGGGTTACCGATACAATTTTTGTAAACCTCGGTTAGACAGCAGACACTACTACATGTAGGGGGGTTTTAAGACAATATTTGAGTCAATTGTCTTAACTTAAGACAAAAAGAAACTCAAATATTGTCTCTAAGCGGGTGTCTCAAAATATAATGTCTCAAAAATTTGTCTCTATAAAGACAATATAGAACACATATTATTATTGTCTCTATAAATACAATTTGATTTGTCTCTCTAGAGACAATTTCATTTGTGTCTCTTTAGAGACAATTACATTTTTGTCTTTTTAGTGACAATTCCATAATTCAAACTATTGTCTCTCTAGAGACAATATAAAAACTTATTTTAAAAAAAATAAATGTCCATAATTCAAACTATTGTCTCTCTAGAGACAATATAAAAAATTATTTAAAAAAAATAAATGTCCATAATTCAAACTATTGTCTCTCTAGAGACAATATAAAAAATTATTTAAAAAAAATAAATGTCCATACTTCAAACTATTGTCTCTCTAGAGACAATATAAAAAATTATTTCAAAAAAATAAATGTCCATAATTCAAACTATTGAGTTAAAGATGTTTCGAACGCATGAAGATATGAAAGCAAATTCAAACCGCGAAAAAATTTAAAATGAATGACATGGGAGAAGATCAGTTATTTCCCATGGCACTTACTTTGCTCTTGCTAGGGCGATTGTTAGGACACTATATAACGCATGGACAGTTGCCAACGTAAAGATGAAGTAGTGGAGCTCGTTCATGCCAGTGAGGGAGACCAGAGGATACTTACCCTTGAATCAAGAGGGAATGAACAATTATCAAACTATCATAAATATCTTGAATCATATCAAATGGACTAACACGATCTAAGTAACATCTAATAGCATTGTGAAATTCGAATGCGCAACATAGAGTTTGGTGTCCACCTCAGAACAATGATTGATAGCAGGAGCCATTGATTATTCCTTTTGACATGGAAGCATACTATAAGCCATTCCTTTCGGTATACAAATCTTAGAAATGGGCTTCTCTCCAATGGTCAATAAAAACGAGATGAATCCCATCAGCATCAGTTCTGCAATCAAAAAAGACCATTTAAAATGTATTATGTCAGCCGATGTCATGTGACGCAATCTCATTCTGAAATTCTGAGAGTTGCTAAAAGATAGACTTGCTACAACGATCTGAATACTTCTTATGAACAACTCTCAACTTATTTCCTCCCGTATTTAGGCGAAAAGCAACCATGAAATACGCACATTTCCCCGAACAATGCACATAAATGTTATTACCTCAATGTACAAAGTTAACAAAATGTGCGTATGCCTCCAGATGCTTAGTATGCGCATTAGTATTGGATAAAGATTCAATTCAGACAGGGTGTTAGTAGCTGAGTTCCAACATATAGTTGATCGAGACACAATGTTCTGGCCGTAGCTAATCAACAATGCCTGCCTGTAATTGATGAAGAAATCTAAAATGTCTAGGAGTAGGATTTCTTTAGAACGGTAAAATCAGTAAAAGCATGATGCTTTAAAAATTTTAAGGCTTACTTCAGGTCTGCTTCATAGTAGCTTGTATGAAGGGTAAGTGTTTTGTTCCAACATGGATCCTTCCTCAAAGTGCATCGAGCAGTGTAGACAGCAATAGCAGCAAGCATTGATGGACTGTACATAGTCCATGCGCTTTATGGACATATCTTTCCATGCCAAGCACTTAATGTCCAAGAGGCTTATAAAGGGATAAGAGGCAAAAAGAGGAAACATGCATATTCAACAATAAAATAATAGAATGAACGAGAAGTGAAACACAGCCAAACCACATAGCCTCCAATTCAAATATAAGTAGACAATACTGGCATCCGTTGTATGATTGCAAACAACATAAATGTTTTCATGTCATTGTCAATAAAATTGAATGTAGGCTAAGAGCATCATGCTTTGAATTCCCCGAGACTCTAACCAAATATTTTTGTTGAATTTACAATTTCTTTCATCCAATTTACAATTTCTTTCATCCATTAGGACATCAGAACATGCTGGAATAAGAACACAGGACATACTATTCATGTTCTTGAATATAACTTTAACACCATGTATAATCATAATTCCACAAGGCTTGGTAAGCAATAAGAAGCACTATTTCTATACAGTTAAAAAGTGGCCATCAAAATATTTGACACAAGTTAGCAAGACTGATGGTCCCAATGCATAATTATTTTGCCAAATCAAAAAATACACATCTTTGGGAATGCACACTATTGCAAATCTAGAAATATTTACATTAATCTAGGTGAAGAGAGCAATTCTCCTAGTTAAGCAGATAACTAACTCTCGAAATTCTTCTCTGGCATCTCCGTCACTGTCTTTAAAATTTGAGAATTGTCGTCAGTAATACTTCCTTGTGTCCAGCGTTTTAACATCTCCAAGGCTGCTTTTGGCTGATCCATTGGGACCATATGACTTGCATCATGAACCTGGTTCAACAAAATAGAAGATTTCGTAAGGAAGAAATTATCTACTTGTACAACGAAATCAAAGATGATCATCGAGTGCCTTTTACCTTGAGAAAACTGAGTGGTCCATAACTGGTTATTAAACCTGCTTCCTTATCGTCTACAAGGAAGGATTTTGTAGGTGCCTTCTTGAAATTCTCACTTCCAGACCAATCCATGGAATTCACCCATCTTGAATTGCCTGAGAGACACAAAATTTGAACAATTAACTTTTCAATTTTGAAGATTAGAGTGACAAGCCTGAAAAACACAACTGCAAATAAGTTAATAACAAACTTAACACCTAAATCATAAAGTCATTCTCCAAAACAAAAACAATATGTTATATGTATACAGTATCATTACCTAACCAATTGCAAATGAGATCATATTCTCCTGCATAAACTAGCAACTTAACACCATCCTCCAAGAGTGTTGGAATGCCAACTTCCATATTCCGCATCCAGTCAGTAAGCATAGCTTCATAAACCAAGGGGCTACAGGAGACAAATTTTCGGCTGCCAACCCCCAGGGCATCCCTAACGGAACCCTGGTTTAAGTAATTCTCCATATTTGAAAAATCATAGCACAGGCCACCATTGCACTCCTTCCGAACATCATAGTACTGCAAAATATAAAACAAAATAATGAAAACTAATATCATAAGATATATAAAACAATGATGACAAACTACATTTTAAGATACAAAATGCTGATAAAATAAACATAATGTCTGGCTGTCCAGTATTTAGAATTTAAGTCTTACATTGATATTCCCAGCTAATGCCATAATGGAATTGAAAATTGAGGTGCACACCAAGTATGATGCAAAGCATGTGACAGTCCCTTCGGTACCTGGCAAGTTATCACACCGGCTATAATCAGAACCTACATTAAGAACCTTCGATAAAGGATCCAACATAACATCAGCCGTAACCAGTTACTTAAAACACTTCACAAATGGTAACTAAGGATCATAAAGAAAACAACATTTAGCCATCAAGCTTCTCACAATTTAAAACATAGTAACAAGATTTCAATATGAACACATACAAATCTAGTTCAGTAAACAAAGTATACATCTCATAAATATGAAAATATGCATTTTGTTCCAAATTTTAATAGGATTTCAGCCCCATGAAAAAATATTCCTTGAAATTTGATGACTAGTTTATATTTATAGGTGTCTATTTCTGAGATTTTTGGGCTGTTTTTTATGGATTAAAGGTCTACAAGTATCAAATACATGAGATATATTATCAAAAACGATAAAAAGTGGACCATACTGCAAAATGTTTGTAAAAACACACAATAAACAAGAATGAACTAACTAGAGGAGGGAAAAGCATCACCTATGCACAATATTTTGAGATCCAGATAAGCCTTCACTACTGTTATGGAAAACGCTTGCACAAACAACTTAAAAAATACATTGAATATTTCAAAAACCACATCAACAAACAAGCCTTCCATAGCGGATAAGTGTTCAAAGCCCTTAACACAAATTTTATGGATTGTACTTGCTCATTATGTACTGAAGCAAACACAGTTCAACCAAGAAGAATGCTAGATTTTCCATCTGAATAATAGATAGTACGACTTGTCAGTACAGCAGGGTATTATTAGGAATACAATAAAGAAAAGTAATTTAAAACATGAATGCTATATTTTATGAGGCATTTTCGAAAGTAGATTTGATCAATGCCACACAGGCTGCTTTCAACAATATAAAAAGTGGTGTCCTTCAAAACTTTACCACTTTGTTGGAATCAACTGCCTTTAGAAACCTAAGGAGGAATACATATGGCCGAGTTGGAACTGTAAGCTTGAAGTTCAATTGCTTTAAACTCCTGCGAAGAGTTATTATCAATTGATCAGTCAATCTAAATGTTTGGAGACTAAGTTGCAATCAATGACAAAGAATTATCAGTTAGAGCTAATTACCATGGCCACTATCTGTTCTGACGTGCATTCATTTGGGAAGATGCGGATGAAGTCATTGACCTATAGCCAAGTATAAACTAGCTCTTATCAATATTGTGTTACCTATTATAATATAATTTTTGTGTTGATTCCAGCATAAAGCGTAATCTTCTGTAGGAGTAGATATTTCTGGTGTATGTACTTTTATACAGCCAACAAAGTTTTCTTTTAATTAGATATATACACATCCTTTCTTACAGATGTCAGCAAGTCATCCTACCTGTGGAGGACAGACTTCTTCATATCTGCTAGCTATAAACATTGCAGCGATAGTAAGTAATGGAAAATTCTTCCTTGCAATACTCTGAATAGAAAGGTATCTATCAATGATGTTCACAGTGAGATACAACGTCTCTTGCATTAATTCCAATTCCAAATTGTTATAGACATTTTTGTGCCTATCAGCATGGAGCATGAAATTTCAATAATCTGAGGGATCCAAAGTCCCTAAACATGTTGTTCTTACCCTTAGAGGAACAAGGTCTGCAAACCACAGCACTAAAAATCAGTTCTCCACCTAAAAACACTCAAAAACAGGCTATTTCTGGATCATGTCAGCTACTCCACTGAGCATCTGCGTTGAATGTCAAATGCTCTTCCTTGTACCTGCGCTGAAGGTCAAAACTAATGAAGGCTACCTGCGCTGGGTGAGATTGGCCAAGTGGCACAGTCATTCTGCAAGGTGTCAACTGCCCAGGAAGCTTCCAAACTGACACTTGGGTCAAGGAATTCGCCTAGTGATGAGTAAGAGGGTCTTGATCTCCAAGTGGAAGCAAGATTCTCCAAGTGGACTCAAGAACTGAAGATTAACTAAAGTGGGAGAGGACACAAGTCAGCTTCAGGCCAGTCTCAAGATGACTCATCCTTTCTCCAAAAACCTATATATAGAGCTCTCTCATGAGGTCTAAGGAGGCTGGAATTTTGTGCAAGTAAGGAAGTGTTGTTGGTTTGTGATTAGAGCTATTGGGTGCTTGCTTGAAGGAGGTGAAGAGGAGATTTCTTTCAGCTGGGAGGTGTTGCTGGATTGGGCCCATTGTGGTTGTAACTCTCTCAGAACTTTACTTCTATTATCAATAAAGTATTTAAGGTTCTTCTATATGCATGTGCCTTTATGATGAATAGATGCTTGTATATTTGATTTATGCTAATCCTATAATCGATTATGGATGTATGCTTCTTGTAGTTTCCTTTTCTTGTGCTTTTTCAGGATCTGTGTGTAGCTGGCCCGGTGAAAGGACAAGGAGCTAGGAGTAAGTGGCAAGGAGTGAAGACTGGATCGACTATTAGCGCAAGATAACGGTTAGTAGATCATCCTTTTCTTCCCTCTCTCATCTCATAAAGAAGAAACTTTGAATAGCTTTGCATTCTGTTGTTGCTGGAGTACTATCACCTTCAGAGTGGGATAGAGGCAGTCTGCATTTCAGCGCAGTTCCCGAAGGGGCTACCTGCGCTGAAGGTCAAACAGGCAGTGTTACACCTGCGCTGGACCAGTCTTGGCTTGAGTTGCTGTGGTTTCCTGCTGTGTCTTGATTTGTTTTCACTGTTTCTTTTGCTGTTTGCTGCCAGTCAGTAGGCCTATATGAAACCATCTTCCTTTGTCATTATTCCGCCTCAGTTGTATAAAGAAACTGTATTTGTTCTTTTGTATTTCTTGTGTCATTTACAGTTTCCCATAACGAAAGTGAACAGTCATGCATTGACCTCTTAGATCTAGACCTGTGATTAAGTGTCGTTCTGATCTTAAGAGTTAGTTTATTTGTTGTTCATAGCTGATTGAGTTTGTCGCTTTCGTTATATGGTTTGAATTTATATATTTCTAAGTGTCGAAACAAGTAAATCTTAAGGCGTCTCTTTCGAGTTTTGGACAAACTTGTTTACTTTCGCTTGAAATTGAATTCGAAATTATACAACAACTTTCTTTCTGTATTTCATCAAACATTAAGGAAGTGAAAAGAAATACTTGCATTTTTGCATTTTGCATTAAGTTTGTATGTTGATTTAGGGAAAAGTGCATTAGCGAGTGCTCTTTGATCTGTGTGAAAAGGATTTTATCTCTCTTTTCCCTCAGTAGTTAAGATTTTCATAAGTCGAAAAGATTGGAAAAGCTTGCTTCTCATCTTAGACTGCATTTAGGAATTTGTATCAATACATCTCGTGGTGAACCTTGAAAGGCAAACTTTAAAAAGATCAACTTAAAATATATTGAATGAACCTAACAACGCTTTGAAACATAACGCAAACATCTAGAGGTCTAAGCTAGAGACGTGTTCCGACGTCGTTAAACATAGTGACTGTCGATCTCGACGAAGGTGGGTGATTCCTCCTGAGAGTCGGTGGCACTAATACGGACTTGTGCTCCCACGTACCGTTGCGTATATATTGGGAGACCCCTATAGGATCAAAGCCTTTATCCATAGGAAACCGTGTCGGCCGCCCTACTGATCGCAATGCAGTGAACACAGCATTCACGAAGATCGACCACTCGTACCGTAAAACGTATTCTGTTGTTTTGCGAAAGGTTTGGCACACCCTCTGCCTAGATCTCCAGAGCAGTTTCTTTTGGCCTTTTTCAAACTCTATAAATGAAAAATTCCAACCGAGAATTTGTCACTTCGGGCTCGTTAATACATCGAAGGAGACTAGAGTCATCTTTAGCTTTTTCTCGACTCTTAAAAAGTGAAAAAGCAAGTTGTGTCTAAAAGCGTCTAATAAAATTCATTCAATTCGGAAACACAAATTTCCCCTTTTAACATTTTGGTTGATCGAGTAATCCGCAATCGTGGAAGGAAGTCAATTGAAAATCCGTCGTTCATGGAGGCTTGCGTGTCAACCGTCTTTGTCCCCGGAATCGAAAACAGTACGGGCAAAGCGAACTCGTTTAACCGGGTCAAAATCTCCTTTGAAAGTTAGAACAAGTGTTCCTACTACATCCGAGGTTCCGGTTACTCCTAACATTTCTGGAAACCCTGCCTCTATAGAAGAAGTTCAACAGCTACAGAAGGACAGTAATATTGATCCTGGTCTGGGGGCAAATACTTGTGTAACTGAACCAGGTCCATCTATAACCGGTCCAGAGAGTTTTGCTCCTCAAACAACTGTCGCTGTCAAAGTAACCACTTCTTCGGCACCAGAAATATTTTACGGACCTGACGGTCTTCCTCTTCCACCAGGTTTGATTGCGATAGAGGAAATTGCAGAGGATCCGCAAGCAAGTACTCCAACTCATTTTGGAGTCGGGGTCACTCTATTTCCTTCATCAGAAGTTAATCCACCACAAGTGGAAGTTCCTGTAGAATCGCTAGGCAATCTATTGGATAGACTTAAAATGTCTGAACAACCGTCATCATCTAGGACTGTGTCAAATGACACAGTGACAGCAGAAGTTCCTGCCGTCACTCCAACAATGTTTGCCGGCATACCAGCTGTCCCAACTAGCTCTCAACAGCTAGAAGGAGTCCACCAAGGGACTATGTCGACAGTATGGTCTGTTCCAGTTTGTTCATCCGGAGTAATACCCGGCAACTCTTATGTTGAGACTCAACAGATTGATCCTCATGGAGGACAATCTGGGCCATCAATCCCTTTTAATTCCGGATTGCTACCGTATGGGGGGCAATATGCCCTTTCACTACCCGCTCCGGGAGGGTATCCATACGTGAGTTCACAACAATGTTCAGGTAATACTGGAATTGCATCAAGTAGTTGGGTACCCATGCTACCTCAACAACCAAGGATTGTATATTCTATGTAACAGTGTGTACCCGTGACGAACATCCCAACCACACCGGCTATCGTAATCGTGTCGCAAGTTCAAGCGATACCTGTTACATGTCAACCTCAGGTTGTAATGCAACAGTCGCTTGACCATGGGTCGCAACCACAATCGCCAACTGGTGGGTCGACACAAGTACAAACGGGTACAATTACCCCACACCTTGGTCCAATGTTTAGCATGGCACAACAAAACATGGCGTCGCAAACATGGCTTGTACAATACCAACAACCGCAGTTCCAGCAAGTATACCAAGGTTCTGAGCAGCAGATCTTTGCGAATAGTGGACAACCGTACATCCAAAACGGTCAAAACCAACCACTTTACAGTGGTCAAGTCCACCAACCGTATCAATCATACCAACATCAATTACATTATGCTAGTATGCAAAGACCCACTGCTCAAGCGATTCCATCGTACCCTGGTTACGCTTCGCCTAACCTGAATCAACAGTTACCATTCGTGGCAACTTTAGAGTTACCTGATTTACATCGGTTAACGAACGATCCGATTGCTTATGCCCCTTGGTGGCCAGCGATTCCTCATAAACTTCCTTCTGACATTCCTAAATTCAATGGAAATCCAGGTGAAGACCCGTCGAATCACGTGATGACCTTTCATCTGTGGTGTTCGTCGAACACCCTTAACGATGATTCGATAAGACTTCGCCTTTTTCAGAGGACATTGACAAGTCCAGCGGCTAAATGGTATATTGAATTGCCAAGAGCCTCTTTCGACAACTTTAGTTCCCTAGCCACGACTTTCCTAACCCATTTTCAATTACCGATAAGGTATGAAACGGGAACAGAAATATTAACCAACTTCAAACAGACAACTGCTACCCATATATCTGATCATATACATGAGTGGCGTCGTCGTCGTAGGATGGTGAAAACATATGTTCCCGATCAGCTATTAGCTGAATGGTTTATAAAGTCGTTACTTCTGGCTATTACGAAAGATGTGGCCAAGGGGGGGGGTCGTAACAGAGGAGCAAGTGATTGCTCGTGCACAATATTTGGACTTGGTGTATACCCAGTCCGGCACACTCTATGACAAAATACCTGACGCCCCTAGACCGGAATTTTTAATTCCTCCCCCTCCTAAATCAAATAGTGACCCTCATGCCGGTGATGGCGTGATTGGCACCGCAAACACGAAATCGATAAAGGCTTCCGCAAAGAAAGCCCGTAAGAATTCGGATCAAAATGCAAAAGAAGAAATTCTTGCTTCGGAAGTAAATGCCGTATCAGAAGATAAGGGCAAAGAAACCAATCAACCAGGAAGCAAGAAGAAATAAAACAAAGGGAAGAAGAAGAAACAGGGTGAGTCATCCCCTGGAAAAAATTCTTCAAACCCTCCTGGCAAAGGGAAACAAAATTATCCATGTCTAATATGTGATGATAAGGATCATAACACAAAGAATTGCTCGTTCAAAGCTGAGTTAAAGAGGTTCTTTAAAAGTTCCCAAACATCAGCTGTGTTAACTGATCCATTTCCCAACCCAGGTCAAAATATGGTTGATAGTGGAAATGCTTCCCCGTCACAAGTTCTTATGTTGTCGGTTTCGAAACAGCAGAATGATGCTTTGATTTCGACAAGGAACAAAGATTATGGGAACCCTCAGGTGTCGAACGAAAAAGGTAAAGATCAACCAAGTAGTTCGACAACAACTTCGACAGAAGTTATAACACCCACCATCCCTGAATTAACAATAAAACCGCCAAAGAGTGTAGTACATAAGTCGACATTTAATCCTCGCGCCAGAGCGGCGCAGCATTATAATATAGTGGAAGATTTGGCTCAATCGCCATCCGCTATGTCGACCCTTGAAGTGCTACAAAATTGTCCAACCCAAAGGCAGGCATTGTTATCAGCAATTGGTGGAGTAGATCCTAAGGATTCAAATCTGGTATCCTTTGATCACAAGGGATATGATCCTCAATTACCGGCTCAATTAGCTTTCCTTATTCAAGTGAAAGCCCTCAACAAAACTATTCACAGAATGATAATTGATGAGGGGGCATCGACATGTATCATGTCGATGAGCTGCTGGAAAACTTTAGGATCTCCAACCTTGTCTCGATCATCGACGACATTAAAGGCTTTCGACGGAAGGACTTATACCCCTTACGGTATCCTTAATAACTTGAAAGTTGAACTTGGAGGAAAAACGGTAGAGATTGATGTTGAAGTCATTGATGGAAATCTTGATTATAACATCCTACTGGGAAGACCATGGATTTATGCCATGGCAGCTGTCGTGTCGAATTATTTTAGGAAGATTGCATTCCCGTTTGAAGGAGGGATTACGATCTTCGACCAACAAAACTTCCTCCCTAATGGTTCGCAAGTTACGGGAAGCATTCCCATGATTCATGAGAGTAACCATTCAATTCAAGATATCGGAGTAGGATTATTGAAAGATCCCACATTGATGGGAACTTTCGCGTTACCACCTCCTATTTATATAGGAAATGTACCGTTTGTAGCAAACTGCAACATGATATCTTCCACGAAGGTCAACATGGATCATGCAATGGTTTTGCCCCCAAGCCCTTTAGAAATATTGTAGCAATCAATGTTTCAGGCATGGGAGGCGAGCCCCAATCAACGCTCGTCAAGCGTTTGGGTAGATAGGTCTAGAGAGTATGGAACCCCACTAGATCCTTGGTCGAAAGTACATGGGACAGACGAAGGAATCTTACAATCAATGATGATTGAAGGGGCACCATGGAATGATCACCACCATCGTTCCCTTCTTCCGGAATATGAAGAAGATACTCAAAGTGACCTTTATCACCCTTCAGTATTTGAATTCCTAACAAATACTGTAAATACGGTGGATTCCGAGCGAAACCTATCCAATATTGAAGAGACTATAGCCATAAATATCTCGACCAAAGCGGATGTTGTAGAGGATATTTATCTCGGCAAAGGTTGTTCCCCTTCAGAACTGGAAATATATAACGCTCTTTTTCGCGAATTTAGAGATGTCTTTGCTTGGTCCTATGATGAAATTCCAGGCATCGACTCGAGTATAGTTGAACATGAAATTAAAATGTATCCTGATGTCAAACCAGTAAGACAACGGCTTCAGCAGGTGCACCCAAAGAAAGCCGCTGCCATTAAGGCGGAAGTTGAAAAACTCCTCCATGCTGGATTCATCTACCCGGTTCCTCTAACCGATTGGGTATCGAATATTGTCCCTGTTATGAAGAAACAAGGGACGATTAGAGTGTGCGTCGATTATAGGGATGTAAACCATGCTTGTCCAAAGGAAAACTACCCTACACCCTTCATCGACCAGATAATTGATGAATGCGCCGGATGTGAAATCTTTTCATTTATGGATGGATTCTCCGGGTATAATCAGATAAATATCCGCCCACAGGACCAGTCAAAGACTGCATTTATTTGTCCGTGGGGCACATTCGCTTATCAAAAATTACCCTTTGGTTTAAAGAACGCAGGGGCGACGTTTCAGAGGGAGATGAATTATGCCTTCCATGACATCAAGAACATTGTTCAACCTTATCTCAACGATCTTCCGGCTCACTCGCGAAAGCGGACTGATCATCCGCAGCATTTAAGAGCGATATTTCTACGTTGTCGACACTACAAGATAAGACTCAATCCGCACAAATGTGTGTTTTGCGTCAGTTCTGGTCATTTGCTTGGCTTTGTAGTCTCTAAAGATGGAATTCGTCTCGACCCCTGTAAGGTTCAGGCAATCATTAATTTGCCTCCACCTTCAAATTTGCTTCAGATTCAGAAACTCCAAGGGAAAGCAAACTTTCTGAGGAGGTTCATTCCAAATTATGCAGAACTTGCTAAAGGTTATACTCGTCTTTTGAAAAAGGATGTACCTTTTGTCTGGGACCAGGTGGCGCAAGCTTCCTTTGATGCTCTGAAAGAATGTCTAGTAAAAGCATCATTAATGTACGCCCCAGACTATCAAAGAGATTTTAACCTGTATCTGGCTGCAGCGGATACGACCATTGCGATGGTTTTAGTTCAAGAAGTCAATGGAATTGAACATCCTATCTATTATTTAAGTAAAAACTTAAACGATACAGAAAGTAAATATTCTTATGTGGAAAAACTAGCGCTTGCAGCTGTTCAAGCGATTCAAAGGTTTCGACATTATGTCCTCTTTCGGAAAACTACCATCTTGTCAGATTGCAACCCCATGACTTATATACTGTCGCGACAGTTGCTTGGGGGCAAATATTCAAAATGGATAGCGATCCTTCAAGAGTTTGATCTGGAATTTGTAAAATCCAAGTCAAAGAAAGCTCTAGTTTTCGCAGAATTATTATGCGATCTCCCGTCATCGTCCAATGATGAAACATCGGAAGAGTCAATCGTGGACGAAAGTTTGTTTCTCATATCTGCAAGCGATGAGTGGTATGGAGATATCATAGTTTATCTCCAAACTCAAAAGTTTAGGTCTAATACCTCTCACTCAGAACAAAAACGTATAAGATACCAAGCAAAAGACTACATGATCGTCGGTGATACACTTTACCATCGTGGTGTCGATACAGTTCTGAGGAGGTGCCTTACCCATGAGGAGGCCGAAAAAGCCCTGAATGATTGTCATTCAGACGCGTGTGGGGGGCATCAGTCTGGATATGCAACAGCACAAAGAATCTTACGAGCAGGATACTTCTGGCCAACCATGTTCAAAGATTGCATAATAGCAGTCAGAAGTTGCCATGCTTGTCAAATCTTTGATAGCAAAACCAGACGACCACCCACACCTTTACAGCCGATAGTTGTTGTTGGGCCCTTCGCCAAGTGGGGCATCGATTTCATGCAATGTAACCCCACCTCGACCGAGGGGCATGGGTATATAATAGTCGCTGTTGACTATTTTACCAAATGGGCTGAGGCGATGCCTACATTAGATAACACTGGTGAA
The DNA here is from genome assembly GCA_031772625.1 of Pinus tabuliformis. Taxonomy (NCBI): domain Eukaryota; kingdom Viridiplantae; phylum Streptophyta; class Pinopsida; order Pinales; family Pinaceae; genus Pinus; species Pinus tabuliformis. Next base: position 658,812,861 of record CM062810.1, on the reverse strand, counting down.
ACAGCTACCCTTTTCTTTTTCAATCATGTAGTCACCAGGTTCGGCGTACCACAAGCTATAGTTACAGATCATGGATCGCATTTTCGCAACCACATGATGGTTGAATTAGCTGCCAAGCTAGGGCTATCTCACGACAGCTCTACCCCATATTATCCGCAAGCCAACGGACAAGTTGAGGCAATCAACAAGGTCCTGAAGCGTATGTTGCAAAGGATGATCGGGGTTCATAAAAGAAGATGGCACCTAATCCTGTACTCAGCTTTGTGGGCTTACCGGACCTCGGTAAAGAACGCAACCGGGTTCACACCTTTTCAATTGGTGTATGGCCTGGAAGCAGTCTTGCCAATCCAGTGCGAAATTTCGTCGCTTAAACTCGCGATCGACCTCCTCCCTGTTGTAGGGAAAAGTATCCGACTCGGATGACCCTAACCCACTCTAAGGGTGACAGTTCCTTAGCAACAACTGTAAAACAAACTACTGAAGGTTTACTTCTTTATGAAAGCAAAAGAGGATGGAGAGAGCACTAACCGTTGCCTTGCGCTTAATGTCGAATCCAAACTCTCCTCTTTGGCCGCTTGCTCCTAGCTCTTTGTCCTTCTGCTGGCCCAGCTACAATGAGATCCTGCACAATGACAAAGAAGGAAACTACAAGAGGCATGCAATCATAACTGGTTCATGGATTAGTGTAAACCAAACATGCAATCATCACAATATATAATTGAACAAAAGCACATAGAAGAACCTCAATAGCTTTTATTAATGAAGAAATAAAGGTTCTGAGAGTATTACAACCATTGCAGGCTCCAACCCAGCAACACCTCCCAGCAGAAATAATTGCTCTTCTTCACCTCTCTCAAACAATCACCCAATAACTCAAGAATGAAACCAACAGCATATCATTACTTTGCACAAAATTCCAGCCCCCTTAGACCTCATAGAAGAGCTCTATATATAGGATAGAAGAAGAGAGGATGAGTCAGCTTGAGACTGACATAAAGCTGCCTTGTGTCCTCTCCCTCTTCAGTTAATCTTCAGTTCTTGAGTCCACTTGGAGATCCTTGCTTACACATGGAGATCAAGTACCTCTTACTCATCACAGGGCGAATCTCTTGAACCAAGTGTCAGTTTGGAAGCTTCCTGGGCAATTGACACCTTGCAGAATGACTGTGCCACTTGGCCAATCTCGCCCAGCGCAGGTAGCCTTCATTAGATTTGACTTTCAGCGCAGGTACAAGGAGGAGCAGTTGCATTCCAGCACAGATGCTCAGTGGAGCAGCTGACATGATCCAAAAATGGCCTGTTTTTGAGTGTTTTCAGGTGGAGAACTGATGGGAAGTGCTGTGGTTTGCTGACCTTGTTCTTCTAGGGGTAAGAACAACATGTTTAGGGACTGAGGATCCCTGTAATTATTGACATTTCATGCTCCATGCTGCGAGGCACAAAAATGTCTATAACAGTTGCCCCCTAAAGTATGAGGCCGTTTATCGGGTGAAATGCTTTATCTAGAGGGTCCGAAGTTCATTCCAGTGCTGAGGAGGCGCCCTGTAATACAATACAATACAATACATTATTTTTCATTCTGTTTTCATGATCTAGCTGAGGCGGGCATTCCCATGCCCAGCTTTATAAATACATTTTGGTACATAGAACAGACGATCGTCTGATGGTAGACTGATAATTATCTGCTGAAATTATCATCCTTTGAATAGGATGATCATCTGCTGCAAAGATGTACATGACAAATGCTTTTATATTTCCTGAATATATATCGCAGCCCGGATGGATGAAACTAGATCCGGGGTCTTCAAACTTGTTCGATCTTCACTCTAAGTACAAGTCGATCCATGTGAGAATTGCACTGAAGTCGAACATGGAAAGACATCACTTGATTACCGGCCAATAATAAAAACCGTTAACAAGTGCGAGAGGAATCACCGATAATGATAATGACCCTCAAGGTACTGCAGTACAATTCACGTGGCGTGAATAAAGGACTTGGCGTCGAACGCCACGCAAAATCTTCTGGTCGAAGGTCATTGATGTATACCTGTCGTCGGAAGTGAGAAACTTGCCATTGAGGCATGCAAGCTTCAAAGTACTGATGGGGGTGTTCCTAGATCAACTTCTTGGATAATGAGCTGAAGTCGACAAGAAGCGATCCGTCAAAGGAGGGCCTTAATGAATCCCTCATCAATGACACGGAACGGAGCTAATGATTTTAGTGGAGGTGAAAACAAACTGTGACATATGATTCAGGGTGGCGATCATGAATGGATGAAGGATAATGTATGGTAGTGGATGGGACACGGTTGACACTTTCAGAATGACCTCTCTTGAACATATAACGACACTGATGCGATGGATCGGTAGCATTACCCCAAATGTGGATGGTTTGGCGAAGACCATGGTGATGAGACCGGTGAATGAAACAACCCAACCCGATGTGGTACGGAGGAAAAGTGTCATGTTCAAGAGTGACTTGCTACCATTAAACTTTGATGTTCTCCCAATTTTTCCCCAGTCATTTCTGACCAGTACCTCTTTATTTTTGTCAAGCTTGAGGAGGATAACATATGCTTGTTCTATAACCTGCCCTTCGGGCAAGCCCATCGCTATGTTTTAACGAGCTTAGCGATAGGGAAACTCGTTCTCGTCTAAAGACAAGTTTGTCGCTATTTAATCATTTTAACGAGTCTAACGACAAGGATAACTCGGTCCTTTTCATTTTTAGAGAGTCTGAAAAGGTACATAAAGTTAACTCCATGATTCCTTTTTCGTCATCTAATCCCTTAAGTCCGAAAAAGTATAAAACAATACAGAAGGGATGAATTTTCGATTGCTTTAACGAGCCGAACAAGACAAGCGCTCGATCTTTTTGTGCAATAATCCCTCAGGTCCAAAAAGATTAAAATCTAGAGGAGGGATAGCGTTCCGGTCGTTTAACGAGCTGGAAGGCCAAAACTCGGCAAACTTTTCATATTTTACGAGTCAGTGAAAAGAGCTCAAAGAAGACTCGTCTTTTGAGGAACGAGTGATAAACAGGGATAGCAACTGATTCCAGGTACAAATTGGAATTTTCCAATCACGGTAGTGTCACAAGGATGGCTAGGTGAAATCACTCTTCGCAGCTGTTCCTCAAAATGGGTAAATACACATATGGGGGTGAACGACCGGCCAAATAAAATGGAGGTGATGGATGAAAACACGACCAAGGTTTTTAAGGCTGATAAATTTACGATCGCAATGGTTATTTACCGGGATAGGTTCATTTTTTAATGAGCTTGAACTCTGGTGGAAACTTTTGCTCACACTTTTCTATTTTTTAACGAGTATAAATTCCGTGGTAAAACTGCTCGATTCATGGTCAAATTTGATTTTTTGCTTTTACTAGCTTTTCTCTTTTCAAATGTAGTACTTCACATTCAATTGCTGCAACAAACTTTGTTAGAAATGGACAATATTTGCATGAAAAGGAGATTATAACCCTAATATTTAACCTTAAACTGTGTAAAAAGTCATAAAAAGGTGTTTTTACCTCTCATTTACCATTTCATTTGCATTTTGCTTGTTGGAGCTCTGGAGGTGCCTCTTCTTCCTTGATTTTCACCAGCTGATTCCGGGAGATTCTGTGGACGATTTTCGGCACCGTTTGGACCAGGTAGGAGCTAAACCTTAGCCCTTCACTTTCATGGTTTCCTTTTTCAGTTTCATGCACATTTTTCAGGGTTTCTGAGCCCCAGGGGTTTCATCAGGGCGCCCTAGCATCAGCGCAGGTTCTCCTTTCGAAACTTGCGCTGTATTTCAAGTAGTCTTAAGGCAGACTGTGCCTCAGTGCAAGGGGAAGACTCTCTGCCTGCGCTAGGCCTAGAAAAACTGATCCTGCATGTGTTTTTTGATGATTTTTCGCCAGTTTTTCATCAAAATTAAGAACTTACTCCTTCTCTTGTTCGCTTGCAGGGAACTTTGAACAAAATGTCCCTTACATGGCGAGAACGAGAACATGAAGCAGAGGACATGGTTGCACTCCATGACCCGGTCACGGTGAACGCGCTTCGGAACTGTGGCCTACTGAAGTTCTTCCGTATCTCTAGCATGAGAGCACAGATTTCTTTACTGCAGTATATGCTTGATGCTTGGGATCCTGTTAACCAAGTATTCCAGATTAGGGGGAAAACCATCCCCTTGACCATAGAGGACATGTACTTCTTGACTGGGTTGTCAAGGCGGGGTGCCCCCATTTCTTTGTCAGGTACGGCTCGAGGGACTACTTCCACCAGAGACTATATCCGTCAGTATTGCCGAGAAGGTTCACAGCCGAGCAAAGACGGCAAGATCAATATCCGTGACATCACTGACAGGTCTCTTAGGTCCATTCTGTTTACTATTGGTAGGATGGCCGGTAGCGCAGCTTTACATGTTGCCAACAGATCTTATATGCAGCACGCCTTGGAGTGTCTCCAACCGAAAGTGTTTAACTGGTGTGATGCAGTACTTGTTCAGATGAAAAGTCAATTGACCAAGGTAAAGGACGGGAGGCTGAAGAACTTTGGATTTGGTTCTATTCTGACTGCCTTTGCCTTGGAGAAAATCCCATTGATGCAGCCTCAGTACATTATACTTGACTTGCCTTCTCCGACCGAGCCACGCATGCAGAGGTGGGTTGACCACATGTCCCGACATGCTGGTCAACCTCAGATTACTTTCACTGAGGCCTTCTTTAGGTGGTTCGAGCGTCAGGAGATGGCATTTTCTGAGTATCCATATGTGGGTATGGACTACCGAGGTGATCCGGACTTGGTGCTACCGGATGGCGAGCAATGGGGTGCTATTGGTAAAATCTTTGACCATGTTACTGTTTATTGTTTTTACTCATGATGTTACTGTGCAAAACTGATCAAACTCTTGGGTGCATGCAGATGTTGGTCCTGTTCGTCCAGCAGCTCGTCCACGATCGCCAGTTGCTGCCCCAGCAGCAGAGCCTGCTAGGCGAGTTGTTATTTGCGACCTTGGTGATACTGAGATACTTGCAGCTGTGCAGGAGCAGGTCGAGAGCCTTACTCGTGGTCTTCCGGATGTACAGATTGACGAGTTACCTTTACAGTTGCAGCGGCACACTATTGGCGTGCCTAGACGATGGACTCGTCTCTTGCGCATGATTGCACAGACCGTGACGTACTTTCATGAGCACCACTAGGCTAGGGTGCCCCCTAGCATCTTTTTGAGTTCTAGGTCATGCGACCAATTTTGTTTTGATTACAGCACATTATGTACAAACTATAAACAGCTTTATATATTTTGATTTTCGGGGTTTATTTTGGTTTATTTGTGATCCACTTGCATAGCACCGATGCATCTCTTTTTATATATGTTGCAAATGTCTATCTAATACATAGTTTGCTAATGAATCTGTTAATGTGTTCAAGTTTCTGGAAATATGCTGGTATTGAATTGAATCAAACTCTCTTTCCAAAATCTTAACCCTTAGAAACATTCGATAAATGGCTGGATTGCGGACTGAATATATACCAGTGAGTTGTAGTATCACAAGTTGTGAGTCTAGCCTAACAATTAGTCGGCGTATACCATGAGCGATGGTATCAGAGAGGAGTTCAATCAACGCGCTATACTCAGCGATGTTGTTCGTTGACTGTCCAATACACACACCTCTGAAACTCACTAACTCGCCGCTTGGATCAAAAATGGCCCAGGCTGTGGAGGACAAATTCTGCGTACTACGACTCGCTCCGTCAGCATATCCCACATATGTCTCAGAATAATTCGACATCTGCAACAAACGAGAAGGGTGGATTACTAAACCGAAACAAACACTTTAGCGAAAACAAAATACAACAAAAGCACTCAGGTTACTATTCAGGCATAGTAACGCTTGAGGTACAACCCGTTGCGGGGTTGCGCCAGTGGTATCCCGTCATAATCCATTAACTCGTAGGCTCCTTTTGCTAACACCCTTTTAACAATATAAGGACCCATCCATAAGGACTTAAATTTTCCTGCTCCTAATTTGTCGGATTCTTGGTCGTAAAGCAAAACCAAGTCACCCTCAGAGAAGATACGAGGTTTGACATTCTTGTCGAACTGTGCTTTGACTCGTTTCTTATGGGCTTCGTTCGCCAAAGCGGCGTCACGACGGTTTTCATCCAACTGGATCAATTCCAAGAAACGAGCCTCTTCTTCTGAGGTTCCGGGGAGGAGGTCAATTGTGAGTTTAAGAGACGAAATTTCGCACTGGATTGGTAAGACTGCCTCTAGGCCATACACCAATTGGAATGGTGTGAACCCAGTGGCGTTCTTTACCGAGGTTCGGTAAGCCCACAATACTGAGTACAGGAGTAGGTGCCATCTTCTTTTGTGAACCCCGATCATCCTTTGCAACATACGCTTCAGGACCTTGTTGATTGCCTCAACTTGTCCGTTGGCTTGTGGATAATATGGGGTAGAGCTATCGTGCGATAGCCCTAGTTTGGCAGCTAACTCAACCATCATGTGATTGCGAAAATGTGATCCATGATCTGTCACTATAGCCTGCGGAACGCCGAACCTGGCGACTACATGATTAAAAAAGAAAAGGGCAGCTGTTTCACCAGTGTTATCCAATGTAGGCATCGCCTCGGCCCATTTGGTAAAATAGTCAACAGCGACTATAATATACCCATGCCCCCCGGTCGAGGTGGGGTTACATTGCATGAAATCGATGCCCCACTTGGCGAAAGGCCCAACAGCAACTATAGGCTGCAAAGGTGCGGGCAGTCTCCTGGTTTTGCTATCAAAGATCTGACATGCATGGCAACTTCTGACAGCTATTATGCAATCTTTAAACATAGTTGGCCAGAAATATCCTGCTCGTAAGATTCTTTGTGCTGTTGCATATCCAGATTGATGCCCCCCGCACGCGCCTAAATGACAATCATTCAGGGCTTTCTCGGCCTCCTCATGGGTAAGGCACCTCCTCAGAACCGTATTGACACCACGACGGTAAAGTGTATCACTGACGATCATGTAGTCTTTAGATTGGTATCGTATACGCTTTCGTTCCGAGTGTGAGGTATTAGGCCTAAATTTTTGGGTTTGGAGATAAACTATGATGTCTCCATACCACTCATCGCTTACTGATATCAGAAACAAATTTTCATCCACGATTGACTCTTCTGATGTTTCATCGTTGGACGACGATGGGAGATCGCATAATAATTCCGCGAAAACTAGAGCTTTCTTCGATTTGGATTTTACAAAATCCAGATCAAACTCTTGAAGGATCGCTATCCATTTCGAATATTTGCCCCCAAGCAACTGTCGCGACAGTATATATGTCATGGGGTTGCAATCTGACAGAATGGTAGTTTTCCTAAAGAGGACATAATGTCGAAACCTTTGAATCGCTTGAACAGCAGCAAGCGCTAGTTTTTCAACATAGGAATATTTACTTTCTGTGTCATTTAAGTTTTTACTTAAATAATAAATAGGATGTTCAATTCCATCGACTTCTTGCACTAAGACCATCGCAATGGTCGTATCTGCTGCAGCTAGATACAGGTTAAAATCTCTTTGATAGTCCGAGGTGTACATTAATGATGCTCTTTCTAGAGAATCTTTCAGAGCGTCAAAGGAAGCTTGCGCAACCTGGTCCCAGACAAAAGGTACATCCTTTTTCAAAAGACGAGTATAACCTTTGGCAAGTTCTGCGTAATTTGGAATGAACCTCCTCAGAAAGTTTGCTTTCCCTTGGAGTTTCTGAATCTGAAGCAAATTTGAAGGTGGAGGCAAATTAATGATTGCCTGAACCTTACAGGGGTCGAGGCGAATCCCATCCTTAGAGACTACAAAGCCAAGTAAACGACCAGAACCGACGCAAAACACACACTTGTGCGGATTGAGTCTTATCTTGTAGTGTCGGCAACGTAGAAATATTGCTCTCAAATGCCGCGGATGATCAGTCCGCTTCCGCGAATGAGCCGGAAGATCATCGAGGTAAGGTTGAACGATGTTCTTGATGTCATGGAAGGCATAATTCATTGCCCTCTGAAAAGTCGCCCCTGCGTTCTTTAAACCAAAGGGTAATTTTCGATAAGCGAATGTGCCCCACGGACAAATAAATGCAGTCTTAGACTGGTCCTGTGGGCGGATATTTATTTGATTATACCCGGAAAATCCATCCATAAAGGAAAAGATTTCACATCCGGCGCATTCATGAATTATCTGGTCGATGAAGGGTGTAGGGTAGTTGTCCTTTGGACAAGCTTGGTTTACATCCCTATAGTCGACGCACACTCTTATCGTCCCTTGTTTTTTCATAACAGGGACAATATTCGATACCCAATCGGTTAGAGGAACCGGGTAGATGAATCCAGCATGGAGAAGTTTTTCAACTTCTGCCTTAATGGCAGCGGCTTTCTTGGGGTGTACCTGTCGAAGCCGTTGTCTTACTGGTTTGACATCAGGATACATTTTAATCTCATGTTCATTAATGCTCGAGTAAATGCCTGGCATTTCATCATATGACCATGCAAAGACATCTCTAAATTCACGAAAGAGAGCACCATATATTTCCAGTTCTGAAGGGGAACAACTTTTGCCGACATGAATATTCTCTACAACATCAGATTTTGTCGAGATGTTTACGGCTACGGTCTCTTCAATATTGGATAGGTTTCGCTCAGAATCCACCATATTTACAGTATTTGTTAGGAATTCAAACACTGAAGGGTGATATAGGTCGTGTTGAGTTTCTTCTTCACACTCTGGAAGAAGGGAACGATGTTGGTGATCATTCCATGGTGCCCCCTCAATCATCATTGATTGTAAGATTCCTTCGTCAGTCCCATGAACTTTTGACCATGGATCTAATGGGGTACCATATTCTCCAGACCTATCTACCCAAACGCTTGACGAGCGTTGATTTGGGCTCGCCTCCCATGCCTGAAATATTGATTGCTACAATATTTCTATAGGGCTAGGTGGCAAAACCACTTGATAATCCATGACGACTTTGTCTCCTGCGACCTTCGAAGAAGATACCATGTTGCATGTTGCTACAAATGGGATATCCCCTACATGGAAAGGAGGTGGCAACGCGAAAGTTCCCATCATCGTGGGATCTTTTAGCAAGCCTACTCCGATATCTTGTATTGAATGGTCGCTCCCATGGATCAGGGGAATGCTTCCAGTAACTTGTGAATCATTAGGGAGGAAATTCTGCTGGTCGACGACCGTAATCCCTCCTTCAAATGGGAATGCGATCTTCCTAAAATATGTCGACACTACAGCTGCCATGGCATATATCCATGGTCTTCCCAGTAGGATGTTATAGTCAAGATTGCCATCAATGACCTCAACATCAATTTCCACTGTTTTTCCTCCTAGTTCAACCTTAAAGTTATTTAGGATCCCGTACGGAGTGTACGACCTACCGTCAAATGCTTTCAATGTCGTCGAAGATCGCGACAAGGTTGGAGATCCAAGAGTTTTCCAGCAACTCATCGACATGATACATGTCGATGCTCCCTCATCAATAATCGTTCTATGAACAGTTTTGTTGAGTGCTTTCACTTGAATAAGGAAAGCTAGTTGTGCTGGTAACTGAGGATCATATCCTTTGTGATCAAAGGATACAAGATTGGAATCTTTAGGATCCACTCCACCAATTGCTGATAACAATGCCTGCCTTTGGGATGGACAATTTTGCAGTACCTCAAGAGTCGACATAGCAGATGGCGATTGGGCCAAATCTTCTACTATGTTATAATGCTGCGCCGCTCTGGCACGAGGATTAAATGTCGACTTGTGTACTACTCCCTTAGGTGGCTTTATTGTTAATTCATGCGTGAGGGGGGGTACAACTTCTGCCGAAGTTGTTGTCGAACTACTGGGTTGATCTTTCCCTTTGTCGTTCGACACCGGCGGATTCCCATAATCTTTATTCCTTGTCGAGATCAAAGCATCATTTTGCTTAGAAACCGACAAAATAAGCACTTGAGACGGGGAAGCATTTCCACTATCAACCATATTTTGACCTGGGGTAGGAAATGGATCAGTCAACACAGCTGAAGTTTGGGAACTTTTAAAGAACCTCTTTAACTCAGCTTTGAACGGACAGTTCTTTGTCGAATGATTTTCATCACATATTTGACATGGATAAAATTGTTTCCCTTGCCCAGGAGGGTTTGAAGAAGTTTTTTGAGGGGATGACTCACCTTGTTTATTCTTCTTCCCTCTGTTTTGATTCTTCTTGCTTCCTGGTTGATTGGTTTCTTTGCCTCTATCTGTCGATACGGCATTTACTTCCGAAGCAAGAATTTCTTCATGCGCATTTTGATTCGAATCCTTACGGGCCTTCTTTTGATTGGTACTTTTCGGATTCGTGTTTGCCGTGCCAATCACGCCATCGCCGGCATGAGAGTCACTGTTTGATTTAGGAGGAGGAGGGATTGAAAACTCTGGTCTAGGGGCGTCTGGTATTTTGTCATAGAGCGTGCCGACTGAGTATATACTAAATCCAAGTATTGTGCACGAGCGATAACTTGCTCTTCTGTTACGACTCCTCCCTTTGCTACATCTTCCGTTATAGCCGGAAGTAATGACTTTATAAACCACTCAGCTAAAAGCTGATCAGGAACGTATGTTTTAACCATTCTTCGTCGACGTCGCCACTCATGTATATGATCTGATATATGAGTTGCGGTTGTCTGTTTGAAGTTAGTCAATATCTCTGTCCCTGTTTCATACCTTATTGGTAATTGAAAGTGGGTCAAAAATGTCGTGGCAAGGGAGCCAAAATTGTCGAACGAAGCTCTAGGCAATTCTATATACCATTTTGCCGCTGGACCTGTCAATGTCCTCTGAAAGAGGCGAAGCCTTATCGAATCGTCATTCAAAGTGTTCGACGAACACCATAGATGAAATGTCATCACATGATTCGACGGGTCTTCACCTGGATTTCCATTGAATTTAGGAATGTCGGATGGGAGTTTATGTGGAATCACTGGCCACCAAGGGGCGTAAGCAATTGGATCGTTTGTTAACCGATGTAAATCAGGCAACTCTAAAGTCGCCACGAATGGTAACTGTTGGTTCAAGTTCGGTGAAGCGTAACCAGGATACGATGGAATCGCCTGAACAGTCGGTCTTTGCATACCAGCATAATGGAGCTGATGTTGGTATGATGAATGCGGTTGATGGACTTGACCACTATAAAGTGGTTGATTTTGACCATTTTGAATATATGGTTGTCCAGTATTCGCAAATATTTGCTGTTCAGAACCTTGGTACACTTGTTGGAATTGCGGCTGTTGGTATTGCATTATCCACGGTTGCGACACCATGGGTTGTTGTGCTACACTAACCATTGGACCAAGATGTGGGGTAGTTGTACCCAACTGTACTTGTGTTGTCCCACCAGTAGGTGATTGTGGTTGGGTCGCAGGGTCAAGTGGCTGTTGCATGAGAACCTGAGTAATCTGAGGTTGACACACAACAGGCATTGTTTGAACTTGCGACACGGTCACAATAGCCGGTGTAGTTGGGATGTTTGTCACAGGTACACACTGTTGCATAGAATATACAACTCTCGGTGGCTGGGATAGCACAGGTACCCAACTACTCGTCGCAATTCCGCCATAACTTGAATAAGGTTGAGAGCTCCCGTATGGGTACTGCCCCCCATACGGTAGCAACCCAGAACTCAAGGCAACTGCCTGCCTTGGAGGACTGGATGGCCTAATTAGATTCCCAAAAGGGTCAATTTGATGAGCCTCACCATGAGAGTTACCAGACATTACTCCGGAACAAACAGGAACAGACCATACTGTCGAGATAGTCTCTTGCTGGACTCCTTCTAGCGACTGCGAGCTAGTTGGGACAGATGGTATGCCGGCGAACATTGTTGGATTTGCAGCAGGTAATTCTGCCGTCGCCGTGTCATTCGACACAGTCCTAGATGTCGACAGTTGTTCAGTCATTTTTAGTCTATCCAATTGATCACCTAGTGATTCTACAGGAACTTCCACTGGTGATGGACAAACTTCTGTTGTAGCAGGAAATAGAGCGACCCCTACTCCAAACTGACTTGGAGTGGATACTTGCGGTTCTTTTATAATTTCCTCTATCGCAATCAGACCAGGTGGAAGAGGAAGACCGTCAGGTCCGTAAAAGATTTCCGGTGCCGAAGAAGGGGTTTTATCGACCGCGACGGATGTTTGAGGAACAAAACTTTCTGGACCAGTTACAGATGGAACTGGTTCAGTCATACAAGTATTTGCCCCCAGACTAGGATCAGTATTACTGTCCCTCCGTGGCAGTTGAACTTCTTCTATAGAGGCAGGGTTTCCGGAAATGTTTGGAGTGACCAGAATCTCAGATGTTGTTGGAACGCTTGTTCTAACTTTTAAAGGAGATTTTGAACTGGTTCGACGAGCTCGCTTTGTCCGGATTGTTTTCGATTCCGGAGACAAAGACGGTTGACTCGCAAGCCTCCGAGAACGACGGATATTCAATTGATTTTCTTCCACGATTGCGGATTACTCGATCAACTAAAATATAAAGGGGAAAATTTGTGTTTCCGATTTGAATGAATTTTATTAGACGCTTTTAAACATAACTTTGCTTTTTCATGTTTTAAGAGTCGAGAAAAAGCTAAAGATGACTCTAGTCGCCTTCGATGTATTAACGAGCCCGAAGTGACAAATGCTCGATTGGACCTTTTCAGTTATAGAGTTTGAAAAGGGCCAAAAGAAACTGCTCTGGAGATCTAGGCAGAGGGTGTGCCAAACTTCTCGCGAAACCACAGAATACGTTTTACGGTACGGGTGGTCGATCTTCGTGAATGCTGTGTTCACTGCATCGCGATCAGTAGGGCGGTCGACACGGCTTCCTATGGATAAAGGATAATTGCCTATAGGGGTCTCCCAATATACGCGACGGTACGCGGGAGCACAAGTCTGTATTAGTGCTATCGTCCCTCAGGAGGAATCACCCACCTTCGTAGAGATCGACAGTCACTACGTTTAACGACGCCGGAACACGTCTCTACCTAGACCTCTATTGTGAGCGTTATGTTAAAATGTGTTTTTAGATTCATTCAATATATTTTAAGTTGATCTTGTTTAGCAGTTTGTCTTTCAGGATCACCACGAGATGTATTGGTACAAATTCCTAAATGCAGCTAAAATGATAAGCAAGCTTTACAATCTTTTTAGCTTTGAAAATCCTAACTACTGAGGGGAGAGAAAAACATAATCTTTCCACACAGAGCACAAAGCACAAACTAATGCACTTTCTCCTAGATCAATCACGCAAACTTATCAAAATGCAAATGCAAGATGCATGTATTTCTTTTCTTTTCCCTTAATGTTGATGTAGACAAAAAGGAAACTGTCGTATAATTTTTGAATTCAATTTGAAGCGTAAACAAACAAGTTTTGTCTAAAATGAAAAGACGCCTTACAAGCACTTGTTTCAACAGTAAAAATATATGAATTCAAACCATAAGATGAAAAACAAACAAACTCAAATAGCCATGAACAGTAATAAAACTAGCTCTTAAGATCACAACGACACTTTTACAGTTCAGGATCTAAGAGGCCACAGCTATATTGGTTTGATTTTCACAATGGGAAACTGTAACTGAAACAAGAAATACTGAAAGAACAATCACAGTTTCATCACACAACTGAGGCGGAATAATGTCAAGGAAAGTTGGTTTACAGCAAGTACAAATGACAAGCAATCAGCAGCAAAATAACAGTGAAAACAGGGCTCAGACACGGTGGGAAACCTCAAGAAGACATAGCCTAACTGGATCAGCGCAGGCTCTGGTCTGTCAAATTGACTCTCAGCGCAGTTCCCGAAGGGAGTACCTGCGCTAGAATGTAGACTGCCTGTGGACAGCCTGCACTGAGACACGAGAGCTGCGTTTACAAGGATTTCCGGGTCATAAAAAGCTCAAAAATGCACTGTTTTTGCTGAAATAAAAAGCTATAGGTCAAGTACAAGCTAAGGGATGATCAAGAGGATGAAAAGCTATCACAAAGAGTACAAGAGTCTTTTGTAGATCAGCTCTTCAAATCATGAATCTGCTCAGTAAATGAGCAAGAGTAGCAGACCCTCTACTTCGCTTTTGATATAGTCAAAAGCTTTTCGATTTGGTACTCTTTGGTTCAGGAAATGAATAGCAAAGATACTACAAACACCAACAAGATACTAGGCTCCCCAGCGGAGTCGCCAATTTTTTGTAGGGAAAAGTATCCGACTCAGATGACCCTAACCCACTCTAAGGGTGACAGTTCCTTAGCAACAACTGTAAAACAAACTACTGAAGGTTTACTTCTTTATGAAAGCAAAAGAGGATGGAGAGAGCACTAACCGTTGCCTTGCGCTTAATGTCGAATCCAAACTCTCCTCTTGGCCGCTTGCTCCTAGCTCTTTGTCCTTCTGCTGGCCCAGCTACAATGAGATCCTGCACAATGACAAAGAAGGAAACTACAAGAGGCATGCAATCATAACTGGTTCATGGATTAGTGTAAACCAAACATGCAATCATCACAATATATAATTGAACAAAAGCACATAGAAGAACCTCAATAGCTTTTATTAATGAAGAAATAAAGGTTCTGAGAGTATTACAACCATTGCAGGCTCCAACCCAGCAACACCTCCCAGCAGAAAGAATTGCTCTTCTTCACCTCTCTCAAACAATCACCCAATAACTCAAGAATGAAACCAACAGCATATCATTACTTTGCACAAAATTCCAGCCCCCTTAGACCTCATAGAAGAGCTCTATATATAGGATAGAAGAAGAGAGGATGAGTCAGCTTGAGACTGACATAAAGCTGCCTTGTGTCCTCTCCCTCTTCAGTTAATCTTCAGTTCTTGAGTCCACTTGGAGATCCTTGCTTACACATGGAGATCAAGTACCTCTTACTCATCACAGGGCGAATCTCTTGAACCAAGTGTCAGTTTGGAAGCTTCCTGGGCAATTGACACCTTGCAGAATGACTGTGCCACTTGGCCAATCTCGCCCAGCGCAGGTAGCCTTCATTAGATTTGACTTTCAGCGCAGGTACAAGGAGGAGCAGTTGCATTCCAGCACAGATGCTCAGTGGAGCAGCTGACATGATCCAAAAATGGCCTGTTTTTGAGTGTTTTCAGGTGGAGAACTGATGGGAAGTGCTGTGGTTTGCTGACCTTGTTCTTCTAGGGGTAAGAACAACATGTTTAGGGACTGAGGATCCCTGTAATTATTGACATTTCATGCTCCATGCTGCGAGGCACAAAAATGTCTATAACACTCCCCGGAACTTCAGAGGAAGAGGCTCGTTTCTTGGAATTAATCCAGTTGGATGAAACCCGTCGTGATGCCGCTTTGGCTAACGAGGCCCATAAGAAACGAGTCAAGGCTCTGTTCGACAAAAATGTCAAACCCCGTGTCTTCTCAGAAGGTGATTTGGTCTTGCTTTATGATCAAGAATCCGATAAATTGGGAGCAGGTAAGTTCAAGTCCTTATGGATGGGCCCCTATATTGTTAAAAGGGTGTTAGCAAAAGGAGCCTACGAGTTAATGGATTACGATGGAATTCCACTGGCACAGCCCCGCAACGGGTTGTATCTCAAGCGTTACTATGCTTAATAGTAACCTGTATGCTTTTGTTGTATTTTGTTTTCGCTAAAGTATTTGTTCTGGTCGAGTGATCCACCTTTTTCATTGATGGCAGATGTCGAACCTTATGGAGACATGTGTTGGATATGCCGACGGAGCGAGTCGTAGTTCACGAAACCTGTCCTCCGCAGCCTGGGCCATTTTTGATCCAAGCGGCAAGTTAGTAAGTTTCAGAGGTGTATGTATTGGGCAATCAACGAACAACATCGCTGAGTATAGCGCGTTGATAGAACTACTCTCTGATGCCATCACACGTGGCATACGCCGACTAATTGTCAGGCTAGACTCACAGCTCGTCATACTACAACTCAATGGTATATATTCTGTTCGCAATCCAGCTATTTATCGCATGTTCCTAAGGGTTGAGATCTTGGAAAGGCGATTTGATTCGATTCAATATCAACATATTTCAAGAAATTTAAACACATTAACCGACTCATTAGCAAACTATGTGTTAGATCGACATTTGCAACATTTATAAAAAAGGACACATCATCAAAGATTGTACATATGGATCACGTGAATCAACCAGAATAAAATCCGAAAATCAAAATATATAAGCTGTTTATATAAGTTCATACATAATGTTCTGTAACCAAGACAAAATTGGTCATGTGACCTAAAAACTCAAAAAGATGCTAGGGGGCACCCTAGCCTAATGGTGCTCATGATAGTACGTCACGGCCTGTGAAATCATGCGCAAGAGACGAGTCCATCGTCTAGGTACGCCAATGGTATGACGCTGCATCTGTAAAGGTAACTCGTCGATCTGTACATCCGGAAGGCCACGAGTAAGGCTCTCAACCTGCTCCTGCACGGCTGTAAGGGTCTCGGTGTCGTCAAGATCGCGGATAACAACTCTCCTAGCAGGCTCCCCTGCTGGGGCAGCAGCTGGCGATCTCGGACGAACTGCTGGATGAACAGGACCAATATCTGCATGCACCCAAGAGTACAATTAAAAGTCTTGATAGAATAAAGCACAACAACATTATGAATAAGAACAATAAACAGTAATGTGGTCAAAGAATTTACCAATGGCACCCCACTGATCGCCATCCGGTAGAGCCAAATCCGGATCACCTCGGAAATCCATACCCACATATGGATACTCAGAAAACGCCATCTCCTGGCGCTCGAACCACCTAAAGAAGGCCTCAGTGAAAGTGATCTGAGGTTGACCTGCATGCCTAGACATGTGGTCAACCCACCTCTGCATGCGTGGCTCGGTCGGAGAAGGCAAGTCAAGTATGATGTACTGAGGCTGCATCAGTGGGATTTTCTCCAAGGCAAAGGCAGTCAGAATAGAACCAAATCCAAAGTTCTTCAGCTTCCCGTCCTTTATCTTGGTCAATTGACTTTTCATCTGAACAAGTACTGCATCACACCAGTTGAATACTTTCGGTTGGAGACACTCCAGGGCGTGCTGCATATAAGACCTGTTGGCAACATGTAAAGCTGCGCTACCGGCCATCCTACCAATAGTAAACAGAATGGACCTGAGAGCCCGATCAGTAATCTCACAGATAACAATCTTGCCGTCTCTGCTTGGCTGAGAACCTTCCCTGCAATACTGGCGGACATAATCTCTGGTGGAATCAGTCCCCCGGGCCGTACCTGATAAGGAAACAAAGGCACCACGTCTTGACAACCCAGTCAAGAAGTACATGTCCTCTATGGTCAAGGGGATGGTCTTCCCCCTAATCTGGAATACTTGGTTAACAGGATCCCAAGCATCAAGCATATACTGCAGTAAAGAAATCTGTGCTCTCATACTAGAGATCCGGAAAAACTTCAGCAGGCCACAGTTCCGCAGCGCGTTCACTGTGACCGGGTCATGGAGGGCAATCATGTCCTCCTCTTCATGTTCTCGTTCTCGCCATGTAAGGGAAATTTTGCTCAAGTCACCCTGCAAAAAAAACAAGAGAGAGAATGAGTTCCTGTTTTGGTGGAAAACTGGCAAAAAATCATCAAAAATACCCTTAAAACTCAGTCCTTTTGAGCCCAGCGCAGGCAGGAAGTCTCCCACTTGCGCTGAGGGTCAGGCTGCCTTAAGGCAGCTTGACCTTCAGCGCAGGTTTTGAAAGGGAAACCTGCGCTGATCCTAGGGCGCCCTGGCAAAACCCCAGGGGCTCAGAAAGACCGGAAAAAGGGAAAAAAACGGGAAAAGGAAACCATGAAAAGGAAGAGCTAGGGTTTAGCTCCTACCTGGTCCAGACGGCGCCGAAAATCGTCCGCAGAATCTCCCGGAATCAGCTGGTGAAAATCAAGGGGGAAGAGGCACCTCCAGAGCTCCAACAAACCAAATGCAAATGAAATGGTAAATGAGAGGTAAAAACACCTTTTTATGGCTTTTTACATAGTACAAAGTAAAATATTAGGGTTATATTCTCATTTTCATGCAAATATTATCCATTTCTAACATAGTTTGTTGCAGCAATTGAAAATACAGTACTATATTTGAAAAGAGAAAAGCTAGTAATGGTAAAAAATCATAAATTTGACCACAATTCGAGCAGTTTTAATGCGGTCTTCATGCTCGTTAAAAAATAAATAAAAGCAGTGAGCAATGTTTCCACCAGAGTTCAAGCTCATTAAAAACTGAACCTATCCCGGTAAATAACCATTGTGATCGTAAATTTATTAGCCATAAAAGCCTTGGTCTTGTTTACACCTGCCACCTCCATTCCATTTGGCCGATCATTCACCCCCATATGATTGTTTACCCATTGTGAGGAACAGCTGCGAAGAGTGATTTCACTTAGCCATCCTTGTGACACTGCCGTGATTGGAAAATTCCAACCTGTACCTGGAATCTGCTGCTATCCCTGTTTATCACTCGTTCCTCAAAAGACGAGTCTTCTTTAAGCTCTTTTCAACTGACTCGTAAAATATGAAAAGATTGCCGAGTTTTGGCCTTCCAGCTCATTAAAATGACCGGAAGAGTTATCCCTCCTCTAGATTTTAATCTTTTTGGACCCGAGGGATTATTGCACAAAAAGGTCGAGCGCTTGTTTTGTTCGGCTCGTTAAAGTTATCGAAAATTCATCCCTTTTGTATTGTTTTATACTTTTTCGGACTTAAGGGATCAGATGACGAAAAAGGAATTTTGGAGTTAACTTTCTGTACCTTTTCAGACTCTCTAAAAATGAAAAGGACCGAGTTGTCTTTGTCGCTAGACTCGTTAAAATGATTAATTAGCGACAAACTTGTCTTTAGACGAGAACGAGTTTCCCTATCGCTAGGCTTGTTAAAACATAGCGATGGGCTTGCCCGAAGGGCAGGTTATAGAACAAGCATATGTTATCCTCCTCAAGCTTGACAAAAATAAAGAGGTACTGGTCAGAAATGACTGGGGAAAAATTGGGAGAACCTCAAAGCTTTGATGGTAGCAAGTCGCTCTTGAACATGACACTTTGTCCTCCGTACCACGTCGGGTTGGGTTGCTTCATTCACCGGTCTCATCACCATGGTCCTCGCCAAACCATCCGTATCTGGGGTAGTGCTACCGATCCATCACATTAGTGTCGTTATATGTTCAAGAGATGTGTTCAGAAAGAGTCAACCGTGTCCCATCCACTGCCATACATTATCCTTCATCCACCCATGATCGCCACCATGAATCATATCTCACAGTTTGTTTTCACCTCCACTAAAGTCATTAGCTCCGTTCCGTGTCACTGATGTGGGATTCATTAAGACCCTCCTTTGACGGATCGCTTCTTGTCGACTTCAACTCATTATCCAAGAAGTTGATCTAGGAACACCCCCCCCAGTACTTTGAAGCTTGCATGCCTTAACGGCAAGTTTCTCACTTCCGGCGACAGGTATACATCAATGACCTTCGACCAGAAGATTTTGCGTGGTGTTCGACGCCAAGTCCTTTATTCACACCACGTGAATTGTACTGCAGTACCTTGAGGGTCATTGTCATTATTGGTGATTCCTCTCGCGCTTGTTAACGGTTTACATTATTGACCGGTAATCAAGCGATGTCTCTCTATGTTCGACTTCAACGCAATTCTCACATGGATCGACTTGTACTTAGAGTGAAGATCGAACGAGATTGAAGACCCCGGATCTAGTTTCATCCATCCGGGTTGTGATATATATTCAGGATATAAAGACATTTGATATGTACATCATTGCAGCAGATGATCATCCTAACTCAAAGGATGATAATTTCAGCAGAGAATTATCAGTCTATCATCAGACGGTCGTCTGTTATATGTACCAAAATGAATTTATAAAGCTGAGCATGGGAATGCCCGCCTCAGCTAGATCATGAAAGCAGAATGAAAAATAATGTATTGTATTGTATTTTATTGCAGGGCACCTCTCAGCCGATTGAATGAACTTCGGATCCTCCTAATAAAGCATTTCACCCGATAAACTACCTCATACTTTAGGGGGCAACTGTTATAGACATTTTTGTGCCTATCAGCATGGAGCATGAAATGTCAATAATCTGAGGGATCCAAAGTCCCTAAACATGTTGTTCTTACCCTTAGAGGAACAAGGTCTGCAAACCACATCACTAAAAATCAGTTCTCCACCTAAAAACACTCAAAAACAGGCTATTTCTGGATCATGTCAGCTGCTCCACTGAGCATCTGCGCTGAATGTCAACTGCTCTTCCTTGTACCTGCGCTGAAGGTCAAAACTAATGAAGGCTACCTGCGCTGGGCGAGATTGGCCAAGTGGCACAGTCATTCTGCAAGGTGTCAACTGCCCAGGAAGCTTCCAAACTGACACTTGGGTCAAGGAATTCGCCTAGTGATGAGTAAGATGGTCTTGATCTCCAAGTGGAAGCAAGATTCTGCAAGTGGACTCAAGAACTGAAGATTAACTAAAGTGGGAGAGGACACAAGTCAGCTTCAGGCCAGTCTCAAGATGACTCATCCTTTCTCCAAAAACCTATATATAGAGCTCTCTCATGAGGTCTAAGGAGGCTGGAATTTTGTGCAAGTAAGGAAGTGTTGTTGGTTTGTGATTAGAGCTATTGGGTGCTTGCTTGAAGGAGGTGAAGAGGAGATTCCTTTCAGCTGGGAGGTGTTGCTGGATTGGGCCCATTGTGGTTGTAACTCTCTCAGAACTTTACTTCTATTATCAATAAAGTATTTGAGGTTCTTCTATATGCATGTGTCTTTATGATGAATAGATGCTTGTATATTTGATTTATGCTAATCCTATAATCGATTATGGATGTATGCTTCTTGTAGTTTCCTTTTCTTGTGCTTTTACAGGATCTGTGTGTAGCTGGCCCGGTGAAAGGACAAGGAGCTAGGAGTAAGCGGCAAGGAGTGAAGACTGGATCGACTATTAGCGCAAGATAACGGTTAGTAGATCATCCTTTTCTTCCCTCTCTCATCTCATAAAGAAGAAACTTTGAATAGCTTTGCATTCTGTTGTTGCTAGAGTACTATCACCTTCAGAGTGGGATAGAGGCATTCTGCATTAGATACTTTTCCCCCCAACACAAATGCACTTGAAAATCTTAAGATTTTGATGTTAGGCCTAAGAGATAGACCATATAAATCTCTTTTAGATCTAAGTTTGACAGCAAATGGAAGTTGGAACTAGCATAGGAACAAAGTTGTACCTCCACCAACCAACTAATCTTTAGCCTCCTAAACAAGATTACAGGAAGTTAAAAACTGAGATGCTAAGTGGAAAAAATACTAGCATGTAACATGAACATAGGAAGCACTTACTTCACCACCTTTAGGTCTACCTTGGCTCTTTTCCTGGTAGCCAGTAACTCTTCTAGGATCTCTGGTAATATGCCCTAGGAAACAGGAAAAAGAGCATTCAATTTAGTATCATCGAAAATGGTCAACATATGATGGTTAAAAAGTAAATAATGAAATAAGTATCAGCATAGTGTTTGACATGCAAAGACATTAAGGTCTTAGCATCGTACTTTACTTTTAATCCTTTCTAGTAGCATAGCTTCTGGTGCCTATGTTAGTGTTACAACGGTATAACTATGCATTATACAGCTGGGATGACTAGGATAGTGTATTGGGATCTCATCCACATAGCAATTTGACTACTAAAGTCTACCATACATGTTAGGGAACCTATCTACTTTTTGTACATTGACGAATCAACCAAATCTGAATTTGAATCTACTGAAAACTTCAAAATATGTATCATAAAAGTAGCCTAGGATTTATTGTCCATTATCTGAAACTTCTTCAGAATCTCAATTGCTTACTTACCCGTGTTCGAGGACTAGCTCACCTCAACTCAACCAAACCTCCAAGACCAAGAAATAATACATGTCAACTTCACTTGCTAGTTTCTTATTGCACCATGGGATAAAGTTTTTTAAACTAACTATTAGGACCAGGTAATCTACATACAACACAAATATAAGCATATCAAATTTATCATAATCAAACAAATAATAAAATTTAGGACCTGCAACGGTCTTAGTGATGCCCATAATCTATAAGTACTCATAAATCCATGAGTACCAAGCACAAGAGGCTACTTTAGCCCAGAAAGGGACTTCTTCAACTTGCACACATGGGTATCCCATCCTAACAAAGATATTATATTCGAACCCAAGCTGAAACAAAACCATGAAACACTCTTCCTACCACTTGCATCTCTGGCCCTGTCAAAATCCACTAAAGCATGCAGTAGCTCAAAGCATTGTGCCAGTGTGCCCTTTAAGTACCTCGCATACCTTAGACCATGGAGCATATTTGCAGCAACCTCAGCTCAACCATATATTAGTAGCCAAGCTGGACAATAAATTGGTGTCTGCGCCCCCCTTGTTTGTGAGACAAGGGATCTCATGAACACAGCAATTTGACTGCTAAATTCTACCAAATATGTTAGGGAACCTATATACTTTTTGTACGTTGACGAATCAACCAAATTTGAATCTTAATCTACTGATAAATTCAAAATATGTATCATAAAATTAGCCTATGGTTTATTGTCCATTATCCGAAACTTCTTCAGAATCTCAATTGCTTACTTACCCCTATTCGAGGACCACCTCACCTCAACTCAGCCAAACCTCCAAGACCAAGAAATAACACATGAGGTGTATATCCTTCATGTCAACTTCACTTGCCAGTTTCTTCTTGCACCATGGGATATAATTTTTTTAACTAACTTTTAGGACGAGGTCATCTACATACAACACAAATATAAGCATATCAAATTGATAATAGTCAAGCAAATAATACAAGTTAGGACCTGAAACAGTCTTACTGATGCCCTTAATATGTAAGTACTCATAAAAAAAACAAAGTATCTTCAAAATTTGTTTTGTTGCACACATAATTAGTTTATGTTTGGACCCTCACAACCTAGTGCGCTCCTTAGAAGCTAGAGCGATGCACGTTCAAGTTATTAAAATTTAACACATATCAATCCTTTTTGTCCTCTTTTTGGGAGGCACTACATTAATTGTGGGTGTCGAATGCTCATCACATTGAACACCCTCCTCATTATTTATGTCTCCCATTCGCTGAAATTCAACAATTTGCCAAGGTTCAGGAATGACTATTGGATGATTTTGTGCAACAAGCAAATCATCATGTGCTTGTATCCCCTCCCCATGCTCACTCCCAGATGTTTCACCTGATTCCTATACACAACACACTTTAAGTTGTTATAATAACATTAAAACCTCCAATTGATATATTGCATTATTCATATAATATTATAAACAACTAACCTCGGATCCATACCCAGTAATTATTTTTTCCCCTCGATCTATCATGTGTTGGCGAAGACCTTGGGAACCATGTAATATAACATATTTTAGGTCTTCCTCTGAAGCTTCCTTTTGAAACTGGTGAACCTACATTAACAAAGATAATCATATCTATAAGGTAAAATAACTAATAAGATATAATTAACTCAACGTGACCATGGTTACTTTGCCTAAAATAGAAAATATAATAGATGGAAATATCACTTACCATACCACCACGAATACTATTATATCCACCAAAGCCTAATTTGTGAGATCCAATTTTTGACACCCTAGCTTGGGTTACTTTTCTTGTATCTCATAGGCGTCTCTTAGCTCCTCCTTGTGCAGATGGCGTATAGTTTGGATTTCTGAGGACTTTCCTCTTAAACTTGGCATCTTTCATAAGTTCATCCCACGTCACTTGATCTTTGATCCAAGCTGGACGTGGATACATCAAGTTTTTTGTCAACTCTGTCCTTAAATTGGACCTCTTTGAGTGCATGTATTTACTTGCAATCTGTAAAATAAGTTCCTTATCAAATCCAAGATTACCAAATGATATTACTACATCTTTAAATAGTTCCTCCTTTTTGGAATTGGCTTGTTTCCTCCAATCCATTTGGATGGTATTTCCAAATAATTCTTCTGCACGACGAAAAAAAAAGTGATAAAATTTCAGCCCTTTTTCATCCTTCAAGACATTTCCTTTTGAAGTGAGCAAGATTGTAACTTCTTGCATTCCTTTTGTGGTAACCGATGATATTGTTGTAGTCTTGGGGATTGAGGAAGGTTCCCTTATAGATACATTAGGCACTGTGTCACTTACTTCCTGCATTTACAATGAAATTGTGGAACTATTAAGAACCCAACCAAAATATGAAACTATTTTTCGTATCTAAAATAATGATCCTAAACATAACAAATGAAATTATAAAAAAAAAAAAAATAATTTTACCTGTTGATCTGTTGCAGGAGCTACACTCTCCAACAATGACATTTCCCATAACTGAATTTGTTCAATTATTTCTTGTCTGATTTGAACATTTGCAAGAATATCTGGTAGGAGCCTTAACATTCTTGTTTGTGAATCTATAAGACTCCTCAAAGAAACTTGTTATGGTCCTGGTGGGAGAATGCTCACTAGACCCACATTTGATGTAGAGGGAATGTTATGGGGTTCTGGTCTAGGTGTAGATGGCATCACATGACCCTCTATACCAACAGATTGTGTAAAGGGCATGTTATGGGGTTCTGGTCTAGGTGTAGATAGCATAACATGACCCTCTATACCAACAGATTGTGTAAAGGGCATGTTATGGGGTTCTGGTCTAGGTGTAGATGGCATAACATGACCCTCTATACCAAGAGATTGTGTAAAGGGCATGTTATGGGGTTCTGGTCTAGGTGTAGATGGCATAACATGACCCTCTATACCAACAGATTGTGTAAAGGGCATGTTATGGGGTTCTGGTCTAGGTGTAGATGGCATAACATGACCCTCTATACCAACAGATTGTATACTTGTTGGAGTCACCTAGAAACATCTTGCAAGGCACAAATATAAATAATAAGATGGAATAATAGATGAATAATGTTGAAATATGTAACTAGGTTCGGTCTTCATAATGACATATCTAATCACAATTCTATGTAATTTATGTAAAAAAAGGAAAAAGAAGATTATTTTTGTTATGACTGAGGCATGGGTTTCATGAACACATGAAGAAGCAAGTCCCGTTATAGAATGACAATATCTCGGAAGACTCATTAAAAGAAGGTCATGAAGGTGGCAAATGATCAATGAAATGTAGTGTAAAGTTGCAAATAATCATGGCAACCAAAATACTAATCAGTACAGATAGGTGTCCATGAGGTATGTATTATAATTTTCTTTTAAAGGGTCCATCATAAGATGTAGTAGGGTTGAATTTATGGGTTTATATTTTAAGAAATAACCTAGTATTTAGAAACCTTAATCTTAAGGTATTTGTTCCCTATGATTTGATTTATAGGGCATGGGATAAACTCTAGAATGACATAAAGGGAAAAGAGTATGATCTAATGTTTGAATTTAAGAAACCCTAAAAAGGCCTCTTGATTACATAAAAACCCTAAAAAAGTAACTTGACATCATGTTTTGGAATAACATATTGCTTGGGTTACTTGTTAAAATAGTATTGTATGTACAAGAAGAAAAAAGCAGATGGGGTGATCCATTTGAAGGCATGATGTAGCTCTTCGTAACACCTCATAAATCATGGAGTCGTTGTGCAAAAACATTAATAAATATATGCCCTAGATTTCTCAACAAATAAAATAATCAAACTCACATAAATAAATGGTTGAATCTTACATCTTGCATGACATTAGATGTATATGGGGGCATTAACGATCCCTGCATGCCGACATTGGTTGTATTGAGGGGCATAAATGAATCCTACATGCCAGAAAAATGCACGCTTAGTAAAAACCCAAATATTAATAAATATATATAGTGAAATAAGTTAATTAAATGCACAAAAATATTGAACAAGTTTTACCACTATCATTACCTTAGATGTTTTATAAGGTGTTATAGGGGTTGGAATCACTTTAGCAATTGCCTGCATTCCAAAAACATAAATTAGCATAATATAATAAGGAATATAAGATAATTGAAAATATAAAAGACAATATTCAAGCTTACCTCATGCATCATCATAGCGGTGTCTTGCCCTCGTGCATTTGTTAACATTTCCATGAAAGTAGTGAATATCATTGAACCCCCCATGGTAGCATCAGTAACACCCATGGGTACATTCTTAAAAAAACACATAATAACATAAAAATAAGAAAACCTTGATAAAAAAACCGATAAGAAAATAGAATCGGTAACACCAAATATGTGTTGAGTGAGCATTGAAGATCTGTCCAACACTTTGAGGCAATCTTATCAGAGTGTTCTGACAAGCATTTAACTAGTCACAAACAAACTTTTGAAGTATCATTTTAAAGTTAATTTCTAAAAACAAATCCAACCTCTAACTAAATCAACAACATAAATAATACAAATACCAAAAGCAACATAAATACATGGTAAGCCATTTTGTATAGAATAATGTAATAGAAATCTACGAAGAAAAGTTTGTGGACACTCGTTAGGATCATTACATAAATAAATGTTGGAATATATGACAACGTGTAAAACCATAAAATTATTCTAAAATATGTTGGTTTAAACTTCTATGCATGTAATACTAATTTCATTGAGGAGTTCTTTGGATTATATTACAAAGGGTAATGCACTGTCTTAAATTGTTGTCGCATAATGCAATGTAATCTCTGTAGAATATCTCCTTGTTGCCTATAAACATTACTTCACTATCTCATTGCAGCCACAATCAACTCCAAACCAGACCTTGCTTGCCTCAAAACCCCAGACCATACCTCGATATGATTTGCTTCCACATAAAAACCTTAGGGGTGATTCGTTGCCACAAACAATCTGTGAAATCAACATTTGAAAAGCAATGCATATGAAGCATATTAAGCATGCATGGAAACTACTAATCAGATTCCAAAGAATTATTATGGTAGATGAAGCAATATGGTGTGTTGCCTTAGAAGAGAACCAATATGCAATAAAGAACCCTGAAATATGCTTGGAAAATGAAAAGACATAAAATAATGTAGAGCACTGGTGGCAGAGAGGGTATAAAAACTTGGAATTATGTTTAACCCTCAAATATAGTTAACCACACATGGAATAAGTGAATTCAAATGAATGAAAATGCAGTGAATGCCCATGAGCTCTGGTTTCATCAATTCATGAGTAAATGTTGGTGTGGGATTAAACCAAATAATTCCAATTTCATGCCTCATACTTCTCAAAGACCCAAGCTACAAATATCATGGCTTGGTATTATACCTATGCGCAGATTTATGCAGATTTGAGATGTTCAGAGGAGAATCAATCATATTTCCATAACACCCCTCTCGAACCTATTTCATGCTAACGAATTAGAGTCTAGTGCCAAACACATGATCACATATCCAAGAAAAAGATCATCCCAGTGCATCTCCTAGAATGGTGGATACAAGTGACTCAAACTAATGAAGAGAAGCCACGATTTGACTCCAAGGCTATTGAAGATTGGAGAAATTCACTTTTTTCGTGTTGCAGACATTAGTGGTTGCGAGCTGGAGGCGTGCAATACTGGGTGAAAACTAAACCTTCACTATCAGTGATAGTATTTTATGTTTGATAAATAGACATAGACGTTTGTTTCTCATTGTTATATTTATTTTCTTCTAAATAACTAGCAAGGAGCTGGAGATGGGGCTGATAGATAAGGTGGTTAAATGTCTATCAGAAATAGTGAAAAGGCCAGAGTTGCCCGTGGCTGACTATCCAACAGGCTTGAATTTTAAGTTTCAAGATTTTGAAGAGACAGTCCTATTGCAGCAACAGCAAAGGGGGGAATCTCAGATATTGGGTATAGTGGGGTTAGGTGGCATAGGAAAGACAACTTTTGCAAAACATTGAAAAAAGATGAGATTTTAACCCTGTTTTTCATGTGGCCCCATACCTTTTAAAATTGACAAATATATTTGGTGTAAACATGCTTAAACCTTTACACTACTCTACTAGGAATGGAAAAGAGTATATATCAAGACTATTACATACAAAACAACTAGTACCAAAATGATAATGTTGATGTCACTAAGTTCTAAACATTGATAATAGATACAATGAAAAGACAAGCAGCTAACTCAATCAATATTTCCATACTATTGAAATATATGTCTCCCAAATCTAGACTAGATGACCTAAACTCACTACCCAGTGATAGATAGAGAAATAGGTACTTTGAGGCCAAATGTTTTAAGAAAAAACTAGATGATAACATGGGTAAAAGTATGGAGAATATTGTGAACCCATATGTTAGAAAAATGAGATAGGGAAACTTGTAGTAGAATTATTGTTGGTAATCTTCCAGTATGAATGTCACTAATAAATTTAGCTCGGATTGTACTCAAATGTTTTTATAAATATCCTCCATAATATTCCAAGCAATTTAATAAAAAGTTTTGAGATCTGAACTAGTTTCAGAAATCAATTTCAAGAGACAAAATCCAATAGTCCTAAGAATAAAAATGACAGTCCAATTCCTTCCTTGTATTTGGGGATTAACACTATCTTCAGGTTGAAATAAATTTACATTTTTCCAATTCACAAGTGAAATTTCAGATCCATGTTAGAAAATTTGTAAACTCAGATACATCTAACCAATATGATGTTTGCACCAAAAGAGCCTAGTTTCCTTCTACAACATTCATGGAAATCAAATGAGCCATCATCTCTTTCATGGCACATTAAATAAGGAAACCAACACAATCTCATGTAAATCAAGATCTAGAATGCACCTAGACATAGGAAACTTGAGGATGAATATCTATCTTGAGTTCACACAAATGGTCGATGTATGCATTATTGTAACTCTAAATATCCAACCTAAATTTAAATAGATTTGGCTAATGTATATGTTAATTTATAGAAATGTACTTCAAAGAAAACCAAAGTGCCTAGAGAGGGGCTGATGACATAAAATGTTGGAAATAATACTGAGAGGGGGGGTGAATCAGTATTATCAGATTAATCAAACTTTTCAAATGCCCAAAAACATATACGCTACTTCAGTTAAGTGAACCAGCGTGTACACGCTACTGTGACGAAGTAAAACAGCGTATAAGCAGAAAAACTCACAATTTAGTTGGCTTATTCTTCATTTAAGTGCATCAGGACATTATTCATCATATTAACAGTAAACATGTGCAGTATAACAGAACAGATAAAAAGCCACACACATGAACACCAAGATATAAGGTGGAAACCCAATGTGGGTGAAAACCACCTGCTGCAAGTTGTCTCTATCTTTCTTAATATGAAACTTCAGTTTACAATCTTTTGTACTGGTGCAGCCTTATACCAGTACGCAGGCTACAACCTGCAGAAGGCTTCAACCTTCTCTCGTTCTCCAAACTTCCTTGGAAGGGAGCTCCAACCCCCTTTTGCTTTTGTACTAGCCAAGATACTAGTACGTAGGTGCTGACCTACAATCTTCCTTCTTCCAGGTATCACTTTTCATACATTTTCAGACTTGGATATTCCTGAAGCACAACATTACAATCTGAAGACCACAATTCATTCAATTTTCACAACAGATCATTGAAGCATAAAACAACCCAACTTTGAATCACTGAACCACTGAACCCTGTCAATCACCAGTTACCAGAACACAGAGCAGACTACAGAACTCTGTAATAACAGTCAGACCCCACTGTAAACTCAAATCAAGCTTCAAAAGATATACGCTACTTTAATGAGCAGAAACCGCGTATACACGCGCTTTTACCGAAGCCAACCTGCGTACAGATCTAAAAATAAACTTTCTCAATTTGCAGCTGTACCAGATATTAGTTAGACTCAGAACGTAACATTGCGACAATATGCAGATCTAGAAATACGCATAATCAACCATATCATGATAGTGCATTTCAAACCATTTGATCCCGATCTCTCCTTAGATCTGGTTCTCCATCAACTGATGAGATCTCTCCTTAGCTCAGATCAACCAACTCAGAACCTGCATATCAGATCTCTTTCTCTCTTAGATATTCATGCCTTGTCGAAAGATGATATTTGCCTAATGATCTTCTTCTCCTTATATAGCCTTAGGCCTTTCTCAATACCAAGAGCCAAAACCATAGTAACACAATACCATCAACTTTAAAACTAGGGATCGACACGCCCGTCGAGACATAATGGTCCGAAATCATAGGCACAACTTCCAAGGTCTAACCACCATGAACCAAAGGAACCTTTCCACATACACGCGCTTTTTCTGAATCGAACTTGTGTGTACACGCGACTTGGGCTTAACGAAACAGCGTGTATGAGCTTTCTTGCCATGTTGTACTGAGATCTGTCTTCTGATTAAGTTGCCATCACCTGTACTAACCTTTGAGCACCTGTACCATCCACTGAGTGAGTTGCCATCAAGGACAACACTTGAACCATAATGCCAACAATCTCCCCCTTTGGACTTGATGGCAACCACCACACCAAGTCACTCTCCCCCTTTGACATCAAGGGCAAAGGGAGGACCAAGATATTCTCTTCCTTGGTAATCCTTCTGCTGTCCATACTGCTGTCCATACTCCCCCTGAGTACATGCTGAAATCTCCAAGTGTGCTCCCCCTTTGTGAATGCCAAAGAGTACCAATCTATCCATCCTGCTCACCAAGTGCTGTTCATGCTCCCCTTGACTGTAGGCAAGATCTGAAAAAGATGTTCTTCAAGAAGAACATGACTCTATACATCATAAAAGACCTTCCTATCACCAAAGACTCATACATACATCCATTTCTCAACTAAGTGAGGATATACAAAAAAAATGACTCATCCACCCAACCAAGTGGGGATACATCAATATTGACTCATCCACCTAACCATGATAATACATGAACATTTCATCATTCATCCCAGGCATAGTGGGGAAACCAACAAAGGCCGTTACATGACCTTGACACCATAAAAGAGACAAGAGAGATACATGACATAGAGACAACAGATCTAGACCAAGACTTAGGAAAGACACCAGCAGCATCTGATAAACATCTTGTTAGATCAGCAACTAGAATTTCTTTCTGAGCTCCTTCTTAAACCAATCAACCAAAACATCTGAATGCCAACAATGCTTTATGAGACTTTGGAGCTGCTCCCCCTGAACCTGTGCCTGTTGCACTCCCTGAAACTGTGCCTGAAAACTTCTGACATTCCTATTGCTGTTCAGAACTTCAGAGTTTTCCTTTGCTGTTCAGAACTTCATATACGCGTTTTATCCTGTATAAAACAGCGTATGTACGCGGATATTATTTCTGCAACAAGCGTCCAGCATACACGCGACTTACTCATCATAAATCCGCGTGTATACGCTCATATCCCTTCCGTAACCTGCGTATACCAACTTTTCTGTAGAACAAACAAATTTCAACAACAGGATGAAGCATCAACTACTCCCAGCTTTTGTCTGAGATATTCAAAAGTTTCCCTGGGCAGTGGTTTTGTGAGAATATCAGCAACTTGCTCCTTAGAAGGAACATACTCCAATTTGACCTTCTGCTCAAGCACTTGTTCCTGAAGAAAATGGTACTTGATTGGTATGTGCTTGGTCTTTGAGTGCATGACTGGATTCTTTGAAATGCTGATTGCACTTGTATTATCACATAAGATAGAGACAGGTGGAGTGCAAGTGATTTGAAAGTCCTGCAAGGTCTGCATCATCCAAAGAAGTTGTGTGCAACAAGATGCTGCAGCCACATATTCTGCTTCAGCTGTAGATAAGGCAATCGAACTTTGCTTCTTGCTGAACCAAGACACTAATCTGGAACCCATGAAGAAAGCACCTCCACTTGTGCTTTTCCTATCATCCACACTTCCAGCCCAATCTGCATCTGTGTAAGCATGAAGAGTGAGATCTGTATTTCTAGGATACCATAAGCCATAGTTTTGGGTCCCTTGAAGATATTTGAAGATTCTTTTGACTGCCTGAAGATGGGTTTCCTTTGGGTTGGCTTGAAATCTTCCAACCATCCCTACTGCATGAGTAATATCTGGTCGAGTACCTGCCAAATAAAGCAAACTCCCAATCATGGATCTATAAGTGGGTTGGTGAACTGCTGCTGATTCATCATTTGCACTGAGGCTGCATCCTGTAACCATGGGTGTACATACTGGTTTTGACTCTTCCATGCCATACTTCTTCAAGATCTGCTTGAGGTATTTGGTTTGAGACAAGAAGATACCTCCTTCATTTTGTTGGATTTGCAATCCAAGAAAATATGTCAATTCTCCAAGAAGTGACATTTCGAACTCTTTCTGCATAACCAAGGCAAAGTTTTGACTCATAGTTTCTTCATTGCTGCCAAAAATAATATCATCTACATAAATAACAAGAATTAGCAATTTGTTATTTTCAACTTTTATATAGAGATTGCTATCTGCTGATCCTTTTGAAAAGCCTTGTTGGTGAAGATATTTGTCCAACCGATAGTACCAAGCCCTTGGGCTTGTTTGAGCCCATAGAGAGCCTTTTTCAATCTGCATACAAGGTTTGGATCATTCCCAAGAATGAACCCATCTGGCTGCTCAATATATACTTCTTCTTCTAAGTCTCCATTCAGGAAGGCTGATTTCACGTCCATTTGAAATACCTTGAAGTTTTGAAAGCTTGAGAGAGCAAGGAACATTCGGATGGCCTCTAGTCTTGCCACAGGAGCAAAGGTCTCTTCAAAATCTATTCCTTCTTGCTGTGCATACCCTTTACAAACAAGTCTGGCCTTGTTTCTAATTACTTCTCCATTTTCATTTAACTTATTCTTGAAGACCCATTTTGTTCCTATTACATTCTTATCTTTTGGTCTAGGAACTAATTCCCAAGTGTTGTTCCTTTCGATTTGCTCAAGTTCTTCATCCATTGCTTTGACCCAACATTCATCTTTGCATGCTTCTTTCACATTTTGTGGTTCAATGGAGGAGAGTAGAGCCAAGTAGCTTGAAGCTTCTGCAAGTGTCCTTCTTGTTTGTACTCCTGCTTCTTTCTGCCCCACAATCTGAGTTTCTGGATGATTCTTTTGGACATATCTGGATGGAGTCTTCTCTTCTATTCTTGTCTGCTCCTCTGGTTCTTCTTGAGATTCTTCTTCTTCTTGAGGTTCTTCTTCTTCATCATTTCGCCTTTGAGAGTAACCTTCATCTTCTTCATGATGAACTTGCCTAGGAATATATCCCTTCTCATCAACCACTATATCAATACTGTCAACAATTCTGCCAAGTCTTTTATTGTAGCACTTGTATGCTTTGCTATGTGGAGAATAACCAAGAAGAATGCCCTCATCTGCTCTAGGTTCAAGTTTGCCAAGTTGCTCATCAGTGTTCTTAATATAACATTTGCTCCCAAAGATTTTGAAATGCTTCACGGAAGGAGTTTTACCACTCCAAAGCTCATGAGGTGTTTGAGTGCTGTTTACTCGGACATTTGTTTTGTTAAGAATGATAACAGCAGCATGTGCGGCTTCTCCCCAGAAGGTTGCAGGAGTACCTGATTCATCGAGCATAGCACGAGCCATTTGTTGGATAGTTCTGTTCATTCTTTCCACAACCCCATTTTGCTGAGGAGTTCTAGCTGTAGAGAATTCTCTTCTTATCCCATGTTCATCGCAGAAATCAAAAAATTCATTTGATGTGAACTCCCCACCTCTGTCAGATCTGAGGCACTTGATTTTGTGTCCTGATTCATTTTCTGCCAATGCTTTGAAGGATTTGAATTTTTCGAATGCTTCATCTTTGTGCTTCATAAGCCCTAACCAAACAAACCTTGAGAAATCATCAATGAATAATATCAGATATTCTTCTCCTCAAGGTGACCTTTTCCTAAATGGACCACATACATCTGTATGGACTAGCTCAAGAGGCAAGCTAGCTGATCCTTCCTTCTCTGGAAAGTTAGTTCTGGTCTGCTTTCCAAACTGACAAGATTTGCATATGGTGTTGTCTGGAATTTTGATATCTGGAAGATCGCGAACTGCCTGATATTTGCATGCTTTCCTTATTTGTGAGAAGCTTAGATGTCCCAACCTTCGATGCCATAACCAGTGCTCTTCATCCTTGCTAAGATAGCATTGTTGTTGTTCTTCTTCAAATATGTACAGATTATTTGGAGTTCTTTTGCCTTTGAGAACTGTTTCACCTATATCAAGATCACGAACAAGACATCCATTCGATCTGAAAATAACCTCTGTTTTTTGATCACACATCTGGCTGACACTTAGAAGATTATGTTTCAATCCATCAACATACAAAACATTTCCAGCCTTGACCTTTTCTTTTAAAGGAGCAATACCTTTTCCTTTTATAGTTGCAGGAGTATCATTTCCAAAAGAGACTTTCTTTCCCTTTTCTAAAGTAGAATAAGATTCAAGTTTTTCTTTATCACCTGTCATATGTTTCGAACATCCACTGTCAATGTACCATAGATTTTCCTGTCCTTCTGCATAAAATGCTATCCCACATCTTTCTGTTTGAGGTTCCTTTATTCTCCATGTTTTGGTGCTTGTGGCTTGTTCCTTTTTCTCCTAACCTGCTCCTGCATTCAAAGTCTTTATGACCAAAATTATTGCAAATAGAACATTCAACTTCATTTTCAAGCACCGAAAAGTTGTTATAGGTCCTTTTTGTAATCCCTGTCATACTTCTTTGTTTTTGAGCTTCCCTAGTCATGATTGTTTTATATGCAACACATTGAGCTGCTCTGTGACCAAAGTTGTGGCAAGAAAAGCATTGTCCATTGAAGAAGCTTCTGCGGTTATTGAATCTACCAGCCAACTGATTGTAATTTCTATTTTCATCTATTCTTGAGCCAAACTGAGAAGATTTTACCTGTGGTTGGTTGTAGCTTTTGTTCATCTTTAAGGAGGATTGTCCCTGATAGTTTCTGTTTGTAACTCGTCCCTGCTTTACCTAATTATCTTCATTGTTCTTCCGCTCATTTCCTCTTGCTGCATCAAGATAACTTTTTGAGGTGGATGCTTGAGAGGTTTCTCCATTATAGCCCAAACCTGTTTTGTTTAGAGGAGACCGCTGCACACTAATAATCTCATCCAAGGTTTCAGATCCTTTGACAAATTTAAGATTAATAGTTTTTGTTTTCTCAATTTCTTTTCTGAGACCAACAATTTCACCTTCTAGTTTTTCAAGATGTTTTTCCTTTTCATCAATCTGAAATTGTAAAGTATCAATAATCACATTCCTTTCTTCTATGCTTCTCTTGAGTCTAGTGATTTCATTATAGAGATTATCCACATCTATAGCATCCTCATAATCATCATCTTCAAATGCCATTAACAGCTTATATTTATTGCCTTGTTCATCTTCATCACTGTTTGATAAGCCATCACTATCTTCATGGATGTAGTAGCTTTTCCTATTTGCACTTTGTTTCTTGTTCCATCTAGCAGGTTCTTTTCCTTTATCCTTATAAGGACATTTTGCAGCATAATGACCTACTTTCCCACAAGCAAAACATTTGAAAGGTAGCTTACCTCTGAACCTTCCAGAACCCCTTTGAAGATTTCTGACAAAATTTGATTCTTCTTCCTCTTCTTCTGGAACTTGTCTTGCTTCATAGTAATCTTCTTTTCCTGATGCCTTAAAAGCAGCTTCCCTTCTGTCAGATGGACCTCCCTTTCTCATTTCATAAGCGGTTAGAATTCCATGTAGCTGAGACATAGTGAGAACACGGAGATTTTCTTTTTCTTCTATTGCAGATACTTTAGATTCAAACTTGGGAGATAAAGATCTTAGAACCTTTTGAACAACTATAGTTTCTCTTACTTCTTCACCCAAATTTTTCATACAATTAACAATCTCATCTACCCGGAGAAAATAATTAGCCACACTTTCATCATTATACATCCTGAGAGTCTCATATTGAATCCTGAGAGTTTGAAGTTTAGCTTGCTTTACCTGTTCATCTCCTTCATAGCTAGTGATCATTTTGTCCCATATTTCTTTTGCTGATTTGAAGTGCATGACCTTCATGAATTCTGTTTGAGATATACTTCCTAATAGAGTAGCGACTGCTTTTGCATTTGTTTCATATGCCCTTTTCTCATCTGGATCTGTAGGAGTAGCTGAAGGAAAAGCATAGCCTGTTTCTACAATGTCCCAAACTTCTGTACCAAGAGATTGAAGATATGCAGTAACTCTTACCTTCCAATAATTGAAATTTGTTCCATCAAAAACCGGTGGCCTGATTGATGCTTCTTTCTCGTAGTTGCTCATGATGAATGATCTTCCTTCAAGCGATCAAGCTTCTCTGAAGGACCTGCTCTGATACCAATTGTTGGAAATAATACTGAGAGGGGGGGTGAATCAGTATTATCAGATTAATCAAACTTTTCAAATGCCCAAAAACATATACGCTACTTCAGTTAAGTGAACCAGCGTGTACACGCTACTGTGACGAAGTAAAACAGCGTATAAGCAGAAAAACTCACAATTTAGTTGGCTTATTCTTCATTTAAGTGCATCAGGACATTATTCATCATATTAACAGTAAACATGTGTAGTATAACAGAACAGATAAAAAGCCACACACATGAACACCAAGATATAAGGTGGAAACCCAATGTGGGTGAAAACCACCTGCTGCAAGTTGTCTCTATCTTTCTTAATATGAAACTTCAATTTACAATCTTTTGTACTGGTGCAGCCTTATACCAGTACGCAGGCTACAACCTGCAGAAGGCTTCAACCTTCTCTCGTTCTCCAAACTTCCTTGGAAGGGAGCTCCAACCCCCTTTTGCTTTTGTACTAGCCAAGATACTAGTACGTAGGTGCTGACCTACAATCTTCCTTCTTCCAGGTATCACTTTTCATACATTTTCAGACTTGGATATTCCTGAAGCACAACATTACAATCTGAAGACCACAATTCATTCAATTTTCACAACAGATCATTGAAGCATAAAACAACCCAATTTTGAATCACTGAACCCTGTCAATCACCAGTTACCAGAACACAGAGCAGACTACAGAACTCTGTAATAACAGTCAGACCCCACTGTAAACTCAAATCAAGCTTCAAAAGATATACGCTACTTTAATGAGCAGAAACCGCGTATACACGCGCTTTTACCGAAGCCAACCTGCGTACAGATCTAAAAATAAACTTTCTCAATTTGCAGCTGTACCAGATATTAGTTAGACTCAGAACGTAACATTGCGACAATATGCAGATCTAGAAATACGCATAATCAACCATATCATGATAGTGCATTTCAAACCATTTGATCCCTATCTCTCCTTAGATCTAGTTCTCCATCAACCGATGAGATCTCTCCTTAGCTCAGATCAACCAACTCAGAACCTGCATATCAGATCTCTTTCTCTCTTAGATATTCATGCCTTGTCGAAAGATGATATTTGCCTAATGATCTTCTTCTCCTTATATAGCCTTAGGCCTTTCTCAATACCAAGAGCCAAAACCATAGTAACACAATACCATCAACTTTAAAACTAGGGATCGACACGCCCGTCGAGACATAATGGTCCGAAATCATAGGCACAACTTCCAAGGTCTAACCACCATGAACCAAAGGAACCTTTCCACATACACGCGCTTTTTCTGAATCGAACTTGCGTGTACACGCGACTTGGGCTTAACGAAACAGCGTGTATGAGCTTTCTTGCCATGCTGTACTGAGATCTGTCTTCTGATTAAGTTGCCATCACCTGTACTAACCTTTGAGCACCTGTACCATCCACTGAGTGAGTTGCCATCAAGGACAACACTTGAACCATAATGCCAACATAAAATTGAAAACCCAAATCATGGTTACAATACTTAAATATAAAATTCTATGTTGTTTAGTTTGAACATATAAAGGAACTTACAAGCATATCTTGCATGAGAAGTGTGGGAAGAGGTTTGAAAGAGGGAAATATGGCATCATTTAAAACAATTCTTTTCTCAGAAACCACTGCATGCAGATTGTTGCATCTTTGAAGCTCTCCTCCTTTCCATTGTCCAGAAAACTTCATAAACCATTTTTTCCATCTATACATAACCATCCTGAGAGACGACAATAAAGATGGGAATAGACCTTCCATGTACTACCAACTTCAATTCTGCCCATTTTGTGTTGAACTCATGGAAGACCGAGAGGCCACAAAATTGGTGCAACCTAAATTTTTAAAATGGGTTTATGAGCAAACTACAGAAAAACCCACAACAGATTGAGAATGAGTAGTTATGTAAGTATAAAGGTCCCCAGAATACAAGGTTCCCATTGATAAACAAAACAAAACCTCAATACCCTTCGAGGGGCCAATAATAATGCAGAAAAGCCACCAAAAATTTAGATTGAGATAGTAAATTGGATTATCACAAATTTGTCTCGTAATCCATGATTCAACTGTAGCAAATTATAAGTTTTTTCCGTGGAAATAAATCTAGTACTGCTAGAAACACGAGAAAGAACTTGTTGACTCAACAATAAGGTAAGATGAACAAAACACATCCAAAAACAACCAACTCCATCGAAACCTTTCGAGAGGACACAAGGGATTCTGGGGGGTGCTGCTGGTTTTGTAGTAGCATATGTAGGAGGATCAGCCTCGTGACATTTTTCTAACATTTCCCTGAAACGTTTCATGACCTCCTCATACTTATTAGGTGGATCAAACCCGTGGAATTTCTCTAACATTTACCTGAAAATCCTCATGATCTATTTATACCTATTGAGCGTAAAATGGGCCATCATTAAATGATTAAAAGTCAATGTACTCAGTGTCATCTCAACCTCGTAGATGGTTTTCAACATATCGAACCAGGCTTCCATGTCCAACCTAACAATGAGTTCTCAAAAATATGTTATATGTAACGAGATTCCAAATAACACCAGGTTATTTAATAAATTTACAAAGAGAAACAACATTATGCCCTAATAAACATTATTGCCCTAAATTTACACTCAAATTCAGGACGAAAGGGTTAAATGTCTATCGGAAATAGTGAAAAAGCCAGATTTGCCCGTGGCCGACTATCCAACAGGCTTGAATTTTAAGCCTCAAGATTTTGAAGAGACAGTCCTGTTGCAACAACAGCAAAGGGGGAAATCTCATATATTGGGGATAGTGGGGTTAGGTGGCGTAGGAAAGACAACTTTTGCAAAACATTTCTTCAATATGAAGAAATCAGATTATCACAGATCTTGCTTTTTATTTGAAGTTAGAGATAGTGCAGCTAAAAACTCTTTAAATTTGTGGCAGAGAATACTTCTTAAGGCCAACATCTTTGCAAGGGAAATACATAAAATTGAACGGAAAATACCTATGGAAAATAAACCCTTTGTTGTCTTCCTTGAAACTTCTAGCTCAGCTTCGAGTTCCTTTGCAAAATAACAGTGAAAGCCCCAGCATATAAAAACTAAAACAATTTAGCGCCAAAAAGATTTTCAATCTCTACACCAAACAAGTTTCGGTGGTTTCAGCGGTCATGTTTCCATTTTAAGATGGCCTAGCCCGCTTTTTCCTGCTATTTCCCGCATATGTCTCCCACTTTTCATAAGAATGAGGGTCTTAATATCTATCTCCCGCCATCCACGAACGAATAAATGAGTATGTACTCTGCGGCCGTTGAGCCTCGCGCCCTTAATGCCCATCACAGAAACACTAGTCTCGTGGCTTTAATAGATCAATAACTTAACACAAGTGCATTCTTGGCAACAAGACTGCAATTTCATAACCAAATCCAAAAGTCTGAAAACGAGGAATTATTCCTCTGGGGTCGGCCCAGTCCCTCTGAGTTATTATAACAAAACCCTCAGCCTTAGGCCAGAGAAACCTTTTAAAAATACATTACAGGGATAATATTCCGTCCAGTTCACAGATGAAGGATGTTAACTAATATCCCTAGCCTAGTTCGACAAACAAAAACATACCTGGTAGAGGGCGCCAAGAAACTAGTAGACCCAACTGCAATTCGGCATGACTCCGAAGACCCACACCATAGCCAACCAGGGTTGCACATTCAAGTAGAAAACAAGATGAGTATGTGATGACAAAACATGAGAAAAGCTATAAACTCGGAAACTATTTAACTTTAACACCTAAAACGAATATGCGCTTACCTGAAGAGACTATCCAAGCTGGAAACCCTTTCTGAAAACAGAGACTGTGTCTCAGTGCACATCGTGTTGTACCACTGAAAAGAACCAATTTCGAAGGCAACCAGAAGTGGGCAACTTGATCAAAGGCAAACTGTGGCGAGGTAAAGCAGCGGGTAGAGAACCATAACAGAGAAAGACAGAAGTGAACCATTTGAGGACTCGACAGACTAACCCTCCTGGCTCGACAACCCTGGGAGATCACCTCAAGACACACAATGTACCAGGATCTAACACCACGACCGTTGCAATTGGAAGAGGCATCTGCACCATAGAACCGATCCATATTCCCACGGAATGATTCCAACTGGAGGCTCCTTGCAGGCAGTCGAACCATGCATAACCCTAGGCATATGACAACCAGGGTACCAAGTGGAGGCTCCTTGGCAGTCGAACCATGCATAACCCAGGGCTCTTAATACTTAATATATTTTAATTTAAATCTTTTATGTTAAATTTATTAATAACAAACATATATTTAACTTAATTTGATTTCTTATAGGTTTAAGAATGTTAAATTCCATAAGAATTTTAAAATGTTATGTTATTTTACATAGGTTAAGGTTCCGTTTGAAGCTGCTTTTTTGAATTGACTTATTATTGATCTACTAATTGTTGTACTATAGGTATTAGTTATCTACTAATTGTTGTACTATAGGTAGTGTATCTATTTTATAGTAAGTAATCATTGTACTATAGGTAGTGTCTAGTAATTTTTTAAGGAGCATTCATCAAAACAAAGAAATCTAATGAACCATAATAAATATCATATTTATTGAAGGGATTTTATCATCATAAATTACCAAAATGTAATTTGAGTGACTAATAAAATTCTACTATTACAAATAGATAAAAAAAATTCATTCCACATTCATAAACACTTCAAGGTGGAATGTGTTATTCTTTAGTAATTACACCTTATTATCTTGACATCTTTACTTATGTAATGACTATCAATCCTTCACTCTTTATTTAATTATTGCGATTTATTGTAATTTTTTTGCATGTAGGTAAATTATTTAAATAGAAATGCCTCCAAAAAGGAAGGGTCAATCAACTAATTTTTTTTTATGTATATTTTAAAACATCAAAGACTTATAATGTTAAAGATATTGCATATATATCTCATTTGAATGATGATGCTAATGAATATATGAATGAATATTATTTTGTTGATATAGAAATTCTTGGCAATAAAAAGGAAGGACACGATGGTGGATCTAGTAGTTCGAGGAGCCTGCCCATATAAATGAGCGAGCCAAGAGAACCCAAGAGGTAAAACGGAACTAATTGATGTTCTTTTACAACTGTATTACAAAAATTAAAGGTAACCCCCACCGGTAGTGAGCAAGCTTGGAGAAGCTAACCAGGAAGATGAAATAAATAAATAAAAACGAAACCCTCCAGGTCCAAAACTGAAGAAACCCTCTTAAAAGGCAGGGCAAGGAAAAAGCACTGTTAACAAGCAAATCCGAATATCTCTCCATAGCTCAGTTTGTACAGGGGACAACATACCCGGAGAGACTGCTCGCTCCATATGCAACTGGAATGCTGCCCCACCTATACAATCGATAGCGCTTTCAGGTCTCACCACTTCCAAAACCTGCGTGAACCATTTACCGAAGTTATGTGGCCAATTCCATAGAAAGAAATGAAAACGAACTTCAAAGAAGAAATGCCATAAAATAGACACGGTAAAGTTTATCCACCTGAAAGCGAGCAAAGTAGACCAAAATCCAAGGTTGAGGCAGCACATGAATTCCTCAATATTTGCAGACAGCGGTAGGCCTCCAAGCTTCGACTCGAGTAACCCACATCCAGAACAGGAACCCCAAACCGAGCTCTGACGTCAAGGGGCGACAAATGAACCCTCATTCCTTGCCTAGGAGATTGATAACCTGCCAGGAGCGCCTCCAGCCGTTCGATGGAAGGGCATGGTTCCTCGCTGTCGATGAGTGAGAGGATCCCAAGGAAGACAGACATGTCTGCATTGCCCATTAAACAACTTCGCAAAGAGGATTATTGCCATGGGACAGTCGGGGTAAAGATCGAAGAGGAGAGCTGTGTTGTCACACTCTGAATAAGTGAGGATGCAATAGATTTCCTAGTGTTCACAAATATGTATGTTTATTACTTCATCTCATAACTGAAATCTCACAAGAAAATGTGACACATATGTATCTAAGTTGGGGCAAGAGGAAATAAAGAAATTGAATTAGCCAAGAGTAAAAAAATTGCGACGATATAGTAGCAATAAAGGTTATTTTAGCGAACAATATAGTACCAATACCAACATCGTTCAACAACCTAGTAATTGGGTCTTTTGGCTGAAGTCTGAAAGAAGGAACCAATGAAGTACATTGGTCAATTGGAGGAGCACCAAGGACCACACTTTTTGTCAATGGCACCAAAACTACCATTGAAAGTACATCCAAGAGAAACCAACATACCATGGGGAAATAAAATATCCATCTTGCATATAAATAATATGTCCAGTAAAGACAAATAACATAGTGTGGAAGACAAATATCCACACAATAAAGTTAATCTATTGTGATAATTTGATAGTCATCCAATATATTTCATAGACTTGTGAGTAGAAATTGCATTAAAGGAGTCGAGAGGGGTCTCCCTTTGTAAACAAGCATCCGTAAGACAAGTCATGACCCAATGTCTAGCATGATTGAGTGGGTCATTGCACAAATCAGGACACAATTTTCTTACATGACGAAGTGGAGATAAGTTCTTATTACTTAGATGAAATTATAAGCATGCAAATATAAGAAAAATAAATACACAAGCTTCTACTTGAATAAAGGATTTATAATATGTAACGCCCTCCTCCCACATTTACCCGAGATAATTGGTCCACTGGGGTAAACATGTGATGAAGAGTTACTATGATATGATTAAACTTCCTAAGTGCAGTTAAGGAAGTGGAACCGACTAACCAACTCTTTATAGACCTCCCTCAGGTGCTACAAGACCCCCAGGAACCAATCCACTAGTCTCGGCGCCCAACCCTTGAGTTAACCTAGCCTTTCAACCCTATCCTACATCACTTGGTCTATGTGACACTATACCCTACATCACTACATAAATGACACTTCAAGTGATACCTGTAGCCATTATTTCAGGGAAGTTAACTTTTAAAGTGATAATATCTCTCTCTCTTTGTGTGTTTTGAGATAAGTTGATAGTATCGCTTCGATAACACTCAAGGTGTTGGGTTCATCTCAAGTGATACCCATAGCCATTATCATAAGGAAGTTAACTTTTAAAGTGATAATATCTCTCTCTCCCTTTGTGTGTTTCCAAAGAAGTTTACCCCATCTCTTAGATAACACTCAAGGTGTTGGGTTTGTTACAGATGATATTAGAGAAAATTACAACATTATCCTAGTGTTGGAAATAATTAGGTTTAAAGGTTAAAATTTGCTATGGTTTTTGTTATGGTGATGACTTGTAACTAAACACTAAATTGATTGCATTACAACAATGAAGAAAAGACATAAGCATGTGATAAGAGTACAAATGAAGTTATAATATTGACAAGGTTGACATCGAAAATGGTTATTTTGATTATTTGAAGGTTAGTGTTTCATTTCATTAAAATGATACTGCAAGTACCAAAAACAACAACATGAAATAGGATTGGTGCATGGAAACCACCATCCAAGACACCTTCATTTCAACATTTTCATGAGCTCTAGTCTATTCCAATTCACTTTCATGAGGATAAGTTCGATGTATCAGTGGACTAATCAATATGCGAGCTAGTCTTGAGTCCAATAGATGCATGAAATCAGGATTGACACCTCCAATGGGGTGGGTTTAGAGATTCTCATATAGGCTATGATGTCTTATGGGAGTGGATTAGGTCTATCTTTGTTTTAAAGCTTGATTGCATGAAGACAAGATTGAAGGGTTAATAAAACTGGAGAGTTGATAAGTGTGAAAAAGCTTTTGTTTTCTCTATTTGGACAGTTCCACATCATATAACTTGTTGAACTACAATGGAATATCCCCATAATGGTATTTTGTTCCAGTAAGTGCTCTACTTAATGGATAAGTGTTACAAGAATCAAAATATGACATTTTCTCAGCATACTTGGTTGAAGTTGGGTTGTCAAGCTAAAGTAGAGGAGAGGTTATGCACCCTGCAAAGAAGTCTGAAGTTGCAACTAAATCTGAAGGTAGTCGCTGATTTTCTCAGGAGAAGAATAAGAATACTAACAAGTGTCTTGTTCCTTATACACCACACCAACATGCACACAACCATCTAGCCCTCTTCAGTGTTTCCATGGTTATGGTCAGTGTTTTCATGGTTATAGGTAGCATTTAATGTTTATAAACTAATGCTAGCATTAGTTTCAAATCTTGGAAATATGAATCAAATAAATGAATGGAAAAAAG
Source organism: Pinus tabuliformis (assembly GCA_031772625.1). Taxonomy (NCBI): domain Eukaryota; kingdom Viridiplantae; phylum Streptophyta; class Pinopsida; order Pinales; family Pinaceae; genus Pinus; species Pinus tabuliformis. Next base: position 658,768,285 of record CM062810.1, on the reverse strand, counting down.
ATATTGTATGAATAATATCAATGATATGGTTTGTCTACCTCAGGAAGAGGCCAAATAAGACCATCAATTATCTTATTGGTCCTCAAAGTTAAATTGATAAATTGATAGGTTGAGAACAACAATCATTTTATGAACATGGTAAAGTTCATAAGAACTTTGGATTAATATGCACAACTACAATCTATGTTGCACTACATTCTTTAGAATCGGTTAGTTTAGTAGAGAACTAGTCACTTTGGTGTTTTAAGGTCAGTTCAATACAAGACCAACCTTAGCCAATCTGAACCACCAAATTAGACTAGTACAACTCTAAAACCATTGGGACCAACCAATTCCACTAGTTCTAGGTTAGTTCCAATAAGAGTGTGACCTTCTCATCTTCCTCTCAAGTTGTTTTGTTGGATCCTTCCAAGAATGGTGATTTGGAGAGTGCCATAAACTGTCGCACTGTTCTGAGCACCTAAGATCATAATTAGTTAAGCCTTGACAAACAGGAATTTTCAAGGAACTAGTACAGACATCCCAAAACATATTTAGTGAGGACGTGCATGCAAGGAACTATTACAAACCTCCGAAGATAGTTAGTGAGGATGTGCATGACCAAAAAGTAATACTCTTCATCTTCTAAATTATGTAATAAACAAGTGAAAGGGAGCAAGACATGAAGAGGAAACACATGGAATGACTTTCAGTTCTTGCAACCATCAATGTCATTGAAGACAGAATGATTCGCCAATGATAAGAAATATTTTAAGCTACACTAAAACATCCTTGGGTGTATTGTATCAATGTTGAATATCACAGGACTCATATGAAGTGTAAAATTTGTGAGAAATACAAGGCTCAAGGTCCATGGGGTATTGGAGATGGATTTAATACGATTCAATATGATGTTGTGAGAACTCATGCAAAATCCATTATTCATCAAACATCAACTCAGAGAAATTTGTATGACACTGAAAGGTTTGAAAATCCCATTAAAGAACACATAGTGGCTATAAGTGAGGCTAATAAGGAAATGGTCAGAACTACCATTTAATTAGCATATTTTATTGCAAAAAAAGATATTTCAATTTTTAATTATGAAGATCTTTGTCATATTCAAATGCATCTATAGATGCCTAATATGCCTTCTCGAGTGGAGTATTATTCCCACATAAATAGAAAAGAAGCTACTAAATTCATTCACTCTATATCAAATTATCTTGAAGAGGTGAAAACTAGAAAAGTGTTAGAAAATCCCTTTTTCTCTATAATGTTAGATGAACGTATAGACAATGGTTTGGAACAACACCTTGTTGTGTATTCTACATATCTAGATTTAAAAGGTTTGGGCCCTCCAGTCACACAATTTATGAAAATGATTATTGTTCCTAGTGGAAAAGGAAAGACTATATATGATACCATCGTTAATTTAAAGGAAACAAGGTAGTTGGAAAATGAGAAACTAATAGCGGTTTCGACTGATGGTGCTTCATCTATGGTTGGATGTGAAAATGGATTTGTCACACTGCTAAAGAATGATTTAGCAAATTTGATTGGCACTCATTGCATTTCACATATTGAAGCACTTGTAGCATCATATGCTTTGAAAAAGATACCTGAGTATTTGTATGTTGAGACAATAACAAACAAGGTATACTCATGGGTTGGAAATTTAGCAAAGAGAAATAATAAGCTCATTTCCTTATTAGAGATAATGGAATTAGAATCCTTGTAGGTTCTTCAAATCCATGGGATTCTATGGCTCTCTATTTTGAGCGTGTAGAAGAGAGAAAGAAAGAATTCATTGTATCATAAGGCAAGGATTTGTATCATAAGGCAAGGATTTTTTAATTCAATTTTGTTTAAAAATGCTTGTTGATGTTTTGAAGGAGTTGAATAATCTAAACGAAAAATTTCAAGAAGATAATGTGGATGTCACATTTCTTGGAATACCTATTAACCATGCACTAAATACTCTTAAAAGATATTTTTGTATACTAAATTCTTTTGTAGAAGGTGTTTTACATCTTACTAAATTTTTGAAAGACTCCAAAGATGGTTTCCTTGAACATGTTGACAAAGAGGGGAATACCCATAGACATGATTTTTTGTATATTTCAATCCATGATGAACAATTGTCACAACCAATGGTAGCTTGCACTGAGGGCTCCCTTCAGAGTTGCATACAACTTACAAGAAATTATGTCCAAGCATTGATTGAGAGTTTCGATTCAAGATTTCCAGATCTTCATCTTTTTAATCCAACAAGTTTGTTTAGTCCTTGTCATTACCCGTCAGATATTTATGTCAGAGAAAATAGTGTAAAGCATTGGCTTGAAATACTTTTTTCACATTTGCAACATAAAACATGTAATGAAGGTGAAAATGTACTAATGTTTGATATTACAACTTGTAAAAGAGAATTATATCAATTTATTGACGTGGTTTATTTGAATAGAGAAAGATTTTTAATGGAAGATGCATGGAAAGTATTTTCTCAAACAAAGATTGGCACTTTAGGTATCCAAATATGCTAAAATTATGGCAAGCAATGCTTGTCATACCAATGAGCACTGTCGCATGTGAATGAGGGTTCTCTAAGAAAAATATGATCAAAGATATAAGGATAATAAGACTATCAATTAACACACTTGATGCATTGATACATATATCATTAATAGGTCCTAACACGACAGAGGTGAAATGGGAACAAATTTATGAGATTTGGCAAGTTGCAAAGGAAAGAAGGCTTTTTGACATGTGAGGATTATTAAGTTATATGTTTTTTTACTTTACACAAAGTTTATATATATATATATATATATATATATGACTTTTGTTGTCCTTTACTATATGTATATTTTTGATGAAGTGAATAAGAAGTTTATAATATCTAGAGATGTGATCTTTCTTGAGTCTTCCAATATTGACAATGTTGTTGAGTGGCAACTTAATTGTTTGAATAGGTTCAAACATGAAAAGTATTTTCAAGAGTTTGATAGTGATATTCCACATCTCCTTCTCTTAGCTCTATACTTTCTATGAAGAGCCCTGAAGAGATCAGGTTGAAGGAAATTCCTACCCTTGCTTTGTCAGGAAAGAGCTAAGAGACTACTAGCAGCAGGTAGCCAAATTTGATAAGTAGTGAGGGTACATGCCAGATACAAAGAAGGATTAATGCAAAGGAGTGTACTAACTATATACATATCATTAAACATATTTCATCCCACATAAGATGCCTTGCATCATGCCTGGTTAGTCGTAAGATCATGTTGGTCACAACCTCTATAGCTTAAATAAACAAGTGGTATTTCTCTTCATCTTCTAAGCTATGTAATAAACAAGTGAAAGGGAGCAAGACACGTATAGGAAACAATGGAATGACTTTCAGTTCTTGCAACCATGCATTTCATTGAAGACAGAATGATACAACAACGATAAGCAAACTTTTAAGCTACAATAAGAGGTGTATTTCAAAATATGTGCTTTGTTTTCCATACCTAGCCTCCAAAGGGTTATGCATCAGATGGAGTCTTCATGTGGTCCCGATATTCTATCATACCTTGGGTTCCTTGGTCTACTTATTTTTATCCTCAGCTCCTTGAGAGTCATCTATCATGTCATCTTTCTTCGTGGCCCCTGAGAGACATAATTGTGTATTTTCAGCGAGAAGTGACCGTTGCGGAATGAGGCCCTGGGAGGAAACATTTACAAATTTTTAGCTGGATGAAAGGCACTACTATTGGATGAGGTCGTGGGAGGACACATCTATGCAATTTCAGGATGCAAGGCAGACTGGGTAGTCAAGGGAAAAAACTGCACAGTTTCTGGAGACATTGGGTTCGGGTTGAGGGAAGGACATTGGAGGAAACCACTCCACAGTTTTGAATGCTAAGGGAGGTTGGGATTTGTGTGCGTTGCACAATTCCAATAGGCAAGGGAGAATCTTGAGGGTTACGTATGTGAAGTGCGTAGTTTAGGAAAGTTGGTTGAGGCTAGGTTGATAAGGATACTCCGAAATTTGGCTAAGTGTGGGAGCAGTGGAACTGATGTGAACAATGATAAAACTTGACTACGATCACACACTTGAAAACTTAGCGATACAACATAAACCATCTAGAACATATAACACATACTTCGCTTAATGAAACAACGTTTGTGGCATCTTACAACAAGTGTGGCTCCGATGGTAAACTTTGGGATGATGGTATATTGTGTGAAATGAGTTTGAAACATGTCTATGTGGTGAGGACAAACCATTCTCATAAATATTTCCTCTTGAATCAAAACAAACCTCCCTTTGCATGACAAGCGATAACCCACATGCCCAAAGATGACAGATTCTATGTAAAAATAAAAGCATGAATGACTCTTAAGATCGAAAAGGGGAGATTGAGATCATGATCAACTTACAAATAAGTGACTAAGGAACGATTGATCACAATATCCATATTAGGCTCCAAAATTTAAGTGCATGCCAAAATTTTTGAGGGTGTTGCAGCCACTACAATTGAGACTTCACCTTCTTGGTAGCTTCTTCTTCAACCAGTGCCTTGAGTTCTATGAACTTGGAGAATGTCTCATCTTTCTTCCACATGAAAAATATCCAACAATTACGTGAGAAGTCATCAATAAAAATGAAAAAATATTTGTGTCTAACAGTGTAGATTGTCGAGAAAGGTCCATAAACATCATAGTGGATCCTTTCTAGGACTACATGTGCTTTGTTTTCCTCATCATGGAATGTGGATTTTATGTACTTTTGTAATGTACATCCTTTGCATATATCATATTGCTTAAGTGCTCCTTTACATATATCCTATTGCTTAAGTGCTGCTACCCACTTTATGTGCTGGAGTTCCCTGTAAGATCTAGTTGATCATGTTAATTAAGATCTGAGAGTCCCCTTCAATTATGAGTGGGAAGAATCTATTGTTCTGAGCCAGGAGAAGTCCTTGCCAAATTCCTTCTAATTCAACTGAGTTGTTTGTATCCCAACCTATTGACCCCATGAATGTTTGGAGAACATTGCCCTTGTGATTTCTAAATATTCCCCCAAATCCTACTTTACCTAGATTTCCCTTTGACACTCCATCAAAGTTGAGCAATACCATGTGTGGTGGGGGTGGAGTCCATTTTTCAGGTGTATCTCCAGAGGGAGGGATTTTCCTTAGGTGTACCTGCTCATGGTTCCACTGAAGGTTCCAATTTAGCCATATATTTTGTTCTTGTGGTGTGGATGGGAAATCATCATCAAGCCACGTTTGGAGCATCAAGGTTTCTCGTATGTTTTGACATATATTGATCCATAGAACTTCTATGGGAGAGGAATGGTCTTTGATGATGCGGCTATTTCTCTCTTTCCAGATTGTCCACATGAGGAACCCTGGTATTAGCTTCCATAAGGCATTTAAGATTTTGCTTTTATAAGGGTGAGGTGCCCAAGAATGAATAGTGCTGGCTGAATTCTCCTTATTTCGTCCATCTCTTTGACATCTGAAGCTAACCTTCTCCCAAAGTCGGGTTGCTAACAGACATGAGTTTAGGAGATGTCCGGGTTAAAGCGCTCGATCCATCCTCTTAGGTATAGCCCTGTTGCGTTGAAGAAATATGGTCCTCCATCCAATACCCTGTTTCGGTCCTCCAGACAATTGAAAATGGCAGTAAAGAAGCCCTTAGGCCCTAACTGCAGTGTTATGTGCCCTTTTGGCTTCCATTTGGCTACGATCCAGTCGTGCAAAGCTTTCTCCGTTGGCCAAAGGCCTATGAACTTTCCTATCAAAGCATGATCCCTCATAAACTGGCAATAGTAAGAGGCAATGAGGATTCGATAGTGTCTTGGCGTTGCCTTTTAGGGAGAGGGGTCTCCTGGGGATCAGGAGGAGAGTGGGGGGATGAGGGGTCTTCTTCCTCCAAAGATTCGAAGGGTTTTGATGTAGAGGGTAATGGCTGAGTCAAGATGGGAGGGGAGGAGAAGGATGCAGCTTGGATTTCTGGGGGAGGCTTTGGTTTTGGGCCAGACTGTTTGGGGTTTGATTTCTTTTTTTTGACTTGTTCCCATGTGTCTTCACTGGCTTCAACATTTTCATTCATTTCATTTTCTTTTAGTTTACTACACCTATTAGCAAAATGACCATATTCATGGCATACCTTACATTTGAACGGGATTTGTTCGTAGTCCAGCTGCTGAATATGGGTCCATTGGTCCACTTTGATCTTGATTGCTTCCGGAAGGCCCTTTCCTAAGTTGGATGGATTGTTTATCTCAGATACATTGAGATTGGTTAAATTCATCTTATTGGGTTCATGAGGGTAGGAGAGGGAGGCGAAATAGAGATGGGAAGCTTAACAATCATCCAGAAGGAAAATATATGCCTGCATGTAAAGGTAAAGGGAATGCTAGGGGGGTAATTTGATTCAAACAAAGGGTGAATTATGCTTCCCTGAATGGACATCATGAGACTGTGTTTAAGATTCACCATTCTGAAGCTGCGAGAAGACTAGAGTGTAAGCACAAGAGAGAAGCTAAACATATTGTGGGTTGTGAAGAGGGCCAAGAAGGCCCTTTCTGGTTCTTCCTCTTTTATATTGGAGACACAAGATTTAAGAGTGTTTATAAGATAGCAATAAAGATGAGATGGATTGTCAAGCATATGCTGGCAGGGGTGTTGTTGGACTGTCACAGTGGAAGAAATGATCTAATGGATAAAATGAATGTCTACTGAAAAAGAAAATTTCAATGTTGAGGTGCAACTTGGGAGGGGTAGCTGATGGTTCCCTAAGCTAGGTCAAGTGCTTGCAATGGATTAAAGATCAACTTCTGCTGCAAAGTCTCATGAGGAATATGATTATGCAATAACTGCACCTAAAAAATTGGAAGTCAAAGTCTAGGACTCATTATAAAGAAGCGGTTCAATCAATAACCACTAAGTTTTGAATGGGATCTAAAATTTGACTTTCTCAAAATTGAATGAAGTTGGAACCACTCTGAAACAACTCGAAACAATTAAGAAAGGGATTTTGAGAACACCTGCCATGTTATGTTTCCAGGATAACATTTCACATGCCACTGCCACCATTGCCATCTTTCTTGGTCCAAGTAAAGGGCTCCCACACGTAGTTTAGTTTGATAATCGCAAATATCATTCAGGGTGAAATATTGTTCTATTTGTGCTACCCATACTACCCGATTAGAGCCATCAAATTTATACATGTCCAACTTGGGTGGTCGAGGGTGGGAATGTTGGTGATTTCCATGGAAGTGAATATGACAGCTATTGGCTAATTGTGGTTGGAACTGCAGAGACAGAAACAGAGGGTCCACCATGCTGAATTGTATTCTCTGGGAAATATTGTGGTAACTTTACCGTCAATCTCAGTAATGATTGACTGTGCTGCAGCAACAGGTTTTTTTATGGGTTTTCCCCAATTGGTTACCCAGTCGTCAGGAGGACACAAATCGTTGCGGGAAACATAGACTGGTGTTACAGGATTTCAGGATGAGTCATACTGGATGAGAGTGGCTCGGCCTTCATCTTTATCAAGGGTGTGTAATACAGCAGGAATTGTGGTATTATAAAATCAGACACAAGTAATATAAAAAATGGCCAAATTTTTTGATTTTGTTTTGAATTTTTCATATCCTGCAGTCTGAATGCCTAATGTTAGGCATTGTAGGACATTTTGGTCATCTAATGCAACAGAAAAGTCTGGAAAAACATCATATTGTACAAGGCCTTTAGCAAGGCTTGTCTCAATGCCACCTATCATGGCTTGTGTAAATGTAGTCCATCAATTATCAAATAGGGCTGAGAATACATAGGATTTTTGGCCTTTTCTATGCAACGCATTCAGTCCTATTCTCACCATCCCTAGATGGGCGTATTGATAACCAGCTTTGAGGGCTACTTTGATATGTTTGGCATCTAGGAGAGAGATGGTCAACATAGCATTCAATGTTAAATCAACTTTAATGGATTTTTCTTTGATTTTTATCTGGCTGAGGGCACGGAAATTAAAAGAGGAAAGTCCTCGATAAACATCCTGAGGAGAGACTGGTGGAAGTTTCCAGTTTACAGTTGGGTCTGTTTCTTCTTGCTCAATTATTGCAGAATTACCAGAAGCAGATTCAGATCGACATAAACCTTCTAAACCAGATCTTAGTTCCTCTTCAGTCTTTATAAATTTAAAATGCTTTGTTCCAAATATTCCCATAGACTCAGAAGATTCAGCAGATGATTATTTTCACAGCCGAACCCATCTCAGCCATTCAGCTCAGTCTGTGATCATCCACACTGCTCAAAAAGATTTTTCCAATTCTCCTCAGAGCCGCCTACACCACATGGTGAGTCATCAGACTGTCACAGGATCAATATGATATGATTTACTCCTCAGTCTGATTCCTCCGAGGAAAACTACAAAAAAGTGGTATTCTTTAACCCACAAGAAGAACTACTTGTACATACAGTTTCTAGTTCTTCCACTTATGGTTTGGGCTATGTTGATTCTTCACCTATTCCTGAATACAGAAGAAATCCTATTGATAGGATTCCAAAGCATGTAGAAATCCCTTCTGATTCAGAGATAGTTGCCTTTTTAAAGATTTTTACAGGTATCAGTCCATATGATCCAGAAGATCAATGGAAAAAGAAAATTTTCAATTGGGATATGTTTACCCATGAAAAATAACATTTGTACTTCAAAAAAGTAATGCTTCTTCCAAGAGATGATCGCCCTGCCTTCAATAGACAGAATGTTGAGAAATGGAAAGAATGGATGAAGGCAGAAAATCAGTGGATATCATTCTATGAATTGTATTACCCTTCTACAAATATAATAGAACAATCCTTGATGAAACAATTCAGAAACCAAGCAAAGCAAAAGAGAATCAAGGATCCAGAGAAATTTGTAGAAGAAAAGCTGAAAGAAAATCCTGTAGTAATTGATAAGGCTCTTACTAAGAGTCTCGACAGATTATCTTTACAGACAGGACAGATAGAAAAAAAGACCCATGAAGCTACATATGCTCATGGAAAAGAAATGGTGAAGATCAGTAATTCCCTAGATATTGTCGAAAAACAAGTTAGGGAAGTATCTCAAGGGATAGAATCCCTGAAAAAGAAGCCTAGGGTCGAAGCTTATAAATCTGCAACTATATTTTCAGAACCCAAGACTTCTGTTCCATATTCTATTACTCCTTCTGTGGAAAGCCTCATCAGGACACCCAGTTCTATAACCTTTCCACCACCTACTTCCTCTCATCCATATTCTTTGTTTGCAAATCCCAGTTTCTTTAGCCCACATCCTGCCATAAAACAATCCAAAGAAACTGAAGAATCAAGCAAGCCAGAATCCTCTAATTTCATGTTTGAAGATTCATCCACTAAAGACGAAGAAGAAAGTTTTGATACAAGTATTCATAAGATAGAAGCATCACTATTTGACATGAGTCTTCACAAGATAGAAGCAGAACCACAAATTGAAGATCTTGAAATCTGTATCAATAACTTCTCTGTGACAGACCAAGAACAATCTGATGATGATAAAGATCAGGTCAATGCTACATCTTCCAGATCGAGATGGGAGACTACTTGGAACCCTGCTCCTGATCGCAGAGACCTTATGAAATCTGAATATCATAAGGATTGGTCTGCAAATTCTACTTACTCATGGAATATTGACAATTGTACTGAGGCTGAAATCATGTCTGTTTTACATTCCATGCTTGTTTGTTATAGGACTTATCTTGCAGATGACATAGGTCCTACTAATGCTACAAGAAGAATAATTGGAGGATTTGAGGGAACATTAGATTCTTGGCTAAAAGCTGAGACATTGAAAGAGCCAAGCCTCCTTGCAGATTGGGAACAAGCTGTTGTCCTAAATGAGGATGGCACTACTCACATAGACCCTGTTATTCATATGCCTATCAGCAATATGATATGAAAACTCCTTTATGCCATTACTGTCAATTTAATTGGTTTCCCCCAGATAACCAATGATATTACGACCATTACTCTGCTGGCCATGAAATTGCATAATATGCATCACTTTGATGAATAATTTAATGAATTCCTTCACAGATTGCACACATTGACTCCAGATCTCATTCTTGAGCCAAAATGGAAGGAAATTTTTGTTGCATCCCTTCCCCAATGGGTTTCTTCTGCTATTGTCAATAAATTACCAGGGAAGGTTGGTGAATATAAATTTGGTATAATCAGACAGGCTGTAAAGGCTATCATTGTTGAATTATGTTCACAAATGAAGATTGCTAGAGCAACTACTAATCCTAAAAAGCCTCATGGATACTAGCAGCTCTGTAAGCAATGGCACCTTGGTAAAGCTGGAAATTATGAGGGGCATAAGAGAAGAAAGAAAAGACATTTCAAAAAGAATTACCAGATTTCCCAAGAAAAACCAAAAGGAAAACATTACAAAGCAAAACCTTATAAGCATACAAAAATGTTTTCGAAAGATAGAGAAATAATTTGTTGCAATTGTAACAAAAAATGCCATACATCTCCAAACTGTCCAAACAAAAGAAGGATTCATCTAAAAATAAAGTTCAGTCTAGAAATAAGAAAGGAAAGATAAATTCTTTTGATCTTCCTAGCAGCTGTGATGAGCTTGTATCTTCTGATTCTGGGTCTGAAAATGATTTTAACTTTGTTGACTCAGAAGAGTCATCTGATGAAGAATTTTGTAATGACCCACACTGTACAGAATGTAAATATTGTGACTGTGATGATCTTGATGTTTGTACATGTAATGCAGTCAGAATGATGAAGACTGATTATGATGAGACCAGAAAAAATATTTTTGCACAAATGATGGCTGCTACTGATCCACAGATGAAAGATATGTACAGATCTTTGCTAACAGAACATTTGAAGAAAACACCTTCTAATCTGAAGAATTATCCAAATAAAGGGTATGTACCCCCTACTACTCTTTTCTCAGTAGAGGCCTTAACCAAACAGTTTAGAAATGAAGATTTTGGAGAAGATCTGCCACAAACTTTGCCTGCAGTTCATCAGGAAATTAAGGAATTGAGAAAAACAATCAAGGAGAACAGGAGACTGTGTGTTGAGAAACGGAATGAACTAAGTCTAAGGATATTGAATGCACAGGCATCTCCTGCCTCTTCATCACAAGGCCCTGTTTCAGGAAAAACAGAAAATTGGACTTATCATCCAGGACAAGTTCAGCAGCAGTACAGCTGGGAAGAACGAGAAGAAGAGGAAAAGGCAAGAATAGATTTTGGATGCAATAGCACGAATAGAGATGTCATGTATTGTGTCAAAATGAAGGTAAAGATTGGAAACCAGTATGAATTCTGGAAAGTTCTTATGGATACTGGTTCCAGGTTAAATATTGTAAGTGATATTGTGGTTGATATGCATCATCGAAGGCCAACAACATGTCCGAGGGTGATTACTGCAAGTGGTGATATCCCCACTAAGTATGAAGCAGAAATAGATGTTCTGTTTACAGAAAAGATCGGAGTTCATTTGGTTTGTCCCGTTGTCCCAGGACTAGACTGTGCAATGTACCTTGGGACCCCATTTTTTCAGAATTTTAGCATGCATGGAGCAAAATTTGATACAAAAACCCAGAGGTATAGATATTTTATCAGCCTTGAGAATCTTTTTTTCCATTTATCAATTCTAATTCTCCAATTAGGATTAAAAGACTAGAGAGAATGGAAAATCTTCTGGCAAAAATGGAAGTAAAAAGAGAAGTATTAAAAACTTAAGAACATTTGGATAATGGAAAATATGCCTCTGAAATAGCAAATCTCACTGCTAAATTCAAAGAGTGTTGTTTGGACGATCCAAATGCTTTTTGGCATATTAAGAAACAGGAAGTAGAGCTTCCTCTCAAAAAAGACTTCAGTGGAAAATTAAGGAGATCCAAAGCAGTGGCAACGAATGAGAACAGATGAAGCTTTGCAGAGAAGAAATAAAGGATCTCTTAAAGAAAGGGCTTATCAGGAAAAGTAAGAGCCCCATAACATGTTTTGCATTTTATGTTAATAAGCATGCTGAAATTTCCAGAGGAAAGCCAAGGCTGGTTGTGAATTACAAACCCCTTAATAGTATTTTGGATTATGATGCATACCCTTTGCGAAAGCCATCCTCCATACTTGCCTAGATATCAAAGTCTAAAACATTCTCCAAATTTGATCTCAAATCTGGTTTTTGGCAAGTAGGAATCAAAGAGGAAGACAAATGGAAGACAACATTCTCTGTACCTAAAGGACATTATGAATGGAATATCATGCCATTCGGCCTAATTAACACTCCTTCAGCCTTCCAGAGAATAATGGATGAAACTTTTGAAGGAATGGAGGAATTCCTAAAAAAGTATATTGATGATTTACTGATTCATTCTGACAATATTACTGACCATGTTAAACATTTGAAAATATTTCTCCGCAGGATCAAAGAAATGGGTATAGTATTATCAGAATCCAAGATGAAGTTATTTCGGCCAATGATAGACTTCTTGGGTTACAATATACAGTATGGATCCTATATTGTAATCCAAAGGAGTTTGAATTTTGTTGATCACTTCCCTGATGAAATTAAGGATAAGACACAGTTGCAAAGATTTTTGGGAAGTCTGAATTACATTTCTAAGTTTCTGAAGCATTGTGCACAAGAAAGGAAATTGTTGAATAAAAGGCTTCAGAAGGATCCAATTCCATGGAATGGTGACTGCACACAGGCAGTCAGAGCAATAAAAGAGAAAGTCAGAAATATTCAGCCTCTCTCCCCTATCAGAGAAGAATGGGAGAAAATCATTATGACAGATGCTAGTTATGAAGGTTGGGGAGCAGTCTTGTGCCAAAAGAACCCCAGCAGCAAAAATGAGATTGAGATAAGTCAATATGCATCTAGATTATGGGCCAAAAATCAATTGAATTGGTCAAGTCTGAAGAAAGACCTTAGAGAAGTTTGTTTGGGAATAGAAAAATTCAGAGATTTTGTCATCTGCACCAAATTCACCATCAAAACAGACTGCCAAGCATTAAAATATGCCATTCACAAATGTGATTTTGAAGACGCTGCTTTGGTAAGATGGATTATGCAACTCAGTCAATATAACTTTGATATTGAATTTGTCAAAGGAAATAAGAACAATTTTGCAAATATGTTGAGCAGAGAGTTTTTATCTGAACATTCAATAATGAGTCTGCAATGCAATTTCATCAGAAGGCATGAAAATACTGTAGAAATTGAGACTTCATCTGGATGGATTTCATATGATTTGGAAACAAGTCTTTAGACCATGGTGAAGATTGGCGACCGATAAAAGAAATCAGGTACAGGACAGGCATTGATTTCCTTTGGACAGATCCTCATCAAGATGAAGCAAATAATGAAGCTCTTGAAGCCCTGGATTATCTAAGGCAAATCGGGAGCATTTCCTATGTAATTGAGAGAGATCATGAAGATGATAACAGGATCACTAGTTTTCACATAACATTCAGAAGGTTTGACAATCATCTTCACAGAGAAAATTATGATTTGGATCGACAGCAAGAGGCTTTCTACACAGCAATGAATCTGCAGAATTTTTCTACTAATATGTTTTATTCCTTGCAGTTTTCTTTTTTGTTTGAAGATACTCCAGTAGAAGACATGGAAGAAGATGACCCTGTTCCAAGATGGTTCATGGATTGGTGGGAAAAATATGGCTTATCCCCGCTTATCATGAAACCATACTCCATGGGCTTGTTGAAATACCAAATTTCAGTCCTAACAGCACGATGATGACATTGGTTTTGGATAAAACAATAGGAGATGTGGTAAATATTAACAGTACAGATTTTCTGAATGGTGTCAGAAGATGTGGCCATGTGAGGTGGTTCGTAATGAATCACTACAAGTGCAGGAAAATAATTCCGAGTACCAGCTACGAAGAATTCCATCAGCAAGTTGATCCAGAATTAAACCCATTCATGAACCTTAATGAATTATATTTACCAGATCCTCATGATAATTCAACTTGGGAAACTAAAAAAGAAGTGTGGGTACAATATTATTCCAATTACTTAATTGAAAGATGGAATTACCAGTACTACACTTACCCACAAATTGATTATTACACCTTTGATTGACGTCTTTCCAGCCGACTATGGTGTTGGACGAGCTTTCGTGGATTCCCTCGTCCTGGAATCTCCACTTTGTACGTCTTGAGATTTGCATATCTCGTCTTTTTAGTCATTTCAGTCTTTCGAGGGTTCTCTTTTATGAATATCCTCTGTGTAAATTACTATATGTATGAAGATTCGGTCCCCACATGCCTCAGGCTCTCTGAAAAAGAGTAGGGATGAGATAACATAGGACAATATTGTCCTATGCCCGAATCTTGCTTTCGGCGATTTGCCCAGGTCTGTCCAGTACTTTATTTCTGAGTCATAACATAGGACAATATTGCCCTATGCCCGAATCTTGCTTTCGGCGATTTGTCCAGGTCTGTCCAGTACTTTATTTCTGAGTCATCAGTATGGACACAGTCCATTCACGGATGTTTGTTCCCTTCCAGCTTTATAAATAAGAGATAGCTGCGAAGTAAGATTCATTCGGGTTTGGAGAGAGTCTTGAGTCTTGAGTTTTGGGTCGAGTGATTTTTCCTGCTCTGCATCTGCGGACCATAGTGTCTGATCTGCTTGCATCACAAAATATTCACTCAGGTCTTAAAGTTTTGGTTTAGAAGCCTGCGCATCAGTGTGATCGGCACTGGTGAGAACCTAAAGTGGCTGAACCAATAGGAAAAGTCTGTGTATTTGTGAGTCTGTAAAATTTCTGAGGCAGAGTCTGTTTATTGCTAGGTAGCCTATGGTAATTCTTGTTCCTTGCGGACGGTAGAAAGTTCGGTAAATGCAATGATAGTCAATCTCCGTAAGGAAAACATCTTTATGTAAAATCTGCATCCATATAATAAAATTTCCTCCTGTTCATATTTTCGCAAGCTTGCTGTGTCATTTATATCTGTGAGAGGTCCTATAGAAATGGTATCAACTCAATAATGAGATGGAAGCAATTTGTACAATTTTCCATCTTGACTTCTTATCACAAAAATTTTCCAAGGGGGAAACTCTGTGTCTGTTTCCAAAAGGCTACCGTCAAGGAGTTCCCACTTGTGTTTTTTTGGATTTCCCGTCCGCATCATGTTTACTTGGAGGTGAGTACAAATCTTTCTTGGTAATTTTTCTCCTTCAATTTGAATAGTAATCAGAGATCTGGGAATATTTGGCTTGTTTAACATGCTCTGAATCTTTGGCTGAAAAACATGGGCTTTCAAAGGAGGAGGAATTACTATAGGATTTTCTTTCAGCTTTTCTTCTACAAATTTCTCTGGATCCTTGATTCTCTTTTGCTTTGCTTGGTTTCTGAATTGTTTCATCAAGGATTGTTCTATTATATTTGCATAAGGGTAATACCATTCATAGAATGATATCCACTGATTTTCTGCCTTCATCCATTCTTTCCATTTATCAACATTTTGTCTGTTGAAGGTAGGGCGATCATCTCTTGGAAGAAGCATTACTTCTTCGAAGTACAAATGTTCTTTTTCATGTGTAAACATATCCCAATTGAACATTTTCTTTTTCCATTGATCTTCTGGATCATATGGACTGATACCTTTAAAAATCTTTAAAAAGGCAACTATCTCTGAATCAGAAGGGATTTCTACATGCTTTGGAATCCTATCAATAGGATTTCTTCTGTATTCAGGAATAGGTGAAGAATCAACATAGCCCAAACCATAAGTGGAAGAACTAGAAACTGTATGTACAAGTAGTTCTTCTTGTGGGTTAAAGAATACCACTTTTTTGTAGTTTTCCTCAGAGGAATCAGACGGAGGAGTGAATCTGATCATATTGATCCTGTGACGGTCTGATGACTCACCATGTGGTGTAGGCGGCTCTGAGGAGAATTGGCAAAATGTTTTTGAGCAGTGTGGATGATCACAGACTGAGCTGAATGGCTAAGATGGGTTCGGCTGTGAAAATAATCTTCTGATGGAATCATATATTTCTTGGTCAATTACAAATTACGGAGGTGCAGAGGTTTGAGCAGGATGTATATTCTCCTTCGAGGTGTTCATCAATACTATGCACCTCCTGATGATACCCTGTCATGCTCTTGGTGACTAGTTGAAGCGATTTTGAAATTTCTTCCAGTGGTTCCTTGAAGGAATCCAACCTTGATTCAAGGCACTTGATCTTCTAATTGGCCATGACTTGAGCTCTGGTTTCTACCATACACAAATCTTGGTCACTTGAAGTCACTCCGAAAAAATTTGGGACCGCCCGAAAAATGAGGTTGACTAGTGAATGGAACCACTGTGATCAGCTCCTTGTCCTGAATCTTATGGGCTAAGTCTCTTGTAAGCATCCTAGGGAGCACCTAGATCTGAATTATATTGCTAGGGTAGAACCTCAACTAGTGGATCTAATCTGGCATATAAGATAATGGGCGATCTTCAGAGAGCTGAGGGAACTATGGTCACAAAGGATTGTCAGGTGCTATAGATCGCAATATACATAAGGTTCCAACAATAATACTCGGCCCAATATTTCAGGGAATTAACTAAGGAGGATCAACTGTACCCTTAGCCATACTACCTAAATACGTTATCGTACGCACAAGTAATCTCCTCGAGTATTGTTCTCAATGTACTGTAGCAGCAAGACAACTGATGGCTTATCTAAGGCCAGGTCTCAATTGAGCCTAGGGGGCTTTCGATATACCCAGAGGGTACGTGGAAGTGTAGTCCATGCGTGGTTCTATCTAATGTAGTACTACTCGAAGGGGTACCCACAGGGGTTACAAGGGAGTCCAACAAGCGTGGCCACCTCTTGTATTTCCTGCATGCATGCCTCCCCAAATCCACATGTTTATGTGCTCAACGACAAATCCCGTGGTTTAAAGATGCCAGAACACGTCTCTGGCCTAATTTTTTTTTTTTTGCAAAAATGGAGGTACCACGAACCTAGAAAGTGCTCTGATACCGCTTGTTATGCTCTTGACCTGCGAGAAATTCCAGAATACCAAATATGCAAAGAAATACAACCCAGAACACATAATAAAATGAGAAATATAGCAAGTATTTTATTATTCAGAGATAAAAGCAATGTTCACTTGCCTCTTCGAGGGGGCAACCTCCAACAGAGCATAGCTCGATTACAAAATAAGACTCGATGATCTTTCCCTTATAACTACGACTATTTATAGCTAAATGACATTCAACAACCTAACGACTAGTGGTCCTTTGCATAACATGGGTTAACCACTTTATTTATTAATTATGGCCTGTTTGCAACTAACTGTGGTCCCTTTCTTAAATGAGGGTTAACCACTTACAATTATTAATACGAGCTTTATTGACTCTTTAACTAACTATGACTATGACTTGACCCTATTGGGTTTATTACATAAATAAAGGGGTTAGGGTTGGACCCTAACACGTAGGGTCAGATCATTAACTAATATGTATAGAGTTATACATAAAATCCACCCCTAAGAATCATCCTTTCATATTTGAAAGTA
Organism: Pinus tabuliformis; assembly: GCA_031772625.1. NCBI lineage: Eukaryota > Viridiplantae > Streptophyta > Pinopsida > Pinales > Pinaceae > Pinus > Pinus tabuliformis. Next base: position 658,750,733 of record CM062810.1, on the reverse strand, counting down.
TTTTTCTCGAAAACCCTGTGACATCCCCAACCATGGTTCTCTCGTAAAAGACATTGTATACATGTTTACAAAAATTAAATATTAAAAAGGGATCTGAGTAAAGGACATAGATTAAAGAGCTAAGAGGGGGTTTATTTCTTGGGATGTCAATGGGTTTCTTGTGCAGAAATCTAAATTATTTTTGGTACACTCATTAAACAGATAGTTGGTGAGCCTTAATGGACTAGTCAAGAAATTAATTTGGGTTGGAAGGAAGTAGGCAGACCATGTTTCCTTGAGAAACATTTACAAGGAAAGAAGAACTAAATTAATGAAGTTGTTTGTGCTAGTAGAAAAAAATCAATCCCAACACAGAAGAGAAGATAACATATAAATGAGAGGGGTTCAATCTCATTTTTTAGATACACCCTCTCTCATTCAATCAGGAAGAGACAGAATTATCCACTCACTCGTTCAACATATAAGATTCAAAATTGAACAAGAAGAGGGAGGAATGGAAATAAACTATGTTTTTGGTTTGAAATATTGGTGAACAGGTGGTTGTCCTTGGTGAGGAACAATGCCTCTTGAGTCCTTGTAAAGCCATAGGATGGAGATGACTTTCTTTGGATTCCCTCAGTGGTGTAGATGGAGGATTGTGTCCTTCGATTCCTAGATGGAGAGACTCTCAAAACTTCCTGCTATTGATTTACATTGGGCTCTGGATTCCCTTAAGTGAGTGGAACCACTATGTTTTGTTTAAGGGTGGATATTTACTCTCAAGATTCCCTTGGTATGTTTTGAGTGAAGGTATTGGGCATTTCAAATCCCTGTGTTTCCATTTGATTGCTGAGTGGCTGGTGGGTGTAGGAGGGAGGTCCTCTAGAGTCCCTGTTTCAACTGAAAGTTGGTGTTTTATCCTTGAACCAAGCCCCTCATTCTCTAAAATCTGGCTCAAGGATGATAGTTGCAAGTGACCTTAGCTATAATTGGCTAAGGTTGGGTGGAGAGTCCTCATCCCAAACTCAATTTCCCAAAGCATCATGAGATAAGTGCTCTTATGCATTGCAACGCCATTAATCATGTGTTACACTCTTGGATTGAAATCACATGTATATGAGAAATGAATATGTATTGTGTTCTAGACTGAATGGTACTCATGATTGTGCTGAACATGGTATACTTCTTCTCTAATTTAAATTATTATACCTTTGAAATATGTGATAGTACCATTTCTAAACATGACTAATTAACCTGCTAAGAAAAAGGTTAAAGAACTGGAAATAGTACCTATACAACTGAACCAGATTATCACATAATAAACAATAAAATGGTGCACAGAGTAAAGGCATATAAATTTCCCATAAGAACCAAATTCTACCATCATAATATTTAGTATACGACTCCTTTTATTACATAATAATAGTTACATCGAAGACAAATTGTTGACATGGTCTTTGCATACATATAAATGGATGTACATGTGTTTATGAGGCATGAGTTGATGCCAAGGATGTCATCCTCTTTAAAACATATTAACTGTCGACGTTAGATTAGAGGCTCTTGTAGCCTTGCATTTTCAATAGTCATGGAGGTATTTGCCAAGCTTCATAGTGCTTCTAGTTATGGAATTACAACCCTAAGGGTATGCCTTGGCCCATAGATCATTGAGGAGTGTTGATCTCCTCAAGCCCCTTTTGGTATTTTACAACTTCAGTGGGATTTGGAAGATAAGTTTGATCATAAGCTCAGGATGGGTAGAACTAGTAAGGGATAACGACCCATAAAGGCCATGAAAAAATGTTGGTGTGGATGTCCTAGATTGGAGAACCTATGAAACAAATGAAAAAATGAACCCATGCTTAAAGGGCCAGGTTGGTGCAGAGAATTGCAACAAATTGGACCAACATATAAATTAATTAGACATGTTGATTCCCTTGGTAGGAGGAAAGACCTAGACATGGAGGATTCTAATTAGCACGCTCATATCACACCATATTATGATTGGGAAAGGGAAGGGTGACTTTACCAAAATAGGCACCCTAGACCATCCCTCATGGACCAATCAGTGGCAGGGTGGGCGAAGATAAGGCCCACAACCCACATGTTGCGACACCCCTCCCTTGTGACATCACCAGGAAGGGAAGTGGGGGTGGAACAATTCTCTTGATCCATTGGATCTGATAGAGGAGACGAGGGCTGCTCAATGTGGGGGGTAGAGCCATGAGCTTGAACCCTGATTGCACTGATCCCTGCTAGAATTATTGGTCGTTCAAGTTGCATCGACACAACACATGGAACAAGGCATCGATGAACAAGAACCGTCAAATTAGCGGGGAGATAGTTGGTAGTGAATAGTGACGTGATGTGAAAAGTGATGTGACAATCATAAATATTATTTATATGTTGATAAATAAATGTTTAGATAAATACACACACACACACACACACCCATTTTCCTATGCAAAAATAAAATAATGAATACTATCAAACCAATATCCCACTCCTCTAGTTGAACCAGAGGGGTTGGATTTTCAGTAACAACCCGTTCCACTAGAGAAAAGGGTGGGATGGGGTTGCATAAGTGGTATTGGAACATCCAGGTTCAACACTTGGATTGGATCATTATGAGCAAGTGATGATTTTTAGAAATTACCTAAGCGAGATGTTAGGTGTTAAAAGATAGTCTAAATAAATTAATAACATACCTAAATGGGAATTATTCACTATGTGACATGTTGGAACAACAAAAATTTTAGCAATCAACATGACTAAACATATTTCTAGTTGTAATAAATTATGAATTTGGCTGGCCTGCAAACTTTAGATGGTAAATTGGTATAGTTATGTGCTAATATGGTTATTTTGTTGTAGGTATATTGTTATGGCAACTCTATAAGGGTAGGAACCTATATATAATTGGTTATTTATTTTAATGATTATGCACTAACAACTTAAATTACTTGAATTGTAATTGATGCATGTGAGATATTGAACATCACGAGTATGTTAATTTGGTTTCCTTGTTACAGCAGGGATTACCATGGCAACTCCATGAGCATCAAATTCATGGCCATAACTATGTATTTATTTATCTATTTTCATTGTCTAATAGCATGTGTGATTGAAAACACATCATAAGTAGCATAAGACAAAGCCAAAGTAGAAATGAGGACTGGAATGGTCCAATATCGTTCTTAGTAGTCTCATTATGGAAGTGAAGAGGTTAGGGTCAATGAAGAGGAAATATCAGTTAACCAAGGGGTAGGGATTCACTCTTTAGATTGGATGGATACCCTAAGAAGCCTAAGGGCTAAAGTTAGAAGCTTCAAGGAAGATAATAAGAGGCTAGTGAGAGCTGAAGAGAAGTAAGCTAAGATAAATGCAGTCATTATGAAAAGTCTTTTAGATTTGCAGAGGTAGAGGCAATCCGAGATGAGGGTCAGTTATAGAGATAGAAGGAGCCCTCAGAGATGAGAGGAGTATACCAATGAGGCAGATGGTGGAAGTTCTAGGAAGAGGATTAAGCCTGAAAGCTAGGACACCTTGAAGGGAGATGCACCAATGAGCACCCCAAGAGGAGGAGCCAACATTGATGTGCATCACGCTAAAAAACCATCTAGTTCTACTACTAGGAGGAACTATCATTGTTATAATCATCACCATCATCTTCATCATCCAGGAAGAAAGGAAAATGATTACACACCTAAGGAGTTTAAGAAAGCCAAGCCACTCACATTTGATGGGGATATGACGAAGGTAGAGGATGAAAAATCTTGGTTGTTGGGCATGAAGAAGTTTTTTAGAATACATAACTATTCTAAAAATATGAAAGCTAGAGTTGCCACCTACAACTTGAAGGGAAAAACAAATATATGGTGGGAAGATCTGAAGAATGTTAGAGTGATTGTTGAGAGGGAGTTGACTTGGACAAAATTTGAAAATTTATTCACAAAGCAATATCTTTCTGAACACTATTATGATGGAAATGAAAAGGAGTTCTATGAACTCAAGATGGGGCCATTATTAGATGAGGAATACATCACGAAGTTCCTATGGCTATTGAGGTATGTACCATATCTCAATCATGAGAAAGCAAAGATTCAAAGGTTCATTAGTGGCTATCATGTGACATTCAAAGATAAATTAAGTTTCTGGAACCACTAAATTTGAAGGATGCCATAAAAACGCTGAAGCACTATTACGAGCAAGAAAAATGTAGGCCAGAGATCGAGGGAAAATGGTAGGAAAAGGACAATGCCAGAAATAAGCGAAATTATCCCAAGAAAAACTCAAAAGATAGGGAAGGTAAGCAACCAACCCCTGTAAACCAATTTCAACAAAAAATATAACGTTGTTGTTAAGGAAAATGTGCAACAACTAGCACTAGAGTAGACCAAGTTTGAGGGATGAGAGCCACTAAAATGTTGGATTTCTAGTGAACATCATAGAAGAAGGGATTATCCACATCAACAAAATGTTGGCCCAAAGATCTATAGTGCTCAAGAAGCTTGGACAATAGGTGATATAGCTCAGAACATGCCGAGAGTTTATGTAGTAGTGGACAACTACCAAGCAGACCAGTAGACATCCATTATTAAGATGGAAGGTAAGTTGCATGACCAAGTTATTTCCATTTTAGTTGATGTAGGTTCTAGTTATAGTTATGTCAACCTAAATATTGTTGGTATATGAAATCTACTTAGGGAATTGAATGAAGATCCATGGTTGGTTCAGTTAGTAACTAGAACAAAAAGGAAAATTTGTCATTGGGTAAGGTCGTGTGTATTTGAGCCTAGTGGCATGCCTATGAAATCTCACTTGAATGTATTTCCATTGGTTGCATATGGCGTACTATTGGGCACACACTGATTATCCCCATGCCCAAAGATCATACATTTTATGTAAAGATAAAAGCATAAACATAGGTTTGATCTAAAGTGGTCATTGTATTAAATATAAAGTTTTGTCTTAAAATATTTTTGTCTCAAAATGCTTTTGTCTTAAATATAAAGTTTTGTCTTAAACTAATTTTGTCTTAAATTGTTTTTGTCTTAAAATAATTTTGTCTTAAATTGTTTTTGTCTTAAAATAATTTTTTCTTAAACTATTTTTGTCTTTAAATTTTTGTCTCAAACTACTTTTGTCTTAAATATAAAGTTTGTCTCAAAATATTTTCGTCTTAAATTATTTTTGTCTTAAATATAAAGTTTTGTCTTAAAATATTTTTGTCTCAAACTACTTTTGTCTTAAAATATTTTTGTCTTAAACTATTTTTGTCTTAAACATAAGGTTTTGTCTTAAAATATTTTTTCTCAACCTATTTTTGTCTTAAACCTTATATTTGAGACAAATCAATTAATATTAATTTTTAATGTAAAATAAAAAATGAGTTTTTGAGACAAAACTTTTTTTGAGACAAAAGATTTGTTTTGTCTCAAAAAAATGTCTCAAAAGTACCCTTGGTGTAGTAGTGAGAGGTCGTGGAGGCCTTAAATTATGGCCACGGTTCTTACAAGGAGTTGTATACTCTACGATATTTGCCAAATCCTCTGAACAAAAGCTGTTGTCAGTTGCATGTGACCCCTAATATATCTTACCTCTTAAGACTGTGGTTTAAGTTTGGAAATTACAATGGATCCGGACAATTTTCAAGCTTCGCTTTCTCTATTGAGACACTGGATCTGTTAGCTATGGGAAACATAGCGATCTCAAATCCAGTTAAAGCACTTCATAATGAAACAATAGTTGTTAGTCCTGGCACAGTGCTGTACATCTGTTTGATCAGAACCTCAGAAGCTGATGATCCCTTTATCTCTGCTATCGAACTGAGGATGCTCCAACCAGGCATGTATGAACAGGCTAAGCGAGGAACGATGTTGATGTCAGTATGGAGATATGATGTTGGCGGAAATTCTACTGTTAGGTGAATATTTCCAACTGTATATATTTACCTCTAATTAAAGAAGTAGTGGTATAAAACGCTACTTGTTTCATTAATAAAAAGGTAGTATGTGGGACATTTTCTATCTTTCCATCTTGGATTATATAATTCATCCAATTTTTTCGTAATATTAAAACTTTATCTCAAAATATCTTTGAGTTTGACATCCTTTGCTGTACAAAACAGACAGTTCAAAATTGTACTAATTTTTAAAAATCCTATTTCTGTTGCATAAAAATCATTTCAATTGCTATCACTTTCCAGATCACAACAAAAGAAACTTTCATTCTCGGTTGCTTTTATGAGTAGTTGATAGTGCCGGCTGAAAGTGCTTGTCAGAGTTTTGATGCCGTTCATCCAATTGACTAAAATTGGAGGATTGAATTCATCTAATTAATTAAAATTAGAGGATTGAATTTATTTTGTAGCTTAACTCATTCTAGATACACTATATTTGTGTCGGATTAATTCATAACTATTTGGCCACTATCAATACTCCCCACAATGCTATAATTTCTGTTCTACTATTGGATCCTTTCCCACTCTCCCACCAGAAATAATAGAACTTATCAATCTTAATGTAAATAACGGCTCCACAACCACAAGCTCTCCCAACATAAGCACCATAAAAAGAAACCACTGGAAATAATTGCCATAATTCTCTAAGCTTGAATTTTCTGCCACCTTTACTTCCCTTCATTAGCTTGGCCCAATTTCGTTAAAATTGGCTACTGTCTCGTAACAAGCTACTGTCTTGTTAATGTGGTCATGCGCCGCCCATCCTTTCTATTCAAAACTGATAACATTAAGCCTCCTCTATATAAATATATATAAACTTTGAGTCATAATTAACCAGTTAGTCATGCCAATGTTCATTGTAATCCATTATCCTACCCGTTATAAACTTCTAAAGAAAAGATATCTCTATACCACCGATACTATAAGGCTGAATGAATTTCAATACGAGATATAATTTTGATGCAGTAATGTTCACCATTTTGAGATATTTTTCGAATTGGCTTATTTTATAACAAACAAATTCCATTTTCAAATAAAATGGGGCTAAAAGAGATTCAAAAAATTGGTTATAAATAGAACCAAAATTTTAAAAGTAGCGTGAATTTAGGATAATCCAATGTTACGTGGGTCGAAAAACTTTGTCCCAACAGTTTTACGCGTTAGACCCAGATACATGGGTGTTTCGAAAGCACCAAATATTCTGACTACTTAGATCACCGAATTCTGACAAAGAAAGAAAAATCACTTTTAACATACTCTTTTTCTTCTTCCAAGTAATGATGAGTTGAATGGCCTTGTATGGATTAAACAGGTATCCTGAAGACGAGCTTGACCGGATATTGACATATAAATCAGATTTCAGTATTTCTGATAATTATTCTTTACAGTTTGCAAGGTGTAAAGAGCCCATTTCAACAAATAATACCAGCGAACATCCTCCATCTGTTGTGATGCAAACGGCAGCAGTTATTACGGAATATGGTTTTCAATTCACAGTAGGATCGACCAACGGTCATAAATTATTACTTGCTCTTATATTTTGCAGAGATCGAGAAGCTAAATATCTCTCAATCGAGATTTTTTTACGTGGAAATAAACAGTGAAATACGGTATGAAGCCATTACTTCATTGAGCAATTATTCTACCTTGGAACGAACATTCATTAATAATCAAACAGATGACTGCTATTTTATTTTGGTCAACACAAGTGCCACTACTAGTAATCCTATAATCAAAGCTTTTGAGACTTACAAAGAAGTTGACACCGAACCTGCAACATATGCACAAGATCGTAAGTTACCTTCCTAATGTTTTGAGACTGGAATCGTTGATATTATGATCCAATTTCTAATCAAGTTCTTTTGATGATGCAGTAAAAGCGCTTGAGTCTATCAAAAACAGGTTTGGCATGAAAGGTTGGATTTCTGATCCTTGCTTTTTGGTCTCGTGGAATGGAATTGCATGTGAGAGTAGTACTACTCTGCCCATAAAAATTTCAGAAATGTAAGTTAATTTCTTCGATATGTTTCGAGCTAAAATCGTATGACTGTCCAGATTCAATCGTGAAATTTTATATTGACTAAAACTCGTTGCCAACAATCTGTTAGGGAAGAACCTTACAAGATTTGTGCCTAATGATATTGGACAGTTGACCGCATTAATTAATGTGTAAGAAGAAATTAACCATATTTTAAGCCTAGTTGGACTCAAAAGAATTCTGGATGCGGTTGATGGAGGGGAACACAGTTTGTATCTGAATATTATATATCAAATCATAATATATGTGCAACATCATTTGTGTTGAAATGGCAGGTCTCTGGATAATAACTCTTTTATGGGGAATCTGCCAAATTTCTCCAGTTTAACCAAGTTGGAGAGATTGTAAGTTTCTTCTCAACATTTCAATTTTTAGTTTGTTTGTTTTTTCAACATTCAACTTTCAATTTGTCTGTTATCAGTGAGAAGAAACATTTTCATAAAACCAAAATTACTTTGCTAATCATGTAGATATCTACAAAACAACAACTTGAGCGGCACTCTTCCTTACTGGTTATGCGATCTGAAAAACCTAAAAGAGATGTACGTCGCCATTTTTCTTCTGATTCTATTTAATTTTTGACACATTTTATTCCAAATTTATTTCCACAACTTTATTCACAATTAGACACGATCAAATTAGTAAATATCGCAGTGTTTATTTTCACAGGAATATAAATAATAATAATTTTAGTGGTGTAATTCCTATCCAACTTCTTAATGGTTCATTGAAATTCAGGTAACCATATCTTATTTTATATTCCTTATGTTTTGACATAAATCATTAGAGATTTCAATTTTTCTTTCCTACTTTCTATAAAAGAAATGTCATCGAAATTAAGACAATAATCAATCCAGCTCAGATTCTCATTAATCGTACTGGAGTACGTTCATGGATAATCTCTATCTTGTTGAAATTGTAATTTCAACTGCAGAAAAAATTAAACAGCAGCATCAAACTATTTTTCCTTATCCTTTCGATGCGATGAGATCGCAGATCGCAAATTGCAAGTATGCTTGGAGCCTTCGTGTGTTCACTTGATTTCTCCGATTGCGATGGTGCGATGCGATCCAATCGCATATCGCAGATCGCACTAATCTGTGTGTGCTCCACTTTTGTGTTCTGCCAAATGCGATTTCTGCGATGCGATCTAAATGAGGTCAATAGTTAAAGTACAAGACAGCAGCAAATAAATTTGACATGAAGTAAAATTTTCTTTACCGCCAGTAAATGTCAGTAAAACAGTAAATGCAATTTACTGTGGGTTGTTAAGTTTTGGTGAAGTTTTTAATTTTATTTCAGCGGGAGTATGGGCTCAAGTAATAGTTCGTAAAAGCATTTAATTTTTATTATTTCCTTTACAGAGCATGGTAAGTGAAAACGTGAAGTAAGTTTTTTTCTTGTTGTCATATATATATGTAATATTTCTTTGTGTTAGTGAGAGAAAAGAAGGAATTATAATGCATAGCAGTGCGAAGTAAAAAAAAAAGGGGGGGGCGTATGTAATTTTTATTTTACAGCAGTGTGAAGACTTGCAAAGTGAAACAGAGTAATCCTTTTTGGAACTGGAACTGAAGTGTTCCTGTGTAATCTCTCTGAGAGAGGAAGAAGTCTGTAACAACAATTTTTTTATTGATGAATGCAAAGTTTGTTTTTTGTGTGTGGAAATCTTTGTTTGCTCAGAATTTTTTTTTAAAATCTTCCCTGTGTTAAAGATCCTGTGTGTGAAAAACAGAGCATTGTTCTCTGTTCTGTAGTTTGTTTGTTTTTGGAATTTTAGCAGAAAAAATCCCAACAGTGGTGTGAGAGCGTTGTTCTCTAGTCTTTTGAGTTTGAAATCACCTGAAATTTCCAACAATTGGTATCAAAGCTGGTCTAGGCTCTTTGAAGGGTTCAAAGAAGCTGAAGGAAGGATTCTTACTACAACAACTTCTCCAGCAGCATGAAGACTCAGGCAAAAGAATCCAAGGTATTTCTCAAGTTTTTTTTGTGTTGTTGTTGAAGACAGTCTGTTATTTTAAATACACAGTGAAGTATTTGAAGCATAGTCAAATAGTGCAAGAATGGCTGGCACAAGCACCAGCAATAGCATGGGTATGCAGCTCCCATTATTTGATGGCAAAAACTATGACTATTGGGCAATAACAATGAAAGCCTTGTTTGCTTCCCAAGATTTATGGGAAATAGTTGAGGATGGTTTTGAACAACCAGCAGATGAAAATGAGTTCAATAATCTAACTCAAGGAGAGAAGGATCTGTTAAAGAGCTACAAGAAGAAGGACTCAAAAGCCCTCTTCTTCTTGTATCAGGCAGTGCATGGAAGCATGTTTCCAAGGTTAGCAGCAGCTAAGACATCCAAAGATGCATGGCAAACTCTTAAAACAGCCTATCAAGGCATGGAGAAAGTGAAGACAACAAAGCTACAGTTGTTGAGGAAAGATTTTGAGAACCTGTGCATGAAGGAGTCAGACAATATTGACTCATTCTTTACTCAAGTAATTGGCCTGATCACACAAATAAGATCTCATGGAGAGATACTTGAAGAAAGGAGGATTGTGGAGAAACTATTGAGGTGCCTACCCTCAAGGTTCCATGTGATTTTCACCACCATAGAAGAGACAAAGGATCTCTCAAACTTTTCAGTTGATGAACTTCATGCATCACTGATCACACATGAACAGAGGTTGAGTAGAAATGAAAACTCATCTCTAGAGCAAGCCTTCAAGACCCAAATGTCCTTTGGAAGAGGAAGAGTTCAAGGCAGAGGAAACAAGAGAGGAAGAGGCAAAAGCCAGAACAAAGGTGGAAGGAACAGTCCTGCAAATGCTCAAGGAAGAGGCAGCAATCCAAATCAAAACCAAGGCCAAGGCAGCAGCCAACAAAGTGGACAACATCATGCTCAAGGACAAAGGTATGAAAAATCCAATGTCCAATGTTATTATTGTAAAAAATATGGGCATTATGCCAGTGAATGTAGGAAGAAGCAGCATGATGTGAATAATAGTTCTAGTGCAAATATTACTAGAGAAAATGTCAGCCATGATAATGTTTTGTTAGCTTGTAATATGGCTGAAACAAACAGTGAAGATATATGGTTTCTAGACTCCGGTTGCAGCAACCATATGACAGGAAACATAGCTTTGTTTTCTGCTTTAGATCAAAGTGTGAAGTCACAAGTCACACTTGGGACTGATAGCAAAATTCCTGTTATGGGTAAAGGAGAAGTTAAAATATTTACAAAGCAAGGTGAAAGGAAAACCATAGCAGATGTCTATTATGTTCCTATAATGAGATGTAACCTCTTGAGTATTGGACAGCTTGTTCAAAAGGGTTATAATGTTTTCTTTGAGAATGATGTATGCACCATCATGGATATTGCACCCAGCAAAAGATGTATTGCTGAAGTGAGGATGACGAGGAACAGAATGTTCCCTCTCAGAATAAGAGCAGAATTGAAAAACAAAGAAGCAATGGCAGCAGTTACCCAAGAGGCTCTCCAAAGTGTGCCTAAGGATGAAAATTGGTTGTGGCACTTGAGATTTGGACATCTCAACTTTGGAGGTCTTAACTTGTTGAATAGAAAAGGAATGGTAAGAGGATTACCATTGATAGAGAAACCTGACAGCCTTTGTGAAGGTTGCATATTGGGGAAACAACACAGAGAAAGTTTTCCTTCAGGAAAAAGCATAAGGGCAAAGACACCCTTAGAAATTGTCCACTCAGATTTATGTGGACCAATGCAAACCCCATCTTTAGCAGGAAACCAATATTTTCTAACATTCATTGATGATTTTACAAGAAAAACTTGGGTTTATTTTTGAAGAATAAAAGTGAAGTGTTTGAAAATTTCCGAAATTTTAAAGCACTTGTGGAGAATCAAAGTGGGCTGCGTATTAAAGTCTTGAGAACAGACAGAGGAGGTGAGTATATCTCCAAAGAATTTTTATGTCTTTGTAGAGAAAATGGAATTCACAAGCAGTTTACAGCAAGGTACACTCCACAGTAAAATGGAGTTGTTGAAAGGAAGAACAGAACCATTATGGGTATGGCAAGGAGCATGTTGAAGGCAAAGCATTTGACAAATGATTATTGGGCTGAAGCCGTAAATTGTGCAGTATATATCTTGAATAGGTGTCCTACAAAAGCTGTGATGAACAAAGTGTCGGAAGAAGCATGGAGTGGGAGAAATCAAGGAGTCACCCACATGAAAATTTTTGGATGTGTGGCCTATGCACACATTCCTGATCAGCTAAGGAGGAAGTTGGACAGCAAATGGGAGAAATGTATCTTCATCAGATACAGTGAGGAATCCAAAGCTTACAGGTTGTATATCCCATCCACCAAGAAGTTCTTTGTAAGCAGAGATGTCCAATTTATTGAGGAGGAAGCTTGGGATGGAAGCATAGAGAAAACAGTTAATGTTAAAAATTGTTTGCCTCATGATGAAGATGATGAGGAGATGGTAGAAATACATCCCTAAACAACAGTGCCAACATAAGAAAAACAAGGAACACCCTTTAGGAGAAATGAGAGTGCTTCTCCAAGCACACCACAAGGAGGAAATTCAAGTGCATCTTCAAACACTTGCACACCACGTGAAAGAGGTAAGAAATTCAGAAACTTAAGTGACATTTATAATGAAGGAATGAATTCCTTATTTGCTTTGTATTGTCATGTTGATGACCCTATTCATTTCGAAGATGTTATTAAAGACAAGAAATGGATAGAAGCTATGGATGAGGAGATGAATGCCATAGAAAGAAACAAGACATGGGATTTGGTTGAGCTACCAAAAGGTAAAGAAGTTATTGGAGTTAAATGGGTCTATAAGACCAAATGAAATGCTGAAGGAAAAATTGAAAGACACAAGGCAAGATTGGTTGTCAAGGTATACAAGCAGCAATATGGGAGAGATTATGAGGAAACTTTCGCACCGGTTGCAAGAATGGAAACTGTGAGAGCAGTGTTGTCCATAGCAGCACAAAACAAATGGAAAGTTTACCAGATGAATGTGAAGTCGGCATTCCTAAATGGAGTGTTAAAGGAGGAGGTCTACATTGAACAACCTCTAGGCTATGAGAAGAAAGGCCAAGAACACAAAGTTTGCAGATTGAAGAAAGCTCTTTATGGGCTGAAGCAAGCGCCAAGAGCGTGGTACAGTAGAATAGATTCCTATCTACTGGAAAATGAATTTGACAAATGTGAGGTAGAACCCACCGTCTACATCAAAGAAAAGGATGGTAAAATTTTAATTATTGTCTTGTATGTTGATGATGTTATTTTTACAGGTAATGATGACTACCTCATTGAAAACTTCAAATCAGTCATGAAAGAGGAATTTGAGATGACTGACATGGGTTTGCTGAGATACTTCTTAGGAATAGAAGTAGATCAAAATGAAAATGGAATTTTCATCTCTCAAGCAAGATATGTAAATGAAGTGTTGAGCATGTTTAATATGCAAGAGTGCAAAGCAGCAATCACTCCCACAGTAATGGGATTAAAACTCAGCAAAGAGGACAACAGAAAGGATTTTGATCCTAGCTTGTATAAGATCATAGTTTGCAGGCTTATGTATTTAACTGCAACTAGGCCTGACATAATGTTTGCTGTTAGTTTGATTTCCAGATTTATGGAGAGGCCAAAAGAGGCTCATTGACAGGTAGCAAAAAGAATTCTGAGGTATGTCAAAGGTACAAAAAGATTTGGCATTTTGTATACTTTTTCAGAAAGTTCAGATTTAGTTGGCTACACCGATAGCAATTGGACTGGAAGTGGAGATGATCGGAAAAGCACATCCGGTTATGTCTTTCACATGGGTTCAGGAGCAATTTCATGGGCTTCCAAGAAACAGCCGATCGTGGCGTTGTCTACAGCAGAAGCAGAATACGTGGCAGCTACAGCAACAGCATGTCAAGCAGTGTGGATGAGAAGAATGTTGAGGAGCTTAGGCCAAGAGCAGGCAACAACAACAGTGATTTTCTGCGACAATAGCTCAGCTATTGCATTGTCCAAGAATTCTGTGTTTCACAAGCGAACGAAACACATTGATACAAGGTTCCATTACATCAGAGAATTGGTGAACAATGGAGAAATCGTTTTACAGCATTGCAGAACTCAGGAACAGGTTGCAGATATTCTGACCAAGCCATTAGATCAGAAAAGTTTTGAGTCTTTAAGGAAGCGCCTGGGTATGATTGATAACCCAGCAGTTGAAATTAAAGGGGAGTGTTGAAATTGTAATTTCAACTGCAGCAAAAATTAAACAGCAGCATCAAACTGTTTTTCCTTATCCTTGCGATGCGATGAGATCGCAGATCGCAAATCGCAAGTATGCTTGGAGCCTTCGTCTGTTCACTTGATTTCTCCGATTGCGATGGTGCGATGCGATCCGATCGCATATCGCAGATCGCACTAATGTGTGTGTGCTCCACTTTTGTGTTCCACCAAATGCGATTTCTGCGATGCGATCTAAATGAAGTCAATAGTTGAAGTACAAGACAGCAGTAAATAAATTTGACGTGAAGTAAAAGTTTCTTTACCGCCAGTAAATGTCAGTAAAACAGTAAATGCAATTTACTGTGGGTTGTTAAGTTTTGGTGAAGTTTTTAATTTTATTTCAGCGGGAGTATCGGCTCAAGTAATAGTTCGTAAAAGCATTCATGGTAAGTGAAAACGTGAAGTAAGTTTTTTTCTTGTTGTCATATATATATGTAATATTTCTTTGTGTTAGTGAGAGAAAAGAAGGAATTGTAATCCACACCAGTGCAAAGTAAAAAAAAAAAAAAAGGGAGCACGCAGCAGCGTATGTAATTTTTATTTTACAGCAGTGTGAAGACTAAAGTGAAACAGAGTAATGCTTTTTGGAAGTGGAACTGAAGTGTTCCTGTGTGTGTTCCTGTGTAATCCCTCTGAGAGAGGAAGAAGTCTGTAATAGCAGTTATTTTATTGATGAATGCAAAGTTTTTTTTGTGTGTGGAAATCTTTGTTTGCTCAGAATTTTTTTTTAAAAGCTTCCCTGTGTTAAAGATGAAAAATTCCCAACAGTGGTGTCAGAGCATTGTTCTCTCGTCTTTTGAGTTTGAAATCACCTAAAATTTCCAACGTATCTTTGGTCTACTGCAGTTACTGTGGAAACTCTGCATACTACAAATAAGAACGAAGGGAACGTTTTGATCGGAACGATAGTCGGCGGTATTCTAATCATCGCTTCAGCAATGGTAGCGGCAATTGCTGTGTATTACAACAAATTCAGGAGAAAAGAACAGGGTGTTGCTTACAAAAGAAGGGGGCAGGAAATGGAACCGAGATCTTTCTTGTACCAAGGCTAATAAATACTAATAATATTAAATATATTATAGTACCATACATAATGGTAGTCATCCGTAAATGAAATTAGCTTATATTAGCTTAGATTGATTGATTGATTGGTGGTGCTGTGATTCTAGTAACTTTATTTTCCCTTTATTGATTACAGATTATTCGATGGCACCATTATGGTGCCAAGTTCAATGAAATCCCAAGCCTTCACTCTAGATGAGATGATAGCGGCCACACAGATCTTTAGCCAAGAGATCGGGCGAGGGGGATTTGGATTGGTGTTTTTGGATAAATTGCCCCAAGGAAAATACATCGCCGTCAAAGTGCTCTCACAATCCTCGCGACAAGGAGTTAAAGAGTTCTTAAATGAGGTGATTTTCAAATATATCTTCAATCATGTAATATGGTTCGATTTGGATTCAATGCAAAAATGTGTTACCACGGAATCATTATTTAAATCCATTTATGAGTAATCTATGTATTGTAAAATTCACGCGAGCGGTTATTTGATGAACAGGTTGATCTTCTTTCGAGAATCCATCATAGAAATTTGGTCTCTTTACTAGGCTATTGTAACGAATCAAGAGAAGTTATGCTTATCTACGAGTACATGTCAGGAGGCTCCCTAACGGATAACCTTTATGGTAAATGCTTCCGCTGAGAGATATATATTTATTTGAGTTGATAAAATAGCCAAGGTAATAAACACGCATTCTTTTCCAGGTCCTAATGCACATTGTTCCCAACGAAATTGGAGAACCAGGCTCAAAATAGCTTTAGATGCAGCACAAGGTTACTCTTTCTCTTAGTTAATTTGATGCACATTGATTCTTTTTATCTAAATGCGCGTTGTAAAGTATCGAGAATAATAAAATAGCCCTAAATTTCTAGATTTCTACTTAATATTACAAAGGACAAATAATGAGAAACGACATATCTCACTTATACACCTGTGGTTTCTATTCAAAGGACTGGAATACCTGCACGTCGGTTGCACCCCAAAAATAGTTCACAGGGATATCAAGACCGCCAACATCCTTTTAGACAGTGATTTGAATGGAAAAGTAGCAGATTTCGGCCTTTCAAAGATGACTGATGATGAGGAGGCTACTCATGTTACGACTGCCGTAAAAGGAACTGCAGGATACCTGGATCCAGAGTATGTTGGACATATATAGGTTGCACCTGTTTGCAATATTCTGATGCTAAGAAATTCATGGCATTATATGAGTAGAGACAATTTCATTTTGCTTTTCCATTGTAATTCTCTAATTTCTTGTGAGACACTTGACAGGTATTTCAAAACTCAAATGTTGACGGAGAAGAGCGATGTGTATAGTTTTGGAGTGGTTTTGCTGGAGGTCATATGGGGTAGACAACCCATAGATTTAAAACTACCTGTAGAGCAACTGAACATCATTAGATGGGTAAGTAATTGTACCATCAATAAATATTTATAGGAATTCCTATAGTGCATTTCTCCAAGACTCACAATAATTATCGGCGTATCTATAGGTGACACCTTACGTAATGGACAATGATAATCCTGGCAGAATAGCAGAAATCATCGACAACAAGTTGGATGGAGGTTACGACATGATGTCTATCACTGGCGTTGCCAAAGTAGCGATGAGATGTGTTCACGATGAACCGTCGGGTAGGCCGAGCGTGAGTGAGGTAGTTGCAGAGCTGAAAGAGGCTATCAAACATGAGGATCATCGTGCTTCTATAATTTCAGTTTCAGAGGAAATTGTTGTTGAAAGTAGCGAATTTGTGTCAGGATCGGTCTCTTTATTGGCATGTTCGAGTGGACCTAAAGGAATGGTGTGGAGTGAGAATAGCTCCAACATTTCTCAAGTGCGAAGATAAGTCGGGACGTTGACGAAGAAGTCAAACATTCAATACGCTTCTAAATTTTATATCGCAAAGACGTGGAACTTTTCAGTTTCTTCCTTGAAGATAACGTAAATTCTAACTATCTCGGCAAATGCTGGGTGGGGCATGCACTACCAGACATCCTTATCTATAAAATTTGACGATGTACATGCATTGTTATTTTCATGTTATTGGTTATTTATTTTCGTGTTATTTAGTTTTATTTGGTTGGAATGATAAATTAGCAATTGCACCAACATCATTGAAGATAAAGATTAATAAACCAAATGTCATTTAAATGCAGAAAATGAATGATTTACATTATTCAAAATCATTTCCCCTCTTCTCATAGGCTCCTCTTCTTCCTTGTGTGTATCATCTTTTCATATTGTTGAGTGATTTAAAAAAAATATCATTATTTAGTCTTAGATTCATCGTATAATCCTAAATGGTCGAAATCATAACATTTACGTGAAAGGTAAAAGGTGAATGATAGTTAGACTGTTACTGGGTTAGCCAGAGGCCACCCTGTTTCCAGGGACCTCCTATGCAATCCCAGAAGGCCATAATGAAATACTATCAGAAGGCCATAATGAAATCTAGTAGTATGCTCACAAGTGCAGAAACAGGAAGAATGTTAAATAAACTAATTTGCAAGATAATCCGATTACTGTAGCGAAAACATTCAAAATCTCTTAAGTGCAAAGACGAATAGAAAACAATCGAAATCTTGTCATTCATCAAATCTATTAACTCAGGATTGCAGCAAGAACTGTAAACAGTTAAAGGTTATAAATATCATAAATCTATCATTAAATAGTATCCCAACATAATATGTTCAGAATCCAAAATTAACCACAGTTATTTTATCATGTATAGAAGAGATTTCTGTTATATTATATTTAAATATTTTTACACAAAAATAAAATAAAATAATATATTTAAACAAAAATTAATTAAATAACTCAAATTTAATAATTTATAAATATAATTCCAAAATATTAAATAAAATTAATTTAAAATATTATAAAATAATTTAAAATTTTCTTTAATATACATCACATTTTTAATATTTTTAATATCCAATGATGTTAACAACTTCTAACATATTAAAATATGTTTTTATATCAAAATGTAAAGCCAATAAAGAATTTATTTGCAGTCATGTTTTCCCTACACTTAATTATTATTTGTATTTTAATGTTTTCCATACACTTTTTTTTTTACTTATATTTCATATATATAAATAATGTGTCATTTTTTTATTTCAAATTTATAAATATAATTTCAAAATATTTAATAAAATTAATTTAAAATATTGTAAAACAATTTAATTTTTTTTTATAAACATCGTATTTTTAATATCCAATAATGTTAAGAACAATCAATATATTAAAATAATTTTTTATATATCAAAATGCAAAGCCAACAAAGAATTTATTGGCAATCATGTTTTCCCCACACTTAGTTATTATTTGTATTTTAATGTTTTCCATACACCTTTTTTCACTAACATTTCATATATATACAAATAATGTGTTTTTTTTTTTTCAAATTTATAAATATACTTCTATAATATTTAATAAAATTAATTTAAAATATTATAAAACAACTTAAAAATTTCTTTGATATACATCACATTTTTAATATCCAATAATATTAACAATAACCAATACATTAAAATATTTTTTTATATCAAAATGCAAGACCAATAAAGAATTTACTTGCACAAACTCATATCACTATTTAGTAAAACCTCAAGTCTAAAAGGAACGGGAATATTCATAAATGAAGATCTCATTCCAGAAGATCAAGCAGAATTAAGAAAAGAGGTTCAAAAGGTAAAAGAAGCTAGAAAGGAAGGAAAATGGGCAATAATCAGAAATAAAAAATACTTTATTTGAGATAGAAACCAAAAAGATAGTAATAAATAGCAATTCAACATGCTCCGGATCCTTTCTTGGAACTGTCAGGGCTTTCCATGAAACAAAGTCCCCAAGCTAAGTTGGATCTCAAATGATGTTGATATTATTTTGCTTGTTGAAACTTGGGAGCACGAAGAATATAAGGTCCCTAACATAGATGGCTTTACGCTATGGTCTACCTGGAATAAGCGATCCTCCCATAGAGGCATTAGGGGAATAGCTTGTTACATTAAGAAGAACATCTCCCCCCATGCTAGGATTTATAAAAACGACCCTCACAACCAATATAGTTGGATAGAGATTAGTGACATTAATAATAAAAAGACCTACATAGCAATATGTTATTCTCCCCCATCAATTCTAACTTCTATAAGAAGAAGAATATAGATAAAAATAACCCTTACAATGGTTTAGAGAATGATATTTCTAGCCTAAGGAATGAAGGTAATATCCTTTTAATAGGTGACTTTAATGCTCGA
Organism: Pinus tabuliformis; assembly: GCA_031772625.1. Taxonomy (NCBI): domain Eukaryota; kingdom Viridiplantae; phylum Streptophyta; class Pinopsida; order Pinales; family Pinaceae; genus Pinus; species Pinus tabuliformis. The sequence goes on along the minus strand of CM062810.1, from coordinate 658,731,155 downwards.
ACTTCAAGCAACCAAGCTATTATTCTAAGAAATCATTCCAACCCTAATCGTCTTTCGTTAGACAAAGACCCTACTCTGGCTAGTAGGTACAAAAGGAGCTCTGAAGACCTCGGGGAAAATTTGTTTGGGTCGAAGCTAATGAAGCTCTGTAGTGCTCAAGATCTCATAATTTGCAACGGTCTAAAGAAGTGGCCCAATTCCAGCAAGATGACCTGCATCCATGGACTTGGTAGCAGCGTGGTAGACTATTTTATTTCCAGTCTCCCATTATACAAGGAAATAATAAATTTTGACATCTTAAATGACCACGAGCCTGACTCTGATCATAGGCCTTTACTTATAGCTCTCAATTTTGTCATGCATAGAGATCCCACAAAAAATAATCATTATAGCCAAAAGAACTTAATATTTGATAGAAATAAAAACGATCTCTTTCTAAATGAATTAAAAACTAATCTGCTTCCTTTATCTAGTATAGACAACATAGAAGACCTCAATCATAATTTTACTACAACCCTCTCATATTCTATTAACAAGTTCTCAATTGAAGTTTCAAATAATAAAAGAAATAGCAAAACCAACCCATGGTATGACAAAGATTATAACAGTGCGAGGAGAGCAATTAAGGAAGTTGTTGATGAATCTCTTAAAATGGACAAGATAAAAATATACAAAGCCCTAACTAAAAGGAAAAAGGGACAGCACATTCGTCAAGATAGGAGAATCTCTTACACCTCTCTAAGGTAGCTCCTAAGAAATTTTGGAGGCAGATTCTGACTAGGAAAACTAAAGATAATAATAAAATTGCTCTTCACGATTGGAATTCCTATCTTAAAAAGCTTTATGAATCTCCAAATTTCATGGATAACTTAGAAACCCTGCTCACAACGAAAGAAGTTTTCTCTTTAGAAGACATTGAGTTTGGGGTTAATCGCCTGGCTAATTGGAAAGCTAAGGACATTGAAGGTTACCAGGCAGAAACATTAAAAATTGGAGGTCCTGTCCTCATCCCCCACATCCACAAGCTTTTCAATCAAGCACTCAAGCAAGGGTTCGCTAAACCTTGGACTGAGAGCCTCATTATCCCTATTTTTAAAAGTGGGGATACAAATAACCCCTCTAATTATTGGACAATTATGAGCAGCCCTCTCTTAGCCAAGTTATATGGTAGTATTTTGGAAAATAAGTTAAGCATATGGCTTGAAAGTGAAGGTAAGCGGGCTAAAGGTCAAGCAGGTTTCAGAAGGCATCACTCAACAACAGACCACCTCGTTACTCTTAGGATCATTGTGGGGGAATGCCGTAATGATAAATCCAATTTCTTTTGTTGCTTTGTGGACTTTAGAAAGGCTTTTAATACGGTTCCTAGATACAACCTTTGGAATAGATTAGAATAGCTAAAGGTTCCTTTCGAGTTGAGAGCTGTCGCTATAAGGTTATATGAGAATGTAATTGCCAAGCTAAAGAGCAATGAGGGGTGGTTGAAAGATATTAAGTGTAATATCGGAGTTAAACAAGGTTGCCCCCTCTCCCCTACCCTATTTTGCATTTACATCGACAAGCTCAAAGGCTATTTAGAGGAAGCAGGATGTGCTGGCATGATATTCGCTGGGATAGTCATCATCCTTTTTCTCTATGTTGATGATATTGTTCTTCTCGCAAGGTGCCCATCTGATCTTGATAAGCAACTCAGGCTTCTTAAGGATTTCTGCTCTACCATGGGTATGACTGTTAACACTAACAAAACAAAAGTTATGATTATCAAATCCAAGAAGGACACTTATGCTAATTTTATGTATGACAAAAATAACTTGGAGGAAGTGTATTCTTACAAGTACCTAGGAATTGATATTCATCACAAGCTCAACTAGAACTATAACATTGAGAAAAGGATCAGTGGGGGGTGGAAAGTTTATTTTGGTCTTGAAAATAATTGTAAAACAACAAACCTCGTAATGTGGGATAAAAATAAATTCCTCTTTGAAACTTTAGTCACTCATGTTATCTTATATGGATGTGAGGTTTGGGGTTGCAGCATCTCTAGAGAATCCTGGAGAAAGATTGAGCAAATCATAAGCGTTTTATAACGTAAAACCTGAAAATTAAAAGGAATACACCCTATCATATTCTCCTTATAGAAATAGTTCTTTCCCCTATCAAGATCCTAGCTATGATTAGGCTTCTGTTGTACAAGCACAAACTCAATAACATAGGAGATCATAGACTTCCTAAGCTAGCTTTAAATTCCAGCCAAAGCCACCTAAGGCTCAAACGGGGGTGGTATAAAGACACGAGGGCTTAGTTAAACTATTGGGAGATCAATGAGAATGATGCATTGCAAAACATTAATAACATTAAAGATATTGTTACTTCTAAGTTCAAAGAAAAAATTTGGTGTGAGAAAGATTTAGCAGCTAAAAGAAAATTAAGTTATTATAAGAAGGTCATCAACCCCACCCTAGAAGATCAAAAGTATCTCTCTATTTTAACTAGCTCAAAGAAGAAAATTAATATAGCCAAGATTAGAACGAATTCTCATGAGCTCCATAGTGAAACAGGTCGTTGGGTGGTTCCTAAAACACCATGGATGGAAAGGATCTGCCATCTATGTGAGAATAGGAACATCGAGGATGAAAACAACTTCCTCTTAGAGTGCCCCACTTACAACCACATTAGATCTCAATTTCATAATCTTTGTCACAATACTAACCTTCCTAGCCTTTTACAATGTCAAAATTATAGTGAGCTCGGGAGGCTTCTCTCCAAGATTTTTGGGCATAGGAATAAAATCTTAAATCAAACTAAATAATTTGTTTCTTTAGGTCCAATCGACCAAATTTTGGTCTCAGCAAACGTTAGCCATCATCATCATCATTAGAATATTTATTTATATTAAAATGCAAGGCCGATCAGAAATTTACCTGCATTCATTACTTTCTTTGCACTTAGTTATTATTTGCATTTCAATGTTTACTTTCCTTGCACTTAGTTATTATTGTCATTTCAATGTTTTCTGCAGGTCCTTTTTTATAAGACACTTCATGTATAAAAAAAGATATTTTCCTTGCACTTAGTTATTATTTGCATTTCAACGTTTTCCTTAAGCTTTTGTTTTATAAGACATTTCATATATAAAAAAGATAGAATCATATAACTTCTCATGTGCAAAAATAGAATTTCTGTTATTTCTTCAAATGTGATAACTTTTGCTCTTTTGACAACCTTTCATATGTAAAAATAAATTGTGTTAAATGTTTATTTAACATTTAATATGTAAAAATTAAATATGTGATATTTTTTTGTCAAAAGAATTTAAAAAAAAACCAATGTGTTCAGACAAAAACGAACAAACCTAATTAATATAACAATCTATTTCATTGTATCTATTATTGCATTAAACGAACATAACCAATAAATATAACAATCTATACACGCTTTTTGTAGTTTAGATATAATTTGTTTCTTAGAATCATTGGATTGATTTTTGTATTGTAAGTGGAAAGTACGTCTATACATTCGTTCCACTAGATCCTCATAGTTTTGTAAAAAAAATCCCCCTTTCTTTCCACTAGATCTCTCATAGTTTTGTAAAAAAAATCCCCCTTTCATTAACCTCCGGCACCACTCCAGGTGAGCTAAGAACCAATTCATTGTCATTTACATGTTCTATAATTTTTCTTTTCTTAGAACAACTTTGATCTTTTCCTTCGTTGTTTCTCTTTGTACAATATTCAACATATATGAACTAATAGATTTCCTGAAACATGTTATCTGATATTCTTAAGTATATTATTAATGAAAATTCAAAAAAAATCTCATATTGGATAGTATTTTTTCATTCACCTGATTCATCATTTTGTAATCTTTCTATACGCTCTTCTACACTAATATAAATACTTTTATCGACCTTCTTCATTTTGTGCCTCTGCATGACAAACACCAACCAATACATATTGGCTAAACTTACATATATTTCAAGCATATTAATTTTGTAAAGAATTTACAAAGAAATTGATGCAGGAGCATCTAGACCTAGCGAGCAATGTGATGGTGTGGTCACATGTTGTGGCTAATGAAAGTTTGGAGGAAGACTTGGTTGTTTAATTTTATTAATTGTAAAGTATGTAAGTATTTATATTGTTACAAATACTAAGGAAATTAGAGGATAAGTGGCAAGTGATCCTCCCTGCGTAGAGATCAAGCCAAGTAGTTAGAATTGTTCAGATTAGAATAGGATTTGATTTCTAAATATGTAGTCTATCCCTTCAATTGTGAAGGAAATTGTTAGATAGGACATATATGTAATTCCCTTTCTTTTCTGAAAAGGGATTTGAGACAGAGAGACAGAAAGAGAGGATTCACGAGGGAATTGTAAGCCTACGGGCAGATTAGGAACAAAGGCCACTAATTTGTAGAATCAGGCCAGAGAGGAAAGATTCAGGCGAGGATTGAGTAGAGTGAGGGTAAGTTTAGTGTGTGGATTGTATTTTTATATCAAAGATCTTTCATTTCTGTAATCAGGACAAGGCGAGACTCTGTAATCCTTTCATGTTGAGTGAATGACATTGTTGTGTTTATGATTGATTATCGGGTTTGCAGAAACCCTTGTATGCTTTCAGATTCTTTACATTCAGACCGGGTGATTATTCCTTAGTTTTATTATGTTTTAACTCTTAAACGTATGTTTGATGGAAGTTGGGGGCATTATTTTAAATATCATTGTTTGATACGAGTCGGCGAAGTATTTTTACATGGTTTTGGTCTCACAAGCTAAAAACTCGAATTACACTAAAAATGGGCACAAAACATAGTCAGATCTGAAATTCGGACTTGAAAATTTATAAAGGATGGCTTATATCCATATCAGGTCTAAAAGACTGATCGGATTTTTGCATTGGAGAGGGAGGAGTCAACCAAGTGGATGTTGCGATTTCATTGGATCGCCATCAATCGTGACCGTTGGATCGCAGAAGTGGTTTTGTAACAGTGAAGCAGTTTTTGGGCAAGTGAAAAGTTGTAAGTTGTTTTGAAGGATAGACGGTCGATGCCATTAAACATTCGACACGTGGAAGGAGGAGAGAGAGAAAACTGTTTATCGGGCGGTTAAACCCCAAGTAAATTGTTCGGCCGAAATATGATATGGACCATTGGATCCGCTACGAACAGATCGATGGTGTAGAATTGGTGTCAGTTTAAATCAAGGAGTAAATGTGGACCATTAGGTTGATGAAGAATCAAACGGTGGATATCAGCCGATTGGGGATCAGTGATAGAAGCACGCAATAGGAAGGTGATATTCCAAAGGACGGACCCGCCGATATTTATAGAAGCGGGCTTATAAAATTTGAGATCCGGCCTAAGGGTTCTGGTGGGATTTTTCTTTGTATTTCCTTTGTTTCCGTTATTTTCCAATATATGTATTGTCTCGGGTTTTTATGGTAAAAGCGGGGTTTTAAAGGCTAAACGCATATTTATATGCTCTCGATAGTGTAATGGCTCCGATAAAGTGCAAGTCCAAGGTTTAAAGGTTTAAAGCCTCAATAAACACTTCTGATAGTGTTGTGGAGTCCCGATAGTTTAAATGGTCCCGATTTTAAAGAAAGCACCAAGACTACGCTTCCGATATATATATATATATATATATATATATATATGTGTGTGTGTGTGTGTGTGTGTGTGTGTGTGGGCATGAAATTTAAAGGCTTTTAAGGGTGAAATAGTCCCTATAAGGTGTGAGGGTGTAGCAGCCTTATGGTTGCATCATTTTTGGTATCAGAGCAGGAAAAGGGAAGAAATTTCCTGCGAGAAGGATTTCTTGCTTATGAAATTTATGATACAAAAGGTATGAAAGTTACAGCAGTTGAATGAATGGCAATGTTGGGCACAGGACTACAACAGTAAGATTGTAGAAGAACTTTTGGGAACTTCTTAGAGATTGTAGCAGAACCTCATTCCAGCTGAGGCTTGGAATAGATAAGGATAGAGGAGTCCTTAAGAGTAGTGAGTGGAGCAACCAGAGAGAGAGAGAGTAAGATTGCTCAGTGCAAGTTCTAAGGAAAGAGGACTTGGAGACCAGGCAGAGGAGAAGCTTGGTGAGAAGATCAACTTAGAAGGAAGTTGATTGGTTGCAGGTGTAGAGCTCACATAGAAGAGAAGATGGCTATGGAAAGTCATATGGAAGGTTCAGAATAAGGCTACAAGATGGATGAGAAAGGTGCTCAAACAATCCATAGGAAACAGATGAGTCAAGTAAAGCTTGAAAAGGAAATGGATGAGATAAGATAAAAACTCGATGTGTTAGAAATGCTGCTAGAGAAAAACCAAAGACAAGGTTGGGTCTTGAAGAGGAAGCCAGTGAAGTGGCATAAGTTGTAGAGAAGGTTGCAACAAGAACAGGTAAAGTGGTTGATGGAAAACCTCAGAGAAGTAGAGGCAGAAATGGAAGTTTCCATTTGTAGACTATAACTGAATGAGAATGAAGTTGTCATGGATGACAAATATGGAAAAGAAGTTGTCACAAATGTTGGCATAATGAAGAAACAGGGTAAGCATTTGTGTTTGATGAATTGATTGATTCTGGTAAAAAATTATGTGCAGGAACAAGGCAATGTGAAGTCAATCTGAAACAAGGAGTTGTTTCTGAAGATCAGATCGAAGTGAGGAATGATGAGATCAGAATGTCTCAAAAAGATGGAATGATGTTGAATTTACAGTATGGAATTATTGAAATAGAGATGAGTTCAAGAGATGATAGTAACAAGAAAACTATTGTGCAACAGGGAGTTATTGATGAAGAAGAGGCTGAATATGACATTTCAGAAGTAGACAAATATAATGCCATAATCATTAAGTGTGTAGAAATTAAGCTACTAGAAGAAGAGGTATTCCAAGTACCTAAGCAAGTGGGAAGAACTCTTAGTTTTCAGAAAATTTGTGGAATTACAAGTATACTGGAAGTTGAAGTAAAATGTGGTGAAGACATGAATGAGAAACCAGAAGAAAGAACTGAAATTGTTGCAGGGGGGTCAATGGAGAAGGCATTTGTACATTTCAGAAATGTATATGGAAAAATATTGGCATAGGGATTATGATGTTCTTATTCAGGAACACAATCAGTTGCAGGAGAATAGTATTCATCATCTGAGAAGTGAAGTGGACAAAGAAATTGATGAGTTGTGGAGACTCATACAACAACATTCCAATAAACTAAATAGAGGACAAAAGAAAGAAGGAAGATTGGTTGGAAAGAATGGAATAGGTGAAGGTAATGGTAAGTTTCAAATTAAAGTGTGGAATTCTGACATCAATTATGATGATGAGCAAAAAGCAATAAGATATATGGAAAAGATAGTAGCAGACAGTGAGAGCATAGATAATGAGGCAATACAGCATAAATTATGGAGACCTGAAGAACAAAAAACAACAACAATAACCAAGGACATACTACTGAACAAACTATGGGATCCAGGAGGACACAGATCAGAAGCACATGATCAGGAGATCATGATTATTTTTAACCTTGGAAGTCTGATGCAGGAGCATCTAGACCTAGCTAGCAATGTGATGGTGTGGTCACATGTTGTGGCTAATGAAAGTTTGGAGGAAGACTTGGTTGATTAATTTTATTAATTGTAAAGCATTTAAGTAGTTATATTGTACAAATACTATGGAAATTAGAGGATAAGTGGCAAGTGATCCTCCCTGCGTGGAGATCAGCCAAGTAGTTAGAATTGTTCAGATTAGGATAGGATTTGATTTCTAAATATGGAGTCTATCACTTCAATCGTGAAGGAAACTGTTAGATAGGACATATATGTAATTCCCTTTCTTTTTTGAAGATGGATTCGAGACAGAGAGATAGAAAGAGAGGATTCATGAGGGAACTGTAACCCTATGGGAAGATTAGGAATAGAGGCCACTAATTTGTAGAATCAGGCCAGAGAGGAAAGATTTAGGCAAGGATTGAGTAGAGTGAGAGTAAGTTTAGTGTGTGGATTGTATTTTGATATCAAAGATCTTTCATTTGTGTAATCAGGTCAAGGCGAGACTCTGTGATCGTTTCATGTTGAGTGAATGATATTGTTGTGTTTATGATTGATTATCGGGTCTACGGAAACCCTTGTATGCTTTCAGATTCTTTACATTCAGACCGGGTGATTATTCCTTAGTTTTATTGTGTTTTAACTCCCAAATGTATGTTTGATGGAAGTCGAGGGCTTTATTTTAAATATCATTGTTTGATATGGGCCGACGAATTCTTTTTACATGGTTTTGGTCTCACAAGCTAAAAACTCGAATTACACTAAAAATGGGCGCAAAACACAGTCGGATCTAAAATTCGGACTTGAAATTTTATAAAGGATGGCTTATATCCATATCGGGTCCGAAAGACTGATCGGATCGACGCATTGGAGCGGGAGGAGTTAACCAAGTGGATGTTGCGATTGCGATCGCACGATTAAATCATAGCCGTTTGATCGCAAAAGTGGTTTCGTAACAGTGAAGCGGTTTTCAGGCGAGTAAAAAGCTATAAGCTGTTTTGAAGGACAGACGACCGATTCCATTCAACATTCGACACGTGGCAAGGAGGAGAGAGAGAAAATCCTTTATTGGGCAGTTAAACCCCAGGTTAATTGTTTGGCCGAAATATGATATGGACCGTCGGATCCGCTACGCGCAGATCGATGATGGAGAATTGGTGTCAGTTTAAATCACAGAGTAAATGTGGACCGTTAGATTGATGAATAATCGGACGGTGGAGATCAGCCGATCGGGGATCGGTGATCGGAGCGTGCAATAGGAAGGTGATATTCCAAAGGATGGACCAGCCAATATTTATAGAGGCGGGCTTATAAAATTTGAGATCCGGCCCAAGGGTTCCGATAGGATTTTTCTTTGTATTTCCTTTGTTTCCGTTATTTTTCGATATATGTATTGTCTCGGGTTTTTATGGTAAAAGCGGGGTTTTAAAGGCTAAACGCATATTTATATGCTCCCGATAGTGTAATGGCTTCGATAAAGTGTAAGTCCGCGGTTTAAAGGTTTAAAGCCTCAATAACACTTTCGATAGTGTCGTGGAGTCCCGATAGTTTAAATGGTCTCGATTTTAAAGAAAAAGCACCAAGACTATGTTTCCGATATATATGTGGGCATGAAATTTAAAGGGTTTTAAGGGTGAAATAGTCCGAGTAAGGTGTGATGGTGTAACAGCATTACGGTTGCATCAGAACTTGCCTTCTCTACTTTTTTATGTGTTATTGGAATATTGGTCAGTATTTTTGTTACTTGAGACTTATTTGAGCATTATACTCGATGTAGACTTACATATATATATATATGAAGCACTCTACTCGTGAAAAAGACTTACAATTTAAAAAGTGAGAACACCGTGATACCTAGTAAAAACAAAGGAATGAATTTCCTTTCTTATTATTTGTGATAGGTCCCATAATTAAGTGAGATGATATTTCTTTACCAGGGAAAAAAATGATTTTTTTTAGTAATCACAAGGAATGAATTTCCTTTCTTATTGTTTGTGATGGGTCCCATAATTAAGTGTGACTTTTCGCTGGACTTCACAATGCAGTGGACACATATTCTGTTGGACTTCACTATGCAATGGACAAGTATTCAACACAAGGATGGTGTAAAATGAGTAAAATAATAAAATGTATAAACCAACTCTAATGAAATACAACGAAAATTTATTGAAACTATTGTTCAATAATTGCCTCTTGTTGCCAAACGACGTATTTGGCAATAAAATCAAAAAATAAACATTCAATTATTTTTTAAAACTCAAAAAAACAAAAATTATGTACAGGATGCATTGCTAATAAAAAAAAATATATAATAATAAAAATGAATGGTTATTTACCAAACAATTGTTGTAGGCTAATAAAATCAAAAAATAAAAAGAGGAGAAAAATATTTATAATAATAAAAATGAATGGTTATTTACCAAACAAGTGTTGTAGGGCAGCCTAGCCTTGCCACTCAATTCAAAAATTATATTATGGACAAAATTGCATTAAAAATTATAATTTATATTAGTTAATGTTAACTAAATTAATTAATAGTGACTAATAAGTCAATGAAATGCTATAGTCTTGCTTTCAGAGAGGAACTAATAAATTGAGATGTGAAGTGAATAAATTAATTATTTGCTCATGCACATGGATTTGCATAAATTTTTGTGAGCAATAACCACTAGTAAGTCTACACATTTACAGTTTTACTCCTATATAAGTGTTGAGAAAACATAAATAATTTCTATTTTGTTTATGCAAACACTTGTTTAAATTCTGCTAAGAAATAATTGATGATAAATATGTTATATATTATGTTCAAAGACTACTTAAACTATGGTGAGAAATAATTAATTGTCAATATATTATTTACTTCATTCAAAACTTAAGAATAAAAAATCATTACACATATATCTAAAAATAATACATAAATATTGCAATCATATCAATAAATTATGACATAAAATATGTGACATAATTATTGTTTGTATATACATAATATTATATTGTAAACAAAACTTATAATAAAACATTTAAATTATAATCCAATTAAATATTTGAAAAATAAATTTTTAATAATACAAAAAAAAATATTTATGGTTAAAATTCAAATATTACAAATATTGTAAAAAACAATGGTCAATGCTCAACATAAACCAAGCAAATACATTACTAAAATCTTACCTGGAATGGACGACTAATAACAAAAGTTTGGGAATGGACGGCTAATAAGAAATGTTTAGAATCTTTCGTACATTATTTTAATAAAAACATTTACTGATGGTATTGTAAAGCACCGGGCCAATGGCAACATCCTTATTGGACAGTCGATTTTTCCTCTGAGCGCGGCTCTTATTCAATGAACTTTTTGTCATTTTTAAGAACATGTCTGTGAGGACACTCCTAGGCAGAACGTGGTGACAGAGATGGAGGTGGATGGGCATTTTGACTGGTCCATATTGTATGGAGATGGCTTACTATTGATTGCAATATACAATCGCCTGTTTAAATTTAAAATGTCGTTTGAACTTGGACGGATTCGGATTCAGCTTCCAGAGATGACGATGTTGCATTGAAAATGTCCAACGAATTCCGAGTTTCGATGCTGCACTGTATTGGTTGTAGTGTCTAGTGTTTATGGCCGCCTTCTACGCCTGGCTAAATGGCTTCTACCCATTTTAAAGAAAAACACATTTTATTTTATTGGGCTGGTCATGATGTACACTTTAGAAACAATGATATGTATAATAGTTGACATGTACTATACAGATTGTGTAGGTTTAATAGGTAAGAGCATGTGTTTTATTAAGGGGTTTTAAACCAAAAAAGATAGAAAATGTATGTCTTAATAAATTTAGTAGTCAAATGCTAGAATATGTATGCTTTGCTAGACTAAATAATCAAATAGCTTCTTTATCTTATAATAAAAAATCTAATCCAATATACTAATTTGATACCTAATTTAACAATGACATTAAAGATTAGATAATAATTATTATTATTATTTGTTAAAATAAAATAAAAAGCACTAAACCAGCATAAGATCTGAAAGAGTAACCAGACGAAACGCTTAGGTCGAAATGGGAATGTAGTTTTTATTTTTATAATTATGGGAATGTAAAAAAAAAATTATAGTGAAAGTGTTTGAATCCTATTTATGATGGTAGAAATAGATTCAACATCATAAAAAATTTGAAAGACGTTCAAAATCTTGAAGCTTGATAATTGTCAATTAGAATTTTAAAAATTACTGAAGGATTTTATCAAAATCTTATCAAGATTTTCATTTTTTTACAGCACAATTTTAGATATCATTTATGATATAAAAAAATCAATTAGTTTACATAAATTGAATATGAAACTTTACAAGTATAATTTTGATTTAACTGTGAGATGGTAACTTTAATATGGTGAACTTTCAAATTTCTAGAGATGCAAATTTTTTTTCAAATTTTGCACTAAAAAAATTGATTAATGCTTAGTAGATTGAGGCTAAAGTGTTTTTAGACTACTTTATAAAATTCATTACAATATAATATTTAAAAAAATAGTAAAATTAAACCTACAATGATATCCTATTGAAAAAATAATTCTTAATATTTAAAATTTAAATTTTATTAATAAGTGAAATATTCAAAATCAATAAAACAAAAATATAAGTTTACCATATCTCACAGCTCTACCGTGGGGATTTTACGGCCACTTTCTATTATAAATGGAAAAGACGACTCGCAACTATAATTTGGGGGAACACAAAACTCTAGACCTTAACTCGCAAGTGGGATGAGAACAACAGTCTGGATACGGAAAGTTGTACATGGAAAAGACTTGACTAGCAAGTAGGTGGAAAAAAATTTCGCAGTCAACAAGGGCTGCAATTATGTTGAACATACACATTACATAGACAGTCACGCAAACAGTCGACAAGAAAGTTGTTATTGGACTTTCCCAGAGAGGTCTCGCACAGCCAAAAGCCAAGAAATAATATGTAAAGAACACTTCCAAATTCCTTGGAAACAGGCAACTGTTTGTCTGAATCCTCCTCCTTTCATTCTACTGTTATATCGCCTGAGGACCTTTTTCTAAATGGTTTTGACTATGGACAAATTTCGTTATGGCAAATGGATAGGTTGCATAGCGCTAGTTGGCGTGCTCTTGAGTTTATTGCCTCTTACTTCTCCTCAACCAGGTATGTACTAATTATGGAACCTAAGTTCACAGTTGCCGGGAATGTTGTAGTTTTTCCGTTGTGTTTAACTTTCGGAATCGTCATTTGAGTGTCTGCTTGAATCACCATTTGATGTCTTTTTGATGAATCGTCATATTTGGTTGACAAGATATGGTTTTATTAAAAGTAATTTCTGGTCGTGTCGAAGGATTCTTAAGTATCGATTGTGGAGGGAAAACCAATCGAACCGGAAAAAACAATGTAAGCTGGGTTACCGATACAACTTTTATAAACTTCGGTCAGACAGCAGAGGTCGTGGACGCCTTAAATTACGGCCACGGTTCTTACAAGGAGTTGTATACTCTACGATATTTCCCAAAGCCTCTGAACAAAAGCTGCTATCAGTTGTCTGTGACCCCTAATATATCTTACCTCTTAAGGCTGTGGTTTAAGTTTGGAAATTACAGTGGATCCGGACAATTGCCAAGCTTCGCTTTCTCTATTGAGACACTGGATCTGTTAGCTATGGGAAACATAGCGATCTCAAATTCAGATAAAGCACTTTATAATGAAACAATATTTGTCAGTTCTGGCACAGTGCTGTACATCTGTTTGATCAGGACCTCGGAAGCTGATGATCCCTTTATCTCTGCTATCAAACTGAGGACGCTTCAACAGGGCATGTATGGACAGGCTAAGCCAGGAACGATGTTGATGTCAGTATGGAGATGACGTTGGCGGAACATTAGGTGAATATTTCCAACTGTATATATTTACCTCTAATTAAAGAAGTAGTGGTATAAAACGCTACTTGTTTTATTAATAAAAAGGTAGCACATGGGACATTTTCTATCTTTCCATCTTGGATTATATAATTTATCCAAATTTTTCGTAATATTAAAACTTTATCGCAAAATATCTTTGAGTTTGACATCCTTTGCTGTACAAAACAAACTGTTCAAAATTCTACTAACTTTTACCAATCCTATTTCTGTTGAAGAAAAATCGTTTCAATTGCTATCACTTTCCAGATCACAACAAAAGAAACTTTCATTCTCGGTTGCTTTTATGAGTAGTTGATAGTGCCGGCTGAAAGTGCTTGTCAGAGTTTTGATGACTTTCTTCCAATTGATTGAATTTGGAGAATTGAATTCATCTAATTAATTAAAAGGTAGAGGATTGAATTTTTTCAAAAAAGTTAGATTAGACTTCAACTTCGAGACCTGCAAGCGTGTCCTCTCACATCAATGAATGGCTTTATCGTGCAAGGAATCAATAGTTGAATTGAGGCTTCTCTGATCCATAATATTTGCAAGAATAATTTCGGTGTAAATCACATGTAGATAAAAATTTGTCGACGCCTTTGGAACCAACTAGTGTGGTTCATCGTCATGACAACCAACTTGTCCTAACAATGAACCACACTAATTGATTCGAAACACGTCGACAAATGTTTATCTACATGTGATTTACGCCGAAGTTATTCTTGCAAGGATTGAATTTATTTTGTAGCTTAATTCATTCTAGATACACTAGATTCGTATCAAATTAATTCATAACTATTTCGCCACTATCAATACTCCCCACAAAGCTATAATTTCTGTTCTATTATTGAATCCTTTCCCACTCTCCCACCAGAAATAATAGAGCTTAGTGTAAATAACGGCTCCACAACCACATGCTCTCCCAACATAAGCACCCTAAATAGAAACCACTGGAAATAATTGCCATAATTCTCTAAGCTTGAATTTTCTGCCACCTTTACTTCTCTTACTTCCCTTCATTGGCTCGGCCCAATTTCGTTAAATTGGCTACGGTCTCGTAACAAGCAAGCTACTGTCTTGTTAATGTGGTCATGCGCCTCCCATCCTTTCTATTCAAAAATGATAACATTAAGCCTCCTCTATATAAATATATATAAACTTCGAGTCATAATTAGCCAGTTAGTCATGCCAATGTTCATTGTAATCCATTATCCTACCCGTTTACACTTCTAAAGAAAAGATATCTCTATACCACCGATACCATAACGCTGAATGAATTTCAATACGAGAGACAATTTTGATGTAGTAATATTCACCATTTTGAGATATTTTTGGAATTGGCTAATTTTATAGCAAACAAATTCCATTTTTAAATAAAATGGGGCTCAAAGATATTCAAAAATCTGGTTATAAATAGAACCAAAATTTTAAAAATACACTGAATTTAGGATAATCCAATGTTACGTGGGTCGAAAAACTTTGTCCCCACAGTTTTGCGCGTTAGACCCAGATACATGGGTGTTTCGAAATCACCAAATATTCTGACTACTTAGATCACCGAATACTGACCAAGAAAGAAATATCACTCTTAACATACTCTTGAACTTCTTCCAAGTAATGATGAGTTGAATGGTCTCGTATGGATTAAACAGGTATCCTGAAGACGAGCTTGACCGGATCTGGACATATAAATCAGATTTAAGTTTTTCTGATAATCATTCTTTACAGTTTGCAAGTTGTAAAGAGCCCATTTCAACAAATAATACCAGCAAACATCCTCCATCTGTTGTGATGCAAACGGCAGCGGTTACTACGGGATTCGGTTTTCAATTCACAGTAGGATCGACCAACGGTCATAAATTATTACTGCTCTTATATTTTGCAGAGATCGAGCAGCTAAATATCTCTCAATCGAGATCTTTTTACGTGGAAATAAACAGCGAAATACGGTCTGAAGCCATTAGTTCATTGAGCAATTATTCTACGTTGGAACGAACATTCATTAATAATCAAACATATGACTGCTACTTTACTTTGGTCAACACAAGTGACGCTACTAGTAATCCTATAATCAACGCTGTTGAGACTTACATAGTAGTTGACACCGAACCTGCAACATATGCACAAGATCGTAAGTTACCTTCCTAATGTTTTGAGACTGGAATTGTTGATATTATGATCCAATCTCTAACCAAGTTCTTTTGATGATGCAGTAAAAGCGCTTGAGTCTATCAAAAGCAGGTTTGGCATGAAAGGTTGGATTTCTGATCCTTGCTTTTTGGTCCCGTGGAATGGAATTGCATGTGAGAGTAGTACTACTCTACCCATAAGAATTTCGGAAATGTAAGTTAATTTCTTCGATATGTTTCGAGCTGAAATCGTATGACTGTCCAGATTCAATCGTGAAATTTTATATTGACTAAAACTTGTTGCCAGCAATCTGTCAGGGAAGAACCTTACAGGATTGGTGCCTAATGATATTGGACAGTTGACCGCATTAATTAATGTGTGAGAAGAAATTAACCATATTTTAAGCCTAGTTGGACTCAAAAGAATTCTGGATGCGGTTGATGGAGGGGAACACAGTTTGTATCTGAATATTATATATCAAATCATAATATATGTGCAACATCATTTGTGTTGAAATGGCAGGTCTCTGGATAATAACTCTTTTATGGGGAATCTGCCAAATTTCTCCAGTTTAACCAAGTTGGAGAGATTGTAAGTTTCTTCTCAACATTTCAGTTTTCAGTTTGTTTGTGTTTTCAACATTCAACTTTCAATTTGTCTGTTTTTAGTGATCATATACATTTTCATAAAACCAAAATTACTTTGCTAATTATGTAGATATCTACAAAACAACAACTTGAGCGGAACTCTTCCTTACTGGTTATGCGATCTGAAAAACCTAAAAGAGTTGTACGTCGCCATTTTTCTTCTGATTCTATTTAATTTTTGACACATTTTATTCCAAATTTATTTCCACAATTTTATTCACAATTAGACACGGTCGAAGTAGTAACTATCGTAGTGTTTATTTTCACAGGAATATAAATAATAATAATTTTAGCGGTGTAATTCCTATCCAACTTCTTAATGGTTCATTGAAATTCAGGTAACCATATCGTATTTTATATTCCTTATGTGTTGACATAAATCATTAGAGATTTCAATTTTTCTTTCCTACTTTCTATAAAAGAAATGTCATCGAAATTAAGACAATAATCTATCCAGCTCAGAGTCTCATTAATCGTACTGGAGGACGTTCATGGATAATCTCTATCTTTGGTCTACTGCAGTTACTGTGGAAACTCCTACTTACCTATGCATAAGGGGAAATGCATTCTGCATACTACAAATAAGAACGAAGGGAAGGTTTTGCTCGGAACGATAGTCGGCGGTATTCTAATCATCGCTTCAGCAATGGTAGCCGCAATTGCTGTGTATTACAACAAATTCAGGGGAAAAGAACAGGGTGTTGCTGACAAAAGAAGGGGGCAGGAAATGGAACCGAGATCTTTCTTGTACCAAGGTAAATAAATACTAATAATATTAAATATATTATAGTACGATACATAATGGTAGTCATCCCTTTAAATGAAATTAGCTTATATTAGGTTAGATTGATTGATTGATTGGTGGTGCTGTGATTCTCAATAACTTTATTTTCCCTTCATTGATTACAGATTATTCGATGGTTATGGTGCCAAGTTCAACGAAATCCCAAGCCTTCACTCTAGATGAGATGATAGCGGCCACACAGAACTTTAGCCAAGAGATCGGGCGAGGGGGATTTGGATCGGTGTTTTTGGGTAAATTGCCCCAAGGAAAATACATCGCGGTCAAAGTGCTCTCGCAGTCCTCGCGACAAGGAGTTAAAGAGTTCTTAAATGAGGTGATTTTCAAATATATCTTCAATCATGTAATTACCACAGAATCATAGTTTAAATCCATTTATGAGTAATCTATGTATTGTAAAATTCACGCGAGCGGTTATTTGATGAACAGGTTGATCTTCTTTCGAGAATCCATCATAGAAATTTGGTCTCTTTACTGGGCTATTGTAACGAA
Organism: Pinus tabuliformis; assembly: GCA_031772625.1. Taxonomy (NCBI): domain Eukaryota; kingdom Viridiplantae; phylum Streptophyta; class Pinopsida; order Pinales; family Pinaceae; genus Pinus; species Pinus tabuliformis. Next base: position 658,713,624 of record CM062810.1, on the reverse strand, counting down.
TCAAGAGAAGTTATGCTTATCTACGAGTACATGTCAGGAGGCTCCCTAAGGGATAACCTTTATGGTAAATGCTTCTGTTGAGAGATATATATTTATTTGAGTCGATAAAATAGCCAAGGTAATAAATACGCATTCTTTTCCAGGTCCTAATGCACATTGTTCCAAACGAAATTGGAGAACCAGGCTCAAAATAGCTTTAGATGCAGCACAAGGTTACTCTTTCTCTTAGTTAATTTGATGCACATCGATTCTTTTTATCTAAATGCGCGTTGTGAAGTATCGAGAATAATAAAATAGCCCTAAATTTCTAGATTTCTACTTAATATTACAAAGGACAAATAATGAGAAACGACATATCTCACTTATACACCTGTGGTTTCTATTCAAAGGACTGGAATACCTGCACGTCGGTTGCACCCCAAAAATAATTCACAGGGATATCAAGACCGCCAACATCCTTTTAGACAATGATTTGAATGGAAAAGTAGCAGATTTCGGCCTTTCAAAGATGACTGATGATGAGGAGGCTACTCATGTTACGACTGCCGTAAAAGGAACTGCAGAATACCTGGATCCAGAGTATGTTGGGCATATATAGGTTGCACCTGTTTGCAATATTTTGATGCTAAGAAATTCATGGCATTATATGAGTAGAGACAATTTCATTTTGCTTTTCCATTGTACTTCTCTAATTTTTTGTGAGACACTTAACAGGTATTTCAAAACTCAAATGTTGACCGAGAAGAGCGATGTGTATAGTTTTGGAGTGGTTTTGCTGGAGGTCATATGTGGTAGACAACCCATAGATTTAAAACTACCTGTAGAGCAACTGAACATCATTAGATGGGTAAGTAATTTTACCATCAATAAATATTTATAGGAATTCCTATAGTGCATTTCTCCAAGTCTAACAATAATTATGGGCGTATCTATAGGTGACACCTTACGTAATGGACAATGATAATCCTGGTAAAATAGCAGAAATCATTGACAAGAAGTTGGATGGAGGTTACGACATGATGTGTATCACTGGTGTTGCCAAAGTAGCGATGAGATGTGTTAACGATGAACCGTCGGGTAGGCCGAGCGTGAGTGAGGTAGTTGCAGAGCTGAAAGAGGCTATCAAACATGAGGATCATCGTGCTTCTACAATTTCAATTTCAGAGGAAATTGTTGGTGAAAGTAGCGATTTTGTGTCAGGCTCGGTCTCTTTATTGGCAGGTTCGAGTGGACCTAGAGGAATGGTGTGGAGTGATAATAGCTCCAACATAAGTCGGGACGTTGGCGAAGAAGTCAAACATTCAATACGCTTCTAAATTTTATATCCCAAAGACGTGGAACTTTTCAGTTTCTTCCTTGATTCTAACCATCTCGGCAAATGCTGGGTGGGGCATGCACTAACATCCTTGTCTATAAAATTTGACGATGTACATGCATTGTTATTTTCATGTTATTGGTTATTTATTTTCGTGTTATTAGTTATAAGAGTAAAGTTTTTTAATTGTAGTTTTAGTTTTATTGGGGTGGGATTTGGTTGGGATTGGTTGGAAAGATAAATTAGTAATTGCACCAGCATCATCATCATTATCATCATCATTGAAATAACATCATCATCATTGAAATCATTGAAATAACATCATCATTATTGAAATTAAAGATGAGTAAACCAAATGTCATTTAAATGTAGAAAATGAATAATTACATTATGCAAAATCTTTTACCCTCTTCTAGGCTCCTCTTTTTCCATGCGTGTATCATCTTTTCTGTTGGGTATTTTTAATGCAAAATACCAAAAACAAACAATATGTTTACCACAGAGCCAATGCTCTGTTTACTCTGTCCAGGATCTTTTGACAGAAAACCTCTTAGAAACAAAATGACTCAGATCAAACCATTAAACTGACACAAAACATTTCTATTCACAAATATATTTCCTCATACATATTCATCCTCTGTTACTGAGAGGGATTCACCACAAGAAAAACATTCAACAAAAAAAACATTCACTGTGTTTTCACCTGAGAATTCACTGAGCTGGGTTACTGCTGTAAATCCCCTTTTACATTCACTTTACTGCTGTAATAAAATTTACATATGCATACAAATACGCTCCACCATTTTCTTTATGCACTGTTGTGCAAAACCACACATGGTTTTCTTACAACTCCAAAAATTACATCACCTGGTTCTTATCTTTTTACACACTGCTGTGTGTTCAATACATACCACACATGGTTTTTCGCTGCACCACTATTCTACGATGGCCAACAACAAAAACCTTATATCCCATGTGCCAAACAAAACAGAGATGCAGAGCACGTTTTTCACTGCTCTCTTTTTTTTACAATAGTCAATGCACGAGCCCTTTTCATTTTTTTTGAAAACAAAATAAAATAAAATAAAAACACAATTACTTTTACGTGCCGTAAGTATTTTTAACACCCATGCCTTTCTTTAAATGCACCACCATACCTCCGATACATATAAAAACATTAAAATTTAAATCACCTTACCTATTCTCTACGGTAACAATTAATTCATTAATTATTTTACCGCGGTCAACCAAAAATGAAATTCACTCCACCCAAAGTCATTAATGTATGTTCGTATGCAGGTTTGGGCAATCAACGGACGAAAAGGGTGGAGTAGATCGAACGGAGGAGGAGAATATCGGAAGGCCAACAAGTGCTGAACATTAACCCCCGAGATTCTTACGTTGCGTTACGTCAGGGCTGAACCACGTGTCAGCTCCAAATTGTATCGGAGCTCCTTGCCGGATTATTCCTTCTGCCTGAAATCAACCCGAGAGCTTTCCGGCTGGTTGGCTGAACGTTTTCTGGCAGTGGTCTCGCTGCGTTGAAATTACATTTTCAACACTCCCCTTTAATTTCAACAGCTGGGCATTCAGTCATACCCAGACACTTTCTCAAAAATTCAAAGCTCTTCTGATCAAGTGGCTTTGTCAAGATGTCTGCAACCTGTTCTTGAGTCCTGCAATGTTCTAGGACAATTTCTCCATTGTTCACCAATTCTCTGATGTAGTGAAACCTTGTATCAATGTGTTTCGTTCTCTTATGAAACACTGAATTCTTTGACAATGCAATAGCAGAGCTATTGTCACAAAAGATCACTGTCGTTTTTGCCTGCTCTTGGCCTAAGCTTCTCAACATTCTTCTCATCCAAACTCCTTGACATGCTGCTGCTGTAGCTGCCACATATTCAGCCTCTGCTGTAGACAATGCTACAATGGACTGCTTCTTAGAAGCCCATGAAATGGCTCCTGAACCCATATTAAAAACATAACCGGAAGTGCTCTTCCGATCATCTACACTTCCAGCCCAATCACTGTCAGTGTATCCAACCAAATCTGAATGTTCTGAGGCATGATACAAAATTCCAAACATTTTGGTACCTTTGACATACCTCAAAATTCTCTTTGCTGCCTGCCAATGTGCCTCCTTTGGCCTCTCCATGAACCTGGAAATTAAACTAACAGCATACATTAAATCAGGCCTAGTTGTTGTTAAATACATAAGACTACCCACAATGCTTTTATACAAACTAGGATCAAAATCCTTGCTGTTGTCCTCTCTGCTGAGTTTTAATCCCATCACTGTGGGAGTGATTGCTGCCTTGCATTCTTCCATCTTAAATCTGCTCAAAATTTGATTTACATATCTTGCTTGAGATATAAAAATTCCTTTTTCATTTTGATCTACTTCTATGCCTAAGAAGTATCTCAAGAAACCCATGTCAGTCATTTCAAATTCATCCTTCATGACTGATTTAAAATTTTTAATGAGCTGATCATCATTACCTGTGAAAATAACATCATCAACATATAAGACCACAATCAAAATCTTACCATCCTTTTCTTTGATGTAGACTGTGGGTTCTCCTTCACATTTGTCAAATTCATTATCCAATAGATATGAATCTATCCTGCTGTACCATGCTCTTGGCGCTTGCTTCAGCCCATAAAGAGCTTTCTTCAATCTGCACACTTTGTGCTCTTCTCCTTTCTTCTCATATCCGAGAGGCTGTTCCACATAAACCTCTTCCATTAACACTCCATTTAGGAATGCTGATTTCACATCCATTTGGTAGACTTTCCATTTGTTTTGTGCTGCTATGGACAGCACTACTCTCACGGTTTCCATTCTTGCAACCGGTGCGAAAGTCTCCTCATAATCTCTCCCATATTGCTGCTTGTAGCCTTTGACAACCAGCCTTGCCTTATGCCTTTCAATCTTGCCTTCAGCATTGCTCTTGGTCTTGTAGACCCATTTCACACCAATGACTTCTTTGCCTTTTGGTAGCTCAACCAAATCCCATGTTTTGTTTCTCTCTATGGCATTCATCTCCTCATCCATAGCTTCTATCCATTTCCTATCTTTGATTGCTTCTTCGAAATGAATAGGATCATCAACGTGACAATACAAGGCAAATAAGGAATTCATTCCTTCTTCATAAATGTCACTTAGATTTCTAAACTTCTTACCTCGTTCACTTGGTGTGCAAGTGCTTGAAGATGCACTTGAATTTCCTCCTTGTGGTGTGCTTGGAGAAGCACTCTCATTTATCCTCAATGGTGTCCCTTGCTGTCCTTGTGTTGGCGCTGCTGTTTGGGGATGCATTTCAGCCACCTCCTCTTCATCTTCATCATGAGACAAACAGTTCTTGACATTGACTGTTTTCTCTATGCTTCCATCCCAAGCTTCCTCTTCTATGAATTGAACATCTCTGCTGACAAAAAACTTCTTGCTAGATGGAATATACAACCTGTAGGCTTTGGATTCATCACTGTATCCAATGAAGATGCATTTCTCCCCTTTGCTGTCCAACTTCCTCCTTAGCTGATCTGGAATGTGTGCATAGGCCACACATCCAAAAACTCTCATGTGGGTGACTCCTTGCTTTCTCCCACTCCATGCCTCTTCTGGCACCTTGTTCATGACTGCTTTTGTAGGACACCTGTTCAATATATAAACTGCACAATGTACAGCTTCAGCCCAATACTCATTTGGCAAATGCTTTGCCTTCAACATGCTCCTTGCCATATCCATAATGGTCCTGTTTTTCCTTTCAGCAACTCCATTTTGCTGTGGGGTGTACCGAGTTGTAAACTGTTTGTGAATTCCATTTTCTCTACAGAATCTTAGGAATTCCTTGGAGATATACTCACCTCCTCTATCAGTTCTCAATACTTTTATGTGCAGCCCACTTTGGTTCTCCACAAGTGCTTTGAAGTTTTGGAATTTCTCAAAGACTTCACTTTTGTTTTTAAGGAAATATATCCAAGTCTTTCTTGTAAAATCATCAATGAATGTCAAGAAATATAGGCTGCCAGCTAACGATGGAGCTTGCATTGGTCCACACAAATCTGAGTGGATAATCTCTAAGGGTGTCTTTGCCCTTATGCTCTTCCCTGATGGAAAACTTTCTCTATGTTGTTTGCCCAATATACAACCTTCACAAAGGCTGTCCGGCTTCTCTATCAATGGTAATCCCTTTACCATTCCTTTCCTACTCAACAAATTTAGACCTCCAAAATTGAGATGCCCAAATCTCAAGTGCCATAACCAGTTCTCATCCTTTGGCACGCTTTGGAAGGCCTCTTGGGTGACTGCTGCCATTTCCCTTTTGTTCTTCAAGTCTGCCCTGATCCGGAGAGGGAACATCCTGTTCCTTGTCATCTTCACTTCAGCAATGCATCTTTTGCTGGGTGGTATGTCCTTGATGGTGCACACATCATTTTCAAAGTAAACATTGTAACCCTTTTGGATAAGCTGTCCAACACTCAATAGGTTACATCTCATTCCGGGGACATAGTAGATATCTACTATGGTTTTCCTTTCTCCTTGTTTTGTAAATATTTTTACTTCCCCTTTTCCCATAACAGACACTTTACTATCAGTTCCTAGTGTGACCTCTGATTTCAAATTCTGATTTAAGGCTGAAAAGAGGGCTATGTTCCCTGTCATATGGTTGCTGCAACCTGAGTCTAAAAACCATATGTCCTCACTATGTGTTTCAGCCATGTTACAAGCTAACAGGACATTGTCTTGACTGTTGTTTTCTCTTGTAACATTTGCATTTTGTCTGCTGTTCATATCATGTTGTTTCTTTCTACAATCACTAGCATAATGTCCATACTTTTTGCAATAATAGCATTGAACATTAGATTTATCATACCTTTGTCCTTGAGCATGATGTTGTCCTCCTTGTTGGCTGCTGCCTTGGCCTTGGTTCTGATTTGGATTGCTGCCTCTTCCTTGTGCATTTGCTGGGTTATTCCTTCCACCTCTGTTCTGGCTTCTGCCTCTTCCTCTTCGGTTTCCTCTTCCTTGACCTCTTCCTCTTCCAAAGGACATCTGGGTCTTGAAGGCTTGCTCAAGAGATGAGTTTTCATTCCTACTCAACCTCTGTTCATGTGTTATCAGTGATGCATGTAGCTCATCAACTGAATAGTTTGAGAGATCCTTTGTCTCTTCAATGGTGGTGACTATGGCATCAAACTTTGAGGGTAAGACCCTCAATATTTTCTCCACTATTCTTCTATCTTCGATGGTTTCTCCATGAGTTCTCATTTGTGTGATTACACCAATCACATGAGTGAAGAATGAGTCAATGTTATCTGACTCCTTCATGTTCAAGTTTTCAAAATCCTTTCTCAGCAATTGTAGCTTTGCTGTCTTCACTCTCTCCATGCCTTGATAGGCTGTCTTGAGGGTTTGCCATGCTTCATTTGCTGTCTTAGCTGCTGCTAACCTTGAAAACATACTCTGGTCTACTGCTAGATACAACAACACACGGGCTTTTGAGTCCTTCTTCCTATTGTTCTTCAACAGATCCTTCTCTCCCTGAGTTAGTGCATTGAATTCAGTTTCATCTGCTGGTTCTTCAAAACCTTCTTCAACTATTTCCCATAAATCTTGGGAAGCAAGCAGGGTTGTCATAGTTATTGACCAGTAGTCATAGTTCTTCCCATTAAACTGTGGGAGCTGGGTGTTAAACAAACCCATACCAGTGCTTGTGCTGGCCATTCCTTGTATTCTGATCTCTGCCTCTAAATCCTTGACTGTGTTTAAAACAGCGGACTGTTTCTTCAGCAACACAAAAAAAACTTTTGAAATACCTGAATCCTTTGATGTCTGAGTCTTCTGTCTGCCTGAGAAGTTTTGCTGCAGCAACAACCTTCTCCCTTCAGCTTCTTTGTCTCCTTCAAAGAGCCTAAGCCTGCTCTGATACCACTGTTGGGTATTTTTAATGCAAAATACCAAAAACAAACAATATGTTTACCACAGAGCCAATGCTCTGTTTACTCTGTCCAGGATCTTTTGACAGAAAACCTCTTAGAAACAAAATGACTCAGATCAAACCATTAAACTGACACAAAACATTTCTATTCACAAATATATTTCCTCATACATATTCATCCTCTGTTACTGAGAGGGATTCACCACAAGAAAAACATTCAACAAAAAAAACATTCACTGTGTTTTCACCTGAGAATTCACTGAGCTGGGTTACTGCTGTAAATCCCCTTTTACATTCACTTTACTGCTGTAATAAAATTTACATATGCATACAAATACGCTCCACCATTTTCTTTATGCACTGCTGTGCAAAACCACACATGGTTTTCTTACAACTCCAAAAATTACATCACCTGGTTCTTATCTTTTTACACACTGCTGTGTGTTCAATACATACCACACATGGTTTTTCGCTGCACCACTATTCTACGATGACCAACAACAAAAACCTTATATCCCATGTGCCAAACAAAACAGAGATGCAGAGCACGTTTTTCACTGCTCTCTTTTTTTTACAATAGTCAATGCACGAGCCCTTTTCATTTTTTTTGAAAACAAAATAAAATAAAATAAAAACACAATTACTTTTACGTGCCGTAAGTATTTTTAACACCCATGCCTTTCTTTAAATGCACCACCATACCTCCGATACATATAAAAACATTAAAATTTAAATCACCTTACCTATTCTCTACGGTAACAATTAATTCATTAATTATTTTACCGCGGTCAACCAAAAATGAAATTCACTCCACGCAAAGTCATTAATGTATGTTCGTATGCAGGTTTGGGCAATCAACGGACGAAAAGGGTGGAGTAGATCGAACGGAGGAGGAGAATATCGGAAGGCCAACAAGTGCTGAACATTAACCCCCGAGATTCTTACATTGCGTTACGTCAGGGCTGAACCACGTGTCAGCTCCAAATTGTATCGGAGCTCCTTGCCGGATTATTCCTTCTGCCTGAAATCAACCCGAGAGCTTTCCGGCTGGTTGGCTGAACGTTTTCTGGCAGTGGTCTCGCTGCGTTGAAATTACATTTTCAACATTTTCATCATTCTGAGCGATTTAAAAAAAAATAAATCATTATTTAGTCCTAGATTCATCCTATAATCTTAAATTGTCGAAATCATAACATTTACTATTAGACTGTTACTGGGTTAGCCAGAGGCCAAGCTGTTTCAGGGACCTCCTATCCAGTCCCAGAAGGCCATAATGAAATCTAGTAGTATGTCCACAAGTGCAGAAACAGGAAGAATGTTAAATAAACTAATTTGCAAGATAATCCGATTACTGTATGGAAAACATTCAAACATTCAAAATCTCTTAAGTGCAAGACGAATAGAAAACAATCATCAAATCTATTAACTCAGGATTGCAGCAAGAACTCTAAACAGTTAAGGTTATAAATATCATAAATCTATCATTAAATAGTATGCCAACATAATATGTTCAGAATCCAAAATTAACGACAGTTATTTTATCCTGTATAGAAGAGATTTCTGTTATATTATATTTAAATATTTTTACACAAAAATAAAATAAAATAATATATTTAAACAAAAATAATTAAAAAACTCAAATTTAATAATTTATAAATATAATTCCAAAATATTAAATATAATTAATTTAAAATAATATAAAACAATTTAAAGTTTTCTTTAATATACATCACATTTTTAATATCCAATGATGTTAACAACGTCTAACATATTAAAATATGTTTTTATATCAAAATGCAAAGCCAATAAAAAAATTATTTGCAGTCATGTTTTCCCTACACTTAATTATTATTTGTATTTTAATGTTTTCCATACACATTTTTTTACTTATATTCATATATATATAAATAATGTGTTTTTTTTTTATTTCAAATTTATAAATATAATTTCAAAATATTTAATAAAATTAATTTAAAATATTATAAAACAACTTAATTTTTTTTTTATAAACATCACATTTTTAATATCCAATAATGTGAAGAACAACTAATATATTAAAATAATTTTTTATATATCAAAATGCAAAGGCAACAAAAAATTTATTGGCAATCATGTTTTCCCCACACTTAGTTATTATTTGTATTTTAATGTTTTCCATACACCTTTTTTTACTAACATTTCATATATATACAAATAATGTGTGTGTGTTTTTTTTCAAATTTATAAATTTAATTCCATAATATTTAATAAAATTAATTTAAAATATTATAAAACAACTTAAAAATTTCTTTGATATACATCACATTTTTAATATCCAATAATATTAACAACAACCAATACATTAAAATATTTTTTTATATCAAAATGCAAGACCAACAAAGAATTTACTTGCACAAACTCTTATCACTATTTAGTAAAACCTCAAGTCTAAAAGGAATGGGAATATTCATTAATGAAGATCTCATTCCAGAAGATCAAGCAGAATTAAGAAAAGAGGTTCAAAAGGTAAAAGAAGCTAGAAAGGAAGGAAAATGGGCAATAATCAGAAATAAAAAAGCCTTTATTCGAGATAGAAACCAAAAAGATAATAATAAATAGCAATTCAACATGCTTTGGATCCTTTCTTGGAACTGTCGGGGCTTTCCATGGAACAAAGGCCCCAAGCTAAGTTGGATCTCAAATGACGTTGATATTATTTTGCTTGTTGAAGCTTGGGAGCACGAAGAATCTAAGGTCCCTAACATAGATGGCTTTAACCTATGGTCTACCCGGAACAAGCGATCCTCCCGTAGAGGCATTGGGGGAATAGCTTGTTACATTAAGAAGAACATCTCCCCCCATGCTAGGATTTATAAAAACGACCCTCACAACCAATATAGTTGGATAGAGATTAGTGACATTAATAATAAAAAGACCTACATAGCAATATGTTATTCTCCCCCATCAATTCTAACTTCTATAAGAAGAAGAATCTAGATAAAAATAACCCTTACAATGGTTTAGAGAATAATATTTCTAGCCTAAGGAATGAAGGTAATATCCTTTTAATAGGTGACTTTAATGCTCGAACTTCAAGCAACCAAGCTATTATTCTAAGAAGTCATTCCAACCCTAATCCTGTTTCGTTAGACAAAGACCCTACTCTGGCTAGTAGGTACAAAAGGAGCTCTGAAGACCTCGGAGAAAATTTGTTTGGGTCGGATCTAGTCAAGCTCTGTAGTGCTCAAGATCTCATAATTTGCAACGGTCTAAAGAAGTGGCCCAATTCTGGCAAGATGACCTGCATCCATGGACTTGGTAGCAGCGTGGTAGACTATGTTATTTCCAACCTCCCATTATACAACGAAATAATAAATTTTGACATCTTAAATGAGCACGAGCCTGACTCTGATCATAGGCCTTTACTTATAGCTCTCAATTTTTTCATGCATAGAGATCCCACAAAAAATAATCATTATAGCCAAAAGAACTTAATATTTGATAGAAATAAAAACGATCTCTTTCTAAATGAATTAAAAATTAATATGCTTCCTTTATCTAGTATAGATAACATAGAATACCTGTATCATAATTTTACTACAACCCTCTCATATTCTATTAACAAGTTCTCAATTGAAGTTTCAAATAATAAAAGAAATAGCAAAACCAACCCATGGTATGACAAAGGTTATAAAAATGCGAGGAGAGCAATCAAGGAAGCTGTTGATGTATCTCTTAAAATGGACAAGATAAAAATATACAAATCCCTAACTAAAAGGAAAAAGAGGCAGCACATTCGTCAAAGATAGGAGAATCTCTTACACCTCTCTAAGGTAGCTCCTAAGAAATTTTGGAGGCAGATTCTGACTAGGAAAACTAAAGATAATAATAAAATTGCTCTTCACGATTGGAATTCCTATCTTAAAAAGATTTATGAATCTCCAAATGTCATGGATAACTTGGAAATCCTGCTCACAACAAAAGAAGTTTTCTCTTTAGGAGACATTGAGTTTGGGGTTAATCGCCTGGCTAATGGGAAAGCTAAGGACATTGAAGGTTACTAGGCGGAAATCTTAAAAATTGGAGGTCTTGTCCTCATCCCCCACATCCACAAGCTTTTCAATCAAGCAGTCAAGCAAGGGTTCCCTAAACCTTGGACTGAAAACCTAATTATCCCTATTTTTAAAAGTGGGGATACAAATAACCCCTCTAATTATTGGACAATTATGATCAGCCCTCTCTTAGCCAAGTTATATGGTAGTATTTTGGAAAAGAAGTTAAGCATATGGCTTGAAAGTGAAGGTAAGCGGGCTAAAGGTCAAGCAGGTTTCAGAAGGCATCACTCAACAACAGACCACCTCATTACGCTTAGGATCATTGTGGGGGAATGTCGTAATGATAAATCCAATTTCTTTTGTTGCTTTGTGGACTTTAGAAAGGCTTTCGATACGGTTCCTAGATACAACCTTTGGAATATATTAGAAGAGCTAAAGGTTCCTTTCGAGTTGAGAGTTGTCGCTATAAGGTTATATGAGAATGTAATTGCCAAGCTAAAGAGCAATGAGGGGTGGTTGAAAGATATTAAGTGTAATATCGGAGTTAAACAAGGTTGCCCCCTCTCCCCTACCCTATTTTGCATTTACATCAACAAGATCGAAGGCTATTTAGAGGAAGTGGGATGTGCTGGCATGATATTTGCTGGGATAGTCATCATCCTTCTTCTCTATGCTAACGATATTGTTCTTCTCGCAAGGTGCCCATCTGATCTTGATAAGCAACTCAGGCTTCTTAAGGATTTCTGCTCTACCATGGGTATGACTGTTAACACTAACAAAACAAAACTTATGATTATCAAATCCAAGAAGGAAACTTATGCTAATTTTATGTATGACAATAATAACTTGGAGGAAGTGTATTCTTACAAGTACCTAGGAATTGATATTCATCACAAGCTCAACTGGAACTATAACATTGAGAAAAGGATTAATGGGTGGTGGAAAGCTTATTTTGGTCTTGAAAATAATTGTAAAACAACAAACCTCGTAATGTGGGATAAAAAGAAGTTCCTCTTTGAAACTTTAGTCACTCATGTTATCTTATATGGATGTGAGGTTTGGGGTTGCAGCATCTCTAGAGAATCCTGGAGAAAGATTGAGCAAATCAGAAGCGTTTTATAACGTACAACCTGAAAATTAAAAGGAATACACCCTATCCTATTCTCCTTATAGAAATAGTTCTTTCCCCTATCAAGAGCCTAGCTATGATTAGGCTTCTGCTGTACAAGCACAAACTCAATAACATAGGAGATCATAGACTTCCTAAGCTAGCTTTAAATTCCAGCCAAAACCACCTAAGGCTCAAACGGGGGTGGTATAAAGACACGAGGGCCTAGTTAAACTATTGGGAGATCAACGAGAATGATGCATTGCAAAACATTTATAACATTAAAGATATTGTTACTTCTAAGTTCAAAGAAAAAATGTGGTGTGAGAAAGATTTAGCAACTAAAAGAAAATTAAGTTATTATAAGAAGGTCATCAACCCCACCCTAGAAGATCAAAAGTATCTCTCTATTTTAACTAGCTCAAAGAAGAAAATTAATATAGCAAAGATTAGAACGAATTCTCATGAGCTCCATAGTGAAACAGGTCGTTGGGCGGTTCCTAAAACACCATGGATGGAAAGGATCTGCCATCTATGTGAGAATAGGAACATCGAGGATGAAAACAACTTCTTCTTAGAGTGCCCCACTTACAACCACATTAGATCTCAATTTCATAATCTTTGTCACAATACTAACCTTCCTAGCCTTTTACAATGTCAAAATTATAGTGAGCTCGGGAGGCTTCTCTCCAAGATTTTTGAGCATAGGAATAAAATCTTAAATCAAACTAAATAATTTGTTTCTTTAGGTCCAATAGACCAAATTTTGGTGTCAGCGGACGTTAGCCATCATCATCATCATCATCATCATGAGAATATTTATTTATATTAAAATGCAAGGCCAATCAGAAATTTACCTGCATTCATTACTTTCTTTGCTCTTAGTTATTATTTGCATTTCGATGTTTACTTTCCTTGCACTTAGTTATTATTGTCATTTCAATGTTTTCCGCAGGTCCTTTTTTATAAGACATTTCATGTATAAAAAAAGATATTTTCCTTGCACTTAGTTATTATTTGCATTTCAATGTTTTCCTTAAGCTTTTCTTTTATAAGACATTTCATATATAAAAAAGATAGAATCATATAACTTTTAATGTGCAAATATAGAATTTGTGTTATTTCTTCAAATGTGAAAATAACTTTTTCTCTTTTGACAACCTTTTATATGTAAAAATAAATTGTGTTAAATGTTTATTTAACATTTAATATGTACAAATTAAATATGTGATATTTTTTTGTCAAAAGAATTTCAAAAAAAACCAATGTGTTCAGAAAAAAAAACGAACAAACCTAATTAATATAACAACCTATTTCCTTGTATCTATTATTGCATTAAACGAACATAACCAATAAATATAACAATCTATATACGCTTTTTGTAGTTTAGATATAATTTGTTTCTTAGAATCATTGGATTGATTTTTGCATTGTAAGTGGAAAGTACGTCTATACATTCATTCCACTAGATCCTCATAGTTTTGTAAAAAAAATCCCCCTTTCTTTCCACTAGATCCCTCATAGTCTTGTAAAAAAAAATCCCCCTTTCATTAACCTCCAGCACCACTCCAGGTGAGCTAAGAACCAATTCACTGTCATTTACATGTTCTATAATTTTTCTTTCCTTAGAACAACTTTGATCTTTTGCTTCATTGTTTCTCTTTGTACAATATTAAACATATATGAACTAATAGATTTCCTTAAACATGTTATCTGATATTCTTAAGTATATTATTAATGAAAATTCAAAAAAAATCTCATATTGGATAGTATTTTTTCATTCACCTGATTCATCATTTTGTAATCTTTTTATATGCTCTTCTACACTAATATAAATACTTTTATCGACCTTCTTCATTTTGTGCCTCTGCATGACAAACACCAACCAATACATATTGGCTAAACTTACATATATTTCAAGCATATTAATTTTGTAAACAATTTACAAAGAAATTGATGCAGGAGCATCTAGACCTAGCCAGCAATGTGATGGTGTGGTCACATGATGTGGCTAATGAAAGTTTGGAGGAAGACTTGGTTGTTTAATTTTATTAATTGTAAAGTATGTAAGTATTTATATTGTTACAAATAGTAAGGAAATTAGAGGATAAGTGGAAAGTGATCCTCCCTGCGTAGAGATCAAGCCAAGTAATTAGAATTGTTCAGATTAGGATAGGATTTGATTTCTAAATATGTAGTCTATCCCTTCAATTGTGAAGGAAATTGTTAGATAGGACATATATGTAATTCCCTTCCTTTTCTAAAAAGGGATTCGAGACTGAGAGACAAAAAGAGAGAATTCACAAGGCAATTGTAAGCCTACGGGCAAATTAGGAACAGAGGCCACTAATTTGTAGAATCAGGCTAGAGAGGAATGATTCAGGCGAGGATTGAGTAGAGTGAGGGTAAGTTTAGTGTGTGGATTGTATTTTGATATCAAAGATCTTTCATTCCTGTAATCAGGACAAGGCGAGACTCTGTAATCCTTTCATGTTGAGTGAATGACATTGTTGTGTTTATGATTGATTATCGGGTTTGCAGAAAGCCTTGTATGCTTTCAGATTCTTTACATTCAGACCGGGTGATTATTCCTTAGTTTTATTATGTTTTAACTCCTAAACGTATGTTTGATGGAAGTTGGGGGCATTATTTTAAATATCATTGTTTGATACGGTTCGGCAAAGTCTTTTTACATGGTTTTGGTCTCACAAGCTAAAAACTCGAATTACACTAAAAATGGGCGCAAAACACAGTCAGATCTGAAATCCGGACTTGAAACTTTATAAAGGATGGCTTATATCCATATCAGGTCCGAAAGACTGATCGGATTTTTGCATTGGAGCAGGAGGAGTCAACCAAGTGGATGTTGCGATTTCATTGGATCGCCATCAATCGTGACCGTTGGATCGCAGAAGTGGTTTTGTAACAGTGAAGCGGTTTTTGGGCAAGTGAAAAGTCGTAAGCTGTTTTGAAGGATAGACGGTCAATTCCATTAAACATTCGACACGTGGAAGGACGAGAGAGAGAAAATTGTTTATTGGGCGGTTAAACCCCAAGTTAATTGTTCGGCCGAAATATGATATGTACCGTCGGATTCGCTACGCGCAAATCGACGGTGTAGAATTGGTGTCAGTTTAAATCCAGGAGTAAATGTGGACCGTTAGATTGATGAAGAATCAGACGGTGGATATCAGCCGATCGGGGATCAGTGATCGAAGCACGCAATAGGAAGGCGATATTCCAAAGGACGGACCCGCCGATATTTATAGAAGCGGGCTTATAAAATTTGAGATCCGGCCCAAGGGTTCTGGCGGGATTTTACTTTGTATTTCCTTTGTTTCTGTTATTTTCCAATATATGTATTTTCTCGGGTTTTTATGGTAAAAGCGGGGTTTTAAAGGCTAAACGCATATTTATATGCTCCTGATAGTGTAATGGCTTCGATAAAGTGTAAGTCCACGGTTTAAAGGTTTAAAGCCTCAATAAACATTTCTGATAGTGTTGTGGAGTCCTGATAGTTTAAATGGTCCCGATTTTAAAGAAAAAGCACCAAGACTACGCTTCCGATATATATATGTGGGCATGAAATTTAAAGGCTTTTAAGGATGAAATAGTCCCTATAAGGTGTGAGGGTGTAGCAGCCTTATGGTTGCATCATTTTTGGTATCAGAGCAGGAAAAGGGAAGAAGTGTCGTGCGAGAAGGATTTCTTGCTTATGAAAGTTATGATACAAAAGGTATGAAAGTTACAGCAGTTGAATGAATGGAAATGTTGGGCACAGGACTACAGCAGTAAGATTGTAGAAGAACTTTTGGGAACTTCTTAGAGATTGTAGCAGAACCTCATTCCAGCTGAGGCTTGGAATAGATAAGAATAAAGGAGTCCTTAAGAGTAGTGAGTGGAGCAACCAGAGAGAGAGAGAGTAAGATTGATCAGTGCAAGTTCTAAGGAAAGAGGACTTGGAGACGAGGCAGAGGAGAAGCTTGGTGAGAAGATCAACTTAGAAGGAAGTTGATTGGTTGCAGGTGTAGAGCTCACATAGAAGAGAAGATGGCTATGGAAAGTCATATGGAAGGTTCAGAAGAAGGCTGCAAGATGGATGAGAAAGGTGCTCAAACAATCCATAGGAAACAGATGAGTCAAGTAAAGCTTGACAAGGAAATGGCCGAGATAAGAGAAAAACTCGATGTGTTAGAAATGTTGCTAGAGAAAAACCAAAGACAAGGTTGGGTCTTGAAGAGGAAGCCAGGTAAAGTGGTTGATGGAAAACCTCAGAGAAGCAGAGGCAGAAATGGAAGTTTCCATTTGTAGACTATAACTGAATGAGAATGAAGTTGTCATGGATGAAAAATATGGAAAATAAGTTGTCAGAAATGTTGGAATAATGAAGAAACAGGGTAAGCATTTGTGTTTGATGAATTGATTGATTCTGGTAAAAATTTATGTGCAGGAACAAGGCAATGTGAAGTCAATCTGAAACAAGGAGTTGATTCTGAAGATCAGATCGAAGTGAGGAAGGATGAGATCAGAATGTCTCAAAAATATGGAATGATGTTGAATTTACAGTATGGAATTATTGAAATAGAGATGAGTTCAAGAGATGATAGTAACAAGAAAACTATTGTGCAACAGGGAGTTATTGATGAAGAAGAGGCTGAATATGACATTTCAGAAGCAGACAAATATAATGCCATAATCATTAAGTGTGTGGAAATTAAGCTACTAGAAGAAGAGGTATTCCAAGTACCTAAGCAAGCGGGAATAACTCTTAGTTTTCAGAAAAAATGTGGAATTACAAGTATACTGGAAGTTGAAGTAAAATGTGGTGAAGACATGAATGAGAAACCAGAAGAAAGAACTGAAATTGTTGCAGGGGGTCAATGGAGAAGGCATTTGTACATTTCAGAAATGTATATGGAAAAATATTGGCATAGGGATTATGATGTTCTTATTGAGGAACACAATCAGTTGCAGGAGAATAGTATTCATCATCTGAGAAGTGAAGTGGACAAAGAAATTGATGAGTTGTGGAGACTCATACAACAACATTCCAATAAACTAAATAGAGGACAAAAGAAAGAAGGAAGATTGGCTGGAAAGAATGGAATAGGTGAAGGTAATGGTAAGTTTCAAATTAAAGTGTGGAATTCTGACATAAATTATGATGATGAGCAAAAAGCAATAAGATATATGGAAAAGACAGTAGCAGACAGTGAGAGCATAGATAATGAGGCAATATAGCATAAAGTATGGAGACCTAAAGAACAAAAAACAACAACAATAACCAAGAACAGACTACTGAACAAAGTATGGGATCCAGGAGGACACAGATCAGAAGCACATGATCAGGAGATCATGAGTATTTTTAACCTTGGAAGTCTGATGCAGGAGCATCTAGACCTAGCTAGCAATGTGATGGTGTGGTCACATGTTGTGGCTAATGAAAGTTTGGAGGAAGACTTGGTTGTTTAATTTTATTAATTGTAAAGTATTTAAGTAGTTATATTGTTACAAATACTATGGAAATTAGAGGATAAGTGGCAAGTGATCCTCCGTGCGTGGAGATCAAGCCAAGTAGTTAGAATTGTTCAGATTAGGATAGGATTTGATTTATAAATATGTAGTCTATCACTTCAATTGTGAAGGAAACTGTTAGATAGGACATATATGTAATTCCCTTTCTTTTCTGAAGATGGATTCGAGACAGAGAGATAGAAAGAGAGGATTCATGAGGGAATTGTAAGCCTATGGTCAGATTAGGAACAGAGGCCACTAATTTTTAGAATCAGGCCAGAGAGGAAAGATTTAGGCAAGGATTGAGTAGAGTGAGAGTAAGTTTAGTGTGTGGATTGTATTTTGCTTGAAGCTTATGAGTAGAACCAGTCATAAATGGTACTTTTATCTCTTAACCATTTCTGCTTATATTCTTAAAGTGATATACAGTTTTTAGTTGTTTATATGTTATTACATGAATGTGTGAGTTACCATTTGGCACTTTTGTACGGTGGAGCCATTTATTTACGTCTGATATATGAATAACTAATTATGCGATATGTTGTTCATAACTGTTTTGCCTAACTTTTTATGCAAAGTGGTTTATCTTAATTGATTTCCATTCTTATGATAGCTGAATGATCTTTATTACCAGTTATTGTTTGAAATCGTTTTAGATCGCATAATAGAAGAAATACACCCCGGATTAGCATAGATTAGATGTGCCGTTTTTCACTAGATTACAATAGCATAGAGTTAGTTTAAAAGTTTGAATTAGATTAGCTTTAAGTATTCTTAGATCAGCAACATCCAACTCTGCACACACACACACACCCTTGAATTGGGAAACTGGTCCCATTATCCCGAGTCGGACTCGCTATACCAAACGGATAAGGAGCTGCCAACCAAGGTCCGGACCGGGTGGGTATCCCCCTTGTTGTCTACCCGATTTTTGGGGCTTCAACATATTTGGCGCTAGAAGGAGGGCCTGAACTATGAATGGCACCTAAATCAAAATCTAAATACCATTCTGAGAGTAAATCGCCCTCATCAACTCCCCCGACTTCCCCAATACGTTTAAATCCAGAGTTAGAAGTCGCTCGAGTATTAACCACTGCTACACACCCTAATATTTCAGACCAATCTACCATTGAACCCCCTGAAGTTCAAACTTTGATTCACAAACTCCAGGGATTTTCCATTTCTACCCAGAGGTCTGATAAATCTCAAAGCAGCGTGACTTCGCAGTACAATCCTACTCATCCCCTGACCAGATTAAAAAGTGAAAAATTTGGCATCCAGCCAACTGAATTCCCTCTCCCCACTAGGAAAAGAGCAAGGAAAACACCACAAGATTCTGACAGTGAGACTCTTTCATCTACATCGTCCATTTCAACTCCCTCACCGCGAAGTCAGCCACCCACATCTTCATTCCAAACCATCATCCATCCGCTTACTGGAACTCCCACAACCCCTCTTCAACCATCTACGATCATAGTGTCCTCATCTTCCTAGCCACAGGGATCATCTCCTACACTTTCATTCACTAGCAACTCAACGATGGCCCAATCTTCATGGAACAATCATGGGGCAGTTTTAGTGCCTCCACCCTTGAGTCAAATACCAGCCCATCCTGAGAAATGGCTACCCAAATTCAATCCAGAAGCAGGCATGCTAGCAGAAGAACACATAAACAATTTCATGCTTTCTGTCAATCTCAACGGAGTTACTAACGAAGATGTTTTTGTTCGGCGTTTTCCCTATACAATGCAAGGAACAGCCGGGTCATGGTACTTTTCATTACCCTCTAGGTCTATCACAAGTTGGGACATTTTCCAAAGTCAATTCCTTACCAAGTTTGGTGATGACAGATCAACGGCAACGTTAATCAATGACCTATCCAATCTTAAAGCCGAGGCTAGAGAACCCATCAAAGATTTCAATTTACGGTTCAATAAGATCCTCAGCGAAATTCCCACTGCTTCCCAACCCATCAAACTTAGCAATCTTCGTGGATAGGGCAAATAAGACAACCTTAGTTGAAAACTTGACAGAGGCGATAGCAGTAGAGAAACGCGTAATAGCCCTGGAAAGAGATCTGCGATAGAGGAACGCAAGTCTAAAAAAGTCACCTTCAATGAAGACTCCAAGAAGAAACAACGAAAGACCCTTTCGATTTGGAAGGATTACATAAAGTATTAAAAACCATGTCCAATGAGATGATTGACATAAAAAAACAAGTAGCAGAAACTTCTTCAAAAAAGCCCTACAGAGCTTTTAGAAGAGGTCATTCAATCGATGTGAAGCCACCCAACGCTATTTCAAATGTTGAATCCGAAGAAGAGGAAGAAGAAGAAAGTACCACTGAAGGACAAACTGATGACGAAGAAGTTGTGGAATTACAAGGAATGTGGGATTTCATCCTCCCACAAGAAGAAGATAAAGAAGCATTTCCGGTTAGCACACAAAGCAAAAATCAACTTGATCCTCCCCAAACTACCCCTAAGCAGAAAAGCGCAAGCTCTGCAATAAAAGAGAAAGTCGCAACAAAAAAAACGACCACTAAAGCGACTCAACCTAGCCCGGTCCAATCAGATCAAACAACTCCATCAAAAACACTAATTGTGACGGATGAAATGGAATACAATATTATTGACGACATGAAAAAGACTAGGGCTAATATTACCCTTTACGAATTGAGCAAATTGAAACATCAACAGAAGATAATGATGAAAGAATTACATGCCATGCCTATTACATCTTTGCCTATAGTTGTAGCTTCCCACAACATGGGAATACCTCCAACCAACACGATCAATAAGATTGATCCAAATGACATCGCCTTAATTGGAGGAATATCAAGGTCTCACACTCCCCCTTTTCTTCTCACTTATGAAATTTTCAATAAAAATGTGCACAATTGTTTGGTAGATTCTGGTGCTTCAACGAATATTTTACCCAGATCAATATCTGCCAAGTTAAATGTTCAACCACAAAAATCCGCAGTGCGAATAGTTCAGCTTGATCGATCTCAAGTCGAAGTGATTGGTGAACTTAATCAAGTAACCATAAGATTGTCATCCAACCCGAAGGTATGTTAGGTTATTGACATTCTAGTGGCTGATATCCTAGAATTTTATGGCTTGATTCTTAGCAGGGATTGGTCCGAGAAACTCCATGGATACTTTTCAACCGACTGGTCACACATGTGGTTACCCTACAATGGTAAACCGAATCAAATAAAGGTTGAACGAGAATTACACCAGAAGTACATAGTAACGGAATTGGAGGGAGAAAATGAAGCAATAGCGTATAACAGCAGTATCATAGCCAATTACTCGGTAGATTCTTTTCTCGGCAATTTCAATGCTCATCCATCACCTTACTTAGAAAATTTAGTTTTGTCCCAAGTCGAAATTTTTTCCCAAAATGATAATTCAAAGTTTGTTAATTTTGTAGATAAACCTGTAAATACATCTTTGTTTTGGAAATTATATTTTGATGGCTCTAAATCTAATGAAGGAGCAGGAGCAGGATGCATTCTGATTAGTCCAGAAGGAAATAAGACCATGGTTACATGCAGACTCGAATTCGATTGCACAAACAATACAGCAGAATATGAGGCCTTGGTGCAAGGCCTATACAAAGCAATCAGGTTGAACGTCAAGTATCTTCAAGTCTTCGGAGACTCTGAGATTGTCGTCAAATAGGTACATAACACTATTCATTGCCTATCAAGTCATTTAAAACACTATCAATCTTTAGTACAAGATCTGACTGGGCATTTCATAGCATTCAATATTTCTTCAATCCCGAGACTCCAAAATGCAAGTGTAGACCTTTTGTCTAACGTAGCCTCTAGGCTTATTCCCTCTGAAGAGTTTAGTCCAGATAGATTCTCAATAGAATTAATCTTTAGACCATCCATCCCTGACAACATTACAAATTGGAGAGTATTCAACGACGATCCTGATATTGTAAATTTCCTCACTTCCGAAGGATCCTACTCCAATCAGATAATTGACGAAGACCATCACGATCGACAAATACAAAAAAATGGCACTGATAATGCTATACCTAAATCGGTTGTTAAGTTAGAAGACTTATACGATTTGAAAAATCGGTTTAAAAGGTCTGCCAATTCAAAGCTCTACAGTTCAACTCTGAACTACGAATTAGTAAACCTAGGGACCGATGATAAACCACAAAACATTAATCTAGGCATTGGCTTAGCCCCTGAAGAAAAACTAGCGTATATTCGTCTTTTAAGACAGTATAAAAATGTTTTTGCCTGGAATTACGATGAGCTGAAAACATACGACACTTCTATCATTCAACATACTATTCCTATGATTGACAACGAAAAACCTGTCCAACATAAATTGAGAAAGATCCACCCCAATTTAGAAAATCAGATAAAAACCGAGCTAAATAAGTTATTAAAAGCCAGAATAATTTTCCCCGTCAGACATTCCAAATGGGTTTCCAATATGGTACCCATTAGAAAGAAAAACGGAGATATTAGAATTTGTATCGATTTTCGGAATCTCAACAAAGCTTGTCAAAAAGACAATTTTCCTCTCCCACCTATGGAACAAATATTTCAGGCAGTAGCAGGCTCAGAACTGATGTCTTTCTTAGATGGATTTTCAGGATATAATCAAGTGCTGGTACATCCCGATGATCAGTTGAAAACCACATTCAGAACTAAATGGGGCACATACGCATATCAGAAGATGCCATTTGGTTTGATCAATGCCGGTGCTACATTTCAGAGAGCCATGGACATCACATTCAAGGGATTAGTCAATAAATCCGTAGTAATTTATTTGGATGATATAACAGTGTACTCCAAGAAGCGAAGCGACCATCTCAGAGACTTAAAACAGATCTTTCAACGATGTTTGAGGTATGGGATTTCACTTAACCCAAAGAAATCTTTTTCCGGATTAAGTGAAGGAAAACTTCTAAGATTCATAGTGTCAAAATCTGGTATTCACATTGAGCCTGACAGAATCAAAGAAATTTCTGAAATATCCCTACCTCATAATAAAAAAGCCATGCAATCTTTCCTTGGTCAAATCAATTTTGTAAAGAGATTTGTCCCAGATTTTTCACGAATTGTGTCTCCTTTGCAAACCATGATTAAAAAGAATTCAAATTTTAAATGAGGTCAAGATGAACATGAAGCATTCAACCTGATCAAACAAGCTATTATTAATGCTCCATCTTTAGCAACCCCGAATTTCTCATAATCTTTTATCTTATACACATTTTCCTCAGAGAAGTCATATGCTGCAATTCTAACTCAAGAAAATCAAGAAAAAGCGGAAGCTCCAATTGCATTTTTTAGCTCAAATTTACAAGGTGCTGAACTCAATTATTCACACGTGGAGAAACAGGCCTATGCTATTTTCAAAGCAGTCAAATATTTCAGACCTTTCTTACTTAAAACCCATACTAAGATCATAGTACTGTTCCCAGCGGTAAGAAATCTTCTAGTACAGAAGGATCTGGATGAGAAAAGAGCAAATTGGATCACTGCTTTACAGGAATACGACCTTGAGATCAAGCCAGCAAACATTGTAAGAGGTCAAGGCTTCTGCAAAATGTTGGCCGGAGCATCGCAGATTTCTGAAAATTCATCTGAACAGGTACAACTGTGTGAGGTAAGCCTAAACGATGCAGAGTCATTATATGCCGACATCATTTATTATCTTAAGAACATTTATGCTCCATCACACCTAGATCACACTAAGAAAAGAGCTCTGAGATTGAAAGCTAAACAATATTAGCTCATAAATGATGTTCTTTTTAGAAAGAATTATGATTCTGTTCTTCTTAGATGTCTTGAGAAAACTGAAGCTGAAAAAGTTTTGGAGGAACTCTACGACGGACCAGCAGGCGGAAACTATGCTCGAGATGCTACTGCACGTAAGATCTTATGTGCAGGATATTACTGGCCTAGGCTATTCAAAGACTCACACAGTTACGTAGGGAAATTTCAAGTCTGCCAAACAACTGCTGGAAGACAAAAGAAGCCGTCCCTGCCACTGTAGCCGGTAAACATCGAGTAACCATTTAGTCAGTGGGGCTTGGACATAATAGGTGAGATCGTTCCTCACTCTTCTAAGCAGCATAGATACATCCTCACGGCAACAGATTATTTTACTAAATGGGTAGAATCAGTTCCTCTCAAGACAGCTAACTCTGAAAATATTATTGAATTCATAGATCAATTTATAATCACTGGGTTTGGATTGCCAACGGCTTTAATGTTTGATAATGCATCATACTTTTCTGGAAATGCAATGACTGAGTTTGCACTTAAAAGAGGGTTCAAACTGAAATATTCGGCCAACTACTATCCGCAAGGTAATGGGTTAGATGAATCAACAAATAAAAACCTAATGAGGATTATTAAAAGAACAGTTGACCAGAACTAAAAGAATTGGCACAAAGCTTTGGTAAATGCTTTATGGGCAGACAGAATAACGAAGAAAGCTTCAATCGACACTTCTCCCTTTAATTTAGTTTATGGGAAGGAAGTGGTTCTTCCAACTCACTTAGTCATCCCCTCTTTGTCTTTAGTACAATACATCGATGAAGTATCTACTTCATCCATACAACTAAGACAAATGGAAATAATTAAATTAGAAGAACAACGAGAACAAGATAAGAAAACCCATGCTCATCACCAAGTGCTAATAAAATCCTCTTTTGATTCAAGCATAATGACCAGAAAATTTTTTCAGATGGGAGATTTAGTTTTGAAATGGGATAAGGCTCATGAAGAAAAGGGCAAACATACAAAATTTCAAAAGATGTGGCTTGGTCCTTTTCAGATTGTTGAAGTCATAGGCCCATCAATGTTCGTGTTACAGGATTTAGCAGGTAGAAGGGATTCTTTGCATGTTAATGGAGAAATTCTCAAAATATACTTTCCATAGAAGATCATTCTTCTATTTTTTTTTTTTTTTTTTTGTAAAATAGTTTTTCTCTTCTTTTTCATAATAAAACCAGTTGTAAATGGTTATTACAGGTATTCATGGAAAAGACACCAATTCTCTTTCAGATTTTGAGCTTTTCGCTTGTATAAATAACAAAAAATTTCATAAATCTGATCTTTATTATAAACAGATAGAGTTAAAAACTTTGGCCTAGATATGATACTAGTTTCAACTTCAAAAAAATTGATGAAAGCAACCTTTGGCGAAAAGTTGTTTTATATCAGCACAATGAAAGGTATCAATAATAAAATAAAGATTCTATGTAAAACTACTGTTTTCAAACTCTATTATTGTCGTTGAGAGCTTTCTTAAGGAAAACGATGATTTCCTCCCTGTTAAAGAAAATCGTAGCATTCAGAGGAACAATCCAAGAAGCACTATATCTCAAACAATAAGAGGTCTCATCACGAGCCGGCTTATCATGATCATTGATATTATAACTCGTTGACTTTGCCAAACACTGTCCATCAAAACAGGGCAATGACTCAAAATCGTTGAAATCAAAAGGCAAGGGGTCTCATCATGAGCCAACTTGTTCAGCGAAAGTGTAAATCAAGTGAATGACTGTGTCATAATTTGGCTACCAAACCAAGACATTGTTCTTTGAGAATAAAAAAGGAAAAAGTGTCAATGTGGATTTTTCTTCGAATGTTGTAGATAGCCTTAAGCAGGATAAAGGATCATTGCTGGGTAACAGATAACCCTGTCGAGGCTATGGACGCCTGCTGGCAGCAGAGGCTCTACCTACGACAAATAAGCATATTTTGAAGCCGGCACACAGAGAAGACTTTATTTTACCTTTACAAGACCAGGTAATGGCTGATGTAAATACAAGGACAAAGCCTGAGGAAGCAAGCGATTAGAATAGAAAAAGGTTGAAACAAAATATC
Organism: Pinus tabuliformis; assembly: GCA_031772625.1. Lineage (NCBI taxonomy): Eukaryota > Viridiplantae > Streptophyta > Pinopsida > Pinales > Pinaceae > Pinus > Pinus tabuliformis. The sequence continues at coordinate 658,687,829 of CM062810.1, read as the reverse complement.
ATTAATAGGGTAAAGCATAATGTACTCTCTCTGTCCATAACGAAATTTAGACTTATGAAAATTTTTCTGTTTTGGAAGTTAAAATTCAATAGAAAACAAACAGAGATAATTGGTTCTTCCAGGTGAATCGCCATTGTTGTGGCCACCAACAATCCCCCTCTTTGTTTAGTATTAGCAATAACACTAAGCAAATGGGGACCCTTAATAAAAATTCAAAAAACATTTTGTAAAACTTTTTGTATTATACTCCTTGAATTTATATCGCATCGCGCGGAGAAGATAAAGCATTCCCTTATGAGCATAATAAAAAACTGCGAAAAATGCAAAATTCATCGCATCATTAAGAAGTGCTCCTAAATAAAAATCTTAAGAAATATCTGACGGTCGATATGCGACATCGCATATTGCAATATCGCATAAGCAGCACATAATGATTTAACGGCTCATCGCGATCTGCGATAAACGCGATCTGCGATAATCTGATCTAAAAAAAATTGCGATGACACATCTAGGTAATGCGATGACGCGATGCTGCTATCACCCATCGCGAATTTCCTCAGCTCAGCATTCAAGAAAAGCTGTCCGTAAACCAAAAATTGGGCACACGCCTTAAAGGAAATTAATGATCGTACGTCGAAGTGTTAATGAAGGACAGTTTTGTGTTTTTCGAAGAGTCAGTTCACGATGGGTGTCATGATTTTATACATTCATAGAGGTTAGAGCTTTCGTATCAGTATTTATTATCATTACTCTTTTCCTTTGCGTGAACTGCAGGAATGAAAAATAGGAAACAATATGAAGCAATGAGTGGGAAACATCTAAGGAAAAGGGGAAAGCGTCAATGCTCGGAGAATAGAGAAGAGATGCCTTCATAAACAAATGTCGCATGCAACAGAACCACAGATTCCAGAGTATCACTCAACAGATGCTGAGGTCAATAGGTGATTCTACATTCAGGGTTAGAAAGCTCACAAAAGCAGCATGTTTACGAAAAATCTTGAAACTTCTACCTAGTGAAGGAAAAAGCGCTAAAGGCGGAAAACGCACCAGAAAAGCCCGGATCAAAGAACAGAGGCAGTTTTCGATGCGCGCTAATTGCGCATCGCTAAGAAACTTGTTCAGAAAGCAAAGTCCCTAACTTTCTTAGTCATTCGCAAGTCCGGAAACCGAAATAGCAAAAGCAGAAGCTGTTTGAGGGAAATTTAGGTTGTTGCCAAGTATATACGCAGTAAATTCGCCCAACCAGAAGATGATTCTCAAAAATATCTTCTAGTGTACTGAAAAGTGGTGCCAGCGCTTGCCATTTCTATTTGCGTAACTCAAACAAAAGCATAAGGCAACCAACCGACTCTTCCCAGGCGAATGTTGCATGCTCGCAGCACTAAGGAGCAAATACAGAAATAGTTAGGAATTAGATTCAGTTTTTAGAAATAGTTTTGCTTTAAAAGAAGGGCAGTCATTTAAACCATATCCTAAATTTATGTAATTAATTTAATTAGTTAGCAGTATTTAAACCCTTCTCATGCATTTGGAGAAGGGTCCAGAAATTTGTCAAAAAACTTGTCCTCAGAACATGCACTTTTGCACCCTCGGAGGGGGTTTTGATGAATGGATGGATCAAGGTTTATTAATGTTTGCATTTTATATCTGCTACTGATGTTGCACTTCTGTACTCTTAGTAGATGTTAGAGCAAGGAGAGATAAATCATTGTTTCTTGAAGCTTATGAGTAGAACCAATCATAAATGGTACTTTTATCTCTTGACCATTTCTGCTTATATTCTTAAAGTGATATACAGTTTTTAGTTGTTTATATGTTATTACATGAATGTGTGAGTTACCATTTGGCACTTTTGTATGGTGGAGCCATTTATTTACGTCTGATATATGAATAACTAATTATGTGATATGCTGTTCACAACTGTTTTGCCTAACTTTTTATGCAAAGTGGTTTATCTTAATTGATTTCCATTCTTATGATAGCAGAATGATCTTTATTACCAGTTATTGTTTGAAATCTTTTTAGATCACATAATAGAAGAAATACACCCCTGGTTAGCATAGATTAGATGTGTTGTTTTTCACTAGATTACAATAGCATAGAGTTAGTTTAAAAGTTTGAATTAGATTAGCTTTAAGTATTCTTAGATCAGCAACATCCAACTCTGCACACACACACACACCCTTAGATTGGGAAACTGGTCCCATTATCCCCAGTCGGACCTGCTATACCAAACGGATAAGGAGCTGCCAGCCAAGGTCCGGACCGGGTGGGTATCCCCCTTGTTGTCGACCCTATTTTCGGGGCTTCAACAGGTTCTTACAAGGAGTTGTATACTCTACGATATTTCCCAAAGCCTCTGAACAAAAGCTGCTATCAGTTGTCTGTGACCCCTAATATACCTTACCTCTTAAGATTGTGGTTTCAGTTTGGAAATTACAGTGGATCCGGACAATTTCCAAGGTTCGCTTTCTCTATTGAGACACTGGATCTGTTAGCTATGGGAAACATAGCGATCTCAAATCCAGTTAAAGCACTTTATAATGAAACAATATTTGTTAGTTCTGGCATAGTGCTGTACATCTGTTTGATCAGAACCTCGGACGTCGATGATCCCTTTATCTCTGCTATTGAACTGAGGACGCTCCAACCAGGCATGTATGAACACGCTAAGCCAGGAACGATGTTGATGTCAGTATGGAGATATGATGTTGGCGGAAATTCTACGGTTAGGTGAATATTTCCAACTGTATATATTTACCTCTAATTAAAGAAGTAGTGGTATAAAACGCTACTTGTTTCATTAATAAAAAGGTAGTATGTGGGACATTTTCTATCTTTCCATCTTGGATTATATAATTTATCCAAGTTTTTCGTAATATTAAAACTTTATCTGAAAATATCTGTAATTGTATCTTTGAGTTTGACATCCTTTACTGTACAAAACAGATAGTTCAAAATTGAAATATTTTTAAAAAACCTTGATACTCCTATTTCTGTTGCATAAAAATCGTTTCAATTGCTATCACTTTCCAGATCACAACAAAAAAACCTTTCATTCGCGTTTGCTTTTACGAGTAGTTGATAGTGCCGGCTGAAAGTGCCTTGTCAGAGTTTTGATGCCATTCATCTAATTGATTGAAATTGGAGGATTGAATTCATTTGGTAGCTTAACCCAATCTAGATACACTAGATTTATATCTGATTAATTGTTAATTATTTGGCCACTTTCAATACTCCCCCACAAAGCTATAATTTTTGTTTTACTATTACAGCCTTTCCCACCTCCCACCGAAATAATAGAGTTTATCAACCTTAATATAAATAACTACTCCACAACCACATGCTCTACCAACATAAACACCATAAAAAAAAATCTACTGAAAATAATTGCCATAATTCTCTAAGCTTGAATTTTCTGCCACCTTTACTTCTCTTACTTCCCTTCATTGGCTCGGCCCAATTTCGTTAAATTGGCTACGGTCTCGTAACAAGCAAGCTACTGTCTTGTTAATGTCCTCATGCGCCTCCCATCCTTTCTATTCAAAAATGATAACATTAAGCCTCCTCTATATAAATATATATAAACTTCGAGTCATAATTAACCAGTTAGTCATGCCAATGTTCATTGTAATCCATTATCCTACCCGTTATAAACTTCTAAAAAAAATATATCTCTATACCACCAATACTATAAGGCTGAATGAATTTCAATACGAGAGATAATTTTGATGCAGTAATGTTCACCATTTTGAGATATTTTTCGAATTGGCTTATTTTATAGCAAACAAATTCCATTTTCAAATAAAATGGGGCTAAAAGAGATTCAAAAAATTGGTTATAAATAGAACCAAAATTTTAAAAGTAGCGTGAATTTAGGATAATCCAATGTTACGTGGGTCGAAAAAATTTGTCCCAACAGTTTTACGCGTTAGACCCAGATACATGGGTGTTTCGAAAGCACCAAATATTCTGACTACTTAGATCACCGAATTCTGACAAAGAAAGAAAAATCACTTTTAACATACTCTTTTTCTTCTTCCAAGTAATGATGAGTTGAATGGTCTCGTATGGATTAAACAGGTATCCTGAAGACGAGCTTGAACGGATCTGGACATATAAATCATATGTCAGTATTTCTAATAATTATTCTTTACAGTTTGCAAGGTGTAAAGAGCCCATTTCAACAAATAATACCAGCGAACATCCTCCATTTGTTGTGATGCAAACGACAGCGGTTATTACGGAATTTGGTTTTCAATTCACAGTAGGATCGACCAACGGTCATAAATTATTACTGGTCTTATATTTTGCAGAGATCGAGAAGCTAAATATCTCTCAATCGAGATCTTTTTACGTGGAAATAAACAGCGAAATACGGTCTGAAGAAATTACTTCATTGAGCAATTATTCTACCTTGGAACGAACATTCATTAATAATCAAATAGATGACTGCTATTTTACTTTGGTCAACACAAGTGCCACTACTAGTAATCCTATAATCAACGCTTTTGAGACTTACAAAGTAGTTGACACCGAACCTGCAACATATGCACAAGATCGTAAGTTACCTTCCTAATGTTTTGAGACTGGAATCGTTGATATTATGATCCAATTTCTAACCAAGTTCTTTTGATGATGCAGTAAAAGCGCTTGAGTCTATCAAAAACAGGTTTGGCATGAAAGGTTGGATTTCTGATCCTTGCTTTATGGTCCCGTGGAATGGAATTGCATGTGAGAGTTGTACTACTATGCCCATAAGAATTTTGGAAATGTAAGTTAATTTCTTCGATATGTTTCGAGTTGAAATCGTATGACTGTCCAGATTCAATCGTGAAATTTTATATTGACTAAAACTTGTTGCCAGCAATCTGTTAGGGAAGAACCTTACAGGATTGGTGCCTAATGATATTGGACAGTTGACCACATTAATTAATGTGTAAGAAGAAATTAACCATATTTTAAGCCTAGTTGGACTCAAAAGAATTCTGGATGCGGTTAATGGAGGGGAACACAATTTGTGTCTGAATATTATATATCAAATCATAATATATGTGCAACATCATTTGTGTTGAAATGGCAGGTCTCTGATAATAACTCTTTTATGGGGAATCTACCAAATTTCTCCAGTTTAACCAAGTTGGAGAGATTGTAAGTTTCTTCTCAACATTTCAATTTTCAGTTTGTTTGTTTTTTCAACATTCAACTTTCAATTTGTCTATTTTTAGTGAGCATATACATTTTCATAAAACCAAAATTACTTTGCTAATTATGTAGATATCTACAAAACAACAACTTGAGCGGCACTCTTCCTTACTGGTTATACGATCTGAAAAACCTAAAAGAGTTGTACGTTGCCATTTTTCTTCTGATTCTATTTAATTTTTGACACATTTTATTCCAAATTTATTTCCACAATTTTATTCACAATTAGAAACGATCGAAGTAGTAAATATCGCAGTGTTTATTTTCACAGGAATATAAATAATAATAATTTTAGTGGTGTAATTCCTATCCAAATTCTTAATGGTTCATTGAAATTCAGGTAACCATATCGTATTTTATATTCCTTATGTTTTGACATAAATCATTAGAGATTTCAATTTTTCTTTCCTACTTTGTATAAAAGAAATGTCATCGAAATTACGACAATAATCAATCCAGCTCAGATTCTCATTAATCGTACTGGAGGACGTTCATGGATAATCTCTATCTTTGGTCTACTGCAGTTACTGTGGAAACTCCTACTTACCTATGCATAAGGGGAAATGCATTCTGCATACTACAAATAAGAACGAAGGGAACGTTTTGCTCGTAACGATAGTCGGCGGTATTCTAATCATCGCTTCAGCAATGGTAGCGGCAATTGCTGTGTATTACAACAAATTCAGGAGTAAAGAACAGGGTGTTGCTGACAAAAGAAGGGGGCAGGATATGGAACCGAGATCTTTCTTGTACCAAGGTTAATAAATACTAATAATATTAAATATATTATAGTACGATACATAATGGTATTCATCCCTGTAAATGAAATTAGCTTATATTAGGTTAGATTGATTGATTGATTAGTGATGTTGTGATTCTCAATAACTTTATTTTCCCTTCATTGATTACAGATTATTCGATGGTTATGGTGCCAAGTTCAACGAAATCCCAAGCCTTCACTCTAGATGAGATGATAGCGGCCACACAGACCTTTAGCCAAGAGATCGGGCGAGGGGGATTTGGATCGGTGTTTTTGGGTAAATTGCCCCAAGGAAAATACATCGCCGTCAAAGTGCTCTCGCAGTCCTCGTGACAAGGAGTTAAAGAGTTCCTAAATGAGGTGATTTTCAAATATATCTTCAATCATGTAATATGTGTTGGAATATTAATTCCAACTGCATGCAGAGTTTGCGGACGCGGATCGGGACAACGACAGCAACAGGAAAACCACTTTAGCAAAACCACCTGACACTCATCGGACCGCCTTTTGCTGTGAAGCTCTTTCCGTACACACAAGCCCGATGCAATAAGATTTTCCACGCGTCCTCTGTACGTTTGCAAAACCACTGCTCCATCGGAACGGAAAGCTTGGTCAAGTAAGGGCTTCTGATATCCTTCACAACCGCACGATTGAGTTCATCATTATCCACCGTCGATTGCAACCAAGTTGCCAGCAAATGAACTTGATGTGCCGTAAAAGCTTTGTGTTTGACCGCAATATTGTCAGTGAGGCAATTTAATGATTTTACAGTGGTTCGTAAATTTGTTGGTGAGGATTTTAATTTTATTATTTTTCTATCAGCGAGAGGTATGGCCATAGAAAAGTCGTATTCACATGTTATATTTTTTTATGCATTGTATAAGCATTGCAATAAAAAAAAAGGAAGAAGACCCGCATAACAGTGCGAATGCAGAATATATAGAACAGGTGCAGCGTGAAAGAGGTAGAATGCACAGTAGTGCAAAACGAAAAAAAACAGCGTGAATACAATATAGCTTTTGGAATACACAACAACGTGAAGGAAGTTTTTAGTTGTTCATTCTGAAATGCATATGGACTGCGCAGCAGCGTGATGGTAATGTATTGCCCTGTGTTGATTTGTAGATCATGAAATGAAATACACGCATCAGTGTGATAAAAAGGTTTTATGTTGTTCATTGCATAAACAATGTAATGTATTTCCAAGGAATCTACGATAGCGCATCAAGGGGAGAAAAGAATTGCACAAGCAGTGCGAATATAAGGGAAGTTCATTGAGAGATAGCAAGAGGGAGCACACAGCAGTGTGTTGATTTTTCCTAGCAGAGACAGAGTTCTCTTGGTAATGCACAGCAGTGCAGAGAAATTGTGGTGGTTCGTTGAGAAAGCAAGGTAAGGGAAGCACGCAGCAGCGCATGAGAAAATTTACACAGCAGTGTAAATGGTGTGAGTAAAGAAATGGTTTTTCACCTCACAGTGAATGTAATGTAAGAAATTTTACAGCGTATGTAAGAATTGTTTTTACAGTAGTATATGTAAAAGGTTTTCACAGCAGTAAATGTAAATGAGATTTTTACACACAGCAGTGTAAAATCTCAAGAGGAGACAGAGTTTTTTTTTGTTGGTTGAAATGTAATTTTGGTGAATCCCTCTGAGTGAAAGAAGATGAAGTTTGTATTAGGCATTATGTTTTAATGAATACAAATCTTTTATGGATGTGTAATACTCTGTTCTCAAGAAAAAAATTTAAGCTTCCCTGTGCAAAAGATCCTGTGGAGAGAAGGAAACAGAGCATTGCCTCTGTGTGTTCAGTTTGTTTGTTTTTGGGATTTTACCAGAAAAATCCCCAACAGTGGTATCAGAGCTAGTCCAGGCTCTTTGAAGGCATCAAAGAAGCTGAAGGAAGGTTTCTTTGCTGCAGCAGCTTCTCCAGCAGCGTGAAGACTCAGCAAAAGGATCCAGGTATTTCTCAAGTTTTCTGTGTTACTGTTGAAGACAGTGAGTTATTTTAATACACAGTCAAGCATTTTAAAGCATAGTTAAGAAGTGCAAGGAATGGCCAGCACCAGCACTAGCATGGGTATTTTTAATACTCAGCTCCCACTACTCAATGGGAAAAACTATGACTATTGGGCAATAGTTATGAGAGCTTTTCTTTTCTCAGAAGATTTATGGGAATTTGTTGAAGATGGTTTTGAAAAACCAGCAAATGATGATGAGTTTAATAGCTTAACTCAGGCAGAGAAAGAGCTGTTGAAGAACTATAAGAAGGAGGATGCTAAGGCCCTCTACTTCTTGTATCGAGCAGTGGATGAGAGTGTGTTTCCAAGGATAGCAGCAGCTAAGACATCCAGAGAAGCATGGGAAACTCTCAAGACAGCCTATCAAGGCATGGAGAAAGTGAAGACAACAAAACCTCAGTTCATTGAGGAGAAAGCTTTTGATGAAAGCTTAGAGAAAACAGTGAATGATAAAAATTGTTTGAGTCATAATGAAGATGATGAGGAGATGGCTGAAGTACATCCCCAAACAGCAGTGCCAACGCAAGGGCACCAAGAGACACCCTTGAGGAGAAATGAACAAGAGGCAACAAATGAAGGTATGAATTCTTTGTTTTCTTTATCTAGTCATGTTGATGACCCTGTTTATTTAGAAGATGGAGTTAAAGATAAGAAATGGATAGAACCCATGAATGGGAGAAAGGAATTAAAGTTCCTTGAAGATCTGTTTAAAGAATATAGAGTTCGATATGTAACTCTTGCCAAGATCTCTGAGATGGGCTTCACTGCCAACACCCTTGTCAATATGACAGAGGAAGAGATTGAAGATTTGATGAAGACCCTGGTAGAACTCTATCATATGGATCTTCTTATAGGGGAGAGATATGAAGTTAAAACTCCCATGAGAGCAGAGAAGGAGAAGGTAGCAGATATACTGACCAAACCATTGGATCAGAAAAGTTTTGAATTTTTGATGAAGTGTTTGGGTATGACTAAACGCCCAGCAGTTGAAATTAAGGGGGAGTGTTGGAATATTAATTCCAACTGCAGGCAGAGTTTGCGGACGCGGACTGGGACAGCGACGGCAACAGGAAAACCACTTCAGCAAAACCACCTGACACTCATCGGACCGCCTTTTGCTGTGAAGTTGTTTCCGTACACACAAGCCCGATGCAATAAGATTTCTCCACGCGTCCTCTGTACGTTTGCAAAACCACTGCTCCATCGGAACGTAAAGCTTGGTCAAGTAAGGGCTTCCGATATCCTTCACAACCGCCCGATTGAGTTCATCATTATCCACCGTCGATTGCAACCAAGCTGCCAGCAAATGAACTTGACGTGCCGTAAAAGCTTTGTGTTTGACCGCAGTATTGTCAGCGAGGCAATTTAATGATTTTACAGCGGTTCGTAAATTTGTTGGTGAGGATTTTAATTTTATTATTTTTCTATCAGCGAGAGGTATGGCCATAGAAAAGTCGTATTCACATGTTATATTTTTTTATGCATTGTATATGCATTGCAATAAAAAAAAAGGAAGAAGACCCGCACAGCAGTGCGAAGGTAGAATATATAGAACAGGTGCAGCGTGAAAGAGGTAGAATGCACAACAGTGCAAAACGAAAAAAAACAGCATGAATACAATATAGCTTTTGGAATACACAGCAGCGTAAAGGAAGTTTTTAGTTGTTCATTCTGAAATGCATATGGACTGCGCAGCAGCGCGATGGTAATGTATTGCCCTGTGTTGATTTGTAGATCATGAAATGAAATACACGCAGGAGTGTGATAAAAATGTTTTATGTTGTTCATTGCATAAACAATGTAATGTATTTCCAAGGAATCTGTGATAGCACGTCAAGGGGAGAAAAGAATTACACAAGCAGTGAAAATGTAAGGGAAGTTTGTTGAGAGATAGCAAGAGGGAGCACACAGCAGTGTGTTGATTTTTCCTAGCAGAGACAGAGTTCTCTTGGTAATGCACAGCAGTGCAGAGAAATTGTGGTGGTTCGTTGAGAAAGCAAGGTAAGGGAAGCACGCAGCAGCGCATGAGAAAATTTACACAGCAGTGTAAATGCTGTGAGTAAAGAAATGGTTTTTCACCTCACAGTGAATGTAATGTATGAAATTTTACAGAGTATGTAAGAATTGTTTTTACAGTAGTATATGTAAAAGGTTTTCACAACAGTAAATGTAAATGAGATTTTTACACACAACAGTGTAAAATCTCAAGAGGAGACAAAGTTTCTTTTTGTTGGTTGAAATGTAATTTTGGTGAATCCCTCTGAGTGAAAGAAGATGAAGTTTGTATCAGGCATTATGTTTTAATGAATACAAATCTTTTATGGGTGTGTAATACTCTGTTCTCAAGAAAAAATTTAAGCTTCCCTGTGAAAAAGATCCCGTGGAGAGAAGGAAACAGAGCATTGCCTATGTGTGTTTAGTTTGTTTGTTTTTGGGATTTTACCATAAAAATCCCCAACAGTGGTATCAGAGCTAGTCTAGGCTCTTTGAAGGTGTCAAAGAAGCTGAAGGAATGTTTCTTTGCTCCAGCAGCTTCTCCAACAGTGTGAAGACTCAACAAAAGGATCCAGGTATTTCTCAAGTTTTATGTGTTACTGTTGAAGACAGTGAGTTATTTTAATACACAGTCATGCATTTTAAAGCATAGTTAAGAAGTGCAAGGAATGGCCAGCACCAGCACTAGCATGTGTATTTTTAATACTCATCTCCCACTACTCAATGGGAAAAACTATGACTATTGGGCAATAGTTATGAGAGCTTTTCTTTTCTCAGAAGATTTATGGGAATTTGTTGAAGATGGTTTTGAAAAACCAGCAAATGATGATGAGTTTAATAGCTTAACTCAGGCAGAGAAAGAGCTGTTGAAGAACTATAAGAAGGAGGATGCTAAGGCCCTCTACTTCTTGTATCGAGCAGTGGATGAGAGTGTGTTTCCAAGGATAGCAGCAGCTAAGACATCCAAAGAAGCATGGGAAACTCTCAAGACAGCCTATCAAGGCATGGAGAAAGTGAAGACAGCAAAACCTCAGTTCATTGAGGAGAAAGCTTGTGATGAAAGCTTAGAGAAAACAGTGAATGATAAAAACTGTTTGACTCATAATGAAGATGATGAGGAGATGGCTGAAGTACATCCCCAAACAGCAGTGCCAACGCAAGGGCAGCAAGAGACACCCTTGAGGAGAAATGAACAAGAGGCAACAAATGAAGGTATGAATTCTTTGTTTGCTTTATCTAGTCATGTTGATGACCCTGTTTATTTAGAAGATGGAGTTAAAGATAAGAAATGGACAGAACCCATGAATGGGAGAAAGGAATTAAAGTTCCTTGAAGATCTGTTTAAAGAATATAGAGTTCGATATGTAACTCTTGCCAAGACCTCTGAGATGGGCTTCATTGCCAACACCCTTGTCAATATGACAGAGGAAGAGATTGAAGATTTGATGAAGACCCTGGTAGAACTCTATCATATGGATCTTCTTATAGGGGAGAGGTATGAAGTTAAAACTTCCATGAGAGCAGAGAAGGAGAAGGTAGCAGATACACTGACCAAACCATTGGATCATAAAAGTTTTGAATTTTTGATGAAGTGTTTGGGTATGACTAAACACCCAGTAGTTGAAATTAAGGGGGAGTGTTGGAATATTAATTCCAACTGCAGGCAGAGTCTGCGGACGCGGATTGGGACAGTGACGGCAACAGGAAAACCACTTCAGCAAAACCACATGACACTCATCGGACCGCCTTTTGTTGTGAAGCTGTTTCCGTACACACAAGCCCGATGCAATAAGATTTCTCCACGCGTCCTCTGTACGTTTGCAAAACCACTGCTCCATCGGAACGTAAAGCTTGGTCAAGTAAGGGCTTTCGATATCCTTCACAACCGCCCGATTGAGTTCATCATTATCCACTGTCGATTGCAACCAAGCTGCCAGCAAATGAACTTGATGTGTCGTAAAAGCTTTGTGTTTGACCGCAGTATATTCAGCGAGGCAATTTAATGATTTTACAGCGGTTCGTAAATTTGTTGGTGAGGATTTTAATTTTATTATTTTTCTATCAGCGAAAGGTATGGCCATAGAAAATCCGTATTCACATGTTATATTTTTTTATCCATTGTATATGCATTGCAATAAAAAAAAAAGGAAGAAGACCCGCACAGCAGTGCGAAGGCAGAATATATAGAACAGGTGCAGCGTGAAAGAGGTAGAATGCATAGCAGTGCAAAACGAAAAAAAACAGCGTGAATACAATATAGCTTTTGGAATACACAGCAGCGTAAAGGAAGTTTTTAGTTGTTCATTCTGAAATGCATATGGACTGCGCAGCAGCGCGATGGTAATGTATTGCCCTGTCTTGATTTGTAGATCATGAAATGAAATACACGCAGCAGTGTGATAAAAAGGTTTTATGTTGTTCATTGCATAAACAATGTAATGTATTTCCAAGGAATCTGCGATAGCGCTTCAAGGGGAGAAAAGAATTGCACAAGCAGTGTGAATGTAAGGGAAGTTCGTTGAGAGATAGCAAGAGGGAGCACACAGCAGTGTGTTGTGAGCACACAACAGTGTGTTGATTTTTCCTAGCAGAGACAGAGTTCTCTTGGTAATGCACAGCATTGCAGAGAAATTGTGGTGGTTCGTTAGAAAGCAAGGTAAAGGAAGCACGCAGTAGCGCATGAGAAAATTTACACAACAGTGTAAATTGTGAGTAAAGAAATGGTTTTTCACCTCACAGTGAATGTAATGTAAGAAATTTTACAGCTGTAAAAGGTTTTCACAGCAGTAAATGTAAATGAGATTTTTACACACAGCATTGTAAAATCTCAAGAGGAGACAGTTTTTTTTGTTGGTTGAAATGTAATTTTGGTGAATCCCTCTGAGTGAAAAGGATGAAGTTTGTATCAGGAATTATGTTTTAATGAATACAAATCTTTTATGGGTGTGTAATACTCTGTTCTCAATAAATTTTTTTAAACTTCCCTGTGCAAAAGATCCTGTGGAGAGAAGGAAACAGAGCATTCCCTCTGTGTGTTCAGTTTGTTTGTTTTTGGGATTTTACCAGATAATCCCCAACAATATGGTTCAATTTGGATTCAATCCAAAAATGTGTTACCACAGAATCATAGTTTAAATCCATTTATGAGTAATCTATGTATTGTAAAATTCACGCGAGCGGTTATTTGATGAACAGGTTGATCTTCTTTCGAGAATCAATCATAGAAATTTGGTCTCTTTAATGGGCTATTGTAACGAATCAAGAGAAGTTATGCTTATCTACGAGTACATGTCAGGAGGCTCCCTAAGGGATAACCTTTATGGTAAATGCTTCTGCTGAGAGATATATATTTATTTGAGTTGATAAAATAGCCAAGGTAATAAACACGCATTCTTTTCCAGGTCCTAATGCACATTGTTCCCAACGAAATTGGAGAACCAGGCTCAAAATAGCTTTAGATGCAGCACAAGGTTACTCTTTCTCTTAGTTAATTTGATGCACATTGATTCTTTTTATCTAAATGCGCGTTGTAAAGTATCGAGAATAATAAAATAGCCCTAAATTTCTAGATTTCTACTTAATATTACAAAGGACAAATAATGAGAAACGGCATATCTCAGTTATACACCTGTGGTTTCTATTCAAAGGACTGGAATACCTGCACGTCGGTTGCACCCCAAAAATAGTTCACAGGGATATCAAGACCGCCAACATCCTTTTAGACAGTGATTTGAATGGAAAAGTAGCAGATTTCGGCCTTTCAAAGATGACTGATGATGTGGAGGCCACTCATGTTACGACTGCCGTAAAAGGAACTGCAGGATACCTGGATCCAGAGTATGTTGGACATATATAGGTTGCACCTGTTTGCAATGCTCTGATGCTAAGAAATTCATGGCATTATATGAGTAGAGACAATTTCATTTTGCTTTTCCATTGTACTTCCCTAATTTTTTGTGAGACACTTGACAGGTATTTCAAAACTCAAATGTTGACGGAGAAGAGTGATGTGTATAGTTTTAGAGTGGTTTTGCTGGAGGTCATATGTGGTAGACAACCCATAGATTTAAAACTACCTGTAGAGCAACTGAACATCATTAGATGGGTAAGTAATTTTACCATCAATAAATATTTATAGGAATTCCTATAGTGCATTTCTCCAAGACTAACAATAATTATCGGCGTATCTATAGGTGACAACTTACGTAATGGACAATGATAATCCTGGCAAAATAGCAGGAATCATTGACAAGAAGTTGGATGGAGGTTACGACATGATGTTTATCACTGGTGTTGCCAAAGTACCGATGAGATGTGTTCACGATGAACCGTCGGGTAGCCCGAGCGTGAGTGAGGTAGTTGCAGAGCTGAAAGAGGCTATCAAACATGAGGATCATCGTGCTTCTACGATTTCAATTTCAGAGGAAATTGTTGGTGAAAGTAGCGATTTTGTGTCAGGCTCGGTCTCTTTATTGGCAGGTTCGAGTGAACCGAGAGGAATGGTGGAGTGATAATAGCTCCAACATTTCTCTTAAGTGGGAAGATAAGTAGGCACGTTGATGAAGAAGTCACGCATATAAGTCCTCATGATGAGAGCTTTGCCCTGGACGTAGAACTACGCTTCTAATATTTATATACCAAAGACGTGAACTTTTAAGTTTCTTGCTTGAAGATCACGTAAATTCTATCTCAGCAAATGCTGGGTGGGGCATACACTACCAGACATCCTTATCAAAAAAATTTGACGATGTATATGCATTTTTTTATTTCGTGTTATTGGTTATCTATTTTTCTGTTATTAGTTATAGGATGGGAAGTTTTTTGGTTGTATTTTTAGTCTCATTTGTGTAGAATTTGGTTCGGATGGGTTGGAAAGATAAATTAGAAATATGAATTTTAACTAAAGTTTGAATTATAAATTTTTCACAATTTGTATGGTGATAGGAATTTCTAAAAGTGTTAAATCCATATTGAAAAGAAAAAACCAATTTTAAATAAATTTAATCAAAAATATTTATAATCGACCAAAATCTTTGAACCAAACCATATAATGTTTAGAAAATATTATATACAAAATACTTAAACTAACCTTTAAAAATAATTTTTATTTTAGTTTTTTAAACCATAAAAAAACCTATCACATATTAAAAATTAAAAAATATATATATATATATATATATATAATTTTTATAGAGATATTATATTATATCACATGTATGCGAGACTTTGAATCGCATTTGGAATTTCACAAATTATACCATATAGAGTTTGAAAGTGAAAACGTGTCATCCTTGACAACATAGTCAATTTAACTTCTATCGATGGAGAGAACATTTTTTAAATCGTGATTAATATTAATTTTTTATATATGAGCAATTGTTTTTAAATGTATTTTAGTTTTTTAAAACCATAAAAAAAACCTATCACATATTAAAAATAAAAATAAAAATAAAAATATTTCTTAATTTTTATAAAGATATTATATTATATTACATGTATGCAGACTTTCAATCGTATTTGGAATTTCACAAATTATACCTTATAGGGTTTGACAGTGAAAACGTGTCATCCTTGACAACATAGTCAATTTAACTATGGAGAAAACATTTTTTTTTAAATCGTAATTAAGATTAATTTTTTAATTTTTTATATATTAGCAATTGTTTTTAAATATATAAAGGTATACGGAAGGAATAAAAGATTTGGAAAGATGATCTTGTCATGAATAAAGCTCATTGATAAATGGATGTGCACAAGGTATATCAAATTTTCCAATAAGATTTTCACGAGCTTGCTAGCAGAAGAGCTTGATTAAGATCTTGTGTCCATAGAAAATATTCTCATCTTATCTTGAGTAATTGAAGTCAATTTAGTGAAAGGAGGAGCAGAAAAATGTTCACGGTGTGAGGCTGTAATATTTTCTCTGGCTGGACAATGGAAGAGTTAGGTAAGATCAAGAACTTGTGTCCAGAGCAAAGCTTCTAGTTCCACTTTTTGTAATTCAGGTTGGTTAAGCGAAAGAAGGAGTAGACAAAGGTTATCGAGTTGTCGCTAGTGAAAGTATTTTAAAGTTTTTCCAGTGGGTTTTTCCGGTCTAATTTCTCTAAAATCTGGAAAAGAATTTATTGAAATCACAAGCTTGATGGTTAACCCATGCACAATCGAAGTGCCCTAGGGATTTTTTAGGATGTTGAATCCATATACACAGTAAAAAAAACTAGCTTAAATAACACAGATCAAGATTTCACCTCAAATTTTTCTGCCTGAGTCCGACACCGAAAAGTGGAAAAAGTCGCAATAAAGAAAACTCTTAAATATTATAGTCACAAGGCCCTAAGATTTGATTAAGCACGCTTGACATAGGAAGTGTTTGTGAAGAAAAGAATTGATGTGAGAAGTAAATCTCGTAGTCATGTTTTTTGTAATCCAAATCTGGTAAACGAAGGTTCGAGTTGCAAGGCTACAAGATTTCTAAAAACTCAATAGTAAAAGATATTTTCAAAAATAATTTGGATCCAAAGCATAGCTCCTCATCTTAAGTTGTGTATTTCAAGTCGGTTAAGGAACGTGAGTAGTAGAGAAGCTTCGAGTTGCAGGATTTCAACTGCTCAGAGTGCCATTTTGAGAACCCCGACGTCAACGCCGATCTTGGCTTTTGGGCATTTGAAGCCCCGCAGAACCAGGGGACTCCCGCCAAAAAAGGGATGGTGATCCTCGTCTGGGGATTGCTTACTGAAACCTAACATTCACCATACCTTACCTCAATGAGAATAGTTTCACAATTGTTAGTCTACTCATGATTTTGACGCCGTATTTTCAAATATAGGTGACATAGCATTTGTTAAGGACTTATAAGTTGTTATAGAGTGTGCATTTGGTATTCTCATTGATAAAACCTCCAAAAATGGTGTTGATTATATTCAAACAATCATTTATCCCCTCTCTATGCAAATGTATCCATACTTCTTGTTGAAGTATGATAGTCTAGCACCTCTACAAATACATGCATCACATATGTACAGTTCATTATTTTTGTGATGGCTACTCTAACTATTGAAATATACAATATTTTTCGTGCATATATTTCCCCATATGATGAATAGCTTTATCATTGCAAGGGCATGAGCATGGAAGAATAATTACTAGGACCTCCCCCTACAAATTATGGATATTAATATATTTCATATTTCTTATCTAAGGAGAACCCTTAGAACATGTTTTCTTTAATGATGAGAACATCTATAATTGACACTAGCCACCTTTCAAGACCATAAGGATACAATTTTGTAATAATGGAGTGAGATTATCCAACCAACATCATGAACTCACATTACAAAAAGATTGAAACCTCGATGAGTATCTCACAAATTTTGATCCCATGTGAAGAAGATAATTTAAAAAGAGCAGTGTTGATATCCCTAAAACAAATGTCATGAAGCTTTACAACTGCTTGCATGGAAATACAATGGTTTTTTTCATACTAACAAGAGTTGTTGGAAATTGGCGAATCTTTTTTTTAAGAAAAATCATGGAAAATGAGCCCACCAGACGAATATTAACCCCTAAAATTTTCCATAGTAGATTCTGGTTGGACGCAGTGATGGGGTGACGTTGTCCATGGATTATTTCGACGTTGTGCAGAATGTGGGTGGGAAAAGTATCAACGCACGCAGAGAATCGAACGTCTGATGACCATAGGAGCCACATAGTAAAAGTGGATTGGATTGAGAAGGACAAACATCTAAAGATGTGATTTGCGAGATCTATCCAAGCCAAGCCAGTGGAAGAACACCTTCAATGTAATTATTTTCAATTAATGTTACATTGAAGTTTGGCATAACTGATGTGCTCATATCAAATTCCTATTTAAAACTTAAGTTATTTTTAATAACTAAAAATACATTTTAATTAACTTATATATTATTTAATTTTATTATAAATATTATTTAAAATAATTCTTGTAATTTTTTTTTTAATTACTAAATAAAAATTCAAAAAAATTAATAAAAATTAAGTATACAGTTTAAGTGGGCCTAATGGTTAAGAGAACATGTTTCTTCCTAATAGGTCACAAGTTCAAAAACTAGAGGGAATAGAGTATGTATATCTGCGTAAACTTACTAGTCAAATCGTTGCGTGGAAGTGGATCCCTTATTCCATAAACAAGGAAATCTTATACACCAATTTGGTCTCTAACCTAATTGTGACCTTAAAATTAGATATTAATAATACCATATTATATTACTTGCCTCATTTATTTACAGCTTTAAAGTATATCAAGGCTCTCATAAAATATATCGCATAAAGATTAGCGAAACATCCAATTCCAAATAGGGTGACCAAATTAACCTCATTGACATCTAGAATTTTTCTTCACCCGGATTAATATCGAGTATGTTCTAGCATTTTATATATTATAATCAATCAATTTATATCAAAGTTTGACGTCTAACATGGAATTCTTATTAGTCCCTGCCTGTAACGCCCTGCGGTCGTGAACGGGCGCGCGCTCCTCCGATTCACGAAATTGACTAAGTGTTGGTGCAAGCGCTCCATGGAAAGCCAAGAGCATAAGTGATAATGCGCACGTAATAATGGAGGATGCTCGCCTACTTATAAGGCAGCTCGCCTTATGTCTTAAAAGTCAACCAAGTGCAAGTCATACGTTGGGCAAGCCAACGGTTGATGGAGCGAATGGTGGCGAATAGTTAAACATTTGTAGCGTCGGCCAGGAGACAACGCACAAGGAGTGTGCATATAAACATGGGTGACCTGTGGTTCATTTGAGCATCGAACAACCGATCGGACATCGCTCTTCGTCGCACAAGGTAGAGCGCACTTGGAGAAGGCGCAGTTTACTGCAGCTCGGGTGGATGAGCCCGCCGAGCTAGGCGAGGGTCGTGTAGAGGATCCGGTGGCGCATACGGGTATCGCACTTGGATTGGGTTGTGGCGTGGGCGAGGGTCGTGCACGGTGCGCCCGCCCGCCCAACGCCGAGTTGGTGCGTTCTTGTGTTACTATATCTTGTTGTGTGTTGGCGGTGGGTTCGTGCACGGGCGCACCCGCCCGCCCGATGACACAAAGGGTGTATATGTTATATGTTGTAAACTTGTATTCGATGGATTTTTGGCAAGACCAGCGGTGGGTTCGTGCACGGGCGCGCCCGCCCGCCCGATGACACAAAGGGTGTATATGTTATATGTTGTAAACTTGTATTCGGTGGAGTTTTGGCAAGACCGCCGTGCGCTCTTGCACGGGCAGGCGCCCTCCCAGTTTTGTAACTTCGCGCATATAATAAAAAGATTGATTATTATTATATTGTTGAGTTGATTTTATTATCGTATATTGTTAATGGTTTCTGCACATTAATAATATGAATTCATGATGGTTATGAATTGTTAAGGCGTAGTTCGTAAAGTTTATTAACGATGGAACATCTTAATAACTTAGGCGGTGCCGCACCCGCTCAATTAAACGAAAAAAGAATTGGGGGCGTGACAGTTGGTATCAGAGCAAAGGTTGCTCGTGACGAAGGTGAAATGGTGAAGCCTGATAGAGCAGGGTTGCTCATGACAGGTGAAGCTGATAAGGTTATGGAGAAATCATGGATGAACAGTCTGGGTTTCGTAGACTTGATGGTTCATGGCAAGACCATTCAAGCTCTGGTGGACACGGGTGCCACACATAACTTTATGACGACACGGTTGGCAAAAGAGGCTGGGCTGACGATCACCCCATCGAATATGGAGGTCAAGGCAGTGAACTCTAGAGCTAAGGTGGCGGGTTTGGTACACGATGTACCTGTGCAGATAAAAGACTGGAAAGGTCAGTTGGACTTCACGGTGATGGAGATGAACGACTTTGATATGATACTCGGACAGGATTTCTTGAAGGGCAACAAGGCTATTGTTGTCCCCTTCTGTGATGAGGTGGTGCTGGTTGGACAGTCACAAACTTGGACTTTGCCCACTCATAGGCAAAGGAGGGAAGTCAAGGTGCAGCATGTTTCGGCACTAAGTTTGGAGAAGGCTATGAAGGATTCAAATATGGAGACATATGCAGTGATGTTCAAGGATGTTGAAGGTGATGGAGTGGGGACGCCTGTTCCAGCTGAGATATCTGATGTGCTTACCAAGTATGCGGATTTGATGCCTGATGAGCTTCCGAAGAAACTTCCACCAAGGCGTGTAGTGGACCACAGCATTGAGCTTGAGCCAGGAAAGCAACCCCCGGCTAAAGCACCTTATCGATTGTCAGTTGTTGGAAAGCTTGTTGGGGTTACTTGTGACCTTATGATGGAAGGTGCAAGGACCCGGGACAAGGGTGGAACTTTATGATCGTTGTGGAAGAATGAGTCATGCTTAGCCACATGAATTGGCTAAGTGCCCGGCATGACTCATGGACAGATGAGGAGGGCACACACTTGTGATATTTTGGGTGGACTTCTCATGGCCGAGACCCAGAGATAGTCTTGATGGACACTTTGGTGGAGGAGCTATGGTGAAGGGACTCATGACATGATGATGATGAGATGGTTGAGTGACTGATTTCACTAAACCGAAAGTTCAAGATCAAGGGAAGTGTTGAAACCGATACTTTGGCGCAGAATATAGTGAAGCAGATAAAGGAGGGGAAGACACGAAAGTTCTTTTTACGAGATGGGTTTTTGTTCTTTGGAAACCGACTCTATGTTCCAAAGTCATCCGGACTCAGGAGACACCTTTCGAAGGAGTGCCATGATTCTCCGTGGGCTGGCCACCCAGGGCAGCGTCGTTCTTTGGCATCGTTGGAGAGAGGATTCTTTTGGGAGAAGATGAGAGAGGATGTGGAGGAGTATGTACATACGTGCATCATTTGTCAGCAGGACAAATCGGATACTCAGAGACAAGGAGGACTGTTGCAGCCTTTACCGATTCCAGAGAGGCCACGGATGAGTGTCTCGATGGACTTCATCACTCAGTTACCACAGGTTCATTGGTATAATGGGATTATGGTCGTGGTTGATCGTTTTTCCAAGTATGCTCTCTTTGTTCCTACAAAGATACCTTGTGGAGCCGAGCGGACTGCGGAGTTGTTCTTTAAGAACATAGTGAAGTATTGGGGTATGTCGTTGAGTATTGTGTCAGATAGAGATCCGCGTTTTACAGGGAGATTTTGGACCACATTGTTCAAGTTGGTCGAGACAGAGTTGTTAATGAGTTCGAGTTACCATCCACAGACAGATGGGCAAACCGAGAGGATCAACGCATTGCTAGAGGACTACTTGCGACATTATGTGACGGCTGATCAGAAGAATTGGCATGAACTCTTGGATATTGCTCAGTTTAGCTACAATATTCAAAAGAGTTCTGCGACGGGGTATAGTCCATTTGAGTTGGTGAATGGACAGATGCCGGTTGCACCGTATACCGTAGTGACGGGAGGCTTCTTGAGAAGTCCTCATGCGAAGAGATTCATGAAGGCTTGGGAGGAGACCTTGGAGTTAGCACGGTTACGCTCGCACGATGATGCAAGGAGGATGAAAAAGTATGCTGATCATGGAAGACGGGAGGCACACTTCAGTGTGGGAGATATGGTGTTTCTCAGGATTACCGGGGAGCAGTTTCAGCCAACCAAGGGGACGACGAGTAAACTGACACGGAAATATGAGGGACCATTCCGAGTGAAGAAGAGAGTGGGGGAAGTTGCTTACGAGCTGGAGCTTCCACGCCATATGAACATGAAACACCCAGTTTTTCATGTGAGTCAGTTGAAGAGATGTAGACTTGATTCAGACCATCCAGAGAGGGTTGAACCGATGAGAGGACCAGCCGGGATTGTGGACAGACCAGGACTAGAGTTGGAGAAGATTTTGAGTCTCAGAACTACGGGAGTTGGTTGCCACATGCGACAAGAATTTCTTTGCAGATGGAAGGATGCACCGGAGGAGGACAGCTGGGAGACGGAGGATTCACTTTGGAGATGGAAGAACAAGATCGTGAAGTACGACAGGAAGTTGAGAAGGAGAGCAGGAATTGTCGGGACGACAATGACTTCTGGTGGGGGAGGATGTAACGCCCTGCGGTCGTGCACGGGCGCGCGCTCCTCCGATTCACGAAATTGACTAAGTGTTGGTGTGAGCACTCCATGGAACGCCGAGAGCATAAGTGATAATGCGCGCGTAATAATGGATGACGTTCGCCTACTTATAAGGCAGCTCGCCTTATGTCTTAAAAGCCGACCAAGGGCAAGTCATACGTTGGGCAAGACGACGGTTGATGGAGCGAATGGTGGCGAATAGTTAAACATTTGTAGCGTCGGCCAGGAGACAACACACAAGGAGTGTGCATATAAACATGGGCGACCTGCGGTTCATTTGAGCATCGAACAACCGATCGGACATCGCTCCTCATTGCACAAGGTAGAGCGCACTTGGAGAAGGCACAGTTTACCACAGCTCGGGTGGATGAGCCCGCCGAGCCAGGCGAGGGTCATGTAGAGGATCCGGTGGCACATACGGGTATCGCACTTGGATTGGGTTGTGGCGTGGGTGAGGGTCGTGCACGGTGCGCTCGCCCGCCCAACGCCGAGTTGGTGCGTTCTTGTGTTACTATATCTTGTTGTGTGTTGGCGGTGGGTTCGTGCACGAGCGCGCCCGCCCGCTCGACAACACAAAGGGTGTATATGTTATATGTTGTAAACTTGTATTCGGTGGAGTTTTGGCAAGACCGCCGTGCACTCTTGCACGAGCGGGCGCCCTCCCGGTTTTGTAACTTTGCACATATAATAAAAAGATTGATTATTATTATATTGTCGAGTTGATTTTATTATTGTATATTGTTAATGGTTTCCACACATTAATAATATAAATTCATGATGGTTATTTATTGTTAAGGCATAGTTCGTAAAGTTTATTAACGATGGAACATATTAATAACTTAGGCGATGTCACACCCGCTCAATTAAACGAAAAAAGAATTGGGGGCGTGACACTGCCCCTTCGGGGTTGCAAGGACTATAGTTATCACTTTCAGCGCACATTAGCTTGACAGGGAAACCTACCATCTTTTTTCCCATTTAACCAAAAAAAAATTATATTAATAAAATGATTTTTCCCTTTAACAAATCAAATAAATAAGATTTTTCATTTTAACCAATAAAAAAATTTATTATTTTATTTGACCTCATATCGAGGCCAAAGAAAATTTAAATGGTATTCTTTATAGCAAAACTTAGATAAATAAAAGAGACGGTCATCTAAATATTCATGTGGATTATTGTTGTTTCAATATTAACATTAAAGTATAGACAATAAATGTCTAATTACATGCATCCTAACTTAAGTTTCTAGAAGATCTAAACATTATATAATATAATATTTTTGTGACACGTTTAAGACCTACGTATGATACTAACCATATTTTCCTGCCATCTACAAATTTTTGTTTGGATTAGATTATTTTTATGCTATTAAGAGTAATAATAGCAAGGTGTTTGACTTATTTTGGAGTTAGAGAAAGTTGCAACATCACGACTAGGCAAAGAGAAGATTCAGGTATGTACAACCCTCTAGCTTAGCAAGTTGAATGAACAAAGTAGAGTTGTAGATCTAGCCACAAGCAAGCAACTACTGAATGACAATACTGACCTTCAAACCCAAGAAAATAAATAAATAAAATATATAAATACTTGAAATATCTTCTTTTCTATTATTCTGTATGAAGATTTTGTGTAACCTTGTTTTCTATTATTTTGTATGAATATTGTGTGTAATATTGTTTATTATCCTATCAGGATTAGCCCTAACACTTAGCATCAGATGGAAAAGGCGAACTCTGCGGGTTTGGGGTTAAGCAAGGCTTTGTTGAACGACTGTTATTGGTGAGGTTTGGGGTTAGGCGAACTCTTGCGGGTTTGGGGTTGAGAGAGCCTTTGTTGAATGACTGTTATTTATAATTTGGGTTTGGGTTGAGTGGGCCTTTCCTCAACGAGTGTTGTTATTAATTCTATACTTTCATTTTCTTATTTAGCTCCACTTTATTCCTTGGTTTGAACAAGAATAGAGGAAAGGAACCAATGAATGGATATATATAGTACACCAAAGAAAACCAAAACCAAGCTCATGCGAATGAGACCCAAATGGGAGAAAGAGCCAAACTAGAACATAAATCAACCATTGATTAGTCATGATTTTATGCTTGATTCTCTATTTCTAACCTAATCAAGCCACTAGTTAGTATGTCGATTAAATAGACTCTAGTATTCCATCTTCCAAGCTAATACTATGGATACCTATGGCACTGCTGTTAAAAATTACAAATAATGTGAGCTTACCTTTACTCACGATAATTAGCCAGGGTAGTAGGGGACTCCAACCTTACTCACATAAAAGCTTAAAATAAAGGCTAGTAGTTGGAAGGTAAGGCTGCTTAAGCAGGTTTAAACAACTCTTTCATGGTATCGAAGGCAACTCGAACTTTTGATTTGAATGCATGAGTTGTAGCAATTTCAAGGTGCTAAGGATGTTCCTCGGTCCTAATATCCTTTGAGTAATCTGGTAATTTCTCCATGTATTAGGGTCATCCTTCCTTGTTCTTATAAGTGAAATTAGTCCAGCTAATAGTAGGGCTTTAGATTGAAGTGACCTCTGTGATTGGGGTAGGAAGGATGGTATCGCTTTGATGGATTCATCTTGCGCAATTAGTCCAACTAATAATAGGGATTTAAGTTGAGGTGAGCTTTGTGATTGGGCTAGGAAGGTTGGTATAGCTTTGCTTGATTCAACTTTCTCTTTGTGAACTAGCGAAACTCACTGCTCGATAGAGGGGCTTGCATATTTCTTATATTTCCAAACTAACCTTTTGGGAATCATGCGTAGCTTTGGGCATTGATTTGTTTTTGAGAGATATGCTACATAATAGAATCCCCATAATCCATGGAAATTCAGTAAACCAATGCATTTTTTTAACCATCATAAATGAGAGAATTCTATATATAATCAATTCATGTGTTTTTCATTGAATTGAAGCCACAAAAATATGCCAAAAATTTGACTCTTGCACTGTTGCATTGAATTGAATCAACCAAATTGACACAATTTGGATAGACTCACAAGTTCTAACTATGGATGTAATTATTATAAATTAAAAAAGTAATGCTATGTAATAATGCATCCCCATAAACTACCCCAACAAGTTGAATACTATGTGGGATGGTATGAATGGTGACTAAGATACTTAACACCTAATTCAATGGAAATATGTTCTATGTGGTGCAACCCCTCAAGGTGCACTATTAGAAAGAAAGAAGAAAAAAAAAAAAAACAATCTATTTGATCTTTGTAAATTAAAAATAACCTAGGAAGAACTGCATATTAAAGAATAAAAACACAGTATCAATAGAAATTTCAACTAAACACAACTTGGTGTCGAAAAATAACTAAAAGGTGCATTATTACTTAATCTCAACTTCAGATGAAAAATCCTACTATCAAAAAAGACCTTCAAAAAATCCATAAAAGCAAAAGATCAAATATTCTAATGAAACTAAAACCAACCATATGTAATTTGGCTAAAAGCCCCATTTCAATCACAGGCTAACCAGAATACAAGTAAACTGACAACAAGTTAAAATGCTATGGATTCTTTGGCTCTATGACAAGATAAAAAGATAAATTTTCATTTGTTCCTATTATAGATTCTTTAATGTTCAATTTCGGGAGTGATTTGAGCAAAGGATGAAAATTGGAACTGCGAAAATGCACAATTTCACTTTTGAATAGTGATGTGCATTTTCCTCTATATATTTGTGTTTAAAATGCATTTTTTCTCTCTCAATAATTTCTTAATTAATAAAAAAATTGGAAGAAACCCACAAAGAAGTTTTCTAGATTGAAGAAAATGATGGTGAGCTCAATACCCGGAGAATCATCTGAACGGTAATCTAATCCTCTCATGTATGGTTTTACGTTTTCTAATATTACATCCTTTGAAATCTATAGGCAAGGGTGCCATAGTCCACGTGTTCACTTCATAATTTGTTTAGATACAGGGAGGACAATTTAATGAGAGCCCCTCCTCGTACAAAAATCTCTACAGTGTCATTCCTTCCTTCTAAAAGAGAAGAGTTGAGACACATTAGATACATGCACTACTCGCATCCTTGCCCAACACAGTTTTTAAGTTATGTTGTTTCTTAATAAATGTTTTGATTTTTAATTTCAATTATTATTAATGTGGCCAGATATACTTTAATAGAAAATTGGAAAATTGGAGGTCGACACTATCCTTGCTCTCGGGAGATCTATATCATCCAGTGACAAAGAAAATACAATATCAGACAAGTTGAGTTCCATTGAGGATATTATGTGATGCACTAATAAACTGGTGAGTTTAAGCCGATTGCAGATTTCCCGAATATTCGGGAATTTGACGGACATGGGCACAGTCAAAAAATTGACCACGCCCATGTCCGTTGGATTCCCGAATATTCGGGGAATCTGCAATTGACTTAAGGATGGCCCTAATAAACCTTTTGATGGGACTTTAGATAAAATTGTACACAGAAATATATTCTCTATAATCTGAATGAGGAAATTACACACATATTTATACAATCAATAGTCTCAAGATAGGAATTATATCTTAGACATACAGTAGTGTGGTTGAGAGATTCTCTCAACCACACATTAAACTAGGAGAAACTAAATTCCTATTATGTAGGAACAAACTCCTCAAATGGAGAATTACAACCATAGACAAGTAGGAATTAATTATTTCTAACTCCCCCCTTAATGACTACTTGTCATGATAGTGATTCACAAAGTCTGGATGTGGTCAAACATAAAAAAAAATATGTCGACGTCCATAAAAGAGCAACCATCCACCGGAATGTATGGGTACCAACCGTTGCAACCGCTAGTCCTTGTGCATACATGATTATGTCGACCATTATCACTGCATATATGTACCTACAAATCCACCACCATCGGGGGAATTGCATGTGCAAAACTTCCCAAAAACAAAGAGAGATCAGTGCCTTTCTAAGCCAAATATTCATGTCCAAATAACAATCGCAAACAGTTGCGCTAATTGCGCCTTTCGACGCAACTGTCAGATAGAAAAGTGCACCAACCCTCTTATGCTCAGACACACCAATATCTGAGACCGTGATCTAGGTGTTACTGCAGTCCACCTGCTCTTATGAGCACAAAGCTCTCGTGTACACGTTAGCCACTCACGCAATATGCCACCACCGGGCACGTTCGATCTACCACCACCGGGAAAATCTGCCAATTTCAATATGCCACCACCGGGCAAGTCCGATCTACCACCACCGAGCAAATTTGCCAACTTCAATATGCCACCACCGGGCAAGTCCGATCTACCACCATCGGGAAAATCCTGTAGCCATTAAGGCTATGCCACCACCGGGCAAGTCTGATCTACCACCACCGGGCAAATCCAGAACTTAAATGTGCCACCTCCGGGCAAGTCCAAACTACCACCACCGGGCAAATTCGGAACTTAAATGTGCCACATTCGGGCAAATTATATAGCCACTAAGGCTCTATGGATGGTTTTTGGCTCACCACCAACCAGCCACAAAGGCAATCCATTACAAAGTGGTTTTAATATCACCACGAACTCTCAGATGCCTTTAAAAAAATTTACATTTCATTCCACATTTTGGAGTTTCTGGGGTACATACAATGACCATTACAACAACTGGACTTGTTTATAACATGCTAGGGAGTCTATTCCACAAACCACACTAATTCAAACAAACATCTACTTTGTTGTCCACCATAAACGTTGTTGCTGCTCCTTTATCCCATCATTTCATAGTTGACATCTTGGGCATCTTTGTCAAATAAATTCTTGGAACTCCATGAACCTGTCATTTGTTAGAATAGCCAATTCTAACAAAATAACTTCATATTGAGGTGGCTAATCTCAATATGTATATCAATTTAAATTCCAAAAAAAAAATACTTCTCCAAAAAAATGTTTACCCAAGTATGCACAAAAAAAACCATGCTTCTCCCTTCAACTCGAACACAAAGTTTCTCTCCTCTTTGAACAAATAATGCAGTTGTTGGTTTCTTCCCTCAACAATAGAAGCCCTTGCCTCTGCATCTCGCTCACCAACACGATGAGCATGTTTACCAGCACAACCGTTAACTCTCCTGCACCTTCAGCTGCAACTATAAATGTCATAAACACAATTCTCCAGCTAGATTTGATGCTCCCAGCCATTAATTTGATCATGAAGTTGTCTTAGCGAGTCAATGAATACATAAGAATCTTCTCATCATGGTGGCTTCCAGCAGAGATAAAGTGATGTGAGAGAACTGACCATATTCTATCCCAAACATGCGTATTCAAGCCATGTTGTAGTAACTTATCTCAACAAAAATTTTCAGACTAATTATGCACATCCACTTTCTGGTCTCCATTATGCGTATCTATTTTAACTTCTTGTCACAGGTAATGCAATGAAGTGCAATAATGATTTGAATATAGCACAATGCAGGAGCTATAAAAATCTTCACATACGTCCAATAGAGCATAAGGCAAATCTGCAACATTAAATGTCTGGATCTGAGGGTAAATTCTACTGAGAAAGTCAGTATAAGACATTGCTTTATATTGACTACATCCATTCCAATTCATTAAAATCAACAATTCAACCACAAATATAGATAAAGAGATGCGGATTTTCTATGCCGTCCCTATTCTCGAGGTCATCTGAAGCAGCCAAAATTACTGGTCAACTTGACCCTTAATGTTCAAATGCGCCTCTCTCCACTCCACGCAACAGAGCAACAAAGTCTCCACGACAGTCCATCGGTTACGATCAGTAACTTAGGTGGTCGTTCTCAGTATCCATGGGATACGTGGTGCAGAATTTCAAAGGCATTGTGTGGATGCTATTAAGGTCATTGTCATCTTGGCCATTCTGAAATCCGTCAATTTGCTCCTTGGCAGCGTTCACCACTGCTGATAAATAAGAATAAACAAGACGAATTGAATTGGGGAAAATGTTGTTTCTGCTGGAACTTTGACAGTGCCGATAATTTCCATCGATTTTTATACCCATAACACACTTATGCTTCTTTCTATCGGTCCTCAGTATTAAATATAGCGCTCAGCATCCAGTTCTTTTCAATATACAACCCAATTTGAATTGTTAATCAAATTGAAAATTCCAACAGATGGGTATCAAATCTTATAATTTCTCCAAGCTTCCTTCTCAAGCTTGTCCAACTAGCCACTACTTCCTCCCGCGATACCGGATCTGCAATACCACATATCACCATTAGATCCGCCGATTCTAGGGTCGATCTACAGCTATGAGCACTGCCACTATAGACTCAACGATTTTGCAGATATCAATGCCTTGTTCTCTTGCGAATTTATCTGCTCCATCAAAGGCCAAAAAAAAAAATGTGAGGAATCTTCTCCATAACAAGTCGAGCAAGAGAAATTTGATTCACCACTGTAGAAAGACCAGAAACTGCTCCACAATGTTTTGCGGGACCATCCATGATGGTTGCCTCCATTTCAACTGTGCCTGCCTCTGTTAAGTCTGAACCTCTACCAGCGTTTGGAGCTCAATGAATGCAGAAACAAATGGGTTTTGAACAAACGAATCCTGGAAAATTCACCCAGAACACACAATATTTGGAACAGGATCAGCACTGTCCGAATCATCCATGGGGAATTAAAATCCCGAAACTTGTGAAGATTTTCTCTGCGTGTCTGTGATCGAAAATACAGAACATAGGCCAAGCAACAGACCCCGGCCAGTACGAAGAGCAGCACTAGACCCAACGTAACTGCACCGAATGCATCGGCGACTGAACTGGTCAGGGGCATCACCCACCAGCAAAGGGGATCTCAGATTCGATGGGTAGATTCAATGTTGAAATACTACTCCCCTGGCCGCTCTCGCCTTCCCTTCAATGGAGTTGCAAGTGTTGGCCATGCAGGTCTGAAGGCATATAGGTTCTCTACAATTCTCAGCAGACAGGATTCCTGGTCTAGTCGGCCTCCATTCTTCACATCTAGTTCATAGTGCATAGCAGGTCGGTCCATAATTCACCACACTAATGAATCGCCACAACTACCGCTTCCCTAGCTAATGGACAACGGATGATGGACAAACAAATATTCACAAAACTTTTATTCTAATGGATAATTGTTGTGGATGATGGACAAACAAATATTCACAAAACTTTTATTCTCTTTGGCCTAGGAGTAGCTAAGCCCATGAGGGGCCCTCAAGCTCTGATACCAAGATAAAATTGTACGTAGCAATATATTCTCTATTATCTAAATGAGGAAATTACACACATATTTATACAATCAATAGTCTCAAGATAGGAATGCTATCTTAGACGTTCAGTAGTGTGGTTGAGAGATTCTCTCAACCACACATTAAACTAGGAGAAACTAAATTCTTATTATGTAGGAACAAACTCCTCAAATGGAGAATTACAACCATAGACAAGTATGAATTAATTATTTCTAACTACTTTCTGGAAACGTGATCCAAACTCTCCAAATTTAATGCCAACTCTAGTGGCCAATGATAGTTTTGGTTCTTGATTTGAAATTATATGCAGTATTGTTTGAAATTGAAAATATAATCCTCAATTGTGATGGTTTGGACACAACGGATGTCACGGTGTGTCATTTCTCTATTTAATTTCGGTGGACGAGCATTTTGATTGGTCATCGTAGTATTTGCCAATGATAGTTTTGGTCAAAATAGTTTTTGGCAATGATAGTTTTGGTTCTTGATTTGAAATTATATGCAGTATTGTTTGAAATTGAAAATATAATCCTCAATTGTGATGGTTTGGACACAACGGATGTCACGGTGTGTCATTTCTCAATTTAATTTCGGTGGACGAGCATTTTGATTGGTCATCGTAGTATTTTGCATTACAGTTGCAATGGAGACTATCTAACCATGAGGCTACTACATATTAAACTAATGATTTGATTCTTCTATCATCATATCCTATGCCATGTTTTTGTGAATGGAACCAGCGTGAGTGTTGCCTAGCATTACAATATTTTTTTGCAAAGAAGCTTTAATTCGAACTACACACGATTCTCATTTGTGTATTTAAGCTATAAAAGTCTTTTACAATAGCATTGACTACAATATTTAGTCTCGGTGGATATTAAATCTAATTTTATCAGTCGTGAACTTAGGATTCCAGAGAAATAATTTAACTAAATTTCTCCACATGTAGCATATAATAAACATAAACGTATAAAACATGGAAGTTTGCTGACATATTGTAATTTCACTGTAATCTAGAAAATTACTAGACACATTGAGGACCTACCACATTTCACTAGCTCATACCATCACTCATACCTCAAGACCGACAATATTGGTTGTAGGCAAGCTCATACCCTAACTCATACCTCAAGACTGACAATATTGGTTGTAGGCAAGGACTTGCTACTTCGCAACTCCCCTTGTTTAAAATTTAAGTTGTTTTTAATAACTATATCACTACAAACATGGATCATTTTTAAAACAAGAACTTATATGTGATAAAAAAAAATTGTTATATATATATATATTATTTTCTTTTCTTTTTTTATTCATTATTTGTTCATTGGATTTGGTTTTGTTTACTAGGAAAAGTGTTGTTAGTTTTTCTATTTAGGTGATGGGTAAAATGTTATTATCTTCTCCATCTATATTTAATTCTTACCTCTAAACTCATAATACATATTTCTTTTATAACTTTGACTTTAATTTTCTAAGTAATTCATCTAATTATATATATATATATAATTTTAAAATATTTAGAAATAACATAAATAGGTCAAACAATTATATATATATATATATATATATTATAACTAATTTAGTGTTTGGTTTATCTACCCAATCAAAGCTAAATTCTATTAAAATACATAAACTTTGATAATGACAAGAAGGGATATTAGCTTTTTTGCAAACACTCTCTATATTAAAACTACATTTTTGGTCATAGAGTAAGACCTAAAATTTTATTAAAAGTTTATTTTCCAAAATACAAAGAAATAATTTAATAATGAAGACATCTATTATAATTGAAAACTTAGTAATGACAAGAAAGGATGTTAACTTTCTTGTAAATATTGTTCTATGCTAAAACTACCTTTTTGGTCTGAGTATAACACCTAATTAAGCCTAAGGCTATTTATTATAATTGAAAACTTAGTAATGACTGTTAGAAAACTAATAAACTTAAACATCGATTCTGCATTCGGAAAGAACTGAAAAGAATCACTGAAACTTAGTGCCCAGGGATACGAATTACCTCCAGCCATTGGTGAAACTGTTGATGCAATTTCTTTCTGAAACACCACGCTCCAGCTGACGAATGCAAAAAGGAAAGAAGACAACTAATCTGAAGGCACTTCCAAGCTCTGCTATCTCAGCTAGATGGTGTAGAACTGAAGGGGATTGAGATAGGAGCTTGGGGACCAAACAGATGAACATATAGCTAAGCTTCCATCAAGCTTCTAAAAGTTATGTGTTAGAAAAACCACAAATCAAGGTAGAGATCAAATCAAAGTGATGGACCACTTTAGTAGCTCCCAATTATAAATTTAGTAATTGCAGTTGATTTTCTTAACTTAAGGAAACTACTGCAGTTGGTTTCCATAAGTTAAGAAAAGCTGCAATTCCATAAATCAAGGCAGCTTTTGTGCAAAATTAATGGAGCTTAACATTCTCCCACTTGGTCCATACTTCCAAACTTAATGTCTCAAAAACCATTGACAATCTTTATTAAGTAATAGATACATGAATCATGGCGATAAGTCCTCTAATGACGAGTATTATCTTCCATGTATTACTATGCATTTATTCTTATTCTAATTTATGTGGCAACAATTTCTTAATGAATAAACCTTATGTTTATTCTTGGTCCTTCTTAAATGAATTTTCTCAAATCAACTTAAGGTGCACATAAATATGAGAAAAAACATCACAATAATTAAGAATTTCATTAACATTGTCCATACAATGAAAAACTGCATAATGGAACCAAGTCCCATATTCAATACATGATCCTTGAATTTAAACGGTGGCATGCCCTTAGTCAAAGGATCATCGATCATTAACTCAGTGCTGACGTGCTCAATGACCACTTTATTTTCTTTAACACGTTCCTTTATAGCTAAATACTTAATGTCGATGTGTTTATTTCGACTCCCACTTTTTTAGCCATAAAACCAGCAGTTGAATTTTCACAATATATTCTCAATGGCTTAGATATAGAATCCATAATTCTAAGCCCAGAAATGAAATTCTTAAGCCATACACCATGTAAAGTAGCCTCAAAACAGGAGACGAACTCGGCTTCCATAGTGGAAGTGGCAATCAAGGTCTGCTTGGCAAATGTATCCTGATGTTGATTTGCGTGAATCAACACATTCAGCAAAGTCAGAATCTGAGTAGCCAGTTACTTCCAAGTTGTCCGTCCGTCTATACATAAGCATGTAGTCTTTGGTCCCTTGAAGGTACCTCATTACTTTCTTTGCAGCTCTCCAGTGGTCTAAACCTGGATCACTCTGATATCGTCCCAACATTCCCACAACAAATGCAATGTCAGGTCTTGTGCAGACTTGAGCATACATTAGGAATTGTTGATCTCTTAGGTCTAGTAGATCTTCTTAATGCTGTACCATCATCTTCCTGAGAAGTATGTGGTTCAACTTGTTGTTCAAAAGTTCTTGGAAACTCTTGAACTCCTTGATCTACTGGAATATCGTCAACAGCTTGTGGAACTTCAACAATTGGTTGTTCAACACCAGTTTGTACTTGAGGGGTGCTATGAATAATAACCAATCTTTCACTTGAAGTGGAAGGTTGAGATTCTGAATGATCTTTCTCAGAAACTATGTTTTTGGTTTGATCGCTCCCACTGATCAAGTCATTTTCAAGAAACTCTGCATTTCTTGATTCCCCAATCCTAGTGCTGTGATATGGACAATAAAATCTGTAAGTATGTATGATTTCTAATATGTCTGAACTCCTATTGGCACCTTTCTTTGACTTGTTGGTCTGCTTTCCCTTTATGCAGTCCACACAAGTCTCAAGATCAGTAAAATCTAGAGTATTAAGTATTCCTTCATTTACCAATCTTTTAATTCTATCTATGGAGATATGACCTAGTCTCCGGTGCCATAATTTAGAGGAATCTTCATTAATAACACATCTTTTAGTGCCAGTGTGAACATGCGTTGAATCATATGTGACTTTGTTTTGTAAATTAATGCAGTAAAGACCATTAGACAAAATACCATTCCCAACATAATCAGATTTATAGAATAGACTGAAAGATTTTTCTGAAAAGTTTAAGGAATATCCAAAAGGTACAAGCCTTGAAACTCAAATCAAGATTCTAGAAAAACTTGGAACATAAAAGGTCTTTTCTAACTCCAAAACAAAGCCACTACTTAAAGTTAAATAACATGTTCTTATAGCTTCCACATGCGAGCCCATCTTGTTTTCTGATAAGATGCTTTGCTCACTTACCACTGGCTTCCTTAGGTTTTGCAACCTTGCAAGAAATTCGAAATGTGGATTGTTGATCCAGAATCAATCCACCATGTGTTAATATTAACATTAACCATATCAGATTCATAACAAACAAACGAGATTACTTCCTCAAGTTCGGGAATGTCAGAACGGATTTCAGAGAAATTTGCAGGTTGTACTACTGCATCAAAATAAAGAATCACATGCTTATGTTGAGGCTTAATAAACTTTCATGTTTTACCAATGTAAAACATGCTAAAAAGAATTGAATCAAATGACATGAAAATTGCTTGTGGGCTAAATTTTCAATTCAAACAGATTCAATAAAACTTTATGAACTTTCATGTTTTACCAATGTAAAACATGCTAAAAAGAATTGAATCAAATGACATGAAAATTGCCTGTGGGCTAAATTTTCAATTCAAACAGATTCAATAAAACTTTATGAACTTTCATGTTTTACCAATGTAAAACATGCTAAAAAGAATTGAATCAAATGACATGAAAATTGCCTGTGGGCTAAATTTTCAATTCAAACAGATTCAATAAAACTTTATGATAAAACTTATTAATTCATAACTCATGTGGGTAGGTTATGAAATTTTATCCTAATTAATTACATAAATATAATAAAAATTCCTGTGGGATAAGATTTATTATATTCAGTGTAATTAATTACAATTTAATGTCTAAATAATCTTCATGTGATCTAACCAATCAAAATATATAATTTTATTTAATTAAAGATGTTGTGGCTATTCTCTAATTAATTAAAATCATATGGATCACTAGACATTATTTTGTTGCATAAACAAAACTTAACCCGGAGATTGACTGAAGCAGCGTTGTTCTACTTTGCACTTGCATAGCAAATGCAGTTCGAAGGCTAGCTGGCTTGACTTCAGGCTCCGTCCTTAAGTTCAGCGTAAATTTTACAATGAATATGTAATCAATTATAAAATTTACAGAGTGCCATTATTCGATAATGATGGGATCAGGAGACGCAGCTAACGAATTCAAGAACCATCATATAAACATATATTGAATAGCATGGCACATGCTAACACACAAATTGTGCAAGTCTTTAAGGCTGCTAACTGCACCACTAAATGTGTGAGCCAGAAGCCTTGCTATATAAAGACATATAAAAGTAAAATGAGAACAAGTAATTCAAAATGTGGAATTTAATGATTGCAATTAGATTCAAAAAGAGTAAAATATATAGCTACATTTATATTGCATTGTATACAAAAACCCACACATATACACACTAATATGGACTCTTGCCAAATAATCAATATTGCATATCACTTGTGTAAGTTTGTTTGTCCATTATCGTGTTAACCCTTATCTCATGGGCATATAGGACCCATTTCTATGGCATAAGATCTACATGACCACCACGATAATGTCATGCAAACCCACATGGATCATATCATCTAGGCCCAAAAAGATGAGTAATATTCAAAGTTGTTTATAGCATATACATCATTGTGGCACTATTTGTAGCTTGGAGACCTATCAAGAACACACCTTGTGGGCCTTTTAGCCTCTAGACGGCTCATACATGCCCAAGTGCTTATGCCATTCAAGCCAAAATTATAAATATCCATCGGATGCATGTCCATATAGACGCATGAACCAACATGGATATTTATTTTTTTCTTTATGACTAATAAAATCCCCATGGATTATATTACTGTAACAAACATTTTACATGCAGAAATTATTATGTTTGAAAGTAAACCCTTAAGCAAACGCTTTGCCAAATTTGATAGAATTATATCAAAAGATTTATATCTAGTAATTTGTGCCGAATAAAATGATCATAATTAAAATCAGGCAGTGTTAAATTTCAAGAACAGTGCGCCAGATCATTTATGATGTGCCGAATAAACATAAATAGAGAAAAAATTGTTTGAGGCTATCTCTTATTTTTTTTAATTTTTTTTAAAGATCCTTAATCTCGTGCAAAATAATCCAATACGCATTGACGTCAGGCTGTGCTAAACCTCAAAAATATTTTTTATAAACTTCAAGTCCAAGTGATGCGACGGCCCAATATGATGCTACGTATGCCATCAAAGTCCGTTAACTAAAATCACAAGAACAAGACTAACACATATTGTGCCAAGACAAATAATTTAATTTTATAAACTTAAAAAAAAACTTATAAATATAAATTCGATCCCCAAACTTTTAAAGAATGATTTATATTTTCTCATTTATTTTCCAAAAACTCTCCCTTTAATATGTCTTCAACCTTAAAACATATAAAAATAAAAATAAAGAATTTTAAATGGAAAAATGAATGTAGTTATGGTAATACACGTTTATGTCGTGGTTTGTCGATTGTATATTGAAACCAAACAGCAAATCTACAGATTTCAATGTGTTACTCATTGCAGAATACAAGGGCTGCGTTAAGTAAAAACACAATACAGACAAATGGCAATAATGAATGAAACCCTAGTAAGACGAGTGGGAAAAAGCATAACATTTACCAAGTTCTTTCCCTCGACAATAACTCGGTTTTGGGATCTAACTAATCGTTTGATCACGCCCGTCTGACTTTTATTCTTCCCTGCATTTATCATGACCTTATCCCCTCTAAGAATTTTCCAGGTCTTAATAAGCTTTTCAGCGGCCTTCCAACCCATGGATGGTGCTACTGGTTGTGATACTGGCCAGGGTTTGAAAATGCAGAACAAACTGCCGAGATTTTTAGAGAGATTTTACTAGACTGTTAAGAAGACGAGTCTCTAAGCCCATCCACACAATATTTATAAGAAAATAAAGATTTCCACAAACGAAATGCAATTCATCAACATAGTTTTCAATTCTGGTAACGAATAGAAGAAAACAATAGCACAGCCACAGGCAGGACAAATCGTTTGAATATTTATATGTGTACTGCCATGCCATCCTCAGCCAGCAGAGAGGCAAGCAATGCCGCTCCCAGTCATGTAGGGAAGGCGTTGGAACGACAATATCATTATAGCAAAGTCTTAACAGATTTTAAATCCATAGTCAATTCGAGGCTCTGGTTTGCAAAACCAATATTGTGCCAATATTTATAAGTAAATCTCACACCAAGACAGAGGTAAATAGATGCTCCGATACCAACTGTTAGAAAACTAATAAACTTAAACAGCGATTCTGCATTCGGAAAGAACTGAAAAGAATCACTGAAACTTAGTGCCCACGGATACGAATTACCTCCAACCATTGGTGAAACTGTTGATGCAATTTCTTTCTGAAACATCACGCTCCAACTGACGAATGCAAAAAGGAAAGAAGATAGGAGCTTGGGGACCAAACAGATGAACATATAGCTAAGCTTCCATCAAGCTTCTAAAAGCTATGTGTTAGAAAAACCACAAATCAAGGTAGAGATCAGATCAAAGTGATGGACCACTTTAGTAGCTCTCAATTATAAATTTAGTAATTGCAGTCGATTTTCTTAACTTAAGGAAACTAGTGCAGTTGATTTCCATAAATTAAGAAAAGCTGCAATTCCATAAATCAAAGCATCTTTTGTGCAAAATTAATGGAGCTTAACATTGACAAGAAAGGATGTTAACTTTCTTGCAAACATTGTTCTATGCTAAAACTACCTTTTTGGTCTGAGTATAACACCTAATTAAGTCTAAGGCTTTTTATGGTGAGGTTTTATCTCACAACACTTCTAAATTCGTCGTCCTCGTGCTGCCATTGGACGAAGCCCTTAAATTTGACCGTACGTACACTGGGCAAAGAGTTACTGAAGAGTTGTCACCTTCGTAGTCAGCCGGAACGCATTACGGGAAGGGTAATTGTGTTTGAGGCAAATCAACTTGTGTTTATGGTATACGGGAGCTCGTAGATCGATTTTAGTTGCATTTTGGTGCAAGTGGAATCTGTTTAAACAAAAAAGTTGTGCTCTGAACATTTTATTTTTTCCTGTTTTTTAAATGGTCCAGAACTGCGAGTTTGAGCATGTTTGTGTAATGTTGGCTCCAATTGCCATAAAGATAACTGGTGAGCTTCCGGATCTCTTAAATTTTGTTTCTTTGAAAGAGCAAAATTTGCTTCAATGTAAGAATGACGGAATTTTTCTCAGTTGCATCCAAAGGTTGTTGTTGAAGCTTTGGAGTTAAGGGGAAATTAAGGGCGAAATGAGGCCATTTAACCAAATTTATTTGGGAGAAGCAGAAGATAATTATTTTTCCAGGATTTAAGGAAGGAATTACGGAGGTTTTGGATCTTTATGGAGGAAAAGGAACGTTGTGGCTTTACTAACCGACAAAAGTTTTAATAATTTTCTTAAGTTAAATTGTGTAGAAATGGCGATCAAGAAGCCTCCTCGAGGCAAAATTGGTAAAGCTGGGTTTATTTGTCGAAATTTCGGCCAGGAATGAAGTGACGAGGTTTTGAAGTCTCTTCATCATCATTTCCGTCGCTTGCTCACGGTCATATCTCGCCATTCGTACAACTCTTAGCCACACTCACATGCTTCGACTTTTCTTTTCACGAATATGTGAAAATACTAGTGCTACATTTGATTGAGTAAAGGCTATTTTTCCAAAACATAAGGAAATAATTTAATGATTTAAAACCTAAAAACATGTATCATAATTGAAAGTCTACATATAAAATTTATTTCAAGTTAAATAGTTTTTCTTGTTATAATAAGTTCCACTCACACACATATTAATTTTAAAATTTTAATAGCAATAAATTTTTATAAAAAATTATAGACATGTTGTGTAGATATTTCTAAATACTTCTCTAAAATGAATTTTGAACCTACACAGAGATTCAAAAGGCTAAAATCCAATTAAATCATTGAGATTAGGC
The DNA here is from genome assembly GCA_031772625.1 of Pinus tabuliformis. Lineage (NCBI taxonomy): Eukaryota > Viridiplantae > Streptophyta > Pinopsida > Pinales > Pinaceae > Pinus > Pinus tabuliformis. The sequence continues at coordinate 658,648,466 of CM062810.1, read as the reverse complement.
TACAATCCAATTGAGATTATGTATATTATATAGTTGAAGTTTAAAATTCCAATAAACCCTAAAACAAGATTATCCAAAAAAATACTTAAAAAAAAACTAAAAATAAAATATTTAAACTTATATTTTTTTAATTAGCCAAGACAGTAAAACCTATAAGGTACATGTGACGACCTTTAGGTAATGAAATTTTATATTTCAAAGACATTTTCTTTAAATAATAAAAAAAAAAAACAAATGAAAGAGAGCATCATATATTTATATGAAAGTTATATATTTGAAATATGTTATTGTATAAAATTTAATGAAAGTTTAATTAAAGATAAACATATTTTTCACATTAAAAGGTATTATTGAAATAGTATTTAAATAAGAATTGAGAAGAAACTACTCATCTAATTTTTATAGTTTAATTCATGTTGCTAGACCAAGCTTAAAATCAAATTAATAATATGTATTCACAAATAGATGTGTCACAATAACATAACACATATTTAAAGATAAAAAATACACATTATGGTTGACATAATCCCATAACAAATGACACAATCTAATAGAAACACTCAGGAATCAAATAACCTTAAAATTATGTATAGGTTGCTTAATGCATACATGTGCTTTCCATTGCACACATGTTGTAGTGATTTGGTCCCCATCCATGGCCCACAATCTTTAGAAGCATTATATAGACCAAAGGAAATGACTTTTGTCCTTGTGTCATCTCCTTTATAAGGAGAACCATACTTAGTTTGTTAAACCTTAGAATTGGGACTATGTTACACTCATAAGACATATTATATTGGAAAGTGAAATCTCCTAGTATAGGCCCAATGCATAGCGCATGTTTCTTATAAATTTCATTTAGGGCTCAATTCCTTGGTTTTTGTCACCAAAGCATGTCATGGGATAACAAACCCATCCTTAGTATATCAAATCTTATAAATTGATGCCATATCTGGTTATCTAGCCAAATATTACTTCTAGAGACCTAATGTCATGTTCTAGGGACTTGTGAACGGGTCAAGAGGCTTAGAAGTTTTATATGGAGCTAAGATAGTGTTTGTTTGGATTTAAATACTATCTTAGTCTAGATACAATGTTGTGGAACACTAGAATTTGGAATTGGGATTATATGATGTTATTGGGAAAAAAAGATAGTTTTGCAGGAATTGTGATGTGGTATAGGGCCTTGCATGTGATGTACAAGCCATAAATTCATTGTTTATGGCCTAAGCCCCTTGATTTCAACTTCAAATATTATCTTGGTCTCAAAGGCAATTACTCAGTGGCCACAACGTTGGAACCAATTGTTGTATCATGCTTTTGAGCCAACAATTCCTACCAAAGTGAATTTATTTTAGTATGGGTCCCTATTCATGGACCATGTTAGAGTATATAATAAAAATCTAGTGCCTATGGCCTTGGTTCTTAACCTCACACAATTTCGTAAAAATGGCGCATAATTCCCAAGCCATTGTATTTTAAACCTTAGTCATTTCTTGGGCTGAAAAACTCACCCATGATGTGAAAAACATTTTAATTAGGTCTATATTCCACTCCTAAACAAAAGATTCTAACAAAATGACATGTCTCATGGTCTAGGGCCACAACCATGGATGATATTCCTTATAATTATCTCATTTATTTCCTAAAAAATCGAGTTATTAGCATATCTTAGATAAGGATACTCATCCTTGTTTTACCAACCTTAAAATAATGCATATATTCACACATTCCAAAGCTACTATATAAATTTTCTCTCACCTAATCCTTGAAGGTGACTCTCATCCTATTATTTCCCTGATTATTGAGATCCTTTATGGGTCCTCGTTTCTCAAAATTTCCAAAAGCTAGAGACTTGAAAGGTCCTTGAATCTCATTGAGAAACTCCTTCCTTGAATCTATGTTTCCCTTCCCTCACATATCCACAGATTGGATAATTGATTCCAAGATTGAATAGCTAACAAAGGTTGTGCTGCAATCTCTATGTTCAGCTACTCTTCTTGGTCTTCCTTCCCCCCTTCCTTATTAAAACAAGAAAGATAGGAAATAACAACTCAAAATATTAGTACCCTAAGGTGGTGGGAAAGAAATGAGATAAATGGAGTGGGGATATAGTTATATTTTCCTTTACTTTCATACTAACCTTAATTGTCTTGTTAACACAAACTTTGTACCTCAACAAGGCTATTATTTTTGTCTCTTGTTGCTAGTCTCTTGCTGAGTGGGGCAACAAATGGTTATGGTATCTATTTTTCATGGACTCTCCTCTAGTTTTGTAAGTTCTCAATTCTCTACTTTATAGCCTCTAGTCCAGTTTCTAATTTGTTTGACAAGAGAGAATAACTTTCCTAAACCAACGTAAATCTTTTATATTGTAATTAAAGACAACTTACAAAAAATGATACTATCTAAATGGCATGGCTTATCATTTCCCCGATTTGTGGCCCATATGCCTTACAAATAGCTTGTTTAACGTCCAAACCCTTGGAATCTTCCTTTCAAGCATGTTTTGGGTGAGAGAAATACCCTTGGTGAGTTAAACCACTACATTAGACTTGTAAACAAATTTTAGGATTTAGGGCCTAAGTCTCTTTTTTACATCCACAAAACGTGTATTTGACTAGGAGACTCATCCATGGTGCAATGAAATAGCTTTGAGTTGAGCTAATATGAGGCTCATGAGATAGGTATCAAGGAAATTCTTAAGAAACCATATTTAACTGAAAGTATAGAAACCCTCGTGAACCATACTATTCTTAAATTTCCAAGCATAAAATTTATAGTGATACTTTTGTAAAAATAATCAAATTTATAATGATTTTATATAGTTTCTAGAAAATTTTGGTGACCTTTAGAGTGAAATACCTTTATCCTATATAATTTGCATGAATAATTTTAGAAGGAAAAGGAAAATGGTAAATATATTTTTGGTCAAAAAAAAAAAGGATAATTAACCCATGGGAGAAATTGCTCCCCTAAGTTTTTCCATGATAAAGCTTCCTCTCAAGGCACTTATTTAGGTCCTAAGAACCTAATTTTTAGCATTGAATGTTGTTGTGATATATAAGACATATCAACGCTTCACAAAGCCTTAGAATTAAACTCATATGCCACTCACTTGACAAAATTTCTTATGGATGTGGTGTTCAAATTTGAGGGCCCATGATTCTCTTGTGAACCTTAAGCATACGATATACGATATACTTCTTCTTTCAGTTTCTGAATAAAAAAAGAAGACTTAACATCTAGCTATGGTAGTTTCCATTTATGTTTTATAGCTAAAGCAATCATCAAGCTAATTGTCTTTAAATTAGATATAGGTTCAAATGTTTATTCATAACCAATTCCCTCTTTTTGTGAGTAACCTTTTGCAACCAACCTGGCCTTATATTTGTTTATACTTCCATCAACATTAAATTTTGGTTTGAACAACCGTTTGGTTCTTATGGGTATTTTATTTTCAATCAATTATGTTAATTCACAAGTATCATTTTTCATGGACTTATATCTTCCTTCATTACATCTCTCCATTGTTTATGCTCATTACATGCTTGACTTATACCTTCCTTCATTACATCTCTCCATTGTTTATGCTCATTAACTTGCTTGAAATTCAAAGGTTCTATGACATCCATTACCTTAGCCATTATGGCATAATCTTTAAATTTGATTGGTGGTTGATTTTCATGTGATGACCTTCTTCGTGCTTCATCGCTTTCATCTCTTCTAATGCTTTGTGACGAGTCATCTCTTCCTCTTGGTGTGTTTTTGTTGTTAGAGGTTTCCATGTCATTTCATTCTTCTTGTAATTTTTGTTCCTACTTATCATTTGTTTCCTCTTTGACATCATCATAATAATGAGGAATGTGCCATGCTTTATACATATCCTCCTTATGGCCTTCATCTACATGCACATGAAATAACACATCTCTGCTTGCAAAAACTTTATGTATGTAGGGATCAAACAACTTCTATACTTTATTATCATAACAATAACCATTGAAAATAAACTTGATAATTTTTGCATCAAGTTTTATCCTGTCTTATTTCGGAACATGAGAGAATGCTTTGGTTTTAAATATTCTTAAATGCCTTACTCTTGATTTATAACCATAAATAGCTTCAAAAGGAGTTTTATGATCTAAAAATTTTGTTGGACTTATTTTCCAAGTAAATAATAGTGCTAACAGATTCAGCCTAAAAATCATTGGTAGGACTTTTACCTTTTAACATGATTTGTGCACATTCTACTAGGGTTTCGTTCTTCATTTCAGTTACTCCATTTTGTTTTGAAGTATGTGGTATTGTGTATTATTGTAAAATTCCATGGGATTTGTAGTACTTGATGAATTCACTTGAAGTGTATTCTACCCCTTGATTTGATCGGAGGATTTTGATGTATTTTCTTGTTTAATTTTCAACTAGACTTTTGACTTCTTTAAAATATTCAAATACATCACTTTTCTTTCTCATGAAGTATATCCATTTATATTTTGTAAACTCATCAATAAATATCAAGAAAAAATATGCTTCACATAATTATCTTCTTTGCATAGGACCACACACATCTTTATGAACAAGTGTTAGACTAAGGGATACATTAAGAGTGGGGGTGAATTAATGTAATGGAAAATTTAACATTTCAAAATCATTTCATCAACATTGAAGATATATTAGTGTATCAATAAATACATATTAGAGTATTTATACAACAGCTCCACACAACAACATTATTTCACAATCAAAATTTGGACAACAATTTTGATTCTGCCTTGTTGATTTCGTAACAACTCCTTGCTACTCCACCACCTTCATGCATTAAGTTTATCACACTTCTCAATATATCTAACATGGTCAGTATTCAACATGTGTACTCCACAATTCTCATGGCTTGCAAAATTCTGTTACCAAATTTGCATCATTACCTATAATTTTGTTTTCTTTTTTCCTTTTTTTTACCACATTTTAGCTCCTTCAAAGATGCGACACACCACTTCATCATTTAGTTGTTGGCCAAATTCACAACATAGGGCTAAATCTAAAACAAACAATGCACTACTAGCCACTCTTTGCACAACATACCACAGAGACAAATTTGTGATGGAGACACACACAATTCACTACACTTCACCTCTATGTGGCCAAGCAAACAAAGGCCCACAATTTAGTTCGAGGAGATACTTGTAAAAGACTCACTTCCATTCTCACATAAATCATATATGAATTATCTACCCATGATACTCCTTTCACCTTGTACTCCTTTCACCTTAATAATCAAGATCATTATGCTTTGGAATATTTCTTAGAACCTCTCCTGAACCCCAATATCACATTGCTTTAATATGATATTCCTATTGTGATTTAATGTGTTGATCTCCTTTGATGGCACGTAAAGTAATACCCAATCAAGTTCTCATTCATATATATATATATATATATATATATATATATATATATATATATATATATATATATACCACTTCTTATGCAAGCTTCTGCCATTAACATGATACAACAAGCTTACGGTTTCATTTTAATCCAAGATTTGTCCCACACAAATTGTGCAACCACTCACTACACCAAACATGACCTACAACAACCACACCAAACATTACCTGCAACCGCATCAAACATGGGTCTTTCACAAGCTCAGCTCCAACCACACTCAGCACATCAATAACGCCCTCAATTTTGGCACCCTCGACTCTTATACCAACTCAGAAAATACGGAAGACAAATTATTGGAAGAAAAGTTGGAGTTCACTAGTGAGGCAATCACTCATTCTTGCATTCACTAAGCTAGCAATCACATACAAATATAGTATTACAATCTAGTTGAGCAATTTTCTAGAGTATAGGATCTTAAAACTAATAAGGACTAATTAGGAAATCAATCCAAAAAGAAACATAAGAAGTTTTAATAATAGGAGAATCTTCTAAATTTCTCCATTTTTCTAACACTCTTTGCCATGGAGATTATTTACCAATGATTCACCAATACCACAATCTATGTAAAAATCATATGGAGGGAATTTAATAGGACCACTTTTATTTTATATAGAGGAATCATATGAAGAAAAAAACACAATAAGTTTTAATAATAGCATAATCTTCTAAATTTATCCATTATTCTAACACTCTTTGCCATGGAGATTATTTATCAATGATTCACCAATACCACAATCTATATAATCGGAACACTTTTATTCTATATAGAGGAATCATATGAAGAAAATCCAATCAGATCGTCTAATTATAACATATATTGGAATCATATAGAAAGAATTCAATAACATATATTGGAATCATATAGAAAGAATTCAATAATCTTTCATCTCTTGAACACCATTTCTCAAATACAATAAAACTGTGCTAAAATGAAAATGTTCTTTCCTACAAAATTATTTATCAAATTGTTTAAATAATTACAATTAAAATTTTAAATACAATCCAAATATTATTTTAAAAATATTAATGTAATATTCAATTAAAAAATAATAATTTAAAATCCTAATTTTATATATATATAGAGGAGTTGTCTATAATGTGACTTTTTGGAGATTCCGGTGACGGAATCCGGCGGAAGAAATTGAGGTTAAATCCTGATTTGTCGCAGTTAAAATGGTTTTTTAACTGCATATTTGGATTCAGCACCCTCGAAAACCCCTGCGACGCTTTCATTGTGCAGAAATTAGTTATCAAACTTGCGATTCCAATAAATTCCTGCGAGATTTCAACCAAAAAAACCGGCCGGAAAAACTTTCAAAAAGTCGCGTTATAGGCTATTTTTATATATATAACCATGGAAATTATATGTATAATAATCAATGCACTTTCCATTTAAAAAAGAAACTCAAGAGATTGTGATACACAGTCGAAATGAAAATAAAATTAACTCAAATAAAAAAGTAAATCTGAAATGATTTTGATGCGCACTAAAATAAAAGATAATTTTAAACAAAATGTGTGGACGTGGGCTGCCCACAGGTTGTACGTAAAGAAACACTAGGGTAGCCCACGGGTTGTACGTAAAATTCGCAGCCAAAAAAATTCAAAATCAAGAGATTCGATATTTTGGTTTGTACATTAGCCCATCCACATAAAGGCACTAGACTAAAATAAAAGATGTTTTGAAATTTGGTTTGTACACTAGGCTGTCCGCATAAAGTACTCACATAAAAGTATGATTTAGATGAAATAGTAAATTTTAATTCAAGTGATATCAAAGGTTTATATTTATTAAAATTGAAATGAGTTTAATTGCCCTGGGGATAAAATAAAAAACTATTTAAAAATGAATGAGCCTTTTACATTTAATTAAAATCCAATAACATACAGAGTTATATTAAATGTTTATATATTTTTTCTAGCTAATAATATCAGATATTCATAGTTATATAAGAATCTTATACTAAAAATTATTAAGCAATTTAGAAGCCTTATAACGACCTTCGGTATGTGGCCAAGAGAAAAGAGAAAATGTCGAGCATTTTTCTGCCACGGACCCGCGTGCTTTCGAATCGAAATTCTTTGCCTCCCCCGCCGGGCAGAGACCCTTGGACAGATGCTTATCCAAGAGACGGTCTCACATAGACAGTGCAGAAGAAATATATTAGGGAGAGGTGGAACAGAGGTTGTCATAATATTTTACGCAAGTTAAATGAAATTTATGAACAATTTTTACATAGTAATTTGGTTTCGAGAACGAAAGAACTGTGTTGGAAGAGGAACACAGATTTTTCGTGTCCGAAGGTTAGGAATGCTATCAACATTTGATATGTTATAATAATAGGAAACGTGCCGGTAATCGTCCCTATAAATGAAATTAAATTAAAAGGATTTTTGTGCGTTGACTGTTAATAACTTAACCTCCCATGAATGTATTCCAGACTACCCAATGGTTGTGATGCCAAATCCGACAAAGTCCCGTCCCTTCACTTTTGAGGAGATGATAGCGGCCACTCAAAGCTTTAGTCGGGAGATCGGACGAGGGGGAGGGGGATTTGGATCGGTGTTCCTAGGATTATTGCCCCACGAAGAAAACATAGCAGTAAAAGTGCTCTCGAAGTTCTCCCACCAGGGAGTTCAAGAGTTCCTAAATGAGATGATTCTCATATATTTCTTTATTTATTTAATCGTATAATACGGTTTAATTTGGATTATGTAACGATGTTTAACCATACAGTTTTCGCTGCACTTATGAGTAGTATATGTATTTTTAATGCATGCATTTTATTTTACTTGATGAACAGGTTGATCTTCTTTCCAGAATTCATTATAGGAACTTGGTATCTCCACTGGGTTATTGTAACCCATCCAAAGTTATGCTTATCTACGAGTACATGTTGAGCAGTTCCCTAAGGGATCACCTTTATGGTAAATTATATTGATGACAAATATGCTTGCTTGAGTTGATAGAATACACCAAGTAACTAACACATAATGATATATATTTATTGGAAAATGCAGTGGTACATTAATGCGATATCTATGGTACATTAATGCGATACTAATTTTGCTGAGAGTTAGATCTTTTTTTCGAAACATATACAGTGATTTTATGTGAATGACATAAGGCTTTGTCCTACTAAGTTTGGCAAGAGCAATCCTCAGAATCCTCTCTGTATACTTGCCAGATGTTCTCCCTTCTTCGGCTTTAGCGCTTCATCGACGGTCGACTTCGTCTGCCCACATCCAACGGTGATTGAACGATCCTTTAACTCTGCCTATTTTCCAGTAAGGGTGTCATAGTAACTGTCATTCAGGTTTTGCTAGCTTGGTTCACTAGTAATGGCAGGTTGCGTTGCTATGTTTCAGGCGGTCTGGTGCTGAGTTTCTGCGGCTAGTGGAGGTCTTCACTACTCATATTGCTTATACCCACTACGCGGCTTGGCAGGTAGAAGTTTTGTCTACCCCTACGATTTTTATGCTTTTTATCTAGGAAGCTTGTTTATAATTTTTACGGTAGCGCTTTTGATTTATTTCTTGACTCTGTTTCAGGTGTTCTTCAAAGGTTGCGGCTACCCATCCAGCACCACATGGCATCCTATTCGGAACTCTTCCAAGGAAGACGTTCTAGACCCAACAATCTTTTGGGTATGTGAATGAGTCAATTCCTTAGCGATTCCTGAACATTGGAATAGTGATGGAAGTCTATTCGACGGTTTTCCTCCTCTGGTTTAGTTTAGATTCTGGTTGACCTACTTCTGCCGAGGTTCTATCCTCATGGGCTCAGAGTTAAATGCTATTTTACACTGTTAATTTGTTAATGTAAAAAGAAAGGCCAACCCTCATGGCGTTTTGAACATTTATGCCTATATATATATATATGGTCAAGGCTTTTTATAATTTCTCTCTCTTATAGTCAGGGAAAATTTTAAGAACCCCCCAAATTTACATATATAATAAATGGGCGAATCTCCATGGTATATAGGAAAAATGGAAGGCGATTTTATCAATAATATGATATGTATATATAATTTTTTGGTGAATCTCTCACCAGGCATGGCGAATATTTTACTCAATTATAAAATCTTATGTTTATTGAATACACAAATGAAATCATTGCATTTCTTTAAAAGATCTTTTGAAATCAAAATTACCGAAATTACATATCGAGAACCTAGTGGGTGTAGGATAAAATTCACCCGTGCCATTCACAGAAAGCATGAGAAAAAACCTAATACTATATATAAAACCAAGAAAAATTCAAATTCATCACTTCTAGGGACCTCGTAACCACCCTGCCAATACACAAGTATGTTTCTGTTTGCAATTATAAAAATTACCCAAATTGCAATCTATTTACTCCACTTATAGGGACCTCGTAACCACCCTGCCAATACACAAGTATGTTCCCGTTTGCAATTAGAAAAATTACCCAAATTACAATCTGTTTACTCCAGCATATATTGGAAAGTTATAGAAGGATGACTAGTGCAATCAATCCATTCCTTTTAGCCCTAGATTTGTTTTAGTTTAAAACAGAAGTATACAAATATACTTGTCCAATGTCTATGCTTTAACCATTCACCTTAAGATGTTTTTACAATATAATTTCCTAAGTCTATTTAATATCTTCATTATCATAAAAACCAACCTATATCCATCTTAACTCCACATCTACCACTCTTAGGGGGATGAAATCTATTTATCCCTCTGAGCACTTGGTATACCCAGAATTAAGATGGATCTAAGATAGAATTTCCCCTTTAAATAGACTATGCTCACATGAATACCATGGGTCAATACCATGGGTTATCATAAACCTGGAGCTTAAAAATTACTATTAGTAATTTATAAAAATTAATAAAATTAATAGTTGATTTTTATTTTATTTTTTATTTTAACCAAGCTAAAATGTTTAACATACATTAAATTACAACATCCATTTTTACTCTTAATCGGATCAAATATTTTTTCACTCTATGCTAGTTTGCATATCACGATATTTGATACCTCTTGGGGGTTAGTAGATCCAGAGTAAAGATGGATCTATGCTGGTTTAATTCCCCCATTTAAATAGGCTACATTCCAAGTGAATACCATGGGTCAATACCATGTGCCATTTTTATTTTTATTAATACTAATATTAGGGTTAATAATGTTTTTTTGCATGGTATTAATAACAATCTAGTCCATGGTATTTGTCCCATAGTATAAATATAAGGTGACTTATGGAGTAAATATAAAAAAATGTTTTATTTGTTTACCATACCTCTCGTTTATTTATATTTTTATTAATTTACCATACCATTCATAAATACAAGGTGACTTATGGAGTAAATATAAAAAAATGTTTTATTTGTTTACCATACCTCTCGCTTATTTATATTTTTATTAATTTACCATACCTCTTTTACAAATATGGTATTTGGCCCATAGGATTCACTTAAATAAAACCTCTTTCTTGAGCCTTCATAAATAGAATGAGGGTTATGGACTAAATATAAAAAGAGGTTTTATTTATTTACCATGCGTCTAGTTTATTTATATTTTTATTTATTTACCATACCTTTTGAGTAAGTATAAAAAGACGTTTTATTTATTTACCATACCTCCACTTTACTTATATTTTTATTTGTTTACACCCTTGCATGTATATAAGGTGACTTATGGAGTAAATATAAAAAATGCATTATTTATTTACCATACCTCTCATTTATTTATATTTTTATTAATTTACCATACCTCTTTTATAAATATGGTATTTGGGCCTTTGGCCCATAGGATTCACTTAAATAAAACCTATTCTTGAAAATGGGCGAATGGAAGGTTGTAACTCCTAATTTCAAGGGCTAAATTTACCTTTTTTACCCTCTCCTTTAATATAAGGTGGGCTATTTGAGGTGATTTGTAAAAATGTACTATGATACAAAATATTTTCCCACTAAAAATTTAAAACCCCTTAATTTCGCCAAAGGGCGAACATTCGCCCCTAAAATCACCCCTAATTATAGTTGTGCTCGTTTTCTTTGGAAATCATTCATGGGTTTTGAGTTGGGTTCTAAAACCCTCTCTGTTCTGGTGGTTTTGTTCCATAAATGTATTGTTTAGATGCTTGCTATGGAATATAAGTAATATGCTTGTTAGCTTTATTCATGCTAGTTATAGTGTGGACTCTTTAAATAGATTTTGACTAGTCCGTGGAGACATCGTGATCACTTAGCGCCACCAGCACTGGTTAAGGGTGATATACGAGAATTTTTCGACCCAAGAATTAAATTATTAAAGCTTGGGGGATTTCTATATTTTTCCTGTATACTCTTAAAGGAGTTCTGGCAATTTATCAGTCGTATTTATTATTGTTAACATATGTAAAGTTGTTTTTGCGAATGTCTATGTCCCTAATCTTGTTGTTCAACAATTATTGTCTGTGCTTCGAAACAATTTGTTGTTAATGCATATAGTTACGTTAATTAAGTTGGGTCTCGGCACCATTTTGAGGGCCTCAAACCCTCACGCAACAGTTAAGAAAATCTATTCTTTTTAATTCAACTATTATCATTGAGATAATAATTTAAGTTCTGGAGTTTTTAAAATACTTCTTTCAAGATTTCGTAGTGTTAATTTTGGGTACCAACGAATAATATCTATTCTATAATCCCAATGTTTTTCTTATTTTTTCATAACAATGTTTAGGCTACAGGATTTCCTTTCTTTTGTATTTCTCTGTTTCCCTAGCGAATGTTAACTAGCTTCAATTATTTCTTGATTGTGGAAACTGAATCATAATGATTCTTTTTATTTCGTAAAGATCTTTCGATTCTTTGCTTACAGTCTTATACTGCTTACTATAAATATCTATGTTGTAGTTTACTATTTTATTTTCCTACTTAGCTAGGATATACTGAATTTATCATTACAGTCTTCAGGGTTTGTCTTATTATTTGTCAGATACATAGTTAATGAATCGCTAGATCACTAATTTCTACTTTTGTTATCATTCTTTACTAATTCTAGACCAAAAATAATCTGGGTAATTAAACTACTTACCTGTATCTAGTCTTTAAGACTATCATCTTGTTACAGTCACAACTATGCTTTCTTGTTTTAACCTCCCAACCATGAGACTTGCCTTCAGGTCCAAGCCTGCCCCTGAGCTTCCTCTCTCAGCACAAATGCTTTCTTGCAACTAAATCTGTCACAACATCTACAACTATCTGGTCTTCACCAGACTTAGCTCTTTATCCATCTTATCTCTCAGCACGGTCCACTTCCCTTTTCTTCCTCTCAGTTCTCTCAGGTACTTTTATCTCCCCTCTTGATCACTTCTTGGGAATTCATAGACATGAAAGTGGATAGGGTTAGGTAACTACATTTCCCTCACTTCTTGATATGAAAAGAGTTACAATATTTGTTAACATTCAACATTTGTTTTCCATTCATAATTAACAAAATTCAAATACTTAATTCAAATGTTTATAATAATAATAAAAATCTAGTCTTTTTTTTTTTACTGCGGTAAATAAAATAATTACAGTTTCCCTGGGGACATCACATCTCCTCCCCTTGAAATCAAACATTGTCCCAATGTTTTCCTATTGCAAATAGACCTGGAAAGGCTTTCCTCATAAACTATTCATCTTCCCAGGGGGCCTCTTCCGGCCCAAAGTGCTGCCATTTCACTTTAACCTGGGATATAGCTCATTTTCGCAACATTACTTCTCTCTGATCGAGTATAACCAATGGTTCAACCAGGAACTCGCCTTCCGGTTCAACCTACAGACAACAAAAATAAAATTGTTAGTTCCTTTTTAACTTTTAATACTTTAATTTGGCAGATTTTTTTAAAATTAATTCCCTGTATATCATGCCAATTAATTAGGAGTGTAAACATATTTTTTCAACACTGAAATATGAAAAATGTTATGCACACGAATGTGGCTAGGTAAGGCGAGCTGATAAGCCACTGGTCCAACTCTTGCTAACACCTGAAAAGGGCCACAAAATCGAAGTGCCAACTTGGCACAACCATTCCATTGTAAAGTACTTTTCTTTGGTCGTACTCTTACATAAACTATTTCTCTTGTTAGGGTTCAAAAGAAATAAATATAACAATCAAGAAATACACATTCAAACCATGTACACCATGATTATCTGGAAAACCCCAATTGGGGAAAAACCAACCAACAATAGATCTATTATTGTCCTTGGCTAAAACACGACCACGCCGACCAACAACCAGAGCTTTCACCGTTCAACCATGGCTCCCTACAATGGAGAATACATAAGCCTTTTAAGGGCTTCAACTACATGCAATACCATGGGCTCAATACCATGAGTCACCAATACTAGGTGCCCAAAACCACAACTGTTAACCATAACTATTGACATAACCTCAACTCCACCATAGGGTCAATTTTATCTAGAAGATAAGCCACTGGTCCAACTCTTGCTGACACCTGAAAAGGGCCACAAAATCAAGGTGCCAACTTGGCACAACCATTCCATTGTAAAGTACTTTTCTTTGGTCATACTCTTACATAAACTGATCCCCTATTTGAAATTCCTGGAAATCCCTTTTTTGATCAGCAAATTTCTTTTGCCGATCTTCAGCGGCCTTTAAATTGGAACAAACCCTTTTGACCATCTCCTCCATCTCCTTTAGCATTTATGGGTCCAACATTAGTTTATTTTCTGGTCCTCCCTAGCTTGAAGGGGTTTGGCACTTGTGTCCGTACAACACTTCAAATGGGCTCATTTGCAATGCCATATCATAACCATTGTTATAAGCAAATTCTACCAAGTGCAGCTAATCTTCCTATTTGGAGGGTTGTTGCATCAAATAAGTCCGCAACATGTCTTCTACCACCTAAGTCACCCGTTAGGTTTGTCCATCCGTTTGAGGGTGGTATGCTGTACTGAAATTCAACTGTGTGCCTAATCCTTCAAATAAGGCTTTCCAGAAAGCTGATGTAAACTTCACATCGCGATCAGAGATTATAAACTTTGGTAATCCATGCAATCGGAAAATATTTTGCATGAATATATTGGCAATTTGAACAACCTTGTAAGTTGATTGCACAGGTATGAAATGAGCATATTTTCTCAACTTGTCCACTACTACCATTATCGAGTCGTTTTGCTTTTTGGATCTGGGTAGTCCTGTGATGAAGTCGATGGAAATGGTCTCCCACTTCCATTCTAGAATGGGTAGGGGTTGTAATAACCCGATAAGCGGAATACTTATGCTCGTACTCCTTGAGTTTCCTAGATTCATATGCAATCACCCTGCCTTCTTGCATTAAAATGCCACCCACCCCTTCCTTGCTAGCATCTGTGCAGACTACGTAATCTTTATTCGGGTCTACAATGCTCAAGATATGTGTGGTGGTTAATAAATGTTTTAGATGGTCGAAGCTTTTCTGGCATTCTATTGTCCACTTGAAGGCTTTCCCTTTCTTCTGCAAGGAGGTTATGGGGTATGCTACTCTAGAAAACCCCTCGATAAATTTCCTGTGATACCCGACTAGACCCATGAATGATCTTATATCTACCACATCCTTAGGCACAGGCTATTCTATTATAGTCTTTATCATTTCTGGCTCCACAGCGATTCCATCCTTAGTAATGATGTGACACAAGTACTCAATTTGCTCCTTAAAGAAATCACACTTGTTGTATTTAGGATACAACTGATGTTATCTAAGAGTCTACAGAAATATTCTTAGATGGTCTTTATGCTCATCTATGCTACTGTAATAAATCAGTATATCATCAATAAAAATTAATACAAATTTATCCAAGTATTGATGGATATACCATTCATGAGAAACATGAAGGTGGTAGGGGCATTGGTCATTGTTGGGCGTGAGATCCCCCAAGGGCAGTTTTTGGGCTAAAATCTCATATTTTGATCCAATTTTGTAATCCAAATCTAAAGACTCTGCATTTTGTGGTCGCAGAGCACGTAGATTTTAAAGAGTCATAAGGTTGTTCGCCCTTATTTTGGAAATGTAATGTCAGTTGTAGAAGATCTACCCATGGTCCACAGACCATGGGGTTGTATAAATAGAGCTAAGCTCTAAGTAGTTAGAGGCAATAATTGAATAATGGGATCAAGCAAGATATGATGTATGAGAGATAGCTCTGAAGTAGAAGTATAAGTTTGGGTCGTAGCATAGGTAGAGGCTCTGGAGTTGAGTGCGCAGAGATCTAGAAGTCTACATCTGAGTGCACGGACCCCTGCAGCTGAGTGCGCAAAGCGGGTTGAGTCTGTAATTGTTCAGAATTATCAATAAAGTGAAGTATTCTACAATTTCTGCTTCTTTATTTCCTGTTTATGCATCTGTTATATTGGGTATAAATTTCATTTATAATGCTTATATGATGGGTGAATGTATGTCATTGTGTTGGATAAGTGACCGCAAGTAGGAACATCTGTTTATGCGAAACTAACTAAGATCTGATAATAAAGACACTTAGCCTAGTTAGGAAGATATCGCAGTTCGTTGCCCTAGTAGCATGAAACGACTTCAGCCCCTAGTTAGGGCTGTGCGAAAGACGATTGTAACCTTTCGCGAAGGTATTGAAGGGTGGAACAGAGGGTTAATCAATTTGCGTGACGGCAGGTATAGCTGGAATAAAACGACATCACATCCATCTCAAGGGTGCGAAAACTTGGTTCTAGCATCTCCACATACTACTTCGGGTGAGACTTCAGTCTGCGCTCCGCGGGTTGATGCCGAAAGGGCCAGTAGTGTAGGGATTTGTTTCGCTAACTAACGCTGAACCTAAGTCAGGCCCCCACAAGCCAACAAATGGTTCCGCTGTCGAGACCAGAATCTGCATAAGAGATGTGTGATGTCATATCACTGGAATCCAAATCAGAAAGAAATAGAAGTTTGGTTGGACAAAAGCATTCACGAATTCGCGGAACAGGAAAACGAAAACCCGCGACTGTCAAAAGAATAGTGGTTGGACTGATACCTATCTACAGAGATCCACGAAATATTTTTCGCCTCCTTTCCTACTGAGTTATATGAGTGGATCGTGAAGCTAGCAGATAGCCAAGGAAGGTGGAAACTTGACGGTCCTATTGTGTGAACTCCAGAGCTAGTGCGAAGGTTGGAAGCATCGGAGGATAAGATCGTGCACGCTGTCAATCATTGGCTCGATTGCATCATAGGAGGATTTGTTACTGAATTCGTAGTTGACACCTCAGTCATCTATAGCAAGGTAGAGCGACGCTTTTTCAAAGGACCATGAGGTAAGTACGTTAAATATCTGAATACTTGGATTAAAATGATGTTGTGCGAAAAAATGGTTATGCAGCTACCTTGATGTTTGGGACTACGCGAAGCGGGAAAAGTTACAAAAACGAAGAAAATAAGGGTCTGGAGTATAGCCCCTTGATTTCACCTCTGTGGAGGGATGAAGAAGGAATAACGAAGGTCTCTCCACGAAGTACTATTCAATTGATAAAACAAGGATTCCCTCGAATACCACCTCCGTCTTCTCCACCATCACCTCCAAATTCACCCGTACCACCTCGACCTCCACCGCGATTCAGTATGGCAAACACAGTAAAGTTGCCTTTGTTCAAAGGTTTGGGAAATGAGGATCCAGACCAATTCTGGTTTATTGTGAGGGCTGTATGGGAAGCTCATGGTGTTACAGATGATCATATAAAGAAGGCGACGCTGGTTAGTGCTTTGCAAGATCGCACGCTAACCTGGTACATTAAGTACTCTAACGATAACTCAAATGCTAGAGTAGCAGACATCCAAGCATCACTAAATAGGGAATTTAGCAAGCCTAAGTCCGAGTCACAGTTGATTGTGGGATTCAAAGTGATCACGATGCAACCAAGCGAGACACTGTGGGAATTGGATCAAAGATTGAAGTGTCAAATCCGCAAAGCCAATATGAATTTTACAGATGGACAACATCGCGAGTGGTTTGTGGCTTTGCTACTACCCCACTTAAGGAGCGCGTTGTCACAACAAAAGCTAACAACTCAAGCAAAGGCCTTGGAGATTTCCATGAGACTACATGATACTCCCATGCAAGATCCTAATCTAGGAGTTCAGTAGATCCATGCGCAATTGCAGAATCTGTGCCTTGAGATGCAAAGTCTGAAGCATGATAGGACGGTTCGACCAGAGGTGCGCAAGGAGGTATGGTTTTTGAAATGCAAAAGTCAGGGTCATGACAAAAACCACTACTCAGTCTTTACAAATTACCTTACAATAGGAGGACCGATGCCTTTAAGGCTAGAAGCTAAAGCAGGACCTAGCGTAGTGCCTACTTTATGTTGCACTATCTGTCAAGTAGACGGAAAACATGCCACGGATAACTGTCACTTGCAGCTACAGAAGTATGTGCAAACGCCGAAGCAGTTGTTCTGCAACTTTTGCAGATCGGTAAAACATGATGAGCATACTTGTAGGAGCTATTAATTGATGATGGATAGAACTCCCACCTTCAGAGTTCAGGCCAAAACGCGGCCCCTTGAAAAAAATGTAGGGATGGTGTGGACAGGATTTCTGGGGCACGAACGAGGCCAAGGTGGAGGAGGACCTGGTAGAGGTCGTGGATAGTTATTTTCTACAATTACGGAGGGCTAGGACACTATGCCCATGATTGCAGTAATCCAACGCGCCTGTCGTGCAAGTATTGCACGTTGTTTGATCATGAAACATAAGATTGTCATACGATGATAGCTAGGATACGTGACAAAGAGGCGCTACTGCCTCCCTTGACTCAAAACCTACAGATGATGAGGTCTGAGCTGCGTGAGGAATACTTGAACGTAAATATAGTGCTCCGGAGTGGAATTGCGATGGGAGATGACAAGGGGAAACAACCAAAAGATAGTACATGGGTTCACAAAGCCCCAGTGAAAGAGGCCGAGTTTGATTTGGATCGTGCTCGTGAACCATTCATGGAAGCTAAGAAGAGCTTCGCTGAGGCCTCCACTTCAGGAAGCAAGGATAAGCCTAAGCCGGAGATGGACCCTTCTATGCTTACAACTTTCCTGGAAACCTGTATGAAGTTACTGCACGATAATAAGGCTGTGAAAGGGTTACAGGAACTTATCAATAGATGTGATGGGACCGTGCTAGGTGAACCGTGCGTAGTCCGCAAGATCAAAAAGCATAAGACAAGGACGGGGCGTGAAATGAGACTCACCGTGCAGATTAGAGAATACGAAATGGCTCAAGTCATTCTGGATTTGGGATCAGATGCGGACGTTCTACCCAACAAAACATGGGAGTGAATGGGGAGACCTGCTCTACAATGGTCTCCAATTCAGCTAAGGATGGCAAATCAACATAAAATCATACCCATGGGGCAGTTGTAGGGAGTGACTATGGATATTGAGGGAGCAAGCACGCTGGCAGATTTTGAAGTAATAGATATTGTTGATGACAACAATCTGTACCCTATGCTCTTGGGAATTGACTGGGCTACTGATATGAACGGGGTAATCAATCTGAAGAAGCGAAAGACGATCTTTGAGAGGAAGTCATTGCGCGTAATAATACCCGTGGATCCTGCTGAAGAATCGCACTACATAGAACAAGTCCGTGAATATGAGAGTGATGATGATCTGGACCACATCTATAAGATAACAGTGCAAGACCAAGACTGGGTGAATCCCACCGCGGATGGACGGATCACATGGGATTGCAAGAGTTCCTGCACTTCGGACTGTGACGAAGAAATAGAACATTGGCAGAATCGGTTACATGAGGTAACTACGTTGAATCGCAACATGATGACCTGGTCGATGCATTGTGTATCGTCAGAGGTAAGAAATTTTCCTATTTATGATGGTCTAAATGAGGTAGATATCTTTTTGGATGCATTTGAAAGGGAGGTTCCAGAAAAGAAATGCTTCCAAGCCTTGGACTGGCACTGCGCGCTACGCCCTCAAGATGGTGGGGTATGCACAAGGGAAGTTTCGATGATTAGCACAAATGTAGGAAAATGATGCGAACATGATTTAGGAAGCCTAAGTTGTGACTGACGGACAAGTACGATGGGCAAAATGATCCACGTGCGCATTTGGCCAAATGGATGCAGGCTTATGGAGAAAATCCACAACTTGAGTGGGTTCATCTATTATGTCATACCCTGGATGTTATCCCAAGGAATTGGTGTGTAGAAATAGAGCTTCGCTATGGGAGAGGTGAATGGGATATCCTGCGTGAAGGATTCATGATGACATTTAGTTTGAGGACAAGTTTGACGATATTGATGAAGTGTTACGAGAGGTGAAAGCAGCCATCTTTAGGATACCACATGATCCTTTAGACCTGACGCAATTTGAATGGGCTACTCAGCTGAGTCGCGCACTGGAATGTTATAATGTAAGATTTGAAGAAGAGGACGCGGATCCGCGGAAGATTAACATTCCAAAGACAGAAGGCCACCGCGAGGTTTAGGGACCACAAATTGAGAATGCCATATAATTGTGCCGGTGAAAACTATACAGGTGAACATTGGTACGGAGGCAGAACCCAAATTCGCAAAGATTGGAGACTACTGGGATGATGTGATGGTGGATAAGGTCACTGAATTACTCCGCGAATATCAAGATTTATTCCCTACCAAGTTTACAGATTTGAAAGGAATAATCAGAGATCTAGGAATGATGAAGATCATGCTAAAGCCCAACGTGAAGCTAGTTAGGCAGAGGCCTTACCACCTAAATCCGAAATACAAGGAGAAGGTCCGCTTAGAGCTAGATAAAATGCTAGTAGGCATCATTGAGCCTATAGAATAATCTGATTGGGTAAGACCTATGGTGGTGCAAGAGAAAAAGCAGAAGGATGGAATAAGGATAGGCGTGGATCTCAGAAAATTGAATGACGCTTGTGTGCATGATCCTTTCCCAACTACGTTCATGGATGAAGTGTTGGACAATGTATGTGGCTGAGAAGCATACTCCTTCACTGATGGGTTCTCTGGGTACCACCAAATCAAAATCATGCCGGAGGATAGCAGTAAGACAACCTTCGCGATTGAGTGGGGTTGTTTTCAATACATTGTAATGTCGTTTGGGCTGAAGAATGCGTTGCCTACCTTTTCACGCGTGGTTGTCGTGGCATTCAAGGAATTCATTCATAAGTTCCTGGAGGTATATTTTGATGACTGGACTATATTTGGACTGGTTAAGCACCATGTAGCGAGTTTGCATTTGATTTTGGATACCTATCGAAGATACCAGATCGCGTTCAACCTCAAGAAGTGACTGTTTTGTGTTCCTTTTCAAAACCTCTTGGGGCATGTGGTTTGTAGACAAGGGCTGATGGTAGACCCCACGAAGATCGTGGTAATTCTGAACTTGGAAGTGCCACGAAGTGTGAAACAGCTGCGCGCTAGCTTGGGACATACGGGATATTACAGAAAGTTTATCAAAGGCTATGCCCAGATCAGCGCGTTGATGGAAAAATTGTTGAAAAAGGATGTCTCATTCTGCTTGAACGATGACTACAAGAAAATCCTAGATATATTGAAAGAAAATATGGTTATCGCACCGATTCTAGTCTTCCCCGACTGGAAGAAAGAATTTCATGTACATGTTGATGCGTCATGTATAGCATTGGAGGGAGTACTAATAGAGGATGGCGAAGAAGGCTTGGACCACCCTATCATGTTCGCAAGCCGTAGATTATCCAAAGAAGAGAAGAAATATTCCACCACTGAGCACGAGGGGCTAGCTATGGTGTATGCGCTCCAAAAGTATCGACACTACTTGCTAGGAGGTCACTTTAAGATGTATATGGGTCACTTCCCGCTGAAGTACTTGGTCAATAAGCCTGTGTTGGGGGGGGGGGGGGGCGCATCTGCAGATAGCTCTTATTATTCTAAGAGTACGATTTTGAAGTTGTTGTGAAACCTGGACGATTGAATGCGGGACCAGATCACTTGTTGCACATCGAAACAAGGGAGGAACCTACTAATTTGTAGGAAGGATTACCTGACACGTAACTCTTTATTGTGCGCATTGTGGATGGATATTTTGAGGATATAATACACTTCTTAACATCTGGAACTGTGCCGGAAGGATACTTTGTTCAACAAAAGAAGGAATTAGTGGTGCGTGTGACAGATTTCTTTGTCATTACTGGGCATCTATACAAGATGGGGACTGATGAGATATTATGAAGATATGTACCTGAGTTTGAACAAAGCAGCATCCTCGAGGACGCGCATGGGGGCGTCGTGGGAGGACATTATGCAGGGAGAGCAACCGTGCAGAAGATTCTATGCGCCGAGTTGTGTTGGCCAACCCTTCATCAGGATTTAAAAGCATATTGCAAGGAGTGTGATGTATGTCAAAAAAAAGGCAAGCCATCGCGGAGGGATGAAATGCCTTTGAATCCACAAATGACGTTGCAACATTTTGAGAAGTGGGCAATCAATTTTGTAGGACCTATTCACCCCCAAGGAAAAGACAGGCGCGAGGTACATTATCACTGCGATGGAGTACTTGACTCGTTGGGCAGAAGTGCATCTGGTAAAGGATTGCATGGGGGAGACTGTTGCGAAGTTTTTATTTGAACATGTACTAACATGATTTGGATGCCCAAAGATTTTGATGAGTGATCGGGGGATGCACTTTCTAAACGAAACGATTAGCGCACTGACGGAAGAGTTTCAGGTGTATCATCAAAATAACACACCTTATCACCCACAGGCTAACAGGATAGTGGAGGTGTTCAACAAAGTTCTTGAAAACGCGCTGACCAAGGTATGTGATGCTCATCAAAGTGATTGGGACCTACACATACCTGCAGTATTATGGCCTTATTGGATGACGTGTAAGAAGTTAACAAGACAGACACCCTTTAGGCTGGTATACAGGGTTGAAGTCATAATGCTTATGGAATACATCATGCCTACTCTGCGCATAGCAGTGCTCACAGGTACGATGGATCATGGAGCCCTGGAAGAGAGGCTCGCGTAGTTGGAAGAGCTGGAAGAAGAGAGATTTTTGGCTAGATTTCACTAGCAGGTCCAAAAACAACGTGAAAAAGCGTGGCATGACCGACATATTAAGTTGTGCACCTTTAAGGTGAATGACTTGGTGCTAGTGTATGATAGTAAGTTTGATAAATTTCTAGGGAAATTCAGAATACACTGGTTGGGGCCATATGTTATTAAGGAGATTACCGATGGTGGTGCGGTCTAGTTGGTTAAGTTGAATGGAGATCCCTTCTCAGGAAGGGTGAATGGAAGTCATTTGAGCCATACACAGGTGGCCCAAGGATCTGACTAGTCAACAAAAGCACAGTCTTAGTGCTCTAGGCAGCTGAAAGGAGGTGCGAGATTATAAACTACACTACCCGGTTTCGAAAGCTGGGAGATGTCAGGATTGCACGAAGCAACGAAGTGTCACAGGGTCCACAACAATGCGAAGATAGCTGTGCTAGCATGCAGGTCGGCCGGAAAGTGACCATTAAAGTCACTATTCATGATTTGATGGTTGGTTTGAGGCTAAATGGAGCAGGCGGCAAGAATTTAAGGCAAAATTTATAGAATAGATTCTTGGAAATCTGTCGCGAATCTAGCATTAATGGACCGAATGTGGGGGGAACGATCGAATTTGAATTCAAAAGGCCCTATAAATTACAAGTGGTTGTCTAGCGAAAAACACTTGGAATTTTGAGAACTAAGTTGTTGTGTGCTCAAGTATACATGAACCGAGGCCTATTCAAGACTCTGAAAGTGAATTCATTATTTGAGCAACTACCAGAGACATTGCAAGAATTGTGGAATAATGTTATGTCAGCACCCGGAGAAGCCATGGACACAGGAGTAGTGACAGTTGAGGAAGCCGCACAGGAAATTGCGGTAGTAGAAGCCCCAGAGAGTGCTGGAATAATAGTTGAGGTCCCTAAATCACCCAGAACACTAAGACCTAAGAAGGATAAGCAGGTTATGATCCTGGTGCGCACCTCACCACAAAAACCACAGAGGACCAAGCTCACCTTGTAGGAAAAGGGGAAGGCCATTAATCTGGAGGCCGATGAGGAGGAATCTGAAGAAATCTTGGTGGATGAGGAGGGCGAGGAAATGGAAGATGAAACCCAAGGTGCGGACCATATTACCCTGTTACCAGAATATGTTCCTTTGTGCAAGGGCAAAGCTAAATTGTCGAAGGACACAGACAAGAGCAAGATCTCCCTACAAACCCTGTTGCTCCCAGACGATATTGTTTTTGAGGGGCCACACTTAGGATGAGTTCTTATACTCAAGTTTGAATATTGGGACCTTGCGGACCAGGAGAAGTTCCCGAAATTAGCGACTGAGTAGCTAATGCACCGGCGGATTGACGCGATGGCTGGAACGATTGACTTGGATCTGCACAAATGGCTCAAGGGTGTAGAAAAAGTCCGCTTGTTAAACCTGCTCTGGGTATTGCATTACCACCGCACCCTAGTGACCATCTTCATCATCAGGCAGCTGCTCTGCTTGTTGCATGATGGGTGTTTGTGGCTAGAGGAGCCCATTCCCATCACAGATCGCTTGATTCATCGAATCACACGACTGCCTTACTCAGGGGAGGATCCAGCCAATATATCTGAAGGAAAAGGTGGTGAGTTGGCCCTCGCGGAAGTGATGAAGGAGAAGTTCAAGTTGGAGAAGAAGAAGCGAGGATATGCCATCTTCAGCATTAACAACCCCGCAATCAAGGTCGTGACATAAATACTAGTAGGGAAAGTGATGCGAAAGTGTCGCACGGACGAGGTGCCCGTGCCTATGATTGCACTAGCAACCCAATGTGCGGAAGGAGTCCAGTTCAACTGGGAAAACTATCTATGTGGCAACTTCCTTGCGAACTGTCACGAGGCACGAGAGAAGGGAAAAACGTTTCACTACGCATGGCTCCTGTTGTCGATTGTACTAGTGGCATGGGAGCTACCCAAAGACAACCAATTCCCTTCGGTTGCGCCAGACCTTCCAGAGGCAGTGAAGTACGCTTCAGTGCGAGTGACCAAGGACACGCAGTGAATAAAAGAAAGCAATATCTTTTGGTTCTTAATGGAGATGAATATCCGGATGGGGATCAATCGCAAGCCGCGATTGTTGCCCACAGTAAATGCCAGTTTATAGAGCTTTACACAGTTCAAAGAGGATTTCCACCATGTCTTTATTACGGCACGGAAGGACCCTACAAATACATGGCATAACCTACCATACCTAGCAACTGATGATGTAATTTTCGCAGTCCTTAAGTCTTGGCTACTGGAGTGGCGTGTTCCAACTAGCTCTGCGGTTGAAGCGGACAAGTCCGCACGCAGTGCAAGAAGGAAGAGACAAAGCTCTAAATGCCGCAGTTGGTAGAAAAGCGTAGAAAGGAGGAAGCAAAGGCTAAGGCTGAGGCAGTGCACGACGCTGCAAAATTGGCCGAGCAATAGAGGATAGGAGGGGAAGAGCACGAAGGATAGAAGTCACCTTCGCCTGGAACTGAGACAAAAACAAAGATAGAACAAGGTGGCGTGGACCCATAGATGACATCCACCCAACTCAAGCGTCCGCGACCACGAGAGTAGGCAGTGCCATGAAAAGAAACAAAAGCATCAAAGACATCTTTCAACCCAATCACCCTCACTGAGGGGGATTTACATGATATCGGAGAAATGGTGAGGGATGTCACCACGGAGGCCCTCCAATAGTTCGAAGAACAACAACACTTATTATTGGGGGCTCTTAGGAAAGAGTTGTAGGAGTTACTGGTAGACACTCCACAGGCTGGCACAGTGTCCACCAGCCTCACGATCAGCACTTCAGATGTCGAGGAGATGTTGTGTACAAGGGTGAACAACACGATAGTGATACCAGATGGGGAACTTACTACAAAGACGGAGGCCGACAGGCCCATGGTTAGCAGTTTGAAAGGGGTAGGATTAAACATGGCTGTGCTCCCTCAGGAGACGCTCTACCTCTTATAGGATATAGTCACCGTGGAACTTAGGGCCTGGGAGAATCGCACACTACAGGTGATGAGTGAGCAGCGCATCAACATTGAGCAGTTGGGCCTGCAGCGCAACGAGGTAGTGGAGCAGAATAAGAAGATTATGCAGGTAGTAGAGGAAGCCTACTAAATGGTCCCAGAGTTGGAAATTTAGGCAGAAGAACTGGTGGAGGTGCACATCCACAAGTTAGCCACAGGGGTGCGTGACGCTCGAGCGGAGATGGCCAGGGTTAAGCTCCAACAGAATTGCAGTTGAAGGCTCAGCCTTCAACTCGACTAGAAGTCAGGGAACAACGTACCACTGTTGTTACAGCAATAATAGCGACGATTGACAATGCAGTGGCAGACTACATGCAGCTATTTGGACAATCATTTGAAGTCCTAACCACCCTACAAGAGGACCCAAATGTAGAGCACTTGGAGATAGAGCCGCTCGACATAAATAAGTAGTCTTAAAAGCACGCCTACAACCATGGATAGACGAGGCTTACACAATCATAGCCTCCATTGAAGGAAAGCACGTGAAACTATAGGCATCTCAGTAGAATATTCCCAAAAGTAGTTCAAAAGCAGTCACCAAACAGTAAGTGGAAGAAGTCTAGCAGGCGACCGCTTAGTGTGCTGCTGACATTACGGTGATCTAAACAGAGTTGGGAGGTCTTCGCGCTAAGATCTCTGCACTTGTAGAGTGACTCGACGGCGAGTCATGATGTTTGTGTTGGTGGCCTATTGGATGCGGGATCCCCCAAGGGCAGTTTTGGGGCTAAAAGCCCATATTTTGGTCGAATTTTGTAATCCAAATGTAAAGACTTCGCATTTTGTGGTCGTGGAGTGCATAGATGTTAAAGAGTCATAGGGTTGTCTACCCTTATTTTGGAAATGTAATGTCAGCTGTAGAAGATCTACCCATGGTCCATGGACCATGGGATTGTATAAATAGAGCTAAGCTCTAAGTAGTTAGAGGCAATAATTGAATAATGGAATCAAGCAAGATATGATGTATGAGAGATAAATTTGAAGTAGAAGTCTAAGTTTGGGTCGTACTGTAGGTAGAGGATCTGCAGCTAAGTGCACAGAGGCCTAAAACTCCGTAGCTGAGTGCACAGACCCCTGCAGCTAAGTGTGCAGGGCAGGTCGAGTCTGTAATTGTTCGGAATTATCAATAAAGAGAAGTATTCTACAATTTTTGTGTCTTTATTTCATGTTTATGCATCTGTTATATTGGGTATAAATTTCACTTATAATGCTTATATGATGCGCGGATGTATGTAATTGTGTTGGATAAGTGACCGCAAGTAGTAACATCTGTTTGTGCGAAGCTAACTAAGATCTGATAACAAAGAAACTTAGCCTAGTTAGGAAGATATCGTAGTTCGTTGTCCTAGCAGTGTGAAAGGACTTCAGCCCCTGGTTAGGGTTGCACGGATGACGATTGTACCTTTTCACGAAGGTACTGAAGGGTGGAACAGAGGGTTAAGAAACCTGCACGAACGCAGGTATAGCTGGAACAAAACGACATCACATCCATCTCAAGGGTGCATAAACTTGGTTCCAGCATCCCCCCATACTGCTTCGGGTGACACTTCAGTTCGCGCTCCACGGGCTGATGCCAAAAGGGCCAGTAGTGTAGGGATTTATTTTAAACCACTCCCTTGTTCTTTTGGGTAAAATAATGAAATAGTGAATAGTTTTTTACTATATAAAAGACTTTATGAAATTAGATTTCAAAAAAAAATTGCCACTCAATTATGAATTTAAAAAAAAATCATGTTTTTTTTTCAATATATCGAAACATTGGTGCGATCGATAGTCAAGCGCACGAGTACATTTATAATAAAAAAGCACTGACATTGTTACGATGCAAAAAAATTTAAACGTATCTACGCGATACATTTTTTTTTTCTTTTGAAATCTCGAAATGGTTCAATTAATTTTCTTAAGGCAATGATGTGGTTTCTATTTAAAAGCATTGGTGTTTTCATTGTTGTAAGAGAACTGAGTTGGTTGAATTCATTTTTATTTTCTAAAATCTCAAACAGGTGTGTAGTTGTGCTATTTTTTTCAATGCATCGATTTTTTTTGTACAAGAGCACCGATAGAATGTCGAGAATTAGCATGGGTATTATTTGAATGCCCCAATGTTGGTATTTTTTAAATGCATCAGTGCAATTGGTAGGGTTTAAAAGTTATGAAGTACAATAGTTCATAGTATACATTTTAAGAGCATCTAGTTGGTTAATTTATTTTTTTTCCAAGGTCATAATAGTGCTATTTGTTTTAAACACATCGGTGCATTTTTGTACGAGAGCATAATATGATAACATAATTTTTTTTGGAATTCCACAAACCGGTGCAAGTATTATCTAAACACTCTGGTGTTTGTATTATTTAAATGCATATGTGCACTTTGTTTTGATAAGCGCACTGGTCTAGTTTAAAAACTATTTAAAATTTTTATTTTCACATAAAATGACATATTAATCTCAAATTATCCTTTAAGATGTATCCACATCAATTCAAATAATTCATAGTGTACATTTTCCACTTAAAATCGTCTTATTTTTGAAAAATGGTTTGAAAACAATATTAAAATTCAAATCTTGATTATATGGTTTTTCCATATTAATTTTAGATATGCACACAAAAATTTATTTCTGATTTTTCTCAAATTCAAGGACAAATATCAATAATATCAAATAGCCAATTTTTCAAATTCCAACTTGTTCCTTATTGTTGATCGAAGTCCTTCACGAAGTTTTCCCTTTCCATTTAGATTAGGTTCAGATTTTATTTATATTTCAATTATTTAATTATTTCTTTTAAATCCATGCCAATTTGAATAAAAATGTCTCCAAATTTGTAGAATCCTCATTCAGAATCCTGTTTAAATGAAAAAAAATATTCCTCCATTTAAAAAACATTGGAAGTTCTTATCAAGAGTAGCCTATCCCAAGAAGTTGGTAGATGAAAATGGATAGCCTCTTCACCCTGCCAATTGGAACATGGCATCTTCCAATCGCAATCCTAGATGAAGAATGGTAATAATTATTTGGTATAATGTAATTTCAACTAAAAAATTACATTAATGTGCTTACTAATATCATTGATATTGTATTGATGGCATTCAATATTTTTTGAAATTATGATTCCATTGATAAAATAAAAAACTATTTTAAAATGAGTGATTCCTCCCAAGAGATTCATGCACCAAGAAAACCACATAAGGGAGGAAAAAACATCCGGGAGGAGCCTACCACACTCACAGAGTTATTGGCTTGTCCCCTTGCAGTGACATGTTTCAAACATCAATATTGCTACCATTTTTGCGAGATGGTGGAGAGGGTGAAATACCATCATGAACTTGCTAGACTATTTGTCCTTCATCTTCACAATGGCTAGGTGAACTTAGCAGATGTTTCCTTCACTTTAACACCTGAAACTATAGCTGAAGCAATAGGTATTCCAAATGTAGGAGGACAGTGGAACAAAGGATATCATGTGAGCAAAGAGCATTATGAGCCTTATATCAAGGCTAGTTATCAAAAGAAAATCAATAGGGTCTTTCCTTTCAGATACCTATAGGACACTTATGCTCCACTCATGAAGCTCATTATCAAATACTTCAGCTGTGAAGGGAGATTTTCTCGCTTGTACACTTATGATGTTAGATTATTGATGCATTTCACTAGAGTAAGGATGATAAACCTTCCCTATTTCATATGCAGAAACATTGGGAAAATGGCTACATTGGTGCAAAGAAAACCTCTTCATCAACAGTTCAACAGAATTTATCATTTTTCATTGATCAAGATTGTTGTTTTGCATCAGTTGAGTTTGTTGAATGTTTCATGGGATACTTTCATTTCACATGAGGTTTTCAAAATCCCTCAAGTGACCCCATCATTTTTTCAAGAGGAATGAGGGCCCTCAAATCAACCAGAGGTTCATGAGACTCAAGCTACAGGTGTGCCAGTATTTGTCACTTATGAAAAGGGGACACGGAGGCTATTTGTAGCTTCAAAACGAGTACTATCTCCACCCGGGGTCAAAAGGGTCTCGTTTCCTTCACCAGACAGCAGGCAAATGCTATCTTCACCTAGGGTGAAAGGGGATTTGCCTTCTTCTTTAGCAGAGCAGGTACAAGATAAAGGGAAACAACCATTGCATGAGGTAGAACCTTCTGAGGGTCAGGATAGAGATTTCATTTTGATTCAGGATGATGATACTGATTTGGGCTCCCAAAGCTCAAAACTCAAGGAGATCATCAAAGAATAAGACGCTGAAATTCATGCCTTATCTCTTAACCTTGAAAGAGCTAAGTGGATTATTAATTACCTTGATCAATGGAACAAGAAGTTGGAGGATAAACACACAATCATGGAGCTGCAAACCATAAGAGAAAACAAGCAAGCAACAAAAAGAAAGAAAGTCAAATTGACACCCCTTGAGAAAGAGATTTGTGTTCCTAGTTGGATATGGTTGAAACCACCCCTCTTCTCATGGATTTGACCCCTGATGGCTAGCATAGGTGGTTTGATGCCTATATCTTGTACTTTATTAGTCATTTGTCAAGGTTGG
The DNA here is from genome assembly GCA_031772625.1 of Pinus tabuliformis. Classification (NCBI taxonomy): domain Eukaryota; kingdom Viridiplantae; phylum Streptophyta; class Pinopsida; order Pinales; family Pinaceae; genus Pinus; species Pinus tabuliformis. The sequence continues at coordinate 658,618,453 of CM062810.1, read as the reverse complement.
ACTCTTGTGGATGCACTGAGCTCTATTGTACATCACTTCTGCAGTTTGGCAAGGAAATAAACCAGGGTTTTGCAACATTTTGTGGGATTCTTGTGGTAATGTGCTTTAGCATTGTTTTCCTTCTCTGTAATTCTAGTTTGATCTATGTTTATGTGTGCAAACTCTTTCTCTTTCTTCATAACTAAATGAATCAAGTTTGAAAGGTAGAATTCATGGTATTTCAGTGCTCTACCTTGGGGTTTGTTTAGTTTTATATGTTTTCTATTGTTTGAAGAGGACTCATGACTTACATGACCTCTCCAGATCCTCACCATTACACTCATTTCAAAGTGCTAAAACACTTGCCTACCTCACCCCACAGAAACCTCTGCAAATTTGTGTTCATTTCTCGGACCCAAAGCTGCCTTCCCCATCTGATCTAGCCACCAACCATTAAATTCAAACAAATTCCTCTGAGAAAGCATACCTAGCCTAAAATTAGTTTTTATATCAGTTATATCAAGCCTTCCTTGATAAATTTTTGTTGAGATTGACAAGGAGAGAACCCTCTCCCGACCTAGTAGTACTAGCTGCCAGGTTAAGCGTGGTTTGATGTTACCCTAGACCTGCCTTTCTCAACCTGAGGTAGATTTAGGCCTTAAAACTCATGGCAATGAAAGATGGATTTCCTATAATATAATTATGGGCTTCCCAAAACAATCCCGCATATGTCAAGTGGTACTACATAAAGTTCCACCTCATCAATAAAATTTGCAGTGATGGCGAATTTAAGTATGCATTTTCTTGTCACTTGCAATTTGGCATTGTCACATACCTAACCAAAAGGATAAGGTTTAGGATGAGGAATGGTTTCCAAATTTAGTTTCTTGACAATGTCTTCCGAAATAAGGTTTTCTTGTGATCCACTATCAAACAAAGTATCTACTTTGTTATGTTTTGTGATGACTCGAATATGGAAAAGCTCTCTTCTTTATTTTGAGTTTTGAGTTTTCATGGGCTTGCTAAAAGAACTAGTACTTGCAATAGAATCCTTACCTTTCAATCCCATGGTTTTGATTTTTGTTTCATCTATGGAATTAGATCCTAGATCTTATTGAGTTGTTGCAACAATCTTTTCTTTCTCCTTGTTGTTAAACTTTTTTGGTTTCATCTCAAGATGAATTTTCCAACAATGGTCTAATTCATCATGGCCTTCTTTCGAACAATGTTTACATGTTAGTTTTTCTCCCTATTTCTTGATTGAATCATTCTTTTTATCCTTGGCTTTGAACTTCCCCTTTCCTTTGTTTCCAGACTTAAATGGCTTCTCACTAGTCTCTTCAGAAACATTCTTCCCTCTTGCTTCTAAATGATTTTCCTGTACACAAACTTCATCTAGCTTAGTAGGGTTAAACATGAGAATTGTGTGTCTCAAATAACTATTTAAACCTTCAATGTATTTTAGTAGAGTGTCTTGAGAGGATAAATCTCTACCCAAAATCAAATCTCTTTTCCTAAATTCTTGAGTATAGCTTTGCACACTTTGACCCTTAGCTTGCCTAAAGTTTTGCCAATCCATTATACATTTTTGCATGTATGCTAATGGATAAAATTGTCTTCTTAGTGCAACAACAAAATCATTCCAAGAGGATAGAACCTTGCCACTTTTCTTCATGTCCTCTTGAGTTTTGGCCTCCCACCAAATGAGTGTTGCACTTTCCAACCTAATAGAAGCAAGCTGAATTTTGATTGCATCATCCTTGATTCTTTGTATCCTATAATGCACTTCAATCTGATGAACCCAATTATCTAATTTCTCAGCATTTACCTCTCCATTGTACATAGACAATTCAAAATTTATGTAAATATTTAACAAAGGAGTTTTACGATGCCCCTTTGGAGAATGTGGAGGTGTTTGCGAAGGGATTGAGGTAGAAGAAGATGAAGGTGAGGATGGAGCTGAAGGTGGTGCCTTTTCACCATCCCCTCCATTCCCTTTTTGAGGTTTGTCTCCAATTCCTCCACTTCCTTTTGGAGGTTTTGAGCTCTCTCCTTGCAACTTTGAGTTCCTATCCTCATAAAGAACTTTCGCCATTTCATACATTTCAAAGAAATATTTTCTAAAAAAAATTCCATCCTTATACATCCCTTCATGACCTTCTTCATGTGTCATGACTGGTGAAGCTTGAGATATGTGTGAACATCTTCTTTAAGCAATTTGAGACCTTGGCTCCACAAGCTCTCCTTATCCTCTTTTGAGGTTCAACCTTGTAAGCATAAAAAACCACTTGCAAACAAAATCAAACCCTCAAAATAACCTTGAGCTAACCTTGAGCTATGATACCAAACTGATCTGCATTACAAACTTGAAGGTGATAGGAAATACACAAGTAAAATTTTATGTCTTTTAGGAAATATATCACTTTGCAAAATTACATAAATAAATGGTTTGAAAACTCAATTTGCAGCATAAAAATAGAGACAAATATATCATATACAGTAACACAAGACAAAAAAATGATCAAGGGGTTCACCCCTCCTGGGATACATCTCTTGATCTAGATTCTAATGTTGGGCCTCTTTCATTTAGTGCTCAATTTTTTTATTACATGGATTTAAAATGCTCATAATGTAAAAATAATGTCTCCAATGGCTCAAGAATAGTCAAAAACCCCAAGTTGGGCTGTTGTTGGGCTCAATTTGGCCAAAAACTAAGAAATTTATGCTCTAGAGAAGTTTTGCTGCTAATTGCTCTAAAAACTAGACTCCCATGCTAATTGTTCTATTCTTCCTTTCCCGGATCCGTGAAGCACCATTTTACCTAACGCCAACGAGATTTGTGCCATTTCAGGTGTAGTTTATCACTTGGTTTAATTGCGCCATGACCCCTATGGGCAGAAAAATTGGGCCACATGGGCCATATGCCCGAGGGATGGGGTTAACCGCTCGCCCCTGTCAGCATATCCCCCATGTTCTTGGGCCACGGTTCCAAGGTTACATAGAACCTAAGGCTAGCCCCTAAATTCCCATGCCAGACTGCTTGGCACCTTATCTTCTCCACATCCATGGTTCCGATGACCGCATACGACCTAGGCTAAGACTAACCTTTAGCCCCTCATCTGTTGGTGCCTCAGAGCCTTCATTGTCAGTCCCGTGGGGACCCATGAGACCACAACCTGGGGCTTAATAAAGCCCCCTCTGCATATGGATCTATTCCCTCAGGGTTAGGTCCTGTGAATGTCCATGGGACCAAGGTTTAGGGCCTATCCCTAGCCCCCCTTCTACGAGAGCTAGAATCTGTCTCCATTGCAGTTATGTCCTAGGTCTCGTGACCTTGGCATGGGACTATGCCACAAGCCCTTATCTCCTCCTCCTGTGGTTTTGTGGGTGCAAGATGACCGAGGGCCAGGGGATTAACCCCAGCCCCATCCCCAACGTGCATTTGCCTAAACTTTATATATAATATCGGTGTCGTGATAGTTAAGAACCACCCGTAGTGAAATGATAGAGCGCTGCACTATTTTCTCTGAGTTCACAAGGTCAAACCACATGGAGGCCAGTTTAGGCACTTAACAAAATTTTAATCAACCCTAAGGGTTCCATGTGGTAGCCTGTGATTGGGCCACGTGGCGCCCATTCATTGGTCCATCCAAAAACATCCACAAGAAATAATAAAATTCTAACTCGAACCAATCTAGTGAGGCCACTTGGAATCCTACCATTGGCCCAAGAAAAACAGTCAACTTGTCTAGTCAACCTGCCCAGTCAGCATACAAACTACCCCGTGAGTAGTCCTATACCCAACCTACAAAATTTTTATCTATTTGGGAAAATGATCAGAATGTGATATCGAGAGCATATAATATTGATTTGATCGATTCAAGTTGCATTGGATTCAGGTCAGTGGGATCTATGATTTGGCACTGGTTTTGAGCACTTTTAAACATTTTCATTTTTAGCACTTTACTAATCCCCTGGATCACTAGGAGACCCGGATAAAAAAAAAAATTGGAAATCTTTGTCCTTCTTGAACCAGTATTCATAAACAACAATAAAATGAAGATACAATTGAATTATAACCCTCTGACAAGGATATGATGTTACTATAGAAGAAACCCTAGTAAAAGGGGTTGTTACAATGGTCGATCAAGGGTTAGTCTACGACCCTTTTGGTTTGTAATATTTGTTAGCATTGTAGGCTAGGTCACCTTCAATAGGAATTTAGGGTGCTTGGACCAAATATGTTTGTCTCCCTATAGACTTTTATTGATCTCATAATCACCCGATGAGTGATCTCAGTTAAGAATTATTAAACGGAGGTATTACAGACTCATGTGTTGGTGTGTGTCTAGGTTATTTAAGCAACGGATCGATTAGATTGCAAATACATAAACACTTGAAATGGAAGACAATAGAGAAACACAGTAAGCAAATATAAGAGCACAGAAATTAATAAGGAGTTCACCCTATCCTCCAAGGCTACGTCTTCGGTCCAGCTCTCAATGATGGCCTTTTCTATTTGTGTCTTAAAATAGAGAATTACAAAGAAGGAGCTCAATATAAGTCTCCTGTCACAGGATAGCTTGGCAGGGTGGTTTTTGGATTCCCCAAGCCACTAGAGTACACAGACTCTTGGCCTTACCAGCTTTTTGACCTCTCGGGTCTACAGTGGAAGGAACCCAATGTGGTGCTCAGTCCTAGCAAATCCCCTTCAAGGATGGCTCGAATTTCTCAAGCCCTTTGGTGCTCGACATTGCCTTTGGTTAGGTCAGCCCTCTGTCTTCTTACTGCTTTTTTCTTTTTCTATCTACTTTCTCTGTTCTTCCGTGTGGGTTTGGGTGTGTGTCCATTTTCGGTGTGTCTTCTACTGGTTTGTGCATGTATTTAAAGCCATTTGAGCTCATGGCCATTCGATTCCTCTTCCAACTCCATTGGTTCACTTGCTACAGCTTCGCTTAGAGTTCCCTGTCTCGGCGTCATCATCAAACTCACAGGGAGTGGCCACTTGTCCTCCTGCGAACTGCGCCAGCTTGCTTCGTCGGTTCGGTTCTTCAGTTACGTCATGGAGTGAGTCATCTACCACATTGGCGGTGAAATCAGACCTCAAATTATTTTGAATCACGACTTAATCCCTCGCTACATCCAGTCTTACCGTCGGATGCGATATCAACCGTTAGATCGGGAACCCCTAAATCCAACGCCATTTGCTCATTTCACACGGTTGACTTGCTCGACCATTAGCACGCGATGAGTGGCGGTTTTCTCTCTCCTCCGCTTGCCACGTGTCGGGCGCTGAGTGGAATCACTCCTTTTTCACCAGTTCTGCTTATCACCCAAGGATGCCCCCGATGAATACTGTTGGTTTTTAAAGCGCGGATCCCGCCTTAGCCTTTAGCCTTTTTCCCCACATTTTTCTTGGCTCCCATATAATCGAGTGCTTGAGGCTCCTCCTTTTCGAGGGTTTTTTCCCAGCAATGCATGATTAGTGCTAATCGCGCATCAAAAACTCCCTCTGTTTCCCCATTCGGACTTCCTATGGGCTAGTTTCGCCTCCTGCATAGTCTCCATGGGCCTCGGTTAGCGTGCTTTGACCGAGGTCCTCGTTGTTCCACGTTGGCTGCCAACTGCCACTGTTTTAGAGGTGTTTTTGATCACTGTTCTTAGTTCTTTGAAGTCTGTCCTAACCTAGTACAACTATGGTTCTTTTGATTATTCTTTATGGATCTGATTTGGATCATGGCCTTCCCACTGAAAAGATTTTGGACCACCAAAAGTTGGTTTTTTAAGCATCGACTAAGTGAGGGTACTGCTGTCTCACTTGTCCAATCTCAATCCATTTTGCAATGCTCGGCTTCGAACCTTTGAGTCCAATTCTGAGGTACTCAACATCTCATGTCTGTGTTTTCCTCACCTTCCTGTCCAAGACTGTGTCTTCCTGCAATTCATTTAGATATTCAGGTAGCAGGTCATCAATAGAAGGCAATTGACTTTGCTCTTCAGGATCCTCAATCATTGAAGGTTCAAACAATCTTAAGCAATCTGCATTTATGACTGAGTAGATGTGCATGTAAGCTGGTAGATCAAGGCGAAAAGCATTTTCACCAATCCTCTCAAGTATCTTGAAGGGTCCATACCTAATAGGCTTCAGCTTTTTACCTTCACCTTTCATCCTTTCCTTGCTGATATATAGCCAGACCTGGTCACCAACTTGGAAACTATGCTCCACCCGAGTCTTATCATGCCTTGCCTTGTATTTGGCTCGGCTCCTTTCCAGATATTACTATACTGCCTGGTGGATCTCCTGGATCTGTTCAATGAACCTAGTTGCCTTGTACACATCACTGTTTCCATCAACGGTGGTATCTTTACCAAAGAAAAAATCTAAAGGAGACCTTGGTGTGAAACCAAAACAAGTTTCAAAAGGAGATCTCTGTGTAGAAGAATGTTTTTCTCTATTGTAAGCATGCTGCACATAACACAAGTTTTCATCCCAAAGCTTAGGATGTTTGCTGCAATATCCTCTGAGTAGCTGGATGACTGTCCTGTTAACTACTTATATCTGGCCATCAGTTTGTGGATGGAAAGCTGTGCTTTTCTTTAGTTGGGTGTCCATCAGCTCCCACAGACTTGACCAAAACTTCTCCACAAATCGGGTGTCTCGATCAGATACAATAGAAGTGGGTAACCCAAAATGAACCCATACATGTTCAAAGAATAGTTTTGCAGTTTGTTCAGCTGTAATCTACTTATTACAAGGCATCAAAATGCACATTTTTCTGAACCCATCCACAACCACATACAAATAATCATGACCTCTTCTAGACTTAGGCATTCCCCCAACAAAATCCATGGAAACACTTTCCCAAGGGTGAGAAGGAACTAGTAATGGAGTGTACTGGCCTAATTTTCTGTTGCTGGGCTTGCTTTTGGCACACATAGTACACCCTCTCACATATCTAGAAACTGTCTCATTCATTTTTGGCCAATAACAAAATCTTTGTAGCTGTGAAACTATTTTACTTACCCCAAAGTGACCTGATATCAGAGAAGTGTGTGCCTCTCTGATTATCTTTACTCTCTTTGTTTGTGGAATGAAGAGTTTCCCACAATGATATAAGATTCAGTCCTTCACATGATAATCCAATTCTTCTACCTTTTTGCCTTGACTCAAAGTTGCATATACATCTTTAAAGTCTATATCTTGAGCATATTGTTCAATGTAGCTTTCATGTAGTACATAATTATGCTTAAGTATAGTGGATGCATTTATAATGGGTCTAGATAACATGTCTACAACTTTGTTATGTATGCCCTTTTTATATCTGATGACTAAATGAAACTGTTGTAGAAAACCCATCCACCTGTAATGCCTTGATTGCTACAATTTAGTCTGGGAGTGTAGATATTGAAGTGGTTGATGATCAATATGTATTACTGTCTCTTTGCCCATTAAGTAATGTTTCCACTTTTTCACACTCTGAACTAATGCATACAATTCTTTATCATATGTAGGATAGTTAACTACTACAGGATTAAAAGTCTCAGAATGACAACATATGGGTTTACCGTGCTGTGTCAACACTGCTCCCATGGCATAGTCACTGTTATCTATTTGGATCTCAAATGGTCTTTGTAGATCAGGCAGTGCTAGTATAGTTGTTGTACTAATCTTTTCTTTTAGGGTGTTGACGGCTTTCTGATGTTTGCCTCCCCACTGAAACACCTTGTTCAATCGTGTCAAAGCATGTAAGGGAGTTGCAATTGAGGAAAATTTAGAGATGAACTTCCTCCAATATTGTGTTGCTCCTAAGAAGCTTCTCACTTTTGTAGCAGACTTGGGTTTAGGCTAGTTTACAATGATTTCCACTTTAAAGGGATCTATTTTCAATTCACCATCCCCTACTCTATGACCCAAGTAATTTAGCAATGTTTGGCCAAATTCACATTTTGAGAGTTTAACAAAAAATATTTCTCTTTTCAAAACATCTAATGTATGCTCAACATGCTTGATGTGTTCCTCCCATGTTTTACTAAAAATCAGAATGTCATCTAAATACACAATAACAAAATCATCAAGAAAAGGTCTGAGTACATCATTCATTAATATCATGAAAGTAGCAGGGGCATTGGTCAAGCCAAAAGGCATAACTAGCCACTCATACAATCCCTGCTTCGTTTTGAAAGCAGTCTTCCATGCATCTTGCTCTGCAAATCTGACCTGATGGTATCCACTGTGCAAGTCCAGCTTGGTGAAATAAATAGCTTCCTTCAATTGATCTAAAAGATCATCTATGCGAGGAAGGGGATAACGATTTTTTATTGTTATCTTATTCAGTGCTCAATAGTCAATGCACATTCTCCATGAGCCATCTTTCTTTCTCACCAAAATGATTGGTGACCCACATGGTGATGTGCTAGGTCTAATGAACCCCTTCTCAAGCAACTCCTGCACCTGCTTCTTGATTTCAACATTCTCTAAAGAAAACAACCTATACATTCCAATGTTAGGAAGTGGAACATCTTGCTGCAAAATAATATCATGCACTATTTCCTTTTTGGGTGGTAGACTTTTAGGTTCTTGAAACAAGACATCATACTCCGAAACAATCTTTTCTATATCAGCTTGCTGCTTAGCATTATAGCCCTCAAATATATTGGTTTTATCAAGTTTCTTTTCCTTTACAACCATTAGTAAGAATTGTTTGCATGAATTTATCATTCTTTTCATCTGCCCTGAGTTTATGAGAGTATAATTATTCTTGATCTTATGAGCTCTTACAAAGTATTCGATTCCATCTTTAACAAGTAGATACTTGTTCTCATCTCTATAGAAAATAGCGTTTCTATCATACAAGTAAGAACTCCCTAAAACAATTCCACATATATCCAAAGGAATAATGTCTAACTCAACCTCATCTACAAATGTTGACCCAAAAGAAAACTTGAGTTTGCACTGTCTAGTCACTTGTAGTTGTGCTTTATCATTCAACCATCCTAATGGGTGTGGTTTCTTGTGAGGTGTAGTTGCTAATCCCAATTTCCTTACAATTGCTTCAGAAATCAAATTTACTTGTGAGCCACTATCAAACAAAGTATCAATCTTTTGATGTTTGGAAACAACTCGAATATGGAATAGCTCATGTCTTTTTCTCTCATGTTCTTCATCAATAACAGATTGAGCAGAATTACTAATAGATGCTTCAGAATTCTTACCTTTTACACCTGTGGTTGCAATGATTGTTTCATCTCCTGATTCTGACCCTAAATCTTTCTAAATAGCTGTAATAGTCTTCTTCTTATTGCCCTCAGACTTCTTAGGTCTTAGCTCTGGATGCAGAATCCAACAGTGCTCATCATCATGCCCATCCTTTTTACAGTGAGTGCATGAAGCTTTGCTTTTTTGTGCAGTGTTAGCCTTCCTTGCTTTCCACTTATGCTTTCTTTTCTCCTTTCTCTTGCTTGCAGTGGGTTGGGATGGTCCCCCAACTTCTGGATTCCCATTCTTTCCTCTAGCCTCTAGATGAGTAGCTTGTACAGATACCTCATCTATATTAGTGGGATTAAACATGAGGATGGTATGCCTCATGTAGCTGTGTAGACCACCAATGTACTTCAAAAGAGTCTCTGGTGAGTCTAATGAGATCCCTAGAATCAATGCTCTCTTTCTAAATTTTTGAGTGTACCAGTGCACACTTTGCCCTTTCAACTACCGAAGAGTTTGCCAACTCATCATGGCTTGTTGCATGTAGGCTAATGGATAGAATTGCTTCTTGATGGCAGAAACAAATTCACTCCAGATAGAGATAGTCTTACCATGTCTTTTCATGTCAGCTTGAGTTCTACCTTCCCACCAAACCAAGGCAGTGCCTCCTAGGCGTAGGCTTGCCACCTGAATTTTGCTCTTGTCTGAGTCGATGTTCTACACTCTGCAATACACATCAATTTGTCTAATCCAATTGTCCAAATTTTCAGCATTTAGCTCTCCATCATATATAGGCAAATCGAATTTAACATTTAGCTTAATCAACTTATTATGCACACGGCTATTAGGAGGTGTGAGAAAGTTTTCCTCTTTCTCTTTTCCTTTTGAGTGGTCATGGGAATGAGACTCATCTTCTTCTTTATCTTGTTTAGAACCTGATGAATCTTCATCCTTATGCTTTCTAAAGTCCCTATACATTTCTTCTACCATAGACTTTATAGCTAGGAGACTCTCTATGAATTGAGGGTCTGGCCCCACAAAACCTTCCTCTGACATAGTCTTCCGAGGATAGACTCTCCCAATTTTAGGATTAGTTTCGACCAACTCTCCTTCTCCTAATTTGAGCTTTGATCTAGTGAGCATTCAACAGTTAAACCAACACAAGCTTGTCTAACCTTAAAGACTAAAGCTTTGATACCACTTGATATGATAATCACCCTATGAGTGATCTCAGTTAAGAATTATTAAACAGAGGTACTACAGACTCATGTGCTAGTGTGTGTCTAGGTTATTTAAGCAACAGACCGATCAGATTGCAAATACATAGACACTTGAAATGGAAGACAACAGAGAAACACAGTAAGAAAATATAAGAGCACAGAAATTAATAAGGAGTTCACCCTATCCTCCAGGGCTACATCTCCAGTCCATATTTCAGTGGTGGCCTTTTCGATTTATGTCTTAAAATAGAGAATTACAAAGAAAGAGCTCAATATGAGTCTCCTGTCACAGGATAGCTTGGCAGGGTGGTTCTTGGATTCCCCAAGCCACTAGAGTACACAAACTCTTGGCCTTACTAGCTTTTTGACCTCTCGAGTCTACAATGGAAGGAGCCCAATGTGGTGCTCGATCCTAACAAATCCCCTTCAATGATGGCTTGAATTTCTCAAGCCCTCTGGTCCTCGACGCTACCTTTGGTCAGCTCGGCCCTCTGTCTTCTTATTGCATTTTGCTTTCTCTATCTACTTTCTCTGTTCTTTCATGTGGGTGTGGGTGTGTGTCCATTATCGGTGTGTCTTCTGCTGGTTTGTGCATGGCTTTAAAGCCATTCGAGCTCATGGCCATTCGATTCCTCTTCCACTCTGTCGGTTCACCTGCTACAGCTTCGCTTGGAGTTCCCTGTCTCGGCGTCATCATCAGACTCACAAGGAGTGGCCACTTGTCCTCCTGCGAACTGCGCCAGCTTGCTTCGTCGGTTCGGTTCTTCAGTTACGTCGTGGAGTGAGTCATCTGCCACCTTGGCGGTCAAAGTGGACCTCAAATTCTTTTGAATTGCGACTTAATCCCTCGTTACCTCCAGTCTTACCATCGGACGCGATATCAACCGTTAGATCGGGAACCCCCAGATGCAATGCCATCCGTTCATTTCGCGGGGTTGACTTGCTCGACCGTTAGCGTGTGATGAGCGGCGGGAATGTGAAAGTCAAATTGTAGCTTAAAAGGAGTGGTGCTTCCAGAGTGGTTTTTGGATGAAGATGTGTCACTTGTGGGTAGCCGTCGAAGGATTTGGGCAAATTTATCCATTATCGCGTTCATTCGTCACTCGAGGGATTCTTTGAGCAATATTTTGAAAGGATCTTCTACCCTCTCTTCTTTCTTTTCTTCTGCCATGGGAGGTTGTCGGGGTTTTCGAGGTGGGTCTTTCAAAGATTCAACCAATTCAAGCCCTTACTCCTTATACCCCGACCTCGTTGGGGACTTGCAAAGAAAAACAAAGAAAGATAAAACCGTTTTGATACCACTGATCCAGACTTATGCATGAATGCAAAAAAATACATATATACACATAAACACTGAGGTGAAACATAAATAAAATTTCATTTCATTAATATCAAAGAACTGAAATATACTTACATACAAAAATGGAAATAAACTAGCTTGGGCGATAGTAGCTTATCTCTAAGAAGAGATGTGGTAGCTACATGCCTCTGAACTATGTTACAATGAGGCTCAAAGCCCTATTTATTATTGACAAACAATGGAAAACCCCAAACATCCAAAAACCTAACCCTAGCCTCTAGGAAATGAAGCGGCAAAACTATAGGCCCTGTTGAGGTAAATTGGTACATCAACTTCCCGGGGTTGTAACTTTCACATATGATCTCCGTTTAACACGCACAATACCTTGTTAGAAATATCTATCTGAGGACTATAAATGTGAGTTAAAGATTCACGCTTTCCTATTTTACAAAAAAAATTCCTTTAGGGCCTCAAAATGGCTTCGGAAGTTTAGGGCTCAAAAAATTGCCAAAAATAGTAAATTGTGCTACAATTAACAAAACTTTAAGAAACAATGGTGGGGGTCCAAGTGGAATAGGTGGGTGTCCACCAATATCCACCTAGATCAAGTGCATTTTTGACTAGATGGATATCTGTAGAGTGTTTAAGTTTCAATTCATTCAGTTGATTTTGGTATTCATTCTGCAAGTTCTTTCTTTCAATGGAAAACCCACCTACAAGCATTGTGGAATGCCTTTGTAACTTTCTTCACTGAATGCTTTGGTTTTCTCAATTTACCTTTCCAGATGTTTTATCTTCTACAAATTGTTTTGTAGGTGGTGGAAAGTTTGCCAAAATGGTGTTGGTTGTAATTGACAAAGGCTCCTATAGCATGGGAGGATTCTTTAACTTTTTCCTCAACATTTCCTATTGCTTTCCAATTGAATTCTGAAATAGTTTTGAAACTGTCAAACTTTCTTTTCTTTGTTCTTCTAACAACTGACTTGGTTTAAGAATTAAAGTAATACTTAGTGAGGGATGGAATGATTTCACGAACAATTTGTACTTCACTGACATATTTAAATAAAAACGACTCGAGAGGGTTTTCATAGAAATTGGAGTCATCAATGTGTCATGAAAACTCTCTAAAATAGATATATGGGTACTTTGTTCTTGCTACCAAGGAAACTATTTTTCTCTGCTAGAGAAAGCGATCAATGTTGACACAAGGGTCCTCGTCATTTGCTCGTCTTTCTTTGTGTCAATCTCCATATATTCAAGTTCCTCATTAATTTTATTCGACTCTATATGTGCCTAGGTGGTGTCATCTGGTTGTCAATAATAATGAGACTATCACCAAAGGAACTCTATTTTCTTGTTGGTTGTTCTTTCTTTGGTCTCTCTTGTTTCTGACTTTTGACTTCTGTGTTTGTTTCATCATGTTGGTCTGCCTCAGTGTCCGACTCTTTTTCTTTAGGAGTGCTTGCTTTTGTTGTGCTTGTCTCTCGATATGTAAAAGAAACATCAAGGACATTTTCAAGTTGGGATTCTTCTATTTTTGCAGAGGAGGAAACAAGCTCTGAAATTATGTCATTGAAATTGTATTTCAGAAACTCAACAGATTTGATCTCTTCAATTGCAGTATTTATATGAAGACTCTTTTGGTTAAGGAATTCCTCATAAAGAGTTTCTCTAAACTCTTGTAGTTTACTTCTATCCTCCCTACTCAATATCTACCCTCTTTGAAAAGCTTGGTCAAAATTATCAATATTAATGAAAATTTCATCAAAGGGGGGTTGTTGTTGTGTGTAGGTTTTGATGTAGTGGACAACACTATAATGGTCATTGATGATTCCGTGAGGGTCATACTGATGAAGGGGAAATCAATAAAACCAAACATGGTTGAGTTCTTCAGCCTCCTTAAATGCATGTCCTCGATCCTTGAGGCAAACTTTTCCAAATTGAATTGGGAAGTTTGGCCATATTTTCTTCTGAAGTTTGCTCAATTTTTGAGCTTGTCCATTCAAGGAATTTTGATTAGCTACCTCTCTTAAATATATCCTCTCTGGAATATACCTAGGAAGAATATGAGGGCCAACTTCACTTCCATAAACTCTGATATATGTGAATAATTCTTCCACAAACTAGTCTCTTATTTCTTGTAAGGCCTCTTTAAGGTCTTCACTAACCCTGGGAGGGTTTTCTCTAAACAAAATCTGATGGAAAGGAGTCATCACATAATTACAAATGTCATAAAAGTGAATTTTGAAGTTACTTTCCCACAAATAGGGGCATAATTCTGGATAGGGAGTTCCTGCTCATCTGGGTAATTCAATTTCATCAGAGGAAACAAAACAAAAGCAATTATAATATTAGTAATGTAGGATGACATGAAAAAGAGGTGATCATATCCTGGAGGAGATAAAATGGAAAACATAAGAGCATCTGTTAAATTCTATGAAAGAATTTCAGCCAAATTGAAACACTTTGAATCATTGAGTAGGTTGTGGATTAAAGCCATCCATCGCAATTTGTGATGCTCAGGGTCTTTCTCTCCATATAGACGGGACAACATGTTCACAAGGAACTAAACAGGTCTTTTGAAAATGGAAACCAAATATTCTTTTGATGCCTTAAGTTTGAAGCCTTCTCTATCTTCTCATAACCAATGTTTCACAATTTTGTCATAATTCCCTTTCGACTTCTCGAACACTGTGTTGTTGAAGCTATCGAGAATTTGGGTGTTCAAGAAGACTTCGGGAGCGCTAAGCTTGTAAATTGGTGAAAGTAAGTGTGGATTCCAAGAGGCTATAACATTTTTGTTGTAGTCTAGTATACTGTGATTAGGGAAATCCAGATGTCACATGGCCCATGCAACCATGTCATAATAAAGAAAAGTTTGGGCTATAGTAGCAACTTTGTGCAGTTCTGTACTTTTATTTTTTCAAACTAAGTTTTTTGTCCTCAATTGAAGTTTTCGAATTTAACAACTTCTATTCTCGAAGAAATTGTATATTTCTTCCCAGATCATCATACCTGCCATTTTTTTTTTGAAGGTGGTGTCGAAGATGAGAGTTGCGTTGACATTGCAAACCTCTGGTTCAATATTTTTTGGTCCCTTTAGGAATTCCTTGATGTGTTGTATGGCCTACTTTGACATCATGGATTTACCTTTCTTTCCCATGTTGTGCCCTGCAGATGAATAAAAAAAATTGAACATCCTATGAGATATATCAAATTGTGTATGACAATGCATGCTTACCAGAAACTAGAAGGGTTGTAGTGAATTTGAACTTGATAGTTTGTAAAAGGGATAAGTTTGAGAGAACCATTGTAAACAAGATGCAGAGTAGAGAGTACAAAATAGAGAGCGCAAAACATTAAAGTTGTTATATTTTGTTGAAATCCTTGGGATGTCCAACAATAAATTCACATTAAATGTATTAATTATTCATTCAATTGACGAGATGTTTCAATCACTTGCATCCGAAAATCGAGGTGAGGTTGCATGGTGGGCATTGGGGGAATGTTTTTTTTTAAATGGTGGTTTCCTATTTCTGAGTTTGTTTTAAAAAAGAGAGTAGAGAAACTTGAAAGATAATTATGGTTGGCACACATACCAAAATATAAAATATTTTATTGCTATATGGAGCGCAATGTAGTCAGAAGCCGTGATGCTATTAAATTAGAATTTGTGTAAATGGTGACTATGATACCAACCTTTAAAGTGGTTGGGATGTGATAAAGGTTGGAAGTTGGGCGGTCAGGTGTGGAGAACAACAAAATTCATATTTTTCGGGTATGTTATCCCATGTTGTTGTAGAAGTTGGGAAGTATTTTTTGTGAAATAGGAAGGCTTGACTTCTGACCTGGGAAAGGGGTGGCAAGTTGAGTGGTCAAAAGTTGGGACAATCTTCACATAATGTATATTGGAGAAAATATTGTGAGCCTGATGTGCGACATAATCGGGCTAAGAGGGAAGTCGAGAGTGAAGAGGTTGGGAAAAGAGGGAAGTTGGGATTCAGGAGTTTAGGCTGGAAGACTGTTCTTCCATTCTCTTACGGTATGCGGCATGACCCCAGTTAAGACAGGAGTCAGAAGGTCGGGAACGCCTGTGGTGTTTTTTAAAATACAAAGGTTCGACCTCTGACCTTTGAAATCTAACCTCTAACGTCAGAAAGGGTTTCCCAGTTGGGTGGTTGGAAGTTGGCACAATATTCATATAGTGTATATTGCAGTGGATAGTGCAATCCTGACGTACATTGTAGTCAGGCTAAGAGGAAGGTCGGGAAAAGAGGGAAGTTGGGAGTGGGGAGGTCGGGTTGGAAGATTGTTCTTTCGTTCTGTGGCGGTATACGACCTGACCTTAGTTAAGACGAGATTCAGAAGGTCGGGAATGTCTGTGGTGTTTATGAAATAGAAAGGTCCAATCTCTGACCTTCGACCTCCAACTTACATCTATTTTTTTTTTAATTATGTTTTTAATTATTGTTTTATATGTTGCAATATTTTTATTTGAATTTTATTTTGTTTTCGTTTTTATGTTACAAATATTTTTTGAAGTTTAAATGATTTACTTTTTATTTTGGGAAATTTTTATATTTTTAGAAGTTTTAAATTAAATTTTTTTTCCTTATGGTTTAATTTTATTTACAGATTTTTTTGAATAATAATGGTAATAATAATTATTATTATAATAAATATGTTTATTTATGTTTTATACGTTGCTATCTTTTTTAAGTTCAAAAGATTCATTCTTTATTTTGGATTTTTTTGATAAAAAATTTCTCTTATATAATTTTTACCAAAAAAACTTTACTTAATTTATTATAGATCAAAAAAATATAAAAAAATCACAAACTATTACATTTTAAATAATAATAACAACTAACTTATAGCAATCATATTTTCTAATATTATTATAAATATGATTGATACTTATACCAATCACAAGTTGTACTAATATTAAACAAATCAATTAACACCCTACTCTAATTTGGATGGACTAAAATTGGTATTCGCCAATAATAATCAATTAACACCCTACTCTAATTTGGATAGACTAAAATTGGTCTTCACCAATAATAATGATAATCATCGCCAAAGGTTCATTTTAAATTGCAATTCTAAAATGATTTGACCCTTTGGAGAAAGTTCGAAAAGTTAATTGAACGATTGAAATTTGAAATTAAAAAAGGTTAAATCCCTAATAAAGAGATTCGACTTTGATAATAATGACTATGTTACTCTTGACTAAAGGTCGAGTGTGGTGGCGCCCAGAATACCAATAACTGAATGCAGGCCGGTCTCTTTACAAGTCCACGAAAGGAAGTGTACCAACGTCCAGGCGACGCATGTATCAAATGACTCACCATAAGACACGCACCGTCCCGCCCACTCGTTTAGACCATGAAAAACAAAGAACAAGAACAAAGGTGGGACCCGCGGATGCCTTGGAAAATAGCCTCGTTACAAAACTGCTTTATGAGGTGGCCGACAAAGGTGGGACCCGAGATGCTTTAAGTTCCCAAAACATGTCATTACGTGTCCTGCTGCTTCACGGTTACCGAATTCAATAGAACTCTCCTCAACACGGCGCGCTTGGAAACCGGAACGAGAGATATTATTGCTGCTGCATTGACAGTTAACCATTCAGTGTATCTTCGAGAGGCAGAGTTTTTGTGAATCTGCCCCAGAGTTCCCTTTCTCATTATCTTATTTCTCTGTGTATCCCTGCATTCATAATAATGGCTTCTGCTTTCACATCCGGCTCTGCATCTGTTTCCACGGGGCCATCTTGCCATTTTTAAGTCAATTGCAGATTCCCTAAATATTTGAAAATCGGAAAGACATTGGCACTGCGCCATGTCCATCAGATTCCCGAGAATCTGGGATCGACTTAAGCTCACCGCTTCCACCTCCATCTCTGCATCTGCGCCCCCTAGCAAATACAGTTATGAAGTCTTCATTAATCACCGCGGGACGGATGTTAAAAAAACTTTTGTCAGCCATCTCTATAGCCGGCTTCTTTCCTCTGGATTGAAAGTGTTTCTCGACCAACCAGAAATGGAGCGCGGAGAAGATATTGAAGCTCAAATAAAAGGAGCGATAAGAACAGCCTCCGTCCACGTAGCTATATTCTCGCCTCGATACGCGGAATCGAGATGGTGTCTCGACGAACTTGTTCAGATGTTGAGTTACCCGGATGCCACTACTATTCCGGTGTTTTACCATGTAAAGCCTGCTGATCTACGATGGACGGACAAGGGCAAATTCATCGATAGATTGTGTGCTCAAGTCTTGAGATTCTGCTGCTGGCCGAGCACCGAAAACCTGTACGCTGAAGCGCTTCTCATTCATGAAAAGAAAGGGAGATACACCCCGGAAAGAATTGCGGCTTGGAAAAAGGCACTGTTTGACGCTTCATCTCTAAGCGGTTTCGAGCTGGACGCCTATAATGGGTTAGAACTCTTATCTCTCTTTCTCTGTATTAGCGTAATTGTACTGATAAATAATGATTTAAGTACTTATGCAGTGCTTGTTCTTTTGCCAATAACCAGTGATGAAGGTAAGTTCCTGGACGCTGTAGCGCAAGAGGTGCTGAAAAGGGCTAGCAAGGCACCATTGCATGTGGCTGAGCATCCAACTGGATTGGATGAAAAGCTGCTGGAGTTTGCAAGAATCGTGTCATTGGAGGAGCAGCACAACAGAGAGGGACCCAACCTTGTGGGGATTGTGGGTCCTGGAGGGGTGGGGAAAACCACCCTGGCAAAGTTATTCTTCAACACAAACAAATCAGATTACGAGCGGTCCTGTTTTTTGGCTGAGGTAAGGGACGCTGCAGCTAGGCGCACTTTACCATCTCACCAGAGAAAGCTTTATCAGGATCTGACTGGGTTGAATCTGCCGATATGTAGTAGCACTGATGAAGGAATTCCAATTTTCAAACGCCTCCCGAGTTCTCAAGCTCTCATAATACTGGATGACGTGGATGGTCTCGAGCAACTGGAAGCGTTATTTTTACCCATCAAGGACGTCCTTTCTGCGGGTAGTGTGATTTTGCTTACAACTCGCAATAAGGACGTTCTTACAAAATATGCAAGGCTAGAAGAGTCAACCATTTACAACATGACAGGACTGAATCTTGAACATTCTCAAGAACTATTTTGTTCGCACGCCTTCCAGCAGCCTTATCCTGCTGACGGGTATGGAAATTTGGTTAGAGAGTTTTTAGAAGTATGCCAGGGATTGCCCCTGTCACTCAGAGTAATTGGGTCGCTGCTTTACTCGGAAAGCCACGAGTATTGGCAAGCCCAACGGCGCAAACTATCTCAAGTGGTTCCCCCTGAAATACAAAATACACTAAAGATTAGCTATGACAGTCTTGATAAAAAGGAAAAAGAAATATTCTTAGATGTGGCCTGTTTTTTTATAGGAGTAAATAGGGATACAGCTATAAGAGTATGGGATGCATATGGCTTGGAAGGATGGCTGGGTATTACGACTCTAGAGAGGAGGGGTCTTGTATCATTCGACGAAGAAAATTGTATAAGAATGCATGATCACCTCCGAGACCTCGGGAGGGATTTGGCGGACAAAGAACCTCCTGGATGTCCACGTCGTCTTTGGGGCCCTATTGACAAAATTTTCAAAAATGTGCCGACTGATTCCAAGGTAGGTTTGATTCTCTAGAAATTATGTTATATTGTCAAATTTATGGTTAAAGAATTGTGTCTTTGAGGGTGTGGTTTCTAAACTTTGCAAAGATGTCAATCTTGTTTCTAACCACTTTCCTATAACAATATAGGTGCGCGGAATTAGCGTCGTTCAAAGGAGAGCCGGCGAATCATTTCAAAGTCAGGAGTTTGGGGTTCCTGACTTTCATATTAAAGGATTACAGCTGCTGAGAGCTCCTGCTGATTGTCTGGAAAGCTTATTCAATGTGATGACACAGCCAGAACTTTTATGGCTTCGTTGTGAGATAGATTCATCTTCCTCCCTACCTTCCAACTGGCCGATTCAAAATGATAATTCAGGCTCCTCACTACTTTCGTGCATTCCAATAACGAATCTACGAGTCTTAGAATTGGTTGAAGTGGAGAACCGGGAACACCTGTTGCCGATGTTGAGAACTTTGTTTCCGGAAGGGGTGTTTAGTGAATACTCGACGTTGAGAAGTTTGTTTGAGGAAAACCCGCAGTTGGAAACTATGTTTCAGGAACACCCGATCCCGAGGTTGGGAACTTTGTGGAACACTGAAATCCAGGTACCCGTCAAGTATTATCATTATTTTTAACTTTCATAATTTTTTTTGTCCCAGCAGGTGTATGGTAGGGTAGCGATATAATTTTTAAATAATCATATCAAAATTTTCAACCGTGCAATGCAGGCACCTCCACTTCAGTTGAGGGAGTTGAAAATTGATTGGAAACTTTCACAGTTACCAAATTCCATAGAGCAATTGAAATTTCTGGAAAAGATTGAACTGCCCAACTTTACAGGAACATTGCCGGAAGAGTTCTTTCAGCTCCGCTCACTGAAACACTTGAGACTCACGGCAGGAATGACGTCGTTGCCAGACTCTTTGGGTAACTTCACAAATCTCCAATATATTGACTTGTCTGGGTGCAAGCATTTGCAAACACTGCCGGTTTCCTTTGGAAATTTAAGAAAGCTCCAACATATTGGCTTGTCTGCGTGCAAGCATTTGCAAACACTGCCGCCATCCTTTGGAAATTTAAAATATCTTCAAAATCTTAAGCTGGTGAAGTGTGCCAGCATAAAAATGCTGCCAGATTCCTTCATGAACTTGATTCGACTCAAACATCTCAATTTGAAAGAGTGCCGCGACTTGACCCTCTCTGGCCAAACACTAGAGAATATCGGCACGCTGGAAAGGTTAGACATTTCTCATTGCAAAGTGGAAGTATTGCCTGCCCAAGTCACATATCAGCAGTGCCTGGAAGAGCTAATTTTGGATTTTACCAAGTTAAAAGAATTGCCCAGTGCCATTGGAAACCTTAAACAGTTGTCATCCTTGTCAACAGCTTATTGTCCGATTCGTGAAGTGCCATTTGCTAGTGTGGAGAAGATTCAAGCAGGCAGCAGATTGTTGGACCCCTCTATTGATAAGTGCATGCTTCGACTCAAATCCTTAACACTGCGGCGGACTAAAATCACTGAAATATCATTTGGTGAAGGTGTTTGCCCAGTCCTTCAAGATCTCAATCTCAGTGGTTGTGATGATCTAGTGGAGGTTGGGGCATTGCCGGCAACACTAACATTCCTGGACTTGAATGGTTGTTGTGATTTGAAAAAAATAACGGGGCTTCATGGCCTTGCAAATCTTCGACATTTGGGCATGAGCGGGTGTATGGACACAGAGGTGCTGCCAGATACGTGTGTCGGGGAGTTGAACAATCTTGAAAGCTTGGATTTAAAGTGTTGTTCGGTTAGTGTACTCAGTGTAATGCCATTTGTTGCCAATGAGGATTCTTGTATGCTTCGACTCAAATTCTTAGACTTGTCGATGACGCCATTGAGGAAGTACTCATTCACTGGACGTGTGTTCCCAGTCCTTAAATTGCTCAATCTCAGTGGTTGTCTTGATCTGGAGGAGGTTGGAGGATTGCCGACAGCACTAAGATCACTAAACTTGCGTGATTGTCAGGCATTAAAGAAAATAAAGGGGCTTGGAGGCGTTGCAAGGCTTCGATTTCTGGACATGGGTGGGTGTGAAGAAATAGAGGAGATACCAGGTCTGGATGTAAGGGAGTTGAACAACATTGAAGTTTTGAATTTAATGGGATGCCCGATTAGTGTAGTCACTGTACTGCCATTTGCCAGTGTGGAAGAGGTTCAAGGAGGCCGCAGATTGTTGGACTCTTCTATTGACAACTGCATGCCTAGACTCAGACGGTTAAATCTGTCGAAGACGAGAATAACTGAAATATCATTCGGTGAAGGTGTTTGCCCAGTCCTTGAAGTTCTCGATCTCAGTGACTGTGAGGATCTGGTGGAGGTTGGAGCGTTGCCGAAAACACTTACATCACTAAACTTGAGAGCTTGTTGTGCATTAAAGAAAATAACGGGGCTTCGTGGCCTTGCACAGCTTCGACATCTGTACATGGGAGGGTGTTTTGCTGTTGAGGAGCTGCCAGATCTGGAAACGTTCAGATCATTGCACTTTCAGCCTCCTGACGAGTCAAATGAGGAAACCTTCGCAAAAGTATTATAAGACATCAAGCGAGCTCGGACCTCGGTGCATTTAGGCAGTTCGCACAGTTTTTTTTGATTAATAATGTTTTTCCCTTCTTTTGGGTCGATGTTTCCTTTTCCCATATTTTCCACGGTTTGTAAAATAAAATAAACATATTCTACTCATTTAAGTTTTAAAAAGTAATTTCCATTAAAGTGTATATAGGGATTGGGCATTTAGAGAGATATTGGATAGAATTAGAGTTAGTGTGTTGTTACTGTGAAAATTATAACATTATGATTCACAGTGATTTAGTAAATGGGTGTGTAAGGCATGGTGTCAACCAGCCAGCCAAATAAGATTTTGGACATTGAAATATGAGTGTGATGTTTTGGGGTTATTGTTATATAATTAAAATTATAGTATGTTTTTTAAATTATAACGATATTTTGTTTATGGGGCGTTTTGGATTCACAGTGAATGGGTGCGCTGTTAAGGCACTCTTTGCGATAGGTTACTGGTTCAAATCCCCCGTGGGTACTTAGGTTAGTCTTAACTAAAAATAATTATAACGATATTTTTAAATTAATGTCATTAATTTTTATACTTTGAAAGTGAATTTTATTAAATTGGTGTCATTAATTTTTGTATTTTGAAATTTGAAAGTGAAATTTATTTCATTTCATGTGTTATCTTTGTGATGTTTAGGATCGATTTGAATTTAATTTATTTAGAATTAAAATGGTTATTAGCTTTGTTTATTTCATATTTTGAATATTTCATCATTTTGGTCATTGACATTTATGTTTTTGTTTTATAGCTTTACATATTCTTCTAAATAAATGAGACTTCTACGCTTTTATAGATTCCTTTTTAAAGTTTTTTGCAGGATTAATATATTTGGTTTTAGTTCTTATTTTAATGTAATTTTTTTAGTTAAGTAGTTTATATATTTATTTAGGAAAGTGTGAGATTTTTGTTTTTTTACAAGTATTTTGCAATGTGTGGTTTTCTAAGTTGTTTTTATATGAATGTGTTTTTTTTATTTGAATGTAGAGTTACAATTATAGAAAATTGAATTTTTTTGTTTTATAAACCTTGGTTGATGAATAGATATAAATCAAATTTAAAATGTGAAATAGATATATGAATATCAATATTTTGATCATATTTATCAAATAAACTTGTTTATATGGACTCATTTTTTATAACATTGTTTAGCTCATTTTTAGTATATCCTTTTTGTATGGGAGCTTTTAATTTATATCATTATTAGGACAACTTGTACTGTAGAAATCCTAAGTTTATTTGACATTTTCTATAGAAGATTTCTACCCACAATATCATTGCAACTAGCCATAAATCTATTGATGGTTTTTGCTTGATTATATTCAAACATATGTAGTTATAGATATTATAGTAATGGAATTTTGGGGTCTAGGGCTTTCGTATGGTTGAGATTTACATATTGGAAAATTTTAGCCCTTCTTGTTTTACCATGTACACTAGTAAATGTTGTGTGTAGTTTACCTTTTTCATGTGTTTTGCTGTACCTTAACACCCAATTCACTTATTTTACGTGGTGACTATGCAACATATGTATATTGTATGGGATTATTAAACAAATTGGGTGCAAAGTTAGAGTATGGGTCTTCATAGCCATAACATATGCATTTGGGATTCATTGTTCACTTGCATGTTGTGTAGTCATCATATTACTATGTGCATTGTTTTCAAGACTAATGTTTGGTTTTGTATTTCTTTCAATGTTAAAATTAATATTGTTAAATTTTTTCTATTAAAAAGTATTGATGACTCACTCATCACCATCTAATTGATGTGCTTCTTTTCAAATAACATTGATATATTGGGCATACACACACTTTAATAAGTCATTCAAATATAATTGACATTTAACATTCTTGCTATTATAAAACTTGTTGAATAATTTTACAATTATCTAAGATCAATCATAATAATATTTTTTTATCAAAATTTTCAAATATAGTTTTAGAAATCTAATTAGACAAAGTTCATTATAGTTGCAATCACCTCCGAATCTAGCATCAACCACTTGTGTACTTTTTCCAACCATTGCAATTAATATCAAAGCACATGAAGGTGATGCCATCCATATATTGGTTGTTCTAATGGAAATAGTAACATTTACCTACATAATTTTTTGTAATTGAAAGCAATCTCAACATGAGCTAGATAATAATATTTAAATGTATTGCATGTGATTAGTTAGTTGTAGGATAATTGGATCAAAAAGGGCTTTCTTATAAAGGGTAATTTTCAAGGTTTTTTTGAAATCCAATGATGGTTGGACATGTAAATTACACCTCATTTATTCCCTTCGAATGCCTCATTGAGTGGAAATTGGCAAGTGACATGTTGTCTAGCAGTAAATTTTTTTTTTGGATAAAGAATATTTACTAATTCATGTAGAAAATCCTGTAGATTCACAAGCTATTGCAATTTATTAAAGCAAGAGACAAGAATCTACTTCTACTCTTTATAGTGGAAGCCCATAAACATCGAGAAAGCAATAATCAATAGAGGAAGATAATCAAAGGCAAATAACACAACAAATATCCGGGGAAAGCTACCGCTCAAAACCCCACTATTTTTTTTGTATTAATCTAGAAAATCAAGATGAAAATACAATGCTTGTTCTCTCTAGAACAATCCCAACACTCAGGAAATTCAATCTCCAACTCATAAGCAAGCTCAAGGCAAAATCTTAGCTAATTCAAAAGCTCTCCAAGTATCTATTCCAATGTGTAATTCATATGAACGATAACTTGTATTTAAAGGGAAATAAAGCCTCTAAAAATAGCTTTATCCCTCAATGATCAGTTCTTGAATGCATGCACTATTAGTGCAACTCAGAAAAATCTAAAACAAATGGTACACTGTCCTGCACTCTAGTCTCAACTGGGTCTTTCTTAGAATCAACATGCATGAGTTTCTGATAGTGGAATCTTCGGTTAACTAGAGTAGCACTAATTAGGTCACTAGTGTCCCAACAAACGGTTTACTCACTATTAGTTCTTGAAACTGATTGGAACTAATTTAACTAGACTTAACTCAATAAACCAAGTTAACTAATTACAAGTCATTCATAGCTCATCCTAAACTCCTATAAGTTAGGGATAACATATACATGTCTTTTAAAAGACTTTCAATTCGAATTTCCTAAATTAATTAGGTTAATTAAACTTAATTAGTTATTTTCAAATTGTTATGAGAAAAGAATTCTATTTTAGTTCACATTTTAATTCAAGGACAAATTAAATTGGAATTTCTTGTTGCCATTTCTCAACACTCCCTCTCAATAAGAAAGGGATTATCCACTACCCCGATCTTGTCTCTGTGAAACTCAAATTTACATCTTGGCAATGCCTTTGTCAAGATGTCAGCATCTTGCTCCTCGGTGGGAATGTAATCTAACAACATGATGCACCTCAATACAAAATCTCTGAGATGATGATACCAGATATCTATATGCTTGGACCAATCATGAAAAACTGGATTTTCAGAGAGTTTGATACAACTCTGATTATCATAATAAATCACTGTCGGATCCATCTGCTGAACAAACCAACCAACCAGGATCTTCCTCATCCAGATAGCCTCACATGATGCTTGACTTGCAGCCATGTACTCTACCTCTGCTGAACTGAGTACAACCAATCACTATTTATTGCTGTACCAAGAAGCTGCAGCTGACCCAATAGTAGAGATCCCACCTAATGTGCTCTTGTTGTCAGATGGACTCCCCGACCAATCTGCATCGGTGAAGCCTTGAAGCTTCACTCCCTTTGTCCGTTTGTACCACAAACCAAATTGAGTAGTGCCTATGAGGTATCTCAATACATGCTTTGTCGCCTTCAATTACAACTTGGTAGGACTAACCATCACTTGACTAAGCTGGTTAACTGCATAACACATATATGGTCATGTGTTCACCAAATACATGAGTGAACCCATAAGCTGCCTGTAAACAATAGCTTCCACTACTTCTCCTGAAGTAGCATCCTCCTTCCTCCAATTACCAGCAAGAGGAGTATCCATGGGTTTACTATTCTCCATACAGAATCTCCTGAGTATCTCATATGCATACTTTCCTTAAGAAACAAACAACTCCCCATCTCCTTGCCATATCTCCATGCCAAGAAAGTAATGCATGAGCCCCATGTCATTCATCTCAAACTCTCTTGCAAGGTCCTCCTTGCAAGATTTAATGAGCTTCTCATCACCTGTCAGTATGAGATCATATACATAAAGTACAATGATCAAAAGCTTAACTTCCACCATTATGTAATACAGGTTAACATCTGCTTCACTCTTCGTGAAGCCCAGCCCAGTGAAGTAGCTATCTATCCTGGTGTACCAAGCACGGGGTTCTTGCTTCAGCCCATACAATGCTCTCTTGAGTCGGAACACATGCGACTCACAGTCCAAGGTTTCAAAACCTTCGGGTTGCTCTATGTACACCTCTTTCTCAATCATGCCATTGAGGAAGTCAGTCTTCACATCCATCTAATGGATCTTCCAACCCTTTTGTGTTGATAGTGCCAAAATAGATCTAATTGATGAGTACCTTGCAACAGGAGAAAAGGTCTCATCATAGTCAATCCCCTCTACCTGTGAAAAGCCATAGGCCACAAATCTGGCCTTATGCTTCTCCACGCTACCATTTGCAACTTGCTTTACCTTGTAAAGCCAACGGGAGCTCACAACTGACTTGTCCTCTGATCTCGGGACCACATCCCAAACATTGTTTTGAACTATGGAGTCATACTCCTCCACCATCGCATCAACCCAAACCGGTTGTTGCACTGCTTCCTGAAAGGGAGATGGCTCCGTCACAACACATGCACCCATAAGTGCCATGTATCTAGTGTACCTCTTTGGTGACGTCCTCTCTTTGCTCTGAGAAGAGGGTGCTCCCACATTCTCCCATGCATCATCCAAAAATCTGCTCTCAAGCGCGGTTTCTTCCCTGTCTAGAAGACTCAGCTCGAGTGGATGTCTCCACTCCCAGAACCTCTGCATGTGGTTGTTACACATCAATCTGAGGCTCCTCAACCTTAGGAAATAAAAGTTCCTCCTCATCATGTAGCTCAAGCTCCCTCTCAAGGGATACTTGCATGGCCTTCTCCTCGTCAAACTTGAAATCCTTGTGAACCATTGTCATCCGACTGGTTTGCATGTACACCCGATAGTTGTGGGGAGTATCAATGTACCCCACAAAGATCCACAACTCTGCTGTTGGCTCAAGCTTCTTTTGTGCATCTTTGGTCACATGGAAATAAACCAATGACCCAAAAATCTTGAATTGACCAACATCTGGCTTCTTACCGGAATAATCTTCCTTTGGTGTTTTACTCTCAAGTATCCAATGTGGACTACAGTTCTAAACATAAACAGTTGTTTTGCATGCCTCAACCTACAAGTGTAGTGGTAGGCCCTGATAATGCAACATCGCTCTTGCTACCCCTATTATGCTCCTATTCTTCCTCTTGGCAACCCCATTCTGTTGAGGGTTATGAGGTGTCGTCAACTCTCATTTAATCCCTTCCGCTGCACAAAATTTCTTAAACTCGTTGGAGACATATTCTCCACCGTTATCACTCCGTAGGGTTGTATCCTTCATGCTTGATTCTTTCTCGATCAATGCTTTTAATTCACAAAACTTTGTGAATGTCTGATCCTTTCTCTCCATGAAAAATATCCAGCATTTATGAGAATGGTCATCTACAAATATAACATAATACCTGTGTTTGCAGGTGGATACTGTTGAGAATGGTCCACACACATCTGAATGGACTCTCTCCAGAATAGACTCTGCTCGACTGTTTCTATCTCCAAAGGAATATTTGGTGTATTTTCCCAAAGTACAACCCTTACATGTATCAACTTGCTCAAGTGTACCTTTGGGAAGATCGGTATAGATTTGCTGCAATATCTTCAAAGCCCCATGATGCAAGTGGCCCAATCGCCTGTGCCACAACTCGCTGACGTCTCGGCTCAACATCTTTTCCACTTTTGAACTCAAAGCAGCACAATCCTCTACCTCTATCTTATAGAGATTCTGAACTCGAATCCCTATCTTCTTTACTTGACCCATGGCTATGTGTCGAAGGAACGCCTTTCCTTTCAAAAAGATCACATCATAGCCTCTATCCTCAAGCATGGCAATGGATACCAAGTTCTTCGTTAGTTCGGGTACATGCATAACATTCTTCAAGGTGAGTGGAACCACATGCTCCATCTGAAAAGTAATAGTGCCCATACCGGTAACACTATGCTTCCCATTGTCGCCCATCTCGATATGCATATTGAGATATTTCTCCTCCAGTTCACTAAATAACTCTTTGTCACGAGTCATGTGGAAAGAAGCTCCACTGTCAAGGTACCAAACACTTCCCATCATTGATGACACCAAGCATGCAATGAGGGAAAATTTCCAATTCGAATTGAGAGGCCAAAGCATCACCTATCGCTCCTCTTGAGGACTTCTCCTTGGACTTATTCAACGGACAATTTGTATCAAAGTGACCCATCTTGTGACAATGAAAGTTTTAACTCTTATCATGTCATTCTTCTTACCTCCATGATAAGAATCTGATTTGGAACGAGAAATTTTACCTTCCCCCTTCCCCGCCTTAATCGCTAAGGAACTATTCTCTTCATCATCGGTCTTTGATGAAGAGCCATCCCCGGTGTTCCTCCTGATCTCATCTTGCATCAAATCCGACCATAGTCATTCCCAATCTAGTAGCTTCTCCCAACCATTGATAGAGTCCTAATAACTATGCCAACTCTTTGGGAGTCTAAGAAGAGAAAGGCTCACCATATCCTCCTCAGCAACTATGACTCCAACACTTCCAAGTTCATCCTGACATAGAGTGAACATGGTCAAGTACTTTGGAATCATCTCACCTTTCTCCATCTTGATTTTACAAAGTTTATCCTTTAGTGCTAACTTCCTTTGATCACTATTATTCTGATACAAGTCCGTCAATGTTTTCCAGATAGCATGCGGGGTTTCCTTTCCATGGAGACTCGAGACAATATGATCTCAAACTCCCTCAAGGATTATCCACCTTGCCTTTGCCTTACACTTCTTCCACTCGGCCAAGTTCTGTGCATCAGTAGTTGCTGGCTTATGAATTGCTTGTTCAACAAATTCCTTCAAGCCATTGTCCTCCATCACAACCTCCATCCTGTCCCTCCAGGCTATAAAATTTGAGCTGCCTTCAAAGGCATACTCAAGCCTCAACCCTTGGAACACCATCTTCCAATCCTGAAGTATGTATTGCAAATTCGACTTTCACTTGTAACCCAGAAACTCAAAACTTCAAAATCTCCTCTAGGGAGCTGATTTTAAATCAATGATATCTCCCTTATCCAAACTCCGATTCGGTCGATTTTTTTTTGAATTTGGTTATCTTTTCCCAAGGAATCCAGATATGAAATTTGTTTATGAAAAATTTGCACATAAATTCTCAGATCTTCTCTACAAACTCTCGGCCAAAAAAATAAATCTTTCTTCGATACCATGTAAAAAATCCTATAGATTCACAAGCTAATCCAATTTGCTAAAGCAAGAGACAAGAATCTACTTATACTCTTTATAGAGGAAGCCCATAAACATCGAGAAAACAATAATCGATAGAGGAAGATAATCAAAGGCGCATAACACAATAAATACCCGGGGAAAGCCACAACTCAAAACCCCACTATTTGTTTTGTATTAATCTGGAAAATCAAGATGAAATTACAATGCTTGTTATCTCTAGAACAATCCCAGTACTCAGCGAATTCAATCTCCAACTAATAAGCAAGGTCAAGGCCAAATCTTAGCCAATTCACAAGCTCTCCAAGTCTCTATTCCAATGTGTAATTCCTATAAAGGATAGCTTGTATTTAAAGGGAAATAAAGCCTCTAAAAAAAATGCAATCCCTCAATGATCCATTCCTGAATGCATGCACTGTCGGTGAGACTCAGAAAAATCTAAAACAAATAGTACACTATCCTTGCACTCTAGTCTCAACTGGGTCTTTCTCAGAATCAACATGCATGAGTTTCTAATGGTGGAATCTTCTAGTTAACTAGAGTAACACTAATTAGGTCACTAGTGTCCCAACTGACTGTTTACTCACTATTAGTTCTTGAAACTGATTGGAACTAATTTAACTGGACTTAACTCAATAAACTGAGTTAACTAATTACAACTCATTCATAACTCATCCTGAACTCCTATAAGTTAGGGAGAACATATACATGTCTTCTAAAATAATTCCAATTCAATTTTCCTAAATTAATTAAGTTAATTAAACTTAATTAATTATTTTCAAATTGCTATGAGAAAAGAATTCTATTTTAATTCACAGTTTAATTCGAGGACAAATTAAATTGGAATTTCTTGTTGCCATCTCAACGATTCATACATCAAGATTCCCATGAATTTATTATTATCTTATATATATATATATATATATATATATATATATATATATATATATATATATATATATATATTTCAATAAATATTTAAGTTAAAAAAAAATAAGAAGAAAAAGAAGCAAGTTGAGGCATATTATAATTTTTCTATGTGAGTGGAAGGCACATAGTTGTAACTTCCTTTTGTGGTTTATGCACTCCATAAACCAAGCACTGTCCATGTTTAAGAAGAAGCCCAAAATTTGTTTAAAATTTTTGTATTTTCTATGGAAATCAACTTCTTAAAGAAAATTTTAGAGAGTGTTTTCAACTTATTCTAGCAAGTATCTCTGACTAATGGTCAAACTAGTAGATCAAATTATCACAAAACTTGAAACATACAAATTGAATCACTAAAAAAATATTATCAATGACTAATAAATACTAAACTGTTATTTTCACTTCCACTTAATCTATTAATTTATCACTAATTATTAATGTTTAAGACTAATGTATCTCGACCTTGATGGGGGTGGGTAAATACCAAGGCAGATTGTATGAGGGTTGCCCCCAATGCATGCATGCACATCGATTACTCATTGCAGGCATGACAAACAACACGAACAATGAGATAAATGTGGAAGGCCATCTGAAAAATTTGGTTCATCATGTATCCTCTTATACTTTGGATCATGAGGGGCATGAGAATAATATTTGTTGCATTGAGGAAAGGCACGTTGTGATATTCATTTGGTTGTGATAATTTACTTTGCAGAGCCAGAAATGGGGGCTCTCTTTCAATGTGTTGAGATTTCCAAAATAACTGGAAGTCTCACTAGTGCAAGATGGGAAAGGTTACCATTTCATACTCATTATATACTCGCTTGACTACCTAATTGGTTGGTTAATAGTGGGACATGTAAATGAAACAACCTCTTAAGATTTTTTGTAATTGTTTTGCAGGTTGAAGGACTAGGCCTTCTTAGCTTGGTCCCTTTGTTTTCATTAGCAGTGGACACTCATCAATGTCATTCCTTCAACAATTCTCTTAGTGGAAGGTGTTTCTCCCTCTTTTACTTCAACTCATCCAATCATAGCTCCCCAAAGGTATCTTTTAGGTCTTACAAACAACTTCTTTGTTTTTTCTTTCCTCTACCTTTTAATTGTCTCAAGCCTATCAATTTTGACCCAAATCACCTTTGCTTCAACCACTTCCTTTTCTTCTACACTCTCCATTTGGCTTGTGTTCTCTTTGGGGCTCCTTGTATGTATTCTTCGGCCCTTAATTATTCTTCCTTTCGAATCTCCTATCCCAAGTCTCAACTTTGTCTTTGGTTTTCTCCGCTCCCTCTTCAATGTTGAGGGAGAGAGCTTGTTCATGTAGAGGATGAGGGGGACAAGAATCTCAAGAAAACATGAGGGCTCAACCCTATGCACGTGCCTCTAAAACTAAATCTCGTGAAAATACACTCATGGTTGTGCAACGTGACATGTGTAACATCAAGCAGGAGTTGGTTGGAGAACAAGCTGCATTGTTGGATTTAGACGCTTTGGAAGAGGTGGAATATTGAATCCCTGACTTGGGAACCCTAGGAGCCAAATGCAACTAGTACCTCCATGCCATGGATTATAATGGCATCTCAAGCACTTGTTGAGAAATATTTGTTCAGTCGCAATGAAAACATGGATGAACTACTCCTTCGAATGGAGGGGATTCATCTATTCTATGAAATCATGGATGTATGACTATAGGATTTGAAGGAAGCTTTCCTTAGGGATCACAAACATACACCTCTTGTTAGATGATAATATGGTCTCTCTATGGCTTCAAAGCCACTATTGGTATTCCTAGGTATTACTACAGTTTATGGTTTTTAGTATACATTTTATGTTCTCCGTTTTCATGGCTACCACAACCTAATTTTGTTTTCTATGTAATCTGATCTTGATAGGCAACTTATACTTCTTAAGTATTTTTGCTCTATCATGGGTATGAGTGTTAACACTGACAAAACAAAAGTTTTGATTATCAAATCCAAGAAGGACACTTACGCTAATTTTATGTATGACAATAGTAACTTAGAGGAAGTTTCTTCCTACAAGTACCTAGGAATTGATATTCATCATAAGCTCAGCTGGAACTATATCATTGAGAAAAGGATTAATAGGGGATGGAAAGCTTATTTTGGTCTTGAAAATAATTGTAAAACGACAAACCTCATAATGTGGGATAGAAAGAAGTTACTCTTTGAAACTTTAGTCACTCCAGTTATCTTATATGGATGTGAGGTTTGGGGTTGTAGCATCTCCATAGAATCCTGGAGAAATATTGAGCAAATCCAAAAGCGTTTTACAACGTATAACCTCAAAATTAAAAGCAAGACACCGTATCCTATTCTCCTTATAGAAGTTGGTCTTTCCCCTATCGAGAACCTAGCTATGACTAGGCTTCTATTGTACAAGCACAAACTTAATAACATAGGAGACCATAGACTTCCTAAGCTAGCTTTAAATTCCAGTCAAAACCACCTAAGTCTCAAACGAGGTTGGTAAAAAGACACCAGGGCCTAGTTAAACCATTGGGAGATCGACGAGAATGTTGCATTGCAAAACATTAATAACATTAAAAATATTGTTACTTCTAAGTTCAAAGAAAAAATGTGGTGTAAGAAAGATTTAGCAGCTAAAAGAAAATTAAGTATTATGAGGTCATCAACCCCACCCTATAAGATCAAAAGTATCTCTTTGTTTTAACTAGCTCAAAGAAGAAAATTAATATAGCCAAGATTAGAATGAACTCTCATGAGCTCCATAGTGAAACGGGTTGTTGGGCAGTTCCTAAAAGACCATGGATGGAAAGGTTCTGCCATCTCTATGAGAATTCAAACATCGAGGATGAAAATCACTTCCTCTTAGAGTGCCCCGCATACAACCACATTAGATCTTAGTTTCAAAATCTTTGTTGCAATACTGACCTTCCTAGCCTTTTACGTTGTCAAAATTACAGTCAGCTCAGGAGGCTACTCTCCAAGCTTTTTGAGCATAGGAATAAAATCTTAAATCAAACTAAATAATTTGTTTCTTTAGGTCCGATAGACCAAAGTTTAGTCTCAGTGGACGTTAACCACCACCATCACCACCATCATCATCATCATCAATGGACTTGGCCAACACCAACTCAACTTTTGATTTTTATGAACCTAATAAACCAATCCCTGGCTAGTTTTCTCAGACTGGATTTCACTTAGGAAATCTATAGTTGATCATGGTCTTACTTCTTGGCCGCTCTGTACATATATATTTTCATAGTATAATGTTGTGAATTTACAAAAAAAAAAAAGGAAAAACAAACACTAATATATCACAAATTAATATTGATCAAATAACTATTACATACCTCTAATATCAAATATTTACTATGCATTAGTTCTAAATAATAATCAAACACCAAATTTGCTAAGGGTTGTGGTGTGGAATATGAAGAGTCATTAGAGTCCAAGGGATCACTTGGAATAATAATATGTATTTATATCTGTATATTTGTTAATATAATGCATCTCACATTTATCTTATCCGTTTTTTTATCATTTGTGAGTGTTTAACATGGTATCAAAGAAGGTACCTTCCTAGCTTGCTCAACTGTGCGAGAGACACAAGTTTGTGGCCATTTATGCCCATTTCTAGATTAGTTGCACTGTAGTAGTTTATCCTTTGGGTTTTTGAGAATGCCTCTTTTGCATGCACAATATTCTCCTACTCAACATTTTTTCTCTCTCAACATTCTATGAATTATCAGTAATGCAATATTGTTGTGTCTTGTTTGTTTTTCACTGGATTATTAGAGATCGTTTTTTTCAATGTGTCAGGTGTCGTCTAGAAATTTCAATGCAAACCTGCACCCTATCTCTTTGTTATGAAACCAACTCACAAAAAGATAGAAAAGATATATCAACGCCTTAGATTTCAACCTCTTCAAGGGGACAACCTCCTTTACATTACACAAATGAATGATTCCTTGATCATTCAAAGGACAAAACCTCCTTTCTATATATAGGAGTCTAAGGACTCACAATATAACCCAACCGACCTAACAATAATAATATAAAGGCACAAAAATAACAATAGAGGGATTCTATGGGGCACAATAATAACAATATGGTGACAATAGGGGCACAACAATATTAATAAGGGATACAACTACAATAGTAATGGGGTAATCACTAGTATTGTAGGGACCTGACATGCCCTTCTCCTTTAAAAAAGTGTTGTCCTCAACACTTGAGTAGTTCTAGATGCTTTTGTATAAAATTCTCATCCTCCCATGTTGAACCTTCAGTGGATAAGTTCTTCCACTTGATGAGATACTCCGAAATTGATCAATTTCGTAGCTGTCGAGTTCTTGCTTTTGTGACTGCTTTCGGTTCCAATATAATTTTTCCTTCCTCGTCAAGTTCTGGCAATATTGTTTGAACTGGGAGCTTGTCGCCTATAACCTTCTTTAAACATGAAACATGGAAAACTGGGTGCACTCAAGAAGCTGTAGGAAGTTCCAATTTGTATGCCATAGTACCAATCTTTTGCAACACCTTGTACGGACCATAATACTTTGGTGATAATTTATTATCCTTCTTAGCTTGCTTGAGGGACATTTTTTTATATGGTTGTAGCCGTAGGAATACCCAATCACCTACATCAAAACTTCTTTCGCTGCGATGCTGATCTACCTGTTGTTTCATTCTATTCTGCACCAACACGAGTTTATCCTTTAAGAGTTGGAGGACTTGTTGTTGATGCTCGATGTGATGTTTCACTGCTTGAACCTTAGAATTTTATCTTAAATATGATGTGATGGATGGTGGCTGATATCCATAAAGTGCCATAAATGGGGTCATTTTTGTTGCTGTATGGAAGGAAGTGTTATACCACCATTCAGCTAGAGGCAACCATTTGACCCATTGTGTCTGTTTATCAGATACAGAGCAACGAAGATATCCTTCCAAACATTTGTTTACTATCTCAGTTTTCCCATCAGATTGAGGATGATAAGATGAGCCATGAGCTAACTGAGTACCAGGACAAGAAACTAATTTTGTCCAAAAATTTCCAGTGAAAATGGGGTCTCTGTAACTTACAATAATCTTTGGATTTTCATGTAGCTTTTGAATTTCTTCCATAAATGCAGTAGAAACTGTACTGGCTTTAAATGGATGTGATAATGCACAAAAGTGTGCGTACTTGTTAAGTCTGTCAACTACCACTATGATGACACTCCTTCCCTCAGACTTGGGTAAACCTGTGATAAAATCCATTGAAACCTCCTCCTAACGTTGGCTTGGAATGGATTAAGGTTGTAATAGACCCGGGGTCTTAATTGTTTCAACTTTATTTTGTTGGCAAACCAAATATTCTGCCACAAACTTTTGAATATCTGATTTAAGGCCATCCCAAAAAAATTCCTTCTTAACCCTGTGGTAAGTTTTTAAAAATCCTGAGTGCCCTCCTAAGGGAGAAGTGTGCAATTCCATAAGAAACTTTTATTTGAGTTGGGAATTCTTACAGAGGTATAAGTGATATTTGTACCATAGTGAATAATTTTTCTAGCTAAATGTATCAGATGTACTGGAATCTTGTTGTAGTTTTCGAATAAGTGCCCACACTTCTTCATCATTCTTCCATTCCTCCCTTGCTTCGTTTATCCAATCCGGTTGGATAATAGAAATGGCGCACAACAATGCTTCCACATCCTCATCCTTTCTTGAAAGTGCATCTGCCACCACATTTTGCTTCCTTTTTGGTAGATGATTTCAAAGTAATAACCCAACATCTTTGTGACCCACTTTTGTTGCTCTTCAGAGGATAATCTTTGTTCTAAAAAGTATTTAAGGCTATCATGATCTGTTTTTACCTTGAGTGTCTTCCCATTAGGTAGGGTCACCATTTCTTAAGTGCATGTAGTATTGCCAACATTTCCTTCTCATAAATAGCTTTGTGTAAAAACTTTCCCTTGATTGGACGACTTTCAAAAGCAATGGGTCTTTCATCTTGCATTAAAACAACACCAATTCCATTTCCTGAAGCATCACATTCCGCAATAAAGGTTTTTGTGAAGTCTGGAGTAGCTAAGACTAGTGCTTGGAACATTGCCTCTTTAAGGTGTTCGAAGGCCTTTGTTGCTGCTGGAGTCCATGAAAAGGCATATTTCTTCAATAATGTTGTTAGAGGTGCTGCTATTCTCCCATAATTTTTAAAAAACTTGTGATAATACCCTGTCAACTCGAGAAATCCCCGCAGATGCTTTATGGATGTGGGGATTTTCCATTCTTTAATGGCTTTAATTTTGCTAGGGTCTACCTTAACTCCTCCATGAGATACAATATGACCCAGATATTCCACCTCTTGTACTCCAAAGAATCATTTGGATCTTTTTGCATATAATTGTTTCTCCTCCAATAGCTGTAGCACCCTGTCAAAATGTTCAACATAATCCTTCTAAGACTTGCTATAGATTAGTATATTATCAAAAAATACTAACACAAATTTTCTAAGGAAGGGTTTGAAAATGGAATTCATCAAACCTTGAAATGTAGAAGGTGCATTGGTAAGGCCAAAAGGCATGACCAAAAATTCATAATGACCCTCATGAGTTCTAAATACTGTTTTTGGAATGTCTTCAGTCTTCATTCTGATTTGATGATATCCTAAACGAATATCCAACTTGGTGAAGTAAACTGATCCATGCTGTTCATCCAATAATTCATCAATGACAGGAATGGGAAACTTATCTTTAATAGTGAGCTTGTTGAGCTCCCTATAATCCGGACACATGCGCCATGATCCATCCTTCTTGTGCACCAATACTACTGGAATAGAGAAAGAACTTTGACTAGGTTGAATTATACCAACCTCTAGCATTTCTGCTAGCATACGTTCAATTTCACTCTTTTGGGCATAGGGATATTTGTACGGCCTGATGTTTGGAGGAACACTTCCTGGAATCAGATGAATAGCATGATCATGATCACGAATAGGTGGGAGACCTTTGAGAGTCTCAAATACCTTGGAATGATTGTCCAAGACCTTTTGGAGATCTGGAGAAATAGATGATTTCGATGTGGAAACATCTAGTGAACATATTTGTGCAATTACACCTCATTGTTCCCTTTTTAGAAGCTTTGTCATACCGTTAGAGTTGATTATCTTTCCCGGTTTCCCTGTAATACCCCTTAATTCAACTTCTTTTCCTTTTGCAAAAAAATTCATGAAAAGTTCTTGAAAATTAAAAGCTATTATACCCAAGGATTGTAGCCATTGGACTCCTAGTACAACATCAACACCTCCCATTGGAATGGAAAGCATTGGGCTAGTCAATACATATTCTCCCATGGATAGCTTGATATTATGGCACTTTCCCAAGCAATTTATTGTTCCTCCATTTGCAACCATCACTTGACACTCTAGTGTTGGATATAGGAAGCAATTCAATTCTTTTGCTACCTTACAATGAATAAAATTGTGGGTACTTCCTGAATCAATCAACACTATTACCTTTTTCTTCTTGATTTGTCCTTCTATCTTGATGGTTTGAGGAGTGGTAATTACCGCCAATGCATTACAAGATATGGTCGGATTCATTTCTTCTTTATCTAAGCTTTGTTCCTGGAGTATATCCTCTTCTTTTGACCTTTCTTGCTCCTTTTCTTCTTCCTCTTCACAATCTATGTAGAATAATTTCTTCTCAGCACACTTATGACCTTTAGTGTATTTGCTATCACAACTGGAACAAAGCCCTTTTGTTCTTTTTTCTTCCAATTGTTGTGGTGTCAACCTTATAGGTTGTGGAAGACTAGGGGCAACAACACTTCCATCTTTATAGTTGTGAGTGGTATGCTTCCTGGTTGCCATAATTTTGCTTTCCATTTTTCTTGCTAACCTGAATGCCTTCTCTAATGAATCAGGTTCCCAAAGGTGAACATCATGTTGGATATTATCCTTTAAAGTCCCTATGAACACATCAATCCTATGCTCCTCTGGAATATTTTTTACCCTTATGTTCAATTTTTGGAACTCCTCAATGTGCTCCATTATTGAACCCTTTTGTTTGAGACTTATCAATTGGTTAAAAAAAGTGTGGCTTTTTGTATCCTCATAATGTGTTGTCAATTCTTCCGTAAAA
This sequence comes from Pinus tabuliformis, assembly GCA_031772625.1. NCBI lineage: Eukaryota > Viridiplantae > Streptophyta > Pinopsida > Pinales > Pinaceae > Pinus > Pinus tabuliformis. The sequence goes on along the minus strand of CM062810.1, from coordinate 658,579,944 downwards.
ATTGCCCAAGTGATAATTTGTTTACGAGAGCAAAGCCATTTATACCATACAAACTGGTTTGGTTCCAAATATAAAGTTGCAATATGTACCTTTTGTGTGTTTTGCACATTATTGAGATCGAAAAATTGCTCCATCTGTAATATCCATGTTGTGGGATCCTTGCCATCAAACTTCCTCATATTATTTTTGGAATATGGTGGGTCTTCGATCCAACATTAGAGTCTATGAAATCATGATTAACATTTCTTTTTTTCGCATCATGAGTTTCCTTTACTACCCTTTCACCATTAGTAAATATTTCTTGTAGAAAATTTGTCAAATTTGTCTTCAAATCTGCCATGTCTGTCTTCAAATCTACCATGTCTGTCTTAAAATCTTTCTTCAAATTTATCTTCAAATCATCCATCTTAGCTTCCACGCCATTCATCTTAGCTTCCATGGCCTTTGTCTTAGATTCCATGCCATTTATCTTAGCTTCTGTTAGCTTTTGTGAGAGTGACATTTGTTGCACTTGGTCTTGTAATTTTGATATATCATGTAGTATTTCTTCCTCTTTTTCATGAGTCGTGCTAGAGCTTTCAGGTTGCTTACTAGGTGTTTGAATTTTCTTTCCTCGGAGCATCAGTTACCGATAATAATGCTCTACTATGCCCTTTGAATTCCTTCAAAATAATTTTTCAAATTAAGCTTAAGCAAAAATTTAAAAAAATCTACACACCTTTTTTCACTTTGTAGGAGCTCGATATTGCCTCTGATGTATCTCTGTAAGTTCGGATCATCCAGTTATGAAATTGTGACTTGCAGTAGCCCTCTATGTTCTATTTCCAATGCCACCATTCTGATCCAAATTGGATTCTCCAAGGAAGAGTTATACCAAATCTCCCACAATGACCTGATTATAGACTAGTTCAAAAGAGTGATCTTGTACGACATGCAATGTTATATATCTCATCTGAAAATATAAGTAATGCAAATATACCCAGAAATAATAAGATATAAATAGATAGAAATGCTTCTTTATTGATATCAAACCCTTAAGGTAGGGCAACACCATACATTCACTCCTTAAGGAAGGAGAACACTCCACAAGCCTTATGCCTGTTCATACAATACTCCTTGACCTCTCTCAATGTGGAGTCTCTAGCCTCTATATAGGCCTTATACATACAATACCATGGATCATTACCATGGTTCCCTCAATACCATCTATCTAATACCATGGGCCCATTATATTATTACTAATAACTTGTGGTCCCTTACATGATACGGGTTAACCACCTTATTTATTACTATGGCCTATCCCATTATTACATTGTTCCCTTGGGTACCTCCCTTTGTACCCCATATTATCCCCACTAGGTATATAACATTCCACCCCTCTTAGCATGTTTCATCCCCGAAACATGGGAAGAACACAAATAATAAGATCTACTCAAAAGAGTAGTCCACTGGTACCATGCACGTGCATCTAGCCATCCCAGAGAAAGGTGAACCCTCGATCTCACTAGTGCCTCGCTCGCTTGAGATGGAAGTTGACTGTGGTAGCTCCTCCGTGTTGATGTGTAGTAGGTGGATCTTCGCTCCTCTCTATTTGTCATGCGGGAGTTGTTGTCCTTGTGGCTAATTGGTTGCCATCTTGTTGGTTGTTGTCTTGCGGGGTGATGTGGGTGATGATATGTTGAAGTTTTAACCCATGGTGTCTTTTTCTTTAATTCACCCCTTACTGGAGCCTGACTGTTATCTAGTGCATGTTGTGGTGCCTGCTGTGGTGTCTTATCTTCCAATATTACTTCAACCACTGAGCCCTCATCTGATGTATCAGCACCTGTAACCTTTTCTGCTTCAGCCTCTGTTTGTGTTTGATTGTCTATCATCACTGGCTCATCATCTGATATGTTAGTCCCTGGAACATCTTCTGGTTCAGCCGCCGTGGACTCTACCTGTTTAGTGATGGAAATATCCTGTAATGTAATTTTTTATTTTTATTTTTATACCAGAGCTTTAGGAATTTCTTCTGCACATTAATATTGATAGTACCCACTGAGTCCATCGAAGGGTATCCCAAAACAACATCCATGTTATCCATATCTGAAGTATAAAAATAACCATGCAACACATACTTATCCATAGAAAGCTTCAAATCCTTATAAACTTGAACATTCTCATCATCAACCTGTGTGTTTTCAATGTGTTTGGCTGGAACTTGCAATTTTTTTGCCAAATTAACATTGATAAAATTATGATTGCAACTAGGATTTATAGATACAACGATCTTCTCCTTCTGAATCAATCCATGAACCTGCGATAAGGAAATACCAGTAGAAAATAACCCCTTACATGTCTCATTCTTTTTTCTAGCACGAGACCATTTGTCCATAAGGATTTTTTCCAATTCTTCATTTGAAAATTTGGACAACTATTTGATGCCAAGTGAGTTCCACCATTTGGCAGCCTCTTCTTTCAAACTAATTGGTACTATAGACCTCCAAAATTCCCCATATTTGAGCTTTAGTCTTTGTATGAATTCTTCAATAGTAGGGCTATCATATTTTCCTGTAAAATTTTCCATGAAGAGGGTTTGAGAAAAATTCACTTACTTGGCGAAAATTTGAAATGGCCACAATTCTGTCAATATTGCTCAGAACCTCTATTATGACATGTGTTCAGAAATGGAACAACCATTCTACATCTGCCCATGTGATATAAATCCCGATCCAGGCACTGGAATTTCAGATCTGCGCTGCAACTCTCGCGTTGTCACCAAAAAATTATGAAAAAAGAGCTGATTTAAAATCAGTAATATCTCCCTCATCTGGACTCCAATTCAACTGATTTTTTTTTAAAATCAGGTATTTTTTTCAGAAAGAATCGAGATCTGCAATTAGATTTTGTATATTTTGCACCAAAACGTACATATCTGCGCCGCAAACTCACTTCCCCGAAAAAATGTTTGCAACACCACTGATTTTTAGATCAGTGATATCTCCTTCATCCAGACTCCGATTCGGCCGATTTTTTTTTTTTTTGAAATCGGGTATTTTTTCACAAAGAATCCAGATCTACAATTAGGTTTTACAGATTTTGCCCCAAAATGTACAGATCTAATATGAAAACTCGCCGCCCTAGAAAGTTCCTCCAAAAAATTAAAAAAATTCTCCACTTTTTCCCAAGAAAGTGCTCTGATACTACTTGTTATATATCTGATATGAAAATATAAGATACTGCAAATATACCCAGAAATAATAAGATAGAAATAGATAGAAATGCTTCTTTATTGATATCAAACCCCTAAGATAGGGCAACACCATACATTCACTCCTTAAAGAAGGAGAACACTCTACAAGCCATATGATTGTTCATACAATATTCCTTGACCTCTCTCAATGTTGAGTCTCTAGCCTCTATATAGACCTCATACATACAATACCATGGATCATTACCATGGTTCCCTCAATACCATCTATATAATACCATGGGCCCATTACATTTTACTAACTACTTGTGGTCCCTTACATGATACGGGTTAACCACCTTATTTATTACTATGGCCCATCCCGTTATTACATTATTCCCTTGGGTAACTCCCTTTGTACCCCATATTATCCCCCCTAGGTATATAACATGCCGCGTGTCTCTATTTCGACCTTTGGCTCTGAAAAATATATACAAGAAACTACAGTCCGTCCTCTTTCTTCTTATGAAATTTCAACTCGATGCTCAGAGAGAAAGTTATGACAATTTTCCCCAGGCCACCTGTTTGGAATGTAATTCAGGAGTCTATAAAAAGACCAACTTCCTCCGATCATATCTCTGCAAATATAGTGTGAAAATCTCTGAAATTTGGACCTGTGGTTCAGTGCGATTTCGTCTCAAATGGGTTTTTTTTTCGCTTCTGAAATATCACAGAAAAAAAGTTATAGGGAAAATGCCATGATGACCTATTTGGAGCAACGAAATCCTAGAATCCAAAGCTCTGATATGGAACCAGCTCACAAAATGATAGAAAAGATAAATCAATGCCTTAGATTTCAGCCTCTTCAAGGGGGAAACCTCCTTTACATTACACAAATGAATGATTCCTTGATCATGCAAATGAAAAAACCTCCTTTCTATATATAGGAGTTTAAGGAGTCACAATATAACCCAGCTGACCTAACAATAATAATATAAAGGCTCAAAAATAACAATAGAGGGATTCTATGGGGCACAGTAATAACAATATGGTGACAATAGGGGCACAACAATATTAATAAGGGATACAACTACAATAGTAATGGGGTAATCACTAGTATTGTAGGGACCTAACACTCTTAAGATTGTTTCCTATTAATATTATGGGGCCATTTCATCAATAGTCATGACCCAAACCAGTAAAATTGTTTGATCGTCTTGATTGAGGATGGTGGAAGGTATCAACGCGTTTCTTACAGCTCGTAAAATATTTCAGCATGCAGAGGTAGGCTTGATATTGTCATTAGTGGAGAGTGGGTGTAGAAATTCCCACTGTAGATCACCTGATAATGCAATATACTAAAGCAAAATACTTGATCTACTTCTACAAAAAATTATGCAGAAGCTTAATCGAATTGAGCAAGATCAATTGAACACATACAACTGATAAGGAGAAATCAATCACACATAACACAGAAGAAATAACCCGGGGAAAGCTTCAGCCTAAAAACCCAATCTATGTATTATCATACAAGTGTAAATATAGTTGGGATTACAAAAAAAATCAGCTCACAAGCTATCCTGCTCTCTTTGCAATCCCTCTGCTACTCATAGATAGTCAAAGGCCTCTCTCAAACCTTCTCCTCTGCCCTCCAAGCCTCCTATTTATTTGCACAATTTTCCTTGGGGTCCAGTGCATCCACTGTGTGAATTGGCCTCTTCATACACTCACTAACCTCTGATCCAACTGCGCAATCCTGAAGGAGATGAATCCTTCTCCATGGATGAGCTTCCTTTATAGGAAAAATCCATCCAACTGATAGTACACTGTCCCTCCTCTGATATCAATTGGGTCTCTGTCTGAACTGACATGCATGAGTTATTCATGAGAGGATATTCAATTATCTGAAGTGCAGCAGTTATATGCAAACATGCATTAACTAACTGAACTCACATTAATTTAAACAATCTGTTTAAATCAATCTAACTGGACTTGACTCAGTTAACTAAGCCAACTAGTTACAACTCAAATTAGAACTCATCCTTATCTCTTTAATTGATGGATAAATTCCTCAATTAATAGAGAAACTGTTGCATGTCCTCACATAGACTTCATGTTTGATTCTTCACAACTAATTAACTCATGGTGAGTTAATTAATTATTTTTTAAACAACTGTTAAGTTCAAATTCGAATTTTACTTCCTATGTTTAGTCCAGGGATTGACTAAAATAAGAATCCATCCTGAACTGCTAAAAATAGAATGCTATTTTTAGCACTTCCATTTTTCATTCCCTGTTTCTCAATCCAGCACTGGTACCTAAATTGTTATTTATAGCAGTGCTATTTTTAGCACTTCTATTTTTAGCATTTCTTGTTTCCATTTTCAACACTCCCTCTCAACAAGAAAGACATTCAACACGAACCCGATCCTGTACCTTTGGAATGTTTTGCATGCAACACTTCTCCCAAGTGTGGTTGCTCTAGCAACTCTAGAAACACAAAAACTCCCAATTGACCTCTCCGTTGGGCTAGAAACATACTCTGATGCTGAAGCTCTACTTGCTGCTGACAAGTTCTCCCTCTCTGACCTCTGAACTGTTGCAACACTCCATGCATCTCGCACCATTTCAAACCTCTTTGTGCCATCATGCACTGGTGCAACACTCCTGTGCCTCTCGCATTGTTGTAGCCTACTAGCTCTACACTGTCTTGGGACTCCTACATTGTAGCTCTCTCTGTCACTCCATCCACATCTGTCTCTACCCAATCAACCAGTCCTATTACTCCTCGTCGGGGCTCCTGTAGCAAATTAGAATCAAAGAGGTTGGGTACCTCAAGGATCCTGCCCCTATTCCAGCCTTCTTGGGACGATCACTCCACATCACCCCACCTCCTACCTGGAGGTATGGATGCATGTGATCCCTCTGCCCACCTGGCTCGAAATTTCCCCCTACTGGTCTTTGCATGAGTGGATGTCTCCACTCTGCCTCCTCTTGGCTTCCCCAGTTGTGGCTGCTCCACAACCTTCTGAAGCTGCTTCACCAATCGTGGCTCCTCCACAATTGTTTGAGACTTCATCTGGCGCTGCATGTTGAGAGGTAATGTACTCTCCCTCTCAACCACCAAGTCTCCATCAGTTTCCTTGCTCCCCAAGGCTTTGCATGCATCTTGAACCTCAAGAGAATACAGGTTCTTGACCCATGAACTGATCTGCTTCACCTATCTAGTGGTGATGTGTTGAGGGAAAACCTTTCCCTTAATAAAGACCACATCATAGCTTCTGTCTTCCAGCATCGTGATCGACACCAAATTTCTCTTCAGTCCTGGTACGTACTTGAAATTGGTCAAGGTAATGCGAGCTCCATGCTCCCTCTGAAAAGCAACCGTGCCTACACCTGAGACACTATACTTTTCATCATTACCCATCGCTATGAGTATCTAGAGATCATTCTCCTCCAAAGTACTGAACAAACTCTTGTCACCGGTCATGTGGAAAGAAGCTCCATTGTCAAAAAACCAACCACTTCCCACCATGGATGAAACCATGCATGTGAACAATGTGAAATCCAAATCGAACTGTGAGGCCAGTGCCTCACCTTCTGATCCTTCCACATATCCCTTCTTGGATTTCCTTAGTGGACAATTTGTAGCAAAATGGCCCACCTCATGACAATGAAAGCATCACACTTTCGATTTGTCAAACTTCTTCCCACCATGGGAAGAACTAGATTCAGAATGAGAAACCTTCTCCTTCCCCTTATTCGCCTTACTCGCTACTTAGGCATAGTTTTCTTCATCCTACATGGATGAAGAACCATATCTGGTGCTTCTTCTTATCTCCTCTTGCATTAAATCCAACCAAAGTCGTTCCCAATCTGGTCGTTTCTCTCTTCCATTAACCGAGTCATGGTAGCTATGCCAGCTCTTAAGAATACGGAGGAGTGCAAGACTCACCACGTCATCATCAGCTGTCGCGATCCTTACACTTACAAGCTCATCCTTGCATGTGGTGAGCTTGTTCAGACACGTAGAGATCGTGTTGCCCTTTTCACACTTGATCTTCCGAAGCTTGTCTTTTAGTGCCAACTTCCTGTGATCATTGCTATTCTGATATAGATCTTTTAATGTTTTCCACATTGAAAACGGTGTCTCCTTCCCAAGGAGACACGAGACTATGTGATCTCGCACTCCCTCAAGAAGGATTCTCCTTGCTCTAGTCACACATTTTTTCCATTTAGCCAATTCAGTAGCACCAGTTGGCTTGGGGACTTCTTGATCAATGAAGTCCTTTAGAATGTTATCCTCTAGTATTGCTTCCATGCGATCCTTCTAGGCTATATAATTCGAACTACCATCAAGGGCATATTCGAGTTTTAAACCATTGAACACCATAGGTGAAATAGAGATGTGATAAGAACTTGATTTCTATATTCAGGAATCACAAACTTCAAACTTCTCCCTTCTTGTATATTGTTATTCCTTGATCACCTTTGCCCTGATATCATGTAGAAATTCCCACTGTAGATCACTTGATAATGCAATATACTAAAGAAAAATACTTTATCTACTTCTACAAACAATTATGCGAATGCTTAATTGATTGAGCAAGATCAATTGAACACATATAATTGATAAGGAGAAATCAATCACACATAACACAGAAGAAATAACCTAGGGATATAACTGATAAGGAGAAATCAATCACACATAACAAAAAAGAAATAACCTAGGGAAAGCCTCAGCCTAAAACCCCAATCTTTGTATTATCATACAAGTGGAAATATAGTCGGGATTACAAAAAGAATCAACTCACAAGCCATCCTGCTCTCTCTGCAATCCATTTGTTGCTCATAGACAGTCAAAGGCCTCTCTCAAACCTTTTACTTTGCCCTCCAAGCCTAATATTTCTTTGCGCAATTTTCCTTGGGGTCTAGTGCAGCCACTTGTGTGAATTTGCCTCTTCACACACTCACTAACCTCTGATCCAACTACGCAATCCTGAAGGAGATGAATCCTTCTCCATGGATGAGCTTCCTTTATAGGAAAAATCCATCCAATTGATAGTACATTGTCCCTCCTCTGATATAAACTGGGTCTCTGTCTGGACTGACATGCATGAGTTATTCATGAGAGAATATTCAGTTATCTGAAGTGCAGCAGTTATATGCAAGCATGCATTAACTCACTGAACTTACATTAATTTAAACAAACTGTTTAAATCAATCTAACTGGACTTGACTCAGTTAATTGAACTAACTAATTACAACTCAAATTAGAACTCATCCTTATCTCTTTAACTAATGGATAAATTCCTCAAGTAATAGAGAAACTGATGCATGTACTCACATAGACTTCATGTTTGATTTTTCACAACTAGTTAACTCATGGTGAATTAATTAATTATTTTTCGAACAAATATTAAACTCAAAGTCGAATTTTAATTCCTATGTTTAGTTCAGGGACTGACTAAAATAGGAATCCATCCTGAACTGCTAAAAATAGAATGCTATTTTCAGTACTTCCGTTTTTCATTCCTTGTTGCTCAATCTGGCACTGGTACCCAAACTGCTATTTATAGCAGTGCTATTTTTAGCACTTTTATTTTTAGCATTTCTTGTTGCCATTTTCAACAGTGGGCACTTCTCTTCTCATATCACCTGATTGGTATGGTTTTTGGCCCATACTTGGAGACACATCGACCTCACCCCATGCATAGTCCCAAACATTTTATATATTCTACCAGAAATTTCAATTTTGAATCAATTCAATGTGATTTCTCTGTTCGATGTTATTGTGAGGAGCTAGCTAACTAAATGCAAACCTTTGAGAACCACATTGTGTCTACAATAAATAACACTATGACAAAGTATGAATATCTTAGATTGCAAATTGTCCACTATTGCAAAGAGGAAGGGTAGAACGATTTCATATATAATTTTGAATGGGAAGGCCATGATACATCTGAGATTTTATCCTAATTTTGGATATGATGGAAGGGTGGCTGGAAACACGCAGGCACGAATTCTATCAATTTTGCAGGAACTTTTAGCAATGTAGGCTCAATTTACGAACGTGAAAATCTCTTTCACACCATTTAAGTAAGAGAACCCCAACTTTACTTTTGATAGAGGAGGCAGTGATAATGGGCATAAATCCTTTACAGTTGTCTGTGAGTATTTATGTTATCATATCTCGGTATCATTGTCATTTTTTATGCACCCATTTTTAAAGTGTTAAAATATCATAGAAATTCCCTCCTCTTCACATGCATTTGGTGGCTTTTGGATACCTTCTCTAGTATCTCCCTCTTGGTAGAAATACCTCTTCAAATCTTGAGAATTTGATCTTGGCCAAATATGAGTTATTCAGATGAAGTTATAGAGTTGCAACTATCTATAATTGGGAGCTATTTGTCTTTTGAATTCTTATAGCTGCATTTTCAATTAAAGTCGTCACCCTTTCAAAATAGAATGTGAGTGTTTTCTATGTTTTGAGAAAATGACCAAAATTCATGAAGCATTAGAGTATGAAATACTTTGATTCACTCCATTGTTGTTGGTATGGTAAATTTCAAAAAAGCCTCTCTTACTGATAATAGAATATGTTTACAACATGCACATGATAAAATTGAGTTATTGCAACTTGAATCACAGCTAAAGAAAGATGAGTTACAACGTAAAAGACATCATTCTGATCTTGTTTTTGTTCAGAACAATCCTCTATTTGAGGTTGAGACAGAATCCCATCAGTAGGAAGAAACTAACCAAGTCGGTGATGTTGAGGTTGATTCAACGGACACTACAAGAGTAGACTTTCATGCAGATGCAGAAGTTCAAGTTGTGGTTCCCAACCCATCATCAGACATTGGGAAGATATTGTCAACAACAGGCACATAACTGTCGAAAAATGTGTAACTAGGTTCGGTATTCATAAATATGAAATGCACATTTCATTCTTGTATATTGTAAAATAAAATAAAAATTATTATTGTTATTTTGGAGCATGATTTTCATGCTCAAGGTCTTTTATTTTAGAGGTCAAGCACCCATTAAATTCTTCTAGGGTTTTTCCTAGGTCAAGAGGTCAAATGAGTCATTGTCATATGATGAACACCCCATTGGGCACATTGCAAGTTGTAAAAAGAATTATTTATGTATTTAAAAGTGTCAAAATACCGTTCAATACCAATTCGGCTTGGAAACTAAGAAGTCAATGTATTTTGAGGAGCCACTCCCACCTTAGAGGCCTATATAAAGGAGGGAACTTGACCTCTTTTGGACACACATTCACGTCTCATCATCTAAGTGAAGGAGAAGCACAAGACGATAGCAAAGAAAGATATGGATGAAAAGGAGAAGCTTTTGGGCTAATTCTCTCTCACATGTATGAAGAAGAATGGATAGGGTTTACTTCTTCACGGTCATAATTCTCTAATTAGTGGAAAAGGGTCAAAGTTGTTGGAAGAAGGGCCTAATAGATCACCTAGTATCCCTAGACAAAGAAGCAAGCTAAGAAAAGTTGTTGGAGGGCCTTGGAAGGATAAATTTCACTTACACGTGTGGATGTAGTAGCAATTGTATGGGGCCAAAAATTCTAGACCTGTAGTAGAGGCCAAAATTCTGTAGTTGGGGGTTGAAGTTGTGTTACTAGAAGAGATTTGACTGGGTTTTTCTTGGACAAATGAAGCACATCATTAGGAAAGTCTAGACTTTGTCTTGGAAGGGTATAAGTATTGGTCTAGAGGTCTTGGAATTCTTCAATTAAAGAATCTATAAGAAGGGAAAATATTTATGGGTTTTCCTCTCAACTAGATAGGTTTTGGCCCTGGCTTGCAGCCTATATCCTGTATTATTGTGCACTATTAGCCTTCTTGTTTTGGTAGTTGTTTGATGATATGAATGGACATAATAATAAGAGAAGAAGCTAATAAGTAAGAATACGTAAAAAGATATCACAAGCAATTATCAAGAAAAGAGAAATCATCCTAACTATTTCCCTATAGATTTCTCTAGTTGGTCTCAGAGCAAAGGTTGGCTAAGGGCATGATGAAGATCTCTACTACATGAAAAAGTTCTTAAAGAAGTGTACAAGGGTAACAAGTCATATCAAGAAGGGAATCAAAGAACTATGGGATCTCTTATTCTCTCTCAAGAAGGACATGACCAAGACATGTTCAAAGGACGGAGGACTATTCTCATCACTCACTAGCACATTTGAAGATGAGAATACTTGTGTGATCGATAGTGGACGATCAAGACATATGACTGGTGACCACAAAAAACTCAATAAATTTTCAAGAGGAAAAACTTCGTACTTTGTTGAACTTGGTGATAAGAAGAGTTATCTTGTGAGAGGAATTGGTTCAACCTCGCTAGAGCTAGAGAATGGAGGAAACATTCATCTCAAAAACATCTTATTTGTTCAAGGTTTTCATAAGAATCTACTTTCTATTTCATGTATAGAAGATAAGGGAGACACAATTTCCTTCATAGATGGAAAAGTTGTAGTATGGGATAAAAACTCTAGCATCGAAAATGCAAGGATGATTGGGATCTGTGAAGGAAGACTCTACAAATAGTTGACTTCCCTCACTCAAGCTTTGGTTCACATTGAAGTCAGTCCATGTGAACTATGGAATATAACATTTAGTCACTTTCACTACAAAATATTACTAACTCTAAATACAATGGTAAATGGCATCCCCGAACTCAAGGAAGATCATGAAGGAGTATGCAAGGGATGTGGATTAGGTAAAAATACCAAGAGACCATTTGGAAGCAGTGCTTCAAAGTCAAAAGAAATTTTGGATCTCATTCATTCTCATGTCTAACATAGTTATTGATCAAATGAGAAAATGAGTTGGTACTCATTTTTTTGAGGTAGCAAAAAATCACCCGATTTTGAAAAGTGGTGATGCTAGAATACACTTTTTTAAGCATATTTTTAGCACTTTAAATTTTCTGATGTATCAAGTATGAACATTTTTTTTTCACGTTAACGATTTTCATGCTGATTTTGAAAAGTGCTCATGTAGCATCAACCCCTTTTTTTTAGAGCGTTGATTTTTGACACTTTAAATTTTCTATTGCTTTCTTCTTCTAGTAAGATTTTTTTAAAGTGTATTTTTTGTGTTTGTATGTTTTCATTTTTCTTTTCAATTTTGTTTGTAATGAAATGTTAATTTTTTCGCGTAGTTAAAAAAATAAAAAATGGTCAATATTTTAAAGTTGCTATTTTCTATATGTTTATGTAATGTTAATTAATATTTCAATATACATCAAATAATTGTCACTAAAACACAATAATTTTAAACATTTGACCAAAAAAACACATTTTCTATATAAATATAATGAAAAAAATACACATTTTCATAATTTTGTCAAAAATGACATGTCAAATAAATGATTTTTATGGGAAAATCCTAACAAAAAAACTTTAAAAAATAGCATTTTTTATGAATTTTATGTTAAAAAATAATAGTAATCACAGGTTTTTTACAAAAAAAATGATTCACATAAAAATTAAAGTGAAAATAAGATAATACAAATATTGAACATATAACAACAATAATCAAATGTTCATTCTTCTCATAAAATCTCAAAGTCAAAACATTACAAGTAAAACTAATGAAGATCTCTCAAAATTGAGTTTGATTTGCAATCATAACTTAAATGTCATCAAGAATATCATATAATCCATGTTCATCGTCTTCTTCAGCTTCATTATTTTTTTCTTCCACAATATTTCTTGCTTGAGTTTCCTCATTTTCCTCGTCTAATGGATCTTTCATGTCTACAAATCTCCCAAAGTGTCATTTTCCAATCATTCCATATAATGGTGGTTGAGGTTCCTTTGCCTTTTTTGCCACACGTGATTCATTAAAATCTCCTTTCCTCAAACCAACTTTTTGCATTGCATTTGGAAGAAATTGAAGAGCATTAATTCTTTGTTGAATAAAATTGCATTGTAGTGGGTTTCTTTCAATCACAATGCAATTTATTCCTTTTTGTAGGAAACATGCTAGTGTTGTACCTAATCATCAAGCACAAAAACAATAAGTAAGTAAATTAGTATAAACACATAAAAACAAAAAAACAAAATATTAAAATTCAATTTTATATAATAAAACTTACATGAACCTGAAAATAAATCCAAAACCCAATCTTCTTCATTTGAACATAAATCTATAAGATAGTTAATCAATGTTTGTGGTTTTTGATAAATGTTAACTATCTCTCCTTTTGCATTTTTATCCTCATATGTTAATTTTTTTACGACAACATCATGAACCAGTACTTGGCTATGACTCTTTCCATCTACTTGGTTCAGAAGAATGGACTTATAGTTATCATATTTTGCCCAAAATTCAACATAGATGAACTCACAAACACTTGTGAATTGCTGGTCTCTGGAAGAAATAAGATTTGACTTTTCCCTGTAACACGACATAGTAAAAGTTCAATCCACTTGTACATAAAAAAAAGAATTACATTAATCAAACATACAATTTCAGTGTCTTACCATGTAAGTTGCATCCTTGAGTTTGATTTTACCTTGAAGCTTGTTAACAACATTGCAAATTGTGTGTCTGAGTGAAATGTCACAAATATCCAAAGTGGTGATGTTGTGGCTTCTTGAAAGCATGTAACCACTTTATTAAAAGCTTTATAAGTGTAAGGCTCACAATCATATTCAATGTTTGGGAAACCGAAACCATGAGGAATGTCTGCAATAACCAGGGCATATTCCCTTTTAGGTATGAGTTTTGCAATGTCTTCACAGTCACCTTGTATTATTTGATATTGGATAATGTCCATCCCATTCCAAATGAAATGAATAAGAGTAGGATCAAGTTCAACATTCCTAGGACGCTGCTTTCTCAGCCTTTCCAACTTAATTTTTCAATGAAACTTTTGAAAGTATTTGGTACTCCATTCGAATCTGTCTTCAACATCTTTAATGAAATAAACAAATATAAGTATAAGTACTATAATAAAATAAAAAATTATATGAATAAAATGAATGTAAAAATCAACATACCTTTTTGAATGCAAGATAAAAATCTTGAAGTGTTTCTATAGAACTTGATTCTGGGTAGTTAAGTACAACATCATTCCAACTCTCTTCTTTCAACATCTTAACCATATGTTCTTGTATTTTCATATAAATCTTATGACTGAATAAATAAAGTAAAAATTGTTAATATAATGATATGTATAAAAAATAATACCAACAAAAATATGTTATATTTAAAAGAAAATTATAGTCCAAGAAAAAGTAAAAGTAATTCAACAAACTTACTTTTGAAATTCCGAGCACATTTCCTTCAATGACAATTCATCTGACTTCACACAACATAACATTGATTTGACTAGTTTGTCATCTTTCACACCTTTCATTGTTCTCCAAGGTGTGATAGTCATATCATTTGGAAGTTTCTTCATTTCAGGACCTGTCTTACTGTTGGTACACATTATGGGTTTAGACCTTTTAACCTTATGATTTTTTATGGCAATATTCTTCCACAATTCAAAAATGTTATCAATCAATTCCCATATCTCCCCTGTTCCAAATGCCAGCTAAAAGATGTTATCTATGCCTCTGAATAGTTCTGAATTTAATTTGCCACCGTTTGATTTGATTTTATCCTCAATTTGATAACCTATTTCCATACAACATTCCTTCCGAAAGCTTAAATTGACCTTTGTCTTATTCCCACCACATTTTTCTAAAAATTCAATATGAATAAATCTGATCCTTTGGACGAAAGTCATAGACATTCTATACTCATTATCTGCATTATGATCCCATGCCAATAACTTTGCCTCTATTTCTATTAAACCAACATAAATGATGCATTTCACTATTTCAAAAAGATAGTTTCCAGGATATTCCTCGATCAATTGTCTTTTGGCCTCTGCTGAATGGTTCCCTCCAATTACATAATATCTGTAGTCAAAACATCGTGTCCTATCAAATGCCTCCTTATTGGGAACTTGATTTGGATCAACAAGAACCACATAAGCTACCACATGTGCATATGGATTGTACCTCAACAATGTTTTTAAATTATGGACATGTAGGTGATGTGCCTTTCTAATTTGATATTGAGATTGTCCTTGATCTGACCAATAGAATTGGGTGACATTAAGCTCAAATATTTTACCACCATTAATTAATTTATCCTTCCTCAAGTGATCCCGAATGACATTTTGTTTTGTTTTCATAATGCCATCCACTAAATCAACACTTGGTGTTATGATTTCTTTGCTGCCTTTAGAACTTTCACTTTGTTCTTGATTGTTGCTTATGATTTTAACATATTCACCAATTTTTGATTTCTTCTTCTTCCTAGTTAACATATCTTCTTCTACAGAAATAATCTTCTCATCATCAAGTGGAAGAGCGACATCCATGGGCATTTTTATTTTCAATGTTTTATTTTTTTTCTCCTTTTCAACAACAGTTCTAACCTCCTCCTCACTAATGAAATTTTTTTTTGAGCTTCAACTTGAGCTACAACTGCCACATCTTCAAAAGAAACATGTTTACCTTTGTTAGATTGACCCACTGTATGGATTCTTTGTTGATCCCCTACATGTACCATTGCAATGTCATGGATTGTTGATTTTTTCTTCATTCTCTTTTCTTATTCTGACTCTATATGGAAATTGTTAATCACACACATAATATTTGGTTCCATATAATAAATGCCCTCCAGCATCATTAAAAGACTCTCAGCAAAATCTTATAAAAGAAAATACAATATGTCAATGATCAATCATTTATAAAAAATTAATGATCATTACAATAATATATTGCACATAAATATAAATAAGCACACTTACAATGTTATTTGAAATGTTGGATGAGATTTCTTCACACAATGGTGTAGATTCTTCATCTGTGCCATACTTGTTCTTTGAGAGACGATATCTAACCTTTTCATGTGACTTGGGCAATTTTGCAAGAACATAAACAATGTTTGAATTCAACACCAAACATATGTCTCGTACTCTTCTTATCACCTCATACTGTTCACCCAAATAAATCATACCATAGTATAGATAGAGATGTGTACTATCACCAAATTCAACATCTTTAACATGACATGTAAAACTTGTTTTATTTATTTCTCGTGAATTCATCCATTTAGAAATAATATTTGGTATACTTGATGGGCTAGTTGGTCGACTTTTACACTGTTTCTTAGTTCCAGTATGTTCAACAGTCTTCAAAGCATGTCCATCTGAAACTTTAGATGATGGAATTATTGTCTTTGTTCCAGATATATTCATAGAGATCTTCCTTGATGCCATCTTCCTTAAAAAACAAATATATATATATATATATATATATATATATATATATATATATATATATATATATATATATATATATATATATATATAAACATGTAAATTAGTACTTAAAAATTAAAAAAATAAATTTGTTGAGGAATCTTCGACGAAAATCACATAGAAAAACTTTTGTCGACGCGTTTCGAACCAGCCAGTGTGGTTCATCGTCAAGACAAGTTGAATGAGCAGATATTACTAAGCACATTAAATAGATAGGACAGAGAATCCCATGACTTAACGGTTAATTATAAAAATATAATTATACATTAAATTTTAAATTATTAAAATCAACCAAGAATATATATATATATATATATATATATATATATATATCTCTTTTTTTTTTTAAATATTATATATTAAATTTTCAATTACTAGATGAACAAATTATATATATATATATATATATATATATATATATTAAATTTTAAATTATTAAAATTATTATTATTATTATTATTATTATTATTATTATTATTGAATATTAGATATTCAATTTAAAATTAGTAAAATCAACAATTATATATATCTAAGTTTTTTTATTATATTTAAATTTTATAACAAAATTATTAATATAATTTTATTAAAAAATTTATATATAATTTTTTTTTATTATTTTAAAATTTATTAATAAAATTATTATATATATATATATATATATATATATATATATATATATCTTAACTTATAAAATTTTTATTAATAAATTTATATTAAAATTTTATATATAATTTTTTTTATTATTTTAAATTTTTATAAATAATTTATTATTAAAATTAAATTTTAATTTTATATATAATAATAATTATTATTATTTTTAATTTTATAATAATTTTATTAAAATTTATTTTATTTTTAAATAATATAAATATTTTAATTTAAAAAAAAATTATGGGCCCAATCCTTTGGCCATTGGCTGGGGCCCAGGCGGGTGGAGGGGTGTCGCTTGTCGCTGGCCGGGGGGATGAAGAATTTTCAGAGTCAAAGTTTCCACATATTCCTAATCATAAGGATTATGAGAGCACCACTGATGAAGGGGAGGATGATGAATTTGCAGATTCAAAGTTTCCACATATTCCTAATCCTAAGGATTATGAGAGCAATAATGATGAAGTGGGGCATGAAGAATTTGCAGAGTCAAAGTTACCACATATTCCTAATCCTAAGGATTATGAGAGCACCAATGATGAAGCAGAGGGCAAGGATGAAAAATTTCCAGTAAATAGAGTTTCAAAGCTTCCACTTAGTCCCAATCTTAATGATTATGAGAGCACCACTGATGCAGGGGAGGATGAAGAATTTCAATTAAATAGAAATTCAAAGTTTCCACTTGTTCCTAATCACAAGGATTATGAAACCTCCACTGGTGAAGGGGAGGATGAATAATTTCGTGCAAATGCTAATTTGAATATGAATAGAGAGTCATATTTTCCACTTAGTCATAATCCTAAGGATTATGCAAGCACCAGTGATGAAGGGGAGGATGAAGAGTTTCTTGCAAATGATAATTTTAGAGACACAAATGCCAATAATGCATTTTCCCTAAGTGATTGTTTCAAACGTAGTCGCAACGATGATGAATTGAGTCCTCCAAGGGAGGTTTTCAAAAGCAGGGATGAAGATGGTGAAGAATTTCGTCTGAGTCAAGATTTCAAAAGCACAGATGTTGGTAGTGAAGAATTTCCTTCATGTGAGGATGGTAATGAATATTTTCGAAGCAATGATGGTGATGAATTTTCTAACTATCTTCGTCAATATAATATTCCTCCTACTGATGATGAAAATGCTCCTGCAGATAGTAATGAAATTAGGGAGACGTTGCGTTAACAAAATATTGTATCTAGGTGTAGGAGTAGGCCTTTTCATATCAATCCAAAATATTCTAGTTATACAAGGGAGAGGACAGAATATCTCACAAGTAGAAGTTTTGTCGGTGATCTGATTTCAAGTGAATGTTGTTGAAATGATTGCTTGAAACATATGGATTTCAAGTTTGTTTGGAGCAAAGGAAGAAATATTTGTCAGTGAATAAAAGCATGCAAAATTCATTTTTAGTGGGTTGAATGCAATCTACACTGGCAGGTTATGATTATCATATTGGGAATTCATCGATCTGTAGAAAGGCTTTCAAAATGTTGCATTCAATTGGTAATTTTCATTTGTCAAGAATCCAAGAAAGAATGGAAAAATACCCTACATATTATCCAGAAGTACGTTATAAAAGAGACGTTGGACCATCAACAATTACTGCAATGTCATGGATGAAAGAATTATTTTCAAAGCATGGAGAGTGTATGCCAAATAAAGACACAATACATATTCCAGATAATTTCTCAAGACAAGAAATATACAACTTATACAAAGAATATGCAGAAGGTGTTGAAGGAGATGGTAATTTTATCACATATTCATATTTTACAAGGATATGGAGGAACGAATTCAACATGTTCATATTCCTAAGAAGACAAGGATGGGGATTTGCAGTACATGTGGTTCTCTTAAATAAAAAGAGATAAATTTGAAGGGGAAGAAAGAGGTATACATTCATAACATTATTTTTAAAAATTGCATAGTTATCAACTATGAATTTATATATTTATTAATAGTTTTATTTTATTTATGTGCAGATTCCATTGTCAAAGCACTTCAAGAGCACCACAATCAACAAACAAGTGAAAGACAAACAATGTATAAACATAGAAAAAAGTGTTATGATAATCCAAATAAATATTTGGGTTTGATAATTGATGGTATGGACCAAAAGAAAACACTTCTACCACATTTTGTTCGCACACCAAAAAATTTACAGGAAGAAATTTTTATTCAGTTTCACTTGGTTGGATGTATGGTCTTAAACGGCAAGATGTTGCCAAGGGTTTACTTCACAGCTCCAACTATTCATAATGATGCAAATATTACCGCAGCTATAATCCATGATGTGCTTTCTCATTGCTCTGGTATTCTTCCTGAAGTTTTGTATTTGCATTGGACAACACAAGCCGTGAAAATAAAAATCAAGTTCTTTTTGGATATCTAAACATGCTTGTTCAATTGGGAAGTTTTAAAAAGGTAAAGGTTGGTTTCCTTCTAGTTGGGCACATTCATGACCATATTGATCAGATGTTTAGTCGTTTTTTAGTAACACTGAGGAGGAAGAATGTTGGGAGCCTTCCATCATTAACTGAATGTATTAAGAAAGCATATATTCCAGAGCCTATTTTTCATGCGCTAGAGGAAACTATTGACATGCGAAGGTTTATTTTGGGATCGCATGATGAGGAGAAATGCATTGAACAACTTAATGAAATTAGCTTTCCAACATCAATTTCGTATCAAAAAAATTGATGGCAAAACACTTATATGGGGCAAGAAGTATTCAATTGTTGCAGAATGGGGGCCGTCATCAGGTTTAGCATTTTTGAAGTTCATTTGAGATCATCCAATATTTTCATCAAAGATAATATTATTACAATCAGTTGTTGAACTCAATAATGCATGAAGGCATAAGAGAGAGATAAACTATTCTGAATGTTTGGAAGAAATAAAAAAATGTATTAGAGATACATATGACTACTTTGATGTTGCTGATTCAGTTTGGTGGGAGTCTTTTTTCAATGATCAAAGTGATATCATCTCAATATCAGGAAATGAATATACACTTTTGAAGAATCCATTTATTTGGCCTCAAAATATGCCAAATGAATAGGAGGAAAGACACATTGTTGAACAACAACAATTTCAAGGCATTATTAATGCTCAACAAGAAGAGGAAAGAGAAATATATATTGGTTCTAGGAGATCGCATGCACAACATGAATCCATGGAAGACCTTTACAGGGGTTCTGTGCAGGATGTTAAGGAGGGTTGCATGATAGCAATATTAGCAGATGGAGATCCACTTGGCTATCCATTTTGGGTTGCGAAGGTTATAAAAGTCATTAAAGAAAATGAAGATATTATAGTTGTTGAGGTACATTGGTATGCCACAAATACCCACCCATTCAATGGTGTGTACAAGCTAGAGATGGTAGTTGATAAACAAATTCACAGAAAGAGAAAAAGAAAGGGTACAAATATAAATCGTCGTTGCACAGACCTATTAAAATTGGAGGATGTTGACATACTTGTCTATGACTTCAATTTAACAAAGAGAGGAACTCTTCACTTCAAGACCATAGATATTTTGAAGAAGTTGCTACCAGAAGGAACAATGTTGAGATGGGAGTCTGCTGAACCTAGTCATAGATCTAGAAGACTTTTGAAACCTAAAATGGTGGGCATGCATGTTGACTCAGATGGGGCTTTAGTTGATGAAAGAGAAGAGTATGGGTCATCTTCATCTGCACCGAGTAACTCATCTGAAGATGTAGATTCTGATGGTGTGCGAGATCCTATGGATTGCTAGGGCCTAGATCTACCTCAAGTTGAAGGAAGGCAGGTCTAGGGTAACATCAAACCATGCTTAACCTGGTAGCTAGTCCTACCAGGTTGGGAGAGGGCTCTCTCCTTGTCAATATCAGTGAGGATGGTTTCAATTATGTCTTGAGATGACTGAAATGAATGCTAATTTTAGGCTAGGTATAGTAGATTAGGGTTTTTTGATTTGATTTTTAGGTTTTAGTTGCTGGATCAATTAGAGAAGGTAGATTGGGTTCGGGAAATCAACTCAGGGATATAGTCATGTTCTGTGGGGTGAGGTAGACAAGGGTTTATGTACAAGAAATGGATTAAGATGGTAGATTAAGATAACTGAGGAGTTGAGGAGGGCATAAAGAAACTATGAATCCTCTTCAAACAGTTGAAAACATTGAAAACCAAATGCATTCCCAAGACAAACCACAACAATGTATTTTTTCCATTCACCTTGATTCATTTAGTTTTAGAAGAGAAATATGGATTTGGATACATATAAAACATAAGAAAAACTCATTACAAAGAAGAAACAATACATAAACTCACTGTCACAAGAATCCCACAAAAATAGCTGTGAAACCTAGTTTTATTCCTTGCCAAACTGCTGATACAAATGTTCAATGAGTGCCACCACTTCCACCAAAGTCCAACCTTTACAAATGACTGAAAAAACACATGATATAGACATCCAAACCACCTGTGCTATCCATCAAGGGTCAAATCCAAGAGATAATGGAATGTTTCAACCATATCTAAATTGGGAACAAGAAAATAGGCAGTGGAACAACTTGCCTCTAAAACCAAGGAAACTGATACATTCAGTTTTAAATCACTTTTCATTGATATATCTACCCTCTCATGTCATTTTACATCAATTTTACATCATATTACATCATTTACAAAGAAAAGAAGAATAAGTCAACTGCTGAAGAAACTAGGAGAATTTTGACTTTTAGGCAAAATTGACAAAAAATTGCCTGATGCGCAGCGCCATGAGTCTGATGCAAAGTGCCACTTTAGGGAAGCTTTTGGAGGCCTTCCACTCATCCAAATCAGGCTCAAGATAGCTTTTTGTAAATCTCTACTTGTATAGTTTCTGGAACATCTTGAATTTCCTGATTTGGAGTTGATTTGCCCCTTAAAAAGTCAATTCTCCCAAGACTGCTTCCTGTGGGTCCAAAAATTGGCAGAGAGGGCATTTTTTGAATGTTTTTTGCCCTTTTGGTGGCCAAGATCTCCTCCAAAATTGATGAAATTTTTTGGGTTTGCTTATTTTTTGATGCTGAATCCAAATCTACAATCCATTTGTCAAGAGGATGCACCAATTCAATGCGCAGTGACAGTGGCGCTACACATCAGCCGGAATTTCCTGTGTTGCCTAACTCAAAAATTGGAAAATAACAAAATTGTTTCAAAATTTGCCCAATTTTGGCTCAAAGCTGCATCATGGGTTACTTTGTTGGGCGAAAGTTACATCAGCCAAAATGTTGAGCTTTTCATCCTTCTTTTTTCCTTTTAAGGCCCTCCTTAATCTTGCCTTAAGGTGCTTGATCCTCTTGTTGCATATTCTATTCTGGGTCAAATAATGGTGGGCCATATGCCTTAGCATCTTGTTGTCTCTATTTGCTTTCTTCAGAAGGCCCTCAAGGTGGATATTTACCCTTTCAAGCCATATCTCTCTCTCATGATCCACTTAGCCCTCTTTAAATTAATTGACAAAGCTTGTATCTTGTCCTCTTGCTTCTTGATGATCATGTCTTTGACAATACTTGGATCTTGAGCATCCAAGTCAATGACATTAACTCTTTGTGTCTCCTCATGGTCAACAAGGTCAAAATATCTCTCCATTTTTATGGCTGTGAACACTTGTGGTTGTATGGATAATGGTGAAGTGAAAACAGAGTGGAGGAATGAAGTGGATAGAGTGTATGGAGGGGTATGTGAATGTATGAGATGTAAATAGAGTTTAGGGAATGTGAACGAGATTTAGGAGAGAGGGTAGGGTTTTTAGGGGAATATGTAAGGCTTGTAGGGGAGTAGGTAGAATAGTTTTTGTATGTGGAGGGTTAGGGTTTTATGTAGAATAGGGTTTGGGAATAGTGGGAATAGTGGGAATAGGTGTAGGGATTAGGGTTTGGGGATTGGAAAAAAATAGATGAAGGGAATAATGTCTAGGGAGTTAGGGAAGGGATTAGGAGATAGGTTTTGGGCAAATGGATTTAGGGCATAGGGTTTTAGAAGGAGAATGATAAACAATTGTGGTATGAAATGTATGAGGTAGTTTTAGAGACAAATTAGGGTTTAGTTTTTAGAGAGGTATAAACCACCAAAAATTCATGTAAACCCTAGTTTCAACTGAAAAGAGGCTCTACTTACTTGATAGGAGGTGACATGAGGCAATTGCAGTGATTGAAGATGATTTTTAGAGGTTTGGAAGCTTCACAGCCCAATGCGCAACGCCACCAGCCCAATGCGCAGTGCCTCCCTGATGTGCAACACCAATGTATTTTTCTAAAGGAATTTTGGCTCTGATGCGCAACGCCTCCCTGATGCGCAGCGCCAGCCTCCCAATGCGCAGCGCCAGCCTCCCAATGCGCAGCGCCACTGTTCCTATGTGCAGTGCCAACTTCAAGGCAAGTTTTGACTACCTTCCCAATGTCTAAATTGGGTGTGTGATAGCTTGTTGGAAATATTATCGAGTCTAGTTTCTAGAACATCTTGAATTTTTCAATTTGGAGTTCATTTGCCCTGTCAAAAGTCAAATCTCCCAAGACTGTTCAAAATGTGCAGAATGAGGTTGCCTAAATGCAAAGTGTTGTTGCAGTCAACTTTTAAAGGTCTTCCTCAACTCCAAATTGAACTCATGATAGCTCATTGGAAAGCTCTCTCTATCTAGATATAATTTAAATCATCAAAAAATTCATTTGAACATGCTATCTAGGTGAAATATTGATTCTCCCAAGGTCACTCCAGAAGTGCATCAATCCTCCTAAGGCTAATGATGTTTTCGACATTTCTCCCAAACCATGAAACCTATGTACAAACTAAAAGAGGTTTTTCTTCTTAGGTCAATGATGGACAAAAAACTCTCTCACTATTGTCAAATTCATCTTTTCTTGCTCGGAAACATAATTTGAAGACAACCTATCCCGATATATGGAACAGGGGATTGGTAGAAATGAAGGGAAATGAAGGGGAGGAGGGGCTTCTAAATTATTGAGAAAATTTTGAGAAGTAGGGAGGGATGTTAGGAAGCAGGGGAAAGTGGAATTTCAAAGATTGAGAGAGGGGAAGGGGTCCAAAAGGGAAAAACACAGGCCTAACCTAGAAAATTGTCAAATTGTAGCAATAAGCTAGGGTTTGTGGGAAAATGACAAATTTGAGGGATATCAGTGATGGGAATTGTTTAAGAAGGTATATTAGGGATAGGGGAAGGTGTATGAACATCAAGACACAAGTTTTGTTTATTTTTTGGCCATCCAAGAAAAATTACCTTCAAAACCCTAAGAGAGGGAAATGGGCCTTACCCAAGTACAACTGAAGCACGAACGAGGTGTAAAATGACCCATTGGAACCTGAAATGATGATAACTCTTTGAATGATGGTACACTCAGCGAAATAGTGAGACACTTGGAAAACTTTGGAAAACAAATCCTAGACCTAAGACCACTTTGTAAGAGCATGTTTGATCACTGGAGGAAGGTTGCAAAGGCTGACACTAACATGGATGATTTTGAATAAATGTCTAAGACATTTTATGTAAATGAAGTTTTCATGGTAACTTGAAATAAATATTTTGACTTCCATATGATCTTACATGAATTTATGAGTCATTTCTATGTCTGTTGGATTTAATGTTTTAATTAAAATAAATTCATGTCTTTAGAAATGTTTGCATGGTAACTTGAAATAAATATTTTTGACTTCCATATGATCTTACATGAAGTTATGGGTCATTTCTATGTTTTTTGGATTATATGCTTTGATGTATGTGATATTCAATCTACAAAAGTTGATATTTTGATTAAAAGTAAATAAATATTAGAAATTAATGTTGATTTTTAAAATTATATAGTGATATTGCCATGATATTATTTATTCTTATCATTTGGTATAAGATAGTTTTAAAATTGTTGAAATTTTAATGCCTCATAAAAAATAACACTTCATTTTGATGGTTGATTTTTAGGTTTTTCTTACAATAGGATAAGTTGTCTTAGGCTAAAATTTGAAAAGAGCTATAGTTTTATCCTTTGAAATAAAAATTACTCTTGTAATAATGAATCTTTCATTTACTTGTTCATTTTTAAGAATTGTTTTAGTCATATAATTGGTCCATAATTTCATGGTTGAAATGTGTTACAAACTGAAGGTTTTTAATTACAAGGTTGAAAATTTGTCAAAATGTTAAGGTGTTTCTGAATTATGATATTTTATCTTTAATGCTATGGTTGAAAGCAATTACAATTTCAAGGTTTTTTAGAGTCAAGATATTTTATCTTTAACTCCATTGTTAAAAACTACTCTTGGAATAATGAATATTTCATATACTTGTTCATTTTTAAAAATTGTTTGTCATATAATTTGTCCATAATTTCATGGTTGAAATGTGTTACAAACTGAAGGTTTTTAATTACAAGGTTGAAAATTTGTCAAATGTTAAGGTGTTTCTGAATTATGATATTTTATCTTTAATGATATGGTTGAAAAAAATTACAATTTCAAGGTTTTTTAGAGTCGAGATATTTTATCTTTAACTCCGTTGCTAAAAATTACTCTTGGAATAATGAATCTTTCATATATTTGTTCATTTTTAAAAATTGTTTTAGTCATCTAATTTGTCCATAATTTCATGGTTGAAATGTGTTACACACTGAAGGTTTTTAATTATAAGGTTGAAAATTTGTCAAAATGTTAAGGTGTTTCTGAATTATGATATTTTATCTTTAATACTATGGTTGAAAACAATTACAATTTCTAGGTTTTTTAGAGTCACGATATTTTATCTTTAACAACATGGATGGAAATAGTTGGAATTATCAAGATTC
Source organism: Pinus tabuliformis (assembly GCA_031772625.1). Classification (NCBI taxonomy): domain Eukaryota; kingdom Viridiplantae; phylum Streptophyta; class Pinopsida; order Pinales; family Pinaceae; genus Pinus; species Pinus tabuliformis. The sequence goes on along the minus strand of CM062810.1, from coordinate 658,553,949 downwards.
GAGACATGATATTTTATCTTTAACATCATGTTCGAGAATTGTTGGAATTTTACAGTGTTTCAAAGTCTGGATATTTTATCTTTAACTCCATTGCTAAAAATTACTCTTGGAATAATGAATCTTTCATTTACTTGTTCATTTTTAAAAATTGTTTTAGTCATATAATTTGTCCATAATTTCATGGTTGAAATGTGTTACAAACTGAAGGTTTTTAATTACAAGGTTGAAAATTTATCAAAATGTTAAGGTGTTTCTGAATTATGATATTTTATCTTTAATGCTATGGTCGAAAACAATTACAATTTCAAGATTTTTTAGAGTCAAGATATTTTATCTTTAACAACATGGATGGAAATAGTTGGAATTATTAGCATTTGAGACATGATATTTTATCTTTAACATCATTTCTGAGAATTGTTGGAATTTTACAGTTTTCCAAAGTCTGGATATTTTCTCTTTAACTCCATTGCTAAAAAATGCCAACAATGTAACCCAATTTTTTTTTTGTTATTCTAGAATAAACAATTTTTTTAAGGGTGATTTTTCATCCATTTAAAAAAATATATGGTTTTTACTTCCACTTAAAAAAAAGTTGAAAATTTACCCTAAAAAAAATACATCGTTCTGGCATAAACAATTTTCATTTTTGGGTTGTTTTTTCATGTTTTTTTGGGGTTTTTGGGCTCGAGTACCATTTTGAGGTAATAGTTCCTGTTTCATCAGTAACTATGTTGTCTGTGGTCTTATGTCTTCAAAACCTCTTGGAGGTCATCTATAATATGTAACATTCATTGATGGCCATTCAAGGAAAACTTGGGTTTATTTGATGAAATCCAAGGATGAAATAGTCATCAAATTTCAAGAATTCAAGGCTGAAGTGGAGAACCTTACAGAAAGGAGAATAAAGATATTAAGGTTTGATAATGGAGGATAATATACTTCAAATTAAATCATAGCCTTCTGTAAGGAGTCTGGGATTAAGAGGGAGTTGGTAGTTCCATACAATCCAGGGAAAAATAGAGTTGCAGAACAAAAGAACCGATCTATTGAATAAAGTGTAAAAACCATGTTACGTGATCAAGATTCACCAAAATTTATGTGAGGTGAAGAAACAAAGACTACTGTATACATTCAAAATCAAAGTCCCCACAGATCACTAGATAATATGACTCCTGAAGAAGCATTCACTAGGAAGAATGATCCGGATTTAAACGGGAATGCAACAAATTATAGATATAACCACACACATAAAGATGCAGCATAAATAATACTTCATTTCATTATTGTAAAACACTGAAATATGCTTAAAAATAGAAATGGAAATAAACTAACTAGGGCGATGGTAACTTACCTCTGAGAAGAGATGTGGCAGCTACATGCCTCTAAACTGTCTTACAATGAGGCTCGAAGGCCTATTTATTGTTGAGAAACAACGAAAAACCCTAAACATACCAAAACCTAACCCTAGGAGATGAAGCACCAAACTATGGGCCACGTTTTGGGTAAGTTGGTACATCATCTTCCCGGGATCGTAACTTTGGCATATGATCTCTATTTGATGTGCACAATACCTTGTTAGAAAGATCCATCCGAGGACTACAACTTTGGAAAGAGAAGCATCGGTCCATTAACTCATGTTGCTCCCAGTTTTCCCAAAAAACGTCATTTAGGGCCTCAAAACGGCTCCAGAAGTTTAGGACCCAAAAAACTGCTAAAAATAGTAAATCGTGCTACAATATAGGAAACTGAAAAACTGAAAGAAACAATGGTGTGGGTCCAAGTGGAATTGGCGGGCGACCACCAATATCCACCTGGATCATTCCTCCCCCCTTAGGAAGTAATGGTCCCCATTGCATTGAGTTCCTCCATGAGATGAGGAAACTTCTGTTGAACTTTTAGCACTGGAAGAAAAGCACCAACACCTAGCAAGATTAGGTGAATACCCAAAATTGTGGTCATTTTGTTTCTATCTTTCCATACATAGCTTGCTTTGATAACTCGATATAGTTGGATCTTCTGCTGGCGAGTGTGCTTGATCATTGTGTCCATGATCCGATCAATTTTAGCTTGTTCCATGCAATCTAGATTTAACTCTGTTGCTGTGATTTGTTCTGCAATTGGTGTGTCTAGTAATGGTGCAGAGTATGGCCGAAGGCGGTCCACATTAAACACTGGGTGCATGCCGAGGAATGGGGGAATGCTAAGCTCAAATGAGTTGTATCCCACAACCTTGGTAATGGTGTAAGGACCATATCGGAGTGGTCTGAGTTTCCGATAGGCTCCAGTAAGGTGTTCCTTTTGCAAATGCAACTAGACTTTGTCACCCACTTGAAACTTGTGTGGCATCCGATGTTGATCATGTCGCTGCTTGTACTTGGAATTTGATTTCTCTAGAATGTCGTGGACTTGCTGGTGAATATGTTGGATGTGCTTAATGAACCTGTTTGCCTTCTTTGTTTCAAACTGGACATGAGCTGAATCTGCCTGAGTAGCTGCAAATGGCATCGCCACATCAATGGGACACAGTGGTTGGAATCCCAAGCCCACCTAAAAAGGGTTGTGGCCAATCGAGCTATGGAGAGCCCGGTTATAGCTGTGCTGAACATAGGGGAGGCTCTCATCCTATGTGTAGGGATGATTTGAGTTGTACATGCGTAGAATGTGTACGATCATCCTATTGACAACCTCTCTCTGGCCATCAATTTGGGGATGGAAGGTTGTGGAATTAGTGAGTTTGGTGTCGAGCATTGACTAGATACTGGACCAAAATGTACTGAGGAACCTGCTATCCCGATATGGGATGATAGACTATGGGATACCAAAGTTACCCACACTTGTTCAAAGAAGAGTTTAGCAGTGGCTTTTGCTGTGATATTCTTCTTGCAGGCCGCCATAATGGCCATCTTCAAGAACCTGTCGACGACCACAAAAGCACAGTAATTTCCATGCTTAGTGGAAGGAAGGTTCGACATGCAATCCATGGAGATGGATTCCCAAGGTTGACTAGGGGTAGGCAGCGGGGTGTAGAGGCCTTGCTTCTTGATGGTTGGTTTGGCAATGGCACAGGAAGTGCAGGATATGATGTACTTCCCGACATCCTGTCAAACATTCGGCCAATAGAAATACTTTTGCAGTACTGCCACCATTTTCTTGACCTCGAAATTCCCAGCAACCCGACTATAGTGTGCTTCCCAAATCATCTTGGCATGCTCTCTTGAAGGAACACAAAGGTGACCCAGGTGGCATAACAGGGAATCTTGGAGGTGAAAATATGGAAAATGCTGACCCTCCAAGAGTGTTTGCTATGTGTGGCTGAATTTTGGGTCACTTTTGTAGAGAAAGTGGCCAATCAGAAGTCTCGTGCCCACAAGAGTTCAACATGGTTGTTAACGCTATGATCGGTGGTCGACTGAGGAAATCTGCAACATTATTGGTGCTGCCCTTCTTATACTTGATATTCAAATGGAACTGTTGCGGGTATGTGGACCACCTCTGATGGTGATCATTCTGCAATTTCCTTTGGGTCTGTATGAACTTCAGGGGTCAGTGTTCTATGTGGATGACTATTTCCTTCCCCAAAATATAATGATTCCATTGTTGACAAGATTGCACAATGGAATACATCTCTTTATCATAAGTGGGATACCTCCAGACTGTGTCTGAAAGTGTCTCACTGTGATATGCCACTGGATGCCCGTGTTGAGTAAGGATTGCTCCAATAGCATAGTCAGAGGAATCTGTCTCGATCTCAAATGGTTGTTGCAAGTTTGGTAATGCGAGCACTGGTTTCAAGCAGAGGTGATGTTTCAACTCTATGAACGCTTTGTATTTAGATTAAGACCAAAAGAATTTTTCTTTCGCTCCAAGTGATATGAGAAAATCCCAACACGAACCTGTGGTAGAAGTTAGCAGGGCCCAGAAAGATACAGAGCTCTATCAGAGTGGTTGGAGATGGCCAATCTTGAATGACTTGGATCTTGGATGGATCCACATGCACCCCTCATTCATCAATAATGTATCCCAGATACTGAACCTGGGTCATGCCAAAAGTGAATTTCTCCAAATTGGCACATAACTTGTGTTGCCGTAGTGTTTGGAGAACCTGCTGGATGTGATGGAGGTATTCTTCCCAACTCTGGCTGAAGATTAGGATGTCATCCAAGTATACCACTACAAAGGAGTTGGTGAATGACCACAAGATGTCATCCAATAGCCCCATGAAGGTTGCAAGAGCATTCGTGAACCCGAAAGGTATAACCAACCATTCGAAAAGGCCCTCCTTGGCTTTTAAAGTACTCTTCCACACATCAGAGGGTTCAATTGGTACCTGGAGATACCCTGACTTCAAATTGATTTTGCTGAAATATTTTCCTCCCTTCAGTTGGTCTAAGAGGTCATCAATCTGTGGGATCGGGTACCTATTCCAGACAGTGATCTTGTTCAGTGCCTGATAGTCAATACAGAGTCTCCAAGTCCCATCCTTCTTCTGTACAAACACAATCGGGCTCCCACAGGGTGATGAACTCGAATGGATGTGGCCTTTCCGCAACAGCTCCTGAATCTTCCTTTTCATTTCATCGTTCTCCAGAACAGAGTGCTAATATATTGGTCCATTGGGCAGCGGTGCACCTGGGGTCAGATCGATGGAGTGCTTGATCTGACAGTGCAAAGGAACCCCTGCGGGGGAGGTGAAGATGTTCTCGTACTCCTCCACGACCTTGTCTATCTACAGTTGTTGTGCGGAGGGGCCCTGTCTGGAGGTTGTGGCCATTGTCTTCTTCTTTCCTTGAGGGCGTATCATCAGGAAAAAAATTTCTCAGTTTTGGCAATGAGCTTATTGCATTTTTTTGCAATAACCAAAGAGATGGAGGTAGGTGATGCTACCTCCGGTATCCTGTACAACTTGTTTCCCAAAGTAACAATAACAACATGAGGCCTTGATTCATACACAACATATCACTTCCACTAGTATGGTTGGCCTAATAATACATCACAAACATCAAGGGGAGAAACCTCACACAATACCTCATCTGTGAAGGGCTTGATGTTGTATGGAAGGAAACACTGCTGGCTCATGCGAAGATCTCGTCCTTGGTGAAGCCACCTGATGGTGTATGGTTGTGGATGTGTTGTGGTCGGTAAGCCTAGCCGCTTCATGACCTCTACTGAAATGAGGTTCTTTTGGCTCCCATTTTCGACAATGAACTATAGCGGGGAGCCCTTTACCCACATTTGGGAGTGGAAGAGGTGCTCCTCCTCCTCTGGATCTTCGGGTTCCTCGTTCTAGATCTTCGTTATGGAAATGGTGGTGTTGGGCTCCACATCGATAACAATCTTCCCTTTATCATTCCCCTTGTCGGGTTTTAACTCAGAGTTAGAACATGAATCTAATTCTGAAACCTTCAGCTCAGCCACTAGTGACTGTATGGCCTGACACTCACTTGTGTTGTGGGTGGAGCTCTTATGGAACTCACACCACTTTCCCGTGTCCTTTTTCGGCTTCGCGATGCTATTATTTTCTTGTGGCTTTGGCAGGTTGTCTTGGGTCTCCCCGCCTTGGCTTTGTCCTTTGTTCTGTGGTTTGGGGGCACCTTTCCCTTGTTTAGGATTCATAGATCGAAAGTCTTGATTCTTATGTTTAAACTTTTTCTTGATCTTGATGACATATCGATATGTCGTGCCGAGCGAGGAGATGTTCAAGAATTCTATTTCGTCCTGGATGTACCTGTGTAAGTAGCCACGATTTTTGAGTACCAAATGCTGCTCTGAATCCTTGATAACCAACTTTGTGATAAGGGTATGGAAAATATTGGTAAACTCCAACATGTCTTGGTCCCTTCCCTTCCGCAGCGTGGTCCACTTTATGTATTGATCCTTGATGGCAGCTTGGAATGAATTCCAAGTGGGTGCGGTTGAAAACAGTGAGGCCGTACTTTCATCCTTCTGCTCGTAGTAGGTTTCCCACCAGTCCTTGACATGGGGGGAAACTTTGAGAAGAGCGAAAGTAATATTTTCCCAGTCGGAAAAACCATGAACGAAAAAATACCCTTTTAGCAGATTTAACCATTTATCTACAATGTCTGCATCTATCTGACCCTCAAAGATGGGAATTTCAAAGTTAACTTGTACCTTAAAGGGTGTGGTGCTTCCAAAGTAGCTACTGGAAGTAGATGTGTCACCCCTGGGTAGTCGCAGAAGGATCTGGGCAATGTTGTCCATTATCGTGTTCCTTTGTAGCTCGAGGGCCTCTTCGAACAAGATTTTGATAGGATTTCCTAACCCCTCATCTTTCTTTTCGTCCGCCATGGGAGGCCATCGGGATTTGCGAGGCTGGTCTTGCAAAGGTTCAACCAGTTAAAACCCTAACTCCTTATATCCCGACCTCATTGGGGACATGCAAAGAAAGACAGAGAAAGAGAAAACCGCTCTAATACCACTGATCCGGATTTAAATAGGAATGCAAAAAATTACAGATATAACCATACACATAGAGATGCGACATAACTAATACTTCATTTCATTACTGTAAAATACTGAAATATGCTTACAAATAGAAATGGAAATAAACTAGCTAGGGCGATGGTAGCTTATCTCTAAGAAGAGATGTGATGGCTACATTCCTATGAACTGTCTTACAATGAGGCTCGAAGGCCTATTTCTTGTTGAGAAACAATGGAAAACCCTAAACATTCAAAAACCTAACCCTAGGAGATGAAGCGCCAAACTATGGGCCTCGTTTTGGGTAAGTTGGTACATCAACTTCCCGGGGTTGTAACTTTGGCATACGATCTCCGTTTGACATGCACAATACCTCGTTAGAAATATCTATACGAGGAATACAACTTTGGGAAGAGGAACATCCATCCATGGACCCATGTTACTCCTAGTTTTCCCAAAAAATGTCGTTTAGGGCCTCAAAACGGCTCCGGAAGTTTAGGACCTGAAAAACTGCTAAAAATAGTAAATTGTGCTACAATTAAGGAAACTGAAAAACTGAAAGAAACAATGGTGTGGGTCCAAATAGAATTGGTGTGTGGCCATCAATATCCACCTGGATCAAAGAAACCAAGCGTGGACCATCTCCAAATTTTTGGTTGTCTTGTCTATATTCATTTATCGAAGGATAAGAGAAAGAAATTGGATGCCTTAGGAATGAAGGAAACATTTGTTGGCTATAGTAATACTTCTAAGGCCTATAAGATCTACATAAAGGAAAACACCAAATAGAATTTAGTGAATATGTGATATTTGATGAAATTATTGCATTCAAGAAATCGAAGGATCTCCCTATGGACTCTGATAATGAAGAACTTCCTATATTTGAAGATGAAGGTACCAAGGAGGAAGAAGAATCAAATTATGAAGATGAAGGTACCAATGAACCTGTGTAGCCTGTGGTCATCCCCAAAACTAGAAAGAGACCTAACTGGTTGAAATCTACTCTATTCGATGTAGAGGGACATGGAGCAACTAAAGGCACATTTAGAGAAAGCAAGAAACCCAAAATATACATTGTGTATGCAGACTATATGACAAAGCTAATAGAAGAAAAACCATCCACATTTGAAGAGGTTGTTAATCATTAAGAATGGAAATATTCCATGAATGAAGAATATCCCTCGATAATAAAGAATGGGGTTTGGGAGATCAAACCTAGGCCCGAAGATAAATTTGTGGTAAACTCCAAATGGCTCCACAAGATTAAACATGAAAAAAATGGAAGTATTGATAAATATAAAGAAATATTTGTAGCTAGGGGTTTCTCTCAACAAGAAGGCATCAATTATGAAGAGACATTTTCTCCCAGTGCAAGGTATAAAACTATACGATCACTAGTCTCTTTGGAAACATTGATGGGATGGAATATTCATCAAATAGATGTCTAGATTTCATTTATGAATGGAACAATTGATGAATAAGTCTATATAGAGAAATCCATGGTACTTTAAATAAAAAATAAAAAGGGTTATGTTTGCAGGTTGAATAAGTCATTATATCACCTTAAGTAAGCACCAAGGGCATGGTATGCAAGGATGGATGCACACCTACAAAGATTGGGCTTCACAAAGAGTTTTATTGATTTGAATTTCTATATAAAGGTTGTAAAGAATGATCCTATTATCATTCTTTTGTATGTGGATGATATTAACTTGAAAGGTGTGAAATTTCGAATCCAAGAGTGTAAGAAGAAACTAGCATCACAATTCGACATGAAGGATCTAGGATGATGCACTACTATTTAGGACTGGAAGTTTGGTAGGGACCTGATGAGGTTTATCTAGGTCAAGGAAAGTATGTGATCGAGATATTGAAGAGGTTTGACAGGATGTATTGCAAACCTATGACAACCCCCATGATCAGAAACTTGAAGAGGCTAAGGAGTTCTGAATTGAGTGTAGTGAATCCTACCAGGTATAGATAATTGATTGGCTCACTTATGTACTTGGTGAATACTTGACTAGAGATATTTGTGAGGAACAATTCACTACTTGCTGAAGTATGATAGGAGGAACGATGTTCACTTGATTGGATATACATATTTCGACTAGGGAGGCAGTGAGCAGGATGGAAGAAGCACTCCGGGAGGAAGTTTTAGTATGGGATCCTCCATGGTCTCATGAATAAGTAGAAAGAAAAAATCAGTTGCTTTGAGTAGTGTTGAGACTGAATATATTGCAGTCTGTGAAGTCATAAGAGAAGTTTTCTGGTTAAGGAAGTTGTTGTCTGACTTGGTTGAAAGACCAATGGACCCTACAATGATACATTGTGATAACACCAATTGTATAAGATTGTTTGAAGATCCAGTGTTTCATGGAAATACACAACATATAAATAACAAGTGTCACTAGATTTGGAAATACAAGATGGTGTATTGTAGTTATAGTATATCTCCACCGATGAGCAGGTAGCTCATATATTGACAAAGTGTCTTCCTAATAAGAAGCTTGTGTATTTGAGAGACAAGCTTATTTTGGTTCATATATCCTCCCTAGTTGAGAGGGATAGATAGGCACATCATTATTTCCTTCACTTGAGAAGAAAAAATGGAGGATTGGGTAAGCATCTGACATCCGATACTATTTGAGGATGAGGTAGGGCATCCAAGATAAGAGTAGTTGTAAAGGACCAATATTCTTTGAGGACTAGCTATCCAAGACAAGAATAGTCTTGGAATGATCTAGGTGGATGTTGATGGCCACCTATATATTCCAATTGGACCCCCACTACTGTCTCTTTCAGTTTTTCAATTTCCTCAGTGGTAGCACAATTTACTATTTTTGATAGCTTTTCGGGTCCTAAAATTCTAGAGTCGTTTTGAAGCCTTAAATGACGTTTCTTGGGAAAACTGGAGCTAACTTGGGTCAAGGGCTAATGTTTTCCACACAGAAGTTGTATTCCTCAAAAATATCTTTCTAACGAGGTATTTTGCATGTTAAACGAAGATCGTATGCCAAAGTTACAACCCCGGGAAGTTGATGTACCAATTTACCCAAACTGAACCCATAGTTTTAGTGCTTCATCTCCTAGGGTTAGCTTTTTGGATGTTTATGGTTTTTCATTGTTTCTCAATAATAAATAGGCATCCTAGCCTCATTGTAACACATTTCAGAGGCATGTAGATGCCACATCTCTTCTGAAAGATAAGCTACCATCACCCGAGCTAGTCTTATTTCCATTCTGTTTGTAAGCATATTTGAGTATTTGATATTAATGAAATGAAGTGTTATTTCTATTGCATCTCTATATTTATGGATATATCTATAATTTGTTGCATTCCTTTTTAGGTTTAGATCAATGGTACCAGAGCAGTCTTCTCTTTCTCTGTTTTCCTTTGCATGTCCCCAACGAGGTCGGGATATAAGGAGTTAGGGTTCAAATTGGTCAAACCTTTGCAATACCAGCCTTGCAAATCCCAACAACCTACCATGGCGAAAGAGAAGAAATATGAGGGGGCAGGAGATCCTTTCAAAATCTTGCTTGAAGAATCCTTTGAGGGAAAGAGGAATGCGATGATGGATAAATTTTCCCAGATCCTTCGATAGATACCCACAGGCAACACATGTTCATCCAACAACCACTCTAGAGGTGCCACTCATTTTAAGGTACAAGTTAACTTTGACATTCCCATATTTGAGGGCCAGATAGATGCAAATGCCATAGATAAATGGTTGAATATGTTGGAAGGATATCTTTTAGTTGATGAATTTTCCAATCGGGAAAATATTAATTTTTCACTTCTCAAAGCCGCCCCACACGTCAAGGACTGGTGGTAAACCTACTGTGCAAAAAGGGACAAGAGGGAATCCTCACTGTTTTTAGCCGCACTCACTTGGGATTCTTTCTGAGATGCCATCAAGTAACAATATTACCCAGTTAGGAGCTATGAAGATAAATACATAAAGTGGACCACACTATGGTAGGGAAGGGACCAACATGTGCAAAATTTCACAAAAGTTTTCCATGCCCGCTACACAAAATTGGGTATGAAGGATTCTAAATGGAATTTGGTACTCAAGTACTGTGACGGTCTACACAAGTACATCCAGGACGAGATGGAGTTCTTGGACATATCCTCGCTTGACACAACATACCAATATGTTGTCAAAAATGAGTAGAAATTTAAAGATAAGAAACACAACTTTGGATATGCAAATCTGAAATAAGGAAAAGGCACCCCCAAACCATAGAGAAAAGGCCAAATCCAAGGTGGGGTGTCCCAGGACAACCACCAAATACAGAGAAGGACACAGGAAAATGGTGTGAGTTCAATAAGAGCTCCACTCACAACATAGGTGAGTATCAGGCCAAGAAGTCACGGGAGGTGGAGTTGAAGGCTTCCAAATCAGACGCATGTTCCAACTTTGAGTCATAACCCGAAAGGGGGAATGAGAAAGGGAAGAAATCATTGACAAAGATCCTAGTGCCACCATGACCACCACCAAGATCCAAAAGATTGAGCCTGAAGATCCAGAGGAGGGGGAACACCTATTTCACTCACAGATGTGCGTGAAGGGTTCACTACAGTTCATTGTTAACAATGGAAGCCAAAACAACCTCATTTCAGTATAGGTCATGAAGCGGCTGAGCCTATCGACTACAACACATTCACAGTCATACACCATCGTGTGGCTTCACCAAGGACAAGATCTCTGCATCAGCTAGCAGTGCCCCCTTCCCTACAATATCAAGCCCTTCACGGATGAGGTACTATGTGATGTTGCACCTCCTGAAGTTTGTGATGTATTATTAGGATAAACATACTTGTGGAAGCAACATGTTGTATATGAGTCTAGACCTCGATCTATTATTATTTCTCTGAGTAATAAGTTATACAAGATACCCTAGGTAGCCCCACCTACTGCCATCTCTTTGATCTCTTCTAAGAAATGCAGTAAGATCATCTCCCAAACTGATAAATTTGTTTTCTTTCTGATTTGCTCTCAAAGTAAGGGGAATGTCGTAGGCACATCCATGGCCCCCAAGACGGGTTCCTCCACACAGCAGAAGCAGATGGATACGGTCATGGAAGAATACAGAGACATCTTCTTCTCACCCATAGGGGTACCCTTACATTGTTAGGTCAATTATTCGATTGATATGAGTATCAAAGCACCTCTACCCATTGGGCTGATATATAGTCGCTCCATTATGGAAAATGAAGAGATCAAGCGGAAAATCTAGGAGTTACAACAAAAAGGGCACATCTGACCAAGTTCCTCACCTTGTGGGAGCTCAATTGTACTCGTACAGAAGAAGGATGGGATCTAGAGGCTTTTCATTGATTATCAACAATAAAGAAAATCAGAGTCAGGAACAGGTATCCAATCCCACAGATTGATAATTTTCTGGACCAACTCAAGGGGGCCAAGTATTTCAGCAAGATCGATCTAAAGTCTGGCTATCACCAGGTTTAATAGAGCCCACAGATGTATGGAAGACCACCTTCAAACCCAAGGAAGGCCTTTTTTTGTTGGTTATGCACTTTGGGTTGACAAATTCCCTTGCTAATTTTATGAGGCTGATGGATGAAATCTTGCGGCCCTTCACCAACTCATTCGTGGTTGTTTATCTGTATGACATCCTCATATTTAACAAGAGATGAAAAGAACACTTGCAACACATTTGGCAGGTCCTTCAAACCCCTCAACAGAACAAACTGTGTGCCAACTTGGAGAAATGCACCTTTGGCATGAGCCATGTCCAATATTTGGGTTACATCATAAATGAGCGTGGTGTGCATGTGGACCCAACTAAGATCAAATTCATTCGAGATTGGCCAGCCTCGACCACTCTAGTGGAGCTTCACAACTTTTTAGGCCTTGCAAATTTTTATTGTAGGTTCATGTTGGGATTCTCCCATATCACTTGGCCTTTGAGTCAGATTACTAAGGGCAAGGCGAAAGAATATTTTTCCTAGTCTGAGTGCCAACACAAGGAATTTGTTGAGTTGAAGAATCACCTCTTCTCTGCATCAGTACTCACACTTCCATAATTGCAACAACTATTTGAAATTGAGATAAATGCCTCATACTATGTTATTGTTGTAGTCCTCACCCAACATAAGAACCCAGTGGCCTATCTTAGTGAGACACTTTATGATACAATTCATAAGTACCCCACCTATGATAAAGAGATGTAATCTATTGCGCAGGCTTACCAATAATGGAAACATTACATTCTGGGGAAGGAGACGGTCATCCACACTGATCACCGACCTCTTCAGTTTATATAAACACAAGGGAAGTTGTGAAACGATCTCCATCAGAAGTGGTCTACATATCTGCAACAATTCCACTTGAACATTAAATACAAAAAGGGAAACACTAATCATGTTGCAAACTACCTCAGCTGCCCCCCAGCTGCAGCACTGACTACAGTTCTCAACTCTTGTGGTCATGAGACCTTTGGATGGCCGCAACTATACAAAAATAATCTAGAGTTAGCCTCCACATACCATATCCTAGTAGATGGAAAGAAAGTTCATGATTTCCACCTCCATGATGCATTATTATGCTACCTAGGCCACCTTTGTGTTCCTTCAAGCGAGCATGCCAAGATGATATGGGAGGCACACTACGGTCGGGTCGTAGGACAGTTTGGTGTGGCTAAAATTGTGTTTGTACTACAAAATTACTTTTATTGGCACAAAATCCGACTGTATGTTGGGAAATATATCAGATCTTTCATTGTCTACGTCATTGCCAAACCAACAATCAAGAATAAAGGCTTGTACACTCCTCTTCATACTCCCATCCAGCTGTGAGAATCCATCTCCATGGACTATATGTCTAGCCTCCCTTCTACCAAACATGTTAATGACTATGTATTTGTGGTTATGGAATTTTTTTCTAAGATGGCTATGTTGGTTGCCTACAAGAAGAGTATCACAGCAGAGGACACTAACAAACTCTTTTTTGAATGAGTATGGGTACATTTTGGGATCCCACAAACCATTATATCAGATTTGGATAGAAGGTTCCCGAGCACATTATGGTCAATCCTTTGGAAACTACTAGACACCAAGCTCAGCGAGTTGACTTCACTCCATCCCTAGACTGATAGCCAGATGAAGATTGTCAATAGGATTATAATACACATACTCAACATGTACAAATCCAAGCATCCTCGAACCTGGGATGAGAGTCTTCCATATGTGAAACAGAGTTATAACAAAACTCTCCATAGCTTGATTGGTTGCAATCCCTAGCTCTCCATAGCTTGATTGGTTGCAATCCCTTTGAAGTGGGTCTAGGATTTCAACCATTGTGTCTTACTGATGTTTCCATGCACATATATAATCCACACATGTATTGTCAGAGGCTAATAAATAGACTAGATTTATTGAACGCATCTAAAACATCCACCAACAGGTTCATGACATCTTGGAGAAGTCAAATGCCAAGTACAAGCAATGACATGATCAACATCGGGTGCCACACAAGTTTAAGGTGGGTGACAAAGTTTGGTTGCATTTGCAAAAAGAACGGCTTAGTGAAGCCCATTAGAAGCTCAGACCACTCCAATATGGTCCTTACACCATTACCAAGGTAGTGCGAGACAATGATTTTAAGCTCAACATTCCCCCATTCCTTGGCCTGCACCCAATGTTCAATGTGGACCGCCTTTGACCATACTTCCCACCATTACTAGACACATCAGACATTGCATAAAAACTCACACCAATAGATTTAAACTCAAAATGCATGGAACAAGTGACAATTGATCAGATTATGGACACATAGATCAATAACACTCGCTAGCAGAAGGTCCAACTATATCGGGTTGTTAAAGCTAGCCAACTCCTGCACCAAGGCAAGTGGCTCACCAAGCACCAAGTTCAACAGAAGTTTCACCATCTCATGGAGGCACTCAACGCAATGGGTACCACTGCTTCTTAAGGGGGGAGGACAGATCCAGGTGGATGTTGGTGGTCACATGCCTATTCCACTTGGACCCCCACCACTGTCTCTTTTAGTTTTTCAGTTTCCTTAGTTGTAGCATAGTTTACTATTTTTGGAAACTTTTGGGGTCCTGAAATTCCGGAGCCGTTTTGAGGCCCTAAATGACATTTCTTGAAAAAATGGCCAACATGGGTCATGGACCGATGTTGGCCGCTCAAAAGTTGTAGTCCTCAGATAGATATTTCTAACGAGGTATTGTGTGTGTCAAACAGAGATCATATGACAAAGTTATGACCCCAGGAAGTTGATGTACCAATTTACCCAAATGGGCCCATATTTTTGGCAGTTCATCTCCTAGGGTTAGATTTTTGGATGTTTAGTGTTTTCCATTGTTTCTCAATAGTAAATAGGCCTCGGAGCCTCATTGTAACATATTTCAGAGGCATGTAGATGCCACATCTCTTCTCAAAGATAAGCTACCATCGCCCAAGCTAGTCTTATTTCCATTCTATTCGTAAGCATATTTCAGTATTTGATATTAATGAAATGAAGTGTTATTTATGCTATATCTCTATATTTATGGATATATCTATAATTTGTTGCATTCCTGTTTAATTTCAAATCTTGGAAGGACATACTCTATGAACACCAGGGTGGGGTATGTGCCTTGAGATACAATGATGATGGTGTCTATAAATCATTGGTCTCACCAACATTGTACTCTGATCTCATGGAGAGATAGAGTTGTTAGTCAAGTCGTTGCTATGTGACAATGTTGGTTGTTATTACGCTAAACATATGGGTTACCAATCCGACTCTTCTTATGAGATCTCTTTAGATTGAGAATGTCCATGTACCATTTATGAATACCTTACTAGTTAAGAGTGAATGTTGAAAAATGTGTAACTAGGGTTGGTCTTCATAAATATGAAATGTACTTTTGATTCTTGTATACTGTAAGATAAAGAAAAATTATTATTTTTATTTTGGAGTATGGATTTCATGCTCAAGGTCTTTTATTTAGAGGTCAAGCACCCATTGAGTGCTTCTAGGGTTTGTCCTAGGTCAAGAAGTCAAAATATTCATTGTCATATGTTGAAGACCCCATCTGATACATTGTAACATGTAAAAAGAATGAATTTTTTATTTATAAGTCTAAAAATAGCCTTCAAGACCAAGTCAGCTTGGAAGTTAAGAAGTCAACCTATTTTGAGGAGCCACGTCCACCTTAGAAGCCTATATAAAGGAGGAAACTCGACCTCCTTTGGACACACATTCACTTCTCATCATCTAAGTGAAGGAGAAGCAAAAGAAGGCTAGAAAAGAAGGAGAAGGATGAAAATAATTTTTTTGGGTTAATTTTCTCTCACATGCGTGAAGAAGAAAGTCTAGGGTTTACTACTGCAAGGTCAAAATTCTCTAATTACTGGAAGAGGATAAAATTTGTTGGCAGAAGGGCCTAATAGGTCACCTAATAGCCCTAGAAAAAGAAGCAAGCCAAGTGAAGTTACTGGGAGACCTTGGAAGGCTAAATTTATCTCACAAGTATGGATGTAGTAATAGTTGTAGGGGGCCGAAAATTTTAGACCTGGAATAGAGGCCAAAATTCTATATATGGGGGTCAAAGTTGTGTTACTAAAAGAGATTTGACTGGGTTTGACTTGGAAAAAGGAAGCACATCATCATGAAAGGTCAGACTTGGTATTGAAAGGGTATTGATCTTGGTCTATAGGTCTTGGAATTTGTTAATTAACGAATCTATAAGAAGAGAATATATTTATAGTTCTTCCTCTCAATTGGAGAGGTTTTGGGCCTGACTTGTAGCCTATATCTTGTGTTCTTGTTCACTAATGTCATTGTTGTTTTGGTAGTTGTTTGATGATAAGAAC
The DNA here is from genome assembly GCA_031772625.1 of Pinus tabuliformis. Taxonomy (NCBI): domain Eukaryota; kingdom Viridiplantae; phylum Streptophyta; class Pinopsida; order Pinales; family Pinaceae; genus Pinus; species Pinus tabuliformis. Next base: position 658,537,658 of record CM062810.1, on the reverse strand, counting down.
AAACCTAATCATAAGAGAAGAAACTAATAAGTAATAAGAAGTAAAACTATATCACAAGAAGTTATCAAGAAAAGAGAAATCATCCTAACTATTGCCCTATAGATTTCTCAACAATAATTAGTCTTGTATATGAGAAGGATGTGTCCTTTCATATTCCATACTATACTAAGCCCATTCAATTTTAGAGTGTTGGATTTGTTTAGGAAAAATCATCTTCACCTGCTCATCCACAACCAAAAATTGTCAAATGCCAATATTATGACAGAGTTGGCCATTTGAAAGGTCATCATTTTGAACTTTATCCATGTGAGCATTGTCATAAAAGTACTCGTCATTTAAACATATTCTTTAGAAACAAGCCTCCTACAAGAACGAAGATTCACCTTGGATGGATTGCTTCTTAGCAATGGGCTTCAATGACCAAGAAGATATATCGGTCATACCATAGAATCTGTTCTTGAGTATTGACATGTCTTGTAGTTGAGATTTCTTCTTCTCACCTTATATCTAACAAGGGGGAACTGATGGTCATCTACAAGATTCAAAGATACATCAAGGAAGCTTGAGCCTACTGCCTAAGCCTACAACCAGAGTCATCCATACCCAGATTCAGAGTTATAGCCATAGACAAAACAATTTCCCATGAGCACTTCGTTGGTTCTAGTGGCATTCCTTAAAGCACCACGGGTTGAGACCTCAATGGTCTCCCTTTTATAATAATTAGGGAGAAATTACTATAGTAGAAGACTTCAAATTCTATCCATATTTGGAACTATTCTAGGAATTGCATCAAGCATTCTAGTTTGAGACCTCAATGGTCTCCCTTTTCAGAACACTTCCTATAACAAGCACTACAACAAAACCCTGTGATTAGCGTCCCTTTTTGCTTCCTTTTTTGCATATAGAGCCCTTTTTTGGTGCTATTTGTGTCCATTTATCAAATAGGGTGAAAAACTTGATGTAAAGTTTTCACAGAGTTTTGCACCAAGTCTTTCACCAACTTTAGCACCACGTATTGTAATAGGTTTTGCACCAGATTTTACACGAGGTTTTATGCTAGGTATTATGCCATGTTTTGTGCCATCCTTTGCACCATGTTTTGAATCAAGTTTGGCACCTAATTTTGTTTCACAAAATTTTGCATCCTCAATATCATCCACTTGTTGGGCCTACACTTGCATCAACTTTTGCATCATCTCTTGCATCTGCTTTTGCATAATTTTTTAAATCATTTTTTGCATCATTTTTTACATCTCCTTTGTGCCAAGCTTTGCATCAAGATTTTTGTGTCTAGTTCTGAATCTAATTTTTCACCTACTTTTGTTGCATCCACTTTTACATCATGCTTTTCATCCATATTTACATCCTAATTTTCATATGTTATTGTGTCCACTATTTCATCCAATTTTCTTGTGCCATAATTTGCACCTAGTTTGGCACCTCCCTTTGCATCCATTTTTGCTTCTAAATTTGCATCCACGATTGCATCCTCATATACATCTAGGTTTCCATTGACTTTTACATCTATTTTTACATCCCTTTTTGTATCCACTTTTACGTCAATATTTTCATAAGGTTTTGTGACTCATATTGCATCTACTTTTGCATCGAATTTTGTTGCATCAACTTTTGCATCCATTGTTACACCCATGTTTACATCCACTTTTGCATCTTATTTTGCATCTTCATTTTATTTCTTTTTTTTCATCTATCATTACATCCACTTTTGTTGTGACATAATTTGAGCCATGTTTTGTACTTATTGTTGTACTCACGTTTGCCTCAAATTTTGCATCCATCTTCACAACCTCTTCTGCATCAAATATTACATCTATTTTTGCATCCACTTTTGTGTTGGGTTTTGCGTCTCATTTTGTATCTTATTTTTCATCTACTTCCATTGCATCCAATTTTGTTTCTCGTGTTGCACCCATGTTTGCATCCAATTTTACATCCCTTGTTGCATCTTGTCTTACATCTAAGTTTGCATATTTTTTTATGTCTGTTATTACATCCACTTTCTCATCCACTTTTGTTGTGCCACAATTTGTGCCGTATCTTGTGCCTATAATTGCAACCCACATTTTCTTCCACTTTTGCATCTACTTTTGCATCCTCTTTTGTGTCCAAGTTTGCATCAAATATTGTATATGTTTTTTTCATCCCATTTTGCATCTACTTCTGATGCATCCAATTTTGCATCTAATTTTGTGTCCACTATTGTCAGTTGAAGAATTAAGGGCATTGATGTTTGTTCGGATTACTCACTGCTTGATAACAATTTGTGATGCACTTTTACATTTATATTAGCTCGATCTTCTTCTTATTATTAGTGTGTGTGTTTCATCAAACTGCTACCAAAAACATAAAGACAAGAATACAAATGTTGGCTCTCTGCGAGGGCCAAAACTTCTCGCTCTTAGAGAGGAAAACCCTTTGGTAAGTTTATCTTATTGAAGCTTCTTGTTGATCACTTCCAAACCCTAGACCCTTGACTAGGATGTCTTCCAAGCACAAGTCAAGTCCTATCCTCTTTTCTGCAATTTGTTTTCCGACACATAGACTTCCTTCTCTCAACACTTTTCTCCCCAACATTTCATCCTCCTTCTTTGTTTCTAGTCTAGAGATAGACCTTCCTTGAGTGAGCCTTCTAGATGAAATGTTACTCTTCTATCCTTTAATCACGTAGACTTCTTTTGTTGACCAAACGAGACCCTTCTTGAGATATGGGCATATGACTGTACTGCTGCCCTAGTTTTCTCACATGTGGAGGGTACCCTTAGTGAATTAGGGTCCTTTCACCTTCGCTAGAGAGTGAGACTTCTTCGTTTGACTTGGGAGGCCTTGCAGGTCTAATATCTAGCCTAAACACCAATGAATCCTATACTGAAATGTTACTGTTGTTATATCTGCAATATGTCCTCCTTCTCCCCGCACATGTGAGTGTTTCTAGCCCTAGAAATGGTCCCCTACAATTCAACTTCTTCCTCCTTTTTTCACTTGTCTTGTGTGGTGCAGGTAAATTCTCAGTGTGGACACAAACAATTCCTCTAGCCCGAGAGAGCGAGTCTAGCCACAAACAAACAATTTATGGAAAATCTCCTTAAGCTAGAATCAATTAAGAGGGCCTACCTCTTAGAACACTATTCCACTTGGTGATGATTCTGCTTCCTTACTCCAGCTATCTTTTGTTTCCTTCCTTCGAATACTTGAAACAAGAAAACAAACAACAAAAATAAATGTGATAGCATACAATATTGTATGCAACCTACTTAACAGGTCAAGGAACATTAAGCCATAAAGATGCGCAATAAAACTTCATATAGGAAATCAATCAATAGTGGTATTCATATAAATCAGAAAGAGATTACAACCAATGCCTTGACGTTGCCGATATCCTCCGATGTATCTAGGTTCCCACACTTCTGCTAGCACCTCATGGATGGAGCCAATGGAAGTTTCAAGACCTCTTCCCTTTAGTCTCAAACCAAACCAAAACATACCGTTCTCCCTCAAACATACACTAGAAAGCTATAAGCTATAGATGTCTTGCTGATCATTCAAACTCACTCCAAAACTAGTTTAGCTTGGGAAAAGAGAGGTTTATATAGCTTGGATGGATGGGAGATGATTCCTCTCATCATGGGAGAAGGTTTCGTCTCTTGATTTTGTTCCATCCTAATATGGGAAAGGAGCCCAAATTGACTTCTTTAGCTCCATCCAGCCAACCATCTACCATATTTTTGTTACAAAGCTTCTAGAGCTGGAAGCTTCGACTCCATATTTAAAAAACTTGCCAAAAGAGGATACGCATGACTGGAAAAAGGATTAGTCACTCCGTACGACAATAGTACTAGTTTTAATATCTAAAATCGGCGTGAGGAGGAAACTGGTCAATAGTGTCAGTCTTGTAAATTGGGGTAAAAGGAATATTCTTAGGAAATGATGCAATGGGGAATTATTATGCTCATGAAGAGGGACATACTGGGAGTTTCTTCATGATGACATACTGGGAGTTTCTTCATGATGGGAAAGCATGTGGGCTTCACTGAGAGGTCCTCTAGGATCGTGGATGGGGAGTACAGGGACAATGTGTAGGTTTTAACCCTGTACATAAATTATCTGCATACGAATTCTAAAACACAGAAAATAAACAATGCAAGAGCATAACACATAAACCACATATACACATAGATTTTCCCCTGGATCCCAAAATCGGGACTACCATCTTGATTTTTCATTATGTTCCTTTCAATGTTATAATACATATTTATATATGCCGAAGCATCCAATAACATGGACCGAAAAATATCGCGTCTAATACCATGGACCGAAAACCATCGCATCCAAAAACATGTGCGAAAATCATGCACAAAACCATAGGTGGGTCCGCCCAACCTAACATAAGGCCCCAAAAAAAAATTTCTCGGATGCTGCGCCAGACACCATAAAGGGGGGTTACAGGTATGCCTCAAACCCCCTGTGACCCCCCCGCTACATAATCAGCGCAACGAAGGGGGGCTTCGCCCCCCCTCTAACCTCCCGGTTAACTACGTGGGCTAGTCTTGGAAAGAATATTACACAACCCAACATTCTCCCACTTGTTGTTTTCTTTCCATAGGGGGCCACAAGAGAGCTTAGTCATTTTTTCAGCCCTAAAACGCCCATTGTCTCTCTACACCAAGAGAACTTCTCAGAGCTCACAGATTTTGTCAATGCATGTGCAGTATTCTTCAAAGTATCCACCTTTACTAGCAACACCTTTTTGTCTTCTACCATATCCCTCACAAAGTGATACTGAACATCAATGTGCTTTGTCTTTGAATGATATGCGGGGTTCTTTGCCAAGAAAATTGCACTTTGGCTATCACAATATATCCTTGTAGCTCCCTGTACTAACCCCATACTTGAACACAATCTCTGCAACCAAACTGCTTCCTTGCTTGCATGAGTGGCCGCCATGTATTCTGCCTCTATAGTTGATAGTGCCACTACAGATTGTTTCTTACTCATCCAACTGACTGCACCTCCAAATAGGTTAAACACATACCCACTTCTAGATCTTCTCTGATCCAGATCTCTAGCCCATTCTACATCAACAAAGCCACGAATATCCAACATTCTGTCCAATCCTGATCTTCCTTGGTAGCACAAACCATAATCACTAGTGCCACGCAAATACCTGAAAACCTGCTTCACTGCTGTCCAGTGCTCCTTCCCTGGTTTTGACATAAACCTGCTCATTACTCCCACTGCATGTGCAATGTCTGGTCTAGTACAGACCATTGCATACATCAGGCTACCGACTGCACTTGCATATGGAACATGAGACATGTCCTCTTCCTCTTCTTGTGTCTTGGGACACTATTCAACAAATAACCTTAGACCTACAAGAATTGGAACCTTCACCGATTTACTATCCTGCATATTAAACCTCTGCAGTATTGTCTCGACGTACTTCCTCTGGTTTAAGAAGAGCTTCCTCTTTGCCCGATCTCTTTTAATTTCCCTGCCAAAAATATAGTTTGCAGCACCAAAATCTTTCATGTCGAATTTGGAAGACAATTGGGTCTTCAAATCCTGGATAATTTCTTTATCATTTCCAACCAGCAACATATCATCCACATACAAGACCAGATAAATAACATGGTCACCAATTAATTTAAAATACACACAGTGATCTGCTTTGCTTCTGGTCAAGCCAAGTCCCCATATAAATGTATCAAATTTCTGATAACACATCCTTGGTGACTGTTTTAATCCATACAGAGACTTCTTTAACTTGCATAACAGTTCTTTCTTACCCTTCACCGCAAAGCCTTCAGGTTGCTTCATGTATATTTCCTCTTCCAGATCCCTGTGAAGAAATGTTGTCTCCAAATCAAAAGCCACAACAACAGATAAAAGTAATCTAATAGAAGTTACCTTGGAAACAGGGGAAAAAATATCACCAAAATCAATTCCCAGCAGTTGGGAATAACCTTTTTCTACCAACCGAGCTTTGTATTTCTCCACCTTTCCTTTTGCATTTGTCTTCTTTTTGAATACCCATTTGTTGCCAATGGGTTTCCTTCCAGCCAACAACTCCACCAGATCCCAAGCCTCATTTTTGTGCAAAGATGCCATTTCATCAACCATGGCCTCTTTCCAGAGTTTGCCATCCTCTGAATCTACTGCTTCCTTCACAGCTCTGGGATCAACGTCAGTAATAGATAAAGAAAAATTTGAAAAATAAGCAGATGGACTATACCTTTCTGGCTGCCTTCTTTCTCGAACTGATCTTCTCACACCCGAAGTTTGTGGCTCTTCATCTTCTGATTCCTCCTCTACTGTAGAGTCTGATTCTTCCTCCTTAAGCTCAAACTCTATCTTCTCAGGTTCATTTGGTTGGAATTCATGTTTAATAACATCTTTTACCTCTCTGAACACCACATCTCGGCTATACACAACCTTCTGTGTGACTGGGTTCCAAAGCTTATAACCCTTTAAACCATCCTTATACCCAATAGAGATGCACTTTTCAGATTTACTATCCAACTTGGTTCGTTTCTCCTTTGGAACATGTACATATGCATCACATCCAAATACCCTCAGATGTGAAAGAGAGGGTTTCTTACTAGTCCATACCTCTTGTGGAGTCTTATCCTCCAATGCTGATGAAGGTGACCTGTTGACCAAGTAACATGCAGTATCCACCGCCTCTGCCCAGAATTCCTATCATAACCCGGCACCACTGAGCATGCTTCTTTCCCTTTTCATCAATGTCTTATTCATTCTTTCTACAACTCCATTTTGCTGAGGTGTATATGGAGTAGTCTTCTATTGTGCTATACCACAGTTCTTACAGAATTCTTCAAATTCCTTGCTGCAAAACCCTCCACCATTATCTATCCTCAACACCTTTATCTTCTTCTCTGTCTGATTTTCCACAAGAGGCTTAAATTCTTTAAACCTGTCAAAGGCTTCAGATTTCTTCTTAAGGAAATATATCCATGTATTCCTTGAGAAGTCATCTATAAAAGATACATAGTACACAGACTTACCCAGTGATGGAACCTTCACAGGTCCAAACACATCACTGTGCACAAGTTCTAATATCTGTTTCGCCCTCTTACTACCAGAGGGGAAACTCACCCGATTCTGCTTCCCATATACACAATTTTCACAGAAATCAAAATCCAGAGAGCTATTACTCATACCTTCTACCATACCTTTACCATGAATTATTCGAAGGCCCTTCTCTCCAATATATCCATGCCTTTGATGCCACAACATTGTCTTCTCTCCAGAGACCACTAGATTTTCTGCTCGACTTTCAGGAACCACGGAACTGTTGCACCCATCAATAACAGTGCTACCTTGCAGCTTGTACAGAGTTCCAATTCAAACAACCCGCATCAATACCAGTTCTCCCCAAACCATTTTGCAGGTATCCTTCACGAACACTATTTTTACACCTGCATCACCCAGCTTGCTTACAGAAAGCAGATTTCAGGCCAATGCAGGAATATGCAGAACACCCGGAAGTGTTCTAACCCTTACACCTTGCAACTTCAACTTTACTTTTCCACGACCAATGATTCTAGCCTTCCTAGCATCCCCTAAGATGAAATCACAACCATCGTATTTCTCATACTCGCAGAACCACTCTCTATGGGGAGTGAAGTGAAAGGATGCACCTGAGTCAATCAACCATGCCTCATGATCTACATGTGTACTTGAAGAAGCCAAGTACACATCCCCACCTTCATCTGAGGAAGTTTTCACCTTTGCATAAGGAGCATCATCAGATCCCTTTCCTTTATCAGGAGCTTTAGATTTACAGTCCCTTTTGTAGTGCCCTTCCTTTCTGCATTTTGAGCACACCACCTTTACAAGTTTTCTTGGAGATTTAGATCTCCCTCTAGATTTAGATATCCCACTCGATGAATTAGTTTTGTTTCTGTTCTGGGACCATCCTCGTACAGAAAAGGCATCACCATTCTGGCTGTCCATATTTTTCCGTCCCATCTCCTCTGTTAGCAAGGATGAGACTATTTCATCAAACTGCAAGGTAGTTGCATTGCTACCTATTGCAATAACCAGACTATCCCACGAATCTGGTAGAGAAAACAAAAAACTGATGCACTTATCTTCATCTGAAATTTTAATATCAACAGATGCTAACTGACTTACCACAGGATTAAATGCGTTCAAATGCTTTGTCACCGAGTCTCCATCTTTCATCCTCAGGTTATAAAAGTTTTTCCGCAGGAACAGTTTATTCACGAGAGACTTAGATTGGTACAAAGTCCCTAACTTGTCCCACAAAACCTTCGTCGTAGCTTCCCCTGATACATTTAGCAATACTGAATCTGAGACACACAATCGCATTGTGCTCTTTGCCTTCCAATCCAAATTCTTCCATTCTTCATCGGACACTCCCGTTGCTTTAGTACTCAGATCTACCGCGATCCATTGATATTTATCCACCAACAGATCCTCCATCTTGAGTTTCCACAACTCAAAACTCTGACCATTAAATTTCTCGATCTCTATCTTTCCACTGCTCGCCATCTTCTTTCACCACCAGAATCGATCTTGCAGACCTTCCACTGAACAGGGTCTACCACAGGCCCGCGCGAAACCCCTCAGCAACAAAGGCGTCCCCTTGAAGCCAAAACTACTCTGATACCAAATGTAGGTTTTAACCGTGTACAAAAATTACCTACATACGAATTCTAAAACACAGAAAATAAACAGTGCGAGAGCATAACACATAAAACACATATACACAGAGATTTTCCCCTGGATCCCAAAACCGGGACTACCAGCTTGATTTTTCATCATGTTCCTTTCAATTTTATAATACATTTTTATACATGCTGAAGCATCCAATACCATGGACCGAAAACCATCATGTCCAAAAACATGTGCGAAAATCATGCACAAAACCATAGGTGGGTCCGCCCAACCTAACATAGGGTCCGAAACCAAAATTTTAAAGTGGGGTTATGGGTACGCCTCAAACCCCCTGTGATCCCACCCCACCACACAATCAATGCAACGAAGGGAGGCTCCGCCCCCCCTCTAACCCCCTGGTTAACTACGTGGGCTAGTCATGGAAAGAATATAACACAACCCAACACAATGACAAAATGTTGTGTAACACTTAACTTCTACCTTCACTGATTTCAAAGCTTGCATTATATGCTTTATGAGGGAGTGGAAAGCCTCTATATATAGAGGATTTTCCCTCCTCTAGGCCAAAATTCTGTCTTCAATCCAATTTGACCATATATTCATTGTTTTCTTCGTTTTCCTTCATTTGAATGATGTTGTTGCATGGAGAGGACTTGGGAATTTCCTTGGAGGTATTATTTTACCTTTATAATATCTTATACATAGTGTAACATGCCCTCAAAGGGTCTTACATAAATACACTGACTCTTGACTTCCTAGAAGCACTTAAACATGTGCTTGACCTAATTCAATGAGCAAGAAACTCATTGACAAATATCATAAAAATAATTTCTTTTTTCTTGAATAAATACAAAAGTGAAACTTACATTTATGAAGACCGAACCTAGTTACACTTCCTTCAACTCTCCTTTTTAACTAGGAAGGTATTCATACAACATTACAAGGTGTTTGGCTATGTTTCAATCTTGAAGAATTCACATAACAGAAACTGGATTTGCAATCCATTTGTTATAGCATCATATCCATCAGCATTGTCACAGTGCAAGGCCTTGACTAACAATTCCATCTCTTCATTTGATGATGAGCTACAATGCTGGTGAGACCAATGATTTATAAACACCTTCATCATTGTCTCTCAAGGTACATACCCACCTAGGTGTTCGCTGAGTATGAACTTCTAGGACTATTCTTATCTTGGGTTCCCAAACCTCAAAGAATATTAGTCCTCTTGCCTAGTCTTGTCTTGGATTCCCTACACATCCTCAAAGAGTATCATATGCCAAATGATTACCTAATCCTCCTATTATTTGTTCCAAGTGAATACAAGAATGTTGTGTCTATCACGTGTGTACATTTCCATTCATGGCCTTCATGTAGACTTACGGTTATTAGTCCTAGTCTAGTGCATGACTCATGAGATGAAAAAACAAAAATGTCACTCATTTGTAATCAGGGGTGATCCAAAACTCCCTCTTGAGCAGGGAATTGTCAGAGCTCCCTCTTAACTAGGGACTCTTTCATTCATCAACAAATTCTTCTTCGTGGGTCCTTCAACTTATTGATCTCCTTCTTTTCTTTGATGTCATGAAGCCTTTGTTTGAACTTCTTCTAGGTAGGGCACCATCCATCGATCACTTTCCTTCCTGGTTTGTCATGTCATTGGAAAGTGGCTTTCTTATCATACATAAAGTTTTCTTGTCGTCAGGCTACTCCTTTGTCATATTGTCCATGCTTCAGAATAATATTCTCATGGATACTTCGTTATACTTGTTTATTTACATGCTTTGACCTAGTAGCCGATCATGACTTCATCCTGATATTGCTTCAACATTTATTTTTCTTTTGCTGGATGGATTCTTCATCATGACATATTTGTAGAGTAGAATCAATTATTTGCATCTTTCATATCTCCAAGGCATTCGTAGGTGTCAAGGGTCCTTCCTTCCTTTGTTAGAGTTGTCCTGCCTTCTTTTTGGGAGATATCTTTAGAGTATATTTTCATATAGGGATTCTCGGAGATCATGGTGTTCTTCACATGCTTGATCTCTTTCTTCATTTGCTTCTTCTTATATAGATAGGTAAACCATATTATGCTTCTTGTGAGAGAATTTCTTCATTGCTTACTTCCTGGACTAATGAACATTTGTTCTCTCTTCGTAGTCAGCAATCATATACTCCTTATGTGAGAATATTCTTTTGTTTACCTTCATTGCATTGTAGTACATGACTTTGAGCATGTTCTTGGTGAAATATATTCTTTCATACTTGATCATGTTATATAACTATTCCCATGACTCAATAATATACAAATGATAACATGACTAGACTTTAATGCATACATACCTCATCTTGATTCTCCTTTGATCATCTTATCTTCTTGGTGTGGACCTTCTTGCTTCATGTTAGCTTTCCTACATATCATCCTTTTCTTGAATCCCATGAATGGGATTCCCGATGAGACATCTACTTTGGTTCATGAACATTCTTTTGAAGATTCCATTATATGATCTTAAAGACCCTTGCCTAACAAATGTTTCTTTACTTTTGATGATGGATGTCTTTTAAGATTCTTAATCATGATCAATATTCTTTTATCATGGATGAGGTCCTATACTAGGTATGCTCCTTCTATATGAATATCTTGAACTATATCTACCATGCTCCTATATTCTAGAAGATATTTCTACCCATGCATTTTTATTCTAATTATAAATGCGACATCTTCATGAGTATCTAGAAATCTATGTACTTCATGCTTCTAGATCCTAGAAGATGTTTCTAGCTATGCAATTTATTTTACTCCTACATGCTCCTATCCTACTCAAAACCTTGAAAGAAGACTTGAAGTAAATAGTTTGACCTAGTCATAGTAGAGATCTAGATGATCTTCCTTCCTTTTCTTCTTTTATTCTTCTTTCACCTCTTGAGTCATGTGAGATTCTTCCCTCTTTCTTTTGTTGTTGTTGTCCTTCTTAAGCTCAAGACAATTCCTTTTGTAGTGTCCATATTCTTGGCATCCAAAAAATTGGATTTTTGACATGTCTTTTTTGTTTGAAATTTTCCCTTTATCTTGACCATGGTAGAAAATGCTTGCTCCTTTCATCCCACATCTTCCTTTGATTTTTGGTTTCCTTTGTCCTGCATAGAGACCACATTTCAGTGAGTGTGGTTTCTTCCTTCTTGTCATATATGCTTGATGTGAAGTTGCCTCAGTCCTCAAGTAGAGCATTAAGTACTACAATTGTCATCTCTCTGTCAAACATGACTTCCCCATGCTCTTGAAGTTGATCTATCATTTCAGAGATCTTCATGAAGTAGGGAGCTATTCCTTCCTTTGTTGTCTTTAGCTTGTAAAATTCATTCCTTAGAGATATTACTTCTTTGGTTATGGATACCGAGAATAAATCTACTATTTTATCATAAATTTCTTTTGATGTTTCAAATTTGGAGACATAAGGAATGACAGAGTCTTTGATTGATTCTATTACAATCCTTTGTGCTCTTGTCTCATCCTTATTTGTTAGCCTCACTCTCATGTGTTAAAAATAATTATAAGCCAAAAATAATTAAATTAATTAAAATCAAGAAAGTTGGATTTAATCCTACCTTTCTAGATTGAGTTTGTTCCTCATGGTTAGGAGTCAGTTTAGGCCTAGTTGGAAAAGAATGCAACTGAATTGCATTGCCCAACACCTCGACTTGTCTTAGCTTCCTCTATGGCTGCCTCAAATTTTCTCCAGTGTCCTTCAATCGGCTCTGAAACTTCAAATTGTATTTTTTTATGCCAGCTCCAAACTCAAATTCATGTGCAATTTTATCCTTCCTTCAAACTATAAACGATTTCAATCCTCAATGATTTTAATCCTCAAACAGAGGAAGTTGAAAACAGATCTTCTAACTCTCCCAATTCAACATGCATGGATCTCCTTCTTGATTAAGGAATGGAGCATGCTACTATCCACGAAATTAGTAGTTAAAAATAACGAGTCCTCTAGATTTTCTCGTTGGGAAATCCTTCAAACATGTATGACGCTCAACGTTGTTGGCTCCTCAGCGAATCCAGTTCTGCAATGCTCTTCAGATCCAAACTATGGATTCATTTTCTCTGATACCACATGAAGGAATTTAATCAACTAATAAACATTAATAAAATAAACAAAATAAATATACACCAAATGATAATAAACCCTCAAGACACCATTTGTGAGAAGCATCAACTACAACAGTCATTTTCTAAAAGGTAGAGGCACCACATAACAAAGACCAAATTTAAGTGGAGTGATTTTTGAGTGTTTTTTTCTCATAATATGGACATATTTTTTAATTGATGGTCATTTTGGTTCTCAAAATATATAAGGTGAAAAGTTAAAGTTGTAATTGAGAAGTCACAATGTCAAGTGAGCAAGTTCAAGTGAGGGTTGATGTGAAAGTTAAGTGGAGTAGAAATTGAAGTTAATATCTAGTTAATTTTGAAGATAGAGATTTGTATTATGAATGTCAACAATAAAGTTGTGAAGGTGAAGGTTGATTATTTATGTACTCAGTATTTAATAGAAGCATATCTTTTTTATGGTGATTTTGTCCTAGATCCACCAAAAATTGAATAACGGGATCTTAGGTACACTATGAGCATGTTTGTGATGGCGCATGATTCTTGATGTTGCTTATGTTTTTGTGTCTAGTTTTGGCACTACAATTATCTTATCTAACACACACAAGGAGTCTAAATCAAGTGAATGAAACAAGCACATTAATCAAAGCACCTGAAATTAAGAAGCAACAACAAGTATTCAATCAAGCACAAACAATCACATGCATTTGTGCAACTACAACACATAATCAAAGTTGGAAACATCAAATTCTACATCAACAAGCAAATTCACGCAAGGAAATCAAGTTAATGCAACTAAAAACTCATGCATTTCAAAGGACTACATCAACATTCAACGACAATTGGTCATTGTGTAACTTGCAAAATCATAATTTGTAAGTTAACTTGTAAAAAAATTCAAATAACATTGAGTTGAATTGTAAAGGTGCATTCTCGGTCGAAATTGACACCCAAATTGTGTTGGAAATAATACTGAGAGGGGGGGGGGGGGGGGGGGGGGGGGGGGTGAATTAGTATTATCAAATCAATAAAACTTTTTCATTTCCATACATATACGCTACTTCAATTAAGGAGACCCGCGTGTATACGCAACTGTGTCTAATGCAACTAGCGTATATCCAGAATACTTATGATTCAGTTAATCCATTATAGGTTGATCTTTATTTAGTGCATCAGAACTTCATTAACCATATGTATAGTAAGCAGGTGTAGTAAAACAAAACAGATCATCACACACAAGAAGCACACATGAACACCATGATATAAGGTGGAAACCCAATGTGGGTGAAAACCACCTACTGCAAGTCATCTCTATCTTTTTTTAATAAGAAACTTCATTTTACAATAGTTCTATACTAGTGCAGTCTTATACCAGTATGCAGGCTTCTACCTGCAGAGGGATATAACCCTCTCTCGTTTTCCAGACTCTCCTGGATGGGTGCTACAACCGCCGTAGCTCTTGTACTAGCTGATCCATTTACTAGTACATAGGTGCCTACCTACTGAATGCTCCAATCTTCACTCGTTCTCTAGCTGCTACTGGAAGGGAGCTACCACCCCCTTTGCTCTTGTACGAGCTGATGTACTAGTACGTACGCGCCGACCTACAATATCCTTTCATCCTCCAGGGACCATATTTCATACATTTTCAGATTGGATAATCCTGAAGCACAACACTATAATCCGAAGGCCACGTTTCATCCAATTTTTATACTAGACCCATCAATATCATTGAAGCACAAAAATAATTAATACTAGCATCATCAATCTCTGAATCACCCAATATTGAATCACTGAGACCCTGTCAACAAAATGCAGTCACCAGAACACACAGAGCAGAACACTAAACTCTGCAACAATATTCAGAACCAACTGTATCATCAAAATCATGCATCAAAGTGCATACGCTACTTGGAAGTGTTGAACCATCGTGTATATGCAACTTCACCAAGGTGAACCAACGTATATGTCATCAATTACTTACTTATAACTTGATGCACTTCCTGACTTCAGACATATCCAGATTATTACATATATAAGGCTAATATGTGTGTTAGCACCCAGATCTAGTCCATCAGATCGCATAAATATGAGTCATTATGATCCTGATCCAATATTAGTTCTCAGCCATCAATACTGAAGCTAAACACAATCAACCAAACAGGATATGCAGAATACTAACACCATTAAGCTGTCATCAAAACTCATCAACAACCAAAACCACCTGTAACTTCAAACATCATAGCTCAAATGGTATACGCTACTACAATGAACCAAACCTGTGTACATACGCGCTTACACTAAAGCCAACCCGCGTACAGATCTATAAATATTAAATCATGACTTGCAGCGAATTCAAACTTAAGTTATACCCAGTTCAGATCATTACATGCGTCAGTATGCAGATCTAGAATAAACATAATCAATCATATAGAGATAGTTCATTTCAAACCATTTGATCTCGATCTATCCTTAGATCTTGTTCTCCATCAACCGGTGAGATCCCTCTTTAGCTCAGATCAAGCAATGCATCATCACCCCATAACCTGCATACTGGATCTCATACTTCATTAGATATTCAAGACTTTCTCCATTTTCCTTGCTTAATGATCTTCTTCTCCTTTTATAGTCTTAGGTTTTTCTCAATACCATGGTCCAAAACCATAACAAAACAATACCATGTACTTGGGATCAACACTTCTGATGAGATACCATGGTCCAAAACCATAGGTTCAAATACCCAGGACTAAATATCATGGACCGAAACCCAATGTACGTGCCTTCTCTTGCATGAAAGTGCGTGTATACGCATACGTGTCTTTTCAACGACTAACCCGCGTGTATACGCGGCTTGATCAAGATGAACCTGCGCATATATAGTTTCTCTTCATTCTTGTAGTCTGATCATCAAATCTTTGTTGCTGACCTGCAACACTATGATCTGTCATCTATGTGATTTGCCATCAAGGACAACACTTGTCTCATAATGCCAACAATCTCCCCCTTTGGACTTGATGGCAAAGCTAACTTGTCACACTTAGAACTATCATCTGATTCCTTTGAGCTATCCTGCATTTGATATCTCTTCTGTAGATTCATCTAGTTATATGTAAGTGAGTTGTTCTTCTACGAGAGGGTTGCCATCAAGTACAACACATGCATCATAATGCCAACAATCTCCCCCTTTGGACTTGATGGCAACAATCACCAAATCACTCTCACCCTTTGACATCAAGGGCAAAGGGCAAACCAAGATATTCTCTTTCCTAGATAAACATTCCGCTGTCCATATTGCCCCTAAGTACCTGTTGAAATCTCTGAATGAGCTCCCCTTTTGTATATGCCTAGGTGTACCAATCTTTCCATGCTCCCTCTGAATACATGTTGAAAGCTCTGCTCTTGCTGAATTGTGTTGTTCATGCTCCCCCTGCCTGTAAGCAAGGTCTGAAAAAAGATGTTCTACAAGAACATGACTCTATACATCATAAGTGACCTTCCTAGCACCAAATACTCATACATACATCCATCTCCCAACCAAGTGGGGATATACCAAAATTGATTCATCTACCCAACCAAGTGGTGATACACATGATAACACAAGAGTGTAACATCATTCATCCCAGGCATAGTGGGGAAACCAACATAGGCCGTTACATGACCTTGATATGACTGAAGTATTTCATCATCCTTCTTATGCATAAAAGGGGTTACAAATTACATCATGTGACCAGAAGAGATTTCATCAAATGACTACAATAGATAGAGACACATTATTAAATCATGAGTCTTGATATGACCTTTACATGAGACCAAACATCTAGATAAGACCATGATAGTCATTAGCAACTATCATACACAATATATGATCTGCTCCATAAGCATCTGTCAACAACATCTAGACCAGCAATCATGTTCTCCCTCTATACCTGTTCCATCTATGCCAAATGGTTTCTGTCAGGCCCATATCAGGCTCTTCTCATTCTGAGTTTGGCCTACTAATTTCCTTCAAATTAACATATACGTGACTGTATCCACAGAAACAAGCGTATATACGCGAATACTCCTTATGAAACTCGCGTACAACCATTTCCAGATCAACAACCTGTAAATGTCCTATGACAAGGCATGTATGCATATAGATATCAACTCATCATCATAAAATCATTCACATTATATCATATGTGTAAAACACCATAGCCATCTTATCAACAAGATCATCCATGTATCATCACTTGGGAATATCTGCATCAATCAACATATATAAGTATCAACCTATCAACATATAGGTAAGAACTCATCATCATCATGTCTCCAACAATGCAACTTTGAGTAATAATTCATGTATCCAGCACTGTGTATCTTGAGCTCAAGATCTTTTGTCAAGGCTTTATATGAGCACCAAGAACTATAGGAATCCTGCATCATAACTGTATTATATGATCTTTATGCATATGATGACAACAACATATGAGAGACCCATCATCAAGTAATGAAGTTGTGTATTCAAGCTTTGTACTTCTCCTTATCCTTATGAAGATCACCATGTAAGCATCATATATGCACCATCTAAGAATCAATCCACAAATATGATCTGAACATCAACTATGTAACCCCAAGAATCATATGAGATTTTATCATGGACAACTCATAACCACATCATAGCAAGATATATTTTTTAGCCATATAAGCATCATCACCAAGGACTATTAACCATAATGCCAACAATGCATTATTAAAGGCATATGCTTCCCCTCAACCTGTGCCATCTGTTTACTGTTAGATCTGATCATGCATATATCAGCAATAAGCATCAAGACATCATCATAGGAAAAACACTTCTAAACATCTTACAATTATCACACATCCTCAGCAGACTGTAACTATTAACCAATAGAGCAAATAATGGACTAAATCATATTAGACCCTTTTTCTGAGCCTGTCCCCACTGCTTTTCCTCAGACTAACATATACGCGACTGTGCAGTGTCTAACTCACGTATATACATGACTTCCCTTTATGAAACTTGCGTATGAGATTTAGGACACTGAAGTTTTACACTTTCAGCTCCCCCTGAGTCTGTTATGTCTGTGTTGTGTTGTGTCTGAGTATATTGTGTTGTGCCACATCTTTTTGACTGTACTTCCTTCTTCTTCCATATCTTCAAGCGTGATGATGTTTTCTCCTTTTGGTATGGTCCCTGTACTTTGTTCCTGCATTCCTTTGCTCTATGTCCAAGCTTGTTACATGCATAGCATCTTACATGTTTCATATTCCTTCTATAGCAATCAACAGCTTTGTGACCAAACATATTGCAAGAAAAACAATATCCCTGAAAGTACCTGGAATGTGATGATCTTTCTGTGTGATGATCTTGAACCATTCTTCTTCTACATCTAGCTGCAACATGTCCAAGATTATGACATACATAACATTCAACATTATGCATTGGAGGAGTAAAAGATTTCCTTTGAAGAATTTTTTTCCTTGGCTGTTGATGGGGTTTTCTTCTCATCTCTTCATTGTGCATTTTAGATTTCTCATTAGAGTTTCTTGCCTCTCCTTGTGAGCTAGATTCACTTTCAGTGGATTCATAAAAACCAAGACCAGTTTTGATAGCAGGAGACCTTTGACTACTAAGAATATCATCCAAGATCTTAGTACTATCGTGAAATCGTAAGAGCTTATCCTTTTCTTCTAATTTATCATTTAGAATATTTACCTCAACCTGAAGATGCTCTTCCTTTTCACGATAGTGCTTCTTCATGTCTTCTTCAACTTTCCTTCCTTCTTCCAACTGATGCCTCAATTCAGGAACTTCGTTTTCTTGTTTTTGGAGTAGATCTTTATTCTGCTTCTTTGATTCTTCAAGATCTTCCTTTAGTGAGCAGATCATAGCTTAAAGCCTTTCATAATAACTGGATCTATCTCTGAGTTTCTTGATGATTGAGCTCCTTTCATTGACTTCATTTCGTAATGATGTCACTTCATCCTGCAGCTTTTGACATTAGTCTTCCTTGTTCTTGAATAAATTTCTTACCTTGTTTCCTTCCTCTAGTTGAGCTTTTAGTTTGGTAGCTTCTTCTTTGAAAGCACATTCCATTTTGTTCAATAGATCTTGTTGATCTCTAATTTTGTTTGTAAGCCTTTTAAATTCTGCCTCTATTTGATATCTTTCTTGCTCACCCATAAGTGCAAATTCAGTTGTTTCGCTATCACATTCATCATCTTTAAGAGGATAAATAGATGTATCACCAGAGGATAACAAATTCATACCTAATAGATCTTGTTCATCTTCATTCTGAAGTGATTCTGAATCTGATTTGCTCCTTCCACATATTCCTCAATCAATACACCCACTGTCATAGTTCTTTTGAGATGCCTTCTTCTTCTTAGGTGCTTTCTTCTTAAGCTTCTTTCCCATAATTCCATGGATCTCCTTCAAGCGATCAAGCTTCTACCAAAGGACCTGCTCTGATACCAATTGTTGGAAATAATACTGAGAGGGGGGGGGGTGAATCAATGTTATCAAATCAATAAAACTTTTTCATTTCCATACATATACACTACTTCGATTAAGGCAACCTACGTGTATACACAACTGTGTCTAATGCAACTAGAGTATATCCAGAATACTTATGATTCAATTAATCCATTAAATGTTGATCTTTAGTTAGTGCATCAGAACTTCATTAACCATATGTATAGTAAGCAGGTGCAGTAAAACAGAACAGACATCACACACAAGAAGCACACATGAACACCATGATATAAGGTGGAAACCCAATGTGGGTGAAAACCACCTGCTGCAAGTTGTCTCTATCTTCTTTTAATAAGAAACTTCATTTTACAATAGTTCTGTACTGGTGCAGTCTTATACAAGTACGCAGGCTTCTACTTGCAGAGGGCTACAACCCTCTCTCATTTTCCAGACTCTCCTGGATGGGAGCTACAACCCCCTTAGCTCTTGTACTAGCTGATCCATTTACTAGTACATAGGTGCCTGCCTACTGAATGCTCCAATCTTCACTCGTTCTCTAGCTGCTACTGGAAGGGATCTACCACCCCCTTTGCTCTTGTACTAGTTGATGTACTAGTACGTAGGCGTCGGCCTACAATCTCCTTTCATCCTCCAGGGACCACATTTCATACATTTTCAGACTGGATACTCCTGAAGCACAACACTATAATCTGAAGGCCACATTTCATCCAATTTTTATACTGGACCCATCAATATCATTGAAGCACAAAAAAACTAATACTAGCATCATCAATCTCTGAATCGCCCAATACTGAATCACTGAGACCCTGTCAACAAAATGCAGTCACCAGAACACACAGAGCAGAACACTAAACTCTGCAACAATATTCAGAACCAACTGTATCATCAAAATCATGCATCAAAGTGCATACGCTACTTAGAAGTGCTGAACCAATGTGCATACGCAACTTCACCAAGGTGAACCAGCGTATATGTCATCAATTACTTACTTATAACTTGATGCACTTCCTGACTTCAGACATATACAGATTATTACATATACAAGGCTAATATGTGTGTTAGCACCCAGATCTAGTCCATCAGATCACATAACTATGAGTCATTATGATCCTGATCCAATATTAGTTCTCATCCATCAATACTGAAGCTAAACACAATCAACCAAATAGGATATGCAGAATACTAACACCATTAAACTGTCATCAGAACTCATCAACAACCAGAACCACCTGTAACTTCAAACATCATAGCTCAAATGGTATACACTACTACAATGAACCAAACCTACGTACATACGTTCTTACACCAAAGCCAACCCGCGTACAGATCTATAAATATTCAATCATGACTTGCAGCGATTTCAAACTTCATTTATACCCAGTTCAGATAATTACATGCGTCAGTATGCAGATCTAGAATAAACATAATCAATCATATAGAGATAGTTCATTTCAAACCATTTGATCCCGATCTATCCTTAGATCTTGTTCTCCATCAACCAGTGAGATCCTTCCTTAGCTCAGATCAAGCAATGCATCATCAACCCATAACCTACATATTAGATTTCATTCTTCATCAGATATTCAAGACTTTATCCATTTTCCTTGCCTAATGATCTTCTTCTCCTTTTATAGTCTTAGGCTTTTCTCAATACTATGGTCCAAAACCATAACAAAACAATACCATGGACTTGGGATCAACACTTCTGACGAGATACCATGGTCCAAAACCATAGGTTCAAATACCAAGGACTAAATATCATGGACCAAAACCCAATGTACGCGCCTTCTCTTGCATGAAAGTGCATGTATACGCATACGCGTCTTTTCAACGACTAACCCGCGTGTATACGTGGCTTGATCACGATGAACCTGCATATATATATATTTTCTCTTCATTCTTGTAGTCTGATCATCAAATCCTTGCTGCTGACCTGCTGCACTATGATCTGTCATCTGTGTTATTTGCCATCAAGGACAACACTTGTCTCATAATGCCAACAATCTCCCCCTTTGGACTTGATGGCAAAGCTAACTTGTCACACTTAGAACTATCATTTGATTCCTTTGAGTTGTCCTGCATTTGATATCTCTTCTATAGATTCATCTATTTATATGTAAGTGAGTTGTTCTTCTACGAGAGGGTTGCCATCAAGTACAACACATGCATCATAATGCCAACAAATTGTGAATTTATAGGAGGTAAAGTGATTCAATTCTCCTCAACTGAGTCAATTAAGTGAGTAAATTCTCCTCAACTGAGTCAACTAAGTGAGGCAATTCTCTTCAAGTGAGTCAATATCATTTGAACTTGTCATTGTAAACATTGGGTGCATTTCCAGTGGTATCCGACGCCTTAAACCTTGTACAAAATTCAAGCGACTGTGAAGTTAATTGAAGAAAATCAAGTGAGTATGAAATTGATTAAAGCAAGTTCAAGCGAGCATGTCAAAGATCAACATGGGCAAAGGAGGAAAACGTCTTCAAAGTGTAGAACTGGAGATTAAAGATTTGCAATCTTGCAATCATGAGTTACATAACAAAGTTGAAATACTAGAATGGAAGTTGAAGTAGAATCAAACCTTAATCAATCAAATGACATGCACATTAGAAGCAACAACAGACTTTCAAATTGAGCTCGAAATGAATGAAAAACTCATTCATGCACTCCAAATTAAGTTAAGTGAAAAACAAGATTTACTTGATGCACAATGTGTAGAGAAGATAGATGCAAGTTGTGGCGCACAAGACCCCATCACTACATCAAATGAAAGTTGTGATACAAGTGATATTATTCATCATATTGATGAAGGTTGCAACACAGATGATCTAATCAAGCAAGTTGAAATAAGTTGCGACACAAATGAACTAATCATATAGGTTGATATAAGTTGTAACACAAATGATCTCATCCAACCAGTTGTACTACTTAATGATGCAACAAGAAGTACCAAAGACCAAACTGATCAGTTTGATGCAGCATGTCAAACAGATGCATTGTTAGTGTTTGATGCCTAGTGTGACACAGAAGGTTTAATAAATCAAGGACAAAATTTTAGCAGCAGCAACAAGTATGAAGAACAACAACAGGATAATATTTCCAAGGAAGTGATCAGACCTTGGGAAGAAATCTCCTTCAACAAAGATCGACATGGCCTAGGATATAGCAAAGAAAACACTTTGTTTGTTCTAGATTTCTCAAAACTAGTTTAGTTTGTAAGTGTTGGTTTTCTAAACAGTGATCAAAATATGGTTAAGTGTAACCATTGTAAACGAAATGGACATATGGAGAGTAAATGCTTTGACCTCCATCCTTGTCACCATTGTGGCAAGACAAATCATTCATTTGAAAGATGTTGCAAGAGAAATCAACCACTGAGATTGAAGATAAATTACGCATGGATTGATCCTTGGAAGTGGTAATCTACAGTAAAACAATTGTCTATGTGTTATTGAAGGATTCAGTCTCACATGAAGACCAATTGTAAAGTAAAATGAATACGGTGAAACTCTCCTACACTTGAGGGGGGGGGGGGTTCAGAAATCAAGTGCACATGATTGTCTCTCCTTTCAGCTGACAAAGGGGGGAAATGATAATGGAATTGAAGGTGGTTGTCAGATTGAAAGTCTCGAAAACATCAACAAAAGTAGCAAGTGGACAGTCTTCATCAAATCCACTAGTGAGAATCAACAAATTCGCCTGTGGGTGGTCAATAACAAAAGTAACAATGAGCAATTTTTGACATTAGCAAATTCATCAATGGGCATTCTCAATATTTTGTCTGTGGAAAAGCAAATTCGCAAGTGGGCATCATCAACATTTTGTCTGTGGACAAAGGATGTTGATTTCAAGAAAATGATAGATGGATCCATTTTCAGCTTAGCACGTGATGGATTTGTCAAGAAAAATTTGGAGATGAATCAGACTTGCAACTGATTCATGTTCTCTTCAGATTGGAGTTTTTTTAGCATCCAACTTTGGTGATTTT
This sequence comes from Pinus tabuliformis, assembly GCA_031772625.1. NCBI lineage: Eukaryota > Viridiplantae > Streptophyta > Pinopsida > Pinales > Pinaceae > Pinus > Pinus tabuliformis. The sequence goes on along the minus strand of CM062810.1, from coordinate 658,514,378 downwards.
TCAGGAAGTGTTTTTGAGGATCAACAGTTTCAGCATGAGAACTTGGAAGATGGTTCTCGATTCTTATTTTGGACTTATCATTGTGGGGGAATGTTAGCCTCACTCTCATGTGTTGAAAACAATTATAAACCCAAAATAATTAAATTAATTAAAATCAAGAAAGTTGGATTTAATCCTACCTTTCTAGATTGAGTTTGTTCCTCATGGTTAGGAGTCAGTTTAGGCCTAGCTAGTTGAGAGATTATCTCCAACTAGTTAGGCTCCTAGATTAGTGTTTGGTTGAGATATTTTCTCAACCATAGTGTCCAATATAGATGTACTATCTTGAGACAAACTTCCTCATGTATTTATTTGTACTGTTATCGTTATTTGTACATTATATTGTGAGTGTGAGGAATACATCAAGGCTCTGGCCTTTTCCGCCATGTCCCTATTTATGTCTCTAATATTTGATTTATGTTTATTTTAATTTTCATCATTATTGTACTTAGCTAAGGCTCGAGTTTGTTCCTTAGCAGTGATAGTGATATTCCCTTTAATATGTTCTAGAAGTTCATTCTCTTTGAGAAGTAGATCAATACTCTTATTCCATGCAAGATAGTTATTGGTACCTACTAATTTGTTGCTTTCCATGCAAAAAGACATTGATGTATATTCATAAGGGGACATATACTTACTTTATATATTTTTAGATGTAGTGGCTTTGATTTCTCCTTGAAGACTTGATGGCTTTCTGTTATGAAACCAACTCACAAAAAGATAGAAAAGATAGATGAACACCTTAGAAATAAGCCTCTTCGAGGGAGCAACCTCCTTTACATTACACAAATGAACAATTATTTGATGATACAAATGACAAGACCTCCTTTCTATATATAGAAGTCTAAGGGGTCATAATATAATCAGAGCCGACATAACAATAATAATGTAAGGGCACAATAATAACAATAGTGGGCTTCTATGGGGCACAATAATAACAATATGGGGACTGCGTGGGTATAAAAATATAATAAGGGGGTTGTACTAATAACAATAAGGGTTACACTAGTAGTATAGGGGCCTAACACTTTCCTTCATAGGATCTTGAATTTCTTCAAGTTGCCTTCTCCAAGTGGACTTGCTTGATGAAGAGATTTTCTTGGTAACTTGTAGATGATGTAGGTCCCTTTTTTGATTTGCTCTTCTTTGTAGGTGCCTTTGTGTAAGGCTCTTGTTCTTTCTATGGTAGGCCTTCTTTTCCTTGAGTAGATTTGGCTTGATGCTTCAACCTTGTAGATGCCTTTCCTTGAAAAGTGTTGTTGAGTTTCCCTTTCCTTGATTTGTCACCTTAGCTCTGATACCTTGTTGAAGAATTAAGGGCACTGGTGTTTGTTAGGATTATTCACTACTTGATAAAAATTTGTGAAGCACTTTTACAATTATCTTAGCTTGATATTCTTCTTATTATTAGTGTGCGTGTTTCATCAAATTGCTACCAAAAACGTAAAGACAAGAACACAAATGTTGGCTCTTTGCCAGGGCCAAAACCTCTCTCTCTTAGAGAGTAAAACCCTTTGGTAAGTATTTCGTATTGAAGATTCTTATTGATCATTGCCAAACCCTAGACCCTTGACTAGGATGTCCTCCAAGAACAAGTCAAGTCCTCTCCTCTTTTTTTCACTTTGTTTCTTGGCACATAGACTTCTTTTGGCACTTTTCTCCCCAACACTTTGTCCTCCTATGTTTCTAGTTATACCTTCCTTGAGTGAGCCTTCTAGATGAGATGTTCCTCTTCTATCCTTTGATCAAGTAGACTTCTTCTTTTTTTGACCAAACAAGATCCTTCTTGAGATATGGGTGTATGACTGTATTGTTATTCTCCTGCCCTATTTTTCTCACGTATGGAGGGAACCCTTAGTGAATTAGGTTCCTTTCACCTTCGCTAGAGAGTGATACTTCTTTCCTTGACTTAGGAGTCCTTGTAGGCTCAATATCTAGCCTAAACACTAATTAATCATGTACTAAAATGTTAATGCTGTTATATATGTAATCTGTCCTCCTTCTCCTCACATGTGTGACTATTTCTTTCCATAAAAACAATCCCCTACACTTCGGCCTTCTTCCTCCTTTCTTCGCTTGTCTTGGAGACCCATAGACTTGCCTTTTCCCTTCACTTTCTTGATTTCTACCTTCTTTGAGTTAAGAGATTGCATTATATTTTTTATGAGGGAGTGGAAAACCTCTATATATAGAGTATTATCCCTCCTCTAGGCTGACATTAGGCTGAAATTCTGTCTTCAAGCCGACTTAACTATATCTTCATTATTTTTTTCGTTTTGATTCATTTGAATGACGTTGCTGCATGGAGAGGACTTGGGACTTTGCTTGGAGGTATCCTTTGACCTTTATACTATTTTATACATAGTGTAACATGCTCTCAAAGGGTCTTACATAAATACATTGGCTTTTGACTTCCTAGAAGCACTAAAACATGTGCTTGAACTAATTCAATGAAAAAGAAACTCATTGATAAATATCATACAAATAATTTATCTTTTCTTGAACAAATACAAAAGTCAAACTTACATTTATGAAGACCGAAACTTGTTACACTTCCTTCAACATATTGAACGCATGTTTGCTCCATGTTTACATCCCTTTTTTCATCCAAGTTTGCCTCCTTTTTGCATCCAAGTTTGTGTCTTTTTTGCGTTCGTTGTTGTATCCACATTTGTTTCACCACAATTCATAAGTTTTATGCCTAATATTGCACCCATGTTTTCTTCCACTTTTCCATCCATGTTTGAATCTTATTTATTGTTCAATTTTGCATCAACTATTGCATCTACTTTTTCATCCACTTTTGTGTCAATTTTTCTATCTTGTTTTGCATCTACTTATGTTGTGTCCACTCTTCATCCAATTTTACATCTATTGTTGCCCCCATTTTTTTTCACTTTTGCATCCCTTTTCCAACACTCATCATATTTTTTTCGTTGATGATATTTCTTATGACATTGACAATTATGAACAACTGATGACAATGTCAATAAATATGACGATGATGATAATGAAGATGATGACGATGCTAATGACCTTGGCCAATCTTCCCAATTTTTAAATGTTGTCATGGTCATGGTCATAATCATTATCTTTGGCTTCGTCTTCCAAGTAATCATCATCAAATTATCATTATCATTATTTTCATCTTGGTCATCATCAAGAACAATAATGACATGAATAATGATTATGATGATGGGGATGATGAAAATTACAATGACGATGATAGTTATGATGATGATCATCGATCATCTCTCAAAAATAAAGTTGTTACTTCTCTTGCATATATTATGTGTCCTAACAACCCTTTTCGAGCACTCCTAACATTTTTTGGGTGATTATATTTCTTATGACACCTATAGTTAGAAAATCATATATTACAGAGAAATGGAACACATAAAATATTGCAGAAATATAAACACAAAAAACACATAAAACAAGAGAGACACAGATATACGTGGTTCACCCAATTTGGGCTACGTCCATGGAGAAACAACCGGTCCTTCCTTTTATATTATCCAACAAATTGAAGAGATACAACCTACAACAGATCCGATGTAATTCCCTCTTCGCTCTCACACAATATCCTCTTTCTTTCTTGCTCAGAATACACATCTACATAGCTGCAATACAATTCCCTCTTATATAGCGAGGGTTTGCTTTCTAGGGAAAATAAGCTTAAATTAAACATAACTTCTACCATCAGATTTCCGCTTAATGAACGATCCAGATTGACTACGAAATTACAACATTTTACAAGGAAATTTTACATCTATTTTTGAACCCTCTAGACCCCCCTGGTGGCATTGTCGCCCCATTATGAACTGGGGTACAATGCGGCGATTCCTTTGAATAAAGAAGATAATCAGGCTCCACACCCAACACTATAATTATGAAAAATTGACGAAAATGTTCATAATCATGATGATGATGATGATGATGATGATGATGATGATGATGATGATGATGATGATGACATGAATGGTGATTATGATGATAATGAAATGATGACAATAATGATGGTGGTGATTATGATAATAATTAATATGATGACACTCACTCTAAACTAGGGAGGTAATCATAATGAGACAAAAAATTACTCTCAAGTTGAAATATTCATATAAGAAGGGATTTATATTGATAAGGATCAATGCTGATTTACATCATCATAGCCAACATTGTCAAAATAGCAAGGCCTTGACTAACAAGTTCTATCTCTCCATTAGATTAGATCACAATGTTGGGAGGAATAAATTTGGGCACCATTGCCTCTCTATGAACTTACCCCACCAGGATGTTCACTAGGTACGTCCTCACATGATCATTTCCTAATCCACTTTCATAATATTTGACACCAGGAAATGTCGATCCTCATGACTATTCTTATCTTGGATTAATGTACTTGACTTATGGTGGTTTGTCCTAGTCAAAGTACAAATTCTCAAAGAATATTGGTCCCAAATGTTTATCCTATCCACCATTCTCCCTATTGGTGTCTTTACTAGGCTTACGAATGTTAGTCCTAGCCATAGTACATGACACATGGATAATATGGTGTCTGCCCTCACTCCCTCTCAACCAAGGAGGAGACATCCACAAGCATAAGCTTTTATCATGAATACCTATCATTTTCATAAAGAATAACATCATTAATTTGTTTTCATCGCATGACACCTTTATGATTAAGAATTAATAAATTTTTGGCAAAATATTTCCCCTTTTGTCATTTGTGATGAAATAAAATAAAAGAGTGAAAGCCAAAATCATTAAAGATACACTATAATGATTTATCTAAGTCTAAAATCTAAGGTTGAAGTGAAAATTCATGTAAATGTTATATCTATGAGTTGTGCCAAACTTGTGAAAACCTTATTTCCTAAGTCCTATATATAAGAAAAAGCAAAAGAAAGAAAAATAAGGCCCAATGAACGGTAACTCACTTATTCACTCCCTCTTTGGAAAACATATGAATATATACACTCCTAGTCACACTCATCACATGTTTGTAATGGTTAAATCATGAAGTCCTCTTTTCCCCTTGCATTTTCACTTCATCATTTAAGCACCTAATTGAGGATGTAGGGAATGTTTGTTTCCTAAGGGTTTCATGTCTACTCTTGGTTCACTGATGTCACACTACAGTCAATTTATGTGACAGAGTGAAATACTTAAATTTGTGGAGTTATTAGAAAAATGTATTAAGTTATTCACCACACACACATGTAGTACATCTCATTGCTTGATAACTTTAATGGAGACTACTTTATGGCTTTGATGATATAGCTTAGAAAATCTCTATGTAAACATTGTGATTCATCGTTTCTTTTCCTCGAGACACTTGATAATATTGAATTCACTCCCAATAATCCGTGGAGATGGGGAGTATAAATTACTTGTGTTGGAAGTAGAATTGAGAAATAGAGTTTTCCCATTTACAATATTGGAGTCATAGACATTGGAAACATGGTAGTAGTCCTCGATGTCAATTAACTAAAATTGTATTGTCATAATGCGAAAAGAGGTAAACATATTGGTAACCTTGGTGTCTTGATCATTCGAAATAATAGACATTCCACCTAAGTATCTCTAAGCATCAATCACTACTACATGGAAATTCCTCCCCCATTTTCTAATTATATGAGGTAGAACCTCACTTAATTTTTTTGTTTCTTATATCAACATTATTGGTGGGTGCTTTGCATACCATTTTTCTTTTAGGAGTCTTTATTTTCCTTTACTATTGAGGCCCCTCATGTTCCATGAGACTATTTTCAGGGAGAATTTACACAGAAAAGAAGTATAATGTGACTAAAAAAAACATGTTTCAAGATTTAAGTGCTTGGACAATGCCATTTCATGACTCCTATATTTTCTTAACCTGAGACCGAATGGTGAACTTGATGGCCTTAAGGGAAATTGACCAATGAAAATCTCAGAAAGAGGTGACTTTTGACTTTATCACATACATGTTAATATACTAAAAAAAATATCCATAACAATTTCCTCAAACAACAATGTAAACTTTGAAACGGGAACTCTGGCCAAAAAACCCCGAAAAAACATCAAAAACAGTGCTAAAAGTGAAAAGTGTTGATGCTGGAATAACACCTTTTCTTTTCTTGGGTAAATTTTCAACATGTTTTAAAAATGGCGGTGAAAACCAATTTTTTGCACAAAAATTATCCAAAAAACACCCTCAAAATGAAAAGGATTAATTCTAGAAGAAGACTTTTTTTTTCAAAAGTTAAATTTCAACATCTCGAAATAATGGCATGAAATATTTTATCATGACCCCGAAAAAACATTAAATTTAAAAAAATAATGAAAACATAAAATAAAAAATAAAATAAAATAAAAAAAAATTAAAACAATGAAAAAACACAAAAAAATAAAAAATAAAAAATAAAAACCAAAAAAACAAAACATAGATTAAAATATCTATTAAAAAAAAAAAAAAAAAAAAAAAAAAAAAAAAAAAAAAAAATCAATCATAAAATGTAAAAAGAACGAAATTAATGATAAGAACTAAAAAACTAAAAATAAAATTATAAACAATTAAATAGTAAAAAAATATTTTAGAAAAAGGGGGAAAAAAATGAGTAATCTTGTAAACCAAAAACAAATGGCAAAATAAAATATATATGGAAAAAATAATTAAATAAATAAATTTAAAAGAAACAAAAAATTCAGTGGGTGAAAATAGAAAAAAAAAAAAAAAAAAACAAACAAAAAAAAAAAAACAAAAAACAAAAAAAATTAAAAACAAACTAAATTTAAAAAAAAAAAATTTAAAATTTAAAAAAAAAAATTAAAAGCTACTAAAATTAAGATTAAAATGTTGATTACTTAAAAAACAAATATATATAAAAGACAAAAATAAAATAACAAAAAATGTTAAAAAAATTATCTCACAAACCATAAAAGAATTTGGAAGACAAAAAAACAATATATATATATATATATATATATATATATATATATAGTAAGTAAAAATAGAGAAATTAAAATATATATATATATATATATATATATATATATATATATATAGTAAGTAAAAATAGAGAAATTAAAAAATAAAAAATAGAAAAAATGGGAAAAAAAAAAATTAAAAACAAACTAGCTTAAAAAAAAAAATAGAAATTAATGAAAAAAATTTAAAAACTAATAAAATTAATATTAAAAAAAAAACAAAAAAAAAAATTCAAATTATAAAAAAAAAAGAAACAAAAAAAAGAAGTGTATTTTTTATTAATAAAAGAAAAATATGTAATTAATTTTTATTAAACATAGATATTTTGTTTAAAAAAAAAAAAAAAAAACACGTTTTTTATTATTAAAAACAAATTTTACTTTTATTTCTATTTTTTATTTAAAAATAAAATTATTCAACAGATCTTTTATATTTAAAAAAAAAATAACCCTATATTTTATATTTAAAAAAAAAAAAATGAAAATTAATTTTTTTTTTTTTTTTTAACAATTATTTTTTTTAAACGATTTTTTTTTGTTATAATTAAGAACAGTTTTTTTTTTTAACCATTTTAATTTTTCTTTTTATTTAAAATTTTAATAATTATTAAAAAAAATTCAAAAATTTTAAAAATGAGATCGGTTTTTTTTTTTTAAATTAAAAATTTTTAAAATTAAATAAAATTTTAAAAATTAAAAATTTTAAAAATTAATATCATTTTTTTTTTTATTTTTTAAATTAAAAATTTTAAAAATAAAATGTTTTTTTTCTATTAATTAAAAAAAAAAAAATTGGCGCCCCCCCGGCCACCCGTGGTGGCACTGCGGGGGCGGAGGGCCCTGCGCGCATGCCCCTCCGCCCCCGGCAGCGCCACCACGGGCGGCCGGGGGGCGGGTCCTCGATTCGCGCAGGCCGCTCTGCCCACGGCAGCGCCACCACGGGCGGCCGGGTGGCGCCAATTTTTTTTTTTTTTTTAATTAATAAAAAAAAATTAATTTTTAAAATTTAAAATTTTAATTTTTAATTTAAAAGATAAGAAAAACGATATTAATTTTTTAAAATTTTATTTAATTTTTAAAATTTTTAAAATTTTTTTTTAAATTTTTAATTAAAAAAAAAAAAAAACCGATTTCATTTTTAAAATTTTTAATTTTTTTTAATAATTTTTAAAAATTAAAAAAAAAAAAAAAATTAAAATGGTTTTAAAAAAAAAAAACTATTCTTAATTATAACAAAAAAATGGTTTAAAAAAAAAAAAAAATTGTTAAAAAGAAAAAATTAATTTTCATTTTTTTTTAAAACATTGTTTAAAAAAAAAAAGTTTGATGTAAATTTTTTTTTTAAAATATAAAATATAGGTTTATTTTTTATTTTTTAAATATAAAAGATTTGTCGGATAATTTTATTTTTAAATAAAAAATAGAAATAAAAATAAAATATGTTTTTAATAATAAAAGAGATTGTTTAAAAAAAAAAAAAAATGATTTTTTTTTTAAACAAAATATCTATGTTTAATAAAAAGCAATTACATTTTAATTTTGTTTTTAATAAAAAATACACCTTTTATTTTTTTATTATTATTATTTTTTTTTTAATTTGAATTTTTTTTTGTTTTTTAATATTAATTTTATTAGTTTTTAAATTTTTTTCATTAATTTTTATTCTTTTTTTTAAACTAGTTTGTTTTTAATTTTTAATTTTCTTTTCCTGGTTTTTTCTAATGTTGTTGTTGTTGTTGTTGTTGTTTTTTTTTTTTTTTTTTTTTTTTTACTTCATATATATATATATATATATATATATATATTAATTTTGTGTTTTTTTTTTTGTTTTCCAAATCCTTTTATGGTTTGTGAGATAATTTTTTTAACATTTTTTTTTTAAAATATTAATTTTACTATTTTTTAAATTTTTTTCATTAATTTTTTTTTTAATTAGATTGTTTTTAATTTTTTTTCCCTAGTTTTTGTTCATGTTTTTTTTTTCCCTCAATTTTTACTGACTTATATATATCTATATTAATTTTGTTTTTTATTTCCAAATTGTTTTATGGTTTATAAGATATTTTTTTTAACATTTTTTATTTTTTATTTTTGTCTTTTTTTATATATAATTTTTTATTTGTTTTTTAGAGTGAATTATTTCATTTGGATTGAAAATTTAATTAACGATGTATAAATATGTAAAATATCGAAAATGAAAAATATCGACCTTCTTCTTTAAATATGCAAATCAATAAAAACCTCACTACAAAAAAAAATAAAAAAAAAATAAAAACAAAAAACTATGAAGAGAAAGACCACTTCCAAAATTATTAAATTTACAAAATAATTATTTACATTTCATACATTAGAAAAGTTAAAATAAAAAAAACAGGCTTTTTAAAAAAAGGGTTTGATGCAGAATAACCACTTTTTTAAATCGGCATGAAAATCACCACCATTCTAAAACGCAATGTACATAACAAGAATTTAAAAAAATTAAAGTGTCAAAAACTATGCTCTAAAAAAAAACATGTGTGTTCTGCATCACCCCTTTTCAAAATCGGGTCACTTTTTTGCTATCTCTACAAAACGGGTAACAGTATCAGTTCCCATTTCAAAGTTTACATTGTTAAACAATTAATCATTAAAAAAAAATATCCAAAACAATTTCATAAAGCAATGAATCATTACATTATAAAATACAATCTATAAACCTTTTGGGAACTTTTTGCTAAACCATGCTCAAAACCAACATATTTAATATTAATATTTAACAATAATATGGACAATAATTCATAAATTAAATAACATGTTATCAAGCCTAATAAATGTCACTAATAGAAAACTAAAAAGCATACAACTAATGGGAGTGACCACTCAAGGCCACCATAAGACAAATAATCTATTAAGACCAAGATTAATGGGGACAAATATCTACAAAGGAAAAAGGCAAAACTATTTTAACTTTATTGTTTTATTAGGTGCAAGTTGAACATATCAAGATATAACGAAGAGCAGAATTTTCTTTATTGCATTATGAAAACCCAAGAACATTCTATAACTTAGCAAGCAAGAGATGTATAATACCCATCTCAATGACACAACACATGGCATTAAGTTACTTGTTTTTATATATAATTTAAACTTCTATATAAAATCACAAATTTAGCATGAATGGAAAGTTTAAAATCCATTTTTATAAAAAAAAAATATAATTTTTGTTATAAAAAAATACCAAAAATTAAATATATATTTTTTAGAAAATAAAAAAATACTAAAACCAAATATATATTAAAAAACTAAAACATAGGAAAATTTTTTTTTTTTTAATTTAAAATCATTTTTAGAATTTTTTTAAACACTTCCCTCCATTCTAAGAAGCAAAAATAATAATAGAAATAAGGATGGATCAAAAATCTTCCTTTCCCTAGTAAGTGTTTCCCACCATTCATTCCACTCACTCGAGTTATTTCATAAAAGAGAGATAAGTGTTATTTCACACTCTTTTGGCGAAGCTTATTGAGCTTCTCCTATGATATATCTATTCATTGATGGAGACCTTGATATATTGATCAAGTTTTGATTCCTTGGAGATTACTTAGAGAAAATAAAACATGAGTACTCTTAATTCCAAGTTCATTACCTCTGATGGTGGACACAAGGCAAGGGAGGGGTTTCTATTGTGGTCATAACTCCAAGTTCATTGCCTCTGATGGTGGACGAGGTAAGGGAGGGGGTTGCAGATGTGGTTGTGGAGTTTTCTCTTTTACATTATATTCACGGAGTTCAAAGAAATTTGAATGGAATAATTGTTGTCACTAAGTATAATGGATTAAGTGTGATAATGGATAAAATGAAGTAATTATTTGTGTGCATTTGTTCTTAAATGAACATTAGGATCCATTTTATCATAGAGAAATGTACATGCATTAAAAACAACTCAATATTTCATGTGACATTTATATTGTATGTGATTTATTTTCATTAAAAACAATTTACTTTTTCACGTGACATTCTTTTTTTGTTAAAACTTCTTCTATTTCTAATCTGAATTACAATTGTAATTTGAAATAAAGCTTCCAGTAACTCCTAATTTTCCATTCATGCATGGAAATCATAAGAAACATTCACAATATAATATGAATAATAAATGGGTACCTACTTCATATGCATTAAAAATTCTTCTACTACTTAATGTAAATTACAAGTGTAATCTTAGTTGGATATCCAATATATCTTAAACCATATTTTCATTTTATTTTTTAGTACTATTAAATTTTATTATGTCCTATCTATTTTATGGTTAGGATTGCTATAAAAATATGCATTGTTCTATAGAATTAGTACTAACATGTAATATTGAATTTTTTTTTCCTAGAACGCTACAAGTATTGACGACAAAGATGATGATACAGACTATGTTTATATTACATCATATATTAGAGACGATGATGATGAGGATGATGATGGGATTGGTGATGATTATGTGGATGATATTATTAGGATGATCAGGATGATGATCATGGAAATGATCATGAGGATGATCTTGACTATGATTTTCATAGTGCTAGCTAGCCATCCGTTATTTTTTTATATTTAGTTGGGATATCTTAATATGGTAATCATACATTTGAATTTTAGTTGATTCAAATAATAATGATGAGACTATCAGTGTTATCTTGTTACCTTATGAATATGTTGAAAATTGTTTACATTTTTTTTTATGAAGAATTATTGCGTATGATGAGATTCCTATTTTTTTATGGATGTTGTGAATTTACCTTAGAATAATAATATGTATGAAACATTTTTATTTGGTGATCATGCATTGACATTTAGTTTATTTGATTAAATATGATGATGATATTATCATTTTTATCCTTTAATTTTATGTATATATTGAAAATTATCCACATTATTTTGATGGAGAATTATTATGCATGATGATATTATTATATTTTGATGGATGTTGTGAATTTACCTTAGAATAATTGTGTTCATGAAAGATTTTGATCTAATAATCACACATTTGAATCTTAGTTGATTTGATTAAATATGATTAGGATATTATTAGTATTATCTTGTTACTTTATATATGTGTTGAAACCTGTCAATTCTTTTTGATGGAGAATCATTATGTATGATGATATTACTATTTTTGGATGTAATGTTGTGAATTTACCTTGGAATAATAATATTTTCTATAAGTGTTGATTTAGTAGTCATATATGTATATTGAAAATTGTCAATGATTTTTTGATGGAGAATTGTTATATATGAGGATACTTCTATCTTTTTGATGAATGTTTTCAACTACCTTTAAATTTGTTTACAAATATTAAGTTATCAATTCAAATTGTGATAGTTTCTTAAATGTGTTATACATGAAAATACCTCATCATCATCTTGGAGGAGAATACTATGTTGGTTGAAATACCCCTTTCTCCTAGACTATATAAGACTATAATACAAGTTATGTACCATGAGGACAACATTATCCTAGTATATAACAAGTTGTCCCCTTCATCTAACTTTTGTTACCAAAATTCTCACTTAGTCACAAGGAAAAAATCTCGAGTTAACTAGAATTTGACACTCTTGTTCACTTTTGGAAACTCATATGGTGGAATGTGATCTCTTTATCCTCATCTTTAGCTTTTTCCTAAAAAAGAAAAGCATACAAAAGCGGGAAAGAGCCATAAAGCATGGGGAAGCTTTTTCCTAAGCACAAAAGCATCTAAAAAGTGGAAAAGACCATTTTTATATGAGGAAACATTATTCACCCAAAATATTTTTCCAAAATTGAACTAATGAGGAATTTGTGAAATCTTCATAGCCTTCACTTTCCTATATATTGGAGGCTTGGCCATTGAGAAAATGATGGGAATTCTTGTATTGTCATGCTACTGAGATCCTTATTGAGAGGGAGAGTTTTGGAGCTAGGAGTTGGGGGAGGTGTTGCTGCAACTGCATCTGATAGTTGTAACTTTCCTCTAACTCCTTTATTAATATAGATCGGTTTTTCTTCCTTCCATTTGCTACTATTCATTCTTTACTTATTCTATTAAACTAATGAATGTATGAGATTTTGGTTTATATTTATTTATTCAGTAATATTTATATGTTTATGATAGTTTCGATTATCAATATATTCTGCTATGAAGGTTGCTTTGTTCTCTCGCTTATGTGTAGGAGCAAGCTAGGAGTGCTTCCCAGCTACACTAAAAACTCCAACAAGACCTGTTGTTGGCTTAGTGGATCTTGACCCAGGTTCAGAGTTAGTTGCGCCAAACAAATCCCTACACCACTGGCCCTTTCGGCATCAATCCGCAGAGCGCGGACTGAAGTCTCACTCGAAGCAATATGGGGAGATGCTGGAACCAATTCTCCACACCCAGGGATCAACATGATGTTGTTTTGTGCCCTAAATCTGTCTTCGCGTAGATCAATAAGCCCTTATGGCTTGTCGATGTAACTTACCTTAATCAACCTCCAGACCTCCGCGAAGGTCTATGACAGGCTTTTCTAGAACCTGAACAGGTGACTTAACTACTTAAGCGCATCATAGATTACTCTTAACCTAGTATTTAATCAGATCTGCTTAAGTGTTGGATAACCTTAACATACAACGATATAATCTTCATGTAAATGCTTAACATCAATTGCATTCACATAACAATATAGATCTAGTAAAGTCACACATCAATACATCATTATTTCATACAATCAATATTCATCGCATCATAAGCGCATTCATGCATAACAAAAATAAATAGATAAACATAGGTATTTATGTAATAATCTTCTTTATTGATATTTAGTTCAGCTTACAGACTCAAGACTTCCCTATGCACTCTGCTGCAGGGGTCCGTGCACTCAGCTGCGGGCTCTACTCTAGGCCTCTGCGAACTCAGCTGCAGAGCCTCCTCCTCCTCTAAGACTTCTACGATCTTCCTTCTATTGACCCATTACATTCATCTTCATCCTTCTATCTTGCCTTAGACTCTCTAAGACTCTCCTATTTATATAATCCCATGGTCCGTGGACCATCGGTTGATCTCCAAAAAGCCGACTTAATAAAGAAGGGTAAAACCCTTTTTGACTTATTAACTATCTACGTGCTCTACGACCACAATTTGCGAAGAATTTACATCTTTTTACATAAAACTTCAGCTTTTGCCCCAAAATTTTCCTAGGGGACCCCATCCCAACAGACCCCCAACACAAAGATCATGACTCGCCCTCGAGTCACTCGGTTGGCATGAAGATCTTGCTGCAAAGATCCCCCATCTCTACTTGTGCAACCACTACTTCAGCTGCGCTCTGCATGGATGCCTGCTTGATCTGTTCTACTAGCTGCTTGGAGGTTGGTCCTACACTATCCTACTTAATCTTCTGTTGTGTACTCTGCAAGTTTGCCAACTTTTCCTGTCTGTTGGCCAAGACTATGTAGGCGTCATCCAACCAAGGCCATAATATGGCCTTAAGGATTGCCTCTTTCTTCTGCACTACTTCCACCTATGTAAGGAGGTGTTTAGCCTCCTGGAGCTTGGCAGGGAATTTTCCTGTAGCGACGGTGCGCGTTGTCATTCTTACTTCATCGTATTGTTGTTGGACTTTCAAGCCTCTGTATTTAATCGCTGCAGGTTGGGATCTTCCTGTAGGGTTGTTACTACCTCCATAGCCTAATCAAACATCGTGGTGCAGTCCACAATGGTGGCATCCACCGTAGCAACTCCATCCTTGACAGTGGCTTCATGCTATTCCCTTACCTCTAGTGGGGTTGAAGGTTGTGACTTCAGTTCTAGTTCTGTTATCTTCATGTTCTGCTCGAGCTGAACTCTCGCCACGTCTACCTTGCCATTGTGCACTCCCGTAGAAAGTTTTATGATCTAGGCCCGCAACGGTGCTTCCCCAGGGATATACAATTCTGTCACTGTCCTGCAGGCTTCTACCACCATGGCCGCTAACTGAGCACTCCACACCTGGATGGTTTCTTTTTCCTTCAGCGCCTCTATTTTCTTAGCGAACATCTGCTTGTTTTTCACTCGATATTCTCTTACGAGGTGGAGCACGCACTGCTCCCGTTCTCTTAGCTCCGCTGTTGCACCTAACTACAGTTTGTGAAGATACTCATTCGGGAGTGGGGCTAGGTTGAGGCCTATGTTCTTCAGAGAACTTACGATGACCTTGTTATCGGTTGCCTCCACACTCAATGATCCTTCTGGTAGCATGACTGCTTGGAGATCTATTGATCTAACCATCTCTGTTGACTGACTGGTTCCTGGTAATAATCTTGTCTATGTGGCGCTTATGATCAGGTGATCATGTCCTAAGTGGAAAAAATTCTCAAATTTTGAATTGCTCAGAATTGGTTGAAACTAGAATGAATGGATAAATCTCGTCTTCTTGATTCTGGCGCCGCAAACGGTTCGAAAATACGACACTGTATATGAAAGTTATTCAAGTTCAAAGTTTACAAAAATCAGTTGACCAAGGTTGACTTTTAACTTTAGCAAATATTTAAAAAAAATATTCCAGGAAATGGAATATTCTTGGGGGACCAACCAGATTTCAACACTTGGCAAGCCGTGATTTCACATGAGGTTGACTGTGTATGATGTGGACCAATCAATGGGCGACATGTGGCAAGCCCGGAGGCCGCCACATGGCCCCTGGTTGGAAGAATTGTGGTTACGTTAAAACTTATTGCAGCCCATAGGAGTTGAACCCGGGTCTCCTTGCTACTAGCCAAGGGGACTAACCAGGCGGGCTATGTAGTGGTTCTTAACCACTAACCTCAAAAATTTTATTTAACCATTACTGCCTAACCACAAGCGGTTCCGTCGCTGATGCATGTGACCATTCCTCAAACGTTTAATGCTAACCGTTAACAGTCTCGCAAAATCTGGTGGAGTGTGCCAATTCTGGCAGAGTAGCCAAGTTTAGTGGAGTTAACTGCTAGTTATCCAAATTTAGTGGATTTTTTTTAGGTGAAACTGGAGAAAACGTCTGGAGGTCATAACTTTCACTAGGGAGATCCTTTTTCAGCGATTTTTTTTTTATTTTGGGTATTCTGAGCATTCCAGAGCCAATGGTATAGGTTTTAGAGCCAACAGAAGTCATATTCAGTTGCTTTTTCAGCAAAGAAGCTTGGAGAGCCATCAGGGTCTAGGGAGTGTTGGAGTTGTATTGGGCTATGGTTAGCTATTGGAGGTGAAACAAAAGTCATTCTTGTCTGTTTTCTGTGTTCTGAACTCATTTTCACAGCTTATTTTTCCTGTTTAGGCTTTCTTATCACTGTATAACCATTTTGAGCATCTAATAAGAGTAAGGACATGCCCATTTGGGGGCCTTGGACCCAACAGATGTAGCCCAGGAGGGGTGAACTGCCTTATCAATTCCTGTGTTCTAATATGTGATTTTATCTTGCTGTTTTTTTTAGATTTGATATGCTAAATAGTAAAATGAAATAACACTCCTTCACATAATAAGACTCATAAATTTACCAAAAACAATTTGTTTCAATTGCTAGACATCAGTAACAGTTTGCACATATAATTTAATGGAAATGAATACCTTGAACAACAAAAACAAGTAGTTTCATTTTCAGATCAGCTTACCTGCCCTGTGCCCACCTGAATCTTGGTGGTTTGGATCTGCCACTTGCACAGATCCTTTTGAATGGTATTTAGTGCCTATTGTTGTTGTTGTTCGAACTGTTGCAACAGCTCTACTGTGATATCGCACACCTTATCTCCAATCTCGTCAAGGTCGCCTTTTGTGAGCATGATTGGATCCAACGATGGCTTTGTCGCTTTGGCATTCTTACAGGATCCCTCCTTCTCCTGTTCTCTGTACCTTTTTATCCAGAATGGTGTGCTCTATCCTTCCTCTCTGCCACTTCCCTTCTTTGATTGTTCCACTTCCTCTGTTTGGGCGAAGGGGACTTACCACTCCACTCGGATTCACACTCTTCTTGTTCGGCCCGCTTCTTCACAGCGTCCTCCTTTTCCACTCGGGACTTCTCCTTGGCCTCTTTTCTGCACTTCTCGACCAACTACTGAACCTTCTGCTTTACTGCTTCCTTCTTTTTATTCTCCGCGGATGTGCTGGTGCCTACAGCCAAATCGGATGGAGTATGCCAATCTGCTGGCCAACACTTGATAATTTCCTGTATAACATCGTTTGTGGCCAAGGCAGATCAAACCATTTATGTTGCAGATCCTTCTGTGCCATGATGTACATGTGATGGAAGTCTGCTTTGAACTCCACGTACTCCGACAATTTCTCAAACACCGTTGGAGACAATCGCGGCTTTTGGTTGATGGCCATGCGATGGTTCATCTCCATCAACACCTAGAAGACTTTGGTCTCTTTGACCCGCGATGCATCTTTTGTGGCCCAAAGGGATGCAAACTATGCAGTCTCTAGAAATCCCTTGTCCACGGGAGGAAATAGACTATCCTCTGGCAACTCCCAAGTGGCGAGCATAATTGAGAGCAACAACCATGCGTATTGGAATGTTTTTCTCTCGTCGTAAGCCTCACAAAAGTTCGTAAGGAACTCGCTACAAAGGTAGTGTGACCAATTGAACTGCACTCCCTCCGCGCACTGTGCAGCCAATGAAATTAGTGGCGCTAGAACCTCGTCCATGAGGCACTTCCTCATGACTTTTACAGCTAAGATCTGTGTAGCTATTTTGACTGCAGGTTCGGTGATAGATGTGATGGAGTACCTATGCGGATTCTTCACTAGCTTGAACTTCTCCTTCATCCTTTCTACCAAGTCGCACTCACTAGCTTTTCTGCCAAACTCCTTGGCCGGATTCAACCCTGAGTGTGGCAAGAGTGTGATCCGATGGATCAACATATTGGTAATCGGGATCAGCACACTCAACCACAAACATCTGTAATTCACCAAGGTCAGCAATTGCTTGATGCAAATGAGATTAATGTTGGAGCAGTGGTAGTGGATCACCCATGACAGGCTTAGCAACCTCGACTGATTCACTTTGTGAATCCACTCGATAGGCTCCAACGTGGTGACCCCAGATTCCTTATAGTATACCCTCTTCATATAGTTCTCTATCGCAAGGTTGGGAACATTTCATGGTCCACCAAATCCCAGTCCTCGAGTTTTAAATGGGGAACCTGCACCAAGTGTGAACCTTCAAATGTAATGCTTTCCAACAATAGGGTGTATGAATCAGAAACTTCTCTGCGTTTGGGTCTTTGTTTATCTTCACTTTTCCCTTACGCAGAGGGATATAATCTGACAACTTGGAGATATGATCCACCCCCTCGGCATCTATATCCTCTGTGTCCTCTTTAGCCTCCAAATCCACCACTTTCCCCTTATCCTCCGCCAGCTGCTTTTATTTCTTCTGGGCCTAGGTAGCAGAATGCTTCCTCGGTGACTTAGACACCTGCATAGGCTTCTTTTGCTTGTCTTTCTTGGGTTTGGGGACTTCTCGCACCAGTGTAGTCTTTGTCGTAGGCACAATGGCTGGATCCTCCATGCTCATGACTTATGGGGCTTCTCCTTCAGAGGCAATAGTCCCTCTGGTGCTTGTGGTTTCACCTGGTCCCAACATCAAGCTGAGAATAAATCGTTGGGTATCCTCTGGTAACTTATCAAACACAAAGCTAGCGACCAAATCTGAGTAAACCTAAGGATTCATAAACTATCGAAAACAGAGCGTAAGAGTTCTACAAATGAAAAGTGTTCTCGGTTGGATAACCACGCGTAATTTATAGGTGAATTTGAATTCAAATTCGACCGTTCCCCCCAAAATTTTCCATAAATTTTGGCTGAAAATTTCAAAGGATTTCACTCTTAAATTCATCTTTATATGTCGCCCCTGTCTCTCCTCTTAACTGTTTCTTCGATGTAAAATCATGAACAGTGACTGTAATGGTCATTTTCTTGTTGTGTTGCGTGGTCTCTCCCCTTATAGCGCAACTCCCTTTGCGCCTCTTCTGGGAATGTGACACCACCCCTTTTCGCGCAGCCCCCCTATCACATAGCTCTATAAGCTAGGTAGTGTAGTTTATAGTCTCGTGCTCCCTTAAAACTACATGGAGTGCTAAGAATGTGTTTCTTTCATGTAGTCATTGGGCCAGATGCCCTATATATGACTTCAATCGGCTTCCATTTACCCTTCCCAGAAATTGTTCTCCATTCAAATTCGCGAGCTGAACAACACCACCAATTGTAATTTATTTGATGACATATGGCCTTAGCTAGTGCATCTAAAACAACCTGGAAACTTAGAAAACTTACTGTCATACAATAAAACCAAATCATTTACCTTGAAGGTGTGCAGTTTGATGTGTCGATCATGCCAAGCTTTTTCACGCTCCTTCTAAAACTGTTGATGAAATCCAACCAAAAATCTGTCTTCTTCGAGTTCTTCTAACTACGGGAGCCGCTCTTCTAAGGCTATGTGGTCCTCCATTCCTGTGATCATTGCTATGCATAGACTAGGTACGATATACTCCATGGCCATCACAACTTCTACACCATAGACCAACCGAAAAGGCGTCTGACCCGTCAGCTTTTCGAAATTTGTTCTGTATAGCCATAATATTGCTGGTATGCGCACGTCTCAATCATTTCGCTGCACGTTGCAAATATTTGTTAGGGCGTTCTCCAAAATCTTATTGAAGGCCTCAACCTTTCCATTAGCTTGAGGATAATCTAGTGTGCTCTTTTGATGATACACCTGGAACTCTTCTGTCAGCGCGCTGATCGTTTCATTGAGAAAATGTGTACCACAATCACTCATCAATATCTTCAGGCAACCAAACCGGGTCAACACGTATTCAAACAAAAAAAATTCTTCCATTGCCCCTATATAGTCTTTCACAGGCTGTGCCTCTTCCCATCTAGTCAAATATTCCGTCACAATGATGATATAGCGCACACTAGTTTTCTTGCCTAGTGGTTGAATTGGTCCTACAAAATCAGTTGCCCATTTCTCAAATGGCTACAATGACACTTGCGGATTCAAAGGCAGCTGATCCCTTTGTGATGGCCTTGCCATTCTATGACATGCATCACATGCCTTACAATATGCTTTAGAATCCTTATGCAACATCGGCCACCACAACCCAACGCGCAAAATCTTCTGCACTATTTCTTTTCCTACATAATGCCCTCCCACAGCTCCTTGTTATAGCCATTTTTGTGCCTTACAACTCCAAGCATGAAATGTCCATAAACCAAGGTCTCCTAAGTCCCTAAAAGTGTTGTTCTAACCCCTAAAGGAACAAGGTCAACAAATTACAGCTTCTCCCAGAAGTTCTCCACCAGAAATTGCTCAGAATAAGTCAAAACAGGATCATTTCAGCTGCTCCACTGGGTAAGTGCGTTGCATAGCACCTAAATCCACTGGCTAGGTGCGTTGCAACACACCTAAATGCACTATGAGGGTGCGTTGGGCGAGAAATGACAAATGGCAGTGTCATTCCGCGAGGTGGAGAGACAATGGAAGCTTCCAGAATCTTCTCCTATGACACTTGCCTCACTGAATTCGACCAAGGATGAGTAAGAGGCCTTCAGTCTCCAAGTGGAAGCAAGAACTGATAGAGAGAAGACACTAATCAAATCACAAGCTGACTCATCCTCCTTGCACACATCTATATATGGATCCCTCATCCTAGATATCCAGAGGCTGGAATTTTGCACATTGTAAGGAATTGTTGTTGGTTTTGAGACAAATATCAGAGAATTGGGTGATCTATGCTTTGTTGGAGGTGAAGAGGGGCTTCTTTGCTGGGAGGTTGATGCTGGGTCAGGAATCATTGGTTGTAACTCCTCCTGGATCTTCTTGTTTATCAATAAAAACTATTTGAGTCTTTCCTCCATGCTTTTGTATCATTGATGCTTGTTACATTTGTATGGTTAACTTAAATCTGATCCTAAGTTATTTATGAATATAGATCCATGTCTTTGTATAGTGTTCTTCTTCTGTGATCTTACAGGTACTTGGTGAAGCTGGGCAAGTAAGGGAGCAGGTAGCTAGAAGCTGTCAAAGAAGAGAGGAATTGGATCAAAGGATTAGCGCAAGATACAGGTCGGTTCTTTCTATTCCTCTCTATCTATAGTTCATAAAGGAAATGCAAAAGTAGTTTTCTCTGTTTGTTTCTAAGGTAGCTGTCACACCTTAGTGGGATAGAGCAGTTCTAAATAGACACTTTTCCCAGTAACAAAATGGCGACTCCGCTGGGGAGAATGTCTAATTAGTTTGTTTGTGTATCTCTTGTTGTTTGTTTCATTAACTTATAAGTAGCATTCAAGCTGCATTTGCCATAACAAATGCAAAGTAGACATCTGCTGCTTCAATCCATTCACTGGATCTGTTTATGATTTGAACAGCTGATTCACAGACCATCTGATTGCCCTTGTGATAGTTCTTAGACCCTCCTTAGATCTACCCCTGATTGTGCATTACTGATTGCTTTTACTCGGCCAAAAACCAAAGACTAAACTGCAACAATGACCCAGAACCCGGACAGATTCTTGTTTCTAGCCCAGCGCAAGTACTGTGAAGAGATCCTGCATTTCAACGCACTTCCCGAAAGGGCAACCTGCGCTGCAATGCAGTTTCTCTGTGTTACAGGTGCGCTGATCAGCCTAGCCCTGTGCAGCTGAGGTTCTTGTGCTTCATTCTTTCCAGTTTTGTCTCTGAATTTTGCAGCCTGTGATCAGTATATGTCTGCTTAAAACCCCTTTTCCTTGCTGTTATTCTGCCTCCTTTGTACAAAATAACTATAGATGTTTTTGTGTGTTTGTTGAGTCGTTTACAGTTTTCCATTGCAAAAGTAGAATAGTCGTATTGTCGTCCTTTGATTTAGATCTGTCGCAAGTGTCGATTTCGATCATAGGAGAAAGTTTAATTGTTGTTGATGGTCGATTATACTTTTACTATTTCCTTTGGTCTGAATTTGTGATTTTCTAGTGTCAAAACTAGTATTCATTTCAAAATCGTAAAGTGTCGTAATCATCTCTATATTTTGATTTCGAAAAGAAGCTTGTTTACGTTTGTCGCTTGAAAGCAAATTCAGATTTGTACATCAACTTTCTTTTTAGCATCAATACTAAGAAAGTGGAAAACAAATACATGCATGTG
Organism: Pinus tabuliformis; assembly: GCA_031772625.1. NCBI lineage: Eukaryota > Viridiplantae > Streptophyta > Pinopsida > Pinales > Pinaceae > Pinus > Pinus tabuliformis. Next base: position 658,492,252 of record CM062810.1, on the reverse strand, counting down.
CATTTGCATATAGGCAGTCTGTTTGGCTCGATTTAGGAAAGTGCATTTACAGTGTGCTCTTTGCTCTTTGTGAAAAGATTGTGTCTTTCTTTTCCCCTAGTAGCTAGGATTTTCATTGCAGAAAAGAGATAAAAGTTTGTTTATCATCTTTAGATTGCATTTTAGGAATTACATCTACATCTCGTGGTGAACCCAAAAGGCAAACTTCATAAGCAAGATCAATTTAAAATAAATTCAATGAATCTAACAACGCTTTGGAACTTAACGCACAACATTTAGAGGTCTAGGCTAGAGACGTATTCCAACGTCGTAAAGCCTGTTAACTGTTGTCCTCACTGATGGTTGGGTGATTCCTCCACTTTGAGACGATAAGTGCCAGTACGGACTTGTGCTCCCACGTACCATCGAGTATATTTTGGGAGACCCTATAGGCTTAAATCCTTTATCCATAGGAAGCCGTGTCTGCCGCCCTATCGATCGCAATGCACTGAACACAGCATTCGGGAAGATTGATTGCCGTACCGTAAAACGTATTCTGCAGTTTTGCGATTGGTTTGGTACTCCCTCTACCTAGACCTCCAGAGCAGTCCCTTTCGTTCCTTTTCAGACTCCTTAACGGAAAAGGTCCATCTAAGCACTTGTCACTTCAGGCTCATTAAAAATCGAAGGAGACTAGAGTCATCTTTTTTTTTTCTCGACTCTTAAAAACTGAAAAAACAAGTTGTGTCAAAGCGTATAAAAATTTATTTTAAACGGAATATTCATTACCCTTTCCTACGTTGATCTTGGGTTGAGAAAATGGAGTCTACCAACCAAGGAATTCCCCTTGGAGGAAATCCTAGTCCCTTCTCCTCTTGGGGAGATGTTGGTGCGCCCCATATGGCCACATTGTCGCTTCCAGGGCTGACAATTGGTTTGCCTGTATGGCTCTTCTCAACCTCTGTCGTTCAGAACACCACTATTCCTGAACAATCGAATCAGCAATTAGACGAGTCCAGAGTTGCCCACCAACCTTCTACTTCCTCTAATTCTTCCTCTCCTCCTTCCTCTTCGCTTGATGGGGCTGGTAAAGCCAAAAGTCAAGTTCCTAAGGAGAAGGAAAAGAAGAAGAAGGAGCCAAAGGCGAATGGGGGAAAACGAGTGTCGTCTAACGAAAATCCACACACTGCACCGACCAGGCCTAAATCGCCATGTGTCATTTGCAAAGGAGACCACTTTCACAGAGATTGTCCTTGCATCCCTCGGATATTAAGGGACTGGTCTCCTCGATTGCACAACCCGGTGTCGTCAACCTCTGATGATCATGTTGAAAGCACACCGTCGACTAGTGAAAGTGAAGCCCCAAGACAAAAAGGAAAATATAGATTTCCTTGTAAATTGTGCGAAGGTGATCATGCCATCCACCGTTGTCCCTTCTTAGACGAAGCTAAAAGAGTTTTGGATGATCGTCCGGTTTCACCGTTACGACTTCCTCCTGGATATAAAAAACTCTTACCGAGTCCGTCACTAGTTGAAAATCCGGCTGGCCCGCTCAGGTGGTTGGCTGAAGCACCTATCATTGAAGATAAACCATCTGGATCCATACCAGACGAAAGTCAAAAGGTCGAGGCGGCAGTTGACCCGGTCTTGCCTTCAGAGGTTTCATCTTCAGATGATACAATCACTGAAGAGAACAAGGATGACACTATCCAAATTCTTTTCATAAGCACAAACTCCAACGAACATGGGGGCAATTTACCCGTTCCTTTACCGCAGGAAGGAAGTTCGTCAGAGTCGTACCCGGCCGTCTATTCGGTCCCACCTCCAAGCAACCTAGTTGTCTCCTTCGACTGGAATCAACTAGGCAGACCCCGTTTACCAGCAAGCGTACCATTCTGAATTATCATTCAAATATATAGAATGGTTATGGTTGGTACCATCATAGATGAGGGGGCTTCTGTGAGTATCCTTTCCTCAACTGCTTGGAAAGCACTTGGTTCGCCATCGCTTTTGCCTGAGATGAGAAATCTGACGGCCTTTGATAAAGGAACCAATCGACCTTTAGGGATCCTTCCCGATGTGCCCATAACATTGAGAAGGAAAACAGTTCGCATGAACGTAATGGTAGTTCAAGGACCCCTGGATTACAATCTACTCCTTAGACGAGACTATATTTATTGCATGGAGGCAATTATCTCCTCACTCTTTAGAGTAATGTGTTTTCAGCACGAAGGAAGAGTGTTCAAGCTCGTGGACCAGCTTTCATTTCCCGGATCACGCATAGCAAATAGTCATATACCATCCCTAAATGGTCTTTTCGCGCAAGAAATGTCTCAATCTCCAGTCCGTCCTCCCGATGAGCACGAGTAATTCGGAGGGATATGACTGAAACCCAGGGGGCATGCATCCTGGTCTGCTTCGGCAGGAAAACTTCGGGTATAGGGTAGGTTTCCGCGGGAGAATATGACTAGTCTGTACCCCATCCATGAGTGGAAAAGAGGGTTATTCTAGAACAAGATTCTCTTGTCAAAGTTATGTGAGTTGGCGAGCGCCGCCACTCACCTTTGTTTATTTCGGTAGACATTGCCAAAGAAGTGTTTTGTTTGTGCCGCGAATAGAACAATCTTTGGGTAACCTGTAGGAGGTAGGCCTCTCTCGGTAAAACAAATGTTTTGGCGGATGGAAGTAGAGGTAACCTTGAAACTCTGTTTTATACCTGGGGGCATGCAAACCTTTTGGAGTGCAAGCAAAGAGCGACTATTTATTTTTTAAATTTTTAGGACCTCTAACCCTTTAAACTCGTACGATTGGTCATCTCCTAACTTGCATAAAGAAAGAATGTGGGGCAAAACTCTAAAATTTTCCGTTTTTATATGAGACATTCTTATCATACGACTGGATTAATCGAACAGTGTTACCGCAAGGTTCAAGCTCGTTAAAAAATAAACCCACACCGAGCAAATGTTTCCACCCGCATTTAAGCTTGTTAAAAAATGAACTATTCCCTGGTAAATAACCACCGTGAATGAAGTACTTCAGCCATTAAAGCCTTGGTCGTGTTTGCACCGTCACCTCCACTTTTTCATTGGCCGATTGTTCACCTCCATTTGATTGTTTACCCATTTTGAGGAACAACTGCGAAGAGTGATTTCACTAGCCATCCTTGTGACACTGCCGTGATTGGAAAATTCCAAACCTTACCTGGAATCAGCTGCTACCCATGTTGTCACTCGTTCCTCAAAAGACGAGTCTTCTTTAAGCTCTTTTCAACTGACTCGTAAAATATGACAAGATTGCCGAGCCATTGGCATCTCCATCTCGTTAAAGGGACAGGAAGTGCTATCCCTCCTCTAGATTTTAATCTTTTTGAACCTGAGGGATTATTGCACAAAAAGATCGAGCGCTTGTTTTGTTCGGCTCGTTAAAACTATCGAAAAATCATCCCTTCTGTATTGTTTTATACTTTTTCGGACTTAAGGGATTAGATGACGAAAAAGGAATTTTGGAGTTACCTTTACGTACCTTTTCAGACTCTCTAAAAATGAAAAGGACCGAGTTATCTTTGTCGTTAAACTCGTTAAAAAGATTAATAGCGACAAACTTGTCTTTAGACGAGAACGAGTTTCACTATCGCTAGGCTCGTTAAAACATAGCGATGGGTTTGCCCGAAGGGAAAATTATAGAACAAGCATATGTTATCCTCCTCAAGCTTGACAAAAATAAAGAGGTACTGGTCAGCAATGACTGGGGAAAAATTGGGAAGAAAACTCAAAGAAATCTTTATTGGTAGCAAGTCGCTCTTGAACATGACACTTCCACTCCGTGTCCGAGTCGGGTTGGGTTGTTTCATTCACCGGTCACATCGCCATGGTCACACCATACCATCCACATTTGGGGTTAATGCTACCAATCCATCACATCAGTGTCACCGACATGTTCAAGAGAAGTCATCCAGAGAAGCCACCTGTGTCCCACCCACTACCATACATTATACTCCATTCTTTCATGACCGCCACCCTGAACCGTATATCATCAGATCGTTTTCACCTCCATCAAAATCATTTGCTCCGTTCCATGTCATTGATGTGGGATTCATTAAGGCCCTCCTGTGACGGATCACTTCTTGTCGACATCAGCTCATCATCCAAGAAGTTGGTCTACGAACACCCCATTCAGTACTTTGAAGCTTGCATGCCTCAATGGCAAGTTTCTCACTTCCGGCGACAGGTTTACATCAATGACCTTCGACCGAAAGATTTTGCGTGGTGTTCGACGCCAAGTCCTTTATTCACACCACGTGAATTGTACTGCAGTACCTTGAGGATCATTATCATTATTGGTGATTCCTCTCGCGCTTGTTAACAGTTTACATCATTGGCTGGTAATCAAGCGATGTCTTTCCATGTTCGACTTCAAGACATTTCTCACATGGATCGACTTGTACTTCGAGTGAAGATCGGACAAGATTGAAGACCCCGGATCTAGTTTCATCCATCCGGGCTGCGATATATATTCAGGGAAATAAAGACATTAAAATGTACAGCATTGCAGCACAGATAATCATCCTACAAAAAGGATGATGGCTCTATCAGAATCATCATTCTACAATCAGACGATTGTCTGTCCTATGTACATGAAAATGAATTTATAAAGCTGAGCATGGGAATTCCCGCCTCAGCTAGATCATGAAAACAGTATGAAGATAATGTATTGTATTGTATCTTATTACAGGTCTCCTCCTAGCATTGAAAGAACTTCGGATCCTCATAATAAAGCATTTCACCCGATTAACGGCCTCATACTTTAGGGGCAACTGTTATAGAAATTTTTGTGCCTTACAACTCCAAGCATGAAATGTCCATAAACCAAGGGCTCCTAAGTCCCTAAAAGTGTTGTTTTAACCCCTAAAGGAACAAGGTCAACAAATTACAGCTTCTCCCAGAAGTTCTCCACCAGAAATTGCTCAGAATAAGTCAAAACAGGATCATTTCAGCTGCTCCACTGGGTAAGTGCGTTGTATAGAACCTAAATCCACTAGCTAGGTGCATTGCAATGCACCTAAATGCACTATGAGGGTGCATTGGGCGAGAAATGACAAATGGCAATGTCATTCCGTGAGGTGGAGAGACAATGGAAGCTTCCAGAATCTTCTCCTATGACACTTGCCTCACTGAATTCGACCAAGGATGAGTAAGAGGCCTTCAGTCTCCAAGTGGAAGCAAGAACTGATAGAGAGAAGACACTAATCAATTCACAAGCTGACTCATCCTCCTTGCACACATCTATATATGGATCCCTCATCCTAGAGATCCAGAGGCTGGAATTTTGCACATTGTAAGGAATTGCTGTTGGTTTTGAGACAAATATCAGAGAATTGGGTGATCTATGCTTTGTTGGAGGTGAAGAGGGGCTTCTTTGCTGGGAGGTTGATGCTGGGTCAGGAATCATCGGTTGTAACTCCTCCTAGATCTTCTTGTTTATCAATAAAAACTATTTGAGTCTTTCCTCCATGCTTTTGTATCATTGATGCTTGTTACATTTGTATGGTTAACTTAAATCTGATCCTAAGTTATTTATGAATATAGATCCATGTCTTTGTATAGTGTTCTTCTTCTGTGATCTTACAGGTACTTGGTGAAGCTGGGCAAGTAAGGGAGCAGGTAGCTGGAAGCTGTCAAAGAAGAGAGGAATTGGATCAAAGGATTAGCGCAAGACACAGGTCGGTTCTTTCTATTCCTCTCTATCTATAGTTCATAAAGGAAATGCAAAAGTAGTTTTCTCTGTTTGTTTCTAAGGTAGCTGTCACACCTTAGTGGGATAGAGCAGTTCTAAATAGACACTTTTCCCGGTAACACTCCTCCACGAGCTTCAACGAGGATACTATTTCGCTCAAAATCAGGCACATATCTCTGAAGTATCTTAACCGATCCCATTTTATACAAATGGCCTGCAATTACTAAGAAATCTGCCATGCGCACCACCAATTCTTTCTTCTACTGACTGATATATTCTTATGGAGCCGTCCCTATAGTCAAGAAGTGGATACTATCTGCGAAGTGATTATCCGCTACACGCACCGTGAAGAGTTGTGCATCAGGCAACCCTTCCTCCAAATTAGTAGGCTGCTCTCCTATTTCAATGCGCGACATATGGTCAGGCCCTGCATGTAACCTTCCTAGCTTCACAATCACCTTGAAATCATATTCTTGAAACAACAATAGCCACCTGCATATCTTCCCCCTCAACATAGGCTTATCAACTAGATACTTCAATGCAGAATGGTTCGTGTACATCTTGAAATGTCTGCCTAGCAGGTAATGTCTAAATTTTTGGAGCGCGTACACCATAGCCAACCCTTCGCACTCTGTCGTCAAATAATTCTTTTCAACTTTCGACAACTTTCAGCTTGCAAACACTATAGGATGATCAATCTCCCCTTCACCAGCCTGTGTTAGCACTGCTCCTAACGCAATACATGAGGCATCAACATGCACATTGAATTCCTTCTTCCAATCCGAGAATACCAGGATCGGCGCTGTGACCATTTTTTCATTCAATACATCCAGGCTGCACTGACATTCTTCATCCCAACATAAAGTAGCGTCCTTCTTCAACAACTTTTCCATAGGCGTGGTAATCTGAGCATAACATTCGATGAACTTTCGGTAGTATCCATTATGGCCCAGCATTGCACACTATTGTTTGACACTTCTTGGCGCCTCCAAATTGACTATGACTATGATCTTAGCATGGTCCACCATTAATCCTTGCTTGCTCACCACATGACCCAGAAAAATTCCAAAAGGGACACAGAATAAGAATTTCTTTAGGTTCAACGCGATTTGATATCTTCGACATGTATCCAACATCAAGTGCAAACTGGCTACATGGCGATTTACTAGCCCAAATACTGTCCAATCATCAAAATATACCTCCAATAACTTGTGAATAAATTCTTTGAACACCGTGATGACTACGCGCGTGAATATCGCCAGTGCATTCTTAACTCCAAAAGGCATCACTATATACTGGAAACATCCCCATTCTATCGGGAAGGTGGTATTACTCCTGTCTTCTGGCACGATCTTAATCTAATGGTATCTAGAGAACCCATCAGTGAATGAGTAGGCCTCCCTGCCTATATTATCCAGTACTTCATCTATAGATGGTGTCAGAAAAGGGTCATGAACATAGGCATTGTTAAGCTTTCGTAGATCTACACAAATCCTTATCTCTCCCTTATGCTTCTTCTCTTAGACTACCATTGGGCTTACCCAAATCAGATTCCTCCCCTGGTTCAATAATACATGCCTCAAGCATCTTGTCTAATTCCAAGTGAACCTTTTCTTTGTACTTTGGGTTAAGGCGATATGGCCTCTGCTTAATCGGCTTCACATCTGGCTTCAAAGTTATATTCATCACTCCCAAATCACCTATGATGCCCTTTAAGCTCAAAAATTTTGTAGGAAAAAGATCTTGGTACTTTTGGAGTAACTCAACAACTTTATCCACTGTGGCATCATCCCAATAATCTCCTATCTTCTAGAATTTAGGCTCTGCTTCAGTACCAATGTTGACATACCTAGTTTTTAATGGTGCGGTAATATCTGGATTCTCTATCTGTGGTCCCTCAACCTCGCGGTGGTGTTCGACACCTAATCCTCAATGGGTTAGTGTGGAAGCTGAATGGACAAAAGGAGTCCAAGAGACCTTGGGATGTGAAACCCAACGGTCACCACATGTACTATAAATGTAAATCATTTGTTAATAAAAATTGTATTGTCATGTTTTATCATTCATATTTCTCTTGCTGCCCATGTGTATTTAACATGGTATCAGAGCAGGCGATTGCTGGTCCTACTCCAATTTGAGCCACTTGTTTTGTGGTCTCTATATATATCTCAGTTCTGCCCATTACCTGAAACGCTCCATTAATTCATTGTCTGCCAGAAATCTTCTACCTCTTTTACCTGACCTCTGGTACTGTATACGCTACACATGACTCTAGCTATTTTAAGACTCTCTTCTACATTACCTGACCTCTGGTACTGTATACGCTGCACATGACTCTAGCTATTTTAAGACTCTCTTCTACATTACCTGACCTCTGACTGCCATTACCTGCGCTCTCTGTCCATAAACACTCCATTTAAAAGCGTTGCTCCATACAAAGCCTGCTCCGTACAAACGCTGCCATTACCCGCCTGTCTGCCATATTCTTTTTATACATACCTGCACCTGACATTGAAAACGCTCCTCTACCTGACACTGTCATAAACGTTTCAGAAGCGCTATACATTCACCTGAATGAATCGCTTCTCCAAGTTGAAACGTCCCTCTGCCTGTTCTTCGTGCGATGAGTGTGGAATCCTCACCACTAAACATTCAAATCTTGTCTGGTAATTGCTGGAGTATGCATTAGAAATCATTTTGGTATTTGAACGCTGTTATACGCATATTATTGTGGTTATAATACCTGAACACTGTTATACGCATGTTATTGTGGTTATAATACCTGATATGCGTGGTTATAACATCTGATATGCGTGGTTATTGTGGTAATAATACCTGAGATGCGTGTAGATGTGCTGACCTTTTCATGCGTGGTGATGACATGGTATGCTATTGATGCATGGAGAATCCAGAGATCGATGAAAGTAGAAAGTAAGGTGGAAAAAGAGAGGGCATTGAGGATTTTGGTATAGGAAGCCGCTTCCCTTGAATGGTACTTTTGAATGGTGTGTTCATCTCATTGTGAATCCTTCTATGGGAGTTTCATTCAAAGGGTCGTAATAAAGTCGTCGTGGTATATACTATATTTGGTGTGTAACATTGGATTGTATTTGCGTAAATTACTGGTTGTTTCATTTTAATGAGCTTGTGCGATGTACGGAGAGGCCAGAATGGTGCGAACATAATGTTTGTAACGTATGATTGGAGTATTGGCATGACTGGCTTATTGAACGTCGTATATATGGTATGGTTCTGCATTGACAATGTGTACACAGTGCTTGAATTTGCGATATATATATTGGTGTTGATGCTCTTCATATATGTGATTCACTTGTTTTGAAGGCCAATATATGTTGGGTTATATGGTATGGAGCTCATGTATGGTAAATGGTTCTTACATGTGCGTGAGTTATTTTTCAAGACCGTTGAAATCGTTGGTTGAGGTATTGTTGAGTGAATGCTAGCTTTTATTGAATGTGTCGATAAATACTGAATGTTGGAACCTACGATCACCATGTGAAATGCATTAAAGTTGGTGCCATTCATTATAAGCCATTTCAAGTCAAACGTCTCTCCTACACAATTCAGTTAAGTGTTGACTCCACAGCTTTGCAGAACGCTCTCGTAGCTTTTGGAAACACCCTACTCCACAGCTTGGAGTTATTGTCGTTGCATTAGATACATTGAAGGATGTATTGAATGCTTGAGTCTTTCGTTTCGTTGTCTTGCACGAGAATATGTTGTGTTATTTGGTCCATTCATGTGGCCTGTTATTTGATACATAAATCTATGCTTCATCAATGAGCATCAGTGATCCCTAGGTGGTAGTCGCTTAAGTGATGGAAATGATGGCGACCCTCTGGCAGATTCTGTGAAATCACCAATAAAGAATTACAAATCAGAGAATTCCATACTGACAGCTTTTCTTGGCTGACGTTTGAAAATAGATCCGTTAAAAACCTTCACATGGAATACTTGTGCTTTCGATGGACCTGTGAGAACGAATACTGACGGCAAATGATTTAGAAGAATTTACTACGACAACTAAAGCATGTATATGCTAGGAAATAACATGCATTGAAATTTTAGAATGAATAACTCTTGCAGCACCAATAAGATCTTGGTCTGCTTTGGGCGCTGAAATGAATCGAAAGTTCGTGACCTGTGTTGCGATACATATGGTTCATTTGAAGTGGTGGAACGGTTTGCATTATATACACAGTGTTTAAAGCATTGAACAGAAACTTCAATGAGTGTGGAAGTCAAGTCTGCTTTCTCAAGCGCTTTGCGTATTTTTTCAGATATATATTTCTTCCATTAGGAAGACCGAGTCACACAGAGCATCAGTGTGTGGGAGCTGCTACAATAATGAAGAGGTTGGGTTTCTTGCTAGTGTTTACACCAACGAAAAAGGGTTGAACATAGCAAACATAAAATTGTTTATTCTTTGCTCCATCTAACTGTCAAAGGTTGAGATCTTTGTGGAGAAATTACACCAGGTTTCCCTCATCAAATGTTAAAGCTCTGCTATATTTTGTAATTTCTGAGTTATATTAAATGAAGGAACAAGTATGTTATGGATAAAAACAGTTCTTCATCTAATTTTCCAGATCTGATGTTTGAATTACATATCACAGGGTTTATGATCAGACAATAAAGGATGTATTATTTGTCACATTACTTGAGGATTGAGTTGTGTTTTCAAATTTAATTGTGCTCTGAAATCTCAAGGTGTCAAGGGCGAGTATGTGTTCCAAATATATTGCCTATGCCAAATTTATTAAAGAATCAAATTGGAGGCTGAAATACTCATCTAATAGTTGCAATTATTTATCATTTTATAGACCAATTTGTAGCTGAAGATAACATCACTTCTTTGATTATATTGGTCTGAAATGGATAGAATATATGATGTATTGAAACTACTGAATAATTTAATGCTTTCCACTGTTGATGAGATGGTTAAGATCAACAAAACATCTCTTTCCAATATTAAAATTTGTCTCCAAAATGCACATGAGAATATTGAGTTTTTGCAGCTTGAGACAAAGCTACAACAGGAAGAATTACAGCGGTGGAGTCATCATTCTGAACCTGTTTCTGTTTAGAAGATTGAAACAGACTCCCATAAACAGTGAGACAATAATGTTACAGTTGGTTCAGATTTAATACCCAATAAAGCAGCAGTTGTACATGCAGATGCAGAAACTCAGTCTGCACTTCCCAAGCCCATCATCAGACCTTGGGAAGAGCTTTTCCACAACAAGCATAGAACTGGTCTTGGATATGACAAGGACTTGTCCTTTCATATTCCAGACTACTCAAAGCCCATTTAGTTTCAGAGTGCTGGATTCATTCATGACAGTTCACCTGCTCCACATGACAGTTCAGCTTCAGTGGTTCCAGACTCTGCCCCTCTTCAACAACAAGAACAGATTGTGAAATGCCAACACTATGACCGAGTTGGCCATTTGAAATATCACTGTTTTGATCTTCATCCATGTAAGCATTGTCATAAAACCAGTCATTCTTCACACAGATGCTTCAGAAATAAACATCCTGCAAGAAAAAAGATTCATCTTGGATGGATTGCTTCTTGGCAATGGACATCAGTAGCCAAGAAGATATTCCAAACACATGTCAGAACTTGTTCGAGAGTATTGAATAGTCTTGCAGTTGAGTTTTCTCCATCATCTCACCTTGTATCTGACAGGGGGGGAAATGATGGTCATCTACAAGCTTCAAAGCCACATCAAGCGAGCCTGAGACACAACCTGCCACACCAGTTTCAGAGTTGTAGCCAGAGACAAAGATGCCCGTGAACATGCCTTCAGTTGGTAATCTGGGACACTTCCTCTAGAAAAAGACTTCAGCTTCTTGCCAGTTTCGAAAGAATTCTAGGAACAAAATTGATAACACTTCCTCTAACAGAAGACTCTAGCTTCTTGCCAGATTTGGAAGAGTTCCAGGAATTGCATTAAGCATTCCAGAGTTGTTGGTCATCCTTAAACCATCACAGGTTGAGACTTCCCTTTTCAGGTTGAAGTTCTCCCTTTTATGTGGGGTGACACCTCCCTTTATTGGTTGAAGGTTTCCCTCTTCAAAACAATAGGAGCACTTCCTCTAGCAGAAGATTTCAGCTTCTTGCCAGTTTTGGAAGAGTTTCGGGAACTGCACTAAGCGTTTATGTGTTGGTGGTCATCCTTAAACCACCACCCTTTATACCAACATTTCAGAGAGCACATTCAGCCTAGTGTTGCCATGCATTTTTGCACATTTTGTATTACATCTCTCTTCTTGGACTCATACATAACCCTTCGGATTAAGGGGGGGAATGTTGGACACCTAATCCTCAATGGGTTAGTGTGGAAGCCAAATGGACAAAAGGAGTCCAAGAGACCTTGGGATGTGAAACCCAACGGTCGCCACATGTACTATAAATGTAAATCATTTGTTAATAAAAATTGTATTGTCATGTTTTATCATTCATATTTCTCTTGCTGCCCATGTGTGTTTAACAGGTGGCCTTCTTCTTTTGGGATGTTAATATTCCTTGGATTCTCATCCTCTCCTTAAGCAGTCACATTATAGCGCTCCAGTGCATGGCACAACTGGGTGCTCCAATCTGGTTGAATCAATTCTAAAGGATCCTATGGTATTCTGAAGATTGTTGCCTTAGATTATGGCCTAGAAAGTGCCTTGGTCAACCATTGAGGAGAAAAACCTTGACACAAGATAAGATTTAAGCAAGTTAAAAACTGGCAAGTTGTGTTGTAGCTCCAGAGAAGAGTGTCACGGGTTGGAAATGAATTCCTTACCCAAAATGAGAGTAGCCCTACAAGAGAATATAAAATCACATGTTAGGGAAGGACTTGTGTTATAATCCTATGGTGTTACAAAAAAAAGTTAAGATTATACATAATATCCACGAGCATGGTAATGGGTCATAGTTACCAGCAGAAAGGCATAGATCCTTTCTTCTGTATTTCTCAACCGATAAAAACTCTAGTGTACACACACCAGAACATGGGTTATAAACAGTCTAAAGGGAGATTTATAAACTGAGAAGAGATATTGCAGGATTTTTCTAGATACAAATTCATTAGTCGAACCTGCAAGGAAAATGGGGCATGAGGAAGAAACAAAATTAAAACCAACTATGAAAGTGGCGGCTCTAGAAAACTCCTATAATTGCTCCATCTAGAAAATCTTCTTAAATTCCAAGAATCGAAATAATTAGACAATAATGAAATTTCCAGAAGAAAGAACAGAGAAACAATTTATGTCAACCTATTTTGGGGAAAGGTTCTCACCATTAAAAAAAACATGAATCGTTGGAGCTTGTTATGTCAACAAATGAAGCCATATGAACATTGTTAGACAAGGGTATAAAAAAAACTCGAGAGGCATGACAAGAAGCTACCTCAAAAACCTTAGGTGCAGAGCTTTCCCCATCGAGAGGAATCACAAATTCGAGGGATGGTCGGCAATCCCTAGGGTGGTTACCACCATTACCCAACTGAAAGGTTTACCACTGTTGGATTTCTTTAGTGATAGATGCTCAGTGGAGATGAGACAAGTGCGAATGATATTTTCCATATTATTTTATAGCTGGAGCATCGAGAAACTTCCATTTGGAATGATAGGAACTTATGTAGTCGTTAAACATTAAGTATGGTGACAAGTCAAAGCAATTCGAGAATTCATAAAAAAATTGAATTGAGCCTAAGGTTGTCAATAGTTCCACACACATTGTCGAAAGACTTGGCAACAAATATAAAACATAGTAAACATATAATGATACACAAGTATCACAGGACACATTATATATGTGATATATATATATATATATATATATATATATATATATATATATATATAGATATAGATAGATATATAGATATATATATATATGTCGTGTGCATTAAATATGTCGTGCATATTAATAGATGAGAACTGTGTAATAGTTAATTGGTATGCCATCACAAATCTTTTGAAGCCCAACTATTATGTAAATAATTTAAGGCTAGAAGAATAAAGTTAAAAATAAAATCATTCAAGATATGTGATTACAGGAATTAACACTCCATAAAGCACTAATTTGTAATAGAGAAATAACAATAATCTTCAAGAGGGATGAGAATACTATTTTTGCAATAATATAACATGATTAGTAAAAATAAAATTATATATATATATATATATATAGATATATATATATATATATATATATATATATATATATATATATATATGCCTCATTTCTTATTAGTAGTAGTAATGTTGCATTTTAATTATTAAAATAAAAAAAAAGAAAAATCTCTTACATTTAAGAATTACTAAGAATTTCTTAGAGTCAATGGGAGATGTGACATGTAATCCCTCTGAGTATCAAGCCACAGGGATCCAGTACCAAGATTTCCTTCACTCGCTTGACATTTGAATTTGCTTTAGCTCTATTTCTAACCCGTAATGCTCTCTTAGGAGCCAAGCAATATTGTGTCTAGAAATATTTGGAGCATTGTCCCCCTTCTATCCCTAAAAATGCCCACCAGATAGCCCAAACCTGATAGTCAGATGCGACGAGGTTTTTCCTTATTGAAATGCACCAGAGGCGGACTTGCCATCCTCCTTGCTTCCTACAAATGAACCTCCTCATAATTAACAAGAGCTCAGAGTTTGCATGCTCTTGCATGAAAGTGGGTGGCCACATCAACCCCTCCATTTATTGTCATCACATCCCTAGGGTGGTAGGCACAATCCCCCACACCACCATCTGTGTCAAACTACACCCCCATTGGGGAGACATGTTCTCTAAACTCCACTGTCTCATGATAATTAGATTTTTCATCTTCCAAAATGTTGTACAGGTTCTGATGCCAGTCTAAGTGTGAGTCTAGAGGCCAACCTATTGCCAAATATATTCCTCTTTGAAGACAACCTAGATTAGCCAAAAATTATACAACAAGATAACATCATTGATGGATAACAATAGTTGTCAAATCCAAGAAATCATATTAATCAATCGCCAACTCTTGGATAGTTTTTTGACAAGGGCTCAATGAATTAATTTTTGGGTTGTTCTAATAACTAATTGAGAATCCCTGTCTATCAAAAGCTTAGAATAACCCATCGTTATTTCCAGCTTGAGACCCCTTTCAAGAGCTAGAAATTCATCTTCATTATTACTTTCTATACCACAGTCTACTGCATAGATCCATAGCACATTATGCCTCAAATCCCTTATAATACCTCCATACCCAACTAAACTTAGATTACCTTTCGAGGCTCCATCAAAGTTGAGTTTGATGAAACCTTCCAAGGTGAAGGAGAATAATATGTACACGAGGAAACCTGAATATGGGTAGGATTCCATGAAGCATGAGATATCATGGATGGGGAGAGATCATATATATACAATTTTGTTGTTATATTAATATATTTTATTAATACAAGTAGTTGCTACATATTAATATATTTTATTAATATTTTCAAACAATAATGTTATTTTCTAACTTACATGTATTTAATATCTAATTTTTTTAATATTTTTTTTAGAAAATAAATATTGAATTTATATGTTTACATACATATGTTCAAATCCATAGAGAATACTTCCATACATTTTAATAATAAAATCATATAATATCTCAAATAATTATACATTTAGTATTTCCAATATCGAATATTTACTACATATCAACATTTTTAGATATTATTATTATTATTATATCCAAAACTTTTTTTTTCCACTTATTACTTATTGAAATATATTCTTCTTTAAATTTTACTCATTTATATTGGTCATTTAAATAGATTTTTATTTAAAATATTTTTTTAGCAATATGATAATAAAATTTTATTTAAATATCCTTTATTTTTATTATTCAATTATGAATAGAGATACCAACTAATCTATAAGTATAATTTTTATATTGTTTTTCTAAATTGTTGAACTATATATAGTAACAAAAGGACTCCAAAACAATTAACCCTAAAAACTATAACCATTATTATATAAATGAATTGGCATTTTACTTTTAAAGATAAACTATTAATACAATTGATTAATTACACCACAGTAACACTTCACCTAAATATGGGTCTCATTTATCAATTTTAAAAATATCTCGCAACTAAAAACTCAAATATGATCTTTAAACAACAAACGCATATAAAATAACGATAAAAATGATGAGTATAATTGAAATGTGGAATGAATTAGATTTTTTTATTTAAAAACAATTGAAATGCGGAAGGAATTTGATTTTTTTATTTTATTAAGAAATTAGTCCTGTTTTAGTTTAGAGATCGGAAAATTTGGATAGGAATAATAGTGGAAAAAAATTAAAAAATCTTATCTATTTTTGTGGATATAGATGGAACTAGTTTTTTTATTAAGTTTAGAAAATAGAGTAGATTTGTAGAAGGAAAAATCTAAAGAAAGCTAAGACTTTTTGGAGAAAAAAACACGAAGCTTGGATTTTTTTTTGGAAAATTCCAACTCATCCAAATTTTAGTAATTTTAGCAATGATAGAAGAGGAATTAGATATATGATTACGTATGAATGCATGTACTTGGTTTTTGCATTTAGAAGAAAAATGTAATCAAAAAGTGAGAATGATTTAATGTTGCTTGCACACTCCAGCCATTAATCTTGTTGCAGGTCAAGCAAGATCTGGCATCAATTTTGGTATCAGAGCCACGACACAGAGAAAAATAGGTGTGAAATGGTATTTCACGTTTAATGGGGAAGACGAGGTTGAAGGGGAAAACCAATAGCAGATGTTGGAGATAGGGAGGACATAAGATATGTCCAAGAAGGCTAGAAGCCTTAGAGATGAACAAGCAAAGAGATCCAAAAACTAGAGCCATTAGTGAATATGAGGAAGAGTCTCCAACAAAAGATGAAGAACATGTCAAAAAGCCTGCGAAAATTAAATTAATGAGGTCAATGATTGGGGCTATTTTGAGGCCTAAAACAGAGATACCTACTTACAACGGTATCTTGGAACCGAAAGAATTAATAAATTGGATCAATGCTTTAAATACGCATTTTGAGTACAATGAGGTAGTTAAAGACAAACATATGAAGTTTGTTCTTACTAGATTGAAAGGACACACAACTGTTTGGTGGGATGGAGTCCAAGAAGAAAGGAGAAGAAAGAACAAAGCCAAGATCAAAATTTGGAGCATAATGGTGGTAAAGATGAATGGTAAATTTTTGGCCAAAAATTACCAGTTGTCTTTATTTAGGAAAATGAAAAACTTGGAACAAAGGTCATTTACAGTTGAGTATACTGAATAATTTTACAAGGTGAATATTAGAGTAGGATACGCCAAAGAAACACCTAAAACGTTGTCAGATATATCAATGGACTGTGGTTCAAGATTCAAGATGAGTTTAGCCTATTTTCACCTAGAACTATAGAAGATGATTACCAATTCGCCTTAAAAGTAAAGGAAAAATTGGCTAGAAAGAAAATTCAATGTGTTGCTATCGCTACACATTGGTTGAGTCAATGTTTTGCAACCACTATTTCCAGACTCTGTGTTGGCTAGCTTTCACTTGGTTCAGTTGCAGTACCTTCAAACGAAGGACCCAACTCTAGAACGGTCTGAAGAGTTGAGTCCTTAAATCTTGTGAATGTGTAAACAAAGGAGTTCCATGATTCCAAAAGAGTGAAACATTAGCTAAAAACTCGGTAATTGTTTGTTCACTAAGATCATTGGGTTGTGACTCAACAAGTTACTTAATCTATTGATCTGCAGCCATGGATAATGTGCTCAAGGTGATAAAAGTCACGGAAAAACCACTTGGTTTCTTAGGTCGTGTCTTCCAACTGGATGATCTAAGCATCCATTACATTTGCTTGATCTAGGAGCTACTTCTTGGCTTCCAGGCTGGAGGTCACCATTGCTTGCTAAAATACGTTTTGGACATTCTCATGCAAGGGATCAATAGTCTCATTATTCTTCGCGATAACGCCACTTCCATATGAGATATGGAGGAACATCTACTGAGATTATTGCATAACTTGGGGTAGATTAGCGCGGATGGAAGTGACATTCTGAAGCTTCCAGTGATTTGACTGCGGTAGGTTGTTGAATGATCTCACAAATGTTTTGCATATTATTGACATTGTACTAGAGCTCTACATATTTAGAAACAAGTTGCTTGCACGACGCTTCAATAAAAGTGCCACAACCGACAGGGGAACATGCGGCAAGTTCTGCGGGTTTCTCTACCGAAAATGGTGCAAGTGTAGAATGCATTGATTGCATCTGGGTATGAACATCATTTACGATGGCTTCCAATCCTGCTTTCTCAAAACACAATTGTGTTTGGACTGCGACAATGACATTTATCTAGTGTTGTTTGTCGTCGCAGGTGACCTGAAGGTCGATGCACCTAAACTCCATTTGAAATAACCGATGCTCCAATTGAGAAACTGAAGCATGAATGAACTGGTATAACCATGGTGAGGACCATGCATTGTAGGTGTCGACTGGAATAGTATCTGCTGGTGGGACCCTCGATTGCAATGGTTTGCCACTAGTGACCAAATGCTCTGACCGGTCTTATGGTGACGATTCCCTCTGCATCACACTCCTTTCATTCTGCACAATTATACAAAGGATAGGGAATAGAATGAAAGTAATAATATCATGCTACTGAGTAGCAAGAGAGATGACTTGATGACATTGCTTAGGGTCTTTCATGAATTTCGCCACTTGCTCATCGGAAATGGGTGAAGTGGATGAAGATGGATGAGGTGATGAATCAATAGGAGGTAGATTGGTTGATGGTAGGGGAATAATAGTGGTAGGTATACTAATATAAGTAATGAACATAGAGTCGATCTCGATGTTTCTTGACTCATCAATGACAGTGGGTGAATCAGGATGGTCGGATAAAGTTGCTTCTGAGGAATGAGGTGTCTCATCGGAAGCAGTGCGTGGAGATGGAGGTTGTTCTTCATGAATGGGAATAGCAGGGTTAGTGGAAATGTGTTCAACATCAAGGTCAATGATGGCAGAAATAGGGTTAGCACTGCGGGTTTTTCGAGATGAAATGGAAGTAAAGGCAGTGGCGGGTGGAATGGTGATTGTGATGGTGGGTGGTGTAGTGGACATTAGGGTAATTTGATGCACCTAAAGGGTTTCGTGCACATAAGAACCCACCGTGGACCATGTAGCAAAGGTTTATTTCACACATTCCTTAGCCTTCTTCAACAGGGGTTGAAGACCTTTGGCACGTCCTAGAAATGCTTGCGCGAAGATGAAGGGGCATCTTTTGTAGGTTTCATTGCATCAAAATCGTAGAAAATTTTTCCATCTTGCTGCCATGCTATGACCCCTGGCCAAATGTCGACTTCAGAATGAAAATTGTTCTCGTTGATGTAGAATGGCAGTGGGCACATAGAAAAAGTGTCTGAAGAAACATGCATCGTCCAAGGATAACAGGAATTATGTGAAATACCAAACCAAACATGAGGAGAGTAATGTTCAAGCAAAGGGAGCAGCACCTGCGAAATAGAATTTGTCACGACGACCATCTTGTTGAACTAGTGGCCAAATGCGAGGTCATTAAACTCTTTGTTTACAGTATCTTCAGTGCTACGCCAAGGTGCATACATATAAGCAAGAGGTTCATCTTTTGCAATTTTGGCGAGGTCATGGCCCTGTGGAGCACACCATTTAGACATAACTAGGGAGAGAAGCAAAAACCCAAAAATTAAGTATGTAGGTCGAGCATAAGTATCATTTGGAGCTTCAAATAATTCATGAAGGAGATAGTTGCACCAATTCCGTTGATCCCCTCAGACACAAGCTTTTGCAACTGAGATAGAATCCAACGAACATTCACCTCTGGTATAGTTGCGCGTGAGTTTGGTGGAAATAATTGTACTAGCAACATAAACCGACATGTTATTGATCATATCTGCAAGGACAACTCCTCGCCCTTTCCTAGTGGTTCCATATCTCTTATACAAGTTGTCTTCATCTTCCTTCTTGCCTCGTTTAGTGTTTTTCTGAAAAGTAGAACTAACATCGACTCCATAAGCGGACAATCCTGTAATTTTATGAATATCAATTGAATGAATGGGGTATTATCGGTCCAACCAAAGAGAACCCCCATGAAGCCGACTGATTAGGATCTTGGTACAACGCATTACCTCACTTGTGGTGCCAAAGACAGGTAAATCGTGTAAAAGAAAGAGAGTAGAGAGCTTTAAGGGAAATAAGACCGATTTGACTTTCATGGTGGATCGAGCATTAGGACAAGTATTGGGCTCCATAAAAACATCAGTCTAAAGTGCAGGGAACAAGGTGGGAACAAAGAGGTCATTATCTACAAGGTAGGTTTTATCATACTTTCCTAAGAGATCAGCCTCGCAGTGAATACGACGATAGGGTATAGACTGACAACAACTTTCGTTTGGCATACCATGGTTACAGGATGACGGGTGTACACAAATCGAGCAAGAGGACGAGGAGGAAAGGAGGGTTCGGGGATAGGCAATACCAGAGCTAGAGCAGAAACTGAGAATACGTGAAGGGAAAAGGTGAAAATTAAGATGAAGAAAACAAAGATATAGAACAATTGCTGCGGGGGGGAGGACCTAGCCGTTAAGCATGGGAAATGTGAATTAATTTGAATTAATGACAGGTGATCTGGACACATACTGAGGAATGTTGTGACATAATGAAAAATCTAATGATAGAATAAAATATTCTTGGAATTGGGAGACAGATTTAGTAACTAAATCGGACATGATTGGAAATATTGATAGACAAGACAAGCATTAATGACTCTGACAAGACAAGATACGACAAAATCTCCCCAACCACAATGGGTTGTGGTTGGTCACAATTGAAAGACAACAAATTTGTAGAAAAGACTGAAAATACAAACTACTAACTTGTCGAAAGACTTATTGAGACGACTACCCTAACTACTACTTACTTCTCTCACAAGGAGAGGACATTTCATTTTGAACTTGAAACAAAAAATAGGGTTTCAGGCGAGTGCCATTCAACCATCCAAGAAAATGTGCACCATCTGATTGAGCAAGTCAGGCAGCACCTAAATCTTTGATTTCCGCAACATAAAACGGACCAAGCCAATGCTTTTGGAGCTTACCATGATGCTTGTGATACTTGCTGTCATAAATTAGTACTTGGTCACCCATGGAAAAGGACTTCTTCTTGATGTGGTGATCATGCCAAGCCTTCTGGCGCTCCTTCTCAAATATTTGATGAAAATATGCAAGAAATTAGGGCTCATCTATTTTCAATAATTCATTTACTCGTTCAAGAATAGATTCATCCTCCGACATCCGAGTTGCATGAGAAATGAAGAGATTAGCAACAGGAAACTCAGTAGGAACAACAAATTCTTTTCCATAGGACAATTCAAAAGAACTATACTTATGCAACCACTATGTAGCAGGAACTCATTCATCCTAATCATCTTGATTTGCAGATCAAACCTCAGTAAGTACCTTCTCCAAAATTTTGTTGAAATCCTCAATAGTCCCATTGGCTTGAGGATGATAAGGAGTGTTGTTATGGTGTTGTATGATGAAATTCTGCATTAGAGTGCATGGATTGTTTCATTAATGAAATGAGAGCCATGATCACTTGTAAGGCTTCACACGCACCTAAATCTGGTAATAATATTTTCAATGATAAATTGAGCAATTGTATATGCAATGTAGTCCCTAACAGGAGTAGCTTCCACTCAACAAGTCAAATAGTTTGTTGCGTGATGATATACTGAGCATGGGAATGACGAGCGAGAGGGTGAATGGGCCCCATGAAATCAATGGCCCATTTCTCAAAATCATCCAGGGCTTGTATCAGATTCAGAGGCATTTTGTCTCGACGCGATGGATGACCAACCAGTTGATAGAAATCACAATTCTTGGCATATTATTTTGTATCCTTAAACATAGTCGACCACCACAAGCCATCTTGCAAAAATTTTTGAGATGCCACTTTCCCTCCAACATGGCCTCTTGCAACCCCAACATGACTTTCCCACAAAACACCTTCGCATTCATGATGAAGGGTACAACAACGTAAAACTTGATCGGGCCCCATTTTATATAACTGTCCTCCAATGAGCTGATAGTCTGCCACTCTAACAACTAAATGATTTTTTTGCATCATAGTGTAATCGAAAGGGCACTAACCTGTAGCAAGATAGGTAATAATCTCTTCTAAATATTCAGGGACAACTTTGATGTGGAACAAATGAGAATCTGGCAAATCATCATCAATGGATCACCCTGATTCTCCTTACTCTAGCATGGATTAATGATTTGGCCCCACATTGGATTTTCCTAGCTTGACAATTACTTCAAAACTAGACTTTTGGAATAACAGCAACAACCGACAAATTATTCCTTCAAGCACAGGCTTATTAATCAAATACTCTAGCACTGAGTGGTATGTGAAAATATTGAATGGACCTCCCAACATGTAATGTCAAAATTCCTGGATAGAATACACCATCGCCAAAGCTTCTCATTTTGTGGTAGTATAGTCCTTCCCCGCATTGGAAATTTTCATTCTTGCAAAATAGATAGGGTAATCTAGATTCCCAACATGTAATGTCAAAATTCCTGGAGAGAATACACCATCGCCAAAGCTTCTCATTTTGTGGTAGTATATTCCTTCCCCGCATTGGAAATTTTCATGCTTGCAAAATAGATAGGGTGATCGAGATTCCCCTCACCGGGTTGCATTAGTATAGCTCCCGATGCAATTCTGGAGGCATCAACATGGACATGGAATTGCTTGTTCCAATTAGGATAAACCAAAATGGGTGCGCTTGCAAGCTTCTCCTTCAAGGTATCAAATGTTGTATCACATTCACAAACCTACACAAAACATTTGTATTTCTTAAGGAGATTCTCAAGTGGTGCTGTAATTGAAGCATAATTTCTTATGAACATGTGATAATAACCAATATGTCCCAAAGTAGAACGCAGTTTTCAAAGAAAAATAGGGGGCGACATATTCAATATTACCGCAACTTTGGCGGCGTCCACACATACACCCTCCTTGCAGACAATATGTCCCAACAATGTTCCAAATGGCACAACAAATATACACTTCTTCAAGTTGAGAGAAATCTGAAGTTGTCTACATCTAACAAACATAATCCACAAAAAACTAGGATGGTTCTCGAGTAAGCTATAAATAGTCCAATCATCCATATAAACTTCAAGAAATTTATGAATATACTCACGGAAAGCAACAATAACAATATGGGAGAAAACAACTGGAGCATTCTTCAACCCAAAAGGCATAACATTATATGCATACAACCCCCATTCAGTGGTGAATGTGTTCTTATCTTTATCTTCTTTCGCAATGCGTACTTGATGATATCCCGAGAAGCCATCAGTAAAAGAGTAAGATTCATTTCCCCCAACATTGTCCAAGACTTCATCGTTGAAAGGAGTTGGAAATGGATCATGCACACATGCATTATTGAGGTTGCAGTAGTCAACACACACCCAGATTTCATATGAATCCTTCGTATCCTGGATAACAATAGGACTTATCCATTCAGCTTCATCAACTGGGAATATAAGGCCAGCTACTAACATTTTATCAATTTCCTCCTTTACCTTCTCCTTTACTCGCAGATTCAATCTATAGGACTGATGCTTAACTAGTTTCACATTTGGCCTCAGTGCGATTTTCATTTCACCCGGGTCTCCTTTAATCCCCTTTAATTCTGAAAATGAACAGGGAAATAAATCTTCATATTCTTTAAGCATGTCAAATATTTCTCGAGTGGTTTGATCATCCTAGTAATCCCTAATGGAAGTGAGCTTTGGTTTCTCCTTTGTCCCAATATTCATCTTCTTCAATTTGAGAGGTTGCAGATGCAAAGCATCGTGTACTGGATCCTCCTTTATCTTTCGTTCTCCTTCAGACTCTTGAAAAGACAAATGTCAGAGCCCCTCCAGATCATCATCTAGGTCTTTATTAACTTTTCTACAAACCACAACTTCATGGAACCTTGATTCATATTGGTGCACAAAGTCTCCATATCTACTGCATTCATTTAAAGTTCCTCCACAGGAAAACAAACTCCTCTCATAGCTCTGAGGGCTTGCAATATCTTTTCATTAGCATCAAAGAAGGAAAATTATGTACAAAACTAGGTAGACAACACCTCCCAATCTGTTGTTTTGTGTTTTAACTCCTCCTGCAAATACCAAGCTTGTGAAATATTTCCCAAAGAATGAATGAATATATGTGGCCACATATCAACTACTCAGCCATTATTCTTCCATACATAACAACAATGCACAATACATTGTTGCAAACAACAATGACCATCATAAGTAGGGATGTTACTTAAAATTTCCTGTGAAGGGAGAAAACGATAAAGGATAACAACCTTAACTATGCTCCAGTATTGAAGTTGGTACCAATGAGTTTCCCACCATCTTGTGGGAGTCGCTTGCAAATCAACATTCATAAAAGGAATATTTTGAATTTCTTTGATATAGGAACCAATTTCTTTAATAAAGTTGTCAACAGAATCAATACCATTGAAATTAGGATACTTGCATACCTCAGTACCAATCCAACGAACACATCTAATAGTGGTGCAATGTCGAGAATGAAGCTCATGAGCACCTTGTTGTCAGTGTTCCATCATAGCTTCAAAATCAACTTAAGTACTTTGAACACTTTTTCAATTGATAGATTCAGCTGTTGTAGGGTTGATATACTCTTCTCTCCTCCCAGCAGTCAGTTGATATAGTTGATCAAATAGATTAGGTGACTCAACATTGTCCATCGACTCAGTAAATCTTTGGCCCTGATATGGATCAAGAGTTTGCATAACCCGCATTCCATTTACTTCAAAAATCATAGTTTTCCACTTCAAATCAATGACTGCATAATCCTTGAAAGCCTAGTCAATGCCCAATAAAGCTAGATATGGTTTTTTATCCCCAATAATATCAATGACCTCAAAATCTGCATAAGTTTTAACACCAACAATGTCCAATTCGACATCCTCCAATCTACCCACAGGAAGAATACAATATTGGTTCACCATCCACAAGTGAATAGGGTAAAATGCTAACTTAGGCTTTCCAATAGCTTCCTAAGGTTTCCTTAGTAAACTATTGACATCTGAGCCCAAATCCAACATGGAATCCTTGATCTGTAAACCTACAATCTGAGCATCTACCCAAAACTCCCTTCTAACCCACTTCTTATTCCTCTATACCCTTCTAGAATGTTGCTCAGGTAGGTTTGCAGAAATCTCTTCCTTAGAGAACACATCATCCTTAACAATAGTCTTCAACATTTTCCCCAACTGACCAGTGAGATGCTCATCATTCATAATTTGTAAAAATAGCTTAAACCAATCTATTATAGGTTGGAAAGGTTATGTGAAATGATTCTCTTCATGTGCCTTTACTTTCTCCTGTGATTCACTAGAGATCCTTGTGAAGAAATTAACTGACGGAAAAGTTCAGCTACATCCCTATAATACTTATTTTTCTTATTTAGATGATAATATTTCTTTGGAGATGTCGGTATTATAAAAACCAGCTAATCAAGAGTTCCAATATCATATCCTTCCTTCTTTCCTCCTCTTATAACAACATTAATATTAGGTTGCGTTGAAGGACTAGGATCTAAGGGCTTTGCACATACTAAATTAGCTCCTTTAGCTTGGTTTCGCTCTTCCCACCAAACAATAAGTTCAGGGAAGTCTTCAGTTGCATGCATATTTACTCGGCAGTATGAACAGCATGGTCTCTACAAAATAGGACATTAACTCGCCACATGACCTTCCTGATCATAGTTATAGCACCTAATCGGGCCACTTCTGTATGTCCTTCCTCCCCTGGGAGCTCCTCCTCCTCCTCATCCTCGAGGAGTCACATTAACACGGAAAGAAAAATAGTCGAGGCGGTCCACTAAAGCATCCAAGGACTGACATTGATCCGTATGATGGTTTGGTGATCCACAAAGCTCACAAAAAAAGTTATTTCGAGCATTGGAATGCCTCTATAGAATAAGACACAACTGGGGTAAATGACCAAAACTTCGACCGATCTCATAATAATCGTTTACGCACATATCTTGAGGGATGTGAAAGGACTGGAATTGCGTATGACCCTGAAAAGGAAGAGAGGATGAAATTTATGCAACTCCAGGAAGCTGCGGTGGATGAGGTCCCATAAGGGCACTAGACAGTCCAACCCCCCTCAATATCGGTCATTCTGTAACATGATGTCCTTCAACCTGATAGTGAGTACACCAAACATGAGGTCTCGCTGACCACATAGGTGCAAAGCCTTTTAATCTATCTTCCAAAGTAGAAATTTGATTATGAAGACCCATAATAAAAGGATTTGTTAAGGAACCACTAGTTCTACAATCTTGTGGATAACCAACCATAGCTTCTATCTGAATTGCTTGTTCTAAGGCATCCTGGAGGGTATTGATATTCTATTGAGATAACAGAATACAGGTCATGGGAAACAGAGCCTTGATGAAGCAATCTCTCTGATGGTGCGGATCAGTGGGATAAGATAATTTTCTAATAGCATCTTTGAACCACTACATACATTGCTAATAATATTCTCCCTCTCATTGGTGAATATCCAACAATTCCGCTACTCCCTGTTGATTTGATTGCGGTAACTTAAATTCTTGAATAAATTCTTGTTTAACCATATATATACAAACATTCGGGTTATCATCAATCCACTTTATAAACCATCGCAATGCTCTATCCCGCAACATAGTCTAGAACTCACTAAGCTTGGTAGTGTTAGGGGTCTCACGAGCTCTCCACATAGCTTCACATAACTACCAATGCTGCTAAACATCTTCAGCCCCCCTTCCTACAAACTCTGGATATCTAGTAAGAGAATGGGCTATGACTCCAGCCATAGTTTATTGTTGGGAAGACACAAGTACAAATCCTTGGGAACCTGGTTACGAAAAACTAGTTGAACATGGTTGAACAATACTACTACAACTACCTTTACCTTATGCAATAGTTGAACTTTAATAAACTTACGTACCTTTGAAAAGAGGAAATCAGGACTTTGATATGGCACCAGGGGAATGTTAAGGATAGGAGGAGTCATGTTGTTGCCTTGTGGGATTTAAGGTTCTGATACCAGATCATCTTGGAAGAAAATTCTTCTCATTGCAAAATGAAAATCATCATCTGTTGGTGTGTGCTCATCTGGTAGCATAATCAGTTGGACAATTGGCTTAGGCATCTAAAATCCCTTTGAATCATCACATACTATATTAACCACTTCTAACTTATATGCTTCACCTTCAATAGCAACTCCTAATTTTCCAGAGGGATTGCCTTCTTTCTCGTTTATTTTCCATGACTTCGGAGTCTCCATTTCCATACTTCTCTTAGTCGAACTTCTTATAGTGTCACCTATGCATTGCAGTTCCATTCTTCTAACCCTAATCTCCCGAAACTTTCTTTCATGCCACTCTTAAGTTATTCTTGCCCTCCACAATGCTCTAAAATATCTTTCCTTCCACAACTCTTCTTGATTCATCATAATAGCTTCCTCATTCTCCCGTAGCTACATGACATTCCTCTCCTCTAATCCATTCCCCTAGTACTAAGATATTAATTTTCCAAATGATATTATGGAAACACCAATAAGTTGTCTTCAACAGTCTTCCCCTTATCCCAAACTTGAATATAGCTTCTGCACGAGAGAAAAACTAGTGCTTCTTGGTTGCAAATTCAATAATGTAGCCCTCAAGAGTCGCGTTAACCCAAAATTTGACGGCTCTCGTTAATTCTGTATCTAACCGATGAAGATCAGCTAGATCAACTGTAATCCAAATTCTGTACAACCTTGGTTGTACCACAACCCTCGATCTATGATGAAGTCAAGTCAACCAATTTTCTAGTTTCTTAGGAAATTCGGACCAAAATATTTCGTACTGATCACAAGCAGGCTCGCCATACATAATCTCTTCTTTGATCCACTCTATATCCTTCTATCTCAATTATTCTTGTTGCAAGACAAAGTAATCAACCCTTTCATGCCACCATTTTTGAATGTCCCAACAAATCTACCAAGGTCACGTGATCAAGGTCCCCTTAATAAACTCGAGGTCCCGATAACGGAAACATTTGTTGGCGGAAAATTTCGATTGAAGTTTGACCCAGGGTTCAACTAATGGTGCCAACAAAGGTTGTCGTGTGGTCTAGAACTTCACTGACATTTTCACTCCTTTGAAACAAATGAGCATGTCACCCGAGGTGAACCAGAACCTTAGAAAAATGTAAGGGATCTGGATTTAATTATCTAAGAGATTTCCGCAACCATTGACACATTCCTTCACAGATATTTAACTAAAACATTTAACATAAAATAGACATACACATAAAACCTTAAAAAGGGGCCACAAACTACACAGACAATTAAAAAAATTCCCATTTTCCTTATATTATCAAAGCATCAAAGCCTAGTTACAATAACATTTATTCTATAGCTTACAACACATTACAGACTTGTGCGCAACGAATACAACTTAGAACTAGTAACAGAACAAATGATTACAACTCGGATCTCAACCATTACATAACATTGAAAAATTTTGATATAGTTCCAATTATACAACACTATCTAAAAACTTCCTGCAACTGATTAAACTTTCCAAGGCCAACTAAACTTGTTTCTTGTTGCCTTTTGTCTTCTTTTATAGCCACGCTCACTTTATTTGGTCTTTTTGGTCTGTTTCTCACTTGATTCCTGGTTTTCCAATACCTAAGGCCATTACCTTGGTTATCTGTTGACTATATCAAAAATGACTCATGATTTCTTAGTGTGTGCCCTTATTCTCCATTGTGCAAGTTCCAAAACACATATTTTGCTTCCACTTTGATTTTCCAGTTCTCTGCTTCTGGCATATTTGTCTAAAATGTCCTTCACAACTTTTATTCCTTCAAAAATGAAGGACCCAACAAGTTCCAGATTGGTAATTACAAGGATGAGGTATTATGTGATATAATGTTAATTGATGTGTGCTATGCATTGTTGGGAAGACCATGGCAGTATGATAGGAAATCCATTCATGATGGCAGGTGGAACACCTACACTCTTGAGAAGAATGGCCAAAAACATTTTCTATTTCCTTTGGAGGATTAACAGCCCAAAGAGGAAGTTGGTCCTAGTGTGCTATTTATGGACAAAAAAAGGAACTGTTGCAAGAGCTCAAAAAGAAAGAAGAAATTCATTTTTCTTTGATTGGTAAGCCCAAGGGAATTCTTACCAACACAAGTTTAAATGATTTTTCTGAAGAGGTCAAGGTTATGTTGGATGGATTTTCCTGAAGAGGTAAAGGTTATGTTGGATGAGTTTGCAGATATAATTGTTGATGAGTTTCCAAGTAATTTGCCTCCTTTTCGAAGAATTAGTCATCATATAGATCTAATTCTAGGGGCAAGTCTTCTTAACAAAGGAGCATACCGCATGACACCACAAGAAAATGAAGAGAAAAAGAAACATATGCAAGAGTTGTTGGAAAAAAATTAATAAAGGAGAGCTTATGCCCATGTGTTGTTCCCATTGTCCTCATCCCAAAGAAATCAATATGGTGGATGGAGGATGTGTGGTGATTCAAGGGCCATCAATAAAATTACAATCAGGTATAGATTTCCACTTCCCCACATTGAAGATTTGATGATTGTTTTAGCGGAGCTAAGTACTTTTCTAAAATTGATCTCAAGAGTGGCTATCACCATATTAGAATTAGAGAGAGGGGATGAATGGAAAACAACTTTCAAAACAAATAATGGGTTGTGTGAGTGGTGTGTAATGCCTTTTGGCCTTACTAATGCACCTGGCACATTTATGAGATTGATGAAAAAATTCTTGAAGGAATTTACAGGAACATTTGTTATTGTTTATCTAGATGATACTTTAGTGTATAGCCAAAAAAAAGAAGAGCATATCAAGAATATAAAATTAGTTTTGATCACTCTGCAACAAGAGAAGTTGTTGATAAATTTAAAGAAATGTAGCTTCAGGAAGAATGAGTCTGTATACCTAGGATTTGTGATTTCAGAAGAAGGATTGAAGATAGATCCAGGTAAAGTAAAGACAATCATTAAGTGGCATATTCCAAGGAATGTGTTTAAGGTAAGAAGATTTCATGGCCTTGCAATTTTCTACCGAAATTTTATAAATAATTTCAGTAGTTTGTGTGCACCCATTGCTGACACAATCAAGGAGAATAAGAAATCATTTAAATGGAGTATAGCAGCTGATAGAAATTTTAAAATACTGAAGCAAACAATAATTGAATAGATTGTATTAGCCTTACCATATTATAATAAATGTTTTCAAGTTGAGACAAATGCAAGTGGAGCTGCTATTGGAGTTATTCTAAGTGAAGAAGGAAGAGAAATTGCATATTTCTGTGAAAATTTAAATGAAGTAAGGTAAAAGTATTACTCTAATGATAAAGCATTTTATGCTATAGTTCAAACTTTCAAAAAATGGAGGCATTATATTATGCCCAACGAATTTATTTTTTATATTGATAACCATGCTCTGCATTTTATCAGTTAGGACAAATTGAATCATAGGCATGCTAAATGGGTGGATTTCTTGTAAAATTTCACATTTGTCATCAAGCATATAAGTGGTAAATCAAATAAGTTTGTTGATGCATTACGTAGAATAAATTTGATTTTGCATGAGTTTCAAATCACCACTTTAGGGTTTGATGAAATGAAGGAGATGTATAAGGAAGGTGTTGATTTTAAAGATGCATATGTTGCTTGTAAAAATACAATTAGTGGTGATAGAACTCCATGGTTGAGATTTATGTTTGCGGGAAGGATTGTTATTTAAAGATAGCAGATTGTGCATACCCAAATTTCTATGAGAGAAAATCATATAAGGGAAAAGCATATCAGAGGATTAATAAGACATTTTGGGAAAGATAAAACTTTTGCTCAATTGAACGGTTTTTATTTTTGGCCATGAATGCAAGTTGATGTGAAAAGGTTTGTTGTAAAATGTAGGATCTTCCAGCATGCAACGGGAAGCATTAGGGTATTTTTGAGGTCTAAAATGGGCCTCCTAAGAAAAATGTACAACCAAAATAAACTTTATAAGGACCAATAGGATTCAAGATGATGATTTCAACGATGGTGGATGATTCACCATTTTTTGAGTAAAAAAGTACAAAGATTAAAAAATAATTAAATAATAAAACTACTTTTTCAACTCATATTTTCAACTTATCTCCCTATTTTTTTACTCAAATTTAGGGCGGGAGTACTTGTTGGATGAAAAATTTAATTCCTCATCCAAGGAGTACTCATGTTGCATACTTTCGATGGACCTTACTACACAAAAAATGAGAAATACATGAAAAAATGTGACTACAATCACATTTTTAATGTATTTCTCATTTCTCATGTAGTAGGGTCCATCGAAAGTATGCAACATGGGTACTCCTTGTATGAGGAATCAAATTCTACATCGAAGAAGTGTTTACACTCAAAATTTGAGTAAACCCATATGGAGATAAGTTGAAAATATGAGTTGAAAAAATAGTTTTGTCTTTTTTCCCTCTAAAATTTGTTGTTGTAATCTAATATTATTTTATTATTTCCACTATTATTTTATAATTTCCTTAAGAGGCCCATTTTAGACCTCAAAAATCCACTAATGAAGACAAAACATAGGTTTATATCATCCATTACTGATTCCTACTAGGCCATGGGATTCAGTGAGCATGATCTTTATATTGGAATTTCCAAGGGCTCAAAGAGGTAATGTCTCTATCTATGTTGTGGTTGATAGATTCTCTAAAATAGCACATTTTATACCTTGTAGAAAAACTATTAATGCCACCAATGTTGCCAATTTGTTCTTTAAAGAGGTCGTAAGGTTGCATGGATTGCCTAGAAGCATTGTATATGATAGAGACACAAGGTTTGTCGGTCATTTTTGGAGAACATTATGAAATAAGTTGGGTACTAACCTTAATTTCATCTCAGCCTATCACCCACAAACTGATGGGAAAACAAAAGTTGTGAATATGAGCTTGGGAAACATCCTAAGAAGCTTGGTATGTGAAACTCCCAAACAATGGGATCATGTCCTTGGTTAGGATAAATTTGCATACAATAATACACCCAACAGAAGTATAGGTATGAGTCCCTTCCATATATTGTATGGAATGCATCCAAGGGGAGTATATGAATTGAGGAATTTTGGAAAACAAGATATAAGAAGTGCAGAAGGTGACTCAATTTGAAGTGAGCATGGAAGAATTGCAAGAAAGAATTAAGAAACAGCTACAAAAAAGGAGCAACAAATACAAACAAAGGTTTGATTTGAAGAGAAGGCAACAAAACTTTCAGATTGGTGATTTAGTGATGGTACGTTTGAAGAAAGAAATATTTCCTAAAGCAAATTACAACAAACTAAAACTCAAGAAGATTAGACCTTGTAAAGTTTTAAGGAATTCTTTCTAAAATGCTTATGAAGTGGAGCTTCTAAGCAATGTTGGTATTTCCCAAAATTTTAATGTTTCTAATTTGTATTCCTTTCAAGGAACACGAAAAGTTCCATATGATGTGTCTTCCAGTGAAGTAGATCAGGTTGTTGAATGGAAGCAACAATTTCCAAAAGAAACTCCAAAGGAAATTGAACAACATTTAGATTGAAAAGTGTTGAAGAAAACTAGAGGAAAAGAGTACTTTCAGTGTTTGGTGAAGTGGATAAATAAACCATTGGAGGATTCTACTTGGATGACTATTGTAGAGATGTCTAGGAATTGCACAAATGTTCGAGAGATCGTGGACCATTTCTTTCCCTAGGAGTCTGATGCAAGAGCATCTTACTCTCGAAATTGGAAAAAAACAATTGAAATGTGGATTGAATTAGATTCCTTTATTTTATTAGTAAATTATTTTTGTTTAGTTTAAATATCAGAAAGTTTGGATAGAAAAGATGTTAGAAAAAAATAAGAAATCTTATTCTCTTTTGTGGATATAGATGGAAGTAGTTTTTTTATTAAGTTTAAAAGATAGACTAGATTTGTAGGAGGAAAAATCGAAAGAAAGCTAAGAATTTTTAGAGAAAAACAGGGAGCCTGGATTCCTTTTTAGAAAATTCCAACATATCTAAATTTTAGTAATTTTAGTAATGATAGAAGAGGAATTAGATATATGATTATATATGAATGCATGTACTTAGTTTTTGCAATTTAGAAGAAGAAAAATATATATGTGTTAGACATTTGTTGGAGATTCTGTGAATTGAAAATGTAATTAAAAAACAAGAATGATTTAATGTCAATTGCACACTCCAACCATTAATATGGCTGTAGGTCAGATAGTATCTGGCAGCATGAAGAGTCGTTACTGCTAAATTAGGCAGAATCGCTCGTCATATGAACAAGAGAGAAATATATTTTACATGTTTATCTGCGTTGGCATTTTCTCGGTCGATCTTTATCATAATATTTTTTCTCTGTGGATCACTGGAATGCATTCATAACAATGTCTCTCACACCATCTCCTGCCTTCACCTCCACCTCTACATCTGAACAAAGGAATTACAGGTATGATTTTTTTTTAAATCATCGCGAGACAGATGTTAAAAAGATTTTCACAAGCCATTTGTACCTTCGTATTCTTTCATAGGGAATGCACATATTTCTTGACCAGCTGAAATTGCAACGTGAAGAAAATATAGGCCCTCAAATAGAAGGGGCTATAGCAACCACTTCCGTCGACGTGGATATTTTTCACCTAGATACGCCAAATCAAGATGGCGTCTAGATGAGTTGGTCTTGATGCTGAAGTCGGGTGCCACTATTATTCTAGTATTTTACAAAGTTAAGGCCTCTGATTTACAATTGAAGGACAAGCTCAAAGACACCAATGGAGTGTATGCGTAAGGCCTAACAATTCTCCACCAGATGGGCAGGGATAGACTATATACTCAATCCTTGAGGTTTTTACGGTCGACAGGCAGGGTTAGAGTGTATTCTCAAGCCCTAAGATTTATCCAATGGATAGGAAGAGATAGAGTGTATGTGGAATACCTTCTAAATATTGAAAAGAAAGGGAGATACACCGAAGAAACTCTTTTTTCTTGGAGAAAATCATTGTATGAAGTTTCACATATAAGTGGTTTTGAGTTGGATGCCTGTAATGGGTTAGTACTATTCTCTCATTATTTGTATTAGCTTAACTGTATTGATAAGAGAAGCTTTAAATAGTTATGTTGTTCTAAGTTTTTTTTCCAGTAACCAATGATGAAGGCAAGCTTGTCAAAGCGGTAGCGCGACAAGTGCAAAAAAGGGTTAGAAAAGCAGCATTGCATATGGAAAAGCATCCAACTAGATTAAATGAAAATTTGTTAGACTTTGAAACAATGTTGTTATCGGAGAAAAAACACAACAAAGAGGGACGGAAACCTGTGGAAATTATGGGTCCTGGTGGGGTGGGGAAAACCACCCTAGCAAAATTATTCTTCAACATGAAGGGATCAGATTACGAGCAGTCTTGATTTTTGCCTCACATCAGAGACGTTGGAGCTAGGCACCTCTTACCATCCTGGTAGAGTAAGCTTTACAAATATTTGACTGGATCAAATTGGTCAATACATAGCATTAATGAAGGTATATCGATGTTCAAAAATCTCTCTAGCTCTTGGGCTTTAATAATATTGGATGACGTGAACGATGTGGAGCAATTGGATGCATTATTTTCACCCTTCAAAGACATCCTTCATTCTGGTAGTTTAATTTTTCTTACATATCATATTTACGACGTTCTTAGAATATTTGGAAGGTTAGAGGAGTCATCCATTTACATGATGACAGGCTTGAATCTTGAACATTCTGAACAATTTTTTTTACTTATACTCCCTCCACCATCCTTATCCTACTGCAGGGTATGAGGAATTGGTTGAAGAGTTTTTAAATGCGTGCCAAGGATTTCCCTTGTCTCTCATAGTGATTGGAGTGCTACTTTACATGGGAAGGCTTGACCTAAAGTATTGGGAAGCCCAAATGTCTAAAATATGGAATATAATTCCGACAGATATAAAAAACAAGCTTAGAATTAGCTACGACAGTCTCGAGGAACATGAGAAGGATATATTCTTAAATATCGCTTGTTTCTTCATAGGAATAAATAAGGATGCAATCATAAAATTATGGGATGGATCTGACTGGGGAGGACCGTTGGGCCTTAGGACTCTAGAAAGAAAGTGTCTTTTAACACTCGACAGTGAAAACTGTATAAGAATGCATGATCACCTCCAAGACCTAGGGAGAGATTTGGTGGAGAAAGAACCTCGCGGATGTCCACATCGTCTTTGGCGCTCAAATGGAAACCTTTTTCGTAATGTGCCTACTCAATCCACGATGAGTTTTTGAATCTCTAGACATTATTTTGTGTTCTCAAATTTATGCTTAGAGAATTATGTCTTTCAGATTGTAATTTCTTGAAATTTTCAAAGATTTCAATCTTGTTTCCAACAACTTTCCTGTAACAATTTAGGTGCAAGGAATTAGCATGGTTCAACAAAATCTGGTGAATCATTTCAAAGTACTGCGGAGTTTACCAATCGTATTGATATGAGCATGTTGTAGCTACTTAGAAGTCCAAATAATTTTTTTGAAAGCTGATTCAAGGTGATGAGACATACAAAATTTTTATGGCTTTGCTATGAGACATATGAATCCCCTCTAGCTTCGTGGACTTCCATATAGGATTCAAACTCCTCTCTATCTTTGTTGATTTAATTAAAGAAATTAAGAATCTTAGAACTAGTAGAATTGGGAGGTCATTCTTGGCAGAGTTCCTTCCCTCCACAACCGATTCTAGCCTTGGGAGATTTGTGGAACACTGAAAGCAACGTACAAGTAAAGTTGTCTTCCAATTTAATAAAAATATTTGGTCCCACGAGGTAGTGGTATAATTTCTAAATAATCATATTAAAATTTTCATCGTGTAATGTATACACCACTCCAGTTGAGGGAGTGGAATATTCATGTTGACCTTTCACAGTTACCAAAGTCCATAACGCAGTTGAAATACTTAGAAAAGATTGAACTGCAAAACTTCAAAGGAACATTGTCAGAAGAGTTCTTTCATCTCTACTGATTGAATAACTTGAGACTTACAACAGGTATAAAGTGGTTGTCAGACTCTTTGGGGAAATTTACAAATCTCCATCATATTGACTTTTCTAGGTGCAAGGATTTGGAAATTTTGTCGCCTTCCCTTGGAAATTTAACTAATATCCTACATGTTAAAATGGAGGGGTGTGTGAAGTTGAGGATTCTACGAGACTCCTTCATGAAACTGATTCGACTTAAACATCTCGATTTCAACAACTACTCCAACTTGACCCTCTCTGATGAGACACTTGGGAAAATTAGTACGCTTGAAAAGTTAAATTTTTCGAGGTGTCGCAAAATTGAAGTATTGTCTCTCTAAGTCAGACATTAGCTGTCCCTAGAAGTACTAATTTTGGAAGATACAAAGTTAAAATAGTTTCCTAGTGGCATTAGAGATGAGAAATTTGGAAATTTTGTCTCTATATTTCCCTTCGCTGGAAATCTTACCACATTCGTTCAGTAATCTCACGAACTTAAAGAAATTGACTTTTTGCATTAGAAATTTGAAATATTTTCCTGACTTGGTTGGTGAGTTGAAACATTTGACATAATTTTCACTAACTTCTTCTCTGTTTGTGGTGTTGTTTTCCAGTGTCGAAAATTTCCTAGGAGGTCACAGATTGTTGGACTCTAATATTGGAAGCTGCATGCCTAGACTCAGACTGTTAGATCTATCGAAGATGAAAATAACTAAAAGATAATTTGGTGAAGGTGTTTTTCCAATCCTCTAATATCTCAATCTCAGTCATTTTGATGATCTTGTGAAGGTTGGAACATTTCTAAAAACACTGGTATGGTTTCACTCAAGGGATTGTTGTGCATTAAAGAAAATAATGGGGCTTTGTGGCCTTTGAAAGCTTAAATATATGTTCATGGAAGGATGCAAATCAATAGAAGAGTTTCCAGTTCTAGCTGAGCTTAACAACCTTCAATATTTGAATTTATGGGAATGCTCGCTTAGTGTAGTAGTGCCATGTAACACACCCAACCCACTCGCTCCCAATAGGAGGACTGGTCACTATGCATGTCCATCTTCCATAGTACAGTCGTGGGATAGGGACCTTAAAATTTTGACCATCTCTCTCTCTCTCTCTCTCTCTCTCTCTCTCTCTCTCTCTCTCTCTCTCTCTCTCTCTCTCTCTCTCTCTCTCTCTCTCTCTCTCTCTCTCTCTCTCTCTCTCTCTCTCTCTCTCTATACTTTTTTATTATATATATATTGAAAATCGGAGTACATATACCCCTTCTTTACCCCATTTATTACTTCCATGTGGATGTTTCCATAAGCCTACCTAATAGATTAGATGCACAGACTGTTAGGATACCCTACATGTTCCCATCTGTCCACCTGAACCCCAAAATATGTCCTAGTCGGAGTCGCTCCTACCACACGCTTGTCGTAACCTTTACTAGACAACCTGACCCCCGACTTCTAACCTAGTCAGATTCATCCCTACTAATGAGCCTAAATATTGCAGCAAGAATGTTGCAACTCCTAGGGCTCCCAACTTTGCATTGGGGTCGTAAACATTCAACTCTGTTAAGGAAAGGTTGTGCAAGAAGAATTTAGATACCTTGGCCTTATCCTCAAGGGTACTCTTGTCACACCAATCAATGAACTCTCTGTAATCCTAGAATTGCATGGTCCCATATTGTGTCAATGTATTAATTTGGAATTGCATCTATTGGTCCTTGAGGTAAAGTGCATAGGATTTTGATGGAACTCTGCATTTAAGTGCCTCCATGGGGAGGTTTGCCATGGTGGACAATTGGGTCTCCTTTTCTTGCAATTTCCTCCTCAACCATGTGTTTTCTGCATGCAGCTATGTTTTCATGGTGTATTCTCTATCTCTCAATTCACTCAACTCCTTCCCATATCTAGGATTTTTTCTTCCATAAGGCCCACATCTTCTACTTTCTTCGATTTAGAAATATACATCCATCAATGTCTCCTTCCTCTTTCTTTTTCAAGTTCAAAGAAAAGAGGGATTGTAAATTTTTGTGGGATCACTCTTCCTCCTTCATTGAACTTGTAGTAGGAGCTCAAGTTGTGTTTTGGACTAGGCTCTTGTAGCTATGTAAAATCTCCCTCAACTATCTTTGGACAAGTTTCCCCCTCGTGTTCTTGTGGTGTTTCTTATTTGCATCCTTTTTTCCCTTGCTTCTCTTCCTGTAGCACTTTCTGCCTTTCTTGTAGCACTGTCCGTGTTTCCTATAACACTATTTTGGGATCCTACAATAAGACTTTTCCTTTCTGTTGGAGTGTTACAGTGCCTTGGGCTACTTGGTTTAGGTTGACCCGGTGATAGGCTTCCTGACATAGGTAATGGGAGCCTTTGGGGTTGCTCCTAGTGATGTGACTTTCTCAACCTTCATTCCCATGGATTCTAGCTCCTCCTTTTTACTTGGTGATTCTTCAATTATAATAAGGGTTTTTGTGGGGGTTTGTGGCCTCCCCTGCATAATCCTATTGCTTATTCTTGTTTTGAAATAAAGGGGAGTTTGCCTCTACCTTTTATTTGTGGCTTTGATGGGTGTGCTCAAAGAAGCTAAGGCAACAACTACCTCCTTTTCAGTGGGTTCAGGAGACAACCTTCCCTAATATGGGGATATCTCCTCCTCTTCAAGTACAGTGGTCTTCTCAAGGCTGGTGTGTTTCTGCTCCTCCTCCTATTCTTCTCTCTTTTCTTCTTCCTTCTCTTCTTCCTCTGTTTTTTCTATCTCTACCTCTTCTCCTTCTTCTCATCCTTCTTCTTCTTCTTCACTTGAAGGTGGGTTCTCACCAAGTGCAAGGACTTCGGTATCCAGGAATGCTTCTCATTCCATATATCTAAATGTGGATCAGAGGAACGGGACTCTTAATCTACTCAAAGAATCATCTACTATCAACTTGATGATACCATGGTGTGCTAACTATTGTGGCTTTTCTGCCTTCACCTTATGACTCATGTTTATGATTAACTGTAGTAGAAAATAGGGCACACTTAATCTTTGGGCTATGGGAAACCTGGTTCAAAATCTCAATTCATGGACCAACCTGAACTGGTAGCCATAGACTACACTCAGTCTCCCTTCACAAGAAATGTATTTAAGGATGTGGTAGGCTACCTCATCCCATGGATAGGGAAGACTCTCCCTTCTGACCCCATTTTTGTCTTCAATTGGTCTCTCATCATTGGTGAAGAAATTTTTCTTAGAAAAGGTGTTGTTGGCCTTGTCTTCCCTTCTCCAATTGACCCCTAGAGGAAGTGTTGTCACTCTGCTGATTAACTCAGGATTGATGGTAATGGACAACCCTCTTACCACAATGGTAGCACTTGTTCTTTCTTGAGGGTTTAGTGCCATGGAAAACTCATAATTTATATCATCATCATATCCCTTGAGAAACTCAAAGAAGCCTAACTAGTGATGCCTCCTAAAGATGTCTACCACAAGGGGATGAAGGTGAATTCTTGATGTATTTGTGGGCTCTCTCCTATTGAATCCCCGTCCCATTTTCTTCTCTGGTTTCAGCTAAATGCAAGAGGTTTTGTGGGATAGATTCAATATGAATTTCAGGGTAGCCAAGAGCTAAAAGTTTTAGTGGATGACTCAAATTACTACAACTCCTTATAGCCACATTTTTTTCTTTTATAGCCCCAAACTCTTTTTAATTTCCAAGCTGACTATAATTACTAATATAGTGTAGAGTGTATCAGTTATGTAAACCATGAATAGAGGAGAGAGAGGCCATTTAATTCTCACTGTAATGCCTAGGATTTTGACAATTGAGGACCAAGTTGACACTACGCACACCCTTGTAGACTTCCTGTGGAATTTTAGTGGTTCCTGTAGCTTTGTGTAGGTTTTGTTCTTACTGTAGTAGTTTCCTGTAGTTGCCTCCTATAGGATGGCCAGAGAAAGGTTTAGATTTTTCGATGGCTTCCCAAGCTAGTCCTTATCTCCTTGATTTCGAAATGAGCAAAGAATGCATGAAATTTTCGGGTTATATGTTATTTATGGTCGAGGCTTTGACACTAATGTAATCGGTGAACCACACAGAGAGGTGCTCAGCCTGATGGTCGGAGGAAGGACTTATATACATATTTGCGAGCAGGCAGAGCGATCGACAATAAAATGATCGGCGTGATTTTTATCGGGACACCGGAGCGATATATGAGCGGGATGCCGATGTGATCAGCGATCGGCGGTTGAAATTCCCGATTACTGGACTTTAGAAACACTGATATGCTGATTGAGACCTCGGGCTCAGACCTGATAAGGAATGTATGTCCGATTTAACCAGTTTTGAGGTCTGGGTAAATGGTTTTTTCGCCAGATTTTGAGGGCCAGGTGAAACGCCATGCTTCTTTCCAATTTGGTGTCCATCATCCTCCACAAGCTGGTCTAGAACTCTCCAAGAAAGTGAGAGTCTCCATCCGACACAATTGATGTGGGTAATCCAAAGTGGACCCAAACATGCTGAAAGAAAAGAGAAGCAATCTACTATGTAATAATCTACTTTTTACAAGGCATAAGAATACACATCTTGCTAAAATATTCAACGACAACATACAAATAGTCATGACCCTTCCTAGACAAAGGTAAACCTCCTACAAAGTCCATTGACACACTTTCCCAAGGACGACTCGGAATAGGGAGTGGCGTGTAGAGACCAAGTTTTCTATTACAGGGCTTTGAAACAGAACACATCACACAACCCTTTACATAGCGAGTCACAATGTTTTTCATATGAGGCCAAAAAAAAAATCTTTGTACATGACATAAAGTATTTTCGACAGCAAAGTGTCCAGAAACAAGAGAGGTGTGGGCCTCTTGAATTACATGTACTCTTTCCCCTGTGGGAATACACAATTTACCAAGGTGATACAACAATTTCCCCTACAAGTGATAGTTGTCCACCCGTGAACCATGGGTTAATTTGCACAAACCTCCTTAAAGTCATCATCGTTAGCATATTGTTCAGCATAAATCTCAAAAGATAACGAAGCATTATGCAAAATAACATAGAAACCCCAATAGGACTTATATACATTTCGGTGAGCAGGCAGAGAGATCGGTGATCAAACGATCGCCGATCGCTCTTCTTGCTCATGGATATGTATATGAGTCCTTCCTCCGACCATCAGGTTGAGCACCTCTCCATGCAGTTCACCGATTGTATTAGTGCTAAATAAAGACGATAGCTGGAGGATGTGCGTGGATTACCACACGCTCAAGAAGATAACGGTGAAAAATCATTATCCCCTTCCATGCATAGATGATTTATTAGACCAATTAAAATGTGTTGTTTATTTCACAAAGGTGGATTTGC
Organism: Pinus tabuliformis; assembly: GCA_031772625.1. NCBI lineage: Eukaryota > Viridiplantae > Streptophyta > Pinopsida > Pinales > Pinaceae > Pinus > Pinus tabuliformis. The sequence continues at coordinate 658,451,015 of CM062810.1, read as the reverse complement.
ATAGTGGTTATCGCCAAATTCATAATTGCGGAGCAGGACATGTGGAAAACCACTTTCAAAACCGAGCAGGGGCTGTTCGAATGGATGGTGATGCCATTTGGGCTTTATAACGCTCTAGCCACCTTTATGCGGGTTATGAATGATATATTTCAGCCTTTCATTGATGATTTTGTTCTTGTATATTTAGATGATATACTTGTCTTTAGTAAGAGTTGTTCTGAACATGTGTGTCATGTATAGAAAGTGCTTGATGTGCTGAAAAAGGAAAAACTCTTTGTAAAATTGTCAAAGTGTGAGTTCGGGAAAACCTCTTTGGGTTACCTAGGTCATAATCCGGTCTGGCCTCTGGTCCCAACCAAACTCCCTTCGGACATCCCAAAGCTCAAGGGGAAGGGTGGTGAAGACCCGGGTGACCATGTAACCACATTCCTTTTGTGGTGCTCATCAAACTCCCTCATTGATGACTCAGTTAGGTTGAGACTTTTTCAACGCACCTTAACTAGCAATGCGGCCAAGTGGTATATAGAGTTTCTAGGGGGCAGCTTTACATCTTTCGCCGATTTGGCTAACATTTTCCTAAATCATTTCCAGTTGCCCGTCCGTTATGATGCCGGAACTGAACTTCTGGCCAATTTTCGTTAGGACACGGCAACTCACATTTCTGATCATATTCAGGAATGGAGACGAAGAAAGAGGCTCATTAAAACCGAAATTCCTCCTGAATACCGTCTCAAATGGTTTTTGAAGTCCTTACAACCTAGAATCTCTAAGGATGTCTCTATGTCTGGGGTCTATTCTGAGGATCCGTAGAGACAAATGCGGTGAACCTGTTGAGCCAATTGCAACAGTTGTCTTTGCAAACTGCTCCTACCAATTAGGTCACGTCGTCTAACCCTTCGTATTCTCAACCCTCTTCCGTTAATGCCGTCCAATATTCCAACCCCAAAGGAATTCAAAATTCCAATGGGAAAAATAAAGGACGAGGTAAGAAAAAGAGTCAAGATGGGAAGACTGGCGCAAATAAACCTAGCAATAATGCTGCTGGTGGTGGGAATGAGTCTAGAAATAAAGTCAAGTGTCCATGCAAGCTATTTAGTGGAGACCATTTAACTCATCTATGCCCAAAGATTCAAGACGCTCAACGCTTGTTAGGGAAGCAAGGGATTTCTAGCTCTCAAGATGTGTTAACCAACCCTTTTCCCCAAGGGCAGCAGATGCTTGCTAGCACGAATTCAAATCCTGGTACCTCTGTAGGGGGCAACTAGGAAGGGGAGAAATCATCAAATGTTTTCATGATGGGTTCTAATGTCCATGTGGCCACTCGGTCACATGATTATGGTGAAACTGAAACATCCAAGGACAAAACTGCTCCCGGAACTACCGACCTTCATATTGAGTGACCCTCTATCGAGAATATACCACAGATACCAAAAGGTTCCGCTAAACGCGCGACTATCAATCCTAATGCTAGGGCTGCCCAGAATTACTCCATTGTTGAGGATTTGGCTCAGATTCCATGCACTATGTCTGCTTTAGAGGTCCTCCAGTCGTGTCCAGCTCAACGAAGTGCTTTACTTTCGGCGATAGGGGCAGTTGATCCAAATAACTCTTTAGTGCTCACTTTCGACATGCTTAATGTCAAAAAGCGACTCCCTCATCACATGGCTTTTCAAATAAAGTCTACATACTGGAAAATTAACATTTTTCGAACCGTTATTGATGAGGGAGATTCCACGTGCATCATGTCAATGTCATGTTGGAAGGCCATTGGATTGCCTTTAGCTGTTCCTTCACCTACCCTCTTGACAACATTTGACGGGAATTCTCATAAGCTGCATGGGATTATCCCGGCCTTTCCCATATGTGTTGGGGAAAAATTTGTCAATATCGTACTAGAAGTCATTGATGCTAACCTAGATTACAATCTCCTCTTAGGAAGGAACTAGGTATACGAAATGGATTCCATTGTTTCGACTCTGTTTCGTGTCATTTGCTTTCCTCATGAGGGTAAATTGTCAAGGTTGATCAACTGGATTATTCTCCAGTTGATCCTCAAGCAACTTCGGATTCTACTGTTCCTTTGGTGGATAACCCTCGTCCACCTACTGAGAATCTAGGAGTTGGGATGTATTCTTCATTGATGGGTACATTTGATTTTCCCTCTCCTATCACTAGAATCAATGTTGTTTCATCATCCAAGGAGTCTTCACGGGAAGAGTTCTTCCAAACTCATTATTTTTCAGACCCTTGGACCTTGCCTTCACCTATGACCACATTAGATGAAGGAAAAGTTGGTGGAATGGCATTTCCTATGTCTACAGCAGAGCTTAGATATCAGTCTATCGTCAACTTTGCAGACAACCATTCTACTCCTTTCTCTGAGGAGGAGTTATATGGTGATGTGGCCTCGGCTTGGACCCTTGATTCTACCTCCGCTATGGACTGCTTAGATACGGTTTTACCATTCGAGGAAGCAATCCTAGAAGTAATGATGGGTGTAGATCGACCTTGGGAAGACTTACACCATCGTTCATATTTTCTTCCTCCGTTGCAGGAAGTAGAATCTAGGTTCTCTGAGCTGTTTACTAGTGATGTTTGTACGGTGTCAAATCCTTTGGCTCCAGCACACTTTCGTGCCAAAGGTAATATGTCGGTGATTTCAAAAACGATATCTATAAACATCTCTAGGAACCCTAACATGATCGAGAATCTCTTCATCGGAGCCGAATGTTCCCCTGAAGAAATTCAAATTTACACCGACCTTTTTAAGGAGTTTCGAGATGTATTCGCTTGGTCTTATGAAGAAATGCCTGGCATTGATCCATCCATAGTTCAACATGAGATCAAGACATATGAAAACACTAAGCCGATTTGTCAGAAGCTTCGACCGGTTAATCCTAGGAAAGCAGCAGCTATTAAAGCTGAAGTAGAGAAGCTGCTCAAGGCGGGTTTTATATACCCTGTTCCTCTTACGGATTGGGTTTCTAATCTAGTCCCTGTAGATAAAAAGCAAGGAACAATCTGAGTATGCATTGACTTTAGAGACCTAAACAAAGCTTGTCCCAAAGATAATTACCCCACGCCATTTATTGATCAAATTATTGATGAGTGTGCGGGTAATGAGATTTTCTCCTTCATGGATGGTTTTTCCGGTTATAATCAGATCTCTATCCGTCCTGAAGATCAGCATAAGACAACTTTTATATGTCCCTGGGGTACCTTTGCATACAGAAAGATGCCTTTTGGTCTTAAAAATGCTGGAGCTACCTTCCAGTGGGCCATGTCATATGCTTTCCATGACATTAAACATATCATCGAAGCATACTTGGACGATTTAGTTGCTTGTTCTTGGAAGAGAACTGATCATCTTAGTCACCTTCGATTGGTTTTTGAGCGATGTCGATTTTAAAAGATCCGGCTGAATCCCAATAAGTGTGTTTTTGCAGTTACATCTGGTCTGTTATTAGGGTTCATTCTGTCAACTGAAGGGATTTGAGTTGATCCCTTCAAGGTAGAGGCAATAATTCAGTTGCCTCCCCCATCCTCAATTCGACAACTTCAAAGTCTTCAAGGGAAGGCTAATTTCTTAAGAAGGTTTATAGCGAATTATGTCGAGATCACTAAAGGGTTTATGCGTTTGCTATGGAAAGGAGTTCCATATGTATGGGACGACTTTGCGCAGCGGTCGTTCGATGCCTTGAAAAAGGCATTAGTCTCTGCCCCGCTTTTGAGTCCATCGGATTATGGTAGGGATTTCCTTTTATATCTCACTGCTGCAGAATCAACCATAGGTATGGTTCTCGTTCAGGAAGACGATGCTCTCATGGAGCATGTGATTTATTACTTGAGCCGAGGCTTGGTAGGTCTTGAACTTCGCTATTCTCCTGTTGAGAAGTTGGCTTTGGCAGCTATCCATGCTGTCCAGCGGCTCCGCCATTATATCTTGCTACACAAAACTTTTATCTTAGCGGCAGTCAATCCATTCCAATTTGTCCTCAGTAGGCAAGTGATTGGGGCAAATATAATCGATGGATAGTCATTTTACAAGAATTCGATCTCGAGTTCTTGTCCGCCAAGTCTAAGAAATCTATGGTTTTTGCGGAGTTAATTTCCGAGCTGCCTTGTGGAGAGGATACTGTTTATGAGGAAAGTTTTCCCGACGAACATCTATTCCTCATCTCTTCACTCGACCCTTGGTATGGAGATATCATTGTCTATCTCCAGACTTCGAAGTTTCCCTCTACTTTCTCTAAGGATGAACGCCAAAAATTACATCACCTGGCTAAGAACTATGTCATCATTGGTGATACATTATATCGTCGAGGGGTTGATTCAATCCTTCGACGTTGTTTAACCTTAGAGGAAGCAGAGTCAGTGCTCAATGATTGCCACAGTGGAGCTTGTGGTGGTCATCTTTCAGGGCTTGCTACAACCCAGCGTATCTTACGTGCCGACTATTTTTGGCATTCGCTCTTCAAAAGATTGTGTTGAAGCAGTCAAATGTTGTCACCCCTGTCAAGTTTATACTCGGAATATGTGCACACATCCAATTTCTCTTTTCCCCATTGTCACTGTCGGTCCTTTTACTAAGTGGGGTATTGATTTTACAACTTGTAATCCGCCTTCAACAGTGAATCATAAGTACATTATCGTGGTCGTAGACTACTTCACGAAGTGGGCTGAGGCCATGCCTACTTATAAAAACGATAGTGAAACAACGACATTGTTCCTTTTTAATCAGATTATCTGAAGGTTCGGTATCCCAAGAGAGATTGCCACTGACCATGGCAGTCATTTCCAGAACCAACTAATGTCTGAATTGGCTCTTAAACTGGGTTTCTGGAAGGAGCACTCATCTCCATATTATCCTCAGGCCAATGGACAGGTCGAGGTAGTGAACAAAACCCTTAAGACGATCCTGCAAAGGACGATCGACAAAAATTTGTCCAATTGGCATCTTATGTTGTATCCATCTCTTTGGGCATACCGAACCTCCGTAAAGACTACTACAGGTTTTACACCTTTTCAATTAGTTTATGGGATGGAATCTATCTTCCCTGTTGAATGGGAAATTCCATCTCTTAAGTTAGCTATTAAGCTCCTTCCAGAGACCTCTGGTCTCGAAGAACACCTCCTTCATCTGGAACATCTCGATGAGCAGCGTTGAGATGCCACCACAATCAATGAGGCTCATAAGAAAAGTGTTAAAACTCAGTACGATAAAGTTGTTCGTCCTCAAGTCTTTTCTGAAGGTGACCTTGTCTTGTTTTATGACCAAGATAAGGACGCCTTGGGGACAGGCAAGTTCAAGCCTATGTGGTATGGTCCCTTTATAATTAAATGATTTTTAGAAAAATGGGTGTATGAGTTAGTCGATTTTGAAGGAAACAAGTTGGCAGAGCCCCAAAACAGACTCTACCTCAAGAAGTACTTTGCTTAAGTACCAGCTAGGCAATGGCTTCTTTGTACATTTTGTACTTTTGTACATATATCATCGGGAGTTTTTGATATCGACACTTTTTGGTCTGTTGTGGTAGGTGTTGATGGATGACTTGGTATATTTTGGATTCGCTGATGGTGCTAGTCGATACACTCGGAACCTCGCTTCTGCAACTTGGGTAATCTACTATCGAACTGGTCAGTTGATGGTGTCAAGGGGAGTATGCATTAGCCCCGCTTCAAATAATATGGCTAAGTATACTTTTGTTATTAATTTACTATCCGAAGCAATTTCTTATGGAATCGATTCGTTGGTAGTCTATCTTGATTCACAACTGATAGTTTCACAATTGAATAACATTTATCGGGTAAGGGATCCGTGTTTATATCACCAATATTTAAGGGTGAGGCTGTTGCAAAGATCATTTACTTACATTAATTATTTGCACATTCCAAGATCTCATAGTTGGTTAGTTGATTCTATCGCTAATCAAGCAATAGACTGGCACATCATTCATTCATCACAATAAAATCAAGCATCAAAAAGTCGAAACTGTATATATATGTCATAAAATATCTCGAGTGTACAAAAGTGTGTCCAAAATAATATACAAAAATTGGGACTCAAATGCCCATAATCATGTCCAGTACATCTAATGCCCCACCTCAGGATGAGCGGCTAAGTATGCGACTACTGCTTTGGCCACACGCCTAAGAGTGCGAACCCAATCTCGTGGTATGCCAACCACATGACATTGCATGTCTATAGGGAGATTCTCTACAGCCTCCATCGGTACTCGGTGAGTTAGTCTCACCAAGTGCCGCTGAACTGTGTGTAGGAGTCACTCTGTGTCGATAGCCACCTCTTCAGCACCTCGGCCGCGAAGTCCATGCCATGTGAACCCATCTGATCATACTGGCCCAAGATCTGGAACATGGTCATCATATTAGTCATTTGAATCCTATCATAAATATTTTTCAAAGTTCATTTTTATATTTGAAAAATCATAAAATCATAAAATCAAAAACATTTGTTACCTATATTGCCCCATGCCACAATTGGTAGTAAAGCTAAATCAGGATCTCCTCAGAAGTCTAGGCCGGCATAAGGGTAATCATACACTGGGATGATCTGCTGCTCCCACCAGGAGAAGAAGTCATCGTCGAAAGTAGTCCGTGGAACGTCCCCACCTCCTATTCGTTTCATCAGGTTAGCCCACCTGCCCATCCGTGGATCTCATGGGGTGCTAATCAAAACTGATACTCTAGGACGGAGTACTGGGACCCTCTCAAAGAAGAAAGAGCACAAAATAGTTCCATACCTGAAGTTTTTGGTCTGGCCCTTTTTGATAGAAGTAAGTTGGCTCTTCAAGTTGGCAAGAAGAGGAGTACACCAATCAAATACTATGGTGAGACAGTCTACCGCCAAGCTCATGGCCAACCGTGAAGCCTGGTATAAGGTAGTTGATCCGTTCACTCTGGCTATAGTGAACAAGATGATCCTCAATGATAAACTCTCCACATTCTTGATTGGAATTTGACTTCCAACCTTTTCTGGATGACCTGGGCAATATATATGCACGTAGTCCTCGATAGAGAGACTACCTCGTGATCTGCCTGTGGAATGTACTACCTCTCCCCTCTGGGAAAGGCCTGTGATGAAATAAATATCCTCAATCTCTATCTTGAGTGGCATTTGATCAATCATGAATGAGTCATCATCGATGCTCCAGTAGTGAATGAGCATTTCGAGCAAGCGAGTGTTTGCTTTCATGTTTGGCATTTTGAAGAACTTTAGCAAACCGCATCCTCTTAAGGCATCCAAGGCCTGAGGATCGTTCATAACCTCATCATCCACTGTGGCATGCTCTCTTTCCCTCCAAGTGACTGGCATCCTGAAGAAAAAACAAGTTTGGACCGTTAGATTTTTGTTTTGAAGTTTTCACGGTGTATACATGGGTCCGTTTCATACACAGTCACGTCTAGGACCTGTGTATATGCGGGTTGCACATAGCCAACCTGCGTATAAACCGCGAAATTTTTTTTGACATAAATTCAACGATGAAAATTGGATTAAAAATTTTAAAACCAATCACAAATGAATGCAAGATAAGTTTAAGGGTTACCTGGTGATTTTGGGAAGATTCGAATGGTCGAATTCAGCAAATGGCAAAGCTTGCTTCTTTTCTTCACTCCTTGTGCTCTCAACTCAAACGGTGATAATGGTGAGTCGAAAAACTATTTTATAATATTTGAAAATTTCAATTTTTTTCAAAACCTGATTTTGTTTTGTCTCATGTAACTTTTAAATTGGGAGCTTGGAATGTCGAGAATGGTTTGATTTTCAGGACATTTTGGACACTTTTTCGACAGTTTCGAGACGGTTCCATGACTACTGACCCGTCATGGTAGGTATCGTTTTCTCACTGGCATATAGGTTACAGAAGCCATTTTTTCGTTGCATTATGCATACTAGCCTCCATTTGTCGATACACTTGCCATAGGGTCGATCCCATTGGGTTATGGTTCGTAAACCATCTTCACTCGCCAATTTTTAAATCATGACACAATGGTAGAGCCATCCTTTTCTTGGGCATCGTGCACTTCACTGACATCTGTTGCCCATGCTGCTTCGATTTGAGTAGGCTCGGGAGTCCTCTGTAGTCCCGCCATGACTTATGCGATGAAGACTCATTCCTCTTTGCTTCTTCATTTCGTTCTAGGCTTATACCCTAGAGGCTTCTTCGTGTTGAGTTGTACTACTGCATTGCATTTTGACCATTTGCACCTTTTGGCCTTGAGCCGGCTTCACTTGGACTCGTGTTTAAGCCAACTTTTGACCATGACGTCTGCAAAATCAAACTTGCATCCCCTTGACTTCTGCAACTTGACACACCCTGACCCGTGGAAGGAACACATATTTGAGTGTCTTTGACCAGTTTTCGCCTCCTTGCATTGAGCATAGGATTGTTCCAATCCTAGGAACTAGATCATTTGTTTCACCGACACTCGTTCTTTCCACTGTACTATAGCATTCTTTTATTCTTTTTCTATCTTAAAGAAAAAGACAAAAGAATTATATATTCCAAAAAAGAGCAGGAATGGGACAATATTTCCACTTATTGTTGGCCGCTAGAGTTAGTCGTGTCACCCTTGAACAAAGCACTCAAAACAAAGTCTCCTTCATTTGGGTGAGATTTAGTTTGACTTAGGTTCACCTTAACCTTGTTATTGAGTCAGTTCTTCGCCGATTGGTTATCTATTCCAATCATATGGAGGGTTTATTCGTGTCTCCTGCATGACGAACTTATACATAGTCATCATATGCTGCCACATAGTCACATTGAGTCGTGCTTTTGCTCAAGGGAAGTTAGCCTGAGTCGGCCTCTCTGCGGTGTCTCTTGACTCATTTTTCAGTCAACCATCCCTGGTTGTCAGTATTTTGTTTATCATCACATCAGTTATATTGGTCCTTTACTCGTGCCAGTTTGAGAGGGTCTTCATTGACTTCTTGCTGGCGGGTCTTGTCCTTATCGACGACGACATCTTGCTCTAAGGACAGGCCTAGAACCACACCCTAGACCTATTTTCATTATTGATAGGTCACCTTGTGCTCAACATCAATCAGTATCATGGGTCTTTAACTGAGTGGTTTCCCTTGTGTTCGACATCAGCTTACACTATCACACATTGGGATTCATGCAGTACATTGGTTTCCATTTGACCCTATCGGTGGATACCGCGCCTCTATGTCAGCTTTCATTATTGGTTGGTTCAGAGGGTTTCTGTCGTGCACTAGCCACATCTTGTGTATGCCGGAAACGTGCTTCGGTCGGGTTACTACATCTTTTTCTTCTGATTCCTTCCACATTATTGGCCTACAAGTTACACTCGCGCTAGATTGATGAAGGATGCCTCAATGCCTTCCTTCTAGTGGATCTTTCCCTATCGACTACGACTCATTGCTTTGGGGCAAAGATCTAGAGTCCATTTGGCAGTACCTCGGGGTTTGCAGTCATTAGTGGAAGAGCCTTCGCTATAGACAGTGGGAGACCATCATTGTCTCCTGATTGATAGATTCTTATAGGTGTTCAACTCTAGCTCATCTATTCACACTTGTTAAATTTACTGGGTACCTTGACGCTCATTATCATTATCGGTGAATAGTCTCGCGTTTGTTAATGGTATACATCAATGACCGGTAATCAAATGATTTCTCACATCATTGACTTCAGATCATTTATTCCCATAGTGTAGAAATGTACCACGGCGGTTAGTGAAGACCTCAGGTTGCATCAACATTCATTGTTTCACTTGACAGTTGCTCCTATTGCTGTTAGTTGATACCACTCCACCTTATGTGTCACAGTTATTCATGGCGACATTCTATATGCTGGCACCTGAGTTTGTAGTGTAGTACCATCTTACTCCATCATGTTCATTTGGTACTTTTGGGATCAGTATTTGATATCAGTGATCAGCTCCATCCTTCAGCATCATTGACATTCTTATATGTGATATTCAGACATGTACTTGTTCCATCGTGATCAGATGATCCATTATGTATTTTCCAGTCTTCTATACTTATATACTTAGTGGATCCACTTGTACTTGATATGCGGACATGATTTACTTTTTTTGAGCATGGGTATGCCCACCTCAGACAGTGTTTCTTTCTAATCTCCTTTTGTGGCTTGGCAGGCTGAACTCTGGTGAAGTCCTTCTCAGTTTTTGATAGGTTTCCTTTCCATGCACTCACTTAATACAATGCGGCCATCATGTACCCCTTCCGACCTCATATATTAAGGGGCATCTGTTATAGCTCCAAATCTCACTCTTGATGTTTGTGATGCTGCACTCATGGCCTAGGGCAACCCCTCCTTCCAGACTTGGTCCAAATACTTATAAAACAGTGTTTTACTCCCTATACATGACATTGCCCTGAGCTAAACACGTGTGTACGCGGGTCTGTGTATACCCAACCCGCGTATATGTCTTAAAACACTTAAAAAAATTAAAATCTCCTTAATTTCGGGAAGAGATCACAGGTTTTACCTGTTGATTACCTATTAGTGCCCGTGGCCCAACTGTTCCCAATGAATTCCCAACTAAAAAACTAATTTTGGGAGAAGTATAAAAAGGCTTCAATGGGAAGGCCTAAAGGAGGAGAGAATAGAGAGAAAAATCACTCTGCTGAGACTATCCCTGATCAGGTCTGAAGATCCTTATGCTTCCAGCACTTCCCCCATTATAGGAAACCCTTGTTTCCTTGAGCTATGATGTCTTTTCACTAGTTGAGATATCCTTGTGTGAGTCATGGAAGGAGCCTTTTGAAGACTTGGGATTGGACGAATTCGGAGGACTGTTCCGCTTGGAGCCTGTGGGAAGAAGATTCAAGTGATATCATTCCTTTTTTTTTACTTTAGTTATCTTCAATAAAGAAACAATTGTCTTGTTCCCAAAATTACTTTTCTTCATGCTTATGATGTTGTCACTATGGTTTTCATATGAATAGTTGTTTCAATTGTATAATTAACTACCTTTCAATATGATATGAAGTTGATTTCTTTATGATGCTTGGTCCATATACTAATATGCTTCTTTGAATTGGTTGGTTTGTAGGCTGAAGGATCGAAAGGAACTCCAAGAGGGTTTGGACCCTTGCTAGATCTACTCGAACGAAGGACCCCCAAGTGCACCTCTCTTCACATCGTTTACATATATTAGTATCATGGCTGTGAGGAATGCTTGTTTTTCATTGTAAATAACCCCCGATCTGCTAAGGTATTGAACCAAGACCCTAGGGGACTTTGTCCCTCGACACCACTACCTCACTCATCCTAGGTCTACAAGAGCGTCCAGCCTAAACACATCTCATTGCTACTTTGGCAACACAAGTCATGGATTTCATGTCGTAACTTTCGCCCAACATATTGTCTATGATTTTTGTTATTGTGCCACCATTTTCATCTATTTCTGCTAGGTACGATGTTGCTTGTAAATATGCCAATAATTATTGTTAGTGTTTACCTGCACTAAATCCAAATACGGCTCTGTTAACTTTCACTGCACAATCTCCTTTTTCTCTCAATCCAAATGCAGCTTTGTTAATTTTCACCGCTCAATCTCCTTTTTCTCCCAAGATAATGCAGCGTTCAACCACAATTTTTCTGAAAATGAAGTGAAAGTGATGAAGTTGCACTGAAATAAAAAATCATGAGAAAGTGGGATGGCCTAAAAGGAAAACTAGTAGAATGGTAGAACTAATACCACCTTGTCATTTACTAGTGAATGTAGTGCAAATCAGTAAGATATGAACAAACCATGCAAGCTCCACTTCTACATCAATTGGATACCACAGATCAAATCCTTAGGCTATCAGGAGCAACTATACATAGAGAGTGTCTTCAAGCAGAATTTGTTGTGATACCTGCTAATCATTTCCTACGTTATAGAGCAAGCTATGAACAAACCATGCAAGCTCCACTTCTACATCAATTGGATGAAAGAAATAGTGCACAATGCTCTGATACCAAGAAACAGTGCACAACGCTCTAGTACTAATTGAAGGAATTCAGAATAAATAGCAGAAACACAGCAAGAATATAAGAACACAGCTACGATTTTTAAATAACACATAAAGCCAAAAATTAATTTGCAGAAGGTAAAGTAGCTACAACTGCGTACAATTTTGACTCCATGCTTTCGGACTATGCCTTGTCTACATTTAAAAAAAACTAAGTCGGTTATTTTCTCTTTCGATGCTAAATAGGTTGAGGTAGTGATGGCTCTTCGAAACTCAACAAGTATAGCGGTGTGCCCCTTCAAGTTTGAGCAGGTCATGTCAATGATGGTGATATGGTGTACAGTGTGGTGGTGGTAGTGCGTTGTCAGGAGTAATTATTTCCAACGCTCCCCCTTAATTACGACTGACAACTTAACCATGACTTAACATAACTAAAAGCATTCCTGCTAGTCTAAGTCTCAGCTAGGCTTATAATGACTCAAAACTTGGACATCAGCCTTTTAGCTAGATTTCTTTTTCCTTTTCTTCCAGATCCTGTATCCTCTGAACTGCTTCATCTTTTCCTTTTTGGTGTAGGTTCCAAATTTCAATTTCTTCATTTTTTGTTGTAGCTCTACCATCGCTATATCTTTATTCATTATAAAAACATAGAAAACCATTTGAGGATGTCCATGGATGTCCTCTACGTCTTCAAAATTTGCTTGTATTTGGATTACTACCACATGCCATCTTCTATAGTTTGTTCTTCATCATCAATATTCTGATTATCAATTTGCCACAACATAAGTTCGTAATAGAATTTTATCTCTTCAAGACTCCAATACATGAAAATTTCATTGACATTTTCATTTTCAATATCGTCCATGTTGTATTCAACATTCATTGCTGCAAATTCTGTGCAAACATCATCAACACATGGTTTTTCAAGCCATGCTTCAAGAAACTGCAATTCTTCTTCATATTTTGCTACTTCTTCTTGGTTTCTTTTAACATTTGCACACACAAAATCAATGTTAAGTTTATATGAAAAAACATTTTAAGAACCATATTGGTTATGGTCATTCTGTTCTAGACTGAGAGCTTTCTTCTCTTCTTCTTCCTTCTTCGACTTTGTTGATGCCTCATAAACTTGATTCTCTACCTTTGCTTCTTCAATTAGGTTTTCTTTCACTTGGTTTCCATATACAAGTGGGCTTCTCTAACCAAATAACATCATATCAATAAGACATTTATGTTGTATCATATGCAACCACTCATCACTAGTGAATTGCTCTTTATCAAAGTTAACATCAGCAATTTCAATTGTTGGATCCACTAAACCAGATGCTTCTCCATTTTCAACACTATCTCTGCCAAAATCAGCATCTGCTGATAACATATCATCAACATTGTGATCCACTTTCAAGTGAGATTCATAAAATCCTTCATCTTTCTGTATATTCGTTACTACAAATCCATCTTCATTCTCATCTTCAAGCATTGCTACAATAGGTTGAACAACACTATTGTCTTCGACTTGATTACTCCCCCTTGCACCAAATTCTGCTTCAAGGATCTTCCATGCTTCATTGGAAGTTGTAGCTTCTGCTACCTTGCACAAAAACTTCTCATCCAATCCTTGTTTTATAAAATTTAATGCTAAATCATCACATACTTCATCATATGGGTTATTAGACCAATGTTCAATTAAGTCTTTAGCTTGAAGAAAAGTTAGCATTCTAATAACCCATAAATCAAAATATTTACCAGTAAACATAGGTGGTGGTAGTAGATCAAAGATACACCAATCACCTTCAATTTCTTCTTTGTCTTTTGCTAGACTTCTCAACCTCTTTGCTTTTCCCATTTGTTTAATAAGAACACTACAGGTTCCACGCTCTTTATCACATTGACACTTCCAAACTCAAAGCTTCTCTGCATTTTCCTTCTTTCTCTAACTTCTTTCAACTTCACAACAAAGCATCTCGAAATCGACATATGCATGCCATTAAATTAAAATATATGGATGTCACATAAACCAACCTTCAAAACTATGTTAGACAAAATTCCAGTGCCATAGTAAATAGAATTTTATTCTAAATTCCTTCATTCATATGGTCATTGCCAAACTATATTACCAGACCATTCGGAGTTGCAGATAAAATAATTCCAAGGTCGTTATAATTAACTTTCCAATTAAGATAGGAAGATAGCAAGCTCAAGCTTCAATGCGTCAATAGTGCAAACTAAAGTCAACTTAAGACTCAACTTCATTTGTAAACCATCTGGGACTGACGATTACAACCATACCGAACTTAAGACACCGATTGCAACACATTCTCCAACTTCTACCAAGTTCAACATTCCATGCTTTAATATGTGTGAAATAAAAAAATATTGAAACTAAATAAATTCTTCTAAATGGAGAAGAAGGTGATCTCGTGATAGAAGGAAATACAAAATTGAAAGGGAATATGTTCGAATGTGAAAAATTCAAAAAATTCCAAGCTCCTTCAACATCTAGGCAGAAACTTGTGGAAATAATATACTCCACGCTTGAAAATCTTGACGAGTCCTCTATCTCCGAAACTACACACAATTTAACAAAAATGAAATGGAGGAAACCCGTCAAATGGAGGTAGTAACTATGGCGATGCCTCAATGATCATTACAAATATAGAAAAAATAAAAATAGGTCGATAGGTTGCAGTATAAAATTAGAACAAAAATAATTCTGAATTTCCACCTTATCTCGGCTATGTAATAAAGCAATTGTCTATGCATTCCATCCATACCATGAAGAAGATGCACATATCTACTAAATCATATAATCCAGTTGTCAATCAACTAAAGCTGCAAAAAACAAAACCATACAACACACAACATCGCCCTCTGTGAGTCTCCACCAGACTTCACTCAAATCACCATTGTCCAAAGCCAACAACAACTCTAACCTCACTCTGTAATAGTTCCATTGGACATTCACACCATGCTATTTCACACTTACTCAATACATTGTGGCTTCTCATCTAACCTGGCTCTGATACCAATTAAAAGAAATAGTGCACAACGCTCTGATACCAATTGAAGGAATTCAGAGTAAACAACGAAAACAGAACAAGAAGAGAAGAAAACAGTTATGGCTGTTAAATAACACATAAAGCCAAACATTAATTTGCAAAAGGTAAAGCAGCTACAACTACGTACAATTCGGACTCCATGCTTTCGGACTATGCCTCATCTACATTTATGCAAAAATTGAGTCAACTATGCCTCATCTACATTTATACAAAAACTGAGTCGGTTATTTACAATTTCGACACTAAGTAGGTTGAGGTGGTGATGGCTCTTCGAAACCCAACAAGTATGGTGATGTGCTCGTTCAAGTCTGAGCAGGTCATGGTGATGACAGTGATGTGGTGTACAATGTGGTGGTGGTAGTGAGTTGTCAGGAGTAATTATTTCCAACATTGGATACCACAAATCGAATCCTTAGGCTATCAGGAGCGGCTATACATGGAGAGTGACTTCAAGCGGAATCTGTCGTGCTACCTGCTAATCATCTCCTACGTTATAGACTCCAATGTTGGGAGTATATTTTTTCAACCATTCAAAAGGCAATTGTTTAAGGTCATGGTAGTTGTTCCTGAACTCCACTACCTCTTCAAGAAAACTCTAGTGAAAGGATGGTTGAAAAATATTGGGAGAAGTGATATCAATCCCGAGGATATACAACGATTGAATTGGGGTCACCTTATGTACTGTTATAATGGGGGATAGTGCCGAAACCTCTGTGCAAGACGCTGAGTTTATCAATCGTAGGACAAAAATGAAGCAGAGAGACATCATGCCCCTATTCAACAAGCTGTTGTAGAAATTTTAAGTGCAATTTTTCAATTTGAAATCCCAAGATCGAGACATTTTGATGCTAGCCTAAGCTGCAAATACCATAATGATGCAACTTAAGCCACATATACCCACACTCTTCAAATAAAATTGCATGTCACACAATGTACCTGTCATGTACATGTACCGGGAATGCTAAAATTCCATACTTAGTGAAACCTTCCATAACCCAAGGTTTAGTTCTCTTTCATTAAAATCTATGATTTAAGCGAAAATGTTTGGGTTAACTACCCAAAGCCTAAACTTTAATAAAACTTTCAACAGAACCTTATATGACCCTTCATAAACTGTGGTTAATCCTTTTTCAACGCATACTAACCATACCCTTGGCCCTTAGACTTTGGTTAACTCAAACTTAACCGATAAAACCTTAATCCCGCTTTATTTCTATTATAACACTCATGTAATAGAAATATTTCATTAATCGCACTTAACCTTACCTTTCTGCCATTCCACAAAACTTTGCACATATTTGGATGCTCTCTAGTGCATTAACCCTTCGTTGTCGATCTCATTCCTCAATATGAAGGTTATCGCGTCACCCGATCAACTTTTGTGTGCTCAAATCTCCACTGTTGATCAAACCTACTCAATCCAATGGCTATTATGCAACTTGATCGCCTTTTGTGCACCCAAATCTCCACCATTGATCGATCCTGCTCGATCCAATGGTTGATGCGCAATCTCACGTGGATAATTGTATGATCATTATCACTCCGAAAGCAAGCGAGAAAAGTGGTTTTCTCTCTCCATCATATGCTACCTATCGGCTACTAAAGGTAATCGCATAGAATTTCAAAAGACCGCTTACCACTTTTAGGGCACACGAGATACCGCTTACCCCTTCAAAGACCACTCTTCTATTCTGCAGGTGGTCTTAATATCCGTCATTCATCTTCATGACTTATTTTGCACGACTAAAACTTAGCTGTCTATCTCCATCGTTCTCATTCGTTGATCTGATTGATCTAATGGTTCTTGTGCTTTGCTGCTACGTTCTTATGTTTCTTACTGTGTAATCGGCCATTCGGCTTTCTCCCTGTGTATTTGCTTCCACCTTAAGATTTTCACTTGTTGTGATCTCGAGCTCCGCTCTTCCGCTGCGCTCCTTCCTAAACTTTGATTTGGTTATTAATCAGACCCCAACAATATCTGATCATCACAATACTCCTCTAAGCACTGTCCTCTCTCTCATATTCTTTCTGAATTCCCTGCACACTTATGTTATGCAAATACTCTGATACACACACAGGCTATAATTCAATTACTCACCATATAAAATCAAAATCGAGTTATTTTTATTAATAACAAATATTTGCACAGGAATTTCTTCGTCGGCCGATCTTCAATATCATTGGCCTTTCTTCTCCTGCCCATAGGCCTAATGACTGACTCTCTGACTCTGACTGACTAACTACTCTACTAGTCTCTACTGTAACTACTCTCTAACTACTACTCTACTGATTCTCTATGCCTTTTAGGCTTACATTTATACAAAAGGTTCTGTTGAACTAATTCTGGTTCAGATCCTTAATTTGCGGAACTAAATCCTGAATATCCTCTTAGTCCACTTTTAACTCCAGTTAATCCCTAAGAATCCTCTCTAGTTCTTCGAATCGTGAAACCACTTTCTAGTCTAAGAATTACACTTGATTTCTAACCCTCTCAATCCCCATTAATCACTCATGTTCTCCTACATTCGAAAGAATTTATAAATATCCTCACAATATCTAATTAATTCCTATTCTAATCACTCAAATCATTAATAATTACATTATTTTGATACATAGGAATCTAACTACCTTGAAAACACCAAACCCCCTAAGTCAACTAGAACATAATGAAATTGTTGAGCTGTATGCTCCTACATCAGGCTCCCAAGGTTAAAATAGTCATGATCTCCTGATCATGTGCTTTCGACCTTTGTCTTCCTGGATCCCATACTTTGTTTTGTAATTTGTCTTTGGTTGTTGTTGTTGTTTGTTGTTGTTCTCCAGGTTTCCGCACTTTATGTTGCTTTGCTCCATTAGCTATGCTTTCAGAGTTTGCTGCTGTCTTTCTCATTCTATTGCTTCTTGGCCTTCTTACTGTCGCTTTCTTCTGAGGCTCCTTCATCATCAATCTTATTAATCTTTCAATCTCTATGTCCAATTTATCTTTTTACTAATAATTACTTTTCCATTTGTACTTTGTCCATTCATCTTCAAACTATTGCTTACTGTCTTCTCTTTGAAGTTGTTGGATTCTTACTTTTTCCCTTTCATCCTTACCCTATTGTTGCTGTTCAAACAACCTTTGTTCAATATCTGTAAATTTACTTTCAAAAAGTAAATAATCCTCCAATTTCATTTGTACTTGATTCCCCTCCAATACATCACTATGTTGTTCATCAATTCCAGCATATTTTCCTTCCTCTTCTTTGACAACCCTCAGCAATTTTCCTTCACTTTCTTGACTAATTCTGACAATCAGTTTAACTTCCTTAAGCATGGTATCTTCATGCTTTTCATTTTCCTCATCAACATGTCTGTCATGGAAACTTCCAGTATTTTTCAATTCTAAAACTGACTCTTCACTTTGAAACATGTCTGTCTCATCTTCATCAATTTCTGTAATCATAAAACAATTATCAGAATTAAAAATATAAGGCCTCATTACCTTTTCCTTCTCTGACAACATCTCAGTATGCTGCTCTAAGTTTTCCTTCAATCCCTTTGTCAACACATCATTATGTTGATTTAA
Source organism: Pinus tabuliformis (assembly GCA_031772625.1). Lineage (NCBI taxonomy): Eukaryota > Viridiplantae > Streptophyta > Pinopsida > Pinales > Pinaceae > Pinus > Pinus tabuliformis. The sequence continues at coordinate 658,432,423 of CM062810.1, read as the reverse complement.
ACTCTCCTCCATATCATTTGTTTCAATGATATCTCTTTGTTCTTGTTCATAATAATGAAATCCTCCTTCTGTAATGTCAATTTGTTGAACTTTTATTACCATTTTCTTTTCCTTATGATTGTCATTCATGACAATTTCTTTGTCTTCCTTTTTCAGAAATTTATCCTGAGTATACATCCTCTGCTTTTCCAACTCCCTTCTTTGAAAGTCTAATTTTCCATATAACTCAATTATTTTAATTGGAGTAGAATTTGGAAATTTTACACAATTCTCCATACATTCCTTTGCTATTGACCAATCATCAGATGTCCTTTCTCCCTTTGCTAAATCTTTTACATATTCTTCTTCTTTCTTAACATCTTTCAGTAGATGTCCTTCTTCTTTATTGACTTCCTCAATGGCTTCCATGGTTATCTCCACTATACCTATCATCATGATGCAATGATGATCCTTTACTATGTTTTCAGCTAACATAGTCTCTTCTTCAAGTTTGCCTTTAATATTTTGTTGGTTACCTTCTCCAAGAGCTATCATTGCCCCATCATCTGCATTAATATTCTCTTACATTTGTTCTTCATTAATAACATTAATCAAATTCATTAGTTTACCTCTTTGAGACAATATTCATTCATTCTTCATCAGAATAAGATCCTGATCTTCCATCTCTATTTGAGCTGCAAATTCAACTTCATGGAATGAAAAGCAATCATCCCAATTTCCTTTAGGTTCACAAAAGACTTCTTGATCATAACAATGGTCATTAGTTGTCTCTATAGCAACAAATTCCTTATTTAGTACCATACCTGCATTCACAGACAAACTATCAGCTTTAAAAACATAAGACCTTGTGGTCTCACTTGATGCTTTAGTCATCATATATCCTTGTTGTCTTAAATCCTTAATATGATTCATAAGATCATCCACAGATCTCCAATCTTCATCTTTACCCGGAACTTCACCCTATTCTGCTTCATAAATGGAAAATTCCATTTCTAACTCAACTTCTCTGAGTTCTTTCACCAAGCACTTCACTTGCTTCTGTTGTAGACTTCTCTATAACTTAGACCACTTCACTGGCTTTTTCCTCAAGACCCAACCTTGTCTTTGGTTTTCCTCTAGTATCATCCTTAATACACTTAGTTGTTCTTTTAACTCATCGATTTCTTTGTCACACTCCTCTTGACTCATTCTCTTGCCATTTGCCTTGGCATCCTCCTTCTTCACTTTTCTTCTATCGTGGTCTTCCTTAGAACCTCTGTTATCCCTGTTATGACTATCAATAGTCATCTTCTTTTCTATCTTCATGAGTTCCTTACTCACTTACTATGAGCTGCATTAAAGCCTTTGCAACAGCAAGTCCTCCCTGCTGCCACTTACCTCACCAAGCTTTCCTCTGTACTTGGTCTTTTGGAAAGCACTTGGTTCTCTATTCTCTTGAACCTTTTTGAGCACTTTTCTCTGCTCCTTCTAGGCTTCAACTCATCTGCACCTTTTAAGAACACAACCATACTCTTGTATTTCAATCACAATGAAATACTAGGTTTTGACCACCTCTTCTTTCACTCAGAAATGCTTACCAGCTCTCTTCATTCCTTAGAATTTCTACCCACATCCTCTGTGGAATTGCCTTTATGATCTTTTTATGAGCTGCAACAAAATCTATGTAGTAACAAGTCTCCTTCTTGCTACACATGCCTCACTAAGCTTCTCTCCTATCAGCTCAGTCTTTTGACATCTCTCTCTAGTTCTTTCCTCTGAAACCATATGAGCACTCCATGCTCTAGGTTGCTGCAATCTTCTCACCTTCAAGATCTCTGCATGATCTAGTTCTACCATTCACCTACACTTTGGATGGATTGTTCTCTATTTCCTTTTCATCTGCAAATTTTGCTATACTTTATCTCTATGTGCCTACTATTTGTCAAATTAAAACTTGATCTCCTCTTGCCTACATACACACCTTTAAAACATAACTATGTTCTAAGTTTTCTCAAAGAATTCTTACATGAATAATTTCCTTATTCTGCTCTGATACCAAATGTTGCTAGCCTAAGCTTCAAATACCATAATGATACAGCTTAAGCCGCATATACCCACACTCTGCAAATAAAATTGCATGTCACACTATGTATCTGTCATGTACATGCCCATAAATGCTAAAATTCCATACTTAGTGAAACCTTCCATAACCCAAGGTTTAGTTCTCTTTCATTAAACTCTATGTTTTAAGTGGAAACGTTTGGGTTAGCTACCCAAAGTCTAAAATTTAATAAACCTTTCAGCGGAGCCTTATAGGACCCTTCATCAAATGTGGTTAATCCTTTTTCAGCGCATATTAACCATACCCTTGGTCCTTAGACTTTGGTTAACTCAAACATAACCCATAAAACCTTAATCCCACTTGATTTCTATTATAACCCTCATATAATAGAAATATTTCATTAACCGCACTTAACCTTACCTTTCTGCCATTCCACAAACATTTGCACATATTTTGATGCTCTCTAGCACATTAAGCCTCTACCGTCGATCTCATTCCTCGATCTGACGTTTATCACATCACCCGATCAACTTTTGTGCACTAAAATCTCCACCATTGATCAAACCTACTCGATCCAACGGCTATTGCGCAACCTGATCGCCTTTTGTTCGCCCAAATCTCCACTGTTGATCGATCTCGCTCGATTCAACAGTTGACGCGCAATGTCACGCAGATAACTGCATGATCGTTATCACTCTGAAAGCACATGAGAAAAGTGGTTTTCTCTCTCCATCATATGCTACGTGTTGGCTGCTAAAGGTAATCGCGTAGAATTTCAAAAGACCGCTTACCACTTTTAGGGCGCGCGAGATACTACTTACCCCTTCGAAGACCGCTCTTTTATTCTACACATGGTCTTAATCTCTGTCATTCATCTTCATGACATATTTTGCACGATTTAATCTTAGCCATCTATCTCCATCCTTCTCGTTCGTTGATTTGATTGATCTAACGGTTCCTGTGCTTCACTACTACGTTCTTTTGTTTCTTACTATGTAATCACCCATTCGGCTTTCTCCCTGTGTATTTGCTTCCGCCTTAAGATTTTCACTTCTTGTGCTATCGAGCTCCACTCTTCTGTTGCGCTCCTTCCTGAACTTTGATTTGGTAATTAATTAGACCCCAACATTATCTGATCATCGCAATACTCCTCTGAGCACTGTCCTTTCTCTTGTCTTCCTTCCGAATTCCCTACACACTTATGTTATGCAAATACTCTGATACACACACAAGTTATAATTCAATTACTCAATACACACCATATAAACTCATAATCGAGTTATCTGTATTAATAATAAATATTTACACAGGAATTTCTTCCTCGGCCTGATCTTCAATATCAGTGGCCTTCCTTCTCCTGCCTGTAGGCCTAATGACTGACTCTCTGACTTTGACTGAATAAATACTCTACTACTCTCTACTGTAACTACTCTCTAACTACTACTCTATAGTGATTCTCTATGCCTTTTAGGCTTACATTTATACAAAAGGTTATGTTGAACTAATTCTGGTTTAGATCCTTAATCTGCTAAACTAAATCCTGAATTTCCTCTTAGTCCACTTTTAACTCCAGTTAATCCCTAAGAATCCTCTCTAGTTCCTTGAATCATGAAACCACTTTCTAGTCTAAGACTTACACTTTATTTTTAACTCTCTCAATCCCCACTAATCACTCATGTTCTCCTACATTCGAGAGCATTTATAAATATCTTCACAATATCTAATTAATTCCTATTCTAATCACTCAAAACATTAATAATTACATTATTTTGATACATAGGAATCCAACTTCCTTGAAAACACAAGACCCCCTAAATTAACTAGAACATAATAAAATTGTTGAGCTGCATGAATTGTATGGTCCACTTGCATTGACTCAGAACTGTCAAAATGCTAGAAATCAAGAGAGTTTGTTTTCTGACATTGGTCAGATGGGTTTTTTTGTTTATGTAAATGGATAGCAAAGGAGATGGAGAGGGATCAGCTAGAAAATTGGACAAGTCCAAAGAACATGGAATTGAGATAAGTTCGACGATTATGAATTGCATCCAAGCACATCGTTAGACATCCGATCAATAGGAAATCTAGTTACAGATGCATCCAGGCTTACAGAAATGGGGTGCATTTGGACCTCAAATCGTGTTGACTGAGGTATGCATCTGTATAATAAATTGAGGCTTAGCGAATTTAGTTTAAGAAGAGAAATAAAAGGCTTTGCTCCTTTAATGCCAAGTTAGGTTGTAAGCCACAGTCGTGTGATGAAGATTGGATTAAGCATGGCACCTAAGGCCATAAAAATTGGGGATTGTAGGTGGGTTGTATTGTGCATAGCTCCTGTGGGAGTTAAAGTAAAGCGTTAAGGAGTGCTATCAACGACTAAAACCAAGCACTAGTCCGTTACAAAAGACCGAAGCAAGAACCCCAAGGTCAAAAGCCGAAGAAATACATAAGTATGATAGGATGCATCAAGATTCTTCATTTGACGCCTACACAAATTGACACAACAAGAGGTGTAATGAGCAAAGGATGTACACAATTTTAAATTAATTTTCATGGTTTATTTTAACTTATTAATAATGAAATGTTAAAATAAAGTTAACCATTCGGATTGATTGTTTAGGTTTTATTAGTGAAACAAAATTGATTTAAATAGTAAAATTTTGTTTTTTATTTAAACTTATTTTCAAAATTATTAGAACTATATCTAAAACAATATTTACGGTTAGATTATTGGATCCATCATTCAAAATAATATATACTTAATATTTATGTTGCATGAGGAGTCGTAATATTATATAATAAAAAAATATTTTTTAATTATATAATTTATATAATAATCAAAATTAATATTTATTCAAAATACTCAAATATTAAAATTAATTTAAATATATAATATATAATTTTTTATATATAAATATATTCTTTGGGTGTTTCTCTCTCTAAGCCTCTCTTTTTTATACATATAAAATGTCAAGTTCATTATGAGTTCTCTCACATGTTTTTGTAATTATTCTTATGAGAAAAAACAACTATAATGTTTAAGCATTGACTGCCAGATACAATTTGCGCACACTCATTATCAGTTCTCTTACATGTTTCTCTAGTTATTCTTACAAAAAAAAAAACAACTCTAATGTTTCTCTTACATGTTTCTCTAGTTATTCTTACCAAAAAAAAAACTCTAATGTTTAAGAATTGACTGCCACATACAACATGCGCACACAATCTTCTGTTATATATATACCTAAACAACAAAAGGAATATTCATTAGTTTGACATCCCATATATTGCACTTACTTCGAGGTGCCACAAGCTTCCTTTACCCTTTACAGTGAAATCATTTTCATTTTACTTTATTTTAACTTTTTAACAAATAAAAACTCTTAAATATAAATTCTAATATAATTACACAATATAAATTTTAGAAAATGTCAACCAATGTAAAATTCAATCATCAATTCCAAGATATCAAATAATGCTTTACTTTAGTGTTTTCATTCCAATCTTTATTTAGTAGTTTCTTTTAAATGAAAATTCCTAAGTATAAATCAAAACTCTTGAATATCAGGCTAGATCATTTTAACACTAGATTTACTAAGTATTGATAGGGATCAAATCCCTTGAGGGTAAATCTCTTATAGAGTGAAAAGAGATTTGATGGCTCTTTGCCTTAGTAGATCTGAAATTAAGATGGATCTAGAATGGTGATAACCCCTTTAAAGAGCCTCAATGTGGAGACTTCTATGATTCATGATTATCAATCAAAACTCTTCCAAATAGATCACATCAGTTTTTGGATCAACGTGTTTTAAACCTCTATTGAAGCTCATAATCACGAAAATAATGGAAAGTAAGATAACACAACACATATTTATAGTAGAGAGTAAATTTAAACTGATATGAAATTAAATAATAATAAAATAAATTATAACGTCATATAATATATTAAAATAAATATTAAAAGAAAAAGAAAAAGTTTCCATTATTATTAATATATCTAAATCAAATAAATAAGTTAGAAACAACCTTATAAAAAATAATAAAAAAATTAATTAATTAATTTAAAATAAAAAAATCTATGAAATAACAACTAAGTGATTCAAAATGATAAGAAACCATTATTTTTTTTAATGAAAATTATTATATACTTAAGAAAATATAAAAGAGGAAAATTATTTAGTATAATAAAAAGTGTATAAAACAAGTTAATTAATTAATTAGTTAATAATAATAATAACAACAACAACAACAACAAAATAATAACAATAATAAAAAACAAAAATAACAGGGGAAGGCCTAGGCATATAGGGATGGAATCCATGAGCTACTGATCCAAAATCCATCATCGCTATTTAGTGTATTAGACATTTTCTCGATCTTGATGGCTTTCCTTAATTTACGGTGATGGAAATGATCAATCTTAGCAAGGACCTGGGAATCCTCTAAACAAATGTGGTGTTTAGTATTTTTATCATGTTCAGCTAAAGCAAAGGAGCAACTCTTGCAATGTCTAAGGTGCTATCGGGAAAACTAGTGTCCATTCAGAGCTGCTAGTCCCACTAAGACGGGTAGCTATCTTAGAAACAAACAAACCAAAGTTACTTGTGTTTTCCTTTATGAGAGATAGATGAGAGAGAATAAGAGAGTACCAACCTCAGTCTTTCGCTTGGCTCCTTGCTTGTTTCCTCCCTCCTTTGATAGAGCTTCGCCACTCCTTCCTCACTTGTCCCACTTCAAAGAACGCCTATAGAGTCAAAGCAGAAAAATACCATCAAAGCATAGAGATCTATAACCATAAACAATATAGGATCAGATGTATACTAACCATACAAATGCATACACAAATACAAGATTCAGAGATATACAAGCATATGGAGGAAAACTCAAATAACTTTATTGATAGAAGTAGTAGAAGAGAGGATTACAACCCAGCGGTCTGATCCAGTGCCATCCTCCCAGCATGAAAGCCCTCTTCACCTCATGAAAAAGCTATATCACCCAACAATGCAATGTTTCATAGAGAAACCAACATCACTTCCTTACAAAATACAAAATTCCAGCCTCTGGATCTCTAGGATGAGGGATCCATATATAGATATTTGCAGGTGGGTGAGTCAGCTTCTAGGATTTTGATTAGTGTCATTTCTCTGATAGTTCTTGGTTCCACTTGGAGATTTCATGATCTCTTGCTCATCCCTGGGCGAATTCAGAGAAGCAAGTGTCAAATGAGCAGTTTCTAGAATATTCTCTGGGTTTCCACCTAGCAAACTGCTTCTGCCATTTGTCTGCTCTCGCTCATCGCACCCTACAAAAGGGCTTTTCAGTATGCATCACACCCTATATGTGTAACAGGTGAGCTGCATCACACCCTCAGCATGGAGCAGTCTGTATGGTCCAGTTTTGACCAGTTCTGAGCATTTTTCAGGGAGAACTTCTGGGAAATGATGTAATCAGCTAACCTTGTTCCTTTAGGGTATGAAACAACACTTTTAGGGTCTTAGAAGCCCTTGGTTTATGGACATATGTGATTGGGGTTGCAGTGCCCAAATATATCTATAACATAAGGTCATCCACATGCTCCTGAATACTCTGATTTATGGACCGACCTGTTTCACCAATGTAGGGGGTCCCACAAGAACAAGGAATCAAATAAACACCCTTCATGTTTTTAGGTTCCACAGGGTCTTTGACCAATTTTAAGGAGCCACGAATGGTTTTCAAGGGTCTAAAGGAGGAAGAAACCTATACCTCCTAAGAATCCGAGCAATCTTGTCAAAAGTCCCTTGGATAAAGGTGAGATAGACACTGGAGGTCACTTCACTAGACTCTTTCTTTTTACTAAGACCTATGATAGCTTTTAAAAAGGCTCTGATACCCTGGTATCTTTTGTAGCCATTCAATTCAAAAACATGAAGGAGATGTGTTTTCTTATTCACCAGATGTCTTTCATCAGAAACCCTTAAAGCCCGAGTGGCCAATATGTTGAGAACACCTAGCTTCTGGGGTAGAAAGTGATGGGAGTTCACATGCAAATATTGCTCAGAGTGAGTTTTCTTACGAAAGGCCTGGTGAGAGAAAGAACCATCATCCTTTTTCGAGACTAAAACATTAAGGAAGGGAGAGCTACTGTTGACCTCTGTTTCCATGGTGAATTTGATGGATCTTGATTGATTATTGAGATGTTGAAAAAACAAATATTTATCACGATCATGGGGCCATAAGATGAAGGTGCCATCAACAAACCTCTTCCATCTCTTTGGCTGAAATCGAGCAGAAGCTAAAGCCTTAGATTCAAAATCCTCAATGAACAAGTTGGCAACGATGGGAGAGAGAGAGGGGAGAGCCCATAACAAACCCGCAAGTCTGTTCATAGAATTCACCTTTAAAGCTAAGGAAAGTGGGCAAATGTCTACCAACTTGTCTGTATTAGGGTCAGTGATACGATTGATTACCTCAACAACCTCATAAATAGGGATGTTGGTGTAAAGTGAAACAACATCAAAGGTAACCATAATATCACCAGGCTCAAATTTAACCTCTTTTAACTCACTCATTAAGCATCAAGAGTCTATAAAAAAGGAATCACTACGGCTAGCAAAAGGCTTAAGCTTCCAGACTAAATATTAGCAATAAGATACATAGGCCCACCTATCATATTAACAATACGTCTAAGGGGAGACCCTTCTTTGTGAATTTTAGGAAGCCCATAAATTCTCGGAGTGAGAGGGTTTCTCTTAATGAGCTTGTGGCTTATGGAGCTTACAGACTTATTAGATTCGATAGCCAAGGAAACAACTTTTGAAACCTTTTTAAGGGTGATTTTATTGAGCTTTATATAATTCTCGTTGTTTCACAAGTGATCTATCATTTTTCTTCTATAGTTCTCTTTATCTAAGATCACAACATCCCCTCCTTTATATGCTTTAAGAACAACAATATTGGGGTTACTGTTCAAAGCTTTGAGGGCTTCAAATTTAGGTTTGCTAATGTTGCTCTTCAGAGGTTTAGTTTTCCTAAGAACAATAGAGCAATCATGTCTGATGTCGTTTGTATGATGAGATCTTTAATGTGATCAAGTAAATCCTTGATGCCAAACTTGATGGAGCAAATAATATCCTCAATCGGGATCTTTCTTGAGGCAAGGGAAAAGTTTAACCCTTTTCAAAAAGACAATAAATAAGGGGATCAAAAGAAAAACTAGATAAATTGACCACCATATTTAAAAAAAAAAAAAGATAGAAAATTAAAATCATTACTATTAGATTCATTATTATCACTATTAATACTATTATTATTTCTACTTTTGAAAGAGAAAAGAGAAAAAAATATAATAAGAGAAAAAGAAAAAAATATAATATAACGATTATTATTATCATGTATACGGCTATTAATTCTATTTAAAATCTATATATATATATATATATATATATATATATAATACTTTAATACTATTATTATCTATATTTAAATTGTTGTTATTATAATTATTATTATCACTAATAATATCATTATTATTTCTATTTAAAAGATTTTTTCCCAATTAAATATCATAAATTAATACATCATTTTTATTTTAACTTATAATTATTTTTATTTTTATTTATCAAGTCCAATGCATTTCTTCTGGACTATGTGTGTGTCAAATTTTGTAGGCTAATAATAAACACAGCATATCCATAGATCACATCTCAGTGCTATCCTTACTTTTCAAAAGATTCCCAACGTCCTTTTCGTTTCCCGCTGGCTATTTTTGCTTTTGAAATGATTTCCGAAGGGTCCTACTTGTACATGGAAGTCATTCTAATATTTATTTAAAAGTCTCTTATCAATTAAAGCTCTTAATTATAAACCAAAACTGTTAAATACTAGTCTAGTTCCATTTCAATTCTAGACCTACTTAATGTCAATTAATGTAAAATTCAAAATTATCAATTCAGAGATACCAAGTAACATTTTATTATAGTGACTAGGAAAGTAATTCTAATATTTATTTAAAAGGCTCTTATAAATTAAAGTTCTTAATTATAAATTAAAAATAGGAGTCTAGATCCATTTCAATTCTAGATCTGCCTACAAGTGTCAAGAGGGATCCAATCTTTGATGTGTAAATTTTTTTTGAGTGAAAAGAGATTTGATTTCTCTTGGTCTTTAGACTTAAAATAGATATAGAGTAGTAATCTTTCCCTTTTAAATAAGCTATATTCCACATGAATACTATGGAGAAATTACCCATCAGTCAATCTATCTACATATTACATAAAATTATACCACAAAACACAAATACAAATGTTACAACATCTCTCTATTGAAAAACATTTTAGACACAATATATATATATATATATTTCAACTTTTAATTAAAATTATAACCCAAAACTCTTAAATATAAAATATAATATAAAATATAATATATAAAATATAAATTCTCATCCACTTTATTTTATTTTTTTGAAAATTGGCTATTATTATTTTAAAAGAGTGTTTTTATTTTTTATTAAAACTGGTTCAAATCCAACCCTTTTGAAAGAGTGTTTTTTTGAAGTAGTGTTTTTTTTCCCTTATGAATAAAGTGTGTCTGTATAATACATAAATATTTAATATATTCTTTATTCTGAATCTTAAGTGTTTTTATTTTTTATTAAAACTGGTTCAAATCCAACCCTTTTTGAAAGAGCGTTTTTTTTGAAGTAGTGTTTTTTTTCTCTTATGAATAAAGTGTGTCTGTATAATACATAAATATTTAATATATTCTTTATTCTGAATCTTAATTAATTTGTATTTTTTAGAAATTATTTCTAAAGTTTATTAAATTTTTTGTAAAATTAAATATTCAATATTTTTCTAGAAATTGAAAATTATTTTTTGAATTTTTTGTTTTTTAATTGGTTGATGACTAATTTTATGTGGTTTAAAATCAAATTTCAGAATTAAAATGATTTAAATAAATTAAAAATATGATAAAAACATCTAATCACTCCAAAAAAAAATCTAAATTTATGGATTATTCATAATTAATATTTTCTTAAAAAAACAATTACTATTATGTTTCGAGCTTTTAATAACCATGGAAACTCATAGATTTTTCCATAATTAATACTTTCTTTAAAAAATAGTTACTGTTATGTTTCATACTTTTACTAACCATAGTCCATAATTAATGCTTTCTTAAAAAATAGTTACCATTATGTTTCACACTTTTACTAACCATAAAAATTGGCTGATTTAAATAACAAAAGTACCAACCCTACATATTCCACTTATTTTTCCCTTTTGATTTTGATTATTGAATGGACTTTGATTCAATCGTTTTCCTCAATAAAGCTTACCTATATTATATATTTTCACAATTCAATTTTAAATCATGATGCAATACAAAAGATAAAAATTAAGTAAACACTACAATAAACAAGATTTTCTCTTTTGTATTCACGGCTTTAATTATAACTTGAAAATAGAAAAATTATTTTTTATGAATCTTTTGCACTCACACTTAAGCCTTTGTGTAACTTTTTTTTTTTTTAATATACTAGACATTGTGATTTTTTATATTAGTTATTACACTCCTATTACCATTCCGTTTTCACTTTGACTACATATTAGTTTGCCTTTGACCAAAAATTTATGTTGCTTATCCATAGTTTAACATCACGAAATCATTTTTTGTTATTTTTTATTATTATTAAATTTATTTATTTGTAAGGTGATCGGTTGAGCTCTCATTTATGTTAGTTACTAATTTCTCATTTTCATTTTATTTTATTTTATTTAACTTTCTTATTTTTTTCTATTAATTCCATTTTCCAAAATGACTTATTATTATATTAAAAACATATTTTAATAAATTTATTATTAAAAATAATATATATTGATGAAAAATAAAGCGCACACATATATAATAAATATATATATTAAAGTGTATTCATGTTAATATAGACAATATTAGTTAATGATATTTCTTAATTTTTATTAATTGTTTTATTTGTGTTTATTATTTTTAGTTTAATTAAGTTATATTTAAACTAAGCCGGTACTCGCTACTATGTAGCCCTTGTTTTATTACATATCAATTTTTAGCTTTGATTTTTTTGACATAAAAATTCTACCATAGGTTATTTATTTGATGTTGAATTAGGATGACTATAAATTTAAAGTTAAATAAATAGTAATTATCTAACACCTATCTTTATTTTGCTCCAAGGCTATATAGTTCATTAATTGCTTTAGTTACATCCCTTCACCATATTCAAATGTTTTTCATTATTAGATTTATGAATTTATTCAACCATTCAATAATTGCTATTTGTATAAAAATTTGGTATTAAACAACAATACCGCATATTAAACTATTTTCTTGTCAATTTATTTATTTAAAAAACTTTTAAATATAGCTCAAAATCAATTCAATTTTACTTTATTTTAAAGAAATTAAATTTTTTGTCTTTTAAAATGCTATCAATGAGATCAATCAAATTTTAATGGAAATAAGTATCTCTTCACCTAAAAAGGTGAACTGATAATATCATGTTTAATTAAAAAATTATTTTCATGACCACAATAATTCATGTTTAATTAAAAAAATTATTTTTATGAACTCACAAAAGAAGTTGATGTTTGATAAATTTTGATTAGATTATTTTAAATTTATTGAGTTTTATTTATAAGAAATTATTTTATAAAATAAAATAATTTAATTTAATTTTTAAAGAAATTATGAATTTGAGTATTTAAATATATAATGTGAATTATATAAGGTTTTAAGTATTTTCATTTATCAATTATAATAATGAATTTAATTAACTATTAAATCATCATCATATTAGTAGATGAATTTTTTTAACTACATTGAAGATTTTGGTTAGAATTTTAACTAGTTACTTATTAATATATTTAATGGTTCCTTCAACTTTTTTAAAATTACACATATTTTTTCTTCCTCGTAGCAAAGATGTAGTTCCTACTCTTATCATAGTGCCTTTTCCTCATTTAAGACAATATATTTAGATTGCCAATGGTCTTTGAATCAACAATTTCATGGGTGGCCTCCTTTGCCCTATCCTTTGGGCATGTGGAAGCCTTTCTCCTCAAGACTTACTCTAAAGATCTATTTTGGATATGTCATATATCCCCCCTTAAATGCAATGGCCCCAAATAAGTCCTTCAATGACATAGTGCTAAAAAGGAACCTTAGAGGGATATTTTTTAAGTATCATAGAATCCACATTCTTAATAAAGTTTCAAGTCCATCCTTTTAAGTAGCAAGGGATGTAGCTAAATAGTTTATTTTTCACAAAGAGGTATGCAAATTTAATGGCCTCTAGCTAGTGCTAACAAGTCTACACCAATGGATTTCTTGCACTTGGAAAATATAAACAAAGAAAGAATCCTACATTTACCGATGTGTAATAGGTTTCTTCATAGAAGAATTAAACTATCAAAATGGCATTGATCTCAAAACATCCCTTTTTAAGTTTGAAACGGGAAACACAAATAGTTGTGAGGACATGAACTATCAAAATGGTATTTGATGTTGAAACATCCTTTTTTAAGCGTGAAATGGAAAATACAAATAGTGTATTGTAACATCCTTTTTAAAGTTTGAAATGGAAAATACAAAGTGTGTTGTAACATCCTTTTTAAAGATTGAAATGGAAAACACAAAAAGTTGTGAGGAAACAAACAATGAAAACGGTATTTGATCTTGAAACATCCTTTTTCAAGTTTGACATGGAAAATACAAACAGTGAATTGTAACAAAAGAGGTTTGAGAAGGAATATAATAGTCTAAAGAACATTGTGCTTGTCATTCCATATTTGAAGTCGTACAAAAACATGGTGGAGGCAGCGAAGCAGCAATGGACCTGCAAAATTTATATTATGTTAGAATTAGTAATATGTAAATCAGGTGCAGAAGTTTATTAGTAATACTCTGCAGGTGAGCTGTGTTAAAATGAATCTGGAATGAATGGAAATAAAGTTACCTTTGCTATGGGGAACCATATATTGTTAGTGGAAGATGCATGGTGAATAACGACATATTGAACACGATTGGAGGTCAATGCACAGCTGGAGATGCAGTTTTTTTGCTTGCCAATCTACATGTAGTTGTGCATGTATGTTATTTCTGAGCCCATGTGGCCTGCTGCAAAAGAAAGAAAAGGTTAGAATGAGATGTACAGACAATACAAAGACATTCTAGTATTTGTTTTTTTACTAATATTGATTAAAGTTTGTTGTTGTTGAAAGATATGAAAAGTATGTCATGAAATAGAATGAGTTAAATAAATGGAGGAAACCTTCTGGTGATGTCAAAGTATGGGTTGGAGCAGATTATCTGGAGGCGGCATTGAACGGAGAATTTCTTCTGCGTGTCTTCTGCGAGCAATGTTTTTGTTGTCCTTCATTTTACTATAACGATCGAAACTGAATGCGGGGTTAATCCGGAGATCTTGTAGAGAAGGCACTCTTGAAATAGCTATGAATGTGAGACCTTGACGTTCTGTTTTTCCAATGTCAATTGTTGCTTTTGGAAGGGTCATACCTTGAGATTTATGTATGGTTAAAGCCCAAGCCATCTTCAGTGGAATTTGTGCACGACCATTTCTTTTTACTGCTGGAATAGGCAAGTGAGTGGGGTTTCTTTCATCCCAAGGAGGCCCAATGTACTTGGGGAAATCTACGACAACAAATGTTGGAATTTGTGGTGGTGCAGTTGATTCTTTATAAAATATGGTTACAATTTTTCCAAGGGAACCATTAACAAGACCGGCTGAAACCCAAAGGTTGGAAGTCAACATAACTTTTTCGCCATTGCATAGCAATACAATTTGCTCAAGTTGCTCATCTTCAGAGGAAAGACTGGAATATGTGTTGTCATCTTCAGCAATGGATCGAGCAATAGGAGTGTTTAGAGATTTCATCATTTTCTTATTATGGACCGTTGTTTGAGCATTTGTTGGAAATAGATGCATGGAATCATGGAATGAACATATTTCTTCTTCTGATAAATAGGAATCTGTGCGCGACATGAGTACGTTGTAGTTGTCGATTGTTGGATTTGCATCTCTAATGTTCTGGAGAATGTTCCTGAAAGTAACCTGGGCGATGTCGTCGCCTTGTTGACAAAATATTGTGTCTAATGTGATGACTGTGTTGAAGGTGTTCCATAGTGCGCTTTCGTGGCCCGTCCCTGCATATAGAGGTATGTCTTTGACGGGTGGTAGCTGACCGAGATCACCAACCAATATTATGGAACAACCACCAAAAGGAGTGTTTCTTTGGTGGGGAAATGCCTCGCGAAGATGTTCATCAATATGGCTGAGAAGCTTTGGCCCAATGAAGCTCATTTCATCGATTAGTATGTATCTTATATGCCTGATTTCTTCTTGGAATTTTGCAAGAGCACTACCTTCTAACGGCATAAGATCCTTTATAGGAAGGTGCAAAGCAGAATGGATTGTCGATGCTTGTATGTTGAAGGCAGCAACCCCAGTAGGGGCGAGGAGCATGATCAGTGAAGGTCACGGGCTTGCAAGGCCTATGAGCATATCTTTGATGCAATTAATAAGGAGGGATTTTCCCGTACCAGCAGTGCCTTGTATTATCATTCTGAGAGCGGGTAAATAATCCTTCCTAGCAAAATGATTAAGAATAATATTTAGAGCTTTTTTTTGCATTGGAGATAATGTAGTAAGGGTCGGCAGGGTATGTTGATGTGTTTGAAGAATGCGGTGGATGGAGCGGCTATTCTCAATGAATTGTATTACATTATTTTGTAGATCCAATGGGATAGTGGTATGATTCCAGTTATGGGTGTCATCAAAGCCATGAAGACCAAGCATGTCAAGGTCGTTTATGAGAAGCTCATTTGTAGGGTGTAATTGGGAAAGTAATTCCCATTCATTTATTTCCATGGTGTCTGTTGGATTGGCTTCATTCATAGTTGAGGTATCATTTGTGACAGATTCAATATCAGATAGTGTGCGGCGTTGATGCCAAGGATTGTAGAATGGCGAAATGATTGCCAATTTGCGATGAATTCTGTAGCAGAATCACCTATATCTTGTACGATACGGCGAAAAGGTTTGTATAGCATAAGTTCAACCCTGCAAAAGTCAGTGTAGCAAGGTTTTGTTGTGGATGGTATGGAGGAGTAACGTGGTATGACCCGAACAATTGCTTTTGTAGGCCTTTGTTTCCATTTGTTTGTTCTGCGACGAGGATCATACGACCAGGATCTTGCCAACTCTATTAGTGATGTGGACTCTAGGGTAGAAGGGCGCTGGATATATGTATCTATGAAGTGCGGGGATGTAGTGGAGGTGGTGTCCGTTTGTGGAAGGCGCATAAGAATTTTTTGGTTTACATTTAAAGAAATGAATGGCCGACTACATAATGTTAACGGTAATTTTTGCAGCATATGGCAGGTTTCTTGTGCTCCAATGTCACGATCAACAAGGGTTTCTGCAAGAAATTTTCGAAATGCGGATGTTGCTGGGTCAGCAATGGGTGAAGCCAGGACAATTCTACGTAGCATGTCGTGGAAGCTTTCAGATTTTTTTTCTGCTTTGGATGCATATTTGGCGATATATTTTTGTACAGCGTGTATGGAGAGTACTGGTTGGCAGTCAACATTTGCACGCCAAATAGATAGGATGGTAGGGTTATGGCTATTGAGTCGATCGTCGTTCCGAGCAGGGGTGTATGTTTTTTGGCCATTGGAATCAATGAATAAGGCCGATTTTGGATGTAATTCCCACGGTGCTTTATAACGACATTGGAGTGAGGATCCAGTTTTTCTTAGGCACGTGCTTTTTGAGCATTTTGTGTGACGTTCAACACAATTGACGAGTTGTTCATAGTCACTGAAAGGATTGGTTCTGAAGATTTGCGGTGTGGACAACAGGCAAGGGTCTTCGGGATTTGTCCAAGCATTTGGTTGGTTTGAATTCGAAGGAGCACGAGGGTTCCAAGCGGAAATATATTTGTCGAAGAACTGCCTTGCAATATCGACTGCTTCTGTGTCCTCCCAGTTGAGATTCTCCATATCAGGTGCATTTTCTATCCAAAGGAAACCATGGATGTGCGCAGATCCCCTATGTTGCCATTCATACCTAACAAGTATGCGTTTTTGTAAGATAATTTTGCAATAGGTAAGGAATGTTGTTTAGAGTTCTTGGAGGGAAAAAAATGCGGTAGAATGCGTACCTGTACCAGTAATCTTTTGTATTCAAGTGTTTCTCCAAGATAATCTCACGAAATGTTGTGAATCTATGGTGCATATATAGTGATGTTAAATGTGGGTTAGAGATAATGTTATCATTTCTCCACTTTTGTTGTTTTCCAATATCAGTAGGAAGACACCCGGGCATGACTGCATGAAGATCAGGCCATTTTGTATCAGCTGCACTCAATGTGAAGAAGAACTTCGGGCAACCGAGTTGAGATATCATGTCCATTAGTTCATTTTTAGCTTTGTGCCAAAATGACCTTGTTCCACGCAAAGAGCTACCGAATCGCATGACTTGCTCTGTTAATTGCTCATCTGGAAATTGTTCTAATCGAATGTTCAGATCATGAATAGATATTGGAAAGTTATCCGTGATGTTTTTTTTCACAAAAATCGACGTTGTTGCTTGACTGCGATGCCGCATCATGAGATTATATATGTAATAACGAAAGCGTGGGTGGCTTCCAAATCTGTTATCATAGTAACGTATGAGATGAAGTGCATATTCATGTAACTGCACAGCTTTCATTCTTGGCTGATTTGGCATTGCAGCGCCTGTCGGGAAAAGGGCAGGGAAAGCCATAGAGAGTAGACCTTCTGTGTTGTATTCATTGACTGGCGATAAACCAATTGTTGGCCACTCAATTGTAGTATCAGATTGGTGGTTGTAAGCATGCAAATAATGGCGGATTTCTTGGATTTCTGTATTTGTATTGGGTATGATGGGTACGAACGATGATGTTTGGCTAGCGGATGGGTCTGTGAAATCTTCGGTGAGCTCATGGGGTGGTTCAAGTGGAAGGCGAATAGTGGTTTCTGTAGTATTGGAATGGCGAAGGGAGGAGGAGACATCGGTGGGGATTGCTGGTAAGGACGCCAGTGCGTTGGAATAAATACGAACATTCTTATAGTATGGGTCATTAGCCAATTTGTATTCCAATGCAGCGAGAACGCGATGTCTACTGACAATGAAATCATAAGCCTTATGGTCATTACTATGACGCGTGACAATTAGGATGTCCAAGTTCTCAACACGTCGTGGCAACATGTTTGTGATTTTTGTTATGTCTTGAGGAAAACAAATTGTGTGGCCACTGTATTTATACTGGCCACCACGTGCATGTGTTACTTGCAGTATAGGATTAACCCTAGCAATGAGCATTTCTTCTATTTGTGAAAGAGACATAAGGGCAGCTGGTTGAGGGCCAGGGTCCATGTTGTTTGATAATGAGAAGCGATGACCCTTTGTTTCAGAGGCGCATCTGGAGTAGCAAGACATGTGGTTGGAATTGCGGATATGTATTCCAGGATATGATTCAAGACAAATGGAGCATGGGCATTTAGGTGGAAGTTTATCAAGCTTTGAACGGAAATCTCGATGTGCTTGATCAGTATAAACATTGCTGAAAGCATGTGCAAAGGAGGGGTTAGGGCAATGAGGCATGGATGTATTTGTTTGAGAGGTTTGCTGAGAAGATAAAGAGTCTGATAATTGCAAGGGAGGATTGTTTTCAGGGTGGGCCGTTTCAGACGAGGAAGGTTGGTCACCCTTTTGTTTTTTGTGTTTTTGACATTCTATGATGTTTTTTTTTGCTTGGTAAAGCTCACGGCGCCGTGCATTTATTCGTTCTTTATTTGTTGCATAGTATCTTCGAGCACGTTCATTATTAGAAGAAGAAGCCATTCACAAAATTTATGGTACCTATAAGCAAGGGAGGGGAAAAGAAGAATGTTATTTGGAGACAACAACCATGTTATTGTATGAAAGCGAAAGAACGGTAAAAAATGCAAGCGAAAGCGAAAGAAGGGGAAAAAAATCTAAGTTCTGAACAGTGCCATGTGAATTTTTTTATTTGAGAAATGTTTTTGAAAGAACGTATTAGTATTTTTTCTGCATACATGTAGGTAGTTTCATGTGTAAAGCTGATAAAAGGAAAAAAAATGTGATTTTGTCTACTAACATAATGCTAGATACAATGGAGAACAAATATTTATTTCAATGGTATATAAGAAAATTTCATAAGAAGACATGCAACAATATATCTTGTAAAGTTGTATTTATAAAATTGGACAATAGGAATTGCCAAAAAGCAAGGAACACATTCTGCAATATTTATCTACAATGTCGAGATGCTTTGAATTTCTCGAAGGATGTTTTTGCATTCTGTCATGAAATGCAGTTTTTCTTCTTTTATGATAACGCATTTCAATCGTGGGACTTCTTTAAAAGTTTCTGTCTTCACTGATAGTGTGAAGATATGGTCTGTCCATAGAGCTCTAGAGACAATTTCCTTGATTAGTTCTGGATCTGAAGATAATAGATAGAAGTCTTTGGCATTATTTCCAAGAATTGTAGAGCCCGCGTCTTCGAAAGCAACAGTTGAAGCCAATTCACCAGTGTGATCTTGTATGTCGATTTTCAATAGGTATCTGTAATCACAGTCGCTTACTTCAGCGTTGCATTTTGGACAGAACCACACCCCTGTATTTTGTGGAATAAGTTTTTTCATGCATTTTTTCCCACCAACAATCGACGGGCAAGAAATGTAGTAAAAACTATCCATACCAATTTTTGTTATTGTGCCCTTTAATTGGAAAAATGTTGGTTTCTCTAAGGAATCCATACTGTAAATGTCAGCAATTGTTATTTTTTTTGTTGGTGGCAAAAAGGAGAGCTTGTTGTCAAAGATGTAGAAGCAGCAGTCGAGCCTTCTTTTTTAAACCACGACTTTAGCGCATGGGCCTCTTCAATGTCAGGATCTACAAGAACAATGGATCTCGTTGTAGTGCCGATATTTTTTCCATTAAATTCCCCAACATGTGCAGATTTGATTGCAATGATGGGGTTATTTCCTGTAGCACATAGGGAGGAGAATTCCTGTGAAACGGCATGAAAATTATCTCCCCAAAAGATTGCATCTATGCTATACCCTGACATGTCTCGAAGCTGTACTATTTGTTTATTGACTTCAGAGCCATCTTTTCTACGTATAGTGCATACACTGGAAATGTCTGTGACAACACCAAGAATATCAACAATGGAGTTGACGTTTGTTGTTCTGATATCATCAATTGATTTTATACTGAATCGCACTGTTGGATTATGTTTTTTTTCACTGACAACATGTTCTATGGTAGATGTTGCATTCAAAAAAATTTCCCAGCCATTGTTCAAGTGGTTGTATTGCTTATTAGCCATTTTCACATTCCCTTTAGAAACAATGTAGACATTTCCATTTTGGATTTTGTCGAAAAACAAATCTGCGACATTGTTGAAACATGTAATATGTATTTCTCCACCCCCTGTATCGAACAGGTCAAAACCAAACACTTTACCGGGTCCGTATTGATTCTGAAACTGTCGAAGAGATGTTTTCCTTTGGACGTATCCTTTTATGCACCAGTTTGAGTGGTAAGGGTTTAACGATTTGATGGGAATCAGAACCGGTTGAACGGACGGTGTTGGAGTAGTTGGAAGAGGCCAGTGCCTTTTTGATGGAGGATGTGGATCCGATGAGGATGGAGAGTTTTCATCAGATGTGATGGGGACACTCATAGTTTTTAGATTGCCAATTAAGGGTGCATATGAAGCAGATATTTCAAAGTCTACTAGCTTTATAGACCTACATGACAAATGAGAGTCAAAGGCATAATTGTTAGAAGCGGTTGTGTTATAAGTAAAAAAATGTTAAATTTGAAATAAGAAATTTATAACAAACTTATGTTGAAGGACCAATAGCTGAGGTAGTCCAACTTTTAACATTTATAATAGAACCCTTTTGTAGCAAGCTTGTTGCTACGAGATCATTGAAATCTTTTGGAAGCATGATGTGTTTCTTATGTGTTCCGTCTGAAATTGCAGTACGATATCGTGGAGTTGAATTTGGCATTGATTGTATTGGCTCAAGTTCAGCAATTTGTAGGTATGGTTGAATATGAGTTGATCCAGATAACATTGAGGAAATTGCATTTTCAGTGATGTTTGATGTCATTTTCTGGTACAAAACAAAACACAAAAATGTTGAAAGAAGCATGTTCAGTTTTTTTCTAAATGAGTGGGCATCTAAGCTTGTAAACATAATGAAGAAAAATATTTATTACAACAACTTTTATACGTCCATTTTTTTTTCAAGCATACTTCCACGAAGCGTAGAGGAAGGAGAGGGAGAAACAAATGAAATAGAAGGTTTGGGGGTAACTCTAGTATCATCTGGTTGCTAATTTGATTGCCCAAAAATCATAGTGTTTTGAACGACAGAGGTCAAGAAAAGCCATACCATCAGGCGAAGTGTAAGCCCTGGAAGGGACAATGTAGCCATATGAGGTACACCAACATCTCCCCTAGAGGAAAAGGGAGCAGGACTCCATTTTGTGGACTCCATTTCGAGGGAGCAATGATGTTATTCTGATTTGAATAAATTGTATGACACTTTGACACAACTTGCTTATTCAACTTTTAAGAGACAAGAAAAAGCTAAAGACGATTCTAGTCGCCTTCGATTTGGGCAACTCTAGTATCATCTAGTTGCTGAGTTGATTGCTCAAGAATCACGGTGTTTTGAACGGCAGAGGTCGAGAAAAAGCATATTAGCAGGCCAATTGCAAGCCCTGGAAGGGTCAATGTAGCCATATGAGGTGCACCAACATCTCCCCTGGAGGAAAAGGGAGCAGGATTCCTCCATGGGGAAATCCTTGATTGGTGGACTCCATTTTCCTACCCTAAGACCAACGAGGGAATAGTGAGGTTATTCCGATTTAAATAAATTTTATGACACTTTGACACAATTTGCTTTTTCATTTTTTAAGAGTCGAGAAAAAGCTAAAGATGACTCTAGTCGCCTTCGATTTTTAACGAGCCTGAAGTGACAAGTGCTCAGATGGTCTAGGTTATTCCGATTTAAATAAATTTTATGACACTTTGACACAATTTGCTTTTTCATTTTTTAAGAGTCGAGAAAAAGCTAAAGATGACTCTAGTCGCCTTCGATTTTTAACGAGCTTGAAGTGACAAGTGCTCAGATGGTCCTTTTCTTTTAAGGAGTCCGCAAAGGAACGAAAGTGACTACTCTGGATATCTAGACAGGGGGATTACCAAACCAATCACAAAAATGCAGAATACTTTTTATGGTACGGCAGTCAATCTTCCTGAATGCTGTGTTCAGTGCATTGCGATCGATAGGGCGGCAGACACGGCTTCCTAAGGATAAAGGATATAGCCTACTGTGGTCTCCCAATATATACTCAACGGCACGTGGGAGCACAAGTCCGTACTGGCACTTGTCATTTCAAAGAGGAGGAATCACCCAACCTACGATGAAAGTGATAGTTACCAGGCTTTACGACGCCGAAACATGTCTCTAGCCTAGACTTCTAAATGGTGTGCGTTAGGTTCCAAAGCGTTTTTATGTTTATTGAAATGTATTTTACAGTTAATCATTCTTAAGAAGTTTTCCTTTAAGGTTGATCGCGCGATGTACATAAACAATTCCTAAATATGCAATCTAAGATGATAAACAATCGTTTACTTTCTTTTTTGCAGTGAAAATCCTAGCTACTAAGGAAAGAGAAGCGAAACTGTTTGAACATAGAGCAGAGAGCACACGCAAAGTCCTAAATCAATCTCCGCATGCATTCTAAATGTAAATGTACATGCATGTATTTGTTTTCCGCTTTCTTAATGTGTGGATGACAAAAAAATGCCAAGTGGAATATAATATCAATACAGGGATATGACTATTCAAGAATTCTGACAGACATAAGCAAAGCTATTGAAGTTTGTTAGATTTTCCAGAGTTTGTTCACTAGAAACAAGACAGGCACGATGGCACCACTTTGCATTAGTTTAACAGAAAGGAATAAAGTTTAAATTATCAAGAAAGCATATATATAACTAAATCATTTCAATTAGGAAATAATTTTGAATCAAATCTATAAGACTCTGTAGCTGCTCAGTGGCCAATGTACAATTGATGGAAAAGGATTTTCTATCATGGTCCATGGATGAAATAGAAATGAAGCAAAAATTCAAAAAGGAGATTAAGGTTGTTACCGGAGACGAAGAAACACAGGAAACGTCCAGAAAATGTCCTTCAATGCTGAAAGTTGAATGGCCCAGTGAGAAAATATGGTAGGCAAAGGCAAAGTATCTGTATTTAACATTACTGTGTCAGTAACCAACATAAGTTGCACAGTGCTATGCAGATTAATAGTCTTTGCGGGAAGAAAACCCAACATTATCCACACAAAGGAATAAAGTTTAAATTATCAAGAAAGCATATATATAACTGAATCATTTCAATTGGGAAATAATTTTGAATGAAATTTATAAGACTCTATAGTTGCTCAGTGGCTAATGTAAAATTGATGGAAGAGGATTTTGTATCATGGTCCATGGATGAAATAGAAATGAAGCAAAAACTCGGAAAGGAGATGAAGGTTGTTACCGGAGATGAAGCAATACAGAAAACGCCCAGAAATGTCCCTCAATGCTGAAAGCTGAATTGCCCAGTGACAAAACAGAGTAGGCCAAGGCAAAGTATCTGTATTTAACATTGTTGTGTGAGTAACCAACATAAGCTGCACAATGCTATGCAAATTAATAGTCTTTGCGGGAAGAAAACCCAACATAATCCACACAATCTAATCCTCAAGAGGAAGGTTTTGGAGGAATTTAAATGTTTTCTTATGTTATAAAATCCTAGGCAAATGTGGGTGCCCCAGCAAATAAAAATGTATACCATAATACCCACTTACTATTAAGCATTGTCTCCAAAGGAACTTGAACAATATGATAAAAGATGTTGGCATTATGGCTAAAGTGTTGTCCTTGATGGCAACCCATTCAGGTGATAGATCAAGTCAGCAGCAGAGATTGATGATCAGCTATCAAATATTGAAGAAAATAAGGAGTACGCAGGTACACCTTACATAAGGTGCGTACACGCAGGTCAGTGTTACATAAAGTGCGTACATACCCGCAGTTATCCCGTTCAGGAGGAGCGTACCCCCAATGCACACATTTCAAGGCAAAGAAATTCACATGTGGGGTTTTCTTATGTTTTACTCTTGGTATTTAGCCGATGGTATTGGGTTATTATGGTGTCGGCTCGTGGTATTGATCCATGTTTTAAGGAAGAGCTTTCCTATATAAAGCAAAGGAGATCATTTGGCTTGAGCATGTTTTGGGTTGAATATCTTATGAGGGCTAGATCTGGTCTAGATCTAAATAAGGCGAATCTATTGATGGACTGAGATCTCTTCGGCGCATGTTCAGATCTATAGATCTGACTGTCTGGGTTATTTCTGAAGTCTTGAAATCATCTATGCCCGAAGGTACGCAGGTACAGTGAAAGAAAAGTGCATGCATACGCAGGAACGAAGCGTTTCAGGTGCGCCGGTACGCAGGCACAGAAGGGTTTCAGGTGCGCCGATACGCAGACACAGAAGGGTTTCAGGTGCGCCGGTACGCAGACACAGAAGGGTTTCAGGTGCGCCGGTACGCAGGCACAGAAGGGTTTCAGGTGCGCCAATACGCAGGCACAGAAGGGTTGCAGGTGCGCCGGTACGCAGGCACAGAAGGGTTGCAAGTGCGGAGGTCCGCAGGCAGTTCAATGAACTCAGAGCGAGGTACGCAGGCGAACAGTTGAGCAGGGTGCGTACTGTAAGCAGGCAAGCAGTTGAGCAGGGTGCGTACTATAAGCAGGCAAGCAGTTGAGTAGGGTGCTTACTGTAAGCAGGCAAGCAGTTGAGCAGGGTGCTTACGTAAGCAGGCAAGCAATTGAACAGGGTGCTTACTTCTCTTAAGATCTTTGTTTATCATTGCTGTGTTCTGGGTTTGGTTCTATTATTGTTGATCTGGTTACTACAATTGATTGGGTGATTCTCTTATACTTGATGATCATTTGATGCTTATCGATCCAGTTTGAAAATTTATGAAAAGTGGTCCTTGTAAGAAAAGAAGTAGGGGGTTGTAGCTCCCTTCCAGGAGAGACTGGAAAACGAGAGAGAGTTGTAGCTCTCTGCAGGTTGCAGCTTGCGTACTGGTAAAGGACTGCACCAGTACAAAACCATTGTAAAAGGAGTTTTTTGAAAGAAGATAGAGACATATTGCAGCAGGTGGTTTTCACCCACATTGGGTTTCCACCTTACATCTTGTGTTCTTTGGTGTGACTATCTGTTTTCTTTGTTCATGCTCATTATTTTATGGTACTGACATGCAAAACTAATTCAAAGAACAAATAAGGAAGATTTATTAAAAGAATTAGATAATACTGATTCACCCCCCCTCTCAGTATTATTTCCAACAATTGGTATCAGAGCAGGTTCTTCAGAGAAGCTTGATCGCTTGAAGGTAGATCGTTCATCATGAGCAACTACGAGAGAGAAGCATCAATCAGGCCACCAGTTTTTGATGGGACAAACTTCAATTATTGGAAGGTAAGAGTTATTGCCTATCTTCAATCTCTTGGTACAGAAGTTTGGGACATCGTAGAGACAGGCTACGCTTTTCCCTCAGCTACTCCTACAGATGCAGCCGAGAAAAAAAAGTATGAAACAAATGCGAAAGCAGTCAGTACTCTATTAGGATGTATATCTCAATCAGAATTCATGAAGGTAATGGACTATAAATCCGCAAAAGAGATATGGGACAAAATTGTCAAGAACTATGAAGGAGATGAACAGGTAAAGTGTGCTAAACTTCAAACTCTCAGAATTCAGTATGAGACTCTCAAAATGTATAATGATGAAAGTGTGGCTAACTATTTTCTTCGGGTAGATGAGGTTGTTAATTGTATGAAAAATTTGGGTGAAGAAATAAAAGAGGCTATTGTGGTTGAAAAGGTTCTAAGATCATTGTCCCCCAATTTTGAATCTAAAGTATCTGCAATAGAATAAAAGGAAAATCTACGAATTCTTACTATGTCTCAGCTACATGGAATTCTAACTGCTTATGAAATGAGAAAGGGAGGTCCATCAGACAGAAGAGAAGCTGCTTTCAAGGCATCAGGCAAAGGAGATTATTATGAAGCAAGCCACGTCCCAGAAGAAGAGGAAGAAGAATCAAATTTTGTCAGAAATCTTCAAAGGGGTTCTGGAAGGTTCAGAGGTAAGTTACCTTTTAAATGCTTTGCTTGTGGAAGAGTAGGTCATTATGCTGCAAAATGTCCTTATAAGGATAAAGGAAAGGAACCTGCTAGATGGAACAAGAAACAGAACGCAAATAAGAAAAGCTACTACACTCATGAAGATAGTGATGGTCTATCAAACAGTGATGAAGATGAACAAGGTAATGAATATAAGTTGTTAATGGCATTTGAAGATGATGATTATATGGATGCTATAGATGTGGATAACCTTTATGATGAAATTACTAGACTCAAGAGATGTATAGAAGAAAAGAACATGATCATTGATACTCTACAATTTCAAATTGATGAAAAGGAAAAACATCTTGAAAAATTAGAAGGTGAAATTGTTGGTCTTAGAAAAGAGATTGAGAAAACAAAAGCTATTAATCTCAAGTTTGTCAAAGGATCTGAAACTTTGGATGAGATTATCAATGTGCAGCGATCTCCACTAAACAAGACAGGTCTGGGCTATAATGGAGAAACTTCTCAAGCATCCACCTCAAAAAGTTATCTTGATGCAGCAAGAAGAAATGAGCAAAAGCACAATGAAGATTATCAGGTAAAGCAGGGACGAATTACAAACAGAAACTATCAGGGGAAATCCATCTTAAGGGTGAACAAAAGCTACAACCAGCCACAGGTAAAATATTCTCAATTTGGTTCAAGAATAGATGACACAAGAAATTACAATCAATTGGCTGGTAGATTCGATAACCGCAGAAGTTTCTTCAATGGACAATGCTTTTCTTGCCATAACTTTGGTCACAAAGCAGCTCAATGTGTTGCATATAAAACAATCATGACTAGGGAAGCTCAAAAACAAAGAAGTATGACCGGGATTACAAAAAGGACCTATAACAACTTTTCGGTTCTTGAAAATGAAGTTGAATGTTCTATTTGCAATAACTTTGGTCATGAAGACTCTGAATGCAGGAGCAGGTTTCAGCAGAAAAAGGAACACGCCTCAAGAACCAAAACATGGAGAATAAAGGAACCACAAACAGAAAGATGTGGGATAGCATTTTATGCAGAGGGACAGGAAAATCTATGGTACATTGACAGTGGATGTTCGAAGCATATGACAGGTGATAAAGAAAAACTTGAGTCATATTTTGCTCTAGAAAAAGGAAAGAAAGTCTCTTTTGGAAATGATACTCCTGCAACTATAAAAGGAAAAGGCATTGCTCAGTTAAAAGGTCAAGGCTGAAATGTTTTGTATGTTGATGGATTGAAGCATAATCTTCTAAGTGTCAGCCAGATGTGTGATCAAAGAACCGAGGTTATATTCAGATCAAATGGATGTCTTGTTCGTGATCTTGATACAGGTAAAACAATGATCAAAGGCAAAAGAACTCCAAATAATCTGTACATATTTGAAGAAGGACAACAACAATGCTATCTGAGCAAGGATGATGAGCACTGATTATGGCATCGGAGGTTGGGACATCTAAGCTTTTCACAAATAAGGAAAGCATGCAAATATCAGGCAGTTCGCGATCTTCCAGATATCAAAATTCCTGACAACACCATATGCAAATCATGTCAGTTTGGAAAACAAAACAGAACTAACTTTCCAGAGAAAGAAGGTTCAGCTAGCATGCCTCTTGAGCTAGTACATACAGATACATGCGGTCCTTTCAGGAAAAGAACACCTCGAGGAGAAGAATACTTGATATTATTCATTGACGATTTCTCCAGGTTTGTCTGGTTAGGACTTATGAAGCACAAAGATGAAGCATTCGAAAAATTCAAATCCTTCAAAGCCTTGGTTGAAAATGAATCAGGTCACAAAATTAAGTGCCTCAGATCCGACAGAGGTGGGGAATTTACTTCAAATGAATTTTTCGATTTCTGTGAAGAACATGGGATAAGAAGAGAATTCTCTACAGAAAGAACCCCTCAGCAAAATGGAGTTGTGGAAAGAATGAACAAAACAGTGCAACAAATTGCTCGTGCTATGCTTGATGAGTCAGGAACTCCCACAACTTTCTGGGGTGAAGCTGCACATGCTGCGGTTGTTATTCTCAACAAAACAAATGTCCGGGTGAACAGCACTCAAACTCCTCATGAGCTCTGGAGTGGTACGACTTCTTCGGTAAAGCACTTCAAAATCTTTGGGAGCAAATGCTGTATCAAGAATACTGATGAGCAGCTTGGCAAACTTGAACCTAGAGCAGATGAAGGCATTCTTCTTGGTTACTCTCCACATAGCAAAGCATACAAATGCTACAATAAAAGACTTGGCAGAATTGTTGACAGCATTGATGTAGTGGTTGATGAGATGGGATACATTCCTAGGCAAGTACATCATGAAGACATTGAAGAAGATGAAGGCTACCCCCAACGACAGAATGATGAAGAAGAAGAACCTCAAGAAGAACTAGAGGAGCAAACAAGAATAGAAGAAAAGACTCCATCCAGATATGTTCAGAAGAATCATCCAGAATCTCAGATTATGGGGCAGAAAGAAGCAGGTGTACAAACAAGAAGAACAGTTGCAGAAGCTTCAAGCTATTTGGCATTACTCTCCTCTACTGAACCACAAGCTGTGAAAGAGGCATGCAAAGATGAATGTTGGGTGAAAGCAATGGATGAAGAACTTGAGCAGATCGAAAAGAACAACACTTGGGAGCTGGTTCCTAGACCAAAGGATAAGAATGTTATCAGAACAAAATGGGTCTTCAAAAATAAATTGAATGAAAATGGAGAAGTAATTAGAAACAAAGCCAGACTTGTTTGTAAAGGGTATGGGCAGCAAGAAGGAATAGACTTTGAAGAAACTTTTTCTCCTGTTGCAAGACTTGAGGCCATCCGAATGTTCCTTGCTCTCTCAAGTTTTCAAAACTTCAAAGTATTTCAAATGGACGTGAAATCAACCTTTCTGAATGGAGACTTGGAAGAAGAAGTATACATTGAACAGCCAGATGGGTTCATTCTTGGAAATGATCCAAATCTTGTATGCAGATTGAAAAAGGCTCTCTATGGTCTCAAACAAGCTCCAAGGGCTTGGTACTACCATTTGGAAAAATATCTTCATCAACAAGGTTTTTTAAAAGGATCAGCAGATAGCAATCTTTATATAAAAGTTGAAAATGACAAATTGCTAAAACTTGTTGTGTATGTAGATGACATTATTTTTGGGAGCAATGAAGAAGCTATGAGTCAAAGCTTTGCCTCGGTCATGCAGAAAGAATTTGAAATGTCCTTGCTAGGAGAACTGACATATTTCCTTGGTTTGCAAATCCAACAAAAAGAAGGAGGAATCTTTTTATCTCAAACCAAGTATCTCAAACAGATTTTGAAGAAATATGGTATGGAAGATGCAAAATCAGTATGTACACCCATGGTCACAGGATGTAGCCTCAGTGCAAATGATGAATCTGCAGCAGTACATCAACCAACCTACAGATCTATGATTGGAAGTTTACTTTATTTGACAGGTACCCGACCGGACATCATGCATGCAGTTGGAATAGTTGGAAGATTTCAGGCAAATCCGAAGGAGACTCATCTTCAGGCAGTGAAGAGAATTTTCAAATATCTTCAAGGGACTCAAAATTATGGCTTATGGTATCCTAGAGATACAGATCTTACACTTCATGCTTATACAGATGCAGATTGGGCCGGAAGTGTGGATGACAGGAAAATCACAAGTGGTGGTGCGTTCTTTATGGGTTCCAGACTGGTATCTTGGTTCAGCAAGAAACAAAGTTCAATTGCCTTGTCTACAGCTGAAGCCGAATATGTTGCTGCTGCATCTTGTTGCACCCAACTCCTTTGGATGATGCAGACTTTGCAGGATTTTCAAATCACTTGTACACCACATATCCCCATCTTATGTGATAACACAAGTGCAATCAGCATCTCAAAGAATCCGGTTATGCATTCAAAAACCAAGCACATACCAATCAAGTATCATTTTCTCCAGGAACAAGTGCTTGAACAGAAGGTCAAGTTGGAGTATGTTCCTTCTAAGGAACAAGTTGCTGATATTCTCACCAAACCATTGCCCAGGGACACTTTTGAATACCTCAGGCAAAAGCTGGGGGTTGTTGATGCATCATCTTATTGCTGAACCTCTTCTCATTGATGGTACAGGTTCAGGGGGAGCATATAATGCATTGTTGGCATTATGGAGGATGTGCAGAAGGAGATCTTGGAAGTATCTGCAATATGTCTCTATCTCTTTCATGGTGGATTATGGTTCTTCGTTGCAGATCTGGTCCATATTCAGGGGGAGCATGTTCTTAGGGGGAGCATAACCCTTTACCCTTGATGTCAAAGGGGGAGAATGAAGCTGAAGTTTTGAGGTTGCCATCAAGTCCAAAGGGGGAGATTGTTGGCATTATGGCTAAAGTGTTGTCCTCGATGGCAACCCATTCAGGTGATAGATCAAGTCAGCAGCAGAGATTGATGATCAGCTATCAAATATTGAAGAAAATAAGGGGTACGCAGGTACACCTTACATAAGGTGCGTACACGCAGGTTAGTGTTACATAAAGTGCGTACATACCCGCAGTTATCCCGTTCAGGAGGTGCGTACCCCCAGTGCACACATTTCAAGGCAAAGAAATTCACATGTGGGGTTTTCTTATGTTTTACTCTTGGTATTTAGCCGATGGTATTGGGTTATTATGGTGTTGGCTCGTGGTATTGATCCATGTTTTAAGGAAGAGCTTTCCTATATAAAGCAAAGGAGATCATTTGGCTTGAGCATGTTTTGGGTTGAATATCTTATGAGGGCTAGATCTGGTCTAGATCTAAATAAGGCGAATCTATTGATGGACTGAGATCTCTTCGGCGCATGTTCAGATCTGTAGATCTGACTGTCTGGGTTATTTGTGAAGTCTTGAAATCATCTATGCCTGAAGGTACGTAGGTACAGTGAAAGAAAAGTGCGTGCATACGCAGGAACGAAGCGTTTCAAGTGCGCCGGTACGCAGGCACAGAAGGGTTTCAGGTGCGCCGGTACGCAGACACAGAAGGGTTTCAGGTGCGCGGGTACACAGACACAGAAGGGTTTCAGGTGCGCCGGTACGCAGGCACAGAAGGGTTTCAAGTGCGCCGGTACGCAGGCACAAAAGGGTTGCAGGTGCGCCGGTACGCAGGCACAGAAGGGTTGCAGGTGCGGAGGTCCGCAGGCAGTTCAATGAACTTAGAGCGAGGTACGCAGGCGAACAGTTGAGCAGGGTGCGTACTGTAAGCAGGCAAGCAGTTGAGCAGGGTGCGTACTGTAAGCAGGCAAGCAGTTGAGTAGGGTGCTTACTGTAAGCAGGCAAGCAGTTGAGCAGGGTGCTTACGTAAGCAGGCGAGCAGTTGAACAGGGTGCTTACTTCTCTTAAGATCTTTGTTTATCATTGCTGTGTTCTGGGTTTGGTTCTATTATTGTTGATCTGGTTACTACAGTTGATTGGGTGATTCTCTTATACTTGATGATCATTTGATGCTTATGGATCCAGTTTGAAAATTTATGAAAAGTGGTCCTTGTAAGAAAAGAAGTAGGGGGTTGTAGCTCCCTTCCAGGAGAGACTGGAAAACGAGAGAGAGTTGTAGCTCTCTGCAGGTTGCAGCCTGAGTACTGGTAAAGGACTGCACCAGTACAAAACCATTGTAAAATGAGTTTTTTGAAAGAAGATAGAGACATATTGCAGCAGGTGGTTTTCACCCAGATTGGGTTTCCACCTTACATCTTGTGTTCTTTGGTGTGACTATCTGTTTTCTTTGTTCATGCTCATTATTTTATGGTACTGACATGCAAAACTAATTCAAAGAACAAATAAGGAAGATTTATTAAAAGAATTAGATAATACTGATTCACCCCCCCTCTCAGTATTATTTCCAACAAAAGATTCGTCTTTTACTTCTATAATATACATAATGTTAAATACATGAAAAACACTTTCTGCTTTCAAGTAAGACTCTATAGTTGCTCAGCGGCTAATGTACAATTGATGGAAGATGCTTTTCTATCATGGTCCATGGATGAAATAGAAATGAAGCAAAAACTCGGAAAGGAGATTAAGGTTGTTACCAGAGATGAAGCAATACGGAGAACGTCCAGAAATGTCCTTCAACGCTGAAAGTTGAACAACAACTACAAATTAGTTAATATCATATTTAGCTTGCAACTGCTCGACACATAGTAAAAAATGGATATTGTCAGATAAAGGTAGGGAGAAACAACTGCAAATTCAATAACAGAACAGAGATTAAACTACATGCAGGATGATCAGAGAACAAGTAGTAAAGAAAAAATTACCACCACTTTCTCCAAGGTGCGTAGATATCGAATTCAGTTGTGCCCTGTTCTCATAAAGGCACTTAATAGCTTGCCTCGATCTTACAATTTCTTTTGCCAAATTCTGCCCAAGAAAATATTGACTCATTAAAGATAAAAGCAAAGCCTGTATAATGATATTTCTACTTTAAAAGAACAAACATTTTGCCTAATAAAAAACCTGGGAAAAGAAGATCTGAAATAAAAGTAACCCTCAACACAAAAATTTCATCAATACAATAGGCACCAAATCCTAGTTCATCACATAGCAGAATTCAACTTGCTTAGACAGATCTGCTGTTAGTTCTTTAGAAAGAAGTTCGTTTGCTGCCCTTGCTCCCCTGAGGACTTAGGACACACACTACTAAGGAACAGAATTTGTTTCCATTTGAAAGGAATTTTGATTTTGATTTTGAGCTAGCAAAGCTCATGGCTCAAGCCTCATATGCAATTCCATGCTCATTAGGCAAGCCATATTCTCACCGTACCTTAGGAGGTCCACACAAAGATATCTTCATGCTTATACTTGTTCCACAAGGGAGAAAGCTCTTCAATCCCCTAAGAGGGCGAGTGATTACTCCACTAATGCCATGAAAATTTATTTTCACCAATAATTCTTAACAATAACGTGCATAGTACAACATAATACATTTTTCCTTCTGCAAAGTGCAGAGACTTGAATCTTAGAAACATGTAAATATTACCAAAACAAGAATAAGGGGAAGACAAATGATAACAAAATCTGAAGACTAATATATCTCCTTCCAGGCAAATATCTAGTTATTAGAGGCATACCTCATATGACATGTCAATAGTGCCTTGGTTACTATATGATTAAATGTAAATGAAAAAACTCTGAACGTGTTAGATGCTGAAATTTAGAGAAATTTGTCAATGTCTTTTGATGTTACATTCATAATTTAAAGTGATTACACAAAACTTTTGGCAATTTACTTTGAGGAGCAATGAACGAAAATTTTTGTTTATGGATAGAACAACACATGATTACAAGAAGATCACAAAGAAGCAGAGATCGTTAAATCTGAAGCCCTGCAAACAATACACAACTATCTGCGTATTACATGAATGCCAGAAAATATCGCGTTGTAACAACTTTAGAGTCCACTCTCCTAAACAGAGGCAAATACACAAGATAGAGCAACATGTCATTACATAAGAACTGTTAACAGCAGCTTGGCTATATGTGAGAACTG
Organism: Pinus tabuliformis; assembly: GCA_031772625.1. Lineage (NCBI taxonomy): Eukaryota > Viridiplantae > Streptophyta > Pinopsida > Pinales > Pinaceae > Pinus > Pinus tabuliformis. The sequence continues at coordinate 658,398,538 of CM062810.1, read as the reverse complement.
CCAACAAAATGGAAAGTGTTGGCATTAATCCAGGGAGCTGGTAAGATCATGATTCAGATTTGTGTGAGGTGAATCAGGTGGACAGGCTGGAATGAACAAACAAAAAAGACCACTATTGACATTGTCTGGAATTTCATTCTCTCGAGTCTCAATAACCTTGGATGGATCTTTCAGTTCTTGGAGACCTAGCATCCCAGTTGGCAAGTTGTAAAAGTATGGTTGAGGATATTGATTTAGGATTAACTACATACAACTAAGAGGCAACTATATTTCTACAATATGTATGTTTTGGGTTGATTATTATGGTTTGGCAATTATGTAGGAAGGAAAATGGGTTGTCTGTTTGTTATTTCTTTTGAGATGCTTGTAACTATTACTTATATTGAACGGATAATATAATGTTCTTTTTGTCTCCTAAAATGTGCTTGGCTGTATGAATTGGTCACTCCATATTAACTTACAGAATTTCAATTCTCATTCTTGGTTGTTTGAATTGGTTACATGCATATTAACTTACAACAATTTGTCTGGGAATATTCCTATCACACAGACATTGATATTGTCAAGTCTGTAAATTTTATCTGATGGGAGGACGGACTTCTATATGGGTGTCTAAAGGAACTACATAAGATACTACCATTCCTCCTACATGCTGCAATGCATAGTGTATATCAGGTATACATACACAAGTTTCAGTTCTTTATTGTCCATAGCGTAAAGCAATTACAGTTATATCAACTCGTAGTTATTCATACTGGAAACGATGGCAGCACATCAATGATACAACCCTGGCTTCACTAAAATATTAACTTGACAATATATATAAGCTCTATCAGACATAGTAATGACAGCTCAATAGCAATAGTGTATTTATGGAAGGAACCCAACACATTCTTGAAATCAGAAATATCAACTCAACCATATTTCAACACTTGAACTATAACCTATAGCTTAAATATTTGGAATAATGGATCATGAGACTCCAGAAAATAGGCTTTATTTAATTGCCAATTATTTTCATTAGTATCCTTCATGCTTATAAAAAGTATGTTATTGTTTTGAGATCTGAAAACACCTCCCAGGTATTGTTTCTGATAGGGGAAGAAATTTACAACCACACATTTTTAAGTTCCTTAAGAAAAATACTTGAGGAGCTGCATCAAAAAGCACATACTTCCTTAGACTCTTGTGTCAGGTCTGACCTATAGTTTTTCAAGCAATTATCACCAAGGACTTGCACTGTGCCTCGTCTCCTTCAAACTCCGTTTGCAAAAAGAAAGCTCCCGAAAGGTCTTATCTAAGGAGAGCTCTGGTCTTAGAAGGACTATACCAGGTTGGTGTTAAAGGGTCTTTCCTGAGATTTCCAAAAATAAACTTCCCTTTGCCAAAAGAAACGCCCTGAAAGGTCCTATGTAAGTAGAACTTCAAGTCCTTAAAGGTTTTATATAAGTAGAGCTTCAATCATATAAGCTTAGCCCTTAGTAGAGCTCTGGTCCTAAAAGGCCAGCCTGCTAAGTCATGTCCCAAAAAGACCTTACCAGGTCTTAGTAGCACATCAATGATACAACCATGGCTTCACTAAAATACTAACTTGACAATATATATAAGCTCTATCAGACATAGTAATGACAGCTCAATAGCAATAGTGTATTTATGCAAGGAACCCAACACATTCTTGAAATCAGAAATATCAACTCAACCATATTTCAACACTTGAACTATAACCTATAGCTTAAATATTTGGAATAATGGATCATGAGACTCCAGAAAATAGGCTTTATTTAATTGCCAATTATTTTCATTAGTATCCTTCATGCTTATAAAAAGTATGTTATTGTTTTGAGATCTGAAAACACCTCCCAGGCATTGTTTCTGATAGGGGAAGAAATTTACAACCAGACATTTTTAAGTTCCTTAAGAAAAATACTTGAGGAGCTGCATCACAAAGCACAAACTTCCTTAGACTCTTCTGTCAGGTCTGACCTATAGTTTTTCCAGCAATTATCACCAAGGACTTGCAGCCTGCTAAGTCATGTCCCAAAAAGACCTTACCAGGTCTTACTTGAGCATGGCAAAGAGTTAGTCCTAAATGGTCTGAACAGCAAGCCTCAATTTTTTTTTAAATTACCAATCATATTGAAATACCGCAAGAGAAATCATGAAGATTATATAGCCAAAATGACCCCTTATTAAAATTGCCAATAGTGGAGCGTTTACCTGGAGTTCTTTGGTGAAAAAATAAAAACTATGAACAGGAAAAATCATATTAAAGATTTATCTGGCATAATCTTAGCAAATGTTTTTACAGACAAATTCAGTGCATGTGTCATTTTAATAGGGATTTTGGCCCTGTTTCCTCCATGACCTCACGTGCAGCACACTCCTCCCAAGTCTCTCCTGCACATATGTGCGAATAAACAAGGATTTTGCATTCTACCCATTAATGAGTACAAGGGAAAACAATAAATTTGCAAGAGAGAAAGAACAAACAAAAAAGACCACTATTGACATTGTGGATGCAACATTCACTAGGCTTTGTAATTTGTATATGGATAAGTCCCTGAATCTATGTTAAGTTTGCAACTTAAAGCATGACCAAAAGCAGCACATTGGTAGAATTAAAGCTATTTTGCCACAATAGTTGCAGGGCACAAAAGCCTCGAAAGACACCAATGCAATGATTTTGAATCAGGTTTGATTTGGACATGGAAGGCTCCATTAAAGATATCCTTGTAAGGAGCTATGTTTGAAGCTCTCAACAGGCTTGATCTGTTTGGCCCCCTCCTCTTGTGAACAACACTGTTGGATCCATTGAGCGGAGGCAATTTGAAGAGTGCCCAAGGACCCAGGTCACTTCGACTGCCATGAACAAAATTATAAATGGATGCCGTACTCATTAGGCATTGTCTATGGGCAGACCCTAACCCTGGGTTATATATGTTGTGACAGAAAGCAACACAGTTAAGTCCCTGAATCTATGTTAAGTTTGCAACTTAAAGCATGACCAAAAGCAGCACATTGGTAGAATTAAAGCTATTTTGCCACAATAGTTGCAGGGCACAAAAGCCTCTAAAGACACCAATGCAATGATTTTGAATCAGGTTTGATTTGGACATGGAAGGCTCCATTAAAGATATCCTTGTAAGGAGCTATGTTTGAAGCTCTCAACAGGCTTGATCTGTTTGGCCCCCTCCTCTTGTGAACAGCAATGTTGGATCCATTGAGCGGAGGCAATTTGAAGAGTGCCCAAGGACCCAAGTCACTTCGACTGCCATGAACAAAATTATAAATGGATGTCGTACTCATTAGGCATTGTCTATGGGCAGACCCTAACCCTGGGTTATATATGTTGTGACAGAAAGCAACACAGTTATACAAAATTAGAGCTATTTTGATGCAAAACTTGCAAGGTGCACCAGCCTATAAAGATACCAATGGCCTGATTTTGAATCGATTTAATTTGGATAAGGAAAGATTCATTTGGGATAAGCTTGCAAGGAAAGTGTGATGCTGTTAACATGATAGTATTTATCAAAACGCTTTGACAAATGAAAGGAGAGTGTGATGCTGTAAGCCCTGTTTCCTCCATGACCTCACGTGCAGCACACTCCTCCCAAGTCTCTCCTGCACATATGTGCGAATAAACAAGGATTTTGCATTCTACCCATTAATGAGTACAAGGGAAAACAATAAATTTGCAAGAGAGAAAGAACAAACAAAAAAGACCACTATTGACATTGTGGATGCAACATTCACTAGGCTTTGTAATTTGTATATGGATAAGTCCCTGAATCTATGTTAAGTTTGCAACTTAAAGCATGACCAAAAGCAGCACATTGGTAGAATTAAAGCTATTTTGCCACAATAGTTGCAGGGCACAAAAGCCTCTAAAGACACCAATGCAATCATTTTGAATCAGGTTTGATTTGGACATGGAAGGCTCCATTAAAGATATCCTTGTAAGGAGCTATGTTTGAAGCTCTCAACAGGCTTGATCTGTTTGGCCCCCTCCTCTTGTGAACAACACTGTTGGATCCATTGAGCGGAGGCAATTTGAAGAGTGCCCAAGGACCCAGGTCACTTCGACTGCCATGAACAAAATTATAAATGGATGTCGTACTCATTAGGAATTGTCTATGGGCAGACCCTAACCCTGGGTTATATATGTTGTGACAGAAAGCAACACAGTTAAGTCCCTGAGTCTATGTTAAGTTTGCAACTTAAAGCATGACCAAAAGCAGCACATTGGTAGAATTAAAGCTATTTTGCCACAATAGTTGCACGGCACAAAAGCCTCTAAAGTTGAATCGATTTAATTTGGATAAGGAAAGATTCATTTGGGATAAGCTTGCAAGGAAAGTGTGATGCTGTTAACATGATAGTATTTATCAAAACGTTTTCACAAATGAAAGGAGAGTGTGATGCTGTAAACATGCTAGTATTTATCAAAACCCATGGACAAATGAATTTTGAAACATGATAGTATTTATCAAAACTCATGGACAAATGAATTCATGTATTAGTTGGCCTGCACACAAATATGTATAAAACCATATGACATAAAAGAAGCCCTCTGCTAAAATAGATTCAGTGAAGGTTACTCCCTATAGCAAACCAATATTGGATAACTTGTGTCCGGAAGGGAGTTTGACATGCACTTTACACAGTTTAGCAAACCAATATTGGATAACTTTGTGTCCGGAAGGGAGTTTGACATGCACTTTATAGAGTTTCTTCCCAAGGAGAAAGTAAAATAAAGGATGAAACAAATGGGATCATGGTTCAGCAGTGAGATCGTTGGTGTGTTGGCCAGCCACCAAGATTCAATTCTTTGAGAGGCACACATCAATATATTCTCTATTTATCTATTGGGGTTCTGATGTGTGATGCTGTTAACATGATAGTATTTATCAAAACGCTTTGACAAATGAAAGGAGAGTGTGATGCTGTAAGCCCTGTTTCCTCCATGACCTCACGTGCAGCTTACTCCTCCCAAGTCTCTCCTGCACATATGTGCGAATAAACAAGGATTTTGCATTCTACCCATTAATGAGTACAAGAGAAAACAATAAATTTGCAAGAGAGAAAGAACAAACAAAAAAGACCACTATTGACATTGTGGATGCAACATTCACTAGGCTTTGTAATTTGTATATGGATAAGTCCCTGAATCTATGTTAAGTTTGCAACTTAAAGCATGACCAAAAGCAGCACATTGGTAGAATTAAAGCTATTTTGCCACAATAGTTGCAGGGCACAAAAGCCTCTAAAGACACCAATGCAATGATTTTGAATCAGGTTTGATTTGGACATGGAAGGCTCCATTAAAGATATCCTTGTAAGGAGCTATGTTTGAAGCTCTCAACAGGCTTGATCTGTTTGGCCCCCTCCTCTTGTGAACAGCACTGTTGGATCCATTGAGCGGAGGCAATTGAAGAGTGCCCAAGGACCCAGGTCACTTCGACTGCCATGAACAAAATTATAAATGGATGCCGTACTCATTAGGCATTGTCTATGGGTAGACCCTAACCCTGGGTTATATATGTTGTGACAGAAAGCAACACAGTTATGTCCCTGAATCTATGTTAAGTTTGCAACTTAAAGCATGACCAAAAGCAGCACATTGGTAGAATTAAAGCTATTTTGCCACAATAGTTGCAGGGCACAAAAGCCTCTAAAGACACCAATGCAATGATTTTGAATCAGGTTTGATTTGGACATGGAAGGCTCCATTAAAGATATCCTTGTAAGGAGCTATGTTTGAAGCTCTCAACAGGCTTGATCTGTTTGGCCCCCTCCTCTTGTGAACAGCACTGTTGGATCCATTGAGCGGAGGCAATTTGAAGAGTGCCCAAGGACCCAGGTCACTTCGACTGCCATGAACAAAATTATAAATGGATGCCGTACTCATTAGGCATTGTCTATGGGCAGACCCTAACCCTGGGTTATATATGTTGTGACAGAAAGCAACACAGTTATACAAAATTAGAGCTATTTTGATGCAAAACTTGCAAGGTGCACCAGCCTATAAAGATACCAATGGCCTGATTTTGAATCGATTTAATTTGGATAAGGAAATATTCATTTGGGATAAGCTTGCAAGGAAAGTGTGATGTTGTTAACATGATAGTATTTATCAAAACGCTTTCACAAATGAAAGGAGAGTGTGATGCTGTAAACATGCTAGTATTTATCAAAACCCATGGACAAATGAATTTTGAAACATGATAGTATTTATCAAAACCCATGGACAAATGAATTTGACATGCACTTTACACAGTTTAGCAAACCAATATTGGATAACTTTGTGTCCGGAAGGGAGTTTGACATGCAATTTATATAGTTTCTTCCCAAGGAGAAAGTAAAATAAAGGATGATACCAATGGGATCATGGTTCAGCAGTGAGATCGTTGGTGTGTTGGCCAGCCACCAAGATTCAATTCTTTGAGAGGCACACATCAATATATTCTCTATTTATCTATTGGGGTTCTGATGTGTGATGTTGTTAACATGATAGTATTTATCAAAACGCTTTGACAAATGAAAGGAGAGTTTGATGCTGTAAGCCCTGTTTCCTCCATGACCTCACGTGCAGCACACTCCTCCCAAGTCTCTCCTGCACATATGTGCGAATAAACAAGGATTTTGCATTCTACCCATTAATGAGTACAAGGGAAAACAATAAATTTGCAAGAGAGAAAGAACAAACAAAAAAGACCACTATTGACATTGTGGATGCAACATTCACTAGGCTTTGTAATTTGTATATGGATAAGTCCCTGAATCTATGTTAAGTTTGCAACTTAAAGCATGACCAAAAGCAGCACATTGGTAGAATTAAAGCTATTTTGCCACAATAGTTGCAGGGCACAAAAGCCTCTAAAGACACCAATGCAATGATTTTGAATCAGGTTTGATTTGGACATGGAAGGCTCCATTAAAGATATCTTTGTAAGGAGCTATGTTTGAAGCTCTCAACAGGCTTGATCTGTTTGGCCCCCTCCTCTTGTGAACAGCACTGTTGGATCCATTGAGCGGAGGCAATTTGAAGAGTGCCCAAGGACCCAGGTCACTTCGACTACCATGAACAAAATTATAAATGGATGCCGTACTCATTAGGCATTGTCTATGGGCAGACCCTAACCCTGGGTTATATATGTTGTGATAGAGAGCAACACAGTTAAGTCCTTGAATCTATGTTAAGTTTGCAACTTAAAGCATGACCAAAAGCAGCACATTGGTAGAATTAAAGCTATTTTGCCACAATAGTTGCAGGGCACAAAAACCTCTAAAGACACCAATGCAATGATTTTGAATCAGGTTTGATTTGGACATGGAAGGCTCCATTAAAGATATCCTTGTAAGGAGCTATGTTTGAAGCTCTCAACATGCTTGATCTGTTTGGCCCCCTCCTCTTGTGAACAGCACTGTTGGATCCATTGAGCGGAGGCAATTTGAAGAGTGCCCAAGGACCTAGGTCACTTCGACTGCCATGAACAAAATTATAAATGGATGTCGTACTCATTAGGCATTGTCTATGGGCAGACCCTAACCCTGGGTTATATACGTTGTGACAGAAAGCAACACAGTTATACAAAATTAGAGCTATTTTGATGCAAAACTTGCAAGGTGCACCAGCCTATAAAGATACCAATGGCCTGATTTTGAATCGATTTAATTTGGATAAGGAAAGATTCATTTGGGATAAGCTTGAAAGGAAAGTGTGATGTTGTTAACATGATAGTATTTATCAAAACGCTTTCACAAATGAAAGGAGAGTGTGATGCTGTAAACATGCTAGTATTTATCAAAACCCGTGGACAAATGAATTTTGAAACATGATAGTATTTATCAAAACCCATGGACAAATGAATTCATGTATTAGTTGGCCTGCACACAAATATGTATAAAACCATATGACATAAAAGAAGCCCTCTGCTAAAATAGATTCAGTGAAGGTTACTCCCTATAGCAAACCAATATTGGATAACTTGTGTCCGGAAGGGAGTTTGACATTCACTTTACACAGTTTAGCAAACCAATATTGGATAACTTTGTGTCCGGAAGGGAGTTTGACATGCACTTTACATAGTTTCTTCCCAAGGAGAAATTAAAATAAAGGATGATACCAATGAGATCATGGTTCAGTAGTGAGATCGTTGGTGTGTTGGCGAACCACCAAGATTCAATTCTTTGAGAGGCACACATAAGTTGTTGGAGATTTCAGGTTATTTAAAAAAAACAATAAGCCCACTATAGCAGCCTAGCCAAGGGAAAGTGCTCGTGATTAATGATTCGCCCTTCAAGGGTTGTCTTGCAAGTTGCAAGTGAAAACAGGCTGCTTCTGGAGGCTGACTTATTCAGGCCAATTGTAAAGCCTATGGAGTTAAGAGAACTTAGAAGCACTTTTGGAAAAATAAAAAAGAATAAGAAGCGAATTCAAAGTAATACCTCTAAGTGTTGAATGTGTAGACTGTACTGTAACCAACACTACAGATGATTGTGTAAAGAATTTCAATGATATAAGGTGTTCTACGTGTCCATCATTTGATAGTTTTATCAGCGCAACAAGAGTTTCCATAAACAGGATACACAGTTATACATACACACTGTAATTGTTTGCAACTGTGAAAGAAGAACATCCCCAGTGAAGTTGATAAATAATTTGGCAATTTCATAGGTTCGGCCACTAAAGGCTTAGAAGGGAGTGAATCCAGATTCAACTAAAGCCTCAAGATGCCTAAACAGGGGTTTGGGCAAGTTTGACCATTCCACCCATTCCCATCCATCACATTTCTCAGGCTCTAGATTCTGTGGGTGTTGGTCTGGATCACTCAGCTCTGCGCGCATGTAAATAACAACATAATGAGAAGGTCTGATTTCATCTTTTATAGCATTGGTGACTGTTGCAAACTGTATATTATGTAGTTTGTATTATATTTTAATGATTAAACCCAAGATTGAGTTCTGCAACATGCCAAATGTGGTATATACATACTTCCTACGACTAATTACAGTACAGAGGAAATGAAAGCAATTACAGTTTTACGATTCGAATCCAGAAACCAATTACCCGGCTGCTGTCGTAGCGTGGCTTTGGAGGAGCGCCTTCTCCTCTGTAGCAGGTGCGAACCCCAAACCGGTGACCAGAATCTCTGTCAGGATTACCAGCCACATGAAAAAGCTTTATAAAAGACTCCATTACTTCCTCCAGGCAGCTGAAACATCGACTACGCGGCCATTACTTCCTGGAGGCAGCTGAAACACCAGACGCAACGCGCGGCCCTCATGCAGGTCCGCCTCTGCAGGTCCGCCGCCCCCTCAACATCCGCATGCAGGTCCGCCTCTGCAGGTTCGAGGCCGCCCCCTCAACACCCTCTAAACCCTAAAAAACTTTAACCTCTTAATCAACGGTTCATTTTTCTCCAATCGTCTAACACTAGATCTAAGGGCTACGATTACGACACGAAGACATTTTGGGAGGTTGATTTCAGAGGGGAACGCCTTACGACGTAAATATGGTCAATTCAATCTTACTTTATTTTAAAGTTACTTTAATGTTTTTTGAAATTAATTTTTTTTTTTTTAAGAATGCTATCAATCACATCAATCAATTTTTAATGGAAATACGCATCTCTTCACGTAAGAGCATGGTTGATAATCTCATTTTAGTTAATAAAATTATTTTTATGACCCCACAAAAGTTGAGCGTAGCATTTATGAGTATAAGTTGATGTTTGATAAACTTTGATTAGTTTATTTTAAACACTGTTATGGATAAAGTTATTGACTTTTATTTACTCTAAATTATTTTATAAAAAAAATATAATTTAATTTAATTTTTAGTGAAATTATTGAATTTGAGTATTAAATTATATAAATTTTTAAGTATTTTCAAATTGATTTAACAATTGAAATAATAAATTTAATTATTTTGTTAGGTCATTATCATATCATCATATTAGTAGATCATTTTTTTTTGTTTCTTTTCTTTTTTTCTTTTCTTTTGGTTTTTTTGGGGTTACAGTGGAGTTTTTTTTTTAGATTTTTAACTAGTTACTTATTAATATATTTAATGGTTTTTCCAATTTTTTTAGATTACATATTTTTTTTTTCCTCTTCCTAGTAAAGGATGTAATTCTCTCTTTTCATCATAATTTTTTTAGTAAAAGATGTAGTTTTTTTTTTCATCATCATGCCCCTTTCTCATTTAGGACAATAACTCTAGATTTGCCAATGGCCTTTGAATCGACCAAGTTCCCTCTTCTCATCATAATTCCCCCTCCTCATTTAGGACAATAACTATAGATTTGCTAATGGCCTTTGAATCGATAACCTCATGGGTGGCTTCCTCTGCCCTATCCTTTGGGCATGTCGAAGTCTTTCTCCTCAAGAATTTCTCTAAAGATCTCTTTTTGTCATATATCCTCCCTTAAATGCAATGGCCCCAAATAAGTCCTTTGGAGACATAGTGTTAAATGGGAACCTTAGAGGGATATTTTTTGAGTATCCTAGCATCCACATTCTTAATAACGTTTCAACTCCATTGTTATAAGTGGCAAGGGATGTATCTAAATAGTCTCTTTTTCACAAAGAGGTATGCAAATTTAATGGCGTCTAGCTAGTGCTAGCAAGCCTTCAATAATGGATTTCTTGCACTTGGAAAGTATAAACAAATAAAGAATCCCACATTAACCGATGTGTGATAGGTTTCTTCATAGAATAATTTGACCTCACATAAAATCAAGGTCATATCCTTAATTCGAGCACATGGTTTTGGGGTAAATCCAGACTCTACATGAAGCCTTGGACTCCCACCTTCATCCTTACATCATATTCCCTCTCCACTATTCTGGTTGGGTAAATTTCTCAACCTTATCCTATAATTATGTGATAATGATTCACTGAAGGAAGTGTTATACGCAAATTTTACCTCAAGAGTGAAGAGACAAAGAAATGGTGCACCACTAGATATGCCTATATGTGTAGATATGGATTTTAATAAGGCTTCCTCACATTGCAATGACGACAAAGGATTACACTTGGAATCAAATGCTAGATTATAAGTAGGTTGTCTTTCAATGTAGTGTGAAACAAAGCAGGTAGACGCTTATTGTACTAAGGAAAGAAAGTTAAAGTTTTCTAGAAAAACTTATCGAAAACCCACATGGTGGAATGGAGAAACAAATGTGCATCACTTGATCAACTAAGGACCCTACAAAGTTTATCCAACCTATCATAGCTCAACTAATCTAGCAAAAGTGTTCATCTCTAGGTTTATTTCCTTCCCAAGAAGGAAGGAATCCCACCCCCTTCTCTCATGCCCTAACCAACCATCCCCATCACTAACCAATCACGTACCTCCTGTTACAAACCCCTTGGTTAATTTAGATTCCTGAATTTTTGCTCCAAAATAAGGTAGAGCCTACCTCAATCCACCTCAAGACCCTAGTAACTTATACTACTTACTAAGTGAAGGAACAAGAATAAAATATGGATGTCTGAAAACCCCCATAAACTCTTCTATACAAAGAGAACAATGGGATGGAATAATCAAAAGGTGAACAACAAAACCAACCACGCACCACTCTAGGGCTAGTGAAAGAAATGGACAAAAGTCAATGCAAAGAAAAATAATCTACTCCAATGTATGATGACCTACATGAAACAAAACACGGGTATCAACATCTCTTCTAGATATATATTTCTTATGCATTCAAATTGTACTCTCAATTTATCTACCTTTTTCCATTCAAACTGGGTTTTTAAAAATAGTATATTAAAAAAACATTGTTTAAGCACTCCCATGTAGTCTTCAGCAGGTGAGTTCTTCTGCTTAATGATATACTCTGAAATTTATCTATTTTGTATCTATCGAATTCTTATTTATGTGATTTCTTCAGGCTCCAATATGATTTTTCCTTCATCGTCAAGTTATGGCAAGTTTCAACTGAGATATTGTCACGTAAACTTTATTTAAGCATGAAACATGGAAAAATGGGTGTACTGGGGAAGATGCTGACAACTCCAATTTGTATGCCATAGTACCAATCTTTCGCAAGATATTGTAAGAGCCATAGTACTTTGGTGATAATTTAGTATCCTTCTTAGCTTGCTTGAGGGACATTTGTTTGTATGGTTGTAGCCGTAAAAATACCCAATCACCTACATCAAAACTTCTTTCATTGTGATGTTGATCTGCCTATTGTTTCATTTGATTCTGTGCTAGAGACATGTTATCCTTTAAGAGTTGGAGAACTCTTTGTTGATGCTTAATGTGATCTTCCATTGCTTGAACCTTAGAATTGTCTCTTAAAGATGATGTGATGAATGGGTCATTTTTGGTGTGGTATGGAAGGACGCATTATACCACCATTTACCATGGGTAACAACTTGATCCATTGTGTTTGTTTATCAAATACAAAGCAACAAAGATATCCTTTCAAACATTTGTTCACTATCTCAGTTTTCCCATCAGATTGAGGATGATAAGATAAGTTATGAGCTAATTGAGTACCAAGAAAAGAAAATAATTCTATCCGAAATATTCCAGTGAAAATGGGATCTCTATCACTTACAATCATCTTTGGGTTTCCATGTAGCTTTCAAACTATTTCCACAAATGAAGTATTGACTATACTGGCTTTGAAAGGATGAGATAGTGAAAAAAAAATTGCATACTTGGTAAGTCTATCAAATACCATTATGATGACCTTTCTTCCTTTGGAATTGAGTAAACGTGTGATGAAATCCATTGATAGCTCCTCCTAACGTTGACTTGGAATGGCTAATGATTGTAAACGACTCACATGTGAGCTTAATTATCTCAACTTTATTTTGTTGGGAAACAAAACATTCTACCACAAACTTTTGAATATCAGATTTAAGGCCATATCGAAAAAATTCCTTCTTGACTCTATAGTAATTTTTAAAAATATTGAGTTCCCTCTTATAGGAGATCTGTGGAATTCCAAAATAACCTTTTGTTTGATTTGGGAGTTCTTACATAGATATAAGTGATCTTTTTACCACAACGAATCATTTTTTCAAATAAATGTATCATATGCACTGAGATATTGCTACAACTTTTAAATGAGTGTCCGTACCTCTTCATAATTCTTTCATTGATCCCTTGCTTCAGTTATCCTACCAGGTTGCATAATAAAAATGGCATAGAGAAATTCCTCCACAACCTCATCCCTTCTTGAGAGTGCATCCACAAAAAAAAATTACTTCCTTTTTTTTAGATGATTTCAAAATCATAACCCAACATCTTTGTGATCCATTTTCGTTGCTCTTATAAAGATAATCTTTGTTTCAAGAAGTATTTAAGACTATCATGATCTTTTTTTACCTTGAAGCGTCTTCCCACTAAGTAAGGGTTCCCTTGCTTCAATTCATGTAGTATTTACAACATTTCCTTCTCATAAATAGGTTTATGTAAATACTTTCCCTTGATTGGACGACTTTCAAAAGCAACGGGTCTTCCTTCTTGCATTAAAAAAACACTATGCCACTTCCAAAGGCAATGCATTCCATAATAAAGGTTTTTGTGAAGTCTGGTGTAGCTAAGACTGGAGCTCGACAGATTGTCTCTTTAAGATGTTCAAAAGCCTTAGTTTCTTATGCAGTCCAAAGAAATGCATCATTTTTCAATAATGTTGGTAGAGGTGATACTATTTTCCCATAATTCTTAACAAACTTACTATTATACCCTATAAATCCAAGAAATCCTCGAAGATGCCTTAAGGTTGTATGGATTTTCCATTCTTTAATGGCTTTAATTTTGTTAGGTTCTACCTTAACACCCTCATGAGATACAATATGACCAAAATATTCCTCTCTCTATACCCCAAAGAAACATTTGGAGGGTTTAGAATATAATTGTTTCTCCTCCAATAGTTTGAGCACCCTATCAAAATGTTGAACATAATCTTTCTGAGACTTGTTGTAGATTAGTATATCATCAAAAAATACTAACACAAACTTTATAAGGAAGGGTTTGAAAGTGGAATTCATCAAACCTTGAATTGTGGAAGGTGCATTAGTAAGTCCAAAAAGCATGACCAAAAATTCATAATGACCTACATGATTTCTAAATGTTGTTTTCACAATGTCTTTTGTCTTCACCCTAATGTGATGATATCTTGAATAAATATATGACAGTGAAATAAATTTATCCATGTAGTTCATCCAATAATTCATTAATCACAGGAATGAGAAACTTGTCTTTAATAGTGAGCTTGTTGAGCTCTCTATAATCCATACACATACACCATGATCCATCCTTCTTTTGAACTAATACTACTAGAGAAGAGAAAGAACTTTGGATAGATTGAATTATATCTCCCTCTAGCATTTCTACAACCATACGTTCAATTTCACTCTTCTGGGCATAAGAATATCTATAAGGTCTCATGTTTGGAGGAACACTTCATGGAATCAATTGAATAGCATGATCATGATCACAAATAGGTGGGGGACCTTTAAGTGTCTCAAATACCTTGGAATGATTGTCATTGAATATTTCAAGATCTGGAGAAATGGATGACTTAGATGTTTGAACAACCAATGAACATAATTGTGAAATTACCCCATTGTTCCTTCTTCAAAATATTTGTCATTCCATTAGAGCTAATTATCTTCCCAAGTTTCCCTGTAATACCACTTAAATAGAAATTGAATCATAATTATATCAACATTTCGAGACTCAAAACATCAATGAGATAACTTACGATCATGCACATATGTTGCTGGTTGAGTGTCAACTATTTCGTAACTCTCAAAAGCGTTGATAATGGGATCGCTGGTAGCGTCATTAGTGTTCTCCAAGGCGAAATACATGTCATCTGTTTGGTTGGTTATGAAAGTTAGCTCCCGGGTAGAATAATTGCTCAGAGAAGTAATGGTTTCGGATCGTTGTTCACCATTTATATCGATGTAAAAAGATCTCCCTTCAGACATATTTAGTTTCTCAATCTCTGCAAAATGTAACAGCAGTAATAATTTGTGACCATTGGCCGGTCCTACAGTGAATTTAAAACCACTTTTCACAATAACCTCTGCCGTTTGCATAACAACAGGTGGAGGAAGTTCCTTGGTATTGTTTGTTGAGGAAGTTCCTTGGTATCGTTTGTTGAAATGGGCTCTTCATTACTTACAAACCGTACAGAAATAGAATTAGAAACAGTTAAAGCTGATTTATATTGCCAGATCCGGTCGAACTTGTCTACAGGAAACCTGCTTTATTAAGCACACAAAACCATTCAGCTCAATCATTACTTAAACAAAAAAATCTCAACTCGTCAACAGTAATGCATCAAAATTGGGTCTCGCATCCCAAACTTCATTTGGTATCGGCCGTATAAGAAGCATCATTACCACTACTTCCCCCAACATATATACATTTCAAAATAAGAAGTATCAATATATACAGTTCAAAATATTCACATAACAGTAGAATTTCCGCCAACATCATATCTCCATACCGATATCAACATTGTTCCTGGCCGAGCCTCTCCATACATGCCTGGACGGAGCGTCCTCAATTCGATAGCAGAGATGAAGGGATCATCAGACACCGAGGTTCGGATCAATCAAATGTACAGGACTCTGCCAGAACTAACAAATATTGTTTCATTATAACGTGGTGTGTCACGGTTTGAGATCGTCACGTTTCCCATAGCTAACATACCCTCTGTCTCAATCGAGAAAGCGAAGCTGGGGAGTTTTTTGAATCCACTGTAATTTCCAACTGCAAACCATAATCTTAAGAGATAAGGCACATCAGGTACCACAGGCAACTGATAGCAAGATTTGCTGAGAGGCTTTGGGAAAACTCGTAGAGTGTGCAAATAAGAACCGTAAGCATAGACGCTCCAGATCTCTCCATTTTGACCCACGTCTATGTAGTTAGCATCAGTGACCCATCTTATATTGTTTTCTCCGGTTTGAATTGTTTTCGCTCCACAGTTGATACTCAAAAATCCTTCCACACGACCAGAAATTACGGAATAAAACAATACCTTGTTGTTGACTAAATATGAAGCAAAATGATCCGTAGACAAAACAGTGAAATTCCAACGGGTAAAACGGCACTCATGACACGTTTCTTATGGTACTCATAAGAGGCAATAAACTCAGAAGCACTCCGACTAGCGCCATCCAACCGCTCCATTTGCCATGAGGAATTTTGTCTATAGTGACACCCATATTTTATAAAGTTCTCTCATAGTAGATTGAATGGAGGAGGATTCGAACAAACGGTTGCCTATTTCGAAAGAAATTAAAATTACTCTTTACAAGGGATTTCTGGGCCTTTGCCTCTGCGGGAGCCTTCTGTGAAAGTAGAATGCATTTCTCCTCTACGGTATGTCTGAATAATAAAATCCATAAATCACATGACAGTCCTATCCTTACTTTTCAAAAGATTCCGAGGGTCCTTTCGTTCCCCCTCGCTATCTTTGCTTTTAAAATTATTACCAAAGGGTCCTACTTGACATCAATCGCTAATGCTTTTGAAAGCTGTAGTCTAACGAGCTTGAGGAATTGCCTGGAAAGTTACAGAAATTCCGGTTATATTTAGAAAAAATCTAGTAAGGGTTTTTCTAAATCTAAATTATAGTTGTTAAACTTTAAAATTTTAGGTGTCTTAAACGCTTTTGATGGTGTTGAATCCATTTCCACCATCAAAAACACGATTCAAACACTGTCTCTACAAGATTTTTTAAGATTTTTTTGCCTGGATTCCGGCCACTTTTGACAGTCTCAACGATTCCTCAACTTCGGTAGACGACTCCCTTTTGAAATGATTCTTAAAGTTAGTGGAGAGAGAGTTAGTTTTGATGGTTTTCAATTTTAATCTTTTAGACTTATTTTAAATTTAAGATGTGTTAAATCAAATCAAACTTGTAAATATAGATTTTAATAAGGAAGTACACTAATTTATATAGGGAGAGCAGGGCTTGTCTAATTTTTAAAGATGTCTACTAAATGTTAGATAAAATTGACTAATTTAGAAAAGGGTTATTTCATTTATTTTTTCTTTCACCGAGTTAGAAAACAAATTACATTTTGCTAATACATGTTATGCATGTATTTGTTTGATAGATAATAATCTTTAGTAATGAAGTTATGTTGATGGTGTTGTTGATTACAATTCATATTTGAGATAACTATAAGAATATCATATTAAAACAATGTTGAAATAAGAGTCTTTTGAGTAATGATTTTCTAGAGTGTTGCATAAAATGGAAAACTGGGTTGTGTGAGTAGCCCCATGGTCATGTCAAATGTGAGGATGATGATAAATATCAGTGCAAATAAACAAAAAACAAAAAAACAAAAGATTGTTGGTTTACATTTATAGTTGGTGTTGTCATCCTCAATGAAAGTCTTATGATTGACCTCATAGGCTCCATCTTCAAAATGTTTTGTTACTTCCCATGTCCTGCAAGCCAATGGAATAACCTCTTTAGAGAGGGTGTTTGCACATGTGTTGTGTTTCCTGTAAATGTGAGAAATAGTAAAAATATAAGAAAGTTCACTTGGCGCATGAAATATCATTCAACGGAGGTTGAAGTGTGAGGTTGTAACATCTATTTAGACCTTTAGTCTAGTTGATGATGAGTTGTGAATCCCCATAGATTTGGATAGAAGTGATATTCTTTTCCATAGCAAAGACTAGTAATAGTTTTAGAGCCTAGAGCTCTGCTAAGTTATTTGACCCTTCTCTGAACCCCATTTTCATATTGAAATAGTGGTTGTCTTCCAAGTGCAGGACAGCTCCACTACCACATATTTTGGGATCTACATGTGTGGCTCCATCAAAGAAGCCCCAAGGCCTATTTTTATTGATTTGTGACAGTGAAGTGATTCAAATGTAAGGAGCAAAGGGCATCTTAGGCAAGAAATTCAAGAGAACAAGAGATTGAGCAGTTGTGATTTTAGGAGGAGTAGGTTTATCATTGAAAATAACTTTTTTTCTTGCTAACCAAGTGCCCTAACCAGATAGAAGAGGGAGAACCATGAAGTCTTTTATTCCCTCATTTGCGACACACACTTTCTAAGCTACCTTAATATTTGGTCCTTCCCAGTTACATGCTTATCCCAACTTTCAAGAAAAGTAATGCTAGATGATTTTGGTGTAGGAACATTCGGTCAGAAGGTGATTCACTGATTCCTCTGATTATTTTCATAGGCTGCACCAATTTGGCCCCTCTTTTTCTTGTCTTATGCGCAAAAAATCCCATGTGTGTATTTTTTTTCTAGAGCACACCACATGAACAATTTAGATTTGGTTGGGCACTTAAGCGTCCAAAGGTGGTGCCACCACAATCAGGGGCTTGGTTAGAGATGAGGGTTAGGTATCCTTATTTTGGAGTGTGATGTCCCAATGAGGAGAGGGTCTAAAGTAGCTCATCAGGGTCCTAAAAGATGCATATGAGTGCCTCTCGCAAGGATCTCGTGAAGGCTAACCAAGCTCCAATGTAATGTCTCCAAAGGTTCAGATGTCTGCCTAAAAACCATTTTTGGTTTACGAGGGGATTCATATGGGGAGGGCGCCACCTAATTTAGAGTATAAATCCCTACTGGGTGAAGAAATGTTATTAGTCCTTTGGGAAGGTAATTACCTCCACTACTTCTAGTCCAAGGATCAATGCCCAGCATGAGGTTGGTGCTTACGCCAACTTTCCAAGCAAGATTGATTTCAATTAAGGGAAAGGAGTTGACAATGGCCCTCCATATGGAGGCATTTGGTCTATTTTTGTTGGAGTTTTGAATCCAATCCTCAAAGGATAGTGGAAAAATGTACTTCCTGTAGACCATTGAAGTCCATAGACTTTGAGAAGTGTTCATCCTCTAACCTACTTTGGCTTCCATTTCTTAAGCAAAAACAGAAGTTGTTTCAATCGCCACCCTCATTTTGGACCATTTAACCCATGGTGATGCACATTGTTCGTAGGTTTATGCCCAAAGAAATTTATAGCAAAATTTTTTAATTTTGGAGAGGCTGTCTTTTGGAATCTAGGAGAGTGACATCCAGTAAACTAGAATGGCCTCCATCATTGATTTAATTAGAACTAAACGGCCTGCCCTTGATAACCATTTCGTGCTCTAGATCTCGAGTCTCTTTTATATCTTTGTTAAGAGCCATTTCCAGTCTAGATTTGTGTAAAAATTATGTTTTAAGAGGAACCCCAGGTATTTGAATCCACTCTCGATATTAGCCTGATTGAAAGGAAAATAGTGCATATAGGATCTCAACTCTCTATCAATTAGACCAAAGGGAGATATGGTTGATTTTTGGATATTGATTACCATTCTTATGGTTGCTTCGAGGAGAGAAAGAGCTTCCTTGATTGTGCAAGAATCACTAAGGTCATTTCATAAATTACTTAGACTACATGTGTATATATATGTTTTTCACAAAATTTTAAATATAATTTTTAATTAAAAAAATTATTAAATTTTAATTGAAATTAAAAATTGGGTGTGGAGTATGCCTTAAAACTTCTTCTACTTGATGAAGAGCTTGTCTTCCTTAGACATAAGTAAATAGGCTAATGGCCAAAGATCGAACTTGTCTTCCTCAAATATAAGTAAATAGGCTAATGACCTGTTGAAATATGGCAACAAGAATATTCTAATTTAATTTGTCCTTGAATTAAATTGTGAACTAAAATCGAATTTAGTCTTAATAGCTACTTGGAAATAATCAATTAATTTATTTTAAATTAATTAGTTGAAGAAATTCAAGTTGGAAGTCTTTCTAAAGTCATGCAAGAGTTATCCCTTAAATTAAGGAGATAAGATTGAGTAATATTTGAGTTGTAATTAGTTAACTTAGTGTACTGAGTTAAGTCTAGTTAAATTAGTTCCAAACTGTTTGAGGAACTAATAGTGAGTTAACAGTGAGTTGATGCATTAATGCACTCAACTAGTGCTACTCCAGTTAATTGAAGATTCCCTCATCAGAAACTCATGCATGTTTATTCTGAGAAAGACCCAGTTGAGATTAATGTTCAATGACAGTTTACTATCAATTGCATGTGTTTTCTCATAGAGAAAACTCATGCATACAGTCAAGGATTCATTCTTGAGGATTGTGCAATTTTGAAGGATTGGTTTTCCACTTGGTAATAGGAAAATCATCCAGAAGGAAAAACGCAAGGAAATAGGAGATTGGAGGGCAGAGAGGAAGGTTGAAGAGAAGCCAAGATTTCCTGTGAGCATCTATGAGGATTGTACTGAGAGCTGGCTAGCTGTGAGAGCTAAGGCTTTGTATAATTCCTATGTATTTCCACCATGTATGATAATACAATAGTGTGGGGTTTTTAGCTGAGGCTTTTCCCAAAGTATTTTCATGTGTATTGTGCCATTGATTTTTCTTCTTCTGGTTATATTGTTTAGCTCGACCTTTAAGCTTCCACAAATTGATAGTAGAAGTAGGTTATAATATTCTGCTTTGATTTATATTGCATTATCGGGTTAACCTACCACCAGATTTTCTACATGGTATCAGAGTCAGGTTCGGAGCTGTGAATAGTATAGTGAGAAGAGAATTCGAAGTTTGAAGTTCGGGGTTGCAGGTGCAAATCGAATTCATATCATACTTCAAGGTTGGCCAATGGCATTCTATGGCTTGAGACTCGAGTATGCCTTGGAAGGTAGCTCGAATTACATAGCATGGAAAGATAGAATGGAGGCTGTATTAGAAGACAATGGCTTGAAGGAATTCATTGATCAAGAAATCCCAAAGCCAACTTCAACTAATGCACAAGAGTTGGCTGAGTGGAAGAAGTGTGTGCCAAAGGGTGAGACAGATCATCCTTGAGTGAGTTCAAGACCATATTGTCTCGAGTCTCCATGGGAAGGATACTCCATTTTTAATGTGGAAGACATTGAAGGACCTCTACCAGAACAATAGCGACCAGAGGAAATTGGCGCTCAAGGATAAACTTCGAAAAATCAAGATGGAGAAGGGCGATACTATTTCCACATCTCTAAACAAGCTCACCACTTGCAGAGATGAGCTTGGCATTGTGGGAATAACTACTGTCGATGATGATGTGGTGAGCCTCTCTCTCCTTGGCCTTCCAAAGAGTTGGAATAGCTACTAGGACTCTGTAAATGGAAGGGAGAAATTGTCGAATTGGGAATGCCTGTGGTCGGATCTTATGCAGGAGGAGATCAGGAGGAGCACATGAGATGGTTCTTCATCCAAGAATGATGATGAAGAAAATCTAGCTTTAACAAGTAAGGCAAGGAAAGGGAAGGGGAAGGCTTCCCATTTCAAATCTAATTCTTCTCATGGAGGGAAGAAGGGTGACATGTCTAAAGTAAGATTCTTTAATTGTCACATGATGAGACATTATGCGACTAATTTCCCATCGAAGAAGTCCAAGAAGGGATCCTCGGAAGGATCAAAAGGTGAGGCATTAGCCTCTCAGTTCAAAATGGACTTTACCCTCATCACATGCATGGTGTCATCAATGATGGGTTGTGTCTAGTATCTTGACAGTGGAGCCTCATTCCACATGACCGGTGATAAAAATTTATTCAATGCCTTGGAGGAGAAAGACCTCAAGATGCGCATAGAGTTGGGTGACAACAAAAGGTATAGTGTTTCAAGAGTGGGCACGGTTGCTTTTCAGAGGGAGCATGGAGCTCCTCTCACCTTGACAGAGGTGATGTATGTGCCTGGACTGAAGAATAACTTGGTATCGGTCGTGATGTTGGAGGACAAAGGCTACAATGTTGTCGCCAGTAAAGGAAAGGCGTTCCTAAGACACATAGACATGGGTCAGACCAAGAGGATAAGGATTAAGGTGAAGAATCTCTATAAACTAGAGGTAGATGATTGTGCAGCATTGAGTACGAAAGCAGAATTGGTGCAAAGCCAAGGCATTGGCGAGTTATGACACAGGTTATTACATGATTGAAGTTCAAGATATGAGCATCACCTCATTCAAGAACTCTTGAATTCCTTGTTGGGAGAACTGTGGCAGTACTTTTACCGCTATGTCTATTTCTTGGGGCAATTTACCTAGAAACATCGATCCAAATCCCCCTCGTCCAATCTCCCGAATAAAGCTTTGTGTGGCCGCTATCATCTCTTATAGAGTGAATACACCGAACTTTGTTGCATTTGGCACCATACACATTAAGTAATCTGTAGTACATTCAAAGCAAAAAAATCCTTCTAAACTACAGGTATGTTTCATATTATTTTAAAATTATATCTAATATTGCAAGCATTTCCTAACCTCCTGGTGCTAAAGATCTTCGTTCTTCTTCCAGCACAGTTCCTTGTTCTTTTCTCCCGAATTTATTGCGGTACATAATAATAGCTACTATCAACGCTAAAGCGATGATGGGAATTTTGGTGAGGGTTGCTCCGAGGACAACCTTCAATTTATTCTCCTTTGTATCATGTAGAATGCATCCCCCCTTAGGGATCTGTAAGTAGGGGTTTCCACAGGGGTTTCCACAGGAACTACAACAGACCAAACATAGATATTTTTTATGAATGTCCTCCATTTAGATTAATTACAATCTAAGCTAATTCAATTACAATTTCTAAGAGATTTTCCTTTCCTTTAGAGAAAACACTAAAAAAAATTATGAATCTAAGATACGATTTGTGTCTAAATGTAAATAACATAAAATAAGATATGATTACCTAAATCAAAAGTCATGTGATGGGTAGTTTAAAAGTAAAAACATCATAAAAAAATACCTTGATGGGTAGGGTAGAGGCACCGGTCAAATTTAACGAACACAACAACCAATTTCCACGGATTTTTTCGTTTGAAGTATTCAAAACACCATGGAAGGGAAGCCATGGGATGAATCATTCTCCAAACTACCCGTCTTTCTTTGCTTCTTTACCAATTCCATGGAAGGGAAAAAAGGTGTTGGGATAGAGTTAGGGGTAGGTGCATGTGAATGCTTTATCATAAGCTCCAAGTCATGAGAAGGTGGCTCAAAGGCCCCTCGAAATGCGGGGAAGAACAATAGACCAAAACTCAAGAAAATGGCGTGAAAGAGCGTTCCAACGCATGTTTCCATAGAAATAGGTAACATGGTCCATCAGGGACCAGTATATAAATGGCGATTTTCTAGGAGGAATAAAGCCTAAAATATGGGATGGGGACCTGGGTGTGATTTCAGGCTACTTCGATTTTTTTAACATATCAAAACGTTGTGCTCTATAATTATTCAATCCTCTGTAATTATTTTCTGTAATTATTTTCTGTAATTATTTAATCTCTTTTGCATTAATTAATTTGCAATTGTAACCATTTTCGTTTTACACATTGAGCAAAGTATGGAGAACCATTTTCGTTTTACACACTGAGCAAAGCATGATGGAGAACCATTGTCTCAATTACTGTTTTGGAAACAAAATAATCAAAATGCAGAGAACAAAGTATGGCTATCACTTACTGGTTATTTTGTTACTTGGTTGGCTGAGTTCTAGGTTCTGTAGCATTCGAAGTTCCAGACTTTGCAGAGTTTTGCCTATGCCCCTGCTCCTCACGGGAATTCACATTCAACAATAACTTATAGTTAATTGGGATTTGGCACTTGAAAGTTGCAAGCGAATCATTGGGTATCATAACTAGACATTCTCCTCATCTCACGGGAATTCACATTCTAACAATAACTTACAGTTGATTGGGATTTGGCACTTGAAAGTTGCAAGCAAATCACTGGTATCATAACTAAACATTGGTTAAATGGGAAGTCACCAACCAGATTAGTTGCTATGCCATTTACCACTGGAAAAATTGAAATTGACATTTATGACTTCGTCCACTAAGTTGGAACAATATAAAAAAAAAACAATAATTTTTCGTTTTTTAATATGCGAGTCATATTGACGTTTTTAAAAATTATTGACAAGTTACAAATATGGAAATTTTGAAATAGATAATATTTTAGGTGTAAAAATGCTAAATACCAGTGTACGGGCGTCAAATTTAACCCTGATTGTGCTACTCAGATACTTTGGTTGAAGCTTCTTTGACCACATAAATCCTGGTGCCTGTAGCGGTGGCGAGTTTCTTTTCAGCCTCCGCTGATCCAACTGATAATGACTGCGAGTCTCCTTAGAGTCCATTGCAATATTTGAATCATAATCTTAAAAAATGGATGTTGTTTTAATATATTTGAATCTTAATCTTAAAAAATGGATGTTGTTTTAATATAGGCTATAATTCGGACAAAACCAATGTTCTCTCGACATTCTGGTGAGAGACCAAATTCTCGTGAGTGAGTTTGATTACGACATTCTGGTGAGAGACCAGAAAATTGTCTGCTCTATCTGCAAACTTCTTATGGGGAGGGCGTTCCCATCATTCAAAACTACACTTGGCAAATTTGGATTTAATCTCCAAACCGAGAAAATCAGGTGGCTGGGGTCTTCTGCATCAGCGGTCTTTTGGCAGAGCCCTTCTCTGTGTCTCCCTTCACAGAGGCGTTTTCGGCATCAGCAAATGGAGTGACATTATAAAACAGAAATATATGAGGGGACGCTCTATAGTTTACTGGTTCAGGAATCACTCTTTTGGATCAAAAAAGGGGTCTGCTATCTGGCTTGGGTTCAGGAAGATAAAGGCTTTCTTTTTTACCTTTCTCAGATGGCGTTTCTCCTCCGGATCAAACATCCTCATCGGCATTGATCCTACTGTACAGGGCATGGAAAAATCCCTTTCCCCCGATTTGCTTGCTTTTCTTCACTCCCGGGGCCTGTTCACTTGGGACAAACTGATCTCGTCTTGGTCTTCTTCCATGCCAATCTGGAAGGACGCTGATTCCCTTGGCATGCCTCATGCACTTCGACAGAATTGGGAACTGGCAACTAAGCACTATTCTGACATCGGAATCAAGAAGACAGGTACTCGTGATGAACTGATATGGTCTAAACAGAACTCATCTACTCCCATAAGAGTCAAGGACCTTTATGAAGCCGCTCAATCATCTCTTCAGGTACAACCCTCCCCAACCTTCCCTTACAATTTCTGGAAAGTATCTTGCCCGTTAAAGGCAATCCTTTTCTCCTGGCTGGTCTTCTTCAACCGGAACCTCACCTGGGACGTCCTCCAAAGAAAGGGTTGGTCTGGACCGAGCAGATGCGTTATGTGTGGGCATGCATCTGAATCAAATACCCACATTTTTTTCCAGTGCCCTGTATCTGCTCTCATCTGGCACGATCTATCTACAGCTCACGGGTTTCCTCCACAGGTTTTCCTTTCTGTTCAAGAGGCTTTTCGGTGGTGGGGTGCTCAGCGTCCTCTTTGGCGATCTTTATTTATTTCCACATGTTGGTGCCTCTGGAAATGGCGAAACGCCTGTATTTTTCAGGACTCCAAGGTCCCTATAAGCTCCACTATGATGCATATCTCTGCTATGCTCGAATCTGCCTGTCAATGATGGCTCTTATCCCTCTTTTTGCTTCTTTGACAGATGAAAAAATCTCCATTTTTCAACCCTGCTTTCCATATCAGCTCTTTTTAATTAAAGTCTGACCGTGCTGGGGAGATGGCCGCTCTGATCGGCGTAGCTAGGATGATATGCATCCGACAGGTTTGTGAAAATGACTCGTGGAGAATGGGCGATGCCGGCGAGGATATTTTGGTTGGTCGAATCAACTTGAAAGGAGGAATCGATCAGCGTTTTGGAACTGCTGTTTGTATATTTCTCCAATCACAGTACTACCCTGTTTCTGGTATGCTTTTATTAGTTCTTCACATCTTATCTTGGAACGCTTAGCCTCCTCACAACAGAGAACAATTTTTCTTGGAAGCATAGCCTCCTCATATCAGAGATGTCTTTTGCTCTTTTGACGACATGCTGAAGGTTTTTTTAGGTCTTTGATTCGATCTTTGGTCGGTTTTTTCCTGTATAAAGCTTGGATAGGCACTGCTTATTGTTTCTGGCAGCTGCTATACATTTGGTCCATTTGTAATGCCTATTATATTTGCTCAATATAATACCATGCTGATTTTTTCGTCTGAAAAAAAAGACATTCTGGTGAGAGACCAAATTCTCGTGAGTGAGTTTGATTATTGTTTTTAACTACGCATGAGTATTATTCCAAATTCTGAATATACCAATGATATATTTTTTTCTATTTTTTTCTGGTAAGAGTGGGTAATTGTTTAGAGTAATTTAGCGGCCAGAAAATATTTTAATAAAATTTGAAATTAAATAAAACTTATCATATATAATGGAAAAAAATGCAGTTGCAACTTTACTTAAACTTAATTCTAACTTTTAAATTATTGAAACAATTCAAGTTCTTTCTGACAAGTGATGCCCTTACTGCATTGGCGGGAAACGCAGAAGACCCTTATAATCTATTTCAAAGCTGGGATCATACTATTAGTGCATGTTACTGGTTCCACGTCACTTGTGAGGGGTAACCTTGTTAATAGAGCGTAATATTATCTTCCTATATCTGTGCATGTTACTGGTTCCACGTCACTTGCAAGGGATAACCTTGTTAATAGAGCGTAATCTTATCTTCCTATATCTGTGCAGCGTTCTTGGGCTGGCTTTTATTTTACACTTTGCTACTTTTGCTATGTTTGCGGGACTTGGTCAATACAGATCTCTTTGGTAGTATGGTACTCCAACTTGGAAACCTTGATCATTTATAATATCTATAAGTTTGTTCTTTTTAATTTGGCATGTCCATTAGACATTCTTGTTAAGTTATGTCTTTTATTCTTTTTTTTTAAATGTTTCTTTTCTTTATATAGAAGAACAAAACAAAAAGAATAGGGTCTTAATTTACTAAGTTGTTTGATTTCATACTTCATGCACATTATGTTTTTGGTTTGAAATTTATTTCACAATTATTGTTTTTTTAATGAGATTAACATCGTAGTGACTTAAATAGAAAACATGGTATGCGTGTTTCAATTTCTGTTAAGTGAATTATTTTTTTCAAATTTGTTGCAACAATATTTATATTCATCATTTTCAACAATATTTACATTTATTATTTTTATGTGAGAGTAATTATAAATATATTTTTTTTTCACTTTATAATATTAATTTTTGTTGTTTCTATACATATATTGCTGTCAAATTTGTTGCAACAATATTTACATTCATTATTTTCATGTGAGAGTAATTATTATGAATATATATATTTTTTCACTTTATAATATTAATTTTTATTGTTTCTATATATATTTTAAATCTATTTTCTCACTATTTCCATCTTTCAATAAAATGCTGAACATTTCAACCGCCTGGAAAATTTGTAGAATATTTTAATCACAAGGTATTTAAAAATGTGTAGCAATGAAACTTGAGTGGTCTGATACAACAGAGAATAGAAAATTTGCAACAAATATAAGTACAATTTAAAATTAAATTAAACTTATATAAATAAATATTAAAATCATGTGATGAGCCGTTTAAAAATAAAAACATCGTAAAAAAATACCTTGACGGGTAGAGGCCCCGTCAAATTTAACACCTGGGCGGAGTATATGCAATGTACAATCAGCCATATCTTTACGTTCAAATGGTTAGAAAGCGCGCGGGTCCAGCGCAGAAAAACTTCGACTTTTTCTCTTTTCTCTGGGCCACGTACTGTTCCAGTTTGACCGAGGGCCATGAGGTGTCTTTTAAAATGGTTAATAATTCTCAGTATAAAATTGTAATGGGAGTATAAATATTGAATATCTGATGCTAGCTGGAAAAAATATATAAATATTTGATATAAACCTGTATTGTATTGAATTTTAATATAAAATTGTAATGTAAGAATGAATATTGGATATTTGATATAGGTTGAAAAAATATATACATATCTAATAGAAGTCTGTAGGGTATTGGATTTTAATTAAGTATTAAAGGATTATTCATTTTTAAATAGCTTCTTTATTTCATCCCTATGGTAATCAAATTCATTTCAATTTTAATAAATATGAACATTTGATATCATTTTATGTTGCATTGCATTTTAATTAGAATGTATCTTTTATATTGACGGCCATCTAAATCATACTTCTATTTGGGTGTCTTTATGTGAACGGCCTAATGTTACAAACCAAATTATCGAAACTCTCCATTTTGAACTTGTTTGGCGGTGTATTTTACTTTTATAAGTGTCTCTTTACATACAACCTAGGACAACCCATGTATTTTAGTGCGCATCACATCATCTTTATATATCATTTTTGGATTTATTTTTATTTTAAATTGACGATCTAGATTAATTCTCAATGAAATATGTTAGCATATGTTTTCTCTGAATGTTTATTATCTGAGTGATTATCAACAATTGTAGTGTGTTAGAGAGTTTGTTAGGTTGCATTGACTTTTAATAAATTTAAAAAATTAGAGTTGTGCCACATGGTTTCTTGCTCACCAGCCCGCTAATTTTCTAGAGATTTGAGATTATTCCAATTCTAATATGTTTATATTCTATTTAGATAGAGAAATTGATATATAGGAAAAATTTATTTAGCAAAATGGTCCATTTTACAATAAGAAGAATAATTCTTTTTTTTCTCAAGTTAAATTATATTTGTGCCACTTGGCTCCCCACTCACCAGTTTCCTAGGGATTTGTGATTATTCCAATTCTAATAAGTTAATATTCTAATTAGATGGAGAAATTAATATATAAGCAAAATTTAATTTAGCAAAATGGTCCATTTTACAATAAGATGTGTAATTCCTTTTTTTTTTCTCAAGTTAAAGATGACCCATAACCTTTTTATACATGGTTAATCAGGTAAATGTGTGCATTGGTAAGGCATTCTTCATGTTTTAATAGTTTTTTTGTTGTAATAGTTTTTTTTGTTATATTTATGAAGCCTGTGGTTATATCAACCACATCAATATTTTTAATGTGCTTGTACTAGTTATATAGGTTGTGATACTAGTGAATCAATGCCATGGTAAAGAATCTTCATGGCAAAGTGTGCGAGTAATGGAGAAATCTAGAATATTCTACTATTATTAGAACATGAACTTGTTATGTTTTTGTTTAGACCCTAATTAGTCCTTGTTAGTTTTTATATCCTATATTCTAGGAATATGCTCAAATGGATTGTAACACTGTATATTGTTAGCTTGATGAATTCAAGTGTGAGCGGTGCAGTCTCCTGCAGGAGCTATTGTCTCACTAAAGAGTTGCAACTCTTCTTCCAATAATTTGAACTAAGGGTGCCAAAATAGAGGGTGTGATTATTGCGTCACGTGGGGCTGGAGATGATCTTGTGAAAGAGCAATGTTTGGTGTGGTTTTTGTGGGTCGTGCTTGGTGTAGTGAGTGATTACACATCTGTGCGAGACGGATCCTAGATTAAAATATTGAACCATAAGCGTGTTGTATCATGTTAATGACAGAAGTACACATGAGAAGTGGATATATATATAAATGAGAACTTAATTGGGTGCTTCTTTTTGTGATGTACAAGGAGATCATTGCACTAAACCCCAATGGGAGCAACATACTGAAGAAGTGTGATATTAGGATTTGGAGCGGTTCTAAGAAACATGCCAAAGTAGAAGGACCTTGACTATGAAGGTGAAAGGAGTATCGAAGGGATGAAGAAAGAAACACATACATGTTGTAATGGTCACGGGCAGATATTTCATCTATGATTTCTATGAGAATGTAAGTGAGACTTGTACAAAGAATCAATATCTCCTGAACTAAATTGTGGTTCTTTGTTTCCTTGGATGCACAGAAGAGAAATGCAACCAATTGTGTGTGTTTCCATCACAAATTTGGCATTGTGGCATGCTATGTGAAGAGTGGCTAGTAGTGTGTTGTTTATTGCACATTTTACCCTATGGCATGAAACCGACCAATACCTAAATGATGAAGTGGTGTGTTGCATCCTTAAAGGAGCTGAAGTGCAGTAAAAAAGATAGAGCTATAGATAAGTATGTAAATTTGGAGATATAATTTTGCAGGACATTAGAATTGCAAAGTACAAATATTGAAGAGTGACTGCACTGGATAGATCGAGGAATGATAGCCTTGATGCATGAAGATGTTGGAGTAGTAAGGAGTTATTACAAAATCAATAAGGAAGAGTTAAAATTGTGAAAGTAAGTTGATGTGTGGAGCTATTGTATAAATATATTACAAAATTGAATAAAGTTAGTTTGACACTGCTATTTACTTGAACTTTTTTTTAAGTTGCTTATGCATCTTCTTAAATAGCCAATGATTGTGTGTGAGCTTAAAAAATATTCATTGATTTGAATTTGGAGAAACATGTGCTTCAAAATGGCTAATCCTCTAGTAGAAACATATCTAAATGAATAAACCAAATTGGATGGTTCCAATTATGCAAATTGGAAGTTTAAAATGCATACATTAATGGAAGGATACAATGTCTAGTCAATAACAATTGTAGATCAAGTGAAGTCAGAGGCAACTGAATCAATTCAAGATTGAGAGAAGTTAGAGACTAAGGTGAAAGTGTTGTTGAGAATGTTTGTAAAAGACAACATTATAACACATATCAGAGGCTTCTAGACCTTTAACGAGACTTTGACAAAACTCATGGACTTGTATGATTCGAAGAATAAAAAGTGGCTCATGCCCTTAAAGAGTAATCTTCTTTCTGTTAGAATGGGAGAAAATGAAAGCGTCAATAATTTCATTTCAAGAGTTAAAGACAACAAAGATAAACTTAGAGAGAAGGGTGAAACAATATCTAGTACTAACATAGTCACTATAACCTTAAATGGAATGCTAGATGAGTATTATATGTTCATCATTGCTCTTGCAGCAAGGGAGAAGGCTCCCACTTTTGATGAGCTGAAAGGAATTCTCATGTAGGAGGAAGAAAGGTGAAAGAACCTTAGATCTAAAAGTTCTGATTTGGCATTAATGATGAAAATGAAATAACCTTTCAAGGAGAATCCTTGGGAAGGCAATAAAGGAGGAAATTCACCGCATGGAAATCCATCATTTGGAAAGCCACTAATTGCAAAACCATAGCTAGGTATGAAATTTCCAAAGGTCGATGTTAAACATCATTATTGTAGCACGTTTGGACATTACTAGATATTGCATGAAAAGAAAGTATAATGAGTCCGAACATAGAAACAAAAGGAACAATGGTTAGTTTGTTGATAAAAAAGAAATAGTGAATGACGAAATATTTTTTCTTAGATTATTGGTTATATATGTTGCACTGTCTGTTGAAATAAATGATTCAAATACATGGTTTGTTGATTCTAGAGCCTTCATCCATATTTCTTGTAATAAGCATTTGTTTGAGAACTTTCATGAAACTAATAATTTAACAAATATATTGTTGGAATTGTTGTGTTAGCATTGATGTCAACAAGGTCATGGTCATAGCCATACTTTCCATATGCATGTGCGATGGATGTTTGACTAGGTGGTCCTATTGGTTGGAATTTATGTATTGACAATGAGATGTTTGTGCTGGCATTGATGTCAACTCTTGAGGTCATGCACTTATGTGAACCTCATGATGGCATTGATGGTAGGATGTTGGTCATAGAGGAGTTGGCTTGTGTTGGCATGTACATTGATGAACATGTCATGATGATTGTTGATGTTGCTACAATTGATCATATAGATCCATATGTGATGAAGATGGTTCATGGCACACTAGTTGAATTGCCAACTAGGTCTTCATCTAGGTCATCATTCTTATGCTTCATGGAGATGATTTGTTGTAGTGTGATGGCTTCATGATGATAATGTTGGTGATGTAGAGGTGTTACAAAGGTCTGCAGGTCTGTTCAAATGTGTTGCCGATTTTGGTGAAGTCTGATGGAGAGTGGAGGACTTGTTGGCACACTTTCCAACCTTGTTTGTTAGCCCTTGTAGATTTGAACTTGGAAGTGACATTTGGGAGGCTTGTTTGATCTTCTTGCAGAGGTGTTAGAGGCCATGTCAGTGGTCTGGAGGCTATTAGATATGCAAGAGAAGGTGATCCAATAGGTGGAAAAGGTTCATAGTTGAAGACATGATGGTTTTCCTCTTCCTTAGCCATAGTCACATGCACAAATACCTATGGGAGCAGTTAGAATACTCTAGTCGCATGGATGCTGACCTATGGGAGCGGTTATAGCCCTATTCAAGTTCAAACAATGCTATGAGTGTGATTGGGGAAAAACACCAAAGAATCTCTGCATTCCTAGAGTTGTTCAGAAGTTAATTGTCAAAGAAATTCCTAGAGGCTTCCAAAATTAGTGAAAAAGGTCGCATATGGTTTGAAAAGGTCCTCTCATGATGTGAATGCATTTATTTCACTAGTAGTGACCCTGGTGGATTTATTTGGGCCAATTTTTGCACCTTTGATCCCAACCCCAAGCTCAATTTCACCCGACATGTTTTATATATTTGATCTTGGAGCTGGTTGTTGGTTGGTTTTAGTGAGTGAGTGAATGAGCTAAGGTTGTGTTGAAGAAATAAGCTTCAGACCTAGTTTTGAGCTTAGATGTTTCATTCCATAAGTTTTAATGGCTAAATAATGAGTATATATGAAGCATATTGTCGAATAGATCAGAATTGGAGTTGCTTGAGTAGAGATTATTTGCAAAGATTTATATGTTGGTGATCCTCTCACATATGTTTTTGCATGAGTTTCTATTACTTTTGGTGCATAACCTTAGTGATGTATGTTGCTAATTGTAGTATGCAACAATTATTTTATGATGTGAGGGTTTGATTTATGTTGATATCAGTTTTATTGTGGCCATAATTTTGCTATTGGAGAGCACATGTTTTGTGCAATTGTTTTATTTTGATTGATGATGAGATCTTACTGTTGAGAGCATGTATGTAGAGCTGATTTCTTATTGAGAATAGTGTCTTTGGATCCAATTTGGAAATACATTAAAGGAGGTTCCCATAGGGGAGAGGAGCAATGACTTTGTGAGAGAGGAGAAGTGATGGTGAAGCTTCAGTGAAAGGAACAAGTTTGTCAATCCAATGGTGCTTGGATAGTCTAATGGTAGTTGGGCGAGGATCAACTAATCATGGTGGCCTTTATGATCCGGATTTAAACAGGAACGCAACAAATTACAGAGATAACCATATACACAAAGATGCAGCAGAAATAATACTTCATTTCATTAATGGAAAATACTGAAATATGCTTACAAACAGAAATGGCAATAAACTAGCTAGGGCGATGGTAGCTTATCTCTGAGAAGAGATGTGATGGCTACATGCCTCTGAACTGTGTTACAATGAGGCTCGAAGGCCTATTTATTGTTGAGAAGCAATGGAAAAACCCTTAACATTCCAAAACCTAACCCTAGGAGATGAAACGCCAAACTGTGGGCCCCGTTTGGGGGTAAGTTGGTACATCAACTTCCCGGGGTCGTAACTTTGGCATATGATCTCCGTTTGACGCGTACAATAGCTCATTAGAAAGATCTATCCGAGCACTATCATTGTTGGAACGGGCAACACCAGTTCATTCCATGGACTCGTGTTGCCCCCGGATTCCCCAAAAAACGTCGTTTAGGGCCTCAAAACGGCTCCGGAAGTTCAGGACCCGAAAACCTGCTAAAAATAGTAAGTTGTGCTACAATTAAGGAAACTGAAAATGCTGAGAAAGACAATGGTGGGGGTCCAGGTGGACTTGGCAGGTGGCCACCAATGTCCACCTGGATCATTCCTCCCCCCTTAGGAAGCAATGGTCCCCATTGCGTTGAGCTCCTCCATGAGATGAGGAAACTTCTGCTGAACTTGTTCCCTGGTGAGCCACTTGCCTTGCTGAAGGAGTTGGCCCGCTTTGACAACTCGATACAGTTGGATATTCTGTTGGCGAGTGTTCTTGATTTGTGTGTCCATGATCCGATCAGTTGCCGCTTGTTCCATGCAATCTGGATTTAATTCTGTGGGTTTGAGCTGTTCTGCAATGTCGGATGTGTCTAGCAATGGTGGAAAGTATGGCCGAAGGCGGTCCACATTAAATACTAGGTGCAGGCCAAGGAATGGGGGAATGCTGAGCTCAAATGCATTGTCTCCCATAGCCTTAGTAATGGTGTAAGGACCATATCAGAGTGGTCTCAATTTCCGATAGGCTCCAGTAAGGCGTTCCTTTTGCAAATGCAACCAGACTTTGTCGCCCACCTGAAACTTGTGTGGCACCCGATGTTGATCATGTCGCTGCTTGTACTTGGCATTTGATTTCTCAAGAATGTCATGGACCTGCTGGCGAATATGTTGGATGCGCTCAATGAAGCTGGTGGCCTTATCTGTTTCGGACTGGACATGAGCTGAATTCATGTGAGTAGCTGCAAGTGGCATGGCCACATCAATGGGGCATAGTGGCTGGAATCCCAAACCCACCTGAAAAGGGCTATGGCCAGTGGAGCTGTGAAGAGCTCAGTTGTAGCTGTGCTGAACGTAGGGGAGGCTCTCGTCCCATGTGCGTGGATGCTTTGAGTTATACATGCACAGAATGTGCACAATCATCCTATTGACAACCTCTGTCTGGCCATCAGTTTGAGGATGGAAGGCTGTGGACTTCGTGAGTTTGGTGTCCAGCATTGACCAGAGACTGGACCAAAAGGTGCTGAGAAACCGACTGTCCCGATCTGAGATGATAGACTGTGGGATCCCAAAGTGCACCCACACTCGTTCAAAGAAGAGTTTAGCAGTGGCTTCTGCTGTGATATTCTTCTTGCAGGCCATCATAATGGCCATCTTTGAGAACCTGTCGACGACCACAAAAACACAGTCATTTCCATGCTTAGTGGAAGGAAGGCCAAGGTCGACTAGGGGTAGGCAACGGGGTATAGAGGCCTTGCTTCTTAATGGTCGGTTTGGCAATGGCACAGGAAGTACATGATCAGATGTACTTCCCAACATCCTGTCGAAGATTCGGCCAATAGAAATAGTTTTGCAGTACTGCCACTGTTTTCTCGACCCCGAAATGCCCAGCAACCCGACTGTAGTGTGCTTCCCAAATCATCTTGGCACGCTCGCTTGAAGGAACACAAAGGTGACCGAGGTGGCATAATAGGGCATCCTAGAGGTGAAAATCTGCAACCTGCCGACCCTCCAAGAGTGTCTGGTATGTGTGGCCAAATTCTGGGTCGCTTTTGTAGAGAAGTGGCCAATCAGAAGTCTCGTGCCCGCAAGAGTTGAGCACGGTGGTTAGCGCCATGATCGGTGGTCGACTGAGGCAATCTGCAACATTATTGGTGCTGCCCTTTTTATACTTGATATTCAAGTGAAACTGTTGCAGGTATGTAGACCACTTCTGATGGCGATCATTCTGCAATTTCCCTTGGGTCTGTATGAACTGCAGAGGTCGGTGGTCTGTGTGGATGACCGTTTCCTTCCCCAAAATGTAATGCTTCCATTGTCGGCAGGCCTGTACAATGGAATACATCTCTTTATCATAAGTGGGGTACTTCCGGACTGTGTCTGAAAGTGTTTCACTGTGATATGCCACTGGATGTCCATGTTGAGTAAGGACTGCCCCAATAGCATAGTCAGAGGCATCTGTCTCGACCTCAAATGGTTGTTGTAAATCTGGTAACGCGAGCACTGGTGCCGTGGAGAGGCGATCCTTCAACTCCCTGAATGCCTTCTGTTGAGATTCAGACCAAAAGAATTTTGCTTTCGCCCCGCCCTTGGTGACTTGACTCAAGGGCCAAGAAATATGAGAAAATCCCAACACAAACCTGCGGTAGAAGTTGGCAAGACCTAGAAAGCTGCGGAGCTCGGTTAGAGTGGTTGGAGAGGGCCAATCACGAATGACTTGGACCTTGGCTGGATCGACATGCACCCCCTGTTCATCAATGATGTATCCCAGATACTGAACCTCGGTCATGCCAAAAGTGCATTTCTCCAAATTGGCACATAGCTTGTGTTGCCGCAGTGTTTGGAGAACCTGTCGGATGTGGTGGAGGTGCTCTTCCCAACTCTGGCTGAAGATCAGAATGTCATCCAAGTATACTACTACAAAGGAGTTGGTGAATGGCCGCAAGATGTCATCCATTAGCCTCATAAAGGTTGCAGGAGCATTCGTCAATCCGAAAGGCATGACCAACCATTCGAAGAGGCCCTCCTTGGATTTGAAGGCAGTCTTCCACACATCTGAGGGTTCAATTGGTACCTGGTGATATCCTGACTTCAGATCGATCTTGCTGAAATATTTCGCCCCCTTTAGTTGGTCTAGGAGGTCATCAATCCGCGGGATCGGGTACCTATTACGGACAGTGATCTTGTTCAGCGCCCGATAGTCAATACAGAGTCTCCACGTCCCATCCTTCTTCTGTACCAACACTATCGGGCTCCCACAGGGCGAAGAACTCGGACGGATGTGACCTTTCTGCAGGAGCTCCTCAATCTGCCTCTTGATTTCATTGTTCTCCAGAACGGAGCTCCGATAAATTGGTCCATTGGGTAGCGGCGCACCTGGGGTCAGATCGATGGAGTGCTTGACTTGACAGTGCAGAGGAACCCCTGCCGGGGAGGTGAAGATGTCTTTGTACTGCTCCACAATCTTGTCCATCTGTAGCTACCGTGCAGAGGGACCACGTTTGGAGGCCGCGGCCACTGTCTTCTTCTTCCCTTGAGGGCGTATCATCAGGAAAACAAATTTCC
Source organism: Pinus tabuliformis (assembly GCA_031772625.1). Lineage (NCBI taxonomy): Eukaryota > Viridiplantae > Streptophyta > Pinopsida > Pinales > Pinaceae > Pinus > Pinus tabuliformis. The sequence goes on along the minus strand of CM062810.1, from coordinate 658,361,936 downwards.
TTGTTTTGGAAATGATCTTACTGCATTGTTTTGCAGTAATCAAAGAGATGGCGGCAGGTGGTGCTACCTCTGGTATCCTGAACAACTTATTTCCCAATGTAATAATAACAGCACGGGGCCTTGATTCATACACAGCATGTCGCTTCCACAAGTATGGTTGTCCTAGTAATACATCACAAACTTCAAGGGGAGCAATGTCACACAATACCTCATCCGTGAAGGGCTTGATGTTGTATGGAAGGCGACACTGCTGGCTCACGCGAAGATCTCGCCCTTGGTGAAGCCACCCAATGGTGTATGGTTGTGGATGTGCTGTGGTCGGTAAGCCCAACCGCTTCACGACCTCTGCCGAAATGAGGTTCTTTTGACTCCCGCTATCAACAATGAACTGTATCGGGGAGCCCTTTACCCACATCTGGGAGTGGAAGAGACGCTCCTCCTCCTCTGGATCTTCGGGTTCATTTTTCTGGATCTTTGCGGTAGCAACAATGGCGCTGGGATCCGCATCAATGATCTGCTTCCCTTTTTCATACCCCTTATCGGGTTCTGACTCAGAGTCGGAACATGCATCTGATTCTGAAACCTTTAGCTCAGCCACCAGTGACTGCTTGGCTCGACACTCACTTGTGTTGTGAGTGGAGCTCTTATGGAACTCGCACCATTTTCCAGTGTCCTTTCTCGGCTTCGCGGCGTTGCTCTTTGCTTGCAGCCTCGGCTGGTTGTCTTGGGCTGTCCCGCCTTGGCTTTGTCCTTTGTTCTGTGGTTTAGGGGCACCTTTCCCCTGCTTTGGATTCGCAGATCCAAAGTCTCGCTTCTTTTGTTTAAACTTCTGCTCGACCTTGACGGCATACCGGTATGCTGCGCCGAGCGAGGGGATGTTTAGGAACTGTATTTCTTCCTGGATGTACTTGTGCAGGCAGCCACGGTATTTGAGTATCAAATGCTGCTCCGAATCCTTGATACCCAACTTTGTGCGAAGGGTATGGAAAAGATTGGTGAACTCCGGTACGTCTTGGTCCCTTCCCTGCCGCAGCGTGGTCCACTTTATGTATTCATCCTCATAGCTTCCGACAGGGTAGTACTGCTCCTTGATGGCATCCCGGAACGAATCCCAGGTGGGTGCGGCTAAAAATAGTGAGCCAGTACTTTCATCCTTCTGCTCGCAGTAGGTTTCCCACCAGTCCTTGACGTGGGGGGCTGCTTTGAGAAGAGCAAAAACAATCTTTTCCCGACTCGAAAATTCATGAACAGAAAAATAACCCTCTAGCAGATTTAACCATTTATCTACGGCCTCGGCGTCTATCTGACCCTCGAATATGGGGATTTCAAAATTAACTTGTACCTTAAAGGGTGTGGCGTTTCCAGAGGAGCTGCTGGAAGCCGATGCGCCGCTTCTGGGTAGCCGCTGAAGGATCTGCGCAAAGCTGTCCATCATCGCGTTCCGTTGTCGCTCGAGCGCTTCTTCGAGCAAGATTTTGATGGGATCTCCTGCCCCCTCGTCTTTCTTCTCGTCCGCCATGGGAGGCCGTCGGGATTTGCGAGGCTGGTCTTGCAAAGGTTCAACCAGTTCAAGCCCTAACTCCTTATATCCCGACCTTGTTGGGGACATGCAAAGAAAAACAGAGAAAAAGCAGACCGCTCTGATACCACTGATCCGGATTTAAACAGGAACGCAACAAATTACAGAGATAACCATATACACAAAGATGCAGCAGAAATAATACTTCATTTCATTAATGGAAAATACTGAAATATGCTTACAAACAGAAATGGCAATTAACTAGCTAGGGCGATGGTAGCTTATCTCTGAGAAGAGATGTGATGGCTACATGCCTCTGAACTGTGTTACAATGAGGCTCGAAGGCCTATTTATTGTTGAGAAGCAATGGAAAAACCCTTAACATTCCAAAACCTAACCCTAGGAGATGAAACGCCAAACTGTGGGCCCCGTTTGGGGGTAAGTTGGTACATCAACTTCCCGGGGTCGTAACTTTGGCATATGATCTCTGTTTGACGCGTACAATAGCTCATTAGAAAGATCTATCCGAGCACTATCATTGTTGGAACGGGCAACACGAGTCCATGGAATGGACTCGTGTTGCCCCCGGATTCCCCAAAAAACGTCGTTTAGGGCCTCAAAACGGCTCTGGAAGTTCAGGACCCGAAAACCTGCTAAAAATAGTAAGTTGTGCTACAATTAAGGAAACTGAAAATGTTGAGAAAGACAATGGTGGGGGTCCAGGTGGACTTGGCAGGTGGCCACCAATGTCCACCTGGATCACTTTAGCGGATGGTAGTCCATAGAGATATGTAGAAAACAGTCTCCCGAGCTGACCAATACTATCTAGTCTCCTAGGGATTGGTGTTGGAATTATGTATATGAGGTCGAGTCTCCATGCTAATGGGAGTCAACAAGCTACGTAAAAGACCAATTGCTTGACTAATAGAAATTCAGAGCAGAGAAGCACCAACAACGATGCTTTTTCTCCCAAAAGGGTTTCCACCAAAAATATTGTGTCTTACATGTGATGATGTGATTGTGTGGATTGTTATTGTTTATGTTGCTCACATGGTTTATGATTTAAATTCGTATATGTTTATATGGATGGATAATCTAATGAGTTGTTGGTGCATGCATGTGTAATTCAGTGATTGAGGTAATAATTGGTAAAAAATTGTAAGAAGATCACACTACTAATTCACCCACCCCTCTCAGTAGTACTCAAAGGTTTCCAGCATTACTATCAGAGCGGGGCTCTTGCTTGTAGCTTGATCGCTAGAGATTAGATCTGGGGTTTGTTGGCGGAAATTGATTTTTTTTTTTGGAATGGTTGTCCACATCGCTGAATATTACAAAGTATGGCACAAAAATGTAAAATATCAATTATTATCTTGTGGATCTACCATCTAGAAAGTAGTATGTGAAGGTTGTGATAAATATCCAATTGCAGATGAGGTTTTGTAGCAAGATGCACAAGCACGATGCATAATCTACAAGAATCTGCATGATAATGATATGAAAAAACTAGTGGGTTTGAAACGTGCCAAAGATATGCGGGACAAGCTAGAATCCATATTTGGAGATGGTACCTGCAACACCAAGGAAATTGAGAAGAAGAGAAATAAGAGGAAGAACAAGAAGAAGAGCCTCCAAAAATAAAAATCGCAGCCACAAGTGTCTCAATCTTCAAGTGCACATGATTCAGCAGATGATGAGAAGAAACTAGAAAATCATGAACCCAAAGGTATAAACATTGATTATTGTCTTTTTAACTATAACTTTGATTCAAATTTTGATCACGCTGAAGCAAATAGTGAAGATGAGAATGTTATTAAGGGTCTTAGAGTTGAGATTTCTAGAATAAAAATTGCATGCAAATATCAAGAAAAATTATTGTAGATCTATGATGATAAGGAGGCCAAACTCAAGGAAGATATTATCAATTTAAAGATTAAGTTGGCTGAAGCAGAAAAAGTTGAGGAAGGTACGAGTTAACAATATCAAGTGAAGGTAGAAGAGGTTGAGAAATTAGAAGTTGAAATTGTTTCCCTGAGAAAGCAGTGGAAAATGGAGAAGATCATTATAGCCTTGGATAATTTTCTTGAGATCCAAAGATCACCATTGGATAAATCTGGTCTTGGATTTCAAAAGGGTGAATCTCGTTTGCATGCAGTTACAAACACCAAATAAGAACCCAAGAAACCTGTAGCAAACAATACCAGCAGGAAAAGTGAGATCCAAGGTAATAAGAAGCAGATCCAGGAGCTAGTTAGAAAACAAAGGAACCTAGTGTCTCTTTACCTACAACCCGTTGACAGCCAGTGTCCGAACATTTTGTTTCAAAATATCTTTTATTTTAGTGTGCATCAAAATCATATCGGTTTTACTTTTGTTTTAGTTTATTTTATTTTATTTTCCTTCGGTAAATGGAAACTGTACCGATTATTCTTTTTTTTTAAATGGAAAGTGTACTCTATTTGTAATTTACATTTCTGTAATTGTGTTATTAGATATTTTAAATTATTGTTTTATTTAATTGGGTATTGTAGTGATATCCTTAAAATAATATTATGAGTAGATTGGATTTAAAAATTTTATTGATATCCTTAAAATAATATTATAAGTAGATTGGATTTAAAATTTTTATTGTAGTTGTTTAAATAATTGGACCATTTGTCTTATAGGAAAGCGGAACAATTTTATTGTAGGATAGTGTTATTGTATTTGAGGAATGGTGTTGAAGAGATAAAAGACTAAATGATCTTATTGAATTCCCTCTATATGATTCCTATATAGGCTGTAATTATATAGTCCAATTGAATTCTCTCCATATGATTCATATATATATATATATATATATATATATATATATATATATATATATATATATATATATATATATATATATAGATAGAGAGTGTAAGTGGTCTTATTAATTTTCCTCCATATGATTTTTATATAAATTGTGATACTCGATAATCAATGGCATGGTAGAGAATATCCATGGTAAAGTGTGTCAAAATAATGGAGAAAACTAGAAGATTTTCCTACTATTAGACCCTGTTATGTTTTTGTTTAGACTGACTACCTAATTAGTCCTTGTTAGTTTCTAGATCCTATATTTTAGGAATTTGCTCAACTAAGTTGTAATATTATATATGTATGTGATTGTTGGCTTGATGAATGCAAGTGTGAGTGGTGCACTCCCCTAGGTGACCAAGTATCTCACTAGTGAGCTACAACTCTTCTTCCAATAATTTGTCTTCCATATTTTCTAAGTTGGTATAAAAGTTGAGGGTGCCAGAATTAAGGGCGTGATTGTTGTGCTACACGAGGTTGGAGTTGAGTTTGTGAAAGAGCCATGTTTGGTGTCACAGTAGGTCATGTTTGGTGTCATTATTGTGGGCCATGTTTGGTGTAGTGAGTACTTGCACAATCTGTGCAGGATGAATCCTGGATTAAAATGCCCGAACCTGTTGTATCACGTTAATGGCAGAAACATGCATGATAAGTGGCTATATATATCAATGAGAACTTGATTGGGTGTTTCTTTATGTGTCATATAAGGAGATCAATGCATTAAATCACAATGGGAATAGCATACTGAAGCAACGTGATATTGGGGTTTAGGAGAGGTTCTAAGAAATATGCCAAATCAGAATGATCTTGACTATTAACATGAAAGGAGTATCGAAGGGCCAAAGGAAGCGACACATACTTGTTGCAATGGTTATGGGTAGATAATTCATTTATGATTTTTGTGAAAATGCAAGTGACTCTTCTACAAAGATCTCCTTGAACTAAATTGTGGGTCTTTGTTTCCTTGGGCACATAGACGTGAAGTGCGGCCAATTGTGTATTTTTATCACAAATTTGGCCTTGTGGTGTGTTGTCTTAACAATGGCCAATAGTGCATTGTTTGTTATACATTTGGCCCTATGTCATGCAACTGACCAACAACTAAACGCGGAAGTGGTGTGTTGCCTTGAAGGAGCTAAAGTGTAGTTAGAAAAGAAAATAGAATAAAAGGCATTAAAGATAAACTTGGAGATATAGGTGAAATGGTATCTAGTACTAACCTAATCACTATAAACTTAAATGGAATGCTAGATGAGTATTAGATGTTCATCATAGGTCTTGTAGTAAGGGAGAAGCCTCCCACTTGTGTTGAGTTGGAAGGCATACTCATGCAAGAGGAAGAAAGGTGAAAGAACCTTATACCACAATGTCCTGATTTGGTGTTGATGGAAAAGGGGAAATCACCTTTCAAAGGGAAGCCTTGAGAAGGTAATAAAGGAGGAAAGCCATCAATTGCAAAATCACAACTAGGTATGATATTTCCAAAGGTTGAAGCTAAATGTCATTACTCTAGCAAGTTTGGACATTACTCTAGAGATTGCATGAAAAGGAAGTATCATGACTCCAAACATAGAAACAAAGGCACATTAGTCATTTTCTTGATAGAGGAGAAACAATGAATGATGGAATTAAAAAAATTAGAATATTTGTTAAAGATGTTGCATTGTTTTCTTAAATAGATTATCCAAATACATGGTTTGTTGATTATGGAGCCTCCATCCATAAGTATTGTAATAAGCATTGGTTTGAGAACTTTGATGAAACTAATAATGGTGCAAATATATATCTTGGGGATGATCTTTCACACCAAATTAAAGGGTATGGTGATGTATTCGTGACATTACTAAATGGTCGTGTTAAAAAAATTCACAATGTGATGTATGTTCTTGGTATTAAGGAAAATATAATCTCATTTTCTACCATAACAAATTAGGATTTGAAGGTAGAATTTGTAAATTCACATTCTGTTGGAAAAGTAACTAGGTTTGGTCTTCATAATTGTCTTTGTACTCACGTCATTATGTATATATGATGTAAAGAAGAAAGAAAAATTATTTACTTGTTTATGAAGCATGGGTTTCATGCTTCATAGGTCAAGGCACCCATTGCACACCTTTCAGATTTGTGATGAGTCAAAAGGAAGTCAATATCATTTGTAAAACCCTCTTGGGTATATTATCATATTGTCTACAAAAAGTCATTATACCTCTAGCTACGAGTCCATCTTAAGATGCATTACAAGTCAGCCTTTGGAAGCACAACAAGTCCACCTTAAGATGCATTAACAAGTCAACCTTAAGACCACTATTCAAGTTGGCCTTGATCCTGATCATGTCATCCTTGTTCCAACCTATTTGACTCATAGTGATTTGTATATATACAAGAAGGTTCAGATAATTTTCGACATCAAGCTACAGTTTGTTTTCTTAAAGAAAAATTATTATAAGCATAATAAGAAGCCTATAGAAGAAGGAGGATTTGAAGCACAACAAAAGGAAGTCTACTCCTTAAGTTACATACCACGGTCACCTAACCATGAGTCGAAATTACGAAGGCACTTTAGACACCTGAAAATTGTAGGAGGTTAGTACATGCACCCAAAAATTGCAGGAAGGAAATACAGAGGTATGAAAATCTGCAGTGAGAGTTCAAGGCCAAGATTGCAGCGAGTTTACAGGAGTCTTACAGTGATCTGAAATTGTATTAGTGTCGAAGGAATCCAAAATTTACAATGGTACTGGAGAAGAATTACAGTGGTACTTTAGAGATCTAAAAGTTGCAGAGAGGAGGTGGCCTCTTGTGTTGACTTGTAGCTAGAAGGTTGACTTGGACTTTAGGTTTTGAGAAGTCTCATTTTGATTTGATTATATAAGAAGGAGATTGTTTTGGTTTTCCCCAAGAAGTGGCATTTTTCCCTAGCGTGGAGCCTATATTTGGTTTCTTGTCTCTTGTATTTACATTGTTATTAATTTCTTGATGAAAGATAATTAAATTAACTAATAAGAAGAAAACAAACTTCACACGTAATTATTAAGATAAGGAAAATCAACATCAACCTACATCTGCCTTGATTTTCCAACATGGTATCAAAGCTAAGGTAAAGAAGAGACACCACATCTAGAGAACATAAAGAAGATCATCAGTGTAGTTGTCACTTTTGCGGACTTTTTTGAAGGCATATTTTAAGTAGTTTGCTCCCAAGACTTTATGTCCAATCCAATGGCTTATATGTGCAAGGAAAGCAATAAGTTAGAAGGAGCATCCAACTTCAAGGCATGGAAAAGAGAATCGACTTAGCCCTTAGAGAGAATGATGTGATGAAGTATGTTCTTGGAAAGGCCCATGTTCTAGATTCTAGTGATGAAGAAGAGGTTGAAAAATATGAAAAAGGGGAAGTAAATGCTCAAAGAATTCTCTTTGAGTCTATTAAAGACCACCTCATTACGTTTGTGTCAGAACTATCCACATCTAAATAAGTATATGAGACTTTGGTAAAATTATACGCAGTCAATACAACAGGTCACATGATTGCCTTAAGGACTCAATTATACCAATCAAAACTGTCTACAAAAGATACCATATCTACCTTTTTCACGAAGCTATAAAAAATCGAATACCAACTTCTAGAAGCTGGTGACAAAATATTTGATTCAGAATTCATTACGGTAGCAATTAATGCTTTGCATAAGGAATGGGATGGCTTTGCAAGCAACATTTGTGCAAGAGAAGAACCTTCATCATCTAAAGAACTATGGGCTCAATGTTCAATCGAAGAATCCAGAATAAAGGAAAGAAGAAAATATTGACCTATTGTTGAAGTTACTCAAGCCTTTGCAGCAAAATCAAAGAAAGTTTTTGACAAGAAAAAGAAAAACAAATCTAGAGACATGTCCAAAGTTCAGTTCTTTGGTTGTCATGAATATGGACACATCAAAGAAAATTGTCCTAAGAATCCTAAGAAAAAAAAAAATAATGAAAGGTCTGAAGCTTTAATATCTAAAGATGAAGAACTCTCAAAGAAGTAAAAGGAAGATGTCAAGGACCTCTACTATTAGAATGATGATTGGTGTATCATACACTAGGTTTTAAACATAAGGGTTTAGAAAATGGTATAGCATGAACACATTCTTAGAATATTTTTTTTCTCTCCCATAAACACTAAAAAGAAGAAGAAGGAGAGAATCTTGATTTTTCATTGCTCTTAGAAGAGTATAAGTGATAGTACGCTGGATTATGATGAAGACTTTGCATCAAGCTTCTAGTAATCATGAATGACTAAGGTATGTAATCGTTGTGGTACTTATAATTGTATTTATACATATACGGTCTCACATGTAATATATTAGGGTTTTGGGACATGTTTGGTTCTAGGGCTTGTAGTATTTAACTTGTTGAAGGTCGTTGGTATCTAATATTTTGTAAAACCTTATTTGGTACTTAGAAACCCTAGTCAAGAGAGAAACCATAGCCCTAATTTTTGTGTTCCCTCATAGAAACCTAGCTTTTGGTCTCTAGGGTTTGTAGATAGGCTAGGGTCTATGGCAATCCCTAGTGAGGGTGGAATTAGATTTGAGATTTAAACCCTAGGACTAATGTTTCATAGGTAAATATCAAGGAATTTAGGGTTTGGATATGAAAACCCTAGGATTCTCCCTATCTAAGATACCATGGAATCCCTAGATTATAAAGAATGTAATCATGCTCTTGCACTTGTATACTTTTCTTGGTAGTGCTTGTCAATGAATGTTGGAGGTACATAGCCCATGGGGCTTTGGATTGACGGTGAATGGGTGAATTGTTAAGGCGCTCTTTGTGATAGGTCACTGGTTCAAATCCCCCGTGGGTGCTTACCTACCAAAAAAAAGGAATGTTGGAGGTACATAATGAATAGAGAAAAATGAGAAAGATAACCAAGTTGATCTTATGCCATGAAGAGCATGGGGAATGGAGGGAACTGTAAAGGCACTGAGGGAACCGATGCTATCAAATTTCATTGAAGGAAAAATGGTAACTTGGTAATCAAGTTGGATCCTTGGGCACTTTGGTGCATAAAGGTAGACTCATATGATGATGGATCATGAGGATATTCATGCTTTGTTGAAAAGATCATTTTGGTGAGGTAAGTTTGGGGTTGATATTTATTATTGGTTATATGGTTAACATGTTGTTTTGCTACTAGGAAAATATGTTACAAGCATAGATGATGACAATTTGAGTCAAGTTTAACTGTAGATATTGAGAAAAGATGAACATCTGATACTTGGCATCTATGAAGATCAAGATGTGCTCATCTTGGGATTGGAAGCTAGCAGTGTGAGAAGATAACTTGAAAGTATAGAAGGAAGATTACTTTCACAGGGAAGCTATGATATACTTGAATTTTGGGAACGTTTAATACAAATTATTCATTGATAAAGTTGAGACGAAAGTGATGCGAAATATGGATGACCTAGAATCTCTCGTGAACAAATGGCCCCATCATCCATGATACTATGCAAGGAAGCATGTTTTGTACAATAAGATGTGGAGGAAATATTGAGCCGTGCAAGCTATGATTAACTAATGGTTGGCGCTTTTCTGAAAGACAAGTAAGAGGACTTGTGGTTGTGACTTCAAAGTTGGAACTCTCCTCTAGGTTTGAGAGGGAGTAAAAGGAGTCTCCTTGAATAGGAGTTGGATCTATTCTCTAATTAAAATGAGAATAGGGATGTCCTCCCTAATTAAGAGGGAGTATGGTTGGACACTAGTTCTCCCAGTGTCATGTACTAGACAAGGACTAATATCTGTGAATCTAGTGCATGAATTGTAGAAATTTTGAATAATATGACACATATTCACAGAGATTATCCTGATTATACACTTATAAGCGGAACATGCATAATACATAACCTCCTCTACGTTGATCATCAATTTACAGAAGTAGAAACATTCACAGGCTCACATAGAAGCATCAATCAAACTCATTAACACAATAGTTGATCATCAATTTATAGAAGCAGAAACATTCACAGGCTCACGTAGAAGCATCAATCAAATTCATTAACACAATATGTATCCCGGGGAAAGCATCTCGCTAAAAACCCCAACTATCTGTATATTATATTGATTGAATCATGTAACATTACAAAGTACAATGCTTATCACAAGCAATCCAGTACCATCTCCACCTGTTACACACAATACAGCTCAGATTTGATCTCCAAATCTATTCCACTGCTTGCCTGCCTCTCCAGCTCAATACCTGCTCAAGAACTGATGAGAATGGCTTACCAAACTCGTATTTGACCTGCAAATAATCACTCACACTCTGTTGGACGTGAGCACAGGCTACAATTCTTGATATTGGCCAATTCATTGGCATACTCAATCCCTCTGATTGTGCAAATCATCATGCACAGCTATAGTCACAACTGATAGCAATATGATCCTCTAACACCTGTCCCTGCTGAACTGAACATGCACTGACATGCAACTGAGTTAACTGATGTATTTTATAGTTGCATTATGAGTTAATAACTTGTGAATTAATTAATAACTAATTCACCCAACTCATCTCTAGTCTATTGATCAGTTAGACTAAATACAACTAGTTTAACAAAGTTAAACTGAACACAACTCCATCAACTGCACCTCCAGTCCACTAAACTCAACTCACTTGAGTTCTAACTGAAGTCCTGCATGCAAATATTAGTCATCCCATAGGTAACCACGTATTTCCCTCTGGGATCTGCATGTACCACATCCGTAGCTCATCCTGAAGTGCTCCAAGAGAATAAGATCAAGTTTATAGTCCAAATATTATTATGAGACAATAATATTTGACTTTTCTATTTTTGACAGCCAGTCTAAAAATAGACTTTGATCACTCACACTGTGATCACTCATACTGTGATCACCCACACTGTGATCACTCATACCGTGATCACCCACACTGTGATCATCCACACTGTGATCACTCATACTGTGGTCACCCACACGGTGGTCATCCACACTGTGATCAAAAATAGAACTTGCGCCATAATTTGCCTGCGGGCCCACTTAGTGAAGGAGACTCTTTTCACTAAGCTCCATCATCTTGTTGCATTCTCAACAAGCATTTCTTGTTGCACACTTTTCAACACTCCCTCTCAACAAGAAAGGCTTCCTCTCAAAACCGATCCTGAAACTCTGGAATGTTCTCCATGCAACACATCTGGCTTGTCCACTTGCTCTGTCATCAAAGTCTTTGACTGCTATTTCCTCTGTCGACTGAAGACTCTGCATCTCTATTCTCTTCAGTATCTGACTTCTCTAGCCTCTGTCACTTTGATCTCTGACTGCATCCATGCTGCTGCTGGTTCTATCTCCCAGCATTTCATCTGCACTACACCTCCCAACTGATCTCCCTGTTGGGCTAGAAACACGCTCTGATGCTGAAGCTCTACCTGCTGCTGACAAGTGCTCCCTCTCTGACATCTGCGCTACTGCAACATATCCATGCATCTCGCACCATTGCACACCTCTCTGTGCCACCTAGCACTGTGCAAAACACTCGCGCCTCTCGCATTACTGCAGCCTACTAGCTATGTGTTGTCCTGTGATTCCCTGCACTGTCGCTCTCTCTACCGCTCCATCCGCATCTGTCTCTACCCAATAAATCAGTTCCTGCTACTACACATTGGGGCTCCCGTAGCAAGGTCTCATCCAAGAGGTTGGGTACCTCAAAGATCTTTCCCTCCTCTTTGGGACGATCAATCCACATCACCCCACCTCCTACCTGGAGGTATGGCTGCATGCGATCCCTCAACCCACCTAGCTTGAATTTTTCACCTACTAGAGGTCTCTGGATGAGTAGATGTCTCTACTCGATCTCCTCTCAGCTTCCCCTCTTGTGGATCCTCCACAACCTCCTGAAGCTGCTGCACCAATCGTGGATCCTCCACAATCGTCTGAGACTTCTTCTGGCTCTGCATGCTGAGAGGTAATATACGATCCCTCTCAACCACCAAGTCTCCATCAGTTGCCTCGCTGCTCAAGGCTTTGCATGCATCTTGAACCTCAAGAGCATATAGGTTCTTGACCCGTGAACCAATCTGCTTCACCTGTCTGGTGATAATGTGTCTAAGGAAAACCTTTCCCTTACTGAAGAATAAATCATAGCCTTTGTCTTCCAGCATCGCGATCAACACCAAGTTTCTCTTCAGTCCTGGTACATACTTGACATCGGTCAAGGTAAGGCGAGCTCCATGCTCCCTCTAAAAAATAACCGTGCCTACACCTGAGACACTATACTTCTCATCATTACCCATCCCTATGAGTATCTGGAGATCTTTCTCCTCCAAAGTACTGAACAAACTTTTGTCATCGGTCATGTGGAAAGAAGCTCCACTGTCAAGAAACCAACCACTTCCCATCATGGATGAAACCATGCATGCGAAGAGTGTGAAATCCAACTCAAACTGTGAAGCAAGTGCCTCACCTTCAGATCCTTCCCCGGATCCCTTCTTGGACTTCTTCTTTGGGCAATTAGTAGCATAATGACCCAACTCATGACAACGAAAGCATCTCACCTTCGCCTTGTCAACCTTCTTCCCATCATTGGAAGAATTGGATTCGGAAAGAGAAACCTTCCCCTTCCCCTTCTTCGCCTTACTCGCTAAGGCACAGTTCTCCTCATCCTGCATGGATGAAGAACCGTCTCTGGTGCTCTGTCTGATCTCCTCTTGCACAAGATTAGACCAAAGTCTCTCCCATCCTGGCAATTTCTCCCGACCATTGACAGAGTCTTGATAGGAATGCCACCTCTTTGGAAGACCAAGGAGAGCCAAGCTCACCAAGTCCTCATCATCGACAGTAACCCCCACACTTCCCAGCTCATCTCGACACTGAGTGAACCTCGTGAGATACTTGGGCATACTGTCACCATTCTCGCATTTGATGTTTCTGAGTTTATCTTTGAGCGCCAACCTCCTCTGATCGCTCTTGCTTTGGAATAGATCTGTTAAAGCCTTCCACATCAGATATGGAGAAGTCTTTCCATGCAGGCTGGACATAATGTGATCCTTCACGCCCTCCAACAGAATCCTTCGACATTTTGCGGTCTTCTTTTGCCAAGCATCAGCTTGAGTAGCATCAGTAGGCTTTGGGACATTCATCTCTATGAACTCCTTTAGCCCATTATCATCCAATACTGCCTCCATCCTGTCCTTCCATGCAATATAGTTTGAGTTGCCCTCAAGAGCATACTCCAATCGCAATCCGTTGAAAGACATTGCTGCGTTGTCACCAAGAAAACACTGCTGCAAATTCGAATTCCACCAGCAACCAACTCAACCGCCTCGGATCTAAGATTCGTGAGAACACAATATTTCTTGTACAGAGATCGACCGTATGGACATTCACCGGATATTTCACCTTCCAAAAGAAGGATGAATCCAGAGGCTACCTGGCCCGATTATAGACTCTGCCTGAAGAAATAAATTGTAAACACTTCCTGAATATTAGATCTGATGATCAATCCTCGCTTGATACCCTGTAAAAATCTCTTCTACAAATCAAGCACCTCTGATACCATGTAGAAATTTTGAATAATATGACACATATTCATGGAGATTATCATGATTATACACTTATAAGCGGAACATGCATAATACATAGCCTCCTCTACGTTGATCATCAATTTACAGAAGCAGAAACATTCATAGGCGCACATAGAAGCATCAATCTAACTCATTAACACAGTATGTATCCTGAGGAAAGCATCTTGCTAGAAACCCCAACTATCTGTATATTATATTGATTGAATCATGTAACATTACAAAGTATAATGCTTATCACAAGAAATCTAGTACCAGCTCCACCTATTACACTCAATACAGCTCAGATTTGATCTCCAAATCTATTCCACTGCTTGCCTGCCTCTCCAGCTCAATACCTTCTCAAGAACTGATGAGAATGGCTTACCAAACTCGTATTTGACCTGCAAATAATCACTCACACTCTATTGGACGTGAGCACAGACTACAATTCTTGATATTGGCCAATTCATTGGCATACTCAATCCCTCTGATTGTGCAAATCATCATGCACAGCTATAGTCACAACTGATAGCAATTTGATCCTCTAACACATGTCCCTGCTGAACTGAACATGCACTGACATGCAACTGAGTTAACTAATGTATTCTATAGTTGCATTATGAGTTAATAACTTGTGAATTAATTAATAACTAATTCACCCAACTCATCTCTAGTCTATTGATTAGTTAGACTAATTACAACTAGTTTAACAAAGTTAAACTGAACACAACTCCATCAACTGCACCTCCAGTCAACTAAACTCAACTCACTTGAGTTCTAACTGAAGTCCCGCATGCAAATATTAGTCATCCCATAGGTAACCACATATTTCCCTCTGGGATTTGCATGTACCACATCCGTAGCTCATCCTGAAGTGCTCCAAGAGAATAAGATCAAGTTTATAGTCCAAATATTATTATGAGACAATAATATTTGACTTTTCTATTTTTGACAGCCAGTCTAAAAATAGACTTTGATCACTCACACTGTGATCACTCATACTACGATCACCCACACTGTGATCACTCATACTGTGATCACCCACACTGTGATCATCCACATTGTGATCACTCATACTGTGGTCACCCACACTGTGGTCATCCACACTGTGATCAAAAATAGAACTTGCGCCATAATTTGCCTGCGGGCCCACTTAGTGAAGGCGACTCTTTTCACTAAGCTCCATCATCTTGTTGCATTCTCAACAAGCATTTCTTGTTGCACACTTTTCAACACTCCCTCTCAACAAGAAAGGCTTCCTCTCAAAACCAATCCTGAAACTGCAATGTTCTCCATGCAACACATCTAGCTGGTCCACTTGCTCTGTCATCAAAGTCTTTGACTGTTATTTCCTCTGTCAACTGAAGACTCTGCATCTCTATGCTCTTCAGTATCTGACTTCTCTAGCCTCTGTCACTTTGATCTCTGACTGCATCCATGCTGCTGCTGGTTCTATCTCCCAGCATTGCATCTGCACTACACCTCCCAACTGATCTCCCTGTTGGGCTAGAAACACCCTCTGATGCTGAAGCTCTACCTGCTGCTGACAAGTGCTCCCTCTCTGACATCTGCGCTACTGCAACATATCCATGCATCTCACACCATTGCACACCTCTCTGTGCCACCTAGCACTGTGCAAAACACTTGCGCCTCTCGCATTACTGCAGCCTCCTAGCTATGTGTTTTCCTGTGATTCCCTGCACTGTCGCTCTCTCTACTGCTCCATCCGCATCTGTCTCTACCCAATCAATCAGTTCCTGCTACTACACATTGGGGCTCCCGTAGCAAGGTCTCATCCAAGAGGTTGGGTACCTCAAAGATCTTGCCCTCCTCTTTGGGACGATCAATCCACATCACCCCACCTCCTACCTGGAGGTATGGCTGCATGCGATCCCTCAACCCACCTAGCTTGAATTTTCCACCTACTAGAGGTCTCTGGATGAGTAGATGTCTCTACTCGATCTCCTCTCAGCTTCCCCTCTTGTGGATCCTCCACAACCTCCTGAAGCTGCTGCACCAATCGTGGATCCTCCACAATCATCTGAGACTTCTTCTGGCTCTGCATGCTGAGAGGTAATATACGATCCCTCTCAACCACCAAGTCTCCATCAGTTGCCTCGCTGCTCAAGGCTTTGCATGCATCTTGAACCTCAAGAGCATATAGGTTCTTGACCCGTGAACCAATCTGCTTCACCTGTCTGGTGATAATGTGTCTAAGGAAAACCTTTCCCTTACTGAAGAATAAATCATAGCCTTTGTCTTCCAGCATCGCGATCAACACCAAGTTTCTCTTCAGTCCTGGTACATACTTGACATCGGTCAAGGTAAGGCGAGCTCCATGTTCCCTCTAAAAAATAACCGTGCCTACACCTGAGACACTATACTTCTCATCATTACCCATCCCTATGAGTATCTGGAGATCTTTCTCCTCCAAAGTACTGAACAAACTTTTGTCATCGGTCATGTGGAAAGAAGCTCCACTGTCAAGAAACCAACCACTTCCCATCATGGATGAAACCATGCATGCGAAGAGTGTGAAATCCAACTCAAACTGTGAAGCAAGTGCCTCACCTTCAGATCCTTCCCCGGATCCCTTCTTGGACTTCTTCTTTGGGCAATTAGTAGCATAATGACCCAACTCATGACAACGAAAGCATCTCACCTTCGCCTTGTCAACCTTCTTCCCATCATTGGAAGAATTGGATTCGGAAAGAGAAACCTTCCCCTTCCCCTTCTTCGCCTTACTCGCTAAGGCACAGTTCTCCTCATCCTGCATGGATGAAGAACCGTCTCTGGTGCTCTGTCTGATCTCCTCTTGCACAAGATTAGACCAAAGTCTCTCCCATCCTGGCAATTTCTCCCGACCATTGACAGAGTCTTGATAGGAATGCCACCTCTTTGGAAGACCAAGGAGAGCCAAGCTCACCAAGTCCTCATCATCGACAGTAACCCCCACACTTCCCAGCTCATCTCGACACTGAGTGAACCTCGTGAGATACTTGGGCATACTGTCACCATTCTCGCATTTGATGTTTCTGAGTTTATCTTTGAGCGCCAACCTCCTCTGATCGCTCTTGCTTTGGAATAGATCTGTTAAAGCCTTCCACATCAGATATGGAGAAGTCTTTCCATGCAGGCTGGACATAATGTGATCCTTCATGCCCTCCAACAGAATCCTTCGACATTTTGCGGTCCTCTTTTGCCAAGCATCAGCTTGAGTAGCATCAGTAGGCTTTGGGACATCCATCTCTATGAACTCCTTTAGCCCATTATCATCCAATACTGCCTCCATCCTGTCCTTCCATGCAATATAGTTTGAGTTGCCCTCAAGAGCATACTCCAATCGCAATCCGTTGAAAGACATTGCTGCGTTGTCACCAAGAAAACACTGCTGCAAATTCGAATTCCACTAGCAACCAACTCAACCGCCTCGGATCTAAGATTCGTGAGAACACAATATTTCTTGTACAGAGATCGACTGTATGGGCATTCACCGGATATTTCACCTTCCAAAAGAAGGATGAATCCAGAGGCTACCTGGCTCGATTACAGACTCTGCCAGAAGAAATAAATTGTAAACACTTCCTGAATAGTAGATCTGATGATCAATCCTCGCCTGATATCCTGTAAAAATCTCTTCTAGAAATCAAGCACCTCTGATACCATGTAGAAATTTTGAATAATATGACACATATTCATAGAGATTATCCTGATTATACACTTATAAGCGGAACATGCATAATACATAACCTCCTCTATGTTGATCATCAATTTACAGAAGCAGAAACATTCATAGGCGCACATTGAAGCATCAATCAAACTCATTAACACAATATGTATCCCGGGGAAAGCATCTCGGTAGAAACCCCAACTATCTGTATATTATATTGATTGAATTATGTAACATTACAAAGTACAATGCTTATCACAAGCAATCTAGTACCAGCTCCACCTGTTACACACAATACATCTCAGATTTGATCTCCAAATCTATTCCACTGCTTGCCTGCCTCTCCAGCTCAATACCTACTCAAGAACTGATGAGAATGGCTTACCAAACTCGTATTTGACCTGCAAATAATCACTCACACTCTGTTGGACGTGAGCACAGGCTACAATTCTTGATATTGGCCAATTCATTGGCATACTCAATCCCTCTGATTGTGCAAATCATCATGCACAGCTATAGTCACAACTGATAGCAATCTGATCCTCTAACACCTGTCCCTGCTGAACTGAACATGCACTGACATGCAACTGAGTTAACTGATGTATTCTATAGTTGCATTATGAGTTAATAACTTGTGAATTAATTAATAACTAATTCACCCAACTCATCTCTATTCTATTGATCAGTTAGACTAAATACAACTAGTTTAACAAAGTTAAACTGAACACAACTCCATCAACTGCATCTCCAGTCCACTAAACTCAACTCACTTGAGTTCTAACTGAAGTCCTGCATGCAAATATTAGTCATCCCATAGGTAACCACGTATTTCCCTCTGGGATCTTCATGTACCACATCCGTAGCTCATCCTAAAGTGCTCCAAGAGAATAAGATCAAGTTTATAGTCCAAATATTATTATGAGACAATAATATTTGACTTTTCTATTTTTGACAGCCAGTCTAAAAATAGACTTTGATCACTCACACTGTGATCACTCATACTGTGATCACCCACACTGTGATCACTCATACTGTGATCACCCACACTGTGATCACCCACACTATGATCACTCATACTGTGGTCACCCACACTGTGGTCATCCACACTGTGATCAAAAATAGAACTTGCGCCATAATTTGCCTGCGGGCCCACTTAGTGAAGGCGACTCTTTTCACTAAGCTCCATCATCTTGTTGCATTCTCAACAAGCATTTCTTGTTGCACACTTTTCAACATGAATCACGAATAGGGATAATGAAGACTTGTTTGGTTCTCCTTGTGCCAGGTACTATGATTAATTAAGAATTATATCTTAAGTCAAATTACATAGAAATGGATAAGCATAATGTTGGATTGAATAATCATCTCAGATAGAAATTCTTGAGTCATGTAATGTGATGGATTACGATGGAGATCCTAAGTCACATGGACTTGGATAAGAATGGTCTGGTGGTAGGAATAATTTGAGTATCCTAGGTGGAGTATGTACCATGATGAGGTAGTATGGTGTCATATGGAATGCCTCCCAACATTGTGATCTAGTCTTGTGAGGGATAGAGTGTACCTATCAAGGCCTTGGATAATGTGACAATGCTGGAGACCACCATGCAGATCGACATTGATCCTGATCATGTCGGCCATGTTTTAGCCTACTCGACTTATGGTGATGTGTATATATAAAAGAAGGTTCAGATCATTTTGGACATCAAGATGCAATTCATTTTCTTGAAGAACAAGTATTATAAGCTTAGTAAGAAGCCTATGGAAGAAGGAGGACCTGAAGCACAAAAAAAGGGAGTATGCTCATTAATTTTCATACCACAGTCACCTAATGTGGGCCGAAATTACAGAGGCACTTCAAACACCTGAAAATTACACAAGGTTAGTACAAGCACCCGAAAATTGCAGGAAGTAAATATAGAGGTAAAAAATTTGTAGTCGGAGTTCAAGACCGATATTGCATTGAATTTACATGCGTCTTACAGTGATATGAAATTGTAGCAGTGTTGAAGGAATCTGAAGTTTACAGTGGTATTGGAGAAGAATTACAGTGATACTTCAGAGGTCTTAAAGTTGAAGAGAGAAGGTGGAATTTGTGTTGACTTGTAGCTAGAAGGTTGACTTAGTCTTTGGGTCTAGAGAAGTCTCATTTTGATTTGATTCTATAAGAAGGAGATTGTTTGGGTTTTCCCCAAGAAGTGGGGTTTTCCCCTAGCGTGGAGCCTACACTTTAGTGTCTTGTCTCTTGTAGTTACATTGTTGGTAATTTCTTGATGAAAAAGAATTAAATTAACTAATAAGAAGAAAACAAACATCACAAGTAATTATCAAGATAAGGAAAATCAACATCAACCTGCATCTGCCTTGATTTTCCAACACATTGTGTGGTGAAATTAGTTATGGAGGATCACTTCAAGTTGATTATAATAGGAGTTAGAATGGGGGGTTTATTTAAGCTTAATGTTATAAGAAGAAGTCATCAAACATTGGCATCCACCACAATGAGAATAAGAGTTCTTGGAAGAAAAGGTATGACCACATTAATTATCATGTTTTATTGCTACTTCAAAAATGTAACACCCTCCTCCCACATCTACCCAAGCAACCAGGAAGTTGGGGTAAACATGAGATGAGAGGCTACTATGATCATATTCAACCTCTTAGGTGACTTTAAGGAAATGGAATTGATGGAACATCACACAC
This sequence comes from Pinus tabuliformis, assembly GCA_031772625.1. Lineage (NCBI taxonomy): Eukaryota > Viridiplantae > Streptophyta > Pinopsida > Pinales > Pinaceae > Pinus > Pinus tabuliformis. Next base: position 658,341,646 of record CM062810.1, on the reverse strand, counting down.
AGTCATCTAACATCATCAACATAACCCTCAGGAGACAATTCAGCCACTCATACAACATGTCCTTGGGTCCCATTGTTGTTCTGGACCTGTTAGGCCATAGTTTCTCTCATGCTATGGGCAAGGGAGTGACTAGAAACCCAAAGTCTCTCTCATATGCCTTCCTTCCAGTGATTGTGGACCAAAATTTCCAGTTTTGTACCAGTGATCCCGGGATTTAAGGCACTTTTTTCAGGCCCAGAGCACAAGACACTGCCCAAAATGGAATGAATGCTTAGAATCAAAGAAATTACAGGGAAACAATGATGCAAAAGCAATGAGATGATCAAGACCTTAGCTAGACTCCTACTAGCCATGACAAACATTTCATCAAACATATTGTGAACATGTAACACACATATGTAACAACATAATTAAGTGTAGAGATCTCATACTTATCTGAGATTCACTATGAAGCATTGTCTCCTTATCACATTAGCTGCCATTTCATCCATTAGGTCATAGATACATTGACCATTCAATAAGAAGTAACAACATGATGAGAGCCACTCATGGATGTTGTCATAAAACATGTAAATAACCACCATAATAGGAAGAGAAATGCCAATGAAATCACAACCATATATACCACATATATTCCATCATAATACTCATAGAATTACCAGGAGAAATAACATTTCATTAATGGTGCAAAATCCAAACCCGAGATGGGACTTCCACATTCCACCCAACTGTAGAATGGCTTAGAAAAATCTCTCTTCAGCCATTCACCCCTGTGCCATATTCCAAACATGCAGAATGTGGGATCTCATAGAACACATCAATCAAAACTCATCCAGGGCTTCTAGAGGCCATCCACCTCAACTCATCAAAAAATGATTTCACCACCCGATCAGACATCACCAGAACCAACATCAGGTCGGTCTCTATACCAACCTTCCAGGGCTCTAGAGTGTTTGTTCCAACCCATCCCCCAGGACTAGTAACTCAATCCATCACTGTCATCGTGCTCCAGAACGTTTGTCCAACCAAGGCTTCCAGGACTAGTAACTCAACTCACAACATTTTCTGGGCTTCCATATCTTTTGTCCAACTAGGGCTTCCACGACTAGTAACTCAACTCACCAAGGGCTTCCAAAGAGTTTCTCTAACTAAGGATTCCAAGACTAGTAACTCAACCCAAAATGTTACAAGGCTTCTAGAGAATTTGTCCAACTAATGTTACGGGACTAGTAACTCAACCCAATCCATTACAGGGCTTCCAGAGCGTTTGTCCAATCAAGGCTTCCAAGAACTAATAACTCAACCCAAGCTAAGGAAACATGAGAACCAACTAGAAAACAAAGCAAATAAACCCACAACACCATGGCTATCCAGAAATGGCAAGGCTACGCAAATTCATTATCAATCCAATAAATCCTCCATGTCAATGACAGATCATAACCAAGAAACCACATGCATGTGCCATGCATGCCAAAACTAGTAAGGAAAACATACATGCAACTCGATGCCTACAAGAAAATCTGATGTAGTTTTTGATCCCGATGCCCTCTTATGCTTTCATGTTCTTCCTTTGCCTTCTTGCTCCAAGAATCCAAGTATGGCACACCCTCCAAGAGTGCTCGAAGGAAACCCAAAGTGTCCAAGAGTATGAAAGATAGAGAGAATAATGAGAGAGCTCCAAAACTAAACTGACAAAGTCTTGCCCAATGATCCTCAAAATCCTTTTTATTAATGAGGCCTCTATTTTCTTCATTTTACATTATTTTCCTTCATTTTTCCTCCTCACATGCAACTTGTGACCTTTCATCTCCTTTTTCTCTTAATTTCCATTATTTTCATAAATAATTGTGCTAAAAATGTCATTTTTGATTTCCAAAGCCTTAGCCATTGCTTTTGTCAATTTCCTTAGCCATAACAACCAAATTAACACCCCATAGGATGTCCCGCCCAACATTCAACTTGGAATATGTGTCCCATTGACCGTGGGCTTTTATATTTTTACATGGAATTTTCACCAAGGCTGTTACAAAAAATGAGGAATGTTATAAGGGCTTTCAGTACTTAAGAATGAAATTCTTCATGTGAAGGATGTGCAATAGGGAAGATGCACAGGGAAGGGTTCCCTACTCATACAGATAAAAGAAAAAGTGATATTCTAGAACTAGTTGTTGAGAAAAGTGTTTTCATTGATGTCAAAGGAGTAGTCATTGATGTCAAGGAGTATCAATTTTAGGGGGAGCTTATGGGAGTGTTGTCACTGATTTCAATTAGTATTAAGTTTAGGGAGAGCTTGATTGGATATTATTGAGTAGAATGACCATTGGTTGTCACTGATGTCAAATAATCATTGTTGATTTGTTTTTGGTGTTTGTAGAGTCTTGTAGTGATTGATGTATGATCTAATAGCTTATATTTGAACACATTTACTATGTAGTGGATCAGTTCAAATGCTCTTGTAAGTGTATAGTTGGTTTGTACTCTCAGAGACCTTTCCAATGGTAAATGGCACTTAGAAAATATCTCAAATATCAAGGAGAAAAGTAATTTTGAAGTTAAGCCATGACTAAGAAATTTTGTGATTTGAAGTCATCTGGACATATTAGGAGTAAAGGATAAATCCTGAACTGGAGTGCATCCAGATTACCACACTATAGAATGAACATCTATACATCCAAATTTATCTGGGAGATGAGGAGATCTGGGGTGCAAGCAAGATTGGTGTGTGGCAAAAGAGCCAGATTATGAACTCATCTAGATAACCAGGGCATTCGTGGATACATGCGAAGAAAGTGTTATTTTCGTTTGCAGATTACTGTGGTGTGATTTTTGAATGGAGTTCGGATTTTCCACATTGTTCATGTTTTTTAGTCGACGTTTCGAGTCTGAAACTAGACTCATCATCAGGACAAAACGTGAGGAGAAAAGAAGGAGATGTAAGGTATAAATATCAAAAACCTAGGTTGTGAAGACCAATGGCCGACTCTTTACCTCATTGATGATTTAATTTATTATTATCTTTTAAGTTTTTTGATTTTATAATTAATTATTTAATAACTCCTTGTAATTATTTTTAATTTTTATATTAATATTACAATTTTATATTTGGTTTTATTTTATCATTATGCTTCATAATTAAATTTATGCTTTATTAATTATGGTGTATGCTTGTTGATATTTTTGATGCTATTTTTTAATTGATTAAAATGAGATTTTATTATCCTTGTTATGTAAGTTATTTTTGATGCTATTTTTTAATTGATTAAAATGAGATTTTAATTTTTGATGCTAATAATAAATTAAATCATCAATGAGGTAAAGAGTCGGCCATTGGTCTTCACAACCTAGGTTTTTCATATTTATACCTTACATCTCCTTTTTTTCTCCTCACATTTTGTCCTGATGATGAGTCTAGTTTCAGACTCGAAACGTCGACTAAAAAACATGAACACTGTGGAAAATCCGAACTCCATTCAAAGTGTTATTTTTTCAGTTCCAATCAAATTCCACCTTGGACAACTCAGATGGTCGAGATGATGATTTCATTAGATTCCTCTTTTCGAGAGGACCAAAATCGACCTAAAAATCACCTTATTTGGACAAGCTAAGATTGGTTTTTAAATTTATTTATTCACTCATGTATATTAGGTCTGCCCTAATCACATGTTAAATTGCATAGGTGGACTTCAACCCCAAGTAAAACGGTTTTGGTTTTTTGAGAAAAATAAATTAGATATATATATTTTTAAAATATTGTAGATTTTAAAAAACTCTTTATGCTTATAAATATGATTAGACATTGTTACATAATCCAAATTAGACATATAGACATTGTTACATAATCCAAATTAAAGCGTATTATATAATTAAAGAAATAAAAAAATATATGAGCATCACCTCATTCAGGGACTCTTGAATTCCCTGTTGGGAGAACTGCGAGAGCACTTTTACTGCCATGTTTCTTCCTCGAGCCAATTCGCCTAAGAACACCGATCCAAATCCCCCTCGTCCAATCTCCCGACTAAAGCTTTGTGTGGCTGCTATCATCTCTTCCAGAGTGAACACACTGAGATTTTTTTGGATTTGGCACCACAACCATTGAGTGGTCTGCAATAGATTCAGCGGAGGTCAAATTCATGAGAATCAAAGCTAAAAAATCATTCACATGATTTCATGAGAGGGACTACTACTATTTGATAGTATTTGGTAACCTTGTGAAAAAACAGAACTTCGTTCCTTTTTCGTCCCACTTCTTTCATTGCCAACACCCTGTTCATTTCTCTTGAATTTATTGCGATACACAAGGATAGCCACTATCAACGCTAAAGCGAGTATTATGCATCCCCTTTATGTATTATGCATCCCCTTTATGTGTATGTATCCCCTTTATGTATTATGCATCCCCTTTATGTGTATGTATCCCCTTTATGTATTATGCATCCCCTTTATGTATTATGCATCCACTATCAACGCTTAGCGTTATTCCCCTTTATGTATTATGCATCCCCTTTATGTGTATGTAAGTAAGGGTTTCTACAAGAATTTTTTTTTTTAAGACCGTTCTCTAGCAAGATTAATCAAAATCTTAACTGGATTGATTACTATTGTCTACGACATTCTTTTCTTATAGAAAATGGAAAGAAAAGTATGAAACCTCAAATCGGATTTGTGTCAAAACATAAGGAATACAAAATGACATATAATTTGGAAGTTGTTTGAATCCACTGTAATTTCCAACTGCAAACCATAATCTTAAGAGATAAGGCACATCAGGAACCACAGGCAACTGATAGCAAGACTTGTTAAGAGGCTTTGGGAAAACTCGCAAGGTGTGCAAGTAAGAACCGTAAGCACTAGCGTTTCCAATCTCTCCTCTGTGACCCACGTCTATATAATTATCATCAGTGACCCACATTATATTGTTTTCTGCAGTTCGGTTCGTTTTCCCTCCGCAGTCGATACTCAAAAATCCTTGCACACGACCAGAAATTACTTAATAAAACAATACCATGAATATCATAATATGACAAGATATAAAATTGTTGTACGCAAAGTAGAAAAAACAGAGAAATTCCAACGGGTAAGACGGCACTCATGACACGTTTCTTATGGTACATACCTGTTTGAGCAGTCATAAGAGGCAATAAAATCAGGAGCACTCCGACTAGCGCCATCCAACCGCTCCATTTGCCATGACGAATCTTGTCCACAGTGACACCCATTTTTTATAAAGTTCTCTCACAGTAGATAGAAGTGATGTTCTTTTCCAAAGTAAAGACTAGTAATAGTTTTAGAGCCTAGAGCTCTGCTAAGTTATTTGTCCCTTCTTTGAACCCCATTTTCATATTGAAAGAGTGGTTGTCTTCCAAGTGCAGGACAACTCCGCCACCACATATTTTGGGATCTCCATAGTGTGGCTCCATCATTGAAGCATGATGAAAGGAGAAATTTCCCTAAGGTAGTATCCCTTTCATTTCTAAATTATCGATCGCGGACTTGTGGGTTATGAGCCCACGTTTCTATCAGAAACGTTAATTGGCGCTTTTGCCTTAAAACTCAAACAACACAAATCATTAGAAATACACAGAAATACATGGAAGACCTGCTCATGAACGCCTAAGGTCGGATCTCAAATAAATTAGATCCGCATCCATAAACTTCTCGGGTCCGCTCTACCCAAGCCTTATCGTTCAATCTTTAATCTCCGTCATTGATCGGCTGACGATCCAACGGTCGACGCTTCATCGCATTCTCGGTTCATCTCACATCACTTGATTCCTGCGAAATGCAAGAGTTAACCTCTGCCATTCAATCAACCCTTTGATCTAACGGTCCTTAATCCTTCGCAAGTCTGGGTTTATCGCAGACCCAAACTCTTTACCGAATGCAATTTGCGATTAAATCTCCACCGTCGATCTGGTTCTTGATCCGACGGTTGACATCTTTCCCTGATCAACTGACTTGCTCGATGATCCTACGCCGTAGATCAAACTCCATTTGATCCAACGGTCCATAATGATATCGAAAGGATCACTTACACGATGTTTAATGCCTTCACGGACCCGATGAGAATTATAAGTCATCAATCTATTAAAGTTTGGGTCTGGTTTTGGGATTAACTTCTGCGCTTATTCCAACCCGATATCTGTCCGATCGTGCCTATTTGTAGATCTGACGGTCTAGATCAGTTCTCATCTTCGCCTCGACTTCCGCCATTGATCGCCAATACTAACCGTCGATCTATAAGATCTGACGGCTCTTGTGTATTACTCTGTCTATTCCTTCTTTGATTTAATTTCATTCGCTAATGATGGAATCTGCGTTAAAACAAAGTCTGCCATACTCTGTTTTCACACACGACACTTCACACAACAATTGACTTGTTTAACTTCGAATCGTCATCGATCCTCATAGTGATCAATGGTCGATCAACAAACCTATAAACAGGATTCAACTCTTATGACACATAAACAATATACAACCACAAAGTTTCCACATAACACACATATCTTATATTATACACAGAATTAGATTACATTCTAAGGCATTTTAGCCTTAGTCACACTTCCCCCTCTTGACTACATTGAATCTACACTTCGGTTCCACAAATCTCTATCTGTCGCTCTATATATCTATCTCTTTACACATACTCTCTTATATAAGAAGTTACAAAAGGGAGGGATTGTTTACGATCCATGAATTTCTCCCAGAATTGCTCAACAAACCCCTAATATTTCTATACGCATACATGGTAGATTAAATTTCATTAATAAAGTCTTCTAGAGACTTTATCCATTCCATCATCTTAGCCCTGTTTTAACAGAATTTTCCCCCTGGTTTGCACGTTTCTCCACGTCTCCTCCTTCTCATCTTTGGATTCCGAATTTGATTAAGAGTGCTTCGATGCTCCTACATCAGACTCTCGAGGCACAAAAATTTATGACCTCCTAGTCATATGCTTCTCCTTAATCCCATAGCAATTCTACCCACTTTCTCAGTGGAACTGCCTTCATGATCTTTTGTGAGCTGCAACCAAACCTCTGCAGTAACAGTCTTCTCTCCTACATGATACCTCACCAAGCTTTCTCCTATGAGCTTAGTCTTTTGGCATCCTTCTAGTTCTCTCCTCTGGAACCAATTGAGCACTCCTCCGTCTAGGTTGCTGCAAGTCTTCTCACCTTCTGCTGCTGCTATTTGTATGATAGTAAAGACCATAAACTCGCCAAGTTTTAACACAACTATACCTCCTTCCGCAGAATCTTCTTCTGCGCTGATTCCACTTGATGAAAGGAGAAATTTCCCTAAGGTAATATCCCTTTCATTTCTAAATTATCGATCATGGACTTGTGGGTTATGGGCCCACGTTTCTATCGGAAATGTTAATTGGCGCTTTTGCCTTAAAACTTGAACAACACAAATCATCAGAAATACACAAAAATACATGGAAGACTCGCTCATGAACACCTAAGGCTGGATCTCAAACAAATTAGATCTGCATCCATAAACTTCTCGGGTCCACTCTACCCAAGCCTTATCGTTCATCTTCAATCTCCGTCATTGATTGGCTGGCGATCCAACGGTCGATGCTTCATCGCATTCTCAGCTCATCGCACATCACGTGATTCCTGCGAAATGCAAGAGTTAACCTTCGTCGTTCGACCAACCCTTTGATCTAACAGTCCATAATACTTCGCAACATCGCAAGTCTGGGTTTATCGCAGACCCAAACTCTTTACCGAATGCGATTTGTGATTAAATCTCCGCCATCGATCTGGTTCTTGATCCGACGGTTGACATCTTTCCCCAATCAACCGACTTGCTCGATGATCCTATGCTATAGATTGAACTCCATTTGATCTGACGGTCCATAATGATATTGGAAGGATCACTTACACGATGTTTAATGCCTTCACGGACCCGATGAGAATTATAAGTCCTCAATCTATAAAAGTTTGGGTCTGGTTTCAGGATTAACTTCCGTGCTTATTCCAACCCGATATCTGTCTGATCATGCCTATATGTAGATCTTACGATCTAGATTAGTTATCGTCTTCGCCTCGACTTCCCCCATTGATCACCAATACCAATTGTCGATCTATAAGATTCGATGGCTCCTATGTATTACTCTATCTATTCCTTCTTTGATTTAATTTTGTTCGCTAATGATGGAATCTGCGTTAAAACACAGTTCCTCTGCCATACTCTATTTTCACACACGACACTTCACACAGCAATTGCTTATTTAACTTCGGATCACCATCGATCCTCACAGTGATCGATGGTCAATCAACAAACCTATAAATAGGATTCAACTCTTTCGACACCTAAACAATATACAACCAGACAATTTCCACATAACACACATATCTTATATTATACACAGAATTAGATTACATTCTAAGGCATTTCAGCCTTAGTCACACTTCCCCCTCTCGACTACATTGAATCTACACTTCGGTTCCACAAATCTCTATCTATCGCTCTATATATCTATCTCTTTACATAGACTCTTTTATATAAGAAGTTACAAAAGGGAGGGATTGTTTATGATCCATGAATTTTTCCCACAATCGCTCAACAAACCCCTAATATTTTTATATGCATACATGGCATATTAAATTACATTAATAAAGTCTTCTAGAGACTTTATCCATTCCATCATCTTAGCCCTGTTTTAACAGAATTTGCCCCCTAGTTTACATGTTTGTCCACATCTCCTCCTTCTCAGCGTTGGATTCCAAATTTGATTAAGAGTGCTCGGATGCTCCTGCATCAAAGCACTAAGGCCTATTTTTATTTATTTGTGTCTAAGGAGCGATTCAAATGCGAGGAGAAGAGGGCGTCTTAGGAAATAAAACCAAGATAACAAGAGATTGAGCAGTTGTGTTTTCAGGAGGAGTTAGTTTATCACTGAAAATAACTTTATTTCTTGCTAGCCAAGTGCCCTAGCCAGATAGAAGAGGGAGAACCATTAAGTCTCTTGTTCCGTCATTTGTGACACACACTTGCTATACTACTTTAAGATTTGGTCCTTCCCACTTACATGGCTATCCCAACTTTTAAGAAAACTAATGCCAGAGGATTTTGGTGTAGGAACATTCGATTAGAAAGTGACTGTCTAATTCCTCTGATTATTTGCATAGGCTCCACCAATTTGGCCCCTATTTTTCTTATCTTATGAGAAAAAATTCCCATTTGGGTATTTTTTTTTCTAGAGCACACCACATGAACAATCTAGAATCGGATGGGCACTTAAGCTTCCAGAGGTGTTTCCATTGCGACTTGAGGGGGTCATGGGCTTGTTCAGAGGTTAGCATTAGGTATCATTCTTTTGGAGTGTAATGTCCCAAGGAGGAGAGGGTCCAAACTAGCTCATTAGGGTCCTAAAAGGTGCATATGAGTGCCTCTCACAAGGATTTAGTGAAGGCTGACCAAGTTCCTCTACAATGTCTCAGAAGGTTCAGATGTGTGCCTAAAAACCATTTTTGTTTTATGAGGGGATTCATATGGGGAGGATGCCACCTAATTTAGAGTATAAATCCCTTCTGATTGAATAAATGTTATTAGTCCTTCGGGGAGGTAATGACCTCCACTACTTCTAGTCCAAGGATCAATGCCCAGTGTGAGGTTGGTGCTTACGCCAAATTTCCAAGCAAGACTATTTTCAATTAAGGGAAAGGAGTTGACAATGGCCCTCCATATGATGAAGGCATTTGATCTATTTTTGTTGGAGTTTTGAATCCAATCCTCAAAGGATAGTGGAAACATGTACTTCTTGTAGACCATTGAAGTCGAGAAGTGTTCATCCTCTAGCCTGCTTTGGCTTCCACTGATTGAGTGAAAAAGGAAGTTGTTTCAGTTCCCACCCTCACCATGCTTTGGGCATGGCAATTTTGGACCATTTGACCCATGGTGATGCACAATGTTCATAGGTTTCTGCCCAAAGAAATTTATAGAAAAAATTCTGAATTTTGGTGAGGGGGCCTTTTAGAATCTAGGAGAGTGACATCCAGTAAACTAGGATGGCCTCCATCATTGATTTAATTAGGACTAAACGACCCACCCTTGATAACCATTTCGTGCTCTAGATCTTGAGTCTCTTTTATATCTTTTTTAAGAGCCATTTCCACTCTGAATTTGTGTAAAAATTGTGTTTTAAGAGGAACCCTAGGTATTTGAATCCATTCTCGATATTGCCCTGATTGAAAGGAAAATAGTGCATATAGGATCTCAACTCTCTTTCAGTTAAACCAAAGGGAGATATGGTTGATTTTTGGGATATTGATTACCATTCTTGTGGTTGCTTCGAGGAGAGAAAGTGCTTCCCTGATTGTGCGAGTATCACTAGGGTCATTTCATATATTAGTTAGACTACATGTGTATATATATGTTTTTCACGAAATTTTAAATATAATATTAAATATAATTCTTAATTAAAATAAAAATAAATAAATTTATTAAGTTTTAATTAAAATTAAAAATTGTGTCTTGAGAATGCCTTAAAACTTATTTTGCTTGACAAAGAGCTTTTCTTCCTCAGACATAAGTAAAGAGGTTAATGGCCAAACACTGAAATACATCTAGCAAGACATAAAGCTTGCCCCCTTATGGACCACCAGTGGATAATTCAAGGTGGCATGCTTTTCCTTGAATAATAGTGATGAGTGAGCCTGCATTCACATATAGTAGCATGGTTGTCCCCATTACTGGATTGACAACTGAGTTATGGTAGGTTTTATGGTTGTGTTAAAAAAAATTGAAATTAAAAATACATATATCAGAAAATTAATTTTAATAACAATGAAATCATTTTCATTTTACTTTGTTTTAACTTTTTTAATAAAATAAAAACTCTTAAATATAAATTCTAATATAATTACACAATATAAATTTTAGAAAATGTCAACCAATGTAAAATTCAATCATCAATTCCAAGATATCAAATAATACTTTACTTTAGTGTCTTCATTCCAATCTTTATTTAGTAGTTTCTTTTAAAGGAAAATTCCTAAGTATAAATCAAAATTCTTAAATATCAGGCTAGATCATTTTAACACTAGATTTATTAAGTATTGATAGGGATCAAATCCCTTGAGGGTAAATCTCTTATAGAATGAAAAGAGATTTGATGGCTCTCTGCCTTAGTAGATCCGAAATTAAGATGGATCTAGAATGGTGATAACCCCTTTAAAGAGTCTCAGTGGAGGCTTCTGTGATTCATGATTATCAAGCAAAACTATTCCAGATAGATCACATCAGTTTTTGGATCAATGCGTTTGGAACCTCTATTGAGGCTCATCATCGCGAAAATAATGGAAAGTAAGATAACACACCACATATTTATAGTAGAGAGTAAATTCAAATGGCTGTGAAATTAAATAATAATAAAATAAATTAGAAAGTTATATAATATATTAAAATTAAAAGAAAAAGTTTCCATTATTATTAATATATCTAAATCAAATAAATAAGTTAGGAACAACCTTATAAAAAATAATAATAAAATTAATTAATTAATTTAAAATAAAAAATCTAAGAAATAACAACTTAGTAATTCAAAATGATAAGAAACCATTATTTATTTTAATGAAAATTATTATATAAATAAGAAAATATAAAAGAAGAAAATTATTTAGTATAATAAAAAGTGTATAAAACAAATTAATTAATTAATTAATTGAAATAATAATAATAATAATAATATAATAATAATAATCATAATAATAATAAAACAAAAATAAGGGGGAAGGCCTAGGTATATAGGTATATAGGGATGGAATCCATGAGCTACTGATCTAAAATCGATCATCCCTATTTAGCGTATTAGACATTTTCTCGATCTCGATGGCTTCCCTTAATTTACGGTGATGGAAATGATCAATCTTAGCAAGGACCTGGGAATCCTCTAAACAAATGTGGTGTTTAGTATTTTCAGCATATTCAGCTAAAGCAGAGGAGCGAGTCCTGCAATGTCTAAGGTCATCCACATGCTCCCAAATACTCTGATTTATGGACCGACTTGTTTCACCAATGTAGGGATCCCACAAGAACAAGGAATCAAATAAACACCCTTCATGTTTTTATGCTCCACAATGTCTTTGACCGATTTTAAGGAGCCACGAATGGTTTTCAAGGGTCTAAAGGAGGAAGAAACCTGTACCTCCTAAGAATCCTAGCAATCTTATCAGAAGTCCCTTGGATAAAGGGGAGATAGATACTGGAGGTCACTTCACTAGACTCTTTCTTATTCCTAAGACCTCTGCTAGCTTTTAAAAAGGCTCTGATACCCTGGTATATTTTATAGCCATTCAATTCAAAAACATGAAGGAGATGGGTTTTCTCATTCACCATATGGCTTTCATCAAAAACCCTCAAAGTCTGAGTGGCTAATGTGTTGAGAACACCTAGCTTCTGGGCTAGAAAGTGATGGGAGTTCACATGCAAATATTGCTCAGTGTGAGTTTTCTTAAGAAAGGCCTGGTGAGAGAAAGAACCGTCATCTTTTTTCGAGACTAAAACATCAAGGAAGGGAAAGCCATCATTGACCTTTGTTTACATGGTGAATTTGATGGATCTGGATTGGTTATTGAGATGTTGAAAAAACAAATCCAATTTATCATGACCATGGGGCCATAAGATGAAGGTGTCATCAACAAACCTCTTCCATCTCTTTGGTTGAAATCGAGCAGAAGATAAAGCCTTAGATTCAAAATCCTCCATGAACAAGTTGGCAACGACAGGAGAAAGGGGAGAGCCCATAACAACCCCGCAAGTCTGTTCATAGAATTCACCTTCGAAGCTAAGGAAAATGGGAAAATCTCTACCAACTTGTCTATATCAGGGTCAGTGATTTGATTGATTACCTCAACAACCTCATAAATAGGGATGTTGGTGTAAAGTGAAACAACATCAAAGGTAACCATAATATCACCAGGCTCAAATTCAACCTCCTTTAACTCACTCACAAAGCAGCAATAGTCTTTAAAAAAGAAAACACTATGGCCAACCAAAGGCTTAAGCTTCCAGGCTAAATATTGGCAATAAGATATGTAGGCCCACCTATCATATTTACAATACGTCTAAGGGGAGACCCTTCTTTGTGAATCTTAGGAAGCCCATAAATTCTCGGAGTGAGAGGGTTTCTCTCAATGAACTTGTGGCTTATGGAGCTTACAGACTTATTAGATTCGATAGCAAAGGCAACAACTTTTGAAACCTTTTTAAGGGTGTTTTTATTGAGCTTTATATAGCTCTTGTTGTTGCACAAGTGATCTATCATTTTTCTTCTGTAGTCCTCTTTATCTAAGATCACAACATCCCCTCTTTTATATGCTTTAAGAACAACAATATTGGGGTTACTGTTCAAAGCTTTGAGGGCTTCCAGTTCAGGTTTGCTAATGTTGCTCTTTAGAGGTTTAGTTTTCCTAAGAACAATAGAGCAATCATGTCTGATGATGTTTGTTTGATGAGATCTTTAATGTGATCAAGTAAATCCTTGATGCCAAACTTAATGGAGAAAATAATATCCTCAACTAGGATCTTTCTTGAGGCAAGGGAAAAGTTTAACCCTTTTCAAGAAGACAATAAATAAGGGGATCAAAACAAAAACTAGATAAATTGACCCCCCCCTATTTAAAAAAAACGAAGATAGAGAATTAAAATCATTACTATTAGATTCATTATTATCACTAATAATACTATTATTATTTCTACTTAATATATATATATATATATATATATATATATATTATTATATATATATTATTATATATATATATATATATATATATATATATATATATATATCATATATATATATTATTACAATACTTTTAATACTATTATTATCTATATTTAAATGGTTGTTATTATAATTATTATTATCACTAATAATACCATTATTATTTCTATTTAAATTTTTTTTTCCCATTTAAATATCATAAATAAATACCATGAATTAATACATCATTTTTATTTTAACTTATAACTATTTTTGAATTTTTCGTCCTTTACCTGTGCGCAACAAGTCCAATGCATTTCTTCTCGACAATGTGTGTGTCAAATTTTGTATGCTAATAATAAACACAACATATCCATGATTAGATCTAAATAAATTCAGAAGAGCCCTACTTTGTAAATCTATGTGGAAAGCAATTATGGAAGAGTCTATTTGGAGTATGGCCATTAGAGCAAAATACATGGATAATCAAGATATGACTTACTGGTACAGACAGCGCATCACTGGAACAGCTCACGGTTCAGCGATATGGAGACGGTTCCGAAAAATAGAGCCATTCTTCAGAAGGAATATGATTTGGAAACTCCAGTCTAGTACAAAAATTATCCTTGGTTTAGATGAATTTGCAGGTCTGGGTGGAAAGATCCATATATCTTCGCAGCTATTAAAAGCTTTACACAGCAGAGGCATTTTCTACTGGGCCAAATCCATTCGAAAATGGGAAGGTGCAATTCCTATTTGGAAATCAGCTATAGAATTGCTTCTAAGCGGTGAACTGGGAAGACAGTGAAACTCTATCATTACATCGTTACGGGCGCATGGTATATTTCGCTTAGCGGACATGGATTACCTCATTTGGAAGGGTCATGGTGGCTCTTCGTCTGTTTTTGTCAAACATATATACCTTCAGTTACAAAACTCAGAATATGAACAAAAGGACAACATCTTTCTAGCATCTATTTGGAAAACGGGCTGCCCCTTAAAAATCATTTTATTTGCATGGTTGGTTTTTTACAACAGGAACCTCACATGGGATAATCTACAAAACGTAATTGGTGTGGTCTTGCCATATTCCCTCTATGTAGATCTAATGCTGAGAACAACTTACACATCTTTCTCCTTTGCCCACAATCACAGATGATATGGAGGAATCTTGCTGCACACTTTGGATATACCAACACCTCTTACCCTTCTATTTCTGAGGCGTTCAAAGGATGGAGTAACATGATCATTGATTGGAGGCCCATTCCATTTATAACTATCTGGACCATATGGAAATGGCGAAACGGTTTGATCTTCAAATCCAAAAGAGAATCACTTTCAGCAGTTTTTGAATCTGCCCTTTGCCTATATAGTGCGCTTGGAATGCCTCACCAATCCAAAGTCAGAAAAGGAAGGTGTCCACAGATTCTGGAACCTACAAATATTCCTCGTGCATATTTAGATGGAGCTCCTCAACATGGTACATGTGCCTACGGAGTATTCATCATTCCAGAAGCTGGTCAAGCTTATGAGATTTATTGGAATGGAGGTGCTGGATCCAACAACAAAGCAGAAGCTATGGCCCTCGTTGGTCTCCTTTATCTTTGTGACTTTCTTGACATACAAAAGATTCAAATATTTGGAGATTCGAAATTCATCATCGATCATGTACTGTGAAAACATACAATAAAAAACATCAAACTTTCTGGTTCGCTGAACATGATAGAGGATTTATGGAGCTACAGGAGGGACTACACAATTGCTCACATCACCAGGGACAAAAACGGGAAGGCAAATGCTCTATTAAAAATGGGCCTATCTATTCCACAAGGTACCTGGAGGATGTAGTTACGGTGGACAACATCTCTCATCAGATCTAGGACTTACACATTCCGGGTACTTAAATTTCAATATTTTGATGACTATCTGGTATGTCTCTGTTTCCCAATATATTGACTTCCTTTTTGAAAAACTTCCATATAATTTTGTCTCATAGGACCGATTTCGACCCTACTATGATCTATATGTTACAGAACAAAAAATAGCTTATTTTTGTATCTTTTCTCATATGGACTTTGAACCAATTCTTTGAACCATGTCTAATGGTTCCTATAGAAATTTTGCTGTACATTTTTCCTATGATGAATATAATACAAATATATAGCTTTTTTTCGTGCTAAAAAACACAACATATCTATAGATCACATCTCAGTGCTATCCTTACTTTTCAAAAGATTCCCAACGTCCTTTTCGTTTCCCGCTCGCTATCTTTGCTTTTGAAATGATTTCCGAAGGGTCCTACTTGTACATCGATGGGTTTTGCTTTTGAAATGATTCCCAAACTTAGTGCACTGACAAGTGAAAGATCTCACATTTTGGCTTTCAATTTCAATTTTTTTAACTTGTTTTAAATCTAAGATTTTACAAAGTGTTAAATTAAACCAAATTCGTAAATATAAATATTTATGATTTTTTGTTTGTAAAGTTTAGTATATAATTTGTAGTGAATTTGTGATTTCTTATTATTTGAATTTTTTTTGAATGTATAAATAAATTAGAAAAACAATTAATTTTTGTATATTAAATTATTTAAATATATGATTTTTAAAAAGTCTACAAAATTTGAAATAATTTTTATTTTAAAAGATAATGTAAAAAAAACTGCTTCGTGTATATATATATATATATATATATATATATATATATATATATATATAAATATAAATAAATAAATAAAGAGTATAATATTAAATATAAATTTTCATATTTTTTAATTAAAATAAAAAATATCAAATTTAATTTTATTCAATATTAACTGAAACTAAAAATACATATTTCAAAAGTTTAATTTTAATAACAATCTAATTATTTCTATTTCACTTTAAAGTTTTTAATGAAATCAAAATTTCAAAACTCAAGCTTTTGTGATTTATAATGATGAATGATAATTCTT
Organism: Pinus tabuliformis; assembly: GCA_031772625.1. Lineage (NCBI taxonomy): Eukaryota > Viridiplantae > Streptophyta > Pinopsida > Pinales > Pinaceae > Pinus > Pinus tabuliformis. The sequence goes on along the minus strand of CM062810.1, from coordinate 658,324,976 downwards.
TCGGATTATCACATCACTATTTCAGGGGTCAACATTTGGAACGTTGGAACATTTAGATCAGACAATGATGAAGGTTTGATTTAACATGAAATAAATAATGTGAATATGTTTAAGAGAATAATGAAGACGAACTTTAGAAATTCAATAACAATAAAATAATAATTCAATAAATTCTAGATAGTCCCTTTTAACGAGTTCAAAAAAAACATAAAAACTAAAAGAAAAATATAGCACTAAATATGATAGAACTATTTATTGAAGTGGAAAAATTAAAGAGAAATCCATGAAATAAGCCATAATTATAGAAGAAGAAAACAATTATATATCTATCTATATATATATAAACCAAATTAATTAACTATTTTTTTTTTTTAATTATAAATCAACTAAATTAATTAATTAAATTAATAATTAGTTAATTAATTAAAATAGAGTCAAAATAAATAATACAATCAAACAAATAGTAATTTAATTAAAATGAAAAGAAAACTAAAAATAAAAATAAACTGAAAAATCCCGGATGCGGGTGCTACGTCGACACACTAGGAGGAGCCACTTGCCACGGATGGGAGGCCACGTGATGGACGGAGGTCTTTATGGCCTCACACCGCCAACACCTCAAGCCGGGCATTGCAGTTTAATGGCCTTAATGAAGGCACAGGGAATGATGAAGAGTTTGCTGGTCGCATTCAATGCGGGAGAACTCCAACGGAATGTTGAAGGCATTAAGAATTTTGGAATGGGGGCAGACGAAGCTCAGTTCGATGGTGTATTTGCCCAGAACCCGGAGCAGAGTGGTGATATCGTCGATTTGGGGGAGGCTGGCAAGTTGCTGGTCCTCCCTGGTTCTTGCCTACACACATTTGTGTGCTGTCCTGAGTCAAATTGGAGGGGAATTTTGCCTAAGAAGGAAGCTGCTGGAAGAATGGTGCGAGAGAGGATGTCGTGCAGAAGAGGAAGGAGCTCAGGGCGTGGCAGCTCCTCTCGCTCGCCTGCAGCGGACACTCATCACCACTGCTGCTGTTGTTACTGTCATCGAAGGGTGGGAGCTTCCCCTGTTCAGGCAAGTCAGTTCATGGAAGCTGGAGGGTCCAACGATGGTGCGCCGAGACTACCTGCGTTCGGCTCAGTTATTTTTACGTTGGGCAACTCCAGGGACAATGCGGGTATTAACGCCCACATTTCAGTTCTGTTCACCAGGATCCCTGAGGAAAATGAGGAGGGTATGCAGAGGCCCCTTGCAGTGGAAAATCCCATGGAGAATGAGGGAGGAATTCAACGGCCCCTTGCAGGGGAAAATCCGACGGAGCATGGTGGAGGGCGGCAGCAATCCCTGGCGGAGGAGATTCGTGAGGCTGATAGAGGGAAACGTCCAATGGGGGAGGCATCAAGTTCGGGGGGCAATTCACTGCAGGAGCCCCATCAAACTCCAGGCCGTGCACGTGAACCTGAACTGCCAGCCTTCATGGATGGATATCCCGAGGGACAAGGATGGGCGTGGATTCGGGAAGCTGAGCCAGAGGAATAGTCCCCTGCGGCACTCCTTCGTTTTTCCAGGATGGGTATGGGATTGTGGACGGTTTAGTGATCTTTCCTCTTGTCTTACGTCTTACATTGCTGGTCTCTTGTTTTATGTCGCTGGTCTCTTGTCTTATGCTGTTACTTGTTTTCTTCTCTGATATGGGTCATTTTAGGAAGCATAGTAGTTTCTCTGTTTTGGGACATAAGCGCAGCTCTTGTAGAATTCTGAGTCATATGGCGTTTGAAATCTGCCCCTGCGTGGGCTTTTTAGAACTGTTTGGGATCATTTTGGTAGATGGTGCACTGGTCAAAACTGGAAGTATCACCAGGTGTAAGAGTTTTTTTGAGTCTGTTATAGCTGCCCATGGAGTCACAGATGGACATGGGCAGCCAGTCATCTCGAATGTAAGTTTTATCTGTACATATTAATACAATAGTAGGTAGTGTTGCTGAGAAAAAAAAAAAAAACTGAAAAAAATAGAAGGATAAAAGTTAAGAGAGTTAAAATAAAGAAAGTAATATTAATAAGAAAATTATTAATAATACAAATAATAATAATAATGAAATAGTTAATAAAACAAAGGAAATAAGATAACCATCAAACAAAAATGAATTATTATACGAAGGAAAAAAAAGAATAAAAAGGATAAAAGAGGAAGAATGAAAAAACGGAAAATAATAAGAATGGATTAAGATGAAGTAAAATCAAACCAATAAGAAATTGAATAAAAAAGGAGATAATTGGTTAATATGAGAAACTAGACAAGTAAAATAAATAAATAAGAATAATAAGAATAATAATTTTAGGTAAAATGGTTGGAATTTACTAATCTTTCACCCCTCTTCCCTATTCAAATTGCTAACATGTTTTTCAATTTCTATAGCTTCCCTGAACTTCCTATGATGGAAGATATCAATCTTGGCAATAACTTGGGTCTTCTTAATACAGATGTGATGCTTGGACTTTTCCGCATGCTCAGTTAAGGCAGAAGAGGGAAATTTGCTATGAGTGGTGTATGTTTAGTGCTCTTGGATTCTCCGTTTGGTTCTAATATAAATACAAAATCTAAATTTTCAATTCCGAAAATGTCAATTAATGTAAAATTCAAAATTATCAATTCAAAGATATTAAGTAACATTTTATTTTAGTGCCCATGGAAGTCATTCTAATATTTATTTAAAAGTCTCTTATAAATTAAAGCTCTTAATTATAAACTAAAACTGTTAAATACTAGTCTAGATCCATTTCAATTCTAGACCTACTTGAATGTCAATTAATGTAAAATTCAAAATTATCAATTCAAAGATACCAAGTAACATTTTATTATAGTGCTCATGAAATTCATTCTAATATTTATTTAAAAATCTCTTTTAAATTAAAGCTCTTAATTATAAACTAAAAATACGAGTCTAGATCCATTTCAATTCTAGACCTGCCTACAAGTGTCGAGAGGGATCAAATCTTTGAGGTGTAATATTTTTTGAATGAAAAGAGATTTGATTCCTCTTGGTCCTTAGACTTAAGATGGATTAGGGTGGTGGTCTTTCCCTTTTTAAATAAGCTATATTCCACATGAATACCATGGAGCAATTACCCATCAATCAATCTCTCTATATATATTACATAAAATTATAACACAAAACACCATAATAAGACACCAATGTTACACCATCTCTTCTATTGAAAAACATCTTGCACACTATATATATATATATATAAAAATTATAATTTTCAATTTTTAATTAAAATTATAACCCAAAACTCTTAAATATAAAATATAATATAGAGATATATAAAATATAAATTCTCATCCATTTTTTTTTTTTTTTGAAAATTGGATATTGGCCATTATTATTTTAAAAGAGTGTTTTTATTTTTTATTAAAACTTGTTCAAATCCAACCCTTGTTGAAAGTGTTTTTTTGAAGGAGCGTTTTTTTTTTAAAGAAAGTTTGTCTATCTGATAGGAATAATACATAAATATTTAATATATTTTTTAAGTTTGGAATTTTAATTAATTTGTATGTTTTTTAAAAAAAATTCTGAAGTTTATTAAATTTTTGGTAAAATTAAATATTCAATATTTTCTATAAATTAAAAATTATTTTTTGAATTTTTAAAATTTGAATTTTTAATTTTTAATTGGTCGATGACTAATTTTATGTGGTTTAAAATCAAATTTCAAAATTAAAATTATTTAAAAAATAAAAAATATGATAAAAAACATCTAATCACCAGTGTCCTCGTAAATTAATTATCCGGAAAAATCTAAATTTATGGATTATTCATAATTAATATTTTCTTAAAAAACAATTACCATTATGTTTTGGGCTTTTAATAACCATGAAAACTCATAGATTTTTCCATAATTAATACTTTCTAAAAAAACACTTACCATTATGTTTCACAATTTTCCTCAATAAAACTTACCTATATTATATATTTTCACAATTCAATTTTAAATCATGATGCAATATAAAAGATAAAAATTAAGTAAACGCTATAATTAACAAGATTTTATCTTTTGTATTCACAATTTTTTTCATAACTTAAAAATATAAAAAAATAAAAAATAAATAAAAAAATATTTTTTTAGGAATCTTTTGCACTCACACTTAAGCCTTTGTGTAACTTATTTTTTATTTTAATATACTAGACATTGTGATTTTTTATATTAGTTATTATACTCGACATACCATTCTATTTTCCCTTTGACTACATATTAATTTGTCTTTGACAAAAAAAATTATGTTGCTTATCTATAGTTTAACATTAGGAAATCATTTTTTGTTATTTTTCATTATTATTAAATTTATTTATTTGTAAGGTGATCGGTTGAACTCTTATTATAGGTTGTTTAGTAACATCCATTTATGTTAGTTACTAATTTTTCATTTTTATTTTATTTCATTTTTATTTAACTTTCTTATTTTTTTCTATTAATTCCATTTTCTACTTATAATTTTTTCTCCATATTTTCAATTTAAGGTGACTTATTATTATATTAAGAATATATTTTAATAAATTTATTATTAAAAATTATATATATATTAATAAAAAATAAAGCACACACATATATAATAAATATATATATTAAAGTGTATTCATGTTAATATAAACAATATTAGTTAATCATATTTCTTAATTTTTATTAATTGTTTTATTTTTGTGTTTATTAATTTTAGTTTAATTAAGTTATATTTAAACTAAATGGGTACTAGCTACTATGTAGTCCTTGTTTGATTACATATCAATTTTTAGCTTCGATTTTTTTGACATAAAAATTCTACTATAAATTATTTATTTGATGTTGAATTAGGATGACTATAAATTTGAAGTTAAATAAATAGTAATTATCTAATACCTATCTTTATTTTGCCCCAAAGTTAAATAGTTCATTAATTTTTTTAGTTACATCCCTTCACCATATTTAAATGTTTTTCATTATTAAATTTATAAATTTATTCAACCATTCAATAATTGCTATCAATTACTTTTTTATAAAAAACTAGTATTAAAGAACAACGCTCCATATTACACTTGTTTCTTTTAAATATTTTCTTTTAAATTTTTCATAAATTATTTATTTAAAAAAACTTTTAAATATAAGTCAAAATCAATTCAATCTTACTTTATTTTAAAGTGTTTTTTAAGATTAAAGTTTTTATCTTTTAAAATGCTATCAATGAGATCAATCAAATTTTAATGGAAATATGTATCTCTTCGCCTAAAAAGGTCAACAATGCTGATAATTTCATGTTTAATTAAAAAAAATATTTTTATGACCTCACAAAAGAAGTTGATGTTTGATAAAGTAAAAAAAATATTTTTATGACCTCACAAAAGAAGTTGATGTTTGATAAAGTTTGATTAGATTATTTTAAACATTGTTATGGATAAATTTATTGAGTTTTATTTAGGAGAAATTATTTTATAAAATAATATAATCTAATTTAATCTTTAAAGAAATTATGAATTTGAATATTTAAATTATACAATGTGAATTATATAAGGTTTTAAGTATTTTCAAATTGATTTATCAATTAAAATAATAAATTTAATTAATTATTAAGTCATCACCAGATGAATTTTTTTAATTGCATTGAAGATTTTGGTTAGAATTTTAACTAGTTACTTATTAAAATATATAATGGCTTTTTCAACTTTTTGAAAATTACACATTTTTTTTTCCTCCTCATATTAAAGATGTAGTTCCTACTCTTATTATAGTGCCTTTTCCTCATTTAAGATAATAGCTCTAGGTTTGCCAGTGGTCTCTAAATCAACAATTTCATGGGTGGCCTCCTCTGCCCTATCCTTTGGTCATGTGGAAGACTTTCTCCTCAAGACTTATTCTAAAGACCTATTTTGGATATGTCATATATCCCGCCTTAAATGCAATGGCCCCAAATAAGTCCTTCGATGACATAGTGCTAAAAGGGAACCTTAGAGGTATATTTTTTGAGTATCACAGAATCTACATTCTTAATAAAGTTTCAAGTCCATCCTTATAAGTAGCAAGGGATGTAGCTAAATAGTCTCTTTTTCACAAAGAGGTATGCAAATTTAATGGCCTCTAGCTAGTGCTAACAAGTCTTCACCAATGGATTTCTTGCAGTTGGAAACTATAAACAAAGAAAGAATCCTACATTTACCGATGTGTAATAGGTTTCTTCGTAGAAGAATTTGACCTCACATAAAATCAAGGTCATATCCATAATTCGAGCACATGGTTTTAGGGTGAATCCATACTCTACATGAAGCCTTAGACTCCCACCTTCATCCCTACATCATATTCCCTCACCACTACTTTGGGTTGGGTAAAATTGCTCAACCTTCTACTATAATTATGGGATTATGATTCCCTGATGGAAGTGCTATAAGAAAATTTCACCTCAAGATTGAAGAGACAAAGAAATGGTGTGCCACTAGATATGCTCATATGTGTAGGTATGGATTTTAGCAGGGCTTCCTCACATTGCAATGACAACAACGGATTACACTTGGAATAAAATGCTAGATTATAAATAGGTTGCCTTGGGGCCTCTAAAAGTGATGGTCCCTCCAATGGTTATGTCTAGTTCATGTTTTATGGTGGAATCTCTAGTGTTTCGATTAACTTTCATTTTGTTAATGTTTATTCCAATATTTTTTCTTGTCAGATACCTAGCAATAGTTGCTTGAGTGTTTTTCAGTGGTGGGAACCCTGATAGCTCGTAATGCTTCCCAGGAAATGCATACAATGTAGGAGGGGCGAATGCGAAAATAGCTTATAAGGTCAAGGGAGGGCTCCACTCTTTGCCCATGACTCAACAACTACATATTTTTTAATGCAATATCACCTAAGACACGACATGAAATCAAGAAATTAGAAATACAAGCTAATGCAGAAAAACAATCCTACTTTGACTCCGAAATTATTGAAAATATCTCTTACTAAATTCCAGACCCTAACCATACCAACAAACAAAAAAATACAATACCTCAATTTTAATTTAATTTTCGACTTTTAATTATATTTATAACCCAAAACTCTAAAATAAAAAATATAATATAAATATAAATTCTCATCTAATTTTACTTTTTTTTGAAAATTACTTCTTACTGAGTACGAATGCAACCCTTGCAAAAAAAAAACAAAAGAATCTATTTAAAAGAGTATTTTCCCAATACAAACTTTTTGAAAATGTTTTTTTTCAATAAAACGTATCCACATAAATAAAATCTGATATACATAATACATGAATATTCAATATATCTTTTATATTTAATTATTTCTTATCAATCCTTCCTAAATAATTTATTTTAAAAAACTTTTAAATATAGTCAATTCAATCTTACTTTATTTTAAAGTTACTTTAATGTTTTTTTATATTAAAGTTTTTATCTTTTTCTTTTAGAATGCTATCAATCACATCAATCAATTTTTAATGGAAATACGCATCTCTTCACGTAAAACAATGGTTGATAATCTCATTTTAACTAAAAATATTATTTTTATGACCCCACAAAAGATGAGCCTAGCCTTTATGAGTATAAGTTGATGTTTGATAAACTTTGATTAGATTATTTTAAACAATGTTATGGATAAAGTTATTCATTTTTATTTACTCTAAATTACTTTATAACAAAATATAATTTAATTTAATTTTTAGTGAAATTATTGAATTTGAGTATTAAATTATATAAAATTTTAAGTATTTTTAAATTGATTTATCAATTGAAATAATAAATTTAATTATTTTTTTAAGTCATTATCATATTAATAGATCTTTTTTTTTTTTTTTTTGGTTATAGTGGAGTTTTTTTTGTAGAGTTTTAACTAGTTACTTATTAATATATTTAATGGTTTTTTTAGATTACATGTTTTTTCTCTCTTCCTAGTAAAGGATGTAGTTCTCTCTTTTTATCATAATTTTCTCTTAATAAAAGATGTAGTTTTTTTTTTTTTCATCATAATGCCCTTTCCTCATTTAGGACAATAACTCTAGATTTGCTAATGGCCTTTGAATCGACCAAATTCCCTTCTCTCATCATAATTCCCCCTCCTCACTTAGGACAATAACTATAGATTTGCTAATGGCCTTTGAATCAACAACCTCATGGGTGGCTTCCTTTGCCCTATTCTTTGGGCATGTGGAAGCCTTTCTTCTCAAGAATTTCTCTAAAGATCTCTTTTGGACGTGTCATATATCCTCCCTTAAATGCAATGGCCCCAAATAAGTCCTTTGGAGACATAGTGCTAAATGGGAACCTTAGAGGGATATTTTTTGAGTATCCTAGAATCCACATTCTTAATAAATTTTCAACTGTATCATTATAAGTAGCAAGGGATGTATCTAAATAGTCTCTTTTTCACAAAGAGGTATGCAAATTTAATGGCGTCTAGCTAGTGCTAGCAAGCCTTCAATAATGGATTTCTTGCACTTGGAAACTATAAACAAAGAAAGAATCCAACATTAACCGATGTGTGATAGGTTGCTTCATAGAATAATTTGACCTCACATAAAATTAAGGTCATATCCTTAATTCGAGCACATGGTTTTGGGGTAAATCCAGACTCTACATGAAGCCTTGTACTCCCACCTTCATCCTTACTTCATATTCCCTCCCCACTACTCTGGTTTGGGTAAATTTCTCAACCTATCCTATAATTATGTGATTATGATTCACTTAAGGAACTGTTATACGCAAATTTCACCTCAAGAGTGGAGAGACAAAGAAATGGTGCACCACTAGATATGCTCCTATGTGTAGATATGGATTTTAATAAGGCTTCCTCACATCGCAACGACAACAAAGGATTACACTTGGAATCAAATGCTAGATTATAAGTAGGTTGTCTTTCAATGTAGTTTGAAACAACGCAGGTATATGCTTATTGTATTAAGGAAAGAAAGTTCAACTTTTCTAGAAAAACTTATCAAAAACCCACATGGTGGAATGGAGAAACAAATGTGCATCACTTGATCAACTAAGGATGCTACAAAGTTTATCCAACCTATCACAACTCAACTAATCTAGCAAAAGCTTTCATCTCTAGGTTTATTTCCTTCCCAAGAAGGAAGGAATCCCACCCCCTCCTCTCATGCCCTCACCAAGCATCTCCACCACTAACCAATCAGGTACCTCCCGTTACAAACCCCTTGGTTAATTTAGATTCCTGAATTTTTGCTCCAAAAAAAGGTAGAGCCTACCTCAATCCACCTCAAGACCTTAGTAACTTATACTGCTTACTAAATGAAGGAGGAAGAATTAAATATGGATGTCTGAAAACCCCCATAAACTCTTCTATACAAAGAGAACAATGTGATGGAATAATCAAAAGGTGATCAACAAAACCAACCACACACCACTCTAGGGCTAGTGAAAGAAATGGACAAAAGTCAATGCAAAGAACAATAATCTACTCCAATGTATGATGACCTATATGAAACAAAACACCGGTATCAACATCTCTTCTAGATATATATTTCTTATGCATTCAAATCATACTCTCAATTTATCTACCTTTTTCCATTCAAACTGGGATTTTAAAAATAGTATATTAAAAAAACATTTTTTAAGCACTCCCATGTGGAGTCTTCAGCAGGTGAGTTCTTCTGCTTAATGATATACTCTGAAATTTATCTATTTTGTATCTATCAAATTCTTATTTATGTGATTTCTTCAAGCTCCAATATGATTTTTCCTTCCTCGTCAAGTTATGGAAAGTTTGAACTGAGATGTTGTCACGTAAACTTTATTTAAGAATGAAACATAGAAAAATCGGTGAACTGGGGAAGATGATGACAACTCCAATTTGTATGCCATAGTACTAATCTTTTGCAACATCTTGTAAGAGCCATAGTACTTTGGTGATAGTTTAGTATCCTTCTTAGCTTTCTCGAGGGACATTTCTTTGTATGGTTGTAGCTGTAAAAATACCCAATCACCTACATCAAAACTTCTTTCATTGCGATGTTGACCTACCTATTGTTTCATTTGATTCTGTGCTAGAGACGTGTTACCCTTTAAGAGTTGGATAACTCTTTGTTGATGCTTAATGTGATCTTCCATTGCTTGAACCTTAGAATTGTCTCTTAAAGATGATGCGATGGATGGGTCATTTTTGTTGTGGTATGGGAGGAAGCATTATACCACCATTTGCCATAGATAACCACTTGATCCATTGTGTTTGTTTATCAAATACAAAGCGACAAAGATATCCTTTCAAACATTTGTTCACTATCTCAGTTTTCCCATAAGATTGAGGATAATAAGATAGGTTATGAGCTAATTGAGTACCAAGAAAAGAAAATAGTTCTATCCAAAAAATTCCAGTGAAAATGGGATCTCTATCACTTACAATAATCTTTGGGTTTCCATGTAGCTTTCAAGTTATTTCCACAAATGCAGTATCGAATATACTGGATTTGAAAGGATGAGATAGTGCAAAAAAAATTGCATACTTGGTAAGTCTATCAAATACCACCACGATGACCTTTCTTCCTTTGGACTTGAGTAATCTTGTGATGAAATCCATTGATAGCTCCTCCTAACATCGACTTGGAATGGCTAATGATTGTTAAAAACTCATGCTCTTAATTATCTCAACTTTATTTTGTTTGGAAACGAAACATTCTACCACAAACATTTGAATATCAGATTTAAGGCCATACCAAAAAATTTCCTTCTTGAATCTGTAGTAAATTTTTAAAAATATTGAGTTCCCTCTTATAGGAGATGTGTGGAATTCCAAAATAACCTTTTGTTTGAGTTGGTAGTTCTTACATAGGTATAAGTGATATTTGTACCACAACGAATCATTTTTTCAAATAAATGTATCATATGCACTGAGGTCTCACTGCAAATTTAAGTGAGTGTCCATACCTCTTCATAATTCTTTCATTCATAACTTGCTTCAGTTATCCTATCAGGTTGCATAATAAAAATGGCATAGAGAAATTTCTCCACAACCTCATCCCTTCTTGGGAGTGCATCAGCAAAAAAAATTACTTCCTTCTTTTTAAGATGATTTCAAAATCATAACCCAACATCTTTGTGACCCATTTTTGCTGCTCTTATGAAGATAATCTTTGTTCCAAGAAATATTTAAGACTATCATGATCTTTTTTTACCTTGAAGTGTCTTCCCATTAGGTAAGGGTTCCATTGCTTCATTTCATGTAGTATTTACAACATTCCCTTCTCATAAATAGGTTTCTGTAAATACTTTCCCTTGATTGGACAACTTTCAAAAGCAACGGGTCTTCCTTCTTGCATTAAAACAACACTATGCCATTTCCAAAGGCATCACATTCCATAATAAAGGTTTTTATGAAGTCTGGTGTAGCTAAGACTGGAGCTCGACAGATAGCCTCTTTAAGATGTTCAAAAGCCTTAGTTTCTTATTGTTATGAAACCAACTCACAAAAAGGTAGAAGAGAAATATCAACGCCTTAGAATTTAGCCTCTTCGAGGGGGTAAACTCCTTTACATTACACAAATGAACAATTCTTGGATGATACAAATGACAAGACCTCCTTTCTATATATAGGAATCTAAGGGGTCATAATATAATCAGAGCCGACATAACAATAATAATGTAAGGGCACAATAATAACAATAGTGGGCTTCTATGGGGCACAATAATAACAATATGGGGACTAGATGGGCACAACAATATAATAAGGGGGTTGTACTAATAACAATAAGGGGTTACACTAGTAGTATAGGGACCTAACATGCCCCTCTCCTTAAAAAAGTGTTGTCCTCAATGTTTGAGTAGTTCTTGACACTTCTGTACAAAATTCTTGTCCTCCCATGTAGAATCTTCAACGGGTAAGTTCTTCCACTTGATGAGATACTCTAAAATTGATCGATTTCATAGCTATCAGGTTCTTGTTTCTGTGAATGCTCCAGGTTTCAATATGATTTTTTCTTCCTCGTAAAGTTCTAGCAATATTTTTTGACTAGGATCTTCTGCAACTTTTCAATGAGTGGCCACACTTCTTCATCCTTTTTCCACTCATCCCTTGCTTCGTGTATCCAATCTGGTTGGATAATAGAAATAACACAAAACAATGCTTCCACATCCTCATCCTTTCTTGAGCGTGCATCTGCAACAACATTTTGCTTCCCTTTTTTGTAGATGATTTCAAAGTCATAACCCAACATATTTGTGACCCATTTTTTCTATTCTTCTAAAGATAATCTTTGTTCTAAAAAGTATTTAAGACTATCATGATCCATTTTTACCTTGAAGTGTCTTCCCATTAGGTAAGGTCACCATTTCTTAAGTGCATGTAATATTGCAAACATCTCCTTCTAATAAATTGCTTACTTGAGATGTAGCTGTAAAAATACCCAATCGCCTACATCAAAACTTCTTTCACTGTGATGTTGATCTGCCTGTTGTTTCATTTGATTATGCACCAAGGTGGTGTTATCCTCTAAAAGTTGGAGAACTTGTTGTTGATGCTTAATGTGATCTTTCACTGCTTGAATATTTTTCTTCTTGATATGTCCTTCTATTTTGAGAGTTTGAGGAGTGGAAATTTCTTCGAATGCATTACAAGATATGGTCGGATTCATTTCTTGAACATTTTTCTTCTTGATATGTCCTTCTATCTTGATAGTTTGAGGAGTGGTAATTACGGCCAATGCATTACAAGATATGGTCGGATTCATTTCTTCTTTCTCGATGTGATCTTTCACTTCCTGAACCTTTTTCTTCTTGATGTGTCCTTCTATCTTGAGAGTTTGAGGTTGGTAATTCTTGCCAATGCTTTACAAGATATGGTCGGATTCATTCCTTCTTTCTCGGGGGTTAGTTCCTAGTGTATATCCTCTCCTTTTGGTGTTTCTTGATCCTTTTCTTCCTTCTCTTCATAATCTATGTAAAAAAATTTCTTCTCAGCACACTTATGACCTTTAGTGTATTTTTTATCACAATTGTAACCAATCCCTTTTTCTCTTTTTTCTTCCAATTGTTGTGGTTTCAACCTTGTAGGTTGTGGAAGGATAGGAGAAACAATACTTCCATCTTTATAGTTGTGAGGGGTAGACTTCCTTGTTGCCATAATTTTGCTTTGCACTTTTCTTTCCCTCTCCAATGAATCAGGTTCCCAATGACGAACCTCATGTTGAATGTTATCCTTTAAAGTCCCTATGGAGACATCAATCCTTTGCTTCTCTGGAATATCATTTTCCCTTATATTCAATTTTTGAAAGTCCTCAATGTTCTCTGCCATTGAACACTTTTGTTTTAGATTTATCAATAGGCTAAAGAAGGTGTTGATCTTTGTATGCTCATAACGTGCTATCATTTCCTCTGTGAAAATTGACCACGTAACAAGTGTTTATGAGAACAAAGCCCTTTATACCATAAAAATTAATCCAGTTCTAAATAATTAGATGCAATACGTACCTTTTGTAATAGTGGTACGCCATGTAGATCAAAATATTTCTCCATTTGTAGTATCCAATTTACCGGATCCTTGCCATCAAACTTCCTCATCTCACTTTTTCTTGATTTTAGGAGCTCGATCTTGAAACGATTGTAACTCTGTAATTTCAGATCTCTAAGTTCTGAAATTTCGTCCTGTAGTAACCCTCTGAGTCCTCTTTCTAACTCGAAAGTCTAATCAAGATTGGATTCTGTAAGAAAGTGTTATGTCAAATCTCCCATGATGACTCGATTATAGACTGGTTCAGTAGAGCGAACTTGTACGAAGTGCCACGTCTCACTGTTTCAACCTTAGGACCTAAAACCGATACATAGGAAACTACAATCCATCCTCTTTCTGCAACTTCTTACCAAATTTCAATTTGATGCTCAGAGAGAAAGTTATGACGATTTTCCCAAGGTCACCTGTTTAGGATGTAATTCAGGAGCCTGCAGAAACCCTAAATGTCTCAAATTATATCTCTGAAAATATAGTGACACAAGATCCAAAATTTATACCTAAGCTTTGCCAAGATTTCAGTTCAAATGGGTTTTAATTTCATAGTCTGAACCTTCGTAGAACAAATATTATAGCAAAAAGTCCATGATGACCTATTTGAGATGAAATTCTAGAGCTTGCAAAAACCCTAACTTCCTCAGATCATATCTCCGAAAATATAGTGAGACAAGATCTCAACCTTGGACGCACGGTTTAGACCAATTTCAATGCAAATGGTTTTTTTTTTTTAGCTTCTGAAACTTCGTAGCGAAAAAGTTATAGCAAAAATTCCACGATGACTTGTTTGGAGTAGTGAAACCCTAGAATCCATAGCTCTGATACCAAATGTTATGAAACCAGCTCACAAAAAGGTAGAAAAGAAATATCAACACCTTAGAATTCAACCTCTTCGAGGGGGAAACCTCCTTTACATTACAAAAATGAACAATTCTTGGATGATATAAATGACAAGACCTCCTTTCTCTATATAGGAGTCTAAATGTTCATAATATAATCAGAGCCGACATAAGAATAATAATGTAAGGGCACAATAATAACAATAGTGGGCTTCTATGGGGCACAATAATAACAATATGGGGATTACATGGGCACAACAATATAATAAGGGGGTTGTACTAATAACAATAAGGGGTTACACTAGTAGTATAGGGACCTAACACTTATGTAGTCCAAAGAAATGCATCATTTTTCAGTAATGTTGGTAGAGGTGATACTATTTTACCATAATTCTTAACAAACTTGCGATAATACCCTATCAATCCAAGAAATACTCGAATATTCCTTAATGTTGTATGGATTTTCCATTCTTTAATGGCTTTAATTTTGTTAGGTTCTACCTTAACGCCCTCATGAGATACAATATGACCAAAATATTCCACTCCCTATACCCCAAAGAAACATTTGGAGGGTTTAGAATATAATTGTTTCTCCTCCAATAGTTTGAGCACCCTATCAAAATGTTGAACATGGTCTTTCTGAGACTTGTTGTAGATTAGTATATCATCAAAAAATATTAACACAAACTTTATAAGGAAGGGTTTGAAAGTGGAATTCATCAAACCTTGAATTGTGGAAGGTGCATTAGTAAGTCCAAAAGGCATGACAAAAAATTCATAATGACCTACATGATTTCTAAATGTTGTTTTCACAATGTCTTTTGTCTTCACCCTAATGTGATGATATCCTAAATAAATATATGACTTGGTGAAGTAAATTTATCCATCTAGTTCATCCAACAATTCATTAATCACAGGAATGAGAAACTTATCTTTAATAGTGAGCTTGTTGAGCTCTCTATAATCCATACACATACACCATGATCCATCCTTCTTTTGAACTACTATTAATAGAGAAGAGAAAGAACTTTGGATAGATTGAATTATATCTCCCTCTAGCATTTCTACAACCATACGTTCAATTTCACTCTTCTGGGCATAGGAATATCTATAAGGTCTCACGTTTGGAGGAACACTTCCTGGAATCAACTAAATAGCATTATCATGATCATGAATAGGTGGGAGACCTTTAGCTGTCTCAAATACCTTGGAGTGATTGTCATTGAATATTTCAAGATCGGGAGAAATGGATGACTTAGATGTTTGAACAACTAATGAACATAATTGTGAAATTACCCCCATTGTTCCTTCTCCAAAATATTTTTCATGACATTAGAGATAATTATCTTCCCAAGTTTCACTGCAATACCACTTAATTAAATTTCCTTTCTTTACTAGAAAAAATTCAAGAAAAGTTGTTGAAAATTAAAGGTTATTATCCCCAAAGATTGTAACCATTAGACTCCTAATACAACATCTACACCACCCATCGGAATGGAAAGTATTGGATTATTGGCAATATATATTCGCCCATGGTTAGATTGATATTATAGAACTTCCCTAAGAAATTCATAGTTCCCCCATTTGCAACCATCACTTGACACTTTGGTGCTTGATCTGAAAAGTAATTAAAATCCTTGGCTATCTTACAATGAATAAAATTATGAGTAATATTTGAATCAATTAGCACTATTACCTTTTTCTTCTTGATATATCCTTCTATCTTGAGAGCTTGAGGAGTGGTAATTCCCACCAATGCATTGCAATATACGGTCAAATTGATTTCTTTTTATTCAACTCCCATAGGGTCAGTTCTTAGTGTATATATTCTTCTTTTGATGTTTCTTGTTCCTTTTCTTCTTCCTCTTCACAATCTATGTAAAATAATTTCTTCTCATCACACTTACAACCTTTAGTGTATTTTCCATCACAACTGTAAAACATACCTTTTTCTCTTTCTTCATTCAATTGTTATGGTGTAAACCTTGTAGGTTGTGTGAGACTAGGAGTAGTAACACTTCCATCTTTATAGTTGTGAGTTGTAGACCTCTTTGTTGCCATAATTTTTATTTCAAATTTTCTTACCACCCTGAATGCATTCTCCAATGACTTAGGTTCCCAAAGGCGAACCTTATGTTCTATGTTATCCTTTTAGGTACCTATGAAGACATTAATCAGATGCTCCTATGGAATATCATTTACCTTGATATTTAATCTTTGGAAGTCCTCAATGTGCTCCCCTAACTGAACCCTCTTGCTTGAGATTTATCAATTGGATAAAGAAGCTATTTCTCTTTATATCCTCATAATGTGTTATCAAATCCCCCGTAAAAAGTGTTCAAGTGACAAGTGATTTATGAGAACAAATCCATATATACCACACAAACTGATTGGGTTCTTAATATAAATATTCAATGTGTACATTTTGTGTGTGTTGCACGCTGTGTAGATCAAAGAATTGCTCCATCTGTAGTATCCATGTTACCAAATCCTTACCATAAAACTTCATGTTGTAGTGGTTGCAACACCCTCCAAAATTTTGGCCTACACTCAAATTTTGAGCCTACTGTGGATCGTGTGATCGGTCATTCCTTAGTCACTTATTAGTAAGCTGATGATTTCAAGCTTCGTTCTCCGATCTCAAAAGTCGTTCACGCTTTTATCTTCATATAGAAAGTGTCATCTTCGAGCATGGGAGTTATCGCTTGTCATGAAAAGGTAGGTTTTGGTTTTATTCAAATGGAAATATTTCTGGAAATGAGTTGTTCTCATCATACATACATTTTTCACACTCATTTCGAAAGGTTCATGCACTACTACAAAAGTGTTGTCATTATCCTCACAACGTCTATCGTCAAAGTCACACTTGTCGTAAGCTGCCAAAAAGGTTGTATTTTCATATGTTATGGATGATCTATGTTGTGTCAATAAGTGTCCAAATGTGTGGTCACAGTCAATTTCTATCATTGTTCACATCAGTTCCACTGATCCCACACTTAGCTAAATTCGAGAGGATTCATAGAAACCTAGCCTCATCTAGCCTTCCTAGACTGCACACTTGGCATCTGGAACCCTCATTATTTTCCCTTTCCTACTGGAGCTACGCAATGCATAGAAATCCTAGCCTCCCTTGCCATCCAAAGCTGTGCAGATTCTTCTCCTAGTGTATTTCCCTCAGATGGAGCTCACTACCTCCATAAACTTCATAGAAATCCCAGCATCCCTTGGCATCCAAAATTGCACAGAGGCTATCTCCAGTGACCCTCCATCAGCTGGAGCTAATTGGCATCCAAAACTAAGCATATTTTTCCTCTGGACCCCTTTGTTTCCCAGTTCCCCTTACCTCTGAAAATGATGGATATTTGTCTTTTAGGGCCTCATCCCGCAGGAACCACTTCTTGCTTGAACTGTGCAATTCTGTCCATCAGTAGGCACTGTCTGATCCAAAATGGATCCAGAATAGACTTCTAAGTCTAAAATTTTCCTCATAGAGGAAAAATGAAAGTCAATGGATTCTCTTGGAAATAGTCCCATTGCATAGATCTTTTCAATCTGAATCTAATGCAATTTGAATGGGCTAAAATGGACTTCAGATGATGGAGTTATTGCAGAACGAAGTTTGCCTATTGTCCCTTTAAAGGAGGCAAATCCTTATAAAAATGTCCTAAAAGGCTCATTAAAGAATCACATCGGGAAATGTTAAAGGGGATTTTCATATATATATATATATATATATATATATATATATATATATATATATATATATATATATATATCGCATCGCAATCATATAAAGAGCAGAGTGTTAAAGGACCTGACCTTAAGGAATTACGATAGCGGCAACGCGATTGCAAGTGGACCATTAGATCAGACACGTAAATCAACAGTCGTGATTTGGTCGGCGATCGACACAGTCAAAGGGAAGACCCCCCCCGGGGCCGTTGCGACAGCGATATTGCGATATGACGATATAGCGATGGGGCCGATAGCGATACACCGATATCGGCGATCAGTGATCCCCGATACAAAGGGCCAATGCACATCACAATTATGACTCATGATAAAGCGCGGACCTGATAAGGATTATAGACACAGTTTCATACCATTTGAGATCCGGCTTGGCACCTGATAGCGGATTTTCTTTGTATTTCCCGTATATTGAGGTTTTGACCTCCCGCCTATGCAATTGTGATATGCCGATAAAAGGTGGACTTGATAGAGTTTATAAGCGCGATTTCATAGCTTTTGAAATCCATATTTATGGGATTTCTATGTATTTCCCGTGTATTGGGTTTTTTTGGCCATACACCTATGCAATTGTGATTTGCAATAGAATGGCAGACCCGATGGGTTTATAGATGTGATTGCATATATTTGAAGTCCAATTAAACGCTCCATGATGCGTTTTCCTATGTATTTCCATTATTTGGCTATTTCGGCCAGAGGAAGGCAAAATGATCGGATGGCCATGCTCGCGGTTCCTTTCCATGTGTAAATGGATTATTGTAAAGAAACAGTCGGGTTCTTCAATGATGGAGGACTATAACCGATGTGTTACAAAAACACAGAGAGCATAATTGACAGAAAAGCTGAAGGTTGCTGAGATTCGCCTGGAGTTCAAGCGAAACCAGAAGCTTGTGAGAGCCAGAGCCGAGAGCCAGAGCCAAGAGGCAGAGCTAGAGCCAGAGCCAAGAGCCAGAGCTGAGAGCCAGAGCTGAGAGCTAGATCCAAGAGCTAGAGCTGAGAGTCAGAGCCAAGAGCCAGAGCCGAGAGCAGAAGCGGAGGCCGCCAAAGGATGGAGGCAGTTGCAGAGAATAGACCTAGCATTCATTCTCAAGGTTCTAATAGTCGAGGTGACTGTAGGGGATCGCTAAATCCATTGAGATGGAGTTCAGAAAATACTGAAGACTTCTAAGAGCCATGGAGCTATAATGATGTCCAGAACAGCAAAGAGATCAAATGATCAAGCTGTTTTTGGTGTCTAACGTGTGCTGAAGATAGGAGAAGGAATTCCAGAGAAAGTAAGAGAATTTTGAGGGAGTTGGTGCAAGCCAGAGCTCAAGATAGCTCAGAGCGCTGATTGAAGGAATCTAGTCCAGAGAATCCTAGATTTGTCTATAGAGTATGGATAGCCAGCGGGATAAGATGGTATTCTAACCCATAGGTTTAGTTGTAAACCAATGCAGTTGAGTGTGGAACTTGTAAAAGAAAGATTAGCATAATCCCAGAGAGCCTAGTTGAGTTGACTAGAGCTCACAGAGACGTAGCCCAAGAGGTTTGGGTGAACTCCTAATTATATTGTTGTCTTATGTGTCTATTTATTTGCTACGTTATTCACTGTTACATGTATTTAAATATAATCATAAGCAATAGAACTTAAGGCATTAGACAATCTAAAAACAAACATAAGCATACACCTCTTTCAAGCACTTTTAATTCCTCAATTATCATTCATAAGCATACATCTGGGGAATATTTAAGCTTTGGAGTGGGAGAGGTTCTTGTAAGCTTGACAAGAAGCCTTTAGTGCCCCATTTCAGATCAGGTGGTATCAGAGGATCAGGTTGATTAACCCCACCTTAAAAGAAGGTGATATCAAAGCTGATTATATCATGAAGTAGATGGTATTAAGATGTAAGTGGCATCAGATCAGAATGCTTGATTGACAGAGCAATCTATATGCTTGTCTAACTTGAAAGGTGTTCAAATAGTAAAAAGAATTTAGTTATTTGATTGTTTGTAAACTGACTGTTGTTTGAGTTTACAAAGGTGAAAGCTATTGTTAGCTAAGTCCAGGAGAGGACAAGAAGGAAGAAGGGCTAAAGGAATTCTTCTTATCCTAAAGGACCTCAAGGAAATCCTTGAAGCACAAGAGGTTTGTTGCAAAAGGTTTCTTGAATAAGCTCTTTGTTAATCTTGTTTGAAGTTCTTTTGCTAATTTTGATAATGACAACTTCTACAAGTGAGTCCTCAAATTCTCCTTTCTTCACAAGATTCTTTGTTGAAGACATGAAGCAAGACTTGCTCATCATGATGGATATGGTGAGAAAAATGTATGAGGATGGAAGGAAGAGCATCACCCTTAGAGAGAAGTTGAATTACATGAAGGAAGAGAAGCAATTGCTTTCTGCCAAATTGCAAGAAATGGAGAGGCAACTTCAGATTGCAAATATGAACCTGGAAACGATGCATGAGTTGGAGACATAGCGCTTTGTTGCCAAGGAAGCCTTAGTCAAGTATCAACTTGAAGAAGAGGTAAATAATTCATGTTTGTCTTCAAATTCCTCTAACAATGTTTATATTGGTTCTTTTGAAAAACATAATAGAGGCATAGGTTCCAAGCTAATGTCCAAGATGGGCTATGAAGGAAAAGGCTTGGGAAAACATGCACAAGGTATTGTTGAGCCAATAATGGTTGAGGAAAGGCCTAAGTATTTGGGTCTTGGCTATGGACAGTCTTATGGAGAAAGTTCCAAAGCTGCAATGAAGGCCATTGAAATAGTTCCAAGAAGGAGTTTCATTTCAGGTCTTCTACCTCAAGAGTGTAAAGATTGTATTCATGGAGAATGCAATAGCTTGAAACATCATTTGTAGGATGTAGGTATTCATAAGCATGCACTTGAACCAGAGAGTTGTGGAAACTCTGATATCCTTGAAGAGATTGATGGTGTTCCAAAGGGAGCTACTTCTTCATTCAATTCACCTCCTCATGAAGGTAATAAAGGTATAAATCTAGTCCTAAGCACATTCCTTTTGATTATGTAAATCATGATAAATTTCCATATCAGCATTGGAAAAGAATTGCTTGTTCCTTTTGTGGTTTGGATAACCATAATGTTTCTAGATGTTGGAAGAGAATGGCCACATGCAGGAAACTTTTGAAGGAAAGGAAGCAAGAAGCCAAAGGTCCATTGGACAAAACAAATCATGCTGCCAAGAAGGTGCACATGCATCGCACTTACTGCCATAAGCAAGGACATATTGCTGCAAAATGTTGGACTCTAAATCCAACAATGCTTCCACGAAACTTGAAGAAGGTGGAAAGAGAGAATGGAAGGATTGGAAAGAAAGATTTCATGATTGATGTGTTTCAGGATGATTCACATGTTGATGTTGATGTGCAAACAAAGGAAGGACCTTTGAAATGGATTTGTAAGAAATGGTTAGATTTCTTATCCAATTAAGGTTGCATGTCTTTTTGAAAATGCATCAAATCAATGGAATGCATTTCTTTGTTAATGAAATGTAATTTGCAGGTTTTTTACCAAGAAGGTGAATGGAAAAGTTGAGTAGGAGACTCACTTTATTGCTGCAACATTATATTTCATTTCAGCTTCGAAAGTACAGTGTGCTTAAGCGAAAGTTGAAAGGTGAAATGCATGCATAAGCATGATATGCATGAACATAGGGATGTTGATGATTTCCTTGTATTTGAACATGTATGTGTGATAAACTTGAAGGGTTGATTACTTTGTTGTAAACATGCATATAATATTGAATTTGGAAAAGTTGATTTGGTCTCCAAGATGGAGATAATGATGAAGTGTTTCATCTTTGAAAAATAACTTTAGAATTATTTTTCCTACATGCTTGACTTGAAGGGTCAATTGTTTTAAAGGCGTGTTTTGTTGGCTTGTTATCTAGTCAATCATTTGTATGCAGATGTAAATACATGGAGGTGTTCACAAGATGTGAAATCTATTTCTTTTGTTTAGGCCATCCAGTTTTTGTCTATAATCCTGTTGTTGTTGACAATGTGTCAAACAGGTACAAATGAAAATTTTGTGACGCAGATGTAACTTCACATTGGTTTGAGCCACCTTGGATCAATGATCAAGGCAGAGAAGTTCAAACTATGGTCTGTGACCTTCTCAGCAAGAGTTCTTCATGAAGTCAAGGAGGAAAACAATTCTTCCCAAGAGAACTAGCACATCTAGAAAGGAAGTGGTCAAAGGCTTTGGTTCAGAGGCACTATGTAAGGCAAGTGTATGGAGGCTGAAAGAAGAGGTTGCTGTTACTCTCATTTACTATTTAGATCAATATATCAGTCTTTTGGAGACCAAAAGTTCTTTTTAGTGGGAAGGTGTGATCCAAAATGGATCCAGAATAGACTTCTAAGTCTAAAATTTTCCTCATAGAGGAAAAATGAAAGTCAATGGATGCTCTTGGAAATAGTCCCATTGCATAGATCTTTTCAATATGAATTTAATGCAATTTGAATGGGTTAAAATGGACTTCAGATGATGGAGTTATTGCAGAAAGAAGTTTTCCTATTGTCCCTTTAAAAGGAGGCAAATCCTTATAAAAATGGACTAAAAGGCTCATTAAGGAATCGCATCGGGAAATGTTAAAGGGGCTTTATATATATATATATATATATGCATCGCAATCATATAAAGAGAGGAGTGTTAAAGGACCTGGCCTTAAGGAATTGCGATCGCTGCAGCGCGATTACATGTGGACCATTTGATCGGACGTGTAAATCAACGATCGTGATTTGGTCGGCGATCGGTGATCGGTACAGTCAAAGGGAAGACCCCCCCCCCCCCCCCCCCCCGGCGCCATTGCGACAACAATATTGCGATACGCTGATATAGCGATGGGGCTGGTAGCAATATGCCGATATCGGCGATCCCCGATACAAAGGGCCAATGCACATCGCGATTGCGACTTGCGATAAGGCGCGGACCCGATAAGGATTATAGACGCGGTTTAATACCGTTTGAGATTCGGCTTAGCGCCCGATAGCAGATTTTCTTTGTATTTCTCGTATATTAAGGTGTTGACCTCTCACCTATGCGATTGAGATTTGCAATAGAATGGCGAACCCGATGGGTTTATAGATGCGATTGCATATATTTGAAGTTTGATTAAATGCTCCATGATGCGTTTTCCTGTGTATTTTTGTTATTTGGCTATTTCGGCCAGAGGAAGGCAAAATGGTCGAATGGCCATGCCCACCGGTTCCTTTCCATGTGTAAATGGATTCTTGTAAAGAAACAATCGGGTTCTTTAATGATGGAGGATTGTAACTGATGTGTTACAAAAATAGAGAGAGCACAATTGAAAGAAAAGTTGAAGGTTGCTGAAATTCACTTGGAGGTCAAGCGAAACCAGAAGCTTGTGAGAGCCATAGCTAAGAGCCAGAGCAAGTGTTAGAGCCAAGTGCCAGAGTCGAGAGTAGAATCAGAGGCCGCTAGAGGTTGGAGGCAGTTGCAGAGAATAGAGCCAACATTCATTCTCAAGGTTCCAATAGCTGAGGTGACCGTAGGGGACCGTTGAATCCATTGAGATGGAGTTTAGAAAATCCTGAAGACTTCTAAGAGCCTGTTGTGGCCAACAACAACCCCCCTTCTTATTTGGTGTTATTACTAATACTAAATAAGTGGGGACCCTTAGTCAAAAATTTAAAAAATAATTAGTGCTTGTATTTCCTTTTTAATAAAACTTACCATAATAAACTTAGGAAAATACCCCTGAAAAATCTAAAAAGTTTAAGTTTCATGCTAAGGTAAGACAAAATCTTTCTTTAAGAAAAATCGCATTGCAAAAAGGATAACAAGATACCTCCTTTCAAGCCGAATTCTAAGATTGCGACATCGCGATGCGAGACTACATATTAAAAAAAAAAAACATATATCGCATCGCATGCATCAAAGACCACTTACGCTGAAAAATCTTAAATCATCAATATGCGATGGCATATAAAATCGCATTTTGCAGAAAACACTTTAACAGAAAATTGTCATATGCCATGCTCCTGCGATATTGTGATAGAGCGGCAAAGCGATATTATCGGTAAAGCGATAGAATGATATTGCGATATTGCAACACAGCGATCTGCGATATTGCGAAGCAAATCGCAAAATCACTTCGTCACAAATCTTTAGGGCTCATTATTCGAGAAAACTGTTTCCATAAACCAAGACCTGGTTATGCACTTTAATGCTAATTAATGTTGAGATTTTTCTGTTTCACAAAGTAGGCAAAAATCTCTAATGTGTGAAAACAATAGGAATTTGTTGCTAGATTAGCTCCAGGTAGTTGGGAAAGAGTTAATGTATCCTATATTTGTTGTGAGAGGATTTATGAGTCAGTTAGATTCTCTTGGCTATAGAATACATGCCCGTATAGATATTGGTGAGTGAGAGTTTGTGAGGAAATTGAGTATTTTGTAATCTCCTGTTTGATAATAAAGAATTGCCGATGCCTATGTTTGGTGGATGTAGCCCAGATTGGTTGGGTGAACCACGTTAATCTGCTGTCTCCTGTGTATGATTTATTTGTTGTGTATATTGTTTATTTGTATGCTGCACACCTTTGCCTCTAACAAATGGTATCAGAGCATGTTGGAGGCGTCGTGTGAGCCTGAAGAAGCTGCGTGGAGCGTAGTTTTTTGGTGCGTTGCTGGTGCGCATTGCTGCTGGTGCATTGGGCGTAAACCATTGTCTTTTGGGCATGGTTGTGGGGCTGTGTATGTCCACTATTGCTGGTGCTGCGTGGACCAACTGCGGATGCGTGGAGGTTGTTTTTCCAGACCTGCGTGTTAAGCTAATGTTTGTCTGGTGTTCTGTGCGTGGAGCGTATCTCCACTGTTCTGTGCGTGGAGCATATCTCCACTGTTCTGTGTGTGGAGTGTATCTACGTATGTCCACTGGTGCTGATGCGTGGAGCGTACCTGCGTAAGTAGGATTACTGTGTGGGAGCGTTGAAGGCGTTGCACGTTCCACAACATTATGAGATGGCAGGAGTTGAAGGCGTTGCACGTTCCACAGCATAAAAGTTGCCCCCACATCTAGGCCGGAACATTCTAGTTCGCACCCATATGGATACAAATAATCGGTAATCCCTGTGTTTCAATTAAAATTGCGTTAGAATTGGGTACAACATGGTTTTGTTTACGGAAAAGAAAATCAACAAAAATATATAAGCCCACAACCAAAGTAAGTCGCAATATACGTGGTCTCGTGTTGGTTTGTGATACTTTTTGGGTTGGGTTTATGATAAGAGCCGATAGGTTATTACCGTCTGGTTCGCCCATATAATCCATTGGATCTACCATAGCCTTTCACAGCAAATGATTTTTTTTTTTTTTTGAAAGCAAAACCAGTGTACTATACGGCATAAGCATTTCTTTTGAGATTAACTTCTGTTATTTAAAGATCAGAGATAAATCTGTAAATTGTTTAGTTGGAGCATGAATTTGGAGTGTTTCTTAAAATTAAGATATACACTGTTTTTTTTAATTTCTGGTCTTTAATAGTTGGTTTTTGGAGATTATTGTGTTTTTTGGTTGATACAAGATGGCGAAAACTCAGAGTGCCCGGTTTGAAATCGAGAAGTTTAATGGAAAAAATAATTTCGAGATCTGGAAGGTGAAGATGTACGATTTGCTTGTCCAACATGGTGTGGCAAAGGCGTTGTTGGGAAAATCCAAACAGCCTTACAACATCACAGATAATGAGTGGGCCGAGATGGATGAAAGAGCAATAAGTGTTATTCGACTGTGTCTGGCTGATGATGTCCTCTTTAATATCGTGTCGGAGACAACAGCTGCTGGTTTGTGGACGAAACTGGAGAAATTGTACATGACGAAATCCTTAACCAATAGGATTCTCCTGAAGCGACAGTTGTACAGTTTGCAAATGAAGGAAGGTACATCGATTGCTAATCATTTAAATGCTTTTAATACTCTTTTGGTGCAATTACAAAGTATAGAAGTAAAAATTCAATCCGAGGATAAAGCTATTACTTTATTGTGCTCGTTGCCCGAGTCATGGGATCATTTTGTTACTTCTATAAGTCTTAGTTCATCAGAAACTATTGAGTTTGATTATGTAGTTGCATCTTTATTATTGGAAGAAACAAGGAGAAGGTCGCATTCAGAAACCTCTACATCAGAAGCTATGATGGTTAGAGGGCGTTCGAAAGAAAGACGCTCCAGTAGGCCGAGCGACTCACATTCAAAGTCGAAAGGCAAAAAGAGTAAGGTAAAGTGTTGGTTTTGTGGCAAATCGGGGCATTTGAAGAAGGATTGCTGGAAGCGACAGCAGCAAACTTCTAAAGAAGGTTCTTCGACAGAGAAGAAGGAGGCAAATACGACAGATACAGGTTCGGCATCTGGTTCAGGTATGAGTGATGAAGTATTATCAGTTAATGTGTCAAATCATGGTAAACATTGGTTGTTAGATTCCGGTGCATCAAACCACATGTGTATTCATAAAGACTGGTTTAAGACATATACATCAATTGATGATGGTGTTGTGTACATTGGTAATGATGTAACATGTAATATTGTGGGGATTGGGAGTATACAACTACAAATGTTTGATGGGACAACTAAAATGTTAACTGATGTGAGGCATGTACCAGATTTAAGGAAAAAATTGATTTCATTAGGAGCACTTGATTCAAATGGATATAAAACTGTAATTCAAGGTGGAGTAATGAAAATTTACAAAGGTATTTTACTAGTTATGAAAGCTAAGAAGGTAGGAAATCTATTTCAGTTAGAAGGAAGTACAGGGTCAGATTATGTGTCTACGGTGTCTGAACATGACAGTAGTTCCATTCACTTATGGCATCAAAGATTGGGGCATATGAGTGAAAGAGGGTTAAAAATTTTGGCTGATCGCAAGTTACTTCCAAATTTAAAGTCTGGAAAGTTAGATTTCTATAAGCATTGTCTGTTTGGAAAACAAAGTAAACAAAAGTTTAAAACAGGCAAACATACTAGTAAAGGAATACTCGACTATATCCATTCAGATGTCTGGGGTCCAGCTCCTACAACCTCATACGGTGGCTCATCTTATTTTGTATCATTTATTGATGACTTTTCTAGGAAAGTGTGGGTCTACATGTTGAAAAGGAAGTCTGATGTTTTTTCAGTTTTCAAGCAGTTAAGAGCATTGGTAGAAAACAACATTGGTAGAACAATAAAATGTTTAAGAACTGATAATGGTGGTGAGTTTACTTCCAAGGAGTTTGACAGCTATTGCAAGGATGCAGGGATCGAGAGACATAAGACCACAGTTTATACTCCTCAGCAAAATGGAGTTGCTGAACGCATGAATAGGACTCTTCTAGAGAGAGCAAGGAGTATGCTGAGTAACACCGGGTTGCAAAAGGAGTTGTGGACGGAAGCAGTGGCAACAGCTTGTTATGTGATAAACCGATCTCCATCAACGGCGATAGGCTGCAAGATTCCTCAAGAGGTATGGAAAGGTCACCCTTGTGACTATTCTAAACTCAGAGTGTTTGGTTGTGATGCATATGCTCTAGTGCCTAAACATCAGCGAACTAAATTAGATCCAAAGTCTAAAAGGTATATCTTTGTTGGGTATGGTGTTGGAACAAAGGGATATAGATTGTGGGATCCTACTACCCGCAAAATCATCATCAACAGAGATGTAAAGTTTAATGAATCCTCTCTTGTACAGTTAGATGTAGATAGTAGATTGAAACAGGATGATGTATCTGACTTTCAGTACATTCAGTTTGATAGCATTTCTAATGATAGTCATGATGACCATAGTTCAGATACTAGTCATGAACAGGTTTCAGAATCAGAACATGAACAGGGTTCAGGTATAGATCATGAACAGGTCTCAGATACTGATCGTCAAGAAGTTCCTACAGATGGTAGCCAGCCAATCGAGGAAGCGCCATAAACATCCTTAAGGAGGTCTACAAGAATCAAACGGCCACCGAGAAGGTATGATGATTATTTCACTTCTGTTGCATTTACTACTAATGACGATGAACCTTTGTGCTATCAGGAAGCAATAGAAGGTTTGAAAAGTGACGAGTGGAAAGCAGCCATGAAGGACGAAATGATGGCCTTAGGTAAGAATGGCACATGGGATCTGGTTGAGCTTCCGAAAGACAGGAAAACTGTGGGGTGTAAATGGGTTTTCAAGTTGAAACGAGGTGTGAATGATACGGAAGACAGGTACAAAGCGAGGCTGGTTGCAAAAGGGTTTTCTCAGAAAGCCGGCATTGACTTTCATGAGATTTTTTCACCAGTTGTTAAAATAGTTTCAATTAGAATTGTGTTAGCATTAGTGGATTTGCTTGATTTAGAGTTGCAGCAATTAGATGTTAAGACTGCATTTCTACATGGAGACTTAGATGAGGAAATTTATATGGAACAACCGGAAGGGTTTGTTCAGCATCGCAATGAGAAATTTGTCTGCAGGCTCAAGAAGTCATTATATGGCCTGAAGCAGTCGCCTCGGCAGTGGTATAAGAAGTTTGATTCTTTCATGTTGAGTCAGAAATATGTTAGAACTGAATATGATCATTGTGTTTATTTTAAATAGTTAAATAATGGCATATTCATTATCTTGGTATTGTATGTTGACGATATGCTTTTAGCAAGCAAAAGCATAGAAGAAATCAACAGGTTGAAGGCTCAGATGGCAAGGACATTTGAAATGAAAGATCTAGGAGCAACAAGACAGATTTTGGGCATGGACATTTTTAGAGACAGGAGCAATGGTAAGCTATGGCTATCACAACAAAAGTATATTGAGAAAATACTTTTGAGCTTTGGTATGAATAATGTGAAGCCTGTGTCAGTCCCTTTCGCTTCCCATTTCAAACTTTCTTCGAGTTTATGTCCTAATAGAGATGAAGAAAAGGATTATATGTCTCGAATTCCATATGAAAATGTAGTAGGGTGTTTAATGTATGCGATGGTTTGTACTCGACCAGATATTTCACATGCAGTTGGGGTTGTCAGCATGTATATGGAAAATCCGGGTAAAGAACACTGGTCAGCAGTGAAATGGGTGCTTCGGTATTTGAGAGGCACAAGTAGTTATTGTATCAATTACAATAAGAGTAGTGAATTTGTTTGCGGGTATGTTGATTCTGATTTTGCAGGTGATTTGGATAAGAGAAGGTCAACATCAGGGTATGTCTTTACTCTTGCAGGTGGAGCAATTAGTTGGATGTCTAAGTTGCAGAACATTGTTGCTTTATCCACTACTGAAGCAGAATACATTGCTGCTTCTCATGCTTGCAAAGAAGCGATTTGGTTGAAAGGTTTGTTTGGTGAATTTGGTAGGTTGCAGGACAACATCAAGTTATTTTGTGACAGTCAAAGTGCAATACATTTGGCTAAGAATCCGGCCTATCATAGTAAATCAAAGCATATACCGATCAAGTACCATTTTGTAAGACAGGTTATCACTGAAAGGGGAGTCTCTCTTGAAAAGGTGCATATAAAGGAGAATTGTGCAGACATGTTCACGAAACCAGTTTTGTTAGAGAAGCTACGTTGGTGTTTGACTTCTCTTGGTTTGCAGAAAAGATAACAATAATAAACAAACAGGGTATCAGGCTAATTGTTGTCAAGGTGGAGATTGTTGAGATTTTTCTGTTTCACAAAGTAGGCAAAAATCTCTAATGTGTGACAACAATAGGAATTTGTTGCTAGATTAGCTCCAGGTAGTTGGGAAAGAGTTAATGTATCCTATATTTGTTGTGAGAGGATTTATGAGTCAGTTAGATTCTCTTGGCTATAAAATACATGCCCGTACAGATATTGGTGAGTGAGAGTTTGTGAGGAAATTGATTATTTTGTAATCTCCTGTTTGATAATAAAGAATTGCCGATGCCTATGTTTGGTGGACGTAGCCCAGATTGGTTGGGTGAACCACGTTAATCTGCTGTCTCCTGTGTATGATTTATTTGCTGTGTATATTGTTTATTTGTATGATGCACACCTTTGCCTCTAACAATTAATGAGTTAGTTGCCAGTTGTTAATAAAATATGGTTTTGTGCTTATCGAAAAGCCAGTTCATGTAAGGTGGTAAATTTTATGTCTTCAAAATTTAAAGCTTTCCCATCACCTTTCCTTATCATTACTCTCACCTTCCTTGTAAACTGCAGGAACGAAGAACAAAGAATTATACAAAGCAGTATATAGGATATTATGGGGAAGAAAGGCAAAGCTCCGAACTTTGACGACAAAGAAATGACGCCCCTATATACAGACACTCCCTGTAACAGAGACGTTGGTATTACTACTTGGGAAGGCATGTATAATCTACTTGAAGAAGAGAATCCCAAGGTGATGGAGGTTATGGCTATTGCAGGTTCACAAGGGTCTTCTGAGGCATCGGTTGCCGATTTAGCTTGTTCATTTTTACACCAGATAGCGGCGAGGCCCAAAATTCTCCCATACACAGACATGGTTAAATGGGTACTAGACAGCGTTGACATAAAAAACAGACAATTTAAAACTCAGGGTCAAGAGCTTACTGAATCATTATTTTCACAAAATTTAAGCTTTATATCCGCTAAAAGAAAACGCGCAAAAGGCAAAAAATGCACCAAGGAAGCCCGGATCAAGAAACAGAGGCAGTTTACAATGCGTGATTAGAGCCTAGCACTAATTGCGCATCTCTGGGAAAAAATTATTGAAAAGGAAAGCTTCTAATTGCTCAGTCACCTGTAAGCCCAGAAATTTGTAAAAAGAATGATAAACGTTAAATAAAAAGTAAAACTCAAATCCTAAAACTAGTAGTAATTGTCCAAAATATCTTCAATATGGTATGTGCATATGAACAGCAATTGCAGACAGGCTGGAGACAGAAAGCTCAAGAAAAGGCAGAATCAATCAAAAGATTAACTAAGTTGAATTGGGATTCTTACTGGGCGTATTTGGTAAAACCACACAGCCAGTGTATGACTCTCAAATGCATCATCAATTCTGCCGAGAAGATGGTGCCAGCTCTCGCTGATTCCATTTTTGTAGGACAGTTAAAGTCTGAAGTTGGTCAGCCGACTCTTCTCAAGCAAATGCTGAATGCTTGTGATTTCAAGGATCAGATAAAGAAATAGTTAGTTGTTAGTTTTAGATTCAATAGTAGTATTAATTTTGCTTTATTTTTGCCTGAAAAAAGGATGGTCATTTAAACCGTATCCTACATTTTTGTAATAAGTTATTTTTAGATCTAGTTATTAGTATTTAAACCCTTCTCATGCATTTAGAGAAGGTCCTGAAATTTATCAAAAACTTGTCCTCAGAACATGCACTTTTGCACCCTCCAAGGAGGTTTTGATGAATGAATGGAACATGATTTATTGATATCTGTATTTAATATCTATTACTGATGTTGCACTACAGTACTCTTAGTGGATGTTGGATTAAGAAGAGATAAATCATTATCACTTGAAGCTCATGAGTAGAATTAGTTATAAATGGTACTTCTATCTCTTAACTATTTCTGCCTTTGTGTTAAAAGTGATATTCAGGTTCAGATGTTTATATATTGATGCCTGAATGTCTGAGTTATCATTTGGCACTTTTGTACGGTGATAGCTATTTATTTATGCTTAATGTATGAGTAGCTTATTATGCAATATGCTTTTCACAATTTTTTCATCTAACTTCTTATACGAAGTGGTTTATCTGTATTGAATTCTTTTCTCATAACAGTTGAATGATCTTTATTACCAATTGTTATCTGAAATCATTTTAGATCGCATAATAGAAGGATTACACCCCGGGTTAGTGTAGACTTAGATATTTCTGCTTATTAGAATACAATTTGCATGTTATTAGATTAGAGTTAGAATTAGAGCATCTCACTTAGGAACTTTTAGAAAGGAAATATCAATTCTTCACACACACCCACATAAATTGGGAAACTGTTCCCATATCCCCAGTCGGACCCACTATACCAAACAGAAAAGGAGCTGCTAACCAAGGTCTGGACTGGGTGGGTATCCCCCTTGTTGTAGACCCGATTTTTGGGGCTTCAACATATTTGGTGCCAGAAGGAGGGCCTCGAACTGTGAATGGAAAGAAATTCTAAATCTAAATACCATTCTGAGAGTAAATCGCCCTCACCATCTCCCTCGACTTCTCCATCGCACTTCAAATCCTTAAATCTAGAGCCAGAAGTTGAAAGAATAACAACCGCTGCTACAAACCCTGACATTTCAGAACAATCTACTATTGAACCTCCTGAAGTTGAATATTTGATCCATAAAGTTCAGCGATTTTTTATATCACCTCAAAGATCTGATAAATCTCAAGGCAGCATGACTTCGCAATATAACCCTGCTCATCCTCTTACCAGATTAAAGAGTGAAAAATTTGGCATTCAGCCAACCAAGTTACCTCTACCCACAAGGAAGAGAGCAAGGAAATCTCCTAAAGGGTCTGATAGCGAGACTCTTTCATCATCATCATCCATCTCAACCTCTCCACCGTGAAGTCAACCATCCACTCCTCCACTTTAGATCATTGTCCATCAGTCCACCAGTACTCCCACATCTCCTTTTCAATCATATGGAGTTGTAATATCCTCATCTTCTCAACTACAGGGATCATCTTCTGCACTTTCCTCTGTTAATAGATCAACGATGGGCCAATCTCCATGGAATAACCCAGGGGAAGTCTTAATTCCTGCACCCTTGAGTCATCTACCAGCCCATCTTGAAAAATGGCTGCCTAAGTTTAATCCTGAGGCAGACATGCTAGTAGAAGAACATATAAATAACTTTATGCTATCCATAAATCTCAATGGAGTTACCAACAAAGACGTTGTTGTTCGACTTTTTCCTTATACTCTGCAAGGAGTAGCCAGATCATGGTATTTTTCATTACCATCTGGATCTATCACTAGTTGGGATATCTTCCAAGAACAATTCCTTATTAAGTTTGGTGATGATAGGTCTACGGCGACATTGATCAACGACTTGTCTAACCTTAGGGCCGAGTCAAAAGAACGTAACAAAGATTTCAATTCACGTTTCAATAAACTCTTAAACAAAATTCCTACTGCTTCTAAGCCTAGCGAAGAAGTGCGAAGTGAATGGTACATCACTGCTTTACCATCAAACATAGCAATCTTTGTTGACAGGGCTAACAAAACAAATTTAGCCGAAAATATGAAAGAAGCAATAGCAGTAGAGAAACGTATTATAGCCCTAGAAAATAAAAATGCGATAGAAGAATGAAAAATCCAAGAAGGTTACTTTCAAGGAAGATCCCAAGAAAAAACAATCGAAAGATCCATTCGATTTAGAAGGATTACAAAAAGTTTTGAAGACCATGTCTAACAAGATGATCGACATTAAGAAACAAGTGGCAGAAACTTCTTCTAAAAAGCCATTTAGACCTTTTAAAAGAAACCCTTCGACCAATTCCAAACCCCCTAACGCTATTACAAGTGTTGAGTCCGAAGAAGAAGAGGAAATTGCTACTGAAGAACATACCGATGAAGAAGAAGTTGTAGAGTTACAAGGTATGTGGGATTTCATCCTCCCAGATGAAGAGGATGAAGAGGCATCCCCGATTAGTACTCACAGTAGAAATCAACTTGATCCTCCTCAACCTACACCTAAGCCAAAGAGCACAAGCTCGATGACTAAGGATAAAGTCGCAACCCAGAAAATGACACCTAAAGCGACTCAAACCAACCCAGTCCAAACAGACCCATCAACTCCATCTAAAACGTTGATCATTTCGGATGAAATGGAGTATAATATCATAGAATACATGAAAAAGACTAGGGCCAATATCACTTTTTAGGAATTGAGCAAGTTAAAACACCAGCAAAAGATACATTTGAAAGAAGTACATCTTATACTAGTTGCACCTTTGCCCGCTGCTGTAATCTCTCAAGCTTCCCATGACATGGGAAGACCTCCAACTAATGTGATCAATAAAGTTGATCCAAACGATATCGCCTTAATTGGAGGAATATCGAGATCTCATACTCCCCCATTTCTTCTTGCTTTGAATTTTTCAATAAAAATTTGCATATTTGCTTAGTGGATTCTGGAGCTTCATCGAATATTTTACCAAAGTCAATATGTGCAAAATTGAACGTTCATCCACAAAAATCCGTTGTGCGCATAGTTCAATTAGATCGATCACAAGTCGAAGTGATTGGTGAATTAAATCAGGTTACCATAAGGTTGTCATCCAACCCAAAGGTATGTCAAGTTATCGACATTTTAGTCGCTGATATTCCAGAATTTTATGGCTTAATTCTTAGCAGAGATTGGTCAGAAAAACTTCATGGATACTTTGCAACTGATTGGTCGCACATGTGGTTCCCTGTTGGGTCCCTATAATACTAGTGATTACCCCATTACTATTGTAGTTATACACCTTATTTATATTTTTGTGCCCCTATTACCCCCATATTGTTATTTTTGTGCCCCATAGAATCCCTCTATTGTTATTTTTGTGGCTTTATATTATTATTGTTAGGTTGGCTGGATTATATTGTGACTCCTTAGACTCCTATATATAGAAAGGAGGTTTTGTCATTTGTATCATCCAAGAATTGTTCATTTATGTAATGTAAAGGAGGTTTCCCCCTCGAAGAGGCTGAATTCTAAGGCGTTGATCTTTCTTTTCTATCTTTTCTTGAGCTGGTTTCATAACATTTGGTATCAGAGCTTTGGATTCTAGGGTTTCGCTGCTCCAAACAGGTCATCGTGGAATTTTCGCTATAACTTTTTTTCTGTGACGTTTCAGAAGTCGCAAAAAAAACCCATTTGAGAAGAAATCGCGCTGAACCTTGGGTCCAAATTTCAGATCTTTTCACACGATATTTACGGAGATATGCTCTGCGGAAGTTGGTCTTTTTACAGACTCCTGAATTACATTCAAAACAGGTGACCTAGGGAAAATCGTCATAACGTTCTCTCTGAGGATCAGATTGAAATTTCGTAAGAAGGTACAGAAAGAGGACGGATTGTAGTTTCTTGTATATCTTTTCCAGAACCAAAGGTCGAAAATTGTACATGTGGCACTTCATACAAGTTCACTCTTCTGTAAAGGTCTATAATCAGGTCATCTTGGGAGATTGTGCATAACTCTTTCTTGGAGAATCCAATTTGGATCAGACTGGTGGCATTGGAAAGAGGACACAGAGAGCTACTACAGGTCACAATTTCAGAACTAGATGATTGGAAAGTACAGAGATACATCAGAGGCAACATCAAGCTCCTACAAAGTGAAAAAAGGTGTGTAGATTTTTTTAAATTTTTTCTTAAGCTTGGTTTGAAAATTTATTTTGAAGGAATTCAAAGGGCATAGTAGAGCATTATTATCGGTAACTGATGTCCCGAGGAAAGAAAATGCAAACACCTAGTAAGGAACCTGAAAGCTCTAGCATGACTCATGAAGAAGAGGAAGAAATGCAACATGATATATCAAAATTACAAGACCAAGTGCAACAACTGTCCCTTGCACAAAAAGGAACAGAATCTAAGATGGATGGTTTAAAGAAAGAGGTAGAAGCTAAGATGGATGGCTTAAAGAAAGGCGTAGAAGCTAAGATGGACTGTTTAAAGAAAGGCGTAGAAGCTAAGATGGATGGCATGGAAGCTAAGGTGAATGGCATGGACGCTAAAATTGATGGCATGGATGATAAGATGGAAGAATTGAAGATAAATATGAATAAGTTGCTACAAGAAATGGTCACTAAGGGTGAAAGAGTACTAAAGGAAACTCATGATGAGAATAAAAGAAATGTTAATCATGATTCCATAGACTCTAATGTTGGATCGAAGACTCACCATATTCCAAAAATCGATATGAGGAAGTTTGATGGCAAGGATCCCGCCACATGGATATTACAGATGGAGCAATTCTTCGATCTCAATAATGTGCAAAACACACAAAAGGTACGTATGACAACTTTATATTTGGAACCAAATCAGTTTGTATGGTATCAATGGCTTTATTCTCGTAAACAATTTATCACTTGGGCAATTTTTACGGAAGAATTGATAGCACATTATGAGGATACAAAAAGCAACACTTTTTTTAGCCAATTGATAAGTCTCAAACAAAAGGGTTCAATAATGGAGCACATTGAGGAGTTCCAAAAATTGAACATAAGGGTAAAAGATATTCCAGAGGAGCATAGGATTGATGTGTTCATAGGGTCTTTAAAGGATAATATCCAACATGATGTGCGCCTTTGGGAACCTGATTCATTAGAGAAGGCATTCAGGTTAGCAAGAAAAATGGAAAGCAAAATTATGGCAACTAGGAAGCATACCATTCACAACTATAAAGACGGAAGTGTTGTTGCCCATAGTCTTCCACAACCTACAAGGTTGACACCACAACAATTGGAAGAAAAAAGAGCAAAAGGGATTTGTTACAATTGTGATAGCAAATACACAAAAGGTCATAAGTGTGCTGAGAAGAAATTATTCTACATAGATTGTGAAGAGGAAGAAGAAAAGGAGCAAGAAAGGTCAAAAGAAGAGGATATATTCCAGGAACAAAGCCTAGATGAAGAAGAAATAAATCCGACCATATCTTGTAATGCATTGGCGGGAATTACCACTCCTCAAACCATCAAGATAGAAGGACAAATCAAGAAGAAAAAGGTAATAGTGTTGATTGATTCAGGAAGCACCCACAATTTTATTCATTGTAGGGTAGCAAAAGAATTGAATTGCTTCCTATATCCAGCACCAGAGTGTCAAGTGATGATTGCAAATGGAGGAACAATAAATTGTTCTGGAAAGTGCCATAATATCAAGCTATCCATGGGAGAATATGTATTGACTAGCCCAATGCTTTCCATTCCAATGGGAGGTGCTGATGTTGTACTAGGAGTCCAATGGCTACAATCCTTGGGTACAATAGCTTTTAATTTTCAAGAACTTTTCATGAAATTTTCTGTGGAAGGAAAGGAAGTTGAATTAAGGGGTATTGCAGGGAAACCAAGAAAGATAATCAGCTCTAATGGCATGACAAAGCTTCTAAAAAAGGAGCAAAGAGGTGTAATTGCACAATTATGTTCGCTAGATGTTTCCACATTGGAATCATCTATTTCTCCAGATCTCCAAAAAGTCCTGGACAATCATTCCAAGGTATTTGAGACTCCCAAAGGTCTCCCACCTATGCGTGATCATGATCATGCTATTCATCTGATTCCAGGAAGTGTTCCTCCAAACATCAGGCCGTACAGATATCCATATGTCCAAAAAAGTGAAATTGAACGTATGGTTGCAGAAATGCTAGAGGCTAGTATAATTCAACCGAGTCAAAGTTCTTTCTCAGCTCCAGTAGTATTGGTGCACAAGAAGGATGGATCATGGCGCATGTGTCCAGATTATAGGGAGCTCAACAAGCTCACTATTAAAGATAAGTTCCCCATTCCTGTCATTGATGAATTACTGGATGAATTGCATGGATCAATTTACTTCACCAAGTTGGATCTTCGTTCGGGATATCATCAAATCAGAATGAAGATTGAAGACATTCCAAAAACGGCATTTAGAACTCATGAGGGTCATTATGAATTTTTGGTCATGCCTTTTGGCCTTACCAATGCACCTTCAACATTTCAAGGTTTGATGAATTCAATTTTCAAACCATTCCTTAGAAAATTTGTGTTAGTATTTTTTGATGATATACTAATCTACAACAAGTCTTGGAAGGATCATGTTGAACATGTTGACAAGGTGCTACAACTATTGGAGGAGAAACAATTATATGCAAAAAGATCCAAATGTTTCTTTGGAGTCCAGGAGGTGGAATATTTGGGTCATATTGTATCTCATGAAGGAGTTAAGGTAGACCCTAGCAAAATTAAAGCCATTAAGGAATGGAAAATTCCCACATCCATAAAGCATCTGCGAGGATTTCTTTGGTTGACAGGGTATTATCGCAAGTTTGTTAAGAATTATGGGAGAATAGCAGCACCTCTAACAACATTATTGAAGAAAGATTCATTTTCATGGACTCCGGAAGCAACAAAGGCCTTTAAACATCTTAAAGAGGCAATGTGCCAAGCACCGGTCTTAGCTACACCGGACTTCACAAAAACCTTTATTGTGGAATGTGATGCTTCAGGAAATGGAATTGGTGTTGTTCTAATGCAAGATGAAAGACCCATTGCTTTTGAAAGTCGTCCAATCAAGGGAAAGTTTTTAAGCAAAGCTATTTATGAGAAGGAAATGTTGGCAATACTCCATGCACTTAAGAAATGGCGACCCTACCTAATGGGAAGACACTTCAAGGTAAAAACGGATCATGATAGCCTTAAATACTTTTTAGAACAAAGATTATCCTCTGAAGAGAAACAAAAGTGGGTCACAAAGATGTTGGGTTATGACTTTGAAATCATCTACAAAAAAGGGAAGAAAAATGTGGTGGCAGATGCACTCTCAAGAAAGGAT
This sequence comes from Pinus tabuliformis, assembly GCA_031772625.1. Classification (NCBI taxonomy): domain Eukaryota; kingdom Viridiplantae; phylum Streptophyta; class Pinopsida; order Pinales; family Pinaceae; genus Pinus; species Pinus tabuliformis. The sequence continues at coordinate 658,286,491 of CM062810.1, read as the reverse complement.
GAGGATATGGAAGCATTGTTGTGTGCCATTTCTATTATCCAACCAGATTGGATAAACGAAGCGAAGGAGGAATGGAAGAATGACGAAGAAGTGTGGGCACTTATTCGAAATCTACAACAAGATTCCAGTACTTCTGATACATTTAGCTGGAAAAATGATTCGTTATGGTACAAAGATCGCTTATACCTCTGTAAGAATTCCCAACTAAAACAAAAGATTCTTATGGAATTGCACACTTCTCCCTTAGGAGGGCACTCGGGATTTTTAAAAACTTACCACAGGGTTAAGAAGGAATTTTTTTGGGATGGCCTTAAATCAGATATTCAAAAGTTTGTGGTGAAATGTTTGGTTTGCCAACAAAATAAAGTTGAAACAATTAAGACACCGGGTCTATTACAACCTTTATCCATTCCAAGCCAACGTTGGGAGGAGGTTTCAATGGATTTTATCACAGGTTTACCCAAGTCTGAGGGAAAGAGTGTCATCATGGTGGTAGTTGACAGACTTACCAAGTATGCACACTTTTGTGCATTATCACATCCATTTAAAGCCAGTACAGTTTCTACTGCATTTATGGAAACAGTTCAAAAGCTACATGGAAACCCAAAGATTATTGTAAGTGACAGAGATCCCATTTTCACTGGAAATTTTTGGACATAATTATTTCTTGTCTTGGTACTTAGTTAGCTCATAGCTCATCTTATCATCCTCAATCTGATGGGCAAACTGAGATAGTAAACAAATGTTTGGAAGGATATCTTCGTTGCTTTGTATCTGATAAACAGACACAATGGGTCAAATGGTTGCCTCTGGCTGAATGGTGGTATAACACTTCCTTCCATACAGCAACAAAAATGACCCCATTTATGGCACTTTATGGGTACCAACCACCATCAATCACATCATATTTAAGAGAAAATTCTAAGGTTCAGGCAGTGGAACATCACATCGAACATCAACAACAAGTCCTCCAACTCTTAAAGGATAACCTCGTGTTGGCACAAAATAGAATGAAACAACAGGCAGATCAACATCGCAGTGAAAGAAGTTTTGATGTAGGTGATTGGGTATTCCTACGGCTACAACCATATAAGAAAATGTCCCTAAAGCAAGCTAAGAAGGATAATAAATTATCACCAAAGTATTATGGTCCGTACAAGGTGTTGGAAAAGATTGGTACTATGGCATACAAATTGGAGCTTCCTGCAGCTTCTCGATTGCACCCAGTTTTCCATGTTTCATGTTTAAAGAAGGTTATAGGCGACAAGCTCCCAGTTCAAACAATATTGCCAGAACTTGACGAGGAAGGAAAAATTATATTGGAACTGGAAGCAGTCACAGAAACAAGAACTCGACAACTACGAAATCGATCAATTTCAGAGTATCTTATCAAGTGGAAGAACTTATCCGCTGAAGATTCCACATGGGAGGATGAGAATTTTATGCAGAAGTATCCAAAACTGCTCAAGCGTTGAGGACAACACTTTTTTGAAGGAGAGGGGCATGTTGGGTCCCTATAATACTAGTGATTACCCCCTTACTATTGTAGTTATACCCCTTATTTATATTGTTGTGCCCCTATTACCCCCATATTGTTATTTATGTGCCCCATAGAATCACTCTATTGTTATGTTTGTGGTTTTATATTATTATTGTTAGGTCGGATGGATTATATTGTGACTCCTTAGACTCCTATATATAGAAAGGAGGTTTTGTCATCTGTATCATCCAAGAATTGTTCATTTATGTAATGTAAAGGAGGTTGCCCCCTCGAAGAGGCTGAATTCTACGGCGTTGATATTTCTTTTCTATCTTTTCTTGAGTTGGTTTCATAACATTCCCTTACAATGGTAAACCAAATCAAATAAAAGTTGAGGGGGAAAGACATCAGAAATACATATTAACAGAACTGGAGGGAGAAAATGAACCAGTAGCATACAACAATAACATCATTGGCAACTACTCAGTAGATTCTTTCCTAGGAAATTTTAATGCTCATACTTCACCTTACTTAGAACATTCTGTTTTATCTCAAGTAGAAAATTTCTCTCAAATAGATAGTTCTAAATGTATTAATTTTATAGATAGTCCTGTAAATAAATCTTTATTTTGGAAATTATTTTTGATGGTTCTAAGTCTAACAAAGGAGCAGGAGCAGGACGCGTGTTAATATGTCCAGAGGGAGATAAAACTATGCTAACTTGCAGACTCGAATTTGATTGCACCAACAATACCGCAGAATATGAGGCTTTAGTCCAAGGGTTATACAAAGCAATCGGATTAGACGTCAAATACATTCAAGTTTTCAGATATTCTGAAATTGTAATCAGGAAGGTACGTAAGACTATATATTGTTTATCAGGTCATTTAAAACATTACCAATCTTTAGTTCAATATCCGATTGAATACTTTATAGAATTTAATATTTCATCAATTCCCAGACTCCAGAATGCTAGCGCAGACCTCTTAGCTAATGTAGCTTCCAAGCTCATTCCTTCAAAAGATTTTAGCCCTGATTGATTTTCAATTGAATTAATTTTTAGACCATTTATTCCTGATAACATTACCAATTGGAGAATTTTCAACGACGATCCTAATATCATGAGTTTCCTCACATTTGAAGGATCCTACACCAATCAAATAATTGACGAAGACCAACATGACCAACAATTGCAACAAGATAGCACTAAAAATGCCATACCTAAGTCAGTAGTCAAGTTAGAAGGCCTTTATAATTTGAAAGATCGGTTTAAAAGATCTACCAATTCAAAACTCCAAAGTTCAACTTTGAACTATGAATTAGTAAATCTAGGAACTGATACCAAACCACAAAATATCAATCTAGGCCTTGGTCTAGCTCCTGAAGAAAAATTAGCGTATATTCTTCTCTTGGGACAATACAAAAGTGTCTTTGCTTGGAATTACGATGAACTCAAAACGTACGACACCTCCATCATCCAACATACTATTCCAATGACAGATGATGAAAAACCTGTCCAACAAAAGTTGAGAAAGATCCATCCCAATTTAGAAAACCAGATCAAACCTGAACTCAATAAGTTATTGAAAGCCAAAATAATTTTTCCCGTTCGACATTCCAAATGGGTTTCCAATATGGTCCTTGTTAGAAAGAAAAATGGAGACATTAGAATCTGCATTGACTTTTGAAATCTTAACAAATCTTGCCAAAAGGATAATTTTCCTTTGCCTCCCATGGAACAATTACTGCAGGCAGTCTCGGGGTCAAAATTAATGTCATTCTTGGATGGATTCTTAGGATACAATCAAGTGTTGGTACATCCCGATGATCAATTAAAAACCACATTCAGAACTAAATGGGGCACATACGCATATCAAAAGATGCCATTTGGTCTGATTAATGCTGGTGCCACATTTCAGAGAGCCATGGACATCGCATTCAAGGGGTTAGTTAATAAATCAGTGGTAATCTATTTGGATGATATAACTGTATATTCCAAAAAACGAAACAATCATCTTAGAGATTTAAAACAAATCTTCGAACTTTGTCAAAGGTATGGAATTTCACTTAACCCGAAAAAATCCTTTTTTGCACTAAGTGAAGGAAAACTTCTCAGATTCATAGTGTCAAAATCTGGAATTCACATTGATGCTGACAGAATCAAGGAGATTTTGGCAATACCCCTACCTCACAACAAGAAATCCATGCAATATTTTCTTGGCCAGATTAACTTTGTAAATGGATTTCTTCCAGATTTTTCAAGAATCGTGTCTCCTTTACAAGAAATGGTTAAAAAGAACTCAAACTTTAAATGGGGCCAAGATAAATATGAGGCATTCAATCTGATCAAACAAGCAATTGTTAATGCTCCATCTTTAGCAACTCCAAATTTTTCTGATCCTTTTATTTTATATACATTTGCCTATGATAGATCATATGTTGTGATACTCACTCAAGCAAATCAAGAAAAGGCAAAAGCCCCAATTGCTTTTTTCAGTTCCAATTTACAAGGGGCTGAGTTAAATTATTCAGATGCGGAGAAACAAGCTTATGCTGTTTTCAAAGAAATTAAATATTTTAGACCTTTTTTACTCAAAACACATACAAAAATCATAGTACTGTTTCCAGTGGTAAGAAATCTTCTAGTACAGAAGGATGTGGGTGAGAAAAGAGCCAATTGGGTTACGACCTTACAGGAATATGACGTAGAAATCAAACCAGCAAGTATTATAAAAGGTCAAGGCTTTTGCAAAATGCTGGCCAGAGCATCGCTTATGTCCGAAATTCCATCTGCAGAGATAAAAATGTACGAGGTAAACCTAAACGATGTTGAGTCATTATACACTGATATCATTTATTATCTAAAGAATGGATACGCTCCTTCAAACCTCGATCATACCAAGAAAAGAGCTCTAAGGTTGAAAGCCAAACAATGTCAGCTCGTGAACGATGTTCTTTTTAGAATAAATTATGATTATGTTCTCCTTAGATGTCTTGAGAAATCTGAAGCTGTAAAAGTCTTGCAGGAACTCCACGATGGGCCAGCAGGTGGACACTATGCTGGAGATGCTACTGCTCATAAAATCTTACGCGTAGGCTATTACTGGCCCACATTATTCAAAGACTCACATAACTACGTGAGGAAATGCCAAGTCTGTCAAACCGTTGCTGGGAGACAAAAGAAACCATCCTTGCCACTACAACTAGTTAACATGGAGCAGCCTTTCGATCAGTGGGGATTGGACATAATAGGTGAGATCATTCCTCACTCTTCTAAATAGCATAGATATATCCTTACAACAACAGATTACTTTACTAAATGGGTAGAAGCAGTTCCACTCAAGATGGCTAATGCTGAACATATCATCGAGTTCATAGATCAGTTCATAATCACCAGGTTTGGGTTGCCTTCTGCTTTAATGTTTGATAATGCATCATATTTTTCTGGTAATGCAATGACTGAATTTGCACTCAAAAGGGGTTTCAAGCTTAAATACTCTGCCAATTACTATCCACGGGGGAATGGATTAGCTGAATCTACAAATATAAACTTAATCAGAATTATTAAGTGAACCATTGACCAAAATCATAAAAATTGGCATATGTCTTTAATATATGCTTTATGGGTAGATCGAATAATGCAGAAAGCCTCCATCAGCACTTCCCCCTTCAATTTAGTTTATGGGGAAGAAGTGGTTCTTCCAACTCATTTGGCAATTCCCTCTTTAGCCTTGGTTCAATATATTGATGAAGCACCAACTTCTTCCTTACAACTAAGGCAACTGGAAATAATTAAGTTAGAAGAACAGCGAGAACAGACCAACATAACTCACACTCATCATCAAGCATTAGTAAAAGCCTCTTTTGATTCAAACATGATATCCAGAAAAGACTTTTAGATGTGAGATCTAGTTTTAAAATGGGACAAGGCTCATGAGGAAAAAGGGAAACATACAAAATTTCAAAGAATGTGGCTTGGCCCTTTCCAAATCATAGAAGTCATAGGTCTGTCCACTTTTATGTTATAGGATTTAACAGGAAAAAGAGATTCTTTACTTGTTAACAGAGAGATCCTCAAAAAATATTTTCCATAGGAGATCATCCTTCTATTTTGTAGATTAGTTTTTGTTTCCATAATAAAACCGGTTGTAAATGGTTACATTTGAGATTTATGAAAAAGACACAAATTCTCTTTTAGATTTTGTTTTTTCACTTGTATAAATAGAATTCTTTTAGAAAATTGATCATTATTATTGAAAGATACAGTTAAAGCCTCTAGGCCTAGAAATGATACTAGTTTCAACTTCGTAAATTTTGACAAAAAATGACCTTTAGTGAGAAATTGTTTTATATCAGTCCAATGAAAGGTATCAATAACAAAAATGAAGATTCTATGTAGAAAAGTTCCCCCCAAAAAACTCTACCATTGTCGTCTAGAGTTGTCTTAAGGAAACAATGACTTCCTCCCAACCTAGGAAACTTCAACGTTAAGTGAATAATCCAATGATACACTTTAACTTAAAGAGTAAGAGGTCTCATCATGAGCCGGCTTATCATGATCATAGATATTATAGCTTGCCGACTTTGCCAATACTGCATACCACAACAGGGCAATGACTCAAGATTGTTGCAATCAAAAGACAAGGGGTCTCATCATGAGCCAACTTGTTCATTAAAGCCATAAATCAAGTGAATGACTGTGTCATAAATTGGCTATCAAACCAAGACATTGTTCTTGAAGGGTAAAAAAGAAAATGAAAGAAATAAGTGTGGATATGGATTTCTCTTTGAAATTTGTAAATTTCTCTAAGTAGGATAGAGGATCATTGCTGGGTAACAGGTAACCCTGTCGAGGCTATAAACGCCTACTGGCAGCAGAGGCTCTACCTACGACAAATGAGCATATTCAAAACTGATTTACAGAGAAGGCTTTGTTTTTATCTTTATAAACCAAGTAATGACTGATGTAGATACAAATACTAGCTTGAGGGAGTAAATAATCAAAGTTGAAAATAGAAGAAACAAAATATCATTGATAGGTAAAAGCATAATGTACTTTGTCCTTCTATAATAAAATTTAATTTTCTCGAAAAATTTTCTGTTTTGGAAGTTTAGAAAATCCAAAAGAAAAGCAGAGATAACTGGTTCTTCCAAGTGAATCGCCAATTGTTGTGGCCAGCAACAACCCCCCTTCATATTTGGTGTTATTACTAATACTAAATAAGTGGGGACCCTTAGTGAAAAATTTAAAAATTAATTAGTGTTTGTATTTCCATTTTAATAAAACTTACCATCATAAAATTAGGAAAATACCCTTGAAAATATAAAAAGTTTAAGTTTCATGATAAGGTAAGACAAAATCTTTCTTTAAGAAAAATCACATCGCAAAAAGGATAACAGGATACCTCCTTGCAAGCCGAATTCTAAGATTGCGAGATCGCGATGCGAGACTACATATTAAAAAAAAACATATATCGCATCGCATGCATCAAAGACCGCTTACGCTGAAAAATCTTAAATCATCGATATGCGATGGCATATATCGCAAAATCGCATTTCGCAGAAAACACTTTAACAGAAAATTGTCATATGCCACGCTCCTGCGATATTGCGATATTGCGATTTTGTGATAAAGCGGCAAAGAGATATTATCGGTAAAGCGATAGAACGATATTGCGACACAGCGATCTGCGATATTGCGAAGAAAATCGCAAAATCGCTTCGTCGCAAATCTTTAGGGCTCATTATTCGAGAAAATTGTTTCCATAAACCAAGACCTGGTTATGCACTTTAATGCTAATTAATGAGTTAGTTGCCAGTTGTTAATAAAATATGGTTTTGTGCTTATTGAAAAGCCAGTTCACGTAAGGTGGTATATTTTATATTTCTTCAGCATTTAAAGCTTTCCCGTCACCTTTCCTTATCATTACTCTCACCTTACTTGTAAACTGCAGGAACGAAGAACAAAGAATTATACAAAGCAGTATACAGGATATTATGGGGAAGAAAGGCAAAGCTCCGAGCTCTGACGACAAAGAAATGACGCCCCTATATACAGACACTGCCTGTAACAGAGATGTTGGTATTACTACTTGGGAAGGCATGTATAATCTACTTGAAGAAGAGAATCCGAAGGTGATGGAGGTTACGGCTACTGTAGGTTCACAAGGGTCTTCTGAGGCATCAGTTGCCGATTTAGCTTGTTCGTTTTTACACCGGATAGCGGTGAGGCCCAAAATTCTCCCATACACAAACATGGTTAAATGGGTACTAGACAGTGCTGACATAAAAAACAGACAATTTAAAACTCAGGGTCAAGAGCTTACGGAATCATTATTTTCACAAAATTTGAGCTTTATATCCGCTAAAAGAAAACACGCAAAAGGCGAAAAATGCACCAAGGAAGCCCGGATCAAGAAATAGAGGCAGTTTCCGATGTGCAATTAGCGCCTGGGCAAAAATTCTTGGAAAGGAAAGCTTCTAATTGCTCAGTCACCTATAAGCCCGGAAATTTGTAAAAAGAACACTAGAGGTTAAATAAAAAGTAAAACTCGAATCGTAAAACAAGTAGTAATTGTCCGAAATATCTTCAATATGGTATGTACATATGAACAACAATTGCAGACATGCTGGAGACAGAAAGCTCAAGAAAAGGCATAATCAATCAAAATATTAACTAATTTGAATTGGGATTCTTACTGGGCGTATTTGGTTAAACCACACAGCCAGTGTATGACTTTCAAATGCATCATCAATTCTGCCGAGAAGATGGCGCCAGCTCTCACTGATTCCGTTTTTGTAGGACAGTTAAAGTCTAAAGTCGGTCAGCCGACTCTTCTCAAGCAAATGTTGAATGCTTGTGATTTCAAGGATAAGGTACAAAAATAGTTAGTTGTTAGTTTTAGATTCAATAGTAGTATTAATCTTTCTTTATTTTTTCCTCAAAAAAGGACGGTCATTTAAACCGTATCCTACATTTTTGTAATAAGTTATTTTTAGATTTAGTTATTAGTATTTAAACCCTTCTCATGCATTTAGAGAAGGGTCCTGAAATTTATCAAAAACTTGTCCTCAGAACATGCACTTTTTCACCCTCTGAGGAGGTTTTGATCAATGAATGGAACATGATTTATTGATATCTGTATTTAGTATCTGCTACTGATGTTGCAATTCTGTACTCTTAGTGGATGTTGGATTAAGAAGAGATAAATCATTATCACTTGAAGCTCATGAGTAGAATTAGTTATAAATGGTACTTCTATCTCTTAACTATTTCTCCCTTTGTGTTAAAAGTGATATTCATGTTCAGCTATTTATATATTGATGCGTGAATGTCTGAGTTATCATTTGGCACTTTTGTACGGTGATAGCTATTTATTTATGCTTAATGTATGAGTATCTTATTATGCGATATGCCTTTCGCAATTGTTTCGTCTAACTTTTTATACGAAGTGGTTTATCTGTATTGAATTCTTTTCTGATAACAGTTGAATGATCTTTATCACTGATTGTTATCTGAAATAATTTTAGATCACATAACAGAAGGATTACACCCCGGGTTAGTGTAGACTTAGATATTTCTGCTTATTAGAATACAATTTGCATGTTATTAGATTAGAGTTAGAATTAGAGCATCTCACTTAGGAACTTTCAGAAAGGAAATATCAATTCTTCACACACACACACACATAAATTGGGAAACTGGTCCCATATCCCCAGTCAGACCCACTATACCAAACGGAAAAGGAGCTGCTAACCAAGGTCCGGACCGGGTGGGTATCCCGCTTTTTGTAGACCCGATTTTCGGGGCTTCAACAGAGCCATGGAGCTGTAATGAAGTCTAGAACAACAAAGAGATCAAAAGATCAAGCTGTTGTTGGTGTCTGATGTGTGCTGAAGACAAAAGAAGGAATTCCAGAGATAGTAAAAGAATTATGAGGGAGTTGGTGCAAGCTAGAGCTCAAGATAGCTCAGAGCGTTGATTGAAGGAATCTAGTCTAGAGAAGCCTAGATCTGTCTACAGAGTATGAACAGACAATGGGATAAGATGGTATTCTAACCCATAGGTTCAGTTGTAAACCAATGGAGTTGAGTGTGGAACTTGTAAAAGAAATATTACCATAATCCCAAAGAGCCTAGTTGAGTTGACAAGAGCTCATGGAGACGTAGCCCAAGAGGTTTGGGTGAACTCCTAATTATATTGTTGTCTTATGTGTCTTTTTATTTGCTGCATTATTTAATGTTACATGTATTTAAATATCAACATAAGAAATAGAACTTAAGGCATTAGACAATTTAAAAACAAACATAAGCATACACCTCTTTCAAGCACTTTTAATTCCGTAATTATCATTCATAAGCATAGATCTGGGGAATGTTTAAGCTTTTGAGTGGGAGAGGTTCTTGTAAGCTTGACAAGAAGCCTTTAGTGCCCCATTTCAGATCAGGTGGTATCAGAGCATCAGGTTGATTAACCCCACCTTCAAAGAAGGTGATATCAAAGCTAGTTATATCATCAAGCAGATGGTATTATGATGTAAGTGGTATCATATCAGAATGCTTGATTGACAGAGAAATCTATATGCTTGTCTGACTTGAAAGGTGTTCAAACAGTAGAAAGAATTTAGATGTTTGATTGTTTGTAAACTGACTATTGTTTGAGTTTGTAGAGGTGAAAGCTATTGTTAGCTAAGTCCAAGAGAGGACAAGAAGGAAGAAGGGCTGAAGGAATTCTTCTTATCCTAAAGGACCTCAAGGAAATCCTTGAAGCACAAGAGGTTTGTTGCAAAAGGTTTCTTGAATAAGCTCTTTGTTAATCTTGTTGAAAGTTCTTTTGTTTATTTTGATAATCACAACTTCTACAAGTGAGTCCTCAAATTCTCCTTTCTTCACAATATTCTTTGCTGAAGACATGAAGCAAGACTTGTTCATCATGATGGATATGGTGATAGAAATGTATGAGGATGGAAGGAAGAGCATCACCCTTAGAGAGCAGTTGAATTCCATGAAGGAAGAGAAGCAGTTGCTTTCTGACAAATTGCAGGAAAAGGAGAGGCAACTTCATATTGAAAATGTGAACCTGGAAAGGATGCATGAGTTGGAGACATAGTTCTTTGTTGCCAAGGAATCCTTAGTCAAGTATCAGCTTGAAGAAGAGATAAATAATTCCTGTTTTTCTTCAAATTCCTCTAAGAATGTTTATATTGGTTCTTTTGAAAAACATACCAGAGGCATAGGTTCCAAGCTAATGTCCAAGATGGGCTATGAAGGAAAAGGCTTGGGCAAACATGCACAAGGTATTGTTGAGCCAATAATGGTTGAGGAAAGGCCTAAGTATTTGGGTCTTGGCTATGGACAGTCTTATGGAGAAAGTTTCAAAGCTGCCATGAAGGCCATTGAAACAGTTCCAAGAAGGAGTTTCATTTTAGGTCTTCTACCTCAAGAGTGTAAATATTGTATTCATGGATAATGCAATAGCTTGAAACATCATTTGTAGGATGCAGGTGTTCATAAGCATGCATTTGAACCCCAGAGTTGTGGAAACTCTAACAAACTTGAAGAGATTGATGGTGTTCCAAAGGGAGCTACTTCTTCATTCAATTCACCTCCTCATGAAGGCAATAAAGGTGAAAAAGAAAGGTATAAATATGGTTCTAAACATATTCCTTTTGATTATGTAAAGCATGATAAATTTCCATATCAGAATGAGAAAATAATTGCTTGTTCCTTTTGCGGTTTGGATAACCATAATGTTTCTAGATGTTGGAAGAGAATGGCCACATGCAGGAAACTTTTGAAGGAAAGGAAGCAAGAAGCCAATGGTCCATTGGACAAAACAAATCATGCTATCAAGAAGGTGCACATGCATTGCACTTACTACCATAAGCAAGGACATATTGTTACAAAATGTTTGACTCTGAATCAAACAATGCTTCCACGAAACTTGAAGAAGGTGGAAAGAGAGAATGGCAGGATTGGAAAGAAAGATTCCATGATTGATGTGTTTCAGGATGATTGACATGTTGATGTTGATGTGCAGACAAAGGAAGGATCTTTGAAATGGATTGGTAGGAAAAGGTTAGAGTTCTTATCCAATTAAGGTTGCATGTCTTTTTGAAAATGCATCAAATCAATATAATGCATTTCTTTGTTAATGAGATGCAAGTTGCAAGTTTTTTACCAAGAAGGTGAATGGAAAAGTTGAGTAGGAGACTCACTTTATTGCTGCAACATTATATTTCATTTCAGCTTCGAATGTACAATGTGCTTAAGCGAAAGTTGAAAGGTGAAATGCATGCATAAGCATGATATGCATGAACACAAGGATGTTGATGCTTTCCTTGTATTTGAACATGTATGTGTGATTAAATTGAAGGGTTGATTACTTTGTTGTAAACATGCATGTAATATTGACTTGGGAAAAGTTGATTTGGTCTCCAAGATGGAGATAATGATGAAGTGTTTCATCTTTAAAAAAGAACTTTAGAATTCTTTTTCCTACATGCTTGACTTGAAGGGTCAATTGTTTTAAAGGTATGTAATGTTGGCTTGTTATCTAGTCAATCATTTGTATGTGGATGTAAGGACATGGAGGTGTTCACAAGATGTGAAATATGTTGCTTTTGTTGAAGCAGGAGTTTAGGCCATCCTGTTTTTGTTAACAGTTGTTGTTGACAATGTGTCAAATAGGTACAAATGAAAATTTTGTGAAGCAGATGTAACTTCACATTGGTTTGAGCCACCTTGGATCAATGATCAAGGCAGAGAAGTTCAGACTACCTTCTGTGAACTTCTCAACAGTTTCTGCATGAAGTCAAGGAGGAAAAGAGTTCTTCCCGGGAGGACCAACACATCCAGAAAGGAAGTGGTCAAAGGCTTTGGTTCAGAGGAACTATGAAAGGCAAGTGTATGGAGGCTGAAAGAAGAGGGTGTTGTTACTCTCATTTACTGTTCATATCAGTATATCAGTCTTTTGGAGACCAAAATTTCTTTTTAGTGGGAAGGTGTGATCCAAAATGGATCCAGAATAGACTTCTAAGTCTAAAATTTTCCTCACAGAGGAAAAATGAAAGTCAATGGATGCTCTTGGAAATAGTCCCATTGAATAGATCTTTTCAATTTGAATCTAATGCAATTTGAATGGGCTAAAATGGACTTCGGATGATGGAGTTATTGCGGAAAGAAGTTTGCTTATTGTCCCTTTAAAAGGAGGCAAATCGTTATAAAAATGGCCTAAAAGGCTCATTAAAGAATCACATTGGAAAATGTTAAAGGGGCTTATCATATATATAAATATATAAATATATATATATATATATATATATATATATATATATATATATATATATATATATATATATATATATCGCATCGCAATCATATAAAGAGTGGAGTGTTAAAGGACCTGGCCTTAAGGAATTGCAATAGCGACAACGCGATTGCACGTGGACTATTAGATCAGACACGTAAATCAACGGACATGATTTGGTCGGCAATCGACGATCGACACAGTTAAAGGGAAGGCCCCCCCCGGGGCTGTTGCGATAACGATATTGCGATATGCCGATAGCGATACGCCGATATCGGTGATCCCCGATACAAAGGGCCAATGCACATGGCGATTTCGACTTGTGATAAAGTGCGGACCTGATAAGGATTATAGACACGGTTTAATACCGTTTGAGATCCAGCTTGGCACCCGATAGTGGATTTTCTCTGTATTTCTCGTATATTGAAGTTTTGACCTCCCACCTATGTGATTTCGATATGCCAATAAAAGGTGGACCCGATAGAGTTTATAAGCGCGATTTCATAACTTTTGAAATATGGATTTACAGGATTTCTATGTATTTCCCGTGTATTGGGTTTTTTTGGCCATACGCCTATGCGATTTCGATTTGCAATAGAATGGTGGACCCAATGGGTTTATAGATGCGATTTCATATATTTTAAGTCCGATTAAATCCTCCATGATGCATTTTCTTGTGTATTTCCGATATTTGGCTATTTCAGCCAGAGGAAGGCAACATGATCAAATGGCCATGCCCATCGGTTCCTTTCCATGTGTAAATGGATTCTTGTAAAGAAACAATCAAGTTCTTCAATGATGGAGGACTGTAACCGATGTGTTACAAAAACACAGAGAGCACAATTGATAGAAAAGCTGAAGGTTGCCGAGATTTGCTTAGAGGTCAAGCAAAACCAGAAGCTCGTGAGAGCAGAGCCAACAACCAGAGCCAGAGCCAGAGCCAACAGCCAGAGCTGAGAGCCAGAGCCAAGAGCTAAAGCCGAGAGCAGAAGAAGAGGCTGCCAGAGGTTGGAGGCAGTTACAAAGAATAGAGCCAATGTTCATTCTCAAGGTTCCAATAGTCGAGGTGACTATAGGGGACTGCTGAATCCATTGAGATGGAGTTCAGAAAATCCTGAAGACTTCTAAGAGCCATGGAGCTATAATGAAGTCCAGGATAACAAAGAGATCAAATGATCAAGCTGTTGTTGGTGTCTGATGTGTGCTGAAGATAGAAGAAGGAATTCCAGAGACAGTAAAAGAATTCCGAGGGAGTTGGTGCAAGCAAGAGCTCAAGATCGCTCATAGTGCTAATTGAAGGAATATAGTCTGGAGAAGCCTAGATCTGTCTGCAGAGTATGGACAACCAGTGGGATAAGATGGTATTCTAACCCATAGGTTCAGTTGTAAACCAATGGAGTTGAGTGTGGAACTTGTAAAAGAAAGATTACCATAATCCCAGAGAGCCTAGTTAAGTTGACTAGAGCTCACAGAGACGTAGCCCAAGAGGTTTTGGTGAACTCCTAATTATATTGTTGTCTTATGTGTCTATTTATTTTCTGCATTATTTACTATTACATGTATTTAAATATCAGCGTAAGCAACAAAACTTAAGGCATTAGACAGTTTAAAAACAAACATAAGCATACACCTCTTTCAAGCACTTTTAATTCTGCAATTATCATTCATAAGCATAAATCTGGGGAATATTTAAGCTTTGGAGTGGGAGAGGTTCTTGTAAGCTTGACAAGAAGCCTTTAGTGCCCCATTTCAGATCACTGTCCAATTCTGTCCATTAGTAGGCATTGTGCAATTCTTTACCGCAGTGGGAAATGTGCAGTATTATCCCTCAGTCCAAACCAATCACTGAGCCTTCTCCCCCCTGTCCTTACACAAGTTTTGGCTCAGTCAGTGGATTATCATGCAACATCTTAGACTAGGGGTTTATCATATTGATGTTGTCTTGTCATGGGTAGATTATAGATACAAGAATTATAGCAGGCTATGGCAAGATGATGAAGAAGGATGACACGCTAGATGGCACTAAGGAGCTGAGAAGAAAAGATAACTATGATATAATAAGACCAAGGAACCCAGGGTATGATAGAAGATCGGGACCTCATGACGACTCCATCTGATTCACAACCCTTTGGAGGGTAGGTATGAAAAATAAAGCACATCTTTCATGAAGTTGAAATAAACCTCTTAGCATGGGATGAATGACAGCTTATCATTGTCATATCATTATGTCTTCAATGACATGTATGGTTGCAAACAATGAAAGTCATTCCATATGTTTTCTCTAAGTGTTTTGTTCCCTTTCGCTTGTTGGATCAATTTTCGTCTCTTGGCATGTTTGATTGTTATGACATGTTTCAAGCCTTATCTGGTGGTTTTGAAGGTTGACCTTTGTGTATACAATTTGTCCTAGCCATGTAAACATATGTTGCTCTCATACACAAAGTCTTGAGCATTGTCGCACAAGTGTTGCACTTGCCACTTCTTGACCTGAGATAGTCACACAAAGGGTAATGCTTTATTTTTGGTCCCAGTGTTCTATGTTATGCTGTTGTCGAAGTATGCTAAGTGTGTGATCATAGTTCAAGTTCAGCATGAGTCTATCTTCCTCTTGTACTTAGCCATTTTCAGAAAATCTTCTTGATGGGGAAACTCAGCTTCACCAGGCCTTGCCTGAGCTATTCATTGTGCAGTCTCATCTCTCATTGATGTGACCTTGTTGCATGGAAACGAATAGTGCATAGTCACTGTCCTCCAGAGTTGTTTCTCTGCGCAATTCCTGAGTCTAGTAGCCTTCCTTGACCCCCAGAATTGTGCAGCAATTCCTACCAGTCTGACCTGGACTGTGAACTTCGCACTGTCAGTCGTCAAGATTTTCTCCTTACCTGCTGGAACCCCACAATTTTTAGAGAACCCAACTTCCCTTGGCCTACAGAACTTCACATAGGTGTCTCCCAATGTCCTCCCTCAACCAAAGCTCACTGCCCTCAAGAACTGCACAAATTTTTCCTCCAGGCCTCTCTATTGCTGAGGCCTCCTTACCTTTTAAAATTTATTAGAACTGAACCCTCATGGCCTCATCTCACATCAACCGCTTCTTTCTTGAACTGTGCAATTATGACTCCTAGTGGCCACTGAGCAATTTTTCTCCCCAGTGGGGACTATGCTCAAAATTTCCTTAATCAAGCTTGAGTTGCGCTTTGCACAGTCTCAGTGATCAAGCCCTCTCCCTGTCACCTGGAATTGCACAATGCTTAGTCACTCGGCCCTCTCTGCTAGCTTGTCACTTATCCTAATATTAGGTCATGGATAGTAATGCATCATCTTAGACTAGGGATTTTTTGGATTGATTTCGTCTTGTCATGAGTGAATTGCAGGAACAAGTACACTATCAAGTCATGGCAAGATGATGAAGAAGGAGAAGGAGGAGGGAAGCATTCCTAGAGACTCACTTGTAGTTGAACGAAAGAGTGAACTTGTCAAGAGCAAGCAAAGGGACACAATTTTGCAACCACCTCCCAAGGCCGAAAAATCATTGAAGACCTCGCATCATCAAGCTATGCGGAGGAGAAGAGAAAGCATACCCAAGAACACATCTATCACTTAACAGTTAATAGTGACTTGTTATTGCCATACCATCAAGTCAGTCCATGTCAGTAGTGTCGTGTCAAGTCATGTCACGAGTTGTCATATATCACATCACTATCGTGGGCCTTGTATATTGTAAATCAAATGTATTTTAAAGTGAAATTCCAATGGACAAACAACAATATGAAGAGTCATGTAAGTTGAAAAGTCATAGGAAGTTGAACAATCATGAGGGTAGTCAAAGAGTCACAAGGGTAAGCATCACCTTTGGTTATATATACCCCCTCATTGTATGGTAAAAGGAATTTTCACATTTGTTCCTCCCTCAAAGCATTAGAGAGATCATTCAGTTCTTTGAGGAGCAAGGAGTGGATCCAATGTCCCACTATTGGGGCTAGTGATGTACAATGTAAATATGTGTCTTGGAACTTTTGCTTCATTATAGAATCCTTTTCAGGCCAGCATCTTTTCATGCATGACTTATGATTGTTTGTAAGAGTATTATGTGAAAATTTGTATTTCATGTTTTCTTTCACATGTACTAAGATAATTGAACTATTTTGGTTGTTTTAGTGCTTATCTTGTTGGTAATGTGTTTTAATGGTTGTCACTATTGTCTCATCACTGTGGACTATTCTGCGGGATACCAGACAACCCTTTCCTTAACTAGCAGTTATAATGATCATCACATCCGCTGTGGACTATTATGTTGGATGTTAAACATGTCCTTCTAGTTCATGTGTGTCTCTTCCTGGGTCATACTATTACCTCTCACTTAGAGGCTCACTTTTCTCCCCCCTTTTGTAGTAAGAGAACCCAAAAATAGTTGCGCTGCACACTCACCTTGTTTTTAGAATATATCATTGCATCACTTTGTTGTGTTGATAGCTAGATCCAAGGAAAATATTTAAGGAGTTGGAAACTGGGTCTTTATACTAGATGGGACTCCTACACCAAAAAATGTGAGGTCTAATTGGGACTTCATATCGGGGAGATCCCCTTGGTTGACAGATTTCCAGCACCGTCAACACTCCCTGATATCAATATTTGGAATATGGTTAATCTTCATCCCAAAGTTCGAGTCTCTAAAATCATGATTCACATTCTTTCTTTTTTCATCATCAGTTTCATAGACTACCTTGTCACCATTAGGAAGCCTTTCTTGTAGAAACTTTGTCAAACCTTCCTTCAAACATTCTACGCCTACTTTTAAGCCTTCCACGTATGATTTTAAACCATCCATGTCCCATTTTACACCATCCATGTATCATTGTTTTCTCTTTGTGAGAGAAAAATAGGCCGCACTTAGTCCTGTAATTTCAATATATCATGTTGCATTTCTTCCTCTTCATGTGTTATACTAGAGCTTTCTGAGGCCCTAATGGGTGTAGTAGTTTTTTGTTTGGGAGGAATTTTGAAACCAATTAATGATATCTATGCTTCACTATTCCCTTTGAATCACTTAAAACTGATTTTTCAAACAAAAGTTATGTAAAGTTAAAAATACACACCTTTTAGAGCTTGATTTTGATCTTGTTGAATCATAAGGATGAATTTGAAACTATTATATCTCTGTGATTTTGGCTCCTAAAGTCTGAAATTGCATCCAATGGTATACCTCTATATCTTCTTTCTAACACCACCAGTTATACAAATATTTGATTCTTCAAGATGAAGCTATGCCAAATGTCCCTCAATAATCTTATTAAGGACTGGTTTAGTAGAGTGAACTTGTATGGTATGCCACGAGTCACTGTTTTAACCTTCAACCCTGAAATCAATAAAAAAAACTACATTATGTGAAATTTCAGTCATTTTTATAAAATTCAAATTTGATGCATGAATAGAAAGTTATGACGATTTTTCTTAAGACACCAATTTGAGATTGAATTCTCGAGCATGCAAAAACCCTAACTTTATTGAACCATATCTCTGAAAATATAGTGAACCAAGGTCTAAAATTGTAACCATATTTTAATAAATATCTCAGCTCAATGTGGTAGCAATTTCAACATTTGAAGCTTCACAAAAGAAAGGTTATAGTGAAATTTCCACAATGACTCATTTGAAGTAGCAAAACCCTATGATCCAGAGCTCTAATACCATATGTTATGTAACCAGTTCACAAAAACAAAAGAAAATATAGATCAACAACTTGAAAAAAAGCATAATCGAGGGGAAACTTCCTTTTACATCACATAAATGAACAATTCTTGGATGCTTCAAATGAGAATACCTCCTTGGTATATACAGGATTCTAAAGGGTTAAAATATAATTAGGGCCTAGATAACAATAATAATGTAAGAGCACAACAATAATAATAGTGGGCTTATATGGGAAAAAAAATAACAATATGGGGGCTACACTATTATTATGGGGACCTAACATAATCTAAGAAATACTATGAAACACTCCCAAAACATTTATCTCATTCCCCATATTGTAACCCAATGCAATACAATTTGATTATGGATTTTTTAATATAAAATCTCAACAATTATAATTATGAAAATAAAGCGACTAAATGTTGTGTGCCTTTGAGAGAAAGGATCTCCAAAAATCCATTGTATTGCAAGGTTATTTTTCCTTCATAGAACAAACAAACAAATGATTAGAAATAAAAACCCACAAATAAATGAACAACACAATTATACTTAAGAAAGATCATAAGTTACAATGTCAGAGCAAAGAAAACAAGAAAATGGAGTTTGGGAAGCAAAAAATATCTTTATTTCTTGATGGAAATAGTTACAATATCTCCCAAATACATTAAAGGGATTTGATAGGGAAATGGAGCCAATGAATCTCCTAAAGGAAGGTCCCTTTTCTCCCTCTCTTTGCAAGAATGATCTCTTTACAAAAAGTCCCATAAAAACTCTATAATGGTGAGATCCAAGAAACAAATCAAAGCCAATTGTAAAATAATTTGGTAGAATAACCTTTCTATGAACATCGTATGAAAATTCCTTGAATGCAACAATTGGATATTTATCTTCTAACTATTAGTAGTTTATTTTTCTTCTGAATTATTACTCAGCAAATAACGATAAATTCACTGACGCATTCTTCATATTAAAAAAATTACGGAAGTATAAAAACTGGAACTAAGAAATAAATGCACACACACAAAAATATAACACCATTTTTTTGGATAAATGTCCCTAGAAAAACCTTGAAGGAGAAAACTAATGCAGCAGATGCAAGTTTTATTAATTCTTCAGCAATTCAAGAGTATAATAATATTCCTACCAAAATAGCAAGGCTCCAACAATATTCAATTGGAAAAATTAATTAGAAAAACCCTTGTCTCCCTTTGCAACTGAATTGGCACTCTCTGGAAAACTCACATTTCCCCCTGATACTCGCTTTGTAGTCCATAAATATGCACTATCTACGTAGATAAAGATGTCTAGCCTCCCTCTACCTATGAAACCTACTTTCTCTACATATGGGACACTAATATGGATACTAGAAACTAAAATGAGCTCTTATGACAACTTTCACTAGGGTTTCGGGCTAATTCGCACCACTATATTTGATCTACTCTTCAGATAATTCAACTTCCCTCTTTCGTGTCTCTCAGACACTGGAAATACTGAGGAAATCTTCCTCCAGAATCTCTACTCTCAAATCTTTGTTATTCCCTTACTCCAATGATTTCCTTAGCTTCAACTGCGCCCTTGCTGAATGTTAAGAAATGGCAACAAGAAATTCTAGTTTAATTTGTCCTTGAATTAAACTGTGAATTAAAATTTAATTTTATTCTCATAACAACTTGTAAATAGTTAGATAATTTTAATTGACTTAATTAGCTTAGGAATTTCGAATTGGAAGTCTTTTTGTAGTCATGTATATGTTCTCCCTAAATTTTAGGGGTCTAGGATGAGTTTATTTGAGTTTTAATTAGATTAACTCAGTTTACTGAGTTATAGTTAGTTAAAATAGTTCTAACTATTTGTTGAACTAGTAGAGGATTAACAGTGAGTTAGTGCATTGGTGCATCCACAGGTGATTCTCTAGATATCTAAATATTCTCTCATCGGAAACTCATGCATGTTAGTTCAGAGAAAGACCCAGTTGAGACTAGAGTGCAGGGACAGTGTACTATCAGTTGTGTGATTTACTGAGTTGTAAATATCATGCATACAATCAGAGAAGGACCTATGTTTGGATTGCATAGTTTTGGAAGCATGAATTCCCTTTAAATATGGGCTATTCATCATAGGAATTTTGCAAGGAAATAGGGGCTTGGCAGGCAGTAGAAATTGGCTACGTGTTGGCTAATAGCAGGCTTATGAGGTAGAGAATTGAGCATACTTGTGCGGAATTATTCTTCTGAGAACAAGCTTTGTATATTCACTCATATTTATGATTAATGCAATACATATAGGTGGGGTTTTGAGTAGTGGATTTTCCAGGAAAAACTTATTGTGTTATGCTGCATTGATTTGTCTTCTTCTTGTTCATATTGTTTTCATCGATTTATTGGCTTCCACTGGTTGAAAGTAGAAGTAGGTTCTTGTCTTGTGCTTTAGTAAATTGGTTGAGATTGTGAATCCGTAGGAAATTTTACATGGTATCAGAGCTGAATTCAATATACTAGAGGAGATTTCAAAGTTTTGAGTTTGGGTTACAAGTGAAATTCAAATTTGCAATACATACTTCAGGATCGGCAGATGGTGTTCTATGGTTTGCGGCTCGAGTATGACTTGGAAGGAAGCTCAAATTTTATAGCATGGAGGGATAGAATGGCGGTTGTGTTGGAGGATAATGGATTGAATGAATTCTTTGATCAAGACATTCCTAGGCCAGCATCATCGGATGCACAAAATCTGGCTGAATGGAAGAAGTGTGTGGCTAAGGCGAGGTGGAAAATCCTTGAGGGAGTTCGAAAACACATTGCCTGGAGTCTCCATGGCAAGGAATATCCTTATGCTATGTGGAAAGCATTGACAAACTTGTATCATAACAACAATGACCAAAGGAAACTGGCACTGAAGGACAAACTTTGAAAATTCAAAATGGAGAAAGGTGAGACTATTCTAAAATACTTGACCAAGTTCATTCAATGTCATGATTAACTTGGAAGTGTTGGAATCATGGTTGTCAAGGATCATATGGTGATTCTTGCTCTTCTGGGTGTTTCAGGGAAACTATTGTCGATTCGAACTACTAGTCCCACTAAGACGGGTAGCTACATTTGATGATGGTGAAAGAATTGGCACGATACGGCAACGATAGACTCGGTTTTCATGCTATGGTGGTCATAGACTTACTTGGTAGGTAGCGAGCCCCCATTAATCGGGTAGGTCGTGCGTGGGCCAACACCCCATTCATCCATTTCTCAGGTAGGTATAGCAAGTAAGATAGCTTAGAGGTGATTCAGTAAGGCACATGACCCTATTGGGGCACAAAAACACTTATTGTCCAGCTCAACTATGATGCATTCACTTCAAACATATTTAGAAACTGTTCATTTCGGACTAGATTCTGGGCGATAAGGCAATTGTTCAGAAAAGAAACCACTTAGAGACTTAGACGGGATAGAGAGCAGAGGGATAGTCAGGTAGGGTGGGGGAGGCTTAGAAACAAACAATGAAATATTTTCAAGAGTTCCTTTAAGTGTGATAGATGTAAGAGAAGAAAAGAGGACCAACCTGGATCTTCCGCTTTGATCCTAGCTTGATTTCTCCTTTCCTTGATAGAATTTGCCACTCCTCTCCTACTTGTCTCACTTCAAAGAGTACCTGTAGAGTCAAAGTAACAGCAAACTATCAAAGCATCTCTATCTAAAAAATCATAAACAATTCGGAATCAAAAATACATTGACCATACAATTGCATTCGTAAACAATAAGTTTCACAAATACAAGATCATATGGAGGAAAACTCAAAGAACTTTATTAATAGTAACGTAAGAGAAGATTACAACCCAGCTGTCTGATCTAGCATCTGTTGGCATTATGTTTCTGGTATGACTGTATGTTACAGATGTTGTACTTGATGGCAACTCCAGCGGTAAGGCTCTCAGTTTGATGAAAATTAAGAAGGACGCAGGCAATCGGTTCAGAAAGTGCGCCCCCGCAGGTATACCATGCAGAAACCGTGTCCAGGGACGCCGGCCGGCCGTTCAGGGGGTGCGTCCACCCAGTGCACACATTTCAAGACAAAAAAAAAAACACGTGGGGGTTTCTTGTGTGGTATCTAGTCGACGGTTTTGTGTCTCTATGGTGTCGGCTCGTGGTATTGTTCCATGTTTTGGGGAGAAGCTTGCCTATATAAAGCAAAGGAGTTCATTTGGATTGTGCAAGTGTCTTGGGTTGAATATCTTATTTGGTGAGATCTAGTCCAGATCTAAAAAGGCGAATCTTTTAATGGACTGTGACCTCTATGGCGCATGAACAGATCGATAGATCTGACTGTTTGGGTTTGTTCTGAAGTCTTCATATCATTTATATCTGAAGGGTCGCAGGTTCAGTGAAGGGAAAGTGCGCCGAGACGCAGGTACTGTAAAGGGCAAGTGCGCCGAGACGCAGTACAGTAGAGAGAGACCTGCGTGGGGACGCAGGGCGATCAAGGTTCAGGTGCGTCTCTAAAGCAGAAGGACGCGGCGCGATAGTGTTTTCAGGTGCGTCTCTGTAGCGAAAGACGCGGCGCGATAGTATCCTCGGGTGCGTCCCTGAAGCAACAGAACGCAGAGCAGTCAAAGGAACAGTGCGTGGGCACGCAGCGAAGCAGAAGAATATCTGCGGGTGGACGCAGAGTAGCAGAAGGTTAACAGCGTCTGGTCGCAGGCCACAGAAAGGAAAACTGCGTCTCTGTTTTAAGATGTTCTGTTGATTGAATTTCTCTATTGATAAGGTGTTCTGGGTTAGTTCTGTTGTTGCTGATCTGATATCTGTAGTGATCTATATCTGTTATGTACTTGTTGATCATCTGATGCTTTATGAAAAGAAGTAGGGGGTTGTAGCTCCCTTCCAGGAGTAGACTGGAAAACAAGAGAGAGAGAGAGTTGCAGCTCTCTGCAGGTTGCAGCCTGCGTACTGGTAAAGGACTGCACCAGTACAAAATCATTGTAAAAGAAGTTTCTAAATTGAAAGAAGATAGAGACATATTGCAGCAGGTGGTTTTCACCCACATTGGGTTTCCACCTTACATCTTGTGTTCTTTGGTGTGACTATCTGTTCTTTTTCATGCTCATTATTTTATGGTACTGACATGCTATAATAATTCAAAGATCAAATAAGGAAGATGTATTAAATTGCTAGATAATACTGATTCACCCCCCCTCTCAGTATTATTTCCAACAATTGGTATCGGAGCAGGTCCTTCAGAGAAGCTTGATCGCTTGAAGGTAGATCGTTCATCATGAGCAACTACGAGAGAGAAGCATCAATCAGGCCACCGATTTTTGATGGGACAAACTTCAATTATTGGAAGGTAAGAGTTACTGCATATCTTCAATCTCTTGGTACAGAAGTTTGGGACATTGTAGAAACAGGCTATGCTTTTCCTTCAGCTACTCCTACAGATCCAGCTGAGAAAAACAAGTATGAAACAAATGCAAAAGCAGTCAGTACTCTATTAGGAAGTATATCCCAAACAGAATTCATGAAGGTCATGCACTTCAAATCAGCAAAAGAGATATGGGACAAAATGATCACTAGCTATGAAGGAGATGAACAGGTAAAACAAGCTAAACTTCAAACTCTCAGGATTCAATATGAGACTCTCAAGATGTATAATGATGAAAGTGTGGCTAATTATTTTCTTCGGGTAGATGAGATTGTTAATTGTATGAAAAATTTGGGTGAAGAAATAAAAGAGACTATAGTAGTTCAAAAGATTCTAAGATCATTATCCCCCAAGTTTGAATCTAAAGTATCTGCAATAGAAGAAAAGGAAAATCTCCGTGTTCTCACTATGTCTCAGCTACATGGAATTCTAACTGCTTATGAAATGAGAAAGGGAGGTCCATCAGACAGAAGGGAAGCTGCTTTTAAGGCATCAGGCAAAGAAGATTACTATGAAGCAAGCCATGTTCCAGAAGAAGAGGAAGAAGAATCAAATTTTGTCAGAAGTCTTCAAAGGGGTTCTGGAAGGTTCAGAGGTAAGCTACCTTTCAAATGCTTTGCTTGTGGAAGAGTAGGTCATTATGCTGCAAAATGTCCTTATAAGGATAAAGGAAAAGAACCTGCTAGATGGAACAAGAAACAAAGTGCAAATAAGAAAAGCTACTACACCCATGAAGATAGTGATGGCTTATCAAACAGTGATGAAGATGAACAAGGTAATAAATATAAGCTGTTAATGGCATTTGAAGATGATGATTATGAGGATGCTGTAGATGTGGATAATCTCTATGATGAAATTACTAGACTCAAGAGATGCATAGAAGAAAAGAATGTGATCATTGATACTTTGCAATTTCAAATTGATGAAAAGGAAAAACATCTTGAAAAACTAGAAGGTGAAATTGTTGGTCTCAGAAAAGAAATAGAGAAAACAAAAGCTATTAATCTTAAGTTTGTCAAAGGATCTGAAACTTTGGATGAGATTATCAATGTGCAGCGGTCTCCTCTAAACAAGACAGGTTTGGGCTATAATGGAGAAACCTCTCAAGCATCCACCTCAAAAAGTTATCTTGATGCAGCAAGAAGAAATGAGCAGAAGAACAATGAAGATAATCAGGTAAAGCAGGGACGAATTACAAACAGAAACTATCAAGGACAATCCATCTTAAGGGTGAACAAAAGCTACAACCAGCCACAGGTAAAATCTTCTCAGTTTGGTTCAAGAATAGATGAAAATAGAAATTACAATCAGTTGGCTGGTAGATTCAATAACCGCAGAAGCTTCTTCAATGGACAATGCTTTTCTTGCCATAACTTTGGTCACAAAGCAGCTCAATGTGTTGCATATAAAACAATCATGACTAGGGAAGCTCAAAAACAAAGAAGTATGACAGGGATTACAAAAAGGACCTATAACAACTTTTCGGTTCTTGAAAATGAAGTTGAATGTTCTATTTGCAATAATTTTGGTCATGAAGACTCTGAATGTAGGAGCAGGTTTCAGGAGAAAAAGGAACAAGCCACAAGCACCAAAACATGGAGAATAAAGGAACCTCAAACAGAAAGATGTGGGATAGCATTTTATGCAGAAGGACAGGAAAATCTATGGTACATTGACAGTGGATGTTCGAAACATATGACAGGTGATAAAGAAAAACTTGAATCTTATTCTACTTTAGAAAAGGGAAAGAAAGTTTCTTTTGGAAATGATACTCCTGCAACTATAAAAGGAAAAGGTATTGCTCCTTTAAAAGAAAAGGTCAAGGCTGGAAATGTTCTGTATGTTGATGGATTGAAGCATAATCTACTAAGTGTCAGCCAGATGTGTGATCAAAAAACCGAGGTTATTTTCAGATCGAATGGATGTCTTGTTCGTGATCTTGATACAGGTAAAACAGTACTCAAAGGCAAAAGAACTCCAAATAATCTGTACATATTTGAAGAAGGACAACAACAATGCTATCTTAGCAAGGATGAAGAGCACTCGTTATGGCATCGAAGGTTGGGACATCTAAGCTTCTCACAAATAAGGAAAGCATGCAAATATCAGGCAGTTCGCGATCTTCCAGATATCAAAATTCCTGACAACACCATATGTAGATCATGTCAGTTTGGAAAACAAACCAGGACTAACTTTCCAGAGAAAGAGGGATCAGCTAGCATGCCTCTTGAGCTAGTACATACAGATACATGTGGCCCATTCAGGAAAAGAACACCTAGAGGAGAGGAATACTTGATATTATTTATTGACGATTTCTCCAGGTTTGTCTGGTTAGGACTTATGAAGCACAAAGATGAAGCATTCGAAAAATTCAAGACCTTCAAAGCCTTGGTTGAAAATGAATCAGGTCACAAAATTAAGTGCCTCAGATCCGACAGAGGTGGGGAATTTACTTCAAATGAATTTTTCGATTTCTGTGATGAACATGGGATAAGGAGAGAATTCTCTACAGCTAGAACTCCTCAGCAAAATGGAGTTGTTGAAAGAATGAACAGAACAATCCAACAAATGGCTCGTGCTATGCTTGATGAATCAGGAACTCCCGCAACTTTCTGGGGTGAAGCTGCACATGCTGCGGTTATTATTCTCAACAAGACAAATGTCCGGGTAAACAGCACTCAAACTCCTCGTGAGCTCTGGAGTGGTAAAACTCCTTCGGTCAAGCACTTCAAAATCTTTGGGAGCAAATGCTATATCAAGAATACTGATGAGCAGCTTGGCAAACTTGAACCTAGAGCAGATGAAGGTATTCTTCTTGGCTATTCTCCACACAGCAAAGCATACAAATGCTACAATAAAAGACTTGGCAGAATTGTTGACAGCATTGATGTAGTGGTTGATGAGAAGGGATATATTCCTAGGCAAGTACATCATGAAGATATAGAAGAAGATGAAGGCTACCCTCAAAGACAGAATAATGAAGAAGAAGAACCCCAAGGAGAACTTCAAGAAGAACCAGAGGAGCAGAGAAGAATAGAAGAGAAAACTCCATCCAGATATGTTCAGAAGAATCATCCAGAATCTCAGATTGTGGGGCAGAAAGAAGCAGGTGTACAAACAAGAAGAACAACTGCAGAAGCCTCAAGCTATTTGGCATTACTCTCCTCTACTGAACCACAAAATGTGAAAGAAGCATGCAAAGATGAATGTTGGGTGAAAGCAATGGATGAAGAACTTGAGAAAATCGAAAAGAACAACACTTGGGAGCTGGTTCCTAGACCAAAGGATAAGAATGTTATCGGAACAAAATGGGTCTTCAAAAATAAATTGAATGAAAATGGAGAAGTAATTAGAAACAAAGCCAGACTTGTTTGTAAAGGGTATGCGCAGCAAGAAGGAATAGACTTTGAAGAAACTTTTGCTCCTGTTGCAAGACTTGAGGCCATCCGAATGTTCCTTGCTCTCTCAAGTTTTCAAAACTTCAAAGTATTTCAAATGGACGTGAAATCAGCCTTTCTGAATGGAGACTTGGAAGAAGAAGTGTACATTGAACAGCCAGATGGGTTCATTCTTGGAAATGATCCAAATCTTGTATGCCGATTGAAAAAGGCTCTCTATGGTCTCAAACAAGCTCCAAGGGCTTGGTACTACCAGTTGGACAAATATCTTCATCAACAAGGTTTCTCAAAAGGTTCAGCAGATAGCAATCTGTATATAAAAGTTGAAAATGACAAATTGCTAATACTTGTTGTGTATGTAGATGACATTATTTTTGGCAGCAATGAAGAAGCTATGAGTCAAAGCTTTGCCTCGGTCATGCAGAAAGAATTTGAAATGTCCTTGCTAGGAGAACTGACATATTTCCTTGGTTTGCAAATCCAACAAAAGGAAGGAGGAATCTTTTTATCTCAAACCAAGTATCTCAAGCAGATTTTGAAGAAATATGGCATGGAAGATGCAAAACCTGTATGTACACCCATGGTCACAGGATGTAGTCTCAGTGCAAATGATGAATCTGCAGCAGTACATCAACCAACCTACAAATCTATGATTGGAAGTTTACTATATTTGACAGGTACCCGACCAGACATCATGCATGCAGTTGGAATAGTTGGAAGATTTCAGGCAAATCCGAAGGAGACTCATCTTCAGGCAGTAAAGAGAATTTTCAAATATCTTCAAGGGACTCAAAATTATGGCTTATGGTATCCTAGAGATACAGATCTTACTCTTCATGCTTATACAGATGCAGATTGGGCCGGAAGCGTGGATGACAGGAAAAGCACAAGTGGTGGTGCGTTCTTTATGGGTTCCAGACTTGTATCTTGGTTCAGCAAGAAACAGAGTTCGATTGCCTTGTCTACAGCTGAAGCGGAATATGTTGCTGCTGCATCGTGTTGCACTCAACTCCTTTGGATGATGCAGACTTTGCAGGATTTTCAAATCACTTGTACACCACCTATCCCCATCTTATGTGATAACACAAGTGCAATCAGCATCTCAAAGAATCTGGTCATGCATTCAAAAACCAAGCACATACCAATCAAGTACCATTTTCTCCGGGAACAAGTGCTTGAACAGAAAGTCAAGTTGGAGTATGTTCCTTCCAAGGAACAAGTTGCTGATATTTTTACCAAACCATTGCCCAGGGACACGTTTGAATACCTCAGGCAAAAGCTGGGGGTTGTTGATGCATCATCTTGTTGAACCTCTTCTTATTGGTGGTACAGGCTCAGGGGGAGCACATAATGCATTGTTGGCATTATGGAGAAGGAGATCTTGGAAATAGCTGCAATATGTCTCTATCTCTTTCATGGTGGTGCGTTGCTGCAGATCTGGTTCATATTCAGGGGGAGCATGTGCTTAGGGGGAGCATACCCTTTGCTCTTGATGTCAAAGGGGGAGAATGAAGCTGAAGTTTGTGAGGTTGCCATCAAGTCCAAAGGGGGAGATTGTTGGCATTATGTTTCTGGTATGACTGTATGTTACAGATGTTGTACTTGATGGCAACTCCAGCGGTAAGGCTCTCAGTTTGATGAAAATTAAGAAGGACGCAGGCAATCGGTTCAGAAAGTGCACCCCCGCAGGTATACCATGCAGAAACCGCGTCCAGGGACGCCGACCGGCCGTTCAGGGGGTGCGTCCACCCAGTGCACACATTTCAAGACAAAAAAAAAAAAACACGTGGGGGTTTCTTGTGTGGTATCTAGCCGACGGTTTTGTGTCTCTATGGTGTCGGCTCGTGGTATTGTTCCATGTTTTGGGGAGAAGCTTGCCTATATAAAGCAAAGGAGTTCATTTGGATTGTGCAAGTGTCTTGGGTTGAATATCTTATTTGGTGAGATCTAGTCCAGATCTAAAAAGGCGAATCTTTTAATGGACTGTGACCTCTATGGCGCATGAACAGATCGATAGATCTGACTGTTTGGGTTTGTTCTGAAGTCTTCATATCATTTATATCTGAAGGGTCGCAGGTTCAGTGAAGGGAAAGTGCGCCGGGACGCAGGTACTGTAAAGGGCAAGTGCGCCGAGACGCAGTACAGTAGAGAGAGACCTGCGTGGGGACGCAGGGCGATCAAGGTTCAGGTGCGTCTCTGAAGCAGAAGGACGCGGCGCGATAGTGTTTTCAGGTGCGTCTCTGTAGCGAAAGACGCGGCGCGATAGTATCCTCGAGTGCGTCCCTGAAGCAACAGAACGCAGAGCAGTCAAAGGAACAGTGCGTGGGCACGCAGCGAAGCAGAAGGATATCTGCGGGTGGACGCAGAGTAGCAGAAGGTTAACAGCGTCTGGTCGCAGGCCACAAAAAGGAAAACTGCGTCTCTGTTTTAAGATGTTCTGTTGATTGAATTTCTCTATTGATAAGGTGTTCTGGGTTAGTTCTGTTGTTGCTGATCTGATATCTGTAGTGATCTATATCTGTTATGTACTTGTTGATCATCTGATGCTTTATGAAAAGAAGTAGGGGGTTGTAGCTCCCTTCCAGGAGTAGACTGGAAAACAAGAGAGAGAGAGAGTTGCAGCTCTCTGCAGGTTGCAGCTCTCTGCAGGTTGCAGCCTGCGTACTGGTAAAGGACTGCACCAGTACAAAATCATTGTAAAAGAAGTTTCTAAATTGAAAGAAGATAGAGACATATTGCAGCAGGTGGTTTTCACCCACATTGGGTTTCCACCTTACATCTTGTGTTCTTTGGTGTGACTATCTGTTCTTTTTCATGCTCATTATTTTATGGTACTGACATGCTATAATAATTCAAAGATCAAATAAGGAAGATTTATTAAATTGCTAGATAATACTGATTCACCCCCCCTCTCAGTATTATTTCCAACAGCATCATCCTCCCTGTTGTAGAAGCCCTCTTCACCTCATGAACAAGCAAATCACCCAACAATGCAATGTCTCTTCTCAGCAAACCAACATCACTTCCTTACAAAATACAAAATTCTAGCCTCCAGATCTCTCAGATGAGGGATCCATTTATAGATGTCTTGCAAGGGTGTGAGTCAACTCTGGGTTTTTGATTAGTGTCATTTCACTGATAGTTCTTGGTTCCACTTGGAAATTTCATGATCTCTTACTCATCCCTGGGCGAATTCAGAGAGGCAAGTGTAACAGGAGAAGTTTATAGAAGATTCCATGATCATCCACCTTGCAAACTATCTCTGCCATTTGTCTATTCTCGCTCATCGCACCCCACAAAGGCCATTTGAGTATGCATCACACCTGGCTAGTTAGGCAGTCAGTATGCATCGCACCTTGCCCATGGAGCAGTCTGTATGGTCCAGTTTTGGCTAGTTCTATGTAGTTTTTCAGGTGGAACTTCTGGAAATGATGTAATCAGTTGACCATGATCCTTTAGGGTGTGAAAAAAAACTTTTAGGGACTTAAGGAGCCCTTAGTTTATGGACATATGAGTTTGGGGTTGCAGTGCCCAAATATGTCTATAACAGCTACCCCCTAAAGCATGAGGTCGTAAATCTTTTAATGTCGGGTGAAATGCTTTATTCATGAGGATCCAAGGTATTTGAACTGTAAGGTGACTTGTATAAGATACAATACAATAAAACATCATCATATTATTTTCATGATCTAGCTGAGGCGGGCATTCCAATGCTTAGCTTTATAAATTCATTTTCATGTACATAGGACAGACAATTGTCTGTTGTTGGAGACTTGTGATTCTTCACATGAAGAGTCATCTTTCCTGGCTAGATGACTATCTATGCAGCTTCTGTGTACAATTGATGTCTTTATTTTCCTGAATATATTGCAACTCGAATGGATGAAACTAGATTCGGGGTCTTCAAAACTCGTGCAATCTTCGCCCGATGTACAAGTCGATCCATGTGAAAATATTTTCTGAAGTCGAACATGGAAAGACATTGCCTGATTACCAGCCAATGATGTAAGTTGTTAACAGACATGAGAGGAATCATCGATGATGATGATGACCCTCAAGGTACTACAGTACAATTCACGTGGTGTGAATATATGAGCTGATGTCGAACACCACGCAAAGTCTTTCGATCGAAGGTCATTGATGTAAACCTATCGCCGGAAGTGAGAAACTTGCCATTGAGGCATGCAAGCTTCAAAGTGCTGAAAGCGTTGTTTCTAAGTCAAATTCTTGGATAATGAGCTGATGTCGATAAGAAGTGACCTGTCATAGGAGGGCCTTGATGTATCCCACATCTACGACGTGAAACAGAGAAAATGATTTTTTGTGGAGGTGAAAATGATCTGATGATATGAAGTTCAGGAATGGTGGTCATGAAAAATGAAGCGTGGATGTAATGCAGTGGATGAGGTGTTTGCTGGATGGTGAATTCTCTGAATGACTTCTCTTGAACATATTGGCGACACTGATATGGACTGGTAGCATTAACCCCATGGATGGCATGGTGGACCAATGGTGATAGTGAACGGAAACCCAACCCAACTCAATCATGGTGATGGAGTGAAAGTGTCATGTTCAAGAGCGACTTGCTACGAATAGAGTTCTTCAAGTTTTCTTCCCATTTTTCCCCAGTCATTTCTGACCAGTACCTCTTTATTTTTGACAAGCTTGAGGAGGATAACGTATGCTTGGTCTATAATTTGCCCTACGGGAAAACCTGTCGCTTTGTGTTTATCGAGCCTAGCGTTAGTGAGACTCGTTCTTGTCTGGGTGGACAAATTTGTTGCTATTGTTTTAATGAGTTTAACGACAAAGATAACTCGGTCCTTTTCTTGTTTAGAGAGTCTGAAAATGGACAAAAAGGAGACTCCAATAGTCCTTTTTCGTGGCATAATTCCTTAAGTCTGAAAAAGTGTAAAATAATATGAGAGGGATGACTTTTCGATAGTTTTAACGAGCCGACAAAGACAAGCGCTCGATCTTTTTGTTTAATAATCCCTCAAGTCCAAAAAGATTAAAATATATGAGAGGGATATCGTTCCCTTTACTTTAACGAGCTGGGAAGGCTAATAGCTCGACAATCTTTTTATATTTAACGAGTCTAAAAAGAGTTTAAAAGAGGCTCATTTTTTAGGAATGAGTGATATTTCTGGGTGGCAGCTGGTTCCAAGTAAGTTTGGAACTTCTCAAAACATGGCAGTGTGAAGAGGGTGGCAATTAGAATCACTCATCACAGATGTTCCTTAAAAGGGTAAACAATCAAGTGGAAGCGTATGGTCGGCCGTATGAAATGGAGGTGATGGAAGGAACACAACCAAAGTTCAAAAGGGCAGATAGCAAAGTGATCACAAAAGGTTATTTACCAGAGGCGGGTTTATTTTTTAATGAGCTTGAACCTTGTGCCAACATGTGCTCAGTGTGGGTTGATTTTTTAACGAGCTTGAACCTTGCGGGAACATTGCTCTTACCAGTCTTTTGATAATGTCTCTTGGTAGATTTATTTTTTAATGAGCTTGATCACTACTATAACATGTGCTCATGACCTTTTTATGTAAGCTAGAAACGACCGAGCTACGAAGTTAAAGGGTTAAGAACCTACAAACTAAGAAAATCAAAGGTCACTTTTCACTTGCATGCCCTCAAGTCTTTCAGTAAAAGGAGAGTTTCTAGGTTATCAAATGGAAGTCCTTGTAGTTAGGCAGGATAGTTTTTGTTGGGAGACAAAAACTCTTCCTTTGCGATGTCCATCGAAATAGACAAAGGTGATTGCTGTGAGCTTCCAATCACATAACGTACGAAGGTGAATGCTGTGAGCTTCCATTCACAATCGTACAAAGGAAATAATCGCGTCAGACTGATCACATACCCTATATGTGAATGTTATTTGGTCCAAGTATTATGACCTTTCAAGAAAATCTTTCTTTTCCTCCGGGTTCGCCTGCCGAAGCAGACTAGGGTGCATGCCCCCTAATCTTCATCACACTCACCAAACTACTCGCGGTAATTAGGTGGGTGGGATGAAGATGGAAGAGACATTGTTGATGCGAAGAGGCCATTTAGGGATGATGGTTGATTTATAGCTATGTTTGAACCAAGAAATGAAAGTTGGTCGACAAGCTGTACCAGTTTGCCTTCATGTGGAAAACACATCACTCGAAAGAATGTGGAGAAAATGGCTTCCATGTTATATCTATAATCACGTCCAAGGAATAGATTGTAATTTAGTGGACCTTGGACTACCATCACGTTCACATAAACGGTTTTATTTCTCAAAGTTATTGGCAACTTTGGAAGGATCCCTAATGGTCGACTGGTTCCTTTGTGGAAGCCCGACAAATTTTGTTTTTCAGGCAAAAGCGATGGCGAACCAAGCGCTTTCCAAGAAGTTGAGGAAAGGATACTCACCGAAGCCCCTTCATCTATGATTGTGCTAGACATGATCATTTTCTAAACTTGTACTATGATTTGGAATGGTACATTAGATGGAAGGCAAGGTTTCGCTAGTTGATTCCAATCAAAGAAAACAGCTAGACTGGTCGAAGGAGGTACCGGATAAATGTCCAGATAAGTTTCATGAACTGGGGGGGTCTCTTCCTGTTGTGAAGGAATGGGCAAATTTCCACCAAGTTCAAGACTCTATATTGACAAAAAGAATTTGAATGGTGTCGTTCGCGTCCTCTTTGGAAACTATATCATCTAAAGGTGGATTTTCTGAAGGCAAGACTGGGTCGACTGCCATCATGACCAGTTGATTTTGATTCGGTATGGACTCAGAAGGTTCACTTTCAATGATAGGCGATTCGATCGACAATTAAGTTATGTCAATCGGGTTTTCAACTAGCGAAGGATTTGGTAAGAGTTTCTTGTATCCGGGTGGAAGCAGCTATGGTGAAGCAGGACAGTTATACAAAATGCTTTTGGCTTCGTCCAGAAAAGGACAACGGTGAAGAGTGTGATCACCTTCACATAACCTACATGGAACTCTAACTTTTCCTTTTTGTCTATTGACTTCACTTTCACTAGTTGATGGTGTGCAGTCAACCTGACTGTCAGGGGTTGATGACACCGAATGGTGCAACCGGGGAAACCATTCTCTCAAGATCCGTGGGATGCAAGGGCAATCTTGATGGTAATGGTTCTCCTTGCAAATTACGCATGGAGTTTTTGGTTTGGAAACTTTAGTGTGTAGATTTTCGCCAAACGATGCTTTGGTGTTCCCTTGTTTAGCTGGCTTCTTCTTCTTCTCCTTCCCTTGCTTTTTCTTCGTAGCTACTTGGTTTTTAGTGTCACTAGTTTCACCAAGCGAAGAGGAAGAAGGGGAAGGAGAAACAAACGAAGTAGAAGGTGAAGGGGTAACTTCAGTATCATCTAGTTAATGATTAGATTGTTGAGGAATTGCGGTGTTTTGAATGACAGAGGTTGAGAAAAGTCATACTGGAGGGCCGATTATGATTCCTGGAAGGGACAATGTAGCCATATATGGAGAACCAATATCTCCCCAAGAGGAGAAAGGACTAGGATTCCCACCAAGGGGGATTCCTTGATTGGTAGATTCCATTATCTTTAACCTCAGATCAACGTAGGAACAAGGATGTTATTCTATTTAAAATAAATTTTAAAGACACTTGGACGCAACTTTCTTTTCCAATTTTTAAGAGTCGAGAAAAAGCTAAAGGTGACTCTATTCGCCTTCGATTTTTAATGAGCCTGAAGTGACAAGTGCTCTGATGGACCTTTTCTTTTAAGGAGTCGAAAAGGAACGAAAGTGACTGCTCTGGAAGTCTAGACAGAGAGTTTACCAAATCGATTGTAAAACTGCAAAATACACCTTGGCAATAAATGGTAGAGAAATTACCAAGGACTTATGTACGGCAGTCAATCTTCCTGAATGTTGTGTTCATTGCATTACGATCGATAGGGCGGAAAACATAGCTTCCTAAGGATAAAGGATATCAGTGTATTGTGGTCTCCCAATATATACTCGACAGTACGGGGAGCACAAGTCCGTATTGTCACTTGTCGTATCAAAGAGGAGGAATCACCCAACCTTTGATGAAAACGATAGTTACCAGGTTTTATGACGCCGGAACACGTCTCTAGCCTAGACTTCTAGATGTGTTGCATTAGATTCCAAAGCGTTTTTATGTTCATTGAGGTTTATTTTAGAGTTGATCTTGCTTAGAAGTTTGTCTTTCAAGGTTCACTGCGTGATGTAGATGTGAAATTCCTAAATATGCAATCTAAAATGATAAACAGTCGTTTATGTTCTTTTAGCAATGAAAACCCTAGCTACAAAGGAAAGAAAATAACGATTTTGCTTTTAGCAGAGAGCATAGAGCACACACTAAATGCACTTTCCTAAATAAAATTTTGCAAGTAGTCAAAATGCAGATGCACATGCATGCATTTGTTTTCCACTTTCTTAATGTGTGAATGACAAAATGAAAGCTAACTATAGATCTGAACTATTTTCTTTCAAAGTGACAGTACTAACAAATTTTCTTTTCAAAATGAAAGGAAGACTAAGAAGACACTTTTCGATTTCGAATTTAAGACTGTTTTCGACACTTGAAATACTAATAATTTAAAAATCAAGTATAATGACGAAAGTACAATTAACTATCTAGAAGAGGAAGACTTTACAACACTCTTATTTTGATTCAGAATGACAATTATGACACTTGCATCAAAAATGACAGTTCGATTAGGCTACTTTCGACAAAGGAGGATTGCAAATGATTAAAAAATACACAAAAACATTTACAATTCCTAACTGATGGAGGCTGAAATAATGTGAAGGAAGATGGTTATAGCAAGAAGGTACTGATCATGAATAGAAAAACTACTGAATAAATTTGAAAACAAAGAGAAAAAACCAAATTTCAAAGAAGAAAACACAGTTCACTCAATCATTGCACCTGCAACATAGGGAAATAGGGATGCATCTCACCTGCAACACACGGGAGGTGTGATGCATCCAGGTTGCACAATTACAGACAATGCGATGGGCCAGGGAGCGAAACTAAGCTTGGTTTTTTCTCAAAACTTGCAGCTAATTTCAGTGATTTAGGCTGAGTAATGATGGACATTAAACACAAAGCATAACGGTAAGATCTGATGAGGTTCTGAGCTACCACAAGGGCACTTAGGATGCTTTGTAAGTCAGATGTTCAGTTCATAAACCAACCTGGAGATTGATTGAAGCAGCGTTTATCTACTTCACAATTGCATAGCAAAGGTGTTTCAAAGGCTAGCTGGCTAACTTCAGGCTCCGTTTGTACTTTAGAAAGAAAACAATAAACAAAAAAAACAAACTATTCACTCCCCAGCGGAGTCGCCATTTTTTTTCAGGGAAAACTAGTGTCGATTCGAACTGTTAGTCCCACTAAGACGGGTAGCTATCTTAGAAACAAATAATGAAAGCTTTTCAAGAGTTCCTTTAAGTGTGATAGATGGAAGAGAAGAAAAAAGGACCAACTTGGATCTTCCGCTTTGATCCTAGCTTGATTTCTCCTTTCCTTGATAGAATTTTCCACTCCTCTCCTACTTGTCCCGCTTCAAAGAATACCTGTAGAGTCAAAGTAACAGCAAACTATCAAAGCATCTCTATCTAAAACATCATAAACAATGCGGAATCAGAAACACATTGACCATACAATTGCATTAGTAAACAATAAGATTCACAAACACAAGATCATATGGAGGAAAACTCAAAGAACTTTATTAATAGTAATGTAAGAGAGGATTACAACCTAGATGTCTAGTCCAGCATCATCCTCCCAGTTGTAGAAACCCCCTCCCAGTTGTAGAAGCCCTCTTCACCTCATGAACAAGCAAATAACCCAACAGTGCAATGTCTCTTCTCCGCAAACCAACAACACTTCCTTACAAAATACAAAATTCCAGCCTCCAGATCTCTCAAATGAGGGATCCATTTATAGATGTCTTGCAAGGGTGTGAGTCAGTTCTGGGTTTTTGATTAGTGTCATTTCACTGATAGTTCTTGGTTCCACTTGGAGATTTCATGATCTCTTACTCATCCTTGGGCAAATTTAGAGAGGCAAGTGTCATAGGAGAAGTTTCTGGAATATTCCATGATCATCCACCTTGCAAACTGTCTTTTCCATTTGTCTATTCTCGCTCATCACACCCCACAGAAGGCCATTTAAGTATGCATCTCACCTTGCTAGTTAGGCAGTTAGTCTGCATCGCACCTTGCCCATGGAGCAGTCTGTATGGTCCAGTTTTGGCCAGTTCTGAGTAGTTTTTCAGGTGGAACTTCTGGGAAATGATGTAATCAGTTGACCATGATCCTTTAGGGTGTGAAACAACACTTTTAGGGACTTAAGGAGCCCTTAGTTTATGGACATATGAGTTTGGGGTTGCAGTGCCCAAATATGTCTATAACATTGGGACTCCCAAAGAGTTGGCATAGTTATCAGGACTTTGTCAATGGTCGGGAAAAGCTGCCAGATTGGGAGTGACTGTGGTCAGATTTGATGCAGGAGGAGATCAGAAGGAAAACCAAGAGTGTCTCTTCATCAAAGACTGATGATGAATAGAACTGTGCCTTAGCGATTAAGGCAAAGAAGGGGAAAGGGAAAGCTTCCAATTCCAAATCGGATTCTTGTCATGGAGGTAAGAAGAAAGACATGATAAAAGTGAAATGCTTTCATTGTCATGAGCTGGGCCATTTTGCTAAAAATTGTCCACTCAAGAAGCTTTTCATTTTTGTAAGTGTTTGATCAATATTTATTATCATACGCTAAGGACAATAATTATAGATTGCATAAACATAAATAAGCCTTGGATACTAGATAGATTAATATACAAGTATTCTTGTTTGTAAACCACCCCATCTATCGCTTAGTTTTTGGTCATCAACACTCTATCCATCCTATCACATTTTTATTGTGAAATTGGTCGCATTATATCCATTCGGAGCCACTATTCCAAATGGATAAGGGATGGTATTCAAGTCCCCAACCAAGTGGTTATCCCCCATGTTGTTGTAATGATTTTTTAGGCTTCAACAGGGTCTAAGTTACCGAAGAAGTTGCTGGAAGGTCGAATTTTGTTTCTAGAAGTTGTGTTATGAATAACTCATCAAGAAGGAAGTATTAGTTGGTCTTGGAGGGTCTTGGTCAAGGCTCATAGGCCTTGGCATTAGTCAATTGAAGTTCTATAAGAAGAGAAGGATTCTAGTGGGTTTTCCTCTCAGTTGGAGAGGTTTTGGCCCTGGATGATAGTCTATACTTTATGTCCTATTGTCTCATTGTTTTTTATGATTTGGTAGTTGTTTGATGATAGATAACCCTAATAATAAAAATAAAGGAAATAATAAGTTAATGAAGTACATTAAAATACATCACAAGAAGTTATTTAAGTAAGAGAAATCACCTACACTGCCCCCCCCCCTAGTTTTCTCAACAAAAGATTGGCTATATTCCCTTCAAAACTACCTATAAACACTTTAAAATGAATTTTTTTTAAAGGAATTTAAAATTTAACTTGGAAAAATATATCTTAAGTTCTTAAGTTCTTCATGATGAAATTGTGTTCTTGGATTAATCCAAATTACATTACATAATTGTATTTGTAGTTGTGTTTTTCATGTTTTCATTAATTTTTATTTTTATGCCATAAAGTGTTCCCTTCTATGAACTATATGTTTTCTAAAACCATTTAGTTTTTTCATGTATGTTATATCCAGTAAAATACCATTGATCACCTTATTATTGTCCATCTTGCATTGAACAACACTATGTGCCCCTCTTATATCTATAGAAGCGTCTCTATTGTCCAAAACATTTTGATGGACATGGTATTTGTCTTGAAAACCTATCCAAAAAAACAATGAAAATATTGGTAGAGTTGGCATGAAACCAATGAAAATATTTGGTAGACTTAGTATGGATTCTTGTGCTAAGTTCAAAAAGCAATTATTTAAAATGCAATAAATTCCATATATGTTTCATAAAATGCCTTCAAATTTATAACTTAGGTAAATCCTATTCAAGCAAAAAATCCATCAAAGGACAATGAAATCATGATCAAAATGCTAAAAAAAACTATAAAAATTTACATAATGTGACTAACCTAGGTGATTACCCATCAATTTAGAGAAATTCTCAATACCACTTAGCCATTTCTAGAACTTTCTATGAGCACAAGATATCAAATTTAGATTCAAGAAGACACTAATTTTTATAAAACCGAATACCATATCATATATAAATCCAAAAATTGTTTGCTATTAAAAATGATAATTAAGACAACAAAAATCTTGACAACCCAATAACCCCTCAAATTGTGTTATGATGAACAATGAATGGCTCAAATGGTCCTTTTGCTTCAGGATTTGTTTCTACTTGTTTTATTTTTTCATCTCCTTAGAAACACATGTACATTAGGTGTCCTATTTTTATTTACATATGTTTTACATATCTCATATTTAGCTTAATTTTGTGGTTGTGTATGTATTTAGTTAAACCAAATAGTATGTGTTAGCATTTGGCCACACAATTGCCATCTATTTGATTGAAATATAATTAGTATTAAACCACTTACAAATGGAAATACCTAACCTAGACCCAGATAATGGACCACTAGTATAATTTTTAGATTTCCCTAACAATCATTTTCTTGCAACTTGTAGTATTGAACGAATGACTATTTGATTTCAATGTGAATCAAATGGTCATTATGTGATTCAATTGTAGGTACATTTAGGGATGAATGAGACTAGACCTAGGTTATTCAATCAAAATTTGTTGGTGTAGTGTGAACCATAAGATGGTCTCCATGGATGAGATACATATGGACGAACTATATAAAGGAGAAATAAACTGATCTTCTAGCCTTGGATAATAATTCCATGGAATTTGACATGATTCTGATGGCATTTCCACAAACCTAACATGAATATGTGGGACCCTCCTAACAAGGAGCCATGTTGAAGGTAAAATAATATGCATGGAGTAGAAGAGTGAAATATACAACATTTTACATATTTTGTGTTCACTTTATGGAGTAGCCCTATAAATGCTACCAGTCAAAACACTTTTTAATGGTTTCTAGAACACAATTTCATCCCTTTAAAAATGTATGCGAGTGCATAATTTTATTTATTTAAACCCAAAGAAATCACTATAATCTGTCGTTTTAGGTCCTTTACTCTAGATCAACTCATTCATTTAGGGTTTGTTAATTTTGTGAGAAGAAAATATTTTGTTTTTTCACAAATTTTTGGTCATCTTCAATATCTAATCTATTATATTTACTTTAATGCATTAATATCCAGTATGAGACCCTTTTTTTGTGGCACAAGTGGTCCTCTCTTTTCAATGGCTTGTTTTCTTAGTTAGGTAGCCATCAAAGGGTAACAAACCATCAATCTTGAAACATGATCCACCTCATTCTAAATTGTGTTTTATGACATGATATGGATGTGTGCTTGTTGTGTTCTATGGCATGATGTGGATGCCTATGCATGGTAAATCTAAAAACTTGCCCATTTGTATCCAAATGTCCCCATTGGAACTTCAACTTTGACAATCAAATACTAGTAAATTGACCATAAATGGATGTGGGATATTGTAGCTTCTATTGTGTTTAAGCTTTATTTATTAGTTTTATCACAAAATAAAGCAAAAAATCAAAAGAAACGGAAAATTAAATCATTGTTTAAAGTTTGATCACATCGCAAATTTCCATGGGACCTGTATCGGTGGAAAGAAATATGACATGCGATATGGTGGACCCGCTAAAATATTGAGCATGGCTTTGATATATTTGAAATCCGGAAGGTTATGTTTATTCGCATATCAGAGGAGTTGGAGGGGCATATGTGAATATGACCCTCGGAGGATGTGATTATGATTAGCGATAAAGATTGCATCGAGAAATGTGCAAAGACACGAAATAAGTGGAAAAAGGTATGTATTATGTGTATTTCCCTTTTGAATGGTTTATAATGAAATAAAGAGCTGATATGAAGGGTCATGAGTTAAGCCCAATTATAAGTGGAACTTGGGTATATATATGTGGCATAAAGTATAATCAAATGGTTAATAAACATTAATCTAAGGATTGCGATTTGCGATAGGCCGAACCCGATATTACATATATTATGTTTAATTATCCCGTTGGGTCCGCGATTATCGCATAACATTTATATATGTATATGACTTACACCGATTGCGATATGCTATGGCTGGACCCAATAATTTATATATGATGTGCTTTATAAGTCCGATAGGTCCGCAATATCGCAAGGTTTGAGTTCAAGCACCAATTGAAAGTGTTGATTGCGATTTGCGATGGTGATCCAAACCCAATATTATATATGCCATGTTTTATACTTCCGGGGGGTCCTCCATATCGCAGATTGTTAAGGTTTGGGTTAATACACCAATTGAAAGCATTGATTGCGATTGTGATGGGTTTCGGACCCGATGAATTATTAAATGCATAGTTATGTCTAATCGAGTCTGTAAGGGAGTCAGAAGACTGTTGAAAAGGCAGATCCGATGGATTTATGAAGTAGAGTTAATTCTTTTTCAGTTCCGCAGTTACCAAAGGTTTGCGTTAATTTCGTTGGGTAAAGGGAAGAATCAATGTTAGAGTTGAATCCGAAGAAAAGGTGTTTGGTCGGGTTTATTTATGTTTTTGCCAATCAGAACACTCCCAACATATATGCGGCCCCCTTTCAAAGCTTTTGGTGCAATTTTACATTTGTTATGAGTTTCAATATTTTATATGTAATAAAGTTAAATAATCTCAAATAGGAAGTAGTTTTATAATTGTTATAAAGCAGTTTATTAGCTGTTTCAAGAAATTAGTTTCCAAAATTGATTTGATAGAAGAGATAAAAACCCGAAAAGGGAATTGTAATGGGGGTGGTTTGAATTTTGGAGAACCTGAAGACTAGGCCACTGTATTCCTGATATAACTGTTGATTAATGAAAGAATCAGAAGTTTCCATGAATTGTTCGGTATAATTTTTTAACTTCTTTGTCATGTGTCATCTTATGTTTTCTTCTTTCAAGTATAGTAATGAAGTTGCGGGTCTTTATTTGCTTATGTAGATAAAGTTAAAATTCCTTAAAAGAGCGCTCCTATACTTGAAGTTTTCACCTTCCTTTCTAAGTTATAGATAATAGTTTCTATGTAAGACAGGATATTACCTTTAACTTCTCCAAGGGTCACAAATAGTAGTTTCTGTGTTAAGTAGCATATTGTCTATGATTCAGTTCTCATTTTCATAATTCTTCTAAGTGACGGATAGTAGTTTCTGCGTTAAGTAGCATATTATCTTTAGCTTCCCCTTCAAGCTTTCTTCATTTATCATTTATATCTAGCAACAAATGGCATTCCGAGATTTTTCGGTCACATACGTATTAAGGGTTAAAGACCACGTTTTCCAGGTCCTTCATTTGAGAATACACCAAACAATAAAGTGACAAATACGTGACAACAAATAATAATTATTAATGTCTTAAGCACAATTTCTCTACAGCCAGGAAGTTGGTTTCTTGAGGTACAACATGGGACATGACACATAATCCAAAACTCCTATCAATAACCTTGTTCTCAATAGCGTTTACATTCAAATTCATTGCAATCAAGATCTCCTTTACACCCTATCATGCTTCAATACTAGATTAAATATGAATGATTAACTTCTTCAATGATCATTATTTATTTATGGTTCCTCTTGAACTCATTGTAAGTTTTCCAAATGTCATTACTATGATTATCCAAAAAAATCCATGAATCTTGGTGTTTGTTGGATGAAGAAGTGGCTATGCTTTTAGTTCAAAATATTTTGGTTTCATCTCATTATTAAAACCATTTTCCACAATACCATTTTAGGATTTTTTTTCTTTTTTCACAATGAATGAATGTTTGGGAATGTGTGATATGTCTGATGTAAACAAGCTTTCCCACGATGTGGAATGTCATAACCAATGAAAGTTTGGAGTGATTTAATATGCCACAACCAAAGGCATTTTAGGTGCAATACACAATTTGTTGTGATGAACAAAATATTATGTTGAGAAAATAGTGTGATACTTTTTTGACTTCATGGTTGAAGATAATTAGTTATTTCTATGTGGAAAATTACAAGATACAAAGTTTGAGTAGATGTGAGGTTTCATGCAAACAAAAACTTTGAGAAAAATTATAATGTTACATTGCGATATTTCGTAGTTGTTGCATTATGAAATTCATCTTGGTCTCCTTGTGATGTATTACTATCTTCCTCAACAATTATGTTTCATTACAATGTTCGTTAGGGATTATGACACTTTTTGGAATACCTCAAGGGTTATTTTGGATGGAAACATTCCTTAACAATTATGTTACATTACAACATTCATATTATTTTACTTGTATGAATTACTACATTCCTCAATTTTATTGTTGCATTGCAGCACCTATCAAGGCTTATGTCAGGTTGCAATGTTAATCTTGGTTGACTTACATCACATTTCAATGTTCATTAATGGTTATTTCACATTGCAACATTCATGAAGGGTTATGTAAAAATGAATTAACCAAGTTTAATGACATAGTCTATCGTTATTAATCAATGTAAATCATGTTCAACCACACACTGTAGTTGTTGTAGGGGCCTCTTATGCCTATGCAAGTCATCAACATAATAAGTAAATGTGAGTACTAGAGGGTAAATATATGAGGTAGAATGAATGATTGGTTGGAGTGGGTACAACCAATCCAAACCTCATCTCTTATGTATAAATACACATTAACACTAATAGAAATTTGGTTGAAATTTATTCCCAAACTCTATTATTCTTTGTGTATTTCTTATGTTCTTCCTA
The DNA here is from genome assembly GCA_031772625.1 of Pinus tabuliformis. Classification (NCBI taxonomy): domain Eukaryota; kingdom Viridiplantae; phylum Streptophyta; class Pinopsida; order Pinales; family Pinaceae; genus Pinus; species Pinus tabuliformis. The sequence goes on along the minus strand of CM062810.1, from coordinate 658,242,358 downwards.
GTATACATGATGTAGTCCATTTTGGCTACATGTGAAGGTTCTTCCTAAAAAGGTTGGTACCATTTACAGTAGTGTTAGACCTAAGTGAACATAATATGGCTTCATAAATATTAAAATTATAAGAAATACAAAAGTTGTGGGAGACAAATATGAACAACTACTTTAAGAATCATGTGAGGAGAAACCAACTATCAATTTCAAAATATAGAGTGAATTTCTTCATGGAAGCACATGAAATTTTATTGAAGCAGTCCCTACTGAAATAAAGAAATATCTCAGCCACTTCCCTAATGAAATAAGAAAAAATTTATGGCCAACTAAATTTAAATTTAACTAATAGAGGAAGAACAAATTCGCAAAAGTGGTTTAATAAGATATTAGATGACTTCTGCAAGGAGAAAGCAACAGAAGAAAGAAATTCTATTGAAAAATTTAAAGCAAGGTTATTTGAAGATTTTCATGATAGTTTCTTTTGTACCATACCTGCTTTACATCATAAATTTTGGCTTGAGAAGGGAGCCAATCATATATTCAAATAAAGACCACCCCTAAAAACTTTGATAAACTCTCACAAAATCAAGAGGCAAATTATCTAGGATAAGTTCCTTGAAACTCGATGCAAAAATACAAGAAAAGCATGGAATTATTTCTTGAGCAAATGAAAATGTTCGTAGGAGTCACCATTGCTGTTGAAAATAGCAACAAGAAATGCTAAAAATAGCACTGCTATAAATAGCATTTTGGGATACATTCCAATTTTAGTTAGTCCCTAAACTAAAATTGAGAATTAAAATTCGAATCTGATCTTAGCAGTTGTTTGTAAAATAATTAATTAATTCATATTGAGTTAATTAGTTGTAGGAAATAAAACATGAAGTCTATGTGAAGACATGCAACAATTTCTCCTTTGATTGAGGAAGTTTTCCCTTGATTAAGGAGATCAGGATGAGTTGTAATTAGTTAGCTCAGTTATCTGAGTTAAGTCCAGTTAGATTAGTTCCAACAGTTTTTGGAACTAATTGTGAGTTCAGTTAGTTAATGCATGAATGCATGTAACTGCTGCACTTCAGGGAACTGAATATTCTCTCATAAATAACTCATGCATGTCAGTTCAGTCAGAGACCCAGTTGAGATGAGATGATGGGACAATGTACTATCAGTTGCAGGAATATTCCATTGAGGATATGTATTTCATGCAGAAGGAATTCATTCCTTGGATATTGCACAACTACTTTTGAGTTGGATGATTTGTGTGAAAGGTCAATTCACACAGGTGGCAGCATTGGACCCCTAGAGAAACTGCACAAGGAAATATGAGGCTTGGAGGGCCGAGGGAATGCATATGTTGTGTCTATTCAGTCTATGAGCAGCATTGTAGGATTGTATTGAGAGTTGGATAGCTTGTGAGCTAAATCTTTGTGTAATCCAGACATATTTCCACTTGTATGATATTACAGAGATCGGGGATTTTTAGTTGAGGCTTTCCCTAGAGTATTCTTCTGTGTTCATGTGTGATTGCTTTCTCATTCTCTGTTATATGTTTTCTATTTGATCTTGCTCAAAATCGAATAAGCTTCCGCAAGTTTGTTGTAGAAGTAGATCTAGTATTTTGCTTTAGTATATTGCATAATCTGTTGATCTACAGTGAGAAATTCTACATGGTATCAGAGAAAAGGTGATAAAAGAGAAGGACAATATACAAAGAAGGGAGAAGTTCAAAGTTTCAAGTTCCTGATTATAGAATTCAAATTCTTATCACATCTGAAATTTCACCAATGGTGTTCAATGGTTTAAGACTCGAGTATCCCCTTGATGGCAGCTCGAATTATATAGCCTAGAAGGATCACATGGAAGTAGTATTAGAGGACAACAGTTTAGAGGACTTCATTGATCAAGAAGTCCCCAAGCCAGCAGCAGCTAATGCTACAGAATTGGCGAAATGGAAGAAATGTGTGGCTAGAGCGAGGAGTATCCTTCTAGAGGGATTTGAGACCACATAGTCTCGAGTCTCCATGGGAAGGAGACACTGTTTTCAATGTGGAAAACATTGAAATATCTATATTAGAACAACAATGATCAGAGGAAGCTGGCATTAAAAGACAAGCTTCAGAAAATCAAGTGTGACAAGGGCGATATGATCTCTACATATCTGAACAAGCTCACCACCTGTAGGGATGAGCTTGGAAGTGTAGGGATCACGATAGATGATGATGACATGGTGAGTATTTCTCTCCTAAGTCTTCCTAAGAGCTGGCATAGCTACCAAGAATCAGTAAATGGAAGAGAGAAACTGCCAGATTGGGAACAACTTTGGTCGGATCTGATGCAGGAGGAGATAAGAAGAAGCACCAGAGATGGATTTTCATCAAATCAAGATGATGAAGAAAATCTAGCCTTAGCGAGTAAGGCGAGGAAAGGGAAAGGGAATGTGTTCCATTCCAATTCTATTTCTTTCCATGGTGGGAAGAAGATTGACAAATCAAAAGTTTCATTGTCATGAGGTGGGCCATTATGCTACGAATTATCCATAGAAGAAATCCAAGAAGGGATCCTAGAAGGGATCAGATGGTGAGGCATTGGCCTCACAGTTCAAAATGGATTTCTCCCTCATCGCATGCATGGTTTCATCCATGGTGGGATGTGTTTGGTACCTAGACAGTGGAGCATCATTCCACATGACCGGTGACAAGAATCTTTTCAGTACCTTGGAGGAGAAGGATCTCTAGATGCGTATCAAGATGGGTGATGATGGAAAGTACCATGTTTCAGGTGAAGGTACAGTTGTGTTTCAGAGGGAGCATGGAGCTCCTCTCACCCTGACTGATGTAAAGTATGTACCGGGTCTGAAGAAGAATCTTATGTCCGTTGTTATGCTAGAAGACAAACGCTATGATGTAGTCTTTAGTAAAGGAAAGGTATTCCTGAGGCATATCGGCACTGGACAGACCAAGAGGATTGGGATTTGAGTTAAGAATATCTACAAGTTGGAGGTAGACGACTGTGTTGCATTGAGTTCCAAAGCTGAGTTGGTCCAGAGCCAAGATGTTGGTGAGCTATGGCATAGAATATTGGGCCAGTTGCACCATGGGGCCTTGAAGATCATGCAATAGATTTCTACCGGACTTCCCAAGGGAAAATTGGAGCAGACGGATACATGCAAAGGTTGTACCTTAGGTAAGTATGAGAAATATTCCTTTCAGGATCAAGACAGTAGAGCTGGATCAATCCTAGAGCGAGTTCACACAGATGTGTGTGGACCATTCTCTCCAGCCTCCACCGCTAAACAAAGGCACTATGTTATTTTTACTGATGATTTTTCTTGTAGATGTTGGATCTACTTTATGCAGAAGAGGGATCAAACCTTCTCAAGGTTTTGTGAGCTTAAAGCCTTGGTGGAGAAAGAATCTGGAAAGAAAATAATGGCCTTGCGTAGTGACAATGGTGGAGAGTATGTCTCCCAACAGTTTAAGGACTTCTGCGCTACAAGAAGGAATTAAACGAGAGTTGACGGCACCCCATAACCCACAAAAGAATGGGGTGGCCGAAAGGAAGAACAAATCGATTGTGGGAGCAACTCGAGCGATGTTGCATGACCAAAGCCTACCACTTCATTTGTGGGCTGAGGCATGCAATACAGTAGTATACTTGCAGAAAAGAAGCCTGCACCGTATATTGGGAATGAAGACACCAATGGAAGCCTTTTCCACGAAGAGACTAGATGTGAGTCACTTCAGGATCTCTTGATCATCGGTTTATTGCCATGTGACCAAAGATGCCCGGAAGAAGCTAGATCCAAAAGCTAAGTTGGGGATACTTGTGGGGTACATTGGTACACCCCACAACTATTGGGTGTTCCTGCCTACCAATCAGAGGATAGTGGTACGCAGAGATCTAAAGTTCGACGAGAAGAAAGCCATGCGAGTATCACTTGAGAGGGAGCTCAAGTTGCATGCAGAGGAGGAACTTTCACTTCCTAAGGAGGAGGAGCCTCAGACTAATGCAGAGCAGCCGCATGCAAAGGATTCATGAGTGGAGACATCCACTCATGCTGAGTCTTCCAGAGATGGGCGAAAACACTCAAGGGAAGCTGATAAGTTGATGTTGGATGCGCGAGAGAATGTGGGATAGCCATCTTCTCAGCGCAGACAGAGGAGGTCACCTGAAAGGAACATTGGTTACATGGCCTTGGTTGGGGAGTGTGTAGAGTCTGAACCTTCCTTATTCGAGGATGCAATGCAACAACCAGTCTGGGTTGATGGTATGGTGGAGGAGTATGACTCCATGGTTCAGAACTGTGTTTGGGATGTTGTCCCAAGACCTCAGGACAAGTCAGTGGTGAGTTCCCGATGGTTTTACAAGGTAAACCAGGCAGCTGATGGCAGTGTTGAGAAACATAAGGCAAGGTTTGTTGCCCATGGTTTCTCACAGGTCGACGGGATCGACTACGATGAGACTTTTGCTCCTGTATCAAGGTACTCATCTATCAGATCGATGTTAGCACTATCATCTTAGATGGGTTGGAAGATCCATCAGATGGATGTGAAGACTGCGTTCCTCAATGGGAAGATTGAGGAAGAGGTGTACATTGAGCAGACGAAAGGTTTTAAGACCTTCGATCGTGAGTTGCATGTGTGCCGACTCAAGAGGGCTTTGTACAGGTTGAAGCAAGCACCTCATGGTTTGTACACTAGGATCGACATCTATTTCACCGTGTTGGGATTCACCAAGAGTGAAGCAGATGCAAACCTTTACCACATCATGGTAGAAGGTAAGCCATTGACCGTTTTTCTTTATGTTGATTATCTAATCTTGACAAGTGATGATCAGTTGATCAAGTCTTATAAGGAGGACCTTGTAAGAGAGTTCGAGATGAAAGACATGGGTCTTATGCACTACTTTCTAGACATGGAAGTGTGGCAGAAAGATGGGGGTGTGTTTATGTCTCAAGGCAAGTATGTCAATGAGATACTTAGGCGGTTCTACATGGAGAAGTGCAAGCCCATGCAGACTCCTCTAGCTGGTAACTAGAGGAAGGAGGATGCTACTTCAGGTGAGGTAGTAGCTGCTACTCTTTATCGGCGGCTTGTGTGTTCATTGATGTATCTAATGAACACACGACCAGATTTATGCTTTCAGTGAACCAACTGAGTCAAGCTATGGTTCAGCCTACCAAGCTATTTTGGAAGGCAGCGAAGCATGTGCTGAGATACCTCAGAGGCACATCTCAGTATGGATTGTGGTACAAACGGACAGAGGGAGTGAAGCTTCAGGGCTTCACAGATGCAGATTGGGCAGGGAGTCCATTAGACCGGAAGAGCACTTCAAGAGGAATCTTCAACCTTGGTTCAGCTGCAGTTTCTTGGTACAGCAGGAAACAGAGGTCAGTTGCACTTAGCTCAACAGAGGCTGAATACATGGCTGCCAGTTAGGCAGCATGTGAGGCCATTTGGATGTGGAAGATTCTAGTTGGATTGTTTGGTCAGAGGATGGATCCAACTGTGATCTACTGCGATAATCAGAGTTGTATCAAACTCTCTGAGAATCTAGTATTTCATGACAGGTCCAAGCACATCGATATCCGGTACCATCATCTTCGAGACTATGTGGTGAAGAGGATCATGTTGTTGTTGTATGTTTCGATCGAGGAATAGGATGTAGATATTTTGACTAAGGCATTGTCAAAATGCAAGTTCGAGTTCCATAGAGACAAGATTGGGGTGACTAATAATCCATTTCTTGTTGAGAGGGAGTGTTGAAAATAGCAACAAGAAATGCTAAAAATAGCATTGCTATAAATAGCATTTCAGGATACATTCCAATTTTAGTTAGTCCCTGAACTAAAATTGAGGATTAAAATTCGAATTTGATCTTAGCAATTGTTTGTAAAATAATTAATTAATTCATCTTGAGTTAATTAGTTGTAGGAAATCAAACATGAAGTCTATGTGAAGACATGCAATAGTTTCTCCTTTGATTGAGGAAGTTATCCCTTGATTAAGGAGATCAGTATGAGTTGTAATTTGAGTTGTAATTAGTTAGCTCAGTTATCTGAGTTAAGTCCAGTTAGATTAGTTACAACAGTTTATGGAACTGATTGTGAGTTCAGTTAGTTAATGCATGCATGCATGTAACTGCTGCAGTTCAGATAACTGGATATTCTCTATAAATAACTCATGCATGCCAGTTCAGTCAGAGACCCAGTTGAGATCAGATGATGGGATAGTGTAATATCAGTTGCAAGAATATTCCAATGAGGATATCTCTTGCATGCAAAAGGAATTCATTCCTTGGAGATTGCGCAGTTACTTTTGAGTTGGATGAGTTGTGTGAAAGGTCAATTCACACAGGTGGCAGCATTGGACCCCAGGAGAAATTGCACAAGGAAATAGGAGGCTTGGAGGGCTGAGCGAAGGCATATGTTGTGTCTATTCAGTCTATGAGCAACATTGTAGGATTGTACTGAGAGTTGGATAGCTTGTGAGCTAAAGCTTAGTGTAATCTAGACATATTTCCACTTGTATGATATTACAGAGATCGGGGTTTTTAGCTGAGGCTTTCCCCAGAGTATTCTTTTGTGTTCATGTGTGATTGCTTTCTCATTCTCTGTTATATGTGTTCTATTTGATCTTGCTCAAAATCGATTAAGCTTCTGCAAGTTGTTGTAGAAGTAGATTTAGTATTTTTCTTTAGTATATTGCATAATCTATTGATCTACAGTGAGAAATTCTACAGTTGCTGACCAGGAACAATTTGGGTTGGAAATGGGGAGATAAATGTTCATGAGAAAGAAATAAGTAAATAATAAAAAAGAGAGAAGTAAAAGTAAATTAGTAGTTAAAATGAGAGGAAGACAATTGATTGCATGAACATGAGAATACACGCTTGGGGAGGAAACCTGATGAAGGACCCAAGTGTGTATGTAATAGTACAAACAAATGATTGATATTTAAAAAAACACAACGTGACAAAAGGAAGAATAAGAAACAAGAAATAAGGGGAAAAAAGTTAACCATATATTAAGAACTAAATAATTTCAAGAGTGTGAGAGCGATGATGTACGAGACTCCTTTGAAGGTAGTTGAAAGCACCTAGAGTTGAGAGGTATAACACCACCTACTTTGACAAGAAGTAATAGCTTACAATCAATCCCTAATAGGCATATAGATAATATGGACGTAAATGACTTTGGGCCAACAATTATGCATTCCCCTAACGCAAGTATATCAAGTCCCATTATTAAAGAATTCCTCCAGCAATGAATACATATTAATTTAAAGTCATCCACAGTTTGGTATATATGAGATGAACACAAAAATCATATAGATCATACTGAAATTGAAATACCCACAGTAAAAAAAAATTGGATAGGCAATGAAGGAATTGAAGATATACTTCCCCATATACACAATCTCACGAATGTGCCTCCCTGCCACAATTATTATTTATCGAAGACGAATAAAATATAAGTTGAGAAGATGAGCCATCACAACCTTGTATGAACCTTTTTTTCAGATAAAGGGTGTAAAACCAATGACATTTTGACAAATCCTACAGGAGTTGAAAATGACAAAAAAGAAAGCACCCTGCGTGTAACTAACTCACCAACTATATAGGTTGAAAAATTAGATAAAGTAATTTAGCCGAATAAGCCTTAGAAAATAGGAAAAATTCCATCTCTTCAAATAAATATGGGATTAAACCATATCCCCCTCTATGAGGGTGATGAAGACCCTAAAAAACATAGGTTTTAATTTGAGAAATTATAGATAACCAATGATGCTACAAATGAATATGAACAAATGGCACAATCTACAACAACTCTTTGGAATATGGCTCTTACATGGTTTAAGAATTTCAAAAAATTAACCTAAAATAAGTATGATATCATGAATAGTTTCTTCTCCTTCTTCAAATCGCAGGACGTGAAATATCTTGTAGCTCAAATGTTGAAAGAAATTAAACAAAGACGAGATTAAACAATAAGGGAGTATGATAAAAGATTCAAGGATCTGTTAAGTCAAATCCCTTGTCATATTCATGAATCCTTGTTGGTTCAGTGGTACATTGTTGGGTTATTACAAAAGGTTTGAGGGCCATTTGGAATGCATGAAGTTTCATCATGTGAAGAAAATCTTAAAATGGCTTGACGAATTGAAACAGATGATGAATGACAATCAACTTCCTCAATGAATGATAAAAGATTGGAAGAAAATATTAGACAACTCCGATAGTCATTGCAAATTTTATTTTTGTAGAAAAACAACCTATGGTGCAACAATTGCAAGAATGAGGGGCACACCAAAGATAACTATAAATCATAAACTATTTTGATCAAGATATTCGATGATTCTAGGAAGACACATAAAATTCATCAATGTTAAAAATAAAAGGCTTTATAGCTTCACTTGGTGCTTTGGCCATCCATTCCTCTGTCAGCTTTGCCTGCTGATTTCTATCATCAGACTATAGTTCCCTCTACTGCTCTGGACTCCCCACATAGTCCATGAGACTTCCAATAAGTCTCTCTTCATTATCTCTTCTAAGAATGGCTCCTCCATGTACAATATTCATGACAACTTATGATGTCTACCCTTCATCATCATACTTATCACCTGCACATGAAAAAAATTTGTTATTTCTAATAGTATTAGTCCCTTCAGCCTCTACTAGGGCTTCTTGCATCACTTGTTGGTTTTGGCTTCTACCATAGTGCATGAGATCTTCCATCAATCTTATTTCCTTATTTCCAAGAAGTGATATCCCTTCTGCTTCTTCTTTGGGATCAACTGTTATGAGCTTCTCTTCTTCCACCTAGGCTTTTATCAAGGGCGTCATCCTCTACTTCCCTAGCTCTCTATATTTTGGAGATTTCATTTTAAAACCCTTATGTCTAACACATAATTTGAACCGCCTCATCAGTTCTTGTCTCTATATTTATTCCCTATTTTGTTGTAGCTACACCAATGCATCAAGTTATGCCTTCAACTTACTAATCTCCTTTATAAATTCTTCATCACTCAGCCTCCTCACTCCATTGATCTTAGCATCCTTCTCCCCTTTGTTGTGGATTTTCTTTGAACCCTGATTATGGAAATCAGTAGCCATCTCTTTTCCTCCTTTTTTGTGAGTTTTCACTCTCCCATTGTGAGTTGCAGTCAAGCCCTCGTAACAAGACTTCTCCATTGCTTGTTACCTGAACACCTCACCTCCTCTTGGCTATTGGTGTTTCTATGGTTCTCTCCACTGGAACCTCTTGAGCATTCCTTGCTCCTCTCTAGCTATTGAACCTCCTTCTCACCGCTTGAGAACTTCACTTGTTCTCTCCTCTTGAGGATCTCATATCCTCTTCACTCTTCAACTGCAACTGTGTTCTCCTTTTCTACTGCAGGTTCCTTTCTACCATAGTCTTGAGAACAATGTTGGTTCTCTACTCAAAGTTTATTACAGTAATGTTGCTACCAAATTCCTTATCAAAAAAATTACAAAGATAAGATTTACCTCTTTACCATAGGATTTTTCTCCTCTTGCCTGGAATTATGCTACTCCCAATTCTACTTTAACAACTCCTTTTGAGTTCTCTATGTTTCTCAATCTCCTTCTGATACTAATTCCTCTACCTTCTCTACCACAGGTCTCTTCGTTTTTTTTTTCCAAGGAAAAAAAACGGTAACTTTTTATTAAAAAGATAATGAAAAGTTACACTAGCAGATGCAATGAAGCATTCTGTAAACAACCACAGGGGCTCGGTGCTTTCGCACCCCACGCAACGTTAGAAGACTAACGTGCACAAAGAATAAGAAAGGAGAAAGGAGAATAGAGAAAGAAAAAGGCAGAAAAACTGAATTCCGGCAGTGAGTTAGACTCACGCTTCAAGTTTTCTCCCCTTTTTCTTTTCGACCTTATGCCACCCTCCTTGAGTGGGCTCGATCGAAGCAATGAATAACTGTGTATCAGCATTCTGTGGACCCGTTTCTTTGTCTGAATCTGAAGTATCTGAGTGATGATGTCGTTTGATGCCTCCCGTGCTAGGATCCACGCTTGTCAACTCTGCCTTGTTGTCTGCTGTGGTTCCCTTCTGATTCTATATTTCTTGTGATACCTCGGCCTTCTCTGCGGGGACTTCTTCCTCCGCTGCTTCTGATTCTTCGTCCTCTGTATCTGGGTGTGCAAAATTCCATCCTTTCCTCTGCTTCCCTTTCTGCTTCTTTTTACTATTTCCTTTCTTTGCTTCTGGACATGAGCTTTGCAGGTGTCCTGTCTGCCTACAGAACCTACATCTGAAGGCGGTGTTTTCATAATCTAATACTTGCAGCCAGTTTTGTTGTTTGTAGATCAACCTTATATTGTCTGGCAGCCCTTTACTTAAATCTACTTCCACACAAATACGTGCGAAAGTGTAGATCCTTTCATCAATCCTTTCCAGATCTGTTTTGATATATTTCCCTATGCTGTTCCCAATGCCTTCCAGCACACGTTCATTCCAGAAGTGTAGAGGGAGATTGTATAATCTAACCCAAACCGGCATTTTTGTTACGGTCATTTTGTTTGGATCAAAGTCTGGAAACCATGGGGTCATAAACAACCCCGTTGTTCCCCAGAACCATGGCCCAGCACTGATAACTGTGTCTCTGACTTCCTTGGATGTAAATCTCACTATGAAGAACCCCTTTGAACATAGATGAATATCACATTCCATGGTCCAGCTGGTGAAGATCCAATGGTATAGATCCAAAGGTTTTGGCCAAAAGCTGTTGAACCGGCAGATTAGGGCTTGCGTTTCGTAGGAATTCACGAAATCATCTAACCCTGAAGAGTCTAAGTTTAAAGCTGGGGTTTGCTCTGACTGATCTACTATGTATGGTCTGGGTAGATGTCTGCCTTGGTCTGGGGGAGACCCTGAATCTCTGCTGCCGTGTAAAATGTTTTTGTATGATAAGCCTCCCTTGGGATGGAGCTGGGGCGCAGTTTTTTTCCCTTTGTCTCCCCCTGAGGAGCTTGTCTGTCCCTGGGGTAGAGCCCCACCTCTCAATCTGAAATTTAGATTAATGATTGATCCTGGTCCAATCTCATAGCTTTCCATCGATCTACAGTCCTGGAGAGACCGCCTACCACTGACCAGATGTTGGATCTGAACAGGGTATCCCATTTCTGCCCATATTTGATGTTTCGGCTGCATGGAGGTGATTCCTGCATGAACCCACACTAGATGAGATTTCCCCTGAGGGGGTTTTATCAGAATCTGAAAACAATTTTTTTTACCTGCTCTGGCTGCAAGCAATACTCTAGATCTGGCCCTGTTTTTGTTCGACTTTCCTTGTGCATGTCTAGATCTGCACAATCTCTGCACGATCTATGATTTTTGCCTTCGATCTGAGGCCTGAGATTAAACTGTACTCCGATAAAGGCTAGATCGTGAAGATCCGAGCCAAGACTGCAATGTCTGGGTCCATGCGAAAAAAGAGAGAGCGGTTCTGCTATGTGCAGTCCCCCCCTGCCGTTTCTCCCAGCATTCTTGATTTGACGGCTCCTATCCTCTAAGCACCATACGCCATAAGGTCTTCTGTGTTCGAATACACAGTTTAGGATCTTGTTTTCTCGCGGAATAAATCCCTCCTCATATATCCATGCAGAAAAGAGGCCTACCGCTGTTTCCTTCACCTCACGGTCTCGCTGAAGACTTTTATCTCGCCCCCGATCCAGGATTGCTTGATTCCTTTTGACTGCAGCCCCCACAGATACATAGCCACGCAGATCTGAGTAGATCTGCGGCGTTTGACTGCGGGAGACAAAGCATTTCACTGTAGACGAACGCGTTAAAGGCAGCCAACCAGCCGCGTTCTCCGTTTTCCCACACCCTGAGTCGCCTTCGGCCCCTGAGGCGGCCTTAGGGACCGATACGACAGCAGCCAGAACTCTGCTCGAGCAAACCCTAGCCATTCTGCAAAGCTCCTCCCTTTGCTGAGATACATTCATCAGTATTATACCACAGGTCTCTTCGTTGTCTCTATCCATTCATTCAATCCTGTTTTTAATAAACAAAACATTGTCAGTTAATAACCAGAAATTATATTACCTCTTGCTTTTTTCTCCTATTATCCATGTTATTTCTTCCTTCATATGTGTCTAGCAATCTTCATACATTTTAATGTTCCTTTTATTGCTCGAAAGTTATGATAACACTATGATGGCAGGCCCTCTTGGTGGCCTGATGCAATTATCCAAAGACCCGTAATATTTGAAGCTTCACCTGCAAATTCTCCTTTGGTGTGGTCCCCCTTAGGTTCCACCCATATTTTTTGCTTCTCCTTTCTACTAGGCGATGAGACATCTCTTCTCAGTTTCATGTTGACACGATTCCAACACTAAGTTGGCCCTCCTTTTCTTCTTCTCATATCATTTGAAAAAAAATAAATGAACAACTACAGGAGATGGTATTCTCTCGGACCTTTGTAAATTTCCATGTCGTTGATCCCAACTAAGTGGGTCCCAATGGAGTAGTTTGGAGATCAAGCCCGACTTGAGGTTGAGGTTGGACTTTGTCTCTTCCTTGTGGCTTCAACTACACAATGACTTCTTATGAACCCCAAATACGTTGGTTATGGCTCGCTTGAGGACGCCTCTAACTATGAGTTCGAAGGTTGACCTGTCCTCCTTGAATCTCCACCTTACACACTCTAACCACTTGTGACCCCAACTTGACCAAAAATTGATTGTTCAAGTCGATCCCCTTTAAGTTGGGCCATCGCGTAATTAATATGATGATCCGACTTGTTAAGGGTTCAAGTTTTTATGTTTCCAACAACTTCGAGTACCATATTGATCGTTGTTGCTTAACTTTAAATATACCACTAGTTCCAGATTCTCAAACCACAGTGTATCCTTGGGTCTTATTCACCTCTATGCGTAATCGATAGCAGGTCTAAGAGTTACACAACACCCATACTTAACCAAATTGAGTCCACAAACATGTGTACAATCCTAGTATAGCTAAGGCCCAAAATCTATCATTAAATCAATACAAAAATAATTGTTGTGAAGGCATGTCGCTCCTCACCAATTATCCACTCTTCCAAAGTAATTATCACTGCCCAGTTTCTTAAGAACACTTCGTGACTGTTTTCATTCCAATCCTACATACATAAGATTATAGGCCTTATAACTGGACTCTCTCACACCCTCACATAGTTTCCATTCACCGCATGTGAATTTCAGTTTCGAAGACTTTGTGAACCTTATGGAATCCATTCTATTTTACACAGGGGATAGATGAGATACAACTGCTCCCCTTGAAAGCCTTCAACAATAAACAACACCGGGATGATTCAGTGGCTCTCCCACTAGTTACTAACTAATAAAATTAAATTCACAAAGAGCTTAAGTAGAGGAATCATGCAAAACATACATAGACATATTCAAAAAATGTATTCATTTATTTACCTAAAAATATATTCATAAGGACTTATGGAACTCCTGTCTGCACCTTTTCCCAAAATTTCACTTGGAAGCTTTTCCTTTTCCAAAGTCATCAGACTTCTAATCCTAGGAGCCCTCTGTTTGGCTACACTAACACACACATTTTACCTAAACAAGAAATTGACTATAAAATATCTCAATAAAAACATTTTTTATTAGGACATCTTTCCAGAGCCTAAAACTACCAAATTCCTATCCCTACACCTATCACATTTATAAAGGCCCACTTGGCTTGCACTAAAAAAACTGAAAACTGAGCAGAATGGAAATGGGACACATGGAAAATTAATGACCTACAATCCTAATTTAAATAAAATAAAATTTCTCTTCTAGAATTCACATGGGCCCTTCTTTGTCTAGAAAACATGGGGTTGATTCTCCTGCATTAGCCAGGTCATTCGGATAATTGCCACATGGAGGTCAAAAAGCTTCATGAACGTGTGCCTCATATGAGCCATCTTTCCTTCCGATTGTCTAGCCACTGTTGTAGTTGCTTTTATCCTTGCCGAAGAGAGATGAATCAGTCCATCATGTGCCATTGGTTGTGTTGGAGGCCCATTCATAAGGAGAATGACCTCATTGTGGTCCTCATCACGATCATGGGCCAAGTGCTCCAATGTTGTCAAAACCTAGCAAATATGTGCCTCTTACGAATCAAAGGGTGGGGGTAGGTCCATGCGACCCTGCAAGGTGGTTGGTTTTTGGTCGACCCCCTCCTTGTCATGATACTGCTCCACTATGTGCATTGCCCCTTGTCCATGATGGCCCCCACCTCTCCTATCCCAACTACGCTAGTGTTGCATGGTGCTCCAACCAATTGCTACATGCAAGCCACCAGAACCCCTACTTTGTTGTCTACCAAAGCCTTGACTACCGAGCCTACAAACACAAGGCAGTACACAAATAGATCGACCAATAGACCATCCAAATTCCCTCTCAGACACCCAGGTTACAAAATTCTTCTTTCCACATAAACTATCATTTTGACCACCCAAAAACACAAATCTAGATACCCCACTCAGCAAAAATAATGCACCTACAATAGTACCCCAAGCCTACACAATGATAGAATTCCATGTCCAACGACTATTGCCCAAATATCTCCCCCAAGCTTGAGATACCAAGAGCACCAAAGATAGTCACACTCCACTACTCCAATGACCAATTACAATAATGGAGGGGAACGCAATGTAGGCTTACACCTTTGCCAAGTTCAATGGTGGCCCTTTACAAACCCTCGAATTCTCCAAACACCTCCACAAATCCCCAACCAAAAAAAACCAAACAGATAAGAAGAACACACAGGGATATGGTATTTGACCTGAAGCAAATGTTATTGTCTTCCCCATTAGCACGAAAGAAGCCTGACAACACTGAAATCCATGCACTCCAGCAACAGAAGCCTTCCCATGATCAATTCCACCCATCGTAAACTAGAGTCCCAAATGGTCATGACATGAATCTACTCCCTATCAAACTTAGCATCCTTGCACCCAGAACTTCCATTCAATTTCAACCTTTCACCACAGAGTGAAGGGTAAAGTTACAATTATTATAGCCTCTTCTCTATGAGAACACAACTCACCCCCATCAATTGACCTTCTATCCCTGAAACCAACCGTCAAGATCCTTTGTCCACAAAACTACACAAAGAGGCATCTTTGCTTCTGGAATGTTTTTAACCCACTTACCAGTAGAGGCTTCACAAGCATGCCACCGCATTCAAGTGTGACTTACACGGGGATTAAATTCTTCCTCTTGAACCCTTGTCACATCAGATAACGCCCCCATCAGGGTTATATCATGATAGTTCAAAAAAAGAAATGTTATCATTTTTATGTAATATAATATGTTATGGAGCTCATGGATACATGCACCACCTATTTATTGAAATTACAACTTAGTGATAGATATTTAACATAAAAAAGAATCCTCTTATTGTTCACAGAGGAGAAACAATTCCAATTTGAATCAACTCCCCATTTTCTTACTGCTTAGATTTACAAATGATACCTAGCAATCTTCCACGGTTCCATGTATGGATATTCTTTCTACCTACTCCACTTCTTTGTATTTATTTTGTTCTTTTCTTGCTTTACTCCACTTGCTTGGATTATGAATAGTTCTTGCATGTCTTTTTCTTGCCTACTTAATATGAAGATAGGGAAATGGACACCAAGGATCAAAATTGATTCAATGTAGGGACAAAAAATAATGTCATTTCTATGTTCTTTTGCAAACGCTATCTTGCATCATAATACACATGTGCACCAATCATTATGCTTATAATTCTCATGTCAAAAGATTTTAATAAGTTAATTTTCTTTTATGAAAAATTGTGCTATTAGATGTTTTAAATTATTGTCTTTTTCTATTGGATATTGCATTGATATCCCTAAAATGATACTATGTTTGATTGGATTTAAAATTTTCATTATAAATTTTTAAACAATTAGACCAATTACTTTGTAGAAAAGAAGAACAATTTCATTGCAGGATAATGTTATTATATATGAGGAATGAGGAATGGTGTTCAAGTGATGAAGACTAAATGGTATTATTGAATTTCCTTTATATGATTCCTATGTAGACTATAACTAGTGCATCCATATAATTAAATCGCTGGTAAACAATGATAAATGTTAATCCATAATAAGCATCAAAATATATACTTCATCATACATCTCAATTTATTGAATTTATTGTTATGATGCTTATTATGGATTGATGCCTATGCGCATTTACGAGTTGCACTAGTTAAATGTACCTGGAATTTTGCTTTGAACTAAAATTTTGTCTTGAAGAGGAGATTTGATACAAGAGCATCAAACCCTAGGTATATCTAATAGTGCTAGCGTTTCCTAACCTCCGGACGCTAAAGATCTTCGTTCCTCTTCTAGCACAGTTCCCTATCGTTTTCTCTCGAATTTATTGCGATACATAATAATAGCTACTATCAGCGCTAAAGAAATGATGGGAATTTCGGTGAGTGTTGTTTCGAGGATAACCTTCAATTTTTCTCCTTTGTATTATGTAGAATGCATTCCCCCTTAGGGATCTGTAAGTAGGCATTTCCACAGTAACTGTAACATACCGAAAATAGAGATGTTTTACGAACGTCATCCATTTAGATTAATTACAATCTATGCTGGATTGGTTATCAATGTCTATGTCATTTTCCATTATAGAAAACAAGAAAGAAAATTGTTAATTCCAGGTGTGGTTTGTCTCAAAACATAAAGAACATAAAATAGGATATGGTTACCTGAATTTCACCAAACTATTGAGAAGTTGGCTAGGAATTACACCACTAAAATTATTATTCCCTATATTCCTGTGGAAAAAATATTACTATATAAAACTTGCTCATTAATTTCATTTCACTTGGCTAAAATATTAATTATGAATAAAAATTATTGATTATCTAAATTTAATTTTGAACAAGAGTTGCCAAAAGATAAATAGAAAAGGAAGGAAGTGGTTGACGTACAACTCTTTTAGGTTTTTCAATGCAGATGGCCAGAATGGAAAAGTTCCGCTTAAAGAGTTGTTTTGTAGATATCTACACGATATAGCAAAGTAAATTTTGGTTTAATGAAGATACAGAGGCTCAATAATAAAGCCAGACAAGCATAAAATTAATTGTTGAAATGAAAGTCACAGTTTTTCTAGCATGGTTAGACTGGAAAAATTTGGCAATGGCCCCATGAAATGATTATTACCAAGCGACCTGCAAAATTTCATCATGAATAGGTAAATATTGCACATCTCATATAACATTCAAAAACAAACTATGACCCGAGCCTCATCGGGATTTCTTCGAAGTCAAATTCTGCTTACAATTTAACTAATGTTGTCAACTGTTCAATTTCATTTGGCACCAATCCTGTAAGATTCTTTCCTAACAAATCGCTGGAAACAATACCATTTCACCTATGAATCTCCTCAATTTTATGATTTCAACTGTAAACACATGAAATAATCAATTGTTAGTACTTTCCTTGGCCTTATAAAGGAAACAAGAAAACCCATGCTTACATGCCACAAGAAAGCAAGTAATAGGGAAGTTTGCATTTAGAAGTATGATTAGACAAGAGGAAATGTAATGGATTATGAGTAAGGTCAGAGAGGAAATACTTCAAAATCCATAGAGGATTTATGTTGGTGAAACATGAGGGATATTATTCCCATATTTATAGATCACCTAATCCAAGCACAAAATAACCATTGGAGCCAAATAAGGGAACCATGAGGGTATATTATGTGGTAGGGAAGGTTGAAAATTTATTTTAAAGAAATTTATGAAAAGAAGTGAAAAAAATGTCGAAATATTATCATCACTCACTTGGAAGTGGATGCCCTTGCCCATTTAGCAATAAGACCTCACAAGTACCTCTTCCTCACCTCAACTATGAAAATTCTCACATACTCCAACAATAGGTAACTCTCACTTCGATAATTAACTCACTCAATTGAAAACCGCATGATAAATAATAAAACTAATAAGCAATGGGAATCTAATTCATGTAAGTCACTCACATGGGCACTTAATACTTGATGAACTCAACGTTGGCAAGGGATATTAACAAAATTTGTTCGCCCTTAAGAAGACAACAATTTCATATAAAAATATATTCTCTTATTTTTCATTTACATTGTTGTTATTTTCCATGGTTTTCATGAATTGGTAGGTTACTAGCTTATTGGAGGGTTTTTTGGAGTTATAGACATGGAATTGTGGTCAATAGAAGAGGGCATGTGGCTTTCCAAAGTATTAACATATTTTTCTTCACTTAAAAGCTACAATGAGAGTTAAAACTCATGGGAATCTATTAAAAAAAACCATAATATCTTGATATAACTCTATGAGCTTCATGAGAACCATATCAAACTCACTGAACCCACTGTAGTTGCAGATATTCTTCCCCAGCCTTAATGATTAGTCATCATGTCATTTTCTATTTGTTAAAGGATTTATGCATAGTTTAACAACTTGAAGAACAATATTTTATGGCTTCAAATATGATTGAATATCTAGGCTATTTCAATTTGTTTTTGATGATTTTTCATTTGGTTTTTCATTTCTTCGGAAAAATTGCATTATTCCTTGTTCAGAAAAGCCCTAGCTCTAGAATAGTCAAATAAAATCATTTATGTACAATGTAATAATAGGATATGGGTGGCCCTAGCTCTAGAATAGTTAAATAAAATCATTTATGTACAATGTAATAATAGGATATGGGTGGCCCTAGTTTTAACTCAATGTCGGGAATCAACATAATTAATGGTTCACCCATTTATATCCTAGTTAGAGTTTATGGTGAGTTACTTCTTGCTTCCTATACCTATTTAGGGACACATTGTGAATTTGGTCCAGGGGCATAGAATCTAATTGAAGTAGAATTATTGAGTTTTGTAAGCTACCAGAAGAGTGATTTTCCAAGGCCCATGAGTCCATGCTACCCACAATCTCCTAAGCTTGTATTTTGTAAAATTGACCCCTTTATGAAAAAATTGCATTGTTTCTTATTAAGCAAAACCCTAGCCCTATATTTTGTCAAATAACAAAATTTGTGTCCAATGGGATCATAGGAGAAGGGTTCCCCTATCTATAACATAATGTTATAATTTCAACATAATCAAAGGGTCACCCATCCAAGTCTGATTACAACTTTATGTTGAATTGCAACTCATTTACTATGGTCGTTGAGGGACACACTGTGAATTTGGTTTAGGGGTATATAATCCAAATTGAATAGCATAATTTATTTTCATAACCTCCCACAAGTGTATTTGACCAAGGCCCATGTGAGGAGGCATATTCTAACAAGGTGGTTTTTTTCTCCTTTTCTAGGTAGATTTTTTGATTGATTTTTCCCAAAATATAGCAAGAAACTTGGAACAATTTAGTTTCAAGTTGTAGGGTATACACAATCCCAATGTCCTAGGGATTTTGTATGGTTTTTAATCCAATTTTGCATTCAAAAATGTCATTTAAAAGATCGAACATTATGATATCGCCAAGAATCATGTATGAATTTTATTAATGAAATTTGGAAAAAATATTTCCTTATTAGACTACACCCATGTGAGCACACTACCCATAGTCTCCTAAGTTAGGGTTTTGCAAAGTTGACCCATTTGTGCAAAAATTGCATTATTCCTTTCTAAGGAAATCCCTTAAGATCCATAGATCATCTAATAAAAGAATTTCGGGCTAATAGAATCATAGGAGAAGGGTGCCATAATTATAACTTAATGTTAGGATTCCAATGTAATCGATGATTCTCTTATTTGAGTCTCAATTGAAGTTTTATTCCTGGAGTCATTTAGGGACACATCATGTATTTTTTGTAGGGTAATAAAATCCAAAAAAGGTAGCTTAATTGAGTTTTGTAAGGTCCCACAAGTTGCTTTTCCAAGGCCCATGTGACAACACAACCCATAATCACTTTAGTTCAAGTTTTTCAAAATTGCTTGCTTGGTGCAAAAATTGAATTGTTCCTTACTAATAAAATCCCTAACTCTGAAGTGTAGGATGTTATACATACGTTCAAGATCCATGTGTGAGAAAATAGTAGACTAGATATTGCAAAACAAGGGAGAATTAAGAGAAAAATTACATGGAAAATTGACTAAGTAACTAAGAATACAATTTGGATTATTCATAGAATATAATTTATTACTATTGCTAATCATGAATGTATAATATAAGACTCTCTAGGAGGAATAACCAAGTCGAATTATGTTGTGATTCCTAGTGCATGCACTCATTTAACTAGAAAAAAACTTTCTCTAATTAGCTAGTGAGTCCAAAATGGACTAGGAGAATGTAAATTAGAAAAATATCTAATGATGGAGCTAACTAGAAATAAGAAGAGTTAGAAATCAATTAGAAACGTTATGATAACTCTCATATGTAATAAATCCTAGTAAAACTCCATAAATAGAATTGAAAGTAGTGGTCGTTGGAGTTAAGTGATAACTACTAAACTTATAAAAGGAATTATTTACTCATTATAGGAAGGCCTATGCATGAGCTATCATGAATTAATGAAATGTAATAAACCATTTCATCATCCAAGTAGTGTAACATGTCATCCTAGCTAGGACCACTTCCTAAAATTAGACACACTAAAACTATAAAGTGCAAAAAAATTGGCGATGAACCCAAATAGTTGGGAATCTCTAATAGTGAAAGAAAAACGGTAATATTAACCCCCACTAATGTATGGAAGAGAGTAAAATGATGGCCAATGCGTAGGTTTTGATGAACTATTGAGTGCAATGTACCCCAACACCCCCCTAAATCTTAACTAAGGAGTATAGAAGTTAACGAATCTTAGCATGTTTAAACCATTTTAAGTACTTATGTACAACATAAGTAAAAGATAAAGTGACATGAAGAGGGAAAATGTATTGGGAAGAAAACCTCCTTCAAAATAAGAGTACTTATATAAAAATGTTTAACTACTAATCAATTGAGTCCTTCACTCCTATATGCTCCCACAAAGCTATGAATCTCCGTTGAGTGAAACTCTTGGTGAATATGTCTGCAATCTACTTAGAAGAAGGATATATATATATATCAATGTCTCATGTATGAATCTTCTCTCAGATTAAGTGCATGTGAACCTCAATGTGTATGGTCCACTGTCTCTTAACAAAGTCTCTGCAAACTTGAATGTACTCTAGTTATCACATCATATCATTGTAGGAAGTTAAATCTATACACAAAGGTCTACTAGAAAGTTATGAAACCAAATGGTTTGAGTAACAATGTTCACTGCACACCTATAAAGAACAAATCTTAATATGTACTTATGATTTGATTATCACTAGTCGAGTATGAGTTTGTATAAACAACAAGATCTAAGGAAAATTGTATTACATGGTGTAAGCCATTGCTACTAGTGCTCTTGGTATATCTAAGAATTATCTTAGCTACTTTTCAATATAACCTATCTGGCTCCTAAATGTATGTATAAAAGACTCATAATCAACTATTGATATCTAGTAGAGTCCACCAATACCATAACACCCCATCCTTTATCTTAACTTGTAAGAGCACCACCATCCTATACCTTAACTCCACACCCCATCCTTTATCTTAACTTGTAAAAGCACCACCATCCTATACCTTAACTCCTAAAAGAAAAGGAGTAAGATTTATCTTGCAACTACTAGTCTAAAATTTCTCAAAAATGTCACTGTGAGTCAATTAGATTCCATTTGTATTGGAAAAATGATGTTTCATTATAATTTGTTTATTTTAATTATGTGAGAGATTTATGAACTAAATTTACTCATTAATATTTTAATATTTAACAAAATGATCAGTATTCTTACGATAGGATATTAAAAATATAATTCATCTCCAGCCAGAAAAAAGGTTTATAATATATCTTTCCAAAAGCTTATATGTATTATGATTATCTTACACCCTTTGACGTTAAGGAGGAGAATTGAATAACTTTCTGGAGTTTATGATAATTAGTCATTTTTCTTTTATTTTTTATATTTGAAGTTGAGTGATATTAAATATAATATCATACAATCTATTTAGCTCGCCAATTACCACTTATGTTAATTAGCAAAGACAAAAACCATGTGACTTTCTCCGTAAACAACAAACCTATTATTAATCGTTTCTTCCTGTTCAACCTCTCTGGAAAAGTCGAATACTTTTCTTCTGCCCCGGAGACAAATGTATAATCATCCATATCCTTACTTTCAAATGATTCGAAGGCATGCGGGGTCTGATGCAGTAAAAGGGTCGAATTTTTCTCTTTTCTCCTTGGCCACATATGGTTCCATATGGATCGAGGATCATGATGAGTTTTTAAAATGGTTAAGAACTCCCAATATAAAATATTGGATATAAATCGGTATGATCTTGAATTTTAATTAAATATAAAAAGCTTACTCATTTTAAAATATAGGTGTATTTTATAGTTATGTTAACTAAGTCCATGGAGTTTTGGATAGATGGTGATACACCTACGACGACGTCTCAGAAAAGTGATGTACATCTGTAACGATCGTGTAAATAACAAAAAAGCTCTGAAAGAAGGCTGCAGAGACTGACAACAGAAGGTTGTTTAGAGGTTGCGAAGGAAGCCACAGTGATCTGCAGGTGTGCTGCGAGATCAAACAACATTGAAGATCAGTGATCTGTCTTTGTCACAAATCTGGGGTAAATCTAACATCTTCTTTTACCTGTCGATTGTTTTTGTCTAAATCGCCAATATGAATAATAATGTGTTTGAAGCATACTTGAAAGACTCTGTTAGAAGTGCAGAGTGCTTGGACAATTGTAAATGGGGATGAGCTAAAGCCAGCGGCTGGATCAGCATCGATCCCAGATTGGGAGAAGCAAGAAGGTAGAGCAAAGACGCTGTTGAAGATATCAGTGAAAGAGTGCATCATACCACACATCAGAGAGTGTAAGACAACTAACAAGATCTGGGGAATTCTGAAGGATCTGTATGAGAACAAGAATACAAATCGTCTTCTCTTTCTGAAGAGCAAGATCTTATCCTTGAAGATGGAGAAGAATGAAGCAGTTGTTACCTTCATAGCAAGGATCAAAGATCTGAAGAACAAATTGGAAGAAATAGGTCATACAATTGACGATACAGATCTTGTAACAATTACCATGAATGGTGTGACCGATGACTACCAAATGTTCATCATTTGGATAAATGCGAGAGAGAAAATCCCGAAGTTTGAAGAGCTGACAAGAATACTGATGCAAGAAGAAGAAATAAGATCGACTCTGAAGTCCCAGAGTGTCGATCTTGAATTGATGGCGAAGAAGAACTTCTTCAAAGGGAAAGGAAATCCACAATAGCGAAACGGAGGACATTCATAGAAAAGACCGAATTAGACCCAAGGTATGAATCCGAATAGAAACAACTATGAAATTAAATGTTTTTATTGCGGAAAATTGGGTCATATAGCTAGAGAGTGCAGGAAGAAGAAATATATGAAGAACAACAGAAGCATAAATGACATGCAGGTCATCTTGCGAATGAAAATCATGTGCAGAATTTCAGATTGTTCATGGTAGATCTGATGCGAATGTTGATGCAGACATCTGGTATGTAAATTTGGGAGCATCAACACATATGACAGGGAACAAGAATTGGTTCGAAGATTTTAAAGAAATCAATGAAGGAGCACAGATTTAACTAGCTGATGATAGAAGTCATCAGATCAAAGGATGTGGGAAAATTTCTGTAATTCTACCTAATGGTAATGTAAAACAAATTCTTAATGTCTTGTATGTGCCCAGTGTAACAAAGAACTTGATTTCTATAGCCATGATCATAGATCAAGATCTTAAAGTTGAATTTTTTAAATCTAAGTGTTATATTAAAGATTTTCTAGATGACATGAAGACAATTGCTACAGGAATTTGAACAGGAGGTCTGTACAAGTTGGATGTAAGACCTGCACCAGTTCGAGCCTTGACAGCTGCGAGTTTGACTACAGAAGAGCTATGGCATCAGAGATTTGGTCATATCAACTACAATGATTTGTTGTTACTACAGAAGAAGGAAATGGTAAGAGATCTTCCTATGCTAAAGCAAGTACATAATGATTGTGATGCGTGTACATTAGGAAAAATGCATAGAGAAGAATTCCTTGTTTGAGTAGAAAAGAAACAGAGGGATATACTTGAATTAGTGCATACAGACCTATGTGGACCCATGCAAACAAAGTCATTAGGAGGTGCACTATATTTTTTACTGTTTATTGATGACTGCACAAAGTTTTCTTGGGTGTATTTCTTGAGTAAGAAGAGTCACACATTTGAATACTTTAAGCAGTTCAAAAACATGATTGAAAGGCAAATAGGGAAACAGATAAAAATTCTTCGGTCCGATCAAGGGGGAGAATACAGGAAAGATGAGCTTATCAGGTATTGTAAAGACCATGGAATATTGCAGCAGTTCAAAGTACCCCATGCTCCATAGCAAAATGGAGTAACTGAAAGAAAGAACAGAACACTGGTGGAATGTGCTAGGAGCATCTTGAAAGATAAGAATCTTTCAAATGGTTTTTGGGCTGAAGCATTGAATACTGCAGTTTATTTGAAAAATAGGAGTCCTACAAAGAGTCTTGAGTTTAAAACTCCTTATGAAGCATTATATAGATTTAAGCATGTATTAAAACACTTAAGAGTAATTGGATCTAAAGCATTTTCCCATATTCCAAAGGAAGATAGAAGAAAACTAGATTCGAAAGCCATCAGATGTACTTTTATAGGGTATTGTTTACAACATAAAGCTTACAGATTATTTAATCCCTCTACTCACAATATTTTTGTTAGTAGAGATGTCATATTCCATGAACAAGATCATGTAGAATTTGATGAGCACAATGAGGAATGGGATATTCCATACTTGGTGGAAGAAGAAGTAGAAAACAATCAGGATCAACAGCAGACAAAGGCAAAAGATGAACAATAGCAGCAGCAACAACAACAACAACAGATACAGTAGCAACAACAACAACAACAGTAATAGGAAGAAAATAATGATCAAACAAGGTTTGAAGCTACCCCACCTCTCACGAGATCAGGTAGGAAAGCTCAATTGCCTGCAAGATATAGGGAAAATGCTTTTATAACTAG
Organism: Pinus tabuliformis; assembly: GCA_031772625.1. Lineage (NCBI taxonomy): Eukaryota > Viridiplantae > Streptophyta > Pinopsida > Pinales > Pinaceae > Pinus > Pinus tabuliformis. Next base: position 658,217,244 of record CM062810.1, on the reverse strand, counting down.
TATGATGAATTTGGTTGAACCTTCTAGTTATAAAGAATCAAATGAATGTAGAGAATGGAAAACAACCATGGAACATGAATATGAATCAATAATCAGGAACAACACTTGGGAACTAGTTGAACTTCCTAAAGGAAAACAAACCATAGGTTGTAAATGGTTATACAAACCGAAGATTAATGCAGATGGAACCATAGAAAAATTAAAAGTTAGATTGGTAGCAAAGGGGTATTCACAAAAAGAAGGTATAGACTATGAAGAAACCTTCGCCCCTGTAGCTAAAATAAACACTATCAGAATGTTAATTGCTTTAGCTACTAAGAAACATTGGATGATACACCAACTAGATGTAAAGTCTGCATTTTTAAATGGAGAACTAAAAGAGGAGGTTTATTTAGAGCAGCCTTAAGGGTTTGTCCAAAAAGGGAACGAACATTTAGTCTGTAGATTGAAGAAAGCACTTTATGGACTAAAGCCAGCACACAGGTCTTGGTATGAAAAGATTGATTCATTTTTTCTACAATTTGGCTACAATAGAAGCAAAAAATGACCCTAATCTTTACACCATGCAAGATGAACAAGGGCGCACAGTGATGATTTCTCTGTATGTAGACGATTTGATCATTACAGGTAACACTACATATCAGATCAAAGAAATCAAGCAACATATGTCACGGGTATTTGAAATGAAACACCTTGGTGAGTTGAAATATTGTTTGGGTCTTGAGATTTGGAGAGATTCAGGACAAACATTTCTGTCCCAAGGAAAGTATGTCAAAGGCCTGTTAGAGAGATTTAGGTGGATCAATGTAAGCCTGCAGTAGTACCATTACAACAGAACATCAAACTACAGAGTGAAGATGGCTCAAAGGAGGCAGATGCGACACTTTACAGACAACTAGTTGGGTGTCTAATCTACCTAACCACCACTAGACCAGATTTGGCTTATGCAATTAGTGTGTTAAGCCAATATATGTCCAAGCCACTTGAAATCCATTGGAATGCAGCGAAAAGTGATTTAAGGTATCTACAAGGTACTATAGATTACGGTATTATTTACACTGACTCTTCTGATGTTAGATTGATAGGATTTGCAGATTCATATTGGGCTGGAAATGTAGATGATCACAGATCCATAACTGGTTATGCATTCAGCATTGGATCCGGGGTGATCACATGGCACAACAAGAAGTAGAACACAATCTCCTTGTCCTCAGCGGAAGCAGAGTATCAAGCCATGTGTGCAACAACATGTGAGGCAGTTTGGTTGTGGATACTTCTCCAGGATGTCGGGGAAGAACAGATAGATGCAACAACAATCAGATGCGATAATCATAGTTCAATCAAACTTGCTAATAATCCGGTGTTTCACAAAAACACTAAACATATTGATACACAATTCCACTTCGTCAGGGAGAAAGTGCAATCCAAATAAATTCATTTGGTATATTGTAATACATGTGATAATGTTGCAGACATTTTCACTAAGCCTCTTGGCAGGATTAAGTTTGAAATGTTTAGGAAGATGTTAGGCATATTTCTGAACCCCTTCTCCATTAAGGGGGAGTGTTGAAGGTAATGGAGAATATCCTAGAATAGTGTGAGTTGGTTCACGTGACCTCCGGATATGAATTAGTTTCTATTTCTTAGGTTATTGTTCTAACTTCCCTAAAACCATGATTACTATATATTGTGTAATGTACATGAGCAATGTAGAGCGTTCTGTAGAGCCAGACTCTCCTGGTTTAGACTCTCTTTCGTAGAGCTGACTAGTGGGTTGTATTTCTTTTTAATAAAACATTGCCATTTTTATCAGTTCTGGCACAGTGTTGTACATTTGTTTGATCAGAACCTCGGAAGCTGACGATCCCTTTATCTCTGCTATCGAACTGAGGACGCTCCAACCAGGCATGTATGACTAGGCTAAGCCAGGATCGATGTTGATGTCAGTATGGAGATTTGATGTTGGTGGAAATTCTATTGTTAGGTGAATATTTCCAACTATATATATTTACCTCTAATTAAAGAAGTAGTGGTATAAAACGCTACTTGTTTTATTAATGAAAAGGTAGTACATACATCCGGGAACATTTTCTATCTTTTCATTTTGGATTACATAATTTATCTAAGTTTTTCGTAATATTAAAACTTTACCTCAAAATAACTCTATTTATCTCTTTGAGTTTGACATCCTTTGTTATACAAAATAGATGGTTCAAAATTGTACTAATTTTTACAAAAACCTTGATACTCCTGTTTCTGTTGCATAAAAAGTTGTTTCAATTGCTATCACTTTCCAAAGCACAACAAAAAAACTTTTATTCCTATTTGCTTTATAAGTTGATAGTGCTTGCTAAAAGTTCCTTGCCAGAGTTTTGATGCGATTCATCTAATTGATTAAAATTGGAGGATTGAATTCATTTTGTAGCTTAACCCATTCTATTATGCCATTGGCATCTCCATAGATCTATATTTGATTAATTCATAACCATTTGGTTACGATCAACACTCCCCACAAAGCCATGATTTTTGCTCTACTATTGGATCCTTTCCCACCCTCCCACCAGAAGTGATAGAATTTATTAGCCTTAATGTAAATAACTACTCTACAACCACATGCTCTCCTAGAACAAGCACCATAAAAAAAACCCCACTGGAAATGATTGCGATAATTCTCTAAGCTTGAATTTTTTGCCACATTTTCTTCCCTGCATTGGCTCGGCCTAATTTCATTGAAATAGGTTAGTATCTTGTTATTGTTTCATCGAAATAGGCTACCATCTTGTTAATGTAATAAGCTACTATATTCTTAATGTCCTCGTACACCTCCAATCCTTTCTGTTCAAAAATAATAGCATTAAGCCTCACATATATATATATATGAGCTTCGGGTCATAATTAACCAACTAGTCATGCCAATGTTCATTGTAATCCATTATCGTACCTGTTATAAACTTCTAAAGAAAAGATATCTATATACCACCGATACAGAAAGAATAACATTAAGCCTCATATATATATATATATGAGCTTCGAGTCATAATTAACCAGCTAGTCATGCCAATGTTCATTGTAATCCATTATCCTACCTATTATAAACTTCTAAAGAAAAGATATCTCTATACCACCGATACCATGAGGCTGAATGAATTTCAATACTTGAGAGACAATTTTGATGCAGTAGTGTTCACCGTTTTGAGATATTTTTGGAATTGCCTTATTTTATAGCAAACAAATTCCATTTTCAAATAAAATGGGGCTAAAAGAGACTGAAAAACTGGTTCTAAATAGAACCAAAATTTTAAGAATAGCCTGAATTTAGGATAATCCAATGTTACGTGGGTCGAAAAATTTTGTCCCAACAGTTTTGTGCGTTAGACCCAGATACATGGGTGTTCCGAAATCACCAAATATTTTGATTACTTAGATCACCGAATTCTGACCAAGAAAGAAATATCAATTTTAACATACTCTTTTTCTTCTTCCAAGTAATGATGAGTTGAATGGTCTTGTATGGATCAAACAGGTATCTTGAAGACGAGCTTGACCGGATCTGGACATATGAATCAACTTTAAGTATTTCTGATAAATATTCTTTACAGTTTGCAAGGTGTAAAGAGTCCATTTTAACAAATAATACTACCGAACATCCTCCATCTGTTGTGATGCGAACGACAACGGTTATTACGGAATCTGGTTTTCAATTCACAGTAGGATCGACCAACGGTAATAAATTATTACTGTTCTTATATTTTGTAGAGATTGAACAACTAAATATCTCTCAATCGAGATCGAAATATAGTCTGAAGCCATTACTTCATTGAGCAATTATTCTACCTTGGAATGAACATTCATATCTAATCAAACAGATGATTGTTATTTTACTTTGGCCAACACAAGTGATGCTACTAGTGATCCCGTAATCAACGCTTTTGAGACTTACAAAGTAGTTGACACCGAACCTGAAACATATGCACAATATTGTAAGTAACCTTCCTAATGTTTTGAGACTGGAATCGTTTATATTATGATCCAATTTCTAACCAAGTTCTTCTACCCATAAGAATTTTGGAAATGTAAGTTAAATTCTTCGATATGTTTCTAGCTGAAATTGTATGACTCTCCAGATTCAATCGTGAAATTTTATATTGACTAAAACTTGTTGCCAGCAATCTGTCAGGGAATAACCTTATAGGATTGGTGGCTAATGATATTGGACAGTTGACCGCATTAATTAATGTCTAAGAAGAAATTAACCATATTTTAAGCCTAGTTGGACTCAAAATAATTTTGGATGCGGTTAATGGAGGGGAATATAGTTTGTGTCTGAATATTATATATCAAATCATAATATATGTGCAACATCATTTGTGTTGAAATTGGCAAGTCTCTGGATAATAACTCTTTTATGGGGAATCTACCAAATTTCTTCAGTTTAACCAAGTTGGAGATATTGTAAGTTTCTTCCCAACATTTCAATTTTCAGTTTGTTTGTTTTTTCAACATTCAATTTTCAATTTGTCTATTTTTAGTGAGCATGTACATTTTCATAAAACCAAAATTACTTTGCTAATTATGTAGATATCTATAAAACAACAACTTGAGCGGTACTCTTCCTTACTGGTTATGCGATCTGAAAAATCTAAAAGAGTTGTATGTCTCCCTTTTTCTTCTGATTCTATTTAATTTTTGGCAAATTTTATTCGAAATTTATTTCCACAATTTTATTCAAAATTAGGCACGATCAAAGTAGTAAATATCGCAGTGCTTATTTTCACAGGAATATAAATAGTAATAATTTTAGTGATGTAATTCCTATCCAACTTCTTAATGGTTCATTGAAATCCAGGTAACCATATCGTATTTCATATTCCTTATGTTTTGACATAAATCATTAGGGACTTCAATTTTTATTTCCTACTTTAAAAGAAATGTCACAGACAAATTAAGACAATAATCAATCTAGCTCAGATTCTCGTTAATCTTATTGGAGGACGTTCATGGATAATCTATATATTCTTTGGACTACTGCAGTTACTGTGGAAACACCTACTTACCTATGCATAAGGGGAAATGCATTTTGCATACTACAAATAAGAACAAAGGGAAGGTTTTGCTCAAAACGATAGTCGGTGGTATTCTAATCATCGATGCAACTAGGATAGCGGCAATTGCTGTGTATTACAACAAATTCAAGAGAAAAGAACAGGGTGTTGCTGACAAAAGAAGCGGGCAGGAAATGTAACCAAAATATTTATTGTACCAAGGTTAATAAATACTAAAAATATTAAATATATTATAATACGATACATAATGGTGGTCATCCCGGTAAATGAAATTAGCTCATATAGCTTAGATTGATTAATTGATTGGTGGTGCTGCGATTCTCAATGACTTTATTTTCCCTTCATTGATTACAGATTATTCAATGGTTATGGTGCCAAGTTCAATGAAATCCCAAGCCTTCACTCTAGATGAGATGATAGCAGCCACATAGAACTTTAGTCAAGAGATCGGGCGAGGGGGATTTGGATCGATGTTTTTGGGTAAATTGCCCCAAGGAAAATACATAGCCGTCAAAGTGCTCTCACAGTGCTAATGAAAAGGAGTTGAAGAGTTCTTAAATGAGGTGATTTTCAGATATATCTTCAATAATGTAATATGGTTCAATTTGGATTTAATGCAAAAAATTCTTACCACGGAATCATGGTTTGAAACCATTTATGATGTACTGTAAAATTCACGCGGGTGGTTATCTGATGAACAGGTTGATCTTCTTTCGAGAATCCATCATAGAAATTTGGTCTCTTTACTAGGATATTGTAACAAATAAAGAGAAGTTATGCTTATCTACGAGTACATGTCAGGAGGGTCTCTAAGGGATCACCTTTATGGTAAATACTTCTGCTGAGAGATACGTTTATTTGAGTTGATAAAATATCCAAGGTAATCAACACACATTCTTTTCCAGGTCCTAATTGATAAAAATGGCAATGTTGTATTAAAAGAAATAAAACCCACTAGTCATCTCTACGAAAGAGAGTCTGAACCAAGAGAGTCTGGCTCTGCAGAACGCTCTACATTGCTCATGTACATTACACAGTATATAGTAATCACGGTTTTAAGGAAGTTAGAACAATAACCTAAGAAATAGAAACTAATTCCTATCCTGAGGTCACATGAACCAACTAACACTATTATAGGATATTCTCCATTATCTTCAACACTCCCCCTTAATGGAGAAGCGGTTCACAAATATGCCTAACATCTCCCTAAACATTTCAAACTTAATCCTTCCAAGACACTTAGTGAAAATGTCTGTAACATTATCACATGTATCACAATATACCAAATGGATTTCTTTGGATTTCACTTTCTCCTTGACGAAGTGGAATTGTGTCAATATGTTTAGTGTTTTTGTGGAACACCGGATTATTAGCAAGTTTGATTGAACTCTGATTGTCACATTTGATTGTTGTTTCATCTATCTATTCTTCCCCGACATCCTGGTGAAGTCCTCGCAACCAAACTTCCTCACACATTGTTGCACACATGGCTTGAGACTCTGCTTCCGCTGAGGACAAGGAGTCTTTGTTTTGCTTCTTGCTGCTCCATGTGATCACCTCGGATCCAATGTTTAATGCATAACCTGTTATGGATCTGTGATCATCTACATTTCCAGCTGAATCTGAATCTACAAATCCTATCAATCGAACATCAGAAGAGTCAGTGTAAATAATACCGTAATCTACAGTACCTTATAGATACCTCAAAACAATTTTCACTGCATTCCAATAGCTTTCAAGTGGCTTGAACACATATTGGCTTAGCACACTGACTGCGTAAGCCAAATCTGGTCTAGTGGTGGTTAGGTAGATTAGACTCCCAACCAGTTGTCTGTAAAGTGTCGCATCTGCCTCCTTTGAGCCATATTCACTCTGCAGTTTGATGTTCTGTTGTAATGGTACTACTGTAGGCTTACACTGATCCATCCTAAATCTCTCTAACAGGCCTTTGACATACTTTCCTTGGGACAGAAATGTTTCTCCTGAATCTCTCCAGATTTCAAGACCCAAACAATATCTCAACTCACCAAGGTGTTTCATTTCGAATACCTGTGACATTGTTGCTTGATTTCTTTGATCAGATATGTAGCATCACTTGTAATGATCAAATCGTCTACATATAGAGAAATCATCACTGTGCGCCCTTGTTAATCTTGCATGGTGTAAATATTAGGGTCATTTTTACTTCTATTGTAGCCAAATTGTAGAAAAAATGAATCAATCTTTTCATACCAAGACCTGGGTGCTTGCTTTAGTCCATAAAGTGTTTTCTTCAATCTACAGACTAAATTTTCTTTCCTTTTCTGGACAAACCCTTCAGATTTTCCCTAAAAAAACCTCCTCTTTTAATTCTTCATTTAGAAATGAAGACTTTACATCTAGTTGGTGTATCATCCAATGTTTCTTAGTAGCTAAAGCAATTAACATTATGATAGTGTTTAGTTTAGCTACAGGGGCGAAGGTTTCTTCATATTCTATGCCTTATTTTTGTGAACACACCTTTGCTACCAATCTAGCTTTTAATTTTTCTATGGTTCCATCTGCATTAATCTTCAGTTTGTATAACCATTTACAACCTATGGTTTATTTTCCTTTAGGAAGTTCAACTAGTTCCCAAGTGTTGTTCCTGATTATTGATTCATATTCTGTTCCATGGTTGTTTTCCATTCTCTACAGTCATTTGCTTCTTTATAACTAGAAGGTTCAACCACATTCATCATACTAGTTATAAAAGTATTTTCCCTATATCTTGTAGGCAATTGAGCTTTCCTACCCAATCCCCTGAGACATGGGGTAGCTTCAAACCTTGTTTGATCATTATTTTATTCATGTTGTTGCTGTTGTTGTTGTTGCTGCTGTATCTACAGCTGTTGCTGTTGCTGCTGCTTTTGTTCATCTTCTGCCTTTGTCTGCTACTGATCCTGATTGTTTTCTACTTCTTCCACCAAGTACACAATATCCCATTCCTCATTGTGCTCATCAGATTCTTCATGATCCTATTCATGGAATTTGACATCTCTACTAACAAAAATTTTGTGAGTAGAGGGATTAAATAATCTCTAAGCTTTATGTTGTGAATAATACCCTATAAAGGTACATCTGATGGCTTTTGAATCTAGTTTTCTTCTGTCTTCGTTTGGAATATGGGTAGATGCTTTAGATCCAAATACTCTTCAGTGTTTTATTGTAGGCTTAAATCCATATAATGCTTCATAAGGAGTTTTAAATTCAAGAATATTTGTAGGACTCCTATTTTTCAAATAAACTGTCAATGCTTCAGCCCAAAAACCAGTCGAAATATTCATACCTTTCAACATGCTCCTAACACATTCCACCAGCATTCTGTTCTTTCTTTCAGTTACTCCATTTTGTTGTGGAGTATGGGGTACTGTGAACTGCTGCAATATTCCATGAGCTTTACAATACCTGATAAGCTCATCTTTCCTGTATTCTCCCCCTTGATTGGACCGAAGAATTTTTATCTGTTTCCATGTTTTCCTTTCAATCATGTTTTTGAACTGCTTAAAGTATTCAAATGTGTGACTCTTCTTACTCAAGAAATACACCCAAGAAAACTTTGTGCAGTCATCGATAAACAATAAAAAATATAGTGCACCTCCTAATTACTTTGTTTGCATGGGTCCACACAGGTCTGTATGCACTAATTCAAGTATATCTCTCTGTTTCTTTTCTACTCAAACAGGGAATTCTTTTCTATGCATTTTTCCTAATGTACACGCATCACAATCATTATGTACTTGCTTTAGCATAAGAAGATCTCTTACCATTTCCTTCTTCTGTAGTAACAACAAATTATTGTAGTTGATATGACCAAATCTTTGATGCCATAGCTCTTCTATAGTCAAACTCGCAGCTGTCAAGGCTTGAACTGGTGCAGGTCTTACATCCAACTTGTACAGACCTCCTTTTCAGATTCCTGTAGCAATTGTCTTCACGCCATCTAGCAGATCTTTAATATAATAGTTAGATTTTAAAAATTCAACTTTAAGATCTTGATCTGTGATCATGGATACAAAAATCAAGTTCTTTGTTACACCGAGCACATAGATGACATTATGAATCTGCTTTACATTACCACTAGGTAGAATGACAGAAATTTTCCCACAACCTTTGATCTAATGACTTCTACCATCACCTAGGTAAATCTGTGCTCCTTCATTGATTTCTTTAAAATCTTCGAACCAATGCTTGTTCCCTGTCGTATGTGTTGATGCTCCTGAATCTACATACCAGATGTTTGCATCAACATTCTCCTCATGATCTACCATGAACAATCTAAAATTCTGCACATGATTTTCATTCGCGAGATGACCTACATGTCATTTGTACTTCTGTTGTTCTTCATGATATTTCTTCTTTCTGCACTCTCTGGCAATATGACCAATTTTTCTGCAATAAAAACATATAATTTCAGAGTTGTTTCTATTCGGATTCATACCTTGGGTCTGATTCAATCTTTTCTGTGAATGTCCTCTGTTTTGCTGTTGCAGATTTCCTTTCCCTTTAAAGAAGTTCTTCTTCACCATCAATGCAAGATTGGCACTCTGGGGCTTCAAAATCGATTTTATTTCTTCTTCTTGCATCAATATTTCTATCAGCTCTTCAAACTTCGGGATTTTCTCTCTCACATTTATCCTAGTGATGAACATTTGGTAGTCAACGGTCACACCATTCATGGTAATTGTTACAAGATCTGTATCGTCGACTGTATGCCCAATGTCTGCCAATTCGTTCTTCAGATCTTTGATCCTTGCTATGAAGGCAACAACTATTTCATTCTCCTCCATCTTCAGGAATAAGATCTTGCTCTTCAGAAACAGAAGACGATTTGTATTCCTGATCTCATACAGATCCTTCAGAATTCCCCAGATCTCGTTAGCTATCTTACACTCTCTGATGTGTGGTATGATATAGTATTTCACTGACATCTTCAACAACGTCTTTGCTCTACCTTCTCGCATCTCCCAATCTGAGATCGATGTTGATCCAGCCGGTAACTTCGGTTCATCCCCATTTACAATTGTCCAAGCACTCTACACTTCTAACAGAGTCTGCATCTTGAATTTCCAATTTTCATAATTGGAACCATCGAGCTTGTTATGCTCATTCAAGCATGCTTCAAACATATTATTATTCAACTTGGCGATTTAGACTAAAAAGAATTTCGACAGGTAAAAGAAGATGTTAGATTTACCCCAGATCTATGACAAAGATAGATCACTGATCTTCAATGTTGTTTGATCTTGTAGCACACCCGCAGATCACATTGGCTTCCTTCACAACCTCCAGACAACCTTCTATTGTCAGCCTCTGCAGCCTTCTTCAGGATGCAGTCTTCTCTCGGAGCCTTTTTGTTGTTTACACAATCCTCGCAGATTTACATCAATTTTCTGAGACATCGTCGGAAGTGTACACTATTATTTTGTGACGTCGTTGCAGCTATACACCTAATTTCAAAGACGGTTGAGCTAAGTATGTGTTTATTTTCTTGAAACCTGCGACGATTTAGGTTTAGTCGCACCCTCCTCCTCTCAACGTTCAGGTTCCTCACCCCTGACGCTCTAATACCATGATAAAAATGGCAATGTTGTATTAAAAGAAATAAAACCCACTGGTCAGCTCTACGAAAGAGAGTCTAAACCAGGAGAGTCTGTGTCTGCAGAATGCTCTACATTGCTCATGTACATTACACAATATATAGTAATCATGATTTTAGGGAAGTTAGAACAATAACCTAATAAATAGAAACTGATTCCTATCGTGAGGTCACGTGAACCAACTCACATTATTCTAGGATATTCTCCATTATCTTTAACACTAATGCACATCTTTCCCAACGAAATTGGAGAACCAGACTCAAAATAGCTTTAGATGCAGCAGAAGGTTACTCTTTCTCTTAGTTAATTTGATGCACATTGATTCTTTTTATCTAAATGCGCGTTGTGAAGTATCGAGAATAATAAAATAGCCGTAAATTTCTAGATTTCTACTTAATATTATAATGGAAAAATAATGAGGAACAACATATCTCACTTATACACCTGTGGTTTTTATTCAAAGGACTAGAATACCTTCATGTCGGTTGCACCCCAAAAATAATTCACAGGGATATCAAGACCCCCAACATCCTTTTAGAAAGTTATTTGAATGGAAAAAGCAGATTTCGGCCTTTCAAAGATGACTGAAGATGGGGAAGCTACTGATGTTACAAATGTCGTAAAAGGAACTGCGGGATACCTGGATCCAAAGTATGTCAGACATATATAGGTTGCACCTGTTTGCAATATTCTGATGCTAAGAAATTCAAGGCATTATATGAGCAGAGGCAATTTCATTTTGCTTTTCCATTGTAGTTCTCTAATTTTTTGTGAGACACTTAACAGGTATTTCAAAACTCAAATGTTGACGGAGAAGAGGGATGTGTATAGTTTTGGAGTGGTTTTGCTAGAGGTCATATGTGGTGGACAACCCATAGATTTAAAACTATCTGTAGAGAAATTGAACATCATTAGATGGGTAAGTAATTTTACTATCAATAAATATTTATAGGAGTTCCTATAGTGCATTTCTCCAAGACTAACAATAATTATCGGCGTATCTATAGGTGACACCTTACGTAATGGACAATGATAATCCTAGCAAAATAGCAGAAATCATCGACAAGAAGTTGGATGGAGGTTACGACATGATGTCTATCACTGGCATTGCCAAAGTAGCGATGAGATGTTTTCATGATGAACCGTCGGGTAGGCCAAGCGTGAGTGAGGTAGTTGCAGAGCTGAAAGAGGCTATCAAACATGGGGATCATCGTGCTTCTATAATTTCAATTTCAGAGGAAATTGTCGCTGAAAGTAGCAATTTTGTGTCAGGCTCGGTCTCTTTATTGGTAGGTTCAAGTGGACCTAGAGGAATGGTGTGGAGTGATAATAGCTCCAACATTTCTCAAGTGGGAAGATAAGTCGGGACATTAGCGAAGAAGTCAAACATTCAATACGCTTCCAATTTTTATATCCCAAAGACGTGGAACTTTTCAGTTTCTTCCTTGATTCTAACTATCTCGGCAAATGCTGGGTGGGGCATACACTACCAAACATCCTTATCAATAAAATTTTACGATGTACATGCATTGTTATTTTCATGTTATTGGTTATTTATTTTCGTGTTATTGGTTATAAAAGGGAAGTTTTTTCGTTGTATTTTTTTGTTTTATTAGGGTAGAATTTGGGTGGGATTGGTTGGAATGATAAATTAGTAATTGTACCAGATGTTGTAAAGGAAATATAAAGCATAATTCAAGAAGAATTATCACATGTAAAAGATTATTGAAGATAAAGATTAGTAAACTAGATGTAATTCAAATGTAGAAAATGAATGATTTACATTATGCAAAAAAAAATCCCCTCCCCTAATAGGCTCCTCTTCTTCCTTGCGTCTATCATCTTTTCATCATTCATCAGTGACATAAAAAAAATCATTATTTAGTCTTAAGTTCATATTATAATCCTAAATTATCGAAATCATAACATTTACGTGAGAGGTAAATGGTGAATGGTAGTTAGACTGTTGCGTGTATCATCTTTTCATCATTCATCATTGATATAAAAAAAATCATTATTTAGTCTTAAGTTCATCCTATAATCCTAAATTGTCAAAATCATAACATTTATGTGAGAGGTAAAAAGTGAATGGTAGTTAGACTGTTACTAGGTTAGCAAGAGTCCAAGCTATTTCCAGCGACCTCCTATGCAGTCCCAGAACAGAGTTCAACTCTATGGCCATAATGCATCAACAATTTACGCAGAGAATCTCTTAATTAAAACTGAAATCTAATAGTATGCCCACAAGTGCAGAGACAAGAGAATGTTAAATAAACTAACTTGCAAGATAATCTGATCACTATATGGGAAACATTCAAAATCTCTTAAGTGCAAGACTAGTATTAGTTAGTATTGCAGCAAGAACTGTAAACACTTAAGGTTATAAATATCATAATGCCAACCTAATATGTTCAGAATCCAAAATTTACAACAGACTTATTTTACGTTATAAAGAAGAGATTTGTTATATTATATTATTTAAATATTTTTACACAAAAATAAAAATAAAATAAAATAATATATTTAAACAAAAATTAATTAGAAAACTCAAATTTAATAATTTATAAATATAATTCCAAAATATTAAATAAAATTAATTTAAAATATTATAAAACAACTTAAAATTTTCTTTGATATACATCACATTTTTAATATCCAATAATGTTAACAACAACCAATATATTAAAATATTTTTTTATATCAAAATGCAAGGCCAATAAAGAATTTACTGGCAGTCATGTTTTCCCTACACTTAATTATTATTTGTATTTTAATGTTTTCCATACACCTTTTTCTTACTAACATTTCATATATACAAATAATGTGTCATTTTTTTTATTTCAAATTTATAAATATAATTCCAAAATATTTAATAAAATTAATTTAAAATATTATAAAACAACTTAAAAATTTCTTTGATACACATCACATTTTTAATATCCAATAATGTTAACAACAACCAATATATTAAAATATATATGTATTTTTTTATATATCAAAATGCAAAGCAAACAAAGAATTTATTGGCAATCATGTTTTCCCTACCCTTAGTTATTATTTGTATTTTAATGTTTTCCATACACCTTTTATTTTACTAACATTTTATATATTCAAATAATGTGCCTTTTTTTTATTTCAAATTTATAAATATAATGCCAAAATATTTAATAAAATTAATTTAAAATATTAAAAAACAACTTAAAAATTTCTTTGAAATCAATCACTTTTTTAATATCCAATAATATTAACAACAACGAATATATTAAAATATTTTTTTATATCAAACTGCAAGACCAACAAAAAAATTTACTTGCACTCAATGTTTTCCCTACTAAGAAACCTCATATCACTATTTAGATATCACAATATTTATTTATATTAAAATGCAAGGCCAATCAGGAATTTCCCTGCATTCATTACTTTCGTTGCACTTAGTTATTATTTGCATTTCAATGATAAGAGATTTCATACATAAAAAGGATAGAATCATATAAATTTTCATATGCAAAAATAAAATTTGTGTTATTTCTTCAAATGTGAAAATAACTTTTTCTCTTTTTGACAACCTTTCATATGTAAAAATAAATTGTGTTAAATGTTTATTCAACAGTAAAAATAAATTGTGTTAAATGTTTATTCAACATTTAATATGTAAAAATTAAATATGTGATATTTTTTTGTCAAAAGAATTTCAAAGAAAACCAATATGTTTGGAAGAAAAATGAACAAACCTAATTAATATAACAATCTATTTCATTGTATCTATTACTGCATTAAACAAACAGACTTCAGAAGAAAAATGAACAAACCCAATTAATATAACAATCTATTTCATTGTATCTATTACTGCATTAAACCAACATACCTAATCAATATAACAATCTATTTCACTGTATCTATTACTGCATTATAAAAATAGCATACACACTTCTTGTAGTTTAGATATAATTTGTTTCTTAGAGTCATTGGATTGATTTTTGTATTGTAAGTGGAAAGTACATCTATACATTTGTTCCACTAGATCCCTCATAGTTTTGTGAAAAAAAACCCCCTTTCATTAACCTCCAGCACCACTCTAAATGAGCTAAGAACCAATTCATTGTCAATTACATGCTCTATAAATTTTTTTTTCTTAGAATTACATTGATCTTTTCCTTCGTTGTTTCTCTTTGTATAATATTAAACATATATGAATTAATAGATTTCTTGAAACACATTATCTAATATTCTTAAGTGTATTATTAATGAAAATTCAAAAAAAAAAACTCATATTCGATAGTATTTTTTCATTCACCTCATTCATCATTTTGCAAGTTTTCTATTAAGCTTTACGCTCTTCTACACTAATATAAATAATTTTATCGACCTTCTTCATTTTGTGGCTCTGTGTGACAAACACCAACCAATACATATTGGTTTAACTTACATATATTTCAAGCATATTAGTTGTGTAAAGAATTTACAAAGAACTTGTCTTCGCTACTATTTTTTATGTGTTATCTGAATGTCGGTTAGTATTTTTGTTACTTGACACATTATGAGACATTTTTTTATCAATATTGTTATTGGGAAGTCTAGTGTCTATGCAGAGCTGCTAGTCCCACTAAGGCTGGTAGCTACCTTAGAAACAAACAAACTAAAACCACTTTCCTTTTCCTTTATGAAAAATAGATAAGAGGGGAATAACAGAGACCAACCTCTGTCTTGCGCTTGGTTCCTTGCTTGATTCCTCTCCCTTCTGATAGATCTTTTCCACTCGCTTCCTCGTCTACCCAGCTTCAAAGAGCACCTATAGAATCAAAGCAGCATAACAATATCCAAGAACATAGATTTATTATCATAAACAATATAGGACCAGATATATATTTACCACACAAATGCATATATCATCAATCATACAAGAATGTGGAGGAAAACATGAATAGCTTTACTAATAATCAAGAATAGCAAAGAGGATTACAACCAATTGTTCTGACCCAGCATCATCCTCTCAGCAAGAAAGCCCTTCTTCACCTCATGAAAAGCTTAGATCACCCAACACTATGATGTTGCACCAAGAAACCAGTAGCACTTCCTTACAAGATACAAAATTCCAGCCTTTGGATCTTTGGGATGAGGGATCCATATATAGATGTTTGAAAGGGGGTGAGTCAGCTTTTGAGATTTAATTAGTGTCCTCTCTCTGATAGTTCTTGAATCCCCTTAGAGATTCATGATCTCTTACTCAACCCTGGGCGAATGCAGAGAGGAAGTGTCATAGGAGAAGTTTCTGGAAGATTCCATGATCCTTCACCTTGCATATTGACCCTGCCATTTGTCCACTCTCGCCCATCGCACCCCATAGAAGGGCTTTTCAAGATGCATCACACCTCCCGTGTGTATTTAGGTGGGATGCAACGCACTTTGACCATGGAGCAGGTGAGATGGTCCAGTTTTGACCAGTTCTGAGCAGTTTTTCATGGAGAACTTCTGGGAGAAGATGTAATCAGTTGACCTTGTTCTTTTAGAGGTTGGAACAACACTTTTAGGGACTTAAGAGCCCTTGGTTTATGGACATTTATGATTGGGGTTGAGGTGCCCAAAAATGTCTATAACAGTTGCCCCCTAAAGCATGAGGTCATTAATCTGTTGATGTCGGGTGAAATGCTTTATCATGAGGATCTGAAGTTTTTTCAAGCTGGAGGGCGACCTGTAATAAGATACAATACAATACATTATCTTCATAATATTTTCATGATCTAGCTGAGGCGGGCATTCCCATGCTCAGCTTTATAAATTCATTTTCATGTACATGAGATAGACAATCGTCTGAGTGTAGACTGATGATTCTGGTAGAGCCATCATCCCTTAGGTGGGATGATTATCTGTGCAGTAATGATGTACATTTGATGTCTTTATTTTCCTGAATATATATCGCATCCCGGATGGATGAAACTAGATCCGGGGTCTTCAATCTTGTTCGATCTTCACTCAAAGTACAAGTCGATCCATGTGAGAGATGTTCTGGAGTCGAACATGGAAAGACATCGCCTGATTACCAGCCAATGATGTGAGTTGTTAACAGGTGCGAGAGGAATCACCGATAATGATGATGACCCTCAAGGTACTACAGTACAATTCACGTGGTGTGAATAAGGGACTTGGCGTCGAACACCACGCAAAATCTTTCGGTCGAAGGCCATTGATGTAAACCTGTCGCCAGAAGTGAGAAACTTGCCATTGAGGCATGCAAGATTCAAAGTACGGAAAGGGTTTTTCCTAGATCGACTTCTTGGATAATGAGCTGATGTCGACAACAAGTGATCCGTCATAGGAGGGCCTTAGTGAATCCCACATCAATGACACGGAATGGACTAAATGATTTTAATGGAGGTGAAAACGATCTGGTGATATAAGGTTCAGGGTGGCGGTCATGAACGAATGGAGTGTATTGCAGTGGGTGAGATACAGGTGAATTCTCTGAGTGACTTCTCTTGAACATATCGGTGACACTGACATGATGGATTGGTAGCGTTAACCCAAAATATGGATGGTGTGATGGACCCATGGTGATATGACCAGTGAACGGAACAACCCAACCCGACTTGGACGCGGAGTGAAAGTGTCATGTTCAAGAGCGACTTGCTACCAATAAAGATTTTTTCAAGTTTTCTTCCCAATTTTCCCCAGTCATTGCTGACCAATACCTCTTTATTTTTGTCAAGCTTGAGGAGGATAACATATGCTTGTTCTATAATTTGCCCTTCGGCCAAACCCATCGCTATGTTTTAACGATCCTAGCAATAGTGAAACTCGTTCTTGTCTGTATGGACAAGTTTGTCGCTATTCGGTTTTAACGAGTTTAACGACAAGGATAACTCGGTCCTTTTCAATTTTAGAGAGTCTGAAAAAGGAACGTAAAGAAAACTCCAATAATCCTTTTTCGTCATATAATCCCTTGAATCCGAAAAAGTATAAAACAATACAAAAGGGATGAATTTTCGGTACTTTTAACGAGCCGAACAAAACAAGCACTCGATCTTTTTGTGTAATGATCCCTCAAGTCCAAAAAGATTAAAATCTAAAGGAGGGATAGCACTTCCGGTACCTTTAACGAGCTGGAGAGGCCAATTGCTCGGCAATCTTTTCATATTTTACGAGTCAGTTGAAAAGAGCTTAAAGGAGACTCGTTTTTTGAGGAACGAGTGATAAATTTGGGTAGCAGGTGATTCCAGGTAAGGTTTGGAATTTTCAAATCACGGCAGTGTCACAAGGATGGCTAACAGGATCACTCTTCGCAGTTGTTCCTCAAAAAGGGTAAACAATCAAATGGAGGTGAATGATCGGCCAAAACAAAGTGGAGGTGATGATGAGAACACAACCAAGGCTTCAAAGGCTGATGATAATACTTTCACGATGGTTATTTACCGAAAATTGGTTCATTTTTTAATGAGCTTAAACTCTGGGGGAACATTTTCTCATTGCTTATGTTTATTTTTTAACGAGCTTGAATTCCACATTAAAACTGCTCGATCCAGTCGTAAAATAAGGATGTCTCATTTTAAAAAAATGGCATTTTTTCAAAGCTTTGCCCCACATCCTTTCTTTATGCAAGTTAGGAAACGACCAATCCTACAAGTTTAAAGGGTTAGAGGACCTATAAATTTAAAAAAATAAATGGTCGCTCTTCGCTTGCATGCCAAAAGGTTTGCATGCCCCCAGGTATAGTGAAGCAGAGTTTCCAGGTTACCCCTCAATTTGCAGACAAAACATTTGTTTTATTGGGAAAGGCCTACCTTTTCCAGGTTACCCTTCAATTTGTAGACAAAACATTTGTTCTATCGGGAAAGGCCTACCTTCTAACGGAGGTATCTTATTCCGGTCTAATCCCATTTTCCAAAATGGATGGGTGTGTCAGCCAGTCATATATCCTCCGCGGAAACCTACCCTATACCCAAGGTTTTCCTGTCGAAACAGGCCAGGGTGCATGCCCCCTGGGTTTCAGTCATATCCTCCGAATCACTCGCGCTCATCAGGCGGACGGACTCGGGATTGATGAGACATTCCTTGTGTGAAAAGACCATTCAGGGATGGTATATGACTATTTGCTATGTGTGAACCAGGGAATGAAAGCTGGTCTACGAGCTTGACCACTCTTCCTTCATGCGGAAAACACATTACTCTAAAGAGTGAGGAAACAATGGCTCCCATGCAATAAATATAGTCGCGTCCAAGGAGTAGATTATAATCCAGGGGTCCTTGGACTACCATTACGTTCATGTGAACGGTTTTCCTTCTCAATGTTATCGACACATTGGGAAGGATCCCTAACGGTCGACTGGTTCCTTTGTCAAAGCCTGTTAGATTTCTCATTTCAGGCAAAAGAGGTGGCGAACCAAGCGCTTTCCAAGCAGTTGAGGAAAGGATACTCACAAAAGCCCCTTCATCTATGATGGTACCGACCATGACCATTTTATATATCTGAGCAATGATTCGAAATGGTACACTAGCCGGTAAACGGGGTCTGCCTAGTAGATTCCAATCGAAGGAAACAACTAGGTTGCTTGGAGGTGGGACCGAATAAACGGCCGGATATGACTCTGACGAACTTCCTTCCTGCGGTAAAGGAACAGGTAGACTGCCCCCCATGTTCATCGGAGTCTATGCTTACGAACAGAATCTGAACGGTGTCGTTCTTGTTCTCTTCGGTGACTGTATCATCTGAAGATGGATCCTCTGAAGGCAAGACCGGGTCAACTGCCGCCTCGACCTTTTGACTTTCGTCTGGTGTGGATTTAGATGGTTTATCTTCAATGATAGATGCTTCGGCCGACCACAAGGGCGTGTCAGCCGGATTTTCAACTAGTGACGGACTCGAGAAGAGCTTCTTATATCCAGGAGGAAGCCGTAACGGTGAAACTGGACGGTCGTCCAAAACTCTTTTAGCCTCGTCTAAGATGGGACAACGGTGGACAGCGTGATCGCCTTCACACAATTTACAAGGAAATTTACATCTTCCTTTTTGTCCAGGGGCTTCACTTTCACTAGTTGACAGTGTACTTTCAACATGATCTTCAGAGGTTGATGACACTGGATTGTGCAAACGAGGAGACCAGTCCCTTAAGATCCGAGGGATGCAAGGACAATCTCGATGATAGTGGTCTCCTTTGCAAATAACACATGGCGATTTAGGCCTAGATAGTGCAGTGTGTGTATTTTTGCTAGACGATGCTTGGTTGCCCCTTTTCGCCTTTGGCTCCTTCTTCTTCTTCTATTTCTTCTTCTTCTCCTTCTTCTTCTCGGTTACTTGATTTTTGGCTTTACCAGCTTCATCAAGCAAAGAGGAAGGAGGAGAGGAAGAATTGGATGAAGTAGAAGGTTGGGGGGTAACTCTGGTATCGTTTAGTTGCTGACTTGATTGTTCAGGAATCACGGTGTTCTGAACAATAGAGGTTGAGAAGAGCCATACGGGCAAGCCGATTGTCAATCCTGGAAGCGACAATGTGGCCGTATGGGGTGCACCAACATCTCCCCAAGAGGAGAAGGGACTAGGATTTCCCCCAAGGGGAACTCCTTTGTTGGTGGGCTCCATTTTTCTCAACCTAAGACCAACGTAGGAAAGGTGATATTTATTCCGATTAAAATAAATTTTAGACGCCTTGAAACAACTTGTTTTTTCAATCTTTAAGAGTCGAGAAAAAACAAAAGATGACTCTAGTTGCCTTCGATTTTTAATGAGATTGAAGTGACAAGTGCTCAGATGGACCTTTTCCTTTAAGGAGTCTGAAAAGGAACAAAAGAGACTACTCTGGAAATCTAGACAGAGGGATTACCAAACTAATCGCAAAACTGCAGAATACTTTTTACGGTACGACAATCAATCTTCCTAAATGTTGTGTTCAGTGCATTGCGATCGATAGGGCGGCAGACACAGCTTCCTATGGATAAAGGATAAAGCCTATTGTGGTCTCCCAATATATACTCAATGGTATGTGGGAGCACAAGTCCGTACTGGCACTTATCGTCCCAAAGTGGAGGAATCACCCAACCATCAATGAAAACAACAGTTACTAGGCTTTACGGCGCCGGAATACATCTCTAGCCTAGACTTCTAAATGTTGTGCGTTAGGTTCCAAAGCGTTTTTAGATTCATTAAATTTATTTTACAGTTGATCTTGCTTAAGAAATTTGCCTTTCAGGTTCACCGCGTGATGTAGATGTACAATTCCTAAAATGCAATCTAAGATGATAAACAATCATTTAATCTTCTTTTTGCAAATGAAAATCCTAGCTACTAAGGAAAGAGAGATGATATTCTTTCAACATAGAGCAGAGAGCACACACTATATGCACTGTCCTAAATCAAACCAACAAACAGTCTAAATGCAAATGCACATGCATGTATTTGTTCTCAGCCTTCTTAATGTGTGAATGATAAAAAGAAAGCTAAGCGCAAATCTGAATTATTTTTCAAAGCGACATTACTAACAAGTTTCTTTTCAAGAAAAAATGAAGCCAATGACGACACTTTGCGATTTGGAATTGAAAACTTGCTTTCGACACTTGAAAAACTTCTAATTCAAATCAAATACAAGAGTAACAGTGTAATCGACTATCAAGAAAAATCGGATTCTCTTCTATGACCGAAAATGACACTTGCGACACTTTCAAATCAAGAAACGACAGTTCAATTACACTACTTCTTTGTAAAAGAGAACTGAAAATGGCTCAAAATACATAAAAACATTTACAGTTATTTGCACAATGGAGGCGGAATAATGGCAAGGAAGGGGGTTTCAACAGAGGTGTACTGACTACAGACAGCAAAACTCCTGAATAGAGCTGAAAAGAGTGAAAAACCATAATCTAAGAGCAGAAAAGGTCTTGTCTGATCAGCGCACCTGTAACACAGGGAAAAAGAGATGCAGCGCACCTACTACACTCGAGAAGTGTGATGCATCCAGAATCCAAAGAAGAGACAGTGCGATGGACCAGGGACGAGACTTTAACTGGGTTCCGGGTCACAGTTTGCAGCTCAGTTCAGGGATTTAGGCCGGGCAAGTGGTAATCAGTAAATCAATCACAGGGGTAGATCTAAGGAGGTTACTAGAGCCACCGCAAGGGCAATTAGAGAGCTTGTAAATCGATTGTTCATTTCATAAACAAAACCCGGAGATAGACTGAAGCAGCATTGATCTACTTTGCACTTGCATAGCAAATGCAATTCGAAGGCTAGCTGGCTTGACTTCAGGCTCCGTCTGTAAGTTTATAAAGTAAACAAATGTAGATAAACAAACAATCTATTCGCTCCCCATCAGAGTCGCCATTTTGTTATTGGGAAATCTAGTATCTATGCAAAGCTGCTAGTCCCACTAAGGCTGGTAGCTACCTTAGAAACAAACAAACTAAAACCACTTTCGTTTTTCTTTATGAAAAATAGATAAGAGGGGAATAACGGAGACCAACCTCTGTCTTGCGCTTGGTTCCTTGCTTGATTCCTCTCCCTTCTAACAGATCTTTGCCACTCGTTAACTCGACTACCCAGCTTCAAAGAGCACCTGTAGAATCAAAGCAGCATAACACTATCCAAGAACATAGATCTATTATCATAAACAATATAGGACGAGATATATATTGACCATACAAATGCATATATCATCAATCATACAAGAATGTGGAGGAAAACTTGAATAGCTTTATTAATAATCAAGAATAGCAAAGAGGATTACAACCAATTGTTCTGACCCAGCATAATCCGCTCAGCAAGAAAGCCCTTCTTCACCTCATGAAAAGCTTAGATCACCCAACACTATGATGTTGCACCAAGAAACCAGCAACACTTCCTTACAAGATACAAAATTCCAGCCTCTGGATCTCTGGGATGAGGGATCCATATATAGATGTTTGAAAGGGGGGTGAGTCAGCTTTTGAGATTTGATTAGTGTCCTCTCTCTGGTAGTTCTTGAATCCACTTGGAGATTCATGATCTCTTACTCATCCCTGGTCGAATGTAGAGACGCAAGTGTCATAGGAGAAGTTTCTGGAAGATTCCATGATCCTCTACCTTGCAGATTGACCCTGCCATTTGTCCACTCTTGCCCATCGCACCCCATAGAAGGGCTTTTCAAGATGCATCGCACCTCCCGTGTGTATTTAGGTGGGATGCAGCGCACTTTGACCATGGAGCAGGTGAGATGGTCCAGTTTTGAATAGTTTTGAGTAGTTTTTCATGGAGAACTTCTGGGAGAAGATGTAATCAGTTGACCTTGTTCTTTTAGAGTTTGGAACAACACTTTTAGGGACTTAAGAGCCCTTGGTTTATGGACATTTATGATTGGGGTTGCAGTGCCCAAAAATGTCTATAACAAATATACAACATATGCCATTCAATACATAATCCATTAAATATATTTACAAATAAATCAAATAATTTTCAGTCGAAAAGAGCTCTAGTGACCGGTGTGTTTATCTGAATAAATGCACTGATGCTTTTATCCATAACTGTTGTGTTTATCTGAATAAATACATGGGTACGTTTATCCCATTAAACGCACTGGGCATTTAAGTATTCAACACCATCATGGAAAATTAGTTTTTAAAAATATTTTTAAATTATGACAGTGTGATTTGTAAAGGTAAACTCACCGTAATGACTTAACGGTGTTATTTGGAAGAGGTGTTTTGGCCCGTCATATTGCACTAGGAACAACGATGAATAACCTCAACAAAATTGACATTGTTATAATATATTGGTGCATTGTTTTACACAGGGTGCACCAGTGCATTATATTACAGAAGGCACACCATTGAACATATAGCAAGTATGCAAACCCGTTAAGTAAGTACACAAACCTATTGAATCTAAAATGCCTAAAATGAAAAACCCTAATTGTGAAGTGGTAAAGGAAGTTCAACCCTAAGGTGAAATTTTGCAGGAAGAAGCAAAGGTTTAAGGTAAGTATTGAATTTTTTTGTTTTTTTTGTTTTCTGAATTTTAATTAAAAATTTTACTAAAATCTATAGTAATTTTTTTATTATACATGGTTTAAAAAAAAATCATGTTTTTTTTTCAATTTATCCAAACATTGGTACGTTCGATAATCAACAACACTAGTACATTTATAATAAAAGAGCACTGAAATTGTTAGGGTGCAAAAAAATTTAAACGTACCTATGTGATACAATTTTTTTTCTTTTGAAACCCCGAAATGGTTCAATTAATTTTTTTAAGGCAATGATGTGGTTTCTATTTAACAGCATCGGTGCTCTAATTGTTGTAAGAGAACTGAGTTGGTTGAATTCATCTTTATTTTCTAAAATCCGGAAACATGTGTGTATCAGTGTTGTTTTTCTCAATGCATCGATGCTTTTTTGTACAAGAGCACCGATACAATGTCGAGAATTGGCATGGGTATTATTTGAATGCCCCAGTGCTGGTATTTTTTAAATGCTTCAGTGCAATTTATTCTGATAAGCGCATTGGTAGGGTTTAAAAGTTATGAAGTACAATAGTTCATAGTATACATTTTAAGAGCATCGAGTTGGTTAAATAATTTTTTTATTTTTTTTCAATCGAGAAACAAAGCCATAATAGTGCTATTTTTTTTAAACACGTCGGTGCGTTTTTGTACGAGAGCATAATATGATAACATATTTTTTTTCCAGAATTCCACAAACTGGTGTAGGTATTATTTAAACACTCTTGTGCTTGTATTATTGAAATGCATATGTGCATTTTGTTTTGATAAGCGCACTGGTCTAGTTTAAAAACTATCTAAAACTATATTTTCACATAAAATGACATATTAATGCCAAATTATCCTTTAGGATGCATCCACATGAATTAAAATAATTCACAGTACACATTTTCCACTTAAAACCATCTTATTCTTGAAAAATGGTTTGAAAACTATATTAAAATTCAAATCCTGATTATATAGTTTTTCGACATTAATTTTAGATATGCACACAAAAATTTATTTCTGATTTTTCTCAAATGCAAGGACAAATATCAATAATATCAAATGGTCAATTCTTCAAATTCCAACTCGTTCCTTATTGTTGATCGAAGTCCTTCATGGAGTTCTCCCTTTCCATCTAGACTAGGTTTAGATTTTATTTATATTCAATTATCTAATTATTTCTTTTAAATCCATGCCAATTTGCATAAAAATGTATCCAAATTTGTAGGATCCTGATTCAGAATCGTGTTCAAATGAAAAAAATAATTCCTCCATTTAAAAAACATCAGAAGCTCTTATCAGGAGTAGTGTATCCCAAGAAGTTGGTAGATGAAAATGGATAGCCTCTTCGCCCTACCAATTGGAACATGACATCTTCCAATCGCAATCCTAGATCAACAATGGTAATAATTATTTGATATAATGTAATTTCAACTAAACAATTACATTAATGTGCTTACTAATATCATTGATATTGTACTAATGGCATTCAATATTTTTTGAAATTATGATTCGAGTAATGATGAGAAACCCACCTAGCAAATTCTAGTGCACCCTACTACAACGTCAACTCAAGATAAGGTTGCATTAAGAGCAAGACTGGGAGAATAAAAATACAAAGAATGGTTGAATCAACCACCTACTTAATTCCCACTAGGCAATGTTGTTAGATTCATTCCAGAATGATGAGTTAGGGGATAATGCTCATATCAATCATACCTTATTTGAAAGCTTGAAATATGTTGCCAACACCCCTCTCTTTGGACCTGGCGACAAGTCAAATTCTACTCAGCTGGGGACAACGCTATTGCTATACAACTTGTAAGCAAATTTTGGCATGTTGAATGCATATTTCTCGACAATATTAAGGTTAGTCACTTGCATGATCGATTAAGTCCCTTATATTTTGAGAAATCTTGTCACACAATCAACATCATTAAAATGGTTGATTTTAAGAACGTTAAATATTGACATTATACAATTATATTCCTCATCAACTGCAAGTTATTCGAAGATAAGGTTGTTCTGAGTGATAATGTCTCACTGGGAACTTGCGAAGAGGCAAAGAAGTTGTTGAAAATTTTGGGTGTTGAGTACATATCATATCATTTATGTCTGAATGATTGTATTCTATATAGAGGATAATATGCAGACAAAAAGATATGTCTGAAATGTGGGCCTGACAGGTACCATAATTAAAAAAAAATGGGTAAATCATATGGTCCTCCTCATAATATATTGAGGCACATGCCAATAACCCCAAGGATTCAAAGGCTCTTCCGTTGCAAAGTATTATCTATGCTATAGGGATGACATCCCTCACATAGAAGTGATTCAGGAGTTATGTGAATCCCAATAAATTCAATAACCATGAAGAATATAGAGGATACATGGCCTGAAAAATTCAAGGATGAAGTATGAAGTCTATTACTCAGCATAGTCATGGATGACCTCAATCCATATTCCCTCCAAAACACCAACTATTTTGTTTGGCCTAGTAGTAATCAATAACAATAGCCCCCCATGATTGTCTATGAAGAATGAACATCTTATGTTTTTTCTCATAGTCTCTGGTAGAAGACAAGTGAAGAATATAAATGTCTACTTACAACCATTAGTAAATGAATTGAAGGAATGATGGAAATGGATACATGTGTATGATGTATTAAGACCCATCACAAAAGAGGAGTTTTATGTTGTTTGACATATGTGCTTACATCATACATGATTATCCAATCTTAGGATTTTTCTCTTGTAATTACATTTTTATTGATTTGTTTATATACATATTAATATTGTTTCACATATATTTAATTTAATTCATTGCAATTTCTCTGATTTTCATGGTCTAATGTCATGTTTATAATAATTTAGGTTCTATAACAAAAGAGTATTATGAATATAAATGTTGTGGACCCTCTATTAAAGCTAACCACCTACGAAAGTCACTATATCACTACTCGAGGGTATTCCTCCCAAAAGAACACCCTTACCCAAAAGCAATATCCACTTTCATCTGTAAACCAGAGAGAACCTAAGGACCTGCAATAATGACACCAACTAAATGGTTGTTTATAACATAACACAAAGTTATACAACATTTATTTTCCTATTCGCTATGTTGCTAACTTTAACTTGCTCAAATTTCTCTTAATCTCCTTGAATTTGGTTGTACTTATTTGAGCACTATACTCGATGTAGATTTTCGATAGGTAGTAAAAACGAAAAAATGATATTTTTTTTACAATGGCAATTTTTTTTTTTAAGTAATCACAAGGAATAAATTTCCTTTCTTATTACAAACAATAGGTCCTATGATTAAGTGTGACTTTTTACTGAACTTCACAATAGAGTGGACACATATTCTTTTCACTCGACTTCACAATGCAGTGGACAAGTATTCAACACAAGGATGGTGTAAAATGAGTAAAATAATAAAATGTATAAACCAGCTCCAATGAAATACAACGAAAATTTATTTAAACTATTGTTCAACAATTGCCTCGTGTTCAATGTCTGTTCATTGTACTCCTGCATACAGTTTGCCAAACGAGGTATTTGGCAATAATATCAACAAATAAACATTTAATTATTTTTTAAGTTATATTGTGGAAAATTTAAAAATATCTGATATATTTTACTAAATAATAGTGAGTAACTTAAAATTCAAAAATATGTATGTAGTTTTAATAAAACAAAAACAAGACAAAAAAATATTTATAATAAAAAAAATGAATTGTTATTTATCAAACAAGTGTTGTAGGGCTAATAAAACAAAACAAAAAAAATTATAAAAAAAGAGAGGAGAATTTTTTTTATAATAATAAAAATGAATTGTTATTTACCAAACAAGTGTTGTAGGGCAGCTTCACCATTGCCACTCAAGTCAAAAATTATGTTATGGACAAAATTGCATAAAAAATTATAATTTATATTGGTCAATGTTAACTAAATTATTTAATAGTGGTTAATAAGCAAATGACATCCTATAGTCTTGCTTCCAGAGGAACTAATAAATTGAGATGTGAAGTGGATAAATTAATTATTTTCTCATGCACATGGACTTGCATAAATTATTGTGGGCAATAACCACTAGTAAGTCTACAAATTTACGGTTTTACTCCTATATAAGTGTTGAGAAAACATAAATAATGGTGAGAAGTAACTCGTTGTAAATATACTTATTTACATCTGATTTCTATTCTGTTTATGCAAAACCTTGTTTAAATCCTAGTGGGAAGTATTTGATAATAAATATGCTATGTATTATGTTCAATAAACCACCAAAACCACCTAAGGCTCAATCGCGGGTGGCATAAAGACACAAGGGCTTGGTTAACCTATTGGGAGATCAACGAGAATGATGCATTGCAAAACATAAATAACATTAAAGATATTGTTACTTCCAAGTTCAAAGAAAAAATGTGGTGTGAGAAAGATTTAGCGCTAAAAGAAAATTAAGTTATTATAAGAAGGTCATCAACCCCACCCTAGAAGATCAAAAGTATCTCTCTAGTTTAACTAGCTCAAAGAAGAAAATTAATATAGCAAAGATTACAAAGAATTCTCATGAGCTTCATAGTGAAACAGGTCGTTGGCAGTTCCTAAAATGCCATGGATGGAAAGTATCTGCCATATATGTGAGAATAGGAACATCGAGGATGAAAACCACTTCCTCTTAAAGTGCCCCGCGTACAACCACATTAGATCTTAGTTTCACAATCTTTGTTACAATACTGACTTTCCTAGCCTTTTACAATGTCAAAATTATAGTGAGCTTGGGAGGCTTCTCTCCATGCTTTTTGATTATAGGAATAAAACCTTAAATCAAAATAAATAATTTGTTTCTTTAGGTCAGATAGACCAATGTTTGGTCTTAGCGGACGTTAACCATCATCATCAAAAGCTTACTTAAACTATGGTGAGAAATAATTAATTGTGAATATGTTATTAACTTCATTCAAAACTTAAGAATAAAAAATCACTACACATATATCTAAAAATATTATATGAATATTGCAACTGTATCAATAAATTATGGCATTAAATATATGACATAATTATTATTTGTATATACATAATATTATATTGTAAACCAAAGTTATAATAAAACATTTAAATTATAATCCGATCAAATATTTGAAAAATAAATTTTTAATAATACTAAAAAATAAATATTTATGGTTAAAATTCAAATATTGTAAAAAACAATGGTCAATGCTCAACATAAACCAAGCAAATACATTACTAAAATCTTACCGAATCTTACCTGGGAATGGACGACTAATGAGAAATGTTTAGAATCTTTGGTACATTATTTTAATAAAAACATTTACCGATGGTATTGTAGAGCACCGTGCCAATGGCAACATCCCTATTGGACAGTTGACTTTTCCTCTGAGCACGGCTCTTATTCCATGAACATTTTGTCGTTTTTAAGAACATGTATGTGAGGACACTCCTAGGCAGAAAGTGGTGACAGAGATGGAGGTGGATGGGCAATTTGACTGGTTCATATTGTATGGATATGGCTTAGTATTGATTGCAATATACAATGGCCGTTTGAACTTGGACGGATTCGGATTCAGCTTCCGGAGATGACGATGTTGCATTGAAAATGTCCAACGAATTCCGAGTTTCGATGTGAAGTAGGCCGCTGCACTGTATTGATTGTAGTGTCTACACCGTCCGATTGGCAAGTGAGTTGCAGTCTTCCTTGGGCGGGACTCAATTATTGTTGTTTTTAATTGACTCGCTGTACATTCCCAGCACCAACGCGCAAAAACAATTCAGCTTCCCTCGGTTTATGGCCACCTTCTACGCCTGGCTAAATGGCTTCTACTCATTTTAAAGAAAGACACATTTTATTTTATTGGGCTGTTATGATGTACACTTCAGACACAATGATAGGTATAATAGTTGACATATATTATAGATGGAATAGGTTTATTAGGTAAGAGCATGTATTTTTTTTTAGAGAATGTATGTTTTAATAAATTTAATAATCAAATGCTAAAATATGTATACTTTGTTAAACTTAATAATCAAATAGCTTCCTTATCCTACCACAAAAAATCTAATCTAATATACTAATTAAACAATAACATTAAAAGTTAGATAATAATAATTATTATTATTTGTTAAAATAAAATAAAAAAACACTAAACCAGCATCAAATCTGAAAGAGTAACCAGACGTGGAGTCAAGGTCAAAGAAACTCTTAGGATGGACGCATCAATGAATCATTCCACATGTTTCGTACATGGGTTTAACTTTCTTTGAATTTGGCGAGACAGTCCCCGCGAGTGATCTGGTAAGCTGCGTTTAAATTATTCTAGATGGTGTTTTCTAGCGATAAACTAATTATTTTTTAATTTGTTCGGTGGTCAAAATGGGAATGTTGTTTTTATTTTTATAATTATGGGAATGTTTTTATTTTTATAAAAAAATTATTATTCAACATCATAAAAAATTTTAAGGGCATTCAAAAACTTGAAGCTTGATAATTGCCAATTAGACTTTTAAAAATTACTGCATCAAGATTTTTATATTTTTACATCACAATTTTAAATATCATTTATGATATAGAACAATCAATTAGTTTAAATTTAATATGGAAGTTTACAAATATAATTTTGATTTCACTGTGAGATGGTCACTTTAATATGGTGAACTTTCAAATTTCTAGAGATGCAAATCTTTTCTCAAATTTTACACTAAAAAAATAGATTAATGCTTATTAGATTAAGACTAAATTATTTCTAGACCACTTTATAAAATTCATTACAATATAATATTTGAGAAAATAATAAAATTAAACTTACAATAATATA
This sequence comes from Pinus tabuliformis, assembly GCA_031772625.1. Taxonomy (NCBI): domain Eukaryota; kingdom Viridiplantae; phylum Streptophyta; class Pinopsida; order Pinales; family Pinaceae; genus Pinus; species Pinus tabuliformis. The sequence continues at coordinate 658,186,789 of CM062810.1, read as the reverse complement.
ATAGTGAAAAAATAAATCTTACTATTTAAAACTTTATTAATAAGTGAAATATTCCGCACAAGTAAAATCAATAAAACAAAAATATAAGTTTACCTTATCTCACACCTCTACCATGCTAGATTTTACCGCCACTTTCTGTTATAAATTGAAAAGACGACTCGCAACTATAATTTGGGGGAACACAAAACTCTAGACCTTAACTCGCAAGAGGGATGAGAACAAAAGTCTGGATATGGAAAGTTGTGCATGGAAAAGACTTGACTAGCAAGTAGGAGGAAAAAAATTTCGCAGCCAACCAGGGCTGAAATGAAATTATGTTGAACATACACATTACATAGACAGTCACCCAAACAGTCGAGAAGAAAGTTGTTATTGGACTTTCCGAGAGAGGTCACACACAGGCAAAGGCCAAGAAATCATATGTAAAGAACACTTCCAGTTTCTTTCGAAACACGCAACTGTTTGTCTGAATCCTCCTCCTTTCATTCTACTGCTATATCGACTGAGGACCTTTTTCTAAATGGTTTTGACTATGGACAAATTTCGTTATGGCAAATGGAGAGGTTGCATAGCGCTAGCTGGCGTGCTCTTGAGTTTATTGCCTCTCACTTCTCCTCAACCAGGTAAGTACTAATTATGGAACCTAAGTTCACAGTTGCCGGGAATGTTGTAGTGCTTCTGTTGTGTTTACCTTTCATAATCGTCATTTGATTTCTCGTCGTTTTGTAAGATTCATGGAGTGTCTGCTTGAATCACCATTTGATGTCTTTTTGATGAATCGTCATATTTGGTTGACAAGATATTGTTTTATTAAAAGTAATTTCTGGTCGTGTGGAAGGATTTTTAAGTATCGATTGTGGACGGAAAACCAATCGAACCGGAGAAAACAAAGTAAGATGGGCCAGACAGCAGAGGTCGTGGACGCCTATGATTCCCGCGACGGTTCTTACGTGGAGTTGGATACTCTACGATATTTACGATATTTCCCAAAGCCTCTGAACAAAAGCTGCTATCAGTTGTCTGTGACCCCTAATGTACCTTACCTCTTAAGACTGTGGTTTATGTTTGGAAATTACAGTAGATCCGGACAATTGCCAAGCTTCGCTTTCTCTATTGAAACATTGGATCTGTTAGCTATGGGAAACATAGCGATCTCAAATCCAGATAAAGCACTTTATAATGAAACAATATTTGTTAGTTCTGGCACAATGCTGTACATCTGTTTGATCAGAACCTCGGAAACTGATGATCCCTTTATCTCTGCTATCGAACTGAGGACGCTCCAACCAGGCATGTATGAACAGGCTAAGCCAGGAACGATGTTGATGTCAGTATGGAGATATGATGTTGGCGGAAATTCTATTGTTAGGTGAGTTTACTTTAGAAATATAGGTAACAAGTATTGGTTATGATATTTTTTTTAATGGAAATCTAAGAGTCATATTTTAATGGCTTTTTATGTGTAATAAAACAGGTATCCTGAAGACAAGTTCGACCGGATCTGGACAGTTAGCACAGATTTGACTGTTTCTAACTCTATTTCAGTACGGTTGTAAGTTGTGATGAGACCATTTCAACCAACAATACCAAGGAACTTCCTCCACCTGCTGTGATGCAAACGGCGGAAGTTATCATGGATGATCGTCATGAATTCACTGTCGGACCGACCAATGGTCACAAATTATTACTGTTGTTATATTTTACAGAGATCGAGAAGCTAAATATGTCTGAACACAGATCCTTTTCCGTGAGAATAAATGGTCAAAATCGGTCTGAAGCCATTACTTCTCTGAGCAATTATTCTACCCTGGAGCGAACATTCATATCCAACCAAGCAGAGGACTTCAACTTTGCCTTGGTGAGCACTAGTGACGCTACCAGTGGTCCTATCATCAACGCTTTTGAGACTTACAAAATAATTGACACCCAACCAGCCACATATGCAGAAGATCGTAAGTTACCTTCTTAATGTTTTGAGACTGGAATCGTTGATATTATGATCCAATTTCTAACCAAGTTCTTTTGATGATGCAGTAAAAGCGCTTGAGTCTATCAAAAGCAGGTTTGGCATGAAAGGTTGGATTTCTGATCCTTGCTTTTCGGTCCCGTGGAATGGAATTGCATGTGAGAGTAGTACTACTCTGCCCATAAGAATTTCGGAAATGTAAGTTAATTTCTTCGATATGTTTCGAGCTGAAATCGTATGACTGTCAAGATTCAATCGTGAAATTTTATATTGACTAAAACTTGTTGCCAGCAATCTGTCAGGGAAGAACCTTACAGGATTGGTGCCTAATGATATTGGACAGTTGACCGCATTAATTAATGTGTAAGAAGAAATTAACCATATTTTAATCCTAGTTGGACTCAAAAGAATTCTGGATGCGGTTAATGGAGGGGAACATAGCTTGTGTCTGAATATTATATATCAAATCATAATATATGTGCAACATCATTTGTGTTGAAATTGGCAGGTTTCTGGATAATAACTCTTTTATGGGGAATCTGCCAAATTTCTCCAGTTTAACCAAGTTGGAGAGATTGTAAGTTTCTTCTCAACATTTCAATTTTCAGTTTGTTTGTTTTTTCAACATTCAACTTTCAATTTGTCTGTTTTTAGTGAGCATATGCATTTTCATAAAACCAAAATTATTTTGCTAATTATGTAGATATCTACAAAACAACAACTCGAGCGGCACTCTTCCTTAATGGTTATGCGATCTGAAAAACCTAAAAGAGCTGTACGTCGCCCTTTTTCTTCTGATTCTATTTAGTTTTTGGCACATTTTATTCGAAATTTATTTCCACAATTTTATTCAGAATTAGATACGATCAAAGTAGTAAATATCGCAGTGTTTATTTTCACAGGAATATAAATAATAATAATTTTAGTGGTGTAATTCCTATCCAACTTCTTAATGGTTCATTGAAATTCAGGTAACCATACCCTATTTTATATTCCTTATGTTTTGACATAAATCATTAGAGATTTCACTTTTTCTTTCCTACTTTCTATAAAAGAAATGTCATCGACAAATTAAGACAATAATCAATCCAGCTCAGATTCTCGTTAATAGTACTAGAGGACCTTCATGGATAATCTCTATCTTTGGTCTACTGCAGTTACTGTGGAAACTCCTACTTACCTATGCATAAAGGGAAATGCATTCTGCATACTACAAATAAGAACAAAAGGAAGATTTTGCTCGGAACGATAGTCAGCGGTATTCTAATCATCGCTTCAGCAATGATAGCGGCAATTGTTGTGTATTACAACAAATTCAGGAGAAAAGAACAGGGCGACAAAAGATGCGGGCAGGAAATGGAACCAAGATCTTTCTTGTACCAAGGTTAATAAATACTAATAATATTAAATATATTATAACACGATACATATTGGTAGTCATCCATGTAAATGAAATTAGCTTATATTAGCTTAGATTGATTGATTGATTGGTGGCGCTGTGATTCTCAGTAACTTTATTTTCCCTTCATTGGTTACAGATTATTCGATGGTTATGGTTGTCGGGAATTTCTGGTTATTCCAAACAAAATACAGTGGAAAAATCCTCTGTTTCCACTGTTCAGAATTTTCTGATAAATTCTGAAACAACAAAAATATGAACAGAGAGCAATACTTTGTTTTCTGATAATTCAAAAACATAAGAACAGAGCATAAAATAATACTCTACTTTGCCTCAGGATCAAACACTGATCAAAATAATACTTTGTCTTTGACGCAGAAAAATACTCTGTTTTTAACTCAGAAAAACAGGAAAATTCGTTCTCTGGAAACAGTGTTGCAGCAACACAGTTTTTTCTCAGTTGCTGTTCGTAGTGTTGCAGCAACGCTGTTCGTGGTGTTGCAGCAACGTAAATTTTTTCAGTTGTTGTTCGTGGTGTTGCAGCAACGGGGATTTTTGATGTCAAATATTTTTCGACTTACGAGAAATTTTTGACAAAATAACTTTTGGTGTAACAGCAACGCACAGAAAGAAATTTCTATTTATGAAAGTAAACCAACTGATAAAATAAGTCTTCCTCACGTAGAGGGATCTTCACAAAAGATTATGCTTAAGAACATCTTCCTCTTAACAGAGGGATTACAACAGGAACGCTTCAGTTCCACAAAACAACTATCACAGAAAATTTCAGCACTGTTGTGCAATAAAAAACTCTCTTGTTCTACACTACTGTGTGCTCCCCTTTGCTCTCTATCTCTCTATTTTCTACTTCTGTTTCTGTTTCTATTTATAGTGTGGGAAAGGGTCATCACCGCTTTAACTTGCTGATAAAGTTTCTGCTGTTCATAATTAACAGATTTGATCTTTTGCTGTATTTCTTGAGTCGGTGGTGATGAAATCTATGGCTAGTAAATGCTGCTACGGCTCAAGAATGGTTCTTTTTCTGTTTCAGCCGTTCCGCCCATTAATGAGAAGTAACTGTGTTTCGCTGGATCTGATCTTCTTCCTTCTGGAAACACAAAAATATTAAAGAGTGAAAAGATGGTAATGGCGGTGACATAAGAGATCGGGAGAAAATGTGGGGCGCCAGATCACGACAAATGAATAAAGTAAAATAGCTGCTGCTGTTGCACAGCAGTTGGAATTAATATTCCAACACTCCCCTTTTAATTTCAACTGCTGGGTTATTAGTCATACCCAGAAGTTTCCTTAAAAACTCAAAACTTTTCTGATCCAATGGCTTTGTCAGAATATCTGCAACTTGTTCCTGAGTCCTGCAATGTTGTAAAATGATTTCTCCATTGTTCACCAATTCTCTGATGTAGTGAAACTTTGTGTCTATCTGTTTTGTTCTCTTGTGGAATACAGAGTTCTTGGATAATGCAATAGCTGAGCTATTGTCACAAAAAATAATTGTTGCTGTTGTCTGCTCTTGGCATAGACTTCTCAACATTCTCCTCATCCAAACCGCCTGACATGCTGTTGTTGTAGCTGCCACATACTCTGCTTCTGCTGTAGACAATGCCACAATTGGCTGTTTCTTGGAAGCCCATGAAATGGCTCCTGAACCTATGTGAAAAATGTAACCAGATGTGCTTTTCCTGTCATCTACACTTCCAGCCTAATCACTATCTGTGTATCCAACTAAATCTGAACATTCTGAAACAGTATAAAATATGCCATACCTTTTTGTACCTTTAACATACCTCAGAATTCTCTTTGCTGCCTGCTAATGTGTTTCTTTTGGCTTCTCCATGAATCTGGAAATTAAACTAACAGCATACATTATGTCTGGCCTAGTTGCAGTCAAATACATGAGGCTGCCAACTATGCTCTTGTACACACTAGGGTCAAAATCTTTGTTGCTGTCCTCTTTGCTGAGTTTTAATCCCATCACTGTGGGAGTAATTGCTGCCTTGCTGTCCTGCATGTTAAATCTGTTCAACACTTCATTTACATATTTTTCCTGTGAGATAAAAATTCCATTTTTATTTTGATCTACTTCTATTCCTAAGAAGTATCTCAGCAAACCCATGTCAGTCATCTCAAATTCTTCTTTCATGACTAATTTGAAATTTTCAATGAGGTAGTCATCATTACCTGTAAAAATCACATCATCAACATATAACACAACAATTAAAATTTTACAGTCTTTTTCTTTGATGTAAACAGTGGGTTCTCCCTCACACTTCTCAAATCCGTTCTCCAGTAGATAGGAATCTATCCTACTGTACCACGCTCTTGGTGCTTGCTTCAGCCCATAAAGAGCTTTCTTCAATCTGCAGACTTTGTGCTCTTGGCCTTTCTTCTCATAGCCTAGAGGTTGCTCGATGTAAACCTCTTCCATTAATACTCCATTCAAGAATGCTGACTTCACGTCCATTTGGTAAACTTTCCATTTTTTTTGTGCTGCTATGGACAACACTGCTCTTACTGTTTCCATTCTTGCAACAGGTGCGAAAGTCTCCTCATAATCTCTCCCATACTGCTGCTTGTATCCCTTGACAACAAGTCTTGCCTTATGCCTTTCTATCTAGCCTTCAGCATTACTCTTGGTCTTGTAGACCCATTTAACTCCAATGACTTCTTTACCTTTTGGTAGCTCAACTAAATCCCATGTCTTATTTCTTTCTATGGCATTCATCTCCTCATCCATAGCTTCTATCCATTTCTTATCTTTAATTGCATCTTCGAAATGAACAGGGTCATCAACATGACAATACAAGGAAAACAAAGAATTCATTCCTTCATCATAAATATCACTTAAATTTCTGAATTTCTTACCTCTTTCATTCGGTGTGCAAGTGCTTGTAGATGCACTTGAATTTCCTCCTTGTGGTGTGCTTGGAGAAGCACTCTCATTTCTCCTCAAGGGTGTCTCTTGCTGTTCTGTTGTTGGCACTGCTGTTTGGGGATGTGTTTCAGCCAACTCCTCATCATCATCATCATGAGACAAACAGTTTTTAACATTAAATGTTTTCTCTATGCTTCCATCCCAAGCTTCCTCTTCAATAAATTGAACATCTCTGCTCACAAAAAACTTCTTGGTGGATGGGATATATAACCTGTAAGCTTTGGATTCTTCACTGTATCCAATGAAAATACATTTCTCCCCTTTGCTGTCCAATTTCTTCCTTAGCTGATCTGGAATGTGTGCATAAGCCACACAACCAAAAACTTTCATGTGGGTGACTCCTTGCTTTCTCCTACTCCATGCTTCTTCTGGCACTTTGTTCATCACTGCTTTTGTAGGACATCTATTCAAAATATATACTGCACAGTGTACAGCTTCAGCCCAATAATCATTTGGCAAATGCTTTGCCTTCAACATGCTCCTCGCCATATCCATGATTGTTCTATTTTTCCTTTCAGCAACTCCATTTTGTTGCGGGGTGTACCTTGCTGTAAATTGCTTATGAATTCCATTTTCTCTGCAAAAACGTAAAAATTCTTTGGAGATATACTCACCTCCTCTGTCAGTTCTCGCAGCGCACTTTGATTTTCTACAAGTGCTTTGAAATTTTGGAATTTTTCAAACACTTCACTCTTATTCTTCAGAAAATAAACCCAAGTCTTTCTGGTAAAGTCATCAATAAATGTTAGAAAATATTGGCTGTCTGCAAGTGATGGAGCTTGCATCGGTCCACATAAATCTGAGTGGACAATTTCTAAAGGTGCTTTTGCCCTTATGCTTTTCCCAGTTGGAAAACTTTCTCTGTGTTGTTTTCCCAATATACAACCTTCACAAAGGCTGTCTGGCTTTTTTATCAATGGTAATCCTCTTACCATTCCTTTTCTACTCAACAAATTAAGACCTCCAAAGTTGAGATGTCCAAATCTCAAATGCCACAACCAATTTTCATCCTTTGGTACGCTTTGGAGAGCCTCTTGTGTTACTGCTGCAATTACTTCTTTATTTTTCAGATCTGCCCTTATTCTGAGAGGAAACATCCTATTCCTTGTCATCTTCACTTCAGCAATACAGCGTTTGCTGGGTAATCTATCCATGATGGTGCATACAACATTCTCAAAGAAAACATTGTAACCCTTCTGAACAAGCTGTCCAATACTCAAGAGATTACACTTCATTCCAGGAACATAATAAACATCTGCTATGGTTTTCTTTTCACCTTTCTTTGTAAATATTTTAACTTCTCCTTTTCCCATAACAGAAATTTTACTATCAGTCCCAAGTGTGACTTGTGACTGCACACTTTGATCTAAAGCAGAAAACAGGGCTATGTTTCCTGTCATATGGTTGCTGCAACCACAATCTAGAAACCATATATCTTCACTATTTGTTTCAGCCATATTACAAACTAACAACACATTATCTTGACTGATATTTTCTCTAGTGATATTTGCACTAGATCTATTACTCATATCATGCTGCTTTTTCCTACATTCATTTGCATAGTGCCCATATTTTTTACAATAATAACATTGGACATTGGATTTTTCATACCCTTGTCCTTGAGCATGATGTTGTCCACTTTGCTGACTGCTGCCATGGCCTTGGTTCTGATTTGGATTGCTGCCTCTTCCTTGAACGTTTGTTGGACTGTTTCTTCCGCCTCTGTATTGGCTTCTGCCTCTTCCTGTCTTATTTCCTCTGCCTTGACCTCTTCCTCTTCCAAATGACATCTGGGTCTTGAATGCTTGCTCGAGAAATGAGTTTTCATTTCTACTCAACCTCTACTCATGAGTTATCAGTGATGCATGAAGTTCATCAACTGAAAAATTTGAGAGATCCTTTGTCTCTTCTATGGTGGTGACAATCACATCAAACTTTGAGGGTAGGCACCTCAATAGTTTCTCCACAATCCTCCTTTCTTCAAGAGTTTCTCCATGAGACCTTATCTGTGTGACCAAACCAATTGCTTGTGTGAAGAATGAGTCAATATTGTCTGACTCCTTCATACGCAGGTTCTCAAAATCTTTCCTCAGCAACTGTAGTTTTGTTGTCTTCACTTTCTCCATGCCTTGATAGGCTGTCTTGGGAGTTTGCCATGCTTCTCTGGATGTATTGGCTGCTGCTATCCTCGGAAACACACTCTCATGCACTGCTTGATATAAGAATACAAGGGCTTTTGAGTCCTTCTTCTTATTGCTCTTCAACAGCTCTTTCTTTGCCTGAGTTAATCCAATAAATTCTTCTTCATTTGCTGGCTCTTCAAATCCATATTCAACAAGTTCCCATAAATCATGTGAGGCAAACACGGCTTTCATGGTTATTGCCCAGTAGTCATAATTTTTCCCATTGAACTGTGGGAGCTGGGTATTAAACATACCCACGCTGGTGCTGGCCATTCTTGCAATACTTGTCTGTAAAAAAAAATCACTTAATTGTCTTCAGCAGCTACACAAAAACTAATCTGAAAAATACCTTGACAGCGTTTTCGCTCTGCTGGATAATTTGCTGCAGCAACAAATCTTCTTTCAGCTTCTTTGATGTCTTCAAAGAGCCTGAAGAAGCTCTGATACCATGTCGGGAATTTCTGGTTATTCCAAACAAAATACAGTGGAAAAATCCTCTGTTTCCACTGTTCAAAATTTTCTGATAAATTCTGAAACAACAAAAATATGAACAGAGAGAAATACTCTGTCTTCTGATAATTCAAAAACACAAGAACAGAGCATAAAATAATACTCTACTTTGCCTCAGGATCAAAAACTGATCAAAATAATACTTTGTCTTTGACGCAGAAAAATACTCTGTTTTTAACTCAGAAAAAACAGAAAAATTCGTTCTCTGGAAACGGTGTTGCAGCAACACAGTTTTTTCTCAGTTGCTGTTCGTAGTGTTGCAGCAACGCTGTTCGTGGTGTTGCAGCAACGTAAATTTTTTCAGTTGCTGTTCGTGGTGTTGCAGCAACGGGGATTTTTGACGTCAAGTATTTTTCGACTTACGAGAAATTTTTGACAAAATAACTTTTGGTGTAACAGCAACGCACAGAAAGAAATTTCTATTTATGAAAGTAAACCAACTGATAAAATAAGTCTTCCTCACGTAGAGGGATCTTCACAAAAGATTATGCTTAAGAACATCTTCCTCTTAACATAGGGATTACAACAGGAACGCTTCAGTTCCACAAAACAACTATCACAGAAAATTTCAGCACTGTTGTGCAATAAAAAACTCTCTTGTTCTACACTGCTGTGTGCTCCCCTTTGCTCTCTATCTCTCTATTTTCTACTTCTGTTTCTGTTTCTATTTATAGTGCGGGAAAGGGTCATCACCGCTTTAACTTGCTGATAAAGTTTCTGTTGTTCATAATTAACAGATTTGATCTTTTGTTGTATTTCTTGAGTCGGTGGTGATGAAATCTATGGCTAGTAAATGCTGCTACGGCTCGAGAATGGTTCTTTTTCTGTTTCAGCCGTTCTGCCCATTAATGAGAAGTAACTGTGTTGCGCTGGATCTGATCTTCTTCCTTCTGGAAACACAAAAATAATTAAAGAGTGAAAAGATAGTAATGGCGGTGACATAAGAGATCGGGAGAAAATGTGGGGCGTCGGATCACGACAAATGAATAAAGTAAAATAGCTGCTGCTGCTGCACAGCAGTTGGAATTAATATTCCAACAATGGTGCCAAGTTCAACGAAATCCCAAGCCTTCACTCTAGATGAGATGATAGCGGCCACACAGACCTTTAGTCAAGAGGTCGGGCGAGGGGGATTTGGATCGGTGTTTCTGGGTAAATTACCCCAAGGAAAATAGGAAAATACATAGCCGTCAAAGTGCTCTCACAGTCCTCGCGACAAGGATTTAAAGAGTTCTTAAATGAGGTGAATTTCAGATATATCTTCAATCATGTAATATGGTTCAATTTGGATTTAATGCAAAAAATTCTTACCACAGAATCATGGTTTGAAACCATTTATGATGTATTGTAAAATTCACGCGAACGGTTATTTGATGAACAGGTTGATCTTCTTCCCAGAATCCATCATAGAAACTTGGTCTCTTTACTAGGCTATTGTAACGAATCAAGAGAAGTTATGCTTATCTACGAGTACATGTCAGGAGGCTCCCTAAGGGATCACCTTTATGGTAAATACTTCTGCTGAGAGATATATGTTTATTTGAGTTGATAAAATATCTAAGATAACCAACATAGGTTCTTTTCCAGGTCCTAGTGCACATCATTCCAAATTAAATTGGAGAACCAGGCTCAAAATAGCTTTAGATGCAGCACAAGGTTACTCTTTCTCTTAGTTAATTTGATGCACATTGATTCTTTTTATCTAAATGAGCGTTGTGAACGACATATCTCACTTATACACCTATGGTTTCTATTCAAAGGACTGGAATACCTGCACGTTGGTTGCACCCCAAAAATAATTCACAGGGATATAAAGACCGCCAACATCCTTTTAGACAGTGATTTGAATGGAAAAGTAGCAGATTTTGGCCTTTCAAGGATGACTGATGATGGGGAGGCTACTCATGTTATGACTGCCGTAAAAGGAACTGCAGGATACCTGGATCCAGAGTATGTTGGACATATATAGGTTGCACCTATTTGCAATATTTTGATGCTAAGAAATTCAAGGCATTTTTCTTTTCCATTGTAATTTTTTGTGAGACACTTGACAGGTATTTCAGTACTCAAATGTTGACGGAGAAGAGCGATGTGTATAGTTCTGGAGTGGTTTTGCTAGAGGTCATATGTGGTAGACAACCCATAGATCTAAAACTACCTGTAGAGCAACTGAACATCATTAGATGGGTAAGTAATTTTACCATCAATTAATATTTATAGGAATTCCTAGAGTGCATTTCTCCAAGACTAACAATAATTATCGGCATATCTACAGGTGACACCTTTCGTAATGGACAATGATAATCCTGGCAAAATGGCAGAAATCATCGACAAGAAGTTGGATGGAGGTTACGACATGATGTCTATCACTGGTGTTGCCAATGTAGCGATGAGATGTGTTCACAATGAACCGTCGGGTAGGCCGAGCGTGAGTGAGGTAGTTGCAGAGCTGAAAGAGGCTATCAAACATGAGGATCATCGTGCTTCTACGAATTCAATTTCAGAGGAAATTGTTGGTGAAAGTAGCGATTTTGTGCCAGGCTCGGTCTCTTTATTGGCAGGTTCGAGTGGGCCTAGAGGAATGGTGTGGAGTGATAATAGCTCGAACATTTCTCAAGTGGGAAGAAGTCAAACATACAAGTCCTCATGATGACAGCGTTGCCCGGACGTGGAACTACGCTTCTAATTTTTATATACCAAAGACGTGGAACTTTTAAGTTTCTTGCTTGAAGATCACGTAAATTCTAACTATCTCAGCAAATGTTGGGTGGGGCATACACAACTAGACATCCTTATCAATAAAATTTGATGATGTACATGCATTTTTTATTTTGTGTTATTGGTTATGAGATGGGAAGTTTTTTGGTTGTATTTTTAGTCTCATTTGTGTAGAATTTGGTTCGGATTGGTTGGAAAGATAAATTAGAATTATGAATTTTAACTAATCTCAAAGTTTGAATTATAATTTTTTCATAAGTTAGGAATTTTTTAAAATTCTTAAAATGTTAAATCCATAGTGCAATAAATAAATTTAATCAGAATTATTTATAATCTACCAAAAACTTCAAACCAAACCATAAAATATTTAGAAAATATTATATACAAAATACTTAAACTGACCTTTAAAAATAAGTTTTTATTTTAGTTTTTTTAAACCATACAAAAAACCTATCACATATTAAAATTCAAAAATTAAAAATATTTGTAAATTTTTATAAAGATATTATATTATATAACATGTATGCGAGACTTTCAATCGTATTTGGAATTTCACAAATTATACCATATAGAGTTTTTTTTTTAGAGCGAAAAAGCAAAATAGATTATATTAAGAGCATATAATGATCAAAAATACATGGAGAGAAAAGGTCTCTGCCAGAGAGAGCAAATCGAAAGCGAGTGGGGAGAAGAGACTAGATTCCCCAACAATTCCTGTAGATATTGTTCAGATTGTAGCAAAAGCAGCTAAGAGTGGAGCATATAGAACACATGTTCAAAATAGCTGGTTCATAAACGGGAAAATGGATCAGAAAGTGAGAAAGACATATAGACATATTGGACATATAAGACAAATTTGAAAATGCATGCGGGGCCAGCTTAGACCATGGGAGGCATGGACCCCGAGATAGAAGTCAAAATGGAGTCAAGAGGCAGACAACAGCCCTGGAAAATGCGCCCGTTCCTCCACTTCCAGATATGCCAGCAAGTGAGAATGAAAAGTGCAAGCCTGTTGGGACATTGAGAGCTCCACCAAAAAAAAGCTTCCTGTACAGAAGGAAAAAAGCGGTGAGGAAAACTATAAATCTGAGAGAGCTCGTACCAGATTGCGGAGGAAACGACACATTGAAAGAACATATGGTTGTTCGATTCAGCCTCTGATAAGCAAAGTTGACATCTGCCGGACCATGCCAGCCTTTCTTTTGTAGAACATCCCAGGTTAGGTTCTTATTGGAGAAAAGAAGCCATGAGAAGAGGATTGATTTGAGAGGGCAGGGGGCTTTCCAGAAATTGACGGGAAAGATAGGGGGGAAGGCGGTAATTCAGAAGATAGGACTGAGTAGAGATTGCGGACAGAGATGGGATGGATTGAATTATGAAGGGACCAGATCAGCTCATCTTTTGTTCCCAGTTGAAGGATCCCACGGTGAGTGAATCTGTTGGTGAAAGAAAGCCATAGAGGGCGGAGAGGGGGGGGGATGGCTAACTGAAGGTCGGTTTTCCAGATAGGTTCCTGGGAGGACCATGAGTCTATGAGTTTATTCCAGGTAAAAAGGCCCCTAGAGTGGAAAAAAGAGAGTAAAGCTGAAGGGACCATGGATTCTAAGTTGTATAGGGTGGGGTCGATGCCAATGAGAATACTCGAGCCAGAAAAGATTGACCATTTTAAATTCTTCAAAAAAAAGGATTGGATCTTTCTGAAACTAAGCCAAATAGGGGAACCCTTTTTGATGCCGAGAGAAGACCTTCTGTACCAGTATGCCATGCTCCTGCTTTTTAGATACTTTTGGTTGATGAGAGTGCTCCACGGACTATTCCCATATATGCCCCTGTGAAGAGATTTACAGATAAGCGCTTTCCCAAAATATTTCATATTGAGAAGGCCCCATCCACCTGTCTTTTTCGGTCTTGAGATTGAATCCATCTTCACCAAGTGATATTTAGTCTGATACGATCGACCACCCCACATGAAGTTAGCTGCAATGGATTTCATCTTCTTCGTGATGGATGCCGGGAGAAGGAAAAGGTGGCCCCAATACACCGCAAGTTGGGAGAGCACCGCCTGTACCAAAATGAATCTACCGGCGAGGGACAGAAGACGCATTTCCCATCTTGAGATTTTGTTGTAGAAGCGGTCTATCAGCCAAGACCAGTCGAGAGAGCGATATCCCTTTGCTTTAAGGCGGAAACCCAAATAAGTGAAACCTTCCTTAATTAGAGCGAGATTAATACCAAAACGTTCTGCAATCCATTCAGCTGTTACAGGATTTGTATCATTGTGATATAGCACTGATTTCCCATTATTGATCTTGAGGCCCGTGGCGGATTGGAACTTCTGAAAGAGCACATAAAGACAAACCCAAGAGGATTTGCAGAGCATAGCAAAGATTAAAATATCGTCCACGAAAAGGTTGTGGGAAAGAGAGATATTCCTGCAGATCTTGACTGGTTTGCATCTTCCATCAGCAACAGCAAGATTAATCTGGGTACTAAGAGAATTCATCACCAAAATGAACAGGAGAGGGGAGAGAGGGCAACCCTGGCGGAGCCCTCTCTCGGCTTGAAAGAAGGATGTTGGAATTCCGTTTATGATGACTGAAAAATGAGCACTTTCGACGCACGCCATAATCCAGCTAATAGCCTGTGGTCTTAACCCAATTTTTGCAAGAAGGATTCTGAGGAAACTCCAATCCACACAGTCAAAAGCCTTTTTGAGATCGATCTTGAGAGCAGCTGCATCAATGTTCTTGGAGCAAATTGAGAAGAGGCATTCCTGAGTCAGAGCAACAGCATCCAGGATGAGCCTATCCTTTAGGAATGCGTGTTGTTCCTTAGAGATGAAAGAGCTGAGTGCTTTCTTCATTCTTACTGCGATAATTTTGGATATGATCTTGTAAAGCGAATTGCACAAAGCGATCGGCCTGTAATCCCCAAACGAAGTTGACTTGTCTTTTTTGGGGATTAATGCAATGAAGGTGGCCGATAAAGCACTATTTATGCTTCCAGAGAGGCGAGAGGCGTCCACCATGCCCAGCAAGTCTTTTTTGAAAAGATCATAAAAATGAATGAAAAATTCTACCGGCCAGCCATCTGGCCCTGGGCTTTTGTCTTTTTTGAAGCTCTTGATAGTCTCAGTTAGCTCCTCCTCCGTGATAGGCCTGTAGAAATCATCATTAGCAGCATCGTCAAACATAACCGGAGAAAGGTCCACGGCCCACAGCATGTCATTGAGATCACTATGTTGCCTCTTGTATTGTTCCTTGAAGAATCTTGTAGCTTCTGCGCATATGTCTTGTTGGGAGAAGAGGAGGTCGCCATTACCATTCTCAATTTTCCAGATAGCATTTTTTTCTCTACGAGCGTTGGCGAAGTTGTGAAAAAATCTTGTGTTTCGGTCCCCCTCCTTGAGCCAGATTGCTCGGCTTTTTAACCTCCAAGTTGCTTCTTCTTTTTTAAGCAGGTCTTGCTTCTTTCTTTCTAGAGATCTGATGAGAATTTTTTTGTCAATCGACAAGCCGCTGAGATGGATTTTGGAAGAAAGCAGACTGATTTCTTGATTTATGTCCTGAAGATCCTGTTTGTCTTTTCGCATCTTTTTTATCTGCCAAGTCTTTGCATTCTCCCTCAGCATTTGGATTTTTTCACGAAATGTATAAAAAAATACCTCCTCGGATTGGTGAATGTCTTTCCAGCAAGTTTTAATGAGCTCATTGAATGATTCATCCTGTAGATAAATGTTGTTGAACTTGAAGGAATAGCCCATCCGACGCTCGACATGCATCCAGTCCAGGAGAATGGGCTTGTGATCCGAGGTGAAATCCCCTCCCGTTTTTGCAATCGGCATCCCCCACTTTTCAATAATGCTGGAGTTTAAAAGAAAACGATCAATTCTTTTTGCAATGTAGGCAGATCCCAGCCTACCATTGTCCCATGTCGGAGTCATTGTTTCAGGAATGATATCGACGAGATCCCTTCTCAAGAGCTCCCCTCTCATTCTGTCGGCCATTCTATCCACAGTTCTGCATTGACCCCAGCATTCTTCTGGACTAAGAGTCAGATTTAGATCACCTGCAATCAGCAAAGAGTTAATGTCTAGAATTTCCGAGCTGAAAAGAGAGTCCCAAAAGGGGAGTCTGTTCCTGTAAGGCGCATAAATGTTGAGAATGTTGAGGATCTGGGATCTTCCTCTGATGGAGGCCGAAATAAGAATTCCAGCAGAGCACTTGAAGGCCTTTGCTTTGACCTTGTGCGGGTCCCACAGTGCCACCAGTCCACCAGACAGGCCTTCTGCGTTAGTAGCGACCATGTGCCATGTAGGAAACATTTTTCTAAAAAAAGCCAAAGACATCGAGCTGGAGTGCATGGTCTCCTGGATAAATATGATATGTGGTCGAGCTGAGACAAGAGTCTTCTTCAGAGCCAGGAATTTTGGGGCGGCTCCCAGGCCCCTGATATTGTAAGAAATTAGGAAGGTCATTTTGAGGGCTGACCAGCCGTGCTTGCTCTAAGGGGCTGTGACACAGGTGATTCCAGAATTGGAACATCTATCAGGGGAAAATTTGTGATTCCCAGATCGGAAGCAGTCGTCTTGCCTCTGAAATGACGGCTCCCACCCTTATGCTTTTTCCTTATAGTGATGTTTTTAGCTGAATTGGGACTGATGACCGGGAAGGACGGCTTGTGGATGGTGAGCGGCTCTAGAATCGAAGGGTGTCGATTAAGAAGAAGATCAATATCACTATCATATGTGTTGACCGGGGAATCTGATGGAGAATTGAACGGGGTCGGGGACAGCTGAGGTTCTTTCCCTTTTTGCATGGCTGTGGGAGATTTCATTGGAGAGGGCGAGGAGGATGATATGAGGATGGGATGCGATCCCACTATAAAGTCAGCAGCATTCATCGCCGGGGGGGAAGGAACCGTGGCCTCCTCTATTTGTTCAGGGACAGGGGGGCTAGAAAAATCAGCCGAATTCATGTGCGGAAGGGAGGGAGAGACTGCATATTTAAGCCCGGCCGGTGATGGAGGACTCTTGAAGACCGTAAAGTTAGGCGATTCAGGCCTATTCTGAGGATTTCCTTGTGGACTTCGAATCTCTGTGGAATTGAATGAGAATTGATTCCCCGAGAGGCTGGCATTATCAGACTGAGAGGCAGTGCCCCTTTGCTTCACCTTTTCAGAAGGATGAGAGATATGCCTGTGGCGACGGTGCCTGCAATCTTTGATGAGATGACCCGTTCGGTGACAGGAGGAGCATCGAAACGGGATTCCCCAATAATCGAGCCTTTGACATATCTTTGCCCCGTCCCAGGAAATTTCAATTTGGTCAGGATAGCCTCCCTTGTATGGCTTTTCAATGAGAATCCAGGCGATTCTTTTGTCCTTCTCCCCTCGAACCCATGGATCGACATAGATAAACTTGCCGATCGCATCTCCGATTAAGGCCAGGATCTCCGGCGTCCATAGTTCTAGCGGAAGATTTGGGAGTTTTACCCAAATCATACTGTGGGAGGGGGTATTTTTGAGGGGGTCAAAACCGAGGTACCATCTTGATAGAGATAGGAAGCTTCTGCCAGAGACCCATGGTCTGTTCAGTGCCATCTCCAGGTCGGACTCCTTTTGAAAATGGAATGAAAACCAGTCTTTCATAAGCCTTGAGATGATTGGAGTATATCCTATGATGGGGGTCCATGATTTTGAAATCCAGGACCTCATTTGTTCCTCATCCATTTCCGGGAAAAACCATTTCCCCACTAGAGCATTCTTTTGAAGACTCTGAATGCGCTCTGCCAAAGAAGATCTGGTAACCGAAACCGCCTAGAGTTTGACAGTAAAAACGTGCCATCCCGGCCAACATGGTCAATTTAAGTGTATGGATGGAGAGAATCGTTTTTTTAAATCTTGATTAATATTAAATTTTTTACTTTTTATATATTAGTAATTGTTTCTAAATGTACAAAGAAAAATGGAAGGAATAAAAGATTTGGGAAGATCATCTTGTCATGAATAAAGGCTACTGGTGAATGCATGTGCACAAGGTATGCCAAATTTTCCAATAAGATTTTCACGAGCTTGCTAGCAGAAGAGCTTGATTAAGATCTTGTGTCCATAGAAAATCTTCTCATCTTATGTTGAGTAATTGAAGTCGGTTTAGTGAAAGGAGGAGCAGACAAATGTTCAAGGTGTGAGGCTGTAGTATTTTCACGGGCTCAATAGCAGAAGAGTTGGGTAAGATCAAGAACTTGCATCCTCGTAGAAATTTATTGAAATCACAAGCTTGATGGTTAACCCATGCACAATCGAAGTGCCCTAGGGTTTTTTCAAGATGCTGAATCCTTATACACAGTCAAAAAACCAGCATAAATAACACAAATCAAGATTTCGCCTCAAATTTTTCTACCAGAATCCGGCACTAGAAAGTCCAAAAAGTTGCACTAAGGACAACTCCCAAAGGTTATAGTCACAAGGCCCTAAGATTTGATTAAGAAAAGTTGACATAGGAAGTGTTTGTGAAGAAAAGAATTGATGTGAGAAGTAAAGCTCGTAGTCATGTTTTTTGTAATCCAAATCTGGTAAACGAAGGTTCGAGTTGCAAGGCTACAAGATTTCCAAGAACTCGGTAATAAAAGATATTTTCAAGAATAATTTGCATCCAAAGCATAGCTCCTCATCTTAAATTGTGTATTTCAAGTCGGTTAAGGAACATGAGCAGTAGACAAAGTTTCGAGTCACAGGATTTTGACTGCTAAGACGCCATGTTGAGAACCCCGACATCAACGTCGATCTTGGCTTGTGGGAATTTGAAGCCTCGCAGAATCAGGGGACTCCCATCAACAGAGGGATGGTGATCCTCGTCTAGGGATTTGGGTCCAGTAACAGAAAGACGAGGCATCAGACATCAAAAGAAAACCATGGCAGACAGAGTGCATGATGTAAAAGAATGATTCGATGGATGAAGATGAAATTGGATGCATCTAATTGACTGGGATGAACAGTGTTTGTGCAACCCAACCCCACAAAGAGATACCTTCGATGTAATTACAATAGAGAACAATCAAATGTTGACCTATTAATTCCACTTTGATTATTATTTTTTGTCCAAATACATTTTTCATTATTCAAATCGTATTTTCATTCAATATAAAAACACATCAATTTTTCACGTTATATAATCTTTTTATTAAAAATTATGACAAATAGTCATAATAATTATCCATAATCCATATTTTCAAACCAATAACAATGAGAAGAATGTAAACCATGCATCTCATGCTTATTGAAACCTAACATTCACCCTACCTTACCTCAATGAGAATAGATTCACAATTGTTAGTCTGCTCATGATTTTGACGTTGTATTTTCAAATATATGTGACATAGCATTTGTTAAGGACTTATAAGTTGTTATAGAGTGTGCATTTGGTATTCTCATTGATCAAACTTCCTAAAATGGTGTTGATTATATTCTAAGAATCATTTATCCCCTCTCTATGCAAATGTATCCATGCTTCTTGTTGAAGTATGATAGTCTAGCACCTCTACAAATACATGCATCACATATGTACATTTCATTATTTTTGTGATGGCTACTCTAACCGTTGAAATATACAATCTTTTGCTTGCATATATTTCCCCATATGATGAATAGTTCTATCATTGTAAGGACATGAGCATGGAAGAATAATTACTAGGACCCCACCCTGCAAAGTATAGATGTTAATATATTTCATATTTCTTATTTAAGGAACGCCCTTAGAACATGTTTTCCTTAATGATGAGAACATCTATGATCGACACCAGCCACCTTTCAAGACTATAAGGATACAATTTTGTAATAATGGAGTGAGATTATCCAACCAACATCATGAACTCGCATTGCACAAAGATTGAAACCCCAATGAGTATCTCACAAATTTTGATCCCATGCTAAGAAGATAATTTAAAAAGAGTGGTGTTGATATCCCTAAAACAAATGTCATGAAGCTTTACAACTGCTTGCATGGAAATACAATAGTTTTTTCATACTATCAAGGGAGCTCCTAAACCATCTTCCAAAATTGAGAATAAATTATAACAATTTTAGCAACAATTAAATCATCTTATTACCCAAAAGACACAAGAAATATTTATTTTCTATTTCCACTCTAACCATTATTCGAAATCATTTCCATTATAAATTCTTAACCTTTTGCATTCTAACTTACACCTTAATAACTAAGTACATTGTCCTAAATTTCTTAAAATATTTAATCCTATCCATAAAACTTTACACCATAATCAATACAACTATTATGCATTATCTATGGTATAAAATTGTTTACTAAACCAAAAATAACTTGTTTCCACCCTTGTTCGCTCTTGTATCATCCAACACAGTTAGTAGAATATATACACACTTAAATTCCTTGAAAGTTAAGTCTCTAATACTTCTTATTTATACTCCCTAATTTTCCCTTCTTTCCTTGATGGAACTACCTAGATATCATCCTAGATTCTTAAAGGTTCACATTTTTGGAGGATTTCGTTATAGTTTTTCCATGAAGTATTAAATACTATTAAATTGTTATAGGTACACTACTTGGTTAAAAAAAAATGTATTTGTACTCCAAAATGCAATCACACTAATCGAGAATTGACATAAAATGTACCCTCCATAGGACAATGCTCTCTTATGAAAACAGTGCCTTGTTAAGAAATATATATATTTTTATAAATGTCATACAGTGCTTATAATTTTATATGATGGACCATAAATGGCTCTCCACAAAAATTGCTTCCCCAAATCATTAAAAGTTTACCGGGCTTTCTTTTAAACTTATTAAGTTTTCCTAGTTTCGTTTTGTTGATTTAATCATCTTTTCAAATCCGACATTCTTCGCAGCAAAGAGCTTATCCCCAGTCACACTCTTTGCAGAGTGATACACGAACGGTGCGCCGCAAACAATTACAATGGTCTCATCAGAATTCATGCTAGAATTTCATGTGACGGGTATACAACCTACACCTGGAATGAATCACACTTTGTTCCTTACCTGCAATATTGTTTGACACTAGTTGACAAAAGATGGGAAACAACGACGATATGCGGGTGGTCTCATTGAGGCTCCACTTATGGTGGTATTGGCTCCATTAGTGCTCATGGTGTATGGTTGTTACCACCACCATACCCAGACATCATGAACCCATTGAGTACACGAGAAAGTTGCACTAAATAATTTAGGACATTCAAGATGCAAGTTCAGATAAACCTGAGAAGCTAGGAAGACCCTGAGAAGTTTAGCAGTGAGAGAAAAAGATCGTTTCTTCAATCCGAGGGAGCTTTGCTCGTGCTTATCCATTTTTTGGGTTTAAAGTCCTTGTTGAATTATGAAATGGGAGTGGCATGTGAAGCAGTGGAAGAAGAAATCGGTACAATTTCATTGTTCGATGTGGATGGTAGATTTCATGAGACCGTCTGGGCTTTATTGCCTTGTGTATTATGAGTAAAAATATAGAGAAGATCACCAAAGCAGGTGTCCTTGCTCACTTCATTGAGTTTCTTACTTATGTAGACAGAGACACGATAGAGCAATCATTGGAAATTCTGGAGGCACTCTCCACCGTTTCAGAAGGTCAGTCTATCATACAAGGGCATGCCCTAGCGGTACCGACTATTGTTAGAAGCGTACTGGCGGACCGCGGTGTATGATGTTGGAACGAGTTATGCAGTTGGGATTTTATTGAGAGTCTAAGAAGAGTTGTTGGCATCAAATTAGAATCGATGTCCAATTTTTTTAATGGAGACTGGGTTTTGAGCAAAATTTTAAGGATGGAAAATTTTGTTAAGTTTAAAAATATTAGCTAATTTTACTAATTTTTAATATGTAAACTATCAAAATTATATGAAGAAAAAACAAACAAACACTATAAAATGTTATTAATTTTTAATATACAAATTATAAAATGTTTATTGATATATTTGTAAAATTATTCAAATTTATGATGATTTTATAAATAACTTCTATATAATATTAAAGATTCTAAAATAAAATAATTTTATATTTTAAAATTTAGACAAATCATTTTTTATAAAAATTGGAAATTGACAATATTTTTATATAAAAAAATCATGAAAAATTAGCTCCTAAATTTTTGTATAATAAGTCTTGGTGGAGCTCAGCGATCGTCCCCCATGGATTCTTTCGACGTTGTGCAGACTGTGGGTGGGAAAAGTATCAACGCAGGGGGAGACTCGAACGTCTGAACGACCATAGAAGCCACATAGTAAAAATGGACTGGATTGAAAAGGACAAACATCTAAAGATCTGATTGGCATGATCTGTCCAAGCCAAGCCAGCGGAAGAACACCTTCAATGTAATTATAATCAATTAATGTTACATTGAAGTTTGGCATAATTCATGTGCTCATATAAAATTCCTATTTAAAACTTAAGTTGTTTTTAATAACTATATCGAAAATTCCTATTTAAAACTTAAGTTGTTTTTAATAACTATATCGCGAGAAACACGAGTATTTTATCTTTATGTGATACCATACTTTCCCATTTTACTTATATATATATATATATATATATTAAATAAAAAAATACATTTTAATTAACTTATATATTATTTAATTTTATTATAAATATTATTTAAAATTATTTTTGTAAATTTATTTATTTATTTATTATTGAATTGAGGCTTCTGTGATCCCTGTCATGTTTTGAGAGATTTTTTTGAGTAAATTGCATGATATTTCTTTTGTCTAGAACCAATCAGTGTGGTTCATTATCAAGACAAGTTGAAGAATCAGATCCAGTTTTGCATGTTAAATAGTGAGAGCAGAACCTCCAATGGCTATAATTCTAGATCAGGTAAGGTTAAAAAGACTAACGTCTAAAATAGACAGGGAAACGGTTAGATAGACATGACCAGAGGCATAACCATACTTAGTAAAGAACTAAATATCAAAATATTAATTAATCAAATAGATATATTACCCAAAAGTTTTACCCATTATAAAAATTAAATTATATATATATATATATATATATATAATATATAATAATAATAAATTAATTAAATTAATAGTTAACTAAAAAGGTCATAATTATTTAATATATATATATATATATATATATATATATATATATATGAGTATATATAAATATATATTAGAAACTATTTATATGGGGAAAGAAATTATAGAAGTTAAAAATAAATAAATATATCAATATATAAATAAATTTATTTAATAGTTAGTTAAAGAAAGTCTTAACTATTTAATATATATATATATATAGTTAGCTAAAAGGCCATAATTATGTAATGAATTTTTTTATATAAAATTAATAAATAAAAATTCAAAAATTTAATAAAAATTAAGTATATAGTTTGAGTGGGTCTAATGATTAAGATCACTTTTTTCTTCCTAAAAGATCACAGGTCCAAAAACTAGAGAGAATAAAATATATATGCCTTTCTAAACTTAGTAGTCAAATAACTGCACTGATGTGAGTCCCTTGTCTCACAAATAAAAAAATTCCATATACCGATTTGATATTTAACTTAAATGTGACTTTAAAATTAAACAATAATAATAATAGTAATATCATTTTACATGCCTCATTTATTTACAACTTTGAAGCATATGGAGGCTCTCACAAAGTATATCGCATAAAGATTGACGGAGTAGGAACGTCCAATTCCAAATAGGGTGACCAAATTAACGAAATCGACATCGAGAATTTTTCTTAACCCTGATTAATATCGAGTATTTTCCAACATTTTATATATTATAATCCATCAATTTATATCAAAGTTTGACGTCTAACATGGAATTCTTATTAGTCCCTGCCCCTACGGGGTTGCAGGGACTATAGTTATCGTTTTTCAGCGAATATTAGTTTGACACGGAAACCTAACATCTTCTTTCCCATTTAACCAAAGTTTTTTTATATTAATAAAATGCTTTTTCCCTTTAACCAATCGACTAAATAAGATTTTTCATTTTAACTGATAAAAAAACCATTATTTTATTTGGCCTCATATCGAGGCCAGAGCAAATTTAAATGGTATTCCTCATTGCAAAACTTAGATTAATAAAAGAGGCGGTCATCTAAATATTCATGTGGATTATTGTGGTTTTAATATTAACATTAAAGTATAGAAATTAAATGTCTAGTTACATGCATCTTAACTTAAGTTTCAAGAAGATTTAAATATTATATAACATAATATTTTTGTGACTTGTCTGAGACCTACGCATGATATTAACCCTATTTTCTTGTCATGTATAAATTTTTGTTTGAATTAGATCATTTTTATCCTATTAAGAGAAATAATAGCAAGGTGTTTTATTTATTTTGGAGTTAGAGAAAGTTGCACCAGGACCGGGCAAAGAGAAGATTTGGGTATGTACAACCCCCTAGCTTAGCAAGTTGAATGAACAAAGTAGAGCTATAGGCCCAATCACAAGCAAGCAACTACTGAATGACCATACCGACCTTCAAACCCAAGAAAATAAGTAAATAAAATATATAAACACTTGAAATATCTCCTTTTCTATTATTCTGTATGAAATTTTATATTATTATGTATGAAGATTTTGTGTAACATTGTTTTCTATTATTTTGTATGAATATCGTGTGTAATCTTGTTTATTATTCTATCAGGATTAGCCCTAATGCTTAGCATCGGTTAGAAAAGGCGAACTCTGCGGCTTTGGGGTTGAGGAGGCCTTTGTTGAACGACTGTTATTGGTGAGGTTTGGGGTTAGGTGAACTCTTGCGGGTTTGGGGTTGAGAGAGCCTTTGTTGAATGACTATTATTGATAATTTGTGTTTGGGGTTGAGTGGGCCTTTCCTCAACGAGTGTTGTTGGTAATTCTATACACTCATTTGCTTATTCTGCTCCACTTTATTCCTTGGTCTGAACAAGAATAGAGGAAAGGAACCAATGAATGGATATATATAGTACACCAAAGAAAACCAAAACTAAGCTCATGGGAACGAGATCCAAATGGGACCCAGAGCCAAACTAGAACATAAATCAACCATTGATTAGTCATGCTTTTATGCTTGATTCTCTATTTCTAACCTAATCAATCCACTAGTCAGCATGTCGATTAAATAGACTCTAGTATTCCATGCTCCAAGCTAATTATATGGATACCTATGGCATTGATGTTAAAAATTATAAATAATGCAAGCTTATCTTTACTCATGATAATTAGCCAGGGTAGTAGGGGACTCCAACCTTACTCGCATAGAAGCTTAAAATAAAGGGTAGTAGTTGGAAGGTAAGGATGCTTAAGCAGACTTAAACAACTCTTTCATGGTATCTAAGGCAACTCGAACTTTTGATTTGAATGCATGAGTTGCAGCAATTTCAATTATATGGATACCTATGGCATTGCCGTTAAAAATTATAAATAATGCAAGCTTATCTTTACTCACGATAATTAGCCAGGGTAGTAGGGGACACCAACCTTACTCGCATAGAAGCTTAAAATAAAGGGTAGTAGTTGGAAGGTAAGGATGCTTAAGCAGCCTTAAAAAACTCTTTCATGGTATCCAAGGCAACTCAAACTTTTGATTTGAATGCATGAGTTGCAGCAATTTTAAGGTGCTGAGGATGTTCCTCGGTCCTAATATCCTTTGATTAATCTGATAATTTCTTTTTGTATTAGGGTCATCCTTCCTTGTCCTTATAAGTGAAATTAGTCAAGCTAATAGTAGGGCTTTAGATTGAAGTGAGCTTTGTGATTGGGGTTGGAAGGTTGGTATCGCTTTGTTGGATTCATCTTACACAATTTGTCCAACTAATAATAGGGCTTTAAGTTGAGGTGATCTTTGTGATTGGGCTAGGAAGGTTGGTATAGCTTTGCTTGATTCAACTTTCTCTTTGTGAACTAGCGAAACTCACTGCTCGATAGAGGGGCTTGCATATTTATTATATTTCCAAACTAACCTTTTGCGAATCATGCGTAGCTTTGGGCATTGAGTTATTCTTGGGAGATATACTACATAATAGAATCCCCATAATCCCTGGAAATTCAATAAACCAATGCATTTTTTAGCCATCATAAATCAGAGAATTCTATAAATAATCAATTCATGTGTTTTTCATTGAATTGAAGCCACAAAAATCTGCCAAAAAATTGACTCTTGCATTGTTGCATTGAATTGAATCAACCAAATTGACACAATTTGGATAGACTCACAAGTTCTGACTATGGTTGTAATTATTATAAATTAAAAATCTAATGCTATGGTAATAATGCATCCCCATAAACTACCCCAACAAGTTGAATACTATGTGGGATGGTATGAATGGTGGCTAAGCCACCCCTCAGTCTTGACACCTGATTTAATGGAAATATGTTCTATGTGGTGCAACCCTTCAAGGTGCACTATTGGAAAAAAAAAAAAAATACCAATCTATTTGATCTTTGTAAATTAAAAATAACCTAGGAAGAACTACATATTAAAGAATAAAAACCCAGTATCAATAGAAATTTCAACTAAACACAACCTGGTGCCCAAAAATAGCTAAAAGGTGCATTATTACTTAATCTCAACTTTAGATGAAAAAGCCTATTATCAAAACAGAGCTTCAAAAAATCCATAAAAACAAAAGATCAAATCTTCTAATGAAACTAAAACCAACCATATGTAATTTGGCTAAAAGCTCCATTTCAATCACAGGCTAACCAGAATACAAGTAAACTGACAACAAGATAAAATGCGATGGATTCTTCGGCTCTATGACAAGATACAAAGATAAATGTTCATTTGTTCCTGTTATAGATTCTTTAATGTTCAATTTCAAGAGTGATTTGAACAAAGGATGAAAATTGGAACTACGAAAATGCACAATTGCGCTTTTGAATAGTGATGTGCATTTTCTTCTATGTATTTGTGTTTAAAATGCATTTTTTCTCTCTCAATAAATGCTTAATTGATAATAAAAATTGGAAGAAAACCAGAAAGAAGTTTTCTAGAGTGAAGAAAATGATGGTGAGCTTAATACCTGGAGAATCATCTGAAGGGTAATCCAATCCTCTCCTGTATGGTTTTCCTTTTTCTAATATTACATCCTTTGAAATCTATAGGCAAGGGTGCTATATTCCACGTGTTCACTTCATAATTTGTTTAGATACAGGGAGGACACTTTAATGAGAGCCCCTGGACGGGTACACTAATCTCCTCGTAAAAAAATCTCTATAGTGTCATTCCTTCCTTCTAAAAGAGAAGAGTTGAGACACATTACATACATGCGCTACTGGCATCCCTACCCAACACGGTTTTTAAGTTATTTTATTTCTTAATAAATGTTTGAATTTTTAATTTCAATTATTATTAATGTGGCCGGATATACTTTAATAGAAAATTGGAGGTTGACACTACCCTTGCTCTCGGGAGAGACAAAGAAAATACAATATCAGATCAGCGGAGTTCCGCTGAGGATATTATGTGATGCACCAATAAACGTTTTGATGGGAATTTCTGGAAACGTGATCCAAACACTCCAAATTTAATGCCAACTTTAGTGGCCAATGATAGTTTTGGTCAAAATAGATTTTGGACATGATAGTTTTGGTTCTTGCTTTGAAATTATATGCAGTATTGTTTGAAATTGAAAAACATAATCCTCAATTGTGCTGGTTTGGACACAACTGATGTCACGGTGTGTCATTCCTCTATTTAATTTTAGTAGACAAGCATTTAGATCGGTCATCGTAGTATTTTGCATTACAGTTGCAATGGAGACTATTTGACCATGAGGCTACTGCATATTAAAATAATGATTTGATTCTTCTAGCATCATATCCTATGTCGTGTTTTTGTGAATGGAACCAGCGTGAGTGATGCTTAGCATTACAATATGTTTTTTTGCAAAGAAGCTTTAATTTTAACTCACGATGGATTCTCATTTGTGTAATTAAGTTATAAAAGTCTTTTACAATAATATTGATTACAATATTTAGTCTTAGTGGATATTAAATCTAATATTTATCAGTCTTGAACTTAGGAATCCAGAGAAATAATGTAACTAAATTTCTCCACATTTAGCATATAATAAACATAGACGTATAAAACATGGAAGTTTTGCTGACATATTGTAATTTCACTGTAATCTAGAAAATTACTAGACACTTTGAGGACCTACAAATATCACTAACTCATACCTTAACTCATACTTCAAGATCGACAATATTGGTTGTAGACAAGGATTTGCTACGCTGCAACCCCCTTGTTTAAAATTTAAGTTGTTTTTAATAACTATATCACTACAAACATGGATATTAAATTATAACTAATTTAGTGTTTGGTTTATCTATCCAATCAAAGCTAAATTTTATTAAAATACATAAACTTTGATAATAACAAGAAGGGATATTAGCTTTTTTTGCAAACACTCTCTATATTAAAACTACATTTTTGGTCTTAGAGTAAGACCTAAAATTTTATTAAGAGTTTATTTTCCAAAATACAAAGAAATAATTTAATAATGAAGACATCTATTATAATTGAAAACTTAGTAATGACCAGAAAATATCTTAACTTTCTTGCAAACATTGTTCTATGCTAAAACTACCTTTTTGGTCTGAGTATAACACCTAATTAAGCCTAAGGCTTTTTATGGTGAGGTTTTATCTCACAACACTATTCTAAATTCGTTGTCCTCCGGGTGCTGCCATTGGACGAAGCCCTTAAATTTGACCGTACGTACACTTGGCAAAGAGTTACTGAAGAGTTGTCACCTTCGTAGTCAGCCGGAACGCATTACGGGAAGGGTAATTGTGTTTGAGGTAAATCAACTTGTGTTTAGGGTATACAGGAGCTCATAGATCGATTTTAGTTGCATTTTGGTGCAAGTGGAATCTGCTTCAAAAAAAAAAAAACCTCCAAAGCTCAAACTTAACCACCAACTTAACCTCCAAAGCTCCTTGAGGAAGACCACGACAGTGCTGCAGCTGGCAGACCACTCCACAGTGACCCTGAGGGGATTTTGGAAGATGTGATGGTCTCCATTGATTCTTGGGAGTACCTTGCTGATTTCTTAGTTCTCCAACCAAAGGCAAAGCTCACAGGGTATCCTCTCATTCTAGGAAGACCCTGGTTGGCTACAGCCAATGCCTACATTAGCTACCGAGCTGGGAACATGACCATAAAGAACGGGCACATGTCCAAGCAGTTAACCCTATATCCTCCTACCCAACCCTTTCTAGAACATGATCTACCTCTCTAGTTGGAGGAGTATGAGGATGAAGTTTATTCTGCACCACTTTGTGCATTAGAAATCGCCATGGGAGGGAACCACAAGATGAGGATGATATGATTGAAAATTTGATTCAGAAACCACCTCCCAGTGTATCACCATTAGAAGACATAGTAAGAGAAACCCAAAACAACCCCTCAACTGATCTCTATGTGGTTGACCCTATTTCTCTCTGTGTCAAGAATATAGAGTTCGACCCATAAATAACATTGAAAACCAATCCATCCCTATCTACTTCCCAGGAGAAGGAGCTATGCAGCCTGTTGAGAAAACATCCAGATGCCTTCGCCTGGAGTTATAAGGAGATGAAGGGAGTGCACCCTTTAGTATGTACTCATCATATATACATCAAGGAAAATTGCAAGCCAGTCAGGTAGCCTCAAAGGAGGATGAACCCAACACTTAAAGATATTGTTAAGGAAGAACTGCAGAAATTGCTAGATGCAGGATTCATCTATCCCATTTCTGACAGTGAATGGGTCTCTCCTTTGGTGCTAGTGCCAAAGAAAAATGGTAAGTGGAGAATCTGTGTCAACTATTGGGAATTGAGCAAAGCCACTAAAAATGACCACTTTCCTTTACCTTTCATAGATCAAGTGTTAGACGGTCTAGCAGGGAAAAAGTTTTTCTCCTTCCTAGATAGGTTTAGCGGGTACAATCAGATTCAAATCAGTCTGAGAGACCAAGATAAGACCACTTTCACTTGTCATTGGGGTACCTTTGCATACTAGGTCATTCCTTTTGGTTTGTGCAACGCCCCAGCCACTTTCCAAAGAGCGGTATTGAGTATATTTTCTAAAATGGTTCATGATGCAGTAGAAATATACACAGATGATTTTACTCCTTATGGCTCTGACTTTCAGGAAGCTTTATCTAACCTAGGAAAAGTTCTAGATAAGTGTATTGAGATGAACCTGTCCCTCAGTCTAGAAAAATGTGAATTCTTGATGATTGAAGGGACCGTGCTAGGTCATGCAATATCTCAACAAGGACGACAGGTGGACCCCAACAAAATTGCCATCATCCAAAGGGTCCCACCTCCTCAAAAGGTGAGAGATGTCAGAAGTTTCCTAGGCTTAGTTGGATATTACAGGAGATTCATTAAAGACTTCAGAAATATAGCCTCTGCTTTATTTGGCCTCCTAGGTAAAGATGTTGAGTTCATATGTTCGAAAAACTGTCAAGAAGCCCTAGATACCTTGAAGAGCAAGCTAGTGATTGCCCCAATTCTCAGAGGGACAAACTAGGCCCTACCCTTTCACATTCACACAGATGCCTCGAACAAAGTGATAGAAGCAGCGTTAGGACATATTGATGGAAAGTTAACTTATGACATATACTTTATAAGCAAAAACTTGTCAAAGACATAGTTAAACTACACAATGATCGAGAAGGAACTCCTAGCTGTCGTGCATTCCTTAAACAAATTCAAACATTATATCACAGGCTATCAAACCTTTGTGCACACTGATCATGCTGCAATTAGATATTTAATGAACAAACCAGATGTAAATGCTTGCATTATTAGATGGTTGCTTTTACTGTAGTAGTTTGATCTGACCATTATTGATAAGCCTAGTAAGGAAAATGTTGTTGCTGACTTTTTTTCTAGAGTAAATTTGCCTGCGGGTGAAGAAGGAATGGTGGATGACCAAATGCCATATGAACACCTATTTTGTATATTGGTATTCTCTCCATGGTTTGCTAATACAAAAAACTACTTGGTTTCAGCACAGTTCCCACCATACCTGTCCTCAAAAGAGAAGAGCAGGATAGTAAGGAAATGCACCCCTTTCACTTTGATTGGAGGCAATCTCTTCATACTGGGCCTAGATCAGATCTTGATAAGATGTGTTAGGGAGGAGAAAGTCTTTGACATCCTCCTGACTTGTCATGATGGGCCTTGTGGAGGTCATTTTGTAGCAAAAAGAACCGCCTTCAAGATATTGCAAGCAGGATACTACTGGCACACTCTTCATCAAGATGTGAGGAGATACATGAGCCAGTGCGATCGGTGTCAGACGATGGGGAAACCCACTCCAAAGGATGAAATTCCCATGACACCTCAAGTGACCTTTGAGCCATTTGAGAAGTGGGGCTTATCAACCCCCCTTCAAAGCAGAAGCAGTACATCATTGTGTGCACCAACTACCTGACAAAGTGAGCAGAGACAAAAGCTATCAAAGCAACAACAGAGGAAAAAGTAGTTGAGTTTTTGAGAGAAAATATATTCTACAAGTTCGGGTATCTGAGAGATTTGGTCACAGACCAAGGCAGTCAGTTCACTTCCAGCCTGATTGAAGACCTACTCACACATCATAAGATCAAGCATAGGACTTCCACCCCTTACCATCCACAAGCCAATGGGAAAGTGGAGGTCACTAACAGAGCATTGGAAGGGATCCTAACGAAGGTAGTGAGCAGCAGCAGAAAATACTGGGCAGACAGATTAGTTGAGGCCACTTGGGCCTACAACACAACATGGAAGACCACTACCGGGTTCACACCCTATGAACTGGTCTATGGGAAGAAGGCTTTGTTGTCAATAGAGTTTGAATTCAATACCTTAAGGATGACAACTCAACTGAACCTAGACCTCAACCATTCACAAAAGGATAAATTACTTCATCTCAATGGATTGGATGAATATAGATTGCAAGACCTTCTCCATACAGAGGTAGTTCAGCTTCGAAGAAAGATATGGCATGAAAAAAATATCAGGGAGAAGCAATTCCAAGAGGGAGATTGGGCAGTATTCTATGATTCAAGATACAAGAATTTCAAAGGCAAGCTGAGGACAAGATGGTTGGGACCCTACACCGTGAAGAAATGCAATGACAATGGTTCAGTTTTGATCAGAACTATTGATAATGAAGCCATCCCCATGCTTGTCAATGGACATCGATTGAAAGTTTACAAGAAACCCCTATCCAAGCGAGAGTTTATTGAAGATTTGAATAAAACAGTGATGGTAGTGGAGCATGTCTTAGGTTCCACTTCACCCACTCATTGAAGAAAAGGAAAAAAATAAAAAATAAGGACTCAAGTGAAAACCTCCATGAGGCGCTTGAGTCCTATCATTGGGTTGAAAACCTCTTTTGAGGTAGCCTGGTGATGTCAAAAAAAATAAAGGAAAAAGAATAAGATCCCTGGGTGAAAACCTCCCTTGGAGGTGCCCAGGGTAGACAATTAAGGTGAAAACCTCTCTAAGGCACCCTAGTTGTTTTAAAAAGGAATTTTTATTGCATTGCAAGTTTGCAGGAGGACTATAGGAAGCAGAAGAAGGTGCCAAGAGGACCCTGACATTCACACCAGCATCCATCTCATCTTCTCCACACCTTCCTTCATCATTTTTGGCATCTATTTCACCCCACTGTGCCTTTTTCTTCCAAAACTGTGTTTTCTACAGGAGGCTCTGTGTTTTCTACAGGAGGCTCATGTAGGAATTACAGAGAGCCAAAAGTGTCGACAGAACGCAGTTTGAGGGACAAAAAAGCTTCATGAGGAACCTATAATCCCTCTGACCATCTTCAAACCTCCTTACCATCATTTCCAAGCCTGCATCACACCCCAAACATAATTATTTTTTTCCCTGTCCAAGAAAAAACACAAAAAAAAACAGTTTTTAGGTTTTGAAAAAAAACAAAAATAAAAAGATGAAAAGGCACTAATGACCTTACTTGAAGCTTACCTACCATCCCTCCATCATTCATGACACCTCTAACATTATTCTTGAGGTCCAAGCACAGGGAAAAGCTGAAGTTTCCAGGGGAGAAGTAGCTACAGGAGCTCCTGTAGGAATTCCTGTAGCAGCGGATCCCATAAAAGTCCAGCACCAAAAGCAAAAGAGTGCACATTTGCAGGTTGAAAAGGCACATGCAGCTCAGCTCTAGCAAAAGAAGAACCTGCAAAAGTACACAACCACACATTAGCTAGCAAAGACAACATGCATGAAGGAAAGTGTATGCATGCAGCAGAGAAAGCCACATCACCTCACAACAAATACACTCGGACCACATGTAAGTAACTAAATCACTCCTCTATTTGCATTTGTGTAATTAGGAGTCATACAGAAGGCAACGAGATGGTTGAGATCGAACGAGGGAAAGGTGGCCAGTTAACTTGGCCATCTTCATTTAGTTGACTCCACTTATTCGAGATGTCACCCACACGTGCGCACAGTCAACTCAAGCACAAGATGCCAAGGACAGGTAGTGGGAGGAAGTGTGAAATCTGATGCAATAATGAGGGATGATTACGAGGAGGGGCCATGATGACCAAGCAGGTGGGGACCAATGGTTCGAATACGTCCAACGTACACCTTGCCAGCTCAGCACTCATAACCAAAAATAGCCATAAAAAGAAATGAACACTCCTCCCTGTGCATTCTCACCACCTTTTCTTCATTTTCTCCTCATAACTCAGCCACAAAAGTCTTCTTGTGCCCCCCATAGCCTCGTAACCACCATTCTCCATCGATTTCCTCTCTATCTTTACTCTCAGTGTTTTCTACAGGAGCACCTACAGGAAATCTACAAGAGCACCTACAGGAAATCTACAAGAGGAACATCGGGCTTCTACAGGAGGGGCAGTGAGTCATTTTGAAGGGAAAAACCACAATTTTTAGCACAAATTTCAGTCTGGAGAGGTAGGGTTCATGCATTCCCCCTGTTGAATATCAATATATGAAAGAAGTGATCTCAATTTGAGGATGAAATAAGTCTTTAGGAGGGCAGACAATACATAAAAAAAAATTAT
Source organism: Pinus tabuliformis (assembly GCA_031772625.1). Taxonomy (NCBI): domain Eukaryota; kingdom Viridiplantae; phylum Streptophyta; class Pinopsida; order Pinales; family Pinaceae; genus Pinus; species Pinus tabuliformis. The sequence continues at coordinate 658,153,035 of CM062810.1, read as the reverse complement.
GTTTATTAAAAAGACACAGTCTCCTTTGTTTTTCTGTTTTCCTCAAAATTCTTTGTCTCCACCTCCATATTTGGTTTTCCAAAAGAGTACAGGTAGTATTACAAGAGGGTTTATGAGAAAGGAGCCCACTAACTCCACTAGGCTCCATGCACATCCTCAAGTGGTGGACATATTCACAAGGGCAAACTGGATGAATTTCTTTGAGAAATTTAGAGGGTCTGATGATGAAATTGCCCAAGAATTTTCTCTCTCTCTCTCTGGTCCCTCACACAAGAACACATGCCACTGTAACCATTACAGGCCTCTCCATCGAAATAACCCCTGAATTCATCAGTAGGGTCACTACCCTTCCTCTTGGGCTGCCTTGGAGTAAAGATGAGAAACCAATTGGCTAGGCTACCAAGAAGAAATTTTTCCAAAATAATGAAACCCCTGTCGAAGATAAAAATGGAATTAGAAGGGCTAGTATACCATACCCTTGGGATGATGTTAGCTACCAAGTCATCAAATACATTTCCTGTGAAGGGAGGCACAACATTGTCTATGGATATCATTTCAGAATCCTCCATGACTTGAGATATGGCATGGATACCCCAGCACCTCAAAAGCTCAGTATCCCTTACTTTCTCCTTCAGTCCCTCATTGACTCTAGCACCAAGGTACAAGCAGGAAATTCAGGGCAGTTAGCTCACCATGGCTTAATCAAAATCCTAGTAGAGGAAGCCCTCCATACCCTTACACTCCCTATAGCATGGGAAGTTTTTTGAAATATGGCAGCTGAGGATGACATAAAGGCATTAACCTATGATGTCAGTCCTATTGGCAGTGAGGAGGAAGAACAACAAGGAGGAGAAGATGAAGCCAGTGGTGACACTACAAAGCAAGAAAGGAAGGAGGAAGGAAAAGAAACAGAGGAGAGGAAAGTTGAAGAGACAAAAAAAGAGACATAAGATGGAGAAAAGGAGGTAGAGAAGGCAGAGCAAGGAGAAGAGTCCCCTGAGACTTTGGAAAGAGAAGCAACAACTGCCCTCATTACCCTTAGTACACCAGTCAAGACAAAGCAAACGAGGAAAAGAAAGACCTCCATGTATTTCAGGGCAAGGAAAAGCACAAGAATTAAAACAGGAAAACTCAGCCCTCTTCAAAAGTTCCATTACCATTAAAGATTCACCATCTACCAAGGTTAAAGAATCTCCTTCCAAGACACCCATAACCTATGAAAGGGAGACTCTAAGGTCTTCTACATGGAAGGGAAAGGCAATACTATAGGACTCAAAACCAGACCTACAGGAGGCTTAGGCAGTCCTACAAGAGACCCAAAAGCTTGAGAAAAAGATAGGGGAACAACCAGAGGTGAAGGGGGGAGCACAAGAGCTACAAGAACTTGACCCTCAGTCTAGTCTTGCCTCCTATTACAATCTACGTGTGGGAGGCAGGATAATCCCACAGAAATTTGCAATTCCATTGTTTTCGAATTGGAGAAAGAAAGAGTGAGAACACATAGGTGGATGCAAATAACCAAATCCAAAGGAGTTGAGGATGTTGGCCATATGGAAAACAAACTCAAGGAAATGGGCAGAGAATTGAGTGCTCTCAGAGACAGAGAGGCCATTACAAGAAGCCACCTTGAAAATGAGAATGAACTACTGAGGAGGCAGCTGCAAGAGAAAGAGACATAGCTGGCATACATGGCCAACATATCCATGGAAGCATTACAATGCAAAACACCAGCCAAATCTTATGGCCTCTATCTGAGGACCAATGGCTTCAATTCCAAATAAAGACTTTGGCACAATGCCTTTCCAAGACTACAGGCAGTTCATGGATCTGTGTGACCAAAGCACCTCAGAGGATAAAGCAAAGATGGCAGAGTTCTACCTACACAATATGGCCCTCACAGACATGAATGTGTGGGACCCCAATGCCAAGCTAGGGGATCTGCAATTAATGGCCATGGCCTCATGGATGAACCATGAAGAATTGAGGGCAGCAAAAATGAAAATATTGATGATAAAAGAGCAGAATGAGCCATTAATGATAAGAGTTGAGCCATCAGATCCTATGGCACTCATCAGCACACACAACCTGCTTGCCAATGACCCTCAGATTGCCCCTAGATATCTAGCCAATTAGGCACAAGCAATTTCACACTTTGAAGATATGCTTAGGCTACTTGGGGATGACTGTGTGCATGCATGCATGAGAAGATGGAACACCCTACCCCACAGCTTGCAGATCAGAGAATACCATTCTCCCATGAGGTTGAGGGAGGCATTGAAAAGAGTGCCAATGTACAAGCGCTCCATGCAAGGCTGAAGGTCAACTGGATTGGCCTCAAACTGAGTCCTCCACTTCTATTAGGCATGCTGGAAGGCAGAAGAGAAGAAGAATAGGAGGAGCAGTGGAAGGACATAGATAGAAAAGCAGGGTTTTATGACCAACATGAGCAGACCATGTCAGAAGCCTGGGATGCTAGGGAGGCCACCAGGGCCATAAAAGATGAGGAGATTGACTAAGTTTCTCAGAGGATGAGCAACATCTTCAGTAGGGGGTGATGATGAGCCTCATAAATGGGTAATTATATGGGCTCATTTTACCTCCTAACCTAGTCAAATCAACCATTCCCTTAGCTTATTGTATGATTTTCTGATTATATTTATGCTTATAGAGTGAGTTGAGTTAGTTATGATGCCATGTGGTCTAACATGTATTTAATGTAGATTATTGATGGCTTTCGAGGTCAAAGTCAAGGATCCGGTGGTGAAATAGCAGCAATAACTCAAAGTAGACAAATGATAGGGCTTATAGGATGGAATATTCCTCATTTATTACTCCTCACTTCGAATTCCCCTTCATTCAACTCGAAGTACAAGCAGCCGAATCATGCACTAGAAGGTAGTCAAGCAAGTGGAGGATGACTTTAGTTATCTCGAGTTTTGGGAGCCAAGCCTCCCTGATTTTAAGGAAGTTGTTGGTAGCTTTAGATGTATAAGTAGAGAGGCCTAGGGCCTCACTAGGGTCAGATTTTTGCTTATGTAACTCAGCTGAAATTTCGAGCTTACTATTTTGTGGCAGTTTTATGTAATCTTGCTATTTTTTGATAATGAAGATGGAATCCTTTTTGAGCTATCACTAAGTTACTTCAGAGAGTTGAAGCTCTTGGGTTAGGGCCCAATCCAAGTAGCCAAGCTTCTCTTTACTTGTATTTGTATGCCTTACTTCAGTTTGTAGATTAATTTGCTGTTAGATGTATTTCTTTTATGGTTAAAAACAGGTTGCTTTTGATGATTTAGTAGTTTGCTTCCATTTGTGCTTTCTGTAGCAGGTTAAGTAGTGACCAGAAAAGATTCAAAAGGCTAGCAATAGTGCCTTGGCCTCTCTTCCTCCCTCTGGGACCATGATTTGAGGTGAAGACTCTGTTGCTACCCCAAAAACACATATTTTCCTCATTCATAAGAATTCTAGTGTTTGTAGCTCTTTAGTAGGTTAATAGTCCAGTTTTTCTTTGCTTCAGATCTCCTTTATCACGTTCATTTCCTGATTTTCAATAGTCCTCTTTCATGCTTTCCTTTCCTATAGCATTTCTTAGCATTTCCTTTCATAGATCATATCTTAGACCATTTTAATGCAAAACTATGTTTTTCTTAAATGCACTCATTTCATTTGTTGCTTGATTTTCTTGGTTGACTGCCAGTTCCTTTGCAGCAGATCTCTTCCAGCAGTAGGCCAACTTATCAGCAATCACATCCTCCATCTGATTCATGCCCTACAGGTCTCCTAAACCTCACCTCAATTCTGCCCTAGTTTCCTTCATTTTTTTTCATAGAACTTCTTCCTCTCTCCTTGAGCAAACCCAATCATCTTTCTCTCTCCTGGTGATTCATGGTAGACCTTAGGTGCCCTAACACCTCATTCCAACCTTCATCCACCTTTTCCACCCACTCTTACACCCTCAAAAGAGTGGAAATTTCTCTCGGCTTCCTCCTGTAGGCCTCCTGTAGTTTCCCTGTTTTCCTCTTGTAGTTTCCCTGTGTCCTCCTATAGTTTTTCCAGCAGGCTTTCTTTTGAAGGCCGACTATGGGAAAAACCTCCAGAAGGCCACCTAAGACCTCCTAGGACCCATCCACACCATCCTACATCCTCCCAAGCTCCAAAAACACCCTTTAACACCACTTGTTCACTGCCACACTCACACACAATAAATTAGATGCATGCCAAATTCACATAAAAATCCAAAAATATGTTTTTTGCTTATTTACTTCTAGAAATAGCATGGTTAGATGTTGTTTATTTCCTTGAGTAGGTAATGTCATTTCTTTCATGGTTTTCATAGAGTTTTTGGCAAAATTAGAATTTGCTTGTTAATTATGGTTTACTAGGTTTTGCTTTACATTCTAGTCTTTCTCCTTTCTACAATTAGAGTAGCTTCTATAGAGTAATCTTTCTTTTCTTTCATCACACATAAAGCTTCTTCTAAAATCTATAGAAGTTAGCTTGAGCTCCTAGTGATCTCGCACTGGCTGACCAAGTGACAACCTATAGTGAGAACTAGTACTTGTGCATATAGCACTGACGCTTCCAAGTTTGTTACGAACTACCGGGTTGATGAAAGTAAAATTGGTAGCCTAGGAGTTGCAGCATTCTTGCTGCAATACTAGCGCTCACCAATGTGTACTCCACAATTCTTATGGCTTGCAAAATTATATTGCCAAATTTGCATCATTACCTATAATTTTGTTTTCTTTTTTCCTTTTTTTTACCACATTTTAGCTCCTTTAAAGATGCGACTCACCACTTCATCATTTAGTTGTTGGTCAAATTCTCACCATAGGGCTAAATCTACAACAAGTAATGCAGTACTAGCCACTCTCAGCACAACATACCATGGAGACAAATTTGTGATGGAAACACGCACAATTCGCTACACTTCACCTCTATGTGGCCAAGCAAACAAAGACCCACAATTTAGGTCAAGGAGATATTTGTAAAAGACTCACTTACATTCTCACATAAATCATATATGAATTATTTACCCATGACCATTACAACAAATATGTGTTGCTTTCTTTGGCTCTTTGATACTCCTTTCATCTTAATAATTAAGATCATTGTGCTTTGGAATATTTCTTAGAACCTTTCATGAACCCCAATATCACATTGCTTTAATATGTTATTCCCATTGGGATTTAATGCGTTGATCTCCTTTTATGGCATGTAAAGTAATACCCAATCAAGTTCTCATTCATATATATATATATATATATATATATATATATAGATATAGATATAGCCACTTCTTATGCATGTTTCTACCATTAACATGATACAACAAGCTTACGGTTTCGTTTTAATCCAAGATTTGTCCAATAAAAATTGTGCAACCGCTCACTACACCAAACATGACCTACAACAACCACACCAAACATTACCTACAAGCGCATCAAACATGGATCTTTCACAAACTCAGCTCCAACCTCACATGGCACAGCAATAACGCCCTCAATTTTGGCACCCTCGACTCTTATACCAACTCAGAAAATATGGAAGACAAATTATTGGAAGAAAAGTTGGAGTTCATTAGTGAGACAATCACTCATACTTTCATTCACTAAGTTAGCAATCACATACATATATAGTATTACAATCTAGATGAGAAATTTTCTAGAGTATAGGATCTTAAAACTAATAAGGACTAATTAGGAAATCAAACCAAAAAGAAACATAAGAAGTTTTAATAATATGAGAATCTTCTAAATTTCTCCATTATTTCAACATTTTTTGCCATGGAGATTCTTTACCATGACAATGATTCACCAATATCACAATCTATATAAAAATCATATGAAAAGAATTTAATAGGACCACTTTCATTGTATATAGAAAAATCATATGAAAAAAATCCAATCAAATCATCTAATTATAACATATTTTGGAATCTGGTAAAGAAATTCAATAAGACCATTTAGTCTTTCATCTCTTGAACACCATTTTTCATATACAATAACAATTGAACACCATTTATCATATACAATAACACATTGTGCTAAAATAGAAGTGTTCTTTCCTACCAAATTATTCATCAAATTATTTAAACCGTTGCAATAAGATTTTTAAATACAATCTAAATATTATTTTAAACATATTAATATAATATTCAATTAAAAAACAATAATTTAAAATCTTAATATATATAGATAGATATATTTATTCACATGAAAATTATATGGATAATAATCAATGCACTTTCCGTTAAAATAAAAAAGGAAATGATTTTGATGCGCACTAAAATAAAAGATAATTTTAAACAAAATGTGTGGACGTGGACTGCCCACGGGTTGTACGTAAAATTCACAGCCAAAAAAATTCAAAATTAAGAGATTCGACATTTTGGTTTGTACATTAGCCCAGCCACATAAAGACACTCGAATAAAACTATGATTTAGATGGTCGCTAAAATAAAAGATGTTTTGAAATTTGGGTTGTACATTAGGCTGTCCGCATAAAGTACTCAGCTAAAAGTGTCATTTAAATTTTAATTCAAGTGATATCAAAGGTTTATATTTATTAAAATTGAAATGAATTTAATTGCCATAGGTATAAAATAAAAAACCGTTTTAAAATGAATAAGCCTTTTACATTGAATTAAAATCCAATAACATACAGAGTTATATTAAAAATATATATATCTATATATATATATATATATTTATTTTTTTTCCCAGCTAATATCATAGTTATGTTAAATATTTATATATTTTTTCCAGCTAATAATATCAAATATTGATAGTTATATTAGAATATATCCTAAAAATTATTAATCATTTTAGAAGGCTCATAATGACCCTTGATCAAACTGGAACAATATGTGGCCCAGAGAAAGAGAAAATGTGGAGCTTTTCTCTGCAACGGACCCCGCGTGCTTTCGAATCGAAATTCTTTGCCTCCCCCGCCCGGGCAGAGAAGAGGACAACCCTTGGAGAGACCCTTATCCAAGAGACGGTCACATAGACAGTGCAGAAGAAATATATTAGGGAGAGGTGGAACAGAGGGAAAGACCAGGGAGGCACTGATAAAGAAAACTTTTCAGTTCACGAGATACAGGCAACCATTTTTTCCAAATCCTCCTTTCAGTCTACCGTTAGATCTCTGAAACGCTTTTTTTTAAAAATGGGTGAAACTATGGACAAAGATGGGTCACTGATACTAACTACATAGACGGCGTGGGTCAGACAGATCGAAGCCTATGATGGCGATGTCAGTAGACGGGTGTTCCCAAAGCCTCTTGAAAAGTCTTGCTATCAGTTGCCTGTGGTCCCTGATGTGCCTTACCTTTTAAGATTATGGTTTGCCGTTGGAAATTACAGTGGATTCAAACAACCAACGAGCTTTGCTTTCTCTATTGAGACACCGGGGATGTTAGGTATGGGAAATGTAACAATCATTTTTAGAGAAACACCACTTCGCAACGAAACAATATTGGCTAGTTCTGGCAGAGTGCTGTTTGTTTCATCAGAACCTCAGAGGTGTTGGAAGAATCACCGCATTTCTATAGAATCTTTAATTTTTATTCTAGGGATCCTAGTTACTGGCTTGTAATGTTTACCAACACCTACAAATTTTAGTGTAACGGCAAACCTCCACATTAGATCAATGATCCCTTTATTTCTGCTATCAAATTGTGGACGCTCCAACCAGGCATGTATCAACAGGCTATCAATGTTGATGTCACGATGGAGATTTGATGCTGGTGGAAATTCTAGTATCAGGTGAATATTTTGGAAATCTAAGTGTCATAATTAACGTGGTAATGATATTTTTTTTATGGAAATCTGAGTGTTGATTTTCATTGTAAGCCATTTTTTCACGGCCATTTAATAAATTTAGAGATTTCCATGGCGGTAGGAAAATGTATATCTATAGTATATACAACCGATACCACATGACCAAATGAATTTTGATCTGTGAGAACCAATATTGATGCGGCACAGTTGAGCACTTCTATATTTTTCCCGGGATGACTGAGTTGAGTGGCTTCGTATGGTTGATAAAACAGGTATCCAGAGGACAAATTCGACCGGATCTGGGTATCTAGATTAGATTTTATTGTTTTTAATTCTACTAATCTGGTAAACAGTTTGTGAGTTCTAACGGGCACATTTCAACAAATGATACTAAGGAACTTCCTCCACCTGCTGTGATGCGAACGGCAGCGGTTATAACGAAGCATAATCTTCAATTCAATGTAGATATGAGCCCTGGTCACTGCTATTATATTTTGCAGAGCTCCAGAAGCTAAATATGTCTCAATTGAGATCTTTTTACGTGACAATAAATGGTGAAAAACGATCTGAAGCCATTACATCTCTCAGCAATTATTCTACCTTGGAGCGACCGTTCATATCCCAGATGATCACCTCAAGTTTGTCTTAGTGAACACTATTCATGCTACCAGTGATCCCATAATCAACGCTTTTGAGATTTACATAATAGTTGACACCCAGCCGGCAACACATGCACAAGACCGTAAGTTACCTTTCTGACTGGATTTGGTGATAATATATTTCAATTTCTTAGTTTTTATAATGCAGTTAAAACTCAAAAGCAGGTTTGGCATAAAACATTGGATTTCCGATACTTGCTTCTTGATCCCGTGGAAAGGAATTGTGTGTAAAAGCAATACTTTGCCAATAAGAATTTCGGAAATGTAAGTTTGATTATTTCATCTGTTTACGGTTGAAATCATAAAATTGAGGAGATTCATAGGTGAAATTGTAAGTTGAAGAAAACCGTATTGTTGCCAGCGATTTGTCTAAGGAAAGAATCTTACAGGATTGGTGCCTTATGAAATTGGACAAGGAAAGAATCTTACAGGATTGGTGCCTTACGAAATTGGACAGTTGACGGCATTAGTTAAATTGTAAGCTGAATTTGACTTCGAAGAAATCCTGATGAGGCTCATGAATGTGGTCATAGTTTGGGTTTGTCAGGTAGGTTGCCAATAATCATTTCATGTCGCTTGCCAATAATCATTTCATGGGGCCGTTGCCAAATTTCTCCAGTCTAACCATGTTGGAGAGACTCTCAGTTTCTTTTCAACAATCAATTTTCTGTTTGTCCGGTTTTAGTCTTGAGCCTATGTATGTATTCGTTGAACTAAAATTTACTTTGCTATATGGTGTAGATATCTACAAGACAACTCTTTAAGCGGTACTTTTCCATTTTGGCTATCCGAACTGGAAAAGCTAAAAGAGTTGTACGTCAACCTCTTTCTTCCTTTTCTATTTATCTTTTGGCAACTCTGGTTCTTAATTAAATTAAAATAATTCGTAAACTTTATTCATAATATTTTACGCAAGTTAAATGAAATTAATAACGAGCAATTTTTATATAGTAATCTTTTTTTTCCGCATAAATATAGAGAATAATGATTTCAGTGGTGTAATTCCTGCCGAACTTCTCATTAGTTTGGTGAAATTCAGGTAATCATATCCTATTTTATGTTCTCTATGTTTTGACACAAACCGCATTTAAGATTCGTAATTTTCTTTCGTGTTTTCTATAAAGGAAAATGTCGTAGACATTGATAATCAATCCAGCTTAAATTGTAATTAATCTAAATGGAGGATGTTCATAAAATTACTCTGTTTTTGGTCTGTTGCAGTTACTGTGAAAACCCTTACTCAGAGATGCATCAGGGGGAATGCATTCTACATAATACAAAGGAGAATAAATTGAAGGTTATCATCGGAACAGCGCTCACCGGAATTCCCATCATCGCCTTAGCTGATAGTGACAATTGTTATGTATGGCAATACACTCGGGAGAAAAGAACAGGGTTTTCACAATGAAAGAACTGTGTTGGAAGAGGAACACAGATTTTTGTGTTGGAAGAGGAACACAGATTTTTCGTGTCGAAGGTTAGGAAATGCTATCAATATTTGATATTTTACAATAACAGGAAACGTGCTGGTAATCGATATAAAGACGGCCAACATCCTTTTAGACAGCAATATGAATGGAAAACTAGCCGATTTCGGTCTTTCAAAGATAACAAATGATGGGGAGGCTACTCATGTTACCACTGCAGTAAAAGGAACGTTCGGATACCTCGATCCAGAGTACATATCTTCCTCTTTTTGCAATATTCTTTATGTTTAACAAATTCAATTCGAGTACTGCATATTTTCCATCGTGCTTGAGAAGCTTTCTTTAATTTTTTTTTCGCGGCCAGCTTTCAATTAAGTATTAAGAGGACAGTGAATTCGTTTTTATTCCACCGTACTTGATTATATCAGTTTCTAAGGGAACACTTTCACAGGTACTACAGCACTCAAATGTTGACGGAAATGAGTGATGTTTATAGTTTCGGAGTGGTTTTGCTGGAAATCATATCGGGTAGACCGCCCATAGATCCAAAACTAGTTGAAGAGGAAGTAAACATCATTCACTGGGTAAGGATTCGTATCATCAATCACCAAAATTAGAATACTTAACGGCTTTGACAAGAGAATGTTTTGTAGTGGCTGTTTGGGTAAACACTAACAATAATTATTGGCATATTTACAGGCAACACCGTATCTAGCAGAAATAGATGAAAATGGTGGCACGGTAACGGAAATCATAGACAAGAGGCTGGGCGACAATTACGACATGAAATCCATGACTTGTGTTGCCAAAGTTGCGATGAGATGTGTTCACGCTCTTGTAGACCGAGCATGAGTGAGGTAGGGGAAAGAGCGCATCAAACATGAGGATTTGTTGGCCGGCGGGGTGGATTCGAGTGAACTTGAAGAAATGGAGTGGACTCATGACAGCTGCAACATTTCCCAAATGTGAAGATAGCTTCTCAAATCGTTAGATGAAGAACAATTGGACTCTGGCGTCTGTGTAAGACCTACCAGATGTCACGATGACATAATTTTACATTTTGGGCACTTTTTACGTGCTTTGGGTGATCTTAAGAATAACTCTGAAGCCCGGTAAAGGAAACGCCGAGATGAACTGGAATTGTCAGGTTGATTTCTGTATATTAGGATAGAATATGAATTTGAATGCGGTTGTTAACAACTTGATTGATGAGCTCAAATTATGTAAACAGATCATGGCTTTAACGTTATATTATTAGCCTACGGCATGTTAGTAAATTATAATTTTATTTTAACATATATATAAATATAAATCTCAATTATAAACATTTATTTTTATTTTATCAAGAAATTTTAATGCATAAATAAGTTTTTCTCAAAAAGAATTTTATCAAAGGAATTTCAATGCGTCAATAAGTTTTTTTCAATAAGAAAATATCATGATTTATTAATATTATAGTTATTACTTATTAATATTATATAAGCTATTTGATATAACATTTTTTTAACTTTTTTAGTTTATCAATTTAATTAAAAATTAGAAGTAGTATAATATTTTGGAGAGAAATTTCAATTTTTAATTTATGACAGTGGAGATATTAATTTTTATCTGTTTTTTAATTATTATTTAATATTGATCATATAAAATTACAAGTTAATTGGATTTAGATCCTCTATTAGTGTATAGTTGAGATAGTCTTTTAACTAAATAAATTGTGTAGCTCATAAAGTTTATTTATATCTAAGCAAATCTTAAAGTATTTATATCTAATATTATTCATTAAATAAAATATATAATATAATTTTAAGGTTTAATAATTTTACATGAAATTACTATTAAAAATATTTTGGAATATTTTGTGAAGGCTAAATTCCAATTATTTCAATAATAATTAAATTAAATTTTTTAAAATCATATTCCAAAATAAACAAATTTATTGACATATAAATAAAGTATTTTTACTTAATGTATACATTAAATCATTTTTTATATTTATAAATATAGAAATCACTCTTAAATATACAATAATTATCTTATCCATTATGCATTCCTAATACATATTAAGTATATATTATTTTGAATAATAGATTGTAATGTTCCCAGAAAAATTGTAAATATTTTTATTTGACCACAGTAAGAAATAAACTGGACAATTATTGTTGTTATTGTTTGAGTTAAACAATATTGTTAATTATTGAAATAAGAAAATGACTTGAGAGATAGCAGACTTTGTAACTTCTCATAGAAGGAAGTTGGAAAAAGGCAGTTGCTGAAAAACCCTAACTACCTCCCCTAGCTGTGAAGTGCTCCAAAAGAAAAAGGAGTGAGGGAAGAAAAAATCGTGCTAAAATGTCAGACGGTAAGGGAAAATGTTAAGTCTGGTGATGACTAGATAACATAAGCACTGAGTGTGAAAAATTGCAGAAGACAAAGGTCTTGCGAACAAGCTTGGGGGGAGATCTGGTCCTGAATGCAAATCTCATGGACGGGTGGTTGAAAAGCAGCAGATAACAAAGTGACTTCTACCATTGAGTTCTCTACTCCTTGGAAACTCAGGTAAGCAGTACCCTCTATAACTAATCTGTTACACAATTGAATTATGAGTCTTTATGTGTGAATGGAAAAGAGGGAGCCTTAACTCCGAAAATATATTTGAAACCATTAACAGTAGGGATATAATTTATACAAAACTGATTATTTAAATGCAGGAAAATAAGAAAAACAGTAGAAATTAATGATTGATTCATAACTGATTAATTTACATTCTGGATGACCCTGACCGCGGGATTGTTAACTGAGTAGAATTGATTATCTTATTTGCTATAAAATTTATTGCATAGGAATTAATTGTTTGTACTGAACTGGTTAATGATCTCTTATAGCTAAACTGTGTAAATTTAAGAACTGAGAACAAATTTGACTAACACCCAAGTCTTTAGGCAAGAAGAGGAAGAACACTAGAAATCCTAGTGCCATGAAAGAGGAAAAGATTAATTTCTTGGGTCAGACAGCACATAGTTATGTCCCTGAAAACTGAAACAAGTTCGAATAGGTAGACAGGGCCATTATGACCGGAAAGAAATAAGAGTATTTACACCAAGTCGAACTGGGTAAGGCAAAGACTGCTAATTAATGAACAAAAACTTTGTAAAACCCTTCCTGAAAACCCTATACAGTTACGAAACCCTACAGCAATTACATCATTGATAGAGTTATGAAACCCTACAACAAATGTATCATTGACAGAGTTACAAAACCTACAACAAATACATCATTGACAAAGTTATGAAACCCTACAACAAATATATCATTGACAGAGTTACATTCTCGAATAAGTAACCAAAGCTTCATGATACATAAGCAATAGAGGGATCGTGCTACTCTATTCCAAAGAAATAAATTCCAACAATATTTAAACTTAGAGTCGCATTAGTAGGAAAGCTCTAGTCTTTTAAAGAAAGCGATACAGTGTTCACATAGGATTATTTCACACACATAAAACTGTACAAAACGAGCTGTGCACAAAAGAGTAGCATCGATAATCCTAAAAAGTGCATAATTATTCACATACCAGTCAAAATAAAATGTAAATATATTTCAAAAGAAACTTGCATCATCTTGGCGGAAAGAAAACTTAAATTGTTTCAGCCGAAAAGTCTGTTGCTACAATAAGTACTAGGTCAAGACCATAACCTAAACCTGGAACAATTACATTGGTGCAACCTTAGCTACCGGGCTCGTAGCCGACTGAAACCCTCAGCTAAACACGGAAAATATGCATAGCCAGTAAAAGGAGTCTAACAGGTAGTTTGCCAAAAGTCTTCCACTTAGCTTCGGAAACCAAAATACAAGAACTAATGCAACTTTGGAGAATTGATGCAAGTAGCCACAATTTATTCCAAGTGTTCATTTATTGTCAACAAGCACGAGGACCGCCGACAAGCTTACCCAGAAACCCTCGAGCATAGCAGGCAGGAAGGGAAGCCACAGACTCCATTGGCAACAACTCAAAACCCTCAGACCCACTTCCTTTATTCTTGTGGAAGAATGTATGGAACTGTATCAGTAATAGGACTAGATTAACCAAAGACAACTGAACATTTGCAAAAAATGAATACCGAGAGATACTCACCTGAATAACTTAATGGGTGTCAAACATTCCATGGGGAAAAATTCCACTCCACTACTGATATCTTTCAACCACATTGCAAACCAGAGCCTGCACGCCGAGAAAACCAGCGAGAGGAGAAGGAGAGCCGGATTGGGTGCCAAGGAGCGAGGAAGCACAATGAGGCGTAACTCCAACAAACAAGGTTGAGTAGCCTCCCGGAAAGTGCCCGACCCTAGGATCAAAATCCCAAATCCTCCACCGTCGATGCGACGAGAGACCCAAGGTGACCAGATGGAGAAGGACGAGTCTACCGTGCCACGTTACCATGACAGAGTAGAAAATTAAATGCCAAAACAAGTGGATAGTTAGCTGGAGTGTGAAACTGGTGTGAGTCCTTGGTAAAATTTAGCGTCAAATAAATGTGACTATCAGCAAACAGTGAATGAGACTACCCAATTTGCATGGAATCAAATGTAGCCTAATTATCAAAGTCTTAACTTGAGAGCAGTTTAATGATTCGTATGATATATTTATGCCATGAATTATTGCTAAGGGATGTGTGGATTACCATGTAGAATTTTTTTTATTTATGTATTCTTTTAAATATAATATGTAAGTGATGGAGACATGAAAAGTGGTATCAGAGCTAGATTACAAAACTGTGGCCTCTGGCAAATGTACTAAGCAAGATCAATTAGTTATTGTTTTCTTTTGTATCCTCGATGATTGTTAACTCATTAACATGCTAAGAACAAGAAAATAAGACAACAACAAATTATGAGAAGAACGGACAGTGTTCTACATAGGAATATGGCTGGCTTAGGACCTACAACATTTCCTGGAAATAATTTTGAAATATGGGTACAGTTATGAGAGGAGGCTCGCAACACTAATCTTACAATATTGGAAACGGTTTAGGAATTAAAGAATGAGATGGCCTGCCTACGGGACGACAATGCAAGACTAACGATGGAACAGGAAAAAATAATGAAAATCCTGTCTGATAAGGAGAATTAGTGCCAGCCGATTCCCAGTTCTGAACAAGAACGAATGTCACAAGAATAGGGTTACCACACGGAACATGAAGGAACAGTAGGAGGGGAAGAGAATTGAGAGGAGAAGTCGGATAACACCTCTAAGCACCCAACATCAAAAAGGCAATGAATAGAATTACAAGGGGAGTTTCGAAAAATAAAACCGCCACTCTTCAATGGAGAGCTGGAGGAGGCAGCCGAGGCCTGGCTTATTAACATGAACAAATATTTTCAATTATATGAATATGATCACATCCTAAAAGCTCAGCTAGCCATCTTCCAGTTGCAAGGAAAGGCCACTTTGTGGTGGGAGGAGGTCAAGATTGTATGAGGGGTAAGTGAACAAAACATAGCCTCGGAGAAGTTCCAAAAATATTTCAAGGAAAGATATTTGACTGAATGATTTTACGACTAGAAAGCAAAAGAATTTCATGACTTGCGGCTTGGGCAGCAAACAATGGATGAGTTTATCACCTGATTTACCTCTTTACTTCGATATGTACCTTACATACGAGAGGAAAAGGCTAAGGTATAGCGGTTCGTCAGCAGTTTACCCGTGGTAATGAGAGAAAGAATTGAGTTTGATAACCCAAAAACGATGGATGAGGTTATACGTAAGGCCAGGATATGCTATTAGCAAAGCAAACAAAAGGGAGAGATTTTAGGAAAGAAGTTGGCTGACAAGAAAGGTAATAATATTTCTGTGGTCAGTAAGGGAAATCGTGGCAGTGTTAGCAAAGGATTTCCCAAAGGAAAAAACAACAGAAATTTGCATAAAAACCAGCTCAGATTTAGGCCACCTTCTGAACCTAGATTCAGTGAGAAATCTGGTAAAGTTGATAACTAAGGGATAGTGAGACCCCTAGTACAATGTTGGGGATGTGGAGGGCCACATTACATTAAAAATTGCCCTCATTGGAAGGGCACTGAACATGTTTCACAGATCCACGAAGCATCTACAGTAGGCGACATGGCCCAGAGCATTCCGAAAATTAATGCTGCTCTCGAAGACCATCAGGCAGAATACCAGCCAATAATGGTGGAGTTTGAAGGTAAGATCTTTGATCATTCTGTATCTATTTTAATTGATCTTGGAGCTACATTAAGTTATGTGAGTCCTAAGGTTGTGGAACAATGTAAATTACAGTTTTTCAAGTTTAAAAACCCTTGGCTAGCATAGTTGGAAACAAGGGCAAAGATATGTGTGTTAGCCAAGGTCAATAATTTCCCTTTGGAATAGAAGGTCAGCCTTTGATGGAAAATATAAACATCCCCTTGGGTCGTATGATGTGTTGATAGGCATGGACTGGCTGGAAAAACGCTCGTCCATTATAAACTGTAAAACAAAAACTATTTGCCACAAGAATGAACTGGGAGAATAGCAGGAGATGCAAGGCATCCTGAGGCTAGTACAGATTCGACCAATAACTGCCTCTCAACTGGAAAAGTATATCAGGAAAGGATGTCAGGTGTATGCTATTCAGGTTGGTTATGCCAAATCAAAGGACAAGACTGCCACCTTGGAAAGTATTCCAGTGGTTCAAGAATTTGCAGATGTGTTCCCTGAAGAGATACCAGGACTACCACCCAAGAGAGACATAGATTTCACTATTGAATTGTTGCCAGGAGTAGCCCTGGTGTCCCGAGCTCCTTATCGTATGAGCACACCAGAACTGACAGAACTGAAAATGCAATTGCAGGAGCTGTTGGATAAAAATTATATCTGCCCCAGCGTGTCACCCTAGGGAGCCCCCGTGCTGTTCGTCAAAAAGAAGGATGGAACCCTTCGTATGTGCATGGACTACCGTCAACTGAATAAGTTGACAATTAAAAACAAGTACCCTTTACCCCATATTGATGAACTTTTTGACCAAGTAAAAGGGGCAACTATATTTTCAAAAATTGATTTATGATTGGGATACCACCAGATCAGAATCAAAGAGGAAGATATAGCCAAAACTACCTTTAGGACTCGCTATGGGCACTACGAGTTCGTGGTATTACCCTTTGGGTAACTAATGCCCTCACAACCTTTATGTGTTTAATGAACAACATATTTCATCAGTATTTAGACAAATTTATGTTAATCTTTATTGACAACATACTAATATATTCTTGGAACATTGAGGAACACGAGGAACACATCAGATTAGTATTGCAAACTCTCCGGGAACATCAATTATACGCAAAATATAGCAAGTGTGGTTTCTTTAAGGAACAAATTCAGTACTTAGGACATATTATTACTAAAGATGGAATCACGGTGGATCTGGAGAAGATAAAGACCATAATGGAATGACCAGTACCGAAGGACGTAGCGGATATAAGATCCTTTATGGGATTAGAAGGTTACTATAGACGGTTTGTAGAAGGATTCTCTAGAATGGCCTATCCTATCACCTCCCTACAGAAGAAGGGGAATATTTTTAAATGGACCACAAAATGCCAAAAACATTTTGAGCAGATTAAGCATTTTCTCACCACTGCACCTATATTAAGCATAGCAGATCTAGGTAAGCACTATGTGGTGTGCACAGATGCGAGTAAGGAAGGGGTACCCAGTACTCATGCAGGAAGGTAAGGTAATCACCTATGAGTCTAGAAAATTAATGAGCAGAAATATTTCGCCTACAATTTGGAGTTGGCAGCTATCATTCACGCTTTAAAGATGTGGCATCACTATTTGATGGGAAAAAAGTTTCTGCTGATGACAGATCATCACAGCTTGACTAAGATAAAAATCACACTTTGAATTAAATGAAGGAGTCGCAGCTCACTGGTGTGTACTGCACCTGGGAGACTGCACTCAACACAAATAGGAGACTCTCTCTCACGTTCACTCTACTTCACATCAAATGAATATTACAATATTAAATACATCACTGAAAAATAGGTAGTTGTAAACAACCTCCTAAACTCTAGGAACTAATCCTAAACTAAGGAGATACGTTACAACCATATAACCATTTCTCCATTATTTTTAACTCCCCCCCTTAATGGAGAAAGGGTTACTTTGCACTCCTAACATCCCTCTAAATAACTCAAACTTTACTTGCCCTAGAGGCTTAGTAAAAATATCAGCTAAATTATCACAAGTATTACAATACTCCACACATATTTCTTTTGACTGTATCTTTTCTCGAACAAAATGAAACTAAGTGTTAATATGTTTAGTATTTTTATGGAAAACTAGATTGTATGCAAGCTTTATTGTGCTCTGGTTGTCAGTTTTGATGCTGGTTGCTTCTTTCTGACTTTCACCTACATCGCTAAGCAATCTCCTCAACCAGATGGCTTCGCATGTTGTTGCACACAACGCCTGGTACTCAGCTTCACATGATGATAATTCTATAGTACTTTGCTTTTTGCTACTCCATGAGATAACCCCGGATCCAATACTAAATGCATAACCTGTGATGGATCTACGATCATCCAGGTCACCTGCCCAATCAGAATCTGAATAACCTGCTAAAGTAACATCAGAAATGTCAGTGTATAAAATACCATAAATTACAAGTACTACTAAGGTACCTCAACACACATTTTGCTGCAATCCAGTGACTTTCAAGTGGTCTGGACATAAACTGGCTCAGCACACTAACAGAATATGCCAAGTCAGGTCTAGTTGTCGTGAGATATATCAAACTTTCCACTAGTTGTCTATACAAAGTGGCATCCACATGTTTTGTGCCATCATCACTGTTGAACTTGAGATTCTGCTGCAATGGTGTTGCTGTTGTTTTACACTGTTCCATTCTGAATCTTTCCAACAGGGTTCTGGCATACTTTCCTTGAGTTAGAAAAGTCTGACCAGAATCTTTCCACACCACCAAACCTAGGCAATAATGAAGATCTCCAAGGTCTTTCATTTCAAATACCTGTGACATTTGCTGCTTGATTTCTTTGATCAAATTATTTGCATTTCCTGTTATAATCATGTCATCCACATACAAAGAAATCAAAATGATTTGCCTCTGTTTATTTATCTTGGTATATAGGTTTGGGTCGTTGAGGCTCCTATGAAAACCATGCTGTATAAAAAATGAATCAATTTTCTCATACCATGACCTGTGTGCTTGTTTCAAACCATAAAGTGCCTTATGCAATTTACACACTAAATGCTCTTGCCCCTTTTTCACAAAACCAGGAGGTTGTACTAAATAAATTTCTTCCTTTAATTCTCCATTCAGAAATGCAGACTTAACATCTAGCTGGTGTAGCTTCCATTTATGTTTTGTTGCTAAAGAGATTAGCATTCTAATTGTATTTAGTTTAGCTACAGGGGCAAAGGTGTCATCGAAATCTATGCCTTCTTGCTGTGAATAAACCTTTGCTACCAGTCTAGCTTTGAATTTTTCTACACTCCCATCTGCATTTATCTTTGGTTTATACAGCCACTTACAACCTACAGGGGTTTTTCCTTCAGGCAACTCAACTAGATCCCAAGTATGATTTCTATATATTGATTCAATTTCCTCATGCATTGCAGCCCTCCATTCATCTGATTTACTTGCTTCTTCATAATTTGAAGGTTCTACAATGTTTAAAATTTTGGACATTAAAGCATAGCCTTTCAATCTTTCAGGTAGTCTAGTCTTCCTACCTGATCTTCTAGGTAGAGGACTTACCTCAACTCTTTCTGTTTCAACACTTTCCGGGCCTGCATCATCACTTATTACACTATCTGCTGCTATTTCTTCCTGTTTCTGCTCCTGCTCCTGCTCTTCATCTTCATCACTGTTCATCTCTATTAGCAATGGAATGTGGCTGTCATTGCTAAAGTCTTCCTTTCCATCTTCAGTCTGTTCATGAAAAACAACATCTCTGCTTGCAAAAACTTTATGAGTTACAGGATTATATAACTTGTATGCCTTATACTCTATGCCATATCCTACAAATATACGTTTCAAGGCTTTGGGATCTAACTTCTTTCTATTTGCTTTTGGTATATGAGAATAAGCTTTAGATCCAAATATTCGTAGATGACTAACTGCTGGTTTGAGTCCAAACAATGCTTCAAAGGGGGTTTTGAAGCCTAGACATTTAGTAGGACTCCTATTATTTAAATAAACAACAGTATTAATGGCTTCTGCCCAAAGACCATTTGATATACCTTTACCTTGAAGCATACTTCTAGCGCACTCCACAAGAGTTCTGTTCTTGCGTTCTGCTACTCCATTCTGCTGTGGAGTGTGTGGCACTGTGAATTGCTACATAATCCCATGCTGCTTGCAGAAGTTCATGAACTCTACTAACCTGTATTCTCCCCCTTGGTCCGAGCGGAGAATCTTTATCCTCTTTCCTGTTTGGTTCTCTATCATAGATTTGAACTCTTTAAAGTACCGAAAGACTTGACTCTTTTTACTGAAAAAATACACCCATGAAAACCTAGTGCAGTCATCTGTAAACAACAGAAAATAATATGCACCTCCTAGGGACCTGGTTTGCATAGGTCCACAGATATCTGTATGCACTAGTTCTAGGATGTATCTTTCCTTTTTGTTGACATGCAAAGGGAACTCTTCTCTATGCATTTTCCCTAATGCACATCCATCACATTCCAGCTTGACATTATGAAAAACAGGGAGTCCATCGACCATACCTTTCTTGTGAAGTAAGATGAGGTCCTGCAAATTGAGATGTCCAAATCTCTGATGCCAGAGATTTTCAACTGTTGATCCAGCTGCAACCATTGCTTGTCGTGTCATACTCTTTGCATCCATTCTGTACAAATTCCCCACGCGCACTCCTGTTGCAACTGTTTCCATCTGGCTATCCTTAATGACACAACCATTCTTAAAGAATTGCACCTGCATATCCTGGTATGTAATCATTGAGACAGAGATCAAGTTTTTCTTAATTCCTGGAACATATAATACATTTTTAAGATGTTTAATGTCGCCACTAGGTAGCTTCACAGGAATATCTCCACATCCTTTGATCTCATACCCACTGTCATCTCCTAGATAAATTTTTGATCCATATGCAGATTCTTTAGGAAATTCAAAACAGTCTTTCTTACCAGTCATATGAGACGATGCGCCAGAGTCGACATACCATATGTCATCCTCATCTCCCTTTGATGCTGAAAGAGCACAATCGACTGTGAATAGTCGAAGATCATGGCTGTGGTCCTCCTCTTCTCCAGCAAAACAGCCCTGATGTTTCCTCTGTTTGCCTTTTCTTTCATCCGCCTGCCTCTTATAGATTTCTTTAATCTGATGACCAGGTTTCCCACAATAACAACATCTCTTAACATAATTATCAGTCATACCTCTGAATGGTCTCTTTTGAAAAGAGTTGGCCCCCTTCTGCTATTGCTGCTGCGGTTGCTGGTGCTGATGTTGGTGCTGGCGTTGCTTTCCTTTGTACTGTCGCCTCTTCACCATCAGAGCTAGGTTATTGCTCCGAGTTTTCAGATTCTGTCTTTGCTCCTCTTCCTAGCGTAGAATCGCTGTCAGCTCATCAAATGAAGGGGCTTTCTCCCTCGCTGACAGTCCTGTGATGAATGTCTGATATTCATCAGTCATTCTGTTCAATGTGAGTGTAACTAGATCTGAGTCGGACACTTTTTCTCCAATAGCTCCCAGTTTGTCTCTCAGATCCTTGACTCTGGCCATGAATCCACCAACAGACTCATTCTCGTCCATCTTCAATGCAAAAAATTTTCCCTTGCGTGCTAGAACACGATTTGTATTCTGAGTCTCGTACAGGTTCTTGATCGTTGTCTATAGATCAACGACTGACTTAGAATCTCTGATATGTGGGATAATATTGTCCTTAACGGACATCTTAAGTATAACTTTTGCTTTCGTTTCTCTTTTATCCCAGTCTTGTTCTTGGGTCACTGTTCCAGATCTCGGCTCATTTCCCTCAATGATCGCCCATGCATTTACACTCTCTAGCAAAGTTTGCATTTTGAATTTCCAGTTGGAGAAATTCGTTTCATCAAGTTTGCCAGACTCGTGGAGGTATGATTCTATGCTGTTGTTCATTTTTGCCCAACTGAACACTCCATTCGCCCACCATCGGGCAAGTCCGATCTGCTTCCACTGAACAGATCAGGAACTTCACTGTGCCACCACCGGGCAAGTCCGATCTGCTGCCACCAAATAGATCAGGGACTTCACTGTGCCACCACCGGGCAAAACCGATATGCTACCACCGAACAGATCAACAAGCAAGTTCCAACACGCCACCACCGGGCAAAGACGATCTGCTTCCACCGAACAGATCAAGGAGCTGCACTGCGCCACCACCGGGCAAAAATCGACCTTCTTCCACCGAGCAAATCACAGAGCTCTGATTCGCCACCACCGGGCAGGTCCGATCTGCTACCTCCGAGCGGATCATGGAACCCCAATTCACCACCACCGGGCAGGTCTGATCCGAGCGGATCAAGGAACCTCAATTCGCCACCACCGGGCAAATCAAATATGCTACCACCGAGCAGAAATCTCCACGTGCCACCACCGGGCAACTCCGATCTGCAACGAAAAATTGCAGATTTCTAGAGAGAAATAGGTTGGCTCTGTGGCACTCTGATCAGCTACAAATCCGCGCCAATTGCTGAAAAGAAAAATTCACGGTGTCCACGGAAATTGGCGCGCTTAACAGCCACGGATCCGCGCCAATTTAGTTATAATTTTGCTGGCGCGCTTATCAGCCCCAAACCGGTGCCAATTGGCGCGTCTGTTCTTTAAAAAATAGCGCCAATCTATTTTGTTCTGGATTGGCGCGACTGTCTTCAAAAAATCCGCGCCAATTTCTCAACCTTTTCTCCGGCTCAGAGATGATCAGTCATCTGAGACCCTTCGCTCCAGGTGTTACTGCAGTTCCACCTGGTCACAAAAACACATTTACATGTACTCCTACCACTATAGAAATGTAACTAGTGATACATCCCTAAAAAAATACGGCTATCTCTACCCTAAGCTCTGATACCAAGATAACAATCACACTTTGAATTAAATGAAGGAGTTGCAGCTCACAGGTGTGTACTGCACCTGGGAGACTGCACTCAACACAAAGAGGAGACTCTCTCTCACGTTCACTCTACTTCACATCAAATGAATATTACAATATTAAATACATCACTGAAAAATAGGTAGTTGTAAACAACCTCCTAAACTCTAGGAACTAATCCTAAACTAAGGAGATACGTTACAACCATATAACCATTTCTCCATTATTTTTAACTCCCCCCCTTAATGGAGAAAGGGTTATTTTTCACCCCTAACATCCCTCTAAATAACTCAAACTTTACTCGCCTTAGAGGCTTAGTAAAAATATCAGCGAAATTATCACAAGTATTACAATACTCCACACATATTTCTTTTGACTGTATCTTTTCTCGAACAAAATGAAACTGAGTGTCAATATGTTTAGTATTTTTATGGAAAACTAGATTGTATGCAAGCTTTATTATGCTCTGGTTGTCAGTTTTGATGCTGGTTGCTTCTTTCTATCTTTCACCTGCATCGCTAAGCAATCTCCTCAACCAGATGGCTTCACATGTTGCTACACACAACGCCTGGTACTCAGCTTCACATGATGATAATGCTACAATACTTTGCTTTTTGCTACTCCATGAGATAACCCCGGATCCAATACTAAATGCATAACCTGTGATGGATCTACGATCATCCAAGTCACCTGCCCAATCAGAATCTGAATAACCTGCTAAAGTAACATCAGAAATGTCAGTGTATAAAATACCATAATTACAAGTACAACTAAGGTACTTGTAAGGTAAGGTAATCACCTATGAGTCTAGGAAATTAAAGGACCATGAGCAGAAATTTTCCACCTACAATTTAGAGTTGGCAGCTATCATTCAGGCTTTAAAGATGTGGCGTCACTATCTGATGGGAAAAAAGTTTCTACTGATGATAGACCATCACAGCTTGACTAGTTACTTTAATCAGCCTACCTTAAATGCTAGGCAGGCTCGGTGGGTAGATTTCCTGAGTGGATTTGATTTCAAGATTAAACATCTGAAGGGGAAAGAGAACTGGGTAGCGGATGCTTTAAGCCAAAAGGTACGTTTCCTCTATGAAATTTCTTGCAGCGAAGGGCGGACTACCTTCGATGAAATGATCAAAAAGCAGCTGAACAGGATCTGAAATATCAGCAAATAGGACAGCAAGTTCAAAATCCAACTAGTAATGAGTATCAGCAGGGATATGCGATGGATGCTACCAGCATGCTGAGTTATAAGAAAAGACTATATGTGCCCAACTAGAGTAACATTAAAAGTTTGATTCTAGATGAATTTCATAAAACTCCCTACGCAGGACATCCGGGGCACCAAAAGCTGATTACCGCACTCCGGAAGGAGTACTATTGGCCTGGCATGAAAAAGATGTAGCAGAATATTTGACACGTTGCTTGGAATGCCTGTTATCACCCCAAGAAACTCTCCTAGGTTGTATCTCAAAGATGCTCGGGAACATTACAAACTCAACAAAAATGTTGGAAATAGGTGGATGAATGGAAGGAATGATGCATATTCAAGTCAGATAACCACTTCTACTATGCTTAAACCCAGACATGGGTGAACACTCCCAGACTACAAGGCTTTAGACCACCAATTACTCACAATTTGAGGATTAGGTGAAGATGGAGAATACTGACCACACCAGCAGATGCACAAGACCATGTGATGGATGGTTGCAACTAGTAGAAAGGACTGTAAATCTATTTCCTAATGCATAGATAGGATGACAGCTCTTTGGCACCAAGATAACAGAAATATGCATACACATTCAATGATACATACTAGATTCTAACACAGAGGTGGGATGACAACCCCTCTAATGCTAAACATCAAGAGAACATGAACAAATGCACAACAGGCACATCCTGGAACAAAATAGAAGTGGAAAGTGAACAATTAACAAAAAAAGAAGCTTGTATGAGCTGAAAATGAAAACCAGACGTTGCAGGTATCACAGTAGTTACAGTCTCTAGAAGTTGAACCTTACATCAAAATAGCATTCATCAACCCTCATTACATCTTGTTTCTGGGTATATATAGAGTTTGATTACAAAAATTGTTATCCTATGCGTGGAAGGGTCATAACTGACCACCAACCACATTAACTATTTAATACGGGTCTCTGATACAATCTGCTGCTTCAATGAGTGAATTTGACATTCTCTGGTGCTCGGTTGTCCTTCCTGAAGAGGTGGAGTGTTGCACAGAAAGAAGCTCCATAATTGATAAATTCCTTTAAATACTCGAGGTTGTCCTTTTCTTTTCGGCCATTCTTCCTTGAATGCAGTGGTTGAAGAGTGACTGTGCTGGGTACAAGGTAGCCGATGATTTCATCCTTTGGGTGTACAGAATGGCTATGGACACGAAGATTGCATGTCAAACAGATGAATGGGATCGGGAGTAAACAACAGCCGTCGGATCTTGCAGATGGATGGCGGAGATCGACTTACAGGGGATATCGGGAGGTACGTGAACGGATAAACGTGGACCGTTACATCGTGGTTAGGTAGATCCGATGGCTATCGGGTGAACAAATAGCGCAGGAGATAACACACGGGGATGGAAGGCGGTATTCCATGCACCACTTTCGAAGGATGGCGGTAACCATACGTGGGGAAGCGATGCGATTCAAGTGACGACACGTGGCGGATGTGACTCCTGGGAAACCGCTTTCCACGTTGGCTATTGTGTGTGCATGTTACAGTAGCGGGAAGCGGGAATACCATTGGATTGTGGCAGGGGTTGATCGGATGGCGGGGAGATGAATGAGGTTTAGCGAGATTGATGTGACAAGGGAAAGCCGCGAGTAGCGCTTTTTTGCGAAGGTGCGGTTATATGGGTTAAACCTTAGTGCTGAGGGGCTTGTCCGAAAAGGGGTTTATACAGGGTTTTGGAGGCAAAATGGAGGAAAACAGGGGTTATAAGGGTATAAAGCAAATGAAGGGGGAGGGATGAAATAACTGCTGCGAGCTCCCTTCTTGCAAAAACACACGGCCACGGTAGTAATTTGGTTCTTCAAATGCACAAGCGCATAACAGAGCTAACACTGGCTCCTTCTGGGGATGAGATCCTCCCTGTGAGGTCTCAAGAACCTGCAGATCAATGCCTTCCTGATGAAAACAAATTAGCAAAATTCCTAGTGTTCCATTGGGCATGGAGTCTGACTGAACCTAAACTAAGACTGATAAAATAAAATATTTACAACTTTAAGGCCATGGGATCTTAAATCACATAAATTTTCAGAAAACGCCCATTAACTGGACCATCAAAAACTGCCTCTCCCCCCATACGTTTTAGTATGAAGGTGTTGTTCCCTTGAATCTGAGAAATGATGAAAGGCCCTGTCCAGAAAGCATCAAACTTCCCATGATTGCCTTTCTTCTCTTTCAATGCATCCCACTTTAGAACTAGATCTCCAACCTGAAAATTATCTGATTTTGTCCCTTTGTCAAAAGCTTGCTTGATCATTTTCTGATGTGCTACAGCCTTTTCAACCAGCTGTTCTCTGATTTGATGTAACTCTGCTAAATTAGTGATCCTCTTTGCCATGTCTTCTTCCTCATTCTGCTCTTCTTGAAGGAATTTTGCCACAGGAAGAGTTAACTGAATTGGGAAAACAGCTTCAGTGCCATATACCAACTTAAATGGAGAATTCCCCGTGGATTTCTTAATGATCACTCTGTTAGCCCATAGTGCATACTTGAGCTTAGAATCCCAATTCTTTTTATTGTCCTCCAACAGCTTCTTAATTATTCTCATCAGGCTTTTATTAGAGGATTCTGCTAGACCATTACCTTGAAGATAATATGAAGTGGAATGAACTAGTTTAATGCCCATTGAACCACATATTTCCACCAATTCCTTTGCCCTGAAGGCTGTTGCATTGTCTGTGACTAATTTATGTGGACAACTAAACCTGGTAAAGATATTTTCAATTAAAAACTTCATGACCATCTTATGATCAACCTTCCTAGTAGGGATTGCTTCAATCCACTTAGTAAAATAGTCAGTGGCTATTAATATCCATCTGTGCTGGCCACTGGAATGTGGATTGATTTCTCCAATGAAATCCAAGCCCAACTGCTGAAAAGGTCCTTTTGCATGTATTGGTTTTAAGGGCAGGGACTTCAGCTGCTGTTTTCCTTCAAATATTTGGCACCTGTCACAAGATTTAACAAATGAAATTACATCAGAGAATAAGGAGGGCCAGTAATATCCAGCTCTGAGGATTTTATGGGTTGTAGTCTTCCAATAATGGTGCCCTCCACACATGTTGGAATGAAACTGCTGCATGACTTCTATTGACTGTTCTTTGTCCGAACTCCTCAAAAGCACTCCAGATGGATCCCTCCAATAGAGCATATTTTCATTAATGTAATATTTAGCTGCTCTAAGCTTAATAGTTCTGGCTTGACTTTGAGTATGGCTTGAAGGGATTTCTAGCTTCAACAAGAATTTAACTATTGTAGAATACCAATCACAAGAAGCTAGATTCCCGGCCACTACCTACGTTCTCTCTAGTTCAGATGCTTCCTCTTCTTCATCTGTCTGACCAATTTCTGCAATTGGGCACAGGAAATCTATATCCAATGATCTGCAATTTTCTTCAACCAATCACTTGGCAAGACCCTGACCTCTGACCAGCTTGGTGGGCTTTAGTTCTATATTAAATTCAATTAGCTTTGCAATCCATTTAGCCCTTCTTCCATCAGCGTCAGGTTGCGTTAAAACATCTTTTATTGCAGCAGAAGGTACATATGCAATTATCTTGGAATGCAGAATGTAAACTCTGAAAGCTTTCAAGGATTTGATAAGATCATATGCTTGTTTTTCAATAATTTCATACCTCAGTTTAGCATCCCTTAAATTTTTGCTGAAAAATGCTACCGGATGCTCTGAACCTTCTTCATCTTCCTGCAATAAAACTGCTGCAATGGTGTCTTCAGAGGCAAATGAAAATATATGGAACTCCTTGCTGTAATCTGGGTTGCTTAGAGTGGGAGCTTCCATAATGGTTTTTTTAATAGATTCAAATGATTTTCTTGCTGCACCAGTCCATCTGACCTCTGATCCTTTCTTCAACATGGAGGTAACATGCTTCACTAGTTCTGTAGAATTTGATATAAACCTCCTCACAAAATTAATTTTGCCTAGAAAGGACTGAATATCCTTCTTTGATCTCAGGACAGACAAAGTCTGTATTGCTTTTACTCTTTCTGGGTCAATTTGGACACCTGCAATAGAAACAACATGTCCTAACAGCTTGCCTTCTTCTAAAGCAAATTGATATTTTTTAGGATTGACTAAAATCCCAAACCTCCTGCACTTCAGGAACACCCTTTTCAAATGTTGCAAATGATCTTGATGGCTGCTAGAGTATATTGTTATGTCATCAAAGTAGATGAGGACAAACTTATCCTTCTCTCCCACAAATGCTATATCCATGGCTCTCTGAAAGGTGGCTCCAACATTCATCAACCCAAAAGGCATCTTGGCATACATAAAAGTGCCCCAAGGAGTGGTGAATGCAGTCTTCTCTTGGTCATCTGGATGCACAACAATCTGATTAAACCCTGAAACACCATCCAAGAAAGACATTACTTTGGCTCTTGAGACTTTTTGCAGCAAATGCTCCATCTTGGGTAGAGGATAGTTGTCTTTCTTTGAGCATTTGTTTTGGTTTTTGAAATCAACACACAGTCTGATTTCTCCACTTTTCTTCCTTACCACCACCAATTTGGCTATCCATTTGGAATATCTAAGAGGAACTATAATCTTGGCAGCCAACAACTTCTTAATTTCTTTTTCAATCAGAGGAAGAAGCATAGGATTTATTGGTCTAAGCTTTTGTTTGAAACGAATGGTATCTTTCTCCAGAGGGATTTTATGCTGGATTATCTTCTTATCATACGTTTTCAGATCGCTATACTCCCAGGCAAACACATCAACAAATTGCTTCATTAATTTGTAGTACTCAGAACTTTGGTCAGCAGACATTTGGGAGGACAAATTTACGTATCTAGGCTAACCTGAACTTCCTATATCATGCCTACAGACTTCAGATTGATCTTCTTTTTGGGCAGCCTTGTAAGGCACATCATTCTGGTCAAACATTCTTTCTAATGGAATTAAACCCTTAGGAATATGATTGCTGGGAAGCTGGACAATGTTATCTTTGCCAATTTTATTTCTAAGTTGGGGCTTGGGGCTTTCTTCCAAGGCTTTGTTTTCTTGGTCAATTTGCATTTCAGAAAACTCATCAATGACTTGCAAAAACCTATTTATTTCATCATCATCCTTGAAAACTTTCCAATGCTAGACATTATCAAGCAAGGATGGCCTATATTTCATTTGGACTTCATAAACTAGTTTGGGAGGCATGGGAGGGATAAACAGACTAGCAAACACAGCAAGGGAATCAACAAGCTGATTTTTGGCTCTAGGGATATACGAAATATAGAAATAATCAAAGGAAACTTTGAGTCTCCATACCTCATCTTTGTATGCTTTCAGCCTTGGGTCCCTTGCTTGAAATGTTTTATTTACTTGCTGAATAATCAGATCAGCATCTTCAAACACCTTTATGTTCCTGATTCTTCTATCTTTTGCTGCATTAAGGCCCAATAGCAGAGCCTCATACTCTGCTATATTGTTTGTGACTTGTAAAGCCAAATTAAAATATAGATGTGTGCTTTCTTGCTCTGAAGATACCAGCACCACCCCTGCTCCTGCAGTATCCCTGGAACATGCTCCATCAAAGAACATCTTCCAAACCTGAATTCCTTGCTCTTCTTCAGCCTGAACTGGTTTCCTAATCTGTATTGAGGCCTTCTGGGATTCTTCTATTTGGAGGATACATGCTCCAAAATCAGTGTCCACAACATATATAGGATGATTAGTAAAATTCTTCTCATCATTGATGATATATGCCAACTGTGCTTCTCTATACAATCTCCTGCTTTCTCCTCCAAACGTTGGGACAGTAGCATAAGATAGATCATTCTGTAATGTCCCATCTAATCTCTTAATCCATCCTCTAGACAGCAGCATGCCAAAATTAGGAGGGACATCTGCTACCACAATATCCATCATCATACTCTTCATGGGAAACTAAGTTAGGGTAATGGCCAGGTCTTTGATCAATCCTAGGCATTTCACTTTCCTTGAATCAAAAGAGAATAAATCATGATATGGTCCAGTGATATCAAGACCTAACTCTTCCATGACAGCTTTAGGCATCAAATTGTGGCTGGCCCCTGTGTCTAGCAGGCAATTGTGGATGATTTTGTCATGAATGGTCAAGGAGACATAAAATGATGGAGAATTATTATCAGCGGGTTCAATCATGATGCTAAGCACAACGGCAGGTTTATAATCTTGCAAATTAATAGAGCCAGTGGAGGTTTGTGTGGTTTCCAGCGCAAGAGTTTCAAGAATAGGATTTCTAAATACTTCACTCTTTATTAACTCTACTAGAGGCACATATATTTTTAATTTCTGGACTTCTGACTCTAAGCTGAAAGAGGAAGGTAACTTATCAAAACCTCTTACCTCCTGTACTAGAGCTTTGAGGATGACTGGATCCGCTGCTGGTCTTCTCTGTCTGATATTCTGTGTCTCAGTTTGGACAGCAGCTCTTTGGGCAGGATTCTCCTTGACATTTTTTGCATTTGACCTCAGATTGTATCGTTGTTGTTCACCAGTCCGCAGAACAACCTCTTTGTCCCACTCTTGACTTATTTGGTCCTGTGGCAGTGACTCTTCGTATGTAGCCAATGTCAAAAATGCAACGCAGCCTTTATCTTCCATGCAGTGAATTTCATCCTCATCTTCAAACTGTTCCTCCTCCATGACTACATTTTGGAAAGGAGCTTTAACCTTTTGTTCTTCATTTGGTTCTTTTCCCCTCTGAATTATTTGTAATTGTTCATTTGCTCTTCTGAATGGATTGGGATTTCTTGGAGCAAATGTGTTCTGCTGCCTTGTCTTTCCTGAATTCTGCTCAACCTTCAGCTTAGATATTTCAGCAGCCAATGACTCTATCATCTTAGTCATTTTGTCTAATTTGGGTTCTGAAGATGAAGCAGAGGAAGTAGAAGCCTGACCTCTCTGCCTTCTTCTATCAGCATCTATTTTGAACATTTCTGCAGCCATAATATTAGATTCCACCTCTAGTGCTGCATCTTGCATGTCAGCTAGAGTGGCACATCTTCTTTCTCTCAATAACAGGCAGAAATCAGAGTCAAAAGCATTGGCATAAGTGAGTTTGGCAAAGGTGGGGGTAGGCTTTACCTCAGCTGGTATCTTACTATACATACGATTGAATCTTTTATTAAAATCAGGCAATGATTCCCCATTTTCTCTTTTTAGGTTTCCAAACTCAGTATGGTAATATAGCAAGTATTTTTTATCTCCCAATGCTTCAAAAATGCATCATCTAAGGCTTCAATATCAGCAATAGATTTAGGGGCTAGTTCTCTGAACCACTTTCAGGCCTCTCCATCAAGGCTCTGTACAAAAACTCTCATCCACACATCACTTTCACTTATGTCTAAGTTATCAGCATAACTATAAAAAGCTTCAAGGTGTTCTTCTGCTGTTACTCCGTCTGTACCAGTGAACTTGGGATATATTTTTGATATTCTTTTGCCATTTTAAGAAATGGCAGAAGCCCACCGACATCACCTGGTCCATCCTCGAAGTGGCAGGCGATTCCCTGACCCCCTACCCCCTTCCCCCCACGCCCCCCCCCATACCCCACTTCCCCCCCAACCGACCCACCTCACCTCACCCCACCCTGTAATTGGACGGCCACCCAACCCCACCCTTACCCCCATGCCACCTACCCCCCACTCCCCCCAACCCTCTGCCCCCCTACCCCCATGCCACCCCACGCCCCCACCCTACCCCCCGCCCCGCAACCCCCATCCCACCCCACCCCCATGCCTTACCCCCCACACCCCCTCTCCCCACTCCCCCTCCCCCCCCACGCCCTCGCCCCTACACCCCTTCCCCCCCCAACCCAGCCACCCCATACCGCAATCAGATGGCCACCGCACCCCACCCTTATCCCCCTTCCAACCCTTCCCCCTACCCCCCACACCCCCCTACTCCCTGCGCCTACCCCCCTACGCCCTACGCTCCCCCCACCTTCCCCCCCCCAACCGACCCACTGCACCCCGCAATCAGACGGCTACCACAACCCACCCTTACCCCCCTTCCAGCCCTTCCCCCTACCCCACACGCTCCCCCTACCCCCCTTCCCCCCCACGTGTCCCCACTTCCCCCCCAACCCCATGCCCCCCACGCCCCACCTTACCCCCTTCCCCCTAATCCCCATCCCATGCCACCCCTACCCCCCTACTTTCCCCCCGTTCCCCTCCAACCGACCCACCCCACCCTGCAATCGGACGACCACACCACTCCACCGTTACCCACCTTCCCCCTACCGTCCACCCCACACGCCTCGCCTACCCCCCGCCTGCCAACTTATCCCACCTCACCCCTACCCCCCACGGCCCCCCTTCCTCCAGCCCACGCACCCACCAACCCACCGCTACCCCCTCCCTCGCCCTACCCTCTCTCCCTCGCCTAGCCCTCTACTCCACCCGACCCCACCCCACCCCACCCTCGGCCACTCCTACCCCTGCCCTCCACCCACTCCCCCCCTCTCCGCTGCACCCTACCCCACCCCACCCACTCCTCTCTCGCCCATCCCTACCCTCGCTCACCCCCCCTCAGAATCGGCCGGCCACCCCGGGATCCTGCTGAAGAATCGCACTACATAGGACCAGTCCATGAATATGAGAGTGATGATGATCTGGACTACATCTATAAGATAACAATGCGAGACCAAGACTGGGTGAATCCCACCGCGGATGGACGGATCACATGGGATTGCAAGAGTTCCTACACTTTGGACTGCGACGAAGAAATAGAACGTTGGCAGAATCGGTTACATGAGGTAACTACGTTGAATCGCAACATGATGACCTGGTCAATGCGCTGTGTATCGTCAGAGGTAAGAAATTTGCCTATTTATGATGGTCTAAATGAGGTAGATATATTTTTGGATGCATTTGAAAGGGAGGTTCCAGAAAAGAAATGCTTCCAAGCCTTGGACTGGCACTGCGCACTACGCCCTCAAGATGGTGGGGTATGCACACGGGAATTTTCGATGATTAGAACAAATGTAGGAAAATGATGTGAACATGATTTAGGAAGCCTAAGTTGTGACTGACAGACAAGTACGATGGGCAGAATGATCCACGTGTGCATCTGGCCAAATGGATGCAGGATTATGGAGAAAATCCACAGCTTGAGTGGGTTCACCTATTATGTCATACCCTGGATGTTATCCCAAGGAATTGGTGTGTAGAAATAAAGCTTCGCTATGGGACAGGTGAATGGGATATCCTGAGTGAAGGATTCACGATGACATTTAGTTTTGAGGACAAGTTCGATGGTATTGATGAAGTGTTACGAGAGGCGAAAGCAACCATCTTTAGGATACCACATGATCCTTTAGACCTGACGCAATTTGAATGGGCTACTCAACTGAGTTGCGTGCTAGAATGTTATAATGTAAGAGTTGAAGAAGAGGACGAGGATCCACGGAAGATTAACATTCCAGAGACAGAAGGCCATCGCGAGGTTCAAGGACCACAAATTGAGAACGCCATATAACAGTGCCGGTGAAAACTAGACAGGTGAACATTGGTATGGAGGCAGAACCCGAATTCGCGAAGATTAGAGACTACTGGGAAGACGTGGTGGTGGATAAGGTCACTGAATTACTCCGCAAATATTAGGATTTATTCCCTACCAAGTTTACAGATTTGAAAGGAATAATCGGAGATCTAGGAGTGATGAAGATCATGCTAAAGCCCAACGTGAAGCTAGTTAGGCAGAGGCCTTACCACTTAAATCTGAAATACAAGGAGAAGGTCCACTTAGAGCTAGAAAAAATGCTAGCAATAGGCATCATTGAGCCTATGGAAGAATCTGATTGCGTAAGACCTATGGTGGTGCAAGAGAAAAAGCAGAAGGATGGAATAAGGATATGCGTGGATCTCAGAAAATTGAATGATGCTTGTGTGCATGATCCTTTCCCAACTACGTTCATGGATGAAGTGTTGGACAATGTAGGTGGCTGAGAAGCATACTCCTTCATTGATGGGTTCTCTAGGTACCACCAATCGAAATCGTGCCGGAGGATAGAAGTAAGACAACCTTCGTTATTGAGTGGGGTTGTTTTCAATACACTGTAATGTCGTTTGGGCTGAAGAATGCGCTGGCTACCTTTTCGCGCGTGGTTGTCGTGGAATTCAAGGAATTCATTCATAAGTTCCTGGAGGTCTATTTTGATGACTGGACTATATTTGAACTGGTTAAGCACCATGTAGCGAGTTTGCGTTTGATTTTGGATACCTATCGAAGATACCAGATCGTGCTCAACCTCAAGAAGTGACTGTTTTGTGTTCCTTTTCAAAACCTCTTGGGGCATGTGGTTTGTAGACAAGGGCTGATAGTAGACCCCATGAAGATCGTGGTAATTCAGAACTTGGAAGTTCCGCGAAGTGTGAAACAGCTGCGCGCTACCTTGCGACATACGAGATATTACAAAAAGTTTATCAAAGGCTATGCCCGGATCACCGCGCTGGTGGAAAAATTGTTGAAAAAGGATGTCTCATTCTGCTTGAATGATGACTGCAAGAAAATCCTAGATATATTGAAAGAAAAGATGGTTATCACACCGATTATAGTCTTCCTGGACTGGAAGAAAGAATTTCATGTACATGTTGATGCGTCATGTATAGCATTGGGGGGAGTACTAATAGAGGATGGCGAAGAAGGCTTGGACCACCCTATCATGTTTGCAAGCCGTAGATTATCCAAAGAAGAGAATAAATATTCCACCACTGAGCACGAGGGGCTAGCTATGGTGTATGCGCTCCAGAAGTATCGACACTACTTTCTAGGAGGTCACTTTAAGATGTATACGGGTCACTCCGCGCTGAAGTAGTTGGTAAATAAGCCTGTGTTGGGGGGGGTGCATCTGCAGATAGCTCTTATTATTCCAAGAGTACGATTTTGAAGTTGTTGTGAAACCTAGACGATTGAACGCGGGACCATATCACTTGTTGCACATCAAAACAAGGGAGGAACCTACTAATTTGGAGGAAGGATTACCTGACACGCAACTCTTTATTGTGTGCATTGTGGATGGATATTTTGAGGATACAATACACTTCCTAACAACTGGAACTGCGCCGGAAGGATACTCTGTCCAACAAAAGAAGGAATTAGTGGTGCGCGCGACAGATTTCTCTATCATTGCTGGGCATCTATACAAGATGGGGACTGATGAGATATTGTGAAGATATGTACCTGAGTTTGAACGAAGAATCATCCTCGAGGACGCGCATGAGGGTGCCGTGGGAGGACATTACGCAGGAAGAGCAACCGTGTAGAAGATTCTATGCGCCGAGTTGTGGTGGCCAACCCTTCATCACGATTTAAAAGCATATTGCAAGGAGTATAATGTATGTCAAAGAACAGGCAAGCCATCACGGAGGGATGAAATGCCTTTGAATCCACAAATGACGTTGCAACATTTTGAGAAGTGGGCAATCAATTTTGTAGGACCTATTCAACCCCAAGGAAAGACAGGCGCGAGGTACATTATCACTACGATGGAGTACTTGACTCGTTGGGCAGAAGTGCATCTGGTAAAGGATTGCATGGGGGAGACTGCCGCGAAGTTTTTATTTGAACATGTACTAACATGATTTGGATGCCCAAAGATTTTGATGAGTGATCAGGGGATGCACTTTCTAAACGAAACGATTAGCGCACTGACGGAAGAGTTTTAGGTGTATCATCAAAATAGCACACCTTATCACCCACAGGCTAATAGGACAGTGGAGGTGTTCAACAAAGTTCTTGAAAACGAGCTGACCAAGGTATGCAATGCTCATCGAAGTGATTGGGACCTACGCATACCTGCAGTATTATGGCCTTATCGGATGACGTGTAAGAAGTTAACAGGACAGACACCCTTTAGGCTGGTATACAGGGTTGAAGTCATAATGCTTATGGAATACATCATGCCTACTCTGCGCATAGCAGCGCTCACAGGTACGATGGATCATGGAAGAGAGGCTCCCGTAGTTGGAAGAGCTGGAAGAAGAGAGATTTTTGGCTAGATTTCACTAGCAGGTCCAAAAACAATGTGAAAAAGAGTGGCATGACCGACATATTAAGTTGCGCACCTTTAAGGTGAATGACTTGGTGCTAGTGTATGATAGTAAGTTTGATAAATTTCTAGGGAAATTCAGAATGCACTGGCTGGGGCCATATGTTATTAAGGAGATTACTGATGGTGGTGCGGTCTAGTTGGTTAAGTTGAATGGAGATCCCTTCTCAGGAAGGGTGAATGGCAGTCATTTGAAGCCATACACAGGTGACCCGAGGATTTGACTAGTCATAAAAAGCACAGTCTTAGCTCTCTAGGCAGCTGAAAGGAGGTGCGAGATTATAAACTACACTACCCGGTTTGGAAAGCTGGGAGATGTCAGGACTACACGAAGCAACGAAGTGTCACAGGGTCCACAACAACGTGAAGATAGCTGCGCTAGCGCGCAGGTCGGCCGGAAAGTGACCATTAAAGTCACTATTCACTATTTGATGGTTGGTTTGAGGCCAAATGGAGCAGGCGCCAGGAATTTAAGGAAAAATTTATAGAATAGATTCTTGGAAATCTGTCGCCAATCTAGCATTAATGGGCCGAATGTGGGGGGAACGATCGAATTTGAATTCAAAAGGCCCTATAAATTACAAGTGGTTGTCTAGCGAAAAACACTTGGAATTTTGAGAACTGAGTTGTTGCGCGCTCAAGTATACATGAACCGAGGCCTATTCAAGACTCTGAAAGCGAATTCATTATTTGAGCAACTACCAGAGACATTGCAAGAATTGTGGAATAATGCTATGTCAGCACCCGCAGAAGCCATGGACACAGGAGTAGTGACAGTTGAGGAAGCCGCACAGGAAATTGCGGTAGTAGAAGCCCCAGAGAGTGCTGGAATAATAGTTGAGGTCCCTAAATCACCCAGAACATCGAGACCTAAGAAGGATAAGCAGGTTATGATCCTTGTGCGCACCTCACCACAAAACCCAAAGAGGACCAAGCTCACCTTGTAGGAAAAGGGGAAGGCCATTAATCTGGAGGCCGATGAGGAGGAATCTGAAGAAATCCTGGTGGATGAGGAGGGCGAGGAAATGGAAGATGAAACCCAGGGTGCATACCATATTACCTGGTTACCAGAATATGTTCCTCCGCGCAAGGGCAAAGCTAAATTTCCGAAGGACACAGACAAGAGAAAGATCTCACTACAAACCCTGTTGCTCCCAGACGATATTGTTTTTGAGGGGCCGCACTTAGGATGAGTTCTTATACTCAAGTTTGAATATTGGGACCTGGCGGACCAGGAGAAATTCTCGAAATTAGCGACTGAGCAGCTAATGCACCGGCGGATTGACGCGATGGTCGAAACGATTGAATTGGATCTACACAAATTGCTCAACGGTGTAGAAAAAGTTGGTTTGTTAAACCTGCTTTGGGTACCGCATTACCACCGCACCCTAGTGACCATCTTCGTCATCAGGCAGCTACTCTGCTTGGTGCATGATGGGTGTTTGTGGCTAGAGGAGCCCATTCCCATCATAGATCACTTGATTCATCGAATCACACGACTGCCTTACTCAGGGGAGGATCCAGCCAATATATCCGAAGGAAAAGGTGTCGATTTGGCCCTCACGGAAGTGATGAAGAAGAAGTTCAAGTTGGAGAAGAAGAAGCGAGGATATGCCATCTTCAGCGTTAACAACCCTGCAATCAAGGTCGTGACATAAATACTAGTAGGGAAAGTGATGCGAAAGTTTCGCGTGGATGAGGTGCCCGCGCCTATGATTGCACTAGCAACCCAATGTGCCGAAGGAGTCCAGTTCAACTGGGCAAACTATCTATGTGGAAACTTCCTTGCGCACTGTCGCAAGGCACAAGAGAAGGGAAAAATGTTTCACTACGCATGGCTCCTGTTGTCGATTGTACTAGTGGCATGGGAGCTACCCAAAGACAACCAATTCCCTTCGGTTGCGTCAGACCTTCCAGAGGTAGCAAAGTACGATTCACTGTGGGTGACCAAGGACGCGCAGTGAATAAAAGAAAGCAATATCTTTTGGGCCTTAATGGAGATGAATATCCGGATGGGGATCAATCGCAAGCTGCGATTGTTGCCCACTGTAAATGCCAGTTTATAGAGCTTTACACAATTCAAAGAGGATTTCCACCATGTCTTTATCAGGGCACAAAAGGACCCTACGAATACATGGCATAACCTAGCATACCTGGCGACTGATGATGTAATTTTCGCAGTCCTTAAGTCTTGGCTACTGGAGTGGCATGTTCCAGCTAGCTCTGCGGTGGAAATGGACAAGTCCGCCGCACAGCGCAAGAAGGAAGAGACAAAGCTCTAAATGGCGCAGCTGGCAGAAAAGCGTAGAAAGGAGGAAGTAGAGGCTAAGGCCGAGGCAGTGCGCGACGCTGCGAAATTGGCCAAACAACAGAGGATAGGAGGGGAAGAGCACGAAGGATAGAAGTCACCTTCGCCTAGAACTGAGACAGAAACAAAGATAGAACAAGGTGGCACGGACCCATAGATGACATCCACCCAACTCAAGCGTCCGCGACCATGAGAGAAGGCAGTGCCACGAAAAGAAACAAAAGCATCAAAGACATCTTTCAACCCAATCACCCTCACTGAGGGGGATTTACATGATATCGGAGAAATGGTGAGGGATGTCACCACGGAGGCCCTCCAACAGTTCGAAGAACAACAACACTTGTTATTGTGGGCTCTTAGGATAGAGCTACAGGAGTTACTGGTACACACTCCACAGGCTGGCACAGTGTCCACCAGCCTCGCAATCGGCACTTCAACTGTCGAGGAGATGTTGCGTACAAGGGTGAACAACACGATAGTGATACCAGATGGGGAACTTACTACAGAGACGGAGGCCGACAGGCCCATGGTTAGCAGTTTGAAAGGGGTAGGATTAAACATGGCTGTGCTCCCTCAAGAGACGCTCTACATCTTACAAGATGTAGTCACCATGGAACTTAGGGCCTGGGAGAATCGCACACTACAGGTGATGAGTGAGCAGCGCATCAACATTGAGTAGTTGGGCCTGTAGCGCAATGAGGTAGTGGAGCAGAATAAGCAGATTATGCAGGTAGTAGAGGAAGCCTACTAAATATTCCTAGAGTTGGAAATTTAGGCAGAAGAACCGGTGGAGGTGCACATCCACAAGTTAGCCACAGGGGTGCGTGACGCTCAAGCGGAGATGGCCAGGGTTCAGCTCCAACATAATTGCAGTTGAAGGCTCAGCCTTCAACTCCACTGGAAGTCAGGGAACAACGTACCACTGTTGTTACTACAATAATAGAGACGATTGAAAATGCAGTGGCAGACTACATGCAGTTATTTGAACAATCATTCGAAGTCCTAACCATCCTGCAGGAGGACCCAAATGTAGAGCACCTGGAGATAGAGCCGCTCGGCATAAACAAGTAGTCTTAAAAGCACGCCTATAACCATGGATAGACGAGGCTTACAAAAACATAGCCTCCATTAAAGGAAAGCATGTGAAACTGTAGGAATCTCAGTAGAATATTCCCAACAATAGTTCAAAAGAAGTCACCAAATAGAAAGTGGAAGAAGTCTAGCAGGGGACCGCTTAGTGTGCTGCTGACGTTACGATGATCTAAACAGAGTTAGGAGGTCTTCGTGCTAAGATCTTTGCACTTGTAGAGTGACTCGATGGCGATTCATGATGTTTGTGTTGGTGGCCTATTGGACGGCGGGATCCCCCAAGGGCAATTTTGGGGCCAAAAGCCCATATTTTGGTCGAATTTTGTAATCCAAATGTAAAGACTCCACATTTTGTGGTCGTGGAGTGCATAGATGTTAAAGAGTCATAGGGTTGTATACCCTTATTTTGGAAATGTAATGTCAGCTGTAGAAGATCTACCCATGGTCCACGGACCATGGGATTGTATAAATAGAGCTAAGCTCTAAGTAGTTAGAGGCAATAATTGAATAATGGAATCAAGCAAGATATGATGTATGAGAGATAAATTTGAAGTAGAAGTCTAAGTTTGGGTCGTAGTGTAGGTAGAGGATCTGCAGCTAAGTGCACAGAGGCCTAAGACTCCATAGTTGAGTGCACGGACCCCTGTAGCTGTGTGTCCACGGCAGGTCGAGTCTGTAATTGTTCAGAATTATCAAGAAAAAGAAGTATTCTACAATTTCTATGTCTTTATTTCATGTTTATGCATCTGTTATATTGGGTATAAATTTCACTTATAATGCTTATATGATGCGCGGATGTATGTAATTGTGTTGGATAAGTGACCGCAAGTAGGAACATCTGTTTATGCGAAGCTAACTAAGATCTGATAATAAAGAAACTTAGCCTAGTTAGGAAGATATCGTAGTTCACTGCCATAATAGTGCGAAAGGACTTCAGCCCTTGGTTAGGGTTGCACGAAAGACGATTGTACCCTTTCACGAAGGTACTGAAGGGTGGAACAGAGGGTTAAGAAACCTGCACGAACACAGGTATAGCTGGAATAAAACGACATCACATCCATCTCAAGGGTGCATAAACTTGGTTCCAACATCCCCCCATACTGCTTCGGGTGATACTTTAGTCCGCGCTCCATGGGCTGATGCCAAAAGGGCCAGTAGTGTAGGGATTTATTTGGCTAACTAATGTTAAACCTGGGTCAGGCTCCCACAAGCCAACAGTCAGCCCGAAGGGTAACACGATGAACTCGTAGTGTCCCTAGCGAGTTCTAAAAGTTGTCTTTGCTATATCTTCTTCCTTAATTCAGATCGGATGGTACCCTGAACGTAGATCGATTTTTGAAAACACTGTTGCACCCTTTACCTGATAAAACAGTTCATCTATCCGTGGTAGAGGGTATTTATTTTTAATAGTTAGCTATTTAGATGGTGATAATCCATACAAATGCGTATAGTTCCATCCTTCTCTTTGACAAACAGTACTGGGGCTCCCCAAGGTTACACGTTGGGTCAGATGTAATTTTTATCCAACAGTTCTTATAACTGTAATTTTAATTCTATAAGCTCTGGTATACTCATGCGGTAAGGAGCTCAGGACACTAGAATTGCTCATGGTATTAGCTCAATAGTGAAATCTATGTCCCTTTTAGGAGGAAGTCCTAGAATCTCTTCAGGAAATACATCCGGAAAATTCTATATTATCGATATGTTTTCTAAGGAAATAGATTTCTCCTCGGAGTTGGCATAACCCACCTAAATTGCATATATTTGTCATCCTCTCCTGACACACCTTGCTAATTGTGAGGCAATTATGGGTCTTAGCTTTATTGGCCTTAGAATTCTTTGTGTTTCCTGCCTATTTCCCTCCTCGTCTATATAGTGGATAGCTTTTGTCTTACAGTTTATAAGGGAACAATGTTTCTCTAGCCAGTCCATGCCTATTAGGACATCATAAGATCCTAGGGGAAATATATTCAGGTCTGTTATCAGGGACTGACCTGCTATTACTAATGGGTAGCTGTTGACCTTGGTCAACACTCGCCTTTTTGCCCCTGTGGCTAGCTGTACTAACCCAGGATTTTTAAATTTGACAGCTTGTAAACAACACTGATCAACTATCTTAGGACTAACATAACTTAATGTAGCTCCTGGGTCAATTAAAATAGAGATAACTTGGTCAAAAATTTTACCTCTGAATTCCACCATGGTCGGTTGGTATTCCTCTTTATGGTCTTCAAGGGCAGCATTGATTTTTGGAATGCTACTAGCCACTTCCCCTACAATGTATTCCTCTTGGATCTGTGATATCTGTTTATTTCCTCTTCGATTGGGACAATTTTTGACATAATGTGGTCCTGCACATCCCCAACATTGCACTGGTGGTCTTGCTGCTAATTCAACCTCAGTTCTGCTTGACTGCTCATTGGTTTTAGATTCATTAGGGAGTTTAAATATTGTTGGATTCCTATTCAGGTTTCTATTTACTTGTCCCTTTTGGGGTCCTTTATTCATGACAGATTTCTTTCCCTTGCTTCCAGCAGGGAACTTAATTCCCTTTTTGTCAATCCATCTTTCCCCTGTATCCCCCTTCTATCTACTTCGTTGGTAACAAATCTAAACTTTTCATATAACCTCATATATAGTTTTTGGGTTATCGAATTCAAGACACTGCTTCATGAACAGTGGCAAACTATTGATAAATCGTTGCACCTTTACCTTTTCTTCCCGTATATAGGGAACATACCAAAGTAAAGATGTAAATTTTGTAATGAATTCATCCATTGTTAGTTGTCCCAGTCTTAGATCGTGAAACTCTTTTTCTTTTTCATCATAAAACCGTTCAGTTAGATATCTTTCCTTAAAATATCTTTGGAAATTTTCCCATGTTATGTTCTGTTCATTTACTCCCCGCACATTCTTCACCTCTTCCCACTAGAGAGTGGCTTTCCC
Organism: Pinus tabuliformis; assembly: GCA_031772625.1. Taxonomy (NCBI): domain Eukaryota; kingdom Viridiplantae; phylum Streptophyta; class Pinopsida; order Pinales; family Pinaceae; genus Pinus; species Pinus tabuliformis. The sequence continues at coordinate 658,110,423 of CM062810.1, read as the reverse complement.
TTGTAGTTGAAAAATAGCTAGGTGAGCCTTTAAGTTATGATCATACTCATATAACTGAAAATACTTATTCATATTAATAAGCCAGGCTTCAGCTGCCTCTTCCTGCTCACCATCAAAGAGGGGCGGTTTTATTTTACAAAATTCTCCCTGTAGTTCTATTCTTTGTTTTTTCAGTGTTTTGTGTTCTGAAGCATTATTAGATTTTTTTTCTTAATTTTCTTCTCCTCCTTCCATCTCTAGATATTTTGTCTAATACTCTTACTCTCCAGTCATATGCCCATCTTCCGAGCTGGGAATTGGCTGACGCTAGTTTCGTCCGTCTGACAAACTCTTCATAATTTTCTCTTGTTCCTGCATAAACCTTTCATTGTCTGCCATTAACTGGGCCATCTCACTTTTCAACTCTTGCACGGTTTCGAGAATGGTGACATTGGTGTTGCATGGTTCCTCACCTAGTTGCACCCATACTTCAGGGTTAGTTTCTGGAAAAGATGTAGGTCCTAGTCCTGTCATGGGTATATGCGGTGTGTTGTCTGTTCTCCTCATACCAACTGCTCCTACTTCTTTGCTGTATAAGTCACAACACTTTTTAATTATTAGTTTCCAGAGGCCTCAGTTTTGTAACTTGAGCTTGCTTTGATACCACTTTTCACCTCTCTCTAATATACAAAATAGAATAAAAAATTAAATATATTATTCAACATAATTGCATTGCACATATTTCAGAATATACATAGGATATACATTTATTGGAAAACACAGTGGTACATTAATGCGATACTAATCTTGCGGTACGAGAGTTAGATCTTTTTTTTAAAACATATACAGTCATTTTATGTGAATGACATAAAGCTTTGTCCTACTGAGTTTGGCGGGAGAAGTCCTCGGGATCCTCTCCGTATGCTTGCCATATGTCCTCCCTTCCTCAGCTGTAGTGCTTCATCGATGGTTGACTTCATCTGCCCACATCCAATGACGATTGAACGATCCCTTATCTCTACCTATTTTCTGGTAAGTGTCTCATAGGTACTATCATTCGAGTCTTCTAGCTTGGTTCTCTGGTAATGGAAGAGTTGTGTTGCTATGTTTCAGGCGGTTTGGTGTTGAGTTTCTGTGACCAGTGGAGGTCTTCATTGCTCATATAGCTTATACCCACTACACAGCCTAACAGGTAGAAGTTCTATCTACCCCTACGATTTTTATGGTTTTTGTCTGGGAATCTTGTTTATAATTTTTACGGTAGCGCTTCTGATTTATTTCTTGACTCTGTTTCAAGTGTTCTTCAGAGGTTGTGGCTACCCATCTAGCATCACATGGAATCCTATCTAGAACTATGCCAAGGCAAGCGTTCTAGACCCAACAATCTTTCGGGTATGTGAATGAGTCAGTTCCTTAGAAATTCCTGAACATTTGAATAGTGATGGAAGTCTATTCAAGGGTTTTCCTTCTCTGGTTTAGTCTAGATTCTGGTTGAGCTACTTCTGTCGAGGTTCTACCCTCATGGGCTCAAATTTAAATGCTATTTTTCACTATTAATTTGTTAATGTAAAAAGAAAGGTCAACCCTCATGGCATTTTGAACATTTATGCCTATATATATATATATATATATATATATATATATATATATATATATATATATATATATATATATAGTGGAGAGTTTTTATAATTTCTCTGTCTCTTATAGCTGTGCTCATTTTCTTTAGAAATCCTTCATGGGTTTGAGTTGGGTTCTAAAACCCTCTCTGTTTTGGTGGTTTTGTTCCATAAATGTACTGTTTAGACACTTTCTTTGGAATATAAGTAATATGCTTGTTAGCTTTATTCGTGTTGTTATAGTGTGGACTCTTTAAATAGATTTCGACTGGCCCATGGAGGCATGGTGATCACTTAGCGCCACCAACACTGGTTAAGGGTGATATACGGGACTTTTTCGACCCGAGAATTAAATTGTTAAAGCTTGGGAGATTTCTATATTTGTCCTATATACTCTTAAAGGAGTTTTAGCAATTTATCAGTCGTATTTATTATTGTTAATGTATGTACAGTTGTTTTTGGGAATGTCTTTGTCCCTAATCTTGTTGTTCAACAGTTATTGTCTGTGCTTCGAAACAATTTGTTGTTTATACATATAGTTACGTTAATTAAGTTGGGTTGGGCACTGTTTTGAGGGCCTCAAACCTTGACGCAGCAGTCAAGAAGATCTATTCTTTTTAATTCAACTATTATCGTTGAGATAGTCATCTAAGTTATGGATTTTTTAAAATACTTCCTTCAAGCTTTCGTAGTGTTAATTCTAGGTACCAACCACTAATATCTATTCTATAAAACCAATGTTTTTCCTGTTTTTCCAGAACAATGTTTAGGTTATAGGATCTCATTTCTTTTGTATTGCTTTGTTTTCCCAGCAAATGTTAACTAGCTTAAGTTATTTCCTGATTTTGGAAACTAAATCATAATGATTCTTTTTATTTTGTAAATATCTTTCGATTCTTTGCTTACAGTCTTATACTGCTTACTGTAAATATCTATGTTGTAGTGTACTACTTAGCTAGGATACACTAAATTTATCATTACAATATAGAGGGTTTGTCTTAAATTTTCATCTATAATCATTTACAATTTTTTGAAAAGTTTTCAAGATTTTTATTATTCGTTAGATACGTAGTTACCTGAATGGCTAGATCACTAATTTCTACTTTTGTTATCATTCTTTACTAATTCTAGACCAAAAAAAAATGGGGTAATTAAACTACTTACCTGTATCCAGTCTTTAAGACTATCAGCTTGTTACAGTCACAACTATGCTTTCTTGTTTTAACCTCCCAACCATGAGACTTGCCTTCAGGTCGAAGTCTCTCCCCAAGCTTCTTCTCTCAGCACAGATGCTTTCTTGCAGCTTAATCTGTCACAGCATCTACAACTATCTGGTCTTCACCAGACTTGGCTCACTTCCCTTTTCTTCCTCTCAGTTCTCTTAGGTACTTTGCTCTCCCCTCTTGATCACTTCTTGGGATTTATACACAGGGAAGTGGTTAGGGTTAGGTAACTACCTTTCCCTCACTTCTTGATATGAAAAGAGTTACAATATTTGTTAACATTCAACATTTGTTTTCCATTTATAATTAACAAAATTCAAATACTTAATTCAAATGTTTATAATAATAATAAAAATCCAATTTTTGTTTTTACTGTGGTAAATGAAATAATTACAGTTTTCCTGGGGACTTCACATCATGTGCAATGAATTTAATCCTTTCATGTGTCGTGTTGCATAGACAAATATATACTTCCACTCTATACATTTAGTTTAAAAGGTGTATGCCATTCTCTCTGCAACAATAATAAGCCATGAGATATTTGAACTACTTAAATTTAGACAATCACATGTTGCAACCTAAATATAATAAATTGAAAAATATTATTTCTTTAACTCATGGATTGAATGTTTTACATAACTATGTAATTGTAAGATGAAAAATAGTGTGCAAAAAAATCTAGTCTACATTGAGGATTTATTATAAACTACCACAACCATATTTATTTAAATAAATGTGGTTGATATAAGCGAGTCTATATTAATCACATGCACAACCACATTAATAAATGTGGTTGAAAAACATCCATAAATATATAATAATAGAAATAATCCTATAAAGTAATTATTATATTACAAAAATATCAATTAATAATAATAATTATTATTATAATTATAATAATAATAACAATAATAACAAACCCAAGACAAACATATTTTTAACCTAAAAGATTGATATTATTATTAATTAATATTAGTAATAATATATATTAACAATAATATTATTAATAAACCCAAGGGATTATATTAATATTATAAATCTAAAGGATTAATAAACCCAAGAGATTCATATTAGACACATAGGATTAATATTATAAACCCTAAGGATTAAAAACCCAAGGGATTAATATTATAAGCCTAAGGTATTAATAAACTCAAAGAATTCATATTAAGCACATAGGATTAATATTATAAACCCTCTCAATAATATTAAACTTTAGGAATATCAACCCTTAAATTAATAAACCCAAGGGATTGATATTATAAACCCAAAGAAATAATAAACCCCAGGTATCAATACCAAAAACCGAAGGGATTATAAACCCAAGGAATTAATATTAAACCCAAGCGATTAATATTATAAATCCAACATATAGAAACCCTAACGACTACGATGTCACACCATGCTCAACCATTGTTGGGCATGACGAATTTTCCTATGAACACAATCTTTCTCACAATGTGACATTCTACCATGGTTCATTCTCATACTGTGAAAATATTTCTCACAAAATGACATTGCACAATGTTGTTCTTACGGCTACAAAAACCTCCTCTTTATTATTATTTGAATAAAACAAATAAAATAAAAAATACCCTATATAAAAAAAATCTCAATTTTCCCCTTCTTTTTGTAAATAGTTATTTTTTTTTTAATCTAAAAAAATTACAACATAAAAAATCGAAGAAAAAAAAATAAATTTGAAATTTGGATGCTAGAGGTCAGACCTATGTATTTGATAAAAACATAAGTCTTGTTCTCGGTCTTCCGACTATAGCAGAACCAGGCTCCATGCTAAAACAAAATAAAACATTTTTCACACCCGACCTCGACTACCGACATTTGTCTCACTTCGACTACACTACACATCGGGGTTGGGGGTCACCGTTGGAAGAAAATTAAATTTAACACTACTCCACTCGCTTTCGCTGCGACTATGAATAAATTAACTCCCAAATTGCAATCCCTTATGTTTCAATAAAACCTTCCCCGAACTTTGATCATCCAAACTCACCTCGATTTTTGCATGCAAGTGGTTGAAACATATTGTCACTTTAATGAATAATTAACACCTCTCATGCAAATTTATTGTTGCACGCCCTAAAGGCTTTAAACAACATTTAGCAAATTTATTGTTGCACGCCCTAAAGGCTTTAAACAACATTTAGCGAGTTTCTTGCTTTTCGCTTTCTATTTTGCAATTTGTTTTTCACACATTGTTTACACTACTTATCTGCAATTTCTTTCTTTTTGATTACAACGAAACAAGTTCAAATTCACTCCAAGGCTTCCAATTTCTGCTCAACATGCACCCTCATAGACAATTCGACTAATAAATTGATATTTCTTACAGAGAGTTGAATTGTTTTAAAATATTTTTAAAGACGTAAGATAATAAAATGTATAAACCAGCTCCAATGAAATACAACGGAAATTTATTAAAATTATTGTTCAACAATTACCTCGTTTTCAATGTCTGTTCATTGTACTTGATGTCAAATTTGGTAACATTTTGGGCTCATTTGGCCTACTTACCCTTGCTCAACCCTTCATTTTTTATCACTTATGCATCATTTCTTAGTATATTCATGTTATTTGTAGGAAGGAGGGCAGTCACTATTCCTAGGTGGCTAATACATGTTTATTTCATGTTTTTTGACATTAAATGGAGCAAAACCACGCAGATGGAGGCAAGGAGACAGCCAAGGTGGCATTGCGGTTTTGTAGGAAGGTTGTCCACAGCCTTGAATGACCTTCCTCGTGATCTCCACCCCAACTCTGAGCTCCAACAGCTATCACCACCGAGCTAGAAGGCAGCCAACGGATTCTAAGGGAACAGCAGTTTACTTTTAGTTGGACAGCCAAGCCCCACTAATTTAGGAGGCTAGCTTGGCCCTCATAATGTATAAATATTGAGGTTGTAGCCTTCGATGGGAACTTTGGAACCTTTGTTGTTTATCCTAGACTACGAGCTGGTAGCTCTGTTTTGCTTTTTGTAAGCCATTTTTGGCATGTTATCAGACTTTTGACTATTATCTCTTAATGAATAAGCAGACAGATTTGAGGCAGCTCTGAGTTCTTAAAGGAGCTTAAGCTCTCAGGGTTGGGCCCAACCTGAGAGCCTAAGGCTTCCTTTGTTGTATTGTTACTTGTCTTTCTTTCAGCATTTCATTTCTTTTCCTTTACATGCACTTGAAAACACAGTTTGCTGATTCGAATTCCTTGATGTGATTAAGTAGGTTAGTTTTATGGATAAAGTGCTTACAGTAGTTTAGATTAGAGTAGGAGGATTGGAGTTAATAAGGGTTCCAAGAAAAGGTTGATTGTACACTCACTTCCACCTCTGTTTAGAGATTGGGAGTGTAGACCGTGCCAACCACCAAAAAAAACGCAGTTTTACATGTTCATGCAAGCTTTAACGTAACATTTCCGTTGTAGAAGTATCCATGCATTTCGATCTTGAGCAATAACTCTTTGTTTCAGCACCATGCACGATTTCTCTTTAAGCTACATTGCTGTTCTTTGGTTTCTAATAAAACAGTTAGAGTAGGTTGATGACATTTCGGTTTTGTGCAAGACACGGGTGATTTGTTTCATTTACACTGCGCAGCACCACTCTATCATTTCCTTATCATTATGAGCCGTGCCTAAGCCATCTACTTACCTCCCAGTTCGATCATTTGCCTCCCAACTCTTCTATCATCCACATTGGTTTATCTTTTCGGCCTTCCATTGCCTCTACCCTCCTCTAGATCAACCAGCTTTACATACTCCCTCTCCATCTCATCTCTCTGTCCATAAGCCATCACAAGCTCCCCTCCTACATCTCTATCCACCCACAAAGCTCAGTCACTCATCCATCACCCAAAAATCCTATTGCAGAACATCCTGTAGAAGTTAGCAGACTTCCTGTAGAAGCTTGCAAACACGGTTGCCGGGCATCTGAACCTTGTGAACTTCTGTGGAATGATGCTAGGGATCCCTTAGACCCCCTCTGAGCCTTCCTGACCTTTTCCAAGCCTTCCTCCCCTTGATCTACCCCTGCACAGTCAAGACCCAGTAAGAAGCACAGTCATAATAACTCCAACAACTTGAGCAAAAATACAAAAACATGTTCTCTTCAGATGAAAGTAGTTTAGACACATGCATCTCATCCCAATAGAAGTAATGGCATCACTTTTAGAAGTTGCATTCCCACCATTGCATCATAAAGATTAAGCTGGTAGAATTAGGGTTTACTAGGGTTTCCATGTTTTGTTGGTTTTTTCAGTTCATTCTTGCAAAGTAGGTTGATTTCCTTTGAGATAGCTTTTGTTCATCACTTAAAAAACTTCTTCTGAGAACATATAGAAGTTGGCTTGAGCCCTAGCGGACTTGTGCCAGCTGACCAAGTGACAGCTGCGACAAGAGCTAGTACTTGTGCATATAGCACCGTCGCTTCCAAGTTTGTACGAACTACCGGGTTGATAAAATTAGAGAAGGAAGCTCCAGGAGTTGTAGCATTATTGCTACAACACTGGAGCCCACCATCTTTTTGGCGTCGTTGCCGGGGAAGCATCAAAGTATTAGTAATTGTTGCTTTTCTTCTATTTTCCTACTCTTGCCTTCTGCCAAGTAGTTTATTTCATTTCCATTCTGCAAAAGCAGCATAGACATTTCCTGCTTTCATAGATTAACATTTCAATTCCGCAATTTCAATTTTGCAAAGCATAAATTAGCATTTCAATTCTGCAAGCGTAGACTAGCATTTCCATTCCTGCAATTTCATTTGAGCAAAGTAGAGTAGTTCTTTCCGGCTTCCATTTCAATTCTGCATTTTCATTTCAGCAAGATAGTTAGTTGTAGATCAATCTGTTTCAGTTTTTGCAGGTACCAGAGGAAAAAAAACAAAAAAAGCAATCAAAAGTATTTCCATTTCATGCCTCGTAGGAATCGAGATAAAACAGGCAAATTCTTACCCAACACCCCCACCACATCACTGAGTCACCCTTCTCTCTTCTTTGGTGACAGTGATCCAGAAGAACCTATAGGTGAACCTCCTGAGATATACGAAGATCCTATAGCAGAAGAAGAATTAGAGACTATTCCATCTGAAGCTATGGCTGACAATAGAGGAGAAGATGAGAGAATAAAAAGTGCCTTCCCCATCCGAGAGACCAATGGAGACATGAAAATGAAGAACATTAGCCCCTCCGCTTTACCTCACTTCCATGGACTGACTACTGAAGATCCTGATACCTTCCTGTTTGAGTTTGATGTCCTTTGTCGAACCTATGACTATACTGAAGATGAGCATAAGCTGAAACTCTTCACTTCAACTCTTAAGGATGCAACATTACGCTGGTTCATGGGCTTACCTGGGAACAGTATCACCACTTGGGCTCAGATGTAGCAAGCTTTCAACACTAAGTACCGGGACTACTGTAGGTCCAAGGAAACCAAAGGATAAAACTTTCGAATGACCATGGGAAATGATGAGTCCTTAGAGGATTATGAGGAAAGGTTCCAACTTAGCTATAAACGGGCCAGGTGCACACTTGACCCTGAATCCCTCAAGTTGGTCCTGCTCCGAGGAGTCCCTGAAGACCTCTTAGATACCCTTCACATGTTAGCTGGAGGAGATATTTACCAGCTGCCTTATGAGGACATCAAGACTGTGTTCAGAAACCACTCTAGGGCAGCCCGGAAACGAGGTAGAGGAAACCTCCTCTTAGCTGGTATTCCTTTCTCCAAACATGAGTTTGCAAATCAATTAGAGGATCTCAAAAGTGAGGTGAGACAGACCATTGCCATGCAACTGGATACATTTAGGATCCAGCAGAAGAAGGAAGAAGCTGAGAGGGCCTTGGCTATCTTCTGCCCTAGGTGTACAAGGAGACACCCTAAGAACGAATGCCCATTGCATTCGGTTGAAGTATGTTTCGTTTGTGAGGAGGACCATCCCACAAATCAATGTCCAACCCTACTTGGGCTTAAAGCCATGTATCAAGGGACAGAAACCCCCACTAAACCTCTCTATTTCCTCAACCAAAGGAGGCCACAAGGACCTAGACCTTACCAGCAGGGGATGCAAGGGGCACCCCAAGCTTATTACAGCCCCAAACAATCTACTCCTATTCCTTCCTGGGGTCCCCCTGCTCATCCTTCCTGGTCTGTGCCCCCTCCATGGTCTTATCCACCTCAGTACCATACTCAACCCACTACTCATTCATATCACTCACATGCCCAGCCACAACCTCAGTGGAATGCACCTCAGTCGGGGTGGAGGCCCCAGTACAACACTCCTCCCGCCATTTTTCCTCCACCACCAGTTCAACCTCAACCATTACCTCCTGCTCCTCCAAGGCAACCTCAAATGCCTGCTCAACCGAACCCGAACCCCAACAACAGACAGGCCCAGCAGGTATACACTGGGGAAACATCATGCCCTACCTATGCTGTGGAGATCCAGGAGATCAATCTGCGATCTGGGAAGACTCTTCCAGATCACCAACCTCCTCCCCCAGAGGATGAGGAAGACAAACAGGAAAGTGAACCAAAGGCTATTCCACCCTTTCCTGAGAGACTAACAGCCACCACACAACCCAACCCACAGGAGGATGAGCTTCTGGGAGAGCTCAAGCAGTTGTGTGTGAAAATACCACTTCTCCAAGCCATCAAAGATGTACCGATATACAATAAACTGGTTAAGGAAAAGTGTTTCAGACACCCAGGCAGGCGAAAGAGAGATGATTCAACCATTAATGTCTTAGGACAGCTGTCTGACCTTATGTTAGGACAAGTCATCTGCCCAAAGTACCTAGATCCTGGGAGTCCTGTAGTAGATGTCCACATCAATGGCACCATCATACCTCACACCTTCATTGACCTGGGGGCTGCCATTAATGTAATGACCAGGGATACCATGCTTAAACTCAACCTTCAGGGTTCCTTGAGGAAGACCTCGACAGTACTACAACTAGCATATCGCTCCACCGTGACTCCCGAAGGGATTGTGGAGGATGTCTTGGTCTCTGATGACTCTTGGGAATATCCTGCAGATTTCTTGGTGCTACAACCAAAGGCAAAGCTCACTGGATATCCTCTTATTTTGGGAAGGCCTTGGTTAGCCACTGCAGATGCTTACATAAGTTGCCGTGCAGGAAACATGACCATCAAAAATGGTCCTATGTCCAAGCAGCTAGTCCTATACCCTCCTGCCCAACCCTCATTAGAGCATGACTTACCACTTTGGTTAGAAGAAGGAGAAGAATATGAGGTGTACTCAGCACCTTTGTGTACCCTAGACACCACTAGGGGAGACCCCCAAACCGAGGATGATTTGATTGAGACCTTGATCCAGAATCCACCTCCCAGTGCATTGACTTTAGAGGAATTGGTGGAGGATGCCCAAGCTAGCACCTTAGTGGACCTTTGTGCAACCAACCCTGTCACTCCCAGAGTCAAGAATGTGGAGTTCGGCCCTGAGAGAACGTTAAAGATCAGCTCCTCCCTATCTCCTTCCCAGGAAAAGGAGTTGTGTAGTCTGTTGGCCAGTCATCTAGATGCTTTTGCTTGGAGCTATAAGGAGATGAAAGGAGTCCATCCTTCGGTCTGTACCCATCACATTTACGTCAAGGAGGATTGTAAACTGGTTAGGCAACCCCAGAGGAGAATGAATCCAGCCCTTAAGGACATTGTCAAGGAAGAATTGCAAAAACTGTTGGATGCCGGATTCATTTACCCCATCTCAGATAGTGAATGGGTGTCCCCTCTGGTGTTGGTTCCCAAGAAAAATGGGAAGTGGAGAATCTGTGTGGACTACCGAGAACTGAACAAAGCTACCAAGAAAGACCATTTCCCTCTACCTTTCATAGATCAAGTGTTGGATGGACTAGCAGGAAAGAAGTTTTTCTCTTTCCTGGACGGGTTTAGCGGGTACAACCAAATCCAAATCAGCCCGGAAGACCAAGATAAGACCACCTTCACTTGTCCTTGGGGTACCTTTGCCTACTGAGTTCTTCCCTTTGGGCTATGCAATGCTCCTGCTACCTTCTAGAGAGCCATCTTGAGCATCTATTCTGAGCTGGTCCATGATGCGGTGGAAATCTATATGGATGACTTCACCCCTTATGGGTCCAACTTCAAGGAAGCATTGTCCAATCTGGGAAAAGTCCTAATCAAATGCATTGAGATGAACCTGTCCCTTAGTCCTGAAAAATGTGAATTCCTGATGACTGAAGGGACCGTGCTAGGCCACACCATTTCTTGCCAAGGGTTACAGGTGGATCCTAACAAAATTGATCTCATCAAGAAGGTTCCACCTCCCCAAAAGGTAAGGGATGTTCGGAGTTTCTTAGGATTAGCAGGGTATTACAGGATATTCATTAAAGACTTCAGCAAGCTAGCCTCACCATTGTTTGGTTTGTTGGGAAAAGATGTGGAGTTTAAATGGACTGACGATTGTTGGAGGGCTTTGAATGAGTTAAAGGACAAGTTGGTGACTGCCCCAATCTTGAGAGGTCCCAACTGGGCCCTACCTTTCCACATCCACACTGATGCCTCGAACAAACCCATAGGGGTAGCCTTAGGACAAGTGGAACAAAAACTTCCGTATGCCATTTACTTTGTCAGCAAAAACTTGTCCAAAGCAGAACTGAATTACACTGTAACCGAGAAAGAATTCTTGGTTGTGGTCCATGCACTGAACAAGTTCTGACATTATATTACTGGCTATCAAACATTTGTACATATTGATCATGCTACAATTAGATATTTAATGAATAAACCAGATGTGAATGCTCGTATTATTAGATGGTTACTTTTGTTGCAGCAGTTTGATTTGACCATTGTTGACAAACCAGGTAAAGAAAATGTTGTTGCTGACTTTTTATCTAGATTGGATCTATCTACAAATGAGGATGGAACAGTGGATGACCAGATGCCCGATGAACATCTGTTTGCTATCTCAGTACTCTCTCCATGGTTTGCTGATATAGTAAACTATCTTGTTTCAGCACAGTTCCCTCCACACCTGTCTTCAAGAGAGAAGAGCAGAATCATCAGAAAAAGTGCCTCATTCACTTGGATCGGGGGCAACCTGTTCAAGCTTGGCCCTGATCAGATCTTAAGGCGTTGTGTAAGGGAGGAGGAAGTCTTTGATATCCTCCTCACCTGTCATGATGGGCCTTGTGGAGGACATTTTGCAGCAAAGAGGACTGCCTTCAAAATCCTGCAGGCAGGCTACTATTGGCCCACACTTCATCAAGATGTCAGAAGGTATATCAGCCAATGTGACCGATGCCAAAGAATGGGGAAACCGACTCAAAGGGATGAGATGCCTCTCCAACCTCAAGTGACTCTTGAGCCATTTGAGAAGTGGGGTATGGATTTTGTGGGTCCAATCAACCCTCTTTCGAGGCAAAGGTCTTACATCATTGTGTGCATTGACTACCTGACAAAGTGGGCAGAAACTAAAGCAATCAAAGCAGCAACAGAAGAAAAGGTGGTTGAGTTCTTAGGGGAAAACATCTTCTACAAGTTTGGCTACCCAAGAGAGCCAGTCACCGATCAAGGAAGCCAGTTCACATCCAACTTAATTGAAGACCTACTAGCTCATCACAAAATCAAGCATAGGACTTCCACCCCCTATCATCTACAGGCAAATGGGCAAGTGGAAGTCACCAACAGAGCATTGGAAGGGATTTTGACTAAGGTGGTGAGCAGCAATAGGAAAGATTGGGCAGATCACCTGGTTGAGGCCACATGGGCTTACAACAACACCTGGAAGACCACAACCGGCTTCACACCTTATGAGCTGGTCTATGGAAAGAAAGCTTTGCTGTCCATTGAATTTGAATACAACACTTTGAGGATGGCAGCTCAGCTAGACCTAGATCTCAGCCATGCACAACAAGAAAGGTTATTGCAAATGAATGGACTGGACGAGCACCGAATGCAGGCCCTCCTTCACTCAGAAGTGGTTCAACTTTAGAGAAAGGTGTGGCATGACCAACACCTCAATGACAAGCAATTCCAGCCAGGAGATTGGGCACTGTTGTATGACTCCAGGCACAAAGATTTCAAGGGGAAGCTGAGAACCAGATGGCTGGGACCATATGCAGTGGAAAAATGTCATGACAATGGATCTGTTCTTATTCGGACCATTGATGAGGAGTCCATCCCCATGCTTGTCAATGGGCATCGACTGAAGATCTATAGGAAACCTCTCTCAAGACAAGAGTTCATCAAAACTGTGGAGAAATCAGTGTTGGTCATAGAGAAGGGTTCTGCCTCTGCTTTGGGCATACCCTGAAAGATCTAAAAAAAAATAAAATAAATAAATAAAGATCCTTGGGTGAAAGCCTTTCTAAGGCTCCCAAGGCAGGTGGTAGGGGTGAAAACCTCATTGAGGCGCCCCTATTGTCTTTCAAAAAAAAAAAAGGGATTTGAAAAAGATCCTTAAGTGAAAACCTCTCTGAGGTGCTTAAGGCAGATGGAAAGGGTGAAAACCTCATTGAGGCGCCCCTGCTATATTTCAAAAAAAAAAAGGAAAAGAAAAAAGAAAAAAACAATAAGCAAAAAAACAGGGACAGCAAGTTTATAATGTGGAAATGCATGCAGGTTGCAGGTGTTCTATGAAGGAGAGGAGGTCTCTCAACTCAAAGTCAAGGATCCTTATCATGCTGCCAGGAGACCTCACCAGCACCTCCTCCAAGAATACTCATCCTCTCCAAGGTATGGGCACGATTTCATCACAGCTTAAGTCTTCTACAGGAAGATGCAGACTTTCTACAGGAAGGTGCAGACTTTCTACAGGAAGGTGCAGACTTTCTATAGGAAGCTCTATATTTCTACAGGAAACTTCCTGTAGAAGTTCGGGACGGCCCAGAATTCATTGTATGAGGAGATCTAATGACCAAGGTTCAGTATGGATGCATGCAAGCTACCATTTTCTCCCTCACACACTGTTGTCACCTCCTTCTACCACCCCTGTCGACATGCAATGAAGATACCTGCACAATCAAAGCAGATCATTGAGTTATCAAGAGAAGGCAATTTTTAAATGAAAAAGACGCTAAGATGCCATGCCATACCCATCCCAGCTATCTAAGAGCCCTGTGAGCGTGATCGTGGGGCCACCGTCTTCATCGTGCAGCATGCACCCGAGGAGGAAAAACTGCTATAGGACATCCTGCAGGAGTCCCGTAGCAGTTAAGCCAACTAGAGTGTACACCATTCCACCGCCTGCAACATGCAAGGATCACGCGGGCGCATGCAGCCGAAGCATCAAATTCATCGTCAGCGGCCTGTGAAGAGGAACCTCCAGACCTGTGCAATCACGCAGCAACAAACAAATCTACTCATCATCGTCCAAAAGCCTGAAGAATCGTGTCGTGGCCACACAGGTAAGTGCCTTGCCCTTTCTTCCGTAGAATTGCATGAACTTTACTTTGGAATGTTTGCGAAGCGTAAAGTGAATGGGTTGAGCGGTCGTATGGCCATTCAAATGGCCACGTCGACCAGTCAGTGGTCTAGTCGGATGTTTGAACGGTGGTCGTGGCAAAAAGGAACGGGCAGTGCACACGTGAGAGCCATCCAGTCGGGGAAAAACGAGTTTTAACAGAAGTGACGGTGGCGGATCTGCGGGGAATGATGTGGTAGTAAGGGAACTCGCAGACGAATGATGGAGTGACGTCGTCCAATGGTCCGGCAGGGACAGCTCACCCCCGCGCCACGGATTCCGCCGGATTCAAATCTAATCGGCTAGATTGCCACCCCACGCATTTATCATTCACCGTTTGAAAGTCGAGTGAGCATCCGGATCCCTCTGTAGCTCGACACTCCAAGTCTTTGGCCGTTCGAACGCCTGTTAAGCAGCACAGAGAGCGCAGACCCACTGTAGTATCCTCCAGAATTCGTGCGCTGCTTCTACAAGAAAGCTGTTTCTACAGGAAATTGGGTTCCTCACGTCAAAAGGTGGCGGATTAAAAAGGTAAGCCTGAACCTTCCATGCAATTGGTTTCGAGGGTGGCAGAGTCGACGTTCTACAGTCTGGTCGTAAAAAAATTGCAAGTATTGTCTGCTGTTGCATGAATTGTCGTCCTACAGGATGTGAGTTATAGTTAAGCCGTGTTAAGGTCGTCGGGAGATAAGTTTTGTGAATTGTATGCGTGGCAGAGGCGTAATTCTACGCTCTGTCCCAGTAAGCCAATTTTCTTCCGCACCTGCCACCTCCAGTTAACGCAGCAGTTTTTCACCATGCCGGGTGGGTTCATTAGAAGGGAACCAACCGACTCCACAAAGCTAAGAGAAAATCCTGAGGTGGTGGAGCTGTTCACGCAAGCGCAATGGATGTCATTCTGCGATAAATTGCAGGGCTATGATGATGAGGTGGCAGAGGAATTTTTGCAAGCTCTGAGGCCGAAATCCAAAACATTGGCTACCGTCAACTTCAAGGGTTTGAGTCTCAGACTCACCCCACAATTTATCAGTCGAGTTACTGAGCTCCCAATGGGATTACCATGGGATAAAGAAGAAAGGAAATTGGGCCAACAGGCTAAGAAAGAATTCTTTCCACCAGAGGAGGAATTCTCAGAAGATAAAAATGGGGTTCGTAGAACCAGCTTACTGCCACCGTGGAGTGAAGTTAGCCTGCAGATTATGAAGTACATCACCTGCGAAGGTCGATTTAGCATTGTATATGGGTACCATTTTCGGTTACTCACGGAATTAAGGCATCAGATGGACCTACCTGTAGAAAACAAACTAAGTATCCCCTACTTTCTACTACAGTCTCTGATTGAATGTGCCACCAAGTTGAAAGAGGGCACACCAGACCAGGTAGCCCACCATGGACTCATCAAACTCCTTGTGGAGGATGCGCTCCACACATACAAGGTTCCTCTCTCATGGGAAGCCTTCAGAAATTTGACCAAGGATGGTGATATAAGGATGCTGACCGAAGAGCTCGGTTCATCTAGCAGTGAGGAGAAGGAGTCAGTGCCCACAGGGAAGAAAGAAAAAGGCCAGAAGACCACGACCACGGAACAGAAGAAAGAGCAAAAGAAGAAACAAGAGAAAAAGGGTGCCAAAGAGAAGGATGACACACCCATGTTAACGGCCAGAGAGAAAAGATTGCAAAGCAGAGTGGACAAGGCTGAGCAGGTCCACATCAGCAAAGATGCCTCGACAGCAGCCACAACCAAGTCAAAAAGTAAAACACATGCAGCAAAACAAACTAAAGCGGTGACCCCTGTTTCTACAGGAAAACCGAAACCGGCTTCTACAGGAAGCCCGAAATCAACTGAAAAAGGGTCTTCTACAGGAAGCCCGAAATCAACTGAAAAAGGGTCTTCTACAGGAAGCCCTGAGAAAAGAAAACCCAAGGAGAAGAAAGCTGACATTCTTGCAAGGGAGGCAGCAGCTGTGCTGGCCGCCCTCAGTACACCTCCTAAGCCAAAGGAGAAGAGAAAGAGGGAGACCCCTCTATATTTTAAAGCTAGAATAAGTGTGAGAATAAAGACGGGCAAGCCACATCCTCCGTCTAGCAGCCCAATCATTATCGAAGATGCCCCTACTTCGCCCAGGGAGAGGTCCCCCTCGAGGATATCAGTCACCTATGAGAGGGGGAGCCCGAAGAAAACTACCTAGAAGGATAGGTTGGACCAATTGGCCTCGAAAGCCCGGCTACAGGATGTTGAAGATGCTCTACAGGAAACTTTAGCCTGGCTTAAGGAAACAGAGAGAATGGAAGGAGAAGCACCCTCATCACCACCGAGGGAGGGCGAAGTAGAGCCACCAAAAGAAGTGGAGAAAGAGCATATACGAGAGCCTAGCCCTCAGCCAAGTCTGAGTTCATATTACAACTTTTTAGAGGCTGGCAAAATTATACCGCAGAAATTCACTGTGCCACTGTTTTTTGCATTGGAGGAAGAAAGAGTCCGTACACACACGTGGATGAAAATAGCCAAGTCAAAGGGTGTGGCGGACATAGGTCCCTTGCAGGAGCAGCTCAAGGAGGCCAGAAGTGAATTGGCCATGGCTAAACACGTGGCAAATTGCCAATGAGTGTTCCTACAAGAAGAAAATGAAAAGCTGAGATTGCAGCTACAGGAGATGAGGACAGGGACAGGTACATCCTCCAGGGACACCACAACAGAACAACAAGGCAAAAAAGAACTGAACACCGGTCTTGGAGAGCCAACCACACATCTACAGGAAGCAGAGAAGCAAGCACAAATTGAGGTGCAAGCTCTCAGACAACAGCTGCAGCAAAAAGAGGCACAATTGGCCTGCATGGCCAGTTGGGCCATGGATGCTATCCAATGCAGACAGCCAGCCAAATCCTATGGCCTATACTTGAAAGACCAATGGCTGCAATTTCAAATCAATACCTTGGCGCAAAGGGGTATCTCTCAGCTCCAAGACCCGCAGCAATTCATTGAGGTATGCAGTACCAGCTCATCAGAGGATAAGGCCAAATTAGCGGAGTTCTACCTCCATAATTTGGCCCTGCCTAATGCAATTTCATGGGATCCCAATACGGCCTTGGGAGATATGCAATTAATGGCATTTGCCTCATGGTTGAACCATGAGGACAAAAGAGCAGCAAAAGCCAAAGCGGTCATGAACCGAGAGCTAAATGAGCCATTGCTAATTAGACCAGAACCAGGGGATCCAGTTGCACTAATCTCGGCGCACCAACACTTGTCCACTGACCCTCAAGCTTCACTGAGATATATGGACCAGCAGGCCCAAGCCATAGCCCATTTTGAGGACATGGAGAGACTGTTGGGAGACAACGCTGTCCAAGCTTCCATCCGCAAATGGAATACATTGGCCCATAGTCTGAAAATCCGAGAGTATCATACCCCAACTCGGATGAGGGAAGCTCTGGTACGGGTAGCCCTCTATAATAAATCCATGCAAAACCTCCAGGCTAGCTGGATTGGCCTTAAGCTAAGCCCACCACTGCTGCTAGGATTGACGGAAGGCAGCACAGAGAAAGATGATAATGAACAGTAGGAAGAGGTGAACAGAAGGGCTAGGTTTCATATCAGCAAGGAGGACACTACTACAGAGGCTTGGGATGTAAGGGTGGCAGTAAAGGCAATGAAGGATGAAGAGCTGGACTAGTTGCTCAAGGATGAGCAAACACTTTAGCTGGGGGGTGATGATGAGCCCCAAATTTGGTAACATTTTGGGCTCATTTGGCCTACTTACCCTTGCTCAACCCTTCATTTTTTATCACTTATGAATCATTTCTTAGTATATTCATGTTATTTGTAGGAAGGAGGGCAGTCACTATTCCTAGGTGGCTAATACATGTTTATTTCAGGTTTTTTGACATTAAATGGAGCAAAACCACGCAGATGGAGGAAAGGAGACAGCCAAGGTGGCATTGCGGTTTTGTAGGAAGGTTGTCCACAGCCTTGAATGACCTTCCTCGTGATCTCCACCCCAACTCTGAGCTCCAACAGCTATCACCACCGAGCTAGAAGGCAACCAACGGATTCTAAGGGAACAACAGTTTACTTTTAGTTGGACAGCCAAGCCCCACTAATTTAGGAGGCCAGCTTGGCCCTCATAATGTATAAATATTGAGGCTGTAGCCTTCGATGGGAACTTTGGAACCTTTGTTGTTTATCCTAGACTACGAGCTAGTAGCTCTGTTTTGCTTTTTGTAAGCCATTTTTGGCATGTTATCAGACTTTTGACTATTATCTCTTAATGAATAAGCAGACAGATTTGAGGCAGCTCTGAGTTCTTAAAGGAGCTTAAGCTCTCAGGGTTGGGCCCAACCTGAGAGCCTAAGGCTTCCTTCGTTGTATTGTTACTTGTCTTTCTTTCAGCATTTCATTTCTTTTCCTTTACATGCACTTGAAAACACAGTTTGCTGATTCGAATTCCTTGATGTGATTAAGTAGGTTAGTTTTATGGATAAAGTGCTTACAGTGGTTTAGATTAGAGTAGGAGGATTGGAGTTAATCAGGGTTCCAAGAAAAGGTTGATTGTACACTCACTTCCACCTCTGTTTAGAGATTGGGAGTGTAGACCGTGCCAACCACCAAAAAAAACGCAGTTTTACATGTTCATGCAAGCTTTAACGTAACATTTCCGTTGTAGAAGTATCCATGCATTTCGATCTTGAGCAATAACTCTTTGTTTCAGCACCTTGCACGATTTCTCTTTAAACTACATTGCTGTTCTTTGGTTTCTAATAAAACAGTTAGAGTAGGTTGATGACATTTCGGTTTTGTGCAAGACACGGGTGATTTGTTTCATTTACACTGCGCAGCACCACTCTATCATTTCCTTATCCTTCTGAGCCGTGCCTAAGCCATCTACTTACCTCCCAGTTCGATCATTTGCCTCCCAACTCTTCTATCATCCACATTGGTTTATCTTTTCGGCCTTCCATTGCCTCTACCCTCCTCTAGATCAACCAGCTTTACACACTCCCTCTCCATCTCATCTCTCTGTCCATAAGCCATCACAAGCTCCCCTCCTACATCTCTATCCACCCACACAGCTCAGTCACTCATCCATCACCCAAAAATCCTATTGCAGAACATCCTGTAGAAGTTAGCAGACTTCCTGTAGAAATCTTGAACTTCCTGTAGAATCCCCTGCAGACATCCTATAGAAGCTTGCAAACACGGTTGCCAGGCATCTAAACCTTGTGAACTTCTATGGAATGATGCTAGGGATCCCTTAGACCCCCTCTGATCCTTCCTGACCTTTTCCAAGCCTTCCTCCCCTTGATCTACCCCTGCACAGTCAAGACCCAGTAAGAAGCACAGTCATAATAACTCCAACAACTTGAGCAAAAATACAAAAACATGTTCTCTTCAGATGAAAGTAGTTTAGACACATGCATCTCATCCCAATAGAAGTAATGGCATCACTTTTAGAAGTTGCATTCCCACCATTGCATCATAAGGATTAAGCTGGTAGAATTAGGGTTTACTAGGGTTTCCATGTTTTGTTGGTTTTTCAGTTCATTCTTGCAAAGTAGGTTAATTTCCTTTGAGATAGCTTTCGTTCATCACTTAAAAAGCTTCTTCTGAGAACATATAGAAGTTGGCTTGAGCCCTAGCGGACTTGTGCCAGCTGACCAAGTGACAACTGCGACAAGAGCTAGTACTTGTGCATACAGCACCGTCGCTTCCAAGTTTGTACAAACTACTGGGTTGATAAAATTAGAGAAGGAAGCTCCAGGAGTTGTAGCATTATTGCTACAATACTGGAGCCCACCAGTACTGCCAAAGTATTTGGCAATAACATCAACGAATAAACATCCAATTATTTTTTAAGTTATATTTTGTAAAATTAAAAAATATTTGATAGGTTTTACTAAATAATATTCCGTTAATTAAAACTTGAAAAAAAAATTATTTACTGGATGCATGGCGCATATATATATATATATATATATATATATATATATATATATATATATATATATATATATATATATATATATAAAAGAGGAGAAAAAGATTTTCAATAGTAAAAATGAATTGTTATTTATCAAACAAGTGTTGTAGGGCTAATAAAACAATTTTTTTTATAGAAAAATAGAGGAGAAAAAAAATTATAATAATAAAAATGAATTGTTATTTACCAAACAAGTGTGGTAGGGCAACTTCACTTCTGCCACTCAAGTCAAAAATTATGTTATGGACAAAATTGCATAAAAAATTTAATTTATATTGGTCAATGTTAACTAAATTAATTAATAGTGACTAATAAGAAAATGAAATCCTATAGTCTTGCTTTAGGAACTAATAAATTGAGATGTGAAGTGGATAAATTAATTATTTTCTCATGCACATGGACTTGCATAAATTATTGTGGGCAATAACCACTAGTAAGTCTACACATTTACAATTTTACTTCTATATAAATGTTGAGAAAACATAAATAATGGTGAGAAGTAACTCATTGTAAATACAGTTATTTACATCTGATTTCTATTTTGTTTCTTCGAAGATTTGTTTAAATTCTAGTGAGAAGTAATTGATGATAGATATGTTATGTATTATGTTCAAAGGCTTACTTAAATTATAGTGAGAAATAATTAATTGTGAATATGTTATTGACTTCATTCAAAATTTAAGAATAAAAATCACTATACATATATCTAAAAATAATATATGAATATTGCCACTGTATCAATAAATTATGACATAAGATATATCGCATAATTATTGTTTGTATATGCATAATATTATATCGTAAACAAAAATTATAATAAGACATTTAAATTATAATCCGATAAAATATTTGAATTTTTTTTTTTAATAATACTTAATTTTTTTTTTTTTTTTTTTGTAAAAAACAATGGTCCATGCTCAACATGAACCAAGCAAAAGCAAATACATTACTAAAATCTTACCGAATCTTACCTGGGAATGGACGACTAATGAGAAATGTTTAGAATCTTTGGTACATTATTTTAATAAAAACATTTACGGATGGTATTGTAGAGCACCGTGCCAATGGCAACATCCCTATTGGACAGATGACTTTTCCTCTGAGCACGGTTCTTATTCCATGAACATTTTGTCGTTTTTAAGAACATGTCTGTGAGGACACTCCTAGGCAGAAAGTGGTGACAGAGATGGAGGTGGATGGGCATTTTGACTGGTTCATATTGTATGGATATGGATTAGTATTGATTGCAATATACAATGGCCGCTTTAAATTTAAAATGCCGTTTGAACTTGGACGGATTTGGATTCAGCTTCCAGAGATGACGATGTTGCATTGAAAATGTCCAACGAATTCCGAGTTTCGATGTGAAGTAGGCCGCTGCACTGGATTGATTGTAGTGTCTACATCGTCCGATTGGCAAGTAAGTTGCAGTTTTCTTTTCTCAAATTTTGCACTAAAAAAATAGATTAATGCTTAATAGATTGATGCTAGATTATTTCTAGATCATTTTATAAAATTCATTACAATATAATATTTGAGAAAATAATAAGATTAAACTTACAATAATATACTATTGAAAAAATAAATCTTAATATTTAAAACTTTATTAATAAGTGAAATATTCAACACAAGTAAAATCAATAAAACAAAAATATAAGTTTACCTTATCTCACACCTCTACCATGTTGGATTTTACTGCCACTTTCTATTATAAATGGAAAAGACGACTTGCAACTATAATTTGGGGTAACACAAAACTCTAGACAGCGAGAGTTGTATATGGAAAAATACCTTAACTCCCAAGAGGGATGAGAACAAAAGTCTGGATATGGAAAGTTGTACATGGAAAAGACTTGACTAGCAAGAAGGGGGGAAAAATTTTCGCAGCCAACAAGGGCTGCAATTATGTTGAACATACACATTACATAGACTGTCACACAAACAGTTGAGAAGAAAGTTGTTATTGGACTTTCCCAGAGAGGTCACACACAGGCAAAGGCCAAGAAATCATATGTAAAGAACACTACCAATTTCCTTCGAAACAGGAAACTGTTTGTCTGAATCCTCCTCTCATTCTACTGTTATATCGCATGAGGACCTTTTTCTAAATGGTTTTGACTATGGACAAATTTCGTTATGGCAAACTGAGGGGTTGCATAGCGCTAGCTGGCATGCTCTTGAGTTTATTGCCTCTTACTTCTCCTCAACCAGGTATGTACTAATTATGGAATTCCCGGGAATGTTGTAGTGTTTCTGTTGTGTTTACCTTTCAGCATCATCATTTGATTTCTCATCGTTTTGTAAGATTCGTGGAGTGTCTGCTTGAATCACCATTTGATGTCTTTTTGATGAATCGTCATATTTGGTTGACAAGATATGGTTTTATTAAAAGTAATTTCTAGTAGTGTGGAATGACTTTTAAGTATCGATTATGGAGGGAAAACCAATCGAAGAGGAGAAAACAATGTAAGCTGGGTTACTGTTACAACTTTTATAGACTTCGGCCAGACAGCAGAGGTCGGGGACACCTTAAATTATGGCGATGGTTCTTATAACTTGGAGTTGGATACTCTACGATATTTCCCAAAGCCTCTGAACAAAAGCTGCTATTAGTTGTCTGTGACCCCTAATATACCTTACCTCTTAAGACTCTAGTTTATGTTTGGAAATTACAGTGGATCCGAACAATTGCCAAGCTTCGCTTTCACTATTGAGACACTGGCTCTGTTAGCTATGGGAAACATAGCGATCTCAATCCATACAATCAACTTTATAATGAAACAATAATTGTTAGTTCTGGCACAGTGATGTACATCTGTTTCATTAGAACCTCGGAAGCTGATGATCCCTTTATCTCTGCTATCGAACTGAGGACACTCCAACCAGGCATGTATGAACAGGCTAAGCCAGGGACAATGTTGATGTCAGTATGGAGATATGATGTTGGCGGAAATTATATTGTTAGGTGAATATTTCCAACTGTATATATTTACCACTAATTAAAGAAGTAGTGGTATAAAACGCTACTTGATTTATTAATAAAAAGGTAGTACATACATCCAGGGGTATCTGTTACACAACATTTTGTCACTGTCCCTGCACTCCCCATTCCTTGATCCTAGAGGACCTCTACAGTGAACCCCGCATGCTTTGCCTTCATGAAGAAACTCACATTGTTTCCCTCTTCATGAGCAGATCAATTCCCTTTTGCACCATTTCCCCTGAAACTTCTGTTTTCCCCAATTTACAAGACTGACGCTAATGATTCTTGTCTTCTCCGCACCAATGTGTAGAGATTAGCACTATCCCTCGCTCCAATCGATGCGACTGAATTGTGTTCCAATCGCGTCGCTCCCATTTTGGAAAGTTTTTTAAATTTGGAGCCGAAGCTTCCAGCTCAAGAAGCTTCATAACAAAAGTCTGGTAAATGGTTTGACTGGATGGGGTCGAGGATGACAATTTGGGCTCCTTTTCCCTATAATGATGGAACTACCTCAAGGGATAAGCCCTTTTCCCATGAGAAGAGGATCCATCTCCCATCCATCTTTCCTATATAAACCTCCCTTCTTCCCAAGCACAAGCTAGTTTTTTGGTTGAGTGTTGATGCTATTTTGGTTTGGAGTAGACAGCAAGCTATTACTAGTTGTAGCTATCTAGTTGTGTGGGGGAGAAGTGTGATTTGGTTTGGAGTGAAGCCTAAAGGAAAAAAGCCTTAAAACTATTGTTTCTTGAGGCCATCATGGAATGCTAGCAGAAGTGTGTGGGAACCTGGTCTTGTTAGAGGAGGACTGCGACATCAAGACAAATGGTTGTAATATCTCTTTGATATTCATATATGCAACTATCCACTGATTTCCTGCATGATTTTTCATCTTACATATTCATGGCTTAATGTTTCTTGACTTGTTAAGTAGGTTGAATTGCAATTTGTCTATTATCATGTTTGTTGTGTGATGTTGTCTACTTGTTTCAGGTGCTTGAAGAAGGAAGCGAGAGATAGTTGGAGCAAGCAAGTAAGGACATCATCGAACATGATAAGCGGACCAAGAGGTAGGCTCTCTTAATTGATTCTAATCTAAGGAAATCTTCCATAGAATGTATCTATTGCGGCTAGACCCATCATCAGGCTAGAGGAATTCGTTCGTGTCCGCACTTATAATTTTACTTCACCACAAGCGTTTGGTTGTCTCTGATAAGGTACAATGGAAACTAACATCAGCATGATGTGGTAGTATGGTAGGACACGTGGAAGGCTTATTCAACCATATTGGGTGGTCTAATTGGCCATATTTAAGTGACACGTGTCACCACTCAGGATTCACCACGTGGCAGTGATGAAATCATATCGGAAGTTGTCGATTGGAGGATTGAGGATATTGGAACTTTATAATATTTGGTCATTAAAAGGTTCCAATGAGAGGGGATCTAATATGTGGCTAGCGCATGGTCAAGAGGAAACTAGGAAAACTAAGGGGACGGAGCATAACACAATGAGAAAGGACCCCGACAGGATGCTAAAAGACTTAGCACATAAGTTCTATACTGACATTCGCAAGAAGTGGTCCTATAGTGAGATTCGATAAGGAGCTAAGAAGAAGGGGCTAAAGGCCAATAAAAATATTGTAATATCGTAACATCTTCTTTATAGAGTTACAAGATGTTTGGGCTCTGATATTCCACTGTGATGTAAAAGATCCAATATAGTAGCACAGAGGAGTATTGAAGGTTGGATGAGTCGGCTGTTGAAGAGTAAATGAGCCCAAAGGATTTGGTCGCTGGAATAAATGGAAACTATCAAAGATCAACAGAAAACTTTGAGACAAGGCAACAAGGATAATGATCCACAGAGAAGCCATGTTGAAGTACTAGGAAACCATGAATAAGCATGGAGAGCCTTAGTGATAGAATATCTATTCATAGAGAGGACTGTGCCTAGTGGAGTTTGTAGGTGGAATGAGAACTAATTCTCAGTATGGAGAAGCTATTAGGTGCCCATTCTCATGGTTAATGCAGTGGAAGAGACCAAGTCAGATGCAACAACATAATGAAAATCCATGTCGAGGTACAGTGCGTAGTGTGAACACAAGACAATCTGGCAGCATCGATCGAGGGGCAACAAGGAAAAAAACCCAAGATCTTAGATGAGAAACGGGGGGGAAGCAGCATATTGGCCAAAGAGATAAGCAAAAAATCTCTGAGTGTGTGCACTATTGTGTAAGGTTGAATGAGAGGCTATTCTACAGAGAGAGGTCGAGAGTGCATATGTAGAGGTAAGTGACCCCGAGAGAAGTTGTGTTACTGTGAGTAGAGGTGAAAGTTTCCTATGCTCTATGTGTAAGGTCGATAGTTTCTTGTGCGCTATGTGAAAGGCGTAGTTGCCTACACTACTGTGAACAAGGCTGAAGTTGCCTGTGTTGTGTGAGATATGTGACTAGAACTCATTCCTTTTTTCCTACTTATCCTCTTCTTGTGAATAATACTTTAGGACAAGGAGGTTGAGTTTTGGTAGCTCCTTTTTAAGGCCATCTTTCATGTATTTGATATCATCCTTGCATGTCATAACTTTGAGATCCTCCTTACTTTCCATCTTAGACTTGAGATGTGACAACATTTTTCTTAAGTTCATTGGTTAGTGACTTTTAAAAGTTTAAATTTTATTTAAATGACCATATTTAGCAGGTCAACTTTCTTTTTCATGGTAATATATATACACATATTCTCTATTCCAACTTGGACATATGCAAAATTCCAAATTTTAATTTGTGTCATAGATAATCCTTCAAAAGACATTGCAAGAGTTATATCTTACTTAATATTTTTAGACATGGCAGGCTAAAGCCTTTTAAGGTCTTATGAGCATGAGACTATTACACTACATAACTTTAAAATATATTATTAAGTTTCCAATAATTGCCTCGAAAGATGTATTCTACAATCCAGTATGATGGAGATGTGTGATTTAGTCCATTTTCAACTTAGAATTGACATTCATCATACAATAAAATATTTTCTAAATAAAAAAATAACGTCGACATAAATTCCTCTTTCCGAGAGGACCAAAATTAACCTAAAGATCATCTAATTTGGACAAGGTAATGTGTGATTTTGAATTATGAGCCCACATGTCCATATTTGATCAGTTCGGCCGTAAAGCAAAGTGGACACCCTTGGAAGGCTATAAATACAAGTGACTTCTACCTCATTTGGACATCATCATGAGACATTCTTCTATTCTCTTTCTTGGTTTTGGCTCACACGGGTTTGAGGCACCTATACAGAAGAAGCACCTATATGGAAGTTATGTGAATACACAGAAGAAGCATATATACAAAAAACATGCTCATATATAGAAGACATGCACATATATGAAATGTATGTATATGCAACTCATAACTTCCGTATATGTATAACTTCTGTATATGCACAGTTTCCATATATGCACATATACGAAATCTGCACATATATGGAGGTTGAAGTTGTGCATAAATTCTATATACGCATAGCTTCCGTATATGCACATATATGGAAGTTACACATGTACAGATGACGGTACATAACATGCACATATAAAGAGGCTTAAGTTCTACACAACTTTTGTATATGCACATATATTTCATATATGTGCATATCTTTCGTATATGCACAAAATTCTATATATGCACATATCTTTTATATATGTGCAACTTTCTGTATATGCACATATTCCCAAAACAGAGTTGGGAATGTATGGGGAAAGCTAATTTGCAGTGGTCGCTAATCCAGCTGCAAATGGAAAACCGACAAAAGATAATTTCGATGGGTTGCCTACATGAAGTGGTTGTAGATATTGAAGGAGCTAGCGTGCTCACATATTTTGAAGTTATTGAAATAGTAGATGACAATAATCCATACTCAACATTTCTCAAGATTGATTTGGCTGTCAACATGAATGTTATTATTAATTTGAAGAAGTGAAGCATGGTATTTGAAAATAATGGCTTTAGAGTAGTTGTTCCATTGGATCCAGTTGAAGGTGAGTGATACACATAGCTAGTTCATGATGACTATGACGACGAAGACATTGATCATATATATAAGCTCATTGCGCGAGATGAAGACTAGATTAATCCCACTGTAGATGGACATATCATTTGGGAAAAATAGAGTTCGTGCCAATCAGAGTCTGATGAAGAATTAGAAAGCTAGCAAAATCGGTTGCATGAGTTCTCTACACTATGATGCAATAGGCTTACAAAGTATTTGTGTTGTATATCAACTGAGGTACGTAAATTACCTTATTATGATGGGTTAGACGATGTCAATAATTTTCTTGACCATTTTGAAAGAGACGCACTAGAGGAGCACAAGTTCCAAGCTCTAGATTTGGATTTAAGAGATATGTATGCAATATGGTGGGGAACCCTCAAGGATAACATTGTTGATTGGAAGGAATATTGTAGGCTGATGAGATTAAGATTTGGCTCTGTAACAACCCGGCTCAGTGAAAAATACACAGGTAAGGATGACGCATGTGAACATCTTTCTTGATGGACTAAGGCCTGGGGTGAGGTACCTCAAATGGAATGGGTACATATATTTATTCATACCTTAGATGTTATACCGACGAACTGGTATTTGGAGACAGAGCTGCAACATGGGACTGTTGATTGGGATGAAATGAAGGAGAGTTTTTTGCTTACATTCAGCTTTGAAGATGGGTTCAAATGCATTGATGGGGCGCTTCAGGCGATTAAGGCAGGGATCTTTCGAACACCAATAGAACCTATAACTTGGATGCAGCCTGATTGGAGCGCACAAATACAACATACACTGGAATGCTATAATGTTACTACATAAGAAGGCGATGAGGATCCATGAAATATCAACATTCTTGAGTTAGAAGGACTCCACAAAGTAGCAGGACCTAATGCAAAGATCCCTAATATCTCATAGTCGGTAAAGAAAAAACAAGTAAATATTGGCTAAGAAGCAGAACCAAAGTTCACGCACATTGGCGACTATTGGGATGAAGACATGGTCAACAAGGTTTCTGAATTACTGCATGAATATCTAGACTTATTTCCAACAAAATTCTATGAATTGAAGGGTATAGTAGGTGATTTGGGTGTGATGAAGATCAATTTAAAGCTAGATGCGAAGCTGGTTAAGCAACGCCCATATCGACTAAACCCCAAGTACAAGGAAAAGGTACGAGAAGAGTTGGATAAGATGCTCATGGTAGGTATAATTGAGCTATTGGAAGAGTCAGAATGGGTCAATCTGATGGTGGTCTAGGAAAAGAAAACAAAGGGTGATATAAGGATTTGCATAGATCTATGGAAGTTAAATGATGCATGCGTGCATGACTCCTTTCCTATGCCTTTTACAGATGAGATTCTAAAAAATTTTGGTGGGCAGGAGGCTTATTCGTTCACAGGTTTTGGGATATCACCAAATTAAGATTGCAATGCAAGATAGAAATATGACTACCTTCGCTACAGAATGGGGTTCATTCCAATATACAACTATGCCTTTTGGACTGAAAAATGCCCCTGCAATATTTTCAAGGGTGGTAGTCGCAGCATTCAAAGAGTTTATTCACAAGTTTCTGGAGGTGTAATTAAAGGATTGGACAATATTTGGGCTGGTTAAGAAAAATGTTTCTAGTCTACGCCTAATGTTGGATACGTGCAGGAATTATCAGATTTCCTTGAATTTGAAGAAATGTATTTTTTGTGTACCTTATGGAATACAGCTGGGACGTGTTGCATGCAAGAAGGGATTGATGGTAGACCGTGCCAAGATTGTTGTAATTATCAATTTGGATCCACCCAGGAATGTAAAACAGCTACACAAAACTTTGGCACACATGGTATTACTTGATGTTTATAAAGGAGCACACACAGATCATTGTGCCAATGGAGAAGTTATTGAAGAAGGACGCTACATTTTGTTGGGATGATGACTGCCAGAAGAGCTTGGATGTTCTTAAGGAGAAGATGGTTACTGTGCCAATCCTAGTATTCCTGGATTGGAAGAAAGAGTTTCATGTGCACGTTGATGCGTCTTGTATAGCATTGTGAGTTGTTTTAACTCAACCAGGTGAAGGAGATATTGACCATTTGATTACGTTTGCAAGTAGGAAAATATCTAAGGCAGAGAGAAACTATTCAACCACATAACAAGAAGGATTATCCATGGTCTATGCACTACAAAAATTCAAGCATTATTTGCTGGGTGTGCACTTTAAAATGTATACGGATCATTCTGCATTGAAGTACCTGGTCAATAAGCCTGTGTTGGGGTGCAATACTTGTAGATGGTTGCTTCTTTTCCAGTAGTATGATTTTGAAGTGATAGTTAAGTTAGGGAGGGAAAAGGCATGGTATGATCACCACATTAAATAATGCACTTTTAAGAATGGAAATTTGGTCTTGATGTATGACAGTAAGTTCACAAAGTTTCCATGGAAGTTTCAGTTGCATTGGCTGGGACTCTATGTAATCAAGGATATTTCAGAGGGTGTCGCAGTTCAGCTCGCGAAACTGAATGGGGAGTTGTTTCCTAGAAATATTAATGGAAGAAGATTGAAGGTATACAGGGACGATCCCATTCCTACAAGGCTACAATGACTATATGACAACAGGAAATTCTTAGTGCTTCAGGCAACTGAAAGAAAGTGCAAGACAATAAACTACTATGTCGAGAAATGGTTTCGTCGAAGAAGGAGGGCTGCGTGAAGTTTAGGGAGATGGCGTAGTTGGAGAAAGCTGTGACGATGTAGCTATGCCATAAGAGAGGATCCCTTGCAGTCTACCCAGAATATGAATGCTGGAGAAGCTACAGTTGATTTGACCACAATTTTTTAGTTAAAGGGAGTGTGGGAAGTGCATTTACGGAGCATATCTATGGAAATATGCCGCCAAATTCACATTTATGAGGAATATATGGAGACATTCATGACATTCAAATTTGAATTTGGCTATAAATATGACCTCCTGCTCTACATTTGGACACTTTTCCTATTGAAGAACTCTTCTGAGATTTTGTGCCTAAGTCTGAGCTGAGAGTTGTGTTGCATGTCTGGTGAGGATTGACATGACATCTATTTGGCATTTATGTCACAAGGATTAACAAACATCATGACTGTTACCCCTCCTACACACACCACAACTCCTAGATCACTAAGGTCGAAGCCCACAACTACATGAGCAACAACAACAGTGGTAGAACCAACAGAAGCAACAATAGTGAAGAAGCAGAAGAAGGCACAGAGGCCACCCGTGAGACAGCTGCCTAGGAAGATGAATACTGAGCAGAGGAGGAAGGGGAAGTTGGACAAAGAGAAAAATAAGAAACCAATGGAGTCGGTTAACTTAGAGGAGGAAGATCTTGGGGCAAGAATTGAGGATATAAATGTCAACGAAGCCGAATCAATTTTTCAGTTACCTCCATATATGTCTTCAAGGAAGCCGAATACTAAGGTGACCAAGGACCCTAATGCAGTGAAATTTCCCATTTAAACACCTTTGCTGCTTGAGGATGTGCCCTTTGAAGGAGCGTTGTTGGTATAGGTACCACAACTACGCATGGAGGATTGGGATTTGGCAGATAGGGCCAAATTCCCTCATTTTGAGCCAAGTAACTACCTGAAGATGGTATATTATGAGGAGGTCGGTGTCACACGCATAGAACCAATGACATGGGTGGCGGGAATTCAGGGCGTCGGGTTACTAAACATGTTGAGTGTGCCTCATTTTGGGTGCAACAACATCAATACCATATGTGTGCACCAGTTGCTGGCCTTGGTACATGACGGAGCTTTATAGCTGGGGGAGAGGATCCCAATTGATGCTATGCTAATCATAAGGATCATCATGCTACCATGTGTAGGAGTAGACCCTGCCAATGCTTTTTTTGGCAAGTTCGAAGAAAAGAAGCTTGCAGACCAAGTGAATATCTAGACTTATTTCCAACAAAATTCTCTGAATTGAAGGGCATAGTAGGTTATTTGGGTGTGATGAAGATTAATTTAAAGCTAGATGTGAAGCCGGTTAAGCAACACCCATATCTACTAAACCCCAAGTACAAGGAAAAGGTACGAGAAGAGTTGGATAAGATGCTCATGGTAGGTATAATTGAGCTAGTGGAAGAGTGAGAATGGTTCAATCTGATGGTGGTCAAGGAAAAGAAGACAAAAGGTGATATCAGGGTTTTCATAGATCTATGGAAGTTAAATGATGCATGCACGCATGACCACTATCCTATCCCTTTTACAGATGAGGTTCTAAAAAATTTTGGTGGGCAGGAGGCTTATTCGTTCGCAGATTTTGGGATATCGCCAAATTAAGATTACAACGCAGGATAGAAATATGACTACCTTCGCTATAGAATGGGGTTCATTCCAATATACAACTATGCCTTTTGGACTGAAAATGCCCCTGCAATATTTTCAAGGGTGGTAGTCGCAGCATTCAAAGAGTTTATTCACAAGTTTCTAGAGGTGTAATTCGAGGATTGGACAATATTTGGGCCGGTTAAGAAACATGTTTCTAGTCTACGCCTAATGTTGGATACGTGCAGGAATTATCATATTTCCTTGAATTTGAAGAAATGTATTTTTTGTGTACCTTATGGAACACTGTTGGGACGGGTTGTATGCAAGAAGGGATTGATGGTAGTCCCTACCAAGATTGTTGTATTTATTAATTTGGATCCACCCAGGAATGTAAAACAACTACACAAAACTTTGGCATACACGATATTACTTGATGTTTATAAAGGAGTACACACAGATCATTGTGCCAATGGAGAAGTTATTGAAGAAGGAAGCTACATTTTGTTGGGATGATGACTGCTAGAAGAGCTTGGATTTTCTTAAGGAGAAGATGGTTACTGCGCCAATCCTAGTATTCTTGGATTGGAAGAAATAGTTTCGTGTGCACGTTGATGTGTCTTGTATAACATTGGGAGTTGTTTTAACTCAACCAGGTGAAGGAGATATTGACCATCTGATTACCTTTGCAAGTAGGAAAATATCTAAGGCAAAGCGAAACTATTCAACCACATAAAAAGAAGGATTATCCATGGTCTATGCACTACAAAAATTCAAGCATTATCTGCTGGATGTGCACTTTAAAATGTATATGTATCATTCTGCATTGAAGTACCTAGTCAATAAGCCTGTGTTGGGGTGCAATATTTGTAGATGGTTGCTTCTTTTCTAGTAGTACGATTTTGAAGTGATAGTTAAGTTAGGGAGGGAAAAGGCATGGTATGATCGCCACATTAAGCAACACACTTTTAAGAAGGGATATTTGGTCTTGACGTATGACAGTAAGTTCACAAAGTTTCCATGGAAGTTTCATTTGCATTGGCTGGGACTCTATGTAATCAAGGATATTTCAGAGGGTGTCGCAGTTCAGCTCACAAAACTGAATGGGGAGTTGTTTCCTAGAAATATTAATGGAAGAAGATTGAAGGTATACAGGGACGATCCCATTCCTACAAGGCTACGATGACTATATGACAACATGAAATTCTTAGTGCTTTAGGCAACTGAAAGAAAGTGCAGGACAATAAACTGCTATGTCGAGCAATGGTTTCATTGAAGAAGGAGGGCTGCGTGAAGTTTAGGGAGATGGCGCAGTTGGAGAAAGCTATGACAATGTAGCTATGCCATAAGAGAGGATCCCTTGCAGTCTACCCAGAATATGAATGCTGGAGAAGCTACAGTTGATTTGACCACAAGTTTTTAGTTAAAGGGAGTGCGGGACGTGCATTTACGGAGCATATCTATGGAAATATGCCACCAAATTCACATTTATGAGGAAGATATAGAGACATTCATGACATTCAAATTTGAATTTGGCTATAAATAAGACCTCCTACTCTACATTTTGACACTTTTCCTATTGAAGAACTCTTTTGTGCCTAAGTCTGAGCTGAGAGTTGTGTTGCATGTCTGGTGAGGATTGACATGACACCTATTTGGCATTTATGTCACAAGGATTAACAAACATCATGACTACTACCCCTCCTACACACACCACAACTCCTAGATCACTAAGGTCGAAGCTCACAAGTACATGAGCAACAACAATGGTGGTAGAACCAACAGAAGAAACAATAGAGAAGAAGCAGAAGAAACCACAGAGGCCACCCGTGAGACAGCCGCCTAGGAAGATGACTACTGAGCAGAGGAGGAAGGGGAAGTTGGACAAAGAGAAAAATAAGCAACCAATGGAGTCGGTTAACTTAGAGGAGGAAGAGCTTGGGGCAAGAATTTAGGATATAAATGTCAACGAAGTCGAATCAATTTTTCAGTTACCTCCATATATGTCTTCAAGGAAGCCAACTACTAAGGTGACCAAGGACCCTGATGCAGTGAAATTTTCCATTTATACACCTTTGCTGCTTAAGGATGTGCCCTTTGAAGGAGCGTTGTTGGCATAGGTACCGCAACTGCGCATGGAGGATTGGGATTTGGCAGACAGGGCCAAATTCCCTCATTTTGAGCCAAGTAACTACCTAAAGATGGTATATTATGAGGAGGTGATGTCACACGCATAGAACCAATGACATGGGTGGTAGGAATTCATGGCGTCGGGTTACTAAACATGTTGAGTGTGCCTCATTTTGGGTGCAACAACATCGATACCATATGTGTGCACCAATTACTGGCCTTGGTACATGATGAAGCTTTATAGCTGGGGGAGAGGATCCCAATTGATGCTATGCTAATCATAAGGATCATCATGCTGCCATGTGTAGGAGTAGACCCTACCAACGCTTTTTTTGGAAAGTTCGAAGAAAAGAAGCTTGCAGACCAAGTGAAGAAGGATTTTCATGATGTCAATAAGTCGCGAGGCTATGCTGTTAGCTCGATTTCTGATCAGGCTGCTGCATTTTCCACGTCCATTCTGGTTGGTAAAATTATGAGGAAGTGTATGGCAGACGAAGTGTCAGCCCCAGTTATTCAGTTGGCTACGTAGTGCGCTGGAGGGGTACAATTTAATTGGGTCAGCTATCTCTGCCAGGAGTTTCTGGACGATTGTCGTGATGCCAAAGAAGAGGGGAAACCATTCCACTATGCTAGTTGTTGTTGTTAATTGATTTGAAAAACTAGAGAATCCCTGACAAATCATAGTTCCTTGATGTAGACCCAGACTTGTACGAAGCTGTGAGGTAAGCTTCACTGTGGGCGTCCAAGGATCCAAGTCAGGTGGTAAAGAATAAACAATTTTTGATGTTGTTTGAGATGGATTTGTGCACCGTGGTCAACCAGAAGCCGAAACTATCACTGGTGTTATTTTCTTAATACCACGGAGTCATAAAATTCAAAGTATATTTCCTCAACCTACATATACATGTGAAGAAATATGTAGAGGGCATATGGTATGATTTTCCTATTTGGTCACAAAGCAGGACATTGTTTTCTTAGTCTCTAAATGGTCAATTATGTGACTAGACCCTAGCAAGGCAGCCAAAGGAGACTAGGTAGGGACTAGCAAAACATAAGGTATGCCAAAGAAAGATCCCAAGAAGGTACCTCAGAAGGTCACTGTGGACCTTGGGAAGAATACTGCGAAAGAGCCAGAGCGCGTAAATGAAGAAGAGCCAAACACGGAGGAACCGAAGTAGGGTGGAGGAGACCCTTTGAAAGAGACAGAAGACATTGAGTCTCCCTTCACAATAAGGAAGAGGAAGAAATCCATCACTGGCGGTGTGCGTAAGAAGCAGAAGTATGACAAGACTTCCAACATTGAGTCGATGGTCCTCACTAAGGGGGACATCGATGAGATTAGGGACACGATGTGCTCCATCACTGAGGAGATGTGGGGACACTTCAAGGATTAGTACAAGTTAGTATTTTCATAGTTCCAATAGGGCCTCAAAGAACTCAAAGTGTAAGTGAATGTGATTCAAGTGAGAATGGTTCAAGAAAGTGAGAATTAAGTGAGCGTGGCAATGACTAGTGCAACACCAACATTGCCTTCAACATTGGTGGTCACCACAAAGATCCACACAGTGCCTATTCCAGGAGGGTCACTGCACTTTCCTACCGCACCAGATCAAGCAGCGACACCATATGGGAGGATCACAGAGCTGAACTTAGCGGCATTGCCCATTCATTCCTTACATGAACTCCACCAAGGAGTCTCTGTTGGATTCAAAATCTGAGAAGAGTGGGCGGTCTTCGTGATTAAGGACATCAAGAGCCATAATGAGCAGTTAGCTGAGGAAGATACCAGGGTGATGTAGGATAGAGACACAGTCACTGCACACAGCTAGGAGTTGGAGGACGACATCACTCAGACTTGCATTGAGCTGCCAGAGCTCCTCATACAAAATGAAGCAGCTTCTGAATAGAAGCTCCAAAAGTTGGAAGTCGCGGTGAAGGAGTCCAAACTAGAGGTTGAACAAGTCAAATTTGAAATGTAGATGTAGGTCATAGAGCTGCAAATGAAGCTACAACCAAAAAAACCTCCAGAAGTTTGAGAGTAGTGCGAGGTTGCTATCAAGGCCGATATGGAAATCCTAGAAGTTGCAGTTAAGGACTGCAACCATATTTTTGAAAACACCATGGAGATGTGGGCCACGGTGCAGGAGGACCCGCATGTACAAAAGATTGAAGCAAACATATAGGATAAATAGTTGCAGTTTGATAAGATCAAAGCAACAATGTGTACCTTATCACATGTGCAACGGTTCGCCAGTCTCCAAGAAGGGAAGGTCCTTCAGCTTCAGAGAGACAAGTTGGGATGAAAACATCTCAACAAGAATGCAACCTTGGGCCAACATAGCTAATCAACTCTCTCAGTCCGTCGAGAGTAAGAGTAGGAAATGCAGTAGACACAACAGACCATTGAATTGACAGTAGAGGGGCCAACTATTGAGAAGTTGGTCAAAGAGGTTCGTCAAACCGTCGCGCAGTGCACACTAGAGCTTCAAGCATTGAAGGCAAAGTTGAGAGGCCTCAAAGAGCATGTCAAGGACATACCAGCAGAGTCACATCTTTGTGTTGGGGGCTTGTTGGGATGGGGACCCCCAAGTCCAATTTTGTCTAAGTTTTGAATTGTGTATTATTGTAAAGTCTCCATAATTTGAGGAGTGGAGTGCGCAAAATGATAACAGTAAAAAGGGGCTTTTAGGAAGGTTAAAGCCCCTTATTTGTAAAAGGATGGGATGTTTGGATGATACAATGAACTCCACCCATGGTTCGTGGACCATGGTAATCTAATGTAAAAGATATAAAAGGGAGTCATGTAGGAGTTATTATAGGTAAGTCTTAGTTCATGAATGAGATTTTGAGTCTATTTTATATGTAATTCTGTATTTTGGCGAAGGTGAAAGCTCTTGCAGCTAAACGCGCAAAGAACTTGGTAAGTCCGTAGTTGGGTGTGCGGGCCCCTGCAGCTCTATGCGCAGGGTCAAAAGATGTGTATGTACTGAAGATATGAAGTAATAAAGAAAATTTGAAGCAAATATGTGCATTCTGTGATTATTTATATGTTCTATGACTTTATGCTCAGTTATGATTCAATTCTCTGTTATATTGCTTTAATTGTCTCACAAAGGTTCAAATCTAATTTGGTTTAGTAACTTATGCATGTTAGAATACTTAAGTGAAGCTCATATATATAATTAAATAGAAATCGCTTTAAGTGTGTGATTTGGAAGATAAGGGTTCATGAAGGCTAGATAGGGCCCTACTTTAAGGAAACGTCTCGTTGCTACATCACATAGCCTTCTGGATGTAGAAACCTAATTCTAACATCCCCCAATACTACCTCAGGTGAGACTGCAGTCTGCATTAAGAGGATTGTTGCCAAAAGAGTCGGTAGTTGAGGGTTTTGTTGGTTAGCACAACTAATTCTGAACCTAGGTCCAAGCCCCCTCAAGCCAACACATTGTATAAGACAACCTCCATATACGGCAATCTCCATATATGTGTATATCTTCCTTATATGTGCAACTTTTGTATATGCACATATGTCATATACGAAAGTTGTGTATATATGAAAGATATGCACATATATGGAAGTTGTGAATTTACGAAATATATGTGATATAGAATATGTACATATATAGAAGTTTTGTGACTTCCATATATGCACATCTTTCATATATGTGCAACTTTTGCATATATTCAAATGCTTTGTATATGTGTAACTTTCGTATATGCACAACTTCCATATATGCACATCTTTCGTATATGTGCATATCCTCTGTATATACGTAACTTTCGTATATGTACATTTATCATATATGTGCAACTTTTAAATATGCACATATATGGAAGATATGCGCATATATAGAATTTGTGCATATACAGAAGATATGCACATATACAGAAGGCGCGCATATACGGAAGTTGTGCATATCTAGAGACTTCCATATATGCATATTATAGAAGTTGTGCATATCTGAAGACGGGCGTAGTATGCATATACGGTAGTCTCTAGATATGCACAAATTTCGTATATGCACAACTTCTGTATATATGCATATATTTTGTATATGCACAATTTCCATATATGTGCAACTCCTGTATATGCATTTCTTTCATATATACACACATCTTCCATATATGTGCATATTTAGAAGTTGTGCTTCTTTCGTATATACACATATATTCCATATATATGCATATTTAGAAGTTACCCTTCTTTCGTATATACACATATCTTCCATATATCCGCACCTTTGTAAATTTGTTTTCCTTCCTAAATTGTTTATAAGAAGATTAAGGGCCAAATTTACTCTCACTGCTCTGCTTTGGCTCGTTAAACAATATGAATGTTTTCTTTATGATATTAAGTATAGAATTCATCTGTGTATGTTTTATATTTAATTGAAATTAATTCTCATTCATCTCATTCATACCAAAATAGCTCTATGAGATCCAGGTGTTTGCCTACCTCATCCTATTTTCTGCTCCTTTGTTTGTTTTAACTAATTACTAAAGACCTTATGACTCCATGCCCAATGGAGTTATCTTCCATTTTACAAACAAAACTTTAAAAAATCTATCTTTTCCTTTCATACCTAACCTAAATTATAAACATTAAAATTAAAAACTAAACAGAGAGAGCCCTCTCTAAAGCTGGAAGGGCTAGATCCCAACTTTGAAAGTGGTTTGTGGTTACCACTTCATTTTCCTTTTCATCCTAGGAAAACTATGGAGTGCTAACAAGTTCTAAGTTTTTAAGTGCATTCTCCTTATTTTCCATATGAATGTTATCCTTATTCTTTCCTTGCATTTAACTAGCAAATTTTACCATCTTAGGAAACTTTTATCTTGGAAATTCTATTTCATATAGTTTTATTATTTGGGTTCTAATGTGTTGTATTTCTTCCAACCATTCTTTTTGTTTTTTATGGGTACATTGAGTCTATTTAGTAGTTCCCACCCATACAACTAAGGTCTGGATGAAAATCAACTTGAGGTATTTTGTCTTTATTATTTTCATTTTCATAGTTTCTTTCCCCATTTCTATCCATTTGGTTAGATCTTTGTTTTTCAATATGGTGTCTTGAATTCTTATTGGTTGCCTTGCCACCTTGACCTATCTTCCCATTTATTTGGTTCACAATTCACCACTTTTGGGAAATGCTTATTCTCTTCAAAATGTTTCTCAACCTACATATAGTTTAAATTTAACTCCCTATGATAGTCAATAGAGGTGATGGGACATGTGATTCTCTAGTTCTATATCAATTTAGATTTATTATCACTTTTTGAAGGTCAATATGATTCAATGGTCACAAGGTCGAGGGTTGGGAGTACATGGGGGTTGTGCAGCGTGGTTCTTCAACTACAAGATAAGATCACATAGAATATGATTTTGTTTTCTATTTGTGTCCTTATTTTATAAGTTGTCACACAATCCTTCCTTAAACATTTTAATATTTTACTTGATCACTCTTCTCCCATGCTAATAACTACTAGTCCCTCTTCCTTTGGTCCTTGATCTTTTGAGTCATAGTTGCAATATATCTACATATAATTGTAGACAACATGAAAATAGAATTATCTCCTTTAGATCAATGACTAACTCCTAATAATGTGAATGTAAAAACCACACTAACTTGAATACCATTTATACCCCAAGACTTATTTTTTAATTGGATCAAATATTTCCATGATGTAGGCTTAAAGCTTAAGTATATATATACCAATTCAAATTTAAATTCGAACCTTAAAGTGCACTCCAAAACCACTATAGCCGAGCACTCCCCTATATTATTATTTTCAAATATAATCCCAACCTATGTGGAAATATCAGATTATACAACCCAAATCATGATTGTAGAAAGGATTAATGTTGACCCAAAAAGGCCTTTAAATTCTCCAAAACCAAACTAGAACCATCACAGTTGAAATCCACCATTATATATTCCTAGAGCCAAAGTATGTACATAGTATAAAATATTAGGGCTTACCTTATATCAAACCCATCAACCCCAATCCTTTTCTTTTGATAGTCATCAATACCAAGCACATATTATATATCAGGCAACCCCACTCTCTTTAAGCTCTTGGTGCTTTTAACTTTCATTCCAATTTTTATATCGCGACCACACTGTTGGGTCTTGAAAATCTTATTCATTTCCATTACACTTTCACTATTATGTCCATTATATCACCTCCATTTCACCTCCATTTCACTACTATGTCACTACATTCATCCCACTTTCATTATCATTGGGCCACATTTATGTTTTTCCAAACTTTATTAATTCTTAGCCTTTTTAAGTGAATTTGTGGTTAAAAAATAGAAAATAATGTGCATATGCTTATATCTAACAAGTGGGTTGAGATTGTTGACATGTGTAGGTCAAAAGGAGGCTTCTAGAAGACCTTTATGTGGCACCCTAAGGCAAAATTCGAATTTGAGTGGAGAGAATCATGGGATCATGAGGATATGTGTCACATCTCCTAATTGTATTGAAACTCTAAGAAGACATGTGTCTTATCAATTCCTATTTTGATTAGGACTCTAGAGGTAGAGGGAGAGATTCATGGACTCTCATTAATGAGATGGTTTCTCATCTTTTTGTATAAATAGGAGATCTCTCTCCTTCATTTGTTAGCTTACTTTTTTAGTTCTTAAGCTTGTAGCTTTTTGGTAGCTCTTTAGCTTAGAGCTTGTAGTTCTTCTTTGATGGCTTTCGAAAGATTTGGAGAGCTTTGTTGTACTTTGTAATTTTGAAGAATTTGAATAAAGCTTTGATGTTCTCAACATGGAAGGAGATGTGAAGTAGATGTCATGGAGCACATTAGAATGTAAGGTAGAGTAGATTTTATTTTGTATTTTTCTTTGATTTCATTTCAAGTATGTCATTTTATTGCTCTCAAGTTTGATAGTTTAGATTTTCCATTCATGCAATTTTAATTCATGCAAGTGTGTTCAACCGGTTGATTGTAGATTTATCTAACTGTGTAATTTATGCTTGACAAAATATTCCAAGAAAGTAGTCTTCCTATTTTCCGATTGGTGAATTGGAGCATTAGAGAACACAGTAGATTAGTTTTTCTTTACATGTTCTTGCTTTTTGCTTAGTAGGATACTCATTACATAAGTTCATGTCTCATTGAGTCTTTTTAGTTCCTTAAGAACGAAATTGGCGATATATGAAGTTATGAATGGGACTTGATTTGTTTTTAGATTTACTTTTGCCTTTAGTTTAAATTGCAGCAGCTTTATTTTTCTTACGTTCTTTTCTTAGATATTTTGTCGGCTCAGATTAATTTAACTGTTCAATGTTTTGATTTGTTTCATTTTCTCTTTTCTTTAGAAATTAGATTCTAACATAAGAAACAAAACCCCCAAAAACAACATAAACTATAAAACAACGAAGTAAGAAAAATGGTTAACTAAGCACATATGGTGAACTACACTTCATCAGTTTACAATACCCAGATTTTTAATTTATGTAGAGCAATTTAGGATACTAAATTGACTAAACACACACCATAATACCACAATGCTTAAACCCGGAGAGAAATGGTTCATACTTTTAACACGTCACACCATCTCACTTCTTAATGGAT
This sequence comes from Pinus tabuliformis, assembly GCA_031772625.1. Lineage (NCBI taxonomy): Eukaryota > Viridiplantae > Streptophyta > Pinopsida > Pinales > Pinaceae > Pinus > Pinus tabuliformis. The sequence continues at coordinate 658,069,141 of CM062810.1, read as the reverse complement.
AGTTGCCACATCTTCTGGGTCCTTTCACCTTGAATTGCCCCAAAAGTGTGCAAAATTGAATTATCCAAGAGATAAACTCTAGGAAACGAGAATTATTCCCGTCAGAGGTCGTTCCCAGCTCTAGTCAGCTGTATTTCTGGTCCTTTTTTATAATTCACAAGTATTTACCGTGGTCCCACTTCACTCTACCTCATAACTGGCATCCATGTCACCCCAACCTCCTTCGTATTAGCAACCTCATATGTCATTTCCCTTACATATCATCCTTATGCTCCCAAAATACGCATGAAAGCTTTCTTTCTAGGAAAAGACTCTAACGACACATCAACTTGGTCATGTTCTATAACAAATATTTGTTGACAGAAGTTGATTATGTCATTGGCTCCTGTCTGGTGACAAAATTTTTCCAAAAACAAAAAATGACTGAGTGTTTGCCTATATATTCTGATCTTAACTCCTATGCACTTACAAGCCTCCTTCTCTAAGGTCTTGGAATAATCCTCCACTGCCTTTTTCTCTGATATCAGGTCCTCATTTGTTCCAATATTATTTATAAGGCCATGAATCCCTCTATCTCGGTTACAAAGATTTAAATAAAAGTATAGGGCGTAACACAGACCCCTAAGAATCTTATAATATATGCATGCATTCGATTAAATAAAAAGGAAAGATTACAAAAGGACTATTTGTGCCATAAATCCATTCAATCACCCTTACTCCACACTCTATTTGTTTTTATTAAACTAAAAAAATGAATAAATACAACAACATGTTTTCTTCCAAATCCATGAATAGTGGATTGGATGCCCAATTTTAGTTTGAAAAGGAAACCTCTGGAATTTCTCAAACAACTTAACAAAATACTAAATTTACTCGATTATATGAAAAATAAAGGATTCTCCTAATCTAACTAAATCCACATTTTGAGGAACCAACTCCTCTAGTAAAAAAGGTTGACCTTTCCAGGGAATTGGGTTTTACAATGCTCCTACATCATACTCCCAATGAACAAATTTTCATGATCTCCTCATCATGAGTTTTATGTTGTTGGAGTCTTCTAAGATCCAAAATTTTAAGTTGTTTCTTGCTATTTACTTTACTATTATGTTATTGCTCTGTTACTACCTGCAACCATCCAGGATCCTTAACTAAATTTTGCTTTTGTGAAGTCTCTTTGCCCCAACTTCCACTATCAATCATCTACCAATAGTTGTAGTGATTGTTGTTGCTCATCCACTTGAGAGACTTTATCCTTGATTCTGCTCTTTTCACTTCTACTTGTTGTTAACTCCTACCTCTTTGAATTGGACACATTACTCCTTGAAAAAACATTTGGAACTTACACCAATGACCTCTTAAGATTCCAAAATTTTCAAAATCATGTTCCATGCATCCTTTATCAACTGCTCTGTTTTGTGTTTCTATCATCAACTATTGTCTCCAAAATGCTTCCTTTAACTACACTGGTGTAACAATCCATGTTTCCTTGCCTTGCTAACTTATAGAGGTTGTTACACACATCCTCTATTTCTTCCACTATCCACACATTCATTTTCTCAAGTGGGGTCATTTCATCCTTACATCTAAAATATAGAAACAATCCCTCAAATGTTGCCTTTTTACTACAATAAATTCAAAATTTCACTAATAGTTCATTACATTCATGCTACATTCAACCACCTTGTTACCTTCTCCAACAATACCCTGATTTCCACTTCCTCATTGATATGATGAAAAAATATGATTACATGTTATAACTTCACATTCCTAGAAATTTTCTTTCGTTTCAACAATGCCCTATGTAAGATTTGTAAAAACTTTTATTCTTCTATTCCAAGCCTCACCTCTTGGATTGTCTCCATCACCAAGACCTCTTGGGTTTTTTTCATTTGTATAATTTAATACATCTCTTAAGTCATTCTACAAAATACAATTAACATTTAAAATTTTAAAATTTAGAACCAAATTGTACTTTGCAGTTATTTCCTTCAAAATTATTTGAATGTTCATGTTGTTGATATGCACATGACACAAAAAAATTGTCATGTCCTTCCACTATTATCTTCTTGTCCATAGATTTGTTGGTGCACTCCTCTGTTAGCCCTCACATTTATGTAGTCTAGGTCATTTCCAAGCCAAATGACTTCGTACATGCCTTCATTTCTGTCAAATTTCTTCTAAGTGCCTTCAACCTTTTCTCCTTGTACTTTTGTTATCTTCAACCTCTCTCCTTGACACTTGTCGACCTGTAAAACATTATTTTCTTCATCAAACCAAAAATGATAATTATTGTTATACCTTTTGTCACCCTGAAGCAATTTCTTCCTTTTAGCTATCAACATTTGATGTGTGAGAGTTACAAGATCTCTCTCCCACTTCTCTTGCCTCTAAATACTGCTTCTCATCCTTAGCCATTGTTTCCTCGACTTCAGGTATGTCTCTTTTCTGATCATTCTCAACAAATGCACAAATCCTTGTCTCTTCATACACATGTTTATTAACCATGTGAAGTAACTTATTAATTTTAGATGATAAAAAAATAACCACCTTATATTTTCACTTTTAATGTAAGGAAGATACATAGCTCTTATATTTTTGAAAATATTTCAATGTAAAACTCATAAATTGTTTGAATATCTAAATTAACTAATTTATTGTAATACCACTTCATATATATATATATATATATATAGATATATATATAGGAAGAATTGATTGAAAATAGAAAAAATCAATTACTTTATAATAACAGTATTAAAAAAAGATATGTAATTCATTCAATTATTAATAAAATTAAGAATAATAAAACATATTATTAACCATAATAAAAAATTCAATATGATTATATATAAAATATTTTACCGGATAGAATTAAGTACTATTGAGATCTACTTTTCCAATGTATTAATGAGATCTATTTTAAAATGTATTAATAAAAAAAGTAATTAATGTAGACAAGGTTTATAAATAAAATATTTCAAAGTTTATATTCAGTAAAATGTTTATTATATGGTTAACAAAATGAAAAAAAAAAACTTACGATTAAAATATTTCAAGTTGTCTTTATGCTCTATATTTGACCTTGTTTTAGGTAGATTTTCTTTACAAATCTTCAAGGTATCTAAGTGCTGAAAAAATCCACCCCAAGGATCCATCTGTTGTCTGATTTGTTTCAAAGGATTACTCATTCTTTTGTTTACAAAGTCCTTATGGTGATTTGATGCTTCTCCAAACTCAACCATACCTGAAAATTTAGTTTCCATCTTGTTCCCTTGGAAAAATTTCTCTCTTAGAACCCTATTGTTGTCTTCAAAAATGATACTTTGTCTTCCTTCTATTAACACATATTCACATTCATTTAAAAAAATGGAATTTGCCAAAGGTAAATTCATTACCTCAATTTCTTCAAGTTCAACTTTAGGTTGTGGTAACAAACATTCCAACAACTTTGGTCCCTCACTAAAATTCTTAAACATTGCCTCTAAAAACTGCTTCTCATCCTTAGTCATTGTCTCCTCGGATTTAGATATGTCTCTTTTCTAATCATTCTCAAAAAATGCACAAATATTTGTCTCTTCATACACATGAGCGCCTTCTCCATATTTTGCAATTTCCTAGCTATACTGAACATCATCATCATTGTCCCACAATACAACTTCTTGTTCTGCATCACTTGTATCAATTTCTTGGTTTGTTCTTCCATCCTCATAACTATCTTTGTATGTTATTTCTGACCTGTACGAGACACTGATGCCTCTTCTTCCATTACAGTTTCTTGATTGTCTTCTCATCCTTGACTTTTTATAGTCTCATGTGATATTTTTGAAATACCCTGAGCTAAGTTCCTCTTATTAGCTCCTCTTTCATTATATTCACATTGTCCTTATTCAAATTTCGGCAAAACAAATGTCTTCTTATCCCTTTGCAATTTCCAATTGCTTCCAAAACTTGAAAAAATTCCCTAAAAAATGATTAAAGATACACTTAAAAAAGAAATTTGAACCAACCAAATATACCTTTGAGATTCCTCTTACAAACTTGAAGAGTTCCATCCTAAAATTATCCATGAATTCCTTCAATCTTGTCTCCAAAAACTGTTTTTTGAAGTTGTTCATATTCAAACTCTGTTAACCCTTGTTGTTTTTCATAAGCCCAATTCTACCTTTGTGGACTTAATGCTTTTTCCACTATCTCTAACATCTGCTCAACAACATCATCTTTGGTAACTGCAAATACACACTCAATAAAATAATCAAAATTAAAACCATGAGACTTTTTATTCTTTGAAGATGCCTCTAACACCCTTCTCATTATCTCATCATCGCTATCTTCTTCTCCAGGAATTTTTCCTTTCTTTGGTTCACAAATGGATTCTCTCATCTTGTACTCAACTTGCCCGAGTGGCTTGTCTCTCTGCATTTTCTACATAAACTTCCGAGAAAATAACACCCTGATAGGCCACTTGACCATTTTCTTACATTCAATCCTTATCTCAATTATTCTTTAATTCTCTTATGTGGCAACTTCTTCAAATTGATGAGTTTTTCCTTTATCTCAACCATCTCTTTGTAAAATTCTTCATCACTCATTCTCTTCTCTTTCTTGCCAATTGTTCTAGCATCCTCTTTTTTCTTTTTGTGGCTTCCTCCTGAATGTTTGCTTTGACTATCTGTAGTCATCTTCATCTTTTCTTTTGTGAGCTTCTCCATGCCCACTGTGAGCTGCAACCAAGCCTTCTCTCTTTGTAGCAAGACTTTGTTCTTGCTACCAATACCTCACCAAGCTTCCTCCTAAGCTTAGACTTTTGGTACTACTAGTTCTTCTCTCTAGAACTTTTGAACACTCCTTTTCTCTCCTCTGGCTTTTAAACTTTTCTCACAACCTTCTTCTCCTGAGAACTTCCATGGTTCCCTTACTTCAGTCTCTAACTAAAATTTGCTTACAACATTCCATGCTACAACTTTTCTGCTAGAAGCTTTACTTTAATATCTTTACTTTCTCTTTGTCACAAATTCTAGGCTATAACTATTGCCACTGTATCTTTTCTTTCTGCTACTACCTACTTCAACACTCACAAATTAAGTGAAAACAAAACTCATTATTTGTCAATCCAATTCCTTCGATCACTACTGCAATCTTTCACTCCTGACCACAAGTCTATCTAAACCAGTTGTCTCAATCTCAACCCTATACTCTACTCATTTTAATATGCTCCAAAAATTGCACTTGACTCTTACTCTGGAATCCACACTCTACAAGTAACAATCCTATCTTGCCATCTTTAAAGGTCATTATAACATCTTTTACATATCTTGGCTTGATATAGCGATGAAATTCAAATAAGAATATCAATGCTATAAAATTTTATTCAATTCCAAAGATTTCAATCAAGCAGGTCATCCTGCTATGAAACCACTAATGATGCAGACCTATAGCTTAAGTATATATATACCAAATCAAATTTAAATTCATACCCCCAAGTGCGCTCTAGAACCACCGCAACTAAGAACTCCCCTATATTATTCTTTTCCGATATAATCCCAACCTATGTGGAAATATCAGATTATACAACCCAAATCATGACTGTAGAAAGGATTAATTCCATCCCAAAAAGCCCTTTAAATTCCCAAAAACCAAAATAGAACCACCAAAGCTAAAATCCTCCATTATATAGTCCCAGAGCCAATGTATGTAATATAAAAGAGGAGGGATTACCTTATGTCAAAACCATTGGCCCCAAGCCTTTTCTTTTAGCAACTGTCGAGACCAATCACTTATTATATATTGGGCAACCCCACTCTCTTTAAGCTCTCAGTGCTTTTAAATGTTATTCTAGTTCTCATAGCACGACCACACCACATGACCATAATGATTAAACCCAGAGAGAAGTGGGTCCTACTTTTAACACTTCACCTATGCACATGTCACCCTGGCTTGATTCTTATTGGCTAGCTGCCACAACCGCCAAGTCCTTTCAACCTGGCTTGTCCCAAAGTGCGCACAATCGAATGCTCCATGAGATAAAGCCCAGGAAATGGGAATTATTACCATCAGTTATCATTCCTGGCTCCTGCCAACTATTGTTCCTGACTCTTATTATAACGTGCAAGCCTTTATTATGGTCCCACTTCACTCTGCCTCATAAATGACACCCTTGTCATCCCGACCTCCTTCATATTGTTCAACCTCATACATCGTTTCCCTCAAACATCATCTTGGATCTGAGTCAACCAAACACCCTCGAACTATGTGTGAAATCTTTCCTTCTAGGAAAAGGCTCCCAGGACGCGTCAACCCAATCATGTTCTATGATGGATCTTTTTTGACAGTATTTGATTCCATCATCAGTCAAGTGACAAAATTTTGCTGAAAAGAAAAAATGACTAAGTGTTCGCCTACATATTATGATCTCGGGTCCTCTACACTTACAAGCCTCTCGCTCTGAGGTCTTGGAACAATCTACCACTCCCTTTGTCTTTGTTCTCAGATCCTCATAGGTTCCAACATTATTTATAAGGGAATGAATTCCTCTGTCTCAGTTACAAATATTTAAATAAGAGTCCAACGCATAATGGAAACCCTTGAAAAGCTTATAATATATATGTTCATTCAATTAAATAAAAAGGAAATATTGCAGAAGGACTCGTTGCGCCATAAATCCATTCAATCACACTTACTCCACACTCTGATTCTTTTTATTAAACTCAAACAATGAATAAATACAACAAAGGGATTTCTTCCAGATCCATGAATAGTGGATCAGATGCCCAAATTTGGTTTCAAAACAAAGCCTCTCGAATTTCTCAAAAAACTTAACAAAATACTAAATTTACTTACACACCATTAAGCTTAGAGATGGATAGCTAAGCTTCTTGGAACACACACCATTCTCATCAACTTGATAGCATCAACATTATTCTACATTAATAACTTTATTTAGTTGACATTTTTTGGATGTAAAAATGTTGGCTCACACTTGCTAAAAGGAGGGAAAGATAACCAAATTCCTTTTTAAAGAAACACACATCTTTCTCATCATAATAGACAAGGTTTCTTAATCTTTTATGTGGCTCATTATCTTTTGACTTCATTTATTTTTCTCATAATCTTTATATTACCATTTTTAATTTTCATAAATTATATTACATTTTTAATCTATTTGTTTTAGTGAAATTTACATACTTTTATACTTTATTGTTTCTGAAAATTTTAAATAATATTTTATACATATAATGTATAAAACACTCATAACTCTTTTTAGCAATAAGTATCTCATTTAACATCGTAAAATACTTTTTAGAATAGTTAAACCAAGCTTTACCTTTCTTACTCACCAGAAATGTTTTGATACAAATTGAGACTTCATAATTGTGTGCAAGCTACACACCATTAAATTGTAACATATTTATATGAGTAAATATTTTTATTTTCCCTGATATAGATAATACCCTTTAGTTAAAATATACTAATTTTTGAAAAATCGAGGGATCTGAAGAGGAGCGGAGCGGGAGCCTGGAGAAGCCCTTACAAGAGGAACTAGATAGTGGGATCCTGGGGCAGCCCCCATACGACAGGAGGAAGCCAGGGGAGCACGCAAAGAGACACACCCAACCTTGAGACTGTGCGAAGCGCCAGAGCCATGGCCCCAGGAGGGGGTCGCGAAAAGGAAACTCCCTTGCCACCAGAGCTAGCAGCTTTCTAGGATCTGGTTGCAACTTGCAACAAAAGGCCAGCATCTGAAAACCAACAGAAGTTCGTGAAAAAAATGGCAACTATCCCCACAGTTTCTCTGCCTACTGAAGAGCCTTGCAAAGTTGCTTTAAACCTAGCAGAAAGAGGACTTATCGGTCAGTTCACAGGCTTATGGCCCTCGCCAAAAGCGGTAGAAGCTTGGGTTCAAAGGAACTGGCGTCCCCTGGTCAAAGAAGGAATAAAAATCCATTTCATCAGCAAAGGCTTCTTTGTATTTGTATTCGAAGTAGCAGAAGACAGAAACCTAATATTCAAAAACGACCCGTATTTCATGGGGCCTCAGGGACTATATCTGAATAAATGGACTCCAAACTTCGACCCAACCCAGGATGTGCCCTCGGCTGTTCCAGTCTGGGTGAGACTGCCCCACCTTCCTCTTCACTGCTGGAACCCTAAATCCTTGGAAACCATAGGTAACAAGCTAGGCAAATACATCGACCGAGCAAAAAGAAGAGACCAGTATTCCTGTGCTAGAATTTGTGTAGAAGTAGACCTGGAGGAAGGTCTCCCTGAAGCCATTAAACTCACAGTGGCTGATTGGTCACACATACAAGTGCTAGATTACGAGCAACTACCATTTAAATGTAGACAATGCCATGGCTACGGGCACTTTGCCAAGCATTGTAAAAAGAAATCAGAGGATGTAGTTGAGAAAGAGAAGGGAGACCAATGGACTCAGGTCCAGAAATCAGGACCAACCAAGCAGAGCAATAGGAATAAAGGGAAAGCCACCTCCACTGGGAGGGTTGATCCTCCAGAACCCCAAGCAGAAGGAATTTCAGTCCCTCCAATAGCAGACATATCAACCAACCCCTTTGATATTCTCAACACACCAGAAGAACACCAAGATACAACAGATAAAGAGATTGAACAGCAGGCAAACAACATGGAAGAAAGAAAAATGCAAGAGGAACTAGTCCAAACCCCAAAAGGTGCCTCTAGTTCCCCTTCCTATGTAGATATGACAAGAAAGAAGACCCCTGAGACATCAGGATCCTTGGAACATGAAACATCTAATATGCCCTTGAAAAGAGTGGGGAGGAAATCTCATCGAGAGGCCAAAGAAGAAGAAGCAGAGAGAATAAAAATGCAAGGCAGACAGGCCACTATAGATATGTCTATCGGCATAAATGCTAGAACCAGGCCTCCTAAGGGAGGAGCTACCTCCACCCCTACCAGTAAATAATGTGATTAGTCTCTTGGAATTGCAGAGGACTAGGGAACCCTTCAAAAGCTAAAACATTTAAGAGCCTATTAAAGTCAAAACTTCTTGAGATCCTCATGCTCCAAGAGACCAAAATAGAAGGAGAATCCCTTCTGGAGCTTAGCAAAGCAAAATGGAAAACAAAAGCTAGAAAAGCAGTAAGTGTTAGAGGTACATGCGGCGGGTTAGCCACTCTCTAGGAGGCTGACAAATTCCAACTTGAAAGCTCCTTTCAGACGCAGCACTGGATTTACGCAGAACTCTGACACCTACCAAGTGAGATAAACATTGCTCTCTTTAATCTCTATATTCCTGTACTCTATGTAGAAAAGGAACAATGTTGGCAAACCCTGACTGATTTTTTGGAAGCTTACTCCCTCAATAATATAATTATTGCTGGAGACTACAATCTAATCCTAGACCCAAAGGAAAAAAGAGGAGGAACCAGCAGCAGGGACCGCTTCCTCCCCTTAGTGGAAAACCTAATTCAACAATAGGATTAAATAGGATTCAAGCTAAAAAAAGGGCTATACACCTGGACAAATAACAGAATAGGGGAGGAGCATATCTCAGCCAGGCTGGACAGATTCCTCCTTCAGATTTCCTTCCTCTCCGAGAAGATGATCATTTCCACAAAATTCTGCCAGAGTGGAACTCAAACCATAAACCCATCCTCCTCCTGATGGAAGAAGAAGAAAACCTAGGACCTATCCCCTTTCGATTCAGCCCACTATGGGCAAACAAGGAAGGGTTTTTGGATACAGTGAATAAGGCTCAGTCCTTTCAAGTTCAAGGATCACCCAGCTATGTTTGGGAGTAAAAGATAAAAGCCACCAAAACTGCCCTGAAGCATTGGATAAAAAAGCCCACAATCTCTCCCACTACCGAAAGAAAACAAAGCACAAAGCAGCTATTGGATCTCCAAATGGGTCTGGAGACTCAAGACATAACTAGAGCAGAGATTTATAGGGAGCAAGAACACCAAATCATCACCCTCCAGACATTTAGAGAAGAGGAAGAATATTTGAGGCTCAAGTCACGCAATCTCTGGCTTGTGTTTGGAGACAAGAATATAGCCTTCTTCCACAAGCAAATTCATACCCACCTCTCTAGAAATCACATTGCTGAAATCACCTCGCTAGATGGAACTGTACTTAAAGGTACAACACTGATTAAAGAGGTGACAACCTCTCACTTTCAGCTATTGTTCAAAGAAGAAGGCGTGGAGGATAATGAGGAAGCTCATAACTTCCTCAAGCAAATTCCAAGGATGGTTAACGAGGAGGACAATGCATCTCTCCTAAGGCCATTCACTGAAGAATAAATTAGCAATGTCATATGGAAGATGGAACCAGACAAAGCCCTTGGACCAAAGGATTCTCAATGCACTTCTATAGACCCTATTGGGACATCATCAAGGCTGATTTTTACCGAATGATCAAAGGATTCCTTCGAAAAGCCAAAGTGGGAGGAAGCTCAAACTCCACCTTCCTAACCCTAATTCCTAAAGAAGCCAACCCATAGACATTCGACAGATTTAGACCAATCTCGCTTTGCAACGCGTCCTACAACATTCTCACCAAGTTCCTTGCTAATAGAATAAAACCTCTGCTGGACAAAATCATCTCTCCCAATCAAGGAGGGTTTTTCAAAGGAAGGCATATCCTGGGCAATGTGATATTGGTGTAGGAAATCATCCATTCCAGCCACCAACGCAAAGAGCAAGGTATGCTCATCAAACTGGACATGGCGAACACATTCGACAGAGTAAGACACTCCTTCCTTCTCCAAGTTCTTTCTATATTTGGTTTTAGCCCCGAATTTTTTAATTTGATTAAAGCATGCATTGGAGAACCTTGGATAGCCCCTATAGTAAATGGTAGACCTGCAAACTACTTCAAAGCTTCAAGGGGAATCAGGCAAGGATGTCCTTTGTCCCCCTTTCTATACATTCTGATGGCAGACTCTCTAAGCCCAAAACTCTCTGATGAGAAGCTCAATAGGTCACTTCCTGGCATTAGGGCAACACTCGAAACTTCCCCAATCAACCATGCCTTGTTTGCAGATGACTCTATCCTTTTGGGAGGAGCCTCTATTAAAATAGCAAGAGCCTTCAGCAGAGTAGTCCAAAGCTTTTGCAGAGTCTCTGAAGCTATAGTCAATAACAGAAAAAGTGCAGTGTATGGCTGGGCAGTAGATAAACAATCTATTCTCAGGATTTCCCAAGCCCTAGGCTTCATCGAATATGTTTCTTGGGAAAAATTCAAGTATCTTGGCCTGCCTTTAACCTTGGGCACTACTAAGGCCCCTCACTAGATGGAAATTATCAACAAAATCAAGGCAAAAATGACTGCTTGGGGAGGTCAGTGGCTTACCACAGTCGGGAAGCTCACTCTGGTCAAGTCAGTCCTCTCTTCCCTTCCTATATACCAAGCCTCTTTACTTTTAGCTCGCAAAATGATCACCGATCAGTTAGCAAAGCTGATATGAAACCTCCTATGGCGAGGAGGAAAGGGGAACCAATAAAAATTCCATATAGTAAGTTGGGACATAGTGAAAAGGCCAATACCTGAAGGTGGACTTCAGGTAAGAGATCTTGTGTTGGCCAATCTGGCAATGGGAGGGAAGATCCTTTGGAAAATATTCTCAAACCAAAAACACCCTATAAGTCAAGTTCTAATTAAAAAATATCTGCACAGGCTCTCAATAAAGAATATGGATGAAGGAGTTTCTCACAAAGGAACCACGTTGTGGAAGTTATGCACCCAAGGCTAGAAATTCTTCAAAGAACAACTCTACAAACTTCCAGGAAATGGGAAAAGAATCAGACTGTGGGAGGACAAGATCATGGGTCTCCATCCCCTAAAGCTTGCTCCAGATATTGCAAACTTGCATAACTGGCTCATCCAAAAAGGTATCCACAAACTTGCTGACATTTTCACATGGGATTCAGAAGGGAACTGGAGTAACTGGGACCTACATCGCCCCCTGGTTGGATGCTCCCTCAACTGCATCAATTATTAGATAAAATCACTAGTCTAGCTCCTGTGCACCAGCATTCGAGGGATAAGTGGGGTTGGGGGAAGTCTAGTTCTTACTCAGCCAGGCTAGGTTTTGCAGCCCTCCAAGAACAACAACCTCAGATCCATACTACAAAGCTTTGGCAGCATGTATGGGACCCATTTGGACTCCCAAAAATCAACTTCTTCTGTTGGACTCTCATGCACAGAAGGACCCTCACAGGGGAAAACCTAGAGAAAAGAGGAATCATTGGTCCACACAGATGCCCCCTCTGCTGCAAGGACTAGGAAACGATCAATCACTTATTCATAGACTGCCCCTTTTCTCAAGAGGCCTGGTTGCAAGTTACCATGGGGTTCAATGTCCAATTACCTCAGCAATCTTCAGTGGTCAGTCTTTTCACAACTTGGAAAGATCGATATCCACACTCTTTGAATAGCAAATCAACTTGGACTAAAATCTAGAATGCAATCCCAAAATATATTTGCTGGGGAATCTAGTTGGCTAGGAATGAAGCCATCTTCAACAATAGACTTTAATGCACCAACACAGTCAGTGATAAGGCCAAAGCCTTGCTGCTGGAAACTCTTGAAAAGTGACCTTATAAGTGAGACAACTACCTTCTCCCTGAAGAGATCAGTTGGCTAGGTGACTCCCTGAGATGGGCAAGCATCAAGAAGAATATCTCCTTGAATAACCATAATCCAGAGAGGATTCTTCGAATCTCTCAGGTGGAATTCCAAAAATGATGGAAAAATCAAGGAAAAGTCATGGTTTTCTTCGATGGAGCCTCCAAAGGAGACCCGAGGATATCAGGGGCAGGAGGAATAATTTACTTGATAGATGGACAAAAACAAGACAACTATAGTTGGGGTCTAGGTCAGAGCACCAACAACCAGGTAGAGACCCTAAGTCTGCTAAAAGTTTGTTAGTTGTCTCAAAGGAACATAGGGGAAAACCTTCAAATCTTCGGGGACTCTGAAATCCTGATTAAAGCCCTTAATAAGAGCGATCAACTCAACAACCCTGTGCTAAACAAGACCCTAGAAAGAATAAGAAAGTTGGCTCAAAACTTCACATCCTACTCATTCTATCATGTCTTGTGAGCTCAGGATAACGAAGCTGAAATAATGGCCAACAAAGGATGTCTTCTAGCCCAAGGTATGTTGGTGAACAATGATGAGGATGCGGAAAGGCACCCAATCCCTTAACAGGCAAGGAGATTCGTCGAAGGGCAGAACTTGCAGAACAAAGACGAACTCATATGTTTTCAGCTTTCTGCATGGGCCAACTGAGATAGGAGCAAAAGCGGGGTGGATTTCACTCAGCGGACGATTTTGATGGACTAGAGGCAAAGACTCAGGGTGAAGGAAGATTTGACGGTCATAGTGAGCTGGGGAAGATGGGGGGTTAAAGACACGAGGAGTGGTAAGCAGTTTTCATCGCATCGCTCCTGGTTGTTGGGCAGTTTTTCTCGTATCGGATGCGATTTGACTCATGGCCTGACGAGTGGCTAGAAAAGACTGCCCTTTTCACATACCCCTGAGGTGATAAAGGCCAGACAGATAATCGACACGATAAGCGTCGGATCCGGGAAGGGGAAGATCTTACGATTATCGCACACTTTTCATGGCAGGGTCTTATCCTTGCAGTGGGGCCAGGTACGGAGATGGGTCCCTGTTAATGCTCGATCAACTAGGGACGCAATAAGCGTCGGATCTCGGCGGAGTTAATCCAACGACCATCGCGCTTTGAAAAAGAAGGGGAGTTATTTCGCCGAGAGTGGTAAGCGGGTTTGTTCGCACCGCTCTTGGCTGCTTGGCAGTTTTTATGAAACAGACACAATTCCACTTAGGGGCCGACACGTGGTAATATAAAACCGCCCATATCACGCGCTCCTGAGGAATTAAGGTTCAGAAAGCAATGGATGTGATATGCGTCGGATCTGGGCAGGAGAAGATCTGACAGCTCCTGCGTGTCGAGATCAGCGGGGGTTAACTCTGTAGTGGGGCTGGGTACGGGGGATAAGACAGATTTTAAACAAAATCATTTAATTTTGCGGGTTGGTATTTTGGCCCGTTGAACTTAGTGTCTGTGGGTTTTAACTTAACCCAGGAATGTACCAAAGTTTCAAAGAAAAGAGGACCATAGCAAAGCAAGGATAGGAGGCTTCTTTTGCGCCTGATTTCTCGCACTTGTTTGTACTTGAGGTTGTTTGGCTAGCCCAACCTCTTCTTATTAATAAAATTCAACCGTTTCTATTATATATATATATATCTATATATATATATATATATATATATATATATATATATATATATATATATATATATATATATATATATATATATATATATATATATATTCCCTCTTCTTAGTTTGTAGTTTTTAATTTTATATGACATTTAAAGAGTGTAGATCTTTGGGTAATATATATATATATATAAAAGGACGGAAACCTTTATTAGTATAATGGGAATAAAATTTTAATACAAATGTTAATTATTAAGTTAATTAGTTTTATGTTAATGAAATTTTTATAAAGATAATTAAATCGTAAAAAAATTATTTGAAAATAAATGTTTCAATGATTTTTATGAAAATAATTAAATGGTAAATAATATATAACATTCATCAAAATTATGATAAACTTATATTTTGAATTAATATTTTCAGTTAATTAATTATATATTAATAATTTTAATTAATTAATTTGTTTAATTTCTAATGAGTTTCCAATAATATTATGTTAATTAAATATATGTAAATTTTAAATAGTAATCCAATTAAAATAATAAGAGAGTAATTTATGGTTTTGAAAAAAAAAATCTAAATAATCTATCAATTAAATGAAAAATTTACATAGGTGACAAATACAATTATATTTAAGTTTATTAGTAATCAAATTAAAATGTTAAACAAACAAATTAAAAGGATATTTCTTTTAGATAATGTATCAACTAAGTAAATATTTTAACATTTAGACAAATATTGTAAATTATACACCATAATTTTTTTTTTTTTGTAAGCTGAGGCGAGATACTATATTTCTATTACTGGAAAAAAAGAACAGTACATACATAAGCAGGTCTCAACCCGCCCTTAAGGGAAACCGGGTTTCTTGACCACCTGAAATTTTTAACTGCCATCCAAAAAAAGTATATAACCAGTCTTTCTATCCATGCTAAATACCCGTCTAATCTTACTATATTCAAACTAATTTTTATCTGAGTCATTAGCAACTAATATATCAAAACAAAACTGAAAGTAAAAAACCTCCTTGCAACAGCTCCATCTTCTACTGATTCCTTGTATCCGAGTTTGCCTCTTTCTCTGTCTTGACTCCCATACCGCTTGCTTGGAATAGCTTCATAATCTCGTCCATCTTCCTATCTTGCATCAGTAAAGTAACTTGGATATTTTTCAGCTCCTTTTTCAGGACAGGGATACCTTGAGCCAATTCAACCATTTCCATGGCTACCTGCTCCATTGCTTTGGCTAATAATCTCTTCATTCCCCAATAAACATGTAAAGATTGTTTATACAATGACATTCTCCCTCTTGTATGCCCCGGGTCAGGCAAATACTGCTCCCAATCTTCCATTTCTGGCTCTGAGATCTCCTGCATAGCTTCTTCTTCTAATTGCTCAATAATTCTTCGAATATTTGGGTTGGTATCCTGATAATAAGCCTCTTCTGCCTCCTGCAATTTCTTCCTCATATCTCTTTTGCCTCTTTTCCTTCCCCTGGCCTCACTCGCAGTTCCTTCTTTAAACTCTGATCTTTCACTCCTACTCACTCGTCCTCCTCGTCCGCCAGATCCCCCTCTGCCTCGCTGGCTAACACATTCCTTCTTCTGCCCTCGCGTTACAATTCTCATCCCTCGTCTGCCACCCATCGTTTGTTCATCCGCTTCCTTATACTCATCGTCTGCTTCCCGGTCTTCTTCCTCAGTCTTATACTCCTTCCCCTTACCATCTTTACCTGCCTGTACTCGTCGGGGTTCCTCCTCCAAAATATAATCCCGTATATCAAACTCATCCTCTGAATCATCTGGGATATTCAGCAAAATCTTCTGCATGGTCTCCTCAACTTGGCTCTTTCCTTTTGTCTCTCGACTAGCCTCCTTGCTTCTCGTCCATCTTCCGACATCTCTGTCTTGACCCTCTACCATTTCTTCTACCCTCGTCTGCTCCAAAATCCTATCACTTCCCCTCACTTTGCTCTGGTTCACGACTAGTTTCCTACTTCGGTTTATTCGACTGCATGCATATCTTAATGTATTGTTGCTCAGCCACCTTAGCTTCTTGAAGCTTCCTTGCTTCTCGTCCTCATCATTAATCCGCATTCCATTTGTGCTATCATAATTGGAAATGATCACCATCACTCTGACAAAACTATCTCCCGTCCTCGGTACCTTGTCCCCTTTCCTTCTTGGGATGAGCAATCGTCCCTTGGGTTGATTAATCTTACCCTCCTGAACATTTAATTCATATGCGCGAGCCTGCAGACACTCTGAGCCATCATGATTTATTGTACGATTATCCCTCCTTACCATAATCAGGAGGCGACTATGCATTCCCTGCTTGTGCGGTCGCTTCATTGAAATCCTGGGTTAATACATTGCTTAACTCAATCCACCTCGGATCATCTTGTAACGACATCCAACTACCGTCCACTCTCCTGTCCGCTCCTCCACTTCCCCAATTAGCCAATAAGTCAGCTGCCCGGTTGCCATTTCTCAATACATGATTAATAATCGTATAGTCGATCCTACTCAGCAGTCCTTCAAGGTCCTGTATTATCCCTGCTGTCCGCCAACTCTTCGCAACATGATCCCATCGCTTACCATCCCTTAGTTTTCTCAACATATCTATCGTGATCCGGGAGTCTCCTTCAATTTCAAGATTCATATAACCATTTCTAACCGCTATTCGGAGTCCCTGGTGTATTGCCCACAATTCCGCTTCGTTATTCGTCATTTCTCCTCCGAATTCAGCATATATCCATCGTATAGTACCGCTGCTATCTCTGAATATGCCTCCCAGACCTGCTTGTCCGGGGTTGCCCTTCGAGGCCCCATCGAAACTTAATTTAATCCTTCGCTCCCCGGGCAATCTAAAATGATTGGGGCTCTGCACTCCGCGTATGGGTCTCTTCTTTGTATTAGGGTAAATCATTGTTACATCCATATTCAATTTCGAAACAATTCGCTGTTCCTCCGGATTCAGCTTCCAATCCTGTTCCTCCCAAACTTCAGACAGCACCGTTTCTTTGATCGATCTACATATTACATCCCAAATTCTCGATTCATGACTCCTTTTATCTTGAAAGATTCTTCGATTTCGCTCTTTCCAAATTTCCCAAATTATAAATCCCACTGCCAGAGTCCATATCCTTCTTACAACTTTACTTTGGAAATTCCCCTTTCCCCATTGAAACAAAGTGTTCCTGAGGTTATCTGGATCCCTGTTTGTTTTGCCAAATAGTATCCTGATCTCTTCCCACAGACTTCGAGTAAATAGACACTTGTTCAGTAAGTGCTCCTGAGTTTCTATTTCCTTACTACAAAGATAACATCTTGACGGTCCATACATACCTCTCTTCTGAATATTATCCCATGTCAGGATCCTCCCTCTACACACCAGCCAAACAAAATATGTTACTTTTGGCCACCATTTACCTTCCCAAATCTTTTTCCATTCCACTGGTTCCTCCTCTCTTTCCTCCCTCGTTGCCCAGTAATATGCTTCTTTGACTGTAAACAGACCCTTCATCGCTTTGCCCCATCTAAGGATATCCTTCCCTTCTCTAATTTTAATTTTTCTCGATTCTAATTCCCTGGTATACACCTGCCCAACCTCTTGACTTATAGTTTCATCCAATTCCTCTGGTCTTTTCCAGACTCTCCATATGTCATTCACTGTTTCGCTCTTCCAATAATCCCGTACATACTCCATTCCTGCTCTTTGCGCTCTTTGTTGGACTGCATGAAGAGTTTGGATTCGATTCATATTATCCCGCTGTTGCCACCCTTCCTCCCAAAACCTTGCTGATCTTCCATCACGGATTTCCCAAAAGGCAAGATTCCTAACTATATCCCGATTGCTACTTGCTAACTCCCAAATTTGTGATCCCCTTGGAGTTTCCTCAATTCGTAAACGCCCTTCAGTTGTATCAGGCATTCCATATTTCTGATTCCATATATTTTTCCATACATCTGTACCCCCCTGTACCCATCGCCACCATAATTTCGCCCCTAAAACCTTATTTACAATTTCAGGATCTCTTACTCCAAGGCCCCCTTCCTCTTTCCTTTTTATTACATTCTTCCATGAGACCAGAGTCCATTTCTTCTGTTGCTTAGGACCCCCCCATAGAAATTTGCCCATTATTTCTCTCATTTTGGAAAAAACTCCTTTGGGAGCAGCCATAAGTGATAAGGAGTATATCGGGATAGATAATAAAACTGATTTCAAGAGAACAATTTTGCTTGCTATATTCAGTAATCTGAACGACCAATTTGCTAATCGTTTTCTGAGCTTTTCCAATAAACTCTGCCAATTCTTTATGCGGTTAGGGTTTATATCCAATTGAATACCCAAATACTTGGTGGGTAATTCCCCCTGTCTAAAACCTAGAACTCTAGTTAAATGAGCTTTGACAGCCTCAGGTGAATTAAATATAAATGTACAAGATTTGTCGTTATTAATCTCCATACCTGATGCGCTCCTGAAGACTTCTAATACCTTCTTGAAACTTCTCACCTCCTTCAACGACGCTTCGCCAAAGAGCATTAAATCATCAACAAACTGTTGATGCGTGATAATCAGATTATTCCCCCATAACCTTATTCCTTTGATTCTCCCTTCACTGACTTCTTTTTTAAGTTTTCGACTTAATCCTTCCATAGCCAAGATGAATAAAAACGGGGAAATTGGATCCCCCTGCCGAATACCCCTGGTGGCATTAAAAGTATCTGTAGGAATACCATTAACCAAGATTGAAAAATTCGGGGTGGATATCATACTGACAATCCAAGCTATCCATCTGCTCTCAAAACCAAAAGCTCCCAAAACCACTCTAAGATATTCCTAATTCAGCCGATCATAAGCCTTAGACAAATCCAATTTCATTAGCATCCCTTTCTGTTTTCTCAACTTCAATGAGTGTATCACCTCCTGAGATACCACGATACCATCCAATATTTGTCGGCCTTCCACAAAGCCAGTCTGTTCAGGTGCAATTAAGTTGGGTAGTAGAGGTTTCAGCCTCTTCACAATCAGAGTGGATATTATCTTATAAATAACATTACACAATGCTATGGGTCTAAAGCCCTGTGGTTCCTCCGAGGTATTGCTTTTAGGAATAAGGGTCAGAAAAGTCGAGTTTATTCTAGGCCATATTCGTTGTCGCAATCGTGATTCTTCCACCGCCTCCAGTATCTCATTTCCCATAAAATGCCAACTAGCCTGGAAGAATTCCACTGTATACCCATCCGGACCTGGAGCCTTATTCGTACTCATGCTCATCACTACTTCACTTAATTCTTCCAAGGTTACTGCCCTCATTAATGACTTATTTTGTTCCTCAGTTACTATTCGTGGTATCTCCCTGCAAATAGTATTAATAGCTTCTCCTCTATCCCTTTGGTTTTCTGATAGTATCCCTTTGAAATAATCAACCAAAGTCTTCTCTATATCCTTCTGTTCGATTACTCTTTCCCCATCAGCATTTTTAATTGAAAAAATTATGTTCCTCTATCTGTGTTGAACCATAGCCTGATGGAAGAATTTTGTATTCCTTTCTCCTTCCCTTAACCATCTTATCCGTGATTTTTGCCTCCACAAAATCTCCTCCTGTTTCCTTCTCTCTTCCAGCTGACTTATAATTCTTCCTTCCTCCCTACTCTTCTCTTCATCCCTACCTTCAGTGATTATTTTTTGTTGGAGTTCCTCCATCTCTCCTTCTAATTTCAGCTTTGCCTCAAAAATATTCCCAAAATCTTTCCTATTCCATTCTTTTATTCTCTTTTTAAGTTCCTTGAGCTTCAATTGTATAGTATGCATCTTCCCGTTACCCCTGATATTGCTCTGATTCCACCAATCCTCTACTTTCTTTATGAATTGTGGATCTCTAAGCCAAAAAGATTCAAACCGGAAGCGCTTCCTCCCTTTCACCTGCTTGATATCAATATCCAATCTTATGGGCCAGTGATCAGACCCAAGGCAGGGAAGGATTTTAGCTTCAATAAACACATCCCGGTTCAAAATTTGCTCTGACAGCAAGAATCTATCGAGTCTCGAAGCAATTTGATTCTGTCCTCCTCTTCTATTGTTCCAGGTATGAACCCCATTCGTTGTATGGATGTCAACCAATCTCAAGTCCCTAATCATGTCATTGAACTCTTCCATATTCTGGTCCTCCCTCCTTAACCCCCCTCTCTTTTCTCCTAAATTCCTTATCATGTTAAAATCCCCTCCAATTATCCACGGTGTATGCGGGATGAAACTTCTCATGGTGTGGATATTTTTCAAGAAATCTTTCCTTTCCCTATAACTATGGGGTCCATATACACCTGTGAAAAGGATTCTTTCCCCCATCCCCACTAATCGAAATACTCCTGAAAGGATTCTAGGCAAACTAAACCAATGATCAAAAATTACCTCTTCCGGGTTCCACAAGATAGCCAAACCCCCTGCTGTTGCCACAGCATCCAGGGCCATAACCTCATATCCGATTTTCAAATTCGTTATAGTTGCTGCCAGCTGCTGGCTCTCCATTTTTGTTTCCTGAATTACCAAAATGCTTGGTTTATCTTTCTTCACTCTTTCCTGCAAATATCTCTGTTTCCCTTTACTATTTAATCCCCTAATATTCCAACTTAACACAATCATTTATAACTTTTTAGATGTTTGTAAGAATACCTCAGACAGAGGTATTACCCTTCCTGAATTCACTAGAGTCTCGCCCACTGCTTGAATTGACTCATTTAATGTTCTTCTCCCTTTTTTCCTTCCACCCTTGCCATGTCCTTCCCCTTCCAGGTTTTGGGATTCCTGATTTCCTGTTTGATCTGACCTATTTTCTATTAATCCTACCTTCTTCTCCTTATATCGTTGAAAGGTTTCCTTATATAACTGTTTCTCTTTTTCTGGGATGAATCTCTCGTCCAATTTTTTCCACTCATTGAGTAATTTCTTCATTATTTTCTCTTCCTCCGAACCCGCTTCTTTTGTATTTTCCATACCTATCATTGATTGTTCTTCAATAGTACCTAATCTTACTTCCGCCTCCTCTTCAGGTTCTCTACTGGGACTCCTGCTCTTTCTTTTTCCATCCTTGATGATTTCCATTGGGGCTGTCCCAGTAATCTCCTGTTCCTTTTTACCTCCCTCAGATTCCTCTTCTTTCTCTTGAAGAATTTTAAACTTGTTTTGACTCTCAAGTGTGGAATTTGTTTCCTTAGATGGAGGTTTTGATGGTCCAGGATTCGACTTCCTTCTCCGCTGTACTTCCTGGAAATCATTTTCTTCCCTTCCCATACCTTTTTCTGCCCTTATTTCCCCCTTATTGTCCTTGTCTGCTTCCACTAGTCTAATTTGTGGGCAATCCTGTGCAAGATGTCCATATACATGACATCGTCTGCACCTGAACAGTATATGTTCGTAGTCTATAGGCTGCTGCCATACCTCATCCTGATATTCAAGCTCAATGGATTCCGGTAAAGGTTCTGATATATTCATGTATACACAGATCCTTGCATAAGAAGTATATTTCCCTCTTTTCGTTGATTCCGCCACCTTTACGAAAGTTCTAATCGAATTTCCAATGCCTTCCAATATCTCAGGATCCCAAAATTCATCCGGTAACCCAAATAATCTAACCCATATCAGAGCTGCCATTATTTTCTCCTCATCAGGGTTGTATCTATCTTCCCAGTATCTTGTGAACAAACCTGCATTATTCATAAAGTGTGGCCCCTCCTCAAAAACCCTTTCCTTATCCTCTAAATTTGCGAAGATAACTGTGAAGAATCCCTTCGCCCCCAACTTGAGATCTATATGCCCTCTTGGTCGCCATCGTTGTTGAATCCATCTCGTGAGGTCCCTTTCAGATGGCCAGTATCCTATAAACTTACAAATTAATGCATGATCTCGCATATAGCAACGATAATTTTCCAATTTGTTATTTGGAATCACATACCGTGGCTTTTTCTGTGCCCTAGGAAGGCATCTATTTACCATCCTTGCTTGCAATTTGTTCCCCAATACTGGTGTTTCCCTGCTAATTTGCCGCACTCCCCCTTGCCCTGCTTCATTCCCTGAACTTCCTGCCATGGCGTTCCTGTAGGAGGCGATCTCTCCCCTCCCCTGTCTTTCCCCCATTAATTCTTTCAGTCCTCCCAGACCCTTAATTCTGTTATAATCTTTCCCTAAAATCTTAGGCAGTACCTGGTCAGAATCTCCTGGGTCCCTTGCTTCCCCTATTCGTCGACAGTCCTCCCGTTCTCTGCAATTTTCCTGCGTTTACGAAACCCTACCATCGACCCACGTTCGAGTCCGAGTTAGCTCCCATTATTTTTAAAGCATTTTGATTGAATCTTATACACCATAAATTTAGCATTCAAATATTAATGACAAAGACAAACTTATAAGTTTGAAAAATTAATTTCTTGATTCCATGATTAAATTAATAATTATGAAAACAAATTTATAAGTTTGAAAAAATAATGTTTATGAAATTAATAATTTCGACAACAAAGTCATAAGTTTGAAAAGTAATATTTTCATTTCATAAATTTCCAATTAAATTAATGATTTAAATTTGTTATCAAATGTGTCTGCTTTACATCATAAAATTAAATGATCATAAAATTAAATGAGTGATGTAGACTTGTAAGTAAATATATATACTTGTTATCATTAATTTAACATTTAAATATTAATGATAAAAGAAATTAATAATTTAAAATAATAAGCAAATAAAAAAATCACACCATCAACCACTTCAATGTTTTTGAATGTATTACTCACAAATCAAAAAAGTGGCATATCATTAATAGATGATTATTGTGAATATAAATTAAAAAAATATTTATAAAATATATCTTAATTCATTTATTTTAGATTTAATTTTATCCGAGAAAAATAAATTATTTAAAAAAACAAATTCCATTTAGTCTTTGTATCTCACTAAGCTCTCCCAAATTAAATAGTTTAAAAAAATGATATGAAAAGTAATACTAGCAAATGAAAACATATGAAGTCCAGACTAATAGTCTGAGCCAAGTTTTAAATTCAAACTTTATGAGAAGGATTTGAAAATAAAATTATTTAAAAAAAATTAAAACTATTGCAAAAATATCCAAACTCAGTAAACCATTATAGATCGATCGATTTCTTTCATCCACTAAATAGACTGGCAACACCATAAGTTCCACCTACTTAAAAAAAAATCAAAACAATGACGAATGATAACTTGACATTCAACTGGTGTTACGATGTCTTTATCTACATAAGGAAAAATTGCATTGGTGCCAGGTGGTATAAAGAAGGTTCAGGATGGAGCTAGAATGGAACTTACAATTAGGGACCCACTGATCGATGTGACCGTGGCAGTGATATATATATATATATATATATTTGACATGTAAGATGGTAAAAAGTGGAAGTCTAGTATATTTTGTAAATGCGTTTTTTTCTTTTGCATATATGTATGATTTTAAAAAAGAATATTAAAACATTAATATTCATTAATTAAAAAATATATTAAAAATTGATTAACCTTTTAGAATTTTAATTAATAACTTATATCTCTTCATACCCTTCTCTTAACGAAAACTAATTCATATTTCAAAACTAACTTTTATCTACAGCACAAAAAATATATTTTAGCATCAGAAAAAATCCAGCCAGCAAGCCGGAAAAGACAGTTCTTTTGAAATATAGATAAAATAATGTATTTTGCAGCATTAATGGCCTATTCTGATTGGAGGCCCAAGTCTGTCATTATCTTAAATGTAGTTCTGTGGTTCCAACAAATAATGCTAATGGTCAATTAAATCGACTTTCTAATAGAAGCAACAAACTATATCATTAGTAGAGTTATGATAATTGATACGACTAAGTGAATGGTAAATTTATAGAAGTGCTATTATGAATACTATGTTATTAGCACACCAGAAACATTATTCTAAATAATATAAGTAGTAGGTATAACATATTTGAGCAGTTGATGTTGTAAGTAAATATGGCTTTTTATTTAGCTTTTTTTTTTTCTCCTCTCCAGGACAATCTAATAGCAAAACAGGAAGTAAAAATTGCATCAGATGCCCATTGCTATCCTATCACATCGAACTCAACCAATGAAAATCAAACAACCAACAAAGAAAGCCAACATATCAAAATTTCATACTTTCAACCAACAACAAAACCGGAAGTAAAAATTGCATCAGATGCCCATTTATGTCAATATCACATCCAACTCAATAAACCAAAATCAAACAATCAAGAAAGAAAATTAAAATTTCATACATTCAACACAGGAAAATGCCCAATTAATAAAACCAATTTCCCATGCATCACAACAACCAAGAGGCCCCCTAGCCATGGCTGCCACCACCAGTTCTATTTAGATCTACGATCTATCAGTTCTATATGTAGAATCGTAGATAGAAAGACTTATATAGATCGCTGTGAGTGCCCATGATGATGAGTTTTACACGGGAGTCTCAAACTAAAATAAAAGTAAAAGCATGTAAAACGACAAGTAATTGCAGCTTTGGACGGTAAGAAATATGGGCATAGTGCACTTATTCTTTCTGTAAAGGAAGAAACCGGGTTCTTATGTAGAAGACCTACCACTCAACATGTCAGTTCGAACCCTTCTCATCCACAAAAACCATCGAAACACAATCAGTAAATAGTATCGCAGACGCCTGTAACAAACAAATTGCACCACGCAACACAATGTTGAAATTCATTTCTAAGAGAAACTTTGTCCTCATATGACAATGCTATGATTTAAAAATACGACTGCCTAGAGAGAATCTTACTCACGCCACATTCCAGATATTTTTTCGGCTGAGTGGACTGGAAAATCGATCCAGAGGGTATACATTCGACGATACCCATCACTACCAGACACGTTCCCGAGGGTATACACGGCCAAATTCAAAATAGAGTGGGCGGGCAAATTTCAAAACTCGGTGGAAAATTCAAATATTGGTAAAGGTTTAAATTAATTCAGTTCAGATCCATCATGCGCATGGTGGATGATGCATCTTGCATTGGTATAAGTAAGGGATGGATGATGAATGTTGATACTTACAAAGACATCAACGTATTTCACGGAAAGTGTTTTCCACAGAAATTATTGACAGTCAAAACCAATGTCAGAGTCCCTCCCTAGAACTGTCCTTGAGGTGTATTAATGGATCCATAGGGTTGGAAATTTGCCTATATTTCAAAGACGCGTATAAATGTCAATGTGACTGGTTGAAATTTTTTATACCACTTAGTAGTACTACTGATTCTATAGGTTATAGGTACATACTATAGTTTATAATGGTACAAAGATGCGTTGACGGTGGACTAGTGGCACTAGGTAGCCTGTATAATCTATGACGGGTACAAAGACGCATTTAAATGTCTATGTGACGGGTTGAAATATTTTATAGGGAGTAGTTTAACAAGGCGGAAGAATTGCCTGGTTTCCGTCTCCCCGGAAAAACGTCCAGCTCCGGCCATCGGCAATTCCTCCACCCTCCACCACCCTTCGCCAACTCCACCACCGCTCCACATTAATTGCTTCTGGGACCACCGCTCCACATTAATTGCTTCTGGGATCTCATCTGACATATTCGGGATTTCGAGATTCTGGCAAATTCTCGCCACTCTGATTCAGTTGTCCGAGTTAATGCGCGTTCCTCATTTCCTTTCGAATTTGGTCCAAACCGTGCGCAGAAACTCCATCCCCGCGCTCTGCAGCTCGCCAAGTGACTCCTCACCTTGGTCCAAACCGCACGCAGAAACTCCATCCCTGCTCTCTGCAACTCACCAATTGACTCATCGCCCCCTGCAACAAACAAAGCTCTGCAGCTCACCAAGTGACTCATCACCTTGGTCCAAACCGTGCACAAAAACTCCATCCCCGCGCTCTACAGCGCACCAATTGACTCATGATCGCCTGCAGCGAACAAAGCTCCTCTTCAGGAGGCGACAGACAGGAGGCAGGTTCATTCATCTCACCAAGTGACTCATAACTGCCTGCAACAAACCAAGCTCCTCATCACCAGGCAACAAACAGGAGGCAGGTTCATTCATAACCTCAAATCCTGTGTTCCCAAAAAAACAGTAACATAACAAAAACAAAGAATTCTCATTGTTTGATTAGTAATTCATTATTTGAATTTTCTGAGCTATTGAACATAAAAAAGCACCCTACCTTTGATTTATCAGTGTTCGGAGCCTCGAGGCTCTAAAGGCCGGGAATGTGAGTTTGTCACGAAACAGAGGATTAGCTTCTAACAGTTTCTTTAGCTCTATAAGCATAATGGTCTTGGCCAACTTTGCATCCCCATACTTAGACAGCTACTCATTTTCCCTACAAAATACCAAATCCAACTCACTCCAACTATACAGGACTTCCGAAAGCTGATGCATGATTTCAAGGCTTCTTTCCGACTCATACAGCGAAAACCACCAAAAATATAAATAAGATAACGTACTTGAAGTTGTCCAGGGTAAGAAGATGCGTGATTTCTTTGAACAGCTCTTCATTGAATGAAGAAAATACTTTGAGATCCTTCACCAATATCTCTACAGCTCTAGCCCGATCTTGCCTGTGAATACCCAAATGATAATTTTTTATTTTCAACATATCAATACTGCAATCTCAATCATCTCTGCATTCTGGCAAGAAAGCACCTTAAGAAAGAAGGATATGCTTACTTATCTAAAGCTTCCAAATATTTTTGTTTTCTGATCTCGAATGAGGGTTTATGTGTTTAGTGGGTTGCTCCTTGAGGGTTCTGGGCAGTCAAGTTCACCTAAGCTTTCTTATGCTCTACACAACAACATATCTAATCTAATATCATTTATAACACCTGAGAGGTCATCCTACACGTATGTTATATTGTCGATGCCATACTCAAAGTCAAGGACAATTCAACTAAAAACAAGAATTCCTCTGGAAACAATTCAAAGTAAGCAGAGACTTCAAGGAGCATTTGAAACTTGGGGTCGATTCACACATCACCCCTATAATTAGGGGAGTGCTACAATAGGTGGACAATTCCAAGATGTAGCTGAATGCATAAAAGATCATAGGGAAAGTCATTGCTAGACTACTCCTTTTCAAGTTTCAACTACCATCATCATCACCTCGTTACCAGGCCGTCAAACCTATTGACTACAGCAAGAATTCAACTGCCTCCAGGAAAAAGTATTGAATGCCTTGACAGATGTAGATTTAGACTGCAAAAGCACATATTTGGCAGCTATTACTAGAGGGGGGAAGGGGAGCTCAGGGTACTATTCCTATGATTCCAAACCAAATCCAAATTGGCAACTAATCTTAGAGGGGGCAGTGGTACTATAATTTCCCATGATTCGAGAAAAAACCAAATCCAAATCAATCTACAGTACTCAGTATCAATCCAATTGTGCTTTTCATTAGCATCCCATTCAAAAAAGCCATAAAACCAAAAAGTATTCATAGTGGAAAGTTGTCAAATTCTTAATGTTCATACATTTATATCCCATATGATTAAATTGTTATTATCAAAACTAAACTCAAGCACAAATCAAACCAGTAGGAATTTCAAATATGAAATACTGGTTAAATTTGAAGGGTTTTGTAACAATATAGTGACCATTTTCATCATTTTAACAAAAATGTTGATGATTTTTTGCAATATTTAACTAGAAAATCATGCAGTAACAAACAATTTTTCCATCAAATTTGATATCTAGACAACATAACAAAACTACATCACATAATCCTACTGACATTGACTTTGATTGAGTACAACAAATATCTCATTTCTTGACCACACAAAATATACCAGAAGAAGCCAGAAAACTCGGCTAAAAACATACTTCAATTTGAATCCAAATTGAATCATAGAAACCATTAGAAAAGGCTCAACTGTACATATCCACCAATTCTGTAAAAGAGGGAATTTGTATGATTGGTCCTTCAGGATGTCAGTAGACAAATTAAGTGCCTCTCATCTCACAGTAGGAGAAAGAGGGTAAAGAAAAGTCACTGGAACAGTTTCATTATGGTCCTCATCATCATTTGCTTGAACACTGCACTTAGAGACATCATGAGACACATGCCATCCCTCTCTGGAAACAACTTCCACCATTGAATGTGGTCCTCAAACTCCTTAATTCCAAAAATTGAAGGGGTAAAGCAATGGTATCATTCATTCTCCTGATAAGATTAGCAGGTTCCCAGGGACTTTAGGCCTAAAACAGAGAAGCTCTCCAACTCTTTCATCAGATGCTACATTCTAGGGTAAAGCCTAATGATATCACATGCATTGGTGTTATTTCTACTTGCACTCATGCAAGTCTTGTGGAAGAAGGGCATCGATACTTTGAATCTATGACTCGAGATCATTGTATCATCCCCAAAACAGACCACTATGCCTGCATGATTGACCTTCTTGGCCGTTCTGGGTGCTTGGGTGAGGCTGAGGAAGGAGGCCATGAAGCTTTTGTATTGTGTGGACCTTCAGGTAGGGTATGTCACCTATGCCAGTCTCTTGCAGGGATGTGTTGACACAAAAGCCTTGGTAGAGGGTAAGTGGATCCATACCCATATGATAAAAAGTGTGTTAGAGCCAAATGTATTTGTAGAAAACAATCTCATCAACATGTATGCTAAATGTGGAAGTGTCAATGATGTGTGCCAAGTGTTTGACAAAATGTATGAGCAGAATGTTATTTCATGGAATACCATGATTACATGATATGTTAAACAGGGTGCAATTGAGTTTGCTTGCCAAATGTTTGATGAAATGCCTGAGCAGGACTTGGTTTCTTGGAATTCAATCATTGTAGGATATGCAAACATTGGGGATAGGGAGAAGGCACTTGGTTATTTTGTCCGAATGTTGAGGGCAGGGATGAGGCCGAACTAGATCAATTTCACTAGTTCTCTTGGTGTTTGTGTTGGTATTGAAGATAGAGGAGGTAAGTAGGTACATGCCCATATTGTTAGAACTGGATTTGAGTCTTGTATATTTGTGGGGAGTGCCCTTCTTGACATGTATGCCAAGTGTGGAAGTATGGAGGAAGCAAATAGAGTGTTTGACAATATGCCAGAAAGGAATGTGGTGTCATGGACTGCCATGATTTTGGGGTATGCCCAGAATGGTCATGGTGAGGAGTCCCTGAGGTACAAATCTTAATTAAATGGTGAGGTCATGTTTGTGGGAATAGGTTTCAAAACACATTGTAAACAAAATGGATTATCAAGTCTGAAATACCTATTGGAAATAAAAACATTAAAGAATATTGAACGTTAATATCAAAACCTAAACAATTCACTTGGCAGCCATCTACAAGAATATAACCAGTAAGGAATGTGCCATCATCTCTAACATTTTCAACCTTTTCTCGCCTCTAAAATAGAAGTCAAGGACACCACTGTTCAATATATTTTGAGATCTGTCTCGATTATATTTGAATGCAAAATGATATTGTTGTGGATCAACGAAAAAAAAAAACAAAAAAAAGGGGGCATTTTTTAAAAGATTTGCACATGTTTCATGTATATATGGCAGAACACTAGAGGAATGGATATGAATTTAATAAGAATGAAATTATGTTGTTCCTAAATGAAGACAGTGAAAGCTTGAGTTGATGATTTTGTACTTTATAGAAACAATAAGAAAAGGTAATGGAAAAGAATATGTATAGAGTTGGAAATAGCCTTCTATTGTCTTTAAAATCCGCCTATTTTATCCTTACTTTGGGGAGATTTTGTCATTAAAGAAAATTCTACACGGACTGTAACATAAGGGCAAGCAACCTACCCTTTTATTTGTTTACTTTCAACAACACCAATTGGAAACTATGATGAGAGATTGTGTCAACCCAGAAAAGCTCAAAGGCAACTAGAGGAGAGGGATAAACAGTAAAAAAGAACAGCTGTCTGCAAAGCATGCACAATTTTGGGCCTTTCCTCACTTGAACAAGCAAGGGGTTTCTTCTATATATGCTTATTTGGAGCAGCAGTAAAAAAGCTAGACAAATTCATTTTCTAGACTTTGGTAGGAGCAGACAGCTCCTCACTTTTCCATTCTCTAGTTCTCAAATCACTACCACCACGCAAGCAAAGGTACTCATGGTAACCTATTGCTAGGATACATTATGGTGCAACCAATTTATGTACTTTTTTAGGACTCTCCCATTTTTCTCGAACATTAATTTCAATTTTAGTTAGAATGTTGCAAAGAAAGAATTGTAAATCAAAGAAACTACTCAAATAATCAAAAGGTGTCGTGAGGCTATCTTAAATTGCACTATATACCCCATAACGTCATCAGACAACATATATCGCACTAATTTATCTTTTTGAGCACGCATGAACTTTTTAAGACCGGTGCACTGAAGAAATCTTACTGTTTTGAAAATTATTCTTGCAAGCGTTGAAACAAAAATTTCTTGCTCCACCTTATAACTACTAGTAGGAAATATGACATTGTAACAGTCATAAGGATACTTATATCTAACAATATCGAAAGCATTCAATTTGGTTCTGATACTCCAACAAAATTTGTCAATCAGTCTTACATTGAATTTGTGAAAAAATATTCTACTTTTTTGAATTATATATGATTGAAAAACATGTTAAGTATTAAGAAATAGATAATTATCTACTTGTTTAACATGAATTTATTATTATCTTATTTTCATGCTTTTGAAGTGTAAAAAATTGTGCAAAAGTGGCATTTATGCAGTGAAGTGTCTTGCTTTCCAAATCCAAGTCGAGCAGTTGTTAAATTCATCCTTTACAATATGGCAACAAATCATTTATTTCATGGAAAGAGAGAAGTGCCTAGAATGACGACAAACAATGAGGCATATTACATTGCCCTTGTTGAAGGGCTAAAAGAGGAAAAACAACATGATGTCAATGATATTGAAGCCTTCACGAACTCGGAGTTGATATGTAATCAGATGAAATGCATCTATCGGGTTCGAAAGGACAATTTAAAACCTCTTCATAAGGAAGAAATGAATTGGAGTTGTCGATTTCAACATTTTACCATCAATCGCTTTGTAGATAATGAAAATATGTCCATTGATATAATGTCCAGAGCATTTTTAAGCACATATGTAGATGTCAAATATGACATAGGATCACCATCCACTGCAACAGAAATCATTGATCACCATCAATATAGATCCCCATTGTGCGAATGGGTTGTTGTTATCATTTTTTTGTGTCTATCATAGCATGGTTCTTTCACTAAAGAAGAACCTGTTAATGTTTTATTTTTCCCCAACATGCAACGATTACAGTTTTTTGTATGGGAGACAAATTTATGGACAAATGTAATATATTCCATGTACATGGACAAATGTATTTTGAGAAAAGTAACTGGTTCATGGTTTTGTGATTATCATTAATACATTATGGTGTTGTCTGATCCTTCCAAACACCTTCTCAGATCTTTGTTTCTGGAGAGATATTGATATGCTATGTGATTTGTTCATTGGTTGTTGATCAGTGATGAAAGGTTTGTTTACTATGTTTATAAGGAATTTATTCTTAATAACACTATTATTTCTCAATCACCCAGTCACTCTTCCGATCTCCACCTTGGATTTCATCCCAATAGTTTTCCCAGATCACAACTCTATTTTGGCTTGACTTCTCTGTATTTCGGATCTTGTGCTTGTGGATTTATCATGACAGTAAGGACCTAGTCTTTTTAAATCAAAGCAAATCTTGCTCATGCTCAGTGTGTCATAAGTTAGGAAATGTCAATATTTCTCCAAGAAATCACATCCATCATGATGGTCTACTATGCTAAATCCCCCATGTGACCACTCCACTTCCTCCAAATCTTGCACTAGTTTTTCCTCTACAAAGGGATTCTTAGATAAAAACTAGAATATCTATGAAAGGGTGACCATAGTATCATGCCCTGCTTTAACAAAGTTTAGAATTGCATCTCACACTTTTTTTGTCTTTTTTTAATGTATACTTCTAGATTCTCCTCAGAAAAAGAATATTGACAACAGATCAAATTTTACCTTACCTTTATATGCATTCATGAGATTTATGGGGTTTTGTATGATGGAATAAGAAAAAATAGTCCAAAAATGATATCTGAATTAATATGGATAAACATAGCCAAATTTGAGACTAGACGAGGATTTGAGTTTTGCAAGAAATTTAATTGTATAGTGTGGGAAGGGCACTGATAAAAAATATCCTATCATTGTAGTCTCCTAGCATTGTGCACACCCTCTATATTCTATTTACAATCCCAATCAAATTCTACATATGATATTTTTAATTACAGTGGGAAGAGACAAAATTGTGAAGCTCTCCTCCTTACAAGAATGCATGTGATAATGATTTAATGATGGTAGCATCTAATAAGCATCCATGTGAATCCATGTGAATCCAAACCATTATATACAAATATGCAAAGTTTTTCAAGTATATAGCAAGGGTGCATATAACCAATATAACACTAAGTGCAATCCAATCTAAACCAAAATACAACAACAAAGAGGCTTTGAATGGCCTCTAGAGTCCAAAAATAAAAATAGTATTAATTAATAAATATTAAATATAGTATATACTATAGACTCTACAATCTAATCATAGGAGAGAATCATCTGAATTCTCATCATCTACATCTTCAACATGACTATATAGCAACTAACACCTCCTAACAACAGGAAAAACATCTTCATAACAGTCCAAGAAATTATGAAAATCAACCCTTGAATCAGCTCCAAACTAGCCCAGGAAATTCTAAAATAAACCCTACAATCAGGTCCAAATCAGCCCAAGAAACTCAGCTCAAAAACTCTCCAAATCAGCCCTTCAATCAACTCTCCAAATCAGCCCAACAAATTCTTCAAAAAAACCCTTCAAGAGTTCAAAAAACTCTCCAAATCAACCCAAGGCTCAACTCAAAAATTCCAAATTTCTCAATGAATTGTATGAGTGAAATGGAGGGTGGGGACCTATTTAAATAGCATTAGCAGGGACCTAGGGTTAGATTTAGTGTAGTCAATCACCACTTGGAATCAACCATTGGCTTCTCTACTAGTCTCAATACCATCTAACAGACATCATTCTTTAGGATGAATTTGTAGTCCTCTGCCATGGTATCCTACCATACTCTCTCACCTGCTACCGCCTCAAAACTAAAAGGCTCTACATTAATAATGGAAGATACCAAGCACCAGAATTAGGAAACTTCTTAGTAGGATGACTAATTTGAAAAGAAATCTTAGGCTCTCCTACTTATCCTCGTGCTTCCCATACTATCTAGGTAAACCATTTAGGCCTTCTTACTAAAGTGGAAGGAAAAATGGTCTTTATACATGCACCAAAATCTCATTGATCTTACTTCAATTTCTCATGAATCTGAGGATTAGAATTTGGGTCACAAGTTTTTCAACCTCCTCAATCTTTGTTGGAGGGTTTTGAGACTTACAGGACCCAACATCCTCATCAAACTTGACATCTGACTTACAACTATCTTTATCTAAAGACAAAATGTGAATTTTGTAAGCCTAAGAAGTCTTGTTGTACTCTTCAAATTGAAGGATTCCACCTTAGTTCTTTTCTCCTCATAAATACAAATATATATAGGACAACCAATGACACAGAAATGTGATATTTACAATCACATTTGTAAATGCTTCTTCTAGTGTGTTATCCTTCAATATTCCATGAGGAATCCTCAATAAATAAAACATAATAGGTGTTGCCTAATAATGAAGTCATAGGTCTATCTACATTTGAATGTATTAGGTCAAGAATCTCTCTTGACCTATCCTTACTAATTGGAAAAACAGTCTTGGTATGCTTGTTGAGTGCATGCAAACTAGTGTAGTTTTATATTCACTCACATGGGCCTTCAAGAACTCCACTTCATTGCTTAACTCAATATTCTTTTCGCCCATGGATCCCCTCTCACTAACCATCAACTCCAGGTGTGTTTGCAGCTCTGCAAGATTGCCTTCCAAAATATTATTTTCCTCATCCCACAACTATTGATTATCTTAAAGTTTCTTGAGTAATTCCTGAGTCTCTCTCTTGGATTCATTCAAGTTGGTTTCCAATTAATTCAATTGAGAATTCAATGATCCTACATCATTGCTAAGCTTTGTATTTTTTTGGGCTATTAATCCACTTTCAGTAGCCATCAAATCGAGTTTTTTCTGCAGCTTTGCAACAATTCCTTCCAAATTACTCTTTTCAGAAACCCTTAAACAACGATCTTCTTCAAATTTTCTGACCAAATCCTGAATCCTTCCCTTGGATTCGTTTAAATCGGATTCCATATCAGTCTTTTATATTCTAAGTCACTTGGGCCAAAAGTGGTCATTTATGAATGCTTTGGTAACATTTCCCTTGCAACCAGGGCTTGTGTGCTTGGACTTGGTATCTTTGTTGTTGTGTAAAGGTCTAAGTCATGGTTTCAATGACTTGATCTATTGCATCTTAGCTTTGTTCATATATCAATTAGTTAATTCTTGCCTATATTCATGATCATTATGATGGTAGGTAGTTGACAACTATGTGACTTTTTGCAGTGATTTTCAATGAGGAAAATGTAAGCGTGAACCATGCCATTATTAACATTCATGAAAAAAATATGGCAATGAATATTCCATTCTCTTTTTGATGTTATAAAATACTTTAGCATTTGTTAAACAAGGTGAGATTTGTAATTTGTTGGTTTCTTTGCTTCTTTGCTTTAGTAGGATGTTGCTGCCTCATGCTGCTTAATTCCTGTGAAACTTATGTCAAGGTTGATGAATAAGTCATTTATGAATGCTTTGGTAACATTTCCCTTGCAACCAGGGCTTGTGTGATTGGACTTGGTATCTTTGTTGCTATGTGAAGGTCTGAGTCATGGTTTCAATGACTTGATCTATTGCATCTTAACTTTTTTCATATATCAATTAGTTAATCCTTGCCTATATTCATGATCATTATGATGGTAGGTAGTTGACAACTCTGCGACTTTTTGCAGTGATTTTCAACGAGGAAAATGTAAGCATGAACCATGCCATTATTAACATTCATGAAAAAATATGGCAACGAATATTCCATTCTCTTTTTGATGTTATAAAAGACCTTAGCATTTGTTAAACAAGGTGAGATTTGTCATTTGTTGGTTTCTTTGCTTCTTTGCTTTAGTAGGATGTTGCTGCCTCATGTTGCTTAATTCCTGTGAAACTTATGTCAAGGTTGATGAATAAATCATTTATGAATTCTTTGGTAACATTTCCCTTGCAACCAAGGCTTGTGTGCTTGGACTTGGTATCTTTGTTGTTGTGTAAAAGTCTAAGTCATGGTTTCAATGACTTGATCTATTTCATCTTAGCTTTGTTCATATATCAATTAGTTAATCCCGACCTATATTCATGATCATTATGACGGTAGGTAGTTGACAACTATGTGACTTTTTGCTGTGATTTTCAACGAGGAAAATGTAAGCGTGAACCATGCCATTATTAACATTCATGAAAAAATATGGCAACGAATATTCCATTCTCTTTTTGATGTTATAAAAGACCTTAGAAATTGTTAAACAAGGTGATATTTGTCATTTATTGGTTTCTTTGCTTCTTTGCTTTAGTAGGATGTTGGTGCCTCATGTTGCTTAATTCCTGTGAAACTTATGTCAAGGTTGATGAATAAATCATTTAAATATTTCGTATCTATTTTCCAAATACATAAATTTGGGCATCGTAATGACAACTCAATGGCACCATGTCCTTTGGATCAAGGGGTTCTATAGGAAGAGACTCTAACGAATCGAAATAGAAGAACCGCACAACAAAATAAGAATTGTTATTCTGTAGAGAGACCAATCAAATCTAAATGATGATTGTAGAATTTCATTACTGTAAAAGGGCATCAGTGCACACACTAACTGGTAAAATCTGAATAACAAATAAAAAGGGACCCTGCCTTCCTGGATACAGGAGAAGGTCCAGGGTGTACAGACCTATCTTAGGCACCTTGGTAGGTGCAGCCATCCTACATGTGATGCATGTGCTGGAGCTGCTACAGTTCACCCTCGCCCTGTTCTTCCTCTATTTAATTCTAAATATTACCAATTCTGACAAAGTTAAACTGAATCTACAAATGAAAACTCCTAATCTCAAATTACTAATTCTGGACTGCAGTTAACCTTGGAGATAACTAAAGGTCATCATGTGCATGCTTGAGACATGCATGCGGCCTCACTGGATGCTAGAAAAGTGTTGTGCACCTTCACTTTTCCTCTATTGCTAATTTTCTATGCATCTCTCTGACCTATTGCACCCTCTGCTGGAATGCACCATCATAGTGGAGAACAAGCGTCAGGAGCAACCAAGTTAAAATCTAACATGGTCACTACTTCGTTTGATGTTTTCTAGCAATCTTGTGATCTCTTGCTGGAGAGATTATACTCAAAAGAAATTCTATAAATGAATTTAAATTCATACACTAGGGAAACCATGCATTACTGAGGGCATTCATATTGCCAGGGAAAATTTTAAGAATCCCCCCTAAATTTACATGTATAATAAATGGGCGAATCTCCATGGTATATAGGAAAAATGGAAGGCGATTTTATCAATAATATGATATGTATATATAATATTTTTGCGAATCTTTCACCAGGCATGGTGAATATTTTACTCAATTATAAAATCTTGTGTTTATTGAATACACAAATGAAATCATTGCATTTCTTTAAAATACCTTTTGAATTCAAAATTACCGAAATTACATATCGATAACCTAGTGGGTGTAGGATAAAATTCACCCATGCCATTCACAGAAAGCATGAGAAAAAAACCTAATACTATATATAAAACCAAGAAAAATTCAAATTCATCACTTCTAGGGACCTCGTAACCACCCTGCCAATACACAAGTATGTTCCTGTTTGCAATTAGAAAAATTACCCAAATTACAATCTGTTTACTCCAGCATATGTTGGAAAGTTATATAAGGATGACTAGTGCAATCAATCCATTCCTTTTAGCCCTGGATTTGTTTCAGAAGTATACAAATATACTTGTCCAATGTCTATGCTTTAAGTTATAGAAGGATGACTAGTGCAATCAATCCATTCCTTTTACCCCTGGATTTGTTTCAGAAGTATATAAATATACTTGTCCAATGTCTATGCTTTAACCATTCACCTTAAGATGTTTTTACAATATAATTTCGTAAGTCTATTTAATATCTTCATTATCATAAAAACCAACCTATATCCATCTTAACTCCACATCTACCACTCTTAGGGGGATGAAATATATTTATCCCTCTGATCACTTGGTAGACCCAGAATTAAGATGGATCTAAGATGATAGAATTTCCCCTTTAAATAGTCTATGCTCACATGAATACCATGGTATTACCGTGGGTCAATACCATGGGTTATCATAAACCTGGAGCTTAAAAATTACTATTAGTAATTTATAAAAATTAATAAAATTAATAGTTGATTTTTATTTTATTTTTTATTTTAACCAAGCTAAAATGTTTAACATACATTAAATTACAACATCCATTTTTACTCTTGATCGGATCAAATATTTTTTCACTCTATGCTAGTTTTCATATCACGATATTTGATACCTCTCGAGGGTTAGTAGATCTAGAGTAAAGATGGATCTATGCTGGTTTAATTCCCCCATTTAAATAGGCTACATTCAGGTGAATACCATGGGTCAATACCATGTGCCATTTTGGTGAATACCATGGGTCAATACCATGTGCCATTTTTATTTTTATTAATACTAATATTAGGGTTAATAATGTTTTTTTGCATGGTATTAATAACAATCTAGTCCATGCTATTTGTCCCATAGTATTTTGCCCATAGGTTTCACCTAAATATAACACATTTTTTGAGTGTTCATAAATATAAGGTGACTTGTGGAGTAAATATGAAAAAATGTTTTATTTGTTGACCATACCTCTCGTTTATTTATATTTTTATTAATTTACCATACCTCTTTTACAAATATGGTATTTGGCCCATAGGATTCACTTAAATAAAACCTCTTTCTTGAGCCTTCATAAATAGAACGAGGGTTATGGACTAAATATAAAAAAGAGGTTTTATTTATTTACCATGCATCTAGTTTATTTATATTTTATTTATTTACCATACCTTTTGAGTAACTATAAAAAGACGTTTTATTTATTTACCATACCTCCACTTTACTTATATTTTTATTTGTTTACACCCTTGCTTGTATATAAGGTGACTTATGGAGTAAATATAAAAAATGTTTTATTTATTTACCTCTCATTAATTTATATTTTTATTAATTTACCATACCTCTTTTATAAATATGGTATTTGGGCCTTTGGCCCATAGGATTCACTTAAATAAAACCTATTCTTGAAAATGGGTGAATGGAAGGTTGTAACTCATAATTTCAAGGGCTAAATTTACCTTTTTTACCCTCTCCCTTAAAATAAGGTCGGCTATTTGAGGTGATTTGTAAAAATGTACTATGATACAAAATATTCGCCCACTAAAAATTTAAAACCCCTTAATTTCGCCAAAGGGCGAACATTCGCCCTTAAAATTTTCTATGCATATTACATGTGCTCATGTATGTGTCAAATGCAGGAAAAGAAAAAGTTAATTGTTTCCAGGGTAACCAAATATATGTAGCTAAATCTGAAATTTGATAAGAGGAACTCATTAATGTAAGCTTCTATGGAAAGTGAATCATGCAGAATGATCATTTTCTAATGCACCCAAAACTATACCTGGATAGCCTGCTGCACGAACAACATGGCAATGAGCATCCCAAAAAGTTCTCCAGCTACCTTGGTAAACCTGTTGATAATTGAGCATGCACCCAGAATGGCCAGCAAAACCAACAAGAATGCAGTCCAAACATAATGAGCATCCCAAAAAGTTCTCCAGCTATCTTGGTAAACCTATTGATAATTGAGCATGTACCCAGAATGGCCAGCAAAACCAACAAGAATGCAGTCCAAACACATACCCTGTGTATAATGAGCAGAGTACTTGTAGTTATTTAATGTGAAAGCACACCTACTTGCATAAATCTCTATTGTTGTTGATAAAAAAAACTATAGAAATACAACGTACTGCAGGTATCAAACATTCTACAATTGAAATTTCGAATAAATTTGAAACTTGATACAAGGTGATCAAATTTGAAGTGCATACCACCCTGTCCAAGCCAGAAACAACTTTGGGCCTAAATCTTCTCTGTCTTTGGAAAAGTTGTAGATGAATGTCAAATTCATGAAGATGCAGAGATGTCTAATGATCCCTGGGACTCATTCTTCTTGGGGAGATGGATTCAGATTGAATCCAATATAAATCTCACATTTTTGGACACTCCAGAATATAAAGAAAAAATAATGAAAAAAGTTCA
This sequence comes from Pinus tabuliformis, assembly GCA_031772625.1. NCBI lineage: Eukaryota > Viridiplantae > Streptophyta > Pinopsida > Pinales > Pinaceae > Pinus > Pinus tabuliformis. Next base: position 658,029,511 of record CM062810.1, on the reverse strand, counting down.
TTAAATCTACCTTCTGTGGAATTCTATAACTTGAAACTTTGTTTCAAACAGTTAAGCCTCGTTGATATTATTAAATGTTGTCTAATTTTTGGATTTTGTAATCATATCTTGTTTCAGTATGATTGCATCATCCATGTTTTTCAACATATACATTGTGAAAAAACGTAATTTTAATGTTGCTTGACTCCTTAAATATAAAGTGTTGGGTTGTGTTATATTCTTTCCACTACTAGCCCACGTAGTTAACTAGGGGGTTAGAAGGGGGGCGGAGCCCCCCCTTTGTTGCACCAATTGCGTAGCAGGGGGGGTCACACGGGGTTTGAGTGGTGCAGGTAACCCCACTCTATGGGGTCTGGGGCAGTGCCCCATAAAATTTTGTTTTTGGACCCTATATTAGGGTGGGCGGACCTACCTATGGTTTTGTGCATGATTTTTCACACATGGTTTTGGACGCAATGGTTTTCAGTCCATGGTTTTGGACACGATGGTTTTCGGTCCATGGTATTGGATGCTTCGGCATGTATAAATATGTGTTGTAACATTGAAAGGAATATAATGAAAAATCAAGCTGGTAGTCCTGGTTTTGGGATGCAGGGGAAAATCTTTGTGCATATGTGTTTTATGTGTTATGCTCTCACATTGTTTATTTTCTGTGTTTAAGAATTTGTATGCAGGTAATTTTTGTACGGGGTTAAAACCTACATTTGGTATCAAAGTTGTTTTAGCTTCAAGGGGATGCCTTTGTTGTTGAGGGGTTTCGCTTGGGCCTGTGGTAGACCCTGTCAGTGGGAGATTTGCGAGATTGATTCTGGTGGTGAAAGAAGATGGCGAGTAGTGGAAAGACAGATATCGAGAAGTTTAATGGTTAGAGTTTTGAGTTGTGGAAACTCAAGATGGAGGATCTGTTAGTGGATAAAGATTAGTAGATCGCGGTAGATCCAGGTGCTAAACCAACAGGAGTGTTTGATGAAGAATGGAAGAAGTTGGATCGGAAGGCAAAGAGCACAATACAATTGTGTGTCTCAGATTCAGTATTGCTGAATATATCAGGGGAAGCTACAGCGAAGGCTTTGTGGGACAAGTTGGGACTTTGTACCAATCTAAGTCTCTGGTGAATAAACTGTTCCTACGGAAAAATCTGTATAACCTGAGTAAGAAATATGTAGACTTAGCGACAGATTATCTGAACGCATTTAATACTGTGGTAAGTCAGTTATTATCTGTTGATATTAAAATTTCAGATGAAGATAAGTGCATCAATTTGTTGTGTTCTCTACCAGATTCGTGGGATAGTTTGGTTATTACAATAGGTAGCAATGCAACTACCTTACAATTTGATGAAATAGCCGCATCCTTGCTAATGGAGAGATGAGATGGAAAAATATGGAGAGCCAGAATGGTGATGCCTTGTTTGTACGATGACGGTCCCAGAACAGAAACAAAAATAAGTAATCGAGTGGGATATCTAAATCTCCAGGAAAACCTTTAAAGGTGGTTTGCTGGAAATGTGGAAAGGAAGGGCACTACAAAAGGGACTGTAAATCTAAAGCTCCTGACAAAGGAAAGGGATCTGATGATGCTCCTTCTGCAGATGCAAAAAACACCTCCAATGAAGGTGGGGATGTGTACTTGGCTTCTTCAAGTACACATGTAGATCATGAGGCATGGTTGATTGACTCATGTGCATCCTTTCACTTCACTCCCCATAGAGAGTGGTTCTGTGAGTATGAGAAATACGATGGTGGTAATGTCTTATTAGGGGATGATAGGAAGGCCAGAATCATTTGTTGCGGAAAAGTAAAGTTGAAGTTGCAAGGTGGAAGGGTTAGAACACTTCCGGGTGTTCTACATATTCTTGCATTGGCCAGAAATCTGATTTCTGTAAGCAAGTTATATGATGCAGGTGTAAAAACAGTGTTCGAGAAGGAAACCTGCAAGATGGTTCGGGGAGAACTCGTATTGATGCGGGGAGTTTAGATTGGAACTTTGTACAAGATGCAAGGTAGCACTGTCATTGATGGGTGCAATAGTTCCTTGGTTCCTGAAAGTGGAGTAGAAAATCTAGTGGTCTCTGGAGAGAAGACCATGTTGTGGCATCAAAGGCTTGGACATATTGGAGAGAAGGGCCTTTGAATACTTCATGGTAAATGTATGGTAGAAGATATGAGTAATAGCTCTTTGGATTTTGATTTCTGTGAAAATTGTGTATATGGGAAGCAGAATTGGGGGAGTTTCCCCTCTAGTGTTAAGAGGGTGAAACCGATATTAGAGCTTGTACATAGTGATGTGTTTGGACCTGTGAAGGTTCCATCACTGGATAAGTATGTGTACTATGTATCATTTATAGATGACTTCTCAAGGAATACATGGATATATTTCGTTAAGAAGAAATATTAAGTCTTTGATAGTTTTAAAGAATTGAAGGCTCTGGTGGAAAACCAGACGGAGAAGAAGATAAAGGTCTTGAGGACAGATAATGGTGGAGAGTTTTGTAGTAAGGAATTTGAAGAATTCTATAAGAAGTGTGGTATAGCACGGCATAAGACTACTCCATATACACCTCAGCAAAATGGAGTTGCAGAAAGAATGAACAAGACATTGATGGAAAGGGCAAGAAGCATGCTCAGTGGTGCCGAGTTAGGACAGGAATTTTGGGCAGAGGCGGTGGAGACAGCATGTTACTTGGTCAACAGATCACCTTCATCAGCGTTAGAGGATAAGACTCCACAAGAGGTATGGACTGGTAAGAAACCCTCTCTTTCACATCTGAGGGTATTTGGATGTGATGCATATGTACATGTTCCAAAGGAGAAACGAACCAAGTTGGATAGTAAATCTGAAAAGTGCATCATTATTGGGTATAAGGATGGTTTAAAGGGTTATAAGCTTTGAAACCTAGTAACAAGGAAGGTTGTGTACAACCGAGATGTGGTGTTCAGAGAGGTAAAAGATGTTATCAAACTTGAAGTCCAACCAAAGGAACATGAGAAGATAGAGTTTGAACTTAAGGAGGAAGAATTAGAGTCTACAACAGAGGAGGAATCAGAAAATGAAGAGCCACAAACTCTGGGTGTGAGAAGATCAGTTCGAGAAAGAAGGCAGCCAGAAAGGTACAGTCCATCGGCTTTCTGTTCAAATTTTACTTTCTCTATTACTAACGATGATCCCAAAACTGTGAAGGAAGTAGTAGATTCAGGGGATGGAAAACTATAGAAAGAGGTCATGGTTGATGAAATGGCATCTTTGCACAAAAATGAGACTTGGGATCTAGTGGCGTTTCCGGCCGGAAGGAAACCCATTGGCAGCAAATGGGTGTTCAAGAAGAAGATAAATGCAGAAGGAAAGGTGGAGAAATACAAAGCTCGGTTGGTAGAAAAAGGTTATTCCCAAGTGCCGAGAATTGATTTTGGTGATATTTTTTCTCCTGTTGCCAAAGAAACTTCTACTAGATTACTTTTATCTGTTGCTACTTCTTTGAATTCAAGGTAGAACAGATGGATGTGAAGACAACATTTCTTCACGGAGATCTGGAAGAGGAGATCTACATGAAGCAACCTGAAGGTTTTGCGGTGAAGGGTAAGAAAGAACTAGTATGCAAGTTAAAGAAGTCTCTGTATGGGTTAAAACAGTCACCAAGGATGTGGTATCAGAAATTTAATACATTTATACGGGGACTTGGCTTCACCAGAAGCAAATCAAATCACTACATGTATTTTAAATTAATTGGTGACCGTGTTATTTATCTGGTATTGTATGTGGATGATATGTTGCTAGTTGGAAATGACAAAGAAATTATCTAGGATTTGAAGACCCATTTTTCCTCCAAATTTGACATGAAAGATCTTGGTGCTGCAAACTATATTTTGGGCATGGAAATTAAAAGAGATCGAGCAAAGGGGAAGCTCTGGTTAAACTAGAGGAAGTATGTTGAGACAATACTACAAAGGTTTAATATGCAGGATAGTAAACCGGTGAAGGTTCCTATTCCTATAGGTGTGAAGTTCACTGCTGAACAGTGTCCCAAGACACAAGAAGAGGAAGAGGACATGTCCCGTGTTCCATATGTAAGTGCAGTCGGTAGCCTGATGTATGCAATGTTTTGTACTAGACCAGACATTACACATGCAGTGGGAGTATTGAGCAGGTTTATGTCAAAACCAGGGAATGAGCACTAGACAACAGTGAAGTGAGTTTTCAGGTATTTGCGTGGCACTAGTGATTATGGTTTGTGCTACCAAGGAAGACTAGGATTGGACAAAGTGTTGGATATTCATGGCTTTGTTGATGCAGGCTAGGCTAGAGATCTGGATCAGAGAAGATCTACAAGTGGGTATATGTTTAACCTATTTGGAGGTGTAGTCAGTTGGATGAGTAAGAAACAATCTGTAGTGGCACTATCAACTACAGAGGCAGAATACATGGCAGTCACTCATGCAAGCAAGGAAGCAGTTTGGTTGCATAGATTGTGTTCAAGTATGGGGTTAGTACAAGGAGCTATAAGGATATACTGTGATAGCCAAAGTGAAATTTTCTTGGCAAAGAACCCTGCATATCATTCAAAAACAAAGCACATTGATGTTCAATATCACTTTGTGAGGGATATGATAGAAGACAAAAAGGTGTTGCTGGTAAAGGTGGACACTTTGAAGAATACTGCAGATGCATTGACAAAATTTGTGAGCTCTGAGAAGTTCTCTTGGTGTAGAGAAACAATGGGCATTGTAGGGTTGGTTAAATGACTAAGCTCTTTTTTGGCCCCCTGTGGAAAGAAAACAACAAGTGGGAGAATGTTGGGTTGTGTTATATTCTTTCCACTACTAGCCCACGAAGTTAACTTTGTTATAACTTGAAACTTTGTTTCAAAAAGTTAAGCCCTGTTGATATTATTAAATGCTAACTATTTTTTGGATTTTGTAATCATATCTTGTTTCAGTATGATTGCATCATCCATGTTTTTCAGCATATAAATTGTGAAAAACCATAATTTTAATGTTGCTTGACTCCTTAAATATAAAGATTGTTGCTTCTACATCCTATTTGTCTCCACATCTGCTCCCACAGCCATACGTCTGATCTATTTGGATTATAATAAAAAAGGGAACGATTTGGAGTGTTATGAACTTTATATCCTTATTATCCTTATTGGTTGACATGACATCTAACTTTTAGTTCTATCCTACAACTAGCATATTGTAAATGACCAGAAAATATGCCTATAAAAGGGTAAAAACATAGAACAGTTAGACTCTGCTTTTATGAAGTGGCTAAGAGTTTTAAAAGTCTGGAAGTGATTAGATCATAGGATCCATATATTTGGGGATTCTACTTGTCTTTTGTGCACTGTGGGCATGGCAAAGTTTATAAATTATGTTAGAACCAATGCCATTTCTGGGCCTAAGCCATGTCAAATTCATGACAATGCAGAGATGTCTATGATTTCCCCAAGACTCATTATTATGGGGAAGATGGATTCATTTGGATTTAGAATGAATCCAACATAAATGTCACATTTTTGGGTACTCCAGAATATAAAAAAATGATGAAAAAAGCTCATTAAATATACCTTCTGTGGAATTCTAGAACTTGAAACTCTGTTTCAAATAATTGAACCCCATTGATATTTTTAAATGCTGTCAAATTTTATAAATTATGTTAAGGGAAATGAGCAAGGACGAAAATTATTGGAACATTTATAAAGTGTAATGTAACATGTGATTTTGTAGTTCCTAGAAAATGCCTAAGCCATTTCAACTATCAGGGGCAAGTGGGTATAGGAATACTGTCATTACTATATGCATCACAGAGCCATTTGATCAAAAGCGGAAATATGGTGAAGGGAGCAGATTTCAAAGAAAGAATCAGTGTTTTCATTGGCATGTTCAAGGAACATAGATGGAATAGAGTGGACACTTGCAAGGATCTTCCTTATTAGCTTAAATTGGTTAATTAATAATTTAAAGGGGCTACCACTAGAATGATGAGTACAATGATTGCAACGGATCTGATTTACTGACATAAAAAGGAAGATACCAAAATGGAGTGGAGCTAAACATCAAAAGTTTGTAAATATAACATATTTCTAGCAAGAAATTCATTGCAATGGATTTCATTATATCCAATTTATTACAAAATTCTAGAACTGTTTCCTCAAGACCATGCAAACTGCCATAGTAGTGAATAATACTTCCCTGGTGCTTCCAGAGCATCATTTCATGTAATGATGCTTATAAAAAAGGTAAATTAATCTATCACAACTTTATCACTCGCTATACAACTGGAAGTTGGAAAACCATGGACTAGATAAAATACAAGCCTTCAACCATGACCATCACTTCCATGATGCGTTTTACAACAAAAAATATTTGTATAGATAAACATTGTGTGCTTGGAAAAAGACCACATTGTGTGCTTGGCTAAGAATTTATGTCTTCCACATTGAGGTTCAATGCATGGAAAATCCTGGTTGGAAGCAGAACTATAGAACAACCTAAAAAAAAGAGCATCCACGTTAAAATTTTGAAAATTAATCAACACCATCATTATCCTAGTAGACCATAAACTATATGTGACCAGGAACTTCAACACGCATATATACACGAGCACACAAGATCAAAATAAACACTTTCACTGAACACACAACTTAAAGATAACAACCGACGTTGATTTGGGCAATAGGATAGTTAACACTTTATCACAAGCATAAAAGGACAAAACATCGTTCAGTGAACATCAACAAATCATGAAGAGGGCATGTTCAAAATAACATAACAATCTACTACGCTATCATATACTATTCCATGAAGGAAAAATCTGCTTGATGAAGTCATGAAAATCCAATGAGATCTCTGACTAGAGGCAGGGAGTCAAAATCCAACAACAAAAAACGCAATGATAAGGTTCAAACCTCACTGGCCTTTGACCATCTAACCATAACTTTATAAAGATGTAAAATATAAAGATCTATAAATCTAATAAACACCGAACCATGAACAAAGGTATGAGAACATAGTAACTACATGTTTAAGTATAAAAATCAAACATGTTGCATGAACATAAATAAGTAAAGAGATTCTATTTGATAGCCATCATGATGGATAGGGAAAAAATACAAGCATGGGCAATGAACCCATATGACGATCCTTCTCCTCAACCATGAACAAGAATAAAAAGGCATGTAAAGCCCATGACTTTAGCATAGGAAATACAGTTAACACCTTAGTGGGGGAAAGGCATTGAGGAATGAAATTTGTTTCAGTGAGAAATGCATGGGAAGAAACATAAGCACTGACAATGATCACACTTGGCAATCCTAATTTTTCAGTGACCATGAACAGATTATGAAAAGGGTATTTAACAACATAACAATAGGAAAACATAAATAGACTTATCATATGAAAAAGGGCAACCCACCTGATGAGGCCATGAAAACCTAGCTTATCTATTCTTTGTGCATACCTCATTGATTCCCACTAGAGTTGAAGTCCTTCCATAGATGATCAGTCATGGTAGAAGATGATGCTTCTCCACTTATTCTATAGTTACCTAGAAAAGTGTCAAACGTTATCGCAAAAAAATTTGCTAGAGCATCAAGGTATATGTGCACACACAATGAAAGAGTGTCAAATGTACCTGGCATGGCAGGTAAGGTTGGATGGTCTTGCATCTCCCTTTGGTCTTGGGTTATCGCCATGGTTGGGGATTGTTGCATTGCTATAAAAATAAACATACCACATGTTAAAGAATGGTGATGATTAAATACTTAAATCTAAAACCATGACTCTATTCAACACATGAAACTAACCTGGAACCATAGATAGGGCATTATTTGATCGATGACGTCCTCGCTTATTGAGGTATCAAAACTCAAATGGTTCATATTCTGATGGATCAACATTTAAATCAATTTCCAAACCATTGTTTTTTCTATTGCTTCTTCTTTTCTTTGTGGGGCTAAGGAAACTCTTCTTCCTCTTCAAAGATGGATCAAGAGAACCCAATCCAGGTGTGTCGTGGCGGAAAAAGTCGTTTGTGCAGACACAACTGACCTCCCTAGGAGTCTAAACTCTCTAGCGACAAACAAGACAAAATGGAGCGATCTTTCTCTAAATACACCTTTTAAAACATGAAAACTACAAGTGTTTAGGCTTACCTTATTCCAAAACGCTGTTGTTGTTAGTCCGTCCTTGCCGATCCGGATGAGCTCCTCCTTCACATCAATTCCTGCAACCACAAACAATCAAACAATTACCAAGCACTTGCATCTCATATAATAAGACATATATTTAACATGCAGACCAAGGAACACATGAAATAACTCATTAACACAAGCTATTGAGAAAAATGAACCAGTTTGTATTAATAATGAAACAAAGAAATTCTTACAACCTGGCCTTGGTGTTGTGCAAGTTCCTCCCAGGGTCCATCAAGGGTTTTCCTCTACTTTGACAAAGCTCACCCACTTCCAAGTAGAATCAAGCAAAGACAATCTCTCCTCACAAGGTTCTAAATGGGAGTCCTAATTCCTGCAGCATTTACCCAAAGAAAATGTATAGCTTCAACCTCTCCTCCCTCTGGCTCAATGCCTTTATTTATAGTGCTGTAAAGAGGTTATTCAGGTCCACCATCAATGGGATAATCACCCTCTTTGGGTGGGATAGCTCCCTTATTGATGGGATAAGTTCCTCCTTAATAGGGATACATGAACCAACTGGAGGCGCATCCATTTCATCAAACCGACCTCTAGAAAGTTCTAGAAGTAACCACAAGTAACTTTTTTAAGATGAAACTTGCGCATTTTGCCTTTTACAGAAGGACGCACCTGTCGCTTAACATACAGAGCGTCCAAGGACGCAGCCTTTGTGAACATTGTGAGCGTCCCCGCAGGTAAGGCTTGAGAGAACCTGCGTCCCCAGAGATAAACACATTTTTTACAAGACTTTCTCTCTTCTTTGAGTTTGAGATGGATAGCAGAGGCATAAGACTTGCCTAAGAGGGTAGCATGACTGTTGATTGAGCCATACTAACTGTAAATAGTCATGGTGACATTTTTTAGTGTAACAGATTGCCCCCTAAAGTGCGAAGCCTGGAATAGATTAGGGTTTTGTAATTCTAGGAAGGGTGAAGCGCTTTATCATTTCAAGGATTGTCTTGTGGATGACCTGGTTGGAACCTGCAATTTTCAACACAAAATACATGTATAAGATTATATCATCACTGAGGTAGGCATTCCCATACTCAGATTCAAAACTTTAACTAATGGACTAACTACTCTGATACAGGAATGATCTTGCAGTACATCATTTTTATAGACTTTTGTAGACACAGTATGGACGCAGCCATCTGTTTATGATTAGTCTACATAGATAATGAATACAAAACTCCTTGCAACCTAGATGGTAGAAACTAGATCCAGGGTCTTCACTTCTACTTCCCGAATTGGTACGATTCTAGCCATGTGATTAAATGATTTGATGTCGAACATGTTAGAAACCACTTGATTACCAGTCGATGATGTAAACTGTTAACAAGCGTGAGAGAGACCACCAGTAATGTCAATGGTTCTCAAAGTACCAAGCACAACCCGTGAAATGTGAATAGATGTTTTGATGTCGAACACTTCACGGAATCCTTTAATCGAAAGTCAATGATGTAAACTGACGTCAAAGGCGAGAAACCTGCCATTGATGCATGCAGACTTCAAGGTACTGTCGATTCCTAAGTCATCTTTCTAGATAATGTGTCGATGTCGATAGAAAGCGACCCGTTGCAGGCAAGCCCGCAACACGAAATCATTGTTCAAGTTGAAGAAATGTTGCTGTAAGGACTGACTCAGGGATGGTCAAATGGATGACAAGTATTTTGCAGATGAAAGTTTTGCTTGCAGACCTCTTGAACACATAACGACACGACAGATGGCTTGGTGACGAATAACTCAAAGTTAATCCCCGGAACCCGGTTTAAAGACTTTCAAAGTGGTTTGATCAACTGTGAGGTAAAAGATTTCCCAACCCAGGTGAATGAAACAGTGTCGTGTTCAAGAGTGGTAATAAAGTTTCTTCTGAGACAAAAAGTGACAAATAGGTTCATTCTTCTCTCTTTTCCCCCACCATTTCTGGCAAGTACCTCTTTATTTTTAACAAGCTTTGAGGAGGATAACATATGCTTGATTATAAGCTCATCCTTCGGACGACTCCAACCTAGTTTAAATTCGAACCCTAGGAAGAAGTGGTTCGTTCCTGTTTGTAATTGAATAGGTCCTCTACTGTAAAAGTTTAACGAGCCCAGTATAGGAGAAACTCGGCGTTTTTCAATTTTAGAGAGTCTGAAAAAACTAAAGGAGACTCCACGTTGAACTTTTTCGTACATTTGTGTCCCTCAAGCCCGAAAAAGTATAAAATAATACCTGGGGGAACCGCTTGATCTTGCGACCAAGGAGTACTTTCATAATAGTGTCGTTGACCTGAAAAGTAAAAAGCGATCAAGGACACGTCGTTTTATTTCCTTATCGAGTTTGAAACGACAAAAACCCGGCGATCTTTTCCTGATTTTGCGGTCAGAAAAGAGCTAAAAGGGGACCGTCTTTTAATTCCGTTTTAACGAGTGTAAAAGAAACACTCGGCGATCTTTTCATGTTTTAGGAGTCAGAAAAGGGCTTAAAAGATGACTCTGATATTTTTGTTTGTGAAAAATGACAATTTCCCTCGAAATCCCTTTGTCCTGCACAAAAGCAACACATTACTCATACCTGTTTAAAATAGGCAAAAATACATCGAAAAACATCTTTTCATGGTAAAAAATGAACTAATTCATCCAAAAAACCTATAAAAAGACCTTTTACCATGTCATTTTTACCGTTTGACTGTTGAGGTTGAAAAAGGAGCTTTTGACAAGAAACTTCCCGTGGTTGCTGCGGAAAATCCGACCGTCGGAATCGAACGCCGTCTTATCCAGGTATTTTACACATCCTACTCTGCATTTCTATCCGTTTAGAATTAATTTTTAGGTCTTAGTTTCATTTTTTGGGGGGGTTTTGGTTTTGGAATGCGCCTCTCGGCGGACGCGGGTGCCCTTCGGGTGACCCGCGTCCCCCGACTTTTTCCTATACAGGAAAACGGTCGGAAGACGCAGTCCGCCTTCAGGCCAGCCGCGTCCGGGCGCCCTGTGTTGTAAAGGCGGGGTGCGTCTTCCGTGAAACGCACATTTCAAAACCCCAACCCCCTCAAATAACTATCTAAAAATTCCCAAATCAATTTCTAATGACTATTTCTGGTGTGCAGGGCATTAACCATGTTAGATTGGAGAGAAAGAGAGCATGTAGAGGATGATGAAGCTGCAATAAATCATCAACCTTCCCTGGATGCCTTAAGAGCATGCGGGTTATACAAATACTGGACCATACCGGGCATGAGGGGCCAGGTAAGATTCTTGGAATGGCTGGTTGAGCGATGGAACGTTCAAGAACAATGCTTTTACAGAGGAGGGCACCAGCTCGAGATAGAGCCCTCGGATGTATACTTTCTCACTGGCTTGCCGAACAGAGGGGAGCAACTCAGTCTTGCGGGAACTAGGCCGGGTGGCCAATCCCTTGATAATCTCCGCGACGAGTGGTGCACACCTGGGGCTCACCATTCGAAAGGCATAGAGATAAAACACATCACTCTGCGTGAACTCAAAGTCATAGCGTTCACAGTTACCAGAATTTGCGGCGCGGCCGCTTTACACATTGCTTCCGAATCCCAAATGCGGATGGCAATTGACTGTTATCAAGGCACCATTTTCAACTGGTGCGAAGCTGTGTCGGCTCATATGAAGAGCCAACTGACCAAGGCAAAGAACGGACGACTAAAGACTTTTGGATATGGGCCTCTAGTCGTGAGCTTTGCCTTGGAGAGAGTTCCAATGCTGATCCCTCAGCAACTCACTGTTGATATCTTGGGTCCTCGGGAGCCAAAGCTGATACGATGGGTTGCGGTGATGGCCCGGCATCCAGACAAGGGCGCGACAGTTGTTCGATTTTCTGATAGTTACTTTCACTGGTTGGAGGACCAGGTTTTCTCGATCCAGGACTTCCCGTACGCCGGAGTAGATTTTCGACATGATCCGGACATGGTTCTTCCACAGGGAGAACAATGGGATGACAGAGGTACTTTATTTTTCACAAGTTTTCTAATTATGTATTTTTTATTTTTCATATATATCGTCTCAAAACTGACAGTAAAAATTTTCAAAATGCAGATGTTGGTCCACAGCGGTTGGCCAACCTCCGGCCTTTTGAGAGGAGACACCCAGCTGCACCGGTGCCGGCCCCACAGGATGCGGCTGCAGAAGTACTAGCTGAGTTGGAGCATGATCTAGAGCGTCTGACGGCAGATGTGCCTGAGACTACTATGGATGACATTCCTATCAGGCTTCAGCGCTTTGTAGTCGCAGTCCCTGGACCGTTTAGGAGATTTTTGCGTAAGGTAGCCCGCGCAGTGGTGTCATACAGAGAGCACCACCAGTGATTGACTAGTCACTTTTGTAGTCACATGTGACATTTTGACTTTTTGTACTAATCATTTTTGCCGATCATAAGGTGTTTTTCAACCTATGATCGAAGACGATGTATATATTTTTTGACACACTCCTATCTATATATATATCACTATTACCGGCTTATCTTGTTTCACATATATGATGAGATGTTTTTAAATTTACTTGCATGATTATCGTAAATGTCTGTCCAACATTCGAGAAGCAATTGCATCTGCTAATGTATTCAAAGACCTTGGAATATGTTGATATTCAATGTAATCAAATTCACGTTCCAAGAGACGCACTCTCAAAAACAACCTTAATAACACAGGATTTCTAATGGCATAAACTCTATTAAGCTGTAATACAACAAGTTCAGAATCTAACCTCACTATCAAACGTCGAATTCCAAATGAAACAGATTCAGATAATAATTCAACCACTGCACTGTATTCTGCAATGTTGTTCGTTGTTTGACCGAGGCTTACCCCATGCATAGAAACTAACTCGTCAGAGGGCGAATAGATAACCCAAGCTGCGGAAGAGATATTCCGTGTACTACGACAAGCACCATCAGCAAATCCAATGTATGTTTGGAGAGGCGTCGACATCTGCAATATCAAGAGTAAAACCAAGATAAGCCAGAATAATGACGAAAAACACACTCTCTAAGCTAAGCACACTACTAAACTAACAAACACGCTAGCTAGAAAGAAAATCTATCCTATCTAAAAATTTCTCCATACCCACCATTTAAGCATAATACCTCTTTAGGTAAAGTCCATTTCTGGGTTTACCCAAAGAGTCCCCATCAAAATCAACCAGCTCGTAAGCCCCTTTTGCTAGCTTTCGCTTTACAATGTAGGGTCCATGCCACATAGGAACGAATTTTCCAGCACCTAGCTTATCGTTAGCTTGATCATATAATAGCACTAGGTCTCCTTCCGAAAAACTTCGAGGTGTTACATTTCTATCATACTGAGCTTTCATTCGTTTCGCGTGAGTCTCGATTGCCAATGTAGCGTCACGTCGAGTCTCATCTAATTTAGCCAAGTACAATAAACGTTTCTCCTCTTCGGAAGTAGCTGGAAGTAATTCGACAGCCATTTGAAGTGATGGGATTTCGCATTCAATGGGTAACACAGCTTCCAAGCCATAAACTAGCTGGAAAGGAGTGAACCCTGTTGAATTTTTCACTGAAGTTCGGTATGCCCATAGTGCTGAAAATAACATGTTGTGCCAATTCGACCGATGAACACCAATGGTTCGTCGGATCATGATAACCAGAACTTTGTTGATAGACTCAACCAAACCGTTGGCTTGCGGATAATAAGGAGTAGAGCTATCGTGGCGCAAACCAAGCTGGCTTGTAAGCTCAGTCATCATGATGTTTCGAAAATGGCTCCCATGGTCAGTAATGATTGCTTGTGGGACACCAAACCTAGTTATGATATGATTGAATACAAAAACTGCAGCTGTTTTGCCGCTTGCGTCGAATGTAGGCATCGCCTCGGCCCATTTAGTAAAATAATCAACCGCGAGGATGATATACGCATGCCCCCCAGCCGAGTGAGGGTTACAAGTAATAAAGTCGATACCCCATTTGGCGAATGGACCAACGGCAATTATAGGGTGGAGAGGAGCAGGTGGAGCGCGCATCTTGTGATCAAAAACTTGACAGTTGTGGCACTTCCTGACTGCAATGATACAATCTTTAAACATAGACGGCCAGAAATAGCCAGCGCGCAACACCTTCTGGGCGGTGGCATACCCAGACATATGACCGCCACATGCTCCAGAGTGACAATCATTCAAAACCTTCTCAGCCTCTTCGTGAGTTAAACAACGTCGAAAAACTAAGTCTGCCCCCCGGCGATAAAGTGTATCTCCAATAATTCTGTATTGCTGGGATTGAAACCGAATTTTTCGACGTTCCGCTTTGGAAGCTTCAGGCCGAAAGGTTTGGGTTTGGAGATAGATGATTATATCCCCGTACCACGGATCTACAGTACTGATAAGAAACAAATATTCGTCCGCAATGGACTCTTCTGCCACAGTCTCTGTGTCAGCACTCGGGAAATCACACATCAATTCCGCGAAAACTAAGGATTTCTTAGACTTGGACTTCTCGAACTCCAAGTCGAACTCTTGCAGGATAACGATCCATTTAGAGTACTTGCCCCCTAGCAGTTGTTTTGTCAAAATATAAATCATAGGGTTGCAATCCGAAATAACTGTAGTTTTACGGAGAAGAATGTAGTGACGGAAACGCTGGACAGCTTGAACGGCTGCCAGGGCCAATTTCTCCACATGCGAATATTTAGCTCAGTGGGATTCAAGGTCCTACTAAGATAATATATCACATGCTCCGCTCCGAATTCATCTTCTTGAACTAACACCATTCCAATGGTGGAATGCGAAGCTGCGAGGTATAAGAAGTAGTCCTGGTTGTAGTTGGGAGGATGCAACAACGGTGCATGGGTCAACGTGTGTTTAAGTGCATCAAAAGATTGTTGGGCAATCTCGTCCCAAAAGAATTGTGCGTTCTGTTTCAACAACCGTGTAAAACCTTTAGTGACCTTGGCGTAGTTTGGGATGAATCGGCGTAAAAAGTTCGCTTTCCCTTGCAAACTTTGGAGTTGGCGCAAACTCGAAGGAGGAGGCAATTTGATGATAGCCTCGACTTTCGAGGGATCGACACGAATGCCGGCTTTTGAAACAACAAATCCCAGCAATCGACCTGTTTCTATACAGAAAACACACTTGTGGGGATTCAACCGAATTCGATAATGCCTACACCTCATAAAGATTGCTCGTAAATGGACAAGGTGATCAGCTCGATGTAAAGAATGAGCAGGCAAATCATCGAGATACGGTTGCACAATGTGCTTGATGTCATGAAATGCAAAAGACATCGCCCGTTGAAAAGTAGCCCCGGCATTCTTAAGCCCAAAAGGTAACTTGCAATAAGCAAATGTCCCCCATGGACAAATGAATGCCGTTTTTGGTTGGTCGGCAGGTAGAATATTGATTTGATTATAGCCTGAAAAGCCATCCATAAAGGAAAACAGTTCACTTCCGGCACAATCATCAATAATTTGATCGATATAAGGCGTAGGATAGTTGTCTTTTGGACAAGCTCGATTTATATCCCTATAGTCGATACAGATTCTTATTGTTCCTTATTTCTTGTTGACCGGAACAATATTCGATACCCAATCCGTTAACGGGATCGGATATATGAAACCTGCTTTCAACAGCTTTTCGACTTCTGCTTTAATCGCAGCCGCTTTTCGAGGGTGAATCTGACGCAATCGTTGCCGGACGGGTTTAGCATCCGGGTAGGTCTTTATTTCATGAACAACAATGGCAGGATCGATTCCCGGCATTTCCTCGTAAGACTAGGCAAACACATCGCGGAATTCTTGGAATAGGGCCTTGTAAGTTTGGATTTCATCTTCTGTACATGCGGCACCTATATGAATGTTTTCCTCGATTCCGGGCTTCACTGAAATATCAATGGGAATAGTACGAGAAATATTCCCTAAATTCAACTCTGAATCAGAATGTTTCGTTGGATCCTGAGCGTCTTTGACATATTCAGCGGTAAAGATAGATGAAAAATCATTTTCAAATGCATCATTCTTAGGTAAAAACGAAGATCTGTGATGGAGATCCTCCCATGGTAGATCGTCTACACTTAGGATTTCGCGAAGTTGTTCGTCAGATGACACGACTTCGGGAAACGCTATCCGTTCTAAGGGTGAGGTGAAAAGTGATTCTTCACTGACCACATTCATTTGGTCGATTTCGGTTGAATGAAAGACGGTAAAAGACATGACAGCTTCATAAGCAATTTCATATGGACTCAAAGGCATAGCATCACCGAATGAGTTTATCTCAGAGTCAGATGGGACAATCCAAGGATCGTCATAAATAATGTTTTCTGATGTAATCATATGAATTGACGCAAATGAAGGGTCTACGTTGAGTGGAGGGAGAGGAAAAGTTCCCAGTAAACCGGAATCCTTAACTAAACCTACACCAACGTCCCTATAAGGGATTGTCGTCTTACCGACATGCTGGATACTCTCTGAAGAGGCTGGGTCGGATGAAAAGTATGTCAGCTGATCAATAGTCACGATCTTACCGTTGTGTGGAAACTTAATTACTCTGAAGACCGATGAAACGACCACTGTCATAGCATATGACCAACTTCGACCCAACAGAAGGTTGTAGTCTAGAGGGGCATCAACCACTTCCACATCCAGACTAACGGTTTTACCTTCTACCCCTATAGGCAATTCTTGTAGAATACCAAACGGACGGAACCCACGGCCATCAAAGGCCTTAAGGATGGTGGGGGATTGGTTCAACGAAGGGGAACCAAGCGATCTCCAACATTGAATCGACATAATACACGTAGAAGCTCCCTCATCAATCACAGTCCGATGAATAGGCCTGTTTTTGACTATCACTGGAATTTGGAAAGCCATTTGATGGGGGAGACGCGGTGTACTATTTTCTAGATCGAAGATCATTAGATTCGGATCCTGAACATCAACAGCTCCGATAGCCGACAAAAGCAATTTTCATTGTGCTGGGCATGATTGCAGCACTTCTAACGCCGACATTGCTGAGGGTGAAACAGCTAAGTCCTCAACAATGTTGTAATTCTGGGCCGCTCTCGCATGTGGATTGAAAGCAGACCTTCGAAGTACACCCTTGGCGGGCGGTTTAATTACTAAGTCTGGGTTAGGTTTTTCGATCTGTAGTGGATCGGAACCAGGAGCTGAGGTTGATGGGTTAGAGTGAGAAGATTCTGCTTCCTTACCATCAACAGGAGCCTTACTACCATAATCTTGCGATCGAGTCGCAATCCTCACATGAGACATCATCAAAATGGGTTCTTCACTGGCATTCGAAGAAGAACCTATCATCTTATTCTACTGCTCCGGAAATGGATTTTTTAACACAGCAGGAGTGGGAGCACCTTTGACTATTTTCACAACCTCGGTCCAATGAGGGCAATCTCTTGTAAAATGATCCTCTTCACAAATAAAACAAGGATATCGAGGTTTGCGTTTTGCGTCATTGGTTTCTGACTTTTTTGTTTTCTCCTTTGGAGCCTTGTCTGCTTGAGCCTTCTTCTTTCCTTTCTTCTTTCCACCGTTTTTTGATTTGGCCGTAGATGACTCTACAGCGTGAATGTCGGCGGTAAGTTCAGGAGGAGAAGACTCTCCTGTCGGAGAATCAGGCAAAGTGATAATTGGAGTAGTTGAAGCCTTGGAAGACTTCTTCTTGCTCTTTGTATTCACGATACCAATCATACCATCAGCGGCATGAGATCCCAAAGGAGTAGTAGCGATTTGATTCGATTTGGGAAGATCCGGAATCTTCTCGTGTAATGTACCCGACTGAGTGTAAACTAAGTCAAGGTATTGTGCCTGAGCAATGACTTGCTCCTCAGTAACTACTCCGGCCTTAGCTACATCTTCAGTAATCTTCGGTAATAATGATTTGACAAACCATTCAGCTAAGATTTGGTCCGGGATAAAAACTTTCACTAACCTCCTACGACATCTCCACTCATGGATGTGATCAGAAATGTACGTGGGCGTCGATTGTTTTAGTGAAGTTAATAACTCCGTGCCGTTATCGTATCTGACCGGCAACTGAAAGTGAGTTAAGAACGAGGTAGCTAACTGGCTAAAGTTGTAAAAAGAGGCCCGTGGTAACTCAATGTACCACTTGGCCGCGAGACCAATGAGTGTACGCTGGAAAAGACGTAAGCGGATCGAATCATCCGAGATAGAATTTGAAGCACACCAGAGGTGGTAAGTCATCACGTGATTGGACGGATCCTCTCCAGACTTACCTTCGAACTTGGGTATATCACTGGGCAACTTATTTGGCATTGGCGGCCAAAACGGAAGATATTGAATTGGATCGTTCGTTAGGCGCGTCAAGTCTGGTAAATCCAAAGTTGCGATAAACGGTAACTGCCGGTTAGGATCTCTAAAACTCTGGGTCACAATACCAGCCCCAGGAGGAGGATATCCAGGATAACTAGGAACAGGAGTCGCATTTGGGATACTATATCCTCCTGGAAAACCAGGATTAACCGGACCGTACTGGGGTTGTTGAGGTTGTTGATAAGTGTACCCAGGATACGGTTGATACTGGTAAACCGGTTGTTGGACAGCTTGCCCATGTTGGTACTGTCCCTGGTACGGAGGTTGAACAAATTGAGGTTGAGTAGTAACAACCGTACTTATACCAGGCTGACCTACAGGCATCTGGACCGTGGTTTGAATCGTAGATCCAGACAACAGTAAAGATGTCTGAGGTGTGGTAACAGGGACAGTAGAAACTGGAGCCTTCGATACTCCAGAAGTAAGTATGGTAGATGTAGCGGTAGTTGCAGCAGCCGTTTGAGATGGAGTACTAGGTGCAATTGGCGGCTGAGTAACTACCGAAGTTACAGAAGTTTGAACATTTGGCTGGACAGGTTGCGGTTGCTGGGTTGGACCAGAAACTACGGGTTGTCCAGCTTGAGGAACCATCTGTATACTTGGCTGCAACACCTGTTGACCCTGTGATGGATCCCACACTAACATTCCAGGGTATTGACCCGTAACAGGTTGAGGATACTGAGATCCATAACCGGATTGAGGATAGGATTGATAATTGTAAGGTGCAGTTCCCACACTTGGAACATATGACTGACCTTGAGGCGGTTGATAACCTTGACTCGAGTATTGACCTTGAGGTTGATAACCTTGAGGTAAATACTGATACTGGGGTTGACCTTGACCTTGAGGTTGGTACCCTTGAGGTTGATAACCATGGGGTTGATACCCTTGAGGTTGCCATCCTTGAGGTTGCCATCCTTGAGGTTGATATTGATACTGAGGTTGACCCTGGGGTACATATTGAGGCTGGGGTTGACCTTGAGGCGCGTATTGCACCATAGGTGCATACTGACTTTGAGGTTGCCCCCCAGACACGATTTGTGTACCTTGAGGTTGCCCCCCAGGCGTTAACTGCGGTTGCCCCCCAGGCGGTAATTGGCCACCTTGAGGTTGAGAAACGGGAACTGAACCTGACATCATGTAAATGTCTCCTACACCCAATGGTACATTACCACTGTTTCCAATTAATAACCCACGATCAACGGGTTGAGGAGATGCTCCTACAAAGGTACCAGAAAGAGATTGATACCCAGCGGGGACAGAAGGACCGCCGTGTAAGAAAGATTCAGGACTTTGAGTAAACACGGACGACTGACCAGACATATTTACAGGAGTATAAATACCTCCAGGTGGAAAAGGAGTACGAGGTGGAGAAAAACCTACCCCTGAGTTGTCTAAATAATTGGTTAACGAAAGGTACCAAGTAGTACTTCTAGGAGGACTGTAAAAGATGGATTCACGCTCCCTTAGATCAATAGTAAGTTGACCTTCAAGGTTAGAGACACCTATATCCTCCTCTGGAGCAAGTTCTTCTATAGCAATCAAACCAGTAGGAAGATTTTCGGTGATAATTCTTTCTATTCTCGGTGAATCTGGAACACTAGAAGTTGGAGTAACAGGTTCAGATATTTCTGGTTCTTCGCCTGTATCACTAGCAGACGAAAAACTACCAACAAGCTCAGAAACTGAAACAACTTCGGGATTATAACCTGTCTCTAAACTTTGGTAATCTGGATGGACTACCAAGGAAGATTCTCCTTCTTCAGGTGAACCTACTCTACTGTCACTAGGAGGAGTTACAAGGACCTTTAACCCTTCGTACTGACCCGGAATATCTTCAGGAGGTTCACCCCGCGATTTACGGAGTTTTCTTAACAAATCTATTCCGGTAACAATCTCAGGAGACTTGCCCCGAAGTCTACGGGACTGTCTCGGTAATTCCGCCACAATTAAAGATTTTTAACTACAACACACGAAAACAAAGTAAAAATTTCAAATCAAACCACCTAAAGTCTTCTAAAGAAGCAAACAAATTTGAAGCACACGCCTAAAGAATCTAGAGCGTCAAACCAAACACAAACAGTAGTCTTCCGGACCAAAAGCGCTAGTTGGTGATTAGGCCCAACCTCGCTGGATTCAGTACAGAAATGGCGGGTGGAACAGTTACCCCGACAACCTGCTTAATGAATAGACCGGCACAAGTTCCTCCACTTTAACCGTCTCGAAGTGAAGTGAACCCCCCGGAAAATCCAAGTGAGTATAACCGACGTCTGCTCCAGGTACAGTAGGACCTTCCCTCCACCGTCACCTCGGTAGAACCCTAAAGATTATGGTCACTAAAGTTACCAATCACAACAATTACACCTGGGGGAACAGTCTAAACTCCGACAGCACGCAAGGGCAGAGTAACAAGCTCAATCCCCTTACCGGCTCCTTGACAATAATCCAAGGTTTACCAATAAGTGACCCCTGGCTCCTCGACAATGGTTAATCTGAGGTTTACCGTTTGTAATACGTACTGTCTGGCGTCGTTCCCAACGAGGGGGGAATGATCCCCTCACTGGTTCGGACACGAGCTCGTGCTTCTCCTTTAAGAGGAGCTTTCCCAGAGTGCAATTGAAACAATTGGATTTATTCTACTCAAGATAAACTATCTGTTTGGTTTTGTAGTCTTGGAGAGTTAAGTACTCACCTACTCCAAGACCCTAGCCTAAGCTATGTTGGTGTTTCAGAGCCCTAGAAAAATAAAAATTACTAGATTGATTTTAATTTAAGCGTTACTTTTAAGGTTGTTTCTTAAGTCAAAAGGTGATGGAAGTGAAACCAGTGGTGTGTTGACTCGACTCGAAACCACTACAAAATGCACCTAGGATGATTTACCCACTACTTTACTTTTTCGATGAATTGCTTAACTAAAAAGTTGAGAGAATGCAATTTTATAAAAGCAACTTCTTAATTAAAGACAATCAAAGAAACAATTCGTTTGTCTTTTCCAAGCATAAAAACATGACCGCTCTTTACTTGCACGAAAAAACTCTTTTTCTTCCAAAAACTTTAAATGCTACTTGAAACAAAACTTTTAAAAGGAGATGTTTATGTATTTTTCTTATCTAACGAAAAACATAAATCTATTTTAATAAAAATCAATTGCAAACTATGTAATCTATGAAAATTCACTCAAAAAATAAAAACAAACAAATCAAAAGGAAATTACCCTAATTAAACCTAATGAGGCAAAGCCAACAATGATTATTCTAAGGTGTTTTACTTGATCACAATCAAATCAAGGACTAGCTTATTGC
The DNA here is from genome assembly GCA_031772625.1 of Pinus tabuliformis. Taxonomy (NCBI): domain Eukaryota; kingdom Viridiplantae; phylum Streptophyta; class Pinopsida; order Pinales; family Pinaceae; genus Pinus; species Pinus tabuliformis. The sequence continues at coordinate 658,007,721 of CM062810.1, read as the reverse complement.
AGAACCAAAAACTAGTCAGAACAAAACTCTAATCTTTTTGTTCTTTTGTAAAATGGAAATCAACACTTTATAAACAAGTAATTCGAAATTTGACCCAAAAGACAACTTAAATGGCAAGCTGCTCACACAAGGAGACTTTACGACAGGCCCGACTTCTAAGAAGGCTGACAAACCAGAGAGATCTAAGGCTGGACAACTTTCTACCGTCAAAGTCACTACAGGACCTATTCAAAAATCAAACCCTAGGCCTAAACTTCGTTGAAATCCACTAAAACACTCAAAGCTCACAAAACAAGTTCAGGTGAAAATTTTTGACAGGGTACTAAAGGATCTGGGCAGAAAACACTAAGAAAAAACAAAATCTAAAAGCAATTAAAGCAAAAATGGAGTTTTCCTAAATTTTTACAGGAAGACGCAGGCAACCCGTTAGAACAGGCGCGGGCCCACTCTGTGCAAACGGCAACAGCGCGTCCAAAGACGCACTGTGCAGTACTCAGAGGATGCGTCCTTCTGGAAAAGTTAAGAAAAACCAAATCTAACTAAATCTAAAGCTAAGCCACCCAAATACTAATTCTCACAGTCAAAAACCAGAAAATAAAAATGATTTTCTCAGAGCAAAGTTCACACAAAGGAAAAGACTTTCACATTAATGGCCTCCCCAGCGGAGTCGCCAATTTGTCGTGGCGGAAAAAGTCGTTTGTGCGGACACAACTGACCTCCCTAGGAGTCTAAACTCTCTAGCGACAAACAAGACAAAATGGAGCGATCTTTCTCTAAATACACCTTTTAAAACATGAAAACTACAAGTGTTTAGGCTTACCTTATTCCAAAACGATGTTGTTGTTAGTCCGTCCTTGCCGATCCGGATGAGCTCCTCCTTCACATCAATTTCTGCAACCACAAACAATCAAACAATTACCAAGCACTTGCATCTCATATAATAAAACATATATTTAACATGCAGACCAAGGAACACATGAAATAACTCATTAACACAAGCTATTGAGAAAAATGAACCAGTTTGTATTAATAACGAAACAAAGAAACTCTTACAACCTGGCCTTGGTGTTGTGCAAGTTCCTCCCAGGGTCCATCAAGGGTTTTCCTCTACTTTGACAAAGCTCACCCACTTCCAAGTAGAATCAAGCAAAGACAATCTCTCCTCACAAGGTTCTAAATGGGAGTCCTAATTCCTGCAGCATTTACCCAAAGAAAATGTATAGCTTCAACCTCTCCTCCCTCTGGCTCAATGCCTTTATTTATAGTGCTGTAAAGAGGTTATTCAGGTCCACCATCAATGGGATAATCACCCTCTTTGGGTGGGATAGCTCCCTTATTGATGGGATAAGTTCCTCCTTAATAGGGATACATGAACCAACTGGAGGCGCATCCATTTCATCAAACCGACCTCTAGAAAGTTCTAGAAGTAACCACAAGTAACTTTTTTAAGATGAAACTTGCGCATTTTGCCTTTTACAGAAGGACGCACCTGTCGCTTAACATACAGAGCGTCCAAGGACGCAGCCTTTGTGAACATTGTGAGCGTCCCTGCAGGTAGGGCTTGAGAGAACCTGCGTCCCCAGAGATAAACACATTTTTTACAAGACCTTCTCTCTTCTTTGAGTTTGAGATGGATAGCAGAGGCATAAGACTTGCCTAAGAGGGTAGCATGACTGTTGATTGAGCCATACTAACTGTAAATAGTCATGGTGACATTTTTTAGTGTAACAAGGTGTGAAGTCAAAATTAGTAACGTGCAAATTATTGGCTTCATCCAACATTTTTTTAAGCATACCAATCAACTGGATTGTTTTCGTCAAAGTAGTAGGAGGGTTATCTAAAATGAGATGTGTATAGCTAAACAACTCCTCCCTTGCCAAATGAAGTGCCTCGGCATCTGCATCAACAATATTTGTGGCCATAAGAGTAGAATCAACATCTACATCATGGTTTTGAGGCTCTATATTGATCTCAGGTGGGTCATTGAATCTGTTATCCTCTGCGTGCCGATGAAGCAATGGATTTGAATTATCCAAGTGTAAATACAACCAAATAACCTTTATGGCATGCTTGCAAATGTTTACACGGATAGACCATGGACATTCACACATTATAAAATTCGTACGATACCAGGTGACAAGGTATTTTTTACCTCGATCTGTCTGACTTCTCACCCAATAATCACGGGTTATTCTCTCATGAGGACAACAATCAGTGTCCAGAATTTTTCTTGCTCATTCCACTGATGATTCTAGCTGCTTTTCTCTCTTGTAGTTGTTTAGAAATCCTTCTTCTTTTAAGATTTCCTTGAATTGATAACAAGGTTCAACTGTTGTTAGTAGCATATGCAATAACCAATCCATCTTCTGGGCACATTTTTTCCTTCTATCAGATAGAAATGTTGTTTTTAGGTAACAATGGTATGACTCAACAGCGTTATTGGTCTCCTGATTTGCATGAGGAAACTCCAAACAACCTTTCACCCACATACCTAATTGAAAATAGAACGATGTAAGTCTCACTATATCACCTTTATAGAAGAAAAAAATGCATATAATATGAAAAAATGTTTACTTACGAATCTTATCTCCAGTGACCCAATTCTTGTTGAAATAGTCTAAGAACTTCTCTTCATCTGCAAATTTGATAAAAAAATTGATTGATTGCATCTTCCACTTCATAATTGAGAGTGTATTTCATGATGAAACTTAACTCATTGAACATGTCATTGGCTTTTATGGAACTAGTGGCCAACCAATTGACATTTTTTAACCAAGCCCTCTGTACATGCCAAACGCATAAGATCACATCACAACCTATGATCCTCCTGCCATATTTAATGCATTTTAGTGTGCTATTTTTAGAAAAAATGCAAGTTTGGTTATATCATGACAATGTTAAAGTTACCTCAAGGCACTGATTTCAGTTAGTGCGTCATCAACCATGAAAGCATTGACTTTCCAATTAGGACGGGTTTGGAAACACTTGCGCATGAGCTGCTTCAACCATATTGCAATATCATCTGATGTGTTTCGTGATGCCATGACCCATGCAACAGACACCCTGCTTTGTTGTTCATCAAATGCCACAAGTATACACAACTGATACTATCATTTTCAACATTACATAAAGTCAAATACAAGTTATTAATCATTCTGAATGTATACAACTTAAATAAATATATTCAATCAATCATTAGCATCCAAGTTACCCCGTATTTATTTGTGTTAAATGTTGAATCCATGGCTATTAAGCTATTGTGTGATATCTTGACCATTGTCTCGAACATCCACTTTGTTTGAATCCCTATTATAAAAGGGACCTCCACACCATTGGGATTTTGGTAAAAGAAAAAATCTTCCCGATGCTTTTGATACCAATGGTTTACACTCATTTCATCCTTTTTGTGAAGTTGATAATTTCCCTTCGCCAACCTATTATAGATGTTTACAATATTTTTCTTGCATAAGAATAAATCTCTATCTTGAGCTGCCACATCGATGTTAACATGTCTCTTAATGTGGGTTCTATACACTACATCAAAATGCACTCCCAAAAAGAAACAACTCTCTACATATGCAACAACATCCTTTGAAAGCTTTGGCCTATGCAAGGTCCTGGTCTCATCTGAAGTGTCATGTTGACCATGACAAGCCCAACCTTCCCCATCTTCATGTTCATACATATTGAAAGTTAATATTTCTCTATCAAGAATTTCATGCATAATTTTCACAATAAAGTGGCATTGGCAACCCCTCTTCTGCATAAATGAGGTCCTTTGTTTAGCTGGAAGATTTCCTATCTTGTCCTCTGGGCCAAATGAACAATGATAACTACACAAAAATTTTAAAATGTTAGTACATAAAAAGAAAGATAAATGTGGTTTCAAAACAACTAAACAATACATATTTTAAATACTCACATCTCATATTGCAATGTAGCGGTAACTCTTTCTTTTGGTTCTTTTTTCGTTTTTCGTATGAATTTACATGGAGCAATAGGATTTTCTTCCTCTCCTTTGATAAAGTTAGCAACTTGTCGTAATGGGATTACATCAACTCGATCAATACTATTGTTTTTTCTATTTATTTTCATCCAAACCAAGTCTTTACTAGAGAACGCCATTTTGCCTTTAAGGTCATGCACCTCAAGATCCATGATATGTTTCCATTTGCTTCGCTTGCCCATTTTGAATTGATCTGGTCAAACAATATGCAAGGACATCAGAACTGAACTTTCAATCTTAGCAAATTATCCAACATATATATAAATATAAGACCTATTTTATGCTTTTTTGAGGTCTGAAATATCAATCACTCAATAATGACAAAAATAAATAGCAAAAAAGGATGCAGGCTATTTGGGATGCAAGCCTTTCCTTTAAGATGTTGCTTCTTGCCTCATTCACTTTGAACATGGCATTCCTGAAAGGAAAGATTCCTTTGACAACATGAACAGATGCAATCCAATGAATTTTGGCCATGTTTTTCGAGGGTGACCATTTGCTAAGCAGGACTAGACTTGAATGAAAGGCCTTTCTACAATGTATGTTTACATCACAACTCTACTAGTAGTTTGTCCTCAAAGATTCTCGGTGCTCCCATAATATATGTGAAATTTATAGCAGGCAATCATTATGCTCACATTCCACTACCTGTGGCAAAAGAGATGTGCTAGAACAAAGAAAAGGCAATGAAATCTCATATTTTATAGCTATTCAATATTGAACTCATCTCATTCCCTTAAGAAAGTCAAACATGGCAGTAGATGTAGGATTTAGATTTTTTAAGCTATGAATTATATTGATTTAGAATTCTTTCTTTGCAACATTCTAACTAAAATTGAAATTAATGTTCAATCTGGTATGTACTCTGTTTTGAGAATTTGGAATGTTAATGTTTTTAAGCTATAAGTTTAAACTATATGTCTCATTACCAACTACTCTTGCGAATTTGGTCAACATTGTTGGTCTATATGTACAACAAAACAGGTTATCTTGTGGCATTTCTAGCTTGCTTTCAAAGAGCACAGTCTGGCATCAGATTAGGACATTGATCTGAGTTTAAATTCATTTAGTGGAGAAATTCCAAGATCTCTTGCCAATCTCTCTTGTCTAACCTACTTGGATCTTCACACCAATGAATTTACAGGTACAATAGTTCTAGAGCTTGGTAGTCTTTCACAACTCATATACTTGGACATTTTTTATAATTATCTCTTAGGTTCAGTCCCCGATGAATTGTGCAATCTTATGGATCTCAACTTCTTCAATCTCTCGGATAATCTATTGGAAGGAGCTCTTCCTGAGGGTGGTGGATGTAGTAATTTTACTGCTTCTTCTTCATTTCTTAGAAACAAGGCTATATGTGGAAATCTAATGGGCCAAAAATGCAAGCTCAATCCAAGACAACAACCTCATCTATTGAGCACTAGGGTGATTGCTGGGATCACAATAGGAAGCACACTTTTCATTCTGGGCCTTATATTTGCTTTGGTAAAATGGAAAATGTTGAGACAAGAGGTTTTCCCTAAGGTGGATGAGAAGAGAAAATTGAATCTAGCCATTGAACCAACCCCTGTAAATGAGTGAAATATTAAATTGTTGATGTACATAAAATCAACGATTGGATGAGAAGAAAAGAATGCACATGAAACTTATTCCATATCGGGAAAATGAGATAAAAATCAATATTTGTGCAATATGTAAGATACAACCCATGTAAATGAGTGAAATATTAAATTGTTGATGTACATACAATCAACGATTGGATGAGAAGACAAGCATGCACAGGAAACTTATTCCATATCAGGAAAATGAGAGAAAAATCAATTGTGGGTCATAACATATTTCCTTGTCTCGTCAAAGTAGCTGAGATGTTGACTCAGAGCATTGGTTCTGAATGAAAAAACAACCAAAAACATGAACTGTGCCTAGCAGACATACCAACCAATGCAATGGAGATATTTTGTTCTCAGTTAATCTGGAAAGATGATTTGGGCCAAAGGTAGATGGAGATGAGAAGAGCTGAACAGATCTAGGTGAGCCAAGGATACAAAAAAACTTACTCTTGAGAAATGAAGATTGTTTTCTCAATGAGCTCTAGCTGATTGTACAATAGGAGAAGAGTTCCCTTAAGTAGAAAGACTAGCTTGCATGAGAATATAATCTTTTATGCATTCAACTACATCTTGGAATTGTCCAACTATTGTATTTCAAATGTAAATTCTTATTTAGAATTTCAAATTTAAATTCTTATTATCAGAACTAAACTCAAGCACAAATCAAACCAGTAGGAATTTCAAATCTAAAATTCCATATCTAGACAACCTAACAAAACTACATCACAGAATCCTACCGACATTGACTTTGCTTGAGTACAACAAATATCTCATTTCTTGACCACACAAAATATACCAGAAGAAGCCATAAAACTCAGCTAAAAACATACTTCAAGATTCAACTTCTTGCATTCCTAATCTAGAAAAAGATCTGATCTACGGCCCTCAGGAGCATAGGCATCATAATATAACACTGTTGCCTGGATAAATACAGTGTAACAACCTCCACATTACACTTGTAAAATGGAATAATGAGGCACATTACAATAAATTCCATCTTGGAAGCTGAATCTTGAAGTATGTTTTTAGCTGAGTTTTTTGGCTTCTTCTGGTATATTTTTTGTGATCAAGAAATGAGATATTTGTTGTACTCAATCAAAGTCAATGTCAGTAGGATTATGTGATGTAGTTTTGTTAGGTTGTTTAGATATGAAATTTGATGGACAAATTGTTTGTTACTGCATGATTTGCTAGTTAAATATAGCCAAAAATCATTAACATTTTTGTTAAAATGATGAAAATGGTCACTAAATTGTTACAAAAACCTTCAAATTTAACCAGTATTTCAGATTTGAAATTCCTACTGGTTTGATTTGTGCTTGAGTTTAGTTTTGATAATAAGAATTTAATCATATGGGCTATAAATGTATGAGCAGTAAGAATTTGACAGCTTGCCACTATGGATACTTTTTGGTTTTATGGGCTTTATGAATGGGATGCTAATGAAAAGAATAGTTGGATTGATAATCAATACTGCAGATTGATGCGGATTTGGTTTCTTCTCAAATCATGGGAAATTATAGTACCACTGCCCCTCTAAGATTAACTGTCAATTTGGATTTGGTTTGGAATCATAGGAATAGTACCCTGAGCTCCCATTCCCCCCCTCTAGTAATAGTTGCCAAATATGTGCTTTTGCAGTCTAAATCTACATCTGTCAGGGCATTCAATACGTTTTCCTGTAGGCAATTGAATTCTTATTGTAGTCAATAGGTTTGATGGCTTGGTAACGAGGTGATGATGACGGTAGTTGAAACTTGAAAAGGAGTAGTCTAGCAATGACTTTTCTTACGATCTTTTATGCATTCAACTACATCTTGGAATTGTCCACATATTGTAGCACTCCCCTAATTATAGGGGTGATGTGTGAATCGACCCCAAGTTTCAAATGCTTCCTGAAGTCTCTGCTTACTTTGAATTGTTTCTAGAGGAATTCTTATTTTTAGTTGAACTGTCCTTGACTTTGAGTATGGCATCGACAATATAACATACATGTAGGATGAACTCTCAGGTGTTATAAATGATATTAGATTAGATATGTTGTTGTGTAGAGCATAAATAAGCTTAGGTGAACTTGACTGCCCAGAACCCTCAAGGGGCAACCCACTAAACACATAAACCCTCATTCGAGATTAGAAAGCAGAAATATTTGTAAGCTTTAGACAAGTAAGCATATCCTTCTTTCTTAAGGTACTTTCTCTCCAGAATGCATAGATGAGTGAGATTGCAGTATTGGTATGTTGAAAATAAAAAATTATCATTTGGGTATTCACATGCAAGATCGGGCTAGAGCTATAGAGATATTGGTGAAGGATCTCAAAGTCTTTTCTTCATTCAACGAAGAGTTGTTTAAAGAAATCACGTAGCTTCTTACCCTGGACAACTTCAGGTACATTCTCTTATTTATATTTTTGGCAGTTTTGGTGGTTCAAGTCGAAAAGAAGCCTTGAAATCATGCATCGACTTTCGGAAGTCCTATATAGTTGGAGTGAGTTGGATTTGGTATAGTTGGACTGAGTTGGATTTGGTATTTTATAGGGAAAATGAGCAGCCATCTAAGTATGGGGATGCAAAGTCAGCTAGGACCATTATGCTTATAGAGCTAAAGAAACTGTTAGAAGCTAATCCTCTGTTCCATGAAAAACTCACATTCCCGCCCTTTAAAGCCTCAAGGCTCCGAACACTGATAAATCAAAGGTAGGGTGCTTTTTTATGTTCAACAGTCCAAAAAATTCAAATAATGAATTACTAATCAGACAATGAGAATTCTTTGTTTTTGTTATGCTACTGTTTTTTTGGGAACAGGGGATTTGAGGTTATGAATGAACGTGCCTCCTGTCTGTCGCCTGGTGATGAGGAGCTTGGTTTGCTGCAAGCGGTTATGAGTCACTTGGTGAGATGAATGAACCTGCCTCCTGTCTATCGCCTCCTGATGAGGAGCTTTGTTTGTTGTAGGTAGTGATGAGTCAATTGGTGAGCTGTAGAGTGCGAGGATGGAGTTTCTACACGTGGTTTGGACCGACGTGATGAGTCACTTGGTGAGCTGCATAGCTTTATTTGCTGCAGGAGGTGATGAGTCAATTGGTGAGCTGCAGAGCGCGGGGATGGAGTTTCTAAGCGTCGTTTGGACCAAGGTGATGAGTCACTTGGTGAGCTGCAGAGCGCGGGGATGGTTTTTCATTTTGTATTTATGAACGTGGAAAGTAAATAATTATATGTTTATTTTAAAATAAGATTTTATAATTTTAATTTAATTATTAATAATTATTAGGTCAATAGATTTAATTTCTAAAAAATATTTTAAATATTTTGTATTATCTTCTAAGTATTTATGCATTTTTTAAAATTAAATTGATTAATTAAAAAAAACATATAGATTAGTATTATACAAAATGAGTTATAGTTTTTGAGTATGTGATATTGATAAATCATACTATTGGCCCATGGTATTATTGCAAAGCTTATTTAAAGATAAAAAATCTTTAGGATAAAATGGAGGAATTCATAATAAAGTGACTGGTTTTTTAAATGTATATATGTTTAATTTACATATTATTTTTTTATTATTATAAAGTCAAGAGGGTGTAGCTAGTTGCTATTATTCTCTCTAATGGGTTCCTATCATGTGGAGATTTTCATGTTTGTTCCTTGGGAGTCATTTCTACATGAAAGATAACCAGTTCACCTAGACATGGGTAGGTTTCCATACAATAAATCACACAAAAAAATGTTATGTGTTTATAGCTTGAGTGGTAAGAAAGAGTTGCTATTATCCTCCCACCAAAATTGTAGTCAAGATAATCGTCTCACCTAAATATGGGTGGATTTTCCTTAACCGTAACTATTATTAATCTTAGATATAGAATATAAATATTTAAATATTTATAATAAATTAATAATTTATCAACATTTACAAATCAGTTAATTTATATAATTACTTCAATTATTACTTATTATTAAATTTTAGGGCTAAATTTAAAATTTTGATAAAAACATCACTATTCACCTATTACTAAATCCAACAACCTTTATACTATCCAGTCACTCCATTAAATATATTTATATTCTATATATTTAAATATTTATAATAAAATAATAATTATCGATATTTATAAACCATTTAATTTATATAACTACTTCAATTATTACTTACTTAGAACTCACTCCAATATTCACCTATTACAAAATCCAAATCCAACCAGCTTGATACTACCCAGCCACCCAGATTAAATGCATTGTATCACCCAGGTGTATCCTTCGTTATCATTTGAAAAGACTGGATAAAAAGAGTTGTCCGTGCAAAAAGACCCGTGACGGGCAAGTCGGAGGAACACAAAAGTCTGGATACGGAGTATTCTAGAGGAAAAGATGACTCCCAGGCCGGGTGAACACAAAAGTCTAGACGGAGACTTGCACATGGAAAAAAAACTTGACTCGCAAGTGGAATGAGAACAAAATTCTGGATACGGAAAGTTGTACATGAAAAAAACTTGACTCGCGAGTTGGAGGAAAGGAATTTGGCAGGTGTAATGTTGAACATACACATTAAATAGGGAGACTTCCACATGGAAAAAAAAATTGACTCGCAAGTGGAATGAGAACAAAATTCTGGATACGGAAAGTTGTGCATGGAAAAAACTTGACTCGCGAGTTGGAGGAAAGCAATTTCGCAGCTGTTATGTTGAACATACACATTAAATTGACAGTCGAGAAGATAGTTATTATTGGACTTTCTGAGAGAGGTCACACACAGGCAGAGGCCAAGATATTCTCGCGAAAGCAATTTCGCAGCGGTGATGTTGAACATACACATTAAATAGACAGTCGAGAAGATAGTTATTATTGGACTTTCTGAGAGAGGTCACACACAGGCAGAGGCGAAGATATCATATGTAAAGAACACTTCCAATTTCCTTCGAAACAGGCAACTGTTTGTCTGAATCCTCCTCCTTTCATTCTACTGTTATATCGCCTGAGGACCTTTTTCTAAATGGTTTTGACTATGGACAAATTTCGTTATGGCAAATGGAGAGGTTGCATAGCGCTAGCTGGCGTGCTCTTGAGTTTATTGCCTCTTACTTCTGCTCAACCAGGTATGTACTAATTATGGAACCTAAGTTCACAGTTGCCGGGAATGTTGTAGTTTTTCCGTTGTGTTTAACTTTCGGAATCGTCATTTGAGTGTCTGCTTGAATCACCATTTGATGTCTTTTTGATGAATCGTCATATTTGGTTGACAAGATATTGTTTTATTAAAAGTAATTTCTGGTCGTGTGGAAGGATTTTTACGTATCGATTGTGGATGGAAAACCAATCGAACAGGAGAAGACAAAGTAAGCTGGGTTACTGATACTAATTTTATAGATTTCGGTCAGATAGCACAGGTCGTGAACGCCTATGATTACGGTGACGGTTCTTACCTAGAGTTGGATACTCTACGATATTTCCCGAAGCCTCTGAACAAAAGCTGCTATCAGTTGTCTGTGACCCCTAATATACCTTACCTCTTAAGGCTGTGGTTTAAGTTTGGAAATTACAGTGGATCCGGACAACTGCCAAGCTTCGCTTTCTCTATTGAGACACTGGATCTGTTAGCTATGGGAAACATAGCGATCTCAAATCTAGATGAAGTACTTTATAATGAAACAATATTTGTTAGTTCTGGCACAGTGCTGTACATCTGTTTGATCAGAACCCCGGAAACTGATGATCCCTTTATCTCTGCTATCGAACTGAGGACGCTCCAAGCAGGCATGTATGAACAGGCTAAGCCAGGAACAATGTTGATTTCAGTATGGAGATATGATGTCGGTGGAAGTTTTATGCTTAGGTGAGTTTACTTTAGAAATATAGGTAACAAGTATTGGTTATGATATTTTTTTTAATGGAAATCTACGAGTCATATTTTAATGGCTTTTTATGTGTAATAAAACAGGTATCCTGAAGACAAGTTCGACCGGATCTGGCACTATAAATCAGCTTTAACTGTTTCTAATTCTATTTCAGTACGGTTTGTAAGTTGTAATGAGACCATTTCAACCAACAATACCAAGGAACTTCCTCCACCTGCTGTGATGCAAACGGCGGAAGTTATCATGGAAGATGATTTTCAATTCACTGTAGGACCGACCAATGGTCACAAATTATTACTGTTGTTATATTTTGCAGAGATCGAGAAGCTAAATATGTCTGAACACAGATCCTTTTCCGTGAGAATAAATGGTCAAAATCGGTCTGAAGCCATTACTTCTCTGAGCAATTATTCTACCCTGGAGCGAACATTCATATCCAACCAAGCAGAGGACTTCATCTTTGCCTTGGTCAGCACTGGTGACGCTACCAGTGGTCCTATCATCAACGCTTTTGAGACTTACAAAATAATTGACACCCAACCAGCCACATATGCAGAAGATCGTAAGTTACCTTCTTAATGTTTTGAGACTGGAATCGTTGATATTATGATCCAATTTCTAACCAAGTTCTTTTGATGATGCAGTAAAAGCCCTTGAGTCTATCAAAAGCAGGTTTGGCATGAAAGGTTGGATTTCTGATCCTTGCTTTTCGGTCCCGTGGAATGGAATTGCATGTGAGAGTAGCACTACTCTGCCCATAAGAATTTCGGAAATGTAAGTTAATTTCTTCGATATGTTTCGAGCTGAAATCGTATGACTGTCCAGATTCAATGGTGAAAATTTATATTGACGAAAATTTATTGGCAGCAATCTGTCAGGGAAGAACTTTACAGGATTGGTGCCTAACGATATTGGACAGTTGACCGCATTAATTAACGTGTAAGAAGAAATTAACCATATTTTAAGCCTAGTTGGACTCAAAAGAATTCTGGATGCCTTTAATGGAGGGGAACATAGTTTGTGTCTGAATATTATATATCAAATCATAATATATGTGCAACATCATTTGTGTGAAATTGGCAGATCTCTGGATAATAACTCTTTTATGGGAAATCTGCCAAATTTCTCCAGTTTAACCAAATTGGAGAGATTGTAAGTTTCTTCTCAACATTTCAATTTTCAGTTGGTTTGTTTTTTCAACATTCAACTTTCAATTTGTCTGTTTTTAGTGAGCATATGCATTTTCATAAAACCAAAATTACTTTGCTAATTATGTAGATATCTACAAAACAACAACTTGAGCGGTACTCTTCCTTATTGGTTATGCGATCTGAAAAACCTAAAAGAGCTGTACGTCGCCCTTTTTCTTCTGATTCTATTTAATTTTTGGCACATTTTATTCGAAATTTATTTCCACAATTTTATTCAGAATTAGACACGATCAAAGTAGTAAATATCGCAGTGTTTATTTTCACAGGAATATAAATAATAATAATTTTAGTGGTGTAATTCCTATCCAACTTCTTAATGGTTCATTGAAATTCAGGTAACCATATCCTATTTTATATTCCTTATGTTTTGACATAAATCATTAGAGATTTCAATTTTTCTTTCCTACTTTCTATAAAAGAAATGTCATCGACAAGTTAAGACAATAATCAATCCAGCTCAGATTCTCGTTAATAGTACTAGAGGACGTTCATGGATAATCTCTATCTTTGGTCTACTGCAGTTACTGTGGAAACTCCTACTTACCTATGCATAAGGGGAAATGCATTCTGCATACTACAAATAAGAACAAAAGGAAGGTTTTGCTCGGAACGATAGTCGGCGGTATTCTAATCATCGCTTCAGCAATGATAGTGGCAATTGCTGTGTATTACAACAAATTCAGGAGAAAAGAACAGGGCGTTGCCGACAAAAGATGCGGGCAGGAAATGGAACCAAGATCTTTCTTGTACCAAGGTTAATAAATACTAATAATATTAAATATATTATAATGCGATACATAATGGTAGTCATCCCTGTAAATGAAATTAGCTTATATTAGCTTAGATTGATTGATTGATTGGTGGTGCTGTGATTCTCAGTAACTTTATTTTCCCTTCATTGGTGACAGATTATTCGATGGTTATGGTGCCAAGTTCAACGAAATCCCAAGCCTTCACTCTAGATGAGATGATAGCGGCCACACAGACCTTTAGTCAAGAGATCGGGCGAGGGGGATTTGGATCGGTGTTTTTGGGTAAATTGCCCCAAGGAAAATACATAGCCGTCAAAGTGCTCTCACAGTCCTCGCGACAAGGATTTAAAGAGTTCTTAAATGAGGTGAATTTCAGATATATATTCAATCATGTAATATGGTTCAATTTGGATTTAATGCAAACAATTCTTACCACAGAATCATGGTTTGAAACCATTTATGATGTATTGTAAAATTCACGCGAACGGTCATTTGATGAACAGGTTGATCTTCTTTCCAGAATCCATCATAGAAACTTGGTCTCTTTACTAGGCTATTGTAACGAATCAAGAGAAGTTATGCTTATCTACGAGTACATGTCAGGAGGCTCCCTAAGGGATCACCTTTATGGTAAATACTTCTGCTGAGAGATATATGTTTACTTGAGTTGATAAAATATCTAAGATAACCAACATGGGTTCTTTTCCAGGTCCTAGTGCACATCATTCCAAATTAAATTGGAGAACCAGGCTCAAAATAGCTTTAGATGCAGCACAAGGTTACTCTTTCTCTTAGTTAATTTGATGCACAGTGATTCTTTTTATCTAAATGCGCGTTGTGAAGTATCGAGAATAATAAAATAGCCGTAAATTTCTAGATTTCTACTTAATATTACAGAGGACAAATAATGAGGAACGACATATCTCACTTATACACCTATGGTTTCTATTCAAGGACTGGAATACCTGCACGTCGGTTGCACCCCAAAAATAATTCACAGGGATATCAAGACCGCCAACATCCTTTTAGACAGTGATTTGAATGGAAAAGTAGCAGATTTTGGCCTTTCAAGGATGACTGATGATGGGGAGGCTACTCATGTTACCACTGCCGTAAAAGGAACTGCAGGATACCTGGATCCAGAGTATGTTGGACATATATAGGTTGCACCTATTTGCAATATTCTGATGCTAAGAAATTCAAGGCATTTTGCTTTTCCATTGTAATCTTTTGTGAGACACTTGACAGGTATTTCAGTACTCAAATGTTGACGGAGAAGAGCGATGTGTATAGTTTTGGAGTGGTTTTGCTGGAGGTCATATGTGGTAGACAACCCATAGATTTAAAACTACCTGTAGAGCAACTGAACATCATTAGATGGGTAAGTAATTTTACCATCAATTAATATTTATAGGAATTCCTAGAGTGCATTTCTCCAAGACTAACAATAATTATCGGCGTATCTATAGGTGACACCTTTCGTAATGGACAATGATAATCCTGACAAAATAGCAGAAATCATCGACAAGAAGTTGGATGGAGGTTACGACATGATGTCTATCACTGAGGTTGCCAAATTAGCGATGAGATGTGCTCACGATGAACCGTCGGGCAGGCCGAGCGTGAGTGAGGTAGTTGCAGAGCTGAAAGAGGCTATCAAACATGAGGATCATCATGCTTCTACAATTTCAATTTCAGAGGAAATTGTTGGTGAAAGTAGCGGTTTTGTGTCAGGCTCGGTCCCTTTATTGGTAGGTTCGAGTGGACCTAGTGGAATGGTGTGGAGTGATAATAGCTCCAACATTTCTCAAGTGGGAAGATGAGTAGCGACGTTGGTTAAGAAGTCAAACATACAAGTCCTCATGATGGCAGCGTTGCCCCGACGTGGAACTACGCTTCTAATTTTTATATACCAAAGACGTGGAACTTTTAAGTTTCTTGCTTGAAGATCACGTAAATTCTAACTATCTCAGCAAATGCTGGGTGGGGCATACACTACCACACATCCTTATCAATAAAATTTGATGATGTACATGCATTTTTTATTTCGTGTTATTGGTTATAAGATGGGAAGTTTTTTGGTTGTATTTTTAGTCTCATTTGTGTAGAATTTGGTTCGAATTGGTTGGAAAGATAAATTAGAATTATGAATTTTAATTAATCTCAAAATTTGAATTATAATTTTTTTGAATTTTTTAAAATTCTTAAAATGTTAAATCCATAGGTGCAATTAAAAAAAACCAATTTTAAATAAATTTAATCAAAATTATTTATAATCTACCAAAAACTTCAAACCAAACCATAAAATATTTAGAAAATATTATATACAAAATACTTAAACTGACCTTTAAAAATAATTTTTATTTTAGTTTTTTTAAACCATAAAAAAACTATCACATATTAAAATTCAAAAATTCAAAATATTTGTAAATTTTTATAAAGATATTATATTATATAACATGTATGCGAGACTTTCAATCGTATTTGGAATTTCACAAATTATACCATATAGAGTTTGACAATAAAAACGTGCCATCCCGGCCAACATGGTCAATTTAACTGTATGGATGGAGAGAATCGTTTTTTTAATCTCGATTAATATTAACCTTTTATATATTAGTAATTGTTTCTAAATCTACAAAGAAAAATAGAAGGAATAAAAGATTTGGGAAGATCATCTTGTCATAAATAAAGGTTACTGGTGAATGCATGTGCACAAGGTTTGCCAAATTTTCCAATAAGATTTTCATGAGCTTGCTAGCGAAAGAGCTTGATAAAGATTTTGTGTCCATAGAAAATCTTCTCATCTTATATTGAGTAATTGAAGTCGATTTAGTGAAAGGAGGAGCAGACAAATGTTCAAGGTGTGAGGTTGTAATATTTTCAGGGGCTGGACAGCAGAAGAGTTGGGTAAGATCAAGAACTTGCATCTAGAGCAAAGCTTCTAGTCCCACATTTTGTAATTTAGGTTGGTTAAGCAAAAGGAGGGATAGACAAAGGTTATCGAGTTGTCGTTAGTGAAACTTTTTGAAAGTTTTTCCGATGGGTTTTTCTGGTCTAATTTCTCTAAAATCTCGTAGAAAATTATTGAAATCACAAGCTTGATGGTTAACCCACGCACAATCGAAGTGCCCTAGGGCTTTTTTAGGATGTTGAATCCATATACACAGTCAAAAAACCAGCGTAAATAACACAAATCAATATTTCACCTCAAATTTTTCCGCCAAAATCCGACACCGGAAAGTCCAAAAAGTCGCACTAAAGACAACTCCCAAAGGTTATAATCACAAGGCCCTAAGATTTGATTAAGAAAACTTGACATAGGAATTGTTTGTGAAGAAAAGAATTGATGTGAGAAGTAAAGCTCGTAGTCATGTTTTTTGTAATCCAAATCTGGTAAATGAAGGTTTAAGTTGCAAGGCTACAAGATTTCCAAGAACTCGATAGTAAAAGATAATTTCAAGAATAATTTGCATCCAAAGCATAGCTCCTCATCTTAAGTTGTGTATTTCAAGTTGGTTAAGGAACATGAGCAGTAGACAAAGCTTCGAGTCACAGGTTTTGACTTCTGAGAGTGCCATGTTGAGAACCCCGACATCAACATCGATCTTGGCTTGTGGGCATTTGAAGCCTCGCAGAACCAGGGGACTCCCATCAACAAAGGGATGGTGATCCTTATCTGGTGATTTGGGTCCAGTAACAGAAAGACGAGGCATCAGACATCAGAAGAAAACCATTGCAGGCAATGTTCAGAGTGCATCATGTAAAAGAATTATTTGATGGATGAAGATGAAAATGGATGCATCTAATTGACTGGGATGAACAGTGTTTGTGCAACCCAATCCCACAAAGAGACACCTTCGATGTAATTACAATAGAGAACAATCAAATGTTGACCTATTAATTCCACTTTGATTATTATTTTTTTGTCCAAATACATTTTTCATTTTTCAAATCTTATTTTCATTCAATATACAAACACATCAATTTTTCACACTATATAATCTTTTTATTAAAAAGCATGACAAAAAGTGATAATAATTATCCATAATCCATATTTGAAAACCATTAACAATGACAAGAATGTAAACCATGCATCTCATGTTTATTGAAACCTAACCTTGACCTTACCTTACCTCAATGAGAATAGTTTCGCAATTGTTAGTCTACTCATGATTTTGACGTTTTATTTTCAAATCTAGGTGATATAGCATTTGTTAATGACTTATAAGTTGTTATAGAGTGTGCATTTGGTATTCTCATTGATCAAACCTCCGAAAATGTTGTTGATTATATTCAAAGAATCATTTATACCCTCTCTATGCAAATATATCCATGCTTCTTGTTGAAGTATGATAGTCTAGCACCTCTACAAATACATGCATCACATATGCACATTTCATTGTTTTTATGATGGCTACTCTGACTATTCAAATATACAACCTTTTGCTTGCATATATTCCCCCATATGATGAATAGTTCTATCATTGCAAGGGCATGAGCATGGAAGAATAATTACTACGACCTCCCCTTGCAAAGTATGGATATTGATATATTTCATATTTCTTATTTAAGGAACACCCTTAGAACATTTTTTCTTCAATGATGAGAACATCTATGATCGACACCAGCCACCTTTCAATACCATAAGGATACAATTTTGTAATAATGGAGTGAGATTATCCAACCAACATCATGAACTCACATTGCACAAAGATTGAAAACCCAATGAGTATCTCACAAATTTTGATCCCATGCTAAGAAGATAATTTAAAAAGAGCGGTGTTGATATCCCTAAAACAAATGTCATGAAGCTTTACAAATGCTTGTATGGAAATAAAATGGTTTTTTTCATACTAACAAAGGAGCTCCTAAACCATCTTCCAAAATTGAGCAAACTTTATAACAATTTTAGCAATAATTCAATCATCTTATTACCCAAAAGACAAAAGAAATATTTATTTTCTATTTCCACTTTAACCATTATTGGAAATCATTTCCATTATAAATTCTTAACCTTTTGCATTCTTTTTTTTTTTTTTCTGAATAAAGACTAATTCTATTAAGAGAGGAAAAAATATAGTACAATCAAGCCTGGAAACAGGCAGAGCAGAGAAGCAAGGGAGCCGGAGGTGATAGGGAATCAACCTTGCTCCATAGAGACAGACAAGGAAAGGGCCATAAAAAGCATAGGAATACAAAGGAAAATACTGAGCAGAAAAAGCTACCCCGAAGGGTTATTTCCTGCAAAACGACATTTTTTGCCTTTTTTCTTACTCACTTTGATCCACCCAGTGGAGCTTGGCTGAGTCATAACAAGTTGTAGATTATTCTGTTCTGGCGGCTGAGTATCCTTATCAGAGTCTGAGGACAAAGAGAAATGAGAACGTTTCTGAGAGATCTGAGGGTTAGAGGGAACCTCCGGACCAACCGAGGGAGCGTCCATCGGAATCTCATCATTCTGCAAATTAGCTTCAATTTCCTCATCAACCTGCACATCTACTTCAGATTCCTCCTCCTCTGAACTCAAGAAATCTAAATCATCCAAAGGACGGGGAGGCTCAAAAGGATTCCATCTCTTGGGTTTGGGCTTGTGATTCAGATTCTTCTTTTTATCTTTGAACTAGGAACATGTGCTCTGAAGGTGCCCTGTTTGATGACAATGGCAACAGTGGAAGGCTGTATTCTCGTAATCCAGTGGCTGAGTCCAGTGGAAATCTCCAAACTTGAGATTAATCTGATCCGGTAGTCCTTTGCTGATATCTATTTCTGCACACAGTCTGCCGTAAGTGTAGAGACCATTTTCCCTTCTTGAGGTATCTGTAGCCAGGTATCGTCCTAAAGTGTTTCCAATGGCTAAGAAGATAGAGAAATCCCAAAAATGAGCCGGAAGATTCGGGAGCCTGACCCAAATGGGAAGCTTGGAGATGACAGTTGTAGAAGGGTCGAAGTCAGGAAACCAAGGGGTAAGAAAAAGCCCAGCCGAACCCCAGAACCAAGGGCCTCCCGTTAAGGCTTTCTGGTAGTCTTCGTTTGAGTCAAAAACCACCAGGAAGAAACCTTTTGAACATAAGAAGATTTTGCATTTTTTAGTCCAAAAGGAATGGACCCATTGGTAAAGATCTACTGTGTGAGGCCATAGCCCATTAAATCTGCATATGAGTGTTGATTCTACAAATATCTGGTAGCGGTTTTCAATCCCAGGATTAGAGAAGCTAATGGAGGGAATTTCCTCTGATTTGTCTACCAGAAACAGCTTTGGAGCGCCATTTAGCTGGGCTGCCTTTGAAGAGAACTGTGGTTGGGTAGCGTTTTTGTGTGTTGCATCTTTGTAAGAGAAATATGGGGCAGAGGAGGTTTGCCCAAAGGAACCACCTCTTAAACGAAAAGAAGCCCCAATAGAAGAATCCTTTTGAATACTGTAAAAGGAGAGAGGAAGGGGATGCATAAGTTGCTTACCCTTATATAGCAGTCTAAGGCAAGAGGAGGGAATCCCCAGCCGACATTCGAGTTTTTGCAGAAGATCCTGCACAAGATCTGTTGCGCGAACCCATAGCATTGTCGTTTTGCTTGAAAGATTGACTTGGGTCTGAAATTCATGTGATTCTTCAGGCAGATCTGGCTGGTTGAAGAAAGAAAGCTGCTTCAGATTTGAGCTTGTCTGAACTTGCCGCCTGATAGTTGCTTGCCCATAGATTTGGGTTTTTTTAAGGCCCCAAGATCTTCTGGGCTTCTGATCTGATGGTTTAGCTGCAGATCTAAGCATCTGACTGCCATCCATGGTCAGGACGCCCGATCCAGAACTGAACCTTGACCCTGCAAACACAACCTGGACTAGATTGGGTGAATAGGAAGGATATGGACAAAACGCTATTGACCTTGCCGCAGAGTCGGTATCTTGACGTCTGATCTTGAGGATTCGATGAATGCAGATCTGTAATAAATGCAGATCTGTGACCCCATTGTGCAGATCTGTGACATTGAGCCCCCCCGCTTGGATACCCCTGAAATCTTTCTTCAAAAAATGCTCCCCTTCCTTTACGCGCTCAGTGTCTCGAGCGCCAGAATCGAGTTTGATGCCTTCAATTTCTTCTGCGCTAAGGCAGATGCCAACGGCCACTGCAAAGGCGTCTTCCGTCTTCGAGACTAAGAGTTTCACTGGCATGGAGACCAAGAAACAACAGATATCTATGAACCTCTCTTCATGCAATAATACTTCAAGATTATTCCAGGTTTTGGATTCCATGAAGTTAACCAGAAGCCATTTTACGCACCATGGGACTGACAGTGCGTTTGCGATAGAGAAATCATTCAGCGCGGTGGGAAAAAGAGAGCCACAAACCATTGAAACCCTCGACTCCATCGCTCCCCTCCAACCCCTCGTTCACTTGTATGTTATAGACGCACCATTAGAAAAATATTTTCTAAAACATCCATCCACCCACTTCTGTTAGTGACCTCTCTTAACCTTTTGCATTCTAACTTACACCCTAATAACTAAATAAATTGTCTTAAATTTCTTGAAATGTTTAATCCTATCCATAACACTTTACACCATAATCAATACAACTATTGTACATTATCTATGGTATAAGATTGTTTAATAAACAAAAAAAACTTGCTTTCAACTCTTATTCCTTCATGTATCATCCAACGCTATTAGTAGAATATATACGCACTTAAATTCCTTGAAAGTGAGGTCTCTTATACTTCTTATTTATACTCCTCAATTTTCCTTTATTCCTTAATGGAACTACCTAGCTAGCATCCTAATTCTTAAAGGTTCACATTTTTGGAGGATTTTGTTATAGTTTTTCCCTGAAGTATTATTAAATTGTTAAAAAAAAAAAACCATATTTGTACTCCACAATGCAATCACACTAATCAAGAATTGACATAAAATGTACCCTCCATAGGACAGTGCTCTCATATGAAAACAATGCCTTCATAAGAAATATATATATTTTAAAAAATGTCATACAGTTCCTATAATTTTATATGATGGACCATAAATGGCTCTCTACAAAAATTAAAGTGCCCTCGGTTGCTTCCCCAAATCATTAAAAGTTTACCGGGCTTTCTTTTAGACTAATTAAGTTTTCCTAGTTTCGTTTTGTTGATTTAATCATCTTTTCAAATCCGACGTTCTTCGCAGCAAATAGCTCATCCCCAGTAACTCTCTTTGCAGACTGATACACGAATGGTGCTCTGCAAATAGTCACAATGGTCTCATCAGAATTTATGCTAGAATTTCACATTACAGGTATACAACATACACCTGGAATGAATCACACTTTGTTCCTTACATGTAGTATTGTTTGACACTAGTTGACAAAAGATGGGAAACAATGACGATGTGCGGGTTGTAACGCCCTGCGGCTTGCGAGTTGCCTGGGCGTGCCCACTCGCCAAGCGAAGTGATGAAACGCGCGAAGTAAGAGGGCGACTGAGGGCGAGGCATCATTGTGCGGACGAGTTGGTTGCCTTATATTTATACACGGGTGAGAGAAGGCTTGCACTGTGGGCCGACTGCACGAGTTAACGAATTCGGGCGAAGTGTGGTGGGGCGGTCCCGTGCCATGGACGGGCCGACCAAAACTTCAGGCGAAGATTCATAACAAAGGCAGGTCGGTTGAAGATTGAACAGAGGGTCGGCTGGGTGGCACGACCCTTGTTCCCCACCGTATATATTAGCGGAGGAAACATGGCGAGGAAACACATTCAAACATCGACACACATCAAAAAAGAGGTGCGAAGGTGGAAGAGAGCCACAGCAAGGAGCGCAGGTCTATGCGCCTGCTCGCCGGGCAGCTCTACACAGTGATAAGCATGAGTCTTGGTGACGGGTCGTAGTGCGAGTGGAGGGTGCACAAAGGCGCCCGCTCGCCGTTCGAAGGCAAACGCGTGAACGAGTTCGGTTGTAGTTTGGGTGGAGGGTCGTGCACGGGCGCGCCTGCCCAACTCGAGCAAGGAACTTGTGTATGTTGAAACAGTAGTGCGGGTGAGACCACCGTGCAAGGCGTGCACGAGGTGGGCGCCTGACACGGGTATAACGCTGGTGGAGCTTTGCTCTTGGTCACTTATATATTTTCACATATATAATAAAAAATTCTTATTTGCATATGAATGGTGTTCCTTCTGTTGTTTTATGATGTTTATGAAGATGTTATAATGTTAATGGATTCCACACATTAATATTGTTAATGAATGAAGATGAATGTTAGGTGTAGTTCGCAAAGTAACTTAATAATGGAACATGTTAACTACTTAGGCGGTGCCGCACGGTTGCCAATTAACGAAAATAGAATTGGGGTCATGACAGATGGTATCAGAGCTATTTGCAGAGAACAGACATGTATCCAGGGAAAAGTTATGGAGAAATCGTGGATTAACAGTCTGGGTTTCTTGGACTTGATAGTTCATGGCAAGACCATTCAAGCTCTGGTAGACACGAGGGCCACTCATAACTTCATGACGACACAGTTGGAAAAAGAGGTTGGATTGATGATCTTCCCATCGAATGTGGAAGTCAAGGTGGTGAACTCTAGAGCTAAAGTGGCGAGTTTGGCACACGAAGTGCCTGTGCAGATAAAAGACTGGATGGGTCAGTTGGACTTCACTGTGATGGAGATGAACGACTTTGATATGATATTGGGGCAAGATTTCTTGAAGGGCAACAAGGCAATTGTTGTCCCCTTCTGTGATGAGGTGGTGCTGGTTGGATAGTCACAAACTTGGACTTTCCCACTCGTAGGCAAAGGTGGGAAGTCAAGGTGCAGCGTGTTTCTGCACTGAGTTTGGAGAAGGCTATGAAGGAGTCAGATATGGAGACATGCGGTGATGTTCAAAGGAGTAGAAGGTGATTGAGTGGGGACACCTGTTCTAGCCGAGATTTCTGAGGTACTGGCCAAATATGCAGATTTGATGCCTAGTGAGCAACCAAAGAAGCTTCCACCAAGGCATGTAGTGGATCATAACATTGAGCTTGAGCCAGGGAAGCAACCTTCAACTAAAGCACCTTATTGATTGTCAGGGCCCGAGTTGGAGGAATTGAAATGACAGTTAAAGGAGTTAACTAATGCAGGTTTCATCAGACCTTCAAGGTCCCCCTATGGTGCTCCAGTATTGTTCCAGCGAAAGAAGGATTCAAATGAGCTACGGATGTGCTGTGATTACTGTGCATTGAACAAGCAGACGGTAAGGAACAGGTATCCTTTGCCATTGGCTGTTGATTGCTTTGAAAAGCTTGCGAAAGCCTGAGTGTTTTCCAAGGTGGACTTAAGGCATGGGTATTATCAGGTGCGGATAGCTGAAGGAGACGAGAAGAAGACCACGATAGTAACGAGGTATGGTAGTTTTGAATTCCTTGTTATGCCATTCGGGTTGTGCAATGCTCCTGCTACATTTTGCACTTTGATGAATGATGTTCTGTGACCATACTTGGATTCGTTCGTAGTAGTGTACTTGGATGATATAGTGGTGTACAGTGACAACATGGAGGATCATAAGAAGCACTTGGCGATGGTGTTCGAGGCACTGAAGGAAAATCAGTTGTACTTGAAGAAGTCTAAGTGTGTGTTCGCTCAGATCGAGATTCCGTTCCTTGGACATATAGTAGGCCAAGGGTACGTACGGATGGAGCCGAGTAGAGTGAAGGCGATCGAGGACTGGGTTGAACCGAAGAATGTCCATGAGATGAGGGTGTTTTTGCGCATGACCAACTACCAACGGAAGTTTGTAGAGGGGTACTCTAAGGTGATGTCATCACTGATAGACCTATTGAAGAAAGACAAGAGATGGAGTTGGACGGATAAATGTCAGGTAGCATTTGATGATTTGAAGAGGAGGATGGTTACAACACCGATACTGAAGTTGCCGGACTTTGAGCGACCGTTTGAGGTACACACAGATGCTTCAGATTTTTCCATAGGAGGGGTTCTTATGCAAGATGGGCATCCTGTGGCGTATAAGAGTCGAAAGTTACAAGATAGAGAACATAGGTATCTGGTCCATGAGAAGGAGATGACTGTAATCATTCACTGTTTACATGTGTGGAGGCATTACCTGATTGGGAAGTCGTTTGTTGTCAAGACGAACAACGTTGCAGCAAGTTATTTTGCATCACAACTGAAGCTTTCTGTGAAGCAAGCTTGTTGGCAGGACTTCTTGGCAGAGTTTGACATGACTATCGAGTATAGACTAGGAAGACACAATGCGGTAGCAGATTCCCTTAGTAGGAAGGGACAACTTGTAGCATTGGAAGGGGAAGACCGGGAAACTAAGAGTAGGAGTCGAGTTCCGATGTCAGAAGAGATGCAGAATAAGCTCAAGGAAAGTGTTGAAATTGATACTCAGGCGCAGAATATAGTGAAGCAGATAAAGGAGGGGAAGACACGAAAGTTCTTTCTACGGGATGGATTCTTGTTCTTTGGAAACCGACTCTATGTTCCAAATTCATCTCGGCTCAGGAGGCACCTTTTGAAGGAGTTCCACGACTCAATGTGGGCTGGCCACCCAGGGCAGCATCGTTCTTTGGCATTGTTGGAGAGAGGATTCTTTTGGGAGAAGATGCGGGAGGATGTAGAGGAGTATGTACATATGTGCATCATTTGTCAGTAGGACAAATTAGATAATCAGAGGCAAGGAGGTCTGTTGCAGCCTTTACCGATTCCTGAGAGACCATGGATGAGTGTCTCAATGGACTTCATCACTCAGTTGCCATAGGTTCAGGGGTATAATGGGATAATGGTCGTGGTTGATTGTTTTTCCAAGTATGCTATCTTTGTTGCAACAAAGATGCCTTGTGGAGCCGAGCAGACTGTGGAGTTGTTCTTCAAGAACATAGTGAAGTATTGGGGGATGCCATTAAGCATCGTGTCGGACTGAGATCCGAATTTTACAGGCAGATTTTGGACTACATTGTTCAAGTTAGTCGGGACAGAGTTATTGATGAGTTCGAGTTACCATCTGCAGACAGATGGACAGACCGAGAGGATCAACACATTGCTGGAGGATTACTTGAGACATTATGTGATGGCTGATCAGAAGAATTGGCCTGAACTCTTGGATGTTGCTCAGTTTAGCTACAACATTCAAAAGAGTTTTGCGACGGGGTACAATCCATTTGAGTTGGTGAATGGACAGATGCCAATCACACCGCATACCGTAGTGACAGGAGGGTTTTTTAGAAGTCCTCATGCGAAGAAATTCATGAAGGCTTGGGATGAGACCTTGGAGTTGGCATGATTGTGCTTGCAGGAAGCTGCAAGGAGAATGAAGAAATGGGCAGATAAGGAAAGATGGGATGTACACTTCAGTGTGGGAGATATGGTGTTTCTCAGGATTACCGGGGAGTAGTTTCAGCCACCTAAGGGGACTGTGAGCAAACTGACACGAAAGTATGAGGGACCATTTCGAGTGAAGAAGAGAGTGGGGGAAGTTGCTTATGAGTTGGAGCTTCTACACCATATGCACATGAAGCATCCGGTTTTTCACATGAGTCAGCTGAAGAGATGCAGATTTGATGTTGATCATCCAGAGAGAGCTGAACCACCGAGGGGACCAGCCGGGATTGTGGACAAGCCAGATTTAGAGTTGGAGAAGATTCCGAGCTTCAGAACTACAGGGATTGGTTGCCACATGAAACGGGAGTTTCTTGTTAGATGGAAGAATGCACTGGAGGAGGAACACTGGGAAACGGAGGACTCACTTTGGAGATGGAAGAAGAAGATTGAGAAGTATGATAGGAAGCTGCTAAGGAGATCAGGATTGTTGAGGGCGACAATGATTTCGGGTGCGGCAAAATGTAACACCCTGTGGCTTGCGAGTCGCCCGGGCGCGCCCACATGCCAGGCGAAGTGATGAAACGTGCAAAGTAAGAGGGCGACCGAGGGCGAGGTATCATTGTGCGGACGATTTGGTTGCCTTATATTTATACATGGGTGAGAGAAGGCTTGCACCATGCGCCGACTGCACGAGTTAGCGAATTCGGGCGAAGTGTGGTGGGGCAGTCCCGTGCCATGGATGGGTCGACCAACACTTGAGGAGAAGATTCATAACAAAGGCAGGTCGGTTGAAGATTGAACGGAGGGTCGGCCAGGTGGCATGACCCCCGTTCCCCACCGTATATATTAGCGAAGGAAACATGGCGAGGAAACACATTCGAACATCGACACACATCAAAGAAGAGGTGCGAAGGTGGAAGAGAGCTACAGCAAGGAGCGCAGGTCTATGCGCCTACTCGCCAGGCAGCTCTACACGGTGATAGGAACGGGTCTTGGTGACGGGTCGTAGTGCGGGTGGAGGGCGCACGAAGGCACCCGCCCGCCATTTGAAGGCAAACACGTGAACGAGTTCGGTTGTAGTTTGGGTGGAGGGTCCTGCATGGGCGCGCCTGCCCAACTCAGGCAAGGAACTCGTGTATGTTGAAACGGTAGTGCGGGTGAGACCACAGTGCAAGGCGTGCACGAGGTGGGTGCCCGACACGGGTATAATGCCAGTGGAGCTTTGCTCCCGGTCACTTGTATATTTTCACATATATAATAAAAGATTCTTATTTTCATATGAATGGTGTTCCTTCTACTATTTTATGATGTTTATGAAGATGTTATAATGTTAATGGATTTCGCACATTAATATTGCTAATGAATGAAGATGAATGTTAGGCGTAGTGCGTAAAGTAACTTAGTAATGGAACATGTTAACTACTTAGGCGGTGCCACACGGTTGCCCATTGGGGACGTCACATGGGTAGTCTCATTGAGGATCCACTTACAATGGTATGGGCCTCAACCTGGAGTTATCTATCCCGGTCTCATCTAACTTGCAAAATAAGGGTTTGACTCTAGTAATTCCCAAGCGGAATTCTACTACCATGGAATCATGCTAGTGCTCATGGTGCATGGTTGTTACCACCACCATAACCAGACATCATGAACCCATTGAGTACACGAGAAAGTTGCACTAAATAATTTAGGATATTCAAGATGCAAGTTCAGATAAACCTGAGAAGCTATGAATAACCTTTGAAGTTTAGCAGCGAGAGAAAAAGATCGTTTCTTCAATCCGAGGGAGCTTTTCTCGTTCATATCCATTTTTTGGATTTAAAGGCCTCGTTGAATTATGCAATGGGAGTGGCACGTGAGGCAGTGGAAGAAGAAATCGGTGCATTTTCATTGTTGGATGTGGATGTTATATGTAATAGAGAGATTTCATGGGACCCTCTAGGCTTTATTGCCTTGTGTACACTGTACTGTGAGTAAAAATATAGACAAGATCGCCAAAGCAGGTGTCCTTCTTCACTGATTGAGTTTCTTCCTGATGTAGATAGAGACACGACGGAGTAATCACTGGAAATTCCGGAGGCACTCTCCACCATTTCAGAAGGCCAGTCTGTCATACAAGGTAATGCCTTGGACATTCTGGAGGCACTCTCCACCATTTCAGAAGGCCAGTCTATCGTACAAGGCCATGCCCTAGTGGTACCGACTATTGTTAGAAGCGTGCTGGCGATGTCTGATGTTGGAACGAGTTATGCAGTTGGGATTCTATTGAGGGTCTGCTTCAACTCATAAGAAGAGTTGTTGGCATCAAGGTCGAATTATGCTCAATCTCTTCGACGGACACTGGGTCTTGGTCGGGTTCAGGGATGGGGCGACGTTGTCCAACGTTGTGCAGACTTTGGATGGGAAAAGTATCAACGCAGGTGGAGACTCGAACCTAAACCCGACCTGTTCGACCATAAGAGCCACATGGTAAAAATGGCTTGGATTGAGAAGGACAAACATCTACAGATCTGATTGGCAAGATCTGGCCAAGCCAACCCAGTAGAGGAACACCTTAGATGTAATTATAATCAATTTATGTTACATTGAAGTTTCACATAACTCATGTGGTCATATAAAATTCCTATTTAAAACTTAAGTTGTTTTTAATAATTGTATCGCGAGAAATACAAGTATTTTATCTTTTATGTGATACAATACTTCCCCATTTTACTTGAATATATATATAGTAAATAAACTAGCAATTGTCCCAAAAGGTACAAAGAGAGGCCGATAGGATTATTAAATTGGAATTGTTGAATTTTTTTAGAAGAGATATTGGTTCAATCAGCCTGGTCGCCTACACTGCCACAACTCTTCCCGGTAAACCCTGACAGCGATTCTGCTTTTGTGAAAAATTAAAATTTGCACCAGTAAACATCACACATATACCTATACAGCTGGATTGTTGATTGATATCTTTGGACGTTGAATAATTTAAGGTAAATCTATTCGCTATTACGCGTTTGTGAAAAAATGAAAATTTGCACCAGTAAGCATCACAAATATATACAGTTGGATTGTTGATTCATACCTTTGGACATGCTCGATTAATGAATAATTTAGGGTATAATCTATTACGTAAACAAAGGACCAAAGGGGGAAGGGGTGGGGTTTGTGTACTGGATCAAGCCTCTGAGATTCATGGGAGAAACGAAGGAAGAATCCCCATCCAAAACCTCCTCTGCAATCATCCACTGTACCCTCTCAGTTGGATGAAATTTGTCCCAGTAAACATATTCCTTGGGATCCTTGCAGATTGAGCACCCTGGATCCAACCCACAGCCTACATGGCCATTGTATGGACCATCTCCACAAAAAACCTGTTGACCCACCTCGTACCTCCTAGTCTTCGTCATCCAAAAATGAGGTCTAGTCTGCAGCACCCTAGGCCCTGGTTCGAGTCCTCCAGCCGACGGAACCCTCATCGCTCTCTTTTTCACATCCCCCCTCAGGTGAGAAAGGATTCATAACCCTATATAATCTTATTAATGAATATTATTATATATAATATTATATTAATATTAAGGTTTAATCCTATTCATATTACCAAAAATAATTTAAGAGAGTCATAAACTAAGAAATATGGGGATTAACAAAAAAAATTAATTAATTAATCTATAAATAAATAAAAATAATTGTTTAGGAAGAAAGCGCAGGAATCTAGCATCTGTTGATACTCCAGCCATCATCTCTATTTAAATTAACAAGTCTTTTTTTTCAATTTCTAAGGCCTCTCTAAATTTATGATAATGAAAATGGTCAATCCTCGCAATGACCTTAGCCTCTTCAATGGAGATGTGATGATTGGTTTTTTCTGCATGCTCTACCAAAGCGGAGGAGTGAGACCTTCCATGCCTGATGTCGGCAGCATGTTCACAAATCCTTTGGTTAATGGATCGACCGGTCTCACCAATATAAGGAGCTCGACAAGAACAGGGAATGATATAAACACCCTTCTAATCCTTGGGGTTAATCGGGTCCTTAACAAAATGAAGAGAACTTCATATAGTGTTAAGAGGTCTAAAAGAAGAATGAATCTTATGCTTCCTCAAGATCCTAGCGATTTTATCCGTGGTCCCTTGAATAAAGGGAAGATGAACACCGGAAGACCAATCCTTGGGGTCAATCTTACTCTTAGGACCCTTTTCAGCATTTTGAAAAGCCTTAAGACCTTGAGACCTACTATAACCATTCTTATTAAAAACTTCCACGAGGTCAGTTTTCTCATCTTCAAGGTGATTTTCGTCATAAACTTGCAACGCCCGCCGAAGTAGCTAAGGTGTTGAGAACGCCTATCTTTTGAGCAGGAAAATGATGGGAGCTAGCATGGACTTAAATTGAATTTACTTATTTTAGAGAGATGTTACAATGTTTAACATTTTGACTTAGTCAAATTAAAATTAAAATATAAAATATAAAATTTTCCAACCCATGGTTTTTCCTTATTATATTTTTAATCTATGATTTTTTCCCATGGTATTTTTCTCTAATGTGAGTTATTTAAAGGTTAATATTTAAACTAATCTAAATTCATTTTAACTCTACATCTACCAAATGCCAAAAAAAATCAAATCTCTTTTCACTCTTAAAAAATCAATACCTCAAAAAAAAATCCCTCTTAACACATAATAAACTTACAACTAAAAATAAATCTAAACTAATTTTTAAATTTAAAATTTAAAATTTATATTTCAATTAAATTATAAAAATAAATTAGTAATACATTGCATTTAAAATAAAAATAAAAATAAAAATCCTCAAAAATCTTTGCTTTTCTAAGCTTTTTTCTTTCGATCTTTATTTTTATGATCTTTTTCGTGCTTTCTTGATTTTTTTTGCATAGAATCTTTTTTGAGCTTTTGTGCTTTCTTGACTTTCCGTGCTTTTTTGATTTTCCATTGTTTTGTTTTCTGGTTCAGATCAATGGTTGAAAGTGTTTCATCTGATCTAACAGATCAGAGTAAAAGTGTTGACGAAAAGTTGATGCATAGGAAAGGCCTATCGGCCTAAAAATACATTTTAATTAATTTATATATTATTTAATTTTATTATCAATATTATTCAAAATAATTCTTGTAAAATTAAAATTAATTATTTTTTTCATAAAATTAATAAATAAAAATTCATAAAATTTAATAAAAATTAAGTATATAATTTGAGTGGGCCTAATGGTTAAGAGGAGGTGTTTCTTCTTAAGAAGTCACATGTTCTAAAACTAAACTTTTAGAGTATGTCCTAAACTTAGGAGTCAAATCACTGAATGGAAATGAATCCCTTATCCCATAAATAAAAGAGTCCCATACACGAATTTGATATTTAACTTAATTGTAACCTTAAAATTAAATAATAATAATAATTATAGTAACATCATATTATATTACATACCTCATTTATTTACCACTTTAAAATATATTGAAACTCTCACAAAATATATCACATAAAGATTGACGCAGTAAAAACGTCCAATTCCAGATAGGGTGA
This sequence comes from Pinus tabuliformis, assembly GCA_031772625.1. Lineage (NCBI taxonomy): Eukaryota > Viridiplantae > Streptophyta > Pinopsida > Pinales > Pinaceae > Pinus > Pinus tabuliformis. The sequence goes on along the minus strand of CM062810.1, from coordinate 657,976,480 downwards.
CCAAATTAACCTCAATGACATCGAGGATTTTTCTTAACCCTGATTAATATCGAGTATTTTCCATCATTTTATATATTATAATCAATCAATTTATATCGAAGTTTGACGTCTAACATGGAATTCTTATTAGTCCTTGCCCCTTCGGCGCTGCAGGGACTATAGTTATCGTATTGGCGCTGCAGGGAGTATAGTTATCGTATTTCAGGGACTATAGTTATCGTATTTCAGCACATATTAGTTTGACACTGAAACCTTTCCCATTTAACCAAAGTTATTTTTATATTAATAAAATGCTGTTTTCCTTTAACCAATCAGCTAAATAAAATTTTTCACTTTAACCAATAAAAAATCATTATTTTATTTGGCCTCATATCGAGGCGAGAGAAATTTTAAATGGTATTCTTCATTGCAAAACTTAGATTAATAAAAGAGGTGGTCATCTAAATATTCATGTGGATTATTGTTTTAATATTAACATTAACGTATTGCAAAACTTAGATTAATTAAAGAGGCGGTAATTTCAATATTCATGTGGATTATTGTTTTAATATTAACATTAAAGTATAAATATTAAATGTCCGGTTACATGTATCTTATCTTAAGCTTCAAGAAGATTTAAACATTATATAATATAATATTTTTGTGACATGTCTGAGACTTACCCTCCATGCCTATCGTGTCGAAATTGTGGTTTGCATAATACTAACCATATTTTCCTGCTATGTACAAATTTTTGTTTGGATTAGATTATTTTTATGCTATTAAGAGTAATAATAGCAGAGTGTTTTACTTATTTTGGAGTTAGAGCAAGTTGCAGCGTCAGGATCGGGCAAAGAGAGCAGATTCAGGTATGTACAACCCCTAGTTTAGCAAAATTGAATGAACAAAGTAGGTTTGTAGACTCAGCGACAAGCAAGCAACTACTGAATGACCATACCGACCTTTATACCCAAGAAAATAAGTAAATAAAATATATAAATACTTGAAATATCTCCTTTTCTATTATTTTGTATGAAATTTTCTATTATTATGTATGAAGATTTTGTGTAACCTTGTTTTCTATTATTTTGTATGAACTCTTCTATTATTTTGTATGAAGATTGTGTGTAATCTTGTTTATTATCCTATCAGGATTAGCACTAACGCTTAGCATCCGTTGGAAAAGGCTAGCTCTACGGGTTTGGGGTTGAGCAGGCCTTTGTTGAACGATTATTATTGGTGAGGTTTGGGATTAGGTAAACTCTGGCGGGTTGGTGGGTTTGGGATTGCGAGAGCTTTTGTTGAATGATTGTTATTGATAATTTGGGTCTGGGTTGAGTGGGTTTTTCCTCAAAGAGTGTTGTTGGTAATTCTATATTTTCATTTGCTTATTCTGCTTCACTTTATTCCTTGGTCTGAATAAGAATAGAGGAAAGGAACCAATGGACGGATATATATAGTACACCAAAGAAAACCAAAACTAAACTCATGGGAACGATATCCAAATGGATTAGAACATAAATCAACCATTGATTAGTCATGCTTTTAGGCTTGATTCTCTATTTCTAACCTAAACAAGCCATTAGTCAGTATGTCGATTATGTCGATTAAATAGACTCTAGTATTCCATGTACCAGTGTAATTATATGGATACTTTTGGCACTGTTGTTAAAAATTACAAATAATGCGAACTTATCTTTACTCACGATAATTAGCCAGGGTAGTAGGGGACTCCAACCTTCCTCGCATAGAAGCTTAAAATAAAGGGTAGTAGTTGGAAGGTAAGGATGCTTTCATGGTATTCAAGGCAACTCAGACTTTTGATTTGAATGCATGAGTTGCAAAAATTTCAAGGTGCTGAGGATGTTCCTCCGTCCTAATATCCTTTGAGTAATTTGATAATTTCTCTGTGTATTAGGGTCATCCTTCCTTGTCCTCATAAGCGCAATTAGTCCAACTAATAGCAGGGCTTTAGATTGAGGTGAGCTCTATGATTGGGTAGGAAGGTTGTTATCAATTTGATAGATTCATCTTGAGAAATTAGTTGCCCTAATAATAGGGCTTTAAGTTGAGGGGAACTTTGTAATTGGGCTGGGAAGGTTGGTATAGCTTTGCTTGATTCAACTTTTGCTTTGTGAACTAGGGAAACTCACTGCTCAATAGAGGGGTTTGCATATTGCTTATAATTCCAAACTAACATTTCTGGACTCTCACATAGCTTTTGGCATTGAGTTATTTGTGGGAGGTATACTACATAATAGAATCCCCATAATCTCTGGAAATTTAGTAAACCAATGCATTTTTTAAGCCATCATAAATCAGAGAATTCTATAAATAATCAATTCATGTGTTTTTCATTGAACTGAAGCCACCAAAAACTGCCAAAAAATTGACTCTGCACTGTTGCGTTGAATTGAATCAACCAAATTGACACAATTTGGATAGATTCACAAGTTCTGACTATGGTTGTAATTATTATAAATTAAAAAACTAATGCTATGGTAATAATGCATCCCCATAAACTACCCCAACAAGTTAAATACTATGTGAGATGGTATGAATGGTGGCTAAGCTGCCCTCAGTCTTGACACTTAATTCAATGGAAATATCTTCTATGTGGTGCAACCCCTCAAGGTGCACTAGTTAAAAAAAAAAACCAATCTATTTAATCTTTGTAAACTAAAAATAACCCAGGAGGAACTGCATATTAAAGAATAAAAACCTAGTATAAATAGAAATTTCAACTAAATACAACCTGGTGCCCAAAAATAGCTAAAAAGTGCATTATTACTTAATCTCGACTTCTAATGAAAAGGTCTACTATCAAAACAGACCTTCAAAACAATCCATAAAAAGAAAAGATCAAATCCTCTGATGAAACTAAAACCAACCATACGTAATTTGGCTAAAAACCCCATTTCAATCACACGCTAACCAGAATACAAGTAAACTGACAACAAGTTAAAATGCTATGGATTCTTCGGCTCTTTGACAAGATAAAAAGACAAAATGTTCATTTCTTCCTGTTATAGATTCGTTAATGTTCAATTTCAAGAGTGATTTGAACAAAGGATGAAAATTGGAACTGCGAAAATGCATAATTGCGCTTTTGAATAGTGATGTGCATTTTCTTCTATGTATTTGTGTTTAAAATGCATTTTTTCTTTCTCAATAATTGTTTAATTGATAAAAAAAAATTGGAACAAAACCACAAATAAGTTTTGTAGAGTGAATAAAATGATGGTGAGCTTAATACCTGGAGAATGATCTGAAGGGTAATCCAATCCTCTCCTGTATGGTTTTACTTTTTCTAATATTACATCCTTTGAAATCTATAAACAAGGCTGCCATAGTCCACGTGTTCACTTCATAATTTGTTTAGATACAGAGAGGACACTTTAATGAGAGCCCCTGGACGCGTACACTAATCTCCTCGTACAAAAATCTCTAAAGTGTCCTTCCTTCCTTCTAAGAGAGGAGTTGAGACACATTAGATACATGCACTACTCGCATCCTTGCCAAACACGGTTTTTAAGTTATTTTATTTTTTAATAAATGTTTTTATTTTTAATTTCAATTATTATTAATGTGGGCAGATATTTTATTTTTTAATAAATGTTTTTATTTTTAATTTCAATTATTATTAATGTATGCCGTAAAACTGTTTCTGTTTGGCTAAGAGCTCGTCTTCCTCGGACGTAAGGAAACAGGTTAACGGCCCAAGACCCAGAGGCATCTGGCAGGAGTGAGAGCCTGCTCCCGATTACGGACCACCAGCAGGGTTATGCCAGGTGGCGTGGTTTTCCTATTTAACAGTGATGAGTCAAACCCAGCATTCGCGGATAGCAGCCAGAGATAGCTGTCCTCACTGTTGGTTTGACACCTGAGTTGATAGGTTTTACCACCTTCGGAAAAAAAAAAAAAAGAAGAAGAAGAAGAAGAAGAAAAAGAAAAGAAAAAGAAAAATATACTTTAATAGAAAATTGGAGGTCGACACTACCCTTGCTCTCGGGAGATCTATATCATCCAGTGACAAAGAAAATACAATATCAGACAAGTTGAGTTCCGTTGAGGATATTATGTGATGCACTAATAAACCTTTTGATGGGTCTTTCTGGAAACGTGATCCAAACTCTCTAGATTTAATGCCAACTTTAGTGGCCAATGATAGTTTTGGTCAAAATAGTTTTTGGCGATGATAGTTTTGGTTCTTGATTTGAAATTATATGCAGTGTTGTTTGAAATTGAAAAATATAATCTTCAATTGTGATGGTTTGGACACAACGGATGTCACGGTGTGTCATTCTTCTATTTAATTTAAGTGGACGAGAATTTAGATCGGTCATTGCAGTATTTTGCATTACAGTTGTTCGAATTTGATTCGATACGAAAAAAATTTAATTACTTAAAATTCAATATGGAAAAATTTTGAGAGTAGATATCTACAAATATTTAAATATATTGTTTTTCTAATATTTTAAAAATTTTGAAATATACAAATGTCTATTATTTTTCAATAACATTAATCTAATCAAATCAAATTCTTTACTGTAACTATTAACAACAACATTTATTATTCTATATAATACAAACTTTAAATATTATAATTTAATATTTACTCAAATTTTCTTGTATTTAAATTTAATGAATATATAACACATATTTTTGTTATATTAAATATTCTAAATAATCTATTTATCACTTAGTTTTTTACATATTTTATTAACAACTTTACTTAAAAAAAAATACTTCCTAAAATCTCATCAATTAAAAAACCAACTATTAACAACTTTGCATTAACAACCTTGCTAAAAAATATTTCCTAAAATGTCATAGATTAAAAGCTAACCAGCTTTACCATTCATTAAGACTTCAAGATTAAAAAAACAACCATTAACAACCTTGCATTAACAACCTTGCTAAAAAAATATACTTCCTAAAATCTCATCAGCTTTACCATTCATTAAGACTTAACTTGCCATCTCACCGCTCTTGGAAAGTTGCTCTGATGTCCATCAAATCTAAGTTCGTTAATGGAAAGTTGAATATGATAATGGTTAGTTGTATGCAGTTTTATGGATGCGATTTTAACGGTTAGCTGTATGCATTTTTATGGAGACGAAAGGGTTTTTGAAGAGAAGATGGGCAACCTGGAAGACTGCCGTTAGTTGTTATCTCGTGTAAACTGAATCGGCTATGTGGAAAAGGGTTTTTGAAGAGCAGATGGCGAAGTGGAAAACTCTGTAAACTGAATCGGCTGTGCATAAAATTGTTGTGCTCTCTTGTAAATTGAGCATGACTTACCGAATTTCGAATTAACGAATTAGTTCACCAACCGAACCGAACTGCCGTATTTTCGAATTTTTTCCATCAATTCTACAGAATTTGGTAACTATGATGGAGACTATTTGACCATGAGGCTTCTTACATATTAAAATAATGATTTGATTTTTCTATCATCATATCCTATGTCACGTTTTTGTGAAGGGAACCAGCGTGAGTGATGCTTAGCATTACAATATTTTTTTTTGCAAAGAAGCTTTAATTCGAACTACACGATGGATTCTCATTTGTGTAATTAAGCTATAAAAGACTTTTACAATAGCATTGATTACAATATTTAGTCTCGGTGCATATTAAATCTAATTTTCCAGTCCTGAACTTAGGAATTCAGAGAAATAATTTAACTAAAATTTTCAACATGTAGCATATAATAAACATGGATCTATAAAACATGGAAGTTGTGTTGAAATATTGTAATTTCACAGTAATCTAAAAAATTACTAGACACTTTAAGGACCTACAAATATTACTAGCTCATACCCTAACCCATACCTGAAGATCGGCAATATTGATTGTACACAAGGACTTGCTGCCCCACAACTTCCTTGTTTAAAATTTAAGTTGTTTTTAATAACTATATCACTACAAACATGAATCATATTAAGATGGTTTTAAAACAAAAATTTATATGTGATAAAGATTTTAAGTTATATATATATATATATATATTATTTTTTTTATGTATTCTATATCTATAATTATTTGTTCATTAGATTTGGTTTTGTTTACTAGGAAAAATGTCGTTAGTTTTTCTATCTAGGTGATAGGTAAAATGTTATTATCTTATCGATCTATATTTAATTCCTACATTTAAACTCATAATACATATTTTTTTTTAATAACTTTGACTTTTATTTTCTAAATAATTCATCTAACTATGTCTATATATATATATGATTTTAAAATATTTAGAAATAACATGAGTAAGTCATGTAACATTAAATTATAACTAATTTAGTGTTTGATTTATGTACCCAATCAAAACTAAATTTTATTAAAATACATAAATTTTGATAATAACAAGAAGGGATATTAGCTTTTTTGCCAACACTATCTATATTAAAACTACCTTTCTTGTCTTAGAGTAAGACCTAAAATTTTATTAAGAGTTTATTTTCCAAAATACAAGGAAATAGTTTAATAATGAAGACATCTATTATAATTGAAAACTTCAGTAATGACAAGAAAGGATGTTAACTTTCTTGCAAACATTGTTCTATGCTAAAACTACCTTTTTGGTCTGAGTATAACACCTAATTAAGCCGAAGGCTTTTTATGGTGAGGTTTTATCTCACAACACTATTCTAATTCGTCGTCCTCCGGGTGCTGCCATTGGACGAAGCCCTTAAATTTGACCGTACGTACACTTGGCAAAGAGTTATTGAAGAGTTGTCACCTTCGTAGTCAGCCGGAACGCATTACAGATGCTCGACTTCAATAAGAAAATAGATGAGGGAGCAGAACAGGGAAAAATATTTTACATTCTGTCAGAGCTTCAATTAAGCCTCAAACCCTCGAAGTAATTGTGTTTGAGGCAGATCAACTTGTGTTTATGGCATACGGGAGCTCGTAGATCGATTTTAGTTGCATTTTGGTGCAAGTGGAATCTGCTTTAAAAAAATATATGTTGTGCTCTGAACATTTAATTTTTTCCGGATTTTTAAATGGTCTAGAACTGCGAGTTTGAGCATGTTTGTGCAATGTTGGCTCCAGAAAGATAACTGTTAAGCTTCCGGATCTCTTAAATTTTGGTTTCTTTCAAACAGCAAAATTTGCTTTCAACCACGTAAGAATGACGGAATTTTTCTCGGCTGCATCAAAAGGTTGTTGTTGAAGCTTTGGAGTTGAGGGGAAATTAAGAGCGAAATGAGGCCATTTAACAGGATTTATTTGGGAGAAGCAGAAGATAATTTCTTTTCTAGGATTTAAGGAAGGAATTATGGAGGTTTAGGATCTTTATTGAGGAAAAAGAATGTTGTGGCTTTATTAAATTTACGACCGAGAAAAGTCTTAATAATTTTCTCAAGTTAAATTGTGTAGAAATGGCGATCAAGAACCCTCCTCGAGGTAAAATTGTTAAAGTTTGGTTTATCCGTCCAAATTTCGACCAGGAATGAAGTGACGAGGTTTTGAATTCTCTTCGTCATCATTTCCTTCGCTCGCTCACTGTCATATCTCGCCATTCATACAACTCTCAGCCACACTCGCAGGCTTCGACTTTTCTTTTCACCCATATGTGAAAATACTAGTGCTACATACTCTCAGCCACACTCGCAGGCTTCGACTTTTCTTTAATTGAGTAAAGGTTATTTTTCCAAAACTTAAGGAAATAATTTAATGATTTAAAACCTAAAAACATCTATCATAATTAAAAGTTTATATTCTAAATTTATTTCAAAGTTAAATAGTTTTCCTTCCGTAACAATAATGAGTTATAATAAGTTCCACCCACGAATATTAATTTTAAAATTTTAATAGCAATAAATTTTTATAAAAAAATTATAGACATGTTGTGTAGATATTTTTAAATACTTCTCTAAAATAAATTTTGAATCCAGACAAAGATTCAAAAGGCTAAAATCCCATCAAATCATTGAGATTATGCATATTATATAATTGAAATTTAAAATTCCAATAAATCCTAAAACAAAATTGATCCAAAAATATACTTTCAAAAAGCTAAAAATAAAATATTTAAACTTATATTTTTTTAATTAGCAAAGACAATAAAATCTATAAGGTACATGTGAGGACCTCTAGGTAATGAAATTTTATATTTCAAAGACAGTTTCATAAAAAGGGAAAGTAAAAAACAAATGAAAGAGAGCATCATATATTTATATGAGAGTTATATATTTGAAATATGTTATTGTATAAAATTTACACAAAGTTTAATTAAAGATGATCATATTTTTCACATTAAAAGGTATTAGTGAAAGAGTATTTTAATAGGAATTTAGAAGAAACTACTAACTCTAATTTTAATAGTTTAATTTATGTTGCTAGGTCAAGCTTAAAATCAAATTAATAATATTTATTCACAAATAGATGTGTCACACTAACATAACACATATTTCAACATATTTCAACATACAAAATACACATTATGATTGACATAATACCATAACAAATGACACAATCTAATAGAAACATTCAAGAATCAAATAACCTATACATGTTTAAAATTATGTATAGGTTGCTTAATGCATACATGTGCTTTCCATTGCACACATGTTGTAGTGATTTGGTCCCCATGTATGGCCCACAATCCTTAGAAGCATTATATAGACCAAAGGAAATGACTTTTGTCCTTACATCAACTCCTTTATAAGGAGAACCATACTTATTTTGTTAAACCTTAGATTTGGGACTATGTTACATTCATAAGACATATTATATTGGAAAGTGAAATCTCCTGGTCTAGGCCCAATGCATAGCACATGTTTCTTATAAATGTCATTTAGGGCTCAATTCCTTGGTTTTTATCACCAAAGCATGTCATGGGATAACAAACCCATCCTTAGTACATCAAATCTTATAAATTGATGCCATATCCGGTTATCAAGCCAAATATTACTTCTAGAGACCCGATGTCATGTTCTAGGGACTTGTGAATGGGTCAAGAGGCTTAGAATTTTTATATGGAGCTATGATAGTGTTTTTTTGGATTTAAATACTAAGTCTAGATACAATGTCGTGGAACACTAGAATTTGGAATTGGGATTACATGATGTTCTTGGGAAAAAAAGATAGTTGTGGAGAAATTGCGATGTGGTATAAGGCCTTGCATGTGATTTACAAGCCATAAAATCATTGTTTATGGCATAAGCCCCTCGATTTCAACTTCAAATATTATCTTGGTCTCAAAGGCAATTACTCAGTGGCCACAACGTTGGAACCAATTTTGTATCCTGCTTTTGAGCCAACAATTCCTACCAAAGTGAATTTATTTTAGTATGGATCCCTATTCATGGACCACGTTAAAGTATATAAGAAAAATCTAGTGCCTATGGCCTTGGTTCTGAACCTCACACAATTTCTTAAAAATGGTGTATAATTCCAAAGCCATTGTATTTCAAACCTTAGTCATTTCTTGGGCTGAAAAACTCACCCATGATGTGAATTTTTTTTTAATTAGGTCCATGTTCCACTCCTAAACAAAATATTCTAACAAAATGACATGTCTCATGGTCTAGGGCCACAAGCATAGATGATATTCCTTATAATTATCTCATTTATTTCCTAAGAAATCGAGTTATTAGCATATCTTAGATAAGGATACTCATCCTTGTTTTACCAACCTTAAAACAATGCATATATTCACACATTCCAAAGCTACTATATAATTTTTCTCTCACCTAATCCTTGAAGGTGACTCTCATCTTATTATTTCCTTGATTATTGAGATCCTCTATGGGTCCTCCTCTTCCAAAATTGCCAAAAGCTAGAGACTTGAAAGCTCCTTGAATCTCATTGAAAAAATGCTTCCTTGAATCTGTGTTTTCCTTCCCTCACATATCCACAGATTGGATAATTGATTCCAAGATTGAATAGCCAACAAATGTTGTGATACAATCTCTATGTTCAGCTACTCTTCCTGGTCTTCCTTCCCACCTTCCTTATTAAAACAAGAAAGATAGGAAATAACAACACAAAATATTAGTACCTTAAGGTGGTGGGAAAGAAATGAGATAAATGGAGTTGGGATATAGTTATATTTTCCTTTACTTTCATACTAACCTTAATTTTCTTGTTAGCACAAACTTTGTAGCTAAACAAGGCTATTATTTTTGTCTCTTGTTGCTAGTCTCTTGCTGAGTGGGGCAACAAATGGTTATGGTATCTATTTTTCATGGACAATCCTATAGTTTTGTAAGTTCTCAATTCTCTACTTTATAGCCTCTAGTCTGGTTTCCAATTTGTTTGACCAGAGACATAACTTTCCTAAACCAATGTAAATATTTTATATTGTAATTAAAGACAACTTACAAAAAAATGATACTATCTAAATGGCAAGTCTTATCATTTCCCTTATTTGTGGCCCATATGCCTTACAAATAGTTTGTTTAATGTCCAGACCCTTGGAATTTTCTTTTGAAGCATGTTTTGGGTGAGAGAAATACCCTTAGACCACCACATTAGACTTATAAACAAATTTTAGGATTTAGGGCCTAAGTCTCTTTTTTTCGTCCACAAAATGTGTATTTGACTAGGAGACTCATCCATGGTGCAATGAAATAGATTTGAGTTGATCTAATATGAGACTCATGAGATAGATATCAAGGAAATTCTTAAGAAACCATATTTAACTTAAAATGTAGAAACCCTGGTGAACCATATTATTCTTAAATTTCCAACCATAAAATTTTTAGTGATACTTTTGTAAAAATACTCAAATTTATAAGGATTTTATATAGTTTCTAGAAAATTTTGGAGACCTTTAGCATGAAATATCTTTATCCTATATAATTTGCATGAATAATTTTATAAGGAAAATGGAAATGGTAAATATATTTTTGGTAAAAAAAAAGCGATAATTAACCCATGGGATAAATTTCTCCCCTAAGTTTTTCCCTGATAAAGCTTCCTCTCGAGGCACTTATTTAGGTCCTAAGAACCTAAGTTTTAGCATTGAATTTTGTTGTGGTGTATAAGACATATCATCGCTTCACAAAGCCTTAGAATTAAACTCATATGCCACTCACTAGACAAAATTGCTTATGGATGTGGTGTTCAAATTTGAGGCCCCATGATTCTCTTGTAAACCTTAAGCATACAATATACAATACACTTCTTCTTTCAGTTTCTCAATAAAAAAGGAAGACTTAACATCTAGCTATGGTAGTTTCCATTTATGTTTTATAGCTAAATAAAACATCAATCTAATTGTCTTTAACTTAGATATAGGTGCAAATGTTTATTCATAACCAATTCCCTCTTTTTCTGAGTAACCTTTGCAAACAACCTGGCCTTATATTTGTTTATACTTCCATCAACATTAAATTTGGGTTTGAACAACAGTTTGATTCCTATGGGTATTTTATTTTAAGCCAATTATGTTAATTCACAAGTATCATTTTTCATTATGGACTTATATCTTCCTTCATTACATCTCTCCATTGTTTATGCTCATTAACTTGCTTGAAATTCAAAGGTTCTATGACATTCATTACCTTAGTCATTAAGGCATAATCTTTAAATATTATTGGTCGTTGATTTTGATGTGATGACCTTCTTCATGCTTCATCGCTTTCATCTCTTCTAATGCTTTGTGATGAGTCATCTCTTCCTCTTGGTGTGCTTTTGTTGTTAGAGGTTTCCGTGTCATTGCATTCTTCCTGTAATTTTTGTTCCTACTTATCATTTGTTTCCTCTTTGACATCATCATAATAATGAGGAATTTGTCATGCATTATGCATATCCTCCTTATGGCCTTCATGTACATGCACATGAAATAACACATCTCTCCTTGCAAAAGCTTTATGTATGTAGGGATCAAACAACTTGTATGCTTTATTATCATAACAGTAACCATTGAAAATAAACTTGATAGTTTTTGCATCAAGTTTTATCCTATCTTATTTCGGAACATGAGAGAATGCTTTGCTTTTAAATATTCTTAAATGCCTTACTCTTGATTTATAACCATAAATAGCTTCAAATGGAGTCTTATGATCTAAAAAGTTTGTTGGACTTATTTTCCAAGTAAATGCAAGTGCTAACAGATTCGGCCTGAAAATCATTGGTAGGACTTTTACCTTTTAACATGCTTTGTGCACATTCTACCGGGGTTTCGTTCTTCCTTTCAGTTACTCCATTTTGTTTTGAAGTATGTGGTATTGTGTATTATTGTAAAATTCCATGGGATTTGCAGTACTTGATGAATTCACTTGAAGTGTATTCTACCCCTTTGATCGGAGGATTTTGATGTATTTTCTTGTTTAATTTTCAACCGGACTTTTGAATTCTTTAAAATATTCAAATACATCACTTTTCTTTCTCATGAAGTATATCCATGTATATTTTGTAAACTCATCAATAAATATCAAGAAATAATATGCTCCACATAAGGATCTTCTTTGCATAGGACCACACACATCTTTATGAACAAGTGTTAGACTAAGGGATACATTAAGAGTGGGGGTGAATCAATGTAATGGAAAATTTAACATTTCAAAATCATTTCATCGACATTGAATATATATTAGTGCATCAATAAATACATATTAGAGTATTTATACAACAACTCCACATAGCAACATTGTTTCACAATCAAAATTTGGACAACAATTTTGATTCTGCCTTGTTGAGTTCGTAACAAACTCCTTGCTACTCCACCACCTTCATGTGTTAAGGTTATCACACTTCTTGATATATCTAACGTGGTCAATATTCAACATGTGCACTCCAAAATTCTCATGGTTTTCAAAATTATATTGCCGGATTTGCATCATTATCTATAATTTTGTTTTCTTTTTTCCTTTTTTTTACCACATTTTAGCTCCTTCAAAGATGCGACACACCACTTCATCATTTATTTCTTGGTCGAATTCACACCATAGGGCTAAATCTACAACAAACAACGCACTACTAGCCACTCTTCACACAACATACCATGGAGACAAATTTGTGATGGAAACACACACAATTCGCTACACTTCACCTCTATGTAGCCAAACAAATAAAGACTCACAATTTAGTTGAAGGAGATATTTGTAAAAGAATCACTTACATTCCCACCTAAATCCTATATGAATTATCTACCCATGACCATTACAACAAATATGTGTTGCTTTCTTCAACAACTTGATACTCCTTTCACCTTAATAATCAAGATCATTGTGCTTTGGAATACTTCTTAGAACCTCTCCTAAAACCAAATATCACATTGCTTTAATATGTTATTCCCATTGTGATTTAATGTGTTGATCTCCTTTTATGTCACGTAAAGTAATACCCAATCAATTTCTCATTCATATATATATATATGTATATATATATATATATATATATATATATATATATATATATATAGCCACTTCTTATGCATGTTTTTAACATTAACATGATACAACAAGCTTACGGCTTGGGCGTTTTAATCTAAGATCTGTCCCACACAAATTGTGCAACCGCTCACTACACCAAACATGACCTAAAACAACCACGCCAAACATTACCCGCAACCACATCAAACATGGATCTTTCACAAATTCAGCTCCAACCTCACTCGGCACAGCAATAATGCGCTCAAATTTGGAACCCTCGAATCTTATACCAACTCAGAAAATATGGAAGGCAAATTATTGGAAGAAAAGTTGCAGTTCACTAGTGAGACAATCACTCATACTTGCATTCACTAAGATAGCAATCACATACATATATAGTATTACAATCTAGTTGAGCAATTTTCTAGAGTATAGGATCTTAAAACTAATAAGGACTAATTAGGAAATCAATCCAAAAAGAAACATTACAAGTTTTAATAATAGGAGAATCTTCTAAATTTCTCCATTATTCTAACACTCTTTGCCATGGAGATTCTTTACCAATGATTCACCAATACCACAATCTATATAAAAATCATATGGAGGGAATTTATTACGACCACTTTTATTCTATATAGAGGAATCATATGAAGAAAATCCAACCAAATCATCTAATTATAGCATATATTGGAATCATATAAAGGGAATTCAATAAGACCATTTAGTCTTTCTCTTGAACACCATTTCTCAAATACAATAAAACTGTGCTAAAATGGAAATGTTCTTTCCTACAAAATTATTTATCAAATTATTTAAACAATTGCAATGAAATTTTTAAATACAATCCAAATATTAATTTAAAAATATCAATGCAATATTCAATCTTGTACTTTTATATTTAATTCGCCTGAAGCTGTCAAGGCTCATTTAACCAGAATTCTAGGCTTTAGACAGGGAGAGTTACCCACAAAATATTTGGGCATTCAGCTGGATATGAACTCAAACCGCATCAAGACTTGGCAAGGCTTATTGGATAAGATCCGGAAAAGATTAGATAGTTGGACGTTTAGAATGCTGAATATAGCAAGCCGAGTTATTCTTCTAAAATCGGTATTACTATCTATCCCCATATACCCTCTGTCCATTATGGCTGCCCCCAAAGGCGTTTTTACTAAATTGAGAGAAATTTTGGGTAAATTTCTTTGGGGGGGCCCACAGCAGCAGAAAAAATGGACTCTGGTTTCATGGAAGAATGTAATTAAGAGGAAAGAGGAAGGAGGCCTTGGAGTAAGAGATCTGGAAATCGTAAATAAGGTTTTAGGGGCGAAATTATGGTGGCGTTGGGTACAGGGGGGTACAGATGTGTGGAAAAGAATATGGATTCAAAAATATGATATGCCCGGCACAATTGAAGAGCGTCTACGAATAGCAGAAACTCCAAGAGGGTCACAAATATGGGAGTTAGCAAGAAATAACAAAGATCTGGTTAGGGACTTCGCTTTCTGGGAAATCCGCGAAGGACGTTCAGCGAGGTTTTGGGAGGAAGGATGGCAACAACGTGAGAAGCTGGCGAGAAATCAACCTTTACATGAACTCCAAGCAACAACGCAGCGCACAGGATTGGAATATGTAAGGGATTATTGGAGAGGAACAACATTAAATGATATTTGGAGAGTATGGAAACGACTGCAGGAATTGGATGAGAGTGTAAGTCTGGAGACTGCGCAAGTGTATATAAGAGAAATGGATTCGAGGAAAATTAAGATCCGAGAAGGTAAAGATATCCTTAGATGGGGTAAAGCAATGCAGGGTATGTTTACAGTTAAAGAAGCTTACTACTGGGTTACGAAAGAGGCTAGGGAGGATGAGCCAATGGATTGGAAAAAGATTTGGGAAGGTAAATGGTGGCCAAAAGTTACAATGTTTGCATGGTTGGTTTGCAGAGGAAGGATCCTGACTTGGGATAATTTGCAGAAAAGAGGGATGATTGGTCCATCAAGGTGTTATTTATGTAGTAAAGAGATAGAGAATCAGGAACACCTATTGAATCGATGTATGTATACTCTGAGTCTGTGGGAAGAACTTCGGATACTCTTTGGTAAGTCCAACAGGGATCCCGACAGTCTTAGGAATACCATACTTCAATGGGGAAAGGGGAATTTTCAAAGTAAACTGGTCAGGAGGATATGGAATTTAGCGGTTGGTTTTGTAATATGGGAGGTGTGGAAAGAACGAAATCGCAGAGTCTTTTGAGATAGAAGCGGCCACGAATCAAAAGTTTGGGATGAAGTATGTCAATCGATTAAGGAAACGGTCTTATCTGAAGCCTGGAGTGAAGACGATTGGAAATTAAACCCAGAAGAACAATGAATACTCTCCAAATTGAATATTGACTTTACAATGTTATATCCCAATACTGACAGGAGTAATAGGTATCGCATGCAGAGCCCAAATCGTTTTCGATTTCCCGGAGAAAGTAGTATTAAATTGACCTTCGATGGGGCGTCGAAGGGTAACCCTGGGCAAGCAGGATGGGGAGGTATTTTTAGAGATAGTAGAGGAATTTCGAGGTGGGCATATGCTGAATGGGGAGGGGAAATGTCGAACAATGAAGCAGAGTTATGGGGGGTTTTTAATGGACTTTGAATTGCAGCACGAAATGGGTATAGAAACCTTGAAATTGAAGGCGACTCCCAACTCACGATTGATATGCTAAGGAAATTGAGAGGTGGCAAAAGCTGGGACCATGTGGCGAAGAGCTGGCGGACAGCAGGGATCCTACAGGACATCGAAGGTTTGATGCGGACGATTGACTATATTACGATCAATCATGTTATGAGGCGAGGTAATAGAGCAGCCGATTTCTTAGCCAATTGGGCATGTGGAGAACCAAACAGGGAAATGGACGGCAGTGGTTATCGTTCCAGGAGGATCCACGGTGGAATGATTTAAAATTCATCTTAACCCAAGATAATGATGAAGCGATTGAGTATGAAAGGATGGATTAGCTGCCTCCTCATAGTTGATTGGAGGGGAAAAGACAAGATCATTAATGAATGCACAGGGTTTATGCAGGCGAGAGTAAATCGAATTAAAATCTGGCATGGTGTGTATACTCGAACATTGGGAGGAATGATCATCCCGAGAAGGCATGAGGGTAAGGTACTGCGGTGGAGAGGTGGAGGCGGCAGGCGGACAGGGACCGTATCACATCATGATCCAAGACCTAAGACGTGTATTAATGAGAAGGTTTGGCAGCAACGACGTATCAAGGAGGAAAGGTGGCCGAGCAGGGTTATATTACTGCATGCGTGTAGCCAATCGGAGACAAGGATAAATTTGGGAGGGCATAGCAGCCAAGTGAAGGGGAGAGGTTCGGATCATCTGCTTGCATTCAGTCCGACGGACTTGGGAGCGAATATCAGCAGTGTTACGACGTTACTGATACCCATAACGGCAGTGAACCCAGATAGGGGAGAAGGTAGGAGGACGCAAAGCCAGGGAGTAAGTCTGGATACGAAAGGGAAGAGTGCGGTTGAGGAATCTTCGCAGCGCATTTTCCTTGACATACCGGACGAGTTGGAAGAGGAGGATTTTGATATTCGAGATTATATCGCAGAGGAGGAGCAGCGACAGACCTCGGGTGGAAAGGTGGGTAAGTGGAAGCAACGCAGCGTTCCATCGGAAGACAGGGGAGAAACGGAGGAGGGTTCGGAAGAGGATGAAGAGGACGAGGGTGACAAGCGTGGAAGGAGTCGAGGTCGGCGGGGACGAGGTAACCTGAGGGGCAGAGGAAGGCCTGCAACAAGTGGAGGTCGAGGAAACCGAGCTAGAAGATCTGTGTATGAGGAAGGATCAGCCAGTGGGGTCAGAGGCAGGAAGAGAGGGAAAAAGGATATGAGGAAGAAGTTGAAGGAGGCTAAGGAAGCTTATATGCATGAAACCAACCCAAACATCCGGAAGATTATAGACCACTTAGAGGAGGATGCTATGCGAGAACACTCTGAGCCTAAAATGGAAGATTGGGAGAGTTTTCTCCCTGACCCTCGACACACAAGAGGGAGAATGTCTTTATACAAACAGTCACTACATGTCTATTGGGGCATGAAGAGATTACTTGCCAAGGCCATGGAACAAGTGGCCTTGGAAATGGTGGAGCTAGCCCAAGGAATGCCCACCATGAAACGGGAGCTGAAAAATATCCAAGTAACTCTTCTCATGCAGAATAGAAAGATGGATACGCTGGTGCAGTTGATTAAAGCAAGTGGAATAGAGGCCAAGGTAGAAAGCGAGGCCAAGCCCGAAGCAATGAAACAGTAGAACATGAAGATGATGATAGGAGGTTTTCCTATACTTCTTTTTGTTTTTTGTAATATTAGATGGTGCTGATTCCCGTTAAGACAAGTCTGTTTGTAGTAAGAATAGAGGGGTTTTTAGCTTGGTTAGATAGACTGGACATATACTTTTTTTGGATGGCTATTAAAAACTTTCGATGGTCACAAGGTTTCCCTTCTGGACGGGTGGAGACTTGCCTGTGTATGTAATATTTCTTTTCAGTAATAAAATCATGCCTCAGTTTACAAAAAAAAAAGAAAAACAATAATTTAAAATCCTAATTATATATATATATATAGATAGATATATATAACCATGAAAATTATATGTATAATAATCAATGCACTTTCCATTTGAGAAAGAAAATCAGATGATTGTGATAGACACTCGAAATGAAAATAAAATTAACTCAAAGAAAAAAGTAAATCTGAAATGATTTTGATGCGCACTAAAATAAAAGATAATTTGAAACAAAATATGTAGACGTGGGCTGCGGACGGGTGGTACGTAAAGAAACACTAGGGTAGCCCACTGGTTGTACGTAAAATTCACAGCCAAAAAAATTCAAAATTAAGAGATGCGATATTTTGGTTTGTACATTAGGCCATCCACATAAAGGCACTAGACTAAAATAAAAGATGTTTTGAAATTTGGTTTGTACATTACGCTGTCCACATAAAGTACTCACATAAAGGTATTATTTAGATGAAATAGTAAATTTTAATTCAAGTGATATCAAAGGTTTATATTTATTAAAATTGAAATGAATTTAATTGCCATAGGTATTTTATTTTGAATAACCCTTTTTTTTTTTTTTCCGAAGGTGGCAAAACCTATCAAACTCAGGTGTCAAACCAACAGTGAGGACAACCATCTCTGGCTGCTATCCGCGAATGTCGATTTGACTCATCACCGTTATCAAGGAAAACCACGCCACCTGTAATAACCCGCTGGTGGTCCGTAAGGGAGCAGGCTTTCACTCCTGCCAGATGCCTCTGGGTCTTGGGCCGTTAACCTGTTTCCTTACGTCCGAGGAAGACGAGCTCTTAGCCAAGCAGAAGCAGTTTTACGGCATACTCCAGGCCGTTTTGAATAACCCTTTTACATTTAATTAAAATCCAATAACATACAGAGTTATATTAAATAGTTATATATTTTTTCCAGCTAATACCAGATATTCATAGTTATATTAGAATATGTACTAAAAATTATTAATGAATTTAGAAGCCTCATAATGACCCTCGATCAAACTGGAACACCATGTGGCCAAGAGAAAAGAGAAAATGTCGAGGTTTTTTCTGCAACGGAGCCCACGTGCTTTCGAATCGAAATTCTTTGCCTCCCCCGCCCGGGCAGAGAAGAGGACAACCATTGGAGAGACCCTTATCCAAGAGACGGTCACATAGACAGTGCAGAAGAAATATATTAGGGAGAGGTGGAACAGAAGGAAAGACCAGGGAAGCACCGGTAAAGAAAACTTTTCAGTTCTCGAGATATAGGCAACCATTTTTTTCCAAATCCTCCTTTCAGTCGACCGTTAGATCTCTGAAGCGCTTTTTTGAAAAAATGGGTGAAACTATGGAGAAAATTCAGTATGGCAAATGGAGCGGTTGGATAACGTCAGTCGGATTGCTCTTGAGTTTATTGCCTCTTATGTATGCTCAGCCAGGTATGTACTGACTAACCTTTCTAACCGGAGGAATCGTCATTTGATATTTGTTGTTTTATAAAGCTCACCGATCATTAATTTATCAGACGTAGTTGACAAGGTATTGTTTTATTAATTAATTTCTGGTGGCCCGGAAGGATTTTTGAGTATCCCTTGCGGAGGGAAAACGAATCAAACTGTGGAAAACAATATAAGATGGGTTACTAATACTAACTACGTAGACGTGGGTCAGACAGCACAGATCAAAGCCTATGATGGCGATGTCTCTTCTTACTTGCACAGTCTACGGGTGTTCCCAAAGCCTCTTGAAAAGTCTTGCTATCAGTTGCCTGTGGTCCCTGATGTGCCTTGCCTCTTAAGATTATGGTTTGCAGTTGGAAATTACAGTGGATTCAAACAACCAACGAGCTTTGCTTTCTCTATTGAGACACCGGGGATGTTAGCTATGGGAAAAGTAACAATCATTTTTAGAGAAACACCACTTCGTAATGAAACAATATTTGTTTGTTTGATCAGAACCTCGGAGGACGATGATCCCTTTATTTTTGCTATCGAATTGAGGACGCTCCAACCAGGGATGTATCAACAGGCTAAGCCTGGAACAATGTTGATGTCACAATGATGGAGATTTGATGCTGGTGGAAATTCTAGTCTCAGGTGAATATTTTGGACTCTATGTATTTACTTATGGAAACCTAAGCGTCATAATTAACCATTTGGTGGTAATGATATTTTTTAATGGAAATCTGAGTGTCATAATTAACCAGCTAGTCGTGTTGATATTCATTGTAAGCCATTTTTTCACGGCCATTTAATAAATTTAGATATTTCCATGGCGGTAGGAAAATGTATATCTAGTATATACCACCTATACCACATGACTAAATGAATCTTGATCTGTGAGAACCAATATTGATGCGGTGCAGTTGAGCACTTGTATATTTTTCCTGTGATGACTGAGTTGAATGGCTTCGTATGGTTGATAAAACAGGTATCCAGAGGACAAATTCGACCGGATCTGGGAATCTAGATTAGATTTTATTGTTTTTAATTCTCCTAAACTGGGAATACAGTTTGTGAGTTCCAACGGGCACATTTCAACAAATGATACTAAGGAACTTCCTCCACCTGCTGTGATGCGAACGGCAGCGGTTATAACGAAGCATAATCTTCAATTCAATGTAGATATGAGCCCTGGTCACAAAGTATTACTGCTATTATATTTTGCAGAGCTCCAGAAGCTAAATATGTCTCAATTGAGATCTTTTTACATGAATTCCCAACATCGCTTTAGCGCTGATAGTGACTATTTTTATGTATCGCAATACACTCGGGAGAAAAGAACAGGGTTTTGACAATGAAAGAACTGTGTTGGCAGAGGAACACAGATTTTTCGTGTCCGAAGGTTGGGAAATGCTATCAATATTTTATATGTTATAATAATAGGAAACGTGCTGGTAATCGTCGCTGTAAATGAAATTAAATTAGAAGGATGTTTGTGCGTTGACTGTTAATAACTTAGCCTCCCCTGAATGTATTCCAGACTACCCAATGGTTGTGGTGCCAAATCCGACAAAGTTCCGTGCCTTCACTTTTGAAGAGATGATAGCGGCCACACAAAGCTTTAGTCGGGAGATCGGATGAGGGGGATTTGGATCGGTGTTCCTAGGAGTATTGCCCCACGGAGAAAACATAACAGTAAAAGTGCTCTCGAAGTTCTCCCAACAGGGAGTTCAAGAGTTCCTGAATGAGGTGATTCTCATATATTTTTTTATTTCTTTAATCATATAATACGGTTTAATTTGGATTATGTAACGATGTTTAACCATACAGTTTTGGCTGCACTTATGAGTAGTATATGTATTTTTAATTCATGCATGTTATTTTACTCCATGAATGCAGGTTGATCTTCTTTCCAGAATTCATCATAGGAACTTGGTATCTCTACTGGGTTATTGTAACCAATCCAAAGAAGTTATGCTTATCTACGAGTACATGCCGAGTGGATCCCTAAGGGATCACCTTTATGGTAAATTATATTGATGACAGATATGCTTGTTAAATTTGTAATTTCAACGCAACTGTTCACCAAGCCAAAAACCGTTCACCGGAATTTTCTCGGAGCGATTTGCCGACGGTGGAGTATTCTCGCAAGGAGCTCCGATATAATTTGGAGCTGACGCGTGGTTCACCCCTGACGTAAGCCAACGTAATTTTCTCGGGTGGTAAAGCTCTGCAACAAAGTGTCTTCCGATATCTTCTTCCACCGTTGGATTTACTCCATCGCTCTCCACCGTCGATCAATCAAAGCTGCATACGAGGTGCATTAAAAGGCTTGCGTGGATTAAATCTTTGAGTTTGACCGCCACTCCTGCATCAACTTAAATATTGAGTGAAGTGAATCTAAGTTTTGGTTGACCATACGTTTTAAAGAAATGTCATAGTGGTAGGTAGGATATTGAAGTTTCTTAAATAGAGCACGTAAGTCTTTTTTATGAAAAAGGTATCGTGCATTTAAACATAGGTATGGGCACGTTTTAATAGATGTTTATATTTTTTTTTACGGAATGTATTGAAAATACAAAAATCGTATGTAATATGTGTGTGTTGACTTTTTATTGTGGTTGTTGCACACGGGAGGAATAGAACAACTGGTGTTCGCAGCAGCGAGAGAGAGAACCAGAGATGTATGCACAGCAGTGCTCAAAATATATTTAGTAATGTTCTGTTTTGACTTTTGTAATGAAATGGTGAAAAAGCAAGGTGAAATGAAAATGTTTTATGTGCTGAATGTTTAGTAATATCCATGAGCGCATTTGTTTTGGATGCAAATGTAATTTGTTTTGTTTTACAGGAGCCTGTGAAAAGAGTTTTACACCAGTGAATGTAAATGGAGATTTTACAGCAGTAAATGTTAATGGGAATTTTTCCAGTAGTGTAAATTCTCATATGGAGACAGAGTGAATGTTTTTTTTTGTTTTAATGAATAGAAATATTTTATGGTGAAATACTCTGTTCCTCAGTAAATTTTTTTTAAGTCTCCCTGTGCATAAAAGATCCTGGAGTCAAAGAACAGAGCATTGTCTCTGTGTTTAGTTTGAATCTTGGTTTTGGTATTTTTCCCATGTAAAAATACCCAACAGTGGTATCAGAGCAGGCTCAGGCTCTTTAAAGAAGTTAAAAAAGCTGAAGGGAGAAGGTTGTTGTTGCAGCAAAACTTCTCTGGCAGACAAAAGACTCAGACAACGAAGGATTCAGGTATTCTTCATAGCTATCTTGTTTGTTATTGAAGAGACAGTCAGTTTTTAAATACACAGTCAAGGAATGGCTAGCACAAGCACTGGTATGGGTATGTTTAATACCCAGCTCCCACAGTTTAATGGGAAGAACTATGACTACTGGTCAATAACTATGAAAGCCTTGCTTGCTTCCCAAGACTTATGGGAAATAGTTGAAGATGGTTTTGAAGAACCAGCAGATGAAACTGAGTTCAATGCATTAACTCGGGGAGAGAAGGATCTGCTGAAGAGCAATAGGAAGAAGGATTCAAAAGCCCGTGTGTTGTTGTATCTAGCAGTAGACCAGAGTATATTTCCAAGGTTAGCAGCAGCTAAGACATCCAATGAAGCATGGGAAACCCTTAAGACAGCCTATCAAGGCATGGAGAGAGTGAAGACAGCAAAACTACAATTGCTGAGAAAGGATTTTGAGAACTTGAACATGAAGGAGTCAGATAACATTGACTCATTCTTCGCTCATGTGATTGGTGTAATCACACAAATGAGAACTCATGGAGAAACCATTGAAGACAGAAGGATTGTGGAGAAAATATTGAGGGTCTTACCCTCAAGGTTTGATGCCATAGTCACCACCATTGAAGAGACAAAGGATCTCTCAAACTATTCAATTGATGAGCTACATGCATCACTGATAACACATGAGTAGAGGTTGAGTAGGAATGAAAACTCATCTCTTGAGCAAGCCTTCAAGACCCAGATGTCCTTTGGAAGAGGAAGAGGTCAAGGCAGAGGAAACAAAAGAGGAAGAGGCAGAAGCCAGAACAGAGGTGGAAGGAACAACCCAGCAAATGCACAAGGAAGAGGCAACAATACAAATCAAAACCAAGGCCAAGGCAGCAGCCAACAAAGAGAACAACATCATGCTCAAGGACAAAGGTATGATAAATCTAATGTTCAATGCTATTATTGCAAAAAGTATGGACATTATGCTAGTGATTGTAGAAAGAAACAGCATGATATGAACAGCAGACAAAATGCAAATGTTACAAGAGAAAACAACAGTCAAGAAAATGTCCTGTTAGCTTGTAACATGGCTGAAACACATAGTGAGGACATATGGCTTTTAGACTCAGGTTGCAGCAACCATATGACAGGGAATATAGCCCTCTTTTCAGCCTTAAATCAGAATTTGAAATCAGAGGTCACACTAGGAACTGATAGTAAAGTGTCTGTTATGGGAAAAGGGGAGGTAAAAATATTTACAAAGCAAGGAGAAAGGAAAACCATAGCAGCTGTCTACTATGTCCCCGGAATGAGATGTAACCTATTGAGTGTTGGACAACTTATCCAAAAGGGTTACAATGTTTACTTTGTAAATGATGTATGCACCATCATGGATATAGCACCCAGCAAAAGATGCATTGTTGAAGTGAAGATGACAAGGAACAGGATGTTCCCTCTCCGAATCAGGGCAGACTTGAAGAACAAGAAGGAAATGGCAGCAGTCACCCAAGAGGCTTTCCAAAGCGTGCCAAAGGATGAAAATTGGTTGTGGCACTTGAGATTTGGACATCTCAATTTTGGAGGTCTAAACTTGTTGAGTAGGAAAGGAATGGTAAAGGGATTACCATTGATAGAGAAATCGGACAGCCTATGTGAAGGCTACATTTTGGGAAAACAACACAGAGAAAGTTTTCCATCAGGGAAGAGCATAAGGGCAAAGACACCCTTAGAGATTATCCACTCAGATTTGTGTGGACCAATGCAAGCTCCATCATTAGCTGGCAGCCTATATTTCTTGACATTCATTGATGATTTCACAATAAAGACTTGGATATATTTCCTCAAGAACAAAAGTGAAGTCTTTGAGAAATTCCAAAATTTCAAAGCACTTGTGGAGAACCAAAGTGGGCTGCACATAAAAGTATTGAGAACTGATAGAGGAGGTGAGTATATCTCAAATGAATTCCTAAAGTTTTGTAGAGAAAATGGAATACATAAACAGTTTACAACTCGGTACACCCCACAGCAAAATGGAGTTGCTGAAAGGAAGAACAAAACCATCATGGAGATGGCAAGGAGCATGTTGAAGGCAAAGCATTTGTCAAATGAGTATTGGGCTGAAGCTGTACATTGTGCAGTTTATATATTGAACAGGGGTCCTACAAAAGCAGTCATGAACAAAGTGCCAGAAGAGGCATGGAGTGGGAGAAAGCAAGGTGTCACCCACATGAGAGTTTTTGGATGTGTGGCTTATGCACACATACCAGATCAGCTAAGGAGGAAGTTGGACAACAAAGGGGAGAAATGCATCTTTATTGGATACAATGATGAATCCAAAGCCTACAGGCTGTACATTCCATCTACCAAGAAGTTCTTTGTCAGCAGGGATGTTCAATTCATTGAAGAGGAAGCTTGGGATGGAAGCATAGAGAAAACAGTGAATGCTAAAAACTGTTTGTCTCATGATGAAGATGAAGAGGAGGTGGCTGAAATGCATCCCCAAACAGCAGCGCCAACACAAGGACAGCAAGGGACACCATTGAGGATCAATGAGAGTGCTTCTCCAAGCACACCACAAAGAGGAAATTCAAGTGAATCTTCAAGCACTTGCACACCAAGTGAAAGAGGTAAGAAATTTAGAAATCTAAGTGACATTTATGATGAAGGAATGAATTCTTTGTTTGCCTTGTATTGTCATGTTGATGATCCTATTCATTTCGAAGATGCAATTAAAGATAGGAAATGGATAGAAGCTATGGATGAAGAGATGAATGCCATAGAGAGAAACAAAACATGGGATTTGGTTGAGTTACCAAAAGGCAAAGAAGTCATTGGTGTGAAATGGGTCTATAAGACCAAGAGCAATGCTGAAGGCAAGATAGAAAGGCATAAAGCAAGGCTGGTTGTTAAAGGCTACAAACAGCAGTATGGGAGAGATTATGAGGAGACTTTCGCACCGGTTGGAGGAATGGAAACCGTGAGAGCAGTGCTGTCCATAACAGCTCAAAACAAATGGAAAGTCTACCAAATGGATGTGAAATCAGCATTCCTAAATGGAGTGTTAATGGAAGAGGTCTATGTGGAACAGCCTCTCGGATATGAGAAGAAAGGTGAAGAGCACAAAGTGTGCAAATTGAAGAAAGCTCTTTATGGGCTGAAGCAAGCGCCAAGAGCATGGTACAGCAGGATAGATTCATATCTATTGGATAATGAATTCGACAAGTGTGAAGGAGAGCCCACAGTCTACATCAAGGAAAAGGATGGTAAAATTTTAATTGTTGTCTTGTATGTAGATGATGTTATTTTCACTGGAAATGATATTTATCTTATTGAGAATTTTAAATCAGTCATGAAGGATGAATTTGAAATGACTGACATGGGTCTGTTGAGATACTTCTTAGGCATAGAAGTAGATCAAAATGAAAAATGAATTTTTATATCTCAAGCAAGATATGTAAATCAAATTTTGAGCAGATTTAAGATGGAAGAATGCAAGGCAGCGATCACTCCCATAGTAATGGGATTAAAACTCAGCAGAGAGGACAGCAGCAAGGATTTTGATCCTAGCCTGTACAAAAGCATTGTGGGCAGCCTTATGTATTTAACAGCAACTAGGCCTGATTTAATGTATGCTGTTAGTTTAATTTCCAGGTTCATGGAGAGGCCAAAGGAGGCACACTGGCAAGCAGCGAAGAGAATTTTGAGGTATGTCAAAGGTACCAAAATGTTTGGAATTTTATATCATGCCTCAAAACATTCAGATTTGGTTGGATACACTGACAGTGATTGGGCTGGAAGTGTAGATGATCGGAAGAGCACTTCCGGTTATGTTTTTAATATGGGTTCAGGAGCCATTTCATGGGCTTCTAAGAAGCAGTCCATTGTAGCATAGTCTACAGCAGAGGCTGAATATGTGGCAGCTACAGCAGCAGCATGTCAAACAGTTTGGATGAGAAGAATGTTGAGAAGCTTAAGCCAAGAGCAGGCAAAAGCGACAGTGATCTTTTGTGACAATAGCTCAGCTATTGCGTTGTCAAAGAATTCAGTGTTTCATAAGAGAACGAAACACATTGATACAAGGTTTCACTACATCAGAGAATTGGTGAACAATGGAGAAATTGTCCTAGAACATTGCAGGACTCAAGAACAGGTAGCATACATCTTGACAAAGCCATTGGATCAAAAAAGCTTTGAATTTTTGAGAAAGTGTCTGGGTATGACCGAATGCCCAGCTGTTGAAATTAAAGGGGAGTGTTAAAATTGTAATTTCAACGCAACTGTTCACCAAGCCAGAAACCGTTCACCGGAATTTTCTCGGAGCGATTTGCCGACGGCGGAATATTCTGGCAAGGAGCTCCGATAAAATATGGAGCTGACACGTGGTTCACCACTGACGTAAGCCAACGTAATTTTCTCGGGTGGTAAAGCTCTGCAACAAAGTGTCTTCCGATATCTTCTTCCACTGTCGGATTTACTCCATCGCTCTCCACCGTCGATCAATCAAAGCTGCATACGAGGTGCATTAAAAGGCTTGCGTGGATTAAATCTTTGAGTTTGACCGCCACTCCTGCATCAACTTAAATATTGCGTGAAGTAAATCTAAGTTTTGGTTGACCATACGTTTTAAAGAAATGTCATAGTGGTAGGTAGGATATTGAAGTTTCTTATATAGAGCACGTAAGTCTTTTTTATGAAAAAGGTATGGTGCATTTAAACATAGGTATGGGCACGTTTTAATAGATGTCTATGTTTTTTTACGGAATGTATTAAAAATACAAAAATCGTATGTAATATGTTTGTGTGTTGACTTTTTATTGTGGTTGTTGCACACGGGAGGAATAGAACAAATGGTGTTCGCAGCAGCGAGAGAGAGAACCAGAGATGTATGCACAGCAGTGCTCAAAATATACTTAGTAATGTTCTGTTTTGACTTTTGTAATGAAATGGTGAAAAAGCAAGGTGAAATGAAAATGTTTTATGTGCTGAATGTTTAGTAATATCCATGAGCCCATTTGTTTTGGATGCAAATGTAATTTGTTTTGTTTTACAGGAGCCTGTAAAAAGAGTTTTACACCAGTGAATGTAAATGGAGATTTTACAGCAGTAAATGTTAATTTTTCCAGTAGTGTAAATTCTCATATGGAGACAGAGTGAATGTTTTTTTTTGTTTTAATGAATAGAAATATTTTATGGTGAAATAATCTGTTCCTCAGTAAAAATTTTTTAAGTCTCCTTGTGCATAAAAGATCCTGGAGTCAAAGAACAGAGCATTGTCTCTTGTGTTTAGTTTGAATCTTGGTTTTGATATTTTTCCCATGTAAAAATACCCAACAATGCTTGATTGATTGAGTCGATAGAATACGCCAGGTAACTAACACGTACTGTTATTTTCTTTACCAGTTCCTACTGCAGGACATTCGAAACTAAATTGGAGAACGAGACTCAAAATAGCTTTAGATGCAGCGCAAGGTAACCATTTCTCTTAAACACTTTCATGCTCAGGACATTTTTATGATATGAACGCCGGTTATTAAGTAGTCCTTAGAGGACAAATAATGCGTAACCACATATCTCACGCTATCCACCGGTGGTTTTTACTCAAGGCCTGGAATACCTACACGTAGGTTGTAGCCCAAGGATAATTCACAGGGATATAAAGACCGCCAACATCCTTTTAGACGGCAATTTGAATGGAAAAGTAGCCGATTTCGGTCTTTCAAGGATAACAAATGACGGGGAGGCTACTCATGTTACCACTGCAGTGAAAGGAACATTCGGATACCTCGATCCAGAGTACATAACTTCCTCTTTTTGCAATATTCTTTATGTTTAACAAATTCAATTCGAGTACTGCCAAATTTTCCACCGTGCTTCAGAAGCTTTCTTTAAATTTTTGTTTGCGGCCAGTTTTCAATTAAATATTAAGAGGACAGTGAATTCGTTTTTTTTTCCACCGTACTTGATTATATCAGTTTCTAAGGGGACGCTTTCACAGGTACTACAACAGTCAAATGTTGACGGAAAAGAGTGATGTTTATAGTTTCGGAGTGGTTTTGCTGGATATCATATCGGGTAGAGCACCCATCATTCACTGGGTAAGGATTCGTATCATCAATCACCAAAATTAGAATATTTAACGGCTTCGACAAGAGAATGTACTGTAGTGGCTGGTCAGGTAAACACTAACAATAATTATTGCATATTTACAGGCAACACCGTATCTAGCAGAAATAGATGAAAATGGTGGCACAGTAACGGAAATCATAGACGAGAGGCTGGGCGACAGTTACGACATGAAATCCATGACTTGTGTTGCGAAAGTAGCGATGAGATGTGTTCAGGCGGGACGCTCTTGTAGACCGAGCATGAGTGAGGTAGTAGTAGAGGTGAAAGAGGGCATGAAACATGAGGATTTGTTGGCCGGCAGGGTGGATTCGAGTGAACTTGAAGAAATGGAGTGGACTGATGACAGCTGCAACATTTCCCAAATGCGAAGATAACTTCTCAAGTCGTTAGATGAAGAACAATTGGAATCTGGCGTCGGAGTAAAACCTACCAGATGTCATGATGACATAATTTTACATTTTGGCCACTTTTTTTACGTGCTTTGGGTCATATTAAAAATAACTCTGAAGCCCGGAAAAGGAAACGCCGAGATGGACTGGAATTGTCAGGTTGATTTCTGTATATTAGGATAGAATATGAATTTGAATGCGGTTGTTAACAACTTGATTGAGAGTTCAAATTATGTAAACAGATCATGGCTTTAACCTTATATGATTATATGATTAGCCTACGCACATGTTAGTAAATTATAATTTTATTTTAACATATATTTAAATATAAATCTCAATTATAAATATTTATTTATTTTTTATCAAGAAATTTTAATCCGTAAATAAGTTTTTTTCAAAAAGAATTTTATCAAAGGAATTTCAATGTGCAAATAAGTCTTTTTCCATAAGAAAATATCATGATTTATCCATATTATATCAATATTATATAAGCTATGATTTATTAATATTATATAAGCTATCATGATTTATCAATATTATATAAGCTATGATTTATTGATATTATATAAGCTATTTTATATGATATAATATTTTTTTAATTTATCAATTTAATTAAAAATTAGAAGTATAATATTTTTGAGAGAAATTTCACTTTTTAATTTATAATAGTGGAGATATTAAATTTTATTTATTTTTTAATTAATATTTAATATTTATCATTTTAGAATTAAATTATGAGTTAATTGGATTTAGATCCTCTATTAGTGTATAGTTGAGATGGTATTTTAACTAAATAAATTGTTTAGCTCGTAAAGTTTATTTATTTTAAATAAATTTTAATGTATTTATATCTAATATTATTCATCAAATAAAATATATAATATAATTTGAAGGTTTAATAATTTTAAATAAGATTATTATTAAAAATATTTTGGAATATCTTGTGAAGGCTAAATCCTTATTATTTCATTAATAATTAAATTAAATTTTTAAAATTATATTCCAAAATAAACAAATGTATTAACATATAAATAAAATATTTTCACTTAATGTATACATTAAGCCATTTTTTATATTTATAAATATAGAAAATCACTCTTAAATTTACAATAATTATCTTACTTACCCATTATGCATTCCTAATACCTATTAAGTATATATTATTTTGAATGATGGATCAAATAATCTAATCTGAAATGTTTTTTTAGAGATAATTTTAATAATTTTGAAAATAACTTTAAATAAATATCTGTTTTTTTGTTTTTTATGCTAAAGATATTTGATAATTTTAAATAATATATGATGATGATGATAATGGTGATGGTTAACGTCCAGACCAAACTTTGATCTATGGACCTAAAGAAACGAATTATTTAGTTTAATTTAAGATTTTATTCCTATGCTCAAAAAGCTTGGAGAGAAGCCTTCCGAGCTCACTATAATTTTGACATTGTAAAAGACTACGAAGGTCAGTATTGCAACAAAGATTTCGAAACTGAGATCTAATGTGGTTGTAGGCGGGGCACTCTAAGAGGAAGTGATTTTCATCCTCGATGTGTGCATTCTCACAGAGATGGCAAAACCTTTGCAGTGTTTTAGGAACTGTCCAACCACTTGTTTCACTATGGAGCTCATGAGAGTTCGCTCTAATCTTGGCTATATTAATTTTCTTCTTTGAGCTAGTTAAAACAGAGAGATACTTTTGATCTTCTAGAGTGGGGTTGATGACCTCCTTATAATATCTTAATTTTCGTTTACCTGCTAAATCTTTCTCACACAATATTTTTTCTTTGAACTTAGAAGTAACAATATTTTTAATGTTATTAATATTTTGCAATGCAACATACACAATATTTTTTCTTTGAACTTAGAAGTAACAATATTTTTAATGTTATTAATATTTTGCAATGCAACATTCTCGTCGAACTCCCAATGGTTTAACCAGGCCATGGTGTCTTTATACCATCTTGGATTGAGCTTTAGGTGGTTTTAGCTCGTATAATAAGAAAATTAATATAATAAATATTTCCATAAAAATGTTATGAAATAAAATATTTGGATTTTAAAATGAATTCATAGTTTATATATATATATATATATATATTTAATATATTTTTTATTTATTAAAATTAAATTAAAAAACCACAATTTTGAATTATTAAATTTTACAGATTTTTAAAATATAATATATATATTTTTTAAATTCAATCTATCACAATAATTTATTTTTATTAAAATTATATAAAATATTATTTGTATTAAAGTTCTATAAAATATTTCATAAGCGATAAATGACTTTATAATATTAATTTAAGGATTTATTGAAATTTAAAACTGAATCAATCTTTACCTATAGATGGATGTTTGTTTAGAAATCTATTATTGCTGATATGATACCAATGATAAGTGTATAATATAAAATATTGTGATAACTAATTTTTGGTGGGCAACTATTTCACTATATCTATATCTATATATATATATATGTATATGCAATTATTGAATTTCTTAGGTTCTTCACCTAATAAGATTAAAATGATTACAATGAACTGTATTACTACCGCGCAACCGCGCAAGTATGTAGTATGTTAGCATCCAATTTCATCAAATTTTAAATGTGGTTTGAATTAATTCAAAGTTATCAAAAATTCAAAATCTGTTTATTTGGTCAATTAAATCTGTTTATTTGGTCAATTTTATTACCAATGTAATGGCATATTTAAGAAATTTTCCAAATGCTATTAAATACGTTTAATAAAATAATTATTAATTAATTTTGAAATTATGAATATGAATATCACACCAATTTTGGAGAATAAATCAGATTGTAAATTTTTTCAATATAATAATATATTTAAAAAATCCAAAAATTATTAAATATATTTAATAAAATACTTATTAATTAATTTCGTAAATTTTAAATCAATAATTTTATCTCTTTTATATACCCATTATTATTAATTAATTAATTAATAATAATGGTGAAAGTTTAGTGAAATAATTAGTATGAAATTTTTGATATGTTAACCAAAAAAATTTGGGAAAACAAAGGAAAATATCAAAACTCCCCCTTTGAAGCCATTTCCAATAATCAAATTTTAAAAGTTTAATTATTTTATTTATATAATCTTTATACCTCAGGATACAACTTTAGTTGATGGCAGGTGGCTTGTCGGGGCGAATGGAGTGAACGGGGAAAGAGTTTCGTTAAATTATTTCATTTATATAATCTTTATAACTTAGAATACAACTTTAGTTGATGGCAGGTGTCTTGAGTAACATAATTATTTTTCCTTTGAATCCAACCCTGAACGCTGATTACATGTGGCCAATCATTAAAAAAAATGATTTTATTTTTATTTTTTATTTTTTAAGAATTAGATTAGTATATCAAGTACATTTGCATTAAATCATGGTACAATCTATAAATAAGTGGTATTTTAAAACATTTTTATACTTTTTAATATTTAAATTAAATATTCTATATTAATAATTTCAGTCTTGTAAAAATGTCTTTTCCTTATATTTATTTAATAAAAAATTTCATAAAATATAAAATATATTTTATTTAAAAAAATTAAAATTAAAATTAATAATTTTTAAAAGCTTTACAAAATTTTATTAAAACAAAAGATTATTAAAAGTTATAGCAATTTGACTAAAAGATAATTATAATATACCTTGCCTTTTGCCGGTATAATAAAAACAAACTTTTATTATTTAAATAAATTTTGGTTTCCTAATAAAAACTAAACCATCAATCAAATGGTTAACTTTATTTTAACATTTCATTATTAATAAGTTAAAATAAACTATGAAAATCATTTAAAATTGTACACATCTTTCACTCATTACACCTCTTGTTGTGTGAATTTGTGTAGAGGTCAAATGAAGAATCTTGATGCAGCCTATCATACTTACGTATTTCTTCGGCTTTTGACCATGGGGTTCAAATGTAATTTCTTATATAGATGCATACCTCGATCCTCACGATTCGGGACCCAGATGGGTCCAAATGCACTCCACTTATATACGCCTGGATGCATCAGGAACTAGATTTCCTATTGATCAGATGTCTAACGATCCGCTTGGATGCAATTCATAATCATCGAACTTATCTCAATTCTAGCTTCTGCGGGACTTGTCGATTTGGCTAGTTGGTCCCTCTCCATCTCCGTTGTCATCTGTTTACATAAACAAAAAAAAAGCCATCCAACCATTGTCGGAAAGCAATCTCTCCTGATTTCTAGCATTTTGACAGTTCTGAGTCAATGCAAGTGGGCTATGGAATCTAATTGCATTCAATGCTACGCCAAGACCAAGGATTTCAAATGTCTCAAGCTTGGGATTTCAAATTCAAAATTTGCGCTTGGAATTTCCTCAATAGTTTGTTGAGTTGAATAGGGGCACGGTGACTCTCTTCTTTATTTTCGTCCTGCGATTGATAAACTCATCCTCTTGCAAACGGGTGTTGGCATTGTCCCCATCGCAACAACACTTAATGCGGCCCCAATTCAATCCATGTATATCCCAAGGATCGATATCACTTCTCCCAATCTTTTTCAACCACCCCTTCGCTAGAGTTTTATTGAAGAGGTAGTCGAGATCAGGCACAACTACCATGACATGAAACACTTTGGCGTTTGAGTGGTTGAAAAAATCTACTCCCAACATCGGAGTCTATAACGTAAGATATGATAGAAGGCAGCACAACATATTCCACCTGAAGACACTCTCCATGTATAGTCGCTCCCTATAGCCTAAGGATTTGATATGTGGAATACATCGGAATCCAAGTGATGTATAAGTGGAGTTTGCATGGTTTGTTCATAGCTTACTGATTTGCACTACATTCACTAGTAAATGAGAAGGTGGTCTTAATTTTACCATTCTATTAGTTTTCCTTTTAGGTCATCTCACTCTGCTATGGTTTTTATTTCAGTGCAATTGCATCACTTTCACTTCATTTAAAGAAAAACGTGGTTGAACACTGCATTATCTGGAGAGCAAAAGGACATTGTGCGGTGAAAGTTAACAAAGCCGCATTTGGATTTAGTGCATGGAAAAATAGAGTGGTCGAACAATTGAAATCAATCCTTCTTGGGTTTAAGATTCTTTATTTTGATCATCATGGTCTCCTTATGGACTTCACACAACACATAATTGTAATCAATTACATTTATCATAATTTTGATGTAGGGTTTGTACTTAGTCACACAACACATAATTGTAATCAATTACATTTATCATAATTTTGATGTAGGGTTTGTACTTAGTGTTGAGGGATGTTGTTACTGGTTTAATTGAATTTAAGATCATGTGTCACATTTCTCTAATATACAAAATAAAAAACAAATTTAAATATAGTATTCAACATAATTGCAGTGCACATATTTCAGAATATGCATAGGATATATATTTATTGGAAAACTCAGTGGTACATTAATGTAATATCTATGGTACATTAATGTGATACTAATCTTATGGTACGAGAGTTCTAGATCTTTTTTTTAAAACATATACAATCATTTTATGTGAATGACATAAGGCTTTGTCCTGCTGAGTTTGGCGGGAGCAATCCTTGGGATCCTCTCCGTATACTTGCCAGATGTCCTCCCTTCCTCGACTGTAGTGCTTCATCGACGGTCGACTTCGTCTGCCCACATCCAACGGTGATTGAACAATCCCTTAACTTTGCCTATTTTCCAGTAACGGTCTCATACTTATTGTCATTCAGGTTTTGCTAGCTTGGTTCTCTAGTAATGGTAGAGTTGCGTTGCTATGTTTCAGGCGGTCCGGTGGTGAGTTTCTGTGGCTAGTGGAGGTCTTCACTGCTCATATAGCTTATACCCACTGCGCGGCTTGGCAGGTAGAAGTTTTGTCTACCCCTACGATTTTTATGGTTTTTATCTCGGAATCTTGTTTATAATTTTTACAATAGCGCATTTGATTTATTTCTTGACTCTGTTTCAGGTTTTCTCCAAAGGTTGTGGCTACCCATCCAGCATCACATGGCATCCTATTCAAAACTCTTCCAAGGCAAGCGTTCTAGACCCAAAAATCTTTCGAGTATGTGAATGAGTCAATTCCTTAGCGATTCCTGAACATTGGAATAGTGATGGAAGTCTATTCGAGGGTTTTCCTTCTCTAGTTTAGTTTAGATTCTGGTTGAGCTACTTCTGCCGAGGTTCTATCCTCATGGGCTCAGAGTTAAATGCTATTTTGCACTGTTATTTTGTTAATGTAAAAAGAAAGGCCAGCCCTCATGGCGTTTTGAACATTTATGCCTATATATATATATATATATATATATATATATATATATATATATATATATATATATCTATATATACGGTGGAGGGTTTTTATAATTTCTCTCTCTCTTATAGTTGTGCTCATTTTCTTTGGAAATCATTCATGGGTTTTGAGTTGGGTTCTAAAACCCTCTCTGTTCTGGTGGTTTTGTTCCATAAATGTACTATTTTGATGCTTGCTATGGAATATAAGTAATATGCTTGTTAGCTTTATTCATGCTAGTTATAGTGTGGACTCTTTAAATAGATTTTCACTAGTCCGTGGAGACATGGTGATCACTTAGCGCCAACAGCACTGGTTAAGGGTGATATACGAGACTTTTTTGACCCAAGAATAAAATTTTTAAAGCTTGGGAGATTTCTATATTTGTCCTGTATACTCTTAAATGAGTTTTGGCAATTTATCAGTCGTATTTATTATTGTTAATGTATGTATAGTTGTTTTTGGGAATGTCTCTGTCCCTAATCTTGTTGTTCGACAGTTATTGTCTGTGCTTCGAAACAATTTGTTGTTTATGCATATAGTTACGTTAATTAAGTTGGGTCTGGGCACCGTTCTAAGGATCTCAAACCCTCACGCGGCAGTCAAGAAAATCTATTCTTTTTAATTCAACTATTATCATTGAGATAGTCATTTAAGTTTTGGAGTTTTTAAAATGCATCTTTCAAGCTTTCGTAGTGTTAATTTCAGGTACCAACGACTAATATCTATTCTATAAAACCAATGTTTTTCCTGTTTTTCCAAAACAATGTTTAGGCTACAGGATTTCCTTTCTTTTGTATTTCTCTGTTTTCCCAGCGAATGTTAACAAGCTTCAGTTATTTCTTGATTGTGAAAACTGAATCATAATGATTATTTTTATTTCGTAAAGATCTTTCGATTCTTTGCTTACAGTCTTATACTGCTTACTGTAAATATCTATGCTATAGTTTATTATTTTCTTTTCCTACTTAGCTAGGATATACTAAATTTATCATTACAGTCTACAGGGTTTGTCTTATTATTTGTCAGATACATGGTTACCTAAATCGCTAGTTCACTAATTTCTACTTCTGTTATCATTCTTTACTAATTATAGACCAAAAATAATCTGGGTAATTAAACTACTTACATGTATCCAGTCTTTAAGACTATCATCTTGTTACAGTCACAACTATGCTTTCTTGTTTTAACCTCCCAACCATAAGACTTGCCTTCAGGTCCAAGCCTCCCCCCGAGCTTCTGTTCTCAGCACAGATGCTTTCTTGCAACTTAATCTGTCACAACATATACAACTATCTGGTCTTTACCAGACTTAGCTCTTTATCCATCTGATCTCTCAGCACGATCCACTTTCCTTTTCTTCCTCTCAGTTCTCTCAGGTACTCTGCTCTCCCCTCTTGATCACTTCTTGGGAATTCATAGACATGGAAGTGGTTAGGGTTAGGTAACTACCTTTCCCTCACTTCTTGATATGAAAAGAGTTACAAGATTTGTTAGCATTCAACATTTGTTTTCCATTCATAATTAACAAAATTCAAATACTTAATTCAAATATTTATAATAATAATAATAAAAATCTAGTCTTTGTTTTTACTGCGGTAAATAAAATAATTACATTTTTCCTGGGGACATCACATCTCCCCCCCCCTAAAATAAAACATTGTCCTGATGTTTTCCTACTGCAAATAGACCCGGAAAGGCTTTCCTCATAAACTGTTCATCTTCCCAGGTGGCCTCTTCCGGCCCAAAGTGCTGCCATTTCACTTTAACCTAGGGGATAGCTCGTTTCCGCAACATTACTTCTCTCTGATCGAGTATAACCAATGGTTCAACCAGGAACTCGCCTTCCGGTTCAACCTACAGACAAAAAAAAAAATTGTTAGTTCCTTTTTAACTTTTAATACTTTAATTTGGCAGATTTTTTAAAAATTAATTCCCTGTATATCATGCCAATTAATTTTATGTTTAGGAGTGTAAACATATTTTTTTAACACTGAAACATGAAAAATATTATGCACACGAATGTGGCTAGGCAAGGCAAGCTGATAAGCCACTGGTTCGACTCTTGCTAACACCTGAAAAGGGCCACAAAATCGAGGTGCCAACTTGGCACAATCGTTCCATTCTAAAGTACTTTTCTTTGGTTGTACTCTTACATAAACGTGATCCCCTATTTGAAATTCAAGGAAATCCATTTTTTGATCAGCAAAGTTCTTTTTTCGATCTTGAGCGGCCTTTAAATTGGATCGAACCCTTTTGACCATCTCCTCCATCTCCTTTAGCATTTTCGGGTCCAACATTAGTTTATCTTCCGGTCCTTTCTAGCTTGAAGGGGTTCGGCACTTGCGTCCGTACAACACTTCAAATGGGCTCATTTGCAATGACGTATGATAACCATTGTTATAAGAAAATTCTACCAAGTGCAGGTAATCTTCCATTTGGAGGGTTGTTGCATCACATAAGTCCGCAGCATGTCTTCTACCACCTGATTCACCCATTCGGTTTGTCCATCCGTTTGAGGGTGGTATGTTGTACTGAAATTCAATTGTGTGCCTAATCCTTCAAATAAGGCTTTCCAGAAAGTCGATGTAAACTTCACATCGCGATCAGAGATTATAAACTTTGGAAATCCATGCAATCAGAAAATATTTTGCATGAATATATTGGCAATTTTAACAGCCTTGTAAGTTGATTGCATAGGTATGAAATGAGCAGATTTTCTCAACTTGTCCACTACTACCATTATCGAGTCATTTTGCTTTTTGGATCTGGGTAGTCCTATGATGAAGTCGATGGAAATGGTCTCCCACTTCCATTCTAGAATGGGTAGGGGTTGTAATAACCCGACTGGGTGCTGATGCTCTGTTTTTACTTGCTGACATTCTAGACAGTGAGTTAGATATTCAACAACATCCTTCTTCATGCCCGGCCAGAAATATTCTTTTCTAAGCATGGTAATCAGCTTTTGATACCCAAGGTGGCTTGCATATGGGCTCTTATGACATTCATTCAAAATTAAGTCCTTAATATCTTTTTGGTTAGGTACATATATTCTTCTTTTATAAATCAACATACCTTCCAAGTTTACTTCGTATCCTAGCTATTGTTTCTGGTTGTTCATAACTTTAGCTTGCTACCATAAGGACTTATATTCTGGATCCCATTCGGCTGCTTCCTTGATCAACTCATGGAAGGTATTATCTAATTCACTGTAATAAATTTCATAAATACAGTGTACTTTTTGACTTAAAGCATCCGCAACTCGATTCTCTTTTCCCTTCAAATGCTTGATCTCGAAATCAAAACCACTTAAAAAGTCACTCCATCTGGCCTGCCTGGCATTCAAGGTAGGTTGCTTAAAATAGTTGGTTAAACTGTGGTGATCAATCATTAGGAGAAATTTCTTACCCATAAGATAATGCTGCCACATTTTTAGTGCGTGAATGACAACAGTTAACTCTAAGTCATATGTGAAATACTTATGCTCGTACTCCTTGAGTTTCCTAGATTCATATGCAATCACCCTGCCTTCTTGCATTAAAACGCCACCCACCCCTTCCTTGCTAGCATATGTGCAGACTACGTAATCTTTATTCGGGTCTGCAATGCTCAAGATATGTGCGGTGGTTAATAAATGTTTAAGATGGTCGAAGCTTTTCTGGCATTCTACTGTCCATTTGAAGGCTTTCCCCTTCTTTTGCAAGGAGGTTATGGGGTATGCTACTCTAGAAAACCCCTCGACGAATACCCTATAATACCCGACATCCTTAGGCACGGGCCATTCCATTATAGTATTTTTTGGCTCCATGGCAATTCCATCCTTAGTAATGATGTGACACAAGTACTAGATTTGCTCCTTAAAGAAATCACACTTGTTGTATCTAGGATATAACTGATGTTCTCTAAGAGTCTACAGAAATATTCTCACATTCTCTTTATGCTCCTCTATGCTACGGGAATAAATCAATATATCATCAATACAAATTAATACAAATTTATCCAAGTATTGATGGAATATATCATTCATGAGACACATGAAGGTGGCAGGGGCATTGGTCAGTGTTGGGCGCGTGATCCCCCAAGGGTAGTTTTGGGGCTAAAATCTCATATTTTGGTCCAATTTTGTAATCCAAATGTAAAGACTCCGCATTTTGTGGTCGCGGAGCGCGTAGATTTTAAAGAGTCATAGGGTTGTCCGCCCTTATTTTGGAAATGTATGTCGGCTGTATAAGATCTACCCATGGTCCATGACCATGGAGTTGTATAAATAGAGCTAAGCTCTAAGTAGTTAGAGGCAATAATTGAATAATGGAATCAAGTAAGATATGATGTATGATAAATAGTTCTGAAGTAGAAGTCTAAGTTTGGGTCGTAGTGTAGGTAGAGGCTCTGGAGCTGAGTGCACAAAGGCCTAGAAGTCCGCAGCTGAGTGCGCGGACCCCAGCAGGTGAGTGCGTAGGGCAAGTCGAGTCTGTAATTGTTCAGAATTATCAATAAAGAGAAGTATTCTACAATTTCTGCGTCTTTATTTCATGTTTATGCATCTGTTATATTCGGTATAAATTTCACTTATAATGCTTATATGATGGGCGAATGTATGTAATTGTGTTTGGATAAATGACCGCAAGTAGGAACATCTATTTACACGAAGCTAACTAAGATCTGATAATAAAAACACTTAGCCTAGTTAGGAGGATATCGCAGTTCATTTCCCTAGCAGCGCAAAAGGACTTCAACCCCTGGTTAGGGTTGCACAAAAGATGATTGTAACCTTTCGCAAAGGTACTGAAGGGTGGAACAGAGGGTTAAGCAATCTGCGCAAAGGCAGGTATAGCTGGAATAAAACGACATCACATCCATATCAAGGGTGTGGAAACTTGGTTCCAGCATCCCTCCACACTTCTTCGGGTGAGACTTCAGTTCGTGCTCCACGGGTTGATGTTGAAAGGGCTAGTAGTGTAGGGATTTGTTTGGCTAACTAACGTTGAACCTCAGTCAGGCCCTCACAAGCCAACAAATGGTTCCGTTGTCAGGACTGGAATCTGCATAACAGATGTGTGATGTCGTATCACTGGAATCCAAATAATAAAGAAATCGAAGGCTAGTTGGACAAAAGGATTCACGAATTCACGGCACAGGAAAACAGAAACCCGCAACTGTCAAAAGAACACTGGTTGGACCAATACCTATATACAGATATCCACAAAATCTTTTTCACCTCCTTTCCTACTGAGTTATATGAGTGGATCGCAAAGCTTGCAGATAGCTAAGGAAGGTGGAAACTTGACTGTCTTATTGTGTGGACCCCAGAGCTAGTGTGAAGGTTGGAAGCATCAGAGGATAAGATCGCATGCGCTATCAATCATTGGCTCGATCGCATCATAGGAGGATTTGTTACTGAATTCGCGGTCGACACCTCAGTCAGCTATAGCGAGGCGGAGCGATGATTTTTCAAAGGACCGCGAGGTAAGTACGTTAAATCTCTGAATACTTGGATTAAAATGATATTGTGCAAAAAAAGGGTTATGCAGCTACCTTGATGTTTGGGACTACGCGAAGCGGAAAAAGTTACAAAAACGAAGGAAATAAGGGTCCAGAGTATAGCCCCTTGATTTCACCTCTACGAAGGGACAAAGAAGGAATAGCGAAGGTCTCTCTGCGAAGTACTATTCAGTTGATAAAACA
Source organism: Pinus tabuliformis (assembly GCA_031772625.1). Lineage (NCBI taxonomy): Eukaryota > Viridiplantae > Streptophyta > Pinopsida > Pinales > Pinaceae > Pinus > Pinus tabuliformis. The sequence goes on along the minus strand of CM062810.1, from coordinate 657,935,430 downwards.
AGGATTCCTGCGAATACCACCTCCACCCACACCACCTCCGTCTTCTCCACCATCACCTCCAACTTCACCCGTACCACCTCCACCTCCACCGCGATTCAGTATGGAAAACATAGTAAAGTTGCCTTTGTTCAAAGGTTTGGGAAATGAGGATCCAGACCAATTCTAGTTCATTGTGAGGGTTGTATGGGAAGCTCAAGGTGTTATAGATGATCATATAAATAAGGCAACGCTGGTTAGTGCTTTGCAAGATCGTGCGCTAACCTGGTACATTAAGTACTCTAACAATAACCCGAATGCTAGAGTAGTGGACATCCAAGAAACACTAAATAGGGAATTTAGTAGGCCTAAGTCTGAGTCATAGTCGATTGTGGGATTCAAAGAGATCACAATGCGACCAAGCGAGACACCGTGGGAATTGGATCAAAGATTGAAGTGTCAAATCCGCGAAGCCAATATGAATTTGACAGATGGACATCATCGTGAGTGGTTTGTGGCTTCGCTACTACCCCACTTAAGGAGCGCGTTGTCGCAGCAGAAGCTAACAACTCAGGCAAAGGCCTTGGAGATTGCCATGAGACTACATGAGACTCCGATGCAAGATCCTAATTTAGGAGTTCAACAGATCCATGCGCAGCTGCAGAATCTGTGCCTTGAGATGCAAACTCTGAAGCAGGACAAGACGGTTCAACCAGAGGTGCACGAGGAGGTATGGTGTTTGAAATGCAAGAGTCAGGGTCATGACAAAGACCATTGCTTGGTCTTTAAAAATTACCTTGCAGGAGGAGGATCGATGCCTTTAAGGCTAGAAGCTCAAGCAGGACCTAGTGCGGTGCCTGCTTTATGGTGTGCTATCTGTCAGGTAGCCAGAAAACATGCCATGGATAACTGTCACTTGCTACAGAAGTATGTGCAAATGCCGCAGCAGTTGTTCTGCAACTTTTGCAGATCAGTAAGACATGTTGAGCGTACCCGTAGGAGCTATGAATTGATGATGGATAGAACTCCCACCTACAGGGTTCAAGCCGAAATGCGGCCCCTTGAATAGAATGTAGGGATGGCGCAGACAGGATTTCAGGGGCACGGACAAGGCCGAGGTGGAGGAGGACCTGGTAGAGGTCGTGGACAGTTTATTTGCTACAATTGCGGAGGGCCAGGACACTATGCCCACAATTGCACTAATCCAACGTGCCCTTCGTGAAAGTATTGCACACTGTTTGATCATGAAACAGAAGATTGTCATATGCTGATAGCTAGGATATGTGACAAAGGGGCGCTACTGCCTCCCCTGACTCAAAACCTGCAGATGATGAGGTCTGAGCCACACGAGGAAGACCTGAACATAAATATAGTGCTCTGGAGTCGAATTGCGATGGGAGATGACAAGGGGAAACAGCTGGAAGACAGTACATGGGTTCGCAAAGCCCCAACGAAAGAGGCTGAGTTCGATTTGGAGCGCACTCGTGAAGCATTCATGGAAGCTAAGAAGAGCTTCGCTGAGGCCTCCACTTCAGGAAGCAAGGATAAGCCTGAGCCGGAGATGGACCCCTCTATGCTCACAACTTTCCTGGAAACCTGTATGAAGTTACTGTGCGATAGTAAGGCTGTGAAAGGGTTACAGGAACTTATCAATAGATGTGTTGGGACTGCGCTAGGTGAACCGCGTGTAGTCCGCAAGATCGGAAAGCATAAGACAAGGATGGGGCGTGAAATGAGACTCACCGTGTAGATTGGAAAATATGAAATGGATCATGTCATTCTGGATTTGGGATCAAATGCGAACGTTCTACCGAAGAAAACATGGGGCGAATGGAGAGAACTACTCTGCAATGGTCTCCAATTCAGCTAAGGATGGCGAATTAGCAGAAAATCATACCCATGGGGCAGCTACAGGGAGTGACCGTGGATATTGAGGGAGCAAGCGCGCTGGAAGATTTTGAAGTAATAGAGATTGTTGATGACAACAACCGTACCCTGCGCTCTTGGGAATTGACTAGGCTATTGATATGAACAGGGTAATAAATCTAAAGAAGCGAAAGATGATCTTTAAGAGGAAATCATTATGCATAATAATACCCCTGGATCCTGCTGAAGGATCGCGCTACACAGAACTAGTCCGTGATTATGAGAGTGATGATGATATGGACTGCATCTATAAGATAATGGTGCGAGACCAAGACTGGGTGAATCCCACCATGGAGGGACAGATCACATGGGATCACAAGAGTTCCTGCACTGCGGACTCCGATGAAGAAATAGAACATTGGCAGAATCGGTTACATGAGGTAACTATGCTGAATTGCAACATGATGACCTAATCGATGCGTTGTGTATCATCAGAGGTAAGAAATTTACCTATTTATGATGGTCTAAATGAGGTAGATATCTTTCTGGATGCATTTGAAAGGGAGGTACTAGAAAAGCAATGCTTCTAGGCCTTGGACTGGGCACTGTGCGCTACGCCCACAAGATGGTGCGGTATACACAAGGGAAGTTTTGATGATTGGCGCGAATGTAGGAAAATTATGCAAACATGATTTGGGAAGCCTAAGTTGCGACTGACAGACAAGTACGATGGGCAGAATGATCTGCACGCGCATCTGGCCAAATGGATGCAGGCTTATGGAGAAAAGCCACAACCTGAGTGGGTTCACCTATTTTTTCATACCCTGAATGTTATCCCAATGAATTGGTATGTAGAAATAGAGCTTCGCCATGGGACAGGTGAATGGGATATCCTGTGCAAAGGATTCATGATGACATTTAGTTTTGAGGACAGGTTTGACGGTATTGCTGAAGTGCTACAAGAGGTGAAAGCAGCCATCTTTAGGATACCACAGGATCCTTTAGACCTGATGCAGTTTGAATGGGATACTCAGCTGAGTCGCGTGCTGGAATGTTATAATGTAAAAGCCGAAGAAGAGGACGAGGATCCGCGGAAGATTAACATTCTAGAGACAGAAGGTCACCGTGAGGTTCAGGGACCATAGATTGAGAATGCCATATAACAGTGCCAATGAAAACTAGACAAGTGAACATTGGTACAGAGGCAGAACCCAAATTCGCAAAGATTGGATACTACTGGGACGACGTGACCGTGGATAAGGTCACTAAATTACTGTGCGAATATCAGTATTTATTCCCTACCAAGTTTATGGATTTGAAAGGAATAATCAAGGATCTAGGAGTGATGAAGATCACGCTAAATCCCAATGTGAAGCCAGTTAGGTAGAGGCATTGCCGCCCAAATCCGAAATACAAGGAGAAGGTCCACTTAGAGCTAGACAAAATGCTAGCATCAGGCATCATTGAGCCTATGGAAGAATCTGATTGGGTAAGACCTATGGTGGTACAAGAGAAGAAGCAGAAGGATGGAATAAGGATATGCATGGATCTCAGAAAATTGAATGACGCTTGTGTGCATGATCCTTTCCCAACTCCGTTCACGGATGAAGTATTGGACAATGTAGGTGGTCAAGAAGCATACTCCTTCACTGATGGGTTCTCTGGGTACCACCAAATCAAAATCGTGCTAGAGGATAGGAGCAAGACAACCTTCGCGACTAAGTGGGGTTGTTTTCAATACACTGTAATGTCGTTTGGGCTGAAGAATGCGCCGGCTACCTTTTTGCGCGTGGTTGTCACGGCATTCAAGGAATTCATTCATAAGTTCTTGGAGGTCTATTTTGGTGACTGGACTATATTTGGACTGGTTAAGCACCATGTAGCGAGCTTGCACTTGATGTTGGATACCTATCAAAGATACCAGATTGCACTCAACCTCAAGAATTGTCTATTTTTCATTCCTTTTGGGAACCTCTTGGGGCATGTGGTTTGTAGACAAGGGCTGATGGTAGACCCCACGAAGATTGCAATAATTCTGAACTTGGAATCACCGCGGAGTGTGAAATAGTTGCGCGCTACCTTGGGACATACGGGATATTACAGAAAGTTTATCAAAGGCTATGCCCAGATCACCACGCCGATGGAAAAATTGTTGAAAAGGATGTCTCATTCTACTTGAACAATGACTATAAGAAAATCCTGGATATATTGAAATAAAATATGGTTACTGCACCGATTCTAGTCTTCCCGGACTAGAAGAAAGAATTTCATGTACATGTTGATGCGTCATGTATAGCGTTGGGGGTCAATACTAATAGAGGATGGCGAAGAAGGCTTGGACCACCCTATCGCATTCGCAAGCCATAGATTATCCAAAGCAGAGAAGAAATATTCCACCACTGAGCGCGAGGGGCTAGATATGGTGTATGCGCTCCAGAAGTATCGACACTACCTGCTAGGAGGTCACTTTAAGATGTATACGGGTCACTTCGTGCTGAAGTACTTAGTCAATAAGCCTATGTTGGGGGGGCACATCTGCAGATATCTCTTATTATTCCAAGAGTATGATTTTGAAGTTGTTGTGAAACCTGGACGATTGAACGCAAGACCAGATCACCTGTCGTGCATCGAAACAGGGGAGGAACCTACTAATTTGGAGGAAGGATTACCTGATGTGCAACTCTTTGTTGTGCACATCACGGATGGATATTTTGAGGATATAATACACTTCCTAACAACTGGAACTGTGCCGGAAGGATACTTTGTCCAGCAAAAGAAGGAATTAGTGGTGCACGCGACATATTTCTTTGTCATTGTTGGGCATCTATACAAGATGGGGACTGATGAGATATTTTGAAGATATGTACCTGAGTTTGAACGAAGCAGCATCCTCAAGGATTCGCATGGGGGCACTGCAGGAGGACACTATGTAGGGAGAGAAACCACATAGAAGATTCTATGCGCCGGGTTGTGGTGGCCAACCCTTCATCAGGATTCAAAAACATATTTCAAGGAGTGTGATGTATGTCAAAGAATAGGCAGGCCATCACGGAGGGATGAAATGCCTTTGAATCCACAAATGACGTTGCAACCTTTTGAGAAGTTGGTAATCGATTTTGTAGGACCTATTCACCCCCAAGGAAAGACAGGCGCGAGGTACATTATCACTGCGATGGAGTACTTGACTCACTGTGCAGAAGCACATCCGGTAAAGGATTGCATGGGGGAGACTATCGTGGAGTTTCTATTTGAACATGTACTAACATGATTTGGATGCCCAAAGATTTTGATGAGTGATCGGGGTACACACTTTCTGAACGAAACAATTAGCGCATTGATGGAAGAGTTTTAGGTGTATCATCAAAATAGCACACCTTATCACCCACAGGCTAATGAGACAGTGGAGGTGTTCAACAAAGTGCTTGAAAACTGACCAAGGTATGCAATGCTCAACGAAGTGATTGGGACCTACGCATACCTGCAGTATTATGGGCTTATTGGACGACGTGTAAGAAGTTAATAAGATAGACACCCTTTAGGCTGGTATACGAGGTTGAAGTCATAATGCCTATGGAATACATCATGCCTAGTCTACGCATAATAGTTCTCACAAGTATGACGGATCACGGAGCCCTGGAAGAGAGGCTCGTGCAGTTGGAAGAGCTGGAAGAAGAGAGATTTTTGGCTGGATTTCACCAGTAGGCCAAAAAAAACGTGAAAAAGTGTGGCATGACTGACATATTAAGTTGTGCACCTTTAACGTGAATGACTTGGTGCTAGTGTATGATAGTAAGTTTGATAAATTTCCAGGGAAATTTAGAATGCACTAGTTGGGGACATATGTTATTAAGGAGATTACTGATGGTGGCGCGGTCCAGTTGGTTAAGTTGAATGGAGATCCTTTCCCAAGAAAGGTGAATGGCAGTCGTTTGAAGCCATACACAGGTGGTCCAGCCATATGACTGGCCAACAGAAGCATGGTCCTAGTGCTCTAGGCAGCTGAAAGGAGGCGCAGGACTATAAACTACACTGCCCGGTTTGGAAAGTTGCGCGATGTCAAGACTACACGAAGCAGCGAAGTGTCACGGGGTCCACAACAACGTGAAGATAGCTGTGCTAGCATGTAGCTCCGCTAGAAAGTGACCATTAAAGTCACTATTCATGATTTGATGGTCGGTTTGAGGCCAAATGGAGCAGGCGGCAGGCATTTAAGGCGAACTTTATGGAATAGATTCTTGGAAATATGCCATCAATCTATCATTAATGGACCGAATGTGGGGGGAATAATCGAATTTGAATTCAAAAGGCCCTATAAATTACAAGTGGTTGTCTAGTGAAAAACACTTGGCATTTTGAGAACTAAGTTGTTGCGCGCTCAAGTATACATGAACCGAGACCTATTCGAGACTCTGAAAGCGAATTCATTATTTGAGCAACTACCAAAGACACTACAAGAATTGTGGAATAGCGCTATGTTAGCACCCACAGAAGCCATGGACACAGGAGTAGTGACAACTGAGGAAGCCACACAGGAAATTGTGGTAGTAGAAGCCCCAGAGAGCTCTAGAATAATAGTTGAGGTCCCTAAATCACCCAGAACACCGAGACCTAAGAAGGATAAGCAGGTTATGATCCTGGTGCGCGTCTCACCACAAAACCCATAGAGGACAAGGCTCACCTTGTAGGAAAAGGGGAAGGTTATTAATCTAGAGGTCAACGAGGAGGAATTTGAAGAAATCCTGGTGGATGAGGAGGATGAGGAAATGGAATATGAAACCCAGGGTGTGAGCCATATTACCCGGTTACCAGAATATGTTCCTCTACGCAAGGGAAAAGCCAAAGTGCCGAAGGACATAGACGAGAGCAAGAGCTCCCTACAAACCCCATTGCTCCTAGATGATATTGTTTTTGAGGGGCCGCACTTAGGACGAGTTCTTGTTCTCAAGTTTGAAGATTGGGACCTCACGAACCATGAGAAATTCCCGCATTTAGCGACTGAGCAGCTAATGCACCGGCGGATTGACGCGACGGCTGGAATGATTGAATTGGAGCTGCGCAAATGGCTCAAGGGTGTAGAAAAAGCCGGGTTGCTAAACCTGCTCTAGGTACTGCATTACCACCGTGCCCCAGTGACCATCTTCATCATCAGGCAACTACTCTGCTTGGTGCATGATGGGTGTTTGTGGCTGGAGGATCCCATTCCCATCATAGATCACTTGATTCATCAAATCACACGGCTTCTTTACTTAGGGGAGGATCCAACCAATATATCTGAAGGAAAAGGTGGTGAGTTGGCCCTCGCGGAAGCGATGAAGAAGAATTTCAAGTTGGAGAAGAAGAAGCGAGGGTATGCCATCTTTAGAATTAACAACCCCGTAGTCAAGGTCGTGACACAAATACTAGCAGGGAAAGTGATGAGGAAGTGCCGCACGGACGAGGTGCCTGCGCCTATGATTGCACTAGCGGCCCAATGTGTGGAAGGAGTCCAGTTCAACTGGGCAAACTATCTATGCGGTGAGTTCCTTGCGAACTATCACGAGGCACAGGAGAATGGAAAAATGTTTCACTATCCATGGCTCTTGTTGTCGATTGTACTGGTGGCATGGGAGCTACCCGAAGACAGCCAATTCCCTTCGGTCGAACTAGACCTTCTAGAGGTAGCGAAGTATGCTTCGTTGTGGGTGACCACAAATGCACAGTGAATAAAAGAAAGAAATATGTTTTGGGTCTTAATGGAGATGAATATCTGGATGGGGATCAATCGCAAGCCGCGGTTGTCTTCCACAGTATACGCCAATTTACAGAGTTCAAAGTGGATTTCCACCATGTCTTTATTAAGGCACGGAAGGACTCTATGAAAACATGGCATAACCTATTGTACCTGGTGACTGATGATGTAATTTTCGTAGTCCTTAAGTCTTGGCTGCCGGAGTGCCGCGCTCCAGCTGGCTTTGCGGTGGAAGCGGACAAGTCCACCGCGCAGTGCAATAAGGAAGAGACAAAGCTCTAAATGGCGCAACGGGCAGAAAAGCGTAGAAAGGAGGAAGCCGAGGCTAAGGCCTAGGCAGTGTGTGGCACTGCGAAATTGGCGGAACGACAAAGGATAGGAGGGGAAGAGCACGAAGGACAGAAGTCACCTTCGCTCGGAACTGAGGTAGAAACAGAGACAAAATAAGGTGGCGCAGACCCGCAGATGACATCCACCCAACTTAAGCATCCGCGATCACGAGAGCAGGCAATGCCACGAAAGGAAACAAAGGCATCAAAGACATATTTTGACCCAATCACCCTCACTGAGGGGGATTTGCATGATATCGGAGAAATGGTGAGGGATGTCACTGTGGAGGCCCTCCAACAGTTCGAAGAACAGCAGCACTTGTTATTGGGGGCTCTTCAGGCAGAGCTACAGGAGTTGTAGGTACGCACTCCACAGGCTAGCATAGTGTGCATCAGCCTCGTGATCGGCATTTCAGCTGCCGAGGAGATGTTGTGCACAAGGGTGAACAACATGATAGTGCTATCAGATGGGGCACTTACTACATAGAAGGAGGCCGACAGGCCCATGGTTAGCAGTTTGAAAGGGGTAGGATTGAACATGGTTGCACTCCCTCGGGAGACACTCTACCTCTTATAGGATGGAGTCACCGCGGAACTCAGAGCCTGGGAGAATCACGCTCTACAGGTGATGAGCGAGCAATGCATCAACATTGAGCAGTTGTTCCTGTAGCACAACGAGGCAGTGGAGCAGAATAAGCAGATTATGTAGGTAGTAGAGGAAGCCTGTCGGATGGTCCTGGAGTTGGACATTCATGTAGAAGAACTGGTGGAGGCGGGCATCCATAAGTTAGCCATAGGGGTGCGTGACACTTGAGCAGAGATGTCCAGGGTTCAGCTGGAGCTGAACCTATAGATCGTAGAATTGCAGTTGAAGGCTCAGCCTTCAACTCCTAACAATGTAAACTATGAAACGGGAACTGATACTGTTACCCGTTTCGTAGAGATAGCTAAAAAGTGACCTGATTTTGAAAATGGGTGATGCAGAACGCACATGTTTTTTCTAGAGCATAGTTTTTGGCACTTTAGTTTTTTTTATGTACATCACGTTTTAGAATGGTAGTGATTTTCATGCTGATTTTAAAAAGTGAGCATTCTGCATCACACTCCTTTCTTAAAAGCCCTGTTTTTTGGCTTTAAATTTTTTAATGTATAAAATGTAAATAATTATTTAGTAAATTTGATAATTTTTGAAGTGGTCGTTTTCTTCACATTTCCTTGGTTTTTATTATAATTTTAAATTTTTTTTTCGTGAGGTTTTTACTGTTTTGCATTTTTAAATTAGAAGGTCGATATTTAGACTTTTCGATATTCTACATATTTATACATCCTTAATTAATTTTTCAATCGACATGAAATAATTGTTTCTAAAAAACAATATTTTTTAACAATGGACATAAAAATAACCATTTTTAACATAAATATAACTAAAAAACTACACGTTTTGATAATTTTTTGTTAGAATTGACATGTCAAAATCACAATTTTTATACGATAATTTTAACTAAAAATGGTTAAATAATAGTTTTTTCTATGAATTTCATGTCAAAAAAATAATAAAAATCACTTTTTTTTTCAAAAAATAATGATTAACTTAAAAATCAATGCAAAAATCACATATTACCAATATTGAACGTATAACAACCATAATTGAGTGTTTATTCTTCTCATAAATGTCAAAGTCAAAACATTGCAAAGCTTGATTTACAAGCATAACTTAAATTTAATCAACAATGTCACGTAATCCAAACTCTTCGTCCTCTAGAGTTTCATGATTGTCCTCTTCCACAATATTTTCTGTTTCATTTTGCTCATTTTCCTCTTCTAATGGGTCTTTGATGTCTGCGAAACTCCCAATGTATGTCTTTCCAAACATTCCATGTAATGGTGGTTGGGGTTCCTTTGCCTTTTTTGCCACACGTGATTCACCAGGCGGGGGCGCGGGCTACCTGGGTGGCACGGCCGAGGCAGGCGCCACCCGGGCGGCCCGCGCCCCCGCCCGACAGGCGGCAGGGCGATTACCAGAATCACCCTGCCGCTTGCCGGGCCGGGGCGGGGGCCGCCCGGGTGGCGCGGACGAGGCAGGGTGGGTGAGGGCACCCCGGGGGGGGGGGAGGGTGGGTCAGGGCGCCCGGGCAGGGGGGCGGGCGGGTCAGGGTGCCGAGCGGGTGAGGTGGGTGAGGCCGCCGGGCGAGCGGGCAGCCGGGTGAGGGTGCCGGGGCGGGCGGGCGGGGGCGCCCGGGCGGGTGAGGCGGGTGAGGGCGTCGGGCGGGCGGGCGAGGGCGCCTGGGCGAGTGAGGGCGCGGGGCGGGCGGGCGAGGGCGCCGAGCGGGCGGGCGAGCGAGGGCGGGCGGGCAGGTGAGGCGGGTGAGGGTGCCGGGCGGGCGGGCGGGCGAGGGCGCCCGGGCGGGTGAGGCGGGTGAGGGTGTCGGGCATGCAAGGGCGCCGGACGGGCGGGCGGACGAAGGCGCCTGGGGGGGCAAGGCGGGTCAGGGCGCCGGGCGGGCGGGCGGGTGAGGGCCACCCGGGCGATTGCCGGAATCGCCCTGCCGCCTGCCGGGGGGGGTGTGGCCGAGGCAGGGTGGGTGAGGGTGGCCGGGGGGCCGGCGGGTCAGGGCGCCCGTGCGATTCCGCCCTCACCCGCCCGGCCGCCCGTGCCCTCGCCTGCCCGGCGCCCTCACCCGCCTCACCCGCCCGTGCCCTCGCCCGCCCGGCGGGTGAGGCGGGTGAGGGCGTCTGGCAGACGGGCGAGTGAGGGCGCCCGGGCGATTCCAGGAATCGCTCGGGCACCCTCACCCGCCCGCCCGCCCAGCGCCCTCGCCCGCTCGGCGCCCTCACCCGCCCGCCCGCCGGGGGGCGGGCGGGTCAGGGCACCTGGCGGGCAAGCGGGTGAGGGCGCCGGGTGGGCGGGTGAGGGCGTCGGGGCGGGCGAGGCTGGTGAGGGCGCCGGGCGGGCGGGTGTGGCGAGTAACGGCGGCGGGCGGGCAGGCGAGGGCGGGCGGGCGAGGGTGGGTGAGGGCGGGCGGGCGAGGGCGCCGGGCAGGCGAGGGCGGGCGGGCGAGGGCGCCGGGCGGGCGAGGGCGGGTGAGGCGAGTGAGGGTGCCGGGCGGGCGGGCGGGCGAGGGCACACGGGCAGGTGAGGCGGGTGAGGGTGCCAGTCGGGCGGGCGAGGGCCGGGCGGGCGAGGGCGGGTGAGGAGGGTGAGGGCGCCGAGCGGGCGGGCGGGCGAGGGTGACCGGGCGGGTGAGGTGGGTGAGGGTGCTGGGCGGGCGGGCGAGGGCACCCGGGCGGGTGAGGCGGGTGAGGGCGCCGGGCAGGCGATGGTGCCGTGCGGGCGGGCGGGTGAGGGCGCCGGGCGGGCGAGGGCGCCGGGCGGGCGGGCGGGCGGGTGAGGGCGCCGGGCGGGCGATGGTGCCGGGCGGGCGGGCGGGCGGGTGAGGGCGCCGGGCGGGCGGGCGGGTGAGGGCGCCCGGGCGATTCCCGGAATCGCCCGGGCGCCCTCACCCGCCCGCCCGCCCGTGCCCTCGTCCGCCCGGCGCCCTCACCCGCCTCACCCGCCCGGCGGGCGGGCAGTGAGGGCGGCGGGCGGGCAAGGGCGCCGGGCGGGCGAGGGCGCCGGGTGGCCGGGCGGGTGAGGGCGCCCGGGCGCCCTCACCCGCCCGCCCGCCCGGCGCCCTCGCCCGCCCGGCGCCCTCACCCGCCTCACCCGCCGGGCGAGCGAGGGCATGGGCGGGTGAGGCGGGTGAGGGCGCCGGGGGGGCGAGGGCACGGGCGGGCGGGCGGGTGAGGGCGCCCGGGCGATTCCGGGTGTGACGCCCTGGCAACTCGGGCAGGGCGTGCACGACGGTTTGCACGAAGATGACTTGACCCACGGGCGAGCCGGCGGGCGAACCGTGCACGGCGACCGGCGGGCGGACAAACTAAACGACGGTTGGGTGGCGAGCTGGGCAAAGGCGCGCCCACCCACTGGGCGGACACACACGGCAGTCGGGTGGAACAGCGAGTTGGGCAGAAGCGCGCCCACCCACCGGGCGGGCACACATGATGGTTGAACAGAACGGCGAGCTGGGCAGAGGCACGCCCGCTTACCGGACAGACACACACGGCGGTTGGATGGCGAGCTGGGCAGGAGCGCGGCCGCTTACCGGACAGACACACGGCGGTTGGGCGGCGAGCTAGGCGAAGGCGTGCCCGCCCACCGGGCAGACAGACACGAAGACAAGGTTCGCGGGTCGGGTGAACAGTTCGGTAGAGAACTGCGGATAGACCGGACGCGGGTCGAGTCGAGACAGCGGGAAGTCGAGCGCTGGGCGCGTCGTGCAGCAGTGAACGAGGGCGCGTCGTGCAACGGTGAACTGGGCGCATCGTGCAGCAGTGAACGAGGGCGCGGTGTGCAGCAGTGAACTGGGCGCGTCGTGCAGCAGCGAACTGGGCGCGTCGTGCAGCAGTAAACGAAGGACCGGTTGAACGACCGGCAGGTCGACCCGCACCAAACGGGCGGGCGACCCAAGGGCGAACCATACCCGGGCGCAGGTGGCGAGCTGAAGACATGGGCGAAGGCAGAGCGGGCACGAGCTGGGACGTGGACACGATGGACACGGGCACGAGTGAACGCGAGCCGAGCTGGGACATGGGCGGCAGTCGAAACAAGGGCGCGGGTAACAATGAACGGTGCAGCAAGCACGATGGGCAAGAGCTCATGGATTAAGAAACAGAAGGACCGAAGTTTATAAGGGCGGGGTCGCCCTTGCCTTAAAGCAAGGGCCGACCCGCCCCTAAAGGAGAATTCGGGGTTTCGTAAACATTAAGTAAGGGCGTCGGCCTAAAAGATAGAAGCCCCTAGAGACAAGCTGGGCGACTATAAAGAAGGCGAGCTCATTCAAGCAAAGGCAATCAAGCAAGTCTTGAGCGTTCTCTCCACACGCACAAGATAGAGTCTGAAATGCGCACTCTCTTGTAGTGTGAATCTATCAGGTTGCTGGGTGAACGAAACAGAGCGCAGGTCGAGTTACTGGGTGACGCCGAACAGTGATACAGTGAGAACGTGACCGCAGTAAGGGCAGTTCGAGCAGGGGTAAACAGTGAGGCGGAACTTGGTCACGGCGACTTGGTTCTAAGTGGCACGTCAAAGTGCGCAGGTCGAATAGGAGGTCAGAGCTCGGGTGAGCTACCTCGCTGTAGCATCAGTGCACGAAGGCGGTGGTCTGTTATATATTTCGGTAGTACGTAACCGGTCGGCGAGTTAGAGCTCGGGTGAGCCAACTCGGCCGCGGGTCAGCGCTGTTGTAAGGGGCGGTTGGGACTGTCGTATATTCGGTGGTGCGCATAACCGGTCGGCGAGTTAGAGCTCGGGTGAGCCAACTCGGCCGCGGTTAGCGCTGTTGTAAAGGGCGTTTGCCCGAACTGTAATTCTGGGTAAAGGCGGTCGTGGTTTAGCCCGACGCTGGTTGTATATCTGTTGGACGTGCGGCCGAGACTTCAGTCCGGCGCACTATTGTAATCTGTTGTATTTTGGTTATAATAAAATTCGGTTGGGCGAACTCTTTGGGAGTTGCCCCTCCCACAATATCTTGATGTGTTATTGTTGATGCGGTTATTGATTTAAGTTAAATGTTGATGAAGAGTTTATTAATGTTTAATGAAGATTAATGCACTTGGTGAAAATAAGTTAAGTATTTGTGATTGAGGCGTAGTCCATAAACGTGCGGTCGGCAAGATTGGGCGTTCGGTGGTGCCGCGCTCCGCCCAATTAGAAAAAAAAAGATTGGGGGCGTGACAGGTGGTATCAGAGCTCGGTCAGCGAGCTGGTTCGAAGCATTTCTGACTTAGACAGGGCTGTCACGGTTAGAAATTGAAGGTGAATCTGCTAAAATGGAGGAAGCCAGTAAAACGGTAATGGTGAGTAATGACCATGGCAAGGTTGAGGCCCTCCGACAGGAAATAATAAAACACATGAAACAGCGAAGTTCCGATTGGGTCGCAATGCGAATGGTGAACGTACAAATCCGGGAAAGTTGCTCGAAGTTACAAAGGGAACTCGGGGAACTTAAAAATTTGTACAATGACACAACAGGCGTTGTCCCTAATACACTTGATAAAGAAGCCCGACAAGAAGAACTTGGGATTCAAGAGCTCTTCGATGAGAAAGCTCGGTTAAAGGAAGCAAGTGTCAAATTGGAGGGCGAAATTAAGCGGATTGAGGAAAAGATACAAGAGAAGCTTCTTGCGAAAGAACGAGTCGTGATCGAACAAGAGGACCTTGACCGCGTTGACAGGCAAGAGGCTCATTATCGTGAACATCCGGAAGATATTCGAAAGTTTAACTCCATGGATGTGGTTGATGAACACATGGCTGGGGCAGTCGAACAGAGCACGGCAGAGGAGAAACTTGAGATAATTCAAGTTAGACCAGAGCCGAGTACTCCAAAAGAACCAAGCGGGGAAGTGAGATACCTTAAGAGGAATGTCGATAAGAAGCGGGAAGTCTACAACCCTTCAGAGATCGAATTCTTGAAACAAATTGCTGAAGTAAGACGCAAGACAAAGCCAGCAAAGGAAGACGGTTCCTTGAAGCTAAGCTTTGTGCAAACAACCGTGAAAGGAAAAAAATTTGCAGCCTTGATCGATACGGGAGCCACCCACAGCTTCGTGAGTAGAAAGGCGGCACGGTCGTTTGGAAAGAAAGCAAAGATGGAGAGCGAATTTAGCGCCTTCAAGGCGGTTAACTCTTCCATCAAAGCTATTGACGGTGTGTTAAAAAACACAACGGTAAGGGTTGGATCATGGTTCGGGAAGCTCGATCTAAGAGTTGTAGATATGGACGACCATTCTATGGTGCTGGGGCTGGACTTTATGAGACTCGCTCAAGCCATACCGATGATGACCCGGGATCTTCTCTTAATCACAGCTGGAGGGAAGAATGAGATGGTGCCAATGAATAGAAGAAGTTGCTTGGGATACCGACCAAGAATGGCTTCTATGACCTTATACCCCAAAGATCCGAACGTGAGGCATAAGGATGCGGAGCTAAGAGGACTTGGGAGTATGGTTCAAACAACGAGGGAGAGGAAACTTATTGACTTTGTTGCGAAAGCTGGAAAGGGCAGCAAAGGGGGTGGAGAAAAGGCCTCGCGAACTTGGAAACACTTGTTGGGGATTCATCCTACCAAAGATTCTCCCCAGGAAGTTACAAAGGAAGCGAGTCCGAGCGCTACTTCGAAGGCTATAATTAGTAAAGATTATAAGGGCAGGGACCCTGAAGGGATAGTTGATTTTTGCAGATATGCTATGGGCATATACGACTTTCAACTGACGAAAGACAAGCTAGGCAAGATTGGCTGTACAGGTGAAGAGGTTGAGGCTGTGCATAACTACTTAAGGACACAGTATCAATCTGATACATGGGTGGACGAAAGTCAGGGAGGGAGCTTCCTGGCTTTCCTATCTTCTTAGAGGACGAAAGGGAGTGGGCTCATTGTTGGCTGTTCAAGGCAATGAGCCCTCACTTGGAGATTGAGCAGGTATGAGGACGTGCAGCAGAAAATGGGGGTTCCCATAGATCTGGGCATGGGACCATGAGATGAACACTTGATTATGAAGCAGACTTGGTGGAAACAGACTCTATGCAGGTTGGCGGTCACCTTGCATGAGGGAGCCTACACCATAGTAAAAATCAACCTTGGCGGTGGATAAGTTGTCGGGTCGACAACGTCTTCGGGTGGAGGAGAGTGTGACGCCCTAGCAACTCGGGCAGGGCGTGCACGACGGTTTGCACGAAGATGACTTGACCCACGGGCGAGCCGGGCGGGCGAACCGTGCACGGCGACCCGGCGGGCGGACAAACTAAACGACGGTTGGGTGGCGAGCTGGGCAAAGGCGCGCCCACCCACCGGGCGGACACACACGGCAGTCGGGTGGAACGGCGAGCTGGGCAGAAGCGCGCCCACCCACCGGGCGGACACACATGACGGTTGAACAGAACGGCGAGCTGGGCAGAGGCGCGCCCGCTTACCGGACAGACACACACGGCGGTTGGACGGCGAGCTGGGCAGGAGCGCGCCCGCTTACCAGACAGACACACGGCGGTTGGGCGGCGAGCTGGGCGAAGGCGCGCCCGCCCACCGGGCAGACAGACACGAAGGCAAGGTTCGCGGGTCGGGTGAACAGTTCGGTAGAGAACTGCGGATAGACCGGACGCGGGTCGAGTCGAGACAGCGGGAGGTCGAGCGCTGGGCGCGTCGTGCAGCAGTGAACGAGGGCGCGTCGTGCAGCGGTGAACTGGGCGCATCGTGCAGCAGTGAACGAGGGCGCGGTGTGCAGCAGTGAACTGGGCGCGTCGTGCAGCAGCGAACTGGGCGCGTCGTGCAGCAGTGAACGAAGGACCGGTTGAACGACCGGCAGGTCGACCCGAGGGCGACCCGCACCAAACGGGCGGGCGACCCAAGGGCGAACCATACCCGGGCGCAGGTGGCGAGCTGAAGACATGGGCGAAGGCAGAGCGGGCACGAGCTGGGACGTGGACACGATGGACACGGGCACGAGTGAACGCGAGCCGAGCTGGGACATGGGCGGCAGTCGAAACAAGGGCGCGGGTAACAATGAACGGTGCAGCAAGCACGATGGGCAAGAGCTCATGGATTAAGAAACAGAAGGACCGAAGTTTATAAGGGCGGGGTCACCCTTGCCTTAAAGCAAGGGCCGACCCGCCCCTAAAGGAGAATTCGGGGTTTCGTAAACATTAAGTAAGGGCGTCGGCCTAAAAGATAGAAGCCCCTAGAGACAAGCTGGGCGACTATAAAGAAGGCGAGCTCATTCAAGCAAAGGCAATCAAGCAAGTCTTGAGCGTTCTCTCCACACGCACAAGATAGAGTCTGAAATGCGCACTCTCTTGTAGTGCGAATCTATCAGGTTGCTGGGTGAACGAAACAGTGCGCAGGTCGAGTTATTGGGTGACGCCGAACAGTGATACGGTGAGAACGTGACCGCAGTAAGGGCAGTTCGAGCAGGGGTAAACAGGGAGGCGGAACTTGGTCACGGCGACTTGGTTCTAAGTGGCACGTCAAAGTGCGCAGGTCGAATAGAAGGTCAGAGCTCGGGTGAGCTACCTTGCTGTAGCATCGGTGCACGAAGGCGGAGGTCTGTTATACATTTCGGTAGTGCGCAACCGGTCGGCGAGTTAGAGCTCGGGTGAGCCAACTCGGCCGCGGGTCAGCGCTGTTGTAAGGGGCGGTTGGGACTGTCATATATTCGGTGGTGCGCATAACCAGCCGGCGAGTCAGAGCTCAGGTGAGCTAACTCGGCCGCGATTAGCGCTGTTGTAAAAGGGCGTTTGCCTGAACTGTATCTCTGGGTAAAGGCGGTCGTGGTTTAGCCTGACGCTGGTTGTATATCAGTTGGACGTGCGGCCGAGACTTCAGTCCGGCGCACTATTGTAATCTGTTGTATTTTGGTTATAATAAAATTCAGTTGGGAGAACTCTTTGGGAGTTGCCCCTCCCACAATATCTTGATGTGTTATTGTTGATGCGGTTATTGATTTAAGTTAAATGTTGATGAAGAGTTTATTAATGTTTAATGAAGATTAATGCACTTGGTGAAAATAAGTTAAGTATTTGTGATTGAGGCGTAGTCCATAAACGTGCGGTCGGCAAGATTGGGCGTTCGGTGGTGCCGCGCTCCGCCCAATTAGAAAAAAAAAGATTGGGGGCGTGACACCGGGAATCGCCCGGGCGCCCTCACCCGCCCGCCCGCCCGGCGCCCTCGCCCGCCCGCCCGCCGGGCGGGTGAGGCGGGTGAGGGCGCCGGGCGGACGAGGGCACGGGCGGGTGGGTGGGTGAGGGCGCCCGGGCGATTCCGGTGGGCGGGCGGGTGAGGGATTCCCGGAATCGCCCGGGCGCCCTCACCCGCCCGTTCGCCCGGCGCCCTCACCCGCCTCACCCGCCGGGCGGGCGAGGGCACGGGCGGGTGAGGCGGGTGAGGGCGCCGGGCGGGCGAGGGCACGGGCGGGCGGGCGGGTGAGGACGCCCGGGCGATTCCGGGAATCGCCCGGGCGCCCTCACCCGCCCGCCCGCCCGTGCCCTCGTCCGCTCGGCGCCCTCACCCGCCGGGAATCGCCCGGGCGCCCTCACCCGCCCGCCCGCCCGTGCCCTCGTCCCCCCGGCGCCCTCACCCGCCTCACCCGCCCGGCGGGCGGGCGGGTGAGGGCGCCAGGCGGGCGGGTGAGGGCGCCTGGGCGATTCTTGGAATCGCCCGGGCGCCCTCACCCGCCCGTCCGCCCGGCGCCCTCACCCGCCTCACCCGCCGGGCGGGCGAGGGCACGGGCGGGTGAGGCGGGTGAGGGCGCCGGGCGGGCGAGGGCGCCGGGCGGGCGGGCAGGTGAGGGCGCCCGGGCGATTTCGGGAATCGCCCGGGCGCCCTCACCCCCCCGCCCGCCCAACGCCCTCATCCGCCCGCCCGCCGGGCGGGTGAGGCGGGTGAGGGCGCCGGGCAGACTAGGGCACGGGCGGGCGGGCGGGTGAGGGCGCCCGGGCGATTCCCGGAATCGCCCGGGCGCCCTCACCCACTCGCCTGCCCTTGCCCTCGTCTGCCTGGCGCCCTCATCCGCCTCACCCGCCCGGCGGGCGGGGGGTGAGGGCGCCGGGCGGGCGGGCGGGTTAGGGCGCCCGGGCGATTCCCGGGAATCGCCCGGGCGCCCTCACCCGCCCGCCCGCCCGACGCCCTCCCCCGCCCGGCGCCCTCACCTGCCTCACGGAATCGCCCGGGCGCCCTCACTCGCCCGCCCGCCCGACGCCCTCCCCCGCCCGGCGCCCTCACCTGCCTCACCCGCCGGGCGGGCGAGGGCACGGGCGGGTGAGGCAGGTGAGGGCGCCGGTCGGGCGAGGGCACGGGCGGGCGGGCGGGTGAGGGCGCCCGGGCGATTCCGGGAATCGCCCGGGAGCCCTCACCTGCCCGCCCGCCCATCGCCCTCACCCGCCCGCCCGTGAGGGCGCCTGGCGGGCGGGCGGGTGAGGGCGCCCGGGCGATTCCCGGAATCGCCTTGCCGCCCGGGCGATCCCGGGAATCCCCTGGGCGGCAGTGTGATTCCGGGAATCGCCCGGGCGCCCTCACCCGCCCGCCCGTCCTGCGCCCTCACCCGCCCGGCGGGTGAGGCGGGTGAGGGCACCGGGCGGGCGAGGGCGCCGGGCGGGCGGGCGGGTGAGGGCGGGTGAGGTGGGTGAGGGTGCCGGGCGGGCGGGTGAGGCGGGTGAGGGCGCCGGGCGGGTGAGGTGGGTGAGGGTGCCGGGCGGGCGGGCGAGGGTGCCCGGGCGGGTGAGGCGGGTGAGGGCGCCGTGCGGGTGGGCGGGTGAGGGCGCCCGGCGGGCGAGGGCGCCGGGCGAGCGGGCGGGTGAGGGCGCCCGGGCGATTCCCGGAATCGCCCTCACCCGCCCGGCGCCCTCACCCGCCTCACCAGCCCGGCGGGCGGGCCGGTGAGGGCGCCGGGCAGGCGGGCGGGTGAGTGCGCCTGGGCGATTCCCGAAATCGCCCTCACCCGCCCGGGTGCCCCCACCCGCCCGCCCGCCCGTGCCCTCGCCCGCCCGGCGCCCTCACTAGCCTCACCCGCCCGGGCGCCTTCTCCCGCCCGCCCTCCCGACGCCCTCGCCCGCCCGCCCGACACCCTCGCCCGGCTCACCCACCTGGGCGCCCTTGCCCGCCCGGCGCAAGGCGATTCCGGGAATCGCCCGGGCGGCCTCACCCGCCCGCCCGGCCGCGCCCTCGCCTGCCCGGCGCCCTCACCCGCCTCACCCGCCCGGGCGCCCTCACCCGCCCGACGCCCTCGCCTGCCCGCCCGGCTCCCTCACCCGCCTGGGCGCCCTCTCAAGCTTGCCCGCCCGACGCCCTCACCCGCCTCACCCGCCTTGGCGCGCTCGCCTGCCCACCCGCCCGACGCTATCGCCCGCCCGCCCAGGCGCCCTCACCCGCTCGCCCGGGCGATTCCTGGGATCGCCCTGTCGCCTGCCGGGAGGGGCCGCGGGCCGCCCTGGTGGCGCGACCGAGGCAGGCGCCACCCGGGCAGCCCGCGCCCGACAGTCGGCAGGGCGATTCTCGGAATCGCCCTGCCGCCTGCCTGGCGGGGGCGCAGGTCGCCCAGGTCGCGCCGCTGCGCGGCGGAGCGAGGCGTCACCCGAGCAGCCCGCGCCCTCGCCCGGCAGGCGGCAGGGCAATTCTCGGAATCGCCCTGCCGCCTGCCCGGCGGCTCGCTCCGCCCCCCGACAGGCGACAGGGCGATTCCGGGAATCGCCCCGCCGCCTGCCAGGCGGGGGCGCGGCCGAGGCAGGGTGGGTCAGGGCACCCAGGTTGGTAGGCGGGTGCCAGGCGGGTGAGGGCACGCGGGGGGGGGCGGGCGGGTGAGGGCGCCAAGCGGGTGGGGGCGCCCGGGCCCGGCGGGTGAGGGTGCTCGGGCCGGTGAGGGCGCCCGGGTGGGGGGGCGGGTGAGGGCGTCGGGCGGGCGGGCGGGTGAGGGTGCCCGGGCCAGGCGGGCAGGCGGGTGAAGGTGGGTGAGGGCGCCCGGGCCCGGGGGTGGGTGAGGGCGCCGGGGCCGGGTGGGGGGGCGGTTGTGGGCGCCCGGGCTGGTGGGAGGGGGGTTGAGAGGGTTGGGGCGCGGGCGGTTGTGTGGTCGCCCGGGCGGGGGGGTTGGCAGGGTGCCCGGGCCGGGTGGGTCGGCAGGTGAGGGTGGGTGAGGGCACCAGGGCCGGGGGGCGGGTGAGGGCGCCGGGGCCGGGTGGGGGGTCGGTTCTGGGGGCGGGTGAGGGCGCCCGGGCCAGGGGAGGGGGGCGTTGAGAGGGTTTGGGCACGGGGGGTTGTGTGGGCGCCCGGGCGGGGAGGGTTGCAAGGCGCCCCGGCCGGCGCGGGGGGGGGTTGGGAGGGTTGGGGGGGCGGGGGTTGAGAGGGTGCCCGGGCCGGGCATGGGAAGGGTGAGGGCGCTCGGGCAGGCGTTGGGTTGGGTTGGTAGGGATTAAAGGGGCCAGGGGTGTGGGTTGTGGGTGAAGGTAGTAAGGGTGTTGAGAGGGGGGTTAGAGGTAGGGGACGAGTCGCGCTGTGGCGCCCACCCTAGCATGTTATGGTTGAAAACATGTTAAATTTATACTTAGGAAAGAAAAATGATATTCTACCAAAAACATTAATGTGTTTTTTTTCCTCATAAACAACTTTGTTTGACACATAAAAATTTAGTTTTATTAGTATTTTTTAAAAATGTTGAAAATTGACCCTAAAAAAAATAAATCATTATTCCAGTATCATCACTTTCATTTTGAAGCTATATTTTGCACGAAAATTTCATAGTAAAGTTCGTAGTTACTGCCATTTTTAAAACATGTTCAAAATTAATGCCTAAAAAATAAAAACATCGTTCTAGTATACACACTTTTCGTTTTTAGCACTGTTTTTGATGTTTTTTTGGGGTTTTTTGGCCAGAGTTCCCGTTTTGAGTTTATAGTTCCCGTTTCATAGTTTACATTGTTTCCTCTGGAAGTCAGGGAACAACGTACCACTACTGTTACAACAACAATAGCGATGGTTGATAGTGCAGTGGCAAACTGCATGTAGTTGTTTAAACAATCATTCGAGGTCCTAACCACCCTGTAGGAGGACCCAAATGTAGAGCGCTTGGAGATAGAGCTACTCAGCATAAAGAATCAGTCTTAAAAGCACGCCTACAGCCATGGATAGACGAGGCTTACGTGATCAAAACCTCCTTTGAAGGAAAGCTTGTGAAACTGTAGGTATCTCAACAGAATATTCCCACAATCAATTCAACAACAGTCACTGAATAGCGAGTGGAAGAAGTCCAACAGGCGACTGCTCAGTGTGCTGCCGACATTGCAGTGATCCAAACAGAGCCAGGAGGTCTTCGCGCTAAGATCTCTACACTTGCAAAGTGACTCGACGGCGAGTCATGATGTTTGTGTTGGGAGCCTGTTGGACGCGAGATCCCCCAAGGGTAGTTTTGGGGCTAAAAGCCCATATTTTGGTCCAATTTTGTAATCCAAATGTAAAGACTCCGCATTTTGTGGTTGCAGAGTGCGTAGATGTTAAAGAGTCATAGGGTTGTCTGCCCTTATTTTGGAAATGTAATGTCAGCTGTAGAAGATCTACCCATGGTCCACAGACCATGGGATTGTATAAATAGAGCTAAGCTCTAAGTAGTTAGAGGCAATAATTGAATAATGGAATCAAGAAAGATATGATGTATGAGAGATAACTCTAAAGTAGAAGTCTAAGTTTAGGTCGTAGTGTAGGTAGAGGCTCTGCAGCTGAGTGCGCAAAGGCCTAGAAGTCCGTAGCTAAGTGCACGGACCCCTGCAGCTGAGTGTGCAGGGCGGGTCGAGTCTGTAATTGTTCAGAATTATCAAGAAAGAGAAGTATTCTACAATTTTTTTGTCTTTATTTCCTGTTTATGCATTTGTTATATTGTTGTTGGGAAAAGTATCTATTCAGAACGCCCCTATCCCACTCTAAGGTGTGATGGTGCCTTAGCAACAAACAAGGAAAACTACTTGAGTATTCTTCTTTATGAAGTGTAAATGAGGAGAAAGGATGTAACTAACCTGTGTCTTTCGCTAGTTTGTTGATCCAATCATTCCTCTCTTCAATAGCTCTCAGCTCCCTGCTCCCTTACCGGCCCAGCTTCACCGAATTCCTGCAAGATCACAAGAGAGAGAAACTACACGAAGATATAGATATACATTCATAAAAAGCTCAGGATCAGATTAAGCTAAACATGAAAATATAACAAAACATCACTGATATACAAGCATGTAGGAGAAACTCAAATAATTTTATTGATATGATAAGAAATTCCAAGAGGAGATACAACCAAGTGAGTTCCGATCCAGCATCTACCTCCCAGCAAAGGAATCCCTTCCTCTCCTCCAACAAAGCATAAATCACCCAATGTACTAATCTCAATCTCAAACCAACAGCAATTCTCTGCAAAGTACAAAATTCCAGCCTCTGGATCTCTGGGATGAGGGATCCATATATAGATGTAAGCAGAGAGGATGAGTCAGCTTATGTTTTGACTTGTGGCTTCTCTCTGTCAGTTCTTGCTTCCACTTGGAGACTGAGAGCCTCTTACTCATCACTTGGTCGAATTCAGTGAGGCAAGTGTCATTGGAGAAGATTCTGGAAGCTTCCATGGTCTTTCCACCTCGTTGAATGACTCTGCCACTTGTCATTTCCCGCTCAACGCACCTGGGTAGTGCATTCAAGTGCGTTGCAACGCACCTAGCCAGTGTATTTGGGTGCTTTGCAACGCAGGCAACTAGTGGAGCTTCTGAATTGATCCTGATTTGACTAGTTCTGAGTGGTTTTTGGTGGAGAACTTCTGGGAGAAGCTGTCATTGGTTGACCTTGTTCCTTTAGGAGCTGTAACAACATCTTTAGGGACTTTGGATCCCTTGGATTATGGACATTTCATGCTTATAGCTGTAAGGCACAAAAATGTCTATAACAGTTGCCCCCTAAAGTATGAGGTCGTTTATCGGGTGAAATGCTTTATTAGGAGGATCCGAAGTTCATTCAATGCTGGGAGGAGACCTGTAATAAGATACAATACAATACATTATTTTTCATACTGTTTTCATGATCTAGCTGAGGCGGGCATTCCCATGCTCAGCTTTATAAATTCATTTTTATGTACATAGGACAGACAATCGTCTGATGGTAGACTGATGATTCTGATGAAATCATCATCCTTTTGGTAGGATGGTTATCTGTTCTGCAATGCTGTACATGTCAATGTCTTTATTTTTCCTGAATATATATCGCAACCCGGATGGATGAAACTAGATCCGGGGTCTTCAATCTCGTCCGATCTTCACTCTAAGTACAAGTCAATCCATGTGAGAAATGTTTTGAAGTCGAACATGGAAAGACATCGCTTGATTACCAGTCAATGATGTAAATTGTTAACAAGCGCGAGAGGAATCACCGATAATGATAATGACCCTCAAGGTACTGCAGTACAATTCACGTGGTGTGAATAAAGGACTTGGCGTCGAACACCACGCAAAATCTTTCGGTCGAAGGTCATTGATGTATACCTGTCGCCGGAAGTGAGAAACTTGCCATTGAGGCATGCAAGCTTCAAAGTACTGACGGGGGTGTTCCTAGATCAACTTCTTGGATAATGAGCTGATGTCGACAAGAAGCGATCCGTCAAAGGAGGGCCTCGATGTATCCCACATCAGTGACACGGAACGGAGCAAATGATTTTGATGGAGGTGAAAACGATCTGATGATATATGGTTCAGGGTGACGGTCATGAAAGAATGAAGGATAATGTATGGTAGTGGATGGGACATGGTTGACTTCTCTGGATGACTTCTCTTGAACATATCGGCGACAATTGTGTGATGTATTGGTAGCATTTACCCCAAAGGTGGATGGTATGGCGAGACCATGGTGATGTGACCGGTGAATGAAACAACCCAACCCGACTCAGGCACGGAGTGGAAGAGTCATGTTCAAGAGCGACTTGCTACCAATAAAGGTTCTTTGAGTTTCTTCCCAATTTTTCCCCAGTCATTGCTGACCAGTACCTCTTTATTTTTGTCAAGCTTGAGGAGGATAACATATGCTTGTTCTATAATTTGCCCTTCGGGCAAACCCATCGCTATGTTTTAACGAGCCTAGCGATAGTGAAACTCGTTCTCGTCTAAAGACAAGTTTGTCGCTACTAATCTTTTTAACGAGTCTAACGACAAAGATAACTCGGTCCTTTTCATTTTTAGAGAGTCTGAAAAGGTACGTAAAGTTAACTCCAGAGTTCCTTTTTCGTCATCTAATCCCTTAAGTCCGAAAAAGTATAAAAGAATACTGAAGGGATGAATTTTCGATAGTTTTAACGAGCCGAACAAAACAAGCGCTCGATCTTTTTGTGCAATAATCCCTCAGGTCCAAAAAGATTAAAATCTAGAGGAGGGATAGCACTTCCGGTCGCTTTAACGAGCTGGAAGGCCAAAACTCGGAAATCTTTTCATATTTTACGAGTCAAATGAAAAGAGCTTAAAGAAGACTCGTCTTTTGAGGAACGAGTGATAAAATGGGTAGCAGTTGATTCCAGGTAAGGGTTGGAATTTTCCAAGCACGGCAGTGTCACAAGGATGGCTAGTGAAATCACTCTTCGCAGTTGTTCCTCAAAATGGGTAAACAATCATATGGAGGTGAATGATCGGCCAAATGGAAAAGTGGAGGTGACGATGCAAACATGACCAAGGCTTTAATGGCTGATAATGTTACATTCACGGTGGTTATTTATCAGAGGATAGTTCATTTTTTAACGAGCTTAAACGCGGGTTGAAACACTTGCTCGATCTTATGTTTATTTTTTAACGAGCATGAACTATGTGCTAAAACTGCTTGATTAATCCAGTCATATGATAAGAATGTCTCATGTAAGATGCCATTTTTTATGGAGCTTGCGCCTTACAAAGCTAGGCCCCCATCCTTTCGTTATGCAAGTTCGGAAAAGACTAATCCTACGAGTTTAAAGGGTTAGACCTATGGGTTTAAAGGGAGGACCTAAAAATTTAAAAAATAAATAGCCGCCCCTTGCTTGCACTCCAAAAGGTTTGCATGCCCCCAGGTATAAAACAGAGTTTCAAGGTTACCTCTACTTCACTTCCGCCAAAACAATTGTTTTACCGAGAGAGGTCTACCTCTTTCAGGTCACCCAAAGATTGTTCTATTAATCTTTCAAACAAAACACTTCTTCGGCGATGTCTACCGAGATAAACAAAGGTGAGTGATGAAGCCCGCCAACTCACATGACTTTGACAAAAGAATCTTATTCTAGAATAACCCCTATCTCAATCACGGACGGGGTACAGACTAGTCATATTCTCCCGCGGAAACCTACCCTATACCCGAAGTTTTCCTGCCGAAGCAGACCAGGACGCATGCCCCCTGGGTTCCAGTCATATCCTTCCGAATCACTCGCGCTCATCAAGAGGACAGACCGTAGGTTGAGACATTTCTTGCGTGAAGAGACCATTTAGGGATGGTATATGACTATTTGCGATGCATGATCCAGGAAATGAAAGCTGGTCCACGAGCTTGATGTTGGCATTATGTTTCTGGTATGGCTATATGTTACAAATGTTGTACTTGATGGCAACTCCCGTGGCAAGGCCCTCATTTTGTTGAAAATAAAGAAGTACGCAGGAAATCAGATCATAAGGTGCGTACCCGCAGGTACACCATGCAGGGACCGCGTCCAGATATGCAGGCCAGCCGTTCAGGAGGTGCGTCCCCCCAGTGCACACATTTCAAGGCAGAGAAAAGCACACGTGGGGTTTCTTATGTTTTACTCTTGGTATTTAGCCGACGGTTTTGGGTTATTATGGTGTCGGCTCGTGGTATTGTTCCATGATTTTAGGAGGAGCTTGCCTATATAAAGCAAAGGAGATCACTTGGCTAAGCATCTTTTGCAATTGAATATCTTTAGATCTGA
This sequence comes from Pinus tabuliformis, assembly GCA_031772625.1. Classification (NCBI taxonomy): domain Eukaryota; kingdom Viridiplantae; phylum Streptophyta; class Pinopsida; order Pinales; family Pinaceae; genus Pinus; species Pinus tabuliformis. The sequence continues at coordinate 657,909,042 of CM062810.1, read as the reverse complement.
AATATTGGGTTATGGTCTAAAAAGCTTGATCTATATGAAAGGGAAGTTAAAGGCGAATCTGTAAAGGGTGATCTCTCGAGCGCATGATCAGATCTGAGCAACTGTGCCACTCTGGTGGACTGCCTATTCGGCCCTAATCAGAAGGACGCAGGTGTTTAACAGAAGAGCTGCGTGGGTACGCAGTGCAGAAACAGGAGATCTGCGTCGGGACGCAGTGCAGAAACAGGAGATCTGCGTCGGTACGCAGAGCAGAAGAAGGATACCTGCGTCGGTACGCAGAGCAGAAGAAGAAGAGCTGCGTGGGTACGCAGAGCGACTAAGGTTCAGGTGCGTCCGCATAGTAAAAGTACGCGGCGCGATAATGTCTTTGGGTGCGTCCCTGCAGTAACAGTACGCGGCGCGATAGTATCTTTGGGTGCGTCCCTGCAGTAACAGTACGCAGCGCAGTTCAAGGAACAGTGCGTGGGCACGCAGTGCGGCAGAAGGATCTCTGCGGGTAGACGCAGGAAAGCAGAAGGTGAACTGCGTAGCGACGCAGGCCACAGAAGGGAAAACTGCGTACCTGTCTTAAAAAGTTCTGTTGATTGAATTTTTCTGTTGATAAGGTGTTCTGGGTTAGTTCTGTTATTGCTGATCTGATAACTGTAGTGAACTGTAACTTTCATGTACTTGATGTTCAATTGATGCTTTATGAAAAGAAGTAGGGGGTTGTAGCTCCCTTCCAGGAGAGACTGGAAAACGAGAGAGAGAGAGTTGTAGCTCTCTGCAGGTTGCAGCCTGCGTACTGGTAAAGGACTGCACCAGTACAAAACCATTGTAAAAGAAGTTTCTAGGTTGAAAGAAGATAGAGACATATTGCAGCAGGTGGTTTTCACCCACATTGGGTTTCCACCTTACATCTTGTGTTCTTTGGTGTGACTATCTGTTTTTCCTTGTTCATGCTCATTATTTTATGGTATTGACATGCAAAAATAATTCAAAGAACAAATACGGAAGATTGATTAAAAGAATTAGATAATACTGATTCACCCCCCCCTCTCAGTATTATTTCCAACACTTGACCACTCTTCCTTCGTGCGGAAAACACATTACTCTAAAGAGTGAGGAGACGATGGCTCCCATGCAATATATATAGTCTCGTCCAAGGAGTAGGTTATAATCCAAGGGTCCTTGAATGACCATCACGTTCATTTGAACGGTCTTCCCTTTCAATGATATGGGCACATTGGGGAGGATCCCTAAAGGTCGACTGGTTCCTTTATCAAAGCCTGTCAGATTTCTCATTTCAGGCAAAAGCGATGGCGAACCAAGCGCTTTCCAAGCAGTAGAGGAAAGGATACTCATAGAAGCCCTCTCATCTATGATGGTACCAGCCATGACCATTCTATATATTTGGACGATAATTCTGAATGGTATGCTTACTGGTAAACGAGGTCTGCCTAGTTGATTCCAGTCGAAGGAGACAACTAGGTTGCTTGGAGGTGGGACCGAGTAAACGGCGGGTACGGCTCTGACGAACTTCCTTCCTGCGATAAAGGAATGGGTAGGTTGCCCCCGTGTTCGTCGGAGTCTATGTTGATGAAGAGAATTTGGATGGTGTCATCCTTGTTCTCTTCAGTGACTGTGTCATTCGAAGATAAATCCTCTGAAGGCAAGACCGGGTCAACTGTCGCCTCGACCTTTTGACTTTCGTCGGGTATGGATTCAGCTGGTTCATCTTCAATGACCAGTGCTTCAGTTGACCACTTGAGCGGGCCAGCTAGATTCTCAACTAATGAAGGACTCGGCAAGAGTTTTTTATATCCAGGAGGAAGTCGTAACGGTGAAACCGGATGATCATCCAAAACTCTTTTAGCTTCGTCTAAGAAGGGACAACGGTGGATGGCGTGATTACCTTTGCACAGTTTACAAGGAGATCTAGCTCTCCCTTTTTGTCCTGGGACTTCACTTTCGCTAGTTGACGGTGCGCATTCAACATGGCTATCAGAGGTTGACGCCACCGGATTGTGCAAACGGGGAGACCAGTCCCTTAGTATCTGAGGGATGCAGGGACAATCTCTGTGAAAGTGGTCTCCCTTGCAAATGACACATGGCGATTTAGGCCTGGTCAGTGCAGTGTGTGGATTTTCGTTAGACGACACTCGTTTGCCCCTAGTCGCTTTTGACTCCTTCTTCTTCTTCTCTTTCTTCTTCTTTTCCTTCTTCTCCTTAGGAACTTGGTTTTTAGCTTTACCAGTCCCGTCAAGCGAAGAGGAAGGAGGAGAGGAAGAATTAGAGGAAGTAGAAGGCTGGTGGGTGACTCTGGACTGGTCTAATTGCCGATTCAACTATTCAGGAATAATGGTGTTCTGAAGGACATTGGTTGAGAAGAGCCAGACCGGCAAGCCAATTGTCAGTCCTGGAAGCGACAATGTGGCCATATGGGGTGCACCAACATCTCCCCAAGAGGAGAAGGGACTAGGATTTCCACCAAGGGGAATTCCTTGGTTGGTAGGCTCCATTTTCTCAACCTAAATATCAACGCAGGAAAAAGGGGTATGAATATTCCGTTTAAAATAAATTTTAACGACGCTTGGACACAACTTGCTTTTTCAATTTTAAAGAGTCGAGAAAAAGCAAAAGATGACTCTAGTCTCCTTCGATTTTTAATGAGCCTGAAATGACAAGTGCTCAGATGGACCTTTTCCGTTAAGGAGTCTGAAAAGGAACGAAAGGGACTGCTTTGGAGTTCTAGGTAGAGGGTGTGCCAAACCAATCACAAAACTGCAGAATACTTTTTAAAGGTACGGGCGGTCAGTCTTCCCGAATGCTGTGTTCAGTGCATTGCGATTAGTAGGGCGGTCGACACGGCTTCCTATGGATAAAGGTTTTATGCCTATAGGGGTCTCCCAATATATACTCGACGGTACGTGGTAGCATAATCCGTACTGGTACTTATCGTCTCTCAGAAGGAATCACCCAACCATCAGTGAGGCTGACAGTAACTAGGTTTTACGACGCCGGAACATGTCTCTAGCCTAGACCTCTATGTTGTACGTTAAGTTACAAAGCATTGTTAAGTTCATTCAATTTATTTTAGGTTGATCTTTCTTAGAAGTTTGCCTTTTTGGATCACCACGAGATGTATATACAATTCCTAAATGCAGTCTAAAGATGATAAGCAAGCATTTATCTCTTTTCAACAATGAAAATCCTAGCTACAAGGGGAAAAGAAAGACACAATCTTTTCTCAAAGAGCAAAGAGCACACTGTAAATGCACTTTTCCTAAATCAAACCATAAAAACTATCAATATGAAAATGCACATGTGCATGTATTTGTTTTCACTTTCTTAATATTGATGCCTAAAAAGAAAGCTGTTGTACAAATTTGAATTCGATTTCAAGTGAAAACACAAACAAGTTTCTTTTTGAAATCAAAAAGACGATTACGACACTTTATGATTTTGAAGTAAACACTTGTTTCGACACTAGAAATTCACAAATTCAAACCAAAAGACAAAAGTAAAAGCGCAATTAACTGTCAACAGCAACAAACTTTCTCCTAAGATCAAAACGACACTTACGACAGGTCTAGATCTAAGAGCAACAGTATGACTAGTTTACTTTTGTAATGGGAAACTGCAAATGATGTAACAAATACACAAAAACAAATACAGTTTCTTTATACAACTGAGGCGGAATCAAGGCAGAGAAAAGGGGTTTTCAGATAGGTACACACACTGATAACAGGCTGCAAAAAACAGAGATAAAACTGAACACAAGGATGCAAAGAACCACAGCTGCACAGGGCAAAGGCTAATCAGCGCACCTGTTGCACAAAGAAACTGAATTGCAGCGCAGGTAGCCCTCTCGGGACCTGCGTTGAAATGCAGAGTCTCTTCACAGAGCCTGCGCTGAATCAGAAACGAGAATTGTCTCCGGGTTCTGGGTCACGATTTGTAGTTTGATCTAAGGTTTTTGGCCGGATAAAAGCTATCAATAAGGTACAATTAGGAGGATGATTTAAAGGAGGACTAAGAGCTATCACAAAGGGCAGTTAGAGCATTTGTGGATCAGCTTGTTCAGATCATAAACATGCCCAGTGAGTGGACTAGAGTAGCAGATCTCTACTTTGCATTTGTAAATGGCAACTGCAGTTCGATTCAACACTCCTGAGTTTATGAGAAGAACAACAATAGAAACACAAATAAACTAACTAGATACGATCCCCAGCGGAGTCGCCAATTTGTTGTTGGGAAAAGTATCTATTCAGAACGCCCCTATCCCACTCTAAGGTGTGATAGTGCCTTAGCAACAAACAAGGAAAACTACTTGAGTATTCTTCTTTATGAAGTGTAAATGAGGAGAAAAGATGTAACTAACCTGTGCCTTTCGCTAGTTTGTTGATCCAATCGTTCCTCTCTTCAATAGCTCCCAGCTCCCTGCTCCCTTACCGGCCCAGCTTCACCGAATTCTTGCAAGATCACAAGAGAGAGAAACTACACGAAGATATAGATATACATTCATAAAAAGCTCAGGATCAGATTAAGCTAAACATGCAAATATAACAAAACATCACTGATATACAAGCATGTAGGAGAAACTCAAATAATTTTATTGATATGATAAGAAATTCCAAGAGGAGATACAACCAAGTGAGTTCCGATCCAGCATCTACCTCCCAGCAAAGGAATCCCTTCCTCTCCTCCAACAAAGCATAAATCACCCAATGTACTAATCTCAATCTCAAACCAACAACAATTCTCTGCAAAGTACAAAATTCCAGCCTCTGGATCTCTGGGATGAGGGATCCATATATAGATGTAAGCAGAGAGGATGAGTCAGCTTATGTTTTGACTTGTGGCTTCTCTCTGTCAGTTCTTGCTTCCACTTGGAGACTGAGAGCCTCTTACTCATCACTTGGTCGAATTCAGTGAGGCAAGTGTCATTGGAGAAGATTCTGGAAGCTTCCATGGTCTTTCCACCTCGTTGAATGACTCTGCCACTTGTCATTTCCCGCTCAACGCACCTGGGTAGTGCATTCAAGTGCGTTGCAACGCACCTAGCCAGTGTATTTGGGTGCTTTGCAACATAGGCAGCTAGTGGAGCTTCTGAATTGATCCTGATTTGACTAGTTCTGAGTGGTTTTTGGTGGAGAACTTCTGGGAGAAGCTATCATTGGTTGACCTTGTTCCTTTAGGAGCTGTAACAACATCTTTAGGGACTTTGGATCCCTTGGATTATGGACATTTCATGCTTATAGCTGTAAGGCACAAAAATGTCTATAACATATATTGGGTATAAATTTCACTTATAATGCTTATATGATGCGCGAATGTATGTAATTGTGTTGGACAAGTGACCACAAGTAGGAACATCTGTTTACGCGAAGCTAACTAAGATCTGACAATAAAGACACTTAGCCTAGTTAGGAAGATATCGTAGTTCACTACCCTAGCAGTGTGAAAGGACTTCAGCCCCTGGTTAGGGTTACATGGAAGACGTTTGTACCCTTTCACGAAGGTACTGAAGGGTGGAACAGAGGCTTAAGAAACCCGCATGAAGGGAGGTATAGCTAGAATAAAATGACATCACATCCATCTCAAGGGTGCGGAAACTTTGTTCCAGCATCCTCCCATACTGCTTCAGGTGAGACTTCAGTCCATGCTCCGCGGGTTGATGCCGAAAGGGCCAGTAGTGTAGGGATTTGTTTGGCTAACTAACGCTAAACCTGGGTCAGGCCCCCACAAGCCAACAGTCAGCCCGAAGGGCAACACAACGAACTCGTAGTGTCCCTAGCGAGTTCTAAAAGTTGTCATTGCTATGTCTTCTTCCTTAATTTAGATCGGATGGTACCCTGAATGTAGATCGATTTTTGAAAACACTGTTGCACCCTTTACCTGATCAAACAGTTCATCTATCTGTGGTAGAGGGTATTTATTTTTAATAGTCAGATTATTTAGCTGGTGATAATCCATACAAATGTGTAGAGTTCCATCCTTCTCTTTAACAAACAGTATTGGGGCTCCCTAAGGTGACACGCTGGGTCAGATGTAATTTTTATCCAACAGTTCTTGTAACTATAATTTTAATTTTGTAAGCACTGGTATGCTCATGCGGTAAGGAGCTCAGGACATTGGAGTTACTCATGGTATTAGTTCAATAGTGAAATCTATGTCCCTTTTAGGAGGAAGTCCTGGAATCTCTTTAGGAAATACATCCGGAAAATTCTGTATTACCAATGTGTTTTCTAAAGAACTAGATTTCTCCTTGGAGTTGGCACAACCCACCTGAATTGTATATATTTGAAATCCTTTCTTGACACACTTTGCTAACTATGAGGTGGTTATGGGTCTTAGCTTTATTGGCCTTAGAATTCCTTGCGTTTCCTGCCTATTTCCCTCCTCGTCTATATAGTGGATAACTTTTGTCTTATAGTTTATAAGGGAACAATGTTTCTCTAGCCAGTCCATGCCTATTAGGACATCATAAGATCCTAGGGGCAAGATATTCAGGTCTGTTATCAGGGACTGACCTGTTATTACTAATGGGTAGCTGCTGACTTTGGCCAACACTCGCCTTTTTGCCCCTGTGGCTAGCTGTACTAACCCAGGATTTTTTAATTTGACAGCTTGTAAACAAAACTGATCAAATATCTTAGGACTAACATAACTTAATGTAGCTCCCGTGTCAATTAAAATAGAGATAACTTGGTCAAAAATTTTACCTCCGCATTCCACCATGGTGGGTTGGTATTCCTCTTGATGGTCTTCAAGGGCAGCAATGATTTTTGGAATGCTCCTGGCCACTTCCCCTACAGGGTATTCCTCTTGGATATGTGATATCTGTTTATTGCCTCTCCGATTGGGACAATTTTTGACATAATGTGGTCCTCCACATCCCCAGCATTGCCTGACTACTCATTGGTTTTAGATTCATTAGGGAGTTTAAATCTTGTTGGATTCCTATTCAGGTTTTCTATTTACTTGTCCCTTTTGGGGTCCTTTATTCATGATATATTTGTTTCCCTTGTTTCCAGTAGGGAATTTAATTCCCTTTTTGTCAATCCATCTTTCCCCCGTATCCCCCTTCTGTCTACTTTGTTAGTAACAAATCCGAGCTTTTCATATAACCTCATCCATAGCTTTTGGGTTATCGAATTGAAGATGCTCCTTCATGAACAGTGGCAAACTACTGATAAATTGCTGCACCTTTGCCTTTTCTTCCCGTATATAGGGAACATACTGAAGTAAAGATGTAAATTTTCTAATGAACTCATCCATTGTCAGTTGTCCCAGTCTAAAATCGTGAAACTCTTTTTTTTTTTCATCATAAAACCGTTCAGTTAGATATATTTCCTTAAAATATCCCTGGAAATTTTCCCATGTTATGTTCTATTCATTTACTCCCCGCATAGTATTCACCTCCTCCCACGAGAGAGTGGCTTTCCCTTGTAGTTGAAAAATAGCCAGGCGAGCCTTTAAGTTATGATCATACTCATATAACTGAAAATACTTATTCATATTAATAAGTCAGGCTTCAGCTGCCTCTCCCTGCTCACCATCGAAGAGGGGCGGTTTTATTTTACAAAATTATCCTGTAGTTCTATTCTTTGTTTTTCAGTGTTTTGTGTTCTGAAGCATTATCAAAATTTTCTTCTTGATTTTCTTCTCCTCCTTCTATCTCTAGATATTTTTTCTGATACTCTTGCTCTCCAGTCATATGCCCATCTTCCAGGCTGGGAATTGGCTGATGCTAGTTTTGTCTGTCTGACAAACTCTTCATAATTTTCTCTTCTTCCTGCATAAGCCTTTCATTGTCTGCCCTTAACTGGGCGATCTCACTTTTCAACTCTTGCACGGTTTAGAGAATGGTGACATTGGTGTTGTGTGGTTCCTCACCCAGTTACACCCATACTTCAGGGTTAGTTTCTGGAAAAGATGCAGGTCCTAGTCCTGTCATGGGTACGTGCGATGTGTTGCCTATTCCCCTCATACCAACTGCTCCTACTTCTTTGCTGTATAAGTCACAACACTTTTCAATTATTAGTTTCTAGAGGCCTCAGTTTTGTAACTTGAGCTTGCTTTGATACCACTTGTCACCTCTCTCTAATATACAAAATAAAATAAAAACTTAAATATATTATTCAACATAATTGCATTGCACATATTTCAGAATATACATGGATATACATTTATTGGAAAATGCAGTGGTACATTAATGTGATACTAATCTTGCGGTACGAGAGTTAGATCTTTTTTTTAAAACATATACTGTCATTTTATGTGAATGACATAAGGCTTTGCCCTGTTGAGTTTGACGGGAGCAGTCCTCAGGGTCCTCTTTGTATGCTTGCCATATGTCCTCCCTTCCTCAGCTATAGTGCTTCATCGATGGTTGACTTCGTCTGCCCACATCCAATGACGATTGAATGATCCCTTAAGTCTACCTATTTTCCGGTAAGGGTCTCATAGGTACTATCATTCGGGTTTTTCTAGCTTGGTACTTTGGTAATGGAAGAGTTGCGTTGCTATGTTTCAGGCGGTTTGGTGTTGAGTTTTTGTGACCAGTGGAGGTCTTCACTGCTCATATAACTTATACCCATTGCACGGCCTGGCAGGTAGAATTTCTATCTACCCCTACGATTTTTATGGTTTTTATCTGGGAATCTTGTTTATAATTTTTACGGTAGCGCTTCTGATTTATTTCTTGACTCTGTTTCAGGTTTTCTCTGGAGGTTGCGGCTTCCCATCCAACATCACATGGCATCCTATCTAGAACTCTGCCAAGGCAGGCGTTCTAGACCCAACAATCTTTCGGGTAGTTTTGTTCCATAAATGTATTGTTTAGATGCTTTCTATGGAATATAAGTAATATGCTTGTTAGCTTTATTCGTGCTAGTTATAGTGTGGACTCTTTAAATAGATTTCGACTGGCCCGTGGAGGCATGGTGATCACTTAGCGCCACCAGCACTGGTTAAGGGTGATATACGGGAATTTTTCAACCCGAGAATTAAATTGTTAAAGCTTGGGAGATTTCTATATTTGTCCTATATACTCTTAAAGGAGTTTTGGCAATTTATCAGTCATATTTATTATTGTTAATGTATGTACAGTTGTTTTTGGGAATGTCTTTGTCCCTAATCTTGTTGTTTGTCAATTATTGTCTATGCTTCAAAACAATTTGTTGTTTATACATATAGTTATGTTAATTAAGTTGGGTCTGGGCACCGTTCTGAGGGCCTCAAACCCTCACACAGCAGTCAAGAAAATCTATTCTTTTTAATTCAACTATTATCGTTGAGATAGTCATTTAAGTTCTGGATTTTTTAAAATAATTCTTTCAAGCTTTCGTAGTGTTAATTATGGGTACCAGCCACTAATATCTATTCTATAAAACCAATGTTTTTCCTATTTTTCCAGAACAATGTTTAGGTTACAGGATTTCCTTTCTTTTGTATTGCTTTGTTTTCCCAACGAATGTTAACTAGCTTTAGTTATTTCTTGATTGTGGAAACTGAATCATAATGATTCTTTTTATTTGGTAAAGATCTTTTGATTCTTTGCTTATAGTCTTATACTGCTTACTGTAAATATCTATGCTATAGTTTACTCTTTTCTTTCCCTACTTAGCTAGGATATACAGAATTTATCATTACAGTATACAGGGTTTGTATTAAAATTTCATCTATAATCATTTACAGTTTTTTGAAGAGTTTCCAAGATTTTTATTATTTGTCAGATACGTAGTTACCTGAATCGCTAGATCACTAATTTATACTTCTGTTATCATTCATTACTAATTCTAGACCAAAAATAAGTTGGGTAATTAAACTACTTACCTATATCCAGTCTTTAAGACTCTGAGCTTGTTACAGTCACAACTATGCTTTCTTGTTTTAACCTCCCAACCATGAGACTTTCCTTCAGGTCGAAGCCTCTCCCCGAGCTTTTGCTCTCAACACAGATGCTTTCTTGCAGCTTAATCTGTCACAACATATACAACTATCTGGTCTTCACCAGACTTAGCTCTTTATCCGTATGATCTCTCAGCACGGTCCACTTCCCTTTTCTTCCTCTCAGTTCTCTTAGGCACTTTGCTCTCCCCTCTTGATCACTTCTTGGGAATTTATAGACAGGGAAGTGGTTAGGGTTAGGTAACTACCTTTCCCTCACTTCTTGATATGAAAAGAGTTACAAGATTTGTTAACATTCAACATTTGTTTTCCATTCATAGTTAACAAAATTCAAATACTTAATTCAAATGTTTATAATAATAATAAAAATATTGTCTTTGTTTTTACTGTGGTAAACAAAATAATTATAGTTTTCCTGGGGACATCACATCATGTGCAATGAATTTACTCCTCTCATGTGCCGTGTTGCATAGACAAATATATACTTCCACTCTATACATTTAGTTTAAAAGGCGTATGCCATTCTCTCTGCAACAAAAATAAGCCATGAGATCTTTGAGCTACTTAAATTTAGACAATCACATGTTGCAACCTAAATATAATAAATTGACAAATATTATGTCTTTAACTCATGGATTGAATGTTTTACATAACTATGTAATTGTAAGATGAAAAATAGTGTGCAAAAAAATTTGGTCTACATTGAGGATTTCTTTTATATTATAAACTACCACAACCATATTTATTTAAATAAATGTGGTTGATATAAGCGAGTCTATATCAATTACATACACAACCAAATTAATAAATGTGGTTGAAAAACACCCATAAGCATTGATGGTATAGATTTAATATCGAAATTGATAAATATATAACAATAAAAATAATCTTATAAAATAATTATTATATTACAAAAATATCAATTAATAATAATAGTAATCATAATAATAATAATAATAATAATAATAATAATAATAATAATAACAAACCCAATACAAACATATTTTTAACCTAAAAGATTGATATTATTATTAATTAACATTAGTAATAATATTTATTAACAATAATAATGTTAATAAACCCAAGGGATTACTATTATAAACCCGAGGGATATTAATATTATAAATCTAAGGATTAAGTAAGGGATTAATAAACCCAAGAGATTCATATTAGACACATAGGATTAATATTATAAACCCTAAGGATTAAAAACCCAAGGGATTAATATTATAAACTCTAAGGTTTAACAAACCCAAGGGATTAATAAGCCCAAGGTATTAATAAACCCAAGGAATTCATATTAAGCACATAGGATTAATATTATAAACCCTCTCAATAATATTAAACTCTAGGAATATCAACCCTTAAATTAATAAACCCAAGGGATTGATATTCTAAACCCAAAGAAATAATGAACCCAAGGGATCAATACCAAAAACCGAAGGGATTATAAACCCAAGGAATTAACATTAAACCCAAGCAATTAATATTATAAACCCAACATATAGAAACCCTAACGGCTACGATGTCACACCATGCTCAACCATTGTTGGGCATGACGAATTTTCCTATGAACACAATCTTTCTCACAATGCGACATTCAACCATGGTTCATTCTCATACTGAGAAAATATTTCTCACAAAATGACATTGCATAATGTTGTTCTTACAGCTACAAAAACCTCCTCTTTATTATTATCTAAATAAAACAAATAAAATAAGAAGTACACTATATAAAAAATAAAAAAAAATCTCAAATTTCCCCTTCTTTTTGTAAATAGTTATTTTTTTTTTTATTTTTTTTTATTTTTTATTTTTTAATTTAAAAAAAAATTACAACATAAAAAGTCGAAGAAAAAAAATTAAATATGAAATTTGGAGGCTAGAAGTCAGACCTATGTATTTGATAAAAACATAACTCTTGTTCTCGGTCTTCCGACTATAGTGGGACTGGGCTCCATACTGGAACAAAATAAAACATTTTTCACACCCGACCTCCCGACTACTGATGTTCGTCTTACCTCGACTATGCTACACATCGGGGTTGGGGTCACCATTGGAAGAAAATTAAATTTAACACCATGCCGACTTTCGACTACTCGACTGGCTTTTGCTCCGACTACGAATAAAATATTTTATTTATTAGTTTGCGTGTCAACCATAATTTTCTGTAGTTTTTAATAAATTAACTCCCCAATTGCAATCCCTTATGTTTCAATAAAACCTTCCCCGAACTTTGATCATCCAAACTCACCTCAATTTTTGCATGCAAGCGGTTGAAACGTATTGTCACTTTAATGAATAATTAACACCTTTCATGCAAATTTATTGTTGCATGCCCTAAGGGCTTAAACAACATCTAGCAAGTTTCTTGCTTTCCGCTTTATATTTTTCTATTTGTTCTTCATGCACTATTTACACTGCTTATCTGAAACTTCTTTTTGATTACAAAGAAACAAGTTCAAATTCACTCTAAGGCTTCCAATTTCTGCTAAACATGCACTCTCATAGACAATTCGACTAATAAATTTGATATTTCTTACAGAAAGTTGAATTGTTTTTAAATATTTTTAAAGACGTAAGATGGGTAAGAAGGGTAAATATAGCATGTCAAAGCAGGCTATTCAACAGATTACAGAATTCCTAAAGGGAGCCGAAAATACAAAATTAGAAGATTACAATCTCGATGCAACTCTCATTTCTGAAAACACCTTCTAAACCCTGATGGCATGTATGATGAAGTGAGAAGAAATTTATAATTTCTTTGAGAATAGAAGTTGGTTAAATTCAGAAACTTCAACTCAGGAGAAAAACAATTAGTTTGAAAAAATTAGAGGTATGGAAATGCACAGAGTTGTTGCTAGAGTGAAATTTGTTCCTTATTATGAAATGATTGCATGGGTTATGTGGCATCTGGATTTTCATACCTGCACTATAGTAGACTACAACGAAAATGTTATAGCCTCTTGGAAACTGCAAATACTTTCAGCAATTTACAAGCTTAGTCCTCCTGAAGTTTTCTTAAACACTCAGTTTCTGGATAATTTCAACAACATAGTATTCAAGAAGTGTGAAGGGAATTATGATAAAGTTGTCAAACATTGGTTATAAGAAGATAGAGAAGGGTTCAAACTTAAGTCATCAAAAGAATATCCTGTTGCCATTTTCAAATACTCGTTAGATTCCTCATCAAAATGTTGTCCCGTTTATATGGAGAGAAAGACCCTGAGCATTACAAATTGCAATGGATGGCTTTAATACACAACCTACTCAATGATTCAAATCGTTTGAATTGGGCTAATATTATTTCTCAAAATTTAACAAATGCCCTTAAGTTATCCATTTTTTCTCCTCCAGGATATGATTAGATGTTTTGCATGTCAGCCTATATTATGGATATTATAATCTTTTATGTTTTGTTTCCTTTGATGAAATGGAATTACCTAATTGATCAGCAAGTGCCTATTCAAACTTTTGCCTCTATTTTGTGGGAAAGTAACTTCAAATTACATTTAATGACATTTGTAATTATGTGATGATCCCTTTCCATGTGATTTTGTTTGGAGAAAACCATCCTAGGGTTAGTGAAGGCCTTAAAGAGGTGTTAAAATAAATAGTACACTGGTTTGTGGAAGAATTATTCACATATATCATAGTATATAGAATTGAAGTTTGCCCTCATCTTCTTCCTAGATATATCTCAGAGAGGATTGATTTAAGAGAGGTATCCAATCAAACTGCCTTGAATGGTCAAGCTCGGAAAATGAGAAAACTCCAAAAGAAAATCTGACCGAACCTCCTAATTAATTTTGCGAAAAATTGCCTCAAGGATCGAGGACATGCATTGAAGGAGGCTGAAGAACTTGAGCGTGTTTGGTTTTATCAATTTCCCCTTTATGATTATGATCCTATAGGAATCATTAATGAATATTATAAGGTTGTTAGCTACATCAAAACCTTCACACCCCATAAGCCTCTTTTTGATGACAATTTCATTAATATTGATAATTTTGAGAAATCCTGTGGAAGAGGACAATTGTTGAGTAGGGAGGATAGAAATAAAATGCAAGTGTTAAGAGAAAATATTTATGAGAACTTCCTTAAATAGAATATTTTTCATACGAATATTTGAATTCAACAGATGAAATCTCTTGAGATTCTGAAATACAATTTCAATCACATTATTTCAGACCCTGTTTCCTCTTCTCAAAGAATAGAAGAATACAAAATTGAAAATGTTCCTAATGTTTGTTTTACAGCTCCAAAGACAAGCACAACCAAAGAAAATACTTTTAAAGAAAAATATCTAGATAGAAAGTTAGACCAACAGGGTCAAGGGATCACGGAAGTAAAATATCATAAACAATAGAAACCAGAGAACGAACAGGTAACAAAAAAATAGAGTTCCTCTGCCAAGAGTATCATTATTATTCATGGTCCATATGACACCACTAAGGAAGATACAGAGTCCAAGAATATCGATGAGAAAGTAAAATATATGTAGATTGATACAAATAAAGATGATAAAATTACTAGCACCCCTCACTCAACATTGACCGATTTATCTGGTAGAGAAAAAGAGTTTTTTTAGCAGCAAGAGAAAACGATTGAAATTTCTATTCCATAGATTTCTCATGACACTTCCATGACTCTTATTTCTACTAAAATTCCTCTCGATTCTTATTTATTTAAACCTGTCACTGACATTGAAACTGTTCCTGAAAGTGTTCCATCCTTGACTGAATATTATTTTAATGCTCAAACTAATTAAGTTGTGAGAAGAACTAAGAAAAGAAATTTTTAAAGTTTTGAAACCATTTCATAATTCAATTGGCAAGCAACAAGAAATGTTGATGAAAAATCCGAAGAATCCTCATAGGGTCTAGGAGCCTTTGTTAATTATAACCAACACCATGTTGGCAAACTTTCCATGGCCTACAAGAACAATCTACAAAAGATGAGACGTATGGAAAGTGAAATAGAAAAAAGTAAAGCATTCAGTGAAGAAAGTTGGCAAAACTATTTCGCAACGCTTGTAGGTGGGTTTGCCATTGAAAGAGAAAACTTATATAATCGATTCCAAAATCAATTAAATGAATTGAAACTGAAACACTCCAAAAAGATCCAGCAAATCCAAAATGCTCATGAGCATGAAAATAGAATATTGAAGGAAGAATATAATAGCAACATTCAAACCATGACTAGAGAAATGAAGGAAGAAATTGAAACTCTTAAGTCTCAATCAAGTCAAATTCATGAAGCAAAAAATAATCTGAAGGTTTTTGAGGTGCAAGAAATACAAGTTAGGCAAATATTGAGGAAATACCATGCTAAGTTTTATAAACAAATGGATAAATTTGCGGGTTTTATCAATATAATTTGGATCTTGAAGAGAGAATTGAATCTTTGGTTGAAGAAGACAAGTACATTAAAGAAAATTTTACATCTGTTAAACACACACATGGCAGCAACAGAATATGAATGATAAACAGGAGAGTTCCACTATTATTAAAACATGATATACATTTATAGTACATGGTGTGACTGTTAGGTTCCACATCCCAAGGTCTCTTGGACTTCCTTAGTATATTCGGCTTCCACACCAACCCTTAGAGGATTAGGTGTCCAACATTCCCCCCCCTTAATCCGAAGGGTTATGTATGAGTTCAATAAGAGAGCTTTAATACAAAACGTGTAAAAATGCATGGCAGCATTAGGCTGAATGTGCTCTCTGAAATGTTGGTATAAAGGATGGTGGTTTAAGGATGACCACCAACACTGGAATGCTTAGTGCAGTTCCCAGAACTCTTGCAAGTCTAGCATGAAGCTCAAGTCTTCTGCTAGAGGAAGTGCTTCTGATGTTTTGAAGAGGGAAACCTTCAACCATGAAAGGGAGGTCTCACCTCGCGTAAAAGGGAGAACTTCAACCTGAAAAGGGAAGTCTCAACCTGTGATAGTTTACGGATGTCCAACAACTCTGGAATGCTTAATGCAATTCCTGGAACTCTTCCAAAACTTGCAAGAAGCTGAAGTCTTCTGCTAGAGGAAGTGTCCCCAATTCTTTGAAGAGGTGTCACAAACTGAAGGCATGCTCAGGGGCATCTTTGTCTCTAGCTACAACTTTGAATTTGGTATGGCAGGTTGTGGCTCAGGCTCGCTTGATGTGGCTTTGAAGCTTGTAGATGACCATCATTTTCCCCCCTGTCAGATACAAGGTGAGATGATGGAGAAAACTCAACTGCAAGACTGTTCAATACTCTAGAACAAGTTCGGACATATGACTGAAATATCTTCTTGGTTGTTGATGCCCATTGCCAAGAAGCGATCCATCCAAGATGAATATTTGTTCTTGCAGGAGGTTTGTTTCTGAAGCATCTATTTGAAGAAAGACTGGTTTTATGATAGTGCTTACATGGATGGAGATCGAAACAGTGATCTTTCAGATTGCCAACTTGGTCACAGTGTTGGCATTTCACAATATGTTGCTGTGGAAGATGGGCAGAATCTGGAATAGTTGAAGGTGAACTGTCATGAATAAATATAGCATTCTGAAACTAGATGGGCTTTGAGTAATGTAGAATATGAAAGGAAACCTCCTTGTCATATCCAAGACCTTTTCTGTGCTTGTTGTAGACAATTTCTTCCCAAGATCTGATGATGGGCTTTGGAAATGCAGACTGAATTTTTGCATCTGCATGTAACCTTGCTGCTTTATTGGGCACTGTATCTGAATCAACTTGCTGCTTATGGGAGTCTGTTTCATTGTTCTGAACAAAAGCAGGTTCAGAATGATGACTCCTCTGTTTTAATTCTTCTTGCTATAGCTGAGATTCAAGCTCCAAAAATTCTATCTTGTCTTGGGTATACTGCGGATAGGTTTTAATATCACAAAGAGTGTTCTTGTTGTTTTTCATTGTATCATGAACTGTGGAGTGTATTACAGTATTTAACAACTCTAATACTTCACCAATTTTATCCATTTTCCAAACAATCAGACCAAAAATGCACTTGTAGAAATAATAATGGTTTTAGAAAATTAATTTTCTAACACGAATTAATTTGCACTAATGTCTGCTCATGTTCTCACTTCACAGTGTTTTGTGCCTCAATTTCTACACAGCAAGCCCAATATTGTTGCCTTAACAGAATGTCCAACTTGATAGGTTTGCAGCCCACAGGCTCTTCTTTTCCAACAATAACAAGACCCCAACAAAAATGAGATTAGCTTCTATATTTCATCGACCATACACCATATAACACTAACACTCGTGCACAATAGCCTTCAATGCATTCAAAGTAGCATACAGTAGTTCCAGGCCATGGAATTTCAATCATCCCCACTCAATTTTGAATAAAACATAAAACAACATAATCCATACCTTTCCGCCTATTCTCCAGGCTCTGCACATTCCCCAAGATTACCTTTATCGCAATCGCTCATCGCAGTCCGCCTTGGTCACACCACATATCACCCCTTCTGCATCTGATATGCGACTATCGAAAGTGTTTAAATAACGCTTAAGGCTTTAAACCGGAATCACTCAATCTTTAACACATTTGCCTTTAAAACTTGGGACACACCACTTTATCGCAATACATAGAAATACACTAGAAAACAAAGGAAAGCCCCACTCCGGTAGCATAAGCCGGACTTCAAAATCCATACACTCGCTTCTATTCATATCGTCGGGTCCATCTCTCGAAGCCTTTTCACTGCACTACTTCCCCCAAACTCCGATCTTCGATCTCCCGATCTCCGATCAGTGCTTATCGCTATCGGCTATCGCATCGTCCTTCACACCTGGCCTCTTCCACTTAAAAGTTTCGATCCGACATGACTTACGGACTTGATGGGTTCTAGGTTGCAGTATATAATTCATCGGGTTCGCTCCTAAATTGCATGTCGCATATCACACTTAGCTCAAGACTGATGTCTCCATTTGATGTATAGCGATGCGATATTACTTGTTCCACTCTCGTGATTTAATCCTGACTGTTGATCTTCTAGATCCAACGGTTGCTGTGCATCAACTAATCACCTTTCTGCTCTTCTCTTTGCTTATGTTTTATGCTATTTCTTCAACGTTTCACTGTGCACTCTCTCCTGAGTTTTGACTTTGATCCTTCTAATGGATTCAACGATCCATTATGATCCTCCTCTTCATGTATCTCTCTCTGTGTAATTGCCGAACTTCACCTGCACACATCTGGAGCAGCCTTCTTTGCAGCTGGCTTCTTTGCTGGGGTAGCTGGTTTAGCAGCCTTGGCTGGCTTGGCAGCAGGAGCCTTCATAGACTTGATGGATGGAGCAACGTCCAATTGATACCAAATGTTTGAAGCAGAGATCACGGAAACGTTTTAATTCCCAAAGAACCCAGTCAATCAACCAATAGCGAAATACACGTAAACTCACCTTTTCACCAATCCGCGGCTTTCGCACAGTTCCCGAGGTTTAACTTTATCGGGTTCATTCTCCACCATATATTTCAATCCCATGATCTGATGGTTGATATCCTTTCCGTGATCAATCAAACATGCACGACCATCCTCCACTGTAGATCTACACTCACAAGATCCGATGGTCTTCAGCGATTTCGGAAGGAACACTTGCGTGATGATTACCCGTCTGAAATGGGTGATTTTTCTCTCTCCTCTAGTGGCTACGTGTCGTGCGGTGAGTGGAATTGGGCGGACTCACTATATTACCGCTTACCACTTTTTATGCCCCCGAAATACCATTTCCTATGCAAATACCACCTTTTTCGCTGGCTATCTTTCGTGCGTCTTCTCCAAGTGATGATCGTTAGATCTGTCGATCTATCGATCGGACGAATGTTGCTTCCCTTCAGCTTTTGACTCAAAATTGTTGGGCTTTCCACTGTTCCACTATAAATTTAACACTTCCGCCAGTTTATATTGGAGTCATGGTATGGAGGAGCTCCGATATCGGAGTGTGAACCGAAGTGGTAGGGACCGAAGTGTGAACGAGGTAATACTACAGAGAAGATAATGATATATTTAAGCTCGACAGACAACACATAGGCTGGGGCAGGTGAGGAGAATGCATGGCATTTGAGTTTCAATAGGATTTCCAAGTTTGAAAGCGAAGAAAGAATGAGGCTGTGGTGCCATTCATGGGTGAATCGATTTCGATTTCTGATGGGACTCTTTCAACTTTTCTGTTATATGAATTTGAGACTAATGCATTCAAGGATTTGAAGACACCTCTTCCAGTGTAGGTATGCTTCCATATTCAAAAGGAATGCTCGTCATTACTAGAGGAAAAATTCAAGGTTTCCTTAGAGGTAATAGACAGATAGGCTTAGATGGCAGAGTCCAGGATTTCATGGGGCAGAGAGCCAAATTTACATCTTGCATTCCAACTGGATGCAAATAGATTCTGGAAAGCGTATTAAGGTGGTTCACAAAATTCAGGGTATGGTATAACATTTAACTCTCGACCAACTCATTCGACAACAAAGATTTTACAAAGATGGCAGTCTAGAACAGAGGTACAAGACTGACATGTATAGAAAGGCCACAGAATAACAAGCTCACATAAACAAGTGGCTCATACTTGAGCAGGGTAGGAGATCACCCGCTCTGATACCATGTTAAACACACACATGGCAGCAATAGAATATTAATGATAAACAGGAGATTTCCACTATTATTAACAAATGATATACATTTATAGTACATGGTGTGATCGTTGGGTTCCACATCCCAAGGTCTCTTGGACTTCCTTAGTCTATTCGACTTCCACACCAACCCTTAGAGGATAAGTTGTCCAACAACATCAATTCTTGAATGGGAAACACAACTTCAGCCTAACAACTTTTCAAAAGTATCTAAAATGGACAAAAGACTAATGTATGCTTCTTTGAATCAATGAAAATTCTAGGACAAAGAAATCAAAGAATGCATCAAAAGGACCACTAAACAGTGTTAGTTAGTATGGGAGATGGGAATAGATTTTACATAAGAATTCGATTTATCAGGATCCAAACCATTAAAATAAAAAAACCCTGAGTCAATGAAACATCATCTCAAATATAATGACACAGATGACCAGAAAGCCATAGACAACCTTAAAACCTTGAATCAAGAAAAAATTCAAAGATTTTCGTAGGGAAAAACAAATTGATTTCTAAATTTAGTATCAAATTTATAAAAAAAAAAGTAAGAAGTTGTTTAGAATTTGATATAAATGTGCCAAGTCAATATCAATCACTTTCATCCCATCCACTTCTCAACAATTTCTCAATTGTACTTAGATTGGGCTAATTATATCCAGATAAATGAACCACATTTTCTCAGCATGGAGAAAGAAGACTCCTATGAGGAGGAGGAAGCTTGAACGATCTGGCAGCTTTCCCTAGAGAAAATCCTATAAACAAGGATTAAAGTTTTAGAGCACAATTTATTTATTTTTTGCAAATTTTCTGATTTGAGACAATTTAACAAACTTTTCTTATTTTCATTAGTATTTAAATGACCTCTTATGTTGGATTAAGGATCCTTAACTAGATAAAACCAAAGGCGTTTATTTTCCAATCTATTTTTTGAAGTGAAAGCTTTTTGAAGACCAAAAGTTAGAGTTGAATGCATTTGAGCTATCAAATTAATTTCCTATCATTACTTTAATTTCTTAATGGATGTATCTTGTAATCAATTCTTAACTTTAGTCATCTTTATCTCTGGATGAATATTAGCGTATTTTTCTCAACACTTCTTGTGATATGATACACCTTATTTTATTTCTCAAAGCAATTTTTTATCTTTTTTGTCATTGCATATCTATTTGATAGTGAAGCCTGGTATTGAAACTATAGTGCACTAAACTATTTTGGTTTTCAACATAGGTTCTTTTCAAGTTGTTTATTTCTGGATTTACATGCAAATATATTTTTCGAACAACACTTGTATTTCCCAAGCAATTATTCAAGTCAAAGATTTTTGGAAAACAAAAGTTGGAGTTGAATGCGTATTGAGCTATGGCATTGATTTCCTTCCATCACTTTAATTTCTTAATGGATGCATCTGGTACCTAATTCTTAACTTTATTCATGTTTATCTCTGGCTGAATATTAGGGCATTCTCTTAAACACTCATATCAAAGCAAATTGCTTTATGTTTTGTGATTTCATATCTATTTCACAGTGAAGTGTGATATTCAAATGATAGTTCACTAGATTGTTCTTGTTTTCGAGATAGCTTCTTTTCAAGTTATTTATTTCTCAAATTACATGCAAACATATTTTTGCAACAAGACTTGTATTTCCCAATCAATTTTGTAAGTTAAAGAACAAAACTCGAAGTTGAATGCATATTAACCTATGACATTGATTTTCTATCATCGATTTAATTTCTTAATGCATGTATTTGGTACTCAATTTTTAACTTTATTCATGTTTATCTCTAGTTGTATGCTAGGATATTCAGTTACACACTTCTCATGATATCTTACATCTTTTTTTTTCTCCCTATCCACGAGGGCTTCACTCAATGAACCTCTAACATGTCCCATGCGTTCATGGCATACTAAACAATACCCCCAATTTGACTACATATTGGAAAATAACTTTAAAAATAACATTATTTAACCCCCTACCAATATGAACCCAATACATCTTCCCAATTAAAAAAAACCATACTTTCACTAGATCTTGTAGGTATCCATTTTTTTCATTAACATTTTTATACCCCTTTGTATTTTTTCATTAAGTTTGAGCTCCATTTTTTATACCTACCAATATAAAAACCCTTTACCCCATATTTATCCACTGTTATTATGTCATTTTTTCCTCAATATATATCCCCCAATATGAATGCATGTGGTATGGTATTTCTCCCCCAGTGAATCCCTCGTGTTTTCGTCAAAGCAAATTATTATTTATTCTGTGGTTGCGTGTCTATTTGATAGTGAAGCCTGAATTCAAACTATGGTGCACTTAATCATTCTTATTTTCAACAAAAGTTCTTTTGAAGTAACTTATTTCTGACATTACATGAAAATATATTTTTGGAACAAGATTTGTATTTCCCAATCAAATTTTGAAGTGAAAGCTTTTTGGAGAACAAAACTTTGAGTTGAATGTGTATTGAGCTATCACATTGATTTGTTGTCATCACTTTAAGTTCTTAATGGATGTATTTTGTACTCAATTGTTAACTTTATTCATGTTTATCTCTAGCTGAATAAAAGGATATTTTGTGCAACACTTTTTAGGATATCTTGCAGTTTATTTTCTCTATCAAAGAAAATTGTTATATGTTATATGATTGCATATCTATTTGATACTGAAGTCTAATATTTAAATGAAAATTCACTTAATTATTCTCCTTTTGAAAAAGAAAATATTTTCAGGTAATTTATTTCTGGCATTAGATGCAAATATAATTTTTTGAAAAAAAATTGTAATTAAGGAAAATAAATATGCTACAAAGATATGGATTTTAATCTTTCCTCCTCTTTCTTCCTAAGTGTGGCATATGAATTGCTTTGCATTTTAGCAAAACGTTGAAAATAAAAAGGTGGTGAATGTTGAAAAAAGCGGAAAGAAAATCTTAGTTTGACTTTGCCTTGGTTAATCTAGAGAAAATTCAAATTTCCATTTCAGTGGAAATCATGAAGGTAGTTAACTGAGGTGACATGGATTTTTTGTCTCAGTTAATTCAAGTTGGATGCCTTGAGTTCAAATAAGCATGAGTGATTGCTAATTTGTAGCAATCTAATTTAGTTAAGTTGAGTTATTGTTAGTTAAACTAGTTCTAACTATTACAGGAACTAGTGGAAGGTAAATCTATGCAATGTGACTTCAGTCACACTCAATGATCATCTAGATAACTAATCAATCAACCCAAAATAATTTTTGCATGTAGAGAATTTGAGTTACCTTGTTGAGATGGAGTTTCCAAGGTAGTATACTATCAGTTGTAGACTATTCCAATGTGCAAAGGTGGTGCATGCAATCAGAGATCAAACCTTATGGATTGCACAATTAATTGAGGGAAAAATCCCTAAATAATAGGGGCTAATTCTTCAAGGAACAACAGAAGGAAATATGGGATTGGAGGGCTTGAAATTAACTAAATGTTGGCCAGAGTCAATCAGTCTCGCAAAGTGATAGACTATACACTTGCAGGTTGTGCTTAGGCTTAAGCAAGCATATGTATTACATCTTTATTCTTTGATTAATGCAATATAGATAGGAGGGGTTTTGAGAAGCTTATTTCACCTAGATAAATCGTTGTGTATGTGTGATGTTTTGTATTGCATGTTTATGATTTGTGTTCTAGACTGTGAATTGACTTCCGAAAAGCAGTAGAGTAGGTTTGTGTCTTATGGTTTAGAAAATTTTATGAGCGGTTACAAATCTACATCATAATTTCTATATGGTACCAGAGTAGGATTCACACTAGAGAAAAAATTTCAAACTTGGTTCTCAGTAGAATTGAATTTGTAGTTCAGTGTTGCAAGATCTCTTCAGAGTTGGGAAGATGAACTTCAACGGGTTGAGGCTAGAGTATGCCTTGGAAGGCGACTCTAATTTCATCACATGGAGGCGGTATTGGATGAAAATGGATTGTTGGAATATGTCAAGATATACATTCCACAACCACCTTCAATAGATGTCCAAGACCTTGCTCAATGGAAGAAATATGTAGCCAAAGTGAGGAGAATAATGTTGGATGGAGTACGGGATCACATTGTCTGAAATCTCCATGAAAATGATACTTTGTTCGCAATGTGGAAAGCACTTACATAATTGCTCAAGAATGGCGGTGACCACGAGAAGTTGGCGCTCAAGGATAAACTTCAAAATATCAAGATGCATAAGAATGAATCCATACATTAGTATTTGAGCTGGTTTGAACAATGTCATGATGAACTTGGTAGGGTTGGTGTTAATGTAGCAGAGGATGATTTCGTAAGCCTAACCCTACTAGGGCTTCCCAAGAGCTGGCACAACTACAAATATTTGGTGAATGGGGGGGGGGGGGGGGCTACCAAATTGGGAATGCTTATGGTTTGATTTGGTACAGGAGGAAATAAGGTGAAATACCAGAGATGGGACTTCATCCAAGGGCGAGGATGAAGAAACCTTTGCATTGGCTAGAAAGGAAAAGAAAGGTAAAGGGAAGAAATATCAATCCAAATCAGAAGCCAGTCAAGGGGGCAAGAAGAAAGACTTGTCCAAAAATAAATGCTTCAATTGTCATGAATTCAGGAACTATGCCACAAAGTGTCCACACAAAATCACAATCAAGAAGACCTCAGAAGGAGCAACAGGTGAAGCCTTGGCCTCACAGTTCGAGCTTGACTTTACTCTCATTGAATTCATGCCCAACAGTGTGATGGGGAGTGTTTGGTACTTGGACAATGATGCCTCGTTCCACATGACGGGGAATATAGATTTTTTCAATGATTTGGAGGAGAAATATTTGTAAATGCATATCAAGATGGGGGATGATGGAAGGTATAGCGTGACTGGGATTGGTATAATTACCTTTTAGAGGGAGTTAGGCTCCCCCCTCAGTTTCAAGGATGTCATGTTCGTTCCGGGCCTAAAAACAAATCTCATCTCTGTTGTAGTTTTGGAAGACCGTGGTTATGATGTGGTCTTCAGAAAAGGAAAGGAATTCCTAAGACATATAGCCATAGGACAAGTGAAGTAAATCGGGGTTTGTGTGAAGAACCTATATAAGCTAGATGTGGAAGACTATGTTGCATTAAGCACTAAGGTATAAAAGGTGCAGAGTCGTGATGTTGTTGAACTATGGCATATAATACTTAACCATTTTCATCATGGCACCCTGAAGATTTTGCAACAAATAACCACAGGCCTCCCCAAAGGATCACTTGAGCAGAAAGATGTATGCAAAGGATGTACCTTGGGGATGTACACAAAATCCACTTTCCATGATTGGGACAACAAAGCACATGCAATCCTTGAAAGGATCCACTCTTATGTTTGTGGACCTTTCTCGACATCCTCCACTGCCAGGCAAAAATATTTTTTTTATCTTTGTAGATGATTTCTCACAGAAGTGTTGGATCTTCTTCATGTAGAAGAAAGATCATACATTCTCCAAGTTCGTTGAATTCAGGGAACTAGTTGAGAAAGAAATCAGCAAGATGGTGAAGGCTCTCAGGAGCGATAATGGAGGTGAGTACATGTCAAATGAATTTAAAAATTTATGTGCAAAAGAAGGCATTCAACAGGAGTTGACAACACCCCACAACCCATAACATAATGGGGTGGTTGAGAGAAAGAACCATAACATTGTGGGAGTCATGAGGGCTATGTTGCATGACCAAGGCCTACCACTAAATTTATGGTCATATGCATGCAAAACAATGGTCTATTTGTAGAACCAATGTCCTCATCGAATTCTAGGCATGATCACACCAGAGGAGGATTTCTTGGAGAGAAAGTCTAATGTGTCACACTTTAGGATTTTTGGACCCTCTGTTTATTGCTATGTCTCCAAAGAATTATGAAAGAAGCTTGAGCCAACAACAGAGTTGGGGGTATTTGTGGGGTACATAGAAATTCCTCACAGCTACCGAGTATACTTTCCATCCCTCAGAATGACAATTATACGAAGGGATGTGAAGTTTGATGAGGAGAAAGAAATGCAGTTCTCTCTTGAGAAGGAGCTTCAGATTCCACCAGGTGAGGAGATTTTAGCTCCAAAGGAGGAACCTCAGGGAGTTGTGGAGTGTTGGGTTGTGTTATATTCTTTCCATGACTAGCCAACGTAGTTAACCGGGGGGTTAGAAGGGGGTCAGAGCCCCCGCTTTGTTTCGCTGGTTGTGTAGCATTGGGGGGTGTCACAGGGGCTTTGAGGGGTGTAGGTAACCCCACTCTATGGGTTCTGGCACAACACCCTGGAAAATTTTGATTTTGGACCCTATATTAGGTTGGGCGGACCTACATATGGTTTTGTGCATGATTTTTTGCACATGGTTTTGGACGTGATGGTTTTCGGTCCATGGTTTTGGACGCGATGGTTTTCGGTCCATGGTATTGGATGCTTTGGCATGTATAAATATGTATTGTAACATTGAAAGGAAATAATGAAAAATCAATCTAGTAGTCCCAGTTTTGGGATCTAGGGGAAAATCTCTGTGTATATGTGTTTTATGTGTTATGCTCTCGCATTGTTTATTTTCTGTGTTCTAGAATCGTATGCAGGTAATTTCTGTATGAGGTTAAAACCTACATTTGGTATCAGAGCTGTTTTGGCTTCAAGGGGACACCTTTGTTGCTGAGGGGTTTCGCTCGAGCCTGTGGTAGGCCCTGTTCAATGGGAGATCTGTGAGATCGATTCTAGTGGTAAAAGAAGATGGCGAGCAATGGAAAGATAGAGATCGATAAATTTAATGGTCAGAGTTTTGAGTTGTGGAAACTCAAGATCGAGGATCTGTTGGGGGATAAAGATCAGTGGATCGTGGTAGATCCGGGTAATAAACCAACGGGAGTGTCCTATGAAGAATGGAAGAAGTTGGATTGGAAGGCAAAGAGCACAATACGATTGTGTGTCTCAGATTCAGTATTGCTAAATGTATCAGGGGAATCTACGGCGAAGGCTTTGTGGGACAAGTTAGGGACTTTGTACCAATCTAAGTCTCTGGTGAATAAACTGTTCCTACGGAAAAAGCTGTATAACCTGAGGATGAAAGATGGAGACTCGGTGACAAAGCATCTGAATGCATTTAATACTATGGTAAGTCAGTTATTATCTATTGATATTAAAATTTCGGATGAAGATAAGTGCATCAATTTGTTGTGTTCTCTACCACATTCATGGGATAGGCTGGTTATTGCAATAGTTAGCAATGCAATTGCCTTGCATTTTGATGAAAAGGTCTCATCCTTACTGATAGAGGAAATGAGACGGAAAAATATGGAGAGCCAGAATCGTGATGCCTTGTCTGTACGAGGACGGTCCCAGAACAGAAACAAAAATAAGTCATCGAGTGGGAGATATAGATCTCCAAGAAAACCTATAAATATGGTGTGCTAGAAATGCGGAAAGGAAGGGCACTACAAAAGGGACTGTAAATCTAAAGCTCCTGATAAAGGAAAGGGATCTGATGATGCTCCTTCTACAGAGGCAAAAACCACCTCAGATGAAGGTGGGGATGTGTACTTGGCTTCTTCAAGTACACATGTAGATCATGAGGCATGGTTGATTGACTCAGGTGCATCCTTTCACTTCACTCCCCATAGAGAGTGGTTCTATGAGTATGAGAAATATGATGGTGGTGATGTCTTCTTGGGGGATGACAGGAAGGCTAGAATCGTTGGTCGCGGAAAAGTAAAGTTGAAGTTGCAAGGTGAAAGGGTTAGAACACTTCCAGGTGTTCTTAATACTCCTGCATTAGCCAGAAATTTGATTTCTGTAATCAAGCTGGATGATGCAGGTGTAAAAACAGTGTTCAAGAAGGATACCTACAAGATGGTTCGGGGGGCACTGGTATTGATGCAGGGAGTTCGAATTGGAACTCTGTACAAGCTGCAAGGTAACACTGTTGTTGATGGGTGCAACAGTTCCATGGTTCCTAAAAGTGGAGCAGAAAATCTAGTGGTCTCTGGAGAGAAGACCATGCTGTGACATCAAAGGCTTGGACATATTAGAGAAAAGGGCCTTCGAATACTTCATGGTAAAGGTATGGTAAAAGGTATGAGTAATAGCTCTCTAGATTTTTATTTCTGTGAAAATTGTGTATATGGGAAGCAGAATCAGGTGAGTTTCCCCTCTGGTGGTAAGAGGGTGAGATAGTTAGAGCTTGTGCACAGTGATGTGTTTGGATCTGTGAAGGTTCCATCACTGGATAAGTCTGTGTTCTATGTATCATTTATAGATGACTTCTCAAGGAATACATGGATATATTTCCTTAAGAAGAAATCTGAAGTCTTTGACAGGTTTAAAGAATTTAAGGCTCTGGTGGAAAACCAGACAGAGAAGAAGATAAAGGTGTTGAGGATAGATAACGATGGAGAGTTTTGCAGCAAGGAATTTGAAGAATTCTATAAAAAGTGTGGTATAGCACAGTAGAAGACTACTCCATACACACCTGAGAAAAATGGAGTTGTAGAAAGAATGAAATAGACGTTGATGGAAAGGGCAAGAAGCATGCTCAGTGGTGTCGGGTTAGGACATGAATTCTGGGCAGAGGCGGTGGATACAACATGTTACCTGGTCAACAGGTCACCTTCATTAGCGTTGGAGGATAAGACTCCACAAGAGGTATGGACTGGTAAGAAACCCTCTCTTTCACATCTGAGGGTATTTGGATGTGATGCATATGTACATGTTCCAAAGGAGAAACAAACCAAGTTGGATAGTAAATCTAAAAAGTGCATCTTTATTGGGTATAAGGATGGTTTAAAGGGTTATAAACTTTGGAACTCAGTAACAAGGAAGGTTGTGTACAACCGAGATTTGGTGTTCATAGAGGTAAAATATGTTATTAAACATGAAGCCCAACCAAAGGAACTTGAGAGGATAGAGTTTGAGCTTAAGGAGGAAGAATCAGACTCTACAGCAGAGGAGGAATCAGAAGATGAAGAGCCACAAACTTCGGGTGTGAGATGATTAGTTCGAGAAAGAAGGAAGCCAGAAAGGTATAGTCCATTTGCTTTCTATTCAAATTTTGCTTTATCTATGACTGATGATGATCTCAGAACTATGAAGGAAGTAGTAGATTCAGAGGATGGAAAACTCTGGAAAGAGGCCATGGTTGATGAAATGGCATCTTTGCACAAAAATGAGGCTTGGGATCTAGTGGAGTTGCCGGCTGGAAGGAAACCCATTGGCATCAAATGGGTGTTCAAGAAGAAGACAAATGCAGAAGGAAAAGTGGAGAAATGCAAAGCTCAGTTGGTAGCAAAAGGTTATTCCTAAGTGTAGGGAATTAATTTTGGTGATATTTTTTCTCTTGTTGCCAAGGTAACTTCTATTCTAAGGTTACTTTTATCTGTTGATGCTACTTTTTATTTTGAGGTAGAATAGATGGATGTGAAGACAACATTTCTTCACGGGGATTTGGAAGAGGAAATCTACGTGAAGCAACCTGAAGGCTTTGCGGTGAAGAGTAAGAGAGAACTGGTATGCAAGTTAAAGAAGTCTTTGTATGGGTTAAAAGAGCCACCAAGGATGTGGTATCAGAAATTTGATACATTTATACGGGGACTTGGATTCACCAGAAGCAAAGAAAATCACTGTGTGTATTTTAAATTAATTGGTGACCGTGTTATTTATCTGGTCTTGTATGTGGATGATATGTTACTGGTTGGAAATGCCAAAGAAATTATCCAGGATTTGAAGACCCAATTGTCCTCCAAATTCGACATGAAAGATCTTGGTGCTGCAAACTATATTTTGGGCATGGAAATTAAAAAATATCGGGCAAAGAGGAAGCTCTAGTTCAGGGAAAATTTTAAGAACCCCCCCTAAATTTATAAATATAATAAATGGGCGAATCTCCATGGTATATAGGAAAAATGGAAGGCGATTTTATCAATAATATAATATGTATATATAATTTTTTGGCGAATCTCTCACCAGGCATGGCGAATATTTTACTCAATTATAAAATCTTGTAAGATCTTGGCGAGTCTTTCACTAAATAATAAAACTTTGTAAAGTCCTAGTGAATCTTAGCATGGGCTACATGCTGGTTTAATTCCCCCATTTAAATAGGCTACATTCCAGGTGAATACCATGGGTCAATACCATGTGCCATTTTGGTGAATACCATGGGTCAATACCATGTGCCATTTTTATTTTTATTAATTCTAATATTAGGGTTAATAATGGTTTTTTGCATGGTATTAATAACAATCTAGTCCATGGTATTTGTCCCATAGTATTTTGGCAATAGGTTTCACCTAAATATAACCCATTTTTTGACTGTTCGTGAATATAAGGTGACTTATGGAGTAAATATAAAAAAATGTTTTATTTGTTTGCCATACCTCTCGTTTATTTATATTTTTATTAATTTACCATACCTATTTTACAAATATGGTATTTGGCCCATAGGATTCACTTAAATAAAACCTCTTTCATGAGCCTCCATAAATAGAACGAGGGTTATGGACTAAATATAAAAAGAGGTTTTATTTATTTACGATACGTCTAGTTTATTTATATTTTTATTTATTTACCATACCTTTTGAGTAAGTATAAAAAGACGTTTTATTTATTTACCATGCCTCCACTTTACTTATATTTTTATTTGTTTACACCCTTACATGTATATAAGGTGACTTATGGAGTAAATATAAAAAATGTTTTATTTATTTACCATACCTCTCATTTATTTATATTTTTATTAATTTACCATACCTCTTTTATAAATATGGTATTTGGCCCATAGGATTCACTTAAATAAAACCTATTCTTGAAAATGGGCGAATGGATTCACTTAAATAAAACCTATTCTTGATAATGGGCGAATGGAAGGTTGTAAGTCCTAATTTCAAGGGCTAAATTTACCTTTTTTACCCTCTCCCTTAAAATAAGGTGGGCTATTTGAGGTGATTTGTAAAAATGTACTATGATACAAAATATTCGCCCACTAAAAATTTAAAACCCCTTAATTTCGCCAAAGGGCGAACATTCGCCCCTAAAATTATCCTTGCTCTAGTTAAACCAGAGGAAGTATGTTGAGACAATACTACAGAGGTTTAATATGCAGGATAGTAAACCGGTGAAGGTTCCTATTCCTATAGGTGTGAAGTTATCTGTTGAACAGTGTCCCAAGACACAAGAAGAGGAAGAGGACATGTCCCGTGTTCCATATACAAGTGCAGTCGGTAGCCTAATGTATGCAATGGTTTGTACTAGACCAGACATTGCACATGCAGTGGGAGTATTAAGTAGGTTTATGTCAAAACCAGGGAAGGAGCACTGGACAACAGTGAAGCGAGTTTTCAGGTATTTGTGTGGCACTAGTGATTATGGTTTGTGATACCAAGGAAGACCAGGATTGGATAGAGTGTTGGATATTCGTGGCTTTGTTGATGCAGACTGGGCTGGAAATTTGGATCAGAGAAGATCTACAAGTGGGTATGTGTTTAACCTATTTGGAGGTGAAATCAGTTGGATGAGTAAGAAACAATTTGTAGTGGCACTATCAACTACAGAGGTAGAATACATGGCAACCACTTGTTAGGTTCCTATACCAATAGGAGTCATGATTTTAAATGACTAAGGTTAAGCCTTGTAATATTGTACATACTTTTTCTTTCTGCAAATGTTTTCCATATTAAAAAAAATAAAAAAATGTAAAGAGGGTATGTCCTTAAAGAATAATCAAAAGACAAAAAGAATGAGAAGGTCAAAAAATGAAGATATATGAACCCCAAAAGACAAAAAGAGACCATGAAAGTGTGCAAGTCAAAATGCCACTACTATTTACTTTTATGCATATTAGATGATTGTGTGCAGCTTCTGACTCATGCCACAATCCATGATAGTCAAATTGTTTAAACTTGGTTGTTTCATGTTTTAAATTTTATGTTTATAGTTAGAGAATAAAATCTGACCAAACAGTGTAATCTTGGCAGAATATTAGATAGGTAGAGTAAATAAAAGGAGCTCACCAGTTTAATCTAAGCCCTTGGATGATATAAGGTTAGAATTAGATAGTTTGCTATGTAAATAAAAATATTGATAAGGGTTTGCTAGCCTAAATGCACCCAAATAAAGTGAAGGAAAAATGGTAGGGTAAGTAGTAGAAAGGTTGTAGAAACATCATGTGTCTACACAAAAAGCACTTATGTCATTGTTCCAAATGCATCTTTCAAATATGCATAAGTGGTAAACAAAGCAAAGGCAATGGTTCACAATATGATTTATTTAACATCCCCATCATTCATTTTAACCCCTGTAACACTTACTAATTTCCCTTTCATAATAAAAATATTAATACCTATAGTTCTTTAAGTCAAAGAGACTCAGAGCATTTCTCTGACTTTTGGTGGGACCAGACCCTCGGCTTGATGACTTAAGAAGAAAAGGTGTTAAATTCCCTTGCAATTCATTCATCCCCCTCACAAAACCCCTTTTCCTAAGGTTAAATCCTTTTGCCTAGGAAAACCCCTTAATAAACATATTTTATGAAAAAACCCACCAAATACATTTATCCTAAGTACTAAGTGTATGAAAAGCGCATAATATTTTTTATACCTAAGTACAATACCCCTTCTGCTCATTTCACCTCATATTAACTTCTTTTAAATATGTAAAATTCCCGAAAAACTCATTGGCCCATATTTATTTAACTCCTTTATATAAGATAACCCCACCCCTTAGTTTATTTTATAAACTATATGACTACCCCATATCCCACAAAATATATTAAAACCCCGCCCTCAGTCCTTAATCCTATATTAAAGTGCCCCAATGAGATTAAGTTTTAATTTAATCCTATATGACTGCCGATTAGACCCATGGGCCCCTCGTAAACTTTTTGCGTAAATCGTCGTGCAACTCCATTGCCCAACTCCCGTTGATTGTCCCTTCCCCACATCCAACAACACACAATCATATCAGCCGCGCCCGATGACCGAACAATAACCGCCCGATAAAGTGGTTTTCCTCCCGACCCCTGATGCTATGTGTCAAACGATGTATGGCATCAGGCGACCTCTCCCGAATACCACTCGCACCACAAAAGTGGTGCGATGAACTCATAAAAACACTCCCCTGTGTAACTGAAAAAACTGCCCATTGTTCATCAATTAATGAACCCACCAAAAACGATGTTTTTTCTATATAAATCCAATTAGCCCTCTTTTCACTCTTTTCGCGCATTTGCTATTGAAAACTCAAAAAGCTGTTGCTACCCCTGCAAATAGTGAATTTTCTCACAAACCTCTACCATTTCTCCATAGACGTTGCAGACAACCCATCTCATTCATCCGTCTGTACCAAAAACGTACGAACCTCTGCAGCTGCCACCAACCACCATTTACAGTAAATTTCACCCAATTCCAGGTATTTAACTGTGGAATACCAACTCCATTGTCAAATTCCAAGTAAATACACCCTCATAACACTGGTAATTAAGTAAAAAATAACAAATTTTCTTTAATTTTTAACACTTTGAACCTAAACCCTCTACTAAACCTCTGGTTGCCAAAAAAGAACCCAAATACCAACGAAACTAAAATCCACAAGAACTGAGTATGGCTGCCCCATTTACAATGGATGTGAGACCCATCTCTACACCCCATCTAGACCTGGACCACCTTCCCCTAGCTAATAGGGACTTCCAAATAAAAGATACCACTGCCCTAGAACCCCTCCTCAAAGTGCATTGTCAAAGCAGAGACAGATACCTTAACCATGCGGATGACATTGGCCTTTGGGAGTCAAATTTGCCCAAATACCAGTTCCCCCAAGTTCACATTTTCCCAGAAATTGTTCATATGTGCTATGCATGCTATGTCCCCAGTCATAGAACAGTAATGTCTTATGACCAAAAGGTTCTATTCACCATCACAGCAGAATCTATAAATGAAATGTTGAACTTCCAACCAGGACCAAACCTAACTCCACTCTCAATTGGAGACCTATTGGACTAGTATCCCAAGCTAAGCCTTGCAAAATTGGCCCAATTATTCCAAACCTTCATTAGAGAAGAAAAATACATCCCTAAGGGCCCCCTCCATATGTAGCAGCTATTTTCTCTCCATGGGGCCAGAACATTGTAGCCATGATATCATGTATTTTGGGTTACACCACAAGTGAGTACATTGATGAAATTATTCTTGCTTTTATGACCATTTATACCCTAGGGCAGCCTCCTGCAACTATATATGAATTTGCCACATTCATAGCTAATAGAATCCATGATAAATTCACAAGAATGGGGAATGAGAGGGTGTTCAAATACTCCTCTGTATTATACCATCTATTTCTGTATTACCAGTCAGAGAAGTTTCCCTTTACCCTCCAAAAGCTTGACACTAGGGGCCAGCCCAGATCAATTATTTTTTGGACCCCACTATTCCATGAGTTTGAGTCACCCTATACATATTCCGACTTTATAGATTCTTTTGTGCATCCAGTAATGACCATGCTCACTGGGAATCCTCCACCTAGGATAAGCCCAGAGATAAAGAGAGTCCTCCAGCTTTCCAAGCAGACCAAAGTGGGTGATTGGTACCTTTACCAAAACCACACAGAAATTAGAATATATGGTTGCCTGCTTGCACCATATAAGTTGCCAAGATACCTCCCCATGAGGTTTTTTTCCTTAGAGTATTACAGACAAATCATCAATATAGATGAAGTAAACTTTGTCAATGCCAAGAAGAAGGCCAATTTCAAAATCAAAGACCAGCTAGGCCCCTTCATATGCAATTCTAGAGAGACAGGGAAAGAGGCAGACCTAATCCTGCAAAGAATGAAATTCCAAAGGAGCTTTGTATGGAGATATGACCCTTTGGAGTTCATTACCAAGAAAAGGAAAAAGGTCAAGTTAGGACCTTTTATCCACCACCCCATACCAAAAATAGAGGCATATGCAAATCAAACAGAATGGGTGGAGGGTACTTTAGTAGAAAGAGACAACACAAGTGTAGATGTAGAAAATGATATGATTGATTTGGAAAAGCAGCTTGATGAGAGCTCTTTTTTGCAGGTACCAGAAGAGCAAGAAAGAACCAAGAGCACCCCTCTAGTCATGCAGACTCCTCAGAATGAGGAGAAAATACCAAAAAGAAACAGAGAGGGAGCTTCCACATTAGGGATGGACACCTCAAATTTGCAACAAGAAACAAGCAAGAGGAAAAAGCTTAATCTAGCCTCTAAACAAGAATACACAGAAGATTTGGCACAGGAGACCAATACAAAGGTAAAAAAAAGTAGGCCTCCCACTCCATCTGAAGGCATGCAAGAGCCTTCCACATCACAGACTCAGATGTTGGAAAGGCAGCTTAGTGTGGAAGTATCTTCCTTCAGCAGGCCTCTTGACAAAGACCAGGACATCAAGGAAAGATACAAGGAAATCAAAATGAGAAATGAAAGGCTCAAAGCCCAAACCTATGCTCAGTACCTAAAGCTAACTCCCACCAATCAAACAAGGCTAATGTCAGCCTTTGATATAAAAGAAGGAAAGCTGCAGATGTCTTTTATTAAACCTACAACACAGGAAACCAAGACAACATCTGATTTCAAAAAGGTGGACTTTGAAGTGTTGGCAAGGGATATTCATCCCATAGACCAGATTGAACTGCACAAATAGGATGGAGAGATGATATACTCCACCTTGACAGGTAAAGCCATAGCTGCCCATCAGCTACAGAACTCTTTGAACAACATTTCTGCACAATTTCAGTTAGAGAAGGCCTCCTCACAGGCCAAGGATACAAGGATCAAGTCCTTAGAGGACTTAGTGATTGAATTAGGACACGATCCCAAGGATATAAAAGCTACAGAGTAGCTGATAAAGAAGAAGAGCGATGATATTGATGCATTGAAGAAGCAATTGAAAATTCCCCAACTACAACATCCTCAAACGATGGAAGTTTTGGAAACCCAACAGAGTCATGAGGAGTTGATGGACTTGGTCCTAAAGCTCAATGACCAACTAAAGGAAACTGAGAAGGAATTGGATAATTTAATCCAATTGAAACAAACTGACATTTCATCAACTTCTGCAGATGTCATCCCCACAGTGTCTACAATAGTACCTTCCACACTGGCAGCTTCACTGCCACCAACATCTCCACCTGCCACAACACTGCCAGTAACAACAGAATCTACAACAGCAGTAGGTACATCAGGAGAGAAAACAACAGAATTGGTTAAAGCCATGGAAGAGATGTCTATCTAGGTTACAGAAATAAACAAGCTAAGGGAAAAGGTGGCAAGTTTAGAAATAGACTACAAACTTGCCTAGCTTAAGCAAAAATTTGAAGCACAAAAGGCCCAAAGGATGAGTGAAAGAATCAAAGTCTTAGAAAAAGACTTAACACTGGAAAAGCCCCTTGGGCAAACCAAGGAAATGTTGTCGGCCAATATCATTGACTCTGTCAATGATATTTGGCCATCAATTCAAGTTATTTTTGAGCAGACATAATTAGTAAAGATAGCCACAAAAGCTATCCAGAAAGTAAAGGAGGAATTGGGAGATAAGCCTGAGGATGCCAATAGACTCATCCATTTCCTCAACAGTAAGAACAGATATGAACTCCAGGAGCTGAACATAGAAGATAGAACTGAGACCATTTTGGAAATAAGGAAGGTCCTTTCTAAAAGGAACCTTATGCTTAACTTTGAAGAAAAGTGCCACAACATGCAGGTAGCCATTGACAGGTTCATGACTAAATTCCAAATTTTGAGGGAGAAAGGTCTGCCCAGTCCTGTGG
Organism: Pinus tabuliformis; assembly: GCA_031772625.1. Lineage (NCBI taxonomy): Eukaryota > Viridiplantae > Streptophyta > Pinopsida > Pinales > Pinaceae > Pinus > Pinus tabuliformis. Next base: position 657,872,743 of record CM062810.1, on the reverse strand, counting down.
TTATCAATGACAAACTCATGACACAGTTGGACTATGGCAATAGACTCAGACAGTTGGCTAAGGAACAAGTTGGCACTTCATCCATAAAATCACTGCCAACAGGAAAAGTTTTGTACAATACCTTTGAGAACTTGTTTTTTCTTGAGCATGAGATAAAACACTTATTCCTCACCAAGCCCAATTTTGCCAAGTATACTGAAGCTGACGAAATCTATAGGAGGATGATGAATGTAAAATTATCTGATGCAGAATGGTGGGAGACAATGACCGATTTACTATAAGAAAGTCACAGTAAAAAGTTTACCATACATTGAAAGATCAAACAACAAATTGAATAGGTAAAGACAGGTCAGCAGGTCAAAGAGTATCAGGGTCAAAGAGTATCAGTTGAAAGATAAAAGTTGAAGAAGATTCCAACGTGAAACACCACAACTAAAAGCCAACACAAAGGGCTTCAAATCCAACCATAAAAGCCAGCAGTACCAAATAAAAAGGGACAACATGAAATAGTTCAATAGTTGTCTCTATCTTCTAGCAAGAAGATATTTGTATTTCCTAGAATAAATCTCAAGTTTGTTTTGAGATATTTTGTAATAATTTTTGTATAAGTACTTCATAATTCGAAGTATGTAGGTGTGGATTCTTAGACATTTCTATAGATTTTCTTGGTCAAAGACTATAAGCTATTGTATCACTGTTGGACCAGCAAGCTGGATTAATGAATAAAGTCAAGACATTTCACTGGATTCATGTGTAGTACGAAGTACAGACAAGTATTCTCTTTTGTGTTGTTACCTTCCTTTAAGTGTTTTTCCATAAAATTTAATGTATCTGAAATCTTAATGCTATAATATGGAATGATATCTCAGAATTTGCTTCACTGCACTCTGTTTTAACTATCATGCATTTTAATGTTTTCTGCTAATTGTCTAAGTTAAGGAATTCTTGATTTCTCCTTAGTTTAGGTGGTTTCCCTTTAATCTATAGTAAAGGATTCTTAATTGCCCTTTACTCATGATTAACCTTTGTTCTTCATTTTGACCCCGGTCTGAGAATTCTTAAGTGCTCTCTCACCTTGGTTAAGATCATTTCACCCATCAAACCTAAAGACCTGTATTTCACTCTGCTAGCTTGCCCTTTGAACACTCCCTTTAATGAGTTAATCCCAGTTCTGCTGTCCTTCTTTGACTCCATAGCCCAATGGTCCAGAAACTTCATTCTATCCATCTATTTTAAGGATTCCACCATCCAACCTTCAATACAACTCAAAACCCCCCGAACTTTAAGAACTAGCCTAAAATCCCAGCAAACAAAGCTAAATCATATAGAGAGAGCCCTCTCTGAGTCATAGGTTGGCTAGAGCCTATACTTAAAAGATTGGTTTGTGGTTACCTTGGTCTTTTCCTTCTTTTGATAACTTCTAGGGAAAAATTCTGAGTGATAACACCACTCATGCAAGCAAGGAAGCAGTTTGGTTGCAGAGATTGTGTTCAAGTATGGGGTTAGTACAAGGAGCTATAAGGATAGACTGTGACAACCAAAGTGAAATTTTCTTGGCAAAGAACCCTACATATCATTCAAAGACAAAGCACATTGATGTTCAGTATCACTTTGCGAGGGATATGATAGAAGACAAAAGGTGTTGCTGGTAAAGGTGGACACTTTGAAGAATACTACAAATGCATTGACAAAATATGTGAGCTCTAAAAATTTCTCTTGGTGTAGAGAAAAAATGGGCGTTGTAGGGCTGGATAAATGACTAACCTCTCCTGTGGCCCCCTATGGAAAGAAAACAACAAGTGGGAGAATGTTGGGTTGTGTTATATTCTTTCCATGACTAGCCGACGTAGTTAACTGGGGGGTTAGAAGGGGGAGGAGCCCCTCCTTTGTTTCACCGATTGCATAGCGGGGGGGGTCACAGGGGGTTTGAGGGGTGCAGGTAACCCCAATCTATGGAGTCCATGGCAGCACCCCGGAAAATTTTGTTTTTGGACCCTATATTAGGTTTGGCAGACCTACCTATGGTTTTGTGCATGATTTTTCGCACATGGTTTTGGACGTGATGGTTTTTGGTCCATGGTATTGGATGCTTTGGCATGTATAAATATGTATTGTAACATTAAAAGGAAAATAATGAAAAATCAAGCTAGTAGTCCCAATTTGGGGATCCAGGGGAAAATCTATATGTATATGTGTTATGCTCTCGCATTGTTTATTTTCTATGTTCTAGAATTCGTATGAAGGTAAATGGGGTTAAAACCTACATGGAGTAGCCACAAATTGAGGAGAAGAGAGTGGAGACATCCACTCAAGCAAAACCATCAAGAGAAGGTAGAAAAATAACCAAGGAAGCCGAGAGATTATTGCATGATTCTAGAGAGAATGTGGGAGAATCCACTTCATAGCATAAGCAGAGAAGGTCACCTGATTGGCACACTAGATACATGGCTCTAATGAATGAGTTTATAGAGACTGAGCCATCCTCTTTCAAGGAAGAAATAGAGAAACCTATATGGGCTAATGCAATGGTGGAGGAATATGATTCCATTACAAAGGGCAGTGTTTGGGAAGTGGTCCCAAGACTAGCAGATAAATCATTTGTGGGTTCGATATGGATCTTCAAATTAAAGCATGTAGGAAACGAAAGCATAGAGAAGTATAAGGCCCTATTTATGGCTAAGGGATTCTTTCAAGTTGAGGGAATTGACTATGAGGATACCTTGTCTCCTGTAGCAAGGTACCCATCCATTAGATCAATTATTGCACTGGTTGCGTAGATGGGGTAGAAGATTCACCAGATGGATGTAAAAACAACATTCCTCAATGGATTTATTAAGGAGGAGGTTTACATCAAGCAACCGAAAGGATTTTAGACCTTTGATCGAGAATCACATGTGTACAGACTCAAGTGAGTGTTGTATTGTCTCAAGCAAGCACCCCGTGCATGGTACACCAAGATCGACAACTATCACACTAGTTTTGGATTCACCAAATTTGAAGTGGATGCAAACCTTTATCATATCTTGGTAGAAGGTAAATTGATGATTATTATCTTATATGTTGATGATTTGATTTTAACTGGTGATGAGAAGTTGATCATATCTTGCAAGGAGGACCTTGCAAGAGAATTTGAAATGAAGGACATGGTACTCATGCACTACTTCCTTGGATTGGAAGTATGGAAAGGAGATGGGGAATTGTTTGTATCTCAAGGAAAATATGCAAATGAGATACTGAAGAAGTTTTGCATGGAGAGTAGAAAACCCATGGAGACTCCTCTAGCAACCAGTTGGAGGAAAGAGGATTCCACTTCAGGTGAGGAAGTGGATGCTAACATTTATTGGCAGCTTCTGGGTTCACTAATGTATCTTGTGAACACATGACCAATTATGTGCTATGCAGTCAACCATCTGATACAAGCTATGGTTAGGCCAACCAAATTATTTTGGAAGGAAGCTAAGCATGTTCTACGATACCTCAGAGGCACTACCAAGTTTGGACTATGGTATAGATAGACAGAGGGAGTGAAGCTATGTGGCTTCACAGATGCATATTGGGTGGAGAGTCCATCATACTATAAGAGTACATCAGGAGGAATTTTTAGTGTTTGGTCAACAATTGTTTCTTGGTATAGCAGGAAGTAAAGATATGTGGCACTGAGCTCATCATAAGAAGAATACATGACTACCAGTCAAGCTGCATGTGAGGTGACCCGGATGAGAAAGATTCTTGTGGGACTGTTTGGTCAAATGATGGATCCAACTGTGATATACTGTGATAATTATATTTGCATCAAGCTATCTGAAAATCTTGTATTTCATGATCGGTCCAAGCATATAGATATCTGGTATCACCATCTATGGGATTGTGTGCAGATGCGAATAATGTTGTTGGAATACATTCCTATAGAGGAAAAATATGCAAATATTTTGACAAAGGCTTTGTCAAGAGGAAAATATGAGTTATATAGAAGCATGATAGGGGTGACAGATAATCCCTTTCTTGCTGAGAGGGAGTGTTGAAAAATGCAGCAAGACAATCTCAGTTTGACCTTGCCTTGGTCAAATTAGAGAAAATTTGAATTTCCATTTCAGTAGATATATTGGAGGTAGTTAACTGAGGTGACATGGATTTTGTCATTCAGTTAACTCAATTAATTCGAGTTGGAGGCCTTGTGTTCATATAAGCATGATTGATTTCTACTTTGTAGAAATCTAATTCAGCTAAATTGAGTTATTGTCAGTTAAACTAGTTTTAATTGTTGGAGGAACAAGTGGAAGGTCAAGTTATATGGTGTGACTCCAGTCACACTTAGTGATCATCCAAATAACTAATCAATCAACCCAAAATAATTGTTGCATTTAAAGAATTTGAGTTACCCAGTTGAGATGGAGATTCCAAGGTAGTGTACTATCAATTGTAGACTATTCCAATGTGTATAGGTGATGCATGAAATCAAAGATAATATCTTATGGATTGTGCAATAAATTGAGGGAATTCCATAAATAATAGGGGCTAATTCCTCAAGGAACATCACAAGGAAATAAGGGCTTCGAGGGCTTGAAAATTGCTAAGTGTTGGCTAGAGACAGTCTGTTAGGAAGAGGGATAGACTATACAATTGCATGTTGTGCTCAAGCTTTAGAAAGCATATGTATTACATCTCTATTATTTGATTAATGCAATACATATAGGAGGAGTTTTGAGCAGTTGATTTCCCATAGATAAATCACAATGTATGTGTGATGTTTCCTATTTCATGTTTATGATTTGTGTTCTAGGCTGTGAATTGAATTCCACATAGCAATAGAGTAGATTTGTGTCTTATGATTTAGAAAATTTCATGAGTAGTTACAAATCTACATCATAATGTCTATAGTGAAGTCAATGAACCATATAATTATTTCACTCTTGATATAGCTGTAAAAGTCAAACCATGCCTTTCTTTATCTCCTATATCTACAGTGGCTCGTTGCAAAGTCATCCCTTGCAATTTTTGTATAGTGAAGACCCACGCCATTTTTTAATGCATATGTTTAATTTTTTCTAACAACAGGATTTATGAGCACAATGTTTGGACACTTTATATCAAATGGAACACTTGTCTACTTTAAAAAATAACTATAGTGAACATTGAAATTTCAGGTGGCTTCGAATGAGGCATATAGAAGATATCTTTGATATATCCAAGTGCACCATTAACTAACCTAGCTTCAACTCACAAATTACATGTCAACATGACACACTCTCCATGACATAATAATACTTCATGCTCCAACACATCATCATCATTGTCAACTATTTCTATTCTTCTAGTGTGCTCGGAAACACACCTCGTAATTGGACAATTTAACGATTTTAGCATCTTCCGATTGTGTAGGTTAACCAAATTATTCATTGCAAAAAAGTGAACCGAAGAATCAAATAAACTCTTTTCCTTTGGATGTAGGAAATTGTCAACACGTGATATGAGAATATCTTAGCCATGAAAAAATGGATCTGAATTTGTGATATTAGTTAAAATATTATGAAAAGACACTTGTCTTGGATCATCTCCTTGTTGCCTAAAGATTTTATCCAAAGTCACAACAATATTGAAGCTTTCACACAACACTTTCCTTGTTGTTCTACCTACATACAAAGGTTTATCCTTAATAGGAGGCAGCGACCCAAGGTCACCTACAAGAATCATGGACCTCCCACCAAAAGGAGAATCCTTGTTTTCAAGAAAGGCTTCTCGCAAATGTGAATCTATCTATATAAACAAACTTGGACCTATAAATATGATTTCATCAATCATAACACATTGAATGTGCCTGACTTCTTGAAATGTTTCTAGGGCTTGCCCATTCAGCAGTTTCATATCTTTTATAGGAATTTTTATATTTGAGTGTATTGTTTTTCCATGTATATTAATAGCAGCAATGAAAATAGGAGCGAGCAACAACAATGGACTTCTACCATACATTGTAGAAGTAGAAATAACATGATAAATACAGTGAATAAGACAAGACTTGTCAGTTCCATTTGTTCCTTGAATAATCATTTTCAATGGATCATTCCTTCTAGCATCAATAAAGTGGCATAAAATGATTTCAAAAGAATCTCATTGTTTCTCCGATAAAGAGAAAGATGATAGGATTATCTCCCTAATTGGGTTGTCTTTAACAACACCCATAGACTGGGAATCTTTTATAAAATAAATATATTTTTCTATAATTTCATTTGGAAACATTGTTTCCTACCAATTATAATGAATATCATAGTCCCTTCTACCAAGATTGTGAAGGTCAGAAATGTTAACATTGTTTGGAGGAATAATTTGGGAAGGAACCTGCCACTCTTCAGAATCTCGATCAACATTATCTTCATGAAAAAGGGACTCAACATCCTCTTCATTTTAAATAGAGGAGGAATGACCTATTATAGAGTTTTATGAACCCATTCCTCCTCTATTTAAAACTATCCTCACCTGTATGGATTCATTATTTAACATCCTCTTCATTACTCTCATTTGGAAAAGGACCTCGATCAACATGCCATGCATGATATCTTAGATTCCTCCAATTCTCAATGATAGTTTCACTTGAAAGTCTTATATCTAAAGAAATGTCATGAAATGGATTGTACAAAAGAAATTCAGTCCAGCAAAATGTTTCAAACTCTTCTGAATCCTCTTTTGGAATAACATAAACCGTGACCACACAAGAATAATAGCATGCACATCTCGTGGTATCCATGGCTCCTGCCTACGCTTGGAATCAAAACTCCATGATCTTGTTGTTTCTATCAAACACAAATGTTGTAGAAAATGGGGGTGATTTTGATCAACTTGAAAAAAAATTGTTCTCATGTGAAATTTCATCAAAATGCACCAATAGTTTTTGGAATACTTTCTTTACAAAATTCAAGGGAAAAAAATTGTGACTACACACATCAAGAGGCAGCGTTAGTAACATATGGCAGGTTTCTTGTGCTCCAATGTCATGCTCAACAAGTGTTTCTTCAAGAAAACTTTTATATGTAGATAATGCAGGAGTGTCAGATCCACCTACACTTGCAACCCTTGTAAACATTTCATGATAAATTTCATATCTTATTTCTGCCTTCAAAGCATATTTTGCAATATATTTCAAAACAACATGTTGAGAAACAACTAGTTTACAATCAACATTTGCTCACCACATTATCAAAAGATCAACATTGTGAACATTTAAATGGCCATCGTTCCATGCTGCTTCATATTTATTTATGCCATTTTCATCTATGAACATTGCAGACTCATCAAGAACCTCACATGGAGCATCATAACAACATGAAATGATAGACCCCTTTTTCTGTAATCAGGAATCAACATTACATTTTTTGTGTCTTTTCACTCTGTTCACCAAATGCTCATAACCTTCATAAGGATTACATGAAAAGATTTGTGAGGTCTTCAAAAGGCATAGGTCATCATTAACAGTTCGAGGAAACATGAAATTTCGACTGTGGATGTTGTGTGGATTCTAGATTTTTACATATTTTTCCAAATAGCACTTCGTTGCATGAACATTCAAAGTATTGGACCAGTCTAGTGTTTCCATATTCGAAGCTCCTGGCATCCACAAGAAATTGTGGATGTGCGTTGAACCCCTCTAGTGCCGCCACTCTTACCTAGAAGAAAAAACTAGTAGCTAACATATAAAAACCAATGAAAGGAATAAACACATCGTTCCAAATCCATAAAAAATACGAGAAAAGAAAAAAGCATGAACCTATACCAAATTTTTTTAGCTCCAAGATATTTCTCAAGAACCGCGAACATGTGTCACTTGTAATATTGGATTGACATGTGCTATTAGCATTTCTTCAACCTACATCAATACTGTTATAACCTCAGGTTGTTAACCAAGATCCATATTGTTAAAGTGATAGAGGTAATGAACACCTTTCTCATTCTTACATCTTTTACAGATGGGCCCTTCATTCCATCTTGCAACTTGTATACCAATATAAGATTCATTACAGACTGGGCACATTTGTAAAACAGATAAGTTATCAATCTTGGACCAAAATGTTTTATGCACCTCAATCATCTCTTTGCCAAAATAATGGCGACCACTTTCATTTTCTCTGCCAAACAACAATCCAGATTGAGGATGATGTGAAAAATCTTATCGAATTGGAGCATTGGCTTGAAAATTTGTTTCGATAAAATGATTGGAATCCATTCTTCTATATTGGTTGCAGTTGGGTTGGTTTTTCTTACATAAATTATAAATCAGATTTCTAAAATGGAACTGTTGTAGCTGCTACAACCCCCCTCCAAATTTTTTCCTATGCTTTGATTTTGGATCCTACCTTCTGTCCTTAAGGACCCATCTTTCACTGTCCTCAAGTATTCCTTAGGATTTTGAAGACTTCTCTTTGCATGCAATGCTTGTGTTGTTTTGATTAAGTTGTTTTTATCTTAGTCATGTATTTTACAACACAAGTCATCTCCTTCCCTGATCTTGCACCTACTGATGGCATTCCCTCTTGGAACTCTATAATCCAGTGTATCTGGAAACTACACTGGGACTTGAGGATCATAACTGCACAATCCTTGAAGACAGGCATCCCTTGAGCATAGAAATTGCATTGAGACTTCTCTTAGTTGGAAACTATGCAATTCACTAAGGTAGTGAATTTCGCAATCCCTTGTTGTTGAGAATTGCACAGTCCCTTCTGTCAGTGTGAATGGGAATTTTCGTAGAAGAAGCTAAGTTGACATCCCTAGAAAATAGGGATTGCATAATTAATGTCTTCCAAGTGGCACAAAGCTGTTAATTTTGATCTTAATACAAGTGTCACTTTTTCCTTAATTTTAGGCATGCGTGTCATAAAGCGTAACCTAAATAGATCTATATAATATATGCCTCTGGATATCATTTTCACATTCGATCTTGGAGCTTTAGATTCCAAATGATATCAAGGAGTTTTCGTCACTTTTCCATTTAAGTTTTGCATGTGTCGCTTTTTTTTGCTTTTTATGTTGATTTTTCTATCGCTTTTACTTTTCTGAGTGTTTATTAGCTTGTACAAGTGTTGGTTTGGTCTGTCATTCACATTTTACAAGTGTCGCATCAACTTCTTACTTTTTTGCTACCAGCAATTATTGTTGTTGGGTCATTTTGTGCATATTTGTTTTTCCTTTTTCATGCTTATTTTTGGCACTTTATTTTCACTGATATAACTTCCCTTGAGGTTGATCTACATTCCTTTCCCAAGCACTCTTATTTGATGATTTTGTCTCTCCTTCCTGGGTAGATCTACGTAATCATGGGCAAAAAATGCCCTTCCCTGCTACGTAATTCACATCCTAAAGGCTCAAGCTTCATGCTTGGCCTCTGAGACTATGCACTGCATAGTGACTGGCTTTCCCAACTATGCATTGCATAGTCCCAGGCCTCAATCCTCATCCCTGGCCACTGAGACTGCCTAATGTGCAGTCTCCTCCCTCATACAACCCAGCTGAGACTATGAATTGCATAGTGTCTAGCCTCAAGCTCCTCCCTTTCTTGCTGAGACTGGGCACTACGTAGCTCGTGAGCTTTGCTTGCCACCTTCAACCCAAAAACTGCACAATCCTTCTCTCTATCCATTGATTTTCTACTTTAATCTTGTTGAATGAATTGATTTTCTTGATCTTATTTGTATTTACCATGAGTGCATCTTGTCATACAGGTACTGCAAATTTTTGAGCTTATCTCTCTTTTATCAGTTGTCGTCATCCAGGGAAAATTTTAAGGATGGAAGTTTATCTTAAAGTTTAGAAACCTTGACGAATATTATTAGTCCCCAATATGTAAATTGTAAAATTTTTGGTGATATTTTTGTAGAAATATTTAGATTTCCAATGATTTTATAATAGTCGATATAATATTTTGGCGATTTTTAAGGCAAAATAATGGTGTACTATAAAATTTGCACGAATCATTTTATAAAAAAATGGAAATTGGCAACTATTTTTTTTGGAAAAATCATGGAAAATTATCCCATCTGTGAATATTAGCCCCTAAAGTTTTCCATGTCGTCATCATGCCTCCAAAGAGATCAGCCTCAAAAGAAACCATAGAGAGAATCACCTGTGAAGTATTTGAGAGTACCCATGTCACCTTGCCTATTATGTTAGACACTCAACTCTTCATAGAGAAAGATTCAGATATCACATGGCACACAGTAAAATATGAATTCACAACAACTAGTCTTAAATCAGATCTAGAAGAAAGACAGGTTTACATAAATGTCTAGAAGTAAGGTTTTCACAAAATTGCATGCAGTTTCCCAGTTTTCCCTTGTGCAGACATCATCATGTGGATTTTGTCACACATAGATGCAAAGATCATGATCCTAAGCAGTGTTAGTGGAAAATGACTTGCCTCATACATGGTTCATGATTTTCAACTTATGTACCTGTTGATGGTGCTGGACCCGCCAACAAAGGGGATCTCCCCGGTATGAAGTCCCAACTAGACCTCACACCGTTTGGTATAGGAGTCCCATCTGGTACAATGGCCCAGTTTCCATTATCTTAGAGATTTTCCTTAGCTCTTGTTGTTAAGCACATGAGAGTATTATGCTTGTAACTTCAAGAAAGCAAGGTGAGTATGCCTGGTGAGTGCGTAATGTAACTCTGTGTCTAGGTTCTCTTACTATCAAAAGGGGGAAAGTAAAGTGAGCCTCTTTATGAGAGGAAATAGTTGTAAGTCAGGAAGAAACACACGCAAACAACAATAGGGCCTATTCAGCATCCAACGGAATATTCCACAACAGATGCGGCAGTCGTGAAAACCAAAGTTCAAGGGAAAACACATACGTTGTCTAGCGGAGTAGCCCACATGGGGGTGATGGTCGTTAAAACTGAGAAAACACAAAGATGATCTGTCTAATGTCCAGTGGAGTAGTCCACACAGAGGGGACGACATTGATAAACAATACAACACATCTTCAACAATATCAGTACTAAAATAACCGAAGTAGTTCAACTATCTTAGTATAGGTTAAGGAAACATGCATTACAAACGTTTAAAGAATAGTCTTACAAATGGATACATAACATGTGTGAAAACGTGCTAGCCTGAGACAAGCTTCTGAATTAAGAAAAATATCCAAGACACATATGTACACCATACATCACTAGTCCCAGTAGTGGGATGTTAGAGCCACTGCTCGCTCCTCAAATAACAGACTACACACTCTCAAGGCTATGCAGAAGGAGCCAAGGTGAAATGTCCTTTGCTCATACAATGAGGGGGTATATATAGAGAAGAGGGGATAACTGACCCTTGTGACTCTTCGACTTCCATCATGATTATTTGACTTCCTATGAATTTTCGACTTTACATGACTTTCCAACTTCATATGTGGGTCTCTTAGACTTCCACTTTACATTACATTGATTACAACAAGTATGGCCCATAGTAGTGATGTGGCCGAGACAACTCATGACACAACTCGACATGACACTACTGACATGTACTGGCTGACTGTGGTGTTCGTGTCGAGTTGTTGTGCTATTGAGTGATGGTATGCTCTCAGTGTAACATGTCTTCACCTCTACATGCAAAGTGCATGGGGTTTTTGATGGTATTGGTCTTTGCTTGATGGTGCATGTGAATGTGTCCCTTTCACTCACTTGCTCAATGTGCTTCGTGCGTTAAGTCTTCTAGCATGTGCCTTTTCTTCACCACGTTTGTTGCTGAACCATGTTTCATTGATGTACATGTTCCTGGAATCACTCATGATGAGACGACATCAAATCCAAACATCTCCTAGTCTAACATGATGCATTGTTTTCCATTTTGGTGCAGGTGATTGGGAGAGGGACAAGGGACTGAAACTGCGTAGAGCACAACACAAGTCGGGATGTGAGGCTCTAGAGCACTGTCGGGAAAAAATGCGCAAATGTTACTAGGAGGCTGATTTGCGCAATCTGGGATGGTAGTGACAACTGTGGGGAAAAACCCAGCTGGAAGGAAAAATTGTGCAGTTTTCGAGAGGAAGGGCTGGCTCGGTGTCGGGGAACTGCTGGGCCAATTTGTGCAATTTTCAAGGGGAACACTGTGCAGGTTATCCAACTGGGATCTATGTAGTTTCTCTGAGGAAGATAGTGTAGGTAGCAGGAGGCACTGGAAGAACAATCTGCACGGTTTTCTAGAGGAGGACAAGATCGTGTTGTTGGTCAAAATTCTGCAATCCTGGGAGACAGTCCGGGCCCAGACACAACTACACAATTTTTGGGTTGATTGTAGGGTAGGACAGAAGGGAAGGTGACAGCCAGATTTGTGCAGTTTTTTGAGTGAGAGCAGAGCAGGTCAGTAGGGAAGCCTGCTTGACAGTTCTTTGCAGTTTCTGAGCTGATTGTAGAGTAGGGAAGAAGGGTAGGTGAAGGATATCTCTACACAATTCTTGGGCTGATTGCAGAGTGGGAAGAAGGGCAGGTGAAAGACAGCTCTATGCAATTTTGGAGATCAATGTAACCCTGGGTTGAAGCTCAAGCCATTTCTTCGGTTGACCAGCAAAGGGCTTGATAGGAGATCTTGTGCATTTCTGGATCATGTTCTGGGAAAAATTCTGCGCATTTCTGGTACAAATTCAGCTGGCTCATTTCCAGAATTGTGTAGTGTAGGCTGCCTGGACGACAGCCTCAAGCTCTGCGCAGTTCTCAGCAGTAATGCAAGATCATTGAGATTGGGTCTAGTTGACAAAGGGTTGTCCAGTCGACAAATTTTCAAGAAAATTGACTAAGTGTGAAAACAACTCATACACACAAAGAAAAACCTTCAAAAATGCTAGAACAAACTCGCAAGCATGACATAGCGATCAACATTCCAAAAGATGGCTGGTGGTTGATCAAGCAAAAGGGGTGTGAAAAATCGACAAGAACTCATGGAACGTGCCTGAGTTTTTGCAACCATGAAGGGGAAACAAGGCTCTGAAATTTGGATTCAGGCCAACATTTTGGAGGGTGTTGTAGCCGCTAAAACACTTGGCAACACACTTGTTGAATAACAGCTTCTCTATTTCGGTTCATTTGCAGCACAGGGCCTTGGCCTTTCAGGAAGTATTGATTCGTTGTGCAGGTTACCTTTTCTTGCACACTTACCCCATGCACATACATTGTTGACCTTGTACCAACTCAGTCAAACACAACAAAATTTTCGGCTAGATCACATTATTTCAAAATCAGGAAGGGTAGTTTGGTTCATGAGCGTAATATTTGCAGAGTATACGTTTTCATATTTGGTGTTTCGCCACTACTAGCAGGCCTAGAGAGTACCCCGGTGGAGTCAAGCAGGAACACAAGCATTGCTCCACTGCCAACGAGCCTGGTCAGTACCCTAGTGGAGATGTCTGCTTCACCTCTCTGCGTAGGAAGCCTTTCTCTTCTTTCACCTTTATATTTTTTTTTGAAAGAGAACCGTGCATAGGAACTTGTTTATTTTTGGGGTGGAAGAGGGATCCCGAATTATTGAGAGTAGAAGAGATTTTTCCTTCAGAGAAGCATGTAAGACCTATTATTTAGGTTTACTTTTTTATATTTTCCCCTTCTTCATTTCTACTAGTTGGATTAATCTTGGACACATGGAGCAAAAGACTGAGCACGGGCATCGGGTTTCCTTGTTTGGACATAGGTTCATGGTTTGAAGAGAGCTTCCATTACAGAAGAATCATATTTTCCGTCAAGGTTTCATTGGCCAAAAGTTGCAAACAAGCACAGAGAAGACAGACACAGGACTGGCCAAGTGTTGTAGTGTCACAAGACTCTTTAAACTCAGCCACATACTTATTCAAAAGAAAGAACACAGTATAGGACAAAACTTATTTTCATGGCGAAAACAAAAGGAAAACTCAACATGAAAGGGAAAAACAAGACAAGGAAATGAGTACACAACAAGTAAACAAAACTAGAAAAGAAGAAGGCAAAATGGCTAAAGAAAACATAATAAAATTAAGAAAACCATGACGGGCTATGAGTGCAAGGAAGGAAAACTAAGATGTAGTTAATCCTACTCCTATCCTAACATCTAAACAATTGGGATTATGTGACATGACATTTCTAGTGAAGCCATCGTAGTCGTTCCTAACCTACAACTACAAAGATATAAGTGATTAAAACAGATAACAAATAGTGTGCAACAGAAAATACAAAAGATTAAAAATATTGCACACGAAAAGGAAGGTCTTTCTTGTGGGCAGAAAAATGTGTCACAGGCACCCAATACACATGCTTACCTTTTCGATGGATACTATTATTCAACAAACCTCGGAAGCCTCTTGCAAGTGTGTGTTCATCTACAACAAGCTTCTTAGCGAGTGTGAGGAAGTATTGAAGCTTGTTTCCTGCAACATGGATAAGAAAGTAAGATTGTTCCAGCCATTGAGAAATCGGATTGTGAAATTCATAATGGTTGTTTGGAAGGTCTCGTGTCTTGTGAAAATATGGCTTTGTGATTAGAGAGACGAGATCACAATGGGAATCTTGTATAGAAAATAAATCTGATCATTCTCATCAGTCATGCCAAGACAGTGAGGACCTTCCATAACCATCAACGCAAGTTGAAGTGCCTCACCCACTTGACATAAATATGAGGAGAAAGATGCTAAACAGTGAAGATCGGAGAGCACGAAGTAACTGTCATTGAATGTACTATTGGGAAAATGATAAGTTGCATGACAGTCACCCGAGATGGGGAAATGATCAGATGATTTTGTTAAAATATCAGATTCCCAGTTTGAAATGAACAAAGACAAATTCATTTGAACAATCTTGTGAATGCTCTGATCAATGGAACCAAGTTCACTGCGAGCTAGACATGACAGACCACCCCCCTGCAACTGGTGAAAAATTGCACAGGAATCATGGTCATCACATGAATGTAAAAGGGATGCCAACATTGTGAATGCGTGAAACCAGTTGGGGTGTGGTGAAATGAAAGGAACTTGATTCATGTGATAGCTTGTGCACTTATCATCACACAGGGGGATTGTTGGTGTGATGAGCGAGCAGATTTGGAGTACAAGGTTCGTAAGGAGACTGAGGAGCTGATTATGAGAGAGAAAATATGATAAATATGATCACGGACAAAGACAGTATTTGAGATGATCACTTCATAATTACATGATTTCATGAGGGACGAACATTCCCACCCTGAGTTTGATGCAAGGGATGTGCATGAAGATGGATGCGCTGCGACAGATTTGTGAATTCGGTCATAAGTGAAGTTTTGAAAATTGAGACACCACATATGGAATACCAAACATTTTTTTCACATGAACTCACATCGAGTGCAACCATGTAGATAGAAATATTGTGCGTAAGAAACCAAATCTGATTGGGTTCTGGAGGCTTACCATAGTCACAAGCTCCTAATGTAACCATCAATGGACGTTGAAGTGCCTCAACTCCCTGGAGCATCCCAAAACTTTCCAGAATTACAAAATCATGTTTTGAAGTTTGAACCAGATCATGCATGGCTTTAATATGGTTGTTGTTGCTAATTTCATAATTGCTCTCACGATAGAAGCCATCTCTGTCACAGGTTGCAGTAGATTTTTTAGCTTCAACAAGATGACTTGAAGAGTTGTCTTCATGCAAGAGAATATATGATTGGGAATAGGAAGTACACTCTATTATTAAACTGTTTTCAACTTCATCATGGACAACCTCACTGCCTTGTCACAATTGAGGAGATAACTCTTCGGATGAAGAAGTGAGAGAACATGGATTATCTCCGATGCATGTGGATGTATTGTGAATGGTACGACACACAAGCAAGTGAGGTGAAGAGGAAATTTCAATATGAACATCTTCTTTGATCGGAGGAAATTCTAGATATCAGTTAGAGTATTCATGATAAAACAAAAGATCACAAGATGTGCTTGAGTGTTCTTCACGGAATATGGAAGCATGGGAGTGATGACTACCAAAGACTGGTGATTGATCGAAAGAATTAATTATACAAGACGTTTCACTGAGATTAGTAGATTGAGAATTGTTAGATAATGGAATCATGTTGTTTTGATGCAGACAATTTTGAATCAGAGAGGGGGAATTGATAATGTCTTCACCCTTCAGCTCATCTGCTGGTGTAATGTGACTTCCTTTCGCCTGATTGCAATTTGAGCCAGCAGCTTGAGAATCGAGGGAATGCAGATAGTTGGCTGGTGAAACAGATTGATCAAGAGATTCATGATACAAGGATTCATGGCTTGTGAATGATGGATGATGGCAGAGAGGGAGATCAGCTTCGAGAGTAGAGTTGTGAATGGTGATGTCCTCTTGCGGAATGGAGGAGTGAGTCTTGTCTATAGGCTTTTTGAGCCATTCTATAACTTCCTCCATGGAAGCAGGAGATAGATGAGAAGAAAGGTTGGGGACATGCCACGTAGATTCCTCAGCTTTGCAATCACCGCAAGGGGGTACCCACCTCGGGACCGGAAAAGGAGGAGGACAAGGAACAAATGGGCTGTTGGGCTCCTCCTCTACAATTTGAGGTGTCTCATGATCTGCAAGAGTTTGGGAAGCAGAAAAATTGGGAGGTTCAGATTCACCGTATGAAGAGACATGAACGAATCACTCGAACTCTTGTTTCAAGAAATCCCAGTTCAAATATTCTTTCAAAATTTCATAGCAAAGGTGAAGAAATTGATCAGAAAATTTATCAATTGATTCATTAGGCCCCATCCTTAATAGGTTGATTCTTCCATAAACATCTTAGTAGTTATACTTATTGAAGGCTTGATGGAGCTAGGGAGAAGGGAATGGATGAAAGAAGGTGGCAAGGTATGACACCACTGATTAGCACGACCTTCAAGGGTGAGGAAGAAAAGCACACAAGAAGACTCTTCATTATCGATTTCATAAGGTTGGAAAAATTGAAGAAAATCATAAATGTGCTTGGATATGGATGTTCCGTCCTCACCATCAAACTTTAACTGGGACAAGTGAATGAGAAGCTCATCGGGGAGTGAAATTTGATCAAGGAAAAAATTGGAGAAACACCCTGGGAGCACGATTGGTGTATGATCCATTTTAGATAAGAGATTCAAACCAGATGCAACGAGCTCAGCTTGTCATCTAGCCCTCCTTCTAGCACCATTTATTTTTACGGTGCTAGAATTGCCAACAAAGGGGATCTCCCTGGTATGAAGTCCCAACTAGACCTCACAACGTTTGGTGTAGGAGTCCCATCTGATACGATGGCCTAGTTGCCATTATCTTAGATATTTTCCTTAGCTCTTGTTGTTCAACACATGAGAGTATTATGCTTCTAACTTCAAGAAAGTGAGGTGAGTATGCATGGTGAGTGTGTAATGTAACTTTGTGTCTGAGTTCTCTTATTGTAAAAAGGGGGAAAGTAAAGTGAGCCTCTTTATTAGAGGGAATAGTCCCAACTCAGGAAGAAACACATGCGAACAACAACAAGGGTCTGTCCAGAATCTAGCGAAATAGTCCACAAAGGATGCAGCAGTCGTGAAAACCAACGTTCAAGGGAAAACATGTACAACATCCAGCGGAGTAGTCCACACGGGGGTGACTATCGCTAAAACCGAGAAAACACAAATATGGTTTGTCAAATGTTAAGCAGAGTAGTCCACATGGATGAGACAACAATGATAAACAATACAACACATCTTCAACATTATGAGTACTAAAATAACTAAAGTAGTTCAACTATCTTAGTACAGGTTAAGAAAACATGCATTAAAAATGTTTAAAGAATAATCTTACAAATGGATAAAAAACATGTGTGAAAATGTGCTGGCCTGAGATAGGCTTTTGAATTAAGCAAAAGATCCAAGACACATCTGCACACCATACATCACTAGTCCCAGTAGTGGGACGTTGGAGCCACTGCTCGCTCCTCAAAGAACAGACTACAAACTCTCAAGGCTATGTGGGAGGAGCCAAGGTGAAAAGTCCTTTGCTCATACAATAAGGGGGTATATATAGCCAAGGGGGGATAAATGACCCTTGTGACTTTTTGACTTCCCTCATGACTGTTTGACTTTCTATGACTTTTCGACTTTATATGACTCTCCAAATTCATATGTGGGTCTCTTGGACTTCAACTTTACATTACATTTATTATAACAAGTATGGCCCATAGTAGTGATGTGGCCAAGACAACTCATGACACAAGTCGACATGACACTGCTGACATGTACTGGCTGATTGTGGTGTCCATGTCGAGCTACTGTGCTGCTAAGTGATGGTATTTTCTCGGTGTAACATGTCTTCACCTCCACATGGAAAAGTGTGTGGGGTCTTCGATGGTCTTGGTCTTTGCTTGATGGTGCAAGTGAAATTGTCCCTTTCTCTCGCTTACTTAATGTGCTTCGTGCGTTCGTTTGAATGTGAGAAAGACTTCTAGCATGCGCCTTTTCTCCATCCTGTTCATCATCACGCCATGTTTCATCAATGTACCTATTCCTGCAATAACGCCTGACGAGATGATATCAAATCCAAAAATATCCTACTCTAACATGATGCGTTGTTTTCCATTTCGGTGCAAGTTACAGGGAGAGGGACCAGGCTCTGAAACTACGTAGAGCACAACACGGGTTAGGATGTGAGGCTCCAGATCCTCCAAATTACTCTTGGGAAAAACTGTGTAGATGTCACTGGGAGGAAGATTTTCACAATCCGAGACATCAGTGACAGATGCGGGGAAAAACCCAGTTGGGAGGAAGAATTGCTCATTTTTCGGAAGGAAGGCCGGGCAGGGTGTCGGGGAATTGCTGGGCCAATCTGCACAATTTTCAAGGGGAACACTAGGCAGGTCATCCAGCTAGGATATTCACAGTTTCTCTTGGGAAGACAGTGCGGGCAGCAGGAGGCACTAATAGTACAATCTGCGCAGTTTTCCAGAGGAAGACAAGATCAGGCTACAGGAGTTGCTGGTCAAAATTGTGCAATCTTGGGAGACATTTCGAGCCCAGACACAACTCTGCAATTTCTAAGATGATTACAGAGTGACACAAAAGGGCAGGTGATAGCCAGATCTGTGTAATGTTCTAAGTGAGAGTAGAGTAGGTCAGGACAGAAGCCTACTTGACAATTTTGCGCAGTTTCTGGGCTGATTATAGAGCAGGGAAGAAGTGAAGGTGAAGGACAACCTTACACAATTCCTAGGCTAATTGTAGAGTGGGGAAGAAGGGCAGGCGAAAGACAACTCTGCATAATTTTCGAGATCAGTATAGCCCTGGGTCACAGCTCAATTCATTTCTCTGGTTGACCAGTGGAAGGCTTGATGGGAGATCTTGCGGGAAGTGTAGACTAGATCGGGTTCTAGGACAACTTCTATGCAGTTCTGGGAGACAATCAGTTGCCTAATTTCTATAATTGCGTAGTGAAGGCTGCATAGAGGATAGCCTCAAACTTTGCTTAATTCTGGGAAGTAGTGCAAGGTCACTGAGATAGGGTCCAATGGACGGAGGGTTGTCTAGTCAAAAAATTTTCGGGAAAATTGACTAAGTATGAAAGAAAGTGTACTTGTGCATACATGACAATGTGATCACACACTTAGCATGATTTGATGACAAGACACCTCAAACCGACAAGACAACATGTGCTCAGTGAGAGTGACTCAAAGGTTAAGAGTGACAAGTGCGATTGTTGAAATATGTCTTCGAACGACCGTGACGACACTTATGTGACAATGTTTACAACTTTGTGTGTGACTGTGATTAATGTCGACAGAGCAAAAAAACTCATACACGTAAAGACAAACCTTCAAAAATGCCATAACAAACTCACAAGCATGACATAGCGATCAACATGCCAAAAGACGACCGATGGTTGATCAAGAAAAAGGAGTGTGAAAACTCGACAAGAGCTCATGGGATGAGCCTGAGCGTTTGCGACCATCAAGGGGAAAAAACAAGGAAGGCTTCGAAATTTGGATGCAGGCCAAAATTTTGGAGGGTGTTGCAGCCACTACAATAGTACCATTTACCTTTTCCAAAATCATACATGGACTCTTAGTTTTATGTAATCACCAGCTATCTAAGCACTAAGGATGTCATCAAAGGTTGGGTGAAAGAGCCATCCAAATTTCACCAGACACCCAACAACACATACAAGACCAAATCTCTTAGAAAGGTGTTCGAGTACTTGATAGTTTTATGTTATCGGATATATGGTCAAAAGAGTACTGAGACCTTTCCCAAAGGTTGGGCATATCTTTTGCATCATATTGTAAATGAAGGGAAAATGTTCAACTAATCGGATTTTTTTGCCTAATAGTTAGAGATCCATGTGGCAAATGCAAAGAAGCCTCTCAAGGGTAAGTAAGCTAGATTCTATATGTCTGGATACTTGTTGGATGAGATATATGCTCAGAATTATTTCCCTAGAATGAGATGGACTTGGTCATGAAAATAGAATGTTGTCCATATCTACTGCAAGTTTCTTTCAGAGGCCAGCTATAGAGGAGTTATGAAGAATCTAACCAATAACTTCCTCATAGTATTGTACAAGATGATTTTTTAGGAAGAGCCACCTTGCATGTCTCGTGAGGCTATGGAAGTAGTAGCAGAACTTGCTGATTGGTTTGCCTCACCTGATGGCACTTACCTCAGGGTGTTTGGTCATCAGAAGTCATCACATCTTCTACCAAAGTATGCCACTGTCAAATTTCTTATGCAAGAAGTTGCGTACCATCTTTCCACTGGCTTATCAGGAGTCTTGTAGAGGAAGAAGAAAGAACCTTGGCCCACTCTTCCTTTTCATATAGTATCGTACGATATTAAGAATCTGAAGGTTGTAGAAACCGAAGGAAATGAGCTAGAGAAATTCAAGTTTGGTCTTATGGAATACCACCCGTATGATCCTAGAAGTTTTTGCAAGTAGTATTGTGCAAAGATACACTTCAATTCACCAAGCGGGACTTATTCTAGACTAGAGGAGGAAAGGATCAAGAATTATTATAATACTCTAAGCCTCGTGCCCCAGTCAGATGTGTAGGTATGAAACTCCATAGCAGGAAGCCACTCTGGAAGAAGAACCATGAGAGAAGTGTAACTCAGTTCGTGCAAAGTCTAAGAGGATGGTTGTACACATCCCGACAGAGGAACAAAGCCACAAATATAAAGCAAAATCAATTATCTTAAAATCAGCTATAGTAGCAGAAAGAAGGAGGAAACAAAAGTGGAAAGAAGAAGAGTCAAGGTAGAAGGAGGAACATGAGCAGAAAGAGAAGAAGAGAGGTGAATGCAAGAAGAATAAGTAAGGAGAAAAGAAGAGGAAGAAACAATGTTGAAGCAAGCCAAAGAAGAAGAGCAGAATCGATCACTTGGAAAAGAAAGCAAGCAGTAGCAGGATAAGGAACTTACCTAGGAGATTGAAGACTTGATAGTAATTCAAGGCATGGAGGTAGAGTCAGAGTAGCAGAACTAGGATGTCGATCGCATGCCTTGTGCACAACAGATCACCACTCAGTCTCCCCCTCCTCCAGCTGAAGGGCAAGTCCCGAATGATGAACATGAGATTTCTCCTCTCAATGAAGCTACAATTATGGATGTCTACAACTTGACTTATGATGAGCTTCAGAAGAAAATTGTTCAATCTAGAAGGAAGCACTTTCTAGATGATCTCACACATATTGTTATTATCAAAGAGAAGGTGATCATAATGGACACTAGGAAGAATCCTGAAGCTATTTCCATAGCCAACTTGGCCTTCGCAAGAGATTCGAAGTCAAACACAGAATATTTGATGGCTGAGAATAGACAAATGGTGAAAAATCTAGAAGTTGCAGGGAAACAAATCGAACAGCTCCAGGTAGAGGTTCATAAAGAATCTCCCACACATATGTACTTAGAAGAACTGAAGGTAGCTATACTTGGCGAATTATCGACATTAGGAGAAATTATGAGGAACCTCTATGAGGAGCTTGGTCAGTTCAGTTTTGGAGCTCTCTCATTATTCTCTCTCTCTCTCTCATATTCTTGGAGACTTAGAGTTTTCTTGGAGCACTCTTGGAGGGTGTGGCATACTTGGATTTTGGAGCAAGAAGGAAAAGTAAGAGTAGGAAAGCACAAGAGGACATCGGGATTAACATCTACAACAGTTCCACTTCCTTAATGTGACTTAAGAGGTCGAATCATATCACAGTGGCCTCTCGTCACATGTTTACCCCGGTTGGCTGATTGCTTGGGTAGATGTGGGAGGAGGGTGTTACAAGGGTAATTCAAGGAAACATCAGGTTGGAGAAATTCCCAATTCTGTGTTTGTATGTGTTTTAAAGTTACAAAAACATTTGTTCACAGAAGGCATCTAAAGTTCAGTGAAATATTAATGCTTATGATATGCAATGTGAGACAATTGGAACAATAACTTTCAACAATATCAATATTCATTGTTTTCATTTGAGCGTAATTATGAATATGATTTGACAAAAGTTAAATAACATTGATAAAAGTAAATATTAAAAGTCATGTGAAGTGCACTTTAAAAATAAAACCGTCACAAAAAAATTGCTTAATGAGAAAGGGGACCTGTCAAATTTAACCCCTGAACTTCACAAATATTGGTTTCCCTCTTAAACAAGGGTCTGGTCGAAGGGTTTTTATCTTCTCCTTGCTTTGAAATTATTCAAAAGCTCGCGGGGTCCGGTGCAAAAAAGCTCGACTTTTTCTCTTTCCTCATTGCCCACATATTGTACCAGCTTCATCGAGGGTCATTATGAGGCTTTTGAATTGGTTAGGAACTCCCGATATAAAATTGTAATTTGAGTATAAATATTGGATATTTGATATTAACTAGGAAAAATATATAAATATTTGATATAAATCTGCATTGTACTTTAGTTAAACGTAAAGAGACCACTCAATTTAAAATAGTTTTTTATTTTCATTTCAATTAGAATTAAAACCTTTGCCATTTCAAAATATATTTTTACGTTAGTGACCATCAAATCCTGTCTATTTTCCATGTCAAAATATCCTTTTAGTGACCATGAAATCATACTTTTATTTGAGTGTCTCTTTGTGGAGAGCGTAATGTACATACCAAATTATCGAATCTCTTAATTATAAATTTGTTTGTTTGTCTATTTAACTTTTATCTTAGTGTTTGTTTGTGTATAACAAGCGGGCAACTCATGTCCAAACATATATTTCAATTAATATTGAGATTAAATTATTAACAATTATCAGATAGATAATATTGAGATTAATATTGAGATTAAATTATTAACAATTATTAGATAGATAATAAGGATTTAATTTTTATGCTTGAAATATTTTCAGTGGTAGTATAAATCAAAGGTTTATATTTATAAACATATCTAAACTTATTGAAATATGTTTAAGGTCCACATTCTTTAGTTTCATGGGTGATATTTATGAACAAAATTGTGGTGTAGCTATGAGCTCTCCTCTATCTTCCATTATTTCCAATTTTTTCATCGAAGACTTCAAAGTTGTTCATATCTACACTGCTACACTGCAAGTTCGTTCATAGCGGTGTAGCGATGTAGCTATGGGCTCTCCACGGGCTACACCGCAAGTTTGTTCAAAGCAAAGTTTGTTGTAGAAACTTGAAGTTATTAACACCTTAATAACCAAAGTTGTAAGAATCTATGATAAAGAGCACTTGGAAATGGAAAAGGCACATCTGATAAACGTGTTCTTAAATAATGGGTACAATAGACATCAAGCCATTAAGGCTCTCCCTAATGCTAAAAATGGGCCTAGAAATAACAAAGAGATGGATAATATAGTTGGCAAAGTTAACCTGGAGACCACTGATAAGATTTCCTATATCCTAAGAAAGAACAACATTATGGCCACCTACAAACCTATGAATACCATACATAGTTACCTAAAATTTGTAAAAGATCCCCTTGACCCTAAGTGTCAAAAATGAGTTTATCTAATCCCTTGTTTATGTGGTAAAACATATGTTCGGGAAACTGGTCGATAAATCTAAACTAGAATCCAAGAGCACTCAACTGACATAAAACATAATCGCTCCAAAACTTATGTTTTAGTTAAACATTCCAATAATACTAAACATCAAATTTGTATTGAAAAGACCCACATCCTAGGTAAAATTGATCAGTATTTTCATAGAAAAATTAAGGAAGCCATAGAAATTAATAGACATCCTAATAACGTAAATAGAGACAAAGGATGTAATATAAGTGAGAATTGGATTCCCACACTAACATCCCAAATAATCTCTTCCCAACCCTCTCCTTAAGACTACTAATTCATTATTAATAATAAATTTATATTTCTAGATTGTTTTAAAACATTATAATAATAATATAACATATAACCTTATTTTATATAAACTAACTATATATAATATAAAATAATTTTTTAATTCCTACACATTAATATATCATATTAATATTATAAACAACATAATTAATTAAGCTTAATATAACTAAATTAATATTAATATAAATAACTTAATTTACATCATAATATTAATACATAAGTCATATTAAATTTAATACCTTCCCTTTTATACTTTTAGGGTTTTTTTGTTGGCTCTTCTCTTTTTAACCCATCCTTGACCTACTTATCTGAACCTCTTGTGTGATCAGTATTTCAAATCTCTTTTTCATCCTGATGATGAACCACAGTGGTGGGTTTGAAACATGGATTAAACATTTATGAATGTGATGGATTTGGAAATCAAATTGCAACAAGAAACTAGTGGCAGAAGTCTAAAATCTAAAAAGTAATTATGTCCTTTTTACTTTTTTAATTAAATTGGTTTAAAAAAAATTATATGAATAAGCATTATATAAAATGAATTATGATCTTTTGGGAATTTTGTATTTATAAGCCATAAATTAGTCATGGTTTTTTGGAAATGTAGTATTGATAAGCCATGGTATGAATTCAAGATATTGTAACAAACTTATAAGTAATAATCTCCATCGTAAAATTGAGGTGAAAATCCATAGTTAAGAATTGCGGTACTTGTTTTTTTTAATGGATATATATTATGCCGTTTTTTGACACTTTATGAATTAATGTCTATTAGTGTTTACTAGCCATTTTATTTATATAGCTTCCTGTTGACGGTGCTAGACCCGCCAACATTCAGGGGGTCCCCCCAATATGTGGTCCCAATTAGACCTCACGTTGTTTGGGATAGGATACCCATCCAGTATATGGCCTTGTTGCTGATTATCTTAAAGATATTCCTTGGCTCTAACTGTCAGCAAGAGAGAGGAGTGCAAATGCACCTTTGAAAAGCAAGGGGGTGTGCCTGGTGAGCGTTCGATCGCATGTGTGTCAAAGTTATTTCACTGCATGGGGGGGGGGGGGGGGGAAGTGAGCCTCCAAGAGAGAGGTAGTACTACCACCCTAGTAGAGACACACATGAATATGAAGGATCTATACAACATCAAGTGGAATAGGCCACAGAGATGAGACGATCATTGAAGCCAATATGACAAGGAAAATCTTTCTAATATCTAGCCAAATAGTCAACGCGGATGTGACAACGATAATAGAAATTACAACACATCCTCAATATGATAAGTACCAAAATAACTGAAGTAGTTCAACTACTTTAGTACAAATGAAAATAAATATTAATTACAAACATTCACAAAATAGTCTTACAAATATCCATAATCCATGCATGAAGAACGTGTTGGCCCATAGGGCTTCTGATATTAAGTAAAAGTTCCAAGACACATATATACAATGAACACCACTAGCTCGAGTAGTGGAGTGTTGGAGTCAGCCCTTGCTCCTCAAAAGAACTAGCTTGTCTCTCTAATGCCTTGTAGGGGGAGCCAAGGTGAAAAGTCCTTTGCTCATACAATGAGGGTGTATATATAACCAAGGGGTGATGCGGAGGTAAATCCCTTCTGCGGACAGAGGCGATCCCTACTAGCCCAAATGGGGTCTAGCAACAATCAAACAACGCTAACACGCAGGTTCCTAATTGAAAATCAAAGACCGATGATGAGGGCCTACCTGGATTCCAATGCTAATACTTGTAGAAGAGTCGTCGCTCTCATTCCTTTGCTCCGGCTGGTCACAATCCCCATGATCCTCGTGAACGGACACCTGCACATGTAAAGAACGACACAAACACAAGCATAAAATCCAATAGATGCAACTATATATCAGTTAGAAAGGATATAGCTCAATCATCATTACAAAGACAATAAGAGTGGAACCATAATGATAGTCGTCTATTATTGATAAACAAAGAAGAATACAACCATAGTTCTGACGTCAAATCCTCCTTTGGTTGGGTGACCAGCAGCACATGCCTTGCAAAGCTTGTTGGGAACGGGGAACAAGCCTCTCTCTCCTTGATTACTTGGACAAGAATCTCCTCACTTTAGATTTAGCTTCATAGGAATGAAGAAAGCTTCTTGTAGCATAAGCTTAGCAATTCTCAGACTTTGGGACTTAGAATTTGGAACTTGGAGACTAACTTGTCAAAGGCAAAAGGACAAGCTTTTATAGATAGAGGAGAAGGAGTTAGGGTCATCCATAGGATTCGTGGGATTGGCTTTATCACTAAGAAGCTTCCATGAGAGGTGGAGAACTACTTCCCTTCTATGGAGATTCGAAGCACAACTGAACTAACTCAAGATGGAATCAGTTCATGAATAGGTTAGGAAGAACCTTCGTAAGTTTGTTTGTTAAAAACTTTAGCAAATTGGGCTGGCGCGAGTGCGACTTTGAGACAGAGCGCCAGCTGGCGCGCCCTCTTTGAAGGATTTCCCACATTGGCGCGAGTGATACACAGTGGAACTGCGCCAATGGAAAAAGGGCTATTTTTATGGGTATTTTGCAGAAGGTGTCTTCAGGGCATATGAATCACATACTCAAGGGGATACAATGCAAGTGTTTTCAGGATATGTCACTTCTCACAGGTCCTGGAATAAGTCCTCCGATGTGCGGGAGAAGGGGTAACAGGGATGGTGACAAATTACTGTGTAACAGATGCCCCCTAAAGCATGAAGCCCAAGAGAGAGAGAGGGGTGAAATGCTTTACAAGAACATGGCCAACTGAAAACACTGCCGCCCGAGAACCTGCATGAAGAAGTACAACTGATATCTCAAGTACATGACGTATGTGGTATGGGCACAGCCATCCATAGCAGAGTAAATAAAAATCCAGATCCAAGGTATGGGAACAGCCATCCAGTAAGGATCGATAAGTAGACTCAGGCATGGTCGCAGCCATCCAGTGAATGAGTCATGTAATGATCATAATAATCCACAAAATCGCAACCTGGATCTCAACAGAAAAAATCTAGGGCCTTGCGCTCCATCTCGACCCGAACAAAGTACAAGTTCAAGCATGCGAAAATGGGAGTTGAAGTCGAACATGCAAGAACATCGTCTGATTACCAGTCAATGATGAAAACTATTAACAGACGCAAGAGGTACCACCAATAATGACAATGGTCCTTAAGGTACTATAGGTACAATCTATGGTGTGCGAATTAGTGAGCCGGTGTCGAACACCCGTAGAATCATTCGATCAGAGGCCAATGATGAAAACCTCACATCGAACATGAACAACCTGCCATTGAGGCATGCAGGCTCCAAGGCACCTGAAGGGAGTCTCTAGGTCAACTTCCTAGACAATGAGCTGAAGTCGACAGGAAGTGACCTTGATCAAAGGTGGGCCATAATGTTTCCCACATCATCGACACGAGACAGAGAAGGATAAGATGTTTTATGTGAGGTATCAGAGGGAGGTTGAGTATTCTGCAGAGGTCAACTTCTCTTGAACATATTGGCGGCACGACAATGGATTTGGCAGTATTTGACATCAAATGATCAAGGGTCATGGTGACGGGGTAATGAGCAGATGAGAGGTCAAACAGGCTAACCCAAACCCACGGAGGCAAGTGTAAAAACAAGATGAGATGTCCCCACCCAGACATGAATGCAGAAAAGTGCCATGTTCAAGAGCGACATACTACCGACACGACAATAATTGTGGTTCCATTTTCCCCACCATTGTTGGCGAGTACCCCAGTTATTTTTATCAACAAGCTTGACGAGGATAGCATATGCTTGTAAGGCGTCATTTCGACGAAATCGAATGTCATCAAGTTTTAACGAGCCTCACAGAGGAAAAACTCGGCGTCTTTTCATGTTTAGAGAGTTTGAAAAGACAGCAGAAAAGTAAACTCCAGGGGGGTCCTTTTTCATAAATTTGTGTCTCTCGAGCCTGCAAAAGTATAAAACAATGCTTGAAAGAACTGCCCGACCATTACGATCGAGGAGTACTTTTCATGAGTAGTGATTTTGACCTGAAAAAGTAAAAAAGCGATCGAAACCACGTCGCTTCGTAACCATTAACAAACATGAAATGACAAGGGCCTGACAATATTTTCGTCTTTACACGGTCGAAAAAGAGTTTAAAGACGACAGCCTCTTATTTACGTTTAACAAGTCAAGAGGAATAACTCGGCAATCTTTTCATATTTAAACGGTTGAAAAAGAGCTGAAAGCAGACCTCCATTTTTATTCTCTTTAACGAGTCAAAAAGGGAAAATACTCGGCAATCTTTTCATATTTTACAAGTCAGAAAAGAGCTTAAAGGTGACTCATCCTAGAGGAATGAGTGGTATAAAGGGTAGCAACTAGTTCCGGCAATGGTGGAATTTCTCAAAACATATAATGGTCAAGAGGCTGGCTAACAAAACCACTCATAACTGCAGTCCCTCAGGAAAGGTAAAACAACCAAGTGAAAGCATATGATCGGCCAAAGAGATGGTGGTGATGGAATGAAAACAACCAAGGCTCATCTAGCAGAATTTAGCAGATAAAGACAACAATCACGAGATGTAAAATGGGTATGGGTTCATTTTTACACAAGCTTGAACCATGGAGAACTCTGCTTGGATTCGGTTTCATGTTTACACAAGCTTGAAACGAAAAACTATGCTTGTTATGAGTTCGCATGCCCCCAACATAATGACGCAAAACAAGGTACATGCCCCCCAAGCTTCATTACATTCAACAAAGTGGATGGAATGAAGGTTCACTTTCGAGATCTTGGAAAGACTCGACTGGTATTTTACGAGATCTTAATCAAAATACTCGATCGGGAAAGGGAGGTGTTTCATTTTTTAATGAGGTTGACACAGTAAAAGAACTATCCTCATAACCCTTGTTTCATTTTTTTAACGAGCTTGACACAAGATCAGGAACTATGCTCGACGAGATCCAGTTTCATTTTTTAAGGAGCTTGACATAGGAAAGGAACTATGCTCCGACCAAACCTAGTTTCATTTTTTAAGGAGCTTGACATAGGAAAGAGAACTATGCTCCGACCAGACCTAGTTTCATTTTTTAAGGAGCTTGACACAGGATCAAGAACTATGCTCAACCAGACCCAGTTTCATTTTTTAAGGAGCTTGAGATAGGAAAGTGAACTATGCTCCAACCAGACCAAACCTAGTTTCATTTTTTAAGGAGCTTGACATAGGAAAGGAACTATGCTCCGACCAGACCAAACCTAGTTTCATTTTTTAAGGAGCTTGACATAGGAAAGGAACTATGCTTCGACCAGACCTAGTTTCATTTTTTAAGGAGCTTGACATAGGAAAGGAACTATGCTTTGCCCGAACTTCATCATAATGAACAGGAAGCCGGGGCTTCCAAGAGTGCCACTCCCGGTGGAAGGACAACATCTTGGAAGTCAGAACCCAATGCCTCCAGGACACTACGGACGACGGCGACATCACTGGATACAGGCACAGGATAAGTGGCCACGTAGTTGATCTATGGTGGGGCAGATACAACTGGTGGATAAAAACTAGGAGGGGATGACAACTGCATAGGAGGCACCGGGGGACTAAAGAACGATAATTGATCTATAGTCATGATTCTTCCATCGTGTTGAAAGCAAACCACATGGAAAAGTGAAGAGACAAGGGCCCCCATGGCATAAACATAGTCACGGCCAAGGAGAAGACTAAAATCTAGAGCACCTTGGGTAACCAGTACGTCTATATAGACGGTTTTTCCTCCCAAAGTAATAGGGAACTTCGGGAGGACTCCTAGAGATAGACAGGCTCCTCCGTCAAAGGCCAACAGATTCTACGTGACTGGCACAAGCTGTGGGGAGCCCAAAGCTTGCCAAGTAGTGAAAGGCATGAGACTAACAGACGCACCCTCATCCAAGACAGTGCCAGGTACTGCCTTATCATAGGCATGTACTGTAATCTGGAAAGGCACATGGGATGGAAGGCGGAAAGCAGTCAGGTGACTCCAGTCAAAGGAGATGGCCAAACTACTTGGTGGGGGAATCGTATGATTGCCCCCATGCTCTATAGGAGCCGAAGGAGGACTTTCGGGAGCATCTAGGATAGGAGAGTCATTTCTGGACTCAGGAGAACCTGAGGAGACGAGAAGAACATGGGCATGATGCTCTTCCGAAATAGAGTGATCGATGGGTGGTGAGCTCGAGTCGACACTCTTTTCGACCAATGGTTGGTCTGGAATAGGCTTGGCACAGCCTGGTTCGGGAAGAGGAGCCTGGACAAGAGAAGAATCTAAGTCAATCTCTTTGTCAATAGGGAGAGGGTCTGAATAGAGCCTCTGATAACCAATAGGAAGTTGGGGTGAAGAAGCTGTAAGACTTTCCAAAACAGTATAAGTTTTATCCATGAGCGGACAAAGGTGAAGGGGATGATTTCCTTCACATAGTCTACAGGGGATTCGAATCTTCCCTTTCTTTTGAATCTTGTCAGTTGATAGGGTGGCATCGCCATGAGCTTCAGAGGATGATGAGGGACGAGCCGGATCGCGAGACCATACTTCAAGGATCCTGGGAATTTCAGGACAATCACGAAGAAGGTGGTCATCCTTGCACAATCTACAAGGAAATTTGACCTTCCACGGAGGAGCAGAAGGTGGATCGACTTGAGTTGTACTTTCAACCTCTCGCTTAGGAGACTTATTCTTCTTCGTCTTCTTCTTCTTCTTCTTAGCCACCTGGTTACTTGAATCCAGACTTTCACCAAGCGAAGTAGAAGATGAGGACGCAGAAACAGGCGAAGAAGGGGAGAGGTCCACCTTAGAATCAACATGATGTTGTTCGGGTGGAGGAACTAATTGACCAGTAGTTGAGAAGGTAGGGACCAGAGAGGTTGCGAACAACCAAACAAGCAACCCAATAGTTAACCTAGGAAGGGACAACGTTGCCATGTAAGGAGCACCAACATTTCCAAAAGGATGGAAATGACCAGGATTCCCATCAGAGGGGATGCCTGGGTTGGTAAACTCTGGAAAAGTTACCATCACAAACGAGAAAGAACCCTACTCAAACTAACGCAAACAAGATCTAACCGAGTAAATGTGAATCGTGGCCGAATAAATTTTAAGACGCAAGGACATAACATGACCTTTTCATTTTTTAAGAGTCGAGAAAAGGACAAAAAGATGACTCTAGCCGCCTTTGAATGTTTAATGAGCCCGAAGTGAAAAATGCTCAGATGAGCCTTTTCTTTTAGGGAGTCTGAAAAGGATCAAAAGTGACTACTCTAGAGAACTAGGCAAAAGGTTTACCAGACAATCCATAAAATTGCATATACACCTTGGCAATCATATGAAAACCAAGGACTTTCCGTACGACAGTCAATCTTCCCGAATGTTGTGTTCGGTGCATTACGAGTCGTAAGGTGGCAGACACGGCTTCCTGTGGATAAAGGATGATAACCTAGTGGGGTCTCCCCATATACTCGACGGTACGTGGGAGCACAAGTCCGTACTAGACCACTATTGCATCACGGAAGGAGGAATCACCCAACCTTGAGTGAAACAAAAGTGACTAGGTTTAACGACGCCAGAGCACGTCTCTAGCCTAGACCTCTAAATGTGTGCGTTATGTTCCAATGCATTGTTAGATTCATTCAGTTCATTTTAAAGTTGATCTTGTATTAGGTTTCAGTTTTTAGGCCTTACTGTATGTAATCTCTCAAAATTCCCTAAATGCAAACTATATGCCAAAATATGTCATTTCATTCGATGAATGCTAGTTACGAGATGGTTTGAGAGCTTTCACGCAAACAAAATGATCGCAAAACAACAAAGAACTTCCCTAATGTAGCTAATGGAAATTAACAAACTTTTCTTCGAGATCACTAATCACTAATCAAAATGAAAAGTTCTAATTCTCATTAACTAACACAAAGAAAAAGAGATTTTTTCTTTTATTGATGGCAAAACGCACTAAAAAACTTTGAGAAATGATAGCAAAAGAGTAAAAACACAAATTTCACTCAATGCAAACACATTCAGTTCCCTAAATCAAAAATCAAAACTCCAAAGAACAAGAAAGATCCCAAAGACACCAATGAGTCATGTAATCTAGGCTCAAAGTGAGACGAAGCGGAATTCAAGTGAAGACAAAGTAAGTCACCCAAATAACGCAATAAAACGATTAACAACCACTAAACGAGTGCAAGGGAGCAATCAGAAAGTTGACTGGACTAATAGAAGACCAAAACTCCTAAGGAAGGCTCGACACACAAAGCCACTAGATGCCCTAGGGCTAGAAATGTGAAATCGATAGAAAATGGCAAACATCCAAAGGGTAAAGGTAATCTATGCACAATTCACTTGAAAAGTATGCAAATGTAATCTATGCACATTCTGAAAATGAGAATTCTAATTATGCAAGTGTGATCTATGCAAGAGAATTCTCAAACACAAGATGATTCTAATGTAATCCAAGAACCAATCAAGTGAAAATCAAGAAAATTGGGTGAGAGTTCCAAAGATCAAAAAATAAAAACACTCAAAGGCAATTAACAGTCATACAAAAAAGCAAAAAGAATTTTTTTTGCAAAAACAAAAGAAAAAAGATGCAAAATTGTGAAAACACTGGGGCAAACCTCCAAGTAATGACCAAAGGAAATCAAATTATGAATTTCTCAAAAAAGATACTCAAAACTAGTCAAACAAGACTCCAACACACTCAAGTAGTCGAAAAAATGTACCCAGAACAAAAACCAAGCTTAGGAGGCTCAGAAACAAGCAAACTTCAAAAGTTCCCAGGCTTGGCGTGATTGTCAGGCTGAAAATAGCGCCTTTCAGGATTGGCGCAGGTTGTCAATGTGCAACTGTGCCAACTGGCGCGACTGTAACACTATAAAAAGCGTCAACCGAGTTTGCTATGGAAAAATAAAAACAAACGAGCCAAAGCTAAGTCAACAGTACCCAGGTACACCAAGGGGCAAGAAGCAACACAGGGACCCAACCTAGAAAGCTAGTCAAGCAGGAGAAACCAAGAAACAACCAAGAAACAAGACAAAAAGCCAACTCCCCAGCGGAGTCACCAAATTGTTGTGGAGGTAAATCCCCTCTGCGAACAGAGGTGATCCCTACTAGCCCAAATGGGGTCTAGCAACAATCAAACAACGCTAACACGCAGGTTCCTAATTGCAAATCAAAGACCAATGATGAGGGCCTACCTGGATTCCAACGCTAATACTTGTAGAAGAGTCGTCACTCCCGTTCCTTCGCTCCGGTTGGTCACAATCCCCACGATCCTCGTGAACGGACACCTGCACATGCAAAGAACGACACAAACACAAGCATAAAATCCAATAGATGCAACTATATATCAGTCGGAAAGGATATAACTCAATCATCATTACAAAGACAGTAAGAGTGGAACCATAATGATAGTCGTCTATTATTGATAAACAAAGAAGAATACAACCATAGTTCTGACATCAAATCCTCCTTTGGTTGGGTGATCAGCAGCACATGCCTTGCAAAGCTTGTTGGGAATGGGGAACAAGCCTCTCTCTCCTTGGTTACTTGGACAAGAATCTCCTCACTTTAGATTTAGCTTCATAGGAATGAAGAAGGCTTCTTGTAGCATAAGCTTAGCAATTCTCAGACTTTGGGACTTAGAATTTGGAACTTGGAGACTAACTTGTCAAAGGCAAAAGGACAAGCTTTTATAGATAGAGGAGAAGGAGTTAGGGTCATCCACAAGATTCATGGGATTGGCTTTATCACTAAGAAGCTTCCATGAGAGGTGGAGAACTACTTCCCTTATATGGAGATTCGAAGCCCAACTGAACTAACTCAAGATGGAATCAGTTCATGAATAGGTTAGGAAGAACCTTCATAAGTTTGTTTGTTAAAAACTTTACCCAACTGGGCTGGCACGAGTACGACTCTGAGACAGAGCACCAGCTGGCGTGCCCTCTTTGAAGGATTTCCCACATTGGCACGAGTGATACACAGTGGAACCGCGCCAATGGAAAAAGGGCTATTTTATGGGTATTTTGCAGAAGGTGTCTACAGGGCATATGAATTACATACTCAAGGGGATACAATGCAAGTGTTTTCAGGATATGTCACTTCTCACAGGTCCCGGAATAAGTCCTCCAATGTGTGGGAGAAGGGGTAACAGGGACAGTGACAAATTACTGTGTAACACTCGAGTAGTGGAGTGTTGGAGCCAGCCCTTGCTCCTCAAAAGAACTAGCTTGTCTCTCTAATGCCTTGCAGGGGGAGCCAAGGTGAAAAGTCCTTTGCTCATACAATGAGGGTGTATATATAACCAAGGGGTGATGCTTCACTCCCCTTCTAACTCTTTAACTATCCTCGTGACTTTTTGACTTCTTATGAATTTTCAACTTACATGACTCTTCACATTCCAGTTGTGTCCTTTGGACTTCCACTTTACAATACATCTTGAATAATAATTTACATGATCCACAAATAATGATGTGGCATGACATGACACTGCTAACATGGAATACATGATGATGAGGTAATGTCAAGCCATTGTTTCTACTCTGTACTAAATAACTGCTTGAGAATGATTTTCTTTTAACCTCCAAATGACTTGGTGATAAGGAATCTTCAATGATCTTAAGTCTTGAGTTGTGATCGCAAATAGGTGTCCCTTTGCTTTCTAGTGATTAATCAACTTGCATGTTCATCTACAAGAGTTTCTTTCATCATGTTTCCCTCCTTTATCTCCTTCTTCACCATCTCACCATAGCATGATAAGTTACATGTATCTGTAATTAACTCACGACAAGACTACATCAGTCTCAAAACCCCCTAGTCTAAGATGATGCATTTTGGTCCATTGATTGAGCCGGTACCATGTGACAAGATGGGAAGAGGGTCTTAGTGACTACGCAATTCAAGCAATTAGGGGTGAAGCTTGAGCCCTAAGACTACGTAGTGAACATTTCAGGTCGGGCTAAAGGAGAAGGTTGCACAATTATGGGAGTCAGTGATACAGGCTGAGAGGATGAGAACTAAGTGAACATACTTCACAATTCTGGGAGATAAGGAAGACTGGGCTATTGTGAAACTGTGCAGTTCAGAGGCTCAGGGAATGATATTGTGGCTTGTTATTGCGTAGTACACAATTAGAGCCACAATCAGAGAAAATATTACGTAATTCTAGATGTCAAGGCTAGAGCTTGAGCATAAAAACTGTGCAATGCAGCAATCCTGTGAGGTAGGAACTGCACATTGCGCAGTGCCAAGGGGCAAGGTCATAGCTATAGGACTGAAATTGTGGAGTGTGTAGTTCAGGGAGGTCGAGTGAAGCTAAGTTTCTTGGTCGGGAAGTTTTTCTAGAAATGATTAAGTGTGGGATCGGTGAGACTGATGTGAGTAGTGATAAAAATTCAACTTTGATCACACTCTACTTGACAACACAAAATATATATCATCATTGACACATGGACAATGGATTTTCTTCTATGTCATAGCTTTACGACAAGTTATGACAAGTGCGACACTTAAGATACACTTTGCGACGACCTTGACGACACTTGTGTGACTGTGCTGGAAAATTTGAGAATGAGTGTGAAATATGTTTACATGGTTAGAACGACTCATATACACAAACATAGACCCTTGAAACCATCAGAACAAGCTTCTACACATTGTACAACAACCAACATGTGAAAACAAGAAACTTTACCTATCCTGCAAAAGGGACCAAAACACTTCAAGAAACTACATGAAATGAGTTTCAATTTTTGTGACGACAATGTACAAGACCAAGGAAGGCTCTGAAATTGAGTGTAAGCCAAAATTTTGGAGGGTGTTGTAGCAGCTACAAAACTTGGTGACACACTAGTATAATTCTAGCTTCACTTCCTCGGTTAACTTCTTTTGTGTAGGGTCTTGGTTCTTAAGGGAGTATTGATTCATTGTGCAGATTACTTTGATCTCCCCACTTACCCCAGGAATAGACATGATCCCCTTTATACCTTCTCAGATGAACACAACATAATATTCAATGATATCACAATGTTTTGAGTTGGGAAGGGTAGTGTAGTTTGCAAGCTTAAGATGTTTAAAGCATAATTTTTCATCTCTGGTGTTTCTCCACTATCAACAGGCTTAGACGGTACCCCTATGGAGTCACTACAGGAACATAAACATTGCTCCACTGCTAGTGAGCCTGAACAATACCCCGACGGAGTTGCTTACTTCACCTCTCTGTGCAGGAAGCCTTTCTCTTCTTTCACCTTTATTTATTTATTTATTTATTTAAATAGGACTATGCATTGGCACTTATTCATTTTATGGGTGGAAGAGGGATCCCAACTTATTGAGAGCAAGAGAGGTTGTTCCTTCAGAGAAGCATATAAATACCTCTAATTTATGTTTTCTCCTTTAGATTTTTCCCCTTTCCCTCTTTTGCTGATTGGATAAGCATGAAAACACTAAAACACGAAACCAACTGTAGGCATAAGGTTTCCTAAATAGACACAAGTTCATGGTTTGACCAAAACTCTCCTTACGAACGTATGGTATTTTCCATTAGAACTTCATCGAACAAAATATGTAACCAACACAATGAAGACGGACAGGAGGTTCGCCAAATGTTGAAGTGTCACAAGGCTCTTTAGACTTCAACCACACACATAATAAGAAGCCACAACATGTTCATGCACAACACTTATTCACATGATGAAAACAAAAAAGAAGAAAAGGAAACAAACAACAAGAAATAAAAGACTATGTACATAGTGCAAGGCACAACCCCTGGTTATCATCAAAAATAATGTTTCAATTCTTGGCCAGTGACAGGGAGAGAGTCTATCTTCTCACCAAGTGATTGAAGACAATAAGTGCGTTGGCCAAGATATTAGTGAACTATGAATGGCCCAATCCACAGAGATTGAAACTTGGTGTGTTTGCCTTTTTCCTCGTGGGATTTATCCCACTTTAAGACTAAGTCACCCACACTGAAGCTATTCTTCCCTGCAGACTTGTTGTCAAACCACCTCTTTATATGGTTCTAATGAATTGAAAATATTTCTTTTGCTTTCAACCTTTCTTCCTATAATTTTTTAAGAGTGTCCATCTTAAAATGTACTAATCCACATGGCTTGCCTTTGGATTCTTATGAAAGCTGGAGAGAAGACAAGTAGATGTTAGGAGGGAGGATGGATTATTTTCCATATACCAAGAAGTAAGGGAAGGTGTTTAGAGAGGGCTTTGGCATGACGTAGTCAGACCATAAACCATTTGAAAAAGTGGAGTGCCAGTTCATTTTCTCTTAGAATATGGTCTTTTTGATGATGCAGATGAGGTTCTTATTCGTGGACTAAGAAAGACAACTCCCCTGTGGATACTAATTATTTGAATGTTTTAATACAATTCCATTTTCTAATGCAAAAATCATATAATTTCAATGATGAAAAATGTGTTGCATTATAAAAAAAAAGTGAAGTCATAATGTCGAACTTGGAAATCATGTTTTGTTTAAGGAAGTTAATGAATTCCTGATCATTCACCTATTTGAGTGGAACTTCTTCTGTCTACTGCGTAAATTAGTCTGTAGCAGTCAGAATATAGAGGTGTTTCTTCGAAGATGAAGAAATATTTATCCAATGAAATCTAAGCTCCACTGTTGAAAAGGTTCTTCCACTATGATACACTACAATGCGACGGTAACTTCTTGTTTGGCTGACACACCTCTGACAGACCAAACATTTGCAGGCATAAGAATGAACATATTTAAATAACGTAGGCCAATAAAAACTAGCCCCATAACTTTATACACAGTTTTGTCACTTGTGAAATGCCCCCTGGATGGTTTGTCATGGATATCAAGTAGTACTTTATATAAATCATGTGGTTTCGAACACCTGAGAAATACTACATCATGGTTCTTTCTTAAAACCACCCCATGCACCAATTGGTAATATAATTATTTGAGTCTAAGTGCCTTATTTTGCCACGCAGATAAATGGGAGGGTATGGTGCCATGCTCAAGTTATTGGCACACATTTGCATACCAAGAGTCTGCAATGGTAGTGGGGGAGGCTCACTTGACATTTTACATTTCGATTTCTTGCTCCCATCCCGATAGATCTTCTTCTTCCTTTGCATCCACTGCTTCTAGCGCTAGTCGACATAGACCATGGCCATTGATTATGTGGACTAGTTTTAACTCTAAGTCATAATCCTATAAACCAGTCATCTAATTCGCTCTTCTCTCACCCAACTCTTATTGAAAAAATAGTGATCTGACTGCTGGGTGTGGAACAAATATAATACAATGGTTTTTCAAGAGACAGGGTTGAAAGTGTTTTACTACCTTGGATACCACATAATCCAATTTATCAATGGCAGGATAATTGAGTTCAGGTCCTTGAATACTATCTCTCATAAAGGATATAGGCCACTCATTATTCTAATTATCTTTTTGCGTAAGCATGACGACAAGAGAAGTGTCAGAAGCAAAGGTGTAGAGAAAGAAAATCGTTGTTGAAATTTGGGCTATATAGTGTAGGTGATTCTATGATAGCTTGCTTGATATGGGAAAATGAATACTTTTCCCTTTTATCCCATTTGTAGATTGCATCCTTCTTCACCATCTCCTGTATTGCCTTGACAATATGAGCATAATCAAAGATGAAATTACGGAGGAAGTTGATTTTCCATAGAAATGACTGCATAGCTTTCTTGTTTATGGGGAAGGGAATCTATGTTATGGCTTTGGCCTTCTCCAGATCTACTTTGATCCCATTTTTAGCAATGATGTGTCCTAAGAGATTACCCTTAGACACTATAAAGATAATATTCTTGGGATTAAGAGATATCCCATACTTGCGACACTGCTCGAATATTTTCTTCAAGTGGCATATGTTGTCAGTTCTCTATTTGGAAAACACTGTGATATCATCAAGAAAGACCACTACGCACTATCCAATCAATCTATGGAATGTGATGTCCATGGCACACTGGAATGTTGCACCAGACTTAATCAACCTAAATGGCATTCTCTTAAATTCGAATATGCCCCACTTTGTGTGAAAAGTTGTTTTAAGTCTGTCAGGATATGAGACTAGAACCTGGTTGTATCCCAAATACCCATCCAATAGAAAAAAAAAATGACCCTGATATTGTTTGCAGTATCTCTTCCATAGACGACACGGTGTAGTTATCCTTGTTTGAGGCACGGTACAGATTACAAAAATCAATACACAAGCAAATTTCCCTAGACTTCTTCCTTACCAGGACCAAGTTTGATACTCAAGTAGAATGTCATACTTTTTGTATGATCCGTGCATCCAAAAACTTTCTTAACTCTTTTTGAATGAGAGGTTCAAGCGTCAAATGTACCTTCCACAACTTTTGTTGGAATATCTTGTCCAATTCTTTGATCATAATTACATGTTGGATAATTCATGTGTCATAAATTTCGAGTTTGTCATACATCCATGTAAATACATCTTGGTATTTCTTGAAGAAGCAGATAAAAGCTTGTCACTCTTGTGGTGTGCAACAAGTACCAAGATTGACAAACCTCAGATCCTTTTCTATTCCCAAATTTCTCTGCTTGTGCCATAGCGTGGAATTGTGGATTTTAGCATTGACATGCCCTCGTAAGTGATTCTGTAGGTCCTACAACTTTTCAAATGATACCATGCCTTTTGACATGAGGTTTTCTTTGCTTTTGCTAGCTACATCCTACAATTCCTTCTCGTGTTCGTCTTCATTGATCGCTGCATCTTTGAAAACATCAGTGTTCTCCATGAAGTGTAGTATCTATTGGTCATCATTAAAAACATGTAAATTAGTAATGTTATGAGGGATGGATGGCTTATAAATAATTTCTATAGAAAAATCTTCCCTAAGTGATGATAACCTAACAGCATAATTTGCCAATGCATCCGCAGTTGCGTTATGCATTCTAGGAACATAGATAATATTGAAAGCTCGGAAATGCAAAATTTAACGCCATACCTCTTGTTGATAACTTTTGGGATGAGGTGACACACAGTGTATGGTATCATGTACCCATCGTACAACAAGTTCGGAGTCACCTATTTCTTTGAGAAACACAACGTTGAGGTTGATGGCTCTTTGCAAGCCCAAAATGAGTGCCTCGTATTTTGCAGTGTTGTTTGTGCACTTGAATTCCAAGTGGATAGAGATTAGATGTTTTCTTTGTCACGCGTATATTAAAAAACAACCAACTCAATATACCCCCTGCGTTTTGGAACCATAAAAATACAATTTCCATATATCATATGTACAAGGATTATGTACTACACTAGTACTATTATTATTAGTACTACTAACTGTACAAGCATAAATTTCACCAGTTGGACTGGGAAGGAGATTCAACTATGTATTTGGTGGTACTAGGGATGATTGCGCAAGATAACACCCTAGTTTAGTTTCCAAGAAGCAGTTGTTAAAGATAAGTTATGTGAATGCCAATAGCTCATTCTTTCCATCCAAGGGATTGACAATATGTTTCATGTACCATTCTGAATTCACTCGAATATGATTGTTTCTACCCTTGTACGGAAGCCATAAATGTAACCAATCCATAGAAAAGTACCCTTGTAACTTTTTGGACCAATATCTTCTCAACAATATCCCATATGCTTTTGGAATTTCCACAATTAATATGTTGATCCATTGGTGGACTTGCTCATCAAATGACAAACAGATAAGCACATCCCTGAGTTCACCAACTGCATGGAAAAGAGTCTTGTCCAGCTGAATAATTTGTGCATCATTTTTATCCCATTTTGTGTTGATTTTCTTTGCAACAGATAATGACATTACATGTACTGATGCACCACAATCAATTAGGAAATTGTGTACATTGAAATTGAAAATTTCGAAAGTTAACAAAAATGGAGGGTAGATTTTGTTTTCATCCATTGTTAGAGCATTAAGCATGGATTCTAGGGAACTAGAGGACATACCAAATCCATTATGCAAAGAAGCATCACTACATGATGTATATTTTCCAAGTGCACATAAGAGGATGTCGCACTGGCTCATGATCTTTGTTAGTTCGAACATTAAGATATTCACGCGAGACTTCTTCATCTCTTCAACTATGTTGTAATCCAAGGCGGTATTGATTGCCGAAGTGTCTGTGGGTGTGACTTGATTTATGAATTTCGGATTGATGGTTTTACTCTTACTGCTTGCAGAAGTTATTTTAGTTGTGGCTGCATTCCCAGAATTACTTTGAGTGTTATGTTCAGTGGTTGGCCCTTGGCTTCTCAAGTTATACCAGTTATTCTGCTTCTGGTCTGGGCCATCACTCGAAGGTTGTTTCTCAGCTATGCTCTTTTTTATTGCGAGTACGGAATCGAACATGTTCACTACATGCCCCACACTTGGATTTTCTTTGGTTGCAACAGTTTTTCCTTTTCTTCCACAGGCTCAGTCTACTCATCATAAATTACTGTATCAATAATGTGTGTAACAAGAACGTTCATGGTGTGATTCCATTGTGGGTGTGTTTTCTCTGAATGATATTCTTTATGATACGAACACTACTGGTCCATGCCCATACTTTCAATATTCAGCACAACGTTCGAGCTTTGTGTAGACTTGGCTGGTTAGTTACTACTACTGTCAGAATTTGTAGTCCTTCTGAATAGGTTGAACTTGGGAGGATTTCTACTCATGGTGGTCTCGCTTGACCTTTGTTTCAGCTCTTCCAGCTCATTTTATAGAGCCTTAACAGTGTAGGTCAATATTTCAAGATTGAGAGTTTCTTTCTCTTTGGCCTTTCTTAAAGAGGCCTAAGACATTTTACCTAGGTCTTTGGAGTCCTTTGTTGGTTCATCATCTACAATAAATCCAATCTCATGCAAGTCCTTTTCAATTACAATTTCCTCTTCATAATTTTTTGTTAGTGTTTGTTTCGTAGTTATCTTTACAAACTATGGAATGTTGGTGGGCAAGGAAGAATTGTAATAATCGATGGTGATGGAGTCATGAGGTTTAGTGTTTTCTGGGAACTTATTCAAAATATGGTTAAACCTTTGATTGAAACCTTTCACCTTTTCTTTATGCTCCATCTTGATATTTCCTAGCTCATTCAACAGCATGGTGGGGATCTTGTCATCATCAAAACTTTCAAGAAAGATCTTCTTAAACCCCCTCCAATCCTAGATGGAATTTGGAGGAAGACTATGATACCATACAACTACTCTACCAACTAAGGTACATGGAAAAAGTCTACATGTAACATCATCATAGTGTACCTCAAGTGTTTGCAGATGTAGGTAGAAGTTGTCCAAATGGTCCTCCACCTTTACCATTTTTTCAGGGTCGTACTTCGCAAGGAGATTTTCGAGATTCCTTGGCATCTTGTGTAAAACACCTAGTAGTGCAAGTGGGCTTTGAGACATCCAATCCAGATCTTGTTCTGCCATGTCTTCGTCACTGATGTCTTCCTCTTTCTCATAATCTAATTGATCTTCTTCTTCTTCTTCTTCGTCTAACCCACAGAATGTATCATCCGAGAGTACCACGTTATCACTATCACCAACATTGAAAGTTGGAGGTTGTTCTAGATTTTTTGTGTTTTCCTCAGAGTCTTCTAACTCTTCAAGGGTGGTGAGAACCAAATCTTCAATGGTTGAAACTACTATCCCAGTGGGAGTAGTTGGGTTCTTCTTTGAAAAATATGGAAGTGTGTGTACTCAGTGTATCATTCTGATAGCTCTCAAAAAATTGTGAGTGATGGAGTGGAGTTCCCAAATCTGTTCGTACTTCAGTTCATAAGGCTGTGCGGTCCCGGACTGAGAATGACCACTAGTTTCAGGAACGTGCACAGGGGAAGTCCTGGGAATATTACAGACTTGACCAAATAAGTTATAATTTGGGTTGGTGAGGTTATCAACCATAAAAATATGGTTTCCCTCCTTCTAGCGCCAGAAATGTTGATGGTGCTGGACCCGCCAAAATTCAGGGGGTCTCCCCGATATGTCATCCCAATTACCCCTCACACCATTTGTGATAGGAGCCTCATTTGGTATATGGCCCAGTTGTTGACTATCTTAAAGATACGCCTTGGCCCTAACTGTCAGCAAGAGAGAGGAGTAAAAATGTGCCTTCGAAAAGAAAGGGGGTGTTCCTGGTGAGTGTTCGATCACATGTGTGTCAAATTTATTTCACTGCGGGGGGGGAGGAAAAGTGACCCTCTAAGAGAGAGGTAGTAGTACCACCCTAGTAGAGACACACATGAACAAGAAGGATATGTACAACATCAAGTGGAATAGTCCACAGAGATGAGACGGTCGTTGAAACCAATATGACAAGGCATATCTATCTAATATCCAGTGGAATAGTCCACGAGGATGCGACAATGATAATAGCAATTACAACACATTCTCAATATGATAAGTACCAAAATGGCCGAAATAGTTCAACTAATTTAGCACAAATGAAAGAAAACATGAATTACAAACATTACACAATAGTCTTACAAATATCCATAATCCATGCATGAAGAAAGTGTTGGCCCATAGGGATTTTGATATTATGTAAAATTTCCAAGACACATATATACAATGAACTCCACTAGCTCCAATAATGGAGTGTTGGAGCCACTCCTTGCTCCTCAAAATAACTAGCTTGTCTCTCTAATGCCCTGTAAGAGGAGCCAAGGTGAAAAGTCCTTTACTCATACAATAAGGGTGTATATATAACCAAGTGGTGATGCTTAACTCCCTTTGTGACTCTTTGACTACCTTAATGATTGTTTGACCTCCTATGACTCTTAATATTCCATGTGTGTCCTTTGGACTTCCACTTTACAATACATTTTGAATAATAATTTACATGATCCACAATAATGATGTGGCATTGGAAAAATCAGGACATGACACTACTGACATGGAATGGTTGATGATGAGGCAATGTCAAGTCACTGTTGCTACTATGTACTGAGTATCTTCTTGAGAATACTTTTCTTTTCACCTCCGTATGACTTGGTGATAAGGAATATTCAATGATTTTAAGTCTTGAGTTGTGATCACAAACTAGTGTCCCTTTGCTTTCTTATTATTGATCAATTTGCATGTTCAACTGCAAGAGTGTCTTTCAGCATGTTTCCCTCCTTCATCTCCTTCTTCGTCATCTCACCATAGCGTGATAAGGTACTTATATCTGCAATTCACTCATGACGAGACAACATTAGTCTGAAAACCCCCAGTCTAAGATGGTGCATTCTGATCCATTGACTGAGCCAGTACCAGGTGACAGGCTGCGAAGAGGGGTTCAATGACTGCACAGCTGTGCATTTCAAGCAATTAGGGGTAAGGCTTGAGCGTTGAGACTGCGTAATGCATAGTTCAGGCTGGGCTAAGGGAGAAGATTGTGCAGTTCTGGGAGCCAATGAGAAAGGATGAGGGAATGGGTACTAAGTGAACATACTTCGCAGTTCTGAGAGACAAGGGAGGTTGGGGTATTGTGCATCTACGTAATTCATAGGCTTATGGAATGAACTTATGTCTTGTGATTGTGTAGTGCACATTTAGGGCCAGGCTGGGAGAAGAGATTGCGCAATTTTGGAGGTTAAGGTCGAAGCTTGAGCACAGAAACTATGCAGTGCAGCAGTCTTGGGAGGCAATAAATCTGCATTGCGTAGTTCCAAGGGGAAAGGTCATGGCTA
This sequence comes from Pinus tabuliformis, assembly GCA_031772625.1. NCBI lineage: Eukaryota > Viridiplantae > Streptophyta > Pinopsida > Pinales > Pinaceae > Pinus > Pinus tabuliformis. Next base: position 657,827,812 of record CM062810.1, on the reverse strand, counting down.
AAGGAATGAAACTTCATAGTGCGCAGTTCAGGGAGGCTGGGTGAAGCTAAGTTGCTTGGTCGGGAAGTTTTTCCAGAAATGGCTAAGTGTGGGATTAGTGAGACTGATGTGAATAGTGAGAAAACTTCGACTGTGATAACACACTTAGAATAATTGAAAACACAACAACATATATCATTTATGGCACATGTATAATGGCTTTCCTTCTGTGTGACAGCTTTACGACAAGTTACGACAAGTGCGACACTTAAGATACAGTTTGCGACGAACGTGATGACACTTGTGTGTTTGTGCTTAAAACTTTGAAAATGAGTGTGATTGATGTTTACATGGTTAGAACAACTCATATACACAAAGATAAACCCTTGAAACGATCAGGACATGCTTCTACACATTGTGCGACAACCAACATGCGAAAAGATGGCACTTTACCTATCTTGCAAAAGGGACCAAAACACTTCAAGAAAAAACATGAAATGAGTTTCAATGTTTGTGACGACAATGTACAATTCCAAGGAAGACTCTGAAATTGAGCGTAAGCCAAAATTTTGGAGGGTGTTGTAGCAACTACAACACTTCCCTAGTATACAAACACATTATTCTGTCTACTAATTATTTTTCATAGTTAAGAATCTTGTTACATGTTTTCTTAATTGTATATATGTTGAACTCATATATTAATTATTTTTATAACCAATAATAATAATAATTCAAATAAAGGTATAATTAGTTAATTTTTATGAAATCTTTTTATTAGCATTTACCAATGATTTATTTTATATGGGTATGTACAAGCAATTCTTGAGTTTATTAATTTTGAAATTGTTTAGTTGTATATTTATTCTTATATGAATGTCTATTTTGGAACATGGCTTCCACAATTTTAATTTAACTGTCAATAATTATTAGGTGGATAGAAGGGATTCAATATCCATGGAATATTTTTAATAATTTACACAAATCAAAGGTTAAGATTTATTTACAAAGTAGTTATTCATTTTTTCCCTTTTAATTAAATTTATTAATTGAAAATTTAATTTAATTTAATTAAAGATAGATATCAATCCATGATAAGCATAAAAAATATTTTAAAAATCATAAAAATTAAGTAAATTGCAATTTTATTTTAAATTATATTATTAAATATAAAAGAAATTAACATATGAGTTAAACATATAGCTTTAAAAAAACATGTAAGAAGATTCATAATCATGGAGATTCACCCTCACTTTGTCATAGGGATTCTTAACCTATAAACCAATATCATCTCTTATCAATACCACATGCCTAAAAAATCATAATCCATTTCATATGACACTTGTTCATATGATTTTTTTTTGTAATTAATCACTTTAATTAAAAAGGTGGTGAGAGCATAATTAATTTTAAAATATATATATTTTTTTTTGTAATTAATCAATTTAGTTAAAAAGGTAGTGAGAGCATAATTACTTTTAACATAAATCTCAACCTTTAATATGTTACTACTACCAAGAATATTCCATGAAAAATAAATCCCTACGATCCACCTAATACTTATTGATAATTAAATTAAAATTATGAAGGCCTATTCCAAAATAGACATGCCTATCCACGTAATTATGAAGATAAACATGTCTATTTTGGAAAAGGGCTACCATAATATTAATTTAACCTCCATAGAATATTTTAGAATATTATTAGTAGTATTAACAAATCAAATGTTGAGATTCTTTGGAAAGTAGTTATGCTTTTGTTTTCCTTTTAATTCAATTCATTAATTGAAAAAAAGGGCATATGAAGAAGTTTCATTTGAAATGAGTTATGGTTTTTGGGCATGGTACTGTTAATCCATAGTATCGGCCCATGGTAGTGTAACAAAGCCTATTTACAAAATCTCCATGATAAAGTGGGGACAAATCTCCATAGTATTTTATTAGATGTTTTTTAAAAATGTATATATGTTTAACTTATTTATTAATTGTTTTATCATTAATAATCATAATTATCATTTTAAATAAAGTTATAATTTAGTTAATTGTATGGATTTTTTTAGCAACTTCACATGTATTATGGAATAAGTGTTTTCATGTTTATTATAGATTAATGTCTATTTGCATTTACCATCCATTTAATTTATATGGTTGCATTATTTATAATGTTTTTAAAATTTGAGTTATTTATGTTTTTCAAATAATTGTTAGCACAGAAACCATTAGAATGACTGTGAGGAAGAAGAATTGTCATTGAGAGTGTAAAAGACCTTGGAATTTATGAATCGAATGATCATTTGAATGTAGTTTAACACCAGTATCAAATCAAGTAGAAATACCTCTTCCTACTCAGACCTATCAACTCTACCATTCTGGAAATTTCTCTTCCATCCTTTTGTACTATTATATTTTATACCATTTTCACATTCATTTACGAACTATAGAATCCCTCGCACTTAAAGGGCATCCTAGGGCTCTCCATACAAAGAACTACTTTGAAGTTTTGCTAGCAAATAGGCAACAAAGCTACTAGGCAGGAAGAAGCGTTGCAAAGCATAGGATTATAAAGAATTTGTATCATCACAATGTGGTAAAGGTGCATTCTTCTTTCGTGTTTTCTTTTGCTTCTATGTCAAGCCAACGAGATGCATATTTTGTGCTAAGGTTGTTTCCAATGGTGATAGTCACTCTAAAAATCATGCACTCACCCAAGGAACAAGATGTACTCGCATATCTTATTGCTTTCTCATCGGATGTGCTGCCAAACTGATATGTATTACAAACTTGAAGGTGATAGGAAATATGCATACTTAAATTCGCCATCACTGCAAATTTTATTGATGAGGTATAACTTGATGTAGTACCACTTGTGTTAAGGGCCCTTGTCTCCTCCGTGATTAGGTATAATTCCCTCACAGTTCCCTCACCCTTCAAATCTCAATCCATTTGGATTTGCTTGGATTTGTACCTTTGAGCCCCATACGAAGGTACTTCACGTTCCCTCTTCTTGAAGTTCTTGTTTTTATTTCAAGAATGATATCTTGCTACAATTATTCAAGATATTCAGGAGAGAAAACTTCTATTGGAGGAATCTGAACATTCTCTCCTTGATCTTCAATCAAAGGAGGCTCACCCAATTTCAAGTTCTTTTAGGTTGGAAAGTGCAGCACTCATTTAGTCTTCTTGTATTACAAACTTGAAGGTGGTAGGAAATATGCAAGTAAAATTTTATGTATTTTAGGCAATCGATCACTTTGCAAAAGAACATAAAATAATGGTTTTAAAACTCAATTTGCAGCATAAAAACAGAGACAAATATACCATATACAATAACACAAGAAAATAAAATAATAAAGGAGTTCACCCCTCCTCAGCTACATCTCCTGGTCCAACTTCCAATGTTGGGCCTCTTTCATTAAGTACTCAATTTTTTTTATCACATGGATTTATAGTGCTCAAAATGTAAAAATAATGTCTCCAATGGCTCTAAAATAGTAAAAAATGCCAAGCTGGGCTCTTGTTGGGCTCAATTTGTCCAAAAACTGAGAAAGTTATGCTCTAGAGAAGTTTTGTTGCTAATTGCTCTACAAACTGGACTCCCCTACTAACTGTTCTATGAATTATGCCTTTCTCGAATCCTCCAAGTAACATTTTCTCCCGGTGCTGGCGATATTTGCGTCGTTTTGGGTGTAATTTTTCGCTTCGTTTAATTGCGCCATGACCCCTATGGGTGGAAAATTGGGCCACATGGGTTATACGCCCGGGGGCTGGTGCTAACAGCCTGCCCCCATCGACATAGCCCCAATTTTCTAGGGCCATGTTTCTAAGGTTACATAGAACCTGGGGCTCACCCTTGAATTCTCAATCTAGACCACATTGCACCTTATCTTCTTCGCGCCCATGGTTCTAAGGACCGCATATGACCTGGGCAAGGGATAACCCTTAGCCCCTCATCTTCCAATGCTTCAGAACCTCCACTGCCAGTTCCGTGATGACTCATGATACCACAACCTAGGGCTTATCCTGAGCCCCCTCTTCATCTGGATTTGTTCCCTCGGGGCTAGTTCTTGTGAATGGCCATGGGACCAAGGTTTAGCACCTATCCCTACCCCCCCCCCCCCCCAACGAGTAGTAGAATTTTCCTTTGTCATGGTTATATGCTTGGTCTTGTGAGCTTGGGTCGGGGCTAAGCCTCAATCCCTTAGCTCCTCCACCTGCGTTTATGTGGGTGTGAGGTGACCGGGGGCCAAGGGCTTTGCTAGCGCACTCGTCGCCAATGTTCATTCGCCCAAACCTTAAATATAATATGGTTTCCACGATAGTTAAGAACCACCCAAAAAGCAACAGTAGAGTGTTGCACTATCTGCTCCGAGGTCATGAGGTCAAACCCCATGGAGGCCAGTACAAGCCCTTAACAAAATTTTAATCAACTCGAGGTTGCCACGTGGTAACCTGTGATTGGGCCAGGTGGCGCCAATTCATTGGTCCATCCAAAACCATCCACAACCAATCATAAACTGCCAAATTGAACCAATCTAGTGAGGCCACTTGGTAGCCTTCCATTGGCCTGAGAAGCACAACCAGTCTATTGAGTCAGCTTGCCCAGTCAGCAGTCCTGCACCCAACATGCAAAAATTTACCTTTTTGGGAAAACAAACAAAACATGATATCAGGAGCATATAAGATCGGTTTTGAGAAATTCAAGTTGCATTGGATTCAGGTCAACGATATCTACATTTTGGGACCAATTTCGAGCACTTTTTAACACTTTCATTTGTGAGCACTTTACTGATTCCCTGGATCACTCCTTCCCACTGGAAGCTTTTGGATGTCCAAAGGACTATTTCCAATCAACAAACAGATGAGGGTATAGTTCCCTCACCCTTCCAATCTCAATCCATTTGGCTTTGCTTGGATTTGTACCTTTGAGCCCCATACGAAGGTACTTCACATTCCCTCTTCTTGAAGTTCTTGATTTTCTATCAAGGATAGTATTTTGCTACAATTCTTCAAGATATTTAGGAGACAAAACTTCTATTGAAGGAATCTGAACATTCTCTCCTTGATATTTAATCAAAGGAGGCTCACCCAATTTCAAGTTCTCTTCACCTTGAAGGTTTTATTTGTTGATGCAAAGCCTTACTTCATCTCCAATCTAAAAAATTATGGTTAACATGATGCTTATCATGTCTAGCCTTGTACTTGGCTTGACTCTTCACCAAATTTTCTTGTACCATCGTGATTTTATTCAAGGCTCTAAAATCCACACACTGTGATTGCCATCACCATGTACCATCCTTCTTCAATTCCAAAACATTAGGAGATCCATAAGGATATGTACTAGACCTAATGTCCCCTTTGTCAAGTAGCTCTTACATATGCTTCTTGATCCTTGCATTCTCCAACACTGGCATCTTGTTCATACCAATGTTCAAAAGTGATGCATCCTGCTGCAATTGAACTTCATGTTGTTTTCCCATTTTAGAAGGAAATATGTCAAAATCCTAAAACATCTTATCATATGTGTTAACAACCTCAACTAACTCATGTTTGAGTTTTACATCACATCCTTGGAAAGCTTCAAATTCCTCAACATATTTGTGTTTAATCATTAACAATGCAAAATTCTGACTAGCATTTACAAGCCTCTTCATTTTTCCAGCATTCACAAAAGACAAATTCAACTTCTTGTGATGTGCTCTAAAAATAGACTCAACCCATTTTTAAACAAATGATAATTGTTATCATGGCAATGAAAGATGGATTTCCTATCATATAATTATGGGCTTCCCAAAACAATCCTGCATATGTCAAGTGGTACTACATCAAGTTCCATCTTATCAATAAAATTTGCAGTGATGGCGAATTTAAGTATGCATTTTCTTGTCACTTGAAATTTGGCATTGTCACATACCCAACCCAAAGGATAAGGTTTAGGATGAGGAATGGTTTCCAAATTTAGTTTCTTGACAATGTCTTCCAAAATAAGGTTTTCTTGTGATCCACTATCAAACAAAGTATCTACTTTGTTATGTTTTGTGATGACTCTAATATGGAAAATCTCTATTCTTTATTTAAAGTTTTGAGTTTCAATGGGATTGCTAGAAGAACTAGTACTTGCAATAGAATCCTTACCTTTCAATCCCATGGTTGTGATTTTTGTTTCATCTATGGAATTAGATCCTATATCTTATTGAGTTGTTGCGGCAGTCTTTTCTTTCTCCTTGTTGTTAAACTTTTTGGGTCTCATCTCAAGATGAATTTTCCAACAACGTTCTAAGTCATCATGTCATTCTTTGGAACAATGTTTAAATGTTAGTTTTTCTCCCTATTTCTTGATTGAAGCATTCTTTTTATCCTTGCCTTTGAAATTCCCCTTTCCTTTGTTTCCAGACTTAAATGGCTTCTCACTAGTCTCTTCAGAAACATTCTTCCCTCTTGGTTCTAAATGATTTTCCTGTACACAAACTTCATCTAGCTTTGTAGGGTTAAACATGAGAATTGTGTGTCTCAAATAACTATGTAAACCTCCAATGTATTTTAGTAGAGTGTCTTGAGAGGATAAATCTATACCCAAAATCAAAGCTCTTTTCCTAAATTCTTGAGTATAGATTTGCACACTTTGACCCTTAGCTTGCCTAAAGTTTTGCCAATCCATTATAGATTTTTGCATGTATGCTAATGGATAAAATTGTCTTCTTAGTGCAACAACAAAATCATTCCAAGAGGATAGAACCTTACCACTTTTCTTCATGTCCTCTTGAGTTTTGGCCTCCCACCAAATGAGTGCTGCACTTTCCAACCTAAGAGAAGCAAGCTGAATTTTGGTTGCATCATCCTTGATTCTTTGTATCCTACAATACACTTCAATCTAATGAACCCAATTATCTAATTTCTCAGCATTTACCTCTCCATCGTACATAGACAATTCAAACTTTATGTCAATATTTAACAAAGGAGTTTTACCATGCCCCTTTGGAGAATGTGGAGGTATTTGTGAACGGGTTGAAGTAGAAGAAGATGAAGGTAAGGATAGAGGTGAAGGTGGTGTCTTGTCACCATCCCCTCCATTCCCTTTTGGAGGTTTGTCTCCATTTCCTCCACTTCCTTTTGGAGGTTTTGAGCTCTTTCCTTGCAAACTTGAGTTCCTCTCCTCATAAAGAACTTTCACCATTTTAGACATTTCAAAGAAATATTTTATAAAATTTCCCTCATCCTCATACATCCCTTCCTGACCTTCTTCATGTGTCATGATTGGTGATCCTTGAGATATGTGTGTTCTTCTTGAAGAAATGTGAGACCTTGGCTCCATAAGCTCTCCATATCCTATTTTGAGATTCAACCTTGTAAGCATAAAAACCCACTTGCAAACAAAATCAAACCTTCAAAATAAACTTGATCTAACCTTGAGCTACGATACCAAACTAATCTGTATTACAAACTTGAAGGTGATAGGAAATACGCAAGTAAATTTTTATGTCTTCTAGGAAATATATCACTTTGCAAAAGCACATAAAATAATGGTTTGAAAAATCAATTTGTAGCATAAAAATATAGACAAATATACCATATACAGTAACACAAGACAAAAAAATGATAAAGGGGTTCACCTCTCCTGGGATACATCTCCTAATACAGCTTCTAATGTTGGGCCTCTTTCATTTAGTGCTCAATTTTTTATTACATAGATTTAAAATTCTCATAATGTAAAAATAATGTCTCCAATGGCTCAAGAATAGTCAAAAACCCCAAGTTGGGCTCAATTTGGCAAAAAAATAAGAAAGATATGCTTTAGAGAAGTTTTGCTGCTAATTGCTCTACAAAATGGACTCCCATGCTAATTGTTCTACGAATTCTTCCTTTCCCAAATCCATGAAGCAACATTTTACCCATTCCCAACGAGATTTGTGCCATTTCAGGTGTAGTTTATCACTTGTTTTAATTGCACCATGACCCCTATGGGTAGAAAAATTGGGCCACATGGGCCATACACCCGAGGGCTAGGGCTAACCACTCGCCCCTATCGGCATAGCCCCCATGTTCTCGGGCCACGGTTCCAAGGTTACATAGAACCTGAGGCTAGCCCCTGAATTCCCATGCCAGACTGCTTGGCACCTTATCTGCTCCACATTCGTGGTTCCGACGACCACATACGACCTGGGCTAGGACTAACCTTTAGTCCCTCATCTGCCAGTTCCTCAGAGCCTCCGTTGTTGTCCCTGTGGTGACTCATGAGACCACAACCTAGGGCTTATACCAAGCCCCCTCTCCATATGGCTATATTTCGTCCGGGTTGGGTCATGTGAATGCCCATGGGACCAAGGTTTAGGGCCTATCGCTAGTCCCCCTTCTACGAGCGCTAGAATCTGCCTCCATCTCGGTTATGTCCTAGGTCTCGTGACTTTGGGCTGGGGCTAACCCCCAAGCCCTTATATCCTCCTCCTGTGCTTTTATGGGTGCAAGGTGACCGAGGGCCAGGGGCTTAGCCCCAGCCCAATCCCTAACGTGCATTTTCCTAAACCTTATATATAATATGGCTACCATGATAGTTAAGAACCACCCATAGTGCAATGATAGAGCATTGCACTACTTTCTCTGAGGTCACAAGGTCGAACCACATGGAGGCCAATTTAGGAACTTAACAAAATTTTAATCAACCCTAACGGTTCCATGTGGCAGCTTGTGATTGGGCCACATGGCACCCATTCATTGGTCCATCCAAAACCATCCAAAAGAAATCATAAACTTCCAACTTGAACCAATCTAGTGATGCCATTTGGAATCCTACCATTGGCCCAAGAAAAACAATCAACTTGTCCAGTCAACCTACCCAGTCAGCATACAAACTACCTCGTGAGAAGTCCTGTACCAAACCTACAAAATTTTTACCTATTTGGGAAAACGACCAGAATGTGATATAGAGAGCATACAATATCAATTTTGATTGATTCAAGTTGCATTGGATTCGGGTCAGCGAGATCTACGTTTTGGCACCAGTTTTGAGCACTTTTGAACATTTTCATTTTTAGCACTTTACTAATCCCCTGTATCACTAGGAGACCTAGATAAAAAAAAAAAACTGGAAATCTTTTTCCTGATTGAATGGGTATTGATAACCAACAATAAAATAAATATATAATCAAATTATAACACTCTGACAAGGATATGATGTTACTATAGAAGAAACCCTAGTAAAAGGGGTTGTTACAATGGTCGATCAAGGGTCAGTTTACGAGCCTTTTGGTTTGTAATATTTGTTAGCATTATAGGCTAGGTCACCTTCAAGAGGAATTTAGGGTGCTTGGACCAAATATGTTTGTCTCCCTATAGACTTTTATATAAGAAATTATCTCCTTTGATTTTATGTAGTGTTTTTATTTGGAAGGTGCAACAAAAGCAAGATATCACATGGATAGAAAGATTCTAGTGAGAGATTGTTGTTATGAGGATAGGTAGAAGTTGGAAGAAATAAAAGCCAGGGAGAGAGGTGGGCTTGGATATGATTTGAATTGTTTTCCATAATATGAATGATATTATTCTTGTTTTCACTTTCATTCTCAGTTGCATGACCATTTAGTTTCTATAAAGAGACATTATTCATGTTCATATTCTTCATATGATAGGACCTATTGTGATGACTCTTACTAAGCATGCCTCAATTAAGCCATCTGTAATGATTGTGACAAATGTGATGTAAAAATTTGCATCTAATAGTCAATTTTAAAGTGTAGTATTTGGGATGCATTATTGTGGTGGATGTTCAACTCTTAACATTGGTAGCTTGTAAAAAACATTCTTGGTAAGTTTATATGTGTGTTGATGGTGCTGGACCCGCCAAAATGTCAGGGGATCTCCCTGGTAAGAAGTCCCAACTAAAACTCAGATTGTTTGGTGTAGGAGGCCCAACATTGGGTCATATAGTATCACCTTGACCGCGATTGTGCGCAGAGGCAAGTAAGATGTCCTTGTTGGTAGCAAGGGTGTGATATGTGCAACAAGTCAAGGAAGGTGCACGAATGGTTCTAACACACAGAGAGTGAGGTGAGTGCAACCCTTGGAAACCTGTGGAAGCACGTGGCTAAGAAGAGAACACATGAGGAAAGATGCATCACAAACTGGAAGGCAAGTAAGCTAGCAATCCAAAGTGATGGTTAAACCAACAACACATTTCAGTAAGATTCATACATACTTATATACAAAAGTCCATACATGCATGCGTAAGAAAACAGATACATATATCACTGGAGTAAACAAGTTAGTTGAAATACAATAACAACATATTCCGGAAACGTGTTGGCTATGTTATATTAAGAAGTGAAAGTTTTAATCATACAATACAACCATGACCAACCACTAGTCCCAACAGTGGAATGTTATAGTCACTGCTGCCTGCTCCTCCAAAGAGATGTACTAGCTTTGCACTATGGAGAAGCCAAGGCTCATTACAATACTCTCCAAGCTTTCTCTGAGATACTCCTATCAGAATCTTGGCTACGCAAAAGCCCTATCAATGAGTTATGAAGTACTATAAATAGAAAAGGGTGGGGTGACCCTTAACATTCCCCTTTTGTGACTATTCACCGGCTCTCATGACTCTTCAACTACTCTATGATTGTTACATTCAACTATCGATAGTTGGACTTCCACTTTACAAGATGTTACATTCAATCTGCATATGTACCCATGTGAGACAAAATAGGCTTGAGCAAGCCATGCAAGACATCACTAAGACTCAGACGGTTTTGAGATGACCAACTCTTCAACATCCCCATGGTGGTCGACCATGACATGTTGATGCCGAACTTGGTGGTCTATGATGGTGTCTGTGCACTCAATGGTGACAACCCTCCTGAAAGCGAACTCTTGCCTCTGCTGCATCCGGGTAAACTAATATGGCTTTTTTTTCCAACTCGTCTGATACCATGCACATGATCATCTTGGGTGCGGCCAGACCGGAAACACATTGATGCATAGTTTCCATGTTGATCTCCAAGTGTGTGTTGGTGGCTATGCACATCAATTTTCAAACTGCATGTTCAACCCCAGTCGGACTAAGTTCATGTCTTCACCTTGGTGAGTGTGCCAATGGGTGGGATGACATGCATGCATACAATGACATGAATGTTGTTGAACTCCCTTGCATGCAATCAAAAACACTGCTCACCCTGTTTGCTCCATGCCAGATGTTGGGATGGATCTATAACTTGTACAGGCGTAGTTTCATCAGTCTGTGCATGTCATACCCCTTGTTGTACCTGATCCTGCTGCAACCCTTCTCTCATCTGTACAGTTGTTGTTCTTCCTTGAGTTGCTGCTTCATGACATGCAACTCCTTCTCTGTTTCTCTATTTACCTTCACGCGATCCTCTTGTCGCATTTTCGCCTCATAGCCTCAATCTCCAAAGCTTCCTTCATCACAATTGCATCTGCTCAAACTTGCAACTTTGCTCAGTCTCTATGCTATCAACAACCTTCCTCTTGCATTTGTTGCACGGAGATCTGCTACCTTCTTTTGTTGTTGATGGTGTAGCTCGCTGTGATGTTGTTTTCATTTCATCTTGATATCCTTGTCCATGAACAACTTGATGTCCTCATAGATAGGCAAGTTCATAGACACTTGATCGATTGCATCCCAGTTGCGCTCTCAATGGTGTCTTTGACTCTCCTCTCCTGGAAGCCATTGTACCAATGTTTCTGAGAGGTAGACGAACATATGTGATACCTAGAGACATAGAAACACTCATGGCAAGCAATATGTTAGTTGAAAACCAAAAAAAACTGAAGGACTGACATGCAACATAGATGTGTGGTTGTCTATGAAGATTGTGCAATTTTCACTGGGAGGCTGGGAGACTGACTGCGAAAACTATGCAAGGCACTGTTCCGACTATCGGGAGGTTGATGACTATTGGAACTGCACAATTCACATTCCAGCCTGGCCTACTGGATGTTGAGATTGTGCAATGTGCAATTTCAGTTGGAAAGTGATGCAAGCACAGGAAATGCATTGCGCAATTTTCTGGGCCAACAATCACTGCCTCTGAGAATTGTGCAAAGCAAGACTGGAGGGCACTGATTGGCCAAATTTGCACATAATCTGGGAGGAATGCAGGGCCTTCCCTCTATGAATTGCGCAATGTTGTCCGGGCAAGGCAAAGTCTAGGCCAAGGTAGCCCAGACCTGCCGACGGGCGACTAAAACATGAGAAGTTTGAATACATGGTGAAGCTGAGTGTAAACAAGAGTGAATGATCATGCATGAAAACAATGAGTTCAAGATTTAGAAGATGAGACAACATGCATGCGTGTGAAGAGGGTTGTCGTGATGGTGATTGTTAGTGCAAAAATAGTGTCATGCATACAACAACAGTGAGATGCAAATGAAAACTGAAATGGTGCTTGTAGAAGCTAACATACATTAAAGGATAGCAAGAATTCATTAAAATCAAGTAAACAACCCTCACACAAGCTGAAACACAAAAAGTGACAGAAGCACAACGTAAGACATGTAAAGCGAGCTTACCTCAAAACAACTGAGATAAATATGCTGACAACTCCTAGATGTGATCTGGGATGTCAGAGTTGCAGGATCGATGTGAGGAATGAGCTCTACAACGTCTGGTACATAATTTTTTATAAGATCGAGTTCATGACGAGCATGCCACAAATCTAGGAAAATCGACACTAGGCCTGAGGTTTTCAAAATGATCCTTATGTGTTACCTCTAGCTGCTAAAAATAGATCCCTAAATCTGGGGATGCTCTTTGCATGATGCCTTTTTTATTTCAAGAAAAAGCAGGCCATGCATACAAATCAGGATAGCTCAGTCCCGGAGGGGACAGGTCGACCTGAAGGCACATGCAGCAGTCTGCAAGCCTGGGAGAGGGATTTGGGCAGTTTCTGGTCTGAGAAAAGATGGTTTCCCTAGATGGATTGCGCAATTTCTAGGAGGAACAAGTGACTGTCTCCTAGGATTTCACAATTACTAGCTGAGCAGCTGTCCTGGGATGAATTGCGCAATTTTTCAGAGGAAGCTTGATAGGCAGCATTGCGTAATTCTTGAGCTCAGCAGGCTGGCCAACTGATTTTCTAAATTTTCGGAGGGAATTTTGGTTCCCCTCCATAATTGCGCAATTTTCTGGGGGAGCTGCTTGGCCAGCACATGGTCTAACTCCGAAAAGACAACCTTTGAGGGGAGTGAAGCAAACTAACATGCACAGGTTGAGAAGACACTAAGAAACAATTGAATCCTATATGCTTGACGATGCAAGACATGTTGTTGAGGATGGTTAGTAGGGAGGCTTCAAAACGAAGCTAAGGCGAAATTTTGGAGGGTTCTTGTAGCCGATACAACACTTGGTGACACACTGGTAGAACTCTAGCTCTAGGAATGGACCTTATTCGTGGAAAGCAAGTCTAACAGCTACGGAAGTATTGTTTAGTTCTCTGTTCGTCTTGGTTTCCATACTTGCTTGATTGTAAGATGTAGCATCTGCCAAGCTCTTGGTCGGTCGACACACGTTCCAAGCCAATTCAACATGGTTGTTTCGATTAGGGATCAGGGGTATATTGGTGCATAAGCCATATGGTCGTCAGAGTTTATGTTTTCATCTTTGGTGTTGCTCTGCTGCCAGCAAGCTGGACAGTACCCCGACAAAGTCACATAGGACACAAGCATCACTCCGCTACCAGCAAGCCTAGTCAGTAACCGTTGGAGTTACTTGCATCACCTCTCTGCGCAGGAAGCCTTTCTCTTCTTTCACTTTTTTGTTTTTTCAAATTTTTTCACATTTTCATTTTTTTCATTTTCATTTTCGTAACTCTGCATAACACTTATTCATTTCAGAGGTGAAAGAGGGATCTAGACTTATTGAGAGAAAAAGAGGTTGTTCCTTTAGAGAAGTAGTTTATATATACCTCCAACGTGCGTGTTAATTTTTTCCCCCTCACCTTACTCTACTTGACTGAGCTGACAAGGATTAACCCAAAAACAACCGACTAGAGTAAGTGACAGTAGTTAGCGCACAAGCTTTGTGTTTTCACCAAGGTTCACTTCGAACAACACATATTTTCCATTGATGTGTCATGGACTGAAGATAACAAGTTCTTCATAAGAGAGTAGACAACAGATAACCAAATGTTGATAGTTGTATAAGTCCTCTTGGTCTTTACCGCGCTTGTTTCAAGGGTCACACATGATCCATGTGAGACTATCCTACAAATGTAAACAAGAAAACAAAGCAAGAAGCAGAAGCAAATGTGTAAGCAAAGCGAGTAAGCAAACAAACAAGCAAGCAAGAAAACACACAAGGTAAGAAGAAAATGTGCATGAAAGAAAACAAACCAAAAGAAAACACTACTCATACTCCTAATCTAACATTGCATGGGTTTGCTCACGTGAAGTGATACTTCCAATGCATCCACTGACACATTGGTCGACCCATGTTGGTGAAGGCATGGTTCATGAACAACACAGTTGTGCGAACCAACAAACAAGAAATATATAACAATGAAGACAGACACACTTCGAGCTTAAATGCGTCCACAGAACAAAAACGAGTGCAAGTGCATGAAATCCAGTCCGTGGACATACCATGATGTTGTGTGATACTACATGCAGATATTAAGCACATTGATACTCTTAACTGTGACGTGCAAGCACATGTGAGGAAGGTATACCAGTTACATTGTGCAAGTGTGCTTTCTGAGTAAGATTCCTCCAATGCATGAGTGATGGGATCGTGTAGTTCAAGTGGAGGAAGTGAAATCTGAGTGTTTGATTGTTCCTGAGTGCATACAGGTGAGTGATGAGGAGCCTTGGGTGTTTGAACAATTTCCTGATTGGAAGTGAAACCAACCTCCAGACAGTGAGGTACTGACATAACCATCAACTCGGACTAAAGTGCCTCGATAGTTTGGGGGGTTTCAACTTTGTCAATAGATAGATCATCATAAACAGGTGGCTTGGAAAACTCAACTATGACAGAATAATAACCATGATTTAATACGGGAGTAAATAGATCACGACAACTATGATCAACAAAATCAATGATTTCATTGGCATCCTCATGATCTGATGAATCAAACAGAGGGGCAGATGAGAAGCGAAAAATTCACCCTCTGTGTTTTCAGAAAAAGCAGATGAAAAATCAATTGGATTTTCAATGATTCATTTGTCCTCTTCGTTGTCGGATGATGGACTGTTATCCAGTTTTTTATGCGAATTATCAACAATGGTTGCATCCATAGACGAAGATACACATGCAAAATCATGGATGGAAGAATCACCAAAGATGTTAGGAAAAAACGGAGGAGGCTCGAACTGAAGGGAATCATCCTTCACCGAGGACTGATGCTCAAGCTCCCAGTCATACTCTTCGTGAATGACAGCGCAAGTTGGTTGTGAAACACCAACAATGTCGATGGATTGATCCTCGTTCACAACAAGTGGAGAGTCTGGAATGGAAGAACACAAGACAATGAAATCTGGAGGATCAACAAAACACGAAGATGGATGTTGAGGTAAAACATTCATGTGACAACCCATGGGCTTCGCAACCAAATCTACACGAAAATTGAGAGCAGTGATGTTGGGAGGATGTGACATTTGAACGAATGTGTGTGCATGTTCTCCCACATCACTCTGCGGTGGTGGAGCTCCTTGATGAGGGGACAGTGGAGAGTCACTTGTGATAGTGACCATGTCCATCTGTGATTGCACAGCTCCATCACCGAAGTATGCCGAGTGGGGCTTGGGATTAAACTTTCTTTTAGGATTAACAGATCTAGTAAGATAGTACTCAAATCTGTCCATGAGATACTGGAATTTCATCTGACTTTTTAGAGCTTGAAACTGAAACACATGGAAGCATTCCCAAAATTCCACAAGTGATTCATGCGGGGCCTTCCGTTGTTGTAACATTTTTTTGTCAAGAGGTTCTGGATCAAAATAATGGAAAGTAGATTCAATGAGATCACAAAACTAGTCAAGTGAGTGCACGCTGCCGGGAGGGAGACTCCAGCACTATCGTTGTGGGGATTCGTAAAGTGTGTATGAAAGCAGCAGACTGACCTCTTCTCCATAGAACTCATCTACAGTCTCAAGGAATACATAAGTCTTCTAAGTACTCAGGCAAGGCTACCTCGCCTTCACCATCATACGTGAATTCAGACAAGAGATCAAAAAACTCCCTCATGATGTTGAGAGGTTCTACAGGTGAAAGACATCGTGGAGGGATGAGTGTAATAGAATCCATGATAGATGTGAAAAGGTTCAAAATAGGATGAGAGGACACAGCTTGTCATCTGGGCCTCCTTCTAGCGCCAGAAATGTTGATGTTGCTGGACCTACCAACATGTCAAGGGATCTCGCCGGTAAGAAGTCCCAACTAGACCTCAGATTGTTTGGCGTGGGAGTCCCAACAATGGGTCGTATGGTATCGCCTTGACGGTGGTTGCGGGTAGAGGAAAGTAAGATGTCCTTGTTGGTAGTAAGGGTGTGACATGTGTAGCAAGTCAAGGAAGGTGCATGAATGGTTCTAACACACGGAGAGTGAGGTGAGTGCGCCCCTTGGAAACCTGTGGAAGCACGTGGATAAGAAGGGAACAAACAATCAAATATGCATCACAAATTGGAGAGCAAGTAAGCTAGGAATCCAAAGTGATGGTTAAACCAACAACACATTTTAGTAACATTCA
Organism: Pinus tabuliformis; assembly: GCA_031772625.1. NCBI lineage: Eukaryota > Viridiplantae > Streptophyta > Pinopsida > Pinales > Pinaceae > Pinus > Pinus tabuliformis. The sequence continues at coordinate 657,811,143 of CM062810.1, read as the reverse complement.
TACATACTTATACAGAAAATTCCATACATGCATGTGTAAGCAAACAAATACATATACCATTAGAGTAAACAATTTGGTTGAAATACAATAACAACATATGCATGAAACATGTTGGCTCTATTATATTAAGAAGTGAAAGTTCCAATCATACAATACTAGTGCCGACAGTGGAACGTTACAATCACTGCTGCCTGCTCCTCCAAAGAGATGTACTAGCTCTACACTGTGGAGAAGCCTGTTGGGTTGTGTTAAATTCTTTCCATGGCTAGCCCACATAGTTAACCGGGGGGTTAGGAGGGGGGTGAAGCACCCCCTTCATTGCACCAATTACATAGCGGGGGGAGTGACAGGGGGTTTGAGGGGTGCAGGTAACCCCACTCTATGGGGTCCAGGGTAGCACCCCGAAAAATTTTGGTTTTGGACCCTATGTTAGGTTGGGCGGACCTACCTATGGTTTTGTGCATCATTTGCGCACATGGTTTTGGACGTGATGGTTTTCGGTCCATGGTATTGGATGCTTCAGCATGTATAAATATGTATTGTAACATTGAAAGGAACATAATGAAAAATCAAGCTGGTAGTCCCGGTTTTGGGATCCAGGGGAAAATCTCTGTGTATATGTGTTATGCTCTCGCATTGTTTATTTTCTGTGTTTTAGAATTCATATGTAGGTAATTTCTGTACGGGGTTAAAACCTACATCTGGTATCAGAGTTGTTTTGGCTTCAAGGGGACACCTTTGTTGCTGAGGGGTTTCACTCGGGCCTATGGTAGACCCTGTTCAATGGGAGATCTGCGATATCGATTCTAGTGGTGAAAGAAGATGGCGAGCAATGGAAAGATAGAGATCGAAAAATTTAATGGTCAGAGTTTTGAGTTGTGGAAACTGAAGATGGAGGATCTATTGGTGGATAAAGATCAGTCGATCACGGTAGACTCGGGTACTAAACCAATGGGAGTGTCTGATGAAGAATGGAAGAAGTTGGATCGAAAGGATAAGAGCACAATACTATTATGTGTCTCAGATTTAGTATTGCTGAATGTATCACGAGAAGCTACGGCAAAGGCTTTGTGGGACAAGTTAGGGACTTTGTACCAATCTAAGTCTCTGGTGAATAAACTGTTCCTACAAAAAAAGTTGTATAACCTAAGGATGAAAGATGGAGACTCGGTGACAGAACATCTGAATGCATTTAATACTGTGGTAAGTCAGTTATCGTCTGTTGATATCAAAATTTCAGATGAAGATAAGTGCATGAGTTTGTTTTGTTCTCTACCAAATTCGTGGGATAGTCTAGTTATTGCAATAGGTAGCAATGCAACTACCTTGCATTTTGATGAAAAAGTATCATCTTTGTTGACGGAGGAAATGAGACAGAAAAATATGGAGAGACAAAATGGTGATGCCTTGTCTGTACAAGGACGGTCCCAGAACAAAAAAAAAAATAAGTCATCGAGTGGGAGATCTAAATCTAGAGGAAGATCTAAATCTCCAGGAAAACCTGTAAAGGTGGTGTGCTGGAAATGCAAAAAGGAAGGGCACTACAAAAAGGACTGTAAATCTAAAGCTCTTGAAAAAGGAAATGGATTTGATGATGCTCCTTCTGCCGAGGTGAAAACCACCTCAGATGAAGGTGGGGATGTGTACTTGGCTTCTTCAAGTACACATGTAGATCATGAGACATGGTTGATTGACTCAGGTGCATCCTTTCACTTCACTCCCCATAGAGAGTGGTTTTACGAGTATGAGAAATACAATGGTGGTGATGTCTTCTTAGGGGATGATAGGAAGGCTAGAATCGTTGGTCACGGAAAAGTAAAGTTGAAGTTGCAAGGTGGAAGGGTTAGAACACTTTCGGGTGTTCTACATATTCCTGCACTGGCAAAAAATCTTATTTTTGTAAGCAAGTTGGATGATGCATGTGTAAAAACAGTGTTCGAGAAGGATACCTGGTTCGGGGAGCACTGGTATTGATGCAGGGAGTTCGGATTGGAAATCTGTACAAGCTGCAAGGTAGCACCATTGTTGATGGGTGAAACAATTCTGTGGTTCCTGAAAGTGGAGCAGAAAATCTAGTGGTCTCTGGAGAGAAGACCATGTTGTGGCATCAAAGGCTTGGACATATTGGAGAGAAGGGCCTTCGAATACCTCATGGTAAAGGTATGGTAGAAGGTATGAGTAATAGCTCTCTGGATTTTGATTTCTGTGAAAATTGTGTATATGGGAAGCAGAATTGAGTGAGTTTCCCCTCGGGTGGTAAGAGGGCGAAACAATATTAGTGATTGTGCACAGTGATGTGTTTGGACCTGTGAAGGTTCCATCATTGGGTAAATCTGTGTACTATGTATCATTTATAGATGACTTCTCAAGGAATACATGGATATATTTCCTTAAGAAGAAATCTGAAATCTTTGACAGGTTTAAAGAATTTAAGGCTCTCGTGGAAAACCAGACAGAGAAGAAGATAAAAGTGCTAAGGACAGATAACGGTGGAGAGTTTTGCAATAAGGAATTTGAAGAATTCTGTAAGAATTGCGGTATAGCACGGCAGAATACTACTCCATATACACCTCAACAAAATGGAGTTGCAGAAAGAATGAATAAGGCGTTGATAAAAAGGGAAAGAAGCATGCTCAATGGTGTCAGGTTAGGATAGAAATTCTAGGAAGAGTCGGTGGAGACAACATGTTACCTGGTCAATATATAACCTTCATCAACGTTGGAGGATAAGACTCCACAAGAGGTATGGACTGGTAAGAAACCCTCTCTTTCACATCTGAGGATATTTAAATGTGATGCATATGTACATGTTCCAAAGGAGAAATTAACCAAGTTGGATAGTAAATCTGAAAAGTGCATCTTTATTGGGTATAAGGTTGGTTTAAAGGGTTATAAGCTTTGGAACCCAGTAACAAGGAAGGTTGTGTACAGCGGAGATGTGGTATTCAAAGAGGTGAAAGATGTTATTAAACATGAAGTCCAACCAAAGGAACCTGAGAAGATAGAGTTTGAGCTAAAGGAGGAAGAATCAGACTCTACAGCAAAGGAGGAATCAGAAGATGAAGAGAAACAAACTCTGGGTGTGAGAAGATTAGTTCGAGAAAGAAGGAACCCAAAAAGGTACAGTCCATTTTCTTTCTGTTCAAATTTAGCTTTATCTGTTACTGATGATGATCCCAGAACTATGAAGGAAGCAGTAGATTCAGAGGATGGAAAACTCTGGAAAGAGGCCATGGTTGATGAAATGGCATCTTTGCACAAAAATGAGGCTTGGGATCTGGTGGAGTTGCCAGTTGGAAGGAAACCCATTGGCAGCAAATGGGTGTTAAAGAAGAAGACTAATGCAGAAGTAAAGGTGGAGAAATACAAAGCTCGATTGGTAGCAAAAGGTTATTCCCAGGTGCCAGGAATTGATTTTGGTGATATTTTTTATCCTCTTGCCAAGATAACCTCTATTTGATTACTTTTATTTGTTGCTGCTGCTTTTTATTTTGAGGTAGAACAGATGGATGTGAAGACAACATTTCTTCATGGGGATCTGGAAGAGGAGATCTACATGAAGAAACCTGAAGGCTTTGCGGTGAAGGGTAAGAAATAATTGGTATGCAAGTTAAAGAAGTTTCTGTATGGGTTAAAACAGTCACCAAGGATGTGGTATCAGAAATTTGATACATTTATACAGGGACTTGGATTCACTAGAAGAAAAGCAGATCACTGTGTGTATTTTAAATTAATTGGTGACTGTGTTATTTATCTGGTCTTGTATGTGGATGATATGTTGCTGGTTGGAAATGACAAAGAAATTATCCAGGATTTGAAGACCCAATTGTCCTCCAAATTCGACATGAAAGATCTTGGTGCTGCAAACTATATTTTGGGCATGGAAATTGAAAGAGATCGGGCAAAGAGGAAGCTCTGGTTAAACCAGAAGAAGTATGTCAAGACAATATTGTAGAGGTTTAATACGCAAGATAGTAAACCGGTGAAAGTTCCTATTCCTGTAGGTGTAAAGTTATCTGTTGAACAGTGTCTCAAGACACAAGAAGAGGAAGAGGATATGTCCCGTGTTCCATATGAAAGTGCAGTCGGTAGCCTGATGTATGCGATGGTCTGTACTAGACCAGACATTGCACATGCAGTGGGAGTATTGATCAAGTTTATGTCAAAACCAGGGAAGGAGCATTGGACAACAGCGAAGCGGGTTTTTAGAAATTTGCGTGGAACTAGTGATTATGGTTTGTGCTACCAAGAAAGACCAGGATTGGACAGAGTTTTGGATATCCATGGCTTTGTTGATGTGGATTGGTCTGGAGATCTGGATCAAAGAATATCTACAAGTGGGTATGTGTTTAACCTATTGGAGGTGCAGTCAGTTGGATGAGTAAGAAACAATCTATAGTGGCACTATCAACTACAAAGACAGAATACATGGCAACCACCCATGCAAGCAAGGAAGTAGTTTGGTTGCAGATATTGTGTTCAAGTATGGGGTTAGTCCAAGGAGCTATAAGGATAGACTCTAATGGCCAAAGTGCAATTTTCTTGGCAAAGAACCCTGCTTACCATTCAAAGACAAAGCACATTGATGTTTAGTCTCCCTTTGTGAGGGATATGATAGAAGACAAAAATGTGTTACTGGTAAAGGTGGACACTTTGAAGAATACTGCAGATGCATTGACAAAATCTATGAGCTCTGAGAAGGTTTCTTGGTGTAGAGAAACAATGGGCATTACAGGGCTGGATAAATGACTAAGCTCTCTTTTGGCCCCTATGGAAAGAAAACAACAAGTGGGAGAATGTTGGGTTGTGTTATATTCTTTCCACGACTAGCCCACATAGTTAACCCCACTCTATGGGGTCCGTGGCAGCACCCTGGAAAATTTTGGTTTTGGACCCTATGTTAGGTTGGGCGGACCTACCTATGGTTTTGTGCATGATTTGCGCACATGGTTTTGGATGCATGGTTTTCGGTCCATGGTTTTGGATGTGATGGTTTTCGATCCATGGTATTGGATGCTTTGACACGTATAAATATGTATTGTAACATTGAAAGGAACATAATGAAAAATCAAGCTAGTAGTCCCGGTTTTGGGATCCAGGGGAAAATATCTGTGTATATGTGTTATGCTCTCTCACTGTTTATTTTTTGTGTTTTAGAATTCGTATGCAGGTAATTTCTGTACAGGGTTAAAACCTACAAAGCCAAGGCTCATTAAAATACTCTCCAATCTTTCTCTAAGATACCCCTATCGGAAGCTTGGCTGACAAAAAGCACTATCAATGAGTTATGAAGTACTATAAATAACAAAGGGTGGGGTGACCCTTGACATTCCCCCTTTGTGACTGTTCACCTACCCTCATGACTCTTCAACTACTGTAAGACTGTTACATTCAACCATCGACACTTGGACTTCCACTTTACAAGATGTTACATTCAATCTTCACATGTATCCATGTGAGAGAAAATAGGCTTAAGAAAGCCATGCAAGAAATCACTAAGACTCGGACGTTGTGAGATGACCAAATCTTCTACATACTCATGGTGGTCGACCGTGACAAGATGATGCTAAGTTTGGTGGTCTATGATGGTGCCTGCACGCTCAATGGTGACATCCTGTTGAAAGCGAACTCTTACCTGTGCTGCATCCGGTACACTGATATGGCTCCCTTGTCCAACTCGTCTGATAGCATGTGCATGGTCATGTTGAGTGTGGTCGGACTAGCAACACACTGATGCATAGTGTCTGTGCTGATCTCCAAGTGTGTGTTGGTGGCTATGCACATCAACTATCAAACTGCATGTTCAGCCCCAATCGAACTAAGTTCATGTCTTTGCCTTGGTGAGTGTGCTAATGGGTGGGATTGCATGCGTGTGTACAATGACATGCATGTTGTTGAACTCCCTTGCATGTGGTCGACAACACTGTTCACCCTGTCTGCTCCGTGCCAGCTGTTGGGATGGATCTATAATTTGTATGAGTGCAGTTTCATCAGTCTATGCATGTCCCGCCCCTTGTTGTACCTGTTAGTGTCAGTATTTGCATCCTGCCATCAGTGATCAAAAATCTTCTTTTCATATCATTTTAGTGGTTCGATTCAACAATTTTTATATCATTCCACTAGGTCATGCAAAAAATTAGTCACTGATGGTAGTCCTAGTCCAAAAACATCACTCTTCCCTAAATGTGATTACTTGCTGGCATAGTTTCATATCTTGTTGATTGTACATCATCCATAAAGTTATTTTTATCATGCCATTTGTATCAGTCATGAAGTCACTATGTCATCTTGAAATTCAGTCCTTCAAGGTCTCATTAGGTCTTTAGGGTTTTTCAAGGTTTCATTAGGTCATTAGGGTTGCCAAGTTCCATTCCATTTCATAAGACTAGCAAGTAAAGGTGATCAAATAACATCCCTTCACCATGTGAAGATGATTTGTAAAGAGAAATACTTATTTCATTATGTAATTTTATGTCTTTCAAATGTAATAATTTCACCATCAGAAGCTGTTAACCCAGTGTTCCAAAGATGCCAGACCATCAAAAGATCAATTTTTCAAAGGAAATAGTCAAGTGAAAGGGTAAAGTTTCAAAGGGTTAAGTGCATGCCAAAGGGAGTTGTTTTTCCCAAGGGTGTCCAAATCATCATTTTCCACAAGCACTAAACCCTAATTTTCTCACCCAATGAGCTAGGGTTTGTTATGGAATCAGATACATATGAGTATATGAGGCATAAGGGAGGTCATTTCAGCAAGTATGAGGCCATTCCAACTCATACACATCATGTCTTCATCATTTTTCAATAATTCATTCCAGGGGACAAATAATTTGCCACACATAGGGCCGGTTTCTCTTCAAACTATGTTTTTGACCAAACAGGGAAGAATTTGGAAACAGTGAGAGATTTTTTGTCCACAATAGGCCAAGGAAGAAAAACCTCCTTCACTTTTTACACAGGTATCATGGTTTTAGAGAAATGTAAAAAATACAGTTGCCTTAGGAGAGTTGATGCACTTCTGGAGTGACCTTTGGAAAATACTTATTTCTCCTAGCTGGAGTCACCAAATGACTTTCTTGATGAGACAAATGATAACTAGACATAGAGATATTTCCAATGAGCTATCATGAGCTCAATTTGGAGTTGAGGAAGACCTCCAAACGTTGACTGCAATAGCACTCTACATTTTGGCAGCTTCATTCTGCATATTTTGACCAGTCGTGGGAGAATGAGCTTTTGATAGGGAAAATGAACTTCAAATTAAACAATTCAAGATGTTCTAGAAAGAAGACTCAATAAGGTTTCCAACGAGATATCCTGCGCCTAATTTGGGCACTGGGAAGGTAGCCAAAAGGGACCTGAACGGGGCATTGTGCGTTTCCTCTTAGCGTTGCGCACTTCCTTTAGGCGCTGCGCACTTCCTCTGGGAGTTGCGCATTTGGCCAGTTTTTCCCATATTCATTCTTCAGTGTTCCTAATACCTCCCCAGCCTTAAAACAAAATATAGGCCACACAGTGAAGAAGAGGGATCAGACAGAGAGGGAAACATAGAGCAGAGAAGGCCACATAAAGGAGGGAAAATTCACAGGTTTGAGCCCATAGATCTCAAAGAGCTCTTAACTTCTCCTATGATAGTGAAATTTCTAGTGAAAGGTTTACAGCTGCTGGTCTCATGGTTCTAGAGAGGAATTACTTGGATATTTATAAGTATGAATCTTGGGGTAGATGTTGATGACAAAAGATGCAAAGGAAAAATTTATATATTTCTTCTGGGCTCACTAAAATTCCACATGGAGGTTAGCTTCCTTTTTTGTAGTATATGTTGTATTTGCTGTTATAATATTGATGGAATATGGAGAAATTAGTTGAGAGTAAAATGGGGAAACTTGTAAAGGTTGCAGAGGGTATAGTGTTCGAACCTAATTTTGTTGATGATTCCCAAATGGATTTACCATGGCAGAGAAATGTGCAGAGTGAAAGTGATGAAGATGAGAACGATGAGCTTGCATCCATGTGGACACAAATGTCATTATCTTTCCAGTGTTCCAAGATCAAATCCACTCAAGAAAAGGTTGTAGCTACTCAGGAGGAAAAATATCCAACAGAAGCTATGAAAGGCAAACTTGCAGTAGAATTAATGTTATCGGAACAGCAAGTCCACAAGTGGTTTTGTCATAGAAGGCAGAAGGAGAAGGACAAGCTTGACCTATTGGTGGAGGATTCACTCCATGCTTAGTCACCTTTAACATCAACTATGTCAACCATTTTTGAAGACCCTAAACTCAGTTTTTTGCTTTTAGCATTTCCTATTTTCTTCAGGTAATTTTTGTATCAGTCCCTTGGTCAAACGTGCAGTGTCCTTTTTTGGGGCATCTTTTGGAGGAATGGCCACCACCATTAGATTCGGAAGACCATTTACACTCAAGAAAACCATGTTTCTAGATTTGAAAGTCAAAACTACTAGGTGGAAAAGGCAAAAAACCACCTAAAAATCATGTTTCTGCCTATTTTCTAAGCCAGGCGCTGCGCATTTGAGCAGTCTTGGGAGATTGCAGTTTTGGAGGGGAAAATCAAGCTCAATTTGGAAACTAGGGGCATTTTTAGAAACTAGACAGGATAAGCTTTCCAATGAGATTTCCTGAGCTAGATTTGGACATCAGGAAGGTAGTCAAAACTCACCCTGAAGATGGCGTTGCGCACTTCTTTCAGGCGTTGTGCATTTGACACTGGCACTACGCATTTGATAGGTAGCGAAATTTTTCACTGTTTCTCTCAGAAAATACTTTTCACCTTTGGGATTTTGATTTTTTCACTGATGTAATTCATAATGATGATGTAATTAAAGTGTTTTTTTGTTACCTTGGGTAGATACATCAAATGAATGGCCTAAGTGGCATGTAATGAATTAGTTTGCTTCATATTAGGGATGAGTCAGTTTGACCACCCTAGTCTTTAGCTATTAGTTCAGTCTTTTGTGCAACTTCTCCTCTCATGGATTCAACCCCTGAGGCTAAGATTAGTTGTTTTGAGGCCTATATCATGTATTTTCTCAGTCATTTTACAGGTTGGACTCAGTTAGATGCTTAGAGCTTGATTGTACACCTTTGTAAGAAGTTTGGCAAGAGATTAATAAGAATTGTAGCTATTTTTATGAGATCCCTGTGGTATGGAGTTCTAGTACAGTTTCTTCTTCTGTGATTATATGTTTATATGTTTTATGTATGCCATTAATCATTTCATTGTTTCTAGTTGAATGTTTTCAAGTTTGATAGGTAGAATCCATTGCATCAGTGCTCTTCCTTGGGAAACCATTCACCATTTCATGTTTTCTGCAGTCCAAGAAGGATCTGTGCCCTTCTTAGCTTCTCACAAGTCTAAAACATCTCACCCCATCAAGCCTAAGAGTGCTAAAGCCTATGCCTACCTTACCCCATAGAACACCCTGCATTTCTGACCTAATTTCCCAGACCTAAACTGCCCAACTCCTCCTGATCCAGCAAAACCCCTACAAAATCCAATCAAAACTTTCATGATATTGACTGATATCCTTACACAGAGAGCCCTCTCCCAGCCTAGTAGGGCTAGCTACTTGGCCAATCTTGGTTTTTGGTTACCCTGGCATTGCCTTCCTTCAGCCTGAGGTTCAATCCAGGTGATAACATAGTGGCGACCATACTAGGAAACATAGTTTTATGTTCCTCAGCAAAATGTATCAAGTTCAGATCTGATTGTTGATGGTGAATAGCAGTCAGATGCATGCGAAAGCTGAAATCATTCACCTAGTGACTCCAATTCAGTTTCGAGATCAGATCCAATAACTCCACTGGAGGATGAACTCGACCAACATAAACATGAAAGGACAATATGGAAAGATCAGGTATTCAAGTTGGAATTTCATCCAAGACATTATGTTCTTTGTTATAAATTATTTCTTCTCGTTTCCCAAGAATTTCAAGAAGTCTTTACAAAGTATATTGTATTTGAGAAAATATCCTAGACCTGCATGTGATTCTTTCCCTTTGAAGATTGTGAATACAAAATATTCGCATGCCTTTGATCTTGATCAAGACCCTTCTTCTGAATCTTATGATGACTATCTTCAAACTGATGAGCCTAAAGAGACCAAGACTGATTCTACAGCTTTTGTATATACCCCTATACCTTGTAAAATTCTGGATAGATACAAGCCTCTGATTTTACCTCCTATATCCCATGATTTCCCTAAAAATCATTACCTATATCTACCAAGATTTTATGGTGAATGCGACAACATCACTACTGAGAGACATGTACTGAATTTTGAGTCTTTTCTTGACCTTTTTGAAGTTGATGAAGAGGATGTCAGTATTAGGCTTTTTTCTCTTTCTTTGCAAGGCAAAGTCAAGAGTTGGTTCAAAACCCTGCATGATGCGAGCATCTCAGATTTTCAGCAGTTCGTCAAAGTTTTCCTCGACAAGTGGGTGGTCTGATAGAACCCTTTCTTGATTCTAGAAGAGTATAACCAGCTAAAAAGACAGCCAGGGGAGATAGTACAACAATTTTCTGGCATATTTAACCAAGTCTATTGTTCGATGCCTCTTAATATAAGACCTCCTCCTGATTCAGCTCTCTTGAATTATACAGAAGCCTTTGATCTGGAAATGGAGTTTTATCTAAGAGAAAGGAACCTTGCAACACTTGAAGAGATGCAAAACAATGCAGTAGATGTTGAGGCTAATCTACTAATAAGAAGGGCAAAGTTGAAGGAAGAAGATAGGAAGAACATAGAACCAGAGGAATCAACATCTTTAGAGGTAAAGCTCGATATTTTGGTAAGTGCAATGCAAGAGATGATGCAAAAGATCACCACAAAGAATGAGTATGATGTTCAAGACCATGGCTCGCTAATTGAGGAAAGACAAGCGGCTGATCCAAAACATTTCCTTTCTTATCCCAGTTGTCATAGATCTGATAATGATTGTTTTATAGATCATCTTGGAGAAGAGAGATCTATTGATCTGACATGTATGCTTGATGATGTGTTTTATATTGATGATTTGCCTAAGTTTGATCAGTATGATGATGATTATGTTCTCCAAATAGAAGCTAATCTTGCAGAAAAATCAACAGTTGGTTTGTGGAAGGAGGAAATTCACTTTCAACAACTCGAATACAGTGATCAGCCGATGCATATAAGCTATGGAAGTGAGGAGGAAAGTGCAGAAAATTTTGAAGTGAAGGATCTTTGCCTCTTTGTTTTACTTCATTTCAATTCATTAGAGACAACTTTCGTGCAATTAGAAATCAATCGTCGATAAGTTTTGATCTTGACCATCTAGAGGGAACAATGTAAACATTGAAACGGGAACTCATACTGTTACCTATTTTGTAGAGATAGCAAAAAAAGTGACCCGATTTTGAAAAGGGGTGATGCAGAACACACATGCGTTTTTTAGAGCTTATTTTTTGGCACTATAATTTTTTTTATGTACATTGTGTTTTAGAATGGTAGTGGTTTTTATGTTGATTTAAAAATGTGGTAATTCTACACCAGGCCCTTTTTTTAAAAGGCCTTTTTTTCTAATGTATGAAATGTAAATAATTATTTTGTAAATTTAATAATTTTTGAAGTGATCTTTTTCTTCATATTTTCTTGTTTTTATTTTAATTTTATTCTTTTTGTAGTGAGGTTTCTATTGTTTTGCATATTTAAAGAAGAAGGTCGATATTTTGAATTTTCGATATTCTACATATTTATACATCGTTAATTAATTTTTCAATCCACAAGAAATAATTGTTTCTAAAAAACAATATTTTTTAACAATGGACATAAAAATAGCCATTTTTAACATAAATATAACTAAAAAACTACATGTTTGATAATTTTTTGTTACAATTGACATGCGAAAATCACAATTTTTATACGAAAATTTTAACTAAAAATAGTTAAATAATAGTTTTTTTTATGAATTTCATGTCAAAAAAATAATAATAATCACTTTTTTTTTTTCAAAAAATAATGATTAACTTAAAAATTAATGCGAAAATCACATATTACAAATATTGAACGCATAACAACCTTAATTGAGTGTATATTCTTCTCATAAAATGTCAAAGTCAAAACATTGCAAGTATAACTACTTAATAATTACAAAAAATGAGCTTGATTTCCAAGCATAACTTAAATTTAATTAGCAATATCACGTAATCCAAACTCTTCATCCTCTAGAGTTTCATCATTGTCTTCTTCCACAATATTTTCTGCTTCCTTTTACTCATTTTCGTCTTTTAATGGATCTTTGATGTCTGCAAATCTCCCAATGTATGTATTTACAAACATCCCATGTAATGGTGGTTGAGGTTCCTTTTCCTTTTTTGCCACACGTGATTCACTAAAGTCCCCTTTCTTCAACCCAATTTCTTGCATTGCATATGGAAGAAATTGAAGAGAATTAATTCTTTGCTGAATGAAATTGCACTGTAATGGATCTTTTTCAATTGCAATGCAATTTCTTCCTTTTTCAAGCAGCATGCTAATGTTGTACCTAATTATCAAGCACAAAAGAAATAATGAAGTAAATTAGTACAATGACATGTTAATTAAAAAATAACATATTGAAATTCAATTCCATATAATAAAACTTACTTGAGCCAGAAAATAAATCTAGAACCCACTCTCCTTCATTTGAACATATGTCTATAAGATAGTTAATCAATAATTTTGGTTTTTGATAAATGTTAACTATCTCTCCTTTTTCTCTTTGTCTTCATATGTTAGTTTTCTCACAACAGCAGCATAAGTCAGTATTTGGCTATGACTCTTTCCGTCTACCCGATTAAAAATCATAGACATATAGCTATCATCTTTTGCCCAACTATCAATATGAATGAACTCACAATCATTTATAAATACTTGATCTTCACGATTAAGAAGATTTGACTTTTGCGTGTAACATGAAATAGTAAAAGTTCAATCAACTTGTACATAAATGAAATTTTCAACATTAATCAAATATACATTTTAAACGTCTTACCATGTAAGCTGCATCCTTGAATTTGTTTTCCCCTTGAAGCTTAACAATATCATTGCCAATTGTGTGTCTAAATGAAATGTCACAAATCTCCATAATGGTGATGACGTGACTTCTACAAATACCGCAACCACTTTACTAAGAGCTTGATAAATATAAGGGTCACTATCATAGTCAATGTTTGGAATATTGAAACCATGGGGAATATCTGCAATAACTAGGGCATACTCCCTTTTAGTTATGATTTTAGAAATGTCTTCACAGTCGCCTTGTATTACTTGATATTGAATAGTGCCTAGCCCATTCCAAATGAAATGAGTAAGAGTTGGATCAAGTTCAACATTCTTAATACGTTGCTTCCTCAGTCTTTCGATCTTTATTTTTTTAATAAAGGTTCTGAAGCTAGTTGGTGCTCCATTACCATCCTTCTTCATCTTTTATAAAATAAAAAAAATATGTGTAAATTATAAATTAAAAATAGTACACAGATGAATAAAAATGAATGCGTAAATCAATATACCTTTTTAAATGCAAGATAAAAAGCTTTTAATGTTGATGTAGAACTTGAATCTGGATAGTTGCGTACAACATCATCCCAACTATCTTCATTCAACAATTTAACCATTTGTTCTTGAATTTTCATGTAAACTTTGTGACTGTATAGATAAAGTAACAAAAAGTTAATATAATAATATGTATAACAAATACTACCGAAAACAACATGTTTTATTTAAAAGAAAATTATAATCTAGAAATAAATAAAAATAATTCAACAAACTTACTTTTGAAATTCCTTAGACATTTTCTCCAATGATAATTCCCCTGACTAAACACGAGATAATATTGTTTTGACAATTTTTTCATCTTTCACTCCTTGCATTTCTCTCCAAGGTGTGATAGTCATATCTTCTCGAAGCTGCTTCAATTAAGGAGTTGATTTACTGCCACCACATATCAATGGCTTAGACTTTTTGACCTTCTGGTTTTTAATGCCAATGTTTTCCCACTTGCTAAAAATCTCATCAATCAACTTCCAAACATCTCCAGTTCTAAATGCCAATTGGAAAATGTTATCAACACCTCTGAATATATCACTAGGAAGGTTTCCTTTTCCACCTTTTGAATTGGGTTTCTCTTCAATTTGATAGCCTATTTCCATATAACATTCCCTTCGGAAATCTGTAGTGACATTTATCCTATCCCCACCAAATTTTTCTTGAAATTCACTATGAATAAATCTAACCCTTTGGATAAAAGTCATAGACATCCTATATTCATTATCTGAATTATGATTCCTTACCACTAACTTTGCTTCTGTATCTGATAAACCAGCATAAATGATACATTTCATTATTTCAAAACGTGGGTTATTTGGATATTCCTCCATCAATTGTTTTTGAGCTTCTACAAAATGGTTCCCCCCAAGCACATAATAATTGTATTCAAAACATTTTGACTTATCAAATGCTTCTTTGTTGGGAACTTGAACTGGATCAACAAGAAGCACATAATTAACCACATGAGCATATGGATTGTACCTCATCAATGCCTTCAAGTTGTGAACATGCAGATGGTGTGGCTTTCTGACTTGATATTGACATTGTGCTTTATTTTCCTTATAGGTTTGTTTGACATTAAGTTGAAATGTACAACCACCATCAATTAAGTTTCTCTTTGTCAAATTCTGTTGAATGGCATTTTGTTTTGTTTTGATAATGCCATCCTCTAAATCAGCTCCTGGTGTAACGATTTCTTTTCTTTCTTTTGAAGTTTCACTAAGTTCTTGACTGCTGGTAATGACTACTTCAAAATCTTCAACTTTACTTTTCTTCGTCATAACATTCTCAATAGATTTATTCTTGGGCATTGTTACTTTTGGTCTTTTATGGCTCTTCTCAGTTCCAATGTCATCTTTAGTAACGAAAACATATGTTTCACTGTTAATTTCAACTTCATCGTCCCCAAAAGTAACTTGTCTACTCTTGCTAGATTTATCCACTAGAGGCCTTTTTTCTGATTCTTTGGATGTAGTTTTGTAGCATCATTAATTACTACATTTTGCTTGTTTTCCATATCTTCTTCTGACACTGAGTAAAAGCTGCTAACAACTTTCATGATATCATGCTTTATGAAATGAATGCCTCACAACCTAATTGAACAACTTTCAACAAAATTCTGCCAAACAAAATATCATATGTCAATAAAAAAAAAGTTAAAAAAATATAGCAAGACAATTTCAAGAACGCAAAATACAAATATAAATAACAATACTTACGACGTTTTGTTTCATCTCATTTACGATTTGTTTACACAACTTTGTAGATACCTCTCTCATGTCATACAATGAATATGATAGTCGATATTTAATCCTTTCATGTGACTTGGGAGCTTTTGTAAGTATGTAAACAATTTCAGTGTCTGGTACCGAACACATATCTATGACTCTTCCCATCAGCTCAAAAATTCAATTATCATTCGGTATATCAATATATAGAGATATATTCACATTTTGGCTTTCTCTTTCTTTCACATACCAAATTCTTGATGGGAATTTCACCTCTTTTGAATTCTTCCAGTCTGAAATCATCTTCTTATCATTTGAGGCACTTGAAAGATTTGTAGCCATGAGCTCAGGTGGAGTTCGTTCACCAATGTTTTTTGAAGATGCACCTTTAAGAGTCTTTGGTCCAGAAAGATTCACAGAAATCTTCTTTGATTCCATTTTCATTAAAAATAGAAACACATAAATCAGTAAATAATGAAAACATATTAACTTAAATCCATAACAAAAATATATCATAAATTTTTAATTTTTATAATCAGATAATTGAAATTAAAAAAATATTAACACTAAGAAATGGCAGAAGCCCACCGACACCACCCCGTCCATCCGCAGAGTGGTGGGCAATTCCGAGAATTGCACAACCTCTGCGTGTGGATGGGCTGGCTGCCATGGTGGCGCAGGATGGGGTTGCGGCAGCTCCTCACCACACCACCCAGGCGGCCCTCCTGCCCCTTCCGCCCCCACAACCCCTCCCTACACACCCACCCCTCCCCCCTCCCTACATGCCCCCTTACACCCGCCACACCCCTCACCCCCCTCCTAACCACCCCTTCCCCAACTCCCCTCCCCACATCCCCCACCTCACCGCTCTCCCCCGACCCTTTCACCCACCCCTTCCCCTCTGCCACCTCTCCCCCCACCCACTCACACCTGCCCCTTCCACCCCATACACCCCTCACCCCACCCCCTCATGTCCGTCCCTTCCCATCTCCCCACTCCCTCCCCTTCGCACCCCTCCCCGCACCCTCCCCCCACACTCCCCTCCCCACCCCCTCACGCCCCACCCGGGCGCCCCCACCCCTCACCCGACCCCCTCACGCTCGCCCCTTCCCACCTTCCCACTCTCCCCACACTACTCGCCCCCTCCCCCCACACTCCCCTCTCCACCCCCTCACGGCCCACCCGATGCCCACCCGCGCCCCCGGCTGCCTGCCCCCCCCCCAATGCACCCGGCCACCCCACCCGCCAGCCACCCTTCGCTCCCCTCATGCCCCTCCGACCCACTGGACTCCACCACACCCCACCCTGCAATCGGACGGCCACCCCACCGCACCCTTACCCCCTTCCACCCCTTCCCCCTACCCCCCACACACCCCCCCTTCCCCCCCTACCCCCCGGCCCCCAACTCCAATCCCACTCCACTTCTATCCCTCATGCCCCCTCCCTACCCCACTTCCCCCCATGCCCCCCAACCCCCTACCCCCCTTCCACCCCAACCCCCCCCATCCCCCGCCCCCCAAATCCCATCCCCCATGCCCCAGCCTGACCCCCTGCCTCCCACCACACCCCGCAATCGGACGGCCACCCCACCCTTACCCCCGTACTCCCCAACCTCCATACCACCCCACCCTGCAATTGAATGGCCACCCTACCCCACCCTTACCCCCCTTCCCCCTAAACCCCACACCGCCCTCCCACCCCCATGCCACCCCACCCCTACCCCCTACCCCCCGCCCCCCTTCACCCACCCCACCCAACCATCCACCCCTACCCCCCCCTCATGCCCCTCCCACCTCACCCCTCCACTCCCTTGCCCACCTCTATCCTTGCCCTCCCTCCCCTCTCTCTCCCACCCCTATCCCTGCCGTCACGCACGCCTACCTCTGCCCTCCCCCCCCCACCACACTCCACCAGCCCCCCCTCTCGGCCACACCTACTCCCGCCCACCTCCCCCACCACACTTCAACCGCCCCCCCCTCCTTCGGCCACCCTACCCCGAACCTCCCCCCCCCTTCCTCGACCACCCCTACACCCACCCTCCCCCCCTCCTCCCCGCCTCGCCCCACCCCATCCCTCCCTTCCCCTGCCCGCTGCCACCCCTCCTCGCCCACCCTTACCGCTGCCCTCCGCCCCCTCCCGCACCACTCGAAGGCCCGCCCGCCCTCTCGGGGTGGCCATCCGATTCCCTCGGCTGGGTGGGCGAGTGGGTCGCCAGGGTGGCGCAGGGTGGGCGGTGCTGCCCGCGCCACCGTCGAAATCGGACAGCCACCCGGGCTGGTGAGCGGGCCATTGGGTTGGTGCGGGGTGGGGCACCGTCGCCCACCCCGCGCCACCCCGATGGCTCGCCCGCCTGCTAGGGTGGCCGTCTGATTCTTGGAATCGGACAGCTACCCGGGCGAGCGAGCAGGCCGCCGAGGTGGCGCGGGGTGGGGCAGTCGTGCCCCACCTACACCACCTCACCAGCCCGCCGAAGTGGCCAGCCAATTCGCCAATTCCCAGAATCGGTCAGCGACTCGAATAGGCGGGCGGGCCGCTAGGGTGGCGCGGGGTGGGGGCAGAGGGCGGGGGTAGGGGTGGGCAAGGGAGGGGTGGGGTAGGGGGGCGAGGGTGGGGGTGGTTGGTTGGGTCAGGTGGGGGAAGGGGGGGCGGAGGGTGCGGTGGGGAGGGGGGGTAGGACAGGAGTAGGGGTGGCCGAGGGAGGGGAGGCGTGGGTGGGTGGGTTGGGCATGGGGGGGGAAGGTGAGGGTAGGGGTGGCCGAGGGATGGGCTGGGGTCGATGGAGGGGGCGTGAGGGAGGGGTAAGGGTGCATGTGGTGGGGGAACGGGGGGCGTGGGGTGGGGTGGGGGAGGCGTGGAAGGTGGGGGTAGAGATGGGGTGGGATGGGATGGAGGTTATGGGGCGGGGGGTGGAGGAGGCATTGGGGGTAGGGGGGAAGGGGGGGAAGAGGCAAGGGGGAGAAGGGGGGTAAGGGTGGGATTGGGTGGCCGGCCGATTGCGGGGTGGGGTGTGGTCGGGTGAGGTACGGGGGGTGGACGGGCGTGAGGGGGGGGAGGGTGGATAGGGGTAGGGGGGAGTTTGGGGAGGGGGCTGGTAGGGTGTGCGGAGGGGGTGGGTGGCCAGCCGATTGCAGGATGGGGGTGCCCAGCTTTGCTAGGCCCACCATGCTCACGACGGAAATATTGGTTAATTTGGCTGACAAAAAGTATTAATCTTAAAAAAAAAAAATCTACTTCATTAAACTAATTTAATATGAAAATTTTCTAGGAAAAAAATTTAACTGACCTTTAATTGTGAGAATTCTTCGTTGAATATGTTGTTGATAGCAATGTAGCTGCTCCACAAATTCACTCCAATTCTTTTAACAAACCTCAGAAAACTTTGATGTAATGTGAGTAATGGTGATAATGGAATTTAGTATATATGTGAAATTACGGAGATGTTTTACCGTACGGTGAATGCGAGATTAATTAGTTTTAAAAAAATTTAACATGTTAATTTTTTTATGGCGACGAAGGAAAATATGATAAAGCGAATATTATGGAATTGTTTTACAGCGGGGTGAATGTGGGATTAATTTATTTCAGAATGTACTATAAAAATTTAAAAAAACATTCAATTGTTTAGTAAATATTATATACTTTGACTATTAAAATAATTTAGGTAGAAGTTGTAGTTTACAATTTTAACTTTAATGATTTATGTCATAAAAAAAATTAGCTTACATTTTACATTAAATTGTAGAATAAAATAATGAAGAGAAATAAATCTCACAAATTTTTAGGAGGGAAATATTTTCGTGAAACTTTTTTTTTGGGGGGGGGGGGGAGATTTTTGGAGGGAAAATTTCATTCTCTAAGCTATATAATATCTTTAGGAGAGTCTCCATTAGTATCATTCAACATCTTCTATTTGAAAGGGATGGATTGTCCTGATAGTAAAGTTTCGATTTATACAGCATCAACATCTTCATCGCGTAACAACTCTATTCATATGGATGAATATAGCGGGAATTCTTCCACTATGAATAGAAAGTCAGTTCTTCCACTTAGTCATGATCCTAAGGACTATGAGAGCAGCACTGATGAAAGAGGGGATGGATAATTTCAAATAAATAAAGAGTCACAGATTCCACTTATTCCAAATTTGAAAGACTATGAAAGCAGCAGTGATGATGAGCTCAATGACAAATTTCAAAAGAATGGAGTGTCACAGTGACCACTTAGTCCTAATTCTAAGGATTATGAGAGCAACAGTGATGAAGAGCATGATGGTGAAGTTCAAAAGAATGGAGTGTCACGGTGTCCACTTAGTCCTAATTCTAAGGACTATGAGAGCAACAGTGTTGAAGAGCATGATGACGAATTTAAAAAGAATGGAGTGTCACAGTGTCCATCCTAATTCTAAGGACTATGAGAGCAGCAGTGATGAAGAGCGCGATAACGAATTTGAAAAGAATGGAGTGTCAGAGTGTCCACTTAGTCCTAATTCTAAGGACTATGAGAGCAGCAGTGATGAAGAGCATGATGATGAATTTCAAAAGTATGGAGTGTCATGGTGTCCAATTAGTCCTAATTCTAAGGACTATGAGAGCAACTTTGATGAAGAGCAGGATGATGAATTTCAAAAGTATGGAGTGTCACGGTGTCCAGTTAGTCCTAATTCTAAGGACTATGACAGCAGCAGTGATGAAGAGCGGGATGATGAATTTCAAAAGAATGGAGTGTCATGGTGTCCACTTAGTCCTAATTCTAAGGACTATGAGAGCAACAGTGATGAAGAGCGTGATGATGAATTTCAAAAGAATGGAGTGTCACAATGTCCTCTTAGTCCTAATTCTAAGGACTATGAGAGCAGTAGTGATGAAGGACAAGATGATGCACTTAGTCTTAATTCTAATGAGTATAAAGGTAGCAGTGATGAAGGGCAGGATGATGCACTTTGTCCTAATTATATGGACTATGACAGCAGCACTGAAAATGCACATGAGGAAGAATATCTAATAAACATCGAGTCAAATTTTCCATTGAGTCCGAATTCTAAGGACTATGACAGTAGCACTAAAGAAGAGGAAGATGAAGAATATCCTCCAAGTCAGTATTTGAAAAGCATAGTTGATCATAGTGTGGATAACATTCCTCTTAATGATGATGAAAATCCTTATACAAATGATGATCCAATGATGGAGATGTTGCCAAGAAATATTGTATCGAGGAGTAGGAACAGACCTTTTTGTATCAATGCAAGATGTTCTAGTTATACAAGGGGTAGAGCATAATATATGACGAGAAGAAGTTCTATCAGCGCACTCATTTCAAGTGAATGTTGCCAAAAAGATTACTTGAAACATATGGATTTCAATTTTGCATTAGAGAGCAGGAAGAGATATTTGTCAGTGAATAAAAGCCTGCAAAATTCATATTTAGTTGGGTGCATGCAATCTACATTGTCAGGTTATCATTATCATATTAGGACTTTATTTATCTATAGAAAAGCTTTCAAAATGTTTCATTCGATTGGGAATTTTCGTCTCTCGAGAATTCAATAAAATTTGGAAAAGGATCCCACATTTTATTCTGAAGTATGTCATAAAAGACAGTTTGGGCCATTATCAAATACTGCAATGTCATGGATGAAAGATTTCTTTTCAAAGCATGGAGAGTGTATGCCAAATAGAGAGACAATATATATTCCAGATAATTTTTCAAGATGATAAATCTACAACTTATACAAAGAATATGCAGAAGGTGCTGAGGGACATGGTCAGTTTATTACATATCAATATTTTTTGAAGGTATGGAAGAAAGAATTCAACAATGTCCGTATTCCTAACAAGACAAGGATGGGGATTTGCAGTACATGTGCTTCTCTTAAATAAAAAAGGGACAAATGTGAAGGGTCAGAAAGAGGTAAGCATTCATAACTTTAACTTTTAAAATTGTATATTCATCAAGTATGAAAACATATTTCTTAATGGCTTTCTTTTATGTTGTGTAGATTCAATTTTCAAAGAACTTCAGGAGCATCACAAACAACAAACAAATGAAAGGAAAAAGTTGTACAAGCATCGAAAGAAGTGTTATGATAATCCGAATAAATATTTGGGTTTGATAATTGATGGTATGGACCAGAAGAAAACACTTTTACCACATTTTGTTTGCACACCCAAAAATTTACAAGAGGAAAATTTTATTCAGTATCACTTGGTCGGTTGTATGGTCTTCAATGAGAAAATGTTGCCAAAGGTGTACTTCATAGCTCCAAATATTCATAATGATGCAAATATGACCATAACCATAATTCATGATGTGCTTTCTCATTGGTCTGGTAATCTTCCTGAAGTTTTGTATCTACAATTGGACAACACTTGTCGTGAAAACAAAAATCAGGTTGTTTTTGGATATCTAAACATGCTTGTTGAATTGAGAATTTTTCAGAAGGTAAAGGTTGGTTTCCTTCTTGTTGGGCACACTCATGACCATATTGATCAGATGTTCAGTTGTTTTTCAATCACATTGAGGAGGAAGGAAGTTGGGAGCTTGCCATCATTAATTGAATGTATTAAGAAATCATACATGCCAGAGCCTACTTTTGATGTGTTGGAAGAAACTGTTGACATGCGAAGGTTTATTATGGGATCATATGGTGAGGGGAAATGCATTGAACAACTTAATGACATTAGCTTCCAACATCAATTTCATATCAAAAAAATTGATGGGAAAACACTAATATGGGGCAAGAAGTATTCAACTACTGCAGAATGGGCACCGTCATCAGGTTTGCAATTTTTGAAGTTCATTCCATATCATCCAATATTTGCATCAAAAATATTGTTATTACAATCAGTTGGTGAAGTTCATAATGCACGCAGACAAAATAGAGATATAAATTATTCTGATTGCCTAGAAGAAATTAAAAAATGTATTAGATATACATATGAGTACTTTGACATTGTTGATTCAGTTTGGTGGGAGTCATTTTTCAATAATCAAAGTGATATCATTTCAAAAACAAAAAATGAAGATATACCTTTGAAAAATCCATTTATTTGGCCACAAAATGTGTCGAATGCACATGAGGAAATAAACATTGTTGAACAACAACAATCTCAAGGTATTATTAATTCTTCACAAGTAGAGGAAAGAGAGATGTATATTGGTTCCAGAAGATCTCGTGCACAACGTGAAGCCATGGAAGATCTTTACAGGGGTTCAGTACAAGATATTAAGGAGGGTTGCATGATCGTAGTGCTAGCAGATAGAGATCCCAATGGCTATCCATTCTGGGTTGCTAAAGTTATAAAGGTCTTTACAGAAAATGAGGATGTTACAAGTGTTGAAGTACATTGGTATGCCACAAATACACACCCATTCAATGGTGTGTATAAGCCAGAGATGGTAGTTGACAAAAAAAATGGCAGAAAGAGAAAAAGAAAGGGTACGAATATAAATCGTCACCGCACAGACATATTAAAATTAGAGGATGTTGACATACTTGTTTATGACTTCAATTTAACAAAGAGAGGAACTCTTCACTTCAAGACGATAGAGATTCTGAAAAGGTTGTTACCAGAAGGAACAATGTTGAGATGGGAGTCTGCTGAAACCAGTCGTAGATCTAGAAGAATTTTGAAACCTAAAATGATGGGCATGCATGTGGACTCAGATGGGGCACTAGTTGATGAAAGAGAAGAATATGGAACATCTTCGTCAGCATCCAATCACTCATATGAAGATGTGAATTCTGATGGTGTGCAAGAAAATATGAGTGATTTTGAATAATTGTTTAAGACAGTTTATCTAACTGATGTATGCATCGTATCTTGAAATAAAATTTTTGATTTCCATATGGTGTTAAATGAGAAGTTATGAGTCATTTTTATGTTGTTGGATCATTTTACTAGCACTTTTTTTTAATTTTGAAGATTGACCCTAAAAAAAAAATCATCGTTCCAATATAATAACTTTTTCGTTTTCAAGCCGTATTTTGCACGAAAATTTCGTTTTCATTGCCATTTTTAAAACATGTTTAAAATTGTCCCAAAAAAAAAAACCAACGTTCCAGTATACACACTTTTCGTTTTTAGCACTGTTTTTGATGTTTTTTTGGCGTTTTTTTTGCCAAAGTTCCCTTTTTGAGTTTGTAGTTCCCGTTTCAAAGTTTACATTGTTAGGGCAATGGAATCCTTGTTCAAGACTTCTCATATCTAGATTTTCAGCCCCGAATGCCATTGAATGTCCGGTTGCAGATGAAGACTTGGAAGCTAGAACATATGATCAAATGATGCAAGATGATTCCATACCATTATGTTTTGAATCATTTCAGTTTTTGAAGGGAATTTTGCATAGTATATCTTCAAATGAGTAGCCTGTAGAAAATCATGCAATCTCATTGGAACCAAAAGAAAATGGGTTGCAACAGTCTTTTCAATTTTTTCATGATCCAATAGCTAATGTGTTAGATGATATCTGCAGTAAAAGTCCTTCTCCATTAGCTAACTGTGAGCTTGAAAAAGGTATTCATACAAACTTGATCCGGCAACCGGTTTCTTTGTCATTTTCAGTAGGAGTCTCGTCACAAAGCTCAGATGAAAGTTTTCATTCATGGTATGAGGAGAAACAAATTAATTCATTGGATGAACTAAGTCCCAGTGCACATGAATTTAAATATCCTCATGCAATATTTTTGGAGTCAGATAGAGCATCCATATTATTCAATCTGGGAAAATTTGGATCTGTTTACAAGTTTTCATGGGAGTTGCATTTCAATAGTTCTCTCTTGTTGCTCATAAGCAAGCACTTGCAGAGAATTAAAACAGCAGCCATAATGCTTACTTGGTTGCATTGGTTGTTTCATTTCACTTGATCAGGTGAGGAATGGATCACTTAGAGTAGGGTGTGATTAATAAGCTCACAGAAGTGAGCATGGTTCAGTCAGTTTCAAAGTTAGTTTGTGTCGTCAAGTCGTCAGTTTTCAGTCATGCATTTCAATTTAAGTTTTTGACTGTATTGGCCCACATGGTTAGGCACTTGGTCTATGGTGTTCTTGACACCTCCAAGGAGCTGCCATATCCAATAAGGCTGATATTAGTGTCAGTATTTGCATCCTGCCATCAATGATCAAAAATCCTCTTTTCATGTCATTTTAGGGGTCCAATTAAGCAATTTTTATATCATTCCACTAGGTCATGCAAAAAATTAGTCACTGATAGTAGTCCTAGTCCAAAAACATCACTCTTCCCTAAATGTGATTACTTGCTGGCATAGTTTCATATCTTGTTGACTATACATCATCCATAAAGTTATTTTTATCATGCCATTTGTATCAGTCATGAGGTCATTATTTCATCTTGAAATTCGGTCCTTCAAGGTCTCATTAGGTCTTTAGGATTTTTCAAGGTTTCATTAGGTCATTAGGGTTGCCAAGGTTCCATTCTATTGCATAAGACCAGCAAGTAAAGGGTGATCAAATAACATCCCTTCACCATGTGAAGATGACTTGTAAAGAGAAATGCTTATTTCATTATGTAATTTTATGTCTTTTAAATGTAATAATTTCACCATCCCAAGCTGTTAACTTAGTGTTCCAAATATGCTAGACCATCAAAAGATCAATTTTTCAAAGGAAATAGTCAAGTGAAAGGGTAAAGTTTCAAAGGGTTAAGTGCATGCCAAAGGGAGTTGTTTTTTCCCAAGGGTTTCCAAATCATCATTTTCCACAAGCACTAAACCCTAATTTTCTCACCCATTGAGCTAGGGTTGGTTATGGAATCAAAGACATCTAAGTATATGACGCATAAGGGAGGTCATTTCAGCGAGTATGAGGCCATTCCAACTCATACACATCATGTCTTCATCATTTTTCAATGTGTCATTCCAAGGGACAAATCATTTACCACACATAGGGCCGGTTTTTCTTCAAACTATGTTTCAGAACAAATAGGGAAGAATTTGGAAAACGTGAGAGAGGGTTTTGTCCATAATAGGCCAAGGAAGAAAAAACTCTTTCACTTTTTACACAGGTGTCATGGTTTTAGAGAAATGTCAAAAATACAATTGCCTCAGGAGAGTTGATGCACTTCTAGAGTGACCCTCGGAAAAACAATATTTCTCCTAGCTGGAGTGACCAAATGACTTGATTGATGAGTCAAATGATAACTAGACACATAGAAATTTCCAATGAGCTATCATGAGTTCAATTTGGAGTTGAGGACGACCTTAAAAAGTTGACTGCAACAGCACTCTCCATTTTGGCAGCCTCTCTCTACACATTTTGACTAGTCTTGGGAGATTGAGCTTTGGATAGGGAAAATGAACTCCAAATTGAAAAATTAAATATTTTCGGGAAATTATACTCAACAAGATTTCCAAAAATCTATCCCGCGCCTAATTTGGACATCGGGAAGACAGCCAAAAGGGACCTGAAAGTCGCATTGTGCATTTCCTCTTGGCATTGCGCACTTCCTTTGGGCGCTGCGCGTTTGGCCAATTTTGCCCATATTGATTCTTCAACATTCCTAATACCTCCTCAGCCTTAAAACCAAATATAAGCCACACAATGAAGAAGAGGGATCAGACAGAGAGGGAAACATAGAGCAGAGAAGGCCACATAAAGGAGGGAAAATTCACAGGTTTGAGCCCATAGATCTCAAAGAGCTCTTAGCTTCTCCTATGACAGTGATATTGCGGGTGAAAGGTTTACAGCTGTTGGTCTCATGGTTCTAGAGAGGAATTACTTGGAGATTTATAAGTATTAATCTTGGGGTATATGTTGATGACAAAAGATGCAAAGGCAAAATTTATATATTTCTTCTGGGCTCACTAAAATTCCACATGGAGGTTGGATTCCTTTTTTGCAGTATCTATTGTATTTTCTGTTATAATATTGATGGAATATGGAGAAATCAGTTGAGAGTAAAATGGGGAAACTTGTAAAGGTTGCAGAGGGTATAGTGTTGGAACCTGATTTTGTTGATGATTCCCAAATGGATTTACCATGGCAGAGAAATGTGCAGAGTGAAAGTGATGAAGATGAGAATGATAAGCTTGCATCCATGTGGACACAAATGTCATTATCTTTCCAGTGATCCAAGATCAAATCCACTCAATAAAAGGTTGTAGCTACTCAGGAGGAAAAATATCCTACAGAAGCTATGAAAGGCAAACTTGCAGTAGAATTAATGTTATCGGAACAGCAAGTCCACAAGTGGTTTTGTCATAGAAGGCAGAAGGAGAAGGACAAGCTTGACCTATTGGTGGAGGCTTCACTCCATGCTTAGTCACCTTTAACATCAGCTATGTCAACCATTTTTGAAGACCCTAAACTCAGTTTTTTGCTTTTAGCATTTCCTATTTTCTTCAGGTAATTTTTGTATCAGTCCCTTGGTCAAACGTGACATCTTTTGGAGGAATGGGCACCTCCATTGGATTTAGAAGACCATTTACACTCAAGAAAACCATGTTTCCATATTTGAAAGTCAAAACTACTAGGTGGAAATGGGAAAAAAACCACCTAAAATCATGTTTCTGCCTATTTTCTAAGCCAGGAGCTGCGCATTTGAGCAGTATTGGGAGATTGCAGTTTTGGAGGGGCAAATCAAGCTCAATTTGGAAACTAGGGGCATTTTTGGAAACCAGACAGGATAAGCTTTCCAATGAGCTATCTTGAGCTAGATTTGGACATCAGGAAGATAGTCAAAACTCACCCTGAAGATGGCATTGCGCACTTCTTTCAGGCGCTGCATGTTTGACATTGACACTGCGCATTTGATAGGTAGCCAAATTTTTCATTGTTTCTCTCAGAAAATACTTTTCACCTGTGGGATTTTGATTTTTTCACTGATGTAATTCATAATGATGATGTAATTAAAGTGTTTTTTTGTTACCTTGGGTAGATACATCAGATGAATGGCCTAAGTGGCATGTAATGAATTAGTTTTCTTCATATTAGGGATGAGTCAGTTTGACCACCCTAGTCTTTAGCTATTAGTTCAATCTTTTGTGAAACTGCTCCTCCTCTCATGGATTCGACCCCTGAGGCTAGGATTAGTTGTTTTGAGGCCTATTTCATGTAGTTTCTCAATCATTTTACAAGTTGGACTTAGTTGGATGCTCAGAGCTTGATTGTACACCTTTGTAAGCAATTTGGCAGGGGATTACTAAGAATTGCAGCTATTTTTATGGGATCCCTGTGGTATGGAGTTCTAGTACAGTTTATTCTTCTGTGATTATATGTTTATGTGTTTTATGTACCATTAATCATTTCATTGTTTCTAGTTGAATGTTTTCAAGTTTGATAGGTAGAATCCATTGCATCAGTGCTCTACCTTAGGAAACCATTCACCATTTCATGTTTTCTGCTTCTTAGCTTCTCACCAGTCTAAAACATCTCACCCCATCAAGCCCAAGAGTGCTAAAGCCTATGCCTACCTTGCCCCATAGAACACCCTGTATTTCTGACCTAATTTCCTAGACCTAAATTGCCAGCTCCTCCTGATCCAACAAAACCCCTACAAAATCCAATCAAAAATTTCGTGCTACTATACCTAGCCTAAAATCCTTTACCTGATCTAGTCATCTTGAGTAAGATCCTTACGGAGAGAGTCCTCTCTCGACCTAGTAGGGCTAGCTACTTGGCTAGGCTTGGTTTGTGGTTACCCTGGCATTGCCTTCCTCCAGCCTGAGGTTCAATCCAGGTGATAACAATACCTGTTCTTGCTGCAACCCTTCTCTCATCTATATAGTTGTTGTTCTTCCTTGAGTTGCTGCTTCAGCACATGCAATTCTTTCTTTGTTTCTCTCTCTTCCTTTCTCGCGATCCTCTTGTCACGCTATCACCTCATTGCCTCAATCTCCAAAGCTTCTTTCATCACAATTGGATCTGCTCGAACTTTAAACTTTGCTCCACTTCTACGCTATCAAAAACCTTCCTCTTGCATTTGTCGCACGCAGGTCTGCTACCTTTTGCTGCTGCTGATGGTGTTGCTCGTTGTGATGCCACTGCCATTTCATCTTGATATCCTTGTCCATGAACAACTTGATGTCTTCATAGATAGGAAAGTTCATAGACACTTGATCGACTGCATCCCCAGTTGTGCTCTCAATGGTTTCTTTGACTCTGCACTCCTGGAAGCAATTATACCTGTGTTGCTGAGAAGCAGACAAACACCTGTGATACCTGGAGACATAGCAACACTAATGGAAAGCAATCTATCATTGGAAAACCAAAACAAACTGAAGGACTAACATGCAACATACCTGTGTGACTGCCTATGAAGAATGCGCAATTTTCACCGGGAGGTTGGGAGACTGCCAAAATTACGCAAGGCATAGTTCGGGCTATCGGGAGATTTACTGACTACTGGAACTACGCAATGCATAGTCTAGCCTGGCATGCTGGATGTTGAGATTGTGCGATGTGCAATTTCAGCTGGCAAGTGATGCGGGCACAGGGACTACATTACGCAATTTTCTGGGCCAACAATCACTGCCTTTCATAATTGCGCAAAGCAAGACTGGAGGGCAGTGACTGGCCATATTTGTACATTTTCTGGGAGGAAGGCAGGGCCTTCCCTCTCATAATTGTGCAATGTTGTCTGGGCAAGGCAGAGTCTGGGCCAAGGTAGCACAGACCCGCCAACGGGCAACTGAAACATGAGAAGTTTGAATGCATGGTGAAGTTGAGTATAAACAAGAGTGAACGATCATGCATGCAAACAATGAGTGCAGGATTCAGAAGACAAGACAACATGCATGCGTGTGCAACGGTCACCGCGATGGAGACCATCAGTGCAAAAACAGTGTCATGCATGCGGCAGCAATGAGATTCGAACGGAAGCTGAAATGTTGCTTGTACAAGCTAACATACATTAAAAAGACAACAAGCATTCATTAAAATCAAGTAGATTTCCCTCACACAAGTTGAAACACAAAAACCGATAGAAGCGCAATGCAAGACATGCAAAGTGGGCTTACCTCGAAACAACCGAGTTGAATGTGCCGACGACTCCTAGATGTTACATGGGATGTCAGAGCTGCAATATCGATGTGAGGAATGAGCTCTGCAACGTTCAATACATAAGTTTTGATAATATCGAGGTCATGACGTGCATGCCACAAATATGGGAAAAGCAACACTTCAAATTATAATTCAAATTATTTAATTTAATATAAAACAACATTTTTATTAATCATAATTATTTGGAATTGATGCAATTTTTATAGGAAATTGGTTTTTTCTCACGATTCTTTCGCTAAAGTATTTTTAAAAGTTAAATTTTTCATTTCATCGAAATTTTTTATAATGATGTTTTACTTGTTTTCCATAAATATTTAAACTTTCTTAATATATATTTGAATAAAATATTAACTTAAATTTATGTTCATTAGGGGAATTTTGATGTCTAAAATGGGCCTCTTAAGAAAAATGTACAACCAAAAAAAACTTTATAAGAACCAATAGGATTCAAGGTGATGGTGTCAACCATGGGGGCGAGATTCACAATATTTGGAGTAAAAAAGTAAAAAGAATAAAAAATAATAAAATAGTAAAACTACTTTTTCAACTCATATTTTCAACTTATCTCCCTAAGGTTTTACTCAAATTTTGAGTGGGAGTACTTGTTGGATGAAAAAATTATTTCCTCATCCAAGGAGTACCCATGTTGCATACTTTCGATGGGAAAATGAGAAATACATTAAAAAAACGTGATTGCAATCACACTTTTTATGTATTTCTCATTTTTCATGAAGTAGGGTCCATCAAAAGTATGCAACATGGGTACTCCTTAGATGAGGAATCAAATTTTGCATCCAACGAGTGTTGCCACTTGAAATTTGAGTAAACCCATAGGGAGATAAGTTGATAATATGAGTTGAAAAAATAGTTTTTTCTTTTTTCTCTCTAAAATTTGATGATGTACTCTAATCTTTTTTTATTATTTCCACTATTATTTTATAGTTTCCTTAGGAGGCCCATTTTAGACCTCAAAATTCCCCTAATGTTTCCCTATATAATATTATATTTTATAATTATAATATCAATATGTTAAATATAACATACTTGAGTCTTTAGAACCTATAATTATAATATATTCCCGCTCCACATCTATTTTTAGGAGCCTAAACTACTAGTGTACACGTGACACATCGTACAAATTCTCTCTTCTGAAAAGGCCTATAATTAGGTCATCACAGGAGATTGGGAATAAATCCTTATTCGGGAATCCAATTGTGATCAGACTTGCGGAGTTAGAAAGAGGGCTAAGAGGGCTATTACAGGCCAAAATTTTAGAACTTAAGATCTGAAATTACAGAGTTACAGTCGTTTTAAAATCGAGCTCCTAAAATCAAGAAAAAGCGAGATGAGGAATTATGATGGCAAGGATCCGGTAAATTGGATACTACAGATGAAGAAATATTTTGATCTACATCATGTCCCACTGTTACAAAAGGTACGTATTGCATCTAATTATTTAGAACCAAATCAATTTTTGTGGTATAAAGGGCTTTGTTCTCGTAAACCACTTGTCACATGGTCAATTTTCACAGAGGAAACGATAGCACATTATGATGATACAAAGAGCAACACCTTCTTTAGCCAATTGATAAATCTCAAACAAAAGTATTCAATGGCAAAGCACATTGAGGACTTTAAAAAATTGAATATAAGGTAAAATGATATTCTAGAGAAGCAAAGGATTGATGTCTCCATAGGGACTTTAAAAGATAACATTTAACATGAGGTTCGTTTTTGGGAACCTGATTCATTGGAGAATGCATTCAGGTTGGAAAGAAAAGTGGAAAGAAAAATTATGGCAACAAGGAAGTCTACCCCTCAACAATAAAGATGGAAGTGTTGTTTCTCCTAGCCTTCCAGAACCTACAAGGTTGACACCACAACAATTGGAAGAAAAAAGAGAAAAAGGGCTTTGCTACAATTGTGATAACGAATACATTAAAGGTCATAAGTGTGCTGAGAAGAAATTATTTTACATTGAGTGTGAAGAGGAGGAAGAAGAGGATCAAGAAATGTCAAAAGAAGAGGATATACACCAGGAACCAACCCCAGAGAAAGAAGAAATGAATCCGACCATATCTTGTAAAGAATTGAAAGGAATTACCCTCCTCAAACTCTCAAGATAGAAGGACATATCAAGAAGAAAAATGTTCAAGAAGTGAAAGATCACATCGAGCATCAAGAAATGAATTCGACCATATCTTGTAAAGCATTGGAAAGAATTGCCACTCCTCAAATTCTCAAGATAGAAGGACATATCGAGAAGAAAAAGGTTCAAGAAGTGAAAGATGACATCGAGAAAGAAGAAATGAATCTGACGATATCTTGTAATGCATTGGCCGGAATTACCACTCCTCAAACTATGAAGATAGAAGAACATATCAAGAAGAAAAATGTTCAAGAAGTGAAAGATCACATCAAGCATCAAGAAATGAATCTGACCATATCTTTTAATGCATTGGAAGAAATTACCACTCCTCAAACTCTCAAGATAGAAGGACATATCAAGAAGCAAAAGATTCAAGCAGTGAAAGACCACATCAAGCATCAACAACAAGTTCTCCAACTTTTAAAGGATAATGCCACTTTGGTGCAAAATCAAATGAAGCAATAAGCATATCAACATCACAGTGAAAGAAGTTTTGATGGAGGCGATTGGGTATTTTTACGGCTACATCTCAGGAAAGCTATTTATGAGAAGGAAATATTGGCAATACTACATGCACTTAAGAAATGGCGACCTTACCTAATGGGAAGACACTTCAAGGTAAAAATGGATCATGATAGTCTTAAATACTTTTTAGAACAAATATTATCTGTAGAAGAACATAATAAATGGGTCACAAATATGTTGGGTTATGACTTTGAAATCATTTACAAAAAAGGGAAGCAAAATGTTGTTACAGATGCACTCTCAAGAAAGGATGAGGATGTGGAAGCATTGCTTTGTGCTATTTCTACTATCCATCCAGATTGGATAATGAAGCAAGAGATGAATGGAAGAAGGACAAAGAAGTGTGGCAACTCATTCAAAAGTTGCAGAATATCCCAGTTCAAACAATATTGCTAGAACTTGATGAGGAAGGAAAAATCATATTGGAACCTCGAGCAATCACAGAAATAAGAACCCGACGGCTACGAAATCAATCAATTTCAGAGTATATCATCAAGTGGAAGAACTTACCCGCTAAAGATTCCACATAGGAGGACAATAATTTTATACAAAATCATCAAGAACTACTCAAGCGTTGAGGAAAACACTTTTTGAAGGAGAGGGGCATGTTAGGTCCCTATACTACTAGTGTAGCCCCTTATTGTTATTAGTAAAACCCCCTTATTATATTGTTGTGCCCATGTAGTCCCCATATGGTTATTATTGTGCCCCATAGAAGCCCACTATTGTTATTATTTTACCCTTATATTATTATTGTTATGTCGGCTCTAATTATATTATGACCCCTTAGACTCCTATATATAGAAAGGAGGTCTTGTCATTTGTATCATCCAAGAATTGTTCATCTGTGTAATGTAAAGGAGGTTGCCCCCTCGAAGAGGATTATTTCTAAGGCGTTGATTTATCTTTTCCATCTTTTTGTGAGCTGGTTTCATAACATCTATCTCTAGCATAACTTCACTATTGAGTGTATATGCTTTTGAGCATGTGCAAAACCTCTTAAGAGCATATGCATGGTCCTACTTTTTTCCTAATTAGATAAGGTTGTGGGCGATTTATTTATCCTATAAATTTCACCATGCATTTTTAGGTGGCATTGAGAAAATTAAGAGCATATTTAGAGTGAACTGGAGTGAATTGGGAGAGAAAATCAAAGAACCACAAACAATATTTATCTTGGTTTGATTCTAGGTAAGAATTTGAAATGATTTTGTTTTTTCTTTTATTTTCATAATTTAAAAAGATGGACAAAAAATACCTAAATGTAATTTTTGTTATTAAATTGCAACAAACTTAATTCATATTGAGCTTGGAGATAACCCAAATAAAACACCACCAGAAGAGGACACAGAAAATCCCAAACAACAATTGCCAAACATTAGCATGGGAATTGATGTGAGTTTGAACTCTCTTAGAACCTTCATACATGATCCAAATTTAAATAGGAATGCAACAAATTATAGATATTCCCATAAATATAGAGATGCAGCAAAAATAACACTTCATTTCACTAATATCAGATACTGAAATATGCTTACAAATAGAATGGAAATAAGACTAGCTTGGGAAATGGTAGCTTATCTCTGAGAAGAGATGTGGAAGATACATGCCTCTTAACTGTGTTACAATGAGGCTTGAAGGCCTATTTATCTTTGAGAAACAATGGAAAACCCCAAAAATCCAAAAACCTAACCCTAGGAGATGAAACGCCAAACTATGGGCCCCGTTGGGGTAAATTGGTACATCAACTTCCCAGGGTTGTAACTTTGGCATACGATCTCTACTTGATGCACATGATACCTCGTTAGAAATATCTATTTGAGGACTACAATTAATAATAGAAAACATTGAGTTCAAAACTTGTATTAGCCAGTGATTTTCCAAAAAAAATGTTGTTTAGGGCCTGAAAACGGCTTCAGAAGTTTAGAACCTATTGTACTACAATTAAGGAAACTGAAAAACTGAAAGAAACAATGGTGGGGGTCCATGTGGAATAGGCAGTTGGCCACCAATATCCACCTGGATCAGTCCTCCCCCGATAGGAAGCAATGGTCACCATTTCATTGAGTTCCTCCATGAGATGAGGAAACTTCTGCCGAACTTGATCCCTAGTGAGCCAGTTGCCCTAGTGAAGGATTTGGCCTACATTGGAACCTTGATATAGTTGGATTTTTTTGTTGTCGGGTGTTCTTGATCTGTGTGTCAATGATCTGTTCAGTTGTAGCTTGTGCCATGTAGTATGGGTTTAACTCTGTTGGTCTGATTTGTTCTGCAATGTCGGATGTGTCCAGCAATAGTGGAAAGTAGGGCCAAAGGCGGTCCACATTGAACACTGGCTGAAGACCAAGGAATGGTGGAAAAATGAGCTCGAAGGCATTGTCCCCTACTACCTTGGTGATGGTGTATGGCCCATATCAAAGTGGTTGAAGCTTGTGGTGGGGCCCAGTGAGGCACTCCTTCTGCAAACATAGCCAAACTTTGTCGCTCACCTGGAACTTGTGTGGCACCCGATGTTGATCATGCCATTTCTTGTACTTAACATTGGCTCTGTCCAATATGTCATGGACCTATTGGCAGATGTGCTGAATGTGCTCAATGAATTTGTTTTCCTTGTCGACTTCAGACTAGACATGAGACAAATATGTCTAAGTATATGCAAATGGTATGGCTGCATCAATGGGACATAGTGGCTAGAATCCCAAGCCCACCTGAAAGGGGTTGTGGCAAGTCGAGATGTGGACAACGCAGTTATAGCTATGCTAGACTTTGAGTTGTATATGCACAGAATGTGTACAATCATCCTGTTGATGATCTATGTCTAGCCATCATTTTTGGGATGGAAAGTTATGGACTTAGTGAGCTTGGTGTCTAACATCGACCAGAGACTGGACCAAAATGTACTTAGGAACCTGCTATCCTGATATGAGATGATAGACTGTGGGATCCCAAAGTGTACCCACACTCATTCAAAGAAGAATTTAGCAGTGGCTTCTGTTGTGATATTCTTCTTGCAGGCCGCGATAATGGTCATCTTCAAGAATCTGGTGACTACCACAAAAACACAGTCATTTCCATGCTTAGTAGAAGGAAGGCCCAAGATATAATCCATGGAGATGGATTCCCAAGGTTGATAGGGGTAGGCAGCAGAGTATAGAGACCTTGATTCTTGATGGTCGGTCTGGCAATGGCAAAGGAAGTGCAAGATCTCATGTACTGCCCGACATCCTATCAAAGGTTCAGCCAATAGAAATACTTATGTAGCACTTCCACTGTTTTCTGGAACCCAAAATGCCCAACGACCCAACTGTAGTGCGCTTCCCAAATCATCTTTGCACGCTCGCTTGAAGGAACACAAAGGTGTCCTAGGTGGCATAACAATGCATCCTGGAGATGAAAATATGGAACTTGCTGACCCTCCAAGAGCGTCTGTTATGTGTGGCTGAATTCTAGGTCGCTTTTGTAGAGAAGTGTCCAATCAGAAGTCTCGTGCCCACAAGAGTTGAGCATGGTGGTTAATGCTATGATCGGTGGTCAGCTGAGGCAGTCTACAACATTATTGGTGCTTCCCTTCTTGTACTTAATATTCAAATGGAATAGTTGCAGGTATGTGGACCACTTATGATGGCGATCATTCTGAAACTTCCCTTTTGTCTGTATGAACTACAAGGGTCGGTGGTCTATGTGAATGATTGTTTCCTTCCCCAAAATGTAATGCTTCCATTGTCGGCAAGCCTGCACAATGGAATACATCTCTTTGTCATAAGTGGGGTACTTCCGGATTGTGTCTTAAAGTGTCTAACTATGATATGCCACTGGATTCCCTTGTTGAGTAAGGACTGCCCCAATAGCATAGTCAGAGGCATCTGTCTCGATCTAAAATGGTTGTTGCAAGTCTAGTAATGTGAGCACCGGTGCAGAGAAGAGGCGATGTTTCAACTCTATGAATGCCTTCTATTGAGATTCAAAGAAAAATATTTTTTCTTTCGCTCCTCCCTTGGTGACTTGATTGAAGGGCCAAGTGAAATGAGAGAACCCCAACACGAACCTGTGGTAGAAATTGGCAAGACCCAGAAAGCTGTAGAGCTCTGTCAGAGTGGTTGGGGCTGGCCAATCTCGAATGACTTAGATCTTGGCTGGATGCACATGCACTCCCCGTTCATCAATAATGTATCCCAGATACTGAACCTGGGTCATGCCAAAAGTGAATTTCTCTAAATTGTCACACAGCTTATGTTGCCACAGTGTTTGGAGAACCTGTCGAAAGTGGTGGAGGTGCTCTTCTGAGCTCTGCTTGAAGATCAAGATGTCATCCTAGTATACCACTACAAATGATTTGGTGAATTACTATAAGATGTCACCCATCAGCCTCATGAAGGTTGCAGGAGCATTCGTCAACCCGAAAGGCATAACCATCCATTCGAAAAGGCGCTCCTTGGCTTTGAAGGCAGTCTTCCACACATGAGAGGGTTCGAATGGTAGCTCATGATATTTGGAATTCAAGTCAAACTTGCTGAAATATTTTTCCCAATTGAGTTGGTCTAGAAGGTCATTAATCCATGGGATCAGGTACCTATTCCAGATAGTGATCTTGTTCAGCACCTGATAGTCAATACAGGGTCTCCAAGTCCCATATTTCTTCTGTACGAACACGATCAAGCTCCCACAGAATGACGAAATCCGTCGGATCTAACCTTTCTGCAGCAACTCCTATATCTGCCTCTTGATTTTGTTGTTCTCCATAACATAGCATTGATAGATTGGTCCATTGGGTAACGACGCACCTCAGGTCAGATCGATGGAGTGCTTGACCTGACAGTGCAGAGGCACCCCTACGGGGAATGAAGATGTCCTCGTACTCCACCATGACCTTGTCCATCTGTTGTTGTCATGCGGAGGGGCATTATATAGAGGTCGTAGCCACCATCTTCTTCTTTCCCTGAGAGAGTATCATCAAGAAAACAAATTTCCTGGTTTTGGAAATGAGCTTACTACATTGTTTTGGAGTAACCAAAGATATGGCAGTAGGTGGTGCTACCCCTGGTATCCTGTACAAATTATTTCCCAAGGTAACAATAACAGCGTGAGGCCTTAACTCATACACAACATGTTTCTTCCACAAGTATGGCTAGCCTAATAATACATCACAAAAATCCAGAGGAGCTATGTCACATAATACCTCATCCTTAAAGGGCTTGATGTTGTATGGAAGGTGACACTGTTGGCTGACACGAAGATCGCATCCTTAGTGAAGCCACCGGATGGTGTACGGTTGTGGGTGTGATGTGGTCAGTAAGCCCAGCCACTTCACGACCTCTACTGAAAAGAGGTTCTTTTGGCTCCCACTGTCAACAATGAGCTATAGCGAGCAACCTTTTACCCACATCAGGGAGTGGAAGAGGCACTCCTCCTCCTCTAGATCTTTGTGGTGGCAACCGTGGCATTGGGCTCCACATCGATAATTTTATTCCCTTTGTCATTCCTTTTTTTGGGTTTTGACTTAGAGTCAGAACATGCATCTGATTCAAAAGCCTTCAGCTTGGCCACTAGTGACTGCTTGGCCCAGCACTCACTTGTGTTGTGAGCGACCCGACACTCCTTCTTTGCCTTCACGGTGTTGGTATTTTCTTGTAGGTTTGGTAGGTTGTCCTAGGTCACCTTGCCTTGACTTTGTCCTTTGTTCTACGATTTAGGGGTACTTTTCCCTTGCTTCAAATTCATAGATCCAAATTCCCACTTTTTTTGTTTAAGCTTCTGCTGGATTTTGACAATGTATCGGTACATCGTGCCGAGTGAGGAGATGTCTAGGAACTCCATCTCATCCTAGATGTACCTGTGTAGGCAGCCATGGTACTTGAGTACCAAATGTTTCTCAGAATCCTTGATACCCAACTTCGTGCGAAGAGTGTTGGGTGTGGAGCCTGATTATCTTCTATATTCAAAGGTATCACCACATAGGACCCCAGCTCGAAATGGGGGCGGCAACGCTGCCCGTAAAATGTTCGCTGCAGGGGGGGTCCAGGGGGGGGCGGCTGCGACCTTTGGGAGCCCCCCCTTGGCGGGGGGTTTCGGGGGCAGCGCCCCCGAAGCTAAAAACAGCTGTAAAATTGCCTTGTAAAAGTATAGTAATTTCTAGTCAATCTGGGCCGTTCATTAGGCGAATGATCTGACGGTAGAACTTATGTTTAGTTTAGGGTTTTTTGCCCTAGAAGGCAATCCCTCTCTTTGTATGAGGGTATTGTATTTGAGGCTGTGTGATAGATGTGTATTCTGTGAGTGAGAAACAGAGAGGTGAGACTGTGAGAGAAAACAGAGGATATTACAGTGGATTTGCTGTAGGTTGTGTCTCTTCATTTTGCTGGATAATAAAAAGGGAAGGACTGGCTGTTCGGGGTGGACGTAGCCCAAACTGGGTGAACCATGTATATCTATGTCTCTCTTGTTTTGTGTGTTTTCTGTGTTTATATTTCTGCAATATTTTATGTGTTCCATTGCTCCGTAATATATAATTTTCTAACAAAGAGTATGAAAAACATTGGTAAACTTTGTCACGTCTTGGTCCCTTCCCTGCCACAACATGGTCCACTTTATGTATTTATCCTGATAACTCCTGATAGGGTAGTAATACTCCTTGATGGAATTCTAGAACGAATTCCAAGTGGGTGCATCTGAAAACAGTGAGGGCATACTTTCATCCTTCTACTCACAGTAGGCTTCCCGCCAATCCTTGACGTGGGGGGCGGCTTTGAAAAGAGAAAAAGTAATATTTTCCTGGCTGGAAAAATCATGAACAAAAGAATATCCTTCTAGCATATTTAACCATTTATCTATGACATCTACATCTATTTGGCCCTCAAATATGGGAATGTCAAAGTTTACTTGTACCTTAAAAGGAGTGGCACCTCTCAGGAGTGGCTGTTGGATGTGGATGCACTGCTAGTGGGCAACTATTGAAGGATCTAGGAAACATTATCCATCATCGCGTTCCTTTGTCTCATGAGGGCCTCTTCGAGAAATATTTTGATAGGATCCCCTGCTCCCTCATCTTTATTTTCTTCTCCCATGGGTGGCCATTAGGGTTTGCGAGGCTGATCTCACAAAGGTTCAACCTGATCGAGCCCTAACTCCTAATACCCCGACCTCACTGGGGACATGCAAAGAAGGATCGAGAAAGAGAAGACCACTCTTATACCACTGATATGAATTTAATCAGGAATGCAACAAATTATAAATATAACCATAAATATAGAAATGCAACAAAAATAACACTTCATTTCATTAATATCAGAAACTGAAATATGCTTACAAACATAATGGAAATAAGACTAGCTCGGGCAATGGTAGGTTATCTCCGAGAAGAGATGTGGTGGCTACATGCCTCTAAACTATGTTACAATGAGTCTTGAAGGCCTATTTATCATTCAGAAATAATGGAAAACCCCAAACATCCAAAAACCTAACCCTAGGAGATGAAATGCCAAACTATGGACCCCATTAGGGTAAATTGGTACATCAACTTCCCGGGGTTGTAACTTTGGCATACAATCTTCGTTTGACATACACGATACCTCTTTAGAAACATATATCCGAGGACTAAAACTTTTGACAATGAATGACGAGTTGAAAACTCATATTCACTGTTGCTTAGGGCCTCAAAACAGCTCCAGAAGTCTAGGACCAAAAGCTGCCAAAAATAGTAAACTGTGCTACAATTAAGGAAACTGAAAAAAATGAAAGAAACAATGGTGGGGGTTCAAGTGGAAAGGTGGTTGGCCACCAATATCCACCTAAATAAATATGTGACTTGTAAAATACTATAGCTTCCTCCTCGTTGCTAGCTACTTCCTTAGACAAAACTATATAATTCATTGCAAATGTCCAAGGCCTATTCACTCATATTTCTAATTATAAGGCCAGAATGTTTGAATATTATAGAATGGACATGAACAAATACTAAGTTATAGCCCTAACCATTTACAAACAACAATTGATGATGTTGTTTATTGACCCAAGAACACAGTTACAACCAACAACCACAAAGAAACACATTTGCATGAATTGGTGCATCTTCCAACCATTTATGGGCCATTGGATGGATTGGTTTCTTATCATATTTGACAAACCTCCTTCCAATAATAATGGCATGCCTTTGTATTTCCTTAGGAAATTATGGGCATAGTTTGTGTTAGGTCTCTACTACTTTGACATTGGTGAATTCCAAACGATGGGTTGTGGGTCCACATAAGATAGAGAAGATGCTAGGAATGACCCATTACTTGGTCATTATCTCCCTAAGTAAAGGCCTAAACCCCCTACCCAACATTTTTCATTAGGGGAGACATAAACAAAACATGACTAGTCATAGCCACCTTAATTTATAGTCTAGTGCAACATAGCACTTTCATGATATTATCCCACCACAAAAAATGTATAGATGATATAATGGGAGGGGTTGTGCCTTGACCATCTCTATGTTCTTCATATATATATATATATATATATATATATATATATAGATATATATATATATATATATAATTTGTAATGAAGTTTTTATTCACTAACATTTTTAATCAGAACTAAGAGACCTTATAGGGAAGACAGCCAAATAGTTCAAAGAGTACGATTAGAATTATCATGTATGCTTATGCTTACCGAGGGTTTGAATTCCTCTCTTTTACTATATTTTCTTTCTATATCTAATTATATGATTTTTGTATTTCTTATGCTTAGATAAAATACCTTCGAAAATAATAGATGCATTAGTTTTAGTTTACGCCAGTCATGTAGTACTAACAGTAACCTACTTGTTTGGTGTATCACACACTCAAGTATAGTGAATTAAAATGATCCCTCTCAAAATTTGTCATATTTTTTTAGTCCATATTCAAGATGCTTTTAACTTAAATGTGATTTTAGTTTGGGTATAATTGCAACGTTCATTTAATTTTCTAGAGGTAGTTGTGTCATCTAGTTACGTACCATGTATACCTAGGATGGACATATCATCCATTTCCCAGATGTCATGTGTCAAGTTCAATCTTATCTAAATGTTAATTTTGTTACCTTATTTTGGTTAACTAATTAAAATACTATAAATATTTATTTAGGTTGTTTCATTTTATTTTATGTTTGAAATATCACTATCATACCCTTCACCTCCACCCACTTTCCACCCATCATATATATGAGGGTACATGCTAGGTCCTGTCTTTGGCGACATTAACCTAGATTTTGGGATACCACTTTCCACAACTTTGGTATTTCCATCCCTTGTAAAAACCATGGAGTTTTATCACTGCCCACCCCCACCACCTTTGTCATCCCATCCATTCACAATGGTTGTACCCATACACCACCCACTAGCTCCCCATATTGTAGTCACCGCCATTTCATCTACTATGGTTTCACGACCTAGCCCCATTGCACCTCCTAAACACCATCCCATGTTGATATCATTGAAAATGTGATAAAAACATGTTATCTCAGTGTAGCCTACATAATCAAGTGTTCTATATTCTACTAAATCTCCAACATTGCCTAAGAAATACACCCATTAAAGGATTTTTGTATGTATTATGAATGCAATTGATTTTAATGTTTTTTTGTTTAAATTCGAAGCTTTGTTTCTTGTAATTGTCATAGAGTGGAATAGCTAAGTGTTGATGGGCTGGAATTCTCCACCAACAATAAAGAGGATCTCCCTGGTGTAGGATCCCAATTAGACCCTACACCATTTGATTTAGGGATCTCGTCTAGTATGTGGGCCTGGCTGTCATTCAGATGAGTTGAGCTTGCTTCGGATAAGGGCACAATGTGGGCTCAATTGAGCACATGAAATTCAATAAATACAAGGAAATAACTCACGAAATTTTTATAACATGCATACCATGAATAGCAATGTTGGCTTAGTGGGTCCTGACCCAGGTTCAGAGTTAATTGTGCCAAACAAATCCCTACACTACTGGCCTTTTTGGCATCAACCCGTAGAGCATGGATTGAAGTCTTACCTGAAGCAGTATGGGGGATGCTGGAACCAAGTTTCTGCACCCAGAGATCAGCGTGATGTCGTTTTATGCCCTAAACCTTCCTTCGTGCAGATTGATAAGCCTTTATGGCTTATCGATATAACTTCCTTTAATCAACCTCTAGACCTCGCGAAGGTCTACGACTGGATTTTGCGGACCCTGAACAAGCTACTCAGCTACTTACGTGCATCAAAGATTATTCTTAACCCAGTATTTACTTAGATCTAATTAAGTATTTGATAACTTTATCATGCAACAGTAATCTTCACGTAAACACTTAATGCCAATTACGTTCATATAATAGTATAAATTAAGTAAAGTCACGCATCACTACACCATTATTTCATACAACCATTATTCATCATAGCATAAGCGCATTCATACATAATAGAAGTAAATAGGTCAAACACAGGAATTTTTGTAACAATCTTCTTTATTAATATTCAGTTCAGCTTATAGACGCAACAACTCAGCTGTAGGGGTCCGCGCACTCAGCTGCAGAATCTACTCTAGGCCTCTGCGCACACAGCTACAAAGCATTTCTTCCTACTCTTCTGCGCTAACTCTCTAGACTTCTCCCATAGACAATCTTCATTACTTTCCTTAGACATCCTAAAACACACCTATTTGTACAATCCCATGGTCTGCAGACCATGGGTAGATCT
This sequence comes from Pinus tabuliformis, assembly GCA_031772625.1. Lineage (NCBI taxonomy): Eukaryota > Viridiplantae > Streptophyta > Pinopsida > Pinales > Pinaceae > Pinus > Pinus tabuliformis. Next base: position 657,768,474 of record CM062810.1, on the reverse strand, counting down.
TCAAAAGCTGAATTAACTTACATAAAGAAGGGTAAAACCCTTTATGACTTTTTAACTATCTACATGCTCCGTGACCATAATTTGCAGAGACTTTACATTTATTTACAACAAAACTTGGGCTTTTGTCCCAAACTTGGGCTTTTGCCCCAAAATTGACCCAGGGGACCCCATCCCAACAACCAATATTGTAAACAACATAAACCTTACATAAAATAATTGTCAATAGACTTCATATAAGACTCATGTCCATAAAAGAAAGTTCTTAACAATTGTAAATCAAATCATATTAATCAAACATCTATAAGCATAAGCAAGCACACATTCAACAATTAGATTACGCTAATATCAACGAAACAATTCACCAATACAAGCACAGAGTTAGCAAATCATATACCATCCACACATATCAAAGCAAAGTTTGTAGCACGAGACAACACATGAACAGACTGTGTATCAAAGAACTCTCAGGAACATCTGATCCATGAAGCGAAGAATACTCATGGCACCATGACATAAAATATTTGTGTAATCCAATAGTGGAACATAACAATTACTCCTTGCATATATGAGAAGAGCATAAGTTCTCTCAAAACAATATTGTCCCAAATAAGTCATCAGCTAAAAATCCAATATAATGTCTCATGAGGGTGTATTTATAAAATGAGGGTGGCTCTTCACCTACCCCTGACCCTTGAGCTTCCTCATGAATTTTTAACTACCTAGTGACTCTTTGACTTCCTTATGCCTCTTTACAGTCCGAAAATTTCTTATCCTATATAATTGCCAAATTCACAAAATAAGCTGATAATATAATCTATCAATTTAACAATAGAAAGTTCAAGAATGTCGAGGTGGAGTTTCTTCATTAGGTATGTGTGCCACATCTTGTATTCAGTTGCAATGGGGGTGATCTGTGGTTTTTCTTCATCATGTCTATGTAGATATTCAAGGGCATCCAGTATGAGAGTGGTCCTTTTGGCATCCACCTGATTCCCCAAGGTTACCAGTTTGGTGTACAATCTCACTAGTTCCACCACATAGTGTGTGATATTCTCCTTTGCAACGGGCAGATCTTCTATGAGGATTGCCTGTCTATATGTATCGAGGAATGCCTAAACTTCCCACGATATATCTTCTTGCTTTCTCACATGCCCGAATTCCCTGATGGACTGAACCCCATGAATTTTGATCATAGACTCCAAACCACTGAAACGGTGTCTATATGAAGCCAACACACTATCCACATCTTTGTCTATTTTTCCCTTTGACTGGATCTTGAAGCGTAGCTGGACCTTGGAGTTTTGCATGGTGATCCAATCCTTCTTCGGGACTACCATCGATGCTCTTGGCTACTTGACAGACCACTCATACATACTATCTAGGGCAATAATAGATTCCTTTAGTATAATAGCCATCTCTTTTGTGTGAGTCTGTATAGCCAAGATTGGAGCCACCATGTGATGTAGCTTCGACATCTCTTCATAGACCATCTCCATGATTTCCCAGATCGTCTTTCCCTCTCCCTTAATTGATTCTTGGAATTCCGTTGTGTTGGAGTGAATTAAATGGAAGGCCGCATTCTCTTCTTTTTCTCTCTTTCTCTCCTGTTCCACTCTAGTGGCATTTTGTTCCGATGCATAAAGCCTATTCTAGAGATCTGTGATTTGTTTTCTCATTCGAGCCACATTATGTTCTGTCGCGGTCACAAAAGTTGTTCCAGCTGAGGCGATCATCTCAAGCTTCATCGTTGTGTCAGGCACAATCTCCTTGGCTGTGGTGACTGATAAGGGCTCCGCTAGGTTTGTAGCATAATACTTTTTCCTCTCCTGCATGATCTTGAGGCTTACTTGGTCGAAGGTGAGCTTAGTGAGGTCTAGGACTTCCTCTTCTTGCTCCTCTGGGAAGCCTAGCTCTTGTAAGGGAAGGTGTCCTCTAGTGAGGGGAGTAGAAGGAGGAACATCTAATGGGGCTAGTTCACCTTGTTCCGTGTCCAGCTCAAATGTATTATTAGTTTCTCCCTATTCAAGCTTTCTGCTTTCCTCTTCTTTACTCCTTTGTTCTTCCTCCAACCACCTCCTCTCTTGTTTTGCTAGCGCCTGTTTCTTCTTAAGCTCTTCGGCCTACTTAAGTTTTTATTCTTGCTCCTTTAGCTCTTGTTCTTGTTTATTCTTCTCTTCCTATTCCTTGGCTATCTATTATTCTTGTTGTCTTTTCTTTTCTGCCTCTTCCTGGGTCCTTTGTTCTTCCCGTTACTTCTCTTCTAGCTATTTCTTCTATTTTTCCTCTTCCTGTCGCCTCTTCTTTTCAAGCTGGCCCTAGTCACTTGACCCTTGTGATTGCTTGAGATCCTCCTCCCTTTTTCTCTTGAGCTCTTGTTTCTTCTTTTCCAGGGCGATGTTCCTTTGTTCCAATGTTTCTTTATCATCCCCATTTTCTAGGTCACTTGGGACATCTTCGATCTATTTCTCCTTCTGCTTCTTGGGTTTCCTAGTGGCCTTTTGTTTCTCCTGTTGTTTCTTCTTCAAGGTGGAGGACCTCTCTTGCGGACTAACATTCTCCTGGGAGCGTTCGAGGAACTCCTCGTCTCTTGCCTATTGATCATGGGGGCCGAGTTCTCAAGGTCATACGTACTATAGTTCAGGGTTGTAAGTGACTACCTTTTAAAGCTTCGACCTCTGCTTCTACTTTCTTGAAGTTCTCAACTACATATGCTATGATGACGAGTGGGAAATCCAGTCATGGTTTCTTCTTGCCTTTGCTTAGTACCTCCGAGAAAGCTTGCGTCATCTTATAGCATGCTTCTCACAGGAGTACTTTATCTGTGACGAACTAGTGTGCCACCTTGACAATGGTTTCCATGGCCCTCTTCAACATGCATGGTGGCTCCTCTTCGAATATTCACTAGTATAGTGGGGCGATAAAAGACTCAAAAATGACATCGATCATACCCTTATAAGCGGTGTCCCATAAGATCTTATAGTGGTGGTGCACGGGCTGGCTACGGACGTATCCCAATTATAGCTCCAGTTGTTGAACTAACATCTTGCACACACAACATCTAGGAGGTATGAGGCCATGTAGAATTCTAGTGGCTGCTCTAGCTCTAGCTACTTTGTTGTAATGATGTTCATCCTCAGGACCAACACATGAATGCTCGCTCAGTTGAAGTTTGTTCCACAGGTGGTGACGACGTACATGAGAGGGACCTAGGTACCATGGAAAACATCACAATCTACTTTGCCATACAAGCAACACATCATGGTGGCGATCAGTTGATGAACCTTTCTTAGATCATTTTTCCTATACACTTGATCTGTCCTAACCCGAAATTTAGACGGGTCTTTCCACCATTCCCTCAGGATGTCTTTGGTAGGCGTCATGAAGTTGGAGAGCCATCGGGTGTTGAAAGTTTCCTGATTCTCAAGGAGATTGTAGTAAGTGGCAATTTCCTTAGAAGAGATCATTGTTAAGGGTGTGCCAGTATGGTCCATCACTGTCCATGAATCTCTATTTATGCTTTGCAAGATCCAATCAATGGTTTCAGCACACGGGAAAATGGGAGGGTGTGACGTTATCTTGTGGAGCTTAGACCTCTTGACATTCAGGTACACTGGGAAGTCTTCTTGGGTTTTTGGTATGTTCGGCTTGGTGAAATCTTCATAAATGTTGTACCAAGAGAGCCTCGTGTTCTTATTGATATTGCAGGTCATGTCTCCATAGATAGGTGGTTCCTCATACTGATAGATTTCCAGTGAACTTCTCCTCGAGCTTTTACGGGCAGCCTTTGTAGTCAGGGGTGCCATCTCGTCTTCAAAAGAGGAGATGGAGATGAAGTCGAGGTCCACGTCACTTGGCATGTTGAACAAACAATCCCACAATGAGAGTGACGACATGAAAATAAAAGAGAGCACTTAAAAAACAAAATCAGTTTCAAAGGCTGTGAGGAGGTTTTTTTTTTAGGCAGGTCGCAAGGGAAAGAGGTTTTAAAGAGAGGAGTGTGACCTAGTGACTTAGTAAGCTGAGAAAAGTTGTGGGTTACAGAGTCACGCCAGTCACGAGGTCGTGCTTGTCACAAGGTCGCACGGGTCACAAGATCTCGGTTATCGCAGCTTTTGGCCACACGACCTGTGCACTAGGCAAACTGAAAGGAAGACTGAGACTTAAGAGAGGTCTCTAGAACTCCTTAGGGCCAAATGGTTAGGCACACGGGAAAAAAAGGGGTGGCTAAGGGCGAGGAATGGATGAGAGTAAAAGAAATGGAGGCTCATGAGGCCAAACGACATTGATTTGAGATTCATGGTGCAAACTGGGTCGAAATGCAAATAAAAACCCCTAGGGTTGGAATTTGCAGGGTCAGGGTGGAAGAGGGCAACACCTAGACGGAAAAAAATGATTACTGGGGAAGAGGAAAGGTCACCTACCTGGAGAAAACCATGCAGACGCCCTAGTCACAAATATCCCTCGTCTTTTATGTGACCCAAGAACTGTTACCAAATGAGCTATAAATAGTTTCAGTCACACGTGTGAGGGGTCGCATAGGTCGCAAGTCTCGAATCCAGATAGAGTGCAACCTATGCAACCCCAAGGTCCCATGGTTGGGGTGATTGGTTTGTTGGGTTGTGTTATATTCTTTCCACAACTACCCCACACATGGGGGGTCATAGGCGGGTGGTAAGCCCCCCTATACGTTTCACCGAGCATTGTCAGGGTGTCATAGGGGGGCGACTACCCCCCTGTCGGGGGGTATGTAGTGGGGTGGTAGCCCCCCTACACAGGGTTCAGGGAAGCACCCAGGGAAAATTTGTTTGGACCCTATATTAGGTGGGCGGACCTACCTATGATTTTGTGCATGGATTTCGCACATGGCTTTTGACATGATGGTTTTCTGTCCACGGTATTTTGTAGATCTGGTCAAGGGAACTATGGTTATGTTATAATCCAGGGTTAATGGATTGGGGTTTATGGATGCTTTAACATGTATATATATGTATTATAACATTGAAAGGAATATAATTAAAAATCAATCTGGTAGTCCCCGTTTTTGGATCCAGGGGAAAATCTATGTCTATATCTATTTTATGTTTTATTCTCTTGCCATTATTTATTTTATGTTTTTAAAATTCGTATGCAGGTAATTTCTGTATAGTGTTAAACCTACATTTGGTATTAGAGTTGTTTTGGCTTCAAGGAGACGCCTTTTCTGCTGAGGAGTTTTTTCTCGGGCCCGTGGTAGACCCTGCTCAGTGGGAGATCTGCAGGATCGATTCTTGTGGTGAAAGAAGATGGAAAGAAGTGAAAAGATAGATATCGAGAAATTTAATGGTTAGAGTTTTGAGTTGTGAAAACTCAGGATGGAGGATTTGTTGGTGGATAAATATCATGGGATTGTGGTGGATTCAGGTACTAAACCAAAAACATTGTCAGCTGAAGACTGGGCGAAGTTGGATCAGAAGGAAAAGAGCACAATATGATTGTGTTTCTCAGATTCAATATTGCTAAATGTATCAAGGGAAGCTTTGACGAAGGATTTGTGGGACAAGTTAGGTACTTTGTACCAATATAAGTCTCTGGTGAATAAACTATTCCTACAGAAAAGTTGTATAACCTGAGGATGAAAGATGGAGACTCAGTGACAGAGCATCTGAATGCATTTAATACTGTGGTAAGCTAGTTATTATCTATTGATATTAAAATTTTAGATGAAGATAAGTGCATCAGTTTGTTGGGCACCGGGGAGCGGGAAAATAAACGACAGACCAGGGTTTCGAGTTGCAGAGGGAGTTTTCATCCATGGAGGGAAGCCCAGGAGGGAGATCTCCTCCCTCCTACAAGGAGGTGGTGGCCAACAAGGGCAAGAAGCCCCCAGAAAAAGTCAGAAAGGTCTCGGGAGAAGGAACGAGTAACTGGGAAAAGGAGGAAGAAGCTGCAAAAATAAAACAGAACAGCAGCACTAAAGACAAGGAGGAAGATGACAAACAATAGGAAACAAAAGAGAAAAAGCATAAGGGACCTTGTAAACCCAAAGCTGACATAACACCCAGAGTTGTATTAAATAATCCAGCTCTGCAAGCGCACAGGGAGCACATGCAAACCTACACAATCATCTGCAAATTCATGGGACTATGGCCCACAGAAAAAGCTTTACAAACATGGATCAAATACCACTGGAAACCTAAAGGGAGCATTGAGCTACACCTTGGGTCAAAGGGTTTCTTTACCGTGGTGTTCACTAGTCTTGAGGATAAAGACAGAGTGTTTGAAGGAGGGCCCTACTTCTATGCTGCAGCAGGTCTCTATATGAGGCCATGGAAGATGAACTTTGTCCCAGAACGAGAAACGTTCACTTCAGTCCCGGTCTAGGTAAGACTCTATTCTCTACCTCTAGACTACTGGCAACCTGAATCATTTGCTGCCATAGGCAATAAAATAGGTAGGTTTGTCAAAGCTTCAGAAGCCACCAGAAGGGGAAAATACACTTCCTTTGCTAGGATATGTGTTGAAATGGATCTATCAGGAGCTCTTCCGGATGAAGTTATATTGGAAGTTTTTGATGAAGAATGGGTTCAAATGGTGGACTACGAGCATATCCCGTTCAGATGTCATAGATGCCATGAACATGGCCATCTTCTCAGGGATTGCCCTCTAGGAAAAACAGAGAATAAGAGCAAACCTAATGCAACGAAAGACCCGGATAGCTTTCACAAGGTGGTACATAAAGGAAAAGGCAGCAAAAGAGGGCAAAAGCTACAGCAAAAGGAGGGACAACAGGTTAGGTAGAACTAGTTCCAAGTTCTGGAAGAGGAAGAAGAAAGAACAGCAGAAGATCAAGCGACTGAAGGAAGTACGAGAGAGAAGGAAAAAGGTGAAAATCGTGACCAAACATAGGAAGATGATAAGCAGACAGGGACCATGTTGAGTGATACAGAACCAGAGATGGACCAAGAAATGACTCAGAGTGAGATGGAACTGGAGGAAACTGAGCTACAGGAGATCCTAGAAAGAGAGCACCTGGATCTAGAAGGATTCTTAATACAGGGTACTTCTGGTGGGGTAGAATCATTACCTCAAGAGGAGCTCAATAGAATACAACAATTATATTTATGGAAAACTCAGGAAAAGGGTTCAGAGGGAGCTAATAACAGGAGCAGGCTGAGTAGCGAAGGAGTGAAAACGTTAAAATCTACTCCGGGTTTAGCACCCAGAAATCCAGGAAAAAAGAGAGGCAGAAAAAAGCAGAATGAGCTACTGATGGAGTGTGGGAAGCTCATGATAGATTCAGGTAAGAAGAAATACCTTATCAGTTATTTCTTCACAAATATTTAATCATGAAGTTTATTTCTTGGAATATTAGAGGACTAGGCAGTAAAAGAAAACAGAGATTGCTTAGCAATAGAATGAAACAGGCGGCTCCAGATATAATTTTCATCCAGGAAACGAAATGCTCCATTCAAAAGTTAAGGCAACTACATAGCAAATGGCTCAGTAGGTTTGAATATCTAGAAGTTAAAGCAAAGAATATGGCAGGAGGTATTCTCACTCTTTGGAACCCGCAAAGAATTGAAATAATTGATGCAAAGGCTGCAAGGAACTATTTATCAGTAGTTATTCAGCCTGTAGGGGATAGGAGTACCTATCTAGTCACGAATGTGTATGGCCCTCAAAGGATAGAGGAGAAACTCAGGCTAACATATTCCCTTAAGAATCTCAGGGAGAGACATGCTGAAATACCCTGGATCTTGGGAGGTTTCAATATGATAAAATCACTTTCAGTGTAAAATAAAATAAAATAAATAAATAAATAAATAAAAAATAAAAACCTAGAGCACTTAGTAAAGATTCTTTAGCATTTCAAATCTTTTCAGAGAATATGAAACTAGTGGAGCACTTAGTAAAGATTCTTTAGCATTTCAAATCTTTTCAGAGAATATGAAACTAGTGGATGTGGAAACCAACAATGGCCTCTTCACTTGGAATAACAAGAGAGGTGGGGAGTCTCAGGTAGCATCCAAGTTAGATAGATTCATTATCTCTGAGGATCTAATGCTATTAGAAAAGGAAATAGCAGCAAGTGTTCTTCCCGTTGGAGGCTCAGACCACTGGCCAATTCAAATGGTGATCCAGGGTATAGGTGCCCCCTGAAACAAACCTTTCAGATTTGAAAATATTTGGCTTTCACACCCAGATTTCATCAGTAATATTGAAAAATGGTGGGCAGAAGATCTTCAGATTCAGGGAACCAGAATGTTCATGCTTCATAAAAGATTAAAGCACATAAAAATGAGGCTCAAGGAATGGAATAAGAAAGATTTTGGCAATATCTTTGTGGAAAAGAAATCAGTCGAAATCAAAATGCAGATACTCAACCAAGCTATGATCTTGAAAGGTTTCGATAAAGACAAAAATGATCTAGTGGAGAAACATCACCAAGACTGGGAAAACTTGTGTAAACAAGAGGAAATATTCTGGAGACAAAAATCTAGAGTCCAATGGCTAAAAGAAGGGGAGCGTAACACAAAAAAATTTCACAGATCCACCATGGCGAATAGAGCACACAACAGAATTTCTGCAATAAGAAAGGAGGATGGACAGCTCCTACAAACTCATGAGGAGATAGAGGCGGAGCTAGTTCAACACTTCCGAGAAATAGCCAGGGAAAGTAATCCAGAAAGAGATCATCATATCAAGGACTTAATAAAGCATATACCTAAGCTGGTGTCTAGAGAGGACAATTTCAACCTCAACCGACCAGTGACTGAAGAGGAGGTCAGTGAAATTCTCAACGAAATGCAGAATGGCAAAGCACCAGGCCCGGATGGCTTCAATGTTGATTTCTTTAAAGCTTGCTGGAATATTGTAAAAATGGATATTTTGAATGTTGTGGAAGACTCCAGGACAAACAGAACTATCTTGAGAGCTCTCAACACCTCCTTCATCTCCCTGATCCCTAAACAGGAAAATGCTCAAACACCAGATAGGTATAGACCATAGCACTTTGCAATGTGGTATACAAGATAATATCCAAGGTTGTGGCCAACAAACTTAAACCTCTGTTGCCTGCTCTGATTTCGGGGGAACAATCAGGATATGTTGAAGGCAGACAAATTCTGGACAATATTATTCAAGCTCATGAGGTGGTTCACTCTTTAACCAGCACAAGGAGAGTTGGTATGATCCTGCAACTGGATATAGCAAAAGCTTATGACAAAGTGAACTGGTCCTATATCAGGCAAGTGTTAAAGGCGTTTGGTTTTGATCACAACTGGATCAGATGGGTAATGGCCTTGGTAACCTCCTCCAGCTTTTCAATTTTGGTTAATGGCTCTCCTTCTGAGATTTTTCTTCCTTCAAGAGGGCTGAGGCAGGGGGATCCGCTTTCTCCCTTCCTATTCATACTCATGATGGAAGGTCTTGGCCGGTATATCAAGCATGCCAGAGTTACGGCAAAATTCAAGGTCTTCCACTGAAGGAGAATGGTCAGGCTTTGACTCATCAACAATTTGTTGATGACACCATGTTACAAGGTATCCCCACAGTCAAAGAGGCTCGGGCATACAAACAAATTTTGTATGATTTTGCCTTGGCTTCAGGTATGGAAGTTAACCTCTCCAAATCTAATTTTTTTTTCTTTAATACTCATATTTCTATTCAGAGAAATATCTCTAGAATTCTTGGCATTCAGAGGGACTCCCTCCCTTCAAAGTATTTAGGAATTCCTCTCACGGCAAAGCCCCTGCACAAAAGCATTTGGGAACCGTTGATCAACAAAATGCAGGATAAAGTCAAAAGTTGGACGAGCAGATCCTTAAACCTGGCAGGCAGACTCGTGCTGACAAAGGCGGTGCTCCAATCAATTCCAGTTTTCATGCTATCAGCACTTCCAGCCCCTCAGGGAGTTCTGCAGCAATTCAGAAATATCCAAAGAGACTTTCTCTTGGGTAGGGAGGAAGCTAGAAAGAAGTGGGCCTTGGTCTCTTGGGAAAAAATTTGTAAACCCAAGAATCATGGGGGTCTCGGCCTAGATGATCAGGAGATCCTAAGTAAAGTCCTAGGGGCCAAACTCTGATGGAGTTGGGTCAAAAATCCCAAGGCACAATGGGCAAGCATATGGAAATAAAAATACGCTAACTCCTGGCATCACTCTGATCTCATAAGGATGTCCGGTAACATTAAAGGCTCTGCCATCTGGAATAAAGCCTGTGGGAACAAAGGTTTAGCTCAACAAAATAGATTTTTGGAAATCAAACAAGGAGACCTTGCTCTTTTCTGGGAGGACAAATGACAACAAGAACTGAAACTGTTAAGAGAGGATTTTCATAACCTTAAGCATGAAACGGATACCCAATGTCTGACTAGAGTGAAAGATTTTTGGGATTATACCCACAACACTGGGAAATGGAGGACTTGGAAGGAGATAGAATACAGGAATGATAGAATGTTGGAAACAAAAGCTGAGGCTCTTGGACAAATATCAGAACAACGTATGATCTTGGTGTCTAAAGGGCAAGACCAACTCAGATGGGGAAACAACAGTAAAGGCATCTTCAACATTAAGGAGGCTAAGAGTATTCTCCTTGGGTTGGTTACCCAGGCTCCGAACAGAACCTGGCTAAACCTCTGGAGGCATCAAGTTTGGATGAAGATCAAACTCTTCATGTGGTTGATTCTGCAAAGGAAAATCTTGACTTGGGACAACATTCGAAAGAGGGGAATATTTGGTCCTATATGCTAGCTCTGTAAGGCCCAAGAGGAAACTATGGAACATCTTCTCAACAACTGTAAGTTCACTTCCAGACTATGGGATGCTTCTGCCAATATCTTTCAATAGTCTAACAGGGATAAAGAGAGTATTACCAACACCCTTAATAGATGGAGGAGAAATTTCTCAGATAATGAAGGTCTCAAGCTAGCTTGGACTCTCATGCCAAGTTTTATTATTTGGAACATATGGAAGAAAGGAACAAGAGAATATTTAGAAATGAAAAGAATCTTGCTTCTCATCTAGTTGATCAGATCTTAAAGAAGATCAAGGAGACAGTCAGCTCAACAGTCAAGAATCTTCCTAAAAATCCCCCCACAGGAGGAGACTTGAGAACTCTCAGGCTGTTAGGTCTACAGGGGATCACCCCTCTAAGCCAATATAGAAGTGTAAGAAAAAGGGAGTCTGAAAAAGAATACTGGAAACCTCCTCCAAGAGGTTTTTTTAAATTCAACATAGATGGAGCCTCCAAATGCAACCCCGGAACAGTGGGCTTTGGGGGAGCTCTTCGGGATGAAGCAGGTATCATCCTCTCTCTGTTCCATTGTCATTTACGAAGAGCAACCAATAACATGGCGGAATTACTGGCGATGGAGAAATGCTTAGATTTGTTGAAGCAAGAACACCACCACAACATGATCATCGAAGCTCACTCGGAGATGGTTATTAACTCGGTTAAAAGAATCAATTGTGGTTCAAATCCGGAGAAATTCTCTTAGCACTCTAAGTTAATCCAGGTTTTCCAGAGAATACAGAGTCACCTTCAGGGGCTTTTCTTTTTCAGGTTCAATCATGTGAGCAGGAAGGCTAATAAGCTGGCAGATTTCTTGGCCAACCAAGGGGTCAGCTGCAAGGAAACCAGAGTGGTAACAGGGTGGCAAGTAATGCCTTTTAACAACCTGAAAACTCTTAGCCTCAAACTTGCAAAACAGGACAAAGAAGTGTTTCGGGTTGCAACTGAAATAGAAGGGACTCAATGAGATATCCTCAGTTGGATCTCCCCTATTTAATCAAGCAGGCAGGTGGAAGGTATATGGAGGCAGGCTTCAGCTGCACAGATAATACTAGTCTCAGGATTCACCAGCTTAAGCCAGGCAACTGGCTTCGTTCCAACAAGTTCAATACGAATCTCGGGTGCAGATACTTTACACACGACAAGGCGGAGTGGATCGGCGCGCTCAACTTTCCTGTGGTCTTGAATGGGGCTCAGGATTATGAAGACAACTATTTTTACCATGGGTCCGCTAGGAGGAAGGAAATACCGTGTCCCAAGCGGTTTAAGGGGGATCGCACCACTGTCGATCGTAAGGCGGTTTATGTCAATCGAAAGTGACTCCATACATCAGAAGACACGTGGAGGAGAGAGGAGGAGAGAAATGACCCTCATCGCACAGTAAAGCTCGGGCAAGTCCGTGGTGCAATGTGGGGCTCGTCCATTGATTGTCGCGGCGTTGATCAATGGTCAGATTTTACCGAGCAGTTTGGTTGGGGAGGAGCGTTATCTAGTGTACGGGTTTTTGGAAAAGTAAACTTTTGCCGAGATGGAATTCCGGCTTATGGGGCAGAGCGATATGTTTTTGGGCTGTCGGATTTAGATGCAGTTGTGTGGGGACGGGGAGGTAAAGTTAGCACGTCTTCGAGAAACAAATCACTCTTCCACTTTTGGGTCCATTGGTGACTGGGATAGTCACGGTTTTTTGGTTGGTGGTGGGGTCTTGAGGAAAGCTTTGGCTAGTTATTCTTGGGCCCGTCTTTCCTTGTCGAGTCTTATTCATAGGTTAAGGGACTTGCCTCGGGGGGCGAGCAACCCTGTTTGGGGTCCATAGGGTATGATGGACTATTGTAAATTTTGTAAATTATTTTTCGATTAATAGTGATGGAAGGAACGTCTCTTGCCTTAGCAAAAAAAAAAGTGCATCAGTTTGTTGTGTTCTCTACCAGATTCGTGGGATAGTTTGGTTGTTGCAATAGGTAGCAATGCAACTGCCTTGCACTTTAATGAAATAATCTCATCCTTGTTGACGGAGGAGATGAGACAAAAAAATATGGAGGGCCAGAATGGTGATGCCTTGTCTATATGAGGAGGGTCCTAGAATAGAAACAAAAATAAGTCCTCGAGTGGGAGATCTAAATCTAGAGGGAGATCTAAATCTCTAGGAATACCTATAAAGGTGTTTTGGAAATGCGGAAAGGAAGGGCACTTAAAAAGGGACTGTAAATCTAAAGCTCTTGAGAAAGGAAGGGATATGGTGATGGTCCTTCTATAGAGGTGAAAACCACCTCAGATGAAGGTGGGGATGTGTACTTAGCTTCTTCTTCAAGTACACATGTAGATCATGAGGCATGGTTGATTGACTCAGGTGCATCCTTTCACTTCACTCCCCATAGAGAGTGGTTCTGCGAGTATGAGAAATATGTTGGCGGTGATGTATTCTTAGGGGATGATAGCAAGGCTAGAATCATTGGTCACAAAAAATTCAAGTTGAAGTTGCAAGGTGGAAGGATTAGAAAACTTTCGGGTGTTCTGCATATTCTTGCATTGGCCATAAATCTAATTTTTGTAAGCAAGATGGATGATACAAGTCTAAAACCAGTGTTTGAGAAAGATACCCACAAGATGGTTCGGGTAGCATTGCTATTGAAGCGGGGAGTTTAGATTGCAACTCTGTAAAAATTTCAAGGTAGCACTATTATTGATGGGTGCAACAATTTTGTGGTTCCTGAAAGTGGAGCAGAAAATCTAGTGGTCTCTAGAGAATAGACCATGCTATGGCATAAAAGGCTTGGACATATCGAATAGAAGGGCCTTCGAATACTTCATGGTAATGGTATGATAGAAGGCATGTCTAATTTCTCTCCAGATTTTGATTTCTGTGAAAATTGTGTATATGGGAAGCAGAATCGGATGAGTTTCCCCTCTGGTGCTAAGAGGGTGAAACAGATATTAGAGCTTGTGCATAATGATGTGTTTGGACCTGTGTCGGTTCCATCACTGGGTAATTCTATGTACTATGTATCATTTATAAATGAATTCTAAAGGAATACATGGATATATTTCCTCTAGAATAAATCTAAAGTATTTGATAGGTTTAAAGAATTTAAGGCTCTGGTGGAAAACCAGACAGAGAAGGTGCTGAGGACAGATAACAGTGGAGAGTTTTGCAAGAAGGAATTTGAAGAGTTCTATAAGAAGTGAGTTATAGCATGGCAGAAGACTACTCCATACACACCTAAGAAAAATGGAGTTGCAGAAAGAATTAACAAGACGTTGATGGAAAAGTCGAGATGCATGCTCAATGGTGCGGGGTTAGGATAGAAATTCTGGGTAGAGCTAATGGAGACTGCATGTTACCTAGTCAACAAGAGGTATGGACTGGTAAGAAACCTTCTCTTTCACATTTGAGGGTATTTGGATGTGATGCATATGTACATGTTCCAAAGGAGAAAAGAACAAAGTTGGATAGTAAATATGAAAAGTGCATCTTTATTAGGTATAAGGATGGTTTAAAAGTTTATAAGCTTTGGAACCTAGAAACAAGGAAGCTTGTGTACATCCGAGATGTGGTGTTTAGAGAGGTGAAAGATATTATTAAACATGAAGTCCTACCAAAGCAACCTGAGAAGATAGATCTTGAGTTAAAGGAGGAAGAATCAGAATCTATAGCAGAAGAGGAATTAGAAGATGAAGAGCCACAAACTCCAATTGTGAGAATATCAGTTCAAGAAAGAAGGCAACCAGAAAGGTATAGTCCATTTGCTTTCTGTTCAATTTTTTCTTTATCTATTAGTGATGGTGATCCCAGAACTGTGAGGGAAGCAGTAGATTCAGAGGATGGAAAACTCTAGAAAGAGGCCATGGTTGATGAAATGGCATCTTTTCACAAAAATGAGGCTTGGGATCTGGTGGAGTTCCCAGTTGGAAGGAAACCCATTGGAAATAAATGGGTGTTTAAGACGAAGATGAATGCAGAAGGAAAGGTGGAGAAATACAAAGCTCAGTTGGTAGAAAAGGTTATTCCCAGGTGCCGGGAATTGATTTTGGTGATATTTTTTCTCCTGTTGCCAAGGTAGCTTCTATTAGATTACTTTTATCTGTTGCTTCTGCTTTTTATTTTGAGGTAGACCAGATAGATGTGAAGACAACATTTCTTCACGGGGATCTGGAAGAAGAGATCTACATTAAGCAACCTGGAGGCTTTACAGTGAAGGGTAAGAAAGAATTGGTATGCAAGTTAAAAAATTATTGTATGGGTTAAAACAGTCACTAAGGATGTGGTATAAAAAATTTGATACATTTATAGGGGAACTTGGCTTCACTAGAAGAAAAGCAGATCACTGTGTGTATTTTAAATTAATTGGTGACCATGTTATTTATCTAGTCGTGTATGTGGATGATATGTTGCTGGTTGGAAATGACAAAGATATTATCCAGGATTTGAAGACCCAATTGTCCTCCAAATTTGATATGAAAGATCTTGGTGCTGTAAACTATATTCTGGGCATGGAAATTAAATGAGACCAGGAAAAGAGGAAACTCTAGTTAAACCAAAGGAAGTATGTCGAGATAATACTGCAGAGGTTTAATATGTAGGATAGTAGAGCGGTGAAGGTTCCTATTCATATAGGTGTAAAGTTATCTATTGAACAGTGTCCCAAGACACAAGAAGAGGAAGAGGGCATGTCCTGTGTTCCATATGCAAGTGCAGTCGGTAGCCTGATGTACGCAATGGTCTCTACTAGACCAGACATTGCACATGTAGTGGGAGTATTGAGTAGGTTTATGTCAAAACTAGGGAAGGAACATTGGACAACAGTGAAGTGGGTTTTCAAGTATTTGTGTGGCACTAGTGATTATCGTTTGTGCTACCAAGGAAGACCAGGATTGGACATAGTTTTGGACATCCATGGCTTTATTGATGCTTACTGGGCTAGAGATCTGGATCATAGAAGATCTATGAGTGGGTATGTGTTTAACCTATTTGGAGGTGCAGTCAGTTGGATGAGTAAGAGATAGTTTGTAGTGGTACTTTCAACTACAGAGGAAGAATATATGGCAGCCACTCATGCAAGAAAGGAGGTAGTTTAGTTGTAGATATTGTGCTTAAGTATGGGGTTAGCACAACAAGCTATAAGGATAGAGTGTGACAGCCAAAGTGAAATTTGCTTGGCAAATAACCCTGCTTATCATTCAAAGACAAAGCACATTGATGTTCAGTATCACTTTGTGAGGGATATGGTTGAGGACAAAAAGGTGTTGTTGGTAAAGGTGGAAACTTTGAAGAATACTATATATGCATTGACAAAGTCTGTGAGCACTGAGAATTTCTCTCAGTGTAGAGAAACAATGGGCATTGCAGGGCTGGACCAATGACTAAGCTCTCCCATGGCCCCCTATGGAAATAAAACAACAAGTGGGAGAATGTTGGGTTGTGTTATATTCTTTCCATGACTACCCCACGCGTGGGGGTGATGGTATCCCCCTTATATGTTGCATCAGGTACTGCTGGGGGCTCACAGGGAGGTGGTTTCCCCCCCTGCATGGTGTCTAGGGCAGCGCCCCGGGAAAAATTTATTGGACCCTACATTAGGTGGGCGAACCTACCTATGGTTTCGTGCATGTATTTTGCACATGGTTTTGGACATGATGGTTTTCTGTCCATGGTATCCTATAGATCTGGTCAAGGGAACTACAGTTATGTTCTAATTTAGGGTTAATGGATTGGGGTTTATGGATGCTTCGACATGTATATATATGTATTGTAACATTGAAAGGAACATAATGAAAAATTAATCTAGTAGTCCCAATTTTGGGATCCAAGGGAAAATCTCTGTGTATATATGTTTTATGTTTTATGTTTTATGTTCTTGCCATTGTTTATTTTCTACTTTTAGAATTCGTATGTAGGTAATTTCTATACAAGGTTAAAAACAACAAGTGGTATCAGAGCATAGGTCATGAGTTCAATACACACTCGGCTCGCGTTGGGGGGGATATTGTTGGACATTGGATAAACAAACTCTCCCCATGTGTTTTGCAACATGGAATAACCACCTCTCATAGATCCTTCACTCTGGCGATGCGCGCGCCCTGGTCAAAAATCTCCCTCATCTCTTGTGTGACCCAAGAACCATTACGAAATGAGCTATAAATAGTTGTAGTCGTACGTGTGAGGGGTTGCATAGGTCGCTAATCTTGAATCGGGAAAGAGTGCGACCTTGTGACCTATGCAACCCCAAGGTCGCTAGGTCACAAGGGTCGCATGGCTAGGGTGATTGGGCTTTGCGACCTATGCGACCTTGCGACCCATCAGTCACTAGGTCTCAAGGGTCGCGCAGGTATCATGGATGGGTGATTGGGCCCTTGCGACCTATGTGACCCAGTGACCTCTTGGTTATGCAGTCACATAGGTCGAGAGGGTTGCAATTTATAGATATGACTTATGTGACCTATGCGACTTGGGTTGGCCGGGTCACATGGGTCGCACTAGTCACAGGCAAAGGAAAGGTCGCATCATGCGGCTGCGACTGGATGGCTTGGATCGAATTACGAACTTAACTTGACTTGGAATAAATCCTTGGGTTCTTATGAGATTTTTTTGGCCTCTCAAGCTCTTAAATAGACTCTGAGGATGAGGGAAACTCTCGAAAGGGTAAAAAGGGTGCCTCAATTTTGAAGAGCTTGAAATTTTGGAGGGGTTGTTGCGGTGGCTACAACAATTGGTGATGCACTGCGAGAACTCCAGTATCTCGAGATGCCTTATGGCCTAACTTAAGGGGGACCTCAATTAGTGTTGTTTCAATAGAGTTGTGGGTCTTGTTGATGGTCCCTATGTCTCTCCTTTACATTTTTTGGCTATCCCTGATTTGTGAAAGCTCAATCTGTAACACATGGAATAAGGCATTAATTCCTGTTGGTTCGGGAAGGAAAATGAAGTTGAAGTAATGATATTATCTTTAAGGAATTTTGGTATAATAGTAATCATACTCTGGTGTTACTCCGCTACCAGTGAGCCTGAACAGTACCCCAACAGAGTCACTACCTAGAAATCACAAATGTTTCTCCACTGCCAGCAGCCTAGATAGTACCCTAGTGGTTTCGTTGCTTCACCTCTTTGCGCAGGAAGCCTTTCTCAGTCCTTTAGCCCTTATTAGTTAATGGATGTGCTCTTTGGCACTTATTCATCTGTGATTATTTTCACTTATTTCACATGGATATGTAAGCCTAGGCGGACAAGGGATCCCATCTTATTTGGCTTGAAAAGAGGTTATTTTTGGTTTTTCAGAGACCTTATTGTTTTCCAAAAATATGTGTGTGCCCAAAAGTTTTCTTCAGCTTCCCCTCATTCCCAACCCAATGGATGAGCTAGAACAATGCAAAATTCAGGCCAAGTAAGCAGCTGGGATAGGCTGACGCGAGCAAAAATGACCGTGTGTGCCATCAAGTTCCCCAGTACTGTCAATTTTCAATACTCTATTTTGGTCGCGACTTAAGGTTTAGTCAAAAGGTGGTTCCATAGAGCACCCATGGGAGACAGAGTGCAGGGCCACTTCAACC
Organism: Pinus tabuliformis; assembly: GCA_031772625.1. Taxonomy (NCBI): domain Eukaryota; kingdom Viridiplantae; phylum Streptophyta; class Pinopsida; order Pinales; family Pinaceae; genus Pinus; species Pinus tabuliformis. Next base: position 657,750,163 of record CM062810.1, on the reverse strand, counting down.
TCAACCTAACATCCCAAAATTTTATTTCAAAGCAAACGAAACTCAAACTAAACTGAAAAAACAAATTGATGAGAAAGGAAAACAAAAGGGGAACTATAGTACAGGGTGGGCCTAGCAACCTCGAGGGTCGCTAGGTGAAGTAGAATTTGAGGTCTTGGTCATTCATAGGAAGGGGTTCAACCCACCCTCCTAGGGTTTTCAACTTATAGGTATGCTAGCCAATTTTCTCCTTGACTTGGAAAGGACCAATCCACAAGGCTTGGAACTTGGTGTGTTTTCCCTTGTCCTCATGGGCCCGATCCCACTTAAGAACTAGATCTCCCACACCAAATTCACAAGTTCCCGCAGACTTCTTGTCAAACCACCTCTTAATCCGGTTTTGGTGAATAACAAATTTCTCCCTGGTCTTTAGTCTCTCCTCTTCCAATCTAAGGAGTGTGTCAATGTGGCTTTGAATGGTAGGGCAAGGGGAGCCTTGTGATTCTTGCGACAGTTTGAGGGATGGGAGATAAAGGTTAGGAGGTAGGATGGATTCTTTCCCATAAACCAGGAAGTAGGGGGATGTACTGAGGGATGGTTTGGGTGTGACCCGATCAGCCCACAAGGCATTGTTGAGTGCATTGTGCCAGTTTCTTTGGTGGGAAAGAAAGGTTTTCTTGAGGATGCAGATGAGGTTTTTATTGGTAGATTCTGCTAGGCCATTCCCTTGTGGATAATAGTTGGCTGAATGTTTTAAAACAATATTGTTCTCCAAAGAAAAATCATACAACTTTAAGGATGAAAAATATGTAGCATTATCAAACACAAGTGAGGTTGGGACACCAAACCTGGCCATGATGTATTGATTGATGAAAGATATTACCTCATCATTGTTGATTTTTTGTAACGGGATTGCCTCCACCCACCTGGTGAAATAGTCGATGGTTGTGAGTATATACATGTGCTACTTTGATGAGTTTGACACGATCTATGCAATGAAATCCAACCCCTATTATTCGGAAGGATCTTCTACCGCTATGGGTTGGAGCGGGGCAGATGACTGAACCTGTCTTCCTACGTGCTTCTGACAGATGGGACACTTTCGAGCGTAAGCATGTGTGTCCTTGAAGAGTGTGGGCTAGTAGAAACCTACTCGCATAATCTTGTGGGCGGTGGTGTTGCCCGCATAGTGGCCTCCCGTGGGTCCATCGTGCAATTCTTTCAACACTCTCTAAGCCTCGTCATATTCCAAACATATTAGTAGCACTCCGAGGTGGTGCTTTCTGAATAGGTTTCCATGGAACATTTGATATGAAGCAGCCATGAGACTTATTGCTCTCTTCTTCTTTGCGGACAAAGTATGTAGTAGGTTCCCCTACACTAGGTATTGTTTCAGGTCAAAGTACCATGACGAGGCATCATGCAAGCCAAGTAGTTCATTCTGGTACATTTTGATCTCATGCTTCCAGCCTTCTACCTCCGAACCCTTTTGATCTGCAGCCTCGATGGTTATTTTAAAAAGCTCGTGCCCTTTCACCGTATGTGAGGGTTTGAACTCCAAATCATATTCTTGAAGAGAAGTCATCCAGTTGGCTCTCCTCTCACCTAGCTCTTGTTGGACGAAGAGTGATCTGATGATCAGGTGCAGGACCATTACTGTGACATGGTTTTTGAGAATGTATGGTCTGAAATGTTTCACTACTTTGTAGACTGTGTACGACTACTTATATATGTCAGGGTAATTAAGTTTGGCACCTTGCAACCCTGTATTCATGAAGGATATAGGATGTTCATCATTGTTGTTATCCTTTTGCGTGAGGACTGAAGCTAAGGACAAATATGAGGTGAAAATGTATAAGATGAAGTCCCTACTGAAGTCCAAGCTGAAAAGGGAGGGGACCTCAGCGATTACTCTCTTGATGTGATCAAAAGACTCCTTTTCTTCTTAATTCCATTTGAAGACCGAATCTTTCTTTATCATATTCTGCAAAGGTTTAACAATTTGTGCAAAATATGAAGTAAATTTGCAGAGAAAACTGATTTTACCAAGGAAAGACTGCATACCTTCTTTGTTTCTCAGTGGAGGGATTTGTGCTTAGTGGAGGGATCGGGATCGGGATCAACAGTGATTCCATCTTTGGTGACGATATGCCCAAGGAGATTTTATTCGGAAACCGCGAATATAATTTTTTTAGGGTTGAGCAAAATTCCATATTTCCACCATCATTTGAAAATCTACTTCAAATGGTGAAGGTGATCAGACCTCCTCTTTGAAAAGACAGTGACATCGTCAAGGTAGACCACAACACTCTAGCCCATTAAACCCCTGAAAGCAATGTCCATCACTCTTTGGACGTTGCCCCGGCAATGATAATCCTGAATGGCATGCGAGGAAATGTGAATGTTCCCCACTTTGTTCTGAAGGTCAACATAATCAAGTCTGGTTCAGCTACTAAGACTTTATTGTAGCCAGAGAATCCATCAAGGATAATACTTCCGATCCTGAGACGATTTGGAGAATCTATTCCATAGAGGGGATCAGGTAGTTGTCTTTGTTTGATGCCCAATTGAGGTTCCGGAAATCGACGCATAAATGGATCTCTCCAAAATTTTTATGTACTGGGACAAGATTGGATACCCACATAGGGTGTCTAACCTTGAAGATAATGCGGGCATCCAACAGCTTCTTAAGTTCCCACTAGATAAGGTGTTCTAATGCGGGATGCACTTTCCTCAACTTTTGCTGAAATGGTTTGGCCCCTTCTTTCATAGGAATAACATGTTGGATGATCCACATATCATAGGTTTTTAGGTTGTCATACGTCCAAGAGAAAATGTCGTGATACCTCTTAAACAGGTTGATGAGGGCTTGTCTTTCCATAGGAGAGCATCCCAGTCCTATGTTGACGAATTTGGGATCAGACTCGGTTCCAAGGTTGATTTGCTCGTGCGAGAGGGTGGAACTTTGGGCCTTGGTGTTCGGTGAGCCCCAGAAGTGATTTTATAAATCAAATAATTTTTCTAACGTGACCACTCCTTTAGGTATAGGATTCCCCTTACGTGAGCCCGCCTCTTCCCACAGGGACCTTTCATGTTCCTCCTCCTCGATAGCTACATCCTTAAACACTTCTGCATTCATCATGAACTCCAGTATTTGTTGGCCATCATTGAAAATGCATAAGTTAGTTATATTATCAGGGACAACCGGTTTATAAATAATTTCAATTGAAAATCCATCCCTAAGGGGTGTAAATCTGGTCGCTACATTGGCTAGAGTATCAGCAATGACATTATTGAATCTAGGAACATAAATAATGTTAAAAGCTTTAAAAGAGCCTATCAGACGCCATACCTCTTGCAGGTAATTCTTTAGGTGCGGTGAAAAACAATGAATTGTGTTGTGTACCTATCTTGTAATAATTTCAGAGTCCCTGATTACCTTCAAACAATCCGCCTTTAGATCTATGGCTTTCTTGAGGCCAAGGATCAATGCCTCGTACTCTGTGGTGTTGTTGGTGCATTGGAACTCTAACCTGCAAGAAATCAAAAATATTTTCCTTTTGGGATCCACCAAGACACAACCCACTCCAGCTCCATCATGAGTCTTGGATCCGTTGTAATATAACATCCAAATTCCATCACTGAGCACGGGTGGGTCTGGAGTGTGTAGATTTAGAGTGCAAATTTCATTTTCATTGGTTGGGGAATGTGATGGGAGCTCCAGCTGGGTACCAGGGGGAATGGTTGATGTTTTGGACTAATAGCAACCCAATAATGTCTCGATAAAACACACCCTTAGCTCCTCTTGGGCAAAGTTGATCGGCTTGTTAGAGCCTTCAAGACCAGTAACAATGTGTTTCATGCAAGGTTTGTTGTTTACTCTGATTTGATTATTCTTTCCTTTATAGGGTAACCATAAGTGGGACCAGTCTGTGGCAAAGTAGCCTTGAATCTTGCAGGACCAGTCCCTATTAAGGAGTAACTCATAGGCTTCTAGGATGTTAACTACAATTATGTCGATAAACTGATGCACCCAAGAATCGAAGGACAACCTAATTATAACGTTATTCAATTCACCTATGGTCAAGACTTGGGACCTATCCAGTTGGATGATCTTAACATTTGTTTTTTGGTTTAGATATTTATCTTCTTGTAGACCAACCAGGGCATGCCGCTTGTTGGTGCACCAGAGTCGATGAGGTAGTTGTGCACATTGTAGTTGAAGATCTCGACGGTCAGAAGGAAAGGAGGGGTTGAACCTCTTGAGTTTGTGTTGGTGGCATTTACAATGGCTTGAAGGTCAATCACGGCCTAAGATCGGCCTAAGGAGTTAGCCCTGGATTGTAGGTTTTAACCCCGTATAGAAATTACCGGCATACGAATTCTAAAACACAGAAAATAAACAATGCGAGAGCATAACACATAAAACACATATACACAGAGATTTCCCCTTGATCCCAAAACCAGGACTACCAGCTTGATTTTTCATTATGTTCCTTTCAATGTTACAATACATATTTATACATGTCGAATCATCCAATACCATGGATCGAAAATCATCGCGTCCAAAACCATGGACTGAAAACCATCACATCCAAAACCATGCGCAAAAAACGTGCACAAAACCATAGGTAGGTCCGCCCAACCTAATATAGAGTCCAAAAGAAAATTTCCCGAGGCGTTGCCTTGGACCCCGTAGAGGGGGGCTACCTGGTCCCCTCAAACCCACTGTGACCCCCCCGCTGCGCAGTCGGTGCAACAAAGGGGGGGCTCTGCCCCCCCTCTAACCCCCTAGTTCACTACGTGGGCTAGTCGTGGAAAGAATAACACAACCCAACATTCTCCCACTTGTTGTTTCTTTCCACAGGGTGCCACAAGAGAGCTTAACCATCTATCCAGCCCTACAATGCCCCATTGTTTCTCTACACCAAGAGAACTTCTCAAAGCTCACAGATTTTGTTAATGCATCTGCAGTATTCTTCAAAGTGTCCACCTTTACCAGCACCACCTTTTTTTCTTCTATCATATCCCTCATAAAGTGATACTAAACATCAATGTGCTTTGTCTTTGAATGGTAAGCAGGGTTCTTTGACAAGAAAATTGCACTTTGGCTGTCATAGTCTATCCTTATAGCTCCCTGTACTAACCCCATACTTGAACACAATCTCTACAACAAACTGCTTCCTTGCTTGCATGAATGGCTGTAATGTATTCTGCCTCTGTAGTTGATAGCGCCACTACAGATTGTTTCTTACTCATCCAACTGATTGCACCTCCAATGTTATATACATTTTTGTGCCTTACATTATTGAGCATGAAATGTCCATAATCTAAGGGATCCAAAGTCCCTAAAACATGTTGTTCCTACCCCTAGAGGAACAAGGCTAACTAACCACAGCAATTCACAGAAGTTCTCCACCTGAAACCACTCAAAAACAAGTCAATTCAGGATCATGTCAACTGCTCCACTGAGCATCTGCGCTGAATGTCAACTGCTCCACTGTCTACCTGCGTTGAATGTCAACTCCAACAAAAGCTACCTGCGCTGAGCGAGATTGGACAAGTGGCAGGCTCATTCCTCAATGTGTCAATGCTCAGGAAGCTTCCAAAATGACACTTGCCTCAGGGAATTCGACTGGTGATGAGTAAGAGGTTCCAAATCTCCAAGTGGAAGCAAGAACCTCCAAGTGGACTCAAGAACTGAGAGAGGGAGAGGACACTAGTCAGATCTCAAGCTGACTCATCTTCTCTCCAAACATCTATATATGGATCTCACCTCCATGAGATCTAGAGGCTGGAATTTTGTTATTGCAAAGAATTGTTGTTGGCTTGAGACTGGAAACATTGGGTGCTTAATGCTTTGAAGGGAGCTGAAGAAGGAATTCCATTCTGCCGGGAAGGAGATGCTGGATTGGAGCCCTCTAGGTTGTATCTCTTCCTGAACCTTGTTATCAATCAATAAAGCTATCTTGGTTTTCTCCTATATACTGGTGTATTTGTATGATTGCATTAGTGTATTTGATTTACTTCTAATCCTGAATCATTTGTGAATATGAATATCTGCCTTTGTGTTGTGTTCTTCTCTTGTCGCAAGTAGTTGTTCTCTTGAGCAAGCGAGGAGGCAAGTAGCTGTGAACACCCAAAGAGAAGAGGATCTAGATCGAGGGACAAACGGAAGACAACGGTAAGTCTATCGATCTCCCCTCTTTCACATTTCATAAAGGAAGAAACCAGAATAGCTGTATTTGTTTGTTGATAAGGCACTGTCACACCTTAGGTGGATAGGATCGTCCTGCATAGGCATTTTTCCCCACAACAAATTGGTGAATCCACTGGGGAGATTTGTTTTAGTCATTTTATTTGTGTTTACATCATTGTTTGTTTCATAGACTCAACAGCAACAATCGAACTGCTTCTGCAAAGTAGACTGTTGTTGCCTTGATCCTTCACTGGATTTTGTCTATGATCTGAACAATGGACTCACAAATGATTTGATGATCCTTTGTGATAGTCTTTAGTACCCTCTCAAAGCATCCCTTTGATTATACCTTGCTTGTGTTTCTGATTTGGCCTGAAACTGTTGATTTTTGAGCAATTTGTGACCCAGAACCCAAGAGAAACGAGAGTTTCTCCTTCAGCGCAGACACTGTGAAGGCAGTCTGCATTTCAACGCAGGTCCCGTGAAGGCCACCTGCGCTGAATGTCAAACCCACAGTGTTGAGGTTGCGCTGAACCAGTTTGGCCTTGTGCAGCTGGGGTTCTCTGCTGTCTATTGCCCTATTTTGATCTCTGTTTTTTGCAGCCTTTAACCAGCATAGGTACCAGTCTGAAAACCCCTTTTCTTTGCTTACATTCCGCCTCCTTTTGTACAAAAAGACTGTGAGTGTTTTTATGTGTTTGTGGCGTCATTTACAGTTTTCCTTTGCATGACTAAAATAGTCATCCTGTAGCCCCTGATTCAGATCTGATTGTGATCTTAGGAGAGAGTTCATTGGCTGTTTACAGTTTATTATCATTTGCTTTTGCTTATTGGTTTGAGTTTGTCTTTTTTTTAAGTGTCGAAACAAGCATTCATTTCGAAAGTCACAAAGTGATTGTAATCTCTTCTACCCTTGTTGTTTTCGAAAAAGTAAACTTGTTTGTATCTGTCATTTAAAAGCAAATTCAAAGTTGTACAAAAAGCTTTCTTTATAGGCATCTATACTAAGAAAGTGGAAAACAAACACCTGCATTTTGCATTTTCATTTTGATAAGTTTGCATGATTGATTTAGGAAAGAGTGCATTAGAGTGTGCTGATTGCTCTTTGAGAAAAGATAGTGTCTTTCTTTTCCCTTAGTAGCTAGGATTTTCAAAGTTGAAAAGATTATAAAGCTTGCTTATCATCTTTAGACTGCATTAAGGAATTTGTATCATACATCTCGTGGTGAACCTTGAAAGGCAAACTTTAAAAAGATCAACTTAAAATAAACTGAATGAACCTAACAACGCTTTGTAACATAACGCACAACATAGAGGTCTAGGCTAGAGACATGTTCCGGCGTCGTTAAGCCTAGTGACTGTCGATCTCGTGGAAGGTGGGTGATTCCTCCTGAGGGACGATAGCGCTAGTACGGATTGTGCTCCCACGTACCGTCGTGTATATATTGGGAGACCCCTATAGGCATATATCCTTTATCCTTAGGAAGCCGTGTCGGCCGCCCTACTGATCGCAATGCAGTGAACACAACATTCACGAAGATCGACCGCCCGTACCTTAAAAAGTATTCTGCGGTTTTGCGAAAAGTTTGGCACACCCTCTGCCTAGAACTCCAGAGCAGTTTCTTTTGGCCTTTTCCAGACTCTATAACAGAAAAAGTCCATCCGAGCATTTTTCACTTTGGGCTCGTTAAAACAACGAAGGAGACTAGAGTCATCTTTAGCTTTTTCTCGACTCTTTAAAAGTGAAAAAGCAAGTTGTGTCTAAAGCGTCTAATAAAATTCATTCAATTCGGAAACACCAATTTCCCCTTTTGTATTTTGGTTGATCGAGTAATCCGCAATCGTGGAAGAAAGTCAATTGAAACCCCGTCGTTCGCGGAGGCTTACGAGTCAACCGTCTTTGTCTCCGGAATCGAAAACAGTACGGACAAAGCGAACTCGTTTAACCGGTTCAAAATCTCCTATCAAAGTTAGAACAAGTGTTCCGACAACATCTGAGATTCCGGTTACTCCAAACATTTCTGGAAACCCTGCCTCTATAGAAGAAGTTCAACAGCCACAGAGGGACAGTAATACTGATCCTAGTCTGGGGGCAAATACTTGCGTTACTGAACCAGTTCCATCTGTAACCGGTTTAGAGAGTCTTGCTCCCCAAACAACTGTCGCTGTCGATTCAACCCCTTCTTCGACACCAGAAATATTTTACGGACCTGACGGTCTTCCTCTTCCACCGGGTTTGATTGCGATAGAGGAAATTGCAGAGGACCCGCAAGCAAGTACTCCAACCCATTTTGGAGTCGGGGTCACTCTATTTCCTTCATCAGAAGTTAATCCACCACAAGTGGAAGTTCCTGTAGAATCGCTAGGAAATCTATTGGATAGACTCAAAATGTCTGAACAACCGTCAACATCTAGGGCTGTGTCGAACGACACAGCGACAGTAGAAGCCCCTGCCGTCACTCCGACAATGTTTGCCGGCATACCATCTGTCCCGACTAGCTCACAACCGCTAGAAGGAGTCCACCAAGGGACTATTTCGACAGTGTGGTCCGTTCCAGTTTGTTCATCCGGAATAACATCCGGTAACTCTTATGTTGAAACTCGCCAGATTGATCCATTTGGAGGTCAATTTGGGCAATCCAGTCCACAAGGACAAACAATCCCCTTGAGTTCCGGATTGCTACCGTATGGGGGGCAGTATGCCCTTTCATTACCCCCTCCGGGAGGGTACCCATACGGAAGTTCACAACAGTATTCAGGTTATACTGGAATTACATCAAGTGGTTGGGTACCTATGCTACCTCAACAACCAAGGGTTGTATATTCTATGCAACAGTGTGTACCTATGTCGAACATCCCGACCACACCGGCTATTGTAACAGTGTCACAGGTTCAAGCGATGCCTGTTGTATGTCAACCTCAGATTTTTCAGGTTGTAATGCAACAACCCCTTGACCCTGGGTCACAACCGCAATCGCCAACTGGTGGGTCGACATAGGTCCAAAAGGGTACAATTACCCCACACCTTGGTCCAACAGTTAGTATAGCGCAACAAAACATGGCTTCACAACCATGGCTGGTGCAATACCAACAACCACAATTCCAGCAGGTGTACCAAGGCTCTGAGCAGCAGATCTTTGCGAACAGTGGACAACCGTATACTCAAAACAGTCAAAACCAACCGCTTTATAGTGGTCAAGTCCACCAACCGTATCAGTCATACCAACATCAATTACATTATGCCGGTATGCAAAGAGCCACTGCTCAAGCGATTCCGTCGTACCCTGGGTATGCTTCACCTAACCTGAATCAACAGTTACCATTCGTGGCAACTTTAGAGGTACCCGATTTACACCGGTTAACCAACGATCTGATTGCTTACGCCCCTTGGTGGCCAGCGATTCCTCACAAGCTTCCATCTGACATTCCTAAATTCAATGGAAATCCAGGTGAAGACCCATCGAATCACGTGATGACTTTTCATCTGTGGTGTTCATCAAACACCCTGAATGATGATTCGATAAGGCTTCACCTTTTCCAGAGGACGTTAACGGGTCCAGTGGCAAAATGGTATATTGAATTACTTAGAGCCTCGTTTGACAATTTTAGCTCCCTAGCCACGACTTTCTTAACCCATTTTCAATTACCGATAAGGTATGAAACGGGAACAGAAATATTAACCAACTTCAAACAGACAACTGCCACTCATATATCCGATCATATACATGAATGGCGTCGTCGTCGTAGGATTGTTAAAACATACGTTCCCAATCAGCTGTTAGCTGAATGGTTTATAAAGTCATTACTTCCTACTATAACAAAAGATGTGGCAAAGGGGGGGGGGGTCGTAACAGAGGAGCAAGTTATTGCTCGTGCACAATATCTAGACTTAGTTTATACTCAGTCTGGCACGCTCTACGACAAAATACCTGACGCCCCTAGACCGGAATTTTTAATTCCTCCTCCTCCTAAATACAATAGTGACTCTCATGCCGACGATGGCGTGATTGGCACGGCAAACGCGAAATCGACAAAGGCTTCGTCTAAGAAAGCCCGTAAGAATTCGGATCAAAATGCAAAAGAAGAAATTCTTGCTTCGGAAGTAAATGCCGTATCAGCAGATAAAGGCAAAGAAACCAATCAACCAGGAAGCAAGAAGAAGCAAAACAAAGGGAAGAAGAAGAAACAGGGTGAGTCATCCCCTCAAAAAACTTCTTCAAACCCTCCTGGGAAAGGGAAACCAAATTATCCATGTCAAATATGTGACGAGGAGGATCACTGGACAAAGAATTGTCCATACAAAGCTGAGTTGAAGAAGTTCTTTAAAAGTTCACAAACCTCAGCTGTGTTAACTGATCCATTTCCCAACCCAGGTCAAAATCTGGTTGATAGTGGAAATGCTTCCCCGTCGCAAGTGCTTATGTTATCGGTTTCAAAACAGCAGAATGATGCTTTAATTTCGACGAGGAACAAAGATTACGGGAATCTGCAGCTGTCGAACGACAAAGGTAAAGATCAACCAAGTAGTTCGACAACAACTTCGACAGAAGTTGTACCACCCATCATTCCTGAATTAACAATAAAACCGCCAAAGGGAGTAGTACACAAGTCGACATTTAATCCTCGCGCCAGAGCGGCACAGCATTATAACATAGTGGAAGATTTTGCACAATCGCCATCCGCTATGTCGACTCTTGAAGTACTACAAAATTGCCCATCCCAGAGGCAGGCCTTGTTATCGGCTATTGGTGGGGTTGATCCTAAGGATTCCAATCTTGTATCCTTTGATCACAAAGGATACGATCCTCAGTTACCAGCTCAACTAGCTTTCCTTATTCAAGTGAAAGCCCTCAACAAAACTGTTCACCGAACAATTATTGATGAGGGGGCATCTACATGTATTATGTCGATGAGTTGCTGGAAAACTTTAGGATCTCCAACCTTGTCGCGATCTTCGACGACATTAAAGGCTTTCGACGGAAGGACTTATACCCCGTACGGTATCCTTAATAACTTGAAAGTTGAAATGGGAGGAAAAACAGTAGAAATAGATGTTGAAGTCATCGATGGAAATCTTGACTACAACATCCTACTGGGAAGACCATGGATCTATGCCATGGCAGCTATTGTGTCGACTTATTTTAGGAAGATCGCATTCCCATTTGAAGGAGGGATTACGATCGTCGACCAACAAAACTTCCTCCCTAATGGATCACAAGTTACAAGAAGCATTCCCATGATCCATGGAAGCAACCATTCGCTTCAAGACATCGGAGTAGGCCTACTGAAAGACCCCACATTAATGGGAACTTTCGCACTTCCACCTCCATTCTATATAGGAGAAGTAGCATTTGTAAGAGCCTGCAACATGATATCTTCCACGAAGATCTCAGAAGACGATGTCGAAAAGGATAATGCAATGGTTTTGCCCCCAAGCCCTATAGAAATATTGTAGCAATCAATGTTTCGAGCATGGGAGGCGAACCCAAATCAACGCTCGTCAAGCGTTTGGGTAGATAGGTCTAGAGAATATGGTACCCCATTAGATCCTTGGTCGAAAGTACATGGGACAGACGAAGGAATTCTACAATCAATGTTGATTGAGGGGGCACCATGGAATGATTGCCACCATCGTTCCCTTCTTCCGGAATATGAAGAAGATACTCGACAAGACCTTTATCACCCTTCAGTTTTTGAATTCCTATCAAATACTGTAAATACGGTGGATTCCGAACGAAACTCATCCAATATTGAAGAGACTATAGCCATAAATATCTCGACTAAAACAAATGTTGTAGAGAATATTTATTTCGGCAAAGGTTGTTCCCCTTCAGAACTGGAAATATATAACGCTCTTTTTCGCGAATTCAGAGATGTCTTTGCTTGGTCATATGATGAAATGCCAGGCATTGACTCGAGTATCGTTGAACATGAAATTAAAATGTATCCTGATGTCAAACCAGTAAGACAACGACTTCGGCAGGTGCACCTCAAGAAAGCCGCTGCCATTAAAGCAGAAGTTGAAAAGCTCCTCCATGTTGGTTTCATCTACCCAGTTCCTCTAACCGATTGGGTATCGAATATTGTCCCTATTATGAAGAAACAAGGGATGATTAGAGTGTGTGTCGACTATAGGGATGTAAACCAAGCTTGTCCAAAGGACAACTACCCTACACCCTTCATCGACCAGATAATTGATGAATGCGCCGGATGTGAAATCTTTTCATTTATGGATGGATTTTCCGGGTATAATCAAATAAATATCCGCCCATAGGACCAGTCAAAGACTGCATTCATCTGTCCGTGAGGCACATTCACTTATCGAAAATTACCCTTTGGTTTAAAGAACACAGGGGTGACGTTTCAGAGGGCAATGAATTATGCCTTCCATGACATCAAGAACATCGTTCAACCATATCTCGACGACCTTCCGGCTCATTCGCGAAAGCGGACTGATCAACCGCAGCATTTAAGAGCGATATTTCTACGTTGCCGACACTACAAGATAAGACTCAATCCGCACAAATGTGTGTTTTGCGTCGGTTCTGGTCGTTTACTTGGCTTTGTAGTCTCTAAAGATGGGATTCGTCTCAATCCTTGCAAGGTTCAGGCAATCATTAATTTGCCTCCACCTTCAAATTTGCTTCAGATTCAGAAACTCCAAGGGAAAGCAAACTTTCTGAGGAGGTTCATTCCAAATTACGCAGAACTTGCTAAAGGTTATACTCGTCTTTTGAAAAAGGATGTAACTTTAGTCTGGGACCAAGTGGCGCAAGCTTCCTTTGATGCTCTGAAAGATTCTCTAGTAAAAGCATCATTAATGTATGCCCCAGACTATCAAAGAGATTTTAACCTGTATCTGGCTGCAGCGGATACGACCATTGCGATGGTTTTAGTTCAAGAAGTCGATGGAATTGAACATCCTATATATTATTTAAGTAAAAACTTGAATGATACAGAAAGTAAATATTCTTATGTTGAAAAGCTAGCACTCGCTGCTGTTCAAGCGATACAAAGATTTCGACATTATGTCCTCTTTCGGAAAACTACCATTCTATCATATTGCAACCCCATGACTTATATACTGTCGCGACAGTTGCTGGGGGGCAAATATTCAAAATGGATAGCAATCCTTCAAGAGTTTGATCTGGAATTTGTAAAATCCAAATCAAGGAAAGCTTTAGTTTTCACAGAATTATTGTGCGATCTCCCATCGTCGTCCAACGATGAAACATCAGAAGAGTCAATCGTGGACGAAAGTTTGTTTCTGATATCTGCAAGCGATGAGTGGTATGGAGATATAATAATATATCTCCAAACCCAAAAATTCAGGCCTGACACCACTCACTCAGGATAGAAACGTATACGATACCAAGCGAAAGACTACATGATCGTCGGTGATACACTTTACCGTCGCGGTATCGATACAGTTCTGAGGAGGTGTCTCACCCATGAAGAGGCCGAATTAGCCCTGAATGAATGTCATTCAGGCGCGTGTGGGGGGCATCAATCTGGATATGCTACAACATAGAAAATCTTACGAGCAGGATACTTCTGGCCAACCATGTTCAAAGATTGCATAACCGCAGTCAGAAGTTGCCATGCTTGTCAAATTTTCGATAGCAAAACCAGAAGACCACCCGCACCTTTACAGACAATAGTTGTTGTAGGGCCTTTCGCCAAGTGGGGCATCGATTTCATGCAATGTAACCCCACCTCGACCGGGGGGCATGGGTATATTATAGTCGTCGTTGACTATTTTACCAAATGGGCCAAGGTGATGCCTACATTGGATAACACTGGTGAAACAACTGCCCTTTTCTTTTTCAATCATGTAGTCGCCAGGTTCGGCGTACCACAGGCCATAGTTACAGATCATGGATCGCATTTTCACAATCACATGATGGTTGAATTAGCTGCCAAGCTAGGGCTATCTCACGACAGCTCTACCCCGTATTATCCGCAAGCTAACGGACAAGTTGAAGCAATCAACAAGGTCCTGAAGCGTATGTTGCAAAGGATGATCGGGGTTCACAAAAGAAGGTGGCACCTAATCCTGTACTCAGCCTTGTGGGCTTACCGAACATCGGTAAAGAACGCGACCGGGTTCACACCTTTCCAACTGGTGTATGGCCTGGAAGCAGTCTTGCCAATCCAGTGCGAAATTTCGTCGCTTAAACTCGCAATTGATCTCCTCCCCGGAACTTCAGAATAAGAGGCTCGTCTCTTGGAATTAATCCAATTGGATGAAACCTGTCGTGATGCTGCTTTGGCTAACGAAGCCCATAAGAAACGATTCAAGGCGCAGTTCGACAAAAATGTCAAACCCCGTGTCTTCTCAGAAGGTGACTTGGTCTTGCTTTATGACCAAGAATCCGATAAATTGGGAGCAGGTAAATTTAATTCCTTATGGATGGGCCCCTATATTGTTAAACGAGTGTTAGCAAAAGGAGCCTACGAGTTAATGGATTATGACGGAATTCCACTGGCACAACCCCGTAATGGGTTGTACCTCAAGCGTTACTATGCTTAAATAGTAACCGGTATGCTTTTGTTGTATTTTGTTTTCGCTAAAGTATTTGTTTTGGTTGAGTGATCCACCTTTTTATATTTATTGCAGATGTCAAACCTTCTGGAGACATGTGTTGGATATGCCGACGGAGCGAGTCGTAGTTCGCGGAACCTGTCCTCCGCAGCCTGGGCCATTTTTGATCCAAGCGGCGAGTTAGTAAGTTTCAGAGGTGTGTGTATTGGGCAATCAACGAATAACATCGCTGAGTATAGCACGTTGATAGAACTACTCTCTGATGCCATCACCCGTGGTATACGCCGACTAATTGTCAGGCTAGACTCACAACTCGTAATACTACAACTCAATGGTATATATTCCGTTCACAATCCAGCTATTTATCGCATGTTCCTAAGGGTTAAGATTTTGGAAAGACAATTTGATTCAATTCAATACCAGCATATTTCCAGAAACTTAAACACATTAACCGACTCATTAGAAAACTATGTGTTAGATAGACATTTGCGACATTTATAAAAAGAGACACATCATCAATGATTGTACATATGGATCATATAACTCAACCAGAATAAAACTCGAAAATCAAAATATATATAAGTTGTTTATCGTTCATACATAATGTTCTGTAACCAAGACAAAATCGGTCATATGACCCAAAAACTCAAAAGTGCTAGGGGGCACCCTAGTCTAGTGATGCTCATGATAGCACGTCACGGCCTGTGCAATCATGCGCAAGAGACGAGTCCATCGTCTAGGCACGCCAGTAGTATGCCGCTGCAACTGCAAAGGTAACTCATCAATCCTCACATCGGGAATGCCGAGAGTAAGGTTCTCAACCTGCTCCTGCACAACTGTAAGAGTCTCTGCCACATCAAGGTCACGGAGAATAACCCTCCCAGCAGTCTCCCCTGTTGGGGCAGCAACTGGCGCTTTCAGACGAACTGCTGGACGAACAGGACCAACATTTGCATGCACACATGAGTTTGATTAAATCTTGATAGAATAAAGCACAAGGACATTATAAATAAGAACAGTAAACAGTAATATGGTCAAAGATTTTACCAACAGCGCCCCACTGTTCGCCATCTGGTAACACCAAATCCGGATCACCTCGGAAATCCATGCCAACATATGGGTACTCGGAATAGACCATCTCCTGGCGCTCGAACCACCTGAAGAAGGTATCAGTGAAAGTAATCTGAGATTGACTGGAGCATGCCTAGACATGTGGTCAACCCATCTCTGCATGCGTGGCTCGGTAGGAGAAGGCAGGTCGAGTGCAATATACTGAGGCTGCATCAGTGGTATTTTCTCCAAGGCAAAGGCAGTCAAAACAGAACCAAATCCAAAGTTCTTCAGCTTCCCGTCCTTTACCTCGGTCAATTGATTTTTCATCTGAACAATTACTGCATCACACCAGTTGAATACTTTCGGTTGGAGACACTCCAAGGCGTGCTGCACATAGGACCTGTTGGCAACATGTAGAGATGCGCTACCGGCCATCCTACCAATAGTATACAGAATGGACCTGAGAGACCTGTCAGTAATCTCACGGATAACAACCTTGCCGTCTCTGCTCGGCTGGGACCCCTCCCTGCAATACTAGCGGGCATAATCTCTCACGGAGTCATTCCCTCCGGCCGAACCTGACAAAGAAATGGGGGCACCCCGCCTTGACAACCCAGTCAAGAAGTAAATGTCCACTATGGTCAAGGGGATGGATTTTCCCCTAATCTGGAATACTTGGTTGATGGGATCCCAAGCATCAAGCATATACTGCAGTAAAGAGATCTGTGCTCTCATGCTAGAGATACGGAAAAACTTCAGCAGGCCACAGTTCCGCAGCGCGTTTACCGTGACAGGGTCATGGAGAGCAATCATATCTTCTTCTTCATGTTCTCGTCGCCATGTAAGGGACATTTTGCTCAAAGATCCCTGCAAAACAAACAAGAGAAAGAGTAAGTTCCTGGATTTGATGAGAAACTGGCAAAATTTCATCAAAAACTGTGCAATAGAACTGCTTTCCTATGATCAACGCAGGTGGCTAGTGTCCTACCTGCGTTGAAGGTCAAACTGCCTTAAGGCAGCTTGACATTCAACGCAGGTTTCGAATGGACTACCTGCGCTGATGTCAGAGCGCCCTAGCAAAACCCCAGGGGCTCATGGGGGCAGGAAAACAGGCACATAATGGAAAAATGAAACCATGAAAAGAAAGAGCTAGGGTTTAGCTCCTACCTGGTCCAGACAGCGCCAAGAATTGTCCATAGAATCTCCCGAAATCAGCTAGTGAAAATCAAGGGGGAAGAGGCACCTCCAGAGCTCCAACAAACCAAGTTCAAATGAAATGGTAAAATGAGAGGTAAAAACACCTTTTAATGGATTTTTACGTAGTTCAAAGCGAAATATTAGGGTTATAATCTCATTTTCATGCAAATATTACTCATTTCTAACTAAGTTTGATGCAGCAATTGAGGATACAGTACTATCTTTGAAAAGGGCAAAGCTAGTCATGGTGAAAATAAAAAATTTGACCATATAAATTCGAGCAGTTTTAGCACAAAGTTCATGCTCGTTAAAAAATAAACGCAAGATCCGAGCAGTTTTAGCACGTAATTCATGCTCGTTAAAAAATAAACGTTAAATCGAGCAAATGTTTCCACCCGTGTTTAAGCTCGTTAAAAAATGAACTATCCCGGTAAATAACCACTGTGAATGTAATATCATCAGCCATTAAAGCCTTGGTCGTGTTTGCACCTGTCACCTCCACTTTTCATTTGGCCGATCGTTCACCTCCATATGATTATTTACCCATTTTGAGGAACAGCTGCGAAGAGTGATTTCACCTAGCCATCCTTGTGACACTGCCGTGATTGGAAAATTCCAACATGTACCTGGAATCTTCTGCTAACCCTGTTTATCACTCGTTCCTCAAAAGACGAGTCTTCTTTAAGCTCTTTTCAACTGACTCGTAAAATATGAAAAGATTGCCGAGTTTTGGCCTTCCAGCTCGTTAAAGCGACCGGAAGAGCTATCCCTCCTCTAGATTTTAATCTTTTTGGACCTGAGGGATTATTGCACAAAAAGATCGAGCGCTTGTTTTGTTCGGCTCATTAAAACTATCGAAAACTCATCCCTTCTGTATTGTTTTATACTTTTTCGGACTTAAGGGATTAGATGACGAAAAAGGAATTTTGGAGTTGACTTTATGTACCTTTTCAGACTCTCTAAAAATGAAAAGGACCGAGTTATCCTTGTCGTTAGACTCGTTAAAATCATTAAATAGCGACAAACTTGTCTTTAGACGAGAACGAGTTTCACTATCGCTAGGCTCGTTAAAACATAGCGATGGGCTTGCCCGAAGGGCAGGTTATAGAACAAGCATATTTTATCCTCCTCAAGCTTGACAAAAATAAAGAGGTACTGGTCAGCAATGACTGGGGAAAAATTGGGAGAAACTAAAGAAAAATTTGATGGTAGCAAGTCGCTCTTGAACATGACACTTTTCCTCCGTACCACAATCGGGTTGGGTTGTTTCATTCACCGATCACATCACCATGGTCTCACCATACCATCCATATTTGGGGTAATGCTACCGATCCATCGCATCAGTGTCGCCATATGTTCAAGAGAAGTCGTTCAGAAAGAGTCAACCGGGTCCCATCCACTGCCATACATTATCCTTCATCCATTCATGACCGCCACCCTGAATCATATGTCACAGATCGTTTTCACCTCCATTAAAATCATTAGCTCCGTTCCGTGTCACTGATGTGGGATTCATCAAGGCCCTCCTTTGACGGATCGCTTCTTGTCGACATCAGCTCATTATCCAAGAAGTTGATCTAGGAACAACCCCTTCAGTACTTTGAAGCTTGCATGCCTCAATGGCAAGTTTCTCACTTCCGGCGACAGGTATACATCAATGACCTTCGACCAGAAGATTTTGCATGGTGGTCGACGCCAAGTCCTTTATTCACACCACGTGAATTGTACTGCAATACCTTGAGGGTCATTATCATTATCGGTGATTCCTCTCGCGCTTGTTAACGGTTTACATCATTGACCGGTAATAAAGCGATGTCTTTCCATGTTCGACTTTAGCGCAGTTCTCACATGGATCGACTTGTACTTAGAGTGAAGATCGAACGAGTTTGAAGACCCCGGATCTAGTTTCATCCATCCGGGCTACGATATATATTCAGGAGAAATAAAAACATTTGACATGTACATCATTGCAGCAGATGATCATCCTACTCAAAGGATGATAATTTCGCCAAAATTATCAGTCTACCATCAGACGATCGTCTGTTCTATGTACAAAAATGAATTTATAAAGCTGAGCATGGGAATGCCCGCCTCAGCTAGATCATGAAAGCAATATGAATCATAATGTATTGTATTGTATCTTATTACAGGTCTCCTCCTAGCAAATGGATGAACTTCGGACCCTCCTGGATAAAGCATTTCACCCGATAAACGGCCTCATACTTTAGGGGGCAACTGTTATAGATATTTTTGTGCCTTACAGTATTGAGCATGAAATGTCCATAATCTAAGGGATCCAAAGTCCCTAAAACATGTTGTTCCTACCCCTAGAGGAACAAGGCTAACTAACCACAGCAATTCACAGAAGTTCTCCACCTGAAACCACTCAAAAACAAGTCAATTCAGGATCATGTCAACTGCTCCACTGAGCATCTGCGCTGAATGTCAACTGCTCCACTATCTACCTGCGTTGAATGTCAACTCCAAAAAAGGCTACCTGCGCTGAGCGAGATTGGACAAGTGGCAGGCTCATTCCTCAATGTGTCAATGCTCAGGAAGCTTCCAAAATGACACTTGCCTCAGGGAATTCGACTGGTGATGAGTAAGAGGTTCCAAATCTCCAAGTGGAAGCAAGAACCTCCAAGTGGACTCAAGAACTGAGAGAGGGAGAGGACACTAGTCAGATCTCAAGCTGACTCATCTTCTCTCCAAACATCTATATATGGATCTCACCTCCATGAGATCTAGAGGCTGGAATTTTGTTATTGCAAAGAATTGTTGTTGGCTTGAGACTGGAAACATTGGGTGCTTAATGCTTTGAAGGGAGCTGAAGAAGGAATTCCATTCTGCCGGGAAGGAGATGCTGGATTGGAGCCCTCTAGGTTGTATCTCTTCCTGAACCTTGTTATCAATCAATAAAGCTATCTTGGTTTTCTCCTATATACTGGTGTATTTGTATGATTGCATTAGTGTATTTGATTTACTTCTAATCCTGAATCATTTGTGAATATGAATATCTGCCTTTGTGTTGTGTTCTTCTCTTGTTGCAAGTAGCTGTTCTCTTGTCACAGGTAGCTGTTCTCTTGTGATCTCGTGCGAATCAAGTAGCTGTTCTCTTGAGCAAGCGAGGAGGCAAGTAGCTGTGAACACCCAAAGAGAAGAGGATCTAGATTGAGGGACAAACGGAAGACAACGGTAAGTCTATCGATCTCCCCTCTTTCACATTTCATAAAGGAAGAAACCAGAATAGCTGTATCTGTTTGTTGCTAAGGCACTGTCACACCTTAGGTGGATAGGATCGTCCTGCATAGGCATTTTTCCCCACAACATCCAAATAGGTTAAACACACATCCACTTGTAGATCTTCTCTGATCCAGATCTCTAGCCCAGTCTACATCAACAAAGCCACAGATATCCAAAACTTTGTCCAATCCTGGTCTTCCTTGGTAGCATAAACCATAATCACTAGTGCCACGTAAATACCTGAAAACCCGCTTCACTATTGTCCAATGCTCCTTCCCTGGTTTTGACATAAACCTGCTCAATACTCCCACTGCATGTGCAATGTTTGGTCTAATACATGCCATCGCATACATCAGGCTACTTATTTCACTTGCATATGGAACACAGGACATATCCTCTTCCTATTCTTGTGTCTTGGGACACTGTTCAAGAGATAACTTTACACCTACAGGAATAGGAACCTTCACTGGTTTACTATCCTGCATATTAAACCTCTGCAATATTGTCTCAACATACTTCCTTTGGTTTAACCAAAGCTTCCTCTTTGCTCGATCTACAGGAATAGGAACCTTCACTGGTTTACTATCCTGCATATTAAACCTCTGCAATATTGTCTCAACATACTTCCTTTGGTTTAACCAAAGCTTCCTCTTTGTCCCAAAATATAGTTTGCAGCACCAAGATCTTTCATGTCTAATTTGGAGGACAATTGGGTCTTCAAATCATAGATAATTTCTTTGTCATTTCCAACCAGCAACATATCATCCACATACAAGACTAGATAAATAACACGGTCACCAATTAATTTAAAATACACACAGTGATTTGCTTTGCTTCTAGTGAAGCCAAGTCCCCATATAAATGTATCAAATTTCTGATACCACATCCTTGGTGACTGTTTTAACCCATACAGAGACTTCTTTAACTTGCATACCAGTTCTTTCTTACCCTTCACCGCAAATCCTTCAGATTGCTTCATGTAGATCTCCTCTTCCAGATCCCCGTGAAGAAATGTTGTCTTCACATCCATCTGTTCTACCTCAAAATCAAAAGCAGCAGCAATAGATAAAAGTAATCTAATAGAAGTTACCTTGGCAATAGGAGAAAAAATATCACCAAAATCAATTCCCAACACCTAGGAATAACCTTTTACTACCAACCGAGCTTTGTATTTCTCCACATTTCCTTCTGCATTTGTCTTCTTCTTGAACACCCATTTTCTACCAATGGGTTTCCTTCCAGCCGGCAACTCCACCAGATCCCAAGCCTCATTTTTGTGCAAATATGCCATTTCATCAACTATGGCCTCTTTCTAGAGTTTTCCATCCTCTAAATCTACTGCTTCCTTCACATTTCTGGGATCATCATCAATAATAGATAAAGCAAAATTTAAACAAAAAGTAGATGGACTATACCTTTCTGGCTGCCTTCTTTCTCGAACTGATCTTCTCACACCCAGAGTTTGTGGCTCTTCATCTTCTGATTCATCCTATGTTGTAGAGTCTGATTCTTCCTCCTTTAGCTCAAACTTTATCTTCTCATGTTCCTTTGGTTGGACTTCATGTTTAATAACATCTTTCACCTCTCTGAACACCACATCTCGGATGTACACAACCTTCCTTGTTACTGGGTTCCAAAGCTTATAACCCTTTAAAGCATCCTTATACCCAATAAAGATGCACTTTTCAGATTTACTATCTAACTTGGTTCATTTCTCCTTTGGAACATGTACATATGCATCACATCCAAATACCCTCATATGTGAAAGAGAGTGTTTCTTACCAGTCCATACCTCTTGTGGAGTCTTATCCCCCAACGCTGATGAAGGTGATCTATTGACCAGGTAACATGTTGTCTCCACCACGTTTACCCAAAATTCCTGTCCTAACCCGACACCACTGAGCATGCTTCTTTCCCTTTCCATCAATGTCTTGTTCATTCTTTCTGCAACTCCATTTTGTTGAGGTGTATATGGAGTAGTCTTCTGCCATGCTATACCACACTTCTTACAAAATTATTCAAATTCTTTACTGCAAAACTCTCCACTGTTATCTGTCCTCAGCACCTTTATCTTCTTCTCTGTCTGGTTTTCCACCAGAGCCTTAAATTATTTAAACTTGTCAAAGACTTCAAATTTCTTCTTAAGGAAATATATCCATGTATTCCTTGAGAAGTCATCTATAAATGATACATAGTACACAGACTTACCCAGTGATGGAACCTTCACAGGGCCAAACACATCACTGTGCACAAGCTCTAATATCTGTTTCGCCCTCTTACCACCAGAGGGGAAACTCACCCAATTTTTCTTCCCATATACACAATTTTCACAGAAATCAAAATCTAGACAGCTATTACTCATACCTTCTACCATACCTTTACCATGAAGTATTCGAAGGCCCTTCTCTCCAATATGTCCAAGCCTTTGATGCCACAGCATGGTCTTCTCTCTAGAGACCACAAGATTTTCTGCTCCACTTTTAGAAACCACAGAACTGTTGCACCCATCAACAACAATGCTACCTTGCAGCTTGTACAGAGCTCCAATCCAAACTCCCCGCATCAATACCAGTGCTCCCCAAACCATATTGCAGGTATCCTTCTCAAACACTGTTTTTACACCTACATCATCCAGCTTGCTTACAGAAATCAGATTTCTGGCCAATGAAGGATATGTAGAACACCCATAAGTGTTCTAACCCTTCCAACTTGAAAATTCAACTTTACTTTTCCACGACCAACTATTCTAGCCTTCCTATCATCCCCTAAGAAGACATCACCACCATCGTATTTCTCATACTTGCAGAACCGCTCTCTATGGGGAGTGAAGTGAAAGGATGCACCTGAGTCAATCAACCATGCCTCATGCTCTACATGTGTACTTGAAGAAGCCAAGTACATATCTCCACCTTCATCTGAAGTGGTTTTCACCTCTGTGGAAGGAGCATCATCAGATCCCTTTCCTTTGTTAGGAGCTTTAGATTTACAGTCCCATTTGTAGTGCCCTTCCTTTCCGCATTTCTAGCACACCACCTTTACATGTTTTCCTGGAGATTTAGATCTCCCTCTAGATTTAGATCTCCTACTCGATGACTTATTTTTGTTTTTTTTCTAGGACCGTCCTTGTACAGACAAGGCATCACAATTCGGGCTCTCCATATTTTTCCCTCTCATCTCCTCCATCAGAAAGGATGAGACTATTTCATCAAACTGCAAGGCAGTTGCATTACTACCTATTGCAATAACCAGACTATCACACGAATCTGGTAGAGAACACAACAAACTAATGCACTTATCTTCATCTAAAATTTTGATATCAACACACGATAACTGAATTACCATAGTATTAAACGCATTCAAATGCTCTGTCACCGAGTCTCCATCTTTCATCCTCAAGTTATATAACTTTTTTAGTAGGAACAGTATATTCACCAGAGACTTATATTGGTACAAAGTCCCTAACTTGTCCCACAAAGCCTTCACCGTAGCTTCCCCTGATACATTCAGCAATACTGAATCTAAGACACGCAATCGTATTGTGCTCTTTGCCTTCCGATCCAACTTCTTCCATTCTTCATCAGACACTCCCATTAGTTTAGTACCCGGATCTACCGCAATCCACTGATCTTTATCCACCAACAGATCCTCCATCTTGAGTTTCCACAACTCAAAACTCTGACCATTAAATTTCTCGATCTCGATCTTTCCACTGCTTGCCATCTTCTTTCACCACCAGAATCGATCTTGCAGATCTCCCACTGAACAGGGTCTACCACAGGCCCGAGAAAAACCCCTCAGCAACAAAGGCGTCCCCTTGAAGCCAAAACAGCTCTGATACCAAATGTAGGTTTTAACCGCGTACAGAAATTACCTGCATACGAATTATAAAACACAGAAAATAAACAATGCGAGAGCATAACACATAAAACAAATATACACGGAGATTTTCGCTTGGATCCCAAAACCGGGACTACAAGCTTGATTTTTCATTATGTTCTTTTCAATGTTACAATACATATTTATACATGCCGAAGCATCCAATACCATGGACCGAAAACCATCTCGTCCAAAACCATGGACCGAAAACCATCGCGTCTAAAACCATGTGTGAAAAACATGCACAAAACCATAGGTAGGTCCGCCCAACCTAATATAGGATCCAAAAAAAAATTTCTCGGGGTGTTGCCTCGGACCCCGTAGAGGGGGGCTACCCACCCCACTCAAACCCACTGTGACCCCCCGCTGTGCAATCAGAACAACGAAGGGGGGGCTCTGCCCCCCCTCTAACCCCCCGGTTCACTACGTGGGCTATTCGTGGAAAGAATAACACAACCCAACATTGATGATGAGGAAGGTTTTGAAGCGGTGGGAGAGGCGAAAAAGGTTTTGATTATCAACTCGTGTTGGCTGATCAACTTGCACATCTCATACAATGAGATGTTGGCCCGCGTCTTCTTCATGTCCTCGATGATATTATATTCCAAGTCTACGGATGAAGTGTCTTCCAAAGAGGATTGTGAGGACGAGGTGGTTTTAGTTACAACCCCTTTGGTCGAACTTTTGGGTACGGATGTGTCTCCTTTGCCACTCATTGGGGATTCCTTAGGGATTTGGCCAGGTGCCCCTTTGGGGGAAGGGGTGGATGGCTGGCTAGTGTTAGTGGGTGGAAGAATCCTTCTTAACAAAGCCATTTTCTTATCTTCCAGTGTGGAGTCTGACACAGGTCCCTTACTCCTGAGGCTGTAACTTTTGGGAGGCTTCGGGGGAGGGGTGTCCCCCATGATGGCCTCTTGAGCGGTCAAAACCTCCTCCGTGGATGATTTCGAAGGCTAGCATAGCAGAGGGAGAATCATCATTGGGGGCGAGGTTTCCTCTTCAAGGTCGTTAGTTTCATCCTCACCCTCTCCTATGGCATGATCTTCTAAGAGTTGGGTTACTACAACGGTCATGTTATGGAGCCACTGGGGAAGGTCTTCTCGGAATGAGAGGCCTGATGGAAAGTGCAGAAATTTTCCTTTCCCAATTCTTCCACATTGAAGTTCGTACTGGATCCCTGAGGTGTCTTAGTGGGTGGATTGTTGGTCTTTCAAAAAAAAGGTTTAGCGGGTTTCCCTCCTGCAGAGGTGTCACTAGTCTTCCTTTTCAATTCAAACACCTCATTAGTCAGTTGCTTTAAATATTTGGCTAATCCTTCGAAATCAAAGGAATCTTTGTCTTTGTCAACAGGCTTACTGGTTGAGGCTTGATTTTTCTTAGCGGATGGTTTTTCTTCCTCTCGCAAGTCGTGCTTGAGGGCGCCTATAGAGAGTAGATATTTCTCCACTTCTAGGGTTGTTGCAAATTTTTCTACCAGAGTGGGTTTAGCTTCACGTTTAACGAACACGACAATGTCCCACAGAAGGTCTATGGTCTAATAATCGATTGTGATGGAGTCATCAAGGGCCACATTTTTCAAGAACTTATTCAAAATGGTGGTGAATCATTAGTTGAAATCTTTCACCTTCTCCTTCTTATGGCACTTTAACGTACTGAGCTCGGTGAGGAGCATAGAAGGCATCTTGTCTTTTGAAAATTTATTAAGAAAGGTCTTCTAGAATTCTTCCCATGTTCGAATCAAAGCTACAGGCAATGACTGATACCAGGTGGCGGCCTTATTTTTGAAAGTGTGAGGGAAAATGTGGCAAGCCACGTCATCATGTTGCACCCTCATCATTTGCAAGGCTAAGTAGAAATTGTTAATATGATCATCAGTCGAGGTTCCCTTTTTGGGGTCGAATTTCGGGAGGTTCTTCTCGAGATGGCGGGGCATGTCATGGAGTTGGCCCATGATGCCTAATGGATATTGAGCCATCCAGTCCAATGGTTGATGACGGTTGCCTCTAGGTGGGGGAGGAAAAATGAGGCGGTTGTTGTTCCCCTTCGACTCACTCTCCATGCCTGACCCTCCGCTGGTGTGGGGAGGGTGCTTGCCATTCCCTCAGGGAACTCTAAGGTGTCCTAGGTCTCTAGTGTTTCTCGCATTCCTGAAGTTCCTCAGGTTCCCAGGGAATCTTAGAAGCCACTCATTATTGTAGAATTTAATGTGGCCTCTAAGTTTATCCTCGGCCCCTGCCCCAGGGCCCCTTCAGTATTCTCTCTTAGAGGTTGGTTTTTCATAGGGGTATCTTCTAGGGGGAATTGATTGTTTCCCTGTGTTCCTCCCTGTCGTGACTAGTTGTTTCCCCCGGTGAATGTACTCTTGGGGTCCTCTCCTTCATATGCCGGGGGGCTTTCCAACCCCTCGATGGAGAGCCTTTCAACGACATCTACATAGCCATCGAGTGCTAGCCCAATTAACTGTGATATGGAATTAACTAGGATTCCTTGATGCATGTGATGAGGTATTGAGGTGCAACGGTTGGATAGGGGGTTAGTGGTAGGGATGAATTTTAAACCCTGGAAAACTGACAAGTAATAGGGCACATGGCCCTGAGATGTTCTTGGTGACTTCAAACAAGGGAAGTTCCTATCCTTCTGGTGCATCTTCAAGAGGGGGAGGGAGGGAAACCCCTTACTGGGGTTTCTAGAAATGTGGACCGAAAGGGGGATGGTACGGTATTTCAAGAGTGGTGGGGGGATGGGATTGGTTACTAGCTTGATGGGAAGTTTCAGTGTGAGGGCATGCATTGGTACCTGTCATCAGGCCCTCCTTCTAGCACCAAATATGTTGACGGGCTGACATTATCCGCCAACAGTAAAGGGGATCGACCCGATGTAGGATCCCAATTAGACCCTGGACCATTTGATTTAGGGATCTCGTTCGGTATGTAGGCCCAACTTCCATTTAGATGAGTTGAGCTTGCTTCGGACAAGGGTGGGATGTGGGTTCAATTGAACGCATGAACTTCAATAAATACAAGGAAATAACCGACAAAAGTTTTATAACATGCATACCATGAATAGAAATATTGTAAACAACATAAACCTTACATAAAATAATTGTTAGCAGACTTCAAATAAGACTCATGTCCATAAAAGAAAGTGCTTAACAATTGTAAATTAGTTCACAGTAATAAAGCATCTATAAGCGTAAGTAAGCACACAATCAACAATAAGATTACGCCAATATCAACGAAACAATTCACAAATACAAGCATAGAGTTAGCAAATCATATACCATCCATGCGTAGCAAAACAAAGTTTGTAGCACAAGACAACACATGAATAGAATGTGTATCAAAGAACTCTCAGGAACATCCGATCCATCAAGCAAAGAATACTCATGGCACCACGGCATAAAAGATTTGTGTAATCCAATAGTGGAAAATAACAATTACTCCTTGCATATATCAGAAGAGCATAAGTTCTCTCAAAACAATATTGTCCCAAAATAAGTCCTCAGCTAAAAGTCCAATACAATGTGTCATGAGGGTGTATTTATAAAATGAGGGTGGCTCTTGACCTACCCCTGACCCTTGAGCTTCCTCATGACTTTTCAACTACCTGGTGACTCTTGGACTTCCTTATGACTCTTTACATTCCAAAAATGTCCTATCCTATCTAATTGCCAAAATCACAAAATAAGTTGATAATCTAATCTATCAATTTAACAATAGAAAGTTCAGGAATGTCCAGGTGGAGCTACTCCATTAGGTATGTGCGCCACAACTTGTATTTGGTTACAATGGGGGTGATATGCAGTTGTTCTTCATGATGTATGTGTAGACATTCCAGGGCATCCGGTATGAGAGTGGTCCTTTTGGCGTTCACCTGATTCCCCAAGGTTACCAGTTTGGTGTACATTCTCACTGGTTCCACCACATAACATGTGATATTCTCCTTTGTAAACACCAGTTCTTCTACGAGGGCTACCTTTCTATATGTATCGATGAATTCCTGATCTTCTCACGAGATATCTTCTTGCTTTCTCACATGCCCAACTTTCCCGATGGACGAAACCCCATGAATTTCGATCATAGACTCCAGACGCTGAAAAGGTGTCTATATGAAGCAAACACCCTATCCACATCTTTGGCTAGTTTGTCCTTTGACTGGATCTTGATGCATAGCTGGACCTTGGTGTTTTGCATGGTGATCCAATCCTTCTTCGGGACTACTGTCAATGCTCCTAGGTACTTGACGGACCATGCATGCATACTATCTAGGGCAACAACAACTTCCTTTAGCATAGCAACCCTCTCTTTTGTGTGAGCCTGTATAGCCAAGATCAGGGCCACCATGTGATGTAGCTTCGACATCTCTTCATAGACCATCTCCATGGATTCCCCGAGCGTCTCTGCCTCTCCCTTGATTGCTGCCTGGAATTCCGTAATGTTGGAGTTAATTAAATGGAGGGTTGCATTCTCTTCTTCTACTCTCTTTCTCTCGTGTTTTTCTCTAGTGGACTTTTGCTTCGATGCGTAAATCCTATTCTGGAGCTCTGTGATTTTTTTTCTCATTCGAGCCACATTATGTTCCGTCGCGGTCACAAAAGTCGTTCGAGCTGAGGCGATCATCTCAAGATTCACCGTGGTGTCAGGCATAATCTCCTTGGTTGTGGTTACCAATGAGGGCTCCAGTGGTTTTCTACCATAATACTTTTTCCTCTCCTACATGATCTTAAGGCTGACTTTGTCGAAGGTGAGCTTAGTGGGGTCTAGGACTCCCTTTTCTTACTCCTCCAGGAATCCTAGCTCTTGTAAGGGAAGGTGTCCTCTAGTGAGGGGAGTAGAAGGAGGAGCATCTAATGGGGCTAGTTCGCCTTGTTCTGTGTCCGGCTCATATGTCTTACTAGTTTCTCCCTATTCAAGCTTTCTGCTTTCCTCTTCTTTACTCCTCCTTTTTTCTTCCTCCAACCACCTCCTCTCTTGTTCTGCTAGTGCTTGTTGCTTCTTGAGCTCTTTGGCCTGCTTAAGTTTTTCTTCTTGCTCCTTTAGCTCTTGTTCTCATTTATTCTTCTCTTCCTCTTCCCTGACTATCTTCTCTTCTTGTTGTCTTTTCTTTTCTGCCTCTTCCTGGGCCCTTTGTTCTTCCCACTTCTTTTCTTCTAGTTGTTTCTTCCTTTCTTCCTCTTCCTGTCGCCTCTTCTTTTCGAGTTGGTCCTGGTCACTTGACTCTTGTGATTGCTTGAGCTCCTCCTCCATTTTTGTCTTGACATCTTGTTTCTTCTTTTCCAGGGCAGTGTTCCTTTATTCTAGTGTTTTGTTATAAATGTGGAAAATATGTCAAAAATCACATAAAATAAAGAGAATAACCTACATATTATTATTATCATTCTCATTCATATATATATATATATATATAGATAGATATATAGATATAACTAACTAACTTGTATTCTTTTAATATTTAAAAATTATTAAATTTATTAAAAAATAGTACATGAATATTTTTATGAACATGGAAAATATGTCAAAAAAAACACGTAAAATAGAGAGAATAATATGTTCAAAATTTTGCTATTTAATTTTTGCTAGTTAAATTTGGTTATTAAATTTTTTTATTTTCAAATTTAC
Source organism: Pinus tabuliformis (assembly GCA_031772625.1). Classification (NCBI taxonomy): domain Eukaryota; kingdom Viridiplantae; phylum Streptophyta; class Pinopsida; order Pinales; family Pinaceae; genus Pinus; species Pinus tabuliformis. The sequence goes on along the minus strand of CM062810.1, from coordinate 657,720,453 downwards.
ATAATATTTTATATAATATATTTACATATTTTGACATTATTCAACCTTTTTTTTCTTTAATTAATATAAATTATTTGTAAATTAATATTTATTTAAATAATTATTAACATATTCTAATCAAATATTTAAATAATATCATATCAAAATTTTATAAAATCATATTGAAATTTTATAAAATCAGTGTTTTATGTGAAATATGTTCATCATTCATCAAAATATGACATGTATTTAATTTTGTTAAAGAGTGACTCAATAAAGGTTGGTTGAATTTCGAAAATTATGGAAGAACCTATTATTGTTTTGAAACCAATGTTTCAGACTAACTAGGTGAGTCCATCATCAGGGCTGTCAACTGCAAGTTTGAGAAGAGAGAGTGTGGATGCATGGAGCGATTAATAGTTGATAGTTGAAGGTGTTTTGCTCTTGAGATTCTCATCTTCTCAAATTTTTGTGCAATGTTCATTATGTCTCTTCCATGGTGAGACCTAATGGTGTTAAAGAGTGACTCCATACAGGTTGGTTGAATTTCGAAAATTATGGAAGAACCTGTTATTGTTTTGAAACCAATGTTTCGAACTCACTAGGTGAGTCCATCATTAGGGCTATAAACTGCAAGTTTGAGAAGAGAGAGTGTGGATGCATGGAGCGATTAATAGTTGATAGTTGATGGTTTAATGATAAAAATGAGGTTGGATAGGTGTTTTTCTCTTGAGATTCTCGTCTTCTCAAATTTTTGTGCAATGTTCATTATGTCTCTTCCATGGTGAGACCTAATGGTGTTAAAGAGTGACTCCATACAAGTTGGTTGAATTTCGAAAATTATGGAAGAACCTGTTATTGTTTTGAAACCAACGTTTCGGACTGACTAGGTGAGTCTATCATCAGGGCTGTCAACTACAAGTTTGAGAAGAGAGAGCGTGGATGCATGGAGCTATTAATAGTTGATAGTTGATGGTTTAATGATAAAAATGAGGTTGGATAGGTGTTTTGCTCTTGAGATTCTCATCTTCTCAAATTTTTGTGCAATGTTCATTATGTCTCTTCCATGGTGAGACCTAATGGTGTTAAAGAGTGACTCCTTACAGGTTGGTTGAATTTCGAAAATTATGGAAGAACCTGTTATTGTTTTGAAACCAATGTTTCGGACTCACTAGGTGAGTCCATCATCAGGGCTGTCAACTGCAAGTTTGAGAAGAGAGAGCGTGGATGCATGGAGCGATTAATAGTTGATAGTTGATGGTTTAATGATAAAAATGAGGTTAGACAGGTGTTTTGCTCTTGAGATTCTCATCTTTTCAAATTTTTGTGCAATGTTCATTATGTCTCTTCCATGGTGAGACCTAATTTGTCTATTACCTCCTCACGATTATACATAAGTTAAATATGAGATTCTTTCTCCCGTAACCCTTTTATGATATATTTGTGCAATATTAAAAGTAATTTTTAAGAAAAAATAATATATTTTAAAAAAGTTATTTTAGATTATATTCCATATGGATTTGATTTACCAAATCTTAAAACTAACTAATATTTTATGAATTTAGAATCCAAATTATTCATCTAATCAAGAGAGGAGAAGTTCCATGATTTTAAGATTAGCTATTAGTTACACCACAATTATTTTGGTAAAAGTAATATACACTATATTTATAAATTGGTTTTTTATTGTATATATAGATTTAGCACTTTAAACAAATTGTAAGACACTTTTATTGAATAAGGATTACCTATCAATTTTATAATTTAATAAATGTATGCTAAATTTAAAAAAAATTAGACCAAACCAAAACAAAAACAAAACAAAACAAAACCCACTAAAAAAGACTTAAAAAACAAAGTCAGTAAAAACAACTCAAAAGTAATAAACACTATAACCATAATGTACACTGTGTACACTTTTAATAAACACTATAACCATAATGTACACTGTGTACACTTTTAGGTCTGATTTAGCCCATCTTCATTCAATGAGCCAATCAAAAGGGCGCGAACTCATATTCCTACGTGAGACACGTTGATGTTGTTGTCATTCCACTCATTCCTTCACCTCCACTCGAATCCACGGATCTGGAGACCGGTCCTGACAAAACATCGCTACTTACACTACCAATTTCCTCTATAATTGAAACGGAAGCACGATGATCCTCTTGTTTGATTGCCTCCTTCAGCTCTGCAACTACCTCACTCACGCTCGGCCTGGACGATGGTTCAGCCTCAACACATCTCATCGCTACTTTGGCAACACTAGTGATAGATGTCATGTCGTAACCTCCGCCCAACTTCTTGTCTATGATTTCTGCTATTTTGCTAGGATTATCGTTGTCTACTAAATAGGGCTTCACCTATAAAATATGACCAAAAATATGGTTAATCTTGGAGAAGATGCACTACAACATATTCTTAATTTAATTTTTAAGAGGAGAAGATGAACTATTTATGAATTATTTATGAATGATCACATTACTTACCCATCTAATCATGTTTACTTCCGCTACAGGTAGTTTTAGATCTATGGGTTGCCTACCGGATACGATCTCCAACAAAACCACTCCAAAACCATACACATCACTCTTCTCTGTCAACATTTGAGTGTGGAAATACCTGTCAAAGTGCCTCACAAAATTTTAGCAAAGTACCATGGAAAAGCTAATTGAAACTGCCTCTGCCCATATACTGTATTGAAACTTTTAACACCAGAATATTACAAAGAGAGTGCAAGTTATATGTCTGACATACTCTGGATCCAAGTATCCCGCAGTTCCTTTTACGGCAGTCGTAACATGAGTAGCCTCCCCATCGGTTGTCATCTTCGAAAGACCGAAATCGGCTAATTTACCATTCAAGTCGCTGTCTAAAAGGATGTTAGCGGTTTTTATATCCCTGTGGATTATCTTTGGGGCGCAACCGACGTGCAGGTATTCCAGTCCTTCAATAGAAACCATAGATGGATAACGTGAGATATCATGTGGTTACGCATTCTTTGTACTTTGTAATGTCAAGTAGAAATCTAGAAATTTACTTCTGCCCTGATGTAACGACTATTTAACTTCCCACATTTAGATCATAAAAATTTCATGTGCATCAAAGAAATTAAGAGAAAGACTTACCTTGTGCTGCATCTAAAGCTATTTTGAGCCTTGTTCTCCAATTTAGTTTGGAATGATGTGCACTAGGACCTGGAAAAGAACCCATGTTGGTTATCTTAGCTATTTTATCAACTCAAATAAACATATATCTCTCAGCAGAAGTATTTACCATAAAGGTGATCCCTTAGGGAGCCTCCTGACATGTACTCGTAGATAAGCATAACTTCTCTTGATTCGTTACAATAGCCTAGCAAAGAGACCAAATTCCTATGATGGATTCTGGAAAGAAGATCAACCTGTTTATAAGCAAAATCATTAGCATGAATTTTCCCATAGATATAATATTCATGAGTATACATTCTTACATTGGATCTTAGTTCAATCTTATTACATGATTGGAGTTCAAGATATGAGAATCACCTCATTCAAGAACTCGTGAACTCCTTGATGGGAGAACTGTGACAGTACTTTTACCGCTATGTCTATTCCCTGGGGCAATTTACCCAGAAACACCGATCCAAATCCCCCTCGTCCAATCTCCCGACTAAAAGTTTGTGTGGCCGCTATCATCTCTTCCAGAGTGAACACACGAGATTTTGTTGGATTTGGCACCACAACCATTGAGTGGTCTGCAATCGATTCAGGGGAGGTCAAATTCATGAGAATCAAAGCTCAAAAATCATTCACATGATTTCATGACAGGGACTACTACGGCCATAATATTTTATATTATTACAACAAATCTACTATTTGATAGTATTTGGTAACCTTGCGAAAAAACAGAACTTCGTTCCTTTTCCGTCCCACTTCTTTCATTGCCAACACCGTGTTCATTTCTCTTGAATTTATTGCGATACACAACGATAGCCACTATCAACGCTAAAGCGAGGATTAGAAATCCACTGAGCGTTATTCCGAGGATGATCTTCAATTTATTCTTGTTTGTGTGGTGTAGAATCCGTTCCCCCTTATGTATTATGCATTCCCCTTTATGTATAAGTAAGTAAGGGTTGCCACAGTAGCTGCAACAGGCCAAAGAAAATTATTTTTCAAGACCGTCCTCCAGCAAGATTAATCAAAATCTTAACTGGATTGATTACTATTGTCTTCTTTTCTTATAGAAAATGGAAAGAAAAATATGAAATCTCAAATCGGATTTGTGTCAAAACATAAGTAATACGAAATGACATATGATTACCTGAATTTCAACGAACCATTGAGAAGTTGGGCAGGAATTACACCACTGAAATTATTATTTTCTATATTCCTGTGAAAATGAATTAGGGTATGAAATTTACTAATTAATTTCACTAAACTTTGAAGAAGAATGGCGAAAAGATAAACAGAAAGGGAAGAAAGAGGGGACGTACAATTCTTTTAGATTTTTAAGTTCACATAGCCAGCTGGGAAGAGTACCACTCAAGTTGTTGTTTTGTAAATATCTACATAATTTACAAATTATAATTAAATTTTCAATTTTTGAAAATGCATTGGCTCAACACAAAAAAAGAAGGCAGAAAACTAAAAGTTGAATCTTGAAAAGAAACTTACAGTCTCTCCAACTTGATTAAAGTCGACAAATTTGGCAACGGCCCTATCAAATGATTATTGTCAAACGACCTGCTAATTTCAAACCAGTGGGTAAAATGCTTCACACATGATTATTATCTCACATAATCTTCAAACACAAATTGTCATCCCATTCATAAGTATTTATTCCAAGTCAAAACCTGCTTACACTTTAATTAATGCGGTCAACTCTCCAATATCATTAGGCACCAATCCTCCAAGATTCCTTCCTGACAAATCGCTGGTAACGATACGATTTTCGTCAACATACAATTTCACGGTATGAATCTCATCAGTATTATGTTATGATTTCAACTGTGAACAAATCGAAAAATTGAACTTACATTCCCGAAATTCTTATGGGCGAAGTACTGTTTTCACAGACAAGTCCTTTCCACGGAATCAAAAAGCAAGGATCGGAAATCCAATCCTTTATGCCAAACTTGGTTTTGATAACCTCAAGAGATTTTACTGCATTATAAAAACTAGTTGGTTAGAAATTGAATCATAATTATATCAACATTTCGAGACTCAAAACATCGATGAGATAACTTACGATCATGCACATATGTTGCTGGTTGAGTGTCAACTATTTCGTAACTCTCAAAAGCGTTGATAATGGGATCGCTGGTAGCGTCATTAGTGTTCTCCAAGGCAAAATACATGTAATCTGTTTGGTTGGTTAATAAAGTTAGCTCCCGGGTAGAATAATTGCTCAGAGAAGTAATGGTTTCGGATCGTTGTTCACCATTTATATCGATGTAAAAAGATCTCCGTTTAGACATATTTAGTTTCTCAATCTCTGCAAAATATAACAGCAGTAATAATTTGTGACCATTGGCCGGTCCTACAAGGAATTTAAAACCACTTTTCACAAAAACCTCGGCCGTTTGCATGACAGCAGGTGGAGGAAGTTCCTTGGTATCGTTTGTTGAAATGGGCTCTTCATTACTTACAAACCGTACAGAAATAAAATTAGAAACAAGTAACTCAGATTTATATCGCCAGATCCGGTCGAACTTGTCTACAGGAAACCTGCTTTATTAAGCACACAAAACCATTCAGCTCAATCATTACTTGAACAAAAAAAATCTCAACTGGTCAACAGTAATGCATCAAAATTGGGTCTCGCATGTCAAACTTCATTTAGTATCGGCCGTATTAGAAGCATCATTACCACTACTTCCCCCAACATATATACAGTTCAAAATAAGAAGTACCAATATATACTGTTCAAAATATTCACCTAACAGTAGAATTTCCGCCAACATCATATCTCCATACCGATATTAACATTGTTCCTGGTTTAGCCTCTCCATACATGCCTGGACGGAGCGTCCTCAATTCGATAGCAGAGATGAAGGGATCATCAGACACCGAGGTTCGGATCAAGCAAATGTACAGGACTCTGCCAGAACTAACAAATATTGTTTCATTATAACATGGTGTGCCACAGTTTGAGATCGTCACGTTTCCCATAGCTAACATACCCTCTGTCTCAATAGAGAAAGCAAAGCTTGGAAGTTGTTTGAATCCACTGTAATTTCCAACTTCAAACCATAACCTTAAGAGATAAGGCACATCAGGGACCACAGGCAACTGATAGCAAGACTTGTTGAGAGGCTTTGGGAAAACTCGCAAGGTGTGCAAGTAAGAACCGTAAGCACTAGCGTTCCCGATCTCTCCTCTGTGACCCACGTCTATATAATTATCATCAGTGACCCACATTATATTGTTTTCTGCGGTTCGGTTCGTTTTCCCTCCGCAGTCGATACTCAAAAATCCTTACACACGACCAGAAATTATCCGTGAATATCATAATATGACGAGATATAAAATTGCTGTACGCAAAGTAGACAAAACAGAGAAATTCCAACGGGTAAGACGGCACTCATGACACGTTTCTTATGGTACATACCTGTTTGAGCAGTCATAAGAGGCAATAAACTCAGGAGCACTCCGACTAGCGCCATCCAACCGCTCCATTTGCCATGACGAATTTTGTCCATAGTGACACCCATTTTTTATAAAGTTCTCTCACAGTAGATTGAATGGAGGAGGATTCGAACAAACGGTTGCCTATTTCGAAAGAAATTGATATTACTCTTTACAAGGGATTTCTGGGCCTTTGCCTCTGCGCGAGCTTTCTGTGAAAGTCGAATGCATTTTTTCTCTACGGTATGTCTGAATAATAAAACACAACATATCCATAAATCACCTCACAGTCCTATCCTTACTTTTCAAAAGATTCCAAGGGTCCTTTCGTTCCCCCTCGCTATCTTTGCTTTTAAAATGATTTCCAAAGGGTCCACTTGAGATCAATCGCTATTGCTTTTGAAATGATTCTGAAAGTTAGCGGAGTGAGAGTTGGTTTCCATGGTTTTCAATTTTAATTTTAGTCCTATCCTTACTTTTCAAAAGATTCCAAGGGTCCTTTCGTTCCCCCTCGCTATTTTTGCTTTTAAAATAATTTCCAAAGGGTCTTAAAATAATTTCCAAAGGGTCTACTTGACATCAATCGCTATTGCTTTTGAAATGATTCTTAAAAGTTAGTGGAGTGAGAGTTGGTTTTCATGGTTTTCAATTTTAATTTTTGAGACTTATTTTAAATTTAAGATGTGTTAAATCAAATCAAACTTGTAAATATATATATTTGTTTTTGACACACAAATAACTGTCTAGGTCTAATCTAAGGGAGATCCAAGATCAATCCTCATAGTTGCCACTATAACACCAAGAGTACATCCAACAACCTGCAAGTCAGATATACTAAATATCCTATGATTTTGGCAAGTGGCGAGACTCATGTAGCCACCAAGACGGACATGGGGAATCTACTCCTTGAGCCGCCACCACAAGAGGACACTGTACTCAATGAGATTTGAACCTTGTAAATATAGATTTTAATAAAGGAGTACACTAATTTATATAGGGAGAGAGGGGCTGGTCTAATTTTTAAAAATGTCTACTAAATTTTAGATAAAATTGACTAATTTTTTTATAGAAAAGGGTTATTTCATTTATTTTTTCTTCCACGGAGTTAGAAAACAAATTACATTTTGCTAATACATGTTATGCATGTATTTGTTTGATACATAATAATCTTTAAAAATGAAGTTATGTTGATGGTGTTGTTGATTACAATTCATATTTGAGATAACTATAAGAGTATCATATGAAAATAATGTTGAAATAAGAGTCCTTTGAGTATTGATCTTCTAGAGTGTTGCATAAAATGGAAAACTAGGTTGTGTGAGTAGCCCCATGGTCATGTCAAATGTGAGGATGATATATAAATATCAGTGTAAATAAACAAAAAACATAAAAACATAAAAACAAAAGATTGTTGGTCTGCATCTATAGTCGGTGTTGTCATCCTCAATGAAAGTCTTGTGCTAGACCTCATAGGCTCCATCTTCAAAATATTTTGTTACTTCCCATGTCTGCGAGCCAATGGAATAGCCTCCTTAGAGAGGGTGTCTGCACATGTGTTGTGTTCCCTATAAATGTGAGAAATAGTAAAAATATATGAAAGTTCACTTGGCGCATGAAATATCATTCAACAGAGGTTGAAGTCTAAGGTTGTAACATCTATTTAGACCTTTAGACTAGTTGATGATGAATTGTGAATCTCCATAGATTTGGATAGAAGTGATGTTCTTTTCCATAGCAAAGACTAGTAATAGTTTTAGAGCTGAGAGCTCTGCTAAGTTATTTGACCCTTCTTTGAACCCCATTTTCATATTGAAAGAGTGGTTGTCCTCCAAGTTCAGGACAACTCCACCACCACATATTTTTAGATCTCCATGTGTGGCTCTGTCAAAGAAGCCCCAAGGCCTATTTTGATTGATTTGTGACAACAAAGTGATTCAAATGTAAGGAGAAAAGGGCAGCTTAGGCAAGAAGTTCAAGAGAACAAGAGATTGAGCAGTTGTGATTTCAGGAGGAGTCGGTTTATCATTGAAAATAACTTTTTTTCTTGCTAACCAAATGCCCTAGCTAGATAGAAGAGGGAGAACCATGAAGTCTCTTATTCCCTCATTTGCGACACACACTTGCTAAGCTACCTTAAGATTTGGTCCTTCCCACTTACATGCCTATCCCAACTTTCAAGAAAAGTAATGCTAGAGGATTTTGGTATAGGAACATTCGATCAGAAGGTGATTGACTGATTCCTATGATTATTTTGATAGGCTGCACCAATTTGGCCCCTCTTTTTCTTTTCTTATGCGCAAAAAATCCCATGTGTGTATTTTTTTTCTAGAGCACACCACATTAACAATCTAGATTTCGTTGGGAACTTAAGCTTCCAAAGGTGGTGCCATCACAACTCGAGGGGTTCAGGGGCTTGGTCAGAGATGAGGGTTAGATATCCTTCTTTTGGAGTGTAATGTCCCAAGGAGGAGAGGGTCCAAACTAGCTCATCAGGGTCCTAAAAGATGTATATGAGTGACTCTCGCAAGGATCTAGTGAAGGTTGACCAAGTTCCACTATAATACTCAGAAGGTTCAGATGTCTGCCTAAAAACCATTTTTGGTTTATGAGGGAAGGCAATGACCTCCACTACTTCTAGTCCAAGGGTCAATGCCCAGGGTGAGGTTGGTGCTTATGCCAACTTTCCAAGCAAGATTGATTTCAATTAAGGGAAAGGAGTTGACAATGGCCCTCCATATGATGGAGGCATTTGGTCTATTTCTTTTGGAGTTTTGAATCCAATCCTCAAAGGATAGTGGAAAATTGTACTTCCTGTAGACCATTGAAGTCCATAGACTTTGAGAAGCGTTCATCCTCTAACCTGCTTTGGCTTCCATTTCTTGAGAAAAAAAAGGAAGTTGTTTCAGTCCCCACCCTCGCCATGCTTTGGGCATGGAAATTTTGGACCATTTAGCCCATGGTGATGCACATTGTTCATAGGTTTCTGCCCAAAGAAATTTATAGCAAAATTTCTAAATTTTGGTGAGGGTGTCTTTCGGAATCTAGGAGAGTGACATCCAGTAAACTAGGATGGCCTCCATCATTGATTTAATTAGGACTAAACGACCTGCCCTTAATAACCATTTCGTGCTCTAGATCTTGAGTCTCTTTTCTATCTTTGTTAAGAGCCATTTCTAGTCTGGATTTGTGTAAAAATTGTGTTTTAAGAGGAACCCCAGGTATTTGAATCCATTCTCGATATTAGCCTCATTGAAAGGAAAATAGTGCATATAGGATCTCAACTCTCCTTTGGTTAGACCAAAGGGAGATATGGTTGATTTTTGGATATTGATTACCATTCTTGTGGTTGCTTCAAGGAGAGAAAGAGCTTCCTTGATTGTGCGAGCATCACTAGTTTCATTTCATAAATTACTTAGAATACATTTGTATATATATGTTTTTCACAAAATTTTAAATATAATTTTAAATTAAAAAAATTATTAAATTTTAATTGAAATTAAAAAGTGGGTGTGGAGTATGATGCAGGAGCATTCACCCAAGAGAAAAACCATTGTAATTAAGTAGCCATGAGGTCATGTAGCTTTAGAGAATTAGTTTCCTAAGTCTCAAGCTAATGCAATATTTAGGCCTTTAAGTGAGCTTTAATTAGATAATGGAGGAAGTTGTAAAAGCTCTCAAATAAATGAGAACTGAGTGATGAATAAATGACAAGAGTCAGAAGTCAAATAGGACTCTTAAACAGTAGCATGATTCGAGGAATTAATTGAACCTAGACGTGGACCATCGAGCTAAACAAGGGTACTTTCTGTTTAAAACAGAGCTTAAATGATGGAATGGATAAGTCTCTAGAAGACTTGATTAAATGAAATCTGCCATGTGTATACGCATAGTCAGTTTAAGAGTTTTTTGAGCAAATCAAGGAGAGCATTGATCAGATCCTTCATAGTGATTTGATCTCAATGTATTCTTATAAATAGTGAACCTGCACGTTTAATTAAAAGAGAGCGAGACAAATAGAATATATGTAAGCCTACGGGCAGAGTTGAAAAAGAGGCCGCAACATTGAAGAACTGGCCTGTGCGAGACTTAGAGTCTCAGATATGTAATTCACTGTTTATATTAATATATGGAGATGTTATTTCCTGACTGTGTCAGTATGCTGAAGAAGCATTTCATGTATGAGTTACTTGTGAATTCGTAGGCTCTGCAACAGGTTGCAGGCAGAATTCTGAAGGACGCAGAGGAATGGAGTGATTTAGAGGAATCACAATGGATTTTGAATCCAATTGAAGAGACAGAGGAAGCTCTGGAAGAATGGCGAAGTGAGGATATGTTTAAGACTTAAGCTCAGAGAACTTGAACAGTGGAAGGCAGAGTTCTAAAGAACTACGCAAGAGAGGAATGATTTAGAGGAATCGAAATAGAGCATCGAGTCCATCTAAAGGATCTAAGAGGACATTGATCGAAGAGCATGTGGAGTTAAGTTCAGTTTAGATGGCGCAACAAAAACCGTGAAGGATTAGAACCTTCAGAAGAACTGAACCACAAAGAGAATATTGAAGGAAATGGTGGAAAACCACAAGTAAAGAGATAGCGAGGAGTAAAGAATCAAGCGCTTAGGAGACGTTATATTTGTGGGATCAACGGCCCAGATCTTATCACATCGGCAGAAACCATTGAGACGAGGACTGGAATGGGCCTTTGAATAAGAGTGATTGTGATATTGCGATTAAGCGACAGTCGTTGGATCTAATGTTAGATCGACAGTCCATATCTGATCACCTATTGCATATCAGAGAAGCCAAAGGCCTAAGCGACAGTGGAATCGTTAAGGGCCAATACGCTGATAACGATTAAGAGCTAATCGGAGATTGGGAAAGTGGAGTTCGGAGAGCGTGGAGGTAGTAGGCAGACCCGACAATGATATGAATGTGAATCTATAAGATTTGAAATCCGATAGATGTGTTCGGAGCGGGTTTTTCCCGTTTTCCATTATATTTGCGTTAAAGTGATGCGGTCGTTAGCAAAGGGAAATCGCATATCGGAAGGTGATGAGGCACATGTGTAAAGTGGCCTGCAGAAGTCTCGATAGCCGATAGCGATTGTGATAGGGGAGCAAGCCTCAGAATCTGTGCAAAAGTCATACGGAAGGTAGAAAAGGTATGGTTTGTAGTTAATTCCTTTGTAAAAGAGTTATAAGGGAAAAAATGCCGATAAGGGTTTTCGTACGTTAAACCATACGTAACCAATGTTTAAAATGGGAACGGTTCTCTATATATGAATTATGATTTATATAAAGGTTTTGAAGAGTTTCTAGTTCTCAATAACAAGGATATAAGGGAAAATGTTAATAAAGTCATAACCGAAGGCTTGAGGCCTATTAATAGTCCTGATAGGAGGTTTTGGTAGGGTGATTGGGTTCTGATATAAAGGAACCAAGATAAAAGGGCCTTAACCATTTGACATTTATGAGATTGAAGTTTTGACTCCTTTGAAGAGTCTAACACCTGGGACAAAAGTGTGGATGCATATTTATGCATACTGTGGCTATGTGCGGGTATTTTACTTGCACCATTAGTGGTATCAGAGAAGATCTGTAATTAGAGCTAGAATTGAAATCAGAGTGAGGAAAGATTTCTGCGAAAGGGAGTTTGCACATAGAAGAAGGTAATGTGCTGAATGATAAAGACTGCAGTGGAAGATTGTAGCAGTTCCAGTAGAGGCTTGGAGTAGACAGGAACAGAGGACTCCTTGAAGGAAAGAGAAAGCAAGATTGCTTAATGCAAGTTTTGAAGGAAAGAGGACTTGAGGGACAAAACAAAGGACAATCCATTGAAAGTGTAGGAAGAATGGGTGAAACAAGATCATGCTGAGATCTTTAAGGAGAGGTAATATGCTATGTTCTATTTTAAATTGAGAATGTGTGTTTTTATACTAATGCACAATTGACAACAAGAGAAGTTGTGTGAGAAGAATAGATGTGTTCTTGAAGACAGAGTAAGGAAAACACTCTGAAGAAGAAGTGGCAGTGAACCTGAAGAATCCAGCAAGATATTGGACAGAGAGGACAATTGAGGTGTCCTCAAGAGAGAATGAGAGATTGCAGAAGCCTAGAGGGAGCAATGGTGTTGCTCAAAAGGAGGTTCCAGACAGAGGACATGTGCTTACCACAAGACTGAGTGAGGAGAGCTTAGTGAGGTAAGATTGCAGCCAGGAGGACTAGCTGTTGTAGAGGCTTGTTGCAAAGGAGCTCATGAAGAAAGAGGAGAAGAAGATGACTATTGATAGTCATAGCAAAGGTTTAGAGAGAAGCCACAACATAAGATATGAGAAGAAGGATGCCAAGGAAAATGGCAAGAGGATGAGTCAAGAGGAAATTGACCAGGAAGTTGCAGAGTTAAAAGAACAATTTAGTGCATTAAAATTTAAGGAGAATGCTTGAGGAAAGCTAGAGACTAGGTTGGGTCTTGAGGAAAAATCCAGTGAAGTGGCATGAAATACAAAGAAGGCTACATCAAATTCAAGTGAAGTGGTTGAAGGGAAAACTCAAGGAAGTTGAGTTAGAAATGGAAGAATCCATTTGTGAACCAGAACAAGGAGGAATTCTGGGAGAGAGTGAAGATGAAGACTCGAAGACTGAAACTTCAAGTGAAGCCAAAGGGTCACATGGATTTAAATCTAACAATTTGTGTATGTTTACAGGTAAAACATCTAAGGAAGGACAATTTGCTGATATTGTCATGAAGCAGAAAGAAGACTAGCAGAATCCAAATTCTGTTTTGGAAGAAAATGAGATAGATAGATCTCATATGCAGTTGGCGGAAAATATCAAGCAACCAAGTGAAGAGCTTGAAGAGATTGAAGAGGAGACTATCAAAGAATTTCTGAATCATATGAAGGATTTAGAACAGCAAGGAGATATGATGGCTGAACCATCAAGTGAGACCACAGGGTCTTATGTTTTTAAAACTGATAGTTTGTATATGATGGCAGGTATTGCAGGAGAAAAGCAGCCTTTTGAAGATATCTTTAGAGGTGATGAAGATCTAGAAGCAAAAGGTGACTGAGAAAACTTTTCAAAAGAGGAGGAATTTGAATGCATACAAAAGAAAAGATCTATGGATGAGTCTATAGAAGCTGTCATGGAGATGAGGAATCAAGATCTTATTCTGATGAAGAATGAAGAAATATTGTCTCAGAAAGGTAATCAAATAAGTTTGATTAATGTTATTGATGAAAAGCAAATGCAAGAGAATGTTAATGCAGATGGTGAGACAAGGATAACTCTTGGAGAAGAGTTACAGAGGGACAGCAAGGCAAAATGTACTGAAGAAGAAGAAACTATGTTAGCTGAAAACATAGTAAAGGACCAGAAATTCACCATGATGATAGGCACAGTTGAAATAGCCATGAAAGTTGTTGAGACAGTCAGTGAAGAAGAAGAACATCTACTAAAAGATGTTAAGGAAGAAGAAGTCTATGGGAAAGACTTATCAAAAGGAGAAAGGACATCTGATGATCTATCCATAACAAAGGAAGGTATGGAGAATTGTGTAAAATTTCCAAAATCTACTCCAATTGAAGTTGTTGAGTTATATAGAAAATTAGATTTTCAAAGAAGGGAGTTGGAAAGACAGAGGATAGATGTTCAAGAGAGATTGCTGAAGAAGGAAGACAAAAGAATTGTCATGAATGACAGTCACAAGAGAAAGGAGGTGATAATGAGAATTCAACAGATTGACACTACAAAAGAAGGAGTTCACTACAGTGGACAAAAGCAGAGAGATATCATTGAAGAAGATGGTATGAAAGAGAGACTAATGGACAGTCTCATGAATTCGGTTGAGAGTTCAAATCAGCATACTGATGTGCTGACAGAGGAGGAAAAAACAGTGTAGCAAACTGAATTGTTGCCAAAGGAAAACAAGGCACAACAACCTTGTGCTTTTAATTTTAACAAGTGTTTTGTGAGTGTAGGTTTTGTTGCAAATGTTGGAGGAGATTCGGCAAAGCTTAGCCACTTAAATATGGAAGAAGGAGATTCTGTGGAAGAATTCAATCCATGGAGTAGGAATGTTAAATTGTTGGAGAGAGTGCTGAACAGTCATGATTCAATACAAGAGGGTAGGGATGATAGGAAGGCAACAAGCAAAGTTAAAGTTAGTATAGGAGTCACAACAAGCGTTGAAGCAAGAGCAAGCAAACCAAAAGTTGGAGCAAGCAAAGAAAAAGTCAGCATAGAAGACAACAACAACAACCTGAAACAAAAAGAAGGAGGCAAAAATATGAAGCAAAATATGGACCAGTCCAAAGATGCATTGGAGACAGAGATTGAAGAAATGTGGCAACTGATGATGAAGTAGTTCAAATGGAGGAAAATGATAGCAACAGGAAGCAAGATCAATCAGAGTTTGAATCTGATTGACAAGAAGAAGAAAATGGAGCAAAAGACAGCAAAAGTGCAGCAGCAACAAGGGAACAAAGCATGTGGATAGTTACAGAACAAAGTGTGGGATCCAGGAAGACAAAGACCAGAAGACACATGATCAGGAGATCATTAATATTTTCTACTTTGGGAGTCTAATGCAGGAGCATTCACCCAAGAGAAAAACCATTGTAATTAAGTAGACATAGGAGGTCATGTAGCTTTAGAGAAGTAGTTTCCTAAGTCTCAAGCTAATGCAATATTTAGGCCTTTAAGTGAGATTTAATTAGATAACGGAGGAATTTGTAAAATATCTCAAATAAATGAGAACTGAGTGATGAATAAATGACAAGAGTTAGAAGTCAAATAGGACTCTTAAACAGTTTCATGATTTGAGGAATTAATTGAACCTAGATGTGGACCATCGAGCTAAATAAGGGGACTTTCTATTTAAAACAAAGCTTAAATGATGGAATGGATAAGTCTCTAGAAGACTTGATTAAATGAAATCTGCCATGTGTATACGTATAGCGAGTTTACGAGTTTGTTGAGCAAATCAAGGAGAGGATTGATCAGATCCTTCATAGTGATCCGATCTAATGTATTCTTATAAATAGTGAACCTGCGCGTTCAATTAAAAGAGAGTGAGACATATAGAATATATGCCTACAGGCAGAGTCGAAAAAGAGGCCACAACATTGAAGAACTGGCCTGTGCGAGACTCAGAGTCTCAGATATGTAATTCGTTGTTTATATTAATATATGGAGATGTTATTTCCTCACTGTGTCAGTATGTTGAAGAAGCATTTCATGTATGAGTTACTTGTGAATTCGTAGGCTCTGCAACAGGTTGCAGGCAGAATTCTGAAGGACGCAGAGGAATGGAGTGATTTAGAGGAATCAAAATGGATTTTGAATCCAATTGAAGAGACAGAGGAAGCTCTGGAAGAATGGAGAAGTAAGGATACGTTTAAGATTTAAGCTCAAAGAACTTGAACAGTGGAAGGTGGAGTTCTGAAGAACTACACAAGAGAGGAATGATTCAGAGGAATCGAAATGGAACATCGAGTCCATCTGAAGGATCTAAGAGGACATTGATCAAAGAGCATGCAGAGTTAAGCTCAGTTTAGATGGCACAACAGAAACAGGGAAGGGTCAGAACCTTCAGAAGAACTGAACCACAAAGAGAATATTGAAGGAAATGGTGGAAAAACCAAAAGTAAAGAGATAGCGAGGAGTAAAGCATCAAGTGCTCAGGAGCCGTTAGATCTGTGGGATAAATGGCCTAGATGTTATCGCATCGGTGGAAACCATTGAGACGAGGACTAGAATGGGCCTTTGAATAAGAGCGATTGCGATATTGTGATTAAGAGACAGTCATCGGATCTAACATTAGATCGACAGTCCAGATCTGATCGCCTATCACATATCAGAGAAGCCAAAGGCCTAAGTGACAATGGAATCGTTAATGGTCGATATGCCGATAATGATTAAGCGCTAGTCGGCGATTGGGCAAGTGGAGTTCGGAGAGCGTGGAGGTAGTAGGCGGACCCGACGATGATATGAATGTGAATCTATAAGATTTGAAATCCGTTAGATGTGTTCGGAGCAGGTTTTTCCCGTTTTCCATTATATTTGCGTTAAAGTGATGCGGTCATTAGCAAAGGTTAATCGCATATCGGAAGGTGATGAGGTGCATGTGTAAAGTGGCCTGCGGAAGTCTCGATAGCCGATAGTGATTGTGATAGGGGAACAAGTCTCAGAATCTGTGCAAAAGTCATACAGAAGGCGGAAAAGGTATGGTTTGTAGTTAATTCCTTTGTAAAAGAGTCATAAGGGAAAAAACACCGATAAGGGTTTTCGTATGTTAAACCATACGTAACCAATGTTTAAAAGGGGAACGGTTCTCTATATATGAATTATGATTTATATAAAGGTTCTGAATTGTTTCTAATTCCCGATAAGAAGGATATAAGGGAAGACTTTAATAAAGTCATAAACAAAGGTTTGAGGCATGTTAACAGTCCCAATAGGAGGTTTTGGCGGGGTGATTGGGTTTCGATATAAAGGAACCAAGATAAAAGGGCCTTAACCATTTGACATTTATGAGATTGAAGTTTTGACTCCTTTAAAGAGTCAAACACCTGGGATAGAAGTGTGGATGCATATTTATGCATACTATGGATATGTGCGGGTATTTTACTTGCACCAGAGTATCCCTTAAAACTTCTTCTACTTAACAGAGAGCTTGTCTTCCTTAGACATAAGTAAATAGGCTAATGGCCAAATATCGAGCTTGTCTTCCTCATACATAAGTAAATAGGCTAATGGCAAAAGACCAAGGTGCATCTAGCAAGATGGAAAGCTTGCCCCCTTACCTTACGGAACACCAGCAGATAATTCAAGGTGTTGTGGTTTTCCTTGAATAATAATGACGAGTCAACCTGCATTCACAAATAGTAGCATGGTTTTCCCTAGTCCCACTACTGGCTTGACAACATTCAAAGATAGTAGCATGGTTGTCCCCACTACTGGCTTGACAACTGAGTTCTGACAGGTTGTATGGTTATATTAAAAGAAATTGAAATTAAAAATGCATATATCAGAAAATTAAATTTAATAACAATGAAATCATTTCCATTTTAGTTTATTTTAGCGTTCTTAATAAAATAAAAACTCTCAAATATAAATTCTAATATAATTACAAAATATAAATTTTTGAAATGTCAATCAATGTAAAATTCAAAATCATCAATTCCAAAATATCAAATAATGTTTTACTTTAGTGTCTTCATTCCAATCTTTATTTAATAGTCTCTTTTAAATAAAAATTCCTAAGTATAAATCAAAATTATTAAATATTAAGCTAGATCATTTTAACACTAGCTTTACCAAGTATTAAGAGGGATCAAATCTCTTAATGATAAATCTCTTATAGAATGAAAAATAAATTAATGCATCTCTGTCTTAATAAATCAAAATTAAAAAAATCTAAAATAATGATAACCTTTCTAAAAAAATCTTCCCATTTAAATAAACTATATTTCATATAAATATCATAAATCAATATCATCAATTAATACATTATTTTTATTTTAACCTACCATTATTAATTCGTCCTTAGCCCATGCGCGACAAGTCAAATGCATTTCTTCTGGACGATGTGTGTGTCAAATTTTGTAACCTAATAATAAACACATAATATCTATAAATCACATCTCAGTCCTATCCTTACTTTTCAAAAGATTCTGAACGTTCTTTTCAAAGGTTTAATTCTAATAACAATCCCATCATTTGAATTTCACTTTCTTTTAAAGTTTTTAATGAAATTTAAATTTCAGAACTCACGTTTGTCTAATTCATAATGATGAATGATTACTTATTTTGACTAATCACATCACTATTTAGGGGTTAAAGTTTGGAATTCTTAATTGTGATTTATTACGAGGACAAAGATGAAAGTTCGATTTAACATGGAATAAATAATACGGAGATGTTTTAAAGAATAATAAAGAAATTCAACAATATTTTAGAAAATAATAAAATTATAATTTAATAAATAGATAATCAATTTATATATATATATATATATATATAATCAAATGAAATTAAACTAGAAAAATATAACAGAAATAATTATTAAAAATATAACAGAAATAATTATTGAAGTGGAAAAATTAAAAAGAAATTTACGAAATAAGCTATAATTATAAAGAAAAGAATATAGTTAAAAGAAAATATATAAATTAACCAAATTAATTAATTAAAATAGATTCAAAATAAATAATAAAATGAAATAAGTAATAATAAAAATTTGCAATTTAATTAAATTAAAATAAAAAAAATCTAAAGTTAAAAATAAATTGGAAAAAAGAATAAAAAATTAAGAAAGTTAAAATAAGGAAAGTAATATTAATAACAATTATTAATAATACAAATAACAATAATAATATAGTTAATAAAATAAAGGAAATAATATAATTTTAGAATAAAAATAAATTATAATACAAAGGAAAAAAAGAATAAAAAGGTAAAAGAGGGCGTAGTGTAACTTATAGATTAAATAGTCTTTTTACATGAATTCACCAAAATTGGGAAATACAATTTCAAGATTTTTTATCATTTAAAATATATTTTTGAATGCATAAATGGATTCAGCGCCCTCAAAAAATCCCAAAGCACTCGAATTATGTAGATTAAAAAATTTAAAATCAAGTTTTAAAAAATCTTTTGATTAAAATTAACGAGAAAAAATGACCTGAAAAAGGTCATTTCATCTATAAGTTAGACTACACCTAAAAGAAGAACAATGAAAAACAGGAAAACAATAATAAGGGATTAATATGAAGTAAAATCAATTTAATAAGAAATTGAATAAAAAAAGATAATTGGCTAATATGAGAAATTGAACAAAATAAATAAATAATAATAATAATGATTAAATGTTTAGGTAGAAATGGCTGAAATCCATCCACTACTGATCTTCCACCCCTAGTCCCTATTCAAATTGCTAGCATGTTTCTCAATTTCTCTAGCTTCCCTGAACTTCTTCTTGTGATGGAAGTGATCAATCTTGTTAATAACCCAAGACTTCTCAATAGAAATGTGATGGTTGGACTTTTCCCCTTGAACTTCCTGTGATGGAAGTGATCAATCTTAGTAATAACCCAAGACTTCTCAATAGAGATGTGATGGTTGGATTGTTCCGCTTGCTCAACTAAGGAACAACGAGTTTCTACTCCATGCTTTTGGATTCTCTACTTGATTCTAATATAAATACACAATCTAAATTGATTCGGAGAATGTAAATTAACTTAAAATTCAAAATTATCAATTCAAAGATATCAAGTAATGTTTTATTATAGTGCCCATGGAAGTCATTCTAATCTTTATTTAAAAGTAGAAGCTCTTAATTATAAACTGAAACTTTTAAATACAGTGTAGATCTGTTTTAATTAGAGACCTACCAAGTGCGGAGAGTGAAAAGAGATTTGATTCCTATTGGTGCTTAGAGTTAAGATGAATCTAGAGTGGTATTTTCCCCTTTAAATAGGTTATATTCCACATAAATATCATGAATCAATAAACCATCAATCAATACATTATTTTTATATTAAAATAGTTATTTATATTTTCATTTATATTTTTTTTACTTAAAATTATAATACAAAACACACTATGCTAAAAGACAAATATTACAACATCTTTTCTATATTAAATTGAAAAGCACCTCTCACCACAAAGTAGATCTCCTAGACCAAACCTCTTCTCCGACTATCTTCAAAAGGACGAACACAATTGATCGCGAAGCTAAGACACCATTGTCTCAAGTACCATAAGAGATGAAGGAGATGCAAGATAAAGGAAGTTGGAAGACCGTAGAGAAAAAAAAAGAGAGCTACAACACCAATCTCGCCAAGAAAGACGAGGAGCGAGACAATTAAAAATTAAAAATATTATAGGTCCGATAGACCAATTTAATCTCAGTGGACGGTAACCACTATCATCATCATCATCATATATATAATTATATAATTAGAATTATAACCCAAACCTCTTAAATATAAAATATAATATAAATATAAACTTCATCCAGTATTACTTTACTTTTTGAAAATGGCCTATTACTTAATACAAATCCAACATTTTTTTAAAGAGTGTTCTTTCTAATCTCTTCTAATAAAGCGTGTTCAAATCCAACCCTTTTTGAAAGAGTATATTTTTTTAATACAAAGTGTTCATTTAATAGGAATAATACATAAATATTTAATATAATTTTTATATTTTTTTATATTTTTATACTTGCCGGAGATAAGTACTCTGTAACCTAATGGAATTTTGAGAAAAAAAAAAAAATTATTAAGTGTTTTTATAAATTAATTATTAAAAAAAAATATTGATTTTGATTTTTAATAGATTTGGTTCAATCATTTTCTTCAATAAAAATCTATTTATATTATATAATTTAGAAAATCAATTTTAAATTATGATGCAATATAAAAAATAAAAATTGAGTGAACGCTACAATAAATAAGATTTCTCTTTTGTCTTCACAATTTTAATCATAATTTAAAAATATAAAATGAAATTAAAAAATTAAGAATCTTTTCATATCAATTTGATTTTTTCCACATAAAAATTCTACTTTAAATTATTTATTTGATGCTAAATTGGGATGACTATAAATTTAAAATTAAATAAATAGTTTGTTTATATATATATATATATAATTTTTAAAAAACTAATTATTGTAATTATATATACATTTATATTATTTAATATAAAGATATTCAAACATTGTAATTTGTTTTCTTTATTTAGTCTTATAAGTTAAAGATGGAATAAAATGTGCACCAAAACATTTCAACAAACTCTTAACTTCTGTAACAAACAATAATGTTGGGGCTAATGTTTCATCCAAAAGTATTTATGCACTAATCTCTATTTTTCTCCAAAGTTATCTACTCCATTAATTACTTTCGTCCTTCCTTCGTCATATTCAACTATCCATTACTTTAATTACCCCATCATATTCAACTGTGTTTCATTATTAGATGTATAAATTTATTCAACTATTCAATAATTGTTATCCATTATTTTTTATACCAAAAAAAATACTAAATAATAACATTTTAAATTTATTTCTTTTAAATTATTTCTTATCAATCTTTCATAAATGATTTATTTTAAAAAACTTTTAAATATAATTCAAAGTGAATTCAATCTTATTTACTTCAAATTTATTTTAAAATTATATATATAGAAATAATTCTTTAAATTATATAATATAAATTATATAAGGTTTGATGTATTTTTAAATTAATATATTAATTAAAATAATACATTTAATTAACTTTTAAGGCATTATTATTTTAACTTAAGTATTTTTAAATTAATTTACCAATTACACTAACAAATTTAATTATCATTTAAGTCATTATTATATTAGAAGATGATTTTTTTTATTACATTGAAGATCTTAGTTAAATTTTTAATTATTTACTTATTAATATATTTAATGGTTTTTTAAACTTATTTTAGATTACACATATTTTTTCCTCCTCTTAATGAATGATGTAGTTTTTTCCTCTCATCATTGTGCTCCCTCCTCATTTAAGAGAATAGCTCTAGATTTTTCCATGGCCTCTAAATCAACAACCTCATGGGTGGCCTCCTCTGCACTATCCTTTGGGCATGTGGAAGCCTTTGTCCTCAAGACTTGCTCTAAAGATCTCTTTTGGATGTGTCATATATCCCCCCTTAAATGCAATGGCCCCAAATAAGTCCTTCGAAGACATAGTGCTAAAGGGGAACCTTAGAGGGATGTTTTTTGAGTATCATAGAATCCACATTCTTAATAAAGTTTCAATTCCATCCTTATAAGTAGCAAGGGATGTAGCTAAATAGTTTCTTTTTCACAAAGATGTATGCAAATTTAATGGCCTCTAGCTAGTGCTAGCAAGCCTTCTCCAATGGATTTCTTGCACTTAGAAACTATAAACAAAGAAAGAATCCTAGATTTACAGATGTGTAATAGGTTTCTTCATAGAAGAATTTGACCTGACATAAAATCAAGGTCATATCCTCAATTCGAGCACATGGTTTTGGGGTAAATCCAGACTCTACAAGAAGCCTTAGTTTCCCACCTTCATCCCTACATCAGATTCCCTCTCCACTACTCTGGTTTGGGTAAAATTGCTCAACCTTCTACTATAATTATGGGATTATGATTCATTAACGGAAGTGTTATAAGCAAATTTCACCTCAAGATTGAAGAGACAAAGAAATGGTGTGCCACTAGATATGCTCATATGTGTAGGTATGGTTTTTAGTAAGGCTTCCTCACATCGCAATGACAACAAAGGATTACATTTGGAATCAAATGCTAGATTATAAATAGTTTGTATTAGGGCCTCTAAAAGTGATGGTCCCCCCAATGGTTCTATTTAGTTCATGTTTTATGGTGGCAGCGCTAGTGTTTCGATTAACTTTCATTTTGTCACTGTTTATTTTGGTATTTTTTTCTTTTCAAGTGTCTAGCAATAGTTGCTTGAGTGTTTTTCAGCGGTGGGAAACCCGCCAACTTGTAATGCCTCCCAGGAAATTCATACGATGTAGGAGTACAGATGCGAAAATAGCTCGTAGCGTTAAGGGAGGGATCGACTCTTTGCCCAAGACTCAACAACTACATATTTTTTAATGCAATGCCACCTAAAACTCGACATGAAATCAAGAGATTAAAAATGTAAGCTAGTGCAAAGAAGTAATCCTACTTTGACTCCGAAGTTATAGAATAGATCTCTTATTGAGATTTAAGCCTTAACCATACCAATAAAAAAAAACAAAAAACAATACCTCAATTTTAATTTAATTTTCAACTCGTAATTTTAATTATAACCCAAAACTCTTAAATATAAAATATAATATAAATATAAATTCTCATCCAGTTTTACTCAGTGTAATTCCAACCTTTTTAAAGAATGCTTTCCAAAGCCAACCCTTTTTGAAAGATAGTGTTTTTTTAAATAAAACGCGTCCATATGAAATTTGATAAAAATAATACATATATATTTAATATATTTTTTATATTTAATTATTTCTTATCAATCTTTCATAAATAATTTATTTTAAAAAACCTTTAAATGCAACTCAAAGTCAATTCAATCTTACTTTATTTTAAAGTTACTTTAAAGTTTTTTTTTTAAATTAAAGATTTTTCTTTTAGAATGCTATCAATCCACATCAATATCAATCCACATCAATCAAATTTTAATGGAAATAAGCATCTCTTCACGTAAAAGCATGGTTGATAATCTCATTTTAATTAAAAATATTATTTTTATGACCCTGCAAAAGTTGATGTGTAGCGCATTTATGTGTAAAGTTGATGTTTGATAAACTTTGATTATATTATTTTAAACACTGAAAATTATTGAGTTTTTTTTTTATGAGAAATTATTTTATAAAAAAATATAATTTGATTTGATTTTTAAAGAAATTATGAATTTGAGTATTAAATTATATAGGGTTTTAAGTATTTTTAAATGGTTTTATTAATTAAAATAATTAATTTTTAAGTCATTACCATATTAGTTGATATTTTTTCCTTGTTACATTGAAGTTTTTGGTTAGAGCAACTAATATTTTTTTCCTTGTTACATTGAAGTTTTTGGTGAGAGAGTACCTATTAATATATTTTAATGGTTTTTCTAATTTTTCTTTAGATTACGTATTTTTTTCTTCTTCCTAGTAAAGGTTGTAGTTCTTTTCTCTCATCATAGTGTCCATTTTCATTTAGGACAATAGCTCTAGATTTGCTAATAGCCTCTGAATCCACAACCTCATGGGTGGCCTCCTTGCCTTGTCCTTTGCGCATGTGGAAGCCTTTCTCCTCAAGACTTGTTTTAAAGATCTCTTTTGGATGTATCATATATCCCCCCTTAAATGCAATTGCCCCAAATAAGTACTTTGGAGACATAGTGCTAAAGGGGAGCCTTAGAGGGATATTTTTGAGTATCCTAGAATTCACATTCTTAATAAAGTTTCAACTCCATCCTTATAAGTAGCAAAGGATGTAGTTAAATAGTCTCTTTTTCACAAAGAGGTATGCAAATTTAAAGGTCTCTAGCTAGTGCTAACAAGCCTTAACCAATGGATTTCTTGCACTTGGAAACTATAAAAAAGGAAATAGTCCTACATTTACCGATGTGTAATAGGTTTCTTCATAGAATAATTTGACCTCACATAAAATCAAGGTCATATCCTTAATTCGAGCACATCGTTTTGGGTTAAATCTAGACACTACATGATGCCTTGGACTTCCACCTTCATCCCTACATCAGATTCCCTCTCCACTACTCCAATTTGGGTAAAATTACTCAACCTTCTACTATAATTATGGGATTATGATTCACTGAAGGAAGTGATATAAGAAAATTTCACCTCAAGAGTGAAGAGACAAAGAAATGGTGCACCACTAGATATGCTCATGTGTGTAGATATGAATTTTAGTAAGGCTTCCTCACATCGTAGTGACGACAAAGGATTACACTTGGAATCAATGCTATATTATAAATAGGTTGTCTTTGAATGTAGTGTGAAACAAAGCGAGTAGATGCTTATTGTACTAAGGAAAAAAGTTCAAGTTTTCTAGAAAAAATTATCGAAAACCCACATGGTGGAATGGAGAAACCAATGTGCATCACTTGATCAACTGAGGAACCTAAAATGTTTATCCAACCTATCACAACTCGAATAATCTCGCAAAATCATTCATATCTAGGATTACTGCCTTCCCAAGAAGGCAGGAACACCACTCTAGGACTAGTGAAAGAAATGGACAAAAGTCAATGCAAAGAAAAAATTATCTACTCCAATGTATGATGACCTATATGAAACAAAACGCTAGTATCAACATCTCTTCTAGATATATATTGCTTATGCATTCAAATCGTACTCTCAATTTATCTACCTTTTTTCATGTAAACTGGGATTTTAAAAATATTATATTAAAAAAACATTGTTTAAGCACTCCCATGTGGAGTCTTAGTAGGGAAGTTCTTCCACTTAATGATATACTCTGAAATTGATCTATTTTTTAGTTGTTAAATAATGAATCCATACAGGTGAGGATAGTTTTAGATAGAGGAGGAATGACTTGTTATAAAGTTTTGTGAACCCAACGTTTCGTACTACCAAGTGAGTCCATCATCAGGGGATGCGTCAATAGATATTCTCCAGATCTTAATGATGTATCCAAGAACTATATATATATATATATATATATATATATATATATATATATATATATATATATATAAGTTATTAAAGAAAATATATAAAATCTAAAATTTAGATTAAAGAAAAAATTATTGGCCAAGTGTCATAATAATTATTGTTATTATAGTCTGTGCACAACACAATGTGATGTGGATAACTCCCCACTATAATTTAAAGAAGTAATTGCATAAAAAATAGATAGAAACAAGATATAAACCAATATAATATGAAATTTATAAAGCCTTTATTTTGTTAAAATTTTAATATTAGTTTAAAATTATATTAAAGTATTTTTAACTCTCTTTTATATATATATATATATATATATATATATATATATATACTTTTTTTCACCGGAATCTTGCTATATAAGAACGTGATTTTTTGTTGCTTAAAAATCATTTTTGAATGCATAAATGGAATAACACCTTGAAAAACCTGTGGTCAGTCAAATTCTATAGATTAAACAACCTAAACTCAAGTTTTTAAAAATCTCTAACAGATTTTGGTAAAAATTAATTAAAAAAAAGACGTGGAAAATGTCATTTCATTTATAAGTTAGAATATATATATATATATATATATATATGCGAAATGACTTTTTTCACGATATTTTTTTAGTTAATTTTAACCAAAATTTGGTAAAACTTTTTAAGAACTTGAATTTAAGTAGAATTAGAGTGCTCTTGGGTTTCTCAAGGCGTTGAATCTATTTATGCATTCAAAATTTAGTTTATATATATATATATATATATATATATATATATTAAAGGATTGGTATACATTGATAGAGATGAATCCATAACTAACTTCAAAACACTTACTTCATGATCTATTTCATATTGTTAAATTTTAAAAAAATAAATTATTATTATTATTATTCAATTTTAAGGTCACGACCAAACCAGACATCACATTGGTGTATGAGACCCCCCTTTGATGCTAAGTCTGGGAAGGCATACATACTCTACCCCCCTCTGATCTGAACCTGTGACCTCTTAGGAGGAAACACATGCTCTTAACCATTAATTAACTAAATTATAGTTTTATTTTAAATTATTATTAATTATAAAAATAGTTAATAAAAATATATGCATTTAAAAAATGGAAAAGGATTGTTAATCATGGAGATTTACTTTCATTTATCACGTAGATTTATTTTCAAGGTTTGTTACAATACCATGACTTATGAATATCATATGCCCAAAAAAATATAACTCACTTCACATGACACTTGTTCACATGATATTTTTTAATTAATCAATTTAATTAAAAAATTAGAAAACATAACTACTTTAGAAATAACTCTCAACTAGTATAATATTTTAAAATATTATATGAAAATTAAATTTTTACCTTCCTCTTAATAATTATTAATAATTTAATTAAAATTTTAAAAAATATATTCCAAAATAAACTAAACATAAATATATATTTTTATTATTTTTGCATTAAAATAAAATATAATTCAAACTTACTCATAAAGGGAAAACATACTTTGGCACCCTCACTTTTCTATATTATATCAATTTTAATATAAAGGCTGAATCTAAGCGATTATTATATTATTAATATTTTTAAATAAAATTGTAGATTCGAAAAATATCAAACAACCGTTTTTAGTGCAGGTCAAAATCATTTCAATCTCTTTTACGATTCTCTTTGAAATCAAAACAATAAATTTAAAATAAACTAGTTATTATCCGCTTGAATCGGAGTGCGAGAAATGGGACTTATTGCCTGACCATATCTCCTCATGCCCTCCTTGTCTCAATGGCTCCCTCCCCTTCCTTTGTGTCTTTGGATAACACATAAATATTTAATATAATTTTTTTTTATCAATGCTTTGAAATTATTTATTTGAAAAAATCTTTGTAGTACGGTTCAAAGTCATTTCAATTTCGCTTTATTTTAAAGTCATCTTGATCTTATCTTTATTTTGAAGTTCTTTATAATTTTTATCAATGCTTTTAAATTATTTATTTGAAAAAATCTTTGTAGTACGGCTCAAAGTCATTTCAATTTTGCTTTATTTTAAAGCCATCTTGATCTTATCTTTATTTTGAAATTCTTTTAATTTTGTATCAAACACATAAATCAAAATTTAATGGAATTAACCATTTCTTCGATTTAAAATATTTGAAATAATGTCATATTTAATTAAAAATGTTATTTTAATAATAATAAAATTAAAAAATGATGTGTTTTGATGCACACCAAACATGTTTATGGTAAATATGGTAAATAGTTGATATGAGATAAATATCGATTAGATGTTTTGTTTAGAATATTGTTATGGATAAAGTTTTTTAGTTTATTTATTTTGAATGAATAATTTATTATATATTTGGTTTTGTTTTATTATTATTATTATTATCTAATTTTAAGGTCATAGTTAAGTTAGATAATAATTGCGAAAAAACAATAGAATGTGTTGAAATACAGTTTTTCAGAGGATGGCTGAAGCGGGAGCTAGGGTTTCATCGGTGGAAACGGTGGTCGACTGAAAGGCTGCAGGCCAGATCTGACAAGGGGAAGAGGCTCGCAGCGTTGGGAGGGTCCGGGCATAAGGACAAGCCCAGAATAGCGAAACTCATCAAATCATTTCCCACCGGAGAAGAGTAAATCGAAAACAAGAGAGAGCAGGGGCTGACCAGAAACGATGGGTACGGAGCATGGGAGGGGAGAGATCCCCTCCTACAAAGCGGTAATAACAGGAGAAGCAAGGAAGGAAAGGCAGAGTGATGGAGAGCAGACCAATGAAGGAGAAACTTCAGAAGCTGGAGCACAAAGGCGAGCAGGATTTCCAAGCAAATGTCTACCAAGAGCAACGAACAAACCCAGGTTTGTAATCTCGCCTAGTAGTTTAGAAAACTACAGAAGCTACATGAGAGATTATGCTTTAATCTGTAAGTTCATAGGATATTGGCCAACTGAGAAAAACCTCATGAGATGGATTCAACAGAGGTGGAAACCAAAGGGTCACGTAGAAGTTAAGTTGGGGGCAAAGGGGTTTTTTACAGCCATATTCTCCAACCTAGAAGACAGAGAACGGATCTTTGAGGAACAACCTTATTTCATGAACAATGCTGGCCTGTTCATGAGAGATTGGGTGGAGTGCTATAACCCAGATAAGGAAAAAATGTTAGCTGCCCCGATATGGATAAGACTCTTTGGCCTACCATCTGAATTCTAGAATCCAGAGATCCTCAAAGGCATCGGTAACTCAATAGGGTCTTTTGCTAAAGTTGCAGAATCAACAAAGAGAGGAAAATACACCACATATGCCAGAATTTGTGCATACATGAACATCACAGAGCCTCTCCCAGATACCATAGAACTAGAATATCATGATGAGATATGGAATCAGCCAATAGACTACGAGCATATTCCATTCCGCTGCAGAAGATGCCACGAGTATGGTCATTTATTTAGGGAATGCCCCATTACACTAGCTGAGAAGGAAAAGGAAGCAGAAAATGAAAGGAGAAATGCAACAAGGAGAACAGGGGAAGAAGAAGAGGATTTCAAAGAAGTTCAAAGAAGGAGAAGAAGAGGAAATAAACAGGGGCCAATGGGAAAGCAGAAAGAAACTCAGAAAACAGAATTCACAAATAAGTTTCAAGTCCTACAAGGAGAAGGTCTGGAAACAGAAGCAAGCGAGGAAGAAGAACTAGAAGGAATGGAGGTAAACGAGGAAAATGCAGATAAAGAAATTGACAAACTGAATAAAGACCAGAGAGTCGAGAATATAGAAGATACCCAAGAGGATCAAGGAGAAATGGAGATAGACCCACAGAAAACAAAAGGAGAAGAAGAGGAACAGGTAATGGCGAAACTCTTACAGGAATGGAAACGGCTTGACGAAAGATTCATCCCAGAAGAACAAAAACAGAGGTACAAAGAAGCATTCCAAAGATATAAGGAAAAAAGGGGACTAATAGGAGACAAGGAACACCAAAAAACGGAGAAACAGGAGGCGCAAATCATAGGAGTGGGCAACATTGGCAAGGGAGGCAAAAAACGAGGAAGAAGAACAATGAGCGAAACGATACAAGATGTGGGAGAAATGCTTGTCAGCTCTGGAAGAGTGATACCTCTCTCAGAGGTATTCCAATCCCCCCCAAAACTGTTAAGATGATTATTACAAGCTGGAATATAAGAGGCCTTAGCAGCAAAGGCAAACAAAGGTATTTGAATGAGAGATTGAAAAAAGAAAAACCCAGTATAATGATTATACAAGAAACAAAAATAAGTACAGAGAAAATGAGAGAAATATTAAACAGGAACAGGAGTAGATATGACATGATGGGACAAGATGCGGTTGGGAGCGCAGGAGGTCTGGTAATAATCTGGAATCCAGAGGAAATACAATTTAGTAATTGGATGAGCTTTCCAAGAATCTTAACAGGAACAACTAGCATCATAGGAACGGCAGAGGAGGTCTTTATAACAGGGGTGTATGGACCGCATATCCAAAGCGAGAAAGAAAACTTTTTGCAAAATCTAAAAGCTTTAAGATGTCTAATTCCAGGAAAACAATGGATCATAGGCGGAGATTTTAATCTGATCAAGGCCGCAGGTGAAAAAAGAGGAGGAGTAAGGAGAATGGATAAGACAGGGGAACAGTTTGGAGATCTGATAAGGGAACAAAAGCTGATTGATATCCAAACCATAAATGGTAAGCATACTTGGAATAACCGAAGGGGAGGAGATAAGCAAATAGCCTCTCGCCTTGACAGATTCCTAATCTCAGAACAAATCATGATGAAGGATGTATTCATAGAAGCAACCATACTTCCGGTAGCAGGATCAGACCATTGGCCGATTAAGTTAGAAATCGACTTAAAACAAAGACCTCCTAACAAACCCTTCAGATTCGAAGCCTTCTGGCTAAGAAATGAAGGCTTGTTAGAGAAAATGGAAGAATGGTGGAGGACGAGTGATCAAAGAGGGAAGAATAAGATGCATACTTTCCAACTCAAGCTGAAGGATATGAAAAATAAATTAAAGAAGTGGAACAAAGATGAATTTGGCAATATTATAGAAGAAAAAAAGAGACTAGAACAGAGAATGGAAGAGCTTCAGCAGATAGATATCTTAGAAGGCATCCAGGAGGAAAGATCAAAAGAAGAAGGTACTATATTAAATCAACTAGAAGAAAGAAGGAAACAAGAAGAAATTTTATGGAAACAGAAATCAAGGGTACAGTGGCTGAGGGAGGGAGAGAGGAATACCAAGTTTTTCCATAAAGCAATGGTTCAACATAGACAAAGAAACAGAATTTTCTCAATTAAAAATCAGGAAGGTCAAAGGATCCTGCAACATGAAGGAATTGAAAGAGTGCTGGTTAATCATTTCAAAAATATACTTAGAGAACCACAAACTGACAGATCTGAAGCTATCTCAAAGATAAGTAGGGAAATCCCAAATATGGTTACAAGAGATCAAAACCTGGCTCTCATGAGGAAAATTACGATGGAAGAAGTGGAGGATGTTGTCAAAAACATGAAAAGGAACAAAGCTCCCAGACCGGATGGATATACAGTTGAATTCTTCCAAGCTGGGTGGCATTTCCTTGCAGAAGAAGTTTTAGAAGTAGTAGAAGAGGCCAGAATAAATCAAAGGATATGGCCTGGAATAAACTCAACCCTTCTGACTCTCATCCCTAAAACTAATCAGGCAGATCAAGCTGAAGGCTTTCGCCCTATAGCCCTGTGTAATTTCATTTACAAAATAGTGGCATCGATAGTAGCTCAGAGATTGAAATTGATCCTTCCAAGCATCATCTCCCCAGAGCAAACTGGGTTTGTTGAAGGGAGGCAGATTTTGGATGGGTTAGTGGTGGCTCAGGAAGTAATCCATACACTGAAAACGAAAAAAGAAAAAGGCATGCTGATTAAATTAGACCTCTCAAAAGCCTATGATAGGCTAAGCTGGAAGTATCTTGAATCGATCCTTAAAGCTTTTGGATTTTGTGATAGATGGGTGAATTGGGTTCTGAGTATGCTCTCTACCCCGAATTTCTCTATTCTGTTAAATGGGGCTCCAACAACCTCTTTCAATGCAACAAGAGGTCTCAGACAAGGGGATCCCTTATCCCCTTTCCTCTTCATAATAGCAGCTGAAGGGCTTGGCAGATACTTTAAAAAGGAATTAAGAGAGAGTAAGATACAAGGCCTTAGATTGTGGGGAAATCAAACCACTGTTACACACCAACAGTTTGTGGACGACATAATGATATATTGCAAAGCAACCCTAAAAGAAGTGAAAAGGATAAAGAAAATCCTAGAGATATTTATGGAAGGCTCAGGGATGGAGGTTAATAATGAGAAATCTAGGACCTTTTTCTTCAACACGGTGGAGCCCATTAAAAACCATCTAACCAGAGTACTGGGATATAGGAAAGGGGACCTCCCTACGAAATATTTAGGAACAATGTTGGACTCTTCTTCCCTCAAACTAGGAAACTGGAAGAATATACTTGAGAAGATCAGGAAAAGATTGGAAAACTGGACTTTCAGAGCTAATCTAGTTGCAAGGGTAGTCTTGTTAAAAGCCACTATACAGGCAATCCCGATATATCCCTTATCTGTGATGGCTGCTCCGAAAGGAATATGTAATAAACTAGTAGAGATCTATAGAAAATTTCTGTGGGGAGGGCCAAAACAACAAAAGAAGTGGGCCCTCTGCTCATGGAACAGTCTAATAAGACCGAAAGAAAAAGGTGGTTTAGGCCTCAGAGATCCATGGACTTTAAACCAAGTTTTAGCTGCCAAGTTGAGATGGAGATGGATACAAGGGGGGATAGATCTATGGAAAGAAATTTGGACAACAAAATATAATATGCCCCTCACCCCAGAAGAAATTTTAAGGGAGCAAGATATGCCACGAGGATCAGATATATGGAACTTAACTATTCAAAGCAGGGACTTAGTGGACAGACATATATTTTGGGAAATCAAAGGAGGCCAGGTTGCAAGTTTCTGGGATGAAGCCTGGCAACAAAGGGAGAGACTGATAAACAGACAAGATTTGCAAGATCTCTACAGATCAGGCTTGGAGAGAAATCTCATTACAGTTAAGGATTATTGGGCTGAAGCACAAGGAAATGAAGAATGGCGAGAATGGAAACCTCTGGAGGAATGGAAGAGGAATGCAACTGAGGACCAAAAAACTACTTTCAGAAAGGAAATGGAATCCAGAAAGATAAAAAAGAGGGAAGGCAGAGATATCCTGAGATGGGGCAAAGAAACGAAAGGAACATTCACAATAAAAGAAGCCTACAAAGTAAAAACTCAGCAAGATCAGGGGGAGGAAGATCAAAAATGGAAAAAGATATGGAAAACAAAATGGTGGCCAAAGATAAAACTGTTTGCATGGTTGGTAGGTAGAAAGCGAATTCTAACATGGGATAGAATCCTAAAAAGGGGTTTCTCAGGCCCTTCAAGATGCAGCCTATGTTATTCAGAGGAGGAAGATCAGGAACACCTGCTTAATGGATGTAAAGTTGCTCAATTCCAGTGGGAAAAAACGAGAAATCTATTTTCAACTACAGAAAGGAACCCGCATGATATAATTCAAACCCTTTGTGACTGGGGGGAAGGCAAGTTTCAAAGTAAAATAGTTAGTAGAGCGTGGAGCATTACAGCTGGATTCAATGTATGGAACCTGTGGAAGGAAAGAAACGGTCGAATATTCAAAGGGAAATCATCAGGGCCGGAGGAAATATGGAAGAGAACTCTAAGCCAAATTAGAGAATCAATCCTAGCAGAGAATTGGGCGGAGGAGGATTGGAAAACCTCTGAAACCGAAACAGAGATTTTAAAGAAGCTGAACCTCGATCAGGGGATGATTTATCATCACAAAACAAAGCAACACCAACCATTAGCAAATCAAGGACATGCAGTATATCGAAAGCCTCCTGAAGGTTTTGTAAAGCTCAATTTCGATGGCGCTGCGAAAGGAAATCCCGGACCAGCTGGTTTCGGCGAAATTTTCAGAAATAGGCAAGGGGAAACAGAGTGGATTTATGCGGAAAATGGAGGAACTATGACCAATAATGAGGCAGAATTCACGGCTGTATATCAAGGCCTCAAAATTGCCAGAAGAATTGGTTACAGGAAGCTAGAAATTGAAGGTGATTCCACCCTTGTGGTTGAAACGATAAGGAAACTTATCCAAGGAAAGAAATGGGAAAAGGTTGCAAAAAGTTGGAGAAATGCAAGCATAATCCGAGACATAGAGGAACTGTTGAAAGAGATCGACTACAAGATTACTTCACATGTTAGGAGAGAGGGCAATAAACCCGCCGATTGCCTAGCGAATTGGGGATGCAAAGAACCTCTGGATCGGATCGACGACAGCTGGACCAATCAGGTAATGCTGACAAAGTGGGACGGCCTTAAACAGCTCATCAGTAGTGATAATCATGATGCAGAACAAGGTTAATTACAACCTCGCGTGGAGCGGGAGCGGGATAATTAAGCAAGACCCGGCGGCAATTTGGAGAGGACAGAAGGGCGGCGCCCTTAACCACCCGACATCAGCATTAAATGATTTGGCAGTGAGACAGGGACGAGGCCCAAAACAAAATCCGAATATCAATACGGAAACCATCATTCAAAGGAGGGGTATCAATAGAAGTGGAGAGAATTCCCATCAGAAGATCAGAAGGGAAGAGGAGAGTATAAGGGAGAACACAAGAAGAATGACAGGAAACAGAAAGGTAATGAGAGAAGAGACGACCTGGCTGAGAATCCCGAACCAGCGCCTTGAACGGTCCAAGATGGGTGAGCGAAGAAATAAAACAGTCCTGAAGGAGAAGGCAGGGGATGAGGACAGACATTTCGACCAGGGGAGGGTCAAAATTGAAATTGAAAGCTCGGAGGAAATGGATTTCACTCAGGGCGAAGAAATCAGAGGTAAGCAGTTTGAAACTGGGCAAAGTAGCAGAGGCCTGAAGCAAGTCCAAGAAAAAGATGACCAGAAGTATCAGGAACCGAGGGGAAGAGGCCGCCCCCGTCAACCTACAAACAATACGGAGGGCAGCAAAACGCAGAAAAGGAGGAAAAGAGGGCACAGAACAATCAATACGGCAATGCACGAAGCTGAGCAAGCCTATAACCAGGAAACTAATGCAGATATAAGGATTATAATCGATGCCATGGAGGAAAGGGTGCTTGAGGAGCCCTCTGATCCGGAAATGGATGAATGGTCATCTCAGTTGCCGGACCCCGGCAACACGCGCGGGAGACTCACTCTGTATCGCCGTGCGCTTCATACTTATTGGGTCATGAAAAATCTCCTGGCCAAGGCCATGGAACAAGTAGCGTCTGAAATGCTGGAGATGGCTCAAGAAACTGCAGCTGCAAAAGCGGAAGTGGCAAATGTGGAGGAGCTGGTAAGGCAGCAGAACGAGCATCTCAAGGAGATCAAAGAACTGCTGATGGAGATGAGGAAAGGAGACGATAACAGCAACACCGACAGAGGAAATGCAGCGGACTGAGAGGCTTGATCTCTGTTTCCTTTTCTGTTTTGAAAGTCAATTCTCTGTTTTTTGGAACAATATATGGCATGCCATAAAGGCAGTAGATTATGGGGTTGGGTAAGTAGGATTGAGAATCAGATAGTTTTGTGGGGTAAGCGGGTAGAAAGAGGGCTTTTGTTGTTATGATGTTTGACAATGTTCAGTTTGATAAATGTATTGACTCTTGGAAGTATAGGAGCCAACAGATCTGGTTTCCCTTCGGGGCAGGTTGAGGCTCCTAAGTTTTGTACTATATGATTGCTTGTAGATAATAGAAATACCGCAGTTTACAAAAAAAAAGTTAGATAATAATTGCTATGTCTATGAAGGTATATATGTTTTATTCTTCTCTAGTTTTGAACTTGGATTTTTTAGGAGAAAACACATGTTCTTAACTATTAGGCCCACTCAAGTTGTATAAGTTTAAGTTATGTAATTTGTATAATCCAAGTATGGGAAGCGATTTTTAGGAGGGAAAACTCATTTATACATTCAAATACGTCTTTTAAATAACAAAAATCACAACCTTGTCAAAACTTGTATTGCTCGATTTTGGCTAAAATAACAAAAACGTAGAATAGTTAGATTGCATCAATTATAAATTTTAGTGATCAAGTCATATAATATAAATTACATAAGGTTTTATATATTTTCAAACTAATATATTAAATAAAAATAACAAATTCAATTAATTTTAAATCATTATCATATTAAGAGATGAGCTTTTTGTAACATTGAACCTCTTGGTTAGAGTTTTACACTAGCTACTGTAACAACCTTGGTGAAAATTCCATTTAATAAAAGTTAATAAAGGAAAAATAATAACCACCATTGGTGGGACACTTATTCCAAGCTGAATGTTGGGCAAAAGCATATTGATGGGGATACTTGGTGATTGATTAATGGCTAAGGAAATTGGCAAAGGCAATAACAAAGGCTTTGCAAAGACAAAATGACATTTTGGCACATTTATTTATGAAAATAATGGAAATTAGGAGAAAAGGGAAGTGAAAGGTCACATGTTGCATGTGAGGAGGAAAATGAAGGAAAATAATGGAAAATGAAAAAAATATAAACCTCATTAATAAAAAGGCTTTTGAGGATCGGTTCATGGACTTTTTGTCAGTTCAGTTTTAGAACTCTCTCTATTCTTCTCTCTCATACTCTTGGACACTTAGAGTTTCTTGGAGCACCCTTGGAGAGTGTGGCATGCTTGGAGTTTTGGAGAAAAAAGGCAAAGGAAGAGCAGGAAAATGCAACAGGACATCAGGATCAACAACTACAACGGGTTTTGCTTGCAGGTACTGAGTTGCATGTATGCTTTCCTCACTAGCTTGGCATGCATTTCATATGCATGTGGTTTATTGATCATGATCTATCATTGGCATGAAGGATTTCCTGGATTGACATTGGATTTTCCTAGCCTTGCCATTTCTTTGATAGTCATGGTGTTGTAGGTTCATTTCCTTGTTTTTGTAGTTGGTTCTCATGTTTCCTTTAGCTTGGGTTGAGTTACTAGTTCTTGGAAGCCCTGGTTGAACAAACGCTCGGGAAGCCCTTTAACAGCTTGGGTTGAGTTCTAGTCCTGGAAACCTTGGTTTGACAAATGCTCTGGAAGCCCTTGGTGGGTTGAGTTACTAGCCTTGGAAGCCCCAGTTGGACAAATGCTCTGGAAGCCCGGAGGAAGTTGTGGGTTGAGTTACTATTCCTGGAGCCTTGGTTGGAACAAACGATTTGGAGCCCTCGAAGGCTTAGGTAGAGACCAATTTGGTGATGGTTTGTGATGTCCGACCGTGAGGTGGAATCACTATTTGATGGGTTGAGGTGGTTTGGCCTCTTGAAGCCCTTGATGGTTTTGATTGATGTGTTTTATGAGATCCCACATTCATGCTTGGAATATGAGATCCCACATTACTGCACAAAATAAATCTTCATTTAATAGCAAAGCAGATCTCCTAGACCAAACTTCTTCTCCGACTATCTTCAAAAGGTCGA
The DNA here is from genome assembly GCA_031772625.1 of Pinus tabuliformis. Classification (NCBI taxonomy): domain Eukaryota; kingdom Viridiplantae; phylum Streptophyta; class Pinopsida; order Pinales; family Pinaceae; genus Pinus; species Pinus tabuliformis. The sequence continues at coordinate 657,683,135 of CM062810.1, read as the reverse complement.
ACACAGTAGATCGCGAAGCTAAGACACTAATGTCCCAAGAACCAGAAAAAATGAAGGAGATGCAAGATAAAAGAAGTTGGAAGACCATAGAGAAAAGAAAGAAAACTACAGCACCAATCTTGCCAAGAAAGACGAGGAGCCAGACAATTAAAAACTAAGAAAATTATAGGTCTGATAAACCAATTTGTTCTTAGTGGACGTTAACCATTATCATTATCATTTTTTTATGACACGTGGGTGACTGACTGAAGAGAGATTTGGCTTAGCCATGTCTATGGTCAGGTGGTTCATGGAAGTCCCAAACCTAGTTGGTCTTTGCATCATTAATATGAGGTTATTTCTCCTTGTTAATTCATGAGTATTATACTAGTTTATATGTGGATTATATGGTTGTTGTTTCCTTGGTATTTATGTTGCTATTATGTTGGTTATGAACATGTATTATGACAGTGGTTATGTATGGTTCTCATCATGTTTTTACTTATAAATGAATGAATAATGTATCTATGGTCTAGTGGATGAAACTACAACTAATGTGTCGAGGCATCAATGCTTCTTAGCAATTCTTATATGAGTATGAGACCTTATGCTTAGATCTGTTGTTTAAACTTGTAGATTACATAATTGTGACATGTTTGACGAAATTCCTGTCATGGCTAGTAGCGGTCCAGTCTAGACCTTGACAATGCTTTTGCAAATGAATCATTGTTCTATTGTGTAAATTCATTTCTGATTGATTTTTGCGCAGTGACCTGGGCTTTGGGCCTGGAAATGTGGCACAAATCTCAGAGTTGCAAAAACGGGTCTGAGGAGAAAAGTCCCCAGATACATTCATATCCATGTTGCGGGAACGATGATCTGATCAAGAATATTAGTTTTGTTGTGCTAATATCCTCCTTAGATTAGAAACAAAATGATATTCATGTGCTTAAGGATTCATGAGTTTTGCAAGTGAAAATTGAGTTTTTTATGTTAATTTTATGAGCAATTTAACATAAAATAGAAACTGAACAACAACATATATATTTACAAAAAATCACCAAAAACACATCACAAGAGGAACATGATGAAGGAGTTCACCCCTCTTGGGCTATGTTTCCTTGGTCCAACTTCCAATGGCTTGGGCCTCCCTATTATGCTTAAATGTGTAAAAATGTGTGTTTACAATGCTCAAATGATTATGAAACCTGCTCCAATGAGTTCAGAATGTCCAAAAATGGCTACCTAGCCTCTTTCTTCACCCAATTTGGTCGAAAATTGGAGAATTTATGACCTCTACTAGTTTCTCCACTATTCGCTCTACAATTTGCCCAAAATTCGGCATTGAACCCCCATTTTCGCCCCATTTTCGCTAACGGGCCACCAAATCTGCCAAAATCCGGGCAGATTTTTCAGACAGTTAATTTATCCATGGAGGCCTAAGAACATATAATTAGGGTCATATGGGGGGTCCATGTGCCCAGGGGCTAGCCCCCAGCACTTCCCCTTCCCTCAGGCGGTCACAAAAACCTAGTCGTTAAACTGAAACAATGTTCACATGGTGGGTGATTACCCTGACGGTCAGGCGGTGGCATTCCTCCCCTCACAGTTAACAGTAAGTGCTAACGGCTTGCATAAGGTGTCACCTGGGGGGGTTAAGCCTACCCAACCCCCAAACGATGCAGCATTAAACTTTAAATATGCATCGTGCCCCATACGGTTAAGTCATATCTGTGTGGTGTATTGGCATTGGGCTCCGTTGTGTGTTAGGAGGTTGCGGGTTTGACCCATGCTGCCTCTACTTGGACTATAACAACATTTTGGTGGCCTCCCGGGCTGCCACATGGCGGCCTCAGGTTGGGCCACGTGTCGGTCCATGGTTGGCCATCATTCCAACCAATGAAAAACCACAAAGTTTAGACTAGTACAAAGGTGCCACTTGGCATGATATAATTCGCCGAGAAATTATTTGACCAAGCCAACGTCCACCTCACCTGCCCAGTTAGTGCCACGTTAGGGGTACAGACTATTGACTGGGTTGCCCTTTTTTTTGAAAATTTGTCTATTTTAGAAAGTGGGAATAACTCGTTTTTGGAGTCATACGGAGTCTGTTTCGCATGAAACGAGAACTACACGGTCATTCAAGTTCTACACCATTCCTCCGACTTTGATTTTTGAGCATAATTCTGAGCACCTGATCATTCCTCCCCACTGGAAGATTTTGGACCCCAAAATATCATCTTCAGTTCTTCAACAGGTGAGGGTACAGTTCCCTCACCTTTCCAATCTCTATCGATTTGGCCTTTGAAGTATTTGCTCCCTTGATCCCCACTCAAAGGTAATCCACATTCCCTCGTTTTGAAGACCATGTTCTTCTGTCAAGAATGATGTCTTGTTGTAGTTCTTCAAGGTATTCAGGAGAAAAATCCTCTATGGAAGGAATTTGGACATTTTCTCCTTGATCTTCAATCAATGGAGCCTCATACAGCCTTAAGTTCTCAACATTAAAAACAACATAAATTTGCATATATGAAGGCAAATCCAATCTGAAGGCATTCTTTCCAATCTTTTCCAAAATTATGAATGGACCATATCTAATTGATTTTATCTTTTTACCTTCTCCATGGAGCCTCTCTTTGCTAATGTGAAGCCAAACTCCGTCACCGACTTTGAACTTGTGATCTACATGATTCTTGTCATGCCTTGCTTTGTACTTTCCTTGGCTCTTTTCAAGCTCTTCTTGAACTCTTTGGTGTACCAATTGGATTTGTTCAATGAACCTTTTTGCTTTGTCTATGTCACTATTACCATCAATAGCAACATCTTTGCCAAAAATAAAATCCAAAGGAGATTTAGGCAAGTATCCCAAACATACCTCAAATGCGATGTTTGAGTTGAAGAGTGCTTGGCCCGGTTGTAAGCATGCTGAATATAGTGAAAATGTTCATCCCACAACTTAGGATGCTTGCTGCAATAACCACGAAGAAGATGTATCATTGTCCTATTCACCACCTCTATTTGACCATCTGTTTGCAGATGAAATGTTTTACTCTTTTTCAATTTGGTGTCCATGAATCCCCACAAGCTTGACCAAAAATTCCCAACGAAGCGAGAATCCCAATCACTAACAATGGTTGTGGGAAATCCAAAATGCACCCATACATTCTGAAAGAATACCTGAGTCGTTTGTTCATCTGTAACTTTCTTTTTACATGGAATCAAAATACACATTTTGCTGAACCTATCCACAACTACATACAAATAATCATGACCTCCTTTTGACAATGGAAGACCTCCTACAAAATCCATAGATTCAACACTCTCCCACAGTCATTAAGGAACCGGAAGTAGTGTGTACAATCCTAACTTCCTATTTCTAGGCTTACTGACTGTGCATAATGAACATCCTTTAATAAAATGTGACACAATTTCATGCATATGAGGTTAATAACAATACATCTGTAGATGTGCCACCATCTTACTTTTTTTTTTCCACAGGAAAAAAGCGGTAACCTTTTATTTAAAAAATGAAAAGTTACACAAGCAGATGCATTGAAGCATTTCCATAAGTTTCCCATTGGGCTCGAGTGCTTTCGCACCCCATGCAACGTTACAAGACTAACGTGCATTTAGAAGAATAAAAAGGAAAAAGAAATAAGAAAGGAGAAAAAGGCAGAAAAACTGGATTTCAGTAGTGAGTAAAGGACTCACACTTCATGTTTTTCTCCCCTTTTTCTTTTCGACCTTGCACCACTCTCCTTGAGTGGGCTCGATCGAAGCTATGACTAACTGTGTTTCTGCTTTCTGTGAGGCTGTTTCCTTGTCTGAGTCTGAAGTATCTGAGTGGTGATGCCGTTTGATCCCTCCCATACTCAGATCCTCGCTTGCCTTCTCTGCCTGATTTGAATGGAACTGTGAAGCCTTGTTGTCTGATGCGGTTTCCTTCTGAGTCTCCTTTTCTTGGGAAAACTCAGTATTCCCTGCGGGGGTATCTTCCTCTTCTGCTTCTGATTCTTCGTCCTCTGAGTCAGGAGGGGGAAATTTCCATCCTTTCCTCTGCTTCCCTTTCTGCTTCTTTTTACTGTTTGCTTTCTTGGCATCTGGACATGTACTTTGCAAGTGTCCTGTCAGCCTACAGAGCCTACAACTGAAAGCAGTGTTTTCGTATTCTAGTCCTTGCAGCCAATTTTGTTGTTTGTAGATCAGCCTTATATTGTCCGACAGTCCTTTACTTAGATCTACTTCCACACAAATGCATGCAAAAGTGTAGACCCTTTCATCAATCCTTTCTAGATCTGTTTTGATATATTTCCCTATGTTGTTCCCAATTCCTTCCAATACTCGTTCACTCCAAAAGTGATGGGGAAGGTTATATAGGCGGACCCAGACCGGCACTTTGGAGACAGTCATTTTGTTTGGATCAAAATATGGAAACCATGGGGTCATAAACAGCCCCGATGTTCCCCAAAACCAAGGCCCAGCACTGATGATTGTATCTCTGACTTCCGTGGATGCAAATCTAACTATAAAAAACCCCTTGGAGCATAAATGTATATCACATTCCATGGTCCAATTGGTGAAAATCCAGTGAAATAGATCCATTGGCTTTGGCCGAAAACTGTTAAAACAGCAAATTAGGGCTTGCGTTTCATAGGACTTAGCGAAAACATCAAGCCCTGTAGAATCAAAATTAAGGGCTGGAGTTTGCCCTAGCTGATCTACTATGTATGGCCTAGGTGTATATCCGCCTTGATCTGGAGAGGACCCTGGATCTCTGTTAATGTTTTTGTAGGAGGAGCCTCCCTTGGGTTGATGCTGAGGTGTTGTCTTGTTCCCCTTGTCTCCTCCTGAGGAGCTTGGCTGTCCCTGAGGCAGAGCCCCTCCTCTCAGCCTAAGGTTTAAAACAATGGTTGCTTCTGGACTAATCTCATAGTTTTTCAGGGTTCTACTATCCTGGAGGGACCACCTACCACTGACCAAATGTTGGATCTGAACAGGGTATCCCGTCAATGCCCATATTTGCTGTTTCAGCTGCATGATGGTGCTTTCTGCATGTACCCACACTAAACTGGTTTTCCCCTCAGGGGTTTTAATAAAAATCTGAAAACGAGTTGTTGTTACCTGTAGCCTGGGTTTTGACTGAGTTCCTGATCCACCTAAACCGGTGTCACGGCTAATTTCCGTGTGCTTTGACTGTAAACGATCTTCCAGATCTGACCTCATATAAGGTCGTTCTTCCATTTGCAGGTCTAGATCTACAAACCCAATGCTCGATCTATGCTCATTGCCACCGATCTGTGGGTATATCGCCCGATCGGGACTCAATGAAGTATGTTTGAGCCTATGGGTGTCCAGAAGCACAACAATATAAAACAGATCTGCATAGTTTTTCAGGGGAAAACATAGTAACGTTACCTGTTGCCTGGGTTCTGTTTGTTCTCGAATATTGGCCAAAAAGGTTAGATCCAGGCCGGATCTGCAATGTTTGGGCCAATCCATTGAGGGAGGGAGCAGATCTGCATCATGCAGTCCCCCTTCTTTGATTTCAACGACCGATCCAGTGTGAAAACCTGCAGATCCCAACCCTGCCGCGTCCCAGATTTCTTTTCTTCTTCCCCCCCTGCCATTGCTCCGCGCGTTCTGGGGATGGCACGACCTGGCCTCTAAACGCGTTGCGGCGACATTTGTTATCCCTTTCAGGGTTTTGACGAAAACATCATAGTCAGGCACGCCTAAAGAAATATGATGGTTGCGTGGCAGACGTTCCAGATCCTTCTCGACATCAGGGCTTGCGCTATGAGGGCTTTCAGATAGACTTGAGTTGGGATTCAAAGAAAATGAGGGCGGAACAGAACTGAGCCATACAACCTCGAACCCGAAATTGGGCACATCGATTCTCTGAAACTCGAAAAACTCCTCGTAAAACCGTGCAAGGCGTTGGACGTCTGTTGTTGACCTCGCCACATGATCCAGATGAATTCCTGCCATGGAGACGGAGCTCAATCACTCTCCACTCGCAAAAGAAAGAAGGGTCGAAAGAACCGTGCCACCATCTTACTTACACATGAATGACCAACAATAAGAGAAGCATGTGCCTCTCCTATGATGTTGACTCTTTATCCCTATGGAATACAAAGCTTGCTAAGAAGGTACAACAAGTTATCATGCAAATGATAATCCAATACCTCTACTTTGTTACCTTGACTCAAGCTTGCGTAAACATCTTGAAAGTCATTGTCTAATGCATATTGCTCAATATCACTCTCATGCAAAACAGAATTATGCTTGAGTAAAGTAGCTGCACTAACAATAGGCATAGAGAGCATATCAACAACTTTATTGTAGATACATTTCTTATACCTGATTACCAAGTGGAATTGTTGAAGAAAACCCATCCATCGGAAGTGCCTTGATTGTTGAAACTTTGATTGAGATTGCAAGTATTGCAATGGTTGATGATCAATGTCAATAATTTTTTCCTTACCCATCAAGTAGTGTTTCCACTTTTTCACACTTTGCACCAATGCATACAATTCCTTGTCATATGTAGGATAGTTAATCACTGCACCATTAAAATTTTCTGAATGAAAAAATATACGCCTACCATGTTGCATGAGGAATGCACCCAGGACTTAGTCACTAACATCAGTCTGAATCTCAAATGACTGTCTCAAGTCTGGAAGTGCAAGTATTGGAGCTGAACTGATCTTTTCCTTCAATGCATCAAAGGCCTTTTCATGTTTGCCTCCCCACTGAAAAACCTTTTTCACACTTGTCAATGCATGCAAAGGAGATGCCATAGAAGAAAAGTTAGCAACAAATTTCCTCGAATATTGGGCTACTCCCAAAAAACTTCTTACCTCAGTAACTATTTTGGGCCTTGGCCAATTCAAAATGACATCAAACTTGGAGGGATCTATTTTCAACTCACCTCCTCCAACAATATGACCCAAGTAAACTAAAGAAGTTTTTCCAAACTCACACTTTGACATCTTAAGGTACAACTATTCTTTCTTTAAGACATCAAGTACTTTTCTCACATGCATGACATGTTCATCACGAAATTTACTAAAACTTAAGATGTCATCTAAGTAGACTATAACAAACTCATCAAGAAATGGCCTCAACACATCATTCATCACACACATGAATGTAGCAGAAGCATTACATAAACCAAAAGGCATAACTAGCCAGTCAAACAAACCTTGTTTTGTTTAGAATGTTGTCTTCCAAATGTCTCCTTCAACAATTCTAATTTGATGGTAATCACTCCTTAAGTCCAACTTAGTAAAATACTTTGCATCTTTCAATTGATCAAGTAAATCATCTATTCTAGGCAGTGGGTAATGGTTCTTTATCGTAATTTTGTTCAATACATGGAAGTCCACACACATGTGCCATGTTCCATCCTTATTTGGCACCAAGACAATAGGTGAACTAAATGGCGAGGAATATGGCCTGATGATCCCTTTATCTAGCAACTTTTGAATTTGCTTTTTAATTTTTGCACTTTCCATCACTGACATCCTGTACACGCCAATGTTAGGAAGAGGACAATCCTGCTACAACTGTATCTTGTGTTGGATTCCTCTCTTGGGATGTAATCCTTTTGGTTCCTGAAACATCTCATCATATTTGTTAACTACATAAACCAATTCAAATTTCAATTTTGAATCACAACCTTTAAAGGCTTCATTATCAACATCCTTAATACCACTTAATTCAATTTCCTTTATTTCGTAGAAAAAAATAAAGAAAAGTTGTTGAAAATTAAAGGCTATTGTCCCCAAACATTGTAACCATTGGACTCCTAATACAACATATGCACCACCCATTGGAATGACAAGCATTGGAATATTGATAATACATATTCCCCCATGGTTAGATTGATATTATGGAACTTCCCTAAGAAATTCATAGTTCCTCCATTTGCAACCATCACTTGAAACTTTGGTGCTTGATATAAAAAGTAATTCAAATCCTTGGCTATGTTACAATGATTAAACTTATGAATACTACCTGAATCAATTAGCACTATTACCCTTTTCTTCTTGATATATCCTTATATATTGATAGTTTAAGGAGTGGTAATTCCTTCCAATGCACTGCAAGATATTGTCAAATTCATTTATTCTTGTTCAACTACCATAGGGCCAGTTCTTGGCGTATATCTTATTATTTTGATGGTTCTTCTTCCTTTTCTTCCTCCTCTTCATAATATATGTAAAATAATTTCTTCTCATCATACTTACAACCTTTAGTGTATTTGTTATCACAACTGTAACAAATCCCTTTTGATCCATTTTCCTTCATTTATTATGGTGTAAACCTTGTAGGTTGTGGGATACTAGGAGTAGCAACACTTCCATCTTTATAGTTTTGAGTGGTAGACCTCTTTGTTTCCATAATTTTTCTTTCAACTTTTCTTGCCACCTTGAATTCATTCTCCAATGAATTAGGTTCAGAAAGGCGAACCTCATGTTTGATGTTATCCTTTAAGGTCCTTATGAAGACATTAATCAGATGCTCCTATGGAATATCATTTACCTTGATATTCAATCTTTGGAATTCCTAAATGTGCTCCCCAACTGAACCCTTTTTCTTGAGATCTATCAATTGGATAAGAAGGTATTTCTCTTTGTATCCTCATAATGTGTTATCAACTCCTTCATAAAAATTATTCACGTGACAAGTGATTTATGAGAACAAATCCATCTATACCACACAAATTGATTGGATTCTTAATATAAATATGCAATGTGTACATTTTGTGTGTGTTTCACGTTGTGTAGATCAAATAACTACTCCATTTGTAGTATCCATGTTACAAAATCCTTACCATAAAACTTCCTCATATCGATATTTGAAATATGGTTAACCTTCATCCCAAAGTTGGAGTCTCTAAAATCATGATTCAGATTCCTTTTGTTTTCATTATGAGTTTCATGGACTACCTTGTCACCATTAAGAAGCATTTCTTGTAGCAACTTTGTCAAACCTTCCTTCAAACATTCCATGTCTACTTTTAAACCTTCCTTGTCTACTTTTAAACCATCCATGGCGTTGTTATTTTCTCTTTGTGAGAGAAAAATATGTTGCACTTGGTCTTATAATTTCAATATATCATGTTGCATTTATTCTTCTTCATGTGTTATAGTAGAGCTTTCTGAGGGCTTAATGGGTGTAGAATTCTTTTTTTTTGGAGGAATTTTGGAACCAATTAATGATATATATGCTTCATTATGCCCTTTGAATCACTTCAAATGGATTTTTCAAACAAAATTTAAGAAAATTTAAAAATACACAACTTTTAGAGATTGATTTTGAGCTTGTTGATAAGGATGAATTTGAAACTGTTATATCTTTGTGATTTTGGCTCCCAAGGTCTGAAATTACATCCTATGGTATCCCTCTATATCTTATTTCTAACCCCACCAGTTAGATCAATATTCGATTATTCAATATGAATTTATGACAAATATCCCACCATGATGTGATTAAGGATTGGTTTAGTAGATCAAACTTGTATGGTATGTCATGCGTCACTGTTTTAACCTTCAACCTTGAAATTGATACAAAAAACTACAAAATGTGAAATTTTAGTCACTTTTTACAAAATTCAAATTTGATGCATGAACAAAAAGTTATGACATTTTTTCTTGAGACACCAGTTGAGATTGAATTCTCGAGCCTGGAAAAACCCTAACCTCTTTGAACCATATCTCCGAAAATATAGTGAACCAAGGTCTAAAATTATAACTGGATGTTAATAAAGATCTTGGCTCCACGTTGTAGCAATTTCAACATCTGAAGCTTCACATAAGAAAGATTATAGTGAAAATTCCACAATGACTCATTTGAAGTAGCAAAACCCTAGGATCCAGAGTTCTAATACCAAATATTACGTAACTATATCACAAAAAGAGAACAAAATATAGATCAATGACTTGAAAATAAGAATCTTCATGGGGAAATTTCCTTTTACATCACATAAATGAACAATTATTGGATGATTCAAATGACAAGACCTCGTTGGTATATATAGGATTCTAAAGGGTTAAAATATAACTAGGGACTAGATAACAATAATAATGTAAGAGCACAAAAATAATAATAATGGGCTTCTATGGGGAACAAAAATAGAAATATGGGGGCTACGTTAGTATTATGGGGACCTAACATAATCTAAGCAATACTATGAAGCACTCCTAAAACATTTATCTCGTTCCCCATATTGTAACCCAATGTAATACAATTTTACTATGGATTTTTTAATATAATTCTCAAAAATTATAATTATGAAAATAAAGGGACTAAATTTTGTGTGCCTTTTAGAGAAAGGATCTCCCAAAATATATGGTATTTCAAGGTTGTTGTTCCTTCATAGAACAAACAGGCAAATCCTTAGAAAGAAAAACCCACAAATAAATGAACGAAGAAATTATACTTAAGAAAGATCATAAGTTACAATATTAGAGCAAAGAAAACAACAAAATGGAGATTGGGAAGCAAAAAATATTTGTATTTCTTGATGAAAATAGTTATAATATATCCCAAATATAAGAAAGGTAGTTGATAGGTAAGTGGAGCCAATGAATCTCCTAAAGGAAGGTCCCTTTTCTCCCTCTCTTTGCAAGAATGATATCTTCACAAAAGTCCCTTAAAAACTCTCTAATGGTGAGATGCAAGAAACAAATCGAAGCCAATTGTAAAACAATTTGGTAGAATAACCTTATCCTCAACATCTTATGAAAATTCCTTGAATGAAACAACTGGATATTTATCTTCTGAATATTAGTAGTTTATTTGTCTTCTTAATTATTATTCAACAAATAACGATAAATTCACCGACACATTCTTCACATTAAAAACATTGTGGAAGTATACAAACTGGAACTGAGAAATAAATGTGCACATAGACAAATGTCCCTTGAAAAACATTGAAGAGAAAACCAGTGCAACAAATGAGGGTTTTTAATTCTTTAGCAAATCAGGAGTATAATAATCTTCCTTCAAAACTAGCAAGGCTCCAACAATATTCAACTAGAAAAACTAATTGGAAAAAATCCTCATCTCCCTCTGCAACTGAATTGGCACTCTCCAGAAAACTTGCATTTCCCTTGCTACTCACTTTGTAGTCCATAAATGTGCACTATCTGCGCATATAATTTCATAAAAACCCATAAATGCCTCAAGGTTAGGCGTCTAGCCTCCTTCTACCTATGAAACCTACTATCTCTACCTATGGGACACATATATGGCTACTAGAAACTGAAATGATCTTTTACGACAACTCACACTAGGGTTTCTGATTAATTCACCATTGTATTCGACCTCCTCTGAATATAATTCAACTTCCCTCTTTCCTGTCTCCCAGACACTGTAAATATTGAGGAAAAATTCCTCCAGAATCTCTACTCAAAAATATTTGTTGATCCCTTACTCTGATTCTTTCCTTAGCTTCCACTGTGCCCTTGTTGAATACTTGCAACTAGGTAGTCAAACTGCTCAACTCAAACTATAAATTGTGTCTTCTCCAATCCCTTCGACTTTCTCTTATAATCTCTCATAGGAGTCTCAACGACCATAATTAACTCTCAACCAATGGCTAAGATCAATTTGAATTCATTAATAGAAGCCTTTAGAGAAAAATCTATCTACCTTAATTAATTCAATTTAATTTACCACTTTTCCTAAGTTAAACTTATGAAATATTTAATTATGGAAAATTGATATAATTAAGGTGTTTTTTAGTCTTATATCATGAAATATTTTATGGGTTTTGGAGATCTCATGTTCCTTATCCTCTTAGACACAATTTGAGACTCAAGAATATGTTTGCTACTACACAAACCAACACTCCCTCTTAGTGAGGAAGGTGTTCTCCACTATACCCATATGTTATTTGAAGTAGACGAACTTAGCCCTCTATAGGGATTTCATGAGTATATCAGCTACCTGCTATTATGTGGTAACATGTTGCAGCCAAATTAATCCACACTGCACAACATATCTAATGAAGTGGCATCATATGTTGATACGTTTCAACTTGTCATGAAACACTGGATTCTCAGAGAGCCTGATGCAACTTTGAATATCGTAGTGGATATTGGTCGCCTCCATCTTCTGATCGAACAAACTTAGTAGAAGATACCAATACCAAATATATTTTCATGAGACCATGCAATTTGACATGTATTCTTCCTCTTCAAACCTCAGTGCCATGGACTTCTACTTCCTGCTACACCAAGACACAACCCATGATCCAACTCTGAAGTAACAAATTAATGTGATTTTCTGACCTACTAAACTACTTGCACTGTCTACATCTGTATGACCACATAACCTGACACCATCACCTCAAGTATACCTTAAACTATAATCGGTTGTGCCATGCAAGTATATTCCCCGCCACTATCTAGTACAATCTCTTAGGTCCCACCATAAACTGAATGGGTGTTGACTATGAAGCATATGTCTAGCCCAGTGTTGATCAGATACATGAATGAAAAGATTAGTTGCCTATATAAGGTTGGATCAAGGTCCTGATCCTTCAATGCATCGATCTTCCTCTATTTAGTAATCATAGGCATGGACATAGGCCTACAATCCTGCATCCTAAACTTCTACATGATCTTTGTAGTGTATCTCCCTTGACAAAGGAAGATCCCATCACTCCTCTATCATACCTCCAGGCCTAGGAAGTAATGCATCAGACCCAAATTCTTCATGTCAAATTACACCTAATACCACGTTAAAATTTCTTGAATGCAACAACTAGATATTTATATTATAACTATTAGCAGTTTAATTGTCTTCTAAATTATTATTTGGAAAATAACGATTATTCATTGATGGATTATTCACAATAAAAAGGTTATGGAAGTATAAAAACTAGAACTAAGAAATATATGTACACACACAAAAAATATAACATCGTTGTTTTTAGACAAATTTCCTAAGAAAAACCCTGAAGGGAAAACCAGTGCATCAGATGAGGGCTTTATTAATTCTTCAACAAATTCAAGAGTACGCTGTAGAGGTTGTCCAGGATCAAGGAATGGGGATTACAGGGATAGTGGCAAAATGTTGTGTAACATGGAGCTTTATAACTTAGCTTGATGTAGTATTTACAATGAACAAGCTACTCAAAAGCAAAACCATCATGACAAACATGACAACCTGAAAACCATACCGCTTATTGGAGATTTATAACATGGTTCATCGTTGCATTTACAATAGCAACCATACATAAATATGTACATATACCAGAAAGTCATTTGCCTCCACCATCAAATAATGAAGGATACATAGCCTTCATCTGATTAGCCATCTTCCATGTAGTTTCATTGGGCCCAAAGTGCTTCCACTACACTTCAAATTGCCTTATTTCTCGGTTTGAGAGCATGAGTTGTTTCCGCTGCCATATGCATTGAGGTCCCGGTTGGAATTCTCTTTCTGGCTCCACTTGAAATATAGACCAATCAATCACATGATCAACATCCTTCACATATCTTTTAAGCAATGAAACATGGAAAATGTCATGGACTTTTGTTGTTGGAGCAGTGTAATTATGTAAGCCACTAATCCAATCCTCTCAAGGATCGCAATATCGAGGTGCCAACTTTGCACATGACCCAATCCTCAAGGAGATCCTCTTGGGCTTGATGCACAACTACACATGCTCCCTAACCTGAAACTCCTTAAATACCCTATGATGATTTGCATAACTCTTTTCCCTGTCCCGTGCTGCCTTTAGATTCTTCTTGATAACTTGCATTTCTTGTTCCATCCCTATCAACATGTCTGGTCTGATCAATATTGTCTTCATTGGATCACTCTAGCTAATGGGATTATTATAACTCTGCCCATAAAATTTCCTCAAATAAACTCATCCTCAGTAACTCCTGATAACCATTGCTATAAGAAAACTCCACCAGTTGAAGATACTCCTCCCACCTCCTCTGCTGGTGCATAACATACATTCTCAACATGTCCTCTAGAATCCTGTTGACCCTCTCTATTTTCCACCTATTTATGGATGATAAGTTGTATTGAAGACCAACTTTGTACCCATACCCGTAAAAAATGCCTTCCAAAACATGGAAGTGAACTTGGCATCTCTATCTTATATGATCTTGTTAGGAATACCATGCAATCTCACTATCTCTTTGATGAAGATCTAAGCTACCTTGCTGGCTGAATTAGTAGTCTTCACTGGAATGAAGTGAGCTACCTTAGTCAACCTATCAACCACAACCATAATAGAATCATGCTCTCTAGATGTCTTTGGCAAACCTGTGATGAAATCCATGGAAATGACCTCTCATTTCCATTATAGGATCGAAATTAGTTGTAGTAAATCACCTAGATGCTGAAACTCTTCTTTTACCTACTAACAATCCATACATCTAGAAACAAAATTTGTGACTTCCTTCTTCAAATTTGGTTAATAGTAGAACTTCTTCATAATTTCGAAATTTTCTTGATATCCTGGGTGACCTGAATATGACTTAACATGAAATTCCCTCAATATAAGCTTCTCGAGCTCATTGTCATCCAACACATAAATCTTGTTGCTAAATCTCAACAAGTTGTCTTCCATGAGGTAATACTCCTCATCTCTATCACCTTCAACTTGCTGCTGCAACATGTGCTTCAGCTGCTAATACCTGTCAACATGCTGCCCAACCTGTAAGACCCACTCTTATAAATTTGTCCCATATGAAATCATAGTTTTTGTGATTTACTTGCACTCTTCTATTAAGAGCATTTGCAACCATGTTCTCCTTACCCTTGATGTGTTTGATCTCGAAGTCAAACTCATTGAGGGTAGCAAACCATATAGCTTACCTAACATTCAGATTAGGTTGGTCAAATATATACCTCAGTCTACTATGATAACTCATCAAAATAAACCATTTTCAAAGAAGATAATGCCTCCACATCTTCAAGGCATGAATAATAGTTTCCAACCCAAGATCATGAGTCACATAATTTTGCTCGTGCTCATTTAGTTTAATAGACTCATAACACACCACATATCCCTTCTGCATTAGGACTCCACCAAGTCCTCTCTTGCAAGCATATGTACACACAACAAACTTTTTATCTGGATCTACAATCTTTAGAACTGGAGCATTTGTAAGCAACTTCTTCAACTACTCAAAACTAGCTGCACATTCCTCTGTCCATTCAAATTTCTTTCCTTTCCTCTGCAATGATGTAATAAGATATGCAATCTATGATAATTTCTTGATGAATTTCCTGTAGTAACCTCCTATCCCCTTGAATGATCTAGCCTCATCCACATTCCTAGGAGTTTCCCATTCCATGATAGTTCTAATCTTTTCCAGGTCCAATGCTATGTCTTCCTTGGAAACAACATGTCCTAAGTAATGTATCTCTATCTAAAAGAAGCTGCATTTACTAAGCTTAGAATGCAATTGATGTTCTCTCAGCAATTTTAACACTACTGCAACATGTTTTGCATGTTTTTCCTCATTCTTAGAATATATCAATATATCATCAATGAATACAATCACAAACTTGTCCAAATATGGATGCAACACATTGTTCATCAAGCACATGAAAGTAGCTAGAGAATTATTCAAACTGAACAAAACCACAACAAAATCATAATGCCCATACCTAGTCTGGAAATTAGTATTGTAGATATCCTCTTCTTTGATGCACACCTGATGGTATCCTGATCTCAGATCAATCTTTGAGAACATTGATGCTCTCTTCAACTGATCAAACAAGTCATTGATCCTCAACAACGGATATCAGTTCTTAATCGTCACCTTGTTCATATTCCTATAATAAATGCACAATGTGAGAGTGCCATGCTTCTTCTTCACAAAAAATATCGGTGCACCCCAAGGCAATACACTTGGTCTAATATATCCCTTATCAATCATTTCCTTGACCTGAAACTTTAGTTCCACTAACTCTGGAGTTCTCATCCTGTAAGGTTCCTTTGATGTTGGTGCTCCTCTTAGTACCAAATCAATAGAAAATTCCACTTCCCTGTAAGGAGGAAACTTTGAAAATTCTGCTAGAAATACATACTGGAATTGCTGCAAGATAGGGTACCTCTTGACAACTTCTGCATCCTCAACATCCTTATCGTTGTCACAAGAAATATGAATTTAAAACAGTATAAACCCCTTCCTGCAATTGCGCTTATCCTGCATAGATTTAACCATCCTCACCAATGTAGGGTTCTTCTTTCCCTACAAGATTCACTTTTTCCCATTATCATTGAGGCACTCAATAGCCTTTTCATAACAATCTATTTTGGTCTTGTGGAGGTAAAACCAATCCATACCCAAAAGCATACTATATGATCCCAATGGAAGCACATTTAGATGTGATGATGTAGGCATACCATTCAACTCAAATGCACAAGATCTTACCCAATGATGAAATCTCGTCTTAGTCCCTGTAGACAACTATACCAACTAAGAATCTGCATGCACTTCTTTTCTCAAACCACACTTATCCACAAGGCCAGGATTAACATAATTGTAATTAGATGGAGGGTCAATAAAAATAGAGACAACTCGTTCACAAAGCTTACCTTCCATCTCAATAATGGATGCCTAGTGATTCTCCTTCTTGTTGTCCACAACTGCATAAATATGAGGAATGTTATGGCCAACATCCCCAAATGTCTACACCTCCTGAGCACTATAGATATGAGGCTTGCCACCATAGTACAATGGAAATTATTTCTTTCAATGATCTTTGCCACAAATCCAACACTGCAATGGTCCTCTACCATCACCTCTATTCTGTTGCTCTCCAAGCTGAGGCCCATGTCCCTTCTCAGTTTCATTATGCTTCTTGTAAGGAGCAACATTTTCTTTCTCACCTGCATCCTGAGGTCCTCCCTACTTCGGTGGCCACTTCCCTTTAGTTTTCTCATTCCCCTTCAAGTCATGCTCAGACTCAACTTTATGCTTTGATTACTCATAACAATGCTTCACTTTCTTGATGGCTTCCTCCAGTGACTGAGGCTCATCAAACTCAATCTGGTCTCTATATGCTACTAGAAACCCGTTGATGAACCTTTGAATCTTTGTTTTATAATCCTCGAGGTAAGGAACGTACATCAACATCTCCAGGAACCTGCTAGTATACACATCATATGTCATAGAACTCATCTGCATCGCATAAAACTACTTAGCTCTATCATTGTAATATATTTCAAATATGTACTTCTTGAAGAGTCTTTCAAACTCATCCTAAATTAACTCTTCTTCTCGAATGCCTCTGCAATTCTTCACATCTTCCCACTATATATATGCTTTCCCTTTAAGACTGAAGGTAACTATTTTGGCTTTCATGTTCTCTGAATAGTTATGCAATCTGAAAAATTTCTTCATCCCAGGCAACCATGCCTCTACATCTTTTGACTTCTTCATCTCTCTATCAAATGTAGGAGACTTGACTTTCTTTAAATCCTATGGAAAGTACTCACTCCTCCTATAAGGATGATGGTTGTGATGATGGTGATGATGTCTCCTAGGTGAGGAAGTAGAATGAAACCCATACATACTAGTCCTCCTTTCAAGTGTATCCAATGATCTACCACCTCTAGCTGTGTCCCTTTTATCCAACCTGTGTCGTGACCGAGACCTGCTACCATATGCCCCATTAGTCTTCTCTTCTTGTTCTTGACTAATTCTCAAATTTCCTTGTCTATGAAAGTATAAAAAACTCTAAAGGATCACTACATTGACCTCTACCTTCTTTTCCTGAGCCCTTGCAAGTCTTTCCTTAGCCTCTACCAACCTGCCATTGTGTTCCTTGCAACTTTTGATCTATGCCTTTAAACTCCTCAATGTATCTGCTATATTAGGAGAATACTCATCTCCTTGCTGCTCAACTGATCTGTAGGGAGAGTCATGTGAACTGTAGTCCACCATTTTTCTCGTCATCTATGATCCTCTTATTCTTGCAAGCATGCCATGTTAGATAAACCAAATAGATACCATAATCAAAATCATACATCAATGACGTTCAAGGGAGGCTTATCTCATCTGCAAAATCAATCCAAATTAACATGATACATATATAATCATAATTATATCAATATATCGACATCATGCATGACAATACCAACTTCATAACATGACCTCATGTACAATAACCATAACCATGACAATGCATGCATAACATCATGCATCTAGCCCATTCGGTCCAAGTTTTTGAACCATGCTCTGATACCAATCAGTAACCTCCTTCTCCCACATTTACCCACTTTCACTGGCCTTTCAGGGTAAGCATGATCTTAGGGATACTATGACAAGACTCAAATTCCTAAGTACAGTTAAGGAAATGGAATCGACAAAACGAAACTTTACTGACCTTCCTCAGGAGCTACAGGACCTCTAGGAGTAAAACAACCACTCCAGGTTCCCAAGCCATGATCTAACTTGAATTTTTAGTGATATGGACTCCTAATCACTTGCATAACAAGGCAAGGCAATGATTGTGACTCTCTAGTCTCATGGTTTACCCTGCCTCCTAGCGACTACATTCTAGATTTATGAGTTCAGAGCATGCGACCCTGAAAACTGAGCCACTTTTCATGTCTAATCTCTAGACCTCTGCCCAGAACTTTTTGAAACTTTTCAGAATGATGAATGACACAAGGAAAAATCCATTAATACAAAAATTATTCAAGAACTTGACCTAATCAGGCCTACCCATGACATTCATTTAATCAAACATATGGTGAACATGAAATCTACAGGTCATGAATGCATATCTGAACATAGAGATATGAAGCCTATCAGAGATTCACTAAGAAGGTCCAAGACCCTCTCTTAATAGATGCAATAACATTTTTTAGCTCATGCATTTATCAACCAACCAAATACATATCAATTCATGAACATGCCATAGCTAGAGTATATAACAGATCCATGCTTATAACCAACAAATATTCATCATAGTAACCATGACATAATAACCCTTAAAACATCATATTAACTAGTACAAATGCTTCATAAACTTTCATAAAGAAATAACTCTCATTAAATGATGCAAAATTCAACCAAGATAGGGACTTCCACGTACCACCCGACCATTGATTGGGCTGAACAAACCTTTTTTTCTTTTAGCCAATCACCCCCATGCCATATTCCAAGTGTGAATGTGGGATCTTGTGGGATAAACCAATACATAAACAACCAAGGGAATCTAAAGGTTAAAACACCTCCACCCTCACACTACCGTGTCCTCACCTAAACAAGTCCCTAGATCACGAAACCAAACAAATCTTGGATGCCTCAAAATTTCTTCACCGTCCCTTGAGAAATTTTCCTATCTCCACCCAGCTGTTGAGGGATTCCTAGAGAAAACTATCTCCACCCCCAACCCTTGGAATTTTCCTGAGACCACCTCACTTGGATCCAAAACCTTCCGATAATCCAGACATCAACCAAGGATGAATCCCATCACACCATGGATATCTTGGAATTGTCAAGGCAAGGATGAAACCACTGTCAAACCAAGAAAAACCCATGCCAATGACAACAAATGAAATAAATACACACATGAATGTACCATGCATGCCAAAACTAGCAAGGAAATCATACACGCAACTCGATATCTACAAGTAATCTCATTGTAGATGCTCGATCCTTGCTTTCCTATTCTTTTCTGTCCTTCCTACGCTTGCTTGCTTGCTTGTTTTCTCCTCTTTGTGCTCTTCTCCTCTCTGAAACTAAATCCAATTTAGCCAAACTGACAAAAAGCTGACCAAAAGCTGTAAACTAATACTCATAACCCTTTTTAATATTTATGCCTCTAATTTCTTCATTTTCCCTCTATTTTTATTCAATTTTCTCCTCACATGCAACATGTGACATTTCATCTCCCTTTTCTCCTAATTTTCTTTATTTTCATAAATAAATGCCAATAATGCCTTTTTGTCTTTTCAATGTCTTTGTCAATTCCTTTTCCAATTTTTTCTTAGCCATAATAAACAACAAGTGATGCACACTAGGATGTTTTTCCCAACATTCAGCTTGGAATAAATGTCCTGTGACCTTGGTCTTATTTTTTCCTTTATTAACTTTATTACATGAAATTTTAACCCGAGGCTGTTAGATTCAAACTGCTCAACTCAAACTATAAGTTGTGTCTTCTCCAATCCCTTGGACTTGCTCTTATAATATCACATTGGAGTCTCAATAGCCACGACTAGTGCTCAATTGATGTATAAGATCTTTTTTTCTTCATCAATAGAAGCCTCTAGAGAAAAATCGATCTACCTTAATTAATTCACTTTAATTTACCACTTTTCCTAAGTTAAACTTAGGAAATATTTAATTATGGCAAATTAATTTAATTAAAGTGTTTCTGAGTCTTATCTTGTGAAACCTCTTTTTGGGTTTTGGAGATCTCTTGTTCCTTAGCCTCTTAGACACAATTTGAGACTAGAACACCTATCTGTTGATACACAAAATAACACTTCTTTCTTCTAATGGTCTCAAATGCAGTGATATTTATAGGCCAAAGCTCATGCCTTGCCTCCCTTTGGCTCATTAATGATATTTTATCTTTGAATGAGCTTGAAGTAGACAAGAGGAGTCCTTTGGAGGCTCCTTAAATCCACTTCAGTGATGTAGTGGCTCAAGACTGAACTCCTTAACCTCGTCCATTCACTTGATGGTTACCCATTTAAGTTGATTTGTTGTATGAAGTAATGAGATGTTACTTTTATAGATCCTAGTGGTTATGAAAGAAACAACTGCAGTGATATGTGAAAAATTACTTGAGTGACTTTGTGTGGTTTGATTTTTTAAATGACAACTTTATTAACTTGTCGTAGCTCAAAATGACACACTAAAATTTTACTTGAGTGACTTTATGCAGTTTGATTTTTTAAATAGCAACCTGAGGAACCTATTGTAGCTCAAAATGACACACTAAAATTTTTAAGATTTGCTGGAAATCTACCATCTTCCTTTGGGTGTTCTCATCCCCTTGGCAATTGATATTGGGCCAAAAGAGATTTCATGTTTCAACTACTTATTTGAAACATTTTAAGTTCTTTTTAGTGCAGTGGTTACTTTGAAGCACCTCCTACTCTCGAGCAAAATATCATGATGAACCAAGTTGATAATGTCATTGGCCTCTCTACTTCAAAGGCAAGCTTGTTATACATGGGAGTTGCCAATTTTAGGTCATATTTTGCAAAGATTTCACAAACTCATCGGATCTACTGACTCTATATTCGAATTGATCTTTGACGATCTTTGACTCTATATTCAAATTGATTTTTACGATGCTTTTGTAAGTTTGGAAGTACATTTTTAAGGAATTTATATTATATAATAAAATTTTATTAATATTTTTTGTATTATTATACTTGTGGTACATATGGTATTACACGTTTAGTTTTGCTTTGAGCGTGTATTAGTTTGTTTTTGACCAAAACGTTTTGTAGTTTATTCATAATTTAACTTTGGAATTCATTTATTATTATTATTATTTAAATTTATTTATTTTTAAGGTGATTAGTTGAGGTCTTATTATGGGCTCTTTAATAATTTCCATTTCTGGTAGTTACTAATTTTTTGCTTTTAGTATTATTTGCTTTTATTTTATCTTTTATTTTTTTCATTTTTCCATTATTTCCATTTTCATGAATTATATCTATATGTGTGTGTGTGTGTGCGCGTGTCTGTGTGTAATATTCAAAATAGCTTATTATTATATTAAAAACATATTTTAATAAATTTAGTTATAATACATATCTTTCTTTATATATATATATTGAAGTATATACATGTTAATAGAAAGAATATTAATTTATAATATTTCTTAATTTTTAATGATGTCATTCAATAATACAATATTTTATTATTAATTGTTTTATTTTTGTGATAAAATAATTATCTTTATTATTTTTTAGTTTAATTAAATTATATTGAATTAAGCAACCGATACTACCTACTATATAATAACTAGTCTTTATTATATAATATATAAAAAAAATCAATCTATTTATTATAAAAACAATTAACGCAGTAGCATGTAAACTAGTGGCCACTGCATCTTACCAATAAATTTAATCGATAGTTGAGGTTCAAAAGCAGACTCTTCCCCTCGTCGTCTGAAGTTTAATACGGGAGGGGGGTTGGGCTATTGAGTGTCACACAGGTAGTTTTGCGAAATTGTGAACAATTTTAGAGATTTCATTGATTTTTTGAAGGTCATATGCCCAATTTTTGTCCATCAAATGTTTGTGGGAATGGCCATAATTTTAATGGCAGAGGCTCAATGTTGGAGTTCAGGATTATATTACTAATCTGCCTTCAATGAATTCATTGGGTTTTTGAATCCGTTGAATCAATTTGGAAATTTTCCATATCTTGATGCTAATGTCCTCAATTATTTTATTTGGGGTGCAACCTACGTGTAAGTATTTACTTGTACCTTATTCACATCTCTGTCTTATCCTATCTGTAGCCATCCATACTTTTGAAATGATTTCTGTAGGTTCCCTGTGTTTCCCCTACTTGAACAACTATCGATATCGTTTCTTTCCAAATAATTCCCAGTGGTGATAGGTTTTTATACCGGCCTTGCTTTTGACTTTTTGTTCAAAAATATTTAATTTTTAATTAATTGGGAGTTTTTTTTAAATGTAAAATATTTTTCCCTAATGTCATATAATAATTATATTAGGAAAAATAATTTTATTGGCCTAGTGTCATAATAATTACTGTTATTATAGTCTTTGCACTTGTTTAAAAAATTTGATTTTCAATTAATTTTGAGATTTTTTTAAAATGTAAAATAATTTTTTTTTCCTAATTAGTTGATGACTGTAAGTATGGGGGATTTACGCAGTGCATTATATTAGATATCATTTTTTGGGATTCAACTGCGTTAAGTAAGTCATTCAAACGTATGACTCATGGAAATGGTCATACGTTTGAATGACTTACTTAAAGCAGTTGAATCCCAAAAAATGATATCTCATAGTTGATGACTAATTTTATGTTAGTTTAAATTAAATTACGAAATATAAAAATTATATTAGAAAACAAAAATTAAAAAAAAAAATTATTGGCCAAGTGTCATAATAATAATTATTATTATAGTCTTTGCACAACACAATGTGATGTGGATAACTCCCCACTATAATTTAAGCAAATAATTGCATAAAAAATAGATAAAAACAAGATATAAACCAATATAATATTAAATTTATTAAGCCTTTATTTTGTTAAAATTTTAATATTAGTTTAAAATTATATTAAAGTATTTTTAACTCTCATATATATATAAACACTTTTTTTCACGGGAATCTTGCTATACAAGAACGTGATATTTTGTTGCTTAAAAATCATTTTTGAATGCATAAATGGAATAACACCTTGAAAACCCCATGGTCAGTCAAATTCTATAGATTAAACAACTTAAACTCAAGTTTATATATATATATATATATATATATATATATATATATATATAGTCTAATTTATAGACGAAATGACTTTTTTTTCACGATATTTTTTTGGTTACTTTTAACCAAAATTTGGTAAAACTTTTTAAAAACTTGAATTTAAGTTGTTTAATTCGTAGAATTAGAGTGCTCCTAGGTTTTTCAGGGCGTTGAATCTATTTATGCATTCAAAATTTAGTTTATAAATTAGGCTACCCCCACACACACACATATATATAATTTAAAATTATATTATTTAGTTTTTGCATAAGAGGCAAGTACTAAGCAACAATGTGCATATTACACTTGTTCATTTTATTTTTTCAACATACATTAAATCTAAAATTTTAAGGCATGTTAAGGAAGTTGACTAAGCAAATATATATATATATATTAAAGGATTGGTATACATTGATAGATATGAATCCATAACTAACTTCAAAACACTTACTTCATGATCTATTTCATATTGTTAAATTTAAAAAAAATTATTATTATTATTATTATTCAATTTTAAGGTCACAACCAAACCAGACACCACATTGGTGTATGAGACCCCCCTTTGATGCTAAGTCTAGGAAGGCATACATACTCTACCCCCCTTTGGTCTGAACCTGTGACCTCTTAAGAAGAAACACATGCTCTTAACCATTAACTAACTAAATTATAATTTTATTTTAAATTATTATTAATTATAAAAATAGTTAATAAAAATATATGCATTTAAAAAATGGAAAAAGATTGTTAATCATGGGATTTACTTTCATTTATCATGAAGATTTATTTTTAGGGTTTGTTACAATACTATGACTTATGAATATCATATGCCCAAAAAACTATAACTCACTTCACATGACACTTGTTCACATGCTATTCTTTAATTAATCAATTTAATTAAAAAATAAAAAAACATAACCACTTTAAAAATAAATCTCAACCAGTATAATATTCTAAAATATTATATAAAAATTAAATTTTTTCCCTTCTCTTAACCATTATTAATAATTAAACTAAATTTTTTAAAAATATATTAAAAAAACACAATATAAATATATATTTTTAATATTTTTGCATTAAAATAAAATATAATTCAAACTAATTTTAATTCAAACTTACTCATAAAGTTACATGGGGAAAACATACTTTGGTACCCTCACTTTTCTATATTATATCAATTTTAATATAAAAGCTAAATTTAAACAATTATTATATTATTATTATTTTTAAATAAAATTGTAGATTCGAAAAATATCAAATAACCGTTTTTAGTGCAGGTCAAAATCATTTCAATCTCTTTTAAGATTCTCTTTGAAATCAAAACAATAAATTTAAAATAAACTAGTTATTATCCGCTTGAATCGGAGTGCGAGAAATGGGACTTATGGCCTGACCATATCTCCTTATGCCCTCCTTGTCTCAATGGCTCCCTCCCCTTCCTTTGTGTCTTTGGATAACACATAAATATTTAATATAATTTTTTATCAATGCTTTGAAATTATTTATTTGAAAAAATCTTCGTAGTACGGCTCAAAGTCATTTCAATTTTGCTTTATTTTAAAGTCATCTTGATCTTATCTTTATTTTGAAGTTCTTTTAATTTTGTATCAAACACATAAATCAAAATTTAATGGAATTAACCATTTCTTCGATTTAAAATATTTGAAATAATGTCATATTTAATTAAAAATGTTATTTTAATAATAATAAAATTAAAAAATGATGTGTTTTGATGGATACCAAACATGTTTATGGTAAATAGTTGGTATGAGATAAATATCGATCAGATGTTTTGTTTAGAATATTGTTATATGTTTTTTAGTTTATTTATTTTGAATGAATAATTTATTATATATTTGGTTTTGTTTTATTATTATTATTATCTAATTTTAAGGTTATAGTTAAGTTAGACAATAATTGCTATGTCTATGAAGGTATATATGTTTTATTCTTTTCTAGTTTTGAGCTTGGATTTCTTAGGAGAAAACACATGTTCTTAACTATTATGCCTACTCAAGTTGTATAAGTTTAAGTTATGTAATTTGTATAATCCAAGTATGGGAAGGGTTTTTTAGGAGGGAAAACTCATTTATACATTCAAATACATCTTTTAAATAACAAAAATCACAACCTTGTCAAAACTTGTATTGCTCGATTTTTGCTAAAATAACAAAAACGTAGAATAGTTAGATTGCATCAATTATAAATTTTAGTGATCAAGTCATATAATATAAATTACATAAGGTTTTATATATTTTCAAACTAATATATTAAATAAAAATAACAAATTCAATTAATTTTAAATCATTAACATAATAAGAGATGAGCTTTTTGTAACATTGAACCTCTTGGTTAGAGTTTTACACTAGCTACTGTAACAACCCTAGTGAAAATTCCATTTAATAAAAGTTAATAAAGGCAAAATAATAACCACGATTGGTGGGCACTTATTCCAAGCTGAATGTTGGGCAAAAGCATATTGATGGGGATACTTGGTGATTGATTAATGGCTAAGGAAGTTGGCAAAGGCAATAACAAAGGCTTTGCAAAGACAAAATGACATTTTGGCACATTTATTTATGAAAATAATGGAAATTAGGAGAAAAGGGAAGTGAAAGGTCACATGTTGCATGTGAGGAGGAAAATGAAGGAAAATAATGGAAAATGAAAAAAAATATAAACCTCATTAATAAAAAGGCTTTTGAGGATCGGTTCATGGACTTTTTGTCAGTTGAGTTTTAGAACTCTCTCTATTCTTCTCTCTCATACTCTTGGACACTTAGAGTTTCTTGGAGCACCCTTGGAGAGTGTGGCATGCTTGGAGTTTTGGAGAAAAAAGGCAAAGGAAGAGCAGGAAAATGCAACAGGACATCAGGATCAACAACTACAACAGGTTTTGCTTGCAGGTACTGAGTTGCATGTATGGTTTCCTCACTAGCTTGGCATGCATTTCATATGCATGTGGTTTATTGATCATGATCTATCATTGGCATGAAGGATTTCCTGGATTGACATTGGATTTTCCTAGCCTTGCCATTTCTTGGATAGTCATGGTGTTGTAGGTTCATTTCCTTGTTTTTGTAGTTGGTTCTCATGTTTCCTTTAGCTTGGGTTGAGTTACTAGTTCTTGGAAGCCCTTGTTGAACAAACGCTCGGGAAGCCCTTTAACAGCTTGGGTTGAGTTCTAGTCCTGGAAACCTTGGTTTGACAAATGCTCTGGAAGCCCTTGGTGGGTTGAGTTGCTAGCCTTGGAAGCCCCAGTTGGACAAATGCTCTAGAAGCCCAGAGGAAGTTGTGGGTTGAGTTACTATTCCTGGAGCCTTGGTTGGAACAAACGATTTGGAGCCCTCGAAGGCTTAGGTAGAGACCAATCTGGTGATGGTTTGTGATGTCCGACCGTGAGGTGGAATCACTATTTGATGGGTTGAGGTGGTTTGGCCTCTCAAAGCCCTTGATGGTTTTGATTGATGTGTTTTATGAGATCCCACATTCATGCTTGGAATATGAGATCCCACATTACTGCACAAAAGAAATCTTCATTTAATAGCAAAGCAGATCTCCTAGACCAAACTTATTCTCTGACTATCTTCAAAAGGACGAACACAGTAGATCGCGAAGCTAAGACACCAATGTCCCAAGAACCAGAAAAGATGAAGGAGATGCAAGATAAAAGAACTTGGAAGACCATAGAGAAAAAAAAGAAAACTACAGCACCAATCTTGCCAAGAAAGACGAGGAGCCAGACAATTAAAAACTAAGAAAATTATAGGTTTGATAGACCAATTTGTTCTTAGTGGACGTTAACCATTATCATTATCATTTTTTTATGACACGTGGGTGACTGACTGAAGAGAGATTTGGCTCAGCCATGTCTATGGTCAGGTGGTTCATGGCAGTCCCAAACCTAGTTGGTCTTTGCATCATTAATATGAGGTTATTTCTCCTTGTTAATTCATGAGTATTATACTAGTTTATATGTGGATTATATGGTTGTTGTTTCCTTGGTATTTATGTTGCTATTATGTTGGTTATGAACATGTATTATGATAGTGGTTATGTATGGTTCTCATCATGTTTTTACTTATAAATGAATGAATAATGTATCTATGGTCTAGTGGATGAAACTGCAACTAATGTGTCGAGGCATCAATGCTTCTTAGCGATTCTTATATGAGTATGAGACCTTATGCTCAGATCTGTTGTTTAAACTTGTAGATTACATAATTGTGACATGTTTGACGAAATTCCTGTCATGGCTAATAGCGGTCCAGTCTAGACCTTGACAATGCTTTTGCAAATGCATCATTGTTCTATTGTGTAAATTCATTTCTGATTGATTTTTGCGCAGTGACCTTGGCTTTGGGCCTGGAAAAGTGGCACAAATCTCAGAGTTGCAAAAACAGGTCTGAGGAGAAAAGTCCCCAGATACATTCATATCCATGTTGTGGGAACGATGATCTGATCAAGAATATTAGTTTTGTTGTGCTAATATCCTCCTTAGATTAGAAACCAAATGATATTCATGTGCTTAAGGATTCATGAGTTTTGCAAGTGAAAATTGAGTTTTTTATATTAATTTTATGAGCAATTTAACATAAAATAGAAACTGAACAACAACATATATATTTACAAAAAATCACCAAAAACACATCACAAGAGGAACATGATGAAGGAGTTCACCCCTCTTGGGCTATGTTTCCTTGGTCCAACTTCCAATGGCTTGGGCCTCCCTATTATGCTTAAATGTGTAAAAATGTGTGTTTACAATGCTCAAATGCTTATGAAACCTGCTCCAATGAGTCCAGAATGTCCAAAAATGACTACCTAGCCTCTTTCTTCACCCAATTTGGTCGAAAATTGGAGAATTTATGACCTCTACTAGTTTCTCCACTATTCGCTCTACAATTTGCCCAAAATTCGGCATCGAACCCCCATTTTCGCCCCATTTTTCGCTAACAGGCCACCAAATCTGCCAAAATCCGGGCGGATTTTTCGGACAGTTAATTTATCCATCGAGGCCTAAAAACATAGAATTAGGGTCATATGGGGGGTCCATGTGCCCAGGGGCTAGCCCCCAGCACTTCCCCTTCCCTCAGGCGGTCACAAAAACCTAGCGGTTAAACTGAAACAATGTTCACATGGTGGGTGATTACCCTGACGGTCAGGCGGTGGCATTCCTCCCCTCACAGTTAACAGTAAGTGCTAACGGCTTGCATAAGGTGTCACCTGGGGGGGTTAAGCCTACCCAACCCCCAAACGATGCAGCATTAAACTTTAAATATGCATCGTGCCCCATACGGTTAAGTCATATCTGTGTGGTGTATTGGCATTGGGCTCCGTTGTGTGTTAGGAGGTTGCGGGTTTGACCCATGCTGCCTCTGCTCGGACTATAACAACATTTTGGTGGCCTCCCGGGTTGCCACATGGCGGCCTCAGGTTGGGCCACGTGTCAGTCCATGGTTGGCCATCATTCCAACCAATGAAAAACCACAAAGTTTAGACTAGTACAAAGGTGCCACTTGGCATGATATAATTCGCCGAGAAATTATTTGACCAAGCCAACGTCCACCTCACCTACCCAGTTAGTGCCACGTCAGGGGTACAGACTATTGACTGGGTTGCCCTTTTTTTGAAAATTTGTCTATTTGAGAAAGTGGGAATAATTCGTTTTTGGAGTCATACGGAGTCTGTTTCGCATGAAACGAGAACTACACGGTCATTCAAGTTCTACACCATTCCTCCAACTTTGATTTTTGAGCATAATTCTGAGCACCTGATCATTCCTCCCCACTGTAAGATTTTGGACCCCAAAATATCATCTTCAGTTCTTCAACAGGTGAGGGTACAGTTCCCTCACCTTTCCAATCTCTATCGATTTGGCCTTTGAAGTATTTGTTCCCTTGATCCCCACTCAAAGGTAATCCACATTCCCTCGTTTTGAAGACCTTGTTCTTCTGTCAAGAATGATGTCTTGTTGTAGTTCTTCAAGGTATTCAGGAGAAAAATCCTCTATGGAAGGAATTTGGACATTTTCTCCTTGATATTCAATCAATGGAGCCTCATACAGCCTTAAGTTCTCAACATTAAAAACAACATAAATTTTCATATATGAAGGCAAATCCAACCTGGAGGCATTCTTTCCAATCTTTCCAAAATTATGAATGGACCATATCTAATTGATTTTATCTTTTTACCTTCTCCATGGAGCCTCTCTTTGCTAATGTGAAGCCAAATTCCGTCACCGACTTTGAACTTGTGATCTACATGATTCTTGTCATGCCTTGCTTTGTACTTTCCTTGGCTCTTTTCAAGCTGTTCTTGAACTCTTTGGTGTACCAATTGGATTTGTTCAATGAACCTTTTTTCTTTGTCTATGTCACTATGACCATCAACAGCAACATCTTTGCCAAAAATAAAATCCAAAGGAGATTTAGGCAAGTATCCCAAACATACCTCAAATGCAATGTTTGAGTTGAAGAGTGCTTGGCCCAATTGTAAGCATGTTGAATATAGTGAAAATGTTCATCCCACAACTTAGGATGCTTGCTGCAATAACCACGAAGAAGATGTATCATTGTCCTATTCACCACCTCTATTTGACCATCTGTTTGCAGATGAAATGTTTTACTCTTTTTCAATTTGGTGTCCATGAATCCCCACAAGCTTGACCAAAAATTCCCAACGAAGCGAGAATCCCGATCACTAACAATGTTTGTGGGAAATCCAAAATGCACCCATACATTCTGAAAGAATACCTGAGTTGTTTGTTCATCTGTAACTTGCTTTTTACATGGAATCAAAATACACATTTTGATGAACCTATCCACAACTACATACAAATAATCATGACCTCCTTTTGACAATGGAAGACCTCCTACAAAATCCATAGATTCAACACTCTCCCACAGTCATTAAGGAACCGTAAGTAGTGTGTACAATCCTAACTTCCTATTTCTAGGCTTACTGACTGCGCATAATGAACATCCTTTAATAAAACGTGACACACTTTCATGCATATGAGGCCAATAACAATACATCTGTAGATGTGCCACCATATTACTTACACATAAATGACCAACAATAAGAGAAGTATGTGCCTTTCCTATGATGTTGACTCTTTATCCCTGTGGAATACAAAGCTTGCCAAGAAGGTACAACAAGTTATCATGCAAATGATAATCCAATTCCTCTACTTCGTTACCTTGACTCAAGCTTGTGTAAACATTTTGAAAGTCATTGTCTAATGCATATTGCTCAATATAACTCTCATGCAAAATAGAATTATGCTTGAGTGAAGTAGCTGCACTAACAATAGGCATAGAGAGCATATCATCAACTTTATTGTCGATACCTTTCTTGTACCTGATTACCAAGTGGAATTGTTGAAGAAACCCCATCCATCGGAAGTGCCTTGATTGTTGAAACTTTGATTGAGATTGCAAGTATTGCAATGGTTGATGATCAGTGTCAATAATTTTTTCCTTACCCATCAAGTAGTGTTTCCACTTTTTCACACTTTGCACCAATGCATACAATTCCTTGTCATATGTAGGATAGTTAATCACTACACTATTAAAAGTTTCTGAATAAAAACATATAGGCCTACCATGTTGCATGAGGAATGCACCCAGGGCTTAGTCACTAGCATAAGTCTGAATCTCAAATGATTGTCTCAAGTCTGGAAGTGCAAGTATTGGAGCTGAACTAATCTTTTCCTTCAATGCATTAAAGGCCTTTTCCTGTTTGCCTCCCCACTGAAAAACCTTTTTCACACTTGTCAATGCATGCAAAGGAGATGCCATAGAAGAAAAGTTAGCAACGAATTTCCTCGAATATTGGGCTACTCCCAAAAAACTTCTTACCTCAGTAACTGTTTTGGGCCTTGGCCAATTCAAAATGACATCAAACTTGGAGGGATTTATTTTCAACTCACCTCCTCCAACAATATGACCCAAGTAAACTAAAGAAGTTTTTCCAAACTCACACTTTGACATCTTAAGGTACAACTATTCTTTCTTTAAGACATCAAGTACTTTTCTCACATGCATGACATGTTCATCACGAGATTTACTAAAAGTTAAGATGTCATCTAAGTAGACTATAACAAACTCATCAAGAAATGGCCTCAACACATCATTCATCACACACATGAATGTAGCAGGAGCATTACATAAACCAAAAGGCATAACTAGCCATTCAAACGAACCTTGTTTTGTTTAGAATGTTGTCTTCCAAATGTCTCCTTCAACAATTATAATTTGATGGTAATCACTCCTTAAGTCCAACTTAGTAAAATACTTTGCATCTTTCAATTGATCAAGTAAATCATCTATTCTAGGCAGTGGGTAATGGTTCTTTATCGTAATTTTGTTCAATACATGGAAGTCCACACACATGTGCCATGTTCCATCCTTATTTGGCACCAAGACAATAGGTGAACTAAATGACGAGGAATATGGCCTGATGATCCCTTTATCTAGCAACTTTTGAATTTGCTTTTTAATTTCTGCACTTTCCATCACTGACATCCTGTACACGCCAATGTTAGGAAGAGGACAATCCTGCTGCAACAGTATCTTGTGTTGTATTCCTCTCTTGGGATGTAATCCTTTTGGTTCCTGAAACATCTCATCATATTTGTTAACTACATAAACCAATTCAAATTTCAATTTTGAATCACAACCTTTAAAAGCTTCATTATCAACATCCTTAATACCACTTAATTCAATTTCCTTTATTTCGTAGAAAAAAATAAAGAAAAGTTGTTGAAAATTAAAGGCTATTGTCCCCAAAGATTGTAACCATTGGACTCCTAATACATCATATGCACCACCCATTGGAATGACAAGCATTGGAATATTGATAATACATATTCCCCCATGGTTAGATTGATATTATGGAACTTCCCTAAGAAATTCATAGTTCCTCCATTTGCAACCATCACTTGAAACTTTGGTGCTTGATATAAAAAGTAATTCAAATCCTTGGCTATCTTACAATGAATAAACTTATGAATACTACCTGAATCAATTAGCACTATTACCCTTTTCTTCTTGATATATCCTTATATATTGATAGTTTAAGGAGTGGTAATTCCTTCCAATGCGCTGCAAGATATTGTCAATTTCATTTATTCTTGTTCAACTACCATAGGGTCAGTTCTTGGTGTATAGCTTATTCTTTTGATGGTTCTTGTTCCTTTTCTTCCTCCTCTTCATAATATATGTAAAATAATTTCTTCTCATCATACTTACAACCTTTAGTGTATTTGTTATCACAACTGTCACAAATCCCTTTTGATCCATTTTCCTTCATTTGTTGTGGTGTAAACCTTGTAGATTGTGGGATACTAGGAGTAGCAACACTTCCATCTTTATAGTTTTGAGTGGTAGACCTCTTTGTTTCCATAACTTTTCTTTCAACTTTTCTTGCCACCTTGAATTCATTCTCTAATGAATTAGGTTCCCAAAGGCGAACCTCATGTTTGATGTTATCCTTTAAGGTCCTTATGAAGACATTAATTAGATGCTCCTATGGAATATCATTTACCCTTATATTCAATCTTTGGAATTCCTAAATGTGCTTCCCAACTGAACCCTTTTTCTTGAGATTTATCAATTGGATAAGAAGGTATTTCTCTTTGTATCCTCATAATGTGTTATCAACGCCTTCATAAAAATTCTTCAAGTGACAAGTGATTTATGAGAACAAATCCATCTATACCACACAAATTGATTGGATTCTTAATATAAATATGCGATGTGTACATTTTGTGTGTGTTTCACGTTGTTATATCAAGTAGAAATCTAGAAATTTACTTGTACCATATTCACATCTCTGTCTTATCCTTGCAGCTCTGTCCTATCCTTATACAGTTTGGATTCCCCCTACTTGCACATCTGTAGCTATCCATTCTTTTGAAATGATTTCTGTAGGTTCCCTGTGTTTTCCCTACTTGAACTATCGATATCGTTTCTTTCCAAATAATTCCCAGTGGTGATAGGTTTTTATACTGGCCTTGCTTTTGACTTTTTGTTCAAAAAAAATTGATTTTTAATTAATTTTGAGGTTTTTTAAAATGTAAAATATTTTTTTCCTAATTAGTTGATCACTTTTATGTTGGTTTAAATTAAATTATGAGATATAATAATTATATTAGAAAAAATAATTTTATTGGTATAGTGTCATAATAATTATTGTTATTATAGTCTTTGCACTTGTTGAAAAAAATTTGATTTTCAATTAATTTTGATATTTTTTTAAATGTAAAACATTTTTTTTTCTAATTAGTTGATGAATAATTTTATGTTGGTTTAAATTAAATTACGAAATATAAAAATTATATTAGAAAACAAAAATTAAAAAAGAAATTATTGGCCAGATGTCATAATAATTATTGTTATAATAGTCTTTACACAACACAATGTGATGTGGATAACTCCCCACTATAATTTAAGCAAGTAATTGCATAAAAAGTAGATAGAAACAAGATATAAATCAATGTAATATGAAATTTATTAAGACTTTATTTTGTTAAAATTTTAATATTAACTTAAAATTATATTAAAGTATTTTTAACTCTCAAATATATATATAAATACTTTTTTTTTCACCAGAATCTCGCTATACAAGAACCTAGTTTTTTGTTACTTAAAAATCATTTTTGAATGCATAAATGGAATAATGCCTTGAAAAACCTGTGGTTAGTCAAATTCTATAGATTAAACAACTTAAACTCAAGTTTTTAAAAATCTCTAACAGATTTTGGTAAAAATTAATCAGAAAAAAAGACGTGAAAAATGTCATTTCATTTATAAGTTAGAATATATATATATATATATATATATATATATATATATATATATATATATAGTCTAATTTCTAGACAAAATGACTTTTTTCACGATATTTCTTTGGTTAATTTTAACCAAAATTTGGTAAAACTTTTTAAAAACTTGAATTTAAGTTGTTTAATTCGTAGAATTAGAGTGCTCCTAAGTTTTTCAGGGCGTTGAATGTATTTATGCATTCAAAATTTAGTTTATAAATTGGGCTACCCATATATATATATATATAATTTAAAATGATATTATTTAGTTTTTGCATAAGAGGCAAGTACTAAGTAACAATGTGCATATTACACTTGTTCATTTTATTTTTTCAACATACATTAAATCTAAAATTTTAAGGCGTGTTAAAGAAGTTGACTAAGAAAATATATCTATATATATATATATATATATATATATATATATATATTAAAGGATTGGTATACATTGATAGAGATGAATCCATAACTAACTTCAAAACACTTACTTCATGATTTATTTCATATTGTTAAATTTAAAAAAAATATATTATTATTATTATTATTATTAAATTTTAAGGTCACAACCAAACCAAACACCGCATGGGTGTATGAGATCCCCCTTTGATGCTAAGTCTAGGAAGGCATACATACTCTACCCCCTCTAGTCTGACCCTGTGACTTGTTAGGAGGAAAGACATGCTCTTAACCATTAACTAACTAAATTATTGTTTTATTTTGAATTATTATTAATTATAAAAATAGTTAATAAAAATATATGCAATTAAAAAATGGAAAAAAATTGTTAATCATGGAGATTTACTTTCATTTATCACGTAGATTTATTTTCAGGGTTTGTTACAATACTATGACTTATGAATATCCCAAAAAACTATAATTCACTTCACATGACACTTGTTCACATATTTTTTAATTAATCAACTTTAGAAATAAATCTCAACCAATATAATATTCTAAAATATTATATGAAAATTAAATTTTTACCCTTCTCTTAACAATTATTAATAATTAAACTAAAATTTTTAAAATTATATTCCAAAATAAACACAATATAAATATATATTTTTATTATTTTTGCATTAAAATAAAATATAATTCAAACTTACTCATAAAGTTACATGAGGGAAAACATACTTTGGCACCTCACTTTTCTATATTATATCAATTTTAATATAAAGGCTAAATTTAAACCATTATTATATTATTAATATTTGTAAAAAAATTGTAGATTCGAAAAATATCAAACAACCTTTTTAGTGCAGGTCAAAGTCATTTCAATCTCTTTTAAGATTTTCTTTGAAATCAAAAAAATAAATTTAAAATAAACCGGTTATTATCCGCTTGAATCGGAGTGCGAGAAATGGTACTTAACGCCTGACCATATCTCCTTATGCCCTCCTTGTCTCAATGGCAAGAGCTAACGAGTCTGTGATAGGGCATTAAATGCCTGCTTAGCTGCAAATTCGATAGTCATATAACATACACACGCGCGGTGACTTTCCAAACACTCCGTCTCCACTGAAAGTTATATGGCTATTGAGCTTGCAGCTAAACATGCATTTAATGCCCCATGGCAAGCTCGTTAACTTTTACCTCTCTGAATGACTCCCTCTCGATCCTTTGTGTAAGGCCTCCGAGCTGCAGTGCGACGGGCGCCGGGTGGGCGATCGTGCACGAGGGCGCGGGCGGGCAAGAAGTGCGATGGGTCTGCGACATTGGTGCAACGAGCTGCGACAATATGCGACGATAAAAGCGACGTTAAGAATGCACAAAAAATGGCTAAGTTTCATTCCTCACTTGTACGCATATGTTATGAAACAATATGGAGGTTTATATATGCGTGGAATAATAAAACATAAAATATAATGGAGCATACGACAAAGATTATGGGGGTGGTCGGCCATGGGTTAACACCCCATGTAACATCACATGTATGCGTATATATTATAAGGACATACGATGGGCAATAAAATATAATATTATGTGAAAGAGCTTCATAGCATAAGTTAAGTGGTCGGCCTTAAAGAGAGTACGCATGATGTGGAGCATATATATATGAGGAGGGTGCTCCTCATTCGAACCAAGCGTCTTCGCTCATCTTCATACGCATAGGGGTAAAACAGCAGGGGTAAAGTAGACTACGCATACCTCATGCGTAGTGCTACTAAAGGTGCAGTTTTGACTTAAGTGCGGGTTAGGTGAACACAAGCGTGTTGAGGTGTGTAGATTGTGTGCAGGACTTGACAAAGTAAGATAGGTGGCCCGGGTGGGCATTCTTCTTTGTGCAAGGGTGCATATGGTGATGTATAAGTCTGTTCTATACCTGTTGTAAAATTATTCTAAGTGTTGGCTTGAAGTTTGTCAAGCACACTTGTATTGTAAAATTGAAGAAGCTGTTATAATATATTGTTGGGCAGACTTTACCGGGAGTTGCCCCTCCCTTTATACTTGTGTATTGTTCTCGGTTTATTGTACATGGTTAATGATTGAGAATGTTCTTTGTTAAAGTATAAAGGATAACACTTTATTCGGTTATAAGAACACAAGTTAAGTATGTTCATGTTGGAATAGGCGTAGCCCATAAACGTTAGTATTGTTAAAAAGAAAGCGTTCGGTGGTGCCGCACCTCGCTACAAGCGGTTGGAAGATCACCGCAGGTGTAGGGGCGTGACAGTTGGTATCAGAGCTCGGTTGCACGTGACAGTGACAAGGGTACTTGCAGGTGAAGATGTCTATCTTGCAGAAATTGGGTTATACATCCTTGGAAGAGTTTAGAAGGAGTCTACTTGAAGAGTCAGAGAGAGTAACACAAGGATTTGTGGAATGTCGCAAAAGGTTCTTTAAAACAAGGGATGCTCTTCAGGCCTTGGTTAAGGAAGGGGTTCCTGATATGGAGGAAGCTCTTCGACTTGCAAAGGAAGGAGAGTTGATTGAAGCTGAATTCAAGGAGCTCGAGATGAGACAGAAGGAATTGGAGCATCTCATAGCCTTGAAGAGGGAAGCTGAGAAAGAACTTCTTCAACCCGGTTGGACAATGGAGCAAGGTGAAGTTGCAGATTGTGCCATCAAGGAAGAGGAAGCCGTGATGATCAAAGATGTTGAAGACATGACTACGATGAAGGATGAACTTGGGGATGATCAAGTTGAACCAGGATCGTGCAGTTTGTCAACATGTATGGATGAGGTCACTCACATGGAGGAGCCTCATGATGATGAAGTAAGTATTGATACTTGTGTTTCATTTGGACATTTGGGAGATGGACCATGTGCAGGAAAGGGCAAAGTCAGTTTGCCAAGACAAGGGGACATCTTACCATGGATGACTATGATGGAACCTTGTATGGAGAAGCAAGGATTGTCAACTATTGCAGGGCTTGTTGGGGCTACTTGTGACCTTATGGTTGAAGGTGCAAAGGCCCTTGACAAGGGTGGAACTTGATGATCGTTATGGAAGATTGGGTCATGCTTTAGCCACATGGAGAATTGGCTAAGTGCCCGGCATGACTCATGGACAAGTTAAGGAGGGCACACACTTGTGATATTTTAGGTGGACTTGTCATGGCCGAGACCAAGAGCAAGTCTTGATGGACACTTTGGTGGAGGAGCTATGATGAAGGGACTCATGACATGATGACATGATGATGAGATGGTTGGGTGACTGAGTTAACTAAACCGAAAGTTGAAGACTTGGATGGGATGGCCAGATGTTGTGATGTGTCTACTTGGTTGGACTACATGAGCAGCTTAGTCATGGACATCAGGTTGGAAACTTGAAGACATGGAGCATGGCAGACCTATGCAAGGACATTGTGTGGAAGCACTTGTAGAGATGTCAAGGGACATCCAAAGAGGAGTGCTAGGACAGGAATGTTATGCAGGAGGACTTGCTAGTGTGACATGGAGACTTGAGGATGGCACATTGCAGATGATGAAGAGGACTTCATGGACCTGAATGGGGCACATCAAGAGTTGATAAGATTGGAGACTTGAGGATGGCACATTGCAGATGATGAAGAGGACTTCATGGACCTGAATGGGGCACATCGAGAGTTGATTACTTGGATGGAGTTGTGAGCAGCTATGGAGCATTCCTACTACATGGGGAGCTGAGGCATATTGTATGCTTGCTGAGATGTTGGTTGGAGATGGCTCATGGAGCTCATGATGACATGAGATTGTTGTGACTTTTAGGGACTTCATGTATGGTGGACTTAGGGATCTAATACATTGAGGAGCTGAGGTCAGATGACTTTGATGCAGTATGGGATGCATACTTTCAAAGTGCATGTATGGGCATGGCTTGGAAGAGTGACTTGATGTGGAGGATCGATGAGGCACTTTGGAGTGATGGAGTTACAATGATGATGATGATGCTTTGGTGATACACTTGAGCATGGGTTGAGCCGAGACTCAACGACTTTCTATACATGGGAGCTGATTTGATCAAGGATCATGGGCAGCACATGGATAGGTGAGACAAGTGCATACTTGTTTCGATGGCAGACTTGAGGGATGACACATTGTAGATGTGATGAAGGGTTGCTTCATGGACCTAGATGTGGCACATCGAGAGTCGGTTTGATGAGATGATCTCTTCACTTTGGAGGAGACACACACATGGACAACATAGTGCAGATGACAGTGGTTCTACATATGTTGCAGTGATGTTTGCCTTATGTGGAGGAGTCAACATCATGGATGATGGTATGTTGTCGAGGACGACAACGATTTCAGGTGGAGGAGAATGTAAGGCCTCCGAGCTGCGGTGCGACGGGCGCCGGGTGGGCGATCGTGCACGAGGGCGCGGGCGGGCGCACGGGCGCACGGGCAGGCAGAAGTGCGACGGGTCTGCGACATTGGTGCGACAAGATGCGACAATATGCGACGATAAAAGTGACATTAAGAATGCACAAAAAATGGCTAAGTGTCATTCCTCACTTGTACGCATATGTTATGAAACAATATGGAGGTTTATATATGCGTGGAATAATAAAACATAAAATATAATGGAGCATACGACAAAGATTATGGGGGTGGTCGGCCATGGGTTAACACCCCATGTAACATCACATGTATGCGTATATATTATAAGGACATACGATGGGCAATAAAATATAATATTATGTGAAATAGCTTCATAACATAAGTTAAGTGGTCGGCCTTAAAGAGAGTACGCATGATGTGGAGCA
The DNA here is from genome assembly GCA_031772625.1 of Pinus tabuliformis. Lineage (NCBI taxonomy): Eukaryota > Viridiplantae > Streptophyta > Pinopsida > Pinales > Pinaceae > Pinus > Pinus tabuliformis. Next base: position 657,643,666 of record CM062810.1, on the reverse strand, counting down.
TATATATATGAGGAGGGTGCTCCTCATTCGAACCAAGCATCTTCGCTCATCTTCATACGCATAGGGGTAAAACAGCAGGGGTAAAAGTAGACTACGCATACCTCATGCGTAGTGCTACTAAAGGTGCAGTTTTGACTTAAGTGCGGGTTAGGTGAAGACAAGCGTGCTGAGGTGTGTAGATTGTGTGCAGGACTTGACAAAGTAAGATAGGTGGCCCGGGTGGGCATTCTTCTTTGTGCAAGGGTGCATATGATGATGTATAAGGCTGTTCTATGCCTGTTGTAAAATTATTCTAAGTGTTGGCTTGAAGTTTGTCAAGCACACTTGTATTGTAAAATTGAAGAAGCTGTTATAATATATTGTTGGGCAGACTTTACCGGGAGTTGCCCCTCCCTTTATACTTGTGTATTGTTCTCGGTTTATTGTACATGGTTAATGATTGAGAATGTTCTTTGTTAAAGTATAAAGGATAACACTATATTCGGTTATAAGAACACAAGTTAAGTATATCCATGTTGGAATAGGCGTAGCCCATAAACGTTAGTATTGTTAAAAAGAAAGCGTTCGGTGGTGCCGCACCTCGCTACAAGCGGTTGGAAGATCACCACAGGTGTAGGGGCGTGACACTTTGTGTCTTTAGATAACACATAAATATTTAATATAATTTTTTATCAATGCTTTTAAATTACTTATTTGAAAATATCTTTGTAGTACGCCTCAAAGTCATTTCAATTTTGCTTTATTTTAAAGTCATCTTGATCTTATCTTTATTTTGAATTTGAAAAAATCTTTGTAGTACGGCTCAAAGTCATTTCAATTTTGCTTTAATTCAAAGTCATCTTGATCTTATCTTTATTTTGAAGTTATTTTAATCTTGTATCAAACACATAAATCAAAATTTAATGGAATTAACCATTTCTTCGATCTAAAATATTTGAAATAATGTCATATTTAATTAAATATGTTATTTTAATAATAATAAAATTAAAAAATGATAGTGTTTGATGCATACCAAACATGTTGATGGTAAATAGTTGATATGAGATAAATATCCTTTATATTTGGTTTTGTTTTATTGTTATTATTATCTAATTTTAAGGTTATAGTTAAATTAGACAATAATTGCTATGTCTGTGAAGGTATATATATTTTATTCTTCTCTAGTTTTGAATTTGTGATTTTTTAGGAAAAAACACATTTTCTTAACTATTACGCCCACTCAAGTTGTATAAGTTTAAGTTATGTAATTTGTCCAATCCAAGTATGGGAAGGGTTTTTTAGGAGGGAAAACCCATTTATGCATTCAAATATGTATTTTAAACAACAAAAATCACAACCTTGTCAAAACTTGTATTGCTCGATTTTGGCTAAAATAACAAAAATGTAGAATAGTTAGATTGCATCAATTATAAATTTTAGTGATCAAGTCATATAATATAAATTACATAAGGTTTTATATATTTCCAAACTAATATATTAAATAAAAAAAACAAATTCAATTAATTTTAAATCATTAACATATTAAGAGATGAGCTTTTTGTAACATTGAACCTCTTGGTTAGAGTTTTACATTAGCTACTATAACAACCCTGGTGAAAATTCCATTTAATAAAAGTTAATAAAGGCAAAATAATAACCACGATTGGTGGGACACTTATTCCAATCTGAATGTTGAGGAAAAGCATATTGATGGGGATACTTGGTGATTGATTAATGGGTAAGGAAATTGGCAAAGGCAATAACAAAGGCTTTGCAAAGACAAAATGACATTTTGGCACATTTATTTATGAAAATAATGGAAATTAGGAGAAAAGGGAAGTGAAAGGTCACATGTTGCATGTGAGGAGGAAAATGAAGGAAAATAATGGAAAATGAAGAAAATATAAACCTCATTAATAAAAAGGCTTTTGAGGATCGGTTCATGGACTTTTTGTCAGTTCCATTTTGGAACTCTCTTTGTTCTTCTCTCTCATACTCTTGGACACTTAAATTTTTTTGGAGCACCCTTGGAGAGTGTGGCATGCTTGGAGTTTTGGAGAAAAAAAGCAAATGAAGAGCAGGAAAGCACAACAGGACATCGGGATCAACAACTACAACGGATTTTGCTTGCAAGTACTGAGTTGCATGTATGTTTTCCTCACTAGTTTGGCATGCATTTCATATGCATGTGGTTTATTGATCATGATTTGTCATTGGCATGGAGGATCTCCTGGATTGACATTGGATTTTCCTAGCCTTGCCATTTCTTGGATAATCATGGTGTTGTGGGTTCATTTCCTTGTTTTTCTAGTTGGTTCTCATGTTTCCTTTAGCTTGGGTTGAGTTACTAGTTCCTGGAAGCCCTGGTTGAACAAATGCCTGGGAAGCCCTTTAACATCTTGGGTTGAGTTCTAGTCCTGGAAATCTTGGTTTGACAAATGCTCTGGAAGCCCTTGGTGGGTTGAGTTACTAGCCCTGGAAGCCCTAGTTGGACAAATGCTCTGGAAGCCCGAAGGAAGTTGTGGGTTGAGTTACTATTCTTGGAGCCTTGGTTGGAACGAATTCTTTGGAGCCCTCAAAGGCTTAGGTAGAGACCAATCTGGTGATGGTGTGTGATGTCCGACCGTGAGGTGGAATCACTATTTGATGGGTTGAGGTGGTTTGGCCTCTCGAAGCCCTTGATGGTTTTGATTGATGTGTTTTATGAGATCCCACATTCATGCTTGGAATATGACACGTGGGTGACTAATTGAAGAGAGATTTGGCTCAGCCATGTCTATGGTCGGGTGGTTCATGGAAGTCCCAAACCTAGTAGGTCTTTGCATCATTAATATGAGGTTATTTCTCCTTGTTAATTCATGAGTATTATACTAGTTTTTATGTGGATTATATGGTTGTTGTTTCCTTGGTATTTATGTTGCTATTATGTTGGTTATGAACATGTATTATGACAATGGCTATGTATGGTTCTCATCATGTTTTTACTTATAAATGAATGAATAATGTATCTATGGTCTAGTGGATGAAACTACAACTAATGTGTTGAGGCATCAATGCTTCTTAGCGATTCTCATATGAGTATGAGACCCTTGTGCTTAGATGTGTTGTTTAAACCTATAGATTACATAATTGTGACATGTTTGACGAAACTCCTGCCATGGCTAGTAGGGGTCCAATCTAGACCTTGACAATGTTTTTGCAAATTCATCATTGTTCTGTTGTGTAAATTCATTTCTAAACCTATCATTGAGTTCTGCGCAGTGACCTGGGCTTTGGCCCTGAAAAAGTGGCACAAATCTCGGAGTCACAGACATAGGTCCGAGGAGAAAAGTCCCCAAATACATTCATACCCATGCTATGGGAACGATGATCTGATCAAGAATATTAGTTTTGTTGTGTTAATATCCTCCTTAGATTAGAAACAAAATGATATTCATGTGTCAATAATTTTTTCCTTACCCATCAAGTAGTGTTTCCACTTTTTTCACACTTTTCACCAATTCATACAATTCCTTGTCATATGTAGGATAGTTAATCACTGCACCATTAAAAGTTTCTGAATGAAAACATATAGGCTTACCATGTTGTATGAGGATTGCACCCAGGGCTTAGTCACTAGCATCAGTCTGAATCTCAAATGACTATCTCAAGTCTGGAAGTGCAAGTATTGGAGCTGAACTGATCTTTTCCTTCAATGCATCAAAGGCCTTTTGCTGTTTGCCTCCCCACTGAAAAACCTTTTTCATACTTGTCAATGCATGCAAAGGAGATGCTATAGAAGAAAAGTTAGCAACGAATTTCCTCCAATATTGGGCTACTCCCAAAAAACTTCTTACCTTAGTAACTGTTTTGGGCTTTGGCCAATTCAAAATGACATCAAACTTGTAGGGATCTATTTTCAACTCACCTCCTCCAACAATATGACCCAAGTAAACTAAAGAAGTTTTTCCAAACTCACACTTTGAAATCTTAAGGTACAACTATTCTTTCTTTAAGACATCAAGTACTTTTCTCACATGCATGACATGTTCATCATGAGATTTACTAAAAGTTAAGATGTCATCTAAGTAGACTATAACAAACTCATCAAGAAATGGCCTCAACACATCATTCATCACATGCATGAATGTAGCAGGAGCATTACATAAACCAAAAGGCATAACTAGCCATTCAAACAAACCTTGTTTTGTTTAGAATGTTGTCTTCCAAATGTCTTCTTCAAAAATTCTAATTTGATGGTAACCACTCCTTAAGTCCAACTTAGTAAAATACTTTTCATCTTTCAATTGATCAAGTAAATCATCTATTCTAGGCAGTGGGTAACGGTTCTTTATCGTAATTTTGTTCAATACATGGAAGTCCACACGCATGCGCCATGTTCCATCCTTATTCGGCACCAAGACAATAGGTGAACCAAATGGCGAGGAATAGGCCTGATGATCCCTTTATCTAGCAACTCTTGAATTTTCTTTTTAATTTCTGTACTTTCCATCACTGACATCCTGTACACGCCAATGTTAGGAAGAGGACAATCTTGCTGCAACTGTATCTCGTGTTGGATTCCTCTCTTGGGATGTAATCCTTGTGGTTCCTAAAACATCTCATCATATTTGTTAACTACATCAACCAATTCAAATTTCAGTTTTGAATCACAACCCTTAAAAGCCTCATTATCAACATCATTCTTGGGTTTGATCATTAGAAGCAGAAAATTCTTGCTTGAATTCACTAGTCTTTTCATCTGCCCCACATTAACAAGTGAAAGATTTAGTTTCTTGCTATGACCTCTCACAATATATTCTACTCCATCTTTGAACAAATGGTATTTCTTTTCATGTCTATGGAATATAGCTTTTCTGTCATAGAGGTACGAGCTGCCCAAAACTATGCCACATATGTCTAATGGCACAACATCAAGCTCCACTTCATCTATGAAATTTGCAGTATTGGCGAATTTTAGTTTACACTTTCTAGCAACCCACAATTGTGCATTGTCACACACCCATCCAAGTGGATATGGTTTATGATGTGGAATGGTTTCCAAGTTTAAACTTTTGACAATGTTTTCAGAGATAAGCTTGGCTTGACAACCACTGTTAAGAAGTGTATCAATTTTGCTATGTTTTGAGATCACCCTTATGTGAAAAAGTTCTATCATCTTCTTTTTATTTGGAGTTTCATTGTGTGAATTTGAAGTACTAGTGCTAGCAATGGATTCTTTTAATTTTATACCCATGACTGTAATTTTATTTTCATCACCTGAATCGGATCCCAAATCCCGTTGAGTGGTTGCAGTTGTCTTTTGTTTTCCTTTGTTGTTGATTTTTTTTTGGTTTCTTTTCGAGATGAAGCTTCCAACAATGAGCTTCATTGTGACCCTCTTTGGAACAATGTTTTCATGTTAATTTCTCTCCTGCCTTCTTGATAGATGCATTTTTATTTCCCTTCCCTCTGAAAGCCTTTTCTTTTCCTTTACTCTTAAATGGCTTTTTACTACCTTCTTCTGGAGTGTTTTTCCCTCTTGCCTCAAGATGAGTGGCTTGCACACACACATCATCTAGATTATTGGGATTAAACATTAAGATTGTATGCCTAAGATAACTATGTAAACCCCTTATGTACTTCAACAACGTGTCTTGTGATTGCAAATCTACACCTAACATTAGAGACCTTTTTCTGAATTCTTGGGTATAATCTCACACATTTTGACCTTTAATTTGTCTAAAGTTCTGCCAATTCATGATGCTTTTCTGGATATAAGCTAGAGGGTAGAATTGTATTTTAATTTCAGCAATGAAATCAGACAAAGAAATTGAGAGCTAACCATGTTTTTTTATCTCCTCTTGTGTATATGATTCCCACCATACTAGTGATGTACCCTCCATTCTCAAGGAAGCTAACTAAATATTTATGTCATCCTCTTGAAGGTTTTGAATTCTGCAATAGACCTCCAACTGACGAATCCAATTATCAATCTTCTCTGCATTCACTTCACCATTATACATGGGCAGCTCAAATTTAACATCAAGTTTTAGTAAGGGTGACTTACCAGTTCCTTTTGAGGTATGTTGATGACTATGAGTAAGGGTTGTGTTAGTGGAAGAGGGTGAAGATGCCTGTGAAGAAGAAGATTAAGAAGATGGTGGAGAGTCTAGATGTTTACCTCCATTTCCATTACCTCCTTTTGAAGAACCTCCTCCTTTGGGAGGTTTGGAGCTTTCACCCTGCAGCTTGGTATTCCTCTCTTCATAGAGAACCTTTTCCATCTTTGTCATATCAAAGAAAGCCTTCCTAAATACCTTCTCATCTTCTGTCATGTTTGTAGGTTCTCCTTAATGACTCATACCCACTAGAGTCTTAACTGCAACTTGAGGGTGAACTGGTGTTGGAGATTGTGGAAAACTTTCTCTCCTTCCCCTTGAACCAACTTCCCTTCTCCTCTTTTAAGTTTTAACCTTGTAAGAATGACATAAAATTGCAAACAGTTAAATCCTTCTTGCACAAAGCAAACCTAGAGCTCTAATACTAGAATGATCTGATTAAGAATATTAGTTTTGCTGTGCTAATATCCTCCTCAGATTAGAAACAAAATGTTATTCATGTGCTTAAGAATTCATGAGTTTTTCAAGTGAAAAATGAGTTTTTTATGTTAACGTTATGAGCAATTTAAAATAAAATAGAAACTGAACAACAACATCTAATGTACAAAACATCACCAAAAATACATCGCAATAGGAACATGATGAAGGAGTTCACGCCTCTTGGGTTACGTCTCCTTGGTCAAGCTTCCAATGGCTTGCACCTCTATATTATGCTCAAATGTGTAAAACTATGTGTTTACAATACTCAAACGCTTTTGAAACCTCCTCCAATGAGTCCATAATGTCCAAAAATGGCTAACTAGCCTCTTTTTGCACCCAATTTGGTCGAAAACTAGAGAAGTTATGACCTCTTCTAGTTTCTCCACCATTCGCTCTACAATTTGCCCAAAATCTAGCACCGAACCCCTATTTTCGCGCCATTTTCCAATAACGGGCCACAAATCTGTCGAAATCTAGTTGGATTCGTCGAATAGTTAATTTAGCTGCCGAGGCCTAAAAACACAGAAATTAGGCTCATATGGGGGGGGGGGTCCATTCGCCTAGGGGCTAGCCCCCTGCGCTGGCCCCTTCCCTCCAGCGATCACAAAAACCTAGAGGTTAAACTGAAACAGTGTTCACATGGTGGGCAATTACCCCGACGGTTAGGCAATGGCGGTCCTCCCCTAATGGTTAATGGTGAGTGCTGGTGGCTTGCATAAGGTTTCACATGGGGTAGTTAAGTTCAGCCAACTCCCAAACGATGCGGTGTTAAACTTTAAATATGCATCACGTCCCATATGGTTAAGTCATATTTGCGTCTTGTATTAGCATTGGGCTTCGTTGTGTGTTGGGAGGTCGTGGGTTCTATTGTCACTCACTGCTTCACAAGTTATCAATTTCTTCAAGTTTCAAACAATTGTGAAGTTGATGCCAATTTTTGAGCCACAGAAGCTATTAGATCTTAATCATCCCCTCTTCATTGCGTAGTGCTTAGAAAGAGTTTTCTAATGGTATATGGAAGTCCAAAAATGGACTCCTAGAGCAGAAGTTAAGGCATTTTGAAGTCTATCATGGGAAAGCCCAGCAAACCAAGAAAATGACTAAGTGTCAAGGTAAATCGCAATCTCGACCCGGGAGGCTTTTCGCAATTGCAAATCAGGCTTTTTGGCAAGTAAGGAACATGGGTGGAATGAAAAATAGTGATCCGCTAATCGCTGATATCTCATATCGGCAGTCGGTGGGTCTGGGCACAACATATATCACAGATCGGCTATCGACGAAGTCCCAGGGCTCACACTTAAGGGTTATCCGCAGTGCCCGATGCCAAAGGCCAATATCGCAGTCCCACAGTCCCACGATATCGATGATCGGTGGATCAACATGGTTCACAGTTCAAAATACTCGCAAACTGTTGATCATGTGATAAAGTGGTGCGTTGTCGGAGGCCAAGAAAACCAAATACAAAGGAAATGGCTGAAAAAACAAGGGTCAGGCCTCCCCTTTCTCTCTCCTCCACGTGGTGGGTTCCTGCATCCCACAAGATAGTCACATTGGCGGAGTTCCAAAATTGATAGGCTATGCGAGGGACGATATTGCGATATAGTGTTGTATCGCCAAGAGAGGGCCGAAAAGTTTAATAGAGGAAAGGCTTACAAAGCAGGATTGGGCAGTCCCTTTTCTCTCTCCTCTAGGGGGCCACGTGGCAGCCTCTGATTGGTCCTCTTAGCTGATAGGGCAGTTGACGTCATCAGTGACATAGAAGTATGGTTGATGACATGGAAGAGGACATGTGCCACCCAGTTTTAGTGTTTTCAGGGGTGACATGGGGCCATTTCCGGGTGCCATGTGTAATCAGTCACAGGGTGACACGTGGTAGTGTGGACGTCACCCCACAGATCAGTGATCGCAATGGCTAAGGGGAAAAAGCTTAATACATTGGTGCTGAGCAATTGCGATATGCAGAACTTCCCTTTTGGACGTGATAAAGTATTATGGCAGGGTCAATAAGGACCTCGCATCCAGAATATCGGCCTGCTCCAAAGAAACGGGTAAGGGGGATTCTCCTCTAGCAGGTGATTGTGATATGTGGGACTTCCCTTCTAAATGCGATAAAGTATTATGGCAGTATCTATAAGGACCTAGCATCCAAACTATCAGCTCGCTCCAAAGAAAAGGGTAAGGGGCCTCCTCCTCCAGCAAGTGATTGCGATATGCGGGCACTCCCCCCCAGATGCAATAGAGTATTACGCCGTGTGTTAGAAAATTATATATTATAGAGAAATGGAGCACATAAAATATATTGCAGAAATATAAACATAGAAAACAATTAAAACAAGAAAGACACATATATACGTGGTTCACCCAATTTAGGCTACGTCCACGGAGAAATAGCGAGTCCTTCCTTTTATATTATCCAACAAACTGAAGAGATACAACCTACAACAAATCCACTATAATTCCCTCTTCTCTCTCACACAATCTCCTCTCTCTTTCTCACTCGGAATACAGATCTGCATAGATGCAATACAATTCCCTCATATATAGCGAGGGGGTTTCCGTCTAGGGAAAAAAAAACCCTAAATTAAACATAACTTCTACAGTTAGATCTCTGTCTAATGAACGGTTCATATTGACTACAAAATTACAACATTTTACAAGGCAATTTTACATCTATTTTTAGCTTCGAGGGCGCTGCCCCCGATCCCCTGCTAGGGGGGGTGGGGGCTCCAAATAATCATTGTCACCCCTCGTGGACCCCCCTGGCGACATACATTTTATGGGTAGCATTGCTGCCACATTACGAACTGGGCTCTAATGCAGAGATACCTATGAATAAAGAAGATAATCAGGCTCCACACCCAACAATATCCCACTTGGAGACTGATTATAGCAACTCCACTGCTGCTTCATTTGCTAGAGAATGAATCCACTTTGGAATTGGCTATTTCTCATATTCGTCATCATACATGAAGATCAATTGAAACTGAGAATAATCTCAGTTTCTCCCTGGTTACAACTTTTGTTAACATATCTACAGGATTTTGGCTAGTGTGTATCTTTTCCAGCTTCAACTGTCCATCTTCCAACACTGATCGTATGAAATGGTACTTGAGCTGTATATGTCTAGTCTTGGAATGAAATGTAGAATTCTTTGCAAGATGTATGGCACTCTGGCTGTCACTGTATAACCTGCCCAACTCCTGCTTCTTACCCAATTCATCCAGAAACCTTTGTAACCAAATCATTTCTTAACTAGCCTCTATAGCAGCAACATACTCTGCTTCCATTGTTGAGAGTGTAACAACACTTTGTAGTTTTGAAACCCATCTCACAGCTCTTCCACCTACAGTAAACACATACCCTACTGTGCTCCTCATGTTATCTCTATCACCCACCATATCTGCATCAACATATCCGTGTAAAGCAATATTTGAACCACCAAAGCATAATTCTTGATTTGTGGTACCTCTCAAATACCTGAGAATCCACTTCACCGCCATCCAATGTTCTTTTCATGGATTGTTCATTTACCTTCTTACAACTCCCATTGCATGTGCAATATCAGGCCTTGTGTAGACCATTGCATACATTAAGCTTCCAACTAATGATGCATATGGAACTTTAGACATATAAGCCATTTCTTCCTAAGTCTTGGGACAAACCTCCTTACTTAGTTTGAAATGGCTAGCCAAAGGTATATTAATTGGTTCTGCATTCTGCATATTGAATATTTTCAACACCTTTTGTATGTACTCACTCTGAGACAATGTTAATTTGTGATTCTTCCTGTCTCTAGTTATTCTCATACCAAGGATTTGTTTTGCAGCACCCACATCCTTCATTGAAAATAAGTTTTCCAATTTTATTTTGAGCACATTTATTTCCTGCATGTTAGAACTTCCAACAAGCATGTCATCTACATACAATAACAATATAATATAGCTGCCATCATTTTGCCTTTTGAGAAAAACACAATGATCAGAGTGATATCTAGTATAACCTTGTTCAGATATAAACCTGTAAAATTTTAGATACCATTGCCTTGGAGCCTAATTTAAGCCATGCAAGCTCTTCTTCAACCTGCACACTAGTTTCTCCTTCCCTTTTACCTCATATCCTTTTGGCTTTTACATATATATCTCTTCCTCCAAATCCCCATGGCAAAAGGCTGTCTTTACATCTAATTGCTCAAGATGCAAATATTCAGCTGCTACTAGACTTAAAATAGTTCTAATTGAAGTCATTTTAACAATAGGAGAAAATATCTCATCAAAGTCTATACCCTTTTCTGTGCAAACCCCTACACCACAAGTCTAACTTTATACCCTTTTCTACCTCCATATTCTTCCTTCAACCTGTAAACCCAATGACGTTTTACCTGCAGGCAACCTGACTAAATCCCAAGTCTGGTTATGTGCTAAGGAGTCCATCTCTTCTTTCATGGCTTGCTCCCACTTCTTCATAACATTCCGGTTCACCAGGATCAGTCAACAATACATAATATAATGAAGGAGAGTATCGTTTAGGGGGTCTAATTATCCTGGTAGATCTTCTAACACCACTTTCAGGTGTTTTAGGTGCTTGTTGCTGTTGTGGTTGTTGTTGTCTTTGAGGGGGTTGCCTTCTAGGGCAAAAAACCCTAAATTAAACATAACTTCTCTAATCAGATCTCCACCTAATGAACGACCTAGATTGACTACGAAATTACAACATTTTACAAGGAAATTCTACCTCTATTTTTAGCTTTGGGGGCGCTACCCCTAATCCCTTGCCGGGGGGAGGGGGGCTCCAAATAATTGCCATCACCCCACCCTGGACCCCCCTGGAGGCGTACATTTTATGGGTGATGTTGCTGCCACATTACGAACTGGGGTCTAATGCGGCGATACCTCTGAATAAAGAAGATAATTAGGCTCCACACCCCACACCTTGGGCTATATGGATCTCCTATCCGGACTGTCGGCCAGTCCCAAGGAAAAGGGTAAAGCAAGTTTTAAAGTGCGGATATGCGGGATTTGCAATAACGAAGTAAAAGGGCCCGGATGTGATATTTTATAAGCCACATTTCATAAAGTTTTCACATATGAGAGATCGATCGAAGCGGTGTAAGAGGAAAGTAGAGGCAAATTTGGATTATAAAGGAAAAGGCCCTCGGCATGGTTGTTGAAAGCCTTGGTGCTCAAAAGACTAAGCCCCTGGTCCCAGCCCCTGGTTATATTGAGGAATGTTACACAAGAGGTTGTGATAAAGGGGGTCAAAGGGGAAATTAAAGACACCCGCCTGTTCGTTTCTTTTTAATGTTAAGTGTTCGCAACCGTGTTGCGTAGAGAGCACTGTCACAGAGATTTAAATGGGCGGATGGGCCGGGAAATAAGGACTTTAATGGAGCATGGCACAACTACAGAGCAGTATGGGGGGAACTCAGGAAGACTTAATGGCATGACATGATGATCCATCCCCCCTACACAAAAAAGCATTGCTTGAACAAACACTTTTCCCACTCTAATCCCTATTCCACCGAACATGTCACTTAGGCAATAAAGGCAGAATTGACAGAAACCATCCGAGTAGCAGTGAACCACCTCAAGGAGCCAAAAAAAATCCTGATGATAGTAGTGACGTGGCTCTGTCCAAGGCCTCCACTGAAGAAGCAAGGGGACACCTCTTCTTTCCTCTCTCTATTTTCTTTCTCTGTGCATTTATTTATGCATTTTTTCCAAGAAAGGGATTTGATCCTTGTTGTAATCTTTAGGTAGATGGTAGAAGAGCCTTACAGAGCCAAGATAGGTAGTCTAGCATGACATATAGGGCTCCAGCTCAGATATTTTGATTGTAACTCAAAGCTCTCCCCCTCTTCTTATAAAAAGGGGGATGAAATCTATAACAAAGGTTCCGACATTTCTCACCTGCGAGGGCTGGACTCTGTGATACCATTTTTGGCTCATAAATATGTAAGTGCATGAATTGTACTAGAGACCGTGTTACTTCACATAGGAAGATCTTTTAGACATATCAAACAAATGGTGGTGATTCCCCCTTCTAAGCATTACAGTATGTTATCCTCTTGTTAATTCTATTATTTTTATATTTTTCTCTGAATTCATGTGATTACTGCTGTTATAATATCTCAAGACCTCCTCACAGACTTGCTGGTATCAATATGTTATGCATGTGCCTATAGTTCCTCACATATCCATTTGTATCAACATTTTTAATGCTAGTGCCTATCCGGATTATTGAAATCATATCTTTAACAACTGCTCTTCATGAATCACAACACCCAACCTCTCTTCTTCCCATTATATTTGCTTCTGACTCAGATAAGTATTGGAATTCTTAGAGCTACAAGCTCTAGGTGTTATGCATAGGGTTCTTGATGTTGTAAGCTTCCTACATTGAGTTACTATTCCTCCTCATCCTCTATTATTTACCCAACAAAGCCTATTAAGTTGTAATCCCCTTTGATGTAATCGACCTCCACTGTTCTATGTGATACTTATGGGAATTGTGTGTGAGGGAATACCTGAAGTACATAACTCATACCTTTATAGGAATGAACCAAGCCCCCTCATACCTTTTCTCGTGAGAATTGGAGTGCTGCAACCCCCTCACATATAACCTTACAAGAATTCCTCTATTTAAGATGTCTTAGGCACTAGTATATAATCAACCCAGAGGCTGTCTCTAGGGAGCTTTCCTTGCCTCATGCTACACTTTTGTTGTAGGTGCAAGATTTAGAAACAACATCTTTTTGGCACCATTTCTAGGGAACGAATTAGAATACTTTTACCTGGGTACGACAAAGTTTTACATTTCCCCTGTTAGGTGAGCTAGGGAAGTGTGGGTTGAAGATATCTCACCTTGGCGACTCCACTGTCAATTGTATGGTAAACACACTAGTGACTCCACTGTCCATATCTCTATTTTGATCATCCTAGATTTTAAGCAGCCCCATACTAACTCTGATGCTACAACAGTTGAAAAATATCCTTGCTTTCGAAGCTGAAATCAATCACATAAGTAGGTTTTCAAGATTGCCCTTCCTGCATTCCTGGCCAACCAATTTGCCCCCCTGGATTTCTCTTCCATTACTGGTTATCCTAACCATGTTCCTTCATTTAATGTGTGGGATAACTATTTGCCTAAATTCAGTGGGAGCTCAGAGAGAATACTTGACCAACACCTCAAAGACTTTCATAAATGTATGGAGCAACAAGGTATTCTTCTTGAAGATGTACAAATGAAGTTGTTCGAATTGTCTTCAGAGGGGGATTCTAGGGTTTGGTATAAAAAACTACCTCAGGGAAGCATATATTCCTTGAAATGTTTCCATACAACATTCCATCAATATTAAAGGACATTTTATTTACCAAATGCTATGTTTGAAGATTGTTGCAAATTTTGTAATGATGAAAACAATCTGGATATTGATGAATCCGTTGAATTGTTTGTGGAGCTCCTCTCCAAGAAAACATCTACTCTCATCAAGAAACATCACCAAAGGCACAAGAAGAGGAGGTTGATCAAGAGGTCAGCAAAGAGGCTCCAGTTCACAATGGACACCTTTCACATGGGGAATAAGGCAAATACCCTCCTCCAATTTGTGATTTTGAGGAGGAGGAAATGGTCATGAAAGTAAGGAAGGAGTTGTTTACCCGCCAGTGGGGAGAAAGCTCCCAACAACAAGTTTTTCAAGAAGATCCAAAAGATGAATTGCTGCAAAAATATTTCTGCCAAGACTTGTCAACAAAGCCTCCAATTTATGACTCTTATAGTTCTGACAGTGAAGAGTCTGTTGATTTCCAAGACAGCAGTCCCATTGAAAAATGTGTAGTTAAAGGGCTAGTAGTCAGTTTTTCTTGGAAAGGCTTAAGTTGAGGGGCTGAAGGGTGTTTTTAGCTACCATAACAAAAAAGACATCAGCCAGCATACTGTATATAAATAAGATGTTGTTGCAAACATTCCTTGTCTATTCCATGACCTATTTGGCTTAGTACATGAGCCTATTCTTAAGTCGATACTAGAGGTCATTTCAAGAGCATGTATCAGGTTCCTTGTTTGAAAATTTTTCATGGTGCATGCTCATTTTAATTTTTGTTTTTTAGCAATGTGGAGGCATAAGGCCCAATACTCTAATGCTGGCCTAGCTCCATTAGAGGGTTGAAATCACTTAGGTGAATTGAGACCTGTGCATAAGTAGGAATGTATATAAATAAGCTCACCAGCTGAGCATTTACTTTCCAGTTGTTAGAGTTTTTTATTTCTACATTTTAGATTGAGGAGGAAAGTCCCATGGAGATTTTTCTAATTTCAAAGATTCATTTATTACTGACTCCATGCCCAATGGTGAAGGATACTAGTCTACAAGTTCTCAGCACCTTGCCAGCAAGGTACTATCCCCAGTAGGAGCCAATGTTGTCACTCACTGCTTCACAAGTTATCAATTGCCTCAAGTGCCAAACAACAGTGAATTGGATGCTAATTTTTGAGCCACAAAAACTATCGGAGCTTAATCAGTCCCTCTCCATTGTGTAGTTATCGAAAGGAGCTTTCCAACAGTATATGGAAGTCCAAAAATGGACTCTTGGAGCAGAAGTTAAGGCATTTTGAATTCTACCTTGGAAAGCCCAGCAAACCAAGAAAATGACTAAGTGTCGAGGTAAATCGCAATCGGGACCTGGGAGGCTTATCGCAATCATAAATTGGGCTTTCTGGGAGGCAAGGAACATGGGCGAAATGAAAAACAATGATCCTCCAATCGCCGATATCACATATCTCTGGGCACAACATATATCGCAGATCGGCTATCGACAGAGTCTCGAGGCTCACACTTAAGGATTATCGACAATTCCTGGCACCAAAGGCTGATATCGCAATCCCGTAGTCCCACGATATCGGTGATTGGTGGATCGACATGGTTCACAGTTCAAAAGACTTGCAAGCTATGGATCATGTGATAAAGTGGTGTGTCACTGGGGGGCTGAGAAAACCAAATACAAAGGAAATGGCCGACAAACAAGGGCTAGGACTCCCATTTCTCTCTCCTCCACGTGGCAGATTCTTGCATCCCGACGACCTCGCATCCTGCAAGATAGTCATATCGGCAGAGTTCCAAACTTGATAGACCATGTGAGGGACGATATTGTGATATAGTGTTGTATCGCCAGGAGAGGGCCAAAAAGTTTAACAGAGGAAAGGCTTACAAAATAGGGTTGGGAAGGCCCTTTTCTCTCTCCTCTATGGGGCCACGTGGTGGCCTTTGATTGGTCCTCTAAGCTGATAGGGCAGCTGACATCATCAATGATGTGGCAGTATGGTTGATGATGTGGCAGACGACACTTGTCACTCGGTTTCAGTGTTTTCATATGTGACATGGGGCCATTTACAGGTGCCACGTGTCACCACTCACAGGTTGACAAGTGGAAGTGATGACGTCACCTCGCGGACTGATGATTGCAATGGCTAAGGGGGAAAAGCTTAATACATTGGTGCTGAGCGATTGTCATATGTGGGACTACCCTTCCAGATGTGATAAAGTATTATGGCAGGGTCTATAAGAACCTCGTGTCCAAACTATCAGACCGCTCCAAAGAAAAGGGAAGGGTCCTTCTACTCAAGCAGCCGATCACTATATGCAGGACTTCCATTCCAGACGTGATAAATTATTATGGCAGGGTATATAAGAACCTAACATCCGGACTATCGGCCCGCTCCAAAGAAAATGGTTAGGGGCCTTCTCCTCAAGCAAGCGATTGCAATATGTGGGCACTCCCCTCGGATGTGATAGAGTATTACGCCGTGGTCTTTATGGACCTCGCATCCAGATTGTCGGCCCACCCTAAGGAAAAGGGTAAATCAAGGTTTAAAGCGCCAAGATATGGGATTTGAGATAATAAAGGAAAAGGCCCTGGATGCGATATTTCATAAGCCACATTTCATAAAGTTTTTGCATCCGGGAGATCGGCCGAGGTGGTGTTAGAGGGAAACATAGGAAAATTTGAATTATAAGGAAAGGCCCCCCACATGGCTGCTCAAAGCCTTAGTGCTCAAAATACTAAACCCCTGGTCCCAGCCCTCGATTATATTGAGGAATGTCACACAAGGGGCTATGATAAAGGGGGCCAAAGGGGAAATTAAAAATGCCCGCTTATTCGTCTATTTTTAATGTTAAAGGCCTGCGACCGTGTTACATAGAGAGCGTTGTCACAGAGATTTAAATGGGTGGATGGGCTAGCAGCTAAGGACTTTAATGGAGCATGACGCAACTGTAGAGTAGTATGGGAGGAACTCAGGAAGACTTAATGGCATGGCATGGTGCTCCATTCCCTCTACATAGAAAATGAGCACTTGGACACATGCCTTTCCCACTCCGCTCCCTATTCCACCGAATAGGTCACTGAGGCAGTTAAGGTAGAATTGATAGAAATCGGTCGAGCAGCAGTGAACCGCCTCAAGTAGATGAAAAGAAGCATGATGACATCAGGTACGTGGCTCTATCCAAGGCCTCCACTGAAGCAACAAGGGGACACCTCATCTTTCCTCTCTTGATTTTCTTTCTTTGTGCATTTATTTTTGTATTTTTTCCAAGAAAAGGATTTGATCCCTGTTGTAATATTTAGGTAGGTGGTAGCAGAGCCTTAGAGAGCTGAGACAGCTAGTCTAGCATGACATCTGGGGCTCAATCTCAGATATTTTGATTGTAACTCAAAGCTCTCCCCCTCTTCTTATAAATAGGGGGATGAAATCTATAACAAAGGTTCCAAAATTTCTCACCTGCGAGGGCTGGACTCTGTGATACCATTTTTGGCTCATAAATTTGTAAGTGCATGAATTGTATTAGAGAATGTGTTACTTCACATAGGAATATCTTTCAGACATAACAAAGAAATGGTGGTGATTCCCCCTTCTAAGTATTACAGTATGTTATCCTCCTGTTAATTCCATTCTGTTTATATTCTTCTCTGAATTCATGTGATTACTGTTGTTAGAAATATCTCAAGACCTCCTCATAGACTCATTGGTATCAATATGTTATGCATGTGCCTGTAGTTCCTCATAGATCCATTTGTATCGACATTGTTAATGCTAGTGCTTGTCTGGATTATTGAAATCATATCTTTAACAACTGCTCTTCATGAATCACAACACCCAACCTCTCTTCTTCCCATTATATCTGCTTCTGACTCAGATAAGTATTGGAATTCTTAGAGCTACAAGCTCTAT
The DNA here is from genome assembly GCA_031772625.1 of Pinus tabuliformis. Classification (NCBI taxonomy): domain Eukaryota; kingdom Viridiplantae; phylum Streptophyta; class Pinopsida; order Pinales; family Pinaceae; genus Pinus; species Pinus tabuliformis. Next base: position 657,625,883 of record CM062810.1, on the reverse strand, counting down.
GTGTTATGCATAGGGTTCTTGATGTTGTAAGCTCCCTACGATGAGTTACTCTTCCTCCTCATCCTCTATCATTTACCCAAAAAATCCTATTAAGTTGTAATCCCCTTTGAAGTAATCAGCCTCTGCTGTTCTATGTGATACTTCTGGGAACTATGTGTGTGAGGGAATACCTGAAGTACATAACTCATACCTTTGGAGGAATGAACCAAGCCCACTCATACCTTTTTTCATGATAATTGGAGTGTTGCAACCCCGTCACATATGACCTTACAAGCACTGCTCTATTTAAGATGTCCTAGGCACTGGTCTACAATCAACCCAGAGGTTGTCTCTAGGGATATTTCCTTGCCTCCTGCTACACTTGTGTCGCAAGTGCAAGATTTAGTGACAACATCTTTTTGGCACTATTGCCGGGCAAAGGATTAGAATATTTTTCCCTGGGTATGACAAATTTTTACATTTCCCCTATTAGTTGAGCTAGGGAAGTGCCCAAAGGTTGTATCTAGGGAGCTTTCCTTGCCGCCTATTACATTTGTGCTGTAGGTGCAAGATTTAGTGACAACATCTTTTCGGCACCGTTGCCAGGGAACAGATTAGAATATTTTTCCCTGGGTATGACAAAGTTTTACATTTCCCCTGTTAGGTGAGCTAGGGAAGTGTGGGTTGAATATCTCTCACCTTGGCGACTCCACTGTCAATTCTATGGTAAACATCCTAGTGACTCCACTGTCCATATATCTATTTTGATCATCCTAGATTTTAAGCAGCCCCATACTCACTCTGATGCTACATCAGTTGAAAACTCTGCATTTTTTTGAAGTTGAAATCAATCACATAGGGAGGTTTTCAAGATGGCCCTTCCTGTATTCTTGGCCAACCAATTTGCCCCACTGGATTTCTCTTCCATTGTTGGTTATCCTAACCATGTTCCTTCATTTCATGAATGGCATAACTATTTGCCTAAATTCAGTGGGAACTCAGAGAGCAGACCTCACCAACGCCTCAAGACTTTCATGAATGCATGGAGCAACAAGGTATTCTTCTTGAAGATGTACTAATGAAGTTGTTCAAATTGTCTTTAGAGGGGGATGCTAGGGTTTGGTTTAAAACACTACCTCAGGGTAGCATATCTTCCTTGAAATGTTTCCATACAACATTCCATCAATATTACAAGACATTTTATTTACCAAATGCTATGTTTGAAGATTGCTGCAAATTTTGTAATGATGAAAATAGTCCTGAGGTTGATGAATCTGTTGAAGATGTTTGTGGAGCTCCTCTCCGAGAAAACATCTACTCTCATCAGGAAGCATCACCAAAGGCGCAAGAAGAGGAGGCTGATCAGGAGGTTAGCAAAGAGGCTCCAGTTCACAACGCACACCCTTCACATGGGGAACAAGACCAAGACCCTCCTCCAATTTGTGATTCTGAGGAGGAGGAAATGGTCATGAAAGTACGGAAGGAGTTGTTTACCAGTCAGTGGGGAGAAATCTCCCAACAACAAGTTTTTCAAGAAGAGCCCAAAGATGAATTGCTGCAGAAATATTTTTGCCAAGAATTCTCAACAGACCCTCCAATTTATGACTCTTATATTTCTGACAGTGAAGAGTCTGTTGCAGATTTCCAAGACAATAGTCCCATTGAAAAATGTGTAGTTAAAGAGCAACAGTCAGTTTTTCTTGGAAAGACTGAAGTTGAGGGGCTGAAGGGTGTTTGTAGCTGCCATAAACAAAAATACATCAGCCAACAGACTGTATCTAAAGAAGGGGATGCTGCAAACATTCCTTGTCTATTCCATGACCCTGTGGTTGAGTACATGAGCCTATTCTTAAGTCAGCACCATAGGTCATTTCAAGAGCATGTATCAGGTTCCTTGTTTGAAATTTTTTCATGGTGCATGCTCATTTTAATTTTTATTTTTCAGCAATGTGAAGGCATAAGGCCTAGTACTCTAATGCTGGCCTGGCTCCATTTGAGCGTTGATCTCACTTAGGTGAATTGAACCATATGCATAAGTAGGAGTGTATATAAATAAGCTCACCATCTGAGCATTTACTTTATAGTTGTTAGAGTTTTTTATTTCTGCATTTTAGATTTAGGAGGAAAGTCCCATGGAGATTTTCTTGATTTCATAGATTCATTTATTACTGACTCCATGCCCAATAGTGAAGGATACTGGTCTGCAGGTTCTTAGAACCTTGCTAGTAAGGCACTTTCCCCAGTAGGATCCAATGTTGTCACTCACTGCTTCACAAGCTATCAGTTGCCTCAAGTGCCAAACAATAGTGAATCGAATGCCAATTTTTGAGCCAAATAAGCTAGCAGAGCTTAATTGACCCCTCTCCATTGCACAACGCTCAGAAAGAGATTTCCAACGGTATATGGAAGTTTAAAATTGGCTCCGGAAGCAGAAGTTAAGGCTTTTTGAAGTCTACCTTGGAAAAGCCCAGCAAACCAAGAAAATGACTAAGTGTCTATTGGGTTGTGTTATATTCTTTCCACGATTAGCCTACGTAGTTAACCAGGGGGTTAGAGGGGGGGCATAGCCCCCCCTTCATTGTGCCGATTGTGAAGCGGGGGGGTCACAGGGGGGGCAACAACCCCCCTTGTTTGAGGGCTTTGAGGGGGACAAGTAGTCCCCCTCTATAGGGTCTCGGGTAGCGCCCTGGGGAAATTTTTTTGGACCCTATATTAGGTTGGGTGGACCTACCTATGGTTTTGTGCATGGTTTTTGCACATGGTTTTGGACGTGATGGTTTTCGGTCCATGGTTTTGGACGCGATGGTTTTTGGTCCATGGTATTGGATGCTTCGACATGTATAAATATGTATTATAACATTGAAAGGAACATAATGAAAAATCAAGCTGGCAGTCACGGTTTTGGGATCTAGGGGGAAAATCTCTGTGTATATGTGTTTTATGTGTTATGGTCTCGAATTGTTTATTTTCTATGTTTTAGAATTTGTATGCAGGTAATTTCTGTACAGGGTTAAAACCTACATTCCCCAGTAGGATCCAATGTTGTCACTCATTGCTTCAGAAGTTATCTGTTGCCTCAAGTGCCAAACAATAGTGAATTGAATGCCAATTTTCAGCCAAATAAGTTAGCAGATCTTAATTTACCCCTCTCCATTGCATAATGCTCAGAAATAGCTTTCGAACGGTATATGGAAGTCAAAAATTGCACTCTTGGAGCAGAAGTTAAGGCATTTTGAAGTCTACCTTGGAAAATCCCAGCAAACCAAGAAAATGACTAAGTGTCGAGGTAAATCGCAATTGCAAATTGGGCTTTCCAGTAGGTAAGGAACACGAGTTGAATGAAAAATATAAATCTGCTGATCGCCGATATCATATATCGGTAGTTAGTGGGTCTAAGCACAACATATATCACAGATTGGCTATTGGCGGATTCCCAGGGCTCACACTTAAGGATTATTGACGGTTCTCGGCACTGAAGGCCAATATCGCAGTCTCGTAGTCCTGCGATATCGGCGATAGGCATGGTTCATAGTTCAAAAGACTCACAAACCACTGATCATGAAATAAAGTGGCACGTCGCCGGGGGGACGAGAAAACCAAATACAAAGGAAATGGGCAACAAAACAAGGGTCAGAACTCCCCTTTCTCTCTCCTCGACGTGGCAGGTTCCTGCATTCCACAAGATAGTCATATCAGCGGAGTTCAAAATTTGATAGACAATGCGAGGGCTGATATTACGATATAGTGTTGTATCACCGGTAGAGGGCCAAAAAACACATGAAAGGCTTACAAAATAGGGCCAGGCAAGCCCTTTTCTCTTTCCTCCAGAGGGCCACATGACAGCCTCTGATTTGTTCTCTGAGCTGAGAGGGCAGCTGACGTCATTAGTGACGTGGCAGTATGGTTGATGATATGGTAGAGGATTTGTGTCACCTAGTTTTAGTGTTTTCAGGGGTGACATGGGGCCATTTCTGAGTGCCACGTGTCACCACTCATAAGGTGACACATTGCAGTAATGGCGTCACCCTGTGGACCGACAATCGCACTGGCTAAGTGGAAAAAACTTAATACATTGGTGCTGAGCGATTATGATATGTGGGACTTCCCTTTCGAATGTGATAAAGAAGTATGGCAGGGTCTATAAGGACCACGTGTCCATACTATTGACCTGCTCCAAAGAAAAGGGTAAGTGGCCTTCTCCTCCAGTAGGCAATTGCGATATGCGGGAACTCCCCCCAATGTGATAGAGTATTACACCGTGGTCTATATGGACCTTGCATTTGGACTGTCGGCCCACCCCAAGGAAAAGGGTAAATCATGGTTTAAAGCACCGATATGTAGGATTTGCGATAACAAAGGAAAAGGCCCCAGATGCAATATTTCATAAGCCACATTTCATAAAGTTTTCGATTCCGGGAGATCGGCTGATGTGGTGTAAGAGGCAAACAGAGGAAAATTCAAATTATAGAGGAAAAGGCCCCCCCCCCCCCACGGCTGCTCAAAGGACTAAACCCCTGGTCCTAGCCCCTGATTATATTGAGGAATGTCACACAAGGGGCTATGATAAAGTGGGCCAAAGGGGAAATTAATAACGCCCACCTGTTTGTCTGGTTTTAATGTTAGAGGACCGCGACCATGTTACGTAGAGAGCATTGTCACATATATTTAAATGGGCTGGAAGCTAAGGAATTTAGTGGAGCATGGCACAATTGTAGAGAGGTATATGGGGAACTCAGGAAGACTTAATGGCACGACATGGTGCTCCATTCCATCTACACAGAAAATGACCTCTTGGACACACACCTTTCCCACTCTGCTCCCTATTCCACCGAACAAATCACTGAGGTAGTTAAGGTAGAATTGAAAGAAACCGATCGAGCAGAGGTGAACTACCTCAAGCAGCCAAAAAGAACCCTGATGACAGCAGGGATGTGGCTCTATTTAAGGCCTCCACTGAGGCAGCAAGGATGTGGCTCTATTTAAGGCCTCCACTGAGGCAGCAAGGGGACACCTCCTCTTTCCTCTCTCGATTTTCTTTCTCTGTGAATTTATTTCTTCATTTTTCACAAGAAAGGGATTCGATCCCTATTGTAATCTTTAGGTAGGTGGTAGCAGAGGCTTACAGATTTGAGGCAGCTAGTCTAGCATGAAAGCTGGGGCTCGAGCTCAAATATTTTGATTTTAACTCAAATCTCTCCCCCTCTTCTTATAAATATGGGGATGAAATCTATAATAAAGGTTTCAAAATTTCTCACCCGTGAGGGCTAGACTCTGTGATTCCATTTTTGGCTCATAAATCTATAAGTGCATGACTTGTATTAGAGACCGTGTTACTTCACATAGGCAGATCTTTCAGACATAGCAAGGAAAGGGTGATGATTCCCCCTTCTATGTATTATATTATGTTACCCTCCTATTAATTCCATTTTCTTTATATTCTTCTCCAAATTCATGTGATTTCTGCTATTAGAAATATCTCAAGACCTCCTCACAGACTTGCTGGTATTAATATATTATGCATGTGCCTGTAGTTCCTCACAAATATATTTTTATCGACATTGTTAATGCTAGTGCTTGTCCGGATTATTGAAATCATATCTTTAAAAACTTCTCTTCATGAATCACAACACCCAACTTCTCTTCTTCCCATTATATATGCTTCTGACTCAGATAAGTATTGGAATTAGTAGAGCTGCAAGCTTTAGGTGTTATGCATAGGGTTCTTGATGTTGTAATCTCCCTACGATGAGTTACTCTTCCTCCTCATCCTCTGTCATTTACCAAACATATCCTATTAATTTGTAATCCCCTTTGAAGTAATCGACATCCGTTGTTCTATGTGATATTGTTATATCTAAGACTTTTGTGATCCATAATGTAGATATAAGTCTTTCGGATTAATCACATCATTAGGATTTGACGATGTGATTAATCTGAAAGACTTATATCTATGTGATACTTTTGGGAACTGTATGTGTGAGGGAATACCTGAAGTACATAACTCATACCTTTGGAGGAATGAACCAAGCCCCCTCATACCTTTTTCGTGACAATTGGAGTGCTGCAACCCCCTCGGATATAACCTTATATGCACTCCTCTATTTAATATGTCCTAGGCACTAGTCTACAATCAACCCAAAGAATCTCTCTAAGGAGCTTTCCTTGCCTCTTGCTGCACTTGTGATGCAGGTGCAAGATTTAGCGACAATAGGTTCGACCCTTGCTACCTCCACTCGGACTATAACAACATTTTGGTGGCCTCCCTGGCTGCCACGTGGCGGTCTTAGGCTGGGCCATGTGTTAGCCTGTGGTTGGCCATCATTCCAACCAATGAAAAACCATAAAATTTTGACCATTACAAAGGTGCCACTTGGCACAATATAATTTGCTGAGAAATTATTTGCCCAGGTCAACGTCCACCTCACCTGCCCAGTTAGCACCACGTTAGCAGTACATACTGTTGACTGGGCTATCCTTTTTTTTGAAACTTTGCTTATTTGAGAAAGTGGATAGAACTCGTTTTTGGAGTCATACAGAGTCCTTTTTGTGTGAAACAAGTTGCGTCAGATTTAGGACGACGAGCACTACGCAGTTATTCAGGTTCCACACCATTCTAATGAATTTGATTCTTGAGCATAATTCTGAGCACTTGATCAGTCTGGAGCTTCCTAGATGCATTCTTGTCCATATAAATGGAGCTTCAGAGGGTTTAATGGTCTAAAAAATCAGTGAGACCTAGGGGCTGGATACCTGAGTGGTTGGGATTACTCCTGGGATTTTGTTTCTTGATGTGGAAGGTCTACATGGTGTGTTTCCATCGATTTTGCTTCCTTAATTGACACATAGGGGGTCAAATCATATCATAGTAACTTCTCGTCACACGTTTACCCTAGTTGGCCTTTTACTTGGGTAGATGTGGGAGGAGGGTGTTATAAAGTGGTATCAGAGTGGGTTACGCTCTCTTTGGGTCATATCTAATACTACTTAGTGGTATCAGAGCATGGTTCACCCCTCAAACTGGATGAGTTGTGTGTTGGACATCCATTCATTTCGCTTGCATATGTGTTTCTTGTGTGGTAAGACCATGTGCTTGTTGCATTTGTGTGGTATGGGTTATGGTTTTAGTGAGGTCTCCATGGGAAGTTGATGGTGTCATTGTGGAGTGTGTCATCATGAGTGTAAGGTTGATTATGCATTGTTTATGCATGTTAGTATTCACATGCGGTCAAACATACAATGATGTGGTGGTTTTTGTCATGCATGAGGTCATGGTATTGTGAAAACTCCTATACTCAAGGGAGCCCTGCTGCAAAAAAAACTGAATTTACTTCTCCTACTTGATTTTAATATACATTATCAAGTTATTTTTCTGAAAAATACTGAAGTAAATTACTTCTTCAACCTACACCAATTTAATTTGATTATGAAACAAGAAATGGAGCAAAGAACAAGATACATAGGGCACCATTATTTTTGGACAAAATAGTCCCTAGAAAAACCCAATGTAGGAAAACTGGTGCAGCAACTTTGAGGGTTTTATATTATTAAGTAGTAGTTTTGAATACAATGCTAGATTCCCTCCAGGAAATCCATTTATAGAGAAAAATATAATGGCTGAAAATTGAGTGAGATTACCTCACTTCACCTGACAATTTCTGGCTGATCTGGAAAACCCTCGATTATCTCTGCACTAGCCTTGCATAGGCCTTACATCAGCCTCAGAGGCTCTACTTCAGCCATGCGCTGTCTCTTCTGTCTCTTGGAGCTTTTGTGTCAACCTCTCCCAGTTGTAAAGGTAGCTCCCCAGCAGTTCTAGATTTTTGCATGAAGGCAACTTCCCTTTTGTGCTGGCCCTTATGGCTCTACGTCAAGCTGCCATGGGCCTAGACTGGCCCAACATCAATCCCTCTAGGTTATGTGCTGCCTCCATTGGTGGCTCTCCGACTCTTTTCCCAGTATTCCTAAACTATCCCTACCCCTTTGCTGTAGAATGATCACTTAGTTCAAATTTCTCATCTTCCTAGCCCTATAGATTTCAAATTCTAGATCAATTCATTCACTCAGTGTGTTCTTGATTGAACCCCAAGCCTCCTTCTTATACTTTTCTCGTTGAGAATTCAACGGCTGAGATTAAGTCTCTAATCAACGGCTAAGATTAACAACTTGACTTGATATGCTTTCTAGAACATTATCACCCATATTTTGATTAATACCCATTAATACTTTAATTTTCCTAAGTTTAGACTTAGAAACCCCATTAAAATATTAATTGCTTTAATAAAATATAATCTAGGTGGAATTTCACCAAATGGTTTATGGGTTCTTTAGAACTCATGTGCCTTAGCCTCTCTGATGAGCACCAGTATTGCAGCAAGAATGCTGTAACTCCTGGGGCTACCAACTTTACTTTATCAACCCAGGGTTTGTACAAACTTGGAGGTGACAGTGTTGTATACACAAGCAGATGCAATGGGTCCACTCTTTGTCACTGCTGAGCTAGAGATAGACCACTATGGTTTCTCAAACCAACTTTCTATTGATTTAGAAGAAGTTTGATTACCAATGAAGAAAGGGGAATTTTACCCTAATTGGGAGAATGGAAATATTGTCTAATGTAGCAATGAAAAACTGAAATAAATTCTTTAAACACACCACTCATCTAACTAATTTCTAAGAGATCTTGCTTTAGAAGAATTCTAAGCTAACATGTGTGTAATCCTAACTGTCCTAGACATGCAATCTAAAATAACCAAACATTTTACTGTTGTGCATATGAATGAACACAATAACTCTTTTTTCTTTTTGTCCTTTTTTTTGAAAATGTGAATGCTAAATCTTCTTGGTGATGTGGTAGGTGGGTTAGAGATGGTGGTGAAAGGTTATATGGCTTGGGAGGAAAGTAGGGGTCTTCTCCTATCTTCCTAGATGATTTTTCCACAAATCGGCCTCAAAACAGGCCACTATGGGTCGTCCTACAGGATGTCCTAATGCGTCCTACATGACATCCTAATGCTCCTACAGGATCCCCTCTATTCCTACAGGATCTAGCCGAGAGAAATATGAGTGATTTGGAAGGTGGTATAGGGCTTAGGGAAGGTGAAGGGTGGAATCAATAAGGCAAGGGAGTGGCCAAGACTTCTTCAAATTTCAAAACAGAGTTTGTAAGATGGTTGGATTTTGTTACAGACATATTTGGGCACTGCAACCCAAATCACATATGTCCGTAAACCTAGGGCTTCTAAGTCCCTAAAAGTGTTGTTTCATGCCTTAAAGGAACAAGGTCAGCTGATTACATCATCTCCCAGAAGTTCTCCACAGAAAACTACTCAGAATTGGTCAAAATTGGACCATACAGACTGCTTAGTGCTACGGGTGCGATGCATCTCACCTGCTTAGTTCAAAAAGTGCGATGCATACTGGAAATCCCTTCTGTAGGGTGCGATGGGTTAGAGTAGACAAATGGCAGAGACAGTTTGCAAGGTGGATGATCATGGAATCTCCCAGAAACTTCTCCTGTGACACTTGCCTCTTTGAATTCGCCTAGGGATGAGTAAGAGATCATCAATCTCCAAGTGGAATCAAGAACTATCAGAGAGAAGACACTAATCAAAATCCTAGAAGCTGACTCACCCCCTTGCAATCATCTATATATGGATCCCTCATCCCAGAGATCCAAAGGCTGGAATATTGTATCTTGTAAGGAAGTGTTGTTGGTTTCTTGGTGGAACATCATAGTGTTGGGTGATCTAAGCTTTTCATGAGGTGAGGAAGGGCTTTCATGCTGGGAGGATAACGCTGGGTCAGATCAATTGGTTGTAATCCTCTCTTCTAATCTCTACATCAATAAAGCTATTCAAGTTTTCCTCCACATTCTTGTATGTCTGATAATATATGAATTTGTGTGGTCAATATATATCTGGTCCTATATTGTTTATGATTGTAGATCTCTGCACTTTGAAGGTATTATGCTGCTTTGACTTTACAGGTACTCTTTGAAGCGGAGTGGTCAAGGAAGTAGCGACAAAGACCTGGAAGAGAGGAGAAGGAATAAGCAAGGAACCAAGCGAAAGATCGAGGTTGGTATTCTTTGCTCCCTCTCTATCTACTTCTCGTAAAGGAAAACAAGAGTAACTTTAATCTGTTTGTTTCTAAAATAGCTACCCATCTTAGTGGCACTAGAAATTCTGCATAGATTTCCCGATAGCAAAATGGCGAATCCACTGGGGAGCGAATAGCTTGTTTGCTTGTCTATATTTGTTTAATTTATAAACTTACAAACGGAGCCTGAAGTCAAGCCAGCTAGCCTTCGAACTGCATTTGCTATGCAAGTGCAAAGTAGATCAATGCTGCTTCAGTCTATCTCCGGGTTTTGTTTATAAACTAAACGATTGATTTGCAAACATCCTAATTGCCCTAGTGGTGGCTCAAGTAGCCTCATTAGATCAGCCCCTGTGATTTTCATTTACTGACTATCATTTACTCGGCCTAAAACCATGAAATGAGCTGCAAACTGTGACCCGAAACCAAGTTGATGTCTCGTCCCTGGACCACGCACCTTCTACTCTTGGGAAACTGGATGCATCGCACCTCCCGTGTGTAGTAGGTGCACTGCATCGCTCTTTCCCTGTGTTACAGGTGCGATGATCAGATAAGACCTCTTCTGCTTCCAGATTTTGGTTTTTTGTTCACTCTCTTCAGCTTTATTCAGGAGTTTTGCTGTCTGTGATCAGTATACCTCTGTGGAAACTCCCTTCCTTTGCATGATTCAACCTCCATGGTATAAATAATTGTGAATGTTTTTATGTATTGTGCACCATTTACAGTTCTCTTTTACAAAGAAGTAGCGTAATCAAACTGTCATCTTTTGATTTGGAAGTGTCGCAAGTGTCGTTTTCAGTCAAAGAAAAGAATCCCACTGTTCTTGATGGTCGATTACACTTGTATTTGATTTGAATTAATAGTTTTTCAAGTGTTGAAAGCAGTTTTCAATTCAAAATCACAAAGTGTTGTCATTATCTTGTTTTCGTCTTTTGAAAAGAAAATCGTTAGTACTGTCATTTGAAATGATTCAGATTTGTACTTAGCATTCTTTCTGTCATTCACACATTAAGAAAGCGAAAACAAATACATGCATGTGCATTTGCATTTAGACTGCTTGTTGATTTAGGATAGTGCATCTAGTGTGTGCTCTCTGCTCTATGTTGAAAGAATTCCGCTTCTCTTTCCTTAATAGCTAGGATTTTCATTGCAAAAAGAAGATTAAACGATTGTTTATCATCTTAGATTGCATTTTAGGAATTGTATATCTACATCACCCAGTGAACCTGAAAGGAAAAATTATTAAGAAAGATCAACTGTAAAATAAGTTCAATGAACATAAAAATGCTTTGGAACCTAACACACAACATTTAGAAGTCTAGGCTAGAGACGTATTTCGGCGTCGTAAAGCCTAGTAACTATCGCTTTCATCGTAGGTTGGGTGATTCCTCCTCTTTGAGATGACAAGTGCCAGTACAGACTTGTACTCCCAAGTACCGTCGAGTATATTTTGGGAGACCACAATAGGCTATATCCTTTATCCTCAGGAAGCCGTGTTTGCCGCCCTATCGACCGCAATGCACTGAACACAACATTCGGGAAGATTGACTGCCGTACCGTAAAAAGTATTCTGTAGTTTTGTGATTGGTTTGGTAATCCCTCTGTCTAGATTTCCAGAGTAGTCTCTTTCATTCCTTTTCAGACTCCTTAAAGGAAAAGGTCCATTTGAGCACTTGTCACTTCAGGCTCACTAAAAATCGAAGGTGACTACAGTCATCTTTAGCTTTTTCTTGACTCTTAAAAATTGAAAAAGCAAGTTGTGTCAAAGCATCTAAAATTCATTTAATTCGGAATCGATTTTTCCCTTTTTGAGTTGATCGAGTAATCCGCAATCGTGGAAGAAAGTCAATCGAAACCCCGTCGTTCGCGGAGATTAATGAGTCAACCATCTTTGACTCTGGAAACGAAACTATTCCAGACAAAGCGAACTCATTTAACCGGATCAAAGTCCCCTGGTTTGCTTGGAACTTGTGTTCCAACATCCTCAGGGACTCCGGTTACTCCAACCATTTCTGGTATCCCTGCCTTTACAAAAGAAGTTCCGCAGCCACAAGAGGACATTAGAACTGATCCTAGTGTAACGGTAAACACTTCTATTCCTAAACCGGCTCCATCTACAGCTGATTCGGAAGGTGTTACCCCCCAAACATCTGTCGCTGTAGAGTCTATACCTTCTTCGGCACCAGAAATATTTTACGGACCTGACGGTCTACCTCTCCCACTTGGATTGATTGCTATAGAAGAGATTGTGGAGGATCCTCCATCCAGTACTCCAGTACATTTTGGAGACGGGATCGCCCTATATCCTTCTTCATCATAAGTTAGTCTCCCTTCATCGCAAGTTCCTGTAGAATCGCTAGGAAATCTTTTGGATAGACTTGATATGTCCGAACAACCATCGACATCTAGGACTGTGTCACCCGACACAGTAGCAGCAGAACCTCCTGCTACTACTCCAACAATGTTCGCCGATGTACCATCTGTCCCAACTAGCTCTCAACCGCTAGATGGAGTCCATCCAGGGACTGTTTCAATAGTATGGTCTATTCCCATTTGTTCGTCCGAAATAATATCTGGAATCTCTTATGTTGAGTCTCAACAAATTGATCCTTCGCAACGGTATCAATTTGGGCAGTCCTGTCCCCAAAGGCCAATCATTCCTTTGAGCACTGGATTGCCACCATATGGAGGGTAGTATACCCTTTCATTGTTTCCTCCGGGAGAACAACCATATGGGAGTTCGCAACAGAATTCGGGTCATGCTGGAATTACATCCAGCGGTTGGGTGCCAATACTGCCTCAACAACCAAGAGTTGTATACTCAACGCAACAAAGCCTACCTGTGTCGAATATCCCCACTACACCGGCCATTGTGACAGTGTCGCAAGTACAAGCGTTGCCTGTTGTATGTCAACCTCAAGTTTCTCAGGTCGTAATACAACAGCCTCCTGTCTCCACGACATAGCCGCAATCACCGATTAGTGGCTCCCTAACCGGAGCGACCCAGGTTCAAATGGGTACTATTACCCCTCATCTTGGTCAAATAGCCAGTATTGGACAACAACAAATGGTTTCACAACCATGGCTGGTGCAATATCAACAACCGCAATTCCAACAAGTTTACCAAGGATTTGAGCAACAAATATTTACAAATAATGGGCAGCCATATATTCAAAATGGTCAACATCAATCATTTCATAGTGGTTATGCCCATCAAACTTACCAAATTTATCAGCATCAAGTGCATTATGCTGGTATGCAAAGACCCACTGCTCAAGCAATCCCATCTTGTCCTGGGTATGCTTCGCTGAACCTGAATCAACAGTTGCCCTTCATAGCGACTTTAGAGTTACTGGATCTAAATCGACTAACGAACGATCCAATTGCTTATGCCCCTTGGTGGCCGGTGATTCCTCATAAACTTCCGTCAGATATTCCTAAATTTAATGGAAATCCAGGTGAAGACCCGTTGAATCATGTGATGACCTTTCATCTGTGGTGTTCATCCAACACTCTAAATGATGATTTGATTAGGATTCGCCTTTTTCAGTGAACGTTAACTAGTCCGACACCAAAATGGTACATTGAATTGCCTAGATCTTCATTCGATAACTTCAGTACCTCGCCACAACCTTTTTAACCCATTTTCAGTTACCAATAAGGTACGAAACAGGAATAGAGCTTCTTACCAATTTAAAACAGACAACGGCCACTCACATATCTGATCATATTCATGAGTGGTGATGTCGTCGTAGAATGGTAAAAATATATGTCCCTGATCAGCTACTAGCTAAATGGTTTATAAAGTCTTTGTTACCTTCTATGACGGAAGATGTGGCAAAGGGAGGAGTCATCATTGAAGAGTAGGTCATTGCTCGCGCACAATATCTAGACTTGATCTATACTCAGTCTGGCATGCTCTACGACAAAATCCCTGATGCTCCAAGACCATAATTTTCCGTTCCTCCTCCTCCTAAATCAAACAAGGACTCTCATGCCTGCGATGGCGTGATAGGTACGACAAGCACAAAATCGACAAAGGCTACATCTAAGAAAGCTCGTAAGATTTCTCATCAAAATGCAAATGAAGAACTTCTAGCCTCGGAGGTTAATGCCGTGTCAACCGAAAAAGGCAAAGAACCGAAGCAACCAGGAGGCAAGAAGAAAAAGAATGGGAAAAAGAAGAAACAGGAGAAGTCGTCTCCTGAAAATCTTCTGCAAACCCTTATGGGCAAAGGAAACCCCCTGCGGGGTGTCTGATATGCGATGAGGATCATTGGATGAGGGATTGTCCACATAAAGCTGAAGTTAAGAAACTCTTTAAAAGTTCAAAAACCTCGGCAGTATTGACTGATCCGTTTCCAAACCCGAGAACCAATCTAGTTACTAGTGACAATGCCTCCCCATCCCAAGTGCTTATGTTGTCCATTTCGAAACAACAAAATGATGCTTTAATATCGACAAGGACTAAAGATTACGGGAATCCACAGCTGTCGAACAACAAGGCTACTGATCAACCTAGTAGTTCGATGACAACTTCGACCGAAGTTGTGCCACCCATCATTCCTGAGCTAACGATAAAGCTGCCAAAGGGAGTAGTACACAAATCAACATTTAATCCTCGTGCCAAAGCAGCACAGAATTATAATATAGTAGAGGACCTGGCCCAATCGCCGTCCGCTATGTCGACACTTGAGGTACTGCAAAATTGCCCCTCCCAAAAGCAGGCTCTATTATCAGCAATAGGTGGGATCGACCCAGCGGATTCCAATCTTGTGGCCTTTAATCATAAAGGATATGACCCTCAGTTACCAGCTCAACTTGCTTTCCTCATTCAAGTGAAAGCCCTCAGCAAAACTGTTCATCGAATGATTATTGATGAGGGAGCATCTACATGTATTATGTCGATGAGTTGCTGGAAAACTTTGGGCTCACCACCTTTGTCGAGATCATCAACGATGTTGAAAGCATTTGATGGACGAACATACACTCCATATGGGATTCTAAGTAACTTGCAAGTTGAACTGGGGGGCAAGACAGTAGAAATTGATGTTGAAGTTATCGATGGAAACCTCAATTACAACATCCTACTGGGAAGGCCCTGGATATATGCTATGTCCACTGTTGTGTCGACATACTTCAGAAAAATTACATTTCCTTTCCAAGGACGAATTACAATCGTCGACCAACAAATGTTTCTCCCCAACAGTTCACAAGTTATGGGAAGCATTCCGATGATCCACAGGAGCTCTCAGTCGCTTCAAAACATCGAAGTAGGCCTACTAAAAGACCCGACCTTAATGGGTACTTTTTCCCTATCACCTCCAAACAATCTGGCGGAAGTGGCAACAGTGGGAACCTGCAATATGGTGTCTTCCATTCAGAAGATATCCAATCACGATGTTAGCATGGATCATCGCGAGGTTTTGCCTCCAAGCCCGATAGAAATATTGTAGCAATCAATGTTTTCGGCATGGGAGGCGAATCCAAATCAACGCTCGTCAAGCATTTGGATAGATAGGTCTAAGGAATATGGTACCCCTTCAGATCCTTGGTCACATGTACATTCTACAGACGAAGGAATTGTTCAGTCAATGATGATTGACGGGGCACCATGGGAAGATTACCACCATCGTTCCCATCTTCCAGATTATAAAGAAGATTGTTCCAGTGACCTTGACCATCCTTCAGTATTTTATTTCCTATCGAATACTGTAAATACGGTGGATTTCGAGCGAAACCTATCCAATATTGAAGAAACTATCGTCATAAATATCTCGACTAAACCAGATGTAGTAGAGAATATTCATGTCGACAAATCTTGTTCTCCTAAAGAACTGGAAATATATTACACTCTCTTTCGTGAATTCAGAGATGTCTTTGCATGGTCGTATGAGGAAATGCCAGGCATCGACTCAAGTATCGTTGAACACGAAATTAAGATGTATCCATATGTCAAACCAGTATGACAACGGCTTCGGCAGGTGCACCCCAAGAAAGCCGCTGCCATCAAGGCGGAAGTTGAAAAAATTCTCCATGCTGGTTTCATTTACCCCGTTCCTCTAACCGATTGGGTATCGAATATTGTTCCTGCAATGAAAAAGCAAGAGTGTGCGTCGATTATAGGGATGTAAATCAAGCTTGTCCAAAGGACAACTACCCTACACCCTTCATTGACCAGATAATTGATGAATGCGCCGGATGTGAAATCTTTTCATTTATGGATGGATTTTTGGGGTATAATCAAATAAATATCCGCCCACAGGACCAGTCAAAGACTGCATTTATTTGTCCGTGGGGCACATTCGCTTACCGTAAGCTACCTTTTGGTTTTAAGAATGCAGGGGCAACCTTTCAGAGGGCAATGAATTATGCCTTCCATGACATCAAGAACATCGTTCAACCATATCTTGAAGATCTTCTAGCTTATTCGCGAAAGCGGACTGATCATCCGCAACATTTAAGAGCGATATTTCTACGTTGCTGAGACTACAAGATACGACTCAATCCACACAAATGTGTGTTTTGTGTCGGTTCTTGTCATTTACTTGGCTTTGTAGTTTCGAAAGACGGGATTTGACTCGACCCCTGTAAGGTTCAGGCAATCATTGATTTGCCTCCATCTTCAAATTTGCTTCAGATTCAGAAACTCCAAGGGAAAGCAAACTTTCTGAGGAGGTTCATTCCAAATTACGCTGAACTTGCTAAAGGTTATACTCGTCTGTTGAAAAAAGAAGTACCCTAATAAAAGCATCATTAATGTATGCTCGTGATTATCAAAAAGACTTTAACCTGTATCTGGCTGCAGCGGATACAACTATAGCAATGGTTTTAGTTCAAGAGACAATGGAATTGAAAATCCTATTTATTATTTAAGCCAAAACTTAAATGATATAGAAACCAAATACTCCTATGTTGAAAAGCTGGCTTTCGTAGCTGTTCAAGTGGTACAGAGATTTCGACACTATATCCTCTTTCAAAAAACTACCATTTTGTCAGATTGTAACCCAATGACTTATATCTTGTTGCGACAGTTACTGGGGGGAAAGTATTCCAAATGGATAGCTATTTTGCAAGAGTTTCATCTGGAATTCATAAAATCCAAATCAAAGAAAGCCCTGGTTTTCGTGGAGTTACTATGCGATCTCCCATCGTCATCCAACGATTCGAAATCCAATACAATAATCGTGGACGAATCTTTGTTTTTGATATATTCAAGAAATCCTTGGTATGGAGATATAGTCATCTATCTCTAGACCCAAAAATATAGGTCTAATACCTCTCGTTCAGAGCAGTGGTGTACTCGATACCAAAAGACTACATTATTATCGATAATACACTTTACCGTCATGGTATCGATACAGTTCTGTGGAGGTGCCTCACCAATGAGGAGGCCGAAAAAGTCCTTAATGATTATCATTCGGGTGCGTGTGGGGGGCACCAATCTGGCTACGCTACAACACAAAAGATTTTACGAGCAGGATACTTCTAGCCAACAATGTTCAAGGATTGCATAACCGCAGTCAAAAGTTGTCATGCTTGTCAAATCTTCGATCGCAAAACCAGAATTCCACCCGCACCTCTGCAGCCAGTAGTCGCTGTTGGGCCATTCGCCAAATGGGGCATAGATTTCATGACTTGTAACCCCACCTCGGCTGGGGGGCATGGGTATATCATAGTCGCAGTTGACTATTTTACGAAATGGGCCGAGGCGATGCCTACATTAAACAACAGTGGCGAAACAGCTGCTCTCTTCTTTTTCAATCATGTAGTCTCTAGATTCGGTGTTCCACAAGCTATAGTCATAGATCATGGATCGCATTTTCGCAATCACATGATGGTTGAGTTGGCTGCCAAATTAGGACTGTCCCATGACAGCTCTACTCCATATTATTCGTAAGCCAACGGACAAGTTGAGGCAATCAACAAAGTCCTGAAGCGCATGTTGCAAAGGATGATTGGAGTCCATAAACGAAGTTGGCACCTGATCCTATACTTTGCCTTATGGGCATACCAGACATCAGTAAGGAATGTGACCGAGTTTACACCCTTTCAGTTGGTGTATGGCCTGGAAGCAATCTTACCAGTTCAATGCGAAATCTCGTCCGTCAAATTGGCAGTCGACCTTCTCCCCAGAACTTCAGAAGAGGAGGCTCATTTCTTGGAATTAATCCAAATGGATGAAACTTGTCGTGATGGCGCCTTGGCTAACGAAGCCCATAAGAAACGAGTCAAGTTGCAGTTTGACAAAAATGTCAAACCCTGTGTCTTCTCAGAAGGTGACCTGGTCTTGCTTTACGACTAGGAATCCGATAAGTTGGGAGCAGGTAAGTTCAAGTCTTTGTGGATGGGACCCTATATTGTTAAGCGTATATTAGCAAAAGGAGCCTATGAGTTAGTCGATTATGATGGGATTCTGCTGGCGCAACCCTGCAACGGGTTGTACCTTAAGCGTTACTATGCTTAACTCAGTATAGTAACCCCTATGCTTTTGTTACATTTTTGTTTTCGCTAAGAGTAATTGTTTTGGTTAGGTAATCCACTTTTGCATTTGTTGCAGATGTCGAACCTATTGGAATCATTTGTTGGATATGCCGATGGAGCAAGTCGTAGTTCACGGAACCTATCTTCCACGGCCTGGGCCATCTTTGATCCAAGCGGCGAGTTAGTGAGTTTCAGAGGGGTGTGTCTTGGTCGATCAACGAACAACATCGCTGAATACAGCGCGTTGATAGAACTCCTCTCTGATGCCATCGCGCATGGCATACGCCGACTTGTTGTCAGGCTAGACTCACAGCTCGTCATTCTACAGCTCACTGGTATCTATTCTGTACAGAATCCAGCTATCTATCGCATGTTCCTGAGGGTCAAGATTTTGGAAAGACAGTTCGATTCTATCCAATATCAACATATTTCCAGAAACTTAAACACATTAACAGATTCATTGGAAAATTATGTGTTAGATAGACATTTGCGACATTTATAAAAGAAAAGCATTTCATCAATATTTGCATTAGGATCATATAACTTAACCAAAATGAAGCTCCGAAAATAAAAAATATATATATAACTGTTTATGGTTTACATATAGTGTTCTGTGTCCAAGACAAAATCGGTCAAATGACCCAAAAACTCAAAATACTAGGGGGCACCCTAGTCTAATGGTGTTGATGATAACAAGTCACTGCCTGTGCAATCATGCATAAAAGCCTAGTCCATCGATGTGGCATGCCACTGTAATCTCAGAGGCAGCTCGTCAGTCCTCACATCCGGGATACCGAGAGTGAGGCCTTCGATCTGATCCTACAATGCTACAAGAGTCTCAGCCACATCAAGGTCGCAAAGGATAGCCCTCCCTACAGCCTCCTCTGCTGGAACGACAACTGGTGCTCTTAGGCGCACTGTTGGTCGCACCGGTCCGATATCTGCATGAGCACATGAGTTTTGATTAGTCTTGATAAAAGAAAGCACAATAACATTATAAAAACAATAAATAGTGATATGGTCAGAAATTTTACCTATAGCACCCGACTGCTCACCAGCCAGCAGCACCAAATCCGGGTCACCCCAGAAATCCATACCAGCATACAGGCACTTGGCATAAACCATCTCCTGACGGTTGAACCACTTGAAGAAAGCATCAGAGAAAGAAACCTGTGGCTGACCAACATGTCTAGCCATAAGGTCAACCCATCTCTGCATCTGTGGCTCAGTCGGTGGCGGCAAACCAAGTGAAATATACTATGGCTGTATCAATGGGATCTTCTCCAAGGCAAAAGTAGTCAAAATGGAACCATAGCCAAAGTTCTTAGATTGTCCATTTTTCACCTTGGTAAGTTGTTCTTTTATTACCGGAAGTACTGCATCGCACCAGTTGAACACCTTCGGTTCGAGGCATTCTAAGGCATACTGCATATAAGACCTGTTGGCCAAGTGAAGGGCCGCACTACCAGCCAGTCTAGCAAAGGTGAACAGGATGGTCCTCAAGGATCGGTCAGTGACATCTCAGATGTTGATCTTGCCGTCCCTGCTCGGCTGAGATCCTTCTCTACAGTACCGGCGAATGTAATCCCTCACGGATTCGCCCCCACGGGCGGAACCTGATAATGAGAGAGGGGCGCCACGCCTCGATAAACCAGTCAAAAAGTAGATGTCCACGACGGTCAAGGGGATGGATTTGCCTCTGATCTGGAACACCTAGTTGGTAGGATCCCATGCATTGAGGAAATATTGCAACAAGTTGATTTGTTGCCTCATACTAGAGATGCGGAAGAACTTGAGCAAACCACAGTTTCGCAATGCAGTTACCATACCCGGATCATGTAAAGAAACCATGTCCTCTTCTTCATGCTCGCGTTCTCGCCATGTAACAACCATTTTGTTTCGATGAATCTCTGAAAACAAACAAGAGAAGAGTCAGGATCCTGATTTGGCAGAAAATAGGCAAATTTTCCATGAAAAAACAGTGCATAAGTTTCCCTCCTTGTGCCCATCACACCCCAGCTGTGTACTGGGAGTGATGCATACTGACTGGCCAATGGCCAGCCTAGTATGCATCGCACCTTTCGATGTACACAGGGTGCGATGGGGGCAGAACGAATTGTTCAAACCCCAGAGGCTTAGAAAAGCAAGGAAACATGCTCAAAATTCAAAAAGGAAAGAATGCAACTGAAGAGCACAGGTTTAGCTCCTACCTGGTCCAGACGGCACCGAGAATCATCCACAGAATCTCCCGGAATCAGCTAGTGAAAATCAAGGGGGAAAACACCTCCAAAGCTCCAACAATCTCAAGTTCAAATGAAATGGTAAAATGAGGGGTAAAAACTACTTTTAAATTACTTTTCACGTAATTCGAGTAGGGAATTAGTATTTTAACTCATTTTCAAGCATGTATTTTCATTTCTAATTAGTTTGATGGAGCAATTGAATAGATAGTACGACCGTCAAAAGAACATAGTGTTAACGGTGGGTCGAATATCAATGACCATTATCACGAGCAGTTTTTATGCGAAGTTCAAGCTCGTTAAAAATTAAACCTAAGCAATGAGCAAACGTTCCCCCAGAGTTTAAGCTCATTAAAAAATGAACCAACCTCTGGTAAATAACCATTGTGAATGCATTATCATCAACTTTTTAAGCCTTGGTCGTGTTCTTACCATCACCTCCACTCTGTTTTAGCCGATCATTCGCCTCCATTTGATTGTTTACCCCTTTTGAGGAATAGTTACGAAGAGTGATTCTATTATCCATCCTTGTAACACTGCCGTGATTGGAAAATTCCAAACCTTACTTGGAATTAACAACTACCCAAAAATATCACTCGTTCCTCAAAACCGAGTCTCCTTTAAGCTCTTTTCATCTGACTCGTAAAATATGAAAATATTGCCGAGAAATTGGCCTCTCCAGCTCGTTAAAGCTATCGGGAGTGCTATCCTCCTCTAGATTTTAATCTTTTTGGACCTGAGGGATTATTACACAAAAATATCGAGCGCTTGTCTTGTTCGGCTCATTAAAATGATCGAAAATTCATCCCTTTCGTATTATTTTATACTTTTTCGGACTTGAGGGATTATATGACGAAAAAGGATAACTGGAGTCTCCTTCCCGTTCCTTTTCAAACTTTCTAAAACTGAAAAAGGACCGAGTTGTCTTTGTCATTAAACTCGTTAAAACCAATAGTGACAAACTTTTCCATACAGACAAGAACGAGTTTCACTGTTGCTAGGCTCGTTGAAACATAGCGATGGGTTTGCCCGAAGGGCAAATTATAGAACAAGCATACGTTATCCTCCTCAAGCTTGATAAAAATAAAGAGGTATTGGTCAGCAATGACTGGGGAAAATTGGGAAGAGAACTTGAAGAAACTTTATTGGTAGCGAGTCACTCTTGAACATGACACTTTCACTCCATCACCATGATTGAGTCGGGTTGGGTTATTCCGTTCACCGGTCATACTGCCATTGGTCCTCCATACCATCCATCTTCAGGGTTAAAGCTACCAATCCATTTCAGTGTCGTCGATATGTTCAAGAGAAGTCAATCAGAGAATTCACCAATCCAGCTTGTGTCTCACCCGCTGCAATACCTTCATGCTTCATTCCTTCATGACCGCCACCCTGAACACCGTATCATTAGATCATTTTCACCTCCACAAATTCATTTTCTCCATTCCATGTCGTAGATGTCGGATTCATTAAGACCCTCCTACGACGGGTCACTTCTTGTTGACGACAACTCATTATCTAGGAAGTCGACCTAGGAACAACCCTTCAGTACTTTGAAGCTTGCATGCCTCAATGGCAAGTTTCTCACTTCCTGTGATAGGTTTACATCAATGGCCTTCGACCGAAAGATTTTGTGTGGTGTTCGACGCCAAGTCTCATTTTCACACCACGTGAATTGTACTGTAGTACCTTGAGGGTCATCATCATTATCGGTGATTCCTCTCGCGCCTGTTAATGGCTTACATCATTGGCTGGTAATCAGGAGATGTCTTTCCATGTTCGACTCCAGAACATTTTTCACATGGATCGACTTGTACTTCGGGCAAAGATTGGACGAGTTTGAAGACCCTGGATCTAGTTTCATCCATCCGGGCTATGATATATTCAGGAAAATAAAGACATCAAATGTACATCATTGCTGCATAGATAATCATCCGGATCAAAGGATGATGGCTCTATCAGAGTCATCAGTCTGCCACACAGACGGTTGTCTGTCCTATGTACATGAAAATGAATTTATAAAGCTGAGCATGGGAATTCCCGCCTCCGCTAGATCATGAAAATGTTATGAAGATAATGTATTGTATTGTATCTTATTACAGGTTGCCTTCCGGTTCGAAAAACCTCGGATCCTCATGATAAAGCATTTCACCCGGCATCAAAAGATTTTCGACCTCATGCTTTAGGGAGCAACTGTTATAGACATATTTGGTCACTGCAACCCCAATCACATATGTCCATAAACCAAGGGCTTCTAAGTCCCTAAAAGTGTTGTTTCATGCCCTAAAGGAACAAGGTCAGCTGATTACATCATCTCCCAGAAGTTCTCCATAGAAAACTGCTCAGAACTGGTCAAAACTGGACCATACAGACTGTTCAGTGCTAAGGGTGCGATGCATCTCACCTACTCAGTTCAAAAAGTGCGATGCATACTGGAAATCCCCTCTGTAGGGTGCGATGGGTGAGAATAGACAAATGGCAGAGACAGTTTACAAGGTGGATGATCATGGAATCTTCCAAAAACTTCTCCTGTGACACTTGCCTCTCTGAATTTGTCTAGGGATGAGTAAGAGATCATAAATCTCCAAGTGGAATCAAGAACTATCAGAGAGAAGACACTAATCAAAATCCCAGAAGTTGACTCACCCCCTTGCAATCATCTATATATGGATCCCTCATCCCAGAGATCCAAAGGCTAGAATCTTGTATCTTGTAAGGAAGTGCTGTTGGTTTCTTGGTGGAACATCATAGTGTTGGGTGATCTAAGCTTTTCATGAGGTGAAGAAGGGCTTTCATGCTGGGAGGATGACACTGGGTCAGATCAATTGGTTGTAATCCTATCTTCTAATCTCTACATCAATAAAGCTATTCAAGTTTTCCTCCACATTCTTGTATGTCTGATAATATATGCATTTGTGTGGTCAATATATATCTGGTCCTATATTGTTTATGATTGTAGATCTCTGCACTTTGAAGGTATTATGCTGCTTTGACTTTACAGGTAATCTTTGAAGCAGAGTGGTCAAGGAAGGAGCGCAAAGACCTGGCAGAGAGGAGAAGGAATAAGCAAGGAACCAAGCGAAATATCGAGGTTGGTATTCTTTGCTCCCTCTCTATCTACTTCTCGTAAAGGAAAACAAGAGTAACTTTAATCTGTTTGTTTCTAAGATAGCTACCCATCTTAGTGGGACTAGCAGTTTTGCATAGACACTAGATTTCCCGATAACAGATTTTCTCAACAAACCTGGAAAGTTGTTCTTATGGAATGATGAATTCATTGAGGGACTTACTGGATTTTGGTGATCATGGATAGATGAGGTTAGGCTGGGGTTTCTGACATGAGATATCCCTACACTACTGAAAGCTCTTGCAATACATACATCATTGGCATTTACCCATGAATCATGTCAAACAATGAAGATTTCTAATCAACATAAGAAAACAAAATTTCATTATTTAGTTGCCTAGTTCATGCATGGAAATACTTGAAGAATATTGTGAAACACCATGACATCTAATACAAATTTGGATATATCAGAAATGACAATTGAAACCTATTCTTAGAAATTGAAAAGATGTTGGCCTAAGTAGCAGAAAACCCTAAATTTCATAAGAAAGAAGAATTCTCTCTTTTTGGGACTGAATAGGAGTTTTTCCTCAAACCATGGTTCCTAAAGGGAGGATTGAGGACAAATCCACCTATTATCATCTTTTTTGGTATTCCTTTACCTCTCTAAAACTATTGCTAAATCTATGCACAAATGGAAGAAAACTAATCCAACTTACCACTACTTGCAATGAAACAATGTTAAAATCAATTCAACACTTAATCTATGAAATAACCTAAGAATACAAGTACAAGAAGAAGAGCCTTTTTTGCCAGGTTTGGGCCCTAACCCAAGAGCTTCATCCCTCTGAAACAACTCAGTGTTGAATCAAGGAAATACTCATTCTCATTATCATATCAGAAAAACTACATAACAATGTTTTGCCACAAAACTTGAACTCGAAAATGCTTAGTGCTCTTACATAAAAAATTTGAATCCTAATGAGGTTCTAGGCCTCCTTATCTATACAACTAAAGTCTCCAACAACTTCCTTAAATATAGGGAGTCTTTGCTCCCAAACTTAAGATGAATTGGTTCATAACTGTCACTGGCTCGACTGCCCATGATCTCCATGACTCAACTGCTTGAAACTTTGAGCTAGTGTGATTTGATTGAGGAATATTCGAATGAGTCAGGCTTTAATGAGGAGGATCTATCTCCTATAATTTCTCCTCCTTGTCTCATTCGAGTTCCTGCCCTTAATTAGCGAAAATTGCCATGATTTTCTTTCAAAAACTTGCAATCAATGCACATTAGACCACTAGGCATAACATCTTACTTTTACTCATCTCATTAAGCAAAATATAATTAAAACATGTAAGGAATTATGATAAGAGTTGATTTTAGTAAGCTTGGAGGTGTATTAAGGTCCATATAGTCACCCAATGATGGGGCTCATCATCACCCTCCTACTGAAAGTGTTTCTCGTCCTTCGAGAAACTTAATCTATATCCATGTCCTTCATTGCTCTGGTGGCCTCCTTGACATCCTATGCTTCTATTGTAGTTTCTTCTTCCTGTGAATCAAAACATGCCTTCCTCTCTATCTCTTCCCACTACTTTCTTTCTTCTTCTTCTTTCCTTCCTTCTAGTATTCCCAAAAGTAGTGGTGGATTGAGTCTCAAGCCAATCCAATTTACTTTAAGTCTTTGTAGAGCTTGCTTGTACATGGGTGTTATTTTTAGTGCCTCTCTCATTCTCTGAGGAGAATGGTATTCTTTGATTTTTAGGCTATAAGGCAAGATGTTCCATCTGCTTTGGCAAGATTACATGTTGTCATCTCCTAGCAACTTGAACATATCTTCAAAGTGTGTGACTACCTGTTATTGGGTAGCAAGGTACCTAGGTGCAAGCTTAGGATCATTTGCAATCAGGTTGTGGGTGCTGATGACATCCATTGGATTAGATTTCTCAACTCTTATCATAAGGGGTTTTGTCTCTTCTCTTTCCATTACCTTTTAATCTTTGTAGCTATTGCCTCCTCATGATTCATCCATGATGCTAAGGCCATCAATTGTAAGTCTCCTAGTTTTGAATTTGGGTCCCACACAATCAAATATGTCAAGGCCAAGTTGTGTAGGTAAAACTCAGAAATTTTTGCTCTATCTTCCAAGATGATTTGATCATAGAGATCAATGAATTGTCCATAGTCTTAGAAAGTCATAGTGCCTCTCTGTGCTAAATTCTTAATTTGGAACTGTAGCCATTGTTCTTTGAGATACAAGGCATAAGACTTTGCTGGCATCCTGCACCGGATTGCCTCTAAGGATAAAATGGCCATAACTGCCAACTGGCTTTCCATTTCTTATAACCGTCCCCTTAGCCATGCATTACATACTTCTAACTAAGATTTCATCATTGCCTCTCTATCCCTTATGCTTCTTGGTTCTCTGCCCATCTCCTTCAATTTATCCTCCATGTGGCCTACATCCTCCACTCCTTTTGATTTGGCCATTTTCATCCACCTGTGTGTCCTTGCCCTCTCTTTCTCAAGTTCAAAGAATAAGGGGATGGAAAAATTCTGTGGGATGATCCTACCCCTTTCAATGAACCTGTAGTAAGAGTTGAGGTTGGGTTGTGGATTAGCTTCTCTGAGTTCTAGGTTTTCCTTCTTTGTTTCTTGCTGAGTGATACCTTCATGGTCCATTTTCTGAGTTTCATGTAGGTTTAACAGAGTTTGCTGTAGGACGGTCTCTGCTTCCTATGTCTTTTTGTATCTCCTGTAGGAGACCTTTTCCTTTTGATGAGGAAGACCTTGTGACAGGCCTCCTAACATTTGTGATGGGAGATTTGGTAGAGGCTTGTCTTGATGATCCTTCTCCTTGATTTTTCTCAAGATGAGCTATCTTTTCTTTCTGCTTTGGTGGGTCTTCAATAACAATAGGAGTTTTGGTGGGTGTTTGAGGTCTTCCTTTCCTAATCCTTGTGCTCTTTCTTGTCCTAAAGTACACCCGGGTTTGTGTTTGCCTCTTACCTTTTGACTTGATAGGTGTACTTGGGGTAGTAAGAGCAGTTGCTGCCTCTTTCTCTGTGGGTTTTGGAGATACCCTTGGTGATTATTCCCTTTCTTTGCCTTGAAATGTGGACCTCTGTTCTTCGTTCTATTTTGTTTCCTCTTTTCCATACTCCCTTCTCATCCTTTTCTTTCTCTTTCTCTTCTTCCCCTAGTTCTTCACTCTGCTCATCTGTCTCTTCTTTTGTTTCTTCTTCTGTCTCTTCTTCATTTTCTTCCTCTTTTTCCTCTTCATTTTATCCTTTGGTTTCTTCATCCCTTTCACTAGCAGTGGGGATTTTTTCATATTCAATAGCTTGAATTTCTCCTTTTGCCTGCATGTCTCTTAAAGTTTTCCATGTAATAGGGAGTCTTAGGTTTTGTAGAGCATCTTCTAGGATAAGTTTGATCAACCCATGATGGGCTAGTTGTTGATGTTTTCCTTCCTGCACTTTGATGCTCATATCTATCAGTGATTGAACAAGAAAGTAGGGTATACTTAATCTATTTTGAGGAGGTTTGTTTGCTCCAAATCTCAGTTCTTGGAGGAGTTTGAAGTGGTATCCATACACCACACTGTATCTCCCTTCACATGATATGTATTTAATGAGGTGGTAACTAACTTCATTCCAAGGGTATGGAATGATTCCTCTTCTGACCCCATTTTTGTCTTCCATTGGCTCCTCCCCTTCCAAAAAGAATTTCTTCTTTGCAAGGGTGTTGTTACCCTTATCTTCTTTTCTCCAAGGTAACCCTAAAGGGAGTGTAGTGATTCTGCTTATAACTTCAGGGGTGATTTCTACTGATAGGCCTTTCACCACAGTAGTGGCATGGGTCCTAGTGAGGGGTATGAGTGAGAGAGCAAAGTCCCTAGCCACCTCATCATTGTATCCTCTCATCCTCTCAAAGAACCCCATCTGTTGGTGCCTTGTGAAAATTTCTACTACAGGAGGACGCTAGCGAATTCTCACTATGTTTTTGGGTTCTCTCTTGTTAAAACCCCTTGTCATCTTTCCCTGGTAATTGTGGAGGCTTGGATGAATAAAAATAAAGAATTCTGGTGGGTGAGAGAGGATGGAGTGTTAACTCTACAATACAATTCTCCTAGACTGCAATTTCCTTAATCAAATGATGATTTTTCTTCTTTTTGACAACAAAACATGGAATTTATAGTTCCTACCTCACTAGTTATGTTCTGTTGAGGACAACCTTTAATTTCTCCTCCCTTAGTGCCCAATGATAATCCTGTAGATTGACTGCTCTGTATCCTGTAGGTTTTCCTATAGGATCCTGTAGGTCTCCTATGCTGCAAAATGCTAACTGTCTCCTGTAGGTGCTACTTCAAGAAGGCCGAGAGAAACCTCTTTTCAATGAATTCTCGAGATTTCTAATGCTCCCTTTGCATGGTAATTAGTGTTTTATTTCCTTATATAGCTGATCGTGTGGGATGGTGTGTTGATTGTCTAAGTACGAGCACCTCCTTTTGCACCGTCGGTCCCACTATTAGCCCATCATTCCACCTTACCTCATAATCATTTCCCACTTCATTCCTCTGTAATTTAACCATTTTTGGCCTTATCTTCTTTTTTCTTTTGATTTGACTGCTACCACATGTGGAGTGGTCTAACTGTTTTCTCCTCGTCGACCAGCCGAAGGTGGCCAAGTTAACTGGACACCTTTTCTTATAAAACAAACTCTTACATAATCCTACATTTTTTTATTCTATCGTGCTAACGAGAGAGCATGAGTAAGATGACATACGTGTGGGTAAGATGCCTTGATGAAGATGCTTGTTGGAGAATGATGTCCCTATGCTGTGTATTTGCTGCATATTCTTTTTTGTATTGGCCTCCTTTGATGCTTGTTTACTTTGATGTGCAGTTATTGGAGAGTGATGTGGTGATCTTGTTGTTGTTGCTGAGATTTGCAGGAGTTTCCTCAACCTTGGAATCTTTGTGCTGAAGATGGATGCAACCCTGCATCCATCTGAAGTTTCCTTTGTGGGATAGGCTGCTATAGGATTTCCTACAGGAAACATACAAGACGTCTTGTAGCTGCCTCTCCCCTAAACTTTCATACTTTTTTCACTTCTAGAGCATGAGGATTGTTGACATGAGTAGAGAAGGTGTTAGCCTCCTGCTGCAGCAGGTTAATCATCTTTCATGATCGACAGTTTTACATGCCAAATATGTCGTGCTATGCATGCTGCAATGCTCCATTTTTGCTACAGATGGCCAAAAAGTATCCGTAAGAGTAGGCTGGTCTAAGGGCCACTGCTGTGTTCCAATTTTTGATAAGGCAATCCATTTTTAGTTTGAGGCAGTTTTTTCAGTTGGAGGTACTCAGGCTGGAGTTCACTAACATCTCTCTTTTTCTCATTACCCTTATTATATAACTCCCTATTAGTTTTCCCTTCCCCTATTAAAATCATGTATATAAATCCCCCTATGTAAATATCCCATCCCTGGCACTATAGCCATAATTCTACTAAGTCAGGGAAATCACAGTCCATCTGGGATTGTTTTTAGCCCATCCGTGTCATTGAGGAACTAGTTTGACATCTGGTCAGCTAGTAACCTCTCCCTTAATCCCAAAAACCCCCAAAAAACCCACATTCCGCCCCTAACTCAAAGTTCCTGCGCATAAATATTAACCCGCGCCTGTATCTAGCCCCGTAAACCCATTTTCCCTAAGTCCTTACCCATAAGTCGCATATATTAAAATCGGAATATTCTTGCGAATATTCCCGCCCATTAACCCCCTATCCCGTCACGTCTGCCGCCAGCCGTCCGATCCACAGCCCCGCAGATCTACGGCTGGCGGGTATCCTTACCCCCGACGCGCCCGGCCTTTAACGTCTGGGAGTCCGGCGGTTTTGCCGCCGTACTCCCGCCACGCGTCAAGCGCCAGGATGTGGCAGAGCCCCTCCCTCCAAAACCGCCATCCCCTATAAGCGGTGCGCCACATACCGCTTACCGCCCTGCTCGGTGACGTCACCAGCCCACGTCACCCCCTGCACAGTCAACAACCCACGTCACCCGCCTGTGTGGCCTCCTGCCACGTCACTGCCACGTGTCCTGCCACCGTACCTACCACATCATCGACTGTACGTGATGACATCATGCTGACATCATCCCGCCACTTCGCCATGTTGACGTCACCCGCCGTACAATGCTGATGTCATGCTGACGTCATCAGCCTTTTTTGGACGCAGAGGTGCGAAAATCGCACTTCGGAGCCTCGAAATCGAACTCTGAGGCAGTTTTTGATGAGCAATTTGCAAAATCGCTCATCGCAGGATTTTTTGGGCCAAAATGGAGAATCTTCAGGGAATCTTTAAGGAATCTTCGCTCCATGTAGGCCCAGGAAGCCCGAAAAGGCGCAAAAATGATCAGTTTTCCTCACAGAGCATACCAAAATGATCAAAAGACAATTCCAGATGATGCAGAGGTCGAACAGCGTCCATTTACTGGTGATTAGACACGCATCATAGCAGATCAGAAGCCCAAATTTTGTCAGAGAGTATCAGTGGAAGAAAGGATGCCAGAAAGAATCAGTCATAATTTCTTAGGGGCTCGAGGCACCTGAACATTGATGAAGCCCCCAGAAAATCAAATCGACAAGCATCAGCCCATCCTTGCCTTCAAATCACCGTCAAGGCATTTAAGGCACCAGGACATCAAGAAAGCATAAACCCATACCCATTTATTGCAGAAAGCACTGCAGTAAGCCACCAAGGACAACATCATTTATTCAGTTTTGACACATCGGCCCTGAGCACAGCCCGAGACATTCTTTGCATTTATTATTAGATAGGAGTAGGTAAAGTAGTCATTTTTTATGACCTAATTAGGTCAAGATGTAATAAAGGAACTCTACAGAGAGTTTTGTCCTATATATACCACCCTCTGTATAGTTCTAAGGGTTGGTCAATTGATAATTTTCACTAGAGACTCGCTGTGTATACCTGAATTTTTCTGTAATCAAAGATTGCTTAAAGCTTGGAGAGCGAACTGTATGTTGTTGATGAACGTGTTAAAGACTTGGAGATGGAATTCTTGTGCTGCGGCCTGAAGCAATAAGTGCCTCTTATCTCTGTTTATGTGTTTGCCATTATCTAAATAGCAGGAAGAAAGAATAGCCTAGAATTAGTTAAATACTCTCTATGCTCAATTCCTGCCGTTTCTTGATGTTTTCTTCTGAATGAATTGGTTATGAACATTGAATTCCTTCTGGCTCATGTTTACCCCAGTTCACCTGTGCTGGCCAATTATCTAGGAATTCTTAACTGCTCCTAGGTAGCGCCTTGTTGTTTCCCCTGCTAATCTGTTGGAGAGATTCTTAACTGCCTCTCTTTCTTTAGCATTCTTGCCATCCCTTGAACCTGAAAGTTGCTTCTGCTTCAGTTATCTTGCTCCATTTTCCCCTCGCTGTTATTAAGGAAAGACACCAGCAGTTCCCCTCCTCGACTCCACGCCCAATGGTTTGAAACATCCAGACTATACTCAGCCTCTCTACCTGAAAGTGTCAGTTTTCCCGCCAAAACTCAATCAAAACCCCTGTGCACCATATCTAGCCTAAAATCATCCCTTTCAACAAAGCTAAATCATAAAGAGAGAGCCCTCTCTGACTGCAGGCAGGCTAGGGCTTGCAGTCCAAAGTTGGTTTGTGGTTACCTCGGCCGTATCCCTTTAGGAGTCAAAAGGGACAACCTGAGTGATAACATAATGGCGACTCCGCTGGGGAGATGAATCATGTGTTTATTAGTGCAAATCCTCAATTTTGACCAGTTCGCCTCGTTTTCTGGAGAAAGTGTTCCTTTTCTTCAGGGTTTTTCATGTTCAGTTCTGATCTGTGACGGTGGACAGAGATCAGGCACTTTAAGGTTACATCATCCACCTGGCGACTCCACATCATCCCCATAATAAAGACTCCATTGGAGAAATGAACCCGAAGAAAATATATAAGCAGATCAGGCTCTTGATTTGGATGATCATCCAAGAGACCATGTTCTTTCTCTTGCACCAAATTTTGCTGTGCATATTGTACTTTAAAAGCGATTTTATGTCAGATTTTTGTGTTTTTCCTTTGGAAAAGATTGTTGAAAAGCCTCCTTGCACATCAGAGCAGCAGCTTTCAAATGTTGTTGAAGATCATCATATAGTCAAGGAGGAAACAAAAATAGAGCCATTGAATATCAGATTGAGGAGGACCCAGAAGCAGAAGCATATGACCAGATGATCCAAGTGGATCCCCTGCCTCTTTGTTTTCAGCAATCTGTATTACTCAAAGAAGAAGAAGACCAGCAGCCCGCACAGAGCAGTCCGGCCCTATTCGAGCTAGATTGTAATAAATTGCAAGCACCTCTGCAAGTACTGAATGACCTATCCGCTGGCAGGCAGAATGATGAAAGAGATCAGTGCACGTCGTCATCAACAGGCTGCAAGGCTCAGTATCGAGTTGACAATGATCTCCCGACTCCAAGGCATGGTAGTGATCCTGAACCTTTGTACAGTTCTTTAATTCAGCCAAAAAATTGTATATATATGTTGCAGGACAATTTTGTACAGTATTTAAACACCGCAAAGGAGGTCAGTAGCTTCCTGATCTTCTCAAAGATTGACAAAGCCATAACAAATTGCAAAATCTCAGTTGATGTCACTAGCAAGCACAAGCAGCAAAGCCCACTCATGTTATTATTACTCAAGTGGCTACATTGGTTATTTCACTTCACCTAACAGCAAAGTAAGTGCTGGTTAGGGTAGGTAGGTAGGTAGGATCAATAAGGTAGCCAGCCAAGAGAAATTTGCAGAACACAGTAACAGTTGAATACAAGGCAGTGTGACCTGCTGTTCTTGACTTTTCACAAGGAAAAGCCATCCCCAAGTGGAGCCACTGTTAGCCTCCTGCTGCAGCAGGTTAATCATCTTTCATGATCGACAGTTTTACATGCCAAATATGTCGTGCTATGCATGCTGCAATGCTCCATTTTTGCTACAGATGGCCAAAAAGTATCCATAAGAGTAGGCTGGTCTAAGGGCCACTGCTATGTTCCAATTTTTGATAAGGCAATCCATTTTTGGTTTGAGGCAGTTTTTTCAGTTGGAGGTACTCAGGCTGGAGTTCACTAACATCTCTCTTTTTCTCATTACCCTTATTATATAACTCCCTATTAGTTTTCCCTTCCCCTATTAAAATCATGTATATAAATCCCCCTATGTAAATATCCCATCCCTGGCACTATAACCATAATTCTACTAAGTCAGGGAAATCACAGTCCATCTGGGACTGTTTTTAGCCCATCCGTGTCATTGAGGAACTAGTTTGACATCTGGTCAGCTAGTAACCTCTCCCTTAACCCCAAAAACCGCCAAAAAACCCACATTCCGCCCCTAACTCAAAGTTCCTGCGCATAAATATTAACCTGCGCCTGTATCTAACCCCGTAAACCCATTTTCCCTAAGTCCTTACCCATCCGCCGCGCATATTAAAATCAGAATATTCTTGCGAATATTCCCGCCCGTTAACCCCCTATCCCGTCGCGTCCGCCGCCAGCCGTCCGATCCACAGCCCCGCAGATCTACGGCTGGCGGGCATCCTTACCCCCGACGCACCCGGCCTTTAACGTACGGGAGTCTGGCGGTTTTGCCACCGTACTCCTGCCACGCGTCAAGCGCCGGGCTGTGGCGGAGCCCCTCCCTCCGAAACCGCCATCCCCCATAAGCGGTGCACCACATACCGCTTACTACCCTACTCGGTGATGTCACCAGCCCATGTCACCCGCCTGCGTGGCCTCCTGCCACGTCACTGCCACGTGTCCCGCCACCGTACCTGCCATGTCATCGACCATACGTGATGACGTCATGCTGACGTCATCCTGCCACTTCGCCATGCTGATGTCATGCTGATGTCACCCGCCGTACAATGCTGACGTCATGCTGACGTCATCAGCCTTTTTTGGACGTAGAGGCGCGAAAATCGCACTTCGGAGCCCCGGAATCGAATTCTGAGGCAGTTTTTGATCGCAAATCGCTCATCGCAGGATTTTTTGGGCCAAAATGGAGAATATTCAGGGAATCTTCACTCCATGCAGCCCCAGGAAGCCCGAAAAGGCGCAAAAATGATCAGTTTTCCTCACAGAGCATACCAAAATGATTAGAAGACAATTCCAGATGATGCAGAGGCCGAACAACAGCCATTTAATGGTGATTAGACACGCAGCACAACAGATCAGCAGCCCAGATTTTGTCAGAGAGTATCAGTGGAAGAAAGGACGCCAGAAAGAATCAGTCATAATTTTTTAGGGGCTCGAGGCACCTGAACATTGATGAAGCCCCCAGAAAATCAAATCGACAAGCATAAGCCCATCCTTGCCTTCAAATCACCGTCAAGACATTTAAGGCACTAGGACATCAAGAAAGCATAAACCCATACCCATTTATTGCAGAAAGCACTGCAGCAAGCCACCAAGGACAACATCATTTATTCAGTTTTGACACATCGGCCCTGAGCACGACCCGAGACATTCTTTGAATTTATTATTAGATAGGAGTAGGTCAAGTAGTCATTTTTTATGACCTAATTAGGTCAAGATGTAATAAAGGAACTCTGCAGAGAGTTTTGCCCTATATATACCACCCTCTGTATAGTTCTAAGGGTTGGTCAATTGATAATTTTCACTAGAGACTCGCTGTGTATACCTGAATTTTTCTGTAATCAAAGATTTCTTAAAGCTTGGAGAGCGAACTGTATGTTGTTGATGAACGTGTTAAAGAGTTGGAGATGGAATTCTTGCGCTGCGGCCTGAAGCAATAAGTGCCTCTTATCTCTGTTTATGTGTTTGCCATTATCTAAATAGCAGGAAGAAAGAATAGCCTAGAATTAGTTAAATACTCTCTATGCTCAATTCCTGCCGTTTCTTGATGTTTTCTTCTGAATGAATTGGTTATGAACATTGAATTCCTTCTGGCTCATGTTTACCCCAGTTCACCTGTGCTGGCCAATTATCTAGGAATTCTTAACTGCTCCTAGGTAGCGCCTTGTTGTTTCCCTTGCTAATCTGTTGGAGAGATTCTTAACTGCCTCTCTTTCTTTAGCATTCTTGCCATCCCTTGAACCTGAAAGTTGCTTCTGCTTCAGTTATCTTGCTCCATTTTCCCCTCGCTGTTATTAAGGAAAGACACCAGCAGTTCCCCTCCTCGACTCCACGCCCAATGGTTTGAAACATCCAGACTATACTCAGCCTCTCTACCTGAAAGTGTCAGTTTTCCCGCCAAAACTCAATCAAAACCCCTGTGCACCATTTCTAGCCTAAAATCATCCCTTTCAACAAAGCTAAATCATAAAGAGAGAGCCCTCTCTGACTGCAGGCAGGCTAGGGCTTGCAGTCCAAAGTTGGTTTGTGGTTACCTCGGCCGTATCCCTTTAGGAGTCAAAAGGGACAACCTGAGTGATAACAGAAGGGTTATAGTGAATGGTAGGTGAGAGGTATAGCCTTCAGGTATTTTCCCTCTATCCTTTGTTCTCACCCTCTTCTATTTGTTTTTTTCTTCTTCTTTGAAAACTGTATATTTTTTTTTGAATTGACTTATTGGATGCATGCAAGGGTAACATGATGATGAAAGGCAAGGTGATGATATGGGGGAGTTAATATCTTATGTTTTTGACATAGGCTTGTCATCCCCTTTCTCTAGGATCACTTTCCTTGGGATTCAAAATCCACTGTAATTCCTACAGGAAACTCTTGTAGGTTTTAAGGGAATGCTGTAGGATTACAGGGACTCCTGTAGAAAAAACAGAGCCTGTGTAAACTGAGTTGGAGGAGTTCATAAATGGAAGGATGGATGAAATAATTAAGAATATGAGATGGAGGGATTAAAATATGGATTTTGTAGGTCCTTTTGTTCCTCTACAGCTGTGCTGATCCTCCTCTTGCTGACCTGCAAACAACATTTCCAAATTTTTCTTTTCTTCTCTTTTTTTTTTTTTTGAAAACAACTAGTCTGCCTCCAAGGAGGTTTTCATCCTAGCTACCTGCCCCAGGTGCCTCAAAAGAGGTTTTCAGCCAGAGATATTTTTATTCTCTCTTTTTTCGACACCATTGGGCCACCATAAGATGTTTTCAACCCAACAGTGGGACTCAGGTGCCTCATGGAGGTTTTCACCTGAGTCTCTTTATTTTATTTTTATTTTTATTTTTTTCAAGGACTTGATGGGGTGGAAGCCGAGACTAACTCCACCACCATCACTGTCTTGCCGAGGCCATTGATGAATTCTTTCCTTGATAAGGGTTTCTTGTAGACCTTTAATCTGTACCCATTGACAAGTAAAGGGATATATTCTACATCAATGGTTCTTATATGTATTGAACCATTATCATGAAATTTTTCTATGACATAAGGCCCTAACCATCTAGTCCTTAAATTTCCTTTAAAATCCTTGTATCTGGAATCATAAAACAAAGCCCAATCACCTTCTTGAAACTGCTTGTCCTTTATTTTCTTGTCATGCCAAATACTCGTTTGAACTTGAGTGACCTCTGTGTGTAGGAGGGCCTGCATCCTAAATTCATCTAACCATTCAGTTGAAGCAATCTTTCTTGTTGTTCCCTGGTGAGATCTAGATCCAGTTGTGATGCCATTAATAAGGTGTTGTATTTAAATTCAATTGTTAGCAAGGCTTTCTTCCCATAGACCAACTCATAAGGGGTGAATCCAGTGGTGGTATTCCAAGTGGTATTGTAGGCCCAAGTAGCCTCAACTAATCTATCTACCCAATCCTTGCTACTACTACTAATCACTTTGGTCAAAATGCCTTCCAGCGCTTTATTGGTTACCTCCACTTTCCCATTAGCTAGTGGGTAGTAAGGAGTGGATGTTTTATGATTTATCTTTCACTGGCCTAAAAATTTTTCAATCATGTGAGATGTAAATGTAAATTGACTGCCTTGTTCAGTGACCAGTTCTCTAGGGTACCCAAACTTATAGAATACATTTTCCCTTAATAATTCAACCACTTTCTCTTATGTTGTTGCTTTGATGGCGTTGGCTTTAGCCCACTTGGTTAAATAGTCAGTGCACACAATGAAGTACTACTTTTTCCTGTATGGAGGGTCAATGGGTCCAATGAAATCCATGCCCTACTTGTCAAATGTCTCGAAAGTCACTTGAGGTTGTAGAGGAATTTCATCCCTTGGGGTAGGTTTCCCCATCCTCTGGCACCGATCACACTGACTAGTATACCTCCTCACATCTTGGTGAAGAGTGGGACAGTAATAACCAACTTGTTGTACGTTGAATGATGTTCTTTTGGCTACAAAGTGACCTCCACTAGGCCCATCATGACAGGTCAGAAGGAAGTCAAAGATTTCCTCCTCCCTGACGCAGCTTCTCAGAATTTGATCCAGGCCTAGTTTGAAGAGGTTGCCCCCAATCCAAGTGAATGGGGCGCTCTTTCTTACAATCTTGCTCTTTTCCTTAGAGGACAAATTTGGTGGAAATTGTGTAGACACCAAGTAATTTGATATGTCAGCAAACCCAGAGAGAGAACTGAAATGGTGAATAAGTGTTCATTCGGTAATTGATCATCAACCATTCCTTCCTCCCCTGTAGGCAAAGTCAATCTAGATAAAAAAATCTGCAACAAAATTCTCCTTGCCATGCTTATCAATAATAGATAAATCAAACTGTTGTAATAAAAGTAACCATCTAATAATCCGGGCATTTACCTCAGGTTTATTCATCAAGTATTTAATTGTAGCATGGTCAGTGTGTACAAATGTTTGGTAACCTATAATGTAATGCCTAAATTTGTTCAATGAATGCACAACATCTAGGAGCTCCTTTCCAATCACTTTGTAGTTCAGTTCAGCTTTTGACAGATTCTTACTGATGAAGTAAATGGCATAAGGTAGCTTGTCATCTATATGGCATAGGGCTTCTCCTATGGCTTTGTGAGAGGCATTGCAATGTATATCAAAAGGAAGAGACCAATTTGGGCCTCAGAGAATAGGAGCAGTAGTCACCTTGTCGTTTTGAGGTGTCCAACGCCTCTTGACCACTTTTTGACCATAAAAATTCAGAATATTTGGCCAATAACCCAAATAAAGGAGAAGCTATCTTGCTGAAGTCTTTTATAAATCTCCTATAGTATCCAACTAAGCCTAGAAAACTTCTGAAATCCATTTTTTTTTGCAGAGGTGGGACCCTTTGGATGATGGCTATCTTATTTGGGTCCACCTACAGTCCTTTGGGATATTAAATGACATAGCATAGTCCCTGCAGTCATCAAGAACTCACATTTTTTGGGACTAAGGGACAAATTTATTTCAATGCATTTTTTTTAGCACCTTACCCAAGTTGGAGAGAGCCTCCTGGAAATCATACCCGTAGGGTGTAAAATTATCCATATAAATTTCCACTACATCATGGACTAGCTCAACAATAATACTCAGGATTTCCTTTTGGAAAGTGGCAGGGGCATTTCATAGACCAAAAGGAAAGACCCTAGAAGCGAAAGCACCCCAAGCACATGTGAATGTGGTTTTATCCTGGTCCTCTGGGCTAATCTGGATTTGATTGTGCCCACTGAACCCATCTAAGAAAGAGAAATTGTTTTTCCCTGCCAGTCCATTTAACACTTGGTTGATGAAAGGTAGTGGGAAATGATCCTTCTTTGTTTCTTTGTTCAACTCCCTATAATCAACACAAATCCTCCACTTCCCATTTTTCTTTGGAACCAACACAAAAGAAGAAACCTACTCACTGTCCAAGATTGAGTAAATAAATCTCACATCCAATAGCTTTTGGAGTTCTTCTTTGACTATATTCTTGAGAGCTGGATTCATTCTTCTTTGGGGTTGTCGGACTGGTTTGCATCCTTCTTTGATATAAATGTGGTGATTACACACCGAGGGGTGCACTCTCTTCATTTCTTTGTAACTCCAAGCAAAGGCATCCAAATGTTCCCTTAGCATGTTGTACAACTCTTATTCTTGGTGTACATAAAGAGAGGGGTTGATTTTCAAAGTTCTTTCAGGGCCGAATTCTATTGTCTTGACACGAGTAGGGTTTGAATCAGCTAAGAATAGATCAATATGATGGTTTCTCTTGGTCTCCTTTACTACTTGCTCCAAGGACAAGATGTTGGGAGTTGGAGTTTGGAGTATGTGTTCAATAAAATCATCTTCATCCGACTGTCCTCCTCCCATGGCAGCTTCTGGGGTATAGAGTTGGGCTGAGTAGAATTCATCTTCTTCCTCCTCTTCTAGATATAAAGGTAAATCATGTTCTAAAGATGACTGAGTAGGAGGGTACAAGACCAACTGCTTGGACATATGCCCATTTTTTATTTTCATTTTTCCAGCCCTGTAGCTGATGTAGGCATCAGAAGTGGCTAACCAAGGTCTCCCAAGTATGAGAGGATAACCTTTAATCTTGGCCTTAGGCTGGAGAACTAGGAAGTCTACCAGGTACTCCCAGGAGTCAATGGAGACCATCACATCCTCAACAATCCCCTCAGAGGCCACTGTGGAATGGTCTGCAAGCTGCAAGACTGTTGTGGTCTTTTGTAATGAACCGTAGAGATTTAGCTTGAGCATGGTGTCCTTAGTCATTACATTAGTGGCAACCCCAAGATCAATCAAAGTGTGTGGGAAAATGGTGCCATTGAGGTACACATCTACTACAAGGCTTCCAGGATCTAAATACTTCGGGAAAATCACCTGCCCCAGCATTAAATCGGACAACTGTTCAATGCAATTAATGGTAGGGGTGTCTCTTTTTCCCCTCCTTGGATGTTTGAAACACTTCTCTTTAATCAGTTTGTTGTAAATAGGTACATCCTTAATGGCTTGGAGAAGTGGGATTTTGACACATAGAGTTTTTAATTCACCTAGAAGTTCATTCTCTTCTGGGGTAGGCTAGACTGGATGAGTTAGTCTTTCAGGAAAGGGTGGTGGATTCACTCTAGATATACTTTCCTCTACTTCCTCCTCACTCTCCCTTGGTGGAGATGGAGGTTTGATGTCTAGGAGTACTCTCCCAGACCTCAGGTTGATTTCCTGAATTTCCACAGCATAAGCAGGGTAGTATGTCTCTCCACTGTATACTTGCTGTGCCTGTCTGTTGTTCGGGTTTGAATTTGGTTGGGCAGGAATATGAGGTTGTTTAGGTGGAGGAGGGTGTAAAATATGTCGTTGAGTAGGAGGTGAATGGAATAAAGATGGAGCATTGTTTTATGCAGGCCTCCACCCCTGGGGTGGTTCATTCCACTGTAGCTGTGGAGGAGTATATGGCTGAAATGGATGGTTGGTCGGTTGGGAATGGTACTGAGGTGCAAATGACAAAGGAGAAGGTGCAGACCAAGGAGGATGAGTAGGGTCCCCACAAGAGGGAATGGATGTGTTTTGGTTAGGATTGTAATATGCATAGGATGACCCTTGCATGCCCTACTAGTACGGTTGAGGTCCATGAGGCCTCCTTTGATTTATGTAGAAGAGTTTTTCAGTCACCCCTTCAGTTCCCTGATACATAGCTTTTAGTCTAGATAGAGAAGGGCACTTGTCTGTGGAGTGGTTTTCTTCACAGGCCGAGAAGATTTCTATAAGGTTTAATGGAAATTCATTCCTAGGGTGCCTCCTTGTGCATCTAGAGAAGAAAATGGCTAATCCTCTCTTTGCTTCCTCCTGCTTTCTCTTGATGTGCATAATGTCCATCTGTAGGTCAAGGGTTTACAATATTTCACTCTTGAAATCTTCCAACATATTTCCAATTTCACCTTTTATGGATGTGTTGGAAGAGGATGAGCTGGACATTGGTTAACTACCCCTACCCTTTTTGCTAGCTGCCCTAGAATGGCTCTTAAATATATTCTTGATATCTTCATAGGGTAGCTGGTAGATGTCCCCTCCTGCTAGTAGGTTTAGGGTATCTAGAAGATCTTCCCTGACCCCCATGAGTAGGACTAGCTTCAATGACTCAGGATCAAGTGTGAACCTGGCCCTTTTGTAGCTAAGATGGAATATCTCCTCATAATCCACTAAGGATTCATCATGCCCCAAGGTCATTCTAAAATTTTCCTCTTTACTGTCTTTGGACCTATAGTAGTCCTGATACTTGTTGTTGAAGGCTTGCTGCATCTGAGCCTAGGTTTTGATGTTATCCCCAGGTAAACCCATGAACCAGTGCAGAGCTACAACCTTGAGAGTGGATGTGAATAATTTGAACTTATGATCATTAGTGGTGTAATCATAAGTTCTACATATGACAGCGAATTCAAATAGGAAAGTATCTAGATCTTCTGAGGTCAGGCTATGGAAGTGAGGAAGAGAAGAGGGGCTTATATTTTTAATCTTGGAATCCCCATTGGTTTCTCTGATAGGAAAAGCACCCTCAATTCTTTCTCTATCTCCTCTGTCATTTCTATTTTCAGCCATTAGGTCAGTTGGAATGGGTTCTCCTTCTTCTTCTCCCCCTGTAGGCTCTTCAAAAATCTTTGGTTTCTTGCCTAAGGGGTCCTCCAATTCATAGCCACCAAAGAAGGGGGAAGGTTGGCTGTTGGAAATGGTGGAGGTATTTGGTAGACATTTCCCTAAGTTATCCCTATTCCTACGAGGCATGAAAGAATTGTTTTTGTTTTGTTTTGTTTTTCAAGATTTAAGACTAATTGCATAATTGAAATAACAAACTCAATGGAAGCTAACTTCTGAATGAAATCTTACTTGCAGAATGAAAAGGAAAGCAAACCAACTCACAATTACTTTTGCAGAAATGGAGCTAATAGCAGAATGGAAGAGATAAGAAATGGAAGAAAGAAAGAAGAAATCACATCTTACTCAGATATCTCCATGACAACAGTGCTAAAAAGTGATGAGTACCAGTATTGAAACAAGAATGCTGCAACTCCTGGGGCTACCAAATTTACTTTATCAACCTGGTGTTTGTACAAACTTGGAGGTGACAGTGTTGTATACACAAGCATATGCAATGGGTCCACTCTTTGTCACCACTGAGCTGGTGATAGACCACTATGGTTTCTCAAACCAACCTTCTATTAATTTATAAGAAGTTTGATTACCAATGAAGAAAGGGGAATTTTACCCTAATTGGGAAAATGAAATATTGTCTACTACAGCAATGAAAAACTTAATTAAATTCTTTAAACACACCACTCATCTAACTAATTGCTAAGAGATATTGCTTCAGAAGAATTCTAAGCTAACATGTGTGTAATCCTAACCATCCTAGACATGCAATCTGAAATAAACAAACATTTTACTGCTGTGCATATGAATGAACACAACAACTCTTTTTTGTTTTTGTCATTTTTTGTGAAAATGTGAATGCTAAATCTTCTTGGTGATGCGGTAGGTGGGTTAGAGATGGTGTTGAAAGGTTAGATGGCTTGGGAGGCAAGTAGGGGTCTTCTCCTATCTTCCTGGATGTTTTTTCCACAAATCGGCCTCAAAACAAGCCACTATAGGTTGTCCTAATGCTTCCTACAGGATGTCCTAATGCTCCTACAGGATCCGACCGAGAGAAATAGGAGTGATTTGGAAGGTGGTATAGGGCTTAGGGAAGGTGAAGGGTGGAAGAAATAAGTTAAGGGAGTGGCCAAGACTTCTTCAAAATTCAAAACAGAGTTTGTAAGATGGTTGGATTTGCTCAACAAACCTGGAAAGTTGTTCTTATGGAATGATGAGTTGGTTGAGGGACTTAGTGGATTTTGGTGATCATGGATGGATGAGGTTAGGTTGGGGTTGCTGACATGAGATCTCCCTACACTATTTAAAGGTCCCGCAATACATACATCACTAGCATTTTCCCATGAATCATGTCAAGCAAGGAAGATTTCTAATCAACATAAGAAAATAGAATTTCATTATTTAGTTGCCTAGTTCACGCAAGGAAATACTTGTAGAATATTGTGAAACACCATGAGATCTAATACAATGTTGGAGATATCAGAAATGACAACTGAAACATATTCTTGGAAACTGAAAAGATGCCGGCCTAAGTAGTAGAAAACCCTAAATTCCATAAGATAGCATAATTCTATCTTTTTGGGGGCTGAATAGGATTTTTTCCTCAAACCATGGTCCCTGAAGGGAGGAGTGAGGCAAAATCCACCTACTATCAGCCTTTTTGGTATTCCTTTACCTCTCTAAAACTACTACTAAAGCTGTGCACAAATGAAAGCCAACTAATCCAACTG
This sequence comes from Pinus tabuliformis, assembly GCA_031772625.1. NCBI lineage: Eukaryota > Viridiplantae > Streptophyta > Pinopsida > Pinales > Pinaceae > Pinus > Pinus tabuliformis. The sequence goes on along the minus strand of CM062810.1, from coordinate 657,582,772 downwards.
ATCACTACTTGCAATGAAATAATGCTAAAATCAATTCAACACTTAATCTATGAATTAACCTAAGAATACAAGTACAAGAAGAGGAAGCTTCACTGTTAGGGTTGGGCCCTAACCCAAGAGCTTCAGCCCTCCAAGTCAAATCAATGCTAGATCAAGGAAATTCTCATTCTCAGTATCATATTAGAAAAATCACATAACAATGTTTTCCCACAAAACTTGAAATTGAACATGCTTAGTGCTCTTACATAAGAAATCCAAATCCTAATGAGGCTCTAGGACTCCTTATTTATACAACTGAAGTCTCCAAAAACTTCCTTAAATCTAGGAGGCTTGGCTCCCAAAGTCAAGATGAAATGGTTCTTAACTGTCACTAGCTCGACTGCCCATGATCTCCATGACTCGGTTGCTTGCAACTTCGAGCTAGTGTGATTTGATTGAGGAATATACAAATGAGTGAGGCTTTAATGAGGAGGATCTATCTCCTATAATCTCTCCTCCTTGTCTCATTCGAGTTCCTGCCCTTAACTAGCCAAAATTTCCACGGTTTGCTCTCAAAAACCTGCAATCAATGCACATCAGACCACTAGGCATAACATCTTACTTTTACTCATCTCATTAAGAAAAATATAATTAAAACATGTTAGATCTAAGACTTTTGTGATCCATAATTTAGAAAACAGTCTTTTGGATTAATCACATTGTAAGGATTGGGTCAAAACATGTAAGGAATTATGATAAGAGTTGATTTTAGTAAGTTTGGAGGTGTATTAAGGTCCATATAGTTACCCAATGATGAGGCTCATCACTCCACCAATTTTTATGGCTAGAGCACATTCGATGCTACCAAAAACTAACCCTCTCTCTTACTGAGGAATGTGCTCTAGCAACAATGTCCAACTGCACTTTTCTCTATCTCTGAAGCATCTCTGTTCCGCACTATTGCTACCATCAAAATTGTGCTATCGCTGCTACTGTACTGCTTCCCGTGACACTGCCACTGCCACTAGTGCATCTGTACTACAACTCCCTCTCAAATGTTGCATTTGCTATGCTGCTAGCACTGCCACTGCTAACACTGCATTCGTACTGCATCTCAGTTGCAGAGAGAAGCAATTGAAAAACACCCAAAATTACTGAACTAACTGTGTTAACCATAATACCATGTGAATGTTGGAATCTAACTGCTACTAGTCTTTGACCCTCTAAATCTTCTACATTGCTGCTGATTTTTGCACTATGCTGATTAGTCTCTAGTCTCAGGCTACTACATCTATCTCTCCAACCAACCCACTGCATCATGTGACACTAAGTCCATATTTCTACTTCTGAATCTCGGGCTCCCGTAGCAAGGAATTTATCGAAGTGGTGGGTTCCTCAAGGATCCTGCCCACATGTAGTCCTCTCTACTATAGTTCTATATCGCCCCATTTACTTCCTCAAGATGCATGGTCACTCATGGCAAACTCATCTTCATCAATTTTTACTGGAGCAACATTAGGATGATGTTTCTCATCCTTATCCTTTTTCTTCAAATGACACTAGAATGTAAAGTGGCCCATCTCGCCACATCTAAAACATTTCACCTTCGAAATGTACTTCTTCCGCTTCTACTTCTGTTGTCCCTTTGATGCTATAGCTACATTCTCCTCCTCTTCCTTGGTCTTTGTGTCACTCCCACTACTACCTTTGAGGTTGATCTTAACCAGATCAATCCTTAATTCTTCTTGTTGAAGGGCTGCCCACATCTCCTCCCTTGAAGGTAGTCTTTCCCTGCCAAATATACTTTGGATGAAGACTTGCCATTCATCCGAGACTCCATCCAGGGCCATCCTTACCATCACGGTAGACTAAGGAGTAGATCCCATTGTAGCAAGCTGGGATTTGGTGTCCTTAAGACATTGAAGATATGAGTTAACCACTTCTCCCTTTTTTCACCAATGTCTGCTGCAACTTTTTTTCAAAGTACATCTTTCATTGTTCAGAAGAACCTTCATACAGTGAAGACAAAACTTCCCACATTTTCAGGATGTATTTTTGCCTTGCAAGTGTGAGACCACATGATCTCGAACTCCATCAAGTATGTACCTATTCGCCTTTGCCTGATCAGCCTTGTACTTCATCTTCTGATCATTGTCTGCGGGAATAACCAAAACACTCTTGACGTAATCTTTGAGATTTTACTCCTCCATAACAACTAAGATTCTGGTCTTCAATATGACATAGTTGGAAGCTCCTTCCAACCTGTCTTGATATCTGAGCCCATGTGATTCCATCTCACCCAAACTATCGATTTGACTCCTATAGTCACTATGTAGCACTGACCTGATGCCCGACAAGTGAAAAATTCAAACTTTTGGTGAGAAAATTCATCTGAGGAGAAAATTCCCATTCTATGTCTCCTCACTCTTTTCTGAGGGATATTTTCCCCAACAAAAATTGTGCCCTTCAAGCACTGCATTGAGGCTCTGCGTTACTCCCTCTTCCTCTGCAAGTTCACGCACCAGAAATCGTACCCCTCTGTTGACTCTCTCAGAGAGAGATTTCATCACAATCTCTGCTTTCCCGACATGGACTGCACAATCCCTTCAAGGGGATTTGAATTGCTACCAAATGTAGCTATTGGCCTCTCTGCTCAGTGATGGATTTTCTCTTCCTGTTTCAAAATCAATGTTCTAATACCATGTGAAAATTCCTATACTCAAGGAACCCCTACTGTAGAAAAGCTGAATTTACTTCTCCTACTTGATTTTCATATACATTATCAAGTTATTTTCTGAAAAATACTGAAGTAAATTGCTTCTGCAGCCTACACCAATTTAATTTGATCACATGAAATAAGAAACTCAGAAAAGAACAATATACATAGGACACCGTTATCTTTGGACAAAATAGTCCCTGGAGAAACCCAATGTGGGAAAATCAGTGCAGCAACTCTAAGGGTCTTATATTATTAAGTAGTAGTTCTGAATACAATGTTGGATGCCCTCCCGGAAATCCAGTTATAGAGAAAAATATAATGATGTAAACTGAGTGAGATTAGCTCACTTCACTCGGAAGTTTCCAGCTGATCCGACAACAGAACTGGAAAACCCCTGACTATCTCTGCATTGGCCCTTCATTGGCCCTGCGTCAGTCTCGAAGGCTCTGCATCAGCCCTGTGTTGTCTCTTTTGCCTCTTGGAGCTTCTGCGTCAACCTCTCTCGACTGTTATGGTGGCTCCCCAATAATTCCGCTTTTCTACGTGAATGCAACTTCCCTTCTGCACTGGCCCTTCTGGCTCTGCATCAAGCCTGCGTGGGCCCAGATTAGCCCAGAATCAGTCCCTCTAGGTGTTGCGCTCCCTCCACTGGTGGATCTCTGCCTCTCTGCCAAGTATTCTTGAACTATCCCTACCCCTCTACTACAGAATGATCACTTAGTTCAAATTTCTCAGCTTCATAGCCCCATAAATTTCGAACTCTAGATCCATTCATTCTCTTGGTGTGTTCTTGAATGAACCTCAAGCCTCCTTCTTATACTTTTTTTGTTGAGACTTCAATGGCTGAGATTAAGTGTCAAATTAATGGATAATATTAAAAACTTGACTTGATCAGCTTTCTAGAACATTCTCACCCATATTTTGATTAGTACCCATGAATACTTTATTTTTCGAAAGTTTAGACTTAGGAACCTCATTAAAAATATTAATTATTTTAATAAAGTACAATCCGGGTGTAATTTCACCAAAGGGTTTTTGGGTTCTTTATAAATCATGTGTCTTAGCCTCTTCACCAATTTTCATTGCTAGAGAGCATCTAATGCTACCAAAAACTAATAGGTATGTGTAGTTGATATGGTCATGCATTAATGACTGGACTCTAGCTAGAATGATGGTTACATGGTTATATGATTGTGTTATATTTCTATATTCTATCGTAATTATGTTATACATGTATTATGTTTATTTTTTGATCCTTCAGATGAGGTATCCTCCTCGAACTATGCTAAGGTACGTTGGTTTATTGTGATTTGGTTTAGTTGACATGATATACCTTGTAGGAAGGATATCAAAGATTACTACAAAGATGGTAGATTGTAGTTCTCGAGACTCTCCCTATGGATCAAATGAGAAATATGGTGTTGATAACTCTTCTGATTTGGCAGACACACTGAGAGGCTTAAATGCAAAAATAAGGAGTTGTAACGTAGACAATGATAGAATCATATAGGCACAAGAGAAACAAGTAGAGGTAAATGCAATGATACTTTAGATTTTGTTAGAATTGCAATGATAGGGACCCCTTCGGATCAGCCGTGCACAGTAGGAAATAACTAATGGGGAATTGATGAGGCTCATTAATGGGTAAATTATATGGACCTTAATGCACCTCCATCTTACTAAAATCAATTTTTCTCATCATTCTTTACATATTTTAATTATGTTTTTCTTAATGAGGAGAGTAAAGATGAGATGTCATGTCTAGTTGTCTAATGTGTATTGATTGTAGGTCATGGAGAAAATTTTAGCTAATTAAAGTGCAGGAAATCTAATGGAGACAAGCAAGAGGGATTCTAGGAGACATGATCTCCCCCCTTAACTCCTCACTCACTCTAAGATTCCTCAATAAAATCTCATCAGCTTGGAGTTGCAAGAAGTTGAGTCATGAAGTTCACTGGCAGCCAAGCTAGTGATAGTTGAAGACCAGTTGATCTCGATATTGGATCCAAGCCTCCCTAAATTTAAGGAAGTGTTGATGGTGCTGGACCCTCCAATATTCAAGGGATCACCCCGGTATGAATTCCCAACTAGAACTCACATCATTTGGTATGGGAGTCCCATCCGGTATGATGGCCTGTTTGCCATTGTCTTAAGGATTTTTCTCAACTCTTTCTTGTCAGCATAGGAGAATGGTCTACTTTATCCTGGGGAAGTGAGGTTCGCATGTCTAGTGAGTGTAAGTGTACTTGTGCCAATGGTTCTTTCACTGTGAAGGGGAGAGGGTGAAAGTGAGCTCCAGGTTGGATGGGATCAGTCCCAACTCGGCTAGGAACACATAACAAAATAGGACATACACAACTTCTGGAGGAGAAATCCACATGGATGCAATAGTCACAACATACAAGGTAAGATAACACGTACAATACTCACGGGTCAGTCCGAATGAGTGCAACGGTTGTTACAACAAGCTTCATGTGAAAGGTCTGTCTGATGTCTGGGAGAGTAGTCTACATGGGAAAGACAACGTTAACAACATATACAACACATTTCCATTAATAGATTATACATTAAAACAAATGAAATAGTTCAGATGTAGAGCATAGGTTAAAGCAACATGCATTACAAGTGTTAAATATTAGTCTTACAATAGATACAATACATGTGTGAAAATGTGCTGGCCTATTAGCAGGCTTCTAAATTAAGCAAAAGTTCCAAGACATATCGCTACACCATACATCACTAACCCTAAGTGCGAGGCATTGGAGCCACTACTTACTCCTCAAAGAAAAGATTACAAACTCTAATGGCTATGTGGGAGGAGTTGAGGTGAAAAGTCCTTTGCATGTACAAATGAGGGGGTATTTATAGCTAAGGGTGAAACTAACCGTTGTGGCTATTTGACTACCCTCATGACCATTTGACTTCCTTGAATTTTCAACTTACATGACTCTTTTTTCAACAAGTGGGTCTCTTGGACTTCCACGTTACATGACATTGATTGACAACATAGCCCATAGTGGATATGTGGGCGACATGACTCGACATGACTTGACATGGAAGTGCTGGTACATTCGTGCTGTTGCTGGGGTGCATGTCGAGCTACAGTGATGCTGGGTGATGGATGTCTTCATGGTGTATCATAGCTTCACCTCCGCATGGCAAAGTGCATGGAGTCTTCGTTGGTCCTTGGTTTGCTTGATGAAGCTTTAGCATGTTGTTCCTTGCTTGGATGCTGGAAGTATTGATAGGCTCATTTGTTCATGAAGGTGCATGTTCGTCGCGTTTGCCCACTTTGCATGCTTTGTTCGTTCATCCATTGGTGAACCTGTCCTTCTTCATGTGCTGCTTTCGTTCATCCCATTCGTTGTCTTGCCATGTTTGTTGGTGTACCTGTACCTGCAGTCACTCATGACGAGATGACATCAGATCCAAAACCTCCTAGTCTACCATGACACATGATCATTTTGGATGCAGGTGACCAGGAGAGGCTGCAAGGTTGGGAAGCGGGATGGTGGTTCTGGGCACTGCTGATGAAAACTACGCAAGAGTAACTGAGTGATGGAGATGGGAAATTTGAGTCGACATTGACTGCCTGCGAGGTCTGGCTTGGCTGGGAGGAAAAATTGTGCAAATTTTGGGAGGGACAGTCCAAGCTGCAGGAAGGCAAGGTAGGGATGCTCTATGCATTTTTCAGAACGAATGGGAAATGGGGGCTGGATAGCCTTATTTACGCAATTTTCTAGAGTAACGGGCTGGGTTGCATGAAGGGTCAGCAAGTAGAAACTACACAATTCCTAGAGGGAACTCGTAGTTTGTTTCAAGGAGTTGTTGGCAAGGGCAACTGCATTGAGGTTAAGAGGCTGGCATGATGATCATCTCTATGCAATTTCTAAGTTGAGCTGACTGATGGGCAGTGGAAGGCCTTCTCATGAACACTGCGCAATTTATGAGATGAAAAATTGGTCAACTTTTGGGATGATTGACTGGGAAAACTATGTAATTTTCTGAGGGAGACAGGACGGTCACTTGGTGTTTTTCTGAATTGTCTATGAAATTTCCTCAGTCAACTGAGTGAGTAAGGTTAGTGGCCTCTGTGCAATTTTTTAGGGGAGTCAGTCCTGGGGTTACTGTCAAGTCCGACTATTCGGGTGGCTAGCATGAGGGTTGATTGAATTGCTTGTGGGAAGTGCAGCTTGAAAAGACTAGCTTGGTGCTTCTGTGTTGCCCTGGTTGACAGTCGATCGAGTCGAAAGTGGAGTGATGGTTCGGCTGTTAGAGGGGAGTCTAGTCATCAGAACTTCAGCAAAATGGACTAAGTGTGTGAACAATCAAAATATGCATAGGTGATCATACGAACACACACTCCATGACTCGATGAAGAAATGACCCAAACCATTCAGACACACATGTTCAACATGATAGACCGACGGTGCAAGTGACAAGCGTGACACTCGTGATTGACCATTCACTAATCAAGACAATGCTTGCGTGAAAGTGAATGTGTATCCATGTATGAGTGTGACAAATGCTTTCATAGTGAACAAAGTCAGCACATACAAAGCGAAGACTTTGAGCATAACGAACATGGTCGCAAGCATGACTTAAACACCAACATGAAGAAACTTGAATGATATGAATAAGCAAGGCAGATGCAAGGACTCACACAAGCTCACAGAGTGAACTTGAGTTTGTGCAGTCATCAAGTGAAACTCTCAAGGGAGGCTCCGAAATTGGGTGTAAGCCAAAATTTTGGAGGGTGGTTGTAGTCACTACAACACTTGGCGACACATTGGTAGAACTCTAGCTTCTCTGTTTCAGTTCATTGCTAGCATAGGGCCTTGGTCTTTTGGGGAGTATTGAATCACTGTGTAGTTTACTTTGGCTTCCCCACTTACCCCATGGACATACATGGTTCACCTTTTTCCAACTTAGTCAAACACATTCAATAGTTTAGCTTGATCACAGTGTTTTGAATCTGGGAAGGGTCGTTTAACTCGTGAGTTGAAAATTTTCAGAGTATAAGTTTTCATCTCTGGTGTTGCTCCGCTACTAGTAGGCCTAGATAGTACCCCAGTGGAGTCACGTAGGAACACACACATTACTCCACTACCAGTAAGCCTGGTCAGTACCCCGGTGGAGTTGCATGCTTCACCTCTCTGTGTAGGAAGCCTTTCTCTTCTTTTGTCTTTGTATTTTCAAGAGGACTGTGCATACGCACTTATTTATTTTTTGGGTGGAAGAGGGATACTAAATTATTGAGAGTAGAAGAGGTTGTTCCATCAGAGAAGCATGTAAGACCTCTGTTGGGAACGAGATCCCCCAAGGAATGTTTTGGGGCTTAGAGCCCAGATTTTGGTCACAAATTATAACTTCGATGTAAAGACTCCACATTTTGTGGGCGTGGAGCACGTAGTTTTAAATGAGTCATAGGGTTGTCCACCCTTAATTTTGTAATGTAATTTCGGCTATAGAGATCTATCCATGGTCTGTGGACCATGGGATTGTATAAATAGAGTGAGGCTATAAGTGTAAATAAATAAAGAAAATCAATCAATGGATGATCATGGAATAGAAGAGTTGAGTCGTATTTGAAGTGTAAAGTCTAGTTTGGGTCGTAGAGTAGGAGAAGGCTCTGCAGCTGAGTGCGTAGAGGCCTAGTAGTCCGTAGCTGAGAGCGTGGACCCCTGCAGCTGAGTGTGCAGGGCGAGTCAAGTCTGTAACAGTTGGAAGTATTAATAAAGAGAAGTTTAATATCTATTATGTCTATTCTTTTCCTATTTTATGCATTGAATGTATTGGGTATAAATTTCATTTCTATTGTTCATATGATGCACGAACATATGTGACTATGTTAATTAAGTGAATGTGAGATAAAGTATCTGTTTATGCGAAGTTAACTAGGATCTTTCAGAAGATAAGTAAGATTTGTGGTATAGTTTGGGGAAATAACACAGATCACTGCCATAGTAGCACGAAAGCACCTCAGTCCCTGGTTAGGGTTGTGCGAAGGTGATTATAACAGATCACGAAGGTCTCACATGTCAACGCAGTGCACAAATTGACCTGTTCGAAGGTAGGCACAGTTGGCCTAAATCAACACCTTAGACATCTCAAGGGTGTGGAAACTTGGTTCCAGCATCGCCTAATACCGCTCTGCGGGCTAATGTCGCAAAGGGCCAGTAGTGTAGGGATTTGTTTAGCTAATTAACTTTGAACCTGGGTCAGGCCCCATCAAGCTAACAAATGGTTCCGTTGCTGGGACCAGAATCTGCATAAAGATGTCTGATTTCGTATCATTGGAATCCAACTAAGAAGGAAATTGAAGGCTAGTTGGACAAAAGAATTCACGAGTTCACGACGTAGGAGAACAGGAACCCGCGACTGAAAAAAGAAGAGTGGTTAGATTGCCACTTGTACACAAAGATCCACGAAATCCCTACTGAGATGTACGAGTGGATCGCGAAGCTAGCAGATAGCCAAGGAAGGTGGAAACTCGAAAATCCTGTTGTGTGGACCCCAGAGTTATTGCAAAGGTTGGAAGAATTAGATGATAAGATCGCACACAATGTTGATCATTGGCTCGATCGTATTATAGGGGGATTCATTACTAAGTTTGCAGTTAACACCTCGGTTGGCTACACTGAGGCAGAGCGATGCTTTCTCAAAGAACCGCGAGGTAAGCATGTAAATTCTTTGAATACTTGGGTTAAAATGATATTGTGCGAAGGAGGGTTATGCAGTTATCTTGATGTTCGAGGCTACACAAAGTGGAAAAACCTACAGGAACAAAGGAAATAAGGGACCAGAAACTAGCCCCTTGATTTCACCTCCGAGAGGGGACGAGGAAGAGCTCATGAAGGTCTTGCCGTGAAGTGCGATCCATCTGATAAGGCAAAGAATTCCGCAAATACCACCCCCACCCACACTGCCACCAGCTTCACTACCATCACCTCCATCTTCACTTGTACCACTTGCACCACCACCGTGATTCAATATGGAAAGCACAGTGAAGTTTCCTGTGTTCAAGGGATTGGGAAATGAGGATCCAGACCAATTCTGGTTCGTTGTAAGAGCTGTATGGGAAGCACAAGGAGCTAAACATGACAATATAAAGAAAGCAACACTAGTTAGCACCCAGCAGGACTGCACGCTGACTTGGTATATTAAGTACTCTAATGATAATCCAAATGCACGAATCGTGGATACCCAAGTAGTGCTAAACAGAGAATTTGGCAGGCCGAAGTCTGAAGCATAGTCGATCATTGGATTCAAAGAGATCACAATACTACCAGGCGAGACTCCTTGGGAGTTGGATTAGAGGCTAAAGTGCACAATTCGTGAAGCTAATATGAATCTAACGGATGGACAACATTGTGAATGGTTTGTAGCATCGCTAACACCACATCTAAGGAGTGCGCTATCACATCAGAAATTAACAACTCAAGAAGATGCCTTAGAGATCGCGATGAGGCTGCAAGAGACCCCGATTCAGGATCCTAACTTGGGAGTTCAGCAGATCCATGCGCAACTGAAGAATTTATGCCTTGAGATGCAGAGTCTGAAACAGGACAGGACAACTCGACTAGAAGTGCGCGAAGAGGTATGGTGCGTAAAATGCAAGGGTCAGGGTCATGATAAGGACCACTACCCAGTTTTCACAAATTACCTCGTAGGAGGAGGGTTGATGCCCTTAAGACTAGAAGCACAGGAAGGACCTAGCGCGACACCTACTTTGTTGTGCGTGATTTGTCAAATAGATGGAAAACATGCCATAGACAACTGTCATTTGTTATAGAAGTATACACAAAATTCACAAAAATTGTTCTGCAACTTTTGTAGATTAGTAGGACACGATGAGTGCACTTGTAGAAGCTATGAGTTAATAATGGATAGAACTCCCACCTACAGAGTTCAGGTTGAAACGTGACCCTTTGACCAGAATGCAAGAATGGCTAAAACAAGATTTCAGGGGCACGGACGAGGCAAAGGCGGAGGAGGACCTGGAAGAGGTCGCAGACAATTGATATGATACAATTGTGGAGGGCCAGGACATTATGCCAACGATTGTACAAATCCAACGTGACCATCATGTTTGTATTGCAACTTGTTTGATCATGAGACCGAATATTTTCCTACACTAATAGCTAGGATACGCGACAAAGGAGTGCTACCGCCTCCCCCAACTCAGAACCTATAGATGATGAGGCCTGAGCCATGGGAGGAAGATCTGAATGTAAACATTTTTCTCCAAAGTGGTATCGCGATGGGAGATGACAAAGGCAAACAACCATAGGATAATACTTGGGTTCACAAAGCTCCGGTGAATGAAGCAAAGTTTGATTTGGAGGGCACCCGGGAAACCTTCATGGAAGCTAAGAAGAGCTTCACTGAGGCCTCCACTTCAGGAAGAAAGGATAAACCAGAGCTGGAGATGGACCCATATATGCTCACAACGTTCCTGGAGACATGTATGAAGCTACTATTCGACAGTAAGGTGCTAAAAGGGTTATAGGAACTCATTAATAGATGCACTTGGACCGCCCCAGGAGAACCATGTGTAGTCAAGAAGATTGGAAAACACAAGACAAGGACAGGAAGAGAAATGAGACTACCCGCATAGATTGGAGAATATGAGATGGATCAAGTTATCCTAGACTTAGGATCGGATGTGAATGTTTTGCCGAAGCAGACATGGGAGCGAATGGGTAGACCTACACTGCAGTGGTCTCCTATTCAGCTGCGAATGGTGAACCAATAGAAGATAATACCCCTAGGGCGATTGCAGGGAATCACTGTGGACATTGAAGGACTGAGCGCGCTAGTAGACTTTGAAGTGATAGAGATTTTTGATGACAGAAATCCATACCTCGTGCTCTTAGGAATTGATTGGGCCACTGACATGAACAGGGTGATTAATTTGAAGAAGTGCAAGATGATTTTTGAAAAGAAGTCACTACGTGTAATTATACCCTTGGACCCTGTTGAAGGATCAAGCTATACAAAGCCGATGCGTGACTATGAAAGTGATGATGATTTGAACTAGATAACAACGCAAAACTAGGATTGAGTGAATCCCATGGCAGATGGGAAGATTGCATGGGAGCGCGAAAGCTCCTGTACTTCGGATTGAGATAAGGAGACAGAGCGATGGCAGATTCAGTTACATGAAGTAACTACATTGAATTGTAATATGTTGACAAGGTCACTACGCTGGGAATCGATAGAAGTAAGAGACTTGCCTACTTATGATGGCCTCAGTGAGATAGATACCTTCTTGAATAAATTTGAAAGGGAGGTGCCATAAAAGCAACGCTTCCAAGCCCTGGATTGGTTATTGTGTGCTACACCCGTGAGGTGGTGGGGTACACACAAAGGGAGCTTTGACGACTGATGCGAGTGTAGGGGAATGATGTGCTTATGATTTTGGAAGCCTAGGGCGCGACTGACAGATAAGTACAATTGGTAGGATGATCCGCACACTCATCTGGAGAAATGGACACAGGCCTATGGGGAAAATCCATAGCCTGAGTGGGTACACCTGTTCTGTCATACCTTGGATGTTATACCAATGAACTAGTATAGAGAAACAGAGCTCCACCATGGGATAGTTGAATGGGATGTTTTGTGCGAAGGGTTCATGATGAACTTCAGTTTTGAGGATGAGTGGGACAATATTGATGAAGCACTACAAGAGGTAAAAGTCACCATCTTTAGAATACCATAGGAGTCAGTAGCATTGATTCAGCCTGAGTGGGCTACTCAGTTGAGCTGTGCGTTGGAATGTTATAATGTAATTGCCGAAGAAGAAGATGAAGATCCATGGAAATTTAACATTCCAGAGACAGAAGGCCACCACGAGGTTCAAGGACCACAGATTGAGAACATTGACATAACTACGCCGGTGAAGACTAAGCAGGTGAATATTGATATGGAAGCGGAACCTAAATTGTGAAGATTGGAGACTATTGGGATGACCCTACGGTGGATAAGGTCGCTGAATTACTCCGTGAATATCAGGACGTATTCCCGACCAAGTTTATGGATTTGAAGGGAATAATCAGAGATTTAGGGGTAATGAAGATCACGTTAAAACCCAATGCGAAGCCAGTTAAGTAGAGGCCATATCGCTTAAATCTGAAATACAAGGAGAAGGTCTGCATAGAACTAGACAAGATGCTCACAGCAGGCATCATTGAGCCTGTGGAGGAATCCGATTGGGTAAGCTCGATGGTGGTACAAGAGAAGAAGCAGTTGGAAGAAATAAGAATATGCGTGGATCTCAGAAAGTTGAACGATGCGTGTGTACATGATCCATTCCCAACTCCGTTCACAGATGAGGTGTTGGACAATGTAGGTGGTCAGGAAGCATATTCTTTCACTGATGGGTTCTCAGGGTACCACCAGATTAAAATCGCGCTAGAGGATAGGAGTAAGATAACATTTGCAACTGAGTGGGGTTTCTGTCAATAAATCATCATGCCATTTTGATTAAAGGATTCCCCTGCTATCTTTTTGTGTGTAGTTGTTGCGGCATTCAGGGAATATATTCATAAGTTCTTGGAGGTCTATTTTGATGACTGGACTGTATTTGGGCTGGTTAGGTGCCATGTAGCGAACCTGCACTTGATGCTAGATACATGCTGAAGATACCAAATCGCACTCAACCTCAAGAAGTGTACATTTCTCGTTCCTTTTGGGAACCTGTTGGGGCATGTGGTTTGTAGACAAGGGCTGATGGTAGACCCCGTGAAAATCACGGTGATATTAAATTTGCAAACATTACGGAGTGCGAAACAGCTGCACACTACTCTGGGGCATATGGGGTACTATAGGAAGTTCATCAAAAGCTATGCTTAGATCACCACACCAATGGAAAAGCTATTTAAAAAGGATGTCACGTTCTGTTGGAACGATGAATGTAAAAAAATCCTAGATGTATTAAAAGAAAAATTGGTTATTGTGCCCATTCTGGTCTTCCCGAACTGGAAGAAAGAGTTTCATGTCCATGTTGACGTGTCAAGTATAGCGCTGGGGGTAGTACTAACACAAGAAGGTGGAGAAGGCTTGGATCACCCTATCGCGTTCGCAAGTCGCAGATTATCTAAAGCCAAAAAGAATTATTCCACCACTGAATGTGAGGGACTGGCTATGTTGTATGCACTCTAGAAGTATCAACACTACTTTCTAGGGGGACACTTCAAGATGTATACATATCATTCTGTGCTTAAATACTTGGTCAATAAGCCTGTGTTGGGGGGCGCATATGCGGATGGCTTTTGTTGTTCCAAGGCTATGATTTTGAAGTTGTTGTGAATCCTCGACGATTAAACATGGAACCAGATCACCTATCATGCATTAAGACAGGAGAGGAACCTACTAGTCTGGAGGAAGGATTACCCGATGCATAGCTCTTTGATGTGCGCATAGCGGATGGAAATTTTGAAGATATAATTCACTTTATCACAACTGGAACTGCACTGAAAGGGTACTCTATCCAACAGAAGAAGGAACTAGTGGTGCACGCAACAGATTTCTCTGTCATTGTGGGGCATCTATACAAAATGGGGAATGATGAGATACCGCGAAGGTATGTACCTGAGTTTGAACGAAGCAATATCCTTGCGGACGATCATGGGGGCGCTGTGGGAGGACATTATGCAGGGAGAGAAACTGCGCAGAAGATTCTTCGCGCAGGGTTGTGGTGGCCGACCCTTCATTAAGATTCGAAAGCACATTGCAAGGCCTATGATGTATGTCAAAGAATAAGTAAACCATCGCGGAGGGACAAGATGCCTTTGAATCCACAAATGACATTGTAGCCCTTTAAAAGTGGGCGATTGACTTCTTAGGACCTATCAAACCTCAAGGAAAGATAGGCACGAGGTATATTATCACTGCGACAGAGTACCTGACTCATTGGGTAGAAGCGCAGTGGGTAAAAGATCGCAAGGTTGCAATGGTCGTGAAGTTTTTTTTTGAACATGTATTGATGCGATTCGGATGTCCAAATATCTTGATGAGCAATCGCAGTACAAATTTCCTGAACGAGACAATCAACGCACTGACAGAAGAGTTTCAGGTGTATCATCAGAAAAATACACTGTATCACCACAAGCTAACGGGATAGTGGAAGTGTTTAACAAAGTACTGGAGACTGCGCTGAGCAAGGTATGTAATGCGCAACAAAGTGATTGGGACCTGCACATACCGTAGTATTATGGGATTATAGGACGACATGCAAGAAACTGACAGGACAGACACCTTTTCGACTTGTCTATGGAGTAGAAGCTATCATGCCTATGGAGTACATCATACCTAGTCTGTTCATAGCAGTGCTCACAGATATGATGGATCGCAGAGCTCTAGAGGAGAGGCTCGTGTAGTTGGAGGAGCTCAAAGAAGAATGCGTTTTGGCTGGATTTCACTAGCAGGTCCAAAAGTAGCGTGAAAAGGCTTGGCACGAGGGACTTATTAAGTTGCGCACCTTCAAGGTAAATGATTTGGTGTTGCTATATGATAGTAATTTTGATCAATTCCTAGGGAAGCTTAGAATACATTGGTTGGTACCATATGTTATTAAGGAGATCACAGATGGTGGCGCAATGCAGTTGGTAAAGTTAAATGGAGAACTCTTCCCAGGCGAAGTCAATGGAAGTCATTTGAAGGCGTACATAGGTGGCTCAACCATTTGACTCGCTGCAGGAAGCACAGTCTTAGCGCTCTAGGAAGCTGAAAGGAGGCACGAGACTATAAACTACTCTGCCCGAGAGCTGCACGATGTCAGGACTGCGCGCAGTAGTGAAGTATCACAGGGTCCGTGACAGCGCGAGGGTAGTTATGATGCTGCACGGTTTGGCTGGAAAGTCACTGTTACAGTCACCATTCATGATGTGATGCTTGGCTTAAGACCAAATGGAGTGGGTGACAGGCATTTAAGGCGAGCTTTATGGGCTAGATTCTTGAAAATCTGCTGCCAAGTGAGCATCAATGGAACGAATGTGGGGGGAACGGTCGAATTAGAATTCAAAAGGCGCTATAAATTGCAAAGGGTTGTCCAGCAAACAACACTTGGCCATTTGAGAATTCAGTTGTTGCGCGCCCAAAGATTCATGAACCCAGATTTGTTTGTTATTTTGAAGTCGAAGTCATTGTTTGAGCACTTACCTGAGCCGTTGAGAGAATTGTGGAATAGCATTATGGCAGTGCTTAAGGAAGCCATGGATACCAGAGCAATGACTGTTGAGGAGGCTGCGCAGGCCATAATGGTAGGAGAAGTCTCAGAAAGTGCGGGGATAGTTGCAGAAATCCATAAATCTTCGTGCACGCCGAGACCCAAGAAAGACAAGCAACCTATGGTACCAGTGCATGTGTCCCCTAGAAACCCACTGAGAACTAGGCTTACTATGGAAGAAAAGGGGAAGGCGATCAATTTGGAAGTCGATGATGAGGAGGAAGACTTTGAAGAAATCCTGATAGAGGAGGAGGGCATAGAGATTAAGGTGGAAACCCAGGGTGCAGATCCTCTGATCAGGCTACCCACATATGTTCCTCCGCGTGATCCGAATTGGATCCAGAAAGAAAAATCAAAGTACCATGACTTTATCAAATCAGGACAAACTTCGAATTCAAAGGGCATAGAGTGATCAGAAAAACCTCTGAATAGTGGCAGTTGGTAGCTAGTGTGGAACGACGAGGACCTTGGTCAAAGGGCGCTGACTGAGGTCCATGGAGACTGCGCAGGAGGTGAAACTAGAACCTGGGAAGCCTGGATTGGGAAAAGGAGGTTGTTTCTGATGCACGATTAGCACTTAGCACTTAGCGCTAATTGTGCATCATTGGGAAAAACCCCTTGAGAAGGAAAGCCCCAAGGCACTCTATCGCATGGAAGCTGGGAAAACCGTGGGGGAAAATGCTAAAGGCTAAAGGTGGGACTTGCGCTCCAAAACCGGCAGTATTTATTGGGGGCACCCTTGGGTGGTAAGCAGATTCGGCTGAAACCTAGCGATTCTACTCAGTGCTTGATTCATGGCAAGTGGAGGAGAGAGAAAACCACCACTCATCGTGTGCTAATAGTCGAGCAAGTCAACTGCGCGAAATGTGTGAATGGCATCGGATCTAGAGGCCAAGATCTAACAACTAAGAACATGCCCGATGGAGAGACCAGATTTAACCACAGATTAAGCCACGACATAAAGAATTATGAAGTCCGATTTGACCGCCGAGGTTTCGGATGACTCATTCCACGATGTAACTGAAGAACAGAACCAACGAGGAAAAATTTGGCGTAGTTCATAGGAGGACAAGTGGCCACTCCCTGTGAGCCTGATGATGACGCTGAGACAGGGAACTCCAAGCGAGAAGCAACAGGTGATTCGACGGAGGAAGAAGAGGAAGCTAACAGTCATGAGATCAACTGGCTTTAAAGCCATGAACAGCCAAAGCAGAAGACACCCAAAGACGGAGAAGAGAAAAAAGAATGAAGAAAAGACAGAGAGAGAAAAAGCGAAGAAGGCAGTGAAGCAAAAAGCAAAAAGACAGAGGGCTGAGCTGACCATAGGTAGCATCGAGCACCAGAGAGCTTGAGAGGTTCAAGCCATCCCTGAGAGGATTTGTCAGGAACTGAGCACCACATTGGGCTCCTTCCATTATAGACCAGAGAGGTCAAAGAGCTGGTAAGGCAAAGAGTCTGTGTACTCTAGTGGCTTGGGAATCCAAGAACCACCCTACCAAGCATCATTTCTATTTCAAGAGGCTCAAATTGAGCTCCTCATTGTAATTCTCTGCTTTAAAGACACAATAAAAGAAGGCCACCACTAAAAGCTAGACCGAAAATGTAGCCCTGGAGGATAGGGTGAACGCCTTATTAATTTGTTGTGTTCTTGTATTTGCTTACTGTCTTTCTCTACTGTTTTCCATATTTCCAGTGTCTGTGTATTTTGCAATCTGATCGATTTGTTGCCTAAAATAACATAGACACACACCACCACATGAGTCTGTAATACCTTCATTCATTAATTCTTTAACTGAGATTGCTCAAAGGGTGGTATTCAGATCAAGTCGTATTAGAGCTCTAGGCTGTAAGATTAGACAAGCTTGTGTTGGTTTAGCTGTGAATGCTTACTAGATCAAAGCTCAAATTAGGAGAAGGAGAGTTGGTCGAAACTAATCCTGAAATTGGGAGAGTCTATCCTCGGAAGACAATGTCAGAGGAAGGTTCTATGGCACCAGACCCTCAATTCATATAAAGTTTCGTAGCCATAAAGTCCATGGTAGAAGAAATGTATAGGGACTTTAGAAAACATAAGGATGAAGATTCATCAAGCTCTAAGAAAGACAAAGAAGAAGATGAGTCTCACTTCCATGACCACTCCAAAGGGAAAGGGAAAGAGGAAAGCTTTCTCACACCTCCTAATAGCCCTGTGCATAATAAGAAAGCATCTTTGATCAAACTAGATGTTAAATTTGATCTACCTATATATGATGGAGAGTTAAATGCAGAAAATTTGGACAATTGGATTAAGCAAATTGATGTTTATTGCAGAGTACAAAACATCAACTCAGACAAGAGCAAGATTCAGCTGGCAAGCCTACGCCTTGGAGGCATTGCCTTGGTTTGGTGGGAAGGAAGAACCCAAGTTAACATGAAAAGACATGGTAAGACCATCTCTGTTTGGAGTGAGTTTGTTTATGCAATCAAAAAGTAGTTCTATCCATTGGCCTACATGCAACAAGCCATGATGAGTTGGCAGACTCTTCGACAGTTAAAAGGGCAAAGTGTGTAAGGGTACACTCAAGAATTTAGAAAGAGAACATTGATTCTAGGAATCTCATTAGACTCACTAGAGACTCTTTTGAAGTACATTGGTGGTATACACAACTACATGAGGCATACCATCCTCATGTTTAATCCCACCAGTATAGATGAGGTATTTGTACAAGCTACTCATCTAAGAGCGAGAGGAAACAATGGAAATTCAGAAGTTGGGGGACCGTCCCAACCCACTGCAAGCAAGAGCAAGGAGAAAAGAAATCAGAAGTGGAAAGCAAGGAAGGCTAACACTGCACGAAAAAGCAAAGCTTCATGCACTCACTGTAAAAGGGATGGGCATGATGATGAGCATTGTTGGATTCTGCATCTAGAGCTGAGACCTAAGAAGTTCGAGGGCAAGAAGAGGAAGACTGTTGTAGCTATTCAGAAAGATTTGGGGTCAGACTCAGGAGATGAAACAACCATTGCAGCCATAGATATAAAAGGTAAGAATTCTGGAGCATCTACTAGTAATTCTGCACAATCTAGTACTAATGAAGAAAATGAGAGAAAAATATATGAGCTTTTCCATATTCGAGTTATTTCCAAATATCAAAATATTGATACTTTGTTTGATAGTGGCTCACAAGCAAATTTAATTTTTGAAGAAATTGTAAAGAAATTGGGATTAGCAACTACACCTCACAAGAAACCATACCCATTAGGATGGTTGAATGATAAAGCACAACTACAAGTGACTAGACAGTGAAAACTCAAGTTTTCTTTTGGGTCATCATTTGTAGATGAGGTTGAGTTAGAAATAATTCCTTTGGATATATGTGGAATTTTTTTAGGAAGTCCTTGTATGATAGAAAAGCCATTTTCTATAGAGCTGAGAACAAGTATCTACTTCTTAAAGATGGAATCGAATACTTTGTAAGAGCTCATAAGCTCAAGAATAATTATACTCTCATAAACTCAAGGCAGATGAAAAGAATGATAAATTCATGCAAACAATTCTTACTGATGGTTGTAAGGAAAAGAAACCTGATAAAACCAATGTATTTGAGGGCTGTAATGCTAAACAACAAACTAATATAGAAAAGGTTGTTTCAAGAACCTAAAGGTCTATCACCCAAAAAGGAAATAGTACATGATATTATTTTGCATCAAGATGCTCCATTGCCTAACATTGGAATGTACAGGTTGTCTGCTTTAGAGAATGCTGAAATCAAGAAGCAGGTGCAGGAGTTGCTCGAGAAAGGGTTCATCAGGCCTAACATATCACCATGTGGATCACCAATCGTTTTGGTGAGAAAGAAAGATGGCTCGTGGAGAATGTGCATTGATTACTGAGCACTAAATAATATAACAATAAAAAATCGTTATCCCCTTCCTTGCATAGATGGTCTTTTGGATCAATTGAAGGAAGCTGTTTATTTCACCAAGCTAGATTTGCACAATGGATACCATTAGGTCAGAGTTGCAGAACAAGATGCATGGAAGATTGATTTTAAGACAAAGCAGGGATTGTATGAGTGGCTGGTTATGCCTTTTGGCTTAACTAATGCTCCTGCTACTTTCATGAGTTTATTGAATGATGTACTCAGACCTTTTCTTGATGATTTTGTTATTATGTATCTGGATGACATTTTGATTTTTAGTAAAACGTGGGAAGAACACTTGAAGCATGTTAAGCAGACATTAGATGTTTTGAAAAGAGAAAAACTTCATGTTAAACTCTCAAAATGTGAATTTGGCAAAACATCTCTAAATTATTTGGGTCATACAGTAGGGGGTGGTGAATTGAAAATAGATCCCTCTAAGGTGTAGTCATTGTAAACTGGCCTAAACCCAATTCTGCTATAGAAGTAGGAAGCTTCTTAGGGGCAGCACAATATTGGAGGAAGTTCATTTCTAACTTTTCCTCAATTGTAGCTCCCTTACATGCTTTAATAGGATTGAACAAGGTGTTTCAGTGGGGAGGCAAACATTAGAAAGCCTTCGACACCTTGAAAGAAAAGATTAGTACAACACCTGTACTAGCACTACCTAATCTACAAAGACCATTTGAGATCCAAACAGATGCGGCCAGTGACTATTCCATGGGAGCAGTGTTGACACAACACGGTAAACCCATATGTTATCATTCTGAGACTTTTAATCCTGCAGTAGTTAACTATCCTACATATGATAAAGAATTGTATGCATTAGTTCAGAGTGTGAAAAAGTGGAAACATTACTTAATGGGAAAGGAGATAGTAATACATACTGATCATCAACCACTTCAATATCTACACTCCCAAACTAAGTTGCAGCAGTCAAGACACTACAGATGGATGGGTTTTCTACAACAATTTCATTTAGTCATCATATATAAAAAGGGCATACATAATAAAGTTGCAGACATGTTATCTAGACCCATTATAAATGCATCTACTATACTTAAGCATAATTTTGTGCTACATGAAAGCTACATTGAACAATATGCTCAAGATATAGACTTTAAAGATGTATATGCAACTTTGAGTCGAGGCACACAAGTAGAAGAATTGGATTATCATGTAAAGGACTGACTCTTATACCATTGTGGGAAACTCTGCATTCCGCAAACTGAGAGAGTAAAGATAATTAGGGAAGCACACACTTCTTTGATATCAGGTCACTTTGGGGTAAGTAAAACAGTTGCACAGCTGCAAAGATTTTGTTATTGGCCAAAAATGAATGAGACAGTTTCTAGATATGTAAGAAGGCGTACTATGTGTGCTAAAAGTAAGCCCAACAACAGAAAAATAGGCTTGTACACTCCATTACCAGTTCCTTCTCACCCTTGGGAAAGTGTTTCCATGGATTTTGTTGGAGAACTACCTAAATCTAGGAAAGGTCATGATTATCTATATGTTGTTGTGGATAGGTTGAGAAAAATGTGTATTTTAATACCTTGTAATAAACAGATTACAGATGAACAAACTGCAAAACTGTTCTTTGAACATGTAAGGGTTCATTTTGGATTACCCACTTCCATTGTATCTGATTGAGACACCTAATTTGTGGGGAAGTTTTGGTCAAGTCTGTGGGAACTGATGGACACCAAACTAAAGAAAAGCACAACTTTTCATCCACAAACTGATGGCCAGACAGAAGTAGTTAAGAGGACAATGATCCAGTTACTCAGAGGATATTGCAACAAACATCCTAAGCTTTGGGATGAACATTTGTGTTATGTGCAGCATGATTACAACAGAGCAAAACACTCTTCTACACAAAGATCTCCTTTTGAGACCTGTTTTGGTTTCACACCAAGGTCTCCTTTGGATATTGTCTTTGGTAAAGATACCACAATTGAGGGACACAGTGATGTGGATAGGGCAACTAGGTTCATTGAACAAATCCAAGAGATCCACCAGGCAGTACAGGAACAGTTGGAAAAGATCAAGGCCAAGTACAAGGCAAGGCATGACAAGCATCGGATGGAGCATAGTTTCCAAGTCGGTGACCAAGTTTGGTTGTATATCAGCAAGGACAGGATGCAAGGTGAAGGTAAAAAGCTAAAGCTTATCAGGTATGGACCCTTCAAGATACTTGAGAAGATTGGTGAAAATGCTTTTCGCCTTGATCTACGAGCTTACATGCACATCTACTCAGTCGTGAATGCAGATTGCTTGAGATTGTTTGAACCCTCTCTAATTGAGGATCCCGAAGAGTAGAGTCAATTACCTTTTATTGATGACATGCTAATTGAATATCTTAATGAATTGCAGGAAGACACAGTTTTGGATAGGAAGGTGAGGATGACGCATAGAGGATATGTTGAGTACCTCAGAGTAGGACTCAAGGGTTCAAAGCCGAGTAGTGAAAAGTGGATAGAGATTGGACAAGTGAGACAACAATACCCTCACTTAGTAGATGCTTGAAAACCAACTTTTGGTGATCCAAAAGCTTTTTCAGTGGGAAGGTCGTGATTTGAATTAGATCCAGAAAGAAAAATCAAAGTATCATGACTATATCAAATCAGGACAAACTTTGAATTCAAAGAGCACAAAGCGATTAGAAAAACCTCTGAACAGTGGTAGTTGGCAGCGAGCGTGGAATGACGAGGACCTCGGTCAAAGCGCACTGACCGAGGCCCATGGAGACTGCGCAGGAGGCGAAACTGGCACTTGGGAAGCCCGGATCGGGAAAAAGAGGTTGTTTCTGATGCGCGATTAGCTCTTACAAAACCCCTCGAGAAGTAAAGCCCCAAGGTGCCCAGTCGCATGGAAGCCGGGAAAACCATGGGGGAAAATGCTAAAGGCTAAAGGCGGGACCTGCGCTCCAAAACCGACAATATTTATCGGGGGCACCCTTGGGCGATAAGCAGATTTGGCCAAAACCTAGAGATTCCACTCAGCGCCTGACGTGTGGCAAGCAGAGGAGAGAGAAAATTGCCACTCATCACGTGCTAACAGTCGAGCAAGTCAACCGCGCGAAATGTGCAAATGGCATCGGATCTAGAGGCCCCAGATCTAATGGCTGAGAACACGCCCAATGGAGAGACCAGATTTAACTGGGGATTAAGCCACTACATAAAGAATTCTGAAGTCTGATTTGATCGCCGAGGTAGTGGATGACTCATTCCACAACATAACCAAAGAACCCAACTGATGAGGAAAAAGCTAGTGCAGTTCGTACGAGGAGAAGTGGCCACTCCCTGTGAGCCTAATGATGACGCTGAGACAGGGAACTCCAAGCGAGCAGCAGAAGGCAATCCGACAAAGGAAGAAGAGGAAGCAAATAGTCATGAGATCAACTGCCTTTAAAGCCATGAACAGACAAAGTAGAGGACACCCAGAGATGAAGAAGAGAAAAAGAAGGAAACAAAGACAAAGAGAGAAAAAGAGAAGATGACAGTGAAGCAAAAAGCAGAAAGACAGAGGGCCAAGCTGACCACAGCCAGCATCGAGCACCAGAGAGCTTGAGAGGTTCAAGCCATCCCTAAGAGGATCTATTAGGAACTAAGCACCACATAGGCTCCTTCCATTGTAGACTGGAGAGGTCAAAGAGCTGGTAAGGCAAAGAGTCTATGTACTCTAGTGGCTTGGGGAATCCAAGAACCACCTTGCCAAGCATCATTTTTGTTTCAGGAGGCTCAAATTGAGCTCCTCATTGTAATTCTCTACTTTAAAGACACAATTAAAGAAGGCCACCACTGAAAGCTGGACCAGAGACGTAGCCCTGGAGGATAGGGTGAACTCCTTATTAATTTTTTTTGTTCTTGTATTTGCTTACTATGTTTCTCTGCTGTTTTCCATATTTCTAGTGTCTATGTATTTTGCAATCTGATCGATCCGTTGCCTAAAATAACATAGACACACACCAACACATGAGTTTGTAATACCTTCATTCATTAATTCTTTAACTGAGATCGCTTAAAGGGTGATATTTAGATCATCGCGAAAGGGGAAAGAAATGGTGTTGAAAGACCTAGATGAGAGTAAAAGCTCTCTGTAGACCTCGCTGCTCCCTGACGACATTATTTTTTACGGAGGGCACTTGGGGTGAGTGCCAGTATTAAAAATTGAAGACAGGGATCTCGTGGAACATGAGAAATTCCCACATTTTTCATTACAACCTCTATTGAAGCAAAACTTGTGTAGATGTAGGGAACACAGGAACAGGTTTAGGGAAGTAGTTCAGCTACAATGGTTTTTGAACAACGCGTCTAGGAAGTGCAGCAAGAAACCGCTCAGTGCGTTGCTGATCTTGTAGCAGTCCAGGAAAAATTAGTAGGTCTTCACGCAATGATATCCGCAACAACGGAGTGACTCGAGGGTGAGTCATGATGTTTGTGTTGGGGGCCTGTTGGGCGCAGGATCCCCCAAGGAAAGTTTTGGGGCTTAGAGCCCAGATTTTGGTCACAAATTGTAAATTCGATTTAAAGTCTCCACATTTTGTGGGTGTGGAGCGTGTATCTTGTAAATCTGTCATAGGGTTGTCCGCCCTTAATTTTGTAATGTAACGTCAGCTGTAGAGATCTACCCATGGTCCGTGGATGATGGGATTTTATAAATAGAGCGAGGCTCTAAGTGTAAATCAATAATGAAAACCAATCATTGGATTATCATGGAATAGAAGAGTTGAGTTGTATCTGAGGTGCAAAGTCTGTCCACACTTAATTTTGTAATGTAATGTCAGCTATAGAGATCTACCCATGGTCCGCAGACCATGGGATTTTATAAATAGAGCGAGGCTCTAAGTGTAAATCAATAATGAAATCAATCAATGGATGATCATGGAATAGGAGAGTTGAGTCATATCTGAAGTGTAAAGTCTAGTTTGGGTCATAGAGTAGGAGAAGGCTCTACAGTTGAGTGTGCAGAGGCGTAGTAGCCTACAACTAAGTGTGTGGACCCCTGCAGTTTAGTGCGCAGGGTGAGTTGAGTTTGTAACAGTTGGAAGTATTAATAAATAGAAGTTTCATATCTATTATGTGTATTCATTTCTTGTTTTATGCATTGAATGTATTGGGTATGAATTGCATTTTTACTGTTTATATGATGCACGAACATATGTGACTGTGTTAATTAAATAAATGTGAGATAAAGTATTTGTTTACGCGAAGTTAACTAGGATCTTTAAGAAGATAAGTGAGATCCACGGTATAGTTTGGGGAAATAGCGTAAATCACTGCCATAGTAGCGCGAAAGCACCTCAGCTCCTGGTTCAGGTTGCACAAAAACAATTATAATAGATTGCGAAGGTCTCGTAGGTTAGTATAGTGCACGAAGTGACCTGTGCAAAGGTAGGCACAGTTGGACTAAATCGACACCTCAGACATCTCAAGGGTGTGGAAACTTGGTTCCAACATCCCTCCATATTGCTACGGGTGAGACTTCAGTTCGTGCTCTATGGGATGATACTGAAAGAGCTAGTAGTGTAGGGATTTGTTTGGCTAATTAACTTCGAACCTACGTCAGGCCCCATTAAGCCAACAACCTTTGACATGGGTTTGCTCCTTTATATTTTCCCCTTCTTCGTTTCTACTAGTTGGATGAGCTTGAGCACATAGAGTAGAAGGCTGAGTATAGGCATGTGCCTTCCTAGTGTGGACACAAGTTCTTGGTTGGACCAAAACTTCCTTTGCAGGCGGTTCGTATTTTCCGTCAAGACTTCATCGGCTAAAGGTTACAACCAAACACAGAGAAGATGGACACAAGATTGGCCAAGTGCTATAGTGTCACAAGTTTCTTCAAATTTCAGCCACATACTCTATTCAGAAGCCAGAATGTAGTAATTTGCAGCACTTATTTCCGGAAACAAAAATAGTAATATATCAAGAAAATAAAATGAACGTGAACAAAAATAGTAAGCAGAATCAAACAAAGTAAAAAAAAGATAATAAGAAAAGCAAGCAAGATGAAGACAACAAGTAGAAAGCAGACTATGTACATGGCACAGGTGCGGCCCGACCTATTGAAGGTAATGATTGAGATCTTGGTCATTGAAAAGAAGGTTGTCAGTCCTGTTGTCAAGTGATTGCAAGTGATACATGTGCGGGCCAAGCTTCTCATAGACCAGTGCAAGTCCACCGGGCTCCACTACCGGAACCTAGTAGCATTCCAAAAGACCTTTAAGTGAAGACAACACAACTGTTTTAGGTACTGTGTGCAACATGGGCTCAGATGATGGCACAAGTAGTTGTTTTATTTCGGGAATGGTTCAAGTTTCTGAAATCATTGCATAAGTGGATTTTTCCAAATTTCTTACGTGCATAATTTAGATTTAAAAAAAAGTATGATGATGAACTTTGCAAGTAATCCAATCATCCAAAATGTTAGTCAAATTTTCTTGTATAAGGAGTGCGAACAAAATGTGTGTGTTACCTGGTATTTTCTGCAATAGCTTATCTCCTCCTTTACCAAGAATCCCATGTTGAATTGCTCACATGTAGTGTGTACTCAGTTCATCATCTGCCCATGTAGATCCATCCCAGTAGTGTTTAGTCACGTGTTAAAAGATTTGTCACTGCTGTGATATGTAGCTTCTACTAAGATTGGCTATCTTCAAAACATGATAGGTTTCTAGGTTTCTCTGTTCTTTTGAAGTGGTGGTCCTGTGGGTCCCACTGTTTCTCAGCCTTTGACAGAAATTCTGCAAACCATAGAGCTTATTGAGGGAAACCCCACCCTCAGGAGTGAAGTTACATTCCTTTTCCTCAGCTACTATTTTCAGGGGCTGCTCGTGCTTAGCTTCATGAATTGTTATGTCCTTGAAAGCATCAACACTGTCTCCGGGGTACAATATCACTTTGAGTGTGGCCGCATTGAGGTTGATGGTCCTCTGTAAGCTCAACATGAGTGCTTCATACTTAGCAACATTGTTTGTGCACTCAAAATTCAAGAAGCTTGATATCATGCATTGTCTGTTGTTTTCAACAGCTTAGATCGACTTAGTCCTTGAGCCATCATGTGTCTCTAATTCGTCAAAATCCATGGCCCACAACTTATCTGTACACGGAGAGTTTGGCATGCTAGTACTACTACCACTGTGATTACAATGATCTATACATGTTTCATTACCATCAGTTGGGCAAGGAAGGAGTCCTAATTGTGTGTGTGATGAGGTTGGAGCTGGCCATGTAGGATAACACTCCAATGTTGTTTCCATAAGGTAGTTGCCAAACATGAGTTTTTCAAAGGCCAACGGTTCATTCTTGCCATTGAGGGGAGTGGCATTATGCTTCATGTACCTCTCGGACTCTACCTAGATTTTGTTGCATTTGTCCATGTACGGAAGTCACATCTGAGAACAGTTTGTAGAAAAATATTTGTCTAGCTTGTTGGACCAATCTCTACTGAGTAGTAGACAATATGCTTCTAGGATGTCTACAACCACTATGTTGATGAATTGGTGGACTCGACCGTCACGAGATAGTTGGATGATCAAGTCTCGTAGTTCACCAATGGCTGGTACGGATGTTCGATCAAGTTGGATGGTTCACATGGATGTTTCGCTCCATCGTGCATTGATCTTTTTCGCAATGGAGAGCGACATGACGTTGGCTGTTGCACCAGAATCAACCAGACAGTTATGAACATTGCAGTTTAAAATTTTAAAAGATAGAAGGAATGGGGGGCAACTTGAGTGTGCTTCTTCCATCCGAAGTGTATTGAGCATAGTCAAAAGTGATCCGGGAGGTGTGCTTTCTCACTTACTAGTCGAGGTTGCGCTGTCTGTTGCTATCTATCCCAGTATGCGCAACAAGATATCTCGCTAACTCTGGACCTTAGCCAACTCGAACAAACTAATGTTTGCTTGAGTTTTCTTCATGTCATAAATAATGTTGTAGTCCAAATGTGGTAGACTTACCGAGGTTTCAAAGGTAGAATAGATGTTCGTGTTTTCCGACGGAGTGTTTTGCAGTTTGCTGCTCATGGAAGTACTCTTGCCCGCCATTGTCTTCACGGACTTGTTTTTTCTTTTCTACTTTGGGGCAGCTGGTGGATCAGCCTTCCTTATCAGCAGTTTGATATTCTCTTGCATTTCGCTAAGTGTAGGGGTAGCCCCTTTACTCCTAAGATTGTAACATTCATTTTGTCTTGGGGGATGCTTCTTGGTGTCTGTCTTCGGCACTACTTGCAAGCATTAATATGCGTTCACCACATGCATAGAACTTGATGCTTCAATAGGTGCAATACCTTCGTCATAATATCTATCATCTTGATACATTTTCATGCCGCTCTTTGCATCAAGTGTATGGCTATATACCGAGTTTGCGACTTGCTTCCAGTCCAAACAAAATTTCTCAGGGTGATGTTCTTCATGGAACGAACAAAACTTGGGATCTTCACACTGATCGACATTGAACACAGAGCTTTGTGCATTTCCTTGAGTGGACCAGTTGCTGCTTGATGAGTTGCTTCCCTGTCTTTGTCTAGGTGGATAGATCCTTGCAAATATGTCCATTTTCTGTTGTTTAAGCTCAGACACTTTAGTTGTTAAGTTCTTGACGAGGTGAGTGAGGGTTTCAATATTATTTGCTTCCTTTTCTCTACCCTTGCTCGCCATCGCTTGGCACTTCCTGCTTGCGTATTTGGAGTCCTTTGCTAGTTCACCATCCTTGATGAGTCCAATCATGCGTAGGTCTCTTTTGACAACAATAGCCTCTTTGCAATTTTCCAAGATTGTTGGTTTCATAGCTCGCTTGACAAATTGCACAATGTTGGTCGGTAGTACGGACGTGTAGTAATCAAAAGTGATGGATTCATGACGTTTGGTGTCTACTGCAAATTTTTCCAATATGCGTGTAAACCTCTGGTTGAAATATTTTAACTTTTCTTTCCCCTCCGTCTTTAGGCTACCCAATTCTTTCAGTAACATAGCTGGGGTCTTGTCATCGACAAAATTTTCAAGGAACATGCGTTTGAATGCACCCCTGTTCTGTATGGAGTTTGGTGGAAGGATGTGATACCATGCAGCTGTATGACCATCCAAGGTACATGGGAACAATCTACAAGCTACGTCATCATGTCGTACCTCAAGGGTCTGCAGTTGCAGGTAGAAGTTGTCCAAATGATGTTTTGCCTTTACCGTGTTGTCAGGGTTGAACTTGATGTTCATTCTCTCCATTCTCTTCGCCATCTTGTGAAAAACAACTGGGAGAGCCAATGGTCCTTGAGTCATCCATTCAAGATTTGGGTCATCCATCTCTTCTTCTTCTTCATCCTCTTCCTCTCTTTCAGAGTCTGATGGTTCTGACTCTGAGTCTATTGGTTCATCTCCACCTCTGCCTCCTCTGTTTCCTTCCCCTCCGCCTCGTACACCGAAGTTTGATCCCAAGATCACAAGAGTGTCTTGTTCGCCTTGCTGGAAGATTGGAGGTTCCTTTCCATCTTCGATAACTTCTCCTAGACCTTCAAGTGTGGCAAGGGATGCTTCTTCTACCGATGATACAACAACTCCCATGGGAGTGGCTTTGGGCTTCCTCACTGTGCATGGAATATGTTGTCAGTCTTGGATCAGTTCGATTACTTTCATGAGCTAGCGAGTGATGGGACGAACAAAGTGAAGGTGTTGATATGGAGTCTCGTGTTCAACCCTAGGAGGTGAGGAGTAACCAGTCACAGAGTCGTGTGTAGGTGAGAGGGAGTGCGAGTTACTGCCTTGACCAGATGATTGATGAATTAGTGTGAGGGGAATTTCAACCGTATACAACTGGCTACCATCCTTCTAGTGACGGAAATGTTGACGGTGTTGAACCCGCCAACATTCAGGGGATCGCCCCACTATGAAGTCCCAACTAGACCTCACACCGTTTGGTGTGGGAGTCCCATTTGGTATGATGGCTCGGTTTCCATTGTCTTAAGAATTTGCCTCAACTCTTGCTTGTTAGCATAGGAGAGTGGTCTACTTTGTCTTCAAGAAGTGAGGTTCGCATGCCTGGTGAGTGTCATTGTACTCGTGTCAATGGTTCTTTCAATGTGAAGGGGGGAGGGTGAAAGTGAGCTCTAGGTTGGATGGGATTAGTCCCAACTCAGCTAGGAATGCACAACACAATAGGTCATGCACAACTTCCAGAGGAGCAGTCCACATGGATGTGGCAGTCACAACATACAAGGTAAGATAACATGTACAACACTCATAGATCATTCCAAATGAGTGCAAAGGTTGTTACATCAATCTTCATGTGAAAGGTCTATCTAATGTTCGGGAGAGCAATCTACATGGGTGACTCTGCGTTAACAACATATACAACACATTTCCATTAATAGATTATGCATTACAACAAATGAAATAGTTCAGATGTAGAACACATTTTAAAGCAACATGCATTACAAGTGTTAAAGATTAGTCTTACAATAGATACAATACATGTGTGAAAATGTGGTGTCCTATTAGCAGGCTTCTGAATTAAGAAAAAGTTCCAAGACACGTCGTTACACTATACATCAATAACCCTGAGTGCGAGGCATTGTAGCCACTACTTACTCCTCAAAGAAAATATTATAGACTCTCTTGGCTATGTCGGAGGAGCTGAGGTGAAAATTCCTTTGCATGTACAAATGAGGGGGTATTTATAGCCAAGGGTGAAACTCACCCATGTGGCTGTTCGACTACCCTCATGACCGTTTGACTTCCATGACTTTTCGACTTACATGACTCTTTGTTCAATAAGTGGGTCTCTTGGACTTCTATGTTACATCATATTTATTGAGAACATAGCCCATAGTGGAGATGTGGGTGACATGACTCATGACATGACTCGACATGACTTGACATGACAGTGGTGGTACATTCGTGTTGCTGCTGGGGTGCATGTCAAGCTATAGTGATGATGGGTGATGGATGTCTTCATGGTGTATTGTAGCTTCACCTTCACATGGAGAAGTGCATGGAGTCTTCGATGGTCCTTGGTTTGCTTGATGAAGCTTTAGCATGTTGTTCCTTTCTTGCATGTTGGAAGGCTTAACAGGGTCATCTGTTCGCGAAGGTGCATGTTCATCGCATTCATCTGCTTCGCATGCTTTGTTCATTCGTTTGTTGGTGAACCTGTCCTTCTGCATATGCTCCCTCCATTCATCCCATTCATCGTCTTTCCATTTTTGTTGGTGTACCTATACCTACAGTTGCTCATGATGAGATTACATCAAATCCAAAACCTCCTACTCTACCATGACACATGAACATTTCGGATGTAGGTGATCGGGAGAGGCCGTAAGGTTGTGAAGCGGGATGGTGGCTCTGGGCACTGCTGATGAAAACTGTGCAAGAGTCACTGAGTGATGGAGATGGGCAATTTGAGTCGATAGTGACTGTATACGAGGTCTGGCTCAACTGGGAGGAAAAATTGCACAAATTTTGGGAGGGATAGTCCAGGTTGGAGGAAGGCAAGGCAGGGATTCTCTTGCATTTTTCAGAACGAATGGGCAGTGGGGGCTGGATAGCTAGATTTGCACAATTTTCCAGAGGAAGAGGCCAGGTTGCATGAAGGGTTAGCAAGCATAAAATGTGCAAATCCTAGAGGGAACTGGCAGTCTGTTGCTAAGGGTTGCTGGCAAGGGAAAGTGCATTGAGGCTAGGAGGTTGGCCTGCTGATCATCTCTGCGCAATTTCTAAGCTGAGCTAACTAATGGGTAGCAGAAGGCCTACTCATGAACACTACGCAATTTTTTAGATGAACAGTTGATCGATTGTCAGGATGACTGACTAGGAAAACTGTGCAATTTTCTGAGGGAGACAGGGACAGGAACTTGGTGTTTGTTTGGCTTGTCTATGCAATTTCCTCAGTCAACTGAACGGGTAACTTCAGTGGCCTTTGCGCAATTTTTGAGGGGAGTTAGTCCCAGGGTGACTATTGGGTTCGACTGTCTGGGTGGCCAACATAAGGGTTGATTGAATTGCTTGCGGGCATCACAACTTGAAAAGACTAGCTTGGTCATTCTACGTTGTTCTGGTTGACAATCAATCGAGTCGAAAGCGAGGTGATGGTCCGGCTGTCAGAGGGGAGTCTAGTCATTAGAACTTCAACTAAAATTTATAAGTGTGTGAATGATTGAAAGATGCATAGGTGATCATATGAACACACACTCACATGACTCGATGATGAAACGACCCAAACCATCTAGACACACAAGTTCACCATGACTGACCGATGGTGCAAGTGAGAAGTGTGGCACTCATGATTGATCGTTCATTGATCGAGACGATGCTTGCACAACAGTGAATGTTTTTACGTGTGTGAGTGCGATAGATGCTTTCATAGCGAACACAACAAGCACAAATGAAGTGAAGACTTTAAGCATAACCAGAACATGGTCACAAGCATGACTTGGACACCAACATGCAGAAACTTAAATGAAATGAAAAAGCAAGGCAGATGCAAGGACTCACACGAGCTCATGGAGTGAACCCGAGTGTGTGCAGTGTGTGCAGTGAAACTCTCAAGGGAGGCTTCGAAATTGGGTGTAGGCCAAAATTTTGGAGGGTGGTTGTAGTTGCTACAACACTTGGCGACACACTAGTAGAACTTTGGCTTCTTTGTTTCAGTTCATTACTAGCATAGGACCTTGTTCTTTCGGGGAGTATTAAATCACTGTGTGGGTTACTTCGGCTTCCCCACTTACCCCATGGACATACATGGTTTTCCCTTTTCCAAATCAGTCAAACATAATCAATAGTTCAGCTTTATCACAGTGTTTCGAATCTAGGAAGGGTAGTTTAGCTCGTGAGTTGAAAATTTCTAGTGTATAAGTTTTCAGCTCTAGTGTTTCTTCACTGCCAGCAGGCCTGGATAGTACCCAGAGGGAGTCACGCAAGAACACACACATTGCTCCACTGCCAGGAAGCCTAGTCAGTACCTTGGTGGAGTTGCATGCTTCACCTCTCTGCGCAGGAAGCCTTTCTCTTCTTTCGCTTTTTATTTTTCAAGAGGACTATGCATAGGCACTTATTTATTTTTGGGGCAGAAGAGGGATACCGACTTATTGAGAGTAGAAGTGGTTGTTCCTTCAGAGAAGCATGTAAGACCTTTGACATGGGTTTTCTCATTTAGATTTTCCCCTTCTCCATTTCTACTAGTTGTATGAGCTTGAGCACATAGAGCGGAAGGTTGAGTATAGGCATGGGGCTTCCCAATGCGGACACAGATTCATGGTTGGGCCAAAACTTCCCTTATAGGTAGTTTGTATTTTCTGTCAAGACTTCATTGGCCGAAGGTTACAACCAAGCACAAAGAAGACAGAAATAAGACTGGCCAAGTGCTATAGTGTCATAAGTTTCTTCAAATTTCAGCCACATACTCGATTCAAAAGCCAGAACGTAGTAGTTGGGAGCACTTATTTCCAGAAACAAAAATAGTAATATATTAAGCAAATAAAACGAACGTGAACAAAAATAGTAAGCAGAATCAAACAAAGTAAAACAAAGATAATAAGCAAAGCAAGAAAGATGAAGACAACAAGTAGAAAGCAGACTATGTACATGGCATGGGTGCGGCCCGGCCTATTGAAGGTTATGCTTGAGATCTTGGCCATTAACAGGAAGGCTGTCAGTCTTGCCATCAAGTGATTGCAAGTGATATGTGTGCGGGCCAAGCTTCTCGTGGACCAGTGCAAGTCCACCAGGCTTCACTACCGGAACCTAGTAGCATTCCAAAATAACTTTATGTGAAGACAACACCACTGTTTCAGGTACTGTGTGCAACATGGGCTCGGATGATAGCATGGGCTAGTTGTTTTATTTCGAGAATGGTTCAAGTTTCTGAAATCAATGCATAAGCATATTTTCCTGGATTTCTTACGTGAAAAATTTAAATTATAAAAACAAGTATGATGACGAACTTTTCAAGTAATCCAGTCATCCAAAATGTTAGTAAATTTTTCTTGTATAAGGAGTGTGAACAACATATTTTTGTTACCTGGTCTTTGTCGCAATGGCTTGTCTCATCCTCCATGTTGAGTTTCTCACGTGTAGTGTGTACTCAGTTCATCATCTTCCCTTGTAGATCCTTCCTGGTACTGTTTAGTCAAGTGGTCAAAGATTTGTCATTGTTGTAGTATGTAGCTTGTAACAAGATTAGCTATCTTCAGATCATGATAGGTTTCCAGGTTGCTTTGTTCGCTTGTAGTGGTGGTCCTGTGGGCCCATTGTTTCTCGACCTTTGATAAAAATTATGCAAACCATAGAGCTTCTTGAGGGAAACCACACCCTCGGGAGTGAAGTTACCTTCCTTGCCCTTAGCTTCAGTTTTCAGGGGCTGCTCGTGCTTAGCTTCATCAATTGTTATGTCCTTGAAAGCATCAACACTATCCGTGGGGTGCAATATCACTTTGAGTGTGGATGCATAGAGGTTGATGGTCCTTTGTAAGCTCATCACCAGTTCTTCATACTTAGCAGCGTTGTTTTTGCACTCAGACTTCAAGCAGCTTGAGATCATGCATTGTCTGTTGTTTTGGATGGCTGAGATACACTCGGTCCTTGAGCCATCATGTGTCTTTGATTTGTCAAAATCCATGTCCCACAACTTATCCGTACACGGACTATTTGTCATTCTAATACTACTGCCACTATCGGTACAATGAGCTATATAAGTTTCATTACTATCAATTGGGAAAGGAAGGAGTCCCAACTGCATGTCTGATGAGGTTGGAGTTGGCCATGCAGGATAACACTCCAATGTTGTTTCCACAAGGCAGTTGCCAAACATGATTTCTGCGAAGGCCAACGGTTCATTCTCTCCATTGAGGGGAGTGACATTATGCTTCATGTACCTCTTGGACTCTACCCAGATTTGGTTGCATTTGTCCTTATACGAAAGTCATATGTGAGACCAATCTGTAGCAAAATATCCGTCTAGCTTGCTGGACCAATCTCTACTGAGTAGTAGATCGTATGCTTCCGAGATGTCTACAACCATTGTGTTGATGCATTGGTGGACTCGACCATCACGAGATAGTTGGATGATCACATCTCGTAGTTCACCAATGGCTGGTACTGATGTTTGATCAAGTTGGATGATTCACGTGGATGTTTTGCTCCATTGTGCATTGATCTTTTTCGCAATGGAGAGCAGCATGAGGTTGGCTGCCACACCAGAATGAACCAGATAGTTGTGAACATTGCAGTTGAAAATTTTAAAAGACAACAGGAATGGGTGGCAACTTGAGTATGATTCTTCCATCCTGAGTGTATTAAGCACAGTGGAAAGTGATCCTGGAGGTGTGCTTGCTCCCTTACTGGTAGAGGTCGCACTGTCTATTGTTGTCTATCCCAGTGCGCGCATCAGGATATCTCGAGGTGGTAGTCTAGAGGTGATATCAACAATGTTGTAGTCTAGAGGTGGTAGAATTACTGAGGTGTCCCGGCTAGAATTGATTAGAAATTGGGGTTCGATAACTTGTTATGCTTACAAGAACCTCCCACTCAGTGAAACAAATAAATGATCTAGCTTATATATGACATTTGCAAAATTAAATACTTGAAACAGGTGTGTGTTTTCTTTTAACTATTTAAGTGCTTTAAGTCCATTTGTTTCTGCTGATATTAAACACATATAACAACCATATAATGCAGCAAATAAACATCCACACATAACAACAAATTTAATATAGGAGTTCACCCGAATATCGTGGGCCATGTCTCCTTGAGCTTTTGTCATCTTCACTTGGCTCTTTGGGATTATGCAAAAGTTTATTTTACAAGTTCCACACTTAACTCCAAAGGTTAATTAACTGAACCAATGGGCTTAAAATACCATCTATATCCCTGTCATGGTTGTCCTTACTCTGGAAACAGATCTAAGATCCCTTAGACTTGATTCCTTCAATCAGTGCTCTGAGCTACCCTGAGCTTCTTGATGGCACTAACTCCTTTAGAATTATCCAACTATCACTGAAACCTCATCTATTGTCTCTAGCACATATCAGACACTGAAAATAGACTGATCATTTGTTCAAAATGAGCATTGCATCCCCAAACTAGGCCTTCCTCCATGGTTGGCACTAGGCTGCTTGAAACTTCCTTGTAGCATCTCGGCCTCTAGAAGTCTCTAAATGATTCTGCAAATCCCTGCAATGGATTTATAAGGCTCATTATAGTCAGGAATGACTGTTGGTTTGCTGAGAATGAGTACTGGTAGCTCCTACAACTGCCTCCAACCCCTGGTGGCCCTGAGCTCCAAAATCTCCTTGGATAAAAATCTCCATGAAGATGACTTCTTCAGCTTCTCTGGATTGTTCCATTGGCTTCAGAAGGCTCCAATTTTTCTAGTTAGCCTTTTGTTTCACTCCCTCTCTTTCTGGTTGAAAACTTCTCCTGGAGTGCATTTAATCAATCTCCCCTAGGGATACTCTACTCCATTTAGTGAACTGCACTTAAATCCCATTAAATATAGCATAACGCCTTTTTTTAGCCGCTCCACCAAGCTAATCATTGGAGGTGAGCCGTTACAATAACTATTTGGGAATGCATATGAGGTAGTATAATCCTGAAGGTTAGGCATAATCCTCACCGGAAGAATTTCAAATAGCATAATTTCCACCATCAATCTATCCCGCTCGATCCAATGGATATCGCGTCATCCGCTCACCAACTAACCCGAACGATCTCCATCGTCGATGTGACCTGTCGAATTGAACGGTTGTTGCAAAATCTCACGTGAAATCTTGCTTGAATGATATCAGATCGAGAGGGCATGAGAAAAGTGGTTTACTCATGTTACGTGTCGTCCACTGAGGTTAATCACGTAGAATTCAGAAATACTGGTTACAACTTTTAGTCTGCTCAAGATACTCTTTCCCACTTTCCGAATACTACCCACGTGCTCAATACAAAACTTAAGGAAAGGTTTAGAGCTTACCCCAAAAGGGAATATTCCAGGGAATATTAATATTTTTTTAATATTTTCAAAAACCAAATTAATCTTGGTCAAATTTCCAAAAATTGCAGTTTACTGGACTTTTCAAATTGCAATAACTCCTTCATATGGTATCAGTTTTTCGAACTGTTCACAATACCGAAATCAAGAAGATGAGATCTATCTGGTTGCTCAGGTTCAACACTCTTTTGAACACTTTGAAATTTGAGCTATCACTAAGGTCATGTATCAATATCTGATCAAGAATAAATGTTTGTGTTGTCTGGCATAGTGTTTTGCAGTTTGCTGCTCATGGAACTACTTTCGCCTATGGCTGTCTTCCCGGACTTGTTTTGTGTTTTCTGCTTTGGGGTGGCCGGTGGATCAACCTTCCTTATCAGCAGTATGATATTCTGTTTCACTTCCCCAAGTGTAGAGGGAGCCCCTTTACTCCTAAGATTGTAACGATCCATTTTCTTGGGGGATGCTTCTCGGTGTCTGTCTTTCACACTGCTTGTGAGCACTGATATGCATTCACCAGATGCCTAGAACTTGATGCTTCAATAGGTGCAATACCTTCATCATAATCTCTATCATCTGGCTGCTTCTACATATGTCTCTTTTCATCTAGTGTAGGACTGTATAACAAGTTTGCGACTCGCTTTCGATCCGAACAGAAGTTCTCGGGGTGATGTTCTTCATGGAACGAATAAAACTTGGGATATGCGCACTAATCGACA
Source organism: Pinus tabuliformis (assembly GCA_031772625.1). Lineage (NCBI taxonomy): Eukaryota > Viridiplantae > Streptophyta > Pinopsida > Pinales > Pinaceae > Pinus > Pinus tabuliformis. The sequence continues at coordinate 657,545,255 of CM062810.1, read as the reverse complement.
TTGGACGTAGAGATCTACGAATTTTCTTGAGCAGACTTGATGAGTTGCTTCCCTATCTCTATCTAGGTGGATAACTCCTTGCAAATGTGTCTGTTTTTCGTTGATTAAGCTTAGACACTTCAGCTGTTAAGTTCTTGACGAAGCGAGTGAGGGTTTCAATATCATTTGCTTCCTTGTCTCTACCCTTGCTCACCATCGCTTGGCACTTCTGGCTTGCGTCTTTGGAGTCCTTTGCTGGTTCATCATCCTTGATGACTCCAATCACGCGCAGTCTTTTTAGACAACAGTAACCTCTACGCAGTTTTCCAAGAGTGTTGGTTTTGCATCCCGATTGACGAATTGTGCAATGCTGGTCGGCAATGCAGAGGTGTAGTAATCAACAGTGATGGAGTCATGAGGTTTGGTGTCCACTGCAAATTTTTTCAATATGCGTGTAAACCTCTGGTTGAAATATTTTACCTTTTCTTTCCCCTCCATCTTCAAGCTACCCAATTCTTTCAGTAACATAGTTGGGGTCTTGTCATCAACAAAATTTTCAAGGAACATGCATTTGAATGCACCCCATTTCTGTATGGAGTTTGGTGGAAGGCTGTGATACCACATAGCTGTACGACTGTCCAAGGTACATGGGAACAATCTACAAGCTATGTCATCATGTCGTACCTCAAGGGTCTGCAATTGCAGGTAGAAGTTGTCCAAATGATATTTTGCCTTCACCATGCTTTCAGGTTTGAACTTGATGTTCATTCTCTCCGCTTGGTTCGCCATATTGTGCATAACAGTCGGGAGAGCCAATGGTCCCTAAGTCATCCATTCAAGATTTGGGTCAAAAATCTCTTCTTCTTCTTCATCCTCTTCCTCTCTTTCGGAGTCTGATGGTTCTGACTTTGAGTCTGTTGGTTCGTCTCTGCCTATGGCTCTTCCGCTGCCTTCCCCTCCGCCTCGTACACTGAAGTTTGATCCCAAGATCACAAGAGTGTCTTACTCGCCTTGCTAGATGATTGGACATTCCTTTCTGTCTTCGATAGCTTCTTCTAGACCTTCAAGTGTGGCAAGGGATGCTTCTTCTACCGATGATACAACAACTCCTGTGGGAGTGGCTTTGGGTTTCCTTGCTGCGCATGGAAGATGTTATCTGTCTCGGATTAGTCCGACTACTTTTGCGAGCTGGAGAGTGATGGGACGAATAGAGTGAAGGTATTAATATGGAGTCTCCTGTTCAACACTAGGAGGTGAGGAGTAACCAATCACATAGTCACGTGTTGATAAGAGGGGGTGTGAGTTACTACCTTGAACAGATGATTGATGAATGAGTGTGAGGGGAATTTCAACCATATACAACTAATTGCTCTCCTTCTATCACCAGAAATGTTGACGGTGTTGGACCCACCAACATTCAGGGGATCACCTTGGTATGAAGTCCCAATTAGACCTCACACCGTTTGGTGTGGGAGTCTCATCTGGTATGATGGTCTGGTTGCAATTGTCTTAAGGATTTGCCTCAACTCTTGCTTGTTAGCACAGGAGAGTGGTCTGCTTTGTCTTCGGGAAGTGAGGTTCGCATGCCTGGTGAGTGTAAGTGTACTTGTGTCAATGGTTCTTTCACTGTGAAGGGGAGAGGGTGAAAGTGAGCTCTAGGTTGGATGGGATCAGTCCCAACTCGGCTAGGAACACACAACACAACAGGGCATGCACAAATTCCGGAGGAGCAATCCACACAGATGTTGCAGTCACAACATACAAGGTAAGATAACATGTATAACAGTTACGGAACAGTCTGAACGAGTGCAGCGGTTGTTATAGCAAGCTTCATGTGAAAGGTTTGTATAATGTTCGGGAGAGCAATCTACACAAGTGAGACAACGTTAACAGCATATACAACACATTTCCATTAATAGATTATTCATTACAACAAATGAAACAGTTCAGACGTAGAACACATGTTAAAGCAACATGCATTACAAGTGTTAAAGATTAGTCTTACAACAGATACAATACATGTGTGAAAACATGTTGTCCTGTTAGCAGGGTTCTGAATTAAGCGAAAGTTCCAAGACACATCGTTACACCATACATCACTAACCCCGAGTGCGGGGCATTGGAGCCACTAATTACTCTTCAAAGAAAATATTACAGACTCTCTTGGCTATGTGGGAGGAGCTGAGGTGAAATGTGCTTTGAATGTACAAATGAGGGGTTATTTATAGCCAAGGGTGAAACTGACCCTTGTGGCTGTTTGACTACCCTCATGACCGTTTTATTTTCATGAATTTTCGTTACATGACTCTTTGTTCAATAAGTGGGTCTCTTGGACTTCCATGTTACATCACATTGATTGACAACGTAGCCCATAGTGGAGATGTGGGTGACATGACTCATGAAATGACTCGGCATGACTTGACATGACAGTGCTGGAACATTCGTGCTGCTGCTGGGGTCCATGTTGAGCTACAATGCTGCTGGGTGATGGATGTCTTCATGGTGTATCATAGCTTCACCTCCACATGGTGAAGTGCGCGGAGTCTTCGATGGTCCTTGTTTTGCTTGATGAAGCTTTAGCATGTTGTTCCTTTCTTGCATGCTGTAAGGCTTGATAGGCTCATATGTTCGCGAAGGTGCATGTTCGTTGCATTCATCCACTTAGCATGCTTAGTTCATTCGTCTGTTGGTGAACCTATCCTTTTTCATGTGCTCCCTTCGTTCATCCCATTCGTCGTCTTGCCATGTTTATTGGTATACCTGTACCTGCAGTCACTCATGATGAGATGACATCAAATCCAAAACCTCCTGGTCTACCATGAAACATGATCATTTTGGATGCAGGTGAATGAGAGAGGCTGCAAGGTTGCAAAGTGGGATGGTGGCTCCACGCACTGCTGATGGAATTTGCGTAAGAGTCACTGAGTGATGGAGAGGGGAAATCTGAGTCGATTGTGACTGTATGCGAGGTCTGGCTTGGCTGGGAGGAAAAATTGCACAAATTTTGGGAGGGATAGTCCAGACTATAGGAAGGAAAGCCAGGGATGCTCTGCACATTTTCAGAACAAACGGGTAGTGGGGGCTGGACAGCCAGATTTGTACAATTTTCCAGAGGAACGGGTCAAGCTGCATGAAGGGTTAGCAAGCAGAAATTGCACAATTCCTGGAGGGAACTGGTAGTCTACTGCTAGGGGTTGCTGGAAAGGGAAACTTCACTTAGGCCAGGAGGCCAGTTTGGTGATCATCTTTGTGCAGTTTCTGAGTTGAGATGACTGACGGGCAACAAAAGGCTTGCTCATGAACACTTCGCAATTTATGATATGAACAGTTAGTCAACTTTCGTGATGAATGACTGGGAAAACTGTGCAATTTTCTGAGGGAGACAGGGACAAGCACTTGGGTGTTTGTCCAACCTTTTTGCACAATTTCCTTGGTCAACTGAGCGAGTAAGGTCAGTGGCCTCTGCGCAATTTTTGAGGGTAGTCAGTCCTGGGATGACTATCAGGTCTAACTATCTGGGTGGCCAGCATTAGAGTTGATTGAATTGCTTGAGGGCAACGCAGCTTGAAAAGACTAGCCTGGTGCTTCTACGTTGTTCTGGTTGATAGTCGACCGAGTCAAAAGCTGGGTGATGGTTTGGCTATTTGAGGGGAGCTTAATCGTCAGAACTTCAACAAAAATGACTATGTGTGTGAATGATCGAAAGATGCATAGGTGATCATACAAACACACACTCATATGACTCAACGACCAAACGACCCAAACCATCCAGACACACCTGTTCAACATGACTGACCAAAGGTGCAAGTGACAAGCATGACACTCGTGATTGACCGTTCATTGATTGAGATGATGCTTGCACGACAATGAATATTTCTCTGTGTGTGAGTGCGACAAATGCTTTCATAAACATACAAAGCGAAGACTTTGAGCATAACTAGAACATGGTCACAAGTATGACTTAGACACCAACGTGCAGAAATTTCAATGAAATAAACAAGCAAAGTGGATGCAAGGACTCACATGAGCTCACAGAGTGATCTGAGTGTGTGCAGTCATCAAGTGAAACTCTCAAGGGAGGCTCTAAAATTTGGTGCAGGCAAAATTTTTGGAGGGTGGTTGTAGCCGCTACAGCAGGATGTTGTTGGTAACTTCAGTTGTATAAATCAAGAGGCCTAGAGCCTCATTAGGATTCAGATTTTTTGTTCAAGATAGCTAAGTAGTTTTCGAGTTGAAGGATTGTAACCAAGCACTCTTATGTATTTATGATATTTTAATGAAAATGAGAAGCATTCCCTTGATCCAGCACTGATTTGAATTAGAGGGGTGAAGCTCTTGGGTTAGGGTGCAACCCTAGCAGCAGAGGTTCCTCTTATTGTATATGTCTGCTTAGGTTATATTCATAGTTAGTGCCAAACTGATTTTGGTGTTGTTAATTTGCAAGTATTGGTAGGTTTAATTATTTTTCTTCCATTTGTGGATAGTTCTAATAGTAGAATTGTAGTGATAAGAAGATATTCCAAAAAGGCTGACAGCAAGTGGTTTTCACCTCACGGTACAAGAAAAAAGGTCATTGGTGTGGGTCATGCCTGTGACGGTGATCCAAATTGGATCCTAAAGAACTCTCTAAGTTTTCATAACTCTGTAAAATTCATGCCAAGGTTTTAAAGTCTTACAAAGGTCGAGCTTATCAGAAATATCCTCAAACAGTTGTAATTTGTGAGCAGCGCCGAGCAACGAGGACCCTCGGTAAAGTGCGTATACTATTGGCCCATGGTAACGCGCGCTGCCACGAAACAGTAAAACAAGAAGCCTTTTTGAGAAACGGGGGAGGGTTCTGATATGCAAGTAGCGACAAGTCGCTAATCGCATATCGCCGGGCAAACCCCTCAAAGAAGAGAAAAGCCCCGAGCGACCCAGACTTGAAAAGTCAAAAGCCGTACAAAATTCGCCGATTCTGTCAGATGCGGGTCCCACACGAAAACTGGCAGGATATCGGAAAGGCTTCAAGCAGTAAGCAGTTTCAACCGAGTCCCGCCTGATGCCACACATTGGGTGCCATGCGTCTGACAGAAGAGAGAGAAAACTGCTCACATCAGATGGGTAAACATGCAACTTTCCCGCCCAATATGGACAGAGACCATAGGATCTAGAGGCTCCACATCGACAACGAACATATGATCCGAAGGATGACCAGATTAACGGGGTAAATAGGCTGAGTTGTATAAAGATTTGAAGTCTGGCATGAACGATGAGTTGGCAGAGGAATCATGTTCGCGGGAAATCTAGGAGTCAAATGGAAATAACAACAGTTCAAACATTTCCAAGAGAACTGACACTCAGTTCGTTATGAAACATTTGGCCACCTCCCTGTGGGGTGTTACACAGTGATCATGACGCAGAATAGAGGAATTCAAACGGACAAGAGGTAGGAGAACCAGAACGTCAGGAAACGGAAACGAACAGTCAGAAAGCAGATTGGCTTTAAATCCACGAGCTGACAGAAACAAAGCAAGCAATGAGAAAAGCGAGTTAAGAAAGCAGAGAACAGAGGGAAGAAGCCGAGCTGACCTTGAAGGCATCATTGAGCCAGACAGAGCCAGAGAGAGTCAGAGAGTCTGTGTACTCTAGAGAAGGCTTGAGATGTTCAAGTGAACTCCTCTGTACATGCCTGTCATGTATGAGTCTCAGATTGGGCTCATATTATTGTGACCAATAAAGGTCGAGTTTTAGTAAGGAGAGTTCGTGTACTCTAGAGACTTGGGGGATCCAAGTCTAGTCCTAATGATTTATATTTGTTGAAGTGAGACTCAAATTGATCTCACTGTTGTAAAAACTCTGCTTTGAAACATAATAGAGAGGCCACCATTGAAGGCTGGACCAGGAGACGTAGCCCAGGAACATTGGATGAATTCCTTATTAAACTTATTGTGTTTTCATGTTTTCCTATTATGTTTTCTCTAATTGCTTCAGTGTCTATGTATTTTGAAGTCTTATCAATACATTTCATAAAGTAACATAGGCACATCCATGCACATGAGTCTATAATACCTTTAATTATTTGTCCTGGATAAATTCCAGATCAAGTGGTATCAGAGCTCTAGGTTACTAAGGTTAGACAAGCTTGTGCTAGATTTTATTATTAGATGATAACTAGATCAAAGCTTTAATTAGGAGAAGGAGAGTTGGTTGAAACTAACCCTAAAATTGGAAGAGTCTATCCTAAGAGGAAAATGTTAGAAGAAAGTCCCTTGGAATCAGACCCTGAGTTCATGGATAGTTTCATGACCATGAGAGCCATGGTAGAGGAAATGTATAGGGAATTTAAGAAAGGTAGAGAGGAAGATTCATCAAACTCCAAATGAGATAATGGAGTATAAGAATCTCTCCTCCATGACCACTCTAAAGGCAAAGGGAAAGAAGAAAAACTTCCCACACCTCCTAGTAGCCCTGAAAACAAAAAGAAGACATCTTTGATTAAATTAGATGTTAAATTTGATTTACCAATATATGATGGAGAGTTGAATGCAGAGAAGCTGGATAATTGGATTAGATAGATTGATGTTTATTGCAGAGTGCAGAGCATTGATTTAGATAGTAGTAAGATTCAGCTAGCCAGCCTACGCCTTGGAGGCACTGCCTTGGTATGGTGGGAAGGTAGGACACAAGCTGACATGAAGAATCATGGTAAAATTCTTTATGTCTGGAGTGAATTTGTTTTTGCAATTAAAAAGCAATTCTATCCACCAGCCTATATGCAGAAAGCCATGATGAGCTGGAAAACTCTCCAATTAAAAGGGAAAAGTGTACAAGGCTACACTCAAGAATTTAGGAAAAGAGCTTTGATTCTAGGAATTTCTTTAGACTCACCCGAAACTCTGCTGAAGTATATTGGTGGTCTACACAGCTAATTAAGGCACACTATTCTCATGTTTAATCCCACTAGCAGAGATGAGGTATCTGTTCAGGCTACACATCTAGAGGCTAGAGGTAAGAATGTGAACCGAGAAGTTGGGGGACCATCAAAACCCACTGCAAGCAAGAATAAGGAGAAAAGAAAATAGAAATGGAAAGAGAGGAAGACAAATACTATACAAAAGACCAAATATTCATGCACTCACTATAAGAAGGATGGGCATGATGATGAACACTGCTGGATTCTACATCCGGAGCTGAAACCCAAGAAGTACGATGGAAAAAAGAAGACGACTACTGCAGCTATTCAAAAGGATGTGGGGTCAGACTCAGGAGATGAAACAACAATTGCAGCCATAGGTATAAAAGGTTGCATGCGTTAGAGAATGTAGAAATCAAGAAGCAGGTACAGGAGTTGCTCGAGAAAGGGCTCATAAGACCTAGCACATCACCTTGTGGGTCTCGAATTGTCTTGGTGAGAAAGAAAGATGGCTCATGGAGAACGTGCATTGACTACCAAGCACTAAATAAGATAACGATAAAAAATCATTATCCCCTTCCTTGCATAGATGATCTATTAGATCAGTTGAAAGAAGCTGTTTATTTTTCCAAGTTGGACTTGTAGAGTGGCTATCATTAGGTCAGAGTTGCAGAGCAAGATGCATGGAAGACTACTTTCAAAACAAAGCAGGGATTGTATGAGTGGTTGGTTATGCCTTTTGGCTTAACTAATGCTCTTGCTACTTTCATGAGAATAATGAATGATGTACTTAGACCTTTTATTTATGATTTTGTCATTGTATATTTGGATGACATCCTTATATTTAGTAAAACATGGGAAGAACATTTAAAGCATGTCAAACATAATCTAGATGTTTTGAAAAAAAGAGAATCTTTATGTTAAGCTCTCAAAATGTGAATTTGGCAAAACATCTTTGAATTATTTGGGTCATATTGTAGGGGGTGGTGAATTGAAGATAGATCCCTCTAAGGTTGCAGTCATTGTAAACTGGCCTAAACCCAAATCTGCTACAGAAGTTAGAAGCTTCTTAGGAGCAACACAGTATTGGAGAAAGTTTATTTCTAACTTTTCCTTGATTGCAGCTCCCTTACATGCTTTAACAGGATTGAACAAGGTGTTTTAGTGGGGAGGCAAACAACAGAAAGCCTTTGACACCTTGAAAGAAAAGATTAGTACAACACCAGTACTAGCACTGCCCGATCTTCAAAGACCATTTGAGATTGAAACGGATTCCAGTGACTATGCCTTGGGAACAGTGTTGATGCAACACGGTAAACCCATGTGTTATCATTCTGAGACATTTAATTCTGCAGTAGTTAACTATCCCACATATGATAAATAATTATATGCATTAGTACATAGTGTGAAAAAGTGGAAACATTATTTAATGGGCAAAGAGACAGTTATACATACTGATCATTAACGACTTCAATATTTTCACTCACAAACTAAGTAGCAATAATCAAGACACTATAGGTGGATGGGTTTTCTACAACAGTTTCATCTAGTCATTAGATATAAAAAGGGCATACACAATAAAGTTGCAGATATGTTGTCTAGACCAATCATAAATGCATCTACTATACTTAAGCATAATTTAGTATTGCTTGAAAGCTACATTGAACAATATGCTCAAGATATAGATTTTAAAGATGTATATGCAACTTTAAGTCATGGCAAACAAGTAGAAGAATTTGATTATCATGTTAAGGACCAACTCTTGTATCATTTGGGAAAGCTATGCATTCCTCAGGCAGAAAGAGTAAAGATAATTCGAGAAGCACACACTTCTCTAATATTGGGTCACTTTGGGGTAAGTAAAACAGTTGCACAGCTGCAAAGATTTTGTTATTAGCCAAAAATGAATGAGACAGTTTCTAGATATGTAAGAGGGTGTATCAAGTGTGCTAAAAGCAAACCCAGCAATAGAAAACTTGGCTTGTACACTCCACTACTAGTTCCTTCTCAACCTTGGGAAAGTGTTTCTATGGACTTTGTTGGGGGACTGCCTAAATCTAGAAAAGGTCATGACTATTTATATGTTGTTGTGGATAGGTTCAGCAAAATGTGTATTTTAATACCTTGTAACAAACATATTACAGCTGAACAAACTGCAAAGTTGTTCTTTCAGCATGTATGGGTTCATTTTGGATTACCCACTTCCATTATATTTGATCGAGATACCCGATTTGTTGGGAAATTTTGGCCGAGTTTGTGGGAATTGATGGAAACTAGACTGAAGAAGAGCACAACTTTTCATCTGCAAACAGATGGCCAAATAGAAGTGGTCAACGGGACAGTGATCCAATTTCTCAGAGGCTATTGCAACAAGCATCCCAAGATTTGGGATAAACATTTATGTTATGTGCAACATGCTTACACCTGAGCTAATCGTTCTTCTACACAGAGATCTCCTTTTGAGACCTGTTTTGGTTTCACACCAAGGTATCCCTTGGATTCTATCTTTGGTAAAGACATAGCAGTTGATGGACATAGTGATGTGGACAAGGCAACCTAGTTCATCGAACAAATCCAAGAGATTCACCAGGCAGTACAGGAACAGCTGGAAAAGAGCCAAGCCAAGTACAAGGCAAGGTATGATAAGCATCAGACTGAGCATAGTTTCCAAGTTGGTGATCAAGTCTGGATGTATATCAGCAAAGACAAAATGTAGGGTGAAGGTAAGACGCTGAAGCCAATAAGGTATGGACCTTTCAAGATACTTGAGAAAATTGGTGAGAATGCTTTTCGCCTTGATTTACCAGGTTACATGCACATCTACTCAGTTGTTAATGCAGAGAGCTTGAGACTATTTTAACCTTCATTGATTGAAGATTCCGAAGAGCAGATTCTATTGCCTTCTATTGATGATCTGTTACTTGAATATCTCAATGACTTGCAGGAAGATACAGTTCTGGACAGGAAGGTGAAAACTACGCGTAGGGGGGGATGTTGAATACCTGAGCATTGGACTCAAAGGTTCAAAACCAAGCAGTGTGAAATGGGTGGAAATTGGGCAAGAAGGAATTTGTACCCTCACTTGATTGATGCTTAAAAACCAACATTTTGTGGTCCAAAAGATTTTTAGTGGGAAGGCTGTGATCCAAATTGGATCCTAAAGAACTCTCTAAGTTTTCATAAATCTGTAAAATTCATGCCAAAGTTTCAAAGTCTTACAAAGGTCCAGCGTATCAGAAATATCCTTGAACGGTTGTAATTTGTGAGCAGCGCTGAGCAACGAGGACCCTCAGTTGACCACGCAGACCGTTGGCCCAACGTAACGCGCGCTGCCATGAAACAGTAAAATGGGAAGCCTTTTTCAGAAATAGGGGAGGTTTATGATATGCGATTAGTGACAAATCGTTAATCGCATATCGTTGGGCAAACCCCTCAGAGAAGAGAAAAGCCCCAAGCGACCCGGACTCGAAAAGTCAAAAACTGTACGGAATTCAGTGATTCTGTCAGAGGCGGGTCCCACACGAAAACCAGCAAGATATCGGAAGGGCTTTGAGCGGTAAGTAGTTTCAACCGAGTCCCACTCGATGCCACACACTGGCACCACACGTCTGGTGGAAGAGAGAGAAAACTGCTCACATCGGACGAGTAAACATCATGCAACTTACCCACTTGATATGGATGGAGACTGTAGGATCTGGAGGCTCCAGATCGACGGCAGACATACAATCTGACGGATGACCAGATTCAATGGAGTAAATAGGCCAAGTTGTATAAAGCTTTGAAGTCCAGCATGAATGATGAGTTGGTAGAGGAACCATGTTTGCGGGAAATCTGGGAGTTAAATGGAAATAACGACAGTTCAAACATTTCCAAGAGAATTGACACTCAGTTCATTATGAAACAAGTGGCCACCTCGCTGTGAGGTGTTACACAGTGATGATGACACAGAATAAAGGAATTCAAACGGACAAGAGGTAGGAGAAACAAAACGCCAGGAAACAAAAATGAACAGCCAGAACGTAGATTGGCTTTAAAGCCAAGAACTGATAGAAATAAAGCAAGTAGTGAGAAAAGCGAGTTAAGAAAGCAGAAAACAGAGGGAAGAAGCTGAGCTGACCTGAAGGCAGAATCGAGCCAGATAGAGCCAGAGAGAGTCAGAGAGTCTGTGTACTCCAGAGAAGGCTTGAGAGGTTCAAGCAAACTCCTCTGTACATGCCTGTCATGTATGAGTCTCAGATTGGGCTCATACTACTATGACCAATAGAGGTCGAGTTTCAGTAAGGAGAGTTTGTGTACTCCAGAGACTTGGGGGATCCAAGTCTAGTCCTATTGATCTATATCTGTTGAAGTGAGACTCAAATTGAGCTCACTGTTGTAAAAACTCTGCTTTGAAACATAATAGAGAGGCCACCACTGAAGGCTGGACCAGGAGATATAGCCCAGGAGCATTGGGTGAACTCCTTATTAAACTTGTTGTGTTTTCATGTTTGCCTGTTATGTTTTCTCTAACTGCTTCAGTGTCTATGTATTTCGCAATCTTATCGATCCATGGCATAAAGTAACATCGGCACATCCATGCACATGATTCTGTAATACTTTTAATTATTTGTCCTGGATAAATTCTAGATCAGACGAACCTTTAAGGTCTGTCACCAATGTCACATATGGTGATGCTCTTTAAAAAAACGTTTGTATGTCTATATAGTGATGGTCCTTTAAGGTTTGTCACCAAAGCCATTTTCAATGACACTTTTGATGAGGGTCGTTAAAGGCCCATCACTAATTATCTCTTTGGTGACACTTTTGGTGAGGGTCGTTAAAGGCCCATCACTAATTCTCTCTTTGGTGTCATTTCTAGTGACAATCTTTTATTGACCGTTACTAATGATATTTTTGGTTACTTTTGGTGATGGTAAATAAATGTTCATCATCATTAATCATTCCAATGCGTTTTTTATGACACTATGTACCTATTACTATATTTTTTGTCAAAAGATAATGATTTAAGACCATTTTTGTGGAGTCTTTTTCATTATGTGTCCAAGGTCATAGTGGATATAATAGTTAGTCAATTTGTTAAGAAGTAATTAGTGTGTATCATTTCTGTCAAGTCATAAGAATATAGTTTTCCTATGATTCAACACATGATTCATCTTTATTAGGTTTATTATCAAGCAAATTTCCTTTAAATAAAGTTCCACTAGTGTGTGTAGGAACTATATTATTTAATACATAATCAAGCTCTATCAATTCTATCAATGATAGATACCTATCACTCCTCAACACTCATGGCACACCTTAACATGCTTTGGAACAATGCACTAACATTCCTTGGCACCTTGCATGTCTTGGAACATCTTTGTACCTAGAACATCTTGTCATGAGTAGGACGCCCAAGCACATGTTGGCATGCCCTAGCATAGCATAGCACTAGCCTAACATGTGTTGGTATGCCCTGTAGTCCCTATCATTCCTTGGAACACATTGGCATAATATTTCATTGACAAACATTAGAACTTGGCACACATTGGCACTTGGCATGTATTGGAACATATTATTAGTGTGCCTAGCATGCCCCTTTTGAAAAAGATAAAGTCCCAACTTATTAACCCTCTTATGTGTTCATTTCCTTGCATTTTAGCTTGGTTATTCCTTTTGTTGCTTGAAACTCCTTGATGCATATTGGCATACTCTGACACCCTTCACATCCTAGCATTTCTTAGCACCTAGCATGCCTCGGCACTATTTGTCACATGCTAGCACACCCGGAACTACCTAGCACACTCTAGCACTTATTGACATTCCCTAATATTCCTTGGCATGCCTTAACCATGCTTAACATACCTTGTCACTCCCTCCTTGGCATGACATCTAGCACTCATTGACACCCCCGACACACCCTCATATTCATTCACTTCCATGTATTTTGACCTAGTTCTCCCTTGTGTTTTCCTAGTACTCCCTAACACTCCTCATCATGCATTGGCACTCTCTAGCATGCCTTAGCACTCTTTGATATGCTCTACCACTTCATAGCATGCATCACATTCCCTAATGCACATTGACACTTAGCAAGTCTTATAAGCATGTTTGGCATGCGTTGAGATGACTTGGTATGCTTTGGCATGGTTTAATATTAAAGTTATTTGAGATCAATTATTGGAAACTAGATGAGAAGAAACAGAGGAAGATTTGGCACTTAGAATGCATTGAAACTTGGAACCTATTGGCACCTAGTGCTGGTATGCCTAGCATGCCCCTCATGGAAAAGGTAAATTGATGACTTATTAACCCTATTATGTGCTCATTTCCTTGTAGTTTAACTTGTTCCTCCCTTCTGTTGCCTTGAGAGTCCCTGGTATGCATTTTCAGACCCTTTTACATCTTGGCATACCTTAACACTTGGCACATATTATCTTGTTTGACATGTCTTTGTACTATCTAGCACATGTTAGCATGCCCTAGCATTCCCTAACACACCTTGGAAGTCATGAGATCAGAACTAGCATTACATTTTTCCATGACTTGGGAACCTTACATTCACTAGAACACCTTGACACTCCCTAGCTGTCATGCCCTCTATTATCCTCCACAATGTCCCAGGTTGATGAGGAGATCGATGGAGGTAACCACAGACCAAGCTTTTAGTTTGGTAGCTAGCCCTACCAAACCAGAGAGGGCTCTCTCTATGAAATCACAGCCAAGAGATGACTGGAATGTAAATGATTTTAGGCTAGATAGATAGGGTTAGGTGGGTTTTGGAAAATTTAGGCTCATCATGTTTGCTTGATGACCCCACCTCCATTGGTTGTACTGACATGGTTTGGTGCTGGCTTGGTGAAGTTGTTAGATGCCTTTTCAAGGCTTCCTCAATGAAGGTGTCCCATGTCATGTTCTTCTCTTTCAAATGATGGAGTACTATAACCTTTATTAGGCTATGGTGAAAGAGGCTAGGATAATGCACTTTTCCTTTCAATTTCACCCTTTCAGACATTTTGGTTAGGTGCGTATATAAGTAGCTGGACAAATTTTGAGACTTGGGAGCTGTAAAGTGCATGAGTAGTCTTATGTGGTATTGATATAGCCTAGAAAATCTTCCCTCACATGTGAAGAACTTCATGATAACCTTCATCAATGGTTCATATCTCTCCAACAAGTATCTGAATGGGAAAACATGTGAGTGAGCTCCTTTGTATTGTGATTTCAAGTAGGGTTTGTACTCTTCTAGGTCTAGGTTAATTCCTTTGAACTAGTTTTCACCATGGTTTGGTATGCTTGTAGCTTGAGAGATGGTATCCACTGAAAACATGAAATCAGTCCCTACTGTTAGAGTCGGTCTGGTCAGTCCTCCGTCAGAGATAAAAACTCTTTATGCATTTCATTTTTAGGTGTCCCGCTCCATTCACTCAACCGCATTCCGCTAGGGGCATGCCATGATCTGACGGAGAAGGTCATGCTAGTCATTTCCCCTCATGTCTGGCTCCTGCTGGCTTAGGTCTTTTGTCAATGATCACCAAAGTCCATGACAGTCAAGGTCTAGTCCTTTAATGGACAAAAGTCATTTTCAGTCATTAGGTCTAGGGATTAAATCAATTTGGTCTTTAAATATGTCCAGTAAAGCCATGCAGGCCAGAGTGATTCCTTGTAAAGTAATGATTCACATAGTTTCATCGTCATATTGATAAACTTCGACTGTTCTTCAAAACTATGTTTTGAAGAAAAGTCAAACAGTGTTATTGGTGACAAAATTTTCAAAAAGGTCTTCAGTTGATTTCTTCAAGTGCAGTCATGGTTTCCGTGGCCAAATGTCCTATCAAGCAATCCCTGCAAAGAGTGCCAAAAATTTCATCACTTGAGCCAAAATTCAGAGGAAAAGTGAAAATCAGGGTTGTTTTAAAGTCAGTGAAAAAGTGTCAAACATAAACATTAGAAAATGGGTTTTTTGAAAAAGCAAAAATGTAACCCATCACTTCCAAATCTTTATATACAAACTCCCACCTAAATCCAAGTCATTGTGCAATCAAAGGCAGAAGGAAAGCATTGCAAAGTCGTGGGTGTGCAAGCGCGTAATTTGGAGCAGTTTGGAGGAAGTTTCAGGGGCGCGGCGCACACAGGCAGGGGCGCGGCACACACACAGGGTGTGGCGCACACAGAGCCCGCCCGCAGTGCAAAGTTATAACTAGCGCGGCGCACACCCAGAGCGCAGCGCACTGGGTTTTGCGCGCGGCGCCCATAATTTGCCAAACTCCCTCAATTTTTTTTTTGAAGCACATAAATTGCAAGGTAGGCTCCATAAACTCACTTGTGCACCAAATTTGATAAAGATATGGTGGTTTATTGCCTGTGATTAAATGAAAAAAATTTCATAAAGTTAACCACAAGAAGACACCAAAAAACCGTTTTGCTAGGGTTGTGCCATTGTGTTGTTGATGCCAAGGCTCTATTTTTCCTGCCCTACCACTTTTCCTTATTCCCCTATGCCATTTTTCCTATTATCACTACCCTAACACTACCAAACTCATATTCCCTTTCCCTTCCTCCTATTGCTCAATTAAAACCCCAAACCCTAACCTGTCAAAATACCCAAAACCCCTACATATCCCTAAACAAAATTCTCCCTATAACCCTTATTCCCATTACATTACTCCCCTCCTAATACTCCCTTTGTTTCATTGTTCCCCTTGGTTGCCGATATCACAAACAACACCCAGCTTCACCATCATCAAAGGGGAAGCCTAAATACAGTTTATAAATAGCAGTCATGGCATCTGAGGGTTCATCAGAGTATGAGGTGGAAACTCACAGTGATACAGCTTCAGGAGAACAGGCCCCCAGGAGACATCACAGGAGTGGAAAACATGTTTGGGATGAGCCAAAAACCCTCACTGAATTGCAGGCATGCCCTCTTGCTATGTCATATTTCCAGCACCTAGCATGTTTTGAATTTTTTCAAAGGGTGGCAAATGTCAGAGTTCATCATGAGTTGGCCCGTCTGTTTGTGCTTCACCTACATGGAGGTCAATCTATCTTGGCTGGGGTCACCTTCACATTGACACCCAAAACTATCTCAGTGGCAACAGGCATACCAAATGTTGGAGAACAGTGGCATAAGAAAAAGAAGGTGGATAGGCATCATTATGAGCCTTACATTAAGGCCAGTTGTTTGAGGCATCTCACAAGAGTCTTCCCATTCAGATTTTTGAAAGATGAGTATGCTCCGCTCATGAAATTGATCATGAAGTACTTCAGTTGTGAGGGGAGGTTTTCTCACCTATATGCCTATCACATCAGGTTGCTCATGTACTTTACCAGGGTGCGGATGATGAACCTCCCATTTTTCTTTTGTGGGAACATAGAGCGGATGAAAAATTTCATGCAACATAAGACCCCTCAGCAGCAGCTCAACAGTGTTTATCACTTTGCTCTTATACGGATTTTGGTGGATCATCAGTTGGGATTGCAGGGAATTTCTTGGGAGGATTTCATCTCCCGTGACTTCTTCAGCGCTCCACAGGTATTATCAAAGGCAGAGCATGCGATAGGTGGTCCTTCACATCAGTATGAGCACCATGAGACTGCTACTATGCCAGTATTCATCACCTATCAGAGAGGCAGTAGACATTTATTTGCAGCGGCAAAGCGAGTGTTATCTCTACCCGGGGTGGAAGGGGCCTTGTTTCCGACATCAGCATCATAGGAGCAGGGCAGAGGTAAGGAGCCAGTGCAGGAGGAAGGGCCATCAGGTGAACGAGAGACCAAATTCGTTCTCCTCCATGATGATGAGACAGATACAGAACCAACAAATGTAGAGCTTAGAGAGATCATCCGAGAGCAGCAATCAGAGATTGAGGCCTTATCCCTTGACTTGGAGAGGGCCAAGTGGAACATGAAGTACCTGGAGCAGAGAAACAAATAGCTAGAGGATCAGAAGGCGATTATGGAGCTACAAAACATTCATGAGAATCGCCAAGCTGCAAAGGAGAAGAGTTGAGCTCACATCATTGGAGCAAGAAATCAATGAGGATTGGGAGGCCAATCTCGAGAGACTGAACATGCACTTGGAGAGGCTGCTAGACAAGGCCGACAAGGACCTTGCCTTATTGAGACACATGGCTTTTCGTTACAGAGTACAAAACATGAGTGCAAAGGCCCGGATAAGGAGCTTGAAGGCAAAATTGAGAAAAGCAACAAAAAAGGCAAAAGAGGCAAAAGAGTAGGATCAGCTTCGAATCTTGGCTGAAGCTTCCTTGGCACAACATAGCACCCCATAGAGAACCTCTAGCTCAAATTTCAAGGAATTTGGGGAAGTTTTGGTCACATGACAAATTTTTGGGCAAAACACAGGTTTTTTCTCCCGGCGCTAAAAATTGGAAGCTCCAAATGAAGAATGGTTTGCATTTTTGGATTCAGCATGGAAAATCACGACTACTGGTGCTTGGACAAGAAATTTGGGCAAGATCTGAGTCTCCAGGAGGTCAAAAACACCCAAAAAATGGCCTCTCTGCCCCTTTTTTGACACACAGGAAGCAGTCTTGGGAGAATGAAGATTTGGAGGGGAAAATGAGCACCAAATTCAGAAATTCTAGTTGGGTTAGAAAGTAGACAGGACAGGCTTTCCAACAAGCACACTTGGGCACATTTTGGACACCTACAAGTGCCTCAAATCAGGCTCCAAAGTAGCGTGGCGCACAGAGAAAATGGCGCGACGCACACAGGAAAAATTGCCAAATTTGCTTCCGTTTCACGAAATTTCGATTCGCGACTTCTCCAAGTGGGCCTGCTCATCTACATTTCAATTTTTTGGCACCTAAGGCAGCATTTAAAGTATTTTCTCTCCAGATTGGCTTCTATCCAAGTGGCGAAGGAAGGCAAACGGTCACCCAAGCCATTTGTCATGTTTGTAACACTGCACCTGTAGCTGATGGTTGGCTCTTCACCTCCATTTTGTAATGATTCGAGTAACTCCCCAACCCTTGGGCGTTCTATCTCTTCATGGCATATTTTATATATTGTATGCAAACCATTTGCAAAGGGTTGGTTGGCTTGTAAGTTCTGGGAGACTGTGGGAGAGAAACTCAGTTCTTCATTGTATATTTTGATAGAGAATTAATGAAAGGCAGCGGCTCTGTTTCATGAGATTCATGTGGTTGTGAGTGTAGCAAATGTGTCTCTTATGTTTCATATGTATTTCGTAATGTTTCAAAGTTCATTTCATATTCATTTTGAGTGAAATTTTCTAAGTTAGATAAGGTAGAATTCATTTTTATTGCTCTGCCCGTGGGAAAATTTCATGTTCAGTGTTCTTCTTCTATTGAAAAGGATTCATGTACTTATGCCCTTTTGACCCTCCTAAGCAATTCCTCCATTCCGCATTACTTCAAACTAAATTGCTAGACTTTCCGCCTATCTTGCCTCACGAAGTAATCTGCGCCTTTGTATTAAATTCTCTGTTCATTGCTGTCCGTTGGTCCCATATCATCCCAGAAGCTCAGTCATTCATAAAAATTGTTTCTTGTATCCATATTCACTTACTAGCCTAAGATAAATACTTCACTGTAAGTCATCTCAGACCATTTTTTGCCTATCTATTCACTGAGCGTGACTCGGAGAGAGCCCTCTCCTGTTCTGGTAGGGCTAGCTACCAGACTGAGCATGGTTTGTGGTTAGCCTGAATTTTGCCTTCCTTTAGCCTAGGGCAGATTTAGGTGCTAACACTTGCAATGGTGATCTTGTCTTCCTTCAAGGTGAGGGGAAATATAGCTATGAGATGCTCATGGTAACCTACTTCCTACACTCTTTGACAAAACCCTAAACAATTGACATCTTCAAAGCATTTCATGAAAAATGGGGAGGAGGTGATTTCATTGCAATTAGAGGGTTCAAGCTTTAGTATCTCCCCCCCCCCTCCTTATCTTTAGACCAAAATAATTGATGATATTATAGCTAGGTTCCTTTGGGCTAGGCCTAAATCCACAAATAAGAATACGTTTGGTCTATTTATAGGCGCTTGCGAGACATGAGAATGATTGAGGGTGGGGTATAAAGGACACAATGTTTTAGTAAGGCTTTAATTGTCAAGAAATTATGGAAAACTTTCCAAGGCAAAGGTATTTGGTAATAGGTTATTAAAGAGAAATATCTAAAAAATAGACAGCTTAAGGAATGGATTAAAGAGGTGGCTCCAAAGAAGAAGGTGTTATCTTATATATGGAGAAGCATGATGAGAAACAAATATTGGCTACTACGAAATCTAAGATGCGAGGTTGGAATGGGGAATAGGATAGCAATAGGACTAGATGATATCAAATTAGTGGAGGGAATACATACACTTTCTATTCACATGCTTGAGCATTTACATAAGAAAAGGCTTTACTTTATGAACTAAATCTCTTCTGATTGAGGATCTTCTTCTATTACAGGTTATTGGCTTAATGCATTTGAACTTGGATTTCCAGAGGATATATTTGTGGAATGGGCATGTTTCACAACACAGTTAAGTCTAACGAGTTTAAAACTCACTGAGAAGAAAGAAAAGCTAAAATGGGAAGGTGTTATGTATAATGAGTAGATCTCGGTTAAAGAGATTTATAAACATATTTCTCATGGATGTGGCTTGAATGATAATGATTTTTGGTTTCATAACACGTGGAGATGGGATATACCTCTCAAATTAAAATGTTTTATGTGGCTGGTGGTCCACAATAATATTTTAACTTGGGATAATATCCATAAAAGGGGCTTTCAGGATCTTGGAAGATGCTCTTTATGCAAAGAAGATTTAGAAGACATGGAACATCTATTTCTAACATGTCCTTTTGCGATCTCGGTATGGAGTGGGGTTCTTCAAACACTTAAAATACATGTAATCTAGAACATGGTTTCCATTTAGAGATGTCTCACTCAATGGTTTGAAGGTTTCAAGACATATCGTTCCTTTCCTTTCTATATTTTGTGGGGCATATGGAGAAGTAGGAATGAGAATATTTTTGAACAAACAAAACTAGATACTAGAGATGCATATTTAAAGATCTTTGCATATTTTATGGAGATATGGTTAATGAAGGAGGAACAACCTAGAAGACATTTTCGACTTGTGGAACTATGGTCATACTTTATTTTTTTATTTTTTATTTTTTATTTTTATTTTTTATGGAGCATCCACCAACAGGGATTGTGGAAGTCAGACACATTTGGTTTTGAAGCCAGACAATGCCTTCCATTTCAGTTGGTATAGTGGCATAAGGTAAAATAATAGAGTTGAGCTAATCATATTCTTGGGGGCCCTTCTATGTGCTAACTGGCTTGCAATGGAAGATTTACCTATGTTTGGAGATTCCAAGGTGATCCTAGATTGGGTACAATTGAGAACAAAATTTGGACCACCTTCCCTTACTTTTTGGATGTAATGCATAAGATCTTTGATGAATACCTTTCAAAGACTGGCCTCTAATAATGTCTATAGAGAGTAGAATCAAGTGGCAGATCTCCTATCAAAGAAGGGATGCAACTGTGTGCCAAGGAGGATTTTCTACTCATTTTTCGACAAAGGAATCTGTTGACGGTGCTAGACCCGCCAACATGTCAAGGGGATCTCCCTGGTAAGAAGTCCCAATTAGACCTCAGATCGTTTGGTGTAGGAGTCCCAACAGTGGGTTGTAAAGAAATGCCTTGACCGCGATGTCGCACAGAGGCAAGTAAGATAACTTTGTTAGTAGCAAGGGTGTGACCACTGCAGTGAGTCAAGGAAGGTGCATGAGAGGTTCTAACACAGGTGGGTTAGGATGAGTGTGCCCCTTGGCAACCTGTAACAGTACTCAGCTGGGAAGGGAACACACGAGCGAAGATGCATCACAAGCTGGAAAGCAGGTCAGCCGACAATCCAAAGTGATGGTTAAACCAACAACACATCTACAACAAGATTCATATAATTGCATACAAAGTAGTTCATACACAACTACATAAGTTAAAAAACATACATCACTATAGCAACTAGAACAATCCAACTACAATAACAACATATGCATGAAAACATGCTGGCTCTTATTATATAAAGAAGAGTAAGTTCCATTCATACAATACATCCATGTAAAATTTCTAGCCCTAACACTGGAACATTATAACCACATCTGTCTGCTCCTCCAAAGAGATGATACATCTTCGTGCAGTGGAGAAGCCAAGGCGTGTGACAATACTGTCCAAGCTCTTTCCAAGATAGTCTTATTATAAGCTTGGTGACCAAAATCCTATACAATGAGTTATGAGGGACTATTTATAGCAAAGGGCAAGGTGACCCTTGACATTCCCCTTTATGACCATTCAACTACCCTCATGACTCTTCACCTACTCTATGACTGTTACATCCACTATTGACACTTGACTTACACTTGACATGACTTAACATTACAATGCACATGTACCCATGTGAACAAAAATGGCTTGAGCAAGCCAAAATAGACATCACTTTGACTTAGACAACTATAGAAGTCCAACTGCTTGACATCCTCATGCTGATCAACAATAACATATTGATGCCAAGATCTGTAGTCCTTGATAGTGTCTGTGTGTTCCACTGTGACATATGTCTGAAACCTGAACCTTGCCTTTATAGCATTCAGGTAGATTGCTCGGGCTCTTATGTCCAACTTGTCTGAAAGCATGTGCATCATTGTCTTCAATGTGGCTAGACCAGCAACATACTTGCACATGATGTTTTCACTGATAGGCAAGTCTGGGCTAGTGGCGATGTGCATCAACTTGTCGAAGTACGAGTCAAGCTCTAGTCAGACCAACTTCTTTGTCTTTTCCTGGGTGCGAGTTCCAAGTGATGGGATTGCATGTATGGGCAACACAACATCCATGCTCTTGAATACTCATGCATGGGAAGCCTGTATGCTAGTGATGAGTTGCGGGAGGTCCTCATAGTTACGAATCTGACTCCGGATACATGCTTGCAGCTCAACCGCATTGGCCCTCATCATCTTTGGCAAGTGAAGTGGGGCTCCCTTGTACTTCATCATCCATGTTTGCATGTTATCAATAGCAGCATGCACGTTCGTCAAGATGTATGCTCTTCTAGCACATCGCTGCTGCCATCCGTTGAGATGGATGACTGCCTTGTGCACAGTACCAAACTTGGAGTACAATACTCACATAATTGTGTCAAGGGATAATACTTCATCTAATATTGCCTTCTTTAGTTAAGCTCAAGCGGACATTGTCACAAAGTCTCCTCCTTGCTTGGCCACCTATAGTTCCTTTGCCATTTTCTCATTCTTAGTTATTAGAAAGTGAACACTTCAGCTAGTGGCTTCGACATACACTCTATTTGCATCAGCCAAGGCAACTGGATGCTTATGCACATCAGTCACGTTCACTCGCTCCTCAACTTTCGTAGGAGATGTTTGATCCTCTAGAGTTGTTACTCTATGAGATTTCACAACTCTGTGATGAGATTCGTCAAAAGTGATGTTGTGCATCTCTCCTTCCGGTTGACCACCAAGGATCTCATTGCCTCCTAGGTCATTTGAGACTTTCTCATCCTCTGGATGCATTGAAGTGTGTGAATCGACCTCTTTGTGTTGAGGCATGAGGTTGGTGTCCTGTTCCAACTCCTGCTGCTCCATATCTGCAACCAACTGTTAAAGTGCTTGTTCTATCTCATGAGCGAAGTCTCATTCCTGCGATGGTTCACCCTGTTCACCTGATGCCAACTATTTAGATGAATCAACTACTTTTATGAGAGATACTTCGTCTATCTACATGTTGTGCCCCCTGCTATATCTGCTGTTGTTGGGCTTCCCTCTCTTGTTTTTGCAACTATTGTTCTTTTTGGATTTTCTCCCTCAGCTCATGCAACTCCTCCTCTGTTTCTTCCATTCTCTTCTTATCCCTTTGCCTTCACGTGATTCTCTTGTCACGCTACTGCCTCTTTTCCTGAATAGCCATAACTGCTTGTTCTACAAGTGGATCTGCTCGAAACTTGTAGCTTTGCTCCTCCTCCATGCGATCGACAATCTTCCTCTTCCCTTTGTCGCACACATGTATGCTTACCTCTGCTGCTATTAATGCTACTGCTACTACTATTGGTGCTCTCCATGATGCTGCTTCATGTTGCTTTTCTAACCACTCCACAACGAAGCCGACTTGCTCATTGGGTCAAGTGGAATTGTAACAATACCTCCATGAGTCCTCCTTGGCCCAATGAAATGCCCCATCGATCCAGTTGAACTGAACTCTAGTGCAATGATCCTTCACAATGAAATGTGGGTCATACAGACTAAAGTTTTAGAGGTTGAATGGGTACTTCTTCATTTGTTCCATTTTAACATCTGCTTGCTTAATACTTTGGATCTCATATAACCCAATCCACAACGGAAGAGCGGGCCAAGGTACCTTCTTCTTCTTCCGCTGCAATCTAGCTGTCAATCTTGATGAGATGTGATATGCTACTTCCTGCATGACAAGTACATCCAAGGCAAACTTGGGCAGAAAATGTGGAGGCTTCTCCACACTGAACATTCAGATGAAAGTGTCGAACAATGAGGCATACCAATCTGCAATGCCTAACAATGCCTCAATTGATTCCTTTTACATGTAGGGTGGATCCTATTTGAATATCATCTTGTACATTGGGGTGAAAAAATTGTTAGATAGGCATGTGATTATTCCTCTGAAGCTGCATTCAGACAACAACTTGAAATATGTGTTCACAACAGTCTTTGCTGGTGCCCATGCCCACTCCAAGCCCGAGAACTCATGTCAAGCACAGACTCTGTGGAAAGGTTTCAGTGCTTGCTTGGCCACACAGTCGACATGTGAATATGACCAAGTATTGGTATGCCTTCCTTAGTATCTTCGTCTTGTAGATCTAGTTGGGTGTCATCCTGAATTGAGCTGACTCCTTTACCCAATCCTTCAAAATTTCTCTAGAGTTAGCTCTATTGTTGGGCAAGCTGAATTGAGGATTCATGACAAGTCACGGCTCTGCCATCTAATACATCTCATTATAATCTTGTGCCCAGAAGGTTGCAAGCTTCATCCCATTGAAACTGCTTAAGGTCATCGTCTCGGGATCAGTGTGAGAGATGATCTAGTGTATCATGTCCGCACATGGAAAAGCAGGGTATCTGCATGCAATCCAGTGCAAGTCGGACCTGTGAATTTTCACGTACACCTGATGGTCTTTGAGGTATTCCCCAAAAGTGCCTGCGAATGTTTCATTGACCTCTTACCACTTCAGTTTGATGTCCTTGTCTAGATATAGATTAATATCTTGATAGATTGGCAGACTAGAGGACACTTTCTCAATTGCTTCTCCAGCTGCAATTCCATCAGTGTGATGTGATCCTGTTCTCTTAGAAGCCATTGAGATAGATGAACACCTAAAAGATCAGGAAACAAGCAACATGGATGGCAAGAAATATGTCAAAGAAAAAACGCAAATTCCAGGGAATGATACATCACATACTTGGGAAACTGATGAGCAAGATTGCACAATTTCTTCTGGGAGGCTGGGTGATTGGCTTCTAGAACTGCGCAAAAGGTAGTCTGGGTTATCTGGGAGGCAGGAATGGTTGTTTGATCTATGAAATGCGAAATCTAGACTGGATTTTCTCTACTGGAATTGTGCAATGCGCAATTCCAGCTAGAAAGGACAACAGACCCATGGACTGCATTGCGCAATTTCTTGGGCCAGCAGTCACTATCCTCCAGAAATGAAAAACAGTCCTGGAGGCCTGTGTTGGGCAGAAATGCACATTTCTAGAGAGGAAGGTAGAACCTTCCTTCCCCAGATTGTGTAATGCAGCCTCAGTGAAGGCAGAGTCTGGGCCAAGGTTGGCCCAACTCGCCGACAAGAAACTGAAATAAAATAAGACAGTGAATGCATGGCGGCACTCCCTGTCACAGAATCTTATTCATTCATTTCCATGCATTTTGACCTAGTGAACCCTTGTGTTTCCCTAGCACTCGCTAACACTCATTACACATTGGCACACCTAACTGCAATGAGTTTCACTAACAGTCAATCCAAAAACCCTTCCAGAGTCTAGCTAGTTACTTGTTCTTCACTAAGATATTAGGGTTAAGTTTATTGTATAGTGTTCAGTGTGAAAATATTACTAGGTGTTTTTATCGCATTAGTTGGAAGGTGGCTAAGCCACAAGCATGACGGTAAGGTTCTTGAATCTTGGACTGTAAAACTAACCAACAAATATATGACTATAAGATCTTTGGGAAATTGTAGTTCTCTAAAGAGATTCATGGTAGTGATTTTCCCATTGCACTAGACCCAAGAACTCGATTGTTAATTAGATGTAGAGAAGTGGTAGTTTGATGTAGTAAATGTCAAATGTATAGTTCAACAACATGATGGAGGCTTACCTCTGACATCAGAATTCAGTTTGTTATCTTCGTGGTGCAAACCCCATGATGTCCAAGTGTGACACCCTCCTTGCAACAACACCCTTCGAGTAGTTACCCAGTGACTTCCTTGCCTTTGATTGCCCTCTCCTCATCTTGTTCACTCTCAGTTCCTTCTCCCTTACTCTCCTCTCACTATTCTCTTTTGCTTCCTATTCTCCTTATCCCAATTTCTCTTCTCTTTCTACTTCTCACTCCATCCTTCTGGTTAGTTAGGGCTTGGCTAACTGGATTTTCCCTTTCCTGCCATTTTGCCTCCCATTTTCTCCCCATCTGTCATTTTCCCTCTTCCTAGGTCTGTTCTAGAATCGACAAGGTGTGAGGGAGGAGAAAAATCCATTCATGTGTGCTAATAGGTTGCAAAATATCTCCCCACCCTCATTGACTGCATCAAGGTCTATAAATATTTTGCCTATGATATGAGTCTCTTCTTAGGTCTTGGGTCGAATTATTTTTTCTCTTTCAACTATATGAGTTAATCTATATGCTCTTCAACCCCCCCATTGATAGAGTTCCTTATACTTGTATCATGCCCCTGGTATAAAGACATATGTATAGGTTATTATGGTATATGTTGAACTTTGGTTATTACACTCACCTTGAAGTCATTGAGGTTCCATCTAACTCCCCCTAGTTAATACAAGGTTCATTGAGTTAGAAAAATGTGCCACCAATAATTATAGGTGGTTACCTTGAGGAAGGACCATTGGTTGAAGGCTCATCAATGGAGATTGGGTCAATGGTTAGGGTTTTGATTCAGTTAGACACTATTCACTATTATATTTGTGGGCATAGAGTAATTATGATGTTCCCCATGTAAACAAGGATAACTGAGAAGTGTTTCCCATAATCATGCAAGTGTAACACCAACATGTACATCAGCGTAACCACAAATATTTATCATATTTATACAATGCAAGGTGATAGGAAAACATTTGCAATATATACATGAATGTACTAAGATCAGGATCATTAGCATCATATCTACATACTTACCACAAGATGAGGGTCATTACAACCCCTTAGAAATAGCCATAAGGCCTTCCTCTTTTGCATCTCCTTGACCACAAGGGTTTAATTGAAAAAAACATAGTTCCTTTAAATATTTGAAGGTTGAGGCAACCACTTCAAGCTCTTGAACTTAAAGATAATCAAATATTTTCAATTTATTAAAATAATAAATCCATTATGCACAATCCTCATCCTAAAGTTGGGTAGAGAGGGAGAATACTTGATTGATGCCAACCTTGTAAATGAACAACTTTTCCTACTCATTGGTTGGACTCTCCACCTCTAGTTGACACCACTAACACAACCAAAAGTCCAAGATACCCATAAGATGTGCCCTACACCCAAGGGCTTAGACTACACCTCCATAAAATGTACCTTCAACTTTAGATGTCCCAAAACAGTAATATCCTAACTCAATATAGCCTATTTGTTAGAATTTTGTAACTTTCTCCTTAACTAACACTTGTTTTTAACTATTTAATCCACTTACCATATACTCTCTCTTGTTTGCACCCACCTAGTATACAAGAACACTTATGTTTTTAATACAACCAAGTTAAGAGGGCATGTTTCTTTCTTACACTTAAATGTTTTCAATACAACCAAGTTAAGAGCACGTGTTTCCTTTTCAAATTCCAAAAGTATAACATGTCTATCTCTATAAACTAACAAAAAAATCATTGCATGAAAAAGGTAAGCTTAAAATTAAATTATTATTATTATGATAAATACACTAAATATGGAAAAAATGTTTTCAAACACAACCATAAAGAAGGTGTTAGTTTGTCAAATATAACTACAAACTTATTAACCCATCCTAGATCCATCTTAACCTGGATCTATCAAGCTCTGAGAGGGATCCAATCTCTTGATGTGCAAATCTCTTTTTTGGTGCTTGATAGATCTAGGTTAAGATGGATCTAGGCTAGTTATATAATACTATATAATATCTATATTTGTATCTATGTGTCTCTTTCTTATTCCCTCTCTCTATCTCACCCCACAAACATACACACACTCTCTCCATATCTATCTCTCTCTCTCCCTCCCTCTTCCTCTCTGCCTCTCTCTCTTCCCTCTATCTCTACTCTCTCCATCGCTCCCTTGTCACTCCATCTCTCTCTACCTTTCTCTCTCTATGTCTTTCTTCTTCCTTCCCTCTCTCTCCCCCTCCAACTTCATCTCTATCTCCTCTCTCTTAGTCCTCTCTCTTCCTTTATCTCTCGCCTCCCTCTCTCCCCCCATCACTCTCTCTCTCTCCCCCCTCCATCTCTATGCCTCCCTCTCTCTCTCTTTCCATTCTCTCCCTATCTTTATCCCCACCTATTCTCTCTCTTCCCTCCTCTCTTCTCTCCCCCTCTCTCTATGCATATATCCCTTGTCACTCCCTCTCTCTCTCCACCTCTATCTCCCCACGCCTTAGTTCTTTCCTCCCTCTCTCTCCCCTCTCTCTATTCCTACCTCCTTCTCTCTGTCTCCCCCCATCACTTTGTCACTCTCTCTTTTTGTCTCTCTCCACCCTCCATCTTTGTCACTCTCTCTCTCCCCCTCTCTTCCCTTCACTTTGCTTGATATTGTTATAAAATATTTAGATTGTGAGATAAGATATGATTTTTTTGGCATGTGGTATTGATAAGCCATGTTATTAGCCCATGCTATTGTAACAAAGCCTATTCACAAGTTCATAATATCAATGACAAAGCAGGGGTGAATATCCATGATTAAGAATCCTGTCATATTCTTATAAAATATTTTGATTTTTTGAAATAAGTTATGTTTTTTGGCATGTGGTATTGATAAGCCATGGTATTGGCCCACTGTATTGTGACGAAGTCTATTTACAAGTTAATAATATACGTGGTAAAGTGAGAATGAATATCCATGGTTAAGAATATTTTCATATTGTTATAAAATATTTTGATTGTGAAATAAGTAATGTTCTTAGAGCATGTGGTATTGATAAGACATAGTATTGGCCCATGGTATTGTAAGAAAGCCAAATTTTCACAAGTTAATAATATCCACTGTAAAGTGGGGGGGTGAATATCCATGGTTAAGAATCTTGTCATATTGTTATAAAATATTTTTGTCGTGAAATAAGTTATGGTTTTTGGGCTTGAGGTATTGATAAGCCATGTATTGGATCATGGTATTGTAACAAAATCTATTCACAAGTTAATAACAAAATAAAAATATAACCAATTGAATTTTATTATTTTTATTATTAATTGAGCCAACATTTAGATTTTTGCACTCATCCCCATACTTTTACTTTTATTATTATTATTACTATTATTATTTAACTAAGCCCATATTTAGAATTTTTTACATACTTACATTAAACCTACACATCTACTCTATAATCTATAAATATTTTATTTTATTTTTTTGTAGGGAGGAAAATTTTGACATTTTTGAAAAAATTCAGCCTTAATTTTGATGTAACAAAGCCCTCCCAAATCCAATCTTCATTTACATTCTAAAACAAGTAGTATATTTTCACTTTTCATAGGGTGGAGGGAAAACGAGTAGCACATTTTCACTTTTCACAGGGTGGGAGGGAAAACGAGATTAAAACTAGTATATTTTCACTTTTCATAGGGCGGAGGGAAAACAAGTAGCACATTTTCACTTTTCACAGGGCGGGAGGGAAAACGAGATTGAAGAGAGTTCTGAATTAAGGTTTTACCAGTAGCAGACTGATATCGAACCCCACCATTGGATCTTCAGTCCATTAATGGCGCCCGGGGATGTTTCATTTCTAACCTCCCTGCATTTCCACCCCACTTTTAGGCTTCTTCCACACAAGGAGGAGTACACACACCTCAGATCTCTGGTTCAAAATTCACTAGTTTTTCCATCCTTGCTTTTAAGTTTATGCTTTAATCTCTATGCCGCACTTTGCTACTGTTTGCAGGAATGGAATTGGCGTTTAATGAATTTGGGAGGCTATTTATCATAATAAAGAAGTAGAGGCAGAAGACCTAAAAGAGAGGCTTAGATGTTCAAATTGTATAACATTGTGGTCACTAGGGCTGTTATGAGAATACTGCGCACCTCATCGGACTCCAATGGAATAAAAATGATGCTCTAGAATCCCTACGGTACTGTCATCATCGGCAAGCTCATATTCCTTTTATTCATTCTCTATTTCTGGATCAGTGAAATTGCCCTTAGATTATGAAAATTAGTAGAAATTACTTTAAAACTTGTATGATTCTTAACTAAAAATTACTTAAATTTTTTGTAAAGATTTAAATAAACCAATACTTTGCGATCTACTAGCTCTTTCTCACAAACCTTGGATCTAGATGCTCTACATATGTCGATGTCTACTAAAGCTCTTAAAATTGGTGAATGCGTTCAGATGTCGTTTGGATCATTGGACATCTAATGTGCATTAAGGGCATTTCAAACCCTAGATTTGTATGTGCCATATTCCATCATGTTGGTTCCATTTATAGGTGCATGTCAGTTTTAGTTGTGGGTAGAGCTTGACACAATCATTTTGGTTAGATTTCGAGAACTTTCTATTTAAAGTAGTTCTCCTATTTTATAGGAGATAAATTTTCAGGGCCTGCATGTCAAACATAGCTACATGGTATTGGTCCATGCATGTAACTTCTGTGCACTTTGAGGATGTGGTACTTTAGTTTACCACCCAAATTCACACAAAAACTGAACCCAAATTCACACAAATTTACGAAGTAACTAAACTGAATAATTCACACAAAAACTAAACCCAAATTCACACAAATTTACAAAGTAATTGAACTGAATTGTTTCTGTTATTAACTATTTACTATTGAACTGAATAATTCACACAAAAATTGAACCCAAATTCACACAAATTTACGAAGTAACTGAACTGAATTGTTTCTGTTATTAACTATTTACTATTGAATTGTTTATGTTATTAACTATTTACTATTGTCAGGCATGAAACTATAGATTTATGCAACCTAAATGCACACAACCATTCCATTATTCATGAATCCATAAATCGCAGTTAGAGAGGCAACCTAAAAATTAATTCAACCATGAAATAAACCATAAAAAATTAGTAATAATTCAATACAATTCATATATACATTTAGGAATACTTATCTGTCTAGAATTGTTCAATAATTAGTTGCAGAAGAGGGAAGTAAGATCACAACCATATAATTGAAGATCAATCACAGTTCATATTTTACTCGATCACTTGCTTCATCATTGACATTATCACTATTTCACTTGATCACATGATCCATTGTTAGTAAGATCTTTGTTTGACAATAGACCACACATAAGGGTATGTAGGCGTATTGTCTTACTGTCCATAAGAATCCTTGAAATATAATCTCTTCATGAGTATAATTGATGGCCTTTACTATATTGGAGCTAAGCAGTTGCTAAATTGAAGATTAATTTTTGCAAAGGATAGTGAGTAATTTCACTCTCCTAGACTTGTAGTTGTTCCTAGATGATAGGTACAGACAAAACAACATGATGCACTTCTTGTCTTCACATTATTGTTTGTCAAGTCTATGCTTCGAACAAGACATAATAGCTCTTTTGACAATACAAAAAAAAACACTTAATACTTGGTGAATAATCTGAAGAAGTGCCTTGGTGTTGCTGTGCACAAACTTATGGATAAGAACAAGAAAGTGAAAGAGAGCTGTAAAATTGGTTAGAACATATATTTTCTACTGATCACTAGATCCATAACTAATGATCCCACAGTGTTAGTAGATAATCGTTCCTTCAAATAATGATCCTCATATGTCTCGGGTTATTTTTGTTTTATTCCACCTTCCATGGCATTGATCTGTTATGTGGAAGAAATTTTCTGATGAAGGATGCTAAATTAACCCACCAACTTCATAGGGCTCCAATTGATGTTCTTATGTCCAACTTCTAATTTCTAGTCTTTAAGCTCTCTCGCAATGGTATATATATATATATATATATATATATATATATATATATATATATATATATATATATATATATATATATATATATATTGATGGGCCTTTCCAGACTATCTATATAAACAATTGATCTTTCACTAGATAGACAATGGAGTTAGCAGCCTGAAGTTTTCTATCACATTTTTATTTTAAAAGAGAGTCCTCTAGTTCTTCTCTCAGGGTTCCTCTCAGGCTTCCTTGTTTCCCTTCATGTTCACTTCCATCATTTACTTTGGCTATAATTTTTCTCAGCTGGGTTGTTTCTATGGTTTTAGTGTTATAGTAATTGTTCTCAACATCTTCATAATGTTTGAATTTATTCGATATATGCTTATCCAATTCATATCCACTCCTCCACATGCAACTTATTTTCTCTTTTCGCAATAGGCTTCTGGACATCATATTGCTAGTTCTCATCCTGGAGCTGCTTCTCTCCCCTAAATCTCCTTTGTTGGATTTGCAACAAGGAGAGAAAAAAAATTCTTTTTTGTTGGATTTGCCTCACTATAGGTTCTTCCTGCTTTAATACCAATTGATGGGTGCTGGAAAATGCAAAACTTGTAGAAAAGAAATAAAATTTACTACCCATCTCAGGGGATGGTGTAAATCACAATCAATGTATTTCGCTAAACAGAGGCCAAAAAATTCCACCTGACGATTTTATCATTAAACTTGTATTATAAAATTCAAGTAAATTAGTGAAATGATAGTGATGCTACTCAATTACATTCACTTTGCAGAAGAAATTGATCCTCATGCACGAGATTAAGAAAGGATAAATAAAAAGAAATACTTTGTTTCTCACAGAACAATGGGTTGCACGATTTCTTGTTTAGGCAGAGATTCCATGTTAGTTATCTTTCCAGGAGTTTACCCTTCTTGCTTCTTGGTGTTTATTCCTTAAAAATATCCTTCATTATCAGTGAAGTGATCTTCCTCAATTTCCTAGTGATATGCCTCAACTGATCCAAGGATATTCTTTCCCAATGATTGTGCTCAATTGCAGTTGTGGAGAATACAAAAGCCCTCTATAGTAACATTATCATACATGAGTACCAAATACACGACATTTCCATTCTCCAAAAGAGATTTGGAAGCAATTTCCCCTTGCACCAGAGCTATAATTTGGCTCCGCTTTAGAGATATGCTGCGGGAATAACCAACATCCAAATTTTGCTTTCCTAGCCTTGTATTTGCCATGGCGATGGCCTTGTTGGACTGACCACGGTATCTCTGAGTGGTTTTACACCAGTTGTACAAAGAGGGCTCTAGGGTCTTTCTGGCTTCCAAGGACTAAACAAAATCTTCCACAATGGAATGCTGAGTAGGACTGAATCTTCCATACCAAATTGAATGAACATCCACAGTAGGACTAATGGTGAGCAGGGGACCATTGTGATAAGTTAAAACAAGGGGCTGCTATTCAACCAATACGGAGGAACACAGATCAATCAGAAGAAGCAGACATACAATAAACTTAAACCCTCCCATTCCAAAAATCAGAGAAACCCTACAAACCCTAGTGCTGCTGGGTTTTTCCTGACAGACAAGAAATGCCTAAATTTTTTTCTCCCTCCTTTGTTGGATTTGCCTAATTTCATGTTATTCCTACTTTAATACTAATTGATGGGTGTTGGAAAATGCAAAACCTACACAAATGCATACTAATATGTTGTAGGTAGATAAGAAATAAAATTTACTACCCATCTCAGTGGATGGTGTCAATCACAATCAATGTACATCACTAAACAGAAGCCAAACAATTCCACATGAGGATTTTATCATTGAACTTGTATTATAACATTCAAGTAAATTGGTGAAATAATAGTGATGCTACTCAATTACATTCACTTTGCAACAAAAATTGATCCTCATGCACAGGATTAAGAAAGGATGAATAAAAAGAAATACTCTATTTCTCACACAACAATGGGTTGCACAGTTTCTTGTTTAGGCACAGATTCCATGCTAGTTTTCTTTCCAGGAATTTACCCTTCTTGTTGCTCAATGATTATTCCTTAACAATCTCCTTCATTTTCAGTGGAGTGATCTTCCTCAATTTCCCAATGATATGCCTCAACTGCTCCAAGGATCTTCTTTCCCAATTATTGTGCTCAATTTCATTTGTGGAAGTCGGTGCCTTCTTCTCGAGAGAGTCTGTTGCTTCTCTTAATTTGTTTTCCTCAATGAATTCTTCCACTTTAGCCTAGTGATTTCTGGTCTATGTTAAAATTTCTTTCTCAGTGATCTCCTTTGCAATGAATGTCTTAATTATTGTTGGAGTTGATTTCTGTTTCATCATTCAGCAAGATGTTTCTGGAAACAACAAGATCTGTGATGCCATGCCATTGCACCCTGCTATATTTCTGTTAATTCGGTATCTCTTTGTTTTTGTCTTATTTCTCCAGTAGCAGCAATCCGTCATCTCAACTCCTCTTGTTTTTATTGTGGTTCCAGTGTAATGGGTGAATAAACTAAGTACATTGTATCTTGCCTTTCCTTCTAGCTATTTTTAGAAATGTCATGTTTAAAGTGGGAGTCGGTGAAACTAAGAGTGATCTCCTGTGGGCTCATGTAAGTCTCACAAGCAAAAATTGATGATTAAACATGAATGAGATGCTGGAATTTAAACATGTTTTTGGTGATGCAAGAACACTAATGGACTGGGGATGCTCCTACATCACTCATTCCAATGTCCAACAGATAGCCTTTGTTTGAAAATATATGTTGAAGTTACAATTTATTTATCATGTGGCACCATTTGGTGTAGTTATAACATATTGAGTAGACAAGTAGATGAATAGATTCAATAGAGAAGTGGATCTAAGCCTGAGATTCCAATGGTAGTTTCTTGATTTAAATGATAGGAATTGGATTTGCAACATGCCCCTAATGTTTTTAACTGCTTTCAACTTTGACATTTGACAACATGTTTATTCCCTTCTTTGAATGCTAGAATTTAGTTATTTTCCCAATAACTATTTGTAGTAGCTTATGTTCTATTTGCAGCGGTAATCTTTATTTATCAGGGTTCTTTGAATTTATAGGTTCATGTTTAAAGACATATACATTTGAGTTCCCCTGGGTCTAGTTCATTTTATTTCATCCTTTTATTCTATCAATCCTTGTGTTTGTTGGTGATTTACAATTTGGTGATATCAGTTTCCAGCTGCAACACCTTGTTGGATTTCTTAAAGATATTTCGTTGCCTTTATCTTACTATCTTTCCTACGAAGCATGATTATTTATTTTCATACGTAGGGTTGAAGTTTAAGTAGTTGGTTCTACATTTGAAGGACGATTTTCTTATATGATTTGGTTCTGTTTGGCATGTATATCAACCTTCAAAAGAAGAAGTGATGGGATTTCTTGATCCCTATGTAAATATAGTTTTCTTAGATTGTAATGAGGCTAGTGATGGTGATATTTTATTATTGTGTGATCACTATGATTCAACATATCATACATATTGTGTTGGCCTTGGAAGGGCTATCCCTGAGGATTTTGTGATTGATTTTGACAATGGGGATGAAGCTTAGGAATCAGAGGATTTGTGGAAGATGCTCCAGTTGGGATGGTTGTAGAAAGAATAAACTTAGATCTTAATTTATCACCACCTTCTTCTTCTTCTGTTCCTCTCGCAGAGACAAGGCCAACTCATGTAAGAACAATTCACAGAAGGATTTTGCGACGAAGCACTCCAAATCCATCTCCTAGATTGCCAGATGCAGCAAGGGCTTCACTTAGGAAAATTGAAGTATCTGGGTCTACATCCCAAGTATCCATTGTATGGACAAAAACTCTCTCAGGTCAGCACATACTTCAGGAGCGTGTACAGGCTTTACATGACAATTGGTATACACTAGGAAGAGGCTTTTAACAGTTTTCACCTAGCTATTTCGTTGATAGATATGGGGCTAGAGATGGGACTGATGCAATTGTACAACCCACACCCAACAGTAGGTCACTTCTCTTTCGTGAATCAGCTCGGAGAAGTAATTTAGCCCCTGTTTTAGAGATGGAAAATTATACAGTTAAATCTGATGTTGATCAGGCATGGGCAATGATGGAACATACTCTAGCATCAAGAGAAGATAATATAGGTCTAGCTAATTCTCATAAAGATTGAAGACATTGGTAGGGATCATCTTGTAGTCATAAAAAAATGATTTATAAGAATTGATTGGCAATGCAAGGTCAATTGTTGTGAGTGGAAGCATCTTAACTGCTCACGTACAATCAAGAACTAGATATAGTCAAGATAGACACATTCCTGCAACTACTACCTATTTGGAAATTCCAAAAAGGATAACAGAGGAGATATCATGTAGGGATGTTGGAAATAATAGGCTGTCAGCACCTAGTGTTTCTGATGAGATATTGGGTATAAGATTATCTTAAATAAGTAATAGTTTACATCATCAGCTAAATAATGGCAGTTCATTTATTAAACCTCATGAAAATGGAGTCCACAAAGTTGAAGGTGCAAAGGAGAAGGTGATCTCCATGGTAACAGCTCACATGAAGCTCACATTCACAAGGGAACATAGTTTAAAGCATTTGTATTTTTCCTTCTTTTATGTTTTGTCTCTATAGAGTTGATTTTACTGGGTGTACACTATATTCATCTCAAAATTTCTCTTTAGGAAATCCTATTTTTATTCTTTCCAAGAAAAAATCTCTAGGGAATCCCAATGGATGTTTCCCCACATTCATGGATGGCATCCCTGGTAAACCCATTGACATTGACTAGTGCACATCACCCAAGGGATTTTGAACAGGGCACCTGCCAGCACAGAACTAACCAAATACCAGTAACATTAATGACATTCGGTTGGGCTAACCCCTTGGGCTCAATAAATCATAATCAACTACACTATTTGCCATATTAACATATTGATCCTGTTTAACATTTTGCTAGAGTAACCATAACAATCCAAGCCTGTTCCTATTTTTATTTTGGTTTTTAATTCCTTTTTTGGTGTGGTGATAACTTTATATGACTGTATAAATGTTTATTTTTGTCAGAGTATATGTTGAAAAGTAGATGCTCTCTTACATTCTACCTTGTCTGTTATGTATTGATGGAGTTCAGTTTCATTACTTGTGACCAAAGAACTGTGTCAAGCATGTATACAAGGATTCTTATATCGCTATTTATAAAATGAATATTGTCCTTAAACAAGCAAAGTAGATCCTTAATGCTACATGCTTGCATCTCAGGGAACTTCCAATCCTAATAAATGAGGTGAAATTTAAGTGTTTCCAGAATCGAAGTATCAGTTTTTGTAAATTCTCTCATATATGGTCCTAGAAAAGCGAAGTGAAATTTAATTATTTCCAAATCTTAAGTTCCGTGAATTCACTCATATTTGGTGCTGGATTCTTTTGAGAGAAAGGGAAGAATTTCTTTTAGTTGCATTCAAAATTTCCAAAAACATTACTATATTTCTCCCTGACTAAAACTATCCTTGAACTGGCTTTGGGATTGAAAATTTTGTAAATATTTTTAGGGAAAAAACCCAAAATACTTTTTCCAGATTAGAGTTTTATAACACTAGGTACTAAAACAATATTCTATTTTCTGTTGCAAATGTCTCATAGAGTCTACCCAGAAATTGGTTAGAAAATTAGGTAGATGTGTTGGACGGACTAAATAATTTTGAATGAATAATCATTTAACATAAATGATATATTAGGTTGCATAAATATGTAACTTAGAAGGATGAACTGAAGAAGAAATCTCAACGAGATTGATATATTCTTAATTGAGTTAAATGAGGCCAAGAATAGCTTTGACTAGAGGGTGTTGAGAATGGCATAATTTTGTTCTGGTTGGATAGATTTAGAATTGAAAACAACAGTTTTCTTGCTTGCATAACTTGGGAAGATTTTTGTATCTCAAGTTTCAACCTTATTGAATAGTATGATTTATGCCTTGCAATTTGAGATATGTTGTGATACCACTTTCTAGTAACCTAAACACTTTGGATGAAAATTTAGTTGTGAATTTTACTTGCAAAGGATATAAGTGCAAATATAGATTAATTGTCCCTTCCATAGAATTTCCTTGAAATTTTGCTACTGCTTGAATGAATAAATATGAAACTAATTGTTGCACCAAGACAAAAAATATCTCTACCAATTTTCAGTGGAATAGAACATAAATAAAACACAGACACACTATAGCCAAAAAAACAAAAATTTCTAGGGAACCCAACTGGGGAAACCCTTTGCTAGCTATAGAAATTTACAATACTATCCATATTAGAGTTTGAGACACCTTCTTCAAGACTAGGTTCATCGATGCGTATTGATTTCATATTCATTTTCATAAGAATTAGGGTTGTTGTCCATCAAATCAGAGTAGCTAGAAAGTGTCTCTTTGATTTCAGAAAGCAGACCAGGATCAACTTCATCCAAGAATCCCCTAGAAGGCTCATCAGTAGTAAGAAGAAAGGTCTTTTTTAATTTTATTTCATCACATGCATCCATCATAATCACTTATTTGTCTTCATTTCTTTCACAGTCATTTTCAATGTTAGATGGAAAAGGTAATTTAGTATGATATAATCCTTAGGTAAGCAACCTCAAACATATTGTTGGTTAATTTATGTTGTTTGAAGTTTATTTATTTTGAGTTTTATCATGAAACTACTAGAAGAATACTAGCATGGGTGAGTTGATTATCTTGATAACAATGTTATGGTTTGATCTAGTCCTTGAAAGGAACTTATAGTTGATGGTCAAAATTTCACATTCCTTTCATTTTTTTATCTTCACATATAACAAATATCTTTATGTTATAGCCTCTAGCTAGATATATACAGTAACTACCACTCAGAAGTTGGATGCCATCATTTTGGAGCTTGATCTTACTCAACTTACCTTTGTTTGAGTTGAAAATGTCATTAGATCTCATTATATCATCTATTGCAGAGCATGAATCCAATTTACCTTTGTTTCAGTTAAAAATGTGATTAGATCTTGCTATATCATCTTTTGTAGAGAATGAATCCAATTTCTCAGAGTCCATTTTCTTGAGGTATAACAAATCTACTTTAATTCATTAAACTTACTTTTCATATTATGTTTGCTGATTGTGATTCTGCAAGCCACATCTGCATTGGAAAAGGGGCATATTTAATGAAGTGTGGAAGGAGAGGGAAGCTTCAATTATGTCCTTTCAAACTTTCTAAGGTATGTAATAAAATTTAAAAAAAATCTCCATAGAATGTTGTGCTTTAACTTTTTCTTTTGATAATGGATTATTTATGTGATCTCCCCTCTCTCACACACAACTAGAGTCTAGACATACATGGTTTTTTGGGATATGTGGACAATGGACAGATTTAGGCTAGCCATTTATCTAGAAATTTACACTGTAGAAGATTAGGCATTTACAGTTGAATATTTCCTTGCCACTAAATTAGAGTTGAAGAGTCAGAATCCTATTTTTCGGGCATATACTTCACTTTTAAATAAATTTATTGTTGATTATGTATAGACCTTCCATGGGAGGGCAAGGAGTGATCACTACCATTGCTTAATCTTTCTATGGAACAAGTAAAGATTCCAAATGTGCATAAGTTAGTTTCTCCTTGGAGAATCCCAAGAGTGGTGCTATTGTAGCAACAAGAAATTGGTTTATTTTTAGTTCTTCACTAGTGCATTGATAGTATATTGTTTACTCCATACAATACCTCAATAGTGTGTGATCAAATTACAGTTAAGCCTGCCATAATATTTTAACTTACCCTGTTTTAGAGGGAAACTAGAGTGTGTGTTAAGCTTGCATGTCACAATTGTATCATGCAAAGTTTACCTGGGACAATTTTTGTGCATCTAAGCAGCAAGTTACCTGTTGGAATTCAAGAGGCAACAATAGTAAAAAGTGGGAAAGAGATTTCATAGTTAACCTGGATTTCACATTAATAATGGTTGGAGTCGATTTGTTGGTAATATGCTAGATACCCCAACTTCCCTTTTATGACTGAGTGTAAGATTGAATCCTTCAATATAATCCTCGCTCAATTTTCATTAAGTGATGGGTTTTATCAGAAGTCCTTCACACCTATAAACTTTACTAGAGTTGTTCTTGAGTCTTTGGAGGTGGTTATCTTTTCAAAGCACACAAGTACAAGAAGACGAGAAATAATATGCCCGACCAATTTGAAGTTATCTCCTTGCGAATAGGGTGTTCCCATTCATAAACCTGACGACTCACTCTACTTATTTCTAGTGAACAACTTTGGGACTTGCCATGAATCATGAGACAATTCCAACCCCATAACTATAAATTTCTTATTTAAATCTAAACCCACTAGATTAGAATTTGCACAAGGATAACTCCATTCTTGTTTTGAAATAACCTGCAATTGACTTGTACTGTGCCATTTAATCTTTTTCTATATTTATTCACATCCTTGGTCTGTGACATAAAGATGCAACAAGCTACCTTGCATTTTATATACTAACACTTCTAAAAAATTATAAAGTATGCCCAAATCTATCATTTGAAATGATTTATGTAGCTCACCTTTTGGTTTTTCAATTATTGAATTTGTTGCCTATATTGATGAGATCTTCTACAACTAATACCATAGTGACAATATATGTTATTCTTTTATCTGTGTTGCTCTGAAGGTGTTTCTCCTTCAGTAGAGCAACAATACATTGCAGTTTCCATTTAGGGGAGAAGTGTACCCAGTAGCAACTGTGGCCTGTGTGCAAATGGGTTGAATGCACATTAGAATCTATCTATTGTTTTGAAGGTGTTTCTCCTTCAACAATACTTCATCTCAGTAGATCATTTCAGTTTTCACCTTCAGTAGATGCATGCAGCCTTGGGATACATGTAGATTATAGTTTTCCTATGAGGGTGTAGCAGCGATGAAAGAAGTGCATAGATTTTAGGCATCTTGTGGTTGTTGTATGCAAGCATGCTTGTTTAATGTGTCCCAAACAGAGATAGAGCCATATTTAGTATGCTTTTATAGTTTGACTTAGATGCTCACTTTTCTTAATTTAGGTGTTTTTCTTAATTCTGTTTTATGCATAGATTTATCTTTAAGAAAACTGCACAGTAGAGAAGGGTTCTATATTTTGAGAAGGGGACACACTTCTAGATAGGTGTTACTCTATTTTAGGAAGCTTTTTCCATGCAGGTTAGGTGCTTTATCCGAGAATC
The DNA here is from genome assembly GCA_031772625.1 of Pinus tabuliformis. Classification (NCBI taxonomy): domain Eukaryota; kingdom Viridiplantae; phylum Streptophyta; class Pinopsida; order Pinales; family Pinaceae; genus Pinus; species Pinus tabuliformis. Next base: position 657,504,802 of record CM062810.1, on the reverse strand, counting down.
CTAAGAGTGGCGCTATTGTAGCAATAGGGAATTTGTTTATTTTGAGTTCTTCATTAGTGCATTGATAGTATATTTTTTATTCCATGCAATACCTCAATAGTGAATGATCAAATTACAGTTAAGATTGTCATAATATTTTGACTTACACTCTTTTAGAGGGAAACCAGAGCGTGTGTCAAGCTTGCATGTTACAATTGTATTATGCAGAGTATACCTGGCATGATTTTTGTGGATCTAAGTAGCCAGATACCTTTTGGAATTCAAGAGGCAACAATACTACAAAGTGGGAAAGAGGTTTCATAGTTAACTTGCCTTTCACATTATAGTTGGAGTCGTTTTGTTGGCAAGATGCTGGATACCCCAACTTCCTTTTTATGATTGAGTTCCAGATTGAATCCTTCGACATATTCCTCGCTCAATTGTCATTAAGTGATGGGTTTTCTTAAAAGTGCTTCACATCTATAAAATTTACTAGAGATGTTATTGAGTCTATGGATGTGGTTATCTTTTCAAAGCACACATGTACAAGAAGACGAGAAATAATATGCCTGACTAATTTCAAGTTATCTTCCTACGAATAGGGTGTTCCCTTCCATAAACCTGACGACTCGCTCTACTTCTTTCTAGTGAACAAATTTGGGACTTTTCATGAATTGTGAGATAATTTCAACCCCACAACTATCAATTTCTTATTTAAATTTATTTGCACTAGATTAGAACCCGCACAAGGAGAGTTCCATTCGCGTTTAAAAAGAACCTGCAATCGACTTATACCATGCTATTTAATATTTTATGTATTTCTTCGCATCCTTGGCCTATGACATAAAGACGCAACATGCTACCTTACATTTTCTATACTAACACTCCTAAACAATAATAAAGTATGCCCAAATCTATCATTTCAAATGATCTATGCATCTCACCTTTTGGTTTTTCAATTATTGAAGTTATTACCTATATTGATGAGATCATCTAAAACTGACGCCACAGTGACAATATTTGTTAGAGTTTTATCCGTGTTGCATTAAAGGTGTTTTTTCTTCAGCAACACTGCAATATATTGTAGTTTCCATTCAACAGAGAAGTGTACCCAGTAGCAGCCTTGGTCTGTGTGCAAATGGGTTGAATTAATAGTAGACCTTATCTGTTGTTTTGAAGGTGTTTCTCCTTCAATAGTACTTCATCTCATCAGATCCTTTCAATCTACACCTTCAGCATATGCATACAGCCTTGGGGTACATGCTATAGATTCCAATTTTGTTGTGAGGGTATAATAACAATGAAAGAATCACATCAATTTTAGGCATCTTATGGTTGTTGTATGCAAGCATGCTTGTCTAGTGTTTCCCAAACTTATATAGAGCCATATTTAGTATGCTTTTATAGTTTGACTTAGATGCTCACTTTTCTTAATTTAGGTGTTTTTCTTAGTACTACTCTCTACACAGATTTATCTTTAAGAAAAGTGCATAGTAGAGAAGGGTTCTATATTTTGAGTAGGGGACACTCTTCTAGGTAGGAGGTACTGTATTCTAGGGAGCTTCTGTCATGCATGTTAGGTGCTTTATCCTAGATATAGTTCCAAGTCCTTGCCTCCTTGACAAAGTCCCTGCCAGACAAGACACCAGTGGACATAGTTCCAAGTCCCTAAATTTTCTAAAAACCCACCTGAGCCTAACTATCTAGTCTATAATCCTTTACATTCCAGTCATCTCTTAGTTGTGGTTTCATAGAGAAAGCCCTCTCTAGTTTTTTAGGGCTAGCTACCAAACTAAAAGCTTGGTCTATGGTTACCTCCATCGATCTCCTCGTCAGCCTGTGACATTATGGAGGATAACAGAGGGAATGACAACTAGGGAGTGCCAAGGTGTTCTATTGAATGTAAGGTTCCCAAGTCATGGAAAAATGTAATGCTAGTTGTGAGGTCATGACAGCCAAGGTGTGTTAGGGAATTCTAGGGCATGCTAACATGTGCTAGATAGTATGGAGACATGTCAAACAAGCTAATATGTGCCAACTGCTAAGGCATGCCAAGATGTACAAGGGTTCCAAGTCCCTTCCTCCTCTTCTCCATATGCTATCCACCTATGACATTTCCTTTGCAATATTTGGTGCATTTTCTAGTTATAGGTCATTTATGGGTTATAAATGTCTTCAGAGTTTCACTTCTAATTGAGTATTCAACTAAACATATTTATTCTCTTATACAACACTATTTTTCCCTCCACCCACTTTTCATAACTTCAATAACCATTAGTTAGGTACCTACAACTTCAATGTTGTTTTTCTTGTTTAGTAAAATATTGCTGAGCCTTTAATTTATTGAAATTTGTAGAATTTACAATTTATGAAGTTTCAAGATCTAATTTTTAAAAGTATAATTTTTTAAAGGGTGCTAGCTCAATGGAAGAGCACCTGCCTTACAAGCAGGAGGTTGGTGGTTCGATTCCATCATGCCCTAACATCCATATGGAATGGTGATGATAAATTTTTGGTGACAGAGGCTCTTTTGACCATCACCAATGAGCTTTGGTGACATTTTTCGACCCTCAGCAAAAATATGAAATGGTGACAACCAACGAACGCCATCATATATACGCATCAATAGTGACGACCGTCAAAGGTTTGTAACCATAAATCATTGTTGTTGATATGAAATGGTGATAGTCATTGTCCATCATTATAGTCATTATTTGTGATGGACCTTGAAAGTCACCACAACGCCTATACTTCTAGCAATGCAACTTTTGGTGATGGTCAACGAACATCACAATATACATGCACCAATAGTGACGGCCATTAAATATCCATAAAAATAAATAATTGTTGTTCATATGAAATGGTGACGGTCACTATCCGTCATTAGAAGCAATATTCGTGACGGACCTTGAATGTCAACATAACACCTATACTTTTGGTGAGGCCACCTTTGGTGACGTTCAGTTTTTGGTGGCCGAGGCTATGGTCTGTCACATTACTCATATGCAATGGTGACGGTCGCTATCCATCATTATAAATCATTATTGGTGACAAACTTTGAATGTCACTACAACACCTATACTTTTGGCGATGCCACCTTTGGTGACATTCAGTTTTTGGTGATGGAGGTTATGGTTCGTCGCCATTTCTCATATGAAATGGTGACGATCGCTATCCATCATTATAAATCATTATTGGCGACGTACTTTGTATGTCACTACAACACTTATACTTTTGGCGATGCCACCATTGGTGACGTTTAGTTTTTGGTGACGAATGCTCTTTTGACCATCACCAATGAGCTTATGGTGACATTTTTCACCCCTCACCAATGTCCTTTTTTCTTTTAGTGTCATTTCTCCCTTTCAGGGATCATGGTTTGAGGATCACTTCCCACACAGCCAAAAAAGATAGAATTCTTGCTTTTTGGGTAATCTAGGTTTTTCTTGCTAATTAGGTCATTATCTTTCAGTTTCATAGGATAAGGTTCAATTGGTATTTTATGATCTCTTAGGTTTTTCACTAATATCATCTTTCTTTCATATTGGTTTCAAGCACTTCCATGCATGAATTTAGCAAGTAAATGGTGACAACTTTGCTTTCTTCTATCTTGAATAAACCCTTCTTATTTTTGATGAATTTATGTATAAATTCCAAGAATGATGTGTGTTGTTGTAGGGAGACCTCATCTCATTAGCCCCAGTCAAGCCATATCCCCCATGATTTCCAAAAGTCACTAAGGTCTTATTGTAGCAGCTACAACCACCCTCCAAAATTCTTCCTTAGCCTGTTTTGGAGCCTCCTTGCCAACCTTCACAATAGCTTGCCTTGCTTCGTCCAGTCCTCAAGCTTCAGTGTCTTTCTTGCTCAAAGGCAGCCTGTCAATCATAGTTTGATATTTTCTCTTCACAGGCTTCTCACCCGGATTTGGTCCAGCTGTAGGTTTAGCAGCTTCCCAGTGAAATTTTTTCATTTCTATAGGGCAACCAACCTTCCCTCTAGGAATTGCGCAATTCCCTTTGACAACTTGCTAGGCTCCAGGATTGCGCAATTCTGCCAACCAACCCTCCTAGTAGGATTTGCGCAATTTTTCCCATCAACAGGTGGTTTAGCCCAGGATTTGTGCAAATATGGGCAACATTCAGCTGATGGGCCCAGAAATTGTGCAATCCACTTGGGCAGTCAACCCAGCTTACAGTTAGGAATGCACATTTTTCTCTAGCAGTCAAGCAGTTTCTTGCATGTCTAGCTGAGTTGACCGGTTCCCTCTGGGACCAAGAAACAAAAACTTGCATGCATAGGCTGTTTCTCCCAAGGTAGCATGCAAGGGCATCCCTTTTTTCAGGGTTTTGTGTTTAAGGAATGAGCTCTGCAGCATCTGGTTGATGAGTTTTGATAACATCGAGGTTGTGACGCACATGCCACAAATCTTGGGGAAGCGACACTTGGAGGGAGGTTTCTGAATTGTTCCTTGCATCAAACAATCAACCTTGTAGCTCTCACATCCCACATCACATCTAGGAGTAGTTGGCACATTCAGCTCAGTTGTTTTGAGGTAAGATCACTTCCCATGACTTGTGCTACTTGTCTGTTGCTTTTTGTGTACTCGCTTGTGTGATTGTTGTTTTCTTGATTTTTTTGAACGCTTGTTGTTGTTTACATGTATACAATCTTGTCCTAACTATGTTTCATTTTTCGTTGCTATCTCATTGTTGTCACATGCATGAAACTGTTTTGCACGGATTTTTGCCCAATCGATGAACTGCCTCACCCACATGCATGTTGATCTGTTTGCTAAATATTCCATTCATGTTTTGCATACACTGTTTATCACTTTTTATATCACTTAGTGTCGCCATGCATTTCATCTACTTACTTGTTTTCAATTTCCCGTCAGTGAGTCAGGCCAACCTTGGCCTGGTCTCTACCTTCACCAAGGTTTCATTGAGCAATTTGGAGAAGGAAGGCTCATCTTCCTCTCCAGATTTGTGCACTCTAGCCCAACACTGGCCTCTTGGACTGAATTGCATATTTTTGGAGGACAGTGGCTGCTTGGCCCAAAAATTTGGGTAAATCTGTCCCTGGGCCAGCAATCTTTCCCTGCTGGAATCATGCATTGCACAATCCGAGCATCCAACTGCCCAACTGTATTGCACATTTTGCAATTCTAGTAGTTAGTTAGTCTCCCAGCAGCCTGGACAATGCCTTGTGTAGTCTTGGCAGTCGGTCTCCTGACCTCCCACCCAAAATTGTGCAACCTTCATGATCATTCACTCAGGTATGTTGCAAGTTAGTTCTCATGTTCATTTTGGTTTTTGACTGAAAGATTGCTTGCTATAAGTGTTTCCATATCTCTAGATATCATAGGTGTTCATCTGCCTCTTAGCAATACAGGTACAGTGGTTTCCAAGAGAGCAAAGACGAAGACACCGTTCATAGCACACTTGGGGATGTAGTTGATCATGTGCCCATGGGATTACCTACTCACGAAGACATCAAGTTGTTCATGGACAAGGACATCAAGAAACAACATCACAATGAGTAGCATCATGAACAATAGCTGGAGGCAGCATACCGAATGCAGTGAACAAAATGAATGAAGAAAACGTAACGAATGCAAAAGGAAGGTTGTTAACAACAGAGAGGCAAAGCAAAGTTGCATGATCAAGCAGATCCACTGATAATGAAAGCAACTTTGTAGACTCAGGCTATGAATTGATGGCACAACATGAAGATTGCGCAAAGGCAGAAGATGGAATATAGAAGGAGTTGCATGTGCTGAAGTAGCAACTCAGGAAGAACATGAAGCTGCACAAATAGTCCAATGAGTTGCAACATGAATAGGAACAACATTGGGCGAAACATGCACTGACGGATGAAACCGAGCCAATACAAGTTTTGGATCTATCCATGCAATTGACATAGAGAAAACATGGTGAGAAGTGTTGTTGATCACATGAAAAGGATCCAACAACATGCATATTGTTAAGCAAACACATGCAATCCAACCCATTCAACACACTCACCAAGGCGAAGACAAGAAGCAAGTCCAACTAGAGCTGAACATGCACTTTGGCAAGTTGATGTGCATGACCACCAACACACACTTGAAGATTAGCACAGAAACTGTGCATCAGTGTGTTGCCGGTTCATCCATACCCAAGAAGACCATACGCATGTTAGTAGATGAGTTGGGTGAAGGGGTTGAACTAATGCACCGGTTGCAACGGAGGAAAGAGTTCTCTTTAGCAAGATGTCACCATGAGGTGCATGCACACCATCATGGATGACCAAGCTTGGCATAAGCTCACCAACTTCACCATCACAAGCATTTCAAAGAGTTGGTCTCACCACAGTGGACCGAGTGTCAGTGATGTCATTCAAGGCTTACTCAAGCCATGTTGTCTCACATGAGTACATGTGCATTGTAATGTTGAGTCATGTCAAGTATAAGTCGAGTGTCAACAATTGAATGTAACAGTCATAGAGTAGGTGAAGAGTCATGAGGGTAGTTGAATTGTCACAAAGGGGAATATCAAGGGCCACCCCACCCTTTGCTATAAATAGTCCCTCATAACTCATTGTATAGGCTTTTGGTCAGCCAAGCTTCTACTAAGACTATCTTGAAGAAGTCTTGGACTATATTGTAACGCACCTTGGATTCTCCACTGCATGGAGCTAGTACATCTCTTTGGAGGAGTAGGCAGATGTGGCTGTAACGTTCCATTGATGGGGCTAGTAGGTTTACATGGTGTATTGTATGATTTTGACTTACACTTCTTTAATAATAAGAGCCAACACATTTTCTTGCATATGTTGTTATTATAGTTGGACTGTTTCGATTGCCTTAATGATATATGATGTTTAACTTATGTACTTGTATATAAACTGATTTGTATGCAATTATATGAATCTTATTGTTAATGTGTTGCATATGTTGTTAATGTTGTCACCGTCTGTGTCGACTGCTCTGCCAGACATGAGACAGACCTTTCTCATGAACCTTGTTATATCAATCATCACACTCATCTCAGACTAATCCATGAGTGTTGTTTGTGTTATCTTACCTTGTATGTTGTGACTGATGCATCCATGTTGACTGCTCTACCGGAAGCTGTGCATTTCCTTTATGTTGTGTGTTCCTATCCGAGTTGGGATTGATCCCTTTCAACCTGGAACTCACCTTCACCTTACTCTCCCTTTGATGTGTTGGAACCTCTCATACTAATTCCTTCACTCACTGCATCAGTCACACCCTTGTTAATGACAAAGTTATTTTACTTGCCTCTGTGCGACATCGCGGTCAAGTCATTACCTTACAACCCACTACTAGGACTCCTACACCAAATGGTGTGAGGTCTAATTGGGACTTTTTACCAGGGAGATCCCCTTGACATGTTGGCGGTTCTAGCACTATCAACATTTTTGGTGCTAGAAGGAGGACCTAATGACAAGCAGTGTCCTCTCATCCAGTTTTGAACCTTTACATATCTTTCATGGAGTCTTGCATTCTTCTTCCCCTGAGGTGTTTTTCTAATCATGAAAATGTCTCCATCTCAGGGAGGCTTTTCAATCTCTTGTCCACTCAAACGTATGATGGTGAAGGCGAAGTGGCCTAGCCTGAGAACTTACATAACTTCCTTTCTATGATTTATGAGGAAGATGAGTTTACTGACGAACAAGCTGGTCTATTGCTTGCATTCACACTTCGTGAATCCCCATTTCATTGGGTGCTCAACCTACTTGCTGACACCGTGCACTCAAGTGAGCACTTATTTGTTCTTGTTGAAGACATGTTCCATCATTTTGATCCAAACCATATTGGCCGGAAACTATTACAACAATAGAGGTCTCTACATGAATCTGTTATAATTGATTTTTGGCAGTGCTTCTGTGACTTATAGTTTCAAGCTCCAAGGATCCAGATGAAGTTAGCTTATCTCTGGGACCGGTTTGAGTACTGCCTTAAGTAATATGCACATCCCAAGAGAAAGCTTGATGTCAAACCTCTCTCAACCTTCTTCGTTGATGGAACTGCACAATCCCATGCAGGAGCAGGCACTGTCTCAATAGAGTGTCCACCTCCCTTTTATTCAACAGTTCCACCATCGCCCAGTGATGCTGAGGATCATGTTTGCACATCTGTTCATTCTTCACACCCTCCCAACATCACTCCACTCAATTTTCGTGCAGAGTCTATTTTTAGTCCTTCGAGTTTCCATATGCATTATTTTCTTCGACCTCCATCTTTGCACCCAAGTGTTCCTCCTGATGATGTTTTCTTGTGTTAACCCATTCCATACTCTTCAGTTGTTGTGAACGAGGAACAACCCACTAACGGAGTTGCTGTTGCACAACCAACATGCGTTGTCATTCATGAAGAGTATGAGTGGGAGCTTGAACATCAAAGCTCGACGAAGGATGACTCCCTTCCTTCCGAGCCCCCTTCGTTCCTTCCTAGCTTCTTTGGTGAACCTGTCATCCATGATTTTTCATGTGTGCCTTCATCCATGAATGCACCCATTGTTGATTACTCGCAGGACTCGCCAGATGCTAGTCCATCATTCGATAATGGAGAGGATAAGTTATTCATTGAAGATCCACTTGATCTTTCATCCTCTCTTTCCGGAAATGTAGAGGGTGAACATCCTTCCTTCTCATCTACCCCTTTGTGTGATTCGTCAAATCATGAGGATTCCATCCAACATCTTGAATTTTATGATCTTGGTTGTCATGATATCTTCTCCTAATCATCCGATCATGATGTTGATTCACTCATTGTTAATCCATCTAAGCCACTGGTATACGAATATTCATCTGTAAAAGAAGTCGAAACTCCACAAACCATCAAGGCACTTTAGCCTGAGCTGATGGTTTATGTCAGGCCCTCCCTGTCTTGAGGTTGGTTTCGCTTCCGATCAGGAAATTGTTCAAATGCTCAAGGCTCCTCATCACTCATCTGTATGCACTCAAGATCAATCTAACACTCAGATCACACTTCCTCCACTCGAATTGCATGATCCCATTGCTCATGCATTGGAGGAGTCTTATATTGCAAGCACTCATGCACGACGCAAGTTATATTTGTTTCTTTCGTTTTCTTGCATGTCACAGTTAAGAGTGTGCTTGTGCTTCAAAGTTGCACGTAGTGTCACACAACACCATGATAAGTCCACGAACTATCCGTCATGCACATGCACTCACTTATGTCCCGTGGGAACTTTGAAACATGAAGTGTGGTTGTCTTCACTGTTATATCTTTCTTGTATGTTGGTCCGCACGACTGGGTTACTCGTGGACCAAGCCTTCACCAACATGGGTCTACCAATGCACCGGTGGTTGCATTGGAAGTATCACTTCATGTGATCAGGCCCATGCACTGTTATTGTAGGAGTAGGAGTAGTGTTTGCTTTCAGTTGTTTGCTTGCATGCTTGTATGCTTTCATGCTTTGATTTATTGTTTGTTTGTTTGCTTGTTTGTTTACTTGTTTCACTTTCATTTTCACTTCTGATCTTGCTTTGCTTTGTTGATTGTTAATTCATTCACTTGTTTCGTTCATAGGTTAGTTTGCATGAAACCATGTGTGACTCATGAAACGAGATGGGTAAAGTACAAGAGGGTTTTTATAGCTATCACTACTTGGTTATCTGTCATCTTGCCTCTGTATGATGAACTTGTTACTCTTAGTCCATGATACGTCAAAGGAAAATACATACTCTTCAAAGTGAACCTTGGTGGAAACACAATGCTTGCGCGCTAACTAGTGTCACCTTCTCTAGTCAATTGTTTTTGGGTTAACCCTTGTTAGCTCAGTCAATTAGAGTAAGGTGAGGGGGAAAACCTTAACAGGAACGTCAGAGATATAATAAACTACTTCTCTTCTGGAACAATCTCCTCTACTCTCAATAAGTCAGGATCCCTCTTCCACCTCTGAAATGAATAAGTGTTATTCATTGTGAAAATGAAAAAAATAAAATGAAAACTCAAAAAAATAAAATGAAAAATGAATAAGGTGAAAGAAGACAAAGGCTTCCTGTGGAGGGAGGTGATGCAAGTAACTCCACCAGGATATTGACCAGGCTCGTTGGCAGCGGAGCCATGCTTGTGTTCCTACGTGACTCCACCATGGTACTGTCCAGGCTTGTTGGCTGTGGAGCAACACCAAAGATGAAACTAAGACTCTGACGAATATACTGCATGTTCACCTATATACCCCTCAACCCCAGTCGAAACAACTATGTTTCCTTGGCTTGGAATATGTGTCAATTGACCAAGAGTCTGCCAGATGCTACATCTTACATCAAGCTAGTGTGAAGCCAAGATGAGCGAAGAATTAAACAATACTTTCAAAGCTATTAGACTCATTTTCATGAACAACGTCCATTTAGAGAGTTGGAGTTCTACTAGTGTGTCGCCAAGTGTTGTAGCGGCTACAACCACCCTCCAAAATTTTTCCTTAGCATGTTTAGGAGCCTCCCTACCAACCTTCATAGCAGCTTGCCTTACTTCATCAATTCCTCAAGCTTCAGTGTCTTTCTTGCTCAAAGGTAGCCTATCGATCATAGTTTGATCTTTTCCCTTCACAGGTTGCTCACTTGGACTTCATCCAGCTACAGGTTGAGCATCTTCCTAGTGAAATTTGCACATTTCTGGAGGGCAACCAGCCTTCCCTTCAAGAATTGTGCAATTCCCTCTGTCAGCTTGCTGGGCTCCAGGATTGTGCAATCCTACCAGCCAACCCTCCTAGCAGGATTTGTATAATTTTTCCCATCAACAAGCAATTCAACCCAGGATTTGTGCAAATTTGTGTAACAGTCAATTGCTAGGCCCAAAAATTGAGCATCCCCTTGGGCAGTTAGCCATCTTACAGTCAGGAATGTGCATTTTTCTCTAGCAGTCGAGCAGTTGCTTGCATGTGCAGGTGAGTTCACCAGTTCTCTCTGGGACCGAGAAAAATAGACTTTCATGCATAGGTTACTTCTCCCAAGGTAGCATGCAAAGGAATTCCTTGTTTCAGGGATCTATGTTTAGTAGTTGGAGGTTACATGCAAGGAACAATTCAAAAACCTCCCTCGAAGTGTCGCTTCCCCTAGATGTTATCAAAACTCATCAACCAAACACTACAAAGCTCATTCCTCACATCAACCTTGTAGATTTGAGATCCCACATCAAATCTAGGAGCAATCGGCACATTCAACTCAGCTGTTTTGGGGTAAGCTCGCTTCCTATGCGTTGTGCTGCATTTTTGTCGCTTTTGTGTACTCTCTTGTGTGAGTGTTTTTTGCTTGATTTCTTTGAATGCCTGCTATTGTTTACATGTATACTAGCTTGTCCTAGCTCTGTTTAATTTTTCATTGCTATCTCACAGCTGTCGCATGTGTTATCACTCAGTATTTTCTCAAGGTTAAAGAAAGAAATCACTGAGATAACCACAAACTAACTTTTGGACATAGGCTCTAGCCAACCTAAGCTCAGAGAGGGCTCTCTCCATATGATTTGGTTTTGTTTGCTGGGATTTTAGGCTAGTTATGAATATTCAAGGGGGTTTTTGATTTGTATTGAAGATTGGATGGTGGGATCCTTGAAAAAAATGGATAGAATGATGTCTTTAGAGCATTGGGCTATGGAGTCAACAGAAGGGCAGCAGAACTAGATCAACTCACTAAAGGGAATGTTCAAAGGGCAAGCTAGCAGAGTAAAGTGCAGGTCTTTGGAACAGGAGGGTGAAATGGTTTTAATCAGGGTGATAGAGCAATTAAGAATTCTAAGACTGAGATATAAAGGAGGAATAGAGGGTAATCGAAACAAAGGGCAATTAAGAATCCTTTGATATGGATTAGCAAGAAACAACCTAAACTAAGGAGCAATTAAGAATTCCTTAACTTAGATATTAGTTGAAAACATTTAAATGCCTAACTGTTAAAACAGAGTGTAATTAAACAAATTCTGAGATATTGTTCCAGTTATAGCATTCAGATACAAAAATACATTAAAGATTATGGAAAAATTTAAGGAAGATAATAATAACATGAGAGAATACTTGTCTGTACTTCGCTTTACACATTAATCCTGCGAAATACCTTGTCTTTATTCATCAATCCAGCTTGTTGGTCTAGTCAGTGATACAATAGCTTTATAGTCTTTTGATCAAGAAGTATATAGAAATTTCTAAGAATCCACCCCAAAATACTTCAAATGAAGAAGTATTTATACAAATTCTAAACTGAAATATCTTGAAAAAATATCAAGATTGGTTTTACAAATATCTCCAACTGTTTTACATTAATAGGACTTAAATAAAGGACACTCAAAACTAATGAATCTATTTGGCATGGTATTTATGGATTGAGGATGAAAAAGAAGATAAAGTATAATTTTATAGCAACTCTTAATTGATGATGAGGCTTCCAAGTCACTAACTGCCTCCTTCCTTTGTGCACTCTGCCCCAAAACTTCTGCAAAATTAGGGTCCATTGATACCTTTGTATATCTCAATCCAAGATATATATGTAAAATGTGAAAGAGGATATTATAGCTAAGTATGTTATTGAGATAAAATTCTTTCAGTTTCCCAAAATTCAGCTCCAGCTGTTCACAATATTCTCTGAAAGAAAGATATCAAAAACAGGACTTTGCATAGTCTGAATAATAGGATCCAAATATATGCATTTATATCCCTTTTGGTAATACCTGTGTAAAAAGTGAGATAGGTTTTTGTATATTGGCCTTTGAGGAACACAAACCTCCTCCATTTTCTCAAAATTAATCTTGGATTGGCCACAATAGTTTCTGAAAAATTATGACTTAAACAGGAAATTTATGGAAAATGTACCATTTCTGTTTTGATTTCATCCTTTTTCATTTTGATTTTTCAATCTGATACACATTCACTGATACTCTTTCATCTGATACACTTTTACTTCGATGACTTGTCAATATCCTTTACTTTTTTTTTACCTTTACTGTACATTTTAACTTTTTACTGTGTATTTCAATAGTAAATCATTTTGTCTTTTATATGTATCAACATATGGTAATGGATATTGATCAAATTTCTGTATGTTTGAGCTGTTTGTCTTTTGACTATATGCTCTTTCTAGTTCCTTTGTTTTAACAGTCAATGTCTCTATGTGAATGATTTCTTTCTCTGTTTTGTGTGTGATTATCTTCATCTTCTGTTCCTGTATGTTGGTCTTCTTTTTCTGAATATCTGCTTTTAACATGTTTCTGGTCAAGTCTTGGAGTAAACAGGTTTTACAACTAGTATCAGAACTATTTATCCAAGCTATGGCTTTGGCTGATAACCTGAAAAATTCAATAATAATTAAGAAAACATTGGATGGTTGGAAGGGACTTGATGGGCTTTATTAGCATAGGGATGCTTGGGAAAGGGGTCGTAGCAGTGTTTTGGACGTAAGTGGAGGTGGAGTTGCATCGGAGAGGTTCAGGGTGGCGTTGAAGGGTTTTATTGGCTTATACAGTTTAAATGGGGGAAAGGCTTTAAAACACGGGTTCTTGGTGTTTAAGACTTTAACAGGAAAATATTCAAAAGTGGTGCGAAATTCATATTTTTATAAAGGATGGGCGGTTTATCGGAATGGTGGGGAGGCAGTTTTAGGAGGTTGTCGCACCATTTTTGGGCATGGGCAGTTTTGGAGAGGGGTCACCCGATCAGTGTTAGATTGCAACACGTAGCCATCGGGGGTCAGTGGAAAACTGCCTTATCGGGCGGGTAAAGGTAGTCCATCGGGCCCAACCGATATGGATTTGGGCCTTTGGATCTATGGGGAGGCAATCAGATGGCAGTTGGGTGGGAGAGTTGCATGGGGGGGAACGAATGGGGATCGAAGGGGGCCCCAGGGTTTAATCGTGATGGTTTAGGATTAGTTTAGGCTTAAACATTGGATTAAAAGCAATTGGGCCAGGCTAGTCGAGGTATTAGGGAGTCGGGTGAAGCCCGATGCAGGATTAACTTAAGTTTTATTAGGGTTAAGTAGACTAAGTAGAGTTGTAGTGGGATAATGGGTATTCTATATAGTTTTTATTCAAACTAAGGGGTTTGGGCATTTTATATAGGGAATTATTTTAATACGGGAAAAGGGTTAATATAAGGATTTATATAATAATGTTTAAGAATTAATATGAAAGCAATGGCGGAGTGGGGTTTTTCTTAAGTCAAAAGGGTAAAAGGCATATGATTGCGCATTTAGATTTAAACTTAGGAAAAAGGCTTTTTTGTGGGTTTTTTGTGCGAAAGGGTTTTACATGGGGGGGTATTACTTTCTTTAGGTAAATTGGGTTTAAACCTTAGGCAAGGGATTTATATGGGGGTTTTATTACTTTTCCTAGGTAAATGGAGTTTAAACTTAGGAAAAGGGGTTTTCCTAGGGTAATGAGGGGAAATGGCTTGTATGCAGGGGGGATATGTTTATGGAGGGGATTCTAACACTTGATTCCATAAGTCATTAAGCCAAGGGACTGGTCCCTCCAAAAGTCAAAGAAATGCTCTGAGCCTCTATGACTTGTAGGTTTAAAAGTACTTGGAACATATTGCAGATAGGAAATTAGTAAGTAAAGGGGAAAAGTGAATGAGGGGGAGTTAATCATATAAACTTATAAGACATTGTCTTTGCCTCCATAGTTGACCATACACGTTGAAAAATGTATCTAAACATGATGCATGTGCTTTGATCTAAGTAACTTTGTAGTTCAACAACCTTTCTTCTACTTACCCATTTCTTACCTCTAATATATTTTCTTCATTTCTTAGGGTACATTTAGGCTATCAAACCCTTATTCATCTATTTTTCTTTTGGAAAGTAAATCTATCTAATTCTAACCTTATATCATCTAAGGGATCATATTAAGCTTATGAGCTCCTTTTATTTTCTCTACCTAACTATGATCTGCCAAGATTGAATTGTTTGGTCAGATTTTATTCTCTAATCTATAAACATGAAATTCAAAGCATGGAATAACCAAGATTAAATTGTTTGATTACCATGGATTGTGGCATGAATAACAAGTTGCACAAAATCATTATTATGCATAAAAGTAAATAGTAGTGGCATTTAGACTTGCACACTTTCATGGTATTTTTGTTTTTGGGGTTCATATTCTTTCATTTTTTTGACCTTCTCTTATTCTTTTTGTCCTTTGATTTATCTTTTAGGACATACCCTCTTTACATTTTTTAAAATTTATAATATGGAAAACATTTGCAGAAAGCAAAGGTATGTACAATATTACAAGGCTTAACCTTAATCATTCAAAATTATGATTCCTATTTGTATAGGAACCTAACAGCATGCATGAAACTATTTTGCACGGACATTCGCCCAACTGATGAACTACCTCACCCACATTCATGTTGATATGTTTGCTGAATATTCCATTCATGTTTTGCATGCAATGTTTATCACTTCTACTATCACTTAGTGTCACCACGCATTTCATCGACTTACTTGCTTTCAGTTGCCCATTGGCGAGTCGGGCCAACCTTGGCCCGGTCTCTGCCTTCACTAAGGCTGCATTGCGTAATCTGGAGAAGGAAGGCTCACCTTCCCCTCTAGATTTGCACATTTGGGCCCAACAAAAGCCTCCTGGACTAAATTGTTAATTTTTAGAGGTCACTGGTTGCTTGACCCAAAAATTTACGCAAATATGTCCCTGGGCCAGTAGTCTTTCCCAGCTGGAATCACGCATTGCAAAATCCCTGCAGCCAACTACCCAATTGGATTGCACCTTTTGTAGGTCCAGTAGTCAGTCAGTCTCCTAGTAGCCCAGACTATGCCTTGTGTAGTCTTGGCAGTTTGTTTCTTGACCTCCCAGCTGAAATTGCGCAACCTTCATGATCGTTCACCCATGTATGTTGCAAGTCAGTTATCATGTTCATTTTGGTTTGCGACTGACAGATTGCTTGCTATGAGTGTTTCCATGTCTCTAGGTATCACAAGTTTTCATTTTCCTCTTAGTAGTACAGGTACAATGGTTTCTAAGAGAGTAGTGACGAAGACACCATTCAGAGCATGCTTGGGGATGCAGTTGATCAAGTGTCCATGGGCCTACCTACTCACGGAGACATCAAGTTGTTCGTGGACAAGGAAATAAAGCAGCAGTATCACAACGAGCAACATCATAAACAACAGCTAAAGGTAGCATACCAAATGCAGTGAACGCAACAAATGAAGCAAACACAACGAATGCAAAAGGAAGGTTGTTAACAAGATAGAGGCGAAGCAAAGTTGCAAGATCAAGCAGATCCACGAATAATGAAAGCAACTTTGGAGACTCAGGCTATGAAGTGATGACATAACATGAAGATAGCATGAAGGCAAAAGATGGAATAAAGAAGGAGTTGCATGTGCTAAAGCAGTGACTCAGGAAGAACATGAAGCTACACAGACAGTCCAATGAGTTACAGCATGAACAAGAACAACAGTGGGTACGACATGCACTCATGGATGAAACTAAGTGAGTACAAGCTACGGATCCATCCCAACATCTGACACAGAGCAAACATGGTGAGAAGTGTTGTTGATTACATGCAAGGGATCCAAAAACATGCGTGTTGTTGAGCGCACACATGAAATCCAACCCATTCAACACACTCACCAAGGTTAAGATAAGAAGCAAGTCCAACTGGAGCTGAACATGAACTTCGGCAAGTTGATGCACATGACCACCAACACACACTTGAAGATCAACACGGACACTATGCATCAGTGTGTTTTTGGTTCAATCATACCCAAGAAGACCATGCACATGTTAGCAGATGAGTTTGATGAAGGGGCCGAACCAATGCACCCGTTGCAACAGAAGCAAGAGTTCACTTCAACAAGATGTCACCATGAGGTGCATGCACACCATCACGGACAACCAAGCTTGGCATAAGCTCACCAACTTCACCATCACAAGTATGTCAAAGAGTTGATCTCACCACAACGGGCCAAGTGTCAGTGATGTCTTGCAAGGCTTGATCAAGCCATGTTGTCTCACATGACTACATGTGCATTGTAATGTTGAGTCATGTCAAGTGTAAGTCAAGTGTCAACAGTTGGATGTAACAATCATAGAGTAGGTGAAGAGTCATGAGGGTAGTTGAACTGTTAGAAAGGGGAATGTCAAGGGTCACCCCACCCTTTTCTATAAATAGTCCCTCATAACTCATTGTATAGGCTTTTGGTTAGCCAAGCTTCTACTAAGACTATCTTGAAGAAGGCTTGGATAGTATTGTAATGCACCTTGGCTTTTCCACTGCACGGAGCTAGTACATCTCTTTGGAGGTGCAGGGGGATGTGGTTGTAATGTTCCACTGATGGAGCTAGCAGGTTTACATGGTATATTGTATGATTGTGACTTACACTTCTTTAATAATAAGAGCGAACACATTTTAATGCATATGTTGTTATTGTAGTTGGACTGTTTTGGTTGCCTTAATGATATATGTTGTTTAACTTACGTACTTGTATATGAACTGATTTATATGCAATTATATGAATCTTGTTGTTAATGTGTGGCATATGTTGTTAGTGCTGTCACCATCTGTGTCAACTTCTCTGCCAGACACCAGATAGACCTTTCTCATGAACCTTGTTATATCAACCATTACACTCATCTCGGACTGATCTGTGAGTTTTTTTCGTGTTATCTTACCTTGTATGTTGTGACTCCCACATCCATGTCGACTACTAGCCAAGTTGGGATTGATCCCTTCAATCCTGGAACTCACCTTCACCTTCCTCTCCCTTTGAAGTGTTGGAACCTCTCATACTCATTCCTTGACTCATCAGTCACACCCTTGATACTGACAGAGTTGTCTTACTTGCCTCTGTGCCACATTGTGGTCAAGACATTACCTTACGACCCACTGCTGGGATGCCTACACTAAACAATCTAAGGTCTAATTGGGACTTCTTACCGGGGATATGCCCTTGACATGTTGGCATGTCCAACACTGTCAATAGGTTTCAATTCGAATTCTTGTCTTATGAGGAAAACTTTCCATCTACATTGAGCAAATCCAACCATCTTAAAGCTTTGGCTTGAGTTCTAAGTAAGTGCCTACCACTCCCATTCCTTATTCCCTCCTTATTCACCTTTTCAAAGCTCCATCCCACCTTCTAGACCACTCCCTAAGCATTCGACCTTTTCTTTTAGTAAAATAGGGTATCCTATAGGTGAACTAGTACTTCCTGTAGACATCCTGTAGGAAAACCTGTAGTAGCCTGTTTTGAGCCCGAATTGAGAAAAATCATCCCTAAAAGCTACGATTAGGCCCCTACTTTCCTTCCAAACCACCTGAACCATTGTAATCCTTTTCCTCCACACTTGTCTCCCCTGCCAAATAACCAAGCAAGATTAGCATTTACATTTTTCAAGCAAAAATATAAAAAGGAAAAAAATTCTTTTATATTTATTCATGCACACAACAGTTAGTACTCTCTAGATCAAATTTTGTGCTTAGATTAGTTAAAACCTCACATGTGTTAAAGTAGGGTTGCTTTGTAAGAAATGTATGTTAGAAAGTAGATAGAGTATTTCATGTTATCTTACAAGCACTTCTTTCAGTCTTTCCTTCATGCAATAAACAACATTCCTTTTCTTCCAAAGGGTAAATTTCCCCTCTCCAAGTTGGTGATCAGACTTCTTCTAGTCAATAGAAGGTTGGTTTGAGAAACCCTAGTGGTCTATCGCCCCATCTTAGCAATGACAAATAGCAGACCAATTACATCTATTTGTGTATACAACATTGTCACTTCAAAGTTTGTACGCACCCCGGGTTGATGAAGTAAAGTCGGTAGCCCAGGAGTTGCAACATCATTGCTGCAATATTGGTGCTCATCACTTTTTGGTGCCATTGTCGGGGAGGTTTCTGAGTAGATTTGATTTCTTCTTTCTTTCTTCCTTTTGTTATCTCTTTCATTCTGCAATTAGTTCCATTTAGTAAATAGTTGCAATTTAGTTTTGGTTTATTTCAACTCTACAAGTAGTTTAAAACTAAAAGAAAAAAACACTCCTTTCATGCATCGTAGGAATAGGGATAACTTAGGATAATTTCTACCAAATACCCCCACCACTTCAAAAAAACAACCTCCCCTCTTCTTCGTTGGCTGGGAGCTAGAGGACCCCTTAGGCGAACAACCAAATATTTTTGAAGAGCCTATAGGGGAAGAAGAAGAAATCATTCTATCTGACACAATGGTTGAAAATAGAAATGAAAGGGGAGATAGGAAAAGAGTTGAGGGTGATTTTCCCATCAGATAAAATAATGGGGATGCCAAGATGAAAAACATAAGCCCCTCTACTCTTCCTCACTTCCATGGCCTGACCTCAGAAGATTCAGATACTTTTTTGTTTGAATTTGTTTTCATATGCAAAACTTATGATTACACCTCTGATGATCAGAAGTTGAAATTATTCCCATCCACTCTCAAGGATGCAGCCTTGTGCTGGTTCATGGTTTCACCTGGGGATAGTATCACGACTTAGGCTTAGATGCAACAAGATTTCAACAACAAGTATAGGGACTACTACAGGTCCAAAGATACCAAAGAGGAAATTTTTAGAATGAAATTGGGACATGTTGAGTCCTTAGATGATTATGAGGAAAGATTACAACTCATCTACAAAAGGGCCAAGTGCACACTTGATCCTAAGTCACTTAAGTTAGTCCTTCTCAGGGGGATCAGGGAAGATCTTCTAGAAACCCTAAACCTACTGTCAGGAGGGGACATCTACCAGTTACCCTACGATGATATCAAGATAGTTTTAAAGAATCATTATAGGGAAGCTAGAAAGAATGGTAGGGCTAGTCAAGAAGTAGCCAGTTCATCCTCTTCTAATACATCCATAAAAAGTGAAATCAAGAACATGTTGGAAGAATTTAAGAGTGAAATGCTGCAAACCCTTGCTCTGAAAATAGACACTATGCAAATCAAAAGGAAGCAGGAGGAAGCAAAGAGAGCATTAGCCATATTCTACCCTAGATGCACAAGGAGGCACCCTAGGAATGAATGTCCATTGAACCTTATATAAATCTGCTTGGTCTGTGAGGAAAACCACTCCACAAATAAGTGCCCTTCTCTTCCTGGATTAAAATTTGTGTATCAGGGAACCGAAGGGGTGACTGAACAACTCTGCTACATAAATCAAAGGAGGCCTCATGGACCTTGACCATACCAGTAGGGCATGCAAGGGTCATCCTATTCATATTACAAACCTAATCAAAACACATCCATTCCCCCTTGGTGCCCCCCTTCTCATCCTTCCTGGTTTACACCTTCTCCCTGGTCTTTTGCACCTCAATACCATTCCCAATTGGCCAACCAACCATTTCAGCCATATAATCCTCCACAACCTCAGTGGAATGCATCACCCCAGGGGTGGTGTTGGCTTATGGGGGCCTGAACCAGGTTCAACGTTAGTTAGCCAAACAAATCCCTACACTACTGGCCCTTTTGGCATCAGCCTACGGAGCGCAGACTGAAGTCTCACCCGAAGTAGTATGGGGGGATGCTGGAACCACATTTCTGCACCCTGAGATGGTCGTGATGTGGGTTTATTCTTTCTATTCTTGCTTTTGCACAGGTCGTTAAGTTATAGGGCTCTATCTACCTAAACCCTTATTCCTCCCTTCGATACCTCTGCAAAAGGGTACAACTGACCTTTTCGCAGCCCTAACCTTCAATTTAGATACTTTCGCATTGCTAAAGTGGTGTATAGAACAGATTCCCAAGTCATTCTTAAGTGTTTAATTATCTTGCTAAACAATCAAAATTAGCACCGCATAAAACGTTATCCTCATTTGCGTTCAATTATCCAACATAATTACATTCATTCACGCATCATATAACCATTATAAAGGAAATTCATACATAATATGGTAGATGCAGTAACTGGAACAAAGACACAGAAATTGCAGAATACTTCTCTTTATTGATATCTTCAAGTGATTACAGACTCTATCCGCCCTGCGCACATAGCTGCAGGGGTCCGTGCACTCAGTTATGGACTTCCACCCTAGACCTCTGCGCACTCAGCCGCAAAGCCTCTACCTATGCTACGACTCGAAACTTAGACTTCTTACTTCAGAGCTATGACTCTCTAAGACTTATCTTCACTACTTAGAGCTTACTTACTTAGCTCTTTTTATACAATCCCATGGTCCACGTACCATAGGTAGATATTCTACAGTCGAATTTACTTTAAAAAATTAAGGGCAGACAACCCTTTATGACTTATGACACCTTCGCGCTCCACGACCAAAAAATTTAGAGACTTTACAATTTTATTACAAAATTTAACCCAAAACATGGGCTTTTAGCCCCAAAAATGTCCTTGGGGGATCCTGTTCCCAACAGTCCCTCGAGTCACTCGCCAGGTGCGAAGATCTTTGTGCGAAGCCCTTCCAGCTTAGCTCATATGACCGCAACCTCAATCATGCACTGTGCGGCCACCTGCTTCGCATCTTCAACCATCTGCTCAGTCACTGCTCCTGAACTGTCGACCTAAAGCTTTTGCTAAGTTGCTTGCAGAGTCACAGGCTTTCCTTCAATAGAGCCTGTTACCGTGTAAGCCTCATCTAGCTAGGGCTTTTTTCTTGCCTTCAACACTGCTTCCTTGTGCAGTGCTATGTCCACCTGTTCTTTCAACTTCTTGGCCTCTTGCAGCTTTGCTAGTCTTTATGTCAGTGTGATGGTTCACGTTGTGCCCTTGACTTCATCATAGCGCTGTTGTAGCTTGCGTGCTTCCATCTCTAGTCACTGTACATTGGGGTCCTCCTGCAAGCTTGTCAATACCTCAAATGACTGCTCAAAAAGTTGCGTGTATTCTACCACTGCAATGTCCACTGCCGCTATTTCTTCCATGATAGCGGTCGCCCGCTACTCCTTTACTTCTAGCAAGTTGAAGGTTGGGCCTTCAACTGTAATTCTGTGATTTGCAGGTTCAACTCCAACTAAACCCTCACCATCTCAGTAAAAGTGTCACGCACCCGCATAGCCAACTTACGAATGCACACCACGACTCGATCCTCCTCAGGAATGGCCAACTCTAGGACCATTCGGCATGCCTCCTTGACAACCTAAATAATGCGTTTGTTCGAGTTGGTCACCTCGATCACTACAGCGATGGTAGAGTTTCGCTGTAGTGCCATCTGCTCGTTGTTAATCCACTGCTCACTAATCACCTGAAGGGTGCGGTGCTCACAAGCCCTTAATTCTGCAGCCACCCCATCCTACAATAGGTGGAGTGCTTCACTCGAGAGCGCTACCAGATTCAACCCTACTCCCTTTAGGGTGTTGACAGTGGGCCTGTCAGCTTCGTTCTCTGTGGTCAGTGCTCCATTAAGTAGCACTATCACGCTGGAGGCCTTCACACGCGACATCTCAGCAGCTTCTGGAGTGCCAATCGCAAGGCTGGTAGACACCATGCCAGCCTATGCTGCGCAGGTCTGCAGCTCCTGCAGATGTGTCTGGATAGTACCCAATACTAATTTTTGCTACTGTTCAAACTGTTGTAGGGCCTCCGCGGTGACATCTCGCACCGTGTCACCGATTTCATGTAGACCACCCTCTGATAGCATGATTGGGTCCAGTGATGTCTTGGTAGCCATTGATTTCTTCCTGGACCCTCCTTTCTGCTGCTCCCTTGGACGCTTGATGTGAGTAAATGTTGCCTACGGGTCTAGGCCATGCTGCTCTGTTTACTTGTCTGTCTCCTCCTCTGTCTTGGGTGAATGCAACCACACACTTTTTTCAGAGCCCCTCTCTGTTCCACCTGTTTGCTTCCGTGTCTATTGTGCAGCTTCGCGCTCCGCTTGGGTCTTGTCAATGACCTCCTTTTTCCTATTTTTAGCAAGCTATGTCATCTTAAGCTTGGCATCCTCCTTCTTTTTCTGCACGACGGACTTGCTTCCTTCCACCATCAAGTCTGCTGTAGAGTGCCATTCTTCCTGCCATTGATCAAGTACTGCATCAATGGCATCATCCATTGCCAGGTAAGGCAAGTCATACCATTTCTGCACAGGGTCCTTCCGTGCCCTAGTGGACACATGGTGAAAGTCTTCTTTAAATTCTGCATAGCCCTGCAGGTTGGTGTACACCATAGGTGACAATCACGGTTTGCGACTGAAGACCATGCAGATGTTCATCTCCATCAAGATCCAGAAGATCTTGATATCCTTGACGTCTGCTAGTCCTTGGTCACCCACAATGAAGCTTACTTCACAGCTTCTAGTAGGTCTGGCACGACCAAAGGGAATTTACTATCCTCTGGCAACTCGCATGCTACCAGCACAATTGACAGCAAGAGCCACACATAGTGGAATGTCTTGCTGAGCTCTTGCACTTCGCGATAGTTCGCTAGGAACTCTCCACGAAGGTAGTCCGACTAGTTGAACTAGACTCATTCGGTGCACTGGGCTGCTAGCACGATGAAAAGCACTGGCACCTCATCAGCGCAACACTTCCTCATCACTTTTCTTGCTAGAATCTGCGTAGCTACCTTTATAGCAGGGTCATAGATGATAGATATGGCATATCCATGTGGCTTCTTCACTAGTTTAAAGTTTTCTTTCATGGATTCTGTGAGGGCCTGCTCACCACCTTTTCCACCAAATATCATGGCCAGATTCTCTCCTGTGTAAGGCAATTGCATGATCCTATGGATCAACCTGTCAGTGATGGGTACTAACTCCTCCAACCATAGACACCCATCATGTGCCAAGCATAACAGTTGCTTGATGACCAATATTGTAACTAGGGTGTGCTTGTAGTGTGACACCCAAAGCAGGTTGTGAAACCCTGCCTTGTCTACTCCTCTGAACCACCTCTATTGCTCCAATGTGGTCATTCCGGTGTTTGTATCGATGATGCAGCACATCAGCTGCTCAGTCGCCAGGTGTGGGAACTTCTCGTGATCGGACAAGTCTTAGTATTCAAGTTTTAGCAAGGGCACCCGTGCCAAGTGCGATTGCTCGAAAACAATATCATTTGGTAGTAGAGGGGTTTGTAAGGGGGTCTTTCTCTCATCAATGTCTTTCGGCACCTTGATCTTACCCTGACATGGAGGGACATACTCACGTAATCGAGTGATAGGGTCAGCACCCTAGGCTTCAACCTCTTCCACTTCTACTCCCACATCCTCATCATCCATCAGGATGTCTTCAATTTCTTCCTCCTTTGGCTCCAAATTGATGGCTTTTCCCTTCTCTTGTGTGGTGGGATTTAGTGGGTTTCTTCTTGGCGATGCACGCACTGGTATTGTAGGCTGCTTGCCCTTCTTATCCTTCGCAGTCTCCTTGGTTGGGTTTGGCTTTGGTCTCAATGTCCTCGGTGATTTGGGGACTTCAGCTAGTACTTCGATGACCTCTGGAGTAGCTACTTCTTCTTCCATCTCAACTTCTGGCACCGACTCCTCTACTTTGGTATCTATAGCATCTATGGGCACCAACATGATTTTTGGTAAGAACTCTTGTGTCTCCTTCGACAATGTCTCAAATACTTTACTGGCTATCAAAAGTTCGTAGTGCTCGCGATTCATGTGCACCTGAGAGCTGAACAACTCAATTATGAAAATGCAAAGTGTTTTTTGCTAGACAAGCACTTGTAATTTATAGGGCATTGTGAATTCAAATCCAATCGTTCCTCCCAAATTCGGTTCATTAATGCCAAAATGGCGGCAAATTTTCAAGGAATTGAGCCATAAATTTCATCTTAAATGTTGGTTGCCCACTCCATTTGGCCGCATTTCTACCGTCACATCATGTACAGTGACTTTAACAGTCACTTTCCGGCCGACCTGCATGATTTCTCCCTGGGTAGTGCACCTCCCTTCAAACTGCCGCGAACCTTGTGACACTTCCTTGTGAACCTTGTTACACTATCGCGAAGCTCCCCAACCTGGGCAGTGTATTTTATAGTCCCGCACCTCCTTTCAGCTTCCTAGAGCACTAAGACTATGCTACCTTCATGTAGTCACATGGCCGAACCACCGTCATATGGCTTCAATCGACTACCATTCACCTTTCCTGGGAAGGGATCTCCATTTAGTTTGACCAACTGAACCACTCCTCCATCGGTAATCTTCTTAATGACATAAGGCCCTAACTAGTGCATCCTGAACTTCCCTAGAAATTTATCAAACTTACTATCATATAACAAAACCAGGTCATCTACCTTAAAGGTGCGCAACTTAATGTGCTGAACATGCCATGCCTTTTCGTGCTGATTTTGGACTTGTTGGTGAAATCCAGCTAGAAATCTTTCTTCCTAAAGCTAAATGAGCTGTGTGAGCCTCTCCTCCAAGGTTTCGTGATCCGTCATACCCATGAATGCCACTATGCGCAGACTAGGCACAATATATTCCATAGGCATTACCACTTCAACAGCGTAGAGAAGCCTAAAGGGAGTTTGTCTAGTCAACTTCTTGCATGTCGTTTGATAGGCCCATAGTACTGCAGGTATGCATAGGTCCCAATCACTTCGCTGAGCATTGCAAACCTTGGTCAGCGTGTTTTCCAGCACTTTATTGAATGCTTCCACCATCCCTTTAGCCTGCAGGTGATAATGCGTGCTCTTTTGATGATATCCCTGAAATTCCTATGTCAGCGTGTTGATCGTCTCATTCAAAAAGTGCGTATTGCAATCACTCATCAAAATCTTTGGATAGAAAAATCACGATAGTACGTACTCAAAGAGGAACTTCACTGCAATCATGCCTGTGCAATCCTTCACTGGCTGTGCCTCTGCCCATTGGGTCAAATACTCCATCACAGTGATAATGTACCTTGCTCTTGTCTTTCCTTGGGGCTGAACAGGTGCCACAAAATCTATCACCGATTTCTCAAAGGGTTGTAACGTCATTTGTGGATTTAGATGCATCTCATCCCTCCACAATGGCCTACCAGTCCTTTGACATACATCGCATGCCTTGCAGTGCGCTTTTGAATCCTGATGGAGGGTAGGCCACCATAACCCTGCACATAGAATCTTCTACGTGGTCGCTCTCCCTACATAATGTCCTTCGACGGAGCCCCCATGAGTGTCTGCAAGGATGCTTCTTCTTTCAAACTCTGGTACATATCATCGCAATATCTCATCTGACCCCATTTTGTAAATATGTCCAACATTGACAGAAAAATCTGCTGCGCGCAACACTAACTCCTTCTTCTGTTGGATGG
This sequence comes from Pinus tabuliformis, assembly GCA_031772625.1. Taxonomy (NCBI): domain Eukaryota; kingdom Viridiplantae; phylum Streptophyta; class Pinopsida; order Pinales; family Pinaceae; genus Pinus; species Pinus tabuliformis. Next base: position 657,478,640 of record CM062810.1, on the reverse strand, counting down.
TGTATCCTTCCGAGGTAGTTCCTATTGTTAGGAAGTGTACAATATCTTCAAAATGACCATCCGTGACATGCATTGTAAATAGCTACACATCAGGCAACCCCTCCTCCAAATTAGTGGGCTCTTCCCCTGTTTTGATGCGTGACAGATGGTCTGGTCCCGCGTTTAGTTGTCCAGGCTTCACAATAAATTCAAAATCATACTCCTAGAACAATAACAACTGTCTGCAGATTATCCCCCCAACACAGGCTTATTGACCAGGTATTTCAGTGTGGAATGATCTGTATACATCTTAGAATGGCCACCCAACAAGTAGTGTCTAAACTTCTAGAGCGCGTATACCATAGCTAACCCTTCGCTCTCGATGGTAGAATAGTTCTTCTCCACCTTGGATAACCTTCTATTTGCAAACATGATAAGATGGTCCTAGTCTCCTTCGCCAGCATGTGTTAGTACTGCTCTTAACACTATACATGACGCGTCGACATGTACATGAAACTCCTTCCAATCCGGGAAGACTAAAATTGGCATGGTGACCATCTCTTCTTTCAATACATCCAAGCTCCTTTTACAGTCCTCGTTCCAGTATAATTTGACATCCTTCTTCAACAACTTCTCCATAGGCGTGGTGATCTGGGCATAGCCTTTGATAAACTTTCTATAATATCTTGTATGTCCTAGGGTAGCATGCAACTACTTTACACTCCTCGATGCTTCCAAGTTCAGTATCACTGTGATCTTTGCGGGATCTACCATTAGTCCTTATCTGCAAACCAAATGACCCAGTAGTGTCCTGAAAGGAACACAAAACAGGCACTTCTTCAGATTGAGTGCTATTTGGTATCTGCGACAGGTATCTAGCATCAAACACAAACTTGCTACATGGAATTTCATCAGCCCAAACATAGTCCAGTCATCAAAGTACACTTCTAGGAACTTATGAATAAATTCCTTGAATGCCACAATGACTACGCGTGAGAAAATCACAAGCGCATTCTTTAATATGAATGGCATTATAGTGTACTAAAAACAACCCCACTCAGTCACGAAGGTTATCTTCCTCCTATCCTCCAGCGCAATTTCGATCTAATGGTACCTAGAGAACCCATCAGTGAAGGAATATGCTTCCTAGCCACCTACATTGTCCAACACTTCATCCGTGAACAGAGTCAGGAAAAGATCATGTATGCAAGCATTATTCAACTTTCTGAGATCCACACATATCCTTATTTCATCTTTCTGCTTCTTCTCTTGTACCACCATTGGGCTTACCCAGTGAGATTCTTCCACAGGCACAATGATGCCTGCTATGAGCATCTTGTCTAGCTCTAGGCAAACCTTCTCCTTATACTTCAGATTGAGATGGTAAGGTGTTTCCTTAACTGGCTTTGCATCAGGCTTTAATGTGATCTTCATAACACCTAGGTCCCCAATTATCCCTTTTAGGTCCGTAAAATTGGTAGGGAATAAATCTTGGTATTCGCAGAGCAATTCAGTGACCTTATCCATCATCGCATCATCCTAGTAATATCCAATCTTCACGAATTTGGGCTCTGCCTCTGTACCAATGTTTACCTGTTTCGTTTTTAACGGTGCGGTTATATCAAGATTCTCAAGGATCCCGTGTATCCTAAATATTGTTGCTTGTAGCGCATCGTCGATACAATCAAACTCATCTTCGAAGCTGAATGCCATTATGAACCCTTCGCGCAGAATATCCCATTCACCTGTACCATGGTGGAGCTCTGTTTCTACATACTAGTTCATCAAGATGACATCTAGGGTGTGACAGAACAAGTGCACCCATTCAGGTTGGGGCTTCTCTCCATAATCCTAAGTTCATTTAGCCAATTTCATTCACTGATCATCCTGCCCATCATATTTGTCTATTACTCACACCTTCGGCTTCCCAAAGTGTGTTCTCATCATCCTCCTACATTGCCGCCAATAATCAAAGCTTCCCTTGTGCGTACCCCACCATCTTACGGGAATAGTGCACAGTGCCTAGTCCAATGCCAGGAAGCGTTGCTTTTTTGGTACCTCCCTTTCAAATGCATCCAAAAAGATATCTACATCATTCAAGCCATCATAAGTGGGCAGATTTCTTACCTCTGACAACACATAGTGTAGCGACCGGGTCATCATGTTACAACTTAGTGTAGTTACTTCATGTAACCAATTCTTCCAGTGCTCTAATTCTTCATAAGAGTCCGAGGTGCATGAAGTCTCACGATCCCACATAATTCTTCAATCCACTGTTGGATTCACCCAATCTTGGTCTTGCACTGTTATCTTGTAGATACAGTCTAGATCGTCATCGCTCTCATAATCATGGACTGGTCCAATATAGCACAATCCTTCAGAAAGATGTAGGGGTACTATTATGCGGAGTGATTAATTTTGAAATATCATCTTTTGCTTCTTCAGGTTGATTACCTCGTTCATATCAGTAGCCAAATAATTTCCAAGGAGCGTAGGGTAGGGGTTACTATCATCCACAATTTCTATTACTTCAAAATCAGCTAATGCACTTGCACCTTCAATATCTATAGTCACCCCTTGTAGCCGCCCCATGGGGATGATATTCTTCAGATTTGCCATCCTTAGCTGAATCAGTGATAGCTGCAGTGTGGGTCTCCCCATCTGTTCCCAAGTCTGCTTCGGTAGGATGTTCGTGTTTGACCCCAGGTCCAAAATAACCTGATCCATGTCATAATCTCCTATCTGCGCGGTCAGTCTCATCTCTCATCCCATCTTTATTTTATGCTTACCAATATTTCATACTATGCTCAGATCACCCGGAGTGTTTCTAGCGCATATGTTTATAAGTTCCTGTAGCCCCTTCATAGCCTTGTTATCACACAGTAATTTCATGTTGGTCTCCAGGAAGGTTGTAAGCATAGAAGGGTCCATCTCCTGATCAGGCTTATCCTTGCTTCCTGAGGAGGAGGCCTCAGTGAAGCTCTTCTTTTCTTCCATGAATGTTTCACGTGTGTGCTCCAAATCAAATTCAACCTCCTTTGTCAGGGCTTTGCGAACCCACGAACTGTCTTTGGGTTGTTTCCCCTTATCATTTCCTGTTACGATTCCACTTTGGAGCACTATATTTACATTCGGATCCTCTTCGTGTGGCTCAGAGCTCATCATTTGCAGGTTCTGAGTTGACTGAGGTGGTAGCCCCCCTTTGTCTCATATCATTGCTATTAGTGTAGGAAATTCCTCCATCTCATGATCAAATAGAGTGCAATACTTGCACGATGGATGTGTTAGGTTAGTGCAATCATGGGCATAGTGTCCTGGTCCTCTGCAATTGTAGTAGATCAACTCTCCCAAACCTCTACTAGGTCCTCCTCCACCTCAGCCTCGTTTGCACCCTTGAAAGCTTATCCATGCCATCCCCGCGCTCTGGTCAGGGGCCGCGTTTATGCATGTACCCTATAGGTGGGTGTTCTATCAATCATCAATTCATAGCTTCTGCAGTTGCTCTCATCATGCCCTACTGACCTACAAAAGTTGTAGAACAGTTGTTGTGGTGTCTGTACAAACTTCTGCAGAAAATGACAATTATTCGTGGCATATTTTCTTGCTACCTGACATAGAGTGCACCAAAATGCAGGCCTCGCGCTTGGTCTTGCTTGAGCTTCCAACCCCAAAGGCATTGGTCCTCCTCTTACCAGGTAGTTTGCAAAGACCAAGCAATGGTCTTTATCATGCCTCAAACCCTTTCATTTCAGGGACCATACCTCTTCGCGCAGCTCTGGTCGAACTGTTCCTTCCTGCTTCAAACTTTGCATCTCAAGGCAAAGATTTTTCAATTCTGCATGGATCTGCTGAACCCCCAGATTTGGATCTTGAATCGTTGTTTCATGCAGTCTCATTGCAATCTCCAAGGCCTCTGCCTGAGTTGTTATCTTCTGTTGTGACAGTGAAACCCTTAGGTATGGTAGGAGTGAAGCCACAAACCACTTGCGATGTTGTCCATCTATTAAGTCCATGTTAGCTTCGTAGATTTTACACTTCAACCTCTGATTGAGTTCCCAAAGGGTCTTGCCTAGTTGCATTGTAATTTACTTGAACCCCACAATCGACTATGCCTCAGATTTAGCCCTATTGAATTCTTTATTCAATGCTATTTGGATGTCTACCACTCCAGCATTCGGGTTATCACTAGAGTACTTGATGTACTTAGTTAGCGCGTGATCCTACAGCACACTAACCAGGGTTGCCTTCTTCATGTGATCATCTGTAACGCCTTGGGCTTCCCATACGACTTTCACAACAAACTAGAATTGGTTCAGGTCCTCATTTCCCAAGCCTTTAATAAAGGCAGCTTCAATGAATTTTCCATACTGAACTGCGGTGGAGGCAGAGGTGGTACAAGTGAAGTCGCAGGTGATGGTGGTGAAGTTGGAGGTGGTGTGGGTGGAGGTGGAAGTCACGGGAATCCTTGTCTTATTAACTGAATAACACTTCATGGACAAGCTTGTGCTAATCCCTTTTCGTCACCTCATGGAGGTGAAATCAATGGACCATATTCGGGACCCTTTCTTCCCTCGTTTCTGTAAGTTTTTCTACTTCACATAGCCCCAAACATCAAGGTAGCTACATAACCTGTTTTTCACACAATAACATTTTAATCCTGGTATTCAAATATTTCATGTACTTACCTCGCAAACCTTTGAAAAAGCACCACTTCGCTTCGTTGTAGCTGACTGAGGTATCGACTGCGAACTCAGTTACAAATCCTCCTATGACGCGATTTAGCCAATGGTCGATAGCACGAGTGCTCTTATCCTCAGATGCTTCTAATCTATGTACCAGCTCCAGGGTCCAAAAAATAGGACCGTCAAGTCTCCACCTTCCTTGGCTATCAACTAGTTTTACAATCCACTCGTATAGCTCAACCTAAAAGGAACAGAAAAAGATCTCATGGATTCCTGTATATAGGTAATTTTCCAGCCACTGTTCCTTTGTTAGTGGTGGACTTCTATTCTCCTGTGCCACAAATTCATGGATCTTCCTATCCAACCAGTCACTAATCTCTTTCTTAGTTGGATTCTAGTGATACGACATCACATATCTCCTATGCAGATTTCGGTCCCAGCAACGGAACCATTTGTTGGCTTGTGGGGGCCTGACCTAGGTTCAACGTTAGTTAGCTAAACAAATCCCTACACTACTGGCCCTTTTGGCATCAGCCTGTAGAGTGCAGACCGAAGTCTCACTTGAAGTAGTATGGGGGGATGCTGGAACCAAGTTTCCACACCCTGAGATGGTCATGATGTCAATATATTCCTTCTATTCTTGCTTTCGTGCAGGTCGTTAAGTTCTAGGGCTCTATCTGCCTAACCCATTATTCCTCCCTTCGATACCTCTATGAAAGGGTACGACTGACCTTTGCATAGCCCTGACCTTTGGTTTAGATACTTTCGTACTGCTAAAGTGGTGCATAGAACATATTCCCAAGTTATCCTTAAGTGTTTAATTATCTTGCTAAACAATCACAATTAGCACTGCGTAAACAGGTATCCTTATTTGTGTTCAATTATCCAACATAATTACATTCATTCGCGCATAATATAAGCATTATAAAGGAAATTCATACATAATATGACAGATGCAGTAACTGGAACAAAGACACAGAAATTACAGAATACTTCTCTTTATTGATATCTTCAAGTGATTATAGACTCTATCTGCCCTGCACACACAACTGTAGGGGTCCGTGCACTCAGCTACAAACTTCCACCCTAGGCCTCTGTGCACTCAGTTGCAGAGCCTCTACCTACACTATGACTCAAAACTTAGACTTCTTACTTAAGAGCTATGACTCTCTAAGACTTATCTTCACTACTTAGAGCTTACTTACTTAGCTCGTTTTATACAATCCCATGGTCCGCGGACCATGGGTAGATCTTTTACAGCCAACTTTACTTTACAAAATTAAGGGAGGACAACCCTTTATGACTCATGATACCTTCACACTCCACGACCAGAAAATGTAGAGACTTTATGATTTTATTACAAAATTTGATCCAAAAAATGGGCTTTTAGCCCAAAAATTGTCCTTGGGGGATCCCGTTCCCAACAGGTGGAGGCCCCCATATAACCAAGCTCCAGATTTATTTCCTTCACCTCCATCTCAACCAGAACTCTACACCCTACTCCATCTAAACAACCTCAAATTCCTGCCCAACTAAACTTGAACCCAAACAATAGATAGGCACAATAGGTCTACAGTGGAGAAACATCCTACCCTGCCTATGCTGTGGCAATTCATGAAATTAACCTTAGGTCTAGGAGAGTTCTCCCGGATAACCAACCTCCATATCCACCTAGGGAGAGTGAGAAGGAAAGAGAGGAAAGTGTGCCTAGAATGAATCCACCTTCCTTTCTTGAAAGGTTAACCCATCCATTCCAGCACACCCCAAAAGAGACTGGACTTCTGGGTGAGTTGAAAAATCTATGTGTCAAAATCCCACTTCTCCAAGCTATCAAATATGTTCCAATTTACAACAAGCTAATCAAAGAGAAGTGTTTCAAACATCTAGGGAGGTGAAAGAGAGACACCCTACCATTAATGTCATTGGACAATTGTCCGACTTAATGCTAGGGCAGGTAATTTGCCTATAGTATTTAGATCCTAGGAGTCCGGTAGTAGATGTACACATCGATGGCACCATTGTTCCCCATACCTTGATTGATCTTGGGGTTGCCATCAATGTGATGACTAAGGACACTATGCTCAAACTGAATCTCCAGGGATCATTAAGGAAGACCACGATAGTCTTGCAGCTTGCAGACCGATCCATAGTAGCCCCTAAGGGGATTGTTGATGATGTGATGGTCTCCATTGATTCCTGGGAATACCCTTCTGACTTCTTAGTTATCCAGGCTAACACCAAATTCAATGGTTATCCTCTCATCCTTGGGAGGCCTTGGTTAGCCACTGCCGATGCCTACATAAGTTATCGAGCTGGAAATATGACTATCAAGAATGGGCATTTGTCCAAAAATTGGTCTTGTACCCTCCTTCTTACCCATCCCAAGAACATGACTTACCTTTATGGCTAGAAGCGGAGGAAGAAGATGAAGTCTACTGCTCCCAAATCTATACCCTAGAAACTGCCATAGGAGGGGGACAACTTGATGAAGATGATTTGCTTTAACACATCCTCCAAAATCAAACTCCCAATAGCATGTATCTAGTGGAAGTAGTGAAGGAAGCCAAGGAAAACCATCAAATTGATCTATGCTCAACTAACTCAAACCCTACTCATCTCAAGACAATATAATTAGGCCCTAAAAGAGCATTCAAAATCAACTCCTCTCTCTCTGTACACTAAGAAGAAGAGTTATGTAACATGCTAAGAGAGCATTTGGATTCCTTTTCATGGATTTACAAAGAAATGAAGGAAGTGCACCCTTTAGTGTGTACTCACCACATTTACATCAAGGAAGGTTGCAAGCCAGTCCACCAACCCTAAAGGAGAATGAATCCAACCCTCAAGAATATAGTCAAAGAATAAATGCAGAAGTTGTTGGATGCACGATTCATTTACCCTATCTTGGATAGTGAGTGGGTGTCTCCTCTGGTGCTGGTTCCAAAGAAAAATGGAAAGTATAGGATCTGTGTGGATTATCGAGAGCTAAACAAAGCCACAAAGAAGGACCATTTTCCTGTACCTTTCATTGACCAAGTGCTATATGGTCTGGCAGGAAAGAAGTTATTTTCTTTCCTGGCTAGATTCAACCGATACAATCAAATCCAGATCAGCCCAGAGGATCAAGATAAAACCACCTTCACCTATTGCTATAGGGATTAATGTACAGGAGTTCGGTGATGTAGAAACCCTCAAGGATATTCCTGGGATCCTTGGCAGATAGTCAAATTAGCTTCAACTATCACAAAGATGCACGCATATCTATGCTTAACAAATTAATATCAAAGAGAGAAGGAATTATTACCATGAGTCTTGGTGTGGTGTTGTTGTTGAGCACAATGTAGCTAGATTGAAGACCCCTGAGCTAGCTCCAGATCAAAACCTGCACATAGAAAAGATAAACGTAATATCACAGCATAAAACCTTGATAAAAAATGCATGAACATATAAAGATATCTAGTTGCATATATCTAAGCCACTCATGCTAACAATGTTGCATAAACATATAAACACGTTATACTACCAACATCTCAGAGTTGACAACACAATTGTAGTTCTATATTGATGTAGAAAGAGTGATTAAAACCATCGGTTGTATAAACCTTCCCTTACCCCTCCAGCTCCTCTCTATCTCTCCCTTCTTAACCTCTTTTGATGCCTTAGTCTAAGACTCTGCTCAACAGTCAAATAGGAAATCCTTTCAAATGGTTCGACCTATTTCATAATGGCCCTAGCCTTGCATATATAACATGTGATTATAGGGTTTCCAAGTCCTTCATGAGTTTCATTAGACAAAAGCAATGATGTTTCCATACTTTTGTGCTCTTTCCTGTTTGCATACTCCATTAGGAATTAGTAATTCCCCCAAACAGGTCGAGTTCTGATGTTTCCTTGCTTTTGTGAGCTGACATAGGAGAGAATCTTGGGATATTTCTCAGTAAACTTGTTCCTTTGACCCATAGAAACTCATTAGGGTTCACGAACGCTCTTCCTGAGGTAACAAACAGAGTTACTTTGGGCACTAATGCACCCTTAGCCTTGCTAGGAAGATTTATAAAGCATGTTGCTAGTGTTTAGATAGCGTTAGCTTGACAACTAGGCTTGTGAAATTGGTTAGTCCTTCAGTCATCAAGTATTTCTCCTCTGAGCTGATGAGGAGGTTATTTTCCCGTATAATAGATGCCCCCTAAAGTGTGAGATCAGAGGTTGCGACAATGGCCAAAATACTTTATATATAACTATCATTTTCTTTGGAAACAAGAGAGAGAGGATCAGAGCTTCGGGCGGTACGAGAAACTTGATACAACACATATATAAAAAACAACTAAAATCATTTCGACGAGTCGGGCATTCCCACGCTCAGTAGCTATGTTAGAGTGATTTTCTCAGAAAAGAGATATGACGATGTTGGCTGCCGATAAGCACAATGTGGAACCTGTGTCATAATTTTTAGAAAATTATATATTACAGAGCAATGGAACACATAAAATATTGTAGAAATATAAACATAGAAAACACATAAAACAAGAGAGACACAGATATACGTGGTTCACCCAGATTGGGTTACTTCCATGGAGAAACAACCAGTCCTTCCTTTTGTATTATCCAACAAACTGAAGAGATACAACCTACAGCAGATCAACTGTAACTCCCTCTTATCTCTCGATATCCTCTCTCTTCCTCACTTAGAATAAAAATATACATAGAGGAAATACAACTCCCTCATATATAGCGAGGGATTGCCTTCTTGGGAAAAAATCCCTAAGTTAAACATAACTTATATCGTCAAATCTCCGCCTAGTGAACTGTCCGGATTGACTACGAAATTACAACATTTTACAAGACAATTTTACATCTATTCTTAGCTTCGAGGGTGCTGTCCCCGATCCCCCTACTAGGGGGGTCTCCCAAAGGTCACAACCGCCCCCCCTAGATCCCCCCTGTAGCGAATATTTTACGGGTGGCATTGCCACCCCATTACGGACTGCGGTCCAATGCGGCGATACCTTTGAATACAGAAGATAATCAAGCTCCACACCCAACAATCTCTCACTTGGAGACTGATTATAGCAACTCCACCGCTGCTTCATTTGCTGGACAATGACTCCACTTTGGACCTGGGTGTTTCTCGTCTTCTTCGTCATACTTGAAGACCAATTGAAACTGAGCAGATTCTTAGTTTTTCCCTGGTTACAATTTTTGTTAACATATCTGCAGGATTCTGGCTAGCGTGTATATCTTCCAGCTTCAATTGTCCATCTTCCATTGTTGACCGTATGAAATGGTACTTGAGCTGTATATGTTTAGTCTTGGAATGAAATGCACAGTTCTTTGCAAGATGTATGGCACTCTGGCTGTCACTACATAACTTTCCCAACTCTTGCTTCTTACCCAATTCAGCTAGAAGCCTTTGAAACCAAATCATTTCTTTACTAGCCTCTATAGCAACAACATACTCTGCTTTTGTTGTTGAGAGTGCAACAACAATTTGCAATTTTGAGACCCAACTGACAGCTGTTCCACCTACAGTAAACACATACCCTATTGTACATCTCCTGTTATCTCTATAACCTGCCATATCTGCATCAACATATCCCTGTAGGGAAATGTTTGAACCACAAAAGCATAATGCTTGATTTGTGGTACCTCTCAAATACCTCAGAATCCTCTTCATCGCCATCCAATGTTCTTTTCCTGGATTGTTCATGTACTTTCTTTCAACTTCCACTGCATGTGCAATATTAGGCCTTGTGCAGACCATTGCATACATTAAGCTTCCAACTACTAATGCATATTCAACTTTAGACATATGACCCATTTCTTCCTGAGTCTTGGAACACTCCTCCTTACTTAATTTGAAATGGCTAGCCAAAGGTATACTAACTGGTTTTACATTCTGCATATTAAAACATTTCAACACTTTTTCTATGTACTCACTTTGAGACAATGTTAGTTTGCGATTCTTCCTGTCTCTAGGTATTCTCATACCAAGGATTTGTTTTGCACCACCCAAATCCTTCATTGCAAATGAGTTTTCCAATTTTCTTTTGAGCACATTTATTTCCTGCATGTTAGAACCTGCAACAAGCATGTCATCTACATACAATAACAATATAATAAAGTTGCCATCATTTTGCCTTTTGAGATAAACACAATGATTAGAGTGACATCTAGTATAACCTTGTTTAGACATAGACCTGTCAAATTTTAGATGCCATTGCCTTGGTGCCTGTTTTAAGCCATACAAGCTCTTCTTCAACCTCCACACTAGTTTCTCCTTCCCTTTTACCTCATATCCTTGTGGCTGCTGTATATATATCTCTTCCTCCAAATCCCCATGGAGAAAGGTTGTCTTTACATCAAACTGCTCAAGATGCAAATATTTAGCTGCTACTAGACTTAAAATAGTTCTGATTGAAGTCATTTTAACAAGAGGAGAAAATATCTTATCAAAGTCTATACCCTTTTTCTGTGCAAACCCTTTCACCACAAGTCTAGCTTTATACCATTTTCTACCTCCATCTTCTTCCTTCAACTTGTAAACCCATTTATTCTGCAATGTTGTTTTACTTGTAGGCAACCTGACTAAGTCCCAAGTCAGGTTATGTGCTAAGGAGCCCATCTCTTCTTTTATGGCTTGCTCCCACTTCTTCCTGGTTTCTACCCGTATTGCTTCTTCACAACATTCTAGTTCACCAGAATCAGTCAACAATACATAATATAATGAAGGAAGTATCATTCAGGGGGGCTACTTATCTTGGTAGATATTCTAACACCACTTTCAAGTTTTTGAGGTGCTTGTCGCTATTGTGGTTGTTGTTCTGGTTGTTGATCATTATGATTTTCAGGCACCATCACTTTTTCTGTGATCTCTTCAAGCACTGTGTATTCTTTGTTTTCTTTTTCCCGTTTCTTTTCCTATAGCTGATCCTTATACAAAACCTTTTCATTTAATATGACATATCTGCTCCTAATGATTTTGTGTTTTTCATAATCATAAAAGCGATAACCAAAATCATTAACACCATATCCAATAAAGGTACATTTCTTTGATTTTGCCTCAAGCTTTGTTCTATTTTCTTTATTAATGTGGACAAAGGCTTCCCAACCAAAAGACTTTAAAAAACAGTAGTTTACCTTTTTACCTGTCCATGCCTCCTCTGGACTACCACCATCCAAGGAACTTGAAGGCCCTCTGTTTATTAGATAAACAAAAATATCTACAACATCAACCCAAAATTGTAAAGGTAATCCTGCATGCAATCTCATGCACCTTGCACACTCCATGATTGTCATGTTCATCCTTTCTAACACACCATTTTCTTGTGGTGTTCCTAGAACTATCTTCTCTCTATGAATTCCATTCTCTGAACAGTACCTATCAAACTCTTTGCTGCAATATTCACCTCCATTGTCTGATTTGAGGCACTTCAACCTTTTTCCTGTCTCATTTTCAACCAAAGCTTTCCATTTCTTGAAAATATTAAATACATCAGATTTATTTTGAATACAATAAATCCAGGTTTTTCTGGTTGCATCATCAATAAATGTAACATATTAACGAGAGCCACCAAGAGATGATACCTGAGAAGGTCCCCGTACATCTGTATGCACAAGCTCTAATTTTCTGCTCTTCTTTTCTTTCCCAACTCTAAGGAATCTGACTCTCTTCTGTTTTCAATAAACACAATTCTCACAGAATTTTAAATCAACATGCTTCAAACCTGGCAACAAATTTCTTGAGTGAAGAATTTGCATCCCCTTCTCACTCATGTGCCCGAGCCTATGATGCCACAATTCTATATCTTCTCCTGTAGAGGTTAAAGAATTAACAGAATTAGAAATACCATTGCATAAATATAATGTACCAACCTTTCCTCATTTCGCTATTATTGGGGATCCTTTAGTGACCTTCCAAGTTTTATTTGTGAAAGTAGTTACGCAACCTTCACCTCCCAACTGCCCTATTGAAATTAGATTTTTCTTCAGATTTGGAACATGCCTTACCTCCTTCAATAGCCATTGATTTCCATTTTGCTATTTTATGAAAACTATATCCATTCCAATTATTTTACAAGGTTTATCATCACCCAATTGAACTTGTCCAAAATCTCCTTGAACATAATCATAAAAATGTTTCCTATCAGGTGTGGCATAGAATGAGGCCCCTGAATCTACCACCCAGGCATAATAATATTTTCTAATGAAAGAATCAAAGCATCTTGCAACACATCACTTGTTACATTTGCTTCATGATTAGTTTCTTGCTGTGTGTCTCCTTCTTTTCCCTTTCGAGACTTGCAGTCTTTCTTTAGGTGTCCTTTCTTCCCACATTTCCAGCACACTATCCCCGATCTGGCCTTGGATCTGCCTTTTCTTGTCTTACTATGATATCCAGGGCTCTTTCCTCTTTCCATTTTTCTTCCCCTAGTCTCTGCAGTCAAAGCATTACCTGATGTCTCACCAAATCTTTTCCGTCGCATTTCCTCGCTAAGGATTGTAATGACACCATCATCAAACTTTAAAGTACTAGATCCAAAGACAGAGTTACTAATGGCCATAACTAAACCATTCCGACTTTTTGGCAATGAGCACATAAATAATAGAGTCGTAACTTCATCATCAAAAGTTACCCCTATAGAACTTAATTGACTAGTAACTGTATTAAATTCATTTAAATGATCAACAATAGATCCACCTTCTGACAGCTTCATATTAAATAAGCGCTTCATAAGAAATACCTTATTTGAGGCCAAGGGTTTTTCATATAGTTTTTCCAATGTCGACATTAAACCCTCTCTTGTCATTTCCTTTTAAATATTAAATGTTATCGACGCTGCTAGACACAGCCGTATTGTTCCAGGTGCCTTTTTATAGAGAATATCCCATTCTGTGTCTATCATACTCATCGACATCTTTGTCTTTCTGCTCAATGGTTGGTACAAATCTCTCTGATACAGATAATCTTCCATCTACATCTTCCACAGCTGGTATTTTTGGCTGTTTAATTTTTTGACCCTAAACCTACCATCTTCCGCCATTGCTCCCACTCGAACCAGCAAACCTTCTCTCCTGTGAGTTTATCAGCCAAATAGACCTTCGGCTCTGATACTAGGTTTTAGAAAATTATATATTACAGAGCAATGGAACACATAAAATATTGCAGAAATATAAACACAAAAAACACAAAACAAGAGAGACACAAATATAAGTGGTTCACCTAGTTTGGGCTATGTCCACAAAGAAATAGGTAGTCCTTCCTTTTATATTATCCAACAAACTGAAGAGATACAAACTACAACAGATCTATTGTAACTCCCTCTTCACTTTAAATCTCTTCTCTCTTCCTCACTCAGAATATAGATATACATAGACGCAATACAATTCCCTCATATATAGCGAGGGGTTGCCTTCTAGGGCAAAAAACCCCAAGTTAAAGATAACTTCTACTGTTAGATCTCCACCTAATGAATGTCCCAAATTGACTACAAAATTACAACATTTTACAAGGAAATTTTACATATATTCTTAGCTTCGGGGGCACTTCCCCTGATCCCCCCACCAGGGGGGACCTCCCAAAGGTCGTAGCCACCCCCCCTGGACCCCCTCTGCAGTGAATATTTTACGGGCAACATTGCTGCCCCATTACGATCTGGGGTCCAATGTGGTGATACCTTTGAATACAAAATATAATCAGGCTCCACACCCAACAATAATATGATCATTCTGATGAGATGTCTCAAAAAAACAATAAATGCAACTTGGGAGAGGAAATAAGGCTGAGTGATGCAAGCCTCTACCTAAGGTCTTGATTTCCGCTTCACCGCAACAACATAGATCGATACATGTGAATATAGGCATTGAGGTCGAACATGCACAAAATCATCTGATTACCAGTAAATAATGGAGATTGTTAACATACTCGAGGATGGCAATCGATAATGGTGGTGGTCTCCAAGATACATAGTACAATCTAGCGAGTGTGAATAATGTTTTTGTCGTCGAACACTCGTAGAATCGTTTAACCAGGAGCGAATAATGAAAACTCCTGACCAAACACAAGTTGACCTGCCACTAATGTCTGCAAGTACCAAGTCATTGAAGTGTTTATGGGTCTTCTTCCTAAATAGCGTGTTGAAGTCGATAGGAAGAGACCTGTCGAAAGGTAGGCAATAAGGTGTCCTACATCATTTGACACGAAACGGGACAAGAATGATTTTTTTTTTGAGGAATCTTTTGAGCATTGGGTCAAAGCGACAAAGGGCATGATGATAGGATCTGCTTGATGGTTTGATGGAGGAAGCAAAAGATAAAGGTTTTTCCTTAAACAATAGAAGGCACGACAACGGTTTTAACCATGTAGTCCTAGACTCATGAACACCAAAGAGTGTTAGGATACAGAGATGCAAGAACATCGAGCTATATAGGCTAAACTCATAGAATGGTAAGATTCATATTGAGAGGCCATCACAAGGAAGGCTTATTTGAGGGAATGCCATGTTCAAGGGAGCGACTGTTGCCAAAAAACTCGTTTCACAATATGAAACACAAAGCAATTGTATTTTCCACTTTCCCCATGTGATTAGTTTAGTGAGTCTAGACGGGTAAAATCATCGATATATTCATGTTTTAAGAGTCTGAAAAGGACTGTAAAAAGAGTGACTCTATTCCCTATCTGATTAGTTTAATGAGTCCAGACAGGCAAACTCATCGATTTTTTCATGTTTTAACAGTTTGAAAAGGATCGTAAAAAGAGTGACTCTATTCCTCATTTGTGTAATTTAATGAGTCCATACACGCAAACTCGTCAATTTTTCATGTTTTAAGAGTCTGAAAAGGATCGTAAAAAGAGAGACTCTATTTCTCATCTGTGTAATTGAATGAGTCCAGATGAGACAAATCAGTGGTCTTTTCATATTTTGAGAGTCTGAAAAGATTGTAAAGAATGACTCCAAGGTGGTCCCTTTGTCATAGTTTTTAACCGGGTGTGACAAAGGTTTAATAGTATACCCAGAATGGTTCCTTTATGTAAGTTAATCTACTTAGTCCAGACAAAGAGAAACCTATGCTAAATATAATTTTGCCTCATTTTGTTATGAGTACAAGGAGATAAAGTAAACTTGATATTCATCATGAAATTTTAATGAGTCACGCGACGAAAAATTCAATAGACCTTCATCGAATTTTAACGAGTCAAATGAAGAAAAATCGAGGTATCTTTTTCAGTTTAGTGAGCGAGGAAAAAGAGGTAAAAGAACTAATCATTCCTTATTCGTAGATTTAATGAGCCTGAAGAAAGGAAAAACTCAGGGATTTTTAGATTTATGAGCAAGAAATAGTCCCAAAAAAGAAAGTGCTCATATCGTCATCGTAAGTGTTTGACGAGCCTAATGACGAAAACTCGGGGTTTTTTTATTTAACAAGTGAGGAAAGTTCCTAAAAATAATGCTCAGAGCTTCTTCATAATTTTTTAATGAGCTTGAAGAAGGAACTCAGGGTTTTTTCAATTTTATGAGTGAGAACAAAGTCCCAAAAAAGAATGCTTAGTCGATCTTTTTTTAGTTTAGTGAGCTAGAAAAAGAGAGAAAAAGAGTTGCTCAGACCGTCGTCGTAAGTGTTTCATGAGCTCGATGATGAAAAACTTGGGGTTTTTTCATTTTAAGAGCGAGAAAAAGGTCCCAAAAAAGATCATGCTCATATCTTCTTTGAAGTAATTTAACAAGCCCAAAGAAGGAGACTTGAGGTTTTTCGTATTAATGAGCAAGAAAAATACCATAAAAAGAACACTCGCTCTTCTTTGTAGTAGTTTAACGAGCCCTAAGAAGGAGACTCGAGGTTTTCTCAGATTAGCGAGCAAGAAAAATACCATAAAAAGAATGCTCGATACTTATTGGTCTCATGCTTGACAATAAGGGTCTATGCCATGCATTTCCTCATAAGACCAAGGAAATACATCGCGGAATTCCTTAAAAAGGCAAGTGAAGCTTGCAATTTCCTCAGGAGTGCAATCGGCTCCAGTCTAGATGTTTTCCACGATGCCTATCTTGAAAGAAATATTGATGAGAAATGTCTTTGAAATATTACCCATGTTTCCATCTGAGTCCAAAGTTTGGATAGTCGTATAAGGTGAGGAAATGATTTCAGGTGCATCAAATGACAGGATTTGAAGAGGCTTCGTGTCAAAATCAGATATCAAACACGATGGTGAGATTCCTCCCACGGTCACTCTTCTAAACACATGATCTCTCTAATAGTTTTGTCTGAAGGTAGGACTTGATTGAGGAGATCGAAAGAAGCAGTAGTTATGGGAGGGGATGTGGTACCATTGGCCATGACCAAATTGACCGGAGATTCGGATGCAGATTGAATTCCCTGGTAGGCCAATTCAGCTAGTGACAATGGCATTTGTTCTCCATAAGTGTTAATGTCTGAAGGGAACGGGAGGATCCAAGGATCGGTTGGTTCGTGAGGAATGGATGAAATCATAGAGACCATTTGTGGAACCATAGGTGGCAGAAGAGGGAAACAACCCATCAGGGAAGAGCCCTTCAATAGACTGGTACCGATACTGACGTAAGAGTCAGGTACACCACCCACTAAGGGTACATAGCCGATGGGTAACAGGGAATAATCAGGGGTGCAAAAGGATAGCTAGTCCACTATGACTATCTTTCCATCCAATGGAAATAGGATGATGCGAAAGACAGTAGACACAATGGTAGTCACAACGTAAGTCCAACTATGAACCAACAATAGATTATAGTCGTGCTTTCTATCTATGACTTTGATGTCCACCGTTACCGTTTTCCCATTCAAGGTGATGGGTTAGCTAGCTAGGTCGCCTTTTGGGATGAAATTCTGGCTATCAAAAGCTTTAAGGGAATTCGAAGGTTGGGGTAGGGTTGGAGAACCCAAAGTGAGCCAACATGAAGCAGATATGACATAGGTTAAAGCACCTTCATCAATGATAGTTCTATGTATTCCTCACCCTTTCGAAAATATTTGCACCTAAAATGCAAGCTGGTGTGAAAGGGGAGGTTTACATTTGTCCATGTCGAAAATTGCAAGCATGGAATTGTGAGGGTCGATACCACCAATTGTCGAAAGTAGAGCTTTCCTTTGTGCTATATAGGTTTGTAATACTTTGAGCGCTAACATAGCTGACGGTGCTTGCACCAAATCTTCTACAATACTATAGTTTTGGGAAGCACGTGCAAATGTATTATGTGTTGTGTGATGAAGTTCCCCTTTTGGGGGTGAATCATAGGATCAACAGCCGGCCTTTTGATGTGAAGATCATTAGGCGGCAGTGGGTTTTGACTCAAGGAGGCTTCCTCAACATTAGTGACTAGAGCTCCATAAGATTTGGGCTCTGGTTTGTAGATCTACCATTTCAAAGGTGTAAATGGTGGATGGTGCTTCACCAACTGAAGGATGATGCAAACTGTTGTTTCCCCCTTGTGGGGGTTGGGGTTGGTCTGCAAAAAGGTGTTTCTACTGCTGAATAGGGAAAGGATTATTTAGGACCACAGGGGTCCTGCTGGTGTCCTTTTTAGCGATGAAATCTGTGCATTCTTGAAGACGCAAAAAACTAAATGTCATGTGGTCTTCTGCATAGATTTTGCAAGGAACTGAGTGGGTTTTTCCTTTCCATCATCAGAAGGTGCAACAACCTTTTGCTTTGGGTTGTACTGCTTTGTTGACTGTTCTTCAGAAGGAGCGGTCATTTTCTTATTCTTCTTGTTCTTACCACTGGGTTTTTGTGTAGACTGCACAAAGTTTATCGCGGTGGTAGGAAGAGCAGTCGATTTGGTAGAGGGGTCAACTAACAACTGGGCAATGTGACCACTGAGTTGTTTTACAACAGCCCCAGAGATTGCGTTGATAATCCCATTGGCGTGTGCTCCGGGTTGCTGAGTAGCGGGAGCATTAGAGTTGCGAGGGGAATTGGGAATGACGTCATATAAAGTACCAGACTGCAAACATATCAAATCTAAGTGCTGGGAACATCAAATGGATTGGTCTTCCATGACCACACAACCTAAGGCAACATCTTTAACTATTTGGGGGAGTAGAGAGTGATGTAGGATAAAATGCACGGTGTATGGAGAATGGAGATACCCTCAAAGGTGTTCTTGGGACCTTTGGTAGACTGTAAGATTATTTGCAACCATCACAAAGTTACATGCATGTTCATAAACAATAACTAATATCAAATTAGGACAAATAGATTACCTCAAGCCACCATGTAGATTTGCTGGAGAGCACAATGCAGCTAGGTGGAAGTCCCCTGAGCCGGCTCTAGATCAAGTCCTACACATAGATGAGACAAGCATAATCACAACATACAACTATAATAACTAATACATGAATACATAAAAGAACATCTAGTTACACATAACTAAGCTACTCATGCTAAAAGGTATTGGACAAACAACTAAATGAATGATAGTACCAACACCACAGAGTAGATAGTACAACTGCAGTTCTATATTAATGTCGTAAGAGTGATTACAACCATCTGTTGCATTAGCCTTCCCTTACCCCTCCAGCTTCTCTCTCTCTCTCCCTTCTTACCAACTTATTATGATTTGAGACAATGCTCGAAAATCAAGTATGCTATCCTTTCAAATGATCTGACCCTTATCACCATAGCCCTAACTTTGCTTATGTATAAATTGAGTTAGGGTTGCCAAGTTCATCCATGAGTTCCTTAGGGTAAAAGAAATGAAGTTGCTATGCTTTTCAGCTCTTTCCTATTTTCCTCCTTCATTAGGATTAGAAATCCCTCAAATAGGTCGAACTTGAGATGTTTCCTTGATTTTCTTGAGCAGATCTAGGAGCAAATATCTAGATATTTATGAGTCAATTCACTCCTTTGACCCTTAGAACTTCATTAGAGTCCACTAATGTTGTTCCCGAACTAGCAACTAGAGTTAGTTGGGTCACTAACGCACCCTTAGGCTTGCAGAGAAGCTTCATAAAGCAGGTTGTCAATGCATAGCCAATGTTAGTGTGTAAACAAGTCATGTGATCTTGGTCTTTTCTTCAGCTATCATGTCTTTCCCCTCGGAGCTGATGAGGGGGTCAATTTTCTGTATAAAAAATGCCCCCTAAAGTGTGGGATCAGAGGCTGCAACGATGGCCAAATACTTTGCGTAACTGTAATTTTCCTTCTTCGACAAAAATAGAGAGAGGATCAGAGCTTCGGGTGGTATGGGAAACCTAATACAACACATATATATAAAACTACTAAAATCATGTCCTGAGTCGGGCATTCCCATGCTCAGTAGCTATGTCAGAGTGATTTTCTCCAAAGAGATATGACAATGCTGGATGCTGATAAGCACAATGCAGGTTCAGTGTCATAATAGAATCATCCTGATAAGCTGTCTCCAAAAAACAATATACACAACTTGGGAGAGGAAACAATGCTGAGTGATGCAAGCCTCTAACCAAGGTCTTGATTTCCGCTTCACCGAACAACATAGATAGATACATGTGAATATATGTGTTGATGTCAAACTTGCACGAAATCATCTGATTACCAGTCAATAATGGAGACTATTAACAGATGCGTGGAAGGCCACCAATAATGGTGATGGTCTCCAAGATGCACAATACAATCTAACGAGTGTGAAGGATGTTTTTGTCGTCGAACACCTGTAGAATCGTTTAACAAGGAGCCACTAATGAGAACCTCTGATCAAACACAAGGCAACCTGCCACTAATGTCTGCAAGAACCAAGGCACTGAATGTGTTTCTCGGTTGTCTTCCTAGATAGAGTGTTGAAGTGGATAGGAAGATACCTGTAGAAAGGGAGGTAATAATGTGTCCTACTTCAATCGACATGAAACTGGACAAGAATGATTTTCTTTTTGAGGAATATTTGAGCATTGGGTATAAACAACAGAGGGCATGATGAAAGGATATGCTTGATGGGTTGATGGAGGAAACAAAAGGTTAACCCTTGAACAATAGAAGGCACAAAAACATTTTAACCATGCAGCACTAGACTCATGAACACCAAAGAGTGTTAGGATACAGAGATGCAAGAACATAGGGGTATTTAGGCTAAACTCATAGGATGGTAGGATTCATCTTCAGAGGCTGTCACAAGGAAGGTTTATCTGAGGGAGTGCCATGTTTAAGGGAATGAATACTGCTAAACCACAATTTCTAATACTAAATGCAGTTGTATTGTCGACTTTCCCTATCTGATTAGTTCAGTGAGTCCAGACATGTAAACTAGTCAATATTTTCATATTTTAAGAGTCTGAAAAGGACCACGAAAAGAGCACCTCTATGTCCTATCTAATTAGTTTAATGAGTCTAAATAGACAAAATCGTTGATCTTTTCATGTTTTGAGAGTTTGAAAAGGATAGTAAAAAGAGCGGCTCTATAGCTTGTTTGTGTAATTTAAAGAGTCAAGACTAGATAACTCGGTGGTCTTTTCATATTTAGAGAATCTGAAAAGATCATAAAGAACAATTCCATGGTGGTCCCTTTCTCATAGTTGTTAACTGGGTGCAACAAAAGGTTAATAGTATACCCTGATCGGTTACTTTTTCATGAGTTAATCTATTGAATCCGGATAAAGAGAAACCTATGTTCAATAGACATCAACCTCATTTTGTTACGAGTACAAGGAGATGGACTACGCTCTTTTTTTGTCTTGAAATTTTAATGAGTCACGCGACGACAAACTCAATACCTTCATCAATTTTTAACAAGTCAAATGAAGAAAACTCAAGGTATCTTATTCAGTTTATTGAGAAAGAAAAAAGAGGTAAAAGAACTGCTCATTCCTTCTTTGTAGATTTAACGAGCCCGAAGAAGGGGAAAAACTTGAGGATTTTTTTATTTAAGAGCGAGAAATTGTCCCAAAAAAGGAAGTGCTTTTGTTGCTACCATAGGTTTTTAGTGAGCCTGGTGCCAAAAACTCAGGATTTTTCAGTTTAACGAGCGAGAAAAGTACCTAAAAGAATGCTCGGGTTATCTTTATAAATATTTAACGAGCCTAAAGAAAAAACTTGGGATTTTTTTCGGTTTTATGAGCGAGAAAAAAGCGCCTAAAAAGAATGCTCTAATGATCTTTTTTAGTTTAATGAGCTAGAAAAAGAGCGAAAAAAGAGTTGCTCGGACCGTCATCGTATGTGTTTAACAAGCCCAACAATGAAAAACTCAGGGATTTTTCAGTTTGAGAGTGAGAAAATATCGCATAAAATAATATGCTCATATCTTCTTTGTAGTAGTTTAACGAGGCCAAAGAAGGAGACTTGAGGTTTTTCGGATTAACGAACAAGAAAAATACCATATAAAGAATGCTCGCTCTTCTTCATGGTAGTTTGACGAGCCCAAAGAAGGAGACTCAAGGACTTTTCGGATTAACGAGAAAGAAAAATACCATAAAAAGAATGCTCGATCTTCTTCGTGGTAGTTTAACGAGCCTTTAGAAGGAGACTTGAGGTTTTTTCGGATTAACGAGCAAGAAAAATACTGTAAAAAGAATGCTCGATCCTTCTTGATCTCATGCTTGAAAATAGAAGGGTCTATGCCATGCATTTACTCATAAGAGCAAGGGAAAACATTGTGGAAATCTTTAAAACGACAGGTGAAGCTCACAATTTCCTCAGGATTGTGATTGGCTCCAATCTGTTTGTTTCCCACGATGCCTGTCTTGACTAAAATATCGATGAGCAATGTCTCTGAAAGATGGCACATGTTTCCCTCCAATTCCAAAGTTTGGATAGTCGTATAAGGTGAGGAAATGATTTCATATGTGTTAGATGACACGATTTGAAGAGGCATCATGTCTGAATTATATAGAGAAACATGATGGTGCAAGTCCTCCCAAGGTCGCTCTTCTAAACTCATGATTTCTCTAATAGCTTCGTCCATAGGTAGGACTTGATTGAGTGGATTGAAAGAAGGAGTGGTTATGGGAGGGGCAGTGGGACTGTTGACCGTAACCAAAGTGACCAGAGATTTGGATGTAGATTGAATGGCTTGGTAGGCCAATTCAGCTGGTGACAGTGACATTTGTTCTCCGTAAGTGTCAATGTCTGAAGGGGCCAGGAGGATCCAAGGATCGGTCGGTTCATGAGGAATGGATGAAACCATAGAGAATGTTTTTGGAACCATGAGTGGCGGAAGAGGGAAACAACCCATCAGGGAAGAGCCCTTCAGTAGATCGATACTGATACTGACATAAGAGTCAGGTACACTACCCACTAAGTGTACAAAGCTGCTAGGTAACGGGGAGTAATTTGAGGTGCAAAAGGACAACTGGTCTACTATGACTATCTTGCCATCTAAGGCAAAAAGGATGATATGAAAGACTGAAGACATAATGGAATTCATGGCATAAGTCCAAGTGTGGCCCAAAAGTAGATTATAGTCGAGTTTTTGATCCACAACTTCGATGTCCACCGTTATCATTTTCCCACTCAGAGTGATGGGGTAGTCAGCAAGGTAACCTTTTGGGATGAAAGTGTGGCTGTCGAAAGCTTTAAGGGAGTTCGACGGTGGGATAGGGTTGGAGAACCCAAAGCGAGCCAACATGAAGCCGACATGACATAGGTAGAAGCACCTTCATTGATGATAGTTCTATGTATACCTTTACCTTCCGAAAAGATTTGCACCTGAAATGCAAGCTGGTGGGAAAGGGGAGGTTTACACTTTTCCATGTCAAAAATTGCAAGCATGGAATCTTGAGGGTCGATACCACCAATAGACAAAAGCAAAGCTTTCCTTTGTGCTGGACATGTTTGTAATATTTCGAGCGCTGACATAGATGACGGCGCTTGCGCCAAGTCTTCTACAATGCTGTAGTTTTGGGCGGCACGTGCAGATGTATTGTGCATTATGCGTCGAAGTGACCCTTTACGGGGACAAATCACAAGGTCAACAATTGACCTTTTGATATGAAAATCGTTAGGTAGTGGTGGGTTTTGACTTGAGGAAGGTTCCTTTGCATGAGCGACAGGAGCTCCATAAGATTTGGCCCTGGTTTGTAGATCGACCATTTCAAAGGTGTAAACGATAGAAGATCCTTCACTAGCTGAGGGATGTTGTGAACCACCATTGCCCCCTTGTGGGGGTTGGGGTTGGTTTGCAATAAGGTGTTGCTGCTGGTGAGTAGGGAAAGGATTATTTAGGACAACAGGGGTTCTTCTGGTGTCCTTTATAGCAATGAAATCTATGCATTCTTGAAGACGCGGACACAAATATGTCATGTGGTCTTGCGCACAGACTTTGCAAGGGAATCGGGTAGGTTTATCCTTTCCATCGTCAGGAGGTGCAACAACCTTCTACTTTGGGTTTTCCTGCTTTGTTGGCTGCTCCTCAGAAGGAGCGGTCTTTTTCTTATTCTTCTTGTTCTTACCACTGGGTTTTTGCATAGAACACATAGAGTTTATCGCGGTGGTAGGAAGAGCAATCGATTTGGTAGAGGGGTCCACTGACATCCGGGCAATGTGACTGATGAGTTGTCTTACAACAACCATAAAGGTTGTGGAGATAATCCCATCGGCGTGCGCTCTGGGGTGCTGAGTAGCGGAAACATTGGAGTTATGAGGGGAATTGGGGATTATGTCGTAAAGAGTGCTAGACTGTGAATATATCAGATCTAAGTGTTAGGCACAATGTATGGATTGGTCTTCTGTGACTACACCACCTAAACGACATCTTTAGTGATTTGGGGGAGTAGGGACTTGTAGAACTAGTCTGCTGAGAGATAGTTTGGGAGGGGAGCTTCGACTAACCTCTGCCTACATCTCCATTCATGTATATGATCAGAGATGTGGGTGGCAGTATCCCGACATAATGAAGTGAGGAGCTTTGTCCTAATCTCATAGCGAATGGGTAGTTGGAAGTGCTTTAAGAATTCCATTGCTAGAGTGTCGAAGGTATTTACTGACGTGCGTGGTAACTCAGTGTGCCACTTAGCTGCGTTGCCAGTGAGGGTGTAGGGAAAAAGACATAACCGGACACTATCGTCCACCATGGAGTTGGAAACACACCAAAGATGATAGGTGGTGATATGGGTGCCCGGATCCTCCCCTTGTTTCCCTTCGAATGTGAGGATGTTTGTTGGTATTTTGTGTGGGATCGACGACCAAAGTAAGTTATGATAGATGGGGTCATTTGTAAATTTGTACAAGTCGGGGATATCCAACATTGCCAAGAAAGGTAGAGTGTGTGGTGCCCCCAACTCGGACCAAGGTGATGACATATGACTTGAGGATCCTTGCGGTCCTCCCATCATTTGTGTCCTAATATTAGACATAGGCTGTGTGGTATAGTAGTTGCCTTGGGGTATGGCGTTGTAGTGTGGATTTCCATGGGGAATGTGATGTTGGGGTATAGAATTGCCCCCAGGATAAGAAGTGCCCCCTTGACTCATTTGAATTTATGAGTAGGGTGTCCTGATGGATTGGTTGGGACCTTCTTGAGGATTCCTGCCCGCCACAAAACTAACCATATGTCCTTGACTGACATATGGAATGCTCATGTCAATCAATGACTGACCACACATGCCTGAGAATGGACGGGGAACTGTTATGTTCCCGACCAGTATGTGCATATTGGGAATGCCCCCAGATACTTGAATCTGGGGGTTTGAATTGTACAATGGCTGCCGACCATATTGTTGGTGGATGGGAACTGCGCTAATAGTGCTATAATGAGTGTTATAAGGAGCGCTATATGTAGCACTTATCGAAGGTATACAGTTTGACACTAAAGGTGGCATCGGCTGGGTTCCACTCATGGAGGGTGTCATGTGAGTGGTTGTACTTGGGACAAATGGGATAGCAGGGTTTGCCATCAACGGTGTGGTGGTGACTATCGACTGGGGAAGTGGTGGAGGACCAAAAGTGTCCACAAAGTTCCATGACCCGTTAGTCGTCGACGGGATGGATGGAAATGTTCCAACTAAAGAGACAGGGAGTACAAGTGCCATGGGAATCAAGAGTGGGTCCAACGGATGCATGAGCGGAGGGTTAAAGGGAGGAAGAAATCCTTCAGTAAAGAAATCCTCCAGCAAACTTGAATCTTCGGTTGTCCAAACAGATTCCATGTAAGATCTAGGAGATTGATTCCCTAAAGATGGGGAATTCGGTTCACTGGAGCTCGACAGATCTTCCACAATGAGTGGAGGAAGTCTTAACAATTGTCTAGATTGGTGAAGAGGGCTGGATGTAGCCACGGTGACCGCTAATTTTTATCAATAAATTTTATCGTGATATTTGTTAAAGTCTCAATGATAACACACGGGTACCTAAAATATAAAAAATACACTAAGTTGATCAATCAACAAACAAAGGGAAATGACCCTATCTGGTAAGCACTGATAAGTGGAGATGAAACCTAGTATCATAATGAATAACAAAGAGGGCTGGCCAAATGTACAGTTATGGTTACTCTAGAGCTTCGCCCGAACCTCAGATTGAGGGGCAAAGTACTCTCGTGAAGACGAGAACCCTCCCAAAAACTGAAGACGGAGTAGGTCCATTTGTATCGAGTACGAGGGTAGCTCGCCCCAGTCACCTTGTGTAAGTCCCTAAAAGATTGGCCACTAAGGATACCTTAGATCACACACTACCAGGGGGGACATAGTCGCAGACAGTACGCTGTGTGGGCAAGATACTTGAGTCCTCGACTCAGCTCTAAAATCTGAAGGGATCCCCAATACACAGAATACCCAAAGGATTTGCAAGCGAAGGCGGGTTACCTTCACTTACAGTCCGATGTTGTCTCGTATTTAGCTTCGCTTTGATTGGAGTGGTCTCAGTAGTATGAGTGCAGAAGGAATTTTCGCTCTTTTAATGAAACTAGTTTTGGTTTTCGATCTTGGGCAGTTTACTAACACTGCCTATCCCAAGATCCTAGCCTGAACTAATGTTTGTTTGCTCAATAAAGAGTTACTGATTGATTTTAGGTAAATTTTATGTGTACTTTTTTATTTTCTTTGGTAGGGGAGTTGACATATGAAATGTGATGGGACTCTGACTCAAAAATCATGCACAAGACAATGCTTTTTAAAAAATATTCAATTCGATGAAAACAAGTTGTATTCTACACGTGAGAGTCTTTCACATATTCATATTTGTTCCATGCATCTTAGTCATTATAACACATGCATAACCAACATAAATCTTTCCAATGCTTTCCTAACAACTACTTGAAACCAAAATAAAGCAACTTTTAACCAGCTAAATAGAAGAATGAATAAAAGAATTGATGATTTTTTCTTTGATAAAAACTTTTTCAAGAAAGAAAAAACAACTTATTTCCTAAAAAAAAAACTTTTAGGACACCTATCTTGCTAACAAAATGCAGTAGCAAATCCTCTTTCAGTCCATGAACAGGCTTCCTATCCCCTTCAGTTTGCAAACATAGCTGGAAATCAAGATTTTGGGAGACTAACGCTCTGTAGCAGTGGCCATAGAGAGTTACTGGGTCCACTAATTCTCTGTGTGTGCAGAAACAATGCTTTATAAAGCACTGTGTAGTCTACTAACCTGCGTTAGTGTGGGAAAATAAATCAAAACAGGGCTTCTTGGATCAGATTCAATGATGAATATGTGTAGGAAAGATGCAGCAAGGTTTTGGTGGGTTAGAAAGGGAGTGCGGAAATATAGGGAGGTCTTAGAAGGAGGAGGAAACTGAGAACTGTTTGGGTAAACTAGGAACTAGATGTATAGTCCCTAGCGGAGTCATCAATTCTTATATAGGGTAAAATGCACGGTGTATGGAGAATGGAGATACCCTCAAAGGTATTCCCGGGACCTTTGGCAGACTGTAAGATTATCTACAACCATCACAAAGTTACATGCATGTTCATAAACAATAACTAACTATCAAAGTAGGACAAATAGATTACCTCAAGCCTCCATGTAGATTTGCTGGAGAGCACAATGCAACTAGGTGGAAGTCCCCTGAGCCAGCTCCAGATCAAGTCCTGCACATAGAAGAGACAAGCATAATCACAGCATACAACTCTAATAACTAATACATGAATACATAAAAGAACATCTAGTTACACATAACTAAGCTACTCATGCTAAAAGTTATTGGACAAACAACTAAATGAATGATAGTACCAACACCATGGAGTAGACAATACAACTGTAGCTCTATATTAATGTCGGAAGAGTGATTACAACCAGCGGTTGCATCGGCCTTCCCTTACCCCTCCAATTTCTCTCTCTATCTCTCTCCCTTCTTACCAACTTCTTATGATTTGAGACAATGCTCGACAATCAAGTATGCTATCCTTTCAAATCATCTGACCCCTATCACCATAGCCCTAGCGTTGCTTATGTAGAAATTGAGTTAGGGTTGACAAGTTCCTCCATGAGTTCCTTAGGGTAAAAGCAATGAAGTTTCCATGTTTTTCAACTCTTTCCCATTTGCCTCCTTCATTAGGATTATAAATGCCTCAAATAGGTCGAACTTGAGATGTTTCCTTGCTTTTCTTGAGCATATCTAGGAGCAAATATCTAGATTTTTATGAGTCAATTCACTCCTTTGACCCTTAGAAATTCATTAGGGTGCACTAACGTTGTTCCCGAACTAGCAACGAGAGTTAGTTGGGTCACTAATGCACCCTTAGGCTTGCAGAGAAGCTTTATAAAGCAGGTTGTCAGTGCATAGCCAGTGTTAGTGTGGAAACAAGGCATGTGATCTTGGTCTTTGCTTCAGCTATCATGTCTTTCCCCTCTGAGCTGATGAGGGGGTCAATTTGTTGTATAACAGAGACTTGCTGAACCAATTTGCTTATAAATAGTCTGGGAGGGGAGGTTTGACTAGCCTCCACCTATGTCTCCATTCATGTATATGATCAACGATGTGGATGGCAGTGTCCTGACATAATGAAGTGAGGAGTTCTATCCTAGTTTCATAGCAAATGAGTAGTTGGAAGTGCTTTAAGAATTCCATCGCTAAAGCACCAAAGGTATTGACTGACGTGTGTGGTAACTCGATGTACCACTTGGCTGCATTGCCAGTAAGGGTGCGGGGAAAGATTTGTAGCCGGATACTATCATCCATCATGGAGTTAGAAACACACCATAAATGATAGGAAATGATGTGTGTACCCGGATTCTCCCCTTGTTTCCCTTCAAACTTTGGGATGTCTGTCAGAATTTTATGCGGGATCGGTGGCCAAAGTAAGTTGTGATAGATGGGGTCATTTGTGAGTTTGTACAAGTCGGGGATATCAAGTGTTGCCAAGAAAGGCAAGGTGTTTGATTCCCCTAAATTGGACCAAGGCGATGACATATGACTTGAGGAGCCTTTCAGTCCTCCCATCGTGTTGTTTCCAATATTATACACAGGTTGCGTGGTATAGTAAGTGCCTTGGGGTATAGTGTTGTATTGTGGGTTTCCAGAAGGGTTGTTAGACTCGGGGTTGGAAGTGCCCCAGGACAAGGAGTGCCCCCTTGACTCATTTTAGGTTGTGAGTAGGGTGCCCATATGGATTGATTGGGAACTTGTTGAGGGTTCCCGCTCACCACATAACTAACTATAGTTCCTTGAATGACATAAGGAGGGTTCATGTCAATCAATGATTGACCCTGTAGACCTAAAAGCGAAGGGGGAACTGTTATCTTCCCGGCTGGTATATGCATATTGGGAACTATGCCCCCAGGCATCTGAACTTGGGGGCTAGAACTAAATAATGGATGCCAACCATAAGGGTGGTTGAGGGGACTTGTGCTAACCATGCTATATTGAGTGTTATAAGGAGCGTTATATGTAGCACTTGTCGAAGGTCTAGGGGCTGAGACAAAAGGAGCAGAACCTAGAATGTACTGGGTTCCACTCATGGTGGGTGTCATGATAGGGTTTGAAACTGGGACAGATGGGGTAGCGGGGTTTGCCATCAGAGATGTAGTACTAACTGTCGATTGGGGAGGTGGTGGTGGACCAAAAGTGTCCACAAAAGCCCATGACCCATTAGTCGTTGATGGGATGGGTGGAAATGTTCCAACAGAAGACAAAGGAGGTACAAATGCAACGAGAATCAAGAGTGGTCCCAATGGATTCGTGATCAGAGGATTGTATGGAGGAAGGAATCCTTCAGTAAAGAAATCTTCCGGTAAGCTTGAATCGTGGGATGTCCAAACTGATTCTGTGTTAGATCTCGGAGACTGATTTCCCAAAGATGGGGAATCCGGTACACTCGAGCTCGGCGGATCCTCCACAATGGGTGGGGGAAGACCTAAAAACCATCTAGGTTGACGATGAGGGCCAAATTTAGCCATGGTAACCGATAAATTTTATCAGTAAATTTTACAGTGATGTTTATTAAAGTCTTGATGATAACACTATGGCACTTAAAAATAAAAAATACACTAAGGAAGTCAATCAACAAGTAGAGGGAAATGACCCTGTCTAATAAGCACCGATCACTAGAGATGAAACCTAATATCATAATGAATAACAGAGAGATATGGCAAAATTTATAGTTACGATTACTCTTGAGCTTCGCCTGAACCTCATATTAAGGGGCCAAGTACTCTCGTGAAGACGAGTACCCTCCAAAAAACCGAAGACAGAGTAGGTTTGTATGTGTTAGGTACCAGGGCAGCTCGCCCAGTCACCTTTTGTTCATCCCTAAAAGTATGGCCACTAAGGATACCTCAAATCACAGACACTACTGGGGGGGGGGGAGACATAGTTGCAGACAGTACATTGTGTGGGCAGGATACCTGAGTCCCCGACTCAGCTCCAATATCCCCGAAGAGATCCCCGATACATAGAATACCCAAAGGAGATGTAAGCAAAGGTGGGCTACCTTCACTTACAGTCTGATGTTGTCTCGTATTTAGCTCCACTTTTAATGGAGTGGTCCTAGATAATATGAGTGAAAAAGGATTTCTCTCTTTAATGACACTAGTTTCGGTGTATGATCTTGGGCAGTTAACTCACACTGCCTATCCCAAGATCCTAGCCTAAACTAATGTATGTTTAATCTAAAAAGAGTCATTGATTGATTTTATTAGGTATATTTTAAATGTAATTCGTTAAAGTCTTTGGTATGGTTGTTGAAATATGAAGTTATATGGGACTCTAACTCAAATCATGCAAAAACAATGCTTGTAATTTTCACTTTCAATGAATAAGCTACTTCTACAAAGGGAGAGTCATTCATATATCTATATATACCATGCATCTGATCAGTAAAACACTAGCATAATTGATAAAACTTAATCACTCACTAACAAATTTTGAAACCAAATAATGCAGATCTAACCACCTAAGCAGAAAACAATAAAATTTTTATATCTTTTCTTTAATGAAAATAAAAAACTTTAAGAAGTAAAGCTATTTTGTTTAAAAAACATTGTTCAGGACATTGATCAGTCAAAAAAGTACAGCTGCAGATCCCTGATTAGTCTACAAGCACATTTCCCAACCCATGAGGTCACAAAGCAAGTTGTTTTTCAAGAAATGGTTGGCTAACACTTTATACTGGAGGATACAGAGAGTTAGTTTTAGCACTAACACACTGTTTGTGAGGAAACAGTGCTTTATAAAGCAATGTTTACACTAGCATACAACGTTAGTGAGGAAAAAGGCTCAAAAAATAGGTTGTGAGGATCAAATCTAGGGCTGAGCACTTGAGAGAAGGGTGTTGTATAGTCTTGAGTGGTCGGAAAGGGAATGAATAAGTACAAGAAGGCCTGGAAGAAAGAGAGATCTAGGAACTTTTTGGGAAAAACCAGGAACTAAGTGTAGTCCCCAGTGGAGTCACCAATTCTTCTATAGGGATTAATGCATGGGTGTTTGGTGATGTAGAAACCGTCAAGGATCTTCCTAAGATCCTTGGCAGACAGTGAGATTAGCTGCAGTTGTCACAAAGATGGATGCATATATATGCTTAATAAATGAACATCAAAACGAGAAAGAATTATTACCTCGAGTCTTGGTGTGGTGTTGCTGGAGAGCACAATGTAGCTAGGTGGAAGACCCATGAGCCAGATCCAGATCAAAACCTGTACATAGGAAAGACAAGCGTAATATCATAAAATACAACCTTGATAAACAATGCATGAACATAAAAAGATATCTAGTTGCATATATCTAAGCCACTCATGCTAACAAATGTTGCATAAACATATAAACAAGTTATACTACCAAAATCTCAGAGTGGACAACACAATTGCAATTCTATATTGATGTAGAAAGATTGATTACAACCATTAGTTGTATCAGCCTTATCTTACCCCTCCATCTCCTCTCTCTCCCTCCCTTCTTAACCTCTTATGATGCCTTAGTTTGAGACTTTGCTCGATAGTCAAATAGGTAATCCTTTCAAATGGTTCGACCTCTTTCACAATGGCCCTAGCCTTGCATATATAGCATGTGAGGATAGGGTTGCTACGCCCTTCACAAGTTCCATTAGGAAAAAGCAGTGATGTTTCCATGCCTTTGTCCTCTTTCCTATTTGCATACTCCATTAGGAATTAGTAATTCCCCCAAACAGGTTGAGTTTTGATGTTTCCCTGCTTTTGTGAGCTAACGTAGGAGAGAATATTGCGATATTTCTTAGTCAACTTGTTCCTTTGATGCATAGAAACTCATTAGAGTTCACTAAATCTCTTCCCAAGATAACATATAGAGTTACTTTGGGCACTAATGCACACTTAGCCTTTCTAGGAAGCTTTATAAAGTGGGTTGCTAGTGTTTAGACAAAATTAGATTGAAAACTGGGCCTGCGAACTTGGTTAGTCCTTCATTCATCATGTCCTTCTCCTCTGAGCTAATGAGGAGGTAATTTTCCTGTATAAAACCTGTCCTTGGGGTAATTTTTCTTATAGGTTCCTCCTTTTGGTCTATGCAATGCCCCTGCCACTTTCTAGAGAGTAGTCCTGAGTATCTTTGCAGAGCTAGTCCATGATGTAGTAGAAATTTATATGGATGATTACACACCCTATGGGCGTGATTTCTAGGAGGCTCTCTCTAACCTAGGAAAGGTGTTACACAAATGCATTGAAATGAACTTATCCCTTAGTCCCGAAAAATGTGAATTCTTGACGACTACAGGGACTGTTCTAGGTCATTCAATATCTCAAGAAGGACTGCAAGTAGACCCAAATAAGATAGCCACCATCAAAAGGGTCCCTACTCCAAAGAAGCTGAGGGATGTCATAAGTTTCTTAGGGTTAGGCAGATACTATAGGAGATTTATAAAAGATTTTTGCAAGTTAACTTCTCCCTTATTTGGGTTATTGGCCAAAGACTCAGAATTTTTATGGTCAAAAAGTTGCCAAGAGGCCCTGCAAACCCTTAAGGACAAGTTGAATACTGCACATATTCTCCAAGGCCCAAATTGGGCTCTTCCTTTTCATATTCATGTCGTTGCCTCTCACAAAGCTATAGGAGCAACTCTAGGCCAGATAGATGACAAGCTACCTAATGCCATTTACTTCATCAGTAAGATCTGTCGAAAGTCGAGTTAAACTACATAGTAACTGAAAAAGAGCTCCTAGTTGTTGTCGATTCATTGAATAAATTTAGACATTACATTATTGGTTACCAAAAATTTTTACATATCGACCATGCTACAATTAAATATTTGATGAAAAAACCTGATGTAAATGTCCAGATTATTAAATGGTTACTTTTATTGCAACAATTTGATCTAACTATTATGGATAAGCCTAGAAAAGAGAACATAGTTGTAGATTTTTTTATCCAGATTGACTTTTCCTGTAGGGGAGGAAGGAATGGTTGATGATCAGCTACCAGATTAACATTTATTTGCCATTTCAGTTCTCTCTCCATTGTTTGCTGACATAGAAAACTACTAGGTATTTCATAGTTCCCTCCAAATTTGTCCTCCAAGGAAAAGAGCACAATCATAAGAAAAGTGCCCCATTCACTTGGATTGGGTGCAATCTCTTCAAGCTAGGTCTAGATCAAATTTTGAGAAGATGTGTAAGGGATGAGGAAGTTTTTGACATCCTTCTGGCTTGTCATGATGGGCCTTGTGGAGGTCACTTTGCAGCCAAAAGAACAACATTTAAGGTACTACACGCTGGCTATTACTGGCCCACTCTCCATCAAGATGTAAAAAGGTATACCATCCAGTGTCATCGGTCCCAAAGGATAGGGAAGCTGACCCCTAGGGATGAAATGCCCCTATAACCTCAAGTGGCTTTTGAGCCATTTGACAAGTGGGGTATGGATTTCATCGGGCCCATTGAGCCTCCATCCAAACAGAAGAAGTACATCATTGTGTGCATTGACTACTTAACAAAATGGGCTGAAGTCGAAGCTATCAAGGTAAAAATGGAAGAAAAGGTGGCTAAATTCTTGAGGGAGAATGTGTTTTATAAGTTTGGATACCTTAGAGAGTTGGTCACTGATCAAGGGATACAATTTACATCTCACATGATTGAAAATATACGAAGTCAGCATAAGATCAAGCACACAAATTCCACTCCTTGCCACTTGTTGGCATAGTGGGTCCTGACCCAGGTTCAGAGTTAGTTGCGCCAAATAAATCCCTACACTACTGGCCCTTTCGACATCAACCCATGTAGCGTGGACTGAAGTCTCACGCGAAACAATATGGAGGGGTTCTGGAACCAAGTTTCCACATCCAGAGATTAGTGTGATGTCTTTTTATGACCTAGATCTGCCTTCACACAGATATCTAAGCGCTTAAGGGTTAGCACTATAACTCCCTTGAATCGTCCTCTAGATCTCTGCAAAGTTCTACGACTAGCTTTTGCAGACCCTAAATAGGAAAATTAGATACCTATGTGCACTAGAGATTACCCTTAGATCAGTATTTACTCATATCTACCTAAGTGTTCGATAATTTTAACAGAAAGTGTTATGATCTTCACATAATCACTTAACATTAATTGCGTTTAGATAATAAGGTGCATCAAGTAAATTCACACATCAATACATCATTATTTTATAAACACATTCTTTCATCATATCATATATCACAATCATACATAATATAAGTAAAGAGATAAAACAAAGGAATTTCTGCAACAGTCTTCTTTATTAATATTCAGTATACGGTTACAGACTCGATACTTCCTTGCGCACTCAGCTGCAGGGGTCCACGCACTCAGCTGTGGACATTAGTTTAGACCTCTGTGCACTAAGTTGTAGAGCCTATTCTCCCTATAAGACTTACTTTCATGCGCTTACTCTCTAGACTCCTTTCGTCGTACCCATAAACAAAACATAGATCTAAAATTTTCCTTAGACTCTTCTAAGACACACCTATTTATAAAATCCCATGGTCCACGGACCATGGGGAGACCTTCAAAAACTGACTAAAGTTTACATAAATGAGGGTAAAAACCCTTATTGACTTTTAACTAACTCCGCACTCTACTCCCACAATTTGCGAAGACTTTACATCTTTTTACATCAAAACTTAAGCTTTTGCCCCAAAATGGACCCAGAAGACGCCATCCCAACAAGCCCCCAACACAAAGGTCATGACTCACCCTCGAGTCACTTGGCTGGTGTGGTGATCTTACTATGAAGATCTCCCAGCTCCACCTACACAACTGATACCTCAGTCGTGCTCTATGTGACTGCCTGCTTCACCTGTTCGACCAGTTGCCCTATAACTGGTCCTTCGCCGACTCGCTTGTCTTTCTGCCAAACTCCTTGGCCGGATTCAAGACTTCATGTAGCATGAGCATGATCCTGTGGATGATAATTTTTGTGATGGGGATAGGTGGGCCAAGCCATAAGCACCCATCGTGCACTAGAGTCAGTAGCTTTCGTATATAGGTGGTATTTATGTTAGAGCGGTAGTAGTGGGGCACCCACAATAGGTTCAATAACCCAAATTTCTCTACTCCAAAGATCCATTGAACTGGCTCCAATGTAGTGACCCCAGAGTCTTTGTAATATAATTTCTTCATATAGTTCGTGGTCACGAGGTGGGGGAACATCTCATGGTCAGCCAGGTCCTAATCCTCCATCTTTAAAAGGGGAACCTGTGCTAGACACGAACCTTTGAAGGTGATCTTTTCCAGTAACAGGGGCGTGTGAATGATGAATTTATCCATGTTTGGGTCCTTGGTGACCTTCATCTTCCCTTTTCATAGAGGGATATAGTCTGGCAAATTAGTGATTGGCTTTGCGCCCTCAACATCTATATCTTCAGTATCCTCTTCGACCTCCAAATCTACAACCTTCTCAGGTTGCTTGTCCTTCTTCTGTGTCTGGGTAGCAGAGTGATTTCTAGGTGACTCATGCACCAGCACCGACCTTTTCTGCTTGTCTTTATTTGGCTTATGGGTCTCGCGCACTGGTGTAGGATTCGGCCTAGGTGACCTTTGCATTGTACACACAGGATTCAGAGCCTCCATTCTCACAACTTCTGGAGCCGCTCCTTCGGAGGTAACAATTCCCCCAGTGCTTGTAGTCTCTCCTGGTCTTGACATAGTGCTATAAATGAATTGCCATGTTTCCTCGGGTAGATTATCAAACATGGATCTTGCGACCAAATCTTCGAAAAACTTATGATTCATAAGCGATGGACAACACAACTCAAAAATTCTAAGGTTGAAAAGTGTTCTCTGCTGGACTGACACATGTAATTTATAGGGTAATTTGAATTCAAATTCAACCATTCCCCCCAAAATCCATCCATTATTGCTGATTTGGCGGAAGATTTCCAAAGATTTCAGCCTTAAATTCCACCTCCTGCTCCTCGTAACCGCCTCTTGGCTATCAAATCATGAACAGTGACTCTAACAGTCACTTTTTGTCTATGTTGCATGGTATATATCCCCATAGCGTAGCTCCCTTCACGCAGATTTTGATACTGTGACATCACCCTTTCTCACCCAGCGTCCCTGTCGCGTAGTCCCCAAAACTGGGCAGTGTAGTTTATAGTCCCGTGCTGTCTTGTAGCTGCCTGGAGTGCTAAGACTATCCTGCCATCATATAGTCATTGAGTTGTATCTCCTGTAAATGGGTTTAATTAACTTCCATTTACTTTTTCTGGGAAAGGATCTCCATTCAGCTTCGCAAGCTGAATCGCGTCCCCATTTGTGATCTCTTTGATGACATGTGGCCCCAACCAGTGCATCTAAAACTTTCCTAGAAACTTATCGAACTTACTATCATATAATAATACCAAATCATTTACCTTGAACGTGTGCAGCTTGATGTCTTGATTGTGCCATGTTTTTTCACGTTCCTTTTGTACTTGTTGATGAAATCTAGCCAAGAATCTGTCCTCTTCGAGCTTCATCAACTGCATGAGCCGTTCTTCCAAGGCTTCGCAGTCTGCCATCCTTGTGAAAGCTTCTATGCATAGACTAGGCACAATATATTCCATTGGAATCACATCTTCTATACCATAGACCAACTGGAAAAGTGTCTGACTTGTTAGTTTTTTGCAAGTAGTCCTATATACCCATAATACTGTTGGTACACACACGTTCTAATCATTTCGCTGCGTGTTGCAAATCTTTGTCAAAACATTCTCCAATATCTTATTGAAGGCCTCAATGGTTCCATTAGCCTGAGGATGATATGGTGTACTCTTCTGATGATAAACCTAGAACTCTTCGGTCAACGCGTTGATCGTTTCATTGAGGAAGTGCATACTGTGATCACTCATCAACACTTTCGAGCAACCAAACCTGGTTAATACGTACTCAAACAAAAATTTAGCTACTGTAGCCCTTGTACATTCCTTCATAGTCTGTGCCTCCGCTCATCTAGTCAGATACTCTGTCGCGGTGATGATATATCGCACACTTGTTTTCTTACTTGGGGGCTGAATTGGTCCTACAAAGTGTTGTGCTATTTAATAACCCCCCCATTTATTAATATAATAGATAATATTCTATCAATAAATGTTTACCCTTAAAAAATACTTCCAAAAAACAGATTTAGCATTTAGACACTTTCTTTTAAATTTTTGGAATAAAACAAGATATCAAATAAAAAGCCTTATTATCAAGTAAAACATGCAAAATGAAATCTAAAGGAATCACCGCGCTTAAACTATATATCATTAGGATTTTCATTAAAAACTAGGTCCTAAGGCATTTCCTCTCGAAAAAATCTCGTATCACATATCGCATTTCACAAAGGGTGCACCCTCACAAAGTATGTTGAATCATGCGAAATGCAATATTGCAATGCAACGGTTAACCTTATCGCATCGTGTCGGAAATACTTAAGAAAGGTTTGAAATCTTACAAACCACGTGATGTTGCAAAATGCAATAAAAAGCATGGACCCAATTGGAGATTATGTTATAAAGTAACACTTAAATATGTTACGCAAATGAAAAAGGATTTATAAGGTAAATCCCATTAAACAAGCTATGCCTTAATAAACAATAAAGAAAATCTCGCAGCTCGCATTCAGCAGAAACCAAAGGAACTTTAAAGAAAGTGCACAATCAAAATGCGATAATGTGATTTGCGATATTGCATTGTGTTGTGGCTAGCAACAACCCCCCTTTTTATTTAGTATTAGTAATAACACTAAATAAATGGGGACCCTTCCAAAAAAATAAAAAACTAGCACTTATAATTCCCTTTGAATAAAACACACTATCATAAGCTTAGGAAAAACATCCGCAAACGCAAAATCTTAAGTATTATGATAAGTCTCAAATAAAATCGTTCTCTTAATAATGAACATCACATTGCAAAAGGGTAAAGGAGGACATCATATATAAAGAAATCATCGGAATTGCGAAAACGCGATGATGCGAGATCACAAGCCACACAGATTCATCGCATATCGTAGATTCCATATATTGCAGTGCCACCTAAGATAAAACGTCCTGATCTTGTGATATGCGATAAAGCATCTCGCAAATCGCATCTCATAGTTGCATAATGAAGCAAATGATTGTTAACAGAAATGATTAGTGATATTGCGAAGCAAATCGCAAAATCGCTTTATCACAGATCAAAAGGGCTCACAGTATGATGAAATATTTCTCGTAATCCGATACCGAGTTATGGGCATTAATGTCAACTTAGTGGTTTATTGATGGTTATTTATGAGAAATGATTTAGATCTGAGCGAAAGGTTATTTCATGTAGGGTGATATATTTGATGTGATTTTGAAATTAAGAGCTTTCCCGTCACCTTATTACTTACCATCATTTGTTATCTTTCTCATTGTGTCTTAGTTCTCTACTTGTGAACTTACAGGAGTGGTACGCAGAACAACACACGGAGTAGTGCGCAAAACGTGATGGGAAAGAAGGGAAATGCTCCAATATCTGAAAAATAGAGATGAATCCATTATTTATGGACACCACCTGTACCAGACAAGTAGGCATATCTACTTAGGAAGGCATGTATAGTCTGTTGGAGGAAGAAAACTTGAGAGTCATGGAAGTCACAGTTACGATAGATGTGCGTGGGTCATCTGAAGCATCACTATAGAGCTTGCATCATTCTTGCACTGTATCGCAGCAAGGCCAAAAATACTTCCCTATACAGATATGGTCAAATGGGTGATAGATGATGCTGATATAATGGACAGGCAATTCAAGTCTTAGAACCAGGAGGTTATTGGGTCATTTACCCCATAGAATTTAAGACGCATGTATCATTTACCAGAGCCGCAGGCTAGCTATAACAAACAGTTCGTGGAGAAATTCACTAAGGAGAATGAATATTTGGCAGAATGCACCAAAAGCTAGTCAGCAAAGGAAGAGCCGTTAAAAAAGGACAAATATGGTATGTATAGTACTAGTTCCCTCTCCTCTCTGTATTGATTCGCTGCTGCAATGTTATGTAGGGTTTTTGGAAAACCTGATATCAATAAGTTTTCATCCGAGTGGCTACCCCTATTGGATGCGGCCACCAATGCCACTATAATGGATTGGGCTCAGATATTGTCTGATAACTTAGCCTATGCTATTTGGAATTATCGGTCTAAAAGGACTCCCTCTTAGAGGATTTATCCTCTTTTTTTTTAGCTTCCTATGTCATGGATGCTATCTATTTTGTTTCTAGATTTCCTCTCATGGGTTGGAAATGGATGGTACAGAATCCCTTGCCCATTAAATTCTACCATAAGGAATTGTGGGATTCTAAGTTCACCCCATATTTTTATAAAATCTGCCATGGAGTTATGCTACCCATTCACAAAATGTTGTATAATAAATATGCCCCAAGATTTTCTCTTAAAGTCGAAGTTGATATTCTCCCTCTAGGAAGATGGTTCAGAGAAGAATATTTCACCTATATCAGAGTATTCAGAAGCATTGCTTCCTCTCATGTACTTCCCTTGTATGTTCCTGACAGGTTAATGGCTCATGAAATAGCCTACCAAACCTGTGGGGTTGTAGGAATGAGAAAATAATTTAAAGACAAGAAAAAGGAAATTTGGCTACAATTCCCTATGGCCTGTGGGGATTTTGCATTGTTTGATCTAGGTCATGCTTTCAGAGAAGTAGACAACATGTTGAGTCTACGATTGTTTAAGTTCCCAGGGAGACAATTTGATCCCTTTGATGTAATAAAGAATTTTACTACAGCTGTTAAAATAAAGGTGTTCACTAAGGAAGATGATCTCTTCAATGACATCTTCCAACAGAAGAGCACACTCAGAGACATCTTACACATGGCCCAAATCTAGTTTGGCCCAGCAGAATTCCAAGAGTTTAAACTCTACAGAGAACGAAGATTGGAAAATCTTCCCTTGGACAAGTTGCGCTTAGAACCAATAAGGGAACCCACTCCCAACGTCAGTATAAGTGGAAGCTCGGGGCCAGACATGTCTAAATCTAAGTTTGGAAGAGAATCACCAGAAGGGTCTAGACAGTTAGAGAGCGACCACAATAAGAGTGAAGGATCAGTCAGGGATACTACCCAATCCAAGGAGA
Source organism: Pinus tabuliformis (assembly GCA_031772625.1). Taxonomy (NCBI): domain Eukaryota; kingdom Viridiplantae; phylum Streptophyta; class Pinopsida; order Pinales; family Pinaceae; genus Pinus; species Pinus tabuliformis. The sequence continues at coordinate 657,438,101 of CM062810.1, read as the reverse complement.
ATCCTGAGCAGCAAGTGTTGTCACCAACACAGGTGGAAGTTCCCACTCCCCTCATCCAGCCAACAAAGCCATTAAGAACAAAGCTGGAGAAAGAGTGGGAAACATTTAATGAATTGATCAACACCGAGGAGCAAAACGTGGAGACACCAAGGAATCCAGCATAAACAATCACAGAAATGGTGATTGAAACAGTTGTCAATGCTCCAGAAACTGAGCACATTCCCATGGACCCGTCATCTGAAATCATGCTAAAGATAGAGGAAATTCCTCATCTAGATGTTTTTAACAGACCACAGCACAAAGCAGTGGTTAGGAGACAGAGAAAGAAGTGAAAACTAGACAGCGTGTTCTCACCTGAGGCAGATTAGCTGGATGTCCTTTGGCGAGACCCTACCACTGATCTGACAGAGAACCTAACTAAGTTATCCCAGATTGCAGGAGCTTACACTTCTGCTACTATTGATAAAGCATTCAAAGTTCAGCTATTTCTTAAAGATAAAATCCTATTTTTGCAGCAATAGTTACAGCAAGCTAGCACTAACCAAGAAGCAGAAGAAAAATTAGAAAAGTTACAACAGGACTTTCAGTAGATGCAGCTGGGTTATCAAAGCAGTCTGGCCAAAAAGGAACAACAATTATAGGCCATGTTATAAATGCACAAATATGACTCCAAAGTCACAGAATTTGTCACAGAAGCCCTTGCCTTAAATGATCAACTCTTGCAATAGCAGGAGACACTTTGCCAAAGAATATCGCAATGGAACTCTTACTGCGAGATGAGTGACAAAATCACAAGTCAAGTAGTGGATTTGCGACTTGATTATGATTTAATTGATAAGAAGGTTTCTGATTATTTGAATTGGCAGGAATCAGAGGAAGGCAAGAAAGCAGGGTTGCCCAAGATCAATGAATCCCACAAATAAATGTTGTTTAATAAATGGGATGCACAGATCAAAAAGGTAGAACAGGCAGCAGAAGAAGCAGCGACAACAACAAGCAATTTCATTGACTGTGTCAATGAAAATATGCATAGAGAAATCCTGATATCAGAAACCACTCTAGGATTTCTCCCAAAAGCACAACAACTATAGACAAGTTGGAGATTGAAAGCTGAAGAAAAGGCACAGTCAATCAAAAAGTTAACCAAGTTAAATTGGGACACTTACTAGCAATATTTGGTGAAATTACACAGTCAGTGTATGACTCTGAAGTGCCTTACAAATTCCGCCGAGAAGATAGCGCCAGCGCTTGTTGAATCTATTTTCGCAGGACAACTAAAATCGGAGGTTGGCCAGCCAACACTCCTGAAGCAGATGCTGGATGCTTGCGATTTAAGAGAACAGATGCATAGTTGATTTTTAGATACAGTTTCAGTTTTATTTTGATTTATTTTTGCCGTAGATGAGGATGGTCATTTAAACCTCCTCCTATATTTTTGTAATAAACTATTTTTAGTCTTTAGTTAGTAGTATTTAAACCCCTCTCATGCATTTAGAGAGGGGTCCAGAAATTTGTCAAAAACAGTTCTTCAGAACATGTGCTTTTGCACTCTCTGAGGAGGTTTTGATGAATGAATGGAACGAGATTTATTTATATCTGTGTTTAATGTCTTCTACTGAAATGCACTTCTATACTCTTAGTAGATATTAAATTATTAGAAGATAAATCTATATTGCTAAAGCTCATGAGTAGGACTTATTATCAATGGTACTTTTATCTCTTAATTATTTCTGCTTATGCGTCAAGTGATATGTTATTTTCAATTGTTTATATATGAAAGCTTGAATGTTTAAGTTATCATTTGACACTTTTGTACAGAGGTAACTATTTTGTTTATGCTGAGTGTATGAATAACTTATTATGCGATACGCTTCTCACAATTGTTTCGGCTAATTTCTTATATGAAAAATTCACTTTTAATGGATTCTTTTCTCATAGAAATTGAATGATCTTTATTACCGATTACTGTCAAAAACTATTTTAGATCGCATAAGTGAAGAGTTAATCCTGGGATAGTTTTAGAATTAAATTTTCTGTTAATTAGAATAAAATTGCATGTGTTAGATTAGATTTAGATTAAAAGCATTTTATTTAGAAACTTTTTATAAGGAAAACATCATCCCTTAGCATCATCACAAAAAAATTGGAAAACTAGTCTCATTATCCCCAATCGGATCCACTATCCCAAACGGAAAAGGAGTTGCTTTCAAGGTCCGAACTGGGTGGGTATCCCCCTTGTTGTAGACCCGATTTTTGGGGCTTCAACACATCACAATCACAAAATTGACATTTTCGCAAATCAAAGTTTTCTTCCCGATTTATGATGCAGAACATTAATGAGCGATAAAGGTAGTAATAACAAATCATTAGAAGGCATTTACTATGGGTTAATGGCATTTATGTTTGAAAAGCGGCTCGATGTGATATGATATATTTTCATCTGTGTTTAACTAAAAATCCTTTCTTGTCACCTTTCCAAGGTTATCTGTATCATTCATTCTTATTTTCATTCTCATTTTTGTCTATCCGATAGCTTCTATTTTGCTTCATTTTAGGAAAAATCCGCAGCAAGAGTCATTAGGAGAAATGGTGAAGAAGGGAAAGGCAACCGCATCTGAAAAGTCAGAAATGATCCCTCTATTCTCTGATACTACATGTAGTAGAGACGGAGGAACTTCAACATTTGAAGCCATGTATTATTTGTTAGAAGAAGAGAAACCAAGGCCTCTAGTAGCAAAGGTCACAGCCGATGCTCATATTTCCTCTAACGCTTCTTACTTCGAGACAACATGCTCATTTCTACACCGCATAGCAGCAAGGCCGAAGATAATCCCATACAAAGATATTTTCAAGTGGATAATTGATGTGGTGGATGTCTCGGACAGAGAGTTCAAGAATAGCAGGCATGATGTTATCGGATCTTTTTCAGTAGACAACCTGTTATGAAACCGGGTCACAAAAAGATAGAAAAGATAGATCAACACTTTAGAAATAAGCCTCTTTGAGGGGGAATCCTCCTTTACATTACACAAATGAACAATTCTTAGATGATACAAATGACAAGACCTCCTTTCTATATATAGGAGTCTAAGGGGTCATAATATAATCAGAGCCGACATAACAATAATAATGTAAGGGCACAATAATAACAATAGTGGGCTTCTATGGGGCACAATAATAACAATATGGGGACTACATGGGCACAATAGTATAATAAGAGGGTTGTACTAACAACAATAAGGGGTTACACTAGTAGTATAGGGACCTAACATGCCCCTCTCCTTCAAAAAGTGTTCTCCTCAATGCTTGAGTAGTTCTTGATGCTTCTGTATAAAATTATTGTCCTCCCATGTGGAATCTTCAGTGGATTAGTTCTTCCACTTGATGAGATACTATGAAATTGATTGATTTCGTAGCTATTGGGTTCTTGTTTCTGTGACTGCTCCAAGTTCCAATATGATTTTTCCTACCTCATCAAGTTCTGGAGATATTGTTCGAACTAGGATCTTCTACAACTTTGGAATGAGTGGCCACACTTCTTCATCCTTCTTCCATTCATCCCTTGATTCATTTATCCAATCTGGTTGGATAATAGAAATAGCATAAAATAATGCTTCCACATCCTCATCCTTTCTTGAGATTGCATCTGCAACAACATTTTTCTTCCCTTTTTTGTAGATGATTTCAAAGTCATAACCCAATACATTTGTGACCCATTTTTTTTGTTCTTCTAAAGATAATCTTTGTTCTAAAAAGTATTTAAGACTATCATGATCCATTTTTACCTTGAACTGTCTTCCCATTAGGTAAGGTCGCCATTTCTTAAGTGCATGTAGTATTGCCAACATTTCCTTCTCACAAATAGCTTTCTTGAGAAGTAGTCGTAAAAATACCCAATCGCCTACATCAAAACTTCTTTCACTGTGATGTTGATCTTCCCGTTGTTTCATTTGATTCTGCACCAATGTGGCGTTATCCTTTAAAAGTTGGAGAACTTGTTGCTGACACTCGATGTGATATTTCACTGCTTGAATCTTTTTCTTCTTGATATGCCCTTCTATCTTGAGAGTTTGAGGAGTGGTAATTTCTTCCAATGCATTACAAGATATGGTCGGATTCATTTCTTGATGCTCGATCTGATCTTTCACTTCTTGAACATTTTTCTTCTTGATATGTCCTTCCATCTTGATAGTTTGAGGATTGGTAATTCTGACCAATGCATTACAAGATATGGTACGATTCATTTCTTATTTCTCAATGTCTTCTTGATATGTCCTTCCATCTTGATAGTTTGAGGAGTGGTAATTCCGACCAATGCATTACAAGATATGGTCAGATTCATTTCTTGTTTCTCAATGTGATCTTTCACTTCTTGAACCTTTTTCTTCTTGATATGTCCTTTATCTTGAGAGTTTGAGGAGTGGTAATTTCTTCCAATGCATTACAAGATATGGTAGGATTCATTTCTTGATGTTCGATGTGATATTTCACTTCTTGAACATTTTTCTTCTTGATATGTCCTTCTAACTTGATAGTTTGAGGAGTGGTAATTCTGGCCAATGCATTACAATATATGGTCAGATTCATTTCTTCTTTCTTGATGTGATCTTTCACTTCTTGAACATTTTTCTTCTTGATATGTCCTTCTATCTTGATAGTTTGAGGAGTGGTAATTCTGGCCAATGCATTACAATATATCGTCAGATTCATTTCTTCTTTCTCGATGTGATCTTTCACTTCTTGAACCTTTTTCTTCTTGATATGTCCTTCTATCTTGAGAGATTGAGGAGTGGTAATTCTTGCCAATGCTTTACAAGATATGGTCGGATTCATTTCTTCTTTCTCTGGGGTTTGTTCATGGTGTATATCCCCTTCTTTTGATGTTTCTTGATCCTTTTCTTCCTCCTCTTCACAATCTATGTAAAATAATTTCTTCTTAGCACACTTATGACCTTTAGTGTATTTTCTATCACAAATGTAACAAAGCCCTTTTTCTCTTTTTTCTTCCAATTTTCGTGGTGTAAACCTTGTAGGTTTTGGAAGGGTAGGAGCAAAAACATTTCCATATTTATAGTTGTGAGTGGTAGGATTCCTTATTTCCATAATTCCGCTTTCAATATTTCTTGCCAACCTGAATTCCTTCTCTAATGAATCAGGATCCCAAAGATGAACCTCATGCTGAATGTCATCCTTTAAAGTCCTTATGACATCAATACTTTGCTTCTCTGGAATATCATTTACCCTTATATTAAACTTTTGGAAGTCCTCTATGTGCTCTGCCATTGAACCCTTTTGTTTGAGATTTATCAATTGGCTAAAGAAGGTGTTTCTCTTTGTATCTTCATAATGTGATATCATTTCCTCCGTGAAAATTGACCACGTGACAAGTGGTTTACGAGAACAAAGCCCTTTATACCATAAAAATTGATTCGGTTCTAAATAATTAGATACAATACGTACCTTTTATAACAGCGGTACACCATGTAGATCAAAATATTTCTCCATCTGTAGTATCCAATTTACTAGATCCTTGCCATCAAACATCCTCATCTCACTTTTTCTTGATTTTAGGAGCTCGATCTTGAAATGACTGTAACTCTGTACTTTCAGATATTTAAGTTCTGAAATTTTGGTCTGTAATATCCCTCTGAGTCCTCTTTCTAACTCCACAAGTCTGATTGCAATTGGATTCCTTAAGAAATATTTATTCCCAATCTCCCGCGATGACCTAATTATAGACTAGTTCAGTAGAGTGAAATTGTACGATGTGCCACGCGTCACTGTTTCAACCTTAGGCTTTTAAAATTATACCCAAACAAAACACAGTTCATTCTCTTTCTGCTACTTCTTACGAAATTTCAATCTAATGCTCAGAGAGAAAGTTATGATGATTTTCCCAAGGTCACCTGTTTAGGATGTAATTCGGGAGTCTGCAAAAACCCTAAATTCGTCAGATCATATATCCGAAATTCGGACCCAAGGTTCAGACTGATTTCTTCTCAAATTGTTTTTTGTTTAGGTTCTGAAACTTCGTAGCAAAACAGTTAGAGTGAAAATTCCACGATGACCTGTTTTAGATAAAATTCTAGAGCTTGCAAAAACTCCAACTTCCTCAGATCATTTATCCTAAAATATAGCGAGACAAGATCTGAAATTAGGACCTGAGGTTTAGCGAGATTTCTTCTCAAATGGGTTTGTTTTTGCTTCTGAAACATTGAGAAAAATAGTTATAGCAAAAATTCCACGATGACCTTTTTGGAGCAGTGAAACCCTAGAATCCAAAGCTCTGATGCCAAATGTTATGAAACCAGCTCACAAAAAGATAGATCAACACCTTAGAAATAAGCCTCTTCTAGGGGGGAACCTCCTTTACATTACACAAATGAACAATTCTTAGATGATACAAATGACAAGACCTCCTTTCTATATATAGGAGTCTAAGGGGTCATAATATAATCAGATTCGACATAACAATAATAATGTAAGGGCACAATAATAACAATAGTGGGATTCTATGGGGCACAATAATAACAATATGTGGACTACATGGGCACAACAATATAATAAGGGGGTTGTACTAATAACAATAAGGGGTTACACTAGTAGTATAGGGACCTAACACAACCTACGGCTTATGTACAATCTACTAGAGCCACAAAGTCTACAATAAATAGTTCCTCAAGAAATTTACTAAGGAGAATGAAGACCCAACAAACGTCACGCGGGCCTGGACAAAAAATGAAATAAAGAACAAACGAGATAAGATGGGTATGTATTCTATGACATCTATTTCTCCCCCTTATAGTTTTACTGTAGCCATGCTATGTAGATTGTTTGATAAGCCCGATAGTACCAAATTTTCCCCGGAGTGGCTACCATTAATAGAAGTAGTTGTGAACGCAACAATAATGAATTGGGCTCAAATTTTATCTGATAATTTTGCGAAAGCCATTATGGAGTATAATGTTATAGACATATTTGGGCACTGCAACACCAATCACATATGTCCATAAACCGAGGGCTTCCAAGTCCCTAAAAGTGTTGTTTCATGCCATAAATGAACAAGGTCAGTTGATTACATCATCTCCCAGAAGTTCTCCACAGAAAACTGCTCAGAATTGGTCAAAACTGGACCATACAGACTGCCCAGTGCTAAGGGTGCGATGCATCTCACCTGCTCAGTGTAAAAAGTGCGATGCATACTGGAAAGCCCTTTTGTAGGGTGCGATGGGCGAGAGTAGACAAATGGCAGAGACAGTTTTCAAGGTGGATGATCATGGAATATTCCAGAAACTTCTCCTATGATACTTGCCTCTTTGAATTCACCCAGGGATGAGTAAGAGATCATCAATATCCAAGTGGAATCAAGAACTATCAGAGAGAAGACACTAATCAAAATCCCAAAAACTAACTCACCCCCTTTCAATCATCTATATATGGATCCCTCATCCCAGAGATCCAAAGGCTAGAATCTTGTATCTTGTAAGGAAGTGTTGTTGGTTTCCTGGTGGAATTTCATAGTGTTGGGTGATCTAAGCTTTTCATGAGGTGAAAAAGGGCTTTCATGCTGGGAGGATGATGTTGGGTCAGATCAATTGGTTGTAATCCTCTCTTCTACTCTTTTATCAATAAAGCTATTCAAGTTTTCCTCCACATTCTTGTATGTTTGATGATATATGCATTTGTGTGGTCAATATATATCTGGTCCTATATTGTTTACGATTGTAGATCTCTGTACTTTGGAGGTATTATGCTGCTTTGACTTTACAGGTACTCATTGAAGCAGAGTGGTCAAGGAAGGAGCGGCAAAGACCTGTCAGAGAGGAGAAGGAACAAGCAAGGAACCGAGCGAGAGATCGAGGTTGGTATTCTTTGCTCCTCTCCTATCTACTTCTCGTAAAGGAAAATAAGAATAACTTTAATCTGTTTGTTTCTAAGATAGCTACCCATCTTAGTGGGACTAGCAGTTTTGCATAGACACTAGATTTCCCGATAACAAAATGGCGACTCCGCTGGGGAGCGAATAGCTTGTTTGCTTGTCTATATTTGTTTGCTTTATAAACTTACAGATGGAGCCTGAATTCAAGCCAGCTAGCCTTCAAACTGCATTTGCTACGCAAGTGCAAAGTAGATCAATGCTGCTCCAGTCTATCTCCGGGTTTTGTTTATAAATTGAACGATCAATTTGCAAACATCCTAATTGCCTTGGTGGTGGCTCAGTAGCCTCATTAGATCAGCCCTTGTGATTTGCATTTATTGACTATCATTTGCTCGGCCTAAACCCCTGAACTGAGCTGCAAACTGTGACCCGGAACCAAGTTGAAGTCTCGTCCCTAGACCATCGCACCTTCTCCTCTCAGGAAACTGGATGCATCGCACCTCCTGAGTGCAGTAGGTGCACTGCATCGCACTTTCCCTGTGTTGCAGGTGCGATGATCAGATAAGACCTCATCTGCCTCCAGATTTTGGTTTCTAGTTCACTCTCTTCAGCTTTATTCAGGAGTCTTACTATCTGTGATCAGTATACCTCTGTGGAAACTCCCTTCCTTTGCATGATTCAGCCTCCCTAGTACAAAGAATTGTGAATGTTTTTATGTATTGTGCGCCATTTACAGTTCTCTTTTACAAAGAAGTAGCATAATATAACTGTCGTCTTTTGATTTGAAAGTGTCGCAAGTGTCGTTTTCAGTCAAAGAAAAAAATTCCACTGTTCTGGATGGTCAATTACACTATTACTCTTGTATTTGTGTTATGAAACCAGCTCATAAAAAGATAGAAAAGAGAGATCCACGCCTTAGAATTCAGCCTCTTCGAGGGGGCAACCTCCTTTACATTACATAAATGAACAATTCTTGGATGATACAAATGAAAAACCTCCTTTCTATATATAGGAGTCTAAGTGGTCACAATATAATCACAACCTACATAACAATAATATTGTAGGGCACAAAAATAACAATAGAGGGATTCTATGGGGCACAATAGTAACAATATGGGCACTAATGGGTACAACAATATAAATAAGGGGTATAACTACAATAGTAATGGGGTAATCACTAGTATTATAGGGACCCAACATGCCCCTCTCCTTCAAAAAAGTGTTGTCCTCAACGCTTGAGTAGTTCTGGATACTTCTGCATAAAATTCTCATCCTCCCATGTGGAATCTTCAGCGGATAAGTTCTTCCACTTGATAAGATACTCTGAAATTGATCGATTTCGTAGCTGTCGAGTTCTTGTTTCTATGACTGCTTCCGGTTCCAATATAATTTTTCCTTCCTCGTCAAGTTCTGGCAATATTGTTTGAACTGGGAGCTTGTCGCCTATAACCTTCTTTAAACATGAAACATGGAAAACTGGGTGCAATCGAGAAGCTGCAGGAAGCTCCAATTTGTATGCCATAGTACCAATCTTTTGCAACACCTTGTACGGACCATAATACTTTGGTGATAATTTATTATCCTTCTTAGCTTGCTTGAGGGACATTTGCTTATATGGTTGTAGCCGTAGGAATACCCAATCACCTACATCAAAACTTCTTTCACTGCGATGTTGATCTGCCTGTTGTTTCATTCTATTCTGTGCCAACACGAGGTTATCCTTTAAGAGTTGGAGGACTTGTTGTTGATGTTCGATGTGATGTTCCACTGCCTGAACCTTAGAATTTTCTCTTAAATATGATGTGATGGATGGTGGTTGATACCCATAAAGTGCCATAAATGGGGTCATTTTTGTTGCTGTATGGAAGGAAGTGTTATACCACCATTCAGCCAGAGGCAACCATTTGACCCATTGTGTCTGTTTATCAGATACAAAGCAACGAAGATATCCTTCCAAACATTTGTTTACTATCTCAGTTTGCCCATCAGATTGAGGATGATAAGATGAGCTATGAGCTAACTGAGTACCAAGACAAGAAAATAATTCTGTCCAAAAATTTCCAGTGAAAATGGGATCTCTGTCACTTACAATAATCTTTGGGTTTCCATGTAGCTTTTGAATTGTTTCCATAAATGCAGTAGAAACTGTACTGGCTTTAAATGGATGTGATAATGCACAAAAGTGTGCATACTTGGTAAGTCTGTCAACTACCACCATGATGACACTCTTTCCCTCAGACTTGGGTAAACCTGTGATAAAATCCATTGAAACCTCCTCCCAACGTTGGCTTGGAATGGATAAAGGTTGTAATAGACCCGGTGTCTTAATTGTTTCAACTTTATTTTGTTGGCAAACCAAACATTCCGCCACAAACTTTTGAATATCTGATTTAAGGCCATCCCAAAAAAATTCCTTCTTAACCCTGTGGTAAGTTTTTAAAAATCCTGAGTGCCCTCCTAAGGGAGAAGTGTGCAATTCCATAAGAATCTTTTGTTTTAGCTGGGAATTCTTACAGAGGTATAAGCGATCTTTGTACCATAACGAATCATTTTTCCAGCTAAATGTATCAGACGTACTGGAATCTTGTTGTAGCTTTCGAATAAGTGCCCACACTTCTTCGTCATTCTTCCATTCCTCCCTTGCTTCGTTTATCCAATCTGGTTGGATAATAGAAATGGCACACAACAATGCTTCCACATCCTCATCCTTTCTTGAGAGTGCATCTGCCACCACATTTTGCTTCCCTTTTTTGTAGATGATTTCAAAGTCATAACCCAACATCTTTGTGACCCACTTTTGTTGCTCTTCAGAGGATAATCTTTGTTCTAAAAAGTATTTAAGGCTATCATGATCCGTTTTTACCTTGAAGTGTCTTCCCATTAGGTAGGGTCGCCATTTCTTAAGTGCATGGAGTATTGCCAACATTTCCTTCTCATAAATAGCTTTGCTTAAAAACTTTCCCTTGATTGGACGACTTTCAAAAGCAATGGGTCTTTCATCTTGCATTAGAACAGCACCAATTCCATTTCCTGAAGCATCACATTCCACAATAAAGGTTTTTGTGAAGTCCGGTGTAGCTAAGACCGGTGCTTGGCACATTGCCTCTTTAAGATGTTCAAAGGCCTTTGTTGCTTCCGGAGTCCATGAAAATGCATCTTTCTTCAATAATGTTGTTAGAGGTGCTGCTATTCTCCCATAATTCTTAACAAACTTGCGATAATACCCTGTCAACCCAAGAAATCCTCGCAGATGCTTTATGGATGTGGGGATTTTCCATTCCTTAATGGCTTTAATTTTGCTAGGGTCTACCTTAACTCCTTCATGAGATACAATATGACCCAAATATTCCACCTCCTGGACTCCAAAGAAACATTTGGATCTTTTTGCATATAATTGTTTCTCCTCCAATAGTTGTAGCACCCTGTCAACATGTTCAACATGATCCTTCCAAGACTTGCTGTAGATTAGTATATCATCAAAAAATACTAACACAAATTTTCTAAGGAATGGTTTGAAAATTGAATTCATCAAACCTTGAAATGTTGAAGGTGCATTGGTAAGGCCAAAAGGCATGACCAAAAATTCATAATGACCCTCATGAGTTCTAAATGTCGTTTTCGGAATGTCTTCAATCTTCATTCTGATTTGATGATATCCTGAACGAAGATCCAACTTGGTGAAGTAAATTGATCCATGCAATTCATCCAGTAATTCATCAATGACAGGAATGGGGAACTTATCTTTAATAGTGAGCTTGTTGAGCTCCCTATAATCCGGACACATGCGCCATGATCCATCCTTCTTGTGCACCAATACTACTGGAGCAGAGAAAGAACTTTGACTCGGTTGAATTATACCAGCCTCTAGCATTTCTGCAACCATACGTTCAATTTCACTTTTTTGGACATAGGGATATCTGTACGGCCTGATGTTTGGAGGAACACTTCCTGGAATCAGATGAATAGCATGATCATGATCACGCATAGGTGGGAGACCTTTGGGAGTCTCAAATACCTTGGAATGATTGTCCAGGACTTTTTGGAGATCTGGAGAAATAGATGATTCCAATGTGGAAACATCTAGCGAACATAATTGTGCAATTACACCTCTTTGCTCCTTTTTTAGAAGCTTTGTCATACCATTAGAGCTGATTATCTTTCCTGGTTTCCCTGCAATACCCCTTAATTCAACTTCCTTTCCTTCCACAGAAAATTTCATGAAAAGTTCTTGAAAATTAAAAGCTATTGTACCCAAGGATTGTAGCCATTGGACTCCTAGTACAACATCAGCACCTCCCATTGGGCTAGTCAATACATATTCTCCCATGGATAGCTTGATATTATGGCACTTTCCAGAGCAATTTATTGTTCCTCCATTTGCAATCATCACTTGACACTCTGGTGCTGGATATAGGAAGCAATTCAATTCTTTTGCTACCCTACAATGAATAAAATTGTGGGTGCTTCCTGAATCAATCAACACTATTACCTTTTTCTTCTTGATTTGTCCTTCTATCTTGATGGTTTGAGGAGTGGTAATTCCCACCAATGCATTACAAGATATGGTCGGATTTATTTGTTCTTCATCTAGGCTTTGTTCCTGGAATATATCCTCTTCTTTTGACCTTTCTTGCTCCTTTTCTTCTTCCTCTTCACAATCTATGTAGAATAATTTCTTCTCAGCACACTTATGACCTTTTGTGTATTTGCTATCACAATTGTAACAAAGCCCTTTTGCTCTTTTTTCTTCCAATTGTTGTGGTGTCAACCTTGTAGGTTGTGGAAGACTATGGGCAACAACACTTCCATCTTTATAGTTGTGAATGGTATGCTTCCTAGTTGCCATAATTTTGCTTTCCATTTTTCTTGCTAACCTGAATGCCTTCTCTAATGAATCAGGTTCCCAAAGGCGCACATCATGTTGGATATTATCCTTTAAAGACCCTATGAACACATCAATCCTATGCTCCTCTGGAATATCTTTTACCCTTATGTTCAATTTTTGGAACTCCTCAATGTGCTCCATTATTGAACCCTTTTGTTTGAGACTTATCAATTGGCTAAAAAAAGTGTTGCTTTTTGTATCCTCATAATGTGCTATCAATTCTTCCGTAAAAATTGCCCAAGTGATAAATTGTTTACGAGAACAAAGCCATTGATACCATACAAACTGATTTGGTTCCAAATATAAAGTTGCCATACGTACCTTTTGTGTGTTTTGCACATTATTGAGATCGAAGAATTGCTCCATCTGTAATATCCATGTGGCGGGATCCTTGCCATCAAACTTCCTCATATCGATTTTTGGAACATGGTGAGTCTTCGATCCAACATTAGCGTCTATGGTATCATGATTAACATTTCTTTTGTTCTCATCATGAGTTTCCTTTACTACCTTTTCACCATTAGTGACACTTTCTTGTAGCAACTTCTTCAATTCTTCCATATCTGTCTTCAAATCTATCTTCAAATCTGCCATGTCTCTCTTCAAATCTGTCTTCAAATCTATCTTCAAATCTGCCATGTCTCTCTTCAAATCTGTCTTTGAATCATCCATCTTAGCTTCCATGCCCTTTATCTTAGATTCCACGCCACTTATCTTAGCTTCTGTTAGCTTTTGTGAGCGTGACATTTGTTGCACTTGTTCTTGTAATTTTGATATATCATGTAGCATTTCTTCTTCTTCTTCATGAGTCATGCTAGAGCTTTCAGGTTCCTTACTAGGTGTTTGCATTTTCTTTCCTCGGGGCATCAGTTACCGATAATAATTCTTTACTATGCCCTTTGAATTCCTTTAAACCAAGCTTACACAAAAATTTAAAAAAAAACTACACACCTTTTTTCACTTTATAGAAGCCTGATATTGAATCTGATGTGTCTCTGTAATTTCGAATCATCTAGTTCTGCGATTGCTACCTGCAGTAGCCTTCTGCGTCCTCTTTCCAATGCCACAAGTCTGAGCCAAATTGGATTCTCCAAGGAAGAGTTATGTGAAATCTCCCACAGTGACTTGCTTTTAGACTGATTCAATAGAGCGAACTTGTACGACGTGCCACGAGCCACTGTTTCAACCTTTGAATCTAAAACACACAAACAAGAAACTACAGTCCGTCCTCTTTCTTCACCTTTTTACGAAATTTCAATCCGATCCTCAGAGAGAGAGTTATGACGATTTTCCCCAGGTCACCTGTTTTGAATGTAATTTAGGAGTCTGCAAAAAGGCCAACTTCCTTAGATCATATCTCCGAAAATATCACGCAAACATCTCTGAAATTCGGACCCAAGGTTCAGCGCCAATTCTTCTCAAATGGGTTTTTTTTGCGACTTCTGAAACGTCACAGAAAAAAAGTTATAGCGAAAATGCCACGATGACCTGTTTGGAGCAGCGAAACCCTAGAATCCAAAGCTCTGATACCAAATGTTATGAAACCAGCTCACAAAAAGATAGAAAAGAGAGATCCACGCCTTAGAATTCAGCCTCTTCGAGGGGGAAACCTCCTTTACATTACATAAATGAACAATTCTTGGATGATACAAATGAAAATACCTCCTTTCTATATATAGGAGTCTAAGTGGTCCCAATACAATCACAGCCTACATAACAATAATATTGTAGGGCACAACAATAACAATAGTGGGCTTCTATGTGGCACAATAGTAACAATATGGGCACTACATGGGTACATCAATATAAATAAGGGGTATAACTACAATAGTAATGGGGTAATCACTAGTATTATAGGGACCCAACAATTTGATTTGAATTTATAGTTTTTCAAGTGTCGAAAGCAATTTTCAATTTAAAATCGCAAAGTGTCGTCATTATCTTCCTTTCGTATTTTGAAAAGAAAATCATCAGTATTGTCGCTTGAAACGATTCAGATTTGTACTTAGCATTATTTCTATCATTCACACATTAAGAAAGCGAAAACAAATACATGCATGTGCATTTGCATTTAGACTGCTTGTTGATTTAGGACAGTGCATTTAGTGTGTGCTCTCTGCTCTATGTTGAAAGATTCCTGCTTCTCTTTCCTTAGTAGCTAGGATTTTCATTACAAAAAGAAGATTAAACGACTGTTTATCATCTTAGATTGCATTTTAGGAATTGTACATCTACATCACGCGGTGAACCTGAAAGGAAAACTTCTTAAGAAAGATCAACTTTAAAATAAATTCAATGAACATAAAAACGCTTTGGAACCTAACACACAACATTTAGAAGTCTAGGCTAGAGACGTATTCTAGCGTCGTAAAGCCTGGTAACTATCGCATTCATCGTAGGTTGGGTGATTCCTCCTCTTTGAGACGACAAGTGCCAGTACGGACTTGTGCTCCCACGTACCGTCGAGTATATATTGGGAGACCACAATAGGCTATATCCTTTATCCTTAGGAAGCCGTGTCTGCCACCCTATCGATCGCAATGCATTGAACACAGCATTCAGGAAGATTGACTGCCATACCGTAAAAAGTATTCTACAGTTTTGCAATTGGTTTGGTAATCCCTCTGTCTAGATTTCCAGAGTAGTCTCTTTCATTCCTTTTCAGACTCCTTAAAGGAAAAGGTCCATCTGAGCACTTGTCACTTCAGGCTCATTAAAAATCGAAGGCGACTAGAGTCATCTTTAGCTTTTTCTCGACTCTTAAAAATTGAAAAAGCAAGTTGTGTCAAAGCATCTAAAATTCATTTAATTCGGAATCACTTTTTCCCCTTTTGAGTTGATCGAGTAATCCGCAATCATGGAAGAAAGTCAATCGAAACCCCGTCATTCACAGAGACTAACGAGTCAACCGTCTTTGACTCCGAAGACGAAACCATTCCGGACAAAGCGAACTTGTTTA
This sequence comes from Pinus tabuliformis, assembly GCA_031772625.1. Classification (NCBI taxonomy): domain Eukaryota; kingdom Viridiplantae; phylum Streptophyta; class Pinopsida; order Pinales; family Pinaceae; genus Pinus; species Pinus tabuliformis. The sequence goes on along the minus strand of CM062810.1, from coordinate 657,422,378 downwards.
ACCAAATCAAAGTACCCTGGTTTGATTAGAACTTGTGTTCCAACATCCTCAGGAAATCTGGTTACTCCAACCATTTCTGGTATCCCTGCCTTTACAGAAGAAGTTCTGCAGCTACAAGAGGACATTAGAACTGATCCTAGTGTAACGGAAAACACTTCTATTCCTGAATCGGCTCCATTTACAGCTGATTTGGAAGGTGTTATTCCCCAAACATCTGTCATTGTAGAGTCTACACCTTCTTCGGCACTAGAAATATTTTACGGACCTGACGGTCTTCCTCTTCCACCTGGATTGATTGCTATAGAAGAGATTGTGGAGGATCCTCCATCTAGTACTCCATCGCATTTTGGAGTTGGGATCACCCTATATCCTTCTTCATCAGAAGTTAGTCTCCCATCATCGAAAGTACCTGTAGAATCGCTAGGAAATCTTTTGGATAGACTAGATATGTCTGAACAACCGGCCACATCTAGGACTGTGTCATCCAACACAGCAACGGTGGAACTTCCTGCTACTACTCCAACGATGTTTGTTGGTGTACCATCTATCCCAACTAGCTCTCAACCGCTAGATGGAGTCCATCCAGGTACTATTTCGATAGTATGGTCTGTTCCCATTTGTTCGTCCAGAATAATATCTGGAATCTCTTATGTTGAGTCTCAACAGATTGATCCTTCACAACGGTATCAATTTGAGCAGTCCTGTCCCCAAAGGCTAATCGTTTCTTTGAGCATTGGATTGCAACCGTATGGAGGGCAATACACCCTTTCATTGTTCCCTTGGGGAGAACAACCATATGGGAGTTCTCAGCAAAATTCAGGTCATGCTGGAATTACATCCAGTGGTTGAGTGCCAATACTGCCTCAACAACCAAGAGTTGTGTACTCAACACAATAAAGCCTACCTATGTCGAATATCCCCACTACACCAGCCATTGTTACAGTGTCACAAGTACAAGCGTTGCCTATTGTATGTCAACCTCAAGTTTCTCAGGTCGTAATACAACAGCCTCCTATCTCCACGACACAGCCGCAATCACCGATTAGTGGCTCCCTAACCGGAGCGACCCAGGTTCAGACGGGTACTATTACCCCTCATCTTGGTCAAATAGCCAGTATTGGACAACAGCAAATGGTTTCACAACCATGGCTGGTGCAATATCAACAACCACAATTCCAACAAGTTTACCAAGGATCTGAGCAACAAATATTTGCAAATAATGGGCAATCGTATATTCAAAACGGTCAACATCAATCGCTTCATAGTGGTTACACCCATCAACCTTACCAAAGTTATCAGCATCAAATGCATTATGCTGGTATGCAAAGACCCACTGCTCAAGCAATCCCATCTTATCTTGGGTATGCTTCACCAAACCTGAATCAACAGTTGCCCTTCGTGGCGACTTTAGAGTTACCGGATCTAAATCGGCTAACAAACGATCCAATTGCTTATGCCCCTTGGTGGCCGACGATTCCTCACAAACTTCCGTCAGATATTCCTAAATTTAATGGAAATCCGGGTGAAGACCCGTCGAATCATGTGATGACCTTTCATCTGTGGTGTTCATCCAACACTCTAAATGATGATTCGATTAGGCTTCGCCTTTTTCAGCGAACGTTAACTGGTCCGGCAGCAAAATGGTACATCGAATTGCCTAGAGCTTCATTCAATAACTTTAGTACCCTCGCCACAACCTTTTTAACCCATTTTCAGTTACCAATAAGGTATGAAACAGGAATAGAGTTGCTTACCAATTTCAAACAAACAATGGCCACTCACATATCTGATCATATTCATGAGTGGCAACGTCGTCGTATAATGGTAAAAACATATGTCCCTAATCAACTACTAGCTGAATGGTTTATTAAGTCTCTATTGCCTTCTATTACGGAAGATGTGGCAAAGGGAGGAGTTGTCACTGAAGAGCAGGTCATTGCTAGTGCGCAATATCTAGACTTAATCTATACTCAGTCTGGCACACTCTACGACAAAATCCCTAATGCTCCAAGACCAGAATTTTCCGTTCCTCCTCCTCCTAAATCAAACAAGGACTCTCATGCTGGCGATGGCGTGATAGTTACGACAAGCATGAAATCGAGAAAGGCTGCATCAAAGAAAGCCCGTAAGATTTCTGATCAAAATGCAAATGAAGAACTTCTAGCCTCGGAGGTTAATGCCGTGTTGATCGACAAAGACAAAGAACTGAAGCAACCAGGGGGCAAGAAGAAAAACAAAGGGAAAAAGAAGAAACAAGAGGAATCGTCTCCTAAAAAATCTTCTGCAAAACCTTCTGGGCAAAGAAAACCCCCTGTGGGGTGTCAGATATGCGATGGGGATCATTGGACAAGAGAATGTCCACATAAAGCTGAAGTTAAGAAACTCTTTAAAAGTTCAAAAACCTCAGTAGTATTGACTGATCCGTTTCCAAACCCGGGAACCAATTTGGTTGCTACTGACAATGCTTCTCCATCCCAAGTGCTTATGTTGTCCATTGCGAAACAACAAAATGATGCTTTAATATCGACAAGGACCAAAGATTACGGGAATCCATAGCTGTCAAACAAGAAGGCTACTGATCAACCTAGTAGTTCGACAACAACTTCGACTGAAGTTGTGCCACCCATCATTCCTGAGCTAATGATTAAACTCCCAAAGGGAGTAGTACACAAATCGACATTTAATCCTCGTGCCAGAGCAGCACAGAATTATAATATAGTAGAGGACCTGGCCCAATCGCTGTCCGCTATGTCGACACTTGAAGTACTGCAAAATTTCCCCTCCCAAAAGTAGGCTTTATTATCAGCCATAGGTGGGATTGACCCAGCAGATTCCAATCTGGTGTCCTTTAATCATAAAGGATACGACCCTCAGTTACCAGCTCAACTTGCTTTCCTCAGTCAAGTGAAAGCCCTCAACAAAACTATTCATCGAACAATTATTGATGAGGGAGCATCTACATGTATTATGTTAATGAGTTGCTGGAAAACTTTAGGTTCACCACCCTTGTCGAGATCTTCACTGACGTTGAAAGCATTTTATGGACGAACATACACCCCATATGGGATTCTAAGTAACTTACAAGTTGAACTGGGGGGCAAGACAGTAGAAATTGATGTTGAAGTTATCGACGGAAATCTCAATTACAACACCCTACTGGGAAGGCCCTGGATATATGCTATGGTTGTTGTTGTGTCGACATACTTCAGAAAGATTGCATTTCCTTTCCAAGGAGGAATTACAATCGTCAACCAACAAATGTTTCTCCCCAATAGTTCGCAAGTTACGGGAAGCATTCCGATGATCCACGGGAGCCCACAGTCGCTTCAAAACATCGGAGTAGGCCTACTAAAAGAACCAACATTGATGGGTACTTTTTCCCTACCGCCTCCAAACAATCTGGCGGAAGTGGCAAAAGTGGGAACCTGCAATATGGTGTCTTCCATTCAGAAGATATCCAATCATGATTTTAGCATGGACCATCGTGAGGTTTTGCCTCCAAGCCCGATAGAAATATTGTAGCAATCAATGTTTTTGGCATGGGAGGCGAACCCAAATCAACGCTCGTCAAGCATTTGGATAGATAGGTCTAAGGAATACGGTACCCCTTTAGATCCTTGGTCGCATGTACACTCTACAGATGAAGGAATTTTTTAGTTAATGATGATTGATGGGGGGCCATGGGAAGATTACCACCGTCATTCCCATCTTCCAGATTATAAAGAAGATTGTTCCAGTGACCTTAACCATCCTTCAGTATTTGATTTCCTATCGAATACTGTAAATACGGTGGATTCCGAGTGAAACCTGTCTAATATTGAAGAAACTATCGCCATAAATATCTTGACTAAACCAGATGTTGTAGAGAATATTCATGTCGGCAAATCTTGTTCTCCAAAAGAACTAGAAATATATTATGCTCTCTTTCGCGAATTTAGAGATGTCTTTGCATGGTCATATGAGGAAATGCTAGGCATCGACTGGATTATCGTTGAACACGAAATTAAGATGTATCCAGATGTCAAACTAGTATGACAACGGCTTCGGCGGGTGAACCCCAAAAAAGCCGCTACCATCAAGGTGGAAGTTGAAAAACTTCTCCATGCTGGTTTCATTTACCCTGTTCCTCTAACCGATTGGGTATCGACTATTGTTCCTGTAATGAAAAAGCAAGGAACGATAAGAGTGTGCATTGATTATAGGGATGTAAATCAAGCTTGTCCAAAGGACAACTACCCTACACCCTTCATTGACCAGATAATTGATGAATGCGCCGGATGTGAAATATTTTCATTTATGGATGGATTTTCGGGGTATAATCATCCGCCCACGGGACCAGTCAAAGACTGCATTTATTTGTCCGTGGGGCACATTCGCTTACCGCAAGCTACCTTTTGGTTTAAAGAATGCAGGGGCAACCTTTCAGAGGGCAATGCATTATGCCTTCCATGACATGAAGAACATCATTCAAGCATATCATGACAATCTTCCAGCTCATTCGCGAAAGCGGACTGACCATCCACAGCATTTAAGAGCGATATTTCTACGTTGCCGACACTACAAGATACGACTCAATCCACACAAATGTGTGTTTTGTGTTGGTTCTAGTCATTTACTTGGCTTTATAGTTTCAAAAGACGGGATTCGACTCGACCCCTGTAAGGTTCAGGCAATCATTGATTTGCCTCCACCTTTGAATTTGCTTCAGATTCAGAAACTCCAAGGGAAAGTGAACTTTCTGAGGAGGTTCATTCCAAATTATGCCAAACTTGCTAAAGGTTATACTTGTCTTTTGAAAAAGGAAGTACCCTTCAACTGGGATTAGGTCACGCAAGCTTCCTTTGATGCTTTAAAGGAATCCCTAATAAAGGCATCATTAATGTATGCTCCTGATTATCAAAAAGACTATAACCTATATCTGGCTGCAGCAGATATGACCATAGCAATGGTTTTAGTTCAAGAAGACAATGGAATTGAACATCCTATCTATTATTTAAGCCGAAACTTAAATGATACAGAAACCAAGTACTCCTATGTTGAAAAGCTGGCTCTCGCAGCTGTTCAAGCGATACAGAGATTTCGACACTATATCCTCTTTCGAAAAACTACCATTTTGTCAGATTGCAACCCAATGACTTATATCTTGTCGCGATAGTTACTGGGGGGCAAGTATTCCAAATGGATAGCTATTTTGCAAGAATTTGATATGGAATTTGTAAAATCCAAATCAAAGAAAGCCCTGGTTTTCGCGGAGTTACTATGTGATCTCCCATCGCCGTCCAACGATTCGACATCCAATACGAAAATCGTGGATGAATCTTTGTTTCTGATATCTTCAAGCGATCCATGGTATGGAGATATAATCATCTATCTCCAGACCCAAAAATATAGGTCTAATACCTCCCGTTTAGAGCAGCGGCATACTCGATACCAAGCAAAAGACTACATGATCGTCGGTGATACGCTTTACAGTCATGGTATTGATACAGTTTTGTGGAGGTACCTCACCCATGAGGAGGCCGAAAAAGTCTTGAATGATTGTCATTCAGGCGCATGTGGGGGGCACCAATCTGGCTACGCTACAGCACAAAAGATTTTGCGAGCAGGATACTTTTGGCCAACAATGTTCAAAGATTGCATAACCGCAGTCAGAAGTTGCCATGCTTGTCAAATCTTCGATCGCAAAACCAGAATCCCACCTGCACCTCTATAGCCAGTAGTCGCTATTGGGCCATTTGCCAAATGGGGCATAGATTTCATGACATGTAACCCCACCTCGGTCGGGGGGCATGGGTATATCATAGTTGCAGTTGACTATTTTACGAAATGGGCCAAGGCGATGCCTACATTAAACAATAGTGGCGAAACAACTGCTCTTTTCTTTTTTAATCATGTAGTCTCCAGATTCGGTGTTCCACAGGTTATAGTCACAGATCATGGATCGCATTTTCGAAATCACATGATGGTTGAGTTGGCTGCCAAATTAGGACGATCCCATGACAGCTCTACTCCGTATTATCTGCAAGCCAACAGACAAGTTGAGGCAATCAACAAAGTCCTGAAGCGCATGTTGCAAAGGATGATTGGAGTCCATAAGCGGGATTGGAACCTGATCCTGTACTCAGCCTTATGGGTACCGGAGATTGGTGAGGAATGCAACTGAGTTTACACCCTTTCAGCTGTGTATGGCCTGGAAGCAATCTTACCCGTTAAGTGCGAAATCTCATCCCTCAAGCTCGCAATCGACCTTCTCCCCTGAACTTTAGAAGAAGAGGCTCGTTTCTTGGAATTAATCCAACTGGATGAAACCCGTCGTGATGCTGCCTTGTCTAACGAAGCCCATAAGAAACAAGTCAAGGCGCATTTTGACAAAAATGTCAAACCCCGTGTCTTCTCAGAAGGTGACCTGGTCTTGATTTATGACCAAGAGTCCGATAAGTTGGGAGCAGGTAAGTTCAAGTCTTTATGGATGGGCCCCCATATTGTTAAGCATGTATTAGGAGAAGGAGCCTATGATTTAGTCGATTATGACGGGATTCCACTGGCGCAACCTCGCAATGGGTTGTACCTTAAGTGTTACTATGCTTAGCTTAGCATAGTAACCCCTATTCTTTTGTTACATTTTTGTTTTCGCTAAGAGTAATTGTTTTGGTTAATTAATCCACTTTTGCGTTTGTTGCAGATGTCAAACCTATTGGAATCATTTGTTGGATATGCCGACAGAGCGAGTCGTAGTTCGCGGAACCTATATTCCGCGGCCTGGGCCATCTTTGATCCAAGCAGCGAGTTAGTGAGTTTCAGAGGGGTGTGTCTTGGTCGATCAACGAACAACATTACTGAATACAACGCGTTGATAGAACTCCTCTCTGATGCCATCGCGCGTGGCATACGTCGACTTATTGTTAGGCTAGACTCACAACTCGTCAATCTATAGCTCATCAGTATCTATTCTATAAAGAATCTGGCTATCTATCGCATGTTCCTAAGGGTCAAGATTTTGGAAAGACAGTTCGATTCAATCCAATATCAGCATATTTCCAGAAATTTAAACACATTAACAGATTCATTGGCAAATTATTTGTTAGATAAACATTTATAAAAGAAAATCATTTCATCAATATTTGCATTAGGATCATATAACTTAACCAAAACGAAGCTCCGAAAATAAAAAATATATATATAACTGTTTATGGTTTACATATGGTGTTCCATGTCCAAGAAAAAATTGGTCTTACGACCCAAAAACTCAAAATACTAGGGGGCACCCTAGTCTAATGGTGCTGGTGATAGCAAGTCATCGCCTGTGTAATCATGCGTAAAAGCCTAGTCCATCGACGTGGCACACCAGTAGTATGCCGCTGTAATCTCAGAGGCAGCTCATCAGTCCTCACATCTGGGATACCGAGAGTGAGGCCTTCGATCTGTTCCTGCAATGCTGCAAGAGTCTCGGCCACATCAAGGTCGCGAAGGATGGCCCTCCCTACAGCCTCTTCTGCTGGGACGGCAGCTAGTACTCTCAAGCGCACTGCTGGTCACATCGGTCCGATATCTGCATGAGCACATGAGTTTTGATTAGTCTTGATAAAAGAAAGAACAGGAACATTATAAAAACAATAAACAGTGATATGGTTAGAAATTTTACCTATAGCACCCCACTGCTCACCAGCCGGCAGCACCAAATCTGGGTCACCCCGGAAATCCATACCAGCATACGGACACTCGGCATAAACCATCTCCTGATGGTTGAACCACTCAAAGAAAGCATCAGAGAAAGAAACCTGTGGTTGACCAACATGTCAAGCCATAAGGTCAACCCATCTCTACATCTGTGGCTCAGTCGGTGGTGGCAAACCAAGTGAAATGTACTGCGGCTGCATCAGTGGGATCTTCTCCAAGGTGAAAGCGGTCAAAATGGAACCATAGCCAAAGTTCTTAGATCATCCATTTTTCACCTTGGTGAGTTGTTCTTTTATTACTGGAAGTACTGCGTCGCACTAGTTGAACACCTTCAGTTCGAGGCATTCTAAGGCATACTGCATATAAGACCTGTTGGCCAAGTGAAGAGCCACACTACCCACCAGTCTAGCAAAGGTGAATAGGATGGTCCTCAAGGACCGGTCAGTGACATCTCAGATGTTGATCTTGCCATCCCTACTCAACTGAGATCCCTCTCTATAGTACCGGTGAATGTAATCCCTCACGGATTCGTCCCCATGGGCAGAACCCGATAATGAGAGAGGGGCGCCACGCCTCGATAAATCGGTCAAAAAAATAGATGTCCACGATGGTCAAGGGGATGGATTTGCCTCTGATCTGGAACACCTGGTTGGTAGGATCCCATGCATTGAGGAAATATTGCAACAAGTTGATTTGTCACCACATCCTAGAGATGCGGAAGAACTTGAGAAAACTGCAGTTCCACAATGCAGTTACTGTACCCGGATCATGTAAAGCAACCATGTCCTCTTCTTCATGCTCACATTCTCACCATGTAACAACCATTTTTCTCTGATGAATCTCTGGAAACAAACAAGAGAAGAGTCAGGATCCTGATTTGGCAAAAAACAGGAAAAATTTCCATGAAATATCAGTGCACAAGTTTCCTTCTTTGCGCCCATCGCACCCTAGCAGTATACTGGGAGTGATGCATACAGACTGGCCAGTGGTCAACCCAGTATGCATCGCACCTTTCGATCTAGAAAGGGTGCGATGGGGCCAGGGTGAACTGTTCAAACCCCAGGGGCTCAGCAAAATAGGGAAACATGCTCAGAATTCAAAAAGGAAAGAATGAAACTGAAGAGCACAGGTTTAGCTCCTACCTAGTCTAGACGGCGCCAAGAATCATCCACAGAACCTCCCGGAATCAGCTAGTGAATATCAGGGGGAAAACACCTCCAAAGCTCCAACAATCTCAAGTTCAAATGAAATGGTAAAATGAGAGGTAAAAACTACTTTTAAGTTACTTTTCACGTAGTTCAAGTAGGGAATTAGTTTTTTAACTCATTTTCAAGCATGTATTTTCATTTCTAATCAATTTGATGGAGCAGTTGAACAGATGGTATGACCGTCAAAAGAACATAGTGTTATCAGTGGGTCGAATTTTAATGACCATTATCACGAGTAGTTTTTACGCGAAGTTCAAGCTCGTTAAAAATTAAACCTAAGCAATGAGCAAATGTTCCCCCAGAGTTCAAGCTCATTAAAAAATGAACCAACCTCTGGTAAATAACCATTGTGAATGCATTACCATCAGCTTTTGAGCCCTGGTCATGTTCTTACCATCACCTCCACTCTGTTTTAGCCAATCATTCACCCCCATTTGACTGTTTACCCCTTTTGAGGAACAGCTACGAAGAGTGACTCTGTTAGCCATCCTTGTGACAGTGCCATGATCGGAAAATTCCAAACCTTACCTGGAATTAGCAGCTACCCGAAAATATCACTTGTTCCTCAAAAACGAGTCTCCTTTAAGCTCTTTTCATCTGACTCGTAAAATATGAAAAGATTGCCGAGCAATTGGCCTCTCCAGCTCGTTAAAGCTATTGGAAGTGCTATCCCTCCTCTAGATTTTAATCTTTTTGGACCTGAGGGATTATTACACAAAAAGATTGAGCACTTGTCTTGTTCGGCTCGTTAAAACTATCGAAAATTCATCCCTTTCATATTATTTTATACTTTTTCGGACTTAAGGGATTATATGACGAAAAAGGATCACTGGAGTTTTCTTTCCGTCCCTTTTCAGACTCTCTAAAATTGAAAATGGACCGAGTTGTCTTTGTCGTTAAACTCGTTAAAACCAATAGCGACAAACTTGTCCATGTAGACAAGAACGAGTTTCACTGTCACTAGGCTTGTTAAAACATAGCGATGGGTTTGCCCGAAGGGAAAATTATAGAAAAAGCATATGTTATCCTCCTTAAGCTTGATAAAAATAAAGAGGTACTGGTCAGCAATGATTGGGGAAAATTGGGAAGAAAACTTGAAGAAACTTTATTGGTAGCGAGTCGCTCTTGAACATGACACTTTCACTCCATCACCATGATTGAGTCGGGTTGGGTTATTCCGTTCACTGGTCATACAGCCATTGGTCCACCGTACCATCCATCTTTGGGGTTAACGCTACCAATCCATTTCAGTGTCGCCGATATGTTCAAGAGAAGTCGATCAGAGAATTCACCAATTCCGCTTGTGTCTCACCCACTGCAATACCTTCACACTTCATTCCTTCATGACCACCACCCTGAACACTGTATCATCAGATCGTTTTCACCTCCATGAAATCATTTGCTCCGTTCTCTATCGTAGATGTGGGATTCATTAAGGCCCTCCTACAACGGGTCACTTCTTGTCGGTGACAACTCATTATCCAGGAAGTTGACCTAGGAACAACCCTTCATTACTTTGAAGCTTGCATGCCTCAATGGCAAGTTTCTCACTTCCAGCGACAGATTTACATCAATGGCCTTCGACAGAAAGATTTTGCGTGGTGTTTGACGCCAAGTCTCATTTTCACACCACGTGAATTGTACCGTGGTACCTTGAGGGTCATCATCATTATTGGTGATTCCTCTCGCGCCTGTTAACAACTTACATCATTGGCTGGTAATCAGGCGATGTCTTTCCATGTTCGACTCCAGAACATTTCTCACATGGATTGAATTGTACCTCGGATGAAGATTGGACAAGTTTGAAGACCCCGGATCTATTTTCATCCATCCGGGCTGTGATATATTCAGGAAAATAAAGACATCAAATGTACATCATTGCTGCACAGATAATCATCCGAACCAAAAGGATGATGGCTCTACCAGAATCATCAGTCTGCCACACAGACGATTGTCTATCCTATGTACATAAAAATGAATTTATAAAGCTAAGCATGGGAATGCCCGCCTCAGCTAGATCATGAAAATGTTATGAAGATAATGTATTGTATTGTATCTTATTAAAGGTTGCCTTCCAGTTCGAAAAACTGCGGATCCTCATGATAAAGCATTTCACCCGACATCAAAAGATTCTCGACCTCATACTTTAGGGGGCAACTATTATACACATAATTGGGCACTGCAACCCCAATCACATATGTCCATAAACCGAGGGATTCCAAGTCCCTAAAAGTGTTGTTTCATGCCATAAAGGAACAAGGTCAGCTGATTACATCATCTCCCAGAAGTTCTCCAGAGAAAACTACTTAGAACTGGTCAAAACTGGACCATACAGACTGCCCAGTGCTAAGGGTGCAATGCATCTCACCTGCTAAGTGTAAAAAGTGTGATTCATACTGGAAATCCCTTCTGTAGGGTGCAATGGGCGAGAGTAGACAAATGGCAGAGACAATTGGCAAGGTGGATGATCATGGAATCTTCCAGAAATTTCTCTTGTGACACTTGCCTCTCCGAATTCACCCAGGGATGAGTAAGAGATCATCAATCTCCAAGTGGAATCAAGAACTATCAGAGAGAAGACACTAATCAAAATCCCAGAAGCTGACTCACCCCCTTTCAATCATCTATATATGGATCCCTCATCCCAGAGATCCAAAGGCTGGAATCTTGTATCTTGTAAGGAAGTGTTGTTGGTTTCCTGGTGGAATTTCATAGTGTTGGGTGATCTAAGCTTTTCATGAGGTGAAAAAGGGCTTTCATGCTGGGAGGATGACGCTGGGTCAGATCAATTGGTTGTAATCCTCTCTTCTACTCTTTTATCAATAAAGCTATTCAAGTTTTCCTCCACATTCTTGTATGTTTGATGATATATGCATTTGTGTGGTCAATATATATCTGGTCCTATATTGTTTACGATTGTAGATCTCTGCACTTTGGAGGTATTATGCTACTTTGACTTTACAGGTACTCATTGAAGCAGAGTGGTTAAGGAAGGAGCAGCAAAGACCTTTCAGAGAGGAGACGGAACAAGCAAGGAACCGAGCGAGAGATCGAGGTTGGTATTCTTTTCTCCTCTCTTATCTACTTCTCGTAAAGGAAAATAAGGATAACGTTAATATGTTTGTTTCTAAGATAGCTACCCATCTCAGTGGGACTAGCAGTTCTGCATAGACACTAGAGTTCCCGATAACATATAGGAGAAAGAGGAGTCCCTCTTTAAGGGTTTATCCCCCATTTTTCATGAGTGCCTTTGTAATGGACACAATCTAGTTTAGCTCTAAATTTCCTATTATGGATGGAAGTGGGTTGTTCAAGACCTGCTCCCTATCCATGTGTACCGTAAGAGTTTGTGGGAGCCTCAGTTTCACGCCCATTTTTACAATATTTTTTAAGGAGTTATGCTGCCCATCCATAAACAAGTCTACGACACAACCGCCCCTAGGTTTTCCAAAGAAGTTTAAGTAGATATTTTACCTATAGCTAGATGGTTTGGGGAGGATACATTTACCTATATCAGAGCATTTGGGAGTATTTATTCACTGAATGTCCTCCCATACTATGTCCTCGACAAGTTAATGGCCAGGAAGATTGCCTACCAAATGGTAGGGGAAGGTGGGATGAGAAAAGGGTTGAAAGAACAGAAGAAGACCATTTGGCCTACATTTCCATTGCAATGTGGTGCATTTTCACTACATGATTTTGGACATGCTTGCAAAGAGGCAGAGATTATGAAATCTCTAAAATTAACTACATTCCCAGGAAGGAAGTATGACCCAAATGGCACTGTTAAGGACTTCTCTACTATGGTGAAAGTGAAATCATTCACCCATGAGGAAGATGCCTTCGATGACCTCTTCCTACAAAAAGAAACATTTACAGATGTGATGCATATGGAATCACTACTTTTTGCCCCAGATGATGTTGAAGATTTTCATGTGTACAGAATGAGGAGATTAAAGAAGGTCCCATTGGACCTACTATTTATTGAACCAATAAGGGAGCCAACTCCCAATGTAAGCTTGGAGGACAACTCCAAAGAATTTTTCAAACAAGATTCCAAAGCAGAGACCCAGGAGAGATTTGCTCATGACTTAGAGCACTCAGAGCATCTGGCAGAGGGAATTACTCCCCTAGGGTTTTTTGGGTTGAAACCCTAGCAGACTGAAAGTTATCTATTCAAAGAAACATGCATTCACACAGCCATTATGCTATTATAAGAAAATTCTATGATAAGGGTACGTACCTTTGGTCCTACGTTTGAGAAGGCCTTTAGGGTCCAAACCCTTCTTGGAGTTCCCTTCTTCACTTTTGTCCTGCAAAACAAACAATTCAAAGAACACAACAGTACATGGACAAAAAATTATAAAGAAACCATCTTCATGTATAAAGAAAGGTAGTTAGTTATGAAATCCAAACAACCATTTACACATGAATTCTAAACATGAATATCATTAACATAAGGAAGATTCACTTCGGGAACCAAGACATGTGTTTCTTTCATTATAGACAAATAAAGTACATAAAAAGGAATATGTTCACCTGAGTCACCTTCAGCAGGCTCCAAGAAAAGCTTCCTTCCGGATCCGTTCCAGCCTCAAGCCTCTAACAAAACCCCTTCCATGACTCTCTCCATGATGTCATAAATGGTGGATGAACATCAACACACAAGGAAACAAAGGTTTCCTGCACAAAATGGGGGAAGTGCAGAAGGCACAAGGGACTTCAGACCTGGTCAAGGGAAAAATCTCAGCATAATAACCTTTCTCTCTATTCTCGCCTCCCTTAGGGCTTCCCTTTGAGGTCTTTTTATACCATCTCCAAAGTAGTTTTTTAGTTAGGAGTTGGTTGGGAACAGTTGGGCCACGGGCACTAACAGGTGATCAGTAGGTAAAACCCGCGATCTCTGCCCGAAAAGAAGGAATTTTATATTTTTTTAATTGTTTTAATACATACACGCGGGTTGGATATACACAGACCCGCGTATACACGCGTTTAACTCAGGGAAATGTCGCGTATAAGGAATAAAACATTATTTTTTAAATTTTAGGGCCAGGTCTGGAAGGAGGGGTTGCCCTAGGCCATGAGTACAGCATCACAAACCATAAGAGTGAGATTTGGAGCTATAACAGATGCCCCCTAATATATGAGGTCAGAAGGGGTACATGATGGCCGAAATATATTATGCGAGTACATGGAAAGGAATTCTGTCAAAAACCGAGGAGGACTTCACCAGAATTCAGCCTGCCAAGCCACCAAAGGAGATCAGAAAGAAACACTGTCTGAGGCGGGCATACCCATGCTCAGAAAAAGTAAAGCATGTCCGCATATCAAGTACAAGCGGATCCACTAAGTATACAAGTATTGTTGGCATTATGAGACAAGTGTTGTCCTTGATGGCAAATCACACTGATGACAAATCATAGTGCAGAAGGATAGCAGCAAGGAATTGATGATCAGACTACAAGTATGAAGAGAAAATATATACACGCTGGTTCACTATATACCAAGTCGCGTATACAAGCAGGTTCACTATATACCAAGTCGCGTATACGTAGGTTCGCTATATACCAAGTCGCGTGTACACGCAGGTTGGCTTCAGTAAAAGAGCGTGTATGTGGAAAACTTATCTTTGGTCCGTGGCGGTTATTCCTTGGAAGTTGTGCCTATGGTTTTGGACCATGGTGTCTCGACAGATGTGTTGATCCCTAGTTTTGAAGTTGATGGTATTGGATTTCTATGGTTTTGGCCCGTGGTATTGAGCAAGGCCTAAGGCTATATAAGGAGAAGAAGATCATTAGGCAAAGGTATCTGAAAAAGTCTTGAATATCTGATGAAGTATTAGATCCAGTATGCAGGTTATGGGTTGATGATGCATTGCTTGATCTGAGCTAAGGAGAGATCTCACCGGTTGATGGAGAACAAGATCTAAGGAGAGATCGGGATCAAATGGTTTGAAATGAACTATCTTTATATGGTTGATTATGCTTATTCTAGATCTGCATACTGACGCAAATAATATTCTATAAGTGTTATAGTATGATTGATGTCTGGTACAGCTGTAAAGTTATAAGAAATAATTTTAGATCTGTACGCGGGTTGGCCTTGGAAAAAGGGCGTATACACACAGGTTGGGTTCATCCAAGTAGCGTGTACACTATAAAGCTTGATATTTGAAGTTGCAGATGGGTCTGATGGTTATTGCAGAGTTCTGTGTCTGCTCTGTGCTCTGGTGACTGTGTTGTTGACACAGTTTCAATGTTTCAGTGCTTCAGTAATTGATGATGCAGGTTGTACTACAATGGTGATTGTCTTATGGATCTAGTATGAAAATGTATGAAACGTGGTCCCGAGTAGATCGTAGGCCGGCACCTATGTAATGGTAAACATATCAGCCAGTACAAGAGCAAAGGAGTTGTAGCTCCCTTCTAGGAGCAGCTGAAGAACGAGTAAAGG
This sequence comes from Pinus tabuliformis, assembly GCA_031772625.1. Classification (NCBI taxonomy): domain Eukaryota; kingdom Viridiplantae; phylum Streptophyta; class Pinopsida; order Pinales; family Pinaceae; genus Pinus; species Pinus tabuliformis. The sequence continues at coordinate 657,407,040 of CM062810.1, read as the reverse complement.
TTGGAGCATTCTGTAGGCAGGCACCTACGTACTAGTAAATGGATCAGCTAGTACAAGAGCTAAGAGGGTTGTAGCCCTCTGCAGGTTGTAGCCTGCGTGCTGGTAAAGGACTGCACCAGTACATTGTAAAAGAAGTTTCTTATTAAAGGAAGATAGAAACAAATTGCAGCAGGCGGTTTTCACCCACATTGGGTTTCCACCTTATATCATGGTGTTCATGTGTGTGCCTTATGTGTGATGATCTGTTCTGTTATACTGCACCTGTTTACTGTTAATATGGGTAATAATGTTCTGATGCATTTACTGAAGATAAGCTAATTGAATCATAAGATTACTGCATGTACGCTAGTTGCCCTTAACAAAGTCGCGTGTATACGCTGATATCCTTAACTGAAGCTGCGTGTATGAATCTGAGTATGAAATTGAAAAGTTTTATCTGATCTGATAATACTGATTCACCCCCCCCCCCCTCAGTATTATTTCCAACAATTGGTATCAGAGCAGGTCCTTTGGTAGAAGCTTGATCGCTTGAAGGAGATCCGTGGAACAATGGGAAAGAAGCTTAAGAAGAAAGCTCATAAGAAGAAGAAGACATCTCAGAAGATCTATGACAGTGGGAGAGTTGATTGGGGATTAGGTATAAGAAGTTCTTCAGATTCAGAATCAGATTCAGAATCATTATTAGGTATGAATGTGTTATCCTCTGATGTTCCTGCTATATTTCCTTGTCAAAGTGATGGAAGTGATAGTGAAACTACTGAACATGCTTTTATGGGTGAGCAAGAAAAGTATCAAATAGAGGCAGTATTTAGAAGGCTTACAGACAAAGCTAAAGATCAACAAGATCTATTGAACAAAAGGGAATGTGCTTTCAAAGAAGAAGTTACCAAACTAAAAGCTCAATCAGAGGAAGGAAACAAGGTAAGAAAGTTACTCAAGGACAAGGAAAATCAATGTCAAAAGTTGCAGGGTGAAGTGAAATCATTAAGAGATGAAGTCAATGAAAGAAGCACAACCATCAAGAAACTCAGAGATAGATCCAGTTACTATGAAAGTCTTGAAGCCACGATCCGCTCGCTAAAGAAAGATCTTGAAGAATCAAAGAAGCAGAATAAAGATCTACTCCAAGCTATTGAAAAACAGGTAAACGAAGATATCAGCTTAAAATCTCAACTAGAATGTGCTCTCAGAATTCGTCAAATGCAGCAGGATCTGAATGAAGAACAAGAAAAGGAGATTCTCAAACTAAGGCATCAGTTGGAAGAAGGAAGGAAAGATGGAGAAGACATGAAGAAGCAATGTCTAGAAAAGGAGGAACAACTTCAAGTTGAGGTAAATATCTTGAAAGGTAAATTAGAAGAAAAGGATAAACTTTTGAGATTTCAAGATAGTACTAAAGCCTTGGATGATATTCTTAGTAGTCAAAGGTCTCCTGCTATCAAGACTAGTCTTGGTTTTCATGAATCTGTTGAAGGTGAATCTAGCTCACAAGGTGAGGCAAGGAACTCTAAAGAGAAAACTAAAATGATCAACAAGGAGATGAAAGGTCAACCCCATCAACAATCAAGGAAAAAGACTCCTCAAAGAAAATCTTTTACTCCTCCTATGAATAATGTTGAATGTTATGTATGTCATAATCTTGGACATGTTGTAGCTAGATTTGGAAGAAGAAGGGTTCAAGACCGTCATGTAGAAAGATCATCATATTCAAGGTACTTTAATGGATATTGTTTTTCTTGCAATATGTTTGGTCACAAAGCTGCTGATTGCTACAGGAGGAATATGAAACATGTAAGATGTTATGCATGTAACAAGCTTGGACATATAGCAAAGGAATGCAGGAACAAAGGATGGACATCACACCAAAAGGAGAAAACCTCATCACACTTGAAGATATGGAGGAAGAAGGAAGTACAGTCAGCAAAATGTACTGAGACACAGCACATCACAGACATATCAGACTCAGGGGGAGCTGAAAGTGTAAAACTTCAGTGTTCTGAATCTCATACGCAAGTTCCTTAAAGGGAAGTCGCGTATATACGCAAGTTAGACACTGCAAAGTCGCGTATATGTCAGTCTGAGGAAAAGCAGTGGGGACAGGATCAGAAAAAGGATCTGATATGATTCAGTCTATTATTTGCTCTATTGGTTACAGTCTGCTGAGGATGTGTGGAAATGTTTTGTTACTTGTATGATGTCTAGAAGTGTTTTGATCCTAACTTGAGGATGATGATGTTTTGATGCTTATTGCTGATATATGCATGATCAGATCTAACAGATGGCACTGGTTGAGGGGGAGCATATGCCTTTAGTAATTCATTGTTGGCATTATGGTTAATAATCCTTGGTGATGATTCTTATATGGCTAAATGATATATCTTGCTATGATGTGGTTGTGAGTTGTCTATGATAAACTCTCATATGATTCTTGAAGTTACATAGAAGATGTTCAGATCAGATTTATGGTTGATTCTTTGATGATGCATATATGGTGCTTACATGGTGATCTTCATAAGGACAAGGAGAAGTACAAAGCTTGAATACACATCTTCCTCACTTGATGATGAGTCACTTATATACTGCTGTTTTTATATGCATAAAGATCATACAGTTATGATGCAGGCACTCATGTGGATAAGGATTGTTGCTGATGATGATATCAAGAAGCTTTGTCAAAAGAGTTTGAGCTCAAGATACATAGTGCTGATACATGGATGACTCCTCAAAGTCACTTTGTTGGAGACATGATGATGAGTTCGTATCTATATGATGATAGGTTTATACTTACATATGTTGGTTGATGCAGATGTTCCAAAGTAATGATACTTGGATCATGTAGAGCTTGATGAAATGGCTATGGTGGTTTCACACATGATATAATGTGAATGACTCTGAATTCTGTTCAAAGGGATGAATTGATGCAGACATACCTTGTTATAGGTTGATGACTTATTCTCTATAGGACATTTACAGGTTGCTGATATGGAAATTGGTGTACGCGTGTTGTTTAAAGGATATCCGCGTACATACGCCATTTTACGCGGGGATAGTCGCGTATATGGTGTACGCGTGTTGCGTAAGGGATATCCGCGTATATACGCTGATTGATGCAGGTGAAGTCGCGTATATGGAGTTCTGAACTGCAAGGGCAAACTCTGAATGAAAAGATTCTGAAATGGGTCTAACAGAGACCATCTGGTACAGTCAGAGGGATCAGATAATGATGCAGTGTTGGCATTACCTTAGATGTAGAGGGAGAACAAAAAGAAAATATAATTGCTGGACTAGATGCTTATGGAACAAATCATACATTGTGTATGATAGCTGTTGATGACTATCGTGGTCTTACTTAGATGTCTGGTCTCTTGACTCATGAAGTAATTGAGTGTCTCTATCTATTGTAATCAGTTGATGAAATCTCTTCTGGTCATTTGATGAATGTTGAAATATTTCAGTCATGTATTTTCATCAAGGTCATGTAACAGCCTATGTTGGTTTCCCCACTATGCCTGGGATGAATGATGTTATACTCTTGAATTATCATGTGTAAACTTTTGGTATATCCCCACTTGATTGGGAGATGGATGTATGTATGAGTCTTTGGTGCTAGGAAGGTCACTTATGATGTATAGAGTCGTATTCTTTCTTGTAGAACATTTTTTTTGTAGACCTTGCTTACAGTCAGGGAGAGCATGATCAGCACACTTCAGCAAGAACAGAGATTCAACATGTACTCAGAGGGAGCATGGACAGATTGGTACACCTTGGCATATACAAAGGGGGAGATTATTCAGAGATTTCAACAGGTACTCAGGGGGAGTATGGACAGTGGAATGATTCAGCAAAGGAAGAGAATATCTTGGTCCACCCTTTGCCCTTGATGTCAAAGGGGGAGAGTGATTTGGTGTTGTTGCCATCAAGTCCAAAGGGGGAGATTGTTGGCATTATGATGCATGTGTTGTACTTGATGGCAACCCTCTCATAGAAGAACATCTCACTTATGTATAACTGGATGAATCTTCAGAAGAGATGTCAGATGTGACTGATGGAGGACAGCTCAAAGGAATCAGACTCACCTATGTATAACTGGATGAATCTTCAGAAAAGATGTCAGATGTGACTGATGGAGGACAACTCAAAGGAATCAGATGATAGTTCTAAGTGTAACAAGTTAGCTTTGCCATCAAGTCCAAAGGGGGAGATTGTTGGCATTATGAGACAAGTGTTGTCCTTGATGGCAAATCACACTGATGACAAATCATAGTGCAGAAGGATAGCAGCAAGGAATTGATGATCAGACTACAAGTATGAAGAGAAAATATATACACGCTGGTTCACTATATACCAAGTCGCGTATACAAGCAGGTTCACTATATACCAAGTCGTGTATACGTAGGTTTGCTATATACCAAGTCGCGTGTACACGCATGTTGGCTTCAGTAAAAGAGCGTGTATGTGGAAAACTTATCTTTGGTCCATGGCGGTTATTCCTTGGAAGTTGTGCCTATGGTTTTGGACCATGGTGTCTCGACGGATGTGTTGATCCCTAGTTTTGAAGTTGATGGTATTGGATTTCTATGGTTTTGGCCTGTGGTATTGAGCAAGGCCTAAGGCTATATAAGGAGAAGAAGATCATTAGGCAAAGGTATCTGAAAAGTCTTGAATATCTGATGAAGTATTAGATCCAGTATGCAGGTTATGGGTTGATGATGCATTGCTTGATCTGAGCTAAGGAGAGATCTCACCGGTTGATGGAGAACAAGATCTAAGGAGAGATCGGGATCAAATGGTTTGAAATGAACTATCTTTATATGGTTGATTATGCTTATTCTAGATCTGCATACTGACGCAAATAATATTCTATAAGTGTTATAGTATTATTGATGTCTGGTACAGCTGCAAAGTTATAAGAAATAATTTTAGATCTGTACGCGGGTTGGCCTTGGAAAAAGGGCGTATACACACAGGTTGGGTTCATCTAAGTAGCGTGTACACTGTAAAGCTTGATATTTGAAGTTGCAGATGGGTCTAATGGTTATTGCAGAGTTCTATGTCTGCTCTGTGCTCTGGTGACTGTGTTGTTGACAGAGTTTCAATGTTTCAGTAATTGATGATGCAGGTTGTACTACAATGGTGATTGTCTTATGGATCCAGTATGAAAATGTATGAAACGTGGTCCCGGGTAGATCGTAGGCCGGCACCTATGTACTGGTAAACATATCAGCCAGTACAAGAGCAAAGGAGTTGTAGCTCCCTTCTAGGAGTAGCTGAAGAACGAGTAAAGGTTGGAGCATTCTGTAGGCAGGCACCTATGTACTAGTAAATGGATCGGCTAGTACAAGAGCTAAGAGGGTTGTAGCCCTCTGCAGGTTGTAGCCTGCGTGCTGGTAAAGGGCTGCACCAGTACATTGTAAAAGAAGTTTCTTATTAAAGGAAGATAGAAACAAATTGCAGCAGGTGGTTTTCACCCACATTGGGTTTCCACCTTATATCATGGTGTTCATGTGTGTGCCTTATGTGTGATGATCTGTTCTGTTATACTGCACCTGTTTACTGTTAATATGGGTAATAATGTTCTGATGCATTTACTGAAGATAAGCTAACTGAATAATAAGATTACTGCATGTACGCTAGTTGCCCTTAACAAAGTCGCGTGTATACGCTGATATCCTTAACTGAAGCTGCGTGTATGAATCTGAGTATGAAATTGAAAAGTTTTATCTGATCTGATAATACTGATTCACCCCCCCCCCCCCAGTATTATTTCCAACAAGTATAAATGAATGAAAGATACATAATGGATCACCTGATCATAATGAACAAGTACATGTCTGAATATCACATATAAGACTGTCAATGATGCTGAAAGATGCAACAGATCACTGATATCAAAGACTGATCCCAAAAGGTATCAACTGAACATGACGGAATAGGATGGTACTACACTGCAAACTCAGGTGCCAGCATATAGAATGTCGCCATGACTGACTACAACATATAAAGTGGAGTGGTATCAACTAGCAGCAACAGGAGCAACTGTCAAGTGAACCAATGAATGCTGATACAACCTGAGGTCTTCACCGACTGCCGTGGTACATTTCTACACCATGGGAATAAATGATCTGAAGTCGACCATGTGAGAAATCGTTTGATTACTGGTCATTGATGTATACCGTTAACAAACGCGAGACTACTCACCGATAATGATAATGAGCGTCAAGGTACCCAGTACAATCTAACAAGTGTGGATAGATGAGCTGGAGTCGAACACCTGTAAGAATCTATTGATCAAGAGACAATGATGGTTTCCCACTATCGATAGTGAAGGATCTGCCACTAATGACTGCAAACCCCAAGGTACTGCCAAATGGACTCTAGATCTTTGCCCCAGAGCAATGAGTCGGAGTCGATAGGGAAAGATTCGCTAGAAGGAATGCATTAAGGCATCCTCCATCAATCTAGTGCGAGTGTAACCCATAGGCCAATAATGTGGAAGGAATCGGACGAAAAAGATGTAGTAACCCAACTGAAGTACGTTTCCGGCGTACACAAGATGTGGCTAGCGCACGGCAGAAACCCTCTGAACCAACCAATAATGAAAGCCGACATAGAGGCGAGGTATCCACCAATAGGGTCAAATGGAAACCAAGGTACTGCACGAATCCCAATGTGTGATAATGTAAGCTGATGTCGAACACAAGGGAAACCACTCAGTCAAAGACCCATGATACTGATTGATGTTGAGCACAAGGTGACCTATCAATAATGAAAATAGGGCCAGGGTGCAGCTCTAGGCCTGTCCTCAGAGCAAGATGTCGTCGTCAATAAGGACAAGACCCGCCAGCAAGAAGTCAATGGGGACCTTCTCAAACCCGCACGAGTAAAGGACCAATATAACTAATGTGATGATAGACATGACACTGACAACCAGGGATGGCCGACTGAAAAATGAGTCAAGAGACACCGCAGAGAGGCCGACTCAGGCTAACTTCCCTTGAACAAAAGCACGACTCAATGTGACTATGTGGCAGCATATGATGACTCTGTATAAGTTTTCCATGCAGGAGGCACGAACGAACCCTCCATATGATTGGAAGAGATAACCAATCGGGGGAGAACTCACTCAATAACAAGGTTATGGCATACCTAAGTCAAACTAAATCCCACCCATGCGGAGGAGACTTTTGTTTTGAGTGCTTTGTTCAAGGGCGACACAACTGACTCTAGCTGCCAACAATAAATGGAAATAATGTCCCGTTCCCGCTCTTTTTGGAATATTTAATTTTTTTGTCTTTTTCTGTTAAGCCAGAAAAAGAATAAAAGAATGCTATGGTACAGTGGGAAGAACGAGTGTCGGTGAAACAGATGATCTAGTTCCTGGGAAAGGAATGCTCCTATGCTCAATGCAGGGAGGTGAAAACTGGTCAGTGACACTCAAAGGTATGTTCCTTCCACGGGTCAAGGTGTGTCAAGCTGCAGAAGTCAAAGATATGCAAGGTTGATTTTGCAGACGTCATGGTCAAAAGTTGGCTTAAACACGAGTCCAAGTGAAGCCAGCTCCAGGCCAAAAGGTGCAAGTGGTCAACATGCAATGCAGTAGTACAACTCAACAGAAAGGAGCCTCTAGGGTATAAGGCCAGAACAAAGCGGAGAAGCTAAGAGGAATGAGTCTTCAACGCTTAAGTCATGGCGGGACTACAGAGGACTCCCGAGCCTACTCAAATCAGAGCAGCATGGGCAACAAATGTCAGTGAGGTGCTAACTAGGATGCCTATGTAAAGGATGGCTCTACCATCGTGTCATGATTTAAAGAATCGGCGAGTGAAGATGGCTTGCAAACCATAACACGATGGGATCGACCCTATGGCAGATGTATCGGTCAAATGGAGGCTAGTATGCATAATGCAACGGAAAAATGGTGTTCCTAACCTATATGCTAGTGAGAACACGATACCTGCCATGACGGGTCAGCAGTCATGGAACCATCTCGAAGTGTCGAAAACGTCCAAAATGTCCTGAAAAATAAACCAATCTCGATATTCCAAGCTCCCAAGTTAAAAGTCACATGAGGCCAAACAAAATAAAATTTTGAAAAAATTTTGCATTTTCAAAACTTATAAAAAGCATTTTGGACTCACCATTTTTACCATTTGAGTTTGAGAGCAAAAGATTTGGAGCAAAAGGAGCAAACTTCCCACAACCAGATTCAACCATTCAAATTCGTCGAATACCTCCAGGTAACCCTTATACTTAGCTTGCAATTGATTGTGACAGGTTTTAAGATTTATGATTGATGTTTCACCGTTGAACCTTTTGTCAAAAATTCACCCGCGGCGTATACGCGGGTTGGTAATATTGAACCCGCGTATACGCGAGCCCTATACGCTACTGTGTGCACAGGGACCCGCGTATATGCCGTGAATCATTTTTAAACAAAAACTAACGGTTTAAACTCTATTTTTTCTCAGGATGACTATCACGTGGTGTGAGAGAGAACATGTAGCGGTAGACAATGAAGTTATGAATAGTCCAGAAGCATTAGATGCACTCCGGGGATGCGGTTTGCTTAAATTTTTCAAATTGCCAAATATGAAAGCGAACACGCGATTGCTTGAGATGCTCATTGATTATTGGGATGTCGATGAGGAAGCTTTTATGATCGATCAGATGCCGCTCAGGGTAGAAGTGGAGGACATCTATTTTATCACGGGCCTTTCCCGAAGGGGAGAGGTAGTACAGTCCCGAGGCAGGACACGGAGTAGTCTCTCGATAGAGGACTATGTACAGATATACTGCCCTGGACATCCCAAGAAGGTTGGGAGCCAGATTTCCATTACACATGTGGTGAGTTTGTCACTTAGGATAATCCTGTTCACCATGGCTCGGGTGAATGGATCATCCTCTCTGCATCAGGCATCACGGCAAAACATGAGCGTGGCAGTTGACTGTCTCACTACTATGTTCGACTGGTGTACTCCTCTTTTGGCCAACATGAAGAGCCAGCTCACTTCTATCAGGAGGGGTCAGACTAAAAACTTTGGATATGGGAGCATCTTGTGTACTTTCTTTTTCGAGAAGATTCCCGCACTCTGCCCCAGGGTAGCAGTTTCCATCAGCACCCCATGTGATCCACGCATGGGCCGGTGGGCTGATCTGATGAAACGTCTGGGGGGCGGGGAGGTCCCCAGGACTGCCTTCGATGATGACTTCTTCACCTGGTGGGATCAACAGATCATCGCCGTGGATGACTACCCCTATGCTGGACTGGATTTCCGAGGAGATCCTGATTTAGCGTTACCACCGAATGCAGCATGGGGCGAGATCGGTAAGATTTTTGATTTTATGATTTTTTGGATTTTTCAAATATAATGATGAATTTTGAAAAATATTTTTTTTTGATGAGATTCAAATGACTGATATGATGATCATGTTCCAGACATTGGGCTTGTACGACCAGATGGATTCCCGCGGCATGGACGGCGTGGCCAAGGAGCCGAAGAGGCGGCTGCTGATACAGAGCGGACTCTAAACAACGTCTAGCGACACTTGGCAAGACTGAGCTGCCGAGTACCGATAGCCATCATAGAGGACCTTCCTGAGGATATGCAGCGTCATGTGGTTGGCATGCCACGTGACTGGGTTCGCATTTTTCGGCGTGTGGCCAATGCTATAGTTACATACTTAGACACTCATCCTGAGCCGAGGCATTAGATATGCCGGACACGATTATGGGCATTTGAGTCCCAATTTTGTATATTTTTTGGACACGCATATGTACAACCGAGACGTTTTATGATATATATATATATATATATATATACAGTTTAACTTTATGATGCTTGATTTTATTATGATGAATGATTGATGTGCCAGTCTAATGCCTGATTAGCGATAAAATCAACTAACCAATTATGAGATCTTGGAATGTGCAAATAATTAATATAAGTAAATGATCTTTGCAACAACCTCACTCTTAGATACTGGCGATATAAAGATGGATCCCGTACCCGATAAATGTTATTTAATTGAGACACTATCAATTGAGAATCAAGATACACTACCAACGAGTCGATCCCATGAGAGATTGCCTCGGATAATAAATTAATAACAGCAGTATACTCAACCATATTGTTTGAAGTAGGATCGATACACACACCTCTTGATGCCATCAATTGACCAGTTGGATAATAAAGTACCCAAGCTGCGGAAGCAAGATTCCGAGTGTGCCGACTAGCACCATCGGCGAACCCAAAATAGACCAAATCATCCATCAACACCTGCCACATCAGACAAAAAGTGCTGATATCAGAAAACTCTCGATGATATATGTACAAATATACATAAAATACAAAGAAGCCATTGCCTGGTCAAAACTAAGCAAAGTACTTCTTTAGGTAGAGCCCGTTTCGGGGCTCCGCCAGCTTGTTTCCCTCGAAATCAATTAACTCATACGATCCTTTTTCTAAAACTCGTTTAATAATGAAAGGATCGTACCACATAGGCTTAAATTTGCCTGCCCCCAAGGCGTCCTTATCTTGGTCGTAGACCAGGACAAGGTCACCTTCAGAAAAGACTCGAGGATAGACAGACTTATCATACTGTGTTTTAACTCTTTTCTTATGGGCCTCATTCATCGTGGCGGCATCTCGACGCTACTCATCGAGATGTTCCAAGTGAACTAGGCGCTCTTCGAGACTCGAAGTCTCAGGAAGAAGCTCAACAACCAACTTAAGAGATGGAATTTCACATTTGACTGGAAAGATAGATTCCATCCCATAAACCAACTGAAAAGGAGTAAAACCAGTAGCCATTTTGATGGAGGTTCAGTATGCCCAAAGAGCCGAATACAACATAATGTGCCAATTGGACCGATTTTTATCGATTGTCCGTTGGAGTATCGCCTTAGGAGTTTTATTGACCGCTTCGACCTGTCCATTGGCCTGAGGATAATAAGGGGACAAATGCTCCTGACAGAAACCTAATTTAAGAGTCAATTCAGACATTAGTTGATTCTGAAAATGACTGCCATGGTCAGTGACAATCTCTCTTGGGATACCGAATCTTGAGATAACCTGATTGAAAAGAAACAAAGCTGTCGTGTCACTATCGTTCTTATAAGTAGGCATGGCCTCAGCCCACTTCGTAAAGTAGTCTACAGCCACGATCATGTACTTGTGATTTTCCACTGAAGGCGGATTATAAGTTGTAAAATCAATACCCCACTTAGTAAAGGGACCGACGGTGACAACGGGAAAAAGGGGAGCTGGATGCGCGCGCATCTTGCGAGTAAAAATTTGACACGGGTGACAGCGTTTTACTGCTTCCACACAGTCCTTAAAGAGTGAAGGCCAAAAATAGCCGGCACGTAAGATGCGCTGGGCTGTAGCAAGCCCTGATAGATGACCACCACAAGCTCCACTATGGCAGTCATTGAGCACAGACTCTGCTTCCTCTAAGGTTAAACAGCGCCGGAGGATTGAATCAACCCCTCGACGGTATAATGTGTCACCAATGATAACATAGTTTTTAGCTAGGTGACGTAATTTTCGATGTTCATCCTTGGAGAAAGTAGAGGGAAACTTCGAAGTCTGGAGATAAACAATGATATCTCCGTACCAAGGGTCGAGTGAAGAGATGAGGAATAAATGTTCGTCGGGAAAACTTTCCTCATACATAGTGTCCTCTCCACAAGGAAGCTCAGAAATTAGCTCCGCGAAAACCATGGATTTCTTAGACTTGGCAGACAAGAACTCGAGATCGAATTCTTGAAAAATGACTATCCATCTATTATATTTGCCCCCAATCACTCGCCTACTGAGGACAAATTGAAATGGATTGACCGCCGCTAAGACAAAAGTTTTGCGTAGCAAAATATAATGACGGAGCCTCTGGACAACGTGGACAGCTGCCAAGGCCAACTTCTCAATCGGAGAATAGCGGAGTTCAGGACCTATTAAGCCTCGGCTCAAATAATAAATCATGTGCTCGGCAAGAGCATCGTCCTCCTGAACTAGAACCATACCAATGGTTGATTCTGCTGCAGCGAGATATAAAAGGAAGTCTCTACTATAATCCGGTGGACTCAAAAGTGGGGCAGAGACTAATGCCTTTTTCAAAGCATCAAACGATCGCTGCGCAAAGTCGTCCCACACAATTGGAACTCCTTTCCGTAGCAAACGCATGAACCCTTTAGTGATCTCGGCATAGTTTGCTATAAACCATCTTAAGAAATTAGCCTTCCCTTGAAGACTTTGAAGTTGACGAATTGAGGACGGGGGAGGCAACTGAACTATTGCCTCAACCTTGAAGGGATCAACCCGAATCCCTTCATTGGACACTATGAACCCTAACAACCGACTAGATGTAACCGCGAAAACGCACTTGTTGGGATTCAATCGGATTTTATAAAAATGACAACGTTAAAAAACCAATCGAAGATGACTAGGATGATCAGTTCTCTTTCGAGAACAAGCAGCGAGATCATCCAAGTATGCCTCGATGACATGTTTGATGTCGTGGAAATTGTATGACATGGCCCGCTGAAAAGTGGCTCCAGCATTTTTAAGACCAAAAGGCATCTTTCTATATGCAAAGGTACCCTAGGGACATATAAAAGTTGTCTTATGTTGATCTTTAGGACAGATAGAGATTTGATTATAACCCGAAAAACCATCCATGAAGGAAAAAATTTCATTACCCGCACACTCGTCGATAATCTGATCAATGAATGGCATGGGGTAATTGTCTTTCGGACAAGCCTTGTTTAGGTCCCTAAAATCGATGCATACTCGGATTGTTCCTTGCTTTTTGTCCACAGGGACTGGATTAGAAACCCAATCAGTAAGAGGAACAGGGTATATAAAACCCGCCCTTAGCAGCTTCTCAACCTCAGCTTTGATAGCTGCTGCTTTCCTAGGGTTGACCGGCCGAAGCCTTTGACGAACTGGTTTCGCATTTTCATATGTCTTGATCTCATGTTGAACTATAGAAGGATCAATGCCAGGCATTTCCTCATAAGACCAAGTAAATACATCACGATATTCCTTGAATAGGTCGGTGTAAATTTGAATTTCTTCAGGGGAACACTCGATTTCGATGAAGATATTCTCGATGACGTTAGGGTCCCTAGAGATGTTTATAGGTATCGTTTTTGAAATTATCGACATATTACCTTCGGCACGAACGTGTGCTGGAGCCAAAGGGTTTGACACCGTACAAACATTACTAGTGAAGAGCTCGGAGAATCTAGATTCTACTTCCTGCAATGGAGGAAGAAAGTATGAACGATGGTGTAAGTCTTCCCAAGGTCGATCTATACCCATCATTACTTCGAGGATTGCTTCTTCAGAAGGCAGAACCGAATCTAAGTAGTCCAAGGCAGAGGTAGAATCAAGGCTCCAAGCCAAGGCCACATGACCATCTAACTCCTCTTCAAAAAAAGGAGTAGAATGGTTGTCTGCAGAGTCTACGATAGACTGATATCTAAGCTCAGTTGCAAATATAGGGAATGCCATTCCATTTACTTGTCCTTCAAATAATGTGGTCGTAGGTGAAGGCAAGGTCCAAGGGTCTGAAAAATAATGAGTTCGGAAGAACTCTTCTCGAGGAGACTCCTTAGATGATGAAATAACATTAATTTTAGCGAAAGGAGAGGGAAGATCAAATGTACCCATCAACGAGGAATACATCCCTACTCCTAAATTCTCAGTCGGCGGGTGAGGGTTATCCAATAAAGGGACAATAGAGTCAGAGCTTGCTTGAGGATCAACTGGACAATAGTCCAATTGATCAACCTTAACGATTTTTCCCTCATGAGGAAAGAAAATTACACGAAACAGAGTCGAAACAATGACATCCATCTTGTATACCCAGTTCCTTCCTAATAGGAGATTATAGTCTAGGTTAGCGTCTATGACCTCTACTTCAATATTGACGACCTTTCCCCCAACACATATATGAAAGGCCAGGATAATCCCATGCGGCTTGTGAGAATGACCGTCAAATGCAGTCAAGACGGTGGGTGAAGGAACAGCCGAAGGTGATCCAATAGCCTTCCAGCATGACATCGACATAATGCATGTGGAAGCTCCTTCATCTACTACGGTGCGAAAAATATTGATTTTCCGGTATGTAGACTTTATTTGAAAAGCCATATGATGAGGGAATCGCTTTTTGACATTTAACATGTCAAAAGTGAGCACTAAAGAGTTAGTTGGATCGACTGCTCCAATCGCGGAGAGTAAAGCACTTCTCTGAGCCGGACACGACTGGAGAACCTCTAAAGCGGACATGGCGCACGGACTCTGAGCCAGATCCTCCACAATGGAGTAATTCTGGGCGGCCCTAGCATTAGGATTAATCGTCGCGCATTTAGCGGAACCTTTCGGTATCCGTGGTATAGTCTCAACAGGGGGCCACTCAATATGAAGGTCAGTACTTCCGGGAACAGTCTTGTCCTTGGAAGTTTCGGCTTCACCATAATCACGTGACCGAGTAGCCACATGGACATTAGAACCCATCATGAAAACATTTGACGATTTTTCCCCTTCCTGGTTGCCCCCAGCGGAGGTTCCAGGATTCGAACTCGCGCTAGCAAGAAGTTGCTGCCCTTGGGGAAACGGGTTGGTTAACACAGCTTGAGAACTAGAAGTCCCTTGCTATCCTAACAAGCGTTGAGCGTCTTCAATCTTAGGGCAGAGATGAGTTAGATGGTCTCCACTGCACAACTTGCATGGAAACTTGACTTTCCTTCTCGACTCATTTCTACCACCACCAGCGTTGTTGCTAGATTTATTTGCATCAGGCTTCCCATCCTGGTTCTTTTTCTTACCTCATCCTTTCTTTTTTCCATTGGAATTTTGATTTCCTTTGGGATTATCAGATTGGACGGCATTTATTGAAGAATTTTGGGAAGCGGGGGGATTAGATGACGTGACTTGGTGGTTAGAAGCAGTTTGCAAAGACAACTGCTACAGTCGATTCAACAAGTTCATGGTAGTTGTGTCTACTGACCCGACGATACCATCCACGTGCGGACCTGGCTTCGACTTAGCTAAATCAACCTTAGATCCAGGAGCATCTGGCAAGTACTTTTGTAGGATCCCGGACTGAGAGTAGATCAATTCTAATTGCTGGGCCCTAAAAATGGCTTGCTCCTCAGAATAGACCCCAGACATGGAGACATCCTTTGAGATCTCGGGTTGTAAAGACTTCAAAAACCACTCGAGACGGTACTCCGGAGGGATTTCGGCTTTAATGAGCCTCTTTCTCCGTCTCCATTCCTGAATATGGTCAGAAATGTGGGTTGCCTTATCCTGACGGAAGGTGGCCAGAAGTTCAGTTCCGGCATCATAGCAGACAGGCAACTGGAAGTGATTTAAGAAAATATTGGCTAAGTCAGCGAACGATGTAAAGCTGACCCCTGGCAACTCTATATACCATTTGGCCGCATTACCAGTCAAGGTGCACTGAAAGGGTCTCAACCTAATCGAGTCATCAATAAGGGAGTTAGATGAGCACGACAAATGGAATGTGGTTACATGGTCGCCTGGGTCTTCACCACTCTTCCCTTCGAATTTTGGTATGTCCGAAGGTAGTTTGGTTGGGACCGGAGGCCAGGCTGGATTGTACTTGATTGGGTCATTTGTTAACTTAGTGAGATCTGGCAAGTTTAACGTTGCCAGAAACGGAAGCCTAGGAGGACCTTGGGGATTCCACCCAGACTGGGCAGAACTCCCAAAGCTCTGAAAAGATTGTCCTGGAATTTGGGAGGCACCAGGCTACCCGAAGTAACCAGTAGAACCGGCTGAACCACAAGGCAAGCCTTGTGGTCCAGGAAAATTCAGAGTTTGACCAACTCCGGCCGTATAACCTCCATAACCAGCAAAGTTTCCTCCTAAAGGATTGTAGGGAGTTGATAACCCCTGATAGGGATTCCAAGCCGAAGCAAGGGGAGGAATACTTTGAAACATACTAACCGTGGCGTATGGCCTATTCCCTTGTTGGCCGATAAACGGATTCCCAGTTCCTGCGCTACTAACCCCAGGGTTATTCCAACCTTGGAAAGGATTGTTGCTTTGTCCCATAGAAGAAAAAGGCATGGATCCTACCATTGGGTTGGAATGTGGTATATGACCACTTCCAAAAGGAAAACCCTGGAATGAAGCCGATCCGCCCATCATGGACGTAGCGGCACTAAACGGAACTGATGGAATACCCTGTGAGTGGGTGCCAAATGGGAAGAATCCAGTACCAAAAGCATTGGTTTGGGCATTTCCACTCATGGACGGAATGGAGGTAGACCCAACTATAGATGTGCTAGCAAAAGATCCAAACAAGGAAGCAGAGGAGATGGAAATGGTTCCTCCCCCTTGCACCGATGTTGGGCTTTGCATAGTCGTAGCACTCATAGAAGCCATGCTTCCAGTAGTGGTCATCGATGGTAAGCGCGTAGCGTAACCTGGACTTGACGGTCTATGCGTCGGAGTCCCAACATATTGCAATACGTCTGGATGACTAGATGGTAGTGGAGAATTTGGAGCCACTAATGACTCTGAAAGTTCTTATACCTCTATGTTATTCTCCGCTTGAAAGAGAACTCGAGAAAGGACTGGAGTGTCCCTCTCTTGCTTAGAAGTGACAGGCCTTGCTTGGACGCTAATGCTCCCGAGAGGAGGATCAATCCCCGATGCGTCAACCGGCATGGGACGGAACCCACCGGTAGTATCACCTCTGCGCCTTCTAGGAGAAGGCTCTAAACTTGGTGGCGAGAGACCACGAAGTCTTCGAGACCATCTTGGAGATCGGTCAACCACTTTGAATTTTTTGTTATGATCTAACTAAAGACTCAAAAAATTGAAAGCTAGGCCAACTAGGAGCACATAGCACACACTATAAAGTCCCTAAAGATATAGCCAGTCAAACAATTTCCAAGTATTTCCACTCTGGGTGATTAAGACCAGACACCAAAATACGAGAAAGTGAAATAAGGGGCCTTCCGAAGATAGTCTGGGATGATGAGGGCCCAGTCCTATCAGCGAAGGTACCATAGGAAGTTACGCTGACCTCCTAACAACAGCCTGCACCGGTGCAAGCCCCCAAGCTTCGCAAGGGTGCCCTCCAGTAGTACTGTCGAGAGTGATGCAACGTCAACCTCAGGTGCCACGGGATTCCCCTCCGCAGCCACCTGTGTAGTTCCCTAGGAGTAGCAACTATGGATACCAACTCGTCGCAGAATCCAAGCGGAACAGTCGTGAGGTAAGTTCGGACAAGTAGGAGAGGGGGTATCTCTCTTCCCTGTCTTCACAAACCCTCGTGCTTAACTCCCAGATCCAAAGCTTTCCTGGTCTTCCTAACACTGTTGGATTTTCTCTCATTATTCAGACTCCTACGTTTGACGTTTATATGGCCTTGGAGAGTTAACTCTCCACTCACCTAATCCAAGGCCCTAAAATCCTAATCTTGTTGGTGTAACTGACTAAAACAATAAGTTCTAGTGAATTTTAGTTAGTGCTTGATTTTATTAGACTGTTCTTTAAGTCACAAGGTAACAGAAGTGAAACTAGTGGTGTTTTTTGACGCAAAAGAAATTAATAAAAACTTAACTACATGCACATGCACTTTTTCGTTTTTCGATGAAGAGCAATTTCTATAGGGTTCAAAGGTACTTCTAATAAAACAAATTTTCCTTTCCTTTTCGTTAATGCACACTTCGCACTCACAAAAGCTAACAAAGCTATATATGCCTAAAAAGGGGATGCAAATCTATCCTAATGCAACAACTATATGTGGATGAAAGATTCAAAACTACTCTAAAAACAAAATGAAAGTTGCTTGCTTATCAAACTTTATCTTGCCACTTAAGATGCCTAGATGGAATATGAGATGTTTCCATTCATTTCGTCTAAACACTAAAAACAAGTTCTAAGACAAACATAAAGCACTTTCACTTCACTAAAAGGAAATCAAATGAAAAGCAAGTTCAAGAAAGCAAAACTAAGATTTTCAAAAGATTTTCTTCAAAGCAACAAACAAAAAAGTCTTTTCAAAAATTGCTCTCAACAACACTGAAACTTGTGATTGAAGAATAGGAAATTAAACACTTTTGCGAATCAACACCACTTAATGGATGAAAACCCAACAAAAATAAATGTGTTTGAAATCGCTCTTAACAATCAAAAGCAGCAATGAAAGCCTTGGCAATGAAAACCAAAAAGATCAAAAAGACAAATTCCAAGAAAGTGTCAAACAACAACTTTCATGAAACAAAGAAGTAGATGGTCACAAAAAGTGATTTTGTCAAGCAAACAAAAAGTCACCAAAAGCAAGATTAACACAAAGATTGAATTCAATCTTCCTACCCTGATGAAACAGAGCAGCCAAGGTTCCTAGCAAGAAATGTTGCGTGTTTTAGCAAAAAACGATGACGCTTGCAATCAACAAAAACAAGACCAATACTCCTTATAATTAGAGAGAATTCGGAACGAGATGCTCACTGTAAAACAAATAACTGATACTGGAAAATGACTGTTTCGGACTGACTCAAACCACCAGACAAACCTTCAGAGGCCAAAAAGATTTACAAATCTTGAAAATTGGAATATATACGCGACTGTACTGTAGTACAGATTGCGTGTATACGCGACTGTGTTTGAGGAAACCTGCGTATACGCGGGTTCACTCAAAGAAACAAGCGTATATACGCCTCTGTATCTAAGAAAAATAGTGTATATGAAAAGCTTCAAGAAAAATAAAAAAAAATAAAAAAGACAAATTGAAGAAACTGGCAAAGCTTAAAGTTCAAGAACAGACCAGACAGTAACAGTAAGCAGACAAGGCAGCTGAGCCCTGATTGGCTTGAAAAATACCCAAACTAGGAACAACAAGAGTGTTGTCCCCAGCGGAGTCGCCAATTCTGGTAGAGGGAATTACTCCCCTAGGGTTTTTTGGGTTGAAACCCTAGCAGACTGAAAGTTATCTATTCAAAGAAACATGCATTCACACAGCCATTATGCTATTATAAGCAAATTCTATGATAAGGGTACGTACCTTTGGTCCTACGTTTGAGAAGGCCTTTAGGGTCCAAACCCTTCTTGGAGTTCCCTTCTTCACTTTTGTCCTGCAAAACAAACAATTCAAAGAACACAACAGTACATGGACAAAAACTTATAAAGAAACCATCTTCATGTATAAAGAAAGGTAGTTAGTTATGAAATCCAAACAACCATTTACACATGAATTCTAAACATGAATATCATTAACATAAAGAAGATTCACTTCGGGAACCAAGACACATGTTTCTTTTATTATAGACAAATAAAGTACATAAAAAGGAATATGTTCACCTGAGTCACCTTCAGCAGGCTCCAAGCAAAACTTCCTTCCGGATCCATTCCAGCCTCAAGCCTCTAACAAAACCCCTTCCATGACTCTCTCCATGATGTCATAAATGGTGGATGAACATCAACACACAAGGAAACAAAGGTTTCCTGCACAAAATGGGGGAAGTGTAGAAGGCACAAGGGACTTCAGACCTGGTCAAGGGAAAAATCTCAGCATAATAACCTTTCTCTCTATTCTCTCCTCCCTTAGGCCTTCCCTTTGAGGTCCTTTTATACCATCTCCAAAGTAGTTTTTTAGTTAGGAGTTGGTTGGGAACAGTTGGGCCACGGGCACTAACAGGTGATCAGCAGGTAAAACCCGCGATCTCCGCCCGAAAAGAAGGAATTTTATATTTTTTTAAGTGTTTTAATACATACACGCAGTTTGGATATACACAGACTCGCGTATACACACGTTTAACTCAGGGCAATGTCGCGTATAAGGAATAAAACACTATTTTTTAAATTTTAGGACCAGGTCTAGAAGGAGGGGTTGCCCTAGGCCATGAGTACAACATCACAAACCATAAGAGTGATATTTGGAGCTATAACAGCATCAACCTCAAAATGGGGGGGGGGGGGGGGGGGGAAATAAAAATAAAGAGTCTGAAAGGGACACATCCGACACTACAGAAGAAATAGCTAAGAAAACCTTGGCAAAGAAACAGGCAAAAAATCACTTTACTTCCACTGAGTTAGCAAAACCCCCAGTTATTGATTTGGAAAAGGAATGGGAGCATTTCAACAAGAAGCTTCATACAGATGAACAAACATCTAAGATATAGAATCCACAGCACAAGTCGACTCAAGAAATAATAGTGGAGAAAACTATAGGCACTCAGGATGTTGAGCTCATTCCCACCACCCCCACTTCATAAATTATTTTGAGAATTAAAGAAATTCATCAATTATATGTATTTTATTGTCCTACTCACAAAGTTGTTGTTAAGAGATAGAGGAAGAAGAGGGTGATAGCTATTGTAGCTATTACAACCCCTGACAATGAACCAATGGAAATCGTATGGAAAGACTCGCCCATGGACCCATTTGAAAACCTCACAATATTGTCGCAATTTACAGGAGCGTATGCTACAGAAACTATTGACAAAGCGACAGAGGTCCAAATGCTGCTTAGAGAAAAGGAACAAAATATTCTGTTGTTGGAACAACAATTATCTTAGGAGAAATCCAATCAACAAGTAGAATTACAAGTAGCCCAACTCCAGCAGGAATTTGAACAAATGCAAATACAACATCAGTCCAGCCTAGCGGAAAGAGATGCGCGGATACAAGCCATGATAGATAAGTATAAAGACAATCTGCAAATTGATGAGTTCATAAAGGAATCACTCAGTCTTAACTCGAAACTAATGCAGCAAAAGGAAGTTCTATGCCAGAAAATCTCGCAAATAAGTCCTTATTGCTAGATCAATGATAAGTTAACAAGCCAAGTTGTCAGCATGACACTTGAGTATGACGAAATCCATAAAAGGGTTTTCTAACTTTATCACCTGGAAAGAATTAGAAGAGGGGAGAAAGGCTGATTTCCCAAAGCTGGAGGAATCACATAAAGACATCTTTTTCACAGATTGAAATTCATGACTCAAGCAAGAAGAAAGGGCAACGACAGTCACGACAACAGCATCATAGAAGTCATCAATGGAAATCTGCAAGGTGCCAACCTGGTTGCAAAATCTATTCCAAGATTTCTTCCAAATGTCAAATAGTTAGAACAATAGTGGAGGTAGGTGGCAAAATAAAAGGAAGAGGTAATCAGACAAATGGGCAAGCTAAACTGGGAAGCATACTCGCAGTTTTTGGTAAAACCGTACAGCCAATGGATGACCTTGTGATGCTTAACTACCTCCACGTAAAAAATGGTGCCAGTGCTGACAGACACTATATTTGTTGGGCAGTTGAAATTTGGAATCGACCAACCGAAATAGCTCAAGCCTATGACACATATTTGCGATCTCAAAGATCGAATGCAAAGGAGTTAGTCACTTAGTTTACTTTTATTTTAGTTTTATTTTTGCATAATCTAAGGCAGGTCATTTAAACCTCAGATATTTTTGTAATAATATATTTTAGGACCTATAGTTTAGTATTTAAACCCCTCTCATGCATTTAGAGAGGGGTCGAGAAATTTTCGCAAAAACATTCTTCAAAACATGCACTTTTGTACCTTTGAGGAGGTTTTGATGGAATCAATGGAACAAGATCTATTTTCTCTTAAATGTCTATCATGCTCTACTAAAATGCACTTTTGTACTCTTAGAATATGTTGGATTGATTGGAATTACGTCAATATTGCTGAAGTACATGAGAAGAACTCGTCATATATGGTACTTTTATCTTATGATCTTGTTTTATTTATGTATTAAGCAATAATTTTCCTTTCAATTGTTTTATATATGAAAGTCTGAATTACAGTTAGCATTTTTTCACTTTTGTATGATGTTGGATTTGAATTTATTCTGAATACATGAACGATTTATATGCGATATATCTTTCACAACCGTTTTGGCAAGCTATTTATCCAAAATGATTATTGTTAAACGATTTCACTTCTTATTGTAGTTGAATGATCTTTATTACCAATTGGGATAGGATATTATTGTAGATTGCATACTTTATTTAATTCCCAGCTATATTTATATTCAAATAATGTTTACAATAGGATATATGCATGTGTTTAGTAGTTTATATTAGATTACACTTAGCTTAATCATTCCCCCGTTACACCATATATCACCCCATCAACGCTATCAAAATATCTTTTGGGAAACTCGTCCCATTATCCCTAGTCAGAACCACTACACCAAATGGAAAAGGAGCTACTGACCAAGGTCCAGACCAGGTGGTTTGCCCCCATGTTTTAGTAACGATTTTTTAGGCTTCAACACAAAGTCAATAACCCATTTCTCAAATGGTTGTAACGACACCTGAGGCTTTAGAGGTAGCTCATCCCTTTGCAATGGCCTTCCCATTCTTTGACATGCATCACATGCCCTACAATATGCTTTGGTATCCTTGTGTAATGTAGTTCACCACAACTTGGCGTGCAGAATCTTCTGCGCTATTACCTTACCTACATAATGCCATCTTGTAGCCCCTCCATGAGCCTTTGCAAGGATGTTGTTTCTTTCGAAATTGGGCACATACCATCAGAGTATCTCATCTGACCCCATCTTATATGAATTTCCTGCAATTACCGAGAAATTAGCCACGCATACTACCAACTCTTTCTTTTGTTGACTGGTGTAGCCTTCTGGAGTTGTCCTTGTGGTCAAAAAGTGGATAATATTTGCAAAATAGTTATCCGGTATGCGCATCGTGAAGAGTTTCATGTCGACAGTCCTTCCTCCAAACTAGTAGGCTCCTCCCCTATTTCAATTCGCGACAAATGGTCAGGTCCTGCATTCAACCTTCTTGGCTTTACAATTACCTCAAAGTCATATTCTTGAAATAGTAGAAGCCAACTGCATATATTCCCCTGCAACACAGGGTTATTTACTAGGTAATTCAAGGCGACGTGGTCTATGTACATCATGAAATGTGTGCCCAATAGATAATGTTTGAATTTTTGGAACGCATATACCATAGCCAATCCCTTATGCTCTGTCGTTGAGTAGTTCTTCTTAGCCTTTGATAATATCTTACTCACAAAAGCTATAGGTGATCCATCTCTCCTTCGCCATCCTGTGTCAGCACCTTTCCCAACGAAATACACAAGGCATCAACGTGCACATGGAATTCCTTCTTCCAATCTAGGAAGACCAAGATTGGCATGGTGACCATGTTTTCCTTCAAGACATCCAGATTGTGCTAACATTCTTCATCCCAACAAAATGTAGTGTCCTTCTTCAGCAAATTCTCCATGGGCACGATAATCTGAGCTTATTCTTTGATGAACTTTCGATAATATCAAGTATGTCCCAACATTGCGTGTAATTGTTTAACACTCCTCGGGGCTTCCAAATTGATTATTACCATGATCTTGGCAGGATCAACCATTAGTCCTTGCTTGCACACCACATGACCCAACAAAATTCTAAAGGGGACACAAAATAAGAATTTCTTTAGGTTCAATGCGATCTTATACCTTCGACACGTATCCAACATTAATCATAGACTGGCTATATGCTACTTTACCAACCCAAACACTAACCAGTCATCAAAATATACCTCCAAGAATTTGTGAATAAACTCTTTGAACACCACGATGACTACGCGAGAGAATATTGTCGGTGCATTATTGAGTCCGAAGGGCATCACCGTGTACTAAAAACACCCCCATTCCATTGCAAAGGTTGTTTTACTCTTGTCTTTTGCTACGATCTTAATCTATTGGTATCCAGAGAACCCATCAGTAAATGAATAGGCCTCCTGCCCTCCAACATTCTCCAGTACCTCATCAGTAAATGGTGTCAGGAAAGGATCATGGACGCAGGTGTCATTATGCTTTCTTAGATCTACACAAATCCTTATCTCTCCCTTCTTATTTTCCTGAACTACCATTAGGCTTACCCAATCATATTCCTCCACTGGTTGAATAATACCTTCCTCAAGCATCTTGTCCAATTCCAAGCGGACCTTTTCCTTGTATTTTGGATTAAGGTGATATGGCCTCTACTTAACGGGCTTCATGTCTGGTTTCAAAGTTATTTTCATCACACCAAAATTACCTATGAGGTCTTTCAAGTCTGAAAATTTTGTAGGAAAAAGATCATGGTACTCATGGAGTAACTAAATAGCTTTATCCACTATGGCATCATCCCAATAATCTTCGATCTTCGTAGAATTGGCTCTGCTTCAGTATCAATGTTTACCTACTTGGTCTTTAGCGGCGCGGCAATATCCGGGTTCTCTATCTGCGGACCTTCAACCTAGCAGTGGCCCTCTTACTTTGAGATATTGATATTTCGTGGATCCTCATCCTCCCTTTCAGCAGTCATATTATAACATTCTAGCACATGGCACAGTTGGGTGCTCCAATTCAGTTGAACCAATTCCAAAAGAATCTTGTGGAATTTGGAAAATCGCTACCTTAATCTCTTGCAGCACCTCATCAATGCCTTCGAACCCATCTTCAAAGCTGAAGGTCATCAAGAATCCTTCTCTTAAGATATCCCACTATGCGGTGCTATAGCGGAGCTCCATTTCCAAATACCAATTCATTAGGATTATATCCAGAGTGTGACAGAATAAATGCACCCATTCTAGTTGCAGCTCTGTTCCATACACATTAGTCCATTTTTCCAAATGATCACGTGGATCATTCCTCTCATCATATTTCTCGGCTAATCACACTATAGGATGACCAAATCACATCCTCATCATCCTCCTGTAATCGTGCCACTCATCAAAGTTGTCTTTGTGCATACCCCACCACCAAGCGGGTGTAGCGTGCAATGCCAAATCCAGTGCCTAAAAGCAGTGATCCTCTGGGACTTCTCTTTCAAAAGCATCCAAAAACTCATCTACGTCAGTTAAACCATCGTAATAAGGTAAATTTCTTACCTCTGTGTTGACATGGCTGATGTACACTATGCCAACAAGGGGAACTAACCAGATCGCAAGCCCCAATTAGACCTGCTTTCGTTTGGATTGGCTAGGTCCGACAGGTTTTAAGGGACCTCGTAAACCGCTTGAGCATGTCGAAAGATTGCTTCCGGGAGGAAGAATTCAATTAAGTTAAAGAAATGCAACAACTAACTTCTATGTATTAAACCCTATCTATACTACTTCTAGCTACTCTACTCTATCCTACAAGAGCATGATACAGAGGTTTAAACATCATATATATGTTCAGCAGGAGTGTGATAAAGAAGGTTAAACATCATGCATAGATTCAAGTCCAAATGAATCAATCACTGAATTCACAGCTGGACAAGACTATATTAAAGCTAAATTGCAATCCAATCACTCATATAGGAATCCACATTCTTCTATGGAATTAAAACTGCAACTGATGTTTAATTTAGTTTCAAATCAGAGACTATTTACAAGTTAACCATGAAACTAAATCACATTCAAATTAACAAGACTAATAGTGAACTGTAAGTCATTAATATACATAAATATAAATCACATTTACATTCATGCCAATAACAACTCTGATCCAAAAAAATACAATGAGTCTGAAACTAAAGGCTCCTTCTTCCCTAAAAAATAGTCCTCCTCATTCACAATAAATCAACACTTCTCTTCTCGAAAATCAAAAGCCCTCCTCCTTTATTCAGAGGTAATATTTATGCCTTTGCGCTTGCTTTCTGTCTCCCCTACCTCTTCATCTCCCCCACTATTTTTTGGAATGCAAATCGAGTACATAGGGATAGGAGTGGTGAGGCTGCTGCCATGTCAAGGTCACTGTGCTGGAATGTTTTGCTTCTCAGGAAATGGATAGGTGTCGAAGGAACCGAGCATGGCTGTGTATCCCTTGGTTGCACCTATGTGGAATGGCTATTATTCCTTACCACTTCCAGAGGGAAACTTGAAATGCCATGTCCGTCATCTCACACCCGGCACACTTTGAGGCGTTTCTGGAAGGAGTGACATCTTGAGGGATCGACACTGTGCTTTCCTTGCCACAAAGCAAGCCTTCATCATGCGTAACAACGGTCCATCTCCCTTTCTGCATGCTTCACCTTTGTAGTACCAAACCAGGGTTGCAGAGGTGTCATCTAGACATATAGCACCTCTATCTGCTATTGGATTCGCTCGAGCTCACCTGCAAAGATAATTCATATTAGCCATATGATTACAAACAAATGATAAAATGCCTAAAACAACAAATCTTTGCCTTCATGAAGCATTTATAACATCAAAAGAACAATTGTGAAAGAATCCGTCCCCTGGTCTTTAATCCATACATTGATTCAATCCTGCAGGCGAAAACTCAGTTTACACTAAAATTTATCGCAAAACACACAACCAAATCAAAATCCGGACTCAAAACACTACAGGCAGGAACCTGTACCCTATTGGGTCCGCTATATGGGATTTTCCATTAAAAATCACGACCACAACATTTTATTGAGTACACATGAATACACATAAAAACCCCGCAGCTGGTCCGTAAAGCCGGACTTCAAAATTATACACTAGAGTCTATAACTATTGGCGGGTCTAGTAAACAATGGTGCACCTTATACAAAACTTTGGACCGGGCCGATTGCGAAATGCGAAATGCTCCAGACCTGATATATATATATATATATATATATATATATATATATATATCTCTTGTGGTTGATAAAACCATCGGGTCCGGTAGATGGTAGCGCACCATATATATAAGCCATGTCCCTCCCAATAGCGATAAATGATTAGCTCTGGACCCGATATATTATATGATATGCTTAATAGGATCGGTAGGTCCGCCACATCGCTGCACACCTTATGTATTTTGGTTGATAAGGCTGTCAGGTCTAGAGGGTAGCGGCACGCCATGTATGCATATGCCTTGGACTTAGGCCAATTACGATATGCGACGGGGTTTTCGAACTCGAAAATATATATATTGTGATTTATAAAGCCGTCGGGTTCGGAGCCTTATGGCATGCATTATGTTAATTGCGATAAGCCCCAAAAAAGGGATTTATGCATGATTTGTAAGGGATTATAAAGAGTTAGAACGAAAGTAAGGTGCGATAGAAGTGAGGGTGGAGGTGATTATGTGAGTGAGCATAGAAGTACCATGAATGCATATGAATATTGAAAAGTTTGATGAAGGGAATGAATGAAGGGCTGAGCTGGGTCAAGAATGAACTATGCAACGAAGATTTATCAAAAGGTGGGTCTTGACCATTACGAATTAAAGATTTGACTTGGAAACGAGTTAAAGTATCTGGGATAAAATGGATCATTCGGAGAGGTGGAAGATCAAACTTCTAGGGGGACCCATGAAAAACTGCTACCAGGGCAAGTTTTTAATAGGGTTTTGGTTGTGGCCACAACAAATGGCGAACCGCTGGGTGAACTACTTATCTCTGTTTTGAAATAAACCTTGGATCAAATAGAACAACAAGGTGTTAAGATAAACTTGAAATGAACATTGTACAAATGGACAAGCATGGGTTCCACTTAAACATGATTGCTTCAGAGGGGATAGGAACAAATAGCTTCTACTTGCTGATATGATTTTGACAGGCATTCTCCAATGGTAGTGTTATGGGGTTTATTGACCTTCCTCTACCTGTTTCCCACTTTCAAAAATCCCTTTGGGGCCGTCACTGGTTTGTCCATACCTATTTGGGTGTGTACCTTAGCTCTTTATTACTCATCGAGCTTGATGTAGACATGTTTTTCTTGCACTTTATATGAGAATTTCAGTGCTATATTTATTGATTGAATGGGGTGCAGTCATGGATCATGCCATATTTTTAAACTGCTTAAGCAAGGTTGGGCTTGTTGTGTCAACCAGAACTCTGAGCCCAACAATAGTCCTTACTCTAACTGGCTTCCCAAACAATCTGTCCTTCCAAATTGGCACAAGGACTTGACTTTTCATTTCTTTTTAGATGAGTCCTTCGAGTTTCAAGGACAAGGACTAGAGCACAATTAGATTTTCTGCAGGGTATGAGACAGTGAGCTTAGTCCATGAAAGGAGGTTTACTTGTGAGTAACAGGTATTGGACCATTTAATGTGGTGGATGGGACCGATGGAGAATGAATTTAAACCTTACAAGCGAGTATAGGCTAGGTATGAGTGGGATTTATTTAAATGCAGCATTCCTCCATGCTAGTCCAGCTGTAGTTACACATTTTTCATTTTATAAATATGCCCCTAAATGCTCCAGATGTTCAACTTATCAAGAGATCTCACACAGTTCCCAATAGATGCCAATGAAGGGTTTCGATGTGCATTCCATTGCTGATTTTCAATTGCTCATGGGCTGATAGAAGGTTTGTTTGGTTTGCAGGGAAATGATGGGTTCATGAACAGCAGAATCATCAGCAAGCTAATGAGGCAAGGAAAGTCCGAGATTAGCGAATGAGGGCAAATATGAAAGGCAGAATGAGACCGAAGGACTATAATTAGTTGGATGAAAAGGAATGTAATTCAAAATAGCAGGAGAACAGACTTGGCAAAAAAAAAGGAAAGGACAGAAATACAACTAAAGTAACAACATAAAAGAAATGAACTCTAACCTACTCAGGAGGCAACCACTAATGCGGTGGCTACTAGAAGTATCTCTTCAAATGTTGGCCATTAATAAGGAGCTTTTCAATCTCCCCCTGTAATGCTTTCAACTTGTAAATCCCTTGACCAATATTTTCAATGACTTGGAAGGGCTTAGCCATAGGTGTTGGAATTCGGTGTGTTTATCCTTTGGCTCACTCATCTTGTCCCATTTCAGAACTAGTTCCCCCACTTGGAAATATTTATCTCCCTCCAGATGATGATCAAACCATGTTTTTAAAATCATTTGGTGATTTTTGAATTTAATTCTAGCTCTATCCCTTAATTCCTCTAGCTTCATTAGTTGGTCGATCCTTTATTGAGGCGGGGCTGAAGGAGTTCCTCTTGAAGCTTGGGAGAGATGTAAGGATGGAAGGGCAATGTTTGGGGACAAGATGGCTTCCTGTCCACAGACTAGGAAGTATGGAGAGTTTCCCAAGGCCACTTTAGGGGTGACCCTATCGGCCTAAAGGGCATTTGTTAAGGCGTTGTGACAGTTCCTCTAGTTATTAGTGACTGTCTTGCAGTTTATGTGGATAAGGTTCTTATTGGAAGACTCTGCAACTCCATTTCCCTAGGGATAATAGTTTGTTGCATATTTTATGTGGATTGACTTATCAATGGCAAACTTAGTAAGTCTCAGAGATGAAAAATAAGAAGCATTATCAAAGATGAGAGCGTCAGGGATGCCATACCTATTGATAATGAATTTCTCAGTGAATGATATTACCTCATCTTCGTTCACCTTCTGGAGCGGGATGGCTTCGGTTCATCTGGTGAAGTAATCAATCACTGTGAGTATATACTTGTGCTGCTATGAGGACTTTGGAGTGATCTCGCCTATGACGTCTAGGCCCCATTGTTGGAATGGTTGGTAAATCATGTTAGGCCTGAGGGGAATAGTGGGATTTCTTTCTCGTCCTACGGAGGTTTGGAATGCCTTGCATTTGCACACATAAGCATGTGAATCTCTGAACACTGTGGGCCAATCATATCAGCTCTCAATATTTTGTAGGCAGTGGTCTCTCCGCCATAATGACCACCTGCTGGGCCGTCATGCATTTCTTTCAATACATGGTTGGCATCATCTTTCTCTAAACACCTCAATAGATTCCGCCATGATTTTTTCTATACAAGATGTTGTCGGCCAAATAATACATATTGGATTTTAATCTGAGATCTCTCCTCTGTGATGCATCGATGTGTTCAAGACATGAACCTCGTACTAGATAGGAGCGTATGTTGTGGTACCATGACTCAGGGTCCAAAAATGTTTTCGATGCTTCTTGCTCATACATTAGCACTTCGTTACTCCATAAGAGCTCCTCCCTGAGTTCCCTTTGTGCATATTGCAAGCTCAACATTCTTGATTTTTTAGATGCCTCCTTTTGTTCTGCTAAGGCTTCTACCACTAGCCTGCAAAGTCCTTGCCCTCGAACTACTAGTGCTAGTTTTATCTCTAGGTCGAACTCTTGAAGGGCGGTTATCCAGTTCCCTCTTCATTCGCCCATTTCTTTCTACTCGAAGAGGGCTCTTACAGTAGGATGGGGCAAGATGACTTTGGTCTTGGCCTTCAGTAAGTAAGGCCGGAAATGTTTAACGGCCTTGAAAACTGCATAGCCCTATTTTTCCACGTCTGGGTAATTCAGTTTCGCTCCTTGGAGATTCGAACTCATGTAGGAAATGGGGACTTCATTTCCACCATCACTTTTTTTAGTGAGAGTTGCGGCATATGAAAGGTCGGAGGAAAAGGTGTATAAGGAGAATCCTTTGTTGAAATCAGTGCTAACCAGCGTAGGAGCTTAAGCAATGGCTTCCTTGATTCGCTGAAATGCTTCCTTGGCTTCATCACTCCATTTATACACAATGTCTTTCTTCATCATCAGCTGTAAGGGGTGTACTATTTCGGCGAAGCCTGAGATGAATTTTCTAACGAAATTGATCTTCCCGAAGAAAGATTGCATGGCTTTCTTATTGGAAGGGGGCTATATTCTCATGATGGTTTGTATTCTTTCAGGATCAATCACAATTCCGTCTTTAGAAAGGATATGACCTAGTAGTTTCCCCTCTGTGGCTGCAAAGATTCTCTTCTTGGGATTCAAAGAAATTCCATACCTTCGACATATTTCGAAAATCTGCCTCAAGTGATAAATGTGATCCCTTCTGCGATATGAATACACAATGATGTCATCCATGTACACCACTACCGATCTATTCATCAACCCTCGGAAGGTTATTTCCATAGCTCTCTGGAATGTGGCACCCGTGTTAATAAGCCCAAAAGGCATTTTACGGTATGCGTAGGTGCCCCATTTGGTGTTGAAGGATGTCTTAAGCTGATCCCCATGAGATACCAGTACTTGATTATATCCTCAAAACCCATCTAATAGGGACAACATTTTAGACCTAGAAACGCACTGAAGGATGTGTTCCATAGAAGGGAATGGATAGTTGTCCTTTTGAGACGCTCTATTCAGGTTTCTGAAATCAATACACAGCTTGATGTCTCCGCTTTTCTTTCTCACTAGCACGAGGTTGGCTACCTAGCGGGTGTGTCTGACCGGGAATATGATCTTAGTATCCAGCATCTTGTTTAGTTCTTTCTTCACCAATGGTTCTAGGCTTGGATGCATCTTACGTCTTTATAATACTGGTATCAAAGGTCTTTAGGTCTTTATATTTCCATGCAAATACATCCTTGTATTTTTTAAATAGTTTGAAAAATGCAGCATTTTCTTGCAAAGAGCACCCCAGGCCCAGATTAACATTTTTTTGGTCTTTTTCGGTTCTAAGGTTGACCAATTCATACTTCATGGACGAGCTGTGTGTTTTGCAGTTAGTAGGTTTCTTGAATTTATCATGCAAGTCATACAAGTGCTCCATCCTAACCATTGATTTTGGAATCACATTGGGCTGATCCTTTTCCTCATCTTCCCTTTCATTCATAAGCTTGTCATGCTCCCTTTTGTCAATGATTGCACTCTTGCATGTCTTCTCGCAGTGTAGGAACTCAAGGATTTTCTCATCATCTTCAAAAACCTACCAATTTGAGATGTTATCAGGCATAGACAGTCTGAAAATCAATTCAATAGAACATTTATTTTTCTTCAATCTAAAATCGGGCAAAAGTTTAGCAGGCATATTAGCCATTAGATCAGCATCTTGGTTTTGGCCTCAAGGTATGTATGTAATATTAAAGGAATCAAAACTGTCAATTAAATCCCATACATCATGTTGGTAGCTCACCAGGTGTGGAGAATTGTAATGCATCCTTTTCCTTACCTGATCTACGATTATATATGAGTCACCAAAAACCTTAAGATTCTTCACATTCATACCATTGGATTTCTTCAGGCCTTACAGCAGGCCCTCATATTCCGTTGTGTTGTTGGTGCATGTGAGCTCCAATCGGCTGGCCATTAGATGTTGGTTCCCTTGCGGGTCAATGAGAATACTTCCAACACTTGCACCTTCAAGGCAGTTACAGCCGTCAAAATAGAGTGTCCAGAATATTGCATCTAATATTACATCCATTGAACTACTATCCAATAAATTGGTCCTATCATCTACTATAATATAGGATAACTCATCGATTGGATTATGGAAGGGAATTTCCAACTGTATGTGTGTCAAAGTTTCTTCAACAGTTTCTGCATGAAACTCCCCAAAACAAGTTTTTGTATTATAAACATTGAAACTATAGTTCCCAAGGATGGAGTTGGTAAACATTATAGGTTCATTGGGACCATATGGTTCCATTACCACATACTTCATGTATCTTTCCCTATCGACTCTCAGCATATCACCCTTTCCATTCTGAGGCAACAAGAGGTGGGACCAATCAGTCGATAAGTATCCGTTCAATTTTGCTGACGAATCCCTGCTAAGAAGCATTCCATAGGCCTCAGGTATATCGACTACCACTAAATCAATGATCTGTGTGTATTGTGGTTTAGCAGCGATCTGAATCAACACATCCTTCAATTCTCCAATTACTGTCACATTTGTCCTATCTAATTGCATGATTTGAGTTCTAGTTTTTTTAGGTATGGCCTGATGTCTTTTAGTAATAGTGTAAGGCATAACAGTGGATGAGGCACCAGAGTCTACCAAGCAGTTATGGAAGTTCATGTTGAAAATTTCAAATGTAATGAGGAATGGTGGGGTCATAGATTTCGATTTCCTCCCTATCATGGCTGCGCTGACATCTTGGGGTTTTCAATTCATTTTAGATATTGTGGCCTCCATAGCTAATGGTATTTGGGCTGCACTACTGGTACTAACAAGTTTGGACATTGGCTTCTTGGTTTGGGTGCTCGAGGTGGTGGGGCTTTGCAGTTCCATTCATTCATAGCTTTCAACATCAAATCTCATTGTTGTGTTAATTTTAACAAGTCAAAATATGTGATATTGGCCCTAGAATTCTTGATATCATCCACAATATTATAATCAATGTTATAAACAGGATAAGGCAGAGTAAACATACCTATTTTTCCATTTTTAAGTGGGAGTTTACCACGTTGGGTAGCCTTCGTTGCAGTGGGAGATGCATTTTCTTTCTTTGGGTGACTTGCAATAGGGGTATTCTTGGATTGACTACTAGGCCCACTCTTCTCGACAGGAACTATGGGAGGGGATGCTTTCACAGGGTGAACATCTTGCTTTATTTGGTCCGAGGGCTTTATTGCACCTGGAAGTGGCCCTTTACTGCGTGTGTGGATTTCATTAGCGTTAATTTCTACAGTGTCATCTACCTCATCGTCATTCTCATCATTATGGAAATCCCACAAAACATTAATTTGGGTTTCCTCATCTGAGGGTTCCTCTACTTGGTACTCCTCCTCGTTTCCTTGTTCTGGTTCAAGCTCTAGTATAGGTTCTTCTTTTTTGAGGAGCGATCCAACCAGAGCCAATTCTTCTGTGTTTAAAGCCCCTTCATTATGTGGAGTAGGCAATGCGAGTTGACCATGACCACCATCTATTTTCTTCCGGTAGAAAGGTTTGAAGGGTTTTCTGTTATTATAATCTCCTCCCTTACCACTAGTACTCTCTCTGTGATTCCTTCTCATATCAATGACTATGTTCGTAAGTTTCTTAATGATCTGATGCAACCCTTCCACATATGTGGTGTCCTTGTCTTTAGTTTCAGCTCCTTTGTTATCATTTCCATTATTCTTCTTGGATGTCTGAGGGGATTTCTTTTCTCTAGTTGTAGGGTGGCATGCTATGAGGCTAATCATTTCATTTTCAACTTTCACCGCTTCATCAATAGCACCTTGTAAGGTTTGCACATTACTCCTTTTAACCCACATCGTTGTAGGGACAGGGAGAGGAGAGATATAGAATTCTATTAACACCTCTTTAGTGGGTCTAGCGGTGACTGGGATTTTGTTGAACAAGGTGTTGAATCGGATGTTAAAATCCTTAACCTTCTCCTTGGTTTTCATTTTCAGACGAGATAATTCTAAAACTAAGGCCGCAAGTGTTTTGTCATAACCAAACTTGTCTAAAAAGGCCTGTTGAAAAGCATCCCAAGAGGTGATTGACCATACTCTCAAACTGAAATACCACGTGGAGGCTGCACCAGTCAAAGTAAAAGAGAATAGGTGGCACACCACATCTTCATCAATGACCCACAACCTATGCAAGGCTAGGAAGAAAGAGAAAATATGGTTATCAGCTGTATCTCCCCACTTAGGGTTGAAATTGGATAACACTCTTTCTGATGTTGTTGCCCGGGTATCGCTACAGCATCCTGTGCAAGCCAGGGAGGGAGTGCTCTTGGAGGAGGTGGGGGTTGATTCCCACCTAGACGAGGAGGTGGAGGTTGATTCCCACCTGGAGGGGAATGTTGGCCATATTATGGATAGTGAAGTTTTGGTTGGAGACTTCTCCATTAGGATTCTCAAAATCGAGTGAGGAGTTGCCTTTAGAAGGGGAATCCTCAGGAATTTCTTCCCAAGGGGTGTCAATACTTTGCAAGGATTATAACACAATATCTTCGAGAGAAGTGGCTGTAGATGTATCTTCGCTCAGGATAAAGATCCATGGCTTTATCTTAGTTGTCGGAGGTAAAGAGTGAAAGATGGGAAGTTGAGAGAGGGAACGAGCGTAAGCCCGAGTAAGTGTTCTGA
The DNA here is from genome assembly GCA_031772625.1 of Pinus tabuliformis. Taxonomy (NCBI): domain Eukaryota; kingdom Viridiplantae; phylum Streptophyta; class Pinopsida; order Pinales; family Pinaceae; genus Pinus; species Pinus tabuliformis. The sequence continues at coordinate 657,372,340 of CM062810.1, read as the reverse complement.
CTGGTTGTTCCTGAGTGGCAGGATACTCGCACAGTCTTTCTTCCTTGGTGTTGAAGCCCCGAAAATCGGGTCTACAACAAGGGGGATACCCACCCTATCCAGACCTTGGTTAGCAGCTCCTTTTCCATTTGGTATAGTGGGTCTAATTCGGGATATGGGACTAGTTTCCCAATTTAGGTGTGTGTGTGTGTGTGACAGATTGATATTTCTCTTTCTAACAGCTTCTAAATGGAATACTTCTACTCTAATTCTAATCTAAAGATTGTATTCTAATAAACAGAAATATCTAAATCTACACTAACCCGGGGTGTAATCTTTCCTTTCTGCGATCTAAAATGATTTCAAATAACAACTGGTAATAAAGATCATTCAATTGTTATGAGAAAAGAATTCAATAAGGATGAACCACTTCGTATAAAAAGTTAGATGAAACAGTTGTGAGAAACATATCGCATAGTAAGCTACTCATACATTAAGCATAAATAAATAGCTATCACTATACAAAAGTGCCAAATGATAACTCAGGCATTCATACATCAATATATAAATAACTGAACATGAAAATCACTCTAACACAAGGGCAGAAATAGTTAAGAGATAGAAATACCATTTATAACTAGTCCTACTCATGGGCTTCAAGCAATAACGATTTATCTCTTCTTGATCTAACATCCATTAAGAGTACAAAAGTGCAACATCAGTAGCAGATATCAAATGCAAACATCAATAAATCTTGTTCCATTCATTCATCAAAACCTCCTCAGAGGGTACAGAAGTGCATGTTCTGGGGATAAGTTTTTGATAAATTTTAGGACCCTTCTCTAAATGCATGAGAAGGCTTTAAATACTACTAACTAAATCTAAAAATAACTTATTACAAAAATGTAGGATGCGGTTTAAATGACTGTCCTTATTTCAGGAAAATAAAACAAAATTAAAAACTAAAATTGAATCTAAAATTAAAACTACTTCTGTATTTGGTCCTTGAAATCACACACATGCAGCATCTGTTTGAGAATAGTCGGGTGGCCCACTTTCGATTTTAGCTGAGCTGAGAAAACAAAATCGACAAGAGCTGGCGCCATCTTTTCGGCTGAATTGATGATACACTTAAGAGTCATCCATTGGCTATGTGGCTCTACCAAGTATGCCCAGTAATAATCCCAGTTCAACTTGGTTAACCCTTGGATTGCTTGTGCCTTTTCTTGGGCCTTCTGCTTCCAATCTGTTTGAAGTTGTTGTATGTTAGGTAAATATCCTGGAGTGGTCTCTGCGATCAAATTTTCCCTGTGAAAATTTTCATTTACACAATCAATAATACTGCTTGCTGCCATGGCTGGTCCTTCTGCTGCTTGCTCTGCCTCCCTAATTTACTCGTCCCATTTGTTAAAGAGCATTTCTTTATGGTTTTCATTGATTCTTGGTGACCTGCTCTTTTTCCCTCGTCTGTTTCTTGCCAAGCCAAATATTCAGTCAGTTGTTTATCAATTAAATCATAGTCACTTCGTAAATCTACCACTTGATTAGTGGTTTTATCACTTATTTCACAATAATAGTTCCATTGCGATATCTTTTGGCCCAACGCTTCTTGCTGTTGTAGTAATTGTTCATTCAAGGAAATGGACTCTGTGATAAATTCTGTAAGTTTAGGATTGTCGTTGTGCATCTTTATCATACAACATTCTGTACAAGGGCAACATAATTCCATGACAAATCTGGTAGAAGTGCGGAGTGAACTTAGAGTCCCACAATTCTTTATGATAGACATGGATGGGTAATGGGTCTTGAGTTTTCCACTTCCAACTCATAACAGGAAACTTAGAAACATAACATATCACATCCATTACATACACAAATAGGTAAAAAGGGGGATAGATTCTTTGAGAGATAGTTCTTTTAGATCGGTAACTTACAATGGCCGTGATTAGGTTATCATACAATATTTTAGCCCAATCTACAATAGTGGCATTCATGGCGGCATCCAATAATGGTAGCCATTCTGATGAAAATTTGTTGATATCTGGCATTCCAAACAATCTACAGAGCATGGCAGCAGCAAAGCAATATGGGGAGGTGAGAGAACCAGTACTGTACATACCATGTTTATCTTTCTTCAGCGGTTCATCCCTCCTAGACTAGTCTTTGGTGGTTTCTACCAGGTCTTGATTTTCTTTTACAAATTTCTCCATAAACTGCTTGTTATAAGTTTCATGTGGCTCCGGTAAATGATACATGAGCTTTAAATCCTGTGTAGTGAATGAGCCAATAAGTCCTTGACCCTGAGTCTTAAACTGTCTATTTCTGATATCAACGCTATCCAGTATCCACTTGACCATGTCTGTGTATGGGAGAATTTTGGGTCTTACTGCTATCTGGTGTAAGAATGAGCAAGCTAGCTCTGTGATGGATGCCTCAGAAGAACTATTTGAGCCCGCAGTAGCAGCAACTTCCATTACTCTTGGATTCTCCTCTTCAAGCAGATTATACATGCCTTCCCACGTAGCAATTCCTGCATCTCTGTTACAGGCCATGTCCGTATACAAGGGTGCCATTTATTTTTCTTCAGAGCTCGGAGCTTTGCTTTTCTTTCCCATTTTAACCTGCGTATTACTTTGTATCATTCTCTGTTCTCCGTTCTTGTAATTCACAAGTGAAGTAAAAATAATGACAAGGAAGGGTGATGGGAAAGTTTTAAATGCCGAAGACACATCAAATATACCACCTTACGTGAGATGATTTTTCGATAAGCACAAAACCATATTCCATTAATAACTGGCAACTAACTCATTTATTAGCATTATAGTGCATAACCAGGTGTCAGCTTATGGAAAATACTTTTCTTGAATAATGAGCCCGAAAGATCTATGATGAAGTGATTTTGCGATTTGCTTCGTAATATCGGAGATCGCAACATCGCGAAATGATAACGTCGCAGAATCGCAACATCGCATAGTTGATTGCTCATGTTATCACATTATCGCATTATCGCTGTATCGCGAAATCGCAATATCGCAATATCACAGATCGCAGGAACGTTATATATGACAATATTTGTTAACCTGTTTTCCGCGAAATGCGATTTACGATTGCGTCATCGCATATCGGAAAATTAAAGTGTTTCATTGTAAGTTGTGCTTGATGTATGCGATGCGATATTTTATTATCGTGTATCGCGATCTCGCAATTTTGGAGTTCGGCTTGTAAGGTGGTCTTCTATCATCTTTTTGCGATGCGATATTCCTAAGGAAAGATTTTGCCTTACCTTATCATAAAACTTAGAATTTTAGATTTTCTAAGGGGGCCTTCTAAGTGTATGATGGTAAGTTTATTTGAAAAGGAAATTTAAGCACTACTTTGATTTTTTAAATTTTTAACTAAGTGTCCCCACTTATTTAGTATTAGGAATAACACTAAATAAGAAGGGGGGTTGTTGCTGGCCACAACAATTGGCGATTCACTTGGAAAAACCAGTTATCTCTGCTGCTTTTTTGAATTTTCAAAACTTCCAAAACTTCCAAAAAAGAAAATTTTCCAGAAAATTAAACTTTACCATAGAAATACTAAGTACATTATGCTTTTTCCTATCAATGATATTTTGTTTCTTCTTTTTATCAACTTGGATTATTTACTTCCTCAAGCCAGTCCTTGTATCTACATCAGTCATGTTTATAAAGATAAAAACAAAGTCTTCTCTGTAAATCAGTTTTAAATATGCTCATTTGTCGTAGGTAGAGCCTCTGCTACCAGCAAGCGTTTATAGCTTTGAAAGGGTTACCTATTATCTAGCAATGATCCTATATCCTACTTAGAGAAATTTACAACTTTTCAAAGAAGAATCCATTTCCACACTTTCTGCTTTCATTTTCTTTTTATTCTTAAAGAGAAATGTCTTGGTTTGGTAGCCAATTCATGACATAGTCATTCACTGATTTATAACTTTGTTGAACAAGCTGGCTTGTGATGAGACCCCTTGTCTTTTGATTTTAATAATCTTGAGTCATTGCCCTGTTGTGGTATGTAGTATTTGGTAAAGTTAGCAAGCTATACATCTATGATCATGATAAGTCGGCTCGTGATGAGACCTCTTACTCTTTAAGTTAAAGTGTATCTTTGGTTGATTCTCTGAATATTGTAGTTTCCTAGGTGGGGAGGAAGTCATTGTTTCCTTAAGACAGTTCTAGACGACAATGATAGAGTTTTTTGGAAAGAGCCTTTCTACAGAGAATCTTCATTTTTTTATTGATACCTTTCATTGACTAAAGTAAAACAATTTCTAACTCAAGGTGGCTTTTCATCAAAATTTATATAGTTGAAACTAATATCATTTCCAGGGGTATAGTCTTTAACTGTATCTTTCAATAGTAATGATTAATTTTTCAGAAAGAATTCCATTTATACAAGCGAAAAAACAAAATGTAGAATAGAACTTGTGTCTTTTTCATGAATCTCAAAAGTAACCATTTACAACCGATTTTATTATGAAAAGAAAAACAACTACTCTACAAAAATAGAAGACTGGTCTTCTATGGAAAATATTTCTTAAGAATCTGACCATTAACAGGTAAAGAATCTCTTCTCCCTGTTAAATCTTGTAACATGAAGGTAGATGGACCTATAACTTCTATGATTTGAAAAGGACCAAGCCACATTCTTTGAAATTTTGTATGTTTTCCCTTTTCCTCATGAGCTTTGTCCCATTTTAAAAATAGATCTCGCATCTGAAAATCTTTTCTGGATATCATATTGGAATCAAAAGAGGCTTTCACTAATGCTTGATGATGAGCATGAGTTATTTTAGCTCGTTCTTGTTGTTCTTCTAGCTTAATCAATTCCAGCTGCCTTAGTTGTAGAGAAGAAGTTGGTGCTTCATCAATATATTGAACCAAGGCTAAAGAGGGAATTTCCAGATGTGTTGGAAGAACCACTTCTTTCCCATAAACTAAATTAAAGGGAGAAGTGCCGATAGAAGCTTTCTGCGTTATTCGATCTGCCCATAAAGCATATATTAAAGACTTATGCCAATTTTTATGATTTTGGTCAATGGTTCGCTTAATGATCCTGATTAAGTTCTTATTTGTAGATTCAGCTAACCCATTCCCTTTTGGATAATAATTGGCAGAGTATTTAAGCTTGAAACCCCTTTTTAGCGCAAATTCAGTCATTTTATTACCAGAAAAATATGATGCATTATCAAACATTAAAGCAGAAGGCAATCCAAACCTGGTGATTATGAATTGATCTATGAATTCAATGATGTTTTCAGCATTAGCCGCCTTGAGTGGGACTGCTTCTACCCATTTAGTAAAGTAATCTGTCGCTGTAAGGATGTATCTATGCTGTTTAGAAGAGTGAGGAACGATCTCACCTATTACGTCCAATCCCCACTAATCGAAAGGCTATTCAATGGTAACTGGTTGCAGTGGCAAGGATGGTTTCTTTTGTCTCCCAACAGCGGTTTGACAGATTTGACATTTCCTCACATAATTATGTGCATCTTTGAATAATGTGGGCCAGTAATAGCCTACGCGTAAAATTTTGTGAGCAGTTGCATCTCCAGCATAGTGTTCGCCTGCTGGCCCATCATGGAGTTCCTGCAAGACTTTTTCAGCTTCAGCATTTTCAGCTTCAGCTTTCTCAAGACATCTAAGGAGAACAAAATCATAATTTATTCTAAAAAGAACGTCATCCACGAGTTGACATTGTTTGGATTTTAACCTCAGGGCTCTTTTCTTGGTATGATCGAGGTTTGAAGGAGCATATCCATTCTTTAGATAATAAATAATATCAGCATACAATGACTCAACATCGTTTAGGCTTACCTCGTACACTTGTACCTCTTCAGATGGATTTTCGGGCATTAGCGATGCTCCTGCCAGCATTTTGCAAAAGCCTTGACCTTTTACAATACTTGCTGGTTTGATTTCTACATCGTATTCTTGTAAGGCAGTAACCCAATTGGCCCTTTTCTCACCCACATCCTTCTGTACTAGAAGATTTCTTACCGTTGGAAATGGTACTATGATCTTGGTATGTGTTTTGAGTAAAAAAGGTCTAAAATATTTAATTTCTTTGAAAACAGCATAAGCTTGTTTCTCCACATCTGAATAATTCAATTCAACACCTTGTAAATTGGAACTGAAAAAAGCAATTGGGGCTTCCACCTTTTCTTGATTTGCTTGAGTGAGTATCGCAGCATATGATCTATCTGAGGCAAATGTATACAAAATAAAAGGATTGGAAAAATTTGGAGTTTCTAAAGATGGAGCATTGATAATTGCTTGTTTGATTAGATTGAATGCCTCATGTTCATCTTGGCCCCATTTAAAGTTTTCATTCTTTTTAATCATGGCTTGTAAAGGAGATACGATTCTTGAAAAATCTGGAACGAACCTCTTTACAAAGTTAATCTGGCCAAGAAAAGATTGCATGGCTTTCTTGTTGTGAGGTAGGGGTACTATGGAAATTGATGAGCCCCAAATTTTGGTAACAATTTGGGCTCATTTGGCCTACTTACCTTGCTCAACCCTTCATTTTTTATCACTTATGCATCATTTCTTAGTATATTCGTGTTATTTGTAGGAAGAAGGGCAGTCATTATGCCTATGTGGCTAATACATGATGATTTCAGGTTTTTTGACATTAAATGGAGCAAAGACCATGCAAATGGAGACAAGGAGACAACCAAGGTGGCATTGTGGGTTTATAGGGAGGTTTTCCACAACCTTGAATGACCTTCCTCGTGATCTCCACCCCAACTCCGAGCTCCAACAGCTATCACCACCGAGCTAGAAGGCAGCCAACGGATTCTACAGGAACAATAGTTTACTTTTAGTTGGACAGCCAAGCCCCACTAATTGAGAAGGCCAGCTTGGCCCTAATCATGTATAAATATTGAGGTTGTAGCCTTCGATGAGACTCTTGAACTTTTGTTGTAGATTTTGGATTACGAGCTGTAGCTCTGTTTTTGCTCTTTGTAAGCCAATTTTGGCATGTTGTTAGACTCATGATTATGATCTTTTAATAAAAGGCAGGCAGATTTGGATTCGATTCTGAGTTCTTAGGGGAGCTATAGCTCTCAGGTTAGGGCCCAACCTGAGAGCAATAGACCTCCTTTCCTTTGTATTGTTACTTGTCTTTCTTTTGTCATTGCATTTCTTTCCTTTACATGCACTTGGAAAACACAGTTTGCTGAGTTGACTGTTTCGGTTTGGTTATGTAGGTTAGTTTCATGAATGCAGTTGTTTCAGTAGTTCAGAATTAGCGTAGGGAGATTGAAGTTACGTTGAGTTCAAAAAGGTTGAATGCATGCTCACTTTCACCTCTGTTTGGGGACTGGAAGTGTAGACCGTGCCAACTGCAAAAAAACATTGTTTTAACATATGCATGCAAGTATTGATGTAATGTTTTCGATTGAAGAATTGTCCATGCGATTATATCTTGAGTAATGACTCTTTGGTTCAGCATCATGCACGAATTCCCTTCAACTTAAATTGTTGTTCTTTGATTCCTAATAAAACAGTTAGAATAGGTTGGTGAACTTTCGTTTACATGCAAGATAAGGGTGATTTGTTTCATTTACACTACGCAGCACCACTTCATCGTGTTCTTATCCTTCTGAACCGTGCCTAAGCCACCTACTCATCCTCTGTTCAGCTCATTTGCCTTCCAACCCTTCTACTGTCCACGTTGCTCAATATTTTTGACCTTCCATTGCCTCTACCCTTCTATCGACCAACCAGCTCTATCCACTCTCTCTCCATCTCATCTCTCTGTCCATAGGTCATCACAAGCTCCTCTTTCATCTTACCTATCCACCCACACAGCTCCTTCACTCCTCCATCACCCAAAACTCCGACTGTAGAACATCCTGTAGAAGTTAGCAGACTTCCTGTAGAAATCCCGAGTTTCCTGTAGGATCCCCTGCAGACATCCTGTAGAAGCCTGCAAACATGGTTGCCAAGCACCTGAACGTTGTGGACTTCTGTGGAATGATGTGAGGGATCCCCTGGAACCTCTCAGAGTCCCCCTGACCATTCCCAAGCCTTCCTTCCCTTCGAACTACCCCTGCACAGTCAAGACCCAGTAAGAAGCACAATCATAATAACTCCACCCACTTGAAAAAATACAAAAACGTGTTCTCTTCAATGGAAGTAGTTTAAATTCATGCATCTCATCTCACTAGAAGTAATGGCATCATTTCTAGAAGTTGCATTCCCACCATTGCATCATAAAGATTAAGCTAGTCATATTAGGGTTTACTCGGGTTTCCATGTTTGGTTGGCTTTCAGTTCATTCTTGCAAAGTAGGTTAATTTCCTTTGAGATAGCCTTCGTTCATCATTTAGAAAGCTTCTTCTGAGAACATATAGAAGTTGGCTTGAGCCCTAGCGGACTTGTGCCAGCTGACCAAGTGACAGCTGCGACAAGAGCTAGTACTTGTGCATACAGCACCGTCGCTTCCAAGTTTGTTACGAACTACCGGGTTGATAAAATTAGAGAAGGAAGCTCCAGGAGTTGTAGCATTATTGCTACAATACTGGAGCCCACCATCTTTTTGGCGCCATTGCCGAGGAAGCGTCAGAGTATTAGTAATTGTTGCTTTTCTTCTATTTTCCTACTCTTGCCTTCTGCCAAGTAGTTTATTTCATTTCCATTCTGAAAAAGTAGCATAGACATTTCCTGCTTTCATAGATTAGCATTTCAATTCCGCAATTTCAATTTTGCAAGCATAGATTAGCATTTCCATTCCTGCAATTCCATTTGAGCAAAGTAGATTAGTCCTTTCCTGCTTTCATTTCAATTCTGCATTTTTATTTCAGCAAGATAGTTAGTTATAGATCAATCTGTTTCAGTTTTGCAGGTACCAAAGAGAAAAAAAGCAAAAGCAATCAAAAAGTCTTTCCATTTCATGCCTCGTAGGAACCGAGATAAAATAGGCAAATTCCTACCCAACACCCCCACCACATCACTGAGTCACCCTTCTCTCTTCTTCGGTGACAGTGATCCAGAAGAACCTATAGGTGAACCTCCTGAGATATACGAAGATCCTATAGCAGAAGAAGAATTAGAGACCATCCCATCTGAAGCCATGGCTGACAATAGAAGAGAAGATGAGAGAATAGAAGGTGCCTTCCCCATCCGAGAAACCAATGGAGACATGAAAATGAAAAACATTAGTCCCTCCGCTCTACCTCACTTCCATGGACTGACTACTGAAGATCCTGATACCTTCCTTTTTGAGTTTGTTGTCCTTTGTAGAACCTATGACTATACTGAAGATGAGCAGAAGCTGAAACTCTTCCCTTCAACTCTTAAGGATGCAGCATTACGCTGGTTCATGGGCTTACCTGGGAATAGTATCACCACTTGGGCTCAGATGCAGCAAGCTTTCAACACCAAGTACCGAGACTACTGTAGGTCCAAGGAAACCAAGGGAGAAATCTTTCGGATGACCATGGGAAATGATGAGTCCTTAGAGGATTATGAGGAGAGGTTCCAACTTAGCTATAAGCGGGCCAGGTGCACACTTGACCCTGAATCCCTCAAGTTGGTCCTGCTCCGAGGAGTCCCTGAAGACCTTTTAGATACCCTTCACATGTTAGCTGGGGGGGATATTTACCAGCTGCCTTATGAGGACATCAAGACTGTGTTCAGAAACCACTCTAGGGCAGCCCGGAAACGAGGTAGAGGAAACCCTCTCTCAGCTGGTATTCCTTTCTCCAAGCATGAGTTTTCAAATCAATTAGAAGATCTTAAGAGTGAGGTGAGACAGACCATTGCCATGCAACTGGACACATTCAAGATCCAGCAGAAGAAGGAAGAAGCTGAGAGGGCCTTGGCTATCTTCTGCCCTAGATGTACAAGGAGACACCCTAAGAACGAATGCCCATTGCATTCGGTCGAAGTGTGCTTCGTTTGTGAGGAGGACCATCCCACAAATCAATGCCCAACCTTACTTGGACTGAAAGCTATGTACCAAGGGACAGAAGCTTCCACTGAACCTCTCTATTTCCTCAACCAAAGGAGGCCACAAGGACCTAGACCTTACCAGCAGGGGATGCAAGGGGCACCTCAAGCTTATTACAGCCCCAACCAATCGACTCCTATGCCTTCCTGGGGTCGCCCTGCTCATCCTTCCTGGTCTATGCCTCCTCCATGGTCTTATCCACCTCAGTACCCTACTCAACCCACTACTCATTCATATCATTCACATGCCCAGCCACAGCCTCAATGGAATGCACCTCAGTCGGGGTGGAGGCCCCAATACAACACTCCTCTCGCCATTTTGCCTCCACCACCAGTTCAACCTCAACCATTACCTCCTACTCCTCCAAGGCAACCTCAAATGCCTGCTCAACCGAACCCGAACCCCAACAATAGACAGGCCCAGCAGGTATACACTGGGGAAACATCATGGCCTACCTATGCTGTGGAGATCCAGGAGATCAATCTTCGATCAAGAAAGACTCTTCCGGATCGCCAACCTCCTCCCCCAGAGGACGAGGAGGACAAACAGGAAAGTGAACCAAAGGCTATTCCACCCTTTCCTGAGAGACTAACAGCCACCACACAACCCAACCTAGAGGAGGATGAGCTTCTGGGGGAGCTCAAGCAGTTGTGTGTGAAGATACCACTTCTCCAAGCCATCAAGGATGTGCCAATATTCAACAAACTGGTTAAGGAAAAGTGTTTCAAACACCCAGGCAGGCGAAAGAGAGATGCTTCAACCATCAATGTCTTAGGACAACTGCCTGACCTTATGTTAGGACAAGTCATCTGCCCAAAGTACCTAGATCTTGGGAGTCCTGTAGTAGATGTCCACATCAATGGCACCATCATACCTCACACCTTGATTGATCTGGGGGCTGCCATTAATGTGATGACCAGGGATACCATGCTCAAACTCAATCTTCAGGGTTCCTTGAGGAAGACCTCGACAGTACTGCAACTAGCAGATCGCTCCACTGTGACTCCCGAAGGGATTGTGGAGGATGTCTTGGTCTCTATCGACTCTTGGGAATACCCTGCAGATTTCTTGGTTCTGCAACCCAAGGCAAAGCTTACTGGATGTCCTCTCATTTTGGGAAGGCCTTGGTTAGCCACTGCAGATGCTTACATCAGTTGCCGTGCAGGAAACATGACCATCAAAAACGGTCCTATGTCCAAGCAGCTAGTCCTATACCCTCCTGCCCAACCCTCCTTAGAGCATGACTTACCACTGTGGTTGGAGGAAGGAGAAGAGGATGAGGTGTACTCAGCACCTTTGTGCACCCTAGATACCACTAGAAGAGACCCCCCAACCGAGGATGACTTGATTGAGACTTTGATCCAGAATCCACCTTCCAGTGCACTATCCTTAGAGAAATTGGTGGAGGATGCCCAAGCCAGCACCTTAGTGGACCTTTGTGCCACCAACCCTGTCACTCCCAGAGTAAAAAATGTGGAGTTCGGCCCTGAGAGAACGTTAAAGATCAGCTCCTCCCTATCTCCTTCCCAGGAAAAGGAGCTGTGTAGGCTGTTGGCCAGTCACCTAGATGCTTTTGCTTGGAGCTATAAGGAGATGAAAGGAGTCCATCCCTCGGTCTGTACCCATCACATATACATCAAAGAGGATTGTAAACCAGTTAGGCAACCTCAGAGGAGAATGAATCCAACCCTTAAGGACATTGTCAAGGAAGAATTGCAAAAACTGTTGGATGCCGGATTCATTTACCCCATCTCAGATAGTGAATGGGTGTCCCCTCTGGTGTTGGTTCCCAAGAAAAATGGGAAGTGGAGAATCTATGTGGACTACCGAGAACTGAACAAAGCTACCAAGAAAGACCATTTCCCTCTACCTTTCATAGATCAAGTGTTGGATGGACTGGCAGGAAAGAAGTTCTTCTCTTTCCTGGATGGGTTTAGCGGGTACAACCAAATCCAAATCACCCTGGAAGACCAAGATAAGACCACCTTCACTTGTCCTTGGGGTACCTTTGCCTACCGAGTTCTTCCCTTTGGGCTATGCAATGCTCCTGCTACCTTCCAGAGAGCTGTCTTGAGCATCTTCTCGGAGCTGGTCCATGATGCGGTGGAAATCTATATGGATGACTTCACTCCTTATGGGTCCAACTTCCAGGAAGCATTGTCCAATCTAGGAAAGGTCCTAACCAAATCCATTGAGATGAACCTGTCCCTTAGTCCTGAAAAATGTGAATTCCTGATGACTGAAGGGACCGTGCTAGGCCATACCATTTCTTGCCAAGGGTTACAAGTGGATCCTAACAAAATTGCTCTCATCAAGAAGGTTCCACCTCCCCAAAAGGTAAGGGATGTCCGGAGTTTCGTAGGATTAGCAGGGTATTACCGGAGATTCATTAAAGACTTCAACAAGCTAGCCTCGCCATTGTTTGACTTGTTGGCAAAAGATGTGGAGTTTAAATGGACTGACGATTGTCAGAGGGCTTTGAATGAATTAAAGGACAAGTTGGTGTCAGCCCCAATCTTGAGAGGCCCAAACTGGGCCCTACCTTTCCACATCCACACTAATGCCTCGAACAAAGCCATAGGGGCAACTTTAGGACAAGTTGAACAAAAAATTCCATATGCCATTTACTTTGTTAGCAAAAACTTGTCCAAAGCCGAACTGAATTACACTGTAACCGAGAAAGAATTCTTGGCTGTGGTCCATGCACTGAACAAGTTCCGACATTATATCACTGGCTATCAAACATTTGTACATACGGATCATGCTGCAATTAGATATTTAATGAATAAACCAGATGTGAATGCTCGTATTATTAGATGGTTACTTTTGTTACAGCAGTTTGATTTGACCATTGTTGACAAACCAGGTAAAGAAAATGTTGTTGCTGACTTTTTATCTAGATTGGATTTGTCTGCAGATGAGGATGGAACAGTGGATGACCAGATGCCCGATGAACATCTGTTTGCTATCTCAGTACTCTCTCCATGGTTTGCTGATATAGCAAACTACCTTGTTTCAGCACAGTTCCCTCCGCACCTATCTTCAAGAGAGAAGAGCAGAATCATCAGAAAAAGTGCCTCATTTACTTGGATTGGGGGCAATCTGTTCAAGCTTGGCCCTGATCAGATCTTAAGGCATTGTGTAAGGGAGGAGGAAGTCTTTGATATCCTCCTCACCTGTCATGATGGGCCTTGTGGAGGACATTTTGCAGCAAAGAGGACTGCCTTCAAAATCCTGCAGGCAGGCTACTATTGGCCCACACTTCATCAAGATGTCAGAAGATATATCAGCCAATGTGACCGATGCCAAAGAATGGGGAAACTGACTCCAAGGGATGAGATGCCTCTCCAACCTCAAGTGACTCTTGAGCCATTTGAGAAGTGGGGTATGGATTTTGTGGGTCCAATCAACCCTCCTTCGAGGCAAAGGTCTTACATCATTGTGTGCACTGACTACCTACCAAAGTGGGCAGAGACTAAAGCAATCAAGGCAGCAACAGAAGAGAAGGTGGCTGAGTTCTTAAGAGAAAACATCTTCTACAAATTTGGCTACCCAAGAGAGCTGGTCACCGATCAAGGGAGCCAGTTCACATCCAACCTGATTGAAGACCTGCTAGCTCACCACAAAATCAAGCATAGGACTTCCACCCCCTATCATCCACAGGCAAATGGGCAAGTGGAAGTCACCAACAGAGCATTGGAAGGGATTTTGACTAAGGTGGTGAGCAGCAGTAGGAAAGATTGGGCAGATTGCCTGGTTGAGGCCACATGGCTTACAACACCACCTGGAAGACCACCACCGGCTTCACACCTTATGAGCTGGTCTATGGGAAGAAAGCTTTGTTGTCCATTGAGGTTGAGTACAACACTTTGAGGATGGCAGCTCAGCTAGATCTAGATCTCAACCATGCACAACAAGAAAGGTTATTGCAGCTAAATGGACTGGACGAGCACCAGATGCAGGCCCTCCTTCACTCAGAAGTGGTTCAACTTCAGAGAAAGGTGTGGCATGACCAACACCTCCATGACAAGAAATTCCAGCCGGGAGATTGGGCCTTGTTGTATGACTCCAGATACAAAGATTTCAAGGGGAAGCTGAGAACCAGATGGCTAGGACCATATGCAGTGGAAAAATGCCATGACAATGGATCTGTTCTTATTCGAACCATCGATGAGGAAGCCATCCCCATGCTTGTCAATGGGCATCGCTTGAAGATCTACAGGAAGCCTCTCTCAAGACAAGAGTTCATCAAAACTATGGAGAAATCAGTGTTGGTCATAGAGAAGGGTTTTGCTTCTGCTTTGGGCATACCCTGAAAGATCTAAAAAAAACAAATAAATAAATAAATAATAATAATAAAACAATAAAGATCCTTGGGTGAAAACCTTTCTGAGGCTCCCAAGGCAGGTGGTAGGGGTGAAAACCTCGTTGAGGCACCCCTATTGTCTTTCAGAAAAAAAAAAAAAAAAAAAAAAAGAAGAAGAAGAAGAAGAAGAAGAAGAAGAAGATTTAAAAAAGATCCTTGAGTGAAAACCTCTCTGAGGCGCTTAAGGCAGATGGCAAGGGTGAAAACCTCATTGAGGCGCCCCTGCTATTTTTCAAAAAAAAAAAAAAAAAAAAAAAAAAAAAAAGAGACAAAAAGAAAAGAGAAAAGAGAAAAGAAGACAATAAGCAAAAAGATAGGGACAACAAGTTTATAATGTGAAAATGCATGCAGGTTGCAGGTGTTCTATGAAGGTGAGGAGGACTCTTAATGCAAAGCCAAAGATCCTTATCATGCTGCCAGGAGACCTCACCAGCACCTCCTCCAAGAATACTCATTTCCTCCAAGGTATGTGCACAATTTCATCATGGCTTGAGTCTTCTACAGGAAGATGCAGACTTTCTACAGGAAGGTGCAGACTTTCTACAGGAAACGCAACTTTTCTACAGGAAGTTCTGTATTTCTACAGGAAACTTCCTGTAGAAGTTCGGGACCGCCCAGAACTCATTTTATGAGGAGATCTAACGGCCAAGGGTCGGTTTGGATGCATGCAAGCTACTGTTGGCACCCTTATACACTGTTGTCACCTCTTTCTACCATCCCTGTCGACATGCAATGAAGTACCTGCACCATCAAAGCAGATTATTGAGTTATCAAGAGAAAAGCAATTTTTGAGATGGAAAAACGCTGAGAGGTCATACCATATCCATCCCAGCCATCCATGAGCTCTGTGAGCGTGATCGTGGGGCCATTGCCTTCGTCGTGCAGCATGCACCCGAGGAGGAAAAACTGTTACAGGACATCCTGCAGGAGTCCCGTAACAGTTAAGCCCGCTGGAGTGTACACTATTCACAGTGCTTGCCACATGCAATGAACACGCAGGCATGCAGCCGCATCATAAGATCCATCGTCGGTGGCCTATGAATGTGAACCTCCGGGCCTGTGCAAATCCACCAGCAGCAAATAAATTCACTCATCGTCGTCCAAGAGCCTGAAAAATCGTGTTGCGACCGCACAGGTAAGTGCCTCGACCCTTTCTTCCGTTGAATTGCATGAATTTTACTTTGAAAATGTTTGCAAGTGTGAAATGGATGGGTTGAGCGGTTGTATGGTCAATCGATTGGCCACGTCGACCAGTCAGCTGGTCGAGCCGGATGTGTGAATGGTGGCCATGGAAAAAACGGGCAGTGGACACGTGAGAACCGTCCACTCGGGGAGAAACGAGTTCTAACGAGAATGGCGGCGGTGGATCTGCGGGGAATGATGTGGCAGTAAGGGAACTTGCAGAAGAATGATGGTGTGACGTCGCCCAACGGTCTGACAGGGACAGCTCACCCCCGCGCCACGGATTCCGCCGATTCAAATCTAATCGGCTAGATTGCCACCCCATGCATTTATCACTCACCGTTTGAGACTCGAGTGATCATCCGGATCCCTCTGCAGTTTGATACTTCGAGTCTTTGGCCATCAGAACGCCTGTAAAACAACACCAAGAGCGCAGACCCACTGCAGTATCCCCCGGAAATCGCGCGTTGCTCCTACAGGAAAGCTGCTCCTACAGGAAAGCTGTTTCTACAGGAAGTCGGGTTCCTCACGTCAAAAGGTGGCGGATTAAAAAGGTAAGCCTGAACTCTCCATGCAATTGGTTTTTGAAGGTGGCAGAATCGTCGTCTATAGTATGGTCGTAGAAAATTGTTGCAATTGTTGTCTGCCGTGCATGAACTGTCGTCCTACAGGATGTCAGTGTAGTTGGTTGTGTTAAAGGTTCTCAGGGGGTAAACTTTGTGAATTATGTGCATGACAGAGGCGTAATCCTACGCTCTATCCCAGTAGACCGAATTTCTTCCGCATTTGCCACCTCCAGCTAACGCAACAGTTTTTCACCATGCTGAGTGGGTTCATCAGAAGGGAGCCACTGATTCAACGAAGTTAACGGAAAATCCTGAGGTGGTGGAGCTCTTCACACGAGCACAATGGATATCCTTCTGGGACAAATTGCAGGGCTATGACGATGAAGTGGCAGAAGAGTTTTTGCAAGCGCTGAGGCCGAAATCTAAAACGTTGGCCACCGTTACCTTCAGGGGTCTGAGCCTCAAACTCACCTCACAATTCATCAGCCGAGTTACGGAGATCCCAATGGGATTACCATGGGATAAAGAAGAAAGGAAATTGAGCCAACAAGCTAAGAAAAAATTCTTTCCACCAGAGGAGGAATTCTCAGAAGACAAAAATGGGGTTCGTAGAACCAGTTTACTGCCACCATGGAATGAAGTGAGCCTGCAAATTATGAAGTACATCACCTGCGAAGGCCGTTTTAGCATTGTATACGGGTATCATTTTCGGTTACTCACTGAATTACGGCACCAGATGGAGCTACCTATAGAAAACAAGCTCAATCTCCCTTACTTTCTACTATAGTCTCTGATTGAGTGTGCAACCAAGCTGAAAGAAGGCATACCAGACCAGGTAGCCCACCATGGACTGATCAAACTCCTCGTGGAGGATGCGCTCCACACATACAAGGTTCCTCTCTCATGGGAAGCCTTCAGGAATTTGACAAAGGATGGGGATATAAAGATGCTAACCGAAGAGCTCGGTTCTTCTAGCAGTGAGGAGAAAGAGTCAGTGGCCGTAGTAAAAAGAGAAAAAGGCCAAAAGACCCCAACCATAGAGCAGAGGAAAAAGCAAGAGAAGAAACAAAAGAAAAAGGATGACAAGGAGAAAGATGACACACCCATCTTGACAGCAAGAGAGAAAAGGTTGCAAGGCAGAGTGGACAAGGCTGAGAAGGTCCACATCAGCAAGAGTGCCTCGACAGCGACTGCAACCAAGTCAAAAAGCAAAACTCATGCAGCAAAGCAAACCAAGGCGGTGACACCTGTTTCTACAGGAAAGCCGAAACCGGCTTCTACAGGAAGCCCGAAAATTATTGAAAAAGGGTCTTCTACAGGAAGCCCGAAAATTATTGAAAAAGGGTCTTCTACAGGAAGCCCGAAAATTATTGAAAAAGGGTCTTCTACAGGAAGCCCGAAAATTATTGAAAAAGGGTCTTCTACAGGAAGCCCGAAATTGACTAAAATAGGGTCTTCTACAGGAAGCCCTGAAAAAGTGAAACCCAAGGAGAAGAAAGCTGACATTCGTGAAAGGGAGGCAACAGCTGTGCTGGCCGGCCTCAGCACACCTCCTAAGCCAAAGGAGAAGAGAAAGAGGGAGACCCCTCTATACTTTAAAGCTCGAAGAAGTGTGAGAATAAAGACGGGCAAGCCACAGCCTCCATCCAGCAGCCCGATCATCATTGAAGATGCCCCTACTTCGCCCAAGGAAAGGTCCCCCTCGAGGATATCAGTCACCTATGAGAGGGGGAGCCCGAAGAAAAATACGTGGCAAGGAAAGTTAGACCAATTGACTGAAAAAGCTCGGCTACAGGATGCTGAAAATTCTCTATAGGATACCTTAGCCAGGCTTAAAGAAACTGAGAAAATGGAAGATGAAGCACCCTTATCACCACCAAGGGAGGGTGAAGTAGAGCCACCAGAGGAAGTGGAGAAAGAGCACATACCGGAGCCCAGCCCTCAGCCAAGTCTGAGTTCATATTACAACTTTTTAGAGGCTGGCAAAATCATACCTCAGAAATTTACTGTGCCACTGTTTTTTGCATTAGAGGAAGAAAGAGTCCGTACACACACGTGGATGAAAATAGCCAAGTCAAAGGGTGTGGCGGACATAGGTCCCTTACAGGAGCAGCTCAAGGAGGCCAGAAGTGAATTTTCCATGGCCAAACACATGGCAAATTGCCAACGCGTGTTTCTACAGGAAGAAAACCAGAAGCTGAGATTGCAGCTATAGGAGCTGAGGGCAGGGACAAGTACATCCTCCAAGGACACCACAGAGGAACAGCAAGGTAAAAAGGAACTGAACACCGGTCTTGGGGCGCCAACCACACTTCTACAGGAAGCAGAACAGCAAGCACAAATTGAGGTGCAAGCTCTCAGAGAACAGCTGCAGCAGAAAGAAGCACAATTGGCCTGCATGGCCAGCTGGGCCATGGATGCTATCCAATGTAGACAGCCAGCCAAATCCTATGGCTTGTAATTGAAAGACCAATGGCTGCAATTTCAGATCAATACCTTGGCGCAAAGAGGTATCTCTCAGCTCCAAGACCCGCAGCAATTCACTGAAGTTTGCAGTACTAGCTCATCAGAGGATAGGGCCAAATTAGCGGAGTTCTACCTCCATAATCTGGCCCTGCCTAATGAAGTTTCATGGGATCCCAATACGGCCTTGGGAGATATGCAATTATTGGCATTTGCCTCATGGCTGAACCATGAGGACAAAAGAGCAGCAGAAGCCAAAGCAATCATGAACCAAGAGCTGAACGAGCCATTGCTCATCAGACCAGAACTAGGGGATCCAGTTGCACTAATCACGGCACACCAACATTTGTCCACTGACCCTCAAGCTTCATTAAGGTATATGGATCAACAGGCCCAAGCCATAGCTCATTTTGAGGACATGGAGAGACTGTTAGGGGACAACGCTGTCCAAGCATGCACATGCAGATGGAATACATTGGCACACAGTCTGAAAATCCGAGAGTACCATACCCCAACTCGGATGAGGGAAGCTCTGGTATGGGTAGCCCTCTATAAGAAATCCATGCAAAACCTCCAGGCCAGCTGGATTGGCCTTAAACTCAGCCCCCCACTGCTGCTAAGATTGATGGAAGGCAGCACAGAGACAGATGATAATGAACAGTGGGAAGAGGTAAACAGAAGGGCTGGGTTTCATATCAGCAAGGAGGACACTACTACAGAGGCTTGGGATGTAAGGGTAGCAGTAAAGGCAATGAATGATGAAGAGTTGGACTAGTTGCTCAAGGATGAGCAAATATTTTAGTTGGGGGGTGATGATGAGCCCCAAATTTTGGTAACAATTTGGGCTCATTTGGCCTACTTACCTTGCTCAACCCTTCATTTTTTATCACTTATGCATCATTTCTTAGTATATTCGTGTTATTTGTAGGAAGAAGGGCAGTCATTATGCCTATGTGGCTAATACATGATGATTTCAGGTTTTTTAACATTAAATGGAGCAAAGACCACGCAAATGGAGACAAGGAGACAGCCAAGGTGGCATTGCGGGTTTATAGGGAGGTTGTCCACAGCCTTGAATGACCTTCCTCGTGATCTCCACCCCAACTCCGAGCTCCAACAGCTATCACCACCGAGCTAGAAGGCAGCCAACGGATTCTACAGGAACAGTAGTTTACTTTTAGTTGGACAGCCAAGCCCCACTAATTGAGGAGGCCAGCTTGGCCCTTATCATGTATAAATATTGAGGCTGTAGCCTTCGATGAGACTCTTGAACTTTTGTTGTAGATTTTGGATTACGAGCTGTAGCTCTGTTTTTGCTCTTTGTAAGCCAATTTTGGCATGTTGTTAGACTCATGATTATGAACTTTTAATAAAAGGCAGGCAGATTTGGATTCGATTCTGAGTTCTTAGGGGAGCTATAGCTCTCAGGTTAGGGCCCAACCTGAGAGAAATAGACCTCCTTTCCTTTGTATTGTTACTTGTCTTTCTTTTGTCATTGCATTTCTTTCCTTTACATGCACTTGGAAAACACAGTTTGCTGAGTTGACTGTTTCGGTTTGGTTATGTAGGTTAGTTTCATGAATGCAGTTGTTTCAGTAGTTCAGAATTAGCGTAGGGAGATTGAAGTTACGTTGAGTTCAAAAAGGTTGAATGCATGCTCACTTTCACCTCTGTTCGGGGACCGGAAGTGTAGACCGTGCCAACTGCAAAAAAACACTGTTTTAACATATGCATGCAAGTATTGATGTAATGTTTTCGATTGAATAATTTTCCATGCGATTATATCTTGAGTAATGACTCTTTGGTTCAGCATCATGCACGAATTCCCTTCAACTTACATTGTTGTTCTTTGATTCCTAATAAAACAGTTAGAATAGGTTGGTGAACTTTCGTTTACATGCAAGATAAGGGTGATTTGTTTCATTTACACTGCGCAGCACCACTTCATCGTGTTCTTATCCTTCTGAACCGTGCCTAAGCCACCTACTCATCCTCTGTTCAGCTCATTTTCCTTCCAACCCTTCTACTGTCCACGTTGCTCAATCTTTTTGACCTTCCATTGCCTCTACCCTTCTATCGACCAACCAGCTCTATCCACTCTCTCTCCATCTCATCTCTCTGTCCATAGGTTATCACAAACTCCTCTTTCATCTTACCTATCCCCCCACACAGCTCCTTCACTCCTCCATCACCCAAAACTCCGACTGTAGAACATCCTGTAGAAGTTAGCAGACTTCCTGTAGAAATCCCGAGTTTCCTGTAGGATCCCCTGCAGACATCCTGTAGAAGCCTGCAAACACGGTTGCCAAGCACCTGAACGTTGTGGACTTCTGTGGAATGATGTGAGGGATCCCCTGGAACCTCTCAGAGTCCCCCTGACCGTTCCCAAGCCTTCCTTCCCTTCGAACTACCCCTGCACAGTCAAGACCCAGTAAGAAGCACAATCATAATAACTCCACCCACTTGAAAAAATACAAAAACGTGTTCTCTTCAATGGAAGTAGTTTAAATTCATGCATCTCATCTCACTAGAAGTAATGGCATCATTTCTAGAAGTTGCATTACCACCATTGCATCATAAAGATTAAGCTAGTCAGATTAGTGTTTACTAGGGTTTCCATGTTTGGTTGGCTTTCAGTTCATTCTTGCAAAGTAGGTTAATTTCCTTTGAGATAGCCTTCGTTCATCATTTAGAAAGCTTCTTCTAAGAACATATAGAAGTTGGCTTGAGCCCTAGCGGACTTGTGCCAGTTGACCAAGTGACAGCTACGACAAGAGCTAGTACTTGTGCATACAGCACCGTCGCTTCCAAGTTTGTTACGAACTACCGGGTTGATAAAATTAGAGAAGGAAGCTCCAGGAGTTGTAGCATTATTGCTACAATACTGGAGCCCACCAGAAATTTCCCTGATTCTGTCAGGATCTATGTGAATTCCAGATTTTGACACTATGAATCCTAGAAGTTTTCCTTCACTTAATGTGAAAAAATATTTTTTCGGGTTAAGCGAAATCCCATACCTTAAACAACGTTGGAAGATTTGTTTTAAATCTCTGAGATGGTTGTTTCGTTTCTTGGAATAAACAATTATGTCATCCAAATAGATTACCACTGATTTATTAACTAACCCCTTGAATGCGATGTCCATGGCTCTCTGAAATGTGGCACCCGGATTAATCAAACCAAATGGCATCTTTTGATATGTGTATGTGCCCCATTTAGTTTTGAATGTCGTTTTTAATTGATAATTGGGATGTACTAACACTTGATTGTACCCTGAGAATCCATCCAAGAATGACATTAATTCTGAGCCCGCAACTGCTTGCAGTATTTGTTCCATCGGGGGGCAAAGGAAAATTATCCTTTTGGCAGGCCTTGTTAAGGTTTCGAAAGTCAATGCAGATTCTAATATCTCCATTTTTATTCTAACAGGTACCATATTGGAGACCCATTTAGAATGTCTAACGGGAAAGATTATTTTGGCTTTCAATAACTTATTGAGTTTAGTTTTGATATGATTTTCTAAATTTGGATGGATCTTTCTCAACTTTTGTTGGACGGGTTTTTCATTATCGATCATTGGGATAGTATGTTGGATGATGGAGGTGTCATATGTTTTGAGTTCATCATAATTCCAAGCAAAGAAACTTTTGTATTGTTTCAAGAGATGGATATATGCTAATTTTTCTTCAGGGGCTAGGCCAAGGCCTAGGTTGATATTCTGTGGTTTAGTATCAGTTCCTAGATTTACTAATTCATAATTCAAAGTTGAACTTTGGAGTTTTGAATTGGTAGATCTTTTGAATCGATCTTTCAAATCATAAAGGTCTTCTAATTTGACTACTTATTTAGCTATAGCATTGTTAGTACTATCCTGTTGCAATTGTTGGTCATGTTGGTCTTCGTCAATTATTTGATTGGTGTAGGATCCTTCAGATGTGAGAAAACTCACGATATCAGGATCATCGTTGAAAATCCTCCAATTGGTAATGTTATTAGGGATAGATGGTCTAAAAATTAAATCAATTGAAAATCGATCAGGGCTAAATTCTTTTGAAGGAATGAGCTTGGAAGCTACGTTGGCTAAGAGGTCTACGCTAGCATTCTGGAGTCTGGGAATTGATGAAATATTAAATGCTATAAAATATTCAGTAAGATCTTGAGCTAAAGATTGGTAATGCTTTAAATGACTTGATAAACAATGTATAGTATTACATACCTGTCTGATTACAATTTCAGAATCTCCAAAAACTTGCAGGTATTTGACGTCTTGTCCGATTGCCTTGTATAACCCTTGGATTAAAGCCTCGTATTCTGCGATATTGTTGGTGCACTCAAATTCGAGTCTGCAAGTTAGCATGGTTTTATCTCCCTTTGGGCTTACTAATATGCATCCTGCTCCTGCTCCTTCGTTAGACTTAGAACCATCAAAAAATAATTTCCAAAACAAAGACTTATTTACAGGACTATCTATAAAATTAATGCATTTAGAACTATCTGTTTGAGAAAAATTTTCTACTTGAGATAAAACAGAATGTTCTAAGTAAGGTGAAGTGTGAGCATTAAAATTTCCTAGGAAAGAATCTACTGAATAGTTGCCTATGATATTAGAATTATATGCTACTGGTTCATTTTCTCCCTCGAGTTCTATTACTATGTATTTCTGATGTCGTTCTCGTTCAACTTTTATTTGGTTGGGTTTACCATTGTAAGGGAGCCACATATGTGATCAGTTAGTTGCAAAATATCCATGAAGTTTTTCTGACCAATCTCTGCTAAGAATTAAGCCATAAAATTCAGGTATATCAGCAACTAAAATGTCAATAACTTGACATACCTTTGGGTTGGATGACAGCCTTATGGTAACCTGATTTAACTCGCTAATCACTTCGACTTGCGATCGATCTAGCTGAACTATGCACACAGCAGATTTCTGTGGTTGAACGTTCAATTTTTCACATATTGATCTTGGTAAAATATTTGATGAAGCTCCAGAATCTACTAAGCAATTATGCACATTTTTATTGAAAATTTCATAAGTAAGGAGAAATGGGGGAGTATGCGATCTCGATATTCCTCCAATTAATGCGATATCATTTGGATCAACTTTATTAATTGTATTAGTTGGAGGTCTTCCCATATCATGGGAAGCTTGAGAGATTACAGCAGCTGGTAAAGGTGCAATTGGTACAGCATGTAATTCTTTCAAAAGTACTTTCTGCTGGTGTTTTAACTTGCTCAATTCAAAAAGAGTAATATTGGCCCTAGTCTTTTTCATGTCTTCTATGATATTATACTCCATTTCATCTGAAACGATTAGTTTTTTAGATGGAGTCGATGTGTCTATTTGGACTGGGCTGGTTTGAGTCGCTTTAGGTGATGTTTTCTTGGCTGCGACTTTATCCTTAGTCATCGAGCTTGCGCTCTTTGGCTTAGGTGTAGGTTGAGGAGGATCAAGTTGATTTCTGTTGCGAGTACTAGCTGGGAAAACCTCTTGATCCTCTTCATTGGGAGGATGAAATCCCACATACCTTGTAACTCTACAACTTCTTCTTCATCAGTATGTTCTTCAGTAGCATTTTCCTCTTCTTCTTCTTCTGATTCAGCATTTGAAATAGCATTAGGGGGTTTGGAATCGGTTGAAGGATTTATTTTAAAAGGCCTGTATGGCTTTTTAGAAGAAGTTTCTGCTACTTGTTTCTTAATGTCGACCATCTCATTAGACATGGTCTTCAAAACTTTTTGTAATCCTTCTAAATCGGATGGATCTTTCGATTGTTTTTTCTTTGGATCTTCTTTGAAAGACACCTTCTTAGACCTTCGTTATTCTATCGTGTTTTTCTTTTCTAGGGCCATAATATGTTTCTCTATTGCTATCACTTCTTTCATATTTTCAACTAAAGTTGTTTTGTTAGCCCTATCAACAAATATTGCTAAGTTTGATGGTAAAGCGGTAATGTACCATTCACTTCGCACTTCTTCGCTAGGCTGAGAAGCAGTAGGAATTTTGTTTAAGATTTTATTGAAATGTAAATTGAAATATTTGATAGGTTCTCTTGACTTGGCCCTAAGGTTAGACAAGTCATTGATCAGTGTCACTGTAGACCTGTCATCACTAAACTTGGTCAGGAATTGTTCTTGGAAGATGTTCCAACTAGTAATAGATCCAGATGGTAATGAGAAATACCATGATCCGGCTGTTCCTTGCAGAGTATAAGGAAAAATTCGAACAACAACATCTTCATTAACAACTTCATTGAGATTTATGGATAGAATAAAGTTATTTATATGTTCTTCCGCTAGCATGCCTGCCTCAGGATTAAACTTAGGCAGCCATTTTTCAGGATGGGCTGGTAACTGACTCAAGGGTGCAGGCATTAAGACTTCCCCTGGGTTATTCCATGGAGATTGGGCCATCGCTGAACTACTAACAGAGGAAAGTGCAGAAGATGATCCCTGCGGTTGAGAGGATGAGGATATTACGACTCCAGATGGTTGAGAAGGAGTTGCGGAAGTTGCAGTAGGCTGATGGACAATGATCTGAAGTGGACAAGTGGATGGTTGACTTCGCGGTGAAGAGGTTGAGATGGACAATGATGATGAAAGAGTCTCACTATCGGATCCTTTAGGAGACTTCCTTGCTCTCTTCCTAGTAGGTAGAGGTAATTCGGTTAGCTGGACACCAAACTTTTCACTCTTTAACCTGGTAAGAGGATGAGCAGGGTTATATTGCGAAGTCACGTTGCCTTGAGATTTATTAGATTTTTGAGGAGAGATAGAAAATCGCTGAAGTTTGTGAATCAAAGATTCAACTTCAGGAGCTTCAATAGAAGATTGTTCTGAAATGTCAGGGTTTGTAGCAGCGGTTGTTGCTCCAGCGACTTCTGACTTTGGATTTAAAGATTCTAAATGTAATGGAGAATTCGGGGGAGATGGTGAGGGCGATTTACTCTTAGAATGGTATTTAGATTTATATTTTCTTGCCATTCACAGTTTGAGGCCCTCCTTCTAGCGCCAAATATGTTGAAGCCCTGAAAATCGGGTCTAAAACAAGGGGGATACCCACCCGGTCCGGACCTTGGTTAACAGCTCCTTTTCCGTTTGGTATAGTGGGTCCGACTGGGATATGGGACCAGTTTCCCAATTTAGGTGTGTGTGTGTGACAGATTGATATTTCTCTTTCTAACAGCTTCTAAATGGAATACTTCTACTCTAATTCTAATCTAAAAATTGTATTCTAATAAACAGAAATATCTAAATCTACACTAACCCGGGGTGTAATCTTTCCTTTCTGCGATCTAAAATGATTTCAAATAACAACTGGTAATAAAGATCATTCAACTATTATGAGAAAATAATTCAATAAGGATGAACCACTTCGTATAAAAAGTTAGACGAAACAGTTGTGAGAAACATATCTCATAGTAAGCTACTCATACATTAAGCATAAATAAATAGCTATCACCGTACAAAAGTGCCAAATCATAACTCAGGCATTCATACATCAATATATAAATAACTAAACTTGAAAATCACTCTAACACAAAGGCAGAAATAGTTAAGAGATAGAAATACCATTTATAACTAGTCCTACTCATGGGCTTCAAGCAATAATGATTTATCTCTTCTTGATCAAACATCCACTAAGAGTACAAAAGTGCAACATCAGTGGCAGATATCAAATGCAAACATCAATAAATCCTATTCCATTTATTCATCAAAACCTCCTCAGAGGGTACCAAATTGCATGCTCTAGGGATAAGTTTTTGATAAATTTCAGGACCCTTCTCTAAATGCATGAGAAGGGTTTAAATACTACTAACTAAATCTAAAAAAAAATTATTACGAAAATGTAGGATGTGGTTTAAATGACCGTCCTTATTTCAGGAAAATAAAACAAAATTAAAAACTAAAATTGAATGTAAAATTAAAACTACTTCTGTATTTCGTCCTTGAAATCGCACGCATGCAACACCTGTTTGAGAAGAGTCGGGTGGCCAACTTCCGATTTTAGCTGAGCTGAGAAAACAGAATCGACAAGAGCTGGCGCCATCTTTTCGGCTGAATTGATGATACACTTAAGAGTCATCCATTGGCTATGTGGCTTTACCAAGTATGCCCAGTAATAATCCCAGTTCAATTTGGTTAACCCTTGGATTGCTTGTGCCTTTTCTTGGGACTTCTACTTCCAATCTGTCTGTAGTTGTTGTACGTTAGGTAAATATCTTGGAGTGGTCTCTGCGATCAAATTTTCCCTGTGCAAATTTTCATTTACACAATCAATAATACTGCTTGCTACTGTGGCTGGTCCTTCTGCTGCTTGCTCTGCCTCCCTGATTTGCTTGTCCCATTTATTAAAGAGCATTTCTTTGTGGTTTTCATTGATTCTTGGTGCACTTTCTCTTTTTCCCTCGTCTGTTTCTTACCAAGCCAAATATTTAGTCAGCCGTTTATCAATTAAATCATAGTCACTTCGTAAATATACCACTTGATTAGTGGTTTTGTCACTTATTTTACAATAATAGTTCCACTGCGATATCTTTTGGCCCAACACTTCTTGCTGTTGTAGTAATTGTTCATTCAAGGAAATGGACTCTGTGATAAATTCTGTAAGTTTAGGATTGTCCTTTTGCATCTTTATCATACAACATTTTGTACAAGGGCAGCATAATTCCATGACAAATCTGGTAGAAGTGTGGAGTGAACTTAGAGTCCCACAATTCTTTATGATAGACATGGATGGGTAAGGGATCTTGAGTTGTCCACTTCCAACCCATAACAGGAAACTTAGAAACATAACATATCGCATCCATTACATACGTAGATAGGTAAAAAGGGGGATAGATTCTTTGAGAGACAGTTCTTTTAGATCAGTAACTTACAATGGCTGTGACTAGGTTATCAGACAATATTTTAGCCCAATCTACAATAGTGGCATTCGTGGCGGCATCCAATAACGGTAGCCATTCTGATGAAAATTTGTTGATATTTGGCATTCCAAACATTCTACAGAGCATGGTAGCAGTGAAGAAATATGGGGAGGTGAGAGAACCAGTATTGTACATACCGTGTTTATCATTCTTCAGCGATTCGTCCCTCCTAGACCAGTCTTTGGTGGTTTATGCCAGGTCTTGATTTTCTTTTACAAATTTCTCCATAAACTGCTTGTTATAAGTTTCCTGTGGCTCCAGTGAATGATACATGAGCTTTAAATCCTGTGCAGCGAATGAGACAATAAGTCCTTGACCCTGAGTCTTAAAATGTCTGTTTCTGATATCAACGCTGTCCAGTATCTGCTTGACCATGTCTGTGTATGGCAGAATTTTGGGTCTTGTTGCTATCCGGTGCAAGAATGAGCAAGCTAGTTCTGTGATGGATTCCTCAGAAGAACTATTTGAGCCCGCAGTAGCAGCAACTTCCATTACTCTTGGATCCTCCTCTTCAAGCAGATTATACATGCCTTCCCACGTAGCAATTCCTGCGTCTCTGTTACAAACCGTGTCTATATACAAGGGCGCCATTTCTTTTTCTTCAGAGCTCAGAGCTTTGCTTTTCTTTCCCATTTTAACTTGTGTATTGCTTTGTATCATTCTCTGTTCTCCGTTCCTGCAATTCACAAGTGAAGTGAAAATAATGACAAGGAAGGGTGATGGGAAAGTTTTAAATGCCGAAGACACATCAAATATACCACCTTATGTGAGATTATTTTTCGATAAGCATGAAACCATATTCCATTAATAAATGGAAACTAACTCATTTATTAGCATTAAAGCGCATAACCAGGTGTCAGCTTATGGAAAATACTTTTCTTGAATAACGAGCCCGAAAGATTTGCGATGAAGCGACTTTGCGATTTGCTTCGCAATATCGTAGATCGCAACATCATGAAATGATAACGTCACAGAATTGCAACATCGCAGAGTTGATTTCTCATGTTATCGCATTATCGCATTATCATTGTATCGCAAAATCGCAATATCGCAATATCGCAGATCACAGGAACGTTAGATATGACAATCTTTGTTAACCTGTTTTCTGCGAAATGCGATTTGCGATCGGCGTCATCGCATATCAGTAAATTAAAGTGTTTCATTGTAAGTTGTGCTTGATGTATGCGATGTGATATTTATTATCGTCTATCGCGATCTTGCAATTTTGGAGTTAGGCTTGTAAGGTGGTCTTCTGTCATCTTTTTGCGATGCGATATTCCTAAGGAAATATTTTGCCTTACCTTATCATAAAACTTAGAATTTTAGATTTTCCAAGGGGGTCTTCTAAGCTTATGATGGTAAGTTTATTCGAGAAGGAAATTTAAGCACTACTTTGATTTTTTAAATTTTTAACTAAGGGTCCCCACTTATTTAGTATTAGGAATAACACTAAATAAGAAGGGGGGTTGTTGCTGGCCACAACACTTGGGTGACCCATAAATAGGACTTAGAGAGGTCTCTGTTTCTTCAAAATGAGGCTTTGTCAAATGTGTGGTAGGATCCCTCTGACCTTTACGATCCATACATTAATCCTTTTGAATCCATGCGTGGCACTTATAGATGAAATCTTGAAAAGCTGGAGAGGGCAGTTCAGGCCCTCCTAGCACCAATTTGTTGACATGGCTGATGTACACTATGCCAACAAGGGCAACTAACCCGATCACAAGCCCCAATTATACCTGCTTTCATTTGGATTGGCTAGCTTCGACGGGTTTTAAGGGACCCCGTAAACCACTTGAACATGTTGAAAGATTGCTTCCGGGAGGAAGACTTCAATTAAGTAAACAAAATGCAATAGCTAACTTCTATGTATTAAATCCTATCTATAAGACTTCTAACTACTCTAATCTATCCTGAAAGGGCATGATACAGAGCTTTAAACATTATATATATGTTCAGCATGAGTGTGATAAAGAAGGTTAAACATCATGCATAGATTCAAGTCCAAATGAATCAATCACTGAATTCACAGTTGGACAAGATTATATTAAAGCTAACTTGCAATCCAATCACTCATATAGGAATCCACATTCTTCTATGGAATTAAAATTGCAACTGATGTTTAATTTAGTTTCAAATCAGAGACCATTCACAAGTTAACCATGAAACTGAATCACATTCAATTTAACAAGACTAATAGTGAACTATAAGTCATCAATATACATAAATATAAATCACATTTATTTTCATGCCAATAACAACACTCTGATCCAAAATAATACAATGAGTCTGAAACTAAAGGCTCCTTCTTCCCTAAAAAATAGTCCTCCTCATTCACAATAAAGCAACACTATTCTTCTCGAAAATCAAAATCCCTCCTCCTTTCTTCGAAGGTAATATTTATTCCTTTCCCTTTGCTTTCTGTCTCCCCTACCTCTTCATCTCCCCCACTATTTTTCAGAATGGAAAACGAGTACACAGGGATAGGAGTGGTGAGGCTGCTACCACATCGAAGTCACTTTGTTGGAGCATTTTGCTTCTTGGGAAAATGGATAGGTGTCGAAGGAATCGAGCGTGGCTGTGTATCCCTTGACTGCAGTTGTATGGAGTGGTTATTATTCCCTGCCACTTCTTGAGGGAAACTTGAAACTCTGTGTCCGTCATCTCACACCCGACACGCTTTGAGGCGTTTCTGGAAGGAGTAACATCTTGAGGGATCGACACTGTGCTTTCCTTGCCATGGAGCGAGCCTTTGTCATGCCTAACTACGGTCCATCTCCCTTTCTGCATGCTTCGCCTTTGCAATACCCAACCCGGGTTGCAGAGGTGTCATCTATACATAAAGCGCCTCTATCTACTACCAGATCCTCTCGAGCTCACTTATAGAGATAATTCATATTAGCCTTATGATTACAAACAAATGATAAAATGCCTAAAACAACAAATCTTTGCCTTCATGAAGCATTTATAACATCAAAAGAAAAATCTTGAAAGAATTGGCCCCCTCGTCTTTAATCCATACATTGATTCATTCCTGCAGGTGAAAACTCAATTTACACAGAAATTTATCACAAAACACACAGTCGAATCAAAATCTAGACGTGAAACACTATAGGCGGGAACCTGTACCCTATTGGGTCCGCTATATGGAATTTTAGATTAAAAATTGCGACCACGGCATTTTATTGAATACACATGAATACACGTAAAAACCCCACAGCTGGGTTGTACAATCAAACTTCAAAATTATACACTAGAGCCTATAACTATCGGTGGGTCTGGTAAACAATGGTGCACCTTATACAAAACTTTGGACCAGGCTGATTGCGATATGCGAAATGCTTCGGACCTGATATATATATATATATATATATTTATCGTGGTTGATAAAACCATCGGGTCTGGTAGATGGTAGCGCACCATATATATAAGCCCTGTGCCTCCCGATAGCGATAAGTGATTAGCTCCAAACCCAATATATTATATGATATGCTTAATAGGATCAGCGGGTCTGCCACATCGGTGTGCACCTTATGTTCAAGCCTTGGGACCCCACCAATTGCGATATGCAAAACGCTCCAAACCCAAAAATATATGTATTGCAGTTGATAAGGACGTTGGGTCCAGAGGGTAGCGGCACACCATGTATGCATATGCCTTGGACTTAGGCCGATTGTGATATGCGATGGGGTTTTCAGACCCGAAAATATATATATATATATATATTGTGGTTTATAACGCCGTCGGGTCCGAAGCCTTAGGGCATGCATTATGTTAGTTGTGATAAGCCCCAAAAAAGTGATTTAGGAATGGTTTGTGAGGGATTTTCGTCATAAAGAGTTAGAACAAAAATAAGGTGCGATATAATTGAGGGTGGAGGTGATATGTGAGTGAGCATAGAAGTACCATGAATGCATATGAATATTGAAAAGTTTGATGAAGGGAATGAATGAAGGGCTGAGCAGGGTCAAGAATGAACTATGCAACAAAGATTTATTAAAAGGTGGGTCTTGACCATTATGAATTAAAGATTTGACTTGGTAATGAGTTAAAGTCTCTAGGATAAAATGGATCATTTGGAGAGGTGGAAGATCAAACTTTTAGGGGGACCCATGAAAAATTTCTGCTAGGGCAAGTTTTTAATAGGGTGGTGGTTGTGGCCACAACACTCTTATGACACACAATGCAATGATTTAGTCATAATGTTGCAAGACAGTGTGGATACTTCTTGCAACTTGTTTTGCCAATGTTCCAACTCTTCATCTGAATCTGAGGTACAAGAACTTTCGTGGTCCCATGCAATCAATCCATCAGCCATTGGGTTAACCTAATCTTGGTCTTGCACCATAATTTTGTAGATTTGATCCTAATCATCGTCACTTTCCTCATATTCATGGACCGGTTCGATATAGCATTACGCTTCTGCAGGGTCCAATGGTACTACAACATGGAGTGATTTTCTTTCAAATGTCATTGTCTGCTTCTTCAAGTTTAGGACCCCATTCATATGAATAGCCCAATTTATTCCAAGGAGCGTGGGGTATGGATTATTGTCATCAACAATTTCTATTACTTCAAAATTAGTTATCGCGCTCACACCTTCTATATCTATAGTGACTTCATGTAGTCATCCCATAGAGATAATCTTCTGCTGGTTCGCCATCCTCACTTGAATCGGAGATCACTGCAACACAAGCCTCCCCATCCTCTCCCATGTCTGTTTAGGCAAAACGTTCGTGTCAAATCCCAAATCCAAAATCACCTGTTCCATCTCATAGTCTCCTATCTGTGCAGTAAGCCTCATCTCGTGCCTTGTTATTGCCTTATGTTTACCAATCTTGTGGATCACAAGGTGTAACCTAGGAGAATTTTCCTTACCGGTACACTTTTTTATCAATTCTTGTATCCCTTTCATAGCCTTGCTATCATGCAGTAGTTTCATACAAGTCTCCAAGAAGGTGGTAAGCATAGAGGGGTCAACCTCTATAGGTGCGTTGGTGTCTGGCGGTTTGTTATGGATTCCTGAGGTAGAGGCCTCAGCGAAGCTTTTCTTCACTTCCATGAATGTTTCCTTCACGTGCTCCAAATCAAAATCAGTCTCCTTTTCCAGGGCCTTAGGAACCCATCCATCTTCTAGGCTATTTTCTCCTATCGTCACCAGTCGTGATCCTCCTTCGCAGCATGATATTCACATTCATATCCTCTTCATGGGGCTCAATCCTCATCTTCCGTAAGTCCTAGGTAGGATATTGAGGCTGCGCCTTCTTCTCCTGCGTCTTGGCCATCAGCACAGGACATTCTTTGATTGTGTGGTCAAATTATGTGTATTATTGACATCACGGGCATGTCTGATTTGTACACTCCCACGTGTAGTGTCCTGGCATTCCAAAATTGTAGCAGATGACCTTCCCATGACCTCGACCAAGTCCTCCTCTTCCTCGCACACCTGATATCATCCACACGCTCCCCCATCGCCCTGATCCGGAGGTTGAGTTTTGGCTGGAATTTGATATGTAGGTGTACTTTCCATCATTAATTCATAGCCTCAACAGTGGCACTCATCATGGCCCACTGATTTTCATAAATCACAGAACAATTATTGTGGTGTTTGCACAAAATTTTGCAGCAAGTGACAATTATCTGTTACATTTTTTTCTGCCACCTAAAAAATAGTGCACCATAGCACGAGCCCCGTACTTGTTCCTGTTGGTGCTTCCTACCTTAGGGGCATTCTCCCCTCATGATATAATTCACGAAGACAGGGCAGTGATATTTATCATCCCCTGGCTTTACACTTGAGGCACCAAACTTCTTCCCGCACCTCTAGTCGTGCCCCTTTTTCTTTTTTCAAGCTCTACAATTCCAAGTAGAGGTTCCGCAACTTTGCGTGAATATGTTGAACTCTCAAAGAAGCATCCTGAATAGGCATTTCATGCAATATCACACAATTTCCAGACCTTTCGCCTGAGTTCCTATCTTTTGCTGCGATAAAGAAACCCTTAGGTGGGGCAGGAGTAAGGATACAAACCATTCGTGATGCTGATTATCTGTGAGATTCATATTAGCTTCGCGGATCTGGCACTTCAATATTTGATCTAATTCCTAGGGCGTTTTGCCGGACCTCATCGTGATTTCCTTGAATCCAACTACTGATTGCGATTCAAACTTAGGCTTATCGAATTCTTTTTTCAGAGTGGTTTAAGTGTTTGCTAATGATGCCAACGTGTTATGGGTGCAATACTTGATGTACCTTGTCAGCACACGATCCTACAGAGTGGTAACCAACTGTTCCTTCTTTATATTATCATCCGTCATTTGTTGTGCTATCCACACAGCCTTCGCAACAAACCAAAACTAATCTGGATCCCCACTTCCTAAGCCCTTGAAAATTGGCAATTTCATTGTATTCGACATGTTGAATGACAGTGGTGGTGGTGGCGGCATAGGCAAAGGTGTATGTTGTGGAGGTGAAGGTGGAGGTGGTGGTGTGGGCGAAGGTGTATGTTGTGGAGGTGAAAATGGAGGTGGCATGGATGGTATCCATGGAAAACCCTATCTTATCAACTGGGAAACACTTTGCGGTGAGGCCTGTGCTGCTCCCTTGTCGTCACTCACAGGAGGTCCAATCAATTGGCTATATTTAGGGCCTGTTCTTCCTCTATCTCTGAAGATCTTCCCACTTTTCATAGCTCTAAACATCAAGGCAATGGCATGCCTCATTTCTTACACAACAACATCTTAATCAAGTATTCAAAGATCTTAGATACTTACCTTGTGGTCCCTTGAATAAGCGTCGCTCTACTTTGTTGTAACTAAATGAGGTGTCAACCGCAAACTCTGTAACAAATCCTCCTATAATCCAATCAAACCAATGGTCAACAACGTGCGCAATATTATCTTTAGAGGCTTCCAAACTCCGCACTAGCTTTGGAGACCACACTATTGGACCATCAAGTCTCCACGTTCCTTGGTCGTCTGCCAAATTAGCTATCCAGTCGTATAGTTCAATCAAGAAGGTGCAGAAGAAAAATTTGTGTATTTCTGTGTAAAAATATCAGTCCAACCACTGTTCTTTTGTCAGGCGCAGATTCCTGGTTTCCTACGCCGCGAATTTGTGGATCTTTCTATCCAGCCACTTCTCAATTTCCTTCTTGGTCGGATTCCACTGATGCGACATCACACATCTCTTTACGCAAATACCAGTCCCAGCAATGGAATAATTTGTTGGCTTAGTGGGTCCTGACCCAAGTTTAGAGTTAATTGCACCAAACAAATCCCTACAATATTGGCTCTTTTGGCATCAACTTACATAGCGTGGACTGAAGTCTCACCTGAAGCAGTATGGGGGGATGCTGGAACCATGTTTCGGCATCCAGAGATAAATGTGATGTCTTTTTATGACGTAGATCTGCCTTTGCATAGATATCTAAGCCCTTAAGGCTTAGCATTGTAACTCCCCTCAACCAGCCTCTAGACCTCCGCAAAGGTCTATGACTGGCTTTTGTGGAATCTGAACATGCAAAATAGCTACTTACGTGCACTAGAGATTACCCTTAGATTAGTATTTACTTAGATCTACCTAATATTTCAATAACTTTAACAGAAAGTGTTATGATCTTCGAGTAATCACTTAGCATTAATTGTGTTCATATAATAAGACAGATAAATTAAATTTGTGCATTAATACATCATTATTTTATAAAGGCATTCTTTCATCATAGCATATATCACAATCATACATAAGAGAAGTAAAGAGATAAAACATAGGAATTTCTGCAACAATATTCTTTATTAATCTTCAGTATAGGGTTACAAAGTCAATACTTCCCTGGGCACTCAGCTACAAGTGTCCATGCACTCAGTTATAGACACTAATCTAGGCCTCTTTACACTCAGCTGCAAAGCCTATTCTCCCTCTAAGACTTACTTTCCTGCGCTAAATCTCTAGACTCCTTTCGTCGTACCCATAAACAAAAAATAGATCTAAAATCTACTTTAGACTCTTCTAAGACACACCTATTTAAGGCCTTCAAAAATTGACTCAAGTTTACATAAATGAGGGTAAAAACCCTTTTTGACTTTTAACTAACTCCGCGCTCCATGCCCACAATTTGTAGAGACTTTACATATTTTTACATCAAAACTTGAGCCTTTTCCCCAAAACTGACCTAGGGGACCCCATCCCAACACCACCCATAGGCTAATGGGCAAGTGGAAGTAACCAACTGAGCATTGGAAGGAATTCTAACCAAGGTGATTAGAAGCAACAGAAAGGATTGGGCAGATAGATTAGTGGAGGCCACCTAGACCTACAATACTACTTGGAAGACCACCACTGGCTTCACTTCTTATGAGTTGGCCTATGGGAAGAAAGCCCTGATGCTGATTTAATTTGAATACAACACCTTAAGGATGGCAGCAAAACTAGATCTAGATGTCACAAGGGCACAAAAAGAAAGGTTTCTCCAGCTAAATGGGTTAGATGAATTTAGGATGTAGGCCCTCCTGCACACAGAAGTGTCTCAAGTACAAAGGAAAATCTGGCATGACATAAATATCAAGGACAAACTATTTCAAGAAGGTGACTGGGCCTTGCTGTATGACTCCCACTGCAAAAATTTCAAAGGCAAGTTAATGACCAGATGGTTGGAACCATATGTGATAGAAAAGTTCCATGAAAATGGTGTTGTTCAGATAAGAACTGTTGATGTAGAAGGTATCCCTTTGCTTGTTAATGGGTATAGGTTAAAGTTCTACAAAAATCCCTTATCAAAGAAAGAATTCATCAGTAGCATCAGCAAGGCAGTGATGTTGATTGAAGAAGCCTCAGCTTCCACCTCACCAAGTTCTTAGAAAAAAGAAAAAAGAAAAAAATAAAAATAAAGGGACCTAGGTGAAAACCTCCATGAGGCACCTGAGTCCAACTTTTGGGTTGAAAACCTCTTGAGGCAGCCCAAGAGTATTAAAAAGAAAGAGAGAAAAAATAAAAGATCTCTAGGTGAAAACATATTTTGAGGCACCCAGGGTAGGAAACAAGGATGAAAACCTCCTTCAAGGCAGCCTAGTTGTCTTTTCAAAACAAAAAAAAAAAAAGGAAAAAGGAAAAAGAAATGAAAAAAGGGACAAAAACATACAAAAATGACAATTCTGTTTTTGCAGGTTTGAAAGAAGATGATGAGCATAGGGTATAGAGGAAATCAGTCCCTACCAAAATCTATTTTTTCCTTCATCCATCTCATATCCTCCATAATTCCCATGTTCTTCCATCCATACTCAACTCCAGATTCCAATTCCAAGCAATTCTGTGTTTTCTACAGGATTCCCTGTAATACTACAAGAGTTTCCTATAGGTATTACAAAAGGCCTTGAAAAATTACAAGAAGTGTAGTCTAGTGAAAAAATGGTGACACAAACCTATTTGGGGTTATGAAAAGAGCCATTGAACTCACCACATCTCAGCCAACACCCTCCATGACCATGTCTCCCCTATATCCATCAAGAAAAATCAAGTTAGAAAATATAAAAACAAAACAAAAAAGAGAAAGAAAAGAAGAGAAAAAAAACATGAAAAATATATATGCCAACAACAACATACCTCATCTGCCACTCCATAACCACATCCTCCACTCATTCCAATACCCATTCAAACTTTAGAGTAGAGAAGAGATGCAAAATTTCAAGAAAAACACATCTATAAGATATCCTATAGGAATTCCTGTAGCAGCCTATTCCACCAAAAGGCCACAACAACTCCAACCCACCTTCATTACAAGGACTACAGGGATGAGGAAGATCCTCTAGAGCTCAGCAACAACAAAGTCTAGCACTTGTACACCGTCAAAGCAATAACTCATCAACAAAAGAAGAAGAAACATAGTTAAATAATATGCAGCTAGGTCAAAGAATAATGAATTAGCACCACTCTCCAACATGCATCAGCAAAGCAAAGGACCAATGGGTATGTCATCTCACCAATACTCCCTCATAGATATGAATATGATTAAATTGTAGGAATAATTCAGGAAGTTGATTTTATAAGCGAAGGTGGGTAGTTAACTTGGCCACCCTCAGCTAAATAACGAGAAGATAAAGGGTTAGTCAACTCCACACATGGCAAGGTCACATTAAAAAAAGGGGAATGAATAAAAAAATTGGCTAAGTTATGGAGAATAAAAGTGGGAGATGATTACGAGGAAAGGTGATATGATGAACTTGTAGTGGGACCAACGGTCCAAAACCAGGTTTTCGTAGTCGGCCATCCAGCACATCACCCAAAAAAATGATCCACAAATAGAAATAATCACTGACTCCCATGCGAAGTATTAGTTATTTCGAAAATCCGAAGGCAGAGGCAACTTCGAGGAGTCACTGAAAGAAAAAATTACTCTCAACATCCCTACAGTGACAACCTACAAGAAACAATCACCACCTACAACAAACAAGAGCACCTACATGAAACTACTAGAAAGCTACAGGATACAGGGAGAAATACCACACTGATTTGTAGGTGGACACCGAGGGCAATCAATTCAAGAGTTCTCATCACTAGAGCATAGCGGAGGGAGGTAGATGCCATAACTTCTGTGTTTCTCATTTCAAAATAAGAAGTCCTCCATTCTTTTGAGTATTTTCAGTACACATAAAGGTAGAAATAATTATGTGAGGGTTAATGAAGAATAAACTATGAAACCTCATCACCTACCAGAGTTCTTAAACTATAGCCATCCAAACCTCACTCAGACAAGAATTTCCAGAAAATATGATAGGAGGTTTCAATAGAAGGGAGCCCACCAACACAGCCAGAATACACCATCATCCTCTTGTGGTATAAATCTTTACAAGGCATCAATGGATGGGGTTCTTTGAGTCACTGAGGGGATACGATGATGATGTGGCTAGAGAATTTGCAGTGTCACTCATACCTCTCACTAGAGCCAGTGCCACTGCTATAGTAAATGGTTTGTCAATAGAAATTACCCCTGAGAGTATTAGCAGGATAACTACACTCCCCATAGGGTTGCAATGGAGAAAAGAGGACAAGACTAACAACACTCTTGCAAAGAAAGGTTTTTTCTTGGAAGGAGAAGAACCAATTGAAGACAAAAATGGGGTTAGAAGGGAAAGCATTCCATATCCCTGGAATAAGGTAAGTTACCACATCATCAAGTTTATTTCTTGTGAAGGTAGATACAATGTAGTTTATAGGTACCACTTTAGACTCCTCCATGAACTAAGATTTGGAGAGGAGACACCTCCTCATAATAGGATTAGTGTACCTTATTTTATGTTACAATAAATAATAGACATGATAATCAAGGTACAATAAGGAGAATATCAGTAGCTAGCACATCATGTGTTGAACAAACTCATCCTGGAAGATTCTCTACACAATTTAAGAATCTCTATTGCATGGTCAACATTTGCAGACATGTAGGAAGAAGGAGAAATTCGAGCCATTGAGTATGATAGAAGCCCTACTTCTAGTGAGGGAGAAGAAGAAAAGGAGGAAGAAATAGAGGATGAGAAAGAAGAAGAAAGAAATCAATGGGAAGAAATAGAGAGGAATGCAGGGTTTTTTCCACAAGAGGAGGAGACTACAACAGAAGCCTAGAATGTCAGGGAGGACACCAAAGCAATGAAAGACATGGACATAGATTTTCTTAGAGGATGAGAAACATTTTTAGTAGGGGGCTGATGATGAGGCTCATCAATGGGTAAATTATATGGACATTAATGAACCTCCAACTTACTAAAATCAATTTTTATCATCATTCTTTACATGTTTTAATTATGTTTTGCTTAATGAGGAGAGTAAAGATGAGATGTCATGTCTAGTGGTCTAATGAGCATTGATTGCAGGTTTTGGAGCAAATTTTGGCTAATTAAAGTGTAGGAAATTGAATGGAGACAAGCAAGAGGGATTCTAGGAGACATGATCTCCCTCCTTAACTCCTAACTCACTCGAATATTCCTCAATCAAATCTCATCAGCTTGGAGTTCCAAGCAGCCAAGTCATGAAGTTCATTGGCAGCCAAGCCAGTGATATTTGAAGACCAATTGATCTCTAGATTGGATCCAAGCATCCCTAAATTTAAAGAATTTGTTGGTAACTTCAGTGGTATAAATCAAGAGGCCTAGACCCTCATTAGGATTCAGATTTTTTTGTTCAATATAGCTAAGAAATTTTCGAGTTAAAGTATTGTAACCAAGCACTCTTATGTCTTTTTGATCTTTTAATGAAAATGAGCAGCATTTCCTTGATCCAACACTGAGTTGACTCACAGGGCTGAAGCTCTTGGGTTAGCGCCCAACCCTAGCAGCAAAGGTTCCTCTTGTTGTATATGTATGCTTAGGTTATATTCATAGTTAGTGCCAAATTGATTTTGGTGTTGTTAATTTTCAAGTATTGGTAGGTTTAATTAGTTTGCTTCCATTTGTGGATATTTCTAATGGTAGCATTGTAATGATAAGAAGATATTCCCAAAAGGCTGACAATAAGTGGTTTTCACTTCATTTCTCCCTTCCAGGGATCATGATTTAAGGAACACTTCTCACACAACCCAAAAATACATAATTCTTGTTTTTTGTGTAATCTAGGGTTTTCCTACTAATTAGGTCATTATCTTTCAGTTTCATAGGATACGCTGCAATTGGTTTTTTGATCTCTTAGGTTTTGCACTAATCTCATATCACTTTCATATTGGTTTCAAGCACTTCCATGCATGAACTTAGCAAGTAAATGGTGACAACTCTGTTTTCTTCTATCTTGAATAAACCCTTCTTGTTTTTGATGAATTTATGTATAAATGCCAAGAATGATGTGTGTTGTTGCAGGAGTTTCTAAATTCTAGGGAGACCTCATCTCATTAGCCTTAGCCAAGCGATATCCCCCATGATTGCCAAAAGTCACTAAGGTCTCAATTCGAATTCTTGTCTTATGAGGAAAAATTGCCATCTTTGTTGAGAAAATCCAACCATCTTAAAGCTTTGGCTTGAGTTCTAAGTAAGTGCCTACCACTCCCATGCCTTATTCCCTCCTTATTCACCTTTTCCAAGCTCCATCCCACCTTCTAGACCACTCCCTAAGCTTTCGGCCTATTCTTGTAGTAAAATAGGGGATCCTATAGGTGAACTAGTACTTCCTGTAGACATCTTGTAGGAAAACTTGTAGTAGCCTGTTTTGAGCCCAAATTGAGAAAAATCATCCCTAAAAGCTAGGATTAGGCCCCTACTTTCCCTCCAAGCCATATGAACCATTGTACTCATTTTCCTCCACACCTGTCTCCCTTGCCAAAGAACCAAGCAAGATTATCATTTACATTTTTCAAGAAAAAAGATAAAAAGGAAAAAAGTTCTTTTATATTTATTCATAAACACAACAGTTAGTACTCTCTAGATTAGATTCCATTCTTAGATTAGTTAAAAACTCACATGTGTTAAACTAGGGTTCTTTTGCAAGCAAAGTATGTTAGAAAGTAGATAGAGGATTTCATGTTACCTTGCAAGCATTTCTTTCAGTCATTCCTTCATGCAATAGACAACATTATGTTTCTTCCAATTAGGGTAAATTTCCCCTCTCCAAGTTGGTGATCAGACTTCTTCTAGTCAATAGAAGGCTAGTTTGAGAAACCCGAGTAGTCTTTTGCCCCATCTCAACAGTGACAAAGAGTAGACAAATTACATCTATTTGTGTATACAACATTGTCACCTCCAAGTTTGTATGAACCCCTGGTTGATGAAGTAAAGTTAGTAGCCCCAGGAGTTGCAGCATCCTTGTTGCAATACTGGTGCTGATCAGGCATATGGCAATAGGTCTCATGGTGGGTACAGGTCAGATAAATATGACACAATTAGATATGGTAGGTCTTTAGATACTCTGGATAGGAGAGGTGATGGACGCACGTACTATTCTAGTTTTGGTTTTGACAGGGATTATGATTGGCATCGTTATCATCCTTACAAGATGAGTGACAGGGGATATTTTCTATACGAGTTTAAGAAAGCAACTTTGCCACCTACATTTGATGGAGAGATGAATAAATCATAGGATAGAGAGGCATGGTTTCTTGGTATGAGGAATTTCTTCAGGTTTCATGATTACTCAAAGAACATGAAAGCCAGAATAGCTACATTCAGTCTCAAAGGTAAAGAAAATATTTGATGGGAAGATGTGAAGAATGTCAGAGGTATTGATGAGGATGAATTGACTTGGAATGAGTTCAAGAGACTATTCAAGAAGAAGTGCCTATCAGATAAATACTTTGATGATAGGGAAAAAGAGTTCTATGAGCTAAAGATGAGATCGATGATAGATGAGGAGTACACCAGTAGGTTCTTGGAGCTACTGAGGTAGGTACCTTACCTCAAGGAGTAGAAGGCCAAGATTTAGAGATTCACTAGTGGATTATCGATTGCACTCAAAGACAAGATTGAATTCGATGAGCCTCGATCATTGGAGGAGGCCATCTGAAAGTTAAATCATTATTATTAGCAATCGAAGTGCAAATTTGAGACTAAGCTAGGCTGGAAAGGTAATGCAAGGAACAAAGGAAAATGGGACAAGAAGTGAGCAAGACCTCAGGGTACATGTAATAAATAGAATGCAACACCATCTAAGAAGTTCAATGCATCTAACAGAGGATAGGGACTTCGATCTGAGGAGCAGAATAAGGATGAAGCCTGGAAGTCTTTACAATGTTGGACTTGTGGAGGAGAGAATTGTAGGAGAGAATGTCCACAACATCAGGGTGGTAGACTACATATCTAGAGTTCTTAGGAGGCACAGATAGTGGGAGATATTGGGAAGAGTATTCCTAGGATATATGCAGTGTTGGATAACATACAGGCATACCATCAGGAATCTATCAATGAGATGGATGGTAAACTTTGTGATCAAGTTGTTTCTATTTTGATTGACCCTAGATCTAATTATAGTTATGTTAATCCTGACCTAGTGTATAAGTGTGGTTTGCATAAAAAAATACATGCAAAGTCTTGCTTAGTGCAGTTGGCTATTGGTACAAAGAAGTGGGTTCATCACTAGGTAAGAGCTTGTACATTTGATGTGAATGGTATGCCTACCTCAACACATTTGAATGTATTACCATTGGGATCATATAGTATGTTGTTGGGCATGGACTGGTTTTACCTTCATATAATGAAGTTGGATTGTTATGACAAAGCCATTGAGTGCTTGGATGACAATGGGGAACAAAGAGTTTTGTGGGGTAAGAAGAAAGCAACATCAACTATAATGTTGAGAGCTATGCAGGCCAAGCATAGTTGCAGGAAAGGGTGTGTGTTATTTGTAGAGAAAATTTCTAGTGACAAAGGTAAGGAAGTTTAGGATGCAGATGTTTTGAGTAGGTAACTAGCTCTACAACAGTTTCAGGATGTATTTCTTGCAGATATTTTAGAGTTTCCACCTCATAGGGAAGTATAATTTTTAATTGAGTTGGTGCTAGGGGTAGCTCCAGAATCAAAGGAACCTTACAGGATGAGCACACCTGAGTTAGTAGAGTTGAAGTTGCAGTTGAAGGAAAGGGTTAACAGGGGGTACATTAGGCCAGGTGTATCACCATGCGGCGCGTTGGTACTGTTTGTGAAAAAGAAGGATGGTACTCTTAGGTTGTGCATTGACTATAAGAAGTTGAACAAAGTGACCATCAAGAATAGGTATTTGTTACCAAGGATTGATAACTTGTTTGATTAGTTGAAGGGAGCAGTAGTGTTCTCGAAGATTGACATGAGATCTAGATATCATTAGGTACACATTAAAGAAGAGGACATCTACAAGACAACTTTTCAGACCAGGTATGTGCATTATGATTTTTTTGTAGGTATATTTAGTTTAACTAATGCTCAAGACACCTTTATGTGCTTGATGAATAGTCTCTTTCATTTGTATTTGGACAAGTTTTTTATTGTTTTCATTGATGATATATTGGTATATTCAAAAAATGAAGAAGAACATGCTGAGCATTTAGCAACAATGTTGACATTGTTGAGACAACATCATTTGTATGCTAAGCTCAACAAGTGCAGTTTCTTTCAGATTGAGGTACACTACTTGGGACACGTGGTTTCCAAGGATGGCAAAAAAATGCACCCATAAAAGGTAAGAGTTTTCATGGAGTGGGAAAATCCTAGGAATGTGGATGAGGTGAGATGTTTCATGGGGTTAGCAGGTTATTACAAGAGGTTGATCAGGAACTTCTCAAATATTTTTTATCCTATGACATCATTGGAGAGGAAAGGTAAGAGGTTTGAATGGAAAGAGGAGTGTGCAGCCATTGTTGAGTAGCTCAAGAAGTTGTTGACACATGCACCAATATTAAAGATTGCAGATCTAGACAAAGAGTTTGTAGTATGTAAAGATGCTTGCAAGAGAGGACTTGGTGGAGTCCTTATGTAGGATGGACAGATGGTATGCTATGAGTCACGGAATCTAGATGAGAACGAGAAGAACTACCTGACACATGTTCTTGAGTTGGAAGCGATCATACATGCATTGAAGATGTGGAGGCACTATATTCTG
Source organism: Pinus tabuliformis (assembly GCA_031772625.1). Taxonomy (NCBI): domain Eukaryota; kingdom Viridiplantae; phylum Streptophyta; class Pinopsida; order Pinales; family Pinaceae; genus Pinus; species Pinus tabuliformis. The sequence continues at coordinate 657,328,333 of CM062810.1, read as the reverse complement.
GGATTGAGGTTTATATAGATGAGTGATCACAATGGTTTCTGGTATCTATTTGACCAATCAAATCTAAATGGCAAGCAGGCTCGATGGTTGGCCATGATCAATGAGTTTGATTTTGAGATTAGGTATATCAAAGGTAAAGAGAACAGGGTGGAAATTTCTCTTATCTAGCGTATACATGAAAATAAAAAAGTAGCTATGAGCTCCTATGGGATAGATTTACAGGATAGGATCTTGTAGGCAGGTCAGCAGGATGACAGGTATATGGAGATTGTGCACAGGCTGTAGTAGAGTATTGATAGTGGTATAGGTACAGGTATAGGTAGTGGTACAAGTACAGGTACATGTAGTGGTACATGTAAAAGTACATGTAGTTGTACAGGTACAAGTACAGGAAGTGGTACAGGTGCATGTTCATAGGATGTGGACTATCATCTCAGGACAAATGGATTGGTTAGATTTAGGGATAGGATATATGTGCCAGATAGCAGTGAGCTCAAGAAGGTGATATTGGGGGAGTTTCATGTGAAAACATATTTGGGTCACCCAGGTTATTAGAAGACATTGAAAATAGTGTAGAAATTCTATTATTGGCCAAATTTGAAGAGAGACATAGAAGAGTTTGTGGCTAGGTGCTTGGATTATTAGTAGGTGAAGGCAGAGTGTAAGAATCCTGATGAACTACTACAACCAATTTTGATTCCAAAGTGGAAATGGGAGGTCATTTTCATGGAATTTATCACAGGTCTGATGAGGATAGTGAGACAATATGATTCCATCATGGTAGTGGTGGACAGGTTGATAAAGGTAGCCACTTCATTCCAGTCAAGTCTACATTCTCAACAAGTGGTGTAGCATAGGTATTCATTAGGGTCATGGTCAAATTGCATGGAGTTCTAAAGAAGATTGTGTTAGACAAGGATGCGAAGTTCACTTCCAAGTTTTGGAAGGAGTTGTTTGCAACTTTGGACATAGAGTTAGCCTTCAGTACAACTTATCATCCGCAGATAGATGGAAAAACAAAGAGAGTCAATAGGATATTGGAGGAAATGTTGAGGATGTAAGTGATGCATCAACAACAAAAGTGGGAAGAGTACATTCCATTGGTAGAGTTTGCTTACAAAAATGGCTATGAGGAATCCTTGAGGATGAGTCCGTTTGAGGCATTGTATAGGCAAAGTTGTAATACTTGCATCAGTTGGAGTGATCTAGTTAACAGGGTGTTGATTGAACCAAACATGTTGGAAGACATGGAGTAGGAAATGTAGGTAATTAAGAAGAATTTGAAAGCAAAACAGGATAGGCAGAAGAGCTATGCAAATCGAAATAGGTTGTTCAAGGAGTTCTAGGTTGGGGAACAAGTGTACTTGCGCATTAAACCAAAGAAGAGCTCCTTGCGGATTGGATCATGTGCCATGCTAGCACCTTAGGTTTGTGGACCTTTCATGATTATTGAGAGGATTAGGTCAGTAGCCTATCAACTTGAACTACCTACGAGAATGAAAGTACATGATGTTTTCCATGTCTCATTGCTTAAGATGTATGTTAAAGATGTTGATCATGTGATTGACTGGTCTCTATTGTAGGTGGATCCAGAAGGAGAACTACAACTGAAAGCACAATGTATTTTGTAGAGAAAGGCGCTCATGCTCTAGAATTGAGAAATCAAGCGGGTTAAAGTGAAATGGAAGAACTTTTGTCCCGATGAAGCTACATGGGAGATGGTGGTTCATATGCGGGCTATGTATCCTTACTTATTCACTGGTTGAGCAGATTTTTTGGTATATGTTTTTGGTACATGTTTTGGTGATATTTGGTATATGTACATATGTATATCAATGTAAATACCACTATGAGCTATGTAATAAAACTCCAATAAGAGGTATGGGTGTCATTTCATTATGATTTTATACTTGTTATGCTGTCATGTTGGTTTTCTTCTCAGCAGGATGATCATTGTAAATACTACAACGAGCTAAGATATAAAGCTCCATGGTCAGTATGTTTTTCTTACAAAAACCTTGTTGGTTGTAGGTGTTGTTAAACATCGAGGACAATGTTCCCCTAAGGGACAGGGTTTTGTAACAACCCTGTTTAAAATTCTATGTAATAAAAGTTAATAAAGGAAAAATAATAATCACAGTTGATGGGACATTTATTCCAAGATGAATGTTGGGAAAAATCATAGTGATGGGGATCACTGGTGATTGATTAATGGATAATTAAATTGGAAAAAGTAATGGAAAAGGCTTTGGAAAGGAAAAATGGCATTTTGGCACATTTCTTTATGAAAATAATGGAAAAGGAAGAAAATAAAGGCCTTATTAATAAAAAGGATTTTGAGGATCAGTTCATTGACTTTTTTCAGTTCAGTTTTGGAGATTTCTCTATTCTCTCTCTCATACTCTTGGAAACTTACTGTTTCTTGGAGCGCTCTTGGAGAGTGTGACATGCTTGGAGTTTTGGAGCAAGAAGGAAAAGGAAGAGCAGGAAAACGCAAGAGGACACTAGGATCAACAACTACAATGGGTTTTTTCTTGCACGTACCGAGTTGCATGTATGTTTTCTTCACTAGTTCGGAATGCATAGAATATGTATGTTGTTTATTGGTCGTGACTTGCAATTGGCATGGAGGATTTCCTAGATTGATAGTGATTTGCCTAGCCTTTCCGTTTCCTAGATATCCATGGTGTTGTGTGTTCATTTTTTTTTTTGGTTGGTTTTGTTATGAAACCAACTCACAAAAAGATAGAAAAGATAGATCCACGCCTTAGAATTTAGCCTCTTCGAGGGGGAAACCTCCTTTACATTACACAAATGAATGATTCTTTGATGATTCAAATGACAAAACCTCCTTTTTATATATAGGAGTCTAACGAGTCACAATATAACCCATCAGACCTAACAATAATAATAATATAAATCCACAAAAATAACAATAAAGGGATTCTATGGGGCACAGTAATAACAATATGGGGACAATAGGGGCACAATAATATTAATAAGGGATACAACTACAATAGTAATGGGGTAATAACTAGTTTTATAGGAACCTAACATGCCCCTCTCCTTCAAAAAAGTGTTTTCCTCAATGCTTGAGTAGTTCTGGATGCTTCTGTATAAAATTCTCATCCTCCCATGTGGAATCTTTAGCGGATAAGTTCTTCCACTTGATTAGATACTCTGAAATTGATCGATTTCATAGCTGTCGAGTTCTTGTTTCTGTGGCTGCTTCTGGTTCCAATATAATTTTTCCTTCCTCGTTAAGTTCTGGCAATATTGTTTGAACTGGGAGTTTGTCGCCTATAACCTTCTTTAAACATGAAACATGGAAAAATGGGTGTACTCGAGAGGCTGCAGGAAGCTCCAATTTGTATTCCATCATACTAATCTTTTGCAACACCTTGTACGGACCATAATATTTTGGCGATAATTTATTATCCTTCTTAGCTTGCTTGAGGGAAATTTGTTTATATGGTTGTAGTCGTAGGAATACCCAATCACCTACATGAAAACTTCTTTCGCTGCAATGTTGATCTGCCTGTTGTTTCATTCTATTCTGTGCCAACACGAGGTTATCCTTTAAGAGTTGGAGGACTTGTTATTGATATTCGATGTGATGTTCCACTACTTGAACCTTAGAATTTTCTCTTAAATATGATGTGATGGATGGTGGATGATATCCATAAAGTGCCATAAATGGGGTCATTTTTGTTGTTGCATGGAAGGAAGTGTTATACCACAATTCAACCAGAGGCAACCATTTGACCCATTATGTATGTTTATCATATACAAAGCAACGAAGAAATCTTTCCAAACATTTGTTTACTATCTCAGTTTGCCCATCAGATTGAGGATGATAAGATGAGCTATGAGCTAACTAAGTACCAAGACAAGAAAATAATTCTGTCCAAAAATTTCCAGTGAAAATGGGATCTTTGTCACTTACAATAATCTTTGGATTTCCATGTAGCTTTTGAATTTTTTCCATAAATACAGTAGAAACTATACTGGGTTTAAATGGATGTGATAATGCACAAAAGTGTGCATACATGGTAATTCTGTTAACTACCACCACGATGACACTCTTTCCCTCGGACTTGGGTAAACCTATGATAAAATCCATTGAAAGCTCCTCCCAATGTTGGCTTGGAATGGATAAGGGTTGTAATAGACCTGGGGTCTTAATTGTTTCAACTTTATTTTGTTGGCAAACCAAACATTCCGCCACAAACTTTTGAATATCCGATTTAAGGCCATCCCAAAAAAATTCCTTCTTATCCCTGTGGTAATTTTTTAAGAATCTTGAGTTCCCTCCCAAGGGAGAAGTGTGCAATTCCATAAGAATCTTTTGTTTGAGTTGGGAATTCTTATAGAGGTATAAGTGATCTTTGTACCATAACTAATCATTTTTCCAGCTAAATGTATCAGATGTACTGGAATCTTGTTATAACTTTCGAATAAGTGCCCACACTTCTTCATCATTCTTCCATTCCTCCCTTGCTTTGTTTATCCAATCTAGTTGGATAATAGAAATGACGCACAACAATGCTTCCACATCCTCATCCTTTCTTGAGAGTGCATCTGCCACCACATTTTGCTTCCCTTTTTTGTAGATGATTTCAAAGTCATAACCCAACATCTTTGTGACCCACTTTTGTTGCTCTTCAGAGGATAATATTTTTTCTAAAAAGTATTTAAGGATATCATGATCCGTTTTTACCTTGAAGTGTCTTCGCATTAGGTAGGGTCACCATTTCTTAAGTGCATGTAGTATTGCCAACATGTCCTTCTCATAAATAGCTTTGTGTAAAAACTTTCCCTTGATTGGATGACTTTCAAAAGCAATGTGTCTTTCATCTTGCATTAAAACAGCACCAATTCCATTTCCTGAAGCATCACATTCCATAATAAAGGTTTTTGTGAAGTCTGGTGTAGCTAAGACTGGTGCTTGGCACATTGCCTCTTTAAGATGTTCGAAGGCCTTTGTTGCTTCTGGAGTCCATGAAAATGCATCTTTCTTCAATAATGTTGTTAGAGGTGCTGCTATTCTCCCATAATTCTTAACAAACTTGTGATAATACCCTGTCAACCCAAGAAATCCTCGTAGATGCTTTATGGATGTGGGGATTTTCCATTCCTTAATGGCTTTAATTTTGCTAGGGTCTACCTTAACTCCCTCATGAGATACAATATGACCTAGATATTCCACCTCTTCTACTCCAAAGAAACATTTGGATCTTTTTGCATATAATTGTTTATCCTCCAATAGTTGTAGCACCCTGTCAACATGTTTAGCATGATCCTTCCAAGACTTGCTGTAGATTAGTATATCATCAAAAAATACTAACACAAATTTTCTAAGGGTTTGAAAATGGAATTCATCAAACCTTGAAATGTAGAAGGTGCATTGGTAAGGCCAAAAGGCATGACCAAAAATTCATAATGACCCTCATGAGTTCTAAATGTTGTTTTCAGAATGTCTTCAGTCTTCATTCTGTTTTGATGATATCCTGAACGAAGATCCAACTTGGTGAAGTAAATTGATCCATGCAATTCATCAAGTAATTCATCAATGACAGGAATGGGAAACTTATCTTTAATAGTGAGCATGTTGAGCTCCCTATAATCTAGACACAAGTGCCATGATCCATCCTTCTTGTGCACCAATACTACTAGAGCAGAGAAAGAACTTTGCTTAGGTTGAATTATACCAGCCTCTAGCATTTCTGCAACCATACGTTCAATTTCACTCTTTTGGGCATAGAGATATCTATACGGCCTGATGTTTGGAGGAACACTTCCTGGAATCAAATGAATAGCATGATCATGATCACGAATAGGTGGGAGACCTTTGAGAGTCTCAAATACCTTGGAATGATTGTCCAAGAATTTTTGGAGATATGGAGAAATAGATGATTTTGATGTGGAAACATCTAGAGAACATAGTTGTGCAATTACACCTCTTTGTTTCTTTTTTAGAAGCTTTGTCATACCGTTAGAGCTGATTATCTTTCCTGGTTTCCCTGCAATACCCCTTAATTCAACTTCCTTTCCTTCCGCAGAAAATTTCATGAAAAGTTCTTGAAAATTAAAAGCTATTGTACCCAAGGATTGTAGCCATTGGACTCCTACTACAACATCAACACCTCCCATTGGAATGGAAAGCATTGGGCTAGTCAATACATATTCTCCCATGGATAGCTTGATATTATGGCACTTTCCAAAGCAATTTATCATTCCTCCATTTGCGCAATCATCACTTGACACTCTGGTGCTGGATATAGGAAGCAATTCAATTCTTTTGCTATCTTACAATGAATAAAATTGTGGGTACTTCCTGAATCAATCAACAGTATTAGCTTTTTCTTCTTGATTTTTCCTTCTATCTTGATGGCTTGAGGAGTGGTAATTCCAGCCAGATATGGTCGGATTCATTTCTTTTTTATCTAGGCTTTGTTCCTGGAGTATATCCTCTTATTTTGACCTTTCTTGCTCCTTTTCTTCTTCCTCTTTACAATCTATGTAGAATAATTTCTTCTCAGCACACTTATGACCTTTAGTGTATTTGCTATCACAACTGTAACAAGGCCCTTTTGCTATCTTTTCTTCCAATTGTTGTGGTGTCAACCTTACAGGTTGTGGAAGACTAGGGGCAACAACACTTCCATCTTTAGTTGTGAGTGGTATGCTTCCTGGTTGCCATAATTTTGCTTTCCATTTTTCTTGCTAACCTGAATACATTCTCTAATGAATTAGGTTCCCAAAGGCGAATATCATGTTGGATATTATCCTTTAAAGTCCCTATGAACACATCAATCCTATGCTCCTCTGGAATATTTTTTACCCTTATGTTCAATTTTTGGAACTTCTCAATGTGCTCCATTATTGAACCCTTTTGTTTGAGACTTATCAATTGGCTAAAAAAGTGTTTCTTTTTGTATCCTCATAATGTGTTGTCAATTCTTCTGTAAAAATTGCCCAAGTGATAATTTGTTTACGAGAGCAAAGCCATTGATACCATACAAACTGATTTGGTTCCAAATATAAAGTTGCAATACGTACCTTTTGTGTGTTTTGCACATTATTGAGATCGAAAAATTGCTCCATCTGTAATATCCATGTTTCGGGATCCTTGCCATCAAACTTCCTCATATCAATTTTCGGAATATGGTGGGTCTTCGATCCAACATTAGAGTCTATGAAATCATGATTAACATTTCTTTTGTTCTCATCATGAGTTTCCTTTACTACCATTTCACCATTAGTAAGCATTTCTTGTAGAAACTTTGTTAAATCTGTCTTCAAATCTCTTTTCAAATCTTCCATGCTTGTCTTCAAATCTATCTTCAAATTGTCCATCTTAGCTTCCACATCATTCATCTTAGCTTCTACGCCTTTCTTTAAAAAATCCATCTTAGCTTCTACGCCTTTCTTTAAACAATCCATATTAGCTTCTACATCTTTCTTTAAACCATCCATCTTAAATTCTGTTCCTTTTTGTGCAAGTGACACTTGTTACACTTGGTCTCGTAATTTTGATATATCATGTTGCATTTCTTCCTCTTCTTCATGAGTCATGCTAGAGGATTTAGGTTTCTTAGTAGGTGTTTGCATTTTCTTTCCTCGGGGCATCAAACCAAGCTTATGCAAAAATTTAAAAAAAACTACACACCTTTTTTCACTTTGTAGGAGCTTGATATTGAATCTGATGTATCTCTGTAATTTCAGATCATCTAGTTCTGAAATTGCGACCTGAGGTAGCCCTCTGCATCCTCTATCCAATGCCACCAGTTTGATCCAAATTGGATTCTCTAGGGAAGAGTCATGCCAAATCTCCCACAGTGACCTGATTATAGACTAGTCCAGTAGAGCGAACTTGTATGACTTTCCACGAGTCACTATTTCGACCTTTGGCTCTAAAAAATATATACAAGAAAATACAGTCCGTCCTCTTTCTGTACCTTCTTATGAAATTTCAATCTGATGCTCAGAGAGAAAGTTATGATGATTTTCCCCAGGTCACCTGTTTGGAATGTAATTCAGGAGTCTGCAAAAAGACCAAATTCCTTAGATCATATCTCTGCAAATATAGTGCGAAAAGCTCTGAAATTCAGACCGAGGTTCAGTGCGATTTCTTCTCAAACGGGTTTTTTTTAGCTTCTGAAACGTTGCAGAAAAAAGTTATAGCGAAAATTCCACGATGACCTATTTGGAGTAGCGAAACCCTAGAATCCAAAGCTCTGATACCAAATGTTACGAAATCAACTCACAAAAAGATAGAAAAGATAGATCCATGCCTTAGAATTCAGCCTCTTTGAGGGGGCAACCTCCTTTACATTACAAAAATGAATGATTCTTTGATGATTCAAATGAGAAAACCTCCTTTCTATATATAGGATTCTAAGGAGTCACAATATAACTCAGCCTACCTAACAATAATAATATAAAGCCACAAAAATAACAATAAAAGGATTCTATGGGGCACAGTAATAACAATATGGGGACAATAGGGGTACAACAATATTAATAAGGGATACAACTACAATAGTAATGGGGTAATCACTAGTATTGTAGGAACCTAACAAGTTCTCATGTTTCCTTTAGCTTGGGTTGAGTTACTAGTTCCTGGAAGCCCTGATTGGACAAATTCTCTAGAAGCCCTGTAACTTGGGTTGAGTTACTAGTCCTAGAAGCCTTGGTTGGAAAAATTCTTTAGAATCCCTTGGTGGGCTGAGTTACTAGACTTGGAAGCCCTGGTTGGACAAAAGCTCTGGAAGCACAGAGGAAGCTGTCGGTTGAGTTAGTAGTCCTCGAGCATTAGTTGGAACAAACACTCTGGAGCCCTAGGAGGCTTGGGTAGGGACCAATCTAGTGATGGTTTGTGAAATCCGATCATAAGGTGGAATCACTGTTTGATGGGTTGAGGTGGTTTGGCCTCTCGAAGCCCTAGATGGTTTTGATTGATGTGTTTAATGAGATCCCACATTCATGCTTGGAATATGGCACGAGGGTGACTGGATGAAGAGAGATTTGGCTAATCTATATCTATGGTTGGGTGGTTCATGGAAGTCCCAAACCTGGTTGGCCTTTGCATCATTAGTATGAGGTTATTTCTCCTTCTTAATTTATGAGTATTAGATTGGTTTATATGTGGATTATATGGTTGTTGTTTCCTTGGTATTTTTGTTGCTATTATCTTGGTTATGAACATGTATTATGACAATGGCTATGTATGACTCTCATCATGTTTCTACTTATAAATTAATAAAAAATGTATCTATGGCCTAATGGATGAAACTATAACTAATGTGTTGGGGCATTAATGCTTCTTAGAGATTTTCAGATGAGTATGAGACCCCTATGCTCAGATATGTTGCTTAAACATGTAGATTACATAATTGTGACATGTTTGACGAAATGTATTTCATGGGCAGTAGGGGTCCAGTTTAGACCTTGTCAATGTTTTTGCAAATGTATCATTGTTCTTTTGTGTAAATTCATTTCTAAACTTGTCATTGATTTATAGGCAGTGACCTAAGCTTCGGGCCTGAAAAAAGTGGCACAAATGTTGGGGTCACAGGCACGGGTATGAGGAGAAAAGTCCTCATATGCATGCATACCCATGTTTCGGGAGCATCTGGAGCCTCTTGGACACATGCTTTTCCATATCAAGGGAGCAAACAGGGGTTTAATGGTCTAAAAACGCAGTGGGACTAGGGGGATGGTTACTTGAGTGATTAGGATGGCTCAAGGGAGTTCTGTTGCTGATGTGGAAGGTCTATATGGTGCGTTTCTATCAATTCTGCTTCCTTAATTGACACATAGGGAGTCTAATTATATCATAGTAACTTCTCGTCACATGTTTACCCCGGTTGGCCAGTTACATGGGTATATGTGGGAGGAGGGTGTTACAACTACTTACTAATGAAATCAATGACTCCTTCAGCCTCCCTTTACATTATACATCCTTCTTCCTCCTCCTAGTAAAGAATGAATTTCCCCTCTCTCATCATAGTGTCCCCTCAATTGAATATAATAACTCTATATTTGGCCATGACCTTTGAATGAACAACCCCATTGGTGGCCTCCTCAATAACTCATAAGACATTTTCATGCAGGTCTTATCCTCATGGTAAAGGGAGCATCTATCATCCCCCTATCCTTTAGGCAAATGGAACCCTTTCTCCTCAATAATTAATCTTAAGATCTATTTAACATGTGTCATAATATCACCCCTTAAATGTAATGGCCTCAATGAAATCCTTCAAAGACATGGTGCTAAATGGAAACCTTAAAAGGATATTTTCTTAATATCCTAGAATTTAGATTGTTAATAACCTTAACCTCATCCTTATGGGTAGAAAATGATGTAGCTAAATAGTCTCTTTTTACAAAGATGTATGCAAACTTAATGGCCTCTAGCTAATACTGGAAAACCTTCACCAATGGATTTGTTGCATTTGGAAGCTATAAATAAAGGAATATTTCTACATTTACCCATGTGTAAGAGGTTTCTTCGTGGAAGAATTTGACCTCACATAAACCCAAGATCATATCCCTAATTCTAGCTCATGGTTTTTGGGTAACCTAGAGTCTGCATAAAACTCTAAATTCCCACCTTCATCTATACATAGATTCCTCTCGACTACTATTGATGGGAAATTTTTTCTCAACCTTCTACTATAACAATTGATTGAAGGTTATAATAAGTGCTCTAATAAAATTTCACTTGAAGAGTGAAGAGATAAATAAATGGTGTTCCACTATCTATGCCTATATGTGTAGATATGGATTTGAAAGCAAAGGTTTCCTCACATTGCATTGGTAGTGAAGGATTTCATTCAAAATTAAATACTAGACTATGAATAGGTTGTCTTTGAATGTAGTGTCCACTTTGAAACAAGGTACATAGATGCTTATTGTACTAAAAAACCAAAATTCAAGTGCTTTAGATAAAACTTATTGAAGACCCACTTGATTAACTAATGAACCCATAGAGTCTATTTGCTATTGTAACTCAACTATTCTAGCAGAATCCTTCATCATTAAGTTTAGTGATTTCTAAAGAGTGAAATACTCTGCACTGTCCCCCACCCTCGCCATAACCAATCGATCAAGGACACCCTGCTATAGTCTCCTTACTCGATCTAGATTCCTGAAATTTCAGTTAAAAAAAAGAAGTAAATGCTACCCTAATTAACCTCAAGACCAAATGAATTATGATTACCAGATAGAATAAAAAGAAAAAAATTGAAAATCTCAAAACACATACCTTTCTAAGAACCTTGAACTTTTTATTCTACCCCACAAAAAATTTATTGCGTATTTTAAAAAATAATATAAATCAAAAAAATTATTTATTTATATAAGCTTTAATTTAAATTTAAACTTATTCTAAATTTTAAAATAATTATTAAATATTTATTAATAAAATATCAATATTATAAAAAATAAAACATGTTTTTCATTTAAATTTATTTATTAAAAACTAACTTTTCATTAAAATCACAATATATTTATTATAATTGTAATATTTTTATTAAATTGATGTAAAAAACCTCTCTTTAAAATACTAAACCACTCAAAACATACCATTATTTATTTCGAAATATCCCTACCTTATTCATAATATTCTTTTTGCAATTAAAATCCATTATACTAAGAGTTTGATGAGCATCCAATATATTACCAAATTAATGCTTAAAACATTATTCTGTAAAAGTTTTGAACTCTTTTATTTTTTATATTTGACTCGTCCCTTTAAGACTTAATATACCATTACAACATTATGTTTGCATTTGTAGAATACTATCATCAATTAAGTTTTTCAAAATACATTAAGAAAGTCATTTTTTTGAGAGATTATTTTTATTTTCCCGAGAGAAAAAAAAGTGTAATTTCATTTATTATATAGGAAAAAAATTGCATTTTTTACATACTACCAGTATGTTCAGAATTTGTAAGCAGAAATATAAACTATCAAAAAAACATAAAAGAGAGATCCTCCCCCACATATCAGCGATTTAAATACAGTTATATGTAAAGAAACCATAAACAGTCTAACACAAGCAAAGATTATATACACCAACCAACCACTGAATGGACACAATTAGCCATATTATAATCACGAACCATATTAACAATCGAGGTTGTGCAAAAATATATAAAGCTAAAACGCCCAATTAAGGGAAATATATCCGTTGTGGGAAATATATCTCTGAACAAGCCATTGTAACATTTGTTGGTGACTTCTGTTGGTGTTGTCGTTTGTATCTTCTACTCGTGAGAAAATATCATTCATAATTGAAGAGAAATACATTTTCACATTTCAATTTCGTTAATTTTAAACGGAAACTAATTTATTTTAGTATAGTATTTAATATAACATGTTTATGGAAGAAAGATTAGTTGATAAACTTGATGCATTATAATATTAAGAAAACGACAAATGTAAACAACATTTAGACAGAAGCCGTGACATATGTTGCCAACTTTATTCTTTATTTTCTATTTTCCATGTAGTTAAAAATGACAAACGTGAACTACATTTCAGCCGAACTCGTGACATATGTGGCCACCTCCATGCTTTATTTTACGTTTTTCAAGTAATTTTTACAAGGTTTTCTGACCCGATATCCTAGTGGCATCCTCAAGTGGGGATTAGAGCTTGCCTTTGTACACGGAAGTCGAATTCAATTCCCAGGACGGAATTGAATGACCATTTGCAAACTGATTTGGCTTTATTCTGGAAATGAGGTGCTCAGGCTGTGTTTATGCCATGGAAGTTGTGCTTCAACCATGGAGATTTCATCAGACTCCATTTTGGCCATGAAAAATTAAGAGTATATTATTAATTAGCCATAATTTCTTGCGGGTTATTGGTACTATGTGATGGCCTCCACTCGTATGCGCAGCAAAAAACCCAGCAGATTTATGAATTACCATTATCAGATCGCCTATCAAATTTTGGGCCATTTCCGAGAACAAATTATTGTCATCGCTGGCCTTAGTGGCACCATAGAGTCGTGTGTTACTAGGGCTCGTGGCTTGGGCATAGGCATGGTTAAATGAAAGGATTACACTGAAGGATATGGGGAGTTCCGGTTGTTAGCTACATTGGCTCGGACAATAGCAGATGTGCTTGTATCAATCAATGCTTGGGCTCTGCGCATAAGGAAAGGAAACATAAGCATTCTCGTAAATAAACGTTCTACCCATTCTCCTGGTGGACAGGAACTCCCAAGTTGGGAGCCTCTGACTCATCTCATTCTTTTCCGAAGCAGCATTGACAAGTATTTTTTTGGTTTCCCGATTTTGCCAGCTATTATTTCAACTTCCCTTTACTGCAACTAAACCAGTTTGAACGTTGCTAGACAGGTCAATGAGGTAAGTACATAACTGCTGGACGAGACCAAGAGGTATGTACAAAACACCAAACCCTACCTTGCAAATCTATTTGGAAGACTCAATAATAGTCAGCGTAATCGATCAATTTGATCTAATTAGGCTACTCACATTCGGACCTGGTAGCCTCCTTGCGCATTGTCAGAATATTGATGGTAGCCTCCTTGCGCATCGTCAGAATATCGATGTTCTTCCCTAAGGCGCTATGAGTGACTAGAAGAATATGGGTGAGCCGAAGGCGCTACAAGCGATATGTTGTTTATGGCGTTATAGCTACTTTAGTGGATTACCAGGTAACAAAGCTACCAAGCACCTTTTCTTTTTGTAATGGGAGCATAATGCGAGCAAAAAACCTTTTCTTTTTGTAATGGGAGCATAATGCGAGCAAAAAGACAATAGAGCAATATAGTCCAAATTTGATGCAAAAGTGTGATAAAGGTTTTCCATAGTGCAGTCTGGAGAAAATTGTGATGTAGGCTTGCAATACTCGCTAACCACCATTTCTTAGATGCAGCTTGCAATACTCGCTAACAAACATTGCTTCTTAGTATGATATACTAGTCACCGAGGAAGCCTGGTGGACAACGGTGACAATGTGCATGCACACCAAGTGGCAGGCTTCTTGGTCGAAAATAGTGCAGGTGGTAATTCTTGGTCGACAGTAGTGTAGGTGGCAATGTACATGCACACCGTTGCAGGTGGCAGGCTTCTTGGTTGACAATGGTGAAGGTGGTGTAGGTGGCAGGCCTCTTGGTCACATAAAACAAACTTTGGATAAAATCAGTAGTCCCAACATTCCTGCATCGCAACTTTGGATAAAATCAGTTGTCCCAACATTCCAGCATTGGGATAAGCTAAGCCTGCAATAAGAGGTCGATCTTTTTTCATTGAAAAACTTCGCTTAAAATTTTAATGGATAAAATTGGCAATATAAAACTTTGGTTAAACCCTAATAAAGCTAAAAAAAAAATTGGTCAACGAATGAAGTAATGGCCAGTCAACGATCGAGTGATCGCTATAGTCCCATGCTGGAGGCAAGGACTAATAATTAAAAGAGTCATAAATATGAATAATCTCCACTAAAATAGGACAAAGCGTAATGTTTTTATAGGAAATGATGCCATTGATATAATTGATGATCAATTTTGAATCCTTGAAGATGTGAATTCACATGCAACGTTGTTCCCTCACAAATAGAAGCAAGTTCTTGCATGCAAGGATCTTCGCTCGATTGTTTGAACCTAGGCATAGACCTATTTAAACCTTCAAAAAATGAGAAGGGAAGAGATAAAGAATGAAAACACCCCCACAAGATCGGCCATTATCCCTGAATGCTCCATCAAAGTATCCCCAAAGCTTTGAGAAGTCAATATCCTCATCCAAAACCAACCTTGGAATAGGCACATTCTTCTCCTAAGGAAATTCACTGAGAATTTCCAACCCTTTTGTTGCAATATGGGAGGGAACAAAGATTTATTAGAAAAGATAGTGTCATTCCTTGATAACTGGATGCCCTAGCAGATGATTAAAGGAAGAAACCAGGAAGGATGACATACTGGATTGGAATTCCATGATCTCCACGCACTCTCCAAATCAGGGCCAAACCAAGGAACAATGTGGCCATGCCAAGAGCCTTCTTGCATAATTTCCAAATAGAATGAAAGAGAGAGAATTCCATAAATAAATGAGACACATTTTCACCTTTGTGTTGACATAGATAACACCATCTCAAGCCCACCATGAACTGCATCTAGAGAACATCCCAAGTGGGAACTTTGTTCATCATCAAGCAACACATGAAAATTTTAGATTTAGGTGAATATTTTTCTCGCTAGAGTACTTTCCACCACCACCTCTCCTCCAAATTAAACCAATTAGAGATGAGAGAAATAAAGCCTATTTTTGGCATCTATACACCCACAGGCGATAAAAACCATGCTAACTCATATGTTTTATCTTCAATGCGAATGTGACAATCCTTAAGGCCTTGTATATAATCATTCCAGAAATCACCTCATTCACTAGGGTTAGCTCAATTGGTAGACTCTCTATTGTTAAAAGAACATTTAGCCCCAAGGGGTAGCTCAGTTGGTCGAGTTTGTATTGCTAAGTTCCTCGCTTGTTGGGAGGTGATAGGGTCAAATCTCCTTGACGCCCTTTGGGTTTGGCCTTGCTAGTTTGCTCGATGGGTAGATCCCTTATAGGTGATCTACCTGGATTTTCCCGTGGATGTAGCAGCCACTTAGTGTCCGTGAACGACCCTTAAAAAAATAATTCTAGAAAACATTGAAATCAACCCCAATGCCCAAGTCATCTACCGAGAGCCATCCCTGATGCCACAAGGAAGAAGCATTTGGATTGGCGATATGGACCAACCTATGAAAACATCGATCATGAACCCAATCAATTAAAGGAGGTGATTGTCTATTAAACATATCACAACCAGGCCATGGGTCAAGACCTATGTGGAGAATATCACCAAAACCAACACACCAAGCCAACACATTCTGGATCATATCAAAATTGTTAAGGATAACCCACCAAATTAATGAGATATTTGATTTCGATCTATTTGATATCCTCAACCAATCATCCACCAATAATGGGGAAATATATTTTTGTATGACCAGAAAGGTCCATAGGATATCAAAGGATAATATCCTCCAACCACATTTAGAAGAAATGGCATTAGAGAATAGAAAGAGGTTTTAAAGACCCCAACCACCCAACTTTTTAGGTATAGGAATTAAATCCCATTTGACCCATGAGAAAACATGTTTTTCTCTCTTACCATACCACATGAAGGATGAGAAAATTTTCCTGATCATTTCCAGGATGCATTTCAGGATCCATGCTAAAGAGGCCCAATAGATAGGTATAACTTCCAGGATAGATTTAATTAGAACCAGACATCCAATTCTTGATATCCACCTGTTGCACTAGTGATTTAAGTTGCCATCCACCTTAGCCACCAACTGTTCCTAATCCTCTTTGACATAACAATTAGAATTAAGATTAAAATGCACATACTTTATACCAGAGTCCAATGGTTTAACATGATAGGGGAGAAATCTAGATGGATGAAGAAGCTCCAACTCTGAAAGGCTATGATATGTGATGGAGGGGAGAAAGTTAGATGTATGAAGAAGCTCCAAGTCTAAAATGTTATGATATGTGATGGAGGGGAGAAAGCTAGATGGATGAAGAAGCTTCAACTCTGAAAGAGTATGATACATGATGGAGGACGTTTGAGCATTAATAGACATACCAGTGGCATGAAAAAAATGGAAAGAATATGAAAAATATTCAAGAAATCTTGGTTATCCCCGCTACAAAAAATTTAAGATGTCACCCACAAATAATAAATGAGATATGAATAAATTTCTTGCAATTCTTACACCTTTGAAGGACCCTCTACACTTTGCATCATTGATAAGCCTGCTAAAACCTTCCACCCCTAAAAGGAAAAGTAGGTGGGATAGTGGACAACCCTTCCTTAAACCCATATTTGCCTTAAATAATGGAGAAGCAACACCATTTATCAAAACAAAAAGATATACTGATTGAATGTAAACCATCACTTAATTAATGAAATCAAGACCAAAATCCAAATGGATAAGTAAAAGCCTGATGTAAATATAGCTCACCCAATCACATGTTTTAGGTAAATATGTCTTTATAATGGACCCCTTCATATTTTTCACTTTGAGACTATGAAGGCCTTCTTGGGCCACACCGATGGCCTCATAAATTTGGTAGTCTTCTGATGAACACCAATATTGCAGCAAGAATTTTGCAACTCTTGGGCTACCAACTTTACTTTATCAACCCATGGTTCGTACAAACTTAGAGGTGACAGTGCTGTATGCACAAGTAAAAGTGATGGTTCTACCTTTTGTCATTGTTCAACTGCCAAGAGACCACTAGGGTTTTCAAGCCAGACTTCTATGGATTCAGAAGAAGTTGGGTTCCTTGATGAAAGAAATAAAAATATACTCTAAGAGAGAGCTGATCTATTGCAATAATGAAAAATACTGAAATTCAATGCTAAGGCACACCATTTCCTAATTAACTGCTAAGAGCTATGCTTTGCAATGATTCTAAATTAACATGAACAAAATGATACTATCCTAAGCATGGAAGTTAAAAAAACATCAAACACAATTGTTATGCATGTAAAGGACTGTAGTAAATCTGTCTTGCCTTTTTATGCTTTTCATGAAAAATCAAGTGTGCAAACTAATCTCTTTTGGTGATGTGGCAGGTGGTTTAGGGATGTTGGTGGATGGCTGGAAGGTTCAGGAGATGGTTGGAAGGTTTGGGGGACCCTTGGGTGACCTTGGGAGGCTTCCTAAAGGTTTTCCCTCAATTCGGCCTCAAAACAGGCCACTACAGGAAAACCTACAAGATGTACTAGAAACCTATAGGATTCCCTATATTTCTACAAGATACAGCCATGAGAAAAATGATGGGTGTTTGAAGTGATGGAAGGCTTAGGGAAGGTGGTCGATGGTTGGAATGGAGTGAGAAAGGGCCTAAGATCACGTAGAACCCAAAACCAAGTTTAGGAGATGGTTGGATTCGCTCAAAATGCTTGAGGAAATTTCTATGTAAAATGATGAAATTGGTGAAGGTTTTGATGAAAACAAGGAATGCCTATGGGTGGATGAAGTTGGAAGGTGGTTGCTTTCTATGAGATCTTTTTCTACTTCCAAAGCACCTGCTCTGCATCAAACATGTGTATTTTCCAAAAATTCATGTAAACAAGAATAATTCTCATGAGCTAGAAAAGCAGAATTTAATGAACTAACTGTCTACCTTATGCATGAATAAATTTTTGAATAACATGGAATCATGGATGAGATCTACTGAAAGAATGAAGATATAAGAGATGGCAATAAAATCCTACTTTGAAAAATAGATCAAATTCTAGTTTAAGTACAACAAACTCTAAATATCATGTAAGAAATGGAAATATGTCTTTTTGGGCCGCATAAGGGTCTTTTCCTCAAATCATGATCTCAGAAGGAAGAAGTGAGGCGAAGACACCTACTGACATCTTTGTGGTTCCTCCTTTATCCCTTCTAACATGATATTGAAGTAAGGCGCAAATGGAAGAAAACTAATAAACAATTAATTAAATCTACACTACTTGCAACGAAATACTTCTAAAAACAGTTTAACCATGAATCTATGAAACTCAGATAAGCATAAAGATACAAGAAGAGGAGCCTTTGCTACTAGGTTTGGGCCCTAACCCAATATCTTCAGCCCTTTGAGTTAACTCAATACTGAATCAAGAAAAAGCTCATTCTTATTACCAAAACAGGAAATTACATCAAAAGTCTTCCACAAGTCTGGAGCTCGAAAATAACTAGTGTTTTTGCAATAAAAATTTGAATCCTAATGAGGCTCTAGGCCTCTCTACTTATACAATTGAAGTCTCCAACGACTTCCTTAAATTTAGGGAGGCTCGACTCCCAAACTCGAGATGAACTAACTCTTTGTCTATCACTTGTTCGACTGCCTTCTAATCTTCATGACTTGGCTGCTTGCACTCCGAGATGGTGGGATTAATGGAGGAATATTCAAATGGGGGAGGAGTGAATGAGGAGGATTTACCTCCTACAATCTCTCTCCCTTGTCCCATTCGAGTTTCAAATCTTAGTCTTGCCAAAATTCCTTGATTTTCTCTTCCAAACCTACATTCAGTGTATATTAGTCCATTAGGCATAATATCTCACTTTAACTCATCTCCTTAAACATAATATAATCAAAATATGTAATAAGTTGTTAGAAGAGTTGGTTTGACTAAGCTAGGAGGTGAATTAAGGCCCATATAATTACCCAATGATGAGACTCATCATCACCCCCTACTAAAAGTGTTTCTCATCCTCTGAGCAACTCAATCAATATCAATGTCTTTCATATCTCTAGTGGTCTCCCTGATATCCCATGCCTCTGATGTGGTTCCCTCTTCTTGTTCACAGAAACTTGCTTTCTTGTCTACATCCTCCCACTTCCTCTTCTCTTCTTCTTCCTTCCTTCCTTCTAGAATTCCTAAGAGCAGTGGTAGTCTAAGTCTCAAGCCAATCCAATTGACTTTGAACCTTTGCATAGATTGCTTATACATGGGTGTCCTATTCAGTGCTTCTCTCATTCTTTGAGGAGAGTGGTACTCTCTTATATTTAAACTGTATGGCAATGTGTTCCATCTCCTTAGGCAAGCTTGTATGTTGTCATCCCCTAACAACCTGAACATGTCCTCAAAATGTATAATTGCTTTCTTTTGGGTAGCAAGATACCTCGGTGCAAGCTGAGGATCATTTGCAATTAAATTATGTGTACTAATGAGGGCCATTGGATTTGACTTCTCAGCTCTGATCATAAGAGGTTCTGTTTATTCTCTTGCCAATATCTTCTTCATTTCTGCAGCCCTTGCTTCCTCATGGTTCACCCATGATGCCAAAGCCATCAACTGTAAATCTTCTAGCTTGGCATTACAGTCCCATACATTCATGTCTGTTAAGGCCATGTTATTCAAATAAAAGTCAAACATCTTGGCCCTATCTTCTAATGTACTTTGATCACAAAGATCAATGAACTGTCTATAATCCTGAAATGGCATAGTGCCTCTCTATGCTAGGGTCTTGAATTGGAACAACACCCACTATTCCTTAAGGTATAGGGCATAGGATTTAGTTGGAATCCTCCATTGGATTACTTCCAAAGAGAGACTGGCCATACATTCCAATTGGTTCTCTCTTTCTTATAGTTGTCCTTTCAACCATGCATTTTCTGTCTCTAACTGATTTCTCATTATGGCTTCTCTGTCCCACAAGCTACTTAGTTCTCTGCCCATCTCCTTAAGCTTCTCCTCCATGTGACCAATGTCCTCCACCACCTTGGACTTGGCAATCTGCGTCCATCTATGAGTTCTAGCTCTCTCCTTCTCAAGCTCAAAGAATAATGAAATAGCAATTTTTTTGTCGAATGACCCTGCCCCCTTCAATAAATATGTAGTAGGAGTCAAGGTTATGTTGGGGGCTAGGTTCCCTTAGATCTGGGTTTTCTTATTTATTTTCTTGCTATAGGCTTCCCTCCTTATCCAATTTTTGAGTCTCCTATAGATTTAGCAGAGTCTCTTGTAGGATTACTTCTGCTTCCTGTAGGTCCTGTTGTGTATCCTGTAGGATTTCTTTTCCTTTGGATGAGGTGGATCTAGTTATAGGCCTTATCACATAGGTGATAGGATAATTTGGAGGAGGCATTTTCTCCTGTTGTTTAGGTGAGTCCTCAATTACAATGGGAATTTTGGTTGGAGTTTGGGGTTTCCCCTGCCTTATCCATGTGCTTTTCCTTGGCCTGAAATATAAGGGGGCCTGCCTCTGTCTTTTACCTTTCTGTTCGATAGGGGTGCTAAGAGCAGTGAGGGAAGTTGTTGCTTCTCTCTCAGTGGGTTCTGTAGACACCCTAGGTGACTCCTCCTTGTATTTTGCCTCCTCTTTTCCATTGCTCTTTTCCTCTATGTTTTTCCCCTCTTCTCCTCCTTGTAGATCCTCATCTTGTTTATCAGTCTTCTCCTTGACATCTTCCTCTGTTTCCTCATAACCTTCCTTCTCTCTCTCCTCTTCTTCCTCCTCATCTGTCTCATCTTCATCCCTCTCTACTTCTTCTCCATTTGTTTTAGTTTCTTCCTCATCCTTTTCACTGACAGTAGGACTAATTTCATATGTGAGGGCTTTGATATCCTCCTCTATCTACATGTCTCTGAAAATTTCCCATTGGATAGAAATTCTGAGGTTGTGAAGGGTATATTCTATGATGATTCTTATAAACCCATGGTGGGCTAACTGTTGGTGGTTTCTCTCCTGCACCTTGATGCTTGTATCTATCAGTGATTGTAGAAGGAAGTATGGTATGTTGAGCCTGTGGTGAGGAGGTGTTTTTGCTCCAAACCTCAATCCTTCAAGAAGCCTAAAGTGATACCCATAAACCACACTATACCTACCCTCACATGATATGTATTTGATAAGGTGGTAGCTCACCTCATTCCACGGGTATTGTAGACTTTCTCTCCTTACTCCATTTTTGTCCTCAATGGGATCTTCTCCCTCTAAAAAGAACTTCTTCTTGGAAATCTAGCTATCTCCCTTGTCTTCCTTTCTCCAAGGCACTCCTAGGGGAAGTGTGGTAATTCTGCTTATGAGTTCAGGGGTGAGATCTATGGAGAGGCCTCTCACCACAACAGTGGCATGAATTCTGGTCAGTGGAATGAGGGAGAGAGAAAAATATCGGGCCATTTCATCATCATACTCTCTTAATTTTTTAAAATACCCCATCCAATAATGCCTTGTGAATATTTCTAACACCTGAGGGTGTTGTTGGATTCTCCTAGTATTAATGGGCTCCCTTCTATTAAACCCCCATGTCATTTTGTTGGTGAATTTGGAGGAGCTGAGATGGTTGACACAATTTTTTGAATGCAGAAGTAAATAACTGAAAGAATTGTGGAGACAATTCCCTTACACAACTGCCAAATTCACTCACTACTAGGGGATTTTCTGTTCAATTCACTTTGAAAAAGGGAAGTAATTATAGAGCCTACCTCTTCATAGTATTTTTTGTAGCCAACCCCCATGTTTTCCCCTCTGAAACTCCTCTTAGCCAATCCTATAGACTGTTTGTCTGTATCCTGTGGCATTCCTGTGCGATCCTGGAGGAAGTCCTGCGCAGGAGATAGATGGAATTTTCCTCTTTTGTAGATTGCCTAGGTATGAGAGTGACTTTGCTGGAGTGAGCCTCGAGGAAATGAATGCGTGAGTGCATGGGGATCAACGAGTGTTTCCTCTTACAGTCGAGTGATGTGAGGTGGTGTGCTGGTAGCAGAGGTACATTTTCTATTTTTGGACCGTTGGTCCCCACTAGCACCTCATCATTCCCCTCTCCTCATAATCAACTCCCATTTCATGCCTCCATAGACTTAACTATTTTTTTCCTTTTCTTCTCTTTTTTGACTTGACTACTGCCACGTGTGGGAGGACCAACTGTTTTGTCTTCATCGACTGAATGAAGGTGGCCAAGTTAACCGGCCACCTTTCACTTATAAACCAAATTACTCGTAACCTTTACATCTTTTGAATACATTATGCAAATGAGAGAGTGAAGCAAGATACTTGCCTGTGGTGCTAATAACTTGTTGCAGTTGTTGAAGCCCTGAGGTGCTTGCTGTGTGTTGGCTGCATCCTATTTCTCCTTCCTTTTTTTATTGCTCTCTGATGATTACTTTGATGTGTAGGTACCTGGTGTTGAAGATGATGGTGTTGTTACTACTTTGGAGATCCTTCTTCCATTGGATATTTATGCTGGAAGCTTGCTGCTACTCATGATTTTTATTCTATGGGATAGGCTGCTATAGGATTTCCTACAGGATGTCTTGTAGCTTCTTCTCCCTTAGAACTTTTAATCATAAACTCTGCTGGGATTTTGAGGTTGGTGACATGGATTGAGAGGAAGACTAGGAGTGTGGAGAAATGAGAAATACTTAGTTGATGCTCCCTTCTGTTAACACCCAGGTTGTTCCCTATGACTCCCAAGGGAATACGGCCGGGGTAACCACTAACCAATCTTTGGATCACAGTTTCTAGCCAAACTGTAATCAGAGAGGGCTCTCTCTTTATGATTTGTCTCTGTTATGATGGTGTTTTAGGCTAGCTATTTTGCTCAGGTTTTGGTTTATATTTTGGTTGAAGGATTTCTTTCAGGTCTTATGATATAGTGTTTAGAGAGTAAAATACCATTGGGCAATGGAGTCTGGAATTGTGAAATGATTTGATATGCAGGATTGGTGGTGTTCAAACTGCAGGGCCTATTGTGTATCTTAGACAAACAAATTTAGCTTAAATGGTGATATATGTCAACCAACAGAAAGCAATTAAGAATTTTCTATTAAGCTGGTGAGGTGAAAGTGAACACGCTGCACAGGAGCAAAACTTGAATTCCTGTGACAAAGGCCACTGTGAAAGGTGTATTCTGAAAGTGCAGCAATTAAGAATTACACTTATCTAGATTACAGCTGAAGAAAACATTCATTAACAACACAGATTGAACCCAGGGTACTCAGTGAATAAATCCTGAAAGTTATTCTTTTTCCTTGTTGCTTAGTATTGAAAATCAGATAACATATATGGATTTTAACAAAACAAGTAAATAACAGAGAGAGTTACAGAGACTTATTGTATGGTGAAATACACAGGAATCCAGCAGTTATCAACAGACACCAGAACGCATTCAACACCTCAGAAATCCGAGAAATTCCATCACTTTCTTTATTAAACTTCTGAAAGGATTACAGCATAAGAATTTCTTCAGGAGAAATCAACAACAACCCTTGCAAGCTCATGCGAAGGGGACTTTATAGGAATGTTTATACAAAATATCTCAGGCATTGAGTTATCTGAGAGAGAAAATATCTTCATAAATTCGTACAGAAAGTAGAAAAGAAGTTATTACAACTTTGAATGCAGCATAAGTGCTCTTTAAGTTTGTCAGAGGATAATTTTGACCTTTGGAGGTCAGGGAGTCGGTTGAGCCGCTCTGCTTTAATGCTGGCGAACGCGTCTTTATGTTTGTTGCGCTGTATTTTCTCGGGTTTGCCATCTGTGACTGTGATTGCTGCTGTGGCAAGCGAATAGCCCCGCTGAGTTGGCTCAGCCTTTCATCTTTGCTCTGTATGCTTATCTATCAAAATTCTGCCTGTGTATGACTTACTTATAAACTGGAAAAAATTAACATTTACAGGTTCTGGCTTGATAATATCATCTGTGTCAAATTCTTCCAGACTTCCTGTGTGGGCAATTGGTGCTTCACAATTGCCTCTATGGTTTCATCTATTTCTGTATACTTAAAAAAATTTGGAGGCACATCAAATAGATGATTGATCTCATTCATAATAAAAAATAGGTTGTCCACCCTATTGTATAAAGTTTGCCCTGATGCTGGCCCTGATTCTGCTGAAGTGCTGGGCTGTCTTGCAATTTGTCCTGCAGCATAGGCATCAACCCTCTTAGTGTAGTTTTCAAGGGTAAGCAGTCTTCCTACACTGCTTAATATGCTAGGGAGGCCTCTGTTCTGTAATGCCTGAAATCTGTCCATGAACTTGTTGATTTCAGTCTGCATATCCTGGGTTCTTCTTTCCAATGTTCCAACCAGGTTTCGTAGTGTCAGGACCCTTTTAACCATTGAGATTGTCTCAGTCCTGTGAGCAATTCCCATGGTGGCCAGTTGAGAGCTTGTCCTGTTATTTAAAATATTGATCATTCTGGTGGAAGCATCAGGCATGTTGCCAAGGCTTGCTCTAGCTCTGTGTATTTCCCTGTTTGCCTTTGCAATGAGTACTGATTGTTCATCTATAGTCTCAATGTACTGCCACTGATTGGTGATAGACCGGCCAATATTGGCCCAAAGGACTGCTTTTAGCTCTGTTGTCACCTTTTCTAGTGTGAGCTCCTTCTCAAGCTCAGTTATCCTCTTCTTTAGAGCTTTTATTTCTCGTTCCTTTTCAGCTGCATTCTGTTTGCTCTTATCATATCTCTCATTTACTTTAGCCAAAGATTCTTTGGCTGAATTGAGCTCCAACATTTGAGCTTCCAGGACTTGAATTTCATTTTGGAGCTTCTGCATATCCAGACTATGAGTCTGCTCTGTTGTTGGTGCAGTTGTTGATGTAGTTGGTGCTGTAGGCCCTGTTTGCTGAGGAGGAGGGGCAGGTGTTGGAGGAGCTTCCTCAAGATTGATTATTTCAGGAGGAGGCTGGGAGGTTTGACCCTCTTCTCTTTGCTTCAATGCTGCCTGTAGTGCTGCCTTTGCAGCCTCTGATTCTCCTAGTTTGTCTTGAGTCCGGATTAGCTCCTTGTATAGAGATATCAACAGGGTCGTGGCCTCTTGATCATGCCTTTGCTGGGCCACCTCATCTGTTTGAGGGTGGATTGTGGCAGGGAGTTTGATCTTTCTCCTCAAGGCTGCCATGTCAGCATCCCTCAACTTCAATACCTCTTGTATCCCTTTGATATCTTTGGGATCATGTCCAATCTCAATGATTATGTCTTCCAAGGACCTTATTCTGTTGTCCTTTGCCTGGGATGATGCCCTCTCCAACTCCAGTTGAGAGGCTGTATTGTTAAGGCTATTTTGTAGCCTATAGTTATCCAAGGTTTGGTCTGCCAGGGAAGCATAGACCATCTCACCCGTTTTCTTGTGCAGTTCTATCTTGTCCATTGGGTGGATATCCTTGGCAAGGACTTCCAAGTTAGTCCTCAAATAATCAGAGGCAGATTGGGGCTGTACTGCTGTTGGCATGAAATGACTCATGATCATTTTTCCTTCCTACACATCATATGCAGACATGAGTCTTTGCTGATTGGTGGGAGCCAAGTTTAGCAGATGGTTGTACAACTGTCTCTTGATGGGCTCATTTCTCATCTTAATATCGATGAACTGTTGTTTAATACTAGGCCCACCTTCTCTTTGCTGCCTAGAGGAACTCACTTCTCCTCCCATTGCTCTATCCTGTTCCTGTTGAAAGGAACTTGCTGATGTTTCCCTGCTGGGTGGGACCATACCCACAAGCTGCCTTATTGGCATCTCTTCCTCTGAAAGAGGATTGATTCTCTGCCTCTTCTCCCCATGAGTTGCTGATATTGTAAGGGGAGTTTCTCTGTCCCTTTTCCTGCTTGTGTCCTCCTTTTGTGGAGTCTGGAGTGTAGATGCCTCGGCTGAAGTCTCTTGCCTTGGAGGCTCAGTTTGTTTAGTGGATTTAGGGGCTTCCACTATTTGCTTTTGCTGGGCAGGCTGTTCCTGCCTTTGTTCTTGTTGTTGTTGCTGCTCCTCTTGCTGCTGCCCTTCTCCCTGCTGCTCCATCTCTTCTTGTTGCTGCATTAGGGTTTCCATTTGCTCTTCGGTCATAGGAGGTGGCTGTTCCACTTGCTTTTCTTTGCCTTTGTTGACTGTCTATGGAGGATTCATGGCAGCTTGATGGTGCGTTGTTGAGGACGAGGCAGCTGATCCAAGTTGTTTTTTGTATGAGAGGGGAACCTGTCCACAAGTTTCTAAGTCAGCTTTCTTTTGAATATTTCTAGCCTCTCTCTCTAGCAGCTCCTCACTAGTAATTTCTTCTTCTAGGGTACCTTCTTCCCAGCTTAATTTATTGGCATACTGCTCAATCTCAGGCTGCCTTACGTGTGAATAGCTGCCCAATTTGTATCTTATCCTCCTGAGGGAGACAAAGTGATTGGGATCATAGGGTATCCATTCAAAGCTAGTTTGCAGTTTGAGGGCCTCTAGGATACTGTTTGCCTCTTTCCACCCCTCCTCTTTTCTGTTGTATAGGAAAGGGCCCAGCTGGCTCCTTACCTTCAACTGTGCCTTCTTGTTCTTGCTTTGAAAGTGGAGGTAGTCGGCATTCCCAAATTGCCTGAAATATTCTAAGGCAAAAAGCCTCATGGGGACATACCTTGGCAACCTAAAAGGCTTCAACTCACAGCCATATACTCTGATGACTGTGTGGTCTTGGTAGAGGTACCAATTACCAATGCTGTAGGTTTTGTTCAGGTGGAGAATTCTCCTCATGTCATTAGTTAACCTTGGAGGAGGAACACCATCCAATACTGTCATGGCTGGATGAATGAATAAGTCTATGAACTCAGAGTATGTGTATGGTGATACAGAGGCACAATGAAAAACAGAGGTCCAAAACACAACTGACCTTGGATTCCCCTGGGCATTGACTTGTTTCAAGGGAATAGAGAAGCTGGCTGGCTGATAAAACAAGAATAGGTGGTATATGTATGAAGTATACCTGAACAGTCTTTCCCTCTTCAAGTTCATGAGCTGGTCATGGATCTTATCTGCAATGTATGTGGCATAATCATAATTTACAGCTGGGGGCTTTCCAGGAGAGAATATAGATAGTATTGCCATTATGATTTCATCCACATCCTCCATTCCCTTGAAGCCTAGGACATAGCTGATCAAATCCACTAGCATTCTGCCCAATTCATTCAAGTAATGATATCCAATAGGAGGAGTTCTGATGGCTTCGGACCCTGGTTGTATAAACAGCTGGTTGATTTTGATGGTCTGGTCATTTGACAACTTATTCCCCTTCTTTATCAAGTTCTGCATGTGGAGGGGGGTCAATGGCTTTGCAGTGTGGAAGTGCAGCATCTCATTTATGCTTTCTGGGGTGATATGAAACAGAATTGCGCCTGTAGGGCTGAGGACAGCTCTTTGGCCTGGATCATAGCACTCCTGGCATCTGTAGATCAACTCTGGCATAGGATTTACCTGGGGGAGGTTGTAGATGGGCAAGTTTGAGTCCCAAATCCCTAGGATGTCAGCTCCACTAAGGTGCTGGGCTTTCAACTCATTCAGCATCTGCATATTATATTTGGAGCCTAATGGAAACCAGTCTAGCATTTGATAATCCATATCTCCCAGGGCTTTCCATTCTAATTCCTGGTGAGGGGCATTGAGAGGCTTGATGTTCAGTGCAATTGGAGTCTCCATGGTCTATTCAGTTTCTGTCTTGCAGGTGAATTAGTTCAAGTGAGTAGTACAGCACCGAGGTGACTTTTTGCAATGCAACTGTGAATTATAGGGACCAGAGGGTGGAGTGGACACGCAGCAATTGAAATACTGCTCGAATTATGAATAAGACCAATGCCTGGTCTCCCTCTGTCTTCTATGGCAGGTTTAAATAGCTTGACCAACTGTCTCACGTTTGCGCGAGCAGTTTACAGTTTTTGACCAAAACTCGGGAAATGAAGGCTTAGCCGGTGGTTTCAAGGTTGCAGTTGTAATTTAGAAGTGTTGCAGAGGAAAACTGTCGGTGAAATAGTGAGTTTCAGTGTTCCTTAAGCGTTCTGAGCAATTTACAGTGAATTTAGGCGTATGGAGGATGAACTATGAGAAATACCTGGCTAACCGCGAACAGAGGTCGTAACTATGGGTGGAATTGGTGCTCTGGAGGTCTTCAGGTCGTTTCCCGCAGGTGGCGCAGTTTAGGACGTGAAATAGCATGCAGAGGAAATAATATCAAATGAGCGAAAAGTATGAAAAAACGCGTTTTTTGGCTAAAATATGGACCTTTTGCAATTTGGCGCTTTTTCTGTGATGACGTCCGCATGACGTCATAGGGTGGGGTCAGCCTCGGATGATGTCAGCATGACGTCATCGGATGAGGTGGCGGGCTGCCATTGGTCCATGGGGTAATGAGGTGGCAGGCACGTTGGCACAGATGCGGACAAAAGTGTGATGCGGTGGCAGGCACGGTGATGACGTGGGGATGGCGCTGGACCCGCAAACCGGGCGGTGAATGACCTAACGGTTACGGTTTAGCCCTAACAGTTGCGGTTTCTCGGGGCGGTTATGATACGGCCCCGCACTTGTCAGAGGTTGCTCCGAGAGCCCTCAATGGGCGACGTGTGGCCGCGCCCTGACGTAACGCAACGTCACTTTCTCGGGCGCTAAACCTTTGTCGCGGGGACCGCTCAGATATCCATAAGGACCGTTGGATCTCTTGGATCTGATCCGACGGTGGACGGGATGATGACATGATAGGTGGATACGGCCACGGGCGGAGGAATAAATATATATTTTTTGATGTCTTTTCAATATATTCCGAAAAATTGAATATATGCGCAAACTTTGGTTAAGCAGCGGAAAGTGGGTTTTTCGGGGTTTTTTGGTAGTTTCAAAGGGGTTTCATGGATAAAGGGGTTTTGTAAGGTTTTCCGATGCGCAATAAGACAGCCCCAATACTTTGGATAAGAGAACGAAGTGGGTATTTAGGGGTTATTTTTGTAAATGAAGTGGGTATAGGCAAAACCAGGTCATTTGTGAGGCTCTTTTATCAAATGAAGCTTTCCAAGGGGCCAAATGAATTGAGAGGACGAGAGGGGGTTAGGGTTAGGTTCATCAAAGTGACCAGATGCCATTTGATTCCTGACAGAGAACTTATTGGCTATAATGCCAAAGGGAGGGATATTTATACAAATTTTGGGGTTTATACACCATGGTGTTAATACTAGTAGGGGAAAGGTAATGTAGGGGGTTTACATAGTAGTGCTAGAGTTAATATGGATGAAGGGGTAAATGGAGGGGAAACCACTAAGCTTATTTCAAACTTACTTAGTTTAGAGAGTAGATCAAAATGAAAAGATTTTTAGACAAGAAATGTGGCTTCTAAAAGATTAAGAACCACTATGAAACCATAATCTATCCCATGAATCTCAGATGTTGAGGGATTGTTAGTAATGAAATGGAGAGGGGGAGAAGGGAGGTTAGACATGCTTCTTGATTACTGTAACTTGATGAAGAGTAACTCCATCTGAATTTCATTAACTTTGCTTTGGTCAACCAAGTCAACACCCATGCAACTTGTAGGAAATGACCTTTCTGCAACTCCAACTGCCTACCCATCTATTTGCCTAGCATTTTTTATTCCTTCTTGGAGGGTGCATTTGGACTTGCAGGCCCTTACTTGCCTTTTCTTTTCTTTGGCTTTTTTCTTTTGTTTTCTATCTACTTCTGCCCTTATTTCTTCCAAGGTCCCAGATTAAGCTGTTGGGAGCCTTCTTTTCTCTACCTGAACTACTTTGTCTGCCAAGATTAGACAGTTTGGACAGACTTCCTTCTCTATTCTACAACAGAAAATTCAAACATGGCATGATCCAGATTATACTGTTGAATCATCCATCAAAATTTGGAACCATGTTGAGCTCATTTCCTATCTTGTCTCCTTCAGGAAATATGGGATCTTTGCATAGCCAAAGCAGAGCATATTTGGAACTTCTCTTGCCAATCATGAAATATGAAACCTATTGGTATAGGTAGCTAACACCTTCTGCTCTCTGTTTCATTTTTTCTCTATGTGTTTTCTCTTGAAGACTGTGAAAAATATATTTTTTGAAACTGATTTTTTTTATGGTGAATGTAGGGGTGATGAAAGTGAAGACAGGTATGGTAATGAAGTTAGGGATGTCATTATTTTGACATGGCAGGTCATTTTCTCACCCTAGGGTCACTTCCTGTAGGATTCTCGAGCCATTGTAATTCCTACAGGATCATCCTGTAGGTTTTCAGGGGATCCTGTAGGTTTACAGGGGATCCTGTAGAAAACACAGTCCCCTTGTAAACTAAAGCAAAGGAGTGAAAAAAATGAAATAAATGGTGGAGTGATGAATGACAATGCATGGAGAAATAAAAATGTGAGTGAAATAGGTCCCTTTTTTTATCCTCCTTTGTTCTCTGATTGTCCTCCTTGTTGACTTGCAAATAGAAATTTTCATTATTTTTTAACTTTTTTTTTTTTTTGGAAACAACTAGTCTGCCTCTAAGAGGTTTTCATCCTAGTTATTTTCCCTGGGCACCTCAAGAGAGGTTTTCACCCATGGATCTTTTTATTTCCTTTTTTTTTTTTATGCCATTGGGCCACCCCAAGAGGTTTTCAACCCAATAATGGGACTCAGGCACCTCATGGAGGTTTTCACCTGAGTCCTTATTTTTGTTTTTTTTTCTCAGTGATTTGATGAGGCAGGAGCTGAAACTTGCTCTACCACCATCATTATTTTATTGATACCATCAACGAACTCTTGCTTTCATAATGGTCTTTTGTAAACTTTCAATCAGTGTCCATTAACAAGTAAAGGAATGGTCTCTTCATCTATGGTTCTGATATGCACTGAACCATTATCATGACATATTTCTATAACATAAGGTCCTAGACATCTTGTCCTTAACTTGCCCTTAAAGTATTTATATCTGGAATCATATAAAAAGTCCCAATCACTTTCTTGAAATTTCATATCCTTGATGTTCTTATCGTGCCAGATCTTCCCATGAAGTTGAGTTACCTCTGTGTGTAGAAGGCCCTGCATTCTAAAATCATCTAAACCATTTAACTGAAACAATCTCTCTTTTTGTGCACTGTTAAGATCTAGATCTAGTTGGGCTACCATCCTTAAGGTCTTATACTCAAACTCAATGGACAACGGGTCCTTTTTCCCATAGACCAACTCATAGGGTGTGAATCCAATGGTGGCCTTCCAGGTGGTATTATAGGCCCGGGTGGCCTCGACTAGTCAATCTGCCCAATATTTCCTACTGTTATTAACCACTTTGGTCAAGATGACCTCCAATGCTCTGTTGGTCACCTCCACTTTCCCATTAGCTTGTGGGTGATAAGGAGTGGAGGTCCTATGCTTGATCTTATGCTGGCTAAGAAAGTATTCAATCATGTTGGAGGTAAACTGGCTGCCTTGCTCAGTGACCAGTTCTCTAGGGTACCCAAATTTGTTAAATACTTTCTCCCTTAAGAACTCATCTACCTTCTCCTCTGTTGCTACCTTAATTGCCTTGGTTTCAGCCCACTTAGTTAGATAGTCAGTGCACACAATGACGTACTGTTTTTTCTTTTAAGGAGGGTCAATGGGTCCAATGAAGTCCATGCCCCAATTGTCAAATGGCTCAAAAGTCACTTGATTCTATAGAGGCATTTCATCCCTTGGAGTAGTGTTTCCCATCCTTTGGCACTAATCACACTGACTAGTATATATTTTCACATCCTGATGAAGAGTGGGCCAATAATAGCCTGCTTGTAACACTTTGAATGTTGTCCTCTTTGCTGCAAAGTGACCTCCACAAGGCCCATCATGACAGGTTAGAAAGATGTCAAAGACTTCCTCCTCCCAGACACACCTTCTCAAGATTTGATTTGGGCCAAGTTTGAAGAGATTGCCCCTAATCCAATTGAAGGTGGTGCTATTCCTTATAATATTGCTTTTCTCTTTGGAGGAAAAGCTCGGTGGGAACTGTGAAGATACCAAATAGTTTGCTATGTCAGAAAACCATGGAGAGAGAACTGAAATGGCAAACAAGTGCTCATACAGTAACTGGTCATCAACCATTCCCTCTTCACCTGTAGGCAAAGTTAATCTGGACAAAAAGTCTGCAACAACATTTTCCTTACCAGGCTTATCAACAATAATTAGATCAAACTGTTGTAATAAAAGTAACCATCTTATAATACGAGAATTCACATCAGGTTTATTCATTAAATATTTGATTGCAGCATGGTCAATATGGATAAATGTTTGATAGCCTATAATATAATGCCTAAATTTGTTTAGTGAATGCACAATAGCTAGGACCTCATTTTTGGTCACTGTGTAGTTCAGTTCAGCCTTTGACATATTCTTACTGATAAAGTAAATGGCTAAGTGTTGGTTTGAGGGGGCCTGACCCAGGTTCAGCGTTAATTAGCCAAAAAAATCCCTACACTACTGGCCCTTTCGGAATTAGCTTGCAGAGCGCAGACTGAAGTCTCACCCGAAGCAGTATGGGGGGATGCTGGAACCAAGTTTCTGCACCTTGAGATGGCTGTGATGTCATTTAATTCCCTCTATCTCTGCCTTTGTGTAGGTTGCTTCACTCTAGGGCTTGCAAGACAAACCCACTATTCCATCCTTCAATACCTCCGTGAAAGGATACGATCGACCTTCGCGCAACCCTAACCTGCTACTAAGGT
The DNA here is from genome assembly GCA_031772625.1 of Pinus tabuliformis. Classification (NCBI taxonomy): domain Eukaryota; kingdom Viridiplantae; phylum Streptophyta; class Pinopsida; order Pinales; family Pinaceae; genus Pinus; species Pinus tabuliformis. The sequence goes on along the minus strand of CM062810.1, from coordinate 657,295,344 downwards.
ACTTTTGTGCTGCTATGGTAGCGTGCCATGCAGATTCCCCAATTAATCTAAGTGTCTTGCTTATATTATCAAATATTTAAAGTTAATACCACGTAAATAGATATTCATAAATGCATTAAATTATTCAATGTAATTGCAATCATTCGCACATCATATAAGCATAATAAAGGAAATTCATACATAAAACATCTAGATGCATCAACAAACCAAAGACACACAAATTGCAGAATATCTCTCTTTATTAATATCTTCCAAGTGTTTACAAACTCTGTCCGCCTTGCGCACATAGCTGTAGGGGTCCGCACACTCAGCTGCGGACTTCTACCCTAGGCCTCTCCACACTCAGCTGCCGAGCATCTACCTACACTACAATGTAAGACTTAGATTGCTTGCTTCAAATCTATGACTCTATTCCATGTTGTGTCTCTTCGTATCTCCTAACTAATTAGAGCTTAGCTCTTTTTATAAAATCTCATGGTTCGCGGACCATGGGTAGTTATCTTATAGCCAACTTTACTTTACAAAACTAAGGGCAGACTACCCTTTTTTACACATGACACCATCGCGCTCCACGACCACAAAATGTGGAGTCTTTACAATTATATTACAAAATTTTACTCAAACATGGGATTTTAACCCCAAAAATTCCCTTGGGGTATCTCGCTCCCAACAAGTCCTCAACATAAACATCATGACTCGCCCTCGAGTCACTCAGTAGGTGTGGAGATCTTTACACGAAGCCCATCCAGCTCAACCTGTATGACAGCTACCTCAGCTATGCACTGAGCTACTGCCTACTTTGCATTCTCCACTCTCTTCTCAGTTATTGCTCCTACGTTGTCAGCCTGAATCTTTTGTTGCGTCGGTTGCAGAGTCGCAAAATTGCCTTCAATATTTCTTGTGACTACGTAAGTTTCCTCCAACTAGGGCTTTAGTCATGCCTTCAGCACTGCTTCCTTGTGCAGCACTGTGTCCACATGTTCCTTCAGCTGCTTGGCCTCCTGCAGCTTGGCTAGCCTCTATGTCAGCGTGAAGGTTCGCACTATGCCCTTAACTTCATCGTAGCACTGTTGTAGCTCATGTGCTTCTATCTCTAGCCTCTATATATTTGGGTCCTCTTGCAAGATTGTCAGGACCTCAAATGATTGCTCAAACAACTATGTGTAGTCTGCTACTGCACTCTCCACCGCTGCGACTACTTTTGTGACAGTGGCTGCCCACTGTTCCTTTACCTCTAGCAGTGTTGAAGGCTGGGACCTCAACTGGAGCTCTATAATCTGCAGGTTCAGCTCCAACTAAACCTGTGCCATCTCTGTCCAAGTGTCGCGCACCCCTGTGGCCAACTTGTGGATGTGGACCTTGACTGGCTCCTCCTCTGGAATGGCCAACTCTGGGACCATTCTGCATGCGTCCTCCATGACTTGCATAATCTTCTTTCTCTGGTTGGTCGCCTCGACCTCAGTGGTGATGGCAACATTTCTCTGTAGGGCCATCTGTTCATTGTTTATCCTTTGTTCATTGATAACCTAGAGGGCACGGTGCTCTCGGGCCCTCAGTTCCGCAATTACTCCATCCTATAAGAGGTGGAGTGATTCACGTGGAAGCGCTTCCAATTTTAGCTCAACTCCTTTCAAGATGCTGACAGTGGGTCTGTCAGCCTCATTTTCCGTGGTCATTGCTCCATCCAGTAGCACTATCGCACTGGAAGCCTTCGTGCGCAGCATATCGGTAGCCTATAAAGTGCCGATAGCCAAGCTAGTAGACACCATACCAGCCTACGATGCGCAGGTCTGCAACTCTTACAACTTAGTCTAGATGGCCCCTAGGATGATCTGTTGTTGTTGCTCGAATTGTTGCAAGGCCTCCATGGTGACATCTCTGACTATGTCACTGATATCGTGTAAGTCGCCCTACATCAATGTGATAGGGTCCAATGAGGTCTTGGTTGCCTTGGATTTATTTCAAGACCCTCCCTTCTCCAACTCTCTTGGGCACTTAATGCGGGCAGATGTCTCCTGAGGGTCCGCACTGTGCTGCTCTATTTCTTTCTCTTCAGTCTCAGGTGAAGGAGACTCCACACCTTTGTCAGAGCCCTACTCTGTGCCACGTGTCTATTTTCATACCCCCTTTCCTACCTGCTTTGCCTGGGCCTTTTTAGTGGCCTCCTTTTTCCTCTTGTCGACCAGTCACACCACCTTCAGCTTGGCCTCCTCCTTTTTCTTCTGTGCAGTGGACTTGCTTCCACCCACTACCAAGTCTGTGGTAGTGCGCCACTCCACCAACCATTGATTAAGCACCGCATCAATGGCATCATCTGTGGCTAGTTACAACAAATCATGCCACTTCTGTGTAGGGTCCTTCCGTGCCTTGATTGATACTCGATGGAAATCAGCTTTGAACTCGGCATAGCTCTGCAAGTTACCGCACACCATGGGCAACAATCACAGATTGTGATTGATGGCCATCCTCATATTCATTTCCATCAACATCCAGAAGATCTTTCTGTCTCGAACTCACTGTGCATCCTTGGTCACCCACAGCGAAGCGTACTTTGCTACTTCAAGAATGTCTGGCACAACCGAAGGGAACTGGTTATCTTCTGGTAGCCCCCATGCTACTAGCACAATCGATAACAAGAGCCACACATAGTGGAACATCTTGTTGAGCTCTTGTGCTTCATGGTAGTTCGCTAGGAACTCTACATGAAAGTAGTTTGACCAGTTAAACTAGACTCCTTCCGCGCACTGCTATGCGAGTGCGATGACAGACATCGATATTTCATCAGTACGACACTTCCGCATAACCTTCCCTGCAAGGATCTACGTTGCTACCTTCACAATGGGGTCATAGATGTTGGAGATAACATACCCACGCGGCTTCTTTACCAACTTGAATTTCTCATTCATTGACTCTATGAGAGCCTACTAGCCACCCTTGCTGCTAAACATCATCGTCGAATTCTTGCCTATATACGGTAGGTGCGTTATTTTGTGAATCAACCATTCTGTGATGGGTATCGGCTTCTATAGCCATAGACATCCATCATGCACCAAGCACAATCGCTGCTTGATGACCAAAGCTATCACTGGGGTGCGGTTATAGTGCGGAACCTAGAGCAGTTTGGGCAACCCTACCTTCTCTACTTCCCTAAGCCACTTCCGTAGCTCCAATGTTGTCATTCTCATATTTGTGTCTATGATGCGGTGCATCAACTACTTGACCGCCAGGTGTGGGAACTTCTCGTGGTACACCAAGTCCCAATCTTCAAGCTTCAGTATCGGCACCCGTGCCAAACGCAGACCATCGAAATAAATCTCATCTGGTAGTAGAGGGGTTTGTAGGGGAGTCTTACTCTCATCAATGTCCTTTGGGACCTTGGATTTAGGCTTCCGCAGAGGGACATACTCCAGCAACCATGTAATAGGGTCTGCACCCTGGGCTTCAACCTCCTCTACTTCCATTACCACATCCTCGTCATCTAGTGGGATGTCTTCGATATCCTCCTCCTTTGCTTCTAGGTTTATAGCCTTGCCTTTTGCATGGGTAGTGGGATTTGGTGGGTTTCTCCTTGGTGATGCGTGCACCGGTATGACAGGCTGCTTGCCCTTTTTATCTTTCCCGATTTCCTTGGTTGGAGTAGACTTCAGTCTCGACATTCTCGGGGATTTAGGGACCCCTCCAATACTTTAGCTACTTCTGGGGCAGCTAATTTTGGAGCAGCTACTTCTGCCTATTTTCCATTTCTTGTGCCGGCTCTTCTACTATGTGCTATGTATTGATGATTTCTGGGGGTGCTGACATAAAAATCTCTATCAGTGATCGCGACGTCTTAGGAAAGTTTGCAAATGTAGGAGTCTATTTGAGAGCCTCGAAGAACTCTGGGTCCATAAGTGTCTTAGAGCTCAAAAACTGAATGCTCAAAATACCAAGTGTTTCTTGTTGGATAGCCACTTGTAATTTATAGGGCATTTTGAATTCACATTCAACCATTCCCCCTAAAGTCGTGTCATTAATGTCAGATTGGCGGCATATTTTCAAGGATCTAAGCCATAAATTTTGTCTTAAATGTCGGCCACCTACTCCATTTGGCCTCACTTCTGTTGTCTTGTCATGAATAGTGGCTGTAACGGTCACTTTTCGGTTGACTTTATCGATTTCTCCCTAGGTAGCACAACTCCCTCCACGCTGTCGCGAACCCAGTGACACTTCCTTGCTTCGCACCATCATAGCGCAACTCCTGAACCCGGGTAGAGTAGTTTATAGTCCCGCGCCTCTTTTCAGCTGCCTGGAGCACTAAGATTGTGCCACCTTCATCTAGTCACATGGCTGGACTGCCGGTGTATGGCTTCAAGCGACTGCCATTTGCCTTTCCTAGGAAGGGTTCTCCATTTAATTTGACCAGTTGTACCACTTCTCCATCGGTAATTTCCTTAATGCAATAGGGCCCTAACTAGTGCATCCTGAATTTCCCTGGAAATTTATCAAACTTACTATCATATAGCAAAACCAGGTCATTTACCTTAAATGTGCGTAGCGTAATATGTCGATCATCCTGTGCCTTTTTGCGCTGCTTTTGGACCTGTTGGTGAAATCTAGCTAAAAATTTTTCTTCCTCTAGTTCATCCAGCTATGCGAGCCTCTCCTCTAGGGTTCCATGATATGTCATACCTATGAGCACTGCTATGCGCAGACTAGGCATAATATACTCCAAAGGCATTACTGCTTCAACCCCATAGACGAGCCTAAAGGGGGTTTGTCCGGTCAACTTCTTGCATGTCATCCGATAAGCCCATAATATTGCAGGTATGTGTAGGTCCTAATCACTTCTCTGAGCATTGAAAACCTTGGTCAACGTGTTTTCAAGCACTTTGTTGAACGTCTCCACTATCCCGTTAGCTTGTGGATGATAAGGTGTGCTCTTCTGGTGGTATACCTAAAATTCCTCTGTCAGTGCGTTGATCATCTCATTTAGGAAGTGTGTACCATGATCACTCATCAAGATCTTCGGACATCCAAATCGCGTCAATACATGCTCAAAGAGGAATTTTGCAGTGGTCATGCTAGGGCAATCCTTCACACGCTGCGCCTTTGCCCAACGAGTCAAATACTCCATCACGGTGATAATATACCTTGCTCCCGTCTTTCCTTATCGTTGAATAGGTCCCACAAAGTCTATCGCCCACTTCTTAAAGGGTTGCAACTTCATCTGTGGATTCAAAGGCATCTCATCTCTCCGCAATGGTCTGTCAATCCATTGACACACATCACACGCCTTGCAATATGCTTTTGAGTCCTGATGAAGGGTTGGCCACCATAACCCTGTGTGTAGAATCTTCTGCGCGGTTGCTCTTCCTGCATAATGGCCTGTCCTGGCGCCCCCATGAGCATCTACCAGCATGCTACTTCTTTTGAACTCAGGTACATACCTTCACAATATCTCATCAGTCCCCATCTTGTATAGATGCCTAGCAATGATAGAGAAATTTGTCACGCGCATCACTAATTCCTTCTTTTACTGGACAATGTATCCCTCTGGTGCAGTACCTGTCGTTAGGAAATGTATTATATCCTCAAAATTACCATCCGCGATGCGCACTGCAAATATCTACATGTCAGGTAATCCTTCTTCCAAGTTAGTGGGTTCCTCCCCTGTTTCGATGCGTGACAGATGGTCTAGTCCCGCATTCAATCATCCAGGCTTCACAACAACCTCAAAATCATACTCCTGGAACAATAAGAGCCACCTGCAGATTCTCTCCCCCAACACAGGCTTATTGACCAGGTACTTCAACGTAGAGTGATCTGTATACATCTTAAAATGGCCTCCTAGCAAGTAGTGCCTATACTTTTGGAGCGCATACACCATAGCTAGCCCTTTGTGCTCAGTGGTGGAATAGTTCTTCTCTGCTTTGGATAATCTTCGACTTGTGAATGTGATAGGATGGTCCAAGCCTTCTCCACCAGCCTATGTCAGTACTACTCCCAGCACTATACATGACATGTCGACATGCACATGAAACTCTTTCTTCCAATCCGGGAAGACTAGGATCGGTGCGGTGACCATCTTTTCTTTCAATATATCCAAGCTCTTCTTACAGTCATTGTTCCAACAGAATGTGACATCCTTCTTAAACAATTTCTCCATAGGCGTAGTGATCTGGGCATAGCCTTTGATAAACTTCTTGTAGTATCTCGTATGTCCTAGGGTAATGCGCAACTGCTTCACACTCCTTGGTGCTTCCAAGTTCAATATCACCGCTATCTTTGCGGGATGTACCTGTTGGGTTGTGTTATATTCTTTCCACGTAGTTAACAAGGGGTTTGAAGGGCACTCGTAACCCCACTTTATGGGGTTTGGGGCAGTGGCCCGGAAAATTTTGGTTTTGGACCCTATGTTAGGTTGGGCGGACCCACCTATGGTTTTGTGCATGATTTTTGCACATATTTTTTGGACGTGATGGTTTTTCGGTCCATGGTATTTGACACGATGGTTTTTGGTCCATGGTATTAGACGCGATGGTTTTCAGTCCATGGTATTGGATGCTTCGGCATGTATAAATATGTATTGTAACATTGAAATGAATATAATGAAAAATCAAGTTGGTAGTCCCGGTTTTGGGATCTAGGGGAAAATCTCTGTGTATATGTGTTTTATGTGTTATGATCTCACGTTGTTTATTTTCTGTGTTTTAGAATTCGTATGCAGGTAATTTCTATACGGGGTTAAAACCTACATTTGGTATCAGAGTTGTTTTGGCTTCAAGGGGACGCCTTTGTTGTTAAGGGGTTTTGCTCGAGCCTGTGGTAGACCCTGTTCAGTGGGATATCTGCGAGATCGATTCTGGTGGTGAAAGAAGATGCGGCGCAGTGGAAAGATAGAGATCAAGAGGAAACTCAAGATGGAGAATCTGTTGGTGGATAAAGACCAGTGGATCGTGGTAGATCTGGGTACTAAACCAACGGGAGTGTTTGATGAAGAATGGAAGAAGTTGGATCAGAAGGAAAAGAGAACAATATGATTATGTGTCTCAGATTTAGTATTACTGAATGTATTAGGGGAAGATATGGCGAAGGCTTTGTGGGACAAGTTAGGGACTTTGTACCAATCTAAGTCTCTAGTGAATAAACTGTTCCTGCGGAAAAAGCTGTATAACCTGAGGATGAAAGATGGAGACTTGGTGATAGAGCATCTAAATGCATTTAATACTGTGGTAAGTTAGTTAGCATCTATTGATATTAAAATTTTAGACGAAGATAAGTGCATCAGTTTGTTGTGTTCTCTACCAGATTTGTGGGATAGTCTGGTTATTGCAATAGGTAGCAATGCAACTGCCTTGTATTTTGATGAAATAGTCTCATCCTTGCTGATGGAGGAGATGAGATGGAAAAATATGGAGAGCCAAAATGGTGATGCCTTGTCTGTACGAGGGCAGACCCAGAATAGAAACAAAAATAAGTCATCGAGTGGGAGACCTAAATCTAAAGGGAGATCTAAATATCCAGGAAAACCTGTAAACGTGGTGTGCTGGAAATGTGGAAAGGAAGGGCACTACAAAAGGGACTGTAAATCTAAAGCTCATGACAAAGGAAAGGGATCTGATGATGCTCCTTCTATAGAGGCGAAAACCACCTCAGATGAAGGTGGGGATGTGTACTTGGCTTCTTCAAGTACACATGTAGATCATGAGGCATGGTTGATTGACTCAAGTGCATCCTTTCACTTCACTCCCCATAGAGAGTGGTTCTGCGAGTATGAGAAATATGATGGTGGTGATGTCTTCTTGGGGGATGATAGGAAGGATAGAATCGTTGGTCATGGAAAAGTAAAGTTGAAGTTGCAAGGTGGAAGGGTTAGAATGCTTCCAGGTGTTCTACATATTCCTACATTAGCCAGAAATTTGATTTCTATTAGCACGCTAGATGATGCAGGTGTAAAAACAGTGTTCGAGAAGGATACCTACAAGATGGTTCGAGGAGCACTGGTATTGATGCGGGGAGTTCAGATTGGAACTCTGTACAAGCTGCAAGGTAGCACTGTTATTGATGGGTACAATAGTTCTGTGGTTCCTGAAAGTGGAGTAGAAAATCTAGTGGTCTTTGGAGAGAAGACCATGTTGTGGCATCAAAGGCATGGAAATATTGGAGAAAATGGCCTTCGAATACTTCATGGTAAAGGTATGGTAGAAGGTATGAGTAATAGCTCTCTGGATTTTGATTTTTGTGAAAATTGTGTATATGGGAAGCAGAATTGGGTGAGTTTCCCCTCTGGTAGTAAGAGGGTGAAACAGATATTAGAACTTGTGCACAGTGATGTGTTTAGACCTATGAAGGTTCCATCACTGGGTAAGTCTGTGTACTATGTATCATTTATAGATTACTTCTCAAGGAATACATGGATATATTTCCTTAAGAATAAATCTAAAGTCTTTGATAGGTTTAAAGAATTGAAGGCTCTGGTGGAAAACTAGACAAAGAAGAAGATAAAGGTGCTAAGGACAGATAACAGTGGAGAGTTTTGTAGTAAGGAATTTGAAGAATTCTCTAAGAATTGTGGTATAGCATAGCAGAAGACTACTCCATATACACCTCAGCAAAATGGAGTTGCAGAAAGAATGAATAAGGCGTTGATGGAAAGGGCAAGAAGCATGCTCAGTGGTGCCGGGTTAGGATAGGAATTTCGGGTAGAGGTGGTGGATACTGCATGTTACCTGGTCAACAGGTCACCTTCATCAGCGTTGGAGGATAAGACTCCACAAGAGGTATGGACTGGTAAGAAAACCTCTCTTTCACATCTAAGGGTATTTGGATGTGATGCATATGTACATGTTCCAAAGGAGAAATGAACCAAGTTGGATAGTAAATCTGAAAAGTGCATCTTTATTGGGTATAAGGATGGTTTAAAGGGTTATAAACTTTGGAAACCAGTTACACGGAAGGTTGTGTACAGCCGATATGTGGTGTTCAGAGAGGTGAAAGATGTTATTAAACATGAATTCCAACGAAAGGAACCTGAGAAGATAGAGTTTGAGCTAAAGGAGGAAGAATCAGACTCTACAATAGAGGAGGAATCAGAAGATGAAGAGCCACAAACTCCGGCTATGAGAAGATCAGTTCAAGAAAGAAGGTAGCCTGAAAGTATAGTCCATCTACTTTCTATTCAAATTTTTCTTTATCTATTACTGACGATGATCCCAGAACTGTGAAGGAAGCAGTAGATTTAGAGGATGGAAAACTTTGGAAAGAGGCCATGGTTGATGAAATGGCATATTTGCACAAAAATGAGGCTTGGGATCTGGTGGAGTTGCTGAATGGAAGAAAACCCATTGGCAGAAAATGGGTGTTCAAGAAGAAGAAAAATACAGAAGGAAAAGTGGAGAAATACAAAGCTCGGTTGGTAGAAAAAGGTTATTCCCAGGTGCGGGGAATTGATTTTGGTGATATTTTTTCTCCTGTTGCCAAGGTAACTTCTATTAGATTACTTTTATCTGTTGTTGTTGCTTTTGATTTTGAGGTAGAACAGATGGATGTGAAGACAACATTCCTTCATGGGGATTTGGAAGAGGAAATCTACATGAAGCAACCTGAAGGCTTTGTGGCGAAGGGTAAGAAAGAACTGGTATGCAAGTTAAAGAAGTCTCTGTATGGGTTAAAACAGTCACCAAGGATGTGGTATTAGATTTGATACATTTATACGCGGACTTGGCTTCACCAGAAGCAAAGCGGATCACTGTGTGTATTTTAAATTAATTAGTGATCGTGTTATTTGTCTGGTCTTGTATGTGGATGATATGTTGCTAGTTGGAAATGACAAAGAAATTATCCAGGATTTGAAGACCCAATTGTCCTCCAAATTGGAAATGAAAGATCTTGGTGTTGCAAACTATATTTTGGGCATGGAAATTAAAAGAGATCGGGCAAATGGGAAGCTCTGGTTAAACCAGAGGAAGTATGTCGAGACAATACTGCAGAGGTTTAATGTGCAAGATAGTAAACTCGTGAAGGTTCCTATTCCTGTAGGTGTGAGGTTATCTGCTGAACAATGTCCCAAGACACAAGAAGAGGAAGAGGACATGTCCTGTGTTCCATATGCAAGTGTAGTTGGTAGCTTGATGTATGCAATGGTCTGTACTAGACTAGACATTGCACATGCAGTGGGAGTATTTAGCAGGTTTATGTCAAAACTAGGAAAGGAGCATTGGACAACAGTGAAGCGGGTTTTCAGGTATTTGCGTGGCACTAGTTATTATGGTCTATGCTACCAAGGAAGACCAGGATTGGACAGAGTGTTGGATATTCGTGGCTTTGTTGATGTAGACTGGGCTAGAGATCTGGATCAGAGAAGATCTACAAGTGGGTATGTGTTTAACCTATTTGGAGGTGCAGTCAGTTGGATGAGTAAGAAACAATCTATAGTGGCACTATCAACTACAGAGGCAGAATACATGGCAGCCACTCATGCAAGCAAGGAAGCAGCTTGGTTGCAGAGATTGTGTTCAAGTATGGGGTTAGTACAGGAAGCTATAAGGATAGACTATGACAGCCAAAGTGCAATTTTCTTGGCAAAGAACCCTGCATATCATTCAAAGACAAAGCACATTGATGTTCAGTATCACTTTGTGAGGGATATGATAGAAGAAAAAAAGGTGTTGCTGGTAAAGGTGGACACTTTGAAGAATACTGCAGATGCATTGACAAAATCTGTGAGCTCTGAGAATTTATCTTGGTATAGAGAGACAATGGGCATTTCAAGGCTGGGAAAATGACTAAGCTCTCTTGTGGTCCCCTGTGGAAAGAAAACAACAAGTGGGAGAATGTTTCATTGTGTTATATTCTTTCCACGTAGTTAACAGGGGGTTTGAAGGGCACAGGTAACCCCACTTTATGGGGTTCAGGGCAGCGCCCCAGGAAATTTTGGTTTTGGACCCTATGTTAGGTTGGGTGGACCCACCTATGGTTTTGTGCATGATTTTTGCACATGATTTTTGGACGTGATGGTTTTTCGGTCCATGGTATTAGACGCGATGGTTTTTGGTCCATGATATTGGATGTAGTGGTTTTCGGTCCATGGTATTGGATGCTTCAGCATGTATAAATATGTATTGTAGCATTGAAAGGAATATAATGAAAAATCAAGCCGGTAGTCCTAGTTTTGAGATCCAGGGGAAAATCTCTGTGTATATGTGTTTTATGTGTTATGATCTCGCATTGTTTATTTTTTGTGTTTTAGAATTCGTATGTAGGTAATTTCTGTACGGGGTTAAAACCTACACTACTATCAGTCCCTGTCTGCAAACCACATGCCCTAATAGGTTCCCAAAAGGAACACAAAATAGACACTTTTTGAGATTGAGCATGATCTGGTATCTTTGATAGGTATCCAGCATCAGGCGCAAGCTTGATACATGGCACTTAACCAGCCCAAACACAGTCCAATCATCAAAATATACCTCTAGGAAATTATGAATAAATTCTTTGAATGCAGCAAAAACTACGCGCGAGAAGATCACAGGTGCATTCTTTAATCCAAACGGCATCACAATGTACTAAAAACAACCCCACTCAGTCGCGAAGGTTGTCTTGCTCCTATCCTCCAGCACAATTTTGATTTGGTGGTACCCAGAGAACCCATCAGTGAAGGAATATGATTCCTAGCCACCTACATTGTCCAACACTTCATCATTGAATAGAGTTAGGAAAGGATCATGCACACAAGCCTCATTTAATTTCCTGAGATCCACGCATATCCTTATCTCATCCTTTTGCTTCTTCTCTTGCACCACCATTGGGCTTACCTAGTCAGATCAACTGTCCTTGACCTCTGCCAAGTCCTCCTCGGCCCCGGCCTCGTCCACGTCCCTGAAATTCTGTTTGTGCCATCCCTGCACTCTGGTCAGGGGGCTGCATTTTCGCATGAGCCCTATAGGTGGGAGTTCTATCCATCATCAATTCATAACTCCTGCAATTACACTCATTATGCCCTACCAACCTACAAAAGTTGTAGAATACCTATTGTAGTGTCTATACATACTTTTGCAGCATATGACATTTATCTATGGCATGTTTTCCTGCTACCTAACAAATAGCACACCATAATGCAGGCCCCGCGCTAGGTCTTGCTTGAGCTTCTGGCCTTAAAGAAATCGGTCCTCCTCCTACAATATAGTTTGCAAAGATCAGGAAATGGTCTTTTTCATGACCTCGACTGTTGCATTTTAGGCACCATACCTCCTCACGCACTTCAGGTCAAGTTGTTCTGTCCTACTTCAGACTTTGCATCTCAAGGCATAGATTCTTTAGCCACGCATGGCTCTGCTGAACCCCCAGGTTTGGATCTTGCATCGGAGTTTCATGCAATCTCATTGTAATCTCCAAGGCCTTCACCTGAGTAGTTATCTTCTGCTATGACAATGCGACCCTTAAGTGTGGCAGTAGTAAAGCCACAAACCACTTGCGATTTTGTCCATCTGTCAAATTCATGTTGGCTTCACAGATTGTACACTTCAACCTCTGATCTAGTTCCCGAGGCGTCTCACTTGGTTGCATCGTGATCTCCTTGAATCCCACAATCGACTATGCCTTAGATTTAGGCCTACTAAACTCTCTATTCAGCGTTGTCTGGATGTTTTCCACTCCAGAATTCACGTAATGATTCAAGTACTTGATATACCAGTTAGTGCGTGATCTTTCAGGGCACTAACCAATTCCACCTTATTTATATGATCATCTATAACACCTTGAGCTTCCCATACAACTTTCACAACGAACTAGAATTGGTCTGGGTCCTCATTTCCCAAGCCTTTGAACAACAACAACTTTACTATGTTTGCCATACTGAACTATGGTGGAGGTGGAGATGGTATGGGTGAAGTTGGAGGTGATGGTGGCGAAGTTGGAGGTGGTGTGGGCGGAGGTGGTATTCGTTGGAATCCTTGTCTTATTAGCTGAATAGCACTTCAGGGAGAAACCTTTGCTATCCCTTCCTCGTCACCTCGCGGAGGTGAAATCAATGGAATATACTCCGGATCCTTTTTTCCTTCGTTCCTGTAAGTTTTTCCACTTCACGTAGTTCTGAACATCAAGGTAGCTGCATAACCCGTTTTTCACGCAATAACATTTTGATCCAAGTATTCAAAGATTTCACGTACTTACCTCGTGGTCCTTTGAAAAAGCGCCACTTCACCTCACTGTAACTGATTGAGGTGTCGACTGCGAATTCAGTAACAAATCCTCCTATGACACGATCGAGCGAATGATCGACAGCACGTGCGATCTTGTCCTCAGATGCTTCTAATTTTTGTATTAGCTCTGGTGTCCAAATAGTAGGACTGTCAAGTTTCCACCTTCCTTGGCTATCTTCTAGCTTCATGATCCACTCGTATAGCTCAATAGGGAAAGAGAAAAAAAAATCTCATGGATCTTTGTATACAAATATCTTTCCAACCACTTCTCCTTTGTCAGTCGCAGGTTTCTATTCTCTTGTGCTGTGAATTCGTGGATATTCCTATCCAAATAGTCTCTGATCTCTTTCTTAGTTGGATTCCAGTGATATGACATCACACATCTCTTATACAGATTCTGGTCCTAACAATGGAACCATTTGTTGGCTTGAGGGGCCCTGACCCAGGTTCAACGTTAATTAGCCAAACAAATTCCCACACTACTCGCCCATTCGACATCAGCCCATGAAGTGCAGATTGAAGTCTCACCCAAAGCAGTATGGGGGGATGCTGGAACCAAGTTTCCACACCTTGAGATGGTCGTGATGTCGTTTAATTCCCTCTATCTCTACCTTCGCGTAGGTTGATTCGCTCTAGGGCTTGCAAGATAAACCCCCTATTCCGTCCTTCAATATCTCCATGAAAGGATACGATCGACCTTCGCACAACCCTAACCTGCTGCCAAGGTACTTTCGCATTGCTATGGAAGTGTGTGTTTTGGAGAATTTGGTATCTATGAATAAATACTAATTCCCTAGATAAGTAGCCATATCTAGAAAAACAGTTTGAAGTATTTTAGTCTTTCCCTATAATAAATAGAGAATATGAGAAGATGAGAAGACTTACTTGTAGTTCTGCTTTCCTCTCGTCTCCTTTGTATTGATCCTGTCACTCCTTCCCATACTTAATACGCTTGATAAGTACCTGTACACACAAATAGAAGACAAAGAATCGATCAAAGCAAAAGATCTATTAAATATGGGAGAAAGGTTCAAACACTCTATTAAATAGAAGAAGGAATTACAACCATTTGTGTCTGATTTAAAGTCATTCCTCTAGCTTGGATCCCATCCACATCACATCAAAAGCATGACAAACTTGTAGCATTACAATACTTGCTTCAAAGCCAAATCTCATAGAAACATTATCTCCTTACAATTCAACATAATCTAGCCGCTGATCACTTAGATGAGTGGTCAATTTATAGGGAAATGAAGGAGGTTTTGTCATAAATGGTGGCATTGAATGGCCTTCCATACTTAGAATTAGTTCCATGGAGGAAGGGGTGAGAGGATAGGATGCATCTTAACTCATTCCTCATCCACTTTGAGCTCATAGGAGTTGATACGTGAGGGAACCTTCTAGACAACTCCAAAAGATAAGAATATTCCCCAAACCCGATGTGAATTTTGCTCAAACTCGCCCAGCGTAGGTGAAAGGAAGCTTAAGTGCTCTGGAAAGCACCCTGGCATGGACTTATTTTCTCTACAACGCACCCTTACATGGGCCTACCTGCACTAGTCCTTCTAGACGCCATTTCTCGATGTCTTGAAGTCATGAAACTGCCTGGGAAGGAGGCATTCAAAGGGGTGACTTGTTTATTGCATGTAGCAACTGAAATTAGGGTTTCATGAGCATTAAAAACACTGATCTGGATGATGGGATTGATGTGCCCAAATGGATCTCCAACAGCTGCCCCCTAAAGCATGAAGTCAAAAAAATGCCAATGTTGAATGAAATACTTTACGATGTGATGAGGAGGTATCGAAGTGGAAGGTGACCTGCATTAATTACAATACATATATCATGATTTTTTATTTTTTCATGAATCGCTGAGGGAAGTCATACCCATGCTCAGCTTATAAACTTCCATTACATGTACATAAAAAGTCATCTATAGAGATAGACCCATGATCAGAATGACCATCATTGTAAATCCATTGTACATATGATTTATTACTCCTGAAATTGCAGCTCGGATGGATGAAACTAGATCCAGGGTCTTATATCTCATTCAATCGTTTGCTCAAGTATGAGTCTAACCATGTGAATATGTGATCTAAAGTCAAACATGGGAAGACACCATCTAAGTACCAACAAATGATGTAAGTTGTTAACAGATTCGAGAGAAATCACTGATAATGATAATGATCCTCAAGGTACTGTAGTACATTCTGCGTGGTGTGAATGGATGATTTGATGTCCAACACCATACAAAGTCTTTTGGTCAAATTCCATTGATGTCAACCTATCGCCAGAAGTGAGAAACCTGTCATTGATGTATGCAAGCCTCAAGGTACTCGAAGGGTGTTTCCAAGTCAACTTCTTGGATAATGCGCTGATGTCGACAAGAAGCGACTTGTCACAGGAGGGCCTTGATGTATCCCACATCAACGACACGAAACAAGTGTAGTGATTTTAGAGATGGAATTTGACTGATGACACAAGGTTCATGAATGGTAGTCATGAAAATGAAGGTTTATGGTATAGTTGTAAAGGATGAATTTTGACTGGATGACTTCCCTTGAACATGTCAGCGACACTGAAATGAATTGGTAGCATTGACCCAAAACAAAGTGATGGATGGTATGATAGACCAATGGTGTGATAACCATCAAGCTAATAACCCAACCCAAATAGTCACGGTGATGGAGTGAAAGTGTCATGTTCAAGAGCGACCTGCTACCATAAAGTGGTTTTCCCTTTTCGCATTTTCCCAGTCATTGCTGACTAGTACCTCTTTATTTTTATCAAGCTTAAGGAGGATAACATATGCTTGTTGTATAATTCCACCCTTCGAGTGAATCAATCACTATGTGATGTTTAATGAGTCTAGCCAAGGTGAAACTTGGTCTTTTTCATGTTTAGAGAGATTGAAAAGGGAGAAAAAGAAAACTCCATAAGTTCTTTTTCATAGATTTGTCTCTCAAGTTTGAAAAGGCATAAAACAATTCGAGAGAGAACATATTGATCATGTTCGATCAACGTATTCCTTTTTCATAGTTAATATATCTCAGCCCGAAAAAGGGTTAAACTTATACTAAATAGATGTCATTTCCAATCCATTAACGAGCTGAAAAGGACAAGCGCTCGACAATCTTTTTATATTTCGAGAGTCTAAAAAGAGCTTAAAGAGAACTCCACATTGAGGAATGAATGGTGTCTAGAATAGCAACTAGTTCCGGTGATGTTGGAACTTGTCAAAACATGTTGATTTATGTGAAGAGGATGGCTAATAATACCACTCATTACAACTGCTCCTCAAAAGGGTAAAACAACCAAGTGAAAGTGTATGATCGACCAAGCAGATAGTGACGATGGAGGGAGAAAAACCAAGGCTCATCTGACAGAAAAGGCTGATAGAATGGCAATCACGAGGGTTAGAATGGAGATGGGTTCATTTTTACACAAGCTTGAACCATAGGGAACTATGCTTGGATTCGGTTTCATGTTTACACAAGCTTGAAAGGAAAAAACTATGCTTGGATTCAGTTTCATTTTTACACAAGCTTGAAATGAAGAACTATGCTTGAATTCAGTTTCATTTTTACACAAGATTAAAATGAATAACTATGCTTGAGATCGGTTTACATGCCCCTAGCATGATGAAAGGGAGAGTCTCTTGTAACCAGATGGAAGTCGCTGCAGTGAAGTAGGACAGTTATCCAACACCTTTTTGGCTTCGTCCAGATAGGGACAATGTTAGGCCCCTATAATACTAGTGTAACCCCTTATTTTTATTAGTATAACCCACTTATTATATTGATGTACCCATGTAGTGCCCATATTGTTACTATTGTGCCCCATAGAAGCCCACTATTGTTATTATTGTGCCCTTACATTATTATTGTTATGTCGGCTCTGATTATGTTATGACCCCTTAGACTCCTATATATAGAAAGGAGGTCTTTTCATTTGTATCATCCAAGAATTGTTCATTTATGTAATGTAAAGGAGGTTTCCCCCTCGAAGAGGCTGAATTCTAAGGCGTTGATCTATCTTTTCTATCTTTTCTTGAGCTGGTTTCATAACATTTGGTATCAGAGCTTTGGATTCTAGGGTTTCGTTGCTCCAAACAGGTCATCGTGGCATTTTTGCTATAACGTTTTTTTTGTGACATTTCAGAAATTGCAAAAACATCCCATTTGAGAAGCAATCGCGCTAAACCTCAGGTCTGAATTTCAGAGCTTTTCGCACTATATTTGCGGAGATATGATCTGAGGAAGTTGGTATTTTTGCAGACTCCTGAATTACATTCCAAAAAGGTGACCTGGGGAAAATTGTCATAACTTTCTCTCTAGGGATTGGATTGACATTTCGTAAAAAGGTACAGAAAGAGGATGGACTGTAGTTTCTTGTATGAATTTTTTATATCCAAAGGCCGAAACAGTGACACGTGGCACTTCATACAATTTCGCTCTTCTGGAAATGTCTATAATCAGGTCATCTTGGGAGATTGTGCATAACTCTTTCTTAGAGAATCCAATTTGGATCAGACTGATGGCATTGGAAAGAGGACACAGAGGGCCACTATAGATCACAATTTTAGAACTTAAAGATCCGAAAGTACAGAGTTACAGTCGTTTCAAAGCCGAGCTTTTAAAATCAAGAAAAAGCAAGATGAGGAAGTTTGATGGCAAGGATCTGGTAAATTGGATACTTCAGATGGAGCAATATTTTGATCTACATGGTGTACAACTATTACAAAAGGTATGTATTGCATCTTCATATTTAGAACCAAATCATTTTTTATGGTACGAAGGGCTTTGTTCTCGTAAACAACTTGTTATGTGGTCAATTTTCATGGAGGAAATGATAGCACATTATGAGGATACAAAGAGCAACACCTTCTTTAGAGAAACACCACAACAATTGGAAAGAGTAAAAGGGCTTTGTGACATAGTGGAAAGTAAAATTATGGAAACCAGGAAGCGTACCCCTCACAACTATAAAGATGGAAGTGTTGTTTCTCCTAGCCTTCCACAACCTACAAGGGTTACACCACAACAATTGGAAGAAAAAAGAGAAAAAGGGCTTTGTTACAATTGTGATAGCAAATGCACTAAAGGTCATAAGTGTGCTGAGAAGAAATTATTTTACATAGAATATGAGGAGGAGGAAGAAAAGGATCAAGAAACATCAAAAGAAGAAGATATACGCCAGGACCCCACCCCAGAGAAAGAAGAAATGAATCAGAGCATATCTTGTAAAGCATTGGCAAGAATTACCACTCCTCAAACTCTCAAGTTAGAAGGACATATCAAGAAGAAAAAGGTGCAAGAAGTGAAAGATCACATCGAGAAAGAAGAAATGAATCCAACCATATCTTGTAATTCATTTTTCGAAATTACCACTCCTCAAACTATCAAGATAGAAGGACATATAAAGAAGAAAAATGTTGAAGAAGTGAAAGATCACATCGAGCATCAAGAAATGAATCCGACCATATCTTGTAAAGGATTGGAAGAAATTACCACTTCTCAAACTCTAGAGATATAAGGACATATTAAGAAGAAAAAGGTTCAAGCAGTGAAAGATCACATCGAGCATCAACAACAAGTTCTCCAACTTTTAAAGGATAATGCCACTTCGGTGCAAAATCAAATGAAACAACAGGTAGATCAACATCGTAGTGAAAAATGTTTTGATGTAGGTGATTGGGTATTTTTACTACTACATCTCAAGCAAGCTATTTATGAGAAGGAAATGTTGGCAATACTACATGCACTTAAAAAATGGCGACCTTACCGAATGGGAAGACTCTTCAAGGATGAGGATGTGGAAGCATTGTTTTGTGCTATTTATATTATCCAACTAGATTGGATAAACGAAGCAAGGGATGAATGGAAGAAGGATGAAGAAGTATGGCCACTTATTCAAAAGTTGCAAAAGATCCCAATTCAAACAATATTTCCAGAAATTGAAGAGGAAGGA
This sequence comes from Pinus tabuliformis, assembly GCA_031772625.1. Lineage (NCBI taxonomy): Eukaryota > Viridiplantae > Streptophyta > Pinopsida > Pinales > Pinaceae > Pinus > Pinus tabuliformis. The sequence continues at coordinate 657,276,193 of CM062810.1, read as the reverse complement.
AAAATCATATTGGAACCTGGAGCAGTCATAGAAACAAGAACCCGACAGCTATGAAATCGATCAATTTCAGAGTATCTCATCAAGTGGAAGAACTTACCCGCTGAATATTCCACATGGGAGGACAAGAATTTTATACAGAAGCATCAAGAACTACTCAAGCGTCGAGGACAACGCTTTTTGAAGGAGAGTGGCATGTTAGACCCCTATAATACTAGTGTAACCCCTTATTGTTATTAGTATAACCCACTTATTATATTGATGTACCCATGTAGTGCCCATATTGTTACTATTGTGCCCCATAGAAGCCCACTATTGTTATTATTGTGCCCTTACATTATTATTGTTATGTCGGCTCTGATTATGTTATGACCGCTTAGACTCCTATATATAGAAAGGAGATCTTTTCATTTGTATCATCCAAGAATTGTTCATTTATGTAATGTAAAGGAGGTTTCCCCCTCGAAGAGGCTGAATTCTAAGGCGTTGATCTATCTTTTCTATCTTTTCTTGAGCTAGTTTCATAACAGACAAAGGTGAATGGGGTGATTCCCCTCACATAACCTATAGGGAAACTTAACTTTACCATTAGGTGCATGCCCCCCAAGCTTCATTACATTCACTTAAGTAGACTACTCGTGGCTATCAGGTGGAAGGAATGAAGGTTCATTTATGAGATCAAGTGAAAGACTCGATTGGGATTTTATGAGATCTAATCAAGATAAGGAACTCTGCTCAGATTCCTTGTTTCATTTTTTAACAAGCTTGACACAAGACAAGGAACTATGCTCATGGAACTTGTTTCATTTTTTAACGAGGTTGACACAGTAAAATAACTATCCTCATATTCCTTGTTTCATTATTTTAACGAGCTTGACACAAGACAAGGAAATATGCTCATACTCCTTGTTTCATTTTTTAACGAGGTTGACACAAGACCAGGAACTATCCTCATATCATTGGTTTCATTTTTTAACGAGGTTGACACAAGATAAGGAACTATCCTCATATCCTTTTTTAATTTTTTAACAAGGTTGACACAAGACTAGGAACTATCCTCGTATTCCTTGATCACCACTCATAAGATGTCATGACTTCTAAGAGGTTCTCATCATATGGGAGAACAATGCTCTGGAAGGGATCCATAGCAAGGAATCCATTAGAGAGATCTGGTTCCAATGCCCCTAGTACATAATGTACAACATCACTGAATTGATCGTTAGTTGATGTAGGCATGGAACAGGTTGTCACATAATTAACCCATGGCAGGGATGATACCATTGGTACAAAAGGACCACTTAGGGAAGATGGTTGATTGGAAGCCGTATTTGGACCGAGAAATGATAATTGGTCAATGGTGACAATTCCGCCTTCATGCAGGAAAAAAATCACTCGAAAGAGTGTTGAAACAACATCTCCCATGTCATAAACATAGTCGCGCCCAAGAAGTACATTGTAATCTAAAGGTCCTAGGCCTATCATTAAATTGAGATAAACAATTTTTCCTCCCAAAGTAATAGGTAACTGAGGGGGGATCCCTAATGGTTGATTGGTTCCTCTGTTAAAAGCCAACAGATTTTGGGTAACAGGCACAAGTGGTGGCGAATCGAGTGCTTGCCAAGTAGTTGAGGAAAGGATACTCACAGATGCACATTAATCTATAATAGTGCCCGATACAATCATATTACAAACCTGTACTATGATTTGGAAAGGCACATAAGAAGGAAGACAGAATCCTGCGAGTCGATTCCAATCAAAGGAAGTGGCTAGACTACTTGGAGGGGGTACTGTAAGAATGGGAGTATTATCCCCTTGAGGTATGAGAACGAGAGGATTTTCTTCCTGTATTGATGGAACGGGAGGGTTGCCCCCAAGCTCATTGGAATCTGAAGAAACAAAAAGAACTTGAGTGGTATCATATTCACTCTCTATGAGAAAGGTACAATTAACTAAAGGTGAAATCGGGTCAACTGTTGATTTGGGTTAGGTATAGACTCATAGGATTCACTTTCAGAGGGAGTGGGTTAGACCAACGGTTGATTTTGGTTAGTCAATTCATCAACTAGTGAAGGATTAAGGGGAGAATCTCTTGTAACCAGATGGAAGTCGCTATGGAGAAGCAGGATGGTTATCCAACACTTTTTTGGTTTCATCCAGATAGGGACAAAGGTGAATGGGATGATTCCCTTCACATAACCTATAGGGAAACTTAACTTTACCCTTTTTTCCACGAACTTTACTACCACTAGTTGATGGTGTGTCACTAGCTTGATCTCCAGAAGTTGATGACACAGGATGATGTGAACAGGAAGACCATTCTTCTAAGATCTGAGGAATAACATGACAGTTTTGAAGAATATGGTCTCCTGCAATAAAGTTTGTATGGATATCAAATTTTATTTTAATCAAAGTAACATAACAAAACAAAAAATGGATAATCGAGACAAAAGGTTTACCAAGCAACTATGAACTGCAGAATAACTCCTGGCGAATTGAGAAGTGTAGGCAGGAAATATCCCTGAATGCTGTGTTTAGTGTATCACAGTGTGCGAGGTGGACGAATCAGTTACCTAAGGATGGATAGAAACCTAGTGTTGTCCTCCCATATAAACCCAAAGGTACATGGAGGCCTAGTTCGTATAAGCGTTTTCTAATGCAAAACCGCACAGTGAGAGCCTTCCCATATACTTTACGTACTATAACACTGCCCTATATCCCGAAGGTACATGGAAGAGCTACGATATACTCACGTATGTGGAATGAGGTATCACACTTGGGATATATTGCAGACAAGTTAGCGACATCTGCTTTGTTTTATGACGTCGAAACATGTCTCTAGCCTAGAACCACTAAATGTTTTCATTAATGACAATGCTCCATTAGGTAAATTGATGTTAATTTTAAGTTGATCTTGCTTAGGAATTTGCCTTTCAAGTTCACCACGTGATGCATTATGAAATTCCTAGGAATGCAACTATCATGATAAGCATTCTTCATTCAATTAAACAATGAAAACCTTAGCTAGTAGGGATAGAGCAATCAGATCTTTGACAAAGAGCAAAGAGCACATCTAATGCAATTTCCCTAGCTATTCCTTTCAAGCATTCACAAACTACAATATGAATGATGCAAGTTTTCTTTTTGAATCCATTAATTTTATGATGAACAAAAAGGAAACTAATGCACATACAATCAATCTATCTTTTTATAAGAACAAAGACTTTACGACAGTTCAGTGTTGAAGGAAAAGAAGACTTTTATGACACTTTCTTTCGAACAAAGATTAATTGACTATAATCTAACTTTGATGATGGATTGATAATGACAAAGAAAACATTTAAGAAACACTAATTAATCAAGTCAAAGTAGGGCTGGAAAGAGGAAATACAAGTTGATTTCAGAGACATACTACAACCATTGATATTTTAGCAAGCATAAACAAAAGGAAATTTGGAGAAAAAACCCAATCCAAAGGTGAAAATTTTCCCTAAGGTGGATCAGCGCAGGTCAAAGAGGGCCTAACTGTTTTGTAGAGCATTGTCTCTCACTCAAGGGTGCTCTACAGAGCATTGTCCCTTGACCAAGCCTGCGTTGATTCCCGAGAGGCCACTCAAGGGTCATCTAACCTCAATTTTTTGACCAAAAAACACTTCAACAATGCTGAAATACAATCAATGAAAGGAATTAAGTTCTGCTAGAGTGTCCTAGGATGTGGATAAGTTACATGGAAAGATAAGCGTTCCCTAACAAAGTCACCAATTTGTTTTGGAGAATTTGGTATCTACGGATAAATACTAATTCCCTAGATAAGTAGCCATATCTAGAAGAACATTTTAAAGTATTTTAGTCTTTCTCCATAAGCAATAGATAAGATGAGAAGACTTACTTGTAGTTCCTCTTTCCTCTCGTCTCCTTTGTATCGATCTTGTCGCTCCTTCCCATACTTAATACGCTTGAGAAGTACCTGTACACACAAACAGAAGACAAAGAACCAATAAAAGCAAAAGATCTATTGAATATAAGTGAATGGAATCAGATACATTTCACAAATATAAGCATTATAAAACAATACAAACATATGGGAGAAAGGTTCAAACACTTTATTAAATAGAGGAAGGAATTACAACCATTTGTGTTTGATTCAAAGTCATTCCTCTAGCTTGGATCCCATCCACATCACATCAAAAGAATGACAAACTTGTAACATTACAATACTTGCTTCAAAGCCAAATCTCATATCAACATTATCTCCTTACAATTCAACATAATCTAGCCCTTGATCACTTAGATGAGTGGTCAATTTATAGGGAGATGAAGGAGGTTCTATCATAAATGGTGGCATTGAATGGCCTTCCATAGTTAGAATTAGTTCCATGGAGGAAGGGATGAGAGGATAAGATGCATCTTAACTCATTCCTCATCCATTTTCGGGCTCATAGGGGTTGATAAGTGAGGCAACCTTCTAGATGACTCCAAAAGATAAGAATATTCCCCAAACCCTATGTGAATTTCATTCAAACTCACCTAGCGCATGTAAAAGGAAGCCCAAGTGATCTGTAGAGCACCCTAGCATGGACGTAACTGCTCTATAGTGCACACTTACATGGGCCTACCTACGCTGGTCCCTCTAGAGGCCATTTATGGATGTCTTGAAGTCATGAAACTATCTAGGAAGGAGATATTCAAAGGGGTGACTTGTTTAGGGAATGTAACAACTGAAATTAGGGTTTGATGAGCCATAAAAACAATGATTTGGATGGTGTGATTGATGTGCCCAAATGGATTTGTAACAGTGTGCCATGCAGATTCCCCAATTAATCTAAGTGTCTTGCTTATCTTATCAAATATTTAAAGTTAATACCGCATAAACAGATATTCATAAATGCATTCAATTATTCAATATAATTGCAATCATTCGTGCATAATATAATCATAATAAAGGAAATTCATACATAAAACATCTAGATGCGTCAAAAGACCAAAGACATAGAAATTGTAGAATATCTCTCTTTATTAATATCTTCCAAGTGTTTACAAACTTTTTCCGCCCTGCGCACATAGCTACATGGGTCCGCACACTTAGCTGCGGACTTCTACCCTAGGCCTCTACACACTCAGCTGTAAAGCCTATACCTACACTACAACCCAAGACTTAGATTACTTGCTTCAAATATATGACTCTATTCAATGTTGTGTCTCTTCGTATCTCCTAACTACTTAGAGCTTAACTCTTTTTATACAAGCCCATGGTCCGCGGACCATGGGTAGTTCTCTTACAATCGACTTTACTTTAAAAAACTAAGGGCAGACTACCCTTTTTGACACACGACACCTTCACTCTCCGCGACCACAAAATGCGAAATCTTTACAATTATATTACAAAATTTTACTCGAACATGGGATTTTAGCCCCAAAACTGCCCTTGGGGGATCCCACTCCCAACAATAAGGCAATTTTTCATCTATCTGACGTAGGGTTGCTCCTATGGTTTTGTGTGAGGCATCAGCATGAATGTGGAAAGGAAGGGCCTAATTTGGGCCTTAGAGAATTGGGACAGTGGTTAACTTGTTCTTTAGGATGTCTAAGGCCTCTTGATAGCTTTTTGACCATATAAACTCAAAGTCCTTGGCCAACAACCCAAATAAAGGAGAGGCCAACTTTTTGAAGTCCTTTATGAACCTTTAGTAGTATCCAACTAACCCTAGAAAACTTCTGACATCTCTCTACTTTTGAGGAGGTGGGACCCTTTGGATGATAGCTATTTTGTTTGGGTCCACCTGCAGTCCTTGCTGAGAGATTGAATGACCTAGCACGGTCCCTAAAGTCATCAAGAATTCACATTTCTAGGGATCGAGAGATAGTTTCATATCAATGCATTTGTGCAATACCTTACCTAATTTGGACAAAGACTCGTCGAAATCACTGCCATAAGGTGTCAAATCATCCATAAAGATTTCTACCACATCATGGACCAACTCAGCAAAGATACTCAGGACTGCTCTCTGAAAAGTGGCAGGAGCATTGCATAGGCAAAAAGGAAGGACCCTATAGGAAAATGTTCCCCGAGGACAAGTGAAGGTGGTTTTATCCTTGTCTTCCTGGCTAATCTAGATTTGGTTGTACCCACTAAATCCATCTAGGAAAGAGAAAAACTTTTTCCTTGCCCAGCCGTCTAGCACTTGGTTAATGAAAGGTAGAGGGAAATGGTACTTCTTTATGGCTTTGTTCAGCTCCCTATAATTGAAATAAATCTTCCACTTACCATTTTCTTGGGAACTAACACCAAAGGAGAGACCCACTCACTATTGGAGATAGGATAAATGAATCCTGCATCCAACAGTTTTTGTAGTTCTTCTTTGACTATATCTTTAAAAGCTAGATTCATCCTCCTTTTGGGTTGCCGGACTGGCTTGCAACCTTCTTTGATGTAAATGTGGTGAGTACACACTGAGGGGTGTACTCCCTTCATTTCTTTACAACTCCAAGTGAAGGCATCCAGATGTTCCTTTAGCATGTCGCACAACTTCTCCTCCTGGAGAACAGAAAGAGATGGATTGATTTTCAAAGTTCTCTTAGGGCCAAATTCTATGGTTTTGACATGGAGAGGGTTGGATTTGGCCAAGTATAGATCAATTTGATGGTTGTTCTGGGTTTCCTTCACTACTTCTTCTAGGGACAATGTATCAGGAGTCATACTTTGGAGTAGGTGTTCAATCACATCATCTTCATCTTGTTGTCCTCCTCCCATGGTTGCTTCTAAGTTATATAGTTGGTGTTATAGACATATTTTGGCACTGCAACCCCAATCTCGTATGTCCATAAACCAAGGGCTTCTAAGCCCCTAAAAGTGTTGTTACACACCCTAAAGGAACAAGTTCAGGTGATTACACCATCTCCCAGAAGTTCTCCATGAAAAACTACTTAGAAATGGTCAAAACTGGACCATCTCACCTGCTCCATGGTCAGGGTGCAATGCATCTCACCTAATGCACACAGGGGGTGCGATGCATACTGAAAATCCATTCTATAGGGTGTGATGGGTGAGATTAGACAAATGGTAGAGATAGTTTGCAAGGTGGATGATCATGGAATCTTCCAGAAACTTCTCCTGTGACACTTGCCTCTCTGAATTCACCTAGGGATGAGTAAGAGATCATGAAATCTCCAAGTGGAACCAAGAACTATAAGAGAGATGACACTAATCAAAATCCCAGAAGCTGACTCACCCCCCTGCAAACATCTATATATGGATCCCTCATCCTAGAGACCCAAAGGCTGGAATTTTGTATCTTGTAAGGAAGTGCTGTTGGTTTCTCTGTGGAACATCATAGTGTTGGGTGATCTAGCTTTTCATGAGGTGAAAAGGGCTTTCCTACTAGGAGGATGGCGCTGAATTAGACCAATGGGTTGTAATCCTTGCTTCTACTACTTCTATCAATAAAGCTATTTGAATTTTCCTCCATATTCTTGTATATCTCTGAATCTCGTATTGATATATGCATTTGTATGGTTAATATATATCTGATCCTATATTGTTTATGATTATAGATCTCTATGCTTTGATGGTATTATGCTGCTTTGACTCTACAGGTATTCTATAAAGCGGGACAAGTAAGGAAAGAGTGGCAAAGCTTTGTCAAAGGGGAGAGGAAACAAGCAAGGAGCTGAGCGAAAGACTGAGGTTGGTACTCTCTGCTTCTCTCTCATCTATCTCTCATAAAGGAAAACACAAGTGACTTTAGTTTGTTTGTTTCTAAGATAGCTACCCGTCTTAGTGGGACTAGCAGCTCTAAATGGACACTAGTTTTCTCAATAACAAAATGGCGACTCCACTGGGGAGCGAATAGCTTGTTTGCTTGTTTCTAGTTTGTTTTCTTTATAAACTATAGATGGAGCATGAAGTTAAGCCAGCTAGCCTTCGAACTGCTTTTTTTATGCAACTGCAAAGTAGATAAACGCTGCTTCAGTCAATCTTCGGGTTAGTTTATGAATTAAACATCTGAATTGTAAACCTCCTAAGTGCCCTAGTGGTAGCTCAAGTAACCTCATTAGATCAGCCCCTATACTTTATGTTTACTGCCTATCATTAGCTCAGCCTAAACCCCTGAACTTAGCTGCAAACTGTGAGCAAAAACCAAGCCCAGTCTCGTCCCTAGTGTTAGCGCTTGAATCTGCCTTAGGCTGAAGGAAGGCGAGGTTCAAGGCAACATCAAACCAAGCTCAGCCTCGTAGCTAGCCCTACGAGGACAGGAGAGGGCTCTCTCCAGTCAATCTCGATAAAATGAGCAATAGGGTGCGAGATGACTTAAAATGGGAACTGATTTTAGGCTAGTAAATGAATTTGAATGAGGGATATTTGATTTAATGACTAAGTTGCTGGGCTGTATGGGACGAGGACAGCATGAACAGAGATTTAACCAAAGGCACAGGATATTTCATAAGGCGAGATAAGCATGAGATTTTAGCAATCGAATTGAAATTAAATGGGGTGAAAAGACTGTTTAAGAAAGCTGAAAAGGGCATTAATGTATGAATCCTTTCCAGGCAGAAGAAAACACATAAAGACTGAACACTTCCTCAAGGCAGAGCAATGACTGAATTCTACCTTTCTCACTTGAAAGTATTCAGCTGGAAACAATCATGAATGGACTGCAAAACAACACATGATACATATGAAACAGAGAGAAAAACACATTGCCAAAACTCATACCGCAAGGATCTTATAAATCAGAGCTGCACCATTTAATTATTTCTCTATCAAAACTGTACAGTGATAGTGCTGGGTTTTTTCTTCCCACACTTTTTCTCAGAACTCAGAACCTTTTACACATAGTTTTCATACAATAAATAGATTTCATCTGAGGGAAAACAAATCGATGAAAAGTAGGGAGCTGGAAAACCAATCGACGAAGATAGGAACGAGCTGTCCATCTGTGCTGGGGACAGAGCAGCGTTACACTTTTTGTTTCAAATCTGTTGATAACCAATGACATCTGTGGCATAGACCATCCTGAGTTGTAACTGAAGTTAAAAATAGACCATCGTTTCCTATCTTTCTGCTGTGGTAAGTATTTTGCGTTTTAATTTAGGCTTTACGGTTTCTGACTTTTTGCCTTCCCTGTGCCTTTTTCACCACTTGGTTTTCGACTTTTTCACCTTTTGTGTCATTCAAAGCCTCCTCCTTTATGCACTTGAAATTAGACCTACTGATTCCTGGTTATCATGACATCAGTGACTTTTTGTGCATTTATGACACAAAAACCTAGTACAATAAATGTTATACTGTAAAGATGAATTCGCTAACAAGTCTTTTATATCGACACTGCCATTCCATCTGGATTCTGGATTTACATGCTGTGTGACCTTCACCTCACTGCTTTTTACCTGGTTTCCATGGCTTTTACTTGGGAATATGAAACTTTGTCCGTTGGAAGTAAAATCCAACACCCACTAACCAATCGCTTCAGCTGATGTAGACTCTCCCTATTTTGATTATTATGATCTCCATTAAAGCTTCTTACTGATCTCTTCATTTACACGTTCATAATATGACATTTTCTGAACAGATGATATTGCAGAGGAAAAATCATGTCTTTCGTATGCAGTTGAGAAAGATGTCCGGCATTCTTCAAGTTTCGCTTGTGTTTTACTCTGAAGAATTTTGAGAGCATCATCATTGTTAGCATCTTCTACAGATTGTCGAACCTCCATGATCTCCATGAGAAATTCTGGATCAGGCACAGTTGCTTCCTCATCAACATGGATGCCTTGCAGGTGCAACTACATATAAAGAGCCATCAAGGGCTGCGCAGAACCGTACAAGTCCATGTGAAGTGAATAATTAAGTGAATCCATGAGATTTTTTTTTTTTATTGGCACCATGAAATGAGTGTGTTGCTGGATTAGAGAGCTGTCTGAGTAGCAGATATCGTGCTCTGGATAGAGGCTTGAGAAGCACATTATAAGCCTTGATCACCTGAGCAGACTGCTGAGCCGAATACTCCTTCTCTTCCTCAGAGTTGCACTGAAATAAATCAGGATGCAATTTCTTCATTTACTCCAAGTCTTTTCTGCCCTGAAAGATGGCTACCTTGATCAAAAATTGAAAAAACCTATGGTGACAATGGATGGCTCGCAGTCACAAATAACAAGTCATACATCACAGTATTTCTGCGCATTTCCTCTGCCGTCAAGGTGCACTCAACCTTGTTAACCTCTGTGAGTAGGCGAGCTTCATCAATAAAAGGCAATTTTGCAACACCCTGCCAAGCAAAGCGTTTACCATTCATGTCTATCTCAAAATCAGTAGGATAAAAATCAATAATAGGTGAGTTTGGATCAGTCATCAAGGGTCTATAATGTTTCAGGAAGAGCATTTGCACTTGCAGCTGGAAGAGTTCCCATGAGCTGAGTGAATGGTTTGAATGGCTTCCCTAGTTTCAAAGCTTATCTCCAACCGATCCATATCCCAGAACCAGCGAACATGCAAATAAACTTTGCCACGTTTCCACCTATCAACTCTTTGTTGGACTGTAGATATGCTTCCATATCACCTTCAGAATAATTCCCCTCTGTACTGAGTTGCCGTTTCATATCTTCTCGTAATTGTAGTAGCGCAAAAGCACCTGTTGCTGCGGTGACCTGAGATTTTATAAAATGCCCTTTGTTTCAGAACCATTCAGCTATAAATGGTGCACCCTAATCTATGGCTTTCTTTCCAAGTTCCTTTGCCGCTTGTCTTGCTTATATGTAACCAATTGTCTGTAGCATATCGCCTCCATAAGCTGCGTTGTTGAGCTGTTGAATAAAAACCAATTCTTAATAAAAATGGTTTAAATTGAGATAATCGACACATATTCCAAGTAATCGCATATTATGGCCCTTCCTAACTCTGCAACTTTAATTCCACTTCATATTGCTGATATCGGTGGAAGTTCAACAATCCTTTCAACAATAAACATATCTTGTGGAATAACTGAAGCAAAAACTGTATATTTTCTATCCCATTCATCATGATTTGCAAGACTGATGAAGAAAACCAGCCCACCATCAATCCAAGCTACCGAACCTCTCTTGATACTTGGACAAGTTTCTTTAGGAACCCCTACAAAATCTGCACAACAATACCCTTGGAATCTTCCTCTGAGAACCTTCCACCAATTTCTCCTCTGTATCAAGTATCTGCATGCTAAAGCACGACGGCTCGAACCCTTGTTTTCCCAAATGACAAGAACCTTTCGTTTTCAGAGGCATCATCCGGTCTTTGGAACTAATCTATACCAATGTTGTCATCAGGATTTATCTGATTTTCGTATTGAGAAAGGTTATAAGCGCTTCTTGTTATTCTTGTGATGCAATTCAAGAACGACCACACTGCAATCCCCAATTTTTGCACATCTAAAGGAGGGTAAATTCTAAGAATTTCTCCTCTCGAATCCAAGAATTTCATCGACTGATCTGCTTATCCATCGTATACATCTTCTGTTGAGCTGAGAAGGCGGTTGAAGGGCGCCAGAAATGGCTATGCTTTCAGAACTTCGAGAGAAAAGAATGTTTCATCGACGAGGTGCATTCCCCGCCTGATCCTTTTGAGGTCTCTGAAATCAAGATTGGCGCTCCAAAAGAAGCTGGTAGGCCGGTGAATGAAATGGCGTCCCGTCTTCGGTCCACGGTGGCTAGAACCCAGTCTGATCATCATAATCATCGGATTTAAGAATAGGTCCATAAGGTGTCTCTTCAATTAAATTCACCAGGGCCTTAATATTAAGCCTCTGTGTCACTCTGTAAATTCCTTCTGCGTTTTTGTCACAGCAAATACAACACCAATTGGGAATCAAGAGCCAAGACAGGATTTCCAGCGCAACAGACACGTGCCATTTGAAATCACCAGCTCCATATTCTCCATCAACGATGCTCAGAAATCCTTCAGTATTATTAGCTTCTTGGACGCTCAATTTAAGGAGGAATTCCCTGCACAAATAGATAATGTAATGACTGTTTCCATAGGGGTAATGTTGAATTAATGCCTGGAGACATGTCGTGGGATGTATGTTGGGATAACATTTCGGGTCTACCAGATAGAGTGGCAACAAATAGTGTGTTAAAATATTGCAGTCCTCCCATCTGTTTCAGACCCTTTTATACTCTCAAGCCCCTCATTAGTTAAGATATCTTTCTCAGATGCATCACTCTTCTTAATCACACTAACAATATCTTTGTCCTTCAAAATACATGTAGGTTGAGAGGATTGGCAAGGTGAATCCCTCCATCGAAAGCAAAATGCCATGAGGGCAACTGCGATGAGGCTGGAATGTAAAAGAAATATCAACTGCAATGTCAGCTATAGTCTTCAAGTACGGCTTTACAATCATCCAGCATTGCTCCAATCCCTCTGATCTCTGCCTCCTGCTTATCATATTTTGATCTTCGAATATCAAACGGATCCTCCGAACTGCGGCGGCATCATCCATCGTTGCTCTTTTGGTTCAGTAACGCCGAGTGTGAGATTAAACAAAACCCTTCATATAAATTCTCGTACAAACACTTCGCATCTTGGAATGAATTTTGGGCACATGAATGAATTCTGTAGCTTTGCGTCCCAACCGTCTATAGTTTCCAGGAATTTTTATTGCCACAGTTTCCTCAAACTTATCGTTATGAGAAACAAGCTCATGAATTGGTTTTGTGGGGGTCCAAGGCGTAGTAAAAAAGATCTGCAAAGGCGCACTGCTTGGGTCTATCTGAGAACACCCTATAGCTAGAAAATGTACACATGGTATGAGCTGGAAAAATTTCGAGCAAATTCAACCCTTTAGACTGTATGCGCCGTGCGCTCTGAGTGCGCCGCGCCAGTGGTATTTTTGCACTGTGGCCGGGCTCCCAGTGCGCCGCGCGCTCTGAGTGCACCGCGCCAGTGGTATTTTTGCACTGTAGCCGGGCTCCCAGTGCGCCGTGCCTCCTGTTATATGTGCTGCGCTGCCTTCAAGTCACTCAGAGAACTATTCAATTCACTTAAATTGATTTCTAATTTCCTCAATTCATCCTCACGCTTTTTAACTTTGGTCCCAAGTTGCTTCAAATCATTTTCCCATTTCGTCATCTCACTCATAAAAGTCTCAATGTACAATCTAATTTCATTCACCATAGTTTGATTACTTATTTGTGATTGACTTGCTATGCTCTCATCGTAAGCATGACAGATTGCTCCATCATTGAGCGTTTGATCCGGAACACTAACAATCTCCAGCCATGGATTTGGAAGAGTATCAACCTTAATATGCACAAAGAGCTCGGTATGCCAGGAATGGAAAGCTTTAAATTGCAACAGTCTAATGTCTTCTGGAAGCATCATTTTGGGAATCGTACACTTTCCCTGATTGAATTTGTATTGAACAGAACTCAGAGTATACAAATCAACTATCAACGTATGCTGGAAGCCGTCCATTTTAGGAGTCACTTTCAAATGTACCATCATACTTTTACCTCCTTTCAGACTAAAAGCCTCCTCAGATGAAACCAATGAAGAAGCACCACGATCATATATGTTCCCCTCTTCATCGATGCTATGATTAGATAGTGCAATTTCAGATCCAATTTCTTTTTCTCCATGATGACCAATACCAACGTTTTCCGACATGATTTCAGGAATGAAATCGCATATGAGGGAAACTGCAGATATATCAATAGGGATATGAAGAGGATTCTTAAACTCAAGCTCCACATTTATAGCCTCTCCAGTAATACAAATATTGCTATCTTTTCCTTTCAAAGAATTGGAAGAAGACCTTGCTGCAGAATCTAACCAGTTACTTGATGTCGGGGATGTCGATGGAACTAATCCTTCCTCCAAATATTGCCATGTCTTTTCTGGTAAAAGAATAGCTCCAGCAGAGGCATATGTGCGGTGATCCTCAAAATGAATTCTCAGTGATGTCATATTAATGGCAGGTAACTTTAGTTTGAACATTTCATCTTTTTTACCAACACTCTCAAAAACACGCAGGAAATCTCCCAGAAACATTTCCTGAGTTAGAGCTGATTGATGACTACATGCAAGTAATATCATTAAATGTTGAATGGCCAATTTTGACTTCATACACTTGTTGATATGAGATATAACTAGATTAGCTTTGAAAAATCCCGCTCTGACCCCTGTAGATCTTGCTTTGTCTCTTTGTGCTGATGATGTTCTGTCTATTTGTGCTTTTGCAGGGATAGGGGCTGCTAAACCTAGCAAGATGGGTAGGGCTGCCTGAAGAGTTGTAAAACCTTATCAACCATGTATTGAACGAACTTAATAGTTTCTTCTTTAAAACAGAGTTTTGAAGAAGAACTATCCTTCAACATTATTAATAATGTGGATCTTGAAGTGAAACCTTATTGAAGCTCTCTTTGGCCTATAGGCGTTAGTGAACACTTCTGGAGATAAGACCCTAGACTCAAGGATTAAAATGACCCTTTTGACCAAACTGGTATTTGATGACTGCAAATGACGAGAAATGAACCTTGGTGAATCGACTCTGACAGAAGACTGACAAGACTGAGTCTAACACCTGGACCATCGCACTATCTCTCATTGGCAGTCTAGATGCATTGCACCTCTCATGTGTTGCAGGTGAGATGCATCCCTGTTTCTTTGTGTTATAGGTGTGATGATCAGATAAGATTGTTTTTGCCTCCAGATGTTGGTTTTCTCTTCATTGTCTTTAGATTTATTCAATATTTTTGCTGTCTGTGATCAGTATACCACTGTTGAAACTCCCTTCCTTTGCATTATTCATCCTTCATTGTATAAATAATTGTGAATGTTTTTATGTATTTTTCACCATTTACAGTTCTCCTTTGCAAACAGTAGCTTAATCGAATTGTCATCTTTTGATTTGAAAGTGTCGCAAGTGTCATTTTCAGTCAAAGAAAAGAATCCTCCTCTTTTTGATAGTCGATTACACTTTTGCTCTTGTATTTGATTTGAATTAATAGTATTTCAAGTGTCAAAAGCAGTTTTCAATTCAAAATTGCAAAGTGTTGTCTTAGTCTTCCTTTCGTTTTTTGAAAAGAAAATTGTTAGTACTGTCGCTTTGAAAGCAAGATAGTTCAGATTTGTACTTAGCATTCTTTTTGTCATTCATACATTAAGAAAGTGGAAAACAGATACATGCATGTGCATTTGCATTTAGACTGCTTGTGGAAATTGATTTAGGACAGTGCACCTTAGTGTGTGCTTTCTGCTCTATGTTGAAAGGATTTCACTTCTCTTTCTTTAGTAGCTAGGATTTTCATTGTAAAAAGAGAAATAAACGACTGTTTATCATCTTAGATTGCACATTTAGGAATTGTATATCTACATCACGTGGTGAACCTTAAAGGAAAACTTCCTAAGAAAGATCAACTGTAAAATAAATTTCAATGAACATAAAAATGCTTTGAAACCTAACGCACAACATTTAGAAGTCTAGGCTAGAGACGTATTCTGGCGTCGTAAAGCCTGGTAACTATCACTTTCATCGTAGTTTGGGTGATTCCTCCTCTTTGAGAAGACAAGTGCTAGTACGGACTTGTGCTCCCACATACCAACGAGTATATATCGGGAGACCAAAATAGGCTACATCCTTTATCTTTAGGAAGCCATGTCTGCCGCACTATTGATTGCAATGCACTGAACACAACATTCAGGAAGATTGACTGCCGTACTGTTAAAAGTATTCTGTAGTTTTGCGATTGGTTTGGTAATCCCTCTGTCTAGATTTTCAGAGTAGTCACTTTCGTTCCTTTTCAGAATCCATAAAAGGAAAGGTCCATCTGAGTACTTTTCACTTCAGGCTCATTAAAAATTGAAGGCGACTAGAGTCATCTTTAGCTTTCTCTCGACTCTTAAAATTTGAAAAAGAAAGTTGTGTCAAAGCGTCATAAAATTTATTTTAATCGGAATAACATGATTGTTCTCTCGTTGATCTTAGGTTGAGAAGATGGAGTCTGCCAACCAAGGATTTCCCCCTGGGGGAAATCCTAGTCCTTTCTCCTCTTGGGGAGATGTTGGTGCACCTCATATGGCCACATTGTCCCTTCTAGGACTGACATTTGGCCTGCTAATATGGCTTTTCTCCCCCTCTATCGTTCAAAGCACCATGATTCCTGAGCAATCAAATCAGTAGTTGAATGATACTAGAGTTACCCCCAACCTTCTACTTCGTTTGTTTCTCCCTCTCCTTCTTCCTCTTCACTTGGTGAAGCTAGTAAAACTAAAAACCAAGTAACTGAGAAGAAGAAGAAAGGGAAGGAGAAGAAGAAGAAGAAGCCAGCGGCAAAAGGGGGCAACCATGCATCGTCTGGTGAAAATCCACACATTGCACAACCCAAACCTAAATCTCCATGTGTCATTTGCAAGGGAGACCACTATCATTGAGATTGTCCTTGCATCCCACAGATCTTAAGGGACTAGTCTCCCAGCTTGCACAATCTGGTGTCCTCAACCTCTGACGATCATGTTGAAAGTACACCGTCAACCAGTGAAAACGAAGTCAATGGAAAAAAGGAAGATCTAAAATTCCTTGTAGACCGTGTGAAGGTGATCATGCCATCCACCATTGTCCCTTCCTAGACGAAGCTAAAAGAGTCTTGGATAATCGTCCTGCTTCACCACTATGGCTTCCTCCTGGATACAAGAAACTCTTTCCGAGTCCATCACTAGTTGAAAATCCAAATGAAACACCTTTGTGGTCAGTCGAAGCATCTATCATTGAAGATAAACCCTCTGAGTCCACACTGGACCAAAGTCAACAGGTCGAGATGGTAGTCGACCCAGTCTTGTCTTCAGAAGGTCTACCTTCAGATGATACAGTCACCAAAGAGAATGAGAACGACACCATTCAAATTCTTTTCATAAACACAGACTCCGATGAACATGGGGGAAATCTACCCATTCCTTTACCGCAGGAAGGAAGTTCGTCAGAGATGTATCCGGCCATTTATTCGGTCCCACCTCCAAGCAATCTAGTCGTTTCCTTCAATTGGAATCTACTAGGCAGACCCCGCCTACCATCTAATGTACCATTCTGAATCATAGTAAAATCTTACATAATGATCATGGTCAGTACTATTATGGATGAAGGGGCTTCTGTGAGTATCCTTTCCTCAACTACTTGGAAAGCGCTTGGTTCACCATCGCTTCTACCTGAGATTCGAAATCTGATAGGCTTCAACAAAGGAACCAGTCAACCGTTAGGGATCCTTCCAAATTTGCCTATAACTTTGAGAAGGAAAAATTTTCATCTAAACGTGATGGTGGTCCAAGGAATTTTAGATTACAATCTACTCCTTGGGCGTGACTACATTTATAGCATGGGAGCTATTGTTTCCTCACTCTTTTGAGTGATGTGTTTTCCGCATGAAGGCAGAGTGGTCCAACTCGTAGACCAGATTTCATTGCCCGGTTCACACATAGCTACTAGTCAAGTGCCATCCCTCCTCTAGATTTTAATCTTTTTGGACTCGAGGGATCATTGCACAAAAAGATCGAGCTAAAATTGAAAAGGATCTAGTTTTCTTTGTCATTAAACTCGTTAAAACAATAGCGACGAACTTGTCCATGCAGACAAGAGCGAGTTTCATTGTTGCTAGGCTCGTTAAAACATAGTGACGGGTTTGCCCAAAGGGCTTATTATAGAACAAGCATATGTTATCCTCCTCAAGCTTGACAAAAATAAGAGGCACTGGTCAGAAATGACTGGGGAAAAATTGGGAAGAAAACTTGAACAAACTTTATTGGTAACAGGTCGCTCTTGAACATGACACTTTCACTCCATCACCATGATTGAGTCGGGTTGGGTTATTTAGTTCACCGGTCATATCACCATTGGTCCTCCGTACCATCCATTTTTGGGGTTAACGCTACCAATCCATTTCAGTGTCACCAACATGTTCAATAGAAGTTGCTCAGAGAATTCACCAATCCAGCTTATGTCTCATCCACTGCAATACCTTCACGCTTCATTCTTTCATGACCGCCACCCTGAACCTTGTATCATCAGACCGTTTTCACCTCCACAAAATCATTTGCTCCGTTTCATGTTGTAGATGTGGGATTCATTAAGGCCCTCCTACGACAGCTCACTTCTTTTCAACATCAGCTCATTATCCAAGAAGTCAACTTAGGAACAACCCTTTTAGTACTTTGAAGCTTGCATGCCTCAATGGAAAGTTTCTCACTTCCGGCGACAGGTCTACATCAATGACCTTCGACCGAAAGATTTTGCGTGGTGTTTGAAGTCAAGTCCCATATTCACACCATGTGAATTGTACTGCAGTACCTTAAGGGTCATTATCATTATTAGTGATTCCTCTCGCCCCTGTTAACAGCTTACATCATTGGCTGGTAATCAGGTGATGTCTTTCCATGTTCAACTTCAGAACATCTTTTCACATGGATCGACTTGTACTTCGGGCAAAGATTGAACGAGTTTGAAGACCCTGGATTTAGTTTCACCCATCCGTGCTGTGATATATTTAGGAAAATAAAGACATCAAATGTACATCATAGCTGCACAGATAATCATCCAAGCCAAAGGATGATGGCTCTACCATAATCATCAATCTGTCACACAGACGATTGTTTGTCATATGTACATGAAAATGAATTTATAAAGCTGAGCATGGGAATGCCTGCCTCAGCTAGATCATGAAAATATTATGAAGATAACGTATTGTGTTGTATCTTATTACAGGTCACCTTCCAGTTCGAAATACCTCAGATCCTCATGATAAAGCATTTCACCTGACATCAAAAGATTACGACCTCATGCTTTAGGAGGAAACTATTATAGACATATTTCGGCACTGCAACCCCAATCTCGTATGTCAATAAACCAGGGGCTTCTAAGCCCCTAAAAGTGTTGTTACACACCCTAAAGGAACAATGTTAGCTGATTACACCATCTCCCAGAAGTTCTCCATGAAAAACTACTTAGAATTGGTCAAAACTGGACCATCTCACCTGCTCCATGGTCAGGATGCGATGCATCTCACCTAATGCACACGGGGGGTGCGATGCATATTGAAAAGCCCTTCTATAGGGTGCGATGGGTGAGAGTAGACAAATGGAAGAGACAATTTGCAAGGTGGATGATCATGGAATCTTCCAGAAACTTCTCCTGTGACACTTGCCTCTGAATTCACCCAGGGATGAGTAAGAGATCATGAAATATCCAAGTGGAACCAAGAACTATTAGAGAGATGACATTAATCAAAATCCCAGAGGATGAATCACCCCCTTACAAACATCTATATATGGATCCCTCATCCTAGGGATCCAAAGGCTGGAATTTTGTATCTTGTAAGGAAGTGTTGTTGGTTTCTCTATGGAAAATCATAGTTTTGGGTGATTTAGCTTTTCATGAGGTGAAGAGAGCTTTCCTGCTAGGAGGATGGCGCTGGGTCAGACCAATGGGTTGTAATCCTCTCCTCTACTACTTCTATCAATAAATCTATTTGAGTTTTCCTCCATATTCTTGTATATCTTTGAATCTTGTATTGATATATGCATTTGTATGGTTAATATATATCTGATCCTATATTGTTTATGATTATAGATCTCTATGCTTTGATGGTATTATGCTGCTTTGACTCTACAGGTATTCTCTGAAACGGGACAAGTAAGGAAAGAGTGGCAAAGCTCTATCAAAGGGGAGAGGAAACAAGCAAGGCTCCTAGCGAAAGACTGAGGTTGGTACTCTTTGCTTCTCTCTCATCTATCTCTCATAAAGGAAAACACAAGTGACTTTAGTTTGTTTGTTTCTAAGATAGATACCCGTCTTAGTGGGACTAGCAGCTCTGAATGGACACTAGTTTTCCCGATAATAGTTGGGCGGTATAAAATTCATCTTCTTCCTCCTCTTCCATCCATAAAGGTAAATCATGTTCTAGAGATGGCTTAGCAGGAGGGTATATGACTAAATTCTTGGACATATGCCCATTCTTAATGGTCATATTCCCAGCTCTGCAATTGATGTAAGCATCGATAGTGGCCAAACAGGGCCTCCCAAGGATGAGAGGGTAACCAGTAAGCTTTCCATTAGGCTGGAGAACTAGGAAATCTATAGGGTCCTCCTAAGAGTCAATGGAAACCATCACATGCTCCACAATCCCCTCATGGGTCACTGTGGAGCAGTTTGCAAGTTGCAGGACTGTTGTGGTCTTTCTCAATGAACCTTAGAGTTTGAGCTTGAGCATGGTTTCCTTGGTCATCACATTAATGGTAGCCCCAAGATCAATCAAGGTGTGTGGAAAAATGGTGCCATTGATGTGCACATCTACTACAGGGCTTCCAGGGTCCAAATACTTTGGACAGATTACCTACCCCAACGTTAATTCAGACAATTTCCCAATGACATTAATTGTAGGAGAATATCTTTTTCGCCTCCTTGGATGCTTGAAACACTTCTCCTTAATCAACTTGTTGTAAATAGGTACATCCTTGATGGCTTGGAGAAGTGGAATCTTGACACATAGGTTTTTCAATTCTCCTAGAAGTTCAGTCTCTTCTAGGGTAGGCTGGAGTGGTTGAGTTAATCTCTCAAGAAAGGGTGGATTTACTTTAAGAATTATTTCCTCTCTTTCTTCTTCAACCTCCCTAGGTGGAGGTGGAGGTTGGTTATCTGGGAGAACTCTCCCAGATCTCAGGTTAATTTCCTGAATCTCCACAACATAAGCTAGATATGATGTCTCTCCACTGTATACTTGTTGTGCTTGTCTGTTGTTCGGGTTCGGATTTGGCTGGGCAGGCATCTAGGGTTGTTTAGGTGGAGCAGAGTGTAACAACTATGGTTGGGCAGGTGGTGAAGGCAATAAAGCTGGGACATTGTTGTACTGGGGCCTCCACCCCTGGGGCGGTGCATTCCATTGAGGTTGTGGCAGAGCATATGGTTGAAATGACTGGCTGGCTAGTTGGGAATGATACTGAGATGCAAAGGACCAAGGAGGAGGTGTAGACCAGGAAGGATGAGCAGGGGGTCCCCAAGAAGGTATGGATGTGGTCTAGTTGGGGTTGTAATATGCATGGGATGACCCTTGCATGCCCTACTGGTATGGCCTAGGCCCATGAGGTTTCCTTTGGTTTATGTAGTAGAGTTGTTCAGTGACCCCTTCAGCTCCTTGATATACAGCTTTGAGTCTAGGAAAAGAAGGGCACTTGTCTGTGGAGTGGTTTTCTTCATAGAATGAGAAAATTTCAATAGAATTCAATGGACATTCATTCCTAGGGTGATTCCTGGTGCATCTAGGACATAAAATGGCCAAGACTCTCTCTGCTTCCTCCTGCTTTCTCCTAATGTGCATAGTGTCCATCTGTAAGGCAAGGGTTTGTAGCATCTCACTCTTGAAATCTTCCAACATGTTTCCAATTTCACCCTTGATGGATGAATTGGAAGAGGATGTACTGACCATAGGTTGACTTCCCCTACCCTTTTTCCTAACTGTCCTAGAATGGTTTCTAAAGACAGTCATGACATCCTCATAGGGTAACTGGTATATATCTCCTCCTAGTAACAAGTGTAGGGTATCGAAAAGGTCTTCCCTTACTCCTCTAAGTAGGACCAAATTCAGTGACTCAGGTTCAAGTGTGCACCTAGCCCTTTTGTAACTAAGCTAGAATCTTTCTTCATAATCCTCTAGGGATTCATCATTACGTAAGGTCATCCTAAAAATTTCTTCTTTAGTATCCATAGACCTATTGTAGTCTCGATACTTGTTGTTGAAGGCTTGTTGCATCTAAGCCCAAGTTGTGATGCTATCCCCAGGTAAACCCATGAACTAGCGGAAATATTCATCCTTGAAGTTAGATGGAAATAGTTTCAACTTCTACTCATCATCTGTATAGTCGTAGGTTCGGCATATATCAAAAAACTCAAATAGGAAAGTGTCGGGATCTTCTGTGGTCCATCTATGTAAATGAGGAAGGGTAGAGGGGCTTATATTTTTCATCTTAGTGTCCCCATTGGTTTCCTTGATGGGGAAATCACCCTCTACTCTCTCTCTATTCCCTTTGTCATTTCTATTTTCAACCATTAGCTCGGTAGGAATGGGTTCTTCTTCTTCCCCTGTAGGTTGTTAAAATATGTCTGGTTTCTCACCTAAGGGTTCCTCCAATTCATAGGCACCGAAGAATAGGGTAGGTTGGCTATTTGATGCAGTGGGGGTATTTGGAAAAAATTTCCCTAAGTTATCCCTACTTCCATGAGGCATGAAAGGAAATAATTTTTGGTTTGGTTTTGTGATTTTTTTCAAAATTTGAAAGCACTTTGTAGAATTGAAATTACAGATTGAATTAAAACTACTGAATGAATGAAAAACTAATTGCTGAATTGAAATCTAACTTGCAAAATTGAAATTGTAGACTGAATGAGAACCACTGACTGAATGAAAAGATTAACTACTTTCGTGAAATCTAATTTGCAGAATGGAAAGGAAAGAAAAGAATGTATAATGAAAAGGAAGCAAACTAAATTACTTTTGCAGAAATGAAACTAATGGCAGAATATTAGAAACAAGAAATAGAAGAAAGAAAGTAGTATTCACATATTACTCAGACACCTCCCTGGTAACGACGCCAAAAAGTGATGAGCACCAATATTGTAGCAAGAATGTTGCAACTCTTGGGCTACTAGCTTTACTTTATCAACTTGAGGTTCATATAAACTTGGAGGTGATAGTGTTGTATACACAAGTAAAAGTGATGGTTTTGCCTTTTTTCATTGTTCAGTTGGCGAGAGACCACTAGGGTTTTCAAGCCAAACTTCTATGGATTCAGAAGAAGATGGGTTCCTTAATGAAAGAAATAGAAATATACTCTAAGAGAGAGCTGATCTACTGCAATAATGTAAAAGGCTGAAATTCAATGCTAAGGAACACCATTTCCTAATTAACTACTAATAGCTATGCTTTGCAATGATGCTAAATTAACATGAACAAAATGCTACTATCCTAACCATGGAAGTTAAAAAAACATCAACCATAACTGTTATGCATGTAAAGGACTGTAATAAATCTGTTTTTTCTTTTTATGCTTTTCATGAAAAATGAAGTGTGAAAACTAATCTCTTTTGGTCATGTGGCAAGTGGTTTAGGGATGCTGGTGGATGGCTGGAAGGTTCAAGAGATGGTTGGAAGGTTTGGGGGACCCTTGGGTGACCTTGGGAGGCTTCCTAGAGGTTTTCCCTCAATTCAGCCTCAAAACCGGCCACTGTAGGAAAACCTATAGGATTCCCTATATTTCTACAGGATACATCCATGAGAAGAACGATGGGTGTTGGAGGTGATGGAAAGCTTAGGGAAGGTGGTTTATGGGTGGAATGGAGTGAGAAAAGGCCTAAGATCACTCAGAACCCAAAACCAAGTTTAGGAGATGGTTAGATTTGCTCAAAATGCTTGAGGAAATTTCTATGTAAAATGATGAAATTGGTGAAGGTTTTGGTGAAAACAAGGAATGCCTATGGGTGGATGCAGTTGGAATGTGGTTTCTTGCTATGAGATCTCTTTCTACTTCTGAAGCACCTACTCTGCATCAAACATGTGTAGTTTCCAAAAAGTCATGTAAACAAAAAGAATTCTTATGAGCTAGAAATGAATAATTTAATGAACTAACTGTCTACCTTATGCATGAATTAATTGTTGAATAACATGGAATCATGGATGAGATCTATTACAAGAATGAAGATAGAAGAGATGGTAATGAAATCCTACTTTGCAAAACTAATCAAATGCTATTTTAAGTGCAACAAACTCTAAATATCATGAAAGAAATGGAAGTCTATCTTTTTGGGCTACATAAGGGTCTTTTCCTCAAATCATGATCCCAGAAGGAAGAAATGAGGCAATGACACCTACTGACAGCTTTGTGGTGCCTCCTTTATCCCTTCTAACCTACTACTAAAGTAAGGCACAAATGGAAGAAAACTAATAAACAATTAATCAAATCTCCACTACTTGCAATGAAATACTTCTAAAAATAGTTTAACCATGAATCTATGAAACTAAGGTAAGCATAAAGATACAAGAAGAGGAGCCTTTGTTGTTAGGGTTGGGACCTAACCCAAGATCTTCAACCCATTGAGTTAACTCAGTACTAAATCAAGAAAAACGTCATTCTTATTATCAAAACAGGAAATTACATCAAAAGTATTCCACAAGTCTGAAGCTCGAAAATAACTAGTGTTTTTGCAATAAAAATTCGAATCCTAATGAGGCTCGAGGCCTATCTACTTATACAACTAAAGTCTCTAATGAATTCCTTAAATTTAGGGAGGCTCGGCTCCCAAACTCGAGATGAACTAACTCTTTGTCTATCACTTGCTCAGCTACCTTCTAATCTTCATGACTTGGCTACTTGCACTCTGAGATGGTGGGATTAATGGAGGAATATTCGAATGGGGGAGGAGTAAATGAGGAGGATTTACCTCCTACAATCTCTCTCCCTTGTCCCATTCGAGTTTCAAACCTTAGTCTTGCCAAAATTCCTTGATTTTCTCTTCCAAACCTGCATTCAATGCATATTAGTCCACTAGGCATAATATATCACTTTAACTCATCTCATTAAACAAAATATAATCAAAACATGTAATAAGTTGTGAGAAGAGTTGGTTTGACTAAGCTAGGAGGTGAATTAAGGCCCATATAATTACCCAATGATGAGGCTCATCACCTTCCAAGAATGAAAATTGCTTAGGAGAGGAGTACCTAGAGGGGAAATGCTTGAGGATGACAGATATGACTTTAGAAATGACTTTATAGACAACATTACAGAGGGAGATAGGCTTGAAATCAAAGAAAGAGGAAGGATTCCTTGATTTCATAATGAGGGAAATGAAGGTGGAACTAAAAGCAGGAAAGATGCAACCCTTCAGACAAGATTCTTCAATGACGGTAAGCATATCCAGTCCCAAGAATTTGAAAAGCTCCAAGAAAAAATCCACACCCTATCCATCAGGCCCCGAACTATTGTCCCTCTAAATTTTTTGCAAAGATGATTTTATTTCATCCAAAGTGGCCTCCTCCATTATGCTATTTCTTTCTTTTGCTTCAACTATATAGGGGAAAGTTTGAGCTAGTTGAAAAAATTCAGTAATAGATGATTCCGAAGGAACTCTAAATTAATTTTTGAACAAATATTTTCCCAAGTAAGCCAATCCATGGAAAGAATAATACCTAGTGACATAATTATCCCTCAAACTGTAGATAGTGTTCATAATTTTCCTCCCCTTTGTAATAAGAATGGAAAAACTTTGTATTTTCATCCCTTCGTTTTAACCATATAGCTAAACTTTTTAACCTCCATTCCTCCTCCCTGGATTTAAGGAGGCTTAACATTATTCTCTCAAGGGATCTATGAATAACTAAAGAATCTAGAGAGGAAAATCCATCTCCCTCCCTGATAGAGATAACTTCCTAATATTTTCCCACCTCTTCTAGTTATTTTACCTCCAACCTATTTTTTCTCTTAACCCATTCCTTTACTTTACATTTCATCCTTTTAAAGTTTGATTTGAACTAGGCAGTTATAGGAAATTCCACCAAGGGAGAGAAAAGAACCCAATTTTCCTTCATCAAGGATACAAAATCCTCCTCTGCCAGCAAGGAAGAATAAAACTTGAAGGGGCTAGTCGACTTCAAGGGGAAGCCCTTAATCTCAAATAAAACGGGGGAATGATCAATAGCCACCTCCCCAACCCATTTCTTAACCATAGGAATGGATTCCAAAATATCTTCCACTATTATAAATATGTTAAGGTGTTTCCCAACCCATTCCTCCCCAACTCATCAATTCCTCTAGGCTAGGAAGAGATTAGAGGGTTCCATGTCAACAAGCATGTTTTGAATAATCTGAATACAAAAATTAATTAGAATGAAGATCAAGATGAGCCCAAGAGCCACAAGATTCAGCTGAACCCAAGGAGAAATTACTGTCTCCACCAATCATAATCATATTCGATTGAATAAAATATTTATTGAAAGTAACCTCCCATAAATCAGATCGATTTTGAGTAGGGCCATAAATTTTAATAACAGTGACTGAATGCCCCAAAACAAAAAGATAAAGCTCCAAACCCATGGTCAATTCAGAGCTCCAAAAACTAGAAATCAAGACTTGTTGCATTAACCAACCCATTGAAAGACCCCAAGAATGACTTGAAGCATCCACAAAAGAGAAGGACCAACCCTTTATAATTATTTCTAGACATGATGAAATATTTTCACCCTTACCCAAAGTCTTTTGAAGAAAAATGATGTTTGGCGAAGAGGATTCCACCAATGTTTTGAATTCTTGTCTTTTAGAGGGACATGAAAGACCTCGGTGGTTAAAGGACATAATTTTCATTGAGGGATGGGAGATAGGGTTGGGATTTATCTAAGGCCCCCTTGTATACATTTATGTTTACTAGCTTCCAAATCACACACCACTTTCAACAATGTAAACTTTGAAACGGGAACTATAAACTCAAAATGGGAACTCTGGCCA
This sequence comes from Pinus tabuliformis, assembly GCA_031772625.1. Taxonomy (NCBI): domain Eukaryota; kingdom Viridiplantae; phylum Streptophyta; class Pinopsida; order Pinales; family Pinaceae; genus Pinus; species Pinus tabuliformis. The sequence goes on along the minus strand of CM062810.1, from coordinate 657,249,693 downwards.
AAAAACGCCAAAAAAACATCAAAAATAGTGCTAAAAATGAAAAGTGTGTATACTGGAACGATGGATTTTTTTTTAGGGACAATTTTGAACATGTTTTAAAAATGGCAATGAAAACAAAATTTTCATGCAAAATATAGCTTGAAAACGAAAAAGTGATTATACTAGAACGATGATTTTTTTTTTAGGGTCAATCTTCAAAATTTTAAAAAATGCTAGTAAAATGATCCAACAACATAAAAATGAATCATAACTTCTCATTTAACACCATATGAAAATCAAAAATTTTATTTCAAGATACGATGCATACATCAGTTAGATAAATTGTCTTAAACAATTATTCAAAATCACTCATATTTTCTTGCACACCATCAGAATTCACATCTTCAAATGAGTGATTGGATGCTGAAGAAGATGTTCCATATTCTTCTCTTTCATCAACTAGTGCCCCATCTGAGTCCACATGCATGCCCATCATTTAACGTTTCCAAATTCTTCTAGATCTACGACTGGTTTCAGCAGACTCCCATCTCAACACTGTTCCTTCTGGTAACAACCTTTTCAGAATGTCTATCGTCTTGAAGTGAAGAGTTCCTCTCTTTGTTAAATTGAAGTCATAAACAAGTATGTCAACATCCTCCAATTTCAATATGTCTATGCGGCGACGATTTATCCTCGTATGCTTTCTTTTTCTCTTTCCGCCATTTTTTTCATCAACTACCATCTCTGGCTTATACACACCATTGAATGGGTGTGTATTTGTGGCATACCAATGTACTTCAACACTTGTAACATCCTCATTTTCTGTAAAGACCTTTATAACTTTAGCAACCTAGAATGGATAGCCATTGGGATCTCCATCTGCTAGCACTGCGATCATGCAACCCTCCTTAATATCCTGTACTAAACCCCTATAAAGGTCTTCCATGGCTTCACGTTGTGCATGAGATCTTTTGGAACCAATATACATCTCTCTTTCCTCTGCCTGTGAAGAATTAATAATACCTTGAGATTGTTGTTGTTCAACAATGTTTATTTCCTCATGTGCATTCGACACATTTTGTGGCCAAATAAATGGATTTTTCAAAGGTATATCTTCATTTGTTGTTGTTGAAATGATATCACTTTGATTATTGAAAAATGACTCCCACCAAACTGAATCAGCAATGTCAAAGTACTCATATGCATATCTAATACATTTTTAATTTCTTCTAGGCAATCATAATAATTTATATCTCTATTTTGTTTGCGTGCATTATGAACTTCACCAACTGATTGTAATAACAATATTTTTGATGCAAATATTGGATGATCTGGAATGAACTTCAAAAATTGCAAACCTGATGACAGTGCCCATTCTGCAGTAGTTGAATACTTCTTGCCCCATATTAGTGTTTTCCCATCAATTTTTTTGATACGAAATTTATGTTGGAAGCTAATGTCATTAAGTTGTTCAATGCATTTCCCCTCACCATATGATCCCATAATAAACCTTCGCATGTCAACAGTTTCTTCCAACACATCAAAAGTAGGCTCTGGCATGTATGATTTCTTAATACATTCAATTAATGATGGCAAGCTCCCAACTTCCTTCCTCCTCAGTGTGACTGAAAAACGACTGAACATCTAATCAATATGGTCATGAGTGTGCCCAACAAGAAGGAAACCAACCTTTACCTTCTGAAAAATTCTCAATTCAACAAGCATGTTTAGATATCCAAAAACAACCTAATTTTTGTTTTCATGGCAAGTGTTGTCCAATTGTAGATACAAAACTTCAGGAAGATTACCAGATCAATGAGAAAGCACATCATGAATTACGGTTATGGTCAGATTTGCATCATTATGAATATTTGGAGCTGTGAAGTACACCTTTGGCAATAGTTTCCCATTGAAAACCATACAACCGACCAAGTGATACTGAATAAAATTTTCCTCCTGTAAATTTTTGGGTGTGCGAAGAAAATGTGGTGAAAGTGTTTTCTTCTGGTCCATACCATCAATTATCAAACCCAAATATTTATTCAGATTAACATAACACTTCTTTCAATGCTTGTACAACTTTTTCCTTTCATTTTTTTGTTGTTCGCAATGCTCTTGAAGTTCTTTGACAATTGAATCTACACAACATAAAAGAAAGCCATTAAGAAATATGTTTTCACACTTGATGAATAATCAATTTCAAAAGTTAAAGTTATGAATGCCTACCTATTTCTAAGCCTTCACATTTTTCCCTTTTTGATTTAAGAGAAGCACATGTACTGCAAATCCCCATCCTTGTCTTCTTAGGAATACGGACATTGTTGAATTCTTTCTTCCATACCTTCACAAAATATTGATATGTAATAAACCAGCCGTGTCCCTTAGCACATTCTGCATATTCTTTGTATAAGTTGTAGATTTCTTGTCTTGAAAAATTATCTGGAATATGTATTGTCTCTCTATTTGGCATACACTCTCCATGCTTTGAAAATAAATCTTTCATTCATGACATTGCAGTATTTGATAATGGCCCAAACTGTCTTTTATGACGTACTTTAGAATAAAATGTGGGATCCTTTTCCAAATTTTCTTGAATTCTCGAGAGACGAAAATTCCCAATCGAATGAAACATTTTGAAAGCTTTTCTACAGATAAATAAAGTCCTAATATGATAATCATAACTTGACAATGTAGATTGCATGCACCCAACTAAATATGAATTTTGCATGCTTTTATTCATTGAAAAATATCTCTTCCTGCTCTCTAATGCAAATTTGAAATCCATATGTTTCAAGCAATCTTTTTGGCAACATTCACTTGAAATGAGTGCGCTGATAGAACTTCTTCTCGTCAGATATTCTGCTCTACCCCTTGTATAACTAGAACATCTTGCATTGATACGAAAAGGTCTGCTCCTACTCCTCGATACAATATTTCTTGGCAACATCTCCATCATTGGATCATCATTTGTATAAGGATTTTCATCATCATTAAGAGGAATGTTATCCACACTATGATCAACTGTGCTTTTCAAATACTGACTTGGAGGATATTCTTCATCTTCCCCTTCTTCAGTGCTACTGTCATAGTCCTTAGAATTCAGACTGAATGGAAAATTTGACTCGATGTTTATTGGATATTCTTCCTCATGTGCATTTTCAGTGTTGCTCTCACAGTCCATAGAATTAGGACTAAGTTCATCATCCTGTCCTTCATCACTGCTACCTTTATACTCATTACAATTAGGACTAAGTGTATCATCCTGTCCTTCATCACTGCTACACTCATAGTCCTTAGAATTAGGACTAAGAGGACATTGTGAAACTCCATTCTTTTGAAATTCATCATCATGCTCTTCATCACTGTTGCTCTCATAGTCCTTAGAACTAGGACTAAGTGGACACCATAACACTCCATTCTTTTGAAATTCATCATCCTGCTCTTCATCACTGCTGCTGTCATAGTCCTTAGAATTAGGACTAACTGGACACCATGGCACTCCATAGTTTTGAAATTCATCATCCCGCTCTTCATCAAAGCTGCTCTCATAGTCCTTAGAGTTAGGACTGACTAGACACCGCGACACTCCATACTTTTGAAATTCATCATCATGCACTTCATCACTGCTGCTCTCATAGTCCTTAGAATTACGACTAAGTGGACACTTTGACACTCCATACTTTTCAAATTCGTTATCACACTCTTCATCACCACTGCTCTAATAGTCCTTAGAATTAGGACTAAGTGGACACCGTGATAATCCATTCTTTTGAAATTCGTCATCATGCTCTTCAACATTGTTGCTCTCATAGTCCTTAGAATTAGGACTAAGTGGACACTGTGACACTCCATCCTTTTGAACTTTACCATCATGCTCTTCATCACTGTTGCTTTCATAGTCCTTAGAATTAGGACTAAGTGGACACCATGAGACTCCATTATTTTGAAATTTTTCATCAAGCTCATCATCACTATTGCTTTCACAGTCCTTCGAATTCAGACTAAGTGGAATCTATGACTCTTTATTTATTTTAAATTCTCCATCCCCTCTTTCATTAGTGTTGCTCTCATAGTCCTTAGAATCGGGACTAAGTGGAAGAATTGACTTTCTATTCATAGTGGAAGAATTCCCGCTATATTCATCCATATGAATAGAGTTGTTACGCGATGAAGATGTTTATGATGTATAAATCAAAACTTCACTATTAGGACAATCCATCCCTTTCAAATAGAAGATGTTGAATGATACAAATGGAGAGTCTCCTAAAGATATTATATAGCTTACAGAATGAAATTTTCCCTCCAAAAATTCCCCCCCAAAAAAATTTCGCGAAAAATATTTCCCTCCAAACATTTTCCTCGTAAAAAATTCTGCGTAAATATTTCCCTCCTAAAAGTTTGTGAGATTTATATCTCTTCATTATTTATTCTACAATTTAATGAAAAATGTAAACTAATTTTTTTTATGAAATAAATCATTAAAGTTAAAATTGTAAACTACAACTTCTACCTAAATTATTTTAATATTCAAAGTATATAATATTTACTAAACAATTGAATGTGTTTTTTAATTTTTATAATACATTCTGAAACAAATTAATCCCACATTCACCTCACTGTAAAACAATTCCATAATATTCGCTTTATCATATTTTCCTTCATCGCCATAAAAAAATTAACATGTTAAAATTTATTAAAACTGATTAATCCTGCATTCATCGTACGGTAAAACATCTCCGTAATTTCACCTACATATTCCATTATCGCTATTACTCACATTACATCAAGGTTTTCTGAGGTTCGTTGAAAGACTTGGAGCGAATTTGTGGAGCAGCTACATTGGTATCAACAATATATTCAACGAAGAATTATCGCAATTGAAAGGTCAGTTAAATTTTTTTCCTTGAAAATTCTCATATTAAATTAGTTTAAAGAAGTAGATTTTTTTTTTAAACTTAAGATTTTTTGTCAGCCAAATTAACCAATATTTCAACCGTGAGCTTGGTGGGCCCGAGGCACCCCCATCCTACAATCGGTCGACCACCCACTCCCTCCGCACACCCTACTGGCCCCCTCCCCAAACTCACCCACCTTGTCCCCTCGACCACCCCACCCCCACCTTCTCGCCCAACCCCTCCCTACCCCCTACCCCCCACGTCCTCCCCCCTAACGTCCTCCCCCCCCATAGCCGCCCCCCAACCCCACGCCTACCCCACTCTCATCACCCTTTTCCCCTCACCTCCCGCCTCTCAACCCCCATCCCACCCCACCTTCCTAACCCCCCCCACGCCCTACTCGTCGCCCTACCCCCCACGGCCCATCCACCCTACCTCCCCCTACCACCCACGGCCTCCCCCCCTCCCAACCTCTCACTGCTCAACCCCCATCCCACTCCACACCCCTAACCCTCCCCCCCTTCACCTCTCACCCCTCAACCCCTATCCCACCCCACCTCCCTACCCCCAACAGCCCCCTCACCCCTACCCCCTACCCGTCCCACCCTACACCCCCACCTGGCCCCCCCTCTCAACCCCCCCTACCCCACCCCCCCACCCGACCCCCCTACCCCCCTAGGCCTCCCCACCCTACCCCCTACCTAGTCCCCACTCGCCCCTCCCCCTCCCCTCCCCCCTCGTCCCTCCAGCCCCACCCCCCTACCTCCCTTCCCCCTCCCCCTCCTGCCCCCCCCTCCCTTCCCCCTCCCCCTCCCCCCTTGGCCCCCACACCCCACCCGGCCCTCACCCCCCCTACTCCCCTTCCCCCTCCCCCCTCGACCCCCCCACCCCCCCCTACCCAGCCCCCACCTTCCCCACCTCCCTTCCCCCTCCCCCCTCGAAGCCCCCCCCTTACCCAACCCCCACCCGCCCCCCCTTCCCTTCCACACCCCCACCCCCCACCCCCCCCCACCCTACCCGACCCCCACCCTCGGCCCCTCGCCCGGCCACCTGGGTGGGCGGGCAAGCCATCAGGGTGGTACGGGGTGGGGCGCCGTCACCCACCCCGCACCACCCCGGCGACCCGCCCGCTCGCACAGGTGGTCATCCGATTCGGCGAAGGGCAGGAAGCGGGGGGTGGAGGGCAGGTGGGGTGGGTGGGGGAGGGGGAAGGAAGTGGGGGGGGCACGGGTGGGGGAGGGGGAGGGGGAAGGGAGGGGGGCCAGGTAGGGGGGTAGGGTGAGGGGGCTGAGGGGGGAGGGGGAAGTGAGGGGGGGTGGGTGGGGGAGCGGGCAGGGAGGGGTAGTGGGAGGGGGTCGAGGGGGGAGGGGAAAGGGAGGGGGGGCGGGTGGTGGGGGGCGAGGGCGGAGGTGGAAGGGAGGGGGGCTGGGAGGGGGAGGGGGAAGGGTGAGGGGGCGGGTGAGAGCTGGGTAGGGGGTAAGGCGGGGGGCCAAAGGGGGAGGGAAAAGGGGGGGGTAGCACAGGGGGGCCGAGGTGGGAGGGGGAAGGGAGGGGGGGCGGGTGTGGGCTGGGTAGTGGGGCCGAGGGAGGATGGGGAAGGGTGGGAGAGGGGGAAGGGAGGGGGGGCAGGTAGGGGGTAGGGCAGGGGGGCTGAGGGGGGAGGGGGAAAGGGGGGGTGCGGTTGGGGAAAATGGGCAGGGACGGGGGTGGGGAGGGGGGGTCGAGGGGAGAGGGGGAAGGGAGGGGGGCCGTTTGGGGGTTGGGTAGGGGGTACGGGGGGAAGGGTGGGGGGTCCGAGGGGGGAGGGGGAAGGCAGGGGGGCTGAGTAGGGAGGGGGAAGGGAGGGGGGCGGGTAGGGGTTGGGTAGGGGGGTAAGAGGGTGAGGTGGGGGCGTTGGGTAGGGGTGTAAGGTGGGCATGCTGAGGGGGGCAAGGGGGTGCGGTGGGGGGCCTGTTATCGAGAAAACTAGTGTCGAGCTAGTCCCACTAAGATGGGTAGGTATCTTAGAAACAAACAAACTAAAGTCACTTGTGTTTTCCTTTATGAGAAATGGATGAAAGAGAAGCAAAGAGTAACAACCTCAGTATTTTGCTTGGCTCCTTGCTTGTTTCCTCTCCCCTTTGACAGATCTTTTCCACTCCTTCCTCGCTTGTCCTGCTTCAAAGAACACCTATAGAGTCGAAGCAGCATAATACCATCAAAGCATAGAGATTTATAATCATATACAAGATAGGATCAGATATATATTAAGCATACAAATGCATATATCAATACAAGATTCAGAGATATACAAGAATATGGAGGAAAAATCAAATAGATTTATTGATAGAAGTAGTAGAAGAGAGGATTACAACCCATTGGTCTGACCCAGTGCCATCCTCCTAGCATGAAAACCATCTTCACCTCATGAAAAGGTAGATCACCCAACACTATGATGTTCCACAGAGAAACCAATAGCACTTCCTTACAAGATACAAAATTCCAGCCTTTGGATCTAAAGGATGAGGGATCCATATATAGATGTTTGTAGGTGGGTGAGTCAGCTTTTGGGTTTTTGATTAGTGTCATTTCTCTGATAGTTCTCAATTCCACTTGGAGATTTCATGATCTCTTACTCATCCCTGGGTGAATTCAAAGAGACAAGTGCCACAGGAGAAGTTTATGGAAGATTCCATGATCATCCACCTTGCAAACTGTCTCTGCCATTTGTCTACTCTCGCCCATCACACTCCATAGAAGGGATTTTTAGTATGCATCACACCCCCCGTGTGCATTAGGTGGGATGAATCGCAATTTGACCATGGAGGAGTTGAGATGGTCCAGTTTTGACTAGTTTTGAGCAGTTTTTCATGGAGAACTTCTGGAAGATGATGTAATCAGTTGACCTTGTTCCTTTAGGGTGTGTAACAACACTTTTAGGGGCTTAGAAGCCCTTGGTTTATGGACATATGAGTTTGGGGTTGTAGTGCGAAAATATGTCTATAATAGTTGCCCCCTAAAGCATGAGGTTGTGAATCTTTTGATGTCGAGTGAAATGCTTTATCATGAGGATCCGAGGTTTTTCGAACTAGAAGGTGACCTGTAATAAGATAAAATACAATACATTATCTTCATAATATTTTCATGATCTAGCTAAGGTGGGCATTGATGTAAACCTATCGCCAGAAGTGAGAAACTTGCCATTGAGGCATGCAAGCTTCAAAGTACTGAAAGGGTTGTTCCTAAGTCAATTTCTTGGATAATGAGCTGGTGTCGACAAGAAGTTACCCGTTGTAGGAGGGCCTTAATGAATACCACATCTATGACACGAAAGGGAGCTAATGATTTTGTGGAGGTGAAAACAATATTATGATACAAGGTTCAGGGTGGCGGTCATCAAAGAATGAAGGTATTGCAGCGGATGAGACATACGCTGGGTTGGTGAATTCTCTGAGCGACTTCTCTTGAACATATCGGCGACACTGAAATGGATTGGTAACGTTAAACCCAAATATGGCTGGTACGGTGTACTAATGGTGATTTGACTGGTGAACAGAATAACCCAACCCGACTCAATCATGGTGATGGAGTGAAAGTGTCATGTTCAAGAGCGACTTGCTACCAATAAAGTTTCTTCAAGTTTTCTTCCCAATTTTTCCCCAATCATTTCTGACCAGTACCTCTTTATTTTTGTCAAGCTTGAGGAGGATAACATATGCTTGTTCTATAATTTTCCCTTCGGGCAAACCCGTCACTATGTTTTAACGAGCCTAGCAACAGTTAGACTCGCTCTTGTCTGCATGGACAAGTTTGTCGCTATTGTTTTAACAAGTTTAACGACAAAGAAAACTCGGTCCTTGTCAATTTTAGAGAGTTTAAAAGAGTCGGAAAGGAAACTCTAGTAATCCTTTTTTGTAATATAATCCCTTAAGTCCAAAAAAGTATAAGATAATATGAAATGGATGACTTTGAGATAGTTTTAATGAGCCAAACAAGATAAGCGCTCGATCTTTTTGTGCAATGATCCCTCAAGTCCAAAAAGATTAAAATCTAGAGGAGGGATGGCACTTCCAATCACTTTAACGAGCTGGAGAGGCCAATTGCTTGGCAATCTTTTCATATTTTACGAGTCAGATGAAAAGAGCTTAAAGGAGACTCATTTTTTGAGGAACGAGTGATGTTTTTGGATAGCAGCTAGTTCTAGGTAAGGTTTGGAACTTTTCAATCATGGCAGTGTAAAGAAGGTGGCTAATAGGATCACTCGTCACAGTTGTTCCTCAAAAGGGGTAAAAAATCAAATGGAGGCATATGATCGACTAAAAAAGAGTGGAGGTGATGGTAAGAACATGATCAAGGCTCAAAAGCTGATAATAATGCGATTTCAATGGTTATTTACCGAAGGTGGGTTCATTTTTTAATGAGCTTAAACTCTGGTGGAACATATGCTCATTGCTAGGTTTGTTTTTTAACGAGCTTGAACTTCGCATAAAACTGCTTGTGCTAGTCGTATAATAAGGATGTCTTATCAATAGTACAATGATCACAGACATCAAAACTCCTAAATAAAGCTGAAGAGAATGAAGAAAAAACCAAAATCTGGAGGTAGAAATAGTCTTATTTGATCATCGCACCTGTAGCACAAGGAAATAGTGATGCATCTCACCTACAGCACACGGGAGGTGCGATGTATACAGACTGTCAAAGGGAGACAGCGCGATGGTCAAGGGATTTAGGCTGAGCTAATGATAGTCAGTAAATACAAAACATAGGGGCTGATCTAATGAGGTTACTTGAGCTATCACCAGGGCACTTAGGATGTTTTCAAGTCATATGTTTAATTCATAAACTAACCCAGAGATTGACTGAAGTAATGTTTATCTACTTTGCAGTTGCATAGCAAAGGAAGTCCAAAGGCTAGCTGGCTTAACTTCAGGCTCCATCTGTAGTTTATAAAGCAAACAAACTAGAAGCAAGGAAATAAGCTATTCGATCCCCAGTGGAGTCGCCATTTTGTTACTAGGAAAACTAGTGTCCATTCAGAGCTGCTAGTCCCACTAAGACGGGTAGCTATCTTAGAAAAAAACAAACTAAAGTCACTTGTGTTTTCCTTTATGAGAAATAGATGAGAGAGAAGTAGAGAGTACCAACCTCAGTCTTTCGCTTGGCTCCTTTCTTGTTTCCTCTCTCCTTTGACAGATCTTTGCCACTCCTTCCTCGCTTGTCCCGCTTTAAAGAACTGTTGTAGAGTCAAAGCAGCATAATACCATCAAAGCATAGAGATCTATAATCATATACAATATAGGATCAAATATATATTAACCATACAAATGCATATATCAATACAAGATTCAGAGATATACAAGAATATGGAGGAAAACTCAAATAGCTTTATTGATAGAAGTAGTAGAAGAGAAGATTACAACCCATTGGTCTGACCCAGTGCCATCCTCCCAGCATGAAAGCCCTCTTCACCTCATGAAAAGCTAGATCACCCAACACTATGATGTTCCATAGAGAAACCAACAACACTTCCTTACAAGATACAAAATTCCAGCCTTTGGATCTCTAGGATGAGGGATCCATATATAGATGTTTGCAGGTGGGTGAGTCAGCTTTTGGGTTTTTGATTAGTGTCATTTCTTTGATAGTTCTCAATTCCACTTGGAGATTTCATGATCTCTTACTCATCCCTGGGCGAATTCAGAGAGGCAAGTGTCACAGGAGAAGTTTCTGGAAGATTCCATGATCATCCACCTTGCAAACTGTCTCTGCCATTTGTCTACTCTCACCCATCACACCCCATAGAAGGGATTTTCAGTATGCATCGCACCCCCTGTGTGCATTAGGTGGGATGCATTGCACTTTGACCATAGAGCAGGTGAGATGGTCCAGTTTTGACCAGTTTTGAGCAGTTTTTCATGGAGAACTTCTGGGAGATGATGTAATCAGCTGGCCTTGTTCCTTTAGGGTGTGTAACAACACTTTTAGGGGCTTAGAAGCCCTTGGTTTATGGACATATAAATTTGGGGTTGCAGTGCCCAAATATGTCTATAAGAGGGTCGGGTAGGGGGGGTGGGGTGGGGGGCCCGAGGGGGGTACGGGGGAAGGGAGGGGGTGTGGGTGGGGGGCCGGGTAGGGGTGGTGGGGTGCGGGGGCCGAGGGGAATAGGGGGGAAGGGAGGGGGTGCGGGTGGCGGCCGGGTAGGGGGGTGGAGTGGGGGGGCTGAGGGGGGTAGGGTGGGGGGGCTGAGGGGGGTAGGGTGGGGGTGCTGAGGGGTAGGGGGTTGGGGGGGAAAGGAGGGGTGAAGGGGGTAGGGAAGGGAGGTAGGAGGGAGGGCCGAGGGAGAGGCAGAGAGGGGGGTGGGTTAGGGGGGAAGGGGGGTGGCAAAGAGGGCCGTGGGAGAGGGGGGAGTAAGGATTGGGTTAGGGGGGTGGAAAGGAAGGCCGAGGGAGAGGGGGTAGGGGCAGGGGGGTTGAGGGTGTAGGGGAGGGGGGGGAATAGGAGGGAGAGCCGAGGGAGAGGGGAAGAGGGGGGGTAGGGAGGTGGGGGAGGCGGGTAGGAGGGAGGGCTGAGGGTGGGTTGGGGGTAGGGGGAAGGGGTGGAAGGGGGGGCAAGGGGGGTAGGGGGAATGGGTGGAAGGGGGGTAAGGGTGTGCTGGAGTGGGTTGGGGTGGCCGTTCGATTGCGGGGTGGGGTGGCTCGATTGGGGGGGAAGTGGGGGTAGCCTATAGGGGGTTGGGGGGTGGAGGGTATGGGGGGAAGGGGAGTGGTGGGGCGTGGGGGGGTAGGCTGTAGGGGGTTGGGGCATGGGGGGAAGTTGTTGGGGGTGGGGTGGCGTGGGGGTAGGGGGGAGGGTGGAAGGTGGGTAAGGGTGGGGTTATATGGCCATCCGATTGCGGGGTGGGATGGCGTGGCATGGCATGGGTCGGTTGGGGGGGGAAGAGGGGTGGGGGGGCATCGGGGGTAGGGGGTGAGGAAATTTCCCACCACTCCGCGGATGGACGGGGTGGTGTCGGTGGGCTTCTTCCAATTCTTAATGTTAATATTTTTTTTAATTTCAATTATCTGATTATACAAATTTAAATTTATGATATATTTTCGTTGTGGATTTAAGTTAATATGTTTTCGTTATTTACTGATTTATGTGTTTCTATTTTTCAAGAAAATGGCATCAAAGAAGATTTCTATGAATATGTCTAGACCAAATACTCTTAAAGGTGCATCTTCAAAAAACATTGGTGAACAAACTCCACCTGAGCTCATGGCTACAAATCTTTCAAGTGCCTCAAATGATAAGAAGATGATTTCAGACTGGAAGAATTCAAAAGAGGTGAAATTCCCATCAAGAATCTGGTATGGGAAAGAAAGAGAAAGGCAAAATGTGAATATATATCTGTATATTGAAATACCAAATGAAAATGGAATTTTTGAGCTGATGGGAAGAGTCATAGGTATGTGTTTGGTACCGGACACTGAAGTTGTTTACATACTTACAAAAGCTCCCAAGTCACATGAAAGGATTAAATATCGACTAACATATTCATTGTATGACACGAGAGAGGTATCTACAAAGTTGTGTAAACAAATCGTAAATGAGATGAAACAAAACATTGTAAGTATTGTTATTTATATTTATATTTTGCTTTCTTGAAAGTGTCTCGCTATATTTTTTTAATTTTGTTTTTATTGACATATGATATTTTGTTTGGCAGAATTTTGTTGAAAGTTGTTCAATTAGGTTGGGAGGCATTCATTTCATAGAGCATGATATCATGAAAGTTGTTAGCAGTTTTTACTCAGTGTCAGAAGAAGATATGGAAAACAAGCAAAATGTAGTAATTGATGATGCTACAAAACTACATCCAAAGGATCAGAAAAAAAGGCCTCTAGTGGATAAATCTAGCAAGGGTAGACAAGTTACTTTTGAGGATGATGAAGTTGAAACTGACAGTGAAGAATATGTTGCCATTACTGAAGATGACATTGCAATTGAGAAGAGCCATAAAAGACCAAAAGTAACAATGCCCAAGAATAAATCTATTGAGAATGTTATGACAAAGAAAATTAAAGTTGAAGATTTTGAAGTAGTTATTACCAGCAATCAAGAACCTAGTGAAACTTCAAAAGAAAGCAGAGAAATCGTTACACCAGGAGCTGAATTAGAGGATGGCATTATCAAAACAAAACAAAATGCCATTCGACAGAATTTGACAAAGAAAAACTTAATTAATGGTGGTCGTACATTTCAGCTTAATGTCAGACAAACCTATAAGGAAAGTGAAGGACAATGTCAATATCAAGTCAAAAAGCCACACCCTCTGCATGTTCACAACTTGAAGACATTGATGAGGTACAATCCATATGCTCATGTGCTTAATTATGTGCTTCTTATTGATCTAGTTCAAGTTCCCAAAAAAGAAGCATTTGATAAGTCAAAATGTTTTGAATACAATTATTATGTGCTTGGGGGGAACCATTCTGTAGAAGCTCAAAGACAATTGATGGAGGAATATCCCAGTAACCCACATTCTGAAACAATGAAATGTATCATTTATGCTGGTATATCAGATACAAAAGCAAAGTTAGTGGCATGGGATCATAATTCAGATAATGAATATAGGATGTCTATGACTTTCATATAAAGGGTTAGATTTATTCATAGTGAATTTCAATAAAAATGTGGTGGGGATAGGATAAATGTTACTACAGATTTCTGAATGGAATGTTGTATGGAAATAGGCTATCAAATTGAAGAGAAACCCAATTCAAAAGGTGGAAAACGCAATGTTCCTAGTGATATATTCATAGGTGTTGATAACATTTTGCAATTGAAATTTAGAAATGGATATGTTTGGAAGTTGATTGATGAGATTTTTAGCATGTGGGAAAACATTGGCATTAAAAACTAGAAGGTCAAAAAGTCTAAGCCATTGATATGTGGCAGCAGTAAATCAGGTCATGAATTGAAGAAACTCCCAGAAGATATGACTATCACACCTTGGAGAGAAATGCAAGGAGTAAAAGATTAAAAAATTGCCAAAACAACATTATCTCGTGTGAAGTCAAGGGAATTATCATTGGAGGAAATGTTTGAGGAATTTCAAAAGTAAGTTTGTTGAATTATTTTTATTTATTTATAGATTATAATTTTCTTTTAAATAAAACATGTTGTTCTTGGTAGTATTTTTTATACATATCATTATATTGACTTTTTGTTACTTTATCTATGCATTCACAAAGTTTACGTGAAAATTCAAGAACAAATGGTCAAATTGTTGAATGAATATAGTTGGGATGATGTTGTACGCAACTATCTAGATTCAAGTTCTACATCAACATTAAAAGCTTTTTATCTTGCATTTAAAAAGGTTTCTTGATTTACACATTCATTTCTTTTCATCTGTGTACTATTTTTAATTTATAACTTACACATATATTTGTTTATTTTATAAAAGATGAAGGATGATAATGGAGTGCCAACTAGCTTCAAAACCTTTATTGAAAAAATAAATATCGAAAGACTGAGGAAGCAACGTGTTAAGAATGTTGAACTTGATCCAACTCTTACTCATCTCATTTGGAATGGGATAGACACTGCTCAATATCAAGTAATACAAGGTGACTGTGAAGATATTGCTAAACTCATACCTAAAAAGGAGTATGCCCTAGTTATTGCAGATATTCACCATTGTTTCAATATTCCAAACATCGACTATGATAGTGACCCTTATACTTATCAATCTCTTAGTAAAGTGGTTTCGGGATTTGTAGAAGTCACGTCATCACGATTATGGAGATTTGTGACATTTCATTCAGACACACAATTGGCAATGATATTGTCAAGCTTCAAAGGGAAAGCAAATTCAAGGATGCAGCTTACATGGTAAGACATTTAAAATGTATATTTGATTAGTGTTGAAAAATTCATTTATGTACAGGTAGATTGAACTTTTACTATTTCATGTAACAGGAAAAAGTCAAATCTTCTTAACCGTAACGATCAAGTATTTGTAAATGATTGTGAGTTCATTCATATTGATAGTTGGGCAAAAGATGATAGCTATATGTCTATGATTTTTAATCGGGTAGACAGAAAGAGTCATAGCTAAATACTGACTTATGATGCTGTTGTGAGAAAACTAACATATGAAGGCAAAGAAGCAAAAGGAGAGATAGTTAACATTTATCGAAAACCACAATTATTGATTAACTATCTTATAGACATATGTTCAAATGAAGGAGATTAGGTTTTGGATTTATTTTCTAGCTCAGGTAAGTTTTATTATATAGAATTGAATTTCAATATGTTATTTTTTTAATTAATATGTCATTTTACTAATTTACTTCATTATTTATTTTGTGCTTGATAATTAGGTGCAACACTAGCATGTTGCCTTCAAAAAGGAATAAATTGCATTGCAATTGAAAAAGATCCATTACAGTGCAATTTCATTTAGCAAGTATTAATGCTCTTCAATTTCTTCCAGATGCAATGCAAGAAATTGGGTTGAAGAAAGGGGACTTTAGTGAATCACGTGTGGCAAAAAGGAAAAGGAACCTCAACCACCATTACATGGGATGTTTGGAAAGACATACATTGGGAGATTTGCAGACATCAAAGATCCATTAGAAGACGAAAATGAGCAAAAGGAAGAAGAAAATATTGTGGAAGAAGACAATGATGAAAATCTAGAGGACGAAGAGTTTGGATTACGTGACATTGTTGATTAAATTTAAGCTACGCTTGGAAATCAAGCTCACTTTTTATAACTATTAAGTAGTTATACTTGCAATGTTTTGACTTTGACATTTTATGAGAAGAATATACACTCAATTAAGGTTGTTATGCGTTCAATATTTGTAATATGTGATTTTCGCATTAATTTTTAAGTTAATCATTATTTTTTGAAAAAAAAAGTGATTTTTATTATTTTTTGACATGAAATTCATAAAAAACTATTATTTAACTATTTTTAGTTAAAATTTTCGTATAAAAATTGTGATTTTCGCATGTCAATTGTAGCAAAAAATTATCAAAACCTGTAGTTTTTAATTATATTTATGTTAAAAATGGCTATTTTTATGTCCATTGTTAAAAAATATTGTTTTTTAGAAACAATTATTTCTTGTGGATCGAAAAATTAATTAACGATGTATAAATATGTAGTATCGACCTTCTTCTTTAAATATGCAAAACAATAAAAACCTCACTACAAAAAAATAAAATTAAAATAAAAACAAGAAAATATGAAGAAAAAGACCACTTCAAAAATGATTAAATTTACAAAATAATTATTTATATTCATACATTAGAAAATAAAAATAAAAATAAAAAAAAGACTTTTAAAAAAAGGGCCTGGTGTAGAATTACCACATTTTTAAATCAGCATAAAAAACACTACCGTTATAAAACGCAATGTACATAAAAAAATTTATAGTGCCAAAAACTAAGCTCTAAAAAACACGTGTGTTCTGCATCACCCGTTTTCAAAATCGGGTCACTTTTTTGCTATCTCTACAAAACGGGTAACAGTATGGGCTCCCGTTTCAAAGTTTACATTGTTTTTCTCCAATGCAATAAAAATATAATATTTGTGCCCCTTGCAATGCTTTTCCCTGATATAAATGTATGTATTCCCCAAAGCCCATGAGAAAATACCCCTATGAGGAGTAACAATCTTGGAACAAATATTTTAAAGTGCATCATCAGGAAGGAGTCACTCATAAGTGGACAATGAGGTTGACAATGACGGAGAGGATAAATCACCCAAAGCAACAGAGAAAGGGCATAGAAATGAGGAAATATGTGGGGAAATATTTAAAGGCTAAGGAGGAGAGGTCACCAAAATAAATTTCAATAGAGAAGAAGAATGATCCAATGAAATACAAGGAGAATATGAGATATTATCTAAAGAACCAAATTTAAAAAGTGAAAGAAAGGGACTCGATGATGTACCTTCATCTGCTAGGGTGGAGGGAGCGAAAGGAATGGTCTCAGGCCATGAACCTTCTGAGACTAGGATTGAATTATGGACATTGAAAACAGGCTCATGTGAAATTCAGCAGGTCACCATAAAAGAAGAAGCCATAAAATATGAAACCAATCCCAAGCCATCCCCATCCTATATGCTTGAGGGCCTAAAAACTTTCTTGGACATAGGAATAACATGTTCTTTTGCACTATGGTCATGTTGATGGCATCGACAAAAAATGAAATATGATACCCTCATAGTCTAATATAATAAGGTCCATCCCTTCTCCAAAATCTATCCCACTAGGAAAGACACCACAAATATCCACACTCACCAGAATACGATCCATTGAAGTGTCGCTAGTGGTAATATATGAAACTTCATGATCTAGATAAGAGCCTAACTGATTTCCAACCAACTATAAAAAGGGTTCATGATGAGCTGGTAGGCTAGGAATACAGCCCACACCAATATAGAATTAGTTTTCTCTTGCCTGGCATCGAAGTGGGGAGTCCACTACTTAAAAATGACTAGAGTGGAGTCAATCAACATCACTTTACCTTCAATTACCTTGGCATCTACTTCATCTTAAAATATCAAGTGTACTAAACCCTTTTCGAGAGCATGAAAAATTGCCGAATGGATCGTTAGGGGCCACATAGAGGAATTCACCCATTCTTTAAGAAAAGGAAGACCAAATTTCCTACCACATAAATGACCAACTAGGGATTTTTTGTTGAATTCCTTCACCTGTTGGATGATTAGATCCATCCACAACACAACAACCATCTAAAAATTAGTTTTTTTTTATTTACGTAATGACTCTTCTTCCTTTTTGTTGGAACCAAAGAACCTTCCTGAATGGATTGACCCTTCACTACATAATTTGAAGCCACATGGGCCAATCCCCCAAACTCAAAACCATGCATATGAGAACCAACCTCTTGTTTCTGAGAACCCAAAAATTTGAGAATGCTACCATTGGACGGGAACTCTAGAGTCATAAAAGAGAAATGAGCTCCCTTAAGAGAACCTAGATTAGGAAAGCCCTTGTTATGCACCCTACCTTCCAAGGAGGAGACTAATGCAATGGAGAAGAAAGGGTCAATACCAAGGTCCACCAGATTAGGAGGGGATATCGATGGAAGGGGTTATGAAGAGAGACCAAAACCTAAAGCGTTTGGCTAAAACCCCTAAAATTTGGGAATAACTTCAAAACTGAGAGGAAAAGAGGCAAAAGCTAGAATTCCAACACAAGAATAAACCCCCAGTCTCGCTGAGGAACATGGAATTCGAGAAAGGAGGCACTTGGGAGGAATGTGCGACAAGTAGAATCAGAAATGGTTAACATCTATCAGTGTAATAGAAAGGGGAAAATAAAAGTGAAGAAATTGGGGCCCTAGAAACATGGAGAAGTTGAGGAGACAAGGAATATCTAGGGAATTCCCGCCATAACAAGACCAATAGAGACCACTTGACAACAAAGAGCCCCACACTAAAGAAGACAAATAGATACTCGATTGTGGACTCGACAAAAGGGCTCCACAAACGAGAGGGAGAATTGTGATGAAAGAAAAAAAAAAACCCAAGAAAGAAGACAAAAGAAACACATAAACTTCTGAAGCCTAGCTGAAACAAAGAAGAGAAACCAGCAAGGTTTAAGATGATTGTGAGGGAAGTCCAAAAAACAAGTGCTTAACCAATAATCGTGATGAGCCTCATCATTGTGTAATTATATGGGCCTTAATTCACCTCCTAGCTTAGTCAAACCAACTTTTCTCATAACTTATTACATGTTTTTTATTATATTTTGTTTATGAGGTGAGTTAGAGTTGGATATTATGCTTAGTGGACTAATATGCATTGAATGCAGGATTAAAGGAGAAAATCAAGGAATTTTGGCAAAGACTAAGGTCAAAAATCGAATGGGAAAAGGGAGAGGGATTATAGGAGGTAAATCCTCCTCATTTACTACTCCATTCAAATATTCCTCCATTCATCACATTAGCTCGGAGTGCAAATAGCCAAATCATGAGGATTAGAAGGCAGTTGAGTAAGTGAGAGACAAAGCACCAATTTATCTCGAGTTTGGGAGCCGAGCATCCCTAATTTTAAGGAACTCGTTGGGGAGTTCACTGGTATAAGTAGAGAGGCCTAGGACCTCACTAGGATTTGGATTTTGATTGTAAAACTCTAAGCTATTTTTGAGCTGCAATACTTGTGAAAGTTCTATTGATGTAATTTGTTGTTTTGGTAATAAGAACGAGTTTTGATTTGAGCCATCACTGAGTTAACTCAGAGTGCTGAAGCTCTTGGGTTAGGGCCCAACCCTAGTAGCCAAGGCTCCTATGTCTTGTACATGTATGTTTAGTGTAGTTTCATAGCTTCATTGTTAATTTTCTTTTTAGATGCATTTCCATTACAAATAGGGTAGATTAGATTGGTTGTTTATTAGTTTGCTTCCATTTGTGCCTTACTTCAAATAGCAGGTTAGTAGGGATAAAAAAGATCACCACAAGGTTGTCAGTAGGTGTCTCGGCCTCACTTCCTCCCTCTGGGATCTTGACTTGAGGAAGGGACCCTTAAGCAACCCCAAAAACACAGATTTCTAGTTCTTTTATGAGATTTGGAGTTTGTTGTCTTTAAATTAGTATTTGGTTAGTTTTGCAAGGTAGATTTCCATTGTCATATTTTTCATCTCCATTTTTGTAGTAGATCTCATCCATGCTTTCATTCCTTTCAACAACTTTCCTCATGCATAGTGTAGGTAGTTAATTCATTAATTCTGCTTTTCTAGTTTATGAAAATGTTTCTTGTTTGCATAGCTTTTTGGAAGAGATACATGTTTTATGCAGAGTAGGTGCTTTAGGAGGAGACTAAGACTTCATAGCCAACAACCACCTTCCACTCCATCCACCTTAGCCATCCCTTGTTTTCACCATCAACTTCACTAGTTTTTCATCATTTTTCATAGAAATCCTTCTAAGCACATTGAGCGAATCCAGCCATCTACTCTCTTGGATATTGACTTCTGAGTGATCCTAGAACTTCTCCCACTCCATTCCATCCATCACACACCTTTCCTAGGCCTCCCATCACCTCCAACACCTCACATTTTTCTCTTGGTTGTATCTTGTAGGTTTACAGGGGATCCTATAGGTTTCTAGTACATCCTGTAGGTTTTCTTGAAATGGCCTGTTTTAAGGCCAAATTGATGGAAAACCTCTAGGAAGTCACCAAAATCCTCCCAAGGGTATTCCACACCATCCAACCATCTCATAACCCTTCCATCCATCCTCAAACTTCCTTAATTCACCTGCCACATCCACAGAAGCAATTAGTTTGCATACTTGATTTTGCATAAAAAGACAAAAAAACAAAAATAGATTTAGTTCAGTCTCTTTACTTGCACATTAGTGATGTTTGATGCTTCTTACTTATATAACTTAGATAGTAGCATTTGTTTCATTTTTATTTAGCATTTCTGCCAAGCATAGTTCCTTAGTGGTTAATTAGGAAATGGTGTGATTGAGCATTACATGTCGACCTTATCCATTATTGCAGTAGAGTAACTCTCTCTTAGAGTAGATTTACCTTTCTTCCGTCAAAGAATCAAGCTTCTTTTGACTCCATAGAAGTCTGGTTTGGAACCCCAGTGGTCTCTCGCTAGCTGAACAATGACAATAGGGAGAACCATCACTTTTACTTGTGTATACAACATTGTCACCTCCAAGTTTGTATGAACCCTAGGTTGATAAAGTAAAGTTGGTAGCCTAGGAGTTGCAGCATCCTTGCTTCAATACTGGTGCTCATTAAATTGGTCCTTGGAATCGCAATGTGGCGACCATCACCACCTGAGAAACTCTAACTAAGAGATTACTTTTATATTTAATGTATAATTAAAATATTATTTATTTATTTTAAATATTATATATAATAATAATAATAATAATAATAATAATTAATATTATACTTTTGTTGTAAAATGATTTAATTTACATTAATTCATTACAAATATTAATAATATCTAAAAATGATGGTACATTCTAATATTTTAAAACTAACATGTTTATAAATAATGGAAAAACCTATCATAACTCAATTGTCAAACCAATGGTGGAGACAATCATCACTCACCGTTATTTGTGAATCAAGGCTGACTAATCAATATTATTCAAGGAAAACAACACCACCTAAAATTACACATTCGTGGCTTGTAATGGGAAAGGCTTTCACTCCTAGATTCCTCTGGGGCTTGGGTCATTTACACATTTCCTTACATCCAAGGAAGACGAGCTCTTAGCCAAAACATGTTAAATAAATCATTTTCATAAATTAATAAAATATTTTTTATGATATATTTCATTAATTTCCTTTTTTTAAGGTGTTTTTATTACATATAGTAATTAAATTACATTTGTATATGTTTGTGGCAATTCTATGGCTAATAACCCAGAATTCTCCTTTAAAAAGTTGGAGAATCAAAGTATTTTTAAAAGATGAGAGTGCATATCTAAACAAAAAGGGAATATTTTTTGTTAGAGGTTATAAAGACTCCTTAAGAAAATCCAAAACAATCTTGGATGAATATCTTGCATTATGTAGGAAAAACATGTCTTTACCAACAAGTATTGATATAAAAGTGTTAATCTAAATAAAAATAGTTGTACAATAATCAAGAGAAAAAAAGGAAAAATGTCCATCCTAAATTACTAATAATATTTGGAGCCAAGGTGAGTGAAAAAATGATGTGATGCCATCCTAGGAATTTTCATAGGTTTCCCACTATTCTCTGTCTATTCCCATAACAACTTTTGAAGGTCTATCTTCCTCTTGGTTATGGTCCTTATAAAAATGGGTGTAGGAGAGGTGAAAGAATAATCTGGTAGATATTTTGATGTCATAAAAAATGGTAACAGATTGTAGTTTTATATTGATAATGCTGCCATAATATATTTGATTATAAGAAGAGAGTTGACAAATATATTTAGTTTTGAAATTCATTTCTCCTTGGCAAGTTGAAGGGTTATCTTAAGGGCCATTAATTCACTAAAATTATTAGTTGTTTCCCAAGACCTATGAAACATAAAACATAAGATACTTTAAGTGCATGGATAATTCCACCTACCCCTCATGCACGCCACTACAAGGGACCTGGGAAGGGTGATCTTGTGCAACTCCATCGAAGAAATCGCAAGGGGAGTCCTCTTGGATCATGCATACCAGATGAATTTTTTTATGAACAATGGAAGGATTTTGAGGAAAATCCACCAAAATAGCTAGGATTTGAAGAGCACAATGAGTAAGAGAAGGAATGGAGTCCTCAAACAAAGAGTGGTTTTAGGATATCCAAATATTGCATGCAATGACTAAAAGAATATACTCGATGTCTTTCATCAATTAATTGAGCTATTTGGATAAGGATTCCTTCCCAAGGGCATGTACACGTTATTGAACTCCAAATTTCTCTCCAAACCTCTTTGAGAAGGGACAATTCATAATGAGATAGTGGTTTCATTCATTTCCATTTTAACATAGACTACATCATCCATAAGTATCATAATTGGTTCACAAGCATTACAGGATTTTCTACCCTCGGTCTTCATTCACCACTACAAGAGTAGATTGACATGGATTATCTACATCTATTGGTATACAACAAGAAAATTTTATGACTTCTACAACAACCCATGTTGCTCTACAAACCCTTGGAATCCATTGTGCCCCCCTGCACTTGGTGTTCTCACATTCATTGTTATTGAAAATTTATACAATCATACCATAGCTTAAAAAAATATGTATGAAAAATCCAGAAGCCTGGGAGACCTCATTTCATCCATTTCTCAGCCTTTCCATAGTGTTATGGCTACCATAGACGCACAATAATATATGGAACATAGGGAAACAATGTAGAAAATCTGATGTAGGTTAACCCGATAATGCAACATAAATCAAAGCAGAATACTGTAACCTACTTCTACTATCAATTTGCGGAAGCTTAAAGATTGAGCTGAACAATATAACCAGAAGAAGAAGAATCAATGCACAATACACATGAAAATTCTTTGGGGAAAGCCTCAGCTAAAAACCCCACTATCTGTATTATCAGACAAGGTGGAAATACATAGGAATTATACAAAGCCTTAGCTCTCACAGCTAGCCAACTCTCAGTACAATCCTCACAGATGCTCATTGGAAATCTTGGCTTCTCTCCAGCCTTCCTCTATGCCCTCCAAGCTCCTATTTCCTTGCGTTATTCCTTGTGGATGATTCTCGTTAAACCAAGTGTAACACTCTCTCACACACTGTCAGAACTGTGCAATTCTCAAGGAATATATCCTTGACTGCATGCATGATTTTTATTTATAAGAAAACGCATGCAACTGATAGTACACTGTCCTTGACATTAATCTCAATTGGGTCTTTCTCAGAATAGACATGCATGAGTTTCTGATGAGGGAATCTTTAGTTAACTGGAGTAGCACTAGTTGAGTGCATGCATGCATCAACTGACTGTTAACTCACCATTAGTTCCTTAAACAATTTGGAACTAATTTAATTGGGCTTAACTCAGTAAACTGAGTTAACTAATTACAACTCAAATATAACTCAATCTTATCTCCTTAATTTAAGGGATAACTCTTGCATGACTTAAGAAAGACTTCTAACTTGAATTTCTCCATCTAATTAATTTAAAATAAATTAAATAATTATTTCCAGGTAGCTGTTAAGACTAAATTGGATTTTAATTCACAATTTAATTCAAGGAAAAATTAAATTGGAATATTCTTGTTGCCATATTTCAACACTCCCTCTCAACAAGAAAGGGATTATCTGCCAACCCTATCTTGTCTCTATGGAACTCGAATTTACATTTTGACAATGCCTTTGTCAAAATGTCAACATCTTTCTCCTCTCTCAAAATAGACTCTAGAAACATGATCCTCCTCGCTACACAGTCTCTTATATGATTCTTGTAAAGCCAACGAGTACTCACAATTGACTTGTTCTCCAGTCTCAAAACCACATCCTAAACATTGTTACGAACTATGGAGTCATACTCCTTGACCATAGCATCGACCCAAATCGGCTGCTACACTACTTCCTCAAAGGAAGATGGTTCGGTCTCAACACATTCCCAAGCAAGGGCCATGTATCCAGTGTACGTCTCAAGTGACCTCCTCTGTCTGCGCTGAGATGGTGCTCCCACATTCTCTCTCGCATCCTCGAACAATCTTTCAGCTTCTCTTGTGCGCTTCTGTCCATCTATGGAAGACTCTGCTTGAGTAGATGTCTCCACTCCTGGAACCTCTACATGCAGCTACTCCACATTAGTCTGAGGCTCCTCCTCCTTAGGAACCAACAGTTCCTCCACAACCTGTAGTTGGAGCTCCCTCTCAAGGGAAACTCGCATGGCCTTCTTCTCATCAAACTTGAGATCTCTGCGAACCACTTTCCTCCGATTGATAGGCAAGTACACCTGATAGTTGTGAGGTGTATGAGTGTACCCCACAAGTATCCCCAACTCTGCTATCAGCTCAAGCTTCTTCTGTGCATCCTTTGTGTTAAGGGATAAATTCCCCTAGGGTCTTGGGTTGATACCCTAGTAGATCGGAGGTTATCTATAAAGAAAAACACACATTCCACACAGCCATGATGCTAATATAAACAAACTCTACGATGAGAGGTGCACCTGGGGGTCCTTCGTTTGGGAAGATCTAGCCAGGGTCCAAACCCTCTTGGAGTCTCTTTTAGTCCTTCAACCTGCAAAACAATCAATTCAAGAGAGCACAGCAGTATATGGACTAAACATCATAAAGAAATCATCTTCATAGCATATTGAAAGGTAGTTAGTTATACAATTAAAACAACCATTCATACGTGAATCATAACATTGATATCATAAACATGAAGAATATTTAGATCAGGAACAAGACAAGTGTTTCTTTTATTATAGATAACTAAAGTACAGAAAGGAATGATTCACCTGAGTCATCCTTTTGCAGGCTCTAAGCGGAACTGTCCTCCAGATTCGTCCAGTCTCAAGCTTTCAACAAACTCCTTCCATGACTTACTCCAAGATATCTCAATTAGTAAAAAGAAATCATAACACAAGGAAACAAGGGTTTCCTGTAATGGGGGGAAGTGCTGGAAGCACAGGGATCTTTAGACCTGGTCAGGGATAATCTCAGTAGAGTGATCTTTCTCTCTATTCTCTCCTCCTTTAGGCCTTCCTACTAAAGCCTTTTATACTTCTCCCAAAGTAGTTTTCTAGTTGGGAATTCGTTGGGAACAGTTGGGCCACAGGCACTAATAGGTAATCAACAAGTGAAACCCGTGATCTTTGCCTGAAATTAAGGAGATTTAATTTTTTTAAGTGTTTTATGACATATGTGTGGGTTTGGTATACATAGACCCACGTACACACGCATTTAGCTCAGGGAAATGTTGTGTATAGGGAGTAAAACACCGTTCTTTTATTTTTTTGGACCAGGTCTGGAAGGAGGGGTTGCCCTAGGCCATGAGTGCAGCATCACAAACATCAAGAGTGAGATTTGGAGCTATAACAGATGCCCCCTAATATATGAGGTCAGAAGGGGTACATGATGGCCGAAATGTATTAAGCAAGTCCATGGAAAGGAAATCTGTCAAAAACTGAGAAGGACTTCACCAGAGTTCAGCCTGCCAAGCCACAAAAGGAGATTAGAAAGAAACACTGTCTAAGGCGGGCATACCCATGCTCAGAGAAAGTACAGCATGTCCGCATATCAAGTACAAGTGGATCCACTAAGTATACAAGTATAAAGGACTGGAAAATACATAATGTATCATCTGATCATGATCGAACAAGTACATGTCTGAATATCACATACAATAATGTCAATGATGCTGAAGGATGAAGTGGATCACTAATATCAAAGACTGATCCAAAAAAGTGCCAAATGAACATGATGGAGTACAATGGTACTACACTGTAAACTCAGGTGCCAGCATATAGATTGTCGCCATGAATGGCTGCAGCATATAAGGTGGAGTGGTATCAACTAGCAAAAATAGGAGTAACTATCAAGTGAGCCAATGAATGCTGATGCAACCTGAGGTCTTCACCGACCACCGTGGTACATTTCTACACCATGGGAATAAATGATCTGAAGTCGACCATGTGATAAATCGTTTGATTATCGGTCATTGATGTATACCGTTAACAAATGCAAGACTACTCACCGATAATGATAATTAGTGTCAAGGTACCCAGTACAATCTAACAAGTGTGAATAGATGATCTGAAGTTGAACACCTGTAAGAATCTATCAATCAGGAGACAATGATGGTTTCCCACTGTCGATAGTGAAGTATCTGCCACTAATGACTGCAAACCCCAAGGTACTGCCAAATGGACTCTAGATCTTTGCCCCAAAGCAATGAGTCGTAGTCGATAGGGAAAGATCTGCTAGAAGGAAGGCATTAATGCATCCTTCATCAATCTAGTGCGAGTGTAACCTGTAGGCCAATAATGTGGAGGGAATCGGACGAAAAAAGATGTAGTAACCTGAACGAAGCACATTTCTGGCGTACACAAGATGTGGCTAGTGCACAACAGAAACCCTCTGAACCAACCAATAATTAAAGCTAACACAGAGGCCAGGTATCCACCAATAGGGTCAAATGGAAGCCAAGTTACTGCACGAATCCCAACGTGTGATAATGTAAGCTGATGTCGAACACAAGGGAAACCACTCAGTCAAAGATCCATGATACTGATCGATGCTGAGCTCAAGGTGACCTATCAATAATGAAAATAGGGCCAGGGTGCAGCTCTAGGCCTGTCCTCAGAGAAAGATGTCGTCGTCAATAAGGACAAGACCCTCCAGCAAGAAGTCAGTGGAGACCTTCTCAAACCGACACGAGTAAAGGACCAATATAACTGATGTGATAATAGACAAGACACTGACAACCAGGGATGGCCGACTGAAAAATGAGTCAAGAGATACCGCAAAGAGGCCTACTAAGGCTAACTTCCCTTGAACAAAAGCACGACTCAATGTGACTATGTGGCAGCATATGATGACTCTGTATAAGTTTGTCATGCAGGAGGCACGAATGAACCCTCCATATGATTGGAAGAGATAACCAATCGGGGGAGAACTGACTCAATAGCAAGGTTAAGGCCTACCTAAGTCAAACTAAATCCCACCCAAACGGAGGAGACTTTGTTTTGAGTGCTTTGTTCAAGGGCAACAAGACTGACTCTAGCTGCCAACAATAAATGAAAATATTGTCCCGTTCCTACTCTTTTTGGAATATATAATTTTTTTGTCTTTTTCTTTAAGCTGGAAAAAGAACAAAATAATGCTATAGTACAGTGGAAATAACGAGTGTCGGTGAAGCAGATGATCTAGTTCCTGGGGCTGGAACAATCCTATGCTCAATGCAAGGAGGTGAAAACTGGTCAAAGACACTCAAAGGTGTGTTCCTTACACGGGTCAAGGTGTGTCAAGTTGCAGAAGTCAAGGGTATGCAAGTTTGATTTTGTAGTCGTCATGGTCAAAAGTTGGCTTAAACATGAGTCCAAGTGAAGCCGGCTCAAGGCCAAAAGGTGCAAGTGGTCAAAATGCAATGCAGTAATACAACTCAACACAAAGGAGCCTCTAGGGTATAAGGCGAGAACGAAGAAGTAAAGAGTAATGAGTCTTCATCGCATAAGTCATGGTGGGGCTACAGAGGACTCCCGAGCCTACTCAGATCGAAGCAGCATGGGCAACAAATGTCAGTGAGGTACTAACTACGATGCCCATGAAAATGATGGCTCTACCACCATGTCATGATGTATTAATCGGCGAGTGAAGATGGTTTATGAACCATAACACGATGGGGTCGGCCAGTGTATCGACAAATGGAGGCTAGTATGCATAATGCAACGGAAAAATGGTTTCCCTAACCTATATGCCAGGGAGAAAACGATACCTACCATGACGGGTTAGCAGTCATGGAACCATCTCGAAACTATCGAAAAAGTGTCCAAAATGTCCTGAAAATCAAACCATTCTCGACATTCCAAGCTCCCAAGTTAAAAGTTACATGAGACCAAACAAAATTAAGTTTTGAAAAAATCTTTCATTTTCAAAGCCTATAAAATAGTTTTTGGACTCACCATTTTCACCATTTGATTTTGAGAGCAAAGGAGTGGAGCAAAAGGAGAAAACTTTTCCATATGCCAAATTCAACCGTTCAGATCTTTCCAAAATCACCAACTAACCCTTAAATTTGTCTTGTAATCAATTGTGACTAGTTTTAGAATTTTTAATTTAAGTTTTACTGTTGAATTTTTGTCAAAAATTTCGCCGCGGTGTATACGCGAGTTGCATACATGAAACCCGCATATACGCAGACCCTACACGCGATTGTGTGTAAAATGGACCCGTGTATACGCCGCGAACATTTCAAACAAAAAAACTAATGGTCTAAATTCATTTTTTCTTCAGGATTCCAGTCACTTGGTGAGAAAGAGAGCATACCTCAGTGGATGATGAGGTTATGAATGATCCTAATTCTTTGGATGGCTTACGGGGATGCGGTTTTCTAAAGTTATTTAAAATGCCAAATATGAAAGCAAACACTCATCTGCTCGAAATGCTCATTCACTACTGGAGCATCAAGGATGATTCGTTTATGATTGACCAGATGCCACTCAGGATAGAAGTGGAAGACATTTATTTCATCACAGGCCTTTCCCGAAGGGGAGAGGTAGTACATTCCAGGGGATGGCCATGAGGCAGTCTCTTGATCGAGGACTACGTACATATATATTGCCCAGGACATCTAGAAAATATTGGAACTCAAATTCCAATCAAACATGTGGAGAGTTTATTGCTGAGGATAATCCTGTTCACTATAGCTAGAGTGAACGGATCAGCTTCTCTGCACCAGGCATCACAGTTAGCCATGAGCTTGGTGGTAGATTGTCTCACCACTGTATTTGATTGGTGTACTCCTCTTCTGGCCAACTTGAAAAGCCAGCTTACTTCCATCAAGAGAGGGCAGATCAAAAACTTCGAATATGGAACTATTTTGTGCTCTTTCTTTTTTGAGAGGGTCCCCGCACTTTGTCCTAGAGTACCAGTTTCAATCAGCACCCCACGAGATCCACGAATGGGCAGGTGGGTTGACATGATGAAACGTCTAGGAGGTGGGGACGTCCCACGGACTGCATTTGACGATGAATTCTTCTCCTGGTGGGAGCAACAGATCATCGCCATAGATGACTACCCTTATGCTAGGTTGGATTTCCAAGGAGATCCCAATCTAGTATTAGCACCGAGAGCAGCATGGGGCAACATTGGTAAGTTTTTTATGATTTTATGATTTTTTTTCGTGATTTTTCAAATATAATAATAAATTTTGAAAAATATTTTTGATAGGATTCAAATGACTAATATGATGAACATGTTCCAAATATTGGGCCGGTGCGACCAGATGGGATCCCACAGCATGGACATCGCGGCCGAGGGGCTGAAGAGGCGACTGCAGATACAGAGCGACTTCTACACACAGTTCAACGGCACTTGGTGAGACTAACTCACCGAGTACCGATGGTGGCCATAGAGGATCTCCCTGTAGATATGCAGCGTCATGTGGTTGGCATGCCACGAGACTCGATTTGCACTCTTAGGCATGTGGGCAATGCATTAGTCACCTACTTAGCCGCTCATCATGAGCCGGGGCATTAGATGTACTGGACATGATTATGGGAATTTGAGTCCCAATTTTGTATATTATTTTGGACACACTTATGTACACTCGAGATGTTTTATGATATATATATATATATATATATATATATATATATATATATATATATATATATAGATATATATATATATATATATATATATATATATATATATACAGTTCGACCTTTTGATGCTTAATTTTATTGTGATGAATGATTGATGTGCCAGTCTAATGCTTGATTAGCGATAGAATCATCTAACCAATTATGAGATCTTGGAATGTGAAAATAATCAATATAAGTAAATGGTCTTTGCAACAACCTCGACCTTAAATACTAGTGATATAAACATGGATCCCTTACCCGATAAATGTTATTCAATTGTGACACTATCAATTGTGAATCATGATAGACTACCAACGAATTGATTTCATAAGAAATTTGTTCGGATAGTAAATTAATAACGGAAATATACTCAGCCATATTATTTGAAGCAGGACCAATGCATACTCCCCTTGAGACCATCAATTGACCAGTTGGATAGTAGAGTACCCAAGCTGCGGAAGCGAGGTTCCGAGTGTGCTGACTAGCACCATCGGCGAATCCAAAATAGACCAAGTCATCCATCAATACCTGCCACAGCAGACCAAAAAGTGTCGATATCAGAAACTCTCAATGAGATATGTACAAATATAAAAAATTTACAAAGAAGCCATTGCCTAGCTGCTACTTAAGCAAAGTACTTCTTGAGGTAGAGCCTATTGTGGGGCTCCACCAACTTGTTTCCTTCAAAATCGATTAACTCATATGCCCCTTTTTCTAAAACTCGTTTAATTATGAAGGGACTGTACCACATAGGCTTGAACTTGCCTGCCCCCAAGGTGTCTTTGTCTTGGTCATAGACCAAGACAAGGTCGCCTTCAGAAAAGACTCGAGGACAGACAGCTTTATCGTACTGAGTTTTAACCCTTTTCTTATGAGCCTCATTGACTGTGGCGGCATCTTGACACTGCTCATCGAGATGTTCCAAATGAAGGAGGTGCTCTTCAAGACTAGAAGTCTCTGGAAGGAGTTCAACAGCTAACTTAAGAGATGGGATTTCACATTCAACAGGAAAGATAGATTCCATCCCATAAACTAACTGAAAAGGTGTAAAACCTGTAGCAGTCTTTACAGAGGTTCGGTATGCCCAAAGAGTCGGATACAACATAAGATGCCAATTGGACCGATTTTTGTTGATCGTCCTTTGCAGGATCATCTTGAGGGTTTTGTTCACTGCGTCGACTTTTCCATTGGCCTAAGGATAATAAGGAGACGAATGTTACTGTCGGAAACCCAATTTGAGAGCCAATTCAGACATTAGTTGATTCAGGAAATGACTGCCATGGTCAGTGACAATCTCTCTCAGGATACCAAACCTTGAGATAATCTGATTAAAAAGGAACAATGTCGTTGTTTCACTATCATTTTTATAAGTGGGCATGGCTTCAGCCCACTTCGTGAAGTAGTCTACGGCCTTGATAATGTACTTGTGATTCTCTTCTGAAGGCGGATGACAAGTTGTAAAATCAATACCCCACTTAGTAAAAGGATCGACAGTGACAACGGGAAAAAGAGGAGCTGGATGTGTGCGCATCTTCCGAGTATAGATTTGACAGGGGTGACAACGTTTGACCGCTTCAACACAATCTTTGAAGAGCGAAGGCCAAAAATAGCCAGCACGCAAGATACGCTGAGTTGTAGCAAGCCCTGAAAGATGACCACCACAAGCTCCACTGTGGCAGTCATTGAGCACTGAATCTGCTTCCTCTAGGGTTAAACAACGCTAAAGGATTGAATCAACCCCTCGACGATATAATGCATCACCAATAATAACATAACTTTTAGCTAGGTGACGTAATTTTCGACGTTCGTCCTTAGAGAAAGTAGAGGGGAACTTCAAAGTCTGGAGATAGACAATGATATCTCCATACCAAGGGTCAAGTGAAGAGATGAGGAATAAATGTTCGTCAGGAAAACTTTCCTCATAAACAGTATCCTCTCCACAAGGCAGCTCGAAGATTAGCTCGGCAAAAACCATAGATTTCTTAGACTTGGCGGACAAGAAATCGAGATCAAATTCTTGTAAAATGACTATCCATCGATTATATTTTCCTCCAATCACTCGCCTACTGAGGACAAATTGAAATGGATTGACTGCTGCTAAGACAAAAGTTTTGCGTAGCAAGATATAATGATGGAGCTGTTGGACAGCATGGACAGTTGCCAAGGCCAACTTCTCAACAGGAGAATAGCGAAGTTCAGGACCTATCAAGCCTCGGCTCAAATAATAAATCACATGCTCTATGAGAGCATCGTATTCCTGAACGAGAACCATACCTATGGTTGATTTTGCTGCAATGAGATATAAAAGGAAGTCCCTACCATAATCCGGTGGACTTAAAAGGGGGGCAGAGACTAATGCCTAAAAACATTGATTTGGATGGTGTGATTGATGTGCCCAAATGGATCTGTAATAATGTGTCGTGCAGATTCCCCAATTAATCTAAGTGTCTTTCTTATCTTGTCAAATATTTAAAGTTAATACCATGTAAACAGATATTCATAAATGCATTCAATTATTCAATATAATTGCAATCATTCGCACATAATATAATCATAATAAAGGAAATTCATACATAAAACATCTAGATGCATCAAAAGACCAAAGACATAGAAATTGTAGAATATCTCTCTTTATTAATATATTCCAAGTGTTTACAAACTTTTTCCACCCTGCGCACATAGCTACATGGGTCTGTGCACTTAGCTGTAGACTTCTACCCTAGGCCTCTACACACTCAGTTGCAGAGCCTATACCTACACTATGTTAGGAAATTATATATTACAGAGCAATGGAACACATAAAATATTGCAGAAATATAAACACGGAAAACGCACAAAACAAGAGAGACACAGATATACGTGGTTCACCCAGTTTGGGCTACGTCCACCCCGAATAGCCAGTCCTTCCTTTCTATTATCCAGCAAAATGAAGAGACACAACCTACAGCAAATCTGCTGTAATATCCTCTGTTTTCTCTCACATTTTCACCTCTCTATTTCTCGCTCACAGAATACACATCTATATCACAGCCTCAAATACAATACCCTCATACAAAGAGAGGGTTGCCTTCTAGGGCAAAAAACCTAAACTAAACATAAGTTCTACCGTCAGATCATTTGCCTAATGAACGGCCCAGATTAACTAGAAATTACTATACTTTTACAAGGCAATTTTACATTTGTTTTTAGGTTCAGGGGCGCTGCCCCCGAGCCCCCGCCGGGGGACCGCTGGCCCCCCGACCCCCCAGCCAAGGGGGATCGGCCCACCCGGACCCCCGCGGGGGGACAAGTCCCCCCCGCACCCCCCCGCGTGGAGGGGTGTACAAGATTTCCTGGGTATACATCCGGCTGAAACAAAGACCTTTGAACAATCATGCTCCACACACAACACACTACAACCCAAGACTTAGATTACTTGCTTCAAATATATGACTCTATTCGATGTTGTGTCTCTTCGTATCTCCTAACTACTTAGAGCTTAACTCTTTTTATACATTCCCATGGTCCACAGACCATGGGTATTTCTCTTACAATCGACTTTACTTTACAAAACTAAGGGTAGACTACCCTTTTTGACACATGACACCTTCGCTCTCCGTGACCACAAAATGTAAAATCTTTACAATTATATTACAAAATTTTACTCAAACATGGGCTTTTAGCGCCCAAACTTCCCTTGGGGGATCCCACTCCCAACAATAAGGAAATTTTTCATCTATCTGACCTAGGGTTGCTCCTATGGTTTTGTGTGAGGCATCAGCATGAATGTGGAAAGGAAGGGCCCAATTTGGGCCTCAGAGAATCGGGGCAGTGGTTAACTTGTTCTTCAGGGTGTCTAAGGCCTCTTGATAGCTTTTTGACCATATAAACTCAAATTCCTTGGCTAACAACCCAAATAAAGGAGAGGCCAACTTGTTGAAGTCCTTTATGAACCTTCAGTAGTATCCAACTAACCCTAGGAAACTTCTGACATCTCTCTACTTTTGAGGAGGTGGGACACTTTGGATGATAGCTATTTTGTTTGGGTCCACCTGTAGTCCTTGTTGAGAGATTGAATGACCTAGCACGGTCCCTGAAGTCATCAAGAATTCACATTTCTAAGGACTGAGAGAAAGTTTCATATCAATGCATTTGTGCAGTACCTTACATAAGTTGGACAAAGACTCCTCAAAATCACCGCCATAAGGTGAGAAATCATCCATATAGATTTCTACCGCATCATGGGCCAACTCAGCAAAGATACTCAGGACTGCTCTCTGAAAAGTGGCAGGAGCATTGCATAGGCCAAAAGGAAGGACCCTATAGGAAAATGTCCCCCAAGGACAAGTGAAGGTGGTTTTATCCTTGTCTTCCTGGCTAATCTAGATTTGGTTGTACCCGCTAAATCCATCTATGAAAGAGAAAAACTTTTTCCTTGCCTAGCCATCTAGCACTTGGTCAATGAAAGGTAGAGGGAAATGGTCCATCTTTGTGGCTTTGTTCAGCTCCCTATAATTGAAATAAATCTTCCACTTACCATTTTCTTGGGAACTAACACCAAAGGAGAGACCCACTCACTATCGGAGATAGGATAAATGAATCCTACATCCAACAGTTTTTGTAGTTCTTCTTTGACTATATCTTTAAGAGCTGGATTTATCCTCCTTTTGGGTTGTCGGACTGGCTAGCAACCTTCTTTGATGTAAATGTGGTGAGTACACACTGAGGGGTGTAATCCCTTCATTTCTTTATAACTCCAAGTGAAGGCATCCATATGTTCCTTTAGCATGTCGCACAACTTCTCCTCTTAGAGAACAAAAAGAGATGGATTGATTTTCAAAGTTCTCTCAAGGCCAAATTCTATGGTTTTGACACAGAGAGGGTTGGATTCGGCCAAGTATAGATCAATTTGATGGTTGTTCTGGGTTTCCTTTACTA
Source organism: Pinus tabuliformis (assembly GCA_031772625.1). Taxonomy (NCBI): domain Eukaryota; kingdom Viridiplantae; phylum Streptophyta; class Pinopsida; order Pinales; family Pinaceae; genus Pinus; species Pinus tabuliformis. The sequence continues at coordinate 657,215,117 of CM062810.1, read as the reverse complement.
CTTCTTCTAGGGACAATGTATTGGGAGTCATACTTTGGAGTAGGTGTTCAATCACATCATCTTCATCTTGTTGTCCTCCTCCCATGGTTTTTTCTAAGGTATACAGTTGGTGTTATAGGCATATTTGGGCACTGCAACCCCAATCTCATATGTCCATAAAACAAGGGCTTCTAAACCCCTAAAAGTGTTGTTACACACCCTAAAGGAACAAGGTCAGCTGATTACACCATCTCCCAGAATTTCTCCATGAAAAACTACTCAAAACTGGTCAAAACTGGACCATCTCACCTGCACGATGGTCAGGATGCGATGCATACTGAAAAGCCCTTCTATAGGGTGCGATGGGCGAGAGTAGACAAATGGTAGAGATAGTTTGCAAGGTGGATGATCATGGAATCTTCCAGAAACTTCTCCTGTGACACTTGCCTCTCTGAATTCGCCCAGGGATGAGTAAGAGATCATGAAATCTCCAAGTGAAACCAAGAACTATCAGAGAGATGACACTAATAAAAATCCCAGAAGCTGACTCACCCCCCTGCAAACATCTATATATGGATCCCTCATCCTAGAGATCCAAAGGCTGGAATTTTGTATCTTGTAAGCAAGTGCTATTGGTTTCTCTGTGGAAAATCATAGTGTTGGGTGATCTAGATTTTCATGAGGTGAAGAGGGCTTTCTTGTTGGGAGGATGGTGCTGGGTCAGACCAATGGGTTGTAATCCTCTCTTCTACTACTTCTATCAATAAAGCTATTTGAGTTTTCCTCCATATTCTTGTATATCTCTGAATCTCGTATTGATATATGCAATTGTATGGTTAATATATATCTGATCCTATATTGTTTATGATTATAGATCTCTATGCTTTGATGGTATTATGCTGCTTTGACTCTACAGGTATGCTCTGAAGCGGGACAAGTAAGGAAAGAGTGGCAAAGCTTTGTCAAATGGAAGAGGAAACAAGCAAGGAGCCAAGCAAAAGACTGAGGTTGGTACTCTCTACTTCTCTCTTATCTATCTCTCATAAAGGAAAACACAAGTGACTTTAGTTTGTTTGTTTCTAAGATAGCTACTCGTCTTAGTGGGACTAGCAGCTATGAATGGACACTAGTTTTCCCGATAACAAAATGGTGACTCCACTGAGGAGCGAATAGCTTGTTTGCTTGTTTCTAGTCTGTTTGCTTTATAAACTACAGATGGAGCCTGAAGTTAAGCCAGCTAGCCTTTGAACTACTTTTTCTATGCAACTGCAAAGTAGATAAACACTGCTTCAGTCAATCTCCTGGTTAGTTTATGAATTAAACATCTAACTTGTAAACATCCTAAGTGCCTTGGTTGTAGCTCAAGTAACCTCATTAGATCAACCCCTATACTTTGTGTTTACTGCCTATCATTAGCTCAGCCTAAACCCCTGAACTTAGTTGCAAACTGTGAGCAAAAACCAAGCCCAGTCTCGTCCCTAGACCATCGAACTATCTCTCATTGGCAGTCTGGATGCATTGCACCTACCGTGTGCTGCAGGTGAGATGCGTCCTTGTTTCTCTGTATTACAGGTGCGATGATCAGATAAGACTGTTTTTGCCTCCATATTTTGGTTTTCTCTTCATTGTCTTCAGCTTTATTCAATAGTTTTGCTGTCTGTGATCAGTATACCACTGTTGAAACTCCCTTCCTTTGCATTTTTCAGCCTCCATTGTATAAAGAATTGTGAACGTTTTTATGTATTTTTCACCATTTACAGTTCTCCTTTACAAACAGTATATTAATGGAATTGTCATCTTCTGATTTGAAAGTGTCGCAAGTGTCATTTTCAGTCAAAGAAAAGAGTCTTCCTCTTTTTGATAGTTGATTACACTTTTGCCCTTGTATTTGATTTGAATTAATAGTATTTCAAGTGTCAAAATCAATTTTCAATTCAAAATCGCAAAGTTTCGTCTTAGTCTTCCTTTTGTTTTTTGAAAATAAAATTGTTAGTACTGTCGCTTTGAAAGAAAGATAGTTCAGATTTGTACTTAGCATTCTTTTTGTCATTCACACATTTAGAAAGCGGAAAACAAATACATGCATGTGCATTTGCATTTAGACTGCTTGTGGAAATTGAATTAGGGCAGTGCATCTTAGTGTGTGCTCTCTGCTCTATGTTGAAAGGATTTCGTTTCTCTTTCCTTAGTAGCTAGGATTTTCATTGCAAAAAGAGAAATAAACGATTGTTTATCATCTTAGATTGCACATTTAGGAATTGTATATCTACATCACGTGGTGAACCTTAAAGGAAAGCTTCTTAAGAATGATCAACTGTAAAATAAATTTCAATGAACATAAAAACGCTTTGGAACCTAATGCACAACATTTAGAAGTCTAGGCTAGAGACGTATTCCGGCATCGTAAAGCCTGGTAACTATTGCTTTCATCGTAGGTTGGACGATTCCTCCTCTTTGATACGACAAGTGCCAGTACGGACTTGTGCTCGCACGTACCGTCGAGTATACATTGGGAGACCACAATAGGCTACATCCTTTATCTTTAGGAAGCCGTGTCTGTTACCCTATCGATCGCAATGCACTGAACACAACATTCAGGAAGATTGACTGTTGTACCGTAAAAAGTATTCTGCAGTTTTGCGATTGGTTTGGTAATCCCTCTGTCTAGATTTCCAGAGTAGTCATTTTCATTCCTTTTCAGACTCCATAAAATAAAAGGTCCATGTGAGCACTTGTCACTTCAGGCTAATTAAAAATCAAAGGCGACTAGAGTCATCTTTAGCTTTTTCTCGACTCTTAAAAATTGAAAAAGCAAGTTGTGTCAAAGCGTCATAAAATTTATTTTAATCGGAATAACATCATTGTTCTCTCGTTGATATTAGGTTGAGAAGATGGAGTCCACCAACCAAGGATTTCCCCTTGGGGGAAATCCTAGTCCTTTCTCCTCTTGGGGAGATGTTGGTGCACCTCATATGGCCACATTGTCCCTTCCAGGACTAACAATTGGCCTGCCAGTATGGCTTTTCTCGACCTCTGTCGTTCAAAGCGCCGTGATTCCTGAGCAATCAAATCAGTAACCATATGATACTAGAGTTACCCCCCAACCTTCTAGTTCATTTGTTTCTCTCTCTCCTTCTTCCTCTTCGCTTAGTGAAGCTAGTAAAACTAAAAACCAAGTAACTGAGAAGAAGAAGAAAGGGAAGGAGAAGAAGAAGAAGAAGAAGCCAACGACAAAAGGGGGAACCCATGCATCGTCTGGCAAAAATCCACACATTGCACCACCCAAACCTAAATCTCCATGTGTCATTTGCAAGGGAGACCACTATCATCGAGATTGTCCTTGCATCCCATGGATCTTAAGGGACTGGTCTCCCCGCTTGCACAATCTGGTGTCCTCAACCTCTGACAATCATGTTGAAAGTACACCGTCAACTAGTGAAAATGAAGTCAATGGATAAAAAGGAAGATCTAATTCCTTGTAGACTGTGTGAAGGCGATCATGCCATCCACTGTTGTCCCTTCCTAGATGAAGCTAAAAGGGTCTTGGATAACTGTCCTGCTTCACCGCTACGGCTTCCTCCTGTATACAAGAAACTCTTGCCGAGTCCATCACTAGTTGAAAATCCAACTGACACACCTTTGTGGTCGGTCGAAGCATCTATCATTTAATATAAACCCTTTGAGTCCACACCGGACCAAAGACAACAGGTCGAGATGGCAGTCGACCCAGTCTTGTCTTCAGAAGGTCTACCTTCAGATGATATAGTCCCCAAAGAGAATGAGAACGACACTGTTCAAATTCTTTTCGTAAACACAGACTCCGATGAACATGGGGCAAACCTACCCATTCCTTTACAGCAGGAAGGAAGTTCGTCAGAGATGTATCCGACCATTTATTTGGTCCCACCTCCAAGCAATCTAATTGTTTCCTTCGATTGGAATCTACTAGGCAGACCCTGCCTACCATCTAATGTACCATTCCAAATCATAGTACAAGCTCACATAATGATCATGGTTAGTACTATTATGGATGAAGGGGCTTCTGTGAATATCCTTTCCTCAACTGCTTGGAAAGCGCTTGGTTCGCCATCGCTTCTGCCTGAGATTCGAAATCTAATAGACTTCAACAAAGGAACCAGTCGACCATTAGGGATCCTTCCAAATTTGCCTATAGCTTTGAGAAGGAAAACCATTCGTCTAAACGTGATAGTAGTCCAAGGACCTTTAGATTACAATCTACTCCTTTGGTGTGACTACATTAATAGCATGGGAGCTATTGTTTCCTCACTCTTTCGAGTGATGTGTTTTCCGCATGAAGGCAGAGTTGTCCAACTCGTAGACTAGCTTTCATTGCTCGGTTCACACATAGCTACTAGTCAAGTGCCATCCCTCCTCTAGATTTTAATCTTTTTGGACCTGAGGGATCATTGCAAAAAAATATCGAGCGCTTGTCTTGTTCAGCTCGTTAAAACTATTGAAAAGTCATCTCTTTCGTATTATTTTATACCTTTTTGGACTTAAAGGATTATATTACGAAAAAGGACTACTAGAGTTTCCTTTCCGTCTCTTTTTAGACTCTCTAAAATTGAAAAGGACCGAGGCTTTTTTTTCATTAAACTCGTTAAAACAATAGCGACGAACTTGTCCATGCAGACAAGAGTGAGTTTCATTGTCGCTAGGCTCGTTAAAACATAGTGACGGGTTTGCAAGAAGGGAAAATTATAGAACAAGCATATGTTATCCTCCTCAAGCTTGACAAAAATAAAGAGGTACTAGTCAGAAATGACTGGGGAAAAATTGGGAAGAAAACTTGAAGAAACTTTATTGGTAGCAGGTCACTCTTGAACATGACACTTTCACTCCATCACCATGATTGAGTCGGGTTGGGTTATTCCGTTCACCGGTCATATCACCATTGGTCCTCCGTACCATCCATTTTTGGGGTTAACGCTACCAATCCATTTCAGTGTCACCGATATGTTCAAGAGAAGTCACTCAGAGAATTCACCAACCCAGCTTATGTCTCATCCACTGCAATACCTTCACGCTTCATTCTTTCATGACCGCCACCCTGAACCTTGTATCATCAGATTGTTTTCACCTCCACAAAATCATTTGCTCCGTTTCATGTCGTAGATGTGGGATTCATTAAGGCCCTCCTACGACGGGTCACTTCTTGTCGACATTAGTTCATTATCCAAGAAGTTGACTTAAGAACAACCCTTTCAGTACTTTGAAGCTTGCATGCCTCAATGGCAAGTTTCTCACTTCCGGTGACAGGTTTACATCAATACCCTTTGATCGAAAGATTTTGCGTGGTGTTTGACATCAAGTCTCATATTCACACCACGTGAATTGTACTGCAGTACCTTGAGGGTCATTATCATTATTGGTGATTCCTCTCATGCTTGTTAATAGCTTACATCATTGGCTGGTAATCAGGTGATGTCTTTCCATGTTCAACTTCAAAACATCTTTTCACATGGATCGACTTGTACTTCGGGTGAAGATTGAATGAGTTTGAAAACCCCGGATCTAGTTTCACCCATCCAGGCTGTCATATATTTAGGAAAATAAAGACATCAAATGTAAATCATAGTTGCAGAGATAATCATCCAAGCCAAAGGATGATGGCTCTACCAGAATCATCAGTCTATCACACAGAGGATTGCCTGTCATATTTACATGAAAATGAATTTATAAAGCTGAGCATGGGAATACCCGCCTCAGCTAAATCATGAAAATATTATGAAGATAATGTATTGTGTTGTATCTTATTACAGGTCACCTTCCAGTTCGAAAAACCTTGGATCCTCATGATAAAGCATTTCACCCGACATCAAAAGATTACGACCTCATGCTTTAGGGGGCAACTGTTATAGACATATTTGGGCACTACAACCCCAATCTCGTATGTCCATAAACCAAGGGCTTCTAAGCCCCTAAAAGTGTTGTTACACACCCTAAAGGAACAAGGTCAGCTGATTATACCATCTCCCAGAAGTTCTCCATGAAAAACTACTCAGAACTGGTCAAAACTGGACCATCTCACTTGCTCCATGGTCAGGGTGCGATGCTATAGGCTCTAGTGCCTCCTTCCTTCTCCTATTGTGTCATATTTGTAAATCCTTCAATCCTATCCCAAGTTGTTCTTGAGGGGGGATGTTAGGATATTCCGACACATAGGAAATAGTTAAGTACAACTTGGTCTAGTATAGAGTTAGGTATATAGTTAGGTAAAGTGTGTTTCTTTACCGTTGTACATTTTGTAACTTACAATCCGACGGTCACGATATGTAGTGATCTGATGGTTCATTCTCTCCTCGGTATTACCGACACTTGATCCGTGGCTTGACACCCGATTAGTCCATGATTTATATTTAAAGCGCATGGAGGGTCATTTGTAGGGTAATCCGTGCATGAGAGAAACATATGTAAATTTTCATTATTTTATTAATAAATTGCCTGAAGTGGCCGCGTTGGCTCAGGCCGTGGATTGTTTCCCTCTTTGAGGGTTTTAACCACGTCAAAAATACTGGTGTATTGATCTACGATCTAGTTGTGAGCGGTGTCCTTTGGTGTTTTGTCTGAGGAACTTACCCTGTAAATTCCTACATGGTATCAGAGCTATTTGAGGGCCGCGTCCATTGGTGATCCAAATCTGAAGCCGGTAGAACTGCATTCGACTATTGTTTCCTAGATCTACTGTTTCTGACTGTTTTTGGGCCGAGAGGACTGCTATGTTATGTTGGGAGCATCTGTTCCAGTGAGGAACCCCTTTCGTTTCACGCGAAAAGGTTTCTGGTAGCCCTAGCTGCGTCATTTTTAAGATCTAGAGGTATAAAGTGTTTATTTGCAGTTTACAGTTATTTTCTCTCTATTTTTTTCGGTTTTGGTTTATTTAGCTTTTTTTATTACCGGATCTATACCTTTCATTTCTGCATATGCTCTTTGCCCTGCGACTCTGTGCAATCTGGGCAAATCAGAAACAGAAAGGAAGGATTTTTCTCATGCATATGCTCTTTTCCCTGCACCTTAGGGTGATCTCAGAAAATTAGAAACATTGAGGAAAATATCAACCCCTCTCTCTCTCTATCTCTCTCTCTCTCTCTCTCTCAAATTTTTTGTATAGCTCAATTGGTTCAAAGCTATTCTAAGAGAGTAGAGGTCTTGGGTTCAAGTCTCCATTTTGTTCTCTCTCTCTCTCTCTCTCTCTCTCTCTCTCTCTCTCTCAAATTTTTTGTATAGCTCAATTGGTTCAAAGCTATTCTAAGAGAGTAGAGGTCTTGGGTTCAAGTCTCCATTTTGTTCTCTCTCTCTCTCTCTCAAATTTTTTGTATAGCTCAATTGGTTCAAAGCTATTCTAAGAGAGTAGAGGTCTTGGGTTCAAGTCTCCATTTTGTGGGGGCGGACTTTTTCATTTCCGCACATTCCCGCACTTCGTCGCAACTTCAACAACGTTTTTTCAAAAAGCCATAACTTCTTCATCCAGAAGTCGTTTTCAGAGCCGTTTTTTTAAACCAGCCTAATTTTTCGAGATCTATCCATTGGAACACTTACTTTCATCATCTTTAGCTTTAGTTTCCATTTAGGGTGATCTCGGAAAATCAGAAACATTGAGGAAAATATTTAGTTTCCGGCCAAAGCTAACTTTGAGCCGCAAGGTTCATTTTTGAAAATATTTAGTTTTTCGGCTAAGGCTAACTTCGAGCCGTAAGGTTCGCTTTCTTTGCATGTCCGTGTTGGGTTTTGTGTTTTTTGTTTTGTAGGGGAAAAGAGCCTTCTCAAAGCAAGCACGCAACCCAAAGCATCAACCCCTCTCTCTCTCTCTCTATCTCTCTCTCTCTCTCTCTCTCTCTCTCAAATTTTTTGTATAGCTCAATTGGTTCAAAGCTATTCTAAGAGAGTAGAGGTCTTGGGTTCAAGTCTCCATTTTGTGGGGGCGGACTTTTTCATTTCCGCACATTCTCGCACTTCGTCGGCAACTTCAACAACTTTTTTTCAAAAAGCCATAACTTCTTCATCCAGAAGCCGTTTTCAGAGCCGTTTTTTTTAAACCAGCCTAATTTTTCAAGATCTATCCATTGGAACACTTACTTTCAGCATCTTTAGCTTCAGTTTTCATTTAGGGTGATCTCGGAAAATCAGAAACATTGAGGAAAATATTTAGTTTCCGGCCAAAGCTAACTTTGAGCCGCAAGGTTCATTTTTTAAAATATTTAGTTTTTCGGCTAAAGCTAACTTCGAGCCGTAAGGTTCGTTTTCTTTGCATGTCCGTGTTGAGTTTTGTGTTTTTTGTTTTGTAGGGAAAAAGAGCCTTCTCAAAGCAAGCACGCAACCCAAAGCATCAACCTCTCTCTCTCTCTCTCTCTCTCAAATTTTTTGTATAGCTCAATTGGTTCAAAGCTATTCTAAGAGAGTAGAGGTCTTGGGTTCAAGTCTCCATTTTGTTCTCTCTCTCTCTCTCTCTCTCTCTCTCTCAAATTTTTTGTATAGCTCAATTGGTTCAAAGCTATTCTAAGATAGTAGAGGTCTTGGGTTCAAGTCTCCATTTTGTTCTCTCTCTCTCTCTCTCTCTCTCTCTCAAATTTTTTGTATAGCTCAATTGGTTCAAAGCTATTCTAAGAGAGTAGAGGTCTTGGGTTCAAGTCTCCATTTTGTGGGGGTGGACTTTTTCATTTCCGCACATTCCCGCACTTCGTCGGCAACTTCAACAACTTTTTTTCAAAAAGCCATAACTTCTTCATCCAGAAGCCGTTTTCAGAGCCATTTTTTTTAAACCAGCCTAATTTTTCAAGATCTATCCATTGGAACACTTACTTTCAGCATCTTTAGCTTTAGTTTCTGTTGAAATGGAAAGTCAATACCAAGTTACCCTTGACAGCACCAACTACTTCCAATGGTTGGCCTACATTGAGGATTTACTTAGAAGTAAAAGTCTCTACAGAATAGCCTCAGGCCAACAAAAGAAACCGAAGGATGAAGATAAGGATGCTAAATGGGAAAATAGGCAAGATCAAGCACGTGGATTGATAGGGATGTCTATTTCTCCAGATCTTATATTCCATATTGCAAAACTTGATACTCCTGATGAAGCAATGAAATAAATCAATAAAGATTTTGGGATTAAAAATGAACTTAGAGCCCATCAACTTGAAAATGAGTTGCTTACATTGGACCCTAATAATTTTTCTTGCATTGAAGATTTCTTGTCCAAGTTCAAGACCCTTAGATATCTCTTGGAAGGTGTTAAAGTTAAGAAAGAAGATAGTAACCTTATCTATTCCATTCTTACAAAGTTGGGACCAACCTACTCTGTGTTTGTTTCCACCTTCCATTCTACAAGAGAAGCCTTCATTTCTCAAGGAACAGACTACAAGTCCCCTTCCTTTGACTCTTTTTGTGATTCTTTAATAAGAGAACAAGAAAAACTCTTACACCTTGGTCTTCTTAATCTTGGAAACTCTTCCAAGAGAGCGTTAGCCGCCCAGCAGCAACCAAATTCAAAGAATCCTAAGAAGTCATATCCTAAAAAGAATGGTCCTAAACTAAACAAGGGTCCTAAGCAATTTCAGCCCCAAAATGAAAAATCATTTCAACAAATTGATAAGATAAATAAAAACAAAGGGAAGAAGACTGATAGACATTGCAATTTTTGTAATCGAGATGGCCACTTAGAATCAAAATGCTTTAAGAAGATGGAAGCCTTGGAAGCAGCAATGAAGAAGCATAACATCCATTTGGGGCAATCTTCAACTTCAACTTCATGTTCAGGAATGGCACTTTCTGCATGTGGTTGTCAAGCATCTCGGTCTGGCTATGCATTAAATGTATCTTCTTCTTCTCATTCTCATGAGTGGCTCAATGATTTTGGAGCTTCTTATCACATGGCCAAAAACAAAGCCATGTTTTCTTCTTTAAATGATTTTAACACCCAAAATATATATGTTGGTGATGATAGATCTCTTAATGTTGTAGGGACTGGAACTGTTCATCTTGACAATGGTCAGTTTAATGATGTATTATGTGTTCCAACCTTATCCTGCAGCCTTCTATCTGTATATCAAATAACTCATTCAGGTGAACATAAAATCGTTGAATTTTCACCTCATGATGTTGTAATCAAGGACTTAAGAGATCCTAAACAGATTTTGGCTACTGGCATTGTTGATGATTCTACAAGGTTGTATAAGTTTCACAACTTTGGGTCATCAAATATTCCCTCGGTATTTGTTGCTCATAACGATGAAGTGAGCAAACTTTGGCATGAGCGATTTGGTCACTTAAACTATCACTCCCTTCAGCATCCATGTAAAGAAAATATGGTGACAGGTCTTCCTATGGTATCTTGCAGAGATGGTGTTTGTTCCGGATGTGTTCTCGGAAAACATCATCGAGACAGTTTTGAAAAACGTGCCTCTTGGCACGCCTTAGACCCTTTACAGCTTGTGCATAGTGATTTATGTGGTCCACTTCCAGTTGTGTCATTCTCTGGCTGCAAGTATTTCTTAAATTTCATTGATGATTTCTCCAGACACACTTGGGTATACTTCTTAAAACTCAAGAGTGAAGTATTTAACACTTTTTTGGCCTTCAAGGCCTTTGTTGAAAAACAATCTGGACATCAAATTCTTAAGTTAAGATCTGATAACGGTGGAGAATATGTTAAAAACACATTCATCAACTATTGCACTGAGAATGGAATTCAAATGCAACATACTGTTCCATATACTCCACAACAAATTGGTGTAGCTGAAAGGAAGAATCGCACCTTAAAGGAAATGGCTAATTGTATGCTACAATCTAAAGGACTTGGTCATAGTTTTTGGGTAGAAGCAATTAACTGTGCAAATTACATAATAAATCGCACTCCTACTAAGGCTTTAAAGAATATCACTCCAGAAGAAGCATGGAGCTCAATCAAACCAGATGTAAGTCAATTTCGTGTTTTTGGAAGTGAAGCGTGGGCCCATATTCCAGATGAAAAGCATAAAGCTTTAGAACCTAAGAGTGAAAAATGTACTTTTGTTGGATATTCTGAAGATGTCAAAGGATATAGACTTATTCCATTTAAGTCCAAAAATGTTATCATTAGAAGAGATGTAAAATTTGATGAAAATATATCGGCCTGCGAGCCTAGTCCGGTGGATGTGCCACCTCTCCCTATCTCTTCTACCTTTGAAAACATTTCTTCTTCAGATGATGAAAGTGAGGATGACAATCCTCCCCCACCATCTCAGGATCCTCCTTCAGCTCCTGAGCTTCCAAAATGGGTTCGTGCTACTCGAGATGCAGCAGGTGATCTTGCCGGTGATCCTACAGATCAGCGACGCACACGTTCTCAGTTCGAGAGAGCCTCTTCTTTACTGGCTCAAGCTCCAGTAAATTATGATCCTGACACCTTTGCAGAAGCTTCAGGCCATCCAGATTGGGAAGCAGCTATGAATGAAGAATATCATTCATTATTGGCAAATGATACATGGGATCTTGTTCCTCTACCAAAGGGACGAAAACTTGTTAGATGCAAATGGGTTTACAGAACCAAGTATGGACCAGATGGGAAAGTTGATAAACATAAAGCTCGTCTTGTTGCTAAAGGTTTTTCACAGGTTGAAGGCATTGACTACATTGAAACCTTCTCCCTTGTTGCCAAAATGAACTCTATCCGCCTTGTTCTTTCCCTTGCTACCTCTTTCAAATGGGAAGTCCATCAGATGGATGTTAAATCTGCCTTCTTGCATGGGGACTTGCATGAATAAATCTATATGGAACAACCCATTGGCTTCATACAAATAGACTCCAGCCTTTTATGTTGACTTAAGAAATCCCTTTATGGTCTCAAGCAAGCTCCTCGGGCTTGGTATGCCAAAATGGATAGCTTTCTTTTAGAATCTGGCTTTTCTAGGTGTCATTCTGACAATACTGTCTACACCAAGAAAGTGGGAAACTCTCTTATCATCCTTGTTCTTTATGTTGATGATCTTATCCTTACTGGTAGTGATCCCAACCTTATAAACCATGTGAAGTCTAGCCTTAAAAGGAAATTTGAAATGACAGACTTAGGACACTTACACTATTTTCTCGGTCTTCAAGTCTTGTAATCCAAGGAGGGTATTTCTCTTTCCCAGTCCAAGTATGCCTGTGATATTCTACGCCATTTTCACATGGAAGGCTGTAAGTCAGCCCCTTCTCCCTTTCATTCTGGAGTCAAACTTTCAGTCACTTGTAATTCTCCTGAAGTTGATGCTACCTTATACCGTCAACTTGTAGGAAAACTTTTGTATCTAACCCATACTCGTCTTGACCTTTCCTTTGATGTTGGCCTTGTTGCTTGGTTCATGCAAAACCCCGTGAAAGTCATTGGAAAACAGCTAAAAGAATACTTCATTATGTTCGAGGTACAGTTCAGTTTGGGATTCATTACAGTGCCGAAACATATCCTCTATTGGTTGGTTTCACTGATTCTGATTGGGCTGGTGACCCTGATGATCGGAAGTCTACTGCCGGTTATGTGTTCACTCTTGGTTCAGGACCTATTACATGGGCTTGCAAGAAACAAGGTGCCATTTCTCTTTCATCAGCAGAAGCAGAGTATCGTGGTGCCGTAGAAGCTAGTAAGGAAGCCTTATGGATTCGTCAGATCCTGTCAGAGTTTGGCTTTGAGCAGCAGCATCTGACTACACTTTGGTGTGATAATCAAAGTGCCATTCAGCTATGCAAAGATCCAGTCAAACATCAGCGCAGAAAACACATTGAACTTCACATGCACTTCATCAGAAAGCTCATTTACGACCATGTTCTTGAAGTGCAATATTGTTCAACAAATGATCAAGTTGCAGACATCTTCACAAAGGTTCTCAGAGAGGCGAAGTTCACTAAACTTCGATTTATGGTTGGAGTTCAGGAAGTTGTCACTAAGGGGGGATAGGCTCTAGTGCCTCCTTCCTTCTCCTATTGTGTCATATTTGTAAATCCTTCAATCCTATCCCAAGTTGTTCTTAAGGGGGGATGTTAGGATATTCCGACACATAGGAAATAGTTAAGTACAACTTGGTCTAGTATAGAGTTAGGTATAGAGTTAGGTAAAGTGTGTTTCTTTACCGTTGTACATTTTGTAACTTACAATCCGACGGTCACGATATGTAGTGATCCGACGGTTCATTCTCTCCTCGGTATTACGACACTTTATCCGTGGCTTGACACCCGATTGGTCCATGATTTCTATTTAAAGTGCATGGAGGGTCATTTGTAGGGTAATCCGTGCATGAGAGAAACATATGTAAATTTTCATTCTTTTATTAATAAATTGCCTGAAGTGGCCGCGTTGGCTCAGGCCCTGGACTGTTTCCCTCTTTGGGGGTTTTAACCACGTCAAAAATACTGGTGTATTGATCTGCGATCTAGTTGTGAGCGGTGTCCTTTGGTGTTCTGTCTGAGGAACTTACCCTGTAAATTCCTACAGATGCATCTCACCTAATGAACACGGGGGGTGCAATGCATATTGAAAAGCCCTTCTATAGGGTGCGATGGGCGAGAGTAGACAAATGGTAGAGATAGTTTGCAAGGTGGATGATCATGGAATCTTCCAGAAACTTCTCCTGTGACACTTGCCTCTCTGAATTCACCTAGGGATGAGTAAGAGATCATGAAATCTCCATGTGGAACCAAGAACTATCAGAGAGATGACACTAATCAAAATCCTAGAAGCTGACTCACCCCCCTGCAAACATCTATACATGGAACCCTCATCCTAGAGATCCAAAGGCTGGAATTTTGTATCTTGTAAGGAAGTGTTGTTGGTTTCTCTGTGGAAAATCGTAGTGTTGGGCGATCTAGCTTTTCATGAGGTGAAGAGGGCTTTCCTGCTGGAAGGATGGTGTTGGGTCAGACCAATGGGTTGTAATCCTCTCTTCTACTACTTATATCAATAAAGCTATTTGAGTTTTCCTCCATATTCGTGTAGATCTCTGAATCTTGTATTGATATATGCATTTGTATGGTTAATATATATCTGATCCTATATTGTTTATGATTATAGATCTCTATGCTTTGATGGTATTATGCTGCTTTGACTCTACAGGTATTCTCTGAAGCGGGACAAGTAAGGAAAGAGTGGCAAAGCTATGTCAAAGGGGAGAGGCAACAAGCAAGTAGCCAAGTGAAAGACTGAGGTTGGTACTCTCTGCTTCTCTCTCATCTATCTCTCATAAAGGAAAACACAAGTGACTTTAGTTTGTTTGTTTCTAAGATAGCTACCCATCTTAGTGGGACTAGCAGCTCCGAATGGACACTAGTTTTCTCGATAATAGTTGGGCAGTATAAAATTCATCTTCTTCCTCCTCTCTCATCCATTAAGGTAAATCATGTTCTAGAGATGGCTGAGCAGGAGGGTATATGACTAAATTCTTGGACATATGCCCATTCTTAATGGTCATGTTCCCAACTCTACAGTTGATGTAAGCATCGATAGTGGCCAACTAGGGCCTCCCAAGGATGAGAGGGTAACCAGTAAGCTTTGCATTAGGCTGGAGAACTAGGAAATCTATAGGGTCCTCCTAAGAGTCAATGGAAACCATCACATCCTCCACAATCCCCTCAGGGGTCACTATGGAGCGGTCTGCAAGTTGCAGGACTATTGTGGTCTTTCTCAATGAACCTTAAAGGTCGAGCTTGAGCATGGTTTCCTTAGTCATCACATTAATGGTAGCCCCAAGATCAATCAAGGTGTGTGGGACAATGGTGCCATTGATGTGAACATCTACTACAGGGATTCTAGGGTCCAAATACTTTGGACAGATTACCTACCCCAACATTAATTCATACAGTTGTCCAATGACATTAATTGTAGGGGCATCTCTTTTTTGCTTCCCTGGATGCTTGAAACACTTCTCCTTAATCAACTTGTTTTAAATAGGTACATCCTTGATGGCTTGGAGAAGTGGAATCTTGACACATAGGTTTTTCAATTCTCCTAGAAGTTCAGTATCTTCTGGGGTAGGCTGGAGTGGTTGAGTTAATCTCTCAGGAAAGGGTGGATTTACTTTAAGAATTATTTCCTCTCTTTCTTCTTCAACCTCCCTAGGTGGAGTTGGAGTTTGGTTATCTGGGAGAACTCTCCCAGATCTCAGTTTAATTTCCTAAATCTCCACAACATAAGCTGGCTATGATGTCTCACCACTGTATACTTGTTGTGCATGTCTGTTGTTCGGGTTTGGATTTGGCTAGGCAGGAATCTGGGGTTGTTTAGGTGGAGTAGAGTGTAACAGCTGTGGTTGGGCAGGTGGTGAAGGCAATAAAGCTGGGACATTGTTGTACTGGGGCCTCCACCCCTGGGGCGGTGCATTCCATTGAGGTTGTGGTAGAGCATATGGTTGAAATGACTAGCTGGCTAGCTGGGAATGATACTGAGATGCAAAGGACCAAGGAGGAGGTGTAGACCAGGAAGGATGAGTAGGGGGTCCCTAAGAAGGTATGGATGTGGTCTGGTTGGGGTTGTAATATGCATGGGATGACCCTTGCATGCCCTACTGGTATGGCCTAGGCCCATGAGGTCTCCTTTGGTTTATGTAGTAGAGCTGCTCAGTGACCCCTTCAGCTCCTTGATATACAGCTTTGAGTCTAGGAAAAGAAGGGCACTTGTCTGTGGAGTGGTTTTCTTCATAGAATGAGAAAATTTCAATAGAATTCAATGGACATTCATTCCTAGGGGGCTTCCTAGTGCATCTAGAACATAAAATGGCCAAGGATCTCTCTGCTTCCTCTGCTTTATCCTAATGTGCATAGTGTTCATCTGTAAGGCAAGGGTTTGCACATCTCACTCTTGAAATCTTCCAACATGTTTCCAATTTCACCCTTGATGGATGACTTGGAAGAGGATGTACTGACCATAGGTTGACTTCCCCTACCCTTTTTGCTAACTATCCTAGAATGGTTTCTAAAAACAGTCCTGATATCCTCATAGGGTAATTGGTATATATCTCCTCCTACTAACAAGTGTAGGGTATCCAAAAGGTCTTCCCTTACTCCTCTAAGTAGGACCAACTTCAGTGACTTAGGTTCAAGTGTGCACCTAGCCCTTTTGTAACTAAGCTAGAATCTTTCTTCATAATCCTCTAGGGATTCATCATTACCTAAGGTCATCCTAAAAATTTCTTCTTTTGTATCCTTAGACCTACTGTAGTGTCGATACTTATTGTTGAAGGCTTGCTGCATCTGAGCCCAAGTTGTGATGATATCCCCAGGTAAACCCATGAACTAGCGCAAAGATGCATCCTTGAAGGTAGATGGAAATAGTTTCAACTTCTGCTCTTCATTTGTATAGTCATAGGTTCGGCATATAACAAAAAATTCAAATATGAAAGTGTCGGGATCTTCTGTGGTCCGTCTATGTAAATGAGGAAGGGTAGAGGGGCTTATATTTTTCATCTTAGTTTCCCCATTGGTTTCCTTGATGGGGAAGGCACCCTCTACTCTCTCTCTATTCCCTTTGTCATTTCTATTTCAGCCATTGGCTTGGTAGGAATGGGTTCTTCTTCTTCCCCTGTAGGTTCTTAAAATATGTCTGGTTGCTCACCCAAGGGTTCCTCCAATTCACAGCCACCGAAGAAGAGGGTAGGTTGGTTGTTTGATGTAGTGGGGGTATTTGGCAAAAATTTCCCTAAGTTATCCCTATTCCCATGAGGCATGAAAGCAAATGATTTTTTGTTTGGTTTTGTGATTTTTTTCAAACTTTAAAAGCGCTTTGCAGAACTAAAGTTACAGATTGAATTAAAACTACCGAATGAATGAAAAACTAATTGTTGAATTGAAATCTAACTTGCAGAATTGAAATTGTAGACTGAATGAGAACTACTAATTGAATGAAAAGATTAACTACTTTCGTGAAATCGAACTTGTAGAATGGAAAGGAAAGAAAAGAATGCAGAATGAAAAGGAAGCAAACTAAATTACTTTTGCAGAAATGAAACTAATGGCAGAATATTAGAAACAAGAAATAGAAGAAAGAAAGCAGTAATCACATATTACTCAGACACCTCCCTAGCAACGACACCAAAAAGTGATGAGCACCAATATTGCAGCAAGAATGTTGCAACTCTTGGGCTACTAGCATTACTTTATCGACCTGAGGTTCATATAAACTTGGAGGTGACAGTTTTGTATACATAAGTAAAAGTGATGGTTTTGCCTTTTTTCATTATTCAGCTGGCGAGAGACCACTAGGGTTTTCAAGCCAAACTTCTATGGATTTAGAAGAAGCTGGGTTCCTTAATGAAAGAAATAGAAATACACTCTAAGAGAGAGCTGATCTACTGCAATAATGAAAAAGGCTGAAATTCAATGCTAAGGCACACCATTTCCTAATTAATTGCTAATAGCTATGCTTTGCAATGATGCTAAATTAACATGAAAAAAATGCTACTATCCTAACCATGGAAGTTAAAAAAACATCAACCACAACTGTTATGCATGTAAAGGACTGTAATAAATCTGTTTTTTATTTTTATGCTTTTCATGAAAAATGAAGTGTGAAAACTAATCTCTTTTGGTGATGTGGCAAGTGGTTTAGGGATGCTGGTCGATGGCTGGAAGGTTCAAGAGATGGTTGGAAGGTTTGGGGGACCCTTGGGTGATCTTGGGAGGCTTCCTAGAGGTTTTCCCTCAATTCAGCCTCAAAACAGGCCACTATAGGAAAACCTATAGGATTCCCTGTATTTCTATAGGATACATCCATGAGAAGAACGATGGGTGTTGGAGGTGATGGAAAGCTTAGGGAAGGTGGTTTATGGGTGGAATGGAGTGAGAAAAGGCCTAAGATCACTCAGAACCAAAAACCAAGTTTAGGAGATGGTTAGATTCGCTCAAAATGCCTGAGGAAATTTCTTTGTAAAATGATGAAATTGGTGAAGGTTTTGGTGAAAACAAGGAATGCCTATGGGTGGATGCAGTTGGAATGTGGTTTTGTTGCTATGAGATCTCTTTCTACTTCTGAAGCACCTACTCTGCATCAAACATGTGTAATTTCCAAAAAGTCATGTAAACAAAAAGAATTCTTATGAGCTAGAAAAGAAAATTTTAATGAACTAACTGTCTACCTTATGCATGAAGAAATTGTTGAATAACATGGAATCATGGATGAGATCTACTACAAGAATGAAGATAGAAGAGATGGTAATGAAATCCTAATTTTCAAAACTGATCAAATGCTATTTTAAGTACAACAAACTCTAAATATCATGAAAGAAATGGAAGTCTATCTTTTTGGGCTACATAAGGGTCTTTTCCTCAAATCATGATCCCAAAAGGAAGAAATGAGGCAAAGACACCTACTGACAGCTTTGTGGTGCCTCCTTTATCCCTTCTAACCTGCTACTGAAGTAAGGCACAAATGGAAGAAAACTAATAAACAATTAATAAAATCTCCACTACTTGCAATGAAATACTTCTAAAAACAGTTTAACCATGAATCTATGAAACTAAGGTAAGCATAAAGATACAAGAAGAGGAGCCTTTGTTGTTAGGGTTGGGAACTAACCCAATATCTTCAACCCGATGAGTTAACTCAGTACTAAATAGAGAAAAACCTCATTCTTATTACCAAAACAGGAAATTACATCAAAAGTATTCCACAAGTCTGGAGCTCGAAAATAACTAGTGTTTTTGCAATAAAAATTCGAATCCTAATGAGGCTCTAGGCCTCTCTACTTATACAACTGAAGTCTCCAATGAATTCCTTAAATTTAGGGAGGCTCGGCTCCCAAACTCAAGATGAACTAACTCTTTGTCTATCACTTGCTCAGCTGCCTTCTAATCTTCATGACTTGGCTACTTGCACTTTGAGATGGTGGGATTAATGCAGGAATATTCGAATGGGGGAGGAGTAAATTAGGAGGAATTACCTCCTACAATCTCTATCCCTTGTCCCATTTGAGTTTCAAACCTTAGTCTTGCCAAAATTCCTTGATTTCCTCTTCCAAACCTGCATTTAATGCATATTGGTCCACTAGGCATAATATCTCACTTTAACTCATCTCATTAAACAAAATATAATCAAAACATGTAATAAGTTGTGAGAAGCTTTGGTTTGACTAAGCTAGGAGGTGAATTAAGGCCCATATAATTACCCAATGATGATGCTCATCACCTTCCAAGAATGAAAATTTCTTAGGAGAGGAGTACCTAGAGGGGAAATGATTGAGTATGATAGATATGACTTTAGAGATGACTTTATAGACAACATTATAGAGGGAGATAGGTTTGAAATCAAAGAAAGAGGAAGGCTTCCTTGATTTCATAATGAGGGCAATGAAGGTGGAACTAAAAGTAGGAAAGATGCAACCCTTCAGACAAGATTCTTCAATGACGGTAAGCATATCCAGTCCCAAGAATTTGAAAAGCTCCAAGAAAAACTCCACACCCTATCCATCAAGCCCCGAACTATTGTCCCTCTAAAAGTTTTGCAAATATGATTTTAGTTCATGCAAAGTGGCCTCCTCCATTATGCTATTTATTTCTTTTGCTTCAACCATATAGGGGAAAGGTTGAGCTAGTTGAAAAAATTCAGTAATAGATAATTCCCAAGGAACTCTAAATTAATTTTTGAAAAAATATTTGCCCAAGTAAGCCAATCCATGGAAAGAATAATACCTAGTGACATAATTATGCCTCAAACTCTAGATAGTGTTCATAATTTTCCTCCCCTTTGCAATAAGAATGGACAAACTTTGTATTTTCATCCCTTTGTCTTAACCATATAGCTCGACTTTTTAACCTCCATTCCTCCTCCTTGGATTTAAGGAGGCTTAACATTATTCTCTCAAGGGATCTATGAATAACTAAAGAATTTGGAGAGGAAAAGCCATCTCCCTCCCTGATAGAGATAACTTCCTAATCTTTTCCCAACTCTTCTAGTGATTTTACCTCCAACCTCTTTTTTCTCTTAACCCATTCCTTTACATTTCATCCTTTTAAAGTTTGATTCGAACTAGGCAGTTATAGGAAACTCCACGAAGGGAGAGAAAAGAACCCAATTTTCCTTCATCAAGGATACAAAATCCTCCTCTGCCAGTAAAGAAGAATAAAACTTGAAGGCACTAATCGACTTCAAGGGGAAGCTCCTAATCTCAAATAAAATGGGGGAATGATCAATAGCCACCTCCCCAAGCCATTTCTTAACCATAGGAATGGATTCCAAAATATCTTCCACTATTATAAATATGTTAAGGTGTTTCCCAACCCATTCCTCCCCAACTCATCAATTCCTCTAGGTCGGGAAGAGCTTAGAGGGTTCCATGTCAACAAGCATGTTTTCAATAATCTGACTACAAAAATTAATCAGAATGAAGATCAAGATGAGCCCAAGACCCACAAGATTTAGTTGAACCCAAGGAGAAATTACTGTCTCCACCAATCATAATCATATTCGACTGAATAAAATATTTATTGAAAGTAACCTCCCATAAATCAGATCGATTTTGAGTTAGGCCATAAATTTTAATAAGAGTGACTGAATGCCCCAAAACAAAAAGATAAAGCTCCAAACCCATGGTCAATTCAGAGCTCCAAAAACTAGAAATCAAGACTTGTTGCATTAACCAACCCACTGAAAGACCCCAAGAATGACTTGAAGCATCCACAAAAGAGAAGGACCAACCCTTTATAAAAAAAAATTTCACTACTGGTTCACGGATACCCATGGTCAGTGGGTCCCCTACGTCCAGGATCGAACAATGCGAGGGTGGACCCCACTCGAAGGGGGTCACACCCCTTGGCCTATTGACTGACCTGACCCCAAGAGCTTTCGGGTTTCAACCCTGTGACCTCCCATTGGCGAGGCCCCGGCTTGACCGATTGAGCTAACCCTTGGGGCTAGCCAACCCTTTATAATTATTTCTAGACATGATGAAATATTCTCACCCTTACCCAAAGTCTTTTGAAGAAAAATGATGTTTGGCGAAGAGGATTCCACCAATGTTTTGAATTCTTGTCTTTTAGAGGGACATGAAAGACCTCGGTGGTTAAAGGACATAATTTTCATTGAGGGATGGGAGATATGGTTGGGATTTATCTAAGGCCCCCTTGTATACATTTATGTTTACCAGCTTCCAAATCACACACCACTTTCAACAATGTAAACTTTGAAATGGGAACTATAAACTCAAAACATGAACTCTAGCCAAAAAACGCCAAAAAAACATCAAAAACAGTGCTAAAAATGAAAAGTGTGTATACTGGAATGATGGTTTTTTTTTTTAGGGACAATTTTGAACATGTTTTAAAAATGGCAGTGAAAACAAAATTTTCGTGCAAAATACAACTTGAAAACGAAAAAGTGATTATACTGGAACGATGATTTTTTTTTAGGGTCAATCTTCAAAATTTAAAAAAAATTCTAGTAAAATGATCCAACAACATAAAAATGACTCATAACTTCTCATTTAACACCATATGGAAATAAAAAATTTTATTTCAAGATACGATGCATACATCAGTTAGATAAATTGTCTTAAACAATTATTCAAAATCACTCATATTTTCTTGCACACCATTAGAATTCACATCTTCAGATGAGTGATTGGATGCTGACGAAGATGTTCCATATTCTTCTCTTTCATCAACTAGTGCCCCATATGAGTCCACATGCATGCCCATCATTTCAGGTTTCAAAATTCTTCTAGATATACAACTGGTTTCAGCAGACTCCCATCTCAACACTGTTCCTTCTGGTAACAACCTTTTCAGAATGTTTATCGTCTTGAAGCAAAGCGTTCCTCTCTTTGTTAAAATGAAGTCATAAACAACTATGTCAACATCCTCCAATTTCAATATGTCTGTGCAGCGACGATTTATATTCGTATGCTTTCTTTTTCTCTTTCCACCATTTTTTTCATCAACTACCATCTCTGGCTTATACACACCATTGAATGGGTGTGTATTTGTGGCATACCAATGTACTTCAACACTTGTAACATCCTCATTTTCTGTAAAGACCTTTATAACTTTAGTAACCTAGAATGGATAGCCATTGGGATCTCCATCTGCTAGCACTGCGATCATGCAATCCTCCTTAATATCCTATACTAAACCCCTGTAAAGGTCTTCCATGGCTTCACGTTGTGCACGAGATCTTCTGGAACCAATATACGTCTCTCTTTCCTCTGCTTGTGAAGAATTAATAATACCTTGAGATTGTTGCTGTTCAACAATGTTTATTTCCTCATGTGCATTCGACACATTTTGTGGCCAAATAAATGTATTTTTCAAAGGTATATCTTCATTTGTTGTTGTTGAAATGATATCACTTTGATTATTGAAAAATGACTCCCACCAAACTGAATCAGCAATGTCAAAGTACTCATATGTATATCTAATACATTTTTTTATTTCTTCTAGGCAATTAGAATAATTTATATCTCTATTTTGTTTGCGTGCATTATGAACTTCACCAATTGATTGTAATAACAATATTTTTGATGCAAGTATTGGATGATCTAGAATGAACTTCAAAAATTGCAAACTTGATGATAGTGCCCATTCTGCAGTAGTTGAATACTTCTTGCCCCATATTAGTGTCTTCCCATCAATTTTTTTGATATGAAATTTATGTTGGAAGCTAATGTCATTAAGTTGTTCAATGCATTTCCCCTCAACAGTTTCTTCCAACACATCAAAAGTAGGCTCTGGCATGTATGATTTCTTAATACATTCAATTAATGATGGCAAGCTCCCAACTTCCTTACTCCTCAGTGTGACTGAAAAACGACTAAACATCTAATCAATATGGTCATGAGTGTGCCCAACAAGAAGGAAACCAACCTTTACCTTCTGAGAAATTCTCAATTCAACAAGCATGTTTAGATATCCAAAAACAACCTAATTTTTGTTTTCACGGCAAGTGTTGTCCAATTGTAGATACAAAACTTCAGGAAGATTACCAGACCAATGAGAAAGCACATCATGAATTATGGTTATGGTCAGATTTGCATCATTATGAATATTTGGAGCTGTGAAGTACACCTTTGGCAACAGTTTCCCATTGAAGACCATACAACCGACCAAGTGATACTGAATAAAATTTTCCTCCTGTAAATTTTTGGGTGTGTGAACAAAATGTGGTGAAAGTGTTTTCTTCTGGTCCATACCATCAATTATCAAACCCAAATATTTATTCAAATTAACATAACACTTCTTTCGATGCTTGTACAACTTTTTCCTGTCATTTGTTTGTTGTTCGCGATGCTCCTGAAGTTCTTTGACAATTGAATCCACACAACATAAAAGAAAGCCATTAAGAAATATGTTTTCATACTTGATGAAAATACAATTTTAAAAGTTAAAGTTACGAATGCCTACCTCTTTCTGACCCTTGAAATTTGTCCCTTTTTTATTTAAGAGAAGCACATGTACTGCAAATCCCCATCCTTGTCTTCTTAGGAATACGGACGTTGTTGAATTCTTTCTTCCATACCTTCACAAAATATTGATATGTAATAAACCAGCCGTGTCCCTCAGCACCTTCTGCATATTCTTTGTATAAGTTGTAGATTTCTCATCTTGAAAAATTATCTGGAATATGTATTGTCTCTCTATTTGGCATACACTCTCCATGCTTTGAAAATAAATCTTTCATTCATGACATTGCAGTATTTGATAATGGCCCAAACTGTCTTTTATGACGTACTTCAGAATAAAATGTGGGATCCTTTTCCAAATTTTCTTGAATTCTCGAGAGACGAAAATTCCCAATCGAATGAAACATTTTGAAAGCTTTTCTACAAATAAATAAAGTCCTAATATGATAATCATAACTTGACAATGTAGATTGCATGCACCCAACTAAATATGAATTTTGCATGCTTTTATTCATTGACAAATATCTCTTCCCGCTCTCTAATGCAAATTTGAAATCCATATGTTTCAAGAAATCTTTTTGGCAACATTCACTTGAAATGAGTGCGCTGATAGAACTTCTTCTTGTCAGATATTCTGCTCTACCCCTTGTATAACTAGAACATCTTGCATTGATACGAAAAGGTCTGCTCCTACTCCTCGATACAATATTTCTTCTCAACATCTCCATAATTGGATCATCATTTGTATAAGGATTTTCATCATCATTAAGAGGAATGTTATCCACACTATGATCAACTATGCTTTTCAAATACTGAGTTGGAGGATATTCTTCATCTTCCCCTTCTTAAGTGCTACTGCCATAGTCCTTAGAATTCAGACTCAATGGAAAATTTGACTTGATGTTTATTGGATATTCTTCCTCATGTGCATTTTTAGTGCTACTCTCACAGTCCATAGAATTAGGACTAAGTTCATCATCCTGTCCTTCATCATTGCTACCTTTATACTCATTAGAATTAGGACTAAGTGTATCATCCTATCCTTCATCACTGTTGCACTCATAGTCCTTAGAATTAGGACTAAGAGGACATTGTGAAACTCCATTCTTTTGAAATTCATCATCACACTCTTCATCACTGTTTCTCTCATAGTCCTTAGAATTAGG
Source organism: Pinus tabuliformis (assembly GCA_031772625.1). Classification (NCBI taxonomy): domain Eukaryota; kingdom Viridiplantae; phylum Streptophyta; class Pinopsida; order Pinales; family Pinaceae; genus Pinus; species Pinus tabuliformis. The sequence continues at coordinate 657,190,624 of CM062810.1, read as the reverse complement.
ACTAAGTGGACACCGTGACACTCCATTCTTTTGAAATTCATCATCTCGCTCATCACTGCTACTTTCATAGTCCTTAGAATTAGGACAAACTGGACACCATGGCACTCCATAGTTTTGAAATTCATCATCCCGCTCTTCATTAAAGCTACTCTCATATTCCTTAGAATTAGGACTAACTGGACACCATGATGGTGGGCTCCAGTATTGTAGCAATAATGTTACAACTCCTGGAGCTTCTTATCTCTAATTTTATCAACCCGGTAGTTCGTACAAACTTGGAAGCGACGGTGCTGTATGCACAAGTACTAGCTCTTGTCGCAGCTGTCACTTGGTCAGCTGGCACAAGTCCGCTAGGCCTCAAGCCAACTTCTATATGCTCACAGAAGAAGCTTTATGAATGATGGACGAAATCTAACTCAAAGGAGACTAGTCTATTTGCAGAAAGAAACTGAAAGCCAATAAAGCATGAAAACCCTAGTAAACCCTAATTTGACTAGCTAGGCCCTTACAATGCAAAACTGTGAATGAAACTACTACCAATAATGCCATTACTTGCAGTGAGCTAAAATACATGCATCTAAGCTACTTGCATCTGAAAAGACATGTTTTTGTATTTTTTCATTAAGTGGTTGGATTTATTGTGATGATGCTTTTGATTAGGGTTTGGTTGTGCAGGAGCGGTTTGAATGGAAGGAAAGCATGGGCAAGGTCAGGATGGCTAGGGGAGGTCCTAGAGGGTCTCTAGCATCAGTCCACAGAAGTCTACCATGTTCGGATGCTCAGCAACCGAGTTTGCAAGCTTCTAGAGGAAGTCTGCAGGGGATCCTACAGGAAATTCAGGGATTCTAGTATCTACAGGAAGTCTGTGCAATTCTACAGGATGTTCAACCGTGGAAGTTTTGGGAGATGCTGAAGTGTTAGAGTGGTGTGGGAGGATAGGTGAGTTGGAGATGGAACTGGTGATGGCTCAGGAGCAGAGAAGTCAGATGGAGGAAGAGTGCATGCAGTGGGTTGATGGCTGGAAGGATGGGATCAACGAAAGGTTAAGTAAATGGAGCTATGTGAGTAATGGGAGAGCTGGAAGGTAAACGTGCTGAACAGAGGTCGGTTGAGTGGATTCAGGTGTGGTTGAAAAGACGAGGGAGGTAATGGAATGGTGTGGAGCAGCGTAGATGAAACAAATTGTCTAAGAATGTCACCAAAGACGAGAACTCTTTAATCTATGTTAACTATGCTATTTTGAACCAATGAACAGCAGTGCATTTTGTGAAAGAAACGCATGCATGGAAGTGGAATGGAGGAGTGAAGATCAAAACCAAAGTGCATGGATGGATCTATGACTAAAGTAACTGTTGCAGCTTGCATGAACGTGAGAAGAACTGTGTTTCTTTTTGGTGGTTGATATGGACTGCACCCCAATCCCTAAGCAGAGATGGCAGTGAGCTCTAACAACCTTTTTCTGGAGCTCCAATGAATTATATCTATCCTCTTCTAACCTAAGCAAATGGAAGCAAATTCACCATAAACTAATCCTATTCAATCTCATGAAAAAACTAAATTAGCAGACTGTAAATTCGAATTGCATGTCAACATAAAGAAACGAAGTGCTGGAACGAAATGCAAATAACATTACAACACCGAGGAGATCTATTGCTCTCAGGTTGGGCCCTAACCTGAGAGCTATAGCTCCCTTAGAGACTCAGAATGAGATCAAAATCTGCCTGCCTTTATTCATAACCAAAAATCTGATGTCATGCCAAAACTGGCTTACAAAAAGAACCAACACCGAGCTGTAGCTCGTACTTCCAAATTACAAGAGTAACGCAAAGGTTCAAAAAGCTTCTATCCAAGGCTACGGCCTCAGTATTTATGCAAAATGATAGTCCAACAGGTTTCCTTGATTTGTGGAGCTCGGCTGTCCAACTGAAGGTTAAACTGCTGATCCTGTAGAACAGTTGTAATTGCTGTTCCTGTAGAACAGTTGGCTGCCTCTAAGCTCGGTGGGGAGATTGGTTGGAGCTCGGAGCTATGGTGGGAATCACGAGGAAGGTCCCCAAGACTGTGGACATCCTCTCCTAAAAACCAGCAGTGCCACCTCACTATCTCCTTGTCTCCTTTCTCGTGGTCTTTGCTCCCTTTTAATGCCAAAAACCTGAAATCATCATGTATTAGTCACGTAGATAGAATGCCTACCCTTCTTCCTACAAACAACACGAATAAACCAAGAAATGAATGCATAAGCAATAAAAAATGAATGGTTTGAGCAAAGCAAGTAGGCCAAATGAGCCCAAATTGTACCAAAAATTGGGGCTCATCATCACCCCCCAGCTAAACTATTTTCTCATCCTTGAGCAACTTAGTCCAAATCTTCATCCTTCATTGCTTTCACTGCTTCCCTTGCATCCCAAGGCTCTGTGGTAGTGTCTTCTCTGTGGATATGAAACCCTGCTTTCCTGTTCACCTCTTCCCATTGTTGACTGTCATCTTCCTCTGTATTGCCTTCAGTCAATCCTAGCAGTAGTGGTCGGCTGAGTTTAAGGCCAATCCAGCTGGCCTGGAGGCTTCACATGGATTTCTTGTAAAGTTCAACCCTTGCCAAGGCTTCCCTCATCCGAATGGGGGTATGGTATTCTCAGATTTTCAAGCTGTGTGCCAGGGTATTCCATCTGCGTGCACATGCTTGGGCAGCATTTTCTCCCAACAACCTTTCCATGTCTTCAAAGTGAGCTATGGCTTGGGCCTGTTGGTCCATAAATCTCAAGGAAGCTGTGGGATCCGTAGCCAACTGTTGGTGGGCTGAGATGAGTGCCACCGGATCCTCTAGTTCTGGTCGAATGAATAGTGGCTCGCTCACTTCTCGGTTCATGACCGATTTTGCTTCAGCTGCTCTTTGATCCTCATGGTTTAACCATGAGGCGAACGCCATCAATTGCATATCCCCCAAGGCAATATTGGGATCCCAGGAGACTTCATTAGGCAAAGCCAAATTGTGGAGGTAAAACTCTGCTAATTTGGCTTTGTCTTCTGACGAACTAGTACTGCACAATTCAGAAAATTGTTGTGGGTTCTGGATATGTGAAATACCTCTTTGTGCCAGGGTGTTTATTTGGAACTGCAGCCATTGATCTTTTAAGAACAATCCATAGGATTTTGCAGGTGGTCTGCACTGAATTGCCTCCATGGCCCAACTGGCCATGCAGGCCAATTGTGCTTCCTTTTGTTGCAGCTGTTCTCTTAGGGCTTGCACTTCAATTTTTGTTTGTTGTTCTACTTCCTGTAGAAGTGTCATTGGCTCTTCAAGACTGGTGGTCAGCTCCTTTTTGCTTTGTTGTTCATTTGTGATGTCCTTGGAGGATGTTCCTGCCCCTGCCCTTAGTTCTTGTAGCTGCAATCTCAGCTTCTGATTTTCTTCCTGTAGAAGCACACGTTGGCAATTAGCCACATGTTTAGCCATGGTGAATTCACTCCTGACCTCCTTGAGTTGTTCTTGTAAAGGGCCTATGTCCGCCACACCCTTTGATTTGGCGATCTGCATCCATGTGTGGGAATGGACTCTTTCTTCCTCTAGTGCAAAAAATAAAGGCACAGTAAATTTCTGCGGTATGATTTTGCCCGCCTCTAAAAAGGTGTAGTATGAATTCAGATTAGGCGAAGGGCTAGGTTCTGGTATATGTTCTCTTTCTATTTCTTCAGGCGGTTCTACCTCACCCTCCCTTGGTGGTGATGGGAGTCCTTCTCCTTCCTTCTTTTCCGTTTCCTGTAGTCGGGCCAGAGTATCCTGTAGAACATTTTCAGCTTCCTGTAGCCGAGTTTTTTCGGTCAACAGGTCTAACCTTTCTTGCCACGTATTTTTCTTTGGACTCCCCTTCTCGTAGGTGACTGTGATCCTGGAGGGTGACTTTTCCTTGGGAGAAGCAGGTGTATCTTCGATGACGATCGGGCTGCTGGATTGAGGCTGTGGCTTGCCCGTCTTTATCCTAACACTTCTTCGAGCTTTAAAGTATAGAGGGGTCTCCCTCTTCCTCTTTTCTTTTGGCTTAGGTGGCATGCTGAGGCCAACTAATACAGCTGCTGCCTCCCGTGCCAGAATGTCCACCTTCTTCTCTTTGGGTTTCACCTTTTCGGGGCTTCCTGTAGAAGCCTGTTTCTGCAATTTTGGGCTTCCTGTAGAAGCCTTTGTCTCTGTTTTTGGGCTTCCTGTAGAAGCCTGTTTCTCAATGATTTTCGGGCTTCCTGTAGAAGCCTTTGTCTTTGTTTTTGGGCTTCCTGTAGAAGCCTGTTTCTCAATGATTTTCGGGCTTCCTGTAGAAGCCTTTGTCTTTGTTTTCAGGCTTCCTGTAGAAGCCTGTTTCTGCTTTCCTGTAGACACAGGTGTCTCCACCTCTGCTTGCTTGCCTGCCTGAGTTTTGCTTTTTGCTTTGGTTGCAGGGGCTGTTGAGGTACTTGGGCTGACGTGGACCACCTCAGCTTTGTCCATTCTGCTCTTCATCCTCTTTTCTCTTGCTGACAAGATAGGTGTGCCACCTTTTTCTTTGTCCTCCTTTTCCTCATGCTTCTTCCTTTGTTCTTTCTTCTGTACTGTGGTCGGGGTCTTCTGGCCTTCTTCTCTCTGTCCCTCGGCCACTACTTCTTGTTCCTCACTGCTGGAGGAACCCGTTTCTTCGATCAACATTTTAATGTCCCCATCTTTTGTCAAATTCCGGAAGGATTCCCACGAGAGGGGAACCTTATATGAATGCAGCGCATCCTCCACAAGAATCTTGATCAACCCATGGTGGGCTATCTGATCTGGTATGCCCTCTTTTAGCTTTGTGGCACACTCCATTAGAGACTACAATAGGAAATAAGGGATGCTCAGTGTTTGTTCTACAGGAAGATCAATCCGGTGCCTCAATTTAGTGAGCAGCCGAAAGTGATATGCATACACGATGCTAAAACGGCCTTCACAAGTGATATATTTCATGATTTGCAAACTGACTTCATTCCATGGTGGCAACAGGCTCGTTCTTCGCACCCCATTTTTTTCCTCCGAGAATTCTTTCTCAGGTGGAAAGAATTCTTTCTTTGCCTGCTGGCTCAGCTTCCTTTCTTCCTTATCCCACGACAAACCCATAAGAAGTCCTGTGAGCCAACTGATATGTTGCGGGGTGAGCTTGAGGCTTAGGCCTCTGAAGTTCACTGTGGCCAGTGTCTGGGATTTCGGCTTCAGAGCCTGCAAGAATTCTTCGGCCACTTCATCATCGTAACCTTGCAGCTTATCACAAAAAGACATCCATTGTGCTCTGGTGAAGAGCTCTACCACTGCCGGGTTTTCCCTTAATTTGGTTGAATCGGTGGGTTCCCGTCTTATAAACCCACCCGGCATGATGACCACGGTCGTTTTAACTAAAGGTGGCAAATGCGAAAGAGATTTGGTCTATTGAGACAGAGCATGCACATAATCCACAAAATTCAACACAGTCTAATTATACCGACATCCTGTAGAACGACAACATAGGCACAGTCAAACAACAATTTCACCAATATCTTTATGACCAGACTGTGGACGATGGTCTTGCCACTCTTACTAACCAGTTGCATGAAGAGTTCAGGGTTACCTCTTTAATTGGCCACCTTTTTTTGTGAGGCACCCGCTTCCTTGTAGAAGACTGTGTTCCTGTAGAAATTGCGTTCCTGTAGAAACTATGTTCTTGTAGGAGCAGTGCACAATTTTCGGGGAGGACTGTAGTTGGCCTGCGCTCGAGGTGTGCTTCACCGGCGTTCTGGTAGCCAAAAGCTCGGCGTATCAAAGTGCAGAGGAGATCAGAACAGCCACTTGAGTTTGAAGTGGTGGTTGATACATGCATGCGCATGATCTAGCCGATTAGATTTTGAATCGGCGCAATCCGTGGCGCGGGGGGTGAGCTGTCCCCGCCAGACCATTGGGCGACGTCATCCATCATTCGCCTGCGTATTCACTTGCTGCCGCATCCATTCCCACAGATTTGTCGCCGCCTTTTTGTGTTAAACTCATTGCTTCCGACGGGAGTGTTCTCACGTGCGTGCTGCTCATTCTCTTTGTCGTGGCCGCCACCCAATCATCCAATTACACCATAACTAGCCGACGTGGCCAGTTGATTGGCCATACGGCCACTCAACCATTCACTTTTACGCCATGCAAACAATTCAAAGTAAAATTCATGCGATTTGATGGAAGGAAGGGTCGAGACACTTACCTGTGTGGCTGCACACGATTTTTCCAGTCTTTGGACGATGGTGAGTGGATCTACCTGCTGCATGCGAACTTACACAGACCCGGAGGCTCGTGGTTACAGGCTGCCGACGATGGAGTGGATGCTTGGGTTGCATGCGCCCGCGTTTCATTGCAGATGGCGGTGCTGTGAATGGTATCCACTCTAGCAGGTTGAACTGTCACAGGATTCCCGCGAGGTGTCTCGTAACAGTTCTTCCTCCTTGGGTGCATGCTGCACGACGGAGGATCTGGCCTTTCAATCACGTTCCTGGAGCTTCTGATGCCTATGGTATGAGATCTCAGCATTTGTTTATCTTCAAAAATGGCTTTTCCTGCGAGAACTCATCGATCTGCTTTGTTGGTGCAGGGAACTTGGTTGCATGTCGACAAGGATGGTGGAGCAAGGTAACAGCAATGTGCAAGGGTGCCAACAGAGGCTTGCATGCGTCCAAACCAATCCGTAGTCACTAAATCTCCCTTTAAGATGAATTCTGGGCCATCCCAAACTTCTACAGGAAGTTTCCTGTAGAACACAGAGCTTCCTGTAGAAAGTTCGGGCTTCCTGTAGAAAGTCTGCACTTTCCTGTAGAAAATCCGCGTCTTTCTGTAGAAAGACTGCATCTTCCTGTAGAAAGACTGCATCTTCCTGTAGAGGACTCAAACCATGATAAAATTGCACATACCTTGAAAAAAACATGGGTACCCTTGGAGGAGGTGCTGGTGAGGTCTCTTGACAGCATGATAAGGACCCTTGGCTTTGAGTTGAAGGGCTTCCTCTCCTCCATAGAACATCTGCAACCTGCATGCAATTTTACCATATTTTGCTTATTGTTTTTTTTCTTTTTTCCTTTTTTTTTTTTTTGAAAGATAACAGGGGCGCCTCAAAGAGGTTTTCACCCGTGCCATCTGCCCTGAGCGCCTCAGAGAGGTTTTCACTCAAGGATCTTTTTCAAACCTTTCTTTTTTTTTGAAAGACAATAGGAGCACCTCAATGAGGTTTTCACCCCTACCACCTGCCTTGGGCGCCTCAGAGAGGTTTTCACCCAAGGATCTTTATTATTTTTTCTCTTTTTTTTTTTTCTTTTTTTTTTTCATATCCCTCAGGGTATGCCAAAAGCAGAGGCAGAACCCCTCTCTAGGACCAATACAGATTTCTCCATAGTTTTGATGAACTCTTGTCTTGAGAGAGGTCTCCTGTAGATCTTCAATCGATGCCCATTGACAAGCATGGGAATGGCTTCCTCATCAATGGTTCGAATGAGGACAGATCCATTGTCATGGCATTTCTCCACTGCATATGGTCCTAGCCATCTGGTTCTCAGCTTCCCCTTGAAATCTTTGTATCTGGAGTCATACAACAAAGCCCAATCTCCCGGCTGAAATTGCTTGTCATGGAGATGTTGGTCATGCCACACCTTTCTCTGAAGTTGAACCACTTCTGAGTGAAGGAGGGCCTGCATTCGGTGCTCATCCAGGCCATTCAGCTGCAGTAGCCTTTCTTGTTGTGCATGGCTGAGATCTAGGTCCAGCTGAGCTTCCATCCTCAAAGTGTTGTATTCAAACTCAATGGACAGCAAAGCTTTCTTCCCATAGACCAGCTCATACGGTGTGAAGCCGGTGGTGGTCTTCCAAGTGGTGTTGTAAACCCATGTGGCTTCAACCAGGCGATCTGCCCAGTCCTTTCTGCTGCTGCTCACCACCTTAGTCAAGATCCCTTCTAATGCTCTATTGGTGACTTCCACCTGCCCATTTGCTTGAGGGTGATAAGGGGTGGAAGTCCTATGGTTGATCTTGTGATGAGCTAGTAGATCTTCAACCAGGTTGGAGGTGAACTGGCTCCCTTGATCGGTGACCAGCTCTCTTGGATAGCCAAACTTATAGAAGATGTTTTCTCTTAGGAACTCAGCCACCTTTTCTTCTGTTGCTGCTTTGATTGCTTTGGTCTCTGCCCACTTTGTCAAATAGTCAGTACACACAATGATGTAAGTCCTTTGCCTCGAAGAGGGGTTGATTGGGCCCACAAAGTCCATGCCCCACTTCTCAAATGGCTCAAGAGTCACTTGAGGTTGGAGAGGCATCTCATCCCTTTGGGTTGGTTTCCCCATTCTTTGGCATTGGTCACACTGACTGACGTATCTTCTGACATCTTGATGAAGTGTGGGCCAATAGTAGCCTGCCTGCAGGATTTTGAAGGCAGTTCTCTTTGCTGCAAAATGTCCTCCACAAGGCCCATCATCACAAGTGAGGAGGATATCAAAGACTTCCTCCTCCCTTACACAACGCCTTAAGATCTGATCAGGGCCAAGCTTGAACAGATTTCCCCCGATCCAAGTAAATGAGGCACTTTTTCTGATGATTCTGCTCTTCTCTCTGGAAGATAGGTGCGGAGGGAACTGTGCTGAAACAAGATAGTTTGCTATATCAGCAAACCATGGAGAGAGTATTGAAATAGCAAACAGATGTTCATCGGGCATCTGGTCATCCACTGTTCCATCCTCATCTGCAGACAAATCCAATCTAGATAAAAAGTCAGCAACAACATTTTCTTTACCTGGTTTGTCAACAATGGTCAAATCAAACTGCTGCAATAAAAGTAACCATCTAATAATACGAGCATTCACATCTGGTTTATTCATTAAATATCTAATTGCAGCATGGTCAGTATGTACAAAGGTCTGGTAACCAGTAATATAATGTCGGAACTTGTTCAGTGCATGGACCACAGCCAAGAATTCTTTCTCGGTTACAGTGTAATTCAGCTCAGCTTTGGACAAGTTTTTGCTAACAAAGTAAATGGCATATGGAAGTTTTTGCTCAACTTGTCCTAAAGCTGCACCTATGGCTTTGTTCGAGGCATCAGTGTGGATGTGGAAAGGTAGGGCCCAGTTTGGACCTCTCAGGATTGGGGCTGACACCAACTTGTCCTTCAATTCATTTAAAGCCTTCTGACAATCGTCAGTCCAATTAAACTCCACATCTTTTGCCAACAGGCCAAACAATGGTGAGGCTAGCTTGCTGAAATCTTTAATGAATCTCTGGTAGTATCCTGTTAATCCCAAGAAACTCCGGACATCCCTTACCTTTTGAGGAGGTGGAACCCTCTTGATGAGAGCAATTTTGTTAGGATCCACCTGCAACCCTTGGCAAGAAATGGTATGGCCTAGCACGGTCCCCTCAGTCATTAGGAATTCACATTTTTCAGGACTAAGGGACAAGTTCATCTCGGTGCATTTGGTTAGGACTTTTCCCAGGTTGGACAATGCTTCCTGGAAGTTGGCCCCATAAGGAGTAAAGTCATCCATATAGATTTCTACCGCATCATGGACCAGCTCCGAGAAGATGCTCAAGACAGCTCTCTGAAAGGTACCAGGAGCATTGCATAGCCCAAAGGGAAGGACTCGATAGGCAAAGGTACCCCAAGGACAAGTGAAGGTGGTCTTATCTTGGTCTTCCGGGCTGATTTGGATTTGGTTGTACCCGCTAAACCCATCCAGGAAAGAGAAGAACTTCTTTCCTGCCAATCCATCCAACACTTGATCTATGAAAGGTAGAGGGAAATGGTCCTTCTTGGTAGCTTTGTTCAGTTCTCGGTAGTCCACACAGATTCTCCATTTCCCATTTTTCTTGGGAACCAACACTAGAGGGGACACCCATTCACTATCTGTGATGGGGTAGATGAACCCGGCATCCAACAGTTTTTGCAATTCTTCCTTGACAATGTCCTTAAGGGCTGGATTCATCCTCCTCTGAGGTTGCCTAACCGATTTACAATCCTCTTTGATGTATATATGATGGGTATAGACCGAAGGATGGACTCCTTTCATTTCCTTATAGCTACAAGCAAAAGCATCTAGGTGGTTGGCCAACAGACTACACAGCTCCTTTTCCTAGGAAGGAGATAGGGAGGAGCTGATCTTCAATGATTTCTCAGGGCCGAACTCCACGTTCTTGACTCTGGGAGTAACAGGGTTTGTTGTACAAAGATCCACTAAGGTGCTAGCTTGGGCATCCTCCACCAATTTCTCTAAGGGTAGTGCACTGGAAGGTGGATTCTGGATCAAGGTCTCGATCTAGTCATCCTCGGTTGGGGGGTCTCTTCTAGTGGTATCTAAGGTGCATAGAGGTGCCGAGTACACCTCGTCTTCTTCTCCTTCTTCCAACCAGAGTGGTAAGTCATGTTCTAATGAGGGTTGGGCAGGAGGGTATAGGACTAGCTGCTTGGACATGGGACCATTTTTGATGGTCATGTTTCCTGCACGACAACTTATGTAAGCATCTGCAGTAGCTAACCAATGCCTTCCCAAAATGAGAGGATATCCAGTAAGCTTGGCCTTTGGTTGCAGAACCAGGAAGTCTGCAGGGTATTCCCAATAGTCAATAGAGACCAAGACATCCTCCACAATCCCTTCGGGAGTCACGGTGGAGCAATCTGCTAATTGCAGTACTGTCGAGGTCTTCCTCAAGGAACCCTGAAGATTAAGTTTAAGCATGGTATCCCTGGTCATCACATTAATGGCAGCCCCCAGATCAATCAAGGTGTGAGGTATAATGGTGCCATTGATGTGAACATCTACTACAGGACTTCCAGGATCTAGGTACTTTGGGCAGATGACTTGTCCTAACATAAGGTCAGACAGTTGTCCTATGACATTGATAGTTGAAGCATCTTTCTTCCGTCTACCTGGGTGTTTGAAACACTTCTCCTTAACCAGTTTGTTGTATATTGGCACATCCTTGATGGCTTGGAGAAGTGGTATTTTTACACACAACTGCTTGAGCTCACCCAGAAGCTCATCCTCCTCTGGGTTGGGTTGTGTGGTGGCTGTTAGTCTCTCAGGAAAGGGTGGAATAGCCTTTGGTTCACTTTCTTGTTTATCTTCCTCATCCTCTGGGGGAGGAGGTTGGCGATCTGGTAGAGTCTTTCCAGATCAAAGATTGATCACCTGGATCTCCACAGCATAGGTAGGGCATGAGGTTTCCCCAGTGTATACCTGCTGGGCCTGTCTATTGTTGGGGTTCGGGTTCGGTTGAGCAGGCATTTGAGGTTGCCTTGGAGGAGCAGGAGGTAATGGCTGAGGTTGAACTGGTGGTGGAGGCAAGATGGCAGGAGGAGTGTTGTATTGGGGCCTCCACCCCGACTGAGGTGCATTCCATTGAGGCTGTGGCTGGGCATGTGAGTGATATGAATGAGAAGTAGGTTGAGTGGGGTACTGAGGTGGATAAGACCATGGAGGAGGCATGGACCATGAAGGATGAGCAGGGGGACCCCAGGAAGGCATAGGAGTCGATTGGTTGGGGCTGTAATAAGCTTGAGATGCCCCTTGCATCCCCTACTGATAAGGTCTAGATCCTTGTGGCCTCCTTTGGTTGAGGTAATAGAGAGGTTCTGTGGGAGCTTCTGTCCCTTGGTACATGGCTTTAAACCCAGGTAAGGTTGGACACTGATTTGTGGGATGGTCCTCCTCACAAACGAAACACACTTCAACCGAATGCAATGGACATTCATTCTTAGGGTGTCTCCTTGTGCACCTAGGGCAGAAGACAGCCAAGGCTCTCTTAGCTTCTTCTTTCTTTTGCTGAATCCTGAATGTGTCAAGCTGCATGGCAATGGTCTGTCTCACCTCACTCTTAAGATCTTCTAATTGATTTGCAAGCTCATGTTTGGAGAACGGGACACTAGTTGAGAGGTGGTTTCCTCTACCTCGTTTCTGAGCTGTCCTGGAGTGGTTTCTAAACACAGTCCTGATGTCCTCATAAGGAAGTTGGTAAATGTCCCCCCCAGCTAACATGTGAAGGGTATCTAAGAGGTCTTCAGGGACTCCTCGGAGCAGGACCAACTTGAGGGATTCAGGGTCAAGTGTGCACCTGGCCCGCTTATAGCTTAGTTGGAACCTCTCCTCATAATCCTCTAAGGACTCATCATTTCCCATGGTCATCCGAAAGATTTCCCCCTTTGTTTCCTTGGACCTACAGTAATCCCGGTACTTGGTATTGAAAGCTTGCTGCATCTGAGCCCAAGTGGTGATACTATTCCCAGGTAAGCCCATGAACCAGCGTAATGCTGCATCCTTAAGAGTGGAAGGGAAAAGTTTCAGCTTTTGCTCATCTTCAGTGTAGTCATAGGTTCTACAAGGGACAACCAACTCAAACAGGAAGGTATCTGGATCTTCAGTAGTCAGCTCGTGGAAGTGAGGTAAGGCGGAGGGGCTAATGTTCTTCATTTTCATCTCTCCATTGGTCTCTCGGATGGGGAAGGCACCTTCTATTCTCTCATCTTCTCTTCTATTGTCAGCCATAGCTTCAGATGGAGTGGTCTCTAACTCTTCTTCTACTACAGGATCTTTGTATATCTCAGGATGTTCACCTATAGGTTCCTCTGGGTCACTGTCACCAAAGAAGAGAGAAGGGTGACTCAGTGATGTGGTGGGGGTGTTTGGTAGGAATTTGCCTGATCTATCTCGGTTCCTACGAGGCATGAAATGGAAAAGACTTTCTTTTTATTTTGATTGTTTTTGCTTTGCTTTTCTTTTGGTACCTGCAAAACTGAGACAGATTGATCTACAACTAACTATGAAAGATGCATAATTAAACTAAAAGCAGGAAAGAACTAATCTACTTTGCTCAAATGAAATTGCAAGAATGGAAATGCTAGTCTACGCTTGCAGAAAGGAAATGCTAATCTATGAAAGCAGGAAATGCTAATCTATGAAAGCAGGAAATGTCTATGCTACTTTTGCAGAACGGAAATGAAGTAAACTACTTAGCAGAAGGCAAGAGTAAGAAAGTAGAAGAAAAGCAACAATTACTAATACTCTGACACTTCCCCGGAAACGGCGCCAAAAAGATGGTGGGCTCCAGTATTGTAGAAATAATGTTACAACTCCTGGAGATTCTTATCTCTAATTTTATCAACCCGGTAGTTCGTACAAACTTGGAAGCGACGGTGCTGTATGCACAAGTACTAGCTCTTGTCGCAGCTGTCACTTGGTCAGCTGGCACAAGTTCGCTAGGGCTTAAGCCAACTTCTATATGCTCACAGAAGAAGCTTTATGAATGATGGATGAAAGCTAACTCAAAGGAGACTAGTCTATTTGCAGAAAGAAACTGAAAGCCAATAAAGCATGAAAACCCTAGTAAACCCTAATTTGACTAGCTAGGCCCTTACAATGCAAAACTGTGAATGAAACTACTACCAATAATGCCATTACTTGCAGTGAGCTGAAATACATGCATCTAAGCTACTTGCATCTGAAAAGACATGTTTTTGTATTTTTTCATTAAGTGGTTGGATTTATTGTGATGATGCTTTTGATTAGGGTTTGGTTGTGCAGGAGCAGTTTGAATGGAAGGAAAGCATGGGCAAGGTCAGGATGGCTAGGGGAGGTCCCAGAGGGTCTCTAGCATCAGTCCATAGAAGTCTACCACGTTCGGATGCTCAGCAACCGAGTTTGCAGGCTTCTACAGGAAGTCTGCAGGGGATCCTACAGGAAACTCAGGGATTCTACAGGAAGTATGTGCAATTCTACAGGATGTTCAACCGTGGAAGTTTTGGGAGATGGTGAAGTGTTGGAGTGGTGTGGGAGGATAGGTGAGATGGAGATGGAACTGGTGATGGCTCAGGAGTAGAGAAGTCAGATGGAGGAAGAGTGCATGCAGTGGGTTGATGGCTGGAAGGATGGGATCAACGAAAGGTTAAGTAAATGGAGCTATGTGAGTAATGGGAGAGCTGGAAGGTAAACGTGCTGAACAGAGTTCGGTTGAGTGGCTTCAGGTGTGGTTGAAAAGACGAGGGAGGTAATGGAATGGTGTGGAGCAGCGTAGATGAAACAAATTGTCTAAGAATGTCACCAAAGATGAGAACTCTTTAATCTATGTTAACTATGCTATTTTGAACCAATGAACAACAGTGCAATTTGTGAAAGAAACTCGTGCATGGAAGTGGAATGGAGAAGTGAAGATCAAAACCAAAGTACATGGATGGATCTATGACTAAAGTAACTGTTGCAGCTTGCATGAACGTGAGAAGAACTGTGTTTCGTTTTGGTGGTTGATATGGACTGCACCCCAATCCCTAAGCAGAGATGGCAGTGAGCTCTAACTACCTTTTTCTGGAGCTCCAATGAATTATATCTATCCTCTTCTAACCTAAGCAACTGGAAGAAAATTCACCATAAACTAATCCTATTCAATCTCATAAAAAACTAAATTAGCAGACTGTAAATTCGAATTGCATGTCAACATAAAGAAACGAAGTGCTGGAACGAAATGCAAATAACATTACAACACCGAGGAGATCTATTGCTCTCAGGTTGGGCCCTAACCTGAGAGCTATAGCTCCCTTAGAGACTCAGAATGAGATCAAAATCTGCCTGCCTTTATTCATAACCAAAAATCTGATGTCATGCCAAAACTGGCTTACAAAAAGAACCAACACCGAGCTGTAGCTCGTACTTCCAAATTACAAGAGTAATGCAAAGGTTCAAAAAGCTTCTATCCAAGGCTACGGCCTCAGTGTTTATGAAAAATGATAGTCCAACAGGTTTCCTTGATTTGTGGAGCTCGGCTGTCCAACTGAAGGTTAAACTGCTGATCCTGTAGAACAGTTGTAACTGCTGTTCCTGTAGAATAGTTGGCTGCCTCTAAGCTCGATGGGGAGATTGGTTGGAGCTCGGAGCTATGGTGGGAATCACGAGGAAGGTCCCCAAGACTGTGGACATCCTCTCCTAAAAACCAGCAGTGCCACCTCACTGTCTCCTTGTCTCCTTTCTCGTGGTCTTTGCTCCCTTTTAATGCCAAAAACCTGAAATCATCATGTATTAGTCACGTAGATAGAATGCCTACCCTTCTTCCTACAAACAACACGAATAAACCAAGAAATGAATGCATAAGCAATAAAAAATGAATGGTTTGAGCAAAGCAAGTAGGCCAAATGAGCCCAAATTGTACCAAAAATTGGGGCTCATCACATGACACTCCATAATTTTGAAATTCATCATCATGCACTTCATCACTGCTGCTCTCATAGTCCTTAGAATTAGGACTAAGTGGACACTTTGACACTCCATACTTTTCAAATTCGTTATCACGCTCTTCATCATTGCTGCTCTCATAGTCCTTAGAATTAGGACTAAGTGGACACCATGACAATCCATTCTTTTGAAATTCGTCATCATGCTCTTCAACATTGTTGCTCTCATAGTCCTTAGAATTAGGACTAAGTGGACACTGTGATACTCCATTCTTTTGAAATTTACCATCATGCTCTTCATCACTGTTGCTTTCATAGTTCTTAGAATTAGGAGTAAGTGGACACCATGAGACTCCATTATTTTGAAATTTGTCATCAAGCTCGTCATCACTACTTCTTTCATAGTCCTTCGAATTCAGACTAAGTGGAATCTGTGACTCTTTATTTATTTGAAATTCTCCATCCTCTCTTTCATCAGTGTTTCTCTCATAGTCCTTAGAATCAGGACTAAGTGGGAGAATTGACTTTCTATTCATAGTGGAAGAATTTCCGCTATATTCATCCATATGAATAGAGTTGTTACGTGATGAAGATGTTGATGCTGTATAAATCGAAACTTCACTATCAGGACAATCCATCCCTTTCAAATAGAAGATGTTGAATGATACAAATGGAGAGTCTCCTAAAGATATTATATAGCTTACAGAATGAAATTTTCCCTCCAAAAATTCCCCCCCAAACAATTTCGCGAAAATATCTCCCTCCAAAAATTTTCCTCCCAAAAAATTCCGCGTAAATATTTCCCTCCTAAAAGTTTGTGAGATTTATTTCTCTTCATTATTTTATTCTACAATTTAATGAAAAATGTAAACTAATTTTTTTTATGAAATAAATCATTAAAGTTAAAATTGTAAACTGCAACTTCTACCTAAATTATTTTAATAGTCAAAGTATATAATATTTACTAAACAATTGAATGTTTTTTTTTTAATTTTTATGATACATTCTAAAACAAATTAATCCCACATTCACCTCGTTGTAAAACAATTCGATAATATTCGCTTTATGATATTTTCCTTCATCGCCATAAAAAAATTAACATGTTAAAATTTATTAAAACTGATTAATCCTGCATTCACCATACAGCAAAACATCTCCGTAATTTCACCTATATATTCCATTATCGCTATTACTCACATTACATAAAGGTTTTCCGAGGTTTGTTGAAAGACTTGGAGTGAATTTGTGGAGCAGATACATTGGTATCAACAATATATTCAACGAAGAATTCTCGCAATTGAAAGGCCAGTTAAATTTTTTTCCTTGAAAATTATCATATTAAATTAGTTTAAAGAAGTAGATTTTTTTTTTAAACTTAAGATTTTTTTCAGCCAAATTAACCAATATTTCCACCATGAGCATGGTGGGCCCGAGGCACCCCCATCCTGCAATCAGCCGGCCACCCACTCCCTCTGCACACCCTACTGGCCCCCTCCCCAAACTCACCCACCCTGTCCCCTCGACCACCCCACCCCCACCTTCCCGCCCAACCCCTTCCTACCCCCTACGTCCTCCCCCCTACTGTCCTTCCCCCCCACAGACGTCCCCCAACCCCACTCCTACCCCCTCTCCTCACCCCTTTCCCCTCACCTCCCACCCCTCAACCCCCATCCCACCCCACCTTCCTAACCCCCCCCACCACGCCCTACTTGTCCCCCTACCCCCCACGGCCCTTTCACCCTACCCCCCCTACCACCTACGACCTTCCACCCCCCCACCTTCCACCCCTCAAGCCCCATCCCACTCCACACCCCTAACCCTCCCCCCCCTCACCTCTTACCCCTCAGCCCCTATCCCACCCCACCTCCCTACCCCCTACCCGTCCCCATATCCCCCACAGCCCCTTCACCCCTACCCCATACCCGTCCCACCCTACACCCCCACCCGGCCCCCCCCTCTCAACCCCCCCTCCCCACCCGGCCCCCCTACCCCCTTAGGCCTCCCCACCCTACCCCCCTACCTAGCCCCCACTCACCCCGCCCCCCCCCCCCCCGACCCTCCCGCCACACCCCCCTACCTCCCTTCCCCCTCCCCCCTTGGCCCCCCCACCCCATCCGGCCCCCACCCGGCCCCCTACTCCCCTTCCCCCTCCCCGCTCGACCCCCCCACCCCCCCTACCCAGCCCCCGCTCGCCCCACCTCCCTTCCCCCTCCCCCCTTGGCCCCCCCACCCTACCCCCCTGTTATAGACATTTTTGGGCACTGCAACCCCAATCATAAATGTCCATAAACCAAGGGCTCTTAAGTCCCTAAAAGTGTTGTTCCAACCTCTAAAAGAACAAGGTCAATTGATTACATCTTCTTCCAGAAGTTCTCCATGAAAAACTACTCAGAACTGGTCAAAACTAGACCATCTCACCTGCTCCATGGTCAAAGTGTGCTGCATCCCACCTAAATACACAAGGGAGGTGCGATGCATACTGAAAAGCCCTTCTATGGGGTGCGATGGGCAAGAATGGACAAACGGCAGGGTCAATCTGCAAGGTGGAGGATCATGGAATCTTCCAGAAACTTCTCCTGTGACACTTGCCTCTCTGCATTGGCCCAGGGATGAGTAAGAGATCATCAATCTCCAAGTGGAATCAAGAACTATCAGATAGAGGACACTAATCAAATCTTAAAAGCTGACTCACCCCCCTTGCAAACATCTATATATGGATCCCTCATCCCAGAGATCCAGAGGCTGGAATTTTGTATCTTGTAAGGAAGTGCTGCTGGTTTCTTGGTGCAACATCATAGTGTTGGGTGATCTAAGCTTTTCATGAGGTGAAGAAGGGCTTTCTTGCTGAGAGGATGATGCTAGGTCAGAACAATTGGTTGTAATCCTCTTTGCTATTCTTGATTATTAATAAAGCTATTTAAGTTTTCCTCCACATTCTTGTATGATTGATGATATATGCATTTGTGTGGTCAATATATATCTGGTCCTATATTTTTTATGATAGTAGATCTATGTTCTTGGATAGTGTTATGCTCCTTTGATTCTACAGGTGCTCTTTGAAGCTGGGTAGACAAGGAAGCGAGTGGCGAAGATCTATCAGAAAGGAGAGGAATCAAGCAAGGAACCAAGCGCAAGACAGAGGTTGGTCTCCTTTATTCCCCTCTTATCTACTTCTCATAAAGGAAAACGAAAGTGGTTTTAGTTTGTTTGTTTCTAAGGTAGCTACCAACCTTAGTGGGACTAGCAGCTCTGCATAGACACTAGATTTCCCGATAACAAAATGGCGACTCCACTGGGGGTGAATAGATTGTTTGTTGTCTATATTTGTTTGCTTTATAAACTTACAGATGGAGCCTGAAGTCAAGCCAGCTAGCCTTCGAACTGCATTTGCTATGCAAGTGCAAAGTAGATCAATGCTGCTTCAGTCTATCTCCGGGTTCTGTTTATGAACTGAAAAATTGATTTACAAGCTCTCTAATTGCCCTTGTGGTCGCTCTAGTAACCTCCTTAGATCTACCCCTGTGATTTATTTACTGATTACCACTTGCTCGGCCTAAATCCCTGAACTGAGCTACAAACTGTGACCCGGAACCCAGTTGAAGTCTCATCCCTGGACCATCGCACTGTCTCTTCTTTGGATTCTGGATGCATCACACTTCCCGAGTGTAGTAGGTGCGCTGCATCTCACTTTCCCTGTGTTACAGGTGCGCTGATCAGACAAGGCCTCTTCTGCTCTTAGATTTTGGTTTTTGTGTTCACTCTTTTCAGCTTTATTCAGGAGTTTTGCTGTCTGTAGTCAGTATACCTCTGTTGAAACCCCCTTCCTTTCCATTATTCCACCTCCATTGTGTAATGAACTGTAAATGTTTTTATGTATTGTGATCCATTTTCAGTTCTCTTTACAAAGAAGTAGCGTAATTGAACTGTTGTTTCTTGATTTGAAAGTGTCGCAAGTGTCGTTTTCAGTCATAGAAGAGAATCTGATTGTTCTTGATAGTCGATTACACTGTTACTCTTGTATTTGATTTGAATTAGTAGTTTTTCAAATTTCGAAAGCAATTTTTCAATTCCAAATCACAAAGTGTCGTCATTGCCTTCATTTTGTCTTGAAAAGAAACTTGTTAGTAATGTCGCTTTGAAAAAATAATTCAGATTTGCGCTTAGCTTTCTTTTTATCATTCACACATTAAGAAGGATGAAAACAAATACATGCATGTGCATTTTCATTTAGGCTGTTTGTTGGTTTGATTTAGGACAGTGCATATAGTGTGTGCTCTCTGCTCTATGTTGAAAGAATATCATCTCTCTTTCCTTAGTAGCTAGGATTTTCATTGCAAAAAGAAGATTAAATGATTGTTTATCATCTTAGATTGCATTTTAGGAATTGTACATCTACATCATGTGGTGAACCTGAAAGGAAAATTTCTTAAGCAAGATCAACTGTAAAATAAATTTAATGAATCTAAAAACGCTTTGGAACCTAACGCACAACATTTAGAAGTCTGGGCTAGAGACGTATTCCGGCGTCGTAAAGCTTGGTAACTGTTGTTTTCATTGTTGGTTGGGTGATTCCTCCACTTTGAGACGATAAGTGCCAGTACAGAATTGTGCTCCCACGTACTGTCGAGTATATTTTGGGAGACCACAATAGGTTTTATCCTTTATCCATAGGAAGCCGTGTCTGCTGCCATATCGATCGCAATGCACTGAACACAGCATTTGGGAAGATCGACTGTCGTACCGTAAAAAGTATTCTGCAGTTTTGCGATTGGTTTCGTAATCCCTCTATCTAGATTTCCAGAGCAGTCTTTATCATTCATTTTCAGACTCCTTAAAGGAAAAGGTCCATCTGAGCACTTGTCACTTCAGGCTCATTAAAAATCGAAGGCGACTAGAGTCATCTTTTGTTTTTTCTCGACTCTTAAAAATTGAAAAAACAAGTTGTGTCAAAGCATCTAAAATTTATTTTAATCGGAATAAATATCACCTTTCCTACATTGGTCTTAGGCTGAGAAAAATGGAGTCCACCAACCAAGGAGTTCCCATTGGGGGAAATCCTTGTCCTTTCTCCTCTTGGGGAGATGTTGGTGCGCCCCATATGGCCACATTGTCGCTTCCAGGATTGACAATCGGCTTGCCTGTATGGCTCTTCTCAACCTCTGTCGTTCAGAACACCGTGATTCCTAAACAATTGAGTCAACAACTAAACGATACTAGAGTTACCCCCCAACCTTCTACTTCGTCCAATTCTTCCTCTCCTCCTTCCTCTTCGCTTAATGAAGCTGGTAAAGCCAAAAATCAAGTAACCGAGAAGAAGAAGGAGAAGAAGAAGAAAGAGAAGAAGAAGAAGGAGCCAAAGGTGAAAAGGGGCGACCAGGCATCGTCTAGCGAAAATCCACACACTGCACCGTCCAGGCCTGAATCGCCATGTGTCATTTTCAAAGGAGACCACTATCATCGAGATTGTCCTTGCATCCCGCGGATCTTAAGGGACCGGTCTCCTCATTTGCACAGTCCGGTGTCATCAACCTCTGATGATCAGGTTGAAAATACACTGTCAACTAGTGAAAGTGAAGCCCCTGGACAAAAAGGAAAATGTAAATTTCCTTGTAAACTGTGTGAAGGCGATCACGCCGTCCACTGTTGTCCCTTCTTAGACGAGGCTAAAAGAGTTTTGGACGACCGTCCGATTTCACCATTACGACTTCTTCCTGGATATAAGAAACTCTTGCCGAGTCCATCACTAGTTGAAAATCTGGCTAACACACCATTGTGGTCGGCCGAAGTGTCTATCATTGAAGATAAACCATCTGAATCCACACCAGATGAAAGTCAAAAGGTCGAGGCGGCAGTTGACCCGATCTTGCCTTCAGAGTATCCATCTTCAGATGATACAGTCACCGGAGAGAACAAGAACGATACCATCCAAATTCTCTTCGTAAGCACAGACTCCGATGAACATGGGGGCAGTCTACCCGTTCCTTTACCATAGGAAGGAAGTTCGTCAGAGTCATTTCCAGCCATCTATTCGGTCCCACCTCCGAACAACCTAGTTGTTTCCTTTGATTGGAATCTACTAGGCAGACCCCGCTTACCGGCTGGTGTACCATTTCGAATCATTTCTCAAATATACAGAATGGTCATGGCTGGTACCATCATAGATGAAGGGGCTTCTGTGAGTATCCTTTCCTCAACTGCTTGGAAAGCGCTTGGTTCGCCATCGCTTTTGCCTGAAATGAGAAATCTAACAACCTTTGACAAAGCAACAAGTCGACCGTTAGGGATCCTTCCCAATGTGTCGATAACATTGAGAAGGAAAACCGTTCACATGAACATAATGGTAGTCCAAGGACCCCTGGATTATAATCTACTCCTTGGACATGACTATATTTATTGCATGGGAGTCATTGTCTCCTCACTCTTTAGAGTAATGTGTTTTCCGCATGAAGGAAGAGTGGTCAAGCTCATATACCAGCTTTCATTCCCCAGTTCACACATAGCAAATAGTCATATACCATCCATGAATGGTCTTTTCACGCAAGGAATGTCTCATCAATCCCTAGTCCGTCCTCCTGATGAGCGCGAGTGATTCGGAGGATATGACTGAAACCCAGGGGGCATGCACCCTGGCCTGTTTCGACGAGAAAACCTTGGGTATAGGGTAGGTTTTCGCGAAGGATATATGACTGGTTTATGAAATTAGACCAAAATAAGATACCTCCGTTATAAGGTAGGCCTTTCCTGATAGAACAAATTTTTGTCTGCAAATTGAAGGGTAACCTGGAAAAGGTAGGCCTTTCCCGATAAAACAAATGTTTTGTCTGCAAATTGAGGGGTAACCTGGGAAACTCTACTTCACTATACCTGAGGGCATGCAAACCTTTTGGCATGCAAGCGAAGAGCGACCATTTATTTTTTAAATTTGTAGGTCCTATAACCCTTTAAACTCGTAGGATTGGTCGTTTCCTAACTTGCATAAAGAAAGGATGTGGGGCAAAGCTTTGAAGAAATGCCATTTTAAATGAGACATCCTTATTGTATGACTGGATCGAGCAGTTTTAACGCGGAATTCAAGCTCGTTAAAAAATAAACATAAGCAATGAGCAAATGTTCCCCCAGAGTTTAAGTTCATTAAAAAATGAACCAATTTCCTGTAAATAACCATCGTGAATGTATTATCATCAGCCTTTGAAGCCTTGGTCGTGTTCTCATCATCACCTCCACTTTGTTTTGGCCGATCATTCACCTCCATTTGATTTTTTACCCTTTTTGAGGAACATATGCGAAGAGTGATCCTATTAGCCATCCTTGTGACACGACTGTGATTGGAAAATTCCAAACCTTACCTGGAATCAGCTGCTACCCGAATTTATCACTCGTTCCTCAAAAAACGAGTCTCCTTTAAGCTCTTTTCAACTGACTCGTAAAATATGAAAAGATTGCGGAGCAATTTGCCTCTCCAGCTCATTAAAGGAACCGGGAGTGCTATCCCTCCTTTAGATTTTAATCTTTTTGGACTTGAGGGATCATTACACAAAAAGATCGAGCGCTTGTTTTGTTCGGCTCGTTAAAAGTACCGAAAATTCATCCCTTTTGTATTGTTTTATACTTTTTCAGACTCAAGGTATTATATGATGAAAAAGGATTATTGGAGTTTTATTTACGTCCCTTTTTCAGACTCTCTAAAATTGAAAAGGACCAAGTTATCCTTGTCGTTAAACTCGTTAAAACCGAATAGCGACAAATTTGTCCATACAGACAAGAACGAGTTTCACTATCGCTAGGCTCGTTAAAACATAGCGATGGGTTTGCCCGAAGGGAAAATTATAGAACAAGCATATGTTATCCTCCTCAAGCTTGACAAAAATAAAGAGGTACTGGTCAGCAATGACTGGGGAAAAATTGGGAAGAAAACTTGAAGAAACTTTATTGGTAGCAAGTCGCTCTTGAACATGACACTTTCACTCCGCATCCGAGTCGGGTTGGGTTGTTCCGTTCACTGGTCATATCACCATGGGTCCATCACACCATCCATATTTGGGGTTAACGCTACCAATCCATCATGTCAGTGTCGCCGATATGTTCAAGAGAAGTCGCTCAGAGAATTCACCTGTGTCTCATCCACTGCAATACATTTACGCTCCATTCTTTCATGACCGCCACCCTGAACCTTATATCACTAGATCATTTTCACCTCCATTAAAATCATTTGCTTCGTTCCGTGTCATTGATGTGGGATTCACTAAGGCCCTCCTATGACGGATCGCTTCTTGTCGACAACAGCTCATTATCCAAGAAGTCAATCTAGGAACAACCCTTTCAGTACTTTGAAACTTGCATGCCTCAATGGTAAGTTTCTCACTTCCGGCGACAGGTTTACATCAATGGCGTTCGATCGAAATACTTTGCATGGTGTTCGACGCCAAGTCCCTTATTCACACCACGTGAATTGTACTGTAGTACCTTGAGGGTCATCATCATTATCGGTGATTCCTCTCGCGCCTGTTAACAGCTTACATCATCGGCTGGTAATCAGGCGATGTCTTTCCATGTTTGACTCCAGAACATCTCTCACATGGATCGACTTGTACTTTGAGTGAAGATCAAACGAGATTGAAGACCCCAGATCTAGTTTCATCCATCTGGGCTGCAATATATATTCAAGAAAATAAAGACATCAAATGTACATCATTACTGCACAGATAATCATCCAATCCAAGGGATGATGGCTCTACCAGGATCATCAGTCTACACTCAGAAGATTGTCTGTCTTATGTACATGAAAATGAATTTATAAAGCTCAGCATGGGAATGCCCGCCTTAGCTAGATCATGAAAATATTATGAAGATAATGTATTGTATTGTATCTTATTACATGTTTCCTTCCAGCTTGAAAAAACTTCAGATCCTTATGATAAAGCATTTCACCCGACATCAACAGATTAACGACCTCATGCTTTAGGGGGCAACTGTTATAGACATTTTTGGGCATTGCAACCCCAATCATAAATGTCCATATACCAAGGGCTCTTAAGTCCCTAGAAGTGTTGTTCCACCCTCTAAAAGAACAAGGTCAACTGATTACATCTTTTCCCAGAAGTTCTCCATGAAAAACTACTCAGAACTGGTCAAAACTAGACCATCTCACCTGCTCGATGGTCAAAGTGCGCTGCATCCCAACTAAATACACAAGGGAGGTGCAATGCATACTGAAAAGACATTCTATGGGGTGCGATGGGCGATAATGGACAAATGGCAGGGTCAATCTGCAAGGTGGAGGATCATGGAATCTTCCAGAAACTTCTCCTGTGACACTTGCCTCTCTGCATTCACCTAGGGATGAGTAAGAGATCATCAATCTCCAAGTGGAATCAAGAACTATCAGAGAGAGGACACTAATCAAATCTCAAAAGCTAACTCACCCCCCTTGCAAACATCTATATATGGATCCCTCATCCCAGAGATCCAGAGGCTGGAATTTTGTATCTTGTAAGGAAGTGTTGCTGGTTTCTTGGTGCAACATCATAGTGTTGGGTGATCTAAGCTTTTCATGAGGTGAAGAAGGGCTTTCTTGCTGAGAGGATGATGCTGGGTCAGAACAATAGATTGTAATCCTCTTTGCTATTCTTGATTATTAATAAAGCTATTCAAGTTTTCCTCCACATTCTTGTATGATTGATGATATATGCATTTGTGTGGTTAATATATATCTGGTCCTATATTGTTTACGATAGTAGATCTATGTTCTTGGATAGTGTTATGCTGATTTGATTCTACATGTGCTCTTTGAAGCTGGGTAGACAAGGAAGCAAGTGGCGAAGATCTATCAGAAAGGAGAGGAATCAAGCAAGGAACCAAGCGCAAGACAGAGGTTGGTCTCCTTTATTCCCTTCTTATCTACTTCTCATAAAGGAAAACGAAAGTGCTTTTAGTTTGTTTGTTTCTAAGGTAGCTACCAACCTTAGTGGGACTAGCAGCTCTGCATAGACACTAGATTTCTTGATAAAACCCCCTCCCCGGCCCCCACCTGCCCCTCCCCACTCCCCGCCCCACCTTACCCGGCCCCCACCCGCCCCCCCTTCCCTTCACCCTACCCCCTTCCCCCTCCCCCCTCGACGCCCCACCTTACCTGGCCCCCACCCCCACCCCTCCTTACCTGGCCACCACACGCCACCCCCTCCCCCCCCCCCCTTCCCCCTCCCCCAGCCGCCCTTCGCCCCCCGCCTCCCGCCCTCCACCCCCTCGGCTGGCCACTTGGGTAGGCGGGCGAGCCGCCGGGGTGGCGCGGGGTGGGGCGCCACCACCCAGCCCGCGTCACCTTAGCGGCCCACCCACTTGCCTGGGTGGCCGGCCGATTCGGTGGAGGGCAGGAGGCGGGGGGTGGAGGGTGGGTGTGGTTGGTGGGGGAGGGGGAAGGTAGTTGGGGAGGGCAGGGAGGGGGGGCGTGGGTGGGGGCTAGGTAACGGGGTAGGGTGGGGGGGGTGGGTGAGGGAGGGGGAAGGGAGTGTGAGCCAGTGGGGGCCGGGTAGGGGGTAGGGAAGGGGGGCGAGTGGGGGTCGGGTAGGGGGGCCGAGGGGGGAGGAGGAAGGGAGGGGGGGCGGGTAGGGGTCGGGTCGGGGGGGTGAGGGGGGAAGGGGAAGGGAGGGGGGTGGGTGGGGGAGGGGGAAGCAAGAGGGGGTCGGTGAGGGCTGGGTAGCTAGTAAGGCGGGGGGCCGAGGTGGGAGGGGAAAGGGAGGGGGGTAGAACGAGGGTGAGGGGGGAGGGGGAAGGGAGGAGGGGCTGGGTAGGGGGGCCGAGGGGGGAGGGGGAAAGGTGGGAGAGGGGGAAGGGAGGGGGGCTGAGTATGGGGTAGGATGGGGGGGCTGAGGGAAGGGAGGGGGGTGGGGAGAGGGGGGTAGGGTGGTAGGGTGGGGGGTCTGAAGTGGGGGGGGGAAGGTAGGGGGGCCAAGTAGGGAGGGGGGCCGGGTAGGGGATGGGTAGGGGGGTGAGGGGGGGGGGTCGGGGGGTAGGGGGGGGGTAAGGGGGTGAGGTGGGGTGGTCGGGTAGGGGTGTAGGGGTGTAAGGTGGGTGTGCCAAGGTGGGTAAGGGGGTGCGGTGGGCGGCCTGTTATCGGGAAAACTAGTGTCCATTTAGAGCTGCTAGTCCCACTAAGATGGGTAGGTATATTAGAAACGAACAAACTAAAGTCACTTGTGTTTTCCTTTATGAGAAATAGATGAGAGAGAAGCAGAGAGTACCAACCTTAGTCTTTCGCTTGGGTCCTTGCTTGTTTCTTCTCCCCTTTGACGTATCTTTGCCACTCCTTCCTCGCTTGTCCCGCTTCAAAGAACACCTGTAGAGTCAAAGCAGAATAATACCATCAAAGCATATAGATCTATAATCATAAACAATATAGGATTAGATATATATTAACCATACAAATGCATATATCAATACAAGATTCAAAGATATACACGAATATGGAGGAAAACTCAAATAGCTTTATTGATAGAAGTAGTAGAAGAGAGGATTACAACCCATTGGTATGACCCAGTGCCATCCTGCCAGCATGAAAGCCCTCTCCACCTCATGAAAAGCTAGATCACCCAACACTATGATGTTCCACAGAAAAACCAACAACACTTCCTTACAAGATACAAAATTCCAGCCTTTCGATCTCTAGGATGAGGAATCCATATATAGATATTTGCAGGTGGGTGAGTCAGCTTCTGGGTTTTTTATTAGTGTCATTTCTTTGATAGTTCTCAATTCCACTTGGAGATTTCATGATCTCTTACTCATCCCTGGGCGAATTCAGAGAGGCAAGTGTCACAGCAAAAGTTTCTAGAAGATTCCATGATTATCCACCTTGTAAACTGTCTCTACCATTTGTCTACTCTCCCCCATCGCACCCCATAGAAGGGCTTTTCAGTATGCATCGCACCCCCCGTGTGCATTAGGTGGGATGCATCGCACTTTGACCATGGGGCAGGTGAGATGGTCCAGTTCTGAGCAGTTTTTCATGGAGAACTTCTAGGAGATGATGTTATCAGCTGACCTTGTTCCTTTAGGGTGTGTAACAACACTTTTAGGGGCTTAGAAGCCCTTGGTTTATGGACATATAATTTTGGGGTTGTAGTGCCCAAATATGTCTATAACAGTTGCCCCCTAAGGCATGAGGTCGTAAATCTTTTGATGTCGGGTGAAATGCTTTATCATGAGGATCCGAGGTTTTTCGAACTAGAAGGTGACCTGTAATAAGATACAATACAATACATTATCTTCATAATATTTTCAGGATCTAGCTGAGGTGGGCATTCCCATGCTCAGCTTTATAAATTCATTTTCATGTACATTGGACAGACAACCGTCTGTATGGCAGACTGATGATTCTGGTAGAGCCATCATCCTTTAGCTTGGATGGTTATCTGTGCAGCTATGATGTACATTTGATATCTTTATTTTCCCTGAATATATTGCAGCCGGGATGGATGAGACTAGATCCGAGGTCTTCAAACTCGTTCAATCTTCATCCGAAGTACAAGTCGATCCATGTGAAAAGATGTTCTAAATTGGAACATGGAAAGACATCGTCTGATTACCAGCCAATGATGTAAGCTGTTAACAGGCACGAGAGGAATCACCGATAATGATGATGACCCTCAAGGTACGGTACTACAGTTCACGTGGTGCGAATACATGAGTTGATTTCGAACACCACATAAAATCTTCTGGTCGAAGGCTATTGATGTAAACCTGTCGCCGGAAGTGAGAAACTTGCCATTGAGGCATGCAAGCTTCAAAGTACTGAAAGGGTTGTTCCTAAGTCAACTTCTTGGATAATGAGCTGGTGTCATGAGTTGGTGTCGACAAGAAGTGAGCCATCGTAGGAGGGCCTTAATTAATCCCACATCTACGACACGAAACAAAGCTAATGATTTTGTGGAGGTGAAAACGACTGATGATACAAGGTTTAGGGTGGCGGTCATGAAAGAATGAAGGTATTGCAGCGGATGAGACATAAGCTGGGTTGGTGAATTCTTTAAGCGACTTCTCTTGAACATATCGGTGACACTGAAATGGATTGGTAGCGTTAACCCCAAAAATGGATGGTACGGTGGACCAATGGTGATATGACCAGTGAACGGAATAACCCAACCCGACTCAATCATGGTGATGGAGTGAAAGTGTCATGTTCAAGAGCGACTTGCTACCAATAAATTTTCTTCAAGTTTTCTTTCCAATTTTTCCCCAATCATTTCTGACCAGTACCTCTTTATTTTTGTCAAGCTTGAGGAGGATAACATATGCTTGTTCTATAATTTGCCCTTCGGGAAAACCTGTCGCTATGTTTTAACGAGCCTAGCAACAGTGAGACTCGCTCTTGTCTGCATGGACAAGTTTGTCACTATTGTTTTAACGAGTTTAACGACAAAGAAAACTCGGTCCTTTTCAAATTTAGAGAGTCTGAAAAGAGTCAGAAAGGAAACTCCAGTAATCCTTTTTCATAATATAATCCCTTAAGTCCGAAAAAGTATAAAATAATACGAAAGGGATGACTTTCCAATAGTCTTAACGAGCCGAACAAGACAAGCACTCGATATTTTTGTGCAATGATCCCTCAGGTCCAAAAAGATTAAAATCTAGAGGAGGGATGGCACTTCCAATCACTTTAATGAGCTAGAGAGGCCAATTGCTCAGCAATATTTTCATATTTTACGAGTTAGATGAAAAGAGCTTAAAGGAGACTTGTTTTTTGAGGAGCAAGTGATGTTTTTGGATAGCAGCTGGTTCCAGATAAGGTTTAGAAGTTTTCAATCATGGTAGTGTAAATAAGGTGGCTAATAGGATCACTCATCGCAGTTGTTCCTCAAAAGGGGTAAACAATCAAATGGAGGCGTATGATCGGCTAAAAAAGAGTGGAACGGTAAGAACATGACAAAGGCTCAAAAGCTGATAATAATGCGATCGCAATGGTTATTTACCGAAGGTGGGTTCATTTTTTAATGAGCTTAAACTCTGGTGGAACATATGCTCATTGTTAGGTTTATTTTTTAATGAGCTTGAACTTCGCGTAAAAATGCTCGTGCCAGTCATATAATAAGGATGTCTCATCAGTAGTATATTGATCACAGACAGCAAAAATCTTGAATAAAGCTGAAGAGAATGAAGAAAAAACCAGAATCTGGAGGCAGAAACAGTCTTATTTGATCATCACACCTGTAACACAGGGAAACAGGGATGCATCTCACCTACAGTACACAGGAGGTGCGATGCGTCCAGACTGTCAAAGGGAGACAGTGGGATGGTCCAGGGACGAGACTGGGCTTGGTTTTTGGGCACAGTTTGCAGCTTAGTTCAGGGATTTAGGCTGAGCTAATGATAGTCAATAAATACAGAACATAGGGGCTGATCTAATGAGGTTACTTGAGCTACCACCAAGGCACTTGGGATGTTTGCAGGTCATATGTTTAATTCATAAACTAACCCAGAGATTGACTACAGCAGTGTTTATCTATTTTGTAGTTGCATAGCAAAAGAAGTCTAAAGGCTAGCTCGCTTAACTTCAGGCTTCTTTTGTAGTTTATAAAGCAAACAAACTAGAAACAAGCAAACAAGCTATTCGATCCCCAGTGGAGTTGCCATTTTGTTATTGGGAAAACTAGTGTCCATTGAGAGCTGCTAGTCCCACTAAGATGGGTAGCTATCTTAGAAACAAACAAACTAAAGTCACTTGTGTTTTCCTTTATGAGAAATAGATGAGAGAGAAGCAGAGAGTACCAACCTCAGTCTTTCGCTTGGCTCCTTGCTTGTTTCCTCTCCCCTTTGACAGATCTTTGCCACTCCTTCCTCGCTTGTCTCGCTTCAAAGAACACCTGTAGAGTCAAAGCAACATAATACCATCAAAGCATAGAGATCTATAATCATAAACAATATAGGATCAAATATATATTAACCATACAAATGCATATATCAATACAAGATTCAGAGATATACAAGAATATGGAGGAAAACTCAAATATCTTTATTGATAGAAGTAGTAGAAGAGAGGATTACAACCCATTGGTCTGACCCAACACCATCCTCCCAGCATGAAAGCCCTCTTCACCTCATGAAAAGCTAGATCACCCAACACTATGATGTTCCACAGAGAAACCAACAACACTTCCTTACAAGATATAAAATTCCAACCTTTGGATCTCTAGGATGAGGGATCCATATATAGATGTTTTCAGGTGGGTGAGTCAGCTTTTGGGTTTTTGATTAGTGTCATTCTTTGATAGTTCCCAATTCCACTTGGAGATTTCATGATCTCTTACTCATCCCTGGGTGAATTCAGAGAGGCAAGTGTCATAGGAGAAGTTTCTGGAAGATTCCATGATCATCCTCCTTGCAACTATCTCTGCCATTTGTCTACTCTCGCCCATTGCACCCCATAGAATGGATTTTCAGTGTGCATAGCACTCCCCATGTGCATTAGGTGGGATGCATCGCACTTTGACCATGGAGCAGGTGAGATGGTCTAGTTTGGACCAGTTCTGAGTAGTTTTTCATGGAGAACTTCTAGGAGATGATGTAATCAGCTGACCTTGTTCCTTTAGGGCGTGTAACAACACTTTTCGGGGCTTAGAAGCCCATGGTTTATGGACATATAAGTTTGGGGTTGCGGTGCCCAAATATGTCTATAACAAGGCCGGGTAGGGGGGATGGGGTGGGGGGGTCGAGGGGTGTAGGGGGGAAGGGAGGGGGTGTGGTTGGGGGGTCGGGTAGCGGTGGTGGGGTGTGGAGGTTGAGGGGAATAGGGGGGAAGGGAGGGGGTGTGGGTGGGGGTCGGATAGGGGGGTGGAGTGTGAGGGATGAGGGGGGTAGGGCGGCTGAGGGGGGCAGGGTGGGGGTGCCGAGGGGTAGGGTGCTAGGGGGGAAGGAGGGGTGAGGGGGGGGGGGGGGTTTAGGGAAGGGAGGTAGGAGGGAGGGCCGAGGGAGAGGCGGAGAGGGGGGTGGGTTATGGGGAAAGAGGGGTGGAAAGGAGGGCCGGGGGAGAGGGGGGAGTAAGGGTTCGGTTAAGGGGGTAGGAGGGAGGGCCGAGGGAGAGGGGGTAGGGGCAGGGGGGTTGAGGGTGTAGGGGAGGGGGGCAAATAGGAGGGAGGGCTGAGGGAGAGGGGTTGTAGGGAGGTGGGGGAGGTGGGTAGGAGGGAGGGCTGAGGGGGGTTTGGGGGTAGGGGGAAGGGGTGGAAGGGGGGGGCGAGGGGGGTAGGGGGAATGGGTGGAAGGGGGGTAAGGGTGTGTTGGAGTGGGCTGGGGT
This sequence comes from Pinus tabuliformis, assembly GCA_031772625.1. Classification (NCBI taxonomy): domain Eukaryota; kingdom Viridiplantae; phylum Streptophyta; class Pinopsida; order Pinales; family Pinaceae; genus Pinus; species Pinus tabuliformis. The sequence continues at coordinate 657,159,142 of CM062810.1, read as the reverse complement.
GGCTATCCGATTGTGGGGTGGGGTGGCTTGATTGGGGGGGCGGGAAGTGGGGGTAGGCTATAGGGGGTTGGGATGTGGGGGATGGGGGGGAAAGGGGGTGGGAGGTGGGGGGGAAGGGGGGTGGGAGGGGCATGGGGGGTTAGGCTGTAGGGGTTGGGGCATGGGGGGGAAGTTGTTGGGGTGGGGTGGCATGGGGGTAGGGGGGAGGGGTGGAAGGGGGTTAAGGGTGAGGTTGGATGGCCATCCGATTGAGGGGTGGGATGGCGTGGCGTGGCGTGGGTCGGTTGGGGGCAAGAGGGGTGGGGGGGGGGGGGGGGGGGGCGTCAGGGGTAGGGGGTGGGGAAATTACCCGCCACTCTGCGGATGGACGGGGTGGTGTCGGTGGGCTTCTTCCATTTCTTAGTGTTAACATTTTTTTAATTTCAATTATCTGATTATACAAATTTAAATTTATGATATATTTTCATTGTGGATTTATGTTAATATGTTTTCGTTATTTACTGATTTATGTGTTTCTATTTTTCAGGAAAATGGCATCAAAGAAGATTTGTATGAATATGTCTGGACCAAACACTCTTAAAGGTGCATCTTCAAAAAAAATTAGTGAAGGAACTCTACCTAAGCTCATGGCTACAAATCTTTCAAGTGCCTCAAATGATAAGAAGATGATTTTAGACTGGAAGAATTCAAAAGAGGTGAAATTCCCATCAAGAATCTGGTATTGGTGAGCTCCAGTTTTGCAGCAATAATTTTGTAACTCCTGGGACTCCCTTCTTTACTTTTATCAACCTGGTAGTTCGTAACAAACTTGGAAGCGACGATGTTGTATGCATAAGTACTAGCTCTTGCCGCAGCTGTCACTTGGTCAACTGGCACAAGTTCGCTAAGAGCTTAAGCCAACTTCTATGAGCTCTGAGAAGAAGCTTTTTAACTGATGGATGAAAACTAACTTAAAGAAGGCTGATTTACTTGCAGAAAGAAACTGGAAAGCTAAAAGGAAACGTAAACCTTAGCAAACCCTAATTTTACCAGGTATCCCTACCGATGCAAGAAAGAGGATGCAAGCTACTGAAAGAAATTCCATTGACTTCTAGGAAGGTAAATACATGTATCTAAGCTACTTCTACAGTAACATCTGAAAAAAACATCTTTTTGTATATTTGGATAAGTTGCCAGAATTATGATGCATGCGATTTGGGAAGGTTCAGAGAGGGCCTAAGGGGTCCCTAACACCCTTCCAGAGAGTTTCACAGAGTTAGGCTATCAAGAAACCTCATTCGTGAGCTTCTACAGGAAGTCTGCAGGGGTTCTACAGGATGTCTGTGATTTTCTACAGGATGTCTGGAATTTTTCTACAGGATGTTCAGAAATGGGATTTTGGAGGATGGATGGATGGAGAAAGATGAAGGAGTGGGTATGGAGGTAGGATAAGGGTTGGAGGTGGACCAGGACTTGGTGGATGGAGTTGAGGATAGATGTAGATGGTTGGATTTGTTCAAGGAGGACTGAAGCAATGATGCACAAAAAACTAGGGTTATGTGAGCAAATGGCAAACGTAAGGCTAGAAGCTGAGCTGAGGGATGGAGCAGATGGGTGTGATGGAGTATGGGCAGGTAGAGAAGTGGTACAGGTGCTCTGCAAGTCATTTTTCCAACTGAACCAACGAAAACTTGAAAAAATCAAAGACCTAGTTACATTGACCTAATCTGATCTAGCTGTCAGTAAAGAGAATGAACAGAAGTTGAACTGCAATGAAACCATGTATACTAACTCATGCAACTAAGCAAGCAAAATTCTGAACTTGTAACCAACTTCTACACATGAAAATCAAACACTAGTGATTGCATGGCAAAGCAAAATCAGTGTTTTTGTGGGTAGCAAGATCACCCTGATCCCAGCTCCTGATCCCACCGGGGGAGAGGTGAAACCAGAGATGTTTGATGGCCCTTTTTTGAAGCTTTTCCCTATAACAACCTATCAACGAAATCTGAGCATCAAAAAGTCTTTTTAACCATTAACAGTGACCTATTTAATTAGAGAGATTTAATCTACTTAACAGAAATGATTTTGCAAATGCATAAAGAATAAATAACAATACATAAAGGAGGCCTTAGCACTCAGGTTGGGCCCAACCCCAAGAGCTGAAGGCTCCTATAAAGAACTTAGATCTGATGCCAAGTAAAGCTGCTTCTCATTACTCAAAAATAATCATCACAAGAAAGTTGTACAACAGTAGCTAAGAAAAACGAGCTGAAAAAGGACAGCACTATAGTGCAAATACCAACAGTTCCAAAAGTAAACTATGAAGGCTAGGGCCTTCTTATTTATACAATACGAAGAGGCTAGCAGCCCTACTAGATTCAAGGGACTCGGCTGTTCCAACTGCTAGTAAACAGTCACTCTTCCCAAAGCTTCTTGGCTGCCTTTAGAACTCGTTTTGGTGGCCTATTGAGCTCGGAGTTGAGGGTGGAGATTTCGAGGAAGGGCCATTTAATGCCACAGAAAACCTCCCTACGAATCCTCACCTCAAGCTTGGCTGTCACCTGGGCCATAATTGCTTGGTTTTGCTCCAAAATTTGTCCAAAAAACCTGAAATGACCATGTATTAGCCTCCTTGGTAGAGTGACCACCCTTATTCGTTCAAATAACGTAAACATACTAGAAAAACATTCATAATCTATGAAAAATGGAGGATTGAACAAGGACAATTAGGCAAAATGAGCCCAATAAGTTACCCAATTCGGGACTCATCATCACCCCCTGCTAAATGGGTTGCTCATCCTTTGAGCAACTATTTTAGCTCATCATCCTTTATGGCTTTGATCACCTCCCTCACATCCCAGGCCTCTGCTATGATATCCTCTTCTCGGTCGTGGAATCCTGCCTTCCTTTCCACTTCCTGTAATTGTAGCTACTATCTAAGCAACTCATTTTCTTCTTGTAGCTTGACTCGCTGGTTGCTCTCCACATGTCGTACCATAGCCAAGTCCTTCCTTGCCTCTTTGAGTTGTTCCTCCAGAGGACCTATATCCGCCACACCGTTGGACTTAGCGATTTTCATCCAAGTGTGGGTCCTCACTCTCTCTTCTTCTAGTGCAAGGAAAAGTGGCACTGTGAATTTTTGAGGAATGATCTTTCCAGCCTCTAAGAAGTTATAGTAGGAGCCCAAGCTGGGCTGGGGGCTAGGTTCCACAATGTTCTCCACCTTTTCTTCCTCCTGTGGTGATTTAGTTGCCTCACCTTCCATTGCTTCGGTCTCCTTCAGCCTAGCCAGTGTTTCCTATAGAATAGTCTCAGCATCTTGTAGAGAGGCCTTTGTGTCCAACATTTTCATTCTTTCTTTCTAGGTGGCTGTCTTCGGGCTTCCCCGTTCATAAGTGATGGATTCCTTGGAGGGGGACCTCTCCTTTTGTGTGGTAGGGGTGTCTACAATTGTGATTGGTTCTTTTGATGGAGGCTGGGGTCTGCCAGTATTAATCCTCACACTCCTTCTTGCCTTAAAATACAGGGGAGGCTCCCTCTTTCGCTTCCCCTTCTTCTTGGGAGATGTGCTTAGGGTGGCCAGCACAACTACTGCCTCCCTAGCTAAAATTTCCAGCGATTTTTTCCTCTGTTGCTCTGTCTTCAGACTTCCTGTAGAAAGTCCTGTGCTGACTATTTTCTATCTTCCTGTAGAAGCAGTTTTCAGGCTTCCTGTAGAAACAGTTTTCACTATTTTGGCCTGCTTGGCTGGGGGTGTCTTCTCCTTCAATTTTGCTGTGGTTTCCTTGGATGTGCCCTCACTTGCTTGGACCTTTTCAGTCCTTTCTACCCTGATTTGCAACCATTTCTCCCTTGGCGTTTGTGCTTTTATTCCACCCACAGCTTTGGCCTCAGTAGCTTGGCCTTTTTCTCATTTCTCTTCTTGCTCTCCCTGTGGTGGTCTGTCCTGGGTTTCTTTACCCTTAGTTTCCTTACCCTTAGTTTTCTTCTCTGCCTCAATATGCTCCCTTTCCTCACTACTGGATGAAGTGAGTTCTTCGGCCAGAATTCAGATATCATCATCCTTGGACATATTGCGAAAAATCTCCCAGGAGAGAGGGACAGTATAAGTATGGAGGGCATCTTCTACTAGAAGCTTGATAAGCCCATGATGGGCCAACTAGTCTGGTGTCCCTTCCTTTAGTTTTGTGCCACACTCAATCAATGACTATAGGAGGAAGTAGGGGATGCTTAGCTTTTGTTTTGTGGGTAAATCCATCTTATGTCTGAGTTCAGTTAGCAGCCGGAAGTGATAACCGTATACAATACTGAATCGCCCCTCACAGGTAATGTATTTCATAATCTGAAGGCTGACCTCGCTCCAAAATGGCTGAAGGCTGGCTCTCCGGACCCCATTCTTATCCTCTGAAAACTGTTCTTCTGGTAGGAAGAATTCCTTTTTGGCCTTCTGGCCCAATTTCCTTTCCTCTTTATCCCAGGGTATCCCCAATGGCAAATCAGTGACCCGACTAATGAGTTGTGGGGTGAGTTTTAAGGTCAATCCTCTAAAATTTACAGTGGCCAGTATCTTGGATTTGGGCTGTAGAGACATTAAGAACTCTTCTGTTACCTCATCATCATGACCTTGAATTCTATCACAGAAGGTCATCCAATTGGCACGGGTAAATAGGTCTACCACCTCGGGGTTTTCTCGCAATTTCCTAGAATTTGAGGGTTCCTTTCTGATAAACCCTCCTGGCATGGTGAAAATGCTCTGTTTTGGCTTGTGTTCTGATCAGAAGGGGAATTCTGTGTATGGTTTCCTCCTTTGATTCTCAGGACAGGGTTTCTCAGATGTTTGTATCTCCCTTTTCACCAATTCCCTGGTTATAATACTGCTGCTGCCCAAAACTCGACTTGTCAAAAGGAAATTAGGCTCTCACAGACAGAGTGCAGAGCTTAATTTTCACACCAACCATATACAAGTCACATTTTTTTATGCACAGATCAGTCCTTACAGAGGTTTATCATTTCTACAGGAGGAATTCGTTAACAGGAACCGTGGAGGAGAATGTGACGCAGCATCATTTGAAAGAAATTTCATGTATCATACAAGCAAACCACCATTCTTGACCCACAGGCAGACTTGTTTTAACTTTCCCTACTCCAAACAGTTTAATTTACCACCTTTTGAAATATCATGCATGGGTATGGCGTTTTTCGAGCCTACCTCTCTTCGAAACTCCAATTCCGATGCAGAAGATCCGAATTTCTCTGCTCCGGGAGGCTATGCTGTGCTTCCTGTAGAGCTCCTTCCTGTAGAGAGCTTTTCCGGCTTTTGGAAGATGCCACGGTGCTTCTGAGCAGCCTGGGATGCGGGAGGAGTTTGAAACAGGCTAAGAAGCTTGGGCTAACGAACTGCAGAGGAGGAGGACACGTATGTTGCTAAAAACCGGTTGCAATAGTAAATGGCAGTGGTTAATGTGAGTGTTATGGCCAAAGGATTTTGAATTCCGGTGCAATTCATGGCGCCGGGGTGAGGTGTCCAGGTCGATCCGTTGGCCAACGTCACGACCATCATTCTTCGGTTAGTCTTTGACCTCCATTTTTCTATCTCTGCCATTACCCGCCGTCATCATTGCCCATCCACCGATTTCACTGCAAATCCACCGATTTTCCTCGACTGGACACTTCCCATGTGTCAGATCCACGTCCCCTTGGCGGATTTGAGCGTAACTGAGCTTGTTCGGATCCCACGAGGCCATCCGACTGACTGTGGGTGGCCAGTTGACTAGCCACCAAATTTGTTCAATCCGCACCATTCACAGACATGCAATTTTCATAGTATAGTCTATGCAATTTGACGAAATAAGGTTAGGCACTTACCTGTGTGGTTGTGGACGTGCTCTGCAGGTTTTCGGATGTGGAACGATGGCTTTGCTCATTGCTGCTTCGTGCACAGGCGCTGGAATTCCTTCGTTCATTCGCTGATGCTGCATGCAAGGCTTCGGGACCCGATCCTTGGTGGTGAACGTTGCATGCACGGCTCTGTCTTTTCTCAGTTGTCGAGGAGGTGTTCATGTTCAAGCGGAGCTAGTTACATGCCTCCTGCGTTGATTTCAAATGCTATTGACTCCATAGTGTGTATTCCAGGCGGATCAGCTGCTACAGGATTCCTATAGGACATCCTTGTTATAGACATTTTTGTGCCTTACAGCATTGAGCATGAAATGTCCATAATCTAAGGGATGCAAAGTCCCTAAACATGTTGTTCCTACCCCTAGAGGAACAAGGCTAACAAACCACAGCAATTCACAGAAGTTCTCCACCAGAAACTGCTCAAAAACAAGTCAATTTAGGATCATTTCAGTGGCTACACTAGCTGTTTGCACTAAATGTCAAAGCCAACACTGGCTACCTACGTTGAATGTCAAAGGGAACACTGGCTACCTGCGCTGAACGAGAATGGACAAGTGGCAAGCTCATTTCTCAAGGTGTCAAAACCCAGGAAGCTTCCAAAATGACACTTGCCTCAGGGAATTCGACTGGTGATGAGTAAGAGGTTCCAAATCTCCAAGTGGGAGCAAGAACCTCCAAGTGGAATCAAGAACTGACAGAGGGAGAGGACACTAGTCAGATCTCAAGCTGACTCATCCTCTCTCCAAACATCTATATATGGATCTTTCCTCCATGAGATCTAGGGGGCTGGAATTTTGTTATTGCAAAGAATTGCTTTTGGTTTGAGATTGGAATCATTGGGTGCTTAATGCTTTGAAGGGGGTGAAGATAGGAATTCCATTTGCTGGGAAGGAGATACTGGATTGGAGCCCTCTGGGTTGTATCTCTTCCTGAACCTTGTTATTCATCAATAAAGCTATCTTGGTTTCTCCTATATGCTGATGTATTTTTGATGTATGAATGCATTAGTATGTTTAGTTTATTTCTAATCCTAAACTAGTTATGAATGTGAATATCTGTCTTTGTGTAGTGTTCTTCTCTTGTCGCAAGTAGCTGTTCTCTTGTGATCTTACAGGAACCCGTTGAAGCTGGACAAGCAAGAAGGCAAGTAGCTGTTCTCTTGTGATCTTGCATGAACCTATTGAAGCTGGGCGAGTGAGAAGGCAAGTAGCTGTGAACTCCCAAAGAGAAGAGAGACCGGATCGAGGGACAAACGGAAGACACCGGTAAGTCTATTGATCTCTCTTCTTTCACATTTCATAAAGGAAGAAACCAGCATAGCTGTCTCTGTTTGTTGCTAAGGCACTGTCACACCTTAGGTGGATAGGATCGTCCTGCATAGGCATTTTTCCCCACAACAAATTGGCAACTCCACTGGGGAAATTTGTTTAGTCATTTTATTTGTGTTTCTATAATTGTTTGTTTCATAGACTCGACAGCAACAATCGAACTGCATCTGCTTTTCCCGGATGCAAAGTAGACAGTTGCTGCTTTGATCCAATCACTGGACTTGTCTATGATCTGAACAATGGACTCACAAATGATTTGATGATCCTTTGTGATAGATCTTAGTACCCCCTCAAAGAATCCCTTTGATTATACCTTGCTTGTTGCTTTTATTTGGCCTGAAACAGTGAATTAAGTAGCAATCTGTGACCCAGAACCTGTGGGAAACGAGAGTTTCTCCTTCAGCGCAGACCCAGTGAAGGGATTCTGCATTTCAACGCAGGTCCCGTGAAGGTTACCTGCGCTGAATGTCAAAACCCCTGTGTTGAGGTTGCGCTGAACCAGTTTTCCCTTGTGCAGCTGGGGTTCTCTGCTCTGTTTTGCCTTGTTTTGATCTCTAATTTTTGAAGCCTGTAACCAGCATAGGTACCAGTCTGATAACTCCTTTTCTCTACTTAAATTCCGCCTCCTTTTGTACAAAAAGACTGTGAGTGTTTTTATGTGTTTGTGGCATCATTTATAGTTTTCCTTTGCATGAGTGAAATAGTCATCCTGTAGCCCTTGATTCAGATCTGTTGATTGTGATCTTAGAATAGAGTTCATTGGCTGTTTGCAGATTGATTATACATTTACTCTTGCTTATTGGTTTGAGTTTGTCTCTTTTAAGTGTCGAAACAAGTGTTCATTTCGAAAATCGTTAAGTGTTGTAATCTCTTCTACCCTCTCTGATTTCGAAAAAGTAAACTTGTTTGTATTTGTCATTTAAAAGCAAATTCAAAGTTGTACAAAAAGCTTTCTTTGTAGGCATCAATACTAAGAAAGCGGAAAATAAACACCTGCATTGTGCATTTGCATTTTGATAGTTTGCATGATTGATTTAGGAAAAGTGCATTAGAGTGTGCTGATTGATCTTTGAGAAAAGATGGTGCCTTTCTTTTCCCTTAGTAGCTAGGATTTTCAAAGTTGAAAAGATATAAAGCTTGCTTATCATCTTTAGACTGCATTTAGGAATTGTATCATACATCTCGTGGTGAACCTTGAAAGGCAAACTTCTAAAAAGATCAACCTAAAATAAATTGAATGAACTTAACAATGCTTTGCAACATAACACACAACATAGAGGTCCAGGCTAGAGACGTGTTCCGGCGTCGTTAAGCCTGGTGACTGTCGATCTCGTGGATGGTGGGTGATTCCTCCTGAGGGACGATAGCGCTAGTACGGATTGTGCTCCCACGTTCCGTCGCGTATATATTGGGAGACCCCTATAGGCATAAAACCTTTATCCTTAGGAAGCCGTGTCGGCCGCCCTACTGATCGCAATGCACTGAACACAGCATTCAGGAAGATCGACCGCCCGTACCCTAAAAAGTATTCTGCGGTTTTGCGAAAAGTTTGGCACACCCTCTGCCTAGAACTCCAGAGCAGTTCCTTTTGGCCTTTTTCAGACTCTATAACGGAAAAAGTCCATCCGAGCATTTGTCACTTCGGGCTCGTTAAAACATTGAAGGAGACTAGAGTCATCTTTAGCTTTTTCTCGACTCTTTAAAATTGAAAAAGCAAGTTGTGTCTAAAGCGTCGTTAAAATTTATTTTAAACGGAACAATCACCCCTATTCCTGCGTTGATCTTTAGGTTGAAAAAATGGAGCACACCAACCAAGGAATTCCCCTTGGTGGAAATCCTAGTCCCTTCTCCTCTTGGGGAGATGTTGGTGCGCCCCACATGGCCACATTGTCGCTTCCAGGACTGACAATTGGCCTGCCAGTCTGGCTCTTTTCAACCAATGTCGTTCAGAACACCACCATTCCTGAATAGTCGAGTCAACAGTTAGACCAGACCAGAGTTGCCAACCAGCCTTCTACCTCATCTAACTCTTCCTCTCCTCCTTCCTCTTCGCTTGACGGAACTGGTAAAACAAAAAACCAAGTTCCTAAGGAGAAGAAGGAAAAGAAGAAGAAAGAGAAGAAGAAGAAGGATCCAAAAGCGACTGGGGGCAAACAAGTGTCGTCTGACAAAAATCCACACATCACACTGACCAGGCCTAAATTGCCATGTGTCATATGCAAGGGAGACCACTTCCACAGAGATTGTCCCTGCATCCCTCGGATACTAAGGGACTGGTCTCCCCGTTTGCACAATTCGGTAGCGTCAACCTCTGATAGCCATGTTGACTACTCACCGTCAACTAGTGAAAGTGAAGTCCCAGGACAGAGAGGGAAAGCTAGATTTCCCTGCAAACTGTGTGAAGGCGACCACGCCATCCACCGTTGTCCCTTCTTAGATGAGGCTAAAAGAGTTTTGGAAGATCGCCCAGTTTTACCAGTGCAACTTCCTCCTGGATATCAAAAACTCCTGCCAAGTCCTTCACTAGTTGAGAACCCGGCTAGCCCGCTCAGGTGGTCAGCCGAAGCACCTATCATTGAAGATGAACCGTCTGAATCCATACCTGACAAAAGTCAAAAGGTTGAGACAGCAGTTGACCCGATTTTGCCTTCAGAGGCTCTATCTTCGAATGATACCATCACAAAGGAGAATAAAGACGACACCGTCCAAATTATCTTCATCAACACTGACTCCGATGAACACGGGGGCAATGCACCCATTCCTTTATCGCAGGAAGGAAGTTCGTCAGAGCGATATCTGGCCGTCTATTCGGTCCCACCACCAAGCAACCTAGTTGTGTCCTTCGACTGGAACCAACTAGGCAGACCCCGGTTGCCAGCAAGCATACCATTCAGAATTATCGTTCAAATATACAGAATGGTAATGGCCGGCACTATCATTGATGAGGGGGCATCTGTGAGTATCCTTTCCTCTATTGCTTGGAAAGTGCTTGGTTCGCCAGCGCTTTTGCCTGAAATGAGAAATCTATCAGGTTTTGATAAAGGAACCAGTCGACCTTTAGAGATCCTCCCCAATGTGCCCATAACATTGAAAGGGAAGACCGTTCAAATGAACGTGATGGTCGTTCAAGGACCCTTGGATTATAACCTACTCCTTGGAAGAGACTATATATATTGCATGGGAGCTATCGTCTCCTCACTCTTTAGAGTAATGTGTTTTCCGCATGAAGGAAGAGTGGTCAAGCTCGTGGACCAACTTTCATTTCCCGGATCACGCATCGCAAATAGTCATATACCACCCCTAAATGGTCTATTCAAGCAAGAAGTGTCTGAACCCACGGTCCGTCCTCCTGATGAGCGCGAGTAATCCAGGAGGATATGACTGGAACCCAGGGGGCATGCGTCCTGGTCTGCTTCGGCAGGAAAACTTTGGGTATAGGGTAGGTTTCCGCGGGAGAATATGACTAGTCCGTACCCCGTCCATGGTTGGAAGAGGGGTTGTTCTGGAATAAGATTCTTTTGTCAAAGTTATGTGAGTTAACGATCTAAGTCTCTCGCCTTTGTCTATTTCGGTAGACATTGTCGAGGAAGTGTTTTGTTTGAAAGATTAACGAGACAATCTTTGGGTAACCTGAAAGAGGTAAGCCTCTCTCTTTAAAGCAATTGTTTTGAAGGAAAAGAAGTAGAGGTAACCTTGAAATCGTACTTTATACCTGGGGGCATGCAAACCTTTTGGAGTGCAAGCAAAGAGCGGTTATTTATCCGTTTTTGGGGTTAGCCGTTTCCTAACTTGCATAAAGAAAGGATGTGGGGCATAGCTTTGTGAGATGAAGCTCCATAAAAAATAGAATCTCAATGAGACACTCTTATCATATGACTGGGTATTCGAGCAGTTTTAGCACACAGTTCATGCTCGTTAAAAAATAAATCCGAGCAGTTTTAGCGCATAGTTCATGCTCGTTAAAAAATAAACATAAGATCGAGCAAATGTTTCCACCCGTGTTTAAGCTCGTTAAAAAATGAACTATCCCGGTAAATATCTACTGTGAATGTAATATCATCAGCCATTAAAGCCTTGGTCGTGTTTGCACCGTCACCTCCACTTTTCCATTGGCCGATCGTTCACCTCCATATGATTGTTTACCCATTTTGAGGAACAGCTGCGAAGAGTGATTTCACCTAGCCATCCTTGTGACACTGTCGTGATTGGAAAATTCCAACCTGTATGTGGAATCAGCTGCTAACCCTGTTTATCACTCGTTCCTCAAAAGACGAGTCTTCTTTAAGCTCTTTTCAGCTGACTCGTAAAATATGAAAAGATTGCCGAGTCCTTGGCCTTCCAGCTCGTTAAAGGGACAGGAAGAGCTATCCCTCCGCTAGATTTTAATCTTTTTGGACCTGAGGGATTATTGCACAAAAAGATCGAGCGCTTGTTTTGTTCGGCTCGTTAAAACTATCGAAAACTCATCCCTTCTGTATTGTTTTATACTTTTTCGGACTTAAGGGATTAGATGACGAAAAAGGACTTTTGGAGTTAACTTTATGTACCTTTTCAGACTCTCTAAAAATGAAAAGGACCGAGTTATCCTTGTCGTTAGACTCGTTAAAATCATTAAATAGCGACAAACTTGTCTTTAGACGAGAACGAGTTTCACTATCGCTAGGCTCGTTAAAACATAGAGATGGGCTTGCCCGAAGGGCAGGTTATAGAACAAGCATATGTTATCCTCCTCAAGCTTGACAAAAATAAAGAGGTACTGGTCAGCAATGACTGGGGAAAAATTGGGAGAAACTCAAGAAAACTTTGATGGTAGCAAGTCGCTCTTGAACATGACACTTTTCCTCCGTACCACAATCGAGTTGGGTTTTTTCATTCATCGGTCACATCCATGGTCTCGCCATACCATCCATATTTGGGGTAATGCTACCAATCCATCGCATCAGTGTCGCCATATGTTCAAGAGAAGTCGTTCAGAAAAGTCAACTGTGTCCCATCCACTGCCATACATTATCCTTCATCCTTTCATGACTGCCACCCTGAATCATATGTCACAGATCGTTTTCACCTCCATTAAAATCATTAGCTCCGTTCCGTGTCACTGATGTGGGATTCATTAAGGCCCTCATTTGATGGATCACTTCTTGTCGACATCAGCTCATTATCGAAGAAGTTGATCTAGGAACAACCCCTTCAGTACTTTGAAGCTTGCATGCCTCAATGGCAAGTTTCTCACTTCCGGCGACAGGTATACATCAATGACCTTCGACCGAAAGATTTTGCGTGGTGTTCGACGCCAAGTCCTTTATTCACACCACGTGAATTGTACTGCAGTACCTTGAGGGTCATTATCATTATTGGTGATTCCTCTCGCGCTTGTTAACGGTTTACATCATTGACCGGTAATCAAGCGATGTCTTTCCATGTTCGACTTCAGAACATATCTCACATGGATCGACTTGTACTTAGAGTGAAGATCGAACGAGTTTGAAGACCCCGGATCTAGTTTCATCCATCCGGGCTGCGATATATATATTCAGGAAAGATAAAGACATTGACATGTACATCCTTGCAGCAGATAATCATCCTACTCAAAGGATGATAATTTCATCAAAATTATCAGTCTACCATCAGACGATTGTCTGTTCTATGTACAGAAAAATGAATTTATAAAGTTGAGCATGGGAATGCCCGCCTCAGCTAGATCATGAAAGCAGTATGAAAAATAATGTATTGTATTGTATCTTATTACAGGTCTCCTCTCAGCATTGGATGAACTTTGGATCCCCCTAATAAAGCATTTCACCCGATAAACAGCCTCATACTTTAGGGGGCAACTGTTATAAACATTTTTGTGCCTTACAGCATTGAGCATGAAATGTCCATAATCTAAGGGATCCAAAGTCCCTAAACATGTTGTTCCTACCCCTAGAGGAACAAGGCTAACAAACCACAGCAATTCACAGAAGTTCTCCACCAGAAACTGCTCAAAAAGAAGTCAATTCAGGATCATTTCAGTGGCTACACTAGCTGTTTGCGCTGAATGTCAAAGCCAACACTAGCTACCTGCGTTGAATGTCAAAGGGAACACTGGCTACCTGCGCTGAACGAGAATGGACAAGTGGCAAGCTCATTTCTCAAGGTGTCAAAACCCAGGAAGCTTCCAAAATGACACTTGCCTCAGGGAATTCGACTGGTGATGAGTAAGAGGTTCCAAATCTCCAAGTGGGAGCAAGAACCTCCAAGTGGAATCAAGAACTGACAGAGGGAGAGGACACTAGTCAGATCTCAAGCTGACTCATCCTCTCTCCAAACATCTATATATGGATCTCTCCTCCATGAGATCTAGGGGGCTGGAATTTTGTTATTGCAAAGAATTGCTGTTGGTTTGAGATTAGAATCATTGGGTGCTTAATGCTTTGAAGGGAGTGAAGATACGAATTCCATTTGCTAGGAAGGAGATGCTGGATTGGAGCCCTCTGGGTTGTATCTCTTCCTGAACCTTGTTATTCATCAATAAAGCTATCTTGGTTTCTCCTATATGCTGATGTATTTTTGATGTATGAATGCATTAGTATGTTTAGTTTATTTCTAATCCTAAACTAGTTATGAATGTGAATATCTGTCTTTGTGTAGTGTTCTTCTCTTGTCGCAAGTAGCTGTTCTCTTGTGATCTTACAGGAACCCGTTGAAGCTGGACAAGCAAGAAGGCAAGTAGCTGTTCTCTTGTGATCTTGCATGAACCTGTTGAAGCTAGGCGAGTGAGAAGGCAAGTAGTTGTGAACTCCCAAAGAGAAGAGAGACCGGATCGAGGGACAAACGGAAGTCACCGGTAAGTCTATTGATCTCTCTTCTTTCACATTTCATAAAGGAAGAAACCAGCATAGCTGTCTCTGTTTGTTGCTAAGGCACTGTCACACCTTAGGTGGATAGGATCGTCCTGCATAGGCATTTTTCCCCACAACAATCCTGTAGCTGCTTCTCCTCCTGGGCTACATGCTGAAATGAGTAGGGTTGCATTCACGATTGAAGGGTCATGATGGAGCCTTAATAGGTAGAGTGTGCGGGCCTTCATGTACTTGATTTGTCCCTTGAAAAAAAAAAATTGCATTATGAGGAAAACAGGACTCTTTGCATGACTGTGCAGGAATACAGGACCAAATTGTGGTAATGAAGGTGCAAAGAGATGAAACTGGTGATGGATGGAAGAAAGGGGTGGTTGCATGCCTCATCAATAGATTTCAAGCTTTAAATCCCTCTCCAGAGTCGATTTTGGCCTGCCCAAAGGTTCTACAGGATGTTTCCTGTAGAAATGTAGAACTTCCTATAGAAAGCCTTGAAACTTCCTGTAGGAGGTTGAATCTTGACCCGAATGTGTCCAAATCCCAGGAAAAGTGAGTGGCCATGGAGGGAGTGTCTGTGAAGATGTATGGTAACTTGGTACAGACCTCTGTCCTTGTTTTGCGCAACCTCCTTTATCTACACTGCATTCCCTGCAACCTGCAATAATTCTTCAGAGATTAGACCTATTCCTTTTTTTTTTTTTTTTCCTCTTTTTCTTTTTCTATCTTTTTTTTTTTTTGAAAGATAGCAGGGGCGCCTTCATGAGGTTTTCACCCCCACTATCTGCCTTGGGCGCCTCAGAGAGGTTTTCACCCAAGGATCTTTTTATTCAAATTCTTTATTTTCTAAGAGACATCAGGGGTGCCTCCCTGAGGTTTTCACCCTCACTGCCTGCCCTGGCCGCCTCAGAGAGGTTTTCATCCAGGGATCCTTTTATTCCTCTTTTTTTTTTTTTTTTTGATGATCAAGGTGTGGCCGGAATAGAGGCAAAACCCTGCTCTATTACCAACACTGATTTTTCCACAGTTTCAATGAACTCCTGCCTTGAAAGGGGTTTCTTGTAGATTTTCAATTGATGCCCATTGACAAGCATGGGGATGGCTTCTTCATCAATGGTCCTGATAAGGACTGAACCATTGTCATTGCATTTCTCCACTATATATGGTCCTAACCATCTTGTCCTTAGCTTTCCTTTGAAATCCTTGTATCTTGAGTCATACAGCAGCGCCCAATCTCCCGGCTGGAATTGCTTTTCATTAAGGTGTTGCCATATCTTTCTCTGGAGTTGAACTACTTCTGAGTGTAGGAGGGCCTGCATTCTTTGTTCATCTAATCCATTCAGCTGTAATAATCTTTCATGTTGAGCATGGCTAAGATCTAGGTCCAGCTGAGTTTCCACCCTTAATGTATTGTACTCGAACTCTATGGACAACAAAGCTTTCTTCCTGTAGACCAGCTCATAAGGTGTGAAACCGGTTGTAGTCTTCCAAGTGGTGTTGTAGGCCCAGGTGGCCTCAACCAGGCAATCTGCCCAATCCTTTCTATTGCTGCTCACAACGTTAGTCAAAATCCCTTCCAATGCTCTATTAGTGACTTCCACTTGCCCCTTTGCTTGAGGATGATAGGGGGTGGAAGTCTTGTGCTTGATCTTGTGATGAGCGAGCAAGTCTTCAATCAAGTTGGAGGTGAACTGGCTTCCTTGATCTGTGACTAACTCTCTTGGGTAGCCATACTTGTAGAAGATATTTTCCCTCAGAAACTTAGCCACCTTTTCTTCTGTTGCTGCTTTGATTGCCTTCGTTTCTGCCCACTTGGTCAGATAGTCGGTGCACACAATGATGTAAGACCATTGCTTTGAAGGAGGGTTGATAGGACCCACAAAATCCATGCCCCACTTCTCAAATGGCTTGAAGGTCACTTGAGGTTGGAGAGGCTTTCATCCGTTGGAGTCAGTTTCTCCATCCTCTGACATCGGTCGCACTGGCTAATGTATCTTCTAACATCTTGATGAAGAGTAGGCCAATAGTAGCCTGCCTGTAGAATTTTGAAAGCAGTCCTTTTTGCTGCAAAGTGGCCTCCACAAGGTCCATCATGACAGGTTAGGAGGATGTCAAAGACTTCCTCCTCCCTAACACAATGTCTCAAGATCTGATCTAGGCCAAGTTTAAACAGGTTGCCCCCGATCCAAGTGAACGGGGCACTCTTCCTTACAATTCTGCTCTTCTCCTTTAAGGATAGATGCGGTGGGAACTGTGCTGAGACCAAGTAATTTGCTATATCAGCAAACCATGGAGAGAGCACTGAGATAGCAAACAGATGTTCATCTGGCATCTGGTCATCCACTATTCCTTCTTCACCTGCATGCCAATCCAATCTAGACAAGAAGTCAGCAATAATATTTTCCTTACCTGGCTTGTCGACAATCGTCAAATCAAATTTTTGCAACAAAAGTATCCATCTAATGATATGAGCATTTACATTTGCTATATCAGCAAACCATGGAGAGATCACTGAGATAGAAAACAGATGTTCATCTGGCATCTGGTCATCCACTGTTCCTTCTTCACCTGCATGCAAGTCCAATCTAGACAAGAAGTCAGCAACAACATTTTCCTTACCTGGCTTGTCGACAATCGTCAAATCAAATTGCTACAACAAAAGTAATCATCTAATGATACGAGCATTGACATCAAGCTTATTCATTAAATATCAAATCGCAGCATGATCAGTGTGTACAAATGTTTGATAACCAGTGATGTAGTGTCTGAACTTGTTTAGGGAATGGACTACAGCTAGGAACTCTTTCTCAGTTACAGTATAGTTCATTTCTGCCTTGGACAGGTTTTTTCTGACGAAGTATATGGCATATGGGAGTTTCTCCTCTACTTGTCCTAAGGCTGCCCCTATGGCTTTGTTTGAGGCATCAGTGTGGATTTGGAAAGGTAGGGCCCAGTTTGGACCTCTCAAGATTGGGGCAGACACCAGCTTATCTTTCAACTCATCCAGTGCCCCTTGACAGTTGTCAGTCCATTTAAACTCAACATCTTTCCCTAAGAGTCCAAACAAAGGTGAGGCTAGCTTACTGAAGTCTTTAATGAATCTTCGATAATATCCTGCTAAGCCTAGGAAACTACGAACATCTCTTACCTTTTGAGGAGGTGGGACCTTTTGGATGATAGCAATCTTATTAGGGTCCACCTGTAATCCTTGCCGAGCAATGGTATGACCTAGCACGGTCCCTTCAGTCATCAAGAATTCACATTTTTCGGGACTGAGGGACAGGTTCATCTCAATGCACTTGGTTAGAACTTTTCCCAGATTAGTCAATGCTTCTTGGAAGTTGGACCCATAAGGAGTAAAGTCATCCCTATAGATTTCTACCAAATAATGGACCAACTCAGAGAAGATGCTCAATACTGCTCTCTGGAAAGTGGCAAGAATGTTGCATAGCCCAAAGGGAAGGACTCGGTAGGCAAAGGTACCCCACGGACAGGTGAAGGTGGTTGTATCTTTGTCTTCTGGGCTGATTTGTATCTGGTTATACTCGTTGAACCCATCTAGGAAAGAGAATAACTTCTTCCCTGCCAGTCCATCCAACACCTGATCTATGAAAGGCAAAGGGAAATGGTTTTTCTTGGTGGCTTTGTTAAGTTCTTGGTAATCTACACATATTCTCCACTTCCCATTCTTTTTGGGCACAAGCACTAGAGGCGAGATCCACTCACTATCGGAGATAGTGTAGATGAATCTTGCATCCAATAATTTTTGCAATTCTTCTTTGACAATGTCTTTAAGGGATGGATTCATTCTCCTCTGAGGTTGCCTGACTGGTTTACAATCTTCTTTAATGTAGATGTGATGGGTACAGACCGAAGGATGGACTCCTTTCATCTCCTTATAGCTCCAAGTGAAAGCATCTAAATGAATGTTCAGTAAGCTACACAGCTCCTTCTCCTGGGGAGGAGATAGGGAGGAGCTGATCTTTAAAGTTCTTTTGGGACCAAGCTCCACATTCTTAACTCTGGGAGAGGTTGGATCAGTTACACAGAGGTCCACTAAGGTGCTGGCTTGGGTATCTTCCACCAATTCCTCTAAAGATAGTGCACTGGGAGGTGGATTTTGAATCAAAGTCTCAATCAAATCATCCTCGGTTTGCGGGCCTCCCCTGGTGGCTTCTACGGTGCACAAAGGTACAAAGTAGACCTCATCCTCATCTCCTCCTTCCAACTAGAGTGGTAAGTCATGTTCTAGCAGAGGTTGGGCAGGAGGATATAGGACTATCTGCTTGGACATAGGCCCATTCTTAATGGTCATGCTTCCAGCTCGGCAACTGATGTAAGCATCCACAATGGCTAACCAAGGCCTTCCCAAAATGAGGGGGTATCCAGTGAGCTTTGCCTTTGGCTGAAGGACCAAGAAGTCCACAGGGTACTCCCAAGATTCAACAGAGACCAAGAAATCTTCCACAATCCCTTCGGGAGTCACGGTGGAGCGATCTACCAACTGTAGGACTGTCGAGGTCTTCCTTAAGGAATTCTGTAGGTTGAGTTTAAGCATGGTGTCCCTAGTCATCACATTAATGGCAGCCCTTAGATCAATCAAGGTATGGGGAATTATGGTGCCATTGATGTGGACATCAGCTACAGGACTCCCAGGGTCCAAATACTTTGGACAGATTACTTGCCCCAACATTAGATCGGACAGTTGTCCGATGACATTGATATTCAAGGCATCTCTCTTTCTCCTACCTAGGTGCCTAAAACACTTCTCCTTAATCAATTTGTTGTATATCGGTACATCTTTGATGGCCTGGAGAAGTGGTATTTTCACACACAACTGTTTCAGTTCTCCCAGAAGTTCAGTCTCCTCTGGGTTTGGTTGCGTGGTTACTGTTAGTCGCTCAGGAAAGGGTGGAATGGTTTTGGGTTCACTTTCCTGTTTCTCTTCCTCGTCCTTTGGGGGAGGAGGTTGACGATCTGGAAGGGTCTTCCCGGATTGCAAGTTGATCTCCTAGATCTCCACAGCATAGGTAGGACATGTCGTCTCCCCAGTGTATACCTGCTGGGCCTGTCGGTTGTTGGGGTTCGGGTTCGGTTGAGTAGGCATCTGGGGTTGTCTTGGAGGAGCAGGAGGTAATGGTTGTGGTTGAGCTGGTGGTGGAGGTATAATGGTGGGAGGAGAGTTGTATTGGGCCCTCCACCCCGGTTGAGGTGCATTCCACTGAGGTTGTGGCTGGACATGTGAGTGAAACGAATGAGTAGTGGGTTGAGTATGGTATTGAGGTTGATAAGACCACGGAGGAGGTGCAGACCAGGAAGGATGAGTAGGGGGACCCCAAGAAGGCATGTGAGCAGATTGGTTGGGGCTATAATAAGCCTGGGATGTCCCTTGCATCCCCTGCTGGTAAGGTGTGGGTCCATGCGGCCTCCTTTGGTTGAGGAAGTAGAGAGGTTCAGTGGGTGCCTCAGTCCCTTGGTACATGGCTTTGAATCCGGGCAAGGTTGGGCATTGGTTTGTGGGGTGGTTCTCCTCACAAATGAAACATACCTCTACTGAGTGCAATGGACACTCGTTCTTAGGGTGCTTCCTCGTACATCTGGGACAAAAAATGGCCAAAGCCCTCTCAGCTTCCTCTTTCTTTTGTTGGATTCGGAAAGTATCAAGTTGCATGGCAATGGTCTGTCTCATCTCACTTTTGAGGTCTTCCATCTGATTAGCAAACTCATGCTTGGAGAAGGTAGTACTAGCTGAAAGTGGATTCCCCCTACCTCTTTTTCGGGCTGCCCTAGAGTGGTTTCTAAACACAGTCTTTATGTCCTCATAAGGTAGTTGGTAAATGTCTCCTCTAGCTAGCATGTGAAGGGTATCTGGAAGGTCTTCAGGGACTCCTCGGAGTAGAACCAGCTTTAGAGATTCAGGTTCAAGTGTGCACCTGGCCCGTTTATAACTAAGTTGGAACCTTTCCTCGTAGTCTTCTAAAGACTCATCATTTCCCATGGTCATCTGAAAGATTTCTCCCTTGGTTTCCTTTGACCTACAGTAATCTCGGTATTTGTTGTTAAAGGCTTGCTGCATTTGAGCCCAAGTAGTGATACTATTTCTAGGTAACCCCATGAACCAGCGTAACGCTACATCCTTGAGGGTAGAGGGAAAGAGTTTCAACTTTTTCTCATCTTCTATATAGTCATAAGTTCGACAAAGGACAACAAACTCAAACAGAAAGGTATCAGGGTCTTCAGTGGTCAATCCATGGAAATGAGGTAAGCCTGAGGGACTTATGTTCTTCATTTTCATGTCCCCGTTGGTCTCTCGGATGAGGAAGGTACCTTCTATTCTCTCGTCATTGTTTCTACCATTTCTGTTATTAGCCATGGTCTCAAAAGGAATGTTTTCTTGCTCTTCGTCTATTATAGGATCTTTGTATATCTCAGAAGGTTCACCTATAGGTTCTTCTGGATCACTGCCACCAAAGAAGAGAGAAGGGTGACTCAGTCAAGTGGTGGGGGTGTTGGGTAGGAATTTTCTGGTAATATCTCTGTTCCTACGAGGCATGAAAGGATTTTTGGTTGTTTTTGCTTTTTTTCTCTGCTTGTAACTGCAAAACTGAAACAGATGGAATTCCAACTAACTAAAATCTATGTTGCAGAAATGAAAATGCGGAATTGAAATGAAAGCAGGAAAGGACTAATCTATTTTGCTGAAATCAAATTGCTAGAATGAAATGCTAGACTACGCTTGCAGAATTGAAATTCTATTCTACGCTTGTAGAATTGAAATTGCGGAATTGAAAGGCTAATCTATGAAAGCAGGAAATGTCTAATTTACTTTTGCAGAAATGAATTTGCAGAATGAAACTGAAATAAACTACTTAGCAAAAGGTTAGAGTAGGAAAATAGAAGAAAAGCAGCAATCACAAATACTCTGACGCTTCCCCGACAACGGTGCCAAAAAGAGTGGTGAGCTCTAGTATTGTAGTAATAATGCTGCAACTCCTGGGACTCCCTTCTTTACTTTTATCAACCTGGTAGTTCGTAACAAACTTGGAAGTGACGGTGTTGTATGCACAAGTACTAGCTCTTTCTGTAGCTGTCACTTGGTCAGCTGGCATAAGTCCGCTAGGAGCTTAAGCCAACTTCTATGAGCTCTGAGAAGAAGATTTTTAACTAATGGATGAAAACTAACTTAAAGAAGGCTGATCTACTTTCAGAAAGAAACTGGAAAGCTGAAAGGAAACGTAAACCCTAGCAAACCTTAATTTTACAAGCTATCCCTACCGATGCAAGAAAGAGGATGCAAGCTACTGAAAGAAATGCCATTGACTTCTTGGAAGGTAAATACATGTATCTAAGCTACTTCTATAGTAACATCTGAAAAAAAACATCTTTTTGTATTTTTGGATAAGTTTCCAGAATTATCATGCATGCGATTTGACTGTTTTGATTGTGCAGAGGTGGATTGGCGAGAGGAAATGCTTGGATGTGGTCGGGAAGGTTCAGAGAGGGCCTAAGGGGTCCCTAACACCCTTCCAGAGAGTTTCATAGAGTTTGGATATCAAGAAACCTCATTCGTGAGCTTCTACAGGAAGTCTGTAGGGGTTCTACACGATGTCTGTGATTTTCTACAGGATGTCTGGAATTTTTCTATAGGATGTTCAGAAATGGGATTTTGGAGGATGGAGGGATGGAGAAAGATGAAGGAGTGGGTATGGAGGTAGAATAAGGGTTGGAGGTGGACCAGGACTTGGTGGATGGAGTTGAGGATAGATGTAGATGGTTGGATTTGTTCAAGGAGGACTAAAGCAATGATGCACAAAAACCTAGGGTTATGTGAGAAAATGGCAAACGTAAGGCTAGAAGCTAAGATGAGGGATGGAGCATATGGGTGTGATGGAGTATGGGCAGGTAGAGAAGTGGTACAGGTGCTCTGCAAGTCGTTTTTCCAACTGAACCAACGAAAACTTGAAAAAATCAAAGACCTAGTTACGTTGACCTAATCTAATCTAGCTGTCAGTAAAGAGAATGAACAAAAGTTGAACTGCAATGAAACCATGTATACTAACTCATGCAACTAAGCAAGCAAAAGTCTGAACTTGTAACCAACTTCTACACATGAAAATCAAACACTAGTGATTGCATGGCAAAGCAAAATCAGTGTTTTTGTGGGCAGCAAGGTCACCCTGATCCCAGCTCCTGATCCCACTGAGGGAGAGGTGAAACCAGAGATTTTTGATGGCCCTTTTTTGAAGCTTTTCCCTATAACAACCTATCAACGAAATCTGAGCATCAAAAAGTCTTTTTAACCATTAACAGTGACCTATTTAATCAGTGAGATTTAATCTACTTAACAGAAATGATTTTGCAAATGCATAAAGAATAAATAACAATACATAAAGGAGGCCTTAGCACTCAGGTTGGGCCCAAACCTAAGAGCTGCAGGCTCCTATAAAGGACTCAGATCTGATGCCAAGTAAAGCTGCTTCTCATTACTCAAAAATAATCATCACAAGAAAGTTGTACAATAGTAGCTATGAAAAACGAGCTGAAAAAGGACAGCACTATAGTGCAAATACCAACAGTTCCAAAAGTAAACTACGAAGACTGAGGCCTTCTTATTTATACAATACGAGGGGGCTAGCAGCCCTCCTAGATTCAAGGGACTCGGTTGTTCCAACTGCTAGTAAACAGTTACTCTTCCCAAAGTTTCTTGGCTGCCTTTAGAACTCGTTTTGGTGGCCTGTTGAGCTTGGAGTTGAGGGTGGAGATTTCGAGGAAGGGTCATTTAATGCCATAGACAACCTCCCTACGAATCCTCACCTCAAGCTTGGTTGTCACCTGGGCCATAATTGCTTGGTTTTGCTCCAAAATTTGTCCAAAAAACCTGAAATGACCACGTATTAGCCTCCTTGGTAGAGTGACCACCCTTATTCATTCAAATAACATAAACATACTAGAAAAACATGCATAATCTATGAAAAATGGAGGATTGAACAAGGAAAATTAGGCAAAATGAGCCTAATAAGTTACCAAATTCGGGGCTTATCAGGTATGTGAAAGAAAGAGAAAGCCAAAATGTGAATATATATCTATATATTGATATACCGAATGAAAATGGAATTTTTGAGCTGATGGGAAGAGTCATAGATATGTGTTCGGTACTGGACACTGACGTAGTTTACATACTTACAAAAGCTCCCAAGTCACATGAAAGGATTAAATATCGACTAACATATTCATTATATGATACAAAAGAGGTTTCTACAAAGCTGTGTAAACAAATCATAAATGAGATGAAACAAAACATTGTAAGCATTGTTATTTATATTTGTATTTTGCTTTCTTGAAAGTGTTTCGCTATATTTTTTTAATTTTGTTTTTATTGACATATGATATTTTGTTTGGCAGAATTTTCTTGAAAGTTGTTCAATTAGATTGGGAGGCATTCATTTCATAGAGCATGATATCATGAAAGTTGTCAGCAGTTTTTACTCAGTGTCAGAAGAAGATATGGAAAACAAGCAAAATGTAGTAATTGATGATGCTACAAAACTACATCCAAAGGATCAGAAAAAAAGGCCTCTAGTGGATAAATCTAGCAAGGGTAGACAAGTTACTTTTGAGGACGATGAAGTTGAAACTGACAATGAAGCATATGTTGCCGTTACTGAAGATGAAATTGCAACTGAGAAGAGCCGTAAAAGACCAAAATTAACAATGCCTAAGAATAAATCTGTTGAGAATGTTATGACAAAGAAAAGTAAAGTTGAAGATTTTGAAGTAGTTATTACCAGTAGTCAAGAACCTAGTGAAACTTCAAAAGAACGCAGACAAATTGTTACACCAGAAGCTGAATTAGAGGATGGAATTATCAAAACAAAACAAAATGCCATTCGACAGAATTTGACAAAGAAAAACTTAATTGATGGTGGTCGTACATTTCAGCTTAATGTCAGACAAACCTATAAGGCAAGTGAAGGACAATGTCAATATCAAGTCAGAAAGCCACACCATTTGCATGTTCACAACTTGAAGACATTGATGAGGTACAATCCATATGATCATGTGCTTAATTATGTGCTTCTTGTTGATCCAGTTCAAGTTCCCAACAAAGAAGCATTTGATAAGTCAAAATGTTTTGAATACAATTATTATGTGCTTCGAGGGAACCATTATGTAGAAGCTCAAAGACAATTGTTGGAGGAATATCCCAATAACCCACATTCTGAAACAATGAAATGTATCATTTATGCTGGTTTATCGGATACAGAAGCAAAGTTAGTGGCATGGGATCATAATTCAGATAATGAATATAGGATGTCTATGACTTTCATCCAAGGGGTTAGATTTATTCATAGTGAATTTCAAGAAAAATGTGGTGGGGATAGGATAAATGTTACTGCAGATTTCCGAAGGGAATGTTGTATGGAAATAGGCTATCAAATTGAATAGAAACCCAATTCAAAAGGTGGAAAACGCAACGTTCCTAGTGATATATTCAGAGGTGTTGATAACATTTTCCAATTAGAATTTAGAACTGGAGATGTTTGGAAGTTGATTGATGATATTTTTGGCAAGTGGGAAAACATTGGCATTAAAAACCAGAAGGTCAAAAAGTCCAAGCCATTGATATGTGGCGGTAGTAAATCAGGTCCTGAAGTGAAGCAACTTCCAGAAGATATGACTATCACACCTTGGAGAGCAATGCAAGGAGTAAAAAATGAAAAAAATTGTCAAAAAAATATTATCTCGTGTGAAGTCAGGGGAATTATCATCGGAGGAAATGTCTGAGGAATTTCAAAAGTAAGTTTGTTGAATTATTTTTATTTATTTCTAGACTATAATTTTCTTTTAAATAAAACATGTTGTTCTTGGTAGTATTTGTTATACATATCATTATATTGACATTTTGTTACTTTATCTATGCAGTCACAAAGTTTACATGAAAATTCAAGAACAAATGGTTAGATTGTTGAATGAAGATAGTTGGGATGATGTTGTACGCAACTATCCAGATTCAAGTTCTACATCAACATTAAAAGCTTTTTATCTTGCATTTAAAAAGGTTTCTTGATTTACACATTCATTTTTTTCATCTGTGTACTATTTTTAATTTATAACTTACACATATATTTGTTTCTTTTATAAAAGATGAAGAAGGATGATAATGGAGTGACAACTAGCTTCAGAACCTTTATTGAAAAAATAAAGATCTAAAGACTGAGGAAGCAACGTGTTAAGAATGTTGAACTTGATCCAACTCTTACTCATTTCATTTGGAATGGGCTAGACACTGTTCAATATCAAGTAATACAAGGTGACTGTGAAGACATTGCTAAACTCATACCTAAAAGGGAGTATGCCCTAGTTATTGCAGATATTCCCCATGGTTTCAATATTCCAAACATTGACTATGATAGTGACCCTTATACTTATCAAGCTCTTAGTAAAGTGGTTGTGGGATTTGTAGAAGTCACGTCATCACCATTATGGAGATTTGTGACATTTCATTCAGACACACAATTGGCAATGATATTGTCAAGCTTCAAAGGGAAAAAAAATTCAAGGATGCAGCTTACATGGTAAGGCGTTTAAAATGTATATTTGATTAATGTTGAAAAATTCATTTATGTACAAGTTGATTGAACTTTTACTATTTCATGTAATAGGAAAAAGTCAAATCTTCTTAACCATGATGATCAAGTATTTATAAATGATTGTGAGTTCATTCATATTGATAGTTGGGAAAAAGATGATAGCTATATGTCTATGATTTTTAATCGGGTAGATGGAAAGAGTCATAGCCAAATACTGACTTATGATGTTGTTGTGAGAAAACTAACATATGAAGATAAAGAAGCAAAAGGAGAGATAGTTAACATTTATCAAAAACCACAATTATTTTTTTTTCTCAGTAAAGATATGCTATTCTATTATATTATGTACAGATAAACATTACAGACAGAAAGACAGGTTGCCCAAGGCCGACCGTGGCACTGTGGGTTGGCAGCTTGCAACTCCAAAGTAGCCCTCACAGGGGCGACATTTCCAACCGGAATTGTATCCAAACCACTACAAAACACATCATAGTTTTCATTCCAAACCAAAATCACCCACGCAGGGGCTTTGAAGCAAAAAACTTCCCTCGCAGGGGCGACCGAGGACCTGTGCTAGCACCCTTAATAGACCTACTAACTGAACCAAAGCATATAAAGACCTGCACATGAACTTGAAAGACCCAGACATAAACATATAACTTTTCCCATACCCAGACACAGATAGCGACCGAGACAGAAGACTTAAACCGGACCTGAACAAAAAGATGGTCGACGGAGCGTGCCGCTGAATGCTACTCCTCAGGCTTCTCCTCAATAATCGGAGCCCATCCATAATGCTCAGGGAGGCCTTCCCATTCTTCCCCTACAGCTTTCTTGGAGGACGACGCCTCCTGCTTCTGAGGTTGGATGGGAGCCTGCTCAGGAGCTCCCACTGTTCTTTCCTCGACAATTTCTGGTTGTTCATCGGATAGCGTTTCCCTGCTGCCCGAACCGTCTTCATCTTCCTTGGTGTCCTTAATGAATAGGACTGAGATGTGTGCACTGATGCTTCCAAGGGTGAAAACTGCAGTGCCAAACGCTGGAAGAGAGGGTGGTCCTGCAGTGGGGCTGCCCGTGTCCATGAACTGGGTGGCCTGCATGTGGGTAGCCCCGGCCCTTCTGTGACAGTAACAACAACAGCAATGGTGGTGGGAATCCGCTGCTGGATGGCGTGAGGAGCCCCCTCGACCAGAGCCGCGTCTGCATGGCATTCTTTCCCTTGGCCTGGCCATGTTGGCAGTGGAGCTGGCGGTATAAAACAGAGCTTCAATTGTAGGTTGCCCCTGCTCGAGTCGCTTCCCAGCGGAGTGAAGTTCTCTCTCCTCAACTCTTGAAAATAACACAGTGATACCCACGCCTCTGTCAACAGGGAATTCAAGCTCGAAATATCCCTTGACCGCTTGTGAACTGGCTGTAACAACCGCAGCGTCTGCCAGAAGGAAGAGATTGCCCACACCAGCCTGCGCAGCGTGCCTCTCACTCTGAATATGGTTCTTCCCCATACAATCACCCAACTTAACCCTCTCAGCATTCTCTTGAATACTGGGCACCATAAATGCGCTCTGCAAGCTCCACAATTCGCCTTAGATTTCATTGAAGGCTCTGAGCTAATGCCTCAGAATTTAATTCCTCGGCGGCGATCTGAGTGTCCTCCCGCATATAATCTCGTGGCGGCACATGTTGGCCATGTGGCCTCTCACCTTCTGCCATGCGAACACCCGCATCCGGGGCAAAAACCACAATTATTGATTAACTATCTTATAGACATATGTTCAAATGAAGGAGAATGGGTTTTGGATTTATTTTCTGGCTTAGGTAAGTTTTATTATATAGAATTGAATTTCAATATGTTATTTTTTTAATTAATATGTCATTTTACTAATTTACTTCATTATTTCGTTTGTGCTTGATAATTAGGTACAACATTAGCATGCTGCCTTCAAAAAGGAAGAAATTGCATTGCAATTGAAAAAGATCCATTACAGTGCAATTTCATTCAACAAAGAATTAATGCTCCTCAATTTCTTCCAGATGCAATGCAAGAAATTGGGTTGAAGAAATGGGACTTTAGTGAATCATGTGTGGCAAAAAAAGCAAAGGAACCTCAACCACCATTACATGGGATGTTTGGAAAGACATACATTGGGAGATTTGCAGACATCAAAGATCCATTAGAAGACGAAAATGAGCAAAAGGAAGCAGAAAATATTGTAGAAGAAGAAAATGATGAAACTCTAGAGGACGAAGAGTTTGGATTACGTGAAATTGTTGATTAAATTTAAGTTATGCTTGGAAATCAAGCTCATTTTTTATAACTATTAAGTAGTTATACTTGCAATGTTTTGGCTTTGACATTTTATGAGAAGAATATACACTCAATTAAGGTTGTTATGCGTTCAATATTTGTAATATGTGATTTTCGCATTAATTTTTAAGTTAACCATTATTTTTTGAAAAAAAAATGATTACTATTATTTTTTTGACATGAAATTCATAAAAAAAAACTATTATTTAACTATTTTTAGTTAAAATTTTCGTATAAAAATTGTGATTTTTGCATGTCAATTGTAGCAAAAAATTATCAAAACGTGTAGTTTTTTAATTATATTTATGTTAAAAATGGCTATTTTTATGTCCATTGTTAAAAAATATTGTTTTTTAGAAACAATTATTTCTTGTGGATTGAAAAATTAATTAACAATGTATAAATATGTAGAATATCGAAAATTCAAAATATCGACCTTCTTCTTTAAATATGCAAAACAATAAAAACCTCACTACAAAAAAAATAAAATTAAAATAAAAGAAAGAAAATATGAAGAAAAAGACCACTTCAAAAATTATTAAATTTACAAAATAATTATTTACATTTCATACATTAGAAAATAAAAATAAAATAAAAAAGCCTTTTAAAAAAAGGGCCTAGTGTAGAATTACCACGTTTTTAAATCAGCATAAAAAACACTACCATTATAAAACGCAATGTACATAAAAAAATTTATAGTGCCAAAAACTAAGCTCTAAAAAACATGTGTGTTCTGCATCACCTGTTTTCAAAATCGGGTCACTTTTTTGCTATCTCTACAGAATGGGTAACAGTATGGGCTCTCGTTTCAAAGTTTACATTGTTTTTCTCCAATGCAATAAAAAGATAATATTTGTGCCCCTTACAATGCTTTTCCCTGATATAAATGTATGTATTCCCCAAATCCCATGAGAAAATACCCCTATGAGGAGTAACAATCTTGGAACAAATATTTTAAAGTGCATCATCAGGAAGTAGTCACTCATAAGTGGACAATGAGGTTGACAATGACGGAGAGGATAAATCACCCAAAGCAACAGAGAAAGGGCATAGAAATGAGGAAATATGTGGGGAAATATTTAAAGGCTAAGGAGGTGAGGTCACCAAAATAAATTTCAATAGAGAAGAAGAATGATCCAATGAAATACAAGGAGAAGATGAGATATTATCTAAAGAAACAAAATTCAAAAGTGAAAGAAAGGGAATCGATGATGTACCTTCATCTGCTATGGTGGAGGGAGCGAAAGGAATGGTCTCAGGCCATGAACCTTCTGAGACTGGGATTGAATTATGGACATTGAAAATAGGCTCATGTGAAATTCAACAGGTCACCATAGGAGAAGAAGCCATAAAATATGAAACCAATCCCAAGCCATCCCCATCTTATATGCTTGAGGGCCTAAGAACTTTCTTGGACATAAGAATAACATGTCCTTTTGCACTACAGTCATGTTGATGGCATCGACAAAAAATGAAATATGATACCCTCATAGTCTAATATAACAAGGTCCATCCCTTCTCCAAAATCTATCCCACTAGGAAAGACACCACAAATATCCACACTCACCAGAATATGATCCATTGAAGTGTCTCTAATGGTAATATATGAAACTTCATGATCTAGATAAGAGCCTAACTGATTTCCAACCAACTATAAAAAAGGTTCATGATGAGCTGGTAGGCTAGGAATATAACCCACACCAATATAGAATTAGTTTTCTCTTGCCTGGCATCGAAGTGGGGAGTCCACTGTTTAAAAATGACTAGAGTGGAGTCAATCAACATCACTTTACCTTCAATTACCTTGGCATCTACTTCATCCTAAAATATCAAGTGTACTAAACCCTTTTCGAGAGCATGAAAAATTACCGAATGGATCATCAGGGGCCACATAGAGGAATTCACCCATTCTTTAAGAAAAGGAAGACCAAATTTCCTACCACATAAATGACCAACTAGGGATTTTTTGTTGAATTCCTTCACCTGTTGGATGATCAGATCCATCCACAACACAACAACCATCTAAAAATTGATTTTTTTTTCTTTACATAATGACTCTTCTTCCTTTTTGTTGGAACCAAAGAACCTTCCCGAATGGATTGGCCCTTCACTACATAAGTCAAAGCCACATGGGCCAATCCCCCAAACTCAAAACCATGCATATGAGAACCAACCTCTTGTTTATGAGAACCCAAAAATTTGAGAATGCTACCATTGGATGGGAACTCTAGAGGCATAAAAGAGAAATGAGCTCCCTTAAGAGAACCTAGATTAGGAAAGCCCTTGTTATGCACCCTACCTTCCGAGGAGGAGATAATGCAATGGAGAAGAAAGGGTCAATACCAAGTTCCACCAGATTAGGAGGGGATATCGATGGAAGGGTTTATGAAGAGAGACCAAAACCTAAAGGGTTTGGCTAAAAACCCTGAAACCTGGGAGTAACTTCAAAACTGAGAGGAAAAGAGGCAGAAACTAGAATTCCAACACAAGAATAAACCCCCAGTCTCGCTGAGGAACATGGAATTTGAGAAAGGAGGCACTTGGGAGGAATGCGACAAGTAGAATCAGAAATGGTTAACATCTATCAGTGCAATAGAAAGGGGAAAAGAAAATTGAAGAAATTGGGGTCCTAGAAACATGGAGAAGTTGAGGAGACAAGGGAATATCTGGGGAATTCCTGCCATAACAAGACCAATAGAGACCACCTGACAACAAAGATCCCCACACTAAAGAAGACAAATAGATACTCGATTGTGGACTTGACAAAAGTGCTACACAAACCAGAGGGAGAACTATGATGAAAGAAAAAAAAAACTAAGAAAGAAGACAAAAGAAACACATAAACTTCTGAAGCCTAGTTGAAACAAAGAAGAGAAACTAGCAAGGTTTAAGATGATTCTGAGGGAAGTCCAAAAAACAAGTGCTTAACCAATAATCGTGATGAGCCTCATCATTGTGTGATTATATGGGCCTTAATTCACCTCCTAGCTTAGTCAACCAACTTTTCTCATAACCTATTACATGTTTTTTATTATATTTTGTTTATGAGGTGAGTTAGAGTTGGATATTATGCTTAGTGGAGTAATATGCATTGAATGCAGGATTAAAGGAAAAAATCAAGGAATTTTGGCAAAGACTAAGGTCAAAAATTGAATGGGACAAGGGAGAGGGATTGTAGGAGGTAAATCCTAATCATTTACTACTCCGTTCGAATATTCCTCCATTCATCACATTAGCTCGGAGCGCAAATAGCCAAATCATGAGGATTAGAAGGCAGTCGAGTAAGTGAGAGACAAAGCACCAATTTATCTAGAGTTTGGGAGCCGAGCATCCCTAATTTTAAGGAACTCGTTGGGGACTTCACTAGTATAAGTAGAGAGGCCTAGGACCTCACTAGGATTTGGATTTTGATTGTAAAACTCTTAGCTATTTTTGAGCTGCAATACTTGTGAAAGTTCTATTGATGTAATTTGTTGTTTTGGTAATAAGAATGAGTTTTGTTTTGAGCCATCACTGAGTTAACTCAGAGTGCTAAAGCTCTTGGGTTAGGGCCCAACCCTAGTAGCCAAGGCTCCTATGTATTGTACATGTATGTTTAGTGTAGATTCATAGCTTCATTGTTAATTTTCTTTTTAGATGCATTTCCATTACAAGT
The DNA here is from genome assembly GCA_031772625.1 of Pinus tabuliformis. NCBI lineage: Eukaryota > Viridiplantae > Streptophyta > Pinopsida > Pinales > Pinaceae > Pinus > Pinus tabuliformis. The sequence continues at coordinate 657,127,544 of CM062810.1, read as the reverse complement.
AGTGTAGATTAGATTGGTTGTTTATTAGTTTGCTTCCATTTGTGCCTTACTTCAAATAGCAAGTTAGTAGGGATAAAAAAGATCACAAGGTTGTAAGTAGGTGTCTTGGCGTCACTTCCTCCCTCTGGATCTTGACTTGAGGAAGGGACCCTTAAGTAACCCCAAAAACACAGATTTCTAGTTCTTTTATGAGATTTGGAGTTTGTTGTCTTTAAATTAGTATTTGGTTAGTTTTGCAAGGTAGATTTCCATTGTCATATTTTTCATCTCCATTTCTGTAGTAGATCTCATCCATGCTTTCATTCCTTTCAACAACTTTCCTCATGCATAGTGTAGGCAGTTAATTCATTAATTCTGCTTTTCTAGTTTATGAAAATGTTTCTTGTTTGCATAGCTTTTTGGAAGAGATGCATGTTTATTGCAGAGCAGGTGCTTCAGGAGGATGCTAAGACTTCATAGCCAATAGCCACCTTCCACTCCATCCACCTTATCTATCCCTTGTTTTCACCATCACCTTCACTAGTTTTTCATCATTTTTCATAGAAATCCTTCCAAGCACATTGAGCGAATCCAACCATCTACTCTCTTGAATATTGACTTTTGAGTGATCCTAGACCTTCTCCCACTACATTCCATCCATCACACAACTTTTCTAGGCCTCCCATCACCTCCAACTCCTCACATTTTTCTCTTGGCTGTATCATGTAGGTTTACAGGGGATCCTGTAGGTTTCTAGTACATCCTATAGGTTTTCTTGAAATGGCCTGTTTTAAGGCTGAATTGATGGAAAACCTCTAGGAATTCACCAAAATCCTCCCAAGGGTATTCCACACCATCCAACCATCTCATAACCCTTCCATCCATCTTCAAACTTCCTTAATTCACCTGCCACATCCACAGAAGCAATTAGTTTGCATACTTGATTTTGCATAAAAAAACAAAAAAACAAAAAAAGATTTAGTTCAGTCTCTTTACTTGCACATTAGTGATGTTTGATGCTTCTTACTTATATAACTTAGATAGTAGCATTTGTTTCATGTTGATTTAGCATTTCTGCCAAGCATAGTTCCTTAGTGGTTAATTAGGAAATGGTGTGATTTAGCATTACATGTCGACCTTCTCCATTATTGCAGTAGAGTAACTCTCTCTTATTAGAGTAGATTTACCTTTCATCCGTCAAAGAATCAAGCTTCTTCTGACTCCATAGAAGTCTGGTTTGGAACCCCAGTGGTCTCTCGCCAACTGAACAATGACAACAGGGACAACCATCACTTTTACTTGTGTATACAACACTGTCACCTCAAAGTTTGTATGAACCCTAGGTTGATAAAGTAAAGTTGGTAGCCCAGGAGTTGCATCATCCTTGCTGCAATATTGGCGCTCATTAAATTGGTCCTTGGAATCGCAATGTGGTGACCATCACCACCTGAGAAACTCTAGCTGAGAGATTACTTTTATTTTTAATGTGTAATTAAAATATTATTTATTTATTTTAAATATAAGAGATATATATATATATATATATATATATATATATATATATATATATATATATATATGTCTATATATATATATATATATAATAATTAATATTATATTTTTGTTGTAAAATGATTTAATTTACATTAATTCATTACAAATATTAATAGTATCTAAAAATGATGGTACATTCTAATATTTTACAACTAACATGTTTATAAATAATGGAAAAACCTATCATAACTCAATTGTCAAACCAACGGTGGAGACAATCATCACTCACCATTATTTGTGAATCAAGGCTAACTAATCAATATTATTCAAGGAAAACAACACCACCTAAAATTACGCATTGGTGGCTTGTAATGGGGAAGGCTTTCACTCCTAGATTCCTCTGGGGCTTGGGTCATTAACACATTTCCTTACATCCAAGGAAGACGAGCTCTTAGCCAAAACATGTTAAATAAATCATTTTCATAAATTAATAAAATATTTTTTATGATATATTTCATTAATTTCCTTTTTTAAGGTGCTTTTATTACATAGAGTAATTAAATTACATTTGTATATGTTGGTGGCAATTCTATGGCTAATAACCCAGAATTCTCCTTTAAAAAGTTGGAGAATCAAAGTATTTATAAAAGATGAGAGCGCATATCTAAACAAAAAGGGAGTATTTTTTGTTAAAGGTTTTAAAGACTCCTTAAGAAAATCCAAAACAATATTGGATGAATATCTTGCATTATGTAGGAAAAACATGTCTTTACCAACAAGTATTGATATAAAAGTGATAATCTAAATAAAAATAGTTGTACAATAATCAAGAGAAAAAAAGGAAAAATGTCCATCCTAAATTACTAATAATATTTGGAGCCAAGGTGAGTGAAAAAATGATGTGATGCCATCCTAGGAATTTTCATAGGTTTCACATGATTCTCTGTCTATTCCCACAATAGCTTTTGAAGGTCTATCTTCCTCTTGGTTATGGTCCTTATAAAAATGGGTGTAGGAGAGGTGAAAGAATAATCTTGTAGATATTTTGATGTCATAAAAAATGGTAACAGATTGTATTTTTATATTGATAATGCTCCCATAATATATTTGATTGTAAGAAGAGAGTTGACACATATATTTAGTTTTGAAATTCATTTCTCTTTCCAAGTTGAAGGGTTATCTTAAGGGCCATTAATTCACTAAAATTATTAGTTGTTTCCCAAGATCTATGAAACATAAAACATAAGATACTTTAAGTGTATGGATAATTCCACCTACCCCTCATCCAGGCCACTACAAGGGACCTGAGAAAGTTGATCTTGTGCAACTCCATCGAAGAAATCCCAAGGGGAGTCCTCTTGGATCATGCATACCAAATGAACTTTTTTAGGAACAATGGAAGGATTTTGAGGAAAATCCACCAAAATAGCTAGGATTTGAGGAGCACAATGAGTAAGAGAATGAATGAAGTCCTCAAACAAAGAGTGGTTTTAGGATATCCAAATACTGCATGCAATGATTAAAAGAAGATACTTGTTGTCTTCCATGAATTAATTGAGCTATTTGGATAAGGATTCCTTCCCAAGGGCATGTACTCAATATTGAACTCCAAATTTCTCTCCAAACCTCTTTGAGAAGGGACAATCCATAATGAGATAGTGGTTTGATTCATTTCCATTTTAACATAGACTACATCTTCCATAAGTATCATAATTGGTTCACAAGCATCACAGGATTTTCTACCCTCGGTCTTCATTCACCACTACAAGAGTAGATTCACATGGATTATCTACATCCATTGGTATGCAACAAAAAAATTAATTGACTTCTACAACAACCCATGTTGCTCTACAAACCCTTGGAATCCATTGTGCCCCCCTGCACTTGGTGTTCTCACATTCATTGTTATTGAAAATTTATACAATCATGCCATAGCTTAAAAAAATATGTATGAAAAATCCAGAAGCCTGGGAGACCTCATTTCATCCATTTCTCAGCCTTTCCATAGTGTTATGGCTGCCATAGATGCACAATAATATATGGAACATAGGGAAACAATGTAGAAAATATGATGTAGGTTAACCCGATAATGCAATATAAATCAAAGCAGAATACTATAACCTACTTCTACTATCAATTTGCGAAAGGTTAAAGATTGAGCTGAAAAATATAACCAGAAGAAGAAGAATCAATGCACAATACACATGAAAATTCTTTGGGGAAGCCTCAGCTAAAAACCCCACTATCTGTATTATTAGACAAGGTGGAAATACATAGGAATTATACAAAGCCTTAGCTCTCACAGCTAGCCAACTCTCAGTACAATACTCATAGATTCTCATAGGAAATCTTGGCTTCTCTCCAGCCTTCCTCTCTTCCCTCCAAGCTCCTATTTCCTTGCGTTATTCCTTGTGGATGATTCTCCTTCAACCAAGTGTAACACTCTCTCACACACTGTCAGAACTACACAATCCTCAAGGAATATATCCTTGATTGCATGCATGAGTTTTCTTTATAAGAAAACACATGCAACTGATAGTACATTTTCCTTGACATTAATCTCAATTGGGTCTTTCTCATAATAGACATGCATGAGTTTCTGATGATGGAATCTTTAGTTAACTGGAGTAGCACTAGTTGAGTGCATGCATGCATCAACTGACTGTTAACTCACCATTAGTTCCTTAAACAATTTGGAACTAATTTAACTGAACTTAACTCAGTAAACTGAGTTAACTAATTACAACTCAAATATAACTCAATATTATCTCCTTAATTTAAGGGATAACTCTTGCATGACTTCAGAAAGACTTCTAACATGAATTTATCCAACTAATTAATTTAAAATAAATTAAATAATTATTTCTAGGTAGCTGTTAAGACTAAATTGGATTTTAATTCACAATTTAATTCAAGGACAAATTACATTGGAATATTATTGTTGCCATATTTAAACACTCCCTCTCAACAAGAAAGGGATTATCTGCCACCCCTATCTTGTCTCTATGGAACTCGAATTTACATTTTGACAATGCCTTTGTCAAAATGTCAACATCTTTCTCCTCTCTCAAAATATACTCTAGAAACATGATCCTCCTTGCTACACAGTCTCTTATATGATGCTTGTAAAGTCAACGAGTACTCACAATTGACTTGTTCTCCAGTCTCGGAACCACATCGCAAACACTGTTACGAACTATGGAGTCATACTCCTTCACCATAGCATCAACCCAAATCGGCTGATGCACTGCTTCCTCAAAGGAAGATGGTTCAGTCTCAACACATTCCCCAGCAAGGGCCCTGTATCCAGTGTACCTCTCAGGTGACCTCCTATGTTTGCGCTGAGATGGTGCTCCCACATTCTCTCTCACATCCTCCAACAATCTTTCAGCTTCTCTTGTGTGCTTCTGTCCATCTATGGATAACTCTGCTTAAGTGGATGTCTCCACTCCTGGAACCTCTGCATGCAGCTGCTCCGCATTAGTCTGAGGTTTCTCCTCCTTAGGAACCAACAGTTCCTCCACAACCTGTAGTTGGAGCTCCCTCTCAAGGGAAACTCGCATGGCCTTCTACTCATCAAACTTGAGATCTCTACGAACCACTTTCCTCCGACTAGTAGGCAAGTACACCTGATAGTTGTGAGGTGTATGAGTGTACCCCACAAGTATCCCCAACTCTGCTGTCAACTCAAGCTTCTTCCATCCATCCTTTGTCACATGGAAATATACTGATGAGCCAAAGATCTTGAAGTGACCCACATCTAGTCTCTTACCAGAGAAAGATTCCTCTGGTGTCTTAATTCCAAGTATGTGATGCGAGCTTCTATTCTACAAATAGACCACTGTGTTGCATGCCTTAGCCCACAAGTGAAGTGTTAGGCCTTGGTCATGCAACATTGCCTATGCTGCCCCTACAATAGTTTTGTTCTTCATCTCGGCCACCCCATTCTGCTATGGGTTATGAGGTTCTGTCAACTCGTTTAATTCCTTCCACTGCACAGAAGTCCTTAAACTCTTGAAATACATATTCTCCACCGTTGTCGCTTCTCAAGGCCTTGATCTTCTTCCCTAACTCTTTCTCAACCAAAGCTTTGAACTCACAAAACTTTGTGAAAGTTTGGTCCTTCTTCTGCATGAAATAAATCTAGCATTTACATGAATAGTCATCAATGAAAATCACAAAATACCTTTTCTTCGTTGTGGATTCCATTGAGAATGGTCCACACACATCAGTATGAACTTGATCTAAGATAGCCTCTGCTCGACTGTCTCGATCAGGAAAGGAAGACTTGGTGTACTTTCCCAAGGTACAACCTTTGCATGTGTCAACTTGCTCAAGTTTACCTTTGGGAAGTCCTGTAGATATCTGTTGCATTATCTTCAAATCCCCATGATGAAAATGGCCCAACCTCCTGTGCCACAACTTGCTAATTTCTTGGCTTTGTACCAATTTTTCTTTCGTACTCAATGCTGCACAATCATCTACCTCTAGTTTATAGAGATTCTTCACCCGAATCCCTATCTTCTTGGTCTGACCCATGGCTATGTGTCTTAGGAATGCTTTCCTTTACTAAAGACAACATCGTAGCCTTTGTCCTCCAACATCATGACTGATACAAAGTTCTTCTTCAGTCTAGGCACATACAACACATCTGTCAAGGTGATAGGAGGTCCATGCTCCCTCTGAAAAGCAACTGTGCCCACACTTGAAACACTATACCTTCCGTCGTCACCCATCTCTATGCGCATATTGAGGTCTTTCTCCTCCAAGGCACTGAATAAATTTTTATCACCGGTCATGTGGAATGAGGCTCCACTGTCAAGATACCAAACGCAACCCATCATCGATGACACCATGCATATGATGAGGGTAAAGTCCATTTCAAACTGAGAGGTTAATGCCTCACCTTCCGATCCTTTTGAGGATCCATTCTTGGACTTCTTCAATTGGCAATTAGTTGCATAATGTCCCATCTTGTGACAATTAAAGCATCTTACTTTAGATATGTAACCCTTCTTCCCTCCATGAGAAGAATTCGATTTGGAATGGGAAGCCTTCCCCTTCCCTTTCCTTGCCTTACTTTCTAAGGCCAGATTTTCTTCATCATCATTATTGGATGAAGAACCATCTCGTGTGCTCCACCTGATCTCCTCCTGCATAAGATCTGACCACAGTCGTTCCCAATCCAGTAGTTTCTCCCTTCCATTTGCAGAGTGTTGGTAGCTATTCCAACTCTTTGGAAGTCCAAGGAGAGTGATGCTCACCATATCATCATTGGTAGTAATTATTCCCACACTACCAAGCTCATCTCTATAGGTGGTGAGCTTTTTCAGATATGTGGAAATAGTATTGCCCTTCTCCATCTTGATTCTTAGAAGCTTATCCTTGAGTGCCAATTTCCTCTAGTCGCTATTGTTCTGGTGGAAGTCCTTCAATGTCTTCGAAATTGAAAATGGATTATCCTTCCCATCGAGACTCAAGACAATATGGTCTCGAACTCCCTCAAGGATGATCCATCTCGCCTTCGCCACACACTTCTTCCACTTAGCCAACTCTTGTGCATTAGTTGAAGCTGGCTTTGGGATTTCTTGATCAATGAATTCCTTCAAACCATTTTCTTCTAGTATAGCCTCCATTCTATCTTTCCATGCTATGTAATTTGAGCTACCTTCTAAGGCATACTCAAGTCTCAAGCCATAAAATGCCATTGGCCAACCTTGAAGTATGATATGAATTCAATTTACACCTGCAACCCCGAACTTCAAACTTCGAATTATCGTCTCAGTATATTGTTCGCAGCTCCAATACCATGTAGAAATTTTCTACAAATCTAGCTCTGATACCATGTAGAAATTTCTACAAATCCATCTCTGATACCATGTAGAAATGTCCTACAAATCTAGCTTTGATACCATGTAGAAAATCTGATGTAGGTTAACTTGATAATGCAATATAAATCAAAGAAGAATACTATAACCTACTTCTACTATCAATTTGCGGAGCTTAAAGATCGAGTTGAACAATATAACCAGAAGAAGAAGAATCAATGCATAATACACATGAAAATTCTTTGGGGAAAGCCTTAGCTAAAAACCCCACTATCTGTATTATCATACAAGGCGGAAATACATAGGAATTATACAAAGCCTTAGCTCTCACAGCTAGCTAGCTCTCAGTAAAATCCTCATAGATGCTCACAGGCAATCTTGGCTTCTTTCCAGCCTTCCTCTCTGCCCTCCAAGCCCCTATTTCATTCCGTTGTTCTTTATGGATTATTCTCCTTCAACCAAGTGAAACACTCTCTCACACACTGTCAGAACTGCACAATCCTCAAGGAATATATCCTTGATTGCATGCATGAGTTTTCTTTATAAGTAAACACATGCAATCGATAGTACATTGTCCTTGACATTAATCTCAACTGGTTTGTTCTCAGAATAGACATGCATGAGTTTCTGATGAGGGAATCTTCAGTTAATTGGAGTAGCACTAGTTGAGTGCATGCATGCATCAACTGACTATTAACTCACCATTAGTTCCTCAAACAGTTTGGAACTACTTTAACTAGACTTAACTCAGTAAACTGAGTTAACTAATTACAAATCAAATATAACTCAATCTTATCTCCTTAATTTAAGGGATAACTCTCGCATGACTTTAGAAATACTTCTAACTTGAATTTCTCCAACTAATTAATTTATAATAAATTATTTAATTATTTCCAAGTAATTGTTAAGACTAAATTGGATTTTAATTCACAATTTAATTCAAGGACAAATTAAATTGGAATATTCTTGTTGCCATATTTCAACAAACAATCCTTAGAAAACTTCACATTGGTGATTGAAAACCTCTACAAATCATTTCATAGGCTGAAAAACAACTCATTTTAAGTTATTTTCCATTAATTCAAATGGATTCTTTATGAATTTTTATTTTATTCCTTGGTTTTATAGATGTCAACAATTATAGTCACACATGTATGTAAAGCGATGTAGCTACATGTACCTTGAGTTTCATGAATGATTTTCTCACTCCATAAATCATTATAGAGAAGTTTCTTATATCAATAGAATGGTATATTCAATACCTCAATTTTATTTTTGATAAAATTTCATTTCATCACTTGTAACAAAATTTATTAACAAAGTTGCAACAAGAGGTCCATTTCCAAATTAAAATTAAAAATAAAAGTAATACCAAGGCTATGGGTCATCTACAAACCCATGGTTACAGGTTAACCAAAAAATACCCTTATCTTCATTATCACTTGGCACATTCTAACCATTATGGTTATGGGTAATCCACAAACCCAGGGTTATGGGTTAACTAGACAAAACCATTCTCTTTATTGGCTCATAAGATATTGTAATAATGGTGATACATTAAATATAATGGTTTCCCCTTTTATTTTAGAATGGATGAATGATGGGGACCATCATTTTCTAAGTGGGGAGAATTGATTTGAACCTTACGGGGGCTTATAGTTTAAGTTTGAATGTATAAGTGATAAATTCATAATTTTATGTAAAAGGGAACTTGATAGATATGTAACTAATGGAGTAAAATATAAATAAAGTCAATTGCATCTATAAGACACCTTATAAGAAAGAAATGTGAAGAGAGTGAAGGTCATGAGGGAGAATTCCCAAAATTAGCCTCATTGCATGTAATGGTTCTTCTTAATGGAATCATTTTTCTCCAATTCTCTCTCTCTCTCTCTCTCTCTCTCTCACTCTTGTCATGTATTCAACTTTTACAATTTTTTCAATGTTCTTGTGATTAGTTTCATGCAATATTTGTATGATTTTTCTCCTCATATCTCATAATTCAAGCCTTTTAGATCTCATCCCTCAATATCCATATCATTTAATGTAGTGGAGTGGTGCCCATCTTAGGAATTTATGATTTTATCTGCGATCAAATACACTTAAATACTTCTTAATTTCTAATAATAAATGCTTGTAGTAAATGTTTATTGATTATTAATCATTGATAATCAATTCTTGTTGCTACCATAAATATTTGTTTTTTTTTTTATTTTTCAGACATGGATTGGTTTTGAGGAGTGGAGTTTCCACCCTCATCGAGTTGACCACCACATGGAGGATAATATGTTTTGATATCCATCCATGTGAGCATTATGAAAATATTTTCACCATCTCGCCTTGTATCTAACAAGAGGGAATGATAGAAATTATTGAAAGTGAGGCTTATAGGTTTGAATCCCTATCAGTTAAGCATGATACGTGAGATTGAGCCACACCAAGAACTAGAGTCTCAAACCTTGAGTCAAAGCAAGATTTTAGCTAGATTTAAAGCCATAAGCATGCTTCAATTTACAATAATCTTCAAACTAACATCAAATTTTGGCCATATTCAAATCGTTATTTGATAACACTTCTAGTTAGTGGAAGACATCAACTTCCAACTTCTTTCTCCTTCGTGGGGTACATGCGTCGAGCCACAAGCAATATCGCACATCAACCATCGATGAAGGCAAATGGATCCCACTTAAGAGATGTCGACGGTTCCATTAGTCGATTGCAATTTACGATTTCTCACTGTTTCACCAGGGGAGGGCCGATGAAGGTTGAAATGGGAAAGGCATGACAAAACAGGGTCTGGTGGGTCCTTTTTTCTCTCCTCCAGGAGACCACGTGGTAGCGTCTGATTGGTCCATTGAAATAATATGGTAGCTGACATCAGTGATGACGTGGACGGTACAGAAGATGATGTAGCAAGCGGACACATGGAACTCATTTTTTGCATTTTCAAGGGTCCTATGGGGCTGTTTCCAAGTGCCACGTGGCACCACTCACAAGGTGACATGTGGGAATGATGACTTCAACAATGACGTCAATAGGTTATCGAAAATTGATGATCACAAGTGTCAAGCGGTAAAGAGCTAAGGCCATAGAGAGGGGTCAATTGCGATTTGGGGGATTTTCCATCGCATGCGATAAAGGTTTTCGGTTTGGTTTATAAAGGTTTCGCATCCAAACTTTCGACGATCGCATTGAAAAAGGGAAAAGCAAGTTAAAGCACCTGTATGCGGAAAAAATGAAATACAAAGGAAAAGGTCACTAAGACACACGACCGACGACCTTAGCGCCTAAGGGCTCAACACCTGGTCTCAACCCCCAGTCATATGAGGAAATCCACAAAAAGGGGTATAGTAAAAGGGGCCAAGGGGAAAATCAAAATTGGCATGTTTCACTTGTTTTAGAGGAAAAATCCTGCGACTATGTGATTAGATTTTTAAACAAATAACACTACTCAACCACCGTGTCAGGGCACTGGAGACATCGTATATAGGTTTAAAGGTAAGATGGGTTAGAAGCTGGGTAGTTTAATGAGGGTATTGGGCACACTCAGGGAAGGACTCGGCTTGTAGCATGCCTTTCCAAGTCGATGTCATAAGAATTCAAAGTGGAAGAGACAGTCAGCCAACTGAGCAGCAAGGGCACACTCTGACATAGACAGGGCCTATTCTGAGGCTCTCACAGGGACAACAAAGGACTCTTCCTCCATTCTTCCTCCCATCCCTCTTGAATTTTTGTATTTCTCTGTTTTCAAGAAGGGATTTGATCCCTGTTGTAACAGGCATGTAGCAGAGCCTTACAACGGGGGACAACTAGTCTAGTATGGCAGCTAGAGCCCTGTCTCTTAGATATCTTTGGAAACTATAACTCCATCAACCCCCTCTTCTTATAAATGGGAGGATGAAAAATAATACATAGGTTCTGAAATTTCTGACCCACGAGGGCTAGGCTCTGTGATACCAATTTGGCTCATAACTTTGTAAGTGAATGATTGTTATGTGATATTTTATTACTTTACACAAGTAGCTCTTCAGACTATCACACAAATGGTGGTGATTCCTTCTGTTAATTCCATTATGTTCATATTCTTCTCTACATGTGTGCTACAATAGCTGCTAGAAATTATTTCATGCTTCCTTACAAATCCATGTGTGTTGATTTATTAATGCATAATGCCTGTATGAAGGCCTGAAGTATATCTTTAAACTATTCTATAAGAATCATAGCACCCATCCTCTCTTCAGTGTATTATTTCTTCTTGTAAATCAAACAAGTGTAGAATTTCCCATTGTTTATAGCTTTATGTTTCAACATAGAATTCTAGATGTTTTGGGCTCTATATGATGAGTTATACTCTATCCTAATCCGCTCTCACTTACTCAACAAATCCTATTAATTTGTAATCACCTTTGAAGTAATTGACCTCCATTGTTCTATGTGATACTACTAGGAACTATGAGTGTGAGGAAAACCTGAAGTGCATAACTCATACCTTTGGAGGAACGAACCAACCCCCCTCATTATCTTGTATGTGACAATTGGAGTGCCACAAACCCCTCACATATAACCTTACAAGCACTCCTCTATTCAAGATGTCCTAATGTTTCTGGGAAAATTAGTGTCTTGTCGAATGACTAACCCTCTAGGTTTGGTAGCTAACCTAGAAACAATAGTTTAAAGCAATCCAATATCTTTCCTATGAGTGACAGATAAGAAATAGATTATGAAAGACCAACCTGTAACTTTCTCTTCAATCCTCGCTTGATCTCCCTCTCCTTTGGCTGAGCCCGTAACTCCTCCACGTACTTAACACACTTGGAGAGTACCTGCACAGCTACAGAAACAAAGACCTTTCAAAGCATAATGATCCATCACAACATAAATATCGTAGAATTAGAATATGATAAACAAATGAATGCATTTACAATTGGGAGAAATCTCGAAGAACTTTATTGATATCAAGGAGAATTACAACCCATAAGAAGTCTGATCCAGTGCCATCCTCCCAGCTTCAAGCCTTCTTCACCTCATGAATCAACAAGAACACACCAACAATGACATAATGCTCTCACCTCAATACTAAAACTAGCAACACTTCCTTACGACTTAGAATAATATAGCCTTCTGATCTCTTGGATGGGAGATCCTTTTATAGATGATTGTAAGAGGGTGAGTCATCAATGAGGATGATGAATTTCATTCCATTTGTTGAAATTAGTTCCACAAGAGAGGGGAATTGGAGATGGTTTTCTAGTTCCCTTGTTCATCCTTGGGCAAATTCAGAGAGGTAAGTGGTACAAGAGAAGTTTCTAAAAGATTCCATGAGCAACCAACTAACAAACTGTCCCAGAAATTTGTCCACCCTCGCCCATCACACTCACTAAAGGGCCAAACTGTGATGCATCTCACTTAGACAATTTATTAGGTGCGATCCATCTCACCCTAACACAGGGCTTTCAGATATGGTTCAATTTAGGCACTTTCTAGATGATTTATGAGATGGAAATTTTGGGGAATGAGGCATTCAGATGACTAAGCTTCTTTAGGGTATAAAACAACTCTTTTAAGGTTTGATGAGCCCTAATATCATCAACTTATGAGTTTTGGGTTGATGTGCCCAAATATGTCTATAAAAGTGCCCCCTAAAGCATGAGGTCGTAAATGTTCATGTTGGGTGAAATGCTTTATCATGAGGATCGGAAGTTTCGAAATGAGAAATATGATTTTTTTCATGAACTATCTGAGGGAGACATTCCTATGCTCAGCTTTATAAACTTTCATTACATGTACATAGATCAGAGAGTCGTCTACAAATATAGACTTGTGAATCTACATATATAGAGTCGTGATCCATGATTAGGATGACCATTTGTGTAAAGCCTTTGTACATTTGATTTGGTACTCAATATATTGTAGCCTGGATGGATGAAACTAGATCCGGGGTCTTCAAACTCATTCAATATTCGCTTGATGTACAAGTCAAACCATGTGAAAAAGATGTTCTGAGGTCGAACATGGAGAGACATTGCCTAATTACCACCCAATGATGTAAGTTGTTAACAGATGTGAGACGAGTCACCGATAATGATGATGATCCTCAAGGTACTACAGTACATTTCACGTGGTGTGAATAGATGATTCGATGTTGAACACCACGCAAAATCTTTCAGTCGAAGGCCATTGATGTTAACCTATCGCCGGAAGAGAGAAACTTGCCATTGATGTAAGCAAGCTTCAAAGCACTGAAATGGTGTTTCTAAGTCAACTTCTTAGATAATGAGCTGATGTCAACAAGAAGTGACTCACCATAGGAGGGACTTAATGTATCCCACATCTGTGACACGAAATGAAGCAAATGATTTTTGGAGGTGAAAACGAACTGACGACACAAGGTTCAGGAATGGCGGTCATGAAAAACAAAGGTTCGAAGTATTGCAGCGTATGAGACTTTAACTGGATGACTTCTCTTAAACATATTAGTGACACTGAGATGAATTGGTAGTGTTAACCCCAAAAGATGGATGGTATGATAGACCAATGGTATGATTACCAGCAGATGGAATAGCCCAACCCAACTCAATCACATAGATGAAGTGAAAGTGTCATGTTCAAGAGCGACCTGCTACCATAAGTTTTCAAGATTTTCCCCCTTTTTCCCCAGTCATTGCTGACCAGTACCTCTTTATTTTTATCAAGCTTGAGGAGGATAACATATGCTTGTTCTATAATTCTCCCTTCAGGTAAACCCATCGCTATTTGATGTTTTAACGAGTCTAGCGACAGTGAAACTCAGTCTTGTCTAGATGGACAAGTTTGTCGCTATTATTTTAATGAGTTTAACGACAAGGATAACTCGGTCCTTTTCATGTTTAGAGAGTTTGAAAAGGGATGAAAAGAAAACTCCATAAGTTATTTTTCATAAAATAATCCCTCAGGTCCGAAAAAGGATAAAATAATACAAGAGGGATGTTGTTTCCAATACTTTAACGAGCCGAAAGAGACAAGCGCTCGACTATCTTTTCATGTTTAGAGAGTCTGAAAAGAGTTTAAAGAGGACTCTATTTTGAGGAATGAGTGGTGTCTAGGGTAGCAACTAGTTCTGGTGATGTTGGAACTTCTCAAAACATGTTGATTTATGTGAAGAGGCTAGCTAACTAGACCACTCATTACAACTGTTCCTCAAAAAAAGGGTAAAACAACCAAGTGAAAGTGTATGATTGGCCAAAGAGATGTTGGCGATGGGATGAAAACAACCAAGGCTCATCTAATAGAAAAGGCTGATAGAATGGTAATTACTAGGGTTAAAAATTGAAAATAGGTTCATTTTTAGACAAGCTTGAAACAAAAACTATGCTTAGATTCAGTTTCATTTTTACACAAGCTCAAAATGAAAAAACTATGTTTGAAAATGGTTTGCATGCCCCCAACATGATGAAAGGGAGAGTCTCCTATAACCAGATGGAAGTCATTGTGGTGAATTAGGACAGTTATCCAACAACTATTTGGCTTCATCCAGATAGACAAAGATGAATGGGGTGATTCCCTTCACATAACCTACAGGGAAACTTAACTTTACCACTAGGTGCATGCCCCCCAAGCTTCATTACATTCACCTAAGTAGAATACTCATGGCTATCAGGTGGATGGAATGAAGGTTCTTTTATGAGATCAAGTGAAAGACTCGACTGGGATTTTATGAGATCTAATCAAAGACTTGACTTGGAAGTTCGCTTTAGGGGACCTTGTTTCATTTTTTAATGAGCTTGACACAAGATAAGGAACTATGCTCATACCCTTAGTTTCATTTCTTAACAAGGTTTACACAAGACAAGGAACTCTCCTCAAATTCCTTGATTTCATTTTTTAACGAGGTTGACACAAGACAACGGACTATCCTCGTATTCCTTGGGTTCATTTTTTAATGAGGTTGACACAGTAAAGAACTATCCTCATGGACCTGTTTCATTTTTTAACGAGGTTGACATAGTAATAGAATTATCCTCGAACTCATTGTTTCATCTTTTAATGAGGTTGACACAAGACAACGAACTATCCTCGAAGACTCTTGTTTCATTTTTAAATGAGGTTGACACAAGATGACGAACCATCCTCAGATATTAGCGAGGTTGACACAAGACAATGAACTATCCTCGGGGGGCTGTTTCATTTTTTAACGAGGTTGACATAGTAAAAGAACTATCCTCATGTTCCTTGATTTCATTTTTTAATGAGGATGACACAAGACAAGGAACTGTCCTCGTGGACTTGTTTCATTTTTAAATGAGTTTGACACAGTAAAAGAACTATCCTCATAGACCCTTGTTTCATTTTTTAACAAGGTTGACACAAGATCAGGAACTGTCCTTGTAGACAATCACAACTCATAAGAGGTCATGAAAAAGAGATCCACTTCCAATGCCCCTAATACATGATGTAAAACATCACTAAATTGATCGTCAGTTGATGTAGGTATGGAACAAGTTGCCACATAATTAACTTGTGGCGGGGATGATACCATTGGTAAAAATGGACCATTTAGGTATGATGGTTGACTAGGAGCTATATTTGGACCGGGAAATGAAAACTGGTCAACGGTGATAATTTTGCCTTCATGTGAGAAACAAATCACTCAAAAGAGTGTTGAAACAATAGCTCCCATGTCACAAACATAGTCGCGCCCAAGAAGTAAATTGTAATCTAATGGACCTAGGACTGCCATCACGTTCAGATAAATGGTTTTTCCTCCCAAAGTAATAGGTAATCAAGGAAGTATCCCTCACAGTCGATTGGTTCCTCTGTTAAAGCCCAACAGATTCTATGTAACAGGCACAAGTGGTGGCAAACCAAGCACTTTCCAAGCAGTTGAGGAAAGGATACTCACTGATGCACCTTCATCTATAATAGTGCTAGATAAAATCATTTTACAAACTTGTACTATGATCTAGAAAGGCACATAAGAAGGAAGGCGAAATCCTGCCAGCCGATTCCAATAAAAGGAAGTGACTAGACTACTTGGAGTGGGTACCGTAGAAACGATAGAATTAACCCCTTGAGTTATGGGAACTGGAGGATTTTCCTCCTGTCTTGATGGAATAGGAGGACTGGCCCCAAGCTCATTTGAATATGAGGAAACAAAAAGAACTTGAGTGGTATGATTTTCACTCTCTTCGGGAAAGGTACGATTAGCTGAAGGTGAAATTGAGTCAATTGTTACCTTGACCTGTTGATTTGGATCGGGTATAGACTCATAGGATTCACTTTCAGAGAGAGTGGTTTCGACCGACAGTTGATTTTGGTTAGTCAATTCATCAACTGGTGAAGGATTTAGGGAGAGTTTCCTGTAAGTAGATGGAAGTCGCTGCGGTGAAGTAGGACGATTATCCAACACTCTTTTGGCTTCATCCAGATAGGGACAAAGATGAATGGGATGATTCCCTTCACATAACCTACATGGAAACTTAACTTTTCCCTTCTTTCCATGATGTTTACTCTCACTAGTGGACGGTGTGTCACCAACATGATCTCTAGAAGTTGATGACATAGGATGATGTGAATGGGAAGACCATTCGTCTAAGATTTGAGGAATATCAGGACAATTTCGAAGAAGATGGTCTCCTGCACAAAGCTTGCATGGATATCGAACTTTGTGAGGCTTGACGAACAATTTCTCATCAGATGTTGCATTCAAAGCAATGGTTTCTTGGTTGCCCCTCTGCTAAATTTTCTTCTTCTTCTTCTTCTTCCCTTTCTTCTTATTCTTATCCACCTGGTTACTAGTACCGATACTTTCACTAGGCGAAGAGGAAGAAGGGGAGGAAGAAACAAACGAGGAAGAAGGCAAAGGGTCAACTTTAGGATCAACTGGAGGTTGATTTTGTCTAGTTGGAGGTGTACTCGATTACGGAGAAATAACGACATTTTGAACCAAGGAGGTTGAAAACAAACATACTGGCAAGCCAATGGTAAATCCCGGAAGGGACAATGTAGCCATATGTGGAGCACCAATGTTTTTGAAAGAAGGAAAAGGACTAGGATTTCCATCAAAAGGAATTCCTTGATCGGTGGACTCTAGATTTGTCGCCATATGTTTCAACTTAAGATCAACTAAGGAAAATAGATGTTATTCGCGGTCAATTTATTTTAACGACACTTTGGACACAACTTTGCTTTTTCAATTTTAAAGAGTCAAGAAAAAGCTAAAGATGACTCTAGTCACCTTCAATTTTTAATGAGCCTAAAAGGACAAGTGTTCAGATGGAACTTTTCTTTTAGAGAGTTGAAAAGGAATGAAAGTGACTACTTTGGAGAATCTAGACAAAAAGGTTTACCAGACCAATCACAAAACTGCAACATACACCTTGGTGATAAATTAAAGAGAAATTACCAAGGACTTTACATATGATAGTCAATCTTCCTGAATGCTATGTTCAATGCATTGCAATCGATAAGGCATCAGACTCAGTTTCCTATGGATAAAGGATTTAAGACTATTGTGGTCTCCCAGTATATACTTGGCGATACGAGGAGCACAAGTCCGTGCTAGCACTTGTCGTATCAAAGAGGAGGAATCACCCTACCTTCAATGAAAATGATAACGACTAGGTTTAAGGACACCGGAACATGCCTCTAGCCTAGACCTCTAAATGTGTTGCATTAGATTCCAAAGCATTGTTAAGTTCATTGAGGTTCATTTTAAGTTGATCTTTCTTAAAAATTATCCTTTGAAGGTTCACCATGTGATGTATGTTCGCAATTCCTAAAATGCAACTATCAAGATAAACAAACTTTTGATTTAGTTTGAATGATGAAAACCTTAGCTACTAAAGGATAGAGCAATCAGATCTTTGACAAAGAGCAAAGAGCACATCTAATGCAATTTCCCTAGCTATTCCTATAAAGCATTCACAAACCAAAATAATAAAATGCAAATGTATTTGTTTTCACCTCTCCTTAATGTGAATGATACAAGAAGGAAAACTAAATGCAGCAATGACTCAAACTATTTCACACAAAATGTCAATTTTTGACAATTTTTCCTCAAAAAGAGAAAGGAAGATTCAAAATGACACTTTCAAGTTTGAATAAATATCTTTTTGACACTTTGAGCAAAATCAAATCAAATCAAATGCATCAAGAATATTTAAATCAATAAGCTATGAAGGAGGATTTGTGACACTTCACTTTTTCAACGAAAATTGAAGACTTTACGACACTTTTTCTATCGAAAACGACAAATCGATTATTACTACTTTTGATAATGGATTGTAAATGAAAAAAAAATACACAAAAACATTCACTAATCCTAATCTAAATAGAGGCTGATCTGAGTGATGTAAGTTGGCTTCAATGATGAGACATTGTTCAAATTCAGCAAGCAACGAAACAGGAATGAAAACTAGTTAAAAACCTCAACTCCTAGATGGGAACATTGAGTTTCAATCATCCATCGCACTTACTAGAGGGCCAAAGTGCAATTCATAGCACTTTTCCCATTCGAAAACTAAGATGCATCTCACTTTACAGTTCAAGATAGTGCAATGGTTCAGGGAATGATTTCTGAAAGTGTTTTTGGCTCAAATTTGCAGCAGATTTCAATGGATTAAGCTTGATTTTGATGAACAATGATAAGCAATGTATGATGGAATGTCTTATGAGGTTAATAAGCTACCAAAAGTGTTTGAAATAATACTGAGAGGGGGGGGGGGTGAATCATTATTATCAAGTCAATTATTTTCTTTTTAAATCCAGATCATATACGCTACTTCAGTTAGATAAAACAGCGTATATACGCAACTATAGAGAAGGAAACCCACATATAGAATGCATACTTATAATTTAATTTATCTTACAGATGTTGATCATTAATCTGTGTATCAGAATCAAATAAACAGTAACCAGAAACAATAAAACAGAGCTGAAGACAATCACACACAAGAACACAAGAACACAAGATATAAGGTGGAAACCCAATGTGGGTGAAAACCACCTGCTGCAATTCGTCTCTATCTTATTTTAATTAGAAACTTCTTCTTACAATGTACTGGTGCAGTCCTTTACCAGTATGCAAGATGCAACCTGTAGAGAGCTACAACCCTCTCTCGTTCTCCAGCTTCTCCTGGAAGGGAGCTACAACCCCCTTTTCTCTTGCACTAGCCAAGATACTAGTACGTAGGTGCTGGCCTACTGAAGGCTACAACCTTCTCTTTCTTCCAGGGACAATGTTTCATAAATTTTCAGACTGGATCCATGAGCATCAATCAATCATCAAGAATTTCTGCATCAAACAATCTCCTTTTCACCAATTAGAACTGAATCAAGTAGATACTTCTCTGACAGCTGTACCCAGAACACAGTAACAGTAATCACACACCAAATTCTGAACCTAGAACATTGCACCAATCAAACAGAAGTATCTAGAACACAACTCAAGAGATGTACACTACTTCAATAACTAGAAACCTGCGTGCATATGCTTCTGTGTCTGGACCAACCTTCGTATACGCTGTTTTTACTCACAGAACCAGCGTGTATACACACCTTCACTTCACTGAACCTACGTACAGATCTATAAAGGATAATTTCAAATATTCAGACCTTAATTAACCCAGATTACCAGATTTATAGATCAAGCATGTGCCACATATAACGTATCAAAATCATACAAAGATACTATTATTCAAGCCTTAAGATTATGACCCATCAATAGAACTTATCCTTCTCTTTGCGCTTAGGTTCCTCCTTTATTCAGATCCAGATCTGCAGCATAACCCAATAACCAATATTCCAGACCTAGCCCTTTATTAGATATTCAATAATTCCAATGATACTTTGCCAAATGATCTCCTTCCTCTTTTATAGACTTAGGCCTTTCAGAATACCACGGTCCAAAACCATAACAAAACAATACCATGGACGCAATACTTGGGATTAACACTCTTGACGAGATACCATGGTCCAAAACCATAGGTTCAATTACCAAGGACTAAATACCACGGACCAAAAGTAAGTTCTCCAACATGTATGCACTTTTCCTTGCGTGAAAGTGTGTGTATACGCATACGCTCCTTTGCAATGTCTAACCTACGTGCATACGTGACGTCATCTGGATGAACCTGCTATATGTCTTTTCCTTCATTCTGAAAGCCTGAACTGAGATCTGTCACTAGAGATAGTTGCCATCAAGGACAACACCTGTGCCATAGCTCCAAACCTGTGCCATAATGCCAACAAAAAGGGCATCTAGATGTGTTTGAAAGTCAAATGTTTAATTCATAAACTAAACCAGAGATTGACTTAAGCAGCATTTATCTACTATGCAATTGCATAACAAGAGCGGTTTGAAAGCTTCCTGGCTAGCTTCAGACTCTGTTTATAGTTTATATAATTCAACATAGAACAACAAATAGCAATAACAATCATCTGGTTTCCCCAGCGAAGTCACCAATTTATTTTTGGGAAAATTAGTGTCTTGTCGAATGACTAACCCTCTAGGTTTGGTAGCTAACCTAGAAACAATAGTTTAAAGAAATCTAATATCTTTCCTAAGAGTGACAGATAAGAAAGAGATTATGAAAGACCAACCTAAAATTTTCGCTTGAATCCTCTCTTGATCTCCCTCTCCTTTGGCTAATCTTGTAACTCCTCCCCGTACTTAACACGCTTGGAGAGTACCTGCACAGCTACAGAAACAAAGACCTGTCAAAGCATAATGATCCATCATAGCATAAATATCATAGAATTAGAAATGTGATAAACAAATTAATGCATTTACAATTAACATAATCAATTGGGAAAAATATTGAAGGATTTTATTGATATCAAGGAGAATTACAACCCATAAGAAGTCTAATCTAGTGCCATCCTCCCAGCTTCAAGCCTTCTTCACCTCATGAGTCAACAAGAACACAACAACAATGATACAATGCTCTCACCTTAATACTAAAACTAGCAGCACTTCCTTACAACTTAGAATAACTCAGCCTTTTGATCTCTTGTATGGCAGATCCTTTTATAGATGATTGTAAGAGGGTGAGTCATCAATGGGGATGATGAATGTCATTCCATTTTTTGAAATTAGTTCCACAAGAGAGGGGAATTGGAGATGGTTTCCTAGTTCACTTGGTTATCCTTGGGCGAATTCAGAGAGGCAAGTGGTACAGGAGAAGTTTCTAGAAGATTCCATGAGCAACCAACTAACAATCTGTCCTGGAAATTTGTCCAACCTCGGCCATCGCACTTACTAAAGGGCCAAACTATGATGCATCTCACTTAGACAGTGTATCATGTGCGATGCATTTCACCCTAACACAGGGCTTTCAGATATGGTTCAGTTTAGGCACTTTCTAGATGATTTCCGAGATGGAACTTTTGGGGAATGAGGCATTCAGATGGCTAAGCTTCTTTAGGGTATAAAACAACTCTTTTAGGGGTTGATGAGCCCTAATATCATCGACATATGAGTTTGGGGTTGATGTGCGCAAATATGTCTATAAAAACTAGGCACTAGTCTACAATCAACCTAGAGGCTGTCTTTAGGAGGCTTTCTATCTCCCCTGCAACACTTGTGCCACAGAGTGCTAGATTTAGCCACAACATAAAGTATACACGGGTCCTGTGAAGATAAGCCCCGTAGATATGTACGTATGATGAAGAGAAGTCACATACAATTTCTAAACTATGGAATTATGAATACCAATGGTCTTTACCATGGTATTGACCCACAGTAATGAGTGCAACAATGGATATTTGAACTCATCAAAGAATACCATCGAAATTGCTAAGGGATTGGCTTAAGGTATTGGTTAAGGCCTAAGTTATATAAGGAGATGGAGATCAAGTGTTAGTGTGTGCATATGATGGATTATTTATGAATGACTTGATCTAAAATAGGAGTGCACCAGGGAGAATGGAGATGGATCAGATCTAATAGATCTGAAATGACCACATATTGAATAATTAGTTTATGGTTAGATAAATCAGTGATGATGATATTATGATGTGTGTCTGTAATAGTTTTGTATCCTGAGATTTGGGTTTGATAGATGTTGTATTGTGCAGCGAAGGTATGACTTAGTGATTACATATTTGTACGCTGGTTTTCCATTAAGAAGTCATGTACATACGCGTATCTACTTCTGGGTAGTCGCGTATATATTTTGTAGTATGGAAAGATATGTATGTAGGTGTGGTGAATGATAAGCACATACATATGCATATATGATTTATAAGAGTCATGTACATCTGATAGGATTTTGTAGTATGAGATGTTAATGATGTATGATCAATTCTGTTATGTTTGTTGATGTTTGTCGATGATGTCTCTCTCATGATAATCTGTGTGTGACAGTTATGGTTGGTTTGAATTGTTTATGACATGATATGTTGACTAGGATGATGCTACTGTGTGGTGATCTATAACTCATTTAGTGATCTATGATGGGTTCAATATGTGATTTAGTGATTGATTCAATGTGATAGTGATTTAGACTCAGCTATTCATATATGTTCATAGGTCATTTTAAAGAGAAGTGCATACTTATGCAAGTATGACTCAGAACAATAACATATATATTCTGACATATGATTGATTAGGGTTTGCAGTAGTAGTAGTTGGTTTTTGTGATGGGTAATAATGTTTGGCTTATTGATGAGTAGTTGTGTATTGATATGATCTATCATGGTTTAATTTGATCTATTTGTATTGATTGATTAAGATTTACTGATTTCTTTGATAATTCAGTTGGTTCAGTGATTGAGTGATTTGATATAGTGATTCATTTCAAAATTGTTATTTGGTATTGGGCTTCAATGATGGTAGTGGGTCCAGTCTGAAAATATGATGAATTGTGGACTACAGGTTTTATGTTTTCGGTTAGGTGGATCTAGGATGAAATATTATGAAACATGGTCCATAGAGGTGCTGAGGGTTGGAGTGTTTAGTGAGGAAGTCGAAGCTTCCTTCCAGTAGTAGCTAGTAAATATAATCAGGGGGTTGGAGCTCCCTTCCGATGGATGCTGGTAAATGAGATAAGGGGGTTGGAGCTCCCTTCTAGTGGGTACTAGATAATGAGATAAGGTTGTAGCCTTCTCCAGGTGGGTGCCTACATACTTGTATGAGTCTACACTAGTACAAGATTGTAAGATTTTTTCCTTTATAATAAAAGATGAAGACAAAGACGACGATAACAATGGTTTTCTCCCAAATTGGGTTTCCACCTAAAAATCCTAGTGTCCTCATGTGTTGTTGTGTTTCTTATGTGTGATGGTTTATTATTTTCTTACTTCTCATGGTTACTGTTTAATTAAATGCTAATGAAGTAATGATACACTGGTTAAAGTAGAACAAATGATGAAATGTATGAAAAGATAGTTAATTGGATATATGTTATTTTCCGTCATCATATTTGTGTACATACACTAGATTACTTAATGACATTAGCATACAGAAATATGAATAATAAATTGAAAGTTTAAGTGATCTTTAAAATACTGATTCACCCTCCCCCCCCCCTCTCATTATTTTTCCCAACATCCAATGGTCCTTGTTTTCTTCTTTCCAAACCAATCTCATCTCATCAATTTAAATCTAGCCAATGAGTTTAAGAACCTACTGCTAAAGCGACAGTGAGTGGTATAGTTTTAAGGAGAGATCCCTCTCCAGATTGAAGGGCCAACTTTCAATCTAATGCAGTTAGATGTTACCTTAGTTTTTTCCCTCTACAACCTTGGTTTTTTCTAAGCAATAACATTTTGGCACCATTGCCAGGGAGCAAAGGTGAAATATTCTCTTGGTGAATGAAAAGATCCAGATATTATTGTTGATGGTGAACAATAGTCAAACACCATTGAGTTGTACATCGTTCACCTGGTGACTCCATTTTTAGATTCCATAAGTCAAAACTTTCATGGTAGCTCCATTGTTCGAAGAATTCAGAGCTTGTATTGTAGATCTAGTTGCGTAATCAATCAAGATGATAGGGTATATTGAAGATCCTTTTTCTATTGAATGTTTTAAGGAATATTGGGAAAATTTTTGTGATGATCAAATTGATGAATCCTTATTAATTTTCTTACTTATTTATTTAATGTCATGAAAATGTAGTTTTAAGGATTAAATTCATTTCTTGGAAGCACTGGCTAAGAAACTTGAAAAAGATCTTGAAGCCTTGGAGGTTCAAATACAATCCCATAATTCCCAATATCAGAATCAGTCTTTTGAAAGCCTTTTTCAGCCAAGACAAGAGGACGTAGTGCTGCCATTAGTTGTCAAGATTGAAGATTTTTTTAATTTTTGGAATGAGTTTGACAATTCATAGTTGAAATCATGATTTTCCATAATGATCAGATATGAGAAATTGAACCATCATTATCCAGTCATTCAATACTTGAGGGTCATCGGATAGATCATCATTTTTATGATCCTATAGTTGACTACATGAAGGGTTTTTTAAGTTTGAATTTTCATCCATTTTTTCCTTTTGGAGACAAATTACATCATGAGTTTTCTTTGCCACTATATTGTCTAGTTTTTATTTTCCTAAAGAAAAGTTAAAAAAACCATGGTATTTGAGAAGCTACTGGACTAGTTGCATTAGCATTTTAATATTATTTGATCGAGCAGTTATTTCAGTAGTTTAGTGTAGGATGAGTGTGCAATAAGCTTGATGGCCAAGCATTTATTTTCAGCCCATAGTTTCATTTTGGTTTGCAGTTGCAAATTTGGGTTAGTGTACGGTTTTGGTTTTCAGTGGATTTGGTCGTAGGTCAGTTTGCAGGTTGCAAGATAGAGGTTGGGAGTAGCCCAATGGATCAGGAACTGGAGATGTGAGTTATTTGTTGCCTCACAGGGAGGAAAACATACCCACTAGAGCTAGATGTCATCTAAGTTTAGCTTCAGAGTATCAAGTTCAACATTTTAATTTATCTTTTATTATTCAATTTTTTTAGGGTGCTGACAGTTGGGTTGTCAATGCCAATTTGTAAATGTTGAATAAAGGCGTTGACAATTGGATTATCAGGACCAATCTTTAAATGTTGAATAAAGGCACTAATAGTTGGATTATCAGTGCCATTTTTGAATGTTAAACAACAAAATAAAGGCACTTGACAGTTAGCTTGTCAATGCAAATTTAAAATTTAAATTTTAAATGTCAAGATAAAAGCGATGACAGATCACACATCAGAAAAGAATTGGGTACCAGGACAAGCGATAACTTACAGTTAAATTGTCACCATATCCTATCCTCAAATGACCTATGGCGCTGACAAAACAAATGTTAGCAAAAACTATGTTTTACTCTATCTTTTTTTCTGTAAAAAGAAGAAAATGTAGGAATGTGTTCCAAACAAATGGGAATGAATTTTTAAAACCAAAAGAGGTTTCTTTCCAAAATGGACCCTTTTAAAATAACCTCTCTCAGTTTTTACACAAGTTTCATGGTCTGGGATATTAAAAGGAATATTTGTAACCCATTTTTACAAATTTAAATATTAAATAATTCCCTGTTTTATCGATCAAATTTGGATGCGGTTTTCGAGAATTTGAAAATAAAATTTCTAAATATGAGAGAGGCTTTTGTCGATAACTATCTCATTTAAACCTCTTTCAGATTTTACACATAGATCATGGTTTGGGAGATACAAAGGCATATTTGGACCTTTTTCTTCCATGAATTCCCTAGAAAAAGCTTATAGATAGTTGTTGAAGAGCCACCTCATCAATTTGACTTGAGGATCAAATCTTACCATTTCCTTGATAATTTCAAACAGTAAAATAAAGATAGATGAGGAGGTTTCTAGATCTATTTATTTTGTATCTTGACAATCGTTTTGATATTTTTGATATTTTGTAATTAATGTTTCCCAAAAAGGGTATGGTTTCAGTTGTA
Source organism: Pinus tabuliformis (assembly GCA_031772625.1). Lineage (NCBI taxonomy): Eukaryota > Viridiplantae > Streptophyta > Pinopsida > Pinales > Pinaceae > Pinus > Pinus tabuliformis. The sequence goes on along the minus strand of CM062810.1, from coordinate 657,101,359 downwards.
GTAAAGTTTTATATAAAGTTGTTCATGAAAACAGACCAAGGGTTCGGAATTTTTTGAAGAAGAAATATTGTGTGTTTAACTCTGATATCAATATATTACCATATGCATTGTTACATATAGAGTTTGCAGAGATTCATGTGTGTATAATTTCTTGTTTGTCTTTCCTCATGGCTTTTAATTTCTCCTTATACTACATCTCTGAATCATTAGGTCTTCAGTATTTTGGATAAAGCATTATGAAATAGAATTATTTATGTATGCTATGATTCAATTTATCCAAATATTTTCTTTATTTTCTACTTAAATATTTATAACAAAATTCCTATTTCTTTATTGTGATATTTATATTATGTATTTTGTCTCCACATCTTGATTGTTATCTGTCTAAGAATTTGTGTCCTATCTTGCCTCTGTTAAGAATTGTTTATGTATCATGTTGTTAGTAGCCTTTTCCACCAAACTCCATGCCCAGTGGTCCTTGTTATCTTCTTTCCAAACAAATCTCATCTCATCAATTTAAATCTGGCCAATGAGCTTAACAACCTATTGCTAAAGTGGAAATGAGTGGTAGAGTTTTAATGAGAGATCCCTCTCCAGATTTAAGGGCCAACTTTCAATCTAAATCGGTTAGAGGTTACCTTAGTTTTTTTCCTCTACAACTGAGGCTTTTTCTAGGTGATAAAACCTACTATGCATTTCACATTTCTAGTTAGTAGTGAGGCCCCCCTAAATTCCTAAAGCCTTCAACTACACAATTCCAAAATTCCCTCAAAACATTGCATGTTGCCTCATCTCAACCAATATATTCAATGAGTAATAAGAGAGGCCATCAAAGAGAAGCCACCAAGGAGAGACTACAAGAGAGAACTTGTGAAGAAGGAGAAAGAGTAAGAACCATCATGAAGAACACAAAGAAATCTTGGATCAAGACAAAGAAGTTGACTTAGAAGGCTCTGATTCATACCTTGATCCTTTAGAAGATGAAGATAAATAATGAGCAAAGATATATCATGAAGAAGCCAAAGTCAAAGCAACAAAGATAGGAGCTTGGCATTCCCACATCATCATGGAATTCTATGTCATCATTGCCAAGTTATGGCTTGTATAAGTGTTATCACAATGTTGTATGTGTTAATGCATATTGCCACATCATTTTTGGAACGTAATTATTGTATTTTCAATAATGAGAAAATGTAAAATATGTGGAAGACCAAGAGCCCCATACGGAATACGAAGAGTCACTAGAAATTTTTGGAGTCATGTAGAAGTTCAAAGGTCATGTAGAAATTATAAAAGGTCATTGTGGAAGCTCAAGAGTCATGAGGGAGGTCAAGACTGACATGGGAGGTGAAGAGTCACCTCATTTGTTATAAATACACCCTCATAGCTCAAGTAAGGGAAATTTAACCTTGGCCTCTCTATTTTTGGCATAGGAGAGAAGATATTTCTTTGGAGGAGCAAGTGGTGACTTAATGTTCCACTACTGGGGCTAGTGTTGCAACATTGTGATTGTATATCTTGACGCTTTCACTTAATATATGAAGCTCATAGATCTGACACACTTTCATGCATATGTCGTGAATAATTGTGAGACTATTCTTTCATTGTTTACAGTGTATGTTTATGTAAACGCATACTAATGAAAATGAAGTATTTCGTTGGATTTGATAGGTATCTTGTTGAATGTGCATTTTTACTTGATTTTATGATAATTGTTGTCTTATGAACTACTTTGCAGGTTAACTAGCATTCCTCTTATACTCTTGTGTGTCTCTTTTAGGATGGTACTATTACTTTTCTTCTAGAGGTCCACTCTCTCTTTCCTTGTCATGAAAGCACCTTATATACAATGTGATTGTATGCCTCATAATGTCAACATACTTGCTTGTTTCGAATATTGTTTGTATAATCTCTTATGTTAACAATTGCAGCCAAGGAAAATTCCTAAGAGTAATGGAAACTAGTTGTATCCTTAGTTGGGTCTCCTACTCCAGGTGGTGTGAGGTCTAATTGGGACTTCATACTAGAGAGACACCCTTGGTTGATAGATTACCAACACCTTCAATGAGTGGCGCTAGAAGAAGGGCCAAATGACAAGTTGTTCCTATTGAGTTTATTTTGAATCTCTTATCTTAAATGGATCAATCCAAAATAAAAATCACATAGTGTTTTTCTAACCCATCTCTTAGTAAACTTTTCATCTTTGTGGAACAGTTTCATGACTTATATCAATTTAGGTTTAATGGCGAGGGAAGTAAACTCATAGCGAACCATATATATGATTTTATTGGTTTTTTTAAATCTCATGAAATCAATGATGAATATGTTCTTTTTATACTATTCACACTCACCCTTGAAGGTTGAGTTAACATACGGTTTCATACCTTTCCAACCGCTTCTATTCATTCATTTGATCAATTCCTCACATAGATTCGTCAAGCCTTTGATAGGTATGATTACCAAGATGTTATTAAAAAGATCAATCAACTAAAAATGAACCCTAATGAATTAATTCAGTATTTTTCTAGTAGATTCCTTCACTTATGTTATGAGTTTCCCGAAAGAAGATACAAATTGAAATTTCTCTAAACAAAAGTTTTAATGTTTGGTTTAAATCTCTTTACATGATGAGTTTCAACCCCCTAATGTTTCCACTTTACCAACTTTTGCAAACCATGAGACACCTCTAATTTCAGAAGAGGAAGCCACTACCCATTTCATTCCCTTTCCTCCTCCTTTTCCTGTACCTTGTGTTGAACCTATTCAAATAAGGAAATCTCAAAATCAAATCGCAGATTCATCCATTCAACCTTCATCAAATTCCCATGATTTAGATCTGATGGAGGAAATATTGGAATGGTTTATGGAGCCTATGGTGACGACTAATCCCTTGAATTTTCAAGATGATATTAACACTCACAACTTTGATTTTGAATCTCATCGTGTTAAGACTATGATCTCTTCAAGGGATGTTTGTCATCCTCTATCATCCCATTCACATAGTCCCTTTCCCCTTGATCTTCTTGATCAGTATCTTCCAAATATAAACATTGATTAGGTGCAAGGTAGTCACATTTCATAGGTAGAGGAATAGAAAGGTGAAGATTATTTCAATCTTTCTTATGTGTTTCAAAGTCCTCTATGTCAAGGTAATATTCCTTCATTCTTGACTAATTTTGAATTTATAACAACCTCTGGTTGATTTTATATGTAAATAAAATAAGACCAAGGTCATGAGACATGTATTCCAAGCTTAATGTTGGTAAAAACATAGTGATGGGTATCACTTATGATTAATTAATGGATTTGGAAATTGAAAGGAATTAGAAAAGGGAATGTGGAAATAATTTGATTTTTATTTATGAAATAAAGGAAAATACGAGAAAAGGAAGGTGAAGAGACACAAATTTTCATGCTAATGAAATTGAAGGAAAATTAAGAAAATGGAGGCCTCAATAATAAAAAGGCTTATGAGGATCATTTCACAACTTTTTTTAGTTTAGTATTTAGCTCTCTCATTCATTCTCTCATTCTCTCTTACTCTTGCACACTTAGAGCATTCTTCGAGTACATGGGCATACTTTGGATTGGGAGAAAGAAGCCAAAAGAAAGTAGGAAATAACAAGGGAACAAGTGGATCAACAACTACAGCTGGATTGCTTCACTGGTAATAGGTTGCATGTGTGATTTCCTTGCTTATTTCTAGATGCATGGTATGTGCATGTGAGTTTTTGGTTATGTGTTTTATTAGCATGGAGATTTTCTTGGAGTGACAATGGTTTTAGCCTTACCTTTCAATTTCTTGGATATCCATGGTGTTGTGGGTTTTTCCACTTGATAATTTTCTTATTGGTGCTCATAATTCCTCATGCATGTGGGTTTTAACAAATGCCTTGGAAACCCTAGAACAAGTTGGGTTGAGTTACTAGTCTTGGAGCCTAGGTTGGGACAAATGCTCCAGAGACCTGGTGGGCTGAGTTACCCGTGAGTGTAATTTTAGTTTATTCATTGTCATCTTCACTATCATCATTATTACATAGACAAGGAAATGGGCCCAATTAGAAGAAAAACCCATACCTGATAGTTCTTTGGTACTGTCTTCTTCATTCTTGATCAATAGAAAGCGGGGTGCTCCCAAAACTGAATATTTACTGACACATGTAACTATCACTGCATCTGATATATCATTGTCACTACCATAGTTTTCTAACTCCTTTCTTTGAGCTATATTCTTCTTTCCCATCATCCTTGATCCACTCTAAGTGGTTAAGCTTCAACTGAAGTGACTTTCTCTGATACCAATTGTTGGGAAAATTACTTGGGGGGGGTGAATCAATATTTAAAAAAATCACATAAACCTTTCAATTTTCTTAGTCAAATTTCTGTACACTACTCTCATTAATTAAACTAGCTTATGTATGTGACTATGATGAAGGGAAACGACATATATCTAGTTAGATAACTTTTCATATATTTCATCATCTGGTCTACTTTAGCCAGTATGTCATTACTTCATTATACTTTAATTGAATAGTAAACATGAGAAGTAAGAACAGAATAAACCATCACACATAAGAAACACATCAACACATGAGGACACCAAGATTTTTAGGTGGAAACCCAATGTGGGAGAAAACCATCATTGTCATCGTCTTTGTCTTCATATTTTATTATAAAGGAAAACATCTTACAATCTTGTACTATAATAGACTCATACCAGCACGCAGGAACCCACCTGTAGAAGGCTACAACCTTCTCTCATTATCCAACACCCACTATAAGGGAGGTCCAACTCCTTGATCTCATTTACCGACACCCACCAGAAGGGAGCTCCAACCCACCAGAAGGGAGCTCCAACCCTCAACACCTATGTGGACCACATTTCATAATATTTCATATTAGATCCACCTAATCCAAAACATCAAACCTATAGGCCACTTTTCATCATATTTTCAGACTGGACCCACTACCATCATTTAAGCCCAATACCAAATAACAATACTGAAACCAATCACTGCATCAAATCACTTAATCACTAAACCAATCAGATCACTGAATTTCTACCATTTCTTACAACTGAATCAAACCAAACCATAACAAATATAAACCATCAGATACATCAATATACCAAGCCAAGCATTGTTACCCATCATAGAATCCAGTTGCTGCTACTGCAAAACCTTAATCAACCATATGTCAGAATATATACACTACTATTCTAAGTCATACCCATGTATGTACGTGCTTTTCCTTAAGCAGACATGCGTACAGATCTCAAAATACTAAACAACTAATTCTAAATCATTGTCACACTAAATCAATTATTGAATCACATACTGAACCCATCACAAATCGCTGACCCATATGCATATCATCACATAGTATCATCATCTCTAATCAACATATCATTCCATAACAAATTCAACCCAACTAGAACTGTTAAACACAAATTATCATGTGAGAGACATCATTGACAGACAACAAAAAACATAACAAAACTGATCAGACATCATTAACAACTCATACTGCAAAACCCTAGTAGATGTACATGACTCTTATAAAGCATATCCTTGTATGTATGCAATTATCATTCACCACACCTGCATACAGATCTGTCCATACTGCAAAATATATACGTGACTTCCCAGTAGAGGATCCACGTATGTACGTGACTTCTCAGTGTACAACCCACGTGAAGATCTGTAATCACCAAGACATACCTTCGTTGTAACAAAACATCTATCAAACCCAAATCACAACATGAAAACTATTGCATACACATGTCATAATGTTATCATCACAGATCTATGAAACCATACACATATTATTCAATATGTGGTCATTTCAAATTTATTAGATATGATCCATCTCCATGCTCCCTGGTGCACTCCTATTTTAGATCAATTCATTCATCAATAATCCATAATATGCACACTTAAGACTTTGATCTTCATCTCATTATATAGTATGAGCCTTAACCAATACCTTAGGCCAATCCCTTAGTAATGTCGATGGTATACTTTGACAGGATCAAATATCCGTTGTCACACTCAATACTGTGGGCCAATACCATGGTAAAGACCCCTAGTATTCACAATACCATGGTGTGGAAGCTGCATGCGACTTCTCTTCATCATGCCTGCGTATGTACACGACTTATCTTCAAAAGACCCACATATGCTTTCTTATACTTTATCTTTATCATATTTTTATCTCTGAACTGATATTCCTTTGTTAATTCTCTCTATCACATATGTACCAGCCTATATAATCATCCTGCTACCATGATGTTGACATCTTTATCAAGTATGTTTCCATTAAGGACAACACATTAGTCATAATTCCAACATTCGACTTTTGTAATCTGTTTGTTGGAGTTGACAAATCCTATCAAATAAGTGATGTAAATGGCTATCATTTGGATAGTAGTGATCTTATTAAAATTAATGGTAGTAGTTTTCCACACACCATAAATGATATGATTCAATCTTAAAAATGTAATTCTAAAATCCTTGAAAGTTTCAAGACTTTTCAAGAAGTTAAGGAACTTAAACTTCTCTTAATGGTTATGACATATTCTCACAATATCAATAATCATTATATTTTGTGCAAGGAATTCAAGTTCTTGTGATTTCTATTGCATAATGCTTTAAATTGGTTTTAATTGCTCATATATTTGTGTTTGCGGGTCAGGAAAAACTATGGTGGCTACATTGGAAATATCATTACACTTAGCCCTGACCTTCTAGCTGGTCAGATTAGGAGTAGGTCTGGTTTCGTTTAGTTTATTTTGCATTTCATTCACCTTGTATTATGCCCCATATCCAGTTTCTGCATTTTATTTGTCTTTTGCTTTCCATCTTGCATGTTCTTTTATTTAGAGTTTTTCATTTTCTTATTCTTTTACTTTTGTCCCTCTTGTCCTGTCTTATTTTTGGTTTTTTCAATAAGACTATGCATGAAAACTGCTCTCGTTTGGAAAGGCAAAGTGGAAAAGATTTAAAAGGGAATTGTGGTGACAAAAAATGCTTGGTTGATCTGTCATCCTTTTCTTTGTCTAGGTTTATATATATTTAAAGTCAGTGATGTCTAGATGGAAATTACAATTTGTTTCAAATAGAAAGACTTTAGCCAAACTATGAATCCTATATCTTTATTAGGATCTTGATTCGAACTCAGCCTTTCATTGAATAATGTTTTGATCCGTTGACTCAACTGAGTAGAGAAGGGGAAGGATAAAATATTAAACTCAAATATAAGTTTCAGGTATCTTTCAAATCCCTTAAGTAAGGAACAATCTCTCTTGCAAAGTAAATAAGTTGGGATCCCTCTTCCAAGTGTGCTACGTATGTTCAATAAATGATTCAAGCTTATATTTCAAATAAAATAAAGGGTGAAGAAGAGAAAGTATTCCTACGTAGAGAGGTGAAGTAGGAAAATTCACCAAGGTACTGAATAGGACTACTGGTAGTAAAGCGATGCTTGTGTTTCCTTGATGTGACTTTACCAAGGTACTGAACAGGCTCACTAGAAGTGGAAAAACATTGGGGAATGTGCTTAAAAATGAATATCAAAATCTCAGTATACTTATTATCCTTCTCCCCTATCGAATAGTTGAGGTATGACTGGTATTATGATTGATATGTTTGAAGCTGAGAAAGGAATATAAAAAACTATATCTTTATTCTGGATAAGTAGCAAAGCTGGGGTAAGCTACATGGCGAATCAATACTTCCTAAAATATTGATATCTTGCACTTAAAGATAATACCTAAACAAAGAAGTTATATTTATACTAGTGTGTCTCCAATTGTTGTTACTGCAACAAAAACCCTCCAAAATTTTGCCTACATAAGAATTTTGGAGCCTACATATGATCCTACGATCCATCATTCATTGACTGTTATAGGTAACTTCATGGTTGGTTAACGATTTTCTAAGTGTTCTAAGTGTCAAAGTCACTTTCTCATACATTCTTAGTCTTCGAAGAATTCACAAGTTCACTTCTTTCGATGTAAGTTTACATAGGCATTGCACAAGTCCTTAAAGTTGTTAGAAAATTATATATTACAGAGCAATGGAACACATAAAATATTGCAGAAATATAAACACAGAAAACGCATAAAAAAAGAGAGACACAAATATATGTGGTTCACCCAATTTGGGCTATGTCCACGGAGAAACAGCCAGTCCTTCCTTTTATATTATCCAACAAACTAAAGAGATACAACCTACAACAGAGCTGTTGTAATTCCCTCTTCACTCTCACACAATCTCCTCTCTCTTTCTCATTCAGAATACAGATCTACAATGATGCAATATAATTCCCTCATATATAGCGAGGGGTTGCCTTATAGGGCAAAAGAACCTAAATTAAATATAACTTCTACTGTCAGATCTCCGCCTAATGAACAACCCAGATTGACTACGAAATTAAAACATTTTACAAGGCAATTTTACATCTATTTTTAGCTTTGGGGGTGCTTCCCCCAATCCCCTACTGAGGGGGATCCCAAAGATCATAGCCGCCCCCACTAGACCCCCCTTGTAGCATAAATATTATGAGTGGCATTGCCGCCAATTACAAACTTAGGTCCAATGCGATGATACCTATGAATAAAGAAGATAATCAGGCTCCACACGCAACAAAAGTAAGGCTTGCACAATCACTATTGACAGTAACTACGTAGTCCATGAGTAAAACACTATACATAACCTATGTTAGCAGTCAGTGTGTACTCTCCATTGGCAGTCTCCATCTTAGTTTGGTTGCATTTGTATTACTATTCCAGTGAGTTTTCTCAACTATTGCTTTTGCACACCTTTGTTTTTGCAAATGTCACTTTCACTTTCATGATTTTCTTTTTTTCTTGCTTTCACTTTAACAAGTGTCATTTTCACTTTATATTCACTCTATAATGTGTTTCTTTCACTCTCTTTATCCTTTTCAAGTGTCATTTTCACTTTTTCTTACTATTGCGAGTGTCACCTTTTGGTAAGAGAAGTGTCTCAACGAATAAAACAGAGTCATCTATACACCCTTGAAGGGAATATTTGATGCAATTTATTGTACAAGTGTTTTATATCTATCATAGAGACATGCATTAGAATAATTCCCCAAGTATTGAGCATTGTTTCATTTGTGTCGTCACTTGTGTCGCAAAGTGTATCTTAAGTATCACACATTGAGGTAAGTGTTGTTGTGTTGTTGTTTTGACGAGGACAAGCTGATTTTGGATGATAAATGATTCCTTTTAAAGTGGTTGATTTCCTATAAGTGTGTGATCATGTTCAAGTCATTTTTTGGGTCCCATTTCTTTGCTCTTTGGTCCCACACTTAGTAATTTTCTGCAGATGATCCTTTCTCGATCAACCTCCCTCTGATCTTCCTCCCTAAATTGCAGATTGTGCAGTCTTAGGCCTCAGTCAACCTGCCCTACTTCTTGGAATTGTACAATGTGTAGTCACTTCCTCCAAGCACCATACATTGTGTATTCACAGTGCTTAGTCAGCCTCCTTCCTTTGGAAACTACGCAACTTTCTTCTCTAGTCAGTTTCTCTCTGCTCATTGTGCAGTTTCACTAAGAAATATGGCCTCTCTATCTCACTATTTTTCCCAACTATGTAATCATTGGCCTTCCATGACTATGCACTGTGCAATCACAATGAGAAAGCCATTCATGTTTTCCTCTTTGACTTTCTTAACTGAGAAATCCTCAATCATTAGTCTCCCAAAAATTTGAATTTCGTAATCATAGTCAACAAGCCTTTTCTTCCCTATGTCACTAACTTTCCCAACTACATAGTTATCTAAGCCTGCCCTCTAATGACTGTGCATTGTGCAGTTCCAGTGAACAACCTTCCCTCCTTATCTCTCTGACTTGTCCAACTGCATAATTTCCTTCATCAGGTGAGACTCCTACTACACATTATGTAGTTCCAGTGAGAAAGGGGTCACTCCTGAGTCACTAAGCTCCTCAATTATGAAATTCACTAAGAATGTCCCCAATCATTGTGCATTATGCAGTTATAGTGACTAGTCCTTCTGACTGAGATTTCCCATTACACAATTCCTTGAATTATCTTGCTCCCTACTACACATTATGTAGTTCTAGTTAGTAGCAATGCCTCCCTAAGTTCATAAATCCCTCAAAGACACAATTCCCAACCACCTTCCCGCAAAAACCTTGCATGTTTCCTCATCTCTACAAATATCTTTCAAGTAACAAGAGGTGGAATAGATGTTTTCTAGATAGATGTTAGTTTGGCACGAGTGGTCTCCATCTGTACGTATCATCATTATAATATGGAAGGGTAATGCTTAAGAGAGGCCATCAAAGAGAAGCCACCAAGGAGAGACTATAAGAGAGAACTTATGAAGAAGGAGCAAGTGGAAGAACCATCATGAAGAACACAAAGGAATCATGGATCAAGACAAATAAGTTCACTTAGAAGGTCCAATTCAAACTTCAATCCTTTGGAGGATTCATATAAAGAATGAGAAAAGTTCTATCATGAAGAATCCAAATTCAAAGTAACAAAGAGAGCAGTTTGGAATTGCCACATCATCATGGAATTTTATGTCATCATTGCCAAGTTATGGCTTGTACAAGTGTCATCATAATGTCATATGTATCAATGCATCTTGCCACATGATTTGTGGAATGTAATTATTGTATTTTCAAGAATGAGAGAATGTAGAATGTGTGTAAGACCAAGAGTCCCACATGGAATATGAAGAGTCACTAGAAAGTTCTAGAGTCATATAGGAGTGCAAAGGTCATGTAGAAATTAGAAAATGTCATTTTGGAAGCTCAAGAGTTATGAGGGAGGTCAAGAGTGACATAGGAGGTGAAGAGTCACCTCATTTGTTATAAATACACCCTCATAGCTCAAGCAAGGGAAATTTATCTTTGGCTTCTCTAGCTTGGCACCGGAGAGAAGATATTTCTTTGGATTAAGTGGTGACTTAATGTTCCACTATTGAGGGTAGTGTGGCAACATTGCAATTATGTATCTTGGCACTTTCATTTAATATATGAAACTCATAGAGGCAACACACTTTCATGCATATGTCACGAATACTTGTGAGACTATTCTTACATTGCTTATAGTGTATGTTTATGTTAAAACATACTAATGAAAATGACCTATTTTGCTGGATTTGGTATGTATCTTGTTGAATGTGTGTTGTTACCTGCTTTTATGATTATTATTGTCTTGTGAACTAATTTGTAGGTTAATTAATGATCTTGTTATTCTCTTGTGTGTATCTTTTACAGTGGTACTATTACTTTTCTTCTAGAGGTTCACTCTCTATTTCCTTTTCCTGAAAGCACCTTATATACAATGCGATTGTATGCCTCACAATGTCAACTTACTTGCTTGTTTCAAAGATTGTTTGTAGAATCTCTTATTTTCATTGTTGCAGCCAAGGAAAATTCCTAAGAGTAATGGAAACCGAATGTATTCCCAGTTGGGGCTCCAAATCCAAATGGTGTGAGGTCTAATTGGGACTTCATACTGGGTAGAACCCCTTAGTTGACGAATTTCTAGCACTGTCAACAACACCTCAACGATCTGACAATCTCATGCAAGCACCAATAATTCAAATCACTAGCTACAACACCACCAATAAGATCATAATCAAGTAAGGTTCATGTATGCAAATCCCTCAACCTTTCATACAGACACATATTAGCTTAAAAAGTATTATCAATTCATAAAGAAAGAGGTTTTATGGATTAGGTTCAGTTTAGTAGTCTCGGCCACCTTCACTAGTGAACTGCAGTCATCTCCTACATCAACCATATTTGCAAAGGAAAATGAATGAGAAAAGGTGATGAATCTAAGGCATGGGAAAACATGCCTACTCATCACATGGTTTGGTATGGAAAGGTGATAGGTGGGGTCCAAATCACACAATGCATTGAGCCGATCAACATAAGTCAAGCCCCCGAGCCTCTTTTTGCATAAAAAAAATATATTTTAAAGCCAAGGGAGGCTCACCACTGCAATCGAAGCACAATACACCTTAACCATCTCTTTCACATACCACTACAAGAAAGTGACAAGATCTATAGACTGCTGCTATAGGAAAGTTCCAAGGTGCTACAAGAAAGTTCCAAGGAGCTACATGAAGCCTAATTTTGAGAATTATTTCCATTCATGTTGGGTGTGGAGCCTAATTATCTTCTTTATTCAAAGATATCACTGCATTGGACCCCAGTTCGTAATGTAGCGAAAATGCTGCCCATAATATTTGCACTACAAAGGGGGTTCACGGGGGGTGATTGTGATCTTTGGGAGCCCCCCCTGGTGGGGGATCAGGGGTAGTGCCCCTGAAGCTAAAAATAGATGTAAAATTACCTTATAAAATGTTGTAATTTCATAGTCAATTTGGGCCGTTCATTAGGCAGGGATTTGACAGTAGAAGTTATGTTTAATTTAGTGTTTTTTGCCCTAGAAGGCAACCCCTCACTATATATATGAGGAAATTGTATTGCATCTATGTAGATCTATATTCTGAGCAAGAAAGGGAGAGGAGATTGAGTGGAAAAGGAGGGAATTACAATGGATCTGTTGTAGGTTGTATCTCTTCAGTTTGTTGGATAATATAAAAGGAAGGACTAGCTATTTCTTCATGGATGTAACCCAAATTGCGTGAACCACGTATATTTGTGTCTCTCTTGTTTTATGTGTTTTCTGTGTTTATATTTCTGCAATATATTTTATGTGTTCCATTGCTCTATAATATATAATTTTCTAACAACTGGTATCAGAGGCGAAGGTCTATTTGGCTGATAACCTCAAAAGAGAAAAGGGTTCCTGGTTCGAGTGGGAGCAATGGTGGAAGATGGTAGGTTTAGGGTCAAAAAATTTAATGGAAAAAAATACCAGCTATGGAAGATGCAGATGGAAGATTATTTGTACCAGAAATATCTGTACCAACCATTGAGTGGAAAGGCAAAGAAGTTGAAACAACTAAGATGAGTGTGTCGATAGCTCCTAGATGCGATGTGGGATGTCAGAGCTACAACATTGATGTTAGGAATGAGCTCTACAGCGTCTGGTTCATGAGTTTCGATAAAATTGAAGATTTGACACACATGCCACAAATATAGGAGGAGTGAAACTTGGTGGGAGGTTTCCGAGATGATGCTTGCATGCAACCTCCAGCTACTAAAGTAGATCCCTTAATTAAGGGATACCTTTACAACTGAGCTGACTGTGTCGACATATGCCTAGCGGCATCGATAGCATTTAATATTTCAAAGTAAATGACAACAGAGGGTTCAATGTCGGCATTCGCCAAACTATATGAAAAACCCTTGGCCTCAAATAAGGTATTTCTTATGAAGCATTTATTTAATATGAAAATGTCAGAAAGTGGATCTGTTGCTGATCATTTAAATGAATTTAATCTAGTTACCAGTTAGTTAAGTTCTGTAGGGGTAATTTTTGATGATGAAGTTAGGGCTATGTTATTTCTGTGCTCATTGCCAGAAAGTTGGAATGGTTTAGTTATGGCCATTAGTAACTCTATCTCTGGATATAGTAATTTAAAATTTGATGATGTTGTCGGTGCAATCCTTAGTGAGGAAATGCGATAGAAAAGCTCAAGTGAGACATCAGGTAATGCTTTGATTGCAGAGACTAGGGGAAGAAAAATGGAAAGAGGAAAGATCCCAGGATATTGCAGTAAGTCAAGGAAAGGAAGATCCAAGTCCAAATTGGGGATAGTGTGCTAGAAATGTGGGAAGAAAGGACACCTGAAGAAAGACTGCAAGTCTCAGAAGGGAAAAGAAGGAGACGCACAGCAAGAAAACAATCATGAAGCGAATGTGACAGGTGATGTCTTGCAAGATGCTTTGATTCTTTCATTAGAAAATATTATTGATGCCTGGGTGGTATATTCAGGAGCCTCATTCCATGCCACACCTGATAGGAAACATTTTCATGATTATGTTGAAGGAGATTTTAGACAGGTTCAATTGGGTGATGATAAACCCTGTAAAATCATTGGAATGGGTACAATTTTCATAAAACAACAGAATGGAAATCAATGGCTATTGAAGGAGGTAAGGCATGTTCCAGATCTAAAAAAAATCTAATTTCAACAGGGTAGTTGGGCGGTGAAGACTGTGTGATTACTTTTATAGATAAAACCTGGAAGGTCACTAAAGGATCCCTGGTAATAGCAAAAGGAGAAAAGGTTGGTACATTGTATTTATGCAATGGTATTTCTAATTCTGTTAATGCTTTAACCTCTATAGGAGAAGATACGACATTGTGGCACCACAGGCTTGGGCACATGAGTGAGAATGGGATGCAGATTCTTCACTCAAGAAATTTGTTTCCAGATTTGAAGAATGTTGATTTAAAATTCTGTGAGAATTGTGTTTATGGAAAACATAAGAGAGCCAAATTCCTCAGAGTTGGGAAAGAAAAGAAGAGAAAAAAATTAGATCTTGTGCATACATATGTATGGGGACCTGCTCAGGTATCATCTCTCAGTGGCTCTCACTATTATGTTACTTTTATTGATGATGCAACCAAAAAAACCTGGATTTATTGTATTTATAATAAATCTGATGTATTTGATACTTTCAAGAATGGAAAGCTTTGGTTGAAATTGAGACAGGAAAAAGGTTGAAGTGTTTCAAATCAGATAATGAAGGTGAATATTGCAGCAAAGAGTTTGATAGGTACTGTTCAGAGAATGGAATTCATAGAGAGAAGACATTTCTAGGAACACCACAAGAAAATGGTGTGTCAAAAAGGATGAACAGGAAAATCATGGAGTGTGCAACGTGCATGAGATTGCATGCAGGATTGCCTTTACAATTTTGGGCAGATGATGTAGATACTATTGTTTATCTAATGAACATAGGGCCTTCAAGTTCCTTGGATGGTGGTATTCCAGAGGAGGCATGGATAGGTAAAAATGTAAACTACTCATTTTTAAAGACTTTTGGTTGTGAAGCCTTTGTCCACATTAGTAAAGAAAATAGAACAAAGCTTGAGGCAAAATCAAAGAAACGTACCTTTATTGGATATGGTGTTAATGATTTTGGTTATTGCTTTTATGATTATGAAAAACAAAAACTCATTAGGAGTAGAGATTTCATATTCAATGAAAAGGTTTTGTATAAGGATTAGCTACAGGAAAAGAAACAGGAAAAAGAAAACAGAGAATACATAGTGCTTGATGAGGTCACAGAAAAAGTGAAAGTCCTTGAAAATCATCAACAACAAGAACAAATACAACAACCACAACATCAACAAGCACCCCAAACACCTGAAAGTGGTGTTAGAAGATCTACCAGGATAAGTAGACCCCTTGAATGATACGCTCCTTGATTATATTATGTATTATTGACTGATTCTGGTGAACCAGAATGTTATGAAGAAGTAGTGCAGGTAGAAACCTGGAAGAAGTGGTAGAAATCAATGAAAGAAGAGATGGACTCCTTAGCACATAACCAGACTTGGGACTTGGTTAGGTTTCCTACAGGTAAAACAACATTGCAGAATAAATGGGTTTACAGGTTGAAGGAAGAAGATGGAGGTAGAAAAGGGTATAAAGCTAGACTTTTGGTGAAGGGG
Organism: Pinus tabuliformis; assembly: GCA_031772625.1. Classification (NCBI taxonomy): domain Eukaryota; kingdom Viridiplantae; phylum Streptophyta; class Pinopsida; order Pinales; family Pinaceae; genus Pinus; species Pinus tabuliformis. The sequence goes on along the minus strand of CM062810.1, from coordinate 657,085,751 downwards.
TTTGTAGAGAAAAAGGGCATAAAATTTGATGAGATATTTTCTCCTATTATTAAAATGACTTCAATCAGAACTATTTTAAGTCTAGCAATAGTTGAAGATTTTCATCTTGAGCAGTTAGATGTAAAGACAGCCTTTCTCCATGGGGATTTTGAGGAATAGATATATATGCAGCAACCAATAGGATATGAGGTAAAAGGGAAGGAGAAACTAGTGTGTAGGTTGAAGAAGAGCTTGTATGGCTTAAAACAGGCTCCAAGGCAGTGGTATCTAAAATTTTATAGGTTTATGTCTGAACAAGGTTATACTAGACGCTACTACGATCATTTGTTTATCTCAAAAGGCAAAATGATGGCATATATATTATATTGTTATTGTATGTAGATGACATGCTTGTTGTAGGTTTTAACATGCAAGAAATAAATTTTCTCAAAAAAAAATTGGCAAACTCATTTGCAATGAAGGATTTGGGTGCTGCAAAACAAATCCTTGGTATGAGAATAACTAGAGACATGAAGGATCGAAAATTAACATTGTCTCATAGTGAGTACATATAAAAGGCGTTGAAAAGATTTAATATGCAGAATGCAAAACTAGTTAGTATACCTTTGGCTAGCCATTTCAAACTAAGTAAGGAGGTGTCTCCCAAGACTCAGGAAGAAATGGCTTATATGTTGAAAGTTCCATATGCATCAACATGGTTGAGGGAAAGTACCCCTAGGGTCCTTTGAGTTGAGACTCTACCAGACTAAAAATTGCTTATTCAAAGAAACACACACAGCCATTATCTTTACTGTAAGCAAATTCTAATGTTTAGGGTACGTACCTAAGGTCCTACGTTCGAGAAGGCCTTTAGGGTCCAAACCCTTCTTGGAGTTCCCTTCTTCTCCTTTGACCTGTAAAACAAACAAATCAAAGGACACAGTAGTATATGGACAAATACTTATACACAAACCATCTTCATGCTATAAAGTTAGTTATAAAAATCTTTAAGTAACTACTTGCATAAGAATTCAAGACAAGAATCTCATAAGCATAAAGAAAGATTGTTTCGGGAACCAAGACGTGTTTCTTTATATAAAGGCAAGTAAAGTACATATAACGGAAAGATTTCACCTGAAACACCTTTAGCAGGCTCCAAGCAAAGCTTCCTCCCAGATTCATTCCAGCCTCAAGCCTCCAACAAGAGCTCCTTCCAAGTCTTACTCAATGGTGATATAAAGGATGAATGATCACCAATACACATGGAAACAAGGGTTTCCTATGCAAAATGGGGGAAGTGCAGAAAGCACCAAGGACTTCAGACCTGGTCTAAGGGGAAAATCTCAGCATAATAATCTTGCTCTCTTTTCTCTCTTTTTTAGGCCTTCCCTTTGATGTCTTTTTATACCATCTCCAAAGTATTTTTTTAGTTAGGAGTTGGTTGGGAACAGTTGGGCCACGGGCACTAACAGGTGATCAGCAGGTAAAACCCGCGATCTCTGCCCGAAAATAAGGAATTATTTATTTTTTTAAGTGTTTTAATACATACACGCGGGTTGGGTATACACAGACCCGCGTGTACACGCGTTTAACTCAGGGCAATGTTGCGTATAGGGGATAAAACACTATTTTTAAAATTTTAGGACCAGGTCTGGAAGGAGGGGTTGCCCTAGGCCATGAGTGCAGCATCACAAACCATAAGAGTGAGATTTGGAGCTATAACAGATGCCCCCTAATATATGAGGTCAGAAAGGGAACATGATGGCCGAAATATATTATGTAAGTACATGGAAAAGAACTCTATCGAGAAACCGAGGAGGACTTCACCAGAATTCAGCCTGCCAAGCCACCAAAAGGAGATCAGAAAGAAACACTATCTGAGGCAGGCATACCCATGCTCAGAAAAAGTAAAGCATGTCCGCATATCAAGTACAAGCGAATCCACTAAGTATACAAGTAAAAATGACTGGAAGATACATAATGGATCATCTGATCATAAGGAGCAAGTACATGTCTGAATGTCACATATAAGACTGTCAATGATGCTGAAAGATGCAACGGATCACTGATATCAAAGACTAATCCCAAAAAGTACCAACTGAACATGATGGAATAGGATGGTACTACACTGCAAACTCAGGTGCCAGCATATAGAATGTCGCCATGACTGACTGCAACATATAAGGTGGAGTGGTATCAACTAGCAGCAACAGGAGCAACTGTCAAGTGAACCAAGGAATGTTGATACAACTTGAGGTCTTCACCGACCGCCGTGGTACATTTCTACACCATGGGAATAAATGATCTGAAGTCAACCATGTGAGAAATCGTTTGATTACCAGTCATTGATGTATACCGTTAACAAACGCGAGACTACTCACCGATAATGATAATGAGTGTCAAGGTACCCAGTACAATCCAACAAGTGTGAATAGATGAGCTGAAGTCGAACACCTGTAAGAATCTATCGATCAGGAGACAATGATGGTTTCCCACTATCGATAGCGAAGGATCTGCCACTAATGACTGCAAACCCCAAGATACTGCCAAATGGACTCTAGATCTTTGCCCCAGAGCAATGAGTCGGAGTCGATAGGAAAAGATCCGCTAGAAGGAAGGCATTAAGGCATCCTCCATCAATCTAGCGCGAGTGTAACCCGTAGGCCAATAATGTGGAAGGAATCGGACGAAAAAGATGTAGTAACCCAACTGAAGTACGTTTCCGGCGTACACAAGATGTGGCTAGCGCACGGCAGAAACCCTCTGAACCAACCAATAATGAAAGCTGACACAGAGGCGAGGTATCCACCAATAGGGTCAAATGGAAACCAAGGTACTGCACGAATCCCAATGTGTGATAACGTATGTTGATGTCGAACACAAGGGAAACCACTCAGTCAAAGACCCATGATACTGATCGATGCTAAGCACAAGGTGACCTATCAATAATGAAAATAGGGCCAGGGTGCGGCTCTAGGCCTGTCCTCAAAGCAAGGTGTTGTCGTCGATAAGGACAAGACCCGCCAGCAAGAAGTCAATGGGGACCTTCTCAAACCGGCACGAGTAAAGGACCAATATAACTTATGTTATGATAGACATGACACTGACAACCAGGGATGGCCGACTGAAAAATGAGTCAAGAGACACCGCAGAAAGGCCGACTCAGGCTAACTTCCCTTGAACAAAAGCACGACTCAATGTGACTATGTGGCAGCATATGATGACTCTGTATAAGTTCGCCATGCAGGAGGCATGAACGAACCCTCCATATGATTGGAAGAGATAACCAATCGGGGGAGAACTGACTCAATAACAAGGTTATGGCATACCTAAGTCAAACTAAATCCCACCCATGCGGAGGAGACTTTGTTTTGAGTGCTTTGTTCAAGGGCGACACGACTGACTCTAGCTGCCAACAATAAATGGAAATAATGTCACTGTTCCCGCTCTTTTTTTGGAATATTTAATTTTTTTGTATTTTTCTGTGAAGCCGGAAAAAGAATAAAAGAATGCTATGGTACAGTGGAAAGAATGAGTGTCGATGAAACAGATGGTCTAGTTCCTGGGAAAGGAACGTTCCTATGCTCAATGCAGGGAGGTGAAAACTGGTCAGTGACACTCAGAGGTATGTTCCTTCCACGGATCAGGATATGTCAAGCTGCAGAAGTCAAAGGTATGCAAGGTTGATTTTGCAGACGTCATGGTCAAAAGTTTGCTTAAACACGAGTCCAAGTGAAGCTGGCTCTAGGCCAAAAGGTGCAAATGGTCAACATGCAATGCATAAGTACAACTCGACACACATAGGAGCCTCTAGGGTATAAGGCCAGAATGAAGAGAAGAAGCAAAGAGGAATGAGTCTTCAACGCATAAGTCATGGCGGGACTACAGAGGACTCCCGAGCCTACTCAAAACGAAGCAGCATGGGCAACAAATGTCAGTGAGGTGCTAACTACGATGCCCATGTAAAGGGATGGCTATACCACACAAGTCATGATACTTCTAAGCAATGAGAAGGTTCTGCACCATAACTTGGTGGGGTCGATCCTAATGCAAAAAGGGAAAGGAAACTGATAAGTGCACAATGCAGGTGGAAAAATCTAACCTATATGCCAGTTTCGAGAACCAATACCTGTCAGAACGGACCAACCATAAACTTCCAAAGGAGAAATCTTCCAAGTTCTGTAAACATAAATAGGAACACTAGACGAGAAGTTAATACATCCCACATATAAACTTCATATAAAACTCTTGTGTTATAGAATACAAAACTTGAAAATGCGTACCTCATATATACAATATGGTACAGGGAACCACGCAACCTTTCGGCTTACGTATAATAGTTCTGTTGAACAAACCCCTTGCAGGGCTCAGGCCAAGGACTCCTTTGGTAGTCATAACTCATGGCTTCAAAGAGTTCCTCCTTTGAAGGCAAAACAAGATCTAAGAAATCATGAGAACTACAAGGATCAAAAGAGGGAATTAAAGGGTCCCATGTCCCTATAGGAAGAATATCTCGGTCAACTACTGGGACTAAGTCCCAAGAAGGAGAATAATAGGTCAAAGGATCCTTCTTAGAAGCGATTGAACATTGAGGATTCAATGCCACATAATTGACCCGTGGCGGGGCAGAGTCTACTTGAACACTTGGAACAAACCAAGGGGCATTCTGCAGTAAAGTCGAATTAGGGTGGTGATTATCAGATGCAAGCTGATCAATAGTGACAATATTCCCGTTATGAGGAAAGCACATTACTCGAAAGAGTGAAGACACCACAGCATTCATAGCATAAACATAATCACGCCCAAGTAGCATATTAAAGTCTAAAGGGCTATCAACCACCATCATATCGATTAAGACAGTATTCCCACCTAAAGTGATAGGTACTTGAGGAAGAACCCCCATAGATTCACCAGGCCTTCTATCATAGGCTAACAACTAACTCTGAGCTGTCAACAACTTTGGGGAACCCAAAGCTTTCCAAGTCAAAGAGGATATAATACTTGTAGAGGATCCTTCATCCACCATACATCGATAGACATTTGTGGAATTAACTCTGACCTTTATTTGGAAAGGTGCAGCAGAAGGAAGACGAGGCTCAACAAGACTATCCCAATCAAAGGAAACACTCTTAGCACTTGGAGGGGGAACATTCGAAGTACCCGGAATGCCCCCTATACTAGAAGACTATGTACTAGAGATCAAACAGACTCTTTTGTTAGGCACTTCACCCCCCAAAAGAGGAGTGTAATCGGCCAGCGATTGCACTGGCTCTACCACATTATCAACCAATGGTTGATGGGATTGATGAGAAACCATATCAAGTGTAGGAGTAGAAGTAATTTCAGACTCGGACCATATCCTTTGAACCTCTGGAATACCAGGGCATAAATGAGTAAGATGGTCTCCCTTGCATATCTTACAAGGGAACTTGGGTTTAAAACTTCTACGTCCAGGTTTCTTACCAACCTCCATTCCGCCAACATGACTAGTAGTGGTTTGCGGAGAGTCCTGAACATGACTTGCATAGGTCGGTGACTCTTTGCTAGTATGACTTGCTGTGACTAGACTTGTGCCCCTAGCATGACTTGCAGTGGCTGAAGACTCATCTTCAACATGGCTCGCAGAGGTTAATGATGAAAGGATAGAATTATTCTTCTTCCTTGACTTCCTCTTTCTCCTCTTTTTAGATTTCTTGTGACAAGAAGGAGGAGAAGAAGGAACCCCAGATTTCTTTGTGAGAGAAGATGAACAATGAACACCCATGTGATGCCCTTGAAATAAAGCATTCAACTGAGAAGCTTCAAGAGCATTTGGAATATTCGGAGTGGACCATAGCCAAATGGGTAGTCCAACATTCAACCCAGGAATATTCAAAGTGGCCATCAAGGGAGTACCAACGTTTCCAAAGAAAGGAAAAGCACAAGGATCCCCTGTTGGAAGGGTACCTTGGTTTGCTTCCACAGGAATATTGGCCATATCTAACTGATCCAAAGACCCTTCCCTTACGGGAATGTAGAAATAACTCTTCAAGGAATATAGATAAGAAATCAAAACCTTTGCCCTTGAGGAGGCAAATCCACAACTTCCGAAAGAATGACCAAAAGCCTTTCAAGATCGGTAGAGTGGTAAGCCAGTCACTCAGACCACAAAGTCCAAATGTGACTAGACAAAAATACCTAAAGCCAACTATATCCAAGGAGCAAAGAGCACTCACTATAAAGTCCCTAAAGATACAGCCAGTCAAACAACTTCCAAGTATTTCTGCTCCGGGTGATGAGGACCGAACACCAAAATACAAGAAAGTGGAGTCAGGGGCCTTCCGAAGCTAGTTTGGGATAATGACGGCCCAGTCCTATCAGTGAAGGTAACAGAGGAAGTTACGCTGACCTCCTAACAACAACCTGCTCCGGTGCAAGCCCCCAAGCTTCGCAAGGGTGCCCTCCAGTAGTACTGTCGAGAGTGATACAATGTCAACCTCAGGTGCCACGGGATTCCCCTCCGCAGCCACCTGTGTAGATCCCTAGGAGAGGCAACTATGGGTAACAACTCGTCACAGAAGCCAGGCGGAACAGTCGTGAGGTAAGGTCGGACAAGTAGGAGAGGGGGTATCTCTCTTCCCTGTCTTCACAGACCCTCGTGCTTAACTCCCAGATCCGGAGCTTTCTTGGTCTTCCTAACACTATTGGATTTACTCTCATTATTCAGACTCTTATGTTTGACGTTTTATGTGGCCTTGGAGAGTTAACTCTCCACTTGCCTAATCCAAGGCCCTAAAATCCTAAACTTGTTGGTGTAACTGACTAAAACAAAAAGTTCTAATGGATTTAATTAGCGCTTGATTTTATTAGGCTGTTCTTTAAGTCACAAGGTAATGGAGATGAAACTTGTGGTGTTTTTATGGACGCAAAAGAAATTAATAAACTTAGCTACATGCACATGCACTTTTTGTTTTCGATGAAGAGCAATTTCTATGAGGTTCAGAGGTACTTCTAATATAAACAAATTTTCCTTTTCTTTTCAGACTCCACACTCACAAAAACTAACAAAACTATATATGCCTAAAAAGAGGTGCAAATCTATCCTAATGCAAGAACTATATGTGGATGCAAGATTTAAAGACTACTCTAAAAACAAAGAAGGAAAGTTGCTGCCTTATCAAATTTGTCTTGCCACTAAAATGCTTAGATAGAAGATGATGTGTTACCAATCATTTCGTCCAAACAATAAAAACAAGTTCTAAGATAAACACAAAGCACTTTCACTTCGCAAAAAAAAGGAAATCAAATGAAAAGCAAGTTTAAGAAAGAAAAACTCAAAACTTTCAAAAGATTTCCTTTCAATCAAGCCAAGAAGTCTTTTTCAAAGAATGCTCTCAAAAATACTGACACCAATGATTGATGAATAGGCAACCAAACACTTTTTTGAATTGACACCTTTCAAATGATGAAAACCCAACAAAAATAAATGCGTTTGAAATCGCTCTTGACAATCAAAAGCAGCAATGAAAGTCCAAAAGATCAAAAGACAAGTTTCAAGAAAAATGGTAACAAACAACTTTCCCGAAACGAAGGAGCAAATGGTCACAAAAATGGTTTCGTCAAGCAAACAAAAGGGTCATCCAAACAAAATGAACACAAAGATTGAATCCAATCTTCCTACTCTGACAAAACAGAGCAGTCAAGATTCTTAACCAGAAATCTTGTGTGTCAAAAAACAATGACGCTTGCAATCAACGAAAACAAGACTAATACTCCTTATAACTAGAGAGAGTTCAGAACAAGATGCCCCCTGTTAAACAGAGGACTGTTACTGGAAAATGACTGCTTCAAACTGACCCAAACCACCAGACAAACATTCAGTAAAAAGAAAATTTATAAATCTTGAAAATTATATAATATATGCGCCTGCAGTTACATGCAGAATGCGTGTACACGCTACTGTAACTGAGGAAACTCGCGTATACGCGGGTTCACTTAGTACAACTTGCGTATATACGCTTCTGTAATCCAGAAAAACAGCGTATCTGAAGATTTTCAAGAAAAAATAAAAAATACAGACTGAAAAAAACTGGAAAAGCGTAGAGTTCAAGAACATATCAAACAGTCAGAGCCAACAAACAGAGGGGTTGAGCCTTGATTGGCTTGAAGACTACCCAAACTAGGAACAACAAGAGTGTTGATCCCCAGCGGAGTCGCCAATTCTGCTTGAGGGGAAAGTACCCCTAGGGTCCTTTGGGTTGAGACTCTACCAGACTGAAAATTGCTTATTCAAAGAAACACACACACAGCCATTATCTTTACTGTAAGCAAATTCTAATGTTTAGGGTACGTACCTAAGGTCCTACGTTCGAGGAGGCCTTTAGGGTCCAAACCCTTCTTGGAGTTCCTTTCTTCTCCTTTGACCTGTAAAACAAACAAATCAAAGAACACAGCAGTATATGGACAAATACTTATACACAAACCATCTTCATGCTATAAAGTTAGTTATAAAAATCTTTAAGTAACTACTTGCATAAGAATTCAAGACAAGAATCTCATAAGCATAAAGAAAGATTGTTTCGGGAACCAAGACGTGTTTCTTTATATAAAGGCAAGTAAAGTACATATAACGGAAATATTTCACCTGAAACACCTTCAGCAGGCTCCAAGCAAAGCTTCCTCCCGGATTCGTTCCAACCTCAAGCCTCCAACAAGAGCTCCTTCCAAGTCTTACTCAATGGTGATATAAAGGATGAATGATCACTAATACACATGGAAACAAGGGTTTCCTATGCAAAATGGGGGAAGTGCAGAAAGCACCAAGGACTTCAGACCTGGTCTAAGGGGAAAATCTCAGCATAATAATCTTGCTCTCTTTTCTATCTTTTTTAGGCCTTCCCTTTGATGTATTTTTATACCATCTCCAAAGTAGTTTTTTGGTTAGGAGTTGGTTGGGAACAGTTGGGCCACGGGCACTAACAGGTGATCAGCAGGTAAAACCCACGATCTCCGCCCGAAAATAAGGAATTATTTATTTTTTCAAGTGTTTTAATACATACACGCGGGTTGGGTATACACAGACCCGCGTGTACACGTGTTTAACTCAGGGCAATGTCACGTATAGGGGATAAAACACTGTTTTTTAAATTTTAGGACCAGGTCTGGAAGGAGGGTTGCCCTAGGCCATGAGTGCAGCATCACAAACCAGAAGAGTGAGATTTGGAGCTATAACACAACAGTTGGAAGCTTAATGTATGCAATGGTCTACACAAGGCTTGATATTGCACATGTAGTGGGAATTGTAAGCAGGTACATGAACAATCCAGGAAAAGAACATTGGATGGCGGTGAAGTGGATTCTCAGGTATTTGAGAGGTACCACAAATCAAGCATTATGCTTTGGTGGTTCAAACATTTCTCTACAGGGATATGTTGATGCAGATATGGCAGATGATAGAGATAACAGGAGGAGCACCATAGGGTATGTGTTTACTATAGGTGGAACAACTATCAGTTGGGTTTCAAAACTACAAAGTGTTGTTGCACTCTCAACAACAGAAGCAGAGTATGTTGCTACTACAGAGGCTAGTAAAAAAATGATTTGGTTACAAAGGTTTCTAAATGAATTGGGTAAGAAGCAAGAGTTGGGCACGTTATACAGTGACAGCCAGAGTGCCATACATCTTGCAAAGAACTGTGCATTTCATTCCAAGACTAAACATATACAGCTCAAGTACCATTTCATACGGCCAATGTTGGAAGATGGACAGTTAAAGCTAGAAAAGATACACACTAGCCAGAATCCTACATATATGTTAACAAAAGTTGTAACCAGGGATAAACTAAGATTCTTTTCAGTTTCAATTGGTCTTGAAGTATGATGAAGAATATGAGAAACAACCAGGTCCAAAGTGGAGTCATTTTCCAGCAAATGAAGTAGTGGTGGAATTTCTATAATTAGTTTCCAAGTGGGAGATTGTTGGGTGTGGAGCTTGATTATCTTCTTTATTCAGAGGTATCACTGCATTGGACCCCAATTCGTAATGTGGCAGCAACATTGCTCGTAATATTTGCACTGCAAGGGGGGTCCAGGGGGGGCGGTTGTGATATTTGGGAGCTCCCCCTGGTGGGGGACCGGGGGCAGCGCCCCTGAAGCTAAAAATAGATGTAAAATTGCCTTGTAAAATGTTGTAATTTCGTAGTCAATCTGGGCCATTCATTAGGCGTACATCTGATAGTAGAATTTATGATTAATTTAGGGTTTTCTTCCTTAGAAGGAAACCCCTCAATATATATATGAGTGAATTTTATTGCATCTATGTAGATCTATATTCTGAGCGAGAAAGAGAGAGGATATTGAGCGAGAGAGAAGAGGGAATTACAATAGATCTGCTGTAGGTTGTATCTCTTTAGTTTGCTGGATAATATAAAAAGAAGGACTAGCTGTTTCTCCATTTACGTAACCTAAATTGGGTGAACCACGTATATCTACATCTCTCTTGTTTTATGTATTTTCTGTGTTTATATTTCTGCAATATATTTTATGTGTTCCATTGATCTATAATATATAATTTTCTAACAATTCAAACATTATGATTTGAAGACAATTGACAGAGAAGGGGTGAGTACAAATGATCTTTGTTACCTTTTAATGAAAAATCTTGCAGAACCCTTTAGATTTTCAGAGGCATATCTTGTAGTTGTTTCTAATGTAACTTTGTGTAAGAAGGAAATTCAAGTGTGGGCATTTTTGAGATGAGCATGATAAGAGGATGAAATTAAATTATTTTGAGTTTTATTATGAATTATTCTCTCTCAGAAGCATTATAAAGAGATTTTCCATTTTATTTTTCCCTCAATAACCGCAATTGCATAGAAATTCCTAGAAATTTGTAGTAGAGAAGGGAACTTGCTTGTCCAATTTGAGAAAAATATGTATTGAGACTATGGGGGGAGGATTCAACCATATAGAACCCACAAATACCTCTATAATTCATCAACACCCTAATGTCAGGGACCCTTTTGAAATCACCTGTGGCTATGGTTTTTTGAAAGATTCAAGGGTTTTGAAGATGAGATCACTCAAGAATTTTATTTGAACCTCCAGCCACAAGGAGAGCATGATTCCATCACCATAGTAAGGGGCATTATTATTCACTTAAATGAGGAAGTCATTAGCAGAGTCACCACACTTCACCTGGGGGTGAGGTGGATCAAAGAAGAAAGGACCGAGGTCATCACAAAGAGAAAATTCTTCCTGCAAGATGAAAAACCCATTGAGGATAAGAATGGAGTCAGAAGGGAGAGTTTAACCTATCCTTGGGATGATGTAGCATACCATGTCTTAAAGTATATTTCATGTGAAGGGAGACTTATGATTGTATATGAATACTAGTTCAATATGCTATTTCAACGTAGATTTCAAATGAATTTTCCTATCCAAGAAAGGTTCAGCATAACTCAATTCCTCTTTTTGTTAGTTAAGGAAATGAGCTAGAAGGTGAAAAGAGGAAAGCATCACTACATTGAATACCATGGACTAATAACATTAATAGTCATGGATGATCTAAAAGGTCTTCAATTTTTTTTTACTTGGGTTAACTTTGTGGATGTGGATAGGGGGGCCTTCCTAGAAAACCAAGCACAAGCTCAAATGAAACTTAAAGAAGCAGAAATAGAGGGTGAATCTGAGGAAGAAGAAGTTGAAGGAGAAGGGAACAAGTAGAAGAACATAGAGAATGGGCTAAGATTGAAAAGAATTTAGGATTTCATCTAGAAGAAGAAATCCATTTTGAGATATCTTGGGATGTCAAAGAGGCCACTAACGCCATGAACAAAGTACAACTAGGTGACTCAACTTTTCAAAGGGTGAGCAACACTTTTAGTAGGGGGGTATGATGGGCCTCCAAAATAGGTACAATTCAAGGCCCATTTGACCATATTTTGGCACATTTTAATATCTCTTTTTGCATTTGATAATATATTTTTTAAGTTATAATGTGTTATGAGGAAGGTTAGGAGGTATTTGATAGATCTTGTGGCCTAATGCATTGAATTTGTATAACAAAAGATATTTATTTTGTAGAACACGTTGGAGATCAATAGGAGAAGATCTAGGAGGCTTGTTCCTTGCATCAACTCATTGACAACTTGGCTAGATCATGAGCAATTACTACCCCTCAGTGGCTTTGAGTACACCAAGAGAACATATCCACTTTTGTACTAGTTTGGGTGGGAAGAAACCCTCCTTTCAAGGAGGTTACCCCTCACTCATTTTTATATAAACAAGAGAGCCGAGCAGCTTTGTGGGGATTTAAATTCTAGAGGAAAGATAGTGACTATTAGAGATGAAGACTTCTGTTTGTTATTTTTTTTGTCATGTTATATGTTTAAAATTTTTTGAGATTAATGAAAAGCATCATTTTGTTTCCAGTATGAGTTTTCTTCAAAGAGTTTGAGTATCCTTGGGTTCGGTAGCAACCCAAGTTTTCAAGCCCCTTCCTTTGTATATTTCTTTATGCATTCCTTTTGCATGCACCTAGTCTATATATGATGGTCTGCAAATCCAGTTTATAAGAATAGCATGGTCTCTGTAGGTTGATAAGAGAGTTCTCCTTGGAAGCTTGGTTGTGTATCCTGTGTGGGTAAGCACTAAAAATAGTTTTTCCTTTATGCAATAAGTATATTCCATTCTATATTCAACTCATCCTTTCACTGTTATTTTGTTTTATGAAGTTAGTGTTTTGGTAGTCATTTAATCACCTTGTTTTCATTCGCTGAACACATATTTTGTGTGCAGATGGAATCTATTGATTCATAGAGTAGAATAACATAATTTTCTATGCATGAGCATAACCTCCTTCAACACCCCTCCTTGCATTTCTATTTGTTTATGCAAACTATCTGTGTGCTAGAAATTGCCTCATCGAGTTACAAGAGACATCTAGTTTCACTCCTCCCTTGCACAGGTTAGTCTATTGCATAGATATAGGATTGATAAGATCTCTTGCACCCTTCCATAGGTTCCCACTACTTTATTCAACCTTCAATATGCTCTTAGAACCATAGGATTTCTATGAGATGTTTTCTTGTTGAAAAACAAGGATCTTGTAGCAATCCTGTAGCAGTACACAAAATTCTTTAGAATGCATCCAAAATCACCTCTAAATTTTACTTTTTTCTTCTCATCACTCCACAACATCCTCTAAACCTTGAAGAAAAGCTTGAGAAGACCAAAGACCCTCTAGATATCCCACTTTCATCACTGTAGCTTCAATCTTGTCACTAGGTGTTGCAGCAGCTACAACCACCCTCCAAATTTTTTCCTTAGCTTCATTTTGGAGCCTCCCTACCAACCTTTCATAGCAGCATGTCTTTCTTCATCGAGCACACAAGCTTCAATGATTTTCTTGTAGAAGGATAGCCTGTCCATTAGAGCTTGTTGCATTCTTGTCATAGGCTATTCCTCCGAACTTGGTCCAGTTGTAGGCTTAGCAGCTCCCTCAAGAAATTGTGCAATTATGGACGAAAACCAGCCTTCCCTGTAGAAATTGCGCAGTTCTGTTTGGTAGCCTGCTGAGCTCCAGAAATGCACAATTCTACCAGTCAGGATTCATCTTGAAAATTGCGCAATTCGTCCCAGCAAGGCTGCTCAGCCCAGGAATTGTGCAATCTTGGGTAGCAGTCAGTTTCTCTACCCAAAAATTGTGCAAATCTCCTGGGCAGCCAACCCATCTCCCTTCTAGAATTGTGCATTTTCTCCCAGTAGTTGAGTGGCCTCTTGCATGTGTATTTGAGTTGACCAGTCCCCTCTAGGACCAAGAAAAACTTATTTTCATGCATGGGCTACTTCTCCCAAGGTAGCATGCAAAGGTATCCCTTAATTAAGGGATCTACTTTAGCAGCTGGAGGTTGCATGCAAGCATCATCTTGGAAACCTCCCACCAAGTGTCGCTCCTCCTAGATTTGTGGCATGTGTGTCAAACCTTCAATTTTATCGAAACTCATGAACCAGATGTTGTAGATCTCATTCCTAACATCAACGTTGTGGCTCTGACATCCCACATCGCATCTAGGAGCTGTCGACACACTCAGCTCAGTTGTTTTGGGGTAAGCCTGCTTTCCATGTCTTGTGTTGTGTTTCTGGCGATTTTTGTGTTTCACTTTGTATGAATGCCTTCTGCTTGATTTCAGTGAACGCTTGCTATCATTTTGATACATACTAGCTTGTACCAGCACTGTTTCAGTTTTCGTTAACATCTCATTGCTGTCATATGCATGAAATTGTTTTTCATGAACGGTCACTGATTCAGGCAACTCGACTCACCCACATGCATGTTGTTCCATTTTCTAAATCTATCACTCATCATTTGCATGCATGATAATTCATGTATACTTACACTCAGTATCACCATGCATTCGTATTCACATTCTCTTTCAGTTGCTTGTCGGCAAGTTTGGGCATCCTTGGCCCAGACTCTCCCTCACCAAGATAGCATTGTGCAATCCTGAGAGGGAAGGCTCTGTCTTCCTCTCAGGAAATGCGCATTTCTATCAAGTGAATGTCCTCCAGTCTTGAATTAGAGATTGCTAGCCCAGAAAATTGCGCAATGAATTCACTGAACGTGCAACTATTTCCAGCTGAGATTGTGCATTGCGCAATTCCAGCTGTCATTAGCCAGACTGGACTATGCATTTCATAGTTCCAGTAGTTAGTCAGCCTCCTAGCAGCTTAGACTGTTCATTGCACATTCTTCACAGTCAGTCTCCTGAACTCCCAACAGAAATTGCTCAACCTTCATGATCAGTCACATAGGTATGTTTCAAGTCACTTCTCAAGTTCATTTTGGTTTTCGATTGACAGATTGGTTGCAATGAGTGTTTCCATGTCTCCAAGTATTTCAGGTGTTCATCTACCTCTTAGAAGCACAGGTATAATAGTTTCCAGGAGAGAAAAGAAGAAGACACCGTTCAGACCACACTTGGGGATGCAGTCGATCGAGTGTCTATGAACTTGCCTACCCATGAAGACATCAAGTTTTTTGTAGACAAGCACATCAAGATATGATGGCAGGAGCATCACAACAATCAACACCATAAGCAATAGCTGAAGGCAGCGTATGGGATGCAATGAATGCAAGAGGAAGGTTGTTGACAACACAGAGGTGAAAAATGTTGCAAGCATAAGCAGATCCACTTGTGATGAAAGCAACTTTGGAGACTTAGGCCATGAGGTGGCAGTGCGACATGAAGATCACGTGAAGACAAAGAATGGAACAAAGAAGGAGTTGCATGTGTTGAAGCAAAAACTCAAAGAAGAACAAGAGCTGCATAGACAAGAGAACAGGTTGTAGTAGGTACAGGTATAATAGGGGGCACAACATGCACAGACGGATGAAAATACTCTCGTACAAGTTATAGACTCATCCCATCAATCGGCATGGAGCAAACATGGTGAGTGGTTTTTGTTGGGTTGTGTTATATTCTTTCCATGACTAGCTCCCCTAGTTAACTGGGGGGTTAGAGGGGGGGCAGGGACCCCCCTTCATTGCATTGATTGCGCAGCAGGGGGGTCATAGGGGGTTTGAGGGAGGCAATTAGCCCCCCTCTATGGGGTCCCAGGCAGCGCCCTGGGGAATTTTTTTTTGGACCCTATATTAGATGGGCGGATCTACCTATGGTTTTGTGCATGGTTTTCACACATGGTTTTGGGCGCAATGGTTTTCGGTACATGGTATTGGATGCTTCAGCATGTATATATATGTATTGTAACATTGAAAGGAACATAATGAAAAATCAAGCTGGTAGTCCTAGTTTTGGGATCCAGGGGAAATCTCTGTGTATATGTGCTTTATGTATGCTCTCACATTGTTTATTTTATGTTCTTAGAATTCGTAGGTAGGTAATTTCTGTACGGGGTTAAAACCTACATTTGGTATCAGAGTTGTTTTGGCTTCAAGGGGACGCCTTTGTTGCTGAGGGGTTTCGCTCGAGCCTGTGGTAGACCCTGTTCACTGGGAGATCTACAGGATCGATTCTGGTGGTGAAGGAAGATAGCTAGCATTGGAAAGATAGAGATCGAGAAATTTAATGGTCAGAGTTTTGAGTTGTGGAAACTCAAGATGGAGGATCTGTTGGTGGATAAACATCAATGGATCATGGTAGAGCCGGGTACTATACCAACAGGAGTGTCCGATGAAGAATGGAAGAAGTTGGATCGGAAGGCAAAGAGCACAATATGATTGTGTGTCTCAGATTCAGTATTGCTAAATGTCTCAGGGGAAGCTACGGTGAAGGATTTTTGGGACAAGTTAGGGACTTTGTACCAACCTAAGTCTCTGGTGAATAAAATTTTCCTATAGAAAAAGTTGTATAACTTGAGGATGAACGATGGAGACTCGCTGATAAAGCATCTAAACTCATTTAATATTGTGGTAAGTAAGCTATTATCTACTAGTATTAAAATTTAAGATGAAGATAAGTGCATTAGTTTGTTGTGTTCTCTACCAGATTCGTGGGATAGTCTGGGTATTGCAATAGGTATCAATGCAACTGCTTTGCGGTTTGATGAAATAGTCTCATCCTTACGGGTGGGGGAGATGAGACGGAAAATTATGGAGAGACAAAATGGTGATTCCTTGTTTGTACGAGGAAGGTCCCAGAAAAGAAACAAAAATAAGTCATCGAGTGGGAGATCTAAATCTAAAGGGAGATCTAAATCTCTAGGAAAACCTATAAAGGTGTGTTGGAAATGTGGAAAGGAAGGGCAGTACAAAAGGGACTGTAATTCTAAATATCTTGACAAAATAAAGGGATCTAATGATGCCCCTTCTGCAGAGGTGAAAACCACCTCAAATGAAGGTGGGGATGTGTACTTGGCTTCTTCAAGTGCACAAGCAGATCATGAGGCATGGTTGATTGACTCAGGTGCATCCTTTCACTTCACTCCCCATAGAGAGTGGTTCTGCGAGTATGAGAAATATGATGGTGGTGATGTCTTCTTGGGGGATGAAAGGAAGGCTAAAGTCATTGGTCGCAGAAAATTTAAATTGAATTTGCAAGGTGGAAGGATTAGAACACTTCTGAGTGTTCTACATATTCCTGCATTGGCCAGAAATCTGATTTCTGTAATCAAGTTGGATGATGCAAGTGTAAAAATAGTGTTCGATAAAGATACCTGCAAGATGGTTCAGGGAGCATTGGTATTGATGCGAGGAGTTTAGATTGGAACTCTGTACAATCTACAAGGTAGCACTGTTGTTTATGGGTGCAATAGTTCTGTGGTTCCTTAAAGTGAAGCAAAAAATCTAGTGGTCTCTGGAGAAAATACCATGTTATGGCATCAAAGGCTTGGACATATTAGAGAGAAGGGCCTTCGAATACTTCATGGTAAAGGTATGGTAGAAGGTATGACTAATAGCTCTCTAGATTTTGATTTCTATGAAAATTGTGTATATGGGAAGCAAAATCGGGTGAGTTTCCCCTCTAGCGGTAAGAGGTTAAAACATATAGTAGAGCTCGTGCACAGTGATGTGTTTGGACGTGTGAAGGTTCATCACTGGGTAATTTTGTGTACTATGTATCATTTATAGATGACTTCTCAAGGAATACATGGATATATTTCCTTAAGAAGAAATCTGAATTCTTTGACAGGTTTAAAGAATTTAAGGCTCTGGTGGAAAACCAAACAGAGAAAAAGATAAAGGTGTTGAGGACAGATAATGGTGGAGAGTTTTGAAAGAAGGAATTTGAAGAATTATGTAAGAAGTGTGGTATAGCATGGTAGAAGACTACTCCATACACACCTGATAAAAATGGAGTTGCAGAAATAATGAATAAGACATTGATGGAAAGGGCAAGAAGCATGCTCAGTGGTGCTGGGTTAGGATAGGAATTCTGGGTGGAGGCAGTGGAGACTGCATGTTACCTGGTCAACAGATCACCTTCATCAGCGTTGGAGGAAAAGACTCCACAAGAGGTATGGATTGGTAAGAAACCCTCTCTTTCATATATGAGGGTATTTGTATGTGATGCATATGTGCATGTTCCAAAGGGGAAAATAACAAAGTTGGATAGTAAATTTGAAAAGTGTATCTTTATTGGGTATAAGGGTGGTTTAAAGGGTTATAAAATTTGAAACCTAGTAACAAGGAAGGTTGTGTACAACTGAGATGTGGTGTTTAGAGAGATGAAAGATGTTATTAAACATGAAGTCCAACCAAAGGAACATGAGAAGATAGAGTTTGGGCTAAAGGAGGAAGAATCAGAATTAACAACAGAAGAGGAATCAGAAGATGAAGAGCCACAAACTCCATTTGTGAGAAGATCAGTTCGAGAAAGAAGGTAGTGAGAAAGGTATAGTCCATCTGCTTTCTATTCAAATTTTGCTTTATCTATCACTAATGATTATCCCATAATTGTGAAGGAAGCAGTAGATTCAGAGGATGGAAAACTCTGGAAAGAGGCCATGGTTGATGAAATGGCATCTTTCCACAAAAATGAGGCTTGGGATCTGGTGGAGTTGTTGGCTGGAAGGAAACCAATTGGTAGCAAATGGGTGTTCAAGAAGAAGACAAATGCAGAAGGAAAGATGGAGAAATACAAATCTCGGTTGGTAGCAAAAGGTTATTCCCAGGTCTTGGGAATTGATTTTGGTAATACTTTTTCTCTTGTTGCTAAGGAAGCTTCTATTAGATTACTTTTTATGTTGTTGTTGCTTTTGATTTTGAGGTAGAACAGATGGATGTGAAGACAACATTTCTTCATGGGGATATGGAAGGGGAAATCTACATGAAGCAACCTGAAGGCTTTGTGGTGAAGGGTAAAAAAGAATTGGTATGCAAGTTAAAAAAGTCTTTGTATGGGTTAAACAATCACCAAGGATGTGGTATCAGAAATTTGATACATTTATACGGGGACTTGGCTTCACCAGAAGTAAAGCAGATCACTATTTGTATTTTAAATTAATTGGTGACCATGTTATTTATCTGGTCTTGTATGTGGATGATATGTTTCTAGTTGGAAATGAAAAAGAAATAATCTAGGATTTGAACACACAATTGTCCTCCAAATTCGACATGAAAGATCTTGGTGCTACAAACTATATTTTGGGCATGGAAATTAAGAGACATCAGGAAAAGAGGAATCTCTAGTTAAACCAGAGGAAGTATGTCAAAACAATACTGTAGAGGTTTAATATGCAGGATAGTAAATTGGTGAAGGTTCCTATTCCTGTAGGTGTGAAGTTATCTATTGAATAGTGTCCCAAGACACAAGAGGATGAAGAGGACATGTCCTGTGTTCCATTTGCAAGTGTAGTCAGTAGCCTGATGTATGCGATGGTTTGTACTAGACCAAACATTGCACATGCAGTGGGAGTATTGAGCAGGTTTATGTCAAAACCACGGAAGGAGCACTGGACAACAGTGAAGCGGGTCTTCAGGTATTTGCATGGCACTAGTGATTATGGTTTGTGCTACCAAGGAAGACTAGGATTAGATAGGTTGTTGGCTATTCATGGCTTCATTGATGCAGAATGGGCTGGAGATCTGGATCAGAGAATATCTTCAAGTGGGCATATGTTTAAGCTATTTGGAGGTGTAGTCAGTTGGATGAGTAAGAAACAATCTGTAGTGGCACTATCAACTACAGAGGTAGAATACATGGCAGCCACTCATGCAAGCAAGGAGGCATTTTGGTTGCAGATATTGTGTTCAAGTATCGGGTTAGTACAGGGAGCTATAAGGATAGACTGTGATAGCCAAAGTGCAATTTTCTTGGAAAAGAACCTTGCTTACCATTCAAAGACAAAGCACATTGATTTTCAGTATCGCTTTGTGAGGGATATGATAGAAGAAAAGGTGTTGTTGGTAAAGGTAGACACTTTGAAGAATACTGAAGATGCATTGACAAAATCTGTGAGCTATGAGAAGTTCTCTTGGTGTAGAGAAGCAATGGGTGTTGCAAGGATGGATAAATGACTAAGCTCTCCGGTGGCCCCCTGTGGAAAGAAAACAACAAGTGGGAGAATGTTGGGTTGTGTTATATTCTTTCCACAACTAGCTCCCCTAGTTAACCGGGGGGTTAGAGGGGGGGGTGAAGCACCCCCTTCATTGCGCTGATTGCGTAGTAGGGTGATCATAGGGGGTTTGAGGGGGGTGGTTATCCCCCCTCTATGGGCTTCGGGGTACCGCCCCGGGGAATTTTTTTTTTTTTTAGACCCTATATTAGGTGGGCAGACCTACCTATGGTTTTGTGCATGGTTTTCACACATGGTTTTGGGCACAATGGTTTTTGGTCCATGGTATTGGATGCTTCGACATGTATATATATGTATTGTAACATTGAAAGGAACATAATGAAAAATCAAGTTGGTATTCCTGGTTTGGGGATCCAGGGGTAAATCTCTGTGTATATGTGTTTTATGTGTTATGCTCTCACATTGTTTATTTT
The DNA here is from genome assembly GCA_031772625.1 of Pinus tabuliformis. Lineage (NCBI taxonomy): Eukaryota > Viridiplantae > Streptophyta > Pinopsida > Pinales > Pinaceae > Pinus > Pinus tabuliformis. The sequence goes on along the minus strand of CM062810.1, from coordinate 657,065,343 downwards.
ATGTTCTTAGAATTTGTATGTAGGTAATTTCTGTGTGGGGTTAAAACCTACAGTTTTGTTGGTCGCATGCAAGGGAATTCAGCAGCATCCATGTCATTGTGTGCACACATGTGATCTAACCCATTTGACACATTCACTGAGGCAAAGACAAGAAGCAAGTCCAACTAGAGCTGAACATGTAGTTGACAATTGATGCGCATGACTACTAGCACAAACTGGAAGATCAGCACAGACACTATGCATCAGTGTGTTGTCAGTTCGTCCACACCCAAGAATACCATGTGCATATTAGCATACAAGTTGGATGGAGGAGCCAGACCGATGCACCCATATACAATAGAGGCAAGATTTTGCTTCAGTAAGATGTCACCATGGAGCGCATGCACACCATCACAGACAACCAAGGTTGGCATCAACTCACCACCTTCACCATCACAAGCATGTCAAAGAGTTAGTCTCACCACAATGGTCTGAGTGTCAGTGATGTCTTGTATGGCTTGCTCAAGCCATTTTGTCTCACATGGGTGCATGTGCATTATAATGTAACATCTTGTCAAGTGGAATTTCAAGTGTCGATAGTTGAATGTAACAGTCATAGAGTAGTTGAAGAGTCACGAGGGTATATGAACGGTCTCAAAGGGGAATGTCAAGGGTCACCCCACCCTTTACTATAAATTGCACCTCATAACTCATTGTATAGGCTTTTGGTCAGCTAAGCTTCTAATAAGACTATCTTGGAGAGAGCTTGGATAATATTGTCATGAGCCTTGGCTTCTCCACTGTGCAGAGCTAGTATATCTCTTTGGAGGAGCAAGAGTCTGTGGTTGTAACATTCCGCTACTGGAACTAGTGGTTGGACATGGATGTATTATATGACTAGAACTTACACTTCTTAATATAACAAGAGCCAACACATTTCATGCATATGCTGTATTGTATTCTATGTTATCTAGTTTACTCTAAATGATATATGTATTGGTTTGATTATGCATGCATGTATAGATACCTGTGTATGTATGTATGAATCTTTTTGAAAGGTGTTGTTGTCTTAACCATCACTTTGGATTGCTTGCTAACTTGCCTTCCATGTTGTGATGCATCTTCGCTCATGTGTTCCCTTCTTAACTATGTGCTATCACAGGTTTCCAAGGGGTGCACTCATCTCAACCCCTGTGTGTTAGAACCTCTCATGCACCTTCCTTGACTCACCATAGCTATCACATCATTGCTACCAACAAAGTTATCTTACTTGCCTCTACGCGAAATCATGGTCAAGGAATTGCCATACGACCCACTGCTGGGACTCCTACACCAAACAGTCTGAGGTCTAATTGGGACTTCTTACTGGGGAGATCCCCTTACATGCTGGTGGGTCCAACACCGTCAACATTTTGGTGCTAGAAGGAGGGTCAGATGACAAGCTGAGTCCTCACATCTGTTTTGAATCTTTACATGTCTATTATTACTAACTACCGAGCTTCTCTTCTGAAGTGTATGTCTTATGGAAATGATTTCATTATCTTGGAAATCTCTCGGATAACTTGTATAAAAAAAACATATGATGGTAGAGGCCACATATCCTTGGTTAGGTACGTGGTCGGTATTGTAGGCTCATGCTAAAGGAATGAAATCTTTGAAGAATACATGACCTGCACATTGTTCATCTACACACTTCGAGGGCACCCAATGCACTAGTGTGCCATGCTGCCCGAAAACAGTATTCATTATCTTGCTCATCTGGTCACAGAGATAAAACATGCTTTCAATCACTTTGATCATAAAGCACTCAACAAAGAAATTCTGAAATTACAAAATGCACCCGATGAATCCTTTGATGAGTTTTACACATGATTTTGTAATCTTTCATACCAATTCCTCGAATATGATATTGATTGGGAATTTCTCGATGGAATTATTCACATATGTTAACCCCGCTCAGAACACTTCGGTGATGGGGTTGCACAATCACAGGCAGGCACAGTTGCTATCACAAGTGATTGTCTATATTCACCTCATCAAATAGCTCCACCACCGTAGAGTGATGTGGAAGAACATGCACACACATCTGTTGAAATGTCACATCCTCCCACCCCACCTACTCTTGATATCTACGAAGATTTGGCTTGCAAGCTTATTGGTTGTCACGTGGATTCATTCCCTCAAACTCCATCTCCACGTTTTGTTCATCCTCTAGATTGTACTGTCTTATTCCCTTCCATTCCGGACTCCTCATCTGCTGTGAATGAGGATCAAGTTGTAGATGGAGTTGCTGTTGTGTAGCCAACCTACACCATCATTCATGATGAGTGTTTGTGGGAATCTAAAGAAGAACCTGCAGTGAAGGATGACTCCCTTCCAGCCATGCCTCATCCGCTTTATCCTCACACCCCTTTTGATTTTGTCACTACTAATTTCCCCTGTGAAAACTCATTTACGGAAGTTTCTACTTCCGATCATTCACAGGACATGTCAGCTGTCAGTCTATCATTACATCATGGAGAGGACACATATTCCTCTGAAAATCTTTCCAATCTATCATCTATCATTTTTGAAAACATAGAGAGGTGAACATCTTTGCTTCTCATCTACCCCTCTACCTGATTCATCAAATGATGAGGATGCCAACAAACATCCTAAATTTTCTGATCTTGGTTGTCATGATCTCTCTACTTCCTCATCTTATTCCAATGATTCAACCATTGTTAATATTTCCAATACACTGGTCTATGATGATCAATTTGTCAACGAAGTCAAAACCGCGAGGTTGTTGAGGCACTTCAGCCTGATCTAATGGTTATGTCAGGCCCTCACTGTCCTGAGGTTGGTTTCACTTTTGGTCAGGAAATTGTTGAAACACTCAAGGCTCTTCATCACTCTCTGCTTTGCATTGAAGGTCAACCAAACACCCAAATTTCGCTTCATCCACTCGAGCTACACGATTCCATCGCTCATGCATTGGAGGAACCTTACATAGCAAGCACACATGCACATTGTAAGTGGTCTACCTTTCTCACATTTGCTTGCACGTCACAGTCAAGAGAATGCATACACTCAACATCTGCATGCAGTGTAGCATAGTACCATGGTAGCTCCACAGAGTGCATGTCATGTTCTTTCACTCATCTTTGGTCTGTGGTTGCTTGTAAGCTCAGAGTGTGTCTATCTTCATCGTTATATCTTTCATGCTTGTCATTTTGTGCAACTGTGATGTTCGCAATTCGTGCCTTCACCAACATGGGTCAACCAATGCGCCGATGGCTGCATTAGAAGTATCACTTCACGTGAGATGGCCCATCCACCATTAGCTTAGGAGTAAGAGTAGTGTTTTCTTTCAGTCTATTTGCTTGCATGCTTGTTTTCTTACTTTCTTTGTTGGTTTTTTTGTCTGCTTGCTTGTTTTCTTACTCACTTTGATTTCACTTTTGCTTCTGCTTCTGCTTTACTTTATTGTTTGTTTGCTTTTTTTTTTCGTAGGTTAGTTTTACATGAAACCATGTATGAATCTTAAAACAATCTATGTAAAGTACAAGAGGAATTGTACAACTATCAACATTTTGTTATTTGTTGTCCACTCTCTTATGTAAGAACTTGTTGTCTTTAGTCCATGATACATCAATGGAAAATATGTGCTGTTCGAAGTAAACCTTGGTGAAAATGCAATGCTTGCATGCTAACTAGTATCACCTACTCTACTCAGTGGTTGTTGGGTTAACCCTTGTTAGCCTAGTCAAGTAGAGTAAGGTGAGGGAGAAAACCATAACATGCATGTCAAAGGTATAATAAACTACTTCACTGTAGGAACAACCTCTTATGTGCTCAATAAGTCGAGATCCCTCTTCCACCTCTGAAATGAATAAGTGCTATGCACAATTATGAAAACATGAAAAATGAAAATGTGAAAAAAGTTTGAAAAAAAAATGAAAATGAATAAGGCGAAAGAAGAGACGGCTTCCTGCACAGAGAGGTGATGCAAGTAACTCCACTGGGGTACTGTGGCTCCTTGGTAGTGGAGCCCTGCTTGTGTTCCTATGTGACTTTGTCGGGGTACTGTCTAGGCCTGCTGGCTGTGGAGCAACACTAAAGATGAAACTAAGACTTTGACGATTATACTTCTTATGCTCCAATATACCCCTCAACCCTAATCGAAACAACTATGTTGACATGGCTTGGAATGTGTGTCAATCGACCAAGAACTTAATAGATGCTACATCTCACAATTAAGCAAGTGTGGAAACCAAGACGAACTGAGAACTAAACAATACTTTGGAGGTGTTATACTTGTTTTTCATGAACAAGGTCCATTTAGAGAGTTGGAGTTCTACCAGTGTGTCACCAAGTGTTGTAGCAACTACAACCACCCTCCAAAAATTTTCCTTAGCTTCGTTTTGGAGCCTTCCTACCAACCTTTCACAGTAGCATGTCTTACTTAATCAAGTACACAAGCTTCAGTGATTTTCTTGCAAAATGAAAGTTTGTCCATCAGAGCTTGTTGCATTCCCCTCACAGGAAGTTCCTCCAAACTTGGTCCAGTTGTAGGCTGAGAGATCCCTCAAGAAATTGCGCAATTCTGGAGGGAACCAGCCTTCCCTCCATAAATTGCGCAATTCTATCTGACAACCTTCTGGGCTCCAGAATTGCATAATTCTGCCAGTCAGGCTTCATCTAGAAAATTGCGCAATTCCTCCCAGTAGGGCTCCTCAGCCTAGGAATTGCACTATCCTAGGCAGCAGTCACCTTCTCTACCCAGAAATTGCATAAATGTCCTGGGCAGGCAGCCTAGCTCCCTTCCAGAAATGCGCATTTTCTCCCAGCAGTTGAGAAGCCTCTTGTATGTGTAGTTGAGTTGACTAGTTCCCTCTGGGACCGAGCAAAACCGATTTGCATGCATGGAATGCTTCTCTCAAGGTAGCATGTAAAGGAATCCCTTGATTCAGGGATCTACTTTAGCAGTTGGAGGTTTCATGCAAGGATCATCTCAGAAACCTCCCACTAAGTGTCACTCTTCCTAGATTGGTGGTGTTATCACAAAATCCATCCCTGATAGGCTGCTAATCAGGTAGACCTTGAGTAACTATTTCAAACCAACTTTTGGCTGAGGCTTAGCCTCCTCAACCTGAGAGGGCTCTCTCACTAGGTTAAAGATTTTGATAATGAATTAGATGGCTAACTCTATGAAATAAGTGAGGAAATATGAATGGTTGAACACAATTAGTAAATATCCATTGGGCTTATGGAGTCAAGAAATGCTTTAGTATGAAAATAATATTAGCTTTACATGGAAGTCAGGGCATCTAGAATTCAACATATGGAGAGTACATCAGTAGCATAAAGGAAAACACAGTCTACAAATGTATGAAGGAAGTTAGAGCATAACCAATGAATTCTACGTAATCATACATTCATACCATTGTAAGTAATGAGAAGAGGAGAACGATAAGACATTTTGAACATTGAATTCCTTCTGAATCCTGAGAAGCAAAGCCAAATACTGTATTCCTTAAAACAGAGTCTTACACAAAAGCACCATATGAGAGTTCTTTACAAAAAATTCCAACCCTTTGTGCATTACATCTTCTCCAATATATAGAGTTCATTACATGACTTAGATTCCTCCTCTAGGATGAGGAAAATTCGAATTATACCTGTCCTGACACCTATTGACACTTAAAACTAACTATTAAATGCAAATGACAGCTAACTAGTAGTCCTAGAGACCTAAAACAATTAGGAGTGTAACTCCTTATTATGATTAAACCACCTTAAATAAACATTAAATGCATTCTTTGACAGCTGAAACCTCATGAAGTCGAATTTGATGAAGCCTCCCACGTTGTCACCTGACTGCTGATGACAAACCCTAGAAATTAGGGAACATGTTTCCCTGTTTTTAGGTTTAAGATCCTTGAAAGTTGGCACGTGGGACAGAGCCTTTATCTCCTTATCCATGACACATTTTACGAAACTGAAGGAGGTTTTTGTATTCCATGTTGTCTAGAACAAAAGAATCTCTTGTTTTTTTAAAAATACTTCTCCAGCTGTCCATAATCTATCCTTGAAAAACACGTGGCAAACAGGAAAAATACGTTCTCTGAATTTTTGGTTTCAAAGAAAGCTTATTATCTCCCAACTGAAAACACTTATGAAGAAAGTGAGATAGGTTATTGTAACTGGAGAGTTGATGAAGAGAAACCTCCTTCAAAATTTCAAAATACCTTTTCATGTGACCATAAAATGATCTTGAAAAAGACTGCTAGAACCAGAAGACCAAGCTTGACTTTCAGCGGTTTCGTAGCGCAAGTTTAACCATAAATTCCTCCCACCTTAGAACGAATTTGAAGAAACTGAAAGAGGTTTTTGTATTTTGGTATGTTAGGAAGAAAATTCTCTTTCATTTTTCAAAATTGATTTCTTAGCTGCTCAGGACCCCTTCTGGAAGTTGACTAGTAAATGCAGAAAGAAGAGTTTTTTATGCTGAAACAGGCTTTTTCAAGGATTTCGTAGAGCGCTACGAAAACTCCTAGTTCAATTATTTCATAGCTAGTTTCAAAATTTCTCCAAAATGATGTGAGATATGACTTCTAAACACCTGGTAAGGCTTATAGAACATGGAATGAGGCTGTGAAACTTTATTTGGAAAAGAGATATGACCTTAAAAGACTTCTAACCTTATGACCTAACCCTTAAAGCATGAAATGACCTAAAGACCCTTTAACACCATGACTAGAAAGAGGGTTTGTAAATGAGAATGACACTATTGAGACTCTAATCCTATAAGACTATGACTAGAAACAAGGCAAACTTTCCAAAGCTTAGAAACAAAAATTTTAGGGTGATAACAGTGGCTCCACTAGGGATAGTGTGCCCTTGTGGTATACTAAGAACTTGTAGCTCTAGTGCTGCTATCCATCTTTTAGAATAAAACTCTGAAATTCTGCCCAAATTTCTCCTCAAACCTTTAATGATTTTTGAAAGAAGAATTCAATACTGCACCTACTGAAACAGATGCTGAGTCAACCTACCCTGAGCTTATTTGCACATTCCTACCTACCCTATTAGCTACAATCTCCACTTGTAGCTCAAGGAACATGAAACTTCCAATGAATCTAGTTGTCGATCTGATCTGACGCTTGAAACTCTTGACTATGCTTGAATAAAAAATAAACTAGATACTGAAATAACCAAGGCAGCATGAGGTGTAACTGTTCTTCAAGATGAAAATATAACTGGAAGCCTGAACAGTAAATCTTTTCCATGTAGTCAGCTATAGGATCAAAAAACACATGGTTAGTTTGATGATTCTCATAACATTCTATATCTTCAAACAACTGATGCTCATCCACACAAAATTTATTTGATATGCTATCCAACTTCCTTTCTAAATGATGCCCACAAACAATGTAATTTTCTTCATTATAAAGATCATTCTTTGATGCAAGCTGCTACAAGGAATTACAAAAATGAACAACCTTTTCCTCTGCCTGAGGGTCATAAAAAATTTCTTCGAGTATTTCTTCTTGGTGTTTGTAATCATTTTCATCTTCCTTATGATCCGAAGACTGACAAGTCTGCTGCATCTCTACATCAATCTCAGAGGATGTAATATGATTTTCATAAGTAAACCCCTGCTAATTTTCATGCTGCATTTCATGGGATGTTATCCTTTCTTCTAGTTGTTGAAATGTATTGTTATGAAGAGCCTCTAAAATTTCTTTATCCATAAATTCATCATCGTCATAACAATCCTCCAAATATTGAATAAAACTTGTAGAATGTTTACAACAATCTTTGACCAGCAATAAAGAGGGATGACACTCTTTATACATGTCATAGAATACATCATGGAAATCAGCAAGAGAATATAATGAACCATTTTCCAAGCTTTTATACCAAGACCATGCTTTTCCTTCTAAAGTGGTCATAAACATCCTCATGATACAATCTTCAGGGAACAGAACCTTAAGACTGCGTACATGCAGATGGAACCTAACCAAATGAAGAGCAACATTGTCTTTCTTTTCATCTTTGAATATTGGAAGATCATCTAACCAATCAACCTTTGGCACAGGATTTGGAAAACCATGGATATGAGACCGATTCATAGGGGCATACCTGGCATTTGTTGGGTCGTTAATATACCATTATTATTGTCACTTTTGAACACTTATTCCACCCATTTCTACCATTCTTCATCACGTTATTTATCATAATTTATCATATAATTCTATTTTACAATGATTTATGCTCTTATGTAAAAAGATTATTTATTCTTTTTTATTTCTAATAAATTGATGATTATGCATGATTTTATCAATGAAAGTTTAATAAATTGGTTATAACATTATTCACCATTTTTAGCCTCCAAGATAATTTCCAGATTGAAGATTTGATCATTAAAAGTGCCAACTCATAAATGCGTTGGAATAAGAAGTGACAGTTTTGCGGTTGAGATTCTGAGCAAATGGAGATGAATCTGGAAAATCTAGAACATGGGTTTTGTCCAGAACGGACCAAATTAACTTTAATGAAGAATGGTTTGCAAAAATTTAGCTTGTATTGAGAGAAATGCAGGGTTCTTTGAGCACAATTTTCTCAGATTCGCTGTGTGGCCATTTTCCAAATCTCAGCTGCAAAGCCAAATTCGCCTTGCTCTTGTTGAAAGATGGATGGAAATATATCTTCTTGTTGATCAATTGGTTGGAAACAATCTAATTTTGTAATAGAAATCATGTTGTAATTATCTCTGTTGTAACTTCTTTATGATCTCTCTCTATTTAAATGAAAACAGAGATCAGAGAGGGGGATGGAAAAATGATGGAGAATTGAGGATTTAGAATTAGAGATTCAAGAATGATGATGGGATAGGATAGAATAGGAGGAAAAGGATATTGTTGCATTGCCATTGTAATTCTCAAAGCCTTAGCTGTTGTAATAATTTCACAGTTTGATGATGAATAAATAAAAGGGTTGTTGTTCACTCTTCTCATCTAAAGTAGCCCAGCAGCATCCGCTGGCAGCTAAGGGTCCAGCCACTAGTGGATTATGCTGCTGCTGTGTATTATATCTTTCCAATTTCTGCCATGTGATGGTTTGATTTAATTCTTATTTCTTTGAATCGTATTGCCTTACAGTTTCATGTTTTTGTAGCGAGTTGTTATAATATTTTATGAAATTGTTTTATTGCACAAGCTGAGATTGAATCGCGTGGCTGTTCTTTTCCATCATGATAGAGGTTATCATCCTTCTCAATGTATATTGTTATGTTTTTCATTTCAAATGTAAAGCTTCGTTGTTCATTCCAGACCTTGATATTCATTATAGACTGTTGGTTATTCGATTCCTTTAATTACAGTTTGTTGTCCATTTACTTTGTTGTTCATTTCTGTTGATTAATTGCAATAGTTTGCTTTTAAAGAGTTTTCCTAGTTTACTTTCAATGGCAGCTTTAGTTCAATTTCTATTTCCTTTTAATTGCTTTAAAGCAGGACTGTCAACTGTAGAGAACATTGGTTATTGCTTCCTCGTTCCCAGATTGATTGTCTTGTTCTAGTTTGATTTCAATTGCATCAATCTCTAGAGGAATGAGTTATTGCTACTGTATCCTCAATTGATGTTTGCTGAGTGAATAGTTGGATTTCAAAGCATTTGAGTTTATGTTATTGTTAGATTTCTTTTTCAAGCATTCATTTACTTTTGGATTTTAAGCACTATACTGCAAAACATTACTCTTGAGTAAATAGCCGCCTCAGACTGATTACACTCTTGAAATAAAAAGTCGTCCCTGGGTTGATAATTAATGTGAAGGTAATTAGGAGTTAAAAAGACACCTTTTTATCGTTCGACAGCATTCATTCTTGAAATGGAACTCATTTTGAAACTTCATCAAGCTACTGATCTCCTAGCTGTGGATTCACCTTCTAATTTTTTATTTGATGTATGGAGTTGCCAAGGTAGTTTTGCAGCCTCAAAAAGATGTCTGAGCTCCTGCTACCTTCAGAAGTTCAGCTTCTTGATTTCGGGAATGAATAGATTTCAGGCTCCCGGTAGACACACCAAAATGTTATCACAAAATCCATCCCTGATAGGTTGCTGATCAAGTAGACCTTGAGTAACTATTTCAAACCAACTTTTGGCTGAGGTTTAGCCTCCTCAACCTGAGAGGGCTCTCTCACTAGGTTAAAGATTTTGATAATGAATTAGATGGATAACTCTATGAAATAAGTGAGGAAATATGAATGGTTGAACACAATTAGTAAATATCCATTGGGCTTATGGATTCAAGAAATGCTTCAGTATGAAAATAATATTAGCTTTACATGGAAGTCAGGGCATCTAGAATTCAACATATGGAGAGTACATCAGTAGCATAAAGGAAAACACAGTCTACAAATGTATGAAGGAAGTTAGAGCATAACCAATGAATTCTAAGTAATCATACATTAATACCACTGTAAGCAATGAGAAGAGGAGAACGATAAGACATTTTGAACATTGAATTCCTTCTGAATCCTGAGAAGCAAAGCCAAATATTGTATTCCTTAAAACAGAGTCTTACAAAAAAGCACCATATGAGAGTTCTTTACAAAAAATTCCAACCCTTTGTGCATTACATCTTCTCCAATATATAGAGTTCATTACATGACTTAGATTCCTCCTCTAGGATAAGGAAAATTCGAATTCTACCTGACCTGACACCTATTGACACTTAAAACTAACTATTAAATGCAAATGACAGCTAACTAGTAGTCCTAGAGACCTAAAACAATTAGGAGTGTAACTCCTTATTATGATTAAACCACCTTAACTAAACATTAAATGCATTATTTGACAGCTGCAACCTCATGAATTCAAATTTGATGAAGCCTCCCACGTTGTCACCTGACTGCTGATGACAAACCCTAGAAATTAGGGAACATGCTTCCCTGTTTTTAGGTTTAAGATCCTTGAAAGTTGGCACATGGGACAGAGCCTTTATCTCCTTATCCATGACACATTTTATGAAACTGAAGGATTTTTTTATATTCCATATTTTCTAGAACAAAAACCTCTCTTGTTTTTTTAAAACACTTCTCCAGCTGTCCAGAATCTATCCTTGAAAAACACGTGTCAAACAGGAAAAATTCGTTCTCTGAATTTTGGGTTTCAAAGAAAGCTTATTATCTCCCAACTGAAAAAACTTATGAAGAATGTGAGATAGGTTATTGTAAATGGAGCTTTGATGAAGAGAAACCTCCTTCATAATTTCAAAATACCTTTTCATGTGACCAGGAAATCATCCTGAAAAAGACTGCTAAAACCAGAAGACCAAGCTGAACTTTCAGTAGTTTCGTAGCGCAAGTTTAACCATAAATTTCTCCCACCTCAGAACGAATTTGAAGAAACTGAAAGAGGTTTTTGTAGTCTGGTATGTTAGGAAGAAAATTGTCTTTTAGTTTTCAAAATTGAGTTCTCAACTGCTCAAGACCCCTTCTGGAAGTTGACTAGTAAACGCAGAAAGCAGAGCTTTTTATGTTGAAACAGGCTTTTTCAGGGATTTCGTAGCGCGCTACGAAAACTCCTAGTTCAGTGATTTCGTAGCTAGTTTCAAAATTTCTCCAACATGATGTGAGATATGACTTCTAAACACCTGGTAAGGCTTCTATAACATGGAATGAGGATGTGAAACTTTATTTGGAAAAGAGATATGACCTTAAAAGAATTCTAACCTTATGACCTAACCCTTAAAGCATGAAATGACCTAAAGACCCTTTAACACCATGACTAGAAAGAGGGTTTGTAAATGAGAATGACACTATTGAGACTCTAATCCTATAAGACTATGACTAGAAACAAGGCAAACTTTCCAAAGCTTAGAAACAAAAATTTTAGGGTGATAACAAGTGGTATGTGTGTCACATCTTCGATTTTATCAAAAATCATGAACCAGACGATATAGATCTCATTCCTAACATCAACCTTGCATATCTGACATTGCACATCGCATCTAGGAGTAGTTGGCACACTCAGCTTAACTGTTTTGGGGTAAGCCAACTTTCTATGTCTTGTGTTCCGCTTCTGGCATTTTTTGTGTTTCGCTTCGTATGAATGTTTCCTACTTGATTTCAGTGAGCGCTTGTTGGTGTTTTGATACATACTAGCTTGTACTAGCACCATTTCATTTTTTGTTAACATCTCATTGTTGTCGCATGCGTGAAACTGTTTTTCATGAACAGTTGCCAATTCAGGAAACTCGCCTCACCCACATGCATGATCATTCACTTATGCTTACACTCAGTATCTCCATGCATTCACAATTAGATTCCCTTTCAGTTTACTGTTGGCGAGTCTGGGTAGCCTTGGCCTGGACTTTGACTCACCAAGATAACATTACACAATCCTGAGAGGGAAGGCTCTGTCTACCTCTCAGGAAATTCACATTTCTTCCTAGTGAATGTCCTCCAGTCTTGCATTGCACAATTCTGAGGGACAGTGACTGCTGGCCCAGAAAATTGCACAATGCAGTCATTGAGCCTGCAACCATTGCCAACTGAGATTGTGCATTGTGCAATTCCAGCAGTTAGTAGCTAGACTGGACTATGCATTGCATAGTTCTAGCAGTTAGTCAACATCCCAATAGGCCAAACTATTCCTTGCACAGTCTTCACAATCAGTCTCCCAACCTCCTTGTGGAAATTGTGCAAGCTTCATGATTAGTCACACAAGTATGTTGCAAGTCACTTATCAAGTTCATTTGGTTTTTGATTGACAGATTTCTTGCCATAAGTGTTACCATGTCTCTAGGAATCGCAGGGGTTCATTTGCCTCTCAGCATCACAGATACAATGGTTTCCAGGAGAGAAGAGACGAAGACACCGTTTAGAGCACACTTGGGGATGCAGTCGATCAAGTGTCTATGAACTTGCCTACCCATGAAGACATCAAGTTGTTCGTAGATAAGTACATCAAGATATGACGACAGCAACATCATAACAAGCAACATAATGAACAGTAGTTGAAGGTAGCATACCAGATGCAACAAATGCAAGAGGAAGGTTGTCAACAACACAGAGGCATAACAAAGTTGCAAGCTCAAGCATATCCACTTTTGATGAAAGCAACTTTGGAGACTCAGGCCATGAGGTGACAATGCGACATGAAGATCATGCGAAGCCAGAGAATGGAACAAAGAAGGAGTTGCATGTGCTGAAGTAGCAACTCAAGGAAGAAGAGGAGCTGCATAGACAAGAGAATGAGTTGTAGTAGGAATAGGTACAGCAAGGGGTGCAACATGCACAGATGGATGAAACTACACCCGTACAAGTTATAGACTCATCCCAGCAGCTCGTACGGAGCAGACATGGTGAGTGGTGTTGTTGATTGCATGCAAGATAATTCAGTAGCATGCATGTCATTGTGCGGATGCATGCGATCTAACCCATTTGGCACACTCACTGAGGCAAACACAAGAAGCAAGTCTAACAGGAGCTGAACATGTAGTTGACAGTTGATGTGCATGTCTACCTGCACACCCTCGAAGATTAGCATGAACACTATGCATCGATGTGTTTTTTATTCATCTGCACCCAAGAAGATCATACACATGTTAGCAAATGATTTGGATGGAGGAACCACACCAATGCACCCATATGCAGTAGAGGCAAGAGTTCACTTCAGTGAGATGTCACCATGGAGTGCATGCAGACCATCACGGGCGACCAAGCTTGGCATCAACTCAACACCTTCACCATCACAAGCATGTCAAATAGTTGGTCTCACCACAATGGTCGAAGTGTTAGTGATGTCTTGCATGGCTTGCTCAAGTCATTTTGTCTCACATGGGTACATGTGCATTGTAATGTAACGTCTTGTCAAGTGGAAGTTCAAGTGTCAATAGTTGAATGTCACATATAGAGTAGTTGAAGAGTCATGAGGGTAGATGAACGGTCTCAAAGGGGAATGTCAAGGGTCACCCCACCCTTTGCTATAAATATCACCTCATAACTCATTGTATAGTCTTTTGGTCCACCAATCTTCTGATAAGACTATCTTGTAGAGAGCTTGGACAATATTGTAATGAGTGTTGGCTTCTCCACTATGCAGAGCTAGTATATCTCTTTGGAGGAGTGGGTAGTTGTGGATGTAACGTTTGTTTATCAGAACTATTGGTTGGAAATGGATGTATTGTATGACTAGAACTTACACTTCTTAATATAACAAGAGCCAGCATGTTTGATGCATATGTTGTATTGTATTCTATGCTATCTGGTTTACTCTAAATGATATATGTATTGGTTTTCTTACACATGCATGTATAGCTATCTGTGTATGTATGTATGAATCTTTTTGAAATGTGATGTTGGTTTAACCATCATTTTGGATTACTTGATAACTTGCCTTCCATGTTGTGATGCAACGTTTCTCGTGTGTTCCCTTCTTAACTACATGCTATCATAGTTTTCCAATGGGTGCACTCATCTCAAACCCTGTGTGTTAGAACCTCTCATGCACCTTCCTTGACTCACTGCAGCTGTCACACCCTTGCTACCAACAGAGTTATCTTACTTGCCTCTGTGTGAAATTGCGGTCAAGTCATTACTGTATGACCCACTGCTGGGACTCCTACACCAAATGGTCTAAGGTGTAATTGGGATTTATTACCGAGATCCCCTTACAAGTTGGCAGGCCCAACACCATCAACACTAGGGTATATTGTTTTAGTTATGTACTAAATGTAATGAAAGTAGTTTACCTTGAGCACTTTTTAGAATTTAATTATTTTTGCAAGTAGAATCAAATTTACCTTGTTTGCAATAAAATTGATTTGTTTCCTACAACATAGAATTACATTACTTTCATGGCATTTACTTTCATGAAACTAGCTTAGAGTTACTTTCCTTCTATTTACCTTCTGCAAAATATATTAGGATCTATTTTCTGGCATTTCCTTTCATGCAAATAGATTAGTGTCTCTTTCATACAGTAGAACAAGTTATGTTCAATTCATCTCTTTTTATTGAGAAGTTAAGCTAAGTAGCTAGCCTTTTTGGATTTTGTAAAGTGGTATCTATAAATTTCAGTTTAATTCATTGCTTCATATTAGCTTAAGTAGAATCTTTCTTTCTATGCATATAGAACTGGCACCTCTTAAGTTTATATGAACTCTATATTGATAAATCAAAGTTGGTAGCCCTAGGAGTTGCAACATTCTATTTGTAATACTGAGACTCATCAGTGGTCATTAGAGATTATCTTAAGGTGATGATATTGCAGTGAAGGATGACATGGTAGGAGTTGATAATGTGGCAACCTATCATAATTCCATGTGGCACACTGATATGGAATTTATACTAGCCATTATGGGAAAATATTAGTGACATATGGAACCACTCTGAGAGTGCCATGTGGCAAGTATGACATCATGATGACATCAATATTAGGGTGTGTAATGAACCTTAGATATGGGTCATATGATGTGGTCCCATGAGGTGTTTCGAAGGTTAGCCCATTCCCAAAAATGGGGCTCCCATTCATATATAAATTATGTCACATAGATTGTGATTGATGTGCATTGTGGAAATAGGTGGTGTAGTAAGTGAGGGTTTTTCCTTCATGGCTAGATTGAAGTGACACAGTTCAGTTAGTTATAGGTTTAAAACTTATGTATCTTTATGGATAGATGTGGTGAGCGAAAACATTTTGATCGATTTGTTTATATGACTTGGATTTTGGTTTTAACATTGAGAGCAGAAACAAATATTTTATTGGCTTAGATTTTGGTTGTCACAAGGTTTGATTGGCTCACTAAGCCCCCTAGTTTTGATGTGGAGAGCAAAGACATTTTGATTTGTTTGTAACATGGACCTGGCCCCTAGTTGTGGGGTGGAGAGAAAAAACATTTTGATTGGTTTGTAATGTGGATGGTGTATTGATAGACCTAGACCATAGTTATGATGTGGAAGCACATATAATTTGATTGGCAGATATGGATCCTAGTTGGATGTGGAGAGGGAAGATATTTTGATTGGTAGACCTGGCCCTTAGTTGTGATGTGGAGAGAAAAATCATTTTGATTGGTTTGTAACATGGATGGTGTATTGGTAGACCTATACGATAGTTGTGATGTGGAGAGAAAATACAATTTGATTGGTAGATATGGATCCTAGTTGGATGTGGAGAGGGAAGATATTTTGATTGGTAGACTGGGCCCTTGGTTGTGACATGGAGATTGAAGTCAATTTGATTGGTAGAACTAGCCCCTAGTTGTGACATGGAGAGTGTATATATTTTGATTGGTAGACCTGGCCCATGGTTGTGACGTGGAGAGTGTAATAAGTTTGACTGGTAGAGCTAGCCTCCGGTTGTGACGTGGAGAGCACAAACAATTTTATTGGTATACTTGGCCCCTAATGTGGAGAGTGCAGTCATTTTTATTAGTAGACTTGACCATTGGTTTTTGATGTGGATAGTGCATACAAATTGATTGGTTCATTGGCCCCTAACGCGGTGAGAAAAAACAAGCTCTAATTTTTGCGTTGGTTATAATGTGGGTCTTGGTTTTGACATGGAAAGTATGACTAGGAAAGGATCTCAGTGGTAGGTTCAAATAAACAATGTCTATTTGTCCTTTACAGAGTATACTATAGCACAATTGGTGAAACATGTAGT
The DNA here is from genome assembly GCA_031772625.1 of Pinus tabuliformis. Lineage (NCBI taxonomy): Eukaryota > Viridiplantae > Streptophyta > Pinopsida > Pinales > Pinaceae > Pinus > Pinus tabuliformis. The sequence continues at coordinate 657,048,702 of CM062810.1, read as the reverse complement.
GGTGCCCCTGGGAGGTTGTGGGTTTGAGCTCGGTTAGAAAGTTTATTAATTTTTTATTGTTATTTTTTCCCACAAAAAGTTATTTTGTTGAATAATTAGGAAAAACAAAGGTGAGATTTTTGTTGAATGGTTGCCGGAAAAGGTACACTATGTATAACATGCATCATAATGATCTAATTTGTAGGATAATTGATCTTTTGAATGTTTTGTGGGTCAATTTGAGAGGAGATTGAATTTTGGAAAAGAGGCTTAGTTTGTAATTTATTTATGATTTGAGAGAGGGAAACGCCAAATGTTTTTGAACTCAGGGTGTACGTTCTTACTATTAAAATGTATACATAAACAAGTTTTTGACATATTGAAGCAACAAAATATTGGTGGATAGTAGACAAGTTGATTTGAGCTTGTGGATCTAGTTTGAAATATTGTGAAAAGTGGTCCACATCAATTTGAAGAAGGCCCGTGGGTGTCTCCAACATGCTTGGTGCCTCAATCAAGTTGGAGCCTATAGTAAGTCATTGCTTAGACAATTTGAGGTTGTTTCTTGCAGATCTATGTAATCAAATTGAAGAAGATAAAAATAATTTGTGGTTTTTCCCCCAAGGGTTTCCATGTAAAATGTTGTTGTTCTCTTGTGTTTGTGTGATGATTGTTACTTGATGTGCAATTTTATTCATTGTTATGATGCATGCTATTTATTGATGCATTGCTATATATTCATTTATTGATGAAATGGTTTTGAAATGCTGAATTTTCCATTACACTAATTCACCCCCCTCTTAGTGTAATCTTTAGTCTAACAAGTGGTATCATAGTAGGTTCCTTAAGGAAAAATTAATTACTAGAAGGTTTATATAAGGTAAGATGGACTCTATCAGATCATCAGGAAAAGCTATTCAATTTGATGGAATCAACTATTCCTTCTAGAATATAAGAATGTAAACTTACATCATATCCTTGGGATATGATACTAGGGCACCTGTATAGAATCATTATCAAGATGCTAATACTCCACCCATTGATGCAGTTGGTAAGGCTCTCTATACATCCAATGAAATAGCTAAACATGCCATCTTGAGTGGTTTATCAAATACCACATTTGTCAAATTAATGCATTGCATGTCAACTAGCATAATCTATGGAACAAGATCAAAAGATGTTATGAAGGGGACAAGAAAGTGAAGGAATCTAAGCTACAAATATACAAGGGCCAATTTGAAAATTTGGACATGGAAGAGGATGATAATATTGCTTCATACATTATTTGAGTAGAAATATTTCCAACCCTATCATAGGTCTTAGCAAAGATGTCAAAGAAGTTGATATTGTTTGAAAAATATTAAGATCACTTCCATCAAGATTCAATCCCAAAGTATAAAACCTTGAAGATAATTTAGATATGGACAAGCTAAGCATAGATTTACTTGATGAAACAATGGCACAACATATGAGATAAGAACAAAAGAGAAAAAATCAAGAATTAAAGAAGAAACATTTAAAAGTAGCCAAGGATGGTGGAAAGCACATGAATCAAGAAGACTCCAGTCATGAATCCAATGAAGTCTAAGAGACCAAGTTCATCAAAAAGCTAAAGAAGGGAACCAAAAAATTTAAAGTAAGATTCAATTTCAAATGTTTTTAATGTGGATTAATAGGACATTATGCATCTAAATTTCCTGATGAAAAAATGAATGAGAGTGACGATGAAGTGAAATTCAAGTCTAAGGATCATAAGAAATATGAAATGCCAAAATGAAATGATTATTCTCAAATGAAGAAAGTGATTACTAGAGTAATGAAAGTGTGGCTGATAATGAAAGAGGTGAGATTTTATTATTAGACGTTGAAGCAAAGGAAATTGAAGAACAAATGTATTATGAGGGAGAACTCGGAAGTACATATAAAATCTCTAATAAAAATGGTGAATCAACTAGAACAACAACTGCAAGACAATGATCAAGGTGTAGATTCCATTGTCTCTCTCAAAGTCAAACTAGAATAAGACAAAATGATAAAGGAGTTTATGTTGAAATATGGCAACAAGAATATTCCAATTTAATTTGTACTTGAATTAAATTGTGAATCGAAATTGAATTTAGTCTTAACAACTACTTGGAAATAATTAATTAATTTATTTTAAATTAATTAGTTGGAGAAATTCATGTTAGAAGTCTTTTGTCATGCAAGAGTTATCCCTTAAATTAAGGAGATAAGATTGAGTTATATTTGAGTTGTAATTAGTTAACTTAGTTTATTGAGTTAAGTCCTGTTAAATTAGTTCGAAATTGTTTGAGGAACTAATAGTGAGTTAACAGTCAGTTGATGCATTAATGCACTCAACTAGTGCTACTCCAGTTAACTAAAAATTCCCTCATTAGAAACTCATGCATGTCTATTTTCAGAAAGACCCAGTTGACATTAATGTTCAAGGACAGTGTACTATCAGTTGCATGTGTTTTCTCATGGAGAAAACTCATGCATGCAGTGAAAGATTTATCCTTAAGGATTTTGCAGTTTTTGAAGGTTGGTTTTCCACTTGGTAATAGGCTAATCATGCATAAGGAACAACGCAAGGAAATAGGAGCTTGGAGGGTAGAGAGGAAGGTTGGAGAGAAGCAAAGATTTCCTATGAGCATCTCTGAGGATTGTACTGAGAGCTAGCTAGCTATGAGAGCTAAGGCTTTGTATAATTCCTATGTATTTCCACCATGTATGATAATAAAATAGTGTGGGGTTTTATCTGAGACTTTCCCCAAAGTATTTTCATGTGTATTGTGCCATTGATTCTTCTTTTTCTAGTTATATTTTTCAGCTCGATCTTTAAGCTTCCACAAATTGATAGTAGAAGTAGGTTATAGCATTCTTCTTTGATTTATATTGCATTATCGGGTTGACCTATCACAAATTTTCTACAGTTTATGTCAAAAAAATGAACAAAAGGAAAGAAATTTGTGAAAAATTAGAAGAAGAAGTTATGATTTTGAAAGAAGAGTTGGAACAAATTAATCACAACTTCAAGCTTCTCAAACTGGTTGAGCCACTGGAACAAATCCTTAACATCCAAAGATATCCTATCATCAAAACAAGCCTTGGTTATCACGAAAACTGTGCAACATCTAAAGTTAAATATCTCTCAAGAAATCAAATGAAGAATAATCTAATCTAGTCATGCAAATAAATTCATTCTATTGAGAAAAAAATCATTTGAAGATTCCGAACAAACGATGAATCATCCCAAGCATGTTGATTTCAACATTTGAGATGAATCCATGAAAGAAACCAAGAATTAGCAAGATCCATCTAGCTCAAGTAAGAAAAATCGATATGGAAGTATAAGGCCATTAAAGGGATCTACAAGAAATATTAGAATAGGTGTAAAAAATTAACAAAGAAATGAAACACTTCCAAGGAGAGACTTCATAAGATATGCGTCATTAATTCAACCTCATGCAACTAAGTATGAAAATGTGTTTTTTGGTCATTATTTATCATGCATGAAATTCGGACACAAAGTAAGGGATTACATATCCTATGATGATTATGTCAGGTATAAAAGATATGATCAAATTCCTAGGCTTAGATATATAGGCAATCAAAGGAGATATGATAACAGGTCATATGGTCATTCTTTCTAATGTTCAAGCCCAATATGGAATGTTACACATGTCATAGTGAAAAACACATATCACATGACTGTAGGATCAACTTGAGATGGCACAAGGAACATGAACTCTCTACTATCTCAAGAATGAACACCAAGGAGTGGAGAATGAAACAGGAAGAACCAAGTTTGTATCTGACCCCTCATATCTAATCCATTAGTGAAGGCTTATTCAAGAATATAATTGTTTGAATGAAATGTGAAGAAGAAATATTATGTAGGCATGATGATTCATAAGGAAGAAAGAAACTAGGAAAATAATTTACAAAGAAAGTAAAATGAAAAAAATATGACAACATGCATGTATGGTTAGAGAGATTATGCATAGAGGTAGAAAGTCCACCATCATAAACATGTTCACAGTCAGAAGAAAGTACACAATCAAAAGAGCAGTTGAACAAAATTTGATATAGTAGCTATTAAAAGAAGAAAATGAGTAGTTTAAGGAGTGGGAAATAATATATTTGTGTATCATGAAAAAAGAGAAGTAGATAGGAGGAGTTGACGAAGTGATATAAGATGTAGAGATGAATTCAAAATAATATTTCTAGGAGGAAGATGTAAATAGTTGGAAGTATTTGCGAGAAGAGAGGTTATTGACAAGGGATATTTTCATGACAAGAAACATATTTTGAGGGGAGGAATTACTTTAAAAAGAGACCAGATTCACAAGAAGTTTCAAGAACAATTATGAAGCATTGTTAAGCAACCATCATCAACATGCTACTTTTCCATTGATGTCAAAGGGGGAGAAAAAGTAGACATTGAAGTAGTAGGAGGATTTTGAAGAGAAATTTGACACTTAAGGAGAGAATATATTGGGGAATAAAAATAGGATCAAGCAGGGAGATTGTGTAGCCGACAACATGATGGGGAATTCCCTGAAACATGAAAGTGGGCATCCCCAACAACATTTCAGGGGGATTTCAGTCCATGGCCATAAATGACGTTTAATGTGTGGTGATGTTTCCATTAATGAAAAAAGGGGAGTCTAAGGAAGAAGCAATATCATTCGTTAATAAAATAAAGTAGTATGGCAGTCTGATCTCTTGACATTCTCCCATAAAATGATGTCAAAGTGGTCTACAATTATTAAGTTTTTCTTTTTTTGTTGTTATGATGCTCAAATGAGTCTATGTATGATACAATTGGATAATCCTCTTTGATACCTTTCAAAATGTGTATCACACTTTGTCAAACTATTCCTAGATGAGAAGACATGGCAGTTTGAAGTTGACAGATGTAATGAGGACAAAATCACCAAAATTATTTGAAAAACAACAAATTTGTTAAAAGTTGAGCATCTTCAGATCAAATCTATGATATTGTGGTGTAATATATGGCAGATGGTTCATGAACTTGAACATTGTTTAATATTATCAAATTTTGAGCATCTTTTGGAGAATTTAGTTGTCGACATAAACAATTGATGAAGTGTCAACATGTCCAAAGGTTAATGAGGGCCACCCCTTCGATGTTGCCCCAGTGCCATAGTGACACATGGAAAAAACATATTAGACCCCTTAGCGGATTTCCACATGGATCGCCCAACACAAATGACTATGATGTGGCTTCTGAGTTGGAAAATTAAGTGTGGACAGCTGGCAAAAGTGACATGTGGAAATTCGAGATTAACTTAAAATGATGATGTCACAGTGAAGGATGGCATGGAAATTTTTGATGATGTGGTATATGAGGATGAAATGGTAGCCCATCATGATGGAAAATGGCATGCTGATATGGCATTTACTGCTAGCCAATAGTGGAAAATATTAGTGACACATGACACCACTCTAAGTGTTCCATGTGGTAAGTATGATGCCATGATGAAATACATATTATGGAATCTAATGACCCCTATATCTAGGTCATATAATGTGGTCCCATGATGTGTTTCAAAGGTCAGCATGTTCCCCAAAAGGGAGATGTCATTTATATATAAATTGTGTCATGTAGCTTGTGATTGATGTGCATTGTGGAAGTGGGTAGAGTAGAAAGTGAAGGCTTGGCCTTCATGGTTGGAATAAAGAGACACAATTAGGGTGGTTGCAGGTTTGAAACTCTATAGATCCTAGTAGCTCAATTTGGTGAGCACAAAAAGTTTGATTGGTTTTTTTGTATAAATTGGATTTTGGTTGTAACATGGAGAGACCAAACAATTGTTTTATTGGCTTGGATTCCATATGTCATGACTTCTGATTTTCTCACCAAGCCCCTCGGTTGTGACGTGGAGAGAAAAGAAAATTTATTGGTTTTTAACAAGGTCTTGGCCCCTGGTTTTGACATGGAGAGCGTAGAAAATTTTATTGGTTTGTAACATGGAGAGAACAATGGTAGACCTAACCCCTAGTTGTGATATGGAGAGCATAAACATTTTGATTGGTAGACTTGGCCCTTGGTTGTGGCATGGACAACATAGAAAGTTTGATTGGTAGACCTGACCCATGGTTATCATGTGGAGAGCATAGTCAATTTGAATTGTATACCTGGACCCTAGTTGTGATGTATAGAGCACAAAAAATTTGATTGGTAGTCCAGGCCCCTAGTTGTGATGCAAAGAACATAGCTAGTTTGATTGTTAGACTAATCTGCTAGTTGAGATGTAGAGAGCATATCCATTTTAATTAGTATACATGGCCCTTAGTTGTGACATGGAGAGGGAAGATAATTTGATTGGTAGACAAGGACACTAATGTCGAGAACATATCCAATTTGATTAGTAGACCTGGCCTTGGTTGTGTCATGGAGAGTACAGACAACTTGACTAGTTCATTGGACCTAATGCGGTTAGTACAAACAAGCTCTAGTTGGTTCATTGGTTATGATGTGGGTCTTAGTTTTGATATGGAAAGGGAAAGGAACTTGGTGGTAAGTTCAAATAAACATTGTATTTCAATCTTGTATGAAGTATACTATAACACAATTGGTGCAGTATGTATTGGTTTCCCTAGGAAGTCAAGGGTTCAAGCTTGGTTTGAAAGATGATTAAATTTTATTGTTATATTTTTCCACGATAATCTATTCTTTCAAATAATTAGGTAGAAAGAAGGTGATATTTTTGTTGAATAGTTCCCAAAAAAGGTAAATTTTATAAAACATGTGCCAAAAATATCTAATTTGTAGAGTAATTAATACTTTTAATGTTTTGTGGGTCAATTTTAGAGAAAATTGGATTTTGGAAAAGGGGTTTAGTTTGGAATTTATTTAATATTTATAATAAGGGAGAAAAAAAATAATTTTTGAGATTAAAGGGGTCATGATTATTGTCGAAATGTATACATAACAATTTTTTGATATATTGAAGTAGAAAAAGATAGGTGAATAACATGAAAGTTGATTTGAGCTTGTGGATCTAGTTTGAACTATTATGAAATGTGGTCCACATCAGTTTGAAGAAGGAGGTGGGTGCCTCAATTAGGTTTAAGGCTACAACAAGTAAATGCTTTCACATTTTTGAGGTTGGTGCCTCAATCAATTTGTATCCTATTACAAGTCAGTACTTTCACATTTTGGGGGTTGGTTCCTCTAATAGGTTGGTGCATACAAATCTATGCGCTCAAATTAAAGAATACAAAAATAATGTGTGGCTTTCTCTCGTAATAATTTCCACATAAAAATATGGTGTTCAAATGTGTATATGTTTATGTGATTATTGTTACTTGATACACAATTTTATTCATTATTATGATACATTTTATTTACTTATGCACTACTATATTTTAGTTATTGATGAAATGGTTTTGCAATGGTGAATTTTCCATTATACTGATTCACCTACTCTTTCCGGGAAAACTAGTGTCTTTTCGATCTGCTAGCCCTCTAGGATTGGCAGCGACCTTAGAAACAAACAATCAAAGAAATTTTCGATTTCCTCTATGTATGATAGATAAGAGAGAGGCAAAAGGGACCAACCTGGATCTTCCACTTAACTCCTTGCTTGATCTCTCTCCCCCTTGACAGAGCTTGCAACTCCTCTCCATACTTATCCCACTTGGAGAGTACTTGTAGAAACATAGTAACAAAAAACTATCAAAGCATCTTGATCTATTATGTCATAAGCATTGCAGAATCAGAAATACAATGAACATACAATGGCATTCACAAATAACAACATTCACAAATACATGATTGTATGGATGAAAACTCAAAGAACTTTATTAAAATAGAAGGGAGAATTACAACCCAGTTGTTTAATCCAGCATCATCCTCCCAGCATCAAAGCCCTCTTCACCTCATGAAAAGCAAGAACACCCAAAAATACAATGCTCTTTCTCAAAGACAAACTATCAGCACTTCCTTACAAATTACAAAATTCCAGCCTCCTAGATTTCTTAGATGAGGGATCCATTTATAGATGTATGCAAGGGTGTGAGTCATCTCTGGGTTTTTGATTAGTGTCATTCCACTTGTTGTTCTTGGTTCCACTTGGAGATTTATTGGATTTCTTACTCATCCCTGGGCGAATTCAGAGAGGCAAGTGTCATAGGAGAAGTTTCTAGAAGATTCCATGAGCATCCACTTAGCAAACTGTATTGGACATTTGTCCATTCTCGCTCATCACACCCCACAGAAGCCTTCTTCAGTATGAATCACACCTAGCTAGTGTAGGAGTCAGTATGCATTGCACCCTGATAGTGGAGCAGTCAGTATGGTCCAGTTTTGGCTAGTTATGAGTGGTTTTTCAGATGGAAATTTTGGGGAATGATGTAATTAGTTGACAATGATCCTTTAGGATATGAAACAAAACTTTTAGGGGTTAAAGAGCCCTTGGTTTATCGACATATAAGATTGGGGTTGTAGTGCCCAAATATGTCTATAACAGTTGCCCCCTGAAGCATGAAGTCATAAATCTTTTGATGTCGAGTGAAATGATTTATCATGAGGATCCGAGGCATTCGAACTGGAAGCTGACCTATATAAGATAAAATACAATACATCATCATCATATTATTTTCATGATCTAGTTGAGGTGGGAATTCCCATGCTCAGCCTTATAAATTCTTTTTCATGTACATAGAACAGATAATCATTTGCAGTTGCAGACTGGTGATGCTTTATATGTAGAGTCATCATCCCTTAACTTGGATGATCATATGTGCAATTTCTGTTTACATTTGATGTCTTTATATTCCTGAATATATCATAGCCTGGATGGATGAAACTAGATCCGAGGTCTTCAATCTCGTTCAATCTTCGCCCAATGTACAAGTCGATCCATGTGAAAATATGTCCTAAAGTTGAACATGGAAAGACATCGCCTGATTACCAACCAATAGTGTAAGCTATTAACATATGTGAGAGGAATCACCGATAATGATAATGACCCTCAAGGTACTACAGTACAATTCATGTGGTGTGAATATATGATCCGATGTCCAACACCACGCAAAATCTTTCGATCGAAGACCATTGATGTATACCTGTCGCCGGAAGTGAGAAAATTGCCATTGAGGCATGCAAGCTTCAAAGTACTGAAAGGGTTGTTTCTAAGTCAACTTCTTGGATAATGAGCTGATGTCGATAAGAAGTGACCCATCGTAGGAGGGCCTTAATGTATCCCACATCAACGACATGAAATGAAGCAAATGATTTTCTGGAGGTGAAAAACGATTTGACAACACAAGGTTTAGGAATGGCAGTCATGAAAAATGGAGAGTGAAGGTATTGTAGTGGATGAGGCATTAACTGGATGGTGAATTCTCTTGAACATATCGGCAACATAAGATGGATTGGTCGCTCTTGAACATGAAACTTTCACTCCATCACCATGATTGAGTTGGGTTGGGTTATTCCATTCACCGGTCATATCACCATTGGTCTTCCATACCATCCATTTTTCCGGGAAAACTAGTGTCTTTTCGATCTGCTAGCCCTCTAGGATTGGCAGCTATCCTAGAAACAAACAATCAAAGCAATTTGTGATTTCCTCTATGTATGATAGATAAGAGAGGGGCAAAAGGGACCAACCTGGATCTTCCTCTTAACTCCTTGCTTGATCTCTCTCCCCCTTGACAGAGCTTGCAACTCCTCTCCATACTTATCCCACTTGGAGAGTACCTATAGAAACATAGTAACAAAGAACTATCAAATCATCTTGATCTATTATATCATAAGAATTGTAGAATCAGAAATACAACGAATATACAATGGCATTCAAAAATAACAACATTCACAAATACACGATTGTATGGAGGAAAACTCAAAGAACTTTATTAAAATAGAAGGGAGAATTACAACCTAGCTATCTGATCCAGCATCATCCTCCCAGCATCAAAGCCCTATTCACCTCATGAAAAGCAAGATCACCCAACAATACAATGCTCTTTCTCAAAGACAAACTATCAACACTTCCTTACAAATTACAAAATTCCAGCCTCCCAGATATCTTAGATGAGGGATCCATTTATAGATGTCTGCAAGGGTGTGAGTCATCTCCGGGTTTTTGATTAGTGTCATTCCACTTGGAGATTTCTTGGATCTCTTACTCATCCTTGGGCGAATTCAGAGAGTCAAGTGTCATAGGAGAAGTTTCTAGAAGATTCCATGAGCATCCACTTAGAAAACTGTCCCAGAAATTTGTCCATTCTCGCTCATTGCACCCCACAGAAGGCTTCTTCAGTATGCATCGCACCTAGCTAGTGTAGGAGTCAGTATGCATCGCACCCTGATAGTGGAGTAGTCAGTATGGTCTAGTTTTGGCCAGTTCTGAGTGGTTTTTAAGGTGGACCTTTTGGGGAATGATGTAATCAGTTGACCATGATCCTTTAGGGTATGAAACAACACTTTTAGGGGTTAAAGGTCCCTTGGTTTATCAACATATAATATTGGGTTTGCAATGCCCAAATATGTCTATAACACCTACCCCTCTCACCCCCCGGCCACCACCACCTCACCTAGTGTAACCTTTAGTCTAACAAGTGGTATTAGAGGAGATTCCTTCAGGAATAGTTAATCACTAGAAGGTTGACCTCAGGGAATATTTCGTCTATCATATCATTATGAAATCTTCCTCAATTTCATGGAACCAACTATGCCTTTTGGAAGATAAGAATGGAAGCTTACATCATATCCTTGGGAGTTGATGTTTGGGAAATTCTAGAGAGTGATTATCAAGTTCCTAATACTCCACGCACTAATGTGGCAAGTAAGGCTTTCTATACATCCAATTCAATAGATAAACATTCCATTTTGAGTGATTTAACAATTATCAAATTTATCAAAGTAATGCATTACGAGTCAGCCTATAATCCATGGAACAAGCTCAAAATCTGTTATGAAGGGGACAAGAAAGTGAAAGAAGCCATGATAAAAACCTACAAGGGTCAGTTTGAAAGTTTGAAAATGGAAGAGGATGTGAATATCAGTTCATACTTTCTTCAAGTAGACAATATTTCAACTATATCATATGTCTTGGCAAGGATTTCCAAGAAGTTGATATTGTTCACAAAAATATTAATATCAACCTTCAATATTCAATCCCAAAGTATTCACCCTTGAAGAGTTGTCACATATGGATAAGATAAGGATATATGAACTTCATGGAACACTCACAACATATGGCTAAGGACATAAAAGGACAAACCATGAATCAAATAAGCAACATTTAAAGAAACGAAGGATGACGAAAAGCATGGGAATCAATAAGATTCTAGTCATGAATCCAATGAAGAAGAAGCCAATTTCGTGAGAAAGCTAAAGAAGGGAACCAACAAATTTAAAGGTAAGATTCCTTTTAAATGTTTGAATGTTTAAGAATAGGACATCATGCCTCAAAATGTCCTTATGAAGAAATGGATGATAGTGATTGTTGGACAGTTCGCATTATCTGTTTGGAATTTTGGTTGCCTTTGTTAGAATATGGGTTATGTTGTACATGCATGACATTGATTTGATGATCTTCCAGACAAGGTATCCTCCCAAAGTATGCTAAGGTATGTTGATTTATGGTGATTTGATTTAGCTAACAAAGTATGCCTTGTAGAAAAGAGATTAGTTGGCTAGCAAGGTGGTAGATTATATAGAATCTCCCTATGCATCAGATGGGAAGCATGGTGTGGGAAATTCTTTTGACTTGGAAAACACATTGAGAAGAATGAAGGAAGAAATAAGGAGTTGCAAAGAACACAATGAAAAAATCATGCAAGCACAAGAGAAACAAGCAAAGGTGAATGTGATATTACTTCAGAGTTTGTTAGATTTGCTATGACAGGGGCCTCTTTGGATTAGCCGTGGACATGAGGACAAAACTAATGGGGGACACAAAATTAGGTCTCATAGTAGACATAGGTAAAATAGATCTGACACTATAAGAGATGGTAGGATGTCAGACACTCTCGATAGGAGGGGTAACGTACACAAGTATTAGTCTAGTTTTCATTCTAATAGACATCATGATCTTCATCATTATCATCCATATAGGAGGAATGATAGGGGATACTTACTTGATGAGTTAAAGAAGGAAAAACCACCTACCTTGGATGGAGAGATGAAAAAATTGCAATATGCGGAGGCTTCATTGCTTGGGATGAGTAAATTCTTTTGATTGCATGATTACTTAGTAAACATGAAAGCAAGGATAACACTTTTCAGTCTCAAAGCTAAATTAGATATTTGGTGGGAAAACGTGAAGAATGTCAAGGACATACATGAGCATGATTTGACTTGGCATGCGTTTGAAGGTCTCTTCAAGAAGAAGTACTTGTCTGAGAGGTATTATGATGATAGATATAAGGAGTTTTATGAGTTGTGGATGGGTTCTATGATAGATGAGGAGTATACTAGAAAAATTTTGGAGTTGTTGAGATATGTGCCTTACCTCAGAGAGGATAAGGCAAAGGTTCAAAGTTTCATGACTGAATTGCCATTTTCAAACATAGAACAGATTGAGTTCGATGAACTTATATCGTTGGAGGAGGCCATTCAAAATTTGAAGCATTGCTATAAGTAGTCAAAGCGCAAAGTTGAGGCTAATCATGACTTGAAGAGAAATGAAAAAGCTAAAGGAAAATGGCCACCAAAGTAAGGAAGACCTCAAGATGCAATTGAGATAGATAATGCAACTCCTTACAAGAGATTCAAGACAACTAAGAAGGGACATGGAGAAGAGGAGGCTAGAGGCGGTGGTAGGGAACCATTGCAGTGTTGGATATGTGGTAAATATCATTGTAAGATGTATTTTACGTAGTATAAGAGTGGTAGTAGACCCTAGATATATCATTCTGAGGATATGTAAGCAGTGTTGGATATGTGGTAAGGATCATTGTAAGAGGGATGTTACATAGTATAAGAGTTGTAGTAGACCCAAAATATACCATTCCTAGGAGGCGCATACAATTGGTGATGTTGGTCATAGAATTCCTCAGATTTATGGAGTTTTGGACAACATGCGGGCTGATCATCACACATCAATCAGTGAGATGGATGGTAAGATTTGTGATCAGTTGTCTCTATTTTGATTGATCTTGGATATAACTATAGTTATATTAATACTGACGTGGTGGATAAGTGTGGTTTAAGAAAAGAAGTGCATGCAGAATCTTGGTTAGTTTAGTTGGCTACAAATACAAAGAAGCGAGTTCACCATTGGTTAAGAGCTTGTGCATTTGAGTTAAATGGTATGCCTACAGAAGCACATTTGAATGTATTGTCATTGGGATAGTATAGTATGCTTTTGGGTATGGATTGGTTACACCTTCACAAAACCATAGTGGATTGCTTCGGCAAGGACATTGAGTGTGTGGATGATAGTGGGGAAAAGAGGACATTGTAGAGAAAGAAGAAGCCTACATAAGTGAGGATGGTTACTGCTATGAAGGCTAAGCATAGTTGCAGAAAAGGTTATGTGATGTTTGTAGTACACATTTGTAGTGACAAGGGTAAAGAGGTTGAGGATGCAGATGTGTTCAACAGGTACCAATTTTGCAACAGTTTCAAGATGTATTACCTGAGGAAATTACAGATTTTTCACCTCATAGGGAGGTACAATTTTCTATTGAGTTAGTGCCAGGGGTAGCTCCAACATTGAAATCACTTTACAAAATGAGCACACCTGAGTTGGTAGAGTTGAAGTTGTAGCCAAAGGAAATGTTGGATAAAGGATACATCAGATCCAAAGTATCACCTTATGGTGCACCAATGTTGTTCATAAAGAAGAAATATGGTACTCTTAGATTGTGCATTGGTTACAGGTAGTTGAACAAGGTAATGATCAAGAACATGTACCCTTTTCCAAGGATTGATGATTTGTTTGATCAGCTAAAGGGAGAAGTAGTGTTCTCCAAGATCGAATTGAGATCGGGATACCATTAGGTACGCATCAAGGGAGAGGATATCTTCAAGATTGCGTTTAGGACTAGGTATGAGCATTACGAGTTTGTTTTTGTTTCATTCGGTTTCACTAATACTCCATCTACATTCATTTGTTTGATGAATAGTGTGTTGCATCCTTATTTGGACAAGCTTGTTATTGTATTCATTGTTGACATACTGGTATATTCTAAGAATGAGGAAGAACATATTGAACATTTAGTAGTAGTGTTGATATTGATAAGAGAGCATCAATTGTATGCTAAGCTTAGCAACTGTAGCTTCTTTCATACTAAGGTACACTACATAGGACATGTTGTCTCCAATGAAGGCATAACAATATATCCAGAAAAGATAAGGGCCATCATGGAATGGGCAACTCATAAGAATGTAGATGATGTGAGATAATTCAAGGGATTGGAAGGTTACTACAGGAGGTTCATCAAGAATTTCTCACACATTGCATATCCTATCACATCATTGCAGTGGAAAGGTAAGAAGATTGAATGGACAAGAAAATGTGAAGATAGTTTTGAGTAGCTTAAGTAATTGTTGACACATGAACCAATGCTAAAGATTGTGGATCCAAACATAGAGTTTGTATTGTGTACAAATTCTTTGAAGAGGGGACTTGGTGGAGTTCTCATGCAAGAAGGATAGATAGTGTACTATGAGTCACGTAAATTGAATGAGCAGGAGAAAAACTATCTAATGCACGATCTTGAGCTAGCAACAATTATACAGGCATTGAAGATGTGGATACATTATCTTCTTGGCAGGATGTTTACATTAACGAGCGATCACAGTGGGTTGAGGTATTTGTTTTACCATCCCGATCTAGATTCCAGGCAACCTAGATGGTTGGATACCCTTACTAAGTTTGACTTTGAGATCAGATACATCAAGGGGAAGGAGAACTGGGTTGCATATGCTCTAAGGAGGAAGGTACAGGTAAATCATATAACAACTATAAGCTCCTATGGGACTGAGTTATAGGATAGGATCTTACAGGCAAGACAGTGGGATGACAAATACATGGAGATCATGCACAAGTTACATCAGAGTATAGGCATAGGTACACGTTTTTTTGCAGGTACAAGTGCAGGTATAGGTAGAACGGATCAAGATGCAAAATATTGTCTCATGACATATGGTTTAGTGAGATTTCGAGACATGATCTATGTGTCGAATTGCAGTGAGATTAAGAAGCTTATCTTGAGGGAGTTTCATGTGAAAGCATATTTGGGTTATCTAGGATATCAGAAGACATTGACGGTGGTGAAGAAGTTTTACTATTGGTAAAATTTGAAGAAGGAAGTGGTTGAGTTCGTGGCTAAATGTTTAGACTGTCAGCAAGTAAAGGCGGAATGTAAACATCCAGGTGGTTTACTACAACCTATAGTGATTCTGTAATGGAAATGGGAGCTTATTTCCATGGATTTCATCACAGGTCTTTTGAGGACAGTGAGGCAACATGATTCTATTATGCTCATGGTTGACAGGTTGAGCAAGGTAGCTCACTTCATTCCGATGAAGACTACGTATTCAGCCAGTGAGGTAGAATAGGTGTTAATCAGAGAGATAGTGAGAGTAAATGGTGTTCCAAAGAATATTGTGTCAGACAGGGATGCAAAGTTCACTTCCAAGTTTTGGAAGAATCTATTTGTAGGCTTGGGTACAAAGGTGGCCTTCAGTACAACTTATCATCCACAGAAAAATGGTTAGAAAAATATGGTTAACAAGATCTTAGAATATATGTTGAGGATGTACGTGATGCACCAACAAAGGAATTGGGAGGAGTATCTTCCATTTGTTGAGTTCACATACAATAACGGTTATCAGGAGTCATAAGGATGAGTCCTTTTGAGGCATTGTATGTACAAAGTTGTAACACTCACATCATTTGGAGTGATCCTATGAATTGGGTACTTATTGGACGAGACATGTTGTTAGACATGGACCAGGAAATATAGGTCATAAAGAAGAATCTAAAGGCAACATAGGATAGACATAAGAGTTATGCATGTCAACACAGGGTGTTCAAAGAGTTTCAGGTTGGGGAGCATGTGTATTTGTGCATCAATCCCAAGAAAATCTCTTTGAGGATTGGTTCATGTGCCAAGTTGGCATCACGATATTGCGGGCCTTTCAAGATCCTTAAGAGTATTGGACCAGTGGCATATCGACTTGCATTGCCTCCAACAATGAAAGTCCATAATATTTTCCATATTTCATTTCTTAAGAAGTATATAGAGGATGTTGATCATGTTATTGATTGTTCTATATTGCAGGTGGAGCAAGAAGGAAAGTTCCAGTTGGAGCCTCAGTGCATATTGTAGTGGAAGCATCTCATGTTGAGGAACAAATCCATAGAGAAAGTTGAAGTGCAATGGAAGCACTTTGGGCTTGAAGAAGCTACATGGGAGATGGCGGATTATATGCGGGCCCTATATCCTTCATTATTTTCCAGTTGAGGTAAAGCAATTTTGGTTTGATGTTGGTTTATGTTTGGCATAAGTTTTTCTGATGTTTTGATATTTGTATATGTATATGTATATGGATGTTAATACTGCCATGAGCTAAGTTATAAATCTCCAATAAGCGATATGGTTATTATATTGTCATGGTGACATGATGTTTTAGTTTTGAGTAGGTTCTTCATTGTAAATACTGCAATGAGTTAAGTTATAAAGCTCCATAGGCAGTATGTTCTCTTTCAATAGTTTTTCTTAGGTCTTCATGTGGTTTAACACTTAGGATGGTGTTCCCTAAGGGCAAGGATTTTGTAATAGCCCTTGTGAAAATTTCATGTAATAAAAGTTAATAAAGGTAAAATAAGACCACAAGTCAGTGACATGTATTCCAAAATGTTGGAAAAATATATCCTAGTGGGCATCACTAGATGTTCATTTTGACTAAGGAAAGTTGGAAAAGGATAAGGCAAAGGAATTAAAAGGAAAAAGTAATTTCTGGAAAATTTCTTTATGAAATTAAAAGAAATTAGGAGAAAAGTAAGATGAAAGGTCACAGGTTGCATGTGAGGAGGAAATTGAAGGAAAATAATGAAAAATGAAGAAATTAGAGGCCTCATGCATAAAAAGGCTTATGAGGACAAGTTCATGGCTTTTCTAAGTTCTATTAGTGTCTTTTAGTCTTTCCAATCACCAGTGATAAAATATGCTCTTACAAAGGTTTTGTTTAGGGTCTTAAGTTAGATTTTTATTGCCTTAATAGGTTTTCAAATACAAATTTGGTCACTGGTTTAGCTTGTTTAGCTTTTTTCCTTCTTCCATCATGATTAGAGTTTTAAAAAGTCATTTTAGTAATGCCATCATGGATGGTCATGAGTCATGAGTCATGGATAGAATCATGTCAATTATCATTGCATGGTCAATGGTCATTTCAGAGGTTTAATGGCCAAATTCATGGTTTCATGGTCCATTAGGTGTCATGATGGAGTCAAACCATCAAAAATCAAAGAAAGGTCATGTCACACTTAGGTCATCATGAATGGAAGAGGAGATTTTGTAATAAGGTTCTAAATGATGTTTTCAAGTGTTTTGGGACATAAAAAAATAATAATACTTATAAAAATCTCGGAAGAACAAGATTCGAATATGCAAAGTCATTCTTGGAAAAGAACAAGTGGGTCCCATCCCCATTCAAAAGAGGTCAACTTAGCTCTTAAAAGGAAAAAAGATAAAGGAGAAATTCATTATCACTCATCTACATTCCTACACTCTTCATACACCATCTCCCACACTTTCCCTCATCAAATTCCTCATTTCATCACTTTTCCTAATAAACCCTAGGCCTTATTATGCATTTCTAGACTAGGACTATATTTCCTAGTTTTTCATCCATTCCCATCACTCAAATATAAAAATTCCACTTCCCCTCACTCCATAACATCCATCCATAAATCCCAAAATTTTCTGAAGAATTTAGAGAGCCCATAACCCCTTCATTTCCCTCAATTTCAAAAACTGCCCAAATCCCTTGTTTTTCCCTACACCAAACCCTAATTTCCCCTCCCATTGAGTTAGGGTTTTCTATGGATTATGATGACTACTGAGAAGAGGAGGCATAAGGGTGGTCATATCAGTAGGCATGATCCAACTTCAGCACATGAAATTATGTCTCACCATTTCTCAAGAAATCATTCCAAGGGACAAATCATTTGACACACATTGGGACAGTGTTACTTCAAAATTAGTTTCTGAAGAAAGGAAGATGAATTTGGAAAAAGTGAAAGTCATTTTTTTCAACCATCAAATAAGGAACAAAAAAATCCTTCATGTTATACACAGGTCTTATGATTGGGGAGAAATTCAAAAAATATAGTTGCTATAGGAGAATTGCTCCACTTCTAGAGTAGTCTTGGGCGATTGCTTTTTTAGGTAGTTTGGAGAATTTTTTTTCTATCTTTGATGACTCCATTGTGTAAAAGACATCATAATATTTCCAAACATACAAATTTCAACCCAAAAAACCTCTGGGAAGGCCTCCAAACACTTTCTCAAATACCACGTTGCATCTTTGCTGATAGCATGCTGCGCTTTTGCAATTTTTAGCAATAAAATTAAAACTTCGATTTTGAACAAATGGGAAAGTAGTTTTGGAAACTAGAGGAAGTTTTTGTTCAAAACATAAGCAGTAACAAAAAAATCTCTAAGTTTTGTAAATTATTTTATGGTTAGAGATACATGTCTTTATCTTTGAGACCTAGTTTTGCAGAAAACCTAGAATTTTTGGCAATTTTTGAAACAATCGCTAGGTCAAAACTGCAGCGTGCCCATGGTGTGCTTTGATGGGGGGATCCAAATGACATTTGGTTTGAATATTAAGATTTGGCATCACCTCTGCATCACTTCTATCCTTTGGAATAAAAATTTCAGAAGGTTATTGTAGGTGAAAAGGGCTGAAAACTACTCATAAAACACCTCTCTGCCCTCTTTTTGAAGAGCACACTACGGTTTTGGGAGTACCTATGGGAGATTGAAGTTATGTAGATCTAGAAGAAAAATGTTTCATCTCTTGAAGATTCCATCATGTAGTAGGAATCCACAACTTTCCAATTAGCCATCAAGATCCTAATTTGGACCTTGGGAAGGCCTCCAAAAATCAATTCTCCCAAATTTGTTGTGCTTTCTCCTAACACGCTACACTTTTGATTGAATTCATTGCGCTTTTGCCTGGAACCGTATTTTCTTAGTTTTTTAAGTTAGATTAGAGTTTTTATGATGTAATTAATTGTCCTTGATGTAATTATGATGTAATGAAGGGTAAATGAGACAGTTAGAGTTGTTTTTATATAAATTTAGGTCTCATTTATGAGGGCATTTCAGTCAAAGTTTAAATGGAGGATTTATTTTAACATCCCTAGACATTAGGGTTTGGTTGGAACACCTCATGTATCAGGTCCTACAATCATGGATTTGACTCCTAAGAGAAGGGAGATATTGTTTTGTTATATATGTATCATTTTCTCAGTCATAGAATAGGGGGGACATCAGAGGTGAGAGCACTTGTAGCTTGTACTACAACATTTTATTCAGGAAACCAAAGGAGCAGTTTGCGCCTATTATCTAGGAATGCATGCGCAGTGAGTTTGTGGTGATATATTTTCTCTATTATATTTTTATTTAAATTATATATATCTCTCCTTTCATATATTATTTCTTCAGTGGTTTTCCTTAAATGTTATAAGCAGAATTTTTTGCATAAAGTTTTGTTTTGATGGGAATATCCTTTTGTGTAATTTTCCTCATTTCTTAATGAATACATGGTGAAAATGCTCATTAGGACCTTTTTTGTTCTTTTAAACACTACACTACACCAAAAAACCCTAAAGCCATCACAAAAGCATTGCTACCTTTCTCCTCTATATCTTTGATGTTGTAACCCTTTGATCCTTTGACCTAGCTACCTGGTTTTCATCCCTTATCCAACATAAAAAACTAAAAGCTCAAAAGCCTACCTGAGGCTAACATATATAGCCTATCACCTTTTTCAATTCCAGTCATCATTGGTTGTGAATTCATAGAGAGATCCATCTATGGTTTAGTAGGGCTAGCTGCTAAACCCAAGTGGTTTAAGGTTACCTCCTTCGGTCTCCCTTCTTAGCCTTGGGATATTGTGGAGGATAATATTTTGGTGTCATTTTCGGGGAGATGAGTGATATATCTTCCTTGGGAAAGAACGAAAAGGATCAGATCCGATTTCTAATGGTGAACAGTGCTCAGACACAAGAAAGGATGTGCATCTTTCACCTCATGACTCCAGTGTCGAAGAATCCAAAGGTTTAGAATTTTCATGGTGACTCCATTGTTCAGAAACTAGTAGTTTGGAGAAATTATTTGTGAGCTAACTCTTTTCTAGATGGATTCAAATGCTCGAAGGCATGCTCTGATGAATCACACTCACATTTTTGGTTTTCGAAATCATATTCCTTGCATAGATGGGAAAACTAATATGCCCAAATTCATGATGAAAATGAGGATGAAGCTATTCTACATCTAGTAAAATTTCATTGGCATATACATAAGCTCAGGATTGGGTTTCATGAGGATTGTTTGATGAAAATGTTTATGGTTACCCTAGAAGGAAAAGCAAGATCATGGTATGAAGGGTGAAATCCAGGTAGCTCATATTCTCTTAAAGATTTCCATAGAGTGTTCTTCGAGCAATATGGGAAGTCTCTTTTACAAAGTTGTTGTGATTATTGTGAAGGTTTTATGGCATATCTTAAAAGTATTGATGATACCCAATGTATGGATGATGAAGAAATCATTGGATCCTTCTATGATTTTTCCTTCCAACAACAATCTAAAGAAGCTAATTACTTTCATACCCAATATCATACTCAGCACACAATAGCATCTTGTTTGATTGATGAAGAAACAAATGATGAATATTGTGTAGATGCTCATAAATATTCCCCACAGGAAACAATTCTAAAAACAACACAACACACTGATCAACTACAGGTTAAGGAAGAAATTCAGCAGCTTGAAACTAATTAAGAAGAGGAGAATAATGAAAATGAACATGTTATTTAGATCCTGTGGGTGTACATATTAGCACTGTGGTTGTCAAACAAAGTCCCCTTGCCAATCATCAGGTAAAAATAATTGAGTATATCATTGAAGAGTCATTTGTTGATTTGTAGCAGTCTTATGATCCATAAGAACATCTCCAATAGACAATATTTTCTTCCATGATTAAAGATCAATAAAATTTGAATGATGAAATCCAAGTTTTATTTCATGATTCTAATGATGAGTTGCAGTGACCTTGCCAACTTCTATGTGATCTAGTTAATGATGAATACATCCTTGTTTCATATTATCTTGCTGTTGTTTTTTATGAAATTCAAGAAAATTTAGAGCCCTTACCTATTGTGGATGATGAGAATGAAAAACAGTTTTCTCTCATTTCGTTTGATGGGAATCAGTTCAACATATAGACAAGCCAGCATTGTGGAATAAGGTTGGTTTTACCGCTTTTAATCATCAAGAAGATCTTCTGTTGCATGCTTTCCATGATCCTCTGGTGAGTTTATTGCAGTCATTAGTAGAGGAAGAATTTTCCAAGTTTGTTAATACATGTATTAGATCTAGTTGGCACTTTATTTTTTCCTTTTCCTGCTCAAGGAAAGTGTTAGCAGGTTCAAGTAAGTAGCCATTTGCTACATTGGTTACACTAGAGGGATCATATCACATGATTGTATATATATATCTTCAGCAGGTGGGTGATTATCATTAGAATTTGAAGCCAGAGTGAAGACCCTAAGATCCCGATGGTATGCTTCCATAAGTAAGTTTAGTCAGTCTGTTTTTTATAGTCAATTCAGTTCAGTTTTTCAGTCAGTTTACAATTTTGAGTTTAAATTTTTATTATTGACTCCATGCCCAATGGATAAGGCTACCTAGTCTACGATGTTATTGATGCCTCCTAAAGGAACTTCCATCCCCATCTGGAGCCAATATTAGTGTATGTCAGTCATGTTAGTCACTAGTGATCAAATATGCTCTTACAAAGGTTTTTTTTTAGGGTCTCAAGTCAAATTATTATTGTCTCAATAGGTTTTCAAATAAAAATTTGGTCATTGGTTTAGCTTGTCCAAGAGTTTTCCTTCTTCCATCATGATTAGGGTTTTAAAAAGTCATTTTAGTATTTCCATCATAGATGTTCATGAGTCATGAGTCATGGATATAGTCATGTCAGTTATCATCGCATGGTCAAAGGCCATTTTAGAGGTTTAATGGTCAAATTTATGGTTTCATGGTCCATTAGGCATCATGATGGAGTCAAACAGTCATGTCACACTTAGGTCATCATGAATGGAAGAGGAAATTTTGTAAAAAGGTTCTAAATTATGTTTTTTAGTGTTTTTTGGCATCAAAAAAAGATAATGCTCATAAAAATATCAAATGAACAAGGTTCAAATATGCAAAGCCATTCTTGGAAAAGAACAAGTGTGTCCCATCCCCACTCAAAAGAGGTCAACTAAGCTCATAAAAGGAAAAACGAAAATGGATAAATTCATTGGCACTCTTCCACCCTTATACACTCTTCATACACCATCTCCCACACTTTCACTCATCAAATTCCTCATTTCATCACTTTTCCTCACAAACCATAGTCCCTACTATGCATTTCTAGACTAGGACTATAATTCCTAGTTTTGCATCCCTTCCCATCACTCAAATCCAAAAATTCTAGTTCTCATCACTCCGTAACATCCAAAATTATCTTCCAAAATTTTCCTAAGAATTTTGAGACACCCAAATCCCTTCATTCCCCTTAATTTCAAAAACTACCCAAATCCCCTGTTTTTCCCTACACCAAACCCTAATTTCCCCTCCCATTGAGCTAGGGTTTGCTATGGATTATGATGACTACTAAGAAGAGGAGGAATAATGGATGTTAGATCAGTAGGTATGATCTAACTTAATCACATGACATCATGTCTACACCATTTCTCAAGAAATCATTCCAAGAGACAAATCATTTGACACACTTTGGGACAATTTTACTGAAAAAATAGTTTCTGAAGTAAGGAAGATCAATTTGGAAAAATTGAAAGAGGTTTTTGTCAATAATTAACCTAGGAAAACAAATTTCCTTAATTTTATATAAATTTTTTACGATTTGGGAGAAATTCAAAAAATATAGTTGCTACAGGAGAATTGCTGCACTTCTAGAGTAGTCTTGGGCGATTGAATTTATAGGTGGTTTGGAGAAAGATTTTGAAGTACTTGATGACTCCATTGTGTAGCAGACATCATAATATTTCAAAAAATAGAACTTTCATCCCAAAACCCATCTAGGAAGGCCTCCAAACACCCTCTCAAAGACCACATTGTTCTTTTGCTGATACCATGCTGCACTTTTGAAATTTTTATTGATAAGCTGCAAACTTGGATTCTGAACAAATGGGAAAGTATTTTTTAAAAATGGAGGAACTTGTTATTCATAACATACCAAAGAAAAAAAACATCCATAAGTTTTGTAAAACGTTTTATGGTTTGAGAAATATGGCTTCATCGTTGAGACCGACTTTTGCAGAAAACCTAGAATTTTTGGCAATTTTTGAAACAATCACTAGGTCAAAAACGCAACATGCCCCATGCTGTGATTTTGATGGGGAGATCCAAATGAAATTTGATTTGAATATTCAGATTTGGCATCACTTTTACATCACTTCTATTCTTTGGAAGAAAATTTTCAGCAGGTTCTGGTAGGTGAAAAGGGCTAAAAACTACTAAAAAACATCTCTCTGCCCTCTTTTTGAAGAGCACGCTGCGGTTTTGGGAGTACCTATGGGAGAATGAAGTTTTAGAGGGCTATAAGCAACCTTTTTCATATCTTGAAGATTCCATAATGTAGCAGACATCCACATATTTCCAATGAGCCATCAAGATTCTGATTTGGACCTCGCGAAGGCCTCCAAAAATCAATTCTCCCAAATTCGTTGCGCTTTCTCCTCACACGTTGCGCTTTTGCCTGGAATCACTATTTCTCAGTTTTATCAGTTGGATTTGAGTTTTTATGATGTAATTAATTGTCCTTAATGTAATTATGATATAATTAATTGTAAATGAGATAGTTAGAGTTGTTTTTATGTAAATTTAGGCCTCATTTATGAGGGAATTTCGGTCAAAGTTTAAATGGAGGAATTGTTTTGACCTCCCTAAACATTAGTGTTTGGGTGGAACACCTCATGTATCAGTTCCTAGACTCATGGATTCGACCCCTGAGAGAAGAGAGATGTTGTTTTGGTCTATATGTATCATTTTCTCAGTCATAGAATAGGTGGGACATCATAGGTGAGAACACTTGTAGCTTGTAATTCAACATTTTATTCAGGAAAAAAAGGAGAAGTTTGCAACTATTATCTAGGAATTCATGTGGAGTGAGTTTGTGGTGATGTATTTTCTCTATTATAGTTTTATTTGAATGATATACATCTCTCCTTCCATATCTTATTCCTTCAATGGTTTTCCTTCAAGGTTATAAGACAAATTCTCTGCATAAAGCTTTGTTTTGATGGGAATATCATTTTGTGTCATTTTCCTACTTTCTTAATGAATTCATGGTGCACATGCTCATTAAGACCTTTTTCTTCTTTCAAACACTAAACTACACTGAAAAACCCTAAAGCCATCACAAAAGCATTGCTACCTTTATCCTCTATATCATTTCTGTTGTAACCCTTTGTTCCTTTGACCTAGCTACCTGATTTTCATCCCTTATCCAACATCAAAACCTAAAAACTCAAAACCCTACCTGAGCCTAACATATCTAGCCTAACATCTTTTCCCATTCCAGTCAGAATTGGCTTTGAATTCATAGAGAGATCCCTCTCTAGTCTAGCAGGGCTAGCTACTGAACCCAAGTGGTTTGTATTAGCTCCTTCGGTCTCCCTTCTCAGCCTTGGGATATTGTGGAGGATGACAAGTTCAAGTTTGGAGCTCTCTCATTATTCTCTCTCTCTCTCTCTCTCTCTCTCTCTCACTACCATCGTCACTTAGAGGTTTCTTGGAGCACTCTAGTTTGGATCAAAGAAAGGAAAAGAAAGCAAAGGAAAGGAAAAGAAAGAAGGGCTCAAGGAAAGGAAACCAGGATCAAGAAACTTTAGCACAAATACTTGTTGGTAACCTTTTGCATGTGTGATTTCCTAGTTGGTTTGGAGATGCATGGCATTTCATGTTTGTGTATGGTTCTGTTGCTATTGGTGGCATGGTTTTACCAAGTTATGACAATGGATTTCAGCCTAGGATAGCCTTTTTCTTAATGCCATGGTATGTTTGGATACATATTTTGGCTTTTGAGCTTTGGTTTTCTAGATGGATGGGTCGAGTTGGTCTGAAGGTTCATTCCCAAAGGCCTAGGAATCCATTGAATGCTTTTAGTGGGGTACACAATAAAGCCTTAGGGAGCAGTTTGAGTTTAGGGCCTAGTTATCTGGGTATGGATTGTCGTAAATCTCGAGAGACAAGGAGACAAAAATTTCTCAAGGACAGTGATGGATTCCGGATGGCATTCCAAGTTTTGCTCGCTTGTGATTGGAGCACTGCTTTTGGTGTGATTGTGGTTTGATGAGGGTGGAGGTGGTTTAACCTCTGGATTCCCTTAGTTTTTCTTGGATTGGTTTTTCTATGAGATCCCACATTAATGCTTGGAATATGGCACGGGGGTGACTGGCTAAAAGAGAGATTTGGTTCAGCGATGTCTATGTTTGGGTGGTATGTGGAAGTCCCAAACTTGGTCAAATTTTCCTATGATTAATAAAATCTATGTTATCTTACTTTTGCACTCATTTATATGTGGATTTAATCGCTGTCATACGTATGATATCTATATGGTTTTATGTTGGTTATAAGCATGGTTGTGTGACTGGTTCATGTCATGGTTATGTCATATATTTACATGTAATTGTTAAATGGATGGATGAAATACCTAATTGATCATGTAGTAGTTCAATGGAGAAGGAGGTGATCCTTCTGGTAATGTTTCATAAGTTGTTTGAGTCGTTTATGCTTTGTCTTGTATTCTAGACCTGTAGGTTGCATTGATGCCAAGTGTTTGACAAAATGTCAGTCCCAGTTAGGGACATTGAGGCTTAGTCTTGAGGGTTATTTTGATTGATCAACATTTTTATTATGTTTTTAATGAATTCTAGATGTTACAACAAGTTATGTGTAGATGCCAGGATTTTGGGATAGAAAAGTGGCTTAAAACCTAGGGTCGCTCACACAGAACTAGAAATTTTAGTCCATAGTCGTTGTTAGGTAGGCCTTTGAGAGCGAATTTGGGTTTCTTGTCGCTCCCTTGCACACAACATGAGAGAGAATACGATCGAATATATAAAAAATAATAGTGGGACCCAAGGATAGGCTATTTGAGTGGCTGACTTGTCTCCTGAGGGTTTTGTTGATGATGTTGGATGATTGTATGTGATGTTCGGTCTATTCCACTTCCTTAATGTGACATAGGAGGTCAAATTTGATTGTAGTAGAATCTACCCTCATGTTTACCCTAGTTCTCATGGTTACTTTGGGCAGACTTGGGAGGGGGTGTTAGAATTACTGAAGAAAAAATCATTTTTGTGGACTCCAGAAGCAACGAAGCTCTTTGAACATCTTAAAGAGCCAATGTGCCAAGCACCAGTCTTAGCCATGCCAGAATTCACAAAAACATTTATTGTGTAATGTGATGCCTCAGGTAATGGAATTGGTGTTTTTTTAATGCAAGAAGGAAGAACCATTTCTTTTGAAAGTCATCCAATCAAATGAAGGTATTTACACAAAGCTAGTTATGAGAAGGAAATGTTGGCAATACTACATGCACTTAAGAAATGTCGAACTTACCTAATGGGAAAACACTTCAAGGAAAACATGGACCCTAATAGTCTTAAATACTTTCTAGAACACATATTATATTCAGAAGAGAATACTCGGATGCGACAGTCACAACATACAAGGTAAGATAACACGAAAAACACTCATGGATTAGTCCAAGACGAGTGCGATGGTTGATATAGAGAAGCTCATGAGAAAGGTCTATCTCATGTTCGGCAGAGCAATCGACACAGACAGTGACAACATTAACAACATATGCAACACATTAACAATAAGATTCATATAATTTCATACAAATTAGTTCATATACAAGTATGTAAGTTAAACAACATATATCATTAAGGCAACAAGAACAATCCAACTACAATAACAAAATATGCATGAAAATGTGTTGGATCTTATTATTAAAGAAGTGTAAGTCAAAATCATACAATACACCATGTAAACCTGCTAGCCCCAATAGTTGAACGTTACAGTCACATCTGCCTTCTCCTCCAAAGATATGTACTAGCTCCATGGAGTGGAGAAGCCAAGGCGCATTACAATAATGTCCAAGCCTTCTTCAAGATAGTCTTAATAGAAGATAGGCTGACCAAAAGCCTCTACAATGAGTTATGAGGGACTATTTATAGCAAAGGGTGGGGCGACCCTTGAAATTCCCCTTTGTGACAATTCAACTACCCTCATGACTCTTCACCTACTCTATGATTGTTACATCCAACTGTTGACGCTTGACTTACACTTGACATGACTCAACATTACAATGCACATGTACTCATGTGAGACAACATGGCTTGATCAAACCTTGCAAGATGTCACTGGCACTCAGTTCACTGTGGTGAGACCAACTCTTTGACATGCTTGTGATGGTGAAGGTGGTGAGTTAATGCAAAGCTTGGCCATCCATGATGGTGTGCATGCACCTCATGGTGACATCCTCCTGAATCTTGCCTCCGTTGCAACTGGTGCATTGGTTCGGCTCCTTCATTTAACTTGTATGCTAACATGTGCATGGTGTTCTTGGGTATGGTTGAACCGGAAACACACTGATGCATATTGTCTGTGTTGCTCTTCAAGTGTGTGTTGGTGGTCATGCACATAAACTTGCCGAAGTACATGTTTAGCCACAGTTGGAATTGCTTCTTGTTTTTTCCTTGGTGAGTGTGTTGAATGGGTTGGATTGCATGCATGCACTCAACGACATGCATTCTACTGAATCCCTTGCATTCGATCAACAAAACTGCTCACCATGTCTGCACTATGTTAGCTGCTAGGATGGATCCTTAACTTGTACTGGTGTAGTTTCATCTGTGAGTGCATGTTGCGCCCACTATTGTCCATGTTCTTGTTGGAACCCATTCATTTGTCCATGTGGCTTCTTATTCTTCCTGAGTTACTGCTTCAACACATCCAACTGATTCTTTGTTCCATCTTTTGCCTTCACGCGATCTTCATGTCACATCGTCACTCCATAGCTGAAGTCTCCAAAGTTTCTATCATCATCAATGGACTTGCTTGAGCTTGCAACCTTGTCCCACCTCCATGTTGTCAACAACCATCCTTTTGCATTCAATGCATTTGGTATGCTATCTTCAGTTGTTGTTCATCATGCTACTCACTGTGATGTTGCTACTGTCATATGTTGATGTCCTTGTCTACAAACAATTTGATGTCTTCGTGGGTAGGCAAGTCCATAGACACTTGATCAACTACATCCCCAAGTGTGCTTTTAATGGTGTCTTCGCGTCTGCTCTCTTGGAAACAATTGTACCTATACTGATGAGAGGCAGATGAACACTTGCGATACCTAGAGACATGGAAACACTCATGGCAAGTAATCTGTAAGTCGAAAACCAAAATGAACATGAGAACTGACTTGCAACATACCTGGGTGAATGATCATGAAAGTTGTGCAATTTTGGATAGAGGTCGGGAGACCAACTGCCAAGACTGCACAAGGCATATTCTTGGCTGCTGGGAGACTGATTGACTTCTAGAACTAAGTAATGCACAGTCCATTCTAGCTACTGACTACTGGGATTGCACAACGTGTAATTCCAGCTGGGAAGGACTACTGGCCCAAGGGCGATTTTGCAAAATTTCTTGGGCCAAGCAACCATTGTCCTTCAGAAATTCACAAAACAATCCTAGAGGCCAGTGTTGGGTAGGAATGCAAAAATTTGGAGAGGAAGGTGAGCCTTCCTTTCCCAGATTGCACAATGCAGCCTTGGTGAAGGTAGAGCCCGGGCCAAGGTTAGCCCAACTCACTGATGGGCAACTGAAAGCAAGTAAATCAGTGAATGGATGGCAACACTAAGTGATAGCAGATGTGATTAACAGTGCATGAGAAACATGAATGAAAGATTCAGCAAACATATCAACATGCATGTGGGTGGGGCATTTTGCTGGTTGGGCAAATGTCCGTGCTAAAATGTTTCATGCATGCGACAGTAGTGAGATAGCAATGAAAATTGAAACAGAGCTAGGAAAAGCTAGAATACATGTAAACAATGACAAGCATCCAAATAAATCAAGAAAAAATCACATACACAAGTGAATACACAAAAAGCGACAGAAATGTAGTACAACGCATGGGAAGCAAGCTTACCCCAAAATAGTTGAGCTGAATGTGCTGACTACTCCTAGATGTGATGTGGGATGTCAGAGCTACAAGGTTGATATGAGGAATGAGCTCTCCAGCGTCCGGTTGATGAGTTTTGATAACATCGAGGTTGTGATGCACATGCCACAATCTAGGGTAAGTGACACTTGGAGGGAGGTTTCTAAATTGTTCCTTGCATGTATCCTCCAACTGCTAAATATAGATTGCTAAAACAAAGGATGCCTTTGCATGTTGCCTTTGGAGAAACAACCCATGCATGCAATATGTTTTTCTCAGTCTTGGAGGGAACCACTCAACTCATTTGCACATACAAGAGACTGCTTGATTGCTGGAGAAAAATGCACATTTCTGGCTGGGAGCTGGGCTGGCTGCCCAGGAGATTTTCACAATTTCTGGGCTGACCAACTGAATGATGCCTAGATTTGCACAAATCTTGGGCTATTGCCTACTATTGGGAAAATTTGCGCAAATCCTACTAGGAGGGTTGGCTGGCAAGATTGCACAATCCTGAAGCCCAGCATGTTGTCAGAGAGGATTACACAATTTTTGGAGGTAAGGCTGGTTGCCCTCCAGAAATGCACAATTTTCAAGGGGAAGCTGCTCAACCTATTGCTGGACTAAGTCTGAGTGAGCAACTTGTGAAGGGAAAATATCAAATTGTGATCAACAAGCTGCCTTTGAGCAAGAAAGACACTGAAGCTTGAGGACTTGATGAAGCAAGGCAAGCTGTTGTCAATATTGGTAGGGAGGCTCCAAAATAGGCTAAGGAAAAATTTTGGAGGTTGGTTGTAGCCACTACAACACTTGGTGACACACTAGTAGAAATCTATCTCTCTGAATGGACCTTGTTCATGAAAAGTAAGTCTAACACCTCTGGAAGTATTGTTTAGCTCTCAGCTAGTCTTGGCTTCACACTAGCTTGATTGTAAGATGTAGCATCTGTTAGACTCTTGGTCAATTGACACACATTCCAAACCAAGGAAACAACGTTGTTTTGATTTGGGTTGAGGGGTATATAAGTGCACAAACAGTATAGTCGTCGAAGTCTAAGTTTCATCTCTGGTGTTACTCCACTGCCAGCAGGCCTAGATAGTACTCCGGTGGAGTCACATAGAAACACAAGCATGGGTCTACTGGCAGTGAGCCTGGTCAATATCCCGGTGGAGTTACTTGCATCGCCTCCATACGTAGGAAGACTTTCTCTTCTTTTGCCTTATTCATTTTTAATTTGAATTTATTGACTTTTCATTTTTTTTCATTTTTCACTGTGCATAACACTTGTTTATTTCAGAGGTGGAAGAGGGATCCCGAATTATTGAGAGCAGAAGAGGTTGTTCTAATAGAGAAGTAGTTTATTGTATCTCTGATGTGCCTCTTAAGGTTTTTCCCCCTCACCTTACTCTACTTGACTGAGCTAACAAGGGTTAACCCAAATCACCTGACTAGAGAAGGTGACACTAGTTAGTGTGCAAGTGTTGTGTTTTCACCAAGGTTCACCTCAAATAGTATGTATTTTCCTTCAACGTATCATGGACTAAAAGTAACAAGCTCATCATACAGAGGAAAGATGATAGAGAACCAAGTAGTGATAGTTGTACAAGCCCTCTTATACTTCACCAAGCTCGTTTCAAGAGTCATACACGATTTCATGTCAACTAACCTACGAATGAAATGAGTGAACAAACTAATCAATCAAAAAAGAAAAGAAAAAGCAGAAGCAAAAATGAAAGCAAAGCAAGTAAACAAACAAGCAAGCAAACAAGCAATAAAATAAGCAAACAAAGCATGTAGGCAAACAAACATGCAAGAAAACAACTGAGAGAAAACATTACTCCTACTCCTAAACTAACGGTGCATGGGCCTGATCACGTGAAGTGATATTTCAAATTCTGCCACTAGTGCATTGGTAAACCCATGTTGGTGAAGGCTTGGTCCGTGAGTAGCCCAGTAGTGTGGACTAGAAAACAAGAAAGATATAACAGTGAAGACAACCACACTTCATGTTTCAAAGTTCCCATGGGACATAAGTGATTGCATGTGCATGATGGACAGTCCGTGGACTTATCATGGTGTTGTGTGAAACTATGTGCAACTTTGAAGAAAAAGAACACTCTTGACTGAGACATGCAAGAAAACAAAAGAAACAAAGATAACTTGCATCGCAAACGCATGCTTGCAATGTAAGACTCCTCTAATGCATGAGCAATGGGATCATGCAATTCGAGTGGAAGAAGTGTGATATGTCTATGAGATGGATGTTAAATGCATACATACAAGTGATGAGGAGCCTTGGGTTATTGAACAGTTTCATGATCGGAAGTGAGACTGACCCCAAGAGAGCGACGTCTTGAAATAACCATCAGCTTGGGGTGAAGTGCCTCGACAGTCTCGGTGTATCAACTTCATCATCAGGTAGATCATCATAAACTGGTGGCTTCGAAAGATCAATCGCGATAGATTCATGATCGTGATAAAAAAAGGAATCAAATGGATCAGGACCACCACGATCAAAAAAATCAATGAATTCTTTGGCATCCTCATGATCATATGAATCAAACAGAGGGGTAAATGAAAAGTGAATGAACTCATCCTTCATAATTCCGGAAAAGACAGATGAAGGATCAAGTGGATCTTCAATGAATAACTTATCCTCTCTATTGTCTAATGATGGAATAACATCCGATTAGTCCTGCGAGTGATCAACAATGGGTGCATCTGTGGATGAAGACACACATGCAAAATCATGGATGGCAGGTTCACCAAAGAGGCTAGTAAAGAACGGAGGGGGCTTAGATGGAAGGGAGTCATCCTTCACCGAGCGTTGATGTTCAATCTCCCACTCATACTCTCCATGAATGACAGTGCATGTTGGTTGTGCAACACCAACTTTGTCAATGGGTTTTTCCTCCTTCACAACAAGTGAAGAGTTTAGAATGAATGAACACAAGACAACGTCATCCAGAGGAACACCTGAGTGCGAAGACACGTGTCAAAGAAAATAATGCATATGATAAATCAAAGGACTCACAACCAAATCTGCGGGAAAATTGAGTGGAGTGATGTTGGGAGGGTGTGAAGGTTGAACAGGTGTACAAACATTATCCTCAACATCACTAGGCGATGGTGGAATTGTTGAATGAGAGGGAGGCAGATAGTCTGTTGGGACAATGTGTGATCCCACATGGGATTGCACAGTTCCATCAATGAAGAAGGTTATGCAAGGTTTGACATCAAGATTTCTCTTGGGACGGGTAGATTTCTTAAGACAATACTCAAACCAGTCCCAAAGATAAGCGAACTTCATCTAGCTCCTCAGAGCTTGAAACTATAAGTCACGGAAGTGCTCCCAAAAATCAATAACGGATTCACGCAGAGCCCTCCATTGCTATAATAGTTTCTAGTCAAGATGGTTTGGATCAAAATGATAGAACTTGTCTTCAATAAGATCACAGAAGTGCTCAAATGAGTGCCTGGTGTCAGCCGGTAGGCTGAGCACCCAATGAAATGGATATTCGCGAAGTGTGAATGCAAGTAGCAAACCGGCCTGTTCATCAGTAAACTCATATTCCTCATGAATCATGGAAAGAAAGTTATGTAAGTGCTCAGGCCAGACCACTTCGTCTTCACCATCATACATGTGAGTGGACAAGAGAACAAATAGCTTCCCCGAGATGGAGACATATTCATGATTTGAAAAACACCTTAAGGGAAGAATAATGCAAGACTCCATGAAAGATATGCAAAGGTTAAAAACTAGATGAGAGGACACTGCTTGTTATCAGGCCCTCCTTCTAGTGCCATAAATGTTGACGATGTTGGACCTGCTAACATGCCAAGTGGATCTCCCCTGTAAGAAGTCCCAATTAGACCTGAGACCATTTGGTGTAGGAGTCCTAGCAGTGGGTCGTACGGTAATGCCTTGACCGCGATGTCACACAGAGGCAAGTAAGATAACTCTGTTTGTAGCAAGGGTGTGACTGATGCAGAGAGTCAAGGAATGTGTACGAGAAGTTCCAATGCCTCAAAGGGAGAGGAAGGTGAAGGTGAGTTACAAGTTGAAAGGGATTAGTCCCAACTCGACTAGGAACACACCACACAAGGACATGCACAACTTTCAGCAGAGTAGTCCACTCGGATGCAACAGTCACAACATACTAGGTAAGATAACATGAACAACACTCACAGATCAGTCTGAGATGAGTGTGATAGTTGATATAGAAAAGTTCATGAGAAAGGTCTGTCTCATGTCCGTCAGAGCAATCGACATGGACGGAGACAACATTAACAACATATGCAACACATTAACAACAAGATTCATATAATTGCATACAAGTTAGTTCATATACAAGTACATAAGTTAAACAACATATATCATTAAGGCAACCAGAACAGTCCAACTACAGTAACAACATATACATGAAAATGTACTGGCTCTTATTATTAAAGAAGTGTAAGTCACAATCATCAATACACCATGTAAACCTGCTAGCCCCAATAGTGGAATGTTATAGCCACATCTGCGTACTCCTCCAAAGAGATGTACTAGCTCCATACAGTGGAGAAGCCAAGGTGCATTACAATACTTTCCAAGCCTTCTTCAAGATAGTCTTAGTAGAAGCTTGGCTGACCAAAAGCCTCTACAATGAGTTATGAGGGACTATTTATAGCAAAGGGTGGGGTGACCCTTGACATTCCCCTTTGTGATAGTTCAAATACCCTCATGAATTTTCACTTACTCTATGACTGTTACATCCAACTGTTGACACTTGACTTACAATTGACATAACTCAACATTACAATGCATATGTACTCATGTGAGACAACATGGCTTGAGCAAGCCTTGCAAGACATCATTGACACTCGGTCCTCTATGGTGAGACCAACTCTTTAACATGCTTGTGACGGTGAAGGTTGTGAGATGATGCCAAACTTGGTCGTCCGTGATGGTGTGCATGCACCTCATGGTGACATCTTGTTGAATCTTGCCTCTGTTGCAACTGGTGCATAGGTTCGGCTCCTTCATCCAGCTTGTCTACTAACATGTGCATGGTCTTCTCGGGTATTTTTGAACTGGAAACACACTGATGCATAGTGTTCATGCTGATCTTCAAGTGTGTGTTGGTGGTCATGCGCATCAACTTGCCGAAGTACATGTTCAACCCCAGTTGGACTTGCTTCTTATCTTCGCCT
This sequence comes from Pinus tabuliformis, assembly GCA_031772625.1. Taxonomy (NCBI): domain Eukaryota; kingdom Viridiplantae; phylum Streptophyta; class Pinopsida; order Pinales; family Pinaceae; genus Pinus; species Pinus tabuliformis. The sequence goes on along the minus strand of CM062810.1, from coordinate 657,014,054 downwards.
TGGTGAGTGTGTTGAATGGGTTGGATTGCATGCATGTGCTCAATGACATGCATGCTGTTGAATCCCTTCCATGCGATAAAAAACATTTCTCACCATGTCTTCTTTATGTTAGCTGCTGCGATGGATCCTTAAGTTGTATGGGCATAGTTTCATCTGTGAGTGCATGTTGTGCCCACTATTGTTCCTATTCCTGTTGAAACTCATTCATCTATCTGTGCAACCTCATGTTCTTCCTGAGTTGTTGCTTTAGCATATACAAATCCTTCTTTGTTCCATCTTCTGCCTTCATGCGATCTTCATGCCGCACCATCACTTCATAGGCGAAGTCTCCAAAGTTGCTTTCATCATCAATGGACCTGCCTGAGCTTGCAACCTTGACCCACCCCCGTGTCGTAAATAACCCTCCTTTTGCATTCATTGCATTTGGTATGCTGTCTTCAATTATTGTTCATGATGATGCTCACTATGATGTTGTTATTGTCATATCTTGATGTCCTTTTCTATGAACAACTTAATGTTTTCGTTGGTAGGCAAGTCCATAAACACTTGATCGACTGCATCCCCAAGTGTGCTCTGAATGGCGTCTTCGTGTTAGGCCCCTATGCTACTAGTGTAACCCATTAGTACAACCCACTTATTATATTGATGTACCCATGTAGTGCCCATATTGTTACTATTGTGCCCCATAGAAGCCCACTATTGTTATTATTGTGCCCTTACATTATTATTGTTATGTTGGCTCTAATTATATTATGACCCCTTAGACTCCTATATATAGAAAGGAGGTATTTTCATTTGTATCATCAAAGAATTGTTCATTTATGTAATGTAAAGGAGGTTCCTCCTCGAAGAGGCTGAATTATAATGCGTTGATCTATCTTTTCTATCTTTTTCTTGAGCTGGTTTCATAACATTTGGTATCAGAGCTTTGGATTCTAGGGTTTCGTTGCTCCAAATAGGTCATTGTTGAATTTTCACTATAACTTTTTTTCTACGATGTTTTAGATTCTAAAAACAAAACCCATTTGAGAAGACATCGCGTTGAACCTCGGGTCTAAATTTTAAAGCTTTTTGCGCTATATTTGTGGAGATATGATCTAAGGAATTTGGTCTTTTTGCAGACTCCTGAATTACATTCCAAACAGGTGACCTGGCGAAAAGCATCATAACTTTCTCTCTGAGCATCAGATTGAAATTTCATAAGAATTTACTGTAGTTTATTGTATATATATTTCAGAGCCAAAGGTCGAAACAGTGACTCGTGGCACGTCGTACAAGTTCACTCTACTGAACTAGTCTATAATCAAGTCACTGGGAAGATTGTGCATAACTCTTTCTTGGAGAATACAATTTGGATCAGACTGGTGGCATTGGAAAGAAGATGCATAGGGCTACTACAGGGTGTAATTTCAGAACCTAAAGATCCGAAAGTATAGAGTTATAGTCGTTTCAAGATCGAGCTCCTAAAATCAAGAAAAAGGAAGATGAGGAAGTTTGATGGCAAGGATCCGATAAATTGGATACTTCAAATGGAGAAATATTTTGATCTACATGGTGTACCACTATTACAAAAGGTATGTATTGCATCTTCATATTTAGAACCGGATCAATTTTTATGGTATGAAGGGCTTTGTTCTCGTAAACAACTTGTTACGTGGTCAATTTTCAAGGAGGAAATGATAGCACATTATGAGGATACAAAGAGCAACACCTTCTTTAGAGCAACACCACAACAATTGGAAAGAGTAAAAGGGCTTTGTGACATAGTGGAAAGAAAAATTATGGAAACCAGGAAGCATACCCCTCACAACTATAAATATGGAAGTGTTATTTCTCTTAGCCTTCCACAACTTACAAGGGTTACACCACAACAATTGGAAGAAAAAAGAGAAAAAGGGCTTTGTTACAATTGTGATAGCAAATGCACTAAAGGTCATAAGTGTGCTGAGAAGAAATTATTTTACATAGAATATGAAGAGGAGGAAGAAAAGGATCAAGAAACATCAAAAGAAGAGGATATACGCCAGGACCCCACCCCAGAGAAAGAAGAAATGAATCAGACCATATCTTGTAAAGCATTGGCAAGAATTACCACTCCTCAAACTCTCAAGATAGAAGGACATATCAAGAAGAAAAAGGTGCAATAAGTGAAAGATCACATCGAGAAAGAAGAAATGAATCCAATGATATCTTGTAATTCATTGGTCGAAATTACCACTCCTCAAACTATCAAGATAGAAGGACATATCAAGAAGAAAAATGTTCAAGAAGTGAAAGATCACATCGAGCATCAAGAAATGAATCCCACCATATCGTGTATAGGATTGGAAGAAATTACCACTCCTTAAACTCTAGAGATAGAAGGACATATCAAGAAGAAAAAGGTTCAAGCAGTGAAAGATCACATCGAGCATCAACAACAAGTTCTCCATAACGCCACTTCGGTGCAAAATCAAACGAAACAACAGGTAGATCAACATCGTAGTGAAAAATGCTTTGATGTAGGTGATTGGGTATTTTTACTGCTACATCTCAAGCAAGTTATTTATAAGAAGGAAATGTGGGCAATACTACATGCACTTAAAAAATGGCAACCTTACCGAATGGGAAGACTCTTCAAGGATGAGGATGTGGAAGCATTGTTTTGTGCTATTTCTATTATCCAACTAGATTGGATAAACAAAGTAAGGGATGAATGGAAAAAGGACAAAGAAGTATGACCACTTATTCAAAAGTTGCAAAAGATCCCAATTCAAAAAATATTGCCAGAAATTGAAGAGGAAAGAAAAATCATATTGGAACCTAGAGTAGTCACAGAAACAAGAACCAGAAAACTACGAAATCAATCAATTTCAGAGTATCTCATCAAGTGGAAGAACTTACCGCTGAAGATTCCACATGGGAGGACGAGAATTTTATACAGAAGCATCAAGAACTACTCAAGCGTTGAGGACAACGCTTTTTGAAGGAGAGGGGCATGTTAGGCCCCTATAATACTAGTGTAACCCCTTATTGTTATTAGTACAACCCACTTATTATATTGATGTACCCATGTAGTGCCCATATTGTTACTATTGTGCCCCATAGAAGCCCACTATTGTTATTATTGTGCCCTTACATTATTATTGTTATGTCGGCTCTGATTATATTATGACCCCTTAGACTCCTATATATAGAAAGGAGGTATTTTCATTTGTATCATCAAATAATTGTTCATTTATGTAATGTAAAGGAGGTTTCCCCCTCGAAGAGGTTGAATTCTAAGGCGTTGATCTATCTTTTCTATATTTTTCTTGAGCTGGTTTCATAACACTTCGTCTCTGCTCTCTTAGAAACCATTGTACCTGTACTGTTGAGAGGCAGATGAACAACTGCGATACCTGGAGACATGGAAAAACTCACAGCAAGCAATCTATCAGTCAAAAACCAAAATGAAAATGAGAACTGACTTGCAACATACCTGGGTGAATGATCATGAAGGTTGCACAATTTCGGTCAAGAGGTCGAAAGACCGACTACCAAGACTGTAGAAGGCACAGTCTGGGCTGCTGGGAGACTGAATGACTGTTGGAACTATGCAATGCAAAGTCCAGTCTAGCTACTGACTACTGGGATTATGCAATGCACAATTCCAACTGGGAAGAACTACTGGCCCAAGGAAATATTTGCGCAATTTGTTGGGCCAAGCAGCCACTGTCCTCCAGAAATGCACAAAATAGTATTGGAGGCCAGTGCTAGGTAGGAATGCACAAATTTGGAGAGGAAGGTGAACCTTCCCTTCCCAGATTGCGCAATGCAGCCTTGGTGAAGGCAGAGCCCGGGCCAAGGTTGGCTCGACTCGCCGATGGGAAACTGAAAGAAAGTAAGTCAGTGAATGCATGGCAATGCTAAGTGATAGTAAAAGTGATTAACAGTGCATGCAAAACATGAATGAAAGATTCAGCAAGTAGATCGGCATGCATGTGGGTAGGGTATTTCCAGTTGGGCTAACGTCCGTTCAAAACAGTTTCATGCATGCGACAATAGTGAGATAGCAATGAAAATTGAAACAGAGCTAGGAAAATATAGAATACATGTAAATGATAGCAGGTGTTCAAAGAAATCAAGCAAACATCACTCACACAAGCGAATACACAAAAGGTGACAAAAATGCAGTACAAGGCATGAGAAGCGAGCTTACCCCCATATAGGTGATTTGAATGTGCCGACTACTCCTAGATGTGATGTGGCATGTCAGAGCTACAAAGTTGATATGATGAATGAGCTCTGTAGCATCTGGTTTATGACTTTTGATAACATCAAGGTTGTGATGTGCATGCCACAAATCTAGGGTAAGTGACACTTGGAGGGAGGTTTCTAAATTTTTCCTTGCATGTAACCTCCAACTGCTAAACATAGATCCCTGAAACAAGGGATGCATTTGCATGCTTCCTTGGGAGAAATAGCCCATGCATGCAACTCTTTTTTCTCAGTCCCAAAGGGAACCGACCTATTAGGGCCTAGATTTGCCTCAGGCTGAAAAGACAAGGTTCTAGGTCCACATCAAACCATGCTTAGCCTCGTAGCTAGCCCTACGAGGACAGGAGAGGGCTCTCTCCGGGTCAATCTCAGTGGAAGATAATCAATGGGGCTGGAGATGATTGATTTAGAAACTTATTTTAGGCTAGGTATTAAGTGCAAAGGTTTTGATTTGAGTTTTTAAGGGTTTTGTGTTGGAAACAGGGAAAGGCAAATTGGGCTCGGGGATGAGGCATAATTTCTACAGAGTTCTGATTGGGGCAAGGAAGGCAATCATTTTGATGCTTTAAAGCGAGTGAAATGGATAGATCAGATTGTTGAGGAGCTAAGGAGAGCAAGAGAGTCTCAATAATTCTCCTTAAACAGATGAAAACATGAAAATTTAAACAAATTCAAAGGCGGAGCATAGCAGTTATGGATTCTACCTTAATCACTCATTTGTTCAAATTCAGAAGAAGAAACAGGAAAATGATACACATAACACTAATGAACTTACAATTACTTAGAGAAGAACACCATCAAAACATAAAGCCACATGGATCCCAAACAGTGCTGCAAAACCCTGGTCTTTCCTTAGCCAAAAATGGAGAGATAGAATGTACAATGATATGCCAAAGCAATCCCAAGTGTCCAACCCTGAAAATGACTTAGGAATTACATGATATAGACTAGACCAACCCATTCTCTTACCTCTAGGGGTCGAGCTCATCATTCTAGGAGCTGTTTGAACTAATTCTAAACAAGGAACTGAAAACTAGGTAGTCAAACAACTTACCCCTATATGCTAGGAAACTGATTCATTCACTCACATTTCAACTTTTGGTGAATGAATCTTCTATAAAAATTAAATATGTGCAAAAATTACATCATTTTTACCCAATTGCATCAAAATAGATCAAAAATTACATCCAAAAGCAAAACTAGTCAAACTGGCCGAATTTCTGAGCTGGAAGGTGAAAAATTGATCAAAAATCCTCTATGCATTGTGCCACTTTGAGGCTGGCTTTGAGGCACTTCATGAAGTAAAAATTGAGACCAAGTGTGCTTTTTGGAAAGCCCTACCTGTCTAATTTCCAACTCAAGTGGAATTCCTAAATTTGGTGCCAATTTTCCACTCCAAAACTTCAATCTCCCAATACTGCTAACTGTGTGTCAAAATAGGGGCAGTGAGGTCATTTTTTGAGTGCTTTTGACCTCCTGACGACTCAAAACTTGCCCAAAATTCTTGTCCATGCACCAAAAGTCATGATTTTTCATGAAAAATCGAAAAATATAAATTTTTTTTCATTTGGAGCCTCCTATCATAAGCGCGCGCCATGTGGCGCGGCGCACTGGGCTTGAGGCGCGACGCATAGAGCCTGTGCATAACGCCTTTTACAGGAGACCTTTGGAGGCCTTCCTAGTGTCACAATTGGGTGCCGGATAGGTTTTTAGAAAGGTATTTGAGTCTACTATCCAACCCAACTAGAATTTTTCAATTTGGAGTTCATTTTCCCTGTCAAAAATCAAATCTCCCAAGATTGGTCAAAATGTGCCAAATGAGGCTGCCTCAAGGCAGAGTGCTGTTACAGTCAACTTTTGAATGCCTTACTCAAATAAAAATTGATCTCATGATAGCTCATTGGAAATCTCTTTGTATCTAGTTATCATTTTACTCATCAACCAAGTCATTTGGCTGATCAAGCTAGGAGAAAACTTGATTTTCCCAAGGTCACTTCAGAGGTGCATCAATTCTCCCGAGGCAATTGTATTTTTGAAATTTCTCTAAAACCATGACACCTGTGTAATGAGTGAAGGAGGTTTTTATTCCTTGTCCTGTTATGGACAAAAAACGCTCTTCGTTTTCTCAAATTCATCTTTTCTTGCTCAGAAACATCATTTGAGTAAAACCTATCCCGATGTGTGGAATAAGGGATTTGTCGAAATGAAGCGAAATGAAGGGGAAAAGGAGCCTCTAAATTCTTGAGAAAATTTTGGGAAGTAGGGAGGGATGTTAGGAAGTAGGGGAAAGTGGAATCTTAGAAATTGAGTGAGGGGAAGGGGTCAAAAACGGCAAAACACAGGCCTAGCCTAGAAAATAGGGTTTGTAGCAAGAAACTAGGGTTTGTGCGAAAATGAGGAATTTGGGGATCTCAGTGATGGGAAGTGTTTAATGAGGTACATTAAGGATAGGGGAAGGTGTATGAACATCAAGATACAAGTTTTGTCAATGATTTGACCATTCAAGAGAAATTGCCTTCAAAACCCTAGGAGAGTGAGATGAACCTTGCCTAGGCGCAACTGAAGCATGAACAAGGCATAAAATGACCCATTGGAACCTAACATGATGATGAAAACTCTCTGAATGATGGTAGAATCAGCTGAATAGTGACATAGACTGACATTTGGACAACTTTGAAAGGAGTGAAAGCAAACCCTAGACCTAATGCCTAGTGACCAAATTTTACTTGAAGACTCACTGAAATGATAAAATTTGACCTTGACACCTTAAAATCACTTTGTAAGAGCATGTTTGATCACTGGAGGAAGGCTGGAAAGACTGACACTAACATTGGCTCCAATGGGGATGGTAGCTCTTTAGAGGTGCCAAGAACGACATATCTCTGGGAGAGCTAGAGAGTGCCTTCATCCATTGGGCAATGGAGTCAAAAATCAAGCTAAAATGCATGACTGGAAACCGACACACACTAACTTAACAAAAAGACTGAAAACTGACTCACAAATGAGTCATGACTCAACTAAAAACTGGCTCAATACTTAAACACAACCGACAAACGGGAAATGATGCTCAAAGTGGAGCTTATTCATCAAAACCTACTCTAATAGTTTCATTCATCACCTGATCAAGTGAAATGAAACAACCAATGAAACCAAGTAAGTATTCCATCTTCTATTTGAATTCTCCACAAGTGCTCACTTATGAACAACAAGAGAGAACTACTGAAAGGCAATTCCCATGACAACTTGGAAACAGATCCATTGAATGTTATGGATTCTCTATCCGCCTCCAAAAACACTACATAAGGATCTTGAAATTCATGCACACTGGGAATTAGCTCATCCAATGGATTACTTCTCTTCTCCTCATACCATGAATGCAAACTTTGATCCGAGCTTTGTAACGAGACTCCTGCTAAAACTGACAAAGAAACCAGCTGCCGGGTCAAGTTTATATCAATACACATTTCAGGCTCACATGTAGTCAATGGAGAAGGACTTTGACTGCAAACCTAATCCAAAAAATCAGCTATTGGATCATGAAAAACTTGAAAAGACTGCTGCAACCCATTTTCTATTGGTTCCAATTTGATTACATGATTGTCTACATATTGCTTATTCTTTACTGAAGATTTACTATGCAATTTTCCCTTCAAAAACTGAAATAATTAGAAACAAAATGGTATGGAATCATCTTGCATCATCTGAGAATATGTTCCAGCTTCCAAGTCTTCATGTGCGACTTAACAATCAATGGCATTTGGGGGTTGGATATCTGAATATGAGAAATCTTGAACAAGGTTTTCATTGCCCTCAATATAATCCAAATCAAGACTTGTTGACAACTGATTTCTGATTGCATTGAAGTTGTCTCCGATGAACAGACATGAATCAAAACAAAAAGGCAAAGATCCTTCACTTACTTCAAAATTTGTTGCACTTTCCTCATAATTGTCATAGCTGATATGCATTGATTGATCAATGTATTTGAGCTGCTGAAAGTGGACCTCTTCCTCCCACAAACTAGCTGTTGATTTGTCTGCAAGCTTAGCTTCTGTTTGGAGAACATAATTATCATCATACTGATCAAACTGAGGCAAATCATCAGTATAAAAGACATCATCAAGCATACATGTCATATCAATAGATCTCTCTTCTCCAAGATGATTAATAAGACAATCATTATCAGATCTATAACAATTGGGATAAGAAATAAGATGTTTTGGATCAGCGGCTTGTTCTTCTTCAATCAGCAAGCCATGGGCTTGAACATTATTCTCATTCCTTGTGGTGATCCTCTGCATCATCTCTTCCACTACACTTACCAAAATGTCAAGCTTTACCTCTAGAGATTTCGATTCCTCCGGATCTATGTTTCCCATCTCTTCTTCCTTCAACCTTGCCCTTTGGATCAGCAAGTGAGCCTCTACATTTACTGCACTGTTCTGCATCTCTTCAAGTGTTGCGACATTCCTTTCTCTCAGGTGAAACTCCATTTCCGGATCAAAGGTACCCAGATAATGCAAGAGAGTAGATCTAGGAAGGGGTCTTATATCAACTGGCATTGAATAATAAACTTGGTTAAATCTGGAAGAAAACTGTTGTACTGTCACCCCTGGCAATCTTGATTATACTCTTCTATAATCAAGAAAAGGTTCTGTTTGATCATCCACCTGTTAAGGAAAACTTTGACGAACTGCTGGAAATCTGAGATGCTCACATCAGGCAGGGTTTTGAACCAACTCTTCACTTTAGCTTGCAAAGAACGAGCAAAAAGCCTAATACTGACATCTTCTTCATCAACTTCAAAAAGGTCTAGAAAAGACTCAAATTTCTGCACATGTTGCTCAACGTTGACATTCTTACTTTCACCATCAAACCTCGGCAAGTATAGATCATAGTTTTTGGGGAAAGCATGAAGAACAGAGGGTAAAACAAGAGGTTTATACCGATCTGGAATTTTACAAGGTGTAGGAGCATGCACAGAAGGTATAGAATCAGTCTTGGTCTCTTGAAGCTCATCAATTTCAAGATGGTCATCACAAGATTTAGAAGAAGGGTCTTGATCAAGCTCAAAGGCATGCAAATATTTGGTATTTACAATCTTCAAAGGGAAGGAATCAAATGCAGGTCGAGGATCTCTTCTCAAACATAGTATACTTTGCACAACCTTGTTAACATTCTCGGGAAAAGAGAAGAAATAATTTATAACAAAGAACAAAATGTCTGAGATGAAACTCCAACTTGAATAGCTGATCTGTCCATGTTGTCCTTTCATGTTTTTGCTGGTCAAGTTCATCCTCCAGTGGAGTCTTTGGATCTGATCTCAAAAATAATTTGGAATCGCCAGGTGAATGATTTTAGCCTTGTTGTGTCTGATCGTTGTTCACCATTAACAATCAGATCTGAACTTGATACATGTACTGGGGTGATCGTTTAGATTAGATGTTCATTTTATAAACTAGACCGGAGATTGACTGAAGTAGCCTTTATCTACTTTTGCTAATGCAAAGAAAGAGTGTTTCGAAGGCTACCTGGCTAACTTCAGGCTCCGTCTGTAGTCTACAAAGCCAAATAATGAAAATAAAACTTTCTTCCCCAATATGGTCGCCACTATGTTAGGACCTAGATTTGCCTCAGGCTGAAAAGACAAGGTTCTAGGTCCATATCAAACCACGCTCAGCCTCGTAGCTAGCCTTACGAGGACAGGAGAGGGCCCTCTCCGGGTCAATCTCAGCGAAAGATAATCAATTCGGCTGGAGATGACTGATTTAGCAACTAATCTTAGGCTAGGTATTAAGTGCAAAGGTTTTGATTTGAGTTTTTAAGGGTTGTGTGTTGGAAACAGGGAAAGGCAAATTGGGCTCGGGGATGAGGCATAGTTTCTACAGAGTTCTGATTGGGGCAAGGAAGGCAATCATTTTGATGCTTTAAAGCGAGTGAAATGGATAGATCAGATTGTTGAGGAGCTAAGGAGAGCAAGAGAGTCTCAATAATTCTCCTTAAACAGATGAAAACATGAAAATTTAAACAAATTCAAAGGCGGAGCATAGCAGTTATGGATTCTACCTTAATCACTCATTTGTTCAAATTCAGAAGAAGAAACAGGAAAATGATACACATAACACTAATGAACTTACAATTACTTAGAGAAGAACACCATCAAAACATAAAGCCACATGGATCCCAAACAGTGCTGCAAAACCCTGGTCTTTCCTTAGCCAAAAATGGAGAGATAGAATGTACAATGATATGCCAAAGCAATCCCAAGTGTCCAACCCTGAAAATGACTTAGGAATTACATGATATAGACTAGACCAACCCATTCTCTTGCCTCTAGGGGTCGAGCTCATCATTCTAGGAGCTGTTTGAACTAATTCTAAACAAGGAACTGAAAACTAGGTAGTCAAACAACTTACCCCTATATGCTAGGAAACTGATTCATTCACTCACATTTCACCTTTTGGTGAATGAATCTTCTAGAACAAGTAAATATGTGCCAAAATTACATCATGTTTACCCAATTACATCAAAATAGATCAAAAATTACATCCAAAAGCAAAACTAGTCAAACTGGCCGAATTTCTAAGCTGGAAGGTGAAAAATTGATCAAAAATCCTCTATGCATTGTTCCACTTTGAGGCTGAGTTTTAGGCACTTCCTAAAGTCCAAATTGAGCCCAAGTATGCTTGTTGGAAAGCCCTACATGTATAATTTCCAACCCAGGTAGAAGTTCTAAATTTTGTGCCCATTTTCCCCTCCAAAACTTCAATCTCCCAAGACTGCTTCCTATGTGTCAAAATAGGGGCAGTGAGGTCATTTTTTGAGTGTTTTTGACCTCCTGAGGACTCAAAACTTGCCCAAACTTCTTGGCCATGCACCAGAAGTCATGAATTTTCATGAAAAATCCAAAAATATAATTTTTTTTTTCATTTGGAGCCTCCTATCGTAAGCGCGCGCCATGTGGCGCGGCACACTGGGCTTGAGGTGCGGCGCATAGAACCTGTGCATAGAGCTTTTTGCAGGAGACCTTTGGAGGCCTTCCTCGTGTCCAAATTGGGCGCAGGATAGCTCGTTAGAAAGGTACTTGAGTATTATTTCCAAATAAACTAGACTTTTTCCATTTGGAGTTCATTTTCTCTGTCAAAAAGTAAATCTCCCAAGACTGGTCAAAATGTGCCAAATGAGACTGCCTCAAGGCAGAGTGCTATTACAGTCGAATTTTGAATGCATTCCTCAACTCCAAATTGAGCTCATGATAGCTCATTGGAAATATATTTGTGTCTAGTTATCATTTAATGCATCAAGAAAGTCCTTTGGCTGACAAATCTAGGAGAAAACTTGATTTTCCCAAGGTCACTTCAGAGGTGCATCAATTCTCCCGAGGAAATTGTATTTTTGACATTTCTCTAAAACCATGACACCTGTGTAAAAAGTGAAGGAGGTTTTTCTTCCTTGTCCTGTTATGGATAAAAATCCCTCTTAGTTTTCCAAAATTCATCTTTTCTTGCTCAGAAACATCATTTGAGTAAAACCTATCCTGATGTGTGGAATAAGGGATTTATCGAAATGAAGCGAAATGAAGGGGACAAGAGGCTTCTAAATTCTTGGGAAAATTTTGAGAAGTAGGTAGGGATGTTAGGAAGTAGGGGAAAGTGGAATCTCAGAAATTGAGTGAGGGGAAGGGGTATAAAAGGGCAAAACACAGGCCTAGCCTAGAAAATAGGATTTGTAGCAAGAAACTAGGGTTTGTGCGAAATGAGGAATTTGGGGGATCTCAGTGATGGGAAGTGTATAATAAGGTACATTAAGGATAGGGGAAGGTGTATGAACATCAGGATACAAGTTTTTTCAATGATTTGACCGTTCAAGAGAAATTTCCTTCAAAACCCTAGGAGAGGGAGATGAACCTTGCCTAAGTGCAACTAAAGCATGAACAAGGCATAAAATGACCCATTGGAACCTGACATGATGATGAAAACCCTCTGAATGATGGTAGACTCAGCTGAATAGTGACATAGACCGACATTTGGACAACTTTGAAAGGAGTGAAAGCAAACCCTAGACCTAATGCCTAGTGACCAAATGTTACTTGAAGACTCACTGAAATGATAAAATTTGACATTGACACCTTAAAATCACTTTGTAAGAGCATGTTTGATCACTGGAGGAAGGCTAGAAAGACTGACACTAACACGGTCAACTCAACTACACATGCATGACACTACTTGACTGTTGGATAAAAATGTGCATTTCTGGTTGGGAGCTGGGTCACTGGTTGCCGAGGAGATTTGCGCAATTTTTGGGCTGAGCAGTTGACTGTTTCCTAGATTTGCACAGATCCTGGGCTAAATAGCCTACTGCTGGGAAAATTTGCCCAAATCCTGCTGGGAGGGTTAGCTGGCAGGATTGCACAATCTTAGAGCGCAATAGGCTGTCAGAGAGGATTGCACAATTTCTGGAGGGAAAGATGGTTTCCCTCCAGAAATGCACAATTTTCAAGGGGAAGTTGCTCAGCCTGCAGCTAGACTAAGTCTGGGTGAGTAGCCTGTGAAGGGAAAAGTTCAAACTGTGATCGATAGGCTGCCTTTGAGCAAGAAAGACACTAAAGCTTGATGACTTGACGAAGCAAGGCAAGCTGTTGTGAAGGTTGGTAGGGACTCTCCAAGATAGGCTAAGGCAAAATTTTGGAGGGTGGTTGTAGTCGCTACAATAGGAAGGAACTTACTAACTTAGGGTTTTTAAAAACTTACCAAAGTGTTAAGAAGGAATTTTTTTGGGATGGCCTTATATATGATAATCAAAAATTTGTGGTGGAATTTTTGTGTTTCCAACAAAATAAAGTTGAGACAATTAAGATCCCAAGTCTGTTACAACCTTTATCCATTCTAAGTCAACGTTGGGAGGAGGTTTCAATGGATTTTATCACAGGTTTACCCAAGTTCGAAAGAAAGAGTGTCATCATGGTGGGAGTTCATAGAATTATCAAGTATGCACACTGGTGTGCATTATCTCATCCATTTAAAGCTAGTATAGTTTCTACTTCATTTATGGAAACAATTCAAAAGCTATATGGAAACCCAAAGATTATTGTAGTGATAGAGATCCCATTTTCAATGGAAATTTTTGGACGAAATTATTTTCTTGTTTAGGTACTCAATTAGCTCATAGCTCATCTTATCATCCTCAATCTAATGGGAAAATGGAGATAGTGAACAAATGTTTGGAAGCATATATTTGTTGCTTTGTATTTGATAAACATCATTAATGGGTCAAGTGGTTGCCTCTAGTTGAATGGCGGTATAACAATTCCTTCCATACTGCGGCAAAAATAACCCCATTTATGGCACTTTATGGATATCATCCATCATCCATCACATCATCTTTAAGATAAAATTCTATGGTTCAAGTAGTGGAAGATCACATCGAGCATCAACAACAAGTTCTCCAACTCTTAAAGGATAACCTCACTTTGGCATAGAATAGAATGAAACAACAGGCATATCAACATCATAGTGAAAGAAGTCTTGATGTAGTTGGCTAGGTATTTCTACGACTATAAACATATAAACAAATTTCCCTCAAGCAAGCTAAGAAGGATAATAAATTATCACCAAAGTATTATGATCCATACAAGGTGTTGCAAAATATTGGTAATATTGTATAGAAATTGGAGCTTCCTACATCTTCTAGAGTGCACCCAATTTTCCATGTTTCATGCTTAAAGAAGGTTATAGGTGACAAACTCCCAGTTCAAACAATATTGTGGGAGCTTGATGAGGAATGAAAAATCATATTGGAATCTCAAGCAGTCATAGAAACAAGAAATCTACAACTGCAAAATCGATCAATTATCAGAGTATCTCATAAAGTCGAAGAACTTACCCTCTGAAGATTCCACAAGGGAGGATGAGTATTTTATATAGAAGCATCTAAAACTACTCAAGCATTTAGGAAAACGCTTTCTTGAAGGAGAGGGGCATGTTAGGTCCCTACAATACTAGGGTATTACCCCATTATTATTTCCATTGTAGCCCCTTATTGTTATTGGTGTGCCCCTGTTGTCCCCATATTGTTATTATTGTGCCCCATAAAAGCCCACTGTTGATATTGTTGTGCCCTTACATTATTATTTTTATGTCAGATCTGATTATATTGTGACCCCTTAAGCTCCTATATATAGAAAGGAGGTTTTTTCATTTGTATCATCCAAGAATTGTTCATTTGTGTAATGTAAATTAGGTTCCCCCTAGAAGAGGCTAATTTTGAAGTCTTTGATCTATCCCTTATTCTATTTTGTGAGTTGGTTGCATAACAACACCAACATCATCATGGAGTTCCAAGTATTGTATCTCTCAAACCTACTCCAATATCAATAGCTACACATCAAGCAATTGGAATACGAAGTGGGAAATTAAGTTGGAAACCACGAGACTAGGTTGTGGAGCCTAAAATATGTGTCTTTTTATTTATAGGTTGTGAAGTATGATGAAGTGCTAGATAAAATAAATTTTGATAAACAGAGACACATATTAGTGAGAGAGGTTGTTACTTGTGATTTTTTGCTTAACCATCCATCAGTCTCTTATAAAAATGTTGTTGTTGTGCAACATAGAAATGACAGGTTTGCATCTTCCACTAGAAAATATTACTTGGTAGCTACCTAGAACTTAATTGAGTTTATGTGAAGATTCAAATTCCACCTAAATAAGAAGGAATAATATGGTTTTTGTGTAAAGCCTAGCTTGGTAAGAGTTAATTGTTAGAATGTCTATTGTACACCTTAGTAGTGGATTGGTTAGAAGCCAAATGTAATATTTTGTCCCGGGAAACTTTACTCTCAATTTCTAGCTTTTGGTATACTTTGTTGATTCCAAGTGGATTTTCAAAGTTTTTGTTCTAGACTTTTGTGGCACTCAAGATGGCACCAGGGTGCTTTAAAAGTACTTCCTTTGGTTGGTGGTTTGTGTTTGGATTTCCTAGCTTGAGTTAAAATATGTACTTTGTTGTTTTTCTTAATGAATATTTGTTAATTGGAGATTTCCTTTAGTATATATATTTTTTTCAACCTCCTACAAAACTTATTTTTCTATTCATGGGATGGGCCACCTAATTTATTGTTCTCTCATGTAATTTGGAGCTATGCAATTAATATTAAATACAACCCATATTTCTTCTATTTATAAAATATGTGGGTTTGTTGCAATGTTAAATTTTTAATGAAACATTGCTTATATTTGCAACATCAACATAATTGATCTCGACTTATTTTATGGAATTTTGTTGGAAATGAGTGTATCACAAATTATAACCATGTAGAACTTGGAATAGATCAACCTTTACATTTTGTTGCATCATCCATAGGTTATATCTTGAGAAAAAATACAACTACCTTTTCAGTTAAATTTTTTTAATTGTGCATACAGTGTCATGTATCTATGGAGAATTATTTAGTGGACAACATCATTACGATTTTGTAAGTAATTATTTTAATTTTGCATGCACTCAAAGTTTCCTAGATCGAAGGAGAATTATTTAGTGCACAACATCATTACTATTTTATAAGTAACTTATTGTAATTCTTTTTAGCTAGAATAATATGATAAATAACACCTCAAATTTAAGCTAATGCCTAATATGTCAAAACTTTACTATTATCTAATATGGTTGATAAAAGCCTACCATATTATCAACCAATCATTTTTTTTTTCAATTCCAAAGTTTGTCGTTATTGTGATAATGGTCTAACAACCGCAAAACGTTTGTTAAATTGTTGAGGTCATTGGTCTTTAAATCTATTTCCCATGTCCTAAATGTTGCAACTACAACATGTGTATCGCAACATATTTTATAAAATTAGTGGGGCTATCAGTCTTGTGAAAGGATTTCCCAAAGCCTCAACATCGTAACTACGACATGTTCATCACAATGCACTTTGTAAAATTAGTGCACTCATTGGTATTGTGATGGATTTACCATGGCTGAAACATTGCAGCTACTCCATCTGTGTCACAACATATTTAGTAAAATTAGTCGGGTTATCGCTCTCGTGACAAAATTTCCCACGACCTCAATATTGTAACTATGACATGATCATCACAAGTTACTTTGTACAATTAATGGTATCATGAGTATTGAGATGGTATTTCCCATTGCCTAAACATCCCAACTATGGCACACTCATCACAACAAACAATGTAAAATTAGTGACATTGTCAGTCATGTGACAAGATTTCCCACAGCCAAAGCATCGCAACTACTCGCATGGTCGTTGCAACATACTTTGTAGCATCAATTTTCTTGTTAGTCTAGCAATGATCTCTTCTACGCTTAAATGTCGAAAGACCATCACATACAGGTTGCCTAGTGGTTAAAATTAAGATGTGTCTTGCGATAACATTTCCAATGCCTAAAGGTAACATATATGTCAAGTTTTCATCAATACTTTGATGCTACTTTCGATGGCACAAAGAGGATTTGTTTCGATCCCACTTGTGATGCAATACTGTCAAAATTATGATGATTAAGGAGATGTCAAAAAAATGACTATAAAATGTACAATGTTTAGCAAAAACTCTTTTTTGTCATTGTAGCTACACATGATTGTCGCAAGAAAGACAAAGAGTCATTAAAAATTGGCTCAATATTTAATAGTGTTAATATTTGAAGGAATATGGAAAAGGTGGGAAGGATGATCATGAGGAATTCCGTGGAAGATATTTGTCGGAAAAAGAAAGTTGGAAAAGCGGAGAGGATGTCAAAAGATAAACTGAGAAAGAGAAAACTTTTAGTTAGATAACATGGGATAGCTAGGGAAGGTTGTCAAAAAATATCAGGATGAATAGACCAATATGGAGATTTGTTGAACTGGATGATGGTCATATGCATGATGACAAAGGAATCGTTGAGGGGAAATAATAATGCTTGATTTCTCTAGCCCATTGTTGGTTATCCAATTTTATGATCACCAATGTTGTAATTCACTATTGTGGTTGTTGTGATCTCGATTTCCTATTGTTCTTCTGCTAGTTGTGTGTGGTAATGGTTGTTCATTTTATCTCATTACTGAATTGATTCTATTTATTCAGTTTGTATCTTGGGTAGGTAGCTGGCATGGATTTGTTGAAACTCTGTGACTTGGAAGAATGCAATATTTTTTTTCTTTACGAATATTAGGCCATTGAGTCAGTTTGAAAAATATTATGTTATAGCACATTGTGAAATTCTCCTTATATGAATTAACAAAAGAATGATCATATTACCATCTACAAATGTGTATCATTTTATATATTATTTTTATTGTTTCTATATGCAGAATGGATTTCATAATATCTGACACAACATATGAGTTTTAGTGTGTCAATTGTACTTTGGTTATCTTAAGGTTATTAAGTTAGGAAATTAGCATTGCATATGCAACAATTCCATATAACTATAAAAACCTAGTTCTAATAGTCCCTAATTCCACTAGGTGAGACATCATCCACTCTGTGGGTGATGTCGAAAGGGCCAGTGTTGGAGTGGGTTTGTTGGTTGACACTACAAACCAACTTAGGTCTATCTAAAACCCATGACAAGACTACACCCTCTCAACAAAGGCAACCAAACATAAATCATTAGTTATAATGAATCCAAAATTTCACATTTATGGTAAACCAATATTAGCTAGTATTTATGTCCTTATATCATGATTGGAGAGTAAAATTTGAAATGCCAGAAAACAAAAACTAAAAGTTAGTAGAGTGTTTGAGGTCCAATAATTTCATAGATTTATTAGAATAAATATCCTTTAACGTAAGAGTTAAACATGAGGCTACAATGTGCGAAGGTGAAGTGATATCTCCACTTTTTTTTTTCTTTTGGATATTTCATTATTAAATGTATGAGGATATATTTTGGTAACATTTCTCTATGGAAAAATCCTTAGTGGGGTTTTGGGGTCAATTTCTCTACCCATCCACATGATCTTGATTTATGACTATTCCCTCTATTGTTATGTTATGAGGTTTTAACTTTAGTAACAATTAATTATGGAAATTGAATTATGTGATTAAATGTGGGAAGTCTCTATAATATTTGAGGAAAACGTTATATTAGTATATCAATGCTCCTATGGAGAGCCTCTATAATACTTGAATTGGCACTTTTGTTGATAGAGGTTATTATTGGAATGATAGAATAATATTTTTTCATATATTTGTTAGTTGGACCTACACCCTAATCATCCATGCCTGATTTTTGAAGCCCCCTTTATCCTTTCTTGTAATATCTTGTTAGAATGATTATAGGTGTTCTGTTTTGTTTGAATGTAGTTGGACATATTATGTTCTATATCGACAATTATAATTAAACATGATTAAATAAAATATCTATTTGTCCCATAAATTGTGAAGTCTTCCTCCATAAGAGGGAGGGTCACCATTAAATATGTGAAGAATAGATTGTATTGTGGATGAAATCGAAATTGTAGTGATTGGAATGATCATATTTGGTTATGAAGGAGACTAAAAAGTATTTCTTAATGTGGTATAAAAGATTCCAACACCTCACATTAATACTCTTTTGAATCATCCTATGAACCTTATACTTATTTTAGTGAGTAATGTTCATGGTTAGTAATTTTCAATGCTTGATAATCCTTGTTTGATGCCAAATGCGTGGTGTGCTTCTAGTCTAGGAGAACTTACCATTTCATAATCAAGTCTTACAAGAGGTATTTCAATGCTATATTCATTATATTCCATTATATTATTGGGATATCTCACCCTTCACTTAGTACATTTTCATTCTGACATTATGGAGTGCAACCCATAGTATGATTTACCCTTTCTAAATTTTCCAACCTTTGGGTGCCTTTCACTAATTCTATTTTTTTCTTGTTCAAGAAAAGGTTAGTGGTTATAATATTGAATTACCTAGATTCTTCCTAGATCTACCTATATAAGTGTGAGTGCATTGACTATTACATTTTATTCTGGATAGATTCTTTGATGGACATCTACCTCTAGTTTTAGCAATGATAAGGAAACAACAGTTTTGGGAAATTTAACTTCCCATGAGATAGTCAATTATTTGGATGTACATATTTTCTTGGGATTATGGTTTTTTTTGAATAGCCATATTATAAGGGAAATATTCATAGAAGGTACATTTTCTTTTGGATGTATTTCCATGTTTTAGGGTGCTTTCACTTCTAAGATAATTTCTACCATGACAAATATTGGTGTTATGGATAGTTATGCCTTTCGGAGTACATTTGTTCCTAAGTACAATTATCAAGTGATTTTTGTATGGGCTCTAAAACCTTACAATAAATAATCCCTATAGAATGTACTCCAACTCAAGAAGTCAAAACCTAAGGGGGACTCTAACATCCATTTAGGATGCCTTCTTTTCGCCTAGATCCACTTTACTAGTTTTAGTTACCATTCCTATAATAAATTAAGTTTATGAAATTAGAAATAATAAAAAGTGATTGTATTTACAATGACCCAATAAGGATACCCATTCCCATGAGATTACACTCTAAAATACTAAAGCTCCATGGAAAATTGGGAGAGAATAATTAAACACATATCACAACTTTTCACTTATGATGTCTGTCAAAATATTTAATGGATGAAAAAATTTAAATATGTCCCTTCCAATATACCATGACTTGTGATGTTCTAAAATGGTATATTGAAATTAACCGTTCATAATTTCATTATTTTACTTATTTCAGATATGTTCTCAACATTTTTACAAGATATCAACACTCATGTTTGGCCATATCCATGAATGGATAGGATGGTTGAGGCTAATTTGATCCAAGATTCCATATTAGTTGATATGTGGCTAGTTTAGCAAGTTCTTCTTATAACAAATGGCTATTGGTGTCACAAAGGTAGGGTCATCAACCAAGGATGAAGCTATCCTCCTTGTCCAACATCTTGATTTGATAAATCCTCAATTGCAAACATTGTATGATGGAATTACTAATAACCCTTTATAATCTGTTGATCCTTCTATAAACTAATCATAGCCAAAGGTTGATGGTGCATTTAGTTATACATCTAGTGAAAATATTATCTAGTTAAATATGTGATTTCATTAAATGATTATGTCAATAAACACCTGAGCTATTATACCCACTAATCAAGTTTCCACTACCCTTATGCATATATCTATGGTGAAATCAATGCATTCAATGCCAGGAAGGATTCCTTGACAATGACATTGAATTAAGAAGAAGAAGAATACTAAATATAAGAATCCCTAAAAATTGGGAAAGGAAGAGAGTAAACATAAGACAACACATGTGGGGCACCACTGAGGAAAATTGAAATGACGAGTTTCCTTGTAGCATTTTTCAAGATTAAAAATTTAGTCAAGAATGCCCATATATGGCTTAGAGTCATCCCAACTTTTACCATTAGAATAAAAAAAAAAACCTACTATTTCGATAAATCCATTTGTTATGCAACAAGAATGTATTGCTCCTCTATAAGGAGGTATAGTAGGGAATACTTATCCTAGAAACATATCATTGAATATTGTTTTAATGCATGAATAGGTGGTGTTATAAAATAAAATGGCTAAGAGTTACGTGGCTCTAAATTTTATTTTTTATACTAAATTTTACTTTGTCTTCAAGAATTACTTCTCAGACAAACGATGCTAGCAGATCTCCTCGAAAATCTTTTGCCGTGTTCACTAGGAGTACCTATAGGTGAAGATCACTCCTGGAAAGAAAACACCAGTTTCACAATCTCATATTTTACTATGATTCATATAATGAGACATCTTAGGATAAAAAATGCATAAAGAATATGAAGGAGGATATTCTGAGCCAAAAGCACACTTTTAGGAGATAGGGATGTAGGGAATAGTGACTCAAATGAAAATTTCATAGTTCTCGAAGAGGAGGAGGCAAGCTGAGTGAAAGGGGGAGGCTTAGTGAACAAGGAAGGAAGGACTATTTGCAAGGACTCCATAGTGCAAAAGGAGGAAGGACAAGATTCCCTTGAGGGTGTAGGGAGTAATTTCAAGGCATAGGGAAGGTCCCCACTACCCACTAAAATTGTGCAATGTGCCACACTTGGTAGGAAGGATCATGGTGAGTGCATGGAGGAACAAGAAGTAGCAAGAGACAAGGGCCCTGCTCACTAGGGTTACGAAGTGTACAAAAGAAAGAGAAGTGTTGGGGTGGCATTTTGTGTATCTCCTATTGATTGAGGGGTCAACGCTATGATCGAGAAGTGCAAAGTCCACTCTTTTTGGCACAGAGAAAAAGTATACAAGGTTAGCAAAATGACTAAGTCTCAAAGGGTTAAACACGGAACAAATCAGTGAGTTGGGGAATTGAATGAGCTACACACATCTCAACTCATTATTTAAACTTAGTCAAGACCCAATACTAAGAAATATATATTATAACTTCAGTTCACAAACACTATCCAAGTTCAACGAGAGAAGCATGAGTGAGTATGACACATAAGTTAATTAGAGAATCATTGGAACCCAATTGGCTACATGCACATTATGATGATAGGATTGCAATAAAATATTTATATCATTCTTCTCTTTCCCAAGTTAAACATTAGACTTCTAATTCCAAATAGGTAATTAACAAAGGATTCTTCTTATCTATTTCACAAGCCAAGTCCCTCTTTCATCGGGGAGTAAAAAACATAAGAAATTAGATTCCCAAGTTCATCCATCACAACATGGATATGGATGCTGGAATTAGCTTTATCGAGCCTTTATTGGTATGCATGAAATGTGCCAATTGGAAGGTCTCATAAATTTAATAATGAATTTTTTTCAAGAACATATCCATGGAAATACAATCCATAATATCAAATCTCAACAAGGCTCAAAGAAATTAATCAACACCATTATTTAGAACACACAATGGTCGTAACACACCTATAATCTTGTTATCATTTTTTTATTATCATGAAGTAGTTCAAATGTTCCTATAATTTAGATTAGGAGGCCAAGGAAGAAAAAATGCATTTACGAAAAGAAGACATTGAAAATAAAAGAAATAAAAATAAGAGTCAAGGAAGTACACAACATGTTAGCTCCTTCTTCCATTAACATCATCTGTATTAACATCACAGAACTAGAGTTTCTAAAATAAATTTACCCTAGATGTTAACCCATAAGCCCTAACCCTAATCCTTAGTGTTTATAATGATGAAGTAAGGTTTTATATCCAAACCCTAGATCCATACAAAGCCTATAATAATAGTCATAGGGTTTTATCCATAAACCATAGATTTTTCTTGTTGTGACACACTTAGGTTTTATAAACCCTAAAATTACAAGCCCTAGATATTCAACCTAGGTATTCAATCTCGATTATCCAAAACACTAGGGCTTTGTGAAGACATGTAGTCTTCAAGCCTGAGATCCTCGCAAGCACAATATACATTACACAACAAAAACAATATTCTTTCTTTATCAAGTGAAGTACTTCAATTAAGAGTTCAAATTTGAGAACAAGGTGTAACCATGAGAGCATAAGTTAGGAAAACAATATTGCAGAGTCATTACAAGAAGAACATGACTATGCCAAGTAGTTCAATACTAGTTGTTCTTTCATTATTATATCAACAATAATAGTTTCTTGATCCTTTTATCTGAATGATAGAAAATCAAGCTCAACGTGTTATCGTCAGGTTCCTTTAATGACCATAAGCACTAGACATCATAAATATTTTCTATTGGCTCTCTTCCTCAATCCTATGATTTAGTGTATAAACCCTAGAATTTTATTCAAACCATTAGATTGATTAGGGCTTGAAATTGGTTGGTTAGGGTTTTGATTCCAAACCCTACACTTACATCACTCAACTCTATGGTTCCAAACCATGATAATGCTCAATCATTGCATATCTTTCTAAGTCCTATTGTTTAATCCCTATGTCCTTTAGGCTCTTTCTATGGTTACAAACCTTAAAAAATTACAACCATAGGAATGGTTGAAGACTTGATTCCAAACCCTAGGTACATATATTAATCTTGTTCATTTAAGAAGACAAATCTTATCAACAAGGAGTGATAATCAAGGATAAAGAGTGACATCATCAACAACAACAGATTCTTTCATATTAATGATGATGATTTACTTACCAAGATCATTTGGTTAGCTATCCAAAATACTCAAAACCTTAATGGCTTGTAGACTTTTAAACTAAGTAGGAAAAAAATGCCAATTTGTTTAAAATTAATAGAATATTTTCCAAGTCCAAGTCAAACTGCTACTTTATCATGCCACATAAGATATTAAATTAACGTATAAAATAAAACAACTATATATTTCAAGAATGCATTCTGATGAGCCCCATAAATGGGTAATTATATGGGCTAATTTTACCTCCTAGGAAGTCAAATCAACCATTCTCTTAGCTTATTGTATGATTTTTTTATTATATTTATGCTTATGCGGTCAGTTGAGTTAGTTATTATGCCATGTGGTCTAAAATGTATTTAATGAAAATTATTGAAGGATTTCGAGGTCAAAGTCAAGGATTTAATGGCCAGACTGTAGCAATAACTCGAAGTAGACAAAGGAGAGGACTTACAGGAGGGAATCCCCCTCATTTATTACTCCTTACTTCGAATTCCCCTTCATTCAGCTTGGAGTACAAGCAGCCAAATCATGCACTAGGAGGCAGCCGAGCAAGTGAAGGATGACTGATGATTATCTCGAGTTTTGGGAGCCAAGCCTCCCTAATTTTAAGGAAGTTGTTGGTAGCTTCATTTGTATAAGTGGAGAGGCCTAGGGCCTCACTAGGGTTGGATATTTTTTGGATTTTTGTTGTACTTTTTCTTATGTAAACTCTGCTCAACTTCGAGCTTATTATATTTGTGACAGTTTCATGTAATCTTGTTATTGTTTTGAAATAAAGATGGAATCATTTTTGAGTTAGCACTGAGTTACCTCAGAGGACTGAAGCTTTTGGGTTAGGGCCCAATCCAAGCAGCCAAGCTCCTCTTTACTTTTATTCGTATGTTTTATTTCAGTTTGTAGATTAGGTTGTTGTTAGATGAATTTCTTTTATGGTCAAGAATAGGTTGCTTTTGATGATTTAATAGTTTTCTTCCATTTGTGCTTTCTAAAGCAAGTTAAGTAGTGATAAAGAAAAGATCCAAAAAGGCTAGCAACAGTGCCTTGGCCTCTCTTCCTCCCTCTAGGACCATGATTTGAGTCAAAGACTCTCTTGCTGCCCCAAAAATATAGATTTTCCTCCTTCATAGGACTTCTAGTGTTTGCAGCTTTTAAAAGGTTAATAGTTCAGTTTTGCTTTGCTTCAGAGTTTCTTCATCATGCTAACTTCTTTATTTACCATAGTATTCTTCCATGCTTTCCTTTCTTATAGCAGTTATTAGCATTTCCTTTCATAGCTCACAATTTAGATTAGTTTGTTGCAAAACTCTGTTTTTCTAGATGCACTTATTTCATTGCTTGCTTAATCTCATTGGTTGACTGTCAATTGTTTATGTAGTAGATATCTTCTAGCAGTAGGCCAACCTATCATCCATCCCATCCTCCATCTGATCCATGCCCTACAGGTCACCCAAGTCTCCCCTCAATTCTGCCTTAGTTTCCTGCATTTTCCATAGAATTTCTTCCTCTCTCCTTGAGCAAATCCAATCATCTTTCTCTCTCCTAACGATTCTTGGTAGACCCTAGCTGCCCTAACACTTCATTCCAACCTTCATCCACTTTTTCCACCCACTCTCACACCCTCAAAATAGCAAAAACTGCTCTCGGCCTCCTCTAGAACGCTATTTTTCCTCCTGTAGATTTCCTGTGTCCTCCTGTAGATTTTCTTGCATGCTTTCTTTTGAAGTCTGAGTGTTGGAAAAGCCTCCAGAAGGCCATCTAAGAGCTCCTAGGACCCAACCACACCATCCTACATCCTCAAAATTGCAAAAACCTCCCTTCAACACTGTTAACACCCAGGTTGTTCCCTATGACTCCCAAGGGAATACGGCCGGGGTAACCACTAACCAATCTTTGGATCACAGTTCCTAGCCAAACTGTAATCAGAGAGGGCTCTCTCTTTATAATTTGTCTCTGTTTTGATGGTGTTTTAGGCTAGTTATTATGCTCAGGTTTTGGTTTATGTTTTGGTTGAAGGACTTCTT
This sequence comes from Pinus tabuliformis, assembly GCA_031772625.1. Taxonomy (NCBI): domain Eukaryota; kingdom Viridiplantae; phylum Streptophyta; class Pinopsida; order Pinales; family Pinaceae; genus Pinus; species Pinus tabuliformis. Next base: position 656,988,674 of record CM062810.1, on the reverse strand, counting down.
TCAGGGCATAAGGTGTAGTTTTCAGAGAATAGTATATCATTGGGCAATGGAGTCTAGAGTTGTGAAATGCTTTCAAATGCAGGATTGGTGATTTTCAGACTGCGGGGCCTATTGTGTATCTTAAACAAACAAATTTAAACTTAAGTGGTGAAGCATGGTCAGCCAACAGAAAGCAATTAAGAATTCTCTATTAAGCTGGTGATGTGAAAGTGAAACATGTTGCACAGGAGCAAAATTGAATTCCTGAAACAACGGTCACTGTGAAAGATATATTCTGTAAGTGCAGCAATTAAGAATTACACTTATCAAAATTATAGCTGAAGAAAAAACATTCATTAACAACACAGATTGAACTTAGGGTATTCCTTGAATAAGTCCTGAAGGTTATTCTTTTTCCTTGTTGCTAAACACTTAGAAATTAGAAACATATATGGGTTGTAAAAGATTGAAGCACATAACAAAGAGAGTTACAGAAACTTATTGTATTGTGAAGTACACAGGAATCCTGCAGTTTTCAACAGACACCAGAAACGCACTCAACACTTCAGAAATCCGAGAAATTCCATCACTTTCTTTATTAAACTCTGAAAGGATTACAACATAAGAACTTCTTCCGGAGAAATCAACAACAACCCTTTGCAAACTCATGCGAAGGGGACTTTATAGAAATGTTTATACAAAATATCTCAGGCATTGAGTCATCTGAGAGAGAAATATCTTCATTACTTCGTATAGAAAAGTAGAAAAGAAGTTATTACAGCTTTGAATACAACATAACTACTCTTTAAGTCTGTCAGAGGATATTTTGACCTTTGGAGGTCACTGAGTCGGTTGGAACGCTTTGCTTAAATGCTGGAGAATGTGCCTTTACGTTTGCTGCGCTGTATCTTCTCGGCCCTGCCACCTGTAGCTTCCTACTTTTGCTTCGTTGGCCGAAATTTCTGCTGAGTTGGCTCAGCTTTAATCTTTAATGCATGTTGATTTTATTAAACTGTGCTTTGCATAACAATTCATATTTTTATAAACAAAATTTGGTGAATGGCTCACTGTTTACAAAATTGTTTGTATTGCTTTGGTCCACCAGTCATGTGTAGGTAATTGATGCCTGAGGATTACATCTATAGTCTCCTCTGCCTCTGTATACTTATAAAAATTGGGAGGGGCCTCAAACAGGTGTTTGATTTCATTCTTTATAAAAAATAAATTGTCTACTCTGTTATAGAGAGTCTGTCCTGTGGCTGGCCCTGTTTCCTCTGAGGTGCTGGGCTTCTCATTGATCTGACTAGTGGAAAATGTGTTGACCCTTTTGGCATACTGGTCATGTGTGAACAATCTCCCTGCGTTGTTCAGTAAGCTAGGGAGCCCTCTGTTTTCTAACACCTGAAACTTCTCCAAAAATCTGTTCACCTCAGTCTGCATATCCTGGGTTCTTCTTTCCAATGTCTGCACTAAGTTTCTCAGTGTGAGAACCCTTTTGATCAACTGAATGTGCTCAGTTCTGTTTGGAATTCCCATGGCAGCCAACTGAGTTCTTGTCCTATTGTTAAGCACATTGATCATCCTGGTGGCTATCTCAGGCATGTTGCTTAGAGCAGCTCTTGCTCTCTGAATTTCAGTGTGTGCTTTTGGAATGAGGTCCAACTGCTCATGGATTGTTTCAATATATTGCCATTGCTCATTGATAGATTGACCAATGTTAGCCCACAACACTATTTTAAGCTCAGCCACCACCTTATCTAATTTGAGCTCATTTTCTATCTCTTTGATTTTATCTTTGAGGGCTTTTATCTCCCTGCCCTTTTCTGCCACAGACTGCTTGGATTTATCATATCTGTCATTCACTTTGGCCAATTTATCCCTGGTCTCATTCAGCTCTGTCATTTGAGCTTCCAGGGCCTGGATCTCATTCCTCAGCTTTTGCATGTCCAGGCTTGGGGCCTGCTCTGTTGCTAGTGGTGCTGCTGAGGTGGATGTTGCTGCTTGTTCTGGCTGTTGAGGAGGAGGAACAGTAGGTGGAGCAGTTTCCTCAAGATTTATTACTTCAGGAGGAGGCTGGGAGGTCTGTCCTTCTTCTCTTTGTTTCAAAGTTGCCTGTAATGCGGCCTGTGCAGCCTCTGATTCTCCCAACTTTTCTTGTGCCTGGATGAGCTGTTTATAGAGAGACACCAGTAAATCTGTGGCTTCCTTATCATGCCTCTGCTGGGCAACCTCATCTGTTTGAGGGTGAATTGTGGCTGGCATTTTTATCTTTTTCTTCAAAGCAGCCATGTCTGCATCCCTTAACTTCAATATCTCCTGGATGCCCTTGATATCTTTGGGATCATGCCCAATCTCAATAATTATATCTTCTAAGGACCTAATTCTGTTGTCCTTAGCCTGTGATGATGCCCTTTCCAACTCAAGTTGGGCAGCTGTATTATTAAGGCTATTTTCCAGCCTGTAGTTGTCCAAGGTTTTGTCTGCCAAGGAGGCATAGACCATCTCACTTGTTTGTTTGTGCAACTCAATTTTATCCATTGGGTGGATGTCTTTGGCAAGGACCTCAAGATTGGTCCTTATATAATCTGCATGAGTTTGGGGCTGTGCTACAGCTGGTAAGAAATGACTCATGATCATCTTGCCTTCACTGACATCAAAAGCAGACATCAGTCTTTGCTGGTTTGTGGGAGCCATCTTTAGCAAGTGATTATACAGCTGTATTTTTATGGGCTCACTCCTTTTCTTTATGTCTATGAACTGTTGTTTGATGCTCAGTTCACCCTCCCTCTGCTGGCTAGAGGAGCTGACTTCTCCTCCCACAGTTCTGTTCTGTTCCCCTTGGAAGGAACTTGCATATACTTCCCTGCTAGGTGGGCCCATGCCCAGAGACTGCCCTGTTGGCATTTCCTCATCCGAGAAAGGGTTCATTCTCTGTCTTTTCTCACCATGACTTTCTGATGTGGTCAAGGGAGTCTCTCTGTCCCTTTTTCTGCTAGTATCCTCCTTTTGTGGAGTTTGGAGGATTGATGCATCAACTGATGTTTCTTGCCTAGGAGGCACTGTATTTTGTGCCTGCTGTTCTGTGGAAATTGGGGCTTCAACTGCCCCTTCTTGCTGTGGGGGCTGCTCATTATTATGCTGCCCTTCTTCTTGCTGCATTTCCTGTTGTTGTTGTTGTTGTACCTGTTGCTGCACCTTCTCATGCGGTGGCCGTTCAGTATCCATCTCTTTTTCCTTGCCCTTGCCAGATATATCTTCAGTGGCTTTGGGCGCTTGCTGGTTTACAGTCGAGGAGGATGCAACTGCTCCCACTTGTGTGCTTGGCAGTGAAAACACCTGTAAACAAAGTTCCAGGTCAGCCATTTTTTTAAGATTCCTCACTGCTCTTTGATTCAGCTCTTCTTGTGTAACCGGCTCTTCTAGGGTTCCTCTCCTCCATTTTGCTTGGTTAGCATGTTTTTCAATGTGAGGGATTTTTAGATGATCATAGCCAGAGAGCCTATATCTGAGCCTTCTCAAAGTGATGAAGTGGTTGGGGTCATAGGGTTTCTAGAGGAAACTAGCTTGAAGGCCAAGGGACTCAAGCATCCTGTCTGCTTCTTTCCAACCTTCCTCCCTTTGGTTATAGACAAAGTGGCCCAGTTGGTTCCTGACTTTCAACTATGCTTTCTTGCCTTTGCCCGAAAAGTGAAGCACATCAACGTAGCCAAACTGCCTGAAGTATTCTAGGCAAAATAGCCTCATAGGCACATATCTGGGTAGTCTTTAGGGAGGCAGTTCACACCCATACATCCTGATGACGGTGTGGTGCTGGTAAAAGTACCAGTCCCCAATGCTGTATGATTTGGATAGCTGCAGGATCCTTTGCATTTCATCTGTGAGTCTCGGAGGAGGTGAGCCCATCATCATTGACATAGCTGGGTGAATGAACTGATCTATGAACTCACAATAGGTGTATGGAGTTTCACCTCTACAGTGGAAAACAGATGACCAATAGACCACTGATCTTGGATTGCCTTGGGCATCCTCTCTTTTGATTGGAAAAGAGAATTTCTGATGTTCATGATATAAGATCAAGTGGTAAATGTAGGAGGTATACCTGAACACTCTTTCTCTTGCCAGGTTCATTAGTTGCTCATGTATTTTGTTTGCTATATAGGTGGCATAGTCATAGCAGATAGGAGACTTGCCAGGAGCAAACATGAGCATGATTACCAGCACAGTTTGATTAACAAACTCAATGGAGTTGTAGCTCAAAATGGGACTAATCATGTCAGCCAGATCTCTGCCCAGTTGGTTGAGGTATACCTGATTGATAGGAGGATACTTCACAGAGTCAGAGCCAATGTATAGCTGGTTTAGTTTGGTAACCTGAGCATCTGTCATTCTGGCTCCTCGATTTATCAGGTCTACAAGTGATAGAGGGACCAGTTTCTTCTCAGTCCTGAAGCAGAGCATATCCTTGATAGCTTCTGGGGTGACATAAAACACAGCTGATCCTGAAGGGTCAAGAACTACCCTCTGAGTGGGGTCATAATTTTCAGCACACAGATGGATCAAATCAGGGAATTGGTTAACTTGAGGGAGTTTGAAAATAGGGAGGAATGAGCCCCATATCCCCAGCACATCTGTTCCAGCCTCATGCTTAGCCTTCAGTTCATTGAGCAGGTGGATGTGGAACTTAGTACCCATCAGCATTTCCTCTGAAATCTGATAGTCCATGTCTGCCAGAGACTGCCATTCCAATTGTCTCTGAGGGGCATTTAATGGAGCAATGTTTAATGCTATTGGAGCCATTGGTGGATCCATGACTTCTCCTAGGATTTATGAATAGAGTTGCTATGCAGAGAAACCCAAAGAGTTTTCTTTGAGGGAGAAATGTGAATTGTATGGAACAGAGAGTGAGTGAGAGTTGCAGCAATTGAAATACTGCTTAAAGGAAAGATAAAACAGTAGCAGGACTGAGCAAAGTGTTTTCTGTGGTGAAGTTGGTCAGTTAAGGTACCTAGTTCACGACTGCGCGAACTAGCTACGAATTTCAACTCAATTAGTCAAATGCGGCCCTGCAGGAGTTTAATGGCTTCACTGGCTGGATATAAGTGCAGGTCACAGTGTGTTTAACGGTGAAAACAGAGTTTTAAAGTTTTTTAACAGTTTATTTGCGGAATTATGGATAAAACCAGGCTTATGGGATGATTTTGAAGAATACCTGGTGAATTCGTCGGCAAGAGTTGCGAATGCAGGTGCAATGGAGGCTCTGGCGGTCTCGGAATCGACTTTAGCAGGCTGGTGCTGGTTTGGACGTGAGCAGCATGCAGAAATAACAGTAGTGTCTTTTGCCAAAAGTGGAAAAAACACGAGATTTTGGCCTAAAAATGGATTTTTGGCAATATTGCCGCATTTTTGGGATGACATTAACATGACGTCATCGGGTGGGGTCGGAGTCGGATGATGTCAACATGACGTCATCGGGTGAGGTGGCGAGCTGCTATTGGTCCACGGAGATGATGCGGTGGCAGACACATTGGCACGGGGGCGGACAAAAAAGGTTGACGCGATGGCGGGGTGGCAATGACGTGGGGATGACGTTGGATGAGCGGATTGACCGAAACCGGAAACGGTTGGTGGTTTTATATCGCACCGCTATAGCTACGGAGGTGGAATGTGTCAGGCGTACCTCCGATGCGTTGTGGGGAAGGCGCGTGGCGGGCACCTGATGTCACCTTCTGACAGATATCAGAAGGTATCTGTCGGACGTCGGGGCCACTCCGATATCAACGAGGGCCGTCGGATCACATGGGTCCGATCCGACGGTTGACGGAAGGGTGATGTGATCGGACAATACGGATGGGGGGGCGGGATTAATTTATTATTTGTTTTGGAATTTGTGCCCGGCGGAAAACATTAGGATATGGTGTTTTGTAAGGCTTTTCATTGTATTTTGAAAAATCAAACATATGCGTCGAAACTTTGGATAAGCGGCAAAAGGTGGGTTTTAGGGTTATTTCACAATTTGAAAGGGGTTTATGGGTAGGAGGGGGCTTTATAAGGTTTTTTCTTTACAAACGAAGGTTTAATGGGTGGAATGACTTTTAAAGAAGGGAGAGGGGTGAGTTTTAGGTTCATCAAAGTGACCAGATGCCAATTTGATCCCTGACAGAGGATTTATTGGCTATATTGCCAAGGGGAGGGATATTTATACAAAATGTGGGGTTTATACACCATGGTGTTATAATACTAGGGAAAGGGTAATATAGGGGATTTATATAATAGAGTTAGGGTTAATATGGGGTAAATGTGAATGAGGGGGGAAATCACTAAGTTTATTTGAAACTTACTTAGTTTTAGGGAGTAGATCAAAATGAAAAGAATTTTAGACAAGAAATGTGGCTTCTAAAAAGATTAAGAACCACCATGAAACCATAATTTCTTCCATGAATCTCAACTGATGAGGGAATGTTAGTAATGAAAATGGGAAAAGGGGAAGAAGGGAGGTTAGACATGCTTCTTGCTTGCTGCAACTTGATGAAGAATAACACCTTCTTAATTCATTGATTTTGCTTTGGTAAACAAAGTTAGCACACATGCAACTTATAAGAAATGACCTTTCTGCAACCCCCAACTGCCTACCCATCTATTTGCCTAGCATTTTTTATTTATTCTTGGAGGGTGCACTTGGACTTGCAGACCCTTACTTGCCTTTTCTTTTCTTTGGCTTTTTCTTTTGTTTTTCTATCTACTTCTACCCTTATTTCTTCCAAGGTCCCAGATTAAGCTGTTGGGAGCCTTTTCTTCTCTACCTCAACTACTTGTCTGCCAAGATTAAACAGTTTGGACAGACTTCTTTCTCTATTCTACAACTGAAAATTCAAAACATGGCATGATCCAGATTAGACTGTTGGACCATCCATCAAAATTTGAGTCCATATCAAGCTATAAGCATAGATTGTATTCTCTTGGAAATATGTGATCTTTGAATCATCAAAGCAGAGCATATTTGGACCTTTTCATTGCCAATCATGAAATATGAAACCTATTGGTATAGGTAGCAAACAAACACCACCTATTTGCTGCCACATTCACAAACAATAAATCACATGCATGTCAAATTCACATAAAAATCCAAAAAGATGTTTTTTTCTCATTTACTTCCAGAAATAGCTTAGTTAGATGTTGTTTACTTCCTTGAGTAGGTAATGGCATTCTTTTCATGTTTTTCATAGTGATTTCTGCAAAAGTAGGATTCATTAGTTAATTAGGATTTACTTGGTTTGCTTTACATTTCAGTCTTTCTCCTTTCTACAGTTAGAGTAGTATCTGTAGAGTAGCCTTTATCTCCTTTCATCACATATAAAACTTCTTCTGGAATCCATAGAAGTTGGCTTGAGCTCCTAGTGATCTTGCGCCGGCTGACCAAGTGACAACCTGCAGTAATAACTAGTACTTGTGCATATAGCACCGTCGCTTCCATGTTTGTTACGAACTACCAAGTTCATCAGAGTAAAGAAGGTAGCCCAAGAGTTGCAACATTATTGATGCAATACTGGTGCTCACCACATTTTTGGTGCCATTGCCGGGGAAGCATCAGAGTATTCTATGATCACTGCTTTCTTCTATTTTCTATTGCAACATTCTGCTAATAGTTTATTTCAGCAAAAGTAGACTAGTCATTTCTCTTCAATTCTGCAAATTTCATTTCAGCAAAAGTAGACTAGTCATTCCTTTCCCTTCAGTTCTGCATTTCCTTGCTTTCCTTTTCAAGTCTGCAAATTTCATTTCAGCAAGTTCATTTTAGTTAGTTGCAATTTGTTTTGTTCAATCAATTTCAGTTTTGCAGGTACTTTCAATGTGGGGAAAAAGAAACAAAAACCAACCAAAAAGATTTCCTTTCATGCCACATAGGAATAGAGATAACTTAGGAAAAATTTTGCCCAATACCCCCACTGCTTCACATAGCCAACCTTCTCTCTTATTTGGTGGCTACGATCAAGAAGAACCCTTACGTGAATAGCAAGACATATTTGAAGAACCTATAGGGGAAGAAGAAGAAGATAACATTCCTCTGGAGACAATGGCTGAAAACATAAATGCTAGGGGCAATACCTTTTCTTCCAACTCATCCATTAAACGTGAAATTGGAAACATGCTGGAAGACTTCAAGAGTGAGATGCTGTAGATTCTTGCCGTGCAAATGGATAACTTACATATCAAAAGAGAACAAGAGGAAGCAGAGAGGGCTTTGGCCACTTTTTTCCCTAGATGCACCAGGAGGCATCCTAGGAATGAATGCCCATTGAGCTCTATAGAGGTTTGTTTAGTTTGTGAAGAAGATCATTCTACAGATAAGTGCCCTTCCTTGCCCAAACTTAAAGTTGTATACCAAGGGGCTGAAGGAGCCACTGAACAGATCTATTATATAAACCAAAGGAGGCTGCATGGAACTAGACCATACCAGCAGGGGATGTAAGGGACATCTCAGGCATACTACAACCCCAACTAAGTCACCTCCATACCTTCTTGGGCCCCCCCTACTCATCCTTCCTGGTCCACGCGTCTTGCTTGGTCCTTCACATCTCAATATCATGCCCAACCAACCACCCATTCATTTCAATCCTATGATCATCCACAACCTCAGTGGAATGCATCTCATCAGGGGTGGAGGCCCCAATACAACTCTCTTCCTGCTCTTCTACCTCCACCACCTATCCAACCACAACCCTATTGAAAAGTGTGCAACAAGAAATGTAAGAATAGAAATTTCTAAAAATAACAGTTTGGCCAATGAGCATTTTTCGCCACCTTGGGTGAGAGGTGAAACTGCTAAAAATAGCATCTTCTAAAAATAACATTTCTGGGTCCCTTCGTATTTATAGCAGTCCCTGGTCTATCTATAGGAAGTAAATTCAAATTTGGTCTTACCAGCAGTTTGAAATATTAATTAATTAATTCTCCATGAGTTAATTAGTTAAGGAAAAGCAAACTTGAAGTCTTTGTGAGAACATGCAATTATTTCTCCACTGATTGGGTAATGTGTCCTTTATTTACTCCACTGATTGGGGAATTAAGGGTGAGTTCTATATTGAGAGGATTAGTTGACTTAGTTTAACTTAGTCAAGTTCAGTTAGATTAATTTAACAAGTTGTTAAATTAATGAGATATAGTTTGTTGATGCTTGCATGCATGTGACAACTATTATTTCAGATAACCGAGTATTTTCTCATGGATAACTGATGCATAGCAGTTCAGACAGAGACCCAGTTGAGATCAGATGGTGGGACACTGTTCTGTCAGTTGCTAGTATATTTCTAGTAAGTATTGCTTGCATGCAGGAGGAACTTGAGCCGTCAAGTATTGCGTAGTTGGACCTAAGGTTGACAGTAGGTATGAGCAGGCCAATTTACATGTGTTTTGTAATTGGATCCCAATCAAAACTCCGCAAGGAAATATGAGCTTCGACCTGAGGTGCAACCTTTATATACAGGGCTAGGTAGTCCATGAGCTTTATCATCAGAATACAGAGAGAGCAGGAGAGCTTTTGAGTTGATTCTTTTTGTATGTTGTTGAGGATTTCCACTTGATTGATAATATAGAGTTGGAGTTTTATGCTGCTGCTTTCCACAGTGATATATTCTGTGTTATGTGTGATTGATTCCTTCTTATCAGTTATATGTGTTCATGCTTGATGTTTCTCATGGTTGATTAGCTTCCACAAAGTTTATGGTAGATGTAGATCTAGTATTATGCTTTAGTACATTGCATATATCAGTTTGATCTACAGGTGAAATTTCTACATGATATCAGTGAGGTAGCTGATTTGTAGAGAAAATTCTACATGGTATCGGAGCACAGGTAATCAAGGAAGAATAATATACAAGAAGGAATTCGAATTTTATTATTCGAGATATAGATCTCAAGTTCTTATCACATCTATTTCACCGATAGCGTTCTATGGTTTGAGGCTTGAGTATGCCCTTGATGGGAACTCAAACAATATATCTTGGAAGGATCGCATAGAGGTAGTATTGGAAGATAACAGCCTTAAGGACTTCATTGATCAAGAAGTCCCTAAGCCTACTGATGCTACTCAACTGGCAGAATGGATTAAGTGTGTGGCTAGAGCTAGGATAATTCTCTTGGAGGGAGTGCGAGATCACATTATCTCGAGCCTCCATGGGAAGGAGACTCCGTTTGCAATGTGGAAAACATTGAAAGATTTATGTCAGAATAGCAGTGATCAGAGGAAGCTGGCACTAAAGGACAAACTTCGAAAGATCAAGTGTGAAAAGGATGAAACTATCTCTATGTATCTGACCAAGTTCAACACATGCAGGGATGAGCTTGCAAGTGTAGGGGTTGTGAAAGCTGATGATGATATGGTGAGTCTAGCACTCCTTGGCCTTCCTAAGAGCTAGCATAACTACTAGGACTCAGTTAATGGAAGGTAGAAACTGCCAGATTGGGAACGACTATGGTCAGATTTGATGCAGGAGGAGATCAGACGGAACACCAGAGACGGTTCTTTATCCATGGAGGATGAGGAGAACTATGCCTTAGAAAGTAAGGAAAAGAAGGGGAAGGAGAAGGTTTCTCTTTCCGAATCCAGTTCTTCCAGTGGTGGGAAAAATGTTGACAAATTGAAAGTGCAATGCTTTCGTTGTCATGAGGTGGGCCATTATGCTGCAAATTATCCACAGAAGAAATCCAAGAAGGGATCCAGGGAAGGATCTAAAGGTGAGGCACTTACTTCACAGTTTGAGTTGGATTTCACACTCTTCGCATGCATGGTTTCATCCATGGTGGGAAGTGGTTGGTTTCTTGACAGTGGAGCTTCTTTGCACATGACCGGTGACAAGAGTTTGTTCAGTACTTTGGGGGAGAAAGATCTCCAGATACTCATAGCGATGGGTAATGATGAAAAGTATAGTGTCTCAAGTGTAGGCATGGTTATTTTTCAGATGGAGCATGGAGCTCGTCTTACCTTGACCGATGTCAAGTATGTACCAGGATTGAAGAGAAACTTGGTGTCGATCGCGATGCTAGAAGACAGAGGCTATGATGTAGTCTTCAGCAAGGGAAAGGTTTTCCTTAGACACATCATCACTAGACAGGTGAAGTAGATTGGTTCAAGGGTCAAGAAACTGTATTCTCTTGAGGTTAAAGTTGCATGCAAAGCCTTGAGTAGCAAGGAAACTGATGGAGACTTGGTGGTTGAGAGGGAGGGTATATTACCTCTCAACATGCAACTCTAGAAGAAGTCTTAGACGATTGTGGAGGAGCCACGATTGGTGCAGCAGCTTCAGGAGGTTGTGGAGCAGCCACAACAAGAGAAGCTGAGAGGAGATCGAGTAGAGACATCTACTCATGTAGAGACCTCCAGTAGGGGGAAACTTCGAGTCAGGTGGGCAAAGGGATCACATGTAGCCATACCTCTAGGTAGGAGGTGGGGAAATATAGAGTGATCGTCCCAAGGAGGAGGGGCCGGATCCTTGAGGTACCTAACCTCTTGGATTAGACCTTGCTACAGGAGCCCCGATGTGGAGTAGCAGGAACCGACTGATTGGGTAGAGACATATTTGGATGGAGTGGCAGAGAGAGCTGTAATGTAGGGAATCCCAGGACAGCGCAGATCATGCAGGTTGTAGCAATGCGAGAGGCGCAAGTGTGTTTCACAATGCAAGGTAGCACAGTGAAGGGTGCAACGATGCGAGATTCATGGAGATGTTGCAGTAGCATAGAGGTCAAAGAGGGAGCACTTGTGAGTAGTAGGTAGAGCTTCAACATCAGAGTATGTTTCTAGTCCAATAGACTGGTCAGTTGGGAGTTTCTTTTTGTTTCGAGTGATTACTGGAGCAACCACACTTGGTAGATGTGTTGCATGCAGAACATTCCAGAGTTACAGGATCGGGTTCGAGTGGAAGCCTTTCTTGTTGAGAGGGAGTGTTGAAAAGTGTGTAACAAGAAATGTAAAAATAGAAATTTCTAAAAGTAGCAGTTTGGCCAATGGGCATTTTTGGCCACCTTGGGTGAGAGGTGAAATTGCTAAAAATAACATCTTCTAAAAATATCATTTCTGGGTCCCTTCCTATTTATAGCAGTCCTTGGTCTATCTATAGGAAATAAATCCGAATTCGGTCTTACCAGTAGTTTGGAATATTAATTAATTAATTCTCCATGAGTTAATTAGTTAAGGAAAAGCAAACTTGAAGTCTTTGTGAGAACATGCAATTATTTCTCCACTGATTGGGGAATGTGTCCTTGATTTGCTCCACTGATTGAGGAATTAAGGATGAGTTCTATATTGAGAGGATTAGTTGAATTAGTTTAACTTAGTCAAGTTCAGTTAGATTAATTTAACAAGTTGTTAAATTAATGAGATATAGTTTGTTGATGCTTGCATGCATGTGACAACTATTATTTCATTTAACTGAGTATTTTCTCATGGATAACTGATGCATGGTAGTTCAAACAGAGACCCAGTGGAGATCAGATGGTGGGATAGTGTTCTGTTAGTTGCTAGGATATTTCTAGTAAGTATTCCTTGCATGTAATAGGAACTTGAGTTCTCAATTATTGCGTAGTTGGACCTGAGGTTGGTAGCAGGTATGATTAGGCCAATTTACATGTGTTTTGTAGTTGGACCCCAATTAAAACTATGCAAGGAAATAGGAGCTTGGACCTGAGGTGCAGCCTTTATATATAGAGTTAGGTAGTCCATGAGCTTTATCTTTAGAGTACAGAGAGAGTAGGATAGCTTTTGAGCTGATTCTTTTTGTATGTTGTTGAGGATTTCCACTTGATTGATAATACAGAGTTGGGGTTTTATGCTGGTGCTTTCCCCAATGATATATTCTGTGTTATGTGTGATTGATTCCTTCTTATTAGTTATATGTGTTCATGCTTGATGTTTCTCATGGTTGATTAGCTTCCGCAAAGTTTATGGTAGATGTAGATCTAGTATTATGCTTTAGTACATTGCATATATCAGTTTGATCTGTAGGTGAAATTTCTACATGATATCAATGAGCTAGCTGATTTGTAGAGAAAATTCTACAAACCCCATCCACATCCATCTCAAATATACACTCCCACTCATATACCTATACCACCATTTCCAAACCCACACATTGAAGTAGCTCAACCCATTTACAATTCTGAGGTACAACACTTCCAAGCGACTCCTCTTGAGCTTAATGGTATTCACCATAGCTTAGGAAGAGTATTGCAAAAAAGAGATTATATTGATATCATTGAAGGACCACATCTAGAAGAAGAAGATTCAAAAGAGAAGATCAAAGAACCATGAACTGTACTTGATGAAGAGAAGACATCAAAATCAGAGATCAAGAGAGCTCCCTCATGGTTACCATCAAATCCTCCATGTATTCAAGAGAAAAACCAACAAAAAGAGGAAGATGTGAAGGTCATGGTAGAACAAGACATGAAAAATGATCCAAATCAGCAAAAGGACCAAGGATATCACAACTATATTGAAACATGGTTCCAGAGAATCACTAAGTTGCAACATCATTCTCTTCCTCAACTATGCTTGATCCTTTCAAAGTCAAATCATTTGGTCTTTGAAATCCAGGTACATGTCAAAGCATACATTTCAAGCCTCCACATCATTTTGTCTATCATCTTGATGTGCACATGGCTCCATTGAAAGTATTCTTATACTTGAAAGTGATTTTGCTTTTCAAATAGGGTAGGCTAGGAAAAAAAATGAAAAATAAGAGAAAAAATATAAAAATCTAAGGTGAAAATCTCCTTGGAGGCACCTCAGATTGGCTTATTGATTGAAAACCTCCATGAGGTAGTCAATGGGTTGAAAAGAAGAAAAAAGAGAAAAAGATCCTAGGTGAAAACCTCCTTTGAGGCGCCTAGGCAGACCTACTAGTTGAAAACCTCATTGAAGCGGCTAGTAGGCCTAGAAAAAAGAAAAAAAGAGAAAAATAAAAATCCTTGCTCCATGCATGCGTGTACTCTCCAACATCTACAAGCAACAAGAACAAGTCGGTACCAAAAGGAAAATTGGTCAAGCCTAGTCAAAAGAAGTCAAATTTTGATTTTCTCCTACTTCGCTCAAATGCTCCAACAAGGAAAAGGCCATGCCAATCCATCACCATCATCTATTTTCACCATCCACCCATCATTCTCGAGCTTCTACCACTCATTTTCCTTACTGTCCTAAAAACTACAGGATGCTCTGTTTTACTATAGGATACAAAAATACATAGAGCAGAAATTTATTTTTTTCCTAACTTGAAAACCTTGCATCCATTTAAAAAACTGTTTTACCGGGAGATGCATATGGATGATGGTAACATGCTCAAGAAATTTCAACAAATTCCAGTGCACGGTACTAAGAAATTGGCCTCCATCACCTTCAGCGATTTTTGAATTTTCTCAATATCCATGCATCCATTTAAAAAACTGTTTCATGGGGAGATGCATATGGATGATGGTAACATGCTCAAGCAATTTTAGCAAATTTCAGTGCATGGTTACCAAGAAATTGGCCTCCATCATCTTTAGCCATTTTTGCATTTTCTTAATATCCGTGCATCTATTTAAAAAAAAAATTCATGGGGAGATGCATATGGATGATGGTAACATGCCCAAGAAATTTCAACAAATTCCAGTGTATAGTTTCCAAGAAATCAACCTCCATCACCTCCAGCCATTTTTAGTTTTTCTTGAGATCCGTGCATCCATTGACCAAAATTTTTCTATGGGGAGGTGCATAATGATGATGGAAACATGCTCAAAATTTTTTAGGTCAATCCAGTCCACCGTTTGGGTGATATGGACAAAACAAGAGCTCCTGTAGGAATTACCGTAGCAATTGATCCCATTAAAATCCAGCATCAGTAGCAAGAGAGTGAAAACATGAAGGTTAGAAAAGACATCTGAAGCTCAAATCTAGCTAGAGAAGAACCTACACAAGACACAACCACACATCAACAAGCAGAAAACATGCATCAAAAGAAACAAAGGCATGCAGCAGAGAGAAAGAGCCACAACACCTCACAGCAAACACATTCGGATCTCAGGTAAGTAACTAACCCGCTCTTTTGTTTGCATTTGTGTAATTAGAAGGCATGAAAAGGAAATGAGATGGTTGAGGTTGAACGAGGGAAAGGTGGCCAGATAACTTGGACACCTTCATCTAGTTGACTCCACTCATCCGAAGATGTCACCCACATGTGCGCACAGTCAACTCAAGAGAGTTGTCAAAGACAGGTAGTGGAGGAAGTGTGAACTCCGATGCAATCATGAGGGATGATTACGAGGAGGGGCCATGATGAAAAGGTAGGTGCAGACCAACGGTCCGAATATGGCCAACAAATACTTTCCAGCTCACCCCCCATCACTGGAAATTCATAAAGGGTAATAAGTACTCCTCCTTGATCACTCTCACCACCTTTTCCTTCATTCTCTCCTCGTAACTCAGCTACAACAGTTTCCTTGTGCCCCCACAGCCTCGTAACCATCATCCTCCATCGATCTCTCCCATATTCCCGCTCTCGACGTTTTCTACAGAAACACTTACAGGTTCTACAAGAGCACCTACAAGAATTCTACAGGAGGGATAGCAGGGTTCTACAGGAGGGGCAGTGAGTTGTTTTGAAGGGAGTAAAACATGAGTTTTGGCACGATTTTTGGGTTGAGGAGGTAGGTTCCAAGCATAACCCCATCGAATATCAATATATTCAAGAAGTGGTTTAAATTTGAGGAGGAAATAAAGCCTTTAGGAGGAAATACATAAAAAAAAATTGTTTAAAAAAAAAAAAAAAACGCACAGTCTCCTCCGTTTCTCTGTTTTTCTCTAAAAATCATTGTCTCCATCTCCACATTTGGTTTCCCAAAGGAGTATAAACAAAATTGTAGGAGGATTTATGAGGAAGGAGCCCACCAACTCCACTAGGCTCCATGCACATCCCCAAGTGGTGGACATCTTCACAAGGGCAAATTGGATGAATTTCTTTGAGAAATTCCAAGGGTTTGATGAGGAAATTTCCCAAGAGTTTGCTCTCTCTTTGGTATCCCACACAAGAACTCATGCCACTGTCACCTTTAGAGGTATTTCCATGGAGATAACCCCTGAATTTATCAGTAGGGTCACTACCCTTCCTCTTGGGCTGCCTTGGAGTAAGGATGAGAAACCAATTGGCCAGGCTGCCAAGAATTTTTTTTTCCAAGATAATGAAACCCCTCTTGAAGACAAAAATGGAATTAAGAGGGCTAGTGTACCATATCCCTGGGATGAGGTTATCTACCAAGTGATCAAATACATTTCTTGTGAGGGAAGGCACAACATTGTTCATGGATATCATTTAAGAATCCTCCAAGAATTGAGATATGGCATGGATACCCTGGCACATCAAAAGCTCAGTATTCCTTACTTTCTCCTTCAAAGTTCACACTTTGAAGATATGTTTAGGCTACTTGGGGATGACTGTGTGCATGCATGCATGAGAAGATGGAACACCCTACCTCACAGCTTGAAAATCAGAGAATACCATTCCCCCATGAGGCTGAAGGAGGCATTGAAAAGAGTGCCAATGTACAAGCACTCCATGCAAAGGCTAAAGGTCAACTGGATTGGCCTCAAACTGAGTCCTCCACTCATATTAGGCATGCTGGAAGGCAAAAGATAAGAAGAAGAGGAGGAGTAGTGGAAGGACATAGACAGAAAGGCAGGATTTTATGGAGAAAATGAGTAGACTACATCAGAAGCCTAGTATGCTAGGGAGGCCACCAGGGCCATAAAAGACGAAGATATTGACTAGGTTGCTCAGAGGATGAGCAACACCTTCAGTAGGGGGGTGATGATGAGCCTCATAAATGGGTAATTATATGGGCTCATTTTACCTCCTAACCCAGTAAAATCAACCATTCTCTTAGCTTATTATATGATTTTCTGATTATATTTATGCTTATAGGGTGAGTTGAGTTAGTTATTATGCCATGTGGTCTAACATGTATTTAATGCAGATTATTGAAGGATTTCGAGGTCAAAGTCAAGGATTTAATGGCCAAACAACAGAAATAACTCGAAGTAGAGAGGAGAGGACTTATAGGATGGAATCCCCCTAATTTATTACTCCTCACTTCGAATTCCCCTTCATTCAGCTCGGAGTACAAGTAGTCGAATCATGCACTAGGAGGCAGCCAAGCAAGTGAAGGATGACTGATGATTATCTTGAGTTTTGGGATCCAAGCCTCCCTGATTTTAAGGAAGTTTTTGGTAGATTTATTTGTATAAGTATAGAGGCCTAGGGCCTCACTAGGGTTGGACTTTTGTTGTACTTTTGCTTATGTAAACTCTGCTCAATTACGAGCTTATTATTTTTGTGATAGTTTCATGTAATCTTGTTATTGTTTTGAAATAAAGATGGAATCCTTTTTCAGTTAGCACTGAGTTACCTCAGAGGGCTGAAGCTCTTAGGTTAGGGCCCAATCCAAGCAGCCAAGCTCCTCTTTACTTGTATTTTTATGTTTTATTTCAGTTTGTAGATTAGGTTGTTGTTAGATGAATTTCTTTTATGGTCAAGAATAGGTTTCTTTTGAAGATTCAATAGTTTTCTTCCATTTATGCTTTCTATATTAGGTTAAGCAGTGATAAAGAAAATATCCAAAAAGGCTAGAAACAGTGCCTTGGCCTCTCTTCCTCCCTTTGGGACCATGATTTGAGGCAAAGAATCTCTTGTTGCCCCAAAAACACAGATTTTCCTCCTTCGTAGGACTTTTAGTGTTTACATCTTTTAGAAGGTTAATAGTTAGTTTTTTTTTGCTTCAAAACTTCTTCATCATGCTCACTTCTTTATTTACCATAGTCTTCTTCCATGCTTTCCTTTCTTGCAATAGTTATCAGCATTTCCTTTCATAGATCAAAGTTTAGATTAGTTTGATGCAAAACTCTGTTTTTCTAGATGCACTTATTTCATTGCTTGCTTAATCTCATTGGTTGATTGTTAGTTGTTTATGCAGCAGATATCTTCTAGCAACAGGCTAGCCTATCCACCATCCCATCCTCCATCTGATCCATGCCCTACAGGTCGCCCAAGTCTCCCCTCAATTCTGACTTAGTTTCCTGCATTTTCCATAGAATTTCTTCCTCTCTCCTTGAGAAAATCCAATCATCTTTCTCTCTCCTAATGATTCTTGGTAGACCCTAGGTTCCCTAACACTTCATTCAACCTTCATCCACATTTTCCACCCACTATCACACCCTCAAAATAGCCAAAAATGCTCTCGGCCTCCTCCCGTAGACCTCCTGTAGAACGTTGTTTTTCCTCTTGTAGATTTCCTTTGTCCTCCTATAGATTTTCCTGTAGGCTTTATTTTGAAGGCCGAGTTTGCGAAAAGCCTCCAGAAGGCCACCTGAGACCTCCTAGGACCCAACCACACCATCCTACATCCTCACAAGTCCCAAAACCACCCTTCAACACCATCTATTCGTTGCCACATTCACAAACAATAAATCACATGCATGTCAAATTCACATAAAATTACATAAAAATCCAAAAAGATGTTTTTTGCTCATTTACTTCTGGAAATAGCTTAGTTAGATGTTGTTTACTTCCTTGAGTAATTAATGGAATTATTTTCATGGTTTTCATAATACTTTTTGCAAAAGTAGGATTCATTGGTTAATTAGGATTTACTTGGTTTGCTTTACATTTCAGTCTTTCTCCTTTCTGCAGTTAGAGTAGTATCTGTAGAGTAGTATTTCTCTCCTTTCATCACATATAAAGCTTCTTTTGGAATCCATAGAAGTTGAATTGAGCTCCTAGTGATCTTGTGCTGGCTGACCAAGTGATAACCTGCAGTAAGAACTAATACTTGTGCATACAACATCGTCGCTTCCAAGTTTGTTACGAACTACCAGGTTGATAAGAGTAAAGAAGGCAACCCAGGAGTTGCATCATTATTGCTGCAATACTGGTGCTCACCAAATTCACACAACATTATTTCAACTACATTTAGATATTAACAATTTATTACACATCTCCATATAAAAAAACACTCGATGTTTAAATTTATGAATTATTATCCTTTTCTTGGTATTATTATTTATTTCACATGACTTAGTGTTGGGCTCTTGATATCACCATATGAAATGTAATCTTGGGATGTTTTTCCTTTCTTTTTATTGCTAATTTGTTACGTGGGTGTGATTTTGTAGATCCTTTTTTAATATGTGGAAACTAATGTTACCAACTTGCAACAATCAAATTTGAAACCTTTTGCAATGTTGACCGTGACTTGCAGTTGACCAAAAATGCAAACAAAAGGACAAGCACTAACAAAAGCAGAAGCATAAGTTTCCTACAAGGGGAAAACTTGCTACTACACAAACTTGAGTTTTGGTGAGAGTACTTGCATTGACCCTCTTTCACCTACCAACAAATCTCCCATGGACAATTTTGTACAACACTTTAATTGTATCCAAGTTTATCCTTTCTAGCGAGAAAGTAGGTGGCTAGGATTTTATGTTCCTTAGAGTAAGAAAAAAAATTATGAGCGGAAGCACATGCGATCCAGAAAGGGAAAAAATGTGACTTGTTTGAATTGAACTATGCGGGAAATGATAAATGACTCTCTTTCACCAACTCGGAAATATCTCGTTGACGTTTATGTACAACTTCTTAATTGTGACATATTTTAACTTTCTTCACTATAAAGTATTGTGGCGGGCTTATCTTCTTGAAAGCAAGGAAAATTTTATGAGAACTAGGAATCATTATTTTTTAAGATGTTGAATTTGAACTATTTATCATATGGATCAGTGGCTAGGTTCATAAAATAAGTGTAAATTTTAGAAAGAAATGTCACTATATGTTGAAATATATCAAAAGAAAGGAATGAATAAATTGGAACAAACAAAAGGGAGCCATACAATGAAGGTGAAGGGCATGGAATTTTGGTTGTCTTTGTTTTTATAGTCTTTTGAAGGAAACTAGTTATTAATCCATATTTCCATGGCATCTAAAAAATCTGGCATTTGGTTCATTCTCCATTATATGAATATCTACTCAACATTTTTTTCAAATTAAGACCTTTCTTAAGATGTCACATTTGAACTCTTTGTCACATGGATTAGCCGTTAGTTTTATAAAATAAGTGTAAATTCTCCATAGAAATATGACTATATGGTGAACCATATAAAAAAATGAATGAATAAGTTGGAACATACAGTAAAGAGCCATAAAATGAGGTGAGACGCCCAAAATTTTAGTTGTCTTTTGAGGGAAACCCACTAGTGATTCAAATTGTCTTTCCAACGAGAGAATTTGGTATTTGGTTCATTCTCCATTTGATGAATATCATCAGTAAGTTTTCCTCATTAACACCTTAGCATATTTCATTAGTCTGTGAAGGTGAGGTGCACATAGTCATGGTTTTTAATGTTTTTACACTCTTTTGAAGGAAAACAGTTTTCTAATCGATATCACCTTTCCATATAGATAATTTAGCATCGATTCAGTCTCCATTGTATGAACATATTCCCATAATGTCTTTCTCAATACCTAAGTAGGAGTTGGTTTTGAAATATAGGAACGAACTCACCAACAACAACAATTAGAAATTTCTTAATTGTATCATATTAACTTGTAAGTGTTGGTCAATTCATGGTATGGTGGATCATAATAGGATGCATGTCTCTATAAAATGAGGTCTAATATTGGACCTCATAAAAAATTTTGAAACTTTTTGTTGGCACACCTCCATTTTACAATAACTAAAATTTGACTATCACCTTGAACATGTTGAATCTATTGCCATAGTTTGATGGTTTAGTATTTATGTTCTTGTCTTTTGTTGTTGTTCCACATTTTTTTTCTTTTTAGAGAAACATGTTTGGACCTTCAAGGATAGTATGATTAAATATTATGAATGGGCTATATGTAGTTTTCCATTGAAATAATAGACTTATCATAAATTGTTTTTGGCTTAAGCCTTACTATCATTACTTGGACTATGGTTGAGGTTCATGAGAAAATAAAAATAAATTGTGTGATAGGAATGTAGACTCATCAACACATTTAGGAAATGGAAGCCTAATTATGGAGATATTTGGGATATATCCATTATTATATACATCATATTCTTCCAATGGTTGTCCTTTGGAGCAGACTAGTGGTCACCGTAGCAATGACTTTCTCTTTCCTATTCTGGGCATCCCTTCACTCCATTTACCTAGTATGGATACCTTCAAATCTATGTCATTACCATTTTAATTGTTTTATTTATTTTTAATCATTTTTATGGTTTTCATGGAACATTTAACATTAAACAATTCTTTGTGCAACTAGAAATGATTATTTCCACTTGACCACTTATCTACATTTTTTGAATTGCAAATTCCATAGTAGTATTCTTAGACGATTGTTAACATAAAGATATGCAAGAACTCATGCTCTAAAAATTTTATACACAACATATATCTATACTTGTGGTACATTATTTGGCACAAGAATGTGATATTCGTGTGGTTTGTGTTAATAGGTGACCAACGTTGAAACAAGTTTAGTTGCTAGATGTCTGAGAGTATATCCTCATGCTCATGATTATCACGTAAATTCTATTTCAAACAATAGGTACAATGAGTCCATTCTCCTTTTAAATCTTGAGCATGTTTGAAGATAAATATACCTTTTCAATTTTAAAGATATAGGGGCATATACTTTCCAATTATTGCCCTAGTTATTACATATTTCTAGACTCTTGGTGCCTATAAAAAAAAATATTTTCAGGGTCTAGTGTTTTCATTAGAGGAAGTAAAACTCTTTTATATCATATTTTTCCATGGCATGCCATTGGAAATTAAAAGGACCAAGTGATCAATTATTTTTTTGGTTCCATGTAAATTTTAAGCAATTTGCTTGTCTGAAATTCCAAGGAACACTATAACACATGCAAGAACAAGTGTCATGATTATGTAGTTCTTTTAGACCATGTTTTCAATGGCATCGAAGAGCTTTGTAAGAGCATTTAAAAAAATGCTTGATATCTTTGTCCAGGATGACCCCTCTAAAAAATTTCTTGATAGTAAAGGTGCTTTGATTGGATTTGTTTGCCTCATAATTGCACACTAAATAGTTGGATATTTCTAACCTATCATAATATAACTAGGCTCCTCAACATATTAAACCCTAATTGTCTGAAATATCTTATTAAAATGAATTATTTTTGTGAGGAAGCTAACATGTTTGATTTTTATCCATAAATGTATGAATTTGGAATACAAAACTAGTGGAAAAGGAAGTGGATGTTGATCAAGCAACTCATGCATTGTTGGGAACCATTAGTGATCACTTTGGCTCTCTTAATTGTGTAAGGTGGGATAAACATGGTCTCTATGTAGCTTCACGCTCATATGATAAAGTGATTTTTATACATGAGAAAAAAATTGGGATTGAGTTTGGTTTTAGAGAATTGCAGATCTTGAGAATTTGAAAGTTGTGATTACTTTGCAAGGTCATACTGCACATGTGGTAATTTTATGTTGACATATTTTGACTTCTTTAAATATTCAAAATATTTCAGTATGGTTTTACAATCCAAACTTGTTAACTCGACCTTATTTTGGGTTGATCGTAAGAGAGTATATAGATGAGTGTTAGCATCCAAATATATTGGGGCATATTGGTTTTTGAAAAGAAAATTTCTCACGATGCAAATGAATATGAAAGAAGAAAATCAAGTGGGTACATTTGGTGAGATAAGTTGGGAGGCCATGTAAATGACATAGTTTTATAATAGATTCCAAAATTCCATTTGTTTGACATATCTCACATTTTTGGTGGGTATGTGGATATAGCATGCAAAAAGGACACCGTGGAGTACAACCAGTTAAGGATGGAATTATTTTATTTTTTGGACTCACAAAGGAAAGGAAAGGCCAAGACACAACCAATCAATTATTATGGTAATAGGAGGTTTACTCCTTGTGGATCCCAAGGATCATGGCTTTTTTGGGCATGTTACCTACACACATGTATGGGTAAACATAGCATTTTCTATGATGCATTTTTTCACCCAACTATCATAGATTATTTATTATATCTTGTCTGTTTATTTCCATTTGTTATCACAAGTTATCTACAGCCTCAACTTTTTAGCATGTAACTTAGATGGCATGCAACTTAGCATGTTTTCTTGTCCCACACTATTCTCTTTGGTGTGTTCTCGTTTGATAGGAAAATCCCTAGTGTTCTAATTCCATTCTCGTATTGTTCTTCATGAGGTTGTTCATATTGTTCTTGTTGCTCTTGTTCCCTCAACATGCTAGATGTGTGGGCTTCCCTTAGAGATCCTATTGGGAGTTGTTAAGTGATATGTATGGGTAGTTATGCCATCTTAGCACCAATAGACCCTTCCCTCACGTCATGGATCCGTGTCCTTTTTCAATTAGTTGAAGTCAAATAAAAATGTATTTATATTTTTAATAACACATTACAAAAGTTAGGGGCATATGCCACTGGTGTTACAAAATGGATGGTAGAAATTTAATTTTAATCCAAAATTTTTAATAGTGGTCAAGTATAAAGGGTTGAGATATATCTCAAAGTAGTTATGTCATTTTTCCTTTTCAATTTAATTAAAAACCAACATAGATCCATGTCAAGCTCCTCTATGAGGCAACCAAACTTGTCAAATTTCTTTACATGTAAATTTATTTTAAAGTGAGAAACTTGAAAATTGATTTGCACATAGAGAGATTTGATCCCTTTGGACCCTTGGTAGGTTTTGGATTAACATGAATCTCTAATTTGATTATTATCTAGGCCATTACTATATCATGAATTAACATAGATCTATGTTGGTTATATGTCTATAAGCTTCCATATTTTTATTTAATTATGAATAATTATTAGGTAGATGATAGACATTTAACATGCACCGAATACTCTACAATATTCTTAGTAAGATACAAATTTATCTTATGCCCATTTTTTCTTTTTCATTAGATTAATTGATTTAAAAAATATCATATGAAAAATTTTGTGAGTTATATATTTTTTTAACATGTAGTATTGATAAGTCATAGTATTGAAAGAGTATTATAGATTAAGAAACATAATAAAACTTTATCAAATCTCCATAATTAAGAATATTGTTCCATATTTTTAAATATATAATTATATTTAATATATATATATAAAACTGAATTATCATTAAATTAAATTATAAATAGGTTGTCATAATATAGATTGAATCTTGTTAATACATGTAATTATATTTAACTTATATATAATTTTTTTTATAATTAATAATAATTATTATTAAAGATTAAATTATAATTTTGTTAGATTAAATTATTAATCCACAATAATTGAGAGGTAGGTACTCAATGGACATTACAATAATAATTAGGGAAATGAAGGGATAAGGTCGGTACTCAATGGACATTAGAATAATAATTATGGTAAGACGAGTATAAAAGTGAAGAGATAGGAAGATCCGAAGGCATTAGGGTAAAACACGCTCTTGCATCACTGAGGGCATCTTGCATTTTTTCTTCCGCCTCATTTCAGGTGATCGCCAGTCGTAATATTTGAACATTTGAAGTGTCGAAATGGAAGGTCGAGGGGAAACAGGATCAGAACGGAGGAGTCGAAGTAGAAATTCTGACTGTAGAAGTAGATCGGATTCCCGTTCCTTACTACCCAGTAGTGATCATCACTGCGAAGAAATTCGTAGTGAGAGAGAAGATATTGTAGCAGAGGGTGCATTGCCCATTGCTCCAGAGAATCAGCAGACGATAGAGGAAGCTGCTGAGATAGCGAATGACAATGAGGTACAAGAAATTCAAGAACCAGTGGACCAGCAATCCTCTGGACCAACACATGCATTGCCTCTTGTTCCAGAGAATCTGTTGGCTGTAGAAGAAGCTATCGAGATAGGTAATGAGGAAACTGTTGAGATAACCCGTGATAATGGGACAGAAGATGTTCCAGAAGAGCCAGTGGACCAGCCGACAAACAATGATAATGATGAGACGGACAATGATGATGATGACGACACAGACAGTTATGTTGATGATGTCGAATGGAGGATTGAAACTAGAAGTGTGGATGATGAGGTAGCAGAAATACTAGGTACTGAATTTCCTCATCTCATTGCAGAACAATCAACAGAACGGCAATATACAGAAGAATTATTACGTCGTCACGTTGAGAGAACAAGGGAGCTACACGCTGCTCAGCAAGCCGGTTGGGAAATTCGTAATGCGCTAACAGATATGGCTGAAAGCCGCAGGAGATCCTTACCCAGGGATATCGCTTCACGGAATCGGGTGGGGAATCTGTTGGCTTTGATACTAGAAGGTCGTGAGCTCGCTGATGATGAATTATTAGTCCGTTATCAGGCTGCAAATAGAAGGACACGGGCTCTTGGCGAATTGTGGGCAGAATCTAATCGTGAGGTAAACGCTCTGATTGAGCGCGGACGAAATGAGCGACGCAGATTTGAGCGACTCAGAAGAGAAGGAGCATTGCGTACCATAAGCATTTCTGAGCACCATATAAATAATAATAATACTATCACTTCATGCTGTCCAATTTGCCAATTCGATTTTAAATTGGAGGAAGAGGCCTCTCAAGTCCAGTGCGGCCACCTTTACCATCGCCCCTGCATTTCAGAATGGCTGGATTGTAACAATACCTGTCCAGTCTGCCGATTCCAAATGTAGATGGTGCTCCACCTATTCTATATATTGTTAGGAAACAATGTTTTGGCTAAATTTAGCTTCCATTGCAATGTAGTACTGGATTATGATTATGAAGAGGCACATCTTTTCTTAGGATAATTAATGATTTCTTAATTAATGATAATGATGGTTGATGCGCTCCCTTTTTGGAGAAATTGTTTGAAGTCCAATATGGATGTGTGATATTTTTGGGAATAATTTTGTTAGTAGTTAACTAATAATAATATATATTTTTATGAGTATATTTGTTATCATCTAAAAACTTTATGAAAAATAATTTTTATGGAAATTATTAGACTTGTAGAAACCAAAATGTGGGGGACAGTAAGGTGCATCAAAGATACCTTTCTTTAACCTAGATCCACTTCACTGGCCATAGTTTTATTTTTAATAAAAAAAAATGGGGTGATAATGTATCTAGATATGAGTGTTGAGGTTTTTATATTGAAATTTCATTTTTGTTTGAATTAGAATCAGATAGGTTTGGTCTTTTTTTTCCCTATAATAAATTATTGTCCTCAATTCAAATTGGATCATGTGAGTTAATGTTTCCTTTCAATGTAAGTTTCAGGTGCATGTTACTTATTTTATTTCTAGACTGTTATTTAACACATAGTGACCTATGCTTAATAAACTAAAATTAGGAAGGTTTAATAACTTTCTTAGTTTTCTTTATGGTTTTGGTGTAGCTTGTTTGTAGAGAGACTAGAGATTTTCCCCTATGCAATAAAGTTCTCTTGCATCTTTGAAATCTTATTTATTGGTTCTATGTGCTTGCATTACCATTTTTTCTTAAATTGTATTTGAAATATTTATTCAAGAAAATTTCTAAACATTTTAGTGTTTCATGGTAAATGTTCCTTTCTATATTCTCTTGTATGTTTGTTTTGATTAGGTCTATTGAATTACATTGGTTTTCAATAGGTTTGTTCTGAGTATGTGAGGTTTCTAGTGTCTTATTAATTCAATTGGAAGAGATCTTTCTTACATGTCATTAGATTATGAAGTGATAGTGGACATAATTATGCTTTGGGCCATACCCTTTTAGAAACAACAACCCAAACTAAATGATTAGTTATAAAGAATTAAATATTTCACATTTATAGAAAATCAATATTAAGTGTGATTTATGGCCTTAAATGAGTTTTGGAGGGTAAAATTTGAAATGCCACAAAACTGAAATTAGAAGTCAATAGAGTGTGTGAGGTCCAATTATTGGATAAAGTTCTTGAGAAATAACTCCTATAACATTAGAGTTAAACATGAGGCAATAGAGTGTGTGAGGTCCAATTATTGGATAAAGTTCTTGAGAAATAACTCCTATAACATTAGAGTTAAACATGAGGCATCTGAGGTCGAGTACTGGCATGTGTACCATCCGCCTTACAATTCAACATGGCTAGGTTTCAAGAATACCTCTCTAGTTTTCCCATAACATATCTAAATGGTGCTCGCAGGAAAATTCTTGTAGTGAGTGAACCTAATAGAAAGATATATTTAAATTGCATATTATGTTACACAAGTGTAACATAACATAACATAATTAATTTTGTATATATTTGGTTGAGTTGTATTTTTACTATGTACTATGTGTCAAGTGCTACTTAATACGTTACATTTGGAAATTTTCAAATTATGAATTTTTACATTAGTGTTTTAAACAATATAATTACATAGGTTTTCAAGGTTTTCTGTGTAATAGTGATATTTTCGATGTTGAAGACATTAAATAAGAAATGGTATGAAACCAATAATTATTTTTTTATTTCATATTAGATTATAAGCATTTATATTATCTTTAGTAAATATAGTTTTTTCAAGTGTGACAATTCCATAGTTAGACAATTTAATTACTAAATATTTAAAATCAACATTATGGTATGGTTCATTATATTCTGTTTAATCTAATTTTACTAGGATGCTTTAAAGTATTTTCCATTATGTATCCACTCAAAGCTTAGAGTTGTGGGAGTAGTGATAATTGGTTATTATATTTTATGGAGTTATGACTACTCTAGGCATCACAAGAAACAACTAAACTCATAAATATGTTTATTTTCCCATTTCCTAAGACATGAATTTGAGGCTATATCTTATGGATGTGGAGAATTAGAACTAGTTTTTTTTTTTTTTTTTTTCTATTTGATTAGAACATGTATGAGGATATCTTTTGGTATTGATTTTATATGAAAAATCCCTTAGTGGGGTTTTGAGCATATTTTCTCTACCCATACATGCGATCTTGATCTATAATTATTCTCTCTATTATTTAATTTTGAGGTTGTAGGTATAGTATCTATTAATTAGGGAAGTTAAGTTAGGTGATTTTATTAAGCCAACTTCCCTCAAACTCATGTTGACCTTGTTATCACTCATAACTTTTACCTAGAAGTTTTCAGAAGAAGGAAAGGACTGAGGTAACCACAAACCAACTTTTAAGCATAGGCTCTAGCCAACCTATGGCTCAAAGAGGGCTCTCTCTATGTGATTTTAAAGCATTTAGATACAGAAATACATTAAAGATTGTGGAAAAACTTTAAGAAAGATAACAAAACAAGAGAAAATACTTGTCTGTACTTCACTTTACACATGAATCCTGTGAAATATCTGGTCTTTATTCATTAATCCAGCTTGCTGGTCCAGTCAGTGATACAATAGCTTACAGTCTTTTGATAAAAAAGGTCTATAGAAATGTCTAAGAATCCACCCTAGATACTTCGAATTGTGAAGTATTTACACAAAAATTATGACAAAATATCTCAATCTAACTTTAGATTTAATCTAGGAAATACAAATATCTTCTTGCAAGAAGATAGTGACAGCTATTGAACTATTTTCATGTTGTCCCTTTGATTGTGGTGCTGCTGGCCTTTATAGTTTGGTTTGTATCCCTTTATGTTGGCTTGCTGTTGTGGTCTTTTACACTAGAATCTTCTCTAACTTTTAACTTTCACCTAATACTCTTTGACATTGATACTCTTTGGTAATGTTGACCTGTTTTCATCTATTTACCTGGTTCTTCTACTTTTGTTGTACAATAACCTTTTTACTATAAATTTCTTACAGTAAATCAGTCATCGTTTCCCATCATTTATTATCAGGTAACTTGACATTCATCATTCTCCTATATATGTCATCATCCTCGGTATACTTGGAAAAATTGGGCTTGGTGATGAACAAGTGTTTTATCTCATTCTAGAGAAAAAACTTTGCCTATTGGGAGTGCTTTTATTGCTCAAGTGCTATCTTTTACTTTAGCCAACTGCTTGAGTCTCTTATCATAGTCCTACTGTGTCATAAGTTTGTCATTAGTGACCAATGGATTGGGCAATCCTTTCTCCCTCAAAATTTCAAACTTAACCATGAACCTATCAATGGCTACCTACATGTTATGACACTTTTCTTCCAAGTTTAGCATTAGGTTTCTCTTGGAAAGGACCTTCCCTATTTCCAAAATGGTTTCAGTTTTGTCTTCTATACCCAGCTCATGAAGCTCATAACTGTTTTGTTGTTAAGGAAGTGGATGAGTCTATTGGCATCCTCAGGCATGTCTCCCAATTCCTCCTTGACTTTTTGGATAACTTCTGTAGCTATCTTTATCAATTCTATTTGCTCAAAAATAACTTGAATAGATGGCCAAATATCCTTGACGGAGTCAATGATATTGGCCCATAATAGTTCCTTGGCTTGTCCAAGGGGTTTCTCCAATGTTAGGTCTTTCTCCATAGCTTTGACTCTTTCGCTCATTCTATTGGCTTTTTGTGCCTCTTCCTGTTGCATAATTTGGGCAAGTTTGTATTCAGTTTCTAAACTTGCCACCTTTTCTTTTAGTCTATTCATTTCTGTAGCCTAAATAGACATTTCCTCCATGGCTCTGACCAACTTTGTTGCTTTTTCCCCTGATGTACCAGCTTCTGATGTAGACTCAGCTGTGACTAGTAATGTTGTGGTAGGTGGAGCTATAGGTGCTAGGGAAGCTACTAGTGTGGAAGGGACTATTGTAGATACTGTAGGGATGACATCTATCGATGTAGTGGCAATATCATTTTGCTTCAGTTGAATTAAAGTGTCTAATTCCTTCTCTGTCTCCCTTAACTGATCATTAAGCTTTAGGACGAAGTCCATCAACTCTTCATGTCTGGTTTGGCTCTCTATGACTGTGTTTGAGGATCATGTCCCAACTCAATAACCAACTCTTCCAAAGACTTAATCCTGGTATCCTTGGCCTGTGAGGAGGCCTTCCCGAACTAAAACTGTGCCGAGATATTATTCAATGAGTTTTGTAGCTGATGGGCAACTATGGATTTACCTGTAAGGGTGGAGTATATCATCTCTCCAACCTGTTTATGTGGTTCTGTTTGGTCTATGGGATGAATATCCCTTGCCATCACTTCAAAATCAATTCTCTTGAAATCTAATGATGTCTTGGGTTGATGTGCTATAGGTTTGATAAAGGACATTTGAATCTTTCCCTCCTTGATGTCAAAAGCTGACATCAACCTTGTTTGATTTGTGGGAGTGATTTTTAGATATTGAGCATATGTTTGAGTTTTGAGCTTCTCATTCCCCATTTTTATTTCTTTATATCGGTCCGTTATGTCTTGGTCCTTGTTAGCAGGCCTACTTAATGAAGACACTTCCACACTTAGTTGCCTTTCCAACATCTGAGTTTGTGATGTGGATGGTTCCTGTGTCTCCTCGGATGGGGTTGCGCCCTTGCTTTTGTCCAAATTAGTGTTGGTCACTTGTATTGATCCTTCTGTATCTTCCTGTTTAGAAACAGGATTGAACCTTTGCGTTTTGCTGTGACTGGTTTCACATTGTACATTAGATGTATCTATGCCTGAAGTGGAAGCTCCCTTTCTATTCCTCTTAGGATTTCTTTCTTCATTTTGGAGAGTCTGCATGATAGGAGGAATGCTCATGGCTGGCACTTGCTGTTTGGGTACTTGCAGAAACAAGCTCTCATCAAATTGCCTTTCTAAGTGACACAAGGCATTTTCTACATCTACCTTTGTACTGTCTCTATCTATAAGAGTGTTTTCCACCCACTCAGATTGACTTGCATATCTTTCTATCTCTAATATGGGGTGGTGGATATGAGGTCCCAACTTGGCATTTTTTCTCAATTTGGTCATGAATTCTTGTGGGTCATACCTCCACATGAAACTCTGTTGGAACTTCATTTGCTGCAAAATATGGGTTGCTTCCTTCTTTGCCTCTCTAGAATTGCAGATGAAGGGGCCTAACTAGTTTTTTACTCTGAATTGTGATATTTTCTTGGCTAAGACAAAATTTATCTCATCAGAGTTTATATCCTCACAACCATAAATCCTTATCTCTGTGTGGTTTTGGTAAAGGTACCAATCTCCCACTTTGCTTTGTTTAGACAACTGAAGGACTCTTTTGATCTCTAGACTTATCCTGGGTGGAGGGCTTCCTTTCAGCATAGTCATGACTGGATGAACAAAAGAATCTATGAAATATGAATAGGTATATGGTGAGACATACTTATGGAACAGTGGGGTCCAAAAAATGACAAACCTGGGCTAACCTTTGGTATCCAGCTTCTGGAGGGGAAAAGGAAATTTGTCTAACTGATAATATAAGAACATATGGTAGAGGATAGATGAGTATTTGAATACCCTTTCATTGTTCATACTGGTGAACTGTTCATGCATTCTCTTAACTATGAACTCAACATAATTGTACACAACAACAGGAGGTTGTCCTGGGGTATAGATTGACATGACAGCAAGGACAAGTTCATCAACAAATCCATTAGCAGAGAAACCTAGGATACATGATATCATGGTGATGATTTGTTTTCCCCTTTTAGAGAACATGGCATAAAGTTATGGGGGGGGGAGGATTTTTAGGAATATGCTACTCTTTAACAATGAAGTCATGGAACAATTGGGCCAGTCTGGAGGGACTTAATTTCAAATATTGGTCTAACAAATCTCCAATTGAGAGTGGAGTCAGGTTTGGTCCTGGTTGGAGTTGCAGCATTTCATTTATGGATTTAGTTGTGATAGTAAACAACACCTTTTGGTCATGAGACATTATGGTTCTATGGCTAGATATGTAGCATGCATGGCACATATGAACAATTTTTGGGAAGATATGTACTTGGGGGAATTGATATTTGGGCAAATTTGACTCCCAAAGGCCAATATCATCAGCATGGTTGAGGTATCTATCCCTACTTTGACAATGGATTCTAAGCAAGTGGCCCTGGGTAGATGTATCTTTGATTTGGAAATCCTTGTCAGCCAAGGGAAGGTGGTCGAGGTCCAAATGGGGGGTCGTGATTGGTCTAACATCCAAGGCAACAGGGGCAACCATAACATAGTTCTTGTGGATTTAAATTAGGCACTGGGGGTTTATTCAAGGGTTTTAAATGGAAATTGGAAAGTTATCAGAGGGTTTGGCTGCAGGTTTCTTAAATTTAAAGTCTTTTTCAATTAATTTTACTTAATGAAAATACTTTTACAGATCGAACGTTTCCAAAGTTGAAAGGGTAGTGGTATTATATGGTGAAATATCCAAAATTGGGAGAATTGGCTTCAAGTTGATGGTTCACGGTAGCTACAAAGGTTTGTACGGTTCTGGTACGGACTGAGAGGTTAGTTGGGTTGTCTGCAGCATCTCCTGGAGCGAATTTGGAGGTCTATGGCAAGTTTGGCGCTTGTAGGAGTTGCAAAGGTTTTAAGAGTTTTACAGAGTAAAATGAGTTAAAAGGGCAAAAGGAGGGCTTCGCATCCTTCTATATAAAAACCAATTTTTTGGCGGGTTCATTTATGAATGAACAGTTAGCGGTTTTTTCTGTTAAGTGGGGAAGTGGTTTTTATTGGCCATCGCACCGCTTTTGTGGTGAGGGTGGTTTTTAGGAGGGGTTAGCCAATCTACCTTAAAGTGTGACACATAGCATTCGAGGGGTCGGGGAAAACCGCCTTATCAGGCAGGTAAAGGTCGGCGATCGGGTTCGACTGATCCAAGTGGATATTGGTGGCCACCTACCAAGTCCACCTAGACCCCCACTATTGTTTCTCTCAGCATTTTCAGTTTCCTTAGTTGTAGCACAACTTAATATTTTTAGCAGTTTTTCAAGTCCTGAACTTCCAAAGCCATTTTGAGGCCCTAAACGACGTTTTTTGGGAAATCTGGGGGGAACATGGGTCCATGGACCGATTTTTCCCTTCCCAAAGTGGTAATGCTCAGATAGATCTTTCTAACAAGCTATTGTATGCGTCAAACGAAGATCGTATGCCAAAGTTACGACCCCGGGAAGTTGGTGTACCAATTTACCCAAACGGGGCCCACAGTTTGGCGTTTCATCTTCTAGGGCTAGGTTTTGGAATGTTAAGGTTTTTCCATTGTTTCTCAACAATAAATAGGCCTTCGAGCCTCATTGTAACACAGTTCAGAGGCATGTAGCCACCACACATCTATTCTCAAAGATAAGCTACCATCGCCTTAGCTAGTTTATTTCCATTACTGTTTGTAAGCATATTTCAATATTTTACATTAATGAAATGAAGTATTATTTTCGCTGCATATATGTGTTTATGGTTATCTCTGTAATTTTTTGTGTTCCTGTTTAAGTCTAGATCAGTGGTATCAGAGTGGTCTGCCTTTTCTCTATTTTTCTATGCATGTCCCCAACGAGGTTGGGATATAAGGGGTTAGGGCTTGAACTCG
The DNA here is from genome assembly GCA_031772625.1 of Pinus tabuliformis. Taxonomy (NCBI): domain Eukaryota; kingdom Viridiplantae; phylum Streptophyta; class Pinopsida; order Pinales; family Pinaceae; genus Pinus; species Pinus tabuliformis. Next base: position 656,955,268 of record CM062810.1, on the reverse strand, counting down.
TCGAACCTTTGCAAGATCAGCCTCGCAAATCCCAACGGCCTCCCATGGAAAATGAAAATAAAGATGAGGGGGCATGAGATCCTATCAAAATCTTGCTCAAAGAAGCCCTCGAGTGACAACGGAATGCGATGATGGATAGCTTTTCCCAGATCCTTCAGCGGCTACCCAGATGTGACGCATCGGCTTCCAGCAGCTACTTTGGAAATGCCACACCCTTTAAGGTACAAGTTAATTTTGAAATCCCCATATTCGAGGGTCAGATAGATGCAAATGCCGTAGATAAATGGTTAAATCTGCTAGAGGGTTATTTTTCTGTTCATGAATTTTCGAGTCCGGAAAAGATTGTTTTCGCTCTTCTCAAAGCAGCCCCCCACGTCAAGGACTAGTGGGAAACCTACTGTGAGCAGAAGGATGAAAATACTGGCTCACTATTTTCAGCCGCACCCACTTGGAATTCATTCTGGGATGCCATCAAGGAGCAGTACTACCCTGTCGAAAGATATGAGGATGAATACATAAAGTGGACCACGCTGTGGTGGGGAAGGGACCAAGACGTGCTAGAGTTCACCAATATTTTCCATACCCTTCGCACAAAGTTTGGTATCAAGGATTCGAAACAACATTTGATACTCAAATATCGCGACTTCTTGCACAAGTACATCCAGGAAGAAATAGAATTCCTAAACATCTCCTCGCTCGGCACATCATACCGATATGTCGTCAAGGTTGAGCAGAAGTTTAAACAAAAGAAGCGAGACTTTGGATCTGCGAATCCGAAGCAAGGCAAAGGTGCCCCTAAACCATAAAACAAAGGACAAAGCTAAGGCGGGGTAGCCCAAGACAACCCGCCAAAGCTGCAAGCAAAGAACACTGCCGCAAAGTCGAAAAAGGACATGAGAAAATGGTGTGAGTTCCATAAGAGATACACTCAGAACAAAAGTGAGTGTCGGGCCAAGCAATCACTGGTGGCCGAGCTAAAGGTTTCAGAATCAGATGCATGTTCCGACTTTGAGTCAAAACCCAACAAGGTGAATGACAAAGGGAAGCAGATCATTGATGCGGATCCAAACGCCATTGTTGCTACCGCCAAGATCTAGAAAAATGAACCCAAATATCCACAGGAGTAGGAGAATCTCTTCCACTCCTAGATGTGGGTAAAGGGCTCCCCACTACAGTTTAATGTCGATAGTGGGAGCCAAAAGAACCTCATTTCGGTAGAGGTCGTAAAGCGGTTGGGCTTACCGACCACAGCACATCCACAACCATACATAATCGAGTGGCTTCACCAAGGACGAGATCTTCGCATGAGCCAGCAGTGTCGCCTTCCATACAACATCAAGCCCTTCATGAATGAGGTATTGTGTGACATTTCTCTCCTTGAAGTTTGTGATGTATTATTAGGACAACCATACTTGTGGAAGTGACATGCTGTGTATGAATCAAGGCCCCATGCTGTTATTATTACATTGGAAAATAAGTTGCACAAGATACTAGAGGTAGCACCGCCTACCACCATCTCTTTGATTACTGCAAAACAATGCAGTAAGCTCATTTCCAAAATCGGGAAATTTGTTTTCCTGATGATATGCCCTCAAGGAAAGAAGAAGACGATGGCCACAGCCTCCAGAGAGGGCCCCTTCACACGACAACTACAGATGGACAAGGTCGTGGAGGAGTACGAGGACATCTTCACCTCCCCCGTAGGGGTTGCTCTACACTGTTAGGTCAATCACTCCATCGATCTAACCCCAGGTGCACTGCTACCCAATGGACCAATTTATCGGCACTTTGTTCTAGAGAATGATGAAATCGAGAGGTAGATTCAAGAGCTGCTACAGAAAGGTCACATCCATCCAAGTTCATCTCCTTGTGGGAGCTCAATTGTGTTGGTACAGAAGAAGGATGGGACTTGGAGACTCTGTATTGACTATCGGGTGCTGAACAAGACCACTGTCTGTAATAGGTATCTGATCCCGTGGATTGATGACCTCCTGGACCAACTAAAGGGAGAAAAATATTTCAGCAAGATCGATCTGAAGTCAGGATATCACCAGGTACCAATCGAACCCTCTGATGTGTGGAAGACTACCTTCAAAGCCAAGGAGGGCCTTTTCGAATGGTTGGTTATGCCTTTCAGATTGACAAATGCTCCTGCAACCTTCATGAGGCTAATGGATGACATCTTGTGGCCATTCACCAACTCATTTGTAGTGGTATACTTGGATGACATTCTGATCTTCAGCGAGAGTTGGGAAGAGCACCTCCACCACATCCGACAGGTTCTCCAAACACTACGGCAACACAAGCTATGTGCCAATTTGGAGAAATGCACTTTTGGCATGACCTAGGTTCAGTATCTGGGATACATTATTGATGAAAAGGGGGTGCATGTGGATCCAGCCAAGATCCAAGTCATTCGGGATTGGCCATCTCCAACCACTCTGATAGAGCTCCACAGCTTTCTAGGTCTTGCCAACTTCTACCGCAGGTTCGTGTTGGGGTTTTCTCATATCACTTGGCCCTTGAGTCAAGTCATCAACAGAGGAGCGAAAGCAAAATTCTTTTGGTCTGTATCTCAATAGAAGGCATTCATAGAGTTGAAAGATCTCCTCTGCATGGCACCAGTGCTCGCGTTACCAGATTTACAACAACCATTTGAGGTCGAGATAGATGCCTCTAACTATGCTATTGGGGCAGTCCTTACTCAACACGGGCATCTAGTGGCATATCACAGTGAAACAATTTCAGACACAGTCTGGAAGTATTTCAGGCCTGCCGATAATGGAAGCATTACATTTTGGGGAAGGAAACAGTCATCCACATAGACCACTGACCCCTGCAGTTCATACAGACCCAAGGGAAATTGCAGAATGATTGCCATTATAAGTGGTCTACATACCTACAACAGTTCCATTTGAATATCAAGTATAATAAGGGCAACACCAATAATATTGCAGATTGCCTCAATCAACCACCGATCATGGCGTTAACCACCGTGCTCAACTCTTGTGGGCACGAGACTTCTGATTGGCACTTCTCTACAAAAGCGACCCAAAATTCGGCCACACATACCAAACACTCTTAGAGGGTTGGCTTGTTCCAGATTTTCACCTCCAGGATGCCCTGTTATGCCACCTGGGTCACCTTTATGTTCCTTCAAGCGAGCATGCCAAGATGATTTGGGAAGCACACTACAGTCGGGCTGCTGGGCATTTCGAGGTCGAGAAAACGGTGGCAGTACTGCAAAAGTATTTCTATTGGCCAAATCTTCAACAGGATGTCGGGAAGTACATCAGATAATGTACTGCCTGTGCCATTGCCCAACCTACCATCAAGAAGCAAGGCCTCTATACCCCGCTGCCTACCATTATTCAACCTTGGGAATCTATCTCCATGGATTACATGTCAGGCCTTCCTTCCACTAAGCATGGAAATGACTGTGTTTTTGTGGTCGTCGACAGGTTCTCGAAGATGGCCATAATGGCAGCCTGCAAGAAGAATATCACAGCAAAGGCCACTACTAAACTCTTCTTTGAACGAGTGTGGGTGCACTTTGGGATCCCACAATCTATCATCTCATATTGGGATAGTCGGTTCCTCAGTACATTTTGGTCCAGTCTCTAGTCAATGCTGGACACCAAACTCACTAAGTCCACAGCCTTTCATCCTCAAACTGATGGCCAGACAGAGGTTGTCAATAGGATGATTGTACACATTCTGCGCATGTACAACTCAAAGAATCCACGCACATGGGACAAGAGCCTCCCCTATGTTCAGCACAACTACAACCAAGCTCTTCATAGCTCCATTGGCCACAACCCTTTTTAGGTGGGCTTGGGATTCCAGCCACTATGCCCCATTGATGTGGCCATGCCACTTGCAGCTACTCACACAGATTCGGCTCATGTCTAGTCCAAAACAGACAAGGCAACCAGCTTCATTGAGCACATCCAACATATTCGCCAGTAGGTCCATGACATTTTGGAGAAATCAAATGTCAAGTACAATCAGCGACATGATCAACATCGAGTGCCACACAAGTTTCAGGTGGGCGACAAAGTCTGGTTGCATTTGCAAAAGGAACGCCTTACTGGAGCCTATCGGAAACTGAGACCAATCAGCTATGGTCCTTACACCATTACTAAGGCTGTGGGAGACAATGCATTCGAGCTTAGCATTCCTCCATTCCTTGGCCTACACCTAGTGTTCAATGTGGACTGCCTTCGGCCATACTTTCCACCATTGCCAGAACCATCTAACATTGCAGAACAACTCACACCCACAGAATTAAATCCAAATTGCATGGAACAAGCTGCAACTGATCGGATCATGGACACACAGATCAAGAACACTCACCAATAGAATATCCAACTATATTGAGTTGTCAAAGCAGGCCAACTCCTTCACCAAGGAAAGTGGCTCACCAAGGACCAAGTTCAGCAAAAGTTTCCTCATCTCATGGAGGAACTCAACGTAATGGGGACCATTGCCTCCTAAGGGGGGAGGAATGATCTAGGTGGATATTGGTGGCCACCTTCCAAGTCCACCTGGACCCCCACCATTGTTTCTCTTAGCATTTTCAATTTCCTTAATTGTAGCACAACTTACTATTTTTAGCATTTTTTCAGGTCCTGAACTTCCGGAGCCGTTTTGAGGCCCTAAATGATGTTTTTTGGGAAATCTGGGGGCAACATGGGTCCATGGATTTATGCTTCTCTTCACAAAGTGGTAGTGCTCGGATAGATCTTTCTAACGAGCTATTGTATGCATCAATCGGTGATCGTATGCCAAAGTTACGACCCCGAGAATTTGATGTACCAATTTACCCAAACGGGGCCCACAAATTTGCATTTCATCTTCTAGGGTTAGGTTTTGGAATGTTAAGGTTTTTCCATTGTTTCTCAACAATAAATAGGCCTTAGAGCCTCATTGTAACACAGTTCAGAGGCATGTAGCCACCACACATCTCTTTTCAGAGATAAGCTACCATCGCCCTAGCTGGTTTATTTCCATTACTGTTTATAAGCATATTTCAGTATTTTACATTAATGAAATGAAGTATTATTTCCACTGTATATATGTGTTTATGGTTATCTCTGTAATTTTTACGTTATTGTTTAAGTTCGGATCATCGACCGATATGGCTGTAGGCCGTTAGATTTGGGCGCTTGTGATTTGACGGTAATCGGGCGGAGAAGGTGCACGAAGGGAATGAACGGGAGTTGAGGGGGGGCCATAGTTAATCTTTGGTGATATGGGATTAGTTTAGGAACTAATCCTGGGTTAACAGATCAGGCGCTATTTAATGACAGGATTAGGTGATCGAGCGGGGTTAAATGCGAGGATTAATTTTTTTTTTGGGATATGGGTAACTTATATACTTTTTATTAAAACTAAGGGATTGGGTTATTTATAGAAAGGAATTAATTAATACGAGATAATGGAATTTTGGGGATTATGTACTAAAATTAAAAATTAATATGAAGTGAATGAGCGGAGTGGGTAATATCCCTTAAGCATAATGTAGCATGTAATATTTGTGTGTTTTACATACACTTCGTACTTAGGATAAAATTATTTGTGGGTTTTTGAATGAAATATGTTTTAATGTGGGGGGGGGGTTTACTTTTCCTAGGCAAGTGAAGTTTTTCCTTAGGAAAAGGGATTTTATTAAGCTAATGAGCGGAAATGAAGGGAGATTAATTTTATGCAGGGAGATGAATTTTATGGAGGGGAATTTTATGGGAAATTAGTAAGTAGAGGGGTGAAATGACTGAGGAGATGTTAAATAAACCAAGTTGTAAACCATTATCCTTGCTTTGTTTACTACTTATGCACATTTGAAAGATGCGTTTAAACATGACATAAGTGCTTTTGTGTAATCACTTGATATTTCTGCAACCTTTCTACTACTTACCCATTTTACTTACCCTACCATTTTTTCTTCATTTTATTTGGGTGCATTTAGGCTAGCAAATCCTTATCAATCCTTTTCTTTTATAAAGTAGACTATCTAATTCTAACCTTACATCATCCAAAGGCTCAGATTAAATTGATGAGCTCCTTTTATTTTCTCTACCTATCTAATGATCTGCCAAGATTAAACTGTTTGGTCAGATTTTATTCTCTAACTATAAACATAAAATTCAAAGCATGGTATAATCAAGATTAAACAGTTTGATTACCATGGATTGTGGCATGAATAACAAGCTGCACACAATCATTATTATGCATAAAAGTAAATAGTAGTGGCATTTTGACTTGCACACTTTCATGGTCTCTTTTGTTTTCGGGGTTCATATATTTTCATTTTTTTGCCTTTTCTTATTCTTTTTTGTCCTTTGATTATTCTTTTAGGACATACCCTCTTTACATTTTTTAATTTTTTAATATGGAAAACATTTGTAGAAAGCAAAGGTATGTACAATATTACAAGGCTTAACCTTAGTCATTCAAAATTATGACTCCTATTGGTATAGGAACCTAACAGTGGCTCCACTTGGGGATGAAATTTTCTAGTGAAATGTCAAGAACTTTAAAGATCAGTGGCCTTCAAATTGTTGTTGATGTTACCATGCCAAGTGTTCCTCTATGCATCTGCATTATTGATACTTATGACAGCAAATCTTTAAATCTTAGGGCCTTCTCTTCGGCTTCAACTTCAAAAATCGCCATCCAATCCAAACTAGACATTTGAAAATAGAATATGTACAAATGGGAAATGAAAATTAGTAACTAGGTTCAAAGTAGTGTTTTAGCATTTGACCATTCATTGGCCCACCTTCTGCTTATGTACCATCAATTTCTCTCAGGAAGAAAGCATTATTTCCTCTGTAAGCATAAATGACATAGGGACCTTTCCATAGGAAATCAAATTTCCCATGTTTACCTTTGTCTTCCCTCCTTGAATCCCACTTGAGCACCTTGTCACCAAGGTAGAAATATTCAGCCTTGGTTCTCTTATCAAAAATATTTTTAACCCTTTCGTGCACAACTTGAGACCTGATATAGACCTTTTCCTTAGTTTGTTGAAGATGAATAGTTTGATTGATTCTTCTTTGGATACTATTTGGTTTAATCTACAATTATTGAAGCATCTTCATTACTAATACTCCCAAAGAGTATGGAAAGACAACTTCCATCCCATAAAATAGTTGATAGGGAGAAGTACCAATTGATTTCTTAGTAGTCAATCTGTCTACCCATAAGGCATTGACTAGCTTTTTATTCCAAGTTTTCTTATTGTCCTCTATTAACTTCTTGATGATGTTTACCATACTTTTGTTTGAGGATCCTGCCAGTTCATTTCCTTGAGGATAATAGGCTGTAGAATGGCCCAAGGTGATATGATACTTATTGTAGAAATCTATCATTCTTTTGGATTTAAAGGTTGCTGCATTATCAGTAATGAGCTTAGTTGGACATCAAAATGTTTATAGAATATTGGTTTCAAGGAAGGTTATGATAACAATGTCTGTGGCTTGCCTTGAAGGTATGGCCTCTATCCATTTTGTGAAGTAGTTTGTGGCTGTGAGGATCCATTTGTGCTGGGCAGAGGAGGGTGGGTGTATTTCACCAATGAAGTCTAAACCCCATTGTTGAAAAGGTACTTCAGCAGAGATTGGATTGAGGGGTAAAGGTAAAAGCTTTTTCTTCCCTTCAAAACTTGACATTTGTGACAAGAGGTCACATATTTTTTAACATCAGAAAACAAGGTAGGCCAGTAGAAACCAACTCTAAGGATTTTATCTATAATGGTCTTCCAGTAAAGGTGTCTTCCATAATCACCTGCATGAAACTATTGCAAAACTTTATCAAATTCATCTTTTAACAAGAAATTAAGAAGAATACCCTCATGATCTCTCCAAAATAGAGCACTGTCTAACATATAAAATTTCAAGGAATTCATCTTTAAAAACCTACTTTTAGTCCTAGATAATTCAGGAGGAGCTTGTAAGTTCTATAAGACATAACTAATATCAAAATACCAAGGTGATTCAATAAAGGCTTGGCTGATTAGTGGAGTCGCCATCTCCTCTCCATCATCTATTGCTGCAATAAAGTTTATATCCAAGGCCTGACAGTTTGATTTAGCCATGAGCTTGGCTAAACCTTGGCCCTTGATTAACTTAGTAGATTTGATTTCAATATCATACTCTAAAATAGTAGCAATCCACTTTCCCCTCTTTCCATCAAGACCATCCTAAGTTAGGATGTCTTTGACTACTGAATTTGGAACATAGACTACTATATGAGAATATAAGATGTATACCATGAAGTACTTAATGGCTTTGACTAAAGCCAATGTTTGTTTTTCCATTATATTGTATTTCAAGGGGGCATCTCTCAGGGCTTTGCTAAAGAAAGCAATGGGTTGTTCATAGCCCTGGTCATTTTTCTACAATAGAATTACAGCAATTCTGTGCTTATAAGTAAAGGAAAATAAGATGAAATCTCTGTCAAATTTAGGACTAATTAATACAGGTGTTTTAGTCAAGGCCAGTTTAATGTCTTCAAAGGATTTTTTATCCTCAACAGTCCATTTTATGGTTGAATCTTTTTTCAGCATATTGTTTAGTGATCTAATTAATTCTGCCAGATTAGATATAAATCTTCTAAGAAAATTAATTTTTCCTAAAAAAGCTTGTAACTCTCTAATGTTCCTCGGGTGTTGTATTTGCAAGATGGCTTCAATTCTCGTAGGGTCTATTCTTATACCATCTTTTAAAATTATGTGACCTAACAACTTTCCTTCTTCTAACCCAAACAAAGACTTCTTGGGGTTTAAGGAGATTCCAAATTTCCTGCATTTAATAAAAACTTGTCTTAGATGATCCAAATGTTGATTGTCAGATTTTGAAAATACAGTAATATCATCTAGATATATCACAAGGAAATCATGAATTTCTTTTGCAAAGTCTATATCCATAGCCCTCTAGAAAGTGGCTCCTGCATTCATTAACCCGAAAGGCATTTTCACATACATAAATGTGCTCCAAGGAGTAGTAAAGGTAGTTTTGGGTTGGTCATCTGGATGAACCAAGATTTGATTGTAACCAAAAAACCCATCCAACAATGAGATTCTGGTTGATCCAACTACCCTCTATAAAATGTGATCCATCTTGGGGAGGGGGTAATTGTCTTTTAGTGATACTTTGTTGAGGTTTCTGAGATCCACACAAAGTCTGATCTCACTAGTTTTCTTTCTAGTTGGCACCAGGTTTGAGACCCAATCAGAAAATCTGATTGGTGCAATTATTTTGGCATCATACATCCTATGAATTTCTTTTTCAATTGCAGGTAATGAGACAAGATTGGTCCTTCTATGTTTTTGTTTGAAGGGATTTTGATTTTCCTTAATAGGAATTGTGCGCTGGATGATGTTGGTGTCATAGGATTTCAGGTCCTCATAACTCCAAGAAAAAACATCCTGAAATTCTTTCAACAACTCAATGTACTTTACTTTTTCAGTTGGAGGTAATGATTTTGAAAGTTTGACCAGTTTAGGATTTTCATTTGTGCCTATATTTCGTTCTTCTATATCGAACCTTAGTGGTTCCATTTTGGGTTTCCTAGGAACATCATTTGAATCAAATAAATCTTCTAGAGGGGTTCATCCCTTTGGTAATAGGTTATCCTTGAGATTATTACTTTGGTTTTTTCACCGATTATTTCATCAATCTCAATTTGCTCTAAGTTATCTACATCTGATTTAGTAAATTTAGTTGGGTTGACTCTATCTAGTTCATCACCTTCTATCTCGTTTATTTCTAATTCATCCTTAGTGTCAGGATCTATGGACGTATCAGTATCTATATTGTTATTTACGAACTCTTCTTCTGAAATTAGAAAGTTATTTATTTGTTTGTCATTAGAAAATATTTGCCAATTCTTCAAATTATCTGGAATTGGAGGTCTGTGCCTAACTTCAATAATGTATTGATGGTTAGGTTGGAAGGGTAATTTGCAGGTGCTAGAAAACATTGCTAAACTATGGGCTTGCATATTATGTTTTCTAGGGATTACTGCAAGCTTGGTTTCTAGGAAAGTGTTAAGTATTTCTACAATAGTTCCTCTATAACAACTTAATCTAGGGTCCTTTGTCATATATACAACATCAATTTGTTTTATAATTAGTTCAGAGTCTCCCATGACATAAACTCTTTTAGCTCCTAGATTCTTAACTAACTTAGGACCTAAAATTAATTCTTCATACTCAGCCATATTATTAGTACATTTGAAATTTAATCTATATGCATGGCCTTTTGAATGATTATTCTCCAAATTATATATCCACACTCCTGCTCCTGCTCCTAGCTTATTGACTAATCCATCAAATTATAAATGCCATAATATCTCATGCTCATAATTTCCACTGTCTGGTGCAATAAAATTTTCCTCACTTACAACAATTTGACCATCTTGTTCATTGGAAAGCTCTGTAGTTTGTTCTGTTTCATTTTGTGTAGAAACTGCAATTTATTTTGGTTCTGTATTAGTACTATCTAAAATTTCTTCTTATGTTTGATCAGCATTATACAGGATAAAAGAATCGATATCTGAGCGTATGGAGTAGATGGGAAAGTTTTGAGGCCGATCCTGGCTACTTACAATATATTTCATTAAGGTTTCTTGGTATAGTTTCCTAGTTTGTCCAAAAACATAGATTGTTGCATATGACATATCTAGTTGTAAGGATCCCTGAAGTTTGGCTCCCCATTATCTGGATAATAGCATGCCATACTTTGGTGGGAGGTCAGCAATTACAATATCCATAAGGATGCTTTTGGCAGGATATTGGATTAAAGTAACACACAGGGCTTTAATCAACCCTAGACACTTTACTTGACTAGAGTCAAATGAGAATAAGTCTTTATAAGGCCTTGTAATGTCTAGGTTTAATTTCTCCATTACTGATTTGGGCATTAAGTTGTGAGATACCCCAGAATCAAACATTTCATTGTGTAGAATTTTATCATGGATACTAAAGCTAATGTAAAAAGGTGGAACCCCTCCTTCTAATGGTTTGCCATTAACATCTGGACCAAATATGATTTTTGGTTGGTCATCAAACAAGTTGATAGAATCCTCATTTTCAACAATGTTTAAGGTCTGATTTATCTGTGATTTGTAAATTTCATTCTTGATTAGTTCTGTTAAAGGAACTGAAATCTTTAGCTTTGCTATCTCTGCTCCCAGATTGAATGGTGAAGAAACTTTTTCTATTTGAAGGTTTTGAATTTTTTAAGCAAGGATTTGAGTAGACTTGTCTTCTTTTCCTTTATTGGGGATCTCCTTATGTGGATTTTCAGATCTGGTGTTTTGAGTTGTGTCTACTGGTTCCTTAGGTGGAATTGAAGTGGATGGTAGATGAACAGAAGGTTGATCAGAGGTTATATCTACAATGGTGGGGCCAGAAGGATTTGGGTTCTGCCTAGGGAGAATTTGGAGGATCTTAGAAACATGGGCTTCTTTTATTTTCTTGGGTTTACTTTGTACTGTTTTCTTGGTTTGGTCAGGGACATCAGCATTCTTTCTGCTTCTTAGATTATACTGTATATGTACCTCAAGAATGGCAGAATCATACCCCTGTTTATAATCAAATGACTCTCCAGATTGGATTTGTAATTGTTGCAACATATGTAGTTCTTGTTCATCTTGGGTTAGAAAAACAGTGTCCTCATAATTTATTCCCATTAGGTTAATTTGTGTATCTTGTTCAGGATCTTCAGGATGGGATGTCTCTACATAATTTTCTTGAAAAGGAGGCCTAGTGTTCTGATCCAGTCCATTTTTCCCAATGTTTTGATTTTGATTTTTTCTAAAATTTGGGTTTCTAACTGGAGGTGCTTGTTGGTTATCCCATTGGGGTTTCCTTTCTATGTTATCTATTCTATCCATTAGTCTTTCCATATTTTTCGCTAAACTATCTATTTTAATGTCTGATGGTGAAGTTTCATCCTTAGTTGTTCCTCTTTTTTCATTTCTAACTCTAGCCCTTTTAGCTAACAAAATAGCTTCAACACTAACATCTACACTTTGCATTTATTTTAATGTTGGGGGCTTTCTTTCCCTAAGTTGGCATGCCATATCCGTGTCAAAAACATTAGGGAACTTTATTGATGCTAATTTAGGTGGGGGTCTAAGATTAACTCGGGTGGTGTTATATATACTATTGAATCTAGCATAGTAATCTTGAATAGTTTCATTAGGTCCCATTCTAATATTCTCATATTCTAAAAGGATTTGTAGGGGATTCTTTTTCTTTTCCCATCTGTTCAAAAATAATCGGTTAAATGCATCTAAAGTATCAATACTATTAGCAGGCAATGCTCTAAACCATTTCCGAACATCACCAGCTAAAGTCTGGGCAAAGAGTCTCATTTGAACATTGTCTATGTCAATTTCATGCAACTCAAAGTAATCTGTTATCTTGTTGACATGTTGCTATGCAGTGTAATGTCCCGTGCCATCAAATTGAACAATTTTACTTTGGTAGTCTACTAGCATAGCACCAAGTTGGGTAGGTAACACAATAGGAACATATCTATTTTCCATGGTTGTAAGCTAGGAGGAGTTAAGATGTGGATGAAGAATTGATGAATAACTAGGACTAGTAGGTGATGAATGGGAGAGATAGGTTGGTGAGGAAGAGTAGGTACAAATGGTGGTGAAGAATGGACTTCAGAAGGTATTATTGGTGAAGTTGAAGGGAACAATGGTGAACTTAAAGTAATGGATGATTTTTTAGAAAGATCAAGGGTTGTGGAAGTATTAATGGATGATTGTGGAGATTTTAGAATGTATTCATCAATAGATTTGTTGGCCTGTTGAACTTCAAGGTCTGCAATAAAGTCAAGATCTAGAATAGTTTCACTGAGTGTGTTTTTGGATTTTGTCCTAAATAATGACTGTTCAAATGGCACATCAAAGGGAAGTTATTCTAAAAATATCCACTCATCAGGACATGAATTAGCTTTAACTAATGGTATCTGGTTAAATGAACTTTATTCCTTTTTGGATTTTCTTGAAATTAGGTTAGGATTATCAACTACTAGGGTAGGGTTTGGGTCTGGATTAGCCCTAGTAAAATGAGTCTTCTTGGAAGCCAAAATTTCAAACTTTTTAATTGTTTTTGTGAGATTTTTTTAAGAAAACTTCTAACAAATGACTTTAAGAGGCTCAAAATGAATATTTAGAATTTTCTTAATGCTTTATTAGGAGTGAGGATTCAATGTCCCTAGTATGGTTGCCACTATGTTATCACTCAGAACTTTTCCCTAGAAGTTTTCAGAAGAAGGAAAGGACCGAGGTAACCACAAACCAACTTTTAAGCATAGGCTCTAGCCAACCTATGGCTCAGAGAGGGCTCTTTCTATATGATTTAGCTTTGTTTGTTGGGATTTCAGGCTAGTTCTGAAGGTTTAGGGGGTTTTTATTTGTATTGAAGATTGGATGGTGGAATCCTTAAAACAGATGGATAGAATGATGTCTTTGGACCATTGGGCTATGGAGTCAATAGAAGGGCAAAAGAACTGGAATTAACTCACTAAAGGGAGTGTTCAAAGGGCAAGCTAGCAGAGTACAATGCAGGTCTTTGGGCTAGATGGGTGAAATGGTCTTAACCAGGGTGAGAGAGCAATTAAGAATTCTCAGACCGGGATCAAAACGAGGAACAGAGGATAATCGGAAACAAAGGGCAATTAAGAATCCTTTGTCATAGATTACAGGGAGACAACCTAAACTAAGAAGCAATCAAGACTTCCTTAACTTAGATAATCAGTAGAAAAAATTTAAATGCATAACAGTTAAAACAAAGTGAAATGAAGCAAATTCTGAGGTATCATTCCATGTTAAAGCATTTAGATACAAAAATAAATTAAATATTGTGGAAAAAATTTAAGAAAGCTAACAACACAAGATAAAATACTTGTCTGTACTTCGCTCTACACATGAATCCTATGAAATATCTGGTCTTTATTCATTAATCCAGCTTGTTGGTCTAGTCAGTGATACAATAACTTACAGTCTTTTGATAAAAAAGGTCTATTGAAATGTCTAAGAATCCACCCTGCATAGTTCAAATTGTGAAGTATTTATACAAAAATTATTACAAAATATCTCAAACTAACTTGAGATTTAATCTAGGAAATACAAATATCTTCTTGCAAGAAGATAGAGACAACTAGTGAACTGTTTTCATGTTGTCCCTTTTATTGTGGTGCTGCTGGCCTTTATAGTTTGGTTTGTTTCTCTTTATGCTGGCTTGCTGTTCTGGTCTTTTACGTTGGAATCTTCTCTAACTTTTAACTTTCACCTGATACTCTTTGACATTGATACTGTTTAGTAATGCTGACCTATTTTCATCTGTTGACCTGTTGTTCTACTTTTACTGTACAATAACCTTTTTACTGTAAATTTCTTACAGTAAATCAATCATCATTTCCCACCATTTATTATCAGGTAACTTGACATTCATCATTCACCTATATATCTCATTAGCCTCAGTATACTTGGAAAAATTGGGCTTGGTGATGAACAAGTGTTTTATCTCATTTTGGAGAAAAAAGCAAGTTCTCAAATGTATTATACAAAACTTTGCTTTTTGGAAGTGCTTTTATTGCTGAAGTGCTAGCTTGTTCTTTAGCCAACTGCCTGAGTCTCTTATCATAGTCCTGTTGTGTCATAAGTTTGTCATTAATGACCAATGGACTGGGCAATCCTTTCTCCCTCAAAATTTCGAACTTAGCCATGAACCTATCACTAGCTACCTACATGTTCTGACACTTTTCTTCCAAGTTTAGCATTAGGTTTCTCTTTGAAAGAACCTTCCTTATTTCCAAAATGGTTTCAGTTTTGTCTTCTATATCTAGCTCATGAAGCTCATACCTATTTTTGCTGTTAAGGAAGTGGATGAGTCTATTGGCATCCTCAAGCATGTCTCCCAATTCCTCCTTGACTTTTTGGATAGCTTCTGTAGCTATCTTTATCAATTTTTTCTACTCAAAAATAACTTGAATAGATGGCCAAATATCCTTGATGGAGTCAATGATATTGGCCCATAATAGTTCCTTTGCTTGTCTAAGGGGTTTCTCCAATGTTAGGTATTTCTCCATAGCTTTGACTCTTTCACTCGTTCTATTGGCCTTTTGTGCCTCTTAATTTTGCATAATTTGGGCAAGTTTATATTCAGTTTCTAAACTTGCCACCTTTTCTTTCAGTCTGTTCATTTATGTAGCCTAAATAGACATTTCCTCCATGGTTCTGACCAACTCTGCTGCTTTTTCCCCTGATGTACCTGCTGCTGATGTAGACTCTGCTGTGACTGGTAATGTTGTGGCAGGTGGAGTTGTAGGTGCTAGTGAAGTTGCTAGTGTGGAAGGGACTGTTGTAGATACTGTAGGGATGACATATGCCAATGTAGTGGCAATATCACTTTGCTTCAATTGAATTAAAGTGTCGAATTCTTTCTCTGTCTCCCTTAGAGTAATGCTCTGAGCCTCTTTGACTTAAAGGATTTAAGTACTTAGAACTTATTTACGGGAAATTAGTAAGAAGAGGGGTGAAATGACTGAGGGGATGTTAAATAAACCAAGTTGTAAACCATTGTCCTTTCTTTGTTTACTGCTTATGCACATTTGAAATATGTATTTAAATATGACATAATTGCTTTTGTGTAATCACTTGATATTTCTACAACCTTTCTACTACTTACCCATTTTACTTACCCTACCATTTTTTCTTCATTTTATTTGGGTGCATTTAGGCTAGCAAACCCTTATCAATCCTTTTCTTTTACAAGGTAGACTATCTAATTCTAACCTTATATCATCCAAGGGCTCAGATTAAACTGATGAGCTCCTTTTATTTTCTCTACCTATCTAATGATCTGCTAAGATTAAACTATTTAGTCATATTTTATTCTCTAACTATAAACATAAAATTCAAAGCATGGTATAATCAAGATTAAACAGTTTGATTACCATGGATTGTGGCATTAATAACAAGCTGCACACAATCATTATTATGCATAAAAGTAAATAGTAGTGGCATTTTGACTTGCATACTTTCATGGTCTCTTTTGTTTTCGGGGTTCATATATTTTCATTTCTTGACCTTTTCTTATTCTTTTTTGTCCTTTGATTATTCTTTTAGGACATAATTTATTTACATTTTTTAATTTTTTAATATGGAAAACATTTGCAGAAAGAAAAGGTATGTACAATATTACAAGGCTTAACCTTAGTCATTCAAAATTATGACTCCTATTGGTATAGGAACCTAACATACCTATAGACGCTTCTCTTCATTGAACTCATGTCTGCTCATTTGAAAGGGAAACAACTATATATAGGAGTATGAACTTCGCTCAAATCACAAAGCATCAACTTGATGATCTCAAATGGTAGAGTTAGGTATAATTATAGTGCACAAGTTCAGATAAATCACAGTGATATTTTCAGCATACCTTTCTGAGATACAAATGTGGATTATAATGGAAAATAAAGACAAAATTTCAGTGATATGTCACTAAAAATAGTTAGATGCTATTTCAATGGAGATATTTAGGCGCTACCACAGCAAAATAATTTTGGTGCTAGTGTAAACATAGTGATGAAGTCTCAGTGCAAACAACATAGTGATCAAGATTCGGTGCAAGCACAATGACGAGGTTTAGGTGCTATCACAATGGAAGAGTTTAGGTGCTATCTCAGGTAGTAAACTCGGTGTTATCATAGTAAAGACAATTAGGTTCTCCATGCTATCTCAAGATACAAGTTCGATGCCATTGCAAGGACATAAGTTGCATGTTTCCCATTTGGTTGCATGATTATGGTATTTAGTAGGTGCTGACCTAGGCTTAATTAAATAAAATTAGTAACATTTAATAGCTTGGTTAGTTATGTTTTGGATGGATCTTTTGATGGGACCCATCTTATCATTTACTCGTTTTTCCAAATCTTTGTATGTATTTCCCCAATAACATTTGTATTTTCTTCAAGGAAAGGTTAGTGTTCATAATATGGAGTTTATAGCTCTAACTCTATCATCATGGGTGAATGGACTATTTGATTTCCTTTGGGTGGATTCTTTGATGGAGGTCCAACTCTATTCCCACTATTTCTAGGGAAACAAGGCTTTGGGTAAATTAGGCTTCCCATGCTATAGTTGGTAATTAGGATGTACATATTTCCTTAAGGCCATCAATATTTTGTAAGTAGCCATATTTTTAGGGAAAATTTAGTAGGAAGTACCTTTCTCTTTGGATTGGTTCCTATGTTCAAGGGTACCCTCCATTTTGGGAGAATTATTTGAATGCCAATTTTGGTCTTAGAAGCTATAATCCATGTAGGGGCAACTAATACTTTTGAGTACTTTTGTTTTTAGCGACAAAACGTTATGAGTACTTTCTATTTTTTTCCTAATAAAAACATATTGTCATGAAATCAAATTGGATCATCTGAATTAGTGTAGTGACATAGGATTAGTAAAATAAAATTAGGAAGGCTTAATAAATTGGTTAGTTCTATGGGTGCACTTTGAAGCCTTGATGGAAAACCCTTTATGTGGTAGAGAGGAGTCCACCACCTCACTTTAATCATCCTTTGAATCATAGTATGAACGAGACTAGAAAATATTTCTTTATGTGGTAGATTTCAAGTGCCTGTTCTTCTTTGACTCTAGGAGATCCTACCATTTTATCATAAAATGGTACCAAAGGAAACTATGATATACTCATTATATTTTATGTGAGTTAGTGGGATATAAAACTCTTCACCTAGTATATTTTCATTTTGGTCTTGTTGAATGTTTTGGGTAAATTTAACTTCCCATGAAGTAGTCGATTATAAGGAGGTACATATTCTCTTCAGATCGTTATTTTTTGTGAGGGTACATTGTGCATAGGGGAAGGATAAAGGGTGAATATTATGGCCTTCACGGTGTGCTTTAATGCACAATGAGGGTTCACTTATTTGAGACAAAGGAGTGCACTGAAGGAAGGCTTGGTTGTTTTGGAAGGGCATAGTTCGGATAAAGGAAGAGGAAAGATGCTTAAGTAGTGTGCCTAGTTCTATTGGAGGGTTCCTGACACACTTTATAACAATGAAGGGTTCTCCATCAAGGCTTCAATGTGCACCCATGTGCTCTTGCTCTTAATGAGTTCGATTTGAACTGAAAATTTGTCCACGTCTGAAGTATGAGGCAGGTGATCATTAGGATGAGTTTAGACATAGAACCAAGTGCGGCGCACACCAAATCTTCAAGAAAACTTGGGCAAATTTTGAAAATGACAAATATACATTAAAACGACATTTTATATAGATTCCTCAAGTACAACGAGTGGAGTGTGTGCCATAGAGACCTAAAAGTGTTGTTTCAGAGAAACGAATATGTTGTAACCATGAAATGCACCAAAAGATGTTTTGATTAATGCAACTATAGGTTTTTTACTCTGTACAGAAATTACCTACAAATGAATTCTAAAAAATAGAAAATAAACAGTGGTAAGAGTATAAAACATAAAATAATGATACATAGAGATTTTCCCCTAGATCCCAAAACCAGGACTATGAGATTGCTTTTTTCATTATATTCTTTTCAATGTTACAATGCATATATATACATGTTGAAGTAGCAATAAACCCCAATCCATTAACCCTGGATTAGAAAATAGTTGTAGTTCCCTTGACCACATCTACAAAATACTATGGGCATAAAACCATCATGCCCAAAACCATGTACAAAACCCATGCACAAAACCATAGGTAGGTCTCCCTACCTAATATAGGGTCTAGAAAAAATTTCCCAGGGTGCTACCTTGGAACCTATAGAGGGGGCCTAGTCATGGAAAGAATATAACACACACCCAACAAAAACAACACTTTAGGTCATTCAAAGACACTTGAAACACCTACAATAACATGAAATGACATTTCATGATCAAATAAGCTCAACGAACGAAGGTGATAGTAGGCTCACAAATTCAAATGTAGTGAAATTTTAGAGGGTGTTGTAGCAACAACAACAGTTCGTGCCAGAGTGGGTGGACTTCAGCTTCTATGTCCATGAATAGTTTTCAGTTAAGAGTGAGACATTCACAAAGTATTGATTTCCCCCCTTCAACCCATATTTCTACATAACATCTTTACTTTTCTCTACTTGATTGAACAAACACAAAGAATACATTAGATCACAATTATTTTAGTAAGAGAAATGATAATGTGCATGAAAAGTTTATTTTTGGTCTCTATAATACTAGTGTATTCCCTTATTATTATTGTCATTGTACCCCTTATTGTTATTGTTGTGACCATGTTGTCCCCATAATGTTATTATTATGCCCCATGGAAGCCCACTATTTTTATTGTTGCGCCCTTACATTATTATTGTTATGTCAACTCTGATTATATTGTGACCCCTTAAACTCCTATATATAGAGAGTAGGTCTTGTCATTTGTATCATCGTGTAATGTAAAGGAGGTTTCCCCCTCGAAGAGGCTACGTTTTAAGTCATTGATCTATCTTTTTATTCTATTTTGTGAGTTGGTTGCATAACAATTGGTATCAAAGGAAAATAGGGAAAGGTAATAAACTCTAACGGCATGAAAAAGCTTCTAAAGAAAGAAAAAATAGGCATAATTGCACAATTATGTTTGCTAGAATCGTCTATTTCTCCAAATCTCCAAAACGTCTTGGACAATCATTTGAGGGTATTTGAGACTCCCAAAGACCCCCCACCTATTTGTTATCATGATCATGATATTCATTTGATTCCAAGAATTGTTCCACCAAACATGAGGCCTTACAGATATCCCTATGCCCAAAAGTGTGAAATTGAACATATGGTTGCAGAAATCATAGAGGTCGGTATAATTAAACCTAGTCAGAGTTCTTTCTCTCCTCCATTAGTATTGGTGCACAAGAAGTAGGGATCATGGTGCATGTGTCTGGATTATAGGTTGCTCAACAAGCTCACTATTAAAGATAAATTTCCCATTTCTATCAATGATGAATTATTGGATGAATTTCATGGAGAAATTTACTTCACCAAGTTAGACCTCCGTTCAAGATATCATCAAATCAGAATGAAGATTGAACACATTCTGAAAAGAACATTTAGAAATCATGAGGGTCATTATGAATATTTGGTCATGCCTTTTGGCCTTACCAATGCACCTTATACATTTCAAGGTTTGACTAATTCCATTTTCAAACCCTTCCTTAGAAAATTTGTGTTAGTGTTTTTTGATGATATGCTAATCTACTGCAAGTCTTGGAAGGATCATGTTCAATATGTTGGCAAAGTGCTTGAACTATTGGAGGAGAAACAATTATATGCAAAAACCTCCAAATATTTCTTTGGAGTATAAGAGGTGGAATATTTGATTCATATTGTATCTCATGAAGGTGTTAAGGTAGACCGTAGCAAAATTAAAGACATTAAGGAATGGAAAATCCCCACATCCATAAAGAATCTGTCAGGATTTCTCTAGTTGACAGGGTATTATCGCAAGTTTGTTAAGAATTATGGGAGAATAATGGCACCTCTGACAACATTACCTGAAGAAAGATGCATTTTATTAGAATCCACAAGAAACAAAGGCCTTTGAACATCTTAAAGAGGAAATGTGCCAAGCATTGGTCTTAGCTACCCCAGACTTCACAAAAAACTTTATTATGGAATGTAATGCCTCATGAAATGGAATTGGTATTGTTTTAATGCAAGAAGAAAGACCCATTGCTTTTGAAAGTCATCCAAAAAAAGGAAAATATTTACACAAATCTATTTATGAGAAGGAAATGTTGGCAATATGACATGCACTTAAGAAATTGCGACCTTACCTAAATGGGTCACAAAGATGTTGGGTTATGATTTTTAAATCATCTACAAAAAAGGGAAGAAAAATGTTGTAGCAAATGCACTCTCAAGAAAGGATGAGGATGTTGAAGCATTGCTTTGTTCCATTTGTATTATGCAATCAAATTGGATAAACGAAGCAAGGGATGAATGAAAGAATGACAATGAAGTGTGGTCACTCATTCAAAAGTTGCAGTAAGATCCCAGTACATCTGATACATTTAACTAGAAACATGATTCGTTATGGTACAAAGATCACTTATACCTCTGTAAGAATTCGCAACTCAAAAAAAAGATTCTTATGGAATTGCACCCATCTCCCTCAGGAGGGCATTTAGGATTTTCAACAACTTATCACGAGGTTAAGAAGGAATTTTTTTGGGATGGCCTTAAATCTGATAGTCAAAAGTTTGTGGCAGAATGTTTGGTTTGCCAACAAAATAAAGTTGATAAAATTAAGACCCCAAGTATATTACAACCTTTATTCATTCCAATTCAACATTGGGAGGAGGTTTCGATGGATTTTATCAGAGGTTTACCCAAGTTCGAAGGAAATAGTGTCATCATGGTGGTAGTTGTAGACTTAGCAAGTGTGCACAATTTTGTGCATTATCTCATCCAATTAAAGCCAATACAGTTGCTACTGCATTTATGGAAATAATTCAAAAGGTACATGGAAACCCAAAGGTTATTGTAAGTGACAAAGATCATATTTTCGCTGGAAATTTTTAGGCATAATTATTTTCTTGTCTGGGTACTCAATTAGCTCATAACTCATCTTATCATCCTCAATCTGATGAGAAAACTAAGATAGTGAACAAATGTTTGGAAGGATATCTCCATTGCTTTGTATCTAATAAACAGACACAATGGGTCAAATGGTTGCCTCTCGTTGAATGGTGTTATAACACTTCCTTCCATACTGCAGAAAAAATGACCCCATTTATGGCACTTTATGGATATCATCCACCATCCATCACATCATATTTAAGAGAAAATTCTAAGGTTCAAGAATTGTAAGATCACATCGAGAATCAACAAAAGGTTCTCTGACTCTTAAAGGATAACCTCACTTTGGCACATAATAGAATGAAACAACAGGCAGACCAACATCATAGGCAAAGAAGTTTTGACGTAGGTGACTAGGTATTTCTACGACTACAAACATACAAACAAATGTCCCTCAAGCAAGCTAAGAAGGATAATAACTTATCACCAAAATATTTTGGTCATACAATGTGTTGCAAAAGATTGGTACTATGGCATACAAATTGGAACTTCCTACATCTTCCTGACTGCACCCTGTTTTCCATGTTTCATGCTTAAAGAAGGTTATAGGTGACAAGTTCTTGGTTCAAACAATATTGCTAGAACTTGATGAGGAAGGAAAAATCATATTGGAACCTGAGGCAGTCACAAAAAAAAGAACTTGATAGCTACGAAATCGATCAATTTCAGAGTATCTCATCAAGTGGAAGAACTTACCTGCTAAAGTTTCCACATGGGAGGATGAAAATTTTATATAGAATCATCGAGAACTACTCAAGCATTGAGGAAAACACTTTTTTTTAAGGAGATGGGCATGCTAGGTCCCTATAATACTAGTGTATTACCTTATTATTATTGTAATTGTACCCACTATTGTTATTTTTGTGCCGATGTTGTCCCCATATGGTTATTATTGTGCCCCATAGAAGCCCACTATTTTTATTTTTGTGCCCTTACATTATTATTGTTATGTTAGCTTTGATTATATTGTGACCTCTTAGACTCTTATATATAGAAAGGAGGTCTTATCATTTGTATTATCCAAGAATTATTAATTTTTGTAATGTAAAGGAGGTTCCCCCCTCGAAGAGGCTACGTTTTAAGTCATTCATCTATCTTTTTCTTCTATTTTGTGTGTTTGTTGCATAACATTTATGATATTCAAAGTATTTTTTTCATCTCTAGTGTTGCTCCACTACCAGAAGGTATCCACGATATGCTTAAGGAGTCACTTCAAGAGCACAAACGTTTCTTCACTTCTGGTGGGCCTCGACAATACCCCGATGAAATTGCTTGCTTCACCTCCCTACATAGGAAGCCTTTCTCTTCTTTCACCCTTTATTTATCTATTTTAATATAACTGAGCATTGACACTTATTATTCTCAATGGGTCAAAGAGGCATCCCAACTTATTAAGTGCAGAGTAGGTTTCCCCTTCAAAGAATTATTTTTAAGACCTCTAATATTGGTTTTCTCGCTTTAGATTTTCCCCTTATCCCTTCTCTACTAGATTGTACAAGTGTTAATACACACAAGTAGATTTACACCAAGTTCAGTAGTTTAGATACCAACATAGGCACAAATCTTATAGGTTCCCTCAAGGTTCTCCTATTAGACAAATAGTATTTTCCATCTACACTTAGCTCAACCTATGGCATTTTCCAAAACAAAGAAGGATAACAACAAAAATCCAACTGTTGTGGTTGTCATGCTTCTCGTTCATTGCATGAAAAATATTTTCTGAGCCATGCACTCACACAAGGGTCCTATTTATGTAGAATGAATGAAAAATAAGACACAACAAACAAAAGAAAAAATAAAATTATACATGAAGTGCAACTTGTACCATCTAGTGAAAGTAATGCTTTAAATCTTGGCCATTTATGAGGAGGGGGTCAATCCTCCTGTCTAATGATTTCAGCTTGAAATTATTTTGGTCGAGCTTTTTATTAACAATAAATGGTCCAATCTGTTAGGTTCATATACCAATAGGTGTCATAATTTTGAATTGACTTTTCCTCAAGCTTGTAATATGTACATACTCTGCTGCAAATAGTTTTCCATATTTAAAAAAATAAAAAGAGGGCATGTCCTAAAAGAATAATCAAAGGACAAAAAAGAAGAAAAAGGTCAAAAAATAAAGAAAAATTGAAAAATATGTATATGAACCCCAAAACAAAATAGACCATGAAAGTGTGCAAGTCCAAATGCCAATAGTATTTACTTTTTCATGCAAAATAATGATTGTGTGCAGCTTGTTAAAATGCCATAATCCATGATAGTCAAATAGTGTAATCTTGAATATTTCATGTTTTAAATTTTATGTTATAGATAGAGAATAAAGTCTAGCCAAACTTTTTAAGCTTGGCAGATTAGCAAATAGGTAGAGAAATAAAAATGAGCTCAACAGTTTAATCTGAGCCATTGGAAGAAATAAGGTTAGATTTAGATAGTTTTATTCAAATAAAAAAATAAGGTAATAAAGGGTTTGCTAGCTCAAGTGCACCCATGCAAAAGAAGAAAAAGTGTTAGGGTAAGAAAGGGTAAGTAGAAGAAACTTGCAAAATGGACCACGTGGTCAAAATATTAAGCACATTTTACATGCTCAGATCATAATGTGTAGGTACATTCATCAAAGTACAAAGCTGAGAAAAGATGAGTTTAATTAACTCCCCCTCCTTTCACAAGCTTCTCCCTCTCATGTTTATTAATTTCTCCATCATCCCTTAAAATACCCCTTTTCCCCTACATTTTTACCCTTACTTCATTAACCCATATTTTCCCCGAGAAATTCCCTTTAAAATCCCTTTCTCCTTGCTAAAACCATCATGATGTTCCATAAATACCTTTTCCTAAGCTAAAAAACCCTTTTTCCCCCTTTGTGAAAAGTTATTTTCCCAAACTCCATTTTTACTATTTTTCAACCATCTGCACATTGAAAGCCTGAGCTTTCTTGTGCACTTGAAATCTACAAACGCCAATCAACTACCAGTTGCCATCTTGCCTCTAGCACTCATCCAGAGCCAACACCTATCGTCTGCAACCTAAAATCTCGACTAAATTCACAACACCAACCTCTAGTTTCAAGTATTCTGCAAAATACACCACATTTTCCCCTTTTTAATATAAAATTTCAAGTAATTCAAAGATTGAATAAATTAAATTAAGCTTTCTACCCCTGAAATAATTGATTTGCACCCAGACACTTAAAAAACCTTGTAAAACCTAGACCACTGGTCGAACCCTACGGAGTCAATTTCCGATTTTTTACCTCTGTTTCCACACAATGTTTGCCCACATTTCCTTAAATGTTAAGCCTATTTCAACCCCCCACCTTGACCAAGATCACCTACCTTTGGCTGATAGGGATTTTCAGATTAAAGATACACCTTCTGCCTCTGAAAGAATGAAGCTCCACTTCTGGAGCAAAGATAGGTTCTTAAATCATGTTGATGACATTCACCTCTAGCAGTCAAATCTATCCCTCTACTCATTCCCAGAAGTCCACAGTCTCCCAGACATTATCCACTATTTTAAAACCTGCTACATCCCCATCCAGAGGGTTGTAGTAGCCCCTAATCAACATCTGCTCTTCATTATCACTCCAAGATCCATAAATCAGATGTTACAGGTCTAGCCCAGCCCAAATTTAGCTCCTTTACCCATTGGAGGACTTCTAGAACTATACGATTCTATTGATGAGGACAAAGGTAAGCAAGTGTTCAAGAATTTCATAGTTGCAGAAAAGCATACACCAAATTTTACTCCTCCATACATGGCCCCCATATTTTCACAAACTGCCAAGCCTATTATCACCATGGTATCTTCCATGCTTGGATACAGGACAAATGAACATGTAGATGAAGTCACTTTTGCATTCCTGTCCCTTTTTACCACTGGTAAACCTCCTGCCATCAAGTTTGATTATGCTCAGTTCATTGTAGACAAAATGCATGAACAACTCATCAGATTGCCCATTGAAAGGGTGTTTAAATTCTCTGTAGTATTGTATTATTTGTTTTTGTACTACCAAACTGATAAATTCCCCATGAATATCATAAAATGTGACAGTAGAGGAAAAGAGAGGTTTGTGCTCTATTGGACACCTATTGTCCAAAAATATTCCACTGTCTCTAATTATAAGGACCTCATTGATTCCTTTGTCCACCCAGTGATGAATATGCTGACAGGGACTATGCAACCTAGGATTAGTCCTCAGATCAAAAAGGTACTTCAACTGGCTAAAAAAGGTAAGATAGGAGACTGGTACTTGTACCAAAATCACATAGAGATCAGAGTCTATGGTTGCCACCTGGCTCCATATAAATTGCCAAAGTATCTTCCCTTGAGAATTTTTACCTTGGAGTATTTCAGGAAAATCATCAACTCAGATGATGTCCACTTTGTGGCTGTAAAGAAGAAGATCCAATTCAGAATCAAAAGTGAACTAGGCCCCTTTATTTGCAATAATAGACAAGTTGGACCATAGGCAGACAGTATGTTACAGTAGTTGAAATTTACCAAGAGTTTTATGTGGCAGTATGACCCTCATGGAGTAATAAGCAAAATGAGAACCAGGGTCAAAGTAGCTCCTTATGCACATTATTCAGTACCTAAAATTGAAAGATATGCCAACCAAACTGAATGGTTGTAAAACACTTTGGTAGATAAAGATAGCACAATTATTGATGTTGAAAATGCTTTGTAT
The DNA here is from genome assembly GCA_031772625.1 of Pinus tabuliformis. Taxonomy (NCBI): domain Eukaryota; kingdom Viridiplantae; phylum Streptophyta; class Pinopsida; order Pinales; family Pinaceae; genus Pinus; species Pinus tabuliformis. The sequence continues at coordinate 656,928,932 of CM062810.1, read as the reverse complement.
GATATTGAGCAATAGATTGACCTCAGTGAGTTCCTGCAAGTCCCAGATCAAGGTCAAAATATGGAAGCTCCCTCCACATTGTAAACACCTCTGAATAAGGAGAAAAACCCTAAAAAGACAGAGGAGACTTCTAGTTCCTAGATGGAAACAGTGGATGAGCAAGCAAACCCCAGGAAAAGGAGAAAACTGAATCATGTTTCTGAACAGGAGGAACACAATGAAGCAGAAAGGGCAGAGCTAGAAATAGAGTTAGAAACAATGCTAGAGACAGTGCCAGACACAACAGGTCAGAAAGGAAAAGAGGCAATCAATGAACCCTCAACTTCTAACACTTAGCTATTAGAGAGACAAAAGTCAGCAGAAGTTTCTTCCTTTGTCAGACCAACTGACAAAGAAAGAACTATCAAAGATAGATATAAGGAGATCAAATTAAGAAATGAAAAATTGAAAGCTGAGACATATGGTCAGTATTTCAAGTATTCAGCTCCTAACTAGAGCAGACTAATGTCTGCATTTGATATTGAGGAAGGAAAGATGCAAATTTCATATCTACATCCAACAATGCCACAACCCAAATCTCCAGCAGATTATAAGAAGGCCACATTTGAAGTGTTGGCAAAGGACATCCATCCCGTGGACCAAATAGAGTTTCAAAAACAAGCTGGAGAAATGATATACTCCACCTTGACTGGTAAGGCCATGGATGCATATAGATTACAAGAGTCCTTAAATAATATAATTGCATAGATGAAGCTAGAAAAGGCCTCCTCTCAGGCTAAGGACAACAGGTTTAAATCCTTAGAAGGCCTAGTCATAGGATTGGGCCATGATGCTGTAGATATTAAGACAACTGAACAATTGATCAAAAGAAAAATAAATATATAACAACTTTGAAGAAATAGTTAAAACTCCCTACTTCATTACACCCACAAACCACAGAGGTGTTAGAAATCCAAACTGTCCATGAGGAAATGATTGACTTGGTGTTAAAATTGAACACCCAGCTTAAAGAAATGGAGAAAGAAATGGACAAGTTGACCAAGCAGGCTAGCCTCCAGGAAGTTGCAGGTACTATCATCCCAACAGTCACCACAACAGTACCATCTACATTGGCTGAAACATTAGCTCCTACAACTCCATTGGCCACTGCATTGCCTGCAACAACACCATCTACTTCAACAACAAGGTCGATCGCAGCAAATTCTACAGGTAAAGAATCTAATAAGTTGGCTAAAGAAATGGAAGATATGTCCCTCAAAGCTAATGAAATCAGGAAACTAGAAGAGAAAGTAAACAGTCTAGAGATAGACTATAAACTTGCTCAAATTGTGAATAAAGAGGAATAACAAAAGGTAGAAAGGTTAACAGAAAGGATAAAGAAACTAGAGAAATAAATGACTCTAGGTGAGCCATCGGGAGAGGAAAAAGAAAAACTTTGGACCAATATCATTGACTTTGTCAATGATATTTGGCCATCCATTCAAATAATTTTTGAACAGTTTGACCTGGTTAAAGAGGCTACAGAGGCCATTCAAAAAGTTAGAACAGAGCTAGAAGGGATGCCAGAAGAGGCAACTAGAATCATTAACTTTTTGAATTCTAAGAACAAATATGAATTGGAAGAATTGAATATTAATTATAGGACAGGGACAAACTTAGAAGTAAGAAGAGTCCTTACTAAAAGGAATTTGATCCATAACTTAGAAGACAAGTGTCAGACCATGTAGCTTTCCATAGATAGATTTAAGTTCAAGTTTGACACTTTGATACAGAAAGGTTTACCAAGTCCTTTGGTAATTAATGATAAATTAATGACACGGGAGGACTACGGTAAGAAGCTCAAAGAAGTGGCCAAAAATCAAGTCAACGATGTAGCCATCCACAACATAGAAAAACAGGGTATGCCCTTTGGTAAAATCCTTTACCAAGCTTTAGAGAACTTGTTTTACCTCCAGCATGAGGTAAAACACCTGTTTGTAAATAAGCCTACATTTTCTAAGTACACAGAGGCTGATGAGGACTTCAGAAAGTTGAAAAACATTCAGTTACCAACTGAAGAGAGATGGGAGAAGCTAACTCACTTACTTTAATTCAAAGTAAACACCATTTGGTGAAAACATAATGGTGAAAGTAAATGGGCAATTGTCCCAGTCAAAGAGTATCAGTGAAAGAAGATAAGTCGAAGAGCATTAGAAGACAACTAAAAGATCAATCAGCTAAATATCAAAAGAAATAAGATATAATAGTTCCAGAAAGCAATCAGTTAGAAAGGTGCCATTGCCTTTTTAGAATTAGATATATTTTTCTGTAAAATAAATTCCAAGTTAGTTTACGATATTTTGTAAATAATTGTTTATAAATACTTCATAATTCAAAGTATGTAGGGTGGATTTTACTAGACATTTCTATATACTTTTTTATCAGAAGACCTAGAGGGTTATTATATCATTTGCTGAGCCAACAAGATGGATTGATAAATAACAATCAGATATTTCAAAGGATTCATGTGTTGGGCGAACTTCAGAGAAGTATTCTCATGCGTTATTGTTATTTTTCTCAAGTTATTCATAATATTTAATGTGTTTCTGAATCTAAATGTTATAACTAGAATAATACTTCAGAATCTGTTTAATTACACTTTGTCTTAACAGTTATACATTTAAATGTTTTCTGTTGATATCTAACTTAAGGAATTCTTAACTGCTCCTTGGTTTATATTGATTTATGGAATATCCAGTTTAAAGGATCCTTAATTTCCCTTTGATCCCGATTACCCCTTCATTCCTCATTCATTATTCGATCTAAGAACCCTTGATTGCTCTCACCCCTAGTGAAACCCTTTCACCCCTCTGTCTCAAAGATCTTGAAAACGTTTTGCTACCTTGACCTTTGAACATTCCCTTTAGTGAGTTAATCCAGTGTTGCTTCCTTATTGTTTGACTCCATAGCCCAATGGTCCAAAATAAATCATTTTATCCATCTGTCTAATTAATCCCACCACCCAATCCCAAATACAAATCAAAATCCCAAGAACAATCATAACTAGCTTAAAAAAAAAAAAACAAAGTTAAATCATACAGAGAGAGCCCTCTCTGAGTTTAGGTTGGCTAGAACCTATGCTCCAAATTTGGTTAGTGGTTACCTCGGAAATTTCTTTCTTCTGACAACTTCTAGAGAAAATTACTAAGTGATAACACAATCCACAAAGGTTGCAACTTTTTGTGTTTCCCCTTTTCTTTGTGGTCTTTATCCCACTTCAGTACTAGGTCACCCACATCAAAGATCTTTATCCCTACGGACTTCCTATCAAACCAACACTTTACCTGGTTCTGATGTACATGAAATCATTCTTTCGCCTTGAGAGTTTACTCCTCAAGTTTATGTAATCTAGCTATCTTGCTCCAAACCAGAAGACAAGGTCTACCATATGCCTCTTGAGATAGTTGCAAGGCTAGAAGTTATATGTTCAGAGGAAAAATAACTTATTTATGTAAACTAGGAAATATCATGAGGTTCTTAGGGAAGGCTATGGAGTTACATGACCAAACCACAATGCATTGGTCAAAGATTTATGCCAGTTCCTTTGTTCAGAGAATATGGTTTTCTTGATTATACAAATAAGGTTCTTATTTGTGGATTTTTCCAAACCATTTCCCTGCACATAGTAATTAGATGCATGTTTCAATAAAATTCCATTTTCTAGTCTGAATTCGTAAATTTTCAACAATGAAAAGTACATCACATTATCAAAGAGAAGTGACATAGGAACACCAAACCTGTTTATAATATTATATTGTAAGGAGTGGACAACTTCCTAGTCATTTACTTGTCTAAGAGGAACTGCTTCTCACCAGTGAGTGAAATAATTTGTTCTCGTGAGAATATACTGGTGCTACTTAGATGAATGAGGAAAATTCTTTCCAATAACATCAAGGCCCCACTATGGGAATGGTTCCTCAACTACTACTAGTAACAGTGGGGTGGTTGACCTTTGATCATGACCGACTCATCTTTGACAATTTTTTCACTTGCACACATAAGTGTGAGAATCCTTGAAAAGGGTGGGCCAATAATAACCAACCCACATAACCTTATGTGTTGTAGTATCACTTGCATAGTGACCACTTTATGGTTCCATTATGTAAATATTTAAGGACCGTCTTTACATCCTATGGTTCAAGGCAACTAGGCAGGATATCATTATGGTGCTTCCAAAAAAACACTCCATGAAGAAATTGATACGATAGAGAGTTTAAATAGATTTCCCTTTTCTGTTGATTTGATATGTGTGAGGGAAAGGTGCCATTCTCTATAAATTATCGTAAATATGCATACCATGGAATCATAGATGTGGACTGAGGAACATGATTGATCTTGTACATTTCTACCTCTTGCTCCCATCCTAAAATATCTTTTTCAAGAGTATCTCTTGGTTTGACGGCTCGGCTAGCTTACATAGGCCATGAGCCTTTATGGTATGAACTAGGTAAAAGTCTTCTCATCGGGTTCTTCCTACATAAACAATTTTCTTACTGTTGGATGAGGTACAAATACAATTGTATGATCTTTTAACAGATAGGGTTTGAAATATTTAACAGCCTTTTGTGCCCTACAACAACCCCCCATTTCATATCATCTGTATTTATAAACAATCAACATATGAAATGGGTCCCTTTTAAAAAATTAATTGGTATTAATGAATTTGTTCGAAGAAGGAATGATAATCAAAAGAGTTTGTGAATTGGAGCCTTTTTCGAATAACAATGTTCCCAAAATAAAACAATCTTTTATTATTGCGATAAAGCGATCGCAAGATCGCATATCGCAATAACAAGAGAGACGCATTTAAACGGCACTTCGGTCTTTGCCGATGCGATATCGCTATCGGCGATCGGCGGTATTCGATGCATACACAAAAAAGAGCACATATCTTATACCTCGATCCGACGCTATATCGGCAATCGGCTATCGGCACTGCCTCTTGTGGGAAAACGCTTTAAGTTACAAACCCCGACCCGATGCGATATCGCTATCGGCCGTCGGCGGTATCCCATGCACTCTCATAAGGCGCTCAGGTCTTTCCCCGATGCAATGCAATATCGCTATCGGAAGTCGGCAAATCACTTAATATGCATCTGGTAATGTGTTCACATGCTAGTCCGATGCGATGTCGCAATCGGCGTTCGCCAGGACTACTTTCAAATGATAATGCAACTCTTTCCCCGATGCGATGCGATATTGTTCATCGGTAATCGGCATTTTCAAAAAATGATTGCTTTAAGCTTTAAAGTTATATTTAAATCCGGTTGATAAAGCGCAGAGTTCAAAATGCCGTTAAATGCAGGGATAAGGTAATGCATGCGTATTTAATAACTTTGCCCCTTCGATTAACGAATACTTGCGTCTAAGGCATTATCATATCTGTTGCACGCGTTAGGAGGTCATTCAACTGAATAACCGCGTAAAGGTCATTTAATGGGTAGCAGGCCTTAAAAACACCATTAATGCATATGCGATCTCTTACCAGTGATTGGATCCACAGCCACTTTTTGAAAATTAATATCGCCACGCTTCAAGTGATATATATCTTTCCCTTTATGCTTTGTCTTCATTATTTCTCGTGTTACGATTTCTCTTGCACTTGTGTAGAGTTCGTTTGTTGAGAAAAGCCTAAACATGATGGGGAAGAAAAATAAGAGGAGTTCTGGTTCTACTACAACACCTGTTGCAGGTCAAGCTGCTTCAATTTCGAAGAAAGGCCTAATCTCGGACACTACGTGCACTGGTCTTGCTAGGACCACATGGCAGGGCACATATAATCTGTTGGAGGCGAGCAACCAAAAGTGACAGTGAGAACGGCTAGTGTAGATGTACTAAGGAAGTCTGATGCAACTCTCAAAGACTTAGCCGACTCCTTTTTACACAGAATAGCGGCCAGAGAGCAGGTTCTCCCTTATACAGATGTGGTGCGCTGGGCAATTGAAGAAATTCCCATCACTGATAGAACTTTTCATACAAGGGACGGAAGGATTTTCGGGTCATTCAAGCCTGATGACCTGAGGCGAATGTATCATCTGCCTGAACCGGAGCTAGTCTACAACAGAGCCTTCGTGGAGAAATTCGGAAAAGAAAATGAATCACCATCCGAACCCCTCCGAGATTGGAGGAAGAACCCAGCCAAGCACAAGCATGAAAGTTCGGGTAAGTACTCCAACGTTTCTTTGGCTTCTCCCTATTGCTATGCGGGGATTATGATGTGTAGACTGTGGGGATTACATGACTCTGTTAATATCAATATTGACATGGTTCCCCTAATGGAAGCGGCTATCAATAGTATAATCATGGATTGGGCCGCTATTCTTTCTGATAAGTTGGTCGTAGCTGTTCGTGAATTTAGAGCCAAAACTATAGTCACCGAAAGGAAAATCCTGCCATTTTATTATTCTGCTTACATTATGGATACCCTGTGTCTTAATTCTGAGTTTCCTGTCCTCGGTTGGAGATGGACCACCCAAGATCCAACACCCATTCATTTATACCATCAGAAATTGTGGAAGTCCTCTTACAAGGACCATTTGTACCAAATTTGTAATGGTTTCATGGTACCCATTTACTATTCTATTTATGACAAACCCATTTCCAGAATTTCCTATGAAGCTTCTTTTGACTTACCAGCCGTAGCAAGTTGGTTCGGGGAAGAGTATTTCACCTATATCAGAGTTTTTGGGAGCAAGGCTAGGCCACATGTCCTCCCTTTATATATCCCAGACAAGCTGTTAGCCCAGGAAATCTGCTACCAGATTATGGCTGAGAGTGTCACACAAACTCTCAAAGAGGAGAAGAAGAAAGGTTGGCCCTCTTTTCCTTTAAGAATTGGGGTTTTTACGCTGCTTAATTACAAGCATGCAGAAAAAGAAGCGACAAAACTCCAAACTTTATCCCTGGCAACTATCCCAAGCAGACTCTATGATCCAAAGAAAACTGCCTACATTGCCCTAGAACAAGCAAAATTAACAAAAGTTGATCATCAAGAGGATATGTTTGATGACCTGTTCGTAGGTGCCGAGACAATAAGCCAAGCCAAACAGCTTGCCATAATGAAATACAATGATGAGGCGTTGACAGAGTTTAATAAACTTAGGGAGCAGAGGTTGCAAACTCTGCCCCTAGAGTTATTATCCACAACCCCAGCGTCTTCCTCAAGCGAGCCTGGTCGGCAACAGATACATTCACCTCCTGTTACAACTAAAGAATAGGATAAACAACAGGAGGAAAGACAGAAGAAGCTGCAGGCTGAGAAGCAGAGAAAAGAGCAAGCAGAGACGCAGGAAAAGGAGCAGATAGAAAGGCAACAAAAGGCACAGAAGGAAGAAGAGAAACTAAAGAAAGAACTAGCAGATAGGCAGAAAAAGTAATTGGAGGAGCAGAAGCGGAAAACACAGGAGGAGCAGCAGCGAAAAGCACTTGAAGAACAGCAGAAGTTAGAACAAGAAAAAGAACGGAGCAAAACCCATACAGAACAACATAAGCAAACCTCCATCAATCCTGAATTGATTAAACAATGGAACCAATTCGATTCCATTATCAGTGGTAAAGAAGGCTCCAAAGACACAGACGCCTCTAAAACAAGCAATGCACCCGATACCACTTCTTCTCAGGTTCTTGGAGGAACCAGCGGCCCACCCATTTCACAAGATGTCGAGATAATCAATAAGGACCCTTCCGATCAAATTGTTCTCCAGGTGGAAGAAATTCCTCCCCTGGATATTTTTTATAGCCCAAAGCATAGAGCCGTTATTAAGCGCTCTAAGAAAAGACGAAGGCTTGATCAACCTTCTATCTTGCCTGAGCAAACAGTCACGGGCAATATGGTCTGGAAGGAGGATTTGGATCCCTCCGATGATCTAACAAAACTGTCTCAATTCGCGGGAGCTTATTCTGCAGCAACTATCGACAAAGCATCGGAGGTAAGTCTTCTGTTGAAGACTAAAGATCATGAAATATATGCATTACAGGCAGAGGTAATTGAAGCGAAAAACAAAGCAGCACAGGTGGAAGAGCAGTTGCTGGCTCAACAGCAGGAAAACAATTTGTTAACCCAGCAACTGCAAATTGAAAGACAAAGGATAAACCAAAGTGAAACGCAGAAGGCAAAAGAATTGTCGGAGGCATTGTCACAGTTGAAAGCATCAAATGAGCTGATGATGAAATCGAAAGATGAGCGAATAGCTCAACTATCAACACAGCTCGAAGGTATCAAGAGCACACAGAATGTGAAAAATTTCAGAGCAGAGGCAACTCAAATAAATGGTGCATTACTGTCTCAGATCAGACTTCTATGTCAACAACTTGCTAAGGCTGAGCCATTATGCGAAATATCTACAACAGTGTGTGAGCAAATAGAGAAGGCCAGAAATGAGCTAGATCAGGCCGAAGATGCCATATCCGAATATGTTGAGTGGCAAGACACTGAAGAAGGGAAAGCAGCGAATTTGTCCCGAATCCATGAAACGTACAAGGACATACTCTTCACGGAATGGAATACTCAGGTAATGAAAGCAGAAAGGGCGGCTTCCAGGTGTAAAATAATTGCCAGCAATATGATCGACCTAGTCAATGATACACTTTATTTGGCAAACATGATCTCCAAGTGCACACCTGGAAGCATAACAACAGCGGATATGCTTGAACAAGCAAGTTATCATGGCTTGGAGGAACAGAGGAAGTTAATTACCGGAGTAAATACTTTAACCTCTGAAGCATATTGGCTCTTTCTAGTCAAGCCACATACTCAAAGGTTTGCTCTCAAGTGTTTAACAGATGCCCTCGGATGCCTGATCCCCGACATTCAAGATGCTACATATGATGCCCAGCTAACTTCGCGTCTCAACACTCCACTAGAAGTAGAGCCAATGCTGGCGATATGTCAGCTAAGGAGTAAAGGCAAAGAACCCACCGAATGAAGCATTGCCACCAACTGCCAGATAGCCAAGAAAGATGGAAAAAAAACATTTATTGATGCCAATTTAATAGCTTTTCAGTTGTTTAGATATTTAGATTACTATAGTATTTATAGACCCTTTCATTGTTTTGGAAAGGGTCGTAAAATTTTGTAATAGACTTAAAGGCTGAAGTTTGCACTATTGTGCTTCAGTCTATATTCTTTTTGTGAAACTCGACCAACGGTTCTTAATTTTGATTAGAAGGTTGTTTTACACAATTGCGCACGACTGTCTGTTGTTTGGAATGCTTTTCTGATTTGAAGGAAGGACTGCGACATAGTGATTAATATACTGGATTGATCGAGCAACTTACATGGTACTATTATCTGTATCTGTGTTCTCTCTTATTATATGAATTACTGTGTTATTATTTTTGCTATTGTTGAATGCATGTATGCGATATAACATCGAATCTTCATTTCGTTTCACTATTGAATGTTTTGATGATTTGTTATCTCTTTCACCCATGCATGTATCAATGATATGAATGATTAAGTGTAGTAATTCGCTCTAATCGCTCTGCATAACTAATTATGCAGAGCAATTTTAAATGGTTTAAACATCTATGCTTAAAGTGTTAGAGTCATCTATATGCCTGCCTTAAAGCACAGATCATCAAATGCTACGCTTTACCAAGTGATAAGTCCCGGGATTAAATTATAGTTATTACATTTCGCTTATAGTTTAGCTGTCCGCTTATTACCATCTCATGTCATAAGTCACTCATCCATCCCATTTACTTATAATTCTTGGGAAACTGGTCCCATTATCCCCAGTCGGAACCACTATTCCAAACGGAAAAGGAGCTGCACTAAGGTCCGGACCGGGTGGTTTCCCCAATGTTGTTGCAACGATTTTCGGGGCATCAACATTTTTGGCGCTAGAAGGAGGGCCTTGACTGTGAATGGCAAGCAGACCCAAATCGGCAAGTCATTCTAAGAGTAATTCTCCCTCCAAACCTCCTCGTTCTTCTCAATTACATGCTGGTTCGCTAGTCCATAACCAAGAAGAAGAGGAATCTACCACCACTGCTCAATCCCATCATATCCCAGAACAGCTAAGTCTTGAATCTCCTGAAGTCCAGTCTCTAATCCATAAACTTCAGAGCTTCTCGATTTCACCACAGAAATCTGAGATATCAGAAAGCAGTGCGACTTCGCAGTTCAACCTCACTCATCCTCTTACCAGACTTCAGAGCGAAAAACTTGGTATTGAACCCACTGAGTTTCCTTTACCCAAAAGGAAAAAGCCAAGGAAAAATACTGAAGGATCGGATAGTGGGGATTTTTCTTCCACATCCTCCATTTCATCTCCTCATCTGCAAAGTCAACCACCCACTCCTCCATTACAAATTGTTGTTCATCAGGGAACAGAAGCCTCAATATCCCAACCTATTCACTCTTCATCTTTATTACCTCACCAAACATCTGGAATCCCGACAGTAGTGAGAACCACTGTCGCTAGCATAATGGCAGATCCATGGACTAGGCCGGGTGCAGTCAACATGCCTGGACCATTGCACGATCTACCAGATGCTCCCGAAAAATGGCTGCCTAAATTTAATCCAGAAAATGGAACCCAAGCTGAAGAACACATCAACAACTTCATGTTAGCAGTTAACCTAAAAGGAGTGACAGAGCAAGATGTTGTTGTAAGACTTTTCCCCTACACTTTACAAGGATCAGCAGGATCTTGGTATTTTTCCTTACCTTCTGGTTCGATAACCAGTTGGAATACATGCCAGGAGCAGTTTCTCACTAAATATGGAGATGATAGGTCCCTAGCAACTTTAATAAATGACCTCTCCAATTTGAGAATAGAGCACAGGGAACCAATAAAGGAGTTTAATGCCAAATTTAATAAACTACTGAATAAAATCCCTACCGCTTCTAAACCAAGTGAGCAAATCCGAAGCGAATGGTACATCACTGCCCTACCTGCCAACATAGCCATCTTTATAGACAGGGCTAGCAAACCTACCTTAGCTGAAAATATGAGAGAAGCACTTGCCGTTGAAAAGCGCATCAATGCTCTTGAAAAGAAAGCTGCTCTAGAAGATAGAAAAGCTAAAAAAGTCTCGTTTAAAGAAGATTCCAAGAAGAAAACCCCAAAGGACCCATATGATATGGAAGGTTTACAAAAGGTCCTTAAAACTTTGTCTAATGAAATGGTTGAGATTAAAAAGCAGGTGGCCGAAACTTCAAGCAAAAGACCATTTAGGACTTTTAAGAAAACCGAATCAAAGCCACCTAATGTTATATCTAACGCCGATTCAGACCAAGAAGAAGAGGAAGAGGAAACACCTTCACAGACCGATGATGAAGAAGAAGTAGCTGAATGTCACGGAATGTGGGATTTTATACTCCCAAACTCTGATACTGAGAATGAAGAAGAAGCCTTTCCGGTTACTACAAGAAGTAAAATTACTTCTGAACTTCCCCAGGCAACCTCAAAGAAGAGGAGCGCAGGCGCTACTACAGCAAAGGAAAGAGTTCCCCCAAAGAAGTCACCTGTGGTAGTTCCTCAAAACCAGCCTTCAACTTCTAGTTCTCCTTCAACATCCAAGACTCTAGTGGTATCCGATTCAATGGAATATAACATTGTTGATGATATGAAGAAAACCAAGGCAAATATAACCATGTTTGAACTTAGTAAACTGAAACATCAGCAAAAGCTACTTCTCAAAGAATTAAATGCTGTTCCCTCTATCCCCCTTCCCAGTGGAAGAGCTGCCAACGACTCAGGCCAGCCTCCTGCAGGCATGGTTGAAATTACCGATTCAGTCTTAATCGGAGATAAATCAAATTCTCACACTCCACCCTTCCTGCTCACTTATGAGATTTATAATAGAAACCTACACAACTGTTTAATAGATTCAGGGGCCTCATCTAATATAATGCCAGCTTCAGTTTGCTCTAAGCTGAACATTGAACCCCAGAAGTCTGCCATTCATATTGTACAGTTGGATAGAACTAAAGTGCAGGTTGTGGGAGAAATTAATTCTGTAACCATCAAGTTGTCAGCCGACCCCAGAATTGTCCAGAGAATTGACATCTTAATCGCTGACATACCTGAATTTTATGGTTTAATATTAAGCAGAGATTGGTCCGAAAAATTGCACGGGTATATTTCTACAGATTGGTCACACATGTGGCTTCCCTACAAGGGAAAGCCAAATCAAATAAGGATCGATCGTGAGAAACATATGACCCACACAGTTACTGAATTCGAGCAAGAAAACCAACCTGTGGCATTCAACAACAACATTTTGGGGAACTATTCGGCAGAATCATTCTTTGGCAACTTTGTTGCCCAACCATCTCCTTTTTCAGTCAATCATTTTACATCTCAAATAGAAAATTTTTCACAAACTGACAGGTCCAGATGTTTTAATGATGCTGAGAAAAATGTAGATACTTTTGTTAATATTCCTTTATTTTGGTCTCTGTATTTTGATGGCTCTAAGTCCTCTGAGGGTTCAGGAGCTGGATGTGTATTGGTTAGTCCGCAAGGAGAAAAGACAATGTTGTCTTGTAGGTTAGAGTTTGAGTGCACTAATAATACAGCCGAATATGAGGCTTTAATCCAAGGATTATACAAAGCAATCGGCCTGGAGGTGCGATATCTAAAGGTATTCGGCGATTCGGAAATCATTGTCAAACAGGTTAGAAATGCAATTCATTGCCTTTCGACTCACCTTAAACATTACCAATCGCTCGTCCAAGAGCTTACCTCACACTTTTTGGCATTCAACATTTCTTCTATACCTCGATCTCAAAATTCAGCCGCAGATTTACTAGCCAATGTAGCTTCAAAGCTTCTACCTTCTGAAGACTACAGCCTTGATAGATTTTCTGTAGAATTACTTTTCAGACCTTCAATTCCTGACAATGTCACTAATTGGAGAGTATTTAATCATGATGATGATATTTTGCAATTTTTAACTTCTGAGAATTCTTATGATAAGCAAGTTATTGAGGAAGATGATCATGATTCCCAAATGAAAGAAGTGCCCAAAGAAAATTCGATCCCTAAACCAGTGGTAAAATTAGAAGATCTTTATGATATCAAAGACAGGTTTAAACCTGTAATTAATGCAAAGCTTCACAGTTCTACCCTTAGGTTTGAATTGATAAATCTAGGAACCAACGAGTCTCCTCAAAACATCAATTTAGGAACAGGACTATCTCAGAATGAAAAGGAAGCATTTATTAAATTGTTAAGAAAAAACAAACACGTTTTTGCTTGGAAATATGATGACTTAAAGACATATGATACATCTATTATCCAGCATACCATTCCTATGCTTCCTGATAAAAAACCAATTCAGCAAAAATTAAGAAAAATACACCCAAATTTGGAGAGCCAGATTAAGTCGGAGCTTAATAAGCTCTTGAAAGCCAAAATTATTTTTCAAGTCCGACATTCAAACTGGGTCTCTAATATGGTGCCAGTCAGAAAGAAAAATGGCGACATACGAATTTGTATTGATTTCAGGAATTTGAACAAAGCGAGCTTAAAATACAACTTCCCATTGCCTACTATGGAGAAAATTCTCCAATCGGTGGCAGGTTCTGAATTGATGTCTTTTTTAGACGATTTTTCAGGGTACAATCAAGTTCTGGTACATCCTGATGACCAGCTTAAAACTACATTCAGAACAAAATGGGGAACCTACGCATATCAGAAAATGCCTTTTGGTCTTATAAATGTCGGAGCGACATTTCAGAGAGCTATGGATATGGCCTTCAGAGGGTTAATTAATCGATCAGTAGTCGTCTATCTAGATGATATTACTGTGTATTCTAAAAAGAAAGATAATCATTTGCACGACTTAAATCAGATCTTTCAGCGATGCAAAAGATATGGTATTTCTTTAAACCCAAAAAAGTCCTTCTTTGCTCTTGACCAAGGAAAACTCTTAGGCTTTATAGTATCCAAAGATGGTATTTATATTGATCCTGATCGGATTAATGAAATTTCTGAAATCCCTTTCCCACATAATAAAAAATCAATGCAGTCATTTTTGGGTCAGATTAATTTTGTCAAACGATTTGTTCCAGATTTTTCGCAGATTGTATTACCACTTCAGACAATGATCAAGAAGAATTCAGTCTTCAAATGGGGATCAGAAGAAAAACAAGCTTTTGACATTATCAAACAGTCAATAATCAATGCCCCAACCTTGAATACTCCAAATTTTTCTAATCATTTTACACTATATACTATTGCATCCAACACTTCATATGTCGCAGTACTTACACAACTGAATGATAACAACTTAGAAGCACCCATATCATTTTTCAGTTCAAATCTTCAAGGTGCCGAATTGAATTATTATGATGTAGAGAAACAAGCCTTTGCTGTGTTCAAAGCAGTCAAACATTATAGACCCTTCCTTTTGAAAACCCACACGAAAGTTATAGTTCCTTTCCCAGCGGTAAGACAACTATTAATTCAGAAAGAATTGGGTGAAAAAAGAGCCAATTGGGTTACAGCGCTTCAAGAGTATGACTTAGAAATAAAGCCAGCAAAGATTGTTAGGGGCCAAGGTTTTTGCAGGATATTGGCAGGAGCATCAAACATTCACGAATCAAGCGATGAGGATCAGATTGAATCCATCAATCAGATAAGTATCACTGACTCTGAATCTCAATATGCTGATTTGATATTTTATTTGAAGAACGGTTATGCTCCTCCAAATTTATCTTACAAGAATAAAAGGGCCATTAGGTTAAAAGCTAAGAATTTCACTCTCATTGATGATGTGTTGTTTAAACAAAATTATGATTCTATCCTGTTAAGATGTCTTGAGAAACCTGAAGCTCAAAAGGTTTTGCAGGAGCTACATGATGGACCAGCTGGGGGACATTTTGGAGCTGACACAACAGCTCATAAGATTATTCATGCTGGATATTATTGGCCTACTCTATTTAGAGATTGCCATGAGTACGTAAGAAAATGCCTTAATTGCCAAACATCTGGTGGAAGACAACGAAAATCAGCTTTCCCTCTGCAACCTGTCAACATTGAACAGCCATTCGAACAATGGGGATTAGATATCATCGGGGAAATTACTCCACCATCTTCCAAACAACATAGGTATATCCTTACCGCTACTGATTATTTTACTAAATGGGTAGAGGCTATTCCTTTGAAGGCGGCAAACGCAGAGGCAATCATCGAGTTCATTGACCAGTTCATCATTACCAGGTTTGGTGTTCCAAACGCTCTTGTTTTTTATAATGCTTCCTATTTCTCAGGAAACGCTATGTATGATTTTGCTATTAAAAGGGGGTTTAAACTGAAATATTCTTCCAATTATTATCCCCAGGGAAACGGTTTAGCCGAATCTACTAATAAGAATCTCATCAAAATCATTAAGCGAACTGTTGAACAGAATCATAGAAACTGGCATAAATCTTTGGTCTTTGCATTATGGGCTGATAGAATAACACAAAAGGCTTCTATAGGGACCTCCCCTTTCAATTTGGTATATGGAAAAGAAGCTGTGTTGCCTACAAATCTTGTTCTTCCATCCTTAGCCCTAGTACAGCACATTGAAGAGACTCCGTCTTCTTCTATCCAACTTAGACATGACCAAATTCTCAAATTAGAAGAAGAAAGGGAAAAGGCCAGAATCACTCATGCCAAACATCAACAAATCATCAAAGCATCTTTTGACTCAGCATCATCCGATTCCAAACAACTTCAAGTTGGTGACTTAGTTCTCAAATGGGACAAGGCCCATGAGGATAAAGGTAAGCATACCAAATTTCAGAAAATGTGGCTTGGACCATTTCAGATCTGTGAAAAGATAGGCCATTCAACTTTTATATTGCAAGACTTATCAGGGTTGAGAGATTCTCTCCCCGTCAATGGCCTGATCCTGAAGAAATTCTTTAATTGAGAAGGTAACCCCTTCTCCTTTTGTAGATTTGTGTAGTTTGTAGGATTGGTAGGAAATAAAACTGTCGAGTATCTCCATTGACCTTTTGTTGTGTTTGAGAAAGCTGTCTCACAAAAATAATATAAATATTTGTTTTTAGATAATAGAACCCTCAATCAAAAGAAATAGTTTCTAGGAAATTAGATATCCTTGTATTCTGAAATTATAATCTAAATTTTGAAGACTCCTCTCAAGAGGTAAAAGTTTTGAATCATTTTCTGTTTTCAAAACTAGTCTCCAAAGGTTATCTGTTAAAAGATAGAAGCTAACCCATTTTCAGCATCTCCAACTCTTCACCTGTCATCCATTTGCTCTTAAGGAGAAAATTGTTCACCCCATTCACTAAAGATTATGATTATTCAGAGTGTAATTCTAAAATATAAAAGATTAAAGATAAGAGGTCTTATCATAAGCCTGCTTACCATGTTCATAGGGAAATAAGTTAACTGACATTACCAATACTGCCTATCAAAACAGGGTAATGGCTTGAAATTTCAAGACAAGGGGTCTCATCACGAGCCAGCTTGATCAGTTAAATTATTACCAGTGAATGGCATTGTCATAAGCTGGCTACCAAACCAGGACAGTGGCTTTTTATCTTATTAATTACAAAGAAAAACAGATGAAAAAATAAAATATGAAAACATTTTATGGATTCATTCTGTTAATCACACTCTTATGTGAATGGAAAAGTAGACAATACTATGGTTAAAAGGTATCCCTGTCGAGACTATAAATGTTTGCTGGCAACAGAGGCTCTACCTATGACAAAGGAGTTAATTATAAAAGCTGATTTGGGAAAGTTTTCTATTTTATCACTATAAACCAATAAAGACTTATTTTAGAAACTTATTATGTATTCAGTTTCTTGAAACTAAATGGGATGAAGTTAACAAAATGGAATTCACTTTACTCAAAACACATGAATATCTAGTTATATTAGAAATTTCTCCTTCTGATTGAGTTTCTATTTTTGGAAAAGCTTGAGTGTTTATATTAATTTCAGAGATAACTGGTTCTACCAACGAATCGCCAATTGTTGTGCCCTACAACAACCCCCCATTTCATATCATCTGTATTTATAAACAATCAACATATGAAATGGGTCCCTTTTAAAAAATTAATTGGTATTAATGAATTTGTTCGAAGAAGGAATGATAATCAAAAGTGTTTGTGAATTGGAGCCTTTTTCGAATAACAATGTTC
Source organism: Pinus tabuliformis (assembly GCA_031772625.1). Taxonomy (NCBI): domain Eukaryota; kingdom Viridiplantae; phylum Streptophyta; class Pinopsida; order Pinales; family Pinaceae; genus Pinus; species Pinus tabuliformis. The sequence continues at coordinate 656,911,775 of CM062810.1, read as the reverse complement.
CCAAAATAAAACAATCTTTTATTATTGCGATAAAGCGATCGCAAGATCGCATATCGCAATAACAAGAGAGACGCATTTAAACGGCACTTCGGTCTTTGCCGATGCGATATCGCTATCGGCGATCGGCGGTATTCGATGCATACACAAAAAAGAGCACATATCTTATACCCCGATGCGACGCTATATCGGCAATCGGCTATCGGCACTGCCTCTTGTGGGAAAACGCTTTAAGTTACAAACCCCGACCCGATGCGATATCGCTATCGGCCGTCGGCGGTATCCCATGCACTCTCATAAGGCGCTCAGGTCTTTCCCCGATGCGATGCGATATCGCTATCGGAAGTCGGCAAATCACTTAATATGCATCTGGTAATGTGTTCACATGCTAGTCCGATGCGATGTCGCAATCGGCGTTCGCCAGGACTACTTTCAAACGATAATGCAACTCTTTCCCCGATGCGATGCGATATTGTTCATCGGTAATCGGCATTTTCAAAAAATGATTGCTTTAAGCTTTAAAGTTATATTTAAATCCGGTTGATAAAGCGCAGATTTCAAAATGCCGTTAAATGCAGGGATAAGGTAATGCATGCGTATTTAATAACTTTGCCCCTTCGATTAACGAATACTTGCGTCTAAGGCATTATCATATCTGTTGCACGCGTTAGGAGGTCATTCAACTGAATAACAGCGTAAAGGTCATTTAATGGGTAGCAGGCCTTAAAAACACCATTAATGCATATGCGATCTCTTACCAGTGATTGGATCCGCAGCCACTTTTTGAAAATTAATATCGCCACGCTTCAAGTGATATATATCTTTCCCTTTATGCTTTGTCTTCATTATTTCTCGTGTTACGATTTCTCTTGCACTTGTGTAGAGTTCGTTTGTTGAGAAAAGCCTGAACATGATGGGGAAGAAAAATAAGAGGAGTTCTGGTTCTACTACAACACCTGTTGCAGGTCAAGCTGCTTCAATTTCGAAGAAAGGCCTAATCTCGGACACTACGTGCACTGGTCTTGCTAGGACCACATGGCAGGGCACATATAATCTGTTGGAGGCCGAGCAACCAAAAGTGACAGTGAGAACGGCTAGTGTAGATGTACTAAGGAAGTCTGATGCAACTCTCAAAGACTTAGCCGACTCCTTTTTACACAGAATAGCGGCCAGAGAGCAGGTTCTCCCTTATACAGATGTGGTGCGCTGGGCAATTGAAGAAATCCCCATCACTGATAGAACTTTTCATACAAGGGACGGAAGGATTTTCGGGTCATTCAAGCCTGATGACCTGAGGCGAATGTATCATCTGCCTGAACCGGAGCTAGTCTACAACAGAGCCTTTGTGGAGAAATTCGCAAAAGAAAATGAATCACCATCCGAACCCCTCCGAGATTGGAGGCAGAACCCAGCCAAGCACAAGCATGAAAGTTCGGGTAAGTACTCCAACGTTTCTTTGGCTTCTCCCTATTGCTATGCGGGGATTATGATGTGTAGACTGTGGGGATTACATGACTCTGTTAATATCAATATTGACATGGTTCCCCTAATGGAAGCGGCTATCAATAGTATAATCATGGATTGGGCCACTATTCTTTCTGATAAGTTGGTCGTAGCTGTTCGTGAATTTAGAGCCAAAACTATAGTCACCGAAAGGAAAATCCCGCCATTTTATTATTCTGCTTACATTATGGATACCCTGTGTCTTAATTCTGAGTTTCCTGTCCTCGGTTGGAGATGGACCACCCAAGATCCAACACCCATTCATTTATACCATCAGAAATTGTGGAAGTCCTCTTACAAGGACCATTTGTACCAAATTTGTAATGGTTTCATGGTACCCATTTACTATTCTATTTATGACAAACCCATTTCTAGAATTTCCTATGAAGCTTCTTTTGACTTACCAGCCGTAGCAAGTTGGTTCGGGGAAGAGTATTTCACCTATATCAGAGTTTTTGGGAGCAAGGCTAGGCCACATGTCCTCCCTTTATATATCCCAGACAAGCTGTTAGCCCGGGAAATCTGCTACCAGATTATGGCGTAGAGTGACACACAAACTCTCAAAGAGGAGAAGAAGAAAGGTTGGCTCTCTTTTCCTTTAAGAATTGGGGTTTTTAAGCTGCTTAATTACAAGCATGCAGAAAAAGAAGCGACAAAACTCCAAACTTTATCCCTGGCAACTATCCCAAGCAGACTCTATGATCCAAAGAAAACTGCCTACATTGCCCTAGAACAAGCAAAATTAACAAAAGTTGATCATCAAGAGGATATGTTTGATGACCTGTTCGTAGGTGCTGAGACAATAAGCCAAGCCAAACAGCTTGCCATAATGAAATACAATGATGAGGCGTTGACAGAGTTTAATAAACTTAGGGAGCAGAGGTTGCAAACTCTGCCCCTAGAGTTATTATCCACAACCCCAGCGTCTTCCTCAAGCGAGCCTGGTCGGCAACAGATACATTCACCTCCTGTTACAACTAAAGAACAGGATAAACAACAGGAGGAAAGACAGAAGAAGCTGCAGGCTGAGAAGCAGAGAAAAGAGCAAGCAGAGAGGCAGAAAAAGGAGCAGATAGAAAGGCAGCAAAAGGCACAGAAGGAAGAAGAGAAACTAAAGAAAGAACTAGCAGATAGGCAGAAAAAGGAATTGGAGGAGCAGCAGCGGAAAACGCAGGAGGAGCAGCAGCGAAAAGCACTTGAAGAACAGCAGAAGTTAGAACAAGAAAAAGAACGGAGCAAAACCCATACAGAACAACATAAGCAAACCTCCATCGATCCTGAATTGATTAAACAATGGAACCAATTCGATTCCATTATCAGTGGTAAAGAAGGCTCCAAAGACACAGACGCCTCTAAAACAAGCAATGCACCCGATACCACTTCTTCTCAGGTTCTTGGAGGAACCAGCGGCCCACCCATTTCACAAGATGTCGAGATAATCAATAAGGACCCTTCCGATCAAATTGTTCTCCAGGTGGAAGAAATTCCTCCCCTGGATATTTTTTACAGCCCAAAGCATAGAGCCATTATTAAGCGCTCTAAGAAAAGACGAAGGCTTGATCAACCTTCTATCTTGCCTGAGCAAACAGTCACGGGCAATATGGTCTGGAAGGAGGATTTGGATCCCTCCGATGATCTAACAAAACTGTCTCAATTCGCGGGATCTTATTCTGCAGCAACTATCAACAAAGCATCGAAGGTAAGTCTTCTGTTGAAGACTAAAGATCATGAAATATATGCATTACAGGCAGAGGTAATTGAAGCGAAAAACAAAGCAGCACAGGTGGAAGAGCAGTTGCTGGCTCAACAGCAGAAAACAATTTGTTAACCCAGCAACTGCAAATTGAAAGACAAAGGATAAACCAAAGTGAAACACAGAATGCAAAAGAATTGTCGGAGGCATTGTCACAGTTGAAAGCATCAAATGAGCTGATGATGAAATCGAAAGATGAGCGAATAGCTCAAATATCAACACAGCTCGAAGGTATCAAGAGCACACAGAATGTGAAAAATTTCAGAGCAGAGGCAACTCAAATAAATGGTGCATTACTGTCTTAGATCAGACTTCTATGTCAACAACTTGCTAAGGCTGAGCCAATATGCGAAATATCGACAACAGTGTGTGAGAAAATAGAGAAGGCCAGAAATGAGCTAGATCAGGCCGAAGATGCCATATCCGAATATGTTGAGTGGCAAGACACTGAAGAAGGGAAAGCGGCGAATTTGTCCCGAATCCATGAAACGTACAAGGACATACTCTTCACGGAATGGAATACTCAGGTAATGAAAGCAGAAAGGGCGGCTTCCAGGTGTAAAATAATTGCCAGCAATATGATCGACCTAGTCAATGATACACTTTATTTGGCAAACATGATCTCCAAGTGCACACCTGGAAGCATAACAACAGCGGATATGCTTGAACAAGCAAGTTATCATGGCTTGGAGGAACAGAGGAAGTTAATTACCGGAGTAAATACTTTAACCTATGAAGCATATTGGCTCTTTCTAGTCAAGCCACATACTCAAATGTCTGCTCTCAAGTGTTTAACAGATGCCCTCGGATGCCTGATCCCCGACATTCAAGATGCTACATATGATGCCCAGCTAACTTCGCGTCTCAACACTCCACCAGAAGTAGAGCCAATGCTGGCGATATGTCAGCTAAGGAGTAAAGGCAAAGAACCCACCGAATGAAGCATTGCCGCCAAATGCCAGATCGCCAAGAAAGATGGAAAAAAAACATTTATTGATGCCAATTTAATAGCTTTTCAGTTGTTTAGATATTTAGATTACTATAGTATTTATAGACCCTTTCATTGTTTTGGAAAGGGTCGTAAAATTTTGTAATAGACTTAAAGGCTAAAGTTTGCACTATTGTGCTTCAGTCTATATTCTTTTTGTGAAACTCGACCAACGATTCTTAATTTTGATTAGAAGGTTGTTTTACACAATTGCGCACGACTGTCTGTTGTTTGGAATGCTTTTCTGATTTGAAGGAAGGACTGCGACATAATGATTAATATACTGGATTGATCGAGCAGCTTACATGGTACTATTATCTGTATCTGTGTTCTCTCTTATTATATGAATTACTGTGTTATTATCTTTGCTATTGTTGAATGCATGTATGCGATATAACAACGAATCTTCATTTCGTTTCACTATTGAATGTTTTGATGATTTGTTATCTCTTTCACCCATGCATGTATCAATGATATGAATGATTAAGTGTAGTAATTCGCTCTAATCGCTCTGCATAACTAATTATGCAGAGCAATTTTAAATGGTTTAAACATCTATGCTTAAAGTGTTAGAGTCATCTATATGCCTGCCTTAAAGCACAGATCATCAAACGCTACGCTTTACCAAGTGATAAGTCCCGGGATTAAATTATAGTTATTACATTTCGCTTATAGTTTAGCTGTCCGCTTATTACCATCTTATGTCATAAGTCACTCATCCATCCCGTTTACTTATAATTCTTGGGAAACTGGTCCCATTATCCCCAGTCAGAACCACTATTCCAAACGGAAAAGGAGCTGCACTAAGGTCCGGACCGGGTGGTTTCCCCAATGTTGTTGCAACGATTTTCGGGGCATCAACACAGCCTTATATAAAAATAAGCTTGTTTGTCAATGGAAACGTAATTAAATTATGGCCCTTGTGGGCTGGCACTCACGAAAGGGATAAGCCACTTGTTTCCTTCAATATCCTTCTGAGTTAGCACAACCACAATTGATGAATCTGAAGAAAATGTATAAAGAAGGAAATATTTTACATAATTTGGACTAAATAGCACAGGTGCATTGACCTTATCCTGCTTAATCTGAGCGAATACATCCTTATCATGTTTATCCCATTTGTATACCACATATTTCTTAATCATCTCCTTATCGACTTGACTATCTCAGCATAATCAGAGATGAATTTTCTCAGGAAATTTTTTTTTCCTAAGAAATACTACATGGAATTCTTACTCGCTCAGAAAAGGATCTGTGTCATATATTTGAACCTCTTAGGATCAATATTAATTCCACTTTTTGTGATGATATTCCCTAGTAAAATACCTTCGGACACACCGAAGATGCTCTTATTGGGATTAAAGGAAGTCCCATACTTTCGACACCATTCAAATATGTTTTTCAAAAGATGTACATGATTTGATATTTTCATGGGGAACAAAGTAACAACATATAAATAAACAAAAATTCTTTGGCCTATAAGGCTGCAAAAGGCTATGTCCATTACTCTTTGGAAAGTTGCACCTACATTTATGAGCCAAATGGCATTCTCTTGAAAGTGAATGTTCCCCATTTGGTCTGGAAGGTAGTTTTTAGTCTATATGCTTCTATTTATAGAACTTGATTATAACCTGAGAAACCATCTAGTAGATAAAGCATTTCAGACCCAGATAATGTCTAAAGGATATGTTCCATGGATGACACTAGGTAAATTTCTTTGTCATAAGCTTGATTGAGATTTCTGAAATCAACACATAATAGACATATTTCTCTAGACTTCTTTCTAACTGGGACTAAGTTGGAGACCCAAGTGGAATGTCTGACTTTGATGATGATTTGATCATCCAACAACTTTCTCAATTTGTTTTGGATAAGGGGTTCCATTGTTGGATGAAAATTTCATAACTTCCATTGGAAATGCTTTACCCCTTCTTTTATAAGAACGACATGATAGATAATACAAGTGTGATATGTTTTTAAATAATCATATCTCATGTGAATACATCAGGTCCCAAGATCGACCTGTTCATATTATAACTTTGAGATCTCATTCTTTATATTAGTTAGTCCTCTAAATCAGTTTTGTGGATCGTATAACTTCTCCAAGGAGACCACACCCTTGGAAATAGTTTTTTATTTCATTACACTAGAAGCATCTTACAAATCCCAATCGTGCTCATCAATGGTAGTGTTTTGGAATACATAACATAAATGTTGAATTGTAGTATTTTTTGCTCCCCATTGAAAATGTGTAAATTAGTGACATTTTTTGGTACATATGGTTCATATACAATCTCAATAATAAAACTATTTTTCAATGGCGACATCTTAGTAGTGGCATTTACTAATGCGTTTGCTGCAACATTTTTATTTTTAGGAACAAAAATGATATTGAAATGTTTAAAAGACTAATTAAGCACCATACCTCATGTTGGTAGTTTCTAAGATGCAGTGAAACACATTGGATAATATCTCGTACCTAACCAGTGACTACCTCTGAGTCACCAATTACCTTATGAATTTTTTCCTTCATATCTATGGCCTGATTTAATCCAAGAATGAGCACTTCATATTTAGAAGCATCATTTTTATACTCGAACTTGAAAGGCCATGAGAGGATATGCTTCTTATTGTATGGGTTTGTAAGTGCAAAATCGGCTCTGAAACTATCCTATGTTTTTGAACCATCAAAATATAAAGTCTAAATATCATGAGCTATTGCACTACTATTATTATCATTAATACTATTATGTACATCTATATTACAAGTTTCATTTGCACTAGTTGGAGAAAAAGGAAGGAGTTCCAGCTATGTATCTGGTGGAACAGGTGATGGTTGTTCCTGAAAGAAATTCCCAAATATTAGATTAGAAAAAGAAAGAGGCTTGTGGTGGCCCTCAATTGATTTCATAGTTTGTTTCATATATGGCTCATTTTTCACTCGAACCTTATTATTCCTACCCTTATATGGAAGCCACAAATGTGACCAGTCTATTGAAAAATACCCTTGTAATTTTGTAGACCAGTCTCTACTAAGAAGCACACCATAGGTTTCTGGTATGTGCACAATTACAATATTTATAGATTGATTAACTTGATCATCTTTTGATAATAATAAGAACATTCTTAAGTTCACCAATTGGTTGGAGAAGAGACTTGTCGAGCTAAAGAATTTGTGCATCACTTTTCTCCCATTTTGCATTTATTTTCTTTCCTAAAGATAATGGAATTACATTATATATGCACTAGACTCTACTAAACAATTATGGACATTACAATTAAAATTTCAAATGTTAATAAAAATGGTAGGAAGAGAGTGTTAACTTATAATATTAAAGAATTTATTATATATTCAAGAGGACTAGAAGAGTTATTTGGCACCTTTTGAGAGGGAGAATCTTTATCACATCTCGAAGGTTGTGAAAAGGTCTAGAAAATAAGTTCATGCTATCCTGCGATCTTCTTGAGCTCATAGATAGAAGTGTTGGCCCACATATTCTTCATATCTTGCACTATCTTATAATCAATTGTTTCACCTATAGTAGGTGATATTGAAGTGTCTAGAGGAGTGTATTTATTCGAATCTTCTGAAGTGTTGGACATACCTTTACTATTGAGGAAGTGTTCTTAGAATTATTCGCATCTTCAGACTTACTCTGAGTGTTTTGAGCATGATTAACAGGTGGTGAGATTCGTATTAGAAAATTCTCTTTTAATTTTTGTCTTGTCAATTCCCTATTCAGAGATGGGCCCCTTATTCCTTACACTGTATCAACCATTTTTATTTTGAGGAGGGGACTCATTATGTGGTGGATATTCAAAATGCTTCTTATCAACATTGTAGATACAATGATATGCGTTCAATGTATGTCCAATACTTTTTCTTTCCTTAGCCACTACATGTTCTTATATTTCCTTTGTTTGTTATGTTTGCTCATCTACTAATAGAGTATCGAAGATGTGTGCAGTGAGAGTGTTCATGTTGTGGTTTCATTGAGGGAATGTATTTTCTAAGTGATATTCTTGACAAAAATAATAGTAATTTTCAATGCTAATACTTTCTATACTCATCAAAACATTCGAGTTTTGTGCAGACTTGGATGGATGATTTTTAGTGTTACTATTATTCCTTCAAAAAGGGAAGGACTTGGGCAACTTGCTGCTAGTGGAAGTCTTGCTTTACCTCTTCTTTAGCTCTGATATTTTATTAGAGAGTGTATTCACCATCTTGGTCAAGATTTCAATGTCTGATTATTCCTTTTCTTTATCCTTACTTGAAGTCGTCTATGAAGATCCCTTTATCCTTTTGTTTCCCTATAAAATCATGCTTGAATGATTATAGGCTTTCTCTTTTGATTTTTTGTAGTTGGTAATCTAATGTTGTGTAATGAAAATTGCAATTCAGCATGGAAAACTAAAAAAATTATTGGTCCCATAAATTTTGAAGGCTTCTTTCATAAGAGAAAGAGCTACCATTACATATGGGAAGAATATCTCTTGTTGTGGATGAAAATGAAATTATAGAGTTAGGAAGGATCATATTTGGTTATGAAGGAGATTAATAGGGAAGAGTCTGCCATCTCACTTTAATCCTCCTTTGAATCATCCTATGAACCCTACTATCATTACATTGAGCGAAGTCAGTCATTTTTGTTGAAAAGTGTGCAACAAGAAATGCTTGTTGAGAATGCAAAAAAATGATGGAGCTTAGTGGAAAGGAGTCGCCTTCACTAAGTGGGCCCGCAGGCAAATTATGGCGCAAAGTCTATTTTTGGATCACAGCAGGGGTGATCACAACAGGGGTGATCACAGCAGGAGTGATCACAGCAGGAGTGATCACAGTAGGAGTGATCACAGCAGGAGTGATCAGAATCTATTTTTAGATTACTAGTCAAAAATAGAAAAGTAAAATATTATTGTCTCATAATAATATTTAGACTATAAACTTTATCTTATTCTCTTGGAGCACTTCAGTTTGAGCTACAGATGTGGCACATGCGGTTGTCAGAAGGAAATACGTTTTCTTTATGAGTCAGTTGAGCTATTGCATGCAGGACATCAGTTAGAACTCATGTGGTTGAGTTCTGTGGAGTTGGATGAGCAGTTAATGGAGTTTTGTTCAGTTTGACTTAGTTGAACTAGTTGTATTTAGTCTAACTGATCAATAGACTAAGTGATGAGTTGTGGGAATTATTTATTAATTAATTCACTAATTAGTAACTCATAATGCAACTGAAGAATACATCAGTTAACTCAGTGCATGTACAGTTCAGTGGAGACAGGTGTTAGAGGTTGAGATTGCTATCAGTTGTGCATGAGATTGTGCACATGCATGGGATTGAGTTATGCCAATGATCTCTGCGTAGTGTGGGCCAATACCAACTGAAATATAACTTTTTCTCACGTGATTTACAGTGTGGGTGATTTTCACAAGGTAAATAGGAGTTTGGATCAGCCATTCTCATTCATTCTCAGCAGGTATTGTGTAGTGGAGGCAGGCAAGCAGCGGAGGAGATTTGGAGATCAGATCTGAGCTGTATTGTGTGTAACAGGTGGAGATAGTACTGAGTACTTGTGAGGAGTATTTTACTATGTTTGTTACATGTTCTCAATCAATATAATATACAGATAGTTGGGGGTTTTAGCGAGATGCTTTCATTCTCTTGCAGGATTGTGCAGTGGAGGTAGGCAAGTAGCGGAGGAGATCTGGAGATTTGGAGATCAGATCTGAGATGTATTGTGTAACAGGTGGAGATAGTGCTGGATACTTGTGAGGAGTATTGTACTATGTTTTGTTACATGTTCTCAATCAATGTAATATAAAGATAGTTGGGGTTTTTAGCGATATGCTTTCCCCGGGAAAATACTATGTTGATATGTGTGATTGATGCTTCTATGTGCGCATGATATTGTTTTTGCTTCTGTAAATTGATGATCAACGTAGAGGAGGTTATGTATTATGCGTGTATTCCACAATAGTGTATAATTAGGATAATCTCTGTGAATATGTGTCATATTATTCAAAATTTCTACATGGTATCGGAGCTGGTTGATTTGTAGAAAAAGTTTTACAGGATATCAAAGCGAGGATTGATCATCGGATTTATTATTTAGAACGTGTTTAAATTTTATTTCTTCAGGAAAAGTCTGTAATCGGGCCAAGTAGCCTCTAGATTCATCCTTCTTTTGGAAGGTGAGATATTCGGTGAATGCCCATACAGTCGATCTATGTACAAGAAATACTTTGTTCTCACGAATTCTAGATTAGAAGCGGTTGAGTTTTGAGCTAGTGGAATGGCGCTCAAGGATAAACTCAGAAACATTAGGTGTGAGAATGGAGACAATATGCCCCAGTATCTCACAAAGTTCACCCAATGCCGGGATGAGTTGGGAAGTGTGGGGGTAACTGTTGAGGATGAGGATATGGTGAGTCTAGCACTCCTTGGCCTTCCTAAGAGTTGGCATAGCTACCAAGACTCAGTGAATGGAAGGGAGAAATTGCCAGGATGGGAGAGACTTTGGTCGGATCTTGTGTAAGAGGAGATCAAACAGAGCACCAGAGACAGTTCTTCATTCATGCATGATAAGGAGAACTATGCCTTAGCGAGTAAGGTGAAGAAGGGGAAGGAGAAGGGTTCTCTTTCCGAATCCAGTTCTTCCAATGATGGGAATAAGGTTGACAAGTCGAAGATGAGATGCTTTCATTGTCATGAGTTGGGCCATTATGCTACTAATTGCCCAAAGAAGAAGTCCAAGAAGGGATCCGGGGAAGGATCTGAAGGTGAGGCAGCCTCACTTGCTTCGCAGTTTGAGTTGGACTTCACACTCTTTGCATGCACGGTTTGATCCATGGAGGGAAGTAGTTGGTTTCTTGACAGTGGAGCTTCTTTCCACATGACCGATGACAAAAGTTTGTTCAGTACTTTGGAGGAGAAAGATCTCCAGATACTCATAGGGATGGGTAATGATGAGAAGTATAGTGTCTCAGGTGTAGGCACAGTGATTTTTCAGAGGGAGCATGGAGCTCGCCTTACCTTGACTGGTGTCAAGTATGTACCAGGACTAAAGAGAAACTTGGTGTCGATCAAGGTGCTAGAAGACAGAGGCTATGGTGTAGTCTTCAGTAAGGGAAAGGTTTTCCTTAGACACATCATCACTAGAAAGGTGAAGCATATTGGTTCACGGGTCAAGAACCTGTATGTTCTTGAGGTTCAAGACGCATGCAAAGCCTTGAGCAGCGAGGCAACTGATGGAGACTTGGTGGTTGAGAGGAAGCGTATATTATCTCTCAACATGCAGAGCCAGAAGAAGTCTCATACGATTGTGGAGGAGCCACGATTGGTGCAACAGCTTCAGGAGGTTGTGGAGCAACCACAACAAGGGAAGATGAGAGGAGATCGAGTAGATACATCTACTCATGCAAAGACCTCCAGTAGGGGGAAACTTCGAGCCAGGTGGGCTGAGGGATCGCTTGCAACCATACCTCCAGGTAGGAGGTGGGGTGATGTGGATTGATCGTCCCAAGGAGGAGGGGCAGGATCCTTGAGGTACCCAACCTCTTGGATGAGACCTTGCTACGAGAGCCCCGATGTGGAGTAGCAGGAACTGATTGATTGGGTAGAGACAGATGCGGATGGAGCGGCAGAGAGAGTGACAATGCAGGGAATCCCAGGAAAGTGCATAGCATGTAGGCTGCAGCAATGCGAGAGGCACACGTGTTTTGAACAGTGCTAGGTGGCACAGAGAAGTGTGCAATGATGCGAGATGCATGGAGATGTTGCAGTAGTGCAGATGTCAGAGAGGGAGCACATGTCAGCAACAGGTAGAGCTTCAGCATCAAAGTATGTTCCTAGCCCAACGGAGTGGTCAGTTGGGAGTGTTTTTGTTCCAAGTGTTTTTGGAGCAAAGTGGACCGGGCAAATGTGTTGCATGCAGAAAATTCCAGAGTTACAGGATCAGGTTTGAGAGGAAGCCTTTCTTGTTGAGAGGGAGTTTTGAAAAGTGTTCAACAAGAAATGCTTGTTAAGAATGCAACAAGATGATGGAGCTTAGTGGAAAGGAGTCGCCTTCACTAAGTGGGCCTGTTGAAAAGTGTGCAACAAGAAATTCTTGTTGAGATTGCAACAAGATGATGGAGCTTAGTGAAAAGAGTCGCCTTCACTAAGTGGGCCCGCAGGCTATTTTTGGCGCAAGTCTATTTTTAGACTATGTCTATTTTTAGACTATGTCTATTTTTAGACTATGTCTATTTTTAGACATATGGATCATGTCTATGTTTATGGATGATTGATCAAGTTGGGAAAAATAGATGGACTTCTATTTTTGATGAAAGTGTGAGTGATCACAGTGTGAGTGATCAAAGTCTATTTTTAGACTGGCTGTCAAAAATAGAAAAGTCAAATATTATTATCTCACAATAATATTTGGACTATAAACTTGATCTTATTCTCTTGGAGCACTTCAGAATGAGCTACGGATGTGGTACATGCAGATCCCACAAGGAAATACGTGGTTACCTATGGGATGACTAATATTTGCATGCAAGACTTCAGTTAGAACTCAAGTGAGTTGAGTTTAGTGGACTGGAGGTGCAGTTGATGGAGTTGTGTTCAGTTTAGCTTTGTTAAACTGGTTGTATTTAGTCTAACTGATCAATAGACTAGAGATGAGTTGGGTGAATTAATTATTAATTAATTCACAAGTTATTAACTCATAATACAACTAATGAATACATCAGTTAACTCAGTTGCATGTCAGTGCATGTTCAGTTCAACAGGGACAAGTGGTAGAGAATCAGATTGCTATCAGTTGTGACTATAGTTGTGCATCAGATCTTGCACAATCAAGGGATTGAGTATGCCAATGAGTTTGCTCACGTATTTGGCCCACATTTTAGCCTTTTCTCACGTCCACAAAGAGTGAGTGACTATTTTGCAGGTGAAAAACGAGTCTGGGAAGCTATTCTCATCAGTTCTTGAGCAGGTATTGAGCAGCAGAGGCAGGCAAGAAGTGGGATAGATTTGGAGATCAAATCTGAGCTGTATTGTGTGTAACAGAAGGGCATGGTACTGGATTGCTTGTGATAAGCATTGTACTTTGTAATGTTACATGATTCAATCAATATAATATACAGATAGTGTGGGGTTTTTAGCGAGATGCTTTCCCCGGGATACATACTGTGTTAATGAGTTTGATTGATGCTTCTATGTGCACCTGTGAATGTTTCTACTTCTGTAAATTGATGATCAACGTAGAGGAGATTATGTATTATACATGTTCCGCTTATAATTGTATGATCAGGATAATCTCTGTGAATATGTGTTAAATTATTCAAAATTTCTACAGGGCCCGCAGGCAAATTATGGTGCAAAGTATATTTTTGGATCACAGCAGGAGTGATCACAGCAGGGGTGATCACAGCAGGAGTGATCACAGTAGGAGTGATCATAGCAGGAGTGATCAGAATCTATTTTTAGACTGCTAGTCAAAAATAGAAAAGTCAAATATTATTGTCTCATAATAATATTTAGACTATAAACTTTATCTGATTCTCTTGGAGCACTTCAGTTTGAGCTACATATGTGGCACATGCAGCTGTCAGAAGGAAATACGTTTTCTTTATGAGTCAGTTGAGCTATTGCATGCAGGACATCAGTTAGAACTCATGTGGTTGAGTTCTATGGAGTTGGATGAGCAGTTAATGGAGTTGTATTTAGTTTGACTTAGTTGAACTAGTTGTATTTAGTCTAACTGATCAATAGACTAAGTGATGAGTTTTGTGAATTAGTTAGTAATTAATTCACTAATTATTAACTCATAATGCAACTGAAGAATACATCAGTTAACTCATTGCATGTATAGTTCAGTCGAGACAGGTGTTAGAGATTGAGATTGCTATCAGTTGTGCATGAGATTGTGCACATGCATGGGATTGAGTTATGCCAATGATCTCTGTGTAGTGTGGGCCAATACCAAGTGAAATATAGCTTGTGCTCACGTGATTTACAGTGTGGGTGATTTTCACAAGGTAAATAGGAGTTTGGATCAGCCATTCTTATTCATTCTCTTGCAAGATTGTGCATTGGAGGCAGGCAAGCAGCAGAGGAGATCTGGAGATCAGATCTGAGCTGTATTGTGTGTAACAGGTGGAGATAGTGCTGGATACTTGTGAGGAGTATTTTACTATGTATTGTTACATGTTCTCAATCAATATAATATACAGATAGTTGGGGTTTTTAGCGATATGCTTTCCACGGGAAAATACTGTGTTGATATGTGTGATTGATGCTTCTATGTGCGCATGATATTGTTTCTGCTTCTGTAAATTGATGATCAACGTAGAGGAGGTTATGTATTATGCATGTATTCCGCAATAGTGTATAATAGGGATAATCTCTGTGAATATGTGTCATATTATTCAAAATTTCTACAATTTTTAGTATTTGATAATGGTTGTTAATGTCAAATGTGTGTTGTGCCTCCTCTCTAAAAGAACCTGCCATTTTATCATCAAGGGCTACTATGGGGAGGTCCATCATATATTAATTTTCTTTCATTATATTTATTGGGATATCTAACCCTTAACCAAGTATAGTTTCATTATGTTCTTATGGAATGCAACCCATCTTATCATTTACCCCTTCTAGTTTCCCCCATCTTTGAGTGTATTTCCCTAACTATATATTTTTTTGTTCATGAAAAGGTTATTTTTCATAATATGAGGTTGTCCACCTTCGGCATACCTCTACCTCTACTAACATTAGTGCATCCACTATTAGATTTTTCTTTGGATCCTTTCTTTGATGGAGGTCCACCTCTATTCGGTGTATTGTTAGGGAAACAATGTTTTGGCTAAATTTGGCTTCCAATGTAGTAGTGGATTATGAGGATGTACATATTTTCTTAGGACCATTGATGATTGTGAGTAGCCATATTTTTAGGGGAAATGTCATAGAAGTACCCTTATCTTTGATATTGTTCCCATGTTCCTGGGTGCCCTCCCTTCTTGGAGAAATTATTTGAAGGCCAATTTTGGTCCTATGAATGGTTATACCTTTGGGAGTAACTATGTTAGTAGTTAATATATAGTTAGGGGCACTAATAATAATAATTTTATGATTAATTTTATTATGGACCCCAAACCTTATGAAAAATAATCATTATGGAAATTTCTTGACTTGTAGAAACCAAAATGTGTGTGTACTACAAGGTGCATCTATGATGCCTTTTCATAGCCTAGATCCACTTCACATGTCATAATTACCATTATTAGAATCACTTGACTTTCCAAACCTATAAATCATGGTAAATGATCTTATATACATTCCCACGAGATTAGCTTATAATATAGTCAGATAATAATGTTCCATGGATGATGGGGATGATAAATCATATTATGTTTTTTTGGACTTTATTTGAGTTATTAGACTGTTTGATATATTCGATTTAAACTATAAGATAATCAAGAATTTCCCTTTCATTTCTCATCATAAACCAAGATAGAATGGTTCATCACTCCTTGTTCCTGTACAAAGAGGAGTCCTTGATTTCTACTTAAAGAGATGTGGTGATGATGCACGTAGATATGTGTCTTGAGGATTTTATATTGTAATTTTCTCTTTGTTTAAATTAGAATTAGATTTGTAACTGTATTTAGGGATTTTTCTTCTATTTTATTCCGTATAGAAAACTATTGTTCTAAGATCAAATTGGATTATGTGAATTAATGTTTCTTTTCAATGTAAGTTTGATGTGCATGTTACTTATTTTGTTGCTTGAATATGTTATTTAGGAGGTAGTGACCTAGGCTTAATAATCTAAAATTAGGAAGGTTTAATAACTTGGCTAGTTCTATTTATGGTTTGGGTGTAGCTTGTTTGTAGAGAGATTATAACTGTGTCCCCTAGGTAATAACATTGTCTTACATCTTTGAACTCTTATTTATTTGTTCTATGTGCCTACATTATTGTTTTTTTTAAATGATATATCAAATATATATCAAAAAAGAATATTCTAACAATTTAAATGTTTCATGATAAAAGATCCCTTTTTTCATTATCTTGTATGTTCATTTTGATTAGATCTATTGAATTACATTTCTTTTCAATATGTTTTTTTTAAAGTATGTGAGGTTCTGAGTGTGCTATTAATTCAAGTGGAAGAGATATTTCTTACTTTCCTTACCTCAGATTCATAACAAAAAAAAAAATATACCATAAGAGTTCACATTTAATATTTGACATTCATGGTTACCATAAGAGTTAAACAAGAGGATACATTAGACAAATGTGGAGATATATATACACTTTATCTATTTCTTTTGTCTACTTGATTAGTACATGTATGAGGATGTCTTTTCAAAATGTTTTTTATGACAAATCCCTTACTAGGGTTTTGGGCATACTAACTACTCATTCATGTGATCTTGATTTATGATTTTTATCTCTATTTTCTAATTGTGAGGTGGTAGCTATAGTATCCATTAATTAGGGAAATTGAGTTAAGTGATTTTAGGTGGGAAGTGTCAATAATAATTGAAAAAGAGGTAATATCAATATCTAAATGGTCCTAAGGAGAGCCTCTATACTACTTGCATGGGAAATTTTGTTAAGAAAGGATAGTATTGGAATTTTAGTGTAATTGTTTCTCATTTTATTGTTAGCATGACTTGGTTTTAATCATTCCTTCACAATTTCTTAGAGACCTCTTTATTCTTTTGTTAACCAGTAATATTATTCTAGAGGGATCTCGTTAGCATTTAGTAGATTTATTCCTATATCTAATCCCTAACCTTGTACATTTTCATTCTATTATTTTGGAATATTACCCATCTTATCATTTATCCCTTCTAGTTTTCCCCATATTTGAGTGTATTTTCCTAACTACATTTGTCTTTTCTTCAAGAAAAGGTTATTGTTCATAATATGGAGTTTTCCACATTCCTCCTAGATCTACCTCTACTATCCTTAGTGTATGGAGTATTTGATTTCATTTTGAATGGATTATTTGATGGAGGTCCACCACTATTCTAAGTATTGCAAAGGAAGCAATGTTTTTGGTAAATTAATCTTTTCTTTTAGCGACTACAACACCCTCAAAACTTTTGTCTTGCATCCAAATTTCATAGCCTTCCTTGGCTTTTCCTTTGATTGTTGAAAACACTCAAGCTCACCCCATGAGCTCTTGTGAAGTATTTTCACCTTTTTTGCTTGTTTGACCAACTATTCTCTTTCGGAATGTTGATTGTTTTACCATGCTTATGACCTAATTCTGGTGAGTTTGAGGGTTTGTCTTCATGTGTTTTGGTTGTCTTCATTATGTAAACATTTGTCATACTCACACACAAAGTTGTAAACAATGTCATGCAAGTGTCATCACGGTCGTCCGAAGTTATATCACAAGTGTCCTGCTTACCACTCTCAACTCCAAGAGGGCATGTTTTGTCTTTTTCTCATGGTATTCTATGTCGTCTCATCATCGAGTATGCTAAGTGCATGTTCATAATGTTTGTCTACATAAGTTTTTTTTCTTTCGAAACTTAGCCATTTTCCTAAAAATCTACCCAGCCGAACAACCCTCTTCCCCAAAAACCCAATTAAGCTTCACTGCACAATCGCAGCCCTCAGTGACCTTGCTCTACTGCCCAGAACTGTTCAGTGCTTAAGGTTGTCTTCTAGGTCATATGCATTGCATAATCCCATAGGTGATTATCATGTTTGCCTCCTAAAATTGCAGATAAAATGTCTTCATGTATAACTGAACTACGCATTTCTCAAGCACAGTCATCAACCCTCCTCCTTCCCTATCGGGTTCCTGCATTTTTCTAAGCTAGGGGTCTACAATGTTCCCAAAAATTACAGAGACATGCCCACCTGGTCATCTACAACCATGCTCTACATTATTCTCAAAAATTGCGCATAGGTGCCTAGATGACCCTTGCTACCTTACTCTTCCCTGCCTCTAGAAATTGCGCAGACATGTTCGGTAGTTCCCCTGTTGACTGTCCCACATTTTTCATAGAAATTGTGTAGTCATGACCAGCAGTCCCTCTGCAGCACTGCTCTCTGAAAATTGCATAGTAATCGGAAGAAATCCCTCTACAGCCCCTGCATTGTCCTCCCTCTAGAAACCATGTAGAACTGACCAGATGTCCCTCTGCAACCTCACTCTATCCTCACTTTTAGAACTGCATATAAGTTCCCCCCATCAAGGTCCCACCTTGTAGCTAGCACTGGTAACTCTCACTGTGCAATCCTTACTCCCAATGATCACTGTGTTGTTTATCTCGATAGTGCAGGTTGTCCTCCTAGAATGCCTCATTCCATCCTGAGTTGTGGTCTGTGGTGTCTGAGTGAGTTTTCCTCCCTCCCTGTCACCCGGAACATGAGAATAATGCATCATGCTAGAATAAGAGGTTTTGGATTTGATGTTGTCCCATCATGAGTGAATTAAAGGAACATGTGCTCTAGTAGATCATGGCGAGATAATGAACAAGAAGAAGAAGGAGTGCACATGCTACATGACTTGCTTACAGCTGGATGGACGTACCAATCATACCAAGATAAGTGAAAGGGGACATATGCATGGAACCATCAAGCAAGACCAAGACCGTCGAATACCCCACATCACTATGTCATGCAGAGGAGAATATAAAGAGCACCAAGGGTACATCCATCACTCAACAGCATAGGAGCTTGACATGGACACCACAGTCAACCAGTACATGTTAGCAATGTCCTATTGATTTGTGCCATGAGCTATCTCGAGCACATCACCATTATGGACCACATCTATTGTAACTGAATGTAATGTAAAGTGAATTCCAATGGATATACACAAAATTCGAAGAGTCATGTCAGTTGAAAATTCATGGGAAGTTGAACAGTGACGAGGGTAGTCCAAGAGTCACAAGGGTCAACCATCACCCTTGGCTATATACCCCTCCCATTGTATGAGCAAAGGAATTTTCACCTTGGCTCCTCCCACATAGCCTTGAGAGTCTATAGTATGTTCTTTGAGGAGCGAGAAATGGCTTCATTGTCCCACTACTAGGACCAGTGATGTATGGTGTACGAATGTGTCTTGGGACTTTTTCTTAATTCAGAAGCCTATTTCAGGTAGTACGTTTTCACACATGTTTTGTAGATGTTTGTAATACCACCCTTTAAACATTTGTATTGCATATTTTCTTAACATTTACTAAGATAGTTGAACTACTTTGTTTATTTTAGTACTTACATTGTTGAAGATGTTTTGTATTGTATACCACTATTGTCTTGTTCATGTGGACCACTTTACATGACATTAGAGATACCATTCTTATTTTTCTTGGTTATAACAACCATCACCCCCATGTGGACTACTCCACTAGATGGTGTATGTGTTTTCCATTGCAATTTGGTTCTAATGATTGCTGCCTCCGCTGTGGACTACTCCATTGGATGCTAGACAGACCCTTGTTGGTTCGTGTGTGTCTTTCCCTGGGTGGTACTACTACCTCTCATCTAGAGGCTCAATTTACTCTCTCCCTTTACAGTAAGACAACCTGGACACAAGTTACATTACGCACTCACTAGGCATACTCACCCCACTTTTTGAAGTTACAAGAATAACACTCTCATGTGTTGAATAACAAGAGCTAAGGAAAATATCGAAGATAATGGCAACCGGGCCATCTTAATGGATGGGACTCCTACACCAAACAATGTGAGGTCTAGTTGGGAATTCATACTGAGCAGATCCCCTATGTTAGCGGGTCCAACACTGTCAAAAACATGGCGCTAATAGGAGGGCCAGACGACAAGATGTGCCCATAGAATCAGTTTTTGAATCCCTTATTTTAAAAATGGCTCTTCCTGACATCATAATCCTAGGATGTCTTTGTATAAAGTGTGAATGTACGATCACTGTGACAGTTATCCATGACCTGTTCAAGTTGAATTTCAGTGGTGAGGTTGAACCATATTTTCGTAAACATGTGTGTTAATTTATTACTTTTTTCAAGCGTCATGGAATAAAGTCTGGATATTTCTGGGCTGCATTACTCACGCTAACATTCAAAGTTCATGTTAAGAAATGTTTTCACACATTACCCTTTTCCTCTATCAATTCATTTTTCAGCTTGCCGAAATGATGACTAAAATGTTCAATTATTATAGCCACCATTATTTATGTGAAAAAATATGTCGTTTAAGAATGGAGCCTGACAAATCAATTAAGGACTTTGTTGATCACTTCCTTCACCTCTATTATGAAATTCCTGAACAACTTGTGAACTTTGAATTCCTAGGAGAAGAGTTTAAACACTTAGTTCATAGATCTCAATATGGTGAACCTCCTTATTTCCCTTCCTCCCTAACTCTTGCGAACCATAAGGCACCTCAGATTGCAGATGAGGAGCCCAACACCCTGTTTTTTCCTTGTCCTCCTCCTTTTCTGGTCCTAATGTGGGTGCTCCCTTGTAGTGATTGGAAAGTCAAGAAATATATGGAGCATGTCCCCAATGCATCTTCTCATTTATCTTCTACTTCTATGGAGGGAGTTCTAGAATGGCTCAAGAAACCTATAACAAAGACTCACTCCTCCATTCACAAGAGAATGTCACTGTTCATAACTCAAGTCTTGAATATGATCTGTATCTCCACCATCCTACATCATCTGCAAGCCATGACTCCTTGTACCATGAATCACTTAATCAACCCACTTCACCAGCCATTTGTTCGCATTCTCTTGATTCTCAAGCTACTGGCCCAAATTACGATCAGACGCAAGGCAGTCACATCACACAGGCAGAGGAGAAAAAAGGTCAGGACACTATCAATCTTCCCTCTTTGATTAAAAATTGTGTGCATCAAAACAATGAGTTTCCATTATTGAATGATTCTCAATCTTCCAATCTTAGTGGAACATGTTGTACAATTAATTCTTTTGATCAACCCCAATTCTTGGGCAATCATCACTCCCATACTTCCATTTGTTGTGATGAAAGCCCAAGCACATCATGTGATATTTCGTTTTCTCATTAAGACTCTAACTCAAATCTAGAATGTGCTCCGGTAAAAGAAGACGTTCATATTGAAACTTCCTCTTCACCTTTCTTGCCTGTGTGTCCTACCATTTACAATGCATCCACATGTGTCGGAGATACTCCATGTTCTCTTACTTCTTCATCCGATGAGTTATCTCCCCAATTCACACAAGGCAGTGACGTTGTCCATGATGAAGTTGAAAACATTTTAATCACAGAGTGTACTTCCAATTTCTTGTCATCTCTTCTCTTGCATGAATACAATTGTTCAAGTTATCTCTCTAAAGCTGAAAAATCTAGTGCAACCTGTGATAGAGATGGCTTCCACCCTAAGAGAAATTTTTAAATCAACAACAATATCCATCCTCAAGCCATGCATGATCCAGTTCAATCTTCAAAATACATTTATGCAATTCTGGAAAGTGTCCGGATGTGCCAGGGATTCGAGGCACTTCAACGTCTGTTGATGGTTATGTCAGGACTTGGTGACTCGTGTAAGCCCCTAGAACCTGTTATGCTCTACAACAACCCCCCATTTCATATCATTTTTATTCACAAAACTATAATATGAAATGGGTCCCTTTTTATTTTAATTGGTATCAACTTTGTATTATTGAAAAAGGTCCGAAAACAAAATGAAAACATTACAAATTTTTTTTGACAAACTAATTATTTGGTCTTATAATATAAATGATTAATCTTTTATCATTGCGATAAAGCGATCGCAAGATCGCATATCGCAATGAAAAAGGAGGCATAACTTAAAAACCCATTGGTTTGCTCCGACACGATAACATGCAATAGGCTATCAGATATCGGCAATAATAAGTTCCCATAACAAAAGTTCCTTTTCCCTCCGATGCGATGCGATCAAGTCCCTTTCGTTCCGATGCGATGCGATATCGCTATCGGCGATCAGGGATGCACCATGCATGCTTTTTAAAGTGCCCCAGTTAATAATCCCGATGCGATGCGATATCACTATCGGCGATCGGGGATTCCAAAAGGTGCCAATATAAAGATTTAAGTTTTCCCCCGACGCCCGATTGTGATAAAGCCAAAAGCGCAAACTTCAAAAATTGTTAAAGCATGGATATTGCAATTAATTCGTATTAAAGGCCTTATCTTTCAAACAGTGATTCACTTGCGCTCAACCGCCAAAACATCCAAAGCACGCTTAAAAAAATCATTCGGCCGATAAACGATATGATGGGCATTTAAAGGATTGGAAGGTTTTAACGGCCATTTAATGAAATAGTAAGCTTAAAAATCTTTTCACAGATTGTATCCGCGGCCACTTTAAGTTAATCCTTCATCGTGCATTGATCAATATATCTCGCTCGTATTTGGTTTTCACCACCAATTCTCTGTGTTACGCTTATTTTCACTCCTGTGCAAAATTCTTCTGAAGTAATAGATTCAAGTAGAATGGGGAAGAAGTCTAAGAAAACTGCAATCGCTTTCGCTTCACCAGCCACAGGACAAGTCGTCGCTGATCCAGGAACTAAAAAGAAAGGATTGATATCTGATACTACATGTTCAGGACTTGACAGAACTACTTGGCAAAGTACCTATAATTTGATTGAGGCCGAAGAACCAAAGGTGACAGCAGTACAAGCCACAGCGGATACCAATCGAAAATCTGATGGTGCTTTAAAGGACTTACCGACTCTTTCCTTCATCGGATAGCGGCTTGGGAACAAATTCTCCCATATACGGATGTAGTGAGGTGGGCGATTGAGGAAATCCCAATCACAGAAAGAACCTTCTGCACCAGAGATGGGAGAATCTTCAGTTCATTTCAGGCTAATGATTTGAGGCAAATTTATCATTTGCCTGAGCCAAAGAAGAAGTACAACAAGGCATTTCTGGAGAAATTCTGAAGTGAGAACGAAACTGAATCCGAACCCATTTGGGATTGGAGGAAAAATCTGGCAAAACACAAGCATGAAACTTCTGGTAAGTACTCTGTTGATTCCCTATGTTCTCCTTATTGTTATGCTAGGATAATGATGTGTAGATTGTGGGGGTTGCACGATTCCGCTAATTTCACTATAGAAATGGTTCCCTTGATGGAAGCGGCATGTAATAGTGAAATAATGGATTGGGCAACTATACTATCAGATAAGCTAGCAACAACAGTTCTCGATTTTAGAACTAAAACCCGCATCACCGAAAGGCTTATTCCCCCATTCTACTACAGTGCTTATATACTAGATACCCTGTGTTTTAATTCTGAATTTCCCGTGCTCAGCTCGAGGTGGACTGCACAAGACCCCATGCCTATTCACATATATCATTTGAAATTATGGAAAACTTCCTATAAGCACCATTTATACCAAGTCTACAATGGCTTCATGTTACCCATTCATTACTCTATTTTTGATAAACCTGCTCCCAAAATTTCTTACCAAGTAGGGATTGATTTGACATCAATAGGAAGATGGTTCGGAGAGGAAAAATTTACTTATATAAGAATTTTCGGCAGCCAAGCCGAACCTCATGTCCTTCCTTTGTACATACCTGATAAACTGCTGGCGAGGGAGATAGCCTACCAGATTATTTCCGAAGGAGTTGCACAAACTCTAAAGAAAAATAAGAAGCAAGTCTGGCCCTCTTTTCCTCTGATATGTGGTGTCTACACTTTGCATGATTTCAAACATGCAAAGAAAGAAGCTACAAAGATGAAATCATTAACTCTAGCAACTCTCCCTAATAGGCGATTTGATCCCAATAAAGTCGCCTATAATGCACTTGAATAGGCCAAATTGACAAAGTTTGACCATAAAGAAGATAAGTTTGATGACCTGTTCTCCTCAGCTGAATCAATGTATCAAGTTAGATCACTGGAGATAATGGAATACAAAGATGAAGGGTTAGTTGAATTCAACAGACTTAGAGAACAGGGGTTGCAAACTCTGCCTCTAGATCTGTTAGCGACAACCCCAGCAACAGAGTTAGGCAAGCCTGAACAACAACATACTAAGGAACCTCTGGTTACAACAATAGAATAGGAGAAAGTGCAAGAGGAAACCCAGACTAAAGAGCAGGAACAGAGCAGCATAGAGGTAAATGTAGATACTCAAATCGATCCCAAATTGCTCCACGAATGGCAGCAATTTGATTCAATTATCAGTAATCTTGAGTGCTCAAAGGACACCGAAACTTCAAAAGTGGCAGATACACAGGAGACCACTTCAAAACAGGTTCCAAGTGGAACCAGCAGCCTACCCAGTTCGAAATAAGTAGAGATAATCCCAAAGGATCCCTCCGATCAAATTATTTTGCAGATAGAAGAAATTCCTCCCTTGGATGTCTTCTATAGCCCAAGACACAAAGCTGTGGTAAAACGACAGAGGAAGAGGAGAAGGACTGATCAACCTTCCCTATTCCCAGAACAAACAGTGACGGGAAATGTGGTTTGGAAGGAGGAATTTGACCCCTCTGACGACCCAACAAAACTATCACAATATGTTGGAGCCTATTCGGCAGCAACAATAGATAAGGCATCAGAGGTGAGTCTTCTATTAAAAACAAAAGACCAGGAGATCTTTTCATTGCAAGCGCAACTATCAGAAGTACAGCAGAAGGCAGAGCAGGCAGAACGGCAATTGTTAACACAACAGCAAATAAATAATCAATTAACTCAACAATTGCAAGAAGAGAAACAGAGGATTGATCACAGTGCAGTCCAGAAGCAGAAAGAGTTGTCTGAGGCATTGGAACAACTGAAGGCAGCGAATGAACAAATGTTGAAGTCAAAAGATGAGCAGATTCCTCAACTATCAGCCCAGCTTGAGAAGACAAAGAATCTTCCACAAATAGCCAAATTCAAATCAGAAGAATTACAGATAAATAAGGCATTAATAACACAGATCAAGCTTTTACGTCAACAAATCACCCAAGCGGAACCATTATACGATTTGACGACATCAATAAGTAAAAAATCAGAAAAAGCTAGAACAGATTTGGATCAAGCTGAAGAAACATTAACTGATTTTCTTGAGTGCCAAGATACCGATCAGGGACAGGCGGCTAATTTACCAAATATTTTAGAATCACATAAGGAAATATTATTTACAGAATGGCAGTCCCAGTTAATGAAAGCAGAGAGGGAAATTTCGAGATGCAAATCAACCACAAGTAATTTGGTTGAATTGGTTAATAATACTCTCTACTTGTCTAACATGATTTCCCAATGCACTCTAGGTAAATTGACAGCGGCGAAAACACTGGAGCAGTCATGTTATCCGTAACTAGAGAAAAATGGGAGATTAATCGCAGGAATTAACAGTTTAACATTGGACGCCTATTGGTTCTTCTTAGTAAAACCGCACGGCCAGAGAGCCACCCTCAAATGCCTTACAGATGCAATCGGGTATATTATTCCCGATATTCACGGTGCCACCTATGCCGCCCAACTCAACTCTCGCCTCAAAAGACCGCCTGAAGTGGAGCCAATGCTTGCGATATGTCAGCTCAGGTTTAAAGGCAAACAACCTACATAATGATTCATGCTGCTGACTGCCAGATTGCGGAGAAAAAGATATTCAAAATCAATTGATACCAATTAAGTAGGATTTCAGCTTCATAGATTGTTATCTTAATTAAGTATTTATAGACCCTTTCATTGTTTTGGAAAGGGTCGTAAAGTTTTGTACTTGACTTAAGAACCTGAAGTTGCACTACTGTACTTCAGGTATATTCTTTTATAAAACTGGACCAATTATTCTAATTTTGGCAAGGAAGCTTTTATGCGAATGTGCACTATTGTCTTCGTTTGAAAGTATTTCTGAGTCAGAAGAAGAAACTAAAATAGTGATTGATATTGGGAGTAACTCGCAGCTCATATGGTACTATTATCTATGTCTGAATTCATTATTTTTATATGAATTTTCATTTGATCACCTTTGCTATTATCGAATATATGTTTGTGTTTTAACAGCATTTCTTTATTCCCTCCACTATTGGATGTTTATGGTATGCTTTTCTTTTGATCATATATGTATCAATGATATAAATGATAAGTGTAGCAATACTATGCTAATCACTTTGTTTAACTATTTAAGCAAAGTAATCCTTGAATGAATAAATGTCCATGTCTATTAGATGGAGTCATCTATATGCCTGTCAATAGACATAGATCATCAAGCGCTACATTTCAAAGTACAATAGTTCCCGGGATTAGTAGTAGTTCTTTTATTTTGCTGATAGATTAAGTTATTCGCCTATCATTAGATTAGAAAATCAATCATTCATCCACCGCTTTTATTTGTTACTGGGAAACTGGTCCTATTATCCCCAGTCGGAGCCACCATTCCAAATGGAAAAGGAGCTGTATTAAGGTCCGGACCAGGTGGTTATCCCCCAATGTTGATACAACGATTTTCGGGGCATCAACATTTTTGGCGCTAGAAGGAGGGCCATCAACTGTGAATGGCAAGCAAACCCAAATCTACAAACCATTCTAAGAGTAATTCTCCCTCCGCATCACCTCGAACTTCCCAATTGCATGCTGGTTCTCCAGTATCCAAATAAGAAGAAGAGGAATCAACTACCACTGCTCAAACCCATCATACTCCAGAACAACTAAGTCTTGAATCTCCTGAAGTCCAGTCTCTTATCCACAAACTTCAAAGTTTCTCGATATCACCACATAAATCTGAGGTATCTCAAAGCAGTGCGACTTCGCAGTTCAATTTAGCTCACCCTCTCACGAGACTTCAGAGTGGAAAGCTCGGTATTGAACCTACTGAGTTCCCTTTACCCAAAAGGAAAAAGGCGAAGAAAAACATTGAAGGATCTGACAGTGAAGAACTTTCATCCACATCCTCCATCTCACCTTCCCCCGTGCGAAGTCAACCATCCACTCCCTCATCACACATTTTTGTTCATCAGGGATTAGCAACTGCAACATCCCAAACTGCGCAATCCTTAATATCAACTCCTTCCCAGACTTCTGTAAGTTCAACAGTAATATCATCCACTACTGCGGTTACAATGGCAGATCCATGGACCAAGCCTGGTGCAGTCAATATGCCTGCTCCATTGCATGCATTACCTGATGCACCTGAGAAATGGCTACCCAAGTTTAATCCAGATGATGGAACACAAGCTGAGGAACATATTAATAACTTCATGTTGGCAGTTAATTTGAAGGGAGTAACAGAGCAAGATGTTGTCGTTAGGCTTTTCCCTTATACTTTGCAAGGATCAGCAGGATCCTGGTATTTTTCTTTACCTTCTGGTTCCATTACCAGTTGGACGACTTGCCAAGAACAGTTTCTTACTAAGTATGGTGATGATAGGTCTTTGGCTACACTAATAAATGATCTCTCCAATCTTAGGATAGAGCATAGGGAACCAATTAAAGAATTTAATGTGCGATTCAATAAACTCTTGAACAAAATCCCAACGGCCTCCAAACCAAGTGAGCAAATCCGAAGCGAGTGGTATATAACTGCCCTACCTGCCAATATAGCTATTTTTGTAGACAGGGCTGGAAAACCAACTTTAGCTGAAAACATGAAAGAAGCACTTGCTGTGGAGAAACGTATTAATGCTCTAGAGAAGAAAGTTTCTCTTGAAGATAGAAAAACCAAAAAATTTTCTTTTAAAGATGATTCAAAGAGAAAAACCCCTAAAGATCCATATGACATGGAGGATCTACAAACGGTCCTCAAAACTATGTCAAATGAAATGGTTGAAATCAAAAAACAGGTAGCTGAAACCTCAACCAAAAGACCCTTTAGGAATTACAAGAAAACTGAATCAAAACCACCGAATGTTATATCTAATGCAGATTCAGATCTTGAAGAAGGAGAAGAAGAAACAGCTACACCAACTGATGAAGAAGAGGAAGTTGTTGAATGTCATGGAATGTGGGATTTTACATTGCCTAACTCCGATACAGAAAATGAAGAAGAAGCGTTTCCTACCACTACCAGGAGTAAAGGTACCTCTGAACCTGTTCAGACCACTTCAAAGAAGAGAAGTGCAGGTGCTGCTACAACAAAGGAAAAGGTACCCCCGGAAAAGCCACCTGTAACAGTTCCACAAAACCAACCTTCAACCTCAACAATCACATCAACATATAAGACATTGGTAGTGTCTGATTCAATGGATTACAATATTGTTGATGACATGAAAAATACTAAGGCAAACATTACCATGTTTGAACTTAGTAAATTGAAACATCAACAAAAATTGCTTCTTAAAGAATTAAATGTTGTTCCTACTTCACCCCTTCCCAGTGCTAAAGCTGCAAATGATACAAGTCAACCACCCTCTGGTATGGTCGAAGCTACTGATGCAGTTCTGATAGGAGATAGATCAAATTCTCATACTCCACCTTTCCTTCTAACCTATGAGATCTACAATAGAAACCTGCACAACTGTTTGATTGACTTAGGGGCATCCTCTAATATAATGCCAGCTTCAGTTTGTTCCAAACTGAACATTGAACCCCAAAAGTCCGCTATTCATATTGTGTAGTTGGACAAGACTAAAGTATAGGTTTTGGGAGAAATCAACTCCGTAACTATCAGGCTATCTGCTGATCCTAGAGTAGTACAAAGAATTGATATCTTGATCGTCGATATACCTGAATTTTATGGTTTGATCTTGAGTAGGGATTGGTCTGAAAAACTACATGGGTATATTTCTACCGATTGGTCCCATATGTGGCTTCCCTATAAGGGTAAGCCAAATCAAATAAAAATCGATCGGGAAAAACACATGACCCATACAGTTACGGAATTTGAACAAGAAAACCAACCAATATCATTTAATAACAACATTTTGGGGAATTATTCATCAGAGTCATTCTTTGGCAACTTCGCTGCCCAACCATCTCCTTTCTCAGTAAACCATTCTACATCTCAGATCGAAAATTATTCACAAACTGATAGGTCAAGATGTTTTAATGATACAGAGGAAACTGTAAATAAAATTATTAATGCTTCTTTATTTTGGTCATTATATTTTGATGGGTCCAAATCTAGTGAGGGCTCAGGAGCAGGATGTATTTTGATTAGCCCGCAAGGAGAAAAAACAATGATGTCCTGTAGGTTAGAGTTTGAATGCACGAATAATACAGCAGAGTACGAAGCCTTAGTCCAAGGACTATATAAAGCTATTGGCCTCAAGGTCCAATATTTGAAAGTGTTTGGGGATTCTGAAATTATTATTAAACAGGTAAGGAATACAATTCATTGTCTTTCTAGCCATCTCAAACATTATCAGTCGCTGGTATAGGAACTCACCTCCCACTTTTCGGCATTCAATATTTCTTCCATTCCCAGGTCTCAAAATTCGGCAGTCGACCTGCTAGCCAATGTTGCTTCCAAGCTCCTACCTTCCGAAGACTATAGCCCAGATAGATTTTCAGTAGAATTAATTTTTAGGCCATCAATTCGTGACAATGTCACTAATTGGAGAGTATTCAACCACGATGAAGACATTTTACAGTTTTTAACTTCCGAAAAGTCCTATGATGATCAAATCATTGAGGAAAATGAGCATGACCTTCAAATGAGAGGTAAACCCGAGGAGAATTCAATCCCAAAGCCTGTGGTGAAGCTTGAGGATCTTTATGATATTAAAGATAGGTTTAAACCTGTGAACAATACAAAGCTCCAAAGTTCTACCTTAAGGTTTGAATTGATAAACCTTGGCACTAAGCAAACTCCTCAAAACATTAATTTAGGATTAGGACTTTCCGTGGAAGAGAAGGAATCATTCATTAGACTGTTATGGAAAAATAAACATGTTTTTTCTTGGAAATATGACGATTTAAAGACGTATGATACATCCATCATCTAGCATACCATTCCAATGCTTCCCGAACAGAAACCAATTCAGCAGAAGTTGAGAAAAATACATCTGAACTTAGAGAGTCAAATAAAATCTGAACTTAATAAACTCTTGAAAGCTAAGATTATTTTTCCCGTTCGGCACTCAAACCGGGTCTCCAATATGGTGCCAGTCAGAAAGAAAAATGGCGACATTAGGATTTGTATAGATTTCAGAAATTTGAACAAGGCGAGCCTAAAAGATAATTTCCCATTACCTACTATGGAGCAGATACTCCAATCAGTGGCAGGCTGTGAGTTAATGTCATTTCTAGATGGTTTTTCAGGATATAACCAAGTTTTGGTCCATCCTAATGACCAACTCAAAACCACATTCAGAACAAAATGGGGAACATATGCGTATCAGAAAATGCCTTTCGAACTTATTAATGCAGGAGCCACGTTCCAAAGAGCGATGGATATAGCTTTTAAAGGGTTGATTAACAAAACAGTAGTCGTCTACTTAGACGATATTACTATATTTTCTAAAGATAAATCAAATCATTTGCATGATTTAAATAAAATCTTTCAACGCTGCAAAAAGTATGGTATTTCACTTAACCCTAAAAAATCCTTCTTCGCTCTTGACCAAGGAAAGCTCTTAGGGTTTATTGTTTCTAAAGATGGCATTTATATTGATCCCGACAGGATCAAAGAAATCTCTGAAATACCTTTCCCTCATAATAAAAAATCCATGCAGTCATTTTTAGGCCAAATCAATTTTGTCAAAAGATTCGTTCCACACTTTTCTCAAATCATTTTGCCACTTCAAACTATGATTAAGAAAAATTTAGTCTTTAAGTGGGGATCAACAGAAAAGGAAGCATTTGATTTAATCAAACAATCAATAATTAATGCCCCCACCTTAAATACCCCTAATTTTTCTAATCATTTCACATTGTATACTATCGCATCCGATTTGTCTTATGCAGCAGTACTCACACAGATTAACGATCACAATTCGGAAGCACCCATTTCATTCTACAGTTCAAATCTTCAGGGTGCTGAATTGAATTACTCCGAAGTAGAAAAACAAGCCTTTGCTATATATAAAGCTATCAAACATTACAGACCCTTCCTTTTAAAAGCCCATACAAAAGTTATAGTTCCTTTCCCTGCAGTAAGGCAACTATTAATCCAAAGGGAACTAGGTGAAAAAAGGGCAAACTGGGTTACAGCACTTCAAGAATATGATTTAGAAATTAAACTAGCAAAGATTGTTAGAGGCCAAGGTTTTTGCAGGTTATTGGCAGGAGCGTCCAACATTCCAGAATCAGGTGATACATATCAAACCGAAGAAATCAACCAGATAAGTATTACTGATTCTGAATCACAATACGCTGACTTAATATTTTATTTGAAAAATGGATATGAACCTCCTAACCTGTCTTACAAAAACAAAAGGGCCATTAGATTAAAAGAGAAAAATTTCACAATTATTGACGATGTGCTTTTTAGGCAAAATTATGATTCAATCTTATTAAGATGCCTAGAAAAACCTGAAGCACAAAAGGTCTTGCAGGAATTACATGATGGACCAGCAGGAGGACATTTTGGAGCTGATACAACAGCACACAAAATCATTCATGCTGGATATTATTGGGCCACTATGTTTAGAGATGCTCATGTATATGTAAGGAAATGTCGAAATTGTCAAACTTCTAGTGGAAGACAAGGAAAACCAGCTTTCCCTTTGCAACCAGTCAACGTTGAACAACCATTTGAGCAATGGGGATTGGATATCATTGGAGAAATTACTCCACATTCTTCCAAACAACATAAGTATATCCTTACCGCTACTGATTATTTTACTAAGTGGGTTGAAGCAATCCCTTTGAAGACAACAAATTTTGAGGCAATTATTGAATTCATAGATCAATTCATCATTACCAGGTTTGGTGTCCCAAATGCTCTTGTTTTTGATAATGCATCTTACTTCTCAGGCAATGCGATGTTTGATTTCGCTATTAAAAGAGGATTTGAATTAAAATATTCTGCTAATTACTATCCCTAGGGTAATGGTTTAGCAGAATCTGCAAATAAAAATCTTTTTAAAATTATTAAGCGAACCATCGAACAGGATCATAAAAAATGGCACAAATCCTTAATATTTTCACTATGGGCTGATTGGATAACGCAGAAGGCTTCCATAGGTTCTTCTCCATTCAACCTTGTGTATGGAAAAGAAGCAGTGCTACCAATAAATCTTGTCCTTCCTTCTCTAGCCCTAGTTCAGTTTATTGAGGAAAGCCCTTCTTCTTCTATTCAACTTAGACATGATCAAATTTTAAAATTGGAAGAGGAAAGAGAAAAAGCCAAGGTTATTCATGCAAAACATCAGCAAATCATCAAGTCATCCTTTGATTCAGTCTCATCCGGTTCAAAACAATTTCAAGTCGGTGATTTAGTTCTGAAATGGGACAAAGCCCATGAGGACAAGGGAAAACACACCAAGTTCCAGAAGATGTGGCTTGGGCCATTTCAGATCTGTGAGAAGATAGGCCATTCGACCTTCATATTACAAGATTTATCAGGTTTGAGAGATTCTCTCCCTGTTAATGGCCTTATCTTAAAGAAATTCTTCAATTGAGAAGGTAAACCCTTCTCCTTTTTTTAGAATTTTGTAGTTTGTAGGATCATTAGAAAATAAAGTTGTGAGATATCTTCCATTGACCTTTGTTGTACTTGAAAGTTGCTCAAAACAAGTAGGGTTGATATTTACTTTTAAAATAATAGAAGTCTTAAACGAAAGGGATAATTTCTAGGAAACTAGGTGTAATTGCATTCTGAAACCACACTTCAATTTTTGTGAACGCTTCTCAAAGTTTAGAAATATTGTAAATCATTTTATGTTTTCAGATTGGTCACAAAAAGGTTATCAATATCAAAATAGAAACTAATCCAACTTCAGCATCTTTAACTCTTACCTTGTCATCCATTTACTCTTAAGGAGAAAATTGTCCATCCCACTCACCAAAGCTTATGATTACTCAGAGTGTAATTCTAAAATATTTGATATAAAATATAAGAGGTCTTATTACAAGCCTGCTTACCATGATCATAGGGAAATAGTTTAATCGACATTACCAATACTGCATACCAAAACAGGGTAATGGCTTAGAATTATAAGACAAGGGGTCTCATCACGAGCCACCTTGTTCGGTTAAATTACTACCAGTGAATGGCAATGTCACTAAGCTGGTCACCAAACCAGGACAATGGCTTTTTATCTTACAAAATAACAGAAAAGTAGAAAAGAAATGCAAAATATGAAAAGCATGTTTTGAATTCATTCTGTTAATCATACTCTGAAATGAATGGGACAATGGACAATAGCTTGGTTAAAAGGTATCCCTGTCGAAACTATGAATGTTTGCTGGCAGCAGAGGCTCTACCTAAGACAAAGGAGTCAATTCTAAAAGTTGATTTGGAAAGGGTTTCTATTTTATCATTATCAACCAATAGAGGCCAATTTAAAACTTAGAATGTATCTAATTTTAAACAAGAGAGGAAATTAGCAAAGATAGTTTCATTTTACTCGGAATACATATATACCTAGTTATATTAGAATTTTCCCCTTTGATGAGAACTCTATTTTGAAAAAGTTTATGTATTTCCATACTTCTCAGAGATAACTGTTTCTTCCAGTGAATCGCCAATTGTTGTGCTCTACAACAACCCCCCATTTCATATCATTTTTATTCACAAAACTATAATATGAAATGGGTCCCTTTTTATTTTAATTTGTATCAACTTTGTATTATTCAAAAAGGTCCGAAAACAAAATGAAAACATTAGAAAACCTTTTTGACAAACCAATTATTTGGTCTTATAATATAAATGATTAATCTTTTATCATTGCATTAAAGCGATCGCAAGATCGCATATCGCAATGACAAAGGAGGCATAACTTAAAAACCCATTGGTTTGCTCTGACGCGATAACATGCAATAGGCTATCGGATATCGGCAATAATAAGTTCCCATAACAAAAGTGCCTTTCGCTCCGATGCGATACGATCAAGTCCCTTTCGTTCCGATGCGATGCGATATCGCTATCAGCGATCGGGGATGCACCATGCATGCTTTTTGAAGTGCCCCAGTTAATACTCCCGATGCGATGCGATATCGCTATCGGCGATCGGGGATTCCAAAAGGTGCCAATATAAAGATTTAAGTTTTCCCCTGGCGCCCAATTGCGATAAACCCAAAAGCGCAAACTTCAAAAATTGTTAAAGCAAGGATATTACGATTAATTCGTATTAATGGCCTTATCTTTCAAACAGTGATTCAATTGCACTCAACCGCCAAAACATCCA
Organism: Pinus tabuliformis; assembly: GCA_031772625.1. Lineage (NCBI taxonomy): Eukaryota > Viridiplantae > Streptophyta > Pinopsida > Pinales > Pinaceae > Pinus > Pinus tabuliformis. Next base: position 656,877,338 of record CM062810.1, on the reverse strand, counting down.
AAGCACGCTTAAACAAATCATTCGGTCGATAAACGATATGATGGGAATTTAAAGGATTGGCAGGTTATAACGGCTATTTAATGAAATAGTAAGCTTAAAAATCTTTTCACAAATTGTATCCACGGCCACTTTAAGTTAATCCTTCATCGTGCATTGATCAATATATCTCACTCGTATTTGGTTTTTGCCACCAATTCTCTGTGTTACGCTTATTTTCACTCCTATGCAGAATTCTTCCGAAGTAATAGATTCAAGCAAAATGGGGAAGAAGTCTAATAAAACTGCAATCGCTTCCGCTTCACTAGCCACAGGACAAGTCGTCGCTGATCCAGGAACTAAAAAGAAAGGATTAATATCTGATACTACATGTTCAGGACTCGGCAGAACTACTTGGCAAAGTACCTATAATTTGATTGAGGCCGAAGAACCAAAGGTGACAACAGTACAAGCCACAGCGGATACCAATCGAAAATCTGATGGTACTTTAAAGGACTTAGCCGACTCTTTCCTTCATCGGATAGCGGCTTGGGAACAAATTCTCCCATATAGGAATGCAGTGAGGTGGGCAATTGAGGAAATCCTAATCACAGACAGAACCTTCTGCACCAGAGATGGGAGAATCTTCGGTTCATTTCAGGCTAATGATTTGAGGCAAATGTATCATTTGCCTGAGCCAGAGAAGAAGTACAACAAGGCATTTCTGGAGAAATTCCGAAGTGAGAACGAAACTGAATCCGAACCCATTCAGGATTGGAGGCAAAATCTGGCAAAACACAAGCATGAAACTTCCGGTAAGTACTCTGTTGATTCCCTATGTTCTCCTTATTGTTATGCTGGGATAATGATGTGTAGATTGTGGGGGTTGCACGATTCCGCTAATTTCACTATAGAAATGGTTCCCTTGATGGAAGCAGCGTGTAATAGTGAAATAATGGATTGGGCAACTATACTATCAGATAAGCTAGCAACAGTAGTTCTCGATTTTAGAACTAAAACCCGCGTCACCGAAAGGCTTATTCCCCCATTCTACTACAGTGCTTATATACTAGACATCCTGTGTTTTAATTCTGAATTTCTCGTGCTCGGCTGGAGGTGGACTGCACAAGACCCCATGCCTATTCACATATATAATCAAAAATTGTGGAAAACTTCCTATAAGCACCATTTATACCAAGTCTACAATGGCTTCATGTTACCCATTCATTACTCTATTTTTGATAAACCTGCTCCCAAAATTTCTTACCAAGCAGGGATTGATTTGACATCAATAGGAAGATGGTTCGGAGAGGAAAAATTTACTTATATAAGAATTTTCGGCAGCCAAGCCAAACCTCATGTCCTTCCTTTGTACATACCTGATAAACTACTGGCGAGGGAGATAGCCTATCAGATTATTTCCGAAGGAGTTACACAAACTCTAAAGAAAAATAAGAAGCAGGTCTGGCCCTCTTTTCCTCTGAGATGTGGTGTCTACACTTTGCATGATTTCAAACATGCAGAGAAAGAAGCTACAAAGATGAAATCATTAACTCTAGCAACTCTCCCTAATAGGCGATTTGATCCCAACAAAGTCGCCTATAATGCACTTGAACAGGCCAAATTGACAAAGTTTGACCATAAAGAAGATAAGTTTGATGACCTGTTCTCCTCAGCTGAATCAATGTATCAAGTTAGATCGCTGGCCATAATGGAATACAAAGATGAAGGGTTAGTTGAATTCAACAGACTTAGAGAACAGAGGTTGTAAAATCTGCCTCTAAATCTGTTAGCGACAACCCCAGCAACAGAATCAAGCTAGCCGAAACAGCAACATACTAAGGAACCTCTGGTTACAATAAAAGAACAGGAGAAAGTGCAAGAGGAAACCTAGACTAAAGAGCAGGAACATAGCAACATAGAGGTAAATGTAGATACTCAAATTGATCCCAAATTGCTCCAAGAATGGTAGCAATTTGATTCAATTATCAGTAATCTTGAGTGCTCAAAGGACACCGAAACTTCAAAAGTGGCAGATACACAGGAGACCACTTCAAAACAGGTTCCAAGTGGAACCAGCGGCCTAATAAGTAGAGATAATCCCAAGGGATCCCTCCGATCAAATTATTTTGCAGATAGAAGAAATTCCTCCCTTGGATGTCTTCTATAGCCCAAGACACAAAGCTGTGGTAAAACAACAGAGGAAGAGGAGAAGGACTGATCAACCTTCCCTATTCCTAGAACAAACGGTGATGGGCAGTGTGGTTTGGAAGGAGGAATTTGACCCCTCTGATGACCTAACAAAACTATCACAATATGCTGGAGCCTATTCGGCAGCAACAATAGATAAGGGATCAAAGGTGAGTCTTCTATTAAAAGCAAAAGACCAGGAGATCTTTTCATTGCAAGCACAACTATCAGAAGTACAACAGAAGGCAGAGCAGGCAGAACGGCAATTGTTAACACAACAGAAAATAAATAATCAATTAACTCAACAATTGTAGGAAGAGAAACAGAGGATTGATCACAGCGCAGTCCAGAAGCAGAAAGAGTTGTCTGAGGCATTGGCACAACTGAAGGCAGCGAATGAACAAATGTTGAAGTCAAAAGATGAGTAGATTGCTCAACTATCAGCCCAGCTTGAGAAGACAAAGAATCTTCCACAGATAGTTGAATTCAAATCAGAAGCATTACAGATAAATAAGGCATTAATAACACAGATCAAGCTTTTATGTCAACAAATCGCCCAGGCGGAACCATTATGCGATTTGACGACATCAATAAGTAAAAAATCAGAAAAAGCTAGAACATATTTGGATCAAGCTGAAGAAACATTAACTTGTTTTCTTGAGTGGCAAGATACCGATCAGGGACAGGCGGCTAATTTACCAAAGATTTTAGAATCACATAAGGAAATATTATTTACAGAATGGAAGTCCCAGTTAATGAAAGCAGAGAGGGAAATTTCAAGATGCAAATCAACCACAAGTAATTTGGTTGAATTGGTTAATAATACTCTCTACTTGTCTAACATGATTTCCCAATGCACTCCAGGTAAATTGACAGCGGCGAAAACACTGGAGCAGTCATGTTATCCGGAACTAGAGAAAAATGGGAGATTAATCGCAGGAATTAACAGTTTAACATGGGGCGCCTATTGGTTCTTCTTAGTAAAACCGCACAGCCAGAGAGCCGCCCTCAAATGCCTTACAGATGCAATCGGGTATATTATTCCTGATATTCAAGATGCCACCTATGCCGCCCAACTCAACTCTCGCCTCAACAGACCGCCCGAAGTGGAGCCAATGCTTGTGATATGTCAGCTCAGGTTTAAAGGCAAACAACCTACATAATGATTCATGCCGCCGACTGCCAGATTGCGGAGAAAAAGATATTCAAAATCAATTGATACCAATTAAGTAGGATTTCAGTTTCATAGATAGTTAGCTTAATTAAGTATTTATAGACCCTTTCATTGTTTTGGAAAGGGTCATAAAGTTTTATACTTGACTTAAGAACCTGAAGTTGCACTACTGTACTTCAGGTATATTCTTTTATAAAACTGGACCAATTATTCTAATTTTGGCAAGGAAGCTTTTATGCGAATGTGCACTACTGTCTTTGTTTGAAAGTATTTCTGAGTCGGAAGAAGAATCTCAAATAGCGATTGATATTGGGAGTGACTCGCAGCTCATATGGTACTATTATCTATGTCTGAATTCATTCTTTTTATATGAATTGTCATTTGATCGCCTTTGCTATTATCGAATATATGTATGTGTTTTAACAACATTTCTTTATTCCCTCCACTATTGGATGTTTATGGTATGCTTTTCTTTTGATCATATATGTATCGATGATATAAATGATAAGTGTAGCAATATTGCGCTAATCACTTTGTTTAACTATTTAAGCAAAGTAATCCTTGAATGAATAAATGTCCATGTCTATTAGATGGAGTCATCTATATGCCTGTCAATAGACATAGATCATCAAGCGCTACATTTCAAAGTACAATAGTTCCCGGGATTAGTAGTAGTTCTTTTATTTTGCTGATAGATTAAGTTATTCGCCTATCATTAGATTAGACAATCAATCATTCATCCACCCCTTTTATTTATTACTGGGAAACTGGTCCCATTATCCCCAGTCGGAGCCACCATTCCAAACGGAAAAGGAGCTGTATTAAGGTCCGGACCGGGTGGTTATCCCCCAATGTTGATACAATGATTTTCGGGGCATCAACAGAACCCAATCAGATCTGGTTTCTCACACATAATCCATCTATCTGCATGGTTGCACTCGATGTGAATTCATGTGTAAAAAATGGTTGGTATTCCAGATGTGGTCTCTCAAATGTTCAAAATTTCACTTATGACTAAATTCACAAATCCGTCACAGTGCATCTGTCTTCATTAACATCTCTTAAATCAAACTCAAGATGGGAGTGTCCATCCCTCATGAAATTATGAAGTGGATCATCTAAAATACTATATTTTCCCACGATCATACTTACCGAATTTTCCCTTTCATGATCAGCTCCTTGGTCTTCTTGCAATCCATGTATTGCAAATTTGTCTACTCATCACACCAAAAATCTCTTTAGGTGATGATGAATGCACAAGCTATCACACGAATCAAGTTCCTCTTCATTCGCCACACCCCAACTGGTTTCACACATTCACAGTGTGAGAATCCTTTTTACATTCTTGTGATGACCATGGTGCCTATGTAATTTTTCACTAGTTGCAGGAAGGTGGTCTGTCATGTCTAGATCAAAGAAAACTGGGTTCCATTGTTCAAATTGTTCACAAGATTATTCAAATGAATTTGTATTTTTTCATTTCAAACTAGGAATCAGATATTTCAACCAGCTCATCTGATCATTCCTCTATCTTGGGTGACTGTCATTCAACTTATCATTTTCCCAAGAACATATCCAATAACAGTTTCTTTGTGCTCTTTGATCTTGACTGTTTTACATCTCTTGTAGGAATTTACAGGGTAAGTTCCACAGAAAGAATACCAAAAGGACACCGCTCACAACCAGATCTCAAATCAATACACCAGTATTTTTGACGTGGTTAAAACCCTCAGAGTGCAAGGAGGGAAACAGTCCACGGCCTGTCCCAACGTGGGTACTACAGGCAATTTATTAATCAAAGAATGAAAATTTACATAAGCTTCTCTCATGCACGGATTACCCGAACAATGACCCTCCATGCGCTTTAAATAGAACTCATGGACCAATCGGGTGTCAAGCCACGGATCAAGTGTCGGTAATACCGAGGTGAGAGTGAACCGTCGGATCACTACATATCGTGACCGTCGGATTGTAAGTTACAAAATGTACAACGGTAAAGAAACACACTTTACCTAACTCTAACCTAACTCTATACTAGACCAAGTTGAACTTAACTATATCCTATGTGTCGGAATATCCTAACATCCCCCCTTAAGAACAACTTGGGATAGGATTGAAGGATTTACAAATATGACACAATAGGAGAAGGAAGGAGGCACTAGAGCCTATCCCCCCTTAGTGACAACTTCCTGAACTCCAAGCATATATCGAAGTTTAGTGAACTTCGCCTCTGTGAGAGCCTTTGTGAAGATGTCTGCAACCTGATCATCTGTTGGACAATATTGCACTTCAAGAACATGGTCATGAATGAGCTTTCTGATGAAGTGCATGTGTAGTTCAATGTGTTTGCTGCGCTGATGCTGGACTGGATCTTTGCATAGCTGAATGGCACTTTGATTATCACACCAAAGTGTGGTTGGATGCTGCTGCTCAAAGCCAAACTCTGATAGGATCTGACGAAGCCACAAGGCTTCCTTACTAGCTTCCACGGCACCACGATACTCTGCTTCTGCTGACGAAAGAGAAATGGCAGCCTGTTTCTTACAAGCCCATGTAATAGGTCCTGAACCAAGAGTGAAGACATAACCGGCAGTAGACTTCCGATCATCAGGGTCACCAGCCCAATCAGAATCAGTGAAACCAACTAACAGAGGAGCTGCTTTGGCACTGTAATGAATCCCAAACTGTACTGTACCTCGAACATAACGAAGTATTCTTTTAGCTGCTTTCCAATGACTTTCACGGGGGTTTTGCATAAAACGAGCAACAAGGCCAACAGCAAAGGAAAGATCAGGACGAGTATGGGTTAAATACAAGAGTTTTCCGACAAGTTGACGGTATAAGGTAGCATCAACTTCAGGAGAAGTACAAGAGACTGAAAGTTTGACTCCAGACTGAAAGGGAGAAGGGGCTGGCTTACAGTCTTCCATGTGAAAATGACGAAGAATATCACAAGCATACTTGGACTGGGAAAGGAAAATACCCTCTTGGGATTGCAAGACTTGAAGACCGAGAAAATAGTGTAAGTGTCCTAAGTCTGTCATTTCAAATTTCTTTTTAAGGCTGGACTTCACATGGTTTATAAGGTTGGGATCACTACCAGTAAGAATAAGATCATCAACATAAAGAACAAGGATGATAAGAGAGTTGCCCACTTTCTTGGTGTAGACAGTATTGTCAGAATGACACCTAGAAAAGCCAGATTCTAAAAGAAAGCTATCCATTTTGGCATACCAAGCCCGAGGAGCTTGCTTGAGGCCATAAAGGGATTTCTTAAGTCGACAAACAAGGCTGGAGTCTGTTTGTATGAAGCCAATGGGTTGTTCCATATAGATTTCTTCCTGCAAGTCCCCATGCAAGAAGGCAGATTTAACATCCATCTGATGGACTTCCCATTTTAAAGAGGCAGCAAGGGAAAGAACAAGGCGGATAGAGTTCATTTTGGCAACAGGGGAGAAGGTTTCAGTGTAGTCAATGCCTTCAACCTGTGAAAAGCCCTTAGCAACGAGACGAGCTTTATGTTTATCAACTTTCCCATCTGGTCCATACTTGGTTCTGTAAACCCATTTACATCTAACAAGTTTGCGTCCCTTTGGTAGAGGAACAAGATCCCATGTATCATTTGTCATCAATGAATGATATTCTTCATTCATAGCTGCTTCCCAATGTGGATGGCCTGAAGCTTCTGCAAAAGTGTCAGGATCATGATTTACTGGAGCTTGAGCCAGTAAAGAAGAGGCTCTTTCAAACTGAGAACGTGTACGTCGCTGATCTGTAGGATCACCGGCAAGATCACCTGCTGCATCCCGAGTAGCACGGACCCATCTTGGAAGTTGAGGATCCTGAGAAGGTGGGGGAGGATTATCATCCTCGCTTTCATCATCTGAAGAAGAAATGTTTTCAAAAGTAGAAGAGATAGGAAGAGGTGGCACATCCGCCGGACTAGGCTCGCAGGCCGATTTATTTTCATCAAATTTTACATCTCTTCTAATGATAACATTTTTGGACTTAAATGGAATAAGTCTATAACCTTTTACATCTTCAGAATATCCAACAAAAGTACATTTCTCACTCTTAGGTTCTAAAGCTTTATGCTTTTCATCTGGAATATGGGCCCATGCTTCACTTCCAAACACACGAAAGTGACTTACATCTGGTTTAATGGAACTCCAAGCTTCTTCTGGAGTGATATTCTCTAGAACCTTAGTAGGAGTGCGATTGATTATATAATTTGCACAATTAATTGCTTCGGCCCAAAAACTAAGACTGAGTCCTTTAGATTGCAGCATACAATTAGCCATTTCCTTTAAGGTGCGATTTTTCCTTTCAGCTACACCATTTTGTTGTGGAGTGTATGGAACAGTATGTTGCATTTGAATTCCATTTTCGGTGCAAAAGTTGATGAATGTGTTTTTAACATATTCTCCACCATTATCAGTTCTTAGCTTAAGAATTTGATGTCCAGATTGTTTTTCAACAAAGGCTTTGAAGGCCAAAAAAGTGTTAAATACTTCGCTCTTGAGTTTTAAGAAGTATACCCAAGTGCGTCTGGAGAAATCATCAATGAAAGTTAAGAAGTACTTGCAGCCAGAGAATGAAGCAACAGGAAGAGGACCACATAAATCACTGTGCACAAGCTGTAAAGGGGCTGAGGCGTGCCAAGAGGCACGTTTGTCAAAACTGTCCCGATGATGTTTTCCGAGTACACATCCGGAACAAACACCATCTCTGCAAGATACCATAGGAAGACCTGTCACCATATTTTCTTTACATAGATGCTGAAGGGAGCGATAGTTTAAGTGACCAAATCGCTCATGCCAAAGTTTGCTCACTTCATCATTATGAGCAACAAATACTGAGGGAAGATTGGATGACCCAAAGTTGTGAAACTTATACAACCTTTTGGAATCATCAGCAAGACCAGTAGCTAGAATCTGTTTAGGATCTTTTAGATCCTTGATTACAACATCATGAGGTGAAAATTCAACAATTTTACCTTCACCTGAATGAGTTATCTGATAGACAGATAGAAGGTTGCAGGATAAGGTTGGAACACATAATACATCATTAAACTGACCATTGTCTAGATGAACAGTTCCAGTCCCTACAACATTAAGAGATCTATCATCACCAATATATATATTTTTGGTGTTACAATCATTTAAAGAAGAAAACATGGCTTGGTTTTTGGCCATGTGACAAGAGGCTCCAGAATCAATGAGCCACTCATGAGAATGAGAAGAAGAAGAAGATACATTTAATGCATAACCAGACTGAGATGATTGATAATGACATGCAGAAAGTGCCATTCCGGAAGTTGAAGTTGAAGTAGGCTCCACATGGATGTTATGTTTCTTCATTGCGGCTTCCAAGGCTTCCATCTTCTTAAAGCATTTAGATTCTAAGTGGCCATCTCGATTACAAAAGTTACAATGTCTATCAGTCTTCTTCCATTTGTTTTTATTGGTCTTATCATTTTGCTGAAATGATCTTTCATTTTGAGGCTGAGATGGTTTAGGACCATTCTTTTGAGGATATGACTTCTTAGGATTCTTTGAATTTGGTTGCTGCTGGGCGGCTAACGCTTTCGTGGAAGAGTTTCCAAGATTAAGAAGACCAAGGTGTAAGAGTTTTTCTTGTTCTCTTATTAAGGAATCACAAAAGGAGTCAAAGGAAGGGGCCTTGTAGTCTTGTCCTTGACAAATGAAAGCTTCCCTTGTAGAATGGAAAGTGGAAACAAATACAGAGTAGGCTGGTCCCAACTTAGTAAGGATGGAATAAATAAGGTTACCATCTTCTTTCTTAACTTTAACACCTTCCAAGAGATATCTAAGGGTCTTGAATTTGGACAAGAAATCTTCAATGCAAGAAAAATTATTAGGATCCAAAGTAAGCAACTCATTTTCAAGTTGATGGGCTCTAATTTCATTTTTAATCCCAAAAACTTTAGCAAGTTTTTCTAATGCTTCATGAGGAGTCTCAAGTTCTGCAATGTGGAATCTAAGATCAGGAGAAACAGACATCCCTATCAAACCACGTGCTTGATCTTGTCTATTTTCCCATTTTGCCGCCTTGTCTTCATCTTTTGGTTTCTTCTCTTGGTCTGTGGCTATTCTGTAGAGACCTTTACTTCTAAGTAAATCTCCCATGTAGGCTACCCATTGGAAGTAGTTAGTGCTGTCAAGAATGACTTGGCATGGACTTTCCATTTTAAAAAAAACTGAAGCTGAAGATGCTGAAAGTAAGTGTTCCAATGGATAGATCTCGAAAAAATAGGCGGTTTTAAAAAAAACGGCTCTGAAAAAGGCTTCCGGATGAAGAAGTTATGGCTTTTTGAAAAAAAAATGTTGACGTTGCCGGCAAAGTGCGCGAATGTGCGGGAATGAAAAAATCCGCCCCCACAAAATGGAGACTTGAACCCAAGACCTCTACTCTCTTAAAATAGCTTTGAACCAATTGATCTATACAAAAAATTTGAGAGAGAGAGAGAGAGAGAGAGAGAGAGAGAGAGGGGGGGGGGGGGGGCCTTGGTTTGCGTGCTTGCCTTGAGAAAGCTCTTTTTCCCTACAAAACACAAAACACAAAACCCAACACGAATATGCAAAGAAAAACGAACCTTACGGCTCGAAGTTAGCTTTAGCCAAAAAAAAAACTAGAAATTTTAAAAAAAATCTCAAAGTTAGCTTTAGCCGAAAAACTAAATATTTTTCTCAATGTTTCTGATTTTCCGAGATCACACTAAGGTGCAGGGAAAAGAGCATACGCATGAGAAAAATCCTTCCTTTCTGTTTCTGATTTGCCCAGATCGCACAGAGTCGCAGGGCAAAGAGCATACGCAGAAATGAAAGGTATAGATCCGGTTAAAAAAAGGCTAAATAAATTGAGACCGAAATAAGCAGAGAGAAAATAACAGTAAACTGCAAAAAAACACTGTATACCTCCCGATCTGAAAAATGACGCAGCTAGGGCTACCGGAAACCTTTTCGCGTGAAACGAAAGGGGTTCCTCACTGGAACAGATGCTCCGAACGCAACAGAGCAGTCCTCTCGGCCCGAAAGCAGTCAGAAACAGCAGATCTAGGAAACGACAGCCGCATGCAGTTCTACCGGCTTCAGATTTGGATCACCAACGGACGCGGCCCTCAAATAGCTCTGATACCATGTAGGAATTTACAGGGTAAGTTCCATAGAAAGAATACCAAAAGGACACCGCTCACAACCAGATCTCAAATCAATACACCAGTATTTTTGACGTGGTTAAAACCCTCATAGTGCAAGGAGGGAAACAGTCCACGGCCTGTCCCAACGTGGGTACTACAGGCAATTTATTAATCAAAGAATGAAAATTTACATAAGCTTCTCTCATGCACGGATTACCCGAACAATGACCCTCCATGCGCTTTAAATAGAACTCATGGACCAATCGGGTGTCAAGCCACGGATCAAGTGTCGGTAATACCGAGGTGAGAGTGAACCGTCGGATCACTACATATCGTGACCGTCGGATTGTAAGTTACAAAATGTACAACGGTAAAGAAACACACTTTACCTAACTCTAACCTAACTCTATACTAGACCAAGTTGAACTTAACTATATCCTATGTGTCGGAATATCCTAACATCTCTCTCTTCATATTTGTGTCAAGCAAATGAGGCACTTCAGCATGCACTGATGGTGATGGCAGGCCCTCACTGTCTTGACATGACTGTTGAGAATGATCAAATTTATTTTTCCTTACGAGATTCCAATCGTGGTCTCATCTGTCAAATTGAAAATCAATCTTTTCAAAGATCACTAAGCTTTCCAAACAACCATCATCAATTTTATGATCCAATCGCTGAATGGCTAGAACAATCTCACTAGGTAAGCCATGATGCAGCAAACACGTTTCAATCCTTCATCGCGCTTGCCAAGATGGTTGGTATAGATGAGAACACATTCGCAAGACGTTGTTGAGGTTTGTTTAGAAAGCATATCCATCATGGAGGTAAGCATGTGTATTGGGTGGTTGTGACACATCTTTCTTCCATAGGAAGGACCTTCCTTTCCGTGTGTAGCTTCTTCAAGTTTTTGTATTTTTGGTTACACACTATTTTTTAATCTATTTTAATCATTTGTATCTTTGTGGATGCAGGTTGGGAGCAACTACAGTGGTTTCACTGGAAATTTCATTTCATGTGACACGACCATTTAGTTTTTACGATAGGAGTAGGATTAGCTACATCTCAGTTTTCCCTTCCTTACACTCATGTTGCACTCGTAGTCCATCATGGTTTTCTGATTCTACCTTTACATCATGTTTTCTTTGGCCTTTTCATTTTCTTGTCTTCTAGTTTTGTTTATTTTTTGCATAATATTTTCCTCTCATCTTGTTTTTCCCTTTTGTGTTGAGTTTTCCTTCTTCTTTTTTCACTACGTGAATAATTGTTGTTCCTACATTGTGTTCTGATTTGTGAATGGGTATGTGGCTGAAGTTCAAAGAGTCTTGTGACACTGCAGTGCTTGGCCACTCCTTTGTCTATCTTCTTTGTGCTTGGTTGTAACTTTTGGCCAATGCAGTCCTAACAAAAAATACGATCCGTTTGTAAGGAAATGTTTTGGGCAAACCATGAACATGTGTCCATTCTAGGAAACATCATGCCTATACTCAGCTTTCTGCTTTGTGTGTTCAAGCTTATCCAACTAGTAGAATTGGAGAAGGGGAAAATCTAAACGAGCAAACCTGAATCAGAGGTATTACATGATTCTCTAAAGGAACAACCTCCTCTTCTCTCAATAAATCAAGATCCCTCTTCCACCCCAAAAATAAATAAGTTCCTATGCATAGTCCTCTTACAAAAAATAACAAAGGTGAAAGAATAGAAAGGCTACATGCGAAGAGAGGTGAAGAAAGGAACACCACCAGGGCACTGTCAAGGATTGCTGGCAGTGGAGAAATGTTTGTGTTCCTACGTGAATCCATTGGGGTATTGTATAGGTCTGTTGGCAGCTGAGCAACACCGGAGATGAAAGCTTATACTCTGAAAATGTTAAGCTCACGAGCCAAATTAGCCTTCCTCCTTTTAAACACAGTTATCTCGATGAATTTTTGTGTTGTGTTCAACTAAGTCAGAAATAGGTGAACCATGTTTGTCTGTGGGGTTAGTGGGGAAGATGAAGTGATATGCACAATGAATCAATACTTCCCAAAAGGCCAAGGCCCTAGGCTAAAAATGAACCAAAACAGAGAAGCTAGTATTCAACCAATGTGTCACCAAGTGTTGTAGCAGGTGCAACGCCCTCCAAAATTTTTGCTTGCATCCAAATTTTAGAGAAATCCTTGGTTTTTACTTTGATGGTTGCAAACGCTCAAGCTCACCCTATGAGCTCTTATGAAGTATTTTCACTTTTTTTTCTTCTTTGATCAACAATTGTCTTTTGGCATGTTGATTGATTTTCCATGCTTGTGATCTTATTCTAGTGATTTTGAAGGTATTTCTTTGTATTTTTGGGTTGTCTTTGCTATGTAAACATCTGTAGTACTAACACACAAAATTGTCAACAATGTCGCGAAAGTGTCATCATGGTCGTCCGAAGGCCTGTCATAAGTGTCGCGCTTGCCACTCTCAAATCCAAGACAGTATCACTGAGGGCATGTTTTGTCTTGTTTTGATGGTGGTGTATATTGTCTCGTAATCAAGTATGCTAAGTGTATGTTCACAATGTCAGTCTAAACATGTTTTCTTGCTTTCGACACTTGGCCATTTTCCTGAAAATATTCCAGACTAGACAACCCTCTTTCGCTAGTCCCTAACTGAGCTGAACTCTGCAATCTCAGCCCTCAGTGACCTTGATCTGCTGCCTGAAACTACGTAGTGCTTGAGGTTTTCCTCCAAGTCATATGCATTGCGCAATCCTGGAGGTGAGCAGCCTGTCTACCTCCTAAAATTGCATAGAAATTTCCTCCCTATCTAACTGAACTACGTATTTCTCAAGCATAGTAATCAATCGTCCTCCTTTTCTGTTAGGATCCTACACTTCTTTGAGACTCGGCTCTGCACTGTTCCCCAAAATTACACAGACATGCCAAGCTGGTCATCTACTTCCTTGCTCTGCATTATTCCCAAAAATTCTGTAGAGATGCTCAGATGACCCTTGTTGCCTTGTTATGCCTTGCCTTTAGAAATTACACAAACATGTCTAGTAGTTCCCCTGCTTACTGTCCTGCATTATTCCTAGAAATGGTGAAGTCATGACCAACAGTCCCTCTGCACGAATTCTCTCTAAGCATAGTAATGGCCACCATTCCCTCTGCAACCCCTACTTTTTCCTCCCTTTGGAAACTACGGAGAAATAACCAAGAGTCCCTCTATAGCCCCACTATGTCTTCCCTCTTAAAAATGTGTAGAATTTTCCCCCCTCAAGATCCCACCTTGAAGCTGACATTGGTGACTCTCATTGCACTGTTTCTCTCAACAGTGCAATTTGTCCTCCTGTAATGTGTCATTCTAGCCTGAGCTGTGCTCTGCATTGTCTTAGTGATTTTTCCTCCGTCCCTGTCACCCAGAACATGATAACAATGCATCATGCTAGACTAGGAGGTTTTGGATTTGATGTCATCCTATCATGAAATAATTTCAGGAACAGATTCACTAGTAGATCATGGTGAGACAACTAATGGGACGAAGAAGGAATGCACATGGTAGAAGACTTTCTTGCAACTGGACATATGTAACAAGCATACCAAGAAACAAGCGAAAGGGAACACATGAATTGAACCTTCAAGTAAGACCAAGACCATCAAAGACCCCGCAACACTATGCCATCTGGAAGAGAATACAAATCAAACCAAGAGTACATCCATCACTCAGCAGCGTAGCAACTCGACATGGACACCACAATTAGTCAGTACATGTCAGTAGTTTCTTATCGAGTTGTGTCATGAGTTGTCTCGACCACATCACCATTATGGGACATATCCATTGTAACTGAATTTAATGTAAAGTGAAGTCCAATGGACGCATACAAAACTAGACATTAGACACACCATTATTGTTTTTCTTGCTTATAACGACCATCACCCCCGTGTGGACTACTCCACTGGATGGTGTACGTGTTTTCCCTTGCACTTTCATTTTAACGACTGCTGCATCCGATGTGGACTACTCTGCTGGATGTTGGACAAATTCTTGTTGGTTCGCTTGTGTCTCTCCCTAGGTGGTACTACTACCTCTCATCTAGAGGCTCACTTTACTATCTCCCTTTATAGTAAGAGAACCCAGACACAAGTTACATTACGCACTCACTAGGCATACTCACCTCACTTTTTGAAGTTACAAGCATAACACTCTCATGTGCTAAACAACAAGAGCTAAGGAAAATCTCTAAGATAATGGAAACCAGGCCATCGTTCCTGATGGGACTCCTACACCAAACAGTGTGAGGTCTAGTAGGGACTTCATACCTGGGAGATCCCCTTTGTTGGCGGGTCCAGGTAATATCACTATCTAAATGGTCCTAGGGAGAGCCTCTATACTACATGCATGGGAAATTTTGTTAAGAAAGGATAGTATTGGAATTTTAGTGTAATTTATTCTCATATTATTGTTAGCTTGACTTGGTTTTAATCATTCCTCAACAATTTCTTAGAGACCTCTTTATTCTTTTGTTAACAAGTAATATTCTACTAGAGGAAACTCGTTAGCTTTTATTAGATTTATTCCTATATCTAATCCCTAACCTTGTACATTTTCATTCTATTCTTTTGGAATGCTACCCATCTTATCATTTATCCCTTCTAGTTTCCCCCATATTTGAGTGTATTTTCCTAACTACATTTGTCTTTTCTTCAAGAAAAGGTTATTGTTCATAATATGGAGTTTTCCACATTCGTCCTAGCTCTACCTCTACTATATTTAATGTATGGAGTATTTGATTTCATTTTGAATGGATTATTTGATGTAGGTCCACCACTATTCTGAGTATTGCAAAGGAAGCAATGTTTTTGGTAAATTAAGCTTCCGATGTAGTAATTTTGTAATTAGGATGTACATATTTTCTTAGTACCATCAATATTTTTTAATAGCCATATTTTTTTCACAAAATTTCATAGGAAGTCCCTTTCTCTTTGGATTTGTTACCATGTTCAAGAGTTCTCTTGATTAAGGGAGAATTCTTCAAAGGATGATTTTGGTCATATGGATGGTTATGCCTTTAGGAGGCACCTACAAGCCTCTAACACTTTTATGAGTACTTTTATTATGAGAGCCAAAACCTTATGAGTACATTTTATTGTTTTCATTATAAAAAATGTTGTTCTCAAATCAAATTGGATCATTTGAATTAGTGTTTATTTTCGATGTAAGTTTGAGGTGCATGTTCTCCATTTGGTTGCATGATTATGGTATTTAATAGGTGCTGACCTAGGCTTAATTAAATAAAATTAGGAAGGTTTAAAAGCTTGGTTAGTTCACTTTTGGATGGATTCTTTGATGGGACCCATCTTATCATTTACCACTTCTAGTTTTTCCCCATATTTGAGTGTATTTCCCTAACAACATTTGCATTTTATTCAAGAAAACATTAGTGTTCATAATATGGAGTGTTAGCTCTACTTCTATGATCATGAGTGCATGGACTATTTGATTTCCTTTTGGTGGATTCTTTGATGGAGGTCCATCTCTATTCCCAGTATTTCTAGGGAAACAATTCTTTGGGTAAATTAGGCTTCCCATGTTGTAGTTAGTAATTAGTAGGTACATCTTTTCTTAGGACCATCAATATTTTGTGAGTAGCCATATTTTTAGGGAAAATTTCGTAGGAAGTACCTTTCTCTTTGGATTTGTTCCCATGTTCAAGGGTACTCTCAATTTTGGGAGAATTCTTTGAATGCCAATTTTGTTTTTATGGATGATTATGCCTTTTGGAGTAAATTTGTTAGTAGCTACAATCTATGTAGGGGGAACTAATAATTTTATAAGTACTTTTGTTTTCAGATCCAAACCATATTAGTACTTTCTATTTTTTTCCTAATAAAAACATATTGTCCTAAAATCAAATTGGATCATCTGAATTACAGTAGTGACATAGGATTAGTAAAATAAAATTAGGAAGGTTTAATAAATTGGTTAGTTCTCTTTTAATGTTTGGGTGTAGCTTCCTTGTAAAGATATTAGATATTTTTCCCATAGCTACTTCCTTCATTACCTTTTCTTATTAGATGATATATGAAATATCTATAAAAAAATTCTTCTAAACATTTTAATGTTTCATGACAAAATGATTTTTTGCATTATCTTGTATGTTTGTTTGGATTAGAATTTTTGAATTACTTTGTTTTTGAAAATGTTTTTTTTAGTATGTGAATGTTTTAGTGTCCTATTAATTGAAGTGGAAGAGATCTCTCTTATGGTCCCTAGCTTGGGTTCATAGAAAAAAAATCAGTTGCCATTGATATTTACATGTATTTGGATTATGAAGAGTCATTGTACATTATCAAGATTTGTGTCAAACCCTTTCAGCAATAATGAGCCAAAATAAATGATTAGTTATAATGAATTAGAAATTTCACATTTATAGTAAACCAATATTATCTAGCATTTATGGCCTTTTATGAGGCTTGGAATGTAAATTGTGAAGTGCTACAAAATGAAAAGTAGAAGTCAATATAGCCCATAAGGTCTAATAATTGCATCAAGTCCTTGCAAGAAAGCTCCCTTAACATAAGAGTTAAATGTGATGATACATTGGATGAATGTGCAGTGATATATCTACTTTATTTGTTTCTTTTGTCTATTTTATTAGTGCATGTATGAGGATATATTTTGGTGGAAATTCTCTATGAAAAATCCCCTAGTGGAGTTTTCGGCTTACCTTATATACCAACGCATGTGATCCTAATATAGGGCTATTCTCCCTATTTTTCAATTGTGAGGTGGTAGCTCTAGTATCCATTAATTATGGAAATTGACATAAGTGATGATAGGTGGGAAGTATCTATAATACTGGAGACATCAATTACATCACTATATTAATGCTCCTAGGGAGAGCCTCTATACTACATGCATGTGCACTTGCATTGATAAAGGCTAGTGTTGGAATGTTAGCATAATTGATTCTCATATATTTGTTAGTTGGGCTTTCGATATAATCATCATTGGCCAATTTTTGGATGACCCCTTTATCATTTTGTTTCCTTGTAATATCTTGTTAGAATGATTAGGGTTGTTCTCTTTTATGTTATTGTAGTTGGCCATATGGTGTTTTTTATAGACAGTTCTACACCATTGTGGCTAAATAAAGGAATTATTGGTCCCATTGATTGTGAAACATCCCTCGATAAGAGGGAGGGGAACCATTATCTATGTGAATAATATATCTTGTTTTGGATGAGATATATATTGTAGGCTTAGGAAGGATGATATTCGGTTATGAAAAAGACTAGAAAGTATTGTTTTATGTTGTAGAGAGGAGTCCACCACCTCATTTTAATCATCTTTTGAATCATAGTATGAACGAGACTAGCAAGTATTTCTTTATGTGGTAGATTTCAAGTGTGTGTTGTCCTTCGAATCTAGGAGATCCTTCCATTTTATCATCAAGTACTACGAAAGGAAACTCTAATATACTCATTATATTTTATGTCAGTTAGCGGGATATGAAACCCTTCACCTAGTATATTATCATTTTGGTCTTGTTGAATGTTTTGGGTAATATTTAATTTCCAATGAAGTAGTCGATTATAAGGAGGTACATATTCCCTTAGGATCATTATTTTTTGTGAGGAGCCATATTTTTAGGTGAAATGTCATAGGGAACACCTTTCTCATTGGATGTGTTACCATGTTTGAGGGTTCTTTCACTTATGTGAGAAATTCTTCGAAGGCCAATTTTGGTACTCTCGATAGTTATTTCTTTAGGAGTAACTTTGTTTGTAGTTACAATCCACTTCTAGAAGGATTTTTCATAAGAATTATTTCTCAAGAGTTATTTCTCATTAGTTTTTTTGGGCACCAATACTTTTATAAGTACTTGTGATGTAAATATGTGTAATAATTTCTTTTTTGTTGAAGACATTAAATAAGAAACACTAAGAAAGGAATAATTTTTATTTCCTTATAAGAATTTCTATAATCTTTAGTAAATATAGTTTTTTCAAGTGTGACAACTACATGTTTAGATAATTTAATTACAAAATATTCGAAATCAAAATTATGGTATGGTTCATTAAATTGTGTTTAATATAATTTTACTAGGAAGGATTGAGGCAATTTCCCTTATTTATCTACAACAGTTTCCTAGAGTTGTGGGAGGATGGTGTTAAGTTACATTATTTAAATTTGACTTTCCATTTTGATAGTCACCATGGTAGACCTACATTTATAACCATGAGGGAAATTATAATCCATTGGCAAAATTAAATTGACAACATCATCCTGTTGATGGTGTTGGATATCAACAACATATAGGGGATCTCAATGATATAAGGTCCCAACTAGACCGGACTGTCATTTAATTAAATATATGACTTTACTTTTATTTCAACAAGAGAGAGAAATTTAAATGTTCTTTTGAATGAGCAAGTGGTATTTCCTTGCGAATGTTCGATTGTGGATGTGTTGAGATTCTCTTGTTGTGGAGGAGAAAATAAAGTGAGCCTCTAAGAGAGAAGTATTACTGCTACCCTAATGGAGACACATGACGATGAGGAAGGCTCGTCTAATATCAAGTGAAATAGTTCACAAGGATGTGACAGTCATTATAAACATAACAACAAATTTCTAATAAAGGAGCACTAGAGTCACTAAAATAGTTCAATTACTCCATTAATGATGAAAGAAAACATTATCTATAAAAATTCAAAGAATAGTCTTAGAAACATTCACAATCCATGTGTGAAAACGTGTTGGCCTCGAAGGCTTCAATATTAAGAAAAAGTTCCAAGATAGATAAATACAAGGAACACCACTAGCTCCAATAGTGGAGTGTTACAGTCACTACTTGTTCCCCAAAAGTACTAACTTTGTCTCTCTAATGCCCTATGGGAGAAGCCAAGATTAAAATTCGTTTACATGAGAAATGAGGATGTATTTATAACCTGAGGAAATGACCTTTCACATCCTCATAGCTCTTGAATTTCTAACTTCCATTGAACTTTGGACTTCTACAACTGTTGGAATTCCAAATGAATTTTGGAATTACATATGACTTTTGGTATTACATGCCTATTGGACTTCCATGACTCTTTAGTTCATATATGAGCCTTGGAGTTCCACTTTTTTTTCTTTACAATGATTACAATAATAAATCACCGCTTCCATATCAACTTGTGATGAGCCTTGACATGTCACTATATTTGATGATAGGGACTAATAGTGACTTACGACATGGACTTTCTCTAGTGGTGACATGGATGCCAACTGCATCTTCATTCTTCGTGAAACTACAATTGTTGATGTTCTCCACCCTCCAAAAGGTCTTTGATCAAATGGAGTCTTCGAGGTACTTTGATCATCAAGGTTTAAGTATGTTCTTCTTTCTTTCTGTGCTTCTGTTGTTTGCTATGTTCTTCTTTCTTTCTGTGCTTCTGTTGTTTGCTCTTCTCACCCAATATTTGTCATGCATGCTTGCCACGATGTTTATAGAATACGTGTATCTTCAATCACTCATGATGAGAAACTATGAACCTGAAAATCAACTACTCTACTAGGTGCATAGGTTCACTTTGAAAGGCTTAAGGAATGAAGAGGGAATTCTTTGGTGCTTCAACATGTGCTCATGCACTCAACAGAGGGAAACAATTAAGGTAGGTCATATGGCGCAAGTTCGAAGGATGAATGGGAAGGTTTCGGGCTTCCCAAGTGCGTTGTGCACTCAAGGGAGAAGGAGGGTGTAGGGAACACTCCTAAATGTTGAAGGATCAAGGTTTCAGGTCTTTGGATGGGCTTATGTGCTTAAGAGGCCCAAGAGGGCGCATGGTGCAAGTCCAAAGGCTGAAGGGAAGAGCTTCATTCCTTCGGAGTGAACTCATCCACTCTAAGGATCTAGAGGGTGCATCGCACACTAGGGAAGCCTAAAGGGTGAAACTTAAGGGCTTCATTGTGTACTTGCACACTCAAGGAGGGCACACTTCTTTGAGTTGATGGAGTGCACTCAAGGAAGACTTGGTCTTTTTTGAAGGGTATAGATTGGAGAAAGGAAGAAGAAAGAGGCTTAAGGAGTGTGCCTAGTGATATTGGAAGGTGCATGGTGCACTTTCAAACAATGTAGGGTTCCACATCAAGGCTTCAAAGTGTTCCCATGCACTCTTTTCCTTAATGAGTTCACTTTGAACCAAAAATTTATCTGTCTAAAAGATGAGGTAGGGGATGATTAGGAAGAGTTTATACATAGAACCAAGGGTGAAACACACCTGCATGTCAACAAGACTTAGACATCCTTAAAATTTATTAATATACAATAAAATGCCACTTTATACAGATTCCCAAAGTACAATGAGTGTCGTGTGTGTGACTGATGAGACCCATAAATAGGTACATTATAAGGGTCATGATGCCATCCTCCAGCTTTAGAACTATCTCTTTCTCAATTTTATTTACATTTTTTTTTATATTATGCTTAGTGAGAATGATAAAATATGTGTGTTATGTCATGTGCCCTAATATGGTTTAATTGCAGGAAATGGATCAATTTTTGAGATGATTTCTATGCATGGGTTTGAAGTGGAGAGAAAGGAGAGAGTCTAGTGGTTGTCCATATCTTTAACTCCCTCAATCATCCCAAGATCATAACGCTATCTGTTATGAAACCAGCTCAAGAAAAGATAGAAACGATAGATCAACGCCTTAGAATTCGGCCTCTTCGAGGGGGCAACCTCCTTTACATTACATAAATGAACAATTCTTCGATGATACAAATGACAAAACCTCCTTTCTATATATAGGAGTGTAAGGAGTCATAATATAATCCAGCCGACCTAACAATAATAATATAAAGCCACAAAAATAACAATAGAGGGATTCTATGGGGCACATAAATAACAACATGGGGGTAATAGGGGCACAACAATATGAATAAGGGGTATAACTACAATAGTAATAGGGCAATCACTAGTATTATAGGGACCCAACATGCCCCTCTCCTTCAAAAAAGTGTTGTCCTCAACGCTTGAGTAGTTCTGGATACTTCTGCATAAAATTCTCATCCTCCCATGTGGAATCTTCAGCAGATAAGTTCTTCCACTTGATAAGATACTCTAAAATTGATCGATTTCGTAGCTGTCGAGTTCTTGTTTCTGTGATTGCTTCTGGTTCCAATATAATTTTTCCTTCCTCATCAAGTTATGGCAATATTGTTTGAACTGGGAGCTTGTCGCCTATAACCTTCTTTAAACATGAAACATGGAAAAATGGGTGCAATCGAGAAGCTGCAGGAAGCTCCAATTTGTATGCCATAGTACCAATCTTTTGCAACACCTTGTACGGACCATAATACTTTGGTGATAATTTATTATCCTTCTTAGCTTGCTTTAGGGACATTTGCTTATATGGTTGTAGCCGTAGGAATACCCAATCACCTACATCAAAACTTCTTTCACTGCGATGTTGATCTGCCTGTTGTTTCATTCTATTTTGTGCCAACACGAGGTTATCCTTTAAGAGTTGGAGGACTTGTTGTTGATGTTCGATGTGATGTTCCACTGCCTGAACCTTAGAATTTTCTCTTAAATATGATGTGATGGATGGTGGTTGATACCCATAAAGTGCCATAAATGGGGTCATTTTTGTTGCTGTATGGAAGGAAGTGTTATACCACCATTCAGCCAGAGGCAACCATTTGACCCATTGTGTCTGTTTATCAGATACAAAGCAACGAAGATATCCTTCCAAACATTTGTTTACTATCTCAGTTTGCCCATCAGATTGAGGATGATAAGATGAGCTATGAGCTAACTGAGTACCAAGACAAGAAAATAATTTTGTCCAAAAATTTCCAGTGAAAATGGGATCTCTGTCACTTACAATAATCTTTGGGTTTCCATGTAGCTTTTGAATTGTTTCCATAAATGCAGTAGAAACTGTACTGGCTTTAAATGGATGTGATAATGCACAAAAGTGTGCATACTTGGTAAGTCTGTCAACTACCACCATGATGACACTCTTTCCCTCAGACTTGGGTAAACCTGTGATAAAATCCATTGAAACCTCCTCCCAACGTTGGCTTGGAATGGATAAAGGTTGTAATAGACCCAGTGTCTTAATTGTTTCAACTTTATTTTGTTGGCAAACCAAACATTCCGCCACAAACTTTTGAATATCTGATTTAAGGCCATCCCAAAAAAATTCCTTCTTAACCCTGTGGTAAGTTTTTAAAAATCCTGAGTGCCCTCCTAAGGGAGAAGTGTGCAATTCCATAAGAATCTTTTGTTTTAGCTGGGAATTCTTACAGAGGTATAAGCGATCTTTGTACCATAACGAATCATTTTTCCAGCTAAATGTATCAGACGTACTGGAATCTTGTTGTAGCTTTCGAATAAGTGCCCACACTTCTTCATCATTCTTCCATTCCTCCCTTGCTTCATTTATCCAATCTGGTTGGATAATAGAAATGGCGCACAACAATGCTTCCACATCCTCATCCTTTCTTGAGAGTGCATCTGCCACCACATTTTGCTTCCCTTTTTTGTAGATGATTTCAAAGTCATAACCCAACATCTTTGTGACCCACTTTTGTTGCTCTTCAGAGGATAATCTTTGTTCTAAAAAGTATTTAAGGCTATCATGATCCGTTTTTACCTTGAAGTGTCTTCCCATTAGGTAGGGTCGCCATTTCTTAAGTGCATGGAGTATTGCCAACATTTCCTTCTCATAAATAGCTTTTCTTAAAAACTTTCCCTTGATTGGACGACTTTCAAAAGCAATGGGTCTTTCATCTTGCATTAGAACAGCACCAATTCCATTTCCTGAAGCATCACATTCCACAATAAAGGTTTTTGTGAAGTCCGGTGTAGCTAAGACTGGTGCTTGGCACATTGCCTCTTTAAGATGTTCAAAGGCCTTTGTTGCTTGCGGAGTCCATGAAAATGCATCTTTCTTCAATAATGTTGTTAGAGGTGCTGCTATTCTCCCATAATTCTTAACAAACTTGCGATAATACCCTGTCAACCCAAGAAATCCTCGCAGATGCTTTATGGATGTGGGGATTTTCCATTCCTTAATGGCTTTAATTTTGCTAGGGTCTACCTTAACTCCTTCATGAGATACAATATGACCCAAATATTCCACCTCCTGGACTCCAAAGAAACATTTGGATCTTTTTGCATATAATTGTTTCTCCTCCAATAGTTGTAGCACTCTGTCAACATGTTCAACATGATCCTTCCAAGACTTGCTGTAGATTAGTATATCATCAAAAAATACTAACACAAATTTTCTAAGGAATGGTTTGAAAATTGAATTCATCAAACCTTGAAATGTTGAAGGTGCATTGGTAAGGCCAAAAGGCATGACCAAAAATTCATAATGACCCTCATGAGTTCTAAATGCCGTTTTCGGAATGTCTTCAATCTTCATTCTGATTTGATGATATCCCGAACGAAGATCCAACTTGGTGAAGTAAATTGATCCATGCAATTCATCCAGTAATTCATCAATGACAGGAATGGGGAACTTATCTTTAATAGTGAGCTTGTTGAGCTCCCTATAATCTGGACACATGCGCCATGATCCATCCTTCTTGTGCACCAATACTACTGGAGCAGAGAAAGAACTTTGACTTGGTTGAATTATACCAGCCTCTAGCATTTCTGCAACCATACGTTCAATTTCACTTTTTTGGACATAGGGATATCTGTACGGCCTGATGTTTGGAGGAACACTTCCTGGAATCAGATGAATAGCATGATCATGATCACGCATAGGTGGGAGACCTTTGGGAGTCTCAAATACCTTGGAATGATTGTCCAGGACTTTTTGGAGATCTGGAGAAATAGATGATTCCGATGTGGAAACATCTAGCGAACATAATTGTGCAATTACACCTCTTTGCTCCTTTTTTAGAAGCTTTGTCATACCATTAGAGCTGATTATCTTTCCTGGTTTCCCTGCAATACCCCTTAATTCAACTTCCTTTCCTTCCGTAGAAAATTTGATGAAAAGTTCTTGAAAATTAAAAGCTATTGTACCCAAGGATTGTAGCCATTGGACTCCTAGTACAACATCAGCACCTCCCATTGGAATGGAAAGCATTGGGCTAGTCAATACATATTCTCCCATGGATAGCTTGATATTATGGCACCTTCCAGAGCAATTTATTGTTCCTCCATTTGCAATCATCACTTGACACTCTGGTGCTGGATATAGGAAGCAATTCAATTCTTTTGCTACCCTACAATGAATAAAATTGTGGGTGCTTCCTGAATCAATCAACACTATTACCTTTTTCTTCTTGATTTGTCCTTCTATCTTGATGGTTTGAGGAGTGGTAATTCCCGCCAATGCATTACAAGATATGGTCGGATTTATTTTTTCTTCATCTAGGCTTTGTTCCTGGAGTATATCTTCTTCTTTTGACCTTTCTTGCTCTTTTTCTTCTTCCTCTTCACAATCTATGTAGAATAATTTCTTCTCAGCACACTTATGACCTTTAGTGTATTTGCTATCACAACTGTAACAAAGCCCTTTTGCTCTTTTTTCTTCCAATTGTTGTGGTGTCAACCTTATAGGTTGTGGAAGACTAGGGGCAACAACACTTCCGTCTTTATAGTTGTGAGTGGTATGCTTCCTAGTTGCCATAATTTTGCTTTCCATTTTTCTTGCTAACCTGAATGCCTTCTCTAATGAATCAGGTTCCCAAAGGCGAACATCATGTTGGATATTATCCTTTAAAGACCCTATGAACACATCAATCCTATGCTCCTCTGGAATATATTTTACCCTTATGTTCAATTTTTGGAACTCCTCAATGTGCTCCATTACTGAACCCTTTTGTTTGAGACTTATCAATTGGCTAAAAAAAGTGTTGCTTTTTGTATCTTCATAATGTGCTATCAATTCTTCCGTAAAAATTGCCCAAGTGATAAATTTTTTACGAGAGAAAAGCCATTGATACCATACAAACTGATTTGGTTCCAAATATACAGTTTCCATACGTACCTTTTGCACATTATTGAGATCGAAGAATTGCTCCATCTGTAATATCCATGTGGCGGGATCCTTGCCATCAAACTTCCTCATATCGATTTTTGGAATATGGTGAGTCTTCGATCCAACATTAGAGTCTATGGAATCATGATTAACATTACTTTTGTTCACATCATGAGTTTCCTTTACAACCTTTTCACCATTAGTAAGTATTTCTTGTAGAAAATTTGTCAAATCTGTCTTCAAATCTGCCATGTCTGTCTTCAAATCTGTCTTCAAATCTTCCATGTTTGTCTTCAAATCTATCTTCAAATCATCCATCTTAGCTTCCATGCCCTTTATCTTAGACTCCACGCCATTTATCTTAGATTCCACGCCATTTATCTTAGCTTCTGTTAGCTTTTGTGAGCATGACATTTGTTGCACTTGTTCTTGTAATTTTGATATATCATGTAGCATTTCTTCCTCTTCTTCATGAGTCATGCTAGAGATTTTAGGTTCCTTACTAGGTGTTTTCATTTTCTTTCCTCGGGGCATCAGTTACCGATAATAATGCTTTACTATGCCCTTTGAATTCCGTTAAACCAAGTTTACACACACCTTTTTTCGCTTTATAGAAGCCCGATATTGAATCTGATGTATCTCTGTAATTTCAGGTCATCCAATTCTGAAGTTGCAATCAGCAGTAGCCTTCTGTTTCCTCTTTCCAATGCCACAAGTCTGGCCCAAATTGGATTCTCCAACGAAGAGTTATGTGAAATCTCCCACAGTCACTTGCTTTTAGACTAGTTCAGTAGAGCGAACTTGTACGACATGCCACGAATCACTGTTTCAACCTTTGGATTTGAAAATCATATACAAGAAACTACAGTCCGTTCTCTTTCTGTACCTTTTTACAAAATTTCAATCCAATCCCCAGAGAGAAAGTTATGACGATTTTCCCCAGGTCACCTGTTTTGAATGTAATTAAGGAGTCTGCAAAAAGACCAACTTCCTCAGATCATATCTCCGCAAATATCGCGCGAAAAGTTCTGAAATTCGGACCCTAGGTTCAGCACGATTTCTTCTCAAATGGGTTTTTTTTGTGACTTCTGAAACATCACATAAAAAAAGTTATATCGAAAATTCCACGATGACCTGTTTGGAGCAGCGAAACCCTAGAATCCAAAGCTCTGATACCAAATGTTATGAAACCAGCTCAAGAAAAGATAGAAAAGATAGATCAACACCTTAGAATTCGGCCTCTTTGAGGGGGCAACCTCCTTTACATTACATAAATGATTAATTCTTCGATGATACAAATGACAAAACCTCCTTTCTATATATAGGAGTGTAAGGAGTCACAATATAATCCAGCCGACCTAACAATAATAATATAAAGCCACAAAAATAACAATAGAGGGATTCTATGGGGCACAGAAATAACAACATGGGGGTAATAGGGGCACAACAATATAAATAAGGGGTATAACTACAATAGTAATGGGGCAATCACTAGTATTATAGGGACCCAACACTATCTCTCTCATCAACTTGAGGTCATTGGAAGCTAAGCAAGTGAAAGTAACAAGGTCACTGGAAGCCAAGCAAGTGAAAGTAATGAGGGCACTAGCAACCAAGCAAGTGCAAATAATGACGAACAACATCCAACATTCTTGAGTTGTGGGAGAAAAATATTCCTATTTTCTAGGTAGCTTCTAGTAGCTTCCCTCTTGTATAAATAAGCATGTAAAAGAGCTCATTAGGATTAGAGTTTTATTTTCAACTAGGTAGCTATTAAGCTCAAGAAATTGGCATTGTTAGTTTTTACTATTATGTGATCTACTAGACATTGATTCAATGATAAAGAGAAGGTGCTTATTGATTCATCACAAAGTTAGTTCCATAGGGCCGAGGATATTGGGTTTGGGCCCAACCCTAGTGTCTTAGGACCCTCTTGTGTATTTGTATCTCTTTTTAGTTCAGAGCACTTCTAGTTTCTTACATTCAAGTAGAGAATAATCCATCAAAATATGTGATTGCGGCCTCTACCTCATCTCTCTCATGGTAGCATGAATAGAAGGATTTACAACAACAGTTCAAAAGTATTATCTTTATGATTTCTTGGAATAATATTTGTGTTAGTCATCTTATGGTCATGTGCTTGTTGTAGCTTAGGAATTGGTTTATTGATTAGATTAGAGTTTTGGAATAGATTTGATAATGTTAAAATTTAACTCATCTATTCCACTACTAGTTGTTTCATTTTGTCAATAATAAATGGGTATATGCATGTGATGATTGTAGGGTTGTTTGGATTTTTAGGTAAGGGGGAATTCACCACCTCCATCTTAGACTTCCTCACATTCTCTTGTGAACCCCAAATTCTATCCTAAAAATTATGTTCATGAGACCATTTTCAAGGGATCGTCGAGAGCATCCCTCCTAGTGCAAAATAGGCCTTCAAAAGGATTTGATATTGGCTAGGGGATTTTTCAACCCACTCGTATACCTTAACCTCCATCCACCTTTGCGCCTTTGTTAATTTGTATTTGATAAACAAGAATAATGGGTCAAGTGGTTGCCTCTGGTTGAATGGCAGTATAACACTTCCTTCCACACTGCAGCAAAAATGACCCCATTTATGGCACTTTATGGATATCATTCATCATCCATCACATCATATTTAAGAGAAAATTCTAATGTTCAAGCAATGGAAGATCATATCGAGCATCAAAAACAAGTTCTCCAACCCTTAAAGGATAACCTCACTTTGGCATAGAGTAAAATGAAACTATAGGCATATCAACATCGCAACGAAAGAAGTTTTGATGTAGTTGACTGGGGTATTTCTACAACTACAACCATACAACCAAATGCCCCTCAAGCTAGCTAAGAAGGATAATAAATTATCACCAAAGTAGTATGGTCCATACAAGGTATTAAAAAATATTGGTACTATTGCATACAATTTGGAGCATCATGCATCTTCTTGAGTGCACCCAGTTTTCCATGTTTCATGCTTAAAGAAGGTTATATGTGACAAACTCCCAGTTCAAACAATATTTCCAGAACTTGGAGAGGAAGGAAAAATCATATTGGAACCTGAAGCAGTCACAAAAACAAGAACTCAACAACTACGAAATCGATCAATTATCAGAGTATCTCATCAAGTGAGAGAACTTACCCGCTGAATATTCCACAAGGGAGGATGAGAAATTTATGTTGGCATTATGATACAAGCGTTGTCCTTGATGGCAACTCACACAAATGACATATCATAGTGCAGCAGGTCAGTAGCAAAGAGTTGATGATCAGACTACAAAGAATGAAGAAAGAAGAGTATATACGCAGGTTCACTATATACCAAGTCACGTACATACGCAAGTTATACGCAGGTTCACTATGTACCAAGTCGCGAATATACGCAGGTTCGCTATATACCAAGTAGGGTATACACGCAGGTTATACATGCAGGTTCACTATATACAAAGACACATATACACGCGAGATTGTTGATCAAAAGTCGCATATGCGTATGCATGTACTTTCATGCACGGAAAAGCACGTACATGTGGGAAAGCTTATTTTTGGGTCCGTGGTATTTAGACGTATGGTTTTGGTCCTTGGTATTGCGTCTGAAGTGTTGAACCCAGGTATTAGGTCCCTAGTATTGGTTCTCAATGGCTTTGGACCATGGTATTGAGTAAGGCCTAAGACTATAAAAAGAGAAGAAGACCATTAGGCAAAGGCACTTAGAAAGTCTTGAATATCTGATGAAGTATGAGATCTAGTATGCAGGTTATGGGTTCATGATGCTTTGCTTGATCTGAGCTAAGGAGGAATCTCAGCGGTTGATGGAGAACAAGATCTAAGGATAGATCGGGATCTAATGGCTTGTAATGAATCATCTCTATATGGTTTGATCATGTTTATTCTAGATCTGTATACTGACGCATGTAATGTTCTGATCTAGGTATAACTTAATTTTGAAATAGCTGCAACTCATGAATGATGTATACGTTGGTTGACTATGATAGAAGCACATACATACGCAGGTTAGATATATCTAAGTAGCATATACCATATGAGGTATGATGTTTGAAGTTACAGGTGTTTTTGGTTGTTGATGAGTTCTGATGACTGTTTACTGGTGTCAGTATTCTGCATATTCAGATTAGTTGATTATGTTTAGCTTCAATATTGATGGATGAGATCTATAATGGATCAGGATCAGAATGACTTATCTTTATGTGATCTGATGAACTAGATCTGGTTGCTAACATACATATTATCTTTGTATATGTAATGATTTGGGTATGTATGAAGTCAGGAAGTGCAGCGAAGTTATGAATAAGTAATTAATGACATATACGTTGGTTCGCTTTGGTAAAGTTGTGTATACACGCCAGTTCGGCACTTCCAAGTAGCGTATGCACTCTGATGCATGATTTTTGATGATACAGTTGGTTCTGAATATTGTTGCAGAGTTCAGTGTTCTACTTTGTGTTCTGGTGACTACATTCTTTTGATAGGGTTTCAGTGATTCAGTATTGGTGATTCAGAGATTGATGATGCTAGTGTTGATTGATTGTGTACTTAAATGATATTAATGGGTCCAGTGTGAAAATTGGATGAAACGTGGCCTTCAAATTATGGTTTTGTGCTTCAGGAGTATCCAGTCTGAAAATTTATGAAACGTGGTACCTGGAGGAAGAAAGAGAAGGTTGTAGCCTTCTATAGGTCGGCACCTACGTACTAGTACATCAGCTAGTACAAGAGCTAAGGGGGTGGTAGCTCCCTTCTAGTAGCAGGAAAACGAGTAAAGGTTGGAGCATTCAGTAGGCCGGCACCTACGTACTAGTAAAAGGATCAGCTACTACAAGAGCTAAGGGGGTTGTAGCTCCCTTCCAGGAGAAGCTGGAGAACGTGAGAAGGTTGTATCCTTCTGTGGGTAGAATCTTGTGTACTGGTATAAGACTGCACCAGTACAGAAATATTGTAAAAAGAAGTTTCTTATTAAAAAGAAGATTGAGATGACTTGCAGCAGGTGGTTTTCACCCACATTGAGTTTCCACCTTACATCATGGTGTTCATGTGTGCTTCTTGTGTGTGATGATATATTCTATTTTACTGCTCTTGTTTACTATTCATATCACACTTGAAGATATGGAAGAAGAAGGAAGTACAGTTAGAAAGATGTGGCACAGCACAATATACAGACATGACAGACTCAGGGAGAGCTGAAAGTGTAAAACTTCAATGTCCTAAATCTCATACGCAAGTTTCATAAAGGGAAGTCACATATATACGCGAGGTAGACACTGCAGAGTCGTGTATATGTTAGTTTGAGGAAAAGCAGTGAGACAGACTCAGGAAAAAGGGTCTGATATGAGTCAGTCCATTATTTGCTCTGTTTGATAATGATGTGTGGAAATGTCTTGATACTCGTAATATGTTTAGAAGTGTTTTGATCCTAACGTGAAGATGATAATGCCTTGATACTTCTTGCTGATATATGCATGATCAGATCCGACAATAAACAAGATGGCGCAGGTTCAGGGGAAGCATATGCTTTTAATAATGCATTGTTGGCATTATGGTTAGTAGTCCTTGATGATGATGCTTATATGGTTAAATGATATATCTTGCTATGATATGGTTATGAGTTGTCCATGACAAAATCTCATATGATTCTTGGGGTTACATAGTTGATGTTCAGATCAGATTTGTGATGATGCATATATGGTGCTTACATGGTGATCTTTATAAGGATAAGGAGAAGTACAAAGCTTGAATACACATCGTCATTACTTGATGATGAGTCACTCATATGCTGCTGTCATCATATGCATAAAGATCATATAATACAGTTATGATGCAAGATTCCTATAGTTCTTGGCGCTCATGTAGATGAGGATTGTTGTTGTTGATGATATCAAGAAGTCTTGAAAAATGATCTTGAGCTCAAGATGCATAGTGCTGGATACATGAATGATTACTCAAAGTTGCATTATTGGAGACATGATGATGATGAATTCTTACCTATATAATGATAGAATTATTTTCAAAAGGATGAGTTGATGCAGACATACTTGTTATAGGTTATGAACATATACAGGTTGTTGGTCTAGATGCTGTTGTCAGATGATTATGGAGCAGATCATACATTGTGTATGATAGTTGCTGATGACTATCATGATCTACTTAGATGTTTGGTCTCTGTTATAAATGTCATGTAAAGGTCATATCAAGTCTCATGATGTAATAGTTTGTCTCTATCTATTGTAGTCATTTGATGAATTCCTTTTGATCATATGATGTAATTTGTAACCCCACTATGCATGGGAAGGATGATGTAATATTTCAGTCATGTAAAAACATTTGGTATCTGGTGTATCCCCACTTGGTTGGGATGATGAGTGTTATAGCTCCAAATCTCACTCTTATAGTTTGTGATGCTGCACTCATGGCCTAGGGAAACCCCTCCTTCCAGACCAGGTCCAAAAATTTTAAAAATAGTGTTTTACCCCTTATACTCGACATTTCCCTGAGTTAAACGTGTGTATATGCGGGTAGGAATATACCCAACCCGCGTATATGTATTAAAACACTTAAAAAAAATATAAAACTCCTTAATTTTGGGTGGAGATCGCGGTTTTTACCTGTTGATCACCTGTTAGTGCGTGTGGCCCAACTGTTCCCAACCAACTCCCAACTAAAAAACTACTTTGGGAGAAGTATAAAAAGGCTTCAATGGGAAGGCCTAAGGGAGGAGAGAAGAGAGAGAAAGGTTATTATGTTGAGATTTCCCTGACCAGGTCTGAAGATCCTTGTGCCTCCTGCACTTCCCCCATTTGTACAGGAAACCCTTGATTCCTTGGGTGTTGATGTCCATCCACTACTTGTGATATCATGGAGTAAGTCATGGAAGGAGTTTGTTAAAGGCTTGAGGCTGGATGAATCCAGAAGAAGGCTTTGCTTGGAGCCTGTGAAAGGACGACTCAGGTGAAATTATTCCTTTTCCGTACTTTATTTGTCTATAATAAAAGAAACACATGTCTTGGTTCCTGATATAAATCTTCCTCATGTTTATGATATTCATGTTAGAGTTCATATGTGAATGGTTGTTTAAATTTCATAACTAACTACCTCTCTTTATAACATGATGGTTTCTTTATAAGGTTTTGTCCATATACTGTTGTGCTCTCTGGAATTGGTTGTTTTGCAGGTCAAAGGAGCAAAAGGAACTCGAAGAAGGGTTTGGACCCTAAAGGACCTTCTCAAACGTAGGACCTCAGGTACGCCCCTTATCATAGAATTTTCTTATGTTAGCATAATGGTTGTGTGAATGTGTGTTTCTCTATATAGACAATTTTCAGTCTGCTAGGGTTTCAACCCAAAAGCCCTAGGGGAACATTTCCCTTAACAGAATTGGCGACTCCACTGGGGACAACACTGTTATTGTTCCTAGTTTGGGTGTTTTCAAGCCAATCAGGGCTCAACTGCCTGTTTGCTTATTGTTGCTGTGTGGTTTGTTCTTGAATTCTAAGTTTTGCCAGTTTCTTCAGTTTGATTTTTATTTTTCTTGAAATATTTTATATGCATTGATTCTCTTAGCTACAGAAGCGTATATACGCATGTTTCCTTAAGTGAACCCGCATATACGCAGGTTTCCTTAGGCACAGTCGCATATACACACAATCTGTACATAAGTACAGTCGCATATATATTGCAATTTTCAAGATTTTTAAATCTTTTTGTCTCTGAAGGTCTGTCTGATGGTTTGATTCAGTCTTAAACAGTCACTTTCCAGTATCAGTTGTTAGTTTTACAGCAAGCATCTTGTTCCAAATTCTCTCTGATTGTAAGAAGTATTGGTCTTGTTTTTGTTGTTTCAAGCGTCATCGTTTTTTGCTTAAGCATGCAAGATTTCTCGCTGGGAATCTTGGCTACTCTGATTCATCGGGGCAGGAAGATTGATCTCAATATTTGTGTTAAATCTTGCTTTTGGTGACTTTTTGTTTGCTTGAAAAAACTGCTTTTTGTGACCATCCACTTCTTTGTTTCATGAAAGTTGTTGATTGATACTTTCTTGAAATTTGTCTTTTTGATCTTTTTGGTCTTTGTTGCCAAAGCTTTCATTGCTACTTTTGATTGCTAAGAGCATC
Organism: Pinus tabuliformis; assembly: GCA_031772625.1. Classification (NCBI taxonomy): domain Eukaryota; kingdom Viridiplantae; phylum Streptophyta; class Pinopsida; order Pinales; family Pinaceae; genus Pinus; species Pinus tabuliformis. The sequence goes on along the minus strand of CM062810.1, from coordinate 656,843,730 downwards.
CTTAAACACATCTCTTTTTGTTGAGTGTTCATCCATTGTGTGGTGTCAACTTGCAAAAGTGTTTGTTGCCTATTCTTCAATCACAAAGTTTCAGCCTTGTTTAGAGCATTTTTGAAAAGACTCTTTTGTTTTTGCTTGTGAAGAAAACCTTTTGAAAAACTTGGTTTTGCTTTCATTGAACTTTGTTTTGATTTGGTTTCCTTTTAGTGAATGAAAGTGATTTTTGTTTGTCTTGGAACTTGTTTTTAGGTAGTTTAGATGAAATGAATGGTAGCATCTCATATTCCATCTAAACATTCTAAGTGGCAAAATAAAAATTGATAAGCAAGCAACTTTCACTTTTTGATTTTAGAGTAGTTTTGAGTCTTGCATCAGCATATACTTGTTGCATTAGGATAGATTTGCATATCTTTTTAGGTATCCATAGCTTTGTTAACTTTTGTGAGTGTGAAGAGTGAATTAACGAAAAGAAAAGGAAAATTTGTTCTATTTGAAGTTCCTCTGAACCCTGTAGAGATTTCTTTTCATCGAAAAACGAAAACAGGTGCATTTGCATGTAGTTTGGTTTTTATTAATTTCTTTTGCGTCAAAACACCACTAGTTTCACTTCTGTTTATCCCGTGACTTAAAGAACAGCCTATTTTAAAATCAAGCGCTAATTAAAATTCACTAAATTTTTTTTTAATCAAGTTAGATACACCAACAAGTTTTACGATTTTAGGGCCTTGGATTAGGCGAGTGGAGAGTTAACTCTCCAAGGCCATTTAAACTGTCAAACATAGGAGTCTGAATAGTGAGTGAAAATCCAATAGCATTAGGAAGACCAGGAAAGCTCCGGATCTGGGAGTTAAACACGAGGGTCTGTGAAGACATGGAAGAGAGATACCCCCTCTCCTACTTGTCCGAACTTACCTCACGACTGTTCCGCCTAGCTTCTACGACGAGTTGGTATCCATAGTTTCTACTCCTAGGGATCTACACAGGTGGCTACGGAGGGGAATCCCATGGCACCTAAGGTCGACGTTGCATCACTCTCAACAGTACTATTGGAGGGCACCCTTGTGAAGCTTGGGGGCTTGCACCAGCACAGGCTATTGTTAGGAGGTTAGCGTAACTTGCTCTGTTACCTTCGTTGATAGGACTGGGCCCTCATCATCCCAGACTATCTTCGGAAGGCCCCTTAATTCGCTTTCTTGTATTTTGGTGTCTGGTCCTAATCACCCGGAGTGGAAATACTTGGAAGTTGTTTTATTGGCTGATATCTTTAGGGACTTTATAGTGTGTGCTCTGTGCTTGTAGTTGGCCTAGCTTTCAATTTTTTGAGTCTTTAGTTAGATCTTAACAAAAAATTCAAAGTGGTTGATCGATCACCTAGACGGTCTCGAAGACTTCGTGGTCTTTCACCACCAAGTTTAGAGCCTTCTCCTAGAAGGCACAGAGGTAATACTGCTGGTGGGTTTCGTCCCACGGCAGTTGACGCATCGGAGATTGATCCTCCTCTCGGGGGCATTAGTGTTCAAGCAAGGCCTGGCACTTCCGCGGAACAAGAGAGGAACACTCCAGTTATTTCTCGAGTTCTCTTTCAAATAGAGAATAACATAGAGGTAGAAGAACTCTCCCCTAGAAGTATTGCAATACGTTGGGACTCCGACGCATAGACCGGCAAGTCCAGGTCATGTTACGCGCTTACCATCGATGACCACTACTGGAAGCATGGCTTCTAGTACAAGTGCTACAACTATGCAGACTCCAACATCGGTACAGGGGGGAGGAACGATTTCCATCTCCTCTGCTTCTTTGTTTGGATATTTTGCTAGCACATCTTTAGTTGGGTCTACCTCCATTCCGTCCATGAGTGGAAATTCCCAAACCAATGCTTTTAGTTCTGGATTCTTCCCATTTGGCACCCATTCACAGGGTATTCCATCAGTTCCGTTTAGTGTCGCCACGTCCATGATGGGTGGATCAGATTCATTCCAGGGTTTTCCTTTCGGAAGTGGTCATATACCACATTCCAACCCGACAATAGGATCCATGCCTTTTTCTTCTATAGGACAAAGCAGCAATCCTTTCCAAGGTTGGACTAACCCTGGGGTTAGTGGCGCGGGAACTGGGAATCCATTTTTCGGCCAACAAGGGAATAGGCCGTACTCCACAGTTAGTTCATTTCAAAGTATTCCTCCCTTAGCTTCGGCTTGGAATCCGTATCAGGGGTTATCAACTCCTTATAATCCTTTAGGAGGAAACTTTGCTGGTTATGGAGGCTTTGCGGCCGGAGTTGGTCAAACTCCAAATTTTGCTGGATCACAAGGCTTGCCTTTTGGTTCAATCGGTTCTGCTGGTTACTTCGGGCAGCCTGGTGCCTTCCAAAATCCAAGCCAATATTTTCAGAACTTTGGGAGCTCCGCCCAGTCTGGGTGGAATCCCCAAGGTCCTCCTAGGCTTCCGTTTTTGGCAACTTTGAACTTGCGAGATCTCACTAAGTTAACAAATGATCCAATCAAATACAATCTGGCCTGGCCTCTGGTCCCAACCAAACTCCCTTTGGACATTCCAAAATTCAAAGGGAAGAGCGGTGAAGACCCAGGCGACCATGTAACCATATTCCATTTATGGTGCTCATCTAACTCCCTTATCGATGACTCGATTAGGTTGAGATTTTTTCAACGCACCTTGACTGGTAATGTGGCCAAATGGTATATAGAGTTTCCAAGGGGTAGCTTTACATCTTTCGCTGACTTAGCTAATATTTTCTTAAATCATTTCCAGTTGCCTGTCCATTATGATGCCGGAACTGAACTTCTGGCCACTTTTCGTCAGGATAAGGCAACTCACATTTCTGACCATATTCAGGAATGGAGATGGAGAAAGAGGCTCATTAAAGCTGAAATCCCTCCAGAGTACCGTCTCGAATGGTTTTTGAAATCTTTGCAACCCGAGATCTCCAAGGATGTCTCCATGTCTGGAGTCTATTCTGAGGAGCAAGCCATTTTTAGGTTCCAGCAATTAGAATTGATCTACTCTCAGTCTGGGATCCTACAAATATACTTGCCAGATGCTCCTAGGTCTAAGGTTGACATAGCCAAGTCGAAGCCAGGTCCCCATGTGAATGGTATCATTGGGTCGGTAGACACAAATTTGGTAAACTTGTTGAACCAATTGCAGCAGTTGTCTTTACAAACTGCTTCTAACAACCAAGTCACATCGTCTAACCCTCCGTATTCCCAAAATTCTTCGATTAATGCTGTCCAATCTGATAACCCCAAAGGAAATCAAAATTACAATGGGAAAAAGAAAGGACGAGGTAAGAAAAAGAACCAGGATGGGAAGGCTAACAGAAATAAATCTGGCAATAATGCTAGTGGAGGTAGAAATGAGTCTAGAAAGAAAGTCAAGTTTCCATGTAAGTTGTGTAGTGGAGACCATTTAACTCACCTATGCCCCAAGATTGAAGACGCTCAGTGCTTGTTATGGCAGCAAGGGACTTCTAGTTCTTAGGCTGTGTTAACCAACCCTTTTCCCCAAGGGCAACAACTTCTTGCTGGCACGAGTTCAAACCCTGGAACCTCCGCAGGGGGCAACCAGGAAGGGGAAAAATCTTCAAATGTTTTCATGATGGGTTCTAACGTCCATGTGGCTACTCAGTCATGTGATTACGGTGAACCCGAAACATCCAAGGACAAGACTACTCCCAGAAATACCGACCTTCATATTGAGCGACCCCCTATCGAGACTATACCACGGATACCGAAAGGTTCCGCTAAACGTGCGACTATTAATCCTAATGCTAGGGCCGCCCAGAATTACTCCATTTTTGAGGATCTAGCTCAGAGTCTGTGTGCCATGTCCGCTTTAGAGGTTCTCCAGTCGTGTCCAGCTCAGTGAAGTGCTTTACTTTCCGCGATTGGGGCAATCGATCCAACTAACTCTTTAGTGCTCACTTTTGACATGTTAAATGTCAAAAAGCGACTCCCTCATCATATGGCTTTCCAAATAAAGTCTACATACCGGAAAATTAACATTTTTCGTACCGTTATCGATGAAGGAGCTTCCACATGCGTCATGTCGATGTCATGCTGGAAGGCTATTGGATCGCCTTCGGCTGTTCCTTCACCTACCGTCTTGACTGCATTTGATGGTCATTCTCATAAGCCGCATGGGATTATCCTAGCCTTTCCTATATGTGTTGGGGGGAAGGTCATCAACATTGAAGTAGAAGTCATAGATGCTAACCTAGACTACAATCTCCTCTTAGGAAGGAACTGGGTATACGAAATGGACGCCATTGTTTCGACTTTGTTTCATGTCATTTGCTTTCCTCATGAGGGGAAAATCGTTAAGGTTGATCAATTGGATTATTTTCCAGTCGATCCTCAAGCAATCTCTAACTCTACTGTTCCTTTAGTGGATAACCCTTGTCCGCCTACTGATAATTTAGGAGTGGGGATGTATTCCTCATTGATGGGTACCTTTGATCTACCCTCTCTTTTCGCTAGAATCAATGTCGTTTCATCATCTAAGGAGTCTCCTCGAGAAGAGTTCTTCCGAACTCGCTATTTTTCAGACCCTTGGACCTTGCCTTCACCTACGACCACATTAGTTGAAGGACAGGTAAATGGAATGGCATTCCCTATATCTGCGGCTGAGCTTAGATATCAGTCTATCGTCAACTCTGCAGACGACCACTCTACTCCTTTTTCCGAAGAGGAGTTAGATGGTGATGTGGCCCCGGCCTGGAGCCTTGATTCTACCTCTGCCTTGGACTGCTTAGATTCTGTTTTACCTTCCGAAGAAGAAATCCTGGAAGTAATGATGGGTATAGATCGACCTTGGGAAGACTTACACCATCGTTCATACTTTCTTCCTCCATTGCAGGAAGTAGAATCTAGATTCTCTGAGCTCTTTACTAGTGATGTTTGTACGGTGTCAAATCCTTTGGCTCCAGCACACGTTCATGTCGAAGGTAATATGTCGATGATTTAAAAAATGATACCTATAAACATCTCTAGGGACCCTAACGTCATCGAGAATCTCTTCATCGGAATTGAATGTTCCCCTGAAGAAATTCAAATTCACACTAACCTTTTTAAGGAATTTCGAGATGTATTTGCTTGGTCTTATGAAGAAATGCCTGGCATTAACCCATCTATAGTTCAACATGAGATTAAGACGTATGAGAATGCCAAACCAGTTCGTCAAAGGCTTCGGCCGGTTAACCCTAGGAAAGTAGCAGCTATCAAAGCTGAAGTTGAGAAGCTGCTAAAGGCGGGTTTCATATACCCTGCTCCTCTTACTGATTGGGTTTCTAATCCAGTCCCTGTGGATAAAAAGCAAGGAACAATCCGAGTATGCATCGATTTTAGGGACCTAAACAAGGCTTGTCCGAAAGATAATTACCCCACGCCATTCATTGATCAGATTATCGACGAGTGTGCAGGTAATGAGATTTTTTCCTTCATGGATGGTTTTTCTGGTTATAATCAAATTTCTATCCGTCCTGAAGATCAACATAAGACAGCCTTTATATGTCCCTGGGGTACCTTTTCATATAGAAAGATGTCTTTTGGTCTTAAAAATGTTGGAGCCACTTTTCAGCAGGCCATGTCATATGCTTTCCACGACATCAAACATGTCATCGAAGCATACTTGAACGATCTCGCTACTCGTTCTCGAAAGAGAACTGATCACCCTAGTCATCTTCAAATGGTTTTCGAGCGATGTCATTTTTATAAAATCCGGTTGAATCCCAATAAGTGTGTTTTCACGGTTACGTCCAGTCGGTTGTTAGGGTTCATTGTGTCAAATGAAGGGATTCAGGTTGATCCCTTCAAGGTTGAGGCAATAGTTTAGTTGCCTCCCCCGTCCTCGATTCGACAACTTCAAAGTCTTCAAGGGAAGGCTAATTTCTTAAGACGGTTTATATCGAACTATGCCGAGATCACTAAAGGGTTCATGCGTTTACTACGGAAAGGAGTTCCATTTGTGTGGGACGACTTTATGCAGTGGTCGTTTAATGCTCTGAAAAATGCATTAGTCTCTTCCTCGCTTTTGAGTCCATCGGATTATGGTAGAGACTTCCTTTTATATCTCGCTGCAGTAGAATCAACCATTGGTATGGTTCTCGTTCAGGAGGACGATGCTCTCACCGAGCATGTGATTTATTACTTGAGCTGAGGCTTAATAGGTCCTTAACTTCGCTATTCTCCGGTTGAGAAGTTGGCTTTGGCAGCTGTCCATGCTATCCAACGGCTCCATCATTATATCCCGCTACACAAAACTTTTGTCTTAGCAGCGGTCAATCCATTTCAATTTGTCCTCAGTAGGCAAGTGATTGGGGGCAAATATAATCGATGGATAGTCATTTTGCAAGAATTTGATCTCTAGTTCTTGTCTTCCAAGTCTAAGAAATCCATGGTTTTCGCTGAGCTAATTTCTGAGTTGCCTTGTGGAGAGGATACTATTTATGAGGAAAGTTTTCCCGACGAACATTTATTCCTCATCTCTTCACTTGACCCTTGGTATGGAGATATCATTGTCTATCTCCAGACTTTGAAGTTTCCCTCTACTTTCTTCAAGGATGAACGTTGAAAATTACATCACCTGGCTAAAAATTATGTTATCATTGGTGATACATTATACCATCGAGGGGTTGATTCAATCCTTTGACGTTGTTTAACCTTAGAGGAAGCAGATTCAGTGCTAAATGACTGCCATATTGGAGCTTGTGGTGGTCATCTATCAGGGCTTGCTATAGCCCAACGCATCTTACGTGCCGGCTATTTTTGGCCTTCACTCTTTAAAGACTGTGTTGAAGTGGTCAAACGCAGTCACCCCTATCAAATTTATACTCGAAAGATGCCTACACATCCAGCTCCTCTTCTTCCCGTTGTCACCGTCAGTCCCTTTACTAAGTGGGGTATTGATTTTACAACTTGTAATCCGCCTTCAGCGGCGAATCACAGGTACATTATCGTGGCTATGGACTACTTTACAAAGTGGGTTGAGGCCATGCCCACTTATAAAAACGATAGTGACACGGCAGCATTGTTCCTTTTTAATCAGGTTATCTCAAGATTCGGTATCCCGAGAGAGATTGTCACTGATCATGGCAATCATTTCCAGAATCAACTGATGTCTGAATTGGCTCTCAAATTGGGTTTCCGCCAGGAGCATTCGTCTCCTTGTTATCCGCAGGCCAATGGACAGGTCGAGGAAGTCAATAAAACTCTTAAGACGATCCTCCATTGGAAAATTGATAAAAATAGGTCCAATTGGCACGTTATGTTGTATCGAGCTCTTTGGGCATACCGAACCTCCATAAAGACTGCTACTGATTTTACACCTTTTTAGTTGGTTTATGGGATTGAATCTATCTTTCCGGTTGAATGTGAAATTCCATCTCTTAAGTTAGCTGTTGAGCTCCTCCCAGAGACTTCAAGTCTCGAAGAGCGCCTCCTTCACTTGGAACATCTCGATGAGCAGCGTCGAGATGCCGCCACGATGAATGAGGCTCATAAGAAAAGGGTTAAAACGTAGTATGATAAAGTTGTCCATCCTCGAGTCTTTTCTAAAGGTGACCTTGTCTTGGTCTATGACCAAGATAAAGACACCTTGGGGGCAGGCAAGTTTAAGCCTATGTGATACGATCCTTTCGTTATTAAACGAGTTTTAGAAAAAGGGTCGTATGAGTTAATCAATTTTGAGGGAAACAAGTTGGCAGAGCCCAGAAATGGGCTCTACCTAAATAAGTACTTTGCTTAATGTTATAGACATTTTTGTGCCTTACAGCATAGAGCATGAAATGTCAATAATCTAAGGGATCCAAAGTCCCTAAACATGTTGTTCTTACCCTTAGAAGAACAAGGTCAGCAAACCACAGCACTACAGTTCAGTTCTCCACTAAAAAACACTCAAAAACAGGTCAATTTTGGATCAAAGCAGCTGCTCCAAAGGCTACCTGCGCTGCATCGCAAGTGCAACAAAGGCTACCTGCGCTGGGCGTACTTTGACATGTGGAGGAATCTTTTTCTCAATGTGCCAGTGCCCAGGAAGCTTCCAAAAAGACACTTGATCATAAGATTCGCCTAATGATGAGTTAAGAGCTTCTAAAACTCCAAGTGGAAGGCAGAAACTCTGAGTGAAGGACTGAAGAACAACTGGGGTTGAAGAGAACAACAAGTCACACATCAAGCTGACTTATCTTCACTCCAAAACTCTATATAAGGGTCTCATCCCATGGGATCTAGAGGGTGGAATTCAGTGCAAAGAATCGTTGTTGGTTTGCAGTTGAGAGTATTGGGTGATTGCTTGAGGGAGGTGAAGAAGAGATTTCTCTCCGTCGGGAAGGTGATGCTGGATTGGACCTCGCATGGTTGTATCACTACCTGAACCTTACTTCCATATATTAATAAAGCATTTGAGGTTCTTCTATTCGCATGTGTTTCAATGATGTATTGTCTTACTTGCGTTTTTGATTTATGCTAATCCTTGAATCATTTATGCATGCATGCTTCTTGTAGTTTCCTTTTCTTTGTCTTATTTGCAGGATCTCGTGTAGCTGGGCCTGTGAAAAGACTTGGAGCTGGGAGCAAGAGGCAAACGAAGGAGATTGGATCGACCATTTGCGCAAGACATCGGTAAGTGGATCTATCCTTTGTATCTCTTGCATGTCATAAAGAAGAAACTTTAGATAGCTTTGCTTTCAGCTGTTGCTAAGGAACTGTCACCCTTAGAGTGGGTTAGGGTCATTCCGAGTTGGATACTTTCCCCCACAACAGACTGGCGACTCCGCTGGGGATCGTGTCTTGTTGGTAGCTTATGTTTCTTGCTATTCATTTCTTAAACAAAAGAGTACCGAATCGAACTGCATGCGAGTCCTTCGACTGCAAAGTAGAGGGCAGCTACTCTAGCCCAGTGATGGGCATGTTTATGATTTGAAGAGCTGATCCAAAAGGACTCTTTTTAGCTCTTTGTGATAGTGTTCATCTTCCTTCAATCATCCTCTAGAGTATACTTGACTGATAGCAACTGATTTGGCCAAAAACCGCTCATTTTTGAGCAAACTGTGAGCCGGAATTTGAGAGAGACGAGAGTTGTCTCATCAGTGCAGCTGCAACAAAGGCTACCTGCACTGACATCGCAGGTCCCGAAGGGGCTACCTACGCTGCATCGCAGGTTGACAGTGCAGCACCTGCACTGATCCAGTTTTGCCTTGTGCAGCTGGGGTTACCCACTGTCTGTTGCCCAGTTTTCAGTATTGTTTTTGCAGCCTGTTGTCAACCTGTATACCCAACTGAAACCACTTCTCTTTGCCTTCATTCCCCCTCAGTTGTATGAAGAAACCGTGATTGTTCTTATTGTATTTCTTGCTGTCATTCACTGTTTCCCGTAGCGAAAGCGAACTAGTCTTGCTATGACCTCTTAGATCTAGACCTGTGAGAAAGTGTCGTTGTGATTCTAAGAGCTAGTTTATTGCTGTTCATAGCTGCTTGAGCATTTGCTTTCGTTATATGGTTCGAATTTCAGTATTTCTTGTGTTGAAACAAGTGAATCTTAAGGTGTTCTTTTGATTATTGGACAAACTTGTTTGCTTACGCTTGAAATCGAATTCGAAATTATACAACAGCTTTCTTTTTGTAATTCATCAACATTAAGGAAGAAGAAAAGAAATACTTGCATTGTGCATGTGCATTTTGACAGTTTGCATGTCGATTTAGGAAAAGTGCATCAGTGTGTGCTCTATGATCTGTTTGAAAAGATGATGTCTTTCTTTTCCTTCAGTAGTTAAGGTTTTCATAAGTTGAAAGAATTGAAAAAGCTTGCTTATCATTCTTAGACTGCATTTAGGAGTTGTCTCATACATCACGTGGTGATCCATAAAGGCAAACTGCTAAGCAAGATCAACCTAAAAAGAACTGAATTTATCTAACAACGCTTTGAAACATAACGAAACACAGTAGAGGTCTAGGTAGAGACGTGAACCGACGTCGTTAAACATAGTGACTGTCGATCTCTACGAAGGTGGGTGATTCCTCCTGAGGGACGATAGCACTAATACGGACTTGTGCCCCCGCGTACCGTCGCGTATATTGGGGGACCCCTATAGGAATAAAGCCTTTATCCATAGGAAGCCGTGTCGGCCGCCCTACTGATCGCGATGCAGTGAACACAGCATTCACGAAGATCGACCACTCGTACCGTAAAACGTATTCTGTGGTTTCGCGAAAGGTTTGGCACACCCTTGCCTAGAACTCCAGAGTAGTTTCTTTTGGCCTTTTTCAAACTCTATAACTGAAAAATTCCATCCGAGCATTTGTCACTTCGGGCTCGTTAATACATCGAAGGAGACTAGAGTCATCTTTAGCTTTTTCTCGACTCTTAAAAAGTGAAAAAGCAAGTTGTGTCTAAAGCGTCGTCATATAAAATTCATCTTAAACGGAACATAATCACCCCTATTCCTACGTTGATCTTCGAAGTTAGTCTTTTGGCATCGTAAGTTCTTGTAGAATCACTAAGAAATCTTTTGGATAGACTAGATATGTCTGAACAACCGTCGACATCTAGGACTGTGTCATCTGACACAGCAGCAGCAGAACCTCCTGCTACTACTCCAACGATGTTCGGTGGTATACCATCTGTCCCGGAAAATTGTCAACAACAAGCCAGAGTCCAATCAGGGACGACAATATGGTTAGTTCCTATTTCTTCATCCGGATTATCATCTGGTACTTCTTATGTTGAAACTCAACAAATTGATCCAATGTGTCTTCAAGGGCCAATTTTCCCTTTAAGTACTGGATTTCCACCATGTGGAGGGCAGTATGCTCTTTCATTGTTCCCTCCTAGAGAACAACCATATGAGAGTTTACAACAAGGATCAGGTCAAACTGGAATTACATCCAGCGGTTGGGTACCAATACTGCCTCAATGATCAGGAGTTGCATATTCAGTGCGACCAGTACACCCTGTGTCGAATATTACCACCACACCTGCTATGGCGAATGCGTCGCAAGTACAAGCGCTACCTGTTGTAATACAACAACCTCTTGTCTCAGCGGCTCAATCACAACCTCAGGGTAGTGCCTCCTTATCTGGAGCGACTCAGGCTCAAACAAGTACTGTGACTCCTCATCTTGGTCAATCATCCGGTATTGGTCAACAGCAAATGGTCCAACAACCACAGCTGGTTCAATCTCAGCAACCGCCATTCCAGCAATCATATCAAGGACCTGAGCAACAAGTATTTGTAAGTAAAGGGCAACCATGCTATAATGGTTATGCCCATCAACCTTGTCAAAGTTGTCAGCATTATGCTGGTCTGCAAAGACCCATTGCTCAGGCGATACCATCTTATCCCGGATATGCTTCGCCTAACCTGAACCAACAGTTGCCCTTTATAGCAACTCTAGAATTACCAGATCTAAACCGGCTGACTAATGATCCAATTGCTTATGCCTCTTGGTGGCCAGCGATTCCGCATAAACTTCCATCGGACATTCCTAATTTCAATGGAAATCCAGGTGAAGACCCGTCGAATCACGTCATGACTTTTCATCTGTGGTGTTCATCAAACACCCTGAATGCTGATTCGATAAGACTTCGCCTCTTCCAGAGGACATTGACAGGTCCAGCGGCTAAATGGTACATTGAATTGCCAAGAGCCTCTTTCGACAATTTCAGCTCCTTAGCCACGACTTTCTTAACCCATTTTCAATTACCGATAAGGTATGAAACAGGAACAGAACTCCTTACCAACTTCAAACAGACAACGGCCACTCACATATCTGATCATATACATGAGTGGCGACGTCGTCGTAGGATGGTGAAAACTTACGTTCCCGATCAGCTGTTGGCTGAATGGTTTATAAAGTCGTTACTTCCGGCTATAACGGAAGATGTGGCCAAGGGGGGAGTCGTAACAGAGGAGCAGGTCATTGCTCGTGCTCAATATCTGGACTTAGTATATACTCAGTCTGGCACGCTCTACGACAAAATACCTGACGCCCCTAGACCTGAATTTTCAATTCCTCCCCCTCCTGAATCGAATACTAACTCTCACGCCAGTAATGGCGTGACTGGAAAACGCAAAATTTCTAGTCAAAATGGAAATGAGGAACTTCTTGCCTCAGAAGTAAATGCCATGTCGACCGACAAGGGCAAACAACTGAAGCAACCAGGGGGCAAGAAGAAAAAGAAAAGGAAAGGGAAACCCCCGACAGGGTGTCATATATGCGATGAGGATCATTGGACGAAAGATTGTCCACATATACCTGAAGTTAAGAAACTCTTCAAGAGTTCAAAAACCCCAGCAGTATTGACTGATCCGTTTCCTAATCCAAGACAAAATCTGGTTGCTAATCAAAATGCTTCCCGATCCCAAGTGCTTATGTTGTCTACCTCAAAGCAGCAGAATAATGCTTTTACAAGGAATAAAGATCACAGGAATCCAAAGCAGTTGAACAACAAGGCGAATAAACAACCTAGTAGTTCAACAACAACTTTGACCAAAGTTGTGCCACCCATCGTTCCTAAACCAATGATAAAGTTGCCAAAGGGAGTAGTACACAAATCGACATTTAATCCTCGTGCAAAAATAACACAGGATTATAATATAATAGAGGACCTGGCTCAATCGTCGTCTGCTATGTCGACGCCTGAGGTAGCGCAAAAATGCACCTCCCAAGAGCAAGCTTTATTATCAGCTATAGGTGGGATTGGCCCAATGGATTCCAATCTTGTGGCTTTTGGTCATAAAGGATATGACCCTCAGTTACCAGCTCAACAAGCTTTCCTTATTCAAGTGAAAGCCCTCAACAAAACTGTTCATCGAACAATTGTTGATGAGGGGGCATCTACATGTCTTATGTCGATGAGTTGCTGGAAAAATTTGGGCTCACCACCCTTGTCGAAATCGTCAACGACGTTAAAAGAATTTGATGGACGATCATACACTCCATACGGGATTTTAAGTAACTTGCAAGTTGAACTGGGGGGCAAAACAGTAGAAGTTGATGTTGAAGTAATCGATGGAAACCTCGATTACAACATCCTACTGGGAAGGCCTTGGATATATGCCATGGCTGCAGTTGTGTCGACCTACTTCAGGAGGATTGTATTTCCTTTTCAAGGAAAAATTACAATCGTCGACCAACAAACATTTCTCCCCAATAGTTCTCAAGTTATGGGAAGCAACACAATGATCCATGAAAGTAATCAATCGCTCCAAAATATTGGAGTAGGTCTCCTAAAAGACCCTGCCTTAATGGGTACTTTTGCCCTACCGCCGGCAGGTAATCTGGCGGAAGTAGCCACAGTGGAAACCTACAATATGAAATCTTCTATATCCAACGGATTCAAAAGATTCCTAAATATTTTGTCAGCATGGATCGTCGCCCTAATGGAAATACTGTAAACATAGTGGGCCCCGAGGACGGTTCTTATCTCGTGTCAACCTCGTTAAAAAATGAAACAAGGAGTCATGAGGATAGTTCTTTTACTATGTCAACCTCAATAAAAAATGAAACAAATCCCCTTTTCAAAATTCAAAGGTAAACCTTCATTCCAACCACCAAGTTGAATGCAATGAAGCTTGGGGGGCACCCTCCTTTGACATGCATCATTATGATGCTGGGGGCATGCATAAAAACGAGCAGTTTTGGCATAGTTCATGCTCATTAAAAAAAAAAAAAATGCAAAACCGAGCAGTTTTAACGTGGACTTCATGCTCGTTAAAAAATAAACATAAGCATGTGAGCAAGCTTCCCCCCAGACTTCAAGCTCATCCAGAAAAAATGAACTGGTAAATAACCATTTGAGACCGTAAATTCATCAGCCATAAAAGCCTTGGTCGTGTTTGTGCACCGTCACCTCCACTTTTCATTTGGCCGATCATTCACATCCACTTGATTGTTTACCTATTTTGAGGAACAGTTGCGAAGAGTGATCCCACCTAGCCATCCTTGTAATACTGCCGTGATTGGAAAATTCCAACCTGTACCTGGAATCTGCTGCTATCCCTGTTTATCACTCGTTCCTCAAAATACGAGTCTTCTTTGAGCTCTTTTCACTGACTCGTAAAATATGAAAAGTTTGCCGAGTTTTGGCCTTTCGGCTCGTTAAAAGGACAGGAAGAGCTATCCCTCCTCTAGATTTTAATCTTTTTGGACCTGAGGGATTATTGCACAAAAAGATCGAGCGCTTGTCTAGTTCGGCTCGATAAAGATATCGAACATTCATCCCTTCTGTATTGTTTTATACTTTTTCGGACTTAAGGGATTAGATGACGAAAAAGGACCCCTGGAGTCCACTTTATGTACCCTTTTCAGACTCTCTAAAAATGAAAAGGACCGAGTTGTCTTTGTCGCTGGGCTCGTTAAAAATATTAGATAGCGACAAACTTGTCTTTAGACAAGAACGAGTTTCCCTATCGTTAAGCTCGTTAAAACATAGCGATGGGCTTGCCTGAAGGGCAGGTTATAGAACAAGCATATGTTATCCTCCTCAAGCTTGACAAAAATAAAGAGGTACTGGTCAGAAATGACTGGGGAAAAATTGGGAAGAACCTCAAAGCTTAATGGTAGCAAGTCGCTCTTGAACATGACACTTTTGCCTTCGTAAATATCTGGTTGGGTTATTATCATTCGACGGTCCCTTCACCATGGTCTCGCCATACCATCCATACATGGGGTAATGCTACCAATCCATCACATCAGTGTCGTTATATGTTCAAGAGATGTCATTCAGAAAGTGTCAATCGGGTCCCATCCACTACCATACATCATCTTTCATCCTTCCATGACCGCCACCCTGAATCATATTTCACAGATCGTTTTCACCATCATCACTAGCTCCGTTCCGTGTCACTGATGTGGGATTCATTAAGGCCCTCCTTTGACGGATCGCTTCTTGTCGACATCAGCTCATTATCCAAGAAGTTGATCTAGGAACACCCCCTCAGTACTTTGAAGCTTGCATGCCTCAATGGCAAGTTTCTCACTCCCGGCGATAGGTATACATTAATGACCTTCGACCAGGAGACTTTGCGTGGTGTTCGACGTCAGATCCTATATTCACACCACGTGAATTGTGCTGCAGTACCTTGAGGGTCATCATCATTATCGGTGATTCCTCTCGCGCTTGTTAACAGTTTACACTATTGACTGGTAATCAAGCGATGTCTTTCCATGTTTGACTTCAAGAAATTCTCACATGGATCGACTTGTACTAAAGTGAAGATCGGACAAGTTTGAAGACCCCGGATCTAGTTTCATCCATCCGGGCTGCGATATATATATTCAGGAGATAAAAACATAGACATGTGCAGCAGATGATTATCCTACTAAAAGGATGATAATTAAGAGCAGAGAATTATCAGTCTATTATCAGACGATTGTCTGTTTATGTACAACAAATGTATTTATAAAGCTGAGCATGGGAAATGTCCGCCTCAGCTAGATCATGAAAAGAAAGTATGAAAAGATAATGTATTGTATTATATTTTGTTACAGGTCACCTCCCGGCGATTGAATGAACTTCGGATCCTCCTAATAAAGCATTTCACCCGATGAACGACCTCATACTTTAGGGGGCAACTGTTATAGACATTTTTGTGCCTTACAGCATAGAGCATGAAATGTCAATAATCTAAGGGATCCAAAGTCCCTAAACATGTTGTTCTTACCCTTAGAAGAACAAGGTCAGCAAACCACAGCACTACAGTTCAGTTCTCCACTAAAAAACACTCAAAAACAGGTCAATTTTGGATCAAAGCAGCTGCTCCAAAGGCTACCTGCGCTGCATCGCAAGTGCAACAAAGGCTACCTGCGCTGGGCGTACTTTGACATGTGGAGGAATCTTTTTCTCAATGTGCCAGTGCCCAGGAAGCTTCCAAAAAGACACTTGATCATAAGATTCGCCTAATGATGAGTTAAGAGCTTCTAAAACTCCAAGTGGAAGGCAGAAACTCTGAGTGAAGGACTGAAGAACAACTGGGGTTGAAGAGAACAACAAGTCACACATCAAGCTGACTTATCTTCACTCCAAAACTCTATATAAGGGTCTCATCCCATGGGATCTAGAGGGCGGAATTCAGTGCAAAGAATCGCTGTTGGTTTGCAGTTGAGAGTATTGGGTGATTGCTTGAGGGAGGTGAAGAAGAGATTTCTCTCCGTCGGGAAGGTGATGCTGGATTGGACCTCGCATGGTTGTATCACTACCTGAACCTTACTTCCATATATTAATAAAGCATTTGAGGTTCTTCTATTCGCATGTGTTTCAATGATGTATTGTCTTACTTGCGTTTTTTATTTATGCTAATCCTTGAATCATTTATGCATGCATGCTTCTTGTAGTTTCCTTTTCTTTGTCTTATTTGCAGGATCTCGTGTAGCTGGGCCCGTGAAAAGACTTGGAGCTGGGAGCAAGAGGCAAATGAAGGAGATTGGATCGACCATTTGCGCAAGACATCGGTAAGTGGATCTATCCTTTGTATCTCTTGCATGTCATAAAGAAGAAACTTTAGATAGCTTTGCTTTCAGCTGTTGCTAAGGAACTGTCACCCTTAGAGTGGGTTAGGGTCATTCCGAGTTGGATACTTTCCCCCACAACACTTAAGTAGGAGTTAGGAAATGGCTTCTTTGTACATTATGTATATTTGTACACATATCATCGAGAGTTTTTTGATATCAACACTTTTTGGTCTGCTGTGGCAGGTGTTGATGGATGACTTGGTCTATTTTGGGTTCGTCGATGGTGCTAGTCGGCACACTCCGAATCTCACTTCCGCAGCTTGGGTACTCTATTATCCAACTGGTCAATTGATGGTATCAAGAGGTGTATGCATCGGTCCCGCTTCAAACAACATGCCTGAGTATACTGTCGTCATTAATTTACTATTCGAGACAATTTCTTATGGAATTGACTCGTTGGTAGTTTATCTTGATTCTCAATTGATAGTGTCACAATTAAACAACATTTATCGGGTAAGGGATCCATGTTTATATCGCCAGTATTTAAGGGTGAGGTTGTTGCAAAGATCATTTACTTATATTAATTATTTGCACATTCCAAGATCTCATAATTGGTTAGCTGATTCTATCGCTAATCAAGCATTAGATTGGCACATCAATCATTCATCACAATAAAATCAAGCATCAAAAAGTTGAACTGTATATATATATATATATATATATATATATATATATATATATATATATATATATATATATATATCATAAAACATCTCGAGTGTACATATGTTTGTCCAAAAATATACAAAATTGGGACTCAAATTCCCATAATCATGTCCAGCATATCTAATGCCCCGGCTCAGGATTAGTGGCTAAGTAGGTAACTATCGCATTGGCCACACGCCGAAAAGTGCGAACCTAGTCACGTGGCATGCCAACCACATGACGCTGCATATCCTCAAGAAGGTCCTCTACGGCAGGCATCGATACTCGGTGACTCAACCTCGCCAAGTGTCACTGGACATTATGTAGAACTCGTTCTGTATCAGCAGCCGCCTCTTCGACTCCTCGGCCGCGCTGTCCATGCCGCGAGAACCCATCTAGTCGTACCGGCCCAATATCTAGAACATGATCATCATATTAGTCATTTGAATCCCATCAAAAATATTTTTCAAAATTCATCATTATATTTGAAAAATCCAAAAAAGCCATAAAATCAAAAAATTCTTACCAATGTCGCCCCATGCTATGTTCGGTGGTAATGCTAGATCAGGATCATTCATGACTTGATTATCCACCGCGCCATGCTCTCTTTCTCGCCAGGTGATCGGCATTCTGAGCAAAAAATGATTTTCAACCGTTAGTTTTTTGGTTAAAAATGTTCGCGGCGTATACGCGGGTCCCTATGCACACAGTCGTGTATAGGGCCCGCGTGTACGCGGGTTTCATATTACCAACCCGCATATACGCCGCGGTGAAATTTTTGGCAAAAAATTCAATGGTAAAACATTAATTAAAAATCCTAAAACTAGTCACAAGCAATTGCAAGATAATTATAAGAGTTACCTCGAGATTTTTGAGGAATCTGAACGGTTGAATTTGGCATATGGGAAGTTTGCTCCTTTTGCTCCAATTCTTTGCTCTCAAACTCAAATGGTGAAAATGGTGACTCCAAAAGCTCTTTTATAGGTTTTGAAAATGCAAATTTTTTTCAAAATTTTATTTTGTTTGGCCTCATGTGACTTTTAACTTGGGAGCTTGGAATGTTGAGAATGGCTTGATTTTCAGGACATTTTGGACGTTTTTTCGATAGTTTCGAGACGGTTCCATGATTGCTGACCCGTCATGGCAGGTATCGTTTTCTCACTGGCATATAGGTTAGGGACACCATTTTTCTGTTGCATTGTGCATACTAGCCTCCATTTTTCAATACATCTACCATAGGGTCGACCCCATCGTGTTATGGTTCGTAAGCCATCTTCACTCGCCGATTCTTTAAATCATGACACGATGGTAGAGCCTTCCTTTACATGGGCATCGTAGTTAGCACGTCACTGACATTTGTTTCCCATGCTGCTCCGATTAGAGTAGGCTCGGGAGTCCTCTGTAGTCTCGCCATGACTTATGCATTGAAGACTCATTCCTCTTTGCTTCTTCGCTTCGTTCTAGCCTTATACCCTAGAGGCTCTTTTGTGTTGAGTTATACTACTGCATTGCACGTTGACTACTTACACCTTTTGGCCTAGAGCCGCTTCGCTTGGACTCGTGTTTAAGCCAAATTTTGACCATGACGACTGCAAAATCAACCTTGCATAACTTTGACTTTTGCAACTTGACACACCTTGACCCGTGGAAGGAACGCACCTTTGAGTGTCACTGACCAGTTTTCACTCCCTGCATTGAGCATAGGAACGTTCCATTCCCAGGAACTAGATCATATGTTTCCCTGACACTCGTTCTTTCCACTATACCATAGTATTCTTTTATTCTTTTTCAAGCTTAGCAGAAAAAGACAAAAAAATTAAATATTCCAAAAAAGAGCGGGAACGGGACAGTATTTCCATTTATTGTTGGCAGCTAGAGTCAGTCGTGTCACCCTTGAACAAAGCACTCAAAGCAAAGTCTCCTCCGTTTGGGCGGGATTTAGTTTGATTTAGGTAAGCCTTAACCTTGTTATTGACTCAGTTCTCCCCTGATTGGTTATCTCTTCCAATCATATGGAGGGTTCGTTCATGCCTCCTGCATGACGAACTTACACAGAATCATCATATGCTGCCACATAGTCACATTGAGTCATGCTTTTGTTTAAGGGAAGTTAGCCTGAGGCGGCCTCTCTGCAGTGTCTCTTGACTCATTTTTCAGTCAGCCATCCCTGGTTGTCAATATCATGTCTATCATCACATCAGCTATATTGGTCCTTTACTCGTGCCGGTTTGAGAAGGTCTCCATTGACTTCTTGCTGGCGGGTCTTGTCCTTATCGACGACGACATCTTGCTCTGAGGACAAGCCTAGAGATGCACCCTGGCCCTATTTTCATTATTGATAGGTCACCTTGTGCTCAGCATCGATCAGTATCATGGATCTTTGACTGAGTGGTTTCCCTTGAGTTCGACATCAACTTACATTATCACAAATTGGGATTTGTGCAGTACCTTGGTTTCCATTTGACCCTATTTGTGGATACCTCGCCTCTGTGTCAGCTTCCATTATTGGTTGGTTCAAAGGGCTTTTGTCGTGCGCTAGCCACATCTTGTGTACGTCAGAAACGTACTTCGATTGGGTTACTACATCTCTTTCATCCGATTCCTTTCACATTATTGGCCTATGGGTTACACTCGTGCTAGATTGATGAAGGATGCCTTAATGCCTTCCTTCTAGCGGATATTTCCCTATCGACTCCGACTCATTGCTCTGGGGCAAAGATCTAGAGTCCATTTGGCAGTACCTTGGGGTTTGCAGTCATTAGTGGTAGATCCTTCACTATCGATAGCGGGAAACCATCATTGTCTCCTAGTCGATAGATTCTTACAGGTGTTCAACTCCAGCTCATCTATTCACACTTGTTGGATTGTACTAGGTACCTTGACGCTCATTATCATTATCGGTGAGTAGTCTCACATTTGTTAATGGTATACATCAATGACCGGTAATCAAACAATTTCTCACATGGTCGACTTCAGATCATTTATTCCCATGGTGTAGAAATGTACCACGGTGGTCGGTGAAGACCTTAGGTTGTATAAGCATTCATTGGTTCACTTGACAGTTGCTCTTGTTGCTGCTAGTTGATACCACTCCACCTTATATGTTGCAGTCAGTCATGGTGACATTCTATATGCTGGCACCTGAGTTTGCAGTGCAGTACCATCCTATTCCATCATGTTCAGTTGGTACCTTTTGGGATTAGTCTTTGATATCAGTGATCTGTTGCATCTTTAAGCATCATTAACAGTCTTATATGTGATATTCAGACATGTACTTGTTCGATCATGATCAGACGATCCATTATGTATTTTCCAGTCATTTATACTTGTATACTTAGTGGATCCGCTTGTACTTGATATGTGGACATGCTTTACTTTTTCTGAGCATGGGTATGCCTGCCTCAAATAGTGATTCTTTCTAATCTCCTTTTGTGGCTTGGCAGGCTGAACTCTGGTGAAGTCCTTCTTGGTTTTTGACAGATTTCCTTTCCATGTACTTGCTTAATACATTTCGACCATCATGTACCCCTTCTGACCTCATATATTAGGGGGCATCTGTTATAGCTCCAAATCTCACTCTTATGGTTTGTGATGCTGCACTCATGGCCTAGGGAAACCCCTCCTTCCAGACTTGGTCCAAAAATTTAAAAAACAGTGTTTTACCCCTTATACACGACATTTCCCTGAGTTAAACGCGTGTATATGCAGGTAGGCAATACCCAACCCGCGTATGTGTATTAAAACACTTAAAAAAATATAAAACTCCTTGATTTCAGGTGAATATCGCGGGTTTTACCTGCTGATCACCTGTTAGTGCCCGTGGCCCAACTGTTCCCAACCAACTCCCAACTAAAAAACTACTTTGGGAGAAGTATAAAAAGGAATCAATGGCAAGGCCTAAGGGAGGAGAGAAGAGAGAGAAAGGTTATTATGCTGAGATTTCCATAACCAGGTCTGAAGATCCTTGTGCCTCCTACACTTCCCCCATTTGTACAGGAAACCCTTGTTTCCTTGTGTGTTGATGTCCATCCACTACTTGTGATATCATGGAGTAAGTCATGGAAGGAGTTTGTTAAAGGCTTGAGGCTGGACGAATCTGGAAGAAGGCTTTGCTTGGAGCCTGCGAAAGGACGACTCAGGTGAAATTATTCCTTTTCTGTACTTTATTTGTCTATAATAAAAGAAACACATGTCTTGGTTCCTGATATAAATCTTCTTCATGTTTATGATATTCATGTTAGAATTCATATGTGAATGGTTGTTTAAATTTCATAACTAACTACCTTTCTTTATAACATGAATATGGTTTCTTTATAAGGTTTTGTCCATATACTGTTGTGCTCTCTGGAATTGGTTGTTTTGCAGGTCAAAGGAGCAAAAGGAACTCGAAGAAGGGTTTGGACCCTAAAGGACCTTCTCAAACGTAGGACCTCAGGTACACCCCTTATCATAGAATTTGCTTATATTAGCATAATGGCTCTGTGAATGTGTGTTTCTCTGTATAGATAATTTTCAGTCTGCTAGGGTTTCAACCCAAAAGCCCTAGGGGAACATTTCCCTTAACAATGAGTCAATATTATCCCCACTTGATTGGGAGATGGATGTATGTATGAGTCCTTGGTGATAGGAAGGTCATTTATGATAGAGTCATGTTCTTCTTGTAGAACATCTTTTTGTAGACCTTGCTTACAGTCAGGGGGAGCATGAACAACACACTTCAGTAGAGCAGAGACCTCAGCATGTACTCAGAGGGAGCATGGACAGATTGGTACACCTTGGCATATACAAAGGGGGAGCTCATTCAAAGATTTCAACAGGTACTCAGGGGGAGTATGGACAACGGAATGTTTATCAAGGAAAGAGAATATCTTGGTCCGCCCTTAGCCCTTGATGTCAAAGGGGGAGAGTGATTTGGTGTTGTTGCCATCAAGTCCAAAGGGGGAGATTGTTGGCATTATGATGCATGTGTTGTACTTGATGGCAACCCACTCGTAGAAGAACAACTCACTTATATATAACTCGATGAATCTACAGAAGAGATATCATATGTGATAGAATACATGGGATGCAGGACAGCTCAAAGGAATCAGATGACAGTTCTCAGTACGACAAGTTAGCTTTGCCATCAAGTCCAAAGGGGGAGATTATTGGCATTATGATACAAGTGTTGTCCTTAATGGCAACTCACACAGATGATAGATCATAGTGTGTAGGTCAGTAGCAAAGAGTTGATGATCAGACTACAAAGAATGAAGAAAGAAGAGTATGTATGCAGGCTCACTATATACCAAGTCGCGTACATATGCAGGTTATATGTAGGTTCACTATGTACCAAGTCATGTATATACGCAGGTTCGCTATATACCAAGTAGGGTATACACGCAGGTTATACACACAGGTTCAATATATACAAAGACACGTATACACGCGGGATTGCTGATCAAAAGTCACGTATGCGTATGCACGCACTTTCATGCATGAAAAAGTGCATACATGTGGGAAAGCTTATTTTTGGGTCCGTGGTATTTAGACCTATGGTTTTGGTCCTTGGTATTGCGTCCAAAGTGTTGAACCCAGGTATTGGGTCCCTAGTATTGGTTCTCAATGGTTTTGGACCATGGTATTGAGTAAGGCCAAAGACTATAAAAGGAGAAGAAGATCATTAGGCAAATGCACTTAGAAAGTCTTGAATATCTAATGAAGTATGAGATCTAGTATGCAGGTTATGGGTTCATGATGCTTTGCTTGATCTGAGCTAAGGAGGAATCTCAGCGGTTGATGGAGAACAAGATCTAAGGATAGATCGGGATCTAATGGCTTGGAATGAATCATCTCTATATGGTTTGATCATGTTTATTCTAGATCTGTATACTGACGCATGTAATGTTCTGATCTGGGTATAACTTAAGTTTGAAATAGTTGCAACTCATGAATGAATATTTATAGATGTATACGCTGGTTGACTATGATAGAAGTGCATACATACGCAGGTTAGATATATCTAAGTAGCGTATACCACATGAGGTATGATGTTTGAAGTTGCAGGTGTTTTTGGTTGTTGATGAGTCCTGATGACTGTTTACTGGTGTCAGTATTCTGCATATTCAGATTGGTTGATTATGTTTAGCTTCAGTATTGATGGATGAGATCTATAATGGATCAGGATCAGAATGACTTATCTTTATGTGATCTAATGAGCTAGATCTAGTTGCTATCATACATATTATCTTTGTGTATGTAATGATCTGGGTATGTCTGAAGTCAGGAAGTGCAGCGAAGTTATGAATAAGTAATTAATGACATATACGCTAGTTCGCTTTGGTGAAGTTGCGTATACACACTGGTTCGGCACTTCCAAGTAGAATATGCACTCTGATGCATGATTTTTGATGATATAATTGGTTCTGAATATTGTTGCAGAGTTCAGTGTTCTACTCTGTGTTCTGGTGACTGCATTTTGTTGACAGGGTTTCAGTGATTCAGTATTGGTGATTCAGAGATTGATGATGCTAGTGTTGATTGATTTTGTACTTCAATGATATTAATGGGTCCAGTATGAAAATTGGATGAAACGTGGCCTTCAAATTATGGTGTTGTGCTTCAAGAGTATCCAATCTGAAAATTTATGAAATGTGGTACCTGGAGGAAGAAAGAAAAGGTTGTAGCCTTCTTAGGTTGGAACCTATGTACTAGTACATCAGCTAGTACAAGAGCTAAGGGGGTGGTAGCTCCCTTCCAGTAGCAGCTGGAAAATGAGTAAAGGTTGGAGCATTCAGTAGGCCAGCACCTACGTACTAGTAAAAGGATCGGCTAGTACAAGAGCTAAGGGGGTTGTAGCTCCCTTCCAGGAGAAGCTGGAGAATGAGAGAAGGTTGTAGCCTTCTATAGGTAGAAGCCTGTGTACTGGTATAAGACTGCACCAGTACAGAAATATTGTAAAAAGAAGTTTCTTATTAAAAAGAAGATTGAGACGACTTGCAGCAGGTGGTTTTCACCCACATTGGGTTTCCACCTTACATCATGGTGTTCATGTGTGCTTCTTGTGTGTGATGATCTGTTCTATTTTACTGCTCCTGTTTATTGTTCATATGGTTAATAATGTTCTGATGCACTCATTAAGGATCAACTAACTGAATCATAAGTTTATTAGATATACGCTTGTTGCATTACACACAGTTGCGTATACACGCGGTTTTCCTTAACTGAAGTAGCATATATGAATCTTAATATGGAAATGAAAAAGTTATATTGATTTGATAATACTGATTCACCCCCCCCCCTCTCAGTATCATTTCCAACAGTTTATGCAAAAGCATCTAAAACTACTCAAGCGTTGAGGACAACACTTTTTTAAAGGAGAGGGGCATGTTAGGTCCCTATAATACTAGGGTATTACCTCATTATTATTGGAATTGTAGCCCCTTATTATTATTGGTGTGCCCCTTTTGTCCTTGTATTGTTATTATTGTGCCCCATAAAATCCCACTATTGATATTGTTGTGCCCTTACATTATTGTTGTTATGTAGGCTCTTATTTTATTGTGACCCCTTAGGCTCCTATATATAGAAGGGAGGTTTTTTTCATTTGTATCATCCAAGAATTTTTCATTTGTGTAATGTAAATGAGGTTGCCCCCTTGAAAAGGCTAATTTTGAAGTCTTTGATCTATCTCATATTCTATTTTGTGAGTTGGTTGCATAACAACACCAACATCATCATGGAGTTCCAAGTATTGTATCTCTCAAACCTACTCCAATATCAATAGCTACACATCAAGTGATTAGAATACGAGGTGGGAAATTAAGTTGGAAACCATGAGACTAGGTTGTGGAGCCTAAAATATGTCTATTTTTATTTATAGGTTGTGAAGGATGATGAATTGCTAGATAAAATAAATTTTGATAAACAGAGACACATATTAGGGAGAGAGGTTGTTACTTGTGATTTTGTGCTTAACCATCCATCAGTCTCTTAGAAAAATGTTGTTGTTGTGCAACATAGAAATGACAGGTTTGCATCTTCCACTAGAAAAGATTACTTGGTAACTACCTATAACTTAATTGAGTTTATGTGAAGATTGAAATTCCACCTAAATAAGAAGGAATAATATGGTTTTTTTGTAAGGCCCAACTTGGTAAGATTTAATTGTTAGAATCTCTATTGTACACCTTAGTAGTGGATTGGTTAGAAGCCCAATATAATACTTTGTCCTAAGAACCTTTACTCTCAATTTCTAGCTTTTAGTATACTTTGTTGATTCCAAGTGGATCTTCAAAGTTTTTGTTCTAGACTTTTGTGGCACTCAAGATGGCACGAGGGCACTTTAAAAGTGCTTTCTTTTGTTGGTGGTTTACGTTTGGATTGCCTAGCTTGAGTTAAAATATGTACTTTGTTGTTTCTCTTAATGAATATTTGTTAATTGGAAATTTCCTTCCGTATGTGTGTATATCTATATCTATATCTATATCTATATATATATATATATATATATATATATATATATATATATATATTCAACCTCCTACAACACTTATTTTTCTATTCATGGGACAGGCCTCAAAGGAGAATTATTTAGTGCACAACATCATTACTATTTTATAAGTAACTTATTGTAATTATTTTTAGCTAGAAGAATATGATAAGTAACACCTTAAATTTAAGCTAATGCCTAAGATGTCAAAACTTTATTATTATCTAATATGGTTTGGTAGATAAAAACCTACAATATTGTCAACCAATATTCTTTTTTAATTCAAAAGTTTGTTGTTATTGTGATAATAGTCTAACGACCACAAAACTTTTGTTAAATTGTTGGGATAGTTGGTCTTCAAATCTACTTTCCATGTCCTAATTGTTGCAAATACGACATGTGTATCTCAACATATTTTATAAAATTAGTGGGGTTATCAGTCTGGTACAGGATTTCCCAAAGCCTCAACATCACAACTACGACATGTTCATCACAATTCACTTTGTAAAATTAGTGTACTCATTGGTATTGTGATGGATTTCCCATGGCCAAAATGTTGCAGCTACTCCAGCTGCATCACAACATATTTAGTAAAATTACTGGGGTTGTTGCTGTCGTGAAAAAATTTCCCACGACCTCAATATCACAACTATGGCATGATCGTCACAAGGTACTTTGTAAAATTAGTGGTATCATGAGTATTGAGATGGTATTACCATTGCCTAAACATCCCAAATATGGCACGCTCATCGCAGCATACATTGTAAAATTAGTGACATTGTAAGTCATGTGACAGGATTTCGGACAACCAAAACATCGCAACTACTCGCATGGTCATTTCAACATACTTTGTAGCATAAATTTTCTTAGTCTAGAAATGATCTCTTCTACACTTAAACGTCGAAATACCATCACAGACAAGTTGCCTAGTGGTTCCAATAGAGATGTGTCTTGCGATGACATTTCCAATGCCTAAAGGTAACATCTATGTCAAGTTTTCATCAATATTTTGATGCTACTTTTGATGGCACAAAGAAGCTTTCTTCCAATCCCACTTGTGATGCAATACTGTCAAAATTTTGATGATTAAGAAGATGTAAAAAAAAATGACTGTAAAATGTACAATGTTTAGAAAAACCTCTTTTTTGTCATTGTAGCTACAAATTATCATCACAAGAAAGACAAAGAGTCATTGAAAATTGGCTCAATATTTAGTAGTGTTAATATTTGAAGGAATATGGAAAAGGTGGGAAGGATCATCATGAGGAATTCCATGGAAAATATTTGTAGGAAGAAGGAAGTTGGAAAAGTGGAGGAGAGGATTTCAAAAGATAAACTGAGAAAGAGCTAACTTTTAGTTAGATAACATGGGACAGCTAGGGAATATTGTCAAAAAATATCAGGACGGATAGACCAATATGGAGATTTATTGAACTGGATGATGGCCATAAGCATGATGACAAAGGAATCATTGAGGGGAAATAGTAATGCTTGATTTCTCTAGCCCATTGTTGGTTAGCAAATTTGATGATCACCAATGTTGTAATTCATTATTGTGTTCGTTGTTATCTTGGTTTCATATTGTTCTTCTTCTAGTTTTTTGTGGTAACGGTTGATCATTTTATCTCATTACTGAATCGATTCTATTTGTTCAGTTTGTATCTTGGGTAGGTAGTTAGCATGGATTTGTTGAAACTCTGTGATTTGGAAGAATGTAATATTTTTTTATTTACGAATACTAGGCCAATGAGTCAGTTTGCAAAACATTACATTGTAGTGCATTGTGAACTTCTCCTTTTATGAATTAACAGAAGAATGCTCACATTACCATCTACAAATGTGTATCATTTTGTGTATTATTTTTATTGTTTCTATATGTAGAATGGATTTCATAATATCCAACACAATGTATGAGTTTTAGTATGTCAATTATACTTCTTTTATCTTAAGGTTATTAAGTTAGGAAATTAGCATTGAACATGCGACAATTCCATCTAACTAAAAAAGCCTAGTTCTAGCAGTGCCCAATTCCACTAGGTGAGACATCATCCACTCTGTGGTTGATGTCGAAAGGGCCAGTGTTGGAGTGGTTTTGTTGGTTGACACTACAAAACAACTTAGGTCTATTTAAAACCCATGAAAAGACTAAACCCTCACAACAAAGACAACCAAACATAAATCATCAGTTATAATGAATCCAAAATTTCACATTTATAGTAAACTAATATTAGCTAGTATTCATGTCCTTATATCATGATTGGAGAGTAAAAATTGAAATGCCACAAAACAAAAACTAAAAGTCAGTAGAGTGTGTGAGGTGAAATAATTTCATAGAGTTATTAGAATAAATATCCTTTAACATAAGAGTTAAACATGAGGCTATAATGTACAAAGGTGAAGTGGTATCTCCACTTTTTTTTCTCTTTTGGATATTTGGTTATTAAATGTATGAGGATATCTTTTGGTAACATTTCTCTATGGAAAATCCCTTAGTGGGGTTTTGGAGTTAATTTCTCTACCCATGCACGTGATCTTGACTTATGACTATTCCCTCTATTGTTATGTCATGAGGTTTTAACTTTAGTAACCATTAATTATGGAAATTGAATTATGTGATTATATGTGGGAAGTATGTATAATACTTGATGCAAACGTTACATTAGTATATGAATTCTCCTATGGGGAGCCTATATAATACTTTCTTTGGCACGTTTGTTGATAAAGGTTAGTATTGGAATGCTAGAATAATAAATTTTCATATATTTGTTAGTTGGACCTACGCTCTAATCATCCCTACCTAATTTTTGAATCCCCCTTTATCGTTTTGATTCCTTTTAATATCTTGTTATAATGATTATAGGTGTTCTCTTTTGTTTGAATGTAGTTGGCCATATCATGTTCTATATAGAAAATTATAATTAACCATGGTTAAATAAAAGATCTATTGTTCCCATAAATTGTGTAGTCTTACTCCATAACAGGGAGGGTCACCATTAAATATGTGAAGAAAAGATTGTATTGTGGATGAAATTGAAATTGCAGTGTTCAGATCATCATATTTGGTTATGAAGGAGACTAACAAGTATTTCTTAATGTGGTATAAGAGATTCAAACACCTAACATTAATACTCTTTTGAATCATCCTATGAACCTTATACTTATTTCAGTGAGTAATGGTCATGGTTAGTAATTTTCACTACTTGATAATCCTTGTTTCATGCCAAATGCGTGTTGTGCTTCCACTCTAGGAGAAACTACCATTTCATCACAAAGTGTTACAAGAGGTATATCAATGTTATATTCATTAGATTTTATTATATTTATTGGGATATATAACCCTTCACTTAGTACATTTTCATTCTGACCTTATAGAGTGCAACCCATAGTATTATTTACCCTTTCTAAATTCTCCAACCTTTGGGTGCCTTTCACTAATTCTATTGTTTTTTTGGATCAAGAAAAGGTTAGTGGTTATAATATTGAATTACCTAGATTCTTCCTATATCTACCTATAGAAGTTTTAGTGCATTGACTATTACATTTTATTCTAGATAGATTCTTTGATGGACGTCTACCTCTAGTTTTAACAATGATGTAGAAACAATGTTTTTGGGAAATTTAACTTCCCATGAGATAGCCAGTTATTTGGATCTACATATTGTCTTGGGATTATGATTTTTTTTGAATAGCCTTATTATAATGGAAACATTCATAGAAGGTTCATTTTCTTTTGGATGTATTTCCTTGTTTTAGGGTTCTTTCACTTATGAGATAAATTCTTCGACGACCAATTTTGGTGCTATGGATAGTTATGCCTTTCGGAGTGCATTTGTTCCTAGGTAAAATTATCAACTGATTTTGCTATGGGATCTAAAAACTTACAATAAATAATCCCTATAGAATGTACTCCAACTCAAGAATACAAAATGTAGGGGGACTCTAACGCCCATTTAAAATGCCTTTTTTCCCCTAGATCCACTTTACTAGTTTTAGTTACCATTCAAATAATCACTTAATTTTATGAAACTAGAAATAATAAAACATTAATATATTTGCAATGAATCAATAAGGATACCATTCCCATGAGATTACCCTCTAAATTACTAAATCTCTATGGAAAATTGGGAGAGAATAATGAAACACATATCACAACTTATCACTTATGATGTTTGTCAAAATATTTAGTGGATGAAAAAATTTGAATATGTCCCTCTCAATATACCATGACTTGTGATGTTCTAAAATGGTATATTGAAATTAACCATTCATCATGTCATGATTTTACTTCTTTGGCTAAAACATTCTTAATGGATTTCTATTTATTGATTCATTAATAAATAAAATCAAATATGTTCTCTAACATTTTTACAAGATACCAACACTCATGTTTGGCCATATCCATGAATGGATAGGATGGTTGAGGCTAATTTGAGCCAAGATTCCATATCAGTTGATATGTGGCTAGTTTATCAAGTTCTCCTTACAAAAAATGGCTATTGTTGTCACAATGGTAGGGTCATCAACCAAGGATGAAGCTATCCTCCTTGTCCAGCATTTTGATTTGATAAATCCTCAATTGCAAACAATGTATGATGGAATTAATAATAACTTTTTATAATAGGTTGATCCATCTATACACTAATCATAGCCAAACATTGATGGTGCATTTAGTTAATTTCTAGTGAAAATACTAGCTAGCTAAATATGTGATTGCATCAAATGATTATGTCAACAAACACCTAAGCTATTATACCCACTACTCAAGTTTCCACTACCCATATGCATATATCTACAGTGAAATCAATGCATTCAGTGTGAGGAAGGAGTCCTTGACAGTGACAGTGAATTAATAATTTGAATAATACTAAATATAAGAATCCCCTAAAAATGGGCAAGGAAGACAGTAAACATAAGCCAACACATGTGGGGCACTATTGAGGAAAATCGAAATGACGAGTTTCCTTGTAGCATTTTTCAAGATGAAAAACTTAGTCAACAATGCCCATAGATGTATTAGAGTCATACCTACATTTACCATTAGAACAACAAAAAAAACTTATTATTTTGATAAATCCATTTTTTATGCAACAACAATGTCGTGCTCCTCTATAAGGGGGCATAGTAGGGAATACTTATCCTACAAACATATCATTGAATATTGTTTTAATGCATGAATAGGTGGTGTTATAAAATAAAAGGGCTAAGAGTTACATGGCTCTAAATTTTGATTTTTATACTAAGGACGTAGTGGTCCTAGTCTTGGTCAATGGAACTCTCTTGATATTTAAGCCATCATAGTGATTGATACACCTTCCCAAGGGTGTTTTTAATTATTCCACCCATAACCATAACATTGGCAATGTCCATAATCATATTATCATTGGGACTTGGACCAGGCACCACCTACCATTTAAACCTTGAAGGTTTTCAAAAGCTTCCTAATACAGGAAAATACCTTGTTGATAATGATTGGGGAAATTGATTCCTTAGAGAAGAATCCCATCATATTTGATACAGATAAAAGTCATAATAGGCCTTCTCAAAAATTGTATTTCAAATCCAAATATATATTCTTGAAATGAATTTTCATTACAAACTTATGAATGAGAAAGCTTGTATAATTTCAAAATCCTTCAACACTGCCTTCGAAGCCTTCAACGTGAATACTTTCTATATGAATGGACTCCTCACTGCATTTCCCTTAAAGAAAGGTAATAAATATGTCATGGTTCAAGATGAGATGATTGATGTAACACTTTATTACAGTTTTCCCATGATACATAGTTGGTTCTATGCGATGATGACCATCATGTCATAGTTCTCTTGCATTATCCACTTTCCACATAAATAAAAAGTGGAGATGGTTTATGAGCTTGATTTCAATATGACACAATAGAGAGATAATGTTGGTATGACTATGCCACCTATTTATGAATCCTTTATGTTCATGGATGTTGGTGTGGAGATGCTTATATATGTAATACACCTTGCTTTATCCCATGCACCTGTAAGAATAAATGATGAATTCATAATGCCAACATGAAAATTGTGGTTGAATTCCAAATTATAAAATAAATATCAATACATAATTTTAATTTGATGGCTTGAGGAGGGGGACACATAGAACAATGGTCGAAGAGGGAGGGGAGAATTGGAAAGACTTTGGTGTGGGCATGTGTAAAAAAATGTTGCACCACTTATCAGTTGGAAGGAAATGGCTTGTTAGAAAATTGCCCACATTCTCCATATTCCCGTAATTTATGAAAAAGAAAGTTGGACAAACTTGTGGGAGACAGAGACTCTAAAGGAAAAATAAGGATTTAGGTAAAATCAAGATGTATAATACTATGAATAGAGAGTAGGATAAAGAGATTAGTAGGACATGAGTTTTGGAAGTGATGGGAGCCATGACAAATAATTTTATTCTCACATATGTTGGGTTGTGATTCCCAATATAGATGTGCTGGAGAAATTGGATTGTGGTGTGCAAATATGAATGCCAATGGGAGGCTCAATGTAAGCAACAACAAGGAGTCTTATTGAAGGGGATCATAAACTACTCATGTGCTTGTTGTAAGGTTGATAAACCATTAGGCATGCTAGAAATTCACTAGGGTCCTTATTCAAAGTAGCTAACTAAGTACTTGTTGAGAAAGTTGATAAACCATTTATTCCTTTCATAGTAAAGTGCTAAACTACACAAATAGTGAGTTGTAGACTCTTGAAGTTCTTGTGGTGAAAATATAGTTTATTAACCACCTATAATGTAGACCCATACTCCTAGAAATGAGTCATAGCCTACCTCAAGATTAGTTGAAATTTGCGTGTGAAAGCATCTCCACAAACCATGGATCTCCCTCTTGGGTGGCTAGCTCCAAGAAAGGCTATTGTGTAGTTAGCCTATAGTGGGTTGGAGAGTTGAATTCCTTTCCTTAATCACTAGCCTTTCAAGCTATGCAAATAAGTTCATTTATCTATACTTATTTTTCATTTTAATTAAAGCATGATGTTTTTATGTGCCATAAAAATGAAAGTGTTAACATTGTTTATGGATCAATGTATATTCCTCTTTGTCTCTGGTGAAAGTTCGTTTATATGCTTTCATTGTTATGAGGGGTTGGATGTCTCTACATGCATATGCTCATGCTATTTCGATTTATGGAGTTGTTTACATGGTTGTGTGTGAATGTTTAATAATCTTGGCAAAGTTTTTATTGTCTATGAAAACACATTGTTTAATATGTGAGGGTATTTTTTGAAATTTGATTATTTAAGATTATTGGAAGACTTTCTTGGTAAATGACTAATAAATTTGCATCACATTATATTTATTTGTGACCCGTTATTGTTTTGATAAGGTGTTGACGTATCTAAAATTATTGAGTAGTGTTAGCCATAGTTTGGATTTATTTAGTGTCCAATGGCATGCCTAATATAGTTTTATTGGATAATCCTATGATCATGAATAGTGTTTGAAATGCTAGAGTTTGAAAGAGGGTTTCTTTCCTATAGACACTAGTGTGTTTAGCAACATTATGCATCAAGGGAAGCTTGGGAAATGTCCCTAGATATTCCTTTGAAAGTCTAAGTCTACATATTGTAGAACTCTAGACTAGTATCCCATGTCAGATGAGCCTAGAGTGGTTAATAGGCCAGGAGGTTAGGGGTTTATACGTTAGGGTTGAAGTTAGGTTTAGGGGGTTTAGTTCCTAGGGTATTTAGAGACTACTTGGTTATTAGGGAGTAGGTGTTATAGGTTTATGGTTTAAAGGATTTAACATTAGGGATTAAGGTGTTAGGTCATAAGAAAGTGGTGAATAGTTTAGGGTCTTATGGGGTAAGGCTTTACTACTTAAGGGTTTAAGGATTTAAGTGTTTAAGGAATTAATATCTAAGGGTTTAACATTATGGATTAAGGTGTTAGGTCATAAGAAAGGGGTGAATAGTTTAGGGTCTTATGTAGTAAGGAATTTCTACTTAAGGGTTGAATGGTTTAGGTGTTAAGGGTTAATGCGTTAGTGTATTAAGCGACTAATTTGGATGAAAGGAGTTAAGGTTTGAAGATTAGGGGGATTATCAGGTCCAAGGGGCTAGATGTTAATCCAGAGTAAAAGGTTCAAGGATGTAAATGGTTTAGAGGTTAGGGATGTGTTAACAACTAGGGATTAAAGGAAAAGTCACCATTGAATTAAAATCTCATGTGGTAACCAAGTG
This sequence comes from Pinus tabuliformis, assembly GCA_031772625.1. NCBI lineage: Eukaryota > Viridiplantae > Streptophyta > Pinopsida > Pinales > Pinaceae > Pinus > Pinus tabuliformis. The sequence continues at coordinate 656,809,875 of CM062810.1, read as the reverse complement.
AAATTAGGGAAGAATGTGACATAATGATGAGGGTGAAATAAGAGTAGGTTATTTGCATGGTTTTGAATATGGTGATGTAATCTTCAAGGGTCACTTTGATTGTCACAATCCAAAATTCCTTCAACTGTCGCAACGTGGTTCCTTTTTTCCTTTGTCTTCAAGAATTCCTTCTTAGATAAACGCTGCTAGTAGATCTCCTCGAACATCTTCTGTCACGTTCACTAGGAGCATCGGTAGGTGAAGATCACTCCTAGAAAGAAAACATCAATTTGAAAATCTCATATTTTACTATGATTCATATAATGAGACATCTTAGGACCAGCAATGCATAAGGAGATGAAGGAGGACCTTATGAGCCAAAATCACACTTGCATGATATAGGGATGTAGGGATTAGTGACTCAAATGCAAAATTCATAGTTCTAGAAGAGGAGGAGGCAATGTGAGTGAAAGGGGGAGGCTTAGTCAAAAAGGAAGGAAGGACTAGTTGCTAGGAGTCCGTAATGCAAAAGGAAGAAGGATAAGATTCCCTTGAGGGTGTAGGGCATAATTTCAAGGCATAGGGAAGGTCCCTACTACCCACTAAAATTGTGCAATGTGCTACACTTGGTATGTAGGATCATGGTGAGTGCATGGAGGAACAAGAAATAGCAAGAGACAAGGGCCCTGCTGACTAGGGTTGTGCAGTGTACAAAGGAAAGATAAGCTTTGGGGTGGCACATTGTGTATCTCCTACTGATTGGGGGTTCAATGCTAGGATCTAGAAGTGCAAAGTGAACTCTTTTTGGCCCAGAGAAAATGTATACAAGGTTAGGAAAATGACTAAGTCTCGAAGGGTGAAACATGGAAAAAATTTGTGAGTTGGGGAATTGAATGAGCTACACACATCTCAACTCATTAGTAAAACTTATACAAGACCCAATACTAATAAATATACATTATAACATCAATTCACAAACACTATCCAAGTTCAACGAGAAAATCATGAGCGATTATAACACAGAAGTTTGGTTTTGTGACTTGAAAGTGCATTAAAACACAAAAATGCATTATATTTCATCACTACAATCCAATGACCCTTAAGAAGGAACCCATACACTATAACCATGTTTAAAAACATAAAACAACACTTGACAACCAAAAGTGACACTTCACATGGAAACAAGTATGCTCCAAAATTTAGATATAGCAAAAATCTAGAGAACATTGTAGCAACAAAAGAACAAGGTTAAAACCTACATCTCATATAACTTCTCAAGTCAAACCAGTGAGCAATTGCTTCATAATAACCTACACATGATGCCATACAACCTACCTTAGTACAACTAGGTACCACAAAAGACTAATTTTTGTTCATCATAGGAGAGCCAAAACTAACCACTAGTTATGGTTTTTATATCATTAGTACTTCTAAGTTAATTAGAGAATCCTTGGAACCCAATTGGCTACATGCACATTATGATCATAGGATTTCAATATAATATTTATATCATTCTTCTCTTTCCCAAGGTAAACTTTAAACTTCTAATTCCAAATAGGTCATTAACAAAGGATTTTTCCTATCTATTTCACTAGCCAAGTCCCTCTTTCATTGGGGAGTCAAACACATAAGGAAGTAGATTCCCAAGTGCATCCATCACAACATGGATATGGATGTTGAAATTATTTTATCGAGCCTTGATTGGTATGCATCAAATGTGCCAATCAGAAGGTATCATAAATTCAATAATGAATATTTTTCAAGCACATATCGATGGACATACAATCCATAATATCAAATCTCAACAAGGCTCATATAAATTAATCAACACCATTATTTAGAACACACAATGGTTTAACGGTTTAGTCTTGTTGATTTTTCCTGCTCGCTATGAATCTAATGTTCATAACACACCTATAATATTTTTATCATATTTTTTATCATGAAGTCGTTCAAATGTTCCTATAACTTAGATTAGGAGGCCAAGGAAGAAAAGATGCATTTACCAAAAGAAGACATTGAAAATAAAATCAATAACCATAATAATCAAGGAAGTACACAACATGTTAGCTCTTTCTTCCAGTAACATCATTGGCATTAACATTATAGAACTAGAATTTCTAAAATAAATTTACCCTAGATCTTAATCCATAAGACCTAACCCTAATATTTAGTGTTTATAATGATGAAGTAAGGTTTTATATCCAAACCATAGATCCATACAAAGATTGTAATCATAGTCCTAGGGTTTTATCCATAAACCATAGATTTTGCTTGTTGTGACACACTTAGGTTTTATAAACCCTAAAATTACAAACCATAGATATTCGACCTAGGTATTCAATCTTGATTATCCAAAACACTAGGGCTTTGTGAAGACATGTAGTCTTCAAACACGAGATCCTCGCAAGCTCAGTATACATTACACAACAAAAAAAATATTCTAACTTTATCAAGTGAAGTACTTTAATCAAGAGTTCAAATCTGAGAACAAGGTGTAACCATGAGAGCATATGTTAGGAAAACATTATTGCAGAGTCATTACAAGAAGAACATGACTATGCCAAGTAGTTCAATACTAGTTATTATTTCATTATTATATCAACAATAATAGTTCCTTGATCCTTTTATCTGAATGATAGAAAATCAAACTCAACTTGTTATCTTTAGGTTCCTTTAATGACCATAAACCCTAGACATCATAAATCTTTTCTATTGGCTCTCTTCCTCAATCCTATGATTTAGTGTATGAGCCCTAGAATTTCCTTCAAACCATTAGATTGGTTAGGGCTTGAAATTGGTTGGTTAGGGTTTTGATTCCAAACCCTATAGTTACATCACTCAACTCTATGGTTCCAAACCATGATAATACTCAATCTTTCATATCTTTCTAAGTCCTATTATTTAATCCCTATGTCCTTTAGGCTCTTTCTATGGTTACAAACCCTAAAAAATTACAACGATAGGAATGGTTGAAGACTTGATTCCAAACCATAGGTACATATATTAATCTCATTCATTTAAGAAGACAAACCTTATCAACGAGGAGTGATAATCAAGGATAAAGAGTGGCATCATCAACAACAGATTCTTTAATATTAATGACGATGATTTACTTACCAAGATCATTCGGTTAGCTATCCACAATACTAAAAACCTTAATGGCTTCTAGAATTTTAAACTAAGTAGGAGAACATTGCCAATTTGTTCAAAATTAATATAATATTTTCCAAGTCCAAGTCAAACTGCTACTTTATCATGCCACATAAGATATTAAATTAAGGTATAAACTAAAACAACTATATATTTCAACAACACATTCACACAACATTATTTCAACTACATTTAGATATTAACAATTTATTACATGTCTCCATATAAGAAAACACCCGATGTTTAAATTTGTGAATTATTATCCTTTTCTTGGTATTATTGTTTATTTCACATGACTTAGTGTTGGGCTCTTGATATCACCATATGAAATGTAATCTTGGGATGTTTTTCCTTTCTTTTTATTGTTAATTTGTTGCGTGGGCGTGATTTTGTAGATCCTTTTTTAATATGTGGAAACTTTTCCCTTCTCCAATCTAGGAATATTACAACTAATGTTACCAGCTTGCAACATTCAAATTTGAAACCTTCTGCTTCAAAATTTGTGAGTGAGGGTTTCTATTCTAGCAATGTTGACATGACTTGCACTTGACCAAAAATGCAAACACAAGGACAAGCACTAACAAAAGAAGAAGCACAAGTTTCCCACAAGGGGAAAACTTGTTACTACATAAACTTGAGTTCTGGTGAGGGTAGTGGCATTGACCCTCTTTCACCTACCAACAAATCTCCCATTAACAATTTTGTACAACACTTTAATTGTCTCCAATTTTATGTTTTCTAGCGAGAAAGTAGGTGGGTAGGATTTTATGTTCCTTAGAGTAAGAAAAAAATTATGAGCAGAAGCACATGTGATCCAGAAAGGGAAAAATGTTACTTGTTTGACTTGAACTATGCGGGAAATGATAAATGACTCTCTTTCACCAACTAGGAAATATCCCATTGACTTTTATTTACAACTTCTTAATTGTGGCATATTTTATCTTTCTTCACTAGAAAGTATGTTGGCAGGCTTATCTTCTTGAAAGAAAGGAAAATTTTATGAGCGTTAGGAATCATGATTTTTTAAGATGTTTCATTTGAACTATTTATCATACGGATCTGTGGCTAGGCTCATAAAATAAGTGTAAATATTAGAAATAAATGTCACTATATCTTGAAAGATATCAAAAGGAAGGAATGAATAAATTGGAACAAACAAAAGGAAGCCACTAGAAATCAGATCAATTTTTAGTAGGGCCATAAATTTTAATAAGAGTGACTGAATGCCCCAAAACAAAAAGATAAAGCTCCAAACCCATGGTCAATTCAGAGGTCTAAAAACTAGAAATAAAGACTTGTTGCATTAACCAACCCATTGAAATACCCCCAGAATGACATGAACCATCCACAACAATGAAGGACTAACCCTTTATAATTATTTCCAGATATGATGTAATATTCTCACCCTTACCCAAAGTCTCTTAAAGAAAAATGATGTTTGGCGAAGATGATTCCACCAATGTTTTGAATTCCTGTCTTTTAAATGGACATGAAAGACCTTGGTGGTTAAAGGACATATTTTTCATTGAGGGATGGGAGATAAGGTTGGGCTTTATCTAAGGCCCCCTCGTATACATTTATGTTTACTAGCTTCCAAATCACACACCACTTTCTCCTATGCAATAAAAGATAATATTTGTGCCCCTTACAGTGCTTTTCCCTAATATAAATGTATATATTCCCCAAACCCCATGAGAAAATATCCCTATGAGGAGTAACAATATTGGAACAAATATTTTAAAGCGCATCATCAGGAAGGAGTCACTCATAAGGGGACAATGAGGTTGACAAGGACAGAGAGGATAAATCACCCAAAGCAATAGAGAAAGGGAATAGAAATAAGGAAATATGTGGGGAAATATTTAAAGGCTAAGGAGGCAAGGTCAACAAACTAAATTTCAATAAAGAAAAAGAATGACCTAATGAAACACGAGGAGAAGATGAGATATTATCTAAAGAGATTTAAAAGTGAAAGAAAGGGACTGGATGATGTACCTTCATCTGCTAGGGTGGAAGGAGCCAGAGGAATAGTCTCAGGTCGCGAACCTTCTAAGACTGGGATTGAATTATGGGCATTGACAACAGCCTCATGTGAAATTCAACAGGTCACCATAGGAGAAGAAGCCATAGAATATGAAACTAATCCCAAGCCATCCCCACCCTGTATGCCCGAGGGCCTAAAAACATTCTTGGACATAGGCATAACATGTTCTTTTGCACTATGGTCATGTTGATGGCATCGAAAAAAACGAAATATGATACCCTCATAGTCTAACATAATAAGGTCCATACCTTCTCCCAAATCTATCCACACTCACTAGAATATGATCCATTGAAGTGTGTCCAGTGGTAATATATGAAACGTCATGATCTAGATAAGAGCCTAACTGAATTCCAACCAACCATAAAAAGAGTTCATGATGAGCTGGTAGGCTAGGAATACAAGCCCACACCAATATAGAATCAGTTTTCTCTTGCCTGACATCAAAGTGGGGAGTCCACTTCTTGAAAATGACTAGAGTGGAGTCAATCAACATCACTTTACCTTCAATTACCTTAGCATCTGCTTCATCCTAAAAAGTCAAGTGTACTGAACCCTTTTTGAGAGCATGAAAAATTACCGAATGGATCGTTAGGGGCCACATAGAGGAATTCACCCTTTCTTTAAGAAAAGGAAGACCAAATTTCCTACCATATAAACGACCAACTAGGGATTTTTTGTTCAATTCCTTCACCTTTTTGATGATCATATCCATCCACAACACAACAACCATCTACAAATTGGTTTTTTTCTTTATGTAATGACTCTTCTTCCTTTTTGTTGGAACTGGAGCACCTTCGCCAATGGACTGGCCCTTCACTACATAAGTCGAAGCCACATGGGCCAATACCCCAAACTCAAAACCATGCATATGAGAACCAACCTCTTGTTTATGAGAACCCAAAAATTTGAGAATTCTACAATTGGACGGGAACTCTGGAGACATAAAAGAGAAATGAGCTCCCTTAAGAGAACCTAGATTAGGAAAGCCATTGTTATACACCCTACCTTCCGAGGAGACTGACACAATGGAGAAGAAAGGGTCAATACCAAGGTCCACCAGATTAGGAGGGGATATCGATGGAGGGCGTTATGAAGAGAGACCAAAATCCCAAGGGTTTATCTAAAAACCTTGAATTCTGGGAATAACTTCAAAACTCAAAGGAAAAGAGGTGGAAACTAGAATTCCAACACAAGAACAAACCCCCAATCTCGCTGAGGAACGTGGGATTCGAGAAAGGAGGCACTTGGGAGGAAAGTGCGACAAGTAGAATAAAAAATGGTTGACATCTATGAGTGCAATAGAAAGGGGAAAATAAAAGTGAAGAAATTGGGGCCGTAGAAACATGGAGAAGTTGAGGATATAATGGAATATCTGGGGAATTCCCCGCCATAATAAGACCAATAGAGACCACTTGACAACAAAGAGACCCACACTAAAGAAGATAGATAGATACTTGAATGTGGACTCGACAAAAGGGCTCCACAAACTAGAGGGAGAACTATGATGAAATAAAAAGAAAAAAAAAACTAAGAAAGAAGACAAAAGCAACACATAAACTTCTGAAGCCCAGCTGAAACAAAGAAGAGAAACTAGCAAGGCTTAAGATGATTATGAGGGAAGTCCAAAAAACAAGTGCTTAACTAATAATCGGTCTTTGGAATCACAACGTGGCGACCATCATTGCCTGAGAAACCCTAGTTGAGAGATTATTTTTATATTTAATGTATAATTAAAATATTATTTATTTATTTTAAGGCACTTGGGAGGAATGTGCGACAAGTAGAATAAAAAATGGTTGACATCTATGAGTGCAATAGAAAGGGGAAAATAAAAGTGAAGAAAATGGGGCCCTAGAAACATGGAGAAGTTGAGGAGACAATGGAATATCTGGGAAATTCCCCACCATAATAAGACCAATAGAGACCACCTGACAACAAGAGACCCACACTAAAGAAGACAGATAGATACTTGAATGTAGACTCGACAAAAGGGCTCCACAAACCAGAGGGAGAATTATGATGAAAGAAAAAAGACCTAAGAAAGAAGACAAAAGCAACACATAAACTTCTGAAGCCTAGCTGAAACAAAGAAGAGAAACTAGAAAGGCTTAAGATGATTGTGAGGGAAGTCCAAAAAACAAGTGCTTAACTAATAATCTCTCTTTGGAATCACAACGTGGTGACCATCATTGCCTGAGAAACCCTAGCTGAGAGATTATTTTTATATTTAATGTATAATTAAAATATTATATATATATATATATATTAAATAATAATTAATATTATATTTTTGTTGTAAAATGATTTAATTTACATTAATTCATTACAAATATTAATAATATCTAGAAATGATGGTACAGTCTAATATTTTACTATTAAAATGTTTTTTATAAATAATGGAAAAACCTATCATAACTCAATTATCAAACCAATGGTGGAGACAATCATCATTCACCGTTATTTGTGAATCAAGGTTGACTAATCACTATTATTCAAGGAAAACAACACCACCTAGAATTACCTATTGGTGATTTGTAAGGGGGAAGGATTTCACTCCTATATTCCTCTGGGTCTTGGGTCATTAACACATTTCCTTACATCTAAGGAAGACGAGCTCTTAGTCGAAACATGTTAAATAAATCATTTTCATAAATTAATAAAATATTTTTTATGATATATTCCATTAATTTCCTTTTTTAAGGTGTTTTTATTACATAGAGTAATTAAATTACATTTGTATATGTTTGTGGCAATTCTATGGCTAATAACCCAAAATTCTCCTTTAAAAAGTTGGAGAATCAAAGTATTTATAAAATATGAGAGTGCAAATGTTAACAAAAAGGAAATATTTTTTGTTAGAGGTTATAAAGGCTCCTTAAGAAAATAAAAAACAATCTTGGATCAATGTCTTGCATTATGTAGGAAAAACATGTATTTACTAACAAGTATTGATATAAAAGTGTTAATCTAAATAAAAATAGTTGTACAATAATCAAGAGAAAAAAAGGAAAAATGTCCATCCTAAGTTACTAATAATATTTGGAGCGAAGGTGTGTGAAAAAATGATGTGATGCCATCCTAGGAATTTTCATAGATTTCCCATGATTCTCTATCTATTTCCACAACAACTTTTGAAGGTCTATCTTCCTCTTTATTATGCTCCTTATAAAAATGGGTGTAGGAGAGGTGAAAGAATAATCTTGTAGATATTTTGATGTCATAAAAAATGGTAACTGATTGTAGTTTTACATTGAGAATGCTCCCATAATATATTTAATTGTAAGAAGAGAATTGACACATATATTTAGTTTTGAAATTCATTTCTCCTTGGCAAGTTGAAGGGTTAGCTTAAGGGCCATCAATTCACTAAAATTATTAGTTGTTTCCCAAGGCTTATGAAACATAAAACATAAGATACTTTAAATGTATGGATAATTCCACCTACCCCCCATCCACGCCACTACAAGGGACCTGGGAAAGGCGATCTTGTGTAACTCCATCGAAGAAATCCCAAGGGGAGGCCTCTTGGATCATGCATACCAAATGAAGTTTTTTAGGAACAATGGAAGGATTTTGAGGAAAATCCACCAAGATAGCTAGGATTTGAAGAGCACAATGAGTAAGAGAAGGAATGGAATACTCAAAAAAAGAGTGGTTTTAGGATATCCAAATACCCCATGTAATGATTAAAAGAAGATACTTGATGTCTTTCATGAATTAATTGAGCTATTTGAATAGGGATTCCTTCCCAAGGGCATGTACACGTTATTGAACTTCAAATTTCTCTCCAAACCTCTTTGAGAAGGGACAATCCATAATGAGATAGTGGTTTGATTCATTTCCATTTTTACGTAGACTACATCTTCCATAAGTATCATAATTGGTTCACAAGCATTACAGGATTTTCTACCCTCAGTCTTCATTCACCACTACAGGAGTAGATTCACATGGATTATCTACATCCATTGGTATGCAATACAAAAATTAATTGACTTCTACAACAACCCATGTTTCTCTACAAACCCTTGGAATCCATTGTGCCCCCTACACTTGGTGTTCTCACATTCATTGTTATTGCAAATTTATACAACTATGCCATAGCTTAAAAAAATATGTATGAAAAATCTAGAAGCTTGGGCAACTGCATTTCATCCATTTCTCAGCTTGTCCACAGTGTTACGACTACCATAGACACGCAATAATATATGGAACATAGGGAAACAATCCTTAGAAAACTTCATCTTGGTGATTGAAAACCTCTACAAACCATTTCATAGGGTGCAAAACAACTCATTTTAAGTTATTTTCTATTAACTTAAATGGACTCTTTATGAATTTTTATTTCATTCCTTGGTTTTATAGTTGTCAATGATTTTAGTCACACATGTATGTAAAGTGATGCAGATACATGTACCTTGAGCTTCATGAATTATTTTCTCACTCCATAAATCATTATAGAGAAGTGTCTTATATCAATATAATGGTATATTCAATACCTCAATTTTATTTTTGATAAATTTTCATTTCATCACTTGCAACAAAATTTATTAACAAAGTTGCAACAAGAGGTCCATTTCCAAATTAAAATTAAAAATAAAAGTAATACCAAGGCTATGGGTCATCTACAAACCCATGGCTACAGGTTAACCACAAAATACCCTTATCTTCATTATCACTTGGCACATTCTAATCATGATGGTTATGGGTCATCCACAAAAGCCAGGATTATGGGTTAACTAGACAAAACCATTCTCTTTATTGGCTTAGAAGATATTGTAATAATGGTGATACACTAAATATAATGGTGTCCCCTTTTATCTTAGAATGGGTGAATGATGGGGACCATGATTTTCTAAGTGGGGAGAATTGATTTGAACTCTTATTCCTAATCCTATGGACTATGAAAGCAGCAGTGATGAAGAGCATGATGACGAATTTCAAAAGAATGGAGTGTCATGGTGTCCACTTAGTCCTAATCGTATGGAATATGAGAGCAGCAATGATGAAGAGCATGATGAAAAATTTCAAAAGAATAGAGTGTCATGGTGTCTTCTTAGTCCTAATCCTATGGACTATGAGAGCAACAGTGATGAAGAATTTCAACTAAATAGAGTGTCACAATCTCCACTTAGTCCTAATCCTATGGACTAGGAAAGCAGTAGTGATGAAGATCATTATGAAGAATTTCAAAAGAATGAAGTGTCATGGTGTCCACTTAGTCCTAATCCTATGGACTATGAGAGCAGCAGTGATGAAGAGCATGATGAAAATTTTCAAAAGAATGGAGTGCCACGGTGTCCTCTTAGTCCTAATCCAATGGACTGTGAGAGCAGCAGTGATGAAGAGCATGATAACGAATTTCAAAAGAATGGAGTGTCACAATGTCCACTTAGTCCTAATCCTATGGACTATGAGAGCAATAGTGATGAAGAGCATGATAAAAATTTTCAAAAGAATGGAGTGTCACGGTGTCCTCTTAGTCCTAATCCTATGGACTATGAGAGTAGTAGTGAGGAAGAACAGGATGAAGCACTTAGTCCTAATCCTAAGGACTATGAGAGTAGCGGTAACAAACGACAGGATGTAGCATTTTCAGTAAGTAAACAGTCACATTTTCAACATAGTCTTAATTCTATGGACTATGAGAGTAGCACTGACAATGCACATGAGGTAGAATATCCAATAAACATCGAGTCAAATTTTCCATTTAGTCCCAATTCTAAGGACTATGATATTAGCACTGAAGAAGGGGAAGATGAAGAATATCCTCCAAATCAGTATTTGAAAAGCACAACTGATCATAGTGTGGATAACATTCCTCAGAATGATGATGAAAATGTTTATACAAATGATGATCCAACGATGGTGATGTTGCCAAGAAATATTGTATCGAGGAGTAGGAGCAGACATTTTCATATCAACGCAAGATGTTCTAGTTATACAAGGGGTAGAGTAGAATATCTAACAAGAAGAAGTTCTATCAGCACTCTCATTTCAAGTGAATGTTGTCAAAAAGGTTGCTTGAAACAGATGGATTTCAAATTTGCATTAGAGAAAAGGAAAAGATATTTGTCAATGAATAAAAGCATGCAAAATTCATATTTAGTTGGGTGCATGCAATCTACATTGTCAAGTTATGATTATCATATTGGGTCTTTATTTATCTGTATAAAGGCTTTCAAAATGTTTCATTCGATGGGTAATTTTCGTATCTCGAGAATCTAAGAAAATTTGGAAAAGGATCCCACATTTTATTTAGATGTCATAAATGACATTTTGGGCCATTATCAAATACTGCAATGTCATGGATGAAAGATTTTTTTCAAAGCATGGAGAGTGTATGCCAAATAGAGAGACAATTCATATTTTAGATAAATTTTCAATACGAGAAATCTATAACTAATACAAATAATATGCATAAGGTGTTGAGGGACATGGTCCTTTTATTACATATCAATATTTTGTGAAGGTATGCAAGAAAGAATTCAACAATGTCCGTATTCCTAAGAATACAAGGATGGGGATTTGTAGTACATGTGCTTCTTTTAAATAAATAAAGGACAAATGTGAAGGGTCAAAAAGAGGTGCATTCATAACTTTAAATTTTAAAATTGTATAGTCATCAACTATGAAAACGTATTTCTTAATGGCTTTCTTTTATGTTGTGTAGATTCAATTGTCAAAGAACTTTAGGAGCATTGCGAACAACAAACAAGTGAAAGGAAAAAGTTTTACAAGCATTGAAAGAAGTGTTATGATAATCCGAATAAATATTTTGGTTTGATAATTGATGGTATGGACCAAAAGAAAAAACTTTTACCACATTTTGTTCGCACACCCAAAAATTTACAGGAGGAAAATTTCATTCAGTACCACTTGGTCATTTGTATGGTCTTCAATGGGAAAATGTTTCCAAGGGTTTACTTCACAGCTCCAAATATTCATAATGATGAAAAATTTGACAATAACCATAATTCATGATGTGATTTCTCATTGGTCTGGTAATCTTCCTGAAGTTTTGTATCTACAATTGGATAACACTTGCCGTGAAAACAAAAATTAGGTTTTTTTTGGATATCTAAATATGCTTGTTGAATTGAGAATTTTTCAGAAGGTAAATATTGGTTTCCTTCTTGTTGGGCACACTCATGACCATATTTATCAGATGTTTAGTCGTTTTTCAATCACATTGAGGAGGAAGGAAGTTGGGAGCTTGCCATCATTAATTGAATGTATTAAGGAATCGTACATGCCAGAGCCTACTTTTGATGTGTTGGAAGTAACTGTTGACATGCGAAGGTTTATTCTGGGATCACATGGTGAGGAGAAATGAATTGAACAACTTAATGACATTAGCTTCCAACATCAATTTCGTATCAAAAAAATTGATGGGAAAACACTAATATGGGGCAAGAAGTATTCAACTACTACAGAATGGGCACCGTCATCAGGTTTGGAATTTTTGAAGTTCATTCCAAATCATCCAATATTTGCATCAAAAATATTTTTATTATAATCAGTTGGTGAAGTTCATAATGCATGCAGACAGAATGGAGATATAAATTATTCTGATTTCCTAGAAGAAATTAAAAAATGTATTAGATATACATATGAGTACTTTGACATTGTTGATTCAGTTTGGTGGGAGACATTTTTCAATAATCAAAGTGATATCATTTCAACAACAACAAATGAATATATACCTTTGAAAAATCCATTTATTTCACGACAAAATGTGTCAAATGAACACGAGGAAATAAACATTGTTGAACAACAACAATCTCAAGGTATTATTAATTCTTCACAGGGAGGGGAAAGAGACATGTGTATTGGTTCCAGAAGATCTCGTGCACAACGTAAAGCCATGGAAGACCTTTACAGGGGTTCAATATAGGATATTAAGGAGGGTTGCATGATCGCAGTGCTAGCAGATGGAGATCCCAATGTCTATCCATTCTGGGTTGCTAAGGTTATAAAGGTCTTTACAGAAAATGAGGATTTTACAAGTGTTGAAGTACATTGGTATGCCACAAATACACACCCATTCAATGGTGTATATAAGACAAAGATGGTAGCTAACAAAAAAAAATGGCGGAAAGAGAAAAAGAAAGGGTACAAATATAAATCGTCGCCGCACAGACCTCTCAAAATTGGAGGATGTTGACATACTTGTTTATGACCTCAATTTAACAAAGGGAGGAAATCTTTTCCTCAAGATGATAGAGATTCTGAAAAGTTTGTTACCAAAAGGAACAATGTTGAGATGGGAGTCTGTTGAAACCAGTCGTAGATCCAGAAGAATTTTGAAACCTGAAATGGTGGGCATGCATGTGGACTCAAATGGGGCATTTGTTGATGAAAGAGAATAATATGGAACATCTTTGTCTACATCCAGTCATTCATCTAAAGATGTGAATTCTGATGGTAGGCAAGAAAATATGAGTGATTTTGAATAATTGTCTAAGACAATTTATATAACTGATGTTTGCATCGTATCTTGAAATAATTTTGATTTCCATATGGTGTTAAATCAGAAGTTATGAGTCATTTTTATGTTGTTGGATTATATGTCTTAATTATGATGATTTTTATTGTTTATAATATCTACAATGCAACATTAAATTAGAGATATGACGTATGTTTCATTCAATATAAAAATAATGACATTTTGATTAATATAGTCATGTAATTTTTTCATAATGTCATGGTTTTTTAATTTTATGGTTGAAAACATTCCAATGTTTTTTGTATATTTAATGTTATGGCTGAAAACAATTAGAATTTTAGCAATTGTGATGTTATTATATGTTTAACAACATGGATGAAAACTATTAGAATTTTAATGTATTTCAGATCACATTATTTTCAGGGTGTTTTTTGCATGAAAATTTTGTTTTCACTGCCATTTTTAAAACATGTTCAAAATTGACCCTAAGAAATAAAAAACATCATTCCAGTATACACACTTTTCATTTTTAGCACTTTTTTTGATGATTTTTCGGGGTTTTTTGGCCAGAGTTCCTGTTTTGAGTTTACAGTTCTCGTTTCAAAGTTTACATTGTTATCTGCTGGAGGTGGTTGTGGAATGTCTATCTTGACATATTCCAGTAATCCATTTTCATCCAATACCGCCTCCATGTGATCCTTCCATGTGATGAAATTAGAGCCACCTTCCAAGGCATACTCTAGCTTCAACTCGTTGAAGCTCATCTTCGCCACTCTGAAAAGATCCTGCAACAACGAACTACAAATTTGATTCTACTGGGAACCAACTTCGAAATTTCTTCTCTACTGCGAATCCTGCTCTAATACCATGTAGAAATTATGATGTATATTTGTAACTGCTCATGAAATTTTCTAAATCATAAGACACAAACCTACTCTACTGCTCTACGGAATTCAATTCACAATCTAGAATACAAATCATAAACATGCAATAGGAAACATCGCACATACCCAGTGATTTATCTAGGGGAAAGAAACTGCTCAAAACCCCTCCTATGTGTATTTCATTAAGCAAAGAATAGAGATATAATACATATATTTTCTCAAGCCTAAGCACAACTTTCAAGTGTATAGTCTATCCCTCTGCCTGACTGAATGACTATGACCAACACTTAGCCAATTTTCAAGCCCTATAATCCCATACTTCCTTGCATTTTTCCTTGAGGAATTAGCAGCTATTATTTATGGATTTTTCCCTCAATTGATTGTGTAATTCATAAGGTTTTATCTCTTATTGCATGCACCACCTGTACACATTGGAACAATATACAATTGATAGTACACTGCCTTTGAATCTCCATCTCAACTGGGTAACTCAAATTCTATGCATGCAACGATTATTTTGGGCTGATTGATTAGTTATCTGGATGATCACTAAGTGTGACTGAAGTCTCACTACACAACTTGACCTTCCACTAGTTCCTCCAATAGTTAGAACTAGTTTAACTAACAATAACTGAATTTAACTTAATTATATTGCCACAAATTAGCAATCACTCATGCTTATATGAACTCAAGGCCTCCATCTCGAATTAACTGGATTAAATGAGTGACAAAATCCATTTCACCTCAGTTAACTACCTCCAAGATTTCTGCTGAAATGGAAATTTGAATTTTCTCTAGTTTGACAAAGGCAAAGTCAATCTAAGATTTTCTTGCTGTGTTTTTCAATATTCACCACATTTTTCTTTTCAACGTTTTGCTAAAATGCAAAAAAGTGCATATGTAACACTTAGGAAGAAAGATGAGGAATGATTAAAATCCATGTCTTTGTAACATATTTATTTTCTTTAATTACAATATTTTTTCAAAAATATATTTGCATCCAATGCAAGAAATAAATTACTTAAAAAGAAACTTTTTTCAAAAGGAGAATAATTAAGTGCATTGTAATTTAAAGATTAGGCTTCACTATCAAATAGATATGCAACCATATAACATATAACAATTTGCTTTGATAGAGAAAATAAACTGCAATATATCCTAAGAAGTGTTGAACAAAATATCATTTTATTCAACCATAGATAAACATGAATAAAGTTAACAATTGAGTACAAAATACATCCATTAAGAACCTAAAGTGATGACAATTCAACTCAAAGTTTTGTCCTACAAAAAGATTTCACTTCAAAATTTGATTGGAAAATGCAAATCTTGTTACAAAAATATATTTACATGTAATGTTAGAAATAAGTTACTTCAAAAGAAATTTTGTTCAAAATGAAAATGATTAAGTGCATTTTAGTTTGAATATCATGCTTCACTATCAAATAGACACACAACCACATAGTAGATAACAATTTTCTTTGACAGAAACATGGGGGCTTCACTAGGGGAGCAATACCATACCATTTGAATTCATATTTGGGGATATATGTTGAGGAAAAATGATACAATATAATGGGGGATAAATACGGGGTAAAGGGTTTTTATATTGGCATGTATAAAAAATGGAGCTCAAAATTAATGAAAAATATGAAGGGGTATTAAAAATGTTAATGAAAAAATGGATACCTACAAGATCTAGTGAAATTAGGGGTTTTTTAAATCGGGAAGATGTATTAGGTTCATATTGGTAAGGGGTTAAATAATGTGATTTTTAGAGATATTTTCCAATACGTAGTCAAATTAGGGGTATTATTTAGTATTCCACGAATACACGTGATATTTTAGAGGTTCATTGAGTGAGGCCCCTGTGGATAGAAAAAAAAGTGTAAGATATCCTGAGAAGTGTTTAACAAAATATCCAATATACAACTAGAGATAAACATGAATACAATTAAGAATTGAGTACCAGATACATGCATAAAGAAATTAAAGTGATGGTAGGAAATCAATGTCATAGGTCAATACACATTCAACTCCCAGTTTTGTTCTACAAAAATATTTCACTTAAAAAATTGATTGAGAAATACAAGTCTTGTTGCAAAAATATGTTTGCATGTAATGCTAGAAATAAATAACTTGAAAAGAAGTTATCTAAAAAACAAGCGAAATCTAGTGCACTATGGTTTGAATATCACACTTCACAGTGAAATAGATATGCAATCACAGAACATAAAGCAATTTTGTTTGATAAAGAAAATAAAGTTTGATAAGTCCTAATTAGTGTTTAAGAAAATGTCCTAATATTAAGCCAGAGATAAACATGAATAAAGTTAAGAATTGGGTACCAGATGCATCCATTAAGAAATTAAAGTGATGGCACGAAATCAATGCCATAGCTCAATACACATTCAACTCTGAGTTTTATTTTCTATAAACTTTTGACTTGAAAAATTGCTTAGGAAATACAATTATTGTTCGAAAAAACTATTTGCATGTAAAGCCAGAAATAAATAACTTGTAAAGAACCTATGTTGAAAACCAGAGTAGTTTAGTGCACTTTAGTTTCAATGCCAGGCTTCACTATCCAATAGATATGCAATGACAAAAAAGATAAGAAATTACTTTGAGAAAGAAAATATGGTGTAGCATATCACAAGAAGTGTTGAGAAAAATATGCTAATATTCAGCCTGAGATAAACACGAGTAAAGTTAATAATTGATTAGCAGATACATCCATTAAGAAATTAAAGTGATGATAGTAAATTAATGTGATAGATCACATGCATTCAACTCTGACTTTTGGTATTCGAAAAGATTTCACTTCAAAAAATAGATTGGAAAATAAAATTCTTGGGCTTTATCCAGTTATGGACCCTTACTCCAACATAAGATGTCATATAAATACTAATGAAAATACGAAAACTTTGTTCAGTTGTCTCAAATCAAAAAATTTGCAAAAAAATAAATTGTGCTCTAAAACTTTAATCCTTGTTTAAAGGATTTTCTCTAGGGAAAGTTGTCAGGTCATTCAATCTTCCTCCTCCTCATAGGAGTCTTCTTTCTCAATGTTGAGCAAATCTAGTGCATTTATCCATACATAATTAACCCAATTTGAGTACAATTAAGAAATTGTTGAGAAGTGGATAGGATGAAAGTGATTGATATTGACTTGGCACATTGATATCAAATTCTAAACAACTCTTTTCTTTTTTTGATATTTGATACTAAATTTAGAAATCAGTTTGATTTTCTCAAAGCGAAACTGCAAAAATCTCTGAAATTTTTCTTAATTCTAGGTTTTAAGGTTGTCTATGGATTTATGGTCATCTATGGCATTTTCTTTGAGACGATGTTTCATTGACTCAAGTTTTGCTTCTTTTAATGATTTGGATCCTGATAAATTGAATTATTCTAAAAAAATTGTTCCCATCTCCCATACTAAAAGACATTGTTTAGTGGTCCTTTTGATGCATTCTTTGATTTATTTGGCCTCAAATTGTCATTGACTGAAAGAAGCATACATTAGTGTTTTATCTATTTTAGAGACTTTTGAAATATTTTAAGGTTGAAGCTGTGTTTCCCATTCAATAATTGATGTAATTTTTTCTTTAATGTACTTTCCTTCTTCAACCAAAGATTAGATTCTCTCTTCAATATCCAAATTATCTTGATAAAATCGGCCAATTGTATCCATTTGTTTATAAAACTTAGTCTGGTCTTTCCTCAATATTTGCCTAACTTGTATTTCTTGCACCTTAAAAACTTTTTGATTATTTTCTGCTTCATGAATTTGACTTGATTGAGACCTAAGAGTTTCAATTTTTGTCTTCATTGCTTTGGTCATGGTTCCAATGTTGTTGACATATTCTTCCTTCAATATTATATTTCCGTGTTTATGAGCATTTTGGATTTGTTGGATCTCTGTGGAGTGTTTCAGTTTCAATTCACTTAATTCATTTTGGAATTGCACCTATAAGTTTTCTCTTTCATTGGTGAACCCACCTACAAGTGTTGCATAATAGTTTTGCCAACTTTCTTCACTGAATGCTTTACATTTTTCTATTTCACTTTCCAGACACCTAATCTTCTACAGATTGTTCTTGTAGGCCATGGAAGTTTCCCAACATGGTGCTAGTTATAATTAACAAAGGCTCCTATATCCTATGAGGATTCTTCAACTTTTTCATCAACATTTCCTATTTCTTTCCAACTAAATTCTGAAATGGTTTCAAAACTTTCAAAAATTATTTTCTTAGTTCTTTTCACAACTGAATTAGTTTGAGCATTAAAGTAATACTCAGTTAAGGATGGAACACTTTCAGGAACAGTTTCAATGTTAATGGTAGGTTTAATTAAAAAATAATCGAGAGGAATTCTGGTAGAAATAAGAGTCATGGAAGTCTCATGAGAAATATGTGGAATAGAAATTTTAGCAATTTTCTCTTATTGCTCAAAAAACTCTTGTTCTCTACCAGAGAAATCAATCAATGTTGAGTGAGGGGTGCTAGTAATTTTCTCATATTTATTTGTATCAACCTGCATATATTTTACTTTCTCATCAATTTTCTTAGACCCTGTATCTGCCTTAGTGTTGTCATATGGACCATGCATAATAATGATACTCTTGGCAGAGGAACTCTCCTTTTTTGTTACATGTTCTTTCTCTGGTTTCTATTGTTTATGATCTTTTACTTTTGTTAGCCTTTGACCCTATTGGTCTATTTTGATATCTAGATCTTTTTATTTAATAGTGTTTCCTTTGGATGTGATTGTCTCTAGAGTTGTAAAACAAACATTAGGAAAATTTTCAACTTGGGATTATTCTATGTTTTTAGAAGAGGAAACAAGGTTTGAAATAGTGTGATTGAAATTGTATTTCAGAATCTCAAGAGATTTCATCTGTTCAATTTGAATATTAGTATGAAGAATCTTCTATTTAAGGAAGTTCTCATAAATATTTTCTCTAAAATCTTGCATTTTAGTTCTATCCTCCCTACTTAACAATTGTCCTCTTCCACAATCTTGCTCAAAATCATCAATATTAATGAAAATATCATCAAAAAGAGGCTTCTCATGTGTGAATATTTTGATGTAGCTAACAACCTTATAATGTTCATTAATGATTCATCTAGGATCATAATCATAAAGGGGAAATTGACAAAACCAAACACGCTCGAGTTCTTAAGCCTCCTTAAATGCATGTCCTTGATCCCTGAGGCAATTTTTTACAAAGTTAATTGGTAATTTTGGCCAAATTTTCTTCTGGAGTATGCTCATTTTCTAACCTTGACCATTCAAGGTAGTTTGATTAGATACCTCTCTTAAATAAATCCTCTCTGAAATATATATAAAAAGAAGATGAGTTGAAATATATCTAGTATTTGTGGTAGATATATCTCCTGAGTTAAAGTTTCTGAACTTAACTAGCTTATATTCTCAAAGAAATTATAAATTCCTTGTCACTTCATCATACATGCCATCGAGGCTTTGAAGGTGGTGTCAGAAATGAGAGCTAGGTTGATATTGTAATCTTCTAGTTCTATATTTTTGGCTCCCTTTAGGCATTCCTTAATATGTGGAATAGCCTGCTTTGACATGGTATATTTACCTTTCTTACCCATCTTATGTCCTAAAAAAAATACTAAGTCAAATTATCTATGAGAGTGCATGTTTACCAAAAATTAGAAGCCTTAGAGTGAATTTGAACTTATTTCATTGTAATCAAAGAGAAGTTTAAGACAAGTAGCGTAAACAGTGTGTGAAGAACAAATTGCAAAATAGAGAGTGGAAAGCAGGAAACTTGCTATTTTTTGTTTAATCCCTTGGGATGTGCAACAATAAATTTGCATAAAGGTGTTAATTATTAAATAAAGTGACGAGACATTTCAACTGCCTGCATGCAAAAATCGAGGTGAGGTTGGATGATCAAAGTTCGGGGAAGGTTTTATTGAAACATAATGAATTGCAATTTGGGAGTTAATTTCTTAAAAACTAAAGAAATCTAAAAGAAAATTATGGTTGACCAACAAACTAATAAATAAATATTTTATTTGTAGTTGCAGAAGAAGCCAATCAGATAGTTGGAAGTTTTCATGGTGTTAAATTTAAGTTTCTCCCAACACTAACCCCCACACAGACGTGTAGTGTAGTTGGGGTATATTGGAGAAAATGTAACTAGGATCGGTCTCCATAAATGTAATTTTGATATTTTCACTTATTCAAAAAAAGAAAATTTGTTTTGATATTATTTTTCAATGAGTGTCAAGCTCATTGAAAATAGGACAAACACATTTTGAAGTTCTTCTAGAGGGTCAGAGTCAAAATGTAATTATGATAAGACCCTTTGAGGGCATGTTACATCATGTAAGTCATCATACAAGTTCATGGGAACACATCCAAGTGTAGAAATTTGAATAATATAACACTTATTCACAGAGATTATCTTTATTATACACTATTTGCGGAATGCATGCATAATACATAACCTCCTCTACCATTGATCATCAATTTGCGGAATTAAAAAACAATCGCATGCGCACATTGAAACATCAATCACACATATCAACACAGTATGTAATGGGGAAAGCATACTGCTGAAAACCCCCAACTATCAGTATATTATAATGATAGAGAAAATGTAACAATACATAGTACAATACTCCTCACAAGTACTCAGTACTATCTCCACCTGCTACACACAAACTAGCTCAGATCTGAACAAGTCACAGGTTCAAATCTCCTCCATTGTTTGCCTGTCTCTACTGCGCAATCCAAGTTGAGAATAGATCAGATCCAAGTTCGAATTCCCTTTGGCTTGTACTGCACAATCCTCATTGGCAATCTCAATCAATGATCGTGCAAATCTCATGCACAACTATAGTCACAACTGATAGTAGTCTCACCCTTTCACCCACCTCTAACACTTGTCTCCACTGAACTGTCCATGCACTAAGTTAACTGATGTATCCTTTAGTTGATTTATGAGTTAATAATTAGTGAATTAATTAATAATTAATTCACATCACTCATCACTAGTGTATTTGGCAGTTAGACTAAATACAACTAGTTCAACTAAGTCAAACTGAACAAAACTCCATCAACTCCTCAATAAACTCCACCAAACTCAATCACTTGAGTTCTAACTGAAGTCCATCATGCAATAGCTCAACTAACCCATAAGAAAAGTGTATTTCCTTGTGGCAGTTGCATGTGCCACATCCGTAGCTCGAACTGAAGTGCTGCAAGAGGATAAGATAATGTTTATAGTCAAAATATTATTAAGAGCTAATAATATTCGATTGTTCT
Source organism: Pinus tabuliformis (assembly GCA_031772625.1). Classification (NCBI taxonomy): domain Eukaryota; kingdom Viridiplantae; phylum Streptophyta; class Pinopsida; order Pinales; family Pinaceae; genus Pinus; species Pinus tabuliformis. The sequence continues at coordinate 656,788,061 of CM062810.1, read as the reverse complement.
ATTTTTTGACTGGAAATCTAAAAATAGACTTTGCCCATATGTCTAAAAATAGAGGTCCATCTATTTTTACCAACATGACCAATCATCCATAAATAGAATCCTGCAACTCATAGACCATGATCCATATGTCTAAAAATAGACTTTTCACCAAAAATAGCCTGCGGGCCCACTTAGTGAAGGCGACTTATTTTCACTAAGCTCCATCATCTTGTTGCATTTTCAACACTCCCTCTCAACAAGATATGGATTATCTGCAACCCCTATCCTGCCTCTGTGGTATTCGAATTTTCTCCTGGTGAGCGCCTTCGTCAAGATATCAGCATCCTGATCCTCCTTGGGAATGTATGAAATTAACATGATTCTCCGCTGCACACAATCTCTGATATGATGGTACCTGATGTCTATGTGCTTGGATCTATCATGAAATACTGGATTGGCCGAGAGTTTAATGCAACTCTGGTTATCACAATAAATCACAGTAGGCTCCAAGTGTGACCCGAACAACCCGACTAGGATCTTCCTCATCCATATAGCCTCACATGCAACCAAACTTGCTGTCATATACTCGGCCTTTACTGAACTGAATGCCACGGATCTCTGCTTCCTGCTGTACCAAGAAACTGTTGTCGACCTGATACTGAAGATCCCTCCAGATGTGCTCTTTCTGTCTGTTAGGCTCCCAGCCCAATCTGCATCCATGAAGCCACATAGCTTCACCTCATCCTCCTGTCTGTACCACAATCCATATCCCGATGTGCCTCTGAGATAACGCAATACATGCTTGCCTGCCTTCCAGAAGATCTTGGTTGGCTTAACCATAGCTTGTGAAATCTGGTTAACAGCATAGCATATATCGGGTCGTGTATTGACCAGATACATAAGCGACCCCACCAATTGTCGATAAACAATGGCATCCACTACCTCCGCTGAAGTAGCATCCTCCTTCCTCCAACCTCCAGGAAGAGGAGTATCAACAGGCTTGTAGCCATGCATGTTGAACTTCTCCAGTATCTCCTGGGCATACTTACCCTGAGAAACAAATAGTCCATCACTGCGCTGCCAAATTTCCAATCCCAGGAAATAATGAAGGAGGCCCAAGTCCTTCATCTAAAACTCTCTAGCAAGATCCTCCTTGCATGAAAGTATCAACAACTCATCTCCCATCAAAATCAAATCATCTACATAAAGTACAATGATTAGCAACTTACCCTCCACCACAATCTGGTATAGGTTAGGATCCGCCTCACTCTTGGAGAATCCAAGTCCGGTGAAATAACTGTCTATCCATGTGTACCAAGCACGAGGTGCTTGTTTCAACCCATACAGCACTCTCTTGTCCCTACACACATGCGACTCGCTGCTGAAGATATCGAAACCTTCGGGCTACTCTATGTACACATCCTCCTCAATGACTCCGTTGAGGAATGCAGTCTTCACATCCATCTGATGGATGTGCCACCCCATCTGCACTGGGAGAGCAAGAATCGTTCGTATGGAAGAATACCTTGAGACAGGTGCTAAGGTCTCCTCATAATCGATCCCCTCTATCTATGAGAAACCTCGGGCAACAAATCTTGCCTTGTACTTCTCCACACTCCCGTCAGCTACCTGCTTCACTTTGTAGATCCATCTCGAACCCACCACTGATTTCCCCTCCGGTCTTGGGACAATATCCCATGCACTGTTTCTGACAATGGAATCATACTCTTCCACCATGGCATCTACCCATGCGGGATCCTCCACAGCTTCCTCGAAAGAGGATGGCTCAGTCATGAAACATTTGCTCATAAGAGCCATGTATCCAGTGTACCGATCAGGTGACTGTCTCTGTCTCCGATGTGTTGTAGGTGGTCCTACAACCTTCTCTGCATCTTGAGCCAGTCGCTCAGCTTCTGTAGTGCGCTTTCGCCCTTTGATGGTTGGCGCTGCATGAGTGGTCTCTTCCACTCCATGAACTTCATCTTGTGGCTGATCCACATCCTGAAGCTCATCCTTAGGATAGCTCCTCATCTGCATGCAAATGTGGCTCCCTCTCAAGCGAACACTTCATGGCTTTCTCCTCCTGAAATTTGATATCTTGTCGCACAATAGTCTTGCGACTGTCTGGCAAATACACACGATAGTTGTGGGGTGTATCAGTGTACCCCACAAATATCCCAACCTCTACGGTTGGCTCCAGCTTCTTCCTGGCATCCTTCGTCACATGCATGTAAATAGGAGAACCAAAAATCCTCAAATGGGAAATATCAGGCCTCTTACCAGAATAAGCCTCCTGAGGTGTACTCATGCCAAGTATCTTGTGAGGACAACGGTTCTGCACATATACTGCAGTATTACATGCCTCCACCCACAAGTGAAGGGGTAGGCCCTGATCATGCAACATCGCTCATGTAGCACCCACGATCGTTCTATTCTTCTGCTTAGCAACCTCGTTCTGCTGTGGGTTGTGGGGAGCTACGAGCTCTCTGCGAATCCCTTCTGCATTGCAGAAGTCCTTGAACTCGCCAGAGATGAATTCACCACCATTGTCACTCCTAAGAGCCTTCACCTTCTTCCCCGATTCCTTCTCGACCAGTGCTTTGAACTCACAGAACTTTGAGTATGTCTCGCTCTTCTTCTGCATGAAGAAGATCCAGCGCTTTCGAGAGAAATCATCAACAAAGATCACATAGTACTTGTGCTTTGCTGTCAAAGCTACTGAGAAAGGTCCACACACGTCTATGTGAATTCTCTCAAGGATCGTTGTGGCGCGACTATCCTTCTTGTGAAAGGTGGCTTTCACAAATTTTCCCAAAGTATACCCCTTGCACTGATCTGACTGCGCAAGAGTGCCTTTAGGAAGCCCAGTAGAAATCTGCTGCAGTATCTTCAAGGCTCCATGGTGAAGGTGGCCCAATCTCTGGTGCCATAGCTCGCCATCATCCTGGCTCATCAATCCTTCTACCTTGCATGCCATTTCTGCGCAACCATCTACATGCAATTGATAAAGGCTCTTGACTCGAACCCCTATCTTTTGGGTTTCTCCAGTTGTCTTACTGCGCAGGAAAGCCTATCCCTCACTGAAGAAAACATCATATCCCTTGTCTTCTGACATCGCCACAGAGATAAGATTATTCTTAAATCTTGGAACATGCATCACTTCCTTCAATACGAAGGGTTTACCAGACTCCCTCTCAAAGGAAATGGTACCGATACCGATCGCACTGTATCTACCATCATCGATCTCGATCCAAGATCTTGAACAAATCTCGATCTCCTGTCATGTGATCCATCACACTTGATACCAAGCATGCGAAACAAAAGGCTGGCGGCTGCAGATCCAAACCATGATCCAGAAGGCTACCTGACCCAATTACAGACTCTGCCTGAAGAAATAAAATGTAATCACTTTCTGAATAATATATCTGATGATCAACTTCGCTCTGATACCATGTAGAAATTTGAATAATATAACACTTATTCACAGAGATTATGCTGACTATACACTATTTGTGGAATGCATGCATAATACATAACCTCCTCTACCATTGATCATCAATTTGCAGAATTAAAAAACAATCGCATGCGCACATTGAAACATCAATCACACATATCAACACAGTATGTAATGGGGAAAGCATACAACTGAAAACCCCCAACTATCTGTATATTATAATGATAGAGAACATGTAAAAATACATAGTACAATACTCCTCACAAGTACTCAGTACTATCTCCACCTGCTACACACAAACTAGCTCAGATCTGAACAAGTCACAGATTCAAATCTCCTCCACTGTTTGCCTGCCTCTACTGCGCAATCCAAGTTGAGAATAGATCAGATCCAAGTTCGAATTCCCTTTGGCTTGTACTGCACAATCCTCATTGGCAATATCAATCAATGATTGTGCAAATCTCATGCATAGCTATAGTCACAACTGATAGTAGTCTCACCCTTTCACTCACCTCTAACACTTGTCTCCACTGAATTGTCCATGCACTAAGTTAACTGATGTATTCTTTAGTTGATTTATGAGTTAATAATTAGTGAATTAATTAATAATTAATTCACATCACTCATCACTAGTGTATTTGGCAGTTAGACTAAATACAACTAGTTCAACTAAGTCAAACTGAACACAACTCCATCAACTCCTCAATCAACTCCACCAAACTCAATCACTTGAGTTCTAACTAAAGTCCATCATGCAATAGCTCAACTAACCCATAGCAAAAGCGTATTTCCTTTTGGCAGTTGCATGTGCCACATCTGTAGCTCAAACTAAAGTGCTGCAAGAGGATAAGATAATGTTTATAGTCAAAGTATTATTAAGAGCTAATAATATTCGACTCTTCTATTTTTTTACTAGCAGTCTAAAAATAGACTCCGCCCATATGTCTAAAAATAGAGGTCCATCTATTTTTACCAACATGACCAATCATCCATAAATAAAATCTTGCAACTCATAGACCATGATCCATATGTCTAAAAATAGACATAATCTAAAAATAGACTTTGCGCCAAAAATAGCCTGTGGGCCCACTTAGTGAAGGCAACTTCTTTTCACTAAGATCCATCATCTTGTTGCATTTTCAACACCAAGCATGGTCAAATCCTCTCCTAGCATCAAGGAAGTCTACAAGCAACAAAACGATGGGTAAAAGTTGAAGTATAATGCAAACTATAAGTCAGCCTAAAGGCAGCGAGTCATGTCAGCTTAATTGGAGGGACAGACCTCTATTTATAGAGGCTTCCTACTCCAAAATAAAATGTGCATCAAGCTCTCAAATCAGCGAAGAAGGGTAGGCGAGTAAGGTGAAGAAAGACATGTTTGAGGAGCCTCTAGTGAAGCGAAGGAAAAGAAGTTAAAGCGCATTCAAAGGGATTGTTTCTAAGGTGAAAACTAGTCACACGTGCAAGGAATAGAGCCATCTCTGTGGTCACAACATCAATAATATAACATTCTCACATATATCATTGTTTTGGTTTCAAACTAGGCTTACTAAGCCTCTTATCCAAGCGTAGAGAGAAGGACCTCAAGCGAAGTTAGAATAAGCCATACACCTACAAATAGGACCCTCCCACGTGCGAAGACTAGGGTTGCAGTACTATCACACTTAGCCTACTACCATGCATCAACAAAGAACTTGGATGATCTAGAGAAGGAGTAAGCATCCTTAGGTGAAGGAAATTGCTAAGTAGAAATATCTTTCCTAGAAGATCTACTTACTATAGAAGGAAGAACGAAGTGCTGGAAGACAAAGTGCTGAAAGAAGTCCAGGAAGATGTGCCGAAAGTGATAGTGTAGAAGGAGGAAGGATTTGGCTTATGCTTGGAGGATATCCTAGTCAACAATATAGGGTTTGGTAGTTGTTCAAATAAGAAGCTTCAATAAGAGAAATCTTACAAAGGGTTTTCGTCTCAACAATGGAGAGGTTTTGTCCCTGGCAGAGAGCCAAATTCTGTGTTCTTGTTCTTTTTTTGGTAGCATTTTGATGAAGAACACACATATGCACTAAGAAGAAGAAGAAGTATAAGCTAAAAGTAAAAATACTTCACAAATTGTTATCAAGTCACTGAGAATCATCACAATACTACTTTGCCCTAGATTCCCTAACATGGTATCAGAGGTAAGGTGACACATCAAGGAAAGTGCAACTCAAGAACACTCATCAAGGAGAAATATTTACAAAGTTGAAGCATCAAGCCTAGAAGTCTCAATCACTTCAAGGACAGGAAGGGTCTACAATCCTAGAAGAAGAGACTTACATAAAGGCACCTACAAACAAGAGCAGATTGCAGCAGGACCTACATCAAGCTACAAGTCATCAAGAAAATCTCATCATCAAGTAAGTCCACTTGAAGAAGGCAATTTGAAGAGCATCAAGATCTAGGAAAGAAAATCCACCAAGCTTGCAAGAAGGAATAAATTCCATTACATCTCAAAATCTGTCAATTAAGTACATGTCCCCTTCTGAAATCTTTTTGCAAGGAAAGAAATAAATTGGTAGGGACCAATAACTTTCTTGCATGGAAGAAGAGGATTGATTCTCAAGGAGAATGAACTCCTAGAACTTGTCAAAGGGAATATCGCTATCCCTGATAAGGAGCAAACTCAAGCCTTAGCCAAGTAAAATAAGGATAAGACAAGAGCTCAAAGGATTCTGATAGAATCAATCAAAGACTCTCTCATTCCCTATGTCTCCAAGATTGAGACATAAAAAGAAATTTATGATAATATAGTAGAGTTATTCTCGGTATCCAAAACTGGAGAATTAATATCCTTGAGAAATGAATTATACAATATGAAGATAAAAAAGGAAGGAATAGATCCCTAGTTCATGAAAATATCTAAAATAAGAGATCAAATTCAAGAGCTTGGGAAGTCATGTCTGATAGAGAGATGACAATTGTAGTACTCACTGCTCTACTTGAGGAGTGGGGAAACTTCACATCTAGCATATATGCCAGTATGGAAGAAACCACTCTTAGTGAAATGTGGTCTCTATTCAGAATAGAGGAAACCAGAATTAAGGCAAAAGAAGATGTGGGATCAAAAGAGAAAGCATTTTCTACCATGGCCAAAAAGAAAGGGTAATTTGGCAAGTTTGGTCCATGAAGAACAAACAACAAAGACATGTCCAAGATCCAATGTCTTGGATGCCAATAATATGGACACTACAAAATGAATTGTCCTAATCTTAAAAAGGACAACAATAAAAAAAGGAAGAGGGAAGAAGCTCACATAACTCAAGAGGTGAAAGAAGAAAGAAAGAAGAAAAAGAAGGAAGATCCTCTAGATCTCTACTATGACTAGGTGAAACTCTTTACTTCTAGACTTCTTTCAAAGTTTTGAGTAGAATAGGAGCATGTATGAATAAATTAAATTGCATGGCTAGAATCACCCTCTAGAATCTATCAGCATGATGTACATAGAGTTTTAGACACTCTTGTAGACATAGCATTTATGATAAGAAAAAAAATGCATAAATAGAAAAATATTCTAGAATATAGGAGCATGGCATACATAGCTCAAGATATTCATAAAGAAGAAGCATACCTAGTATAGGAACTCATTCATGATGAAAGAAAATTGATCATGATAAAAATCTTAGAAGACCTACATCAACAAAAGAAAGGAAACATTTGCAAGGCAAGGATCATTAAGATCTTGTGATGGAATCTTCAAAAGAAGGCTCATGGACCAAGGATGATGTCTCATTAGGAATCCCATTCATGGGTTTCAAGAAAAGGATGATAGGTAGGCAAGCTAAGATGAAGCAAGAAGGGCCACACCAAAGGATGATAAAAGGAGAATCAAGCTGAGGTATGTATACATCAAAGTTTAAGTCATGTTTTCATTTGTATATTATTGAGTCATGGGCATAGTTCTATGACATGATCAAGCATGAAAGAATCTCTTTCACCAAGAACATGCTTGAAGGCATGTACCACAATGCGATGAAGTTCAACAAAATAATATGCTCACATAAGGAGCATAAGATTGCTGACTAAGGAGCAAGAAGAAATGTTGACAAGTCCAAAAAGAAAGAAATGAAGGAATGCTTCCACAAGAAGCATTAGATGGTTGACCTATCTATCTAGAAAAATAAAATGAAGAAAGATATCAAGCAGGTGAAGAACACCATGATCACCAAGAATCACTATCTGACTAAAATGCCTTGAAATATATCTCCCGAAAGTAGGCAGGACAACTTTGATAAAGGTATAAATGACCATTGATACCTATGAAGGCCTTGGAAATATAAAAGGTGCATATATGATTCTACTCTATGAAGATGTCATGATGAAGAAGACATCCAACAAAAGGAAAATCAATGTTGAAGCAATATCAGGATGAAGTCATGATGGGCTACTAGGTCAAAGAATATAACCTAGCAAGTACGATGGAGCATCCATGAGGAGAGAATTCTGAAGCATGGAAAAGATGACAAAGGAGTAGCCAATATGGCAAGAAGAACCTGATAGTCACTGTCCACGAAGAAATGATATGAAAACCCAAGAAGGAAAGTGATTGATGGATGGTGCCCTACTGAGAATAAGTTCGATCGAAGACTTCATGACATCAAGAAAGGAAGGAGATCAAGCAGCTGAAGGACCCATGAAGAAGAAGAAGTTGATGAAGGAAATAGTCCCCAATTAAGAAGGGGCTCTGACAGGTCCCTGATCAAGAGGGAGTTTTTGGATCACCCTGATTAAAAAGGAGCGACAATTGTGTTTTCCATTTCATGGGTCAGCAACTAGACCAAAGCTAACAACAGTAAGTCTAGATGAAGGCCATGAATGGAATGTAGACACAAGATAGACACAACATTCTTTTCTTCTCTTGGGAAGCAAGAATGGAAGGATTAGGTAATCATCTGGCATATGATACTATTTGAGGGCTGGGAACCCAAGATAATAATATTCCTAGAAGGTCATACTCGGAGAACACATGGTTGGGTATGTACCTTGAGAGACAATGATGAAGGTGTCTATAAATCATTAGTCTCGCCAAAATTGTATCTCATGGTCTCGTAAATAGATGGATTTTTTAGTCAAGGCCTTACACTATGAGAATGTTGATTAATTTGATGCTACGACACATGGTTTGCTAATCCGGTTTCTCTTATGTGAATACTTCAAGATTGAAAATTTCCAAACACCTTGTAATATTGTATGAATACCTCCCTAGTTAAGAGGGAGTGTTGGAGAAAATGTAATTAGGATCGATCTTCATGTTGGGATGGGGTCCCCTAGGTTAGTTTGGGGTTAAGATTGTTAGCACTCAGGTTGTTCCCTTTGACTCCTAAGGGAATACGGCCGAGGTAACCACAAACCAATCTTTGGACTGTAGGTATTAGCCTACTAGCAGTCAGAGAGGGCTCTCTCTTTAGGATTTAGCTTTGTTTAAGGGATGATTTTAGGCTAGATATGATGCACATGGGTTTTGTTTGAGTTTGGTGGGATGGATGATGCTTCCAAGTAGAGAGGTAGGTATAGTATGAAAGTTTCAAACCATTGGGCATGGAGTCAAGGAGTAGGACTGCTGGTGCATTTTCTTGGTCACAAGATGAATATGGAGCAAGATAGCTACACATGAAACAACATTCAAGCTAAATGGAGATGGATTGAAGGCTAAGGAATGAGAGGCAATTAAGAATCTCTCGTTCAGCTTAACAGAGGGAAGGTGAATGAGCTCTATCTAGGAGCAGTAAAGAATCCCTAGATAACTGTCAAACATGGGTGAATTAGGGGAAATATGAGCCAAAGGGAATTCATATTCATTACCAATTCAGATGAAAACATAAAGAAACAATAGAAATTGAGCATGGAGTGCAATTAAACAAAGTCCAAGCTATTCATTTTTCCTGCTATTTTAGATGGTGACATATGTATGATATGAGCATATATCAATGGAAAACAGAGGTAGGAAACACTTATTGAGTCATGTTGCAGCACAAGAATTCCATAATTCACTCTTCAAAACATTAATAACACAGCAAACAGTCCATATTCCAAACTTTCAGCAGTCTTTGATTAAAGAAATCATCAAACAAATAGAGCGAGTCTTTAGTGGAGCAGATCAACCAACCAACCAACCCCTAATACATTGCTTAGGGTGGTATTTATAAGCAAAATATATACAAGAATCAGATTTGAGACAGATCTTATGCAATAAGTGTATTTAACCTAACATATGCTTGAAATAAATGCCAAAATATCTATCTAGTGTTGCGTTGGGGGCAACTGCCTCAAAAATGAGTAACTATGATGTCCTTTGAGCTTTATGTTGGCATTTGGCCATAACTGTGCTTTGATTTCTGCAGCGCTGCCCTTAGGTGGCCTTATGCATTAACCTTGATCTGGTGAGCTTTAAATGGCTTCACCGCTTTCTTTGACTTTGCTTGGGGACCTTTAATGTTCACCTGCTTTGGTATTGCCGATCTAATACTCTTTGCCGCTTCATTGATACTCTTTGATTTGATCAGGGCTTCATCTTTCCTCTGATACTCTTTCACAGTTGAATCGGGCCGCTTTCTCTCCCTTGATGTGTTTGAAACTGTCAAATCGCCCCTTTTATGTCCTTTCAAGGCAAAAATGGCTGCTGCAAATGCTTTTCATGGCCTCTGGAATGATATCGGTGTTGGCCGATCTGAATATGAATATAAATGAAGAAATGCTGTCAAATTGCGAATTTTTGGGTTTTGCAGGTAGCTGAGCCATGAGAAGCCCTCCATTTTGACCATTTTTTCTTAGAGGTGATTAGCGCTAAGCGCTAATCGCGCATCGAAAACTGCCTCAGTTTTTCATTCCGGGCATCCTTTGCTGCGATTTTCGCCTTTCGCGCCTTTTTCGGTGATGACGTCAGCAGTGGGTCCCGGTATGACATGGTGATGTGGCAGGGTGATGTGGCAGTATGGCAGGTTGATGACATGGCAGTGACGTGTAACAGTGGGGGGGTCGACGCAGAGGTGACGTGGCGGTGACGTGGAGCAGCGGCGGGGATGCGGGGGTGACGTCACGAGGACGTGGCAATGACATCACAGGCGGGGAGCGGTATCCGATTTTCTCCCGCACCGCTTTTCCGCGTAGGTGGTATTGGGGGAGGGGCCTCCGAACACACTGGAGGCTGACACGTGGCGGGGGTACGGCAGGGAAACCGCCCATCCCCTGGATGTTAACCTCCGGCGGATCGGGGAGCAGGAATGACCGCCCACCCTTGGATCTGGAGCGCTGGCCATCGGACGACTGGCGGGTTAATTGGGGTGGCGTGCAACTTTGGAGCGGGGCCCGCGCGCTATATTAAAATAATTACGCACCGAAGGGGGTATAAAACCTTAGGTTAATGCGGGTTTGGGGGTTTTATGGAGTGCTATGCGGGTATGAATTAATTTTAATGTTCAACCAAAACTATTAAACATTAAACATTGGGAAAATGACTGCGGAGGGGTAAAATTATAGGGTTTTGGTGAGTAGAGGAGTAGACATAGGTTATTAACTCAACCAGAGGTTGGATCAATTCCAGAGTTTAGGACGCGGATGGGTTGATAATGGTCCCAGGTGGACTATTATTTCCCAGAACTATATGTACATAGCTATAGTGCTATAGGGTGGGATATGTAATATTTTTGGGATTTTATATAGTTTTTGTAGCAATTAGGGATGGGAAAGTAGCTAGGGAGCTATATAAATAGAATTAGAAGTTAATATGGGTTTGTGAGGTGAAAGTCTAGTAAAAAGGCTAAGTTTATGAAATGAAACTCAGACATAAGAATGGGAAGGGATGTGGAGGAGTGATTTTTATACAAGAAATGTGGCTTCTTTTCATTGAAGAAAGTCAAAGCTTGACTTAGTATTTTTACAAAAAATGAAGTGAAAACAGGACTTGTTGGGCAGATCCCAGGGTCCTCAAGGGGGTGTTAGTAAGAAACTTTTGAGGGGGGGGGTGAAAGGGAGTTAGACATGCTACCAGAGTTTTGCCAAATGGAATTGGCCTCAAACTTGTGATGTGAACAGATATGACACTTGAAAACATGAAATGAATCACAAGCCATGATTCTGCAACCACAAAGCTACCTACCCGGCCTATTCACCTAGCATTTTCTCTTCTTTTTGGTTTGGGTGCACTTGAACTAGCATACCTAGCTTTTCAACTTTTCTTCTTGCTGTCCTCCTATCTAAATCAATCCTTATTTCTGCCAGGGCTCAGATTAAGCTGTTGAGTTCCTTCATTTCTCTACCTAGCTACTCATCTGCCAAGATTAGGCTGTTTGGACAGACACTTTATTCTCTATCTCTAAAACAAGAAATTTAAACCTAGGGAAGCCAAGATTAAGCTGTTTGGCCTTCCCTTAACTGTGAAATCTTTCAAAAATGGAACTTTTGCAGCATGGAAAAGATGAACATTTTTGGCACTTCCACTGTCAATCATGAAATATGAAACCTATTGGTATAGGAAGCTAACAAAGATAACCCAAATTTTGGTACAATTTGTAGATAATGTAAAGTCTTCGCGATTTGTGGATGCAGAACACGTACATGAATAGGAGTCAAAGGGGCTTAGCCCCTTGTTTTACGTAAAGTTTTGAGTCAGTTTTGAGATTCATCCATGGTCCGCAGACCATGGTATTGTATGAAAATTCTATAAATAGTGAGTCTTAACGAAGGGACAAGTAGACTTAGAAGAAGAGGAAGTAGTAGAGGAGAAGATAGAGAAGTGGGTAAGATAGAAGAAGAGAGGCTCTGTAGCTGAGTGTGCAAAGGCCTAAATAGAGTCTGCAGCTGAGTGTGCGGACCCCTACAGCTATGTGCGCAGGGCAGTTTTGAGTCTGTAATCTTGAATTGAGGATCAATAAAGACAATTTTATGAATAATTCTTGAGTATTTATGTTTATCTCTATTAATGTTATATGTTGTCGATGGATGATTTGTTTTATGAGATATTTATTGAATGTTACATGATTCTCTTGAATAATTCTTAATAATGTACACAATGCATGTTTAAGTACTTTCGTGAATACTTTGACGATTTCTCTTATGTTTACTAATAACTTAAGTAAATTTGTGCGAACACTGATTTAGGACTGCTCTCTGATGCGCATAAGTAGATAAATTGAAGTTAAAGGTCTGCAAGGACTGATCGTAGACCTTTGTGAAGGTTTGAAGGCTATTTTAACAAAGTTTTAGCAATGTGCCCCAAGGGTTATTGTTCTGCGTGAGGGAAGATCTAAGGCGTAAAAGACATCACACTAGTCTCTCGATGCAAAGACTTGGTTCTTGCATCCCCCCATACCGCTTTCTGTGAGACTTCAGCCTGCATTATGTGGGTTGTTTCTGAAAGGGCCAATAGCATAGAGTTTTGTTGGTTAGCGCAGCTAACTCTGAACCTAGGTCAGGACCCCCTAAGCCAACAAATGGTTTTGTTGCTAGGACCAGGATCTACTTGAAAGAGATGTGTGATGTTGTATGATTGGAATCTGACCAAGAAAGAGATTGAAAAGTGGTTGGATTAGAAGATTCATGAGTTCCCGATGCAAGAAAATAGTAATTTGTACCTATCAAAGGAAGAGTGGTTGAATAGGTACCTGTATACAGAGAGACACAAGATCTTCTTATGCACCTTCCCAATTGAGTGGTATGAGTGGTTAGCTAATTTGACAGACAGTCAGGGAAGGTGGAAGCTCGATAGTCCTATAGTGTGGACTCTAGAATTAGTGCAACGGCTAGAGACCTCTGAAAAAAAGATCGTGTGGGATGTCGATCATTGGCTCAATTGAATCCTAGGAGGATTTTTTATAGAATTTTTAGTTGATAACTCAGTCATCTATAGCGAAGTGGAGCGAAGATTTTTCAAAGGACCGTGAGGTAAGTATTTAAGATCATTGAATACTTGGATTAAAATGTTGTTATGTGAAAAATGGTTTGGAGCTACATAAAGTGGACAATTCTTTAGAAATCGTGAAGGATCGGGGCCAAAGTATAGTCCATTAATTGGGCCTCCTCCAAGTGACGACGAAGGGGTGGGACAAACTATGCCACGAAGAGCTATTCAGCTAATCACTCAGGGGATTCCTCGAGTAAATCATCCTTCCACTCCACCTCCACCCCCACCTCCACTGCATACACCTTCACCCACACCTCCACCTCCATCACCACCATTCAACATGGGGAACGCAATGAAGATGCCAATCTTTAAGGGCATAGGAAGTGAAGATGTAGAGCAGTTCTAGTTTGTTGGGAACGATGTATGGATAGTACAATAGATTACTTCTAACAATATAAAGAAGGCCCAGTTCGTTACCGCTTTGCAGGATCACTTTCTAACCTAGTATATGAAGTATTATTCTGATAATCCTCTTGCAATGCTAGCAGAGACTAAGGCGGCCCTAAACAAAGAGTTTAGTAAGCCTAAGTCTGACTCATAGTCAGTAATTGGATTTAAAGAAATCATGATGAGGGTCGATCAAACGGCTTGGGAATTTGATCATAGGCTGAAGTGTCAGATTAGAGAATCTAACATGCATATCACAGATAGGCAGCATCATGAATTTTATATTGTGTCGCTTTTGCCCCATTTGAGAATTTCTCTATCCCAATAGAAGATAGAAGCATAGGCATAAGCCTTAGAGATCTCAATGAGGCTGCAGGGATCACCTATTCAGGATATGAACCTGGGAGTATAGCAGATCCACTTGCAATTAGTAAGATTACACCTAGAGTTATAGAGTTTGAAGAAAGACAAGGAGACTAAACCAGAAGTGCGCAGAAAAGTCTAGTGTTTGAAGTGCAAGGGCCATGGGCACAATAAGGACCACTATTTAGTGTACGCAAATTATATTATAGGAGGGGGACCAATTCCCCAGAAGCCAGAAGCCACAGTAGGGCCGAGCGTGGGCACTGCGTTATGGTGTGCTATTTGTCAGGTTGTTGGGCAACATGTGATGGATAATTGGCATTTACTTCAAAAGTTCATCTAGACACCCCAATAGTTGTTCTGTAACTTCTACAAATCTATGGGCGAGGATGAGCGCCACTGTCGAAGCTATGAGATGATGATGGAAAGGACACCTACATACCGGATGCAACCAAAAAATTGGCCTCCAGATCAAGGCATCGAAGGAATGCACGAAGGATATCAGGGTCGACAATGGGGCAACGGTGGAGGATGAATTGGTAGAGGCCGCAGTGAGATTATATGCTATAATTGTGGATAGCCAAGGAACTACGCGTGAGATTACTAGAACCCTACACACCCACCATGTCAATACTACAGATAGTTTGACCATACTATCCAAGAACACCCAACGCTAATAGATAAAATGAAAGAGATGAAAACACAGCCTCAACAGAGTACGAAAAATCTACAGATGATGAGGGTGGAGCCCCGCAAAGAAGATTGAAACATCAACATTGTGCTAAGAAGTGGAATGATGACTGGCGTTGATAAGGATAAACATCCTAAAGAAGAAGGGTGGGTTTGAGAGCACTGGAGAAAGAAGTCGGCTTCGATTTGGATCGCGCTAAGGAAACATTTATGGAAGCCAAGAAGAGCTTCGTTGAGGCCTCCACCTCAGGGAGCCAGGAGAAGATACAAAAAATTAACATGCCTACCTAAGTTGATCATACATGAAACTGCTGCGTGATAGCAAGGTCATGGAAGGACTACAGGAATTAATAAATAAATGCGCCAGCAAAGAGAGAGCCCCTGATTGACATTGCGTAGTCGGAAAAATTAGCAAACATAAGGCACGAACATGGCACGAGATGAGGCTTACCACACAGATAGGTGATTATGAGATGGATCAGGTCATTTTGGATCTGGGATCCGATGCGAATGTTACTGAACAAACATGGGAAAGGATGGGGAGACTTGCACTGCAGTGGTCTCCAATTCATCTCATAATGGCAAACCAACAAAAAATCATCCCTATGGGATGGTTATATGGTGTAACAGTTGATATTGAAGGTTCGAGCACAGTAGAAGGCTTTGAAGTTATAGAAATCATTAATGATAGTAATCCCTACCCCATGCTTCTAGGAATTTATTGGGCTATTCATATGAATGAAGTCATCAATTTGAAGAAGAGGACAATGTCATTTGAAAGGAAATTGCTTTAGGTTATAGTACCGTTGGACCCTATAGAAGGGGCACGATATACTAAACTGGTCCGCGATTATGGAGAAAGTGACGATGAACTAGATCAAATCTACAAAATAATAGTGTGAGATCAAGACTGGATTAATATGATGGCAGATGGGAGGATTTCATGGGACTGGGAGAGTTCCTACACCTCTAATTCAGACAAGTAGTTAGAGCATTAGCAGAATCACTTACATGAAGTGTCTACCTTGCGATGCAATATGATGACGAATTCGTTGCACTGTGTTTCGTCAGAGGTAAGGAAATTACCCTATTATGATGGTTTAACTAATGTAGACCTATTTTTGGATGAATTTGAGCATGAAGTCCCTTAGGATCACCGCTTCCAAGCATTAGAGTTGGCGTTGCACGCTACGCCCGCATGATGGTGGGGTATGCATAAGGATAGCTTTGCTAGATAGCGAGATTACAGAAGAACGATGAAGGTACGGTTTGGGTGTGCTAACACCAGAATGACTAAGAAATATAATGGAAGGGACAATCCACATGATCACCTAGCAAAATGGACTAAAGCATGGGGAATAGAACTGAAGCCAAAGTGGGTACACATATTTTTCCATACTTTGGATACAATTCCCATGAACTGGTATCTAGAAATGGAGCTTCTCCATGGCACCGTGAAATGGGACATATTGAAGGAAGGGTTATTATTAACCTTAAGCTTTGAATATGGATTCGCAAGCATCGGTGAAGTGCTATAAGAGATTAAGGCGGTTATCTTCAGAACACCGACAAAACCTATGGAATGGACCCAACCAAGTTGGAGCACCTAGCTATGCCATGCGTCGGAATGCTATAGTGTAACCATTGAAGAGGAAGATGAAGACCTGTGAAATATTAATATTCCAAAGGCATAAGGGCATTGTGAAGTTGAAGGCCCACAAATAGAAAACCTGTACATCTCTGCACCTTTCAAGACAAATCAAGTAAACATTAGCACTGACCAAGAACCGAAGTTCGCGAAAATTTGGGACTATTGGGATGACGCTACAGTGGATAAAGTTGTTGAGTTACTCCATCAATACCAGGATCTCTTCCCCACTATGTTTTCGGATTTAAAGGGAATAGTCGTCGATTTGGGCGTTATGAAGATCACTCTAAAGTTAGACGCGAAGCCTATTAAACAAAGGTTATATCACCTTAATCCTAAATACAAGGAAAAGGCTCGCATAGAAGAAGAAAAATGCGAGTCACAGAAAGGTGACAAGTCACTTTCACCAGAGACGGAGGAAGAATAACTTTTGGGACAAAGCGGTGGAGGTGATGAAGGGCAGAGCACCCCATTTATTATGAAAAGACATGGCAATGAGCAGCAGGGTGGAACATGGAAAAAGCAGAAATTTGATAAATCACAGGTTGATCCCATGGTGTTAACAGAAGGAAATCTTGATGAGATCAACGATAAAATCATGGATGCAACAACAAAAGTGTTACAACGGTATGAGCAACAATACATGCAGATGCTGGGGAGTGTCCAAAAGGATCTGCACAAGCCTAATACAGGTGGGCATTGGATAAGTGAGAACGGAGCAAGTGAGCCTAACACCTGGGACAAGCCAAGTAGCAAAGCTAGTAAGGACCCTAGATCTCAAAACTATACCATTTCCAGACGGGTCCATTCCTACAGAGTCCGCCAATGATTGTATTATACTTAGTACAATCAAGGACCTAGGACTAAATATAGTGATGCTCTCCAAAAAAACCCTCCATACACTACATAAGGGGGTGGCATATGAATTGAGAACCGGGGAGCAGCGCACCCTCAACCTCATAACTGAGTACAAAGTCAACAATGAGAAAATGTGTGTTGAAAAGACGCAGGTTCTAAAGGAAAAGGAGGAACTTCAGACGCGTAGTTCAAGTCTGGAGTTAGCATTCACAGAGGCATGCAAGATATTGCATGAGCTTCACATCCCGGAGGATGCACAGCCAAAAGCCAAAATCAAAAAACTAGTCGTTGTTGTGCATAAGGCTAAAGAAAAAGTTGGACGAGTCACTTTTGAGATCAACATGAAGATTTCAGAGTTGCAATTAAATTTGCGGCCCACGACCCCACCTAAGGTCTGGGAGTAGCGCAGAGTCACAATAAAGGAAGGCATGGCTACCTTGGATGCCACAATCACTGACTACATGGCACTGTTTGAGCATGATATGGAACTATTGACCAATCTACAGGAGGATCCGAACCTATAGAAATTGAACATAGAACAAAGGGAGCTCCAACGCCAATATGATGAGGTCAAGGCGACTGCATGCACCTTAGCACCAGCACAACGCCTTGCCAAATTATAGGAAGGAAAACAACTACTGGCACCGGTAGAAGAAGCGCAAAGAAAGAGGTCTTGCTGAAGGTCAGGGTACAACCTTGGTTAGAGGAGGTTTATCATGTCACGACTTCCATTCAGGATAAGCCTAAAGGACTGCAGTAGACACAGAAAATGATGAGGTTGGCAGTAGAGGGACCACCCACTGAAAAATTGATCAAGGAGGTTCAACAAGTAGTGACACAGAGTGCTGCTGAAGTTGCAATGGTCCACGGGGAGCTGGGGGATGTTCGCAGTAAGATCATGGAGCCAGTAGAGTGACTCGAGGGAAAGTCACGATCTTTGTGTTGGGGGCCTATTGGGATGGAGTCCCCTAGGTTAGTTTGGGGTTAAGATAACCCAAATTTTGGTACAAATTTGTAAATAATGTAAAGTCTCCACAATTTGTGCATGCAAAGTGTGTAGATGAATAGGAGTAAAAGGCGCTTAGCCCCTTGTTTTATGTAAAGTTTTGAGTCATTTTGAGATTCACCCATGGTCCGTGGACCATGGTATTGTATGAAAATTCTACAAATAGTGAGTCTTAACGAAGGGACAAGTAGACTTAGAATAAGAGGAAGTAGTAGAGGAGAAGTTAGAGAAGTGGGTAAGATAGAAGAAGAGAGGCTCTGCAGTTGAGTGCGCAGAGGCCTCAATAGAGTCCGCAGCTGAGTGCGCAGACCCCTGAAGCTATGTGTGTAGGGCAGTTTTGAGTCTGTAATCTTGAATTGAGGATCAATAAAGACAGTTTGTTGAAGAATTCTTGAGTATTTATGTTTATCTTTGTTAATGTTATATGTTGTCGATGAATGATTTGTTTTATGAGATATTGATTAAATATTACGTGATTCTCTTAAATAAGTCTTAATAATGTATGCAATGCATGTTTAAGTACTTTCGCGAAGACTCTGACCATTTCTCTTATGTTTACTAACAACTTAAGTAAATCTACGTGAACACTAATTTAGGACTGCTCTCTGATGCGCGTAAGTAGATAAATTGAATGTTAAAGGTCCGCAAAGACTGATCGTAGACCTTCACAAAGGTCTGAAGGTTGTTTTAACAAAGTTACAGCAACGTTCCCCAAGGGTTATAGATATGTGTGAGGGAATATGTAAGGTGTTAAAAGACATCACACTAGTATCTGGATGCAAAAACTTGGTTCTTGCATCCCCCCATACTGCTTCGGGTGAGACTATAGCTTGCGCTACATGGGTTGTTTCTGAAAGGGAAAGTAGTGTAGGGTTTTGTTGGTTGGCGCAGCTAACTCCAAACCTAGTTCAATGAGTTTCTTGCTCATTGAAAATAGGACAAGAATATTTTGAAGTTATCTAGAGAGTCAAAGTCAAAATGTAATTATGATAAGTCCCTTTGAGGGCATGTTACATCATGTAAGTCATCATACAAGGTCATGGGAACACCTCCAAGCATGGTCAAATCCTCTCCCAACAGCAACGAAGTCTACAAGCAGCAAAGCGATGGGTAAAAGTTGAAGTATAATGCAAACTATAAGTAGGCCTAAAGGCAACGAGTCATATCAGCTTAATTGGAGGGACAGACCTTTATTTATAGAGGCTTCCTACTCCAAAATAAAATGTACATCAAGCTCTGAAATCAGCAAAGAAGGGTAGCCGAGTAAGGGTGAAGAAAAGACATGTTTGAGGAGCCTCTAGTGAAGCGAAGGAAAAGAAGTTAAAGCACAGTCAAAGGGACTATTTCTAAGGTGAAAACTAGTCACACGTGCAAGGAATAGAGCCATCTCTGTGGTCACAACATCAATAATATAACATTCTCACATATATCATTGTTTTGGTTTCAAACTAGGCTTACTAAGCCTCCTATCCAAGCATAAAGAGAAGGACCTCAAGCGAAGTTAGAAGAAGCCATATACCTATAGCTAGGACCCTCCCACATGTAAAGACTAGGGCTGTAGTACTATCACACTCAGACTACTACTATGCATCAAAGGGAACTCGGATGTTCTAGAGAAGGAGTAAGCATCCTTAGGTGAAGTATCTCACTAAGTAGAAATATCTCTCCTAGATTATCTACTTACTATAGAAGGAAGAATGAAGAGCTAGAAGACAAAGTGTTGGAAGAAGTGTCAAAAGTGACAGTGCAGAAGGAGGAATGATTTGACTTATGCTTGGAGGATATCCTAGTCAAGGGTATAGGGTTTGGCAGTTGTTTAAATAAGAAGCTTCAATAAGAGAAATCTTACAAAGGGTTTTCCTCTCAAGAGTGGAGAGGGTTTGTCCTTGGCAGAGAGCCAAATTCTGTGTTCTTGTTATTTTGTTTTGGTATAAGTTTGATGAAGCACACACATATGCACTAATAATAAGAAGAAGAAGTATAAGCTAAAAGTAAAAAGACTTCACAAATTTCTATCAAGTCACTGAGAAGCATCACAACACTACTTTTCCCTAGATTCTCTAACAAGATAGACATCAATAGTGAGGAGGTTGGGTGTGAAGAATGTTTTATTTTGTTCCAGTGTGGAGCTTGAGCCCATTGTAGTCAAAAGGTCAGGAACAAGAGTTATGTTTTTATCAAATACATGGGTCTCACCTCCAACCTCCTACTTTCATATTTAATTTTTTTTTCGACTTTTTATGTTATAATTTTGTTTATATGTTTTGAAAAAAATAACTATTTATAAAAAGAAGGGGAAAATTGAGATATTTTTTTTATACGCGGTCCTTATTTTATTTGTTTTATATAGATAATATTAAAGAGGAGGTTGGTGTAGTCATAAAAACAACATTGTGCAATGTCACATTGTGAGAAATATTTTGTCAGTATGAGAATGAACCATGATCGAATGTCGCATGGTGAGAAACATTGTGTTCATATGGAAATCCATTATGCCCGATGATGGTTGTGCATGGTCAGACGTCACATACACTAAGGTTTATATATGTTGGATTTATAATAGTAATTACTTGGGTTTAATATTAATCCTTTGGTTTTGTAATCCCTTTGGTTTTAGCATTGATCCCTTGGTTTATTATTTCTTTGGGTTTATAATATCAATCCCTTGGGTTTATTAATCTAAGGGTTGATATTCCTAGGGTTTAAGATTATTGACATGGTTGATAATATTAATCCTATGTGTTTAATATGTATCCCTTGAGTTTATCAATACCTTAGGTTTATAATATTAATATCCATTGGGTTTATAATATTAATCTCTTGGGTTTTTAATCCTTAGGGTTTATAATATTAATCCTATGTGTCTAATATGAATTTCTTGGATTTATTAATCCTTTAGTTAATCCCTTACATTTATAATATTAATATCTTTTGGGTTTATAATATTAATCCCTTGGGTTTATTAATATTATTATTGTTAATAAATATTATTACTAATATTCATTAATAATAATATCAATCTAATATGTTTGTATTGGGTTTGTTATTATTATTTTTATTATTATAATTATACTAATAATAATTATTATTAATTGATATTTTTTAATATAATAATTATTTTATAAAATTATTTTTATTATTATATATTTATCAATATTGATATATTAATGCCTATCCGCATTTTTCAACCACATTTATTAGTGTGGTTATGCATTTGATTGATATGTCAACCACATTTATTTAAATAAATATGGTTTTTCTAGTTTATAATAATAATAAAATCTTTAATGTAGACAAGATTTTTCTTACAAGCGATTTTTCATGTTACAATTACATAGATATGTGAAACATTCAATCCATGAGTTGAGTTAAAGACATAATACAGCTTGAGTGGGCCTAATGGTTAAGAGCACATGTTTCCTCTTAAGATGTCACACTTTCAAAATGACAGGGGCTAGAGTATGTATGCCTTAGTAGTCAAATCGTTGTAGAGGTGTGGGTCTCTTATCCCAAAACAAGAGGGTCTCATACAACAATTTGGTGTCTGACTTGGCCACGCCCTCAAAATTAGACAATAATAATAATATTTATCAATTTCTTATATTTATGTTACAACATATAATTGTTTCTGCAAATTTAAGCACTTTTAAGATCTCATGGCTTATAAATGTTGCAGAGAGAATGTCATACCATTATATATATTTCTCTATGCAACACAACACATGAGAGAGTAAATTCGTTGCACAAGATCTTGAATTCAATCAAACCAATAACGACATCCCTCAACAGTGGCTTCAAACCCTACATCAAAATTATGATAAACGTAATTGATTACAAATATGTGTTGTGTGAAGTCCATAATAAGGCCATGATTATCAAAATAAACAATCTTAAACCCAAAAGTATTGATTTCAATTGTATATTTTTCCCTGCACTGAATTCAAATACGGATTTGTTAAGTTTTACTACACAATGTCCTCTTTCTCTCAATCCAAATGTGGCTTTGTTAATTTTCACTGCACAATCTCCACGATTTTTTTGTGAATGAAGTAAAAGTAATGCAGTTGCACTTAGTTAAAAATCATGGCAGAGTGGGATGACCTAAAAGGAAAACTAGTAGAATGGTAGAAATAGACCACCTTGTCATTTACTAGTGAATGTAGTGTAAATTAGTAAGCTATGAACAAACCATGCAAGCTCCATTTCTACATCAATTGGATACCACAGTTCGAATATTTAGGTTATTAGGAGCGGCTATACATGGAGAGTGAAGTGGAATTTGTCGTGCTACTGATCATCCCCTATGTTATAGACTTTGATGTTGGGAATGTTGGAAACGCGGAGGAGACAAAGCATAAATTCACACACAAATCACACGAGTTGCAGCTCTTCTAATGATCACACAAAACTTGATTCTTATAATGAACCCGATGAAGTGTATTTATCCTTTTCCAACTACCGACTTACCTAAAATATCTTGACATGGAACCACATACAACCACACACTAGATATACATTTTTTCAACCATTAAAAAACCAAGTGTTTAAAGTCATGCTAGTTGTTCCTGATCTCCACTACCTCTTCAAGAAAACTCTAGCAAAGGGATGGTGGAAAAAGATTTGGAGCAGTGATAGATCTAGGGGATATAGGGATTGAATTGGGGTTGAAAAAGATTGGGAATAGTGATATCGATCTCGGGGATATATAGGGATTGAATTGGTGTCGCCTTATGTGTTGTTGCAATAGGGGACAGTGCCGACACCGGTGTGCAAGAGGATGATTTTATCAATCGCAAGATGAAAATAAAGAAGAGAGTCACCATGCCCCTATTCAACTCAACAAGTTGTTGCAGAAATTCTAAGCACAATTTTTTAATTTGAAATCCCAAGCTCGAGACATTTGAAATCCTTGGTCTTGGTGTAACATTGAATGCAATTAAATTCCAGTGCCCACTTGCATTGACTCAAAACTGTCAAAATTCTAGAAATCAGGAGAGGTTGTTTTCTGACAATGGTTGGATGGGTTTTTTATTTATGTAAACGGATGGTAATGGAGATGGAAAGGGACCAGCTAGCCAAATCGAGAAGTCCTGAAGAACCTGGAATTGAGATAAGTTCAATGATTATGGATTGCATTCAGGCAGATCGTTAGACATCTGATCAATGGCAATATAGTTCTAGATGCATCCAAGAATATAGAAATGGGGTGCATCTGGACCCATACAAATCCCGAATCGTGTGGATTGAGATATGCATCTAAATAAGAAATTGAGGCTTGACGAATTTAGTTTAAGAAGAGAAGCAACGCTTGACAAAAATAAAAGGCTTTGCTCCTTTAATGCAAAGTTAGGTTGTAAGCTGTTGGAAATAATAATCCCAACCACCGCCTTAAACACACTGACAACCATCATGTTTGCCCAGTCAACCACTACACAGTTGTGATTTTGTTTGCAGGCAGAATGACAGAAGTCAGAACAGAAGTTCAGAGTGGACCATTCCACAACACATCACAGAGGTTAAAGCATTTAATGAAGTTTAATAAATAGATATGGGCAAACATTCATTCCACGACTGTTGCCCACACTCCACAACACCTGCAAGTTCAGAAAATCATTTACTATGTAAAATTGCCCATGTTGCGTATTAAATATTTTCTTTGTCATGTAATTAATGTCAAATTTGTATGTTAAGATAAATATGCAAGTAAAAGTCATTTGTAATGTTGGGCATGTTGGGAAAGTTAGAGAGAAAGATTCTATGAGGTAGTGAGGAGAAAATCATGGAGGAAATATTGGTGGGCACATGAAAACTAGTTTTACGGAGTTTTACAGAAGTTTACTCCGCAACCCAGTAATGCATAAATCACAGTAAGTTTGTTGTGTTTTTCACTTGGAGCTGCAACCTCCATTTATCACGCGAATGTAATTTCTTTATGTTTTGACATATAATATAAAGTGTGGTCAGTTGTGTTATGGTTTTAATCTTACACAAGTAAATTTCCGCAACCTCTTTTATTTTACTCTGTTTTTCCATGAGTGAACTCTGTGTTTTAATTAAGTCCCTGTGTGGTTGCGATATCCTCGCCGCAACCTAAGATTTACCTTTCCGCAACTAAATTTGACCTTGCCTACTTTTCCGCAACCGATTTCTAAGCTCCCTTGCCCTCGTAAAAAAAAATTCTAACATGGTATCAGAGTGGGTTAAACTGTGTTAGTGTAAAAACAAGTGTTTTTACTAACAACGAAAATTGTTTTGAGGGCAAATTGCTTTTTTGGAATATTTACTAGTAGGTAGAAAGTTTTTTTTATGCTCAGAAATGGCAACATCAAGCACAAGATTGACTAATCCTCAAATACCTCAGCTTAATGGCAAAAATTATGATTATTGGGCTATTACAATGAAGGCCCTATTTTCTTCTCAAGACATTTGGTGGAGAATGGTTTTCAAGAACTAGTAGATGGAGTAGCATATAATGCCTTGTCTTAAGCAGAAAAAGATTTGTTGAGGGACAAAAGAAAGAAGGATTCAAAAGCCCTATTTTATATTTTCCAAGCAGTTCATGAAATCATTTTCCCAAGGGTTGTAGCAACAACCAAGTCCAAGCAAGCATGGGACACCATCTAGACAGCCTACCAAGGCATGGAAAAAGTCAAGACAACAAAACTACAAATGTTGAGAAGATATTTTGAAACACTGTGTATGAAAGAGTCTGAGAATGTGGACTCAATTTTTACACATGTAATTGGGTTGGTTACTCAAATCAAGTCTCATGGTGAGACACTTGAAGAAATGAGAATTGTTGAGAAAGTTTTGAGAAGTCTACCAGCAAGGTTTGATGCCATTGTTATGGCCTTAGAAGAGACTAAGGATCTCTCATAGTTCTCAGTGGGTGCTTCATGCATCACTGATTTCTCATGAACATATATTGAATAAAGCAACAAGCTCCTCATTGGAGCATGCCTTCAAGACACAAGTTTCATTTGGTCAAGATCGAGGCAGAGCAAGATCATATACTAGAGGAAGAGGAAGAAGCCCACACAAAGGTGGAAGAAGTAGCCCTTCAAGCTCAAGTGGAAGGGGTAGCAATCAAAATCCAAGTCAAGGCCCAAACCAAAATCAAGCACAAGAAAAACAGAGTGATATATGGTATCTAGATTCAGGGTGTAGCAACCACATGTAAGGAAACATAGAAATGTTTTCCAACCTAGATGAAAGTGTGAAATATGAAGTGACATTAGGGACTGATAGAAAAGTCTCTGTCATGGGAAAAGGAAGAGTTAATATCTTAACAAATAAGGGAGAGAAGAAGTACATCTCAGATGTTTGCTTTGTCCCTGGTCTGAAACATAACCTCATGAGCATTGGGCATCTCATGCAAAAGGGCTACAATGTCTTTTTCAAAGATGATGTGTGCACAATTTTGGATAGGCCTCCAAGAAAACATTTGATTGCAAAGGTGCATATGAAAAACAATAGAATGTTTCCCCTAAAGATAAGATCAAATTTGAAAGAAGAAGGTGCACAAGCACAACTATCAATGAACTCACAAGAGGATGGAAGAAAAGAGGTAGCTGTCACACAAGTGAACTATCAAACATAGGTTAAAGATGAAAACTGGTTATGGCATTTGAGATTTGGACATCTTAACTTTGGAGGTTTGAATTTATTGCATAGGAAAGGCATGGTGAAGGGTTTTCCACTCATAGAAAAACTGAACAGCCTATGTGAAGGATGTATCCTGGGCAAGCAACAAGAGAGACATTTCCAGCATGAAAATCAGTAAGGGCAAAGACACCTTTGGATATTTTCCACTTAGATTTATGTGGACCAATGCAGACACCATCAAAAGGTGGAAGCCACTATGTATTGGCATTCATAAATGACTACACAAGGAAGACATTGGTCTATCTCCTAAAACAAAAAAGTGAAGTGTTTGAGCAATTTCGCCAATACAAGGCTCTTGTTGAGAAACACAATGGACACTACATCAAAGACCTTAGGGCTGACAGAGGTGGCGAATACATCTCAAATGATTTCCTTCGTTTTTGTAGGGAACATGGAATTCACAAGCAATTTACAACAAGGTATACACCTCAGCAAAATGGTGTTGCAAAAACAAAGAATAGGACCATTATGGAAATGACAAGAAGTATGTTGAAGGCAAAGCATTTGGCAAATGATTATTGGGCTGAAGCTGTCGCTTGTGCAGCATATATCTTGAATAGATGTCCAACGAAAAGCGTTCAGAACATAGTTCCCGAAGAGGCATGGAGTGGAAGAAAGCATAGTGTCACTCACATAAGAGTCTTTGGTTGTGTGGCATATGCCCATGTCCAGGATGAGTTGAGCAAGAATTTGGACATCAAGGGGGAGAAATGTATATTTGTTGGATACAGTGGTGAATCCAAGGCATACAAGCTCTACAATCCATTAACCAAGAAGGTCATAATCAGCAGAGATGTACAATTCATAGAAGAGGAATCATGGGATGGAAGTTTAGAGAAGACAGTCAATGTCAAAGCATGTATACCACATGAAAACAAAGAGGAATTGACAGCAGCAAATAATTCCTCAACAGTGACTCCCTCTACTCCTATTCAAGCACAACAAAACAAGCAACAAGGAACACCATCAACAAATAATAGGACAACATAACGCAGTCAAGCAAGTGCTTCTCCAAGAACGCCACAAATCGCAACACCAAGTGACATATCAAGCCCATCTTCAGCAAGCATAAGAAGACCAAAATTCAAAAATTTGAATGAAATATATGAGCAAGATGAAGTTGATAGTAGCACTGACCTGAATTCATTATTTGCTCCATTTTGTCATGTAGATGACCCAATTCACTTTGAAGATGCAGTCAAAGATGAAAAATGGGTTGGAGCAATGGAGGAAGAAATAGAAGCAAAGAAAACAAGTCATTGGAGTGAAGTGGATCTATAAGACCAAGAGCAATGTCGACGGTAAGATTGAAAGGCACAAAGCAAGGCTAGTTGTCAAAGGATACAAATAGCAGCATGGAAGAGATTATGAGGAGACGTTCACACCAGTCGCAAGGATGGAGACGATGTGTACAGTTGTGGCGATTGTTGCGCAACATAAATGGAAAGTGTTTCAAATGGACGTAAAGTTAGCGTTCTTGAATGGAGTGTTGAAAGAGGATGTGTATGTTGTGCAACTGCCTGGTTATGAGGTAGAAGGCCAAGAATACAAAGTGTATCAGTTGAGGAAAGCTCTTTATGGGTTGAAGAAAGCACTGCGTGCATGGTACAGCAGGATAGATGCCTACTTGTTGGACAATGGTTTCAACAAATGTGCCATTGAGCCTACTCTCTACATCAAAGAGAATGATGGTAAGATTCTCATTTTTGTCTTATATGTAGATGATTTAATTTTTACAGGCAGTGATGATTTCTTTATCGCTGATTTCAAACAAGTCATGAAGAATGAATTTGAAATGACTGACTTGGGGTTATTAAGATATTTTTTGGGCATAGAAGTGAAACAAACAGAAAATGGAATTTTTATTTCTCAAGCAAAGTATGTAGCAGACATTTTGGAGAGGTTTAAAATGCAAAACAGCAAGCTCGTACCAACTCCAACTGTCATGGGGTTGAAGTTGAGCAAAGAAGATTGCAACAGCAATGTCAATCTGACATTATACAAAAGCATGATAGGCAGCTTGATGTATTTGACAACCACTAGGCTCGATATAATACACTGCAACAGATGATTTCAGGTTGGTTGGTTACACTGACAATGATTGGGCAGGAAGTGTCGATGATAGAAAAAGCACGTCAGGATATGTTTTTCATTTGGGTTTTGGAGCCATTTCATGAGCTTCCAAGAAGCAGTCGATGGTTTCATTGTCAACAGCAGAAGCTTAATATGTCGCCGCAATAGCAGCAGTGTCAGGTAGTTTGGATGAGAAGGATGTTGAGGGATCTTTGCCACGACCAAGAGGGAGCAACAACTATTTTCTACGACAACACCTCAACAATTGCATTATCAAATAACTATGTTTTTCACGAGAGGACTAAGCATATTGATACAAAATATCATTTTATCAAAGAGTTGATTAACAATGATGAAATTATGTTACAACACTGCAGGTCACAGGAACAGTTTGTTGATATTTTCACAAAGCCATTGGCACGTGGAAGTTTTGTTTATCTCAGAGATTGTTTGGGAATTGTCAATGGCAGTAGTTGTTATTAAGGAGGAGTGTTGAAAATAATAATCCCAACCACCGCCTTAAAATTAGGTGGTAAGCCACAGTCGTGTGATGAAGATTAGATTAAGCCTGGTACCTGAGGCCATAAGAATTGGGGATTGTATGTGGGTTGTAGTGTGCACAACTCCTGTGGGAGTTAAAGTAAAGTGTTAAGGAGTGCTATCAGCAACTCGAGCCAAGCACTAATCCATTGCAAAAGAGTGAAGCAAAAACCCCGAGGTCAAAAGCCGAAGAAATACACTCATAGGCTGCATAAAGATTCTTCTTTTAACGTCTACACAAATTGACACAACAAAAGGTGTCATGAGTGAAATAAAATCTATTTAAATAGTAAAAGTTTGTCCTTTATTTAAACTTATTTTCAAAATTATTAGAATTATATCTGAAATAACATTTCGGGTTAGATTCCTTGATCCATCATTCAAAATAATATATACTTAATATGTATTAGGGATGCATAATCTGTAAATGAGATAATTCTTGTAAATTTAAGGGTGATTTTTTATATTTATAAATATAAAAAATAGTTTTAAATATATATATATATATATGAGTGAAAATAATTTATTTATAGATTAATAGATTTATTTATTTTGGAATGTGATTTCTAAAAATTTAATTTAATTATTAATGAAATAGTAAAAATTTAGTTTTCACAAAATATTTTTAATAATAATCTTATTTAAAATTATTAAATATTAAAATTATATTATATATTTTATTTAATTAATAATATTATATATAAATACATTTAAATTGGTTTAAAATAGATAAAGTTTATGAGTTCCACAATTTATTTAGTTGAAAGACTATGTCAACTATACAGTACTATGAAAATCTAAATCTAATTAACTCATAATGTTATTTCAAAATGATTTATATTACACAATAATTAGAATACAGATAAGAATATCTCCAACATCATAGATCAAAAGTTGAAATTTCTCAAACAGTATTATGCCTTTTTTTTATTTTTTAATTAAATCAACCTGACAATTCCAGTTCATCTCGTCGTTTCCTTCACCCGGCTTCTGAGTTTTCCTTATGATCACCCAAAGCACGTAAAAAGTGGACAAAATGTAAAATTATGTCATCGTGACATTTGTAGGTTTTATGCAGACGTCAGATTCCCACTGTTCTTCATCTAACGACTTGAGTTCTCTTCCCATTTGGGAAATGTTGCAGCTGTCATGAGTCCACTCCATTTCTTCAAGTTCACTCGAATCAATCCCGCCGGCCAACAAATCCTCATGTTTGATGCCCTCTTTCAGCGCTGCCACTACCTCACTCATGCTCGGTCTACAAGAGCGTCCCGCCTGAACACATCTCATCGCTACTTTCGCAACACAAGTCATGGATTTCATGTTGTAACTGTTCCCCAGCCTCTTGTCTATGATTTCTGTTACTGTGCCACCATTTTCATCTATTTCTGCTAGATACGGTGTTGCCTGTAAATATGCCAATAATTATTGTTAGTGTTTACCCGAACAGCCACTACGAAACATTCTCTTGTCAAAGCCGTTAAATATTCTTATTTTGGTGATTGATGATACGAATCCTCACCCAGTGAATGATGTTTACTTCCTCTTCAACTAGTTTTGGATCTATGGGCGGTCTTCCCGAAATGATTTCCAACAAAACCACTCCGAAACTATAAACATCACTCTTATATAAATGCTAATTTTAATTTTCATTTTGGTTATTAATTAAAATACTATATCTGTGTATGCAAAGTGGCTCAGTGTATTCTAAGTTGGCAATACCACTATCATACCCTTTATCACCACCTACTTTCCACCCATTTGTATGAGGCTATAGGGCAAGTCCAGTCTTTGGCCACTTTACCCAGGTTTTTGAAATATCACTTTCCACCACTGGGGTACTTCCATACCTTGTACAAACCAAGAGTTTTTATCACTTCCTACCGCCACCACCTTGTCCATACCGTCTATCATAGTGGTTTCACCCATACACCACCCCAATGGTCTCCACTATTGTAGTTGCCACCATTTCATCTACTATGGTTTGATGACCTAGACAAAATGCACCTATCAAACATCATCCCATGATAATACCATAATCGATGTGATAACAATTGTTTCCTCAACGTAGCCAATGTAATCAAGTGTTCCACCTGCTAGAGAATCTCTATCATTGCCTAATAAAATCATCAATTGATGATTTTTTTATGTGTCATGAATGGAATTGATTTTAGTATTTTTGGTTTGAATTTAAAGCATTAATTCTTGTAATTATTGTAGAGTGGCATAGCTAAGAGATTGGAGTCACAGATGAGGAAAATACCCTTGCGACTAATTATATCATCTACTGTGAGTTTTCTATACGACTATCTCTTAAATTATGTGTAGTGTATGTATCATTACATATGTACACTTTCACCTATGATATTATTCAATACAAATAAAATGGAAGAAAAAGTAAATAATGATGGGAAAGACCTATATATCTTTCATTTTTTCCACTCACAATCTTATGGATGGAAATTCTACTATAAAAAAGATAAACTCAATCTTGAAGAAACCCTTTTGAAGGACACAAGCTTAATATCTTCTCGATTCTCTTTGGGAATGACAACTAATTTGGAAGCAATGGCATATAAATCTTAATATTGAATTCAGTTGGGCTACAAAACACCTCCTTCCTAACTTCCACACACCTCCATTATTTTGGGATTGTATTCTTATCACATTGAACTTGATGGACAAGGAAATACATCCCCTCAATAAACAATTGTTTAATTAGTTGTTCATCTCATGTGTGTGAAATGAGAGGGATAAGTGAATTTATTGAGTATGATAGCTACAACATTTATTAGAATCCATTAAATGGATTCCCTCCCACACTGTGCATCATTTAGATTGGCATTAGAATGCTCCCCCTAAGTATATCTGATAATAAATTCAAGTGTTAGATTGCTAGTTTGAGTTTCCACATGTTAATTGTATCAAATTCTGGTAATGTTGGAATTACTAGTATTATTCATTGTTGGAGTGATTTTCTTTCTATTTTATGTTGGTAGGAACAAGTGGGAATGAAGTGTTCAATTTATCAGCAATAATTGAGCTACCTTCCCTTAAAAAAATTGAATGGGAGTACTCCATTTACAATGCATTGAGTTCAATTTTTTTTGTAGGCAGACTTAGAATTAAGAAATGAAATCATATGAAGCATAGGTTTAAATTCCTTTTCCCTATTCCCAGTGAGAAAAACTATAGATTTAACATTGCCTTGAAGGAAGAATGTCATTGTGATAGTTATCATTTAATGGAACATTAAGCGTTGTCTATTCATTCCATTGGTTGCCACGAATATTGAGTATTAGGTAGAGTGCATCCCATATAATTTGTAGTCCATATAAAGGATCTAATTAGTGTTCTAATAAATCAAATTTCAATTAAGAAATAGGGTGTTTGTTGAATGATATATTCAAAATAAGATGTGATTTTATTGTAGTAACAATAAGATGCAATTTATTCAATTGTTAGTACTTTCCTTGGCCCTATAAAGGCAACAAGCAAACCCACAGTTACATGTCATGGGAAAACAAGTAGTAGGGAAGTTTTCATTTGAAAATATGATTAGAACAAAGACAATGTAATGGATTATGAGTAAGGTTAGAGAGAAAATACTTTAAAATCCATAGAGGATTTGTGTTAGTGAAGCATGAGGGATATAATTCCCACATTTATAGATCACCTAATACAAGCCCAAAATAACCATTGGAGCCAAATAAGGGAACCATGAGGGTATATTATGTGGTCGGGAAGGTTGAATTTTTTTTTTTAAAGAAAGTTATGAAAATAAGTGAAAAAAATGTTGAAACACTATCATCACTCACTTGGCAATGGATGCCCTTGCCCAATTTAGCATTAGGGTAAAAAAATATAACTCTCTCAATTCAATAGTTCATTTGAATTTACAACTTAGTGAGGAAGGTAGGGAAGAGCATACCATCAATGCATGGAAGGAAAATAACTTAATTTAGCAATAATACCTCACAAATACCTCTTCCTCACCTGAACTATGAAATTTCTCGCATACTTCAACAACAAGTAACCCTCACTTCGATAATTAACTCACTTAATTGAAAACCTTGTAATAAGTAATAAAATTAATAAGCAATGGGAATCTAATTCATGTAAGTAACTCACTTGGGCACTTAATACTTGATGAACTCAACATTGGATAGGGAGGTTAACCAAATCTATTCACCCTTAACAAAACAACAATTTCATATAAAAATCTATTCTCTTATTTTTCATTTACACTATTGTTATTTTCCATGGTTTTCATGATTTGGTAGGTTACTAGATTATTGGAGGGTTTTTTGGAGTTACAAACATGGAATTGTGCTCAATAGAAGAGGGCATGTGGCTTTCCAAAGTATTAATGAATTTTTTCTTCACTTAAAAGCTACAATGAGAGTCAAACTCATGGGAATCCATTAAAGCAAAACCCTGATATATTGATATAACTCTATGAGATTCATGAGAACTATACCAAACTCACTGAACCCACTATAGTTGTAAATATTCTTCTTCGGCCTTAATGTTTAGTCATTATGTCATCCTCCATTTGTTAAAGGATTTATGCATAGGTTAATAGCTTGAAGAATGATATTTTATGGCTTCAAACACGATTGAATATCTAGGCTATTTCAATTTGTTTTTGTTGATTTTGCATTTGGTTTTTTTTTCTCTTTTTTCTTCAAAAAAATTACAATATTCCTTACCAACCAAATCCCTAGCTCTAGAATAGTCAAATAAATTCATTTTTGTACAATGTAATAATATGAGATGGGTTTCACTAGTTGTAATTCAATGTCGTGAATCCAACATAATTAATGGTTCACCCATCTGAATCCTAGTTAGAGTTTATGGCGAGTTGCTTTTTGCTTCCTGAAACTATTTAGGGACACATTGTGAGTTTGGTCTAAGGGAATAGAATCTAATTGAAGTAGAATAATTGATTTTTGTAATCTAAAAAAAGAGTTATTTTCCAAGGCCCACGATTCCATGCTACCCATAATCTCCTAAGCTCGTATTTTGCAAATTTGACCCCTTTGTGCAAAAATTGCATTATTTCTTATTGAGAAAAACCCTAGCCCTATAGATTTTCAAATAAGAGAATTTTCGTCCAATGAAATCATAGGAGAATGGTTTCCCAATCTATAACATAGTGTTATAAATCCAACACAATCAACAAGTCACCCATCCAAGTATGATTACAACTTTATGTTGAATTGCAACTCATTTATTATAGTCGTCGAGGGACACATTGTGAATTTGGCTTATGGATTTATAATCCAAATTGAATAGCATAATTTATTTTCATAAGCTCCCAAAAGTGTATTTGACCAAGGCCCATGTGAGGAGGCGTATTCTAACAAGGTGTTTTTTTGTTCTTTTCTAGGTAGATTTTTTAAATTGATTTTTCCCAAAATCTAGCAAGAAATTGGGAACAATGTAGTTTAGAGTTCTAGGGTATACACAATCCCAATTTCCTAGGGATTTTCTATGTTTTTGGATCCATTTCTTCATTCAAAAATGTAGTTTAAATGATCGAACATTATGACCTCACCAAAAATCATGTTTTGAATTTTATTAGTGAAATTTGGAAAAAAATACTTCCTTATTAGACTACACCCATGTGAGCACACTACCCATAGTCTCTTAAGTTAGGGTTTTGGAAAATTGACCCCTTTGTGCAAAAATTTCATTATTTCTTTCTAAGTAAAACCCTTAAGATCCATATATCATCAAATAAATGAAATTCTAGCTAATAGAATCATAGGAGAAGAGTGCCCTAATTATAACTTAGTATTAGGATTCCAATGCAATCGATGATTCTCTTATCTGAGTATCAATTATATTTTTATTCCTGGATTCATTTAGGGACACATTGTGCATTTTTTCTAGGGTAATAAAATCCAAACAAAGTAGCTTAATTGAGTTTTGTAAGGTCCCATAAGTTGCTTTTCTGAGGCCCATGTGACAACACAACCCACAATCACTTGAGTTCAGGTTTTTCAAAATCCCCCCTTGGTGAAATATTTGCATTGTTCCTTACTAATAAAATCCCTAACTCTGAAGTGTAGGATTTTAGGCACAAGCTCAAGATCCATGTGTTAGAAAATAGTAGACTAGCTATTGCAAAACAAGGGAGAATTGAAAGATAAACTACTTGGAAAATTGACTAAGTAACCAAGAATACAATTTGAATTATTCATAAAATATAATTTATTACTATTTTTAAGCATGAATGTACAATATAAGACTCTCTAGGAGGAATAACCAAGTCGAATTATGTTGTGATTTCTAGTGCACGCACTCAGTTAACTAGAAAAGCACTTTCCCTAATTAGCTAGTGAGTCCAAAATAGACTAGGTGACTCTAAATTAGAAAAGTATCTGATGATGGAGTTAAATAGAAATAAGAAGAGTTAGATATCAGTTAGAAATTATATTATAACTCTCACATGAAATATATCCCAGTAAAACTCCATAAATAGAACTAAAAGTAGTGATAGCTCAGTGGAGTTAGGTGATAGCTACTAAACTTATAAAACGAAGTGTTTACTCATTCTAGGAAGGCCTAGGAATGAGCTATCATGAATTAATGAAGTGTAATAAAACATTTCATCATCCAGATAGTGTAACATGTCATCCTAGCTATAACTCCTTCCTAAAAGTAGACACACTAAAACTATAAATTGCGAAAAAATTGGTGATGATCCCAAATGGTAGGGAATGCCTAATAGTGAAAGAAAAAGGGTAATGTGCACCCTTGAAATGTTGTTTTCAGAATGTCTTTTGTCTTCACTCTAATTTGATGATATCCTGAATAAATATCTGACTTGGTGAAGTAAATTTATCCATGTAGTTCATCCAACAATTAATTAATCATAGGAATGGGAAACTTATCTTTAATAGTGAGCTTGTTGAGCTCTCTATAATCCATACACATACGCCATGATCCATCCTTCTTTTGAACTAATACTACTAGAGAAGAAAAAGAACTTTGGATATATTGAATTATACCATGCTCTAGCATTTCTACAACCATACATTCAATTTCACTCTTCTGGGCATAGGAATATCTATAAGGTCTCGTGTTTGGAGGGATACTTCCTGGAATCAACTGAATAGCATGATCATGATCACGAATAGGTGGGATACCTTTACGTGTCTCAAATACCTTGGAATGATTGTCATTGAATATTTGGAGATCTAGAGAAATGGATGACTTATATGTTTGAACAACCAATGAACATAATTCTGAAATTACCCCTCATTCTTCCTTCTTCAAAATCTTTGTCATGCCATTAGTGATAATTATCTTCCCAAGTTTCCTTGCAATACCACTTAATTAAATTTCCTTTCTTTCCTAGAAAAAATTCAAGAAAAGTTGTTGAAAATTAAAGTATAGTATCCCCAAAGATTGTAGCCATTGGACTCCTAATACAACATCTGCACCACCCACTGGAATGGAAAGTATTGGAATATTGGCAATATATATTCGCCCATGGTTAGATTGATATTGTGGCAATTCCCTAAGAAATTCATAGTTCCTCCATTTGCAACCATCACTCTACACTTTGGTGCTTGATATGAAAAGTAATTAAAATCCTTGGCTATCTTACAATGAATTAAATTATGAGTATTATCTGAATCAATTAGAACTATTACCTGTTTGTTCTTTATATATCCTTCTATCTTGAGAGTTTGAGGAGTGGTAATTCCCGCCAATGCATTGCAATATATGGTTAAATTCATTTATTTTTATTCAACTCCCCTAGGGTCAGTTCTTAGTGTATATCTTCTTCTTTTGATATTTCTTGTTCCTTTTCTTCCTTCTCTTCACAATCTATGTAAAATAATTTCTTCTCATCACACTTACAACCTTTAGTGTATTTCCATCACAATTATAAAACATACCTTTTTCTCTTTTTTCTTTTAGTTGTTATGGTGTAAACCTTGTAGGTTGTGTGAGACTAGGAGTAGTAACACTTCCATGTTTATAGTTGTGAGTGGTAAATCTCTTTGTTGCCATAATTTTTCTTTCCACCGTGAATGCATTCTCCAATGACTTAGGATCCCGAAGGCGAACCTTATGTTCTATGTTATCCTTTAACGTCCCTATGAAGACATTAATCAGATGCTCCTATGGAATATCATTTACCTTGATATTTAAACTTTGGAAGTCCTCAATGTGCTTCCCAACTGAACCCTTTTGCTTGAGATTTATCAATTGGATAAGAACCACTTATGTTAATTAGCAAATAAAAAAACCATGCGACTTTCTCCGTAACCAGCAAACCTATTATTAATCGTTTCTTCCTGTTCAACCTCTCTGGAAAAGTCGAATACTTTTCTTCTGCATTGTTTCTCTCGAACGGTTGTCCTATTCTTCTGCCCGGGAGACAAATGTACAATCATTCATATCCTTACTCTCAAATGATTCGAAGGCATGTGGGGTCTGATGCAGTAAAAACGTCAACTTTTTCTCTTTTCTCCTCAGCCACATATGGTTCCATATTGATCGAGGATGATGATGAGTTTTTAAAATGGTTAAGAACTCTCAATATAAAATATTGGATATAAATCGATATGATCTTGAATTTTAATTAAATATAAAAAGCTTACTTATTTTAAAATATATGTGTATTTTATAGTTATGTTAATTAAGTTCATGGAGCTTTGGATAAATGGTGATCAGGTGTTTTGTTAAGACACTTCTTGATGTGAAGTCACCGGTTCAATTCCTCACCCGATCGGGGTGATAAAATGGACATGATGAAGATGTAGTCCTACCAAGTTTACAAAAAAAAATTGTTACATGAACAAGCATCATATAAAATGAGTTATGGTTTTTTTGGCATGTGGTATTGATAAGACATAAGTGAGTTATGGTTTTTTGAACATGTGGTATTGATAATGTAATATCTCACTTAAATTATTTGACTAAAATCTCACAAATTTGCCTCAGAAAAATATACCATGAATTTATTTCCAAGATACAAAATAAAAATTGTACAATTTCACATATTAGAAATACTAGAACTTCAATTAAATGGGCAATGCAAGTTGGTTCAATGTATTCTAAGTTGGCAATATCACTAGAATACACTTCACTACCACCCACTTTCCACCCATCATTTGTATAAGGCTATAAGGCAAGTCTAGTCATTGGCCACTTTACCCTGGTTTTCGAAATATCACTTTCCACCACTGCAGTATTTCCATCCCTTGTACAAACCATGAGGGTTTATCACTGCCCAACCACACCACCTTTTCCATCCCATCTGTCCATAATGGTTGCACCCATACTCCATCCACTGGTCCCCCATATTGTAGCTACCACCATTTCATCTGCTATGGTTTCATGACCTAGCCACAATGCACCACTCAAACATCATCCCATGATAATACCATAATCGATGAAATAACAATCATTTCCTCGGTCTAACCTATGTAATTGAGTGTTCCACCTACTAGTGAATCTCTAACATTGCTTAAGGCATTCGTCCATTAATGAATTTTATGTATCATGAATGGAATTGATTTTAGGGTTTTTGGTTTAAATTTTAAGCATTGATTCTTGTGATTGTTGTAGATTGGCATACCTAAGAGATTTGGGTCACAAACAAGGGAAATATCCTTGCAACTGACAATATCAACTACTATGAGTTTTCTATGAAACTATCTCTTAAATTATGTGTAGTGCATGCACCATCACATATGTACACTTTAACCTATGGTGTTGTTCAATACAAAGACAATGCAAGAAAAAGTAAATAATGAATGGAAAAACCTATAGACTAGCACCAATCTCCCAATATTTCATATTTCCTCACATAAGCCTATGGATGGAAATTTTACTATAAAAAGATAAACTCAACCTTGAAGAAACCCTTTTGAAGCAAGTTTAAGATCTTCTCGATTCTCTTTGGGAATGAGAACTAATATTGTAAGCAATGGTATATAACTCATAAGCTTGAATTTAGTTGGGATACCAAACACATCCTTCTTAACTTTCACCCACTTCCATTCTTTTGGGTTTGTATTCCAATCATAAGAAACTTGATGGACAAGGCAATCCATTCCCTCAATAAAAAATTGTTTAATTAGTTGTTTGCTGTGAAATGAAAGGGATAAGGTTGAATTTATTGAGTATGATATCTATAACATTTATCATAATCCATTAAATTATCCCCCCCCCCCCAAACACTGTACACCATTTAGATTGGCATTATAATGTTCTTCCTAAGTATAATTGATGATAAATTCAAGCGCTAGATTGTTATTTTGAGTTTCGACATCTTAATTGTATCAAATATTGGTAATGTTGGCATTACTAGTATCATTCATTGCTGGAGTGATTTTCTTTGTATTTTATGTTGGTATAAACAAGTGGAAATGAAGTGCTCAGTTTATCGGCATTAGTTGAGCAACCTTCCCTTTACAAAATTGAATGGGAGTAATCCATTTACAAATCATTGAGTAAATTTTTCTGTTGTAAGAAGCCTTGGAATTAAGAAACCAAATCATACCAAGCATAGGTTTAAATTCCCATTTCCTTGTTCCCAATGAATAAAACTATAGATTCAACATTAGATTGAAGGAAGAATGTCGTTGTGACATTTATCATTTAATGGATCATTAATCATGGTTTATTCATTCCATTCATTGCCAAGAATATTGAGTATTAGGTAGAGTGCATCCCATATAATTTGCAATCCATATAAAGGAGTTAATTGGTGGGCTAACAAATCAAATTTTAACGAATAAAAAGGGTTTTGGTTGAATCATATATTCAAAACAAGATGTGTTTTTATTGTAGTAATGATAAGATGCAAAATTTTCAATTGTTAGCACTTGCCTTGGCCTTATAAAGGAGACAAGCAAACCCATCCTTACTTTCCATGGGAAAACAAGTAGTAGAGAAGTTTGCACTTGGAAGTATGATGAGAACAGAGTCATTGTAATGGATTATGAGTAAAAGAATTCAAATTCCATAGTGTATTTGTGTTGGTGAAGCATGAGGGATATAATTCCCACATTTACAAATTGCCTAATCCAAGCCCAAAATAACCATCAGAGCCAAATAGGGGAACCA
The DNA here is from genome assembly GCA_031772625.1 of Pinus tabuliformis. Taxonomy (NCBI): domain Eukaryota; kingdom Viridiplantae; phylum Streptophyta; class Pinopsida; order Pinales; family Pinaceae; genus Pinus; species Pinus tabuliformis. Next base: position 656,748,367 of record CM062810.1, on the reverse strand, counting down.
TGAGGGTATATTATGTGGTAGGAAAGGTTAAAATTTTTATTTTAAATAATGTTATGAAAAGAAGTGAAAAAATTGCCTAAAGACTATCATCACTCACCTAGGCAATGAATCATTGGAAAATACAAAAGTGACAACTATTAACTCTTATTTTCTTTAACCTTAATAATTTATTGTGTACTTATTTATTCTTCTTGTGTTATTTAGTTAGATATTTTCATCAAACAAACATCAATAATAAAACAACAACAACATAGGACACAAAAATTAGGCTCTTGTCCAGGGAAAAACCCCTCCAAGGGGAAAAACCAGTAAACTCTTCTCTTCTTATAAAATCTGCTTCAAAATGAGACACAAAGACCCAAACCATAGACCATGTCCTTCTCCAAGTACCAAGTCAGACCTCCAACAAGTCTTTCCTTGATTTTACACCAACCAACTTCAACCTGCCAGCTTCAATACTGCAACTCATCGTGCAACTTCGATCCTGCAATTTTGGCCTTGCAGCTTCTATGGAAACCGTAATCCAACCTCCTCCTTAGACCTTCCATGAGAAAGACAACACTTCCCAATGTCAATGAGGTCAAGGCAGGGTATTCTTCCTTCCAGCCATAAGTTTATGCACTTCGTCCTCCTGCAACTTAGACGTGCACCTTTCGTCTCCTTTTGCAGCACCAGAAACCCTATAATTTCGCAGGTGTGAGAGAGATAGAGCCAAAAAACAAGTTATTTCATCCTTCTTTCTTCTCCTAGACCTTTGTTCTCCTTTTTGTCTTCTCCCAGCTTCAGATCAAACTTATTTCTTGATAGATAGAACTTGTGAGTGATATAATTCTAAATGAGGTTGAATTTCTTCTTTATATAGCCTTCTCAAGGAGTTGAATTCCCTCCTTAAGTTCAACTTGTAATTGTTAGGGCCAACTTGGACCTTTGGAGTTTTTAGGACCTTTTAGACTAAAAAATAATTCTTTTTACAATTACATTTTTCCCAGAAGGGTCTTATAAACATCATGTTGACTCCTTTAACTCATGACAATAAATCCAAAGACCTAAAAAACCCTATAAGCATGAAGAACATGATTTTACCTATAAGACCATCAATAAATAACGTGAAACCTATTATTTAATAATAATAACTTTTTATTTTCTTCCTTTTTTTGTTACATAGGATACATATTGAAACAAGTACAACAACAATTATGAAGATCGAAAGTAGTTACATTTTCAAGACTCCCTTTCAACTAGGGAGGTATTCATAATTTGTAAAACATCATTCTCAAATCAAAGAGTTCTCATAAGAAGAGTCATATTGATAAGCCATATTGTAAGCATAATCATTATGATGAGCATTGTCTTTGAGGCCTAACGAAACAATCTCTACTTTAATCAAGAGCATTATGATGGGAGGTTTTATGTGTGATACTGCACTACCCCTAAAAGGAATATACCCCTTCTATATGTCCACAAGGCATGTCCTTTTAGGACTGGTGGGCTCCAGTATTGTAGCAATAATGCTACAACTCCTGGAGCTTCCTGTCTCTTAATTTTATCAACCCGGTAGTTCGTACAAACTTCGAAGCGACGGTGCTGTATGCACAAGTACTAGCTCTTGTCGCAGCTGTCACTTGGTCAGCTGGCACAAGTCCGCTAGGGCTCAAGCCAACTTCTATAGGCTCACAGAAGAAGCTTTATCAATGATGGACGAAAGCTAACTCAAAGGAGACTAGTCTAATTGCAAAAGGAAACTGAAAACCAATAAAGCATGGAAACCCTAGGAAACCCTAATTTGACTAGCTAGACCCTAACTATGCAAAACTGTGAATGAAACAACTACCAATAATGCCATTACTTGCAGTGAACTGAAATACATGCATCTAAGCTACTTGCATCTGAAAAGTCATGTTTTTGTACTTTTTCATTAAGTGGTTGGACTTATTGTGATGATGCTTTTAATTAGGGTTTGGTTGTGCAGGGGCGGTTGGAATGGAAGGAAAGCATGGGCAAGGTCAGAATGGCTATGGGAGGTCCCAGAGGGTCTCCAGCATCAATCCCCAGAAGTCTACCACGTTCGGATGCTCAGCAACCGAGTTTGCAGACTTCTACAGGAAGTCTGCAGGGGATCCTACAGGAAACTCAAGGGTTTCTACAGGAAGGTTGTGCAATTCTACAGGATGATTGGCCGTGGAAGTTTTGGAAGATGGTGAAGGGTTGGAGTGGTGTGGAAGGATAGGTGAGATGGAGATGGAGCTGGTAATGGCTCAGGAGCAGAGGAATCAGATGGAGGAAGAGTGTATGCAGTGGTTTGATGATTGGAAGGATGGGAACTATGAAAGTTGAAGGAGATGGAGCTATGTGGAAAATGAGAGAGTTGGAGGGTAAATGAGTAAGACAGAGGTTAAATAGGACTTGAGGATAGATCAAGAAGAAGAAGAAGGAAGTGGATTGAGAAGGAGCAGCGTAAATGAAACAAATGACTTATGCATCAAGACGAGAAATTTATTAACCTATGATAACTGTGCCATGAAACCTATGAATAGAAATGGAAAACAAGAAATGAAACCTATGCGTGGAAGTGAAATGTGAAAGTATGGTTCGATGTCAAAAATGCATGGATGGATCTTCAATGAAAACGTTTATGTTGCAGCTTGCATGGAAATGAGAAGAACTGCTTTTCTTTTTGGTGGTTGGTCATGGACTGCACCCCAATCCCTAACAGAGAGATGGCAGTGAGCCTTTACAACCTTTTTGCTGGAGCTCCAAGAGATTATATCTATCCTCCTATCAAACTTAAGCAACTGAAAGCAAATCACCATAAACTAGTCTTATCTATGCTCATGAAAACGACTAAATTAACAAACTGTAAATTCGAATTGCATGTGAAAGTAAACAAACTCAAAGTGCTGGAACGAAATGCAAACACATTACAACACTGAGGAGATCTATTGCTCTCAGGTTGGGCCCTAACCTGAGAGCTATAGCTCCTTGAGAAAACTCAAAACTAGATCAAAATCTGCCTTCTTTATTCATAATCTGATGTCATGCCAAATTGGCTTACAAAAAGGAACAAAAACCGAGCTCTAGCTCGTACTTCCAAATTACAAGAGTAATGCCAAGGTTCAAAAAGCTTCTATCCAAGGCTACGGCCTCAGTATTTATGCAAAAACGATCATCCAACAGGTGTCCTTGATTTTAGGAGCTCGACTGTCCAACTAAAGTTTAATTGTTGATCCTGTAGGCCAGTCATAACTACTATTCCTGTAGAACAGTTATAACTGTTGTTCCTGTAGAACAGCTGGCTGCTTCTAAGCTCGGTGGGGAGATGGATTGGAGCTCGGAGTTCTTGGTGGGAATCACGAGGAAGGTCCCCAAGACCGTGGACATCCTCTCCTAAAAACCAGTAGTGCCACCTCATTGTCTCCTTGTCTCCTTTTTCGTTGTCTTTTTCTCCCTTTTAATGCCAAAAACCTGAAAGCATCATGCATTAGTCACGTAGATAAAATGTCTACCCTTCTTCCTACAAACAACACAAATAAACCAAGAAATGCATGCATAAGCAATAAAAAATGAATGGTTTGAGCAGAGCAAGTAGGCCAAATGAGCCCAAATTGTACCAAAAATTGGGGCTCATCATCACCCCCCAGCTAAACTATTTGCTCATCCTTGAGCAACTTTGCCCTGGCTCCTCGTCTTTGGCCGAGAACTAGAGCCCAGAGCACGCCTTTCCTCCCCTGTTTTTGGTGGTTCTGCCTTTTCTGCCGAGGGTGGCGCTTCTTCCTTTCCCGTTTTTGGCGGCCCTGCCTTTGCTGCGCCTGGTGGTGACGAAGGTGATGCTTCCTCCCCCTTTCCTATTTCCTTGAGCCGGGCTTCGGAAGGCAACTGGCCTATTTTTCGTGTCCAGGAAGTTATTTTTGGGCTCCCCTTTTCGAGGGTGGCTGATGTTTTAGAGGGGGTTCTTGCACTGGGTGAAGTAGGGACATCCCCTGAAGTGGTTTGGCTGCTGGGTGGAGGCTGTGGCTTGCCCGTGGTCATCCTCTTACTTCTCCTGGCTTCAGATGGTAGAGGGGTCTCCCTCTCCCTTTTCTCCTTCGGTTTTGGAGGTGTACTGAGGGCAGCCAGTGCCGCTGCTGCCTCTTTTTCGAGAATGCCAGCCTTCTCTTTCTTGTGTTTTGCTCTCTCAGAGCTCCTTATAGAGGGCCCCTCCTTTTCAGATTTCGGGCTTCCTGTGGAAGACCCTGCTTTGCCCGCTTCCGGGCCTCCTATCGAAGATTCTTTCTTCCCCGCTGTTGGGCTCCCTGAAGAAGGCCCTTTCTCTGCCTTCAGACTCTCTGTAGGAGGCTGTTTCTCAATGACTTTCGGGCCTCTTGTAGAAGCCCCTTTTTCCAATTTCGGGCTTCCTGCAGAAGCCCTTGTCTCTGTCTTCGGGCTTCATGTAGAAGCCTGTGTTTGCACTTTCAGGCTTCCTGTAGAAGCCTTTGTCTCTGTTTTTGGGCTTCCTGTAGAAGCCTGCTTCTTACTGATCTTCGGGCTTCCTGTAGGAGCCTTTGTTTTTGTTTTCGGGCTTCCTGTAGAAGCCTATTTTTCAATGATTTTTGGGCTTCCTGTAGAAGCCTGAGTTTGTGTTTTCGGGCTTCCTGTAGGAGCCTGTTTTTGCTTTCCTGTAGACACAGGTGTCTCCACTTCCGCTTGCTTGCCTGCTTGAGTTTTGCTTTTTGCTTTGGGTGCAGGTGCTGTTGAGGTACTTGGGCTGACGTGGACCACCTCTGCTTTGTCCATTCTGCTCTTCATCCTCTTTTCCCTTGCTGACAGGAGAGGTGTGCCACCCTTTTCTTTGTCCTCCTTTCCCTCATGCTTCTTCCTCTGTTCTTCCTTCTGTACGGTTGCTGGGGTTTCTTGGCCTTCTTCTCTCTGTTCCTCGGCCACAGCTTCGTGTTCCTCACTGCTAGAGGAACCCGTTTCTTCGATCAACATTTTAATATCCCCATCTTTTGTTAAATTCCGGAAGGATTCCCATGAGAGGGGGACCTTATATGAGTGCAATGCATCCTCCACAAGAAGCTTTAATAACCCATGGTGGGCTATCTGATCAGGTATGCCCTCTCTTAGCTTTGTAGCACACTCCATTAGGGACTGCAGGAGGTAATAAGGGATGCTCAGTTTTTGCTCTACAGGAAGGTCAATTCGGTGCCTCAACTCAGTGAGTAGCCGAAAGTGATATGCATACACGATGTTGAACCGGCCTTCACAAGTAATATATTTCATGATTTGCAAACTGACTTCATTCCAAGGTGGCAATAGACTCGTTCTTCTCACCCCGTTCTTATCCTCCGAGAATTCTTCCTCAGGTGGAAAGAATTCCTTCTTTGCTTGCTGGCTCAGCTTTCTTTCGTCCTTGTCCCATGGCAGACCCATAGGGAGTTCTGTGATCCGACTGATATGTTCTGGGGTGAGCTTGAGGCTCAGACCTCTGAAGTTCACTGTGGCCAGTGTCTGGGATTTAGGCTTCAAAGCCTGTAAGAATTCCTCGGCTACTTCATCATCGTAGCCCTGCAGCTTATCACAAAAAGGCATCCATTGTGCTCTGGTGAAGAGCTCTACTACTGCCGGGTTTTCCCTTAATTTAGTGGACTCAGTGGGTTCTCGTCTTATAAAACCACCCGGCATGATGAACACGGTCGTTTTAATTGAAGGTGGCAGATGCAAAAGAGATTTGGTCTATGAAGACAGAGCATGCACATACAAAATTTCAACACAGACTACTTATACCAACATCCTGTAGAACGGTAGCAAAGGCACAGCGAACAACAATTCCACCAATATCTTTATAACCCGACTGTGGACGATGGTCTTGCCACTTCTAATAACCAGTTACATTAAGAGTTCAGGGTTACCTCTTTAATTGGCCACCTTTTCCGTGAGGCACCCGCTTTCCTGTAGATGACTGCGTTCCTGTAGACTGCGTTCCTGTAGACTGCGTTCCTGTAGAACTGCGCCCCTGTAGGACTGCGTTCCTGTAGAAGCAGTGCGCAATTCTCGGGGAGGACTGTAGTTGGCCCGCGCTCACGGTGTGCTTGACCAGCGTTCTGGTCGCCAACAACTCGGCGTATCAAAGTGCAGAGGAGATCAGAATAGCTATCCGAGTTGAAGTGTTGGATGATAAATGCATGTGCATGATTTAGCCGATTGGATTTTGAATCGGCGCAATCCGTGGCGCGGGGGATGAGCTGTCCCCGCCGGACCGTTGGGCGACGTCATCCATCCTCCGCCTGCATATTCACTTGCTGTCACATTCATTCCCACAGATTTGCCACCGCCTTTCCTGTTAAATTCATGCTTCTGACGAGAGTGTTCTCACGTGCATGCCGTTCATTCTCTTTGTCGTGGCCGCCACCCAAACATCCAAATACACTTTAACTAGTCGACGTGGCCAGTCGACTGGCCATACGGCCGCTCAACCATTCAATTTTACGCTTTGCAAACAATTACAAAGTTAGATTCATGCGATTTGATGGAAGGAAGGGTTGAGACACTTACCTGCGTGGCTGCACACGATTTTTCCAGTTCTCGGACGATGGTGAGCGGATCTACCTGCTGCGTGCGACTTACACAGACCCGGAAGCTCGTGGTTATAGGCTGCCAATGCTGGAGTGGATGTTTTGCTTGCATGCGCCTGCGTTTCATTTCAGATGGCGGTGCTGTGAATGGTCTCCACTCGAGCAGGTTGAACTGTTACAGGATCCCCGCGAGGGGTCTCGTAACAGTCCTTTCTCCTTGGGTGCATGCTGCACGATGGCGGTTCTGGCTTCTCGATCACGATCCCGGAGCTCTTGATGCATGTGGTATGAGATCCCATCATTTGTTTAACTTTGGAAATGGCTTTCCCGCGAGAACTCATCGATTTTCTTTGTTTGTGCAGGGACTTGGCCGCATGTCGACACGGGTGGTGGAGCATGGTAACAGCAACGTGCAAAGATGCCAACAGAGGCTTGCATGCATCCAAACCAATCCATGGTCGCGAAATCTCTTTTTAAGATGAATTCTGGCCGTCCAAAACTCCTACAGGAAGTTTCCTGTAGAACACAGAGCTTCCTGTAGAAAGTTCGGCCTTCCTGTAGAAAGTCTGCACTTTCCTGTAGAAAATCCGCACCTTCCTGTAGAAAGACTGCGCCTTCCTGTAGAAAGACTGCGCCTTCCTGTAGAAAGACAGCAGCTTCCTGTAGAAGATTCAAACCATGATAAAATTGCACATACCTTGAAAAAACATGGGTGCTCTTGGAGGAGGTACTGATGAGGTTCCTTGACAGCATGATAAGGACCCTTGGCTGTGAGTTGAAGGGCTTCCTCTTCTCCATAGAGCATCTGCAACCTGCAATTTTTACCATATTTTGCTTATTGTGTTTTCTTTTTTTTTTCTTTTTTTTTCTTCTTTTTTTTGAAAGATAACAGGGGCGCCTCAAGGAGGTTTTCACCCGTGCCATCTGCCCTGAGCGCCTCAGAGAGGTTTTCACTCAAGGATCTTTTTCAACCTTTTCTCTTTTTTTTTTTTGAAAAGCAATAGGGGCACCTCAATGAGGTTTTCACCCCTACTACCTGCCTTGGGCGCCTCAGAGAGGTTTTCACCCAAGGATCTTTATTTTTTTTTCTTTTTTTTTCTTTTTTTTTTCTTTTTTCTTTTTTTTTTCAGATATTTTTTCAGGGTGTGCCAGAGGTAGAGGCAGAACCCTTCTCTATGACCAATACAGATTTCTCCATAGTTTTGATAAACTCTTGTCTTGAGAGAGGTCTCCTGTAGATCTTCAATCGATGCCCATTGACAAGCATGGGAATGGCTTCCTCATCAATGGTTCGAATGAGGACAGATCCATTGTCATGGCATTTCTCCACTGTATATGGTCCTAGCCATCTGGTTCTCAGCTTCCCCTTGAAATCTTTGTATCTGGAATCATACAACAAAGCCCAATCTCCCGGCTGAAATTGCTTGTCATGGAGATGTTGGTCATGCCACACCTTTCTCTGAAGTTGAACCACTTCTGAGTGAAGGAGGGCCTGCATTCGGTGCTCATCCAGGCCATTCAACTGTAGTAGCCTTTCTTGTTGTGCATGGCTGAGATCTAGGTCCAGCTGAGCTACCATCCTCAAGGTATTGTATTCAAACTCAATGGACAGCAAAGCTTTCTTCCCATAGACCAGCTCATATGGTGTAAAACCGGTGGTGGTCTTCCAAGTGGTGTTGTAGGCCCATGTGGCTTCAACCAGGCGATCTGCCCAGTCCTTCCTGCTGCTGCTCACCACTTTAGTCAAGATCCCTTCTAATGCTCTATTGGTGACTTCCACCTGCCCATTTGCTTAAGGGTGATAAGGGGTGGAAGTCCTGTGCTTGATCTTGTGATGAGTTAGGAGATCTTCAACCAGGTTGGAGGTGAACTGGCTCCCTTGATCGGTGACCAGCTCTCTTGGATAGCCAAACTTATAGAAGATGTTCTCTCTTAGGAACTCGGCCACCTTTTCTTCTGTTGCTGCTTTGATTGCTTTGGTCTCTGCCCACTTTGTCAAATAGTCAGTACACACAATGATGTAAGTCCTTTGCCTCGAAGAGGGGTTGATTGGGCCCACAAAGTCCATGCCCCACTTATCAAATGGCTCAAGAGTCACTTGAGGTTGGAGAGGCATCTCATCCCTTTGGGTCGGTTTCCCCATTCTTTGGCATTGGTCACACTGACTAACATATCTTCTGACATCTTGATGAAGTGTGGGCCAATAGTAGCCCGCCTGCAGGATCTTGAAGGCAGTTCTCTTTGCTGCAAAATGCCCTCCACAAGGCCCATCATGACAAGTGAGGAGGATATCAAAGACTTCCTCCTCCTTTACACAACGCCTTAAGATCTGATCAGGGCCAAGCTTGAACAGATTGCCCCCGATCCAAGTGAATGAGGCACTTTTTCTGATGATTCTGCTCTTCTCTCTAGAAGATAGGTGTGGAGGGAACTGTGCTGAAACAAGATAGTTTGCTATATCAGCAAACCATGGAGAGAGTACTGAAATAGCAAACAGATGTTCATCAGGCATCTGATCGTCCACTGTTCCATCCTCATCTGCAGACAAATCCAATCTAGATAAAAAGTCAGCAACAATATTTTCTCTACCTGGTTTATCAACAATGGTTAGATCAAACTGCTACAATAAAAGTAACCATCTAATAATACGAGCATTCACATCTGGTTTATTCATTAAATATCTAATAGCAGCATGGTCAGTATGTACAAAGGTTTGGTAACCAGTAATATAATGTCGGAACTTGTTCAGTGCATGGACTACAGCCAAGAATTCTTTCTCGGTTACAGTGTAGTTCAGCTCAGCTTTGGACAAGTTTTTGCTAACAAAGTAAATGGCATATGGAAGTTTCTGCTCAACTTGTCCTAAAGCTGCACCTATGGCTTTGTTCAAGGCATCAGTGTGGATGTGGAAAGGTAGGGCCCAGTTTGGACCTCTCAGGATTGGGGCTGACACCAACTTGTCCTTCAATTCATTTAAAGCCCTCTGACAATCGTCAGTCCATTTAAACTCCACATCTTTTGCCAACAAACCAAACAATGGCGAGGCTAGCTTGCTGAAATCTTTAATGAATCTCCGGTAATATCCTGCTAATCCCAAGAAACTCCAGACATCCCTTACCTTTTGAGGAGGTGGAACCCTCTTGATGAGAGCAATTTTGTTAGGATCCACCTGCAATCCTTGGGAAGAAATGGTATGGCCTAGCACGGTCCCTTCAGTCATTAGGAATTCACATTTTTCAGGACTAAGGGACAAGTTCATCTCGGTGCATTTGGTTAGGACTTTCCCCAGGTTGGACAATGCTTCCTGGAAGTTGGCCCCATAAGGAGTAAAGTCATCCATGTATATTTCTACTGCATCATGGACCAACTCCGAGAAGATTCTCAAGACAGCTCTCTGAAAGGTAGCAGGAGCATTGCATAGCCCAAAGGGAAGGACTCGATAGGCAATGGTACCCCAAGGACAAGTGAAGGTGGTCTTATCTTGGTCTTCCGGGCTGATTTGGATTTGATTGTACCCGCTAAACCCATCCAGGAAAGAGAAGAACTTCTTTCCTGCCAGTCCATCCAACACTTGATCTATGAAAGGTAGAGGGAAATGGTCCTTCTTGGTAGCTTTGTTCAGTTCTCGGTAGTCCACACAGATTCTCCATTTCCCATTTTTCTTGGGAACCAACACTAGAGGGGACACCCATTCACTATCTGAGATGGGGTAGATGAATCCGGCATCCAACAGTTTCTGCAACTCTTCCTTAACAATGTCCTTAAGGGCTGGATTCATTCTCCTCTGAGGTTGCCTAACCGGTTTACAATCCTCTTTGATGTATATATGGTGGGTACAGACCGAAGGATGGACTCCCTTCATCTCCTTATAGCTCCAAGCAAAAGCATATAGGTGGTTGGCCAACAGACTACACAGCTCCTTTTCCTGGGAAGGAGATAGGGAGGAGCTGATCTTCAATGCTTTCTCAGGGCCGAACTCCACATTCTTGACTCTGGGAGTAACAGGGTTGGTTGTACAAAGATCCACTAAGGTGCTAGCTTGGGCATCCTCCACCAATTCCTCTAAGGGTAGTGCACTGGAAGGTGGATTCTGGATCAAGGTCTCGATCAAGTCATCCTCGGTTGGGGGGTCTTTTCTAGTGGTATCTAAGGTGCACAGAGGTGCTGAGTACACCTCATCTTCCTCTCCTTCTTCCAACCAGAGTGGTAAGTCATGCTCTAAGGAGGGTTGGGCAGGAGGGTATAGGACTAGCCGCTTGGACATGGGACCATTTTTGATGGTCATGTTTCCTGCTCGACAACTTATGTAAGCATCTGCAGTAGCTAACCAAGGCCTTCCCAAAATGAGAGGATATCCAGTAAGCTTGGCCTTTGGTTGCAGAACCAGGAAGTCTGCAGGGTATTCCCAAGAATCAATGGAGACCATGACATCCTCCACAATCCCTTCGGGAGTCACGGTGGAGCGATCTGCTAATTGCAGTACTGTCGAGGTCTTCCTCAAGGAACCCTGAAGATTGAGTTTAAGCATGGTATCCCTGGTCATCACATTGATGGCGGCCCCCAGATCAATCAAGGTGTGAGGTATAATAGTGCCATTGATGTGAACATCTACTACAGGACTTCCAGGATCTAGGTACTTTGGGCAGATGACTTGTCCTAGCATAAGGTCAGACAGTTGTCCTATGACATTGATAGTTGAGGCATCTTTCTTCTGTCTTCCTGGGTGTTTGAAACACTTCTCCTTAACCAGCTTGTTATATATTGGCACATCCTTGATGGCTTGAAGAAGTGGTATTTTTACACACAACTGCTTGAGCTCACCCAAAAGCTCATCTTCCTCTGGGTTAGGTTGTGTGGTGGCTGTTAGTCTCTCAGGAAAGGGTGGAATAGCCTTTGGTTCACTTTCCTGTTTATCTTCCTCATCCTCTGGGGGAGGAGGTTGGCGATCTGGTAGAGTCTTTCCAGATCAAAGGTTGATCTCCTGGATCTCCACAGCATAGGTAGGGCATGAGGTTTCCCCAGTGTATACCTGCTGGGCCTGTCTATTGTTGGGATTCGGGTTCGGTTGAGCAGGCATTTGAGGCTGCCTTGGAGGAGCAGGAGGTAATGGTTGAGGTTGAACTGGTGGTGGAGGCAAAATGGCAGGAGGAGTGTTGTATTGGGGCCTCCACCCCGACTGAGGTGCATTCCATTGAGGTTGTGGCTGGGTATGTGAGTGATATGGATGAGAAGTAGGTTGAGTGGGGTACTGAGGTGGATAAGACCATGGAGGAGGCATGGACCATGAAGGATGAGCAGGGGGACCCCAGGAAGGCATAGGAGTCGATTGGTTGGGGCTGTAATAAGCTTGAGATGCCCCTTGCATCCCCTGCTGATAAGGTCTAGATCCATGTGGCCTCCTTTGGTTGAGGTAATAGAGAGGCTTTGTGGGAGCTTCGATCCCTTGGTACATGGCTTTAAACCCAAGTAAGTTTGGACACTGATTTGTGGGATGGTCCTCCTCACAAACGAAACACACTTCAACCGAATGAAATGGACATTCGTTCTTAGGGTGCCTCCTTGTGCACCTAGGACAGAAGACAGCCAAGGCTCTCTCAGCCTCTTCTTTCTTTTGCTGAATCCTGAATGTGTCAAGCTGCATGGCAATGGTTTGTCTCACCTCACTCTTAAGATCTTCTAATTGGTTTGCAAGCTCATGTTTGGATAAAGGGACACTAATTGAGAGGTGGTTTCCTGTACCTCGTTTCCGAGCTGCCCTGGAGTGGTTTCTAAACACGGTCTTGATGTCCTGATAAGGCAGTTGGTAAATGTCCCCCCCAGCTAACATGTGAAGGGTATCTAAGAGGTCTTCAGGGACTCCTCGGAGTAGGACCAACTTGAGGGATTCAAGGTCAAGTGTGCACCTGGCCCGCTTATAGCTTAGTTGGAACCTCTCCTCATAATCCTCTAAGGACTCATCATTTCCCATGGACATCCGAAAGATTTCCCCCTTTGTTTCCTTGGACCTACAGTAATCCCGATACTTGGTGTTGAAAGCTTGCTGCATCTGAGCCCAAGTAGTGATACTATTCCCAGGTAAACCCATGAACCAGCGTAATGCTGCATCCTTGAGAGTGGAAGGGAAAAGTTTCAACTTTTGCTCATCTTCAGTATAGTCATAGGTTCTGCAAAGGACAGCAAACTCAAACAGGAAGGTATCTGGATCTTCAGTGGTCAGCCCATGGAAGTGAGGTAGGGCGGAGGGGCTAATGTTTTTCATTTTCATCTCTCCATTGGTCTCTCGGATGGGGAAGGCACCTTCTATTCTCTCATCTTCTCTTCTATTATCAGCCATAGCTTCAAATGGAGTAGTCTCTAACTCTTCTTCTACTATAGGATCTTTGGATATCTCAGGATGTTCACCTATAGGTTCTTCTGGGTCACTGTCACCAAAGAAGAGAGAAGGGTGACTCAGTGATGTGGTGGGGGTGTTTGGTAGGAATTTGCCTGATCTATCTCGGTTCCTACGAGGCATGAAATGGAAAAGACTTTCTTTTTCTCTTTGATTGCTTTTGCTTTGCTTTTCTTTTGGTACCTGCAAAACTGAGACAGATTGATCTGCAACTATCTATGAAAGATGCAAAATTAACTGAAAGCAGGAAAGGACTAATCTACTTTGCTCAAATGAAATTGCAGAAAGGAAATGCTAATCTATGAAAGCAGGAAATGCTAATCTATGAAAGCAGGAAATGCTAATCTATGAAAGCAGGAAAAGTCTATGCTACTTTTGCAGAATGGAAATGAAATAAACTACTGAGCAGAAGGTAAGAGTAAGAAAATAGAAGAAAAGCAACAATTACTAATACTCTGACGCTTCCCCGGCAACGGCGCCAAAAAGATGGTGGGCTCCAGTATTGTAGCAATAATGCTACAACTCCTGGAGCTTCCTGTCTCTTAATTTTATCAACCCGGTAGTTCGTACAAACTTGGAAGCGACGGTGCTGTATGCACAAGTACTAGCTCTTGTCGCAACTGTCACTTGGTCAGCTGGCACAAGTCCGCTAGGGCTCAAGCCAACTTCTATAGGCTCACAGAAGAAGCTTTATCAATGATGGATGAAAGCTAACTCAAAGGAGACTAGTCTAATTGCAGAAGGAAACTGAAAACCAATAAAGCATGGAAACCCTAGGAAACCCTAATTTGACTAGCTAGACCCTAACTATGCAAAACTGTGAATGAAACAACTACCAATAATGCCATTACTTGCAGTGAACTGAAATACATGCATCTAAGCTACTTGCATCTGAAAAGTCATGTTTTTGTACTTTTTCATTAAGTGGTTGGACTTATTGTGATGATGTTTTTAATTAGGGTTTGGTTGTGCAGGGGCGGTTGGAATGGAAGGAAAGCATGGGCAAGGTCAGAATGGCTATGGGAGGTCCCAGAGGGTCTCCAGCATCAATCCCCAGAAGTCTACCACGTTCGGATGCTCAGCAACCGATTTTGCAGACTTCTACAGGAAGTCTGCAGGGGATCCTACAGGAAACTCAGGGGTTTCTACAGGAAGGCTGTGCAATTCTACAGGATGATTGGCCGTGGAAGTTTTGGAAGATGGTGAAGGGTTGGAGTGGTGTGGAAGGATAGGTGAGATGGAGATGGAGCTAGTAATGGCTCAAGAGCAGAGGAATCAGATGGAGGAAGAGTGTATGCAGTGGTTTGATGATTGGAAGGATGGGAACTATGAAAGTTGAAGGAGATGGAGCTATGTGGAAAATGAGAGAGTTGGAGGGTAAATGAGTAAGACAGAGGTTAAATAGGACTTGAGGATAGATCAAGAAGAAGAAGAAGGAAGTGGATTGAGAAGGAGCAGCGTAAATGAAACAAATGACTTATGCATCAAGACGAAAAAATTATTAACCTATGATAACTGTGCCATGAAACCTATGAATAGAAATGGAAAACAAGAAATGAAACCTATGCGTGGAAGTGAAATGTGAAAGTATGGTTCGATGTCAAAAATGCATGGATGGATCTTCAATGAAAACGTTTATGTTGCAGCTTGCATGGAAATGAGAAGAACTGCTTTTCTTTTTGGTGGTTGGTCATGGACTGCACCCCAATCCCTAACAGAGAGATGGCAGTGAGCCTTTACAACCTTTTTGCTGGAGCTCCAAGAGATTATATCTATCCTCCTATCAAACTTAAGCAACTGAAAGCAAATCACCATAAACTAGTCCTATCTATGCTCATGAAAACGACTAAATTAACAAACTGTAAATTCGAATTGCATGTGAAAGTAAACAAACTCAAAGTGCTGGAACGAAATGCAAACACATTACAACACTGAGGAGATCTATTGCTCTCAGGTTGGGCCCTAACCTGAGAGCTATAGCTCCTTGAGAAAACTCAGAACTAGATCAAAATCTGCCTTCTTTATTCATAATCTGATGTCATGCCAAATTGGCTTACAAAAAGGAACAAAAACCGAGCTCTAGCTCGTACTTCCAAATTACAAGAGTAATGCCAAGGTTCAAAAAGCTTCTATCCAAGGCTACGGCCTCAGTATTTATGCAAAAACGATCATCCAACAGGTGTCCTTGATTTTAGGATCTCGGCTGTCCAACTAAAGTTTAACTGCTGATCCTGTAGGCCAGTCATAACTACTGTTCCTGTAGAACAGTTATAACTGCTGTTCCTGTAGAACAGCTGGCTGCTTCTAAGCTCGGTGGGGAGATGGATTGGAGCTCGGAGTTCTTGGTGGGAATCATGAGGAAGGTCCCCAAGATCGTGGACATCCTCTCCTAAAAACCAGCAGTGCCACCTCATTGTCTCCTTGTCTCCTTTTTCGTTGTCTTTTTCTCCCTTTTAATGCCAAAAACCTGAAAGCATCATGCATTAGTCACGTAGATAAAATGTCTACCCTTCTTCCTACAAACAACACGAATAAACCAAGAAATGCATGCATAAGCAATAAAAAATGAATGGTTTGAGCAGAGCAAGTAGGC
Source organism: Pinus tabuliformis (assembly GCA_031772625.1). NCBI lineage: Eukaryota > Viridiplantae > Streptophyta > Pinopsida > Pinales > Pinaceae > Pinus > Pinus tabuliformis. The sequence continues at coordinate 656,732,835 of CM062810.1, read as the reverse complement.
CAAATGAGCCCAAATTGTACCAAAAATTGGGGCTCATCAAGGACTATTCTTATCTTGGATCTCTAATCTTGAGTCCTCAACTAATATCGATCCTCTTTGACTACTCTTATCTTGGATATGTGTCCCATCCTAAAAGACTATCGATACCATTCCTTTCTTGGATGCTTCACCCTCAAGGAAACCATGTATGCTTATCCAATCCTCCACCATTATATCTTCATCACCTGAAGAAGGGAATGCACATGTGATGTCTAACATCACTCCCTCTCAACTAGAGAGGATACTCCTATTCTCCTTTAATGTTGAGAATAGAGAATTACTCCTATTCAAGGAGACTCCTTTTCTCCCTCTCAAATCTAGAGGAGATTCTAGACTTCCTTTTTATAATGTAGGTCAACACCACATGCCTTACAACTTTTCTTCATGAGAGTACCAGCTACTTGATCTTCAAAGTTACATGGCTCCATATTTCTTTTGTGCCTCTTTCTTTCTTTTGAGGTATCATGGATCCATCTCCACTCTTTGTTCTTGTTACAATATCTAGGCCATCTTTCTTCCTGATCACTTTCATCTTTGACATGAATTCATTGCATTGAGCCTTTCCAAACTTCAAGTTGATCATAGATTACTTATGTAAGTCATATTCTTTGACCTTCAGGTTATCTTCTCACACAGCTACCTTTCAATCCCAGAATGGACACATCTTGACTTTACAATTTCTAGTTTCTAGATATTGAGCTTTCCTTAATACTCTGCATTCATTTCCATTCACACAGTTGAAATTTCCTCAACGATCATCATGTATTCCTGCAACATTCTTCCAGGTAGAAAAATAATATGTTAACCATATAACCAATAATTAAAATCATACTTACCTCATCATGATGACCTCCTCGTACCATCAACATCCTCATCGAACATCTCTTCTTGAAACTTCCTTCATGCATTAGAGTTCCCAAGGATAAAACTTGATTAGCAAGTCAGAACTTATCTTCCATAGACTATATTGGATGTTAATTAAAGTTTTATATTCTATAGAAAGTCTTAATTCTTTATTCATCCTAAAGTAAGTCAAATCCTATTCTTTTCAAGCATCATATGTCCATATACTTAATAATATTTTATGACCAACTTCCTTTTCTCAAGATTCAATACATATGAATCTTATCCAAAGTTTACCCCCAACATTCATTCTTGTGCTTTCACCCAATCATCTAGCTAGATTCCCTAAAGTGAGTCTTCAACTTGACCCATTGCATTCCTTCATACCTTTAACAGTATAGTTTCCACATTACATGGAATGTATACTATCCTTGTAATGATGCCTTTCCCAAGCAACTTTAAAAATGATGGTGCTTCCTAAATCATGATGATCCAACTAAGCAAGATGACAACTTCTAACATAATGTTAGATAATGCTTGGATGAAAATTATGCAAAAAATGCCTATCTTTCTAGATGATTTATACAAAGCAAATTAATCATGTAAACTCTAAATATTCTACTATCATATGCTTCTTTATATGATGCTATGAAAAACATACTATATTAAAGGAAATATTAATCCTTTTAAAGAACCTGACATTTAGTGAACCTTCTTCAGTAGCGAAGATCCTTCACTTCTTTCTTCTTTGACTTCTTCTTAGGTTCTCCTACTGCCTCATCTACATGAGCTTCACTTATTTCCTTTCTCTTATTGTTTTGTTGGCTTGTATAGTCCCTCTTAAAGTGTCCAAACTAATTTTAGCTAAATAATTGAACCTTGGACATGTCTTTCTTCTTGGACTTTCCAAAATTTCCCTTCCTTAGCTTCTTGACTCAGGATAGAACGACTTGAGACTACTCATATGATCCAATGTCATATTTTACCTTGACCCTTGATTCTTCCAAAATGCATTGAGCCCACAACTCATCAAAATAAGTTGAATCTTTCTTGGAGCAGATTCTTGTTGCAAAGCTACTCCATATTGGTGGCAATGTATTTAGTACACATATGGTTACTTCTGAATCAGAATTTTTTTCCCGAAGCCCTTGTAGATGGTCTCTTAGCTGAGAGATTTTCATGAGAAAGGATGTCATATCTTCAGCCTTTGATTTCTTCATTCTATATAAATTATTCCACAAAGACATATTTTTTCCTAATGTACTTATAGAGTACAAGTTCACTAGCTTTTCATACATAGCCTTGGAAGTTTTCAAGTTTCCAACAAATGGAAAAAGAGAATCTTGAATGGATTCAATTATGATCCTTTGAGCCCTTAATTCCCCTTTCTTCTACTTTTCTAGTTTTTGTGTCATTCCTTTTCTAGGTTCAGTAATCTCCCTATTAACACATTCCATTACTTCTTGGTTTGTCAGTATCAGGTCAACTCTTTTATTCCATGCTAGATAATTTTATGCTCCAATGAGCTTATTTTTCTCCTTCCAAAAAGAACCCATATGGCCTGTAGATTCAAACATGATGTAATAATATGATACTTACTTGATAACCAAGATTATATTTGATGAATGTATCCAACCTACTTGATGCCTTCAAGATCTTTGAAGATATTTCCTTGAAGGATGTTCCCTATGATTCTTCCAACAACAACTTCCAAGAGTGATGAATGATAATCCTTCTTAAAGTATTCTTCTTAAGTATCCCTTTGAAGTTTCCTTTATCCTTCCCCTTGAAAATAAATTCCTTCTAAGGTCCTTCCAGCTACCTTCCTTCTCCACCTTAGCTAGCTATGATACCATGTTGGAAAAAGCAAAGTGGCAACTATTAATTATTTTTCTTAACCTTAATACTTTCTTGTGAACCTAGTTATTCTTCTTATATTATTTAGTTAGATATTTTAATCAAGAAAACATCAAGAATGAAACAAAAACAAAAAGGACAAAAAAATTAGTCTCTGATCCAGGGAAAATCCCCTCCAAGGGGAAAACACAGTAAGTTCTTCTCTTCTTATAGTCTAATCTTCTTCAAAAATGAGTAATAAAGACCCAAACCCTAGACCAATTCTTTCTCCGAGTACTAAGTCAGCTCTCCAATAAGTCTTTCCCTAATTCTGCATCAACCAACTTCAACTTGCTACTTCAGCTGACCAACTTCAATACTGCAACTCATCTTGACACTTCGATCCTGCAATTTTGGCCTTGCAACTCCTATGGAAACCTTAATCCAAAATCCTCCTTAGACCTTCCTAGATCAAGACAACACTTCCCAAGGTTAATGAGGTCAAGGTAGGGTATTCTTCCTTTCAGCTACAAGGTTTTTCGTACTTCATCCTCCTGCAACTTGGACCTACAACTTTGGCCTCCTTCTGTACCACCAAAAACCCTAGAATTTCACACATGTGAGAGAGATAGAGCCCAAAAACAATATATTTTATCCTTCTTTCTTCTCCTAGACCTTCCCTCTTCTTTTCTTCTACTCCTAGCTTCAAATCAAACTTGTGAGTGAGTGAGTGCCAAATGAGGTCAAATTTCTTCTTTATATAGCCCTCTCAAGGAGTCGAATTCCCTCATTTATGCCAACTTGTCACTGTTAGGGCCGACTTGTGCTTTTAGAGTTTCCAAGACTTTTTAGACTCAAAAATAATTCTTTTAACAATTAAATTTTTCCCGGAAGAGTCTTATAAACATGATGTTGACTCCTTTGACTCATGAAAATAAATCCGAAGACCTAAAAAACCCTATAAGCGTGAAGAACATGCTTTTACCTAGAAGACCATCAATAAATAGCATGAAACCCATGCTTTAATAATAATAATTTCTTCTTTTCTTCTTTTGTTTTTTACATAGGATACATATTGAAATGAGTACAACAACAATTATGAAGATCAAAACTAACTACAATTTCAACACAAATGCCCTTTCCCAAGTTAGCAGTGGTGTCAAGTAATATAACTCTTTGAGTTCAAAAATTCATTTGAATTTACAACTTAGCAAGGAAGGTAGGGAAGAACATACCATCAATTTAGAGAAGAAAAATGACTAAATTTAGTAATAAGACCTCCCAAGTACTGCTTCCTCAATTGAGCTATGAAATTTCTCACTTACTTCAATAACAATTAACTCTCACTTCAACGTTAACCCAATTTAAAACTACGTGACAAATAATAAAATCAATAAGCAATGGGGATCTAATTCATGTAAGTCACTCAAGCACTTAGTACTTGATGAACTCAACATTGGCTAGGGAGATTAACCAAATTTGCCCCCCTTAAGAAGACAAAAATTTCATATAAAAAACTATTCTCTTATTTTGAATTTACATTGTTGTTATTTTTAATGGTTTTCATGAATTGGTAGGTGGCTAGCCTATTGAAGGGTTTTTTGGATTTGCATACATGCAATTGTTCTCAATAGAAGAAATATGGAGTTAGGAGTTATGCAATTGTGCTCAATTGACCCATTTGTGCAAAAATTGAATTTTTCCTTTCTATGAAAAACCCTTAAAATCCATAGCTCGTCTAATACAATCATTTCTAGCTAATACCTTAGTGTTTGCAGTTCAATGCGATAGACGATTCTCCCATCTGAGCCTTGGTTAGATTTGTATTCCTATAGTTATTTAGGGGCACATTGTGTATATTTTCTAGGGTAATAAAATCTAAACAAAGTGTCTTAATTGAGTTTTGTAAGGTCCACAAGTTATTTTTCAATGATCCATGTAACAACACTACCCACAATCACTTGAGTTCAAGTTTTACAAAATTTCATCCTTGGTGCAAAAAATGCATTGTGCCTTACTAAGAAAAGCCCTAATTGTGAAGTGTATCATTTTAGACATAAGCTCAATATCCATGTTTGAGAAAATAATAGTCTAGCTATTGCAAAACAAGAGAGAAGAGAGGGAAAATCTACTTGGAAAAATGACCAAGTAACCATGAATAAAATTTGAATTATTCATAAAATGTAATTTATTATTATTTCTAAACATGAATAGAACATATAGACACTCTATGAAGAATAAACAAGTAGAATTATGTTGGGATTCCTAGTGCGTGCACTCATTTAACTAGAAAAGCACCTTCCCTAATTAGCTCCTGAGTCCAAAATAGACTAGGAGACCATAAATTAGAAAAATTTCTAATGATAGAGTTAACTAGAAATAAGCAGAGTTATAAGTAAGTTAGAAATGATATGATAACTCTCCCATGAAATAAATACCCAGTAAAACTTCATAAATAGAACCATAAATCAACTAATATGTGATAGGTGAGTGGAGTTAGGCTATAGCTACTAAATTTATGAAAGAAAGTGTGTATGCATTTTATGAATGCCTATACATGAGTTAGCATGAATTAATGGAGTGTAATAAATCATTTCATCATCGATTTAGTGCCACATGTCATCCTAAATAGAACCGCTTGCTAAAAATAGACATAATAAAAATATAAAATGCAAAGAAATTGGAGATGATCCAAAATGGTAGAGAATGTATGATAGTGAAATAAAAGTGGTCATAAGCACCCCTAATAATTTATGGAAGAGGGCCAAATGATAGGAAATGTGTAGCTCCTGGTGAACTATTGTGTGCAATGTACCTTGAGACCCCCCTAAAGCTTAGCTAAGGAGTTTAGAAGTTAATGAGTCTCAATAATTTTCAACCATTTTAGGTACTCATGTATAACATAAGTAAAAGATAAAGTGAGGTAAAAAGGGAAAATGTAGTGGGAAGAAAACCCTCCTTCAAAATAAGAGTACCTATGTAAAAGAAATTAGCTACTAACCAATTATGTCCTTCACTCCTATATGTTCCCACAAAGCTATGAATATTTGTTCAGTGAAACTCTTGGTGAATTTGTCTATAGTCTACTTAGAACAAGGCGATACTACATATCAATAACTCATGTATGAGTCTTCTCTCAAATATAGTGCATTTGAACCTTAATGTGTATGGTCCATTGTCTCTTAGCATTGTCTCTGCAAACTTGAGTGCACTCTAGTTATCACATCATATCATTGTAGGAAGCTAAATTTGTACACGAAGCTCTACTATAAAGTTATGAAACCAAATGTTCTAAGTAACAAATGTTCACTGCACCCATGTACTTCTCCTCTAATGATAAAAGAGCAATAGCTACCTGCTTCTTACTCGACCAACATACGGGACTAGAACCAAAGTAGAGAACATATCTCAATATGGACTTGCGATCTGTGTTATCACTAGCTGAATATAAGTTTTTATAAACAACAAGATCCAAACAAAATCTTGTTGCATAATGTAAACCATTGCTAGTAATGCTCTTAGTATATATAATAATTCTCTTAACTACTTTCCAATATAACTCGTTTCGCTTTTGCATATACATATAAATTACTGCAACTATATAGAAAATGTCTAGTATAAAATGTATAAGGTTAAAATGACTCTCAATCAAGTATTCAAGAATCTAATAGAATCCACCAATATCATAGCACAACCATGCTCTAGCTTAACTTCTAAAAGAAAAAATTAAGAATTCTCTTGCAACAACTTATCTAAAATTTGTCAAAAAATTCAACTAGATTATATTTATATTAGTATTGAAAAAAATATTATTTCACCATGATTTATTTATTTCAATTATATGAAAAATTTATAAACTAACTTTACTTATTAATATTCTTACCATATGATATTAAAAATATGATCCATCTCCAACTAATTTCTGAAACCTTATATATGGTGTGAGATTATTATAAAGCTTGTGAATTACATTTTTAAAGTTTTTTTTGAGTAAAATGCCAAACTCAATTAATTTTATGAATTTTTCAATCCAAACATTAATGTTGTTAATCATTTTTAAAGGGAGTGAAATTGTGATCCATAGTGATGGGTTTTATTAGATACTAGTTTAAAGATAACAATGTCTAATTTCACCGAGAATTTATGGAGAAATTTGTATTTTGATAATTTTACAAAGTTGTGGAGTAAGAATGATTGTATTTTGAATTATTTATTTTTGTATGTAAATAATTAGGAAATTAGGAGTAAGGTAATTGTCAATTTGATGTAGGTGTATAAATGGAGCATAAAATTTGATGAAGATTTGGACCGAAAGCTTGACGATGGGATGGTCACAAGGTGATGTGATGTTGGGAGAGATTTTAAATGTTTTGTGAGAAATTGTAAATATTTACATTAAGAAATGAGTTTTGTTTTTAGAATAAATTGGAGGAATTATTTCCTAATGTAAATATAGTTTTAGTTTCTCTTATTTTGTGGAGAAGGTGAAACTATTCATCTTGTGACTCTTGGTTGTCCCATGTTAGCTTTCTTTTAAAAAGATAAAGAGTGTTTGAAAAGGACATCAGAGGAAGAAGAGGAGGAGAAGAAAAGAAGCTCTAACGCAAGGAGAAGAGACTAAGGTCGAGAGGCCTAGACTGCATGTGCCTACATTGTATATCTGGAAAGTTTAATGTATAGTTGAATTTGATAATGAGCAATTGTTTATATGCCCTTGTGTGTGCTAACTTCTATGTCTGCATACTATTAATGAAGTTGTTTGTCTGTACTTGTTGAGTCGATTTATGTTAAGAATTTGAATGTGTTGAGAAGTGTAGTGTTTATAGATGCTATGTATTGACGGTATATTGTTATTGTGCCTTATATTGTCATGGATAGCGTAGTACCTCCTATTGATATGTTTTTGGTGCTAGTATGTTGTATGTAGAGTTCATAACGGAAGAGAATCTGAATATTGAAGCCATAGATCATTGTGGTTTGTTCATACATTTTGTGTATTTTTGTTGAAATGGTTCCAATGCCCCATGATGGAGTGTCTATTGTGTTCTGGTAGGAGAATGTGTGATTTTAGTGGATTGAATGTTGTCCGTGTGAAATACAACACTCCGTTTTGGAAACACAATCAAAAAATGCTTCTTTGACTGATTTTTTAGTGGAAAAGTTGTGTGGTGTGATTTCCCATTTTGTCTTTTTTGGATTCCCATTGTAAAGTCTATAGAAAATGTGTGGTTGACCCCTAGAATAGTGGTTTTGTGATTCTTTGTTAGTGATAGAGCATTGTCACAGAAGAAAAAAGAGCACCCTGTTATGGAATGCTGTGAAAATCCTTTTAGATTTTTCCCCGTCTGGTGAATTTGAGTAAGCCTTGTAAATCCGATGAAGAAAGGTGTATGAAATCACTCATTGCGTTAAGGAGCAAGTTAAGGACATGGAGAATCAATTAGGAACCAAGTCGAGTCGTTTCAACTTCCCAGAATTTGAAATACGATTTTTTTTTTAGTGCTACAAAATCATTTCGTAGTGCCTAAAATATTTTTACTGCACTACAAAATTATTTCACAACGCCTCATCAAAAAAAATTTAGGGTTGCGTGTTGGCTTTTTAAATTCCCGTTGCACCACTTACTAAGTTGAAACCTATGGAGTTAAATGAGGTGATGAAAAGGATTGGAAGGTGGGAGAAAGCCCTCTCATAAAAAATTTTAAGACAAATCCATACTCTCTCTTGATTGCACACGTAAAATGCTTTGTGAGTTATTGTGGAAAAGGAGTTGGAATTAAATACAGAGTTGTAAATTGAGTTGTCTTGGGTTATTGGCAACCAGGGTAACTTGATCGGTCCTCATCAAGTGGTATCAGAGCCACTATGTTCTTTGGAGAATAATATAGCATGTCCACTCTTTTTTGATGTAGTCAGAACAACAGAGAAAAGAAGGTATGCAACAGCTTGAAGACAACAAATTTCATTCAAGGAGTGAAATTGAAAAAAGGAAAGCAGGAAGGTATAGTTGGTTGTGTGAAGAGACAACTTATGATTATGAGGAAATTTTTCAAGCAATGTATTGGCAAGTTTGAACAGTTTGGAAATAAGTAAAGGCTAGAGTTCACAACAGAAGTAGTAGAAGGAGGTACACGTTGATTAAAATATATGGTTAGATTTTTAAGTTTCACTGTGCAGGTGACAGTAGAGGATGGTGAGGAGATTTGCAACAGCCTAGAACAAATAGTGCTTGAAGGGTTCTAGATAAGAGGACTAGGAAGATGCCAAAATCCAAAACTTAGGAGAAAGCTTGGTGAGGTATCTTGTAGCAAGGTGGAGACTTGTTACTGTAGAGGCATGTTGTAGCTCACAAGTTGAAGTTGTCATGAGAATACCAGATGTGTATGACCAGGAGGTCATAAACTTTTGTACCTTTGGATTCTGATGCAGGTGCATAGATGGAGCACAAAAATCGATGAAGACTTGAACCGAAAGCTTGCCAGTGTGATGGGATGGTCACATTGTGATGCTAGTAGAGATTTTAAATGTTTTGTAAGAAATTGTAAATAGTTGCAATAGGAAGTGAGTTTTGTTTCTATAATAAATTGGAGAAATTATTTCCTAATGTAGTTTCAGTTTCCCTTATTTTGTGGAGAAGGGGAAACATTTCATCTTGTGACTCTTGGTTGTCCCATGTTAGTTTTCTTTTAAAAAGAGAAAGAGTGTTTGAGAAGGGCAGCGAAGGCAGAAGAGGAGGAGAAGAAGAGAAGCTCAAGTGCAAGGAGAAGAGGTAGAGGTCGAGAGGCTTGAGACATGTATATTTTCTCAAGAAAATATACATAAATTCTTGAGACAAAAACATGGTGGATGAACCTTGAAACTGCAAACTCTTGAATGCCCTTTTAATTCACCCCTTCGATAGAGAATTGCAGCCTTCTTACAACAAGTGATTCAACCCTCCAATAAAGATCAAATTAGCCCACAAATAGAGATAAATATGGCCCTCCTTGAAGATAACAATCAGCCTCGAACTGAGATGTTATTCGACCTCCTAATATTTGACAATTTTTGGCCCCTTGAATTAATTATTTTTAACTTGCCTCCATATGTGCCAAGGGTGCAATTTGGCCCTTTGCAAATTCAATTCGACCTCCTCCAATCATTTGAATCTCACTCCTCTAGTATAAACAATAAACCCTTGATAAATCGACCCAAAAAAAATATTTTGACCCTCACAAATTAATTGACTTAGCCTCTAGTAATTTGCTCCTCCAAGATTGACATTTCGCAATAGCTCCCTTAGATAATTACAACATTCAACAAATTATGATTTTTCCCCTCACTCCACAAACCATTTATCTCCTTAAAAGGATTTTAATTTGACCCTGCAAACACAAAAAGAACCCATCCTCCTAGATAGAGAATGACTCGACCTCTCTCCTGATGGATATGTGTCCTACTAACAAATGATTTGATTTCCCTATAAATTCAAATGATTAGCTAGGCTGGATTTACAGCCCACAAAGCTAACTGTCGCTAGCTACGGTGTGTATTTCAACACTAAAACTGGAAAATATTAAGGGTTTCTCCCTCTCTCAGTAAGCTACTCGAGCTCCTTTACAACTCACCAATAATTCTTTGCATATATCCCCTTTATAATAATTTTCCTCTCTGAAAACTATTGGTGATGAGAAAAATCCATGGGACACTTTACTTTTCTCAAGCAACTTTATTTAGTTATTTATTAATTTATTTTGTTGACGCATTTTTTATTTCAATATCCCATGGGATCCAAATAGGCTATGACTCCAAACCTCTCATGCTCCTATGGATTGGGAAGGAACATTACAATCCTCCCTTCCCGACTTTTATTGTCCTCAAGCAACTCCAAGCTTGGGTGCTACAAAACATGTTCACCTTCCCTTATAACATCTTCCACTGGTAAGCCCATCCATCAAATTAAATACTCCTAAATCACTCTACTCCTCAACATACTTTCCTTCATGTCCATGACCTTGTTTGGAGTGAGGACCAATTTCTAGCTCTCTTACCATTCAACTCTAGAAATCTATCAGATACCAATCTTGCATCAATACTACTCATATGCATGGTAAATTTTAAGGGCGAATTTTAGCCCAAGGGCGAAATTTAAGGGGTTTTTCATTTTAGAGGGGCAAAATTTTTATAAAACACCCTTTTCATATATTTAGCCCAACTTTTATTTAAAAAATAATTATTTTTTGCATTTTAGCCCCAAAAAAAGCCCAATAAACTATGAAAAGACTCATTTGACCTGATTCGCCTAGCTTGGGAGGTTATATTCCATTACAATCGCCAGATTTTCTGCTTTGCAATGTTAAATTCGTTTGCAATCGCCCATTTTCTGGTTTCGGAGGTGGTTTGGGAGGTTGTATTTGGTCCCAATAAATAAAAATATAAATAAAGTGGAGGTATGGTAAATAAATAAAACCTCTTTTTATACTTACTCCAAAGGTATGGTAAATAAATAAAAATATAAATAAACTAGAGGTATGGTAAATAAATAAAACCTCTTTTTATATTTAGTCCATAACCCTCTTTCTATTTAAGAAGACTCAAAAAAGAGGTTTTATTTAAGTGAATCCTATGGGCCAAATACCATATTTATAAAAGAGGTATGGTAAATTAATAAAAATATAAATAAAAGAGAGGGATGGTAAATAAATAAAACATTTTCTTATATTTACTCCATAAGTCAGTTTATATTTACGAACATGCAAGGGTGTAAATAAATAAAAATATAAATAAAGTGGAGGTATCATAAATAAATAAAACTTCTTTTTATACTTACTCCAAAGGTATGGTAAATAAATAGAAATATAAATAAATGAGAGGTATGGTAAATAAATAAAACCTCTTTTTATATTTAGTCCATAACCCTCTTTCTATTTAAGAAAGCTAAAAAAAGAGGTTTTATTTAAGTGAATCGTATGGGCCAAATACCATATTTATAAAAGAGGTATGGTAAATTAATAAAAATATAAATAAATGAGAGGTATGGTAAATAAATAAAACATTTTTTTATATTTACTCCATAAGTCACCTTAAACTCAAAAATTGTGTTATATTTAAGTGAATTCTATGGGCCAAATTATTCTTAATACCATGTAAAAAAACATTATTAACCCTAATATTAGTATTAATAAAAATAAAGATGGCACATGGTATTTACCCATGGTATTCACGTGGAATGTAGTCTATTTAAAGGGGGGAATTATTCTAACATAGGTCCATCTTTACTCTGAATCTACCAGGCGCAGAGAGGGATGAAATATCGTGATATGCAAACTAGCATAGAGTGAAAAAATATTTGATCCCTCTCAGAGCTTGGTAGATCAAGAGTAGAAATGGATCTTGTAATTTAATGTCACTTAAACATTTTAACTTGGTTAAAATAAAAATCAATTATTAATTTTATTAAAATTTATAAATTACTAATAGTAGTTTTTAAGCTCGAGGTTTATGATAACCCATGGTATTGACCCATGGTAATACCATGGGCTATTTAAAGGGGAAATTCTATCAGCTTAGATCCATCTTAATTCCAGGTCTACCAAGTGTTGAGAGGGATAAATAGATTTCATCCCTCTAAGAGTGGTAGATGTGGAGTTAAGATGGGTATAGGTTGGTTTTTATGATAATGAAGATATTAAATAGACTTAGGAAATTATATTGTAAAAAACATCTTAAGGTGAATGGTTAAAGCTACATTTAGTCACTTCACAAAATTTAGTAAAAAATAACAATATCTTCATTAATATTGGTTTTTCTTATTTAACAAAAAAAAAAATCAAAACAGTGAAATCTTATCACTCTTTCCGCATCACCCTTGCAAAAGAGAGATAGTCGCTGCCTAGATTTTCCACAATTTTTCAAACATTCTCAATATAATATCTTCATGAAAAAGTTAAGGTACTGATATTGGATTAGTTGTTTGAAAAATATGATGGTTTTCAATATGATATCTTCATGAAAAAGTTAAGGTACTGATGTTGGATTAGTTGTTTGAAAAATATGATGGTTTGTACAACCTTTCATCTTCTTTGTTATTCTTAGTTTGTCGTAATGATTTGTAGGGGTTGGGCCACTACACCATATTGTCCTAAAAGGTGAAGATTGTGCACCAAAAAGGAAATTAATCCACATGTTACAATGGTGTTAAAAAATCAAGACGTATGAATGTAGTGAATTATGCTAATAAGCAATTTAGATTGGGAGAGATGTAATTAAATTTTATTATTTAATTGAAGATTTCCAATTAAAATAATAATAAATATGCATTTATATATTTATATTTTTAGATATTGATTGGAGGGCTTTGACAATGGCCACTTCTTTCCATTAGATCCCCTTCAGGCCTTTGGGATACCCACTACTTTCTTATATTATATAGTTAGGGCTTGCTACTTGTTGGCGTGTTGGGGTAAACAAACATGATGTGTTTTTTTAATCTCACAGTTGGGGTCTATGGCATAAGAAATAAATTTGATAGCTTGACAAAAGTGGTAGAGAAAATATTAATTTCTCCTACCTTGATAGAACTGGTGGTCAAGATCAACACCTACAAGAAATTTGTTGTGGAATATTGTCAAAACTAATAGAAGGATATGAAAGAGCATACAGTAAGAACCTTGACAAACACGGCCACTGAAACTTGCAACATTGTTTGTAGGAAGAGAAAATTATGTTTCTTTTTTCCAAACATGTATGTTAGTATATTATAGCTTAATGAATATGTTTTCTTATTATCATATATGGTTTCATACTTTAACAAAACATTCGCCAAGACTTCACAATGTTTTATTATTTAGTGAAAGATTTGCCAAGATCTTACAAGATTTTATAATTTAGTGAAAGATTCGCCATGACTTTACAAGATAATATAATCTGGTGATAGGTTCGCCAAAAAAATTATATATACATATTATATTATTGATAAAATCACCTCCCATTTTTCCTATGTATCATGGGGATTCGCCCATTTATTATACATATAAATTTAGGGTGCTTCTTAAAATTTTCCCTGCTCATACGCCTTCTCGTGAGGCATCACACTCCAAAAAAAAAGTTGTGAGAAGTTAGGAACTATGAGTATGGGACAAGAACTCATTACTTCCTTGCAACTTTCAAAAGTACATTACGCTTCTTCTAACCATCTGAAATCCCTTTTCTTCGTCAAATATGTTAGGGGTTCCACCATCTCAAAGTAGCCCTTGAAATATCTCCAATAGTGATTGCATATCCCCATAAACCCTCTAAATTCCATGAGGTTATTGGGTGTTGGCCACTCAATTATAGCTCAAATCTTTTGCTCATGGATTTGTACTCCCTGTGTTGATGATGTGCCCAAGGTCCAAAATCTTTGTCATTCTAAATTTTCATTTGGACTCCTCGACAAAAAGTGCCTACTCCTCTAATATTCTTGGAACCTCCTCTAAGTGTATCAATTGCTCCTCCAAGGTTCTACTGTAAATGAGAAGATCATCAAAGAAAACTAGAAAAACATGTCATCACTACCTCCTAAATATATGATTCATACATGACTGGAAGGTAGCTAGTGTATTTGTCAGCCCAAATGGCATGATCAAAAACTCATAATGACCATAAAAACACCTGAAGTCTATTTTCTATATGTCCTCCTCTCAAACCCTAATTTTATAATAACCCAACCTCAAATTAGTTTTGGAGAACTACAACACCTCATGCAGCTCATCCAAGAGTTCATCAATTTGTGGTATAGGGTGTCTATTCTTTATTTTCTTCTTATTGAGGAATTTGTAATCTATGCACATCTACATTGTCCCATCTTTCTTCTTAACTAATACTACCAATGATGTGAAGGTTTAGTGTTGGTCCTTATGCACCCCATATCCAACATTTTTTTAATGGCCTTCTTGATCTCCTCCTCAAATCTTTTGGGGTGCCTATATGGTGTAGTGATGACTAGTTTGGCCCCCTCCTCTAATTTTGTATTATGCTAAAAACCCTAGTCTAGTGGTTTTCAGGTGGAATATTCTTGAAGGCCCTCTGGTTCTTATTCAACAAAATATGGATATTTTTTGGGTAATATCTATCCCCATCTGATGCCCCTTGTTGCATTACCATGTACTATGTAGCACATGCTATGTTTCCATGCTAAAAAATAGCTTCCATTTTCTTAGTGGTGAACACTCTTGGAGCATGAATGGGAATTCCTCTTAGAAGCACCCTTTGTCCTTATGGTGTGACCTATTCCATTTCCATGAAGGATACCCTCCTATGGAAATGAGCCATTGCACCCCCAACACTACATTGGTGTTAGCTAGCTCTACTACATGAAAGTCGTCCACTAGGGTGTAATTTCCCATCTTCAGTTCCATTTATTGGCCCTTCCTCAAACAATTCATCCTTCATCCTCTTGCTATCTCTACCTTAAAACTATCAAAATAATTCTTTAACCAAGTTCCTCCTAGCTACCAATGTTGCATCTATGAAATTATGAGTGTATCATCCATCAATAAGGACTATGGCTCATTGCCCCTTTATTACTCCCTTATATCTAAAGGTGTTATACCTGGGAACACATGAGAGCTTGGTTATGGTAGCCTCTTTGCTATCTCTCCTTGGTGGCTCTTAATCATTGTGGCTACTGTTATGCTCCTCCTCCTATGTTACCACCTATTCCTCCTCCTCTTCATTGCCTGAAATTACTTTTATATATTGGACCTTTCCTTTGCCCATGCATCTGTGTCCTATGACCCAAGGTTCTTTGCAACTATAGCAAAGATTCTTTCTCCTTAATTCATCCCTGGTTCCTTCTACCTATTTCTTATCCTTCCATAGCTTCTTCTCCTTTCTCTCATACGGAGGAATAAATTTGGTTGGTTCCTTCTTCGATATTGTGTCTTCCATATCCCTAGTTTTGGTAATATCGTCTTGAAGTGTAAAAGGCTTAAAATACTTAACCCAACTATGTGGGGGATCACTTAGCCCCTCCAAACATAGCATCACCAATTGATATTGGGATATATATGTCACCATCACTGCCAATCTTTGAAACTCTATCATGTAGTTATTTGGGCTCCCTATTTGTTTAAACTGAGCTAGCTCCCTGAAATGTATCTCTGATATTTTCCTGTCAAATATTTGGATCGATTTATCCATAAAATCTAAATATGAGGTTATATTGGCATGCCCAAGTGTGGACAACCTGTGATACCACCATTCATGTGCATCACCATCTATATTTAGTGTGGAATATTGTATTTGCTCTGATTACCTCATGGGCTTAAGCTGGAAATATGTATCTAGATTCTAGATTTTGTACCCATGTTAGAGTTGTGCTACCAAAATTCCTATTAAAGGTTGGGATGTTTATCTTTCTTGCATTTTTTTGAACCTCCTATTCATCCACAACTTTTTGTGATCATAGGATTTATTCCTATGCTTGATGGTGCAATAATCTTGGAGTGGCATTTGTGCATGAAATTTTTCTCCCACTTCCCCATACTCCTTCATATAGTCCAAGAAAGTTTCATCTTATCGTTGTTGGATGTATGTGGGTTATTCCAATAATTTGGGAAATAGTGGCCTTGATGTGGTTTTTTCACTGGTGGCGAAGTGGATTAAATGAATCGATCCTCTAAGAAAGCTATGGTTTCTATTTTATCATTATGCTCTATTGTTGGGTTGATTCTTGTGATGATTGGCCATGGACTGAGTGATTTTTTCCAAGGTATAAACCATATTATGTTGTCCTTTGGCTATCTCATGGTGTCCTTTGGTTAAATCATTCAAGGCATGCCTCAGACTTTCTGAGGGTTGATCCTCTCGATCTCTCATTCTTGCTTTTTCTTCCTCTATTCTAGGTAGGGGTTCTCCTTTCCCTCCTTCTTCCTCCTATAAGTCAAAAATTCTTGATTCCATGGAGTCATCAACTGTAGTAACCCTTTCAAGTTGGTAGGATTCTTAGCTCTAATACCACATATTAGAGAAATTTTGAGGTCTAAGATGGGCCTCCTAAGGAATATTATAAAATAATAATGGAAATAATAAAATAATATTAGATTAAATCATCAAATTTTAGAGAGAAAGAAGAAAAAATTATTTTTTTTAACTTGTATTTTCAACTTATCTCCCTATGGTTTTACTCAAATTTCAAGCAGGAGCACTCATTGCATGAAAATTTTAATTCCTCATCCAAGGAGTACCCATGTTGCATACTTTTGATGGACC
Source organism: Pinus tabuliformis (assembly GCA_031772625.1). Lineage (NCBI taxonomy): Eukaryota > Viridiplantae > Streptophyta > Pinopsida > Pinales > Pinaceae > Pinus > Pinus tabuliformis. The sequence continues at coordinate 656,715,885 of CM062810.1, read as the reverse complement.
TTGCTACATGAAAAATGAGAAATACATGAAATAGATAGATTGTGAAACGAGTTATAGTTCATTGTGCATGTGATATTGATAATCCATGGTATTGCCTCATGGTATTGTAACAAACCATATTTATACATGTTAAGAATCTCCATGGTACTGTGGGGTGAACATCCATGGTAAAGCAAGGTGAATTTAATGATTTTATATGATTTTTTTTAATTTTGGCAATGTGAGATGTGTCATGATGTAAGTTTTTTGATGGCTATCATGGATTCATGCCTATTAATGTTTATCAACCATAGAATTTAGATGGTTTCACTTGTGGATAACCCACATACAAGTATACTAGCATAGTCACATAAATTAAATGGTTAATAAAGAGAGGTATCAATCCATGACAAACATCAAAACGCTTATTTCATAATACATCTTACATTTCCGTGATTAAAAAAATAAAAGAGATAAATAAATCACAAATTTATTTTAATTTTTATTTTTATTATTAATTATAAAAAAAATAATATATGAATTAAACATATACCTTTTAAAAAATATGTAACAAAATTCATAATCATGGAATTCACCTTTATTTTACCATGGAAATTCTTAACCTCTAAATAGGATTTGTTAGAATACCATGAACCAATGTTATGACTTATCAATATCACATGCCCAAAATACCATAAATAATTTCATATGACAATTGTTCATATAATGTTTAATTGAAAAAGTAAAAACGCTATAACTACTTTTGATTTGTCATTACTATTAAGAATGGTTTATAAAAATTGAATTCTTACATCCACCTAATTATTATGATAATTAAATTAAAACTCTGAAGCCCTATTCTAAAATAGACATGTTTGTCCATGCAATTATAATGTTTTTAAAATTCCACTTTGTTTTTGCTTTTAATATAATTGTTAGATACCTAATCCATTAGGTTATGGTAAGGAAGAAGAATTTCCATTGAGAATACAAGAAATGCTAGAAACAATCATTTTGAGTGTAATTTAAGATTGGTATCAAAGTAAGCAGAAATACCTCTTCCTACTCAGACCTAGCCACTCTATCATTCCCTTGGACTCTGTTAGATTTTATCCCATTTTTTCACCAATTTGCAAACTTTAGAAGTCCTCACACTTCATGTGGCATCCCATCGATTTCCATACAAAATACTAATCTGGATTTTTGGTAGTGAATAGGTAGTGAAGCTAATATGGAGGAAGAAGTGTTGCAAAGTAGATTAATTTAGAGCATAAAGGAGTCAAAGTAGGATTATGAAGAATTTGTATCATTGCAATGGGGGAAGGTGCATCCTTTTTCTACGTTTTCTTTTTCCACTACTTCATGCCAGTGAGATGCATATTTTGTGCTAAGGTTGTTACAATGGCAATAGCCACTATGAAAGATGCACACTTGCCAAGGAGCATGAGGTACTCACCTATCTTCTTTCCCACTCATTGGAAGTGCTTCCAATTTAGGAGACCAAGGAAAAATATAATAAGCTTGGCTCCGAGAATCAAATGCTCCTTCCTGCTTTAATGGTCATTGATAGATAGGAAGACGATGACGTAACAGTCAGAGTTATAGCCCTTTTTCGAGGAGATGACATTAATGTAGATGAAACCCTAGTCAAAATTGTTATTACTAGGGTTTGAATTCAAAGGGTGAAATGCCTGTCATAGGGAATTTTCCCCCTAAACTACGTTTAAGACTTTTATATTACCTTTTTTTGTGATGTGTCTTGAAACTTACATAATGTTTTTTTAATGTTTTTTTTTTTTTTCAAAAAAGTTATTAATACCATATCTGAAGGGCACTTTCAATCTACAATGGGGCCTATCAGTCATTATGTATTCTCATACATATCCACTAATTCTCAAGAATTTTTTGGTAGCTACACTTTTAGGTTCAATCTCAGGCTCTCACTCTGGAACACTCCACTGCTTTTCATTTCCCACACTCCAACAATATAATGTAGTTGATGACATCCACCAATATGCATTCAATGCCACCACACCATGGTTTTAAAATGAAAACCATGGATTTTGAAATGAAATGAAATCCGTGGAGCACCTGATAATGAATGTTGGAATTTGAAAAATGTCGCCATTAAAAATGTTTCTTGTTGATTCGGCTACTAGCAAACCAACTAACTCATTGAAATAAAGCCTCTTATCCACTCCTCATCCTAGGTGTTCTTGGATTCCAATGTCTCATATTATCAAGGAGAGTGCAAGACACATAGATCATGAGGATCAACTTTCTATAGATTCAAGGGTGTTGGTGCCTTCTACTTCCAATTGAAAATAGGGCCATGGTACTCTAACCAAAGCCAACCATAAACATTCTAGAGCTCTTGTACCAAGTTCAAAAATATCTCCAAGTACTAACTCATTATTTTCTATATTTTTCTAATGAGAATAATTGTTATCAGTATCAAATGTCATGAGATGATTTGGATAGGCACCTCCATGGATTTATAAGAAACTGAATATGTAGGTTTTCACAATTACTAGTCGTAAATGTGTTATTGATGGAATTCATATGGAAATTGTATAGAGTTTCATAAACTCTTGATTGAGTGGACAATTTATCCACTAAATTGAATTTAAATTTTTATCGGTTAATAACAAATAAAGGTTCAAGGTGAATTAACGAGTTATAAAAAATAACAGCTGTTTTTGGAGAACAACATAGTTTATATCTTACATCGACAAAAAAATAACCAATAATAAAGATCAAGAAATTTTATACCTCTAGGCTTCTCCTAGATCCATATGTTGAGATTCCATGGTGAAATTAACTTGTTACATGTTTCTCTACTTTTTCCCCAATCTTTTACTAGCATTCCTGAAATTAAATTTTGTGCCAGTTTTATTTTTCCTTCAAATTTGAAATTGTGTTGTTTAATTTTAATGAACCAATTATTAAGATCCGAAATTCCAAGGGATGGACCAGTTTTTTTTCATGTTCAATTACCCTTAACATCTTAGTTGTTTAGGGTGTTGATATTTCCAAATGCTTCATTGGAGATGGTAAAATTGGGACAACTTCTCAATGATAAATATTCAATTCCAATTAGGTTTCGAAAAAATCAAATGGGAAGCATTTTTGAAATATATTTCCTCGAGGTTTGTTAAATTTCCCAGTCAATCACGAAGTGACATAACTTTTTAACAATTTTTTAACACTAAGTATTTCAAGGAGGCACATCACATAGCTCTCCATGAAAAGTTTTGAATAATGTATTGCTTATTTCAATCAATACTAAGTTCTTCATCTATATTATGGACATGGGGAAGCCTCAAAGGGTAGCACATATACTTTGCTCTTGTAACTGCGAGGCAACTGCAATGTTTGCGTTTCAACTATCAGGAAAACGATTATGATAATTTTTAGTGAGAAAATAAAGTGTAACAATGAAGGAAAGAAAAATAAACATACTTTATATTTGATAAAAAAAAAAATTACCTTTGGATTTCTCAACTCTCACAACTGGGATGCAACTGCAATTTTTGTGTTTCAACTATCAAGAAAAAAAGTATGGTAATTTTCGGTGAGAAAATGAACTATAACAATGAAGGAAAGAAAAATAAAAATACTTGATATCTAATAAAAACATACCCTTGAGTTGTTTGGAAACTATGAGATGTCTATTAGATAATTTCCATTTTTGTGGAATTTTGCAACTTGTCATTGTTGAAGGTGATTATTTAGAATGGATAGGAAGAAGGGTAATTTTTTAATCAAATATTTATTTATGAAGGGTTAATTTATTATCCAAACATCATTTTGGAAGGGAAAATTTTAAACAAAAAGTTCCTTGACAGGAAGTATAAAGACCCAAAACACCAAAAACAATTGTTTGAAAGGTAAAGAGAAATCCAAATTCCAACTTTGGTTGTTATAATGGTTGAACAAAGGCCAATCCTAAAAGCCTGTTGGTTTGCAATATTTGTCTAGATTCTAAGCCACATGACCTTCGATGTGAATTTAAGGTCTTTTGACCCTATATGTTTGTCTCCTAGGAGAATTTTATATAGGATATATTCATGCCTTGATTTTATGTAATGTTTTGATCTAGAAGATGTAGAAAAATCAAGATATCGCATGGAAAGAAATATTTCAAGGGAAATATTGCTGTTATGAGGATATGAAGATGCCGGAATAAATACACGACAAGCAAAGATGTGGCATTGGAAATAGTTTCTATTTATGAATGATATTATTTTTGGTATCACTCTCAATCTCAATAGTATGACCATTTAAAATCTTGGTTGCATAATAATTTAGTTTTTTTTTTTTAAGAGGAATTATTCATAGTCATATTCTCCATACGAGATGAGTATTATTCTTATTCTTTTGTTTCAGTGCATATGTGTGGTGTATCAAATCATATCTCCAACTAAACCATTTGTAATGATTGTGACAAATGTGGTGCAAACATTTGCATGTGTTAGTCAATTTTAAAGTGTATGATCTTGGATGCTTCATTGTGTTAGATGTTTGATTCTTAATAATGGTAACTTGAAAATAATTTATTCCTCGGTAATTTTACTTGCACTTTAAATGGGTGAATATTTTGTGTAACTAGACATCCTTGTCAAGTTGGACACATGGAAGATTATAGTTTTTTATTTCCATCCATGTGAACAATATGGAAACCATATCATCCTTTCCACAAATCAATGATTGAAAATGAGGATTATAGTTTTGAATCCCTATCAATCAACCATGTACAAGAGATTGTGAGCCATAGCTAGAACTAGAGTCTCGATCCTCAGCCTATGTTAGAGTTGTAGCCCAAGTTAGAGCCATGAGTGTGATTTCATTTGTGGTCTTCATGAAACCACCATATAGTAGAAGAATTAAAACTTTTTCTAGACATTAGTTTGCATTCATTTTCAAATTGTTATTTGAAAACACTTCCAATTACTAAAAAACAACAACTTATAGCTAAATCAAGAAATTTTCTACGAAGTACTGAGCATTAGAGTTGAGTTCTATAGTTAGTAATCTATCTTAAACTACAATTTCATAGAAGACATCAACTTCTACAAACCTTTCATTTTGGGGTCATCTTCAAAACTACTAGATTCAGAAAGCATGTTCAACCATTGGTAGTTGTCCATCTCTCTATGTGGACTAACAAATACCCTTTTGGATTAAAATGGGAATGATAAACAACTAATGCATTAGGTTTATGATGAGGAATACAAATTTCCATTTAAAATTCAAAAGATCTTGGAATATGAATCCATAAACAATGTCTATCATCTTAATGAAAAACTAATCAAAATTAATCTATACAAAATTAATCTATGTATTTTTCATTTTTAATTAAATCTAACAATAACTTTATTTTTCATTAAAATATATAAAATTATTATAAAATAAAAATTAATTAATTTTTAATAATTTATAATACTTTGTATAATTCAATTATTATAATTTAAATTATTTAATTTAATAAAAATAGCCTTTTTATTAATCATAATTATTTGATATCGATGAAATTTTTATAGGAATTTAGCTTTCTCCCCTGATTCTTTCACTCAATTACTTCTTAAAGATACAATTGTCATTTCATTGGAAATTTTTATAATGATGTTTCAATTCTTTTTCATAAATACTCTATGAATTTATGAAAAAATTATCATAATATTTTAGTTTTTTTAAAAAATGTTTCAATTATATATATATAAACTTAAATTTATGTTTTAACCCTTTTAATATTATATTTTATTAATAATTGTATCAATATGCAAAGTATCTGAGTGGTTAGAACCTATAGCCATAATCTACTCCTACTCTATGGATATTTATCCCTAACATAACTTGATTACACTATTGAGTGCATGTGATTTTAAGAGCATAGACTTTTAAGAGCACATGCATGATCCCTTTCTTCCTCATTAGATAAGGTTATGGTTGATTTATTTCTCCCATGGACTGCACCATGCATTTTTAGTTGACATTGAGAAAATTAAGAGCATGTTGAGAGCAAATTAGAGTGACTTGGGGGAGAAAATCAAGGAATGGATGACAATCTTTGTCCTCATTTGATTCTAGGTAAGAATTTGAAATGATTTTGTTTCTTTCTTTTAATTGCATAATTTGTTAAAAAATGGAAAAAAAGACCTAAATGTAATTTGTATTACTAAATTGAAGCAAACTTAATTTAGATTGATCATGTAGATAACCCAAATCGAGAACCACCACCATAAAAGGACACGTAAATCCATAAACAACAATAACTAAACATTTGCATGGGAATTAATTTGAATTTGAGCTCTCTTAGAACCATTGTACATGACTTGTGAAATACTATAGATCCCTCATTGTCACAAGCTACTTCCCTAGACACAATTGTATCATCCATTACAAATTCCCAAGAATTATTAACTAATATTTCTAATTATAAGGCCAAAATATTTTAATATTATAAGATCGGCCTAAATAAATACCAAGTTAGAGACCTAATGATCTGGAGATAAAAAATAGGCTCAAAAATAAAAGTGCTCAAAATCTCCCAAAAATGGCGTCAAGTCGTAATGTTCGTCATCCTTATTCCAAGGACACTTGAATCGCCTCATTTTGATGTCATATGAAGAAATTATGGCACTCTAAAGTTTTTGACCAACAACAAAAAAGTCAACATTGGGCTGCTGAGTGGGCATTCCATACAGTTGACGTCATCAAATGAATATGTAGGGTATGGTTGGAAATGGACCAATTAGGTCTTGAAACATGGCATCATCATATGAGTGGAAATTGGCATGTTTTGGTTGCTTCATGTAGTGATCAGGTGGCACAATCAAAGGGTGCACGTTGCCCTATCAGAGGGCACCACAGGGCCCTCCATTATTGGTCAAAATTTTTACTAAGGCTCGAAGGCCTCGACGAGGTTTGACCCCTAGGCCTGTCACATAACAACTTTGTCCTCCCCCATCGCATAGGTTGGTTCTTAACCCATATAACCATAGGGTTATGTTTGAATTTCATATAGTTTAGTGGTTGGAAGAAGTGGTGGGTGACTAGCCTTAGCCCCAGGTTACATGTTGACGCATATGTCCAAGTGCACAAAAACAAGAGCGGGGTTGGGCACTTGGCCCTAGCCCCTAACCACTTTGATAGCCATATGAACGGGTGGAGTTCCTGGCAGAGAGGGCGAGGCTGTAAGCCCTGACCTGTGGTTCCATCAATCACCATATGCCCATGCAAAGGAAGTCTAGGTGAAGAGCACAGGTGGATAGCCTCCACCCTTGCTTCTAGACACACCATATGTCCATGGAGAGGGCTTCGGTAGTTGGCCCCAACCCTAGGCCATATCGTGCCAAAGGTGACCACAACTCAATAGGAATGGAGCCAAATCCAGTTGGGTCGGGCATTTGGCCCGGGTCCTGACCCCTAACCACATCACTAATGACATGAACCTATCACAACGGAGTAGAGGGCTTAGCCGGTGGGGGCAGGTAGTTGGCCTCGGCCCAACCCCTGACCTTATGGGCACCATGTGGCCCTGATCTTGTGTAAAGGGGTTATTGGCGAAATTAAAGAGGTAAAATATTGCACCTTTTTCGGCAAGAATCGCGATGGTCCCGGGTGAAATTGTCGCTCAACAAAGTGTGTAAAGGGCGAATTTGCAGTACAGTTAGTAATTTTTTTCCAATTTGCAGGATAAATATCAAAGCTTAGCTTGGAGAAACACATCTTACTCAATTTTTAACCTTTTTGAGTTCAAGAAGAGCCTATATGGGGGTTTTTAAGTGTCTTGGATGGCAGACTTAGTTTGTTGATTTAAGCACTTTATGATGAACTTTTGGCATAATCAAGTATTTTAGTGCTAGAGGAAGAGTTAGTTGTAAAGCAGTTTGGAAGCATATTTGAGCATGGAGAGAGCCTAGTTAAAGGTTTTCCAACCTTCTAGTTTCATTTGCAATAGCTTTTACTTTTATAGAGCATCTATTTTAAGTCTTTTCTCAATGTATTAAGGAGAGAAACCATTTTGAACTCTTCATTGTGGAGGAGTTGCATGTTTATGATTTTGATTTCTGATGAAGTACAAGGACATATTGTGTTAGAGTCCTTTTTATGTTGACATTTTCATGAATTGTTGTAGGGAGTCATTTTTTTTAGTGAGAATTCTTTGTAGGATAATGTTTCTTTGTAGGAGAAACAATCCACTCTATTGTCAACAAGTTGTATGTACTCATTTGCTACAGAAATCAATATATCGATCTAGTTCTTGGAGCAGGCCCATAGATGTATCCCAGGACGGCTAAACTCCGTCATCAAATGATGGTTTCTTCTCTTCATGTTTATCATTTTGGGATGCACGTGAATTTGTTTATCTGTTAAAATTCATGTGGAAAACTTAACTCACATTTTGAAGAAGTTATGAAACTTGTTTACTTTTAAAGACCCATTTTGTTAACTTGCAAAGTGTCAGAGGACGATCGACTTTTGATAGGAGGAGTGTTCCCTCAATTTTCATATCAAGTGGTATCAGAGCAGGTTCTGACCAAGTTGCAAGTATGGGCAATAAATTGAAGCATGAAAGACTCCAAGAGTTGGAGGAGATTAATTTGTCTCTTCAAATGGAGAATGTTGAGCTGAGGAGATTGCTTGAAATTGCAGAGGAGGAGAAAAGGAAAATGCACCTACAGTTGCAGCATGTAGTGGAGGAACAAACTGGTGAGAGTTCCATCCCAAAAGCAACAAAGAATCCCTCCAATATGAAGCCAATTTGTGGACATGGTCCATACACAGGATATGGACCCTATGTTGAGAATGATGCTTGTGAGTTTTTTCAGCATCTAAAAGATTCTCCTTATGTACCCATTGGTAAAAGTGGTTGGCTTGAGTCATCATCCACTTCTTCATTAGCATATGAAACAAAAAAGATGGATGACAAGTCAAAGGAGGTAATTATCATTTCTAGTTCTACTCCTTTAGCTAATGTTGATAACACATCTTTTGCAGCCTTTAAAAAACATACCAAAGGTATTGATATGAAACTTTTAACTTAGATGGGTTATAAAGGAAGAGGAATTGAAATCAATGGCCAAGACATCACCAATCCTATCGAGATGAAGGAATGACAATAATATGAAGGATTGGATTATGGTCATGGAGAAATTTGAGAGTGCTCTAAAATTGTTGAGGAAAAGAAATCTTCAAGTGATGATATGTCACACGATGACTATAGTGATGATGGAAAATTATCTCTACGGAGAGAGGAATGTTCCAAGGGACATGCAAAGTCTAGTCCTCATCATCAAAGTCATGGAAAAAAGGACATGTATAAGTGTCATGGAGATTTTAGAAATGTTGGTGATTTTGATTATTTATGAGAAAAAATTCCATGCAAATTTTGTGATTCAACTGACCATTGTGTGGTTGATTGTGAGCAATGTAAGGTGATGGTCAATAGAATGGATCAAATCCTTAGGGCAAAGCATGAGGAATCTTTCCCTTTTATGAAGACTTCCTTGTTGATGGAAAATTTCATTTTTGTACCCATTGTAACATGAATGGACACCAAATTGAAAAGTGTTGGAAACTTCATTTGGAGCTTCATCCCAAGAAGGAAAAAGAGGTCATGCAATCCGTTGCAAGCAAAATGATAGGTGGCAAATTGGAAACTGATATAGTTCCTAAAGAAACCTTCAAAGAAGAGTAGGTGCAGAAAGAGAACCCATAAGCCTAGGATAGGCAAAGGATGGGTAGACTATTTTGTACAGTTTGTTTTCTTTGTAAAATTGTAATTACTTGTTGTAAATTCCTGTTTGGGTACTTTGTAAAGTGAAGTCATGTACAATCACTTATCTGCAACAAGTGTGTTTTCATTGAAATGTCATGTTGCTTTGCCTTGATGATGAGTCCATTTGTTTGAGGACTTTTGGGAGGAGCATTTGTATTTCATCCACTATGTCTACATTTGTGTCAAGCACTCACTTATACAAGTGTTTCAAGATTAATCTTGTTTGTGAATATAATATTTGATAAAGATTGTGTAGAAGATGACCATTATTATGTGGAAAAAGCTAAGAATTTCATTGAACAAATGCATCCAGTACATCTAAGCGTACAAGAGAAGCTTGAGAACAACAGAGAAAAGTACAAATCACTGCATGACAGGAATTGAGTTACTTATGATTTACAGGTGGAGAAGTAAGTTTAGGTTCAACAAACAAGGCCTTCAAGATGAAGTTTGTTTGAGCCAAAGAAAGATGGTTTTGGAGAGTATTTTTAGATTCCATCCATCGAATTTTTTGTTCCTGAATGTTTAGAAAAATTTTGGCTTAATTCTTGACAGAAAGGTAAGGACTTCAGACAGAGGCAAGATGTACCTTGATTGGATCTTTAAGGCACCAAGTCAAACATAATAGAAAGGATTTAGATTGAGAAAGTTAATGATCTTTTTCCTCAATTATTTGTTGATACAAGATAAAATTTTGGAGGTCCAAAAGTTCCTAGTGAGGAGGTATGATCCAGAGATAAAAAATAAGCTCAAAAATGAAAGTGCATGAAATCTCTTGAAACTAATGTCAAGTCATAGTGTTCATCATCCTAATTCCAACAATGCTTGAATCGCCACAATCCAACATTTATGAAGAAGTTATGACATTATAAAGTTTTTAACCAATAGCGAAAAATTCAACAACAAGGTTGACTAGGCTACTGACTGGGCAATCTGTACAACTAACATCATCAACTAACTATGCAAGGTACGGTTGGAAATGAACCAATTAGGTCTTGACACATGGCATCATCGTACTGGTGGAAATTGGCATGTTTTGGTTGGTTCGTGAAGTTGTGAGGTGGCCCAATCAAAGGCCACCATGTGGCCCTAGCGGAGGGTGCACATGGCCCTCCATGATTGGTCAAATTTTTTATGAAGGCTCAAAGGCCTTGGTAGGGTTCAACCCCCAGACTTGTCACATAACAACTTCATCCTCCACCTTCACACCATAGGTTGGTTCTTAACCCATATAATTACCGGGTTATATTTTAATTTCATATAGTTTGGCGTTTGGGATGAGGGGCAAGGTGGCTAGCCTTGGCCCCAGGTTACATGTTGACGCATACGTCCAAGTGCATGAAAAACAAGAGAAGTGTTGGGCACTTGGCCCTAGCCCCCGACCATGTTGATATCCATATAACTGGGCGGAGTGTTTGGCGGAGAGGGAAAAGTTGTAAGCACTAACAAGGGGTTCCATTGGTCACCATATGCCCATGGGAAGGAGGTCTAGGTGAAGGGTACAAGTGGATATCTCTGACCCTTGGTTTTTGGCATACCATATGTCCATGCGGCAAGGACCTAGGCAAAGGGCACAAGTAGTTTCATATCATGCCAAATGTGATCATCAGGCGACAGGAAAGGAGCCAAAGCCAGCACAGGAGGGAAGTTGGCCCCGACCCCCGGCCACATCACTGACCATGTGACCCTATCCCAAGAGGGCAGAGGGCTTAGCTGGTAGGGGCAAGCAGTTGGCCCCAGCCCCCGGACTTATGGGTGCCATGTGGCCATGATCTTGCACATAGGGTTATTGGAGAATTTAAAGAGGCAACAAATCACACCTTTTTCGCTGAGAATTGCGCTAGTCCAGGGTGAAATTGTTGCTTGATGAAATGTGTAAAGGGAGAATTTGTGGGATAGTTAGTAGGATTTTTCTAATTTGCATGACAGATAACAGAGCTTGGCTTGGAGAAGCATATCTTGTTCAATTTTTAACCTTTCTGAGCTCAAGAAGTGCTTAGATGGGGGTTTTTGAGTGTCCTGGACTCAATGGCAGCCATAGAATCAAGTCTTTGAATCAGTTTGGAAGCATATTTGAGCATGGAGAGAGCCTAGTTAGAGGTTTTCCAGCTTTGCAGTTTCATCTGAAACAACTATTACTTCCGTAGAGAAACTCTTTTAAGTCTTTTCCCAATGTATTGAGTGAAGCCCTTTTTAACTCTTCATTTTGGAGGAGTTGCATGCTTCTACTTTTGATTTCTGATGGAGTACAGGGACATATTGTGTTAGAGTACTTTTTATGTTGATATTTTCATGACTTGTTGTAGGGATTCATTTCTCTGAATGAGAATTCTTTGTTGGATAATGTTTCTTTGTAGGGGAAACAATCCACTCTATTGTCAACAAGTTGTATGTACTCATTTGCTGCAGAAATCAATATACCGGTCTAATTGTTGGAGAAGGCCAAGAGATGTAGCCCATGAGGGGTGAACTTCATCATCAAATGCTAGTTTCTTCTCTTCATGTTTAGCATTCTGAGATGCATGTGAATTTGTTTCTCTGTTAAAGTTCATGATGGGCCTCTAAATTAGACATAAATTAAGGCCCATTTGACCATCCTTCAACAAGTTAAACCTCTCTTTTTTCATTAGATAATGTGTTTTTAACTTTAATATGTTCATTAGGAAGGTTTATGGATAATTGCATATTTGTGCCTAATATTATTTATTTTTGTGGAATATTGTGAGAATATTGGGTAGATTATGGAGATTTGGAGGAGGAGATAATCTAGGAACCTGCTCCCTACTACAGGAGGATCAATATTAAATAATAAACAAACAAGATATTCTGGAATTATGGCATAGATTGTGGAACTCCAATGATTGAGAAAATCTAGGAATGTGTTCCCTGCCATTTAATGCAGATTCCTAGTACTGGGAACCAGATCCACTAATCAAGGGATTTGGTGGAAAACTTCCTCCTTTCATGGGGAATGATTCCTAATCATTTTTTATAAGTATCAAGTCAAATTTGTCTCTAGGGGTTGATTTTTTATTAGCCTTCTTGTGGAGAGAACTCGTATTTTTGCAGCTCCATTGTCATTTCTTACAGGGATGTAATTGTATTGATGGAAATAATGAAGATTGGTGTCATGTTCAGCTTATAAACCTTGGTCTCCTTCATAGGAATATAATTTTCCTTGGGCTTGGCCATCCCAGGAGAATCATAGCCCTTTTGTATCATTTACCTTTCTTCTTTTCACTTCTTATTCACATGCATCTCTTGTTCTTGTCTTTTTTTCTATTTCTACATTTAGTATTAATGATTTCTTGTTGTAGGATTGGGTTAAATGGTAGAGGTAAGTTATTTTGTAGGATCAAAAGAGTAATTTCATCATTAGAAAATATTTGGAAGGTCATAGTAATCATTGAGTTACTTGGATTAGTTTGCTTATTCCCAAATCTAGATTTCTGGAAGTCCTTTGTGGCAAATAACATAAATATTTGCTATTTTTAGAGCATGCTAATGAGCTTCAATCGAGTTTATTCCACCTGAATTAGATCATTAAAAAAATATAGTTAATAATAAAAATCACCCCCATTGCATTTTCACTTGATTAGGTTATGAATTTGATAGATTTACTAGCTCACTAGTTCTCAAATTTCTAGATTTTAGACTCGCAATTTTATGCCATTTTTTAGCATGGGTTAACAGAGCTATTTTTGAGTGCTTACACTTGGAATGGAGACCTAAGACATCCTAGTCAATAAAAAAAAAATCCCATCCAATTTGGATTTGATTTGGTTGGTCATTCGGTGAATTATAACTCCCTATAGAAAATCTGATGTTTCTTATAGTAAACTACAGGAAACCTTGTAGCAGTCTTCCAACATGTATATATTTGCCTAGATTCACTCAAGAAGCTTGGTTATTGTCCCTTAGGGTTGAATAAAGACCCCTACGCTCTAAATCAATTATTAGGGAAGACTAAATACCACTTAGGACTTGCCTCTTTACCCATGCAAAACATTTCAGTGATTTGGGTTAATGAACAAATTTATGAATTGGATAATACAATGATGATTTTCTTGAATGCCACATCCAATTAACTCTGTTAATGGATCTAAACTCTTTTAAAGGTAATGGTTAACATTTAGTTCATGATATCTAATTTATGCAATTGGAATAGGTTTTCTTCCTTGTAATTTATTTCTTGCAATAGGTTCACGTTTCCATTTCGAGCATTTCATTTTATGCAATTAGTAAAATTTCCATTTATGAAATTAGTTTAGGATTTGTTTTCCTTACATTCACTCCAATACATCATGACATGAAAGGAAGGACACATTGTATGTTGCACATATAGTGCTGATACCTCTTAAGTTTGTATGAACCTCGGGTTGATAACTAAAGTTGGTAGCATTGGGAGTTGCAGCATTCTTGTTGCAATACCAAGTCTCATCACTTTTTGGCACCGTTGTTGGGGAGGTGTCAAAGTATGCATTTCTTTCTTCCCTAGTTGATTCATTTCTTTTTAATTTTTGCAAAAAAAATATTTTCATTAGGCATATTTCATTTCAAAAACAGAAGAGTGCATTTCATTAGTGTTTTCTTCAATCATAAAAGCAAAAAATTCTCCAACACCAACCCACCCCCCCATTTGATCACGTGGTGTAGTAAGAGCCACATCACCATTTACTTTTGAAGGTAAAAGAAGAAGAGAATGCAAAGAATGTAGAATAAATGGATGGAGATGATGAAAATGAGGAAGATCCTCTCGAACTTCCCATTCAAGCTACTGATGGTAGTGTGCACATGAAGAACATCCCTCCATCTTTTTTTCCAAAATTTCATGGTCTAAGGTCAAAGGATCTAGAAATCTTTCTCTTTGAATTTGAAATCCTTTGTAGATCTTATGGTTACATATTAAACACTCAAAAATTGAGATTGTTTCTGACAACATTGAAGGATATAACTCTTAAGTGGTTCATGAGTTTAGCGACTAATTCAATAAGATCATGGAATGATATGCAAAAGATATTTTTAGAAAAATATAAAGATCACAATATTAAAGAATAAATATTTAGAATGAGTCAAAAATAAGATGAGAGCCTTAAGGATATAATAGAGAGGTTCATGTATAATGTTAAGAGGGAAAAACTACATCATTTAGGATCTGACACACTAAAAACCCTCTTACTTAGAACAATTAGGGATGAGTGGATTTATATTAATGGTTTGCAGATTTCTGTGGTGTGGTATTTGAGGTTTTGAATTTGGATATTCCACAGTCTTCATTTTTACGTTGTCAATGTTTCAAGTCTAGAACAAGACTCATGAGTAGAGGTGATGTATACCAATTATCATTTGAAGAAATTTGTGAAACATGCAAACACATATCAAGAGGAAGGGCATGAATAAGTCAATCAGCATCAAGATCGGTAAGTCAAGGTAAACTTGGAAATTTGCTTGATAATTTTAAAATAGAAATTCTTAGCAATCTAAGTGTAACAAGTAGAAATGTTAAGAATACAAAATGAGGAAAAAAAAGATGTTGATATTTGTTCTGTCTATGAATAATCACACGATGTTAAATATTTCCCCTCATTACCAAGGTTGAAGGAAGTTTACGAAAAGGAAAATGGAGTAATTCAATTGTCAATGTAGCTATGTTATGTAGCTCCAAGAGGACCATGGAAGCCTATTCAACCTTATATGATGCAAGAACCTAAGTCAAAATTTCAATCCTATCCACATCCAGCTCAAAGTAATTGGAACACACCCTTTCCTTCGCAACCTTGGCCATCTCAACCCCAAAACCAATCTTGGCAATAAGTTTGGAAAGGAACTTATGGAAGCCATCCACAATATCCTCAATATTTTCATCGATATCCTCCATACCCCACTCCATGTTATCCCTAGCATACATCTCCACCACAACCATAACCCCAACCACATCCATCTCAAATATCCACTCCCACTCAACTACCTGTACCACCATCTCCAAACCCACACAATGAAGTAGCTCATCCCACTTACAATGCCGAGGTTCAACAATTCCAAATGTCTCATCTTGATCTTGTTGAAAATGCAACAAGATGATGGAGATTAGTGAAAAGAAGTCACCTTCACTAAGTGGTCCTGCAGGGTATTTTTGGCGCAAATTCTATTTTTAGACTATGTCTATTTTTAGACATATGGATCATGGTCTATGAGTTGCAGGATGCTATTTATGGATGATTGGTCATGTTGGTAAAAATAGATGGACTTCTATTTTTAGACATATGGGCGGAGTCTATTTTTAGACTACCAGTCTAAAAATAGAACAGTCGAATATTATTAGCTCTTAATAATATTTGGACTATAAACATTATCTTATCCTCTTGGAGCACTTCAGTTCGAGCTACGGATGTGGCACATGCAACTGCCAAAAGGAAATACGCTTTTCTTATGGGTTAGTTGAGCTATGGCATGAAGGACTTCAGTTAGAACTCAAGTGGTTGAGTTTGGTGGAGTTGATTGAGGAGTTGATGGAGTTGTGTTCAGTTTGACTTAGTTGAACTAGTTGTATTTAGTCTAACTAACAAATACACTAGTGATGAGTGGTGTGACTTAATTATTAATTAATTCACTAATTATTAACTCATAAATCAACTAAAAATACATCAGTTAACTCAGTGCATGGACAGTTCAATGGAGACAAGTGTTAGAGGTGAGTGAAAGGGCAAGACAGATGTCAGTTGTGACTATAGTTGTGCATGAGATTTGCACAATCAATGGATTGAGTATTGCCAATGAGGATTGCGTGGTTCAGCCAAGGGAAATACGAGTTTGGATCAACCATTCTCATGCAGGATTGCGCAGTGGAGGCAGGCAAGTAGTGGAGGAGATTTGAACCTGTGATTGATTCAGATCTGAGCTAGTTTGTGTGTAACAGGTGGAGATAGTACTGAGTACTTGTGAGGAGTATTGTACTATGTATTGTTACATGTTCTCAATCAGTATAATATACAGATAGTTGGGGGTTTTCAGCTGTATGCTTTCCCCGTGATATACTGTGTTGATATGTGTGATTGATGCTTCAATGTGCGCATGCGATTGTTTCTGAATACTGCAAATTGATGATCAATGGTAGAGGAGGTTATGTATTATGCATGCATTCTGCAATAGTGTATAATCAAGATAATCTCTGTGAATAAGTGTTATCTTATTCAAAATTTCTACACGGTATCAGAGCAAGTTTATTTGTAGAAAAAGTTCTACAAGTATCGGAGCAGAATTGATCATCAGATCTATTATTCAGGAAGTGATTACATTTTGTTTCTTCAAGTAGAGTCTGTAATCGGGCCAGGTAGCTTCTGGATTCATCCTTCTTTTGGAAGGTGAGATATCCAGTGAATGCCCATACAGTCAATCTCTGTACGAGAAATACTTTGTTCTCACGAATTTTAGGTCAGAAGCGGTTGAGTTTTGAGTTGGTGGGATTCGAATTTGCAACAGTGTTTTCTTGGTGTCAAAGTTGAAATGTCTTTCAACGGATTGAGATTGGAGTATGCCCTTGAAGGCAGCTCTAATTATATTTCATGGAAAGACAAGATGGAGGTGGTGCTAGATGACAATGGGTTGAAGGAGTTCATAGATGCTGAAGTCCCAAAGCCTACTAATACTGCTCAAGTTGAGGCTTGGCAAAAGAAGACAGCAAAGTGTTGAAGGATTCTGTTGGAGGGCGTGAAGGATCACATTGTATCCAGCCTGCATGGAAAGGCTTCTCCATATTTGATGTGGAAAGCGTTGACAGATTTATTCCAAAGCAAGAGCGACCAGAGGAAGTTGGTGCTCAAGGATAAACTCAGAAACATTAAGTGTGAGAATAGAGACAGTATGCCCAAGTATCTCATGAAGTTCACCCAATGCCGGGATGAGCTGGGAAGTGTGGGGGTGACTATCGATGATGAGGACTTGGTGAGCTTGGCTCTCCTTGGTCTTCCGAAGAGTTGGCATTCCTATCAGGACTCTGTCAATGGTCGAGAGAAATTGCCAGGATGGGAGAGACTTTGGTCTGATCTTGTGCAAGAGGAGATCAGGCGGAATACCGGGGATGGATCTTCATCAAATGCATCTGATGAAGAAAATTGTGCTTTGGCTGCCAAAGCAAAGAAGGGGAAGGAGAAGGTTTCTCTTTCCGAATCTAGTTCTTCCAATGATGGGAAGAAGGTTGACAAATCGAAAGTGCGATGCTTTCGTTGTCATGAGGTGGGCCATTATGCTGCAAATTGTCCACGAAGGAAATCCAAGAAGGGATCTAGGGAAGGATCTGAAGGTGAGGCACTTGTTTCATAGTTTGAGTTGGATTTCACACTCTTTGCATGCATGGTTTCATCCATGGTGGGAAGTGGTTGGTTTCTTGACAGTGGAGCTTCCTTCCACATGACCGGTGACAAGAGTTTGTTCAGTGCTTTGGAGGAGAATGATCTCCAGATACTCATAGCAATAGGTAATGATGAGAAGTATAGTGTCTCAGGTGTAGGCACAGTTATTTTTCAGAGGGAGCATGGAGCTCGCCTTACCTTGGCCGATGTCAAGTATGTACCAGGACTGAAGAGAAACTTGGTGTCGATCGCGATGCTAGAAGACAGAGGCTATGATGTAGTCTTCAGTGAGGGAAAGGTTTTCCTTAGACACATCATCACTAGACAGGTGAAGCAGATTGGTTCACGGGTCAAGAACCTGTATGCTCTTGAGGTTCAAGATGCATGCAAAGCCTTGAGTAGTAAGGCAACTGATGGAGACTTGGTGGTTGAGAGGGAGCGTATATTACCTCACAACATGCAAAGCCAGAAGAAGTCTCAGACGATTGTGGAGGAGCCACGATTGGTGCAGCAGCTTCAAGAGGTTGTGGAGTAGCCACAACAAGGGAAGCTGAGAGGAGATCGAGTAGAGACATCTACTCATGCAGAGACCTCCATTAGGGGGAAACTTCGAGCTAGGTGGGCAAAGGGATCACATGCAGCCATACCTCCAGGTAGGAGGTGCGGTGATGTTGGAGGTGGGGTGATGTGGATTGATCATCCCAAGGAGGAGGGGCAGGATCCTTGAGGTACCCAACCTCTTGGATGAGACCTTGCTACGGGAGCCTCGATGTGGAGTAGCAAGAACTGGCTGATTGGGTAGAGACAGATGCGAATGGAGCGGCAGAGAGAGCGACAGTGTAGGGAATCCCAGGACAGCGCATAGCTAGCAGGCTGCAGCAATGCGAGAGGCACAAGTGTTTTGCACAGTGCTAGGTGGCACAGAGAGGTGTGAAATGGTGCAAGATGCATGGAGATGTTGCAGTAGCGCAGATGTCAGAGAGGGAGCACTTGTCAGCAGTAGGTAGAGCTTCAGCATCAGAGTATGTTCCTAGCCCAACAGAGTGGTCAGTTGGGAGTGTTTTTTTTGTTCCAAGAGTTGTTGGAGCAAGTGGACCGGGAAAATGTGTTGCATGCAGAACATTCCAGAGTTGCAGGATAGGGGCTGCAGATAATCCATATCTTGTTGAGAGGGAGTGTTGAAAATGCAACAAGATGATGGAGATTAATGAAAAGAAGTCGCCTTCACTAAGTGGTCCCGCAGGCTATTTTTGGCGCAAAGTCTATTTTTAGACATATGGATCATGGTCTATGAGTTGCAGGATGCTATTTATGGATGATTGGTCATGTTGGTAAAAATAGATGGACTTCTATTTTTAGACATATGAGCGGAGTCTATTTTTAGACTAGAACAGTCGAATATTATTAGCTCTTAATAATATTTGGACTATAAACATTATCTTATCCTCTTGGAGCACTTCAGTTCGAGCTACGGATGTGGCACATGCAACTACCAGAAGGAAATACGCTTTTCTTATGGGTTAGTTGAGCTATTGCATGAAGGACTTCAGTTAGAACTCAAGTGGTTGAGTTTGGTGGAGTTGATTGAGGAGTTGATGGAGTTGTGTTCAGTTTGACTTAGTTGAACTAGTTGTATTTAGTCTAACTAACAAATACACTAGTGATGAGTGGTGTGAATTAATTATTAATTAATTCACTAATTATTAACTCATAAATCAACTAAATAATACATCAGTTAACTCAGTGCATGGACAGTTCAGTGGAGACAAGTGTTAGAGGTGAGTGAAAGGGCAAGACAGCTGTCAGTTGTGACTATAGTTGTGCATGAGATTTGCACAATCAATGGATTGAGTATTGCCAATGAGGATTGCGTGGTTCAGCCAAGGGAAATACGAGTTTGGATCTACCATTCTCATGCAGGATTGCGCAGTGGAGGCATGCAAGCAGCGGAGGAGATTTGAACCTGTGATTGATTCAGATCTGAGCTAGTTTGTGTGTAACAGGTGGAGATAGTACTGAGTACTTGCAAGGAGTATTGTACTATGTATTGCTACATGTTCTCAATCAGTATAATATACAGATAGTTGGGGGTTTTCAGCTGTATGCTTTCCCCGTGATATACTGTGTTGATATGTGTGATTTATGCTTCAATGTACGCATGCGATTGTTTCTGAATACTGCAAATTGATGATCAATGGTAGAGGAGGTTATGTATTATGCATGCATTCCGCAATAGTGTATAATCAAGATAATCTCTGTGAATAAGTGTTATATTATTCAAAATTTCTAAAGATCTCAATGGCATTCATCTCAGCTCGGGAAGAATATTACAAAAAATAGATTCTCTTAATGCCATTGAAGGACAACATGCAGAAAAAGAAGATTCAAAAGATAAGACCAAAGAATCATGGGCTGCACTTGATGAAAAGTAGACACAAAAATCAGAGATTGAGAAAGCTCCCTCATGGTTACCACCAAATCCTCCATGTATTCAAGAGAACAATCAACAAAAAGAGGAATATTTGAAGGTCATGGTAGAAGAATACATGAAGAATGATCTAGATAAGCAAGCAAAACAAGGGAATCAAAGTTATATTGAGGTTTGGTTCTAGAAAATCAACAAGATGGAGCATCACTCTCTTTTTCAACTGTGATTGATATTTTCAAAGTCAAAACATTTAGTCTCTGAAATTCAAGTACATGTCAAATCATATATTGCAAGCCTACACATCAATTTATATGTCATCTTAATGTGCACTTAGCTCCATTGGAAGTATTCCTACACTTGAAACTGATTTTGTTTTTTTCAAGTATAGTAGGATAGGAAAAGAAATGAAAAATGAAAAATAAGAGAAAAAATAAAATCTCAAGTGAAAACCTCCTTTGAGATGCCCAATATTGGCTCATTGATTGAAAACCTCCATGAGGCAGTCAATGGGTTTGAAAAAAAGAAAGAAAAAAGATGCTAGGTGAAAACCTCATCTGAGGTGCCTAGGCAGACCTACTAGTTGAAAACCTCATTGAGGCAGCTAATAGGCCTAGAAGGAAAAAAAAGGGAAAAATAAAAAATAAAAAATCTCCATGTATCTCTCTGATGAATGCAGGTTCTCTCCAACATCTGCCAGCAACAAAAACAAGTTGGCACCAGAAAAAGAAAAAATTGGTCAAAATGCTAGTCAAAGGAAGTCAAACTTGGAATTTCTCCTCCTTTGCTCAGATTCTCCAAAATGACCAAGGCCATGCCAATCCATCACCCTCATCTATTTCCACCATCCACCCATCATTCCCAAGTTTTTCCCATTCATTTTCCTTTCTTTCCTAAAATACTACAGGAAGACTCTGTTTTACTACACGAACCAAAAATGCATAGAGAATACAATTATTTTTGTCATATCTTGAAAACCATGCATCCATTTTCTAAGTTTTTTTAGGTGGAGATGCATATGGATTATGATAACATGCTCAAGCGATTTTAGCAAATTCCAGTGCACAGTTTTTGAGAAATCAACCTCCATCACCTACATCCATTTTTGAATTTTCTCGATATTCGTGCATCCATTTAAAAAATTGCTTCATGGGGAGATGCATATGGGTGATGGTAACATGCCCAAGAAATTTCAGTAAATTCTATTGCATTGTTTCCAATAAATTGGCCTCTATCAACTTCAGCATTTTTAATTTTTCTTGAGATTCGTGCATCCATTGGCCAAAACATTTTTATGGGGAGGTGCATAATGATGATGACAACATGTTCAAAAACTTTAAGTCAATCCATTCTATTGTTTGGGAGATATGGACAAAACAATGTTGCTACAGGGTTTCTTGTAGTACTACAAGAGTCCTAGTTTACTATAGGAAACAGATTGAAAGCTATAGGAAGGTACGAAAGGTGAAATAAAGTGTGGGAAAAGTGCCTAATGGTGTAATAAGGTATAAGGAAGGTGAACATCACCCATGGCCAAGCCCATCACTCCAAGAAGACCATATTTGACTAAGATAGTTTACCCATGGTAACTGGAAGACAAAGGTTTAGAATCACCAAGATATGAAGACCTGTGTAGAAGCAAACAAAGGAAATTATTACCTCTAGAGGACCATGGATCGATCATCAACTTAGCAACATCATGCATGTCTCTCCAACAATCATCATGTAGGTACAAGTATGAAATATTCTTGACCTCTTCTCTTGAGCATATTACAGTTAGAAATTTGTTGTCAATGCATGAGATATGAGGTTTTATAAGTAAATGATGGGTCAGCAATCTCAGCCGCCTTCAACTAGTTAATTCCAGCTCACTCCTTCACTCAAGAAATATGGAAAATCCAAATTAGGAAGGGGATGATTTCAAGGAATGTGGACAACAATTAAAATAAGAAATTTCTGCGAAGGCCAAGTCACAACAGCACTCCAAGCCCTCCATCCACTTCATATCCACTATCTATCCATCATTCGTCCATCCCATTTCATAAGAAAAAATTTAATATTTTCAAGGACAAACCCTACACTCTGTCTCACCTTGAAAATTCTTGAAAAAACACATAGAGCACATCCTCTCCATTTTCATAAACCTACACTACTCTCTTTGAGCCCTAGCATCATCCTCCAAACCCTCTACATCATTTTTCATCACTCCCATATAGTTAGAAGACCTTGAAAGAGGAGGAATGACTACTACACGAAGGCAAAATGCTGCTACAAGAAGGAAGAAAGGAACAAATTATGATAAAACCCAAAATGGTAGCGCTTAAGAGAGACTTAATCAAAACAGAGAACTCCAAGGCCATTAGGCAATCATCTAGGCCACAAAATAGAAGAAGAAGGGAATAAAAGGAAAGAAGGCATTCACCATCAAAATAGAACTCAAACTGCAATGATGAAAAGAGGTTTTCCAAGATGTATCTAATCTCTTTCTAGCTTTTGTCCAAGACCTAAAAGATGTTATAGAAATGGAATAAAGGCATGGAAGTCAAGTTGAGAGCCTACCCTAGGCTCAGACTATCATTTTTACTCAAAACAGGTTTAAACACGGTTTCCTGTAGTACTACATGAACTACTACAGGGTTTCCTGTAGTACTATAGGAACTGCTACAGGGTTTCCTGTAGTACTATAGGAACTGCTACAGGGTTTCCTGTAGCTGGTACATGAATTACTACAAGATATCCTAGGTCTCATCTAAAGGCATTTTGAAGGTTTCAGAGGTGCCCAAATGGTGGAAAAAGGTAGCAGAAGGCTGGAAAACGATGTGGAACACCTTGGAAAATTGAAAAATATTCAAGAACCCATCTTGAATAAGGGGAATAAAGTAGACTAATGTTCTCAAGAAACACTGTGATTCTTTTCTATGCACAAATATTTTGAAAAATGAGTGAAAATGGAATGAAGGTTCCAAAGGAGAGGATATGAATGAAATGGATCTACAAGGAAACATAGTTCACTTGCAAAGAGGAAATTCATGTTTTTTTGCTTGAAAGACTATTAAACAATCATGAAAAGAACAACTACATTTTTGTGCTTGTCCTTGCAGAACTTACACCCAAGATTCTTAAGAGAAAGGACTGAGGAATTGTCGTGGTGGAAAAAGTCGTTTGTGCGGGCACAACTGACCTCCCTAGGAGTCTGAACTCTCTAGCGACAAACAAGACAAAATGGAGCAATCTTTCTCTAAATACATCTTTTAAAATATGAAAACTACAAGTGTTTAGGCTTACCTTATTCCAAAACGCTGTTGTTGTAGTCCGTCCTTGCCGATCCGGATGAGCTCCTCCTTCACATCAATTCCTGCAACCACAAACAATCAAACAATTACCAAGCACTTGCATCTCATATAATAAAACATATATTCAACATGCAGACCAAGGAACACATGAAATAACTCATTAACACAAGCTATTGAGAAAAATGAACCAGTTTGTATTAATAACGAAACAAAGAAACTCTTACAACCTGGCCTTGGTGTTGTGCAAGTTCCTCCCAGGGTCCATCAAGGGTTTTCCTCTACTTTGACAAAGCTCACCCACTTCCAAGTAGAATCAAGCAAAGACAATCTCTCCTCACAAGGTTCTAAATGGGAGTCCTAATTCCTGCAGCATTTACCCAAAGAAAATGTATGGCTTCAACCTCTCCTCCCTCTGGCTCAATGCCTTTATTTATAGTGTTGTAAAGAGGTTATTCAGGTCCACCATCAATGGGATAATCCCCCTCTTTGGGTGGGATAGCTCCCTTATTGATGGGATAAGTTCCCCCTTAATAGAGATACATGAACCAACTGGAGGCGCATCCATTTCATCAAACCGACCTCTAGAAAGTTCTAGAAGTAACCACAAGTAACTTTTTTAAGATGAAACTTGCGCATTTTGCCTTTTACAGAAGGACGCACCTGTCCTTTGACATACAGAGCGTCCAAAGACGCAGACTTTGTGAACATTGTGAGCGTCCCCGCAGGTAAGGCTTGAGAGAACCTGCGACCCCAGAGATAAACACATTTTTTACAAGACTTTCTCTCTTCTTTGAGTTTGAGATGGATAGCAGAGGCATAAGACTTGCCTAAAAAGGGTAGTATGATTGTTGATTTGAGCCATACTAACTGTAAGTAGTCATGGTGACATTTTTTAGTGTAACAGATTGCCCCCTAAAGTGCGAAGCTTGGAATAGATTAGGGTTTTGTAATTCTAGGAAGGGTGAAGCGCTTTATCATTTCCAGGATTGTCTTGTGGATGACCTGGTTGGAACCTGCAATTTTCAACACAAAATACATGTATAAGATTATATCATCACTGAGGTAGGCATTCCCATACTCAGATTCAAAACTTTAACTAATGGACTAACTACTCTGATACAGGAATGATCTTGCAGTACATCATTTTTATAGACTTTTGTAGACACAGTATGGACGCAGCCATCTATTTATGATTAGTCTACATAGATAATGAATACAAAACTCCTCGCAGCCTGGATGGTAGAAACTAGATCCAGGGTCTTCACTTCTACTTCCCGAATTGGTACGATTCTAGCCATGTGATTAAATGATTTGATGTCGAACATGTTAGAAACCACTTGATTACCAGTCGATGATGTAAACTGTTAACAAGCGTGAGAGAGACCACCAGTAATGTCAATGGTTCTCAAAGTACCAAGCACAACCCGTGAAATGTGAATAGATGTTTTGATGTCGAACACTTCACGGAATCCTTTGATCGAAAGTCAATGATGTAAACTGACGTCAAAGGCGAGAAACCTGCCATTGATGCATGCAGACTTCAAGGTACTGTCAATTCCTAAGTCATCTTTCTAGATAATGTGTCGATGTCGATAGAAAGCGACCCGTTGCAGGCAAGCCCGCAACACGAAATCATTGTTCAAGTTGAAGAAATGTTGCTGTAAGGACTGACTCAGGGATGGTCAAATGGATGACAAGTATTTTGCAGATGAAAGTTTTGCTTGCAGACCTCTTGAACACATAACGACACGACAGATGGCTTGGTGATGAATAACTCAGAGTTAATCCCCGGAACCCGGTTAAAGACTTTCAAAGTGGTTTGATCAACTGTGAGGTAAAAGATTTCCCAACCCAGGTGAATGAGACAGTGTCGTGTTCAAGAGCAGTGATAAAGTTTCTTTCAAGACAAAAGGTAACAAACAGGTTCATTCTTCTCTCTTTTCCCCCACCATTTCTGGCAAGTACCTCTTTATTTTTAACAAGCTTGAGGAGGATAACATATGCTTGATTATAAGCTCATCCTTTGGACGAGTCCAACCTAGTTTAAATTCGAACCCTAGGAAGGAGTGGTTCGTTCCTGTTTGTAATTGAACAGGTCCTCTACTGTAAAAGTTTAACGAGCCTAGTATAGGAGAAACTCGGCGTTTTTCAATTTTAGAGAGTCTGAAAAAACTAAAGGAGACTCCACGTTGAACTTTTTCGTACATTTGTGTCCCTCAAGCCCGAAAAAGTAAAAAATAATACCTGGGGGAACCGCTTGATCTTGCGACCAAGGAGTGCTTTCATAATAGTGTCGTTGACCTGAAAAGTAAAAAGCGATCAAGGACACGTCGTTTTATTTCCTTATCGAGTTTGAAACGACAAAACCCCGGCAATCTTTTCCTGATTTTGCGGTCAGAAAAGAGCTAAAAGGGGACCGTCTTTTAATTCCGTTTTAACGAGTGTAAAAGAAACGCTCGGCGATCTTTTCATGTTTTAGGAGTCAGAAAAGGGCTTAAAAGATGACTCTGATATTTTTGTTTGTGAAAAATTACAATTTCCCTCAAGATCCCTTTGTCCTGCACAAAAGCAACACATTACTCATACCTGTTTAAAATAGGCAAAAATACATCGAGAAATACCTTTTCATGGTAAAAAATGAACTAATTCATCCAAAAAACCTATAAAAAGACCTTTTACCATATCATTTTTACCGTTTCACTGTTGAGGTTGAAAAAGGAGCTTTTGACAAGAAAATTTCCCGTGGTCGCTGCGGAAAATCCGACCGTCGGAATCGAACGCCGTCTTATCCAGGTATTTTACACATCCTACTCTGCATTTCTATCCGTTTAGAATTAAGTTTTAGGTCTTAGTTTCATTTTTTGGGGGGGTTTTGGTTTTGGAATGCGCCTCTCGGCGGACGCGGGTGCCCTTCGGGTGACCCGCGTCCCCCGACTTTTTCTCATACGGGAAAATGGTCGGAAGACGCGGTCCACCTTCAGGCCAGCCGCGTCCGGGTGCCCTGTGCTACAAAGCCGGGGTGCATCTTCCGAGAAGTGCGCATTTCAAAACCCCAACTCCCTCAAAAAATTACCAAAAATTCCCAAATCAATTTCTAATTGCTATTTTTGATGTGCAGGGTATTAACCATGTTAGATTGGAGAGAACGAGAGCATGTAGAGGATGATGAAGTTGCAATAAATCATCAACCTTCCCTGGATGCCCTAAGAGCATGCGGGTTATACAAATACTGGACCATACCGGGCATGAGGGGCCAGGTAAGATTCTTGGAATGGCTGGTTGAGCGATGGAACGTTCAAGAACAATGCTTTTACATAGGAGGGCACCAGCTCGAGATAGAGCCCTCGGATGTATACTTTCTCACTGGCTTGCCGAACAGAGGCGAGCAACTTAGTCTTGCGGGGACTAGGCCGGGTGGCCAATCCCTTGATAGTCTCCGCGACGAGTGGTGCACACCTGGGGCTCACCATTCGAAAGGCATAGAGATAAAACACATCACTCTGCGTGAACTCAAAGTCATAGCGTTCACGGTTACCAGAATTTGCGGCGCGGCCGCTTTACACATTGCTTCCGGATCCCAAATGCGGATGGCAATTGACTGTTACCAAGGCACCATTTTCAACTGGTGTGAAGCTGTGTCAGCTCATATGAAGAGCCAACTGACCAAGGCAAAGAACGGACGACTAAATACTTTTGGATATCGGCCTCTAGTCGTGAGCTTTGCCTTGGAGAGAGTTCCAATGCTGATCCCTCAGCAACTCACTGTTGATATCTTGGGTCCTCGGGAGCCAAAGCTGATACGATGGGTTGCGGTGATGGCCCGGCATCCTGACGAGGGCGCGGCGGTGGTTCGATTCTCAGATAGTTACTTTCACTGGTTAGAGGACCAGGTTTTTTCGATACAGGACTTTCCGTATGCCGGAGTGGATTTTAGAGGTGATCCGGACATGGTTCTTCCACCGGGAGAACAATGGGATGACAGAGGTACTTTATTTTTCACAAGTTTTCTAATTATGTATTTTTTTATTTTTCATATATATCGTCTCAAAACTAACAGTAAAATTTTCAAAATGCAGATGTTGGTCCACAGCGTCCAGCCAACCTCCGGCCTTTTGATAGACTACATCCAACTGCACCGGTACCGGCCCCACAGGACGCGGCTACAGAAGTACTAGCCGAGTTGGAGCATGATCTAGAGCGTCTCACGGCAGATATACCTGAGACTACTATGGACGACATTCCTACCAGACTTCAGCGCTTCGTAGTCGCGGTCCCTGGACCGTTTAGGAGATTTTTGCGTAAGGTAGCCCGTGCAGTGGTGTCATACAGAGAGCACCACCAGTGATTGACTAGTCACTTTTGTAGTCACATGTGACATTTTGACTTTTTGTACTTATCATTTTTGCCGATCATAAGGTGTTTTTCAACCTATGATCGAAGACGATGTATATATTTTTTGACACACTCCTATCTATATATATCACTATTACCAGCTTATCTTGTTTAACATATGTGATGAAATGTTTTTAAATTTACTTGCATGATTATCGTAAATGTCTGTCCAACATTCGAGAAGCAATTGCATCTGCTAATGTATTTAAAGACCTTGGAATATGCTGATATTCAATGTAATCAAATTCACGTTCCAAGAGACGCACTCTCAAAAACAACCTTAATAACACAGGATTTCTAATGGCATAAACTCTATTAAGCTGTAATACAACAAGTTCAGAATCTAACCTCACTATCAAACGTCGAATTCCAAATGAAATAGATTCGGATAATAATTCAACCACTGCACTGTATTCTGCAATGTTATTCGTTGTTTGACCGAGGCTTACCCCATGCATAGAAACTAACTCGTCAGAGGGCGAATAGATAACCCAAGCTGCGGAAGAGATATTCCGTGTACTACGACAAGCACCATCAGCAAATCCAATGTATGTTTGGAGAGGCGTCGACATCTGCAATATCAAGAGTAAAACCAAGATAAGCCAGAATAATGACGAAAAAACACACTCTCTAAGCTAAGCACACTGACTAAACTAACAAATACGCTAGCTAGAAAGAAAATCTAACCTATCTAAAGATTTCTCCATCCACCATTTAAGCATAATACCTCTTTAAGTAAAGTCCATTTCTGGGTTTACCCAAAGAGTCCCCATCAAAATCAACCAGCTCATAAGCCCCTTTTGCTAGCTTTCGCTTTACAATGTAGGGTCCATGCCACATGGGAACGAATTTTCCAGCACCTAGCTTATCGTTAGCTTGATCATATAATAGCACTAGGTCTCCTTCCGAAAAACTTCGAGGTGTTACATTTCTATCATACTGAGCTTTCATTCGTTTCGCGTGAGTCTCGATTGCCAATGTAGCGTCACGTCGAGTCTCATCTAATTTAGCCAAGTATAATAAACGTTTCTCCTCTTCGGAAGTAGCTGGAAGTAATTCGACAGCCATTTGAAGTGATGGGATTTCGCATTCAATGGGTAACACAGCTTCCAAGCCATAAACTAGCTGGAAAGGAGTGAACCCTGTTGAATTTTTCACTGAGGTCCGGTATGCCCATAGCGCTGAAAATAACATGTTGTGCCAATTCGACCGATGAACACCAATGGTTCGTCGGATCATGATAACCAGAACTTTGTTGATAGACTCAACCAAACCGTTGGCTTGCGGATAATAAGGAGTAGAGCTATCGTGGCGCAAACCAAGCTGGCTTGTAAGCTCAGTCATCATGATGTTTCGAAAATGGCTCCCATGGTCAGTGATGATTGCTTGTGGGACACCAAACCTAGTTATGATATGATTGAATACGAAAACTGCAGCTGTTTTGCCGCTTGCGTCGAATGTAGGCATCGCCTCGGCCCACTTAGTAAAATAATCAACCGCAAGGATGATATACACATGCCCCCCGGCCGAGTGAGGGTTACAAGTAATAAAGTCGATACCCCATTTGGCGAATGGACCAGCGGCAATTATAGGGTGGAGAGGAGCAGGTGGAGCGCGCATCTTGCGATCAAACACTTGACAGTTGTGGCATTTCCTGACGGCAATGATACAATCCTTAAACATAGACGGCCAGAAATAGCCAGCGCGCAACACCTTCTGAGCTGTGGCATACCCAGACATATGACCGCCACATGCTCCAGAGTGACAATCATTCAAAACTCTCTCAGCTTCTTCGTGAGTTAAACAACGTCGAAAAACTAAGTCTGCCCCCCGGCGATAAAGTGTATCTCCAATAATTCTGTATGGCTGGGATTGAAACCGAATTTTTCGATGTTCCGCTTTGGAAGCTTCAGGCCGAAAGGTTTGGGTTTGGAGATAGATGATTATATCCCCGTACCACGGATCTACAGTACTGATAAGAAACAAAGATTCGTCCGCAATGGACTCTTCTGCCACAGTGTCTGTGTCAGCACTAGGGAAATCACACATCAATTCCGCGAAAACTAAGGATTTCTTAGACTTGGACTTCTCGAACTCCAAGTCGAACTCTTGCAGGATAACGATCCATTTAGAGTACTTGCCCCCTAGCAATTGTTTTGTCAAGATATAAATCATAGGGTTGCAATCCGAAATAACTGTAGTTTTACGGAGAAGAATGTAGTGACGAAAACGCTGGACAGCTTGAACGGCTGCCAGGGCCAATTTCTCCACATGTGAATATTTTAGCTCAGTGGGATTCAAGGTCCTACTAAGATAATATATCACATGCTCCGCTCTGAATTCATCTTCTTGAACTAACACCATTCCAATGGTGGAATGTGAAGCTGCGAGGTATAAGAAGTAGTCTTGGTTGTAGTTGGGAGGATGCAACAATGGTGCATGGGTCAACGCGTGTTTAAGTGCATCAAAAGATTGTTGGGCAATCTCGTCCCAAAAGAATTGTGCGTTCTGTTTCAACAACCGTGTAAAACCTTTAGTGACCTCGGCGTAGTTTGGGATGAATCGGCGTAAAAAGTTCGCTTTCCCTTGCAAACTTTGGAGTTGGCGCAAACTCGAAGGAGGAGGCAATTTGATGATAGCCTCGACTTTCGAGGGATCGACGCGAATGCCGGCTTTTGAAACAACAAATCCCAGCAATCGACCTGTTTCTATACAGAAAACACACTTGTGGGGATTCAACCGAATTCGATAATGCCTACACCTCATAAAGATTGCTCGTAGATGGACAAGGTGATCAGCTCGATGTAAAGAATGAGCAGGCAAATCATCGAGATAGGGTTGCACAATGTGCTTGATGTCGTGAAATGCATAAGACATCGCCCGTTGAAAAGTAGCCCCGGCATTCTTAAGCCCAAAAGGTAATTTGCAATAAGCAAATGTCCCCCATGGACAAATGAATGTCGTTTTTGGTTGGTCGGCAGGTAGAATATTGATTTGATTATAGCCCGAAAAACCATCCATAAAGGAAAACATTTCACTTCCGGCACAATCATCAATAATTTGATCGATATAAGGTGTAGGATAGTTGTCTTTTGGACAAGCTCGATTTATATCCCTATAGTCGATACAGATTCTTATTGTTCCTTGTTTCTTGTTAACCGGAACAATATTCGATACCCAATCCGTTAACGGGATCGGATAAATGAAACCTGCTTTCAACAGCTTTTCGACTTCTGCTTTAATCGCAGCCGCTTTTCGAGGGTGAATCTGACGCAACCGTTGCCGGACGGGTTTAGCATCCGGGTAGGTCTTTATTTCATGAACAACAATGGCAGGATCGATTCCCGGCATTTCCTCGTAAGACCAGGCAAACACATCGCGGAATTCTTGGAATAGGGCCTTGTAAATTTGGATTTCTTCTTCAGTACATGCGGCACCTATATGAATGTTCTCCTCAATTCCGGGCTTCACTGAAATATCAATGGGAATAGTACGAGAAATATTCCCTAAATTCAGCTCTGAATCAGAATGTTTCGTTGGATCCTGAGCGTCTTTGACATATTCAGCGGTAAAGATAGATGAAAAATCATTTTCAAATGCATCATCCTTAGGTAAAAACGAAGATCTGTGATGGAGATCCTCCCATGGTAGATCATCTACACTTAGGATTTCGCGAAGTTGTTTGTCAGATGACACGACTTCGGGAAACGCTATCCGTTCTAAGGTTGAGGTGAAAAGTGATTCTTCACTGACCACATTCATTTGGTCGATTTCGGTTGAATGCGAGTCGGTAAAAGACATGACAGCTTCATAAGCAATTTCATATGGACTCAAAGGCATAGCATCACCGAATGAGTCTATCTCAGAGTCGGATGGGACAATCCAAGGATCATCATAAACAATGTTTTCTGATGTAATCATATGAATTGTCGCAAATGAAGGGTCTACGTTGAGTGGAGGGAGAGGAAAAGTTCCCAGTAAACCGGAATCCTTAACTAAACCTACACCAACGTCCCTATAAGGGATTGTCGTCTTACCGACAAGCTGGATACTCTCTGAAGAGGCTGGGTCGGATGAAAAGTATGTCAGCTGATCAATAGTCACGATCTTACCGTTATGTGGAAACTTGATTATTCTGAAGACCGATGAAACAACCGCTGTCATAGCATATGACCAACTTCGACCCAAAAGAAGGTTGTAGTCTAGAGGGGCATCAACCACTTCCACATCCAGACTAACGTTTTTACCTTCTACCCCTATAGGCAATTCTTGTAGAATACCAAACGGACGGAACCCACGGCCATCAAAGGCCTTAAGGATGGTGGGGGATTGGTTCAACGAAGGAGAACCAAGGGATCTCCAACATTGAATCGACATAATACACGTAGAAGCTCCCTCATCAATCACAGTCCGATGAATAGGTCTGTTTTTTACTATCACTGGAATTTGGAAAGCCATTTGATGGGGGAGACGCGGTGTACTATTTTCTAGATCGAAGATCATTAGATTTGGATCCTGAACATCAACAGCTCCGATAGCCGACAAAAGCAATTTTCGTTGTGCTGGGCATGATTGCAGCACTTCTAATGCCGACATTGCTGAGGGTGAAACAGCTAAGTCCTCAACAATGTTGTAATTCTGGGCTGCTCTCGCATGTGGATTGAAAGCAGACCTTCGAAGTACACCCTTGGCGGGCGGCTTAATCACTAAGTCTGGGTTAGGTTTTTCGATCTGTAGTGGATCGGAACCAGGAGCTGAGGTTGATGGGTTAGAGTGAGAAGATTCTGCTTCTTTACCATCAACAGGATTCTTACTACCATAATCTTGCGATCGAGTCACAATCCTCACATGAGACATCATCAAAATGGGTTCTTCACTGGCATTCAAAGAAGAACCTATCATCTTATTCTCCTGCTCCGGAAATGGATTTTTTAACACAGCAGGAGTGGGAGCACCTTTGACTATTTTCACAACCTCGGCCCGATGAGGGCAATCTCTTGTAAAATGATCCTCTTCACAAATAAGACAAGGATATCGAGGTTTGCGCTTTTCGTCATTGGTTTCCGACTTTTCTGTTTTCTCCTTCGGAGCCTTGTCTGCTTTAGCCTTCTTCTTTCCTTTCTTCTTTCCACCGTTTTTTGATTTGGCCGTAGATGACTCTACAGCGTGAACATCGGCGGTAAGTTCAGGAGGAGAAGACTCTCCTGTTGGAGAATCAGGCAAAGTGATAATTGGAGTATTCGAAGCCTTGGAAGACTTCTTCTTGCTCTTCGTAGTCACGATACCAATCATACCATCAGCGGCATGAGATCCCGAAGGAGCAGCAGCGATTTGATTCGACTTTGGAAGATCCGGAATCTTCTCATGTAATGTACCCGACTGAGTGTAAACTAAGTCAAGGTATTGTGCCTGAGCAATGACTTGCTCCTCAGTAACTACTCCGGCCTTAGCTACATCTTCAGTAATCTTCGGTAATAATGATTTGACAAACCATTCAGCTAAGATTTGGTCCGGGATAAAAACTTTCACTAACCTCCTACGACGTCTCCACTCATGAATGTGATCAGAAATATACGTGGACGTCGATTGTTTTAGTGAAGTTAATAACTCCGTGCCGTTATCGTATCTGACCGGCAACTGAAAGTGAGTTAAGAACGACGTAGCTAACTGACTAAAGTTGTAAAAAGAGGCCCGTGGTAACTCAATGTACCACTTGGCCGCGAGACCAATGAGTGTACGTTGAAAAAGACGTAAGCGGATAGAATCATCTGAAATAGAATTCGAAGCACACCAGAGGTGGTAAGTCATCACGTGATTGGACGGATCCTCTCCAGACTTACCTTCAAACTTGGGTATATCACTGGGCAACTTGTTTGGCATTGGCGGCCAGAACGGAAGATATTGAATTGGATCGTTCGTTAGGCGCGTCAAGTCTGGTAAATCCAAAGTTGCGATAAACGGTAACTACCGGTTAGGATCTCTAAAACTCTGGGTCACAATACCAGCCCCAGGAGGAGGATATCCAGGATAACTAGGAACAGGAGTCGCATTTGGGATATTATATCCTCCTGGAAAACCAGGATTAACCGGACCGTACTGGGGTTGTTGAGGTTGTTGATAAGTATACCCAGGATACGGTTGATACTGGTAAACCGGTTGTTGGACAGCTTGCCCATGTTGGTACTGTCCCTGGTACGGAGGTTGAACAAATTGAGGTTGAGTAGTAACAACCGTACTTATACCAGGCTGACCTATAGGCATCTGGACCGTGGTTTGAATCGTAGATCCAGACAACGGTAAAGATGTCTGAGGTGTGGTAACAGGGACAGTAGAAACTGGAGCCGTCGATACTCCAGAAGTAAGTATGGTAGATGTAGCGGTAGTTGCAGCAGCCGTTTGGGATGGAGTGCTAGGTGCAATTGGCGGCTGAGTAACTACCGAAGTTACAGAAGTTTGAACATTTGGCTGGACAGGTTGCGGTTGCTGGGTTGGACCAGAAACTACGGGTTGTCCAGCTTGAGGAATCATCTGTACACTTGGCTGCAACACCTGTTGACCCTGTGATGGATCCCATACTAACATTCCAGGGTATTGACCCGTAACAGGTTGAGGATACTGAGTTCCATAACCGGATTGAGGGTAGGATTGATAATTGTAAGGTGCAGTTCCCATACTTGGAACATATGACTGACCTTGAGGCGGTTGATAACCTTGACTCGAGTATTGACCTTGAGGTTGATAACCTTGAGGTAAATACTGATATTGGGGTTGACCTTGACCTTGAGGTTGGTACCCTTGAGGTTGATAACTTTGGGGTTGATACCCTTGAGGTTGCCATCCTTGAGGTTGCCATCCTTGAGGTTGATATTGATACTGAGGTTGACCCTGGGGTACATATTGAGGCTAGGGTTGACCTTGAGGCGCGTATTGCACCATAGGTGCATACTGACCTTGAGGTTGCCCCCCAGACACGATTTGTGTACCTTGAGGTTGCCCCCCAGGCGTTAACTGCGGTTGCCCCCCAGGCGGGAATTGGCCACCTTGAGGTTGAGAAACGGGAACTGAACCTGACATCATATAAATGTCTCCTACACCCAATGGTACATTACCACTGTTTCCAATTAATAACCCACGATCAACGGGTTGAGGAGATGCCCTCGCAAAGGTACCAGAAAGAGATTGATACCCAGTGGGAACAGAAGGACCGCCGTGTAAAAAAGATTCAGGACTTTGAGTAAACACGGACGACTGACCAGTCATATTTACAGGAGTGTAAATACCTCTAGGTGGAAAAGGAGTACGAGGTGGAGAAAAACCTACCCCTGAGTTGTCCAAATAATTGGTTAACGAAAGGTACCAAGTAGTACTTCTAGGAGGACTGTAAAAGATGGATTCACGCTCCCTTAGATCAATAGTAAGTTGACCTTCAAGGTTAGAGACACCTATATCCTCCTCTGGAGCAAGTTCTTCTATAGCAATCAAACCAGTAGGAAGATTTTCGGTGATAATTCTTTCTATTCTTGGTGAATCTGGAACACTAGAAGTTGGAGTAACAGGTTCAGATATTTCAGGTTCTTCGCCTGTATCACTGGCAGATGAAAAACTACCAGCAAGCTCGGAAACTGTAACAGCTTCGGGATTATAACCTGTCTCTAGACTTTGGTAATCTGGATGGACTACCAAGGAAGATTCTCCTTCTTCAGGTGAACCTACTCTACTGTCACTAGGAGGAGTTACAAGGACCTTTAAACCTTCTAAATTACCCGGGTCGTCTCGAGGAGGTGATCCCCTAAGTCTACGGGATCTTCTCAACAATTCGGCCACAGAAACAACTTCAGGAGACTGGCCCCGAAGTCTACGGGACTGTCTCGGTAATTCCGCCACAATTAAAGATTTTTAACTACAACACACGAAAACAAAGTAAAAATTTCAAATCAAACCACCTAAAGTCTTCTAAAGAAGCAAACAAATTTGAAGCACACGCCTAAAGAATCTAGAGCGTCAAACCAAACACAAACAGTAGTCTTCCGGACCAAAAGCGCTAGTTGGTGATGAAATCCAACCTCGCTGGATTCAGTACAGAAATGGCGGGTGAAACAGTTACCCCGGCAACCTGCTTAATGAATAGACCGGCACAAGTTCCTCCACTTTAACCGTCTCGAAGTGAAGTGAACCCCCCGGAAAATCCAAGTGAGTATAACCGACGTCTGTTCCAGGTACAGTGGGACCTTCCCTCCACCGTCACCTCGGTAGAACCCTAAAGATTATGGTCACTAAAGTTACCAATCACAACAATTACACCTGGGGGAACAGTCTAAACTCCGACAGCACGCAAGGGCAGAGTAACAAGCTCAATCCCCTTACCGGCTCCTTGACAGTAATCCAAGGTTTACCGATAAGTGACCCCTGGCTCCTCGACAATGGTTAATCCGAGGTTTACCGTTTGTAATACGTACTGTCTGGCGTCGTTCCCAACGAGGGGGGAATGATCCCCTCACCGGTTCGGACACGAGCTCGTGCTTCTCCTTTAAGAGGAGCTTTCCCAGAATGCAATTGAAACAATTGGATTTATTCTACTCAAGATAAACTATCTGTTTGGTTTTGTAGTCTTGGAGAGTTAAGTACTCACCTACTCCAAGACCCTAGCCTAAGCTATGTTGGTGTTTCAGAGCCCTAGAAAAATAAAAATTACTAGATTGATTTTAATTTAAGCGTTACTTTTAAGGTTGTTTCTTAAGTCAAAAGGTGATGGAAGTGAAACCAGTGGTGTGTTGACTCGACTCGAAACCACTACAAAATGCACCTAGGATGATTTACCCACTACTTTACTTTTTCGATGAATTGCTTAACTAAAAAGTTGAGAGAATGCACTTTTTATAAAAGCAACTTCTTAATTAAGGACAATCAAAGAAACAATTCGTTTGTCTTTTCCAAGCATAAAAACATGACCACTCTTTACATGCACGAAAAAATTCTTTTTCTCTTTCAAAAACAAAAAGCTACTTGAAACAAGACTTTTAAAGAAGATGTTTTTTGTATTTTGCTTATTTAACGAAAAACATAAATCTATTTTAATAAAAAATCAATTGCAAACTATGAAATCTATGAAAATTCACTCAAAAAACAAAACAAAGCAAAAGGAAATTACCCTAATTAATCCTAATGAGGCAAAGCCAACAATGATTATTCTAAGGTGTTTTACTTGATCACAATCAAATCAAGGACTAGCTTATTGCAGAACCAAAAACTAGTCAAAACAAAACTCTAATCTTTTTGTTCTTTTGTAAAATGGAAATCAACACTTTATAAACAAGTAATTCGAAATTTGACCCAAAAGACAACTTAAATGGCAAGCTGCTCACACAAGGAGACTTTACGACAGGCCCGACTTCTAAGAAGGCTGACAAACCAGAGAGATCTAAGGTTGGACAACTTTCTACCGTCAAAGTCACTACAGGACCTATTCAAAAATCAAACCCTAGGCCTAAACTTCGTTGAAATCCACTAAAACACTCAAAGCTCACAAAACAAGTTCAGGTGAAAATTTTTGACAGGGTACTAAAGGATCTGGGCAGAAAACACTGAGAAAAAACAAAATCTAAAAGCAATTAAAGCAAAAATGGAGTTTTCCTAAATTCTACACGAAGACGCAGGCAACCCGTTAGAACAGGCGCGGGCCCGCTCTGTGCAAACGGCAACAGCGCGTCCAAAGACGCACTGTGCAGCACTCAGAGGGTGCGTCTCTCTGGAAAAGTTAAGAAAAACCAAATCTAACTAAATCTAAAGCTAAGCCACCCAAATACTAATTCTCACAGTCAAAAATCAGAAAATAAAAATGATTTTCTCAGAGCAAAGTTCACACAAAGGAAAAGACTTTCTCATTAATGGATTCCCCAGTGGAGTCGCCAATTTGTCGTGGCGGAAAAATTCGTTTGTGCGGGCACAACTGACCTCCCTAGGAGTCTGAACTCTCTAGCGACAAACAAGACAAAATGGAGCAATCTTTCTCTAAATACATCTTTTAAAATATGAAAACTACAAGTGTTTAGGCTTACCTTATTCCAAAACGCTGTTGTTGTAGTCCGTCCTTGCCGATCCGGATGAGCTCCTCCTTCACATCAATTCCTGCAACCACAAACAATCAAACAATTACCAAGCACTTGCATCTCATATAATAAAACATATATTCAACATGCAGACCAAGGAACACATGAAATAACTCATTAACACAAGCTATTGAGAAAAATGAACCAGTTTGTATTAATAACGAAACAAAGAAACTCTTACAACCTGGCCTTGGTGTTGTGCAAGTTCCTCCCAGGGTCCATCAAGGGTTTTCCTCTACTTTGACAAAGCTCACCCACTTCCAAGTAGAATCAAGCAAAGACAATCTCTCCTCACAAGGTTCTAAATGGGAGTCCTAATTCCTGCAGCATTTACCCAAAGAAAATGTATGGCTTCAACCTCTCCTCCCTCTGGCTCAATGCCTTTATTTATAGTGCTGTAAAGAGGTTATTCAGGTCCACCATCAATGGGATAATCCCCCTCTTTGGGTGGGATAGCTCCCTTATTGATGAGATAAGTTCCCCCTTAATAGAGATACATGAACCAACTGGAGGCGCATGCATTTCATCAAACCGACCTCTAGAAAGTTCTAGAAGTAACCACAAGTAACTTTTTTAAGATGAAACTTGCGCATTTTGCCTTTTACAGAAGGACGCACCTGTCCTTTGACATACAGAGCGTCCAAAGACGCAGACTTTGTGAACATTGTGAGCGTCCCCGCAGGTAAGGCTTGAGAGAACCTGCGACCCCAGAGATAAACACATTTTTTACAAGACTTTCTCTCTTCTTTGAGTTTGAGATGGATAGCAGAGGCATAAGACTTGCCTAAAAAGGGTAGTATGACTGTTGATTTGAGCCATACTAACTGTAAGTAGTCATGGTGACATTTTTTAGTGTAACAGGAATGCACAAGAGAGAGGCCACCAAGTCCATGAATGAGGCACAATTAGGTCACTAAGTTTCTCATAGGATGAGAAACACTTTCAACAGGGGGTATGATGGGCCTCTAAATTAGACATAAATTAAGTCTCATGCCTCTAAATTAGACATCAATTAAGGCCCATCTGATCATCTTTCAACACATTAAACCTCTCTTTTTGCATTAGATAGTGTGTTTTTAACTTTAATATGTTCATTAGGAAGGTTTATGGATAATTTCATATTTGTGCCTAATATTATTTATTTTTGTGGAATATTGTGAGAATATTGGGCAGACTATGGAGATTTGGAGGAGGAGATAATATAGGGACCTGCTCCCTACTACAGGAGGATCAATATTAAATGATAAATAAACAATATATTCTGGAATTATGGCACATATTGTGGAGCTCCAATGATTGAGAAAATCTAGGAATGTGTTCCCTGCCATTTAATGCAGATTCCTAGTACTGGGAACAAGATCCACTAATCAAGGGATTTTGGTGGGGAAATCTTCCTCCTTTCATGGGGAATGATTCATAATCATTTTGTATAAGTACCAAGTCAAATTTTCCTCTAGGGGTTGATTTTTTATTAGTCTTCTTGTGGAGAGAACTCGT
Organism: Pinus tabuliformis; assembly: GCA_031772625.1. NCBI lineage: Eukaryota > Viridiplantae > Streptophyta > Pinopsida > Pinales > Pinaceae > Pinus > Pinus tabuliformis. Next base: position 656,676,061 of record CM062810.1, on the reverse strand, counting down.
ATTTTAGTAGCTCTAATGTCATTTCTTGCAAGGATGTAATTGTATTGATGGAAATAATGAAGATTGATGTCATGTTCAGCTTCTAAACCTTGGTCTCCTTCATATTACTCTGAGTTTCCTTGGACTTGGCCATCCCATGAGCCTCAAAGCCCTTTTGTATCATTTACTTTTCTTCTTTTCACTTCTTATTCACATGCATCTCTTGTTCTTGTCTTTTTTCTATTTATGCATTTAGTATTAATGATTTCTTGTTGTAGGATTGGTTTAAATGGTTGAATTAAGTTATTTTGCAGTATCAAAATCATCATTTTTTCATTGAAACAACTTTGGAAGTTCATAGTAATCATTGAGTTACTTGGATTAGTTTGCTTGTTCCAAAATCTAGATTTTTGGAAGTCCTTTGTGGCAAATAACAGTAAATTTTTGCTATTTTTTAGAGCATACTAATGAGATTCAATTAAGTTTATTCAAATTGAATTATATCACAAAAAAATTCTAGTTAATAACAAAAAATACCCCATTTCATTTTCACTTGATTATGTTAGGAATTTGATGGATTTACTAGCTCACAGGTTCTCGAATTTCTAGATTTTAGACTAGTAATTTTCTGCCAATTTTTAGCATGGGTTAACAAAGGTATTTTTTAGTGATTCCACTTGGAATTCAGACCTAAGACATCCCATTCAATACAAAAATTTGTCTCATTCAATTTGGATTTGATTTGGTTGGTCATTCGATGAATTATAACTCCCTATATCAAATCTGATGTTTCCTGTAGTAAACTACAGGAAACCCTGTAGCAGCCTTCCAACATGTATATACTTGCCCAGATTCACTCAAGAATATTGGTTATTGTCCCTTCGGGTTGAATCAAGACCCCTAGGCTCTAAATTGATTATTATAAAAGACTAAATACCGCTTAGGACTTGCCTCTTTACCCATGCAAAAAATTTCAACGATTTGGGTTAATGGACAAATTTATGAAATGGATAAGACAATAATGATTTTATTGATTGCCACATCCAATGAAATTTGTTAATGGGTCTAAACTCTTTGAAATGTAATGGTTAACATTTACTTCATAATATTTAATTTATGCAATTAGAATAGGTTTCTTTCCTTGTAATTTCTTTCTTGCAATAGGTTAAGTTTTCCATTTCAAGCATTTCATTTTCTGTAATTAGTAAAATTTTCATTTATGAAATTAGTTTAGGATTTGATTTCCTTACATTCACTCTAGTACATCATGACATCAAAGGAAGGAAACATTGAATGCTGCACATATAGTGTCAATACTTCTTAAGTTTGTACGAACCACGGGTTGATAGTTAATGTTGGTAGCCTTGGGAGTTGCAACATTCTTGTTGCAATATCGAGGCTCATCAGTTCATGTGGAAAACTTAACTCACATTTTGAAGAGGTTGTGAAACTTGTTTACTTTTAAAGACCCATTTTTTTAACTTGCAAAGTGTCATAGGATGGTCATTTTTTGATAGGAGGAGTGTTCCATCCATTTTTAGATCACCTAAACATTTACAAACAATAAATGATGACATTGTTTAGTGACCTAAGAACGCAATTACAACCACCAACCATAAAGAGACACATTTGTATGAATTGGTGCATCTTCAAACCATTTATAGGTCATTGGATGGATAGGTTGTTTATGGTATTTGACAAACCTCCTTTCAATAAGGAGGTGCTTTTCTATTTCCTTAGGGAATTATGGGTAGAGTTTACGTTAGGTCTTTATTTCAACTACTTTGACATTGGTGAATTCTAGGCAGTGGGATGTGGGTCCGCATAGGATAGAGAAAATGTGAGGCATGACCCATTACTAAGTCCTCATCCTCTTAGGAAAAGGCATAAACCCCATACCCAACATTTTTTATTGGGGGAAAGCATTAGCCAAACCCAAATATCCAGAGCCATATTGATTCATTGTCTAGTGCAACATAGCACTTTTGTGGCATTATCCCATTACGATCAATGTATAGGTGATATAGTGGGAGGAGTTAGGCCTTCAACCGTTACAAAATATTATGGCCAAGAAGACCACATGGAGCCTCATGTGAGCCTCACAAATACCTAATTTGCAGGAAGTCTTATTATTGGTTGATAAAGGCCAATACACATTAGAGTTTTGTGGAGGAGGTTAGTACCTTGACCATATTTCCTATGAGATATCTATATATATATATATATATATATATATAAGGAAGCTGTTATTCACTAAATTTTTTAATTAGAACCGAGAGATCTCATAGGAAAGATGGTTGAACATTTAAAGGTATTGTAGTGGAATTGTTATGTAGGCTTCTACTTTCCGAGGGTTAAAATCCCTCTCTTTTCATATATTTTATTTATATATCTATTTATATGATGTTTATAGTTGTTATGCCTAGACAATAGACCCCCAACACTACTAGATGCATTAGTGTCAATCTCTGCCAGTGTTGAAGTACTAGCATTAGCTTACTTGTTTGGTGTATAACACACATGTATAGTGAATTAAAATGGTCCCTCCTTGAAAAATTTGTCATATATTTTCGGTCCATATTCAATATGATTTTAACTTGAATGTTCATTTATTTTTGGTATAATTACAACATTCATTTAATGTTTCTATCGGTTGCAACGTCATCTAGTAACAAACCATGTCCATCTTGGATGTACATATCACCTATTTCACAAGTATCATATGTCAAGTCAAATCTTATTTAAATGTGAATTTTTCTATCTTATTTTGGTTAATAATTAAAATACTATAATTGTGTATGCAAGTTGGCTCATTTTATTCTAAGTTGGAAATATCACTAGCATAACCATCACCACCACCAACTTTCCACCCATCATTTGTTTGAGGCTATAGGAAAAGTTCATTCTTTGGCCACTTTACCCTGGTTTTTGAAATATTACTTTCCACCACTAGTGTACTTCTATCTCTTGTACAAACAATCGGGGTTTATAACTACCCACTCTCACAACTTTTTTCATCCCATCCATCCATGGTGGTTGCATCCATATACCACCCACCAGTCCCTCCTATTGTAGATACCACCATTTCATCTACTATGGTTTCATGATCTAGCCCCAATGCACCTCCCAAACATCATCCCATGATAATACCATAGTCAATGCAATAGAAAATGTTGCCTCATTGTAGCATATGAAATCAAGTGTTCCACCTGCTAGTGAATCTCTATCATTGCCTAAAACATTCATCCATTGATCAATTTTTTATGTATTATTAATGGAATTTATTTTAGGGCTTTTGGTTTCAATTTAGATAATTTATTCATGTAATTGTTTTAGAGTCACATAGCTAGGAGATTGGGATCACAAAGGAGGGTAATACCCTTGCAATTAGTAGTATCATCTATTGTAAGCTTTCTATTCAACTTTCTCTTAAATTATGTGTAATGCATGCACCATTACATATGTATACTTTCACCTATGATGTTATTCAATATAAATACAATGGAAGAAAAAGTAAATATTGATGGGAAAAAACATATATACTAGCATCAATCTCCCAAGCTTTCTTATTTTCCACTCATAATCTTATGGATGGAAATTTTCTTGTAAAGGGATAAAATCAATCTTGAAGAAACCCTTTTGAAGGATACAAGATTAAGATCTTCTTGATTCTCTTTGGGAATGGCAACAATCACTTAAGTTCAGGTTTTTCAAAATTTTCCCCTTGGTGAAAAATTTGTATTGTTCCATACTAAGAAAATCCCTAACTTTAAAGTGTAGGATTTTAGACACAAGCTCAATATCTATATGAGATAATATACTAGGCTAGCTATTGCAAAATAAGAGAGAAGAGAATGAAAAATAACTTAGAAAAATGACTAACCAAGAATACAATTCAAGTTATTCATCAAAAATAATTTGTCATTATTATAAACATGAATACAATATATAGAATCTCTAGGAGGAATAACCAAGTCAAATTATATTGGGATTCCTAGTGCATGCAGACATTTAACTAGAAAAACACTTTCCCTAATTAGCTAGTGATTCCAAAATAGTCTAGGAGACTGTAAACTAGTAAAATTTCTAATGATAAAGTTGAATAAAAATAAGAAAATCTATAAATTAGTTATAAATGATGTGATATCTCTCATAGGAAATAAATACCTAGTAAAGCTCCATAAATAGAGACAAAAGACAACTAACATGTGGTAAGGGAGCGGAGTTAGGTGATAACAACTAAATTTATGAAAGGAAGTATGTACTCATTATAGGAAGGCATATGCATGAGTTAGCATGAATTAGTGGAGTATAATAAGTCATTTCATTATCGAGTTTGTGCTACGTGTCATCCTAGATGGAACCCTTGCTAAAAATAGGCATGCTAAAAATATAAAATGCCTATAAATTGGCGATGATCCCAAATGGTAGGGAATTTCTAATAGTTAAAGAAAAGTGGTCATATGTACCCCTAATAATGTATGGAAGAGGGTCAAATGGTGTCTAATGTGTAGGTCCCGGTGAACTACTAGGTGCAATGTACCCCAATACCCCCCTAAAGCTTACTTGAGGAGTATAGAAGTTAATGAGCCTCGACAATTTTCAGTCATTTTGCGTACTCATGTACAACATAAGTAAAATATAAAGTGAGGTAAAGAGGGAAAATATAGTGGGAAGAAAACCCTCCTTCAAAATAAGAATACTTATGTCAAAAAGTTTAGCTACTAATCAGTTGTGTCCTTCACTCCTATATACTCCCTCAAATCTATGAATCTTTAGTGAGTGAAACTCTTGGTGAATATGTCTGTAGTATCCTTAAAAGGAGGAAATACTACATATCAATGACTCATGTATGAATCTTCTCTCAGATATAGTGCATGTGAACCTCAATGTGTATGGTCAACTATCTTTGAACTAGGTCCCTACAAACTTGAGTGTACTCTAGTTATCAAATCATATCATTGTAGGAAGCTAAATCTATATAGAAAGCTCTATGAGAAAGTTATGAAACCAAGTGGTATGATTAACAATGTTCACTTGACCCCTGTACTCTTCCTCTATTGATAAAAGAGAAATAACTACCTACTTCTTACGTGCTCAACATATGGGCTAGAATTTGGTCAATGTGTCATACAATAAAACTAATAATGGAAATTTATAAAAAAAAATCATAAGTGAAGTAGCTCTCAACCTTCGACTCACAGCAGCCCTAAAACACAGCAAGTTCATGCAGCAGCATGCAGCTGCCCTTAGTGGCCTCCTACTGCTAAGGATCGATCAACATGGAATCATCAGAGGACAAAGAACCTGCCTTAGATAACCAGCGAGAAAATGAAGGAATAGCAAAAGCTTTCGCCTCTCTCATTTCTGCAATGGGTCCAGAAAAGAACCGACCATCAGTCACCAAGTTTGTTAAAAGATTAGAAGACATCCCAGAAATATCACTCCCTCCAGCTCTTCCTCATAAAGCAGCACTCTCCCTAGCGGAACGTGGATTAGTTGGGCAGTTTACAGGGTTATGGCCATCACCCAAAACGGTCCAAAAATGGGTAGAAAGGAACTGGTCTGCAACAATAAATGGAAAAATCTCAATCAGGTTCTGTGGAAGAGGATACTACACCTTCCACTTTGAAACCAAGGAGGATCGAGATCTAATATTTAGGATTTTCTGGTACTTTATGGTACAAGGGGATTGCATCTAAATAGATGGATGCCGAATTTCAACCCAGAAATGGATATACCCAATGCCATCCCTGTTTGGGTTAGATTGCCGCATCTTCCCCTCCACAGTTGGGGAGTCGATTCAGTTAAAGCCATAGGAAATGCAGTTGGGAAATAGATAGACAAGTGTGAGCCAAAGGAAAACATGCACGCATGTCCCAGAATATGTGTAGAGGTGGATCTAGGAAAAGGGCTTCTAGAAGCCATCAAAATCAAAGTGGATCAGTGGACGCATATACAATAGCTGGACTATGAATAAATCCCCTTCAAATGCAAGGTATGTCATGAATATGGTCATTTTGCTAATAGATGTACAAAGAAAAAGGATAATGAAAACGAAAAGATTGAAGACCCAGAAAACAATTGGGAATAGGTTAAAAGAAAGAAGGCAGTCCATAAACAACCAAATCTTTCTTCTACGCAGCCCTCCATATCCTCTGATCCCCATCCTCTATCACCAAAAGCTGACAACAATTCTCTTGCTAGCCTCAATCCTTTTGAGCCACTGGATCCCTTTGTCCCCCCATCCCCCGAACCTAGATCTAGATCCCCTCACCACACTCCCTCCCCCCCCCACCATCCCCTCTGGCCCCAACCACCCAAATCTCACCCCCTCCCTTAGTAGACAGAATCATAACCAGAAAGCAGTCAAAGGAAGCTCTCCCAAATGTAGAAAATAAAAAAAAATCAGGAAGAAAGACAAACAAAGAGTTGAGGGATGAAGCAGTAGCAAAGGAAATGGCATTAGGAACGTAGCATCCTATGGAAACCTTCTTAGGAAGGAACACAGGAAACAACAAAAAAAGCTAGCAAAGAGGAAAAGGAGCCATGCACCACCCAACAAGCAAATAATGATAGTGGTATCCTGGAATTGCCAAGGATTGGGATCATCCATCAAAGAAAATACCACAAGAGACATTCTGGCAAAAGAAAAACCAAACATCCTTATGATTCAGGAGACAAAAACAAATAGCCAAGAAACTGAAAATATCAAAAGAAAATTCAGAAATTATGAAGGTGAAGCAAAACAGGCAACAGGAGCATCAGGAGGTCTTTGCACAATATGGAAGAAAGGAATATGGGAATTAATACACCACAAAAAAAAACAGTAATGGATACAAACGGATCTAATGCAAATCAGTACAAAAGAAAAGTATAGTGTCATCAATATATATGCCCAAAACCACTACAAGGAAAAAGAGCAATGTCGAGCCACCATAAAAGAAGCACTAAAAGAAACGCAAATAGGAAAAATAATTCTAGGAGGAGACTTGAATTTGGTAAGAAGTATAGAAGAAAAGTTTGGAGGCATATATCACAAAAACCCATCCAGGAATGCACTAGAAGAAATAATGTAACAACACAATCTTTTAGGCATTCCCCCAAGCAATGGGAAATACACCTGGAGCAATAAAAGAGTGGGCAAATGCAACATAAAAGAAAGGTTAGACAGAATCCTGATACAAGAAATCATAGCAGTAGTGTACAACACCATTAAAACAAAAATCATTCACACCACGGCATCCAACCATAAACTGATGGCAATAGTCATGGGCAAAATGGAAAATCAAGGACCGCTCCCATTTAGATGCAGCTCAATTTGGGACAACAATAAAAAAATCAATGAATTAATTAAGGAAGCATGGGAGCCAAGAGTATCAGGATCACCACAATATATTTGGGAGACAAAATTAAAAAATGCAAGAATCAAGTTAAAGGAATGGGCAAGAGCAAATGAAATTGAAAAAAAAAAGAACTACAGCAGAGAATGGACAGCATGCAAATTGAAAAAGAAGGCAGAGAATAAGGCAAGCAAGATTATCTAATAGAAAAGGAAATCTTTTGGTAAATATACAGGGAAAATAGGAAAGAAGAAGAAGAGGCCAGACTGAAATCCAGAAGCCTGTGGCTCAAGGTAGGGGATAAAAATACATCTTTTTTCCATAACTCAATGAAGATTAGCAGAGCAAGAAATCAAATAGAAAAAATCCAAGTGGAAAATCAAGAGGTCAAAGGTGCAGAGGAATTAAAAAATGCAACCCATAAGCACTTTAAAAATTTACTGTCAGCAAAAGAAGAAACAGCTGAATATGAAGATTTCCTTCAGCACACACAAAAAAAAAGAGATCAAAATGCAGAAATGTGTAAAGAAATCACAAAAGAAGAGGTAGTGGCGGCTATATGGAGCCTGCATCCAGATAAAGCCCCAGGGCCCAATGGATTTACAATAGCATACTTCAGATCTCATTGGTATACAATCAGAAAAGATTTCTTAACAATGGTGAAGAATGTTTTCAAAAAAAAAAAATAGGAAGCAACACAAAATCCTCCTACCTTGCTCTAGTCCCAAAGGAGTCAAATCCCTCCACCTTCAATAAGTATTGCCCTATATCTCTGTGCAATTCCTCTTATAAGATAATAACAAAAATAATTGCAAATAGAATCAAGGAAGTACTACCAATAATCATATCGGAAAATCAAGGAGGATTTGTGCCCAACAGGAAAATCATAGATAATGTAATTATTGTACAGGAAGCTGTACACTCTAGTATGCTAAAGCAAGAAAAAGGCATAATAATTAAATTAGATATGGAAAATGCAATTGATAGGGTCAACCATCCATATCTCATGGTTGTTCTTTAGAAACTGGGTTTCTCAAGAGAAATAATAGAAGTCATCTAGGCATGCATCTCCACCCCATGGATTGCCCCCCTCATAAATGGAAGACCAAGTGAATTTTTTTAAAGCACAAGAGGACTCAGGGAAGGATGCCCTCTCTCACCCTTCCTATATATTATAACGGCTGAAACTCTAAGTAGACCTTTGGAAAAACAAAGAAAAGAAAGAAACATTACAGGGCTCAGAATAACAAAAAGAGTAAAAACAATCAACCACTCACTTTTTGTGGATGACACCCTACTGTTGGGAGGGGCATCAACAATAATAGCAAGAAGGTTCAAAAAAAATTTAGATGATTTTTTACAAGTTTTAGGTGGGCTTCTGAATAACACAAAATGTAGAATATATGGATGGAACAGCACCCCCCCAAGAATCATGCAAAGGATTTCACAAATATTAGAAATCCCAGTACACGAAAAATGGACCCATTTCCTTTAGTTGGGACTTCCAGTCTCAAAAGAGAACATGAAGGCAGAAATATGGACTAAGAAAATTGAAAAAATGAAAAACAAAATTCAGAGTTGGGGTATGATGTGGTTAAATATGGCAAGAAGGGTTATTTTAATCAAAGCACTCCTCGCAGCACTACCTATCTACCAATATGCAATAATCATGGCCCCAGCAAGTGCACACAAACAAATGGAGTTAATCTTAAGAAGCTTTCTATGGCGGGGAGGGAACAAGAAAACAGAAAATTCAGCCTGGTGAGGTGGGAGCAAGTAGTGCTACCATACGAACAAGGAGGCTTTTCTATACGGATACCTGGACTGATGAACATGGCCCTGGGAATGAAGATAGTATGGAGATTAATCACGGGAAAAGAGAGCTAGTGGGAAAAAAACTCTCATCTCAAAATACATGGATGGCTCAAGGGAAAGATTGCTTAATGGAAATATCCCAACAAGACAATGTACTCAAGCTTGGAAGCTAGTAAAAAAAAACAATTCCTCTAATGAGTAGCTACATCTCTAAAACCCCAGGCAATGGAAAAACAATATCGATATGGGAGGACATAATCAAGGGAAAAGAACCACTGAAGACTCATCCAGAAATAGAAGGCATCGAAGAGTGGATGAAAGGAAAAGGTATCAACACTCTATTCTCAATTTCTCTATGGAACCAAAAGGATTGGCAAGACTGGAAACACTCAACAATACCTGCAAATCTGGAAGGGAAATGGAGCAAAATTAGGCAGCTCCTAAAAGGGGCAGCACCAATCAACTATGATGAAGAAGATGGATACCTCTGGGATCCTAGTGGTGGGCATTACATAGTCAAGAAGGGATATAAAATCCTACAAGAACAGCCAAACCAACAAGATTGGGACCCTTGGAAAATAGCCTGGAAATCAGAAATCTTGCCTAAGATCAAAATGTTCATCTGGACTCTTTTAAAATGGAAGGTATTAACAACTGAAAACTTAAAAAAAAAAGGTTTCCAAGGTCCATCAAGATGTCCATTATGCCAACAGGCTAAAGAAAACATTCAACATTTATTTCAAGAATGCATTTTTGCCAAAGAATGTTGGCAACAACTTATAAGCCCCTTGAAAATAAGTATAAATTTTGAAAATTCATTGCTGGATTTTCTACAAACACTAGAGAAGGCCTATCCATATACAACAAAGAAGAAAGTCACAATTCAAAGAATATGGAAATGCATCCCAGCAGTACGATGCTGTCAAATTTGGTTGACAAGAAATAAGTGCATCTTCAAAAACAAAACTCCAAGAATAGGGAAAACTCTATCAAAAATGTGGGGATTAACTTCTGAAATCCTCAACGTTAAAGGAACAGCACCAACAGATCACAACATTCTACAACAAGAAGAGTGAGACTAGCTCAGCAAAGCCATAATAAATAACAACGGACAAAAAGGACAAAGGAAAGCAAACTCAGGAAATATTTGGAAAATAAGAATGAGTGAAGAGGAACTAGAAATTTGGAAAAAAAATCAGAACAGATACTGCCTCTACTTTGATGGGGATTCAAAGCATAATCCGGGAAAGGGAGGGGCAGGGGGATTAATCCTTGATCCTAATGGGAGAGAAATTGTCACATATGAATAGGGACTTGGAAAAATCTCAAATAATAAGGCTGAAGCATACAGCCTGTTGATGAGATCAAGAATGATCAAAAAAAGAGAAATACAAAATCCTATAATAATAGGAGACTCAGCCATAATAATAGAGACAATGGCACGAAATAAAAGCCCAAGTAATGAGTTCATGAATATAATTCTTAGAAGAATCAGGAAGAACCTTGAAGACTCTAGCGAAGTAATCTTCAGACATGTCTTGAGAACACATAATCAACAGGTGGATTATTTTGCAAATCAAGCAGTGGAAAAAATTGAAGGGAATATTTGTGAAAATCAGGAGGAATATCACAACTCAGTCCCATAATAATCAGCAAAAGATCATAAGTATGAGGATTCCCAAAAATAAGGAACAAAGCACAATGATAAGAGAAATAAAAAATAAATCAATAGTCAGAAATCATCAAAGGACACTCCATTGCAGACAAAGGCAGAAAGTCACGAGAATGCAATGGAAACAATTAAGTAGTTTAGAAATTCGCATGAGTACAGGAAGGCAGCAAGATTACAATCTTGGTCACGAGAGTCATGCTACAGACCATCCCATTGAGGGTAGTCACTGGAGTGCTCAGAAATGTTATAAAAGCAGAAGGAAATCAAATATTTCAAGCAAGTGTTTCATGCAAACTTGTGCTCACTCAGAATTTCTTTGCTCCCCAGTTCAGCGATTAGGGTTGTCACATCACTGCACAACATCGAAACTTGCTCCTATCTGTCAACCATCAATCTCACTCCACCAGATCTAACGGCTCACACGTATATTGGCCAGTTAACTTGCGCACTCCAAATCTGCCCAAAAAGCGGTTTCCCTCTCCTCGCTGCTATGTGTCACTTTGTGTGTGGAATCAGAGCCAACGGGGAATTACCGTTTATGGCCTTTCCTCCGCCTAAAATCCACTTGTGGGTTTCTCGCGCTTAGTGCCGCCCCTCCCTAGTCTCTCCCTGTATAGCCTCTTAACCCACGAATCCATTATCTTGTATCTCCCCCAAACTACCTACACTCAACGCAAATCTATTATCTTCCCTGGCTCTCTATGAATCCTCGCCCATCATTTGTCTCCTCTGTCCCAACCCGTCCCACGGAAGGCATTAAGCAGATCTCGACCTCAGTTCTATTATGTCACATTCAAAATAGCAGTCAGGAAAGAGCAGAACAAAAGAAGCGTGGACGGCAACAGTGAAGGAAACAGTAGCTCAGGCAAAATAAGACTCAGGAAGCATAACAAAGAAAGGAACATTAAGAAACACAGGAAGAAGATCAAGAAGACAAAACAAATGAAATTCAATCCCATTGAAAAGGCAGCAAGGAATGATGCATGTCCAGCATGCAAAGAAAACAAATTCATGATTCGTCGACTGCAAGAGTCACTCAAGGATCTCAGAAGTGAGATGAGAATGGAATATAGCTACCAAAAAAGAAGCATGGCGATGCAGAAAGAAGAGATCATGGATTTAAAAACCAAATGCAAGCATCTAGAAGAAGCAGTGCCATACTACAAAAATAACACAATGAGCAATGAAGGAGAGAACTCGGTCAATTACGACAAGAAGAACCAGCCAACTCAGGAACAATTAGTCTACAAGCCATGAAGAAGTTACAGTGAAACTATGATTTGTAAATTTACTTTCCTAGTAGGTCAGTTTGTTAGGCAATATTCAAGAATAGTCATAAAAATACATGAAATTTTGAAATCAAGCATAGGAGATGGGACTGCGCTCCCATCTCATTGCTCATTTTACTATCATGCTATAGTCGATTGTAATAGGAGCTTGCTCCAACACAGCTTTTGGTAATATATCAACTACCTGACCTTGTTAAAAAAAAAAAAAAACATATGGGCTAGAATGAAAGTAAAGAACATGTCTCGATATGGACTTATGATATGTGCCATCACTAGCCCAATATGATTTTGTATAAACAACAAGATCCATGGAAGATCCTGCTACATAGTGTAATCCATTGCTAGTATTGCGCTTGGTATATCTAAGAATTCTCTTAGCTACTTTCCAATATAACTCGTTTGACTCTTACATGCACTTGTAAATTTCTCTAACTGCATAAGAGATGTCTAATTTATAATGTGTAAAGTAAAAAAGACTCCCAATCAACTATTAATATTTAGTAGAGTCGACCAATACCATAACACCACCATCCTCTATCTTAACTCCTAAAAGAAATGGAATAGGATTTGGCTTGCAACTACTCATCTAAATTTGTCAAGGGTGTCATTAAGTCAACTCGATTATATTTGTATTAGCATTGAAAAAATGTTATTTCATTATAATTTGTTTATTTTAATTATATGAGAGATTTATAAAAAACTTTATTGATTAATAGTTTAATATTTAACACAAGGGTCAATATTGTTATGATAGGATATTAAAAATATAATTCGTCTCCAACTAAAGATATTTATAACATGCCTCATCTTTCCAAAACCTTATATGCATTGTGATTATCTTATAACCTTTGATGTTGAGGAGGAGAATTGAATGACTTTCTTGAGTTTATGTTAATTAGTCTTTTTTAGTTTATTTTCTGACTCTAAGGTTGAGTGATATTACTTATAATATCATACAATCTATGTAGCTACTTAAGATTCGTAATTTAAATTTTATATTGAGAAATAACGCTATTTTTTATTAAATTTGAATTAATTTATTTATTTATTTAATAGATAGAATTAAATATTTTCATTTTTATATTTTTTTAATTATTAAAATAAGTTGAAAATGAATATATCTTATAAGATTACTAATTTTTTGTGAGTAATATTTTTTCAAGATAATACAAAAAAAATTATTAATAGCAAAAAGGATTACATTGAGTATATATAGTGGACATCATACCAAAAGCACTCATCAAGGAGGTCATGCCGCCAACCTGGTATACTATGTACATTATGCACATTTTCTACCTGTAAACATATATAAAATATTCCTCCTGAAGACACCAAAGATTTTTCCTTTTTCCCCTTTCTCCTATAGACATCTACCCATCCTACAAATTTTTCAATTATGATTGAAGGCAATGCCAGATCCTCTTTTTTCAGAGAAAATTCCTTGTGAGTAATATTTTAAAATAAAAGCGTGAAACCTAATTATTATAATCATCTTTTCAATTATTATTGATCATTTTGAAAGGGAGTGAAATTGTGATACCTTTTTCAATATGAAAAAACATTGGTTTTATTATGTGTATGTAACAACCAATACATCTAGTCGAAATGGAGGTGCCATCAAGAAAAGACAAAGGCGACCATCCTTATATGTAAAATTCCCACCATGTAGCCCCACTTGGCCACAGATCCACAAATGAACCACATATTAAGCTTAACTATCATAACAGAAGTTAACAATGTCAAAAAGTCCATCATCTAGCTCAAAACAGAAAGAAAGAGTGTCTAGACATATGAAAAGTAACCCATAAAAAAAACCACCATTGTAAAAACATAACATATGCAAATGTTGTGAAGCCAACAGTGGTCCCCGTCAGGGGAAGGGAAGGAATCCAACATCGTAGGAGCAGCCCTCCACCTCTAGAGCAATATGCAAACCATTTTGTGGATCAATGGTACCCAGCTTGGACATGGCATCAACAATGGAATTGTGTTCCCTATGTGCTAAATGGAGACCTCTTGAAAAGTGCCCATGAGATGTCTGATGTTCCGGAGCCATCCCTGTAGTTGTGGGTGATGTATATTGGAAATTCCCAGCACATGGTTTATGATGGATTGAGAGTCCCTAAAGATCTTCAGATTTGGAATATTCAAATAATTTGCGAACCATAGTAGCCCCCATAGACCCATTGTTTCAACTTCATGTTGGTACCTCTGCCACCTCCCTAATGTATCTTATATTGCTAGTTATTTTCAATGCAAATCCAAACCCTGCATCCGCAATTACCACTTTGTTCTGCTCCATCAAAGAAACCCGTTGGGTAGGATAAAATCGGGCTAGTAGTATTGAGTGAGTCTTGATGTGGCCCAAAATTGGATAGCAAGAGTGGTCTTGTCCATGTTATAATGTTGTTGACTGCCTGGTCCACATTGAGTTTTTTCCCTTCAAATATAATAAAATTTCTAGATCTTCATACTTCCCAAAATGTCACTAGTGGAATGGCCCTCCATGGTTTAGTCTTTCTGCTCCACCATAACAAGCACTATTTAATTGACATATGATCAATATAAGGGAAAGAGAGTTTACCATAGATCTTGTGCCAAATTTGGACAACCACCAAGCAACTTAATAAGAAATGTGAATTGTTCACTTCCTCCTATCTACATAAAACACATATACCTAATCCCTGCATGTTCCTCTTCCTCATATTATTCCACATGAATGTTTTGTTCTTCCATACCAACCAAGTATATAAAATAATCTTTACTGAAATCTTTATCTTCCAAAACCTTGTGAACCAACCTACATCGTGTCTGTTATGAACGCAACGAAATTGTGATACCTAACGGTGGGTTCTATTAGATACTAACCTAAAGATTATAATGACTAATTTCATGGAGTATTTATAGAGAAATTTGTATTTTGATAATTTTACGAGGTTGTGGAATCGGAATCATTACATTGGGCATCTTTTATGCAAAGAATTAGTAGCAAGGTACTTGCCAATTACCACTAATGTTAATTAGCAAATACAACTACAATGCGACTTTCTCGGTAACAAGCAAGTTAATTACGAACTGTTTCTTCCGGTTCAACCTCGCGATAAAAGTCAAATACATTTCTTTTACACTATCTGTGTGACCGTCTCTTGGATAAGGGTCTCTCCAAGGGTTGTCCTCTTCTCCTGCCGCGGGGGAGGCAAAGTATTCGCAATGTACAATCATACATACCCTTACATTCAAATGATTCGAAAGTGTGCGGGCTCCAATGCAGAAATGCTTCGAGGGTCATTCTGAATCTTTTCTTAAATGGTTAAGAACTCTCAATATAAAATTGTAATGTAAGTATAAATAGTGGATATTTGATATTAATTGTGGCGGTGAATTTAAAAAAAATATTGTCAATGTAAAATGTATTATGAAGTGTGTGTTTTGATACTTATCATGAATTAATGTCCATAAATTTTTACTAACCATTAAATTTAAATAGTTGCTCTAATATACAAACAAATAATTATGTTTATTAATTATTTTTATAGTTAAGAATCTTGTTACATGTTTTTTTATTTTTATATATGTTTAAATTATATATTAACTTTTTATATAAGTAATAATAATAATAATTCAAATAATGATATAATTTAGTTAATTTTTATGAGAATTTTTTATTAATGTTTACCAGTTATTAAATTTATATGGTTATGTACAAACAATTCTTGAGTATATTAATTTTAAGTTTGTTTGGTTGTATATTTATTCTGATAGGCATATCTATTTTGAAATAGGGCTCTACAATTTTAATTTATTTATCAATAATTATTAAGTGGATAATAAGTGGATAATAGGGATTTAATTTTCACTAAATGCTTTAAAATATTCTTAATAATATACACAACTAAAACATTGAAATATTTTTACAAATAGATACATCTTTTTTCCCTTTTAATTAAATTTGTGCATTAAAAAATAAAATAAAATAAATATAAGTATCAATACATGATAAACATAAAAAAGATTTTAAAATCATAAAAATTAAGTAAATTGCAATTTTACTTTAAATTGTTTTATAAATTATAAAAAAAAATAATATGAGTTAAACATATACCTTTAACAACACATGTAAGAAGATTCATAACCATTGATATTTACCCCTACTCTGTCATAGAGATTCCTATCCTATAAACCAATAACATTGGTTATCATTATCATATGCCCAAAAAACCACAAGTTATTTAATATGACACTTGTTCATATGATCTTTTTTTTTTTTTTTTTAATTAATAATTTTTTTTTCTTTTGTCAAGTTGTCTATGATCCTCCACGCTTGACCATAGACCATGACCTAGGGGTATCTAATCTGTCAAAGTCACCCGAGGATCACACCTGAACTGGGCCACACAGGCATCTAATCCATCAAAGTCACCTGGGGATCGCACCCAGGCCACACCAACCCTAAGCTGACTGCATTTTTAAGCATGTCTCCTCCCCTTAACACGGGCACAACTACCCCTCTTAGGTTTGATCTCGGGTTACCTTTTTAAGGAGACCCGTGTGCAAGTGGTACTTGGAAATTAATAAATTTAATTAAAAATCTAGTAAGGGAACAAGTACTTTTAAGATAAATCACAACCTTTAATCTCTCACTACTACTAAGAATATTCCATGAAAATTAAATACCTACCATCCACCTAATAATTATTGATAATTAAATTAAATGTATGAAGCCATTTTTCAAAATAAACATGTTTATCCACACAATTATGATTATAGGCATGTCTATTTTGGAAAAGGTCTTCCAGAATTTTAATTTGGCCTCCATAGAATATGCTAGAATAATCTTAGTAATATACACAAATCAAAGATTGAGATTTATTTGCAAAGTAGTTATGCCTTTTTTTCCTTTTAAATAAATTTGTTAATTACAAAAATGTCATGTGAACAAGTACCATATGAAATGAGTTATGGTTTTTTAGGCATGTGGTATTGATAAATCATGGTATTGGCCCATGATAGCGTAACAAAACCTATTTGCAGAATCTCCATGATAAGGTGAGAGTGAATCTCCATGGTTGAGTATTTTGTTAGAATTTTTTTTTTTAATGTATATATGTTTAGCTTATTTATTAATTTTATTAATAATAATAATAATCATTATTATTTTAAATAAAGTTACAATTTAGTTAATTCTTATGATTTTTTCAAATTTCTCAACTTCATATGTATTAATTTTCTGAACTTATATGTATGATGCAATAGGTGTTTTGATGCTTATTATGGATTAATGCCTATCAACATTTACCATCCATTTAATTTATATGGTTGTGCTATTTATAATTTTTTTTAAATTCTATTTGTTTATTATTTTAAAATAATTATTAGACATTTAATCCATTAGGGTGATGGTGAAGAAGAAGAGTTATCAATAAGAGTGCAAGAGACCTTGGAATTTATGAATCCAATGATCATTTTGTGTGTAGTTTAAGACCAGTATCCTGCTCACACCTATCAACTCTACCATTATGGAAATTTATCTACCATCCTCTTGGGTTCTATTAGATTTTATACCATTTTTTCATCCATTTACAAACTCTAGGAGCCCTCATAATTCA
The DNA here is from genome assembly GCA_031772625.1 of Pinus tabuliformis. Classification (NCBI taxonomy): domain Eukaryota; kingdom Viridiplantae; phylum Streptophyta; class Pinopsida; order Pinales; family Pinaceae; genus Pinus; species Pinus tabuliformis. The sequence continues at coordinate 656,658,357 of CM062810.1, read as the reverse complement.
AGGGAATCCCATGGATCTCCATATAAAGAACTACTCTAAGTTTTTGGTAATAAATTAGCAACAAAGTTATTGCAAAGGAAGAAGTGTTGCAAAGTAAGGCAATGTGAAGCATAAAAGAGTCAAGGTAGGATTATGAAGGCTTTGTGTCATTTCAATATGGGGAAGGTGCATCGACCTTCTTTCAAATTTGAGTTGCTGCTACTTCATGCCAATGAGATGCATATTATGTGTTGAGGTTTTTACTAGTGGTGATAACCACTCTAAAAGTTGTGCACTCACCCAAGTAACATGAGTTACTTTCCTATCTTATTGCTTGCTCAACGGATGTGATGCCACTATAGGAGAGCAACACAAAAAATAACAGACTTGGCCTTAAGAATGGAAATATCCTTCCTATTTAAATGAGTATTAATAGCCAATAAAATGAAGAAACAATCGAATTATGGCCCTCTACTGATAAGATGGCATTATTATAGAATAAACCCTATTAGAAGAGGATGTTATAATGGTCGATCATGTCATGCCGATTTTGGTAACTCCACAAACTTGAATTTTTATTGGTAAGAGTCATTAATATATACATATGAGAGAGAGACCCTTGGGATTCATATTCCAAGGTCTCTTCATCTTCTTAATTTGTATTTACAATAATTTCCCAATCTCGTAGGATTAGGTGTCAACATCTCCCCCCCACCCCCTTAATGTGAAGGGGGATTTGTAAGTCCAAGAATCATTATGAATCTTTCAAATTTTTCTCTTCCAAATGGTCTAGTGAAGATGTTTGCAATTTTCTCATTTGTGGAACAATGACATACGTGAATAGTCTTGATCTTAGCATGATGCCAAATAAAATGATACTTTATATTGATATGCTTGGTTCGATCATGGAAATTTGGATTCTCAGCCAATTTTATTGCAGAATTATTGTCAATTAGAAGAGGAGAAGATTGCAGTTTTTTCTCTTACAAATCTTCAAGAACTTTCCAGAGGTACACAATCTCCTTGGTTGCTTCTACAAATACCACATTTTCTACTTCTGTTGTGGAATCCACTAGAGCTTATTATTTTTGTGACCTCCAAGAGACAATTCCTGATCCAAGACTCATAACATAACCTGAAGTAGATATTCCATTTTCTTTATCTCTGTCAAAGTTTGAATCATAGTATCCAATCAAGCTAAAGGCATCCACCTATGTATATTTGAGTCCAAAGTCTCGAGTTCCCTTCAAGTACTTTATAACTCTTTTTGTAGAAGACCAATGACCATCACAAAGTTTTTTCATAAACCTGGAAATGATTCCAACAAAAAATGAAATGTGTGGTCTAGTAGTAGTGAGGTAGTTAAGACTTCTTACAAGCTGTCTATACTTAGTAGCATCCTCAAATTCATTTCCTTCTTCGGATGTGAGCTTTAAATTTTGTTCCATTGGAGTGGACAAAGGATTGTATTCAACCATGCCAAAAAATTTCAACAAATATCCAATGTACTTCTTTTGAGAGAGGAATATAAACGTCTAATGCTGGGTTACTTCAATACCCAAATAGTAGTGAACATATCCCAAATTTGTCCTTTGAAATCCTTTCCTCAATTCTTTCTTTATGGATGAAATATAATTTTCATTGTTTCATATCATCAGTAGATCATCTACATACACCACAAGATAGGCAACAAATTTTCCAACTTTATTAATAAATAAAGTTGCATCATCAAGATAATAGTGTTTGAAATTTAGTTTCATAAGATGCTCAATCAATTTCTCATACCGGGCTCACAGTGCTTGTTTGAGGCCATAAAAGGATTTGATAAGATTACATACTTTGTGCTTTTGTCCCTTTACAACAAATCCTTTTAGTTGAGACATAAAAGCATTTTCTTTCAGATCTCCATTCAAAAAATTAGTTCTTATATCCATTTAATGGAATTTCCATCCATTCTAACTTGCCAAGGCAAAGAGAGAACTGATGGTATCCCATTTTATCGTGGGGGGAAAGTCTCCTCATAATCAACCCCTTCTTTCTGTGCAAATCCTTTTTCCATGAACCTTGCCTTATGCCTGTGGAGTGAGCCATATGATTTATACTTTTTCTTGAAGACCCACTTGCAAGCAATCATTCAGGTTCCAAATGGAGGGTCCACCACCGTTGAGGTTCCATTATTTATAAGAGAATTATGCTATTTCTGCATTTCTTCTTTCCATTCTTCATGAGAAGAAACTTATTTAAAGGAAGTTGCTTCACAATTAGTAGATGAATTTAATTCACAATCATAAGAAACATCCATATCAATAGTTGAATAAGAATCGTATACATCACCTCCATTCTATCTAGTAGAACTTCTCATTCTTGTCTTTCCAGCCTCATCAGGATGAACACTTTCAAGTGTCTTAGTGAGCCATTTTGGAGGAAATTTTTGAGATGGCCCAAGTTGTTATCTTGACTGAGATGGGATTGAATCGGGATATAGCATTCATCTCTCAAGCACATCAATCAAAGTGTCTTCTTAATCAGTGGTTGGAGCTTCATGAGGGGGAGAAAGTGCATCAAAAGGAGATTCCATAAATTGATCCACTATAGGGATCCCCCCTTCAAAATGTGGAATCTTATTGTCGAATTTCTAAAAGGATTTTGCATTCCTGAATCTATCCAAGTGATCAAGCTTTCACTCAAGAAAATTGTTAGTCTTCGAAGATTCAAGAAAAATCACATCTCTAGACAATATAATATTCTTATTTACTTCATCATAGAGGCGATATGCTTTGGAGATTTTTGAGTACCCCAAAAAGATACAATTTTGACTCCTTGCACCAAGTTTTTTTCTTTGTTCCTTAGGAAACAAGGCATAGCAGGTGGAATAAAAAAACCATAGATTCCTCACTAAAGGAATGTGGTGATATGGCATTTAATAAGGTGTCTTGTTTTTGAGAGCATGAGATGGAAATCTATTTTTAATATACAATACACATATAACTACATCATCCTAGAATGTCAACTTATCATTTTTGAAAAACATTGAAATAACCATATTTAAGATTGTCATTTTCATCCTTTCAGCTACGCTATTCTGTTGAGGATTATAAGTAACAATTGTTTGATGTTGAATCCCATGTTGGAGAAGATATTTTTCAAATTCATTTGAAGTATATTATTTTCCATTATCCATACAAATAGAGATGATATGAGATTGTGTATTATTTTCAATCCATGCTTGAAATCTTTTGAAAGTTTCAAAAGCTTCAGATTTATTCTTCAACAGATATACCCAACACATTTTGGTGTAGTGATCAGTAAAAGTCATCATGCATTTATTTCCATTTGCGGAAGTAATAGACATAGGGCCACACTAGTAAGAATGAATCAACTAATATTTCTTTGTGCTCTAGAAAGAGAATCATGAAATGGTTGTTTGTTATGTTTTCCTAAGATACAAGAACCACATTGTTTTAGTTTCCTAGGATTGGTTAACAAACTAGTAACACCATTTCTCTTCAATAAATGAAGATTGTCATAGTTCAGATGTCCAAATCTAGCGTGCCATAAGAGATTGGATGGCAATGTACCTTTATCATACTAAGAATTGTATGCATAGTTTTTTGCATAAGTAGATGTTCCTTGTAGCTTCAAGAGTTTTTCTTCTTCTATTCCCATCATGACAAGTGAGTTGTCTGATGTTTTCCTTACCTCAACTTTTCCATCAAACATGTGAATGGAGTGTCCTAGATGGTGAATGTGAACCAAGGAAAACCAGTTTCTTTGCAATACTAGAAGGTAGATAACATCATGTAAAAGAAGGCTAGGGAGACTAAAACGTTTGAGTCTAGTGGTGCCAAGTTTCGATGACTTGAGTTTTGACTTGTCTGCAAAGTAGACTGGTCCATCTACAATGTCACTAAAATGTTCAAATAATTTCTTTTGAAATTTCATGTAGAATGGTGCTCCTGTATCAAGAAACCATGCATCTTTCCACAAGGCAAGTGAAGTATTAAACAAGTCTTTAATTATTCCAATATTGTAATGTGCCACATTATAATGAGCATATTCAGGTGCTTTGCCATTTCCCAGATCTGGTGATTTTCCTTTCTGTCCATTTCTTTCTTGCTTGATTATGTCCTAAGAGAGCTTTCATGTGGAAGCATCATGTCCATTTATGTTGCAACATATACAATGAAGATCAGGTCTTCTTCCTTGGTAATTCCTCCCCTGCCTATGTTGTTCTTCTTTCCATGTCATCTTCTACCACCTCTTCCTCTACAAGTATCTTGTTCCTAATTCTTCTCTTTTTGGGAAAGACACATAGCTTCTTTAGAAGACTGTGCAGTTGTCTTCCTATTCCCAAAATATTTCTCTCTTTCTACAAACTTGTCCATAAGAGATTAAAAAGCAATCTCTTTAAGTTTTCCACTAGCTTGTAATGATTGAAGGTAGTGATAATATATGGGATATAGTGCCTTGATGAAAGTTACAAGAGGAATATCCATTTTAACTTTGGTGGCTTTTACATCATGCATAATAGCTCCAATTTCAGAGGTTAGGTCAAGGGGATCATCAACTTTCAATTTAGATTGAAGAGTTTGATCATTAGTTGAACTACCTCAAGCTCTGAGTGTGAGTCGTTTAAGTCTTTCAACTTCTTTAAAGCACTAAAGGCATTGGAAAATGGTGAAATGTGATGACTCACCTCTTCAATTACAGATGTAGCAATCAAGGCATAGGAATAGTTGTTCTTTTTCTCCCATATGGTGGTCTCTTTGTCAAATGTGGGATTTTTTAGGTGGATTCCCACCTCTCCTTCACAAACACCTTTCCTTTTATTTGGTCTAATGATTGTGATGAGTCTTTCTAGTTGTTAAAAAAGAAACTAGTTGAAGATCCAATCCTTAATTTTATCAACTAATCTAAACAATGCCAGGTACATGTTGATGCATCAAGCAGTGTAGTTGGAGTAGTCTTAGTACAACCCGGTGAGGAACTAATAGACCATCCAAATGTTTATTCCAATTGGAAGCTTAACAAATTTGAATGAAACTGTGCACTACAAAACATGAAGCTCTAGCAATGATTTTCACATTGAAAAAATTTTGACACTACCTCTTTCCAAATCCTTCAATATTTTACACTAATCACAAAGCATTAAAATACCTTTTTAACAAACTAGTTCATCAAGGAAGAATTTGTCTATGATTATTATTATTCTAAGAATTCGAATTTGAAGTTATTGTATCACTAGGAAAACATAATTTTGGTCCTCACCATCTATCACGGATTGAGTCTCAAGAGGAACTGACTGATATGGATGACGAACTTCCAAACGCACATCTATTCAAAATTGAAGCAGTTCCATCAGAACTTGCCGAAATTGCAGAATTCTTACATACTGGAAAAGCACCTAGCATTCTAATAGCCAAGAAGAAAAATGCACTTGCTATAAAACAAACACCATAAAAATTAATAAATGGATAGTTATATAAGCCGAGAATTGATGAAGTATTCACACATGTGCTTTAGAACATGAAAGAGAAGCAATCATTGTTGAAGCACACAAAGGGGGATTCGGAGGACACTATTAAGGAGAAACAATTGCACAGAATATAATGAAAGCAGTACTTTGGTGGCCAACACTATTCCGCGATTGTCAACAATATGTACAAAAATGTGATCTTTGTCAAAGAATAGGTCGTCCTTTGCGGAAACACCAAATGTGATTACACTAAGTTATCCCTTCACTACCTTTTAAGATATGGGTGATCAACTTTATCAGCCCATTTCCCAAAAGAGGTAAGAGGACGGGAGAGAAATATATAATAACTGCAATCAAATATCTAAAAAAGTGGGTAGAAGTTGAGCCAATCGAATCTTGTACTAAAGAATTTATAGCTAAATTTATATATGAAAACATAGTAACACGATTCAGCTGTCCCTTGGTCATTATCAGCAATAGGGGAACACATTTTGTAAATGGTACAATCTAAGTATTACAAATAATTTTATGATCGAACACAGTAAGACTACTGCGTACTATCCACAAGCCAATGTTATTTTCAAGTCGTTCAACAAAAAATTGAACAAAGGTTTAATGTAAATTTGTAATGTCGACAGAGATGACTGGGACGGTAAAGTCCCAACGAATTTGTGGGCCTATCGCACAATCTATAAACAATCAATAGGAGAAACACCATTTAAACTTGTTTATGGTTAGGAAGCAGTCATACCATTCCACTGTTCAACAAACACACAAAGTGTGTCGACTATACTAAAATACAATACAAAGTTACAAGTGGAACGACTCAGAAAATTACATCAACTGGAGGAAGATCGACTTTATGCCCTTTACCATAAACAAGTCAATAAGGAACAACAAAAATCATGGCATGAAAGGAACCTACAGGCTAAACATTTTCAAGTTGGTAATTTAGTTCTACTATATGACAATAAAGTAAAAGGCAAGCTGAAGAAGCTCGAAATTGCATGGTTAGGACCATTCGTTATTGAAGACATATGACCTTTAGGAGCTATACAATTGAAGAACTTATAGGGGCATATTTTCAAATTACTTGTTAATGGTGCCCGACTTAAAAGATATATTCCTTAGTAATACTTAGCATAGGTTATCCATAGGACAATGGATGAAAAAGGCTAACCAATTAATATGTAAAAAACTAAACTATTAAAAATAATAATTAAAATTTATTAATTTATTAAATTATTTTCGTTTTTGTGTATTAAAATTAAATTAATAAAATAAATTTAAAAAGTAGTTACAGATATAATCAACATAACAGTCAATTCACCAATAAAAATAATTGGAAGGATGCACTAGGTAACTAGACTAAAACAATATTACGGATTGGGAACCCGATCTTCACAAACTCCTAAGGGTGAAATAAAGCTAGGAATGAAATGAATATAAGGATGAATGACAAATATAATACAAGGGAAGAAATTGAATTGGACCATGAAGCAACATCTGATAGAACAAACACATTGAGTACGATTTGACAGTTCAGTGAACCAGGAAAGAAATGTCGACTATTCATCTAGGAGTAGTTTCAAAAAATCACTCTTGTATAAGAACCCAACATATGACCCTAATAGAATACTTCACAAAAAAAGAGGGACCCATCAAATAGAATAATCAAGAGTTGTCGTCCCTTTCTAACATGCCCTACGTTCAACACATAACATTATCGCCAGATGACTATCAAAGGTCACTTCAAAATATTTCACAATTAGCACCCGCTCCGCGGGAAAGGTGGCAAGTAGAAGGCATGCACGAGTATGGTGACGATTGAAGAGGAAATCATAAATCAAAGAGAGTTCGTAGGGAATCAATCAAGTGATAATAATGGAAAAATCAATGCAACTCCAATAAAAAATAAAGAGTGCCCCAATTTATTGAAAATCTTGCCTGGAATTCCAGTTAATACCCCTTCCAACTTGGACAATATCCCCAATATAAAAATACCTATTATTTCTGACTCTGAACTTCTTGATTGCCTATGAAAAGAGGAATTTTGAGATGATTTCTCCATGGCGAAGCAAAAATATAGGTCCAATGAAGAAGAGATTATAGTCGAGGCCCAAAAATAAGGCAGTATTCGACCACATCAGGAAAACATAATTGGAAATCCACATGCATAACATCAAACAGGTGAACATTGAGGAGCCTACATGGGAAAACCATTATGACTCCTATCTTAAATGGGCCAGGATGGGAGATCAATGGAATTCCTAGACTGTTTTCTTAGAAAAAGTCAACACTCACAACATTCTTAGCACTCCGTTAGAAGCAGACCTATAAGGGATAAAAGAGGAGGTCGTGAAATGCCTTGTCAGTAGCTATCGCAATGGAAACTTTTGGTTGGTTCAGCCACAATCCATCTTCAGTACTATTGACAGTGCTGGACCCGCCAACATGATAAGGGGATTTTCTTGGTAAGAAGTCCCAATTAGATCTCATAGGTTTGGTGTAGGAGTCCTAGTAGTGGGTCATAAGGTAATGCCTTGACCGCGATGTCGCACAGAGTCAAGTAAGATAACTTTGTCAGTAGTAAGGGTGTGACTGATGTAGTGAGTCAAGGAGGGTGTATGAGAGGTTACAACACTTCGAAGGGAGAAGAAGGTGAAGGTGAGTTCCAGGTTGAAAGGGATCAGTCCCAACTCGGCTAGGAACACACGACACAAAAGGACATGCACAGCTTTCGGCGGAGTAGTCCACTCGGATGTGACAGTCACACCATACAAGGTAAGATAACACATACAACACTCACGAATCAGTCCGAGATGAGTGCAATGGTTGTTACAGCAAGTTTCATGTGAAAGGTCTATCTGAAGTCCGACAGAGCAGTCAACACGGACGGTGACATCATTAACAACATATACAACACATTAACAACAAGATTCATATAGTTGCATGTGAATCAGTTCATACACAAGTACGTAAGTTAAACAACATATATCATTAAGGCAATGGGAGTAGTCCAACTACAAAACAATATATGCATGAAAATTTGCTGGCTCTTATTATATGAAGAAGTGTAAGTCACAATCATACAATACATCCATGTAAACCTGCTAGCCCCAACAGTGGAACGTTACAACCATTTCCACCTGCTCCTCTAAAGAGATGTACTAGCTCCGTTTAGTGGAGAATCCAAGGAGCATTACAATATTATCCAAGACTTCTTCAAGATAGTCTTAGTAGAAGCTTGGATGACTAAAATCCTCTACAATGAGTTATGAGGAACTATTTATAGCAAAGGTTGGGGTGACCCTTGACATTCCCCTTTGTGACAGTTCAACTACCGTCATGACTCTTCACCTACTCTATGATTGTTACATCCAACCATTGACACTTGAAATACACTTGACATGACTCAACATTACAATGCACATGTACTCATGTGAGACAACATGGCTTGAGAAAGCCTTGCAAGACATCACTGACACTGGGTCCACTGTGATGAGACCAACTCTTTGACATGCTTGTGATGGTGAAGGCGGTGAGCTGATGCCAAGCTTGGTTATCCATGATGGTGTGCATGCACCTCATGGTGACATCTTGCTGCAGTGAACTCTTGCCTCCGTTGTAACCGGTGCATTGGTTCGGCCCCTTCATCTAACTTGTCTGCTGACATGTGCATGGTCTTCTTGGGTGCGGCTGAACCAGCAACACACTGATGCATAGTGTCTGTGATGATCTTCAAGTGTGTGCTGGTGGTCATGCGCATCCACTTGCTGAAGTACATGTTCAGCTCCAGTTGGACTTGCTTCTTGTCTTGGTGAGTGTGTTGAATGGGTTGTATTGCATGCGTGCGCACAATGACATGCATTTTGTTGAATCCCTTGCATGCGATCACCAACACTGCTCACCATGTCTGCTCCGTGTTAGCTGCTGGGATGGATCTTTAACTTGTAAGGGTGCGGTTTCATCCATGAGTGCACGATGCGCCCACTGCTATTCCTAATCCTGTTGCAACTCATTCGTCTATATGTGCAGCTTCATGTTATTCCTTGAGTTTTTGCTTCATCACATGCAACTCCTTCTTTGTTCCATTCTCTGTCTTCGCACGATCTTCATGTCGCGCCTTCACCTCATTGCCGGAGTCTCAAAAGTTGCTTTCTTCATCAATGGATCTTCTTGAGCTTGCAACCTTGTTCTGCCTCCATGTTGTCAACAACCCTCCTCTTGCATTCATTACATTGGTATGCTGTCTTCAGTTGTTGTTCATGATGCTGCTTCCTATGAAGCTTCTGTTGTCATATCTTGATGTCCTTGTCTACGAACAACTTGATGTCTTCGTGGGTAGGCAAGTCCACAGACACTTGATTGACTGCATCCCCAAGTGTGCTTTGAACGGTGTCTCTGTCTCTGCTCTCCTGGAAACCACTATACATGTACTGTTAAGAGGCAGATGAACACCTATGATACCTGGAGACATGGAAACACTCATGGCAAGCAATTTGTCAGTCGAAAGCCAAAATGAACATGAGAATTGACTTGCAATATACCTGGGTGAATGATCATGAAGGTTGCGCAATTTCGACTGGGAGGTTAGGAGACTGACTGCCAAGACTGCACAAGGCACAGTCTAGGCTATTGGGAGACTGACTAACTACTGGAACTACATAATGCACAGTCCAGTCTGGCTTTTGACTGTTGGGATTGGGCAATGCGCAATTCCAGTTGGGAAGGACTGCTTGCCCAGGGACAAATTTGCGCAATTTCTTGGGCCAAGAAGCCATTGTCCTCCAAAAATGTGAAAATCAGTCTTAGAGTCCAATGCTGGGAAGGGATGCACAAATTTGGAGAGGAAGGTGAGCCTTCCTTCCCCAGATTGCGCAATGCAGCTTTGGTGAAGGCAGAGTCTCGGCCATGGTTGACCTAACTTGCCGACAGGCAATTGAAAGCAACTGAGACAATAAATGCATGGCGACACTAAGTGATAGCAGAAGTGATTGAAAGTGCATGCAAAACATGAATGAAAGATTCAGCAAACAAATCAACATCCATGTGGGTGAGGCAGTTCGTTGTTTGGGCGAACGTTCGTGCAACAGTTCCATGCATGCGATACCAGTGAGATAGCAACAAAAACTGAAATAGATCTAGGACAAGCTATAATACATGTAAACGACAGCAAGCATTCAAATAAATCAAAAAAACAATACTCAAACAAGCGAAAACACAAAAAGCGACAGAAATGCAGCATAATCCATGGGAAGTGGGCTTACTCCAAAACAGCTGAGATGAATGTGTCAACTGCTCCTAGATGTGATGTTGGATGTCAAACATGCAAGGTTGATGTGAGGAATGAGCTCTACAACATCCGACTGATGAGTTTTGTTAACATAGAGGTTGTGATGCGCATGCTACAAATCTAGGGGAAGCGACACTTGGTTGGAGGTTTCGGAATTGATCCTTGCATGTAACCTCCAACTGCTAAACACAGATCCCTAAGACAAGGGATTTTTTTGCATGTTTCCTTGGGAGAAGAAACCTATGCATGCAAGTCTGTTTTTCTCGGTCATGGAGGGAACCGGTCAACTCAGTTGCACATTCAAGAGGTTGTTCAATTGCTTAAAGGAAATGCACATTTTTGGCTAGGAGCTGGGCTAACTGCCCAGCATATTTGTGGAATTTCTAGGCAGAGTAGCTCACTGTTGCTAGATTTGCTCAAATTCTGGGTTGATTAGCCTTGCTGGGGAAATTTTCGCAAATCCTGTTGGGAGTGATGGCAGGCAGGATTGTGCAATCCTGGAGCCCAACAGGGTGCCAGAGAGGATTATGCAATTTCTAGAGGGAAGGGTGGTTGCCCTCCATAAACATGCAATTTTCAAGGGGAAGATGCTCAGCCTACAATTGGACCAAGTCTAGGTGAGCAGCCTATGAGGGGAATGGATCAACTGTGATCGACAGGCTACATTTGTGCGAGGAAAACACTTAAGCTTGAGTACTTGACGAAGCAAGACAAAGTATTGTGTAAGGTTGGTAAGAAGGCTCCAAAATAGGCTAAGGAAAAATTTTGGAGGGTGGTTGTAGCCGCTACAACACTTGGTGACACACTTGTATAACTCCATCTCTCTGCATAGACCTTGTTTGTGAAAAGCAAGTCTAACACCTCCGAAAGTATTGTTCAATTCTTAGCTCATCTTGGTTTCACACTAAATTGATTGTAAGATGTAGTATCTGCCAAGCCCTTGGTTGATTGACACACATTCCAAGCCAAGGCAACACAGTTGTTTCAATTGGGGTTGAGGGGTATATAGGTGCACAAGGAGTATAGTCGTCATAGTCTTAGTTTCAGCTCTAGTGTTTCTCCACTACCAGCAGGCCTTGACAGTACCCCGGTGGAGTCACGTAGGAACACAAGCATGGCTCCACTACCAATGAGCGTGGTCAGTACCCTGGTGGAGTTACTTGCATCACCTCCCTGTGCAGGAAGCCTTTCTCTTCTTTCACCTTATTCATTTTTAATTTTTATTTTTTTGACTTATTATATTTTTTCATTTTCATTTTCAATGTGCATAACACTTATTCATTTTAGATGAAAAAGAGGGATCCCAAATTATTGAGAGCAGAAGAGGTCGTTCCAGTAGAGAAGTAGTTTATTATATCTCTAATGTGCCTGTTAAGTTTTCCCCCTTACCTTACTCTACTTGACTAAGCTGACAAGGGTTAACCCAAAAACAATCGACTAGAGAAGGTGACACTAGTTAGCACGCAAGCATTGTGTTTACACCAAGGTTCACTTCGAATAGTATGAATTTTCCTTTGATGTATCATGGACTAAGAGTAGCAAGCTCATCATACAGAGGCAAGATGACAAGTAACCAAGTAGTGATAGTTGTACAGGCCCTCTTGTACTTTACCCAGCTTGCTTCAAGAGTCATACATGGTTTCATGCAAAACTAACCTATGAACGAAACAAGCAAATGAACTAACAATAAAAAAAGAAAAGCAAGAGCAGAAGTAAAAATGAAAGTGAAGCAAGTAAACAAACAAGAAAGGAAGCAAACAAGCAAACAAATCACGTAAGCAAACAAGCATGCAAGCAAACAACTGAAAGAAAACACTACTCCTACTCCTCCACTAATGGTACATGGGCCTGATCACATGAAGTGATACTTCCAATGCAACCATCGGTGCATGGGTAGACCCATGTTGGTGAAGGCTTGGTCTGCGAGCAACCCAATTGTGCAAACCAACAAGAAAGAAAGATATAACAATGAAGACAACCACACTTTGTAATTCAAAGTGCCCACAGAACATAAGTGAGTGCATGTACATGACGGGCAGTCCGTGGACTTTGAAGCATAACCACACTCTTGACTGTGACATGCAAGCAAATGAAAGAAACAAAGATAACGTGCATTGCACACGAGTGCTTGCAATGTAAGACTCTTCCAATGCATGAGCAATGGGATCGTGTAGTTCGAGTGGAGGAAGTAAAATCCGAGTGTTAGATTGATCTTGAGTGCATACAAATGAGTGATGAGGAGCCTTGAGTGTTTGAACAATTTCCTAATTAGAAGTGAAACCAACCTCAGGACAACGAGGGCTTGACATAACCATTAGCTTGGGCTGAAGTGCCTCGACGGCCTGTGGGGTTTCGACTTCGTTGACAGATGGATCTTTGTAGACCAGTGGCTTAGATAGATTAACAATGAGTGAATCAACATCGTGATCAAATGATGAGGTGAAGAGATCACAAAAACCAAGATCAAAAAATTCAGGGTGTTGGTCAGCATCCTCATGGTTTGATGAAACACAAAGAGGGGTAGATGAGGAGGAAGGATGTTCACCCTCTGCGTTTCTGGAAAAAGTAGATGAAATATCAAGTGGATTTCCAATGAATGATTGGTCCTCTCTGTTGTTGGATGATGGGCTAACATACGGTGTGTCCTGCCAAATATCAACAATGGCTGCATCCATAAATGAAGACACATGCGAAATCATGGATGGCAGGTTCACCAATGATGTTATGAAAGAACGGAGGGGGCTCGGATGGAAGGGAGTCATCCTTCACCGAGTGTTAATGCTCAAGCTCCCACCCATACTCTTCATGAATGCCAACGCATGTTGGTTGTGCAACACTAACCTCGTCAGTGGGTTGTTCCTCCTTCACAACAAGTGAAGAGTCTGGAATGGATGAACACAAGATAACATCATTCGGAGGAACACCCGGGTGCGAAGACGGAGGTCGTAGAAAATAATTCATGTGAGGACTTGAAGAACTCACAACCAAATATGCACGAAAATTGAGTGAAGTGATGCTAGGAGGGTGTGAAGGATGAATAGGTGTGTGAGCATGATCCTCAACATCCTTGGGTAGTGGTGGAGCTATTGAATAAGAGGAAGGTGGACAGTCAGTTGAGACAGTGCCTGCTTCCACATGAGATTGCAAAGCTCCATCAACGAAGAATGTTGAGTGAGGCTTGATCTCAAACTTTCTCTTGGGATGAGAAGATTTCTTAAGGCAGTACTCGAACCAGTCCCAAAGATAAGCAAATTTCATCTGGCTCCTCAGAGCTTGAAACTGCAAGTCACGGAAGCGCTGCCAAAAATCAATAATGGATTCATTCAAAGCCCTTTACTGCTATAACATTTTTCGATCAAGATGGTCTGGATCAAAATGATAGAACATGTTTTCAATAAGATCACAGAAGTGCTCAAATGAGTGCATGGTGTCAGCCAGTAGGCTGAGCACCCAACGAAATGGAGATTCGCGAAGTGTGTATGCAAGCAGAAAACCGACCTGTTCATCAGAAAACTCATATTCCTCATGAATCATGGAAAGAAATTTATGTAAGTGCTCAGGCCAGGCCACTTTGCCTTCACCGTCACACATGTCAGTGGACAAGAGATCGAAAAACTTCCTCGAGATGGAGACATTTTCACGATTCAAAAAACACCTTAGGAGAAGAAGAGTGCAAGACTCCATGAAAGATATGTAAAGGTTCAAAACTCGATGAGAGGACACAACTTATCACCAAGCCCTCCTTCTAGCGCCAGAAATGTTGACGGTGCTGGACCCACCAACATGTCAAGGGAATCTCCCTGGTAAGAAGTCCCAATTAGACCTCAGACCATTTGGTGTAGGAGTCCCAGTAATGGGTCATAAGGTAATGCCTTGACTGCGATGTTGCACAGAGGCAAGTAAGATAACTTTGTCAGTAGCAAGGGTGTGACTAATGCAGTGAGTCAAGGAGGGTGTATGAGAGTTTCTAACACTTCGAAGGGAGAAGAATGTGAAGGTGAGCTCTAGGTTGAAAGGGATCAGTCCCAACTCATATAGGAACACATAACACAAAAGGACATGCACAACTTTCGGCGAAGCATTCCACTAGGATGCGACAGTCACATCATACGAGGTAAGATAACACGTACAACACTCACATATCAGTCCAAGATGAGTGCGATGGTTTTTATAGCAAGGTTCATGTGAAAGGTCTATCTGATGTCAGGCAGAGCAGTCGACATGAATGGTGACATCATTAACAACATATACAACACATTAACAACAAGATTCATATAATTTCATGTGAATCATTTCATACACAAGTACGTAAGTTAAACAACATATATCATTAAGGAAACTGGAGTAGTCCAACTACAATAACAACAGATGCATGAAAATGTGTTGGCTCTTATTATATAAAGAAGTGTACGTCGCAATCATACAATACATCCATGTAAAACTTCTAGCCTAAACAATGGAATGTTACAGCCACATCTGCCTGCTCCTCCAAAGAGATGTACTAGCTCCATGCAGTGGAGAAGCCAAGGCGCGTTACAATACTATCCAAGCCTTCTTCAAGATGGTCTTAGTAGAAGCCTGGCTGACCAAAGGCCTCTACAATGAGTTATGAGGAACTATTTATAGAAAAGGGTGGGGTGACCCTTGACATTCCCCTTTGTGACAGTTCAACTACCCTCGTGACTCTTCACCTACTCTATGACTCTTACATCCAACCATTGACACTTGAAATACACTTGACATGACTCAACATTACAATGCACATGTACTCATGTGAGACAACATGGCTTGAGCAAGCCTTGCAAGACATCATTGACACTTGGTCCATTGTGATAAGATCAACGCTTTAACATGCTTGTGATTATGAAGGTGGTGAGTTGATGCCAAGCTTGGTCGTTCGTGATGGTGTGCATGCTCCTCATGGTGACATCTTGTTGAAGTGAACTCTTGCATCTGTTGCGACCGGTACATTGGTTCGGCCCCTTCATCCAAATCACCTGCTAACACGCGCATGGTCTTCTTGGGTGTGGCTGAACCAGAAACACACTAATGCATAGTGTCCGTGTTGATCTTCAAGTGTGTGCTAGAAGTCATGTGCATCAACTTGCCGAAGCACATGTTCAGCTCCAATTTGACTTGCTTCTTGTCTTCGCCTTGGTGAGTGTGTGGAATGGGTTGGATTGCATGCATGTGCACAATGACATGCATGCTGCTGAATACCTTGCATGCGATCACCAACACTGCTCAGCATGTCTACTCCTTGTAAGCTGCTAGGATGGATCTTTAACTTGTATGGGCACGGTTTCATTTGTGAGTGCATGATGCACCGACTATTGTTCATGATCCTGTTGCAACTCATTCGTCTATCTGTGCCGCTTCATGTTCTTCCTTGAGTTGCTGCTTTAGCACATGCAACTCCTTCTTTGTTCCATTCTTTGTCTTTGCATGATCTTCATGTCGTGCCGTCACCTCATGGCTAGAGTCTCCAAAGTTGCTTTCATCATCAATGGATTTGCTTGAACTTGCAACCTTGTTCTGCCTCCGTATTGTCAACAACCCTCCTCTTGCATTCGTTGCATTTGGTATGTTGTCTTCAACTATTGTTCATGATGTTGCTCGCTGTGATGCTGCTATTGTCATATCTTGATATCCTTTTCTATGGACAACTTGATGTCTTCGTGGGTAGGCAAGTCCATAGAAACTTGATCGACTACATCCCCAAGTGTGCTTTGAACGATGTCTTTGTCTCTGCTCTCCTGGAAACCATTGTACCTATACTGCTGAGAGGTAGACGAACACCTACGATACCTGGAGAGATGGAAACACTCATGGCAAGAAATCTGTCAATCAAAAACTAAAATGAACATGAGAATTGACTTGCAACATACCTGGGTGAATGATCATGAAGGTTGTGCAATTTCGGCCAGGAGGTCGGGAGACCGACTCCCAAGATTGCACAAGGCATAGTCTGGGATATTGGGAGACTGACTAACTATTGGAACAACTCAATGTGTAGTCCAGTCTTGCTGCTAACTATTGGGATTGTGCAATGTGTAATTCCAGTTGGGAAGGACTGCTGGCCTAGGGACAGATTTGCGCAATTTATTGTGCAAGTAGCCACTGTCCTCTAGAAATGTGCAAAACATCCCTGGAGGCCAGTGCTCGGCAGGAATGCACAAATTTGGAGAGAAAGGTGAGCCTTCCTTTCCTAGATTGCGCAATGCAGCCTTGGTGAAGGTAGAGTTTGGGCCAAGGTTGGCCCGACTTGTCAAACAACAACTGAAAGCAACTAAGACAGTAAATGTGTGGTGACACTAAGTGATAGCAGAAGTGATTGATAATGCATGCAAAACATGAATGAAAGATTCAACAAACAGACCAACATGCATGTGGGTGAGGCAGTTCGCCGGTTGGGCGAACGTCCGTGCAACAATTTCATGCATGTGATAGTAGTGAGATAGAAACAAAAACTGAAACAGAGCTAGGACAAGCTAGAATACATGTAAATGACAGCAAGCGTTCAAAGAAATCAAGCAAACAATACTCACACAAGTGAAAACACAAAAAGCGACAGAAACACAACACAAGGCATGGGAAGTGGCCTTACCCCAAAATAGTTGAGCTGAATGCGCTGACTGCTCCTAGAAGTGAAGTGGGATGTCAGAGCTGCAAGGTTGATGTGAGGAATGAGCTTTGCAGCGTCCGACTGATGAGTTTTGATAACATCGAGGTTGTGACACGCATGCCACAAATCTAGGGGAAGCGACACTTGGTGGGAGGTTTTGAATTGCTTCTTGCATGTAACCACCAACTGCTAAACATAAATCCCTGAGACAAGGGATGCCTTTGCATGCTGCCTTGGGAGAAGCAACCTATGCATGCAAGTCTGTTTTGCTCAGTCCCAGAGAGAACCGGTCAACTTAGCTGCACATGCAAGAGGTTGTTCAACTGCTTGAAGGAAATGTGCATTTCTGGCTGGGAGCTGCACTGACTTCCCTCGAGATTTGCACAATTTTTGGGCAGAGCAGCTAACTGCTACCCAAATTTGCGCAAATTCTACGCTGAGCATCCTTGCTGTGAAAATTTACGCAAATTTTGCTGGGAGTGTTGGCAGGGAGGATTGTGCAATCCTGGAGTCCAGCAGGCTGCCAGAGAGGATTGCGCAATTTCTGGAGGGAAGGTTGGCTTCCCTCCAGAAATGCACAATTTTCAAGCGGAAGTTGCTCATCCTGCAGTTGGACCAAGTCCGGGTGAGTATCCTGTGAGGGGAATGGATCAACTATGATCGACAGGTTGCCTTTGTGCAAGGAAAACACTTAAGCTTGAGTACATGACAAAGCAAGACAAAGTGCTATGTAAGGTTGGTAGGGAGGTTGCAAAATAGGGTAAGGAAAAATTTTGGAGCGTGGTTGTGGGCGCTACAACAGGTACTATTATCCACCTAATAATTGTGTTACCATACAAAGGAAGCAAGGTGTTGAATACAACCTATTGTTTCCCCGGAGATAGCTCCTGGTTGTGAAGGAACCAGTGCCCGAGACATCCGAAGGATGGGAAGTTTTAAAATATGTGGTCAAAGGGACAGGCCATGAGGGCTTGTAACAAAACTTCTAATTTTGGAACCCTAGCTTTCCAAAATAGAATGGATAGAAAACTCTAAGGGTTGCATGATCTTTGATTAAAGGAGTGGTTTGTGGAAAAATAGGAAAAAAATTAAATCACGCACTTAAGAATCTGGATCTAAAGTTCTACAAAAAGAACAATGGAAGAGTGAGCCAGTGTGGATGAATTTATAGCATGGTGGAGCACCCTTTAAGGCTTCTTTAAATAAGATTTGTAGGTACTCTCTGCTGAGGAATCAAAACCCTCATTTGAAAGATAAATATCATAAACATGAGCACCAAAAAAATAAACAAAATATGACCTTCAAGGGTTTGACTGCAAGTGAATCAACTCTTCTTTTTCTGGAATGAGCTCATAAGAAATGAATGCAAAGGTTTCCATTTTAAAACCCAAGAAAAGAAAACCAAAAGTTTAAACTGATGGGTGAAGATATACAACCAACTATTTTGTCTTGTCGCCTTCAAGAATCAACCCCAAATTTTTGTACAGGCCAGGGAAAAAGTTTCTAATTTGTTCCCCAACAATGATGCCAATTTGATGTTGTTTCCCTAGAGATAGTTACTGGCTATGAGGGAACCAGTGCCCGGGACATCTGAAGATTGATGGGAAGTTTTAAAATCTCTGGCCGAAGGGACAAGCCATGAGGGTTTGCGATAAAACTTCTAATTCTAGAACACTAACTTTCCAAAACAGAATGGCTAGAAAACTCTTAGGGTTGCAAGATCTTGGATTAAAGAAGTGGTTTGAGGAAAAATAGAAGACAAAGTTTAAATCAGGCGCTTAAGAATTTGGATCTAAACTTCTGCAGAAAGAACAATGGAAGAATGAGTTAGTGTGGATGAATTTGCAGCATGGTGGACTGCCTTTTAAGGATTCTTTAAATAAGATTTTCTCTGTTGAGAAGACAACATTAGTAAATATGCTAAATAAAAAGAAGCCATCAACTTCATTACACTCATGTTGGCAGAGGAAAAACATTAATAGAAAAACAAAATACAAGAAAGAAAATATGACGATAACCAACCCCAAAGCTAGAATCAAAACCGTTGTGTATTTATTGATTTCAAAGAGAATTTCATATTACAATGCCAGTCATGAAAAGTGGACCCCGAACTCCCAAACAACGTTACTTTCAGACTTTTATTTTCCCTCCCTAGTCTAAATGACTAACTGTCAAAACTGAATCAATTTAAGAACCAACTCTTAATTTAATTACAAAATTGTTTCTAAACAGTGATAAAAATTGTTTACTAAAAATCTAAAAATCTTTTTTTAAATAAAAATTATAAATCTTAGAACATTATATATATAAAAATATATATAGTATTTTATAGTGGCATTCAAGCATATCCTGATTATTTGTCATAAAATAATAGGAGTCGTGTACAGAGGCAGAGGAATTGCCCACGACTAAAAGTGGCCGGAATCTAGACAAAATGATTTCAAAAAAATTGTAGTTGCAGTGTTTGAATCGTGTTTTTTATAGTGGAAATGGATTCAACCCCATCAAAGACATCTAAAATTATGAATTTTAACAACTTTTACTTGGATTTAAAAAACCATTACCTGAATTTTTCAAAATAAACATAATTTTTAGACTATGGGTAAAATAATATATGACTTTCCATATTTGGTTTTCGGGACTCATTGAAAGCATAAATGTCGATGTGGGCCCTGGTGTTGTACCCTTGTATGACTTGGAAAAACCATGTACACCTGCTTTGCAAACTTGAAGGTGTGTGAGTCAATGCTAATTGTTGATCGTGAATTGGTAGTTTTTACACATAATTTCCGTGCAATTAATGCCACCGGGAATCTATTGAATCTAGGTACAGTTGTTGAGGACCGTCGATTATTTATGCGCTTGCTATGCAAAATTAAACTTCCACATTAGACCAGAGTTGTTGCGACTACCAGATTTCCAAATACGAGCTATGGTCATTTGATATAATGTTGCGGTTATAATGGAAACTTCTCCAACGCACCACCATTCTAATCTCAAATAATCTCCTTATCTCCATTGTTTTTTCAAATCTGTGCTTGATTGTACGCCAAAAGTTTGTTGAGCTCTTTTGTCACCTTTAATACTGATCCCGCTTACTCTTCCTTGAGATTTCATAACCTCCATTGCCGAAGAAAAGTACTCTTCTATCTGCGCTCGAGTATAGTCTCTAAACAGATCAACAACAATTTCATCATAAAGTTTAAGTTTAAGTTGTGCCTCGCTCAAATCCATGAGTTTTTTTTTATTATATCGACATCTTTTCCAAGTGAAATCAATCTGGACTGGAACAATCTTTATGGATTATCTTTAAGAACAACTTTTGTTTGAACTCCAAGTCTCATTCGAGAATGAAATTTTTATTATACACATCGAATTCCAGCCGAATGAGTCATCTCCAATTTGCAGGACGTTTTTGCAAAAATCGGCCTTGAAAAAACTAGCGAAATATCTGAAACCACTCCCAATTTTCAGAAACCTCTCGCAATGAAATCAATTTGGGTACTTCTGAAAAAAAAACCAGGGCGCGGATTTTTGAAATTTTGCTCTGTTTTCCCGAACTAAGCAGCCGAAATTCACTGCCTCGAGCCAGCTCCGAAAAATAGTTTGCAGAGTGTTTGATTTGCATTTCAAAATTTTCTCCGGGTATCAATTCCGGCAATAAGAACATTGTACATTGTACATGATTGTATCAAACTCAATAATTGTGATCTCTGTGCTTTCACAATTTTACAATATAATTCTGGCCATGCTTTACCGCAAGCTCAAACTCAATGATTTTAATGTGAGAGGTTATGCATTTTCCCTAATTTTTATAATATAATAGCACCCTTAAAATAAAATAATATAAGAGGTTTGAAATTGGAATCCGTTGCAATGATTTCTTTCCCCATGTTATTTGAACATAGTGGAATTTGGTTCATGCCACTGTCATGAATGCTCACAGGCATGCTTGAAAACATATCGACAAGTTAAATACAATATGGTATTCTTCCCATATTCGCTCGAAAACTATAGCGTAAAATATATATACACTTCGTTCCATATTTAAGTTGTTTCTGGAAGTTTTTTTGGTAGGCTTTTTTGGGTCTAATTTTTTTTAAATTTGTTAAGAAAACTATAACTTAAAATATATACTCTTCGTTCCATATTTGAGTTGTTTCTGAGTTGTTTCTGGAAGTGTTATAGATTTTTTGGATCTAATTTTTTTAAGGCATTTAGATCATACAGGGTTACCCATCAAACTTGTGATTTTAATAAATTCCACTGTATTGAATTTATATATATAATAATAAATTAATTTAAATAACACAAATCAAAATTTCACCTAAAATTTTTCCACCAAATTCCAACACAAAAATCCAGAAAAACAATTACAAAAATGTAAATTTAAATGACCAACACGTACTAGAGTATACGGTGATGAATAAACACTTGATAATGTAAATTTAAATGACCCAACACGTGCCAGAGTATATGGTGATCAATAAACGCTTGATAATTCTCCACATTTTCGGTTTTAAGTTATGAAAGGGACAATAAAATTGCTATGTTTTATTGTATTCCAAGACAAGCTGTTAACATTAAATGCTGGTAGAAATGAATACCTTTACCATAGTATTTCCGAAGCTACGGAAAATAATTTAGTTTTGGTCCGGAAAGAAAGTGCCCTCTTTATTATAACTATGTGATATATATACCAATAAAAGCATTACCACCTGCAATACACTATGTGATATGTATACCAATAAAAGCATTACCACCTGCAATACTTTTATAAAACAGCTGCAGAGTAAAGCCTCTAAACATCCTTACTTCGAGATGAAACCCATTTTCATTGGCACATCGGTAAATATACCAATACGGAATAAATATTATGGGCTAAGAACAACGTTAAGTGGAGTATTTGCTTTAACTTTCTCTACATTCCATAAATCCACTCACTCTAGATAAAGTAAGACATGGTTTTCAACGTTTCGACTTTTTCCCATGAGTTTGATTTTCAGGCAAGTATTTGTTTGAACCATTTTCCAGAAACCTAAATGTGCAAAATTTAATTACAATACAACCGATGTCAATAAGTGGCTCACGAAGGGAAAAATTTGCACGGTTTCGTTATTAGTCAAGTTCAAGACCCTCTAGGAAGATGGATTTGTACAATTTTTTCCTTATGTCTCACCTTAGTGGGTTGAAGCTCATATATTAAATTGACAATGCTTGAAGCCATTGGTGAGATAGCAAATTTCAGACATTAATAAAACCAGGTAGACCATGTAGCCGACCTTGTCAAAGCCCACTGTTAGGACTCCCAAAATTTTGGTAAGGCCATTCACTTCCTTGTTAATTTAGATAGCCATGAAGTCTAGCCCACCCATTGGGGAGGAAGACTTCACTAAGAAAGATACACCCCTCATGAATAATTTCAATTTTTTTCCCAATAGTTGGTCAGGGAAACCCAATCATTAAGCCCTAATGATATTTTTAGAAATTGGCTCTTGAATATCAAGAACATTTCTAACAAATGGAGGGTCCCTCAACATATCTGTTGAGCCCTTCCCCCCTGCTCCCATATCCAATTATTCCTAGACAATACCTATGTTTGGTATAACAACTCTGTTGAAGTCGACCCTCAGGAACTCCCCTACCAACCATCTATTGACCAAATATTCGACAAACTGCGTCATTAATACAACACCAACTATGTCATTCCACTTGTAGTTTTCAACCCATCCCATGACATTATTACCCCTTTGAAGGACGCTAAAGTCGAAGAAGAAGTTTAGGTTGACTTATATTTACAACCCTTTAAAGTCAAGATGTCGATCCCCTTCCCTAAATCTTCACATAAATCTGCTCGCAAATAATTTGTTAGTCCTAAGATCACCCCATCCAAAACCAAGTCATCTTAGTGGCAGAAAGTGCTCAAAGAAATCAAATTGGATGATCCTAAAAAGCAACAACAACTAGATGAAGTCATCAAATAACTGCAACTAGAAGAAAAAGAAACCAGGAAGACGAGGAAGCCTAAAAATCCTTCCATGAAGAGTCAAATTTGGGATGCCCTAGAAAGCGCCAAGGATATTTTTGCTGACAACATTCAGAACAAAATAGATGAAGTTAACCAAAAAATTAAGCACAATGTTAGTTTTTCCTCTCAAAAGCGTCAACACAATGGAACAAAATTCCATTCTCACAACTAGTTAGTCCAGAATCCCATGGTAACTGAGATTGATTTGACAAATGATACTCCTATCCAATATTCGACCCATGCTTTAGAAGAGCATCACCAATTGGATCATGAGCAGTCTCACAATGAACAGTCCGAAGAAGAGCAATCTAAAAAGGAATCGGTCAAGAAAGATCAATCTAAGAAAGAGAAGCCCAAGAAAACTCAGTTGGATTAGGACCTGTTGGGGAAAAATTAATCATAGCATACTCAGTTAGAAAAAATCAAATTGGAACTAAACAAATCAGATAAAAATCAATCGAACATTCACAATAGTTCAAAGGCCATTCAAAAGATAACTTACTAAATGATTTCTGAGATGAAACTATCAAATATCATCAGACAACAAGTGTGTCAACTGAGCATCTGCAAGATAAAATGACTAAGGTCCCTGTTATCATTACATCAACAGTCAACAATCCACCAAGTATCGAATCTATTCTGACTTCAAACACAACTGCAGAGCCAGCTACAATAACCACTCCAACATCCAAGGACAAAAAGAGCATGTCGATATTACTACTAAGTACGATGACATCAAGCTTGCCAGTGATAAACAACTTTTCCAAGTTATAGAGAAATATGTTAAGGCTGCTAAAAAAGACTGTGGAAAAGGAAGAAGGATACCAGCACGCTCCAAAACAACAGGAATGAGAAATTGAGACTTGGCTAACATGTCAAAGCTAGGCAAAAGAAAAACTACAGATTTCAACTCTAGCCAAGACTGAGGATCATCTTGTTGTTGTCCAACAATTGATAGAACAATTGATTGATAAGAACATCTAGCTCCATGCACAAGTGTCAGAAATGTAGACCCAACCTACAATTGTTGTAAATTCTAATTTTACACAGACTTTGCATAAGGCCCACAATGAGTTTCTAGTAGTGAAGCAAACTCTAGAAGCCACACTGGACAGAGGAGTTGCCATCACTGCTACATTGAATAATTGGCCCACATACTTGGCTTCTATTCATTCGAAAATAACGACTTAAGAGCATCTTATCAGAAAGTTTTTGGTAAGACAAACTTCGGATACCATAATGCAACAAACAATCAATATTCAGCTGGAATACGAAAGGGAAAGTTATTTGCAGATATTGCAACAGCCACCAGTTGTTAAGAGAGTGAAATAAATCTGAGCATGAAGGTTCCAACACATCAGAATTTTTGCAAGGAATTCTTAATGAAGTCATGAGAATTGAAGAAGACAATCCATTTACTCATAGGATAGAAAAAAAACACGCATGTGGAAGAAAATGTGCAATACTTGGCTGGGCTCATAGAATCCATTGTTAAAGTTAGAGTGGAATTTTGCTAATGGTCCATCTTCGACGAACCTTTCTGAGCACGACTCTACCTCCATTAGCATGTATCAACATATGCACCCATGATTTTTATGCACCCAATGTTTCAACATGTGCTACAACTTCAAAACAACAATCTCATGAAGAGGAAGGTGGCCATGCAGAGAATAGGTCAGCACAACCAGTTTCGAAGGTTCCGACCCTAACAACAGAAGCACATGGAGAGGATCCGTGAAATGTTTTACCTTAGTCTTCGTTTATTGTAACAATTGTAATAGCATTTTACTTTTGAAAAACATTGTTATGAATGTAAAAAAAATCTTGAAGTTCATCTTACTTCTATCTTCTGGTGTGATCTTGATTTGAGGTACCCAGAGAACCCATTAGTGAACGAATACGCTTCTTGGCCACCAACATTATCCAAGACCTCATCGGTGAACGGGGTTGGGAAGGGATCATGCACGCAAGCATTGTTCAACTTCCTAAGGTCTACGCATATCCTTATTTCTTCCCTCTACTTCTTTTCCTAAACGACTATTGGGCTTACCCAATCAGATTCTTCTACGATTCAATAATACCCACCGCAAGCATCTTATCTAACTCAACGCGAACCCTTTCCTTATACTTTGGGTTGAGGTGGTACGGTCTTTGTTTCACAAGTTTCGTGTCTGGCTTTATGGTGATCTTCATGACACACAGGTCTCCTATTATCCCTTTCAGATCAGAAAATTTTGTGGGGAATAAGTCATGATATTCACGGAGCAGTTCGGCGACCTTATCTACTGTCGCATCGTCCCAATAGTCCCCAATCTTTGCAAACTTTGGTTCCACCTCCGTGCTAATGTTCACCTGCCTCGTCTTGAGCAGCTTAGTTATGTCTGGGTTCTCTAGCTATGGTGACCTTCAGTTTTTTGGATATTAATGGTTCTCGGGTCTTCACCTTCTTCTTCCACTGTTACATTGTAACACTCCAGCGTGTGGCTCAGCTGGGTAGTCCAATCAGGTTGAATCAGGTCTAGAGGATCCTGTGGTATCCTAAAGATGGTTGTCTTAACCTCCTGCAACACTTCATCGATGGATTCAAATCCATCCTCAAAATTGAACGTCATCAGAAATCCTTGGCGTAAAACATCCCATTCTTCAGTGCCATGACGGAGTTCTGTCTCCAAGTACCAATTCATTGGTATAACCTCCAAGGTATGACAAAACAGATGGACCCACTCTAGCTGAGGCTTCACTCCATATGCTTCATTTCATTTGGCCAAATGATCGCACGGATCATTCTTCCTATCATACTTTTATGTTAGTCGTACTTTCAGGTGGCCAAAGTGTATCCTCATCATCCTTCTATATTCATGCCAGTCCCCAAAACTATCCTTGTGTGTACCTCACCATCTTGTGGGTGTAGCGTGCAGTGCCCAATCTAATGCCTTGAAGCGATGCTTCTCGGGCACTTCCCTTTCAAATGCATCCAAAAAGCGATCAATGTCAGTTAGCTTGTCATAGTGAGGCAGATTTCTTACCTCTGATGATGCGCAATGCAACGACTTGGTCATCATATTACAGTGCTGCATAGATACTTCATGCAGCCAGTTCTACCAGTGCTCTAGTTCTTCATCTGAATCTGATGTGTAGGAGCTCTCGCGGTCCCATGCAATACGTCCGCCTGCTGTCAGACTCAACAAATCCTAGTCTTGCACTGTTATCTTGTAAATCTGGTCCAAATCATCATCACTTTCATAATCGCAGACTAGTTCTGTATAGCGCGGTCCTTCTGCAAGATCCAATGGCACCACTACACGGAGTGATTTCTTTTCAAATATCATATTTCGCTTCTTTAGGTTGATTACCCCATTCATGTCAGTGGCCCAATCAATCCCAAGGAGCACGGGGTAGGGATTCCTATCATCCGCAGTCTCTATTACTTCAAAATCCGCTAGTGCGCTCGCGCCTCCAATGTTAACTGTTACCCCTTGCAGCCTCCCCATTGGGATGATTTTCTATTGATTCGCCATCCTTAACTGGATCAGAGACCACTGGAGCGTAGGGCTCCCCATTCTTTCCCATGTTTTTTTTGGCAAAACATTCGTGTTGGACCCCAGATCCAAGGTAACTTGGTCCATTTCGTATTCCCCTATCTGCGCGATGAGCCTCATCTCATGCCCAGTCCTCACCTTATGCTTACCAAGCTTTCTAACTATGCAGAGTTTGCCAATAGCATTGTCCTTGTCAGAGCACCAATTCATTAGTTCCTGCAGTCCCTTCACATCCTTACTATCGCGGAGTAGTTTCATGCAGGGCTCCAAGAACGTGGTAATCATGGATGGGTCCATTTCTTCAACTGGTTTCTCCTGACTTCCTGAGGTAAGGGACTCAACAAAACTTTTCTTTGCTTCCATAAATGTCTCTTTTGCGTGCTCTATATCAAACCTGGTCTCCTTTTCTGGTGCTTTACGGATCCACTCACCCTCTGCAGGTTGCTTCACCTTATCCTCACCAGTCGCCGTTCCACTCTGTCGCATAATGTTTACCTTAGGTTCTTCCTCGCAAGACTTAGCCCTCATCATCTATAGGTTCTGAGTCGGTTTTGGAGGTTGCGCCCCCTTCTCGCCAATCTTAGCCAATAATATAGGGCAATCCTTAGTCGCATGGTCAAACTGAGTACAATAGCAGCATGACAGTCACGTCGAATTTGGGTAGTCTCTCACGTAGTGTCCTAGTCCTCCACAATTGTAACAAATAAGCTACCCTCATCCTTTACCAGGCCCCCCTCCACCTCGGCCTCGATCGCGCCCCTTATACTCACCTTTCACTCCCCCAGTGCCTTTGTCCGGAGGCAGCGTTTCTGCCTGCACCCTATATGCATGTGTCCTGTCCATCATTAATTCCTAACTACGACAATTGCGCTCATCGTGACCTATTGATTGAAAGAAATTGCAGAAGATCTTTGTGGTGTCTGTACAAATTTCTACAGCAAATGGAAATTGTCGGTCGCATGTTTCTCAGCTACCTAGCATATATCACACCATAGTGTGGGACCTGTACTTGGCCCTGCTACAGCCTCCGACCTTAGAGGCATTGGTCCCCCTGCTGTAACACAGTTCACAAAGAATGGACAATGATCCTTTTCATGCCCCTAACCTTTGCATTTTAGGCACCAGACTTCTTTGCGCACCTCTAGCTGAGTTGTTCTGTCTTTCTTCAGACTTCGCATTTCGAGGCAAGGTTCTACAACTGAACGTGAATCTATTGAACCCCCAGATTAGCATCCTACAATGGTGTCTCATGATTTCCAGAGCTTCTTCCTAGGTCCCAATCTTCTGTTGCGATAGCGCGACCCTTAGGTGGGGCAAGAGCGAGGCCACAAACCATTTGCGGTGCTGCTCGTCAGTTAGGTTCATGTTGGCTTGACGGATCGTAAACTTCAATCTTTGATCCAAATCCCAAGGCATCTCCATAGGCTTCACATGATCTCCTTGAAACCCACAATGGATTGCGCTTTAGACTTAGTTCTACTAAATTCCCTATTCAGCGCAGTCTAGATATCTTCTAATGCGGACGTTAGGTTATCAGTACTGTGCTTAATGTACCACATTAGTGCTTGCAAAGAACAAACCAACATTTCTTTCTTCATTTGATTGTTCGTGATATCCTTAGCTTCCCATACAGCCTTCGTGATGAACCAAAACTGGTCTGAATCTTCATTTCCTATGCCCTTGAATATAGGTAGCTTTATTGAGTTACCCATGTTGAACAGTGGTGCAGCTGGCAGCGGTGTGGGTGATGGGGTAAGTGGTGGAGGTGAGGATGAAGGCGGTGTGGATGGATTGGATGAGGATGGAGGTGGTGTAGGTATTCATGGGAACCCTTGTCTTATCAACTGAATAACGCTCAACGAAGAAGCCTTCACTTCTCCTTCATCGTCACTCAAAGGAGGCTCAATTAGCGGGCTATACTCAGGACCTTTTCTCCCTCCGTCCCTAAAAGACCTTCCACTTCGCTTAGCTCCAAACATCAAGGTAACTACATGACCCACTTTTCACACAAGAGCATCTTAATCCAAGTATTTAGTGATTTCAAATACTTACCTTGCGGCCCCTTGAAGACGCGGTGCTCTGCTTTGTTGTAGATGACCGAAGTATCCATCGCGAACTCTATCACAAACCCTCCTACGATACAGTTGAGCTAATGATCAACATCACACATGATCTTATCTTCATAGGCTTCCAATTTCCTTACTAACTCTGGCGTCCAGAAAATTGGACCGTCAAGCCTCCACCTTCCCTGGTCATTTTCCAACTTCGCGATCCACTCGTATAATTCAATTGGGAAAGAACAGAAGAAGATTTCATCAATTTCTATGTATAGATATCTGTCCAATCACTGTTCCTTTGTCAATCATAGATTCATGTTCTCTTGCACCGCAAATTCATGGATCTTTCTATCCAACCAGTCTTCAATCTCCTTCTTAGTTGGATTCCAGTGATGTGACATCACACATCTCGTTATGTAGATCTCGGGCCTGAAAATGGAACCATTTTTTGGCTTGATGGGCCCTGACCTAGGTTCAATGTTAGTCAGTCAAGCAAATCCCTACACTACTGGCCCTTTCGGCATCAATCCGTGGAGCGCGAACTGAAGTCTCACCCGAAGCAGTATGGGGGGATGCGGGAACTAAGTTTCTGCACCCTGAGATGGTTGTGATGTCAGTTTTATACCTCAATCTTTCTTCGTGAAGATCGATAGGCCTTTAGGGCTTATCGATGTACTTCTCTATAGTCCTTCAGAACCTCCGCAAAGGTATGCGATCGTCCTTCGTGTAACCCTGACAAGCGATCTCGGCACTTACGCGCCTCTATAACTACTTTGTTGTATAGTTTTCCGAATTGTCCTATGTGCTCGCCAATTCTATCATGCAATTTAGATTATCCTTGCGTAAACATATACCTCTACTTGCGTTCATATAACAAAGGAAAACATACAGATTCATGCATCAATTTAGCAATAAAACATAAACCCAGTGCTTAACATAACATAATCGCATGTAATTGACAGAAGTAAAATACACAGTAATTTCAAAATACTCTTCTTTATTGATGATCCAGATGTTCAGTACAGACTCTAACTATCTTACGCACATTGTTGTAGGGGTCTGCGCACTCAGCTACAGACTTCTACACTAGGCCTCTACGCACTCAGCTGCAGACCCTTCTTCCTACGCTACGACTCTCGCTCTTAGCCCTTTTACAGACTCATTAATGACTCAACTTAACTGAAGTCACCAAACTAACTTAGACTCCTCTTAAGACCTCTTTTTCATAAAATCCCATGGTCCGTGAACCAATGGCATATCTCATCAAGCCAACACAACCTATCTAGACTAAGGGTGGAAACCCTTTGTTGACTCTTGATATCTTCATGCTTTGCGACCACAAAATGCGGAGACTTTACGTTTCTTTATACAAAATTCGGGCCTTCTGCCCCAAAACTTGGGTATTTAACCCCAAAATTGACCCCAGGGGACCCGTTCCCAACACTCATGCATTGGAGGAATCTTACATTGCAAGCACACGTGCACGACACAAGTTGTCTTTGTTTCTTTCGTTTGGTTGCATTTCATAGTCAAGAGTATGCGTATGCTTCAAAGCTGCACGCAGTGTCACACAGCACTATGACAAGTCCACGAACTGCATGTCATGTACTTGCACTCACTTATGTCCTGTGGACACTTTTAAACATGAAGTGTGTTTGTCTTCATTGTTATATCTTTCTTGTCTCCTGGTTCGCACAACTGGGTTGCTCGTGGACCAAGACTTCACCAACATGGATCAACCAATGCATGGTGGCTACATTGGAAATATCACTTCACATGATCAAGCCAATGCACCGTTAGTTTAGGAGTAGGAGTAGTGTTTTCTTTCAGTTTGTTTGCTTACATGCTTGTTTTCTTTCTTGCTTTGCATGTTTGTTTGTTTGTTTGCTTGTTTGCTTACTCACTTTCCTTTCGCATTTACTTATGCTTCTACTTTGCTTTGTTGTCCGTTTGCTTGTTGTTGTTTGTAGGTTAGTTTCGCATGAAACCATGCACGACTCTTAAAACAAGCTAGGTAAAGTACAAGATGCCTTGTGTAGCAATCACTATTTGGTTATTTGTCATCCCGCCTCTATATGAAGAAATTCTTACCTTTGGCCCATGATACATTGATGGAAAATATGTATTGTTCGAAATGAACCTTGGTGAAAACACAATGCTTGTGCGCTAACTAGTGTCACCTACTCTAGTCGATTGTTTTCAGTTTAACCCTTGTCAACTCAATCAAGTAGAGTAAGGTAAGGGGAAACCTTAACAAGCACATCATAGGTATATAATAAACTAGTTCTCTGAAGGAACAACCTATTCTGCTCTCAATAATTCGGGATCCCTCTTTTGCCTCTGAAATGAATAAGTGCTATGCACAATTATGAAAATGAAAATAAAAAAATGAAAAGTGAAAAGTTTCAAAAATGAAAAATGAATAAGTCGAAAGAAGAGAAAGGCTTCCTATGCAGAGATTGATGTGAGTAACTTTGTCGAGGTACTAACTAGGCTCGCTAGCAGCGGAGTGATACTTGTGTTCTTGCATGACTCCATCACGGTACTGTCCAGGGCTACTGGCAGCGGAGCAACACCAGAGACGAAACTAAGACTCTGACGACTATACTTCTTGTGCACCAATATACCCCTCAACCCCAATCGAAACAACTGTGTTGACTTAGCTTGGAATGTGTGTCAATCAGCCAAGAGCATGGCAAATGCTACATCTTACAATCAAGGAAGTGTGAAAACCAAGACAAACTGAGAACTGAACAATACTTCTGGAGGTGTTAGACTTGATTTTCACGAACAAGGTCCATTCAGAGAGTTGGAGTTCTACCATTGTGTCGCCAAGTGTTGTAGCAGCTACAACCACCCTCCAAAATTTTTCCTTAGCCTTTTTTTAGAGCCTCCCTCCCAACCTTTCACAACAACATGTCTTGCCTTTTCAAGTACATAAGCTTCAGTGATTTTCTTACAGAATTCCAACCTGTGCATCAGAGCTCGTTGCATCCCACTCGCAGGTTGTTTCTCTGGACATGGTCCAGCTACAGGCTGAGTAGCTCCCTCAAGAAATTGTGTAATTTTGGAGGGCATCCAGCCTTCCCTCCAGAAATTGTGCAATTGTGTCTAGCACCCTGCTGGGCTCCAGAATTGCACAATTATTCCTGTCACTGTTCACTAAGGAAATCACGCAATTCCTCCCAGCAGGGTTGCTCAACCAAGAAATTATGCAATTCTGGGCAGCAATCATCTACTCTTCCTAGAAATTGTGCAAACCTTCTGGGCAGCCAGCCTAGCTCCCTCCTAGAAATGCACATTTTTTCCCCTCCGCTGAGGAAACTGTTGCATGTGTAGTTGGGTTGACTAGTTCCCTCTGGGACTGGGAAAAACTGATTTGCATGCATGGACTACTTCTCCCATGGCAACGTGGAAAGGAATCACTTGATTCAGGGATATATTTTTAGCAGCTGGAGGTTACATGTAAGGATAATTTCAGAAACCTCCTGCGAAGTGTCGATTTTCCTAGATTTGTGGCATGCGTGTCACAACCTCGATTTTATCGAAACTCATCAACTGGATGCTACAGAGCTCATTCCTCACATCGAACTTGCAGCTCTGACATCCCACATTGCATCTAGGAGTCGTTGACACATTCAGCTCAGTTGTTTTGGGGTAATCCCACTTTTCATGTCTCGCGTTGCATTTCTATCGCTTTTTGTGTTTCACTTTTTGTGAGTGTTGTCTACTTGATTTCAGTGAGTGTTTGTTGTCATTTTGATGTATGTTAGCTTGTGGAAGCACTGTTTTAGTTTTTGTTCGCATCTCATTGATGTCGCATGCATGACACCATTTTTGCACAGATGGTCGCCATTGCAGCGACTCGCTTCACACACATGCATGCTTTCTCGTTTTTTTAATCTTGCACTTTTTGTTTGCATGCATGATCATTCACTCTTGTTTGCACTCATCTCACCATGCATTCAGACTTCTCACGCTTTCAATCCCCCATGGCCAGTTTGGGCTGCCTTGGCCCGGACCGTGCCTTACCCAGCTAGCACTGTGCATTTCCGGAATTGAAGGCTCTCCCTTCCCTCCAGAAATTGTGCAATCTAGGCTAAGCACTGACCTATAGGCTTGTATTGCGTAATTCTTAGAGGCAATGTCTTGCTAGCCCCAGAAACTGCACAATGCAGTTTGTTGGTTACATGTCACTACTGACTGAAATTGTGCATTACGCAGTTTCAGTCCTCAGCAGGCTAGGTTGGAATATGCATTGTGCAGTTCCAGTAGTCATTCAGCCCCCTGACAGCCCGGACTGTGCCTTGCGTAGTTTTGGCAATCAGTCCCCTGACCTCCCGACCGAAATCGCGTAACCTTCACGTTCAATCACACAGGTACGTTGCAAGTTATTTATCAAGTTTGTTTTGGTTTTCGACTGACAGATTGCTTTCCATGAGTGTTGTTATGTCTCCAGGCATCACAATTGTTCATCTATGTCTCATCAGCACAAGTACAACGAATTCCAAGAGAGTAGAGTCAAAGACACTGTTAAGAGTGCAACTGGGGATGCAGAGGTTCAAGTGTTTATGAACTTGCCTATCCATGAAGACATCAAGTTGTTCATGGATGAGGACATCAAGATTAA
The DNA here is from genome assembly GCA_031772625.1 of Pinus tabuliformis. Taxonomy (NCBI): domain Eukaryota; kingdom Viridiplantae; phylum Streptophyta; class Pinopsida; order Pinales; family Pinaceae; genus Pinus; species Pinus tabuliformis. The sequence goes on along the minus strand of CM062810.1, from coordinate 656,624,727 downwards.
TGGAAATGGAACCACAATGAGCAATAACAAAAGGAAGCACACTTACACGCGACGAATGCAAGAGGAAGGTTGTTGACAACATAGAGGCAGAGCGAAGCTACAAGTTCAAAGAAGATCCACTCACGATGAAAGCAGCTTTGGAGATTGAGGTTATGAGGTGACGACGCAACATGAAGATCGTGTGAAGGCAGAGAATGGAACAGAGAAGAAGTTGCATGTGCTGAAACAACAACTCAAGGAAGAACATGAGTTGCATAGACGAGAGAACGAGTTGCAGTAGGAACAAGTACAGCAGGGGAAGTAACATGCATAAACGGATGAAACTGCATCCGTACAAGTTATGGATCCATCCCAATAGTTGGCATGAAGCAAACAAGGTGAGAAGTGTTGTTGATCGCATGCAAGGGAATTCAACAGCATGCATGTCATTTTGCGCACGAATGTGATACCACCCATTTGGCACACTCACCGAGGCAAGTCCAACTGGAGCTGAACATGCATTTTGACAAGTTGATGTGCACAACCACCAACACATGCTTGGAGATCAGCGCAGACACTATGCATCAAAATGTTGTCAACCTGGTCACACCCACGACGACCATGCACATGCTATCAGACGAGTTAGACAAAGGAGCCTTATCAGTGTACTCAGATACAATAGAGGCAAGAGTTTGCTTTAGAAAGATGTCACCATTGAGGGCACAGACCCCATCACGCATGACCAAGCTTGGCATCAGTTCGTCACCATTAACTATCACAAGGATGTCAAAGAGTTGGTCTCACCAAAACAGTCAAAGTGTTAGTGATGTCTTGCATGGCTTGCTCAATCCATTTTGTCTCACATAGGTACATGTGCAAATTGTATGTAATGTCTTGGTAAGTGGAAGTTCAAGTGTCGATAGTTGTATGTAACAGTCATAGAGTAGATGAAGAGTCATGAGGGTAGATGAACTGTCACAAAGGGGAATGTCAAGGGCCACCCCACCCTTTGATATAAATAGTCCCTCATAACTCAATGTAGAGGCCTTTGGTCCACTAAGCTTCCGATAAGACCATCTTAGAGAGAGATTGTACATTATTGTAATGCGCCTTGGCTTCTCCACTATGCATAGCTAGTATATCTCTTTGGAGGAGTAGGTAATTGTGGCTGTAACATTTTGTTGTCAGAAATTGTGGTTGGACATGGATGTATTGTATGACTGGAACTTACACTTCTTAATATAATAGAGCCAACATGTTTCATGCATATGTCATATTGTATTCCAGCTATCTTGTTTACTCTAAATGGTATTTGTATCTGTTTTCTTATGCATGCATGTATGGACTATTTTGTATAAGTATGTACGAATCTTACTGAAATGTGTTGATTGGTTTAACCATCACTTTGGATTGTTAGCTAACTTGCTTTCCAGTTTGTGATGCATCTTCTCTCGTGTATTCCCTTCCAAGCTGCGTGCTATCACAAGTTTCCAAGGGGCACACTCACCTCACCCTCCGTGTGTTAGAACTGCTCATGAACCTTCCTTGGCTTACTGCAGGTGTCACACCCTTGCTACTAACAGAGACATCTTACTTGTCTCTGTGCGAAATCACGGTCAAAGCATTATCGTACGACCCACTACTAGGACTCCTACACCAAACGTTTGAGGTCTAATTGGGACTTCTTACCAGGGAGATCCCCTTGACATGCTGGCAGGTCCAGCACCATCAACACATTCCTAAAGAATCTCTATTAGAGATGGAATTCAATCTCAAATATTGGTAAGTTTAAGTCAATAATGCATTAAGGAGCATTAAGCATGAGATTATAGATCTCAATACTCTATGGCAAATAATAGAGAATATGGAAAGCACATGTCACCTAACTTGTTTTGGATCTAAGGGTAACACCCATCCATAATCATAGGTGATCAAAGAACTAAAATATTATATTAGTTCAAAAAAACAAGTACTCAAATGATCCATAATTGTGGATGAATCTCTAATTCAAAAGTTTCTTGAAACTCCTCAAAATACATTACATTAAGAACATTCTTATCCAAACTTAAAAATATTGAGAAGAGAACAAGCCAAAGCATTTCCTTTTATAAGGCTCTTGTTGGGAAACATAGCTTTCCTCCATAAGAAGCACTTGATATGTCCATTTTAGGCTACAGATAAATTTGTAATAGGGTATAGAAGAAATTAGTGGAAGCAACATAAAATCAAGCTAATGAAAAAAAATTTACTTGAAGAGAATACAGATAGTCGAACTTGAGTTTTGAGTGCTCAAACTAAGGATGTGAATTCTTAGGAAGGGAAATAAGATTTGATTGTTCTCCCCTATATTTTTGTATAAATAAGATAAACTTGAGACACCAAGGGATATTTACTTGAGATTGTAAATTATTTTCACTATGAATTAAGAAGCTAACCAGTGACTATTTTGGAGATTGATGTATGTGACTAGTTCATTTCTTACTTATAGAATGACTACAATATTATTTACTTTTGATATGGATTATTTTCAAGAAATGTTGATTAATTATTTATATACTATGGTTGAATTTGGTTGGACATGGTTGATTACAATTGAACATGGTTGGGTTTGGTTTCTTTTGCTTGGTGATAAATGAATTCCATTGGCTACAGTTGACTTGGAAGATGAAAAATCTCATCTTCTGGTGTTTTTTTAAATAATGGTTGTAGCAGGCAACGAGGTCTCAAAGCTTTTCAAAGAGCCAGTAAAGAATCAAGGATTAAACCTTCTCGTGATGATAAAATTTCTAATGTGCAACTTCCATTCATCCAGGGACCACTGACAAGATTGCTGATATTCTTAAAAAAAATAAAGTTTCTTCTACCTTCAAACCCCTTAATACTATTAGAAATTCCCTTTGATCTGTTAAATACCTTGTTAACCCTAAAGACATGAAAGGGGTCTACCCAATCTCTTGTTTGAGTGGGATTCCCTACATTGGGGAAACTAGTAGCTCCATTAACCAAAGAATTCAAGAGCATGCAGCAAAATTAAGCACAATCATTCTCGTTCTTCAGCTTTAGCTGAACATGCAGTAAAATCAAAACACCATGTCTGCATTGAGGATTCTCATCACTAGGATTGATCACTTCCATCATAGGAAGTTAAGAGAAGCCATTGAGATTAAGAAACACGCAATTAATCTCATCAAGGACAATGGTTGGAAATTAAGTAGGAGTTGGATTCCTGTCCTCTCTTCTTGAATGTTTCATTTTTTATTTTTATTTTTATTTTCATATATATATATATATTTCATTTCTATATTTTATTCTCTAATCTCTTTTAACTTTCTCTTTATCCTAATAAAATATTCTCTAATATTTTAATATTAAATAACAATATTTAAAACTAATAGAAAAATAATATTAAACTTATTTTTAGTAATTAATATAAATATATAATTCTTATTCTATAATTAAATATTAATTTAATCTAATTTTCTCTCTCATCTGTTCAATTTATTTCCCCTTTTCTTGATTATTTTTATTTTGTAAAGATTGTTAAAATAAATAATTTTAAAAAGATATGTTATTTCAATTATTTCAATTTTCTTAAGAGCTAATTCCTAACCTTTTTGATATCACACTTTTGTGATCCATAATTTTTAACAACTATTTACTAATGGCTAACTTCAAACTAGATGCCTATTTGCTATTTAAATATTTAGATAGATTGATTTTTTCACCTTTATCTTGAAAGATTTGATTGCTAAGTCTAGGAAAACATATTTTATTAAATAAATTACATTATTTAATTTTAATATTAAAAATAAAAAACTAATATATTTATAGCTGATAATAAATTACACTAGTTAGTTAACACTGTGTTAGTAAAAAATTTCTGTTATATTATTTCTTAAAAAAACTTATTTCATTTTAGATCACAAACACTTAAATTCAAAAAACTAATACATTTTAAAAAAATAAAAAATTATATTACATATAGATTTTACCAAACCTTAAAACTAACATACATTTTATGAATTCAAATCTTAAAACTAACTAAAATTTTATGAATTTAAAATGCAAAATACTCATCCAAGGAAGAGAGGAGAAGTTCCATGACTCCGGAAGATGTCAGTTTTAGTTGGAATTTTAAGACGCGCTATATAAGTTGGCCGGACTATACCGATAATGTACACTGTGTCACCGTGAGACTGGTCAATCAGTCAATCAGTACGGCACGAACTCATCTTTCAACGTGAGCCTATGTTATTGTGAGAAATGCTAGTGTTTTGTTCATTTTATTTTATATTAAATACATTTATATGTTTTTGAGCATTTTTGTAAAGTAGTGGAGATATAAGTTAATATTTGTAAGACTAAAATAAAGATTTTCTCTAATAAAAAGAAGTAAAGGTAGCATAAGTTTTTTTGAAAACAACATGCTTGAAGAACTAAATGAACACAAGTACTTTGGGATTGATTTCAACAAGAAGCTCAATTGAGAAGACTATAGAACAAAAAAGAATTTTAGTAGGGTGGAAAGCATTATATGCACTTCAAAACTGATGTAGAGAGGTAGAGTTATGGGATTGGAAAACGATTAAAGTGTTTCTTGGACTCTAGTTTATTCAATGATATTATATGGGTGTGAATTGTGAGCTAGCAGTATCCCTATTTCAAAATGAAAACAAATTGAGAAAATCCAAAAACACTTGATCATGAGCAAGTTCAAAATATAAAATTTGGTTCAATGTTGAGTAAAACAAGAGCATCTCTCATCGAAGCAATTGCTATGGTGCGTCTTATAATGTATCCAAAAAAAATTGACAAAATGGGAGTAGGTAGATGGTTGAAAGTTATGTTCAATGAAAGCATGAGTGAAAGAAAGAAATCATGGATGAGATAAAACAACAAATGGATGCAAAAATAGCCCCAAGGGTTAGCTCAGTTGGTCAAATTCAGTGCCTTGCCATCTCTGTGGACGTAGCGCCAGCGTAGTTTTTCTTTTTTTTCGTGGACATAGCGCTAGCCCAGATTTTTTTTTTTTTTTCTCTGTGGACGTAGCGTCAGCCCAAATTTATTTTATTTTATTTTATTTTTTTCGTGGATGTAGCGCCAGCCCAGATTTTTCCCGTGGACATAGCGACCAGGGTGTCCATGAACCACAGCAAAAAAAAAAAAACAAATGGATACAAAAATAGAATATTTACCTCAATGCATGTGATTTTTTCTGTGGACATAGCGCCAGCCCAGATTTTTTTCCGTGGACGTAGCTCCAGCCCAATTTTTTTTTCGTGGACGTAGCGACCAGGGTGTCCATGAACCACAACAAAAAAAAAACAAATGGATGCAAAAATAGAATATTTACCTCAATGCATGTGAATTTTTTCGTGGACGTAGCGCCAGCCCAAGTTTTTAATTTTTTAATTTTATTCTTTTTTGTGGACGTAGCGCCAGCCCAATTTTTTTTTTTCGTGGACGTAGCGACCAGGGTGTCCATGAACCACAGCGAAAAAAAAAAATGGATGCAAAAATAGAATATTTACCTCAATGCATGTGATTTTTTCCATGGACATAGCACCAGCCCAGATTTTTCTTTCTTTCCGTGGACGTAGCGCCAAGGCAAAAAAAATTTGTGGACTTAGTGACCAGGGTGTCCATGAACCAAAGCAAAAAAAAACAAATGGATGCAAAAATAGAATATTACCTCAATGCATGTCCCACAAATAGCAAGAAGTTAAAGAATTTTGTTATGGAGAAGTTTTGTAAGCTTATATGGGGAAAAGAGCTTAGTAGAAAAAAGAAGTACTATGTTCATAAATTCAACCTCACTTGTGATCTCCAACAAAAAGGGTACATTGGAGCTAGTCATTCAACCCCACTTGTGATCTCCAACAAAAAGAGTATTCAATGGACAGCTAAGATTCTTATTGCTCAATTAAGAACTAACTCACATCAACTTTGGTGTGAAATGGGACGGTGGAAGAGACCTATAAAAACATGGGAAGAATGGGTGTGTACTTTTAGAAAATTGGATCAAGTCATCATCAAATTGAATAAGAAAATGATTGAATTGCAAAAAGCAAAAACCAAAGAATTTAGTACTCCCATAAACTATTTTTAATCTTATAGACATTAAAATATCATTCCTTCATACTCCATCTCCACTCCCTCTTACACCACGTCACTACTTTCCATACTAATTTCCTATGAAACTGAAATAGAAGAACGATGATCCTCATGTTTGATACCCTCCTTCAACTTTGCAACCACCTCACTCACGGTTGGCCTGGAAGACTGTTCAGCCTCAACATATCTCATCGCTACTTTGACAACACCTGTGTTATAGACATTTTTGGGCACTGCAACCCCAATCAAACATGTCCATAAACCAAGGGTTCCTAAGTCCCTAAAAGTGTTGTTTCATACCCTAAAGGACCAAGGTTAGCTTATTACATCATCTCCCAGAAGTTCTCCACAAGAAACTACTCAGAACTGGTCAAAACTGGACCATACAGGTTGCTCAATGCTAAGGGTGCGATGCATCCCACCTGCCCAATGAAAAGGGTGCGATGGTGGATGATCATGGAATCTTCCAGAAACTTCTCCTATGACACTTGCCTCTTGGAATTCGCCCAGGGATGAGTAAGAGATCATCAATCTCCAAGTGGAATCAAGAACTATCAGAGAGAGGACACTAATCAAAATCCCAGAAGCTGACTCACCCCCCTGCAATCATCTATATATGGATCCCTCATCCCAGAGATCCAGAGGCTGGAATTTTGTATCTTGTAAGGAAATGCTGTTGGTTTTTCGTTGGAATATCATAGTGTTGGGTGATCTAAGCTTTTTATGAGGTGATAAAAGGGCTTTCATGCTGGAGGATGACGCTGGGTCAGAACAATTGGTTGTAATCCTCTTTGTTATTCTTGATATTAATAAAGCTATTCAAGTTTTCCTCCACATTCTTGTATGTTTGATGATATATGCATTTGTGTGGTCAATATACATCTGGTCCTATATTGTTTGTGATTGTAGATCTCTGTTCTTCGATAGTATTATGCTGCTTTGATTCCACAGGTGCTCTTTGAAGCTGGGTAGACGAAGGAGAAGCGGTAAAGATTTGTCAGAAGGGGAGGAACCGAGCAAGGAACCAAGTGCAAGACTGAAGTTGGTGTCATTCATTCCATTCTTATTTACTTCTCATAAAGGAAAACAAAAGTAATTTTAGTTTATTTGTTTCTAAGATAGCTATCAGTCTTAGCGGGACTCGCGTGGACACTAGATTTCCCAATAACACCCTGTGATAGACATCATGTCGTAACCTCCACTCAACTTCTTGTCTATGATTTCTGCTATTTTGCCAGGGCTATCGATGTCGACTACATAAGGTGTCACCTGTAAGTATGCCAATAATTATCGTTATTCTAGGTGAAGATGCACTACAACATATTCATAATGTCTAAGAGGAGACGCTGAATTATACATTAAATATTTATTAATAATCACATTACTTACCCATGTAATCATGTTTAGTCCCTCTACAAGTAGTTTTAGATCATTGGGTTGTCAACCGCATAAAATCTCCAACAAAACCACTCCAAAACTATACACATCACTCTTCTCCGTCAACATTTGAGTGTGGAAATACCTGTCAAGTGCCTCATAAAAATTTAGCAAAGTACAATGGAAAAGCTAATTGAAACTGCCTCCCCATATACTGTCTTGAATTCTTTAACAGCAGAATATTACGCAGAGAGTGCGAGTTATATATATCTGACATACTCTGGATCCAGGTATCCTGCAGTACCTTTTACGGCAGAGTAGCCTCCCCGCCGATTGCCATCTTTAAAAGACCGAAATCGGCTAATTTACCATTCAAGTCGCTGTCTAAAAGGATGTTGGCGGTCTTTATATCCCTGTGAATTATCTTTGGGGCGCAACCGACGTGCAGGTGTTCCAGTCCTTGATTAGGGGTTTCCATAGTAACTGCAACAGACCAAAGAAGAATATTTTTTATGACCGCCCTCCAGCAAGATTAATTAAAAATCTAAACTGCATTGATTACTATTGTCATTGATATTTTTTTATTGAAAATGGAAAGAAAATTATGAAATCTGGAATCGGATTTGTGTCAAAAGATTACCTGAATTTTAGTGAACCATTCAGAAGTTGGGCAGGAATTACACACTGACATTATTATTTTCTATATTCCTGTGAAAAAGGAGGCTATGAGATTTACTAATTAATTTCATTAAACATTGAATAACAGTGGTGGAAAGATAAACAGAAGAGAAAGAAAGAGGAGACGTACACTTCTTTTAGATTTTTGAGTTCAGATAGCCAGTTGGGAAAAGTACCATTCAAGTTGTTGTTTTGTAAATATCTACATAATTTACAAATTACAATTAAATTTTGAATTTTTGAAAATGCATTGGCTCAACACAAGAAAAGAACGCAGAAAACTAAAAGTTGAATGTTGAAAAGAAACTTACAGTCTCTCCAACTTGATTAATGTCGACAAATTTGGCAACGGCCCTATCAAATGATTATTGTCAAATGACCTGCTAATTTCAAACCAGTGGGTAAAATGCTTCACATATGATTTTTATCTCACAATCTTCGAACACAAATTGTCTTCCAATTTATTCGAAGTCAAAATTCGCTTACACTATTTTGTAAGTCTCAAAATCGTTGATTATGGGATCGCTGGTAGCGTCATTAGTGTTCTCCAAGGCAAAATACATGTCATATGTTTGGTTGGTTATGAAAGTTAGCTCCCAGGTAGAATAATTACTCAGATACCTTAATTTTTGGTCCTTCCCACTGACATGTTTGTCCCAACTTTGAAGAAATGAAATTCCAAAGGGTTTTGGTGTAGGAACATTTGATCGTAAGGTGATTGGTTGATTCCTTCGTTGATTTGCATTGGTTGCACCAATTTAGCCTCTCTTCTTTTTGTCCTGTGCAAAAAATTCCATGTGGGTATTTTATTTTCCAGAGCGTTTCACGTAAACAATTTAGATTTGGCTAGGCACTTGAGCTTGCAGAGGTGGTGCCAACACAACTCCAGGGAGTCGGGGGCTCGATCAGAGATGAAGATTAGGTATCCTTCTTTTGGAGTGTAATGTCCCAAGGAGGAGAGGATCCATACTAGCTCATTAGGGTCCCTCAAAGATGCATATGAGTGCCTCTCACAAGGTTCTAGTGAAGGCTGACCAGGTTCTTTTGTAATGTCCGCCTAAAACCCAATTTTGGTCTCTGAGGGGATTCAGATGGGGTAGCCACTTAATTTAGAGTATAAATCCAAATTTCGAAGCAAGTTTGTTTTCAATTAGGGGAAATGAGTTGACAATGGCCCTCCATATGATTGAGGCATTTGGTTTCTTTTTGGGTTCTGAATCCAATCCTCAACGGATAGTGGACAATTCTATTTCTTATAGACCACTGAATTCCATAGACTTTGAGAAGAGATCATCCTCTAATCTCGTTTGGGTGCCAATGCTTCAAAGAAAAAAGGAAGTTGTTTTAGTCCCCACACTCACACTCCCATGCTTTGGGTGTGGCAATTCTAAACTATTTGACCCATGGGAATGCATATTCTTCAAAGGTGTCTACCCAAAGAAATTTATAACAAAGCTTCTGAATTTTGGTGAGAGTGCCTTTCAGAATCTAGAAGAGTGACGTCCAGTAGACTGGGATGCCTCCATCACTAATTTAACCGTGGCTAAACAGCCCCCTTATAACCATTTCTTGCTCCAGATCTTGAGTTTCTTTTCTATCCTTGATAAGAGCTATTCCCAGTCTGAATGTGTGTAGGAATTGTGTAGGTATTTGAATCCGCTCTCAAGATTGGTATGATTAAAAGATCGAGAGGCATCTAATAATAAAAAAAGCTTGTTTCTTTACAATTCACCAAAAGATAATTCAAAATGGCGTGATTTATCTTGAATAACAATGATGAGTCATATTTTCTAATAACTCTGATAGTAACCAAGAATAATTTTCCCCGCTATTAAATAACTAAATTATAATAAATTTTATAATTAAATTAAAAAATACATATATCACAAAATTAATTTTAATAACAATGAAATTATTTCCATTTTTAAATATAAATTCTATATAAATACCCATACTAAAAATATCAATCAATATAAAATTCAAAATCATTATTTTAAAATATTAAATAATGTTTTAATTTAATGTTCGTTGAAAATTAAAATCGATCAAAATCATTCATTTTAAAATATTAAATAATATTTTACTTTAATGGTCGTTGAAAAATGGTGATTGCCTCTTTAAATAAACTATATATATCATAAATCAATGCCGTCCATTAATACAGCGTTTTTATTTTGACATACAACTACTTTTATTTATCATTATATATCCCTGGAAAGTTTCGTAAATCGCATCTGAGTGCTATCCTTACTTTTCAAAAGATTCCCAACTGTCTTTTCTTTCCCGCTCGATATTTTTGCTTTTGAAATGATTTCCGTGGGGTCCTACTTGTACATCGTTCGGTATTGCTTTTGAAATGATTCCCAAAGTCAGTGGACTGATAAGTGAAAGATCTCACTTTTTGATTTTCAATTTTAATTTTTTTTTGACTTATTTTAAATGTAAGATTTGACCGAGTGTTCAATCAAACAAAATTTGTAAATATAGATATTTATAAAAAAATTTAATTTAATTGGTATATATATATATATATATATATTTGTTTTTTAAGTTATATATATATATATTAAATTTGTGAATTTTATGTATTTCAAAAATATTTATGAATATATAAATAGAATTAGCGTTTTAAAAAATCATAAAATAATTTATATCTATATATTAAATAATTTAAACTTACAATCTTTATCTACAAAATAATTTAAACTTATAATCTTTATCTACAAAATTGTGACAAATTTGTTAAAAATATATATACATAATAATAATAAATTATATATGTTTTTCACATACTTTTAAATATAAATTTTAATCATTTTTTATTTTATATAGATAGATAGATAGATATATCAAATTTTAATTTATTAAATTTTAATTAAAATAAAAAATACATATTTCAAAAGATTAATTTTTATAACAATAATAATTTAATAATTTTCCATTTTACTTTATTTTAAAGTTCTTAATGAAACCAACACTCTTAAATATAAATTTTAATATAAAATTCAGAATTATCAACTCAAAGATATCAAGTAAAGATTTATTTTAGTTTAGTGCGCATTGATGTCATTCTAATTTTTATGTAAGTCTCTTTTAAATTAAAGCTTTTAATTATAAATTAAGATTTTTAAATATAAGTCTCAATTCATATTAATTTTAGATTTATTAAATATTGAGAGATCAAATCTTTTGAGATACAATTTTTTTTTTTAAGGAAAATAGATTTGATACCTCTTAATATTTGATAGATAGAAAATTAAAATAGATGTAAGATAGTCTTTTCTTCTTTAAATAAATTATATTTTTACATAAATACTATAAATTAATCCATCCCTCAATCAATATATTATTTTTATTTTAATATATAATTATTTATATTTTCATTTATATTTTTATTATTTTATTATTTTTATTTACATAAATTTATAGCACAAAACAGGATGACTTTACAAAATATATATACAATACATTACCAATATATATATATGAATTATCATCTAATTTTAATGTAATGTTTAAATCTTAATTATAGTTATAACTCTGAATTCTTAAATATAAAATATAATATAAATATTTATGAAATATAAATTCTCATCTAGTTTTACTTTATTTTTCAAAAATTGCCTATTACTTAGTACAAATATGTTAGACCAGGAGGTAACTCCTCAAATCTAATCATATTATTCATTAAGGTTGTTCATTATTATATACAAGAGGGAGCGACTCTTCAGTTCATCTCATCGTATTATTCATTCAAGTTGTTCATTATTATATACAAGAGGGAGTGACTGTTCAGTTCATCTCCCGATGACTCTCCATTTTCTCTATTATTTATTTACACTAATTACAGTTGTTCACCCAATCCCTATGATTAGGTGTCAACATTCCCCCCTTAATCTAAAGGGATGTTGGTGAGTCCAAGCATCATTCTGAATCTTTCAAGCTTTTTTCTTCCAAGCGCTTTGGTGAAGATATCTGCAATTTGCTCATTAGTGGAACAATGGCAAAGATGGATTGTTTTGGCCTCAACATGATGTCGAATGAGATGATATTTTGTATTGATGTGCTTCGTTCGATCATGGAACTTTGGGTTCTTGGCCAACTTTATTGCCGAGGTATTGTCAATCATGAGTGGAGTCGATTGTACTTGTTTTACCTGCAAATCTTCCAGAATTTTCTTGAGCCACACAATTTCTTTTGTTGCCTCAGCTACTGCCACATATTCTGCCTCTGTTGTGGAATCTGCTGGAACTGATTGTTTGTGTGATCTCCAGGAGACAGCTCTTGATCCAAGACTCATAGCATAACCTAAAGTAGATACCCAAGTTTCTTTGTCTCCGTCGAAGTTTGAATCAGAGTATCCAATCAAGCTGAAGTCACCCACTTGTGTATACTTGATTCCAAAGTCTTGAGTTCCCTTCAAGAACTTTAGAACTCTCTTTGCAGCAAACCAATGTCCCTCACAAGACTTTTGCATAAACCTGGAGAGGATTCCAACAACAAACGAAATGCCTGGTTTGGTAGTAGTTAGGTAGTTGAGACTTCCTACAAGCTATCTATACTTTGTTGCATCCTCAAATTATTTTCCTTCAATGGATGTCAGCCTTAAGTTTTGTTCCATTGGAGTAGTCAAAGGATTGCATTCAGTCATGCCAAACCTATGCAACAAATTTCCAATGTATTTCTTTTGAGAAAGGAATATGGACTTCGAATGTTGAGTTACTTCAATACCAAGATAGTAATGAACATAGCCCAAATCAGTCATTTCAAAACCTTTCCTCAATTCCTTCTTTATGGATGCAATGTAACTCTCATTGTTCCATGTCATCAAAAGATCATCTACATATATCACAAATATAAAACTGTTTTGCCAACCTTCTTGACAAACAAAGTTGCATCATCAATATCATAATGTTTGAAATTGAGTTTCAGAAGATGCTCATTTAGTTTTTCATACCAGGCTCGCGGTGCTTGTTTGAGGCCATACAAGGATTTCACAAGTTTGCATACTTTATGTTCATGTCCTTTTATAGCAAATCCTTCAGGCTGGGACATAAAAACATTCTCTTTTATATCTCCATTCAAGAAAGCAGTTTTTACATCCATTTGATGGACTTTCCAACAATTCAGAGCTACTAGGGCAAAGAGTGTTTGGATAGTAGCCCATTTTGCTATGGGGGCAAAAGTCTCCACATAATCAACTCCTTCCTTATGTGCAAAACCTTTTGCCACAAGCATGGATTTGTGCTTGTCAAGTGAGCCATCAACATTATACTTGTTCTTGTACACCCACTTGCATCCAATTGGTTTGGTTCCCAATGGAGGATCAACCAGCTTCCAAGTGCCATTCTTTATCAAGGCATCATACTCCTTTTGCATTGCTTCTTTCCATTCATCACGAGAAACAACTTCTTTGAAGGAATTTGGTTCAAAATATGTAGACAAATTCAATTTACAATCATAAGAAACATCCATATCAACAGGTGAATCAGAGTCATCTACATCACCTCCATTTTGCCGAGTTGAATTTATAGTTCCTGTCTTTCCAACCTCATCAGGATGAACACATTCAAGTGTCTTTGTCAACCACTTTGGGGGACCTTTTTGAGATGGTCCAAGCTTCTTCGTTGATTGAGTTGGGACTGAATCAAGATTGAGTCTCCCAATTTTTTCAATCATGTCACTCAAAGTATCATCCATTGTTGGAGTTTCATGTGAGGGAGAGAGTGCTTAAGAAGAAGATTCCATTGGTTGATCTAGTATAGGAATCCCCCCTTCAAGATGTGGAATCTGATTATCAAATTCTTGAAATGATTTTGCATTTTTGAATCTATCCAAACGATCAAGTTGTTGCTCAACAACATTGTCAGTTTTGGATGATTCAAGAAAGATTATGATGCAGGAGCATTTAGACCTAGTCAGCAATGTGATGGTATGATCACATGTTGTGGCTAACAAAGGGTTGGAAGACAAGAGATTAATTAATTTTATTAATTTAAATGTATGAGAGTGTTTTATTTGTTGTCAAAATTTGAGCAGAAAAGGGTATAAGTAGCTGATTGATCCTCCTTGTGTGGAGATCAGGCCAAGCAATTAGATTATCTGGTTTGAATAGGATATGAGGGATTTGAAAGCTTAAATTAGCATTTGTTTGAGAAAAGAGTGGAGTAAAGAGATTCTTTAGGGAAGAATGAGAGATTTCTGGATCTGAACTAAATGGGTTCATGAATCCGCATTTTGTATAAATTGTAATCTTTTGGAATGAGTGAAGGGATTAGATTCAGATGGAAAGATAGGATGGATGAGCGAGGGGAGAATTGAAACAGTTGAGTGTGATTGTTTCTTCTGTAAATAGTTATCAATATGAATATAGTTTGGATTGTGTATCTCTTTGTGTAATTCAGTATTGAGTGTGTCAGAGTAGGCAGAGTGTGTTACACAGAGGTTAGATAGTGTAGAGAGAGCTAAGTGGAAGAGGGAACAGATCAGAGCATGAGATGTTCTGTGCATTAAGTAAAGGTTGTTATGAATAAAAGGAGTTTGTGTACAAATCTTGTTTTCTGCGGACTTTTGTTATGTGATTGGCTTCTTCGATCATAGGCTAAATCCTCTGTAATTACAGTGACAATTAAGAGCTTGGATATGTTTTAAGAAACCAGAGTATATAGTTTAGAGACCGACTAACTTGGAAAAAGCGCTAAGTCTTGGCGGAACTTGTTAAATTTGTGAAGAAAACCCAGAAAAAATCAGGACCGTCCATTAGCTGGCAGATACGACGGTGATTAGCAATTGCGGGGGAAATTGTTATAGACATTTTTGTGCCTTGCATCACTGAGCATGAAATGTCAATAATCAAGGGATCCAATGTCCCTTTACATGTTTTTCCTACCCCTAGAGGAACAAGGCCAGCAAACCACAGCAATTCACTGAAGTTCTCCACCTGAAAACACTCAAAAACAGGCCAATTCTGGATCATGTCAACTGCTCCACTGAGCATCTGCGCTGAATGTCAACTGCTCCACTGTCTACCTGCGTTGAATGTCAACTGCAACAAAGGCTACCTGCGTTGAGCGTAACTGGACAAGTGGCAGGCTCATTTCTCAAGGTGTCAATGCCCAGGAAGCTTCCAAAATGACACTTGGATCAGGGAATTCGACTGGTGATGAGTAAGAGGTTCCAAATCTCCAAGTGGAAGCAAGAACCTCCAAGTGGACTCAAGAACTGAGAGAGGGAGAGGACACTAGTCACTTCTCAAGCTGACTCATCCTCTCTCCAAAACTCCTATATATAGATCTCTCCTCAATGAGATCAGGAGGCTGGAATGTTGTGATTGCAAAGAATTGCTGTTGGTTTGTGGTTGGATCATTGGGTGTTTATGCTTTGAAAGGGGCTGAAGAAGGAATTCTATTCTGCTGGGAAAGAGATTCTGGGTTGGATCCCTATGGGTTGTATCTCTTCCTGAACCTTGTTTATCAATCAATAAAGCTTCTTGGTTCTTTCCTATATGCTGGTGTATTTTGTATGATTTGCATTAGTATATTTGATTTACTTCTAATCCTGAATCATTTATGAATATGTATATTTGCCTTTGTGTTGTGTCCTTCTCTTGTCGCAAGTAGCTGTTCTCTTGTCACAGGTAGCTGTTCTCTTGTGATCTCGTGGGAATCAAGTAGTTGTTCTCTTGAGCAAGCGAGGAGGCAAGTAGCTGTGGACACCCAAAGAGGAGAGGATCTAGATCGAGGGACAACTGGAAGATAATGGTAAGTCTACCAATCTCCTCTCTTTCATATTTCATAAAGGAAGAAACTGAAGTAGCTATATTCGTTTGTTGCTAAGGTACTGTCACACCTTAGGTGGATAGGATCGTCCTGCATAGGCATTTTTCCCCACAACAAATTGGCGACTCCACTGGGGAAAATTTGTTTTAGTCATTTTGTTTGTGTTTACATCATTGTTTACTTCATAGACTCAACGGCAACAATCGAACTGCTTTGCAAAGTAGAATGTTGCTGCTTTGATCCTTCACTGGGTTTTTGTCTATCTCAACAATGGACTCCCAAATGACTTGATGATCCTTTGTGATAGTCTTTAGTACCCTCTCAAAGCATCCCTCTGTTTATACCTTGCTTGTGTTTCTGATTTGGCCTGAAACAGTTGATTTTTGAGCATTTTATGACCCGGAAACCAAGAGAAACGAGAGTTTCTCCTTTCAACGCAGACACTGTGAAGGCAGTCTACATTTCAATGCAGGTCCCGTGAAGGCTACCTACGCTGAATGTCAAACTGACAGTGTTAGACTTGCGCTGAACCAGTGTGGCCTTGTGCAGCTGGGGTTCCTTGCTGTCTTTTGCCCTGTTTTGATCTCTGTTTTTGCAGACTTTAACCAGCATAGGTACCACCTCTGATAACCCCTTTTCTTTGCTTGAATTTCGCCTCATTTTTGTACAAAAAGACTGTAAGTGTTTTTATGTGTTTGTGGCGTCATTTACAGTTTTCCTTTGCATGAGCAAAATAGTCATCCTGTAGCCCTTGATTCAGATCTGATTGATTGATTGATTGTGATCTTAGGAGAGATTTCATTGGCTGTTTGCAGTTTGATTATCATTTGCTTTTGCTTATTGGTTTGAATTTGTCACTTTTAAGTGTCGAAACGAGTATTCCTTTCGAAAAATCGCAAAGTGATTGTAATCTCTTCTACCCTTGCTGATTTTGTAAAAAGTAAACTTGTTTATTTTCAGTCATTTAAAAGCAAATTCAAAATTGTACAAAAAGCTTTCTTTGTAAGCATTTATACTAAGAAAGTGGAAAACAAACACCTGCATTGTGCATTTGCATTTTGATGAGTTTGCATGCTTGATTTAGGAAGAGTGCATTAGAGTGTGCTGATTGCTCTTTGAGAAAAGATAGTCGCTCTCTTTTCCCTTAGTAGCTAGGATTTTCAAGGTTGAAAGATTATAAAGCTTGCTTATCATCTTAGACTGCATTTAGGAATTGTACCATACATCTCGTGGTGATCCTGAAAGACAAACTTTAAAAAGATCAACTTAAAATAAACTGAATGAACCTAACAACGCTTTGCAACATAACACACAACATAGAGGTCTAGGTAGAGACGTGTTCCGGCGTCGTTAAACCTAGTGACTGTCGATCTCGGGGAAGGTGGGTGATTCCTCCTAAGGGACGATAGCGCTAATACGGACTTGTGCTCCCACGTACCGTTGCGTATATATTGGGAGACCCCTATAGGCATATATCCTTTATCCTTAGGAAGCCGTGTCAGCCGCCCTACTAATCGCAATGCAGTGAACACAGCATTCACAAAGATCGACCACCCGTACCGTAAAACGTATTCTGTGGTTTTGCGAAAAGTTTGGCACACCCTCTGCCTAGATCTCCAGAGCAGTTTCTTTTGGCCTTTTTCAGACTCTATAACAGAAAAAGTCCATCCGAGCATTTGTCACTTCGGGCTCGTTAAAACATCGAAGGAGACTAGAGTCATCTTTAGCTTTTTCTCGACTCTTTAAAAGTGAAAAAGCAAGTTGTGTCTAAAGCGTCGTTAACAATTTATTTTAAACGGAACAATCACCCTTATTCCCGCGTTGATCTTTAGGTTGAAAAGATGGAGCACACCAACCAAGGAGTTCCCCTTGGTGGAAATCCTAGTCCCTTCTCCTCTTGGGGAGATGTTGGTGCGCCTCACATGGCCACATTGTCGCTTCCAGGACTGACAATTGGCCTACCTGTATGGCTCTTTTCAACCAATGTCATTCAGAATACCACCATTCCTGAACAGTCGAGTCAACAGTTAGATCGGACAAGAGTTGCCCACTAGCCTTCTACTTCACCTTCCTCTCCTCCTTCCTCTTCGCTTGACGGAACTGGTCGTTCAAAGAACCGGGTTCCTAAGGAGAAGAAGGAGAAGAAGAAGAAAGAAAAGAAGCAGAAGGAGCCTAAGGCGACTGGGGGCAAACAAGCGTCATCTAACAAAAATCCACACACAGCACTCATAAGGCCTAAATCGCCATGCGTCATATGTAGGGGAGACCACTTCCATAGAGATTGTCCATGTATCCCTCGGATACTAAGAGACTGGTCCCCCCGTTTGCACAATTCGGTAGCATCGACCTCTGATAGCCATGTCGATTGTTCACCGTCAACTAGTGGGAGTGAAGCTCCAGGACAGAGCGGGAAAGCTAAATTTCCCTGCAGACTGTGTGAAGGCGATCACGCCATCCACCGTTGTCCCTTCTTAGACGAGGCGAAAAGAGTTCTGGAAGATCGCCCGATATTACGAGCGAATCTTCCTCCTGGATATCAAAAACTCTTGCCAAGTCCCTCGCTAGTTGAGAATCCGGTTGACCCGCCCAGGTGGTCAGCCGAAGCACCTGTCATTGAAGATGAACCATCTGAATCCATACCTGACGAAAGTCTAAAGGTTGAAACGGCAGTTGACCCGGTTTTGCCTTCAGAGGCTCTATCTTCGAATGACACCATCACAGAGGAGAATAAAGACGACACCGTCCAAATTCTCTTCATCAGCACTGACTCTGATGATCAAGGGGGCAATGCCACCATTCCTTTATCGCAGGAAGGAAGTTCATCAGAGCGCTATCCGGCCGTTTACTCGGTCCCACCACCAAGCAACTTGGTTGTGTCCTTTGACTGGAACCAACTAGGCAGACCCCGCTTGCCAGCTAGCATACCATTCGAAATTATTGTGCAAATATACAGAATGGTAATGGCTGGTACAGTTATTGATGAAGGGGCATATGTGAGTATCCTTTCCTCTATTGCTTGGAAAGCGCTTGGTTCGCCTGCGCTTTTGCCTGAAATGAGAAATCTATCAGGCTTTGATAAGGGAACCAGTCGCCCTTTAGGGATCCTCCCCAATGTGCCGATAACATTGAAAGGGAAGACCGTTCAAATGAACGTGATGGTCGTTCAAGGACCCTTGGATTATAACCTACTCCTTGGACGAGACTATATATATTGCATGGGAGCCATAGTCTCCTCACTCTTTAGAGTAATGTGTTTTCCGCATGAAGGAAGAATGGTCAAGCTCGTGGACCAACTTTCATTTCCCGGATCACACATCGCAAATAGTCATATACCATCCCTAAATGGTCTATTCATGAAAGAAGTGTCTCAACCCACGGTCCGTCCTCCTGATGAGCGCGAGTAATCCGGGAGGATATGACTGGAACCCAGGGGGCATGCGTCCTGGTCTGCTTCGGCAGAGAACTTTGGGTATAAGATAGGTTTCCGCGGGAGAATATGACTAGTCCGTACCCCGTCCGTAGAGGAAGAGGGGTTGTTCTAGAATAAGATTCTTTTGTCAAAGTTATGTGAGGCGGACGGAAACCGTCGCTCACCTTTGTCTATTTCGGTAGACATTGCCGAGGAAGTGTTTTGTTTAATTTGCTAACGAGACAATCTTTGGGTAACCTGAAAGAGGTAAGCCTCTCCCGGTAAAACGAAAGTTTTAGTGGAAAAGAAGTAGAGGTAACCTTGAAATTCTGTCTTATGCCTGGGGGCATGCAAACCTTTTGGAGTGCTTGCAAGGGGCGACTATTTATTTTTTAAATTTTTAGGACCTCTAACCCTTTAAACTCGTAGGATTAGTCGTTTCCAAGCTTGCATAACGAAAGGATGTTGAGCAAAGCGTAGTGAGATGAAGCTCCGGGAAAAAATAGCAATCTCACATGAGACACTCTTATCATATGACTGGTATAATCGAGCAGTTTTACCGCGGAATTTATGCTCGTTAAAAAATAGAAAAGCGAGATCCGAGCAGTTTTAGCAGCATAGTTCATGCTCGTTAAAAAATAAACATAAGCTTGAGCAGTGTTTTGGTGCATTCAAGCTCGTTAAAAAATGAACCCATCCCGGTAAATAACCATTGAGTATGTAACCTGATCAACCATAAAAGCCTTGGTCGTGTTTGTGCACCATCACCTCCACCGTTCATTTGGCCGATCGTTTACCTCCATTTGATTGTTTACCCATTTTGAGGAACAACTGCGAAGAGTGATTTCACCTAGCCATCCTTGTGACACTGCCGCAATTGGAAAATTCCAACCTGTACCTGGAATCAGCTGCTAACCCTGTTCATCACTCGTTCCTCAAAAGACGAGTCTTCTTTAAGCTCTTTTCAATTGACTCGTAAAATATGAAAAGATTGCCGAGTTTTGGCCTTCCAGCTCGTTAAACGACCGGAAGAGCTATCCCTCCTCTAGATTTTAATCTTTTTGGACCTGAGGGATTATTGCACAAAAAGATCGAGCGCTTGTTTTGTTCGGCTCGTTAAAAATACCGAAAACTCATCCCTTCTGTATTGTTTTATACTTTTTCGGACTTAAGGGATTAGATGACGAAAAAGGAATTTTGGAGTTAACTTTATGTACCTTTTCAGACTCTCTAAAAATGAAAAGGGCCGAGTTTTCCTTGTCGTTAGACTCGTTAAAATCACTAAATAGCGACAAACTTGTCTTTAGACGAGAACGAGTTTCACTATCGCTAGGCTCGTTAAAACATAGCGATGGGCTTGCCCAAAGGGCAGGTTATAGAACAAGCATATGTTATCCTCCTCAAGCTTGACAAAAATAAAGAGGTACTGGTCAGAAATGACTAGGGAAAAATTGGGAAAAAATCAAGAAAGCTTTGATGGTAGCAGGTCGCTCTTGAACATGACACTTTTCCTCCGTACCACGTCGGGTTGGGTTGTTTCATTCACCGGTCACATCACCATGGTCTCGCCATACCATCCATACTTGGGGTAATGCTACCAATCCATCGCATCAGTGTCGCCATATGTTCAAGAGAAGTCGTTCAGAAAGAGTCAACCGGGTCCCATCCACTGCCATACATTATCCTTCATCCATTCATGACCGCCACCTTGAATCATATGTCACAGATTGTTTTCACCTCCACTAAAATCATTAGCTCCGTTCCGTGTCACTGATGTGGGATTCATTAAGGCCCTCCTTTGACGGATCGCTTCTTGTCGACATCAGCGCATTATCCAAGAAGTTGATCTAGGAAAAACCCCTTCAGTACTTTGAAGCTTGCATGCCTCAATGGCAAGTTTCTCACTTCCGACGACAGGTATACATCAATGACCTTCGACCAGAAGATTTTGCGTGGTGTTCGACGCCAAGTCCTTTATTCACACCACGTAAATTGTATTGTAGTACCTTGAGGGTCATTATCATTATCGGTGATTCCTCTTGCGCTTGTTAACGGTTTACATCATTGACCAGTAATCAAGCGATGTCTTTCCATGTTCGACTTCAGCGCAATTCTCACATGGATCGACTTGTACTTAGAGTAAAGATCGAATGAGTTTGAAGACCCCGGATCTAGTTTCATCCATCCGGGCTGCGATATATATTCAAGAAAATAAAGACATTTGACATGTACATCATTGCAGCAGATGATCATCCTACTCAAAGGATGATAGTTTCGCCAGAATTATCAGTCTACCATCAGACGATCGTCTGTTCTATGTACCAAAATGTATTTATAAAGCTGAGCATGGGAATGCCCGCCTCAGCTAGATCATGAAAGCAGTATGAATCATAATGTATTGTATTGTATCTTATTACAGGTCTCCTCCCAGCAAATGGATGAACTTCGGACTCCCCTGGATAAAGCATTTCACCCGATAAACGGCCTCATACTTTAGGGGGCAACTGTTATAGACATTTTTGTGCCTTGCATCACTGAGCATGAAATGTCAATAATCAAGGGATCCAAAGTCCCTAAACATGTTGTTCCTACCCCTAGAGGAACAAGGCCAACAAACCACAGCAATTCACTGAAGTTCTCCACCTGAAAACACTCAAAAACAGGCCAATTCTGGATCATGTCAACTGCTCCACTGAGCATCTGCGCTGAATGTCAACTGCTCCACTGTCTACCTGCGTTGAATGTCAACTGCAACAAAGGCTACCTGCGCTGAGCGTAACTGGACAAGTGGCAGGCTCATTTCTCAATGTGTCAATGCCCAGGAAGCTTCCAAAATGACACTTGGATCAGGGAATTCGACTGGTGATGAGTAAGAGGTTCCAAATCTCCAAGTGGAAGCAAGAACCTCCAAGTGGACTCAAGAACTGAGAGAGGGAGAGGACACTAGTCACTTCTCAAGCTGACTCATCCTCTCTCCAAAACTCCTATATATAGATCTCTCCTCAATGAGATCAGGAGGCTGGAATGTTGTGATTGCAAAGAATTGCTGTTGGTTTGTGGTTGGATCATTGGGTGTTTATGCTTTGAAAGGGGCTGAAGAAGGAATTCCATTCTGCTGGGAAGGAGATGCTGGGTTGGAGCCCTATGGGTTGTATCTCTTCCTGAACCTTGTTTATCAATCAATAAAGCTTCTTGGTTCTTTCCTATATGCTGGTGTATTTTGTATGATTTGCATTAGTATATTTGATTTACTTCTAATCCTGAATCATTTATGAATATGTATATTTGCCTTTGTGTTGTGTCCTTCTCTTGTCGCAAGTAGCTGTTCTCTTGTCACAGGTAGTTGTTCTCTTGTGATCTCGTGGGAATCAAGTAGCTGTTCTCTTGAGCAAGCGAGGAGGCAAGTAGCTGTGGACACCCAAAGAGGAGAGGATCTAGATCGAGGGACAACCGGAAGATAACGGTAAGTCTACCAATCTCCTCTCTTTCATATTTCATAAAGGAAGAAACCGAAGTAGCTGTATTCGTTTGTTGCTAAGGTACTGTCACACCTTAGGTGGATAGGATCGTCCTGCATAGGCATTTTTCCCCACAACAGAAATAGTGTACGGATTTCTTGATCTTGGTTGAAGCCCCACACTCACTCCTAGTCGTTGATCCAATATTCAACTCTTAGGTCACATTCAACTACGGGAGTTAAGCCCGTGTTTAAATTGTGTGCTAGTTGAAGTCCCGTCAGCCATAGATTTGATGGCCTCTTATATCCAACAGATATCGGGTCATAAAGTGATCGGACGTTAATTTCAAAACTTGACCCTAATATTTATAGATCAAGGATTTATATTCCTTATCAGCTCCGTAAGGGCGGGTCATCCTCGTGCAAATGCCTCACCCGATATCGTTGTTAACCATTGGATCAAGTGTGCTTTGATCAATAGTGGAGGATCATCGAATAGTTTCGCATCGCAATATTTCATGAGGGGATGAACCTTGGCCTTAAGAAAATGCAATTTGTGATGTGCGATGCTCAAGTGTATCATCAACCGTTGGATTGAAGGGTGAGATCAACGGCGGAGATTGAAGCCGATAAGGCTTGGGCCCAAGCAGACCCAAGAAGTTTATGGATGCAGGTTTATTTTATTTGGGGTCTGGTCTTACGCGTTCGGAGTGGGACCGGGCTCGTTGACAGGTGATATCTTTGTTTTTCATTGACAGTGTATAGTTGGTTTTTTTTTTTATTGTTTTGGCCTCCAATAATTTGATGGGATTTTAAAGGATGTCAGTTACCTGGCATCATTTTTGGTATCAGAGCAAAAAAGGACTCTGCATAGAAGTACAATAATGTTAAATATTGGAGATATCTGCATGTTAGAACAATCAAAGTAAAATCAGAGCTCAAAAGAATTTAATACAAAGGACACTGAGATCAGAACAGGGAAAAGGTGAATCCTATGTCAGCAGAGAGATTTGTTTCGATGTTTGGAGAACAACAAGGGAGTGAAAATTTCCTTTCAGACAAATGAAATTTCCATGTAAATTGATTGAATGATTGGTTTGATTTGAAAGAAAAATTGAAGTAGAAGGTTTTGAATTTAAAGTCAAATAGAAGAGTGGATTGTTATGCCAGAAATCATTTAAATGATTTAAAGAATTTTAATGATTAAGGATTGCTTAAAGTATTGTTGAAGACAATGATATTGATGGTTGAAAGAACAGAGATTGGGTTTAATAGGGCTGAAAGAAGAACCACTACAAGGAATGAATTTTGGAATTTGTAGAAGTAAGACAGGATTTGCTTACAACATGTTATCAGAAGGAATTTGTAGTGTGCCATGAATTTGTAAATATAGGTGAATTTCAAATTGAATCTTAATCGTAAGATGAAGAATAGTTGTTGACTGTATGGAGTCTTTTGAATGGAGAAGTTTAAATGAAATAGTGAACAGATGAATCATTTGGCAAAGATTTGACTAATGGAATGAGAATTAGTTTTAAGACATATTTCAAGGAAAATTGGCAAGTTTGAAAGGTGCTTTGATGTATCTTGAGATAAGATTGTACAGGTCAATGGAAGCAACGAAATTACTGGAAGGAAGAATGAATTGTATCAGCATCATAGCACATGAGTTATGTTAAAGAAGATGAAGCAAGAAGAACTCTCAGATGAGTAAAGTTGATAGTACCCAACAGTAAATGAAATTACTGAATGAAAGAAGGAAGTGAGAAATTGAAGATGCAACAGCCTAGAGCAAGGAGTGTTCAAGAGAAGCTGAAAACAACTTCCAACTGCAGTTGGGTAGAAGTTGTTGAGGCAGCTCCACAATTGTGATTGTGGGTAGAGTTGTCTTAAAGATAACAATTCCAGCAAGAGGAGTGTTGGGTAGAATTGTTAGTCAGTGAAAGGTTCGAGGGAAGAACCAATAGATGCCAAAAGGATAAACTCAGAAAAGTTTGGTGAGGCTTGAAGGAGACTTGTTACAGACGAAAGAAAGGACTAGTTGCAGCTCACCAGTGAACAAGGAAAGTTCACCAGAGGAAGAAATGGAATTAACTATTGATAGTCATAACAAGGGTATAGAGGAAAGTCACAGATAGAAGAAAAAGAGTGCCAAAGCAGTTGGACTCAAAATAATCAGTAAAGAAGAAATGGACATAGAGTTGGTTGAGATGAAGGCAGAACTTAGTCATTTGAAGAAGCTGGTACAGAAAGGAATCAGAGAAGATTTGAAACAAGGAATTTATGTGGGGAAAAGAGTTAAGTGGCCTGTCAGAGAATTGTTTGCTGAGAAATTGATGCTTCGAAAAGTTGAGGATGAAGGAGTAGAATACATTTGTGAAACAAAGAAAGGATCTCACCTTGGGAAAGGAGACAGTGATGATAGTGATGAAGAGATGATCTACACATATCAACATGAGAGAAAGATGTTGGTAGCATCTTCACAGGCAAGAGAATCTCATAATTTTAGGATTAATTATTTGTGTGAATGTAAAGTTGTAGGTATGCAGCCAAATGAAATTGACTCTATGAAAGAGGCAGAGACAAGAAAAACAGAAAAGGAGGTGCAGGAAGACTTTCAAGACTTCGATTGGTGGAGAAAATTAGAAGGTATGAGTAAATGGTTATGTCTTCTCTTAGTGAAAACTTATTGGATCATGTTGGAAGGAATATTAGCATGGATAGAAAACCAATGGAAAATGGACAGAGGGAGAGAAGTTAATGCATTGCAAGGTTGTGAAGAGAAGAGAAGCAAAGCTGACACAGAGAACTCAGCTGAAGAAGTTAAGTCAAGGAAATCTTTGAAAGATCAAAGTCTTATCATAGAAAAGGATACATTGTTGTCTTATTTGGATAAACTAAGTGTTGGAGAAAATTGTGAAGGACAAGGGGATGTTATGCAAACTTATGATGAAATTGTCAAGCAAAGTCAAGAAGCTGCAGTCCCAGAAGTTTTCTTTGATGAAAATGAAATCAGAGATGTTGAGGAAGAATTTCTCAATAACTTAGTGAACTATCCGAATAGTTCAAAGGAGCATGAAGGTCTGGTCAATGAGAGTTCAGATGAAGAGCCTTGTATTTTTGAAACTAACATTATGTGTATATTTTCAAGTTTGACAGCTGATGAACAACAATTGGAAAATGTGCTCATGCATGTTGATGAAGAAGTGAAACTGTTTGAGGAAATAGTTGAAATAGAAGGATATTTTGAGCATGTATTTAATACTTTTGAGAATGATGGTATTAACAGGAAAATTGTCATGATTAATGAAGTTGAAGACAAACAAATGGAAATTTGTGATGATAACCAAAATGAAGTATCTTTAGTAGAAAATCTAGACAGTGTGGAATATGTGAAGGAAAGTATGATGATGTTGACAAATACAGAAGTTCAAGAATTCTGTGATTTTAAAGTGGATTATTTTTATGAATCTGTAAACCATGAAGGAGCTTTAGAAAACCAGAATTTTGTTTTTGTTGTAGGTGAAGATGAAACAACATTAATTAGTTCTACAAAAGGTGAAAGGATACTTCACAATGACATATTTCAAGAGATTTTAATTCTTGAATTGTTGAATGACATTTTTGTGTCAAAATAGAGAATATTCTGTAATGAACAGGAAAGTGCTCAAATGAAATTTATTGAAAGTTTTATCAATTTTGCAGAGGATCAGTATAAGGACTTGATGGCAGAGTTACCTGTGGAGACATAAATCCATAGTAGCTTTAAATCTGATAATTGTGGTAGAAAATCGGTTTTATACAAGAAAGAGGAGTCATATGAAAATGGTATGCTTATTGGAGATGAGGGAAGATTCAAATTACTGGAAAAGTTATTAGATGAATCTAATAAGATAAAGGGAAAGATTATATTTAATGATAATGAAAGGGAAGTTGTAGAGTACAAGCAACAGTTTGTAAATGATAGAAGGTGAAGAAGAATTGGACAGAAATTTCATAATTTCTATGGTAAGGGAGAATGTACAACAGACAGATGTCATTGGAGTTCAGCTAAGAAAAAATTGTAAAGAGGAAGTTGAGAAAGTGTGGAAGATGAAGTCAGTTAAGAAGAGGGACAAAATGGAAGAGAAATTAACAAAATAAATTTGTATCAGCAAGGAAAGTGGACAACAACAACATAAGATTTGGAATCCTGTAAGAACGGAAATGACAGTGGAAAAAGAATTGAATCAGCAGCATCATGAAAGTGATGACCAGTTACAAAGTAAAGTTTGGGATACTAGATGATCAGCAGAAGAAACACATGACAAAGAAGTCATGAAAACATTCAACTTTGGGAGTCTGATGCAGGAGCATTTAGACCTAGTCAGCAATGTGATGGTATGATCACATGTTGTGGCTAACAAAGGGTTGGAAGACAAGAGATTAATTAATTTTATTAATTTAAATGTATGAGAGTGTTTTATTTGTTGTCAAAATCTAAGCAGAAAAGGGTATAAGTACCTGATTGATCCTCCCTGTGTGGAGATCAGGCCAAGCACTTAGATTATCTGGTTTGAATAGGATATGAGGGATTTGAAAGCTTAAATTAGCATTTGTTTGAGAAAAGAGTGGAGTAAAGAGATTTTTTAGGGAATAATGAGAGATTTCCGGATCTAAACTAAATGGGTTCATGAATCCGCATTTTGTATAAATTATAATCTTTTGGAATGAGTGAAGGGATTAGATTCAGATGGAAAGATAGGATGGATGAGCGAGGGGAGAATTGAAACAGTCGAGTGCGACTGTTTCTTATGTAAATAGTTATCAATATGAATATAGTGTGGATTGTGTATCTCTTTGTGTAATTCAGTATTGAGTGTGTTAGAGTAGGCAGAGTGTGTTACACAGAGGTTAGATAGTAGAGAGCGCTAAGTGGAAGAGCGAACATATCAAAGCATGAGATTTTCTATGCATTATTTAAAGATTGTTATGAATAAAAGGAGTTTGTGTACAAAGCTTGCTTTGCGTGGTCTTTTGTTATGTGATTGGTTTCTTAGATCATAGGCTGAATCCTCTGTAATTACAGTGAATAGTTAAGAGCATGGATATGTTTTAAGAAACCAAAGTATATAGTTTAGAGACTGACTAACTTGGCAGAAGCACTAAGTCTTGGCGGAACTTGTTGAATTTGTGAAGAAAACCCAGAATAAATCAGGACCTTCTGTTGGCTGGCAGATCCGACGATGATTTGCAGTTGCAGGGGCAAGAGTGTACAGATTTCTTGATCATGGCTGAAGTCCCGTACTCACTCCTAGCTGTCGATCCCATAGTCAACTCTTATGTCACAGTCAACTGCAGGAGTTAAGCCCGTTTTTAAACCGTGTGCTAGTTGAAGTCCCACCGACAGTAGATTTGATGGCCTCTTATATCCAACGGATATCGGGTCATAAAGTGATCGGACGATAATTTCAAAACTGAACCCGAACATTTATAGATCAAGGATTTATATTCCTTATCAGCTTTGTAAGGGTGGGTAATCCTCGTGAAATTGCCTCACTCGATATCGTTGTTAACTGTTGGATCAAGTGTGCTTTGATCAACAGTGGAGGATTGTCGATTAGTTTCACATCGCAATATTTCATGAGGGGATGAACCTTGGCCTTAAGAAAATGCGATTTGCGATGTGCGATGCTTGGGTGTATCATCAACCGTCGGATTGAAGGATGAGATCAACAACGAAGATTGAAGCCGATAAGGCTTGGGCCTGAGCGGACCCAAGAAGTTTATGGACACGGGTTTATTTTATTTGGGGTCCGATCTTGCACGTTCGGAGTGGGACTGAGCTCGTTGACAGGTGATATCTTTGTTTTTCATTGATGGTGTATAGTCGGGTTTTTTTTTATTGTTTTGGCCTTCGATAATTTGATGGGATTTTAAAGGATGTTAGTTACTTGGCATCAGATTACATCTCTAGAAACAACAAAATTTTTATTGATTTCATCATAGAGATGGTATGCTTTGGAGGTGTTTGAATACCCCAGGAAGATACACTTACGACTTCTTGCACCAAGTTTGTTTCTATGTGCCTTTAGTATCAAGGCATAACA
This sequence comes from Pinus tabuliformis, assembly GCA_031772625.1. Lineage (NCBI taxonomy): Eukaryota > Viridiplantae > Streptophyta > Pinopsida > Pinales > Pinaceae > Pinus > Pinus tabuliformis. The sequence goes on along the minus strand of CM062810.1, from coordinate 656,595,846 downwards.
TGTGGAACCAAAGACCCTGAGATGCTTTACCAAAGGAATGTGCCCATACCACATTTCATAAGGAGCCTTGTTTCTAATAGCATTAGATGGACATCTATTCTTTACATATACAACACATAGAACTACATCAACCCAAAACATCATTTTTACATTTTTGAAAAACATCATGGAGCGCACCATATTTAAGATTGTCCTATTCATTCTTTCAGCTACTTCGTTTTGTTGGGGATTATAAGGCATAGTTGTTTGATGCCATGTTGGCGAAGATAGTTTTCAAATTCATTTGATTTGTATTCTTTTCCATTATCAGTGTGAATAGAGCCAATATGAGATTGTGCATCATTTTCAATCCATGTATGAAAGTTCTTGAATGTTTGAAAAGCATCAGATTTGTTCTTCAATAAACAAACCCAACACATTCTGGTGTAGTCATCAATAAATGTCATCATATATTTATTTCCATTTGCAGAAGGAATAGGCATTGGACCACATAAATCTGAATGAATGAGTTCAAGTTTTCTATGTGCTCTGGAATGTGAATCATGAAAATATTGTTTGCTATGCTTTCCTAGAATGCAAGCATCACGTTGCTTAAGTTTCCTAAGAATTGTAGGCAAACCAGTAACACCATTTTTCTTCAACAAGTGGAGGCTATCATAGTTCAAATGTCCAAATCTAGCATGCCATAATAAACTTGATGAAAATGTACCTTCTTCATACTGAGAATTGTATGAGAAATTTTGTGCATGAGCAGAGGTACCCTACAGCTTGAGAAGCCTTTCTTCTTCTATCCCCGTCATGACAAGTGAGTGGTCTGATGCTTTTCTCACATCAAGCTTGCCATCAAACATATTAATGGAGTGTCCTTACTGATGGATGTGGACCAAGGACAACAAGTTTTTCCTTAGCTGTGGGAGATATAAAACATGATGCAGAAGGAAGTTTGGAAGACCAGACAATTTAAGCCTGATTGTACCAAGCCCTGATGGCTTGAGTTTTGATTTGCCTGCAAAGTATACTGCTCCATCAACATTGTTAGTAAATTCTTCAAAAAAATCTCTTCTAAAATTCATGTGGCAAGTTGCTCCTAAATCAAGTAACCAATCATTTTTCCAAGAAGCAAGTGAAGCATTAAATAAGTCTTCATTTACTCCAATATTACAGTGTGCCACAACATAGTGAGTGGATTCAGGTGCTATACCTTTCTCTTTGTCATTAGTTTTACCTTTGGGTTGGTTTCTTTCATGCTCAATTCTGTCCCAAGGCAACTTGCATGTGGATGCATCATGTGATCCATCTCTTTTGCAGTGTATGTAGTGCAAATCTCACTTTTCTCCTTGAGAGTGTCTGCCCCCTTGCCTCTGAAATTTCTTCCTCTTCCTCTTAAACCACCTCTTCCTCTCGAAGAATCTTGAGCAAGATTCTTCTCTCTATGTGCAAGGCACACAGCCTCTTCAGAAGACTGAGGAGTTTTCTTCTTCCCAAAAGATTTCTCTCTTTCAGCATATTTTTTCACAATGGAGTTGACAAAGGTAATATCTTTGAGGTTTCCATTTTCTTGCAATGACTCAAGCTAATTTGAGTAAATGGGATAAAGTGCCTTGAGAAAAGCTATCAGAGAAATGTCCAGTTCAACATTAATGACTTTGATATCATGCATCATAGATTTTACTTCTGATGCAAGAGTAAGAGGATCATTATTTTGTAATTCAATGGTGAGCAATTTAATCATGAGTTGAACAACTTCAAGTCCAGAGTGTGAGTCATAGAGTTCCTTCAGTTTTTGTAAGGCTTCGAAAGCATTTGAAAATGGTGAATGGTGACTCACCTCTTCATTTACTGATGCTAAAGTTAATGCATAAGCCTTGTTGTTCTTATTTTCCCAAATGGTGAATTCCTTGTCTGAGGTAGGATGTTTTGGCTCATTGTCTCCGTTTCCAACACACACTCCTTTCCACAACTCATTAAAAATGAGAGTGTGTTTGATTTTCTGAGACCACTCAGGATAGTTCTCATTCCCATTGAGAACCACTCCCACAAAAAATATCAATGAGTGCATTTTAAAAATATGTACTGTGTAAAAAACAATTGCTCTTCTGCTGGTAAAAAAAATGATGCAGGAGGTTGACAAAAATGAGGTGGTAGTCTGTAATTCGACTACTGGTTAACTTTGTAACCAATCAGTTGCGCTTAGATCCAGTTTTGTACGTGGATTTTCCTCTTGAGGGTCCCGCTTATCTTACCAATCACTATCAGTCCCTCGTTGACTTATCCTTTTATCAAGTGCTTCAATACACGCCATTGATCTCACTTTTCCAGATCCAATGGATATCGTGTCGTCTGTTCACCAACTAACTCGGACGATCTCCATCGTCGAAGTGACCCGTCCAATTGAACGGCTGTCGCGCAATCTCGCGTGAAAACTTGCACGACCGATATCAGGTCAAGAGCGTGCGAGAAAAGTGGTTTTCCCATGCTACGTGTCGCTCGTTAAGGTTAATCGCGTGAATTTTAGGAATACCATTTACAGCCTTTAGGGCACACGAGATACTGCTTCCCACTTATCAATACCACCCACGTGCTTAATTCATACTTTTAATAAAGGTGCTTAAGGAAAGGTTTAGCGCTTAAACTTAGTATTAACGCTTAACAGTAATTGACTGTGATTTATAAATAAAATGTATGAACAGAGAAAAATACCTGATTAGGGTCCAGAATGCCGATACACAGTCATAAGACAATTTCATTCATCGCACCCATGTTTAACACTATGAAACCAAGAAAGTGATGAAACCATGAGAGGTATATCGGTAGGCAGCATGCATGTAGGTGTGGGACTGATACCTCAACTGCGCTTGTGGAGCAGTTGCCTCACATAACCAACCCAACGTTTGCAACAGTTGCCAGAGAGGGGCAACAGTTGCCAGAGAGGGGAAAACTTGCAGAACGGTTTTCAAATTCTTGAGAGAGGCGCACCTATGGAGTGGCTGCAAGAGGCCAGTGCTGCAAAATAGGCATAAGGGAGTTACAAAGTAGAGAGGGAAGCCAAAAATGGCATTGGCTCTGATAACATGTCAGACCAGAAGGTAACTCCTCAAATGTACTCATATTATTCATTCAGGTTGTTCATTATTATATACAAGAGGGAGTGACTGTTCAGTGCATCTCCCAATGACTCTCCATTTTCTCAATTATTTATTTACACTAATTACAGTTGTTCACCCAATCCCTATAATTAGGTGTCAATAAAATCCAACCTTTTTAAAAAGTTTTTTAATGCGTCCATATAAAATCGGATAGAAATACTACATAAATAAATATATATCTATTTTTTCATTTAAATTATTTATTATCAATCTTTTATAAATTATTTATTTAAAAAATATATATAAATCAAAATCATTTCAATCCCACTTTATTTTAAAATTACTTTAAAGTTTTTTTTTTAATTAAAAGTTTGATTTTTTCATGCTATCAATCACATCAATCAAATACCAATGGAAATAAGCATCTCTCCACCTAAAAACATGGTTGATAGTCTCATATTTTAATTAAAAATATATTTTTATGACCCCGCAAAAGTTGATGAGCAACGCATTTATGAGTATAAGTTGACGTTTGATAAACATGTTAGATTATTTTAAACCCGGTTATGAATAAAGTTATTGAGTTTAATATACGAGAAATTATTTTATAGAAATTATAGTTTAATTTAATTTTTAATGAAATTATATAAGGTTTGAAGTATTTTTTATTTAAAGTTGTTTTAAATTTTTTATTAATCGGATTAAAGAAACGTTGTTTTTATATTCAAATGTGTTAGTTAGAGTGAGAACATTTTTCAACATAATACTACAATTTATACTCAAAAATAATAGGAGGGTCAGAATGGCTAAAAGAAGATCCATGACAACCCAAAAATTATGAGAACAATATTATATAAAGATGAAATTGGTGAAGATGAACATTCTAGATTCAAAAATATATAGAAGATGAACACCTCAAGCTATAACAAAACTGTGTCGAGAACCAAAACATTAACTCGTCTAGCAGTTGTATGTTTGGAGGCCAAACACACCAAATGTAGAAGCCATAGAGCATCCCACCATCTATTCCCATGTGTGTCTATACCAAAACAATCACCAATTGGACCCACATAGGAGACTAAGACATGTGCCTAAACATGGAAACAAATAAGTCCATCTGCCAAACACCACAATCGGATTGCATCATGATACCCAGGTCACATAACAAGCAGAGAAAACATGATACCCCCATCAAACATCGAAGGGAAAGCTGAAAAATCCTGACACCAACTCTGTAAAAAAAGAGCACCAAAACAAATGTGGTCAGTACTTAATCCTAGTAGGAAGAGATTATATAAGGTCATGCACACTATCAATAAGAGGGTCAATGTGATCCCCAGGGTCTTTAGGAGGGTCAATAATATCACTAGAGGCAGAATCTAAGACAATGAAATTTTCTGCCTGGGCCAGACAAGACACAACACTATCAAGACATGATCGTTGACTCTGCAACATACATTTCATATCCTCTAGGCCAGAAAACAATTATGGTCCAAACCTATTTGTCTTTAAATATTAACCGGAGCAGTGTCTCTAGCTATTGATGCAAGGCAAGAGAATATAAAAAAGGTAAACATTTTTTACGAAACCTGCCAAGATCCAAAACTCTTCGCAAGTCCAAGGTCATATTTTGAAGCTCATAGTCAGAGTGATAGGGGCGATCCTGAGTTTCTTTTGTTTCCAAGAGGAGTATTTATCTCACTTCCAGAGGAACCACATCAAAGAAGGGACCCATTGAATCAAATGCAAACAATCGAGATTGTTTAAAACCAACAGTCCCAAAACCTCCCCTCTTACTCATCGTTCGGTGATGTGGAGGCATGATGAGTGAGGTAGGAGAGAAAGCCAAACAAGTACATAGACCACACCCAACAAAAGAAGAAGATGGACATAGAGCAACCTCACTTTCTCCTAATAAAAAAAACAATAGATCATTCCCCCCAGGACCATAATAAAGGGCCACATTCAAGAGAGTATCATAATTTAGGGAAACATAAGGACATAGGGCTAGGAATCCCCCAGAACTAGACCAAATTATGAAGACTAGGAGTGAAGCTCTAAAAAAGAACAAAATTCACCCCCTCAACACAAGGAGTTTTCTAGACAATATGATTCCAACAAAATAAGAGAGAAAACCTAGAGTGAAACATAAAATGAAAACAAGACCTTTTAAAACCTAACAGAGCCAACCCTTGGACAACCTTGACAATACCCTTTAACTCCCAAGAACAAATCCTTGTAAAACCCAACAAAGCCAACCCTTAGATAGCCAAGACAACACATGTTTGAAAAGTAAATATGAAATTAACCAAACATAGAAACAAGTGGACCGGACACTTACTCTAGCCACAAAGAACAAAACTACAATAACATGAGTGTAGTGTTATAACAAGCCATACAATATGCTTGCTAAATACAAAAGGGCACTACAAAAAAACAAGAATAGCAATATACAAAGGCAAGCGTAACAGAATGTAGAATACCTTGTTGCACCTTCCCAAATAAGATGCCAACTTCTGAAAACCACCCTTTGCACCCCCAACCAGTAGATATTTCAAAGGACCTAGCTCTAAGAGAACCACTGTAAGGGAGGGCGAGGATACAGCCTCACCACCCTTCCCATAGAAAAGATACTTCCAGCACCCCATAGCCATATGCGATCATTTATAACCATTAAAACCATTGTACGCATTCCTTCCCTCAAATTGTCGCCTCTCCATAACAACCTTAGGACTTCTATAGGGAGACTCGCCTACCGAGGAGGATACAAAATCCATTAACTACTGGAAATTTTATCAATCAAAATAATAAATTTAATTAACTTTAATCCATTACCATATTAGTAGATGACCTTTTGTCACATTGAAGCTCTTGGTTAGAGCTTTAACTAGTTACTTATTAATGCATCTAATGGCTCCTTCAACCTTTCTTTAGATTACACATCTTTCTTCTTCTTCCTCCTAGCAAAGGATGTAGTTCCACCCTCTCATCATAGTGCCCCTCCTCGTTGAAGACAATAGATCTATATTTGGCAATGGCCTCTGAATCGACAACCTCATGGGTGTCCTCCTCCCCCCGTCCTTTGAGCATGTGGAAGCCTTCCTCCTCAAGAATTTCTTTAAAGATCTCTTTTGGATGTGTCATATATCCCCCCTTAAATGCAATGGTTGTAAAGAATTCCTTCAAATACATAGTGCTAAAGGGGAACCTTAGAGGGATATTTTTTGAGTATCCAAGAATCCACATTCTAAAATTAATTACCTACAACTAAAGAAGGGTGAACTCATTTCCACCCAACCATATGTTCAATTGTACCTTTTATCTTTCTATAGTTGGCCACCCCCTAGATAGGCCATGATGCCACTAGAGAAACTCAATTTTCTTAAGGAAAATGTTAAGTATGAAGGTTAGTCCCCTCTATAGTTAGTTAGATGGTAGATACCCCTATAGCCATTAGGCTTGGGACCTCTATGAATCTCAGAGATGCCTTCTATGGGTTTACATCAACACAAGGGATTCCCTTCACTGGCTATGGAGTCCTTCAATTCCCTCCCCTCTAAGTGCTTGCTTACCCACCCAATTAGCATCAAATTCACAATCCCTTTTCCCAAGTCAAATTTAGGTTTCTTTGCCCCAATTTATCATTAAAATTCAAGCTTTAGCAGGCATGATCATTTATTCAGCAGGACCTGTTCACATTTAGTATCTTAAGCAAGATTTTTAGTGGCCCAAACAAGTTCTATTTGCTTGCAATAGTTGAACCACATGCCTGATCGTAAATATGCTATTGTCTTGACAATGAATCACACTGGATGGTTCGACACACGTCAATAAATTATCACTAACATGATTTCTCTGAAAAAAATCCTAACAAATATGCTCTTCTTAACTTATGGAAACCCTCTCTTAGGACCTCCAACACATGAAATGTAACACCCTCCTCCCACACTTATCCAAGTTCATCAGTCCATTGGAGTAAATATGTGACAAAAAGTTATTATGATATGACTCAATCTCCTAGATCAACTTAAGGAAGTGGAATCGACAAAAAAAAAACCTTATTGACTTCCCTCAAGTGCTACAAGACCCTCAAGGGCTAACCCACAGTTCTAGGTGCACAAACCCTCAGTTAACTTTCCTTTTCACTAATATGGACACCTAGAAATTGGCACAACGCTTCCTAAATTCGACTGCAACTCTTCAGTCGCATACATAAGCCTATAAGGGAGAGACTGTAGTCTTTTTTACCCAGTTCTATGTCTGTGACTGTGAGATCTAGGGCACTTTTTTAGGGCTAGTATCCAGATCGCTGCCCAAAACTTAATGAAACTGTTGGGTTGTGTTATATTCTTTCCACGTAGTTAATAGGGGGTTTGAAGGGCACCCGTAACCCTACTTTATGGGGTCCGGGGCAGCGCCCCGGAAAATTTTGGTTTTGGACCATATGTTAGGTTGGGCGGACCCACCTATGGTTTTGTGCATGATTTTCGCACATGTTTTTTGGACGCGATGGTTTTCGGTCCATGGTATTGGACGCGATGGATTTCGGTCCATGGTATTGGATGCTTCGGCATGTATAAATATGTATTGTAACATTGAAAGGAACATAATGAAAAATCAAACTGGTAGTCCCGGTTTTGGGATCCAGGGAAAAATCTCTGTGCATATGTGTTTTATGGGTTATCCTCTCGCATTGTTTATTTTCTTTGTTTAAGAATTCGTATGCAGGTAATTTATGTACAGGGTTAAAACCTACATTTGGTATCAGAGCTGTTTTGGCTTCAAGGGGACGCCTTTGTTGCTGAGGGGTTTCGCTCGGGCCTGTGGTAGACCCTGTTCAGTGGGAGATCTGCGAGATCGATTCTGGTGGTGAAAGAAGATGGCGAGCAATGGAAAGATAGAGATTGAGAAGTTCAATGGTCAAAATTTTGAGTTGTGGAAACTCAAGATGGAGGATCTGTTGGTGGATAAAGATCAGTGGATCGCGGTAGATCCGGGTACTAAACCATCGGGAGTGACCGATGAAGAATGGAAGAAGTTGGATCGGAAGGCAAAGAGCACAATACGATTGTGTGTCTCAGATTCAGTATTGCTGAATGTATCAGGGGAAGCTACGACAAAGGCTTTCTGGGTCAAGTTAGGGACTTTGTACCAATCTAAGTCTCTGGTGAATAAACTATTCCTGTGGAAAAAGCTGTATAACCTTAGGATGAAAGATGGAGACTCGGTGACAGAGCATCTGAATGCGTTTAATACTGTGGTAAGTCAGTTATTATCTGTTGATATTAAAATTTTAGATGAAGATAAGTGCATCAGTCTATTGTGTTCTCTACCAGATTCGTGGGATAGTCTGGTTATTGCAATAAGTAGCAATGCAACTGCTTTGCAGTTTGATGAAATAGTCTCAGCCTTGCTGACGGAAGAGATGAGACGGAAAAATATGGACAACCAGAATGGTGATGCCTTGTCTGTACGAGGACGGTCCCATAACAGAAACAAAAATAAGTCATCGAGTGGGAGATCTAAATCTAGAGGGAGATCTAAATCTCCAGGAAAACCTACAAAGGTGGTGTGCTGGAAATGCGGAAAGGAAGGGCACTTCAGAAGGGATTGTAAATCTAAAGCTCCTGATAAAGGAAAGGGATCTGATGATGCTCCTTCTGCATCATCAGATGAAGGTGTGGATGTGTACTTGGCTTCTTCAAGTACACATGTAGATCATGAGGCATGGTTGATTGACTCAGGTGCATCCTTTCACTTCACTCCCCATAGAGAGTGGTTCTGCGAGTATGAGAAATACGATGGTGGTGATGTCTTCTTAGGAGATGATAGGAAGGCTAGAATCATTGGTCGGGGAAAAGTAAAGTTGAAGTTGCAAGGTGGAAGGGTTAGAACACTTCTGGGTGTTCTACATATTCCTGCATTGGCCAGAAATTTGATTTCTGTAAGCAAGTTGGATGATGCAGGGGTAAAGACGGTGTTTGAGAAAGATACCTGCAAGATGGTTCGAGGAGCACTGATATTGATGCGGGGAGTTCGGATTGGAACTCTGTACAAGCTGCAAGGTAGCACTATTGTTGATGGGTGCAATAGTTCTATGGTTCCTGAAAATGGAGTAGAAAATCTAGTGGTCTCTGGAGAGAAGACCATGTTGTGGCATCAAAGGCTTGGACATATTGGAGAGAAGGGCCTTCGAATACTTCATGGTAAAGGTATGGTAGAAGGTATGAATGATAGCTCTCTGGATTTTGATTTCTGTGAAAATTGTGTGTATGGGAAGAAAAATCGGGTGAGTTTCCCCTCTGGTGGTAAGAGGACGAAACAGATATTAGAGCTTGTGCACAGTGATGTGTTTGGACCTGTGAAGGTTCCATCACTGGGTAAGTCTGTGTACTATGTATCATTTATAGATGACTTCTCAAGGAATACATGGATATATTTCCTTAAGAAGAAATCTGAAGTCTTTGATAGGTTTAAAGAATTTAAGGCTCTGGTGGAAAATCAGACAGAGAAGAAGATAAAGGTGTTGAGGACAGATAATGGTGGAGAATTTTGCAGCAAGGAATTTGAAGAATTCTGTAAGAAGTGTGGTATAGCACGACAAAAGACTACTCCATATACACCTCAGCAAAATGGAGTCGCAGAAAGAATGAACAAGACGTTGATGGAAAGGGCAAGAAGCATGCTCAGTGGTGCTGGGTTAGGACAGGAATTCTGGGTAGAGGCGGTGGATACTGCATGTTACCTGGTCAACAGGTCACCTTCATCAGCGTTGGAGGATAAGACTCCACAAGAAGTATGGACTGGTAAGAAACCCTCTCTTTCACATCTGAGGGTATTTGGATGTGATGCATATGTACATGTTCCAAAGGAGAAACGAACCAAGTTGGATAGTAAATCTGAAAAGTGCATCTTTATTGGGTATAAGGATGGTTTAAAGGGTTATAAGCTTTGGAACCCAGTCACACGGAAGGTTGTGTACAGCCGAGATGTGGTGTTTAGAGAGGTAAAAGATGTTATTCAACATGAAGTCCAACCAAAGGAACCTGAGAAGATAGAGTTTGAGCCAAAGGAGCAAGAATCAGACTCTACAGCAGAGGAGGAATCAGAAGATGAAGAGCCACAAACTCTGGCTGTGAGAAGATCAGTTCGAGAAAGAAGGCAACCAGAAAGGTATAGTCCATCTGCTTTTGCTTTGTCTGTTACTGATGATGATCCCAAAACTATGAAGGAAGCAGTGGATTCAAAGGATGGAAAAGTCTGGAAAGAGGCCATGATTGATGAAATGGCATCTTTGCACAAAAATGAGGCTTGGGATCTGGTGGAGTTTCCGGCTGGAAGGAAACCCATTGGCAGCAAATGGGTGTTCAAGAAGAAGACAAATGCGGAAGGAAAGGTGGAGAAATACAAAGCTCGGTTGGTAGCAAAAAGTTATTCCCAGGTGTCGGGAATTGATTTTGGTGATATTTTTTCTCCTGTTGCCAAGGTAACTTCTATTAGATTACTTTTATCTGTTGCTGCTGCTTTTGATTTTGAGGTAGAACAGATGGATGTGAAGACAACATTTCTTCACGGGGATTTGGAAGAGGAAATCTACATGAAGCAACCTAAAGGCTTTGCAGTGAAGGGTAAGAAAGAACTGATATGAATGTTAAAGAAGTCTCTGTATGGGTTAAAACAGTCACCAAGGATGTGGTATCAGAAATTTGATACATTTATACGGGGACTTGGCTTCACCAGAAGTAAAGCAGATCATTGTGTGTATTTTAAATTAATTGGTGACCGTGTTATTTATCTGGTCTTGTATGTGGATGATATGTTGCTGGTTGGAAATGACAAAGAAATTATCCAGGATTTGAAGACCCAATTGTCCTCCAAATTTGACATGAAAGATCTTGGTGCTGCAAACTATATTTTGGGCATGGAAATTAAAAGAGATCGGTCAAAGAGGAAGCTCTGGTTAAACCATAGGAAGTATGTCGAGACAATACTGCAGAGGTTTAATATGCAGGATAGTAAACCAATGAAGGTTCCTATTCCTGTTGGTGTGAGGTTATCTGCTGAATAGTGTCCCAAGACACAAGAAGAGGAAGAGGACATGTCTCGTGTTCCATATGCAAGTGCAGTGGGTAGCCTGATGTATGCAATGGTCTGTACTAGACCAGACATTGCACATGCAGTGGTAGTATTGAGCAGGTTTATGTCAAAACCTGGGAAGGAGCACTGGACAGCAGTGAAGCGGGTTTTCAGGTATTTGCATGGCACTAGTGATTATGGTTTGTGCTACCAAGGAAGACCAGGATTGGACAGAGTGTTGGATATTCATGGCTTTGTTGATGCAGACTGGGCTGGAGATCTGGATCAGAGAAGATCTACAAGTGGGTATGTGTTTAACCTATTTGGAGGTGGAATCAGTTGGATGAGTAAAAAACAATCTGTAGTGGCACTATCAACTACAGAGGCAGAATACATGGCAGCCACTCATGCAAGCAAGGAAGCAGTTTGTTTGCAGAGATTGTGTTCAAGTATGGGGTTAGTACAGGGAGCTATAAGAATAGACTGTGACAGCCAAAGTGCAATTTTCTTGGCAAAGAACCCTGCTTATCATTCAAAGACAAAGCACATTGATGTTCAGTATCACTTTGTGAGGGATATGATAGAAGACAGAAAGGTGTTGCTGGTAAAGGTGGACACTTTGAAGAATACTGCAGATGCATTGACAAAATCTGTGAGCTCTGAGAAGTTCTCTTGGTGTAGAGAAGCAATGGGAATCTCAGGGTTGAAAAAAAAAAAAAATTGACTAAGCTCTCCTATGGAAAGAAAACAACAAGTGGGAGATTGTTGGGTTGTGTTATATTCTTTCCACGTAGTTAATAGGGGGTTTGAAGGGCACCCGTAACCCCACTTTATGGGGTCCGGGGCAGCGCCCCGGAAAATTTTGGTTTTGGACCATATGTTAGGTTGGGCGGACCCACCTATGGTTTTGTGCATGATTTTCGCACATGTTTTTTGGACGCGATGGTTTTCGGTCCATGGTATTGGACGCGATGGATTTTGGTCCATGGTATTCGATGCTTCGGCATGTATAAATATGTATTGTAACATTGAAAGGAACATAATAAAAAATCAAGCTGGTAGTCCCGGTTTTGGGATCCAGGGAAAAATCTCTGTGCATATGTGTTTTATGGGTTATGCTCTCGCATTGTTTATTTTCTTTGTTTAAGAATTCGTATGCAGGTAATTTCTGTACAGGGTTAAAACCTACAGAAACTTCCCAAAATAATGAATGACACAAAGAAAAAGCCTTCCATGCAAAAATTAGACAAGAACTTGACCTATCCAAGGCTAACCATGGCAAACATTCCATCAAACACATGATGAGCATGTAATATACATGTCATAATTACATATATGAACATAGGGATATCATACTTACATGAGAATCGTCAAGAAGGTATGATGCCTTCTCACAATAGTTGCATTATCATCTATTAGGTCATACATTCATTAACCACTAGTTCACTAATCAAAACGTGTTGATATCCATAACTAAAGTTTGTCATAAAACCATGCTTATAACCAACATGTAACAAGAATAATAGCAATGATAGAACAACCAACAAAGTCACATAAACCAGTATAAATACTCGTGAAATACAATGGAAAATGAGCTCTTATTAACATATGCACAAGCCAACCAAGTCAAGGACTTCCACATACCACCCAACCATAGATTAGGCTGAACCAAATATGTCTTTCAGCCAATCACCCCCGTGCCATAATCCAAGCATGAATGTGGGACACAATAGAATTGACCAGGGATTACTCATGCTTTATCGCATATCCCGCCATTACTGATCAAGGGATTTCTAGTCCTGAAACCCTCTTCTATACAACTAGGCTTTACTTTGTATCCTACCATTACCGGTCAAGGGATTCCTAGGCTCAAACAAAGAAACATACACTACCAGGCTTTATCGAAATCCCGCCAAACATTAGGGGTATAAAATGGGCCTCCTAAGGAAATTATAAAATAATAGTGGAAATAATAAAATAAGATTAGATTACATCAAATTTTAGAGGGAAAAAAGAAAAAACTATTTTTTCAACTCGTATTTTCAACTTATCTCCCTATGGGTTTACTCAAATTTCGAGTGGAAACACTCATTGGATGTAAAATTTGATTCTTCATCCAATGAGTACACATGTTTCATACTTTTGATGGACCCTACTACACAAAAAATGAGAAATAAATGAAAGATGTTATTACAATCATGTTTTTTCATGTATTTCTCATTTTTTGTATAGTAGGGTCCATCAAAAGTATGCAACATGGGTACTCCTTGGATAAGGAATTAAATTTTGCACCCAACAAGTAATCCCACTCAAAATTTGAGAAAAACCTTAGGGGAATAATTTGAAAATATGAGTTGAAAAAATATTTTTATTATTCTATTATTTTTTAATATTTTTACTTTTTTACTCCAAAAATGGTGAATCTTCCCCCATGGTTGACATCATCATCTTGAATCCTATTGGTTCTTATAAATTTTAATTTGGTTGTATATTTTTCTTAGGAGGCCCATTTTAGACCTCAAAATTCCCCTAATGACTTGTCAAGGGATTACTAGGTCTAAACACGCATGGATTCCTCTATATTTCTTCACCAATACCTTGAGGAATTTTCGTATCTCCACCCTCAGGATTCACTGTGTATCCCACCATTATCATTCAAGGTATTCCTAGGCCTTTGGGAATTTTTCTGAGACCACCAAACCTGGTTCCAAAACCATCCAGTAATCTAGCTTAACTAAATAAAATAATCCCATCATAGCATGGCTATCCGAAAATGGAAAGGCAAGGTTGAAACGACTGTCAAACCTAGCAAAACCCATGCCAATGATAACAAGAGAACTAAATACACACATGCATGTACCATGAATGCCAAAACTAGCAAGGAAATCATACATGCAACTTGATACCTGTAAGTATTCTCGTTGAAGTTGCTTGATCTAACTCTTACTTACTTGATCTTTGCTTCCCTTTGCCTCCTTTTCCTTCCTTTTCCTTCCTTTCTCCAATGGTAGAGTGCTCCAAGAATGCTCTAAGTGTGAAAGAGTATGAGAGAGAGAGAGAGAGAGAATAGAGAGAAAGCTCCGAAATTGAACTAACAAAAGTTGTGAATTGATCCTCATAAGCCTTTTTATTATTAAGGCCTCTGGTTTCTTCAGTTTTCTCTATTTTTCCTTCAATTTCCTCCTCACATGCAAATTGTGACCTTTCACCTTCCTTTTCTCATATTTCCATTATTTTCATAAATAAAATCCAATTAATGCCTTTTTTCCTTTTCAAAGCCTTTCCCATTGCCTTTGCCAATTTCCTTAGCCATAATAAACCAAATGAACACCCACTAGGATTTTTTTCCCAACATTCAACTTGGAATACGTGTCCTGTGACCTTGGTCTTATTTTTCCTTTATTAACATTATTACATGAAATTTTGGTCCAGGGTTGTTATAGGCCCCTACTTCTTAGGGGAACACCGTCCTCAATGTTCTATGACACCTACAACCAGCAAGATTGCTAACAAGCAAAACATACTTCCCATGGAGCTTTATACTTAACTCAATGCAATATTACAATGCTCAACCATACATGAATATATACATATACGAAAACTCATCTACCTTCACCAGTAAATAATAAAGGATACATAGCCCGCATTTGATCCGCCATATCCTCTGTAGCTTCATCGGGTCCAAAGTTCTTCCATTGCACTTTAACTTGCTCGATTTCTTGATTATGGAGCATGAGCATCTTTCACTACAATATGCACTGAGGTTCCATCTAGAATTCTCCTTCTGACTCCACCTGCAATACAGACAAATCAATAACATGATCAACATCCTTTACACATATTTTAAGCAATGAAACATGGAAAACCTCATGGACTTTCACTATAGGAGGAAGTGCAAGTTTGTAGGCCATTGGTCCAATCCTCTCAAGGATCTCGAAAGCCCTGCAACATATAGGTGCCAACTTTGCACATGACTCAATCCTTAAGGAGCTCTTCTTGGGCTTGATGTGTAAGTAAACATGTTCCCCAACCTAAAACTCCTTAAATTCCCTATGTTGATCTATGTAACTATTATGTCCATCCTGTGTTTCCTTTATATTCTTCTTGATAACCTGCATTTCCTATTCCATCTCTACCAACATATTCAGTCCTATCAACACCCTTTTCATTGGATCACTCCAAGTGATGGGAGTATTACAACTCTGCTCATAAAGTGCCTCAAATAGGCTCATCCTTAGTAACTCTTGATACCATTGTTGTAAGCAAACTCTACCAGTGGAAGGTACTCTTCCCACTTTCAATGTTGATGCATAACATACATTCTTAACATGTGCTCCAAAATCCTATTGATCCTCTTTGTCTATCCATATGTTTACGGATGATAAGTTGTATTGAAGGCCAACTCTATACCCAAACCTGCAAATAACAACTTCCAAAACCTGAAATTGAACTTGACATCTCTGTCTGACACAATCTTCTTTAGAACACCATGCAACCTCACTATCTCCCTGATGAAAACCTATGCTACATCACTAGTTGAATAAGTAGACTTCACTAGAATGAAGTGTGCTACCTTTGTCAACATGTCAACCATAACCATAAAAGAATAATGTTGTCTATATTTCCTTGGAAAACTTATAATTAAATCCATGGAAATGACCTCCCATTTCCACTCTGGAATCGGAATCGATTACAGTATACCACTTGGATGCTTGCACTCTGCTTTTACTTCTTCAGATTCAGCCAATAGTAGAACTTCTTCATCGCTGTCAATGTCTTCTGGTATCTCGGGTGACCTAAATATGACTTAGCATGAAATTCCTTCAATATAAGCTTCTTGAGCTCACTATTTTTCGGCACATAGATCCTGTCCCTAAATCTGACCAAAGCATCCTGTGAGACAATAATCCACATCTTAATTACCTGTACCCTACTGTTGTAATATGTGCCTAAGCTCCATATGCCTGCCATCCTGCTATCCTACCTGTAAGATCTGATCCTATAAATCTATCCCATATGAACTCATAGTTTCTATGTGATTTACCTATACTCTTTTGTTGAAAGTATCTGTAACATTTTTCTCCTTACCCTTAATTTATTTGATCTCGAAGTCAAACTCATTGATCGTGGCCAACCATCTAGCTTGCCTAGCATTTAGATTTTGTTGGTCAAACAAGTATCCCATCCCACTATGATCACTCTGATAAGATAGTGCCTACACATCTTCAATGCATGAATGATCGTTGCCAACTCAAGATCATGTGTCACATTGTTCTTCTCTTGCTTATTTAGTTTCCTTGATTCATAACATACAACTTGTCGCTCCTGCATTAGGACTCCATTAAGTCCTCTCTTGCAAGCATCTTTACACACCACACACTCTTTATTTGGATATGCAATCTTGAGAACTGGAGCATTTGTCAATGATTGCTTCAATTTCTCAAAACTTGTTGCACATTCCTTTGTACATTCAAATTTCTTTCATTTCCTCTACAATGATGTAATAGGATAGGAAATTTGTGATACTTTCCTTATGAACCTCCTATAATAACCAGCTAATCCCATGAATGATCTGACCTCATCCAAATTCCTAGGAGTTGCCCGTTCCATGATAGCTTTGATATTTTCCAGATCCACTGTTATGCCTTCCTTGGAGACAACATGTCCCAAGTAATGTACCTAGATGTCTAAAAGAAATTGTATTTACTAATCTTGGCATAGAATTGATGCTCTCTTAGAAATCTCAATACCGTTGCTAAGTTTTCGACATGCTCTTCCTCATTTGGTCTGGAAATCAGTCTTATGGATGTCCTCTTCTTTAATGCGTACTTGATGGTATCTTGGTCTCAAAACAATCTTCGAGAACATTGTTTCTCCCTTCAACTAGTAAAAAAAATCATCAATACTTGACAACAGATACTTGTTCTTGATGGTTAACTTATTCAACTGCCTGTAATCAATGCACAATCTAAGAGTACCTTCCTTCTTCTTCACAAAAAACATTGGTGCACCCCAAGGCGACACACTTGGCCTTATGTATCCCTTGTCAATCATTTACTTCAACTGTAACTTCAGTTGCACTAACTCCAAAGTGCTCATCCTATAAGGTGCCTTTGATGTTGGTGTTTCCCCTGGTACCAACTCAACAAAAAAGTCCACTTCCTTGTGAGGCAAAAATTTTGAAATCTCTACTGGGAACACATCCTAAAACTACTGTACAAATAGGTACCTCTTGATGACCTCTGCAGTCTCAACATCCTTACCTTTATCACTGGAAATATGCACTGCAAACAATACACATCATTTCCTGCAACTATGCTTTGTTTGCATAGTTGTAACCATTCTGATTGATGTTGCCTTCTTCTTACCCTGGAAGATTCTTTGTTCTCCATTGTCATCCAAGCACTCAATAGCCTTGTCATAACAATCTATCGTGGTCCTATGAAGGTACAACCAATCCATACCCAGAAGCATATTGTATGATCCCAACAGTAGTACATTCATACGTGATGATGTAGGCATACTATTCAACTCAAATGCACAAGCTTTTACCCAATGATGAACTCTCTTCTTAGAACCTGTATCCAACTACACCAACCAAGACTTTGCATGCACTTTTTTATTCAAAGCATACTTATCCACCAGGCCAAGATTAACAGAACTATAATTAGATCCAAGGTCAATCAAAATAGAAACAGATTGATCACAAAGCTTACTATCCATCTCGATAATAGATGTGAGGTGATCTGCCTGCCTGTTATCCAATGTTGCATAGATCTGAGTAATTCTTTGTCCAACATCCCAAACTATCTGCTCTTTTTTTGCACTGTAGATTTATGCCTACCACCATGATATGATGGGAAATCCCTCTTGAGATGCTCCTTTCCACATGTCCAACACTGCAACTATCCCTTACTGTTATAGACATTTTTGTGCCTTACAGTTATAAGCATGAAATGTCCATAATCTAAGGGATCCAAAGTCCCTAAACATGTTATTCCTACCCCTAGAGGAACAAGGCTAACAAACCACAGCAATTCACAGAAGTTCTCCACCAGAAACTGCTCAAAAACAAGTCAATTCAGGATCAATTCAGAGGCTCCACTAGCTGTCTGCGCTGAAATGCAAAGTCTGCACTGCAACGCAGGTAGAAGCACTACCAGGGTGCGCTGAGCGGGAATTGACAAATGGCAAGTTCATTCAACAAGGTGTCAAGACCCTGGAAGCTTCCAGAATCTTCCTCAATGACACTTGCCTCAGTGAATTCGACTAGTGATGAGTAAGAGGTTCTCAACCTCCAAGTGGAAGAAAGAACCTCCAAGTGGAATCAAGAACTGACAGAGGGAGAGGACACTAGTCAGATCTCAAGCTGACTCATCCTCTCTCCAAACATCTATATATGGATCTCTCCTCCATGAGATCCGGAGGCTGGAATTTTGTTATTGCAAAGAATTGTTGTTGGTTTGAGACTGGAATCATTGGGTGCTTAATGCTTTGAAGGAAGGTGAAGATAGGAATTTCATTTGCTGGGAAGGAGATGCTGGATTGGATCCCTCTTGGTTGTATCTCCTCCTGAACCTTGTTATTCATCAATAAAGCTATCTTGGTTTCTCCTATATAATGATGTATCTTTGATGTATGATTGCATTAGTATGTTTAGTTTATTTCTAATCCTGAACTAGTTATGAATATGAATCTATGTCTTTGTGTAGTGTTCTCTTCTTGTGATCTTGCAGGGACCTGTTGAAGCTGGGCGAGCGAGAAGGCAAGTAGCTGGGAACTCTCAAAGAGAAGAGAAACCGGATCGAGGGACAAACGGAAGACACCGGTTAGTCCATCCATCTCTCTTCATTCTTAATTCATAAAGGAAGAATACTAGAATAGCTGTGTTTGTTTGTTGCTAAGGCACTGTCACACCTTAGGTGGATAGGATCGTCCTGCATAGGCATTTTTCCCCACAACAAATTGGCGACTCCACTGGGGAGATCTGTTTAGTAATTTTATTTGTGTCTCTATCATTGTTTGTTTCAAAGACTCAACAGCGACAATCGAACTGCATCTGCTATTCTCAGATGCAAAGTAGACAATTGTTGCTTTGATCCAATCACTGGATTTGTCTATGATCTGAACAATGGACTCAAAAATGATTTGATGATCCTTTGTGATAGATCTTAGCCCTCCCTCAAAGCATCCCTTTGATTGTACCTTGCTTGTTGCTTTTATTTGGCCTGAAACCATAGATTAATCAGCAAACTGTGACCCAGAACCCAGTGAGGAACTCTCGTTTCTCCTTCAGCGCAGACCCTATGAAGAGGTTCTGCATTTCAACGCAGGTCCCGTGAAGGCTATCTGCGCTGAATGTCAAAACCTCTGTGTTGAGGGTGCGTTGATCCAGTTAGGCCTTGTGTAGCTAGGGTTCTCTGCTCTGTTTTGCCTTGTTTTGATCTCTAATTTTTGCAGCCTGTAACCAGCATAGGTACCTATCTGATAACTCCTTTTCTCTGCTTAAATTCCGCCTCCTTTTGTACAAAAAGACTGTGAGTATTTTTATGTGTTTGTGGCGTCATTTACAATTTTCCTTTGCAAGAGTGAAATAATCATCCTGTAGCCCTTGATTCAGATCTGTTGATTGTGATCTTAGGAGAGAGTTCATTGGCTGTTTACAGTTGATTATACATTTACTTTTGCTTTTGGTTTGAGTTTGTCTCTTTTAAGTTTTGAAACAAGTGTTCATTTCGAAAGTCGTAAAGTGTTGTATTCTCTTCTACCCTTTCTGATTTCGAAAAAGTAAACTTGTTTGTATTTGTCATTTAAAAGCAAATTCAAAGTTGTACAAAAAGCTTTCTTTTTAGGCATCAATATTAAGAAAGCGGAAAACAAACACCTGCATTGTGCATTTGCATCTTGATAGTTTGCATGCTTGATTTAGGAAAAGTGCATTAGAGTGTGCTGATTGCTCTTTGAGAAAAGATGGTGTCTTTATTTTCCCTTCGTAGCTAGGATTTTCATAGTTGAAAAGATATAAAGCTTGCTTATCATCTTTAGACTGCATTTAGGAATTGTATCATACATCTCGTGGTGATCCAAAAAGGCAAACTTCTAAAAAGATCAACCTAAAATAAATTGAATGAACTTAACAACGCTTTGTAACTTAACGCACAACATAGAGGTCTAGGCTAGAGACGTGTTCCAGCGTCGTAAAACCTGGTGACTGTCGATCTCGCTGATGGTGGGTGATTCCTCCTGAGGGACGATAGCGCCAGTACGGATTGTGCTCCCACGTACCGTCGAGTATATATTGGGAGACCCCTATAGGCATAAAACCTTTATCCTTAGGAAGCTGTGTCGGCCGCCCTACTGATCGCAATGCACTGAACACAGCATTCAGGAAGATTGACCGCCCGTACCTTAAAAAGTATTCTGCGGGTTTGCGAAAAGTTTGGCACACCTTCTACCTAGAACTCCAGAGCAGTTCCTTTTGGCCTTTTTTAGACTCTATAAAGAAAAAAGTCCATCCGAGCATTTGTCACTTCGGGCTCGTTAAAACATCGAAGGAGACTAGAGTCATCTTTAGCTTTTTATCGACTCTTTAAAATTGAAAAAGCAAGTTGTGTCTAAAGCGTCTAAAAAATTCATTCAATTCGGAAACACACTTTCCCCTTTTGTATTTTGGTTGATCAAGTAATCCGCAATCGTGGAAGAAAGTCAATTGAACCCTCGTCGTTCGCGGAGGCTTACGAGTCAACCGTCTTTGTCTCCGGAATCGAAAACAGTACGGACAAAGCGAACTCGTTTAACCGGTTCGAAATCTCCTATCAAAGTTAGAACAAGTGTTCCAACAACATCTGAGATTCCGGTTACTCCAAACATTTCTGGAAACCCTGCCTCCACAGAAGAAGTTCAACAGCCACAGAGGGACAGTGATACTGATCCTGGTCTGAGAACAAACACTTGTGTTACTGAACCAGTTCCATCTGTAACCGGTCCAGAGAGTCTTGTTCTTCAAACATCTGTCGCTGTTGATTCAACCCCTTCTTCGGCACCAGAAATATTTTACGGACCTAACGGTCTTCCCCTTCCACCTGGTTTGATTGCGATAGAGGAAATTGTAGAAGATCCGCAAGCAAGTACTCCAACACATTTTGGAGTCGGGGTCACTCTATTTCCTTCGACATCAGAAGTTAGTCTACCACCAGTTGAAGTTCTTGTAGAATCACTAGGTATTCTCTTGGATAGACTCAAAATGTCTGAACAACCGTCAAAATCTAGGACTGTGTCGAATGACACAGCGACAACAGAACTCCCTGTCGTCACCCCGACAATGTTTGTCGGCATACCATCTGTCCCGACTAGCTCACAACAGCTAGAAGGAGTCCACCCAGGGACTATTTCGAAAGTGTGGTCCGTTCCAGTTTTTTCCTCCGGAATAATATCCGGCAACTCTTATGTTGAGACTCACTAGATTGATCCATTTGGAGGTCAATTTGGGCAATCCAGTCCCCAAGGACAAACAATCCCCTTGAGTTTCGGATTGCCACCGTATGGGGGGCAGTATGCCCTTTCATTACCCCCTCCGGGAGGATATCCATATGGGAGTTCACAACAGTATTCAGGTTATACTGGAGTTACGACAAGTGGTTGGGTACCTATACTACCCAACAACCAAGAGTTTTGTATTCTATGCAACAATGTGTACCTATGTCGAATATCCCGACAACACCAGCTATTGTAACAGTGTCACAAGTTCAATCGATGCCTATTGTATGTCAACCTCATATTTCTCAGGTTGTAATGCAACAGCCCCTTGACCCTGTGACTCAACCACAATCGCCAACTGGTGGGGCGACACAGGTCCAAATGGGTACAATTACCCCACATCTTGGTCCAACGGTTAGTATAGCACAGCAGAGCATGGCTTCACAACCGTGGCTGGTGCAATACCAACAACCACAATTCCAACAAGTGTACCAAGGTTCTGAGCAGCAGATCTTTGCGAACAGTGGACAATCGTACATTCAAAACAGTCAGAATCAACCACTTTACAGTGGTCAAGTCCACCAACCGTATCAGTCATACCAGCATCAATTACATTATGCTGGTATGCAAAGGCCAACTGCTCAGGCAATTCCATCGTACCCTGGGTATGCTTCACCTAAACTGAATCAACAGTTACCATTCGTGGCAACTTTAGAGTTACCCGATTTACACCGGTTAACAAACGATCCAATTGCTTACGCCCCTTGGTGGCCAGCGATTCCTCACAAACTTCCATCGGACATTCCTAAATTTAATGGAAATCCAGGTGAAGACCCATCGAATCACGTGATGACATTTCATCTGTGGTGTTCATCAAACACCCTAAACGATGATTCGATAAGGCTTCGCCTTTTTCAGAGGACGTTAATGGGTCCAGCGGCTAAATGGTATATTGAATTACCTAGAGCTTCGTTCGACAATTTCAGCACCTTAGCCACGACTTTCTTAACCCATTTTCAATTACCGATAAGGTATGAAACGGGAATGGAAATCTTAACCAACTTCAAACAAACGACGGCCACTCACATATTTGATCATATACATGAGTGGCGTCGTCGTCGTAGGATGGTAAAAACGTACGTTCCCGATCAGCTATTAGTTGAATGGTTTATCAAGTCGTTACTTCCTGCCATAACGGAAGATGTGGCGAAGGGGGGAGTCGTAACGGAAGAGCAGGTCATCGCTCGTGCGCAATATCTAGACTTAGTCTATACTCAGTCTGGCACGCTCTACGACAAAATACCTGACGCCCCTAGACCAGAATTCTCAATTCCTCCTCCTCCTAAATCAAATAATGCCTCTCATGCCGGAGACGGCGTGATTGGCACGACAAATGCGAAATCGACAAAGGCTTCGTCCAAGAAAGCTCGTAAGATTTCAGATCAAAATGCAAAAGACGAAATTCTTGCTTCGGAAGTAAATGCCGTATCAGCAGATAAAGGCAAAGAAACCAAACAACCAGGAAACAAGAAGAAGCAAAACAAAGGGAAGAAGAAGAAACAGGGTGAGTCATCTCCTGGAAAAACCTCTTCAAACCCTCCTGGAGATAGGAAACCCACCGCAGGGTGTCACATATGTGATGAGGATCATTGAACCTCGCGATGTCCATACAAAGCTGAGCTTAAAAGATTCTTTAAGAGTTTGCAAACCTCAGCTGTGTTAACTGATCCGTTTCCGAATCCAGGTACAAATCTGGTTGATAGTGGAAATGCTTCCCCGTCGCAAGTGCTAATGTTGTCGATTTCCAAGCAACAAAATGATGCTTTGATTTCAACAAGGAATAAAGATTACAGGAATCCGCAGCTGTCGAACGACAAAGGTAAAGATCAACCAAGTAGTTCGACAACAACTTCCACAGAAGTTGTACCACCCATCATTCCTGAATTAACAATAAAACCGCCAAAGGGGGTAGTACACAAGTCAACATTTAATCCTCGCGCCAGAGCGACGCAGCATTATAACATAGTGGAAGATTTGGCCCAATCGCCATCCGCTATGTCGACTCTTGAAGTACTACAAAATTGTCCATCCCAAAGGCAGGCTTTGTTATCGGCCATTGGTAGGGTTGATCCTAAGGATTCCAATCTTGTATCCTTCGACCACAAAGGATACGATCCTCAGTTACCAGCTCAACTAGCTTTCCTTATTCAAGTGAAAGCCCTCAACAAAACTGTTCACCGAACAATTATTGATGAGGGGGCATCTACATGTATTATGTCGATGAGTTGCTGGAAAACTTTAGGGTCTCCAACCTTGTCGCGATCTTCGACGACATTAAAAGCATTCGACGGAAGGACATATACCCCGTAGGGTATCCTGAATAACTTGAAGGTTGAACTAGAGGGAAAAACCGTAGAAATAGATGTTGAAGTCATCGATGGGAATCTTGACTACAACATCCTACTGGGAAGACCATGGATATATGCCATGGAAGCTATAGTGTCGACCTATTTTAGAAAGATCGCATTCCCTTTTCAAGGAGGGATTACGATCGTCGACCAACAAAACTTCCTCCCTAATGGTTCACAAGTTACAGGAAGCATTCCCATGATCCATGGAAGCGACCATTCGCTTCAAAATATCAGAGTAGGCCTACTGAAAGACCCCACATTAATGGGAACTTTCGCACTTCCACCTCCAATCTATATAGGAGAAATAGCATTGGTAGGAGTCTGCAATATGATATCTTCCACGAAGATCTCAGAAGACGATATCAACATGGATCATGCAATGGTTTTTCCCCCAAGCCCAATAGAAATATTGTAGCAATCAATGTTTCGGGCATGGGAGGCGAACCCAAATCAACGCTCATCAAGCGTTTGGGTAAGATAGGTCTAGAGAATATGGTTCCCCATTAGATCCTTGGTCGAGAATGCATGGAACCGACGAAGGAATCCTACAATCAATGTTTATTGAGGGGGCACCATGGAATGATTGCCACCATCGTTCCCTTCTTCCAGATTATGAAGAAGATACTCAACATGACCTTTATCACCCTTCAGTTTTTGGAAATCCTAGTCCCTTCTCCTCTTGGGGAGATGTTGGTGCGCCCCATATGGCCACATTGTTGCTTCCAGGACTGACAATTGGCTTGCCGGTATGGCTCTTTTCAACCAATGTCGTTCAGAACACCACTATTCCTGAACAGTCGAATCAACAGTTAGACCAGACCAGAGTTACCCACCAGCCTTCTACTTCATCTAATTCTTCCTCTCCTCCTTCCTCTTCGCTTGACAGAACTGGTAAAACAAAAAACCAAGTTCCTAAGGAGAAGAAGGAAAAGAAGAAGAAAGAGAAGAAGAAGAAGGAGCCAAAAGCGACTGGGGGCAAACAAGTGTCGTCTGACAAAAATCCACACACAACACTGACTAGGCCTAAATCGCCATGTGTCATATGCAAGGGAGACCACTTCCACAGAGATTGTCCCTGCATCCCTCGGATACTAAGGGACTGGTCTCCCCGTTTGCACAATTCGGTGGCGTCAACCTCTGATAGCCATGTTGACAGCACACCGTCAACTAGTGAAAGTGAAGCCACAGGACAGAGAGGGAAAGCTAGATTTCCCTGCAAACTGTGTGAAGGCGACCATGCCATCCACCATTGTCCCTTCTTAGACGAGGCTAAAAGAGTTTTGGAAGATCGCCCGGTTTTACCAGCGCGACTTCCTCCTGGATATCAAAAACTCCTGCCAAGTCCTTCACCAGTTGAGAACCCGGCTGGCCCGCTCAGGTGGTCAGCCGAAGCACCTATCATTGAGGATGAACCGTCTGAATCCATACCTGACGAAAGTCAAAAGGTCGAGGCGGCAGTTGACCCGGTCTTGCCTTCAGAGGTTCTATCTTCGAATGATACCATCACAGAAGAGAATAAAGACGACACCGTCCAAATTCTCTTCATCAACACAGACTCCGACGAACATGGGGGCAATGCACCCATTCCTTTATCGCAGGAAGGAAGTTCGTCAGAGCGATACCCGGCCGTCTATTCGGTCCCACCACCAAGCAACCTAGTTGTATCCTTTGACTGGAACCAACTAGGCAGACCCCGGTTGCCAGCAAACATACCATTCAGAATTATCGTTCAAATATACAGAATGGTAATGGCTGGCACCATCATTGACGAAGGGGCATCTGTGAGTATCCTTTCCTCTATTGCTTGGAAAGCGCTTGGTTCGCCAGCGCTTTTGCCTGAAATGAGAAATCTGACAGCTTTGATAAAGGAACCAGTCGACCTTTAGGGATCCTCCCCAATGTGCCCATAACATTGAAAGGGAAGACCGTTCAAATGAACATGATGGTCGTTCAAGGACCCTTGGATTATAACCTACTCCTTGGACGAGACTATATATATTGCATGGGAGCCATCATCTCCTCACTCTTTAGAGTAATGTGTTTTCCGCACGAAGGAAAAGTGGTCAAGCTCGTGGACCAGCTTTCATTTCCCGGATCACGCATCGCAAATAGTCATGTACCATCCCTAAATGGTCTCTTCACGCAAGAAGTGTCTCAACCCACGGTCCGTCCTCCCGATGAGCACGAGTGATTCGGAAGGATATGACTGGAACCCAGGGGGCATGCGTCCTGGTCTGCTTCGGCAGGAAAACTTTGGGTATAGGGTAGGTTTCCGCGGGAGAATATGACTAGTCCGTACCCCGTCCGGCATGGAAGAGGGGTTGTTCTAGAATAAGATTCTTTTGTCAAAGTTATGTGAGTTGACAGACGGAGTCTCTCACCTTTGTCTATTTCGGTAGACATTGCCGAAGAAGTGTTTTGTTTGAAAGATTAATAGAACAATCTTTGGGTAACCTGAAAGAGGTAGGCCTTTCTTGGTAGAACAATTGTTTTATCTGCAAATTGAGGGGTAACCTTGAAATCGTACTTTATACCTGGGGGCATGCAAACCTTTTTGAGTGCAAGCAAGGGGCGGCTATTTATTTTTTAAATTTTTAGGTCCTTCCTTTAAACCTGTAGGTCTAACCGTTTAAACTCGTAGGATTAGTCGTTTCTGAACTTGCATAACGAAAGGATCCGGAGAAAAGCTTTGTAAGATCTAAGCTCCATAAAAAATAGCATCTTCAATGAGACATTCTTATCATATGACTGGATTAATCGAGCAGTTTTAGCACATAGTTCATGCTCGTTAAAAAATAAACATAAGATCGAGCAGTTTTAGCACACAGTTCATGCTCGTTAAAAAATAAACGCAAAATCGATCAGTTTTAGCACACAGTTCATGCTCGTTAAAAAATAAACGCAAAATCGAGCAGTTTTAGCACACAGTTCATCCTCGTTAAAAAATAAACGCAAGATCCGAGCAGTTTTAGCACATAGTTCATGCTTGTTAAAAAATAAACATAAGATCGAGCAGTTTTAGCACACAGTTCATGCTCGTTAAAAAAATAAACGCAAGATCCGAGTAGTTTTAGCACATAGTTCATGCTCGTTAAAAAATAAACATAAGATCGAGCAAGTGTTTCAATCCGCGTTTAAGCTCGTTAAAAAATGAACTATCTGGTAAATAACCACTGCGAACGTAAATTATCAGCCATTAAAGCCTTGGTCGTGTTTGCACCATCACCTCCACTTTTCCATTGGCCGATCATTCACCTCCATTTGATTGTTTACCCATTTTGAGGAACAGCTGCGAAGAGTGATTTCACTAGCCATCCTTGTGACACTGCCGTGATTGGAAAATTCCAAGCCTTACCTGGAATCAGCTGCTAACCCGTTTCATCACTCGTTCCTCAAAAGACGAGTCTTCTTTAAGCTCTTTTCATCTGACTCGTAAAATGTGAAAAGATTGCCGAGTTTTGGCCTTCCAGCTCGTTAAAGCGACCGGAAGTGCTATCCCTCCTCTAGATTTTAATCTTTTTGGACCTGAGGGATTATTGCACAAAAAGATCGAGCGCTTGTTTTGTTCGGCTCGTTAAAACTATCGAAAACTCATCCCTTCTGTATTGTTTTATACTTTTTCGGACTTAAGGGATTAGATGACGAAAAAGGACTTTCGGAGTTGACTTTACGTACCTTTTCAGACTCTCTAAAAATGAAAAGGACCGAGTTATCTTTGTCGTTAGACTCGTTAAAATCATTAAATAGCGACAAACTTGTCTTTAGACGAGAACGAGTTTCACTATCGCTAGGCTCGTTAAAACATAGCGATGGGCTTGCCCGAAGGGCGAGTTATAGAACAAGCATATGTTATCCTCCTCAAGCTTGACAAAAATAAAGAGGTACTGGTCAGCAATGACTGGGGAAAATTGGGAGAAACTCAAGAAAACTTTGATGGTAGCAAGTCGCTCTTGAACATGACACTTTTCCTCCGTACCACAATCGGGTTGGGTTGTTTCATTCACCGGTCACATCACCATGGTCTCGCCATACCATCCATATTTGGGGTAATGCTACCGATCCATCACATAAGTGTCGCCATATGTTCAAGAGAATTCGTTCAGAGAAGTCAACCGTGTCCCATCCACTGCCGTACATTATCCTTCATCCTTTCATGACCGCCACCCTGAATCATATGTCATCAGATCGTTTTCACCTCCATCAAAATCATTAGCTCCGTTCCGTGTCATTGATGTGGGATTCATTAAGGCCCTCCTTTGACGGATCGCTTCTTGTCAACATCAGCTCATTATCCAAGAAGTTGATCTAGGAACAACCCCTTCAGTACTTTGAAGCTTGCATGCCTCAATGGCAAGTTTCTCACTTCCGGCGACAGGTATACATCAATGACCTTCGACCGAAAGATTTTGCGTGGTGTTCGACGCCAAGTCCTTTATTCACACCACGTGAATTGTACTGCAGTACCTTGAGGGTCATTATCATTATCGGTGATTCCTCTCGCGCTTGTTAACGGTTTACCTCATTGACCGGTAATCAAGTGATGTCTTTCCATGTTCGACTTCAGAACATTTCTCACATGGATCGACTTGTACTTAGAGTGAAGATCGAACGAGTTTGAAGACCCCGGATCTAGTTTCATCCATCCGGGTTGCGATATACATTTAGGAAAGATAAAGACATTGAAATGTACATCATTGCAGCAGATAATCATCCTACCCAAAGGATGATAATTTCATCAAAAATTATCAGTCTACCATCAGACGATTGTCTGTTCTATGTACAGAAAAATGAATTTATAAAGCTGAGCATGGGAATGCCCGCCTCAGCTAGACCATGAAAGCAGTATGAAAAATAATGTATTGTATTGTATCTTATTACAGGTCTCCTCCCAGCATTGGATGAACTTCAGATCCTCCTGATAAAGCATTTCACTCGATGAACGGCCTCATACTTTAGGGGGCAACTGTTATAGACATTTTTGTGCCTTACAGCTATAAGCATGAAATGTCCATAATCTAAGGGATCCAAAGTCCCTAAACATGTTGTTCCTACCCCTAGAGGAACAAGGCTAACAAACCACAGCAATTCACAGAAGTTCTCCACCAGAAACTGCTCAAAAACAAGTCAATTCAGGATCAATTCAGAGGCTCCACTAGCTGTCTGCGCTGAAATGCAAAGTCTGCACTGGCTACTTGCACTGCAACGCAGGTAGAAGCACTACCAGGGTGCGCTGAGCGGGAATTGACAAATGGCAAGTTCATTCAACAAGGTGTCAAGACCCTGGAAGCTTCCAGAATCTTCCTCAATGACACTTGCCTCAGTGAATTCGACTAGTGATGAGTAAGAGGTTCTCAACCTCCAAGTGGAAGCAAGAACCTCCAAGTGGAATCAAGAACTGACAAAGGGAGAGGACACTAGTCAAATCTCAAGCTGACTCATCCTCTCTCCAAACATCTATATATGGATCTCTCCTCCATGAGATCCGGAGGCTGGAATTTTGTTATTGCAAAGAATTGTTGTTGGTTTGAGACTGGAATCATTGGGTGCTTAATGCTTTGAAGGAAGGTGAAGATAGGAATTTCATTTGCTGGGAAGGAGATGCTGGATTGGAGCCCTCTTAGTTGTATCTCCTCCTGAACCTTGTTATTCATCAATAAAGCTATCTTGGTTTCTCCTATATACTGATGTATCTTTGATGTATGATTGCATTAGTATGTTTAGTTTATTTCTAATCCTGAACTAGTTATGAATATGAATCTATGTCTTTGTGTAGTGTTCTCTTCTTGTGATCTTGTAGGGACCTGTTGAAGCTGGGCGAGCGAGAAGGCAAGTAGCTGGGAACTCTCAAAGAGAAGAGAAACCGGATCGAGGGACAAACGGAAGACACCGGTTAGTCCATCCATCTCTCTTCATTCTTAATTCATAAAGAAAGAATACTAGAATAGCTGTGTCTGTTTGTTGCTAAGGCACTGTCACACCTTAGGTGGATAGGATCGTCCTGCATAGGCATTTTTCCCCACAACACTTACCATCACCTTTATTCTTCTACCCTCCAGGCTATGACCCATGTCCCTGTCCAACTATATAAAAATTTTGGTAAGGAAAGACATTATCTTTCTCACTTTCATCCTAAGGTCTTGTTCTCTTCAGTGGCCACTTTCCCTTAGTCTTGTCTTTCCCTTTCCATCCCTTTCCAACCTTGTTGAGACTCTCTCTTACGCTTCGGTTTCTCATAACAATATTTCAACTTTCTAATGACTTCTCCAAGTGACCGAGGCTCTTCATAATCAATTCAATCTTTAAAGTCTAATGGAAATACATGAACAAACATTTGAACTTTGGATTTCTCATCTTTACATATCGTACATACCTCAATAAATTCATGAAATTAGTCATGTACTCCTCATTTGTCATCAATCTCATCTTATCTCATATAACTCCTTGCCTTTTTTGTCATAGTACCTCTTTGATAGGTACTTCTTCCTTAAATGTCTCTTAAATTCATGCCAACTCAAATCCTTTGACTTGATGTCTCTAAACCACTTCACATCTTCCCACTAGATGCCCTCTTTCCCTTTGAGGTTGAAAATAGCTATCCTGGCCTTCATGTTCTTTGTGTAATCATGTAACTCAAAGAACTTCTTCATTCCAAGCAACCATGCCTATGCATCCTCTGACTTCGTCAACTCTCTATCAAATTTAGGTGGCTTGGATTTCTTGAACTCATTTGATAAATATCCCTTATCAATCCTCCTGTAAGGATGATAGTGATGATGACCATGGTACCCGTCTGAACCAAAACTAGAATAAGGCCCATGTCCACTACCTCTCTTATCAGCTGTATCCAATAATTTGCCTTCCTTGACCGTGTCATATTTATCAGACCTATTCCCACCATGAGATATGCTACCATATGCCCCATTAGTCATGTCCTCCTATCCATGACTGATCCTAAGCGGTCCTTGTCTCTAAAAGTATGACAAACATTGAAGGATAACTACATTTACCTCTACTTGTTTCTCCTACGCCCTGGCAAGTCTCTCTTGTGACTAAATGATTTTTTCATTATTTTCTTTGCAAATTCTTATTTCTTCCTTCAAACTTCTCAAAGTGTTGACTATGTGAGGAGAGTACTCATCACCATGCTACTCATCTGATCTATAGGGAGAATCTGGTGAACTATAATCCACCATTTTTCTAGTCATCTTTGATCTTCTTCTTCCTACAAAACCCAAATATAAACATAACCAACATACCTCAGTATAGTTCAGGATAGGATATCTTGTCTGTAGCATAATCTACATTAGCACAACAAGTGTATAAACATAATGATAAAAATATATTGATGATGAACCTCATAATTGGGTAACTATATGGACCTTAATCCACCTCCTAGCTTATTCAAATCAACTCTTCTCATAATTTATTACATATTTTGATTGTATTTTGCTTAATGAGATGAGTCAAAGTGAGATATTATGCCTAGTGGACTAATATGCATTGATTGCAGGTTTTTGAGAGAAAATCATGGAAATTTTGGCTAATTAAGGGCTGAAACTCAAATGAGACAAGGAGGAGATTGTAGGAGGTATATCCTCCTCATTTACTCCTCACTCATTCGAATATTCCTCCATTAATCACACCAACTTGGAGTACAAGCAGCCAAGTCATGGAGATCAAAAGGCAGTCGAGCAAGTGACAGTCAAAGAGCTAGTTTATCTTGAGTTTGGGAGCCGAGCCTCCCTATATTTAAGGAAGTCATTGGAGACTTTAGTTTTATAAATAAGAATGCCTAGAGCCTCATTAGGATTCGAATTTTTGTTGTAAAAACACTAGTCATTTTCGAGTTCAAGACTTGTGGAAGACATTGTTATGTAATTTTCTGTTTTGATAATGAGAATGAGAATTTCCTTGATCCAGCACTAAGTTGACTCAGAGGGCTGAAGCTCTTGGGTTAGGGCCCAACCCTAGCAGTAAAGGCTCCTCTTCTTTTATTTGTATGCTTAGTCAATTTCATAGATTAATGGTTGAATTGTCTTTAGAATTATTTCATTGCAAGTAGTTGTAGATTTGATTAGTTTTCTTTCATTTGTTCTTTACTTTTGCAGTAGCTTAGAAGAGATAAAGGAACATCACAAAGCTGTCAGTAAGTGGATTTTTCCTCACTCATTCCTTCAGGGACCATGTTTTGAGGAAAGAACCCCTATGTAGCCCCAAAAAGACAGAATTCTAGTTTCTCATGGAATTTAGAGTTTTCAGTACTTAGGCCAACATTTGATCAGTTTGCAAGAATAGGATTTAGTTATCATTTCTTCTATCTTCATTTTTACTTCAGATCCCATCCAAGTTTCATCTTATTTTGCAAGTTTTCCCTCATGCATGAAATAGGCAGCTAGCTCATGAAATTATGTTTTCCTTAGTTAATTGAAATCCTTCTTGTTTACATGATTTATGTATGAATGTCAATGTTTGATGCAGTGCAGGAGTTTCATAAGTACATAGAGATTTCATGATCAACAACCTCATCCCAACTTCATCCATCCATGATCGTTCCTTTCTTTCACCAAAACCCTTGCCAATTTCATCATTTCACAAAAGTACTTCTCCAAGCTTGTTGAGCAAATCTAGCCATCTCCCAACTCTAGTTTTGAGTTCTGAAGTAGTCCTAGGCACTCCCTTGCCTCATTACATCCACCAACCACCTTCCCTAATCTTTCCATCACCTTCAACATCCCTCCTTTTTCTCTCGGCTGTATCCTATAGAATACAGGGTATCTTGTAGGAATTCAGGGCATCCTATAGAACCCATTACGACATCCTGTAGGTTGACTAGTAGTGGCTTGTTTTGAGGCTGAATTGTGGAAAAGGCCCCTAGGAAGCTAGAAGAGGACCCCTACTTGTCTCCCAAGCCTTCTGACCATTCACCATCATCCTTAAGCCCCCTGCCACATCACCAAAAGAAGTTAGCTTTCACACTTTCACACAAAAAAGACAAAGAAAAACAAAGTTATTTTGGTCATTTACATGCACAGCAGTAGAATGTTTGATGTTTCAAATTTCATGCTTAGGAAAATAGGATTTCGTACATGTTAAATTAGTACTCTTTTGAAGCAAAGCCTCTTAGCAGTTAGTTAGAAAAATGGTGTGTTTTAGCATTTGATTTCAGTATTTTTCTTCACTACAGTAGACAAGCTTTCCCTTAGTGTAGATTTCTCTTTTCCTCATTGGTAATCAAGCTTCTTCTGAATCCATAGAAGTCTGGTTTGAAAAACCTTAGTGGTATATCGCCAGCTTAGCGGTGACAAAGAGCGGACCCATCACATTTACTTGTGTATACAACACTGTCACCTCCAAGTTTGTACGAACACCAGGTTGATAAAGTAAAGTTGGTAGCCCAGGGAGTTGCAACATTCTTGCTACAATACTAGTGCTCATCAATAGACATCATGCAAGACTGTAACACCCTCCTCCACATCTACCCAAGTAACCGGCCAACTGGAGTAAACATGTGATGAGAATTTACTATGATATGATTCAACCTCCTGATTCACCTTAAGGAAGTGGAACTGATGGAAACACACCATACAGACCTTCAACATCAGCAACAGGACACCCAGGAACCATCCCAACCTCTATGGTAACCATCCCCTAGGTCCCACTGAGTTTTTAGACCATTTAATTCTTGGACTCTCCCTTGATATGGGCATGCATGCATCTAGGAGGCTTTGGACGCTCCCACAACATGGGTATGCCAGCGTCCAGGGAATTTTCTCCCCAGTGTTGTGCTTCTGTCCCCCGGATTTGAGCCACTTTTTTAGGCCCAGAAGCCAGATCACTGCCAAGAACTAACTGAAACCTTCAAATATGAAACATAACAATGGAATAATGATACAAATGAAATTACTTGAACAAGGACTTGACTGGACCCCTACTAACCATGACAGGAATTTCGTCAAACATATCACCAATATGTAATCTATAAGAGTAAACAACATATCTGAGCATAGAGGTCCCATACTTATATGAGAATCGCTAAGAAGCATTGATCCATTATATCATTAGCTACATTATCATCTATTAGGTCATAGATACATTTTCCATTCATTTACAAATCAAAACATGAGGAGAGCCATACATCATCAATGTCATAATACATGCATCTTATAACCAACATAATAACAAAAAAAATATCAAGGATACATTAGCCATAGAATCCACATATAAACTAGTACATTTACACATAAGATACCAAGGAAAGAACCTCTTATTAATGAATGCAAAAGCCAACCAAGGATGGGACTACCACGTTCCACTTAACCTTAGAATGGTTGAGCCAATTCTCTCTTCAAACATTCACCTTCATGCCATATTCCAAGCATGAATGTGGGAATCAAACCAAAAGAACCAACGAGGGCATCCAAAGGCTAAACCACCTCACCCTCATCAATAGAAACTAGGCTTTACTGTAATCCATCTTGAATTACTAGGCCAACATAATAAAAATGTAATAACATGTTTTACCATGATCTCCACTAGATCACTAGGCAAAAATAAGCATGTATGCCACCATATTTCTCCACCTACGACGTCTCCTATTCTCCTAATCTCTCAGATTTTACTGTAATCCACAGTCTCATCTAGGGATCACTATGCCCTAAAATGAGACTCCACCCTTTAGGATTTATCATATATCTCACCATTCACCGGCAAGGATTTCTAGGCCTAATCAAGGGCAACCACCTCTAGGCTTTACCATATATCCCACCATCAACCTGTCGAGGATTCCTAGGCCCACCGGGGCACACAATATCTGGCTTTACCGCAACCCATAGTCCAATTCAAGGGTTACTAGGCCATGTGTTCTATCATTTGGAGATCCACATCACTCAACTTCAAATCCATCTGACAATCCAACTCAACCAAAACATCAGAACCCCATCATACCATGGTTATCCGGAAATGGCAAGGCTAGGATGAAAACACTGTCACACTTGGAAAAGCCCATGCCATAAAAACAAAGAACCATAAGAAATACCATGCATGCCAAATCTAGAAAGGAAAATACACATGCAAATCGATACTTGCAAATAATATAGTTGTCACTGCTTGATCCTGCTCTTCCTTGCTTTGTCCTTCCTTCCTCTTGACGTCTTTGCCTTTCTTGTTCCAATGCCAAAGTGCTCCAAGAAAAATCTAGGTGTCCAAGAGTGGGAGAGAGGGAATAACGAGAGAGCTCCAAAACTAAACTGACAAAAGGTTACACTGACCAAGCTTGAGCAAAAACTTTCCAACTGATCCTCAGAAGCCTTTTTATCAATGAGGCCTCTATTTTCTTAATTTTCCATTATTTTCATTCATTTTCCTCCTCACATGCAACCTGTGACTTTCCAGCTTCCTTTTCTCCTAATTTCCATTATTTTCATAAATAAATGTGCCAAAAATGCCATTTTTCCTTTCCAAAGACTTAGCCATTGCCTTTGCTAATTTCCTTTAGCCATAACAACCAAAATGACCACCCACTATGATGCTTTTGCCACCATTCATCTTGGAATACATGTCCCATGATCGTGGTCTTGTATATTTTACATGGATTTTTAACCAGGGTTGTTACAGAACCCTCCCCCTTGGGGGAACACTATCCTCAATGTTCAATGACACCTATAACCAACAAGATTGTTGAAAACAAAACATACTACCCATGGAGCTTTATAACACAACTTCTTGTAGTATTTACAAAAATTACAGCTGAAGATATGACAATCATACCATTTAATGGAGCTTTATAACACAGTTTGTTGGGCATGGCCCAACTTGGTCCAAGTTTTGGGTAAAATACCTCGCGAAAGAAGGAGCGGACCGCGTGGAGCTCATGAAGATATATTCATCGTGCGGATTTTTAGGGATTTTGAGATGGGATAAAGCCCTTATTTTGTAGCAGGTATCGGATAGTAGTCCTTTTTTTATGGATCCATGGTATGTGGACCATGGTTTTTATATAGATGAATTGTATAAAAGGATATGTAATACTTTGTAAAGGAGAAGAAAGTAATGAAATATCATAAGTGAATTGAATCTATGTATTCGCATTTATAGCCTGTAGTTTTGGAGAAGGCTCTGCAGCTGAATACGCGGAGACCTTGAAGAGTCTGTAGCTGAGTGCGCATACCACCTACAGCTGGGTGCATAGGTCAAAGAAGTGAATGTAATTGAATATATGTTTAATAAAGAAGAATTTTTTGCAAAGTATTATATCTTTGTATATGTTAATTGTCTATTGTTATGTATCTCATTATGTATGATTTTTACTGAATTATGTGAAGGCATGTAAGATATACTGTTATGTGTTAAAGTTTATGTGTTTCTGTAAACTAATCATCTATGTGAAGTTCTTATGCATGCGGAGTTATAAGATTGATATATAGTAGAATTAAATACACGATGCCACTTCGTGGATATCCCTTCAGTTGCAGAAACCTAGTTCTACAACCTCCCATAACTACTCGGGTGAGACTACGACCTGCTTGTAGGTTGTTGTTGAAAGGGCCAGTAGTTGAGGGTTTTTTTGGTGCGAAGCACAAACTAAACCTGGTTCAAGCCCCCTCAAACCAACAAATGGTTCCATTGCAGAACAAATTGCATGAAGTGTCTACAAGGCGATGTGCAAGGATCACCAAAATAGTGCATTGCATGACAACTGAGGTACGTGATTTACCTTTATATGATGTTTTGGGTGATGTAAATAATTTCTTTAAATATTATGAAAGGCGAGTACTAGAATGTCAGAGACTATTAGCACTGGATCAAGTGTTGAGGGCTACACCTGCTAGATGGTGGGGTATGCATAAGAAGAATATAGGAGATTGGCAGAAATGTAGAAGGTTGATGTGGGTAAGATTTGGACAAGTAGAAACAGAGCTCGTAGAAAAGTATGATGGCCATAATGATCCTAGAGACCATATAAAACTTTGTATGGTAGCTTGGAGAGAAATTCCACGAGAAGAATGGGTGCATGGTTTCATCCATACCCTGGAAACGATCCCTCAGAACTTGTATTTGGAAATTGAACTTTGACATGGCATTGCTAGTTGGGCAGAAATGGTGGATGGATTTGTGATGACATTCAGATTTGAAGATGACTGTCCACATATACATGCAACGCTAAATATGGTTAGGAAGAAGATTTTTGAAAACAAAGTTCTAGTTATCTAGCAACCTGATTAGGCTGTGCAGATCCAGAATGTGATGGAATTCTATAACCTCACTGCAGAAGAGGACAAAGATCCTCGCAAAATTGATATCAAACAATTAGAAGGACATCACGAAGTGAATGGACCTGAGATAGAGATACTAGATATAACACAAACACTGAAAACAAAGAAAGTAAATATAGGGACAGAAGTTGAACTGAAGTATGCGACCATAGGAGATTAGCGGGATGACAACATTGTCAGCAAGATAATAGATTTGTTGCATGAATACCAGGAGTTGTTTCCCTCTAAATTTTCAGATATGAAAGGCATCCTTGGGGATTTGGGAGTTATGAGGACTCCTCTAAATATTTATGTGAAGCCTGTTAAGAAGAGGCCTTATAGATTGAACCCAAAATATAAGAAAAGGGTCAAAGAAGAATTTGACAAAATGTTAGGCGCGGAGATAATTGAACTTGTCGAAGAGTTTGAATGGGTAAGTCCCATGGTAGTTCAGGAGAAGAATGCAAAAGGGAAAATTAGGTTCTGTGTGGACTTGACGAAGTTAAATGGCGCATGCCTGCATGACCCTTTTCCCACCCCATTCATAGACGAAGTGTTGGATAATGTAAGAGGACAAGAGGTTTACTCTTTTACAGATGGATTCTCAGGGTATCACCAGATCAAAATTTCATTGGAAGACAAACATAAGACAATGTTTTCCACAAAATGGGGATCCTATCAGTACACAGTAATGCCTTTTGGGTTGAAGAATGCACTTGCCATTTTTCCCAGAGGTGTAATTGCCACTTTCAAAGAGTACATACAAATTTTTGAAAGTGTACTTCGATGATTGGAGAATATTTGGGCTATTAAAGAATCATGTGGCAAGCTTGAGGTTGATGTTGGGTACATGTAGGAAGTATCAGATATCGTTGAACCTGAAGAAATGCGTATTTTGTGTGGCATTTGGAATATTTTTGGGACAAGTAGTTTGTAAACAAGGATTTATGGTAGAGCTGGTGAAGATTGCAGTCACTGTGAACATGCCAACACTAAAAATAGTAGGACTACTATCTACTACTTTAGGACACACTGGTTACTATAGGAAGTTTATAAAAGGATATGCGCAGACAACTACACCGATGGAAAATTTGTTGAAGAAGGATGTGACCTTCAAGTGGAATGAACAATTCCATAAGAGCTTGGATGTGTTGATATGCGCAGATAACTACATCGGTGGAAAATTTGTTGAAGAAGGATGTGACCTTCCAGTGGAATGAACAATTCCATAAGAGCTTGGATGTGTTGAAAGAAAAAATGATAACTATGCCAATTCTAGTTTTTTTGGGCTGGAAGGAAAAATTTCATGTGCATGTTGATTCATCTTGCATAGCTTTGGGAGTAGTACCAGCACAACTGGGAGTAGGGGATATTGATAATCACATTGCATTTGCAAGTAGGAAGTTATCTAAGGCATAAAACAATTATAGCACGAAAAAAAGGGAGGAGTTAGCTATGGTGTATGCACTACAAAAGTTCAGACATTACTTGTTGGGAGGACACTTTAAGATGTTCACAGATCACTCCGCGCTGAAATATTTGGTAAATAAACTTCTATTAGGAGGAAATATCTATTGAAGCTTGTTATTATTCCAAGAATATGACTTCGAAGATATAATGAAGTCAGGAAGATTGAATTTTGGGCCGGATCATCTATCTAGGATAGAGACAGGAGAAGAACTTACAAGTCTTGAGGATAACCTGCTCGATGCATAATTGTTTGCAATTAAAGTTGCAGATGATCACTTTGCAGATATTATTCAGTTTTTGGCCACAGGAATGATGCTCGTGCAATACACTACAAAGAAAAAGAAGGAATTGGTGGTTCGAGCAGCTGATTTCTCGTTGATTACAGGACACTTGTATAAAATGGGACAAGATGAAGTACTGCGCAAATACATCCCTGAACATGAAAGACAAAACAGTCTGACGAAATCTCATGGAGGAGTCGCAGGCAGGAATTATGCATCAAAAGCCATTGCGCAGAAGATTTTGAGAGTCGGGTTATGGTGGCCTACAATGCATAAGGAAGCAAAAGGCTTTTGTCAAGCATGTGATGTATGTCAAAGGATAGGAAAGCCATCCAGAAGAGATGAAATGCCACTAGTACCTCAGGTGACTTTTCAGACTTTTGATAAATGGACAATTGACTTTGTTGGACCGATTAGTCCACTGGGGAAAAAAATGGTGCAAGATATATCATCACCACGACAGATTATTTGAAAAGATGGGCCAAGGCGAAACCGGTAAAGGATTGTAGCATAGAAACTATTGTGAAGTTAATTTTCGAGTATATATTGTCTAGATTTGGTTGTTCGAATATCTTGATGAGCGACCAAGGGACACATTTTTTGAATAAGACGATTGAAGCACTAACTGAGGAATTCAAAGTTTACCATCAGAAGAGCACTCCCTATCATCCTCAGGCAAATGGGATAGTGGAAGCTTTCGATAAGATTTTGGAGAATGCATTAACCAAGTTGTGCAATGTAAACAGAGATGACTGGGACTTGAGGATTCTAGCAGTGTTGTGGGATACATAACGATATGCAATAAGTTTACTGGGCAAACACATTTCAGGTTGGTATATGGACAAGAAGCAGTTATGCCAATGGAATACATTCTGCCAAGTCTGAGAATTACAGCTATCACAGATATGGTAGACCCCAACATGATGAATGAGAGAATGTCACAGATACTAGCTTTAGAAGAAGATAAATATATAGTAGGATTCCATCAACACGTGTAGAAAGCAAGGGAAAAATCCTGCCATGACAGGCACATCAAGAAGAAGATATTTCGCGAAGGGGATCTTGTATTATTATATGACAATAAGTTTGCGAATTCTCGGGGAAATTTAAAACACATTGGTTGGGGCCATATATCGTCAAGAACATTACAGATGGTGGTGTTGTTCAACTCATGAAGTTAAATGGTCAGATGATTCCAGGATGAGTGAATGATAGTAGATTGAAAATATACAGGGACGATTATGTCCTTGGACCGTTGCACTGAAGAATGAAGGGAAGGAAGTATTAGTGCCACCTATAGTTGAAAGTGGGCACGAGACTATAAACTACCCTACAGGAAGGGACTTCGCTGAAGGAATATTGTTGCGTGATACTGAAGAGTATGACGAAGTCATTAGAAGCTGCGACGAAGAAGAGGTGACTATGCCAAAAGGTAATTTAGACGAAGTTAGCTGAAAATATGACCGTTAGAAGGAAAAAGGGCACTGTTAAAAATAAATTATAGTTGAGGGGCATGGGAGAAAAGCATTTATGAAGCACAACTAGATGTATCTAGCCCATACCTGCATTAATGAAACAAATCTAGAGATAATCATGAGTATGGGAATTCAAAATTGTTATAAAATTTGCTTCTCGCACCACATTTGACACTTTGTTGCCTAAGAGAGATCATAAATTGTGCCTAAGTGAAGAAGAGCTATTGCATGTCTGAGAGGAGTTGGGAAGAGTTGGTCAGAATATTTGAGAAGAAAGGGCTAGCTGGAATCATGAAGTCACAAGAAGGAAAGACCATAGGAGAAAATGTACCTATGCCCCTGACGTGCTTAAGTTTGCCAAGGAAGGTGCCGCAGTCGTAGCCATAGAAGATGAAGGAGAAGAGACCAACTGAGGTCTTTGTAGCTAAATTGAGAATGTCACCATGGAAGAAGATGTAGAAGTAAGTGCAAGCAAAGAACGCAGAGGACAAGGGAAAAAATCCCATGCAGAAAGGAAAGAGACTGATGCAGCAAGAGGGACCTCAACAGGTCTATGGCAGTGAGGAAGAAGTTGAGTTTCACAAGAAGGAGACAAAGAATATGGAGACTCCCTCTATTCTCCCAGCATACATGCCACCGAGAAAATCGGGCACAAAGTCGGTTAAGGAGCCAAAAGAAGGGAAATTTGCTACTTATACGTTGTTGTTGCCAGAAGAGGTTCCTTTTGAAGGAGAAGTGTTGGGGAATATTCCCTAACTCAAAATGGAATATTGAGATTTAAAAGATAGAAGAAAATACCCAAAATTTGAGCCCAATAGGTACTTGAAGAGATTCCACTACTCGGAGAGTAGAGTTACAAGATTGGAGCCGCAAAAATGGGTTATGGAAGTGCAAAGAGTAGGACTTTTGAACATGTTGAATGTGCCACACTTCGGTCGAAGTTCATTCAGTACAATATGTGTGTGATAGCTCCTCTCACTAGTGCATGATTATTGCATTTGGTTAGGGACGAGGACCCCGATTGATGAGATGCTCATCAGAAAAATAACAGTGTTTCCATATCAAGGAAAGGATATTTCAAATGAATTCGTGGGTAAAAATAAATACAAGGAGGAAGCTCTGGAACTTTCGTAGGCAGTAGATGAAAGGTTGAAGGAATTGAAGAAAAGGGAAGCAGAGCTACTGCAGAAGATCGCTGACCCTACTACAGAAGCTTTGCTGAAGGAGGCGCAGCAGGAAGAAATGTTGATGGCAGAAACACTCCAGCATTACAACACAGTATACAACAGGATCACAACGAAGATCAAGGGCATCAAAGTTGAGTGACTCGGGATGATTCACGGGTGAGTGTTGAGGGCATGTTGGGTATGACCCAACTTGGTTCAAGTTTTGGGTAAAAGACCTTGCGAACGAAGGACAAGACCGCAAAGCTGGTGAAGATATATTCATCACACAAAATTTTAGGGCTTTTGAGATGGGATAAATCCCTTATTTTGTAACGAGTATCAGGTAGTAGTCCTTGTTTTATGGATCCATAGTATTTTGTATACATGAATTGTATAAAAGGATATGTAATACTTTGTAAAGGAGAAACAAGTAATTAAATATCATAAGTGAATTGAATCTATGTATTCACGTTTGTAGTCTGTAGTTTTGGAGAAGGCTTCGCAGTTGAGTGTGCGGAGACCTTGAAGAGTCTGTTGTTGAGTATGCATATCACCTGCAGCTAGGTGCGCATGTTAGAGAAATGAATGTAATTGAAGATCTGTTTAATAAAGAAAAAGTTTTGGTGAAGTATTGTATCTCTGTGTATGTGAATTACCTATTGTTATGTATCTGATTATGTATGCTTTTTACTGAATTATGTGAAGGCCTATAAGATATACCGTTATGTGTTAGATTTTATGTGTTTCCCTAAACTAATCATCTACGTGAAGTTATTATGCATGCAAAGTTATAAGATTGATATATAGTAGAAGTAAATACACGGTGCCACTTCTTGAATATCCCTTTGGTTGCAAAAACCTGGTTCTACAACCTCCCATAACTGCTTCGGGTGAGATTGCGACCTTCTTGCAAGCCGTTGCCGAAAGGGCCAGTAGTTGAGGGTTTTTTTGGTGTGCAACACACTCTAAACCCGGGTCAAGCCCCCTCAAACCAACACATCTCATTACGGTATTTACAATAACAACCACATATACACATATGCACATTTGCTAAACCAAAAACTAAAAGGATATGAACCCTGTATCAATCAACAAGGGAGTCTAGAGGCTTACACCTCCACCCTCAAAAGTAGTACCAGGATTCACCTCCTTCCTAGGAAGTCCATAATCGATTGTCAAATTCAAAGCATATCCAAATTCCGACGCTACAATCCTATGCTACTTTTCTCAGCGAATAGTTACCGAATCACTGTTTCAGGGCACACTCCCAATGTGCATTTGATTCCATTTGGCAGTGCTAATGACCAAAATAAATCCATCCCTGACCTTCCCTTCTATGCTACACAATCCCTCAGGAAATTTGGTTACCCCTTCTATTAGGCAGATAAATCCCTCTTTCTGACAAGAGAAATATCCCTAGATCCTAGGCGGAAACTAGAAACAAATAGACAATCAAGCTAATTCTTTCCCTCAATCTATCTTTTCTTGAATCATAAGCTAATAAGGTGGGAAAATGAAATTCATACCTTATTACAACATGCTTGATGAAGATCCCCCTTTGTGCTTCAGTGCAACTCCTCCATGCTTGAATCTAGACCTGCACACATGGAAACAACAAAGGATCAAAGGCATATGCAGCATAAATGATTCAATAATTAAAACTAGTGATCAAGGAGACTAGTAACAAACATCATTCCAATGGACAAATATAAATAACATAAACCATCCATGAAATTCATCAATTAATCCATTAAACAATGTAGTGAGAAGAAACTCTTGTTTGTATTAATTTCATAAACATAAAGGAGCTACAAAACCTGTGCTTTAATGTTGTGAATCTCCTCCCATTGATCTCAATCTTCTCCAAGAATGATAAGATCTCCAACATGATTCCCTCAGCATAAACTTACTCTCAACAACCTCCCCCATTCCCCCACCTATGGCTTGATTAATAGGCTAAAAGAAAGTATTTTGAGATCCTTAGTCCAAGGATGAGATCCATTAAAAGAGGGATGAGGGCTCCTTGAAGAATGGGAATTAGTTCCCTCAAAAATGAGATTAGGCTCGAATAAACATGATTTCAAGGCTTTCTGTTGGGAATGATTCATGAATAAACATGATTTCGAGGATTTCTGTTGGGAATGATTCGCCCAACAATGCTTCTAGATCTCACTATTTATTTTTACTTTTTATTGATTTACCTAGATAGTTTTTGTGTAGAAACAGAGCGCAGTTCTACGTAGTTTATAGTGGAAGAAACTACACATGTGCGAATTCTATTCAAACAAACTGTGCAGATACTCAAAAACAGGTTTTTGTACTAAGAGATCTAGAAATTCCACTGTATTCAAGGTATATAAGTTTTTGGCTTGCAAGGGAGTGCTTCATGACACTTGGATGGATGGCGAGAGATCCAATTTCAGTGATCATTTTCCTAATGTGATAAAATGACGTGTAACAGATTGCCCCATAAGGGAAAAGTTAGACAAGTTTGAGGGCTGAAGTACTTTATCATATCAAGGATTGGATCAAAGATCATGGTTGGAAACCTACAACAATCAATCAAGGATTAAAATGTAATATATTAATAATCACCGAGGTAGGAATTCCCATACTCAGAACATAAAAGCCTTAAAGCACAGTATGGAAATACATCATGTCAAAGTAGATATAGAATGGTTGCAGCCATCAAACATAAAAATCTCTGTATAATCATGAATACAAAACTCCTCGCAACCTGGATGGATGAAACTAGATCCAGGGTCTTGATCTACATCTCTCGATCCATAGTATGAATCTAACCATGTGAGTAGATGTCTCGAAGTCGAGCATGGTAGAAACCACTTGATTACCGTCAATGATGTGAA
Organism: Pinus tabuliformis; assembly: GCA_031772625.1. Classification (NCBI taxonomy): domain Eukaryota; kingdom Viridiplantae; phylum Streptophyta; class Pinopsida; order Pinales; family Pinaceae; genus Pinus; species Pinus tabuliformis. The sequence continues at coordinate 656,551,288 of CM062810.1, read as the reverse complement.
CTATTAACAAGCGCGAGAGAAACCACGAATAATGAAAATGGTTCTCAAGGTACTTTCAGTACAATCCATGAAGTGTGAATAGATGATTTGATTTCAAACATTCAAAGAATCATTCGATTGAAGGCTAATGATGAGAACTTATTATTGAAGGCGAGAAACCTACCATTAAGGCATGCATGCTTCAAGGTACTGAAGGTTTCCAGGTCGACTTCCTAAATAATGAGTTGAATTTGATAGGAAGTGACTCGTCACAGGAGGGCCTACAACAAGAAACTTGTGTCAAGTTTTGAAGAAAAGTTTGCAAGGAATGACTCAAGGATGGCCGATGCGATTGAAGGCTACAAATTGCAAGGTAAAGTGAACTGAGGTTTAGACTTCTCTTGAACACATTGGCGACATGACAAAATGACTTGGAAGCATTTAACTCAACAGTAATACCCAAAACCAACTAAAGAATTTCAATAAGGTTCAATTAACTGTGAGCCAAATGGATTCCCCAACCTGAACAGATATATGAAAGAGTGTCATGTTCAATGGAAACATACGGCCTAAAATTTTTAACGAGCCTAGAGAAAGTAAAGCTTGATGTTTTTTAGTTTTAGGGAGTCAGAAGAAAAATATAAGTAAACTCCATCAAGTTTGTTTTCGTAAGTTTAGTCCCTTGGGTTTGAAAAAGGATAAAATAATACAAGGGAGAACTCTATTGACCATGTTTTATCAACGTATACATTTTTCGTAAATAGTCCTGACTCTATCGGTAAAAGGGGTAAACATATATTGAGTGGATGATTTCTCATTTACTTTTACAAGCTCAGACATTCAAGTACTCGGTGAAAAGGGCTTAAAAGAGGATTCTATGATTTTTGCTTTTCGTAAGTTTTAACGAGTTTGAAAAACTGATAAAAATATACTCATCTTACTGACTTTCAATTTAATTAACAAGCGGGAAAAGACAGAAAGAACTCAACATTTTCATGTATATTTTACGAGCATGAAAAGATAACAAAAGAAGATCAGGATTTTCATGAGTTTAACGAGCCTTGAAAATAATAACCAAAATGGACTCAAGATAAGTTTCATTTTTACATAAGCTTGAAACAAAGCAAAATTGTGCTTGAGGGTGGTTTCATTTTTACATAAGCTTGAAACAGAGAAAACTATGCTTGTGAGTGGTTTCATTTTTACACAAGCTTGAAACAGAGAAAACTGTGCTTGAGAGTGGTTTTCATGCCCGCAGCATAATGACTGCAAGGGCACATGCCCCCAAAGATTCATTTCATTCACCTAAGTAGACTACTAGTTACTAATAGGTGGATGAAATGAAGGTTCATTTATGAGATCAGATGAAAAAATATACTGAATTAGGGGAGGGTTTGTTTCATTTTTTAACGATCTTGACACAGGAAAATAACTATGCTCAAGAGACCTATTTCATTTTTTAACGAGGTTGACATAGGAAAAGAACTAGCCTCAAGAGACCTATTTCATTTTTTAACGAGGTTGACATAGGAAAAGAACCATCCTCATGAGACATATTTTATTTTTAACAAGGTTGACATAGGAAAAGAACCATCCTCATAAGGATTTGTTTCATTTTTTAACAAGGTTGACATAGGAAAAGAACTATCCTCATGAATAGTTGTTTCATTTTTTAACAAGGTTGACACAGGAAAAGAACTATCCTCATAGAACTTGTTTCATTTTTTAACGAGGTTGACACAGTAAAAGAACTATCCTCATAATCCTTGATCATGGCATCCATATGGAAGGAACACATGCCAAGGGACACACCTCAATCACGTCTTCCATCTGGAAGGAACACATGCCAAGGGACACACCTCAATCATGGCTTCCAAAAGACCTTCATCAGATGGAAGAAAAGTTCCCTAGAAGGAACACATGTCAAGGGGATCAATAGGGAGAATAAAATCATATTCAAATGCCCCCATTGAATTTTTGACCATGCCAATTACTGGGTCTAAGCCAAAAGAATTCAAGCAAACACCGAGAGGATCTCTTGCATCAGTAACTGAAAACATGGGATAGGTTGCCACATAATTAACCCATGGTAGGGTAGGTACCACTTCCATATAGGGAACATTAAGGGGTGTCATATAATTGGTAGTCGAATCAAGATCAATGGATGAAAGTTGATCGATTGTCACAATGTTTCCATTGTGAGGGAATGACATCACACGAAAGAGTGTCTATACAACAGCTTTCATGGCATATACATAGTCTCACATAAGGAGAAAATTGAAATCTAAGGGACCTTGGACTACCATAATATTGATATGAACAGTCTTACCTTCCAAGGTAATAGGTAACTTAGGAAGGATCCTAAAGTTTCACTAACAGTTCTGTTAAAGCTAACAGATTATGTGTAATAGGAACAAGATGAGGGGAACCCAAAGATTTCCAAGCAATCAAGGATAAAATATTGATAGAAGCACCTTCATCTACATTTGTGCGATGCACATTCTTACCATAAGCCTTCACAATGATTTGGAAAGGGGTGGAAGAAGGGAGACGAGGTTTTGTCGGTATACTCCAATCAAAATAAATAGCCTCATTGCTTGGATGCGGTTCAAAAGCAACATATGAAATGCCCCCATGTGTAGAAGAATCTGAGGTAACATGAAGAACCTAAGCGGTATAAAGTTCACTCTCTAAAGGGAGAGTGGAATTGACCGAAGATGGAATCGATTCGACCACTTGATCAACAAATGGTACATCAACCTGAGTGACACATGTTTCACCCTCCAATGGAAGCGTGGGATTGGTTGTACCTGGATTTAGATCAATCACTTCATCGATTGATGGTAGGTGGGAAGAAAGTTTATGGTCATTAGTTGGAAGTTGTTGATGTGAAACAGTAATTTTTTCCAACAATTATGAGGCTTCATCCATGTGAGGGAAAAGGTTACTATGATGAGTCCCTTTATATAACCTATAAGGAAACCTGACCTTAATATTTTTCCATGGAATCTGAGAATCATTGGTTGATGGATCAACAGTAAATCGATAAGAATTATTTGGCCATACTTCCAAAACCTTAGGAATACCAGGACAATTGATAAGGAAGTGGTCACCCTTACAAAGCTTGCAAGGGTATTTGGGATTACGATGCATTGTAGAAGTTCCCTCAACATTACCAATACTTACGACCATGGTTGGTTGGTTGACTACTTTCTTATCTTGCTTCTTCTTCTTCTTCCCTTTCTTCTTCTTCTTAGTCACCTGGTTACTAGCATCAAGGCTTTTACCAAGTGAAGAAGAAGAAAGGGAGGAGGACATGTTGGATGAAGAAGGTAAAGCATTAATAGTAGGTTGGTTTTGTTGAGATGTTGAACTCGGTTGATCTGGTACAATTGGAATATTTGGAATTAAAGAAGTTGAGAACAACCATACAGGTAAACCTATCATGAATCTGGGAAGTGAAAATGTAGCCATATAAGGAGGACCGACATTTCCAATATTGGGAAAAGGACTAGGATTCTCGCTAATGGGGTTTCCTTGGTCGGTAAGTTCTGGATGGGTAGCCATTAGATTCAATCCAAATAAGTTTTATTATTAAAATTAAATAATATTCACAATCCACACCTAAGGTCTTGTAAAAAGTAAAAACAAAAAAGGTAACACACGCTAAAAATCTAGGAATTCATACCATACAAACTGACTTCTCATAAAGATCAGTAATTACTCGTTGGTGATGAAATCCAACGTTGTAGAGATAAAGATGAAAATATTTATAGATATGAGCGGTTGGAACGAGTTACATTGACAAGATGATTAATAAAATAGTCTAGTGGAAGTAAATTCGCTTATGCCATCTCCAGCAAAGATTACCCTTCAAAAAATTAGGGGAATTTTGAGGTCTAAAATGGGCCTCCTAAGAAAAATGTACAACAAAAATAAAGTTTATAAGGACCAATAGGATTCAAGATGATGATGTCAACCGTGGGGGATGATTCACCATTTTTGGAGTAAAAAGGTAAAAGGATTAAAAATAATAAAATAATAAAACTACTTTTTCAACTCATATTTTCAACTTATCTCCCTAAGGTTTTACTCAAATTTCGAGCGGGAATACTCGCTGGATGCAAAATTTAATTCCTCATCCAAGGAGTACCCATGTAGCATACTTTCAATGTACCCTCCTACACAAAAAATGAGAAATACTTGAAAAAATGTGATTGCAATAACATTTTTCATGTATTTCTCAATTTTCATGTAGTAGGGTCCATCAAAAGTACGCAACATGGGTACTCCCTGGATGAGGAACCAAATTTTTCATCTAACGAGTGTTACCACTCAAAATTTGAGTAAACCCATAGGGAGATAAGTTGAAAATACGAGTCGAAAAAATAGTTTTTTCTTTTTTCACTATTATTTTATAATTTCCTTAGGAGGCCCATTTAAGTCTTCAAAATTCTCCTAATGAGTCCAAGCGAGTCTAGTCAATGTATGTTCCAGGTACAATAGGACCTTCCCTCTGTTGTCACCTTAGGTAGAGCCCTAGGATTATGGTCACTAAGTTTACCAACTACAACAATTTTACCTTGGGGGACATCACATAAATCAGACGTGCACGCAAGGGCAGAGTAACAAAGATCAATCCCCTTGAAAGCTCCTCAACGTGGTTAATTGGAGGTTTACTTTCAAGTGACCCCAAGTACCTTTCAACATCGTTGTAATACGTGAAAATCACTCTATCATAGCCAATGAAGTGGGTATGATCACTTCACCAAATCTGACATGATCTCATGCTTAACTCATGTATAAGAAGAGATTCCCAAAAAAAAAAAAAAACCTGAAATAATTGGATTTCTCTCCCTAACTCAAGATTCTATTGTTTGTCTGTAGCTTTGGAAATTTTACTCACTTTCCTATTCCAAATCCCTACAACCTAATCTACTGTAGGTGGAAAGAGTCTTAAAAATAATAAAAATTCTAGATGAATTTTATTAACGTTGTGTTATTAAGCTATTATTTACTCAAAGGGTAAATGGACATGAATTTGATGGTATTATGAATTGACTCAAAACTCTAATGCATCAAATATGAAATTTTTAATCTTTTCATTTCGATGAATTCTAGCTAGAGTAAGTAAAGAGGTTCTTCTTTAAAATATTAACTTCAAAATGTGCCACTTCTAATTTTTCAATGCAATTCAAAGCTCTAAGTTGTAAACCACACAATGTAATCTATGCACAATTTGCTTGAAAACTATGAAAATGTAATCTATGCACAATTTCCATTCATGAAATGAGAATTCTAACCATGCAAATGTAATCTATGCAAGAGAATTCTTCAAAACAAACCCAAGGTGATTCCAAATCAGCAAAAGAACAAGAAGATTATTTCCCTTCACTAAAAAAACTAAATATCTATTCAATTGTAAATAAAGGAAATTGGGTGAAAATTCCAAAGATCAAAAATAAAGACACTCAAAGCGGATTAACACTTAGATACAATTATGCCCCCGCCCCCAATGTGGCAACTGAGGGGAAAATATATTTTCAAAAACGAAAGCAAAAACATGCAAAAATTGTTATGAAACTGAGACAAATATTTGAGCAATGACCAAAGGAATTCAAATTCAAAACACCTAAAGAAATCCTTAAAATGAAAATTCTTGAATGAATGTTATGAAAACAAATCTTAAAGTGTAATTATGATTAAACTTCAATACTGGAATAAAAATGACTCATGCATGCAACAAGATAAGCACATCTCATCAAAACACTAATTCTTCAGAAACCCTACATTTCAATCCTTGAAAATGGAAAAATATTAAGAAAACTCATTCGCAACACTCGATCAAACAAACGGAGACTGATTGGAGTCATAGACCAATGTAATGAAACCTTAAAAAAACAAAAAATCCATATTTTAATGAGAGGAAAAGCTATTTTTTTTTAAAAAAACTCAGAGTATGCGCAGGTAGATAGTATAGTACAGTGCACATGTGCATTGTTGCTAAAGATGATCTGCACAGATATGAGCTCTGTTTCTAAATAGATATCGCACAGGTCGATAAAATTAAAGAAAAAATTAAAAAGTATCCTAAAAAATCACAAAATCTGAAATATCATTAACTTGTTAAGACTCAGATAAGGCAATAAAAAAAGGCTCGAGAATAAAAAAGAAGGAGATGGAAGAGAACAAGACATTACCCAGTGGAGTCGCCAATTTGTTAGGCGAATAAATCCCTCTTGCTGACAAGAGCAATCTCCCTAGATCCTAGACGGAAACTAGAAACAAACAGACAATCAAGCTAATTCCTTCCCTGAATCTATCTTTTCTTGAATCATAAGCTAACAAGGTGGGAAAAGGAAATTCATACCTTATTACGACATGCTTGATGAAGATCCCCCTTTGTGCTTCAGTGAAGCTCCTCCATGCTTGAATCTAGACCTGGACACATGGAAACAACAAAGGATCAAAGGCATATGCAACATAAATGATTCAATAATTCAAACTAGTGATCAAGGAGACTAGTAACAAACATCATTCTAATGGACAAATATAAATAACATAAACCATCCATGAAATTCATCAATTAATCCATTAAGCAATGCGGTGAGAAGAAACACTTGTTTGTATTAATTTTAAAAACATAAAGGAGCTACAAAACATGTGCTTTGATGTTGTGAAGCTCCTACCATTGATCTCAATCCTCTCCAAGAATGATAATCTCTCCAACCTGATTCCCTCATAATAAACTTACTCTCACTCCCCCCATTCCCCCACCTATGGCTTGATTAATAGGCCATAAGGAAGTAGTTTGAGATCCTTAGTCCAAGGATGAGATCCACTAAAAGAGGGATAAGGGCTCCTTGAAGAATGGGAATTAGTTCCCTCAAAAATGAGGTTAGGCTCGAATAAACATGATTTCAAGGCTTTTTGTTGGGAATGATCGCCCAACAATGCTTCTAGATCTCACTTTTTATTTTTACTTTTTATTGATTTACTTGCACAGTTTCTGTTTAGAAACAGAGCACAGTTCTGTGCAGTTTATGGTGGAAGAAACTGCACATGTGCGGATTATGTTCAAACAAATTGCATAGATGCTCAGAAACAAGGTTTTATACTAGGAGATCCAGAAATTCCACTTTATTCAAGGCATATAAGTTGTTGACTTGCAAGGGAGTGCTTTGTTGAAAATGCAACAAGATGATGGAGCTTAGTGCAAAGAAGTCGCCTTCACTAAGTGGGCCCGCAAGCTATTTTTGGCGCAAAGTCTATTTTTAGACATATGGATCATGGTCTATGAGTTGCAGGATGCTATTTATGGATGATTGGTCATGTTGGTAAAAATAGATGGACCTCTATTTTTAGACATATGGGCGGAGTCTATTTTTAGACTGCCAGTCAAAAAATAGAACAGTCGAATATTATTAGCTCTTAATAATATTTGGACTATAAACATTATTTTATCCTCTTGCAGCACTTCAGTTTGAGCTACAGATGTGGCACATGCAACTTCCAGAAGGAAATACGCTTTTCCTATGGGTTAGTTGAGCTATTGCATGATGGACTTCAGTTAGAACTCAAGTGATTGAGTTTGGTGGAGGTTATTGAGGAGTTGATGGAGTTGCATTTAGTTTGACTTAGTTGAACTAGTTGTATTTAGTCTAACTGCCAAATACACTAGTGATGAGTGATGTGAATTAATTATTAATTAATTCACTAATTATTAACTCATAAATCAACTAAAGAATACATCAGTTAACTCAGCGCATGGACAGTTCAGTGGAGACAAGTGTTAGAGGTGGGTGAAAGGGTGAGACTACTATCAGTTGTGACTATAGCTGTGCATGAGATTTGCACAATCATTGATTGAGATTGCCAATGAGGATTGCGCAGTACAAGCCAAGGGAATTCGAACTTGTATTTGATCTATTCTCAACTTGGATTGTGCAATAGAGGCAGGCAAACAGTGGAGGAGATTTGAACCCGTGACTTGTTCAGATCTGAGCTAGTTTGTGTGTAGCATGTGGAGATAGTACTGAGTACTTGCGAGGAGTATTGTACTATGTATTGTTACATGTTCTCTATCATTATATTATATAGATAGTTGGGGGTTTTCAACTGTATGCTTTCCCCATTACATACTGTGTTGATATGTGTGATTGATGTTTCAATGTTTTAATTTCGCAAATTGATGATCAATGGTAGAGGAGGTTATGTATTATGCATGCATTCCGCAAATAGTGTATAATCAGGATAATCTCTATGAATAAGTGTTATATTATTCAAAATTTCTACATGGTATCGGACGAAGTTGATCATCAGATCTATTATTCAGAAAGTGCTTACATTTTATTTCTTCAGGCAGAGTCTGTAATCGGGCCAGGTAGCCTCTTGATTCATCCTTCTTTTGGAAGGTGAGATATCCGGTAAATGCCCATATAGTCAATCTTTGTACGAGAAATACTTTGTTCTCACGAATTTTAGATCAGAAGCGGTTGAGTTTTGAGCTAATGGAATTCGAATTTGCAGCAGTGTTTTCTTGGTGTCGAAGTTGAAATGTCTTTCAACGGATTGCGATTGGAGTATGCCCTTGAAGGCAGCTTGAATTATATTGCATGGAAAGACAGGATGGAGGCGGTGTTAGATGACAATGGGTTGAAGGAGTTCATATATGCTGAGGTCCCAAAGCCTACTGATGCTGCTCAAGTTGAGGCTTGGCAAAAGAAGACATCAAAGTGTCGAAGGATTCTGTTGGAGGGCGTGAAGGATCACATTGTATCCAGCCTGCATGGAAAGGCTTCTCCATACTTGATGTGGAAAGCGTTGACAGATTTATTCCAAAGCAAGAGCGACTAGAGGAAGTTGGCACTCAAGGATAAACTTAGAAACATTAAGTGTGAGAAAGGAGACAATATGCCCATGTATCTCACGAAGTTCACCCAATTCCGTGATGAGCTGGGAATTGTGGGGGTGACTGTCGATGATGAGGACTTGGTAAGCTTGGCTCTCCTTGGTCTTTTGAAGAGTTGGGATTCCTATCAGGACTCTGTCAATGGTCGGGAGAAATTGCCAGGATGGGAGAGACTTTGGTCAGATCTTGTTCAAGAGGAGATCAGGCGGAATACCAGGGACATATCTTCATCAAAGGCATTTGATGAAGAAAATTGCGCTTTGGCTGCCAAAGCAAAGAAGGGGAAGAACAAGAAAGCTTCTCATTCCGGTGCGAAAGGCAAGAAGCAGGACATGTCTAAGGTGAAGTGCTTTCATTGTCACCAGCACGGAAATTATGCCACAAATTGTCCATAGAAGAAGAAAAATAAGCAAGCTGCTGGAGCTGCAGCAGGAGAGGCCTTAGCCTCGCAGTTTGAGCTGGATTTTTCGCTGATCACATGCTTGGTATCAAGTGTGATGGGATCGGTATGGTTCTTGGATAGTGGTGCATCTTTTCACATGACATGAGATTGAGATTTGTTTTCTGATCTGGAAGAGAAAGATCTTGGAGTGCACATCGAGATGGGCGATGATGGTAGATACAGTGCGACTGGTATCGGTACCATTTCCTTTGAGAGGGAGTTTGGTGAAACCTTCGTATTGAAGGAAGTGATGCATGTTCCAGGATTGAAGAAGAATCTTATCTCTGTGGCGATGTTAGAAGACAAGGGATATGATGTTGTCTTCAGTGAGGGAAAGGCTTTCCTGCGCAGTAAGACAACTGGAGAAACCCGGAAGATAGGGGTTCGAGTCAAGAACCTTCATCAATTACATGTAGATGGCTGCGTAGTAATGGAATGCAAGGTAGAAGGATTGGTGAGTTGGGATGATGGCGAGCTGTGGCACCATAGATTAGGCCACCTTCACCATGGAGCCTTGAAGATACTACAACAGATTTCTACTGGGCTTCCTAAAGGCACTCTTGCATAGTCATATCAGTGCAAGGGGTGTACTTTGGGAAAATTTGTGAAAGCCACCTTTCATGAGAAGGATAGTCATGCCACGACGATCCTTGAGAGAATTCACACAGACGTGTGTGGACCTTTCTCAGTAGCTTCGACAACAAAGCACAAGTACTATGTGATCTTTGTTGATGATTTCTCTCGAAAGTGTTGGATCTTCTTCATGCAGAAGAATAGCGAGACATACTCAAAGTTCTGCGAGTTCAAAGCACTGGTCGAGAAGGAATTGGGGAAGAAGGTGAAGGCTCTTAGGAGTGACAATGGTGGTGAATTCATCTCTGGCGAGTTCAAGGACTTCTGCAATGCAGAAGGGATTTGAAGAGAGCTCATAGCTCCCCATAACCCACAACAGAACGGGGTTGCTGAGCGGAAGAACAGAACGATCGTGGGTGCTGCACAGGCGATGTTGCATGATCAGGGCCTACCCCTTCACTCGTGGGCGGAGGCATGCAATACTGCAGTATATGTGTAGAACCATTGTCCTCACAAGATACTTGGCATGAGTACACCCGAGGAGGCTTATTCTGGTAAGAGGCCTAATATTTCCCATTTGAGGATTTTTGGTTCTCCTGTTTACATGCATGTGGCGAAGGATGCCAGGAAGAAGCTGGAGCCAACCGCAGAGGTTGGGATATTTGTGGGGTACACTGATACGCCCCACAACTATCATGTGTATTTGCCAGACAATCGCAAGACTGTTGTGCGACGGGATATCAAATTTCAAGAGCAGAAAGCCATGAAGTGTTCGCTTGAGAGGGAGCCACACTTGCATGCAGATGAGGAGCTATTAGTTCCTAAGGATGAGCTTCAGGATGTGGATCATCCACAAGATGAATTTCATGGAGTGGAAGAGACCACTCATGCAGCGCCAACCATCAGAGGGTGAAAGCGCACTATAGAAGCTGAGCGACTGGCTCAATATGCAGAGAAGGTTGTAGGACCACCTACAGCACAACGCAGATAGAGATAGTCACCTGATCGATACACTGGATACATGTCTCTTGTGAGCAAATGTGTCATGACTGAGCCACCCTCTTTCGAGGAAGCTGTGGAGGATCCCGCATGGGTAGATGCCATGGGTGGAAGAGTATGATTCGATTGTTAGAAATAGTGCATGGGAGATTGTCCCAGGACCGGAGGGGAAATCAGTGGTGGGTTCGAGATGGATCTACAAAGTGAAGCAGGTAGCTTACGGGAGTGTGGAGAAGTACAAGGCAAGATTTTTTTCCCGAGGCTTCTCACAGATAGAGGGGATCAATTATGAGGAGACCTTTGCACCTGTCGCAAGGATCTTTGCACCTGTCGCAAGGTATTCTTCCATACGGACGATTCTTGCTCTCTCAACGCAGATGGGGTGGCACATCCATCAGATGGATGTGAAGACTACGTTCCTCAAAGGAGTCATTAAGGAGGAGGTGTACATAGAGCAGCTCGAAGGTTTCGAGATCTTCAGCAGCGAGTTGCATGTGTGCAGGCTCAAGAGAGCACTGTATGGGTTGAAACAAGCACCTCATGCTTGGTACACACGGATAGACAGTTATTTCACTGGACTTGGATTCTCCAAGAGTGAGGCGGATCCTAACCTATACCAGATTGTGGTGGAGGGTAAGTTGTTGATCATTGTACTTTATGTAGATGATTTGATTTTGACGAGAGATGAGCTATTGATACTTTCATGCAAGGAGGATCTTGCTAGAGAGTTTGAGATGAAGGACTTGGGCCTCCTTCATTATTTCCTGGGATTGGAAATTTGGCAGCGCAGTGATGGACTATTTGTTTCTCAGGGTAAGTATGCTTGGGAGATACTGGAGAAGTTCAACATGCATGGTTGCAAGCATGTATTGCGTTATCTTAGAGGCACATCGGGATATGGACTGTGGTATAGACAGGAGGATGAGGTGAAGCTATGTGGCTTCACGGATGCAGATTGGGCAGGGAGCCCAACGGACAGAAAGAGCACATCTGGAGGGATCTTCAGTATCGGGTCGACAGCAGTTTCTTGGTACAGCAAGAAGCAGAGATCTGTGGCACTCAGTTCAGCAGAGGCCGAGTATATGGCAGCAAGTTTGGCTGCATGCGAGGCTATATGGATGAGGAAGATCTTGGTCGGGTTGTTCGGGTCACACTTGGAGCCTACTGTGATTTATTGTGATAACCAGAGTTGCATTAAACTCTCGGCTAATCCAGTATTTCATGATAGATCCAAGCACATCGACATCAGGTACCATCATATCAGAGATTGTGTGCAGCGGAGAATCATGTTACTTTCATACATTCCCACGGAGGATCAGGATGCTGATATCTTGACGAAGGCGCTCACCAGGAGAAAATTTGAATACCACAGAGGCAGGATAGGGGTTGCAGATAATCCATATCTTGTTGAGAGGGAGTGTTGAAAATGCAACAAGATGATGGAGCTTAGTGAAAAGAAGTCGCCTTCACTAAGTGGGCCCGCAGGCTATTTTTGGCGCAAAGTCTATTTTTAGACATATGGATCATGGTCTATGAGTTGCAGGATGCTATTTATGTATGATTTTTCATGTTGGTAAAAATAGATGGACCTCTAATTTTAGACATATGGGCGGAGTCTATTTTTAGACTGCCAGTCAAAAAATAGAACAGTCGAATATTATTAGCTCTTAATAATATTTGGACTATAAACATTATCTTATCCTCTTGCAGCACTTCAGTTCGAGCTACAGATGTGGCACATGCAACTGCCAGAAGGAAATACGCTTTTCCTATGGGTTAGTTGAGCTATTGCATGATGGACTTCAGTTAGAACTCGAGTGATTGAGTTTGGTGGAGGTTATTGAGGAGTTGATGGAGTTGCATTCAGTTTGACTTAGTTGAACTAGTTGTATTTAGTCTAACTGCCAAATACACTAGTGATGAGTGATGTGAATTAATTATTAATTAATTCACTAATTATTAACTCATAAATCAACTAAAGAATACATCAGTTAACTCAGTGCATGGACATTTCAGTGGAGACAAGTGTTAGAGGTGGGTGAAAGGGTGAGACTACTATTAGTTGTGACTATAGCTGTATATGAGATTTGCACAATCATTGATTGAGATTTCAAATGAGGATTATGCAGTACAAACCAAGGGATTTCGAACTTGGATCTAATCTATTCTCAACTTGGATTGTGCAGTAGAGGCAGGCAAACAATGGAGGAGATTTGAACCCGTGACTTGTTCAGATTTGAGCTAGTTTGTGTGTAGCATGTGGAGATAGTACTGAGTACTTGCGAGGAGTATTGTACTATGTATTGTTACATGTTCTCTATCATTATAATATACAGATAGTTGGGGTTTTTCAGCTATATGCTTTCCCCATTACATATTGTGTTGATATGTGTGATTGATGTTTCAATGTTTTAATTCCGCAAATTGATGATCAATGGTAGAGGAGGTTATGTATTATTCATGCATTCCGAAAATAGTGTATAATCAGGATAATCTCTGTGAATAAGTGTTATATTATTCAAAATTTCTACATGCTTCATGACACTTGGATGGATGGCGAGAGATCCAATTTTGATGATCATTTTCCTAATGTGACAAAATGATGTGTAACACCTTCCATGTAGTCACTCACCTTCCAAGTTCCCTGACATCCCCTATCCTGGGCGATCCATCCCTTGGAAAGGCTTCCTCACATCGAAAGGTCAACAACCAAGGCATATACCTGCCTCAAAACCTTCATACCAATAATATCATGCTCATGGAAATCAATGGACACTATTGGGTACCAATGTCCCACAATGGACCTAATCTTGAAGTGCTTTACCAACATACTATTGCTTGTTCAAATTCCTTTTGTTGTTGTTGTTAATGCTTGTCGTCAGTTTCGACCACCCAATCGGGCATTTCATGCTTCCCTGTACCAAGCACATAATTTCCATTAGATTCAAAATAAATTCAAATAAATTCAAATCATACTTCATTGGTGGCCCGTTAATAAGGCATACTTGAAATTTTGTTTACTTCCTGTCACAACAAGTTAAACTAGCATCTTTGACCAAATCATCATGTATAAACATATCACATCAAGTTAGCTCAAAACACAACCATCATAGATCAAAATCATAAATCACATGTAACCATCATAAAATAGAATCATAGATCACATGTAATCATCATAGACCATAATCATAAATCACATGCATAATAAAACTAAAATAAAATATTGATACTTATCCTTTAATCAATCCTTAGCTTTTACCTTTGTCTTTCTTTCGCACACACTCCATATCAGTTTCCACACCCGAAAAAAACCCAATGCCTTCTCCTCAACATTGTGCACATACGCATAGTGTGCATCGCACACATACAACCACACACGACATACAACACCATGCAATACATGAACCTACACCTGACATATAACACATACACCTACACCCAATGTATAATAAAACACAATACATATGCCTACATCCATGTACACCACCAAAAATACATACACATACACCCGATGTACAACGCAATACATATACGTACATAGAGTACAACATAATGAATACACGTCATGATACCACGACTACACAATGCACATACATAACACTGCATGCACGCAAAGCAGCATGTATGACATGCGCACAATACCACATGTACACCAATACCATATGTACAACATGTACATAGTACCACCTATACACAACACCACCTGCACAACATGTGCACAACATCACATGTACATGACACCACCTGCACAACGCATACATAACGCCACAGGTACACCACACCACCTATTCAATGTGTACACAATACCACATGTACACATTACCACATGCACAACATGTACACGACACTACATGTACACAACATCACATGCACGATATGTACACAACCACCCTACACACAACACCACATTTACAACATGTACACAACACCACATGCACACAACACCATATGTACAATCATGCACACAACACCATATGAACATAGTACCACTTGTACAACATGCACACAACATCATATGTACATAGTTTTTCATGGCATCATATGTACACAACACTACATATCCAACATGCACACAACACCATATGCACATGACACCACATATCCATCATGCACACAATACAATATGTACACAACACTACATATACAACATTACACATCACCATAGGTACAATCGTTGAATATAGAACATGCACAACATATACACAACAACAGCACTACACATCCAAGACCACACTACTTCTACCAAGCAACCTTACTTCCAGTGTCTCTCTACCATCCAGGCTTATCCTAGCATGTGGTGGATCGTGTTTTTTTCATTCCTTTGATGTATCACTCAGCATTAGCTAATCCATAACATAAACATAGACATAGTATAATCACATAATATTAATTCATATCCACATGATGCTAACCTTAGGGATATGTCAGGCTACTCTTCCCACTTGATTCCTCGTGAACCAAGAATCTCTTCATGATATTCACCTGCATAAGCAATCATTCCTCCACAAGAATGATCCATGACAACTTTGTCAGATAGTGACATATATAAACATTAACATGAAACAATCATGATACTGTCAGAAAACAACATACATACACACAGATATATACATATAAACATTAGCATTAAATAACCATGATCCATAATGACCCTATCAGAAATGACATGTATACATATATAAAAATTTGCAAAATCATGATCATAACATAATTACCAGATAACATAAGTTCAAGGTTAAGAGAACTCCCTTTATCTATTCACAGCATGCACAACATTGAGAACAACGATTCCCAACATAACCAAGGCATCTAACACCTCAAATCTATTTACTTGACCCTTTATGTTACCTTTCTCACGACTATCCTACCATCGTCCATTTACACCAATGGACCTAACCAATCTAACTTGTTGTCATACTCTTGCCTTCAACTGCCCTTATACATGCACATGCTTCATTTGAGTCTTACATTGCCTATTGGATTTCATTAAGCTCTCCCCGAGCTCCACTTTCCCAACCAATTCCAAAGACTCAAAACATAAAAGGCAAGCATAAGAAGCAAAAAAGAATAAAACCCAAAAAACCAATAACAACACGACTCCACAAACAAAGTGGTATGACCATACACTAGACATAAACAAAGTTTCAAATCAAGCGTAAACAAATCACAAAGAATCGAAATCACAAGACTCTTAACAGACACCATGACTCATTCCCCATGGTTCCCAGTGCTTCCAAAGAAAAGCTCAACATGTAACTGTCAGTGCATAAATAAACATAACAATACACCAGTTACCTTACTTTGTTGTACCAAGCATGTTTCTTGCAACTGAATGCATCCAAGCCATCTCTCAAGGGAATCCAATCCTTTGATGGAACTAACTATAACTAGAAACTAGTTGATGTACCTGTCAAATACATGTTCATGAATATAGCACATATCCACATAATTTCAAACAAATTAGGGTTAAGAAGACTTCATGTATGCAAAGCACTCATTCATTTGGAATTGCAGTTTCCAGCCAAAGGAATTCTCACCCAACTCCTTTATTTTACCTTTACCTTGTTGCAACATGGTCTTACTATGTACTGTCACATCACTCAATGGATTGTTATATAAACAAATCAACTATTACCTTGTCATTTTAATTCCAAGCATGTAACTTTGCAACTTCTCACATATGTCAACCACATGTTCCAAATATCAAGACAATCATATCTATCAAATTGAAATCAACATGTACCAAGACTAACAATCATGTTATAATCAATAGTCAACTCATAGTCATTAGACATAATGCTACAACTTTTACCTATTACACTTGAGTACATGTCAGCTATCTCAACACATATGTGTTAGTATGACAATCTTAAGACAAGATCATTTCTTGATGCAATCTTATAGACAAATACTCATATCATGTGATTAATCAAACATTCAATAATAGATAGACAACATAATAGACACCAACATACAAACACCAAATATACGACATAATTAAACATTCAAGCACAAAGTACACGTCATAAGCAAGCTCATACATTAATGTATCTCAAGGGAGGTTATCTTGTCTGCACAATCAAGATAGATTAACATGATATAACTTCACAACATATCAACTCAACCATAAATAAGGTCATGATATCTATAACGGTAACTAGCTAACATGTTCACATCATAAGCTCATAAACATTTGTTGTTCATGCATAACAATCACATATGTATCGTCGGTCTAGATTAGTATGACATAATATCTCAAAATATTATACCTGAATGTCATAACCATGATAATCTGCATAGGTAAATCCAAATTAGCACAAAACATAATAACATTAATATTTTAGTTGCAATAACCATAATCAACAAGTTAACTAACATATAACATATAACATACTCATAAACAACATATAACATAATCATCGAGTTAACTAACATAAAACAACAACAAAAATGTATATAACAACAAGTTACTATCATTCATGACTATCCAACATATGTGCATATGACTACACTAATCAACTAGCATTTGTCATATATGTAACCACAACATCAATAGAATGAAAAATGTGTATATAACCCTAATGCATATATAAATTTATTAACCAACATACCTACATGTCAAACATACAATACATGTATGGAGATCTGCTCTTACCCCAAAGTATAATGATGCAACCTCATTCTGATGATCTACATCTCCTACTCTATCTTAGCCAACACATTAGCATCACAACGTACCAATAACATCATGATGACCTAATTGCATACAATGACCTCATGCACAAAAACCTTCACCATGACAATGCATGCATAACAACATATAGACAATGGCATGCATAACAAATGCATATACAACCATACACTCATGATGACAAATTCCACAACAACACCATCAACCTTCACATTGTGACATCACTACAACCATGATCAACATCATGCAAATGAACCAAGCACATGGACTACAAGCATAAGGAACACATATGCAACCGACATGAATGCATGAACCACACATCGCCCATCCAGTCCGAGGGGTGAACCATGCTCTGATACTACTCTGTGGTATTAGATATCACACAAGGAGAATGGAAACCAGATACCACCCAAAAAGAACAAAACTCGCT
The DNA here is from genome assembly GCA_031772625.1 of Pinus tabuliformis. Lineage (NCBI taxonomy): Eukaryota > Viridiplantae > Streptophyta > Pinopsida > Pinales > Pinaceae > Pinus > Pinus tabuliformis. Next base: position 656,533,263 of record CM062810.1, on the reverse strand, counting down.
CTGATACCACTCTGTAATACCCTCCTCCCACATCTACCCAAGTAATCGGAAAACTGGAGTAACATGTGACGAGAAGTTACTATGATATGATTCAACCTCCTAATTCACCTTAAGGAAGTGGAACCAATGGAAACACACCATATAGACCTTCTACATCAACAACAGGACTCCCAGGAACCATCCCAACCTCTCAGCTATCCAACCCCTAGGTCCCACTCAGTTTTTAGACCATTTAACTCTCGAAATCTCCCTTGATATGGGCATGCATGCATACAGGAGGCTCTGGACACTCCCACAGCATGGGTATGCCAATGTCCAAGGACTGTTCTGCTCAGTGTTGTGCTTTCTTCCCCGGGATTTGACCCACTTTTTCAAGCCCATTGCCCAAAACTGAATGACACCTTCAGGTATGAAATATAATAGTGGAATAATGATACAAATGAAATTACTTGAACAAGGACTTAATTGGACCCCTACTAACCATGACAAATATTTCATCGAACATATCACAAATATGTAATCTACAGGAGTAAACAACATATCTAAGCACATGGGGTCTCATACTTACCTGAGAATCACTAAGAAGCATTGATCCCTTATATCATTAGCTACATTATCATCTATTAGGTCATAGATACATTATTCATTAATTTACAAATCAAAACATGAGGAGCTCCATACATCATCACTGTCATAATACATGCTTATAACCAACGTAAAAACAATAGAAACATCAAGGATACATCAGCCATAGAATCCACATACAAACTAGTACATTTACACATAATATACCAAGGAAATAGCCTCTTATTAATGAATGAAAAATCCAAACCGGGATGGGACTACCACATTCCACCAAACTGTAGAATGGCTGAGCCAATTGTCTCTTCAGTCATTCACCCCTGTGCCATATTCCAAGCATGAATGTGGGACTTAAACCAAAAGAACCAATCAGGGCATCCCGAGGCTAAACCACCTCACCCTCATCAATAGAAACCGAGATTTATAGTCATCCAACCCGAATCACTAGGCCAACACAATAAACATTTAATAACAGGCTTTACCATGATCTCCATCAGATTACTAGGCCAAAAAAAGCATGGATGCCACCGGATTTCTCCACCTCCACCATGAGGAATTTTCAAAACTCCTAGTCTCTTAAGCTTTACCGTAATCCACAGTTCGATCCAAGGATCACTAGGCCCTAAACTGAGACTCCACCCTCTAGGCTTTACCGTATATCTTGCCATTCACCGGCAAGGATTCCTAGGCCTAATTAAGGGCAACAACCTCTAGGCTTTACTATATATCCCTCCATTAACCGATCGAGGATTCCAAGGCCTGCCGAGGCACACAATACCTGACTTTACCACAACCCACAATCTGGTTCATGGGTTACTAGGCCATGTGTTCTATCATTTGGAGATATGCCTCACTTAGGTTCGAATCCATTCGGCATTCCATCTCAACCGAAACATGAGAACCCCATCACACGATAGTTATCTGGAAATGGAAACGCTAGGCAAAAAACATTGTCAAACCTAGAAAAACACATGCCATAACAACAAAGAAGCACATGCAATACCATGCATGCCAAATATAGTAAGGAAAATACACATGCAAATTGATACCTACAAATAATATTGTTGTAGTTGCTTGATCCTGCTCTTCCTTGCTTTCTCCCTCTTACCTTCTTTTCCTTTCTTGATCTAATGCCAAAGTGCTTCAAGAAAACTCTAAGTGTCCAAGAGTGAGAAAGAGAGAGAGAGAGAGAATAATGAGAGAGCTCCAAAACTGAACTGACAAAATGGTACATTGACCAAGCTTGAGAAAAATCTTACCAACTGATTCTCAGAAGCCTTTTTATCAATGAGACCTCTATTTTCTTCATTTTCCATTATTTTCCTTCATTTTCCTCCTCACATGCAACTTGTGACTTGTCACCTTCTGTTTCTCCTAATTTCCATTATTTTCTTAAATAACTGTGTCAAAAATGCCATTTTGCCTTCGAAAGCCTTAGCCATTGCCTTTGCCAATTTACTTTAGCCATAATAACCGAAATTAACAGCCACTAGGATGTTTTTCCCACCATTCAGCTTGGAATATGTGTCCCATGACCGTGGTCCTATATATGTTACATAGACTTTTAACCAGGGTTGTTACAATGACAATACCAATTGCATACCATGACTTCATGCATGAAAACCATGCCCATTACAATGCATAACAACATATAGACAATGACATGCATAACAAATATTTATAAAATTGACATGCATTCATGACAAACACATCTCAACAACAACTTCATCAGCTTCGACATGACAAAACAATTGCAACAACGACCATCGCCATGCATACATAAAAATCATGTATACACCTTCATGCATAAATGACAACCACATTCTACCCATCGAGTCCAAGAGTTGAACCATGCTCTGATACCAATCTATAACACCCTCCTCCCACACTTACCCAAGTTCATGAGTCCACCGAGGTAAATATGTGACAAAAGGTTACTATGATATGACTCAACCTCCTAGATCACCTTAAGGAAGTGGAATTGACAAATCAAAACCTTACTGACTTCCCTCAAGTGCTACAGGACCCCAAGGGCTAACCAACCCTTCCAGGTGCCCAAACCCTAAGTTAACTTGCCTTTTCACTGATCTGGACTCCCATACGTTGGCACAACACAACATGAATTTGAATGCAACTCTCTAGTCGCATGCATTAACTTGCAAGGAAGCAATTGCAATCTTTTTCACCCAGTTCTGTGCCTGTGATCGCAAGATCTGGGGCACTTTTTTCAGAGCTAGTCTAGAGACCACTCCCCAAAACTTAATGAAACTTCTAGAACAATGAATGACACAAAGACAAACCTTCCATGCAAAACTTAGAAAATAACATGACCTATCGAGGCCTAACCATGACAAACATTTCATCAAATACATAATGAACATGTAATTACTGGTCATAATTACATATTTAAACATAGGTATCTCATACTTATATGAGAATCATTAAGAAGGTATAATTTCTTCTCACAATAGTTGCATTATCATTTATTAGGTCATATAGTCATTAAGGATTCATTTACTAATCAAAACATGCTGAGATCCATAACTAAAGTCTGTCATAAAACCATGCTTATAACCAACATATAACCAGAATAATAAAAATGATATAACAACCATCAAAGCCACATAATAACTAGTATATATATACTCATGAAATATAAGGGAAAAAGAGCTTTTATTAACATATGCACAAGCCAACCAAGTCAGGGACTTCCATGTACCACTCGGCCATAGATTGGGTTGAACCAAATCTTTCTTTTGGACAATCACCACCGTATCATATTCCAAGCATGAATATGGGACTCACAACAAAAGCAACCAGGGATTCCTCAGGCTTTACCATATATCCTGTCATTGCCAGTCAAGGGATTTCTAGGCCCAAAACACTCATCTATACAACCAGGATTTACCGTGTATCCTGCCCTTATCGGTCAAGGTATTCCTAGGCCCAAACTAAGAAACATACACTACTAGGCTTTACCATAATCTCGCCAAAACTGGTCAAAGTTTTACTAGGCCTAAACAAGCATGGATGCCTTTATATTTCTTCACCAGTACCTTGAGGAATTTTCTCATCTCCACCCTGAGGCTTTACCATATATCATGCCATTATCGGTCAAGAGATTCCTAGGCCTTTGGGAATTTTCCTGTAGAGTAGGCATGGTAATCCCCATAGTCCCCTTATCAATTCTTACTCAAGGTACATGGAAGTATACGTGCTTCAACCTTTAGTTATTTGTTTGATCATTTGTCATTAACAATCAAAACACATTTACATTATTTTTTTATTTTTCCATTTTGTCAAAGTTAGTATTTGCATACTACCATCAGTGATCAAAATTCCTCTTTTACATCATATTAGTGTCCCATGTTGAAATTGTTATCATTCCACCTAGGTCATCATGTAAAAATTTACTCATTGATGGTAGCTCTAGTCAAAAAAACCTCACTCACCTACACTCCATCTACCTCCCTTGACCTTTTCCCATGCCCATTTCTCTCATTTCCCTCTCCTAGGGTTTTGAGGGCATTTTTCTTGGTTTCATGACCTCCATGGTTAAATCATCAACAAAAATTATATCATGATGCTCTTACACCTTCCACTATCCTTAATATACCTTCCTAGACCCTTCCCATCACTCCTATCCCTCAAAATCATCATTTTCTTACAAACCCTAGCCTATTACTACGCTTTTGACACTTTTCTAGAATAGGGTTGTGTTTTTCCCTTTTGGGCCCCTTCCCCTCACTCAATGCTTGAAATTATAGTTTCCCTTACTTCCTAACATCCCTCCCTACCTCCCAAAATTTTCCTAAGAATTTAGAAGCCCCCTTGTCCCCTTTATTTCCCTTCATTCCTATAAATTTCCCAAATCCCTTGTTTTGCCTACACTAAACCCTAATTTCCTCTCCCATTGAGTTAGGATTTGCTATGGAATCAGAGACATATGAGTAGAGGAGGCATAAGGGAGGTCATTTCAGGAAGTATGAGGCCATTCCAACTCATAAACATCATGTTTCCATCATTTTTCAAGAAGTCATTCCAAGGGACAAATCATTTGCCACACATAGGGCCAGTTTTTCTTCAAACTATGTTTCTGACCAAACAGAGATGCATTTGACAAACGGGAGATATTTTTTTGTCCATCATAGGCCAAGGATGAAAAACATCCTTCAGTTTTTACACAAGTGTCATGGGTTTGGAGAAATGTCAAAAAATACAATTGCTACAAGAGAGTTACTGCACTTCTAGAGTGACCTTGGGAAAATCAATGTTTCTCCTAGTAGGAGTGTCCAAATGAATTTCTTGATGAGTCAAATGATAACTAGACAGAAATATATTTTCAATGAGCTATCATGAGGTCAATTTTCAGTTGAGGAAGGCCTCAAAAAGTTGCCTGCAAGAGCACACTTAATTTTTTACACCCTCATTCTGCACTTTTTTTACCAGTATTGGGAGAATTGGATTTTTAGGGGCTATAATTGATCATTTTCAGTGCTTAATAGGTGCATTATGTAGCCAAGAGAGAGATATTTCCAATAAGCTATCATGGACTCAATTTGGACTTCAGGAAGACACCTAAAAGAAGTCCTGAAATTGGAGGGCGTGTTTGACACTTAGAGGGCGCGTTTGACAAAGAGAGGGCGTGTTTACCTTAAAACTTTGTGCATTTACTAAGGGTGCGTTCGACCATATTGCTGCCCATTTGCCTGAAAACGTCCAGAGATTGCCCATAGAGCATTTCATCATCTCCAAGCTTCAAAATGTGTCACCAACATGCTCCAGCAAACAAGTAGGTTGAAATCATATCACTCCTCTCCTCCACAGTTGATTTATATGGTGTTTCATTGTGTTTTGGTGTCTTACTAAGTTCAAAACCCTAGTAACATAATCCCATTCCTAAATTCCATTTCCTAGCTTCCCACTACCATTCCTACATTTTAAGAACTACCCCCTGTCACCTCCCTCATATCACACATCCCCATTTCCATCTCCTCAATTTCCTCACACCATTCCATACTCTCTACACCCACATTCCATTTCATCATCTCCCTAGGGTTTGACTCCAATAACTCATGGAAAAAGAGGAATACAAACCATACAATGAGGAAGAGGAAACAGATAGAGAAGAAACAGGTGCCAAGAAGAAGGCCAAGGACTAGAGGCTTAAAAAGAGCATTGACTTGAGAGGGTGGACAACCATCTCAAGAAACTCCTAGACAAGGCCAAAAGGGATAATGAAATTCACAAGAAAATGGCTAAACATTACGCCTACATAGAAAGGATTTCTAAGGCAAAACTCAAAGCTACAAAGGAGAAGATTGAAGCCTAGAGTAAGCAAGAGGAGAAAAGGAGGCTAGACATTCTTGTCGAGGCATCACTCCATGCTTCAAACACATAATCAGCCATCATCCCACCAATTATGACAAGTTTTGAGCAAATTTTGCAAGTTGTGAATTTCTGTGTGTTTTTTAGGCATTTTTAGCACAGTCAAAAGGTCAAACGCGCAACACCTAAGGTGTTGTGCTCTTTCTTGGGGCATCTAATGAGCAAAAGGTCAACATATTTGGATTCAGAGTGATGAGGATATGCACCCTGTGCATTTTCTAGGCATTTGGAGACAAACAAGTCAGTCAAAAGGGTCAAAAACCACCAAAAAATCATGTCTCTGCCTCATTTCTGGCTTAGGTGCTGCGCGTTTGACCAGTCTTAGGAGAATGAAGTTTTTGAGGGTCAAATCAAGCCCATTTTGAAAACCAAAGGCATTTTTGGAAACTAGAGAATATAAGCTTTCCAATGAACTATCCTGGAGCAAATTTGGACATTGGGAAGGCACCCAAAGGCAATCCTGAACTTGGAGGGTGCGTTTGACACTTAAAGGGTGCGTTTGACAAAGAGAGTGCATGTTTGATAGTCTTCTCCAATTTTCATTGTTTCTCTCCAAATTGATTTTCACCTATGGGAAATTGATGTTTTCCTGATGTAATTGATAAGGATAATGTAATTATTATGTTTTTTTACTGTTATTTAGGGTAAATACATTAGTTGAATGGCCTACATGACTTGTAATGAATCAGTTTGCTTAAGTTAGAGATGACTCACTTTGACCACCCTATACTCTATCTATCAGTTCAGTCTTTCTTGCAACTTCTCCTCCTCTCATGGATTCGACCCCTAAGGCTAGGATGAGTTGGTTTGAGGCCTATATTATGTATGTTCTTAGCCATTTTACAGGTTGGGCTCTCTTGGATATTGTATTAGTGTTTCAAACTTTGGCATGGAATATATTGGATGAGATGCAACTATTTTGGTGGGATTCCTGTGGCATTTGATCTTGTTTCTTCTTTTGTTTCATATGTATGAATGTTTGTACCTCTCATGATCCATTTCACTCTATGATATGTTGGTTCTCAAGGTGTGATAAGCAGAATTCATCTTTGTATGCTCTGTTTTGGGAAAATCATCATAGATTGTTTCATTTCTTTAGTTTAAAAAGAATTCATGACCCTCATGCTCTTTTTAGAATCTCATTAGTCTAAAACCATCTCATCACTATACTCTGAAGTTTAAACTACCTTTCCTACCTTGCCCCATCAAATGTCTGCAATTCTGATTCACTTTGCCCTGACCTAGTTCATTCTCTGACATAATTCACTCATCCTTGTGACTACCCAACCAAATCAAATCAAACAACCCTCTGCACTTTACATCTAGCCTAAAACCCTAAACTATCCAGCTCTCATGGTTGTGATCATTTGGAGAGAGCCCTCTCTAGCTTGGTAGGGCTAGCTACGAAACCAAAAGATTGGTTTGTGGTTACTTTAGTTGGACTCTTCCTCAACCTTGGAGATTCGGAGGAGTGATAACACATTCCATTCTTAAAATTGACAAAACGTTAGAGGTTGAGAGAAAATCAAATATTACAAGTACTATAAGTTATCATAGTAGTAGGGAAACCACTCATGGCATCTCTAAAACACACCAATCTATTGTAGTATTGTAGTGTATATATATATATATAGATAATGCACTTTAAAACATTTTTAGTTTTTACTATATAATATTGTAGCTCACAATTTGACATTCATTTTAAATTTGAACAAATATTCTACATGATATCCATATTCTACACAAACAAAATAATAATAATTTTTTTATGTTATTTAATTTGAATACACAACAAAGGATACAATTTTTGTTTGCATCATTAAAATTAATAAATCAAATGATGATATACGCATATAATTTTTAATTGTTATATTTATATTTATAAATTTAATAATAATATTTTACAACAGTCAGTTGCGCGGCAAGATACATGGAATGATGGAACACATTCCCGTAACATACACTATTCCCGTAATGTACACTATGTCATGGTCAGGCCAGTAGGTACTTCTTCGGCAACCTCTATTCCACCCAACCCTCAACATGACCGTGCGGACTCATCGCCTTGACATGAGAAATGTTGGAATTGTTGGCACTCCACTCCATTCGGCCTCCAGGCCCACTCGAATCCACAGATAAAGACACCGCCGCTGACAACAAATCGCTACTTTCCATACCAATCTCCTCTGAAAATGGAAGAGAAGCCTTATCCTCAACGTTGATGGCCTCTCTTAGCTCTGCCACAATCTCACTCACGCTCGGCCTGGAAGACGGTTCAGCCTGAACGCACCTCATCGCTAATTTGGCAACAACACTTATGGATATCTCGTCGTAACGTCTACCCAACCTCTTGTCAATGATTTTTGCTATTGTGCAAGGATTATCACTCCCTAGTACATACGGTGTCACCTGTAAATATGCCAACAATTATTGTTACTCTGGAGAATATACACTACCAACATATTCTATTGTCAACGGCGTTAAATATTTATAGATGACCAGAGATTACTTACCCATCTAATGATGTTCAGTTCCTCTAAAGGTAGTTTTTGATCTATAGGTTGTCTACCACATATAATCTCCAGCAAAACCACTCCAAAGCTATACACATCACTCTTCTTTGTCAATATTTGAGTGCTGAAATACCTGTCAAGTGTGTTACAAAAAATTAGCTAAGTACCATGGCAAAACCAATTAAAAATGCCTCTTGTCATATAATGAGTTGAACTCTTTAACATACTCTGGATCCAGGTATCCTGCAGTTCCTTTTACGGCAGTGGTAACATGAGTAGCCTCCCCATCAGTTGTCATCTTTGAAAGACCGAAATCGCCTAGTTTTCCATTCAAATCGCTGTCTAACAAAATATTGGCTGTCTTGATATCCCTGTGAATTATTTTGGGGTTGCAACCGACGTGCAGGTATTCCAGTCCTTGAGTAGAAACCACAGGTGGATTACATGAGATATGTGGTTTCGCATTATTTGTCCTCTGTAATACTAACAGAAACCTAAATATTTACTCCTATTTTACTGTAATCATTATTTAAGGCCCAGCATTTAAGTCATAAAAATCTAATCTGCATCAAAGAATTAAGAGACAGTTACCTTGTGCTGCATCCAAAGCTATTTTGAGCCTATTTCTCCAATTTAGTTTCGAATGATGTGCAGTAGGACCTGGAAAAGAATGGGTGTTGGTTAACCTTGGCTATTCTGTCAACTCAAATAAACATAGCTGTCAGCAATATGAGTTTACCATAAAGGTGATCCCTGAGCGATCCTCCTGACATGTAGTCGTAGATAAGCATAATTTCTCTCGACTCGTTACAGTAGCCCAGTAAGGATACCAAGTTTCTATGATGGATTCTGGAAAGAAGATTAACCTGTTCATCAAGCAAAACTGTGCGGTTAGGCATTGTTACATTGGATCCAACCTCAACCGTATTACATGATTGAAGAAATATATATATAAGAATCACCTCATTCAAGAACTCGTTAACCCCTTGTTGGGAGAACTGTGCCATCACTTTTACCGCTATGTCTTTGCCTTGGGGCAATTTACCTAGAAAAACCGATCCAAATCCCCCTCGTCCGATCTCCCGACTAAAGTTTTGCGTAGCCGCTATCATCTCTCCAAGAGTGAAGACATGGCACTTTGTCGGATTTGGCACCACAACCATGGAGTCGTCTGCAATCCATTTAGGGAAGGTGAAGTTACTGAGAGTCAAAAGACAAAAATAATTCTAAAATGATTTCATTTACAGGGACTTCTACCACAATGTTTCATATTATTACAACATATAGCGTGTCCTAACCTCGTGACAAGAAATATCTAAATTTCTTTTCCAGCCCACTTCTTTTATTGGCAAAGCCCTGTTCTTTTCCCCTGAATTTATTCCGATAGAGAACAATACCCACTATCAACGCTAAAGCCATCATTAGAATTCCACTGAGCGTTAGCCCGAGAACAATCTTCAATTTATTCTTCTTTGTATGATGTAGAATGTGTTTCCCCTGATTTAGAATGCATTTTCCCTCATGCATCGGTAGGTAGGGGTTTCCACAATAACTGCAACAGACCAAAGTAAGAGCTTTTTCAAGAACGTTCTCCAGTAGGATTAATTAAAATCGAAACTGGATTGATTATTATTGTCAATGAAGTTTTTTTCATACAAAATAGGAAAGAAACTTATGATTGCCAAATGGGATTTGTGTCAAAACTTAAGGAATATAAAATAGCATATGATTACCTGAATTTCAATGAACTATCCAGAAGTTGGGCAGGAATAAAACCACTGAAATTGTTATTCTCTATATTCCTGTGAGAAAAACATAACAGTATAAAATTAATTAATTAATTTCACTTAACCCTGAATAAGGATAGTAGAAAGATAAATAGAAAAAGGAGGGAAAAAGATACTTACAGCTCTTTTAGGTTTTTCAGTTTACCTAGCCAATCTGGAAGATTACCACTGAGGTTGTTGTTTTGTAAATATCTACATAATTAACAACTTATAATTAAATTCTCGTTTTTATCAAAGTACATAGGTTCAAACCTAAAAAACAGACCGATCAAAATTTGAATCATGGAAAGAAACTTACAGTCTCTCCAACATAATTAAACTGGAAAAATTAGGCAATTGCCCTGTCAAATGATTATTGTCAAGGGACCTGTTAATTTCAGGAGGAATGAGTCAAAAGCTGTCTAGAATCTAGATTATTATTGTCTGATATAATATTCAAACACAGTTTTTGTTCGCATTCATAAGGTTCATCAGCATTTCTTCGATGTCAAATTCTGCTTAAACTTTAATTAAAAGGGTCAAGTTCTACTTACAAGTTAACTAATGCTGCCAACTGTCCAATATCGTCAGGTACCGATCCTGTGAGATTCTTTCCTGACAAATCGCTGGCAACAATATGATTTTCGTCAACATAAAATTTAATCTCATCAATTTTATGATTTCAAAGGTAAACCAATCGAAAAATTGAACCTACATTCCCGAAATTCTTATGGGCAAAGTACTGCTTTCACAGACAATTCCTTTCCACTGGATCAAAAAGCAAGGATCGGAAACCCACTCCTTTATATCAAACCTGATTTTGATAGTCTCCAGAGCTTTATCTGCATTGTAAAAACACCTTGATTAGAAATCGGATCATAATATCAACGATTCCAGTCTCAAAACATTAAGAAGGTAACTTACGATCTTCTGCATATGTCGCTGGCTGGGTGTCAATTATTTTGTAAGTCTCAAAGGCGTTCATTATGGGATCACTGGTTGCATCCATAGTGTTGACCAAGGCAAAATAGAAATCATCTGTTGGATTGGATATAAACTTTAGCTCCCGGGTAGAATAATCGCTCAGAGAAGTAATGGCCTCAGACCGTTTCTCATCATTTATTGTCACATAAAAGGATCTATGTTCAGACATATTTAGCTGCTCGATCTCTGCAACATATAACAGCAATAATAGTCTATGACCATTAGTCGATCCGACATTGAACCCAGGTGCCGTGTCAATAATAACCGCCGCTGTTTGCATCACAGCACTTGGAGGAAGTTCTGTGGTATTGCTGGTTGAAATGGTCTCTTGACAATTCACAGGCTGTACAGGATAATGATTGTCAAAAGTTAATCTCAATTCGTAATCCCAGATCCGGTCGAACATGTCTTGAGGATACCTGTTTAGTTAACCATACAAAACCATTCAGCTCACTCATTACCAAAAATATTATAAAAACCTTGAAACTTCATACATTGCCAGTCATATAACTGTGCTTTGGACAGACAGTGAATGGGTGTACTATTAAGCTATTTTTTGCGATAAGACTCTATAGATCTAATCTAAAAAATCATAAGTGTGTTTTGGATATGAATCATAATTGTGTTTTGGATATTTCATATATGGAAAATCATATAAGTGTGCTTTGGATAAACAGTGAATGGGTACCTTGTTAAGTTATTTCTTGAAATAAAGCATAGATTCAAATCTCTATAAATCTAACTTAAAAAATCATATTTGTGCTTTAGATAGACAATGAATAAGTGGGCTGTCAAGTAAGTCACAAGTTCAAATCCTTATAGGTCTAACTTAAAAAAGAGTTATCACTAACAGATTTCAACAGAAAAATATCTATAGTTAAAATATTCACCTAATGGTAATATTTCCACCAGCATCATATCTCCATACTAGCATCAACATTGTTCCTGGCTTAGCCTGTCCGTACATGCCTTGTTGAAGCGTCCTCAACTCGATAGCAGAGATGAAGGGATCATCAGACTCCGAGGTTCTGATCAAGCAAACGTACAGCAATCTGCCAGAGCTAACCAATATTGTTTCATTATAAAATGCATATTTATCTGAGACCGCTACGTTTCCCATAGCTAACATACCCTCTGTCTCAATAGAGAAAGCGAAGCTGGGGAGTTTTTTGAATCCACTGTAATTTCCAACTGCAAACCATAATCTTAAGAGATAAGGCACATCAGGGACCACAGGCAACTGATAGCAAGACTTGTTAAGAGGCTTGGGGAAAACTCGCAAGGTGTGCAAGTAAGAACCGTAAGAACTAGCGTTCCCGATCTCTCCTCTGTGACCCACGTTTATGTAATTATCATCAGTGACCCACATTATATTGTTTTCTCCAGTGCGGTTCGTTTTCCCTCCGCAGTCGATACTCAAAAATCCTTCCACAAGACCAGAAATTACTTAATAAAACAACACCTTGTTGACCAAATATGGACAAAAAATGATCTATGAATACTATCAAACAAGAGAATATCAAATGTTGACCATTAAAGAAGACAAAACAGAAATACTCGAACAGGTAAGACCGCACTGATCATGAGGCGGTTTTTCTGGTTAGAAGGTTCCATCCATTAATGCATACCTGGTTGAGCAGTCATAAGAGGCAGTAAGGTCAAGAGCATGCCGACTGACATTATCCAACTGCCCCATTTGCCATAAGGAATTTTGTCCAAAGTTACACCCATTTTCTTAAAAAGTGCTGGGGCGATCTAATGAAAGGAGGATTCGGAGAAACGGTTGCCTCTTCGGAAAAAAATGTGACAGTGTTCTTTACATATGATTTCTCGGCCTTTCCCTCAGTGCGACCTCTCTGCGAAAGTCCAATGCATTGCTTCTGGATTGTATGAGTGCCAAGTAATGTGTAGCTGACTCAGAAACACAGCCGCACCGTAATTAACGTTCAATCGATTGCGAGGGTACTTTTGTTTTCACCCGAATTCGTTCAACTATCGTTATCCTTACTTTTTAAATGATTCCGAGAGGGAGTGGATTATTAGGTTTTAAAAAGCCTCACTGTTTGGTTTTTTAGATTATTTTTGGGGTGGAAACCAATATTCCGTAACGCTTAAATGAAACACAAATGATTACTTTTTAATTAAATTAAAAAAAAAAATAATTGATTTTCGATCCTCTTCAATGAAACAAAAATTTTAAATATCGAATTTTCTTTTAATTTTTTTCCGAATTTTCACTCTTATTAAGTGAAACAAAAACTTGTAAATATGAGTTTAAGTGAAATATGATTTTTTTAATTTAATTTTTTTATAATTAAATAAAAATTCAACAAATATCAAATAAAAATATGTGGTTTTTTATTAAAATTAAAAAAATATTTATTTCAAATTTTATTAAATTTAAAATAAAATAATTAATCTAAAATTTATTTTAATATTTATTAAATTATTTATATTTTAAAATAATTTTTTAAAATTAACATTTTCAATTATAAAATTAAATTATTTATATTTTAAAATAATTTTTTAAAATTAATATTTTCAGTTATAAAATTGATGTATATAGTGAATTTTAAAATGTATAAATATACTTATTCCAAATGATATAATCTTACCTAATTTTAAAGACTTTTTATTTCCATTCCACCTTACAAAACACATCAATCAAATCAAATTTGAATGGAAATAATTATTCTTCAACTGAAAATGTCAATTTACTTTACTTTACTTTACTTTATTGTATTGTATTTACCTAACATGTGAACACATTAATCAAATCGAATTTGAATTGAATGGAAATAATAATTCTTCAACTGAAAATGTCAATTTACTTTTCCTTTATTTTATTTTATTTACCTATGTTGGATAGAAAACACATCACTCATCTTTTCCTTTCTTTTATTTTATTTTATTTACATATGTTTGACTAGAAAACACATCAGTCAAGTTTTAATGGAAATAATTATTCTTTTAATAAAAATTATTAAATTGGTTTCCTTTATTTTTTTAAATTAAATTGAGTTTAGATGAATGTAATAACAAATCTTTTCCTTTCTTTTATTTTATTTTATTTACATATGTTTGGTAGAAAACACCTCAATCAAGTTTTAATGGAAATAATTATTTTTTAATAAAAATTATTAAATTTGTTTCCTTTATTTTTTTTAAATTAAATTGAATTTAGATAAATGTAATATATTGTTATTAAGATGGTTGGGGGAGTTGTCACCAAGATTATGCAAAGTTTGATTAAATTTAAATTTGGATACGGTCATAAAAGAGTTTTAATTCCCATAAGTGATTTCATCATAACGCTCCCTTGGGCAATGAGATTTGTTTTAATCTTACTTTATTTTAAATACTTGTGGTATAGAACTTCATGTACAAAACATATGACTTTAATAAAAACAATCATCAATTCAATTAACAAATCTTACCGAGCGCTACTCCATAAGATTTGGTTTTGTCTTATTTTATTTTAAATTTGTTTGTGTACAATTTAATGTGTAAAACATATCAATCAAATTTTCATAAAAATAATTAGCATTTCATTTGATAAGTGAAAATCAAGATTGTCCTAAGGGTTAGTTCATTTGGTAGAGTCCTCGTCATTAAAGCACCTTTGTTATTGAGAGGTCATGGGTTCAATTCTCTTAAGTAAATTTGTCTGGTATAAATATTCCGTGGACGTAGTAATCACTAATCTTCGAGAACCACATAGATTAAAAAAATAAAAAGTAAAGTGAATATCAATAGTGTTTATACTTGTAATCACTAATCTTCGAGAACCACATAGATTAAAAAAATAAAAAGTAAAGTGAAGATCAATAGTGTTTATACTTGTTTAGAAAGTTTTTAATATAAAAATTGTATGTAGTAAAATTGAATAGTAAAATTGAATAGATTTGGGCGTTCATAATTATTGATAATGTCAAAAGACTTAGAAAAATAAAATGAAAGAGAGTGAGCATTTTTCACACAAATCATATTAATTTTATTGATCACATAAGAAATTACATATATAGGAATAGATCACAAACTTCTAGAAGATAAGATCCAAAGAAGGTGGATCTATGACATGTACATGACTCAGATACAACTCACATACATAGGAAAACAATTTCTTTTAGAATAACACCTCGAAACTCACAATCACAAGATGTAATACACATGGAAGTATTATTTCCAAATCCTTCCCTTAATGATTACATGTCAAATATTAAAATAACAAATTATAATAACAATATTGATATTTTTCTGAGTGGTCTTTATTAGCACTTACACCCACTCTAAAATATCATGTAGAAAACACTCTTTCTTCAACCACCATCATTGAGCTACCACATTTAAAATATATCTGCTGACAATATTGACATACTCGGCTTGTCAATGCTTCCACAAGAGAATTTGTCACGTAACTAAATCATTTTATGGATATATCTCCATTTGTCAGATACTTAGCTTTTAGTTATCCGTCAGTTTCTAGGAAGGAAATCTAGATACCGGATTTGTTCATAAGTCAATCATACAACTTGACCTCTTAAACACACAAACATAAGAATTGATGTTCCTGAAATTGTGGCTTCCATCTTATATCAATAACCGCCAACACTTTTTCACGAATACACAAAAAATAACTTGTAACCAAGGGTATTGGCTTATAACAAATTATAGTCATAATTAAATCAACGTTGTGTTCATGGGGCTTCTAAAACTACTGACTTAATTATTTTACTTTTGTTCATTGAATGGTTCTTCATTTTACAAATTATTTTAGTTCATTTATCTAAACTAACATTAATTATATCACCATATTACAAAAATTCCAATAAAACCTCAGCTCTAAGGTCCACATGAGATTCTGGCAGTACATTAGTTTCCATTGAGTAGCTCCAACAAATTTATCCAGTTCCAGAGCTTCCATGAGAAGTGGAATCACCACTAATAGCTCTAAAATAAAGTGACCACTCAATCCCATAATTATGTAGTCATAAAACACCCAACGACCTCCCAAGATATTCATCGCCACATTTTGACCCTAACAAAAGCCATGAAAACCAAACCAATTTCCATTGGAGAAATGAGTGTTTTCAGTGGATCTTCAGTAGCACCACCTAAATCTGAACTCAAACTGTGTGTATATCCATTAGTATTGAAAACTTCATGTGACACATGTGGGAGGTTGAGGGGCATGGATGAGTGTTTCAATTTGTTGTTTTTCCATTAAAGCCAAAATTGGTTCAATAAACCCTTGATCCAAGCACTCTCCCACTAGATTGGATCCCCGAAAATAGACAACAAAATGAAGATTTTCACCACACACTTATCATGCTTGAATCAAATTACAAAATATTATTCTAATTACTAGAAATGATGTGAGGATCATCAAGAATTTTGACCATCTCATCCAAAACTCTCTCGGAGGTCACCTCAAAGAACACCTTATCGCAATTCATGGTGCAAGTCTCAAGCAGGAACACATATATTTCTCATAGCACTTTGAAAGAAGAACACACACAAATGTTTGTGAGAAGTTGTCGAACAATGGTTTGAAAACCTTAACCCACATTCGAACCAATGAATATTCCCCCTCACCATGTCAACCTCACTTCTTCTGTTGTGGTCTATCATAATAGACGACTGCAAGCCTTGGAATGTCATGGAGAGGCATTTAGTGCAGCTAGAGGAAAATAAATCTCTTCAGTACTAAATAGTGGCATCAATGGTATTTGGTTGCCCATATATCCCCACCATAATTACACAATTTTACATCCACCTTACGGATTCAATGACAATTTCAATCACCAACGTTGGATATGTGGAACTCAAGCTCAATCGGTTGCCTGTGGAGAGAGAGAGAGAGAGAGAGAGAGAGAGAGAGAGAGAGAGAGAGAGAGAGAGAGAGAGAAAAGAATCTTTTAGACGTTGGTTGTTCATTGCATACAATCTACAAAACCAAGCACACATATCTACTCAAGGGGAAATAAACTTCACAACATAAATCTACTCTCATACACCTATATTAATCTATGTACAGAGAATCAATCCTCATATATTTTCTATCTTCGTCAACCCTCTCATGAGGGAGTCAAGTTCAGATGGGCTCTTATACCAACTTAGAAAAATAAAATGAAAGAGTGAACATTATTCACACACAACACAAATCACATTACGTTTATTGATCACATAAGAAATTACATATATAGCAATAGATTGCCAACTTCTAGAAGATAATATCTAAAGAAGGTCTATGACATGGACATGACTCAACTACAACTTACATACATAAGAAAACAATGTCTTCTATAATAACACCTTGAAACTCATAATCACAAGATGTAATACACATGGAATCATTTTTTTTGTAAACTACAACTTTGTATTAATCAAAATTCAAATATCAAATATACATTGTTTCCTAGATTTCTCTCTGAGGATTTGGATTTCCTCATAATACATCACAAAACAGAACCAGGACAAAGAGGCCCATACAAAACTAAACAAAAAGTTAATAACTAAAACCACCATTCACCCCACAACCACACAATAAAACGAGCACACAAACCTATCAAATGAAATATCGTGCATAACAAATTCAAGGCACACGACCAAAAAATTACATCTAGGATCATTAATAGTAACCAGCTAAATGCTAAGAACATCATCAAATGGACTAGGATCTCATTGACCAAACTAGAGACCAACCGCAGAGTCGCTAAACTACACAGTTGACCATTTAAATCTCTATTCATTCTTAGAAGAGAAATTATGGTTGACACTCTCAGACTTGAACCTGGAGGGTCCATGTGATCGCCATTAGTAGACACACACAATGTGATCCTCCACATGTGCCAGGTGGAAATTGATCCTATCCAAACATAACCTCTGATTTCTGAGCATTCATTTCATGGCTTCCATGGTGGAGAAGACATTGTATCTCTCCACTTGCTTGTCCTTAAGAACCAGACCCAACAAAGTTTTCATTTTCCAATGCAAAGCGATTGAATTCAGGGATTTCTTCTTCCAGCCCCTAGTGTGGCCAAGAATAGTAATCCATGTTGACATGTCCTCTAGGAGTTTTGAAGCATAATGGGATTGACACCCAATCCTTATTTGAGTCTCCAAATTTTAGATTTCTTTTCTCATCTCTAGCAGCACAACATTGAAGTAGGTGGCATCCAAATCATGGGAAAAAATTCTTTCCCTTCTCTGCCCCTATGGAGCGCTGCCACCTCCTTGCCTCCCCCTTTTGTATTCAACACATTGCATTTGCCTTGGAGGAATTGTTGAGATGTTGGGGTTAGACCTAGAGCATCCACTAAATATCCTGCAACATGCAAAGTAACAAGAGAAGAAACTAGATGAACCCACTTCAAGACCAGACCCTAAACCAATTATGTCATCCTCATAACTCTAGACATATATATTAGAATCAATTGTGTTAGGTGAAGAAACAATAGAGGGCACAACACCCTTAACAGATGTCCCACTCCCCAAGACCATGAGACAATGAGATATATTCAAATAAAATACAAGTGCCCAGACGATGGACAAAGAGAAGGTGACACAACAACCAATTACGAGGAGCCTCGACACAATACCAATAGAATTCACACATAGACACCATATATTTTTCATTAAAACTACCACATCTTGCTCCAAAGCACCTAGAAGACAAAGACCCTGAAAAAATACTAGTAGACTACCAAGGTCCTTCGACCTCTTTTAGCTACCAAGGACTGGAATTCAACAGAAGGGCATACTAACCTTAGTAGAAGAGACCCGACTAGCAAGCTTTTAAAGAAAATCTAACCACGGTAGAAAGGAAATTGACTTGAGAATTTGCACAAGAATAAGCATATGGAAACCTCACCATCCCGCCACAATTCTTGATGCCCCATAGTCAGAAACAATCCCATATATTAGGAGGACTATGTTGCATTGCCCAAGTCTCACACAGGTCATCAACTTCTCCACCTCTTACTTCAAATACACATCTATGTTATGGCCCAAAGCTCACCACCCACTCATCTAGCACAAATAACAAGCAAAGGAAGGTTGAGGAACAACCCTCACCTCCTCTCAAACGTTCACTAGCGTGCTCCAGAAACTTCATGCTGCTATAAATATATAGAAATTGTTAACTATTATAATGCATGCCACTATACGTGGGGACAAGCCACTCCCCTCTCCAGAATTAAATGCACCTTACATCCTGGGGGTGGCAGGCGTTGCCCCTAAAGCCCACGTCATTTCTATATTAACACCCAAATCAGGGAGTACGCATGGAAGCATTACTTTCAAGTAAAAGTGTAGATTGAACATCCCACCATCTAAGCAAGGGTAAAATATTCAAAATAAAATAATTATATTAGTTTAGAAAAAAATTAATATAAAAATTGTATGTAGTAAAATCAAATATGTCTAAGAGTTAATAATTATTGATAATGTTGCCCATGGAGGTAGCTCAATTGGAAATCGCCATGTTATGAATTATTATGTAAATTGCAATATTCAATATTCAATTCCTTGTGGATGTTTACCCCCCCAACTCACACACACACATATATATATATATATGAGTGTAAATTGAACATTCCACCCCATACACAAGGGTAAGATATACTTTAGGGATCAAGATTGTTTAACAACAAGGTTCTAAGACATTACAATAATATAATTAATATGAAATCAACATGTTACTTGTGGGAGATGACCCTAAGTGATAATTAGGAAAGATAACAATCTTACTTTATAATAATATATTCAATATGAGATCAACATGTCATTTTTCGAAGAATCTTAGGTAGGGATTAAGGAGGATAACAATATTTTTTCCCAACCACTCAAAATAAACCCAATTAATATTTTCAAATTTTAAATTATTTTAGATATTGGATAATTTTAAATGTAAAATTTTAAATATAATTTGATATACATTATCTTAAAATGTGAATATAATGATATCATAATTATACTATATAATTAATTATTTAAGTGATTGTGTTAAAAAAAAATTACTGCAATGTTACTAATTTATATATAAATAAATGGACAAATCTTGTAATAAAGTGTAAATTAGTCATATAAAACTACTAATTTTGAATACTAAGAATATTTAAAAATTCTATTTCAAAAAAAATTCATATGAAAAAATTGATGGTAAAAAAACATAAACTTAAAGTTTTTAAATATTAAATTATTAAAAAAAAAAATTAGTTGTAAGAAATAAAACAAATTAAAATTTTTTACGTATTACTTTTTTAAATATTAATCATTTAAACTTACAAATTTATCCAAAATATTTCATCATTTACAAAACAAAAAAATAGTTTATTATGATTGTCTAATTTTATTAGTTGTTTGGTATACAATGTAATAATAACCTACAAGTATAATGTCTCAAAAAAAAATCGTAAGAACTTAATACATTTAAATTTCATTCTAGCTAATGGAAGGAGAAGGGCTAGCAAAAGTTCCCTTATCCAGGGCTTTAGAGGGAATAATATTTAAATCTAGAAGACACCCCATAGTAGGTGAGGAATCACCTCAAGGGAGCCTTATGAAAGTTGAAGATTCAACAATTGTTTGGGAAGAGTTGCCAACTCATCCTCAAAACCCAATATTTTAACCCTTTGTTCTACCATTAAGACACGATTTGATTGTGTTGTAGTTGAAGTTGTAATATGCCTTGTTGCAATTGAGCAAGGGTTGTTGCACAATCCAATTCTTCCATGCATAAGAAGCTCAAATTATCTCCAAGAAAAAGGGGCCTTATGAGAAACCACTCCACCACAATTATGTTGAATTTTCTAGTAGAAAACATTGCTTTGACTACCCCAAAAAGGAGGTCTAAAAACACCCAAACTACATCACTTGACTGACTCGATGGAGGAGACTCGGGAGAAACCAGAAAAAAATGAGATAGAATAACCCCCAACTCCAAGACTCCACCCTTTGAAAGAAACGAGGAGTTTCCAAATCTAAAGAGAATGTTAACCACACCATAATATAAAGGGCCTCTTTGGAGGGCCAAGGCATAAGAAGAATCCATTGAAACACCCAAGCAGGAGTCATGATCTCTACCCAAACTTTCACCCCATGTCCCTAGAGGTCACATGACATCCTAAGAAAGAAAACATATAACCCAATTAAGCTATTCTCAAGGAATGGGGAGTGACCAAAAGTAGATATGGACTCCACAATGCCCTAGCGAAGCCACCGAGAATAATTAATTCATGCGATTACAAACTTAAACCCATATATAAAGTGAAATTAAATCCTATAGGACCTATAGAATCCATTAAGCAGAGTAATCATACCTTGGAGAGGAGATTTACTAACAAGTTGACTTGATATGTCACACATGGAGCTATGCAACTAAAGTGTAGAAAATCCTATAGATTCACAAGCTAATGCAATTTGCTAAAGCAAGAAACAAGAATCTACTTCTACTCTTTACAGCGGAAGCCCATAAACGTCGAGCAAAAAATAATCAATAGAGGAAGAGAATCAAAGGCACATAATACAATAAATATCCAGGGAAAGCCACAGCTCAAAACCCCACTATCTGCTTTGTATTAATACGAAAATCAAGATGAAATTACAATGCTTGTTCTCTCTAAAACAATCCCAGCACTCAACAAATTCAATCTCCAACTCATAAGCAAGCTCAAGGCCAAAGCTTATCCAATTCAAAAGCTCTCCAAGTCTCTATTCCAATGTGTAATTCCTATGAATGATAGCTTGTATTTAAAGGGAAATAAAGCCTCTAAAAGTAGCGAAATCCCTTAAGGATCAGTTCCTGATTGCATGCACTATCAGTGCAACTCAGAAAAATCTAAAACAAATAGTACATTGTCCATGCACTCTAGTCTCAACTGGGTCTTTCTCAAAATTGACATGCATGAGTTTCTAATGAGTAAATTTTCAGTTAACTAGAGTAGCACTGGTGGAGTTCATTAGTGTCACCACTGACTATTAACTCACTATTAGTTCTCTCAATCAATTTGAGAATTAATTTCACTGAACTGACTCATGAAACTGAGTCTTCTATTTTACAACTCACAATTAACTCACACTGGACTCCTACAAAGTAGGGAGAACATATACATGACTTCCAAAAGACTTCCAACTCGAATTTCCTAAGTTAAGTAAGTTTAATAAACTTAATTTAACTATTTTAAGTTGCTATGAGAATAGAATTCAAATTTAATTCACAGTTTAATTCAAGGACAAATTAAACTAGAATTTATTGTTGTCATTTCTCAACACTCCCTCTCAACAAGAAAGGGATTATCAACTACCCCGATCATGTCTCTGTGAAACTCGAATTTACATCTTGACAATGCCTTTGTCAAGATGTCAGCATCTTGCTCCTTCGTGGGAATGTAATCTAACAACATGATCCACCTCAATACACAATCTCTGAGATGATGATACCAGATATCAATATGCTTGGACCGATCATGAAAGACTGGATTTTCAAAGAGTTTGCTACAATTTTGATTATCACAACAAATCACTATCGGATCCATCTGCTAACTAAACAAACCAACCAGGATCTTCCTCATCTAGATAGCCTCACATGTTGCCTGAATTGCAACCATGTACTCTAACTCTGCCGAACTGAGTGCATCAGATCTTTGTTTCTTGTTGTATCAAGAAACTATTGCTAACCCAATAGTAAAGATCCCTCTTGATGTGCTCTTCCCATCGAATGGACTCCCTACCCAATCTATATCATTGAAGCCTTGAAGCTTCACTCCCTCTGTCTGTCTGTACCATAACCCAAACTGAGTAGTGCCTCTGAGTTATCTCAATACATGCTTTGTTGCCTTCCAATATAGCTTAGTAGGCCTAATCATCGCTTGACTAAGTTGGTTAACTGCATAGGACATATCCAATCGTGTGTTAACCAAGTACATGAGTGAACCCACAAGCTGCCTGTAAACAGTAGCTTCCACTACTTCCCCTGAAGTAGCATCCTCCTTCTTCCAGTTACCAGCTAGAGGAGTCTCCATGGTTTTACTTCTCTCCATGCAGAATCTCCTGAGTATGTCGTTGGCATACTTACCCTGAGATAAAAACAACTCCCCATCTCCCTGCCATACCTCCATGCCAAGAAATTAATGCATGAGCCCCATTTCCTTCACCTCAAACTATCTTGCAAGGTCCTCCTTGCAAGATTTTATGAGCTAGACCTAGCAAGATTTGATGAGCTTCTCATCACCTGTCAATATGATATCATCTACATAAAGTACAATGATCAACAACTTACCTTCCATCACTATGTGATACAGGTTTGCATCCGCTTCACTCTTTGTGAAGCCCAACCCAGTGAAGTAGCTATATATCCTGGTGTACTAAGCAAGGGGTGCTTGCTTCAGCCCATACAACGCTCTATTGAGTTGGCACACATGCGACTCATGGTCCAAGGTTTCAAAACCTTTGGGCTGCTCTATGTACACCTCTTCCTCAATCATGCCATTGAGGAAGGAAGTTTTCACATCCATCTAATGGATCTTCCAACCCATTTGTGTTGATAGTGCCAAAATAGATGTAATTGACGAGTACCTTGCAACAGGAGCAAAGGTCTCATCATAGTCAATCCCCTCTACCTGTGAAACGCCACGGGCCACAAATCTAGCCTTATGCTTCTCCACACTACTATCTACATCTTGCTTTACCTTGTAAAGCCAACGAGATCTCACAAATGACTTGTCCTCTGGTCTCGGGACCACATCCCAAACATTTTTTCAAACTATGGATTCATACTCCTCCACCATCGCATCAACCCAAACCGGCTGCTTCACTGCTTCCTAAAGGGAAGATGGCTCTATCACAACACATGCACCCATAAGTGCCATGTATCCAGTGTACCTCTCTAGTGACCTCCTCTGTCTATGCTGAGAAGAGGGTGATCCCACATTCTCTCGTGCATCATCCAACAATCTGTCAACCTCTCTAGTGCGTTTTCTTCCCTCTCTGGAAGACTCTGCCTGAGTGGATGTCTCCACTCTCTGAACCTTTGCATGTGGTTGCTCCACATCAATCTGAGGCCCCTCAACCTTAGGAGCTAAAATCTCATTATCTGCATGTAGCTCAAGATCCCTCTCGAGGGATACTTGCATGGCCTTCTCCTTATCGAACCTGATATCCCTGTGAACCACTGTCATCCGACTAGTCGACATGTACACCTGATAGTTATAGGGTGTATCAGTGTACCCCACAAAGATCCCCAACTCTGTTGTTGGCTCAAACTTCTTTGTGCATCTTTGGTCACATGGCAATAAACCGATGACCCAAAAATCCTGAAGTGACCAACATCTGGCCTCTTACTGGAATAAGCCTCCTCTGGTGTCTTCATCTCAATTATCCAATGTGGGCTACGGTTTTGAACATAAACCATTATGTTGCATGCCTCAACCCACAAGTGTAGTGGTAGGCCCTGATCATGCAACATCGCCCTTGCTTCCCCTACTATGCTCTTGCTCTTCCTCTCGGCAACCCCATTTTGATGAGGATTTTGGGGTGTCGTCAACTCTCGTTTAATCCCTTCTGTTGCACAGAAGTTCTTAAACTCATTGGAGACATACTCACCACCATTATCACTCCGTAGAACTTTAACCTTCTTGCCAGACTCTTTCTCTACCAATGCTTTGAACTCACAAAACTTTGTGAAAGTTTGATAAATTTTCTGCATAAAAAATACTGAGCATTTACAAGAATATTTATCAACAAATATAACATAATACCTGTGTTTGGGCTGTGGATGCTGTCGAGAATGGTCCACACACATATTAATGGACTCTCTCCATAATAGACTCTGCTTGACGGTTTCTGTCTCTAAAGGAATAATTGGTGTATTTTCCCAAAGTACAACCCTTGCATGTATTAACTTGCTCAAGCATACCTTTGGGAAGATCGGTAGAGATTTGTTGTAATATTTTTAAAGCCCCATGATTCAAGTTGCCCAATCGCCTGTGCCACAACTCGCTGACACCTCGGCTCAACATCTTTTCCCCTTTTGAACTCAAAGTAACACAATCCTCTACCTCTATCTTATAGAGATTCTGAACTCAAATCCTTATCTTCTTTACTTGACCAGTGCCTATGTGTTGAAGGAATACCTTTCCTTTTCAAAAGATCACATCATAACCTCTATCCTCAAGCATGGAAATAGATACCAAGTTCTTCATCAGTCCGGGTACATGCATAACATTCTTCAAGGTGAGTGGAGTTGCATGCTCCCTCTGAAAAGTAATAGTGCCCACACCAGTAACATTATACTTACCATCATCACCCATCTCGATATGCATCTTGAGATCTTTCTCCTCCAGTTCATTGAATAACTCTTTGTAACCAGTCATGTGGAAAGAGGCTCCACTGTCTAAGTACTAGATATTTCCATCATTGAATACACCATGCATGCAATGAGGGAAAAGTCCAATTCGAATCGGGAGGCCAAAGCCTCACCCACCACTCCTCTTGAGGACTTTTCCTTGGACTTCTTCAATGGACAATTTGTAGAAAAGTGACCCATCTTGTGACGATGAAAGCATTTAACTTTCTTCATGTCCTTCTTCTTACCTCCATGATAAGAATCTGATTTGGAATGGGAAATTTTACCTTTCTGCTTCCTTTCCTTAATCTCTAAGGCACAATTCTCTTCATCATCAGTCTTTAATGAAGAGCCATCCCCAGTGTTCCTCCTGATCTCATCCTGCATCAAATGTGACCATAGTCATTCCCAATCTGGCAGCTTCTCTCGACCATTGACAAAGTCTTGATAACTATGCCAACTCTTTGGGAGTCCAAGAAGAGCAAGACTCACCATATCCTCCTCAAAAACCGTGATTCCAACACTTCCAAGTTCATCCTGACATTGAGCATACTTGGTCAAGTACTTTGGAATCGTCTTGCCTTTCTCCATCTTAATTTTACGAAGTTTATCCTACAGTGACAACTTCCTTTGATCACTGTTATTCTGATACAAATTTGTCAATGTTTTCCACATAGGATGCAGGGTTTCCTTTCCATGGAGACTCAAGACAATATGATCTATAACTCCCTCAAGAATTATCTGCCTTGCCTTTGCCACACACTTCTTGCACTCGGCCAAGTTCTGTGCATCAGTAGTTTTTGGCTTAGGAATTGCTTGTTCAACAAATTCCTTCAAGCCATTTTCCTCTAGCACAACCTCCATCCTGTCCCTCCAAGATATGAAATTCGATTTGTCTTCCAAGGCATACTCAAGCCTCAATCCATGGAATGTCATCTGCCGATCCTGAAGTATGTATTGCAAATTCGACTTTCACCTGTAACCCATAAACTCAAAACTTCGAAATCTCCTCTAGAGAACTGATTTTAAATCAATGATATCTCCCTCATCCGAACTTCGATTTGGCCTATTTTTTTTTGAATTTGGGTATCTTTTCCCAAAGAATCCAGATCTGCATTTGATTCTAAAAAATTTTCATAGAATTTTTCATATTTTCTCTACAAACTCTCATCCCAATAAACAATCTTGCTCCAATACCATGTAGAAAATCTTGTAGATTCACAAGCTAATGCAATTTGCTAAAGAAAGAGACAACAATCTACTTCT
Source organism: Pinus tabuliformis (assembly GCA_031772625.1). Classification (NCBI taxonomy): domain Eukaryota; kingdom Viridiplantae; phylum Streptophyta; class Pinopsida; order Pinales; family Pinaceae; genus Pinus; species Pinus tabuliformis. The sequence goes on along the minus strand of CM062810.1, from coordinate 656,506,420 downwards.
AATATTTACAGTGGAAGCCCATAAACATCGAGCAAACAATAATCAATAGAGGAAGAGAATCAAAGGCACATAACACAATAAATATCTGGGAAAAGCCACAACTCAAAACCCCACTATCATTTTTGTATTAATCCAGAAAATCAAGGAGAAATTACAATGCTTGTTCTCTCTAGAACAATCCCAGCAATCAACAAATTCAATCTCCAACTCATAAGCAAGCTCAAGGCCAAATCTTATCCAATTCACAAGCTCTTGAAGTCTCTATTCCAATGTGTAATTCCTATGAAGGATAGCTTGTATTTAAAGGGAAATAAAGCCTCTAAAAATAGTGCAATCCCTTAAGGATCAGTTCCTGATTGCATGCACTATCAATGCAACTCAGAAAAATCTAAAACAAATAGTACATTGTCCCTGCACTCTAGTCTCAATTGGGTCTTTCTCAGAATCGACATGCATGAGTTTCTGATGAGTAAATATTCAGTTAACTAGAGTAGCACTGGTGGAGTTCATTAGTGTCACCACTAACTGTTAACTCACTATTAGTTCTCTCAATTAGTTTGAGAACTAATTTAACTGAACTGACTCATGAAACTGAGTCTTCTATTTTACAACTCACAATTAACTCACATTGGACTCCTACAAAGTAGGGAGAACATATACATGACTTCCAACTCAAATTTCCTAAGTTAAGTAAGTTTAATAAACTTAATTTAACTATTTTAAGTTGCTATGAGAATAGAATTCGAATTTAATTCATAGTTTAATTCAATGACAAATTAAACTGGAATTTCTTGTTGCCATTTCTCAACAGGATCTCTTGAACTGTAGAACATTACTCCACCCACTATTTAAAGTGATATTCAAATGTTGTGTCTTGGTACAAAGTTCATTCATTGTAGTTCCAATTTGTGTCAAAGGATGGTGGAGGACTATAACCCCATTGCTAACTGAGGAAACCCAATCCCCCCATCCACATAATGAATGTTGCACTAACCCAATCTCCTTCCCACATAGGGCATAAACCTTGTAATAATGCACTCAAAGACTTTCTATCTAAAGCCACTAGAATATGAATAATGTGCATGGGTGGCATGTGGAGGGGGGATGATCCCATGATTCTAAGTCCCTTCCTAACCACTTGAAATGTCCCTTGCTTATTTATCACCAAGTGTTTTTTTGTTTATCATGGGCGGTTATACCAACCCCCACTTTTAACTTTAGGGGGAAATAAAGAATTCATGGATATGAGAAAATGTGATTATATTGTTTACTAATAACAATCCCCCTAAAATCTTAACTTCCTAAATTTTCATTATGTTAGCATTGGTTATTATTCCTTAATACATGATATATTGATATCCAAAGGATTGAGAAAGAATATTTCTTATTTGATTGAGGATGGAATTGAGAAGGGGTTCCTTAGGATTAGATCCATTGTGAAGATGACCAATTATGAGTTTAGAATCCCCTATAATAAGAATCTTTTGAATGTTGTTTTCTTGGGTCAAATAAATACCTTTAACTAGTCCATAGACGTTTGTTTGATTATTGGAAGCCATCCTAAAAATCGAAGTGAAACTTGTTTCAATAAGCCCCCACCTTTCACACTTACGCATATATATATATATATATATATATATATATATATATATATATATATATATATATATATATATATATATATATATATATATATATATATATATATATATATATATATATATATATATATATATATATAAACAAATTATTTATTTACTTCTAATATTTATGATTTAAACAAATTATTATATATTAATTTTTATAATCCTTTTTCCAATATATAAAAAATATTTGCATTGATATACTAAAATCTTTAATTTATAATGAACAAACTTTATTTCATAAACCAAAAATCCACCTTCCATGATTTGGAAATCAAAGGCCTCGGGATAGGAACAAGACTAAAGGACAGTTTAAAGTTGGGCTAAACAATAAAGATATTAAATTCTTTAGAGAATTTATTTGCAACTTTATAAACGGTTTATGGTGGGCTAGAAATAGAGTCATCTTTAGTTCTAGGGACACATTTGCAGAGGTCACTACATGATTAGTTATAAAACTATGCCAAGAATACAAAGTGGGCCAAAGTCATAGAAACATCAAGTTCCTATCATGTCTCCTTTCACTCTAGACTTTCCATGGGGACTCTTTGATGGTGCAACCCAAGAGAATCCACCAAGTTATGAAATGGGAGTGCTTCTCTTTCTCACAAAGTCTTCATGTCTTTAAGCAAGATATGCCCCTAGAAGGGGCACCAATAATCTAACAAAATTCATATCCCTTTACACTCTCCTGGAAGCGACAACTCTAAAAAATTCAAATCACGGCTAATCCTGGGAAACTTAAAGTTCATTATTGACTAGGAAAACAACAAGATCACCATTGAGAACATCTACTTGCAATTAATTCTACTGGACATCAAAGACACTCTTCCTTCCTTCGACTAGCTATCTTTCTCACACATTCTTTGAAAGTTAATCAAAATTATAGACAAATTCTCAAATTTCCTGTAGGAACATTTGTCATCTCTGATTTTATGGATGGAGTGGAACACGACTAGATGGTCATCCATGTTTAACATTTTAACTACGCAACATACATCATAATTCATTTTTACAGATGCTTTTTATAGATTTTTCTTAAATGAGTTATTAAGAATTTTTTTGTGTCATGTAGGAAACACATGGTAGGTAACTCCAAAAATATACCCAATAGAAAAATGCACCTTCCATCTACACAATGAAGCTTCACATTGAGAAGCACAATAACATCATCTCTATTCTTCTAAAAGTTTAACCTGTTAAGGATTTTTTTAATATTATTTTTGTTTGAATCAGTATGTGACTAATATCGGAATATTTTAAGACAATCCTATCAATATATAATAATAATTTTTCCATAAAAAAATTATAAAACAACAAATTTCAATCACACAAACATTAATTCATAACTCAGTGAACTTAACTGCAATATCTTACTTAGGATAAATCACATACGTGATTTGGATTTGAGGGAGTGGGGCAGGGTGACTAACCCTAGTTTCCCTTGCCCTGATTCGTGCCTCCTTTCGCTATTTTCATGATGTTGTTCCCTAATGGCTTTGTTCTGGTTCATGGGCTCTTTTCGACTAGTGTCATGGCTTGCTCTAGAGCTCTTCTCTGGGTCTTCATTCACTATCGTTTGTCTGCAGGAACGGTTGAGGGTGTGAGGCATTGGGCATCTCTTGTTGGTTGGCTCAAGGTTTCAGGTCCCTTTCATATGTCGGGGTACGGTCATCTTCGACTTGGGGCTTTGTGGCAATGGTTTTGGTGGACTATGTGTGTTGTGGCCTCTCTAAGGGTGGGGTTTTCATGGATCTCCTTCAGTCATTTTCCTTCTATTTTTTTGTAAAGGTTGACTTTTTTAGGGGTCGTTTGGTTAACGCTGTGTCTTTTCGATGGAATTTGATGCCCTATTTATGCTTTTTGTGTGGCCTAGTTATGGGCCTTTCTCTTGAAGCTTACGAGGCGGCATGTACACCAACAAATATCTGTAACCCTTTGGGTTTTTAGTTGTGGCCTTCTACGCCTGGTTTTGATTTTTCTAGGGGGTCTCGACCCTGGTATATGTTTTTTGTGGGCCTTCGTCTTTTGGGGGATTGATCATGGAGCTTTATGCTCAATATTTTGTAGGCCTTGAAGTTATCTTCTAAATGTGTTTCATACAACATTTACAAAATGCAATTTCATTTTCAGTGATAAAATTACGGTTTTTTTCAAGGAAAAAAGAACTTCAGCATCTTACTTTTCTACCAACATTATATGGAGTATAGAAAAAAATAAAATCTTTTAATACCAATATTTAAGTTTTATATGTAATTGAACCAATACATCACCCTGATTAGGGCTGGGAATTGAACCAGTGACTTCATATCAAGGAGTGCATTAACAAAGCACCCGATCACCATCTATCCAAGACCATATAGACATAATTATTGAGAATTTAAAATCTAATTTTTTATATATTTATTAATATTTTTTTTTATTAATATTAGAGTATATTTTAAGATTGATTCCGATATTATAAGAGTATCAAATAACTACAAATATGATAATAACTCAGCCAAAATAGTTTCCCCTTATTTTCCTAGGAAATTAGAAATTAGTATGAATAGCTTTGATCACCAATGGAGGAGGTGCTTCAAAGTTAATACATATAAATGATTTGATTAAAAAAAAAGGTATTTTCGCTAAATGGAGACATGGTTTAGATAAACTTAATGAATTCTTATCCCACTTAAACAGCCTCTCAGAACACATTAAATTCACTATTGAGATTGAAAAAGACAACCAGCTCCCCTTCCTAGATGTCCTCCTTACCAAGAAAAATGGCAAACTAAGCCACCAGGTCTTCAGAAAACAAACTCACATCGACAAATATCTTCACTCAAATTCCCACCACCATCCGAAGCAAAAAGTAGGTGTCATCAAAACCCTAGCTACCAGAGCTTCAAGAATCTCTGACCCTGAACATTTAGAAGAAGAACTTAACCATCTCTACAAGGTCTTTATCAACAATGGCTATCATAAAAACATTATCCAAAAAATAATTAAAGAATCCACAACCAATACCCAAAAAAGAAAAACTCTGGAAAACCCTAGAATCTCCTTACCCTATATTAAAGGAACCACTCACAAAATCGCCAGAATTCTCACCAAGCATAACATTATGGTTGCCTTCACACCCCCTAACACCATCAAAAACATGCTAGATTCTGCCAAGGACCTAATAGACCCAAAAAATCACAAAGGAGTATACTCGGTTCCTTGCTCATGTGGCAAAATATATATAGGTGAAACAAGAAGATCCTTTGGCATTAGGCTAAAAGAGCATATTAATGACATTTCAAGAAATAGGTTAGAAAAATCTGGTCTAGCTGAGCATGCATGTTCCTCCTCACACTATATTTGCATGGAACAAGCAAAATTAATTCACAAGGAAGACCATTATTTAAAAAGAAAGGTGAAGGAAGCAATTGAAATCGAAAAAGCCTCCAATAATATGAATAGAGATGACGGTCTAAAGTTAAGTAACACCTGGAAACCCCTATTAAATAAAATAAAAAAGCAATAAACATAGATTTACACACATTCATTAAAAATAAATAAATAAATATCAATATCAAAAAAAATAAATATTTAGTTAATTAAAATTGATAAATATAACTTTTCATAGCTAACTCCCTATCTAATCCTTTAAATAATAATTTAATCGCATAATTAATTAGTTAACATAAATTTTCAAAACTAATCTTTAAAATTATATACATTCCTGTAAAACAATTAACATAGAGTTAGGATCTTAAACAAGTAATATAAATTTAAAAAAAAATTAAAAAAAATAATAATAAATTAAATAATAATAAATATATATATATATATATATATATATAAAATAAAATTAAAACTAAATAAATAAATAATAATAGTAAATAATAAATAAAATAAATACTTATCTAAATAAATAAATAAAATAATTATTAATTAATTTATCATTTGTAAGCCGACTATAAAATAAGACATCAGAAATATTTTTCAAATAACTATTAATAAGCTCGGTAATTTCACGCTCTCTCTTCTCAAATACAAATCTCATTGCCCTGATGATGGACTCACTAAGCTAGTCCGAAACGTTGGTTTCAAAACTGTTCACAGGTTTTTCCACAAAATTAAAGAAAAAAAGGTATTTCTTAATGTATTAGTTGTATGAAGTAAATTAAACCTATTAATTAGTAATGTAAATCATAAAAATCAAAATGGTATACAAATCTCATTGCCCTGATGATGGACTCACTAAGCTAGTCCGAAATGTTGGTTTCAAAACTATTCACAGGTTTTTCCACAAAATTAAAAAAAAAAAAATTCCTAATGTATTAGTTGTATGAAGTAAATTAAACCTATTAATTAGTAATGTAAATCATAAAAATCAAAATGGTGAAATGGTGATATCAAAGTGGTGAAATGGTGAAGTATCATAGTGTAGCCAAGCAATAGTTAAAAAAAAACATTATCAATAAAATATAAATATTTTTATTATTTTTAAAATTTTAAAGTTATTTTGTGTTATAATTTTATTTAAAATAATATAATAAAATATAAATAAAAAATAAATTATTTTTATTATTTTAAAAAATTTTAAAACTATTTTATATTAGAATTTTATTATAATAATAATAATAATATTTATTTTTAAGGTCACAACCAAGCCAAACACCAAATTGGTGTATGAGACCCCCTTGTTTGTGGGACAAAGGACCCACCTCCACACAGCGATTTCACTGCTAAGTCTACGAAGGCATACATACTCTATCCCCCTCTGGTTTTGAACCTGTGACCTCTTAGGAGGAAGCACATGCTCTTAACCAATAAGCCCACTCAAACTGTATAAAAACATTATCAATAAAATATAAATATTTTTATTATTTTTAAAATTATTTTGTGTTATAATTTTATTTAAAATAATATAATAAAATATAAATAAAAAATAAATTATTTTTATTATTTTTAAAATTATTTTATATTAGAATTTTATTTAAATTCTAGTTAGATAACAAATAAATAAATATTTCATATTTTATTTTAAAATTTTAATGTTAAAGTCCAAGATAAAAGTTACATTTTCAATAACAATACCCAATGTAAAGTCAGACTAATTGACTATGAATAACCTTTTGCTTATAATATTATTATAAAACACCTTTTGATGATTAGAATATTATTATTAATAAAGATTTTACTATTTAAATCGCCTTTTGTTTAGAATATTATTATTGGTAAAGTTTTTGCATCTTCAACTCACACCAAATCCAAACGGTAGTTTTCCCGTACGGGCAATGTGCCACCTCAACGACATAAGGGACATAGGGGCAGCTTAAGCCTAGGTTAAATTGTTTGATATCACTAATGGACGTTGTATCGAGATGGAGGTTGTGTTCTCATTACGGATTAAAAATATATATATATATATATATATATATACAAATTTATAACTTAATTAATTTTGAAATGTATAATCTAATTATCTTTTTATGAAATCATAAATTTTAATGTTTAAAATTATATAATACAAATTATTTAAGGTTTTACACAGAATTATTAAATTTAGATCATTAATACATCAATGGATGGTTTTTAGTATTTTATTGAAGAAGGTGATTATGGTTTTACACTAATTTCTTATTAATGTAGTTGAGTGTTTTTTTAACTCTTTTTAGATATTGTCTCATTCTTCCTCTAAGTAAAAGATATAGTTTCTCTCTCATCTTGGTGTCTCCCTTTTCATCCAAGATATATCTCTGGATTTGGTATTAGCCTTTACATTGATATCCTCAAAAAACTCACAAGAGGTCTATATACACTTAAGTGCATATCTTCTCCTCATGGTAAAGAGAAACATATGTCACCCCTAACCTTGCCCCACCTTGCTCCTTTGGGAAAGTGGGACCCTTTCTCCTTGAAATTTGATCTGAATATTTCTTTAGGATCTGGCATGTATCCACCCTTAAATGCAATAACTCCTAGGAAATACTTCAAAGACACAACACTTGTAAGTTTAAACCTTGTACAACAATATAATGCATACACATATTATTAATAAATAAATAAGTAAAATAATGACAATCACATATTACATTGAAAATTTTCTTGGATACCCAAATTGAGAAAAACAACAAATTGTTTAGAGATACATCTCTATTTTTTTATCATAAATCAACTTCAACGTTTACAGTACAATATATAGGATCCCACAACATCCAAAACCCCTAATCTATTAACCTAAATTAGATTACAACCTCAATTACTTAATCAAAATTAGAAAACCATGGGTTAAACCACTATTTGCCACAATATCATCAAAAGCAAAAACGGTATGCCAAGAACATACAAAAAGCTAGCTAACAAACTCTTTTTGTGTGTTCTTCCCTCCACATGACCCCCAAAGAATATAACACATACTCAATATTCTCCCACTTGTTTTCTTTGCATACAAGGGGTCACAAGAGTCCATAATCAATAATATAGGCATCATTTCCCATTATTTCTCTACACCAAGAGAACTTCATGCTCACAAGCTTTGTTCAATGGATTTGTAACATTCTTCTAATTGTCCACCTTCAACAAAACCTTCTTTTCTTCAACCATGTCTATCACAAAGTGATACTAAACATCAATATGCTTTGTCTTAGAATGATAAGTTAGGTTCTTTGCTAGAAAGATTACAATTTGACAACCAAAATCTAACTTTACAGCTTCCTATGCAAACCCATTACCTAAAGACAAATTATGTGTGTAACCATACAATTTCCTTACTTGCATGAGCAACTCTCTTGTATTCAACTCTTGTAATTAAGAACCCAACTAAAGACTTTCTTTTACTCATCCAACTGATTACTTCTCCAAATAAGTAAAACACATAATCACTCGTAGATCTTCTATGATCCAAATCTCTAGTCTATGCATAAAAAAAAAATCCATGTGTTTTGTAACACTGGCTTCTTTAGGTGTTCCTTGGTAGAAAACCCCATAATCTATAGTGCCACAAAAATTCCTAAAAACCCTATTTACAGTTGTCCAAAACTCCTTCACTAGTTTTGACATATTTGACATATACTTGCTCAAGATTCCCACTGCATTTGTAATGTATGGTCTAGTACATGCCATTTCATACATAAAATTACCAACAACATTGCCATATGGAGCATGGGACATGTCCTCTTCCTTTTCTTGTGTCTAAGGATAATGATTTGCAAATAGCTTTACACCTACAAGAATAGGAACCTTGACTATTCTAAATTTCTATATATTAAACCTCTATAATATGTATTGACATATTTCTTCAAATTCAAATAGAGTTTCTTATCACCTCAATTTATTTTAAATTTCATGTCCAAAATAAATTTTGTAGCACCAAGATATTTCATTTCAAACTTAGAGAATAACTGAGTTTTCATCTACTTTATTATTTCCATGTTGTTTTCTAACTAGCAACATATAATCCACATACATGACCTCATAAGTAAAATGATCACCTACTAATTTGAAACACACAAAATGATCATATTTTCTCTTTCAAAAACCACTTTCTAGTATATAAGTGTGAAATTTTTGATACTACATCCTTATATATTTCTTTAACCCATATAGGGACTTTTTTAGCTTGTGAACTAGCTCTTTCTTACCTTTTACTATAAAACCTTCTAGTTGTTTCATGTAGATTTCTTCTTCTAGATATCGATACAGGAATGTTGTCTTCACATCCATTTGTTCTACTTCAAGATAAAAAACAACAATAATAGATAAAATAAATCTAATAGAAGTTAACTTAGAAACAAGAGAAAAAATTTCACCAAATTCAAATCCCTCTATCTAAGAATAACCTTTTTCTTAAATTAAGCTTTACATTTCTCCATGTTAATGCCTATACAAGCCCCAAGTTAACCCTAAAACTCCTTATTAAGCCCTAGATATTGAGTTATTAGCTTACGATTGTTATATTGTTAGGTCAGTTAGAACCTTTTATTGTTTCCATTGTCTCATATGCCTCATTTTACAGTGAATACAATGTATAAGTGATAAGCCTCATCATTGGGTAATTATATGGGCATTAATTCACCTCCTAGCTTAGTCAAACCAACTTTTCTCACAACTTATTACATGTTTTTTATTATATTTTGTTTATGAGATGAGTTAGAGTTGGATATGATGCCTAGTGGACTAATATGCATTGAATGTGGGATTGAAGGAGAAAATCAAGGAATTTTTGCAAATACTAAGGTTAAAACTCGAATGGGACAAGGGAGAGGGATTGTAGGAGGTAAATTCTCCTCATTTACTTCTCCCCCATTCAAATATTCCTCCATCCATCACACCAGCTTGGGTTGCAAGCAGCCAAGCCATGAGGATTAGAAGGCAGTTGAGCAAGTGAGAGACAAAGAGCTATTTTATCTCGAGTTCAGGAGTCGAGCCTCCCTAATTTTGAGGAAGTCGTTGGGGACATTAGTTGTATAAGTAGAAAGGCCTAGAGCCTCATTAGGATTTTAATTTTTCTTGTAAAACTCTAAGCTATTTCCGAGCTCCATACTTGTGATCCAGGTAGCTCCAGGGACACACAAGACAAAGAGGGTTTATGAAAGAAGAAAATAAAAGTGATCAGAATGCTTTTGAACCAGGAACAAAGCGAATATCTTGTCGTCCTGATCGCGGTGGGTGCTTGCAACAGTTTCTTTTCCTTTTGTAACCAAGGTTGAAATCTTGGTCTCGTCACCAAAGTCTGAACCAAGGTCATGTTGTGTGGTAGCGTCGTCTTTTGTTTTCCCTTATTGTTTTGTTTCTTAGGCCTTAATTTGGGATGCAATTTCCAGCAATGGGCTTCATCATGCCCCTCTTTGGAATAGTGTTTGCATGTGATTTTCTCCCCTTCTTTCTTCACACTTTCATTCTTCTTTCCCTTCCATTCTCCACCCTTCTCTTTCCCTTCTGCTAAGTCTGGAATGACTCTAGTTAGCGCGCTGAATTTGGAGATAGGCCCGAATTTGGGGGCACCGCCAGAATTTCCGTCGTTTTAAACTATGCTTAATTAATATAAGCTTGGATTAGTGACCCACTAATCCTCAATTAATGATGACCGCGGAGTTAGTGCTGACCAGAACCACCGGAATTGGACACATGCTAACTGTTCGGAGTAATGGTATGTCGGAACCATCGGTGATAACACTAACCTTTTGCAGTTAACACATTGCGTTCACATGCAGAAAACTAACCGTCGGAGTGTTGGTGAACTGTCTGCCAGATAAACTGTAGCATTAACTGTGTCATGGTGTTCACATGTGGATTTAACACTTACCATTGAAGGTTTGTTTGGATAGCCGCTAGATAAACCACAACCTTAACCACGTGGTTTGTGGTGGGATGGTCACATGTAGAGGGTTGGCTTGCAGGCTGATCCTTCTAACCTGCCCAACTCCACACCACTTAACATTAAATATAAACAGTGAACGTATGGGGTAAGAAACACCCGGTAGTGGAGATGGTTAGGACTTATAGATGGTATGCCAAAGGTCACGAGTTCGACCCCAACCTCCACCATAAAATTTTACTCCACTGTGTCGAGACCGTTAAGGTCTTTGGGAGGTGTCACGTGGTGACCTCCAAGCTTGCCAAGTGGCATTCTTCCATTGGTCCATAAATAAACCAATCAGATTGCACCAACACACCACTTGTACAACCCAAACAAATAATGACACTTGTCCTTCTAGGATTCTTCGTTGACCACCGTTCACCATTCCTAGTCACTTTCCATGTCAACAATACGGACTGCTGATTGTGCAATGACTGGGCTTTTTTTTGCAAATTTCGCTTGTTTAGCTAAGCGATCATAACACAATAACTTTCTCATATGAACTCGGTTTTTGACGAAACGATTTGTGTTAGCATTGTTTTTTCGATATGGACGTGGTTGTTTAGGTTTTGATCCATTATAAGAACTTTGATTTTTGAGCTAAATACTGAGCACCTGATCAATCCTCTAATATTGCTTCGGGTGAGACTATAGCCTTCGGTATGAAGGTTGTTGCCGAAAGGGTCAGTAGTTAAGGTTTTGTTGGTTGGCATAGTTAAAGTTGAACCTGGGTCAGGCCCCCTCAAGCCAATAGGTTGGGAAAAATGTGTTGGAGCCCTTGGTGGGTTGAGTTACTAGTTCCTGGAGCCATGGTTGGAACAAATTATCTGGAGCCATGGAAGGTTGTGAGTTGAGATACTAGTTTCTATATCCTTGGAAAGCTTGGGTAGATACAAATTTGGCTGATGTTAGTGATTTCTGGAACGTACATGTGAAATTGTTGTGGTTAAAGGTTGAGGTTGTTTGGCTTCTAGAAGCCCTAGTTGGTTTAGCCTTGGTTTATTCCATGAGAATCCACATTCATGCTTGGAATATGGCACGAGAGTGTTTGACAGAAAGAGAGATTTAGTTCATCCCAATATATGGTCTGGTGGTACATGAAAGTCCTTGACTTGGTTGGAATCATATGTTAATATGATATATTTTCTTATTGTGATCTATGAGCATACGTGTTGATTATGATGGCTATCTTATGGATTCCTTCGCATGTTTTCTATTCCCTTTATAAGCTTGTTATATGTTGGTTATATGATGTATTCCATCTATGGATCCTTACATGCTTTGATAATTAAATGAATGGTTGATGAATGCATGAACTAACAAGTGTTATTGAAACTATGTGGAGAGGGCATATAGCCCTCTTGATGATTCCCAGATGAATTTCGTACTTTTATGATCATATATGCATTCACAACATGTAACTTCTATTTTTTCCATGTGTTTGACAAATAATATGTTATGGATTAGGCATCTATGTTTCAAGTTCTTGATTCAAGATTGAAATATTTTCCTTGTCATCATGTTAATTATGATTCTGAAAAGTTATAGGAAGTCTTGGGCAGTGGTCCATAGGCTCGCCTGAAAAGTGGCATAGATTTTGGAACCAAAAGCACATAGTTGAGGATTTGAGGTCATAACTACATGGAAGGAGGCTTATGCATGTGGTTGGAGCCTCATAATCGCATGCATGTAGTCTTGTGAGTGCGGCTATGGACTCAAGGAAGTGAAAAGAGCCCCAACTCAGGGATTGGCCACCTGGGGTGGTTATTTGGCTTCTGAGTGTCTTGTAGCCTTTGAGAGATTTCAGTAAGGTTTCAATTTGTCAGCCCCACTTCCATAACTAGAATATGGAGGTTGAGTGATGTCATAGTGACACTCATTTCATGTTTACCGTGGCGGGCTTGTGAAATTGGGTAAATGTGGGATGGGTAGTTACAGGGTGGTATCAAATCTTCCATGTTGAAACACTTGGACTGGATGGGCTAGATGTGATTGTTATGCATGCATGTCAATTTTCTATGTGTTTGTTATGTTGCATTGTAGTGGTTATGGTTAACATGTGTATATTCAGTGTTATAGTCTTGTGTTATCATGCAATATGATTGATATGTTGATGTCATGATGTATATATGTATATGTATTGTGTCAAGCTAGATTGATTTATGCAGATGTGATAGCCTTGCTTGAACATCATGGAGGTGTGATTTTGATTATGTTTCTATTTGGTTTTATCTAACATGACATGTTTTCAAGAGATAAAAGGCCAAGGATGACTAGCATAATGGTGGACTATAGGTCACGTGACTCTCCTTATAGATTAGATGAACATCAAGGAGATGAGTACTCTCCTGATATAGTAAACACACTGAGAAGTTTAAAGGAAGAAATAAGAATTTGTAAGGTAGATAATAACATGTTGATTGAGGCATCAGAAAGGCTTGCTAGCACTCGGGAAAATCAAGTGGAAGTAAATGAAGTGATACTTCAGATTCTATCATATTTGCAGAGACAAGGACCACTAAGGATCAGTCATGGATAGGAGGAAAGGACTAATGGGGCATATGGTAGTAGGTCTTGATCAGGATATAGATTGGATAGAGAGGATACAGTCAGAGGTGGTAAATTCTTGGATGCACCTGACGTGAGGAGTAGCGATCATGAGTTCTACTCTAGTTCTGGCTCAGAGAGACATCATCACCATCACTGCCATCATCTCTATAGGAGCAATGAGAAGTAGTATTTTCTAGACAAGTTCAAGAAATCTAAGCATCCTACATTTGATGGAGAGATGAAGAAGTCAAAAGATGCAGAATCATGGTTGTTGGGCATGAGGAAGTTCTTCAGATTACATGATTATTTGGAGAACATGAAATACATGATAGCTACTTTCAGTCTCAAAAGGAAAGCAAACATTTAGTGGGAAGATATGAATAATATCAAAGCTATTAGGTCAGAGAAGATGGTTTGGGATGAGTTCGAGAGACTTTTCAGGAAGAAGTACTTATTTGAAAGGTACTATGACAATAGAGCTAAGGAATTCTATGAGTTGAAGATGGGCTCTATCACCGATGATGATTACACTAGTAGATTTTTAGAGATATTGAGGTATGTGCCTTACCTCAAGGAGGAAAAAGCAAATATTCAAAGATTCATCAGTGGGTTTCCATTAGAATTCAAAGAACAGATCAAGTTTGATAAGCCTAAATCATTGGAGGAAGCCATTGGGAATCTAAATCATTTCTATGAACATCCAAAGAGAAAATATGAGTCTAAGTAGGATTGGAAAGCTAATTAGAAGAATAAAGGAAAGTGGGCTAAGAAGTGAGGAATACATCAGGATATAGGTGATAAGGAGAATGCATCACCTTACAAGAATTCTAATGCAGTTTACATAGGACATGGGTCTCATCTTAAGGAGTAGGACAAAGGCGATTGTGGTGGAGAGCATCGTAGGAGGGATTGTCCATGGCATTAGGGTGGAAGACTTGATATTTACAGTGCTCAGGAGGCACATACAGTTGGAGATGTTGGACAGAGTATCCCTCAGATATATGCAGCAGTATATAATAGGTAAGCTGATCCTCAAGCATCTATTGTCGAGATGGAAGGTAAGCTTTGTGATCAAGTTGCCTCTATTTTGATTAACCATAGACCTAACTATAGTTACATCAATGTTGACTTGGTGGATAAGTGTGGCTTAAATAAATAAGTGCATGAAAAATCTTGGTTGGTGCAATTGGCTACAAGGCAAGAGAAGATTTCATCATTGGGTGAGATCTTCTGCATTTGAGCTGAATAGTATGCCTACATCAACACATCTAAATGTGCTTCCTTTGGGTTCATACAGTATGTTGTTAGGCATGGATTAGATATTCATTCATAGGACTAAAGTGGATTTCTATAAAATGCTATTGAGTGCCTAGATGATGATGGGGAAAGAATAAGCCTACATCAATAAGAATGTTCACAATTATGCAAGCAAAGCACAACTGCATGAAAAGATGTTTATTATTTGCAGTACATATATCCAATTAAAAAGGGAAGGATGTTAAGGATGATGAAGTCCTAAAGAGGTATCTTGTGTTCCAGTAGTTTCAGGATGTGTTTCCAGCAAAGATTCTAGATTTATGCCTCATAGGGAAGTTGATTTATCTATTGAGTTGATGGCGGGAGCAGCACCAACATCAAAGGCATCATACATGATGATCAATCCAGATTTGGTGGAATTGAAGTTGCAGCTTAAAGAAATGCCTGATAAGGAATACATAAGGCCAAGTGTATCGCCTTGGGGTGAAACTATGTTATTTGTAAGGAAGAAGGATGGTAATTGTGCATTGATTATAGGCAGTTGAACAAAATGATGACCAAGAACAGGTATCTGTCATGGATTGATGACTTGTTTGATTAGTTAAAGGGTGTAGCAATGTTCTCAAAGATTGATTTGAGATAAGGATATCATCAAGTGAGCTTCAAAGAAGAGGACATCTACAAGGTTGCATTCTGTACCAGGTATGGGCATTACGAGCTTGTGGTGGTTCCTTTTGATCTTACTAATGCTCCAGCTACTTTCCTTTGTTTGATGAATAGTGTGTTGCGTCCTTATCTAGACAAGTTTGTGATAGTGTTTATTAATGACATATTGATATATTCTAAGAATGAAGAAGAGCATGCAGAACATCTAGGAGCACTGTTGATATTGTTGAGAGAGTCAAGCTTAGTTAGTGTATATTCCTTTAGATTGAAGTTCATTACTTAGGATATGTTGTTTCCAAGGAAGGGATAGGAGTGGATCCGGAAAATATTAAAGCTATCATGGAGTGGCTAACTATTGAAAATGAGATATTAACTCAGACAAATAGATAAATCACATATAAAAATCAAACACAAAATATGGGCGGAAAAAGGTTGAAGCCTCATGCTTCTCTCACACTCTCATTCATTCAAATAATTGAATATAGTGTTACAAATAAATAGATGAGAGACAGTGTTCTCAAGATAGTGCGTGCTATCTTAGACACTTTTGGTTGAGATAATTTCTCCTTTGGTTGAGATAATTTCTCACCAGACACACACCAATATAGGAGTTACCTAAACTAACTCCTATCTTAGAGGAACAACCCAAGAGTTAGGCACAAATTCCTAACTTGGAATATTTAATTAATTAATTTATTTTTGGATTTATTATTGTTTTATGAGAGAGTCTAACATTCCCCCCCCTCAATGATAAATCCAAAAATAAGAACGAGAACCATCTTCCAAGTTCTCATGTTGATCCTCAAAAACATTGCCTGAAAAAACCGCCAAATCTGGATGCTGAAGAAACTCAAATCTGAAGAGAACATGAATCAGCTACATGCTTGATTCATCTCTGAATGTCGCTTGACAACTCCATCACGTGCCAAGCCGCAAAAGGATCCAACTGTCCTTTGTTTGAAAACAGCATCCGGTGTCCACTGACACAATTTTGATGAATGCCCACTAGCGTGTTTGCTGATGATGATTGCCCACTGGCTGAAGATGTCGAAAAACAACTCAATGTTGTTTTTGCTATGATGAAAGCTGCTCACTGTTGCTTTCGTTGTCGATCGCCCACTGGCGAATTTGCTGATGCCCACTGGCTGATGAAGATGCCCACTGGCAGCTTCATTGATGTTGTCGAGACTTTCAGTCTGACAACCACTTGTCAATTTCATTGACATTTTCCCCCCTTTGTCAGCTGAAAGGAGAGACAATCTTCTCCAAAATATATTTGAACTCCCCCCCTTCAGGTGTAGGAGAGTTTCACTGTTGTACTCCCTCGTTCAACTGCAGGAGAGTACCATCATCGATTCACTGCTGGCTGCACTATGTGTGAATGTAGTCGGTTGTAGAACTGAGACAACCGTTTGACTGTGGATGACCATTCCCAAGGATCAATCCATTCATAATGTATCTTCAATCTGGCTGATTTTTGTTGGTTGCGACATTTTTGTGAGGAATGATTGGGTTTTCCACAATGGAAACAAGGATGGAGATCAAAACATTGATCTTCCATATGACCGGCTCTTTGACAATGAGAGCATTTCGGTTGAACATGAACTTCAGGTTGCGTGCAATTCGGTTTGACTACTACTTTCTCAGAACCTACTGAGGTGAGTTGTTCAAGAAATCCTGCACTCACAAACTTAATTGGCTTGGAATAATTTGGGATATGTAAGTTGGTGTCATCAGTGACATATCCTAAGCCTCATCTATTCTTGTTATTTTGAATTTCTTCCCAGGGCTTGATGAGGGTTTTGGAAGAAATTGGAATTTGATCATGAACAACTTTGACACTTGAAGTTGTTGGGATGAATGACTTATCATCTGGATGGTTCAAAGACTTGAAAGTATCACCCTTTTCTTGCAATTCATTCCTTTGAAGTTGGGACTCAAGTTGAAGAAACTCAATGGTTTCATGTGTTTGTTGTAGATGCCGTGAAAGATCAGCAAGAGTTTCTTTGGTGATGTGCACCATGTCTTCATCACTGGAGATGATCAAACTGTGAAGAATGTTTAACAACTGAATATGTTGCGCCATCTGAACTTGCTCACTTGAAATCAGGCTCTCTTGTTGTAGATGTCATGCTTTGAACTATTGCACTTGATTTTGTTACTTGGATGACAGGCTCGCTTGTTATGGGACTTGAATGGCACGCTCACTTGATTTGTGGCTTATTGTACTTGCTGAGAACACTTTGGTTGTGTCAAGGAGTTAAAACTCATGGACAGGGTGTCGAACACTGTCGAAAATGCACCCAAAAAAGCTTACAATGATTTCAATGATTCACTACAATGACTCAATTCAAGGATTGGGTGTCGGTTTCAACCGAGAATGCACCCTTACAATTCAATGTAATTTGAGTTTGATTACAAGTTCAACAATGTTGATGTAGACTATGCGCTGAAACGTTGAAGTTTACAGATTCATTAACTTGAATGTAGTGATGTAGACTTTGCTTTGAAATGCTGGAGTTTGCAGATTCATGAACTTGATTATATTGAGTGAAATTGTTTGTTGAGGTAGAATGCCGTTGTTGAAAACTTTGATTGTTTGTTGTATGTGTGATCTTGATTATCCTTCCTTGAAGCTATTTTGTTACAAGTGTTGTGCTTGCTTTATGTATGCGATATTAGATGAAATTATTGATGTGTCACAACTAGACACAGATCAAAAAGCAAAAACATGAAGCCATAAAACACATGCGCCATCAAACACACACAGTGTACCTTAGATCCCCTTATTCAATTTCGGGCGGATCTAGGACACAATCACCACAAATAATACGTCTTTATTGAGTATTGAGATCATCAACCTTTCATCTTTTACAACATTGCCATGAAAGCTTTCTCAAACAATGAGAATTTGACACTCACAAATTTGGAAGGAAATGCGTTCAAAAACCTGACTCAACCTCCTACACCAATGAGCCTTCCACTGAAAAAATGTATCACTCCAAAGCTTTCAAAACATCACCCTTATTACTCCATGACAAAGCTTTAAAAAATACTTTTAAAAAGCTCACCTTATCACTCCATTACAAAGCTTTAAAAAATATTTTTATAAAGCTCACCTTATTTCTCCCCAAAACACTATAATTAAAAAATACACTTTTCAATTTCAGCTCCGCTTAACTTTCACTCAACCATATTCCACTCCTTATCTCTCCAAAAACAATTTAATAAACAACTTTACCTTTTCCTTACCCAACGTGACTTATGTATTTAAATCCTCCAAAGCGTTTCTTTTACATATCACCAAGGACTATAAAATATTTTATTACTGTAATGAAAAGTAATAAAATATATTTTCTTATGCCATTAGAACTTGTGCATCGCTTCATGTATAATGTTTATGAATAACTACGCATAGACCTTGAAGGAAGTGCTTCAATCTTATGCAGGTTTTCCTTTAATCTTGTTTTGTTTTAACCAAAATCTTTGGCCACCATGTATCATTCATGAAGCACATAAATATTTATAAAGAAAATTGTTTCAACTTTTGATAAGTAAAATCATTCTCCGCATTAAAATTACCTGAATCTTCACGCACCGATGCAGCTTCATAAGTCGATGTTTCAGTATCTTCAGGTATGTTTGAGCGAATTAGGCGTGCTTCCAGAACTGTTGTTCAATTTGATGAAGTTTTCAAATGATGCATAGAGACAAAAGGAGCAACTGGGTGAGCTGCCAGAAGCCCAAATGCGTTGCCTCGAACATCCCACTGATGAAATCCAGCTTCTCTAGTAAGAGGAATCCCGAGCTCAGAAATACAGGCATGGAGTCTATCATCACTGCCAAACAACTGAGAATAGCGCTGCAAACAGGCATCCTCCATGTTATTCAACGCCTCCGCCAGAGGATAGCTGATGGCAATGCCACCACCACCGAAAGCCCATGCCGCCGGTCGAGTGCCAAGAATGGTGGGTTTAGAAAGCGGAGCGGGCCATGTGAGCATCAATTATTATAAAAAGAGAAGGAACAACCCATTTCCACTGGACTTTGTATTGTAGCTACTGTATTTTTCGTTTGAATGTTGTTGATATCGACGGGTATTCTAATTTGATGTTCAAAACCGTGCTGACTTCTTCTCCCATTGGTCATTATCTGAATTTCGAGTATCCAACGTGCCCATCTCGGATTTGAACGGTCCAATTGGTGGGTTTTGACAGGAAAAGAAAGAATAGGAATATTAATGGTGAACGAAATGCCAAACACAGGAACGGGAAAGTACCACTGTAGTTTTCTGAAAATTGGGAGCTAGAGATGAAAGCATTGGAAGATGTATATCCATGATCGCTTCACAAACAGGTCCAATAGATATCAATCACAAATCTTCCTGCGCCACTAATTCCCAAAGCCGCCACAACTTTCTTGCTCTTATTCATGTCGATTATAAATCATATCACTGAAAAAAATGAAAAACCCAGCGATTTCAATTTTCGACCTCAGCGGGTACTTTCCAATCCGAGCTCTGATACCACATATTGAAAATGAGATATTAACTCAGACAAATAGATAAATCACATATGAAAATCAAACACAAAATATGGGCGGAAAAAGGTTGAAGCCTCATGCTTCTCTCACACTCTCATTCATTCAAATAATTGAATATAGTGTTACAAATAAATAGATGAGAGACATTGTTATCAAGATAGTGCGTGCTATCTTAGACACTTTTGGTTGAGATAATTTCTCCTTTGGTTGAGATAATTTCTCACTAGACACACACCAATATAGGAGTTACCTAAACTAACTCCTATCTTAGAGGAACAACCCAAGAGTTAGGCACAAATTCCTAACTTGGAATATCTAATTAATTAATTTATTTTTGGATTTATTATTGTTTTATGAGAGAGTCTAACACTAACTACTAGGAATGTAGATGTGGTGATATCATTCATGGGATTATCAAGTTACTATAGGAGGCTCATCAGGAAATTCTCTGATCCAGGTGGATGTTGATGGCCACCCACCTATCCCATTTGGACCCCCACAACTGTCTCTTTCAGCTTTTTCAGTTTCCTAAATTGTAGCACAGTTTACTATTTTTAGCATTTTTTCGGGTCCTGAACTTCCGGAGCCGTTTTGAGGCCC
This sequence comes from Pinus tabuliformis, assembly GCA_031772625.1. Classification (NCBI taxonomy): domain Eukaryota; kingdom Viridiplantae; phylum Streptophyta; class Pinopsida; order Pinales; family Pinaceae; genus Pinus; species Pinus tabuliformis. The sequence continues at coordinate 656,485,828 of CM062810.1, read as the reverse complement.
TAAACGACGTTTTTTGGGGAATCTGGGGCAACATGGGTCCATGGACCCATGTTGCCTCCCAAAGTGGTAGTACTCGGATAGATCTTTCTAGCGAGCTATCGTACGCGTCAAACGGAGATCGTATGCCAAAGTTACGACCCCGGGAAATTGATGTACCAATTTACCCAAATGGGGCCCACAATTTGGCGTTTCATCTTCTAGGGTTAGGTTTCGGAATGTTAAGGGTTTTCCATTGTTTCTCAACAATAAATAGGCCTTCGAGCCTCATTGTAACACAGTTCGGAACAGTTCAGGGGCATGTAGTCGCACATCTCTTCTCAGAGATAATCTACCATCGCCCTAGCTGGTTTATTTCCATTTCTGGTTGTAAGCATATTTCAGCATTTTCCATTAATGAAATGAAGCATTATTTCCGATACATCTCTATGTTTATGGTTATTGTATCTCTGTATTTATGGTTATCTCTGTAATCTATTGCGTTGCCATTTAAATCCGGATCAGTGGTATCAGAGCGGTCTGCTTTTTTCTCTGTTTTTCTTTGCATGTCCCCAACGAGGTCGGGATATAAGGAGTTAGGGCTTGAACTAGTCGAACCTTTGCAAGACCAGCCTCGCAAATCCCGACGGCCTCCCATGGCGGATGAGAAGAAAGACGAGGGGGCAGGAGATCCTATCAGAATCTTGCTCGAAGAAGCCCTCGAGCGGCAAAGGAACGCGATGATGGATAGCTTTGCGCAGATCCTTCAGCGGCTACCCAGAGGCGATGCATCGGCTTCCAACAGCGACTCTGGAAATGCCACGCCATTTAAGGTACAAGTTAATTTTGAAATCCCCATCTTCGAGGGTCAAATAGACGCAGATGCCGTAGATAAATGGTTAAATCTGCTAGATGGGTATTTTTCTGTTCACGAATTTTCAAGTAGGGAAAAGATTGTTTTCGCTCTTCTCAAAGCAGCCCCCCACGTCAAGGACTGGTGGGAAACATACTGCGAGCAGAAGGATGAAAGTACAGGCTCACTGTTTTCAGCCGCCCCCACTTGGAATGACTTCCGGGATGCCATCAAGGATCAGTACTACCCTGTCGGAAGCTATGAGGACAAATACATCAAATGGACCACACTGCGGCAGGGACGAGACCAAGGTGTGTCGGAGTTCACAAACATTTTTCATACCCTTCGCACACAGTTTGGTATCAAAGATTCAGAGCTGCATCTGGTACTCAAATACCGCAGCTGCCTACGCAGATACATCCAGGAAGAGATGGGGTTCTTGAACATCCCCTCACTCGGCACAGCATACCGATACGCTGTCAAAATTGAGCAAAAGTTCAAAAAGAAGAAGCGAGACTTTGGATCTGCAAATCCGAAGCCCAAAGGACAAAGCCAAGGTAGGGTGACCCAAGACAACCCGTCGAAGCCGCAAGAAAAGAACAACACCATGAAGCCGAAGAAGGACACAGGGAAGTGGTGTGAGTTCCACAAGAGTCCCACTCATAACACAAGTGAGTGTCGGACCAAGCAGTCTCTGGTGGCCGAATTGAAGGCCTCCGAATCAGATGCATGTTCTGACCCCAAGCCAGAACCTGACAAGGGGAATGGAAAAGGGAAACAGATCATTGATGCGGATCCCAGCGCCACTGTTGCCACCGACAAGATCCAAAAAGATGAGCCCGAAAATCCAGAGGAAGGGGAGCGTCTTTTCCACTCACAGATGTGGGTGAAGGGTTTGCCGCTACAATTCATTGTCGACAGTGGCAGCCAAAAGAACCTCGTTTCAGCAGAGGTCGTGAAGCGGTTGGGCCTACCGACTACACCACACCCACAGCCGTACAGTATCGGGTGGCTTCACGAAGGACGAGATCTGAAAGTTTGCCAGCAGTGCCGCCTTCCCTACAGCATCAAACCCTTCACAGACGAGGTATTGTGTGATGTTACACCTCTGGATGTTTGTGATGTACTACTAGGCCAGCCATACTTGTGGAGGCGACATGCTGTGTATGAGTCAAGGCCTCGTGCTGTCATTATTTCTTTGAATAATTCATTATACAGGATACCGGAGGTAGCCCCACCTACTGCCACATCTTTGATCACTGCTATGAAAGGCAGCAAGCTCATCTCACAGACCAGGAAATTTATCTGTCTGGTTCACTCCCAAAGTAAGGGGAAGATCGTTGCTACCTCCATGACCCCTGCAAAGGGTTCCTCCATGCAACAGCAGCAACAAAGGGATACGGTCATGACATAACACAGGAACAACTTCTCCTCACCCACAGAGATACCACACAAGTTTCAGGTGGGCAACAAAGTCTGGTTGCATCTGCAGAGAGAACGCCTTACCAGAACCCATCAGAAGCTCAGACCACTCCGACATGGTCCTTACAGCAGCACCAAGGCTGTGGGGAACAATGCTTTGGAGCACATCATTCCTCCATTCCTTTGCCTGCACCAAGTGTTCAATATGGACCATCGTCGACCATACTTCCCACCATTACTGGACACATCAAAGATTGCAGGACAAGTTCGGCAGATGGAGGAACTCAACGCAATGGGGACCATTGCTTCCTAAGGGGGGAGGAATGATCCAGGTGGATGTTGGTGGCCACCCACCTATCCCATTTGGACCCCCACAACTGTCTCTTTCAGCTTTTTCAGTTTCCTAAATTGTAGCACAGTTTACTATTTTTAGTAGTTTTTCGGGTCTTGAACTTCCGGAGCCGTTTTGAGGCCCTAAACGACGTTTTTTTGGGAATCTGGGGCAACATGGGTCCATGGACCCATGTTGCCTCCCAAAGTGGTAGTACTCGGATAGATCTTTCTAGCGAGCTATCGTACGCGTCAAACGGAGATCGTATGCCAAAGTTACGACCCCGGGAAATTGATGTACCAATTTACCCAAACGGGGCCCACAATTTGGCGTTTCATCTTCTAGGGTTAGGTTTCGGAATGTTAAGGGTTTTCCATTGTTTCTCAACAATAAATAGGCCTTCGAGCCTCATTGTAACACAGTTCGGAACAGTTCAGAGGCATGTAGTCGCACATCTCTTCTCAGAGATAAGCTACCATCGCCCTAGCTGGTTTATTTCCATTTCTGGTTGTAAGCATATTTCAGCATTTTCCATTAATGAAATGAAGCATTATTTCCGCTACATCTCTGTGTTTATGGTTATTGCATCTCTGTATTTATGGTTATCTCTGTAATCTATTGCGTTCCCATTTAAATCCGGATCATTCTCAAAGATTAGTTGTCATATCATATATTTGTAAAGAAAATGGAAGAATTTTGAATGGACAGAGGAGTGTGCATCTAGCTTTGAGGAGTTGAAGCATTTTCTTACAAATTTTTTAGTCTTGAAAATTGCAGATACTGGTAAGGAGTTTGTGCTTTGTAAATATGCTTGCAAGGAAGGACTTGGTGGAGTCTGGATGTACGAGGGACAGGTGGTATGCTATGAGTCAACGAAGTTGAATGAGCATGAGTGGAACTATGTGACTCATGATCTTGAGTTGGTAACTATTATTCATGCATTGAAGATGTGGAGACAATATATTCTTGGAAATAGGTTCATTTCGATGAGTGATCATAGTGGACCGAGGAATGTGTTTGACCAACATAATCTGAGTGCCAGGAAAGCCATATGGTTGGCTACTCTTAATGAGTTTGACTTTGATATCAGGTACATCAAGGGAAAGGAGAACAAGGTTACAAATGCTTTTAGTAGGAGGGTGCAAGTGAATCATATTTTAGCTATGATTTCATATGGTACAGATTTGCAGCAGTGGATATTGCATGCAGGGAAGCAAGATGACAGGTACCAGTAATTGAAGTAGATGTTATAGTAGCAAGGTGAAGGTGATAAGGATGAGGAATATCACCTCACGGCATATGTCTTGGTCAGATTCATAAACAAGTTATATATGTCAAATGAAAATGAGTTGAAGAAGCTTATAATGATGGAGATGTCAAGCCATATTCAGGTCAGTTAGGATATCAGAATACTTTAACAGTTGTTAAGAAGTTCTAGCAATGGTCTAACTTGAAAAAGGAAGTGGTTGAGTTTGTTGCTAGATGTTTGGACTATGGACAAGTGAAATTTGAGTGTAAGCATCCAACTAGTTTGTTACAGCCGATTTTAATTCCATAATGGAATTGGGAGGTCATTTCCATGGAATTCATTACAAGTTCGTTGAGGACATCTAGACAACATGATTCCATCATGATCGTGGTTGACAGGTTGAGCATGGTAGCTCACTTCATTGCAGTAAAGTCAATGAATTCATCTAGTGAGGTAGCTCAAATATTCATCAGAGATATAGTGATATCGCATGGTGTTCCCTAGAATATCATATCAATTAGATATGCCAAGCACACTTCCAAGTTTTGGAAGGAGTGCTTGGGGACAAAGTTAGCCTTCAGTATATCTTATCATCTACAGACATATGGAGAGACAAAGAGGGTCAACGAGGTTATTGAGGACATGTTGAGGATGTATGTTATTCATCAGTAGAGAAAGTGGGAAGAGTATCTTCCACTTGTATAGTTTGCATACAATAATGCATATCATAAGTCCTTGAGGATGAGTCCATTTGAGGCTCTTTATGGATAGAGTTGTAATATTCCCATCAGCTGGAGTGATCCAGTGAACATGGTATTGATTGGACCAGATATATTGGTTGATATGGAACAGGAAATGCAAGTTATCAAGAAGAATATAAAGGTAGCATAGGAAAAGCATAAGAATTATGCATATCAACATAGAGTATTTAAGGAGTTTCATATTGGGGATCATGTGTACTTGTGCATCAAGCCCAAGAGATATTACTTAAGTATTGGGTCATGTGTGATGAGCCCCAGTATTTGCAGCAAGGATTCCGCAACTCCTACGGTGACCAACTTTACTTTATCAACCCGAGATTCATACAAACTTGGAGGTGATAGTGCTATATGAACAGCAGATGCAACAATCTACTTTGTCACCTCTCAACTGGGGCGATAGACCACTAGGGTTTTTCAAACCAGTCCTCTATTGACTAGAAGGAGGATGACTACTAACAGTGAATGTAAATATATCTTTGATGTCGAAGTAAATGCTTGCCTATTTCAAGGAAATGAAAGTGTTGCATATAGAAAATTCTATGAAATGACATGAAATTACCTAGTTAAGAATTAACACACATTACTTTGCATAACAAACCTAATTTAACCTTGCATTCTATCATCTAGCTATCTGGATTAAGTAGACATGGAAATTATCCTAACATTGCTATGATTGATGTATGCATGTACTAGCTAAATATTGTAGAAAATAGTCTTTTGGTTTTCAATTTGGAAATGTAAATGTTAAGCTAAACAAGCTAATATTTTGCAGGGGAGGAAGGTATGGGAAAACTAGTCCAAAATGGCATTGAGGGTTATGGAGTTCAAATTGAAGGCCTACCCTAGGTTCTGATCATCATTTTTGCCCCAAAACAGTCTAAAACAGGCTACTACAGGATTTCCCATAGTTGCTACAAGATTTCCTGTAGGTACTATAGGATGTCCTGATTTACCATAGGAGACTTAGCTGAAAGTTTTCGGAAGGTAGGGAATGTGAAAGGAAGTATTGGGAAGATGTATGATGGTGGAATAAGGTATGGGGAAGGTGCACACTACCCAAGGATCAACTCAACTCTTTAGGATGGTTGGATTTTCTCAAGGTGGTTGTCCATGGTGGCTACAAAACAAAAATCTAAATTAGTGGTTGGTAGGATTAGGCGAGGGGTGGAGAAGACTTATATGAGTCTAGTGGAATGACTTCCTCCCTGCAGATCAGCAACTCCTGCAACAACACATATTATTTTCTTCATTCATGCACAACTTTATGTAAACGTGGAAAAAATTAGTTGAATTTGAGAAAATGATCTATTGATGGCTAATGGCCTAAATATATGGAATGGAATGCTTCCTAATATATAGCAAACTCAAGAAACCAAAATGACAATTGCAGGTGCTTCTAATAAATCATCAACAATGATCTACTCAACAAGAAATCCTAAGCTATGTAATAACCAAAAGATAAATATGTTTTTGGGGCTGTGACAGTGGGGCCCTCAAACCATGATCCCATGAGGGAGATGAGGATGAGGCCATTGTCATAATATTTTCTAAAGTATTTTATTTCACTACTATAACATTGATCTACTTCTCCAACTAATGGAAGGAAAACTAACCAATCATTCAAAGACTTGTAAATTAAATAAAGCATAGATAACTTCAACAGCTAATTTATGATTCTAATCTAAGAATGCATGTACAAAAAGAAGAACCTATGTTGCTAGGGTTGGGCCCTAACCCAAGATCTTCAACCCTCTGAGTCAACTTAGTGCTGGATCAAATAAACCCTTTTCATTATCACCAAAATGTCAAAAATAACATGAGAAATTACAGTCACAATATCTTAGCTCGAAAATGCCTCTTGGATAGAATAAAAAGTTGAATCCTAATGAGGCCCTAGGCCTTATTATTTATACAACTAAAGCTACCAACAGCTTCCTTAAAACTAGGGAGGCTTGGCTCCCAAACTCGGGATTGGCTTGGTTGCCAATGAACTTAGTGGGCTTGGATTCTTTTAACTCTGAGATGATGAGATCTAGTGGAGGAATCTTCGAGTGATTAAGGAGTTAAGGAGGGAGATCCAATCTCCTAAAATCCATCTTGCTTGTCTACTTCGAGTTCCTACACTTAAATTAGCCCATAAATTCTCCAAATCCTGCAATTAATGCACATTATGCCACATGACATAACATCTCACCTTTACCCTTCTCACTAAGCAAAATATAATAAAATATGTAAAGAAATGTGAGAAAAGGTTATTATAATAAGCTGGAGAGTGGCATTAAGGCCCATATAATTTACCTATTGATGAGCCTCATCATCAACCCCTACTGAAAGTGTTGCTCATCCTCTGAGCAACTTAGTCTATGCCCATATCTTTCATAGCCCTTGTGGCCTCCGTGACATCCTAGGCCTTTGTTGATGGAGTTTCCTCTTGTGGATAAAACCTTTCATGTTTCTCTATTTCCTCCCACTGCTTTCTTTCCTCTTCCTCTTTTCTACCTTATAGCATACCCAATATCAACGGTGGTCTGAGTTTCAAACCAATCCAGTTGAATTTGAGTCTCTGCAGTACATTCGTATACATTGGGGTCCTTTCTAGTGCATCTCTCATCCTCTCAGGGGAATGATACTCCCTGATCCTTAGGATGTATGGTAGGGTGCTCCATCTTTTTTGGCATGCTTATTGGATTTCATTATGTACCAATCTCAAGGTGTTCTCAAAATTTGTGATTGATTTCTCTTGTGTAGCTAGGTATCTTGGTGCAAGATGGGGATCGTTGGCAATGATGTTGTGGGTGCTAATGAAAGTCATTGAATTTATCTGTTCTACTTGATGTAAATGGGATCCCTTTCTTCTTTTTCCAACACCCTCTTCACCTCCTTAGCCCTGACCTCCTCGTGACTCATCCATGATGCAAGGAACATTAGTTGTAATTCCCCCAACTTTTCATTGGGGCCCCACACATTCAATTCTATTAAGGCCAAGTTGTGCAAGTAGAATTTAGATATCTTGGCATTATCCTCCAGGGTTCTCTTGTCACATAGTGCAATGAACTGCCTATAGTCTTGGAAAGGCATAGTCCCCTATTGTGCTAGTGTCTTGATCAGAAATTGCAGCCATTGATCTTTGAGGTACGAGACATATGATTTTGGTGGAATCCTGCACTAGAGTACCTCCATGAATAGGCTTGCCATGGTGTGATAATTGTTGATTTTTTCCCTTTTAGACCTTTAGGCTCGTGTCTATTATTGATTGAAGCAAGAATTAGGGTACACTGAGTCTTATGTCAATGGGTATCTCCTCTCCAAATCTCAACTCATGGAGGATTCTAAATTGGTAGCCTAGATTATACCGAGCCTCCCTTCACAAGAGATATATTTGAGAATATGATATCTCACCTCATTCCAAGAGTAGGGAAGGCTTTCCCTTCTTATCCCATTTTTGTCCTCAATTGGCTCTTCATGCCTTAAGAAGAATTTTTTCTTTGCAAAAATGCTTGCAGCCTTATCCTCCTTTCCTCATGGCATCCCTTGAGGAAGTGTAGTGATTCTGCTAATTACCTTAGGAGTAATTGTAATTGACAATCCTTCTACTATAGTAGTAGCATTGGTTCTAGCATGAGGATTAAGTGCCATGGAAAATTCTTGAGCTACATCATCATCATACCCTATGAGAAGTTCAAAGAATCCCAACCAGTTATGCCTTCTAAATATTTCTACCACAGGGGGATGGAGGTGTATCCTGGATGTCTATGTGGGTTCCCTTCAGTTAAATCCTCATATCATTTATCTTCTCTATTTAGCTGACTGTAGGGATTTTGGTAGGCTAGCCTTAGTGTTTTTAGGGTGACTGAGAGTTTATAATATTGGTGGATGGCTACAGTTTCTTTCTATCTCCACACAACTTTTAAACTTCATACAATTCTATCTAAAACCCCAGGCCCCATGTAATCACTTAAAAAATGCAGCTTTTTTCTTTTCCTAACTATCAATTCAAATCATAGGAGATATGGGCGACCTACCTTTCACTGTGATTCTTTGGATGAGGAGAATTGTTGAATAGTTGTACCCTAGGCACCCCCTTTTAACGTTCTCTGTGAATTGCCAATTCTTCTTGTAGCTCCCTGTGTTTCTTGTAGTTGTTCCTGTAGTTATGTTTCATGTAGGGTGGCTGAAACAGGTTTGCTTCCTTGATGGATCTCTAAAGTGGTCCTGGTCTTCTTTGATCTCGAAATGAACAAATGGTGCATGAGAGTTTGGAATGTTTGCTATTTATGGTCAATTCCTTGGAGCGTTGTATTGGCTGGCAGTGTATAGGATTTCCTCTTTGGGACCATTGGCCCACCATTAGTTATCATGCAACCTCCCCTCGTAATCATCACCCACTCTCACACAACTTAACTCGACCACCTTTTCAACTCATTCTCATTGATGTGACATTGCAACGTGTCATGTTGACTAGGAGTTCACTTTTTTTTTTTGAGCTGAGGGTGGCCAAGTTAACTAGCCACCTCCAGCTTATAAAATCAAACTTTTTCATATTCCTACACTTTTATGATATCGTACTTAGGGAAGAATTTGGATGAGGTTCCACACCTGTGCATTTCTTCGCTTAGTTGATGCATTCTAGAGGGTGATTCCTGGGGTGATTCTGTTGTGCTTCTTTTTGTTCAAGTAAATTCTTTTCCTTGGTCATTTTTCCACATATTTCTTCTTGTTGATGTGGTTGTCTTCTTTGTTGTTGTGTCTAGGTGCTTGGTCTTTGTTGCTGCTGATGAGCTCTTGATATGAATCATGATGTCTACAGGGGTTTTGTATCTCTTTACTTGCATGGATGGTGGAGAAGAATGCATGGAGAAACTGTTGTTGTGATAACACAAGCTGCTACAAGGTTTCCTGTAGTTACTACAGGAAATCTTGTAGCTACCTTTTCATCATTTTCTTGTTTCTTTTCACTTGGAGGAGGAATGGGGGGTGATGTAGGAGTGGAAGGATGGAAATTGAGGAGATGGAGTAGTAGGTGAGTGAGGCTAATGATGGCATGATCCGAATTGGATCCATGAAGAATTATCAAAGTGCCATGACTGTATCAAATCAGGACAGACTTCGAATTTATGGATAAAGAGCGTCTTGTCTTTGAGGTTTTTGCAAGTTTCATCATTGTTTAGATTATCTTCTGGATCCATCGCATAAGGATTCTTTTTCATCGACGTTTCGAACCAGCAACAGTGGTTCATCTTCAGGATGTGAAAAATATTGAAAGACTGGTCTTATTTTTCCAATTATATATAGAGATGCTTAGCCGACAGATATAATTAATTTAATTATTCTTTTTTACTTTTAGGTTTTATGGTTATATTAATTATATTTGTTTTAATTTTCTAATTATATAATTATTTTATTTTTAATTAATTATTTCTATTTTAATTATTTTAATTTATTCCTTATTTCAATTATAATTATTTTTCTTATTTTAATTATAATTCTTTTAATTTATTAATCTTAATTTTTAATTATTATTTATTTTAATTAATTTTAATTTTAATTATTTATTTATTTTGATTATTTTAATTATTTTAATTATTAATTTTAAATGTTGCAATTATATTGATTCTATAATTGTTTTAATTGTATAAATTTTAATTATTTGTTTATTTTAATTATTATTTTAATTAATTATTAATTATTAATTTTAATTGTTTTGATTGTATTTATTATGATTATTTATTTATTTTTAATTATTATTCTAATTAATTATTAATTATTAATTGTTAATTGTTATAATTATCTTTGTTCTAATTTATTTATTAATTATAATTATAAATTTAAATTGTTCTAATATATTTATTAATTATAATTATAAATTTAATTGTTGTAATTATATTTACTTTCTATTTGTATTAGTTTTAATGATAAGTCGTGATTATTTATTAAGGCTCCCTATAGATTGTCCTATGTTGAGGAGTTTATTCTAGTTAAGATATTTTTGATTGATGTTTAATTCCTCTGATTATTATTATTATTATTATTATTATTTTAATTCTATTTTATTAAGGTCAAAGTGTGTTATTAAATTAAATTGGATTAGATCTATTATGTTTGTTCTAGGTTAATTAGGGGAGGATTCTGGTTAGGGGTAGATTTGGATGATAGGATTGGAACCCAGTTTTTGCTTATGGTCCATCCATCGTCTCTGTTGAGGTTATTAGGGTGTTTGCTAATTTCTATGGCTTCTCTGAATTTCCTTATGAAGTAGTGATCGCTCCTGGCTAAGATCCGGGTGTCTTCTATACATATTTGGTGTTTAGTTTTATCAGAATGTTCAGCTAGGGCTGAGGATTTGGATCGATTGTGTTTAATGTCAGCTGAGTGTTCCTGGATTCTTGTGTTAAAGGATCTTCCAGTCTCACCTACATAGGGTTTGCCACATGAGCAGGGAATTAAGTAGACCCCTTTATGGCATTTAGGGTCCACTTTGTCTTTCACTGGATTAAGGCAATTGCGGATTGTGTTTAAGGGTTTGAAGGTGGTTAAAATTCCATTGTTTTTCAGGATGCGGGAGATTTTGTCTGTAGATCCGTGCATGTAAGGGAGGTTGACTTTGCCTTTTATATTGTCAAAGTTTTTATTTTTGTTAGGTCACGTTTTTGCTTTATTTATGGCTTTGATAGCTTGATGTTTATTGTATCCATTTTTCAGGAAAACTTTAATAAGGTGTTCTATTTCTGTTTCTAGGTGTTCTTTATCAGAGATTCTAAGGGCTCTGGTTGCTAATGTGTTGAGGACTCCTAGTTTGTGGGTAGGGTGATGATGTGAGGAGGCATGTAAATATTGTTCGGTGTGAGTCTTTTTTCTATATACCTGGTGGGATATAGAGCCATCCTCATTCCTAGTGATGAGGATATCGAGGAAAGGGAGGCTTTTGTTGACCTCCACTTCCATAGTGAATTTTATGGAAGGGGATAAACTATTTAGGTGTTGCTTGAAGGTTTCTAAGGTTTCTCTTCCATGAGGCCATATGATGAATGTGTCATCCACATATCTTTTCCACAATTTAGGTTTTAGGGGTGCCGTTTTAAGGGCTTTGTCTTCAAAGTCTTCCATAAATAAATTGGCAATAATAGGGGACAGGGGTGACCCCATGGCGACTCCACATGTTTGTTCATAAATATCTTCCATGAAGCTGAAAAAGGTTGATCTCAGGCAAATTTCTATGAGCTTTGATGTGTCAGGGTCTGTTAGTTTGTAGATAACCTTCATGGCATCATCAATGGGGATATTGGTATATAGCGAGGTGACATCAAAAGTAACTAAGCATCTCTATATATAATTGGAAAAATAAGACCAGGCTTTCAATATTTTTCACATCCTGAAGATGAACCACCGTTGCTGGTTCGAAACATCGATGAAAAAGAATCCTTATGCGATGGATCCGGAAGATAATCTAAACAAGGATAAAGAGCGATCAGGAAAAACTCTGGACAGTCGCAGTTTGCAGCCGACAAGGAACGACGAGGACCTCAGTCAAAGCGCGTTGACTGGTAAGCGGATTTGGAGAAAAACGAGCGATTCCATTCAGCGCCTGATGTGTGTCCAGTGGATGAGAGAGAAAACCACCGCCCATCGCGCGCTAACGGTCGAGCAAGTCAACCATGTGAAATGAGTGAATGTCGTAGGATCTGGGGGCTCCAGATCTGACGATGGAGATCGCAACCAATGGAGAAATCGGATTTGATAGGGGATTAAGCCGCGACACATAAGAATTTGACGTCCAATTTGACTGTCGAGTTGGCGGATGAGTCATTCCACAGTGTAACCGAAATTACCGAACCGTTGAGGACGAGCTAGCGCAGTTCGTGAGAGGACAAGTGGCCACTCCCTATGAGACATTGGCGAAGATGCAGAGGCAGGGAACTCCAAGCAAACAATAGCAGGCGAACCGAAGGGATGGAAGAGGAAGCGAGCAGTCATGAGACAGATTGGCTTTAAGCCATGAACAAACATAGCACAGAGAACGAGGACAGAGAGAGGAGAAAAAAATAGTGAAGCAGAAGCAGAAAAATAGAGGGCCGAGCTGACCTGCAACGTAAGGCAGCATCGAGCAGATAGGTAATCCCTGAGAGGATCTGTCGGTAATTGAGCACCACATTGGGCTCCTCCCATTAAAGACCAGAGAGGTCAAGATTTGGAAAGGAAAAGAATCTGTGCACTCTAGTGGCTTAGGGAATCCAAGAACCACCCTACCAAACATTCTTTATTTCAGGAGACTCAAATTGAGCTCCTTATTTGTAATTCTCTGCTTTAAAGACACAATAAAAGAAGGCCACCACTGAAAGCTGGACTAAAGTTGTAGCCCTGGAGAATAGGGTGAACTCCTTATTAATTATTGTGTTCTTGCATTTTCTTACTGTGTTTTCCTTACTGTTTTCCATTTTCCAGTGTCTATGTATTTTGCAATCTGATCGATCTGTTGCCTAAAATAACATAGACACACCAGCACACGAGTCTGTAATACCTTCATTTATTAATAATTCTTTAATTGAGGTCACACACAAGCGATTTTCAGATCATGGCATGACCCTTGGACTCTCCCTTATTTCAACCTAGAATAGGCATATACCATCATTTTCCAATTAGGATTTCATGACCCTTGGACTCATGAGATGGTGTTGGGTGAGAAGTGGTGATGTATATGGTCCCTTATTTCAACCTAGAATAGGCATATACCATCATTTTCTAATCAGGATTTCATTCCTATAGTGTATCATACATCCTGTAGTACTACAGGAAACTCCTATAGTAACTACAGGAAACCCTGAAGAAGTTAGAAAACTACATAAAAATTGGTTTTTGATGCATGTGAGTGAGGATGGATGATAGATACATAGTAGGCATGGGAGATATGAAGTGAATGGAGGAATAATGGGGTGATTCTTGGCTTGTTTCCCACTGAGTTCTGAGTCCTTTGTTTCCTTTAAAAACCTACAAAATTCATAGAATTTTATCAGTGTGCAGGTTTGAGGTCCCTGCCATGGCATTTTTATTTTCTTATTTTCTATTTTTATTCTTTTTTTTTAAGACATGCAGGTTGCCTCAAAGGATTTTTTCAACCCATTTTCCTGCCCTAGGTGCCTCAAGGGAGATTTTCACCCAGGGATCTTTTTATTTTCATTTTTTCATTTTTAGGCTGCCTCAAGGAGCTTTTCAAACCAAAAGTTGGCCTCAAGTGCCTCATAGAGGTTTTTCTCTAGGTCCCTTATCGTTTTTTTTTCCTTTTTTCATTTTTTTTCCCACAAACAAAAACAGTCTTCAACAATTTAGTGAGCTAGAAGCTGAGTCACTTCTAAGCACATTCACTTCCTTATTGATGGTACTGATGAACTCTTCCCTTGACAGAGGTCTTTTATAGGCTTTCAATCTGTATCCATTGACAAGCAAGGGGATACCTTCTTCATCAATGGTCCTTATTTGCATAGCCCCATTGTCATGGCACTTTTCTATCAGATATGGGCCAACCACCTAGTCATCAATTTTCCTTTGAAGTCCTTGAACCTGGAGTCATATAGCAGAGCCCAATCACCTTCTTGAAAAACTGTCTTTGATGTTTTTGTCATGCCAAACCTTTCTTTGTACTTGAATAACTTATATGTGTAGGAGGGCTTGCATCCTAAATTCATCTAAACCATTGAGCTGGAGCAACCTCTCTTGTTGTGCCTTTATAACATCCAAATCCAACTGTACTACCATTCTCAAAGTGTTGTACTCAAACTAAATGGAGAGAAGAGCCTTCTTCCCATAGACCAAGTCATAAGGGGTGAAGCTAGTGGTTGTCTTCCAGGTTGTATTATAGGCCCAAGTGGCCTCCACTAGTCTGTCAGCCCAATATTTTCTATTGTTGCTCACAACCTTGGTGAGAATTCCTTCCAATGCTCTATTAGTAACCTCTACTTGTCCATTGGCCTGAGGATGATAAGCAATTGACTTTCGATGTTTGATCTTATGCTGCCTCAACAAATTTTCAATCACGTGTGAGGTGAATTGAGCTCCCTGGTCAGTGAATAGCTCTCTAGAGTACCCAAAATTGTAAAATATATTCTCCCTTAAGAACTCAACCACTTTCTCTTCTATGGCTACCTTGACAGCCTTGGTTTTATCCCACTTTGCCAAATAATCAATGCATACAATTATGTACTTTTTCTGCCCTGATGGTGGATCAATGGGCCTAATGAAATCCATGCCCCACATGTAAAATGGCTCCAAATTCACTTGAGGTTGCAAAGGAATTTCATGCCTAGGAGTAGGTTTCCCCATTCTTTGGCATTGGTCACATCGACTGGTGTATCTTCTTGAATATTGGTGGAGAGTGGGCCAGTAGTAGCCAACTTGCAGCACCTTGAAGCTTGTCCTCTTGGCTGCAAAGTGACCTCCGCAAGGCCTAGAATGACAAGCCAGGAGGATGTCAAAGACTTCCTCCTCCCAGACACATCTCCTCGAAATTCTATTTGGGCCTAGCTTGAAGAGATTTCATCCAATCCAAGTGAATGGGGCACTCTTTCTTATAATTTTGCTTTTTTCCTTGGAGGACAGATTTGGAGGGAACTGTGCGGCCACTAAGTATTTTTCTATCTCAACAAACCATGGAGAGAGAACTAAAATAGAAAATAAATGCTTATCTGGAAGCAGATCATCAACCATTCCTTCCTCACCTATAGGCAAGGCAAGTCTAGACAAAAAAAATTGCAACTACATTTTCTCTACCAGGCTTATCAATGATAGTTAGATCAAATTTTTGTAATAAAAGAAATCATCTAATAATTATGGCATTCACATCAAGCTTGTTCATCAAATATTTAATAGCAACATGGTCAGTATGTACAAAGGTCTGGTAACCATTGATGTAGTGTCTAAATTTATTCAAGGAATGGAAAATAGCTAGGAGCTCTTTTTGAGTCACAGTATAGTTCAATTTAGCCTTGGACAGGTTTTTTCTAATGAAATAAATGGCAAAAGGCAACTTTTAATCTATCTAGCCTAGAGATGCTCCTATAGCTTTGTCAGAGGCATCGACATGGATGTGGAAAGGAAGAGCCCAATTTGGGCCTTGGAATATGGGTACAGTAGTCAACTTGTCCTTTAACGTCTCTAGGTCCTTTTGGCAGCTTTCTGACCAAAAAAATTTAGAGTGCTTGGCCAATAGTACAAAAAAAGGTGAGGCTACTTTGTTGAAGTCCTTTATGAATCTCCTATATTATCGAGCTAAGCCCAAGAAACTTCTAACATCCCTCTGGTTCTGAGGAGTAGGGACCCTCTTTATGATAGAAATTTTATTTGGGTCCACTTGTAGTCCTTCTTGGGATATTGAGTGACCTAGAATAGTCCATGCATTCATCAAGAAATCACACTTCTCAAGACTAAGGGATAGGTTCATTTCAATTCACTTATTTAATACTTTCACCAAGTTAGAGAGAGCCTCCAGGAAATCACAACCATAGGAATGAAATCATCCATATAGATTTCTATAGAGTCAAGGAAAAGCTTTGCAAAGATGCTCAGAACTCCCCTCTGAAAAGTGGCAGGGGCATTACATAATCCAAAAGGAAGGACCCTATAAGAAAAGCGTTGGGCAGTGGACCCCCCCATAGCAAGTTTTTGGGGCTTAAACCCTAAGTTTTGGGTCAATCTAATGTAAAGACCCTGCAAAATGCGAGCGTGGAGCACAGAGCGCGAGAGTTTAGGGTTGTCCACCCTAAAATATTGTAATTTAATATAAAGTGTGTCAGCCTACACATGGTCTGCGGACCATGGGATTGTATAAATAGAGCGAGGCTCTAAGTGAAAAGTCAGTCTTAGTTTTTGACAAGTAATAGAGAGATGCGAAGGCATGATTAGAAGCTAGAAGTAGATCTGAAGGTATTGGGTCATAGTGATAGGTAGAGGCTCTGCAGCTGAGTGCACGGACCCATGCAGCTGAGTGCACAGGGCGGAGTTGGGATTCTACTTGGACAGAGAATTAATAAAAGATAAGTTGATTCTAAAATATTGTGTGTCTATGCTTTTGTTATATTTATGCATCCTTTACAGTTTATGCTTGCGTGCACTTGTTATGAACGTTGAATGATTAATGAGAATATTGGGCATACACAATTAAGTTAAGATCTATAATCATAGCACAGTGAGGGTAAAGGATCTAGAATAGTGCCCCTTTGCGCTCTTTACAGAGCTGCACAGAAGCAGTTGCACAAGCTGTGAAGGACAAACAACTGTGCAGAGCAGCGCAAGTGCACAGCTTCGGTTCGCGAACTTCCTACATTTCATCAAGACATCCCTAGGCCACAGAAACCTCGTTCTAGTACCCTCCCATACTACCTCGGGTGAGACCTCAGTCGGTGCACTGCGGACTATTGTCGAAAGGGCTGATAGTTTCAGGATTTGTTTGGCTAAATCACTTTTGAACCTAGGTCAGGCCCCAACAAGCCAACAAATGGTTTCGTTGTCGGGACCGAGATCTATCTAAGGGATGTTCGATGTCGTGCCACTGGAACCCAACAAAGAAGGAAATTGAAGAGTGGTTGGACAATAAGCTTCACGAGTTCGTGACATAGGAAAACAGAACTCCATAGGTATCCAAGAAAAGGTGGCTAGATCGCTACGTGTATATGGAAATCCACAAGATCTTCTTCACGTCCTTTCCTTCTAAACTATATGATGGGATCGCAAGGTTACTTGACAACCAGTGAAGGTGTAATCTCGACCAACTGATAGTGTGGAGTCTGGAATTAGTGCGCAGACTAGAGGCATTAGAAGATAAGATCGCGCGAGTTGTGGATCATTGGCTCGACTGGATAATAGGGGGATTTATCACTGAGTTTGTGATAGACACGACCGTGAGCTACAGCGAAGCAGAACAACGTTTTCTTAAGGGACCACGAGGTAAGTACATTAAATATTTGAATACCTGGATTAAGATGATGTTATGTGAAAAGTGGGTTATACGAATACATTAATGTTTGGAACAACGCGAAGTGGAAATATCTACAAAGGTAGCAGGGAAGTAGGAAACAGTCTCTTAATTTCACCTTCGCGAGAGAGTGAGGAAGAGCTTGCTCGAGTCTATCTAGGAAGTGTGGTCAGTTTGATAAGGCAGTGCATTCCGCAGTTACCACCTCCACCCACGCCACCACCTGCCTCACCTCCTTCACCGCCATCTCCACCCACTCCAACCCCACCAACCCCACAGTTCAGCATGGCAAGCGCGATCAAGCTACCCATATTCAAAGGGGTAGGGAATGAGGATCCGGACTAGTTCTGGTTTGTGATAAGAGTGGTGTGGGAAGCGTAAGGGGTCACGGACGACAACATTAAGAAGGCTACATTGGTGAGCGCACTGCAGGATCATGTGTTGACATGGTATATCAAGCACTCTAATGACCACCCGAATGCAGGAATAGAAAAGTTCCAGAATGCGCTGAATAGAGAATTTAGCTGGCCGAAATTAGAGACACAGTCAATCATTGGGTTCAAAGAGATCGCGATGCTTCCAGGTAAGACCCCCTGGGATCTGGATCAATGGCTGAAGAGTACGATCCGTGAGGCTAATATGACGCTAACATATGCGCAACATCGCGCATGGTTTGTGGCATCTTTGACACCACACCTAAGGAGGGTGTCACAACAGAAGCTTTCAACCCAAGTCGAAGCGTTGGAAATGGCAATGAGGATGCATGAAACACCAATACAAGATCCAGGGTTGGGAGTTCAACAAATCCACGCGCAACTACAGAATCTATGCCTAGAAATGTAGAGCTTGAAGTAGAATAGGGCACCACAGCTAGAGGCACGCAAGGAAGTGTGGTGCATAAAATGCAAAGGCCAGGGCCATGACAAGGACCACTGTCTAGTATTTGTGAACTACTTGGCAGGAGGGGGCCAATTCCGTTGAGACCAGAGGCGCATGAAAAGCCAAGTGTGACACCCGCGTTATGGTGCACAATCTGTCATATAGGAGGAAAACACACGACGGATAACTGTCATTTATTGCAGAAGTATACACAGACTCCCCAGTAGTTGTTTTGTAATTTCTTCATGTTCGTAGGCCATGACGAGCGTACTTGTCGAAGCTACGAGTTAATGATGGAGCAGACCCCAGCCTATAGAATGCAAATAGAAATGCGAGGCCTCGACCCAGCTGCGGGGATGGCACACATTGGATTTCAAGGGTGAGGTTGAGGACGAGGAGGAATAGGACCAGGAAGGGGCCATGGACAGTTAATTTGTTATAATTGCGGAGGACCAGGGCACTACACCTGTGATTGTACCAACCCGACAATAATATCATGTTCATATTGTGCTTAGTTTGATAATGAAATGATAGATTGTCCTACGTTGATCACACAGATGCGCGAGAAAGGGGTACTCCAGCCTCCTCTGACCCAAAATATCCAAATGATGAGGTATAAACCACACGAAGAAGACCCAAATGTGAACATGATGCTCAGAAGCAGTGCCACCACAGGGGAGGATAAGGGGAAGCAGCCCGAGGAAGATACATGGGTTCGCAAGGATCCTACAAGGGAGCCTAAGTTTCACCTAGAATGCTCAAAGGAGACATTCATGGAAGCTAAGAAGAGCTTCGCAGAGGCCTCCACTTTAGGTAGTAAGGATCAACTAGAGCTAGGGATGGATCCTTCTATGCTTACTACCTTTCTGGAGACATGCATGAAGTTGTTGAGCGACAATAAGGAAGTTAAGGGACTATTGGAATTGATCACCAGGTGTGTAGGATTAGGAGAACTGCGCGTAGTCCTGAAATTCGGGAAGCATACATTGTGCACTGGAAGGGAGATGAGATTGACGGTGCAGATTGGCGAGTATGAAATGGACTAGGTAATCCTAGACCTGGGTTCAGACGTGAATGTGTTACCAAAGCAAACATGGGAACGTATGGGCAAGCCCGCGTTGCAGTGGTCCCCTATTCAATCATGAATGGTGAACTAATAGAAGATTTTTCCCATGGGGATGTTGCGAGGGGTAACAGTCGATATCGAAGGCGCGAGCACACAGATGGACTTTGAAGTAATAGAGATTGTCGATGACAGAAATCCTTATCCCACGTTGCTAGGAATAGACTAGGCCACTAATATGAATGGAGTCATTAACATGAAAAAGCGGAATATGATATTCGAGAAAAAGTCCCTACGCGTAGTAGTTCCACTAGACCCAGCTGAGGGATTGCGTTACACTGAACCAGTGCACGACAATGAAAGTGATGATGAGCTACATTGTATTTACTAGATAACGGCATGAGACCAGGATCAGGTGAACCCCACTACACATGGGAGAATCTTGTGGAAGCGTGACAACTCCTGTACTTCGGATTCAGACGAAGAAGTAGAACACTGGCAAAACCAGTTGCACAAAGTGACAACGCTGAATTGAAACATGATGATTAGATCACTGCGGTGCATGAAAACAGAGGCAAGGGAACTGCCAACATATGATGGAGTAACAGCAGTGGATGAATTCCTGGACAAATTTGAAAGTGCAGTACCGGAACAGCAGTGATACGGTGCGCTGGAATGGGCACTGCGCGCAACACCCTCACGATGGTGGAGTACACATCAGAATACCATTGTAAATTGAGGCGAATGTAGAAGACAGATGTGCTTGTGATTTGGAAGCCCCCAGCATCGGACAAGAGCCAGGAAGCCAGGACGAAGCAGCTTGTGCACCCACCTGTGTTAGACGAATGTTGTGCAAGCACCTCCCAAACTAAGGATCGAAAATCAGAACTAGATGCGGAAGTAGGAAAAGTGACGCACACCACAAACATTCCACTTAGGAACATTCAAGAAGGTATGCAGGATCCTGAACAAGGGTCACCAAGCCAGATGGATTGATTAGGACCGGCACGTACAAGCGGTTCGATGGGCCTCTAGGGCCTTGTACAAGAATCTGAGCGCGGAGATGATCCTAAAGATGATGAGCAGAGTCAAGGCCATAGGTTTGGGAGGAAGGAATCCTCACATAATTGGAACAATTCATAGGGACCAGCACGAAGGAATTATGTTGTCGCGCGAAGTTGACTATATGCAGTTATAGGACGCCATTCGGCGAGGGCACTTGAAAATTTGCGAACTCAAAGAAAATCGAATACGGCTGAGGAAGAAAAGTAGGATCTTGGAGAAAGAAATCAACAAACTGAAAACCAAAATCACAAAGGCAGGCTGCACCGAGGAACTAAGTACAACAGGACAAGAGGGAGGCAGCCATACTACTGCATTAGAAGGATTTGTGGCTCTGATACCATGGTTGTGGTCGCACCTCACTAGACAAAGGAACCGAGGGAGCGCACCGTATAAGGAAGAACACGAAGCACTGACTGATGCGAGAGTAATTGAGGGGTGCCTGCGGACTAGGCTGGAAGGTGCAGGGAAGCCTCGCACTAGTGGTGTGACCACCTGACTATTTGTAGAAAGCACAGTCTTAGCACTCCAAGCAGTTGGAAGAGAGCGTGGGACTATAAAAGAGTCTGTATGGGAGCGGCATGATAGGGGGACTACACACAGGGTCAGTAGGTCACAAGGGTCGCACCTGCACATGGGAGGCTACGCTTCGACACAAATAGACTGGGAAGTGACCATTGGGGTCACTGTTCATGACAAGATATCCCATTTAAGACAACGAGGAGTGAGCAGTGGGCAATTAAGACACGGAGTCAGAACTAGATTTGGAACGATCTGCCGCCAATCTCGCATTAATAAGCCAAAGGAGGGGGGAACGATCGAATTTGAATTTCGGCAGGCCTATAAATCATAGATGGTCATCCACCGAACAACCCTTGACATCTTGAGAATTCAGTTAGTGTGCTATCAATTGGGTATGGACCTTATGCCTTTAGAGGCTTTGAAAGCAAGTTCAGTGTTTGAAACATTGACAAAAGAGATACAGGACATTCTGAATAGAGTGATGTCGACAACCGAGGGAGCCGTGTTGAGCCCTATGTCACTGATGGGGGATGCACCAGAAATTCCAAAATCACCCCAAACACCGAGGCCCAAAAAGGACCCACAAGTAGCAGGACCGATCTATATGTCTCCGCGGAACCCGTGGTTTGGTAAGTTGTATATGGAAGATAAGGGGAAAATGGTTAATCTTGAGACAGATGATGATGAGGAGGAGGATCTCCAGGCCTTCGTAGAAGAAATTGAACCAAATGTAGAAATGGAGGAAGACGTTCAACCAGTGCGCACTGCAGAAAAACTACCCAAGTATGTCCCTCCATGGAAAGGGAGAGTAAAAGTACCTAAAGATTTGGATGTCATTAAAAGCACACTCAAAACCCCGTTCCTCCTCGAGGGAGTTTTGTTTGAAGGTTTGGCTTTGGGCCGCATGCCCATGATGAAATTTGAAGATTGGGACCTCGTGGATAGCAAAAAATTCCCACATTTGGAAACCAACCAACTAATGAAACAAAGAAAGGAGGGGGCAGTTACATCACTATAGCCACGGAAATGGTTGCACGGGGTGGAGGAGGTTTGCCTACTAGTGAGCACCAGTATTGCAGAAATAATGTTACAACTCTTGGACTACCTACTTTACTCTTATCAACCCAGTAGTTCATAACAAACTTGGAAGCATCGGTATTGTATGCACAAGTACTAGTTCTCACTACAGGTTGTCACTTGGTCAACCGGCGCAAGATCACTAGGAGCTCAAGCCAACTTCTATGGATTCTAGAAGAAGCTCTATATGTGATGAAAGGAGAGAAATATTACTCTACAGATGCTAATCTCACTGCAGAAAGGAGAAAGACTGAAATGTAAAGCAAACCTAGTGAACCCTAATTAACCAACTAATTCTACTTTTGTAGAAATCACTATGAAAACAAAGAAAGGAATGCCATTACCTACTCAGGGAATTAAACAACATCTAACTAAGCTATTTCTGGAAGTAAATTAGCAAAAAACATATTTTTGGATTTTTATGTATTTTTATGTGAATTTGACATGCATGTAATTTAATGTGTGTGAATGTGGCAGTGGATAGGTGGTGTTGAAGGGTGGTTTTCGGAATTGAGAGGATGTAGGATGGTGTAGATGGGTCCTAGGAGGTCTCAGGTGGCCTTCTGAAGGCTTTTCCCACACTTGGCCTTCAGAAGAAAGCCTACAGGAAAATCTACAGGAGGACACAAGAAATCTATAGGAGGAAAACAGGGCAACTACAAGAGGCCTGCAAGAGGAGGCCGAGCAAATTTTTCACTGTTTTGAGGGTGTGAGAGTGGGTGAAAAAGGTGGATGAAGGTTGGAATGAGGCATTAGGGTGCCTAAGTTCTACTATGAATCACCAGGAGAGAGGAAGATGATTGGGTTTGCTCAAGGACAGGGGAAGAAGTTATATGGAAAATGCAGGAAACTAAGGCAGAATTGAGGTGAGGTTTGGGTGACCTGTAGGGCATGGATCAGATGGAGGATGTGATGGATGATAAGCTGGCCTACTACTAGAAGAGATCTACAACAAAGGAACTGACAGTCAACCAATAAGATCAAGTAAGCAGTGAAATGAGTGCATCTAGAAAAACAGAGTTTTGCATCAAAATAGTCTAAACTATGATCTATGAAAG
This sequence comes from Pinus tabuliformis, assembly GCA_031772625.1. Taxonomy (NCBI): domain Eukaryota; kingdom Viridiplantae; phylum Streptophyta; class Pinopsida; order Pinales; family Pinaceae; genus Pinus; species Pinus tabuliformis. The sequence goes on along the minus strand of CM062810.1, from coordinate 656,462,617 downwards.
GAAATGCTGAGAAATGATGCAAGAAAGGAAATCATGAAAGAAAACTATTGCAAATCAAGAAGTGAGCATGATGAAGAATATTTGAAGTAGAGCAGAACTGGACTATTATCCTGCCAAAATGCTGCAAACACTAGACGTCCAATGAATGAGGAAAATCTGTGTTTTTGGGGCAGCAATAGAGTCTTTGCCTCAAATCATGGTCCCAGAGGGAGGAAGAGAGGCCAAAGCACTATTTCTAGCCTTTTTAATCTTCTCTTTATCATGGCTTAACCTGCTACAGAAAGCACAAATGGAAGCAAACTACCAAATCATCAAAAGCAACCTATTCTTAACCATAAGAGAAATACATCTAACAACAAACTAATCTACAAACTGAAACAAGGCATAGAAATCCAAGTAAAGAGGAGCTTGGCTGCTTGGATTAGCCCCTAACTCAAGAGCTTTAGCCCTTTGAGGTAACTCAGTGCTAGCTCAAAACGGATTCCATCTTTATTTTCAAAACACTAGCAAGATTACATGACACTGTCTCAAAAATAATAAGTTAGAAGTTTGAGCAGAGTTTACATAAGAAAAAATCTGACCCTAGTGAGGCCCTTGGCCTCTCTACTTATAGAAATGAAGCTACCAACAGCTTCCTTAAAATTAGGTAGGCTTGGCTCCCAAAACTCAAGATAATCATCAGTCATCCTCCACTTGCTCGGTTGGTTTTTAGTGCATGATTCGGCTGCTTGTACTCCGAGCTAAATGAAGGGGAATTCGAAGTGAGGAGTAATAAATGAGGGGGGTTCCCTCCTATAAGTCCTCTCCTCTGTCCACTTCGAGTTATTGCTGCCATTTGTCCACTAGATCCTTGACTTTGACCTCGAAATCCATCAATAATCTGCATTAAATACATGTTAGACCACATGGCACAATAACTAATTCAACTCACTCTATAAGCATAAATATAATAAGAAAATCATAAAATAAGCTAAGAGAATGGTTGATTTGACTAGGTTAGGAGGTAAAATGAGCCCATATAATTACCCATTTATGAGGCTCGTCAGCTACTCCACCTATTATGGATTCCACACTTCCATCGGGCACCAATCACGATATTTGTCATCAGAAAACTGCTTTTCCTAGTGCATGATGGGTACTTGTGGCTAGAGGAGTTGATTCCCATCATGGCAGAGCTCATTCATAGGATTTCTCAGCTTCCCTGTGCGAGAAAGGACCTTGCGGAAATAGTCGGCCAAAGCGGATACTTGGCGCTCGTAGAGGCCATGAAGAAAAAATACAAGTTGGAAAAGAAGCAAAGGGGTTATGTCATTACTAGCATTCAAGAAAAAGGGGTGCACGTAGCCACCCAGATGCTGGCAGGAAAAGTGATGAGAAAATGTCGTGGCAACGAGGTACCAGCAACGGTTATCGCATTGGCCAAGCAATGCGTCAAGGGGGTATAGTTCGACTGGACACAGTTCCTCTACAAGGAGTTCCTGACGAACTGCAAGGAGACCCAGGAACAGGGGAAGGCCTTCCACTACACATGGTTTCTCTTATCTATCTTGTTGGTCACAAGGGAATTGCCAGAGGATAGTCAGTTTCCTCCTCTTGATCAAGACTTGCGAGAGGCAACGAAGTATGCGTCGTTATGGGCGACAAGGTACGCCATGCGGGTCCGTGAGACCAAGATTTTCTGGATACTAATGGAGTCGAGCATATGGATGTGGATCAACAAATGGCCACACCTATCCCCCATAGTATATGACAGTCTGCAAATCTTTGCAGACTTTAAGGTGGATATGCACAATGTGTATATCAAGGCTCGGAAGGATCTGAGCAGAAATGGACCAAACATCCCTTCATCGTGATTGATGATGCTTTTTTCGCGGTGCTCGACTCATGGCCACCTGAGTGGCATGCCCCAGACCTGACAGCACACGATGAGATGGCGATTCAAAGACAAAAGGATGTCGCCAAGCTGTTGGCACAACAGAAGTAGAATGAGCAGTTCGCCGGGGAGGTAAGGGCTTCCCACGAGGTAGCGAAGGTTGCCACGAAGCAAACCAAGGACACAGACAAATCAGCAACAACACCGTCAACTGGGGCAACCATGATGCAGGAATAAAGAGGCCCAAACCTAACCACATGACACGGGACAGATGACACGGTGGTAGGCGCAGACCCAAACACATCATTGACACAGCTAAAACGGCTGCACAGTACGGAACGGACAAGGCCCTGGAAGAAGACCAAGGCTTCCAAATTAGATGGGGAACCTATTACACTAACCGAGGGTGACCTATACGGCATTGGCAACACAATTTGCAAGGTCAGCAGGGAAGCTCTCCAGGAAGCAATGACGGAGCAACAAAATGTGTTGGGGGAACTCAGGGCACAACTGCAGGAACTTCAGGTGCAACCCCCAGATGAGGGAACAGTAGTTGTCTATGGGGCTACAGGTACATCGGCAACAGAGCAGTTGTTGCGGGCCAAAATGGCTAATACCATCGTGCTGCTCAATGAACAACAAATCAACATCGAGCAACTGAGCCTCCAACACGATGAAGCGGTAGCACAGAATCAATAGCTGGAACAGATTGTCGAGGAAGCATGTCGCCGCGTCCCCGAGCTAGAGATTGCGACATACCTACCACTAGGAGTGCGGATCCACAAATTGGCTAGTGGATTCCGCGAGGCAAAGGAGGAAGCAACGAGGATCCAGCTAGACCTCGGCCTGCAAATTACAGAACTACAGCTGAAGGCGCAGCCCTCTACACCCCCGGAAGTCCAAGAGCAGTGCCACCAAGCAATTCAATCAGGGTTGGAATCAATAGAGCGCATTGTAGAGGATTGCACAGGCTTGTTGGATCAATCACTCTTCACGCTAACCTCATTGCAAGAAGATCCAACTATACAACATCTAGAGGCAGAAGCATGGCAGTCGTAGCACGCATATGACAATGTCCGGGGGACTACGCAGACAGTCGCCCTTACTCAACAACTGGCCAAGATGAAGGAGGCCCAGGCTCTAAAGGAACAGGTGGACGTCGCGCATCAGAAAGAAGCAATTCTTAAAGCACGCATCTAACCTTGGCTCAAGGAAGCATTCACGGTCACCACCAAGATCGAGGGAAAGTTGGCACAGATGCAGGGCATATATGCACTAAGGCAAGGAGTTTCCCTCGACAACGACGCATCGGAGATACGTGCACAACTGGTACAACGGATAGTAGAAGAATGTGTTGCGAACTTAGGCGAAGTGCAGAAGCTACTGGATGGTCTCTGCGCAAAGATCGTCGCACCAGCGGAGTGACTCAGGACGAGTCATGATGATTGTATTGGGGGCCTGTCGGGTAGTGGATCCCCCCATAGCAAGTTTTTTGGGCTTAAAGCCCAAGTTTTGGGTCAATGTAATGTAAATACCCCATAAAATGCGGGCGCGGAGCGTGAGAGTCTAGGGTTGTTTGCCCTAAAATAATGTAATTTAATGTAAAGTGTGTCGGCCTACCCATGGTCCATGGACCATGGGATTGTATAAATAGAGCAAGGCTCTAAGTGAAAAGTCAGTCTTAGTTTTTGACAAGTAATAGAGAGATGCGAAGGCATGATTAGAAGCCAGAAGTAGATCTGAAGGTATTGAGTCGTAGTGATAGGTAGAGGCTCTGCAGCTAAGTGCGTGGAAGCCTAGTAGAGTCCGCAGTTGTGTGCACGGACCCCTGCAGCTGAGTGCGCAGGGCGGAGTTGGGATTGTAATTGGACAGAGAATTAATAAAAGATAAGTTGATTCTAAAATACTGTGTGTCTATGTTTCTGTTATATTTATGCATCTCTTTATAGTTTATGATTGTGTGCACTTGTTATGAATGTTGAACGATTAATGAGAATATTGGGCCCACACAATTAAGTTAAGATGTATAATCATGGCATAGTAAGGGTAAAGGATCTAGAATAGCACCCCTTCGCGCTCTTTACAGAGCTGCACGGAAGCAGTTACACAAGCTGCGAAGGACAAACAGTTGTGCAGAGTAGCGCAAGCACACAGGTTCGATTCACGAACTTCCTAGATTTCATCAAGACATCCCTAGGGTGTAGAAACTTGGTTCCAGCACCCTCCCATACTACCTCAGGTGAAACCTCAGTTGGCGCACCACAGACTATTGCCGAAAGGGCCGGTAGTTTCGGGATTTGTTTAGCTAAATCACTTCTGAACCTGGGTCAGGCCCCAACAAGCCAACAAAAAGGTACCCTAAGGACAAGTGAAGGTGGTTTTATCTTGGTCTTCTGCGCTTATCTAGATCTGATTGTAACTAGTGAATCCATCCAAGAAAAAGAAGAACTTCTTTCTTGCAATACCATCCAAGACTTGATCAATGAAAGGTAGAGGGAAATGGTCTTTTTTGGTGGCTTTGTTTAACTCTCTGTAGTCCACACAGATCCTCCATTTTCCATTCTTATTTGGGACTAGAACTAGAGGAGACACCCACTCACTATCTAAGATGGGGTAAATGAACCCTGCATCCAACAACTTCTGTAGTTCTTCTTTAATTATGTCTTTGAGGGTTGGTTTCATTCTCCTCTGAGGTTGGCACACTGGCTTGTAGCCTTCCTTGATGTAGATGTGGTGAGTACACGCTAAAGGGTGCACTCCCTTCATTTCCTTATAACTCCAGGCAAAGGCATCTAGATGCTCTCTTAACTTGTCACATAACTCATTTTCCTGATGTGCAGAGAGGTAAGGGTCAGATTTCAATGTTTTAGCTGGTCCAAATTCCACCATCTTGACATGAGTAGGAATTGAGTCAACTAGGCACAAATTATTCCAAGGGTTATCTTTATATTTCTTTACTAACTCATCAAGAGACATGGTGTTGGGGGGATGATTTTGGAAGATTTGATCAATCAGGTCACCTTCATCAGGTTGCCCCCCTCCTATAGTAGCATCTAGGGTACAAATTGGGTAAGATGTGGCATAGTATACTTCATCTTCCTCCTCCTCTTCCAACCATAAAGGTAAGTCATGATCTAGAGATGGTTGAGCAGGAGGGTATAAGACCAATTGTTTGGACAAATGCCCATTTTTAATGGTCATATTCCCAGCCCTGCAACTTATGTAAGCATCAGTAGTGGCTAGTCATGGCCTTCGAAGGATGAGAGGATAACCATTGAACTTGGTCTTATGTTGGAGAACTAATATGTGAGCAGGGTATTCCCAGGAATTAATGGATACCATCACATCCTCAACAACTCCCTCAGGAGCTACTATGGGTTGGTCTGCAAGCTGCAAGATTGTTGTGGTCTTCCTTAATGATCTATGGAGATTTAGTTTAAGCATAGTCTCCTTAGTCATTAGAATGATGGCATCCCCAACATCAATCAAGGTATGGGGGATAACGATACCATCAATGTGCACATCTACCACAGGACTTCTAGGGTCTAAATACTTCAGGAAAATCACTCTCCCCAACATTAAGTCAGGAAAATGTCTAATGACATTAATGGTAGGGGTGTCTTTCTTTCTCCTACTAGGATGTTTAAATCATTTCTCCTTAATTAAATTCTTGTAGATGGGGACACCATTGATAGCTTGGAGTAGTGGGATTTTAACACACAAGTTTTTCAATTCACCTAGAAGTTCAGTCTCTTCTGGGGTGTGTTGGCTAGGATGGATTAGTCTCTTAGGAAAAGGAGGTGGATTGGCTTGAGGAACACTCTCTTTCTTTTCCTCTTCAATCTCCTTAGGTGGAGATGGAGGTTGATTATCTGGAAGCACTCTTCCAGACCTGAGGTTGATTTATTGAATTTCCATAGCATAGGTAGGGTAAGATGTCTCTCCACTATAGACCTATTATGCCTGCTTATTGTTCGGGTTTGGATTTGATTGAGCGCGTATTTGAGGTTACTTAGGTGAAGCAGGGTGAAGGGGTTGTGGCTGAGATGGAGGTGGAGGTAGTAAGGCTAGAGATTGGTTGTATGGGGGCCTCCACCCCTGTGATGGTGTATTCCACTGAGGTTGTGGGGGAGAATATGGCTGAAATGATTGATTGGTAGGTTGGGAATGGTATTGAGGTGCAAAAGACCAAGGAGAAGGTGTGGACCATGAAGGATGAGTAGGAGGACACCAAGGGGGAATGGATGCATTCTAGTTAGGCTTGTAATATGAATAGGACGCCCCTTGCATGCCTTACTGGTATGGTCGAGGTCCTTGAGGCCTCCTTTGGTTGATATAGTAGAGTTTTTCAGTCACACCTTCAGTTCCTTGTTACACAACTTTCAATCTGAGTAGAGAAGGGCACTTATCTATGGAGTGGTTTTCCTCACAGACTGGGTAGATCTCTATAAGATTCAATGGACATTAATTTCTAGGGTGCCTCCTGGTGCATCTAGGGAAAAATACAAGTAAGGCTCTTTCTGATTCCTCCTGCTTCATCTTGATATGCATGGTGTCCATTTGCACAGCAAGGGTATGCATAATTTCACTCTTAAAGTCTTCCCACATGTACCCAATTTCACTTTTGAAGGATGTGTTGGAGGAGGATGATCTGGCCAAAGCCTGACTAGCCCTACCCTTCTTTCCAGTTTCCCTAAAATAGATTTTGAAAAATGTCTTGATATCATCATAAGATAACTGGTAGATGTCCCCTCCCAACAACATGTTTAGGGTTTCTAGGATATCTTCCCTGATCCCTCTAAGAAGGACTAGCTTGAGTGATTCAGGATCAAGGGTGCATCTGGCCCTTTTGTAGCTGAGTTGGAACCTTTCCTCATAATCTTCCAAAGATTCATCATGTCCCAAGGTCATTCTAAATATTTCCTCTTTGGTGTCTTTAGAACTACAATAATCCCTGTACTTTTTGTTGAAGGCTTGTTGCATTTGAGCCTAGGTAGTGATGTTGTCCCCAAGTAAACCCATGAACCAGCGCAAGGCTGCATCCTTAAGGGTGGATGGGAACAACTTCAACTTCTGGTCATCAGAGGTATAATCATAAGTTTTGCAAATGACAACAAACTCAAACAAAAAGGTATCAGGGTCATTTGAGATTAAGCCATGGAAGTGAGGAAGGGTAGAGGGGCTTTTGTTTTTCATCCTAGCATCTCCATTAGTTTCTCTAATGGGGAAAGTACCCTCGCTTCTGTTTTCAACTCCATTGCTGTTGTTAGTGTGAAAATTCCTGGAAGGTGTACCAAATATCCTCACTTAAGTCACTAGGTGACAAGTGACCCTAACAACAATTTGATGGCTATTGTCGTTCTATATCTACAATACAAATGGAAAAATTTGCAGTAAAAGAAAACAATATCTAAAACAAATAGCAATAAAATAATGTATCCAGAATAATAAACCAATCAGAAAGATACTTTTGAATGAATAAATCTTTATTGATAGCACATGGTGTTGGAGATCTATAGATTGGTCTGTAAGTCCCCCTCCATGGGATGGGTCCTTTGATATCCTTGATGCTTCAGAAATAGAATTCTCTCTATCAATCATTTGAAAACCCCAAACAAAGTGAAGAACTCAAATGGGAGCTCAAGAAAAATAACGATAATGTTGATGATGATAATGATCATGGTGAGGAATGAATGAAAAGCCCTCCTTTATATAGCAAAGTATGGAGTTAATCTTGAAAATGGAGAATAATAAAATATTATTGACCAAATTCAGATCTAACTACTTGGAATACTTTATTATATTTATTGGAGAGGGAAAAGGAATTTAAAATGGTTAAATTCCTTTATTTAAAAAAAATTCAAAAATAAAATGATTTATTAACTATGTCGCGAGAAACAAGAAATGTGTGAAATCAAAATAATTATTAAATAGTGATTTAATAATTATTCTAATAGCATAAATAGGGAAATTCAAATAAATAATGATTTATTTAAATATTCCTAAGGGATTTAGTCAAATGTGACAAGGAATAATTATTAAATAATGATTTAATAATAATGCCTAGAGAAAAATAAATAAATAATGATTTATCTAATTATTCGCATGGGGTTATTTTATTTAAATCAGAAAATAATTGAATAAAAGTGGTTTATTAAATTATTTTCCATGGTGAAAGTGATTTTATTATGGTAAAATTAAATCCACATGGTGTATTTTGATCCACCTAGTTATAAATGGTTAGGTGATCATTTTTTGGTGATAACAGATTGCCCCCGCGCATATGAGTGTTAGGAGAAAATCATATGACTGAAATACGTTGTAGATTACACTTTCACAAGACACCAAAAGGGGAGTCAAAGAGAGAGAGAGATTTGAAGCAAGTCAATGATGGATAAATAACGGATAGGGCGAGACCTATAATACTGATAGAAGTTTCCTTTTATGTGGTAGTACATGATCTCAAATGAGGTAGGGGAGGCATACCCATACTCGCTGATACAATTGAGTACAAATAATAATTGTGAGCCCAACAATGTGGGACTGAGCTATGAAGTACATGACACATGATACATGATGCATTGGCCATAAAATAATACAACGGATCTCATATGCATAATGTGTCTAGAAAAAACATAGGCCAAGACTGAATACAATAATACCTGAGTACATGAGATACAATGCCCCTCAAACTAACATGGGGAGGGGGGATCACAACCAAGGAAGCTTTGTTGAATAGGGTAGGGCTCTGAAAATATGAATGGATCATCTGGAAGAGACATGCATGTTATCGGCACTACAAGTGCTTGAAACTGAACCCATCGAATCTGCGTAACTTCATCAGAAGCCAGATCAACATCTATGGTTATCCAAGCATATGGGCAGCTACCTGAAGGTTCACCCCCTCATGAGGTTTGAAACATCTCACACACACATGGGAATCACCAAGACAATCGTCTGGATGACCAAAATGTCAAGCATACGAATCTCAATCGTGTGATAAGGAGATGATGTCGATCACGTGAGAAAAAACCAAGTCAAAGGGAACTAATGAGTCCCCTTGCCTGATCTAAGGCACCGAATAAATATGGAAGCCAAAACAAAGGGACACCACCCTCTAGACTACTCTTCTAGAATAAATGTGTTGAGGTCGACAAAAGAGAGCCCGCTAGAGTTAAGGCAGTGAGGAATCCTCAACAAAGGCACGAGGGAATATAACAGAGTGACTGATGGACTGACACCAGGGATGATGATGGAAGGGAATTTGGATGGTAGACTAACAAATTCCCTTGTTAGAGCATGATAAAAATGGTTGACTTGGCAGTGACTAACTCGAATCCAGAGGGGATAGTTAATGACTCACGCGGGGGTTCGGCAAAGACAGAGTAGAAGGACTAGAGGAAAAATAGGAGTATAATGGAAGAAATTTGGCATGACAATGAATGAAACACTATAACGGGACATAATGTGAACTCAGAAAAGACTCCATAAGTACAAGGGTGAAACATTTCAGATGCTCTGAACAAGGGTGACTTGATGATGCTACCACATGCGGGAGGCCTAGTGGGGACCATAAAAACATGATTAAATGATGGTTACTCATGATGAAAATCGACACGAGAGTCAATCAGTGCAAAGGTAAAGTGGTACCAGAGAATGGGTGGCTCAAATGAAGAGATTTGACTTTAAAGGGTGGCAAAGTGAAACTTCATGGAAATAATGGCTTCCGGGTGAAGTGTCATATTACCAAAAACAAGGAGAGGCCCGTTATAGAACTAAGTGAGAGATTTCCAACGATGCTGATGGTTCATCAAACGGAGCTACAGTTTGGTCGCAATGGGCGATGGAAATAACTAGGGTTTTTCCTATAAAGGGCTTTTTGCCTCCAAACCCAGTTCATTTACATAGTGAGTTATGGAGAATTTGGAGAGGAGGAGAATCCCCTAAATCTTATGGAGATCGTAGTGGGAAAACTGACCATTAGAATCATTATCTGCAAGTTGGAGGTAGGTAGCCTAAACATACTCATCAATTTCAGTGGTATAGATTTTCATATTAGGTCCTTAGTTTTTGCTGGGAGCCCCTTGCCTTCCCTTACAGTCGTAGCGCACTATTTGGGGCCAAATATGTGCTCTGGAGCACAAAAATAGGGCCCAAAAGTGCGTTTGGTGTAGTCTTTGAGGCAAAAATTGCACTTTGGACTTAAAGGGTGGGCAGGACTATGGTATGTTAATAATTGAGGTTAAGTGCATCCATGACTGTCTTTTGTATTCTGAACTGAAAACACTTAGTGGTGACTTCCAGTTATGGCAAAGTTAATGATATCATGGCGAGAAATAGAGTTTGATACCCTCCGCGCTGAGATTCAGGGGAATCAAGCAATGAGAGGGATACTAGCACTATGTTGCGTGCTAAAGTTCTTGGAAAACCCACTGATGAGGGCTGGTGAGCCCTTGCTATCAAGGATAGTGAGCTATTGGGATCTAGATCAGGAGGCCTTTGTAGTGCAAGGGCACCTAATCAAGCTCATGATCTAGGACATATACTTTTTGACCAGACTTCCCCCCTTGGGGGTGGTAGGGGAGATACATCTAGTGTTGCCTTGTGGGAGGCATAATGAGGAGTTTGTTGACCATCATCGTATACAAGGTATTCATGCACCGAGAAAGACTATCTAAATTGATGACTTGGAGAGATTGGAGACACAAACTATAGTCGCAGTGGTGCTATGAATTTTTGGTTCTCATGCCTTCCACCATATCACTAGAGGGCAGATGATGCTAGTGAAGAGCGTTTTTTTGAGGGACCTACTATGGGTGGGCCTAGATGTTGATGTTGTCATTGAAATGATAGTTGACATCATGCATGCGAGAGACCAACGATAGTTTTTCATTCGAGACAGTCTTATGCTCACTCTTCTTTGAGAATATCCCCACTATACAACCTCATGTTCATATCCGTGAGGGGGGCCCACAGGATCCCAGGATGTGTCACTGGGGGTAGCTATTGAGACGAGGAGGTGGAGGGGGAGTCGGATGAGTGTTCGGACCTGAGAATTTTGCTCATTGGGACCAGATTCCACTATACATAGATCACTATCCACACAACAGCTTGAACTATCAGGGGGATCCTGACTTACCACTTCTACTAGGACAAGCGTGGGACCCAGATGGTAAGTGAAAGTTGTTATATATTTGGTGCATTTAAAGTTTAATAAATATGTGTATATGGTACTGATTTCTAAACTTTTTGGTATGCATATATAGCACCAGTGAGGTCGATGGGAAGTGCCTGGGGCCGCAGAGCAAGGGGTACCTCATCACGATAGATACCAGATGATGATGTTGTATTAAAAGATCTCTAACATAGATGCGACATATTACTGACTGAAGTGACAAGGTGCAGATGGCATGAGCTATAAGATCAACATATTGATGAGTGTATGGGTCTTCCCCTGAAGTGGCAAGGAATTATGCAGCACATAGCGATGGTCGGTCAAGGCATACGAGATCAACGTGCTGGGGAGATGGATCTGTTGGCTCAAGAATCTCTAGATGATAGTGATTAGGCATAGGGACATGTGGGTCCCCATTTTTGTTTTTTGATAACATGTTAGTGGGAATGTTGGATGTATTTAGAGTTATGGACCCAAAACATTGGTATGAAGATATATATATATGATTATGCATATTTTTGTGAAGAATGTGGTTTTCCATTTGTGTTATGGATGTCTTATTATATGTGATAAATGCCAATTTAGAATGTTATTAGCAATGATATCTACTTAGTGATTTTGGGCTGTAGGTATATGATTGAATGAAATGGATTCAAATTCACGCATCAAAATCTTAACTCATAGATATTTTCTAAATAGGATAGAATTATGCACATGATAAACACCATTCAATTGCATGACAAGTAGCAAGGAATCTAGAAAAACATGAAGGTGAAGGATGCAATGATCAAGGGAATCAAATAACAAACCTATCAATGCATCATATTCGGCCTAGTTATTGGTGGCAGGTCCAATGCAAATGTCATTGGAGTGTACTAAAAAATGCATGGGGGTAAATGATGCAGCCCAGGCTGCTCCGAGGCCGCTTCTACCAGGATCCTTCGATCACCATGCATATAAAAGCTTGTTTCATGGCGTTGTAATCTCATGATTTACAAAACCCATGCTTGGAATTAAATCCAATTCACAACTTAAATACTTCGGACATTCCCATAAGCAATCTCAAAATATATATGGGCTGGACTCAATCAAAGAATGCGCCTTACCTTTAAACTTCATCTGCTTATTGCAACCAGTGGCTTTTTTGCAAAGTCTTAACAGCGATATCCAATAGGCGAACATACACACAATATATGTATATATATATCTCTACGCTATATCATATAGCGTTACACATCTCGAGCCGCATACAGTTCTATACCCAACGATTACCACGCCTCCTCACAACCGAAGTTATATATATATAAGCAACTGGAATTTTAGATGTCACCGGCACGCTTTGTAATCGAGCATATAAACAGTAATTACGCCAATACCGCTTCAGAACAGCAGGCATATAAACAATAGTTTTACTTTGGTATGGCGACAATTTTAAGTTGGTTGTTTACCATGCACAAAGGCTCAGTCTTACGGACTAACTGCTGTATATATCCCCCTTGAATACATGTGCAGAGGTCTCCGATGCCGCACCCAAAAGGATGTAATCACGTATAAACGGAAATGGAATTTCAAGAATTTTTAAAAACAGAGCCTACGCATAACTGCAAGTTCCAAGCCGGTATGTCATCAAACGAAAGGCCGCGGATTCAATAATTTATACGCACAGCAACTGCGCATTGAGAACCGAAAGCTATTGCGTATTCAATAATTAACCCATATAACAATGGCGCATTGGGAAAATATAACCACCCGCACTTCATGCAATTTCAACATTATATAACATCGATTTCTGCCATCTTGCACAGAACCATATCTCAGAATTTGTTAAACGCAAACATATTCATATCGAATTGAATTCAACATACTCATATTTACAATAAAACAAACATTCACACAGAGGTTTTTATTCATGGCCAGATATGCAAATCTATGGCCCTTTTACAAACTGCCCGAAGGCTCCCAAGGAGAACCCTTGCTCACTCCTCACACACCCTCTTCTCCCCTTCATGCCTTTTAGGCTTCATAATTTATTAAACTTGGTATGATAAAAAATCCTAAAATCACTCAACTAAAAGCTCTAAGACTCTACATGCAATGCATACATATGGCAAAAGCATCTTCTCAGCTTTATTCCGTCTTTTTCCCTGTTCTAAAATAGAAAAGCTTTCCTTATCACTTAATGGTCCCTATCCATTCTTTTTATGCCTAAAAGCTCTCCTAGTTTTATTTATTTTGAGAATGTCTAATTAAAGCCTAAATATTAAAGTAACTTGGAATTTAGGAACTAATTCTGAAATTGCATGACCCCTATGTCTATTATTTACAATAATTTCCCTTTGCGCTGAATGCTCCCGCATCATACTCCCAAGGTAGAAAATTTTCATGATCTCCTGATCATGTGTTTAGATCTATGTTTGCCTGGATCCCATATCTTATACTGTAACTTTGCATTTGCCGCTGCTTCTCTCTGTTGTTCTTCTCCGGGTCTCCACACTTTATGCTGCTTTGCTCCACTAGCTGTACTCTTGCAATCTTCTGCTGTCTTCCTCTTGCTGCTTCTGCTACTTCTCTTCTTTGCTGATGTCTTTTTCTGAGACACTTTCAGCATGATTCTTCTGATTAATTCAATTTCCTTGTCCAATAAATCTTCAAGCTACTGATTTCTTGCTTCTATGCTGGTCTCTATCTGACTGCCACCCGATCATCCGCCCCCTCTTGTCTTCTGGAATAGAGAACTTCTTTTCCCTTCATTTGACTGTTCAACTGAGTCAAATGTTTCTCAGCACCGGCAACAATACCTGCATTCACAGAACACATGTTAAAATTAAAATCACAAGGCATCAGTGCCTTACTTCCCTCTTCCAGCATCTCAGTATGCTGTTCCATCCCAATCAGCACATCAGTATGCTGATTCTCTCTGCCCAAAGAATTCTCTAAAGAACTCTCAAGACTATCAACCAGTCTTTATTTCATACCATCTGTTTCCATGATGTCTTTCTCCTCTCATTCACTATACTGAACTCTTTCATCTGCTGCAATCTCCCTGTCATACTCTGGATTCTCCAACAAATATTCTAATAATGCAATTTCTCTGTAGCATTGCTAAAGCATATCATCATCACCTGCATTCATACATAAACTTCCAGTTTTAACAGACTCAACTGTTGCTTCACTTATCCGTGCTACAGACTGATCCACTTCTTCTGCATCCATACGAGCTTCCTCTTGTACTGTAACAGTCGCACAAGGTTGCACATCCTCCTCAGTAAAACCTGTAATCACATCACAAGTGTCAGCTACAAAAATACATGGTTTTACATTATCCATCTGATCTGGATTTGCCCAATAACTCAAGAAATCATCAATGATCTTCTCCTCTGTCTTCATTTCCTCCTGTGATCTTGTTATCTCAGCATCGATCTGAACAGTCTTCAGATTCAACTCTTCTTGAACAAACTTCAAAATTTGCTCATCTTCCTGTATTGTACCTGCAAACATACACAATTCATTAGTTTTAAAACCACAATACTTTTCAGTCTTGACTGCTTCCTTCAAAATTTTTCTTTTAATATATCTGCATGTGGGAATTTCAAACTCCAACTCTGGCGCAAGAACTCTAAGTCCCTTTTTCAACAAGGCAATCACAATTTGCCTCAACCTCCTCTGCAACTGTCGCCAAATCACTCTCTTTCCCTTCAGTGGAAAGATCCATTTTCCTTTCCGATTTCCCCGCTCTTGTAGCCATTCTTCTAGTACCTGCAATTGTACCTTTATCTCTGCAATCTCTCTTTTTCGAACCTCTGCAGTCATTTCATCTCTGTGGCATTTCTCTAAACCTCTTCTTCCTCTAGAAAAACTCTCTCTGCCTCTGGCAGACTGCTTCCTCGTAAGTTTTCTATTCACCATGAGTTGTACTAGCCTCTGCAACAGCGACCTCTCTTGTTGCAACTTACCTCACCGAGCTCTCCTCACTCAGTATTTTGGTAAGTACTGGTTCACTGCCTCTGGAACCTCTTGAGCACTCCTCTGCTCTCTCTAGGCTATCTCTTCAACTCACCTTCTTCTTCTTCTTCACTGCAATTGTCCTCCCTATCCAGCCTTCAGCTGAATGCCAGGTTCACTGCCACCGTCTCTGCAACCATAAACTTCATTTATAAATTTCAAATCAGAAAAATAATCTCACCTCTTAAGATCTTGCATGATCTTGTCTTCTTTCCTCTTCCGCAATCATGTTCACTTGTGTAGTTTGCATATTAGATTAAAAATCATTCATCCCACTTCAGTTCTCAAAAAAAAAAAAAAAAACATCTTCAGTTGAGCATTCTAGCTCTGATACCACCTGATGCAGCCCAGGCTGCTCCGAGGCCGCTTCTACCAGGATCCTCCGATCACCATGCATATAAAAGCTTGTTTCATGGCGTTGTAATCTCATGATTTACAAAACCCATGCTTGGAATTAAATCCAATTCACAACTTAAATACTTCAGACATTCTCATAAGCAATCTCAAAATATATATGGGCTAGACTCAATCAAAGAATGTGCCTTACCTTTAAACTTCATCTGCTTATTGCAACCAGTGGCTTTTTGGCAAAGTCTTAACAGCGATATCCAATAGGCGAACATACACACAATATATGTATATATATATATATATATATCTCTACGTTATATCATATAGCGTTACACATCTCGAGCCGCATGCAGTTCTATACCCAACGATTACCTCGCCTCCTCACAACCGAAGTTATATATATATATATATATATATATATATATAGCAACTGGAATTTTAGATGTCACCGGCACGCTTTGTAATCGAGCATATAAACAGTAATTACGCCAATACCGCTTCAGAACAACAGACATATAAACAGTAGTTTTACTTTGGTATGGCGACAATTTTAAGTTGGCTATTTACCACGCACAAAGGCTCAGTCTTACGGACTAACTGTTGTATATATCCCCCTTGAATACATGTGCAGAGGTCTCCGATGCCGCACCCAAAAGGATGTAATCACGTATAAATGGAAATGGAATTTCAAGAATTTTTAAAAACAGAGCCTATGCATAACTGCAAGTTCCAAGCCGGTATGTCATCAAACGAAAGGCCGCGGATTCAATAATTTATACGCACAGCAACTGCGCATTGAGAACCGAAAGTTATTGCGTATTCAATAATTAACCCATATAACAATGGCGCATTGGGAAAATATAACCACCCGCACTTCATGCAATTTCAACATTATATAACATCGATTTCTGCCATCTTGCACAGAACCATATCTCAGAATTTGTTAAACGCAAACATATTCATATCGAATTGAATTCAACATACTCATATTTACAATAAAACAAACATTCACACAGAGGTTTTTATTCACGGCCAGATATGCAAATCTATGGCCCTTTTACAAACTGCCTGAAGGCTCCCAAGGAGAACCCTTGCTCACTCCTCACACACCCTCTTCTCCCCTTCATGCCTTTTAGGCTTCATAATTTATTAAACTTGGTATGATAAAAAATCCTAAAATCACTCAACTAAAATCTCTAAGACTCTACATGCAATGCATACATATGGCAAAAGCATCTTCTCAGCTTTATTCCGTCTTTTTCCCTGTTCTAAAATAGAAAAGCTTTCCTTATCACTTAATGGTCCCTATCCATTCTTTTTATGCCTAAAAGCTCTCCTAGTTTTATTTATTTTGAGAATGTCTAATTAAAGCCTAAATATTAAAGTAACTTGGAATTTAGGAACTAATTCTGAAATTGCATGACCCCTATTTCTATTATTTACAATAATTTCCCTTTGCGCTGAATGCTCCCGCATCAGTAAAAATGGCCCAAGATGTCGAGGCAAGATTCCTAATGAAGCTACTCACACCATTGGAAAAAAGGATATAAGGTATGGATGATGGATTCCTATGAAAGACACAAGAAGACAATGTGTAAGAAAGTGGGGGATGCAAGCTACCTACATGCAAGAAGAAAGACATAGATACATGCACATCTATGGCAAATGTTATTGGTAAAATTTCTTAAGGTAGAGCACATTCTAAGGATTGGGAAGGATTTCTCCTTCTGGATCCTCTAAGAGGTATACCCCCATGCCCACAACATTTATCCATAGATGAATGTTAGTTTTGTTGTGCTAATTTCAACTTCAGATTTAAACAACAAATGCTTGTCCATTGCTTCATGTGCATAGGTTTTCTCAGGTGTTTGTGAATCACAACAGGTAAATTCATGTCAAGTTTTATGTTAGAATCATGAGCAGAATAGCATGAAATTCAAGTGTTGAACAACAGAAAGTAAATGAATAGAAAACCATCAAGAAAAAAAACTTAACACGGTATTTTGATAAAGGAGTTCACCCCTCCTAGGCTACATCTCCTTGGTCCAGCTTCCATGGCTTAGGCCTCTATATTTGCTCAAAATGGAAAAAATTATAGTTTACAATGCTCTACAACTCCTAAAACCTGCTTCAATGGACTCATAGCATGTAAAAACCCCTAATATGACTCTCCAAACTCTGCAAATGGACTACCGTTGTTTTGGGCTTGACCTCCTCTCCCAGTGGCCCTAGGATTCCTTAAACTTCAACGTGGAAAAATCACATACAAAAGTGACTCATTGCCTCTGAAATCTATTCCATTGTGTTCCGAATGTTGAAATCATTTAAGAACACCTTTTTTTAATCCCAATTTGGTCAAATATTGCAAAATTTATGGCCAAAAAAATGTCTCCTAGGAATTCTTTGCTAAAACTGGAGGAACTCCAGTTAACTTCACCAAAACTAGAGTTTCCGCCGAATTTGGAGGGTCCACCATAAATCCGCCAACTTAATCCTGCTTAATTAGGAGTTAATCACGGTTTAATTAGTGCTAAACTCCAACTAATCCGCAGTTAAGGTTTAATGCTAGTGGTTAAAGAGTGGTGGTCACATGCGCAATTAACTCTAATGGTTAATGCTAGCAGTTAATGATTGCATGGCGGTTCAGTTAATTCTAGCGGTTAAGTTCGTGGTTGGTCACATTCTAGCATTAATGCTAGCGGTTAACTCTTAAATTCCAAAGTTTAACACATCAAATACAATGTGCGCCCATGATATGTTAAGAATCAATGTGACAGTGTAGTGGTAATTCACAGAGCTTGTGTAGAGGAGGTCGCAGGGTTGAACCCCAGCACCTGCATAAAATTTTGACCAAACACACAGTTGAACATTTGACTTGTGCGAGGGACATGTAGTGGCCTCTGGGCTTGCCACGTGTCACCTTCCCATTGGTTCTCCATAAACCAATCAAAAGGCACCACATCGTCGAGCTGCAAACCAATCAAACAGTGATATTTGGCGAGCCCAAATTGGGCATTGACCTATATAGTCACCTTCCCTGCCATCTTCCACGTCAGGAGTATGGACTGCTGACTAGGCAGTTCTTGCAAATTTTTTTGCTATTTGATAAAATGGTCAGTGGGCTCTAACTTCCTCATACGAACTCTGTTTTGAAAGAAATGAGTTGCATTGGGATCGTAACGCCAAGACAAACGCAGTCATTTAGGTTTTTAGCGATTCTGAACACTTTTGTTTTTGAGCAAATTTTTTCCCCTAATCCAGATTTTCATCAAACATATTGGTCATGGGTCTACTGCAGAAGGAAGTACACACGATTGTGCATATCATCCCAAGGATAATCAGGGGTGGTCATAGATTCCATGATTTCTTCATTAGAGTGGAAGATGGGTGGAATAAAGACCACACAACAAGGAAGAGCTACCTGAAGCATATTCATGATAAATGAGGTTCACATACGCATCGTCATGCCTAGGAGACATATGACTAGTAGATGGGACATCTACTGAATTTGAGACCGATGTGTCCGTTGAAGGAGGTTCAACAAAATCACGAGAGGAGATATCTAGGGAGCTCTCAGGGAGCGATCTCATGAAGTATGATAGGTAGAGGATGGGAGAAGAATTGTCCATCATCTCAACATTAGGGCGAGGGATCATGATGGGTGGTTGGGAGACCTCTTATTCTAGAGTAGGGGTGGGGCCAGAATCCGTAGGTAAGGGAGAAGTAGACTCATTATGAGTGGCCTCTATTTCGCAAAGTACTTGAAGTGTATCGTGAAAATATTCAAGACGGGGACAGTGATGGGAATAATGGTTGTAGTTATCACACAAAGCACAAGGGTGGTTTGTGCATAATGAGCGGATTCTCTTAGCCGATTCAGGCAAGTTTACTTGGACCTCAGGGATGTTAGGATTGGGAAAGGTATCAGTGACAACCTCTTTAATGTGAGGGAGTTCAGGACAGTTATTGGTGGCATGACTGACAACATCACACAAAGCGCAAGGAGGAAGAGGATTTGGGGGCTTAGGGGTAGCTGGAGTTGCTGGGGGAGCCTTATCTTGAGATCCCTTCTTTTTGGATTTTCCCCCTTCACCAGATGCTTTCACAGTAGGAGTAGGATCTTGCTGAGGTTACTATGGAAATGAAGAAAAGGCAAGGGTAAGAATGACCGATTGGACCAGGGTCAAAGTAGTGTAAGGTTCCAATTGATGAGGTGGAGTGTTTGCAGGGGGATCAATGTACCAGACTGGGATCCCTAGGGTGATATTAGGTAGACTCAATATAGCCATGACAGATGTAGAATAAAATCTGGGAGATGGAAACAAGAATGGTATCTAACCAAAAGGTAGTGACCTAGAGGAATAGCTCTCGTATGGTTAAGGGCTGGAGGAATGGATCTAGGAGGAAAAATATTAGGAGAGACACTAGCAAAAGGAGGTGGTCCTTGAGGAGTTGTATTGTTAAGCGTGGTTGAGTCAGGAACAATAGGTTGGGAAGGTGCAGACTATTGTGAAGGCATAGCGGCCCATTTGTGGGCAGCTCGTGATGCTTGGAGCATGCAAACACTCAATGAGCTAGGATTAGAAGGAGTAGGAAGGGGGCCATAGTAAGCACCAAGTAAAGAGGAGTCTTTATAGACTCATGGAGAAACAAATGAGACAGTCTTATTTTCAACCACATAAGAAATATTGGTCTAATGCTTTTGGATCATAATATGTCAATTGATCGACTGTGACGATATTTCCATTGTGAGGAAACTATATATGTGATAAGTGACATGGAATAAGTATAACTACGACCCAAAAGGATGTTATAGTCAAGGGGAGCATCAATGACTTCGATGTCAATATAGATCACGGTCTTGCTAGCAACTGTGATTGGGAAGTTGCAATAAAAACCAAGGGTTTGTGAGGGGTGACCATCCCATGCATGCAAAGTGATGGTGGACGGAGATAGGTCAGGGGAACCAAGTTGTTTGCAAACACTCGCAGCCATCACATAGGTGGATGCACCTTGTGGTGAAGTAAAATTATAAGTGCGGACATGAACGAATTCCTCTATCCCGATAATGGGTCTAACCACAACAAATGCATTCTATGGAAGATTTCCTTAGGCTAGAATCAATCAAGAGGGCCTACCTCTTGGTCCTCTTATCCTCTTTGGTGATGTCCTTTCTTACTTGCTCTAGCTATCTCTCACTTCTTTCTTCAAGCACCTGAAACAAGTAAACAACAGCAGATTACAAACATGATAATAGATAAATTGCAATTCAACCTACTTAACAATTCAAGAAACATTAATCCATGAATATGTAATATTACAAAACATGTAGGAAATCAATAGATAGTTTTCTATATTAATATCAAAGAGATATTACAACCATTCATCTTAACGTTGCAGTCCTCCTCTGACAAGACCAGGTTCCCACACACTTCTGCTAGCATTCGATGATGGCCTTAATCAATGATATTTTTAAATATTTTCCCTTTAGGGTTCACTCCAAACCAAATCACACTTTTCCCTCACACAACTAGATAGCTACAACTAGTAATAGCTTGTTGTCTACTCCAAACCAAAATAGCGTAAGTACACCAACATCAACACTCTAACTAGCTTGTACTTGGGAAGAAGGGGGGTTTATATAGGAAAAACGGATGGGAGATGGATCCTCTTCTCATGGGACAAGGTCTTATCCCTTGAGGTAGTTCCATCATTATAGGGGAAAGGAGCCAAAACTGTCATCCTTGACCCCATCCGGCCAAACTATTTACCAAACTTCTGTTATGAAGCTTCTAGAGCTGGAACCTTCAACTCCTAATTCAAAAAACTTTCCATAATAGGACCGGCGTGACTGGAACATAGCTCAGTTGCTCCGGTTGGTGCGAGGGACGATGCTAATTTCTGCACATCGGCGCAGGGGAGACAAGGTTCATTAGTGTCGGTCTTGTAAACTGGGCAAAACAGAAGTTTCAGGGGAAATGGTGCAAAAGGGAATTGATCTGCTCATGAAGAGGGGCACAATGGGACTTTCTTCATGAAGGCAAAGCATGCGGGGCTCACTGTAGAGATCCTCTAGGATCAAGGAATGGGGAGTACAGGGACAGTGAAAAATTTTTGTGTAACAAATGCCCCCTAAAGCGTGAAGGTCGAGCTGGAGTGAGGGATGAAATTCTTTATAAATCAGTGTGGGGAACCGGTCTGCCATCGGAAAGCCTGCAAGAAAGTACAGATACATATACACAGACTGAGATCTCTGTCAAATAATACATGAATCATGGCATGGATGAAGCCATTTAGAGAATGATCATGTAAATGGATCTAGTTATGGGCGCAACCATCTGTTAAAGAGGATCATAATGAAACCAAGGTATGATTGCATCCATCCAATAATGAGAAGGATCACATATGATAACTCATGGTCTAGTCACATCCAGCCATCTGAAAGACACATGCATATCATCATAACCATGTCACATCACTTTTCAACTTGGACTTTTTGTGATCTGAGTCTGGGGTCTTGTGCTCCAACACGACCTGATCAAAGTACAGATTCTAACATGTGAATAGATGTCTTGAAGTCGAACATGCTAGAAAGTTGCTTGATTACCAGTCAATGATGTAAATTGTTAACAAGAGCAAGAGAAACCACCAATAATGACAATGGTCCTCAAGGTACTATCAACACAATCCATGGAATTTGAATAGAGGAACTGAAGTCAAACACCCGTGAAATCACTCGATCGAAATCCAATGATGTGAACTTGTCATCGAGTGCGAAGAAATTGCCATTAGGGCATGCAAGCTCTAAGGTACTGAAAGGAGTCTCTTGGTCAACTTCCCGGATAATGAGTTGAGGTCGACGAAAAGCGACCATATCAAAGGAGGGCCATAATGAATCCCACATCATCGACGCGAGACGAGAGGATGCAAAATGATTTTGGATGATACAGAGAATTAGAGGTAAGTGTAACTAAAAAAGGACAACTATTGAACATATCAGCGACACAGCTGGAAGTTTGGCAGCTTTTGGATCCATAGGATCAGTGGTCATGACGATGTGGCATGGATCAAATGGAAGGCAAAAATGAACGGCCCAAACCTAGGAAGGTCAACGATACAAAGGAGGATATCCCAACCTGACATAAAGCAAAGAGTGTCATGTTCAAGAGTGAGCTGCCGACACGACTGATAGATTTCCAAATTTTCCCCACCATTTCTAGCAGGTACCCCAATTATTTTTTAAATCGCAAGCTTGAACGGGATATCATATGCTTCAACTGTAAGTTCATCCTTCGGATGAATCTGACCTAGTAAGTTTAACAAGGCCTAGGAAGGAGAAGCTCATGTTTGTCATGGTGACGAATCCGATGTCGTTTAATAGTTTAACGAGACTATCCGACAAAGGTGTAACTCAGTATCATTTTCATGTTTAGAGAGTTTGAAAAAGACACGTAAAAGAAAAATCCACATGATCCATTTTCATGTGTTTGTGTCTCTCAAGCCCAAAAAGGTAGAAAATGATACTTGAGAGAACCGCTTGACCATTTCAGTCAAGGAGTACCTTTTTCATGAATAGTGCCTTCTAGCCCGAAAAAGGGGTAAACTTATAATGGGCACACGAAGTTTCGCATCTTTTAACGAGTTAAAAACGACAAGGGTGCGGCCATATTTTCACTTTTAAAAGGTCGAAAAAGAGCTGAAAGCATACCCCCCATTTTTATTATCTTTAACGAGTCAAAAAGGGAAAAAATACTCGGTAATATTTTCATATGATTTTAACATGTTGAGAAAAGAGCTTAAACATGACTCAACATAATAATCGAACATCCATCACCTGTCACTGCACAAGTAAGGTAAAGTGTATTATCAAGTCCTTAAGGTAAAATAGGTCAAAATATTTACAAAAACCTTATATTTTCATGAAAAAATGAATAAAAAGGGGAAAATTAAATATATTTTCACCATTTACCATTTTACCTTTGTTGTGAAGACTTTTTACTCACTTTTTCCCTAATTCTTCCAGAGCAGATTGTGGGAGATCTGGGAGGTCAATCGATAAGCTACCAGTTCCAGGTAACAGCCGAAGCTCTGCACTCCATTTTCATTTTCTTTATTCCTGATTTTAGCCACTTTTTTAGTTTTTTGAGGAGGTTTTTGAAAATCTTTTTTGCCGTCTGTCGGCGCCATTTCTGGGCACGGAATCGCGCCAGCCAAGGGTGATTAACAAAGCCATCTACACCAATTGACGCAACTATTTTTAAAATAGGTGCGTCAGCGCTATGGATAGGGAAAAACCCTATTTTATCAAAAACTGACCGTTTAAACTTAAATTTTATGTGCCAAGGATGATTATTGACTCAAAGTAATGGCTTTTGCAGGAGAGAATAGCTGAAAATGGTGGATTGGAAAGAACGAGAACATGAAGATGTTGACACCCAGGTAATGAATGACCCAAATTGCCTGGAGTATTTTAGGGCTTGCGGACTCCTCAAATTCTTTCTTATGCCTGGGATGTGAGCCTAACCTGAGTTGCTTCGATACTTGATTAGTCTTTGGGACATTAATCGGGAGATTTTTGTCATTAGTGACCAGGAGCTGGAGTTGGAAACTTCATATATATACTTCATCACTGGATTGTCCTGCAGAGGGGAGCCAGTGAACTTGTATGGGTCACGTCCGATTGGGGCAAGCATATCTTCCTTGCTTGCCGAACACTGCCCTGAGGCCCTAAAATCCAAGAGTGGGAAGATAGAGATTTCCAGTGTGCGGGATCTGACATTGAGGGTGCTTCTATTGACTATCAATAGAGTGGTAGGGTCCCAGGCGGAACATGAGACTAACAAGTCGAAGTTCCTCTATGTTATTGACTACATAGCTCCTATGATCTTCAACTGGGGAGAGACCATGAAGATGAACATCAACCGCCAATTGTCCAAAGCCAAGGCAGGCAATCTGAAGCAATTTTTCTTCGGATCTATACTTGTGACCTTATTCCTGGAACGAGTACCACTATTCCAGTATCGGCTAACTAAGGGAGATCCTCTTATGCCACGTGATCCACGGATGGCCCACTGGAGCTGTTTGATACCCAGGATCACTTGGGGTCAGCATATGTCATACTAACCTGCATTATTTTCATGGCTACGATGACAGAAGATCATCGTGGAGGATTGGCCATACAATGGCAATGATTTCCATGGAGATCCAGACATTCCCTTACCAGATGGAGAGGACTTCGATGAGGAAGGTAAAAAAATCAAATTTTTAATTTTGAGATTTTTTAATTGTTTTTGGTATATATGTGCTTATAACATTTCTATCGTTAATGCAGATGTTATAAGCCAGGCACGCCCCCCGCCCTATCGATGATGTCACCCCTTATCACGAAGGGAGTGACAACGAGGAGGAGATTGCGAGGAACCTTGAGGGGTTAACTCGTGGTATCCCGGAGTATGCTCAGGTAGGATACATTCCCTGTCAATACCAGAGACACATGGTGCGAGTCTTGTTGAGAATGCAACAAGATTATGGAGCTTAGTGGAAAGGATTCGCCTTCACTAAGTGGGCCCGCAGGCAAATTATGGCGCAAAGTCTATTTTTAGACATATGGATCATGGTCTATGAGTTGCAGGATGTTGTTTATGGACGATTGGTCATGTTGGGAAAAATAGATGGACTTCTATTTTTGGATCACAACAGGAGTGATCAGAGTCTATTTTTAGACTGCTAATCAAAAATAGAAAAGTCAAATATTATTGTCTCATAATAATATTTAGACTATAAACATTATCTTATCCTCTTGGAGCACTTCAGTTTGAGCTACAGATGTGGCACATGCAGCTGTCAGAAGGAAATACACTTTCTTTGTGGGTCAGTTGAGCTATTTCATGCAGGACTTTAGTTAGAACTCATGTGGTTGAATTTGGTGGAGTTGGATGTGGAGTTGATGGAGTTGTGTTCAGTTTGACTTGGTTAAACTAGTTGTAATTAGTTTAACTACAAATAGACTAGTGATGAGTGATGTGAATTAATTGATTAAATTAATTCACTAATTATTAACTCATAATGCAACTAAATAATACATCAGTTAACTCAGTGCATGTACAGTTCAGTGGAGACAGGTGTTAGAGGTTGAGATTTCTATCAGTTGTGACTATAGTTGTGCATGGGATCTTGCACAATTAGTGGGATTAAGTTATGCCAATGAAGACTGCGTAGTGTGGGCCAATACCAAGTATTATAGCCTGTGCTCACGTGATTTACAGGGTGAGTGATTTTCACTTGGCATTGTGCAGTGGAGGCAGGCAAAGTAGCGGAGGAGATTTGAACCTGTGACTTGTTCGGATCTGAGCTAGTTTTGTGTGTAACAGGTGGAGATAGTACTAAGTACTTGTGAGGAGTATTGTACTATGTAATGTTACATGTTCTCAATCATTAATATACACATAGTGTGGGGTTTTCAGCTGTATGTTTTCCCCGGGTTACATACTCTGTTAATGTGTGCATGCTATTGATGTTTCATTGTTTTTGATGCTGCTAAATTGATGATCAACGTAGAGGAGGTTATGTATTATGCATGTATTCCGCAATAGTGTATAATCGGGATAATCTCTATGAATAAGTGTTTATTATTCAAAATTTCTACATGGTATCAAAACTGTTGATCATCAGATCTATTATTCAGAAAGTGTTTACATCTTATTTCTTCAGGCAGAGTCTGTAG
This sequence comes from Pinus tabuliformis, assembly GCA_031772625.1. NCBI lineage: Eukaryota > Viridiplantae > Streptophyta > Pinopsida > Pinales > Pinaceae > Pinus > Pinus tabuliformis. The sequence goes on along the minus strand of CM062810.1, from coordinate 656,436,493 downwards.
TCGGGCCAGGTAGCCTCTAGATTCATCCTTCCTTTGGAAGGTGAGATATCCGGTAAAAGCCCATACAGTCAATCTCTATACGAGAAATACTTTGTTCTCATGAACCTTAGATCGGAGGCAGTTGAGTTTGGAGCTAGTGGAATTCAAATTTGGAGCAGTGTTTTCTTGGTATCAACGTGGCAATGTCTTTGAACGGATTGTGATTGGAGTATGCTCTTGAGGGCAGCTCAAACTATATTGCATGGAAGGACAGGATGGAGGCAGTGTTGGATGATAATGGGCTGAAGGATTTCATAGAGGCTGATGTCCCAAAGCCTACTAATGCTGCGCAGGTTGATGCTTGGCAAAAGAAGACAACAAAGTGTCGAAGGATTCTGTTGGAGGGCGTGAAGGATCACATTGTGTCCAGCCTACATGGAAAGGATTCTCCATACTTGATGTGGAAAGCGTTGACAGATCTATTCCAAAGTAAGAGCGATCAGAGGAAGCTGGCACTCAAGGATAAACTCAGAAACATCAAATGTGAGAAGGGAGACAGTATGCCCAAGTATCTTACGAAGTTCACTCAGTGCAGAGATGAGCTGGGAAGTGTGGGGGTGACTGTCGATGATGAGGACTTGGTGAGCATGGCTCTCCTTGGTCTTCCAAAGAGTTGGCATTCCTATCAGGACTTTTTCAATGGTCGGGAGAAATTTCCAGGATGGGAGAGACTTTGGTCAGATCTTGTGCAGGAGGAGATCAGGCGGAATACCAGGGACGGATCTTCATCAAAGGGACCTGATGAAGAAAATTGCACTTTGGCTGCAAAAGCAAAGAAGGGGAAGAACAAGAAGGCTTCTCAGTCTGGTGTGAAAGGCAAGAAGTAGGACATGTCCAAGGTGAAGTGCTTTCACAGTCACCAGCACGGACACTATGCCACTAATTGTCCGTAGAAGAAGAAGAACAAGCAAGCTGCTGGATCTGCAGCAGGAGAGGCTCTAGCCTCGTAGTTTGAGCTTGATTTTTCATTGATTGCATGCTTGGTTTCAAGTGTGATGGGATTGGTGTGGTTCTTGGACAGTGGTGCATCTTTTCACATGAGCGGAGATCGAGATTTTTTTTCTGATCTGGAGGACAAAGATCTTGGAGTGCACATCGAGATGGGCGATGATGGTAGATACAGTGCGACCGATATCGATACCATTTCCTTTGAGAGGGAGTTTGGTAAACCCTTCATATTGAAGGAAGTGATGCATGTTCCAGGATTGAATAAGAATCTTATCTCTGTGGCAATGTTAGAAGACAAGGGATATGATGTTGTTTTCAGCGAGGGAAAGGCTTTCCTGCGCAGCAAGACAACTGGAGAAACCCAGAAGATAGGGGTTCGAGTGAGGAACCTTTATCAGTTGCATGTAGATGGAGGCGCAGCAATGGCATGCAAGGCAGAAGGATTGGTGAGCCGGGATGATGGTGAGCTGTGGCATAGGAGATTGGGTCACCTTCACCATGGAGCCTTGAAGACACTACAGTAGATCACTACAGGGCTTCCTAAAGGCACTCTTGCGCAGTCAAATCAGTGCAAGGGGTGTACTTTGGGAAAGTTTGTGAAAGCCTCCTTTCACGAGAAGGATAGTCGTGCCACGACAATCCTTGAGAGAATTCACACAGACGTGTGTGGACCTTTCTCAATAGCTTCGACAGCAAAACACAGGTATTATGTGATCTTTGTTGATGATTTCTCTCGTAAGTGCTGGATCTTCTTCATGCAGAAGAAGAGCGAGACATACTCAAAGTTTTGTGAGTTCAAAGCATTGGTCGAGAAGGAGTCGGGGAAGAAGGTGAAGGTTCTTAGGAGCGATAATGGTGGTGAATACATCTCTGGCAAGTTCAAGGATTTTTGAAGTGCAGAAGGGATTCGAAGAGAGCTCATAGCTCCCCATAACCCACAACAAAACGGTGTTGCTAAGCGGAAGAACAAAACGATCGTGGGTGCTGGATAGGCGATGTTGCATGATCAAGGCCTACCCCTTCACTTGTGGGTGGAAGCATGCAATAATGCAGTATATGTGCAGAACCGTTGTCCTCACAGGATACTTGGCATGAGTACACCCAAGGAGGCTTATTCTGGTAAGAAGCCTGATCTTTCTCATTTGAGGATTTTTGGTGCTAACGTTTACATGCATGTGACGAAGGATGCCAGGAAGAAGTTGGAGCCGACCACAGAGGTTGGGATATTTGTTGGGTACACAGATACGCCCCACAACTATCGTGTGTATTTTCCAGACAGTGGTAAGATTGTTGTGCGACGGGATATAAAATTTCAGGAGGAGAAAGCCATGAAGTGTTCGCTTGAGAGGGAGCCACACTTGCATGCAGATGAGGAGCTATTAGTTCCTAAGGATGAGCTTCAGCACGTGGATCAGCCACAGGACGAGGTTCATGGAGTGGAAGAGACCACTCATGCAGCGCCAACCATCAGAGGGCGAAAGTGCTTGACAGAAGCTGAGTGACTAGCTCAAGATGCAGAGAAAGTTGTAGGACCACCTACAACCCAACGCAGGCAGAGACAGTCACCTAATTGGTACACTGGATACATGGCTCTTATGAGAAAATGTGTTGTGACTGAGCCATCCTCTTTCGAGGAAGCTGTGGAGGATCCCGCATGGGTAGACGCCATGGTGGAAGAGTATGATTTGATTGTCAGAAACAGTGCATGGAAGATTGTTCCTAGACCGGAAGGGAAATCAGTGGTGGGTTCGAGATGGATCTACAAAGTTAAGCAGGCAGCTGATGGGAGTGTGGAGAATTACAAGGCAAGATTTTTTGCCTGAGGCTTTTCACAGATAGAGGGGATCGATTATGAGGAGACCTTTGCACCTGTCACAAGGTATTCTTCCATATGGACGATTCTTGCTCTCTCAGCACAAATGGGATGGCACATTCATCAGATGGATGTGAAGACTGCATTCCTCAATGGAGTCATTGAGGAGGAGGTGTACATTGAGCAGCCCGAAGGTTTTGAGATCTTCAGCAGCGAGTCACATGTGTGCAGGCTCAAGAGAGCATTGTATGGGTTGAAACAAACACCACGTGCTTGGCACACATGGATAGATAGTTATTTCACCAGACTTGGATTCTCCAAGAGTTAGGCGGATCCTAACCTATACCAGATTGTGGTGGAGGGTTAGTTTCTTATCATTATACTTTATGTAGATGATTTGATTCTAACGGGTGATGAGTCGTTGATACTTTCATGCAAGGATGATCTTGCTAAGGAGTTTGAGATGAAGGACTTGGGCCTCCTTCATTATTTCCTGGGATTGGAAATTTGGCAGCGCAGTGATGGACTATTTGTTTCTCAGGGTAAGTATGCTCGATAGATACTGGAGAAGTTCAACATGCATGGCTGCAAGCCTGTTGATACTCCTCTTCCTAGAGGTTGGAGGAAGGAGGATGCCACTTCAGCAGAAGAAGTGGATGCCACTGTTTATCGATAGTTGGTGGGGTCGCTTATGTATCTGGTCAATACATGACCCGATATATGCTATGTTGTTAACCAGCTTTCACAAGCTATGGTTAAGCCAACCAATCTTTTTTGGAAGGCAGGCAAGCATGTATTGCATTATTTGAGATGCACATGGGGATATGGATTGTGGTACAGACAGGAGGATGAGGTGAAGCTATGTGGCTTCATGGATGCAGATTGGGCAGGGAGCTCAAGAGGCCGAGTATATGGCAGCAAGGACATCAGGTACCATCATATCAAAGATTGTGTGCAGCGGAGAATCATGTTACTTTCATACATTCCAACGGAGGATCAGGATGCTGATATCTTGACGAAGGCGCTCACCAGGAGCAAATTCAAATACCACCGAGGCAGGATAGGGGTTGCTGATAATCCATATCTTGTTGAGAGGGAGTGTTGAGAATGCAACAAGATGATGGAGCTTAGTGGAAAGGAGTCGCCTTCACTAAGTGGGCCCGCAAGCAAATTATGGCGCAAAGTCTATTTTTAGACTATGTCTATTTTTAGACATATGGATCATGGTCTATGAGTTGCAGGATGCTGTTTATGGATGATTGGTCATGTTGGGAAAAATAGATGGACTTCTATTTTTGGATCACAGCAGGAGTGATCAGAGTCTATTTTTAGACTGCTAGTCAAAAATAGAAAAGTCAAATATTATTGTCTCATAATAATATTTAGACTATAAACATTATCTTATCCTCTTGGAGCACTTCAGTTTGAGCTACAGATGTGGCACATGTAGCTGTCAGAAGGAAATATGCTTTCTTTGTGGGTCAGTTGAGCTATTGCATGCAGGACTTTAGTTAGAACTCATGTGGTTGAGTTTGGTGGAGTTGGATGTGGAGTTGATGGAGTTGTGTTCAGTTTGACTTGGTTAAACTAGTTTTAATTAGTCTAACTGCAAATAGACTAGTGATGAGTGATGTGAATTAATTGATTAAATTAATTCACTAATTATTAACCCATAATGCAACTAAAGAATACATCATTTAACTCAGTGCATGTACAGTTCAGTGGAGACAGGTGTTAGAGGTTGAGATTGCTATCAGTTGTGACTATAGTTGTGCATGGGATCTTGCACAATCAGTGGGATTCAGTTATGCAATGAAGACTGTGTAGTATGGGCCAATACCAAGTATTATAGCTTGTGCTCACGTGATTTCCAGGGTGAGTTATTTTCACTTGGCATTGTGCAATGGAGGCAGGCAAAGCAGCGGAGGAGATTTGAACCTATGACTTGTTCGGATCTGAGCTAGTTTTGTGTAGAACAGGTGGAGATAGTACTGAGTACTTGTGAGGAGTGTTGTACTATGTAATGTTACATGTTCTCAATCATTAATATACAGATAGTGTGGGGTTTTCTGTTGTATGCTTTCCCCGGGTTACATATTGTGTTAATTTGTGCATGCTATTGATGTTTCATTGTTTTTGATGTTGCTAAATTGATGATCAACGTAGAGGAGGTTATGTATTATGCATGTATTCCGCAATAGTGTATAACCGGGATAATCTCTGTGAATAAGTGTTTATTATTCAAAATTTCTACAAGTCTCTGATCAGATCCTTGTATTGCTGACTCGTGTTGCATAGCTCTTAGTTATGAAAATTTATTTTCAGTGAAAGACTTGATGAAGATGTCTGCGACCTACTGCTCAGTGGGGCAGTACTGCAGTGATATGACTCAGTCACGGATCAAATCGTGGATGTAATGCATGTGAATCTCGATGTGCTTGGTTCTCTGCCTCTAAAATGGATCAATTGATATCTGAATGGACCCCTGATTTTCATAAAATATGACAATTGAAAGTGGATACTGAATACCAAACTTAGATAGAAGCCCCTGCAACCAAACAGCCTGTGTAACTGCATTGACGGCACCTCTATACTCTACCTCAGTTGTAGATAAATAAATCATGGATTGATTCTTGCTATACCAACAAAAATGACCTAAACCAAAGCTGAAAACATAACCAAAGGTGGACATGTGGTCTGTACCATCGCCAACCCAATCAGATTCTATGTACCCAATCAGTGAAAGTGGGCAATCTGCAGCATAAAAGATACCAAGACTAGAAGTACCTTTCACATATCTAAGGATTCTCTTTGCAGCTTTCCAGTGAAGCTCATGGGGCTCTTGCATATATCTGGAAAAATATCCTACTGCAAAAGATATATCAGGTCGGGTGTGAGTAAGATACAACAAACTCCCAATCAATTGTCGATACAGTGTACTGTCCACCAAAGGTGTAGTCCCGCATCCTCAAATCTGATCCCTGAAAAAAAGGGAGATGTTATTGGCTTGCATTCTGTCATATGAAAGTAGACTAGTAGATCTGATGCATACTTAGACTATGCCATCTTGATCCATGAATTAGACTGAGAAACTTCAAGACCAAGAAAGTAGTGCAATAGTCCCAAATCTGTCATGGAAAATCGATCGTGCAATGTTGATTTTGTTGAATCAATAGCTGAGGTAAGGTTCCTTGTCATTAGTAAATCATCTACATAAAGTACGATCAGAAAAATGGAATCATCATGTGGCAACAAATAAACATTCGGATCAGATTTGCATCGAATGGATCCAATGGAAAGCAGGAAAGAATCCATCTTTGCATACCAGGCTCCGGGAGCCAGTTTTAGGCCATACAAATATTTCTTTAATCTACAAACAAGGGAAGTGTTTTGAATGTATCCCTATGGCTACTCCATATATATCTCCTCCTTGATATCTCCATCAAGAAATGCACTCTTCACATCCATTTGATGAACTTCCCGTCTACGAGAAGCAGCAATGGCTAAAACTAGTCGAGTGGAGTCCACTTTTGCAATAGGTGCAAATGTCTCTGTGTAGTCTATGCCATGTACCTGTGAGTATCCTTTTGAAACAATTCAAGCTTTGTACTTTCCGATATCATCATCTGCAGCAATCTTTGTTCGATAGATCCATCGGCATCGAATAAGATTTCTTCCTTTCGGAAGTGGAACCAAGTCCCATGTGTTGTTTTCCATGAGAGCAGAGTACTCTTCATCCATGGCAGCCTCCCAAAGCGGGTTTCTAGCAGCCTCAGAGTGTGACTGTGGATCTAAACCAAGTGTCATATAGAAATGTATGGGAAGCAATGGTTCAGTGGTATCCAAGGCTTGAGGAGCCCCAAAAAACTATGATCTAGTCCTTCTCGCATCCGCAGGATCACCAACTAGTTCACCCGCATCTTGCAGGGTTTTCTCTGCCCAAGTTGGCAGCTGAGTTGGAGCAGCCATGACCTACTCCTCATCCTCTAAATTAGACCCAAGAGGCTTCTCTGATGGCTGCTCTGAAGTGCTCGAAGAAGTTTTAGACTCCTCCTCATCAGTGGCAACAAGCGGTTCCTCGGCAAGGTCTACTGAAAAATCATGCAGTGATTCTTCTTCAAACTTCACACTTCGAGCTACAAGGAACTTTTCATTGTGAGAGTCTAGAAATCTATATCCTTTACACTGTCAGGATATCTGACAAAGATACATTCAACACTTTGAGGCTCCAAAGCCTTCCTCTTATCTGTCGGAATGTGAGCCCATGCTCGTGAGTCAAAAATGCGAAAGTGCAACACTTTCAGTTTCTTACCAGTCCAACATTCAAATGGAGTGGTTCCTTTGAGTGCTTTGTGAGGAATGTGGTTTTGAATGTATGCTGCACAATTAAATTTAGCCCATAGCTTAGGAGCTAATGATTTTGACTATAGCATACAATTGGCCATCTCTTTTAACGACCGGTTTTTTCTCTCCATGACACCATTCTGTTGTGGTGTATATGGCACTATGTGTTGTAGCTGTATACCTGCATCAATACAAAGTTGCTGCAAATCTTTGTTGACATAATCCCCCCCAATCCCCCCATTATCAGTATGGAGTATCTTAATATTACACCCAGACTCATTCTCAGAAAGTTCTTTAAATTCTATAAGACATTCAAATACTTCCGATTTTAATTTCAGAAAAAATACCCAAGTAAAGAGAGAGAAATCATCTATAAAGGTGAGTACATATCGAGCCTTACTAATTGAAGGCTATGGGAATGGGCCTGTGATGTCACTGTGAATCAGCCCAAGAGGTGAAGAAGCTCTTTGTGTCTTCCCTTTGTCAAACTTTTGCTCCGGATGCTTGCCAAGAATGCATCATTGACATACACCACTTGTGAATTAATAGCGAGCAATCCTTCTACCATGTTTTCCTTGCTGAGTTGATGCAAGTACTTGTTGGAAATACTGAGAGGGGGGTGAATCAATATTTTTTTTTCTCACAATTGTTTTACTAGTTAAAACATATATGTTCAGAACACAAAATGAACAACAGGAATAAATGCTTTTATTAATATAACTGTGCAGTAAGATAAATACAATAAATAGATTGTCACAATTGGTTGCCAAGCTCCAACTTGGACTTTGGTGAGGCTCCAACCTCCTAAGCACTAACTCTATTTTGCCAAGACACCAATCTTGGACTTAGGAGCACCAACTCCCAAGGACTTCAATCCTGTTCAATTCTGAGGCTCCAACCTCTTTGGTATACACTGGTGTGCTGCTGCACTCTTTTCAGCTTCCACTGCTTCTGCTACCCCCTTTTCTTCTGTTGCTTTCACTATCTCATGCTCAGGTTATACCATTCACGAACAACCACTACAGTTCTCTGTTTTTGCTGCTTTTATATGCTCCATGCCCCTGTCCATTCGTTTCCTCTTACATGCTAGCTCTTTGGCTTCCTCCTAACTTGATCGCTTGACACATCGACTTCCATTCCTTTGCTTCTTCTGTCTATACAAGTGTTCCAAAATCTGAGTAGAAAAACCCAAACTCCCCTTTCTTAAATAAAACTCGGCCCTTGACCTATGGTTAATACCTTACAGGCTTTATCAGAGGCATTTAATCACCCATCGGAAGCCACCACTCGAGCGTTTTAATCAACCATCGGAAGCCACCACCCGAGCGTTTTAATCACCCATCGGAAGCCACCACCCGAGCGTTTTAATCACCCATCGGAAGCCACCACCCGAGCGTTTTATCAACCATCGGAAGCCACCAACTGAGCCTTTAATCAATCATCACCGAGCACTTTAATCAACCATCGCACAGGTTTTAATATATACCTTAACCCCGCGGCCATGTATCATATAATACACGGAAAACATTATAAACCCCCGCTCTAATTCAAATGCCGGACTTCAATTATTATGCACCTACCTTTACAATTATCGGCGGGTCCGGATTTCGGCGGTCGCAATAACTCTTAAACCCAGACCTCTGACAAGTTGCGGACCTGATATGGCTTTAGACTCCCTTTAATATTGTTTCGGGTCCGATGAACATCGGCGTTCGCTATAAACAATAGACCCATTCCTCCGATGTAACGCAGACCCGATGCCTCCTTACATTTCTTCCTAAACTGAATTCGGATCCGTCATATCGGCGGATTCCTTATCGGCGAGTCTTGATGGGTTGCGGACCCGATATCCTTTATGCTGCTCCAAATATAATTTCGGCTCCGGATGATTTCGGCGATCGCTACCTCCACTACTCCGATGCGATACAAGAGTTCTGCGGACCCGATATGATTTTACACTTCACTTGATAATAGTTTCGGCTTCGGATTTCGCTGATGCGATAAGGATTCTCTGCTCCGCGCACCCGATATGCTTTCTATTTTGCTTGATAAGAGTTTCGGCTCCGGATTTCGGAGCTTGCACCTTGAACAGTTCTGACATTCTGGATGCGATATATTATAGACTATTTTTAATAAGTCCATCGGGTCCATGCCTCTATCGCAATCGGCAGATTATAGTGCCATCCCTTATGACTTGCAATCACTGCGGATGCGATATGATATTAAGCCACAGTCTATATTCCCGTCGAGTCCACAACCGTATATCGCAATCGGGGGTTTCGGGAGTGACAGACCTTTGAGACCAACGACATAGCGGATGCGATATTACATTTAGCCAGTTTATAATGGAGCCGCGGGTCCGTGTTATTATATCACCTCTCTCTCTCTCTCTCTCTCTCTCTCTCTCTCTATCTATATATATATATATATATATATATATATATATATATATATATATATACTCCGCAGTACTCCCGATAGTTCTTCCTTTGGAATTGTTGTTTGTAATATGTGCTCGCCGATAGTGTTAAGGCATATATATATGGGTTTTCTCCTCCGATGGCCCTATTTGCTTGTAATATATATATGGCTCCTCTTGGCCCCTCTTGCTCCATCTGCTCCTCTTGGTCCATTTTCTCCATTTGCTCCATATATATTGCTCCTCTTGGTCCACTCTGTTTGCTCCTGTAGCTCCTCCGATGGCTCCTCGTGCTCTAACACTCCTTCGATATGGCTCCTCTTGCTCTGGCACTCCTCCGATATATGTGGCTCCTCTGGCTTGGTCCGCTCCTCTTGGCTCCTTTTTCTCCTCTTGGCTCCGATATGCTCTGTCTCCTTCTCTTGAATATTGCCATATTGACATCAATGACAATCTGTGTCCAACAGTACTTATAGTTTAGATGGCCAAATATTTCATGTGATAACCTACTGATATTATTAGATTGTGACAAAAATACAGAATATATTTAGGAACAAAGTGCGAGAAGAGATACAAACGAGAACCGTGATCTGCAATTCCATGTGCAAGCTGTGAGCCCGTGGAAATGCCGGTAATCATTCTGAAGTCCGAAGTGAACTCCACCTTCCTTCCAGAGCCGGAATGAGTGATCTGATATATCAAGAGAATATTTTCTGATAGCAAGGGAACATGAAGCACATTTTTGAAGCATCCCCCTTCAAGGTCTACAATTCCTTCTCTGCACACCTTTGCGGGTCTGGCATCTCCCAAGTAAATTGGGGATCTAGTGCTTTCTTCAATGGAGGAAAATTCATCTTTTGATGTAGCCATATGGTTCGATGCACCTGAATCAAGGATCCAAGCTAATGGAGTGGATGTGACAGCCATTATATCATGACCATCTCATGCTCTCCCTCTCCCATATCCTGTTTTTTTATCATCCTTCTTCTTTGCATTCTCGGGTATAGTGAGGTTGTGTTGCTGCAGTTGCTTAGCCATCTCATCAATTGTCTTCCTCTTGCAATTTTCTTCAAGATGAAAACCTTTGGAACAGTAGCTGCAAAGTGTTCTTTCCTTCTTCTTCTTACCCTTAGGAAAATAAGATCTCTCTGAAGATTGTACGGGTCTCTCCTTCTTTGATTCATTAAATTTACCCTTCCCTTTTTGCTTGTCTCTTCCACTGCTCTTTGGATCATCAGTAGCCACAAGTGCTTGATTCTTTGAACGCTTGATGGCACCCATTTGGACTAAATTAGCTTGCTCTTGAGTCAATGTTGCAATGAAGTCATTCAATGGAGGCATTTTCCATTTTTCTTAAGTCAATTTAGATGCTTGAAAAGACAATACAAATACGGAATATTCAAGGCCCAATTTTGAGAGAATCGAAAGGATGAGTTGATCTTCCTCTTTCTTGACTCAACATGCATCAATTTCAATGAGGATGGATTTAAACTTGATGAAGTATTCTTACAAGTTGTAGAAATTAGTTGGATTGAGGGATATGAGTTCATTCTCCAGTTGATGCACTCTCATTTCATCCTGCTTACTGAACAGTCCTTCCAATGTGGTCCAGACCACATCAGGAGTAGTGGATCCGCTGACATGGAAGAGGAGTTATATGGAAGTTGATAGGAATATCAGCCCAATTGCTTCATCTAACTTATTGAAATACTTTATCTTCTCCACTGCAAAATTTGGTTGAGTCTTCGTTCCCATTGTTACCCCGTAAAGCCCTTTGCTTCGGAGGAGCAGAGTGATCTCTGTCTTCCATTCGAAGTAATTGAAAGGATTTAGACCGAGTTTTGTGGGATGAGAGAGATGATCCATTGTTGCTTACTACACCTCTTGATGATCTATACCTACAAATAAAACCATGTACAATCCACTAGATTCGAACTAGCTCTGATACCATGTAGAATTCCTGCAGAAACTTCAATAGATCTAGAATTCTAGTTAAATTAAACACAAGTAATTTGTTGATATTCAAGAGAGGAGAGAAATAATTTGCTCCATAAAATCAATGTATTAAATTAATGAAAAATAGTAATACATGAGCAACGAAACCTTTAATCCCAAAGGGAGGTGGTTATATAGAAATTGTCGAATCTAGAAAACTAGGAAAAAACTAGAAAAGGCTAAGAAAAGCTAAAGGGAGGCCTAAAATAGCAATAATGACTCAAGAAAACCTATGCCAACTATCAGCCACGAGGAAAGCATGAGGAGGGGTGAATTTCCCAAGGAAGGCAACTTTAAAACATGATAAAATGGTCTGGGGGACCAAATCCCTTGATTTAAGGGGGAATCTTCATGTGGGGTGCCAATCCTCAAATAACTCAAGTGGATGAGGTGTGGTTAGGTGTGAACATGCACTTAGATGTCTAAATGGTTTAGGAAAGTAGTTGGACCAATATTTCCATAATATTAATCATTTAAAGGCAAAAGACAAGGGAATGTTGGTCCATCGAGCTAGTTTACCAAAAACCAAGTGTGAACATGATTTTTAGTGCATGTGGCTAAGTAAAGGATACTTAGGCTAAAAAATAAATTAGGATTATATTCTAACAGAGGCCTGTGTGCCATAGATGTTATTTTAGACACCCATATTATTTTTTGGGGTTCTAATGTATCAAACATTATCACCATATATATATATATATGTTGTATTTTCCTGTCTACTATGGTACAAATGCTTTGCTTTATTTTTTACATGTTTTGTAAATGTCTATCCAACACGTAATTAGCTATTGCATCTGTCAATGTATTCATGTGTCTAAGAATATGATGATATGTAATGTAATCAAAATGCCTTTCCAATAGACGGATACGGAGATACATTCTCAATATTTGAGGGTTCCTGATAGAATATTGCCCGTTTAGTTAAAGGATGACAAGCTGTGAATCCAGGTTGACAACAAATTCTCTGATGCCCAGGGTGATGGCTTCTGACAACAGTTCAATGATCACACTGTATTCAGCAATGTTGTTGGTTGTACGACCTAGACAGATACCTTGAAGGTTAATCAACTCACTGGTAGGGTCATAAATAGCCCATGCCGCAAATGATAAGTTGCGGGTACTATGACAAGCACCATCAGTGAAACCAACGTGGGGATTCACAGACATCTACAAAGCAAGAAAAGCATAGTAAACAAGAAAGTTGTTTCAAAACTATCACACAAAACCACGTTGTACAAAAATGAATGACACACTAATGTACACAAGTAACCATACAAGATGACCTAAGCATAGTACTTCTTGAGGTAGAGCCTATTTTGGGGCTTATCGATAGGATTTCCTTCATAATCAATAAGCTCATAGGCTCCTTTCTACAAAATGTGTTTCACAATGTAAGGCCCATGCCACATAGGTTCGAACTTGCTTGACCCCAGCTTATCATTAGCTTGGTCATATAATAAGACCAAATCACCCTCAGAGAATGCGAGAGGGGAGACCGACTGATCGAAATGGGTTTTGACCCGTTTCTTTTGTGCTTTGATGACCAAGGCAGCGAGATGGCAAGTCTCGTCTAGTCGTTCTAAGTATAAGAGGAATTCCTTTTGAGGTGATGTTTCGAGGAGGAGTTTAACAGCTAACTTGAGTGAAGGAATCTCACATTCGATCGGAAATATTGCTTCCAGACCATAGACCAACTGGAATGGTGTGAAACCAATTGCATCTTTGGTTGAGGTTCGGTAGGCCCACAGAGCTTAAAAGAGCATGAGATGCCAATTTGACTTGTGCATCCCAATATTATGCGGAAGCATTGTGACTAAGACCTTGTTCACAGCTTCAACTTGGCCATTGGCCTAAGGGTAATATGGGGTCGAGCCATCGTGGCGCAAGCCCAATGCAGATGTGAGCTCATCCATCATGTAATCTTTGAAATGGGAGCCATGGTCTGTGACAATGGCTTGGGGTACGTCAAACCTGGAAATAACATGGTTGAAAAGGAATTGAGTCATCGTCTTACCATATGTAGAATATGTAGGCATCACTCCAGCCCATTTGGTGCTGTAAAATTATAAGTCCGGACACGAACGAATTCCTCTAGCCTGATAATGTGTCTAGCCACAATAGATACATTCTATGGAGGATTTCCTTATGTTAGAATCAATCAAGAGGGCCTATCTCTTGGTCTGCTTATCCTACTTGATGATGTCCTTGCTTGCTCGCTCCAGCTATCTCTTACTTCTTTCTTCAAGCACCTGAAACAAGTAAACAAAAATAGACAACAAACATGATAATAGACAAATTGCAATTCAACCTACTTAACAAGTCAAGAAACTTTAAGCCATGAATATGTAATATTACAAAACATGTAGGAAATCAATCGATAGTTGAATATATTAATATCAAAGAGAGATTACAACCATTCGTCTTGATGTTGCAGTCCTCCTCTAATGAGACCAGGTTCCCACACACTTCTGCTAGCATTCATGATGGCTTTAACCAACAATAGTTTTAAATCTCTTCCCTTTAGGCTTCACTCCAAACCAAATCACACTTATCCCTCACACAACTAAATAGCTACAACTAGTAATAGCTTGTTGTCTACTCCAAACCAAAATAGCATAAACACACCAACATCAACACTCTAACTAGCTTGTGCTTGGGAAGAAGGGAGGTTTATATAGGAAAAATGGATGGGAGATGGATCCTCTTTTCATGGGAGAACGTCTTATCCCTTGAGGTAGTTCGATCATTATAGGGGAAAGGAGCCCAAACTGTCATCCTCGACCCCATCTGGCCAAACCATTTACCAGACTTCCGTTACGAAGCTTCTAGAGCTGGAAGCTTCGACTCCTAATTTAAAAAAATTTCCATAACAGGACTGGCGCAAATGGAACACAGCTCATTTGCTTCGGTCAGCACGAGGTACAGTGCTAATTTCTACACATTAGTGCGGGGAAGACAAAGGTCATTAGCACCGGTCTTGTAAACTGGGCAAAACAGAAGTTTCAGGGGAAATGGTGCAAAATGGAATTGATCTGCTCATGAAGAGGGACACAATGGAAGTTTATTCATGAAGGCAAAGCATGTGAGGTTCATTGTAGGGGTCCTCTAGGATCAAGGAACGGGGAGTACAGGGACAGTGATAAAATGTTGTGTAACAGATGCCCCCTAAAGCATGAAGGCCGAGCTGGAATGAGGGATGAAATTCTTTATAAATCAGTGCGGGGAACCGGTCTACCATCGGAAAACCAACAAGCAAGTACAGATACATATACGCAGTCTGAGATCTCTATCAAATAATACATGAATCATGGCATGGACGCTGTCATCCAAAGAATGATCATGTAAATGGATTCAGGTATGGGCGCAGCCATCTATTAAAGAGGATCATAACGAAACCAAGGTATGGTCACATCCATCCAATAATGAGAAGGATCACATATGATAACTCATGGTCTGGTTGCAGCCAGCCATCTGAAAGAGACATGCATATCATCATAACCATGTCACATCACTTCGCAACCTGGAATTTGTGATATGAGTCTAGGGTATTTCACTCGAACACGACCCGATCAAAGTAAAGATTCTAACATGTGAATAGATGTGCTGACGTTGAACATGCTAGAAAGTCACTTGATTACCAATCAATGATGTAAATTGTTAACAAGCATGAGAGAAACCACCAATAATGACAATGGTCCTCAAGGTACTATCATCACAATCCATGGAATGTGAATAGAGGAACTAAATTCGAACACCCGTGAAATCACTCGATCGAAAGCCAATGATGTGAACTTGTCATCGAATGTGAATAACTTTCCATTAGGGCATGCAAGATCTAAGGTACCGGAAAGCAGTCTCTCGGTCAACTTCTTGGATAATGAGTTGAAGTCAACCGAAAGGGATCGTGTCGAAGGAGGGCCATAATGAATCCCACATCATCAACACGAGACGAGAGGATGCAAAATGATTTTGGATGATACAGAGAATCAAAGGTAAGTGTAACTGTAGAAGGACAACTCTTGAACATATCGGCGACACAACTGGAAGTTTGGCAGCTTTTGGATCCATAGGATCGATGGTCATGACGACGTGGCATGGATCAAAAGGAAGGAAAAGAACAGCCCAAACCTAGGAATGTCAATGACACAAAGGAGGATATCCCAACCCAACATGAAGCAAAGAGTGTCATGTTCAAGAGTGAGTTGCCGACACGACTAATATATTTCCAAATTTTCCCCCACCACTTATGGTAGGTACCCCAATTATTTTTTAAATCTCAAGCTTGAAGGGGATATCATATGCTTGCACTGTAAGTTCATCCTTCGGACAAATCCAACCTAGAAAGTTTAACGAGCCCTAGGAAGGAGAAGCTCATGTTCGTCATGGTGACTAATCCGATGTCGTTTAATAGTTTAACGAGATTGACAAAGGTATAACACGATATATTTTTCATGTTTAGAGAGTTTGAAAAAGACACATAAAAGAAAACTCCACATGGTCCCTTTTCGTATGTTTGTGTCTCTCTGGCCTGAAAAGGTAGAAAATGATACTTCAGAGAATCGCTTGACCATTTCAGTCAAGGAGTACCTTTTTCGTGAATAATGCCTCCCATCCCGGAAAAGGGGTAAACTTATACTGGGCACACGACGTTTCGCATCCCTTAACGAGTTCAAAACAACAAGGTCTTAGCCATAGTTTCACTTTTAAAGGGTCGAAAAAGAGCTGAAAGCGGACCCCCCTTTTTTATTCCCTTTAACGATTTAAAAAGGGAAAAAATACTCAACAATCTTTTCATATGATTTTAATGAATCGAGAAAATAGCTTAAACGTGACTCATCATCGTTGTCAAACATCCATCACCTATCGCTACACAAGTAAGGTAAAGTGTATTATCGAGTCCTTAAGGTAAAATAGGTAAAAATATTTACAAAAACCTGATATTTTCATGAAAAAATGAATAAAAATGGGAAAATTTAATATATTTTCACCATTTACCATTTTACCTTTGTTATGAAGACTTTTTACTCACTTTTTCCCTAATCGTTCCGGAGCAGATTTCGGGAGGTCCGAGAGGTCAATCAACGACATGCCAGTTCAAGGTAACAGCCGAAGCTCCATTTTCATGTTCTTTATTTCTGCTTTCAGCCACTTTTTTAGATTTTTGAGGAGGTTTTTGAAAATCTTTTTCGCCCTTGGTCGGCGCGATTTCCAGGCACGGAATCGTGCCAGCCAAGGGTGATTAACAAAGCCATCTGCGCTGATCAGCGCAACTATTTTTAAAACAGGGGTGTCAGCGCCGTGGATAGGGAAAAACCCTATTTTCTCAAAAACTAACCGTTTAAACTTAAATTTTATGTGCCAAGGATGATCATTGACTCAAATTAATGGCTTTTGCAGGAGAGAATCGCTAAAAATGGTGGACTGGAAAGAACAGGAATATGAAGATGTTGACACCGAGGCAATGAATGACCGAAATTTCCTGGAGGCTTATAGAGCTTGCGGGCTCCTCAAATTCTTTATTACGCTAAGGATGTGGGCCCAACTCGAGTTGTTTCGGTACCTGATTAGTCTTTGGGACATTAACTGGGAGATTTTTGTCATTGGTGATGAGCAGCTGTAGTTGGAAACTTTAGATATATACTTCATCACTGGATGGGTCACGTCCGATTGGGTAAAGCATATCTTCCTTGCTTTCCGAACACTACCATGAGGCCCTAAAATCCAAGAGTGGGAAGACAGAGATTTTCAGTGTGCGACATCTGACACTGAGGGTGCTTATGTTGACTATCAATAGAGTGGTGGGGTCCTAGGCGGAACATGAGACTAACAAGTCAAAATTCCTTTATGTTAATGACTACACAGCACCTACGATCTTCAACTGGGAAGAGGCCATGAAGATGAACATCAAGTGCCAGTTTTCCAAAGCCAAGGCGGGGAATCTGAAGCAATTTTGCTTTGGATCTGTACTTGTGACCTTCTTCCTGGAACAAGTACCACTATTCCAGTATCAGCTGACTGAGGTAGATCCTCCTATGCCACATGATCCGTGGATGGCCCACTGGAGCCGTTTGATTCCCAGGATCACTGGGGGTCAACATATGTCTTACTGATCTGCATTCTTTTCATGGCTACGATGATAGAAGATCGTCGTGGAGGACTGGCCATACAATGGCACTGATTTCCGTGGAGATCCAGACATGCCCTTACCAGATGGAGAGGACTTCGATGATGAAGGTAAAAAATAAAATTTTTAATTTTGAGATTTTTTAATTGTTTTTGGTATATATGTGCTTATAAAATTTCTCTTGTTAATGCAAACGTTGGACCAGAGTAGCCATCTGGGATGTCCTCGATAGCCAGGTGCATTCCCCTCCCTATCGATGTTGTCGCCCCTTATCAGGAATGGAGTGACAACGAGGAGGAGATCGTGAGGAACCTTGAGGGATTAACTCATGGTGTCCTGGAGTATGCTTGGGTAGGAGACATTCCCCATCAATACCAGAGACACACGGTGGGAGTCTCAGATCAGATCCGTCAATTGCTGACTCATGTTACACGAGCTATATCGGGCTACCATGATCACTATGTTGATTAGTTCCTAGGTCCAGCACTTACATATTTTTTTAGGCCTGCGTGCCACAGATATATGAGGCCTGTGAGCCGCTGATGTTATTTAGACACACATATTATTTTTTGGGGTTCTGATGTATCAAACATTCTCACCATATATATATATATATATATATATATATATATATATATATATATATAGACATGTATATATATATATATATATATATATATATATATATATATATATATATATATATATGTATATGTATATATATATATATATATATATATATATATATATATATATATATGTGTGTGTGTGTGTGTGTGTGTGTGTGTATATATGTTGTATTTTCCTATCTACTATGGTACAAATGGTTTGTTTTATCTTTTACATGTTTCGTACCATAGTAGACTGGACACCCTCTAAGGTTTTACAATGGCCAAGTGGATTCTAGGATGAACTATTAGGTACAACATTTGAGACTGGCTTCTGTTTGGAAGAATTTTTAGCAAGGGTTTGGGATACTGAACCAATAACTCCATCAATGGGAGGAACAACTGGTGACTTTGATGTTGTGGAATTGGATGATGGCCACGGAGCATTGGGTAATAACTCATATAATGTGCCAGACTGAGAGTAATCCAGATCCAAGTATTGGGCATGAGCAATGGCCTGCTCTTTAGTGACGCATCCACCCATAGCTATATCACGAGCAATTGGGGCCACAAATGATTTGGTAAACATTCAATGAGAAACTGATCAGCAATCTCAAATTTTATCAGGCGACGTCTATGTCTCCATTCATGGATGTGATCAGAGATTTGTGTCGCAGTATCTTGCTTAAGCAATGTGAGAAAATAGGTGCTAGTTTCATAGCGAACCGACAGCTGAAAATGGGTGAGGAAAGCCATGGATAAAGAGTTAAAGTCATGGTAAGTAATTCGAGGTAGCTCGATGTACCATTTCACTGCAGCACCTGTGAGGGTTAGTTGGAAAAGACAGAGATGAATGGAATCGTCCATGTACGAGTTCGACGAGCACCAGAGGTGATATGTCATCACATGGGCTTGAGGATATTCTTTAGATTTCCCATCGAACTTTGGTCAATCACTTGGTATCTTGGATGGCATCGAAGGCCAGTACGGTGAATGAAGGATCGGGTCATTCGTACGACGCAATACATCTAGCAACTGGAGTGTAGCCAAGAAAGGTAATTGGGTGTTAAAAGGCATGGGAGGTTGATAAGTGAGCCCATAGGGAGGAGCCCATCCCTACTGGTAAGGATTTTGGCCCCATAGTGGGGGATTTTGGCCATATGGCATCTGAGGATACCCCCATTGCAGATTACCTTGACCATAGGGAGGATATTGACCTTGAATACGTTGGAACTATCCAGCCATAGGTTGCTGATAAGAAACGTATGAGTTAAGAGGCTATTGAGCCTATTAACCTTGGACATATGGATATGGGACCTATTGTCCTTGAACATACGGCTGATGAACATGTTGTCCCTGAACAAGAGGGTTTTGGACCTGCAGTCCTATGGCATAAGGTTGATACACTTGTTGCCCTTGGACGTAGGGATTTTTTACCTGATGCCCTTGGTTGGTAGGATTCTAAACCTGTTGACCTAGGACATGAGGATTTTGAGCTTGCTCCTGCAGGACTTGACCTTGACCCTGCCACTGCAAGGGTTGACCTTGTTGATATGTATACAAGGGTTGTTGTTGCCCTGGTTGGTTTTGTTGTTGCAAGGGTTGACATTGCGGTTGCAAAATTTGTCCTTGGGGTTGCAGAGGTTGGCCCTACAAAGACATGGGTTTAGAGGTGTACGGAGCATATTACATCTACTGCTATGCGGCTTGTTGCAATTGTTGTAAGGATTGACCTTGCGATTGTTGTAGTTAACCTTGCTGGGGGGTAATTTTCCCTCACTGTTGTGCGAAGAGCCCCTGCTACAACAAAGGTTTCCCTTGTGGTAACAAATGTTGTCCTTGTTGCTGTAGAGGTTTTCCTTGTTGTTGCAAAGGTACTTAAACAGTGCCCGGGAAATTACTGAACTAAATCTGGCCATAGCCAGGCTGGATGTACTGGCCAAATTGGAGGGTGTAAGGTTGATTAACCATTCCTTGAGAACCATATGGAACGTAAGGATTTTGGTAATGGACCTGAGTCCCATATGGCTACTGATACTGAACATTGCTCGATCTAGACAGACCAGCGGGATTCTGAACCTGTTGGTACTAGACATTGGTTGATCCAATAGGATCAGCAGGGTTATAAATAATACCAGAAGCAGGCTAGTTTATACCAAGCATGTGAGCTTGTGAGTCGCTCACATTAGTGGCACCTGACACCATAGAAACATTCAGGTTCTCCCCCCCAAGTAGTGGCACAGCCTGGTCACTGACTATAGGGATGGAGGAACTGACAGAGACAATCTTTGAAACTACCAGTTGTGCTTGATGAGTAACTGGGATTGATGATACAAGGGTATTCGGAATGGTGGGTTGCATCGAGACTAAAGTAATAGCCTACCGGGAAGTCATGTTCGTAGTGAACGGACCCAAAGTAGGCTTGGCGCCTGACGCCCATACAAGCGTATGGTAAAGTGATGAGGCACTAGGTGTACCTGAAACCAACTGCACCAAAGATGTGTAGCTGGGTGGAAAACTGTCAGGAATGCCTTCTGGAAAGGGGAAACCCTCGGGAGGAAACTACAATTCTTCCCCCTCAATAGTGTTTGGAGTAGAAACTTCATACTCATTCAGAGATGTGACTGGAGCATCGCCTTTGGGTTCCATGTCTGAAAACAAATAACGACGAATGGTCGAACGAGTACGGGGGGATAGTTCCAAAGGAACATCCGGCTGGTCGTACAAACTGTAAGGATGCTGTGATGATATCACAACAAGGTCGAATAGAGGGTTCGGAGGGTAGATAACTAGTCCAAGCTGACCATCAGTGGTTACTGAGTTCTCTGGAGCTTGAACTAGGTTGTCCAGAGATTTCGGGCCAAGATCAACAGATGACCCAGTATCGAAAGTAGGTGGAGGACGAGATGACAATGGTTGAATACTCAAAACAATTGCAAGTTCAACATCTTGGTCCTCGAGTGGCTCTAGTAACTTAGGAAACGCTCCTCAGATAATGTTTCAGACGGAGGAGATGAATAGGAATTGGGTGAAACAGGTGGTTCAACCACGATGACCTTGTCTTAGTCGACAGAAAAATTAACTTCAAGGCTTTAAAATGCTCTTTTAAGGAAACTCACGATTTGGTCTCAGAAGAAAACTAATAGGGTGTTTTGGATTGTGTGCAATCAATTATTAAGACACATAAAAGTCTAATTCTCTTTCATTTTTTAAGAGTCTAGAAAGAAACAAAGATGACTCTATCACTTTCGATTGGAAATGAGCTCGAAAGTACAAGTGCTCGAATGATCTTTTAAGTTTAATGAGTCAAAAAGATAAAATGACTGCTCTGGATGATCTACGTAAACAGGATTACCAGGCAACCGTGAACTGCAGAATACCTCCTGGCGAACCAAGAAGTACGAGCAGGCAATCTCCCCGAATGCTGTGTTCAATGTATCACGTTTGCAAGGCAGTCGACTCGGCTTCCTAAGGATAAAAGGATTGCAGCCTAGTGGGTTCTCCTGTTATATTCTCGACATTACGGGGAGCACAAATCCATACTAGCATTGTCTAATGCCGAAGCTAATGACAGATGCTAGGTTTAAAGATGTTGGAACATGTCTCTAGCCTAGACCTTCTAGATATGATCGTTAATGTCAAATGCACCTTAGGTTAATTGAATTCATTTTAAATTTCATCTTGAGTTATTTTTCAGTTTTCAGGTCTTAGTGATGCTACTCAAACCTTAAATGCAACTAAATGATGCAAGAGCCTTTCAATTCAATGAAATGCCTACACCAGAGAGGGTAGAAACTACTCAATCAAATGAAAACAATCAAGCAACTGAAAACGAAATGATCTTTCACTACCTTACTTTTTAAAAAAATAAACCAATGAAAAATGCATTCCAACTCCTAATTTCCTAAAAAGCACTTATCTATTAGTCCTTTCAAAAGTTGAAAATTCTCTTCCTTTTTCAAATGTTGATGCAATTCTAGTCTTTTAACGATGCAAATTATGGTAGCATAATGATGCAACAAGCTAGAATTCCATACTTTTTCATGAAACAACAAAACAAACTTTTCGCATATAATCTTTCAATGAAAAAATTTTCGAGACAATAATCTCTTCAAGCAGATGAAAACATGAAAAGATAAGTTCATTCAAATCAATGAAACACCGACTTTACCAAACACAAGACAAGAAACGTAATCCATGCCAAAAAAGAAACGTTTAGGCAAGAAAATGAAAAAAAAATTCAAACTTGTGTAAAAAGAGGTCAAAGCTGTAAAAAAGGACCAAAAAAAATGCAAAGAGTAAGCACACCTACAACCTGACTTAGTGAGTTCACAAACTGCTGAATGGATGGCCAACTAGATTCCCTAGTGTCACTAGCCACTCAATGACTCAATCAACCAAGCAGAAAGATGATGAGCCAACAAGCAAACAAAACCAAATGAAAAGTAGCTTTCTAATCAAGGAGAAAACGGTCCAAAAGGCTTACGGGGTCAAAACCACAAGAGCATAACACATTGGCCAAGATTGGGGTCAAGCTCTAAACTTCACTTGCAGGCATCGGTGTGACTTCCTAACTAACAAAATGCGTCAGAGGCTGGTTGGCACGATTGTTTCTTAGCAACTCGCGCTGATCGACGCAGCTGTCAGCGAATTAAGTGCATTGATCGAGGGAGCTAAGGAAAATTAGAAAAAAAAATGAAACAAGGACCAGATCTTCTACTATGAATTTTAGATTCATAGAAGTAAGCAAGAGAAAAGAAGCAGAATCAAAGGTAAAATGTGGAACTAGAAAATTTCTCACGCAATCATGAAATCCAAGGCAAAAAAAAGGATTCGGATTCCCCAGTGAAGTTGCCTATTTGTGATGAAGTAAAATTATAAGTGCAGACACGAACAAATTCCTCTAGCCCGATAATGGGTCTACCCACAACAGATACATTCTATGGAAGATTTCCTTAGGTTTGAATCGATCAAGAGGGCCTACCTCTTGGTCCACTTATCCTGTTTGGTGATGTCCTTGCTTGCTCACTCCAGCTATCTCTTGCTTCTTTCTTCAAGCACATGAAACAAGTAAACAAAAATAGACAACAAACATGATAATATACAAATTTCAATTCAACCTACTTAACAAGTCAAGAAACATTAAGCCATGAATATGTAATATTACAAAACATGTAGGAAATCAATCGATAGTTGCATATATTAATATCAAAGAGAGATCACAACCATTCGTCCTGACGTTGTAGTCCTCCTCTGACAAGACCAGGTTCCCACGCACTTCTACTAGCATTCCATGATGGCCTTAATCAACAATAGTTTTAAATATCTTCCCTTTAGGCTTCACTCCAAACCAAATCACACTTCTCCCTCACGCAACTAGATAGCTACAACTAGTAATAGCTTGCGGTCTACTCCAAACCAAAATAGCATAAGAACACCAGCATCAACACTCTAACTAGCTTATGCTTGGGAAGAAGGGAGGTTTATATAGGAAAAACAGATGGGAGATGGATCCTCTTCTCGTGGGACAAGGTCTTATCCCTTGAGGTAGTTCGATCATTATAGGGGAAAGGAGCCCAAACTATCATCCTCAACCCCATCTAGCCAAACCATTTACCAAACTTTTGTTATGAAGCTTCTAGAGCTAAAAGCCTCAGCTCCTAATTTAAAAAAAAAAAAAAAAAAAATCCATAACAGGATCGGTGTGACTGGAACATAGCTCAGTCGCTTCGGTTAGCGCGAGGGGCAGTGCTAATTTCTGCACATCGGCGCAGGGGAGACAAGGGTCATTAGCTTCAGAATTGTAAACTAGGAAAAACAGAAGTTTTCGGGGAAATGGTGCAAAATGGAATTGATCTACTCATGAAGAGGGACACGATGGGAGTTTCTTCATGAAGGAAAAGCATGTAGGGTTCACTGTAGAGGTCCTCTAGGATCAAGGAATGGGGAGTATAGGGACAGTGACAAAATGTTGTGTAACACACCTTCATCAATGATACATAGTTGGAAAATGGTGTTTCGAATGGAGACTGGAATTTCGAAAGCAATGGACGAAGGTAAAGGAGGGTTATCATACTTGTCAACATGGAAGACAATCATCTGATCGTCTTGAGGATCTACGGCGCCTAGAGCACATAGTAGAGATTTTCATTATGATGGGAAAGTCTAGATGACTTCCAGCATTGACATGGCAGCAGGAGACTGTGCCAAGTCATCTACTATGTTATATATATGGGCGGATTTGGCGGAAGAAGCGTTTTGATGTAACAGTCCTTTGGGGATCTTGGCTATGACCTCAGCCTTAGGTTGAAGGATCTATAAGGTACCATTGGGTGACGACAGAGGCTTGGTAGACACTTTTGGTTGGGACTTAGTCTCAGAATTAGCTAGTGGCTTGTCATAGTGATGTGATTGAGTCTGTAGGTTGACTTGTTCGATGTTTACCTCATCATAATTCATCATGATAATATGATAATTGTGGTGACCAGATGGAGGAGTTGGTTGAGAGGCCTGAGCTTGCAAAGGTTGGGCAACTATATACCCTTTGTGGGGAAAGGGTTGTGTTGAGGGCCCCGAAATCGGGTCGACAACAAGGGGGATACCCACCCGGTCCGGAACCTGGTTGGCGGCTCCTTGCCCGTTTGGAGTAGCGGGTCCGACTGGGGGTAACGGGACCAGCTTCCCGATGCATGGGATGTGTGTGTGTGTGTGTAGAGTTTGATTATGTTGATTCTGGAAGCATTCTAAAACTAATTTAAATCTAACTTGCAAACTGACTTTAAGCTATTGTAATCTAATGAGAACAACATATATAATCTACACTAACCCGGGATATATCTTTTCCATTATGCGATTTAGAAAGATTTCATATAATAACTGGTAATAAAGATTATTCAGCTATCATAAGAATATAAACCATTTAAGATGAACCATTCTGCATAAGAAGTTAAACAAAACAGTTGTGAACAGCATATCGCATAATTAAATCATTCATATGTCAAGCATAAATAAATAAGTCCACCGTACAGAAGTGCCAAATGATAACCCATATGCTCATACATTAACATATAAACAATACCAGCTGTATATCACTCTAAGAATATGAGCAGGAATTCGTCAAGAGATAAAAGTACCATTTATGACTGATTTCTACTCACAGACTTCAAGCAATAACGATTTATCTCTACTTGTTCTAATATCTACTAAGAGTACAGAAGTGCAACATCAGTAGCAGACATTAAAATGAAAACATAAATAAATCTCGATCCTTCCATTCATCAAAACCTCCTCTGAGGGTGCAGAAGTGCATGTTCCGAGGACAAGTTTTTGACAAATTTCTGGACCCTTCTCCAATGCAATGAGAAGGGTTGAAATACTACTACCTAATCCTAATAATAGTATGTTACAAAATTGAGGATATGGTTCTCAAATGACCGCCCTTTTTCTAATTTAGTTAAAAAGGAAAAAACAACATTCTAAATGAAATTACTTCTGAATTTGGTCTCTGAAGTTGCAGCTATCAAGCATAGACTTGAGAAGAGTAGGCTGGCTGATTTCTGTGCTTAGCTGGGCTGCGAAAACGGCATCCATAAGAGCTGGCGCTACCTTCTCGGCTGCGTTCATGATGCATCTTACTGTCATGCATTGGCTCTGCGGCTTAACTAAGTAAGTCCAGTAACTTTCCCAATTTAGTCTAGCCAATGCTTGGATTGTTTTCCCGCTTGCCTGTGCTTTCTGCCTCCAGTTGCAACGTGCTTGGTAGGTACCCCGGGGTGGTCTCTGAAATCAAATTGGCCCTATGCAAATTTTCATTTACACAGTCGATAAGGATGCTCGCTTGTGTCGCCGCTGTCTCTGCTGCTTGCTCAGCCTGTGTGATTTGTTCGTCCCATTTATCAAAGAGCAGCTCCTTATGATTTTCATTAATCTTGGGTGCCCCTGCTCTTTTCCCTTCCTCGTCATTTTGCCAAGTCAGATATTCTGTTACTCTTCTGTTGGTCTGGTCATAGTCGTTCCGCAATTCCACCACCTGGCTGGTGATCTTGTCGCTTAGTTCACAAAAATGCCTCCACTGTGATATTCTACGTACCATATCTTCCTGTTGCTGTGATAGTTGGTCGTTCAAGCTGATGGACTCTGAAATGAACTCTGTCAGCTTAGGTTCATCTTTATGCATTTCTTGCACCGTCTGCAGCTGCTTTTCTTTTTCTTCAAGACTTCTTTGATAGCTTACCTGCATCTGGCGAAAGTCTTCCTGTAGCTTTTCGAGCTGTCTGGAAGCTTCAGTGTTCGCATTGGCTTGTTGCAACTGTTGTTGTAGCAGTTGTATTTGATTTTCATGTTCTTTTAGAAGTTGTTGGACTTCAGAGGCCTTGTCGATAGTTGCAGAAGCATATGCTCCTGCAATCTGAGACAGTTTCGTGAGATTCTCGGTTGGATTATTATTTGGGTCTTTCCACAAGACATCTAGATGTTCAGCATCTTGAGACAGTGCATTCTCAAGTTTTCTCTTCTTTCTTTGTCTCCTTACAACTGCTTTGTGCTGGGGACTGTAGAATACGTCCAGTGGAGGAATTTCTTCTACGTTGAGTAGAAGTTCTGAGGATGGAGCGATAGGGAGATGCTCCGTTCCTGCGGCACTACTGACTATGGTCGAGACGACCTCTTGCACCACCTGTGTATTGCTCACAGGTGTCTTTGGGGCTTGACCTTCAAGATTAATCAATTCATTGAAGGTCTCCCATTCTTTATCCAACTCTGCTGTGACAAGAGGTGTTTCGACGACAGGAGGGGGAACCTCTCTTGGTGGTGAGGCGATAACTTGCTGCTGAGCCATCGTACTTGACTGAGCTGTGTCTTTGATTGTTTCTTCGTTCTCCTCTTTGTTGTGCACAGACTCTTCAGGATGTTCAGATATTTCTTTTGCGGCGCTGGACTTAGATCTGGAAGCGCTGGAGTTTTCACTGAGGCTGATGCTCGGAGTCGGTTCTCTAGTAGCTACTCGCAGTCCTTCCAGTGGAATACTAGCCAGCCTTCTTTCTCTATACAACGTGAATTTCCGGAGGTCGTCTGGAGACAATCTTGACTGAGCTTCTTGCAAAACTTCCTTGAGCGAGTTCTTGTTCAGAAAGAGATCATCAAACAGATCTTTCTTCCCAGAGAATACCCTTATCTTGACGTTGGTTGTAAATTCCTGGGCCACTTTATTTGGGTCGAATGGTCTTGATGAGAACTTAAATAATTGAAGACACGTCACATTCTCCACCTCGTCAAAAGCGTGTCCCACATCGAACAAAGAGAAGGTCCCACAAGTGACGGGAAATGGAGGCCAAATGGCCTTCTTTTTGTCCTTTAGTTCCTTGGTTAAGCCGCCTTCAGAACAAGTTTGATAAGCGATTTCCCGGGCCAATAATTTATCAGGGACATACAAGGGTAGGACATGTGGAGGTACAGTGCTTCCAAAAACTCGAATATAGGTAAACCATTCTTCCCCAAACCATCTCGCGATGGGGAGGATGTCAATTTGGGCCTCGGGAGAGCACCTTGGGGGGTCCTTATCATATATCATTCTATGTATGGGCAATATGAGCCCATGGCAAATCTGGTAAAAATGAGGGGCAAACTGGGAATCCCATAAGACTTTATGATAGACATGAATGGGCAATGGGTCTTGGGTAGTCCATTTCCAACCCATAGTAGGGAATTTTGATACAAGACAGACAGAGTCCATTATATAGGCAGACAGATAAAAAGGAGGATAGGCCCTTTGGGAGAAGGATCTCTTAGAACGGTAGTGGAGGACCGCCGTGTATAGAGTGTCAGAAAGGATTTTGGCCCAATCCACTATCTCAGAGCTAGTCGCGGCATCAACTAACGGTAGCCATTCAGATGAAAACTTATTGATATCGGGCTTACCAAATAGCCTACAGAGCATGGCTGCAGCAAAACAATATGGAGAGGTAAGGGAACCAGTGCTATACATACCGTTCTTATCTTTTTTCAACGGCTCATCTCTTCTTGACCATTCCTTAGTGGTGTCTGATAGGTCCGGATTCTCCACTGCGAATTTCCTAACAAACTCTGCATTATAAGTCGCTTGTGGTTCAGGAAGATGATACATGAGCTTCAGGTCTTGAGCAGCAAATGATCCCACGAGCCCATGTCCCTAGACTTTGAACTGTCTATGATGCAACTCCGCATCATCTAAAATCCATTTGATCATGTCTGTATACGGTAGAATCTTCGGCCTTGCTGCTATTCTATGGAGGAAAGAACACGCTAGGTCTTCCAGGGATGCCTCTGAAGGACGTGATGCACCCGCGACAGCAGCAGTTACCTTGACTATTCTAGGGTTCTCTTCTTCTAACAGCCTATACATGCCTTCCCATGTTGAGATACCTGCATCTTTATTGCATGCAGTATCTGTGTACAGGGGCGCCATCTCCTTGGTCTTCTCTCTTGTTTCGAATCTTTGAGCTTTGTTCTTCTTCCCCATTTCGCTTAGTGTTTCTATCTGATTTTGCCTTCGCACTTTGCTCCTGCAGGTTATGAGTGAAATGGAAAGATTGATCAGAAAGGTGATGGGAGAGTTTTAAATGCAAGAGATAAATCAGATACGCCACCTTACGTGAAGCAAATCCGCATTAAGGCACGCGTCTTTATTCCACTTAATAACTGACAACTGATTTATTACTATCATTAAAAGCGCATAATTCCAAGTCAGTTTATAGCAAGTGGCTTTTCTTTGGGTGGCGCGCCCGAAGGATTCGTACTAAGGCGCTTTTATGAATTGCCAACGTACCCTTGCATGTCGCGCAATCGCAAACAGCAGCGATCGCAACATCGCAGATCGCCATATCGCAGATCGCAATAATTCAATGCTTGCCAATCTTCGCCTGCCTCATTTCTGCGATATGCGATCGCGCGATCGCAATATCGCAGATCGGCGGACTTGTAAGCTTTTCTTTATGGATACTAGTATGTTGCGATGCGATGTTGTTATTAACACTGAGGCGGTGCGCATATTGGTCTTTAGAAGGGAAATGAAGGTGTTTCTTATTCCTTTGTGATGCAACCTTAAAGATTTGCTTTCATGAACACAGGTTTAGGCTTAAGTCATTCAAGAAACCTTTTCTAAGTGTATGCTTGTAACTTCAAAATGAAATCCTTGCTTTTCCAAAAATTAACTAAGGGTCCCCATTCATTCTAGTATCGTGGCTGATACTAGATTGAACGAGGGGGGTTGTTGCTGGCCACAACAATTGGCGATTCACTTGGGAGAACCAGTTATCTCTGCTCTTTTTCTATTGACGTTTTCAAACTTCTAAAAAAAAAATTTCTCAGGAATTTTGAACTTTATTATAAAAAGATAAAAACAAATGATACTTCAAAGCGTCAATGATGTTTTGTTTCAGCCCCATTTTATTTCAATTACTTGCATCCCCAGATTGTTTTCGAATTTAAATCAGTCATTACTTGGTCTTGTAAAACATAAAAATAAAGTGTTCTCTATGTATCAGTCCTTCTTAAATATGCTCCTTTGTCGCAGGTAGAGCCACTGCTGCCAGCAGGCGTCCATAGCCTCGACAGGGTTACCTATTATCCAGGAATGATCCTTTATCCTGCTTAAGGTTATTTACAACTTTTTCAGAAGGAATCCCTTTCTTGATGCTTTTTCCTTTTTATTCTCTAAAGAACAATGTCTTGGTTTGGTGGCCAAATTATGACACAGTCATTCACTTGATTTACACTTTTGCTGAGCAAGCTGGCTCGTGATGAGACCCCTTGTCTTTTGATTGCAACAATCTTGAGTCATTGCCCTGTTTTGGTAGACAGTTTTGGCAAAGTCAGCAAGTTATAATATCTGTGATCATGATAAGTCGGCTCGTGATGAGACCTCTTATTCCTTGAGATATAGCAATCTTTTTAGGTCATTCCTCTGAATGTTGTGTTTTCCTTCAGCAGGGAGGAAGTCAAATTCTCTTTCCTTAAGAAAGTTTTGGACGACAATGATAGGGCTGCTTTTGGTAATGGCTGCTTTCACAGAGAATCTTTATTTTAATATTGATACCTTTCATTGTGCTGACCTAAAACAAATTCCTCACTGGGATAGCTTTCTTTTAATTTTTTGGAGTTGAAACTATCATCATTTCTGGGTTAAAGTTCTATTGATAATAAAGATCAAATTCTCAAAGGATTTGCTGTTCATAGGAGTCGAAGTTCAAAATCTTTAACAGAGACAAGGTGTCTTTAGTAAAAGTCAAATGCCATTTAGCCAGAACAAACATTATTTGAGAGAGGCAAACATTCTCTAGGGTCGCATAGAGAATATAACTAACTTTGCCTATCAATTATTGAAAACAAAACTAATAACCTAGCTAAATTACTCCTACTCCTATTCTAATTATATACAGGAAATAACTAAGTAAAATGATATTTCCAATGGAACCAACGATTCATTATCATTCCTAGCCGTATGAATTTTCCAAGCATTGGTAAAAAGAATCGAATTTCTCTTGGATCGAAATTGTTGGCTAGGGGATAAGAACTTACAAACTCAATTGGAATTCTATCTGATTTTATTTTCTCATGAGAGGTCTTTTCCAACTGAGTACCTATTGGATCATAAAAATTGGGATGGATTTCTTTTGTGAATTGGTGATCTTTCAATAGGAGGGATAACAAGTCAAATTGTGAAATGGGTTTTTTAATTTCGATGGCTTGTAACCCGTTGCTTGTTGACGTTGAGTTTTTAGCGATTTCTTTTGAAATGAAAGTTCTTATATATAAATCGCCAAAATCTAATCTATCAAAAATTTGAAAATTTAAAAAGAAATTCGATTTTGTACAAAATGAACGCGAGTGAGAAAGAAATGATTGGGTATTTATACAAATAGTGGTATCGCACAACTGGGAGTTATTTGTGACTTTTTGCTTTTCACAAGAACTGGCCAAGTTTTGTGAATCAGGAACTGAGTTATGATTGCGAACAGGGATGGAGCTTTCCTCTTGATATGAATCATAGATCGGAGTATCGTCTTGGATAGTAAAATTATTCAAATGAGCTTTTGCTTTGAGGTGAGGGTCAGCTGGTATAATTCCGGATCTAAGATGTTTTTTATTATCTGACCCTAGTTGAGTTACTTGTGATAACTCAACATCATTACAATCGGCAAAGCAACTATCACGAAAGACTTTACAGTGTCCCCTAGGTTCCTCTTTTTCTTTATATGTTTTCAGACAATGGAGGTGGGGCAGCTCTCGTTTAATATGGATCAAAGGCTGTGTTAAAGTGGTCTCTTTATTTTGAAAACCCAATGATGGTTCGTTTGAATAACCCTCTGTGTCCGTTGAAATATGCTTAACATTATGAGGGGAAAAATCGTCATCACTAAAAACATTGGGGTAAAGAGAAAAATGTAAATCTGGAACAATGCATTTAACAACATCAAATAAATCTCGTTCATCAGATTCACTATAAGCATCGGGCTTTAGATCATACCTTTTTGTGCCGATACTTTTTGAAAGAGAAACAGTTGGTGGATCTAACCTTGGCATCAGCATTTGTTGATTTGAAATGATATTGTCTGACTCCATGTCAAAGTGATCTTCTGGTTCCAAGGTATTTTCCCTTTCAGTACTTTCGCCTTTGTTTTCTGGTGTTAGAGCATGCAAGACTCCTAGGCTAAATTCTGTCTGGTCAGGTACAGGAGGTAGGAAATACTCATCATTATCTGAAGGTTCTTCATCTGTGAGCTCATTCTCGAGGCCATATTGTAGACATTTAAGATGAAATCGCATATTGAAATCCCTTACGGGTTCGTCTTGTTTCCGCAGATAGTCGATTTCATCATATACCTGGTCGTATTCATAGCAATCAAATTCCAAGATGAAAGTCCTAACGAATTGGTCCCAGCTGTGAACTGATGCAACTGGGAGGTTTCTGCACCATTTTCTAGCTTCCGCTGTGAATGTAAGAGTAAAAATCCTGCACAAAACGCCTTCGTCAATTTTTTGAATATCAGAACTCGAAACTCTTTGAATGAATTGCAGGGCATGATGAAATGCAGAAGAATTGTTCTTACCATTGAATTTTACCTGAGACAATAGCCTTACCACATCTGGTGGAGTGTTGGAAGAGGCAGGAACATGGATGCAACTCCAAATAGGAATTCTGTGAGCAGACATCTTTTTCCAGGATTTCTAATTTAAAAACATTCCAACAGACAATATGCTCAGGCCCTCCTTCTAGCGCCAAATATGTTGAGGGCCCCGAAATCGGGTCGACAACAAGGGGGATACCCACCCGGTCCGGAACCTGGTTGGCGGCTCCTTGCCCGTTTGGAGTAGCGGGTCCGACTGGGGGTAACGGGACCAGCTTCCCGATGCATGGGATGTGTGTGTGTGTGTGTGTGTGTAGAGTTTGATTATGTTGATTCTGGAAGCATTCTAAAACTAATTTAAATCTAACTTGCAAACTGACTTTAAGCTATTGTAATCTAATGAGAACAACATATATAATCTACACTAACCCGGGATATATCTTTTCCATTATGCGATTTAGAAAGATTTCATATAATAACTGGTAATAAAGATTATTCAGCTATCATAAGAATATAAACCATTTAAGATGAACCATTCTGCATAAGAAGTTAAACAAAACAGTTGTGAACATCATATCGCATAATTAAATCATTCATATGTCAAGCATAAATAAATAAGTCCACCGTACAGAAGTGCCAAATGATAACCCATATGCTCATACATTAACATATAAACAATACCAGCTGTATATCACTCTAAGAATATGAGCAGGAATTCGTCAAGAGATAAAAGTACCATTTATGACTGATTTCTATTCACAGACTTCAAGCAATAACGATTTATCTCTACTTGTTCTAATATCTACTAAGAGTACAGAAGTGCAACATCAGTAGCAGACATTAAAATGCAAACATAAATAAATCTCGATCCTTCCATTCATCAAAACCTCCTCTGAGGGTGCAGAAGTGCATGTTCCGAGGACAAGTTTTTGACAAATTTCTGGACCCTTCTCCAATGCAATGAGAAGGGTTGAAATACTACTACCTAATCCTAATAATAGTATGTTACAAAATTGAGGATACGGTTCTCAAATGACCGCCCTTTTTCTAATTTAGTTAAAAAGGAAAAAACAACATTCTAAATGAAATTACTTCTGAATTTGGTCTCTGAAGTTGCAGCTGTCAAGCATAGGCTTGAGAAGAGTAGGCTGGCTGATTTCTGTGCTTAGCTGGGCTGCGAAAACGGCATCCATAAGAGCTGGCGCTACCTTCTCGGCTGCGTTCATGATGCATCTTACTGTCATGCATTGGCTGTGCGGCTTAACTAAGTAAGTCCAGTAACTTTCCCAATTTAGTCTAGCCAATGCCTGGATTGTTTTCCCGCTTGCCTGCGCTTTCTGCCTCCATTCTGCCTCCAGTTGCAACGTGCTTGGTAGGTACCCCGGGGTGGTCTCTGAAATCAAATTGGCCCTATGTAAATTTTCATTTACACAGTCGATAAGGATGCTCGCTTGTGTCGCCGCTGTCTCTGCTGCTTGCTCAGCCTGTGTGATTTGTTCGTCCCATTTATCAAAGAGCAGCTCCTTATGATTTTCATTAATCTTGGGTGCCCCTGCTCTTTTCCCTTCCTCGTCATTTTGCCAAGTCAGATATTCCGTTACTCTTCTGTTGGTCTGGTCATAGTCGTTCCGCAATTCCACCACCTGGCTGGTGATCTTGTCGCTTAGTTCACAAAAATGCCTCCACTGTGATATTCTACATACCATATCTTCCTGTTGCTGTGATAGTTGGTCGTTCAAGCTGATGGACTATGAAATGAACTCTATCAGCTTAGGTTCATCTTTATGCATTTCTTGCACCGTCTGCAGCTGCTTTTCTTTTTCTTCAAGACTTCTTTGATAGCTTACTGCATCTGGCGAAAGTCTTCCTGTAGCTTTTCGAGCTGTCTGGAAGCTTCAGTGTTCGCATTGGCTTGTTGCAACTGTTGTTGTAGCAGTTGTATTTGATTTTCATGTTCTTTTAGAAGTTGCTGGACTTCAGAGGCCTTGTCGATAGTTGCAGAAGCATATGCTCCTGCAATCTGAGACAGTTTCGTGAGATTCTCGGTTGGATTATTATTTGGGTCTTTCCACAAGACATCTAGATGTTCAGCATCTTGAGACAGTGCATTCTCAAGTTTTCTCTTCTTTCTTTGTCTCCTTACAATTGCTTTGTGCTGGGGACTGTAGAATACGTCCAGTGGAGGAATTTCTTCTACGTTGAGTAGAAGTTCTGAGGATGGAGCGATAGGGAGATGCTCCGTTCCTACGGCACTACTGACTATGGTTGAGACGACCTCTTGCACCACCTGTGTATTGCTCACAGGTGTCTTTGGGGCTTGACCTTCAAGATTAATTAATTCATTGAAGGTCTCCCATTCTTTATCCAACTCTGCTGTGACAAGAGGTGTTTCGACGACAGGAGGGGGAACCTCTCTTGGTGGTGAGGCGATAACTTGCTGCTGAGCCATCGTACTTGACTGAGCTGTGTCTTTGATTGTTTCTTCGTTCTCCTCTTTGTTGTGCACAGACTCTTCAGGATGTTCAGATATTTCTTTTGCGGCGCTGGACTTAGATCTGGAAGCGCTGGAGTTTTCACTGAGGCTGATGCTCGGAGTCGGTTCTCTAGTAGCTACTCGCAATCCTTCCAGTGGAATACTAGCCAGCCTTCTTTCTCTATACAACGTGAATTTCCGGAGGTCGTCTGGAGACAATCTTGACTGAGCTTCTTGCAAAACTTCCTTGAGCGAGTTCTTGTTCAGAAAGAGATCATCAAACAGATCTTTCTTCCCAGAGAATACCCTTATCTTGACGTTGGTTGTAAATTCCTGGGCCACTTTATTTGGGTCGAATGGTCTTGATGAGAACTTAAATAATTGAAGACACGTCACATTCTCCACCTCGTCAAAAGCGTGTCCCACATCGAACAAAGAGAAGGCCCCACAAGTGACGGGAAATGGAGGCCAAATGGCCTTCTTTTTGTCCTTTAGTTCCTTGGTTAAGCCGCCTTCAGAACAAGTTTGATAAGTGATTTCCCGGGCCAATAATTTATCAGGGACATACAAGGGTAGGACATGTGGAGGTACAGTGCTTCCAAAAACTCGAATATAGGTAAACCATTCTTCCCGAAACCATCTCGCGATGGGGAGGATGTCAATTTGGGCCTCGGGAGAGCACCTTGGGGGGTCCTTATCATATATCATTCTATGTATGGGAAATATGAGCCCATGGCAAATCTGGTAAAAATGAGAGGCAAACTGGGAATCCCATAAGACTTTATGATAGACATGAATGGGCAATGGGTCTTGGGTAGTCCATTTCCAACCCATAGTAGGGAATTTTGATACAAGACAGACAGAGTCCATTATATAGGCAGACAGATAAAAAGGAGGATAGGCCCTTTGGGAGAAGGATCTCTTAGAACGGTAGTGGAGGACCGCCGTGTATAGAGTGTCAGAAAGGATTTTGGCCCAATCCACTATCTCAGAGCTAGTCGCGGCATCAACTAACGGTAGCCATTCAGATGAAAACTTATTGATATCGGGCTTACCAAATAGCCTACAGAGCATGGCTGCAGCAAAACAATATGGAGAGGTAAGGGAACCAGTGCTATACATACCGTTCTTATCTTTTTTCAACGGCTCATCTCTTCTTGACCATTCCTTAGTGGTGTCTGATAGGTCTGGATTCTCCACTGCGAATTTCCTAACAAACTCTGCATTATAAGTCGCTTGTGGTTCAGGAAGATGATACATGAGCTTCAGGTCTTGAGCAGCAAACGATCCCACGAGCCCATGTCCCTGGACTTTGAACTGTCTATGATGCAACTCCGCATCATCTAAAATCCATTTGATCATGTCTGTATACGGTAGAATCTTCGGCCTTGCCGCTATTCTATGGAGGAAAGAACACGCTAGGTCTTCCAGGGATGCCTCTGAAGGACGTGATGCACCCGCGACAGCAGCAGTTACCTTGACTATTCTAGGGTTCTCTTCTTCTAACAGCCTATACATGCCTTCCCATGTTGAGATACCTGCATCTTTATTGCATGCAGTATCTGTGTACAGGGGCGCCATCTCCTTGGTCTTCTCTCTTGTTTCGGAGCTTTGAGCTTTGTTCTTCTTCCCCATTTCGCTTAGTGTTTCTATCTGATTTTGCCTTCGCACTTTGCTCCTGCAGGTTATGAGTGAAATGGAAAGATTGATCAGAAAGGTGATGGGAGAGTTTTAAATGCAAGAGATAAATCAGATACGCCACCTTACGTGAAGCAAATCCGCATTAAGGCACGCGTCTTTATTCCACTTAATAACTGACAACTGATTTATTACTATCATTAAAAGCGCATAATTCCAAGTCAGTTTATAGCAAGTGGCTTTTCTTTGGGTGGCGCGCCCGAAGGATTCGTACTAAGGCGCTTTTATGAATTGCCAACGTACCCTTGCATGTCGCGCAATCGCAAACAACAGCGATCGCAACATCGCAGATCGCCATATCGCAGATCGCAATAATTCAATGCTTGCCAATCTTCGCCTGCCTCATTTCTGCGATATGCGATCGCGCGATCGCAATATTGCAGATCGGCGAACTTGTAAGCTTTTCTTTATGGATACTAGTATGTTGCAATGCGATGTTGTTATTAACACTGAGGCGGTGCGCATATTGGTCTTTAGAAGGGAAATGAAGGTGTTTTTTATTCCTTTGTGATGCAACCTTAAAGATTTGCTTTCATGAACACAGGTTTTAGGCTTAAGTCATTCAAGAAACCTTTTCTAAGTGTATGCTTGTAACTTCAAAATGAAATCCTTGCTTTTCCAAAAATTAACTAAGGGTCCCCATTCATTCTAGTATCGTGGCTGATAATAGATTGAACGAGGGGGGTTGTTGCTGGCCACAACAGGTTGGTAAGCACAGCGGGTTGAGATGAAGAAGGAGGGGGAGGAGGAGCGAAGGGTTACGATCCTCGAGAAGTTACTTGAGCTTCCCGTGCTTGGTGCATCTGAGGTAACAGTGGACACCCATGATTATAATGACTATAGACTCCACAACAAGCACAAGATTTGTTCATATGAAGACCCTTGTTCTACTTAGGTTGACCGCCTTGTTGCTGGGTCGCGGGGTTAGGTCGAGGACCCTGAGGGGCATTAGGTGGAGCACCCTGGTTGCCTTGATTACCTTGTTGCTACTGGTTCCTATTTCCCTTCCCCTTGTTCCTTTTCTTGGGATTCGAGGGATTGGGACCACTCTATTGAGCATATGTGTGTCCTTGTGCAAGACATGGTTGTTGCGCTAGAGGGGGAGTGGCATGGGGGGTTAGGGCACTGGTGCCGAAGGAGCTGGAGCACTAAGTTGTGCATATGGATAATATGGAGATGGGGAAACATTGGTATAAGAAGGTGGTGCAACAACTAGCCCTAGCATCGATTGATGCAGAGCGAGATATGCATATGGTGTGTTGGGACCTGGATAAGGAGTGCCTTGATAAGGATTGTCAGAGGGATAATTGTACATGGGACTGGTCCCTCCCTAAGGTTGACCATAACTCATCTGAGGAGGAGCATATGGTTGGGGGTGTGAAATATTTCCAACAATGTCATCTGTGGCATGAGATTCCCTTGGCGCATCAGCAGCACTAGGCCGAGGTAGATCGAGGATGATAGTGTAAATTTAACTTGAGTGGGCGTAAATCACGTCAAATTTGAGAGCTATCTGGAGAGATTCTTCCTCAGATTGAGGAAAGTGAGAAGCAACATATTTCACAATGGGGGCCAACAGAGATCTAAGAAACCAATCCATATAGACTCAGTCCTCGAATTCAAGAGCATGACAAACGCTCCTCCTTCCACGCCATTTCTAAACATGGTCAGAAAGGTGAGTGGAAGAAGCTTAACGGAATGAAGTCAAAAGTTTAGTATTCATACCATAACGAAGAGGTAACTGGAAATACGAAAGAAAGGCTATGGAAAGAGTCACTAAAGTGGAATCGGTTTCACTAGGCTTGTCTACATACCACTTCACATCAACTCCAGTGAGCGTGTGTTGGAACAATGGAAGACGAATGGAGTCGTTAGTAATAGAATTGGATGAACACCACATATGGAAGGAGTGAACACGATTGGTTGGGTATTCTCCAGGATTACTCTCAAACTTTGAGATGTTTGAAGGGAGTTTTGTAGGCATTGTTGGCCATGTGGGATCATGGAGAAGGGGATCATTGATAAGCTGGTTAAAATCTGGGAGACTTAGACCAGCGAAAAAAGGAAGTAAAGGAGTCAGAGTGACCACACCGGTTGAGGTTACACTAGTGGGGTACCCTGGTTGGTAGCTAGGTTACCACCCTAGGTTCCTGCACCTACATTGGTGCCCAATGGGAACTGAGGGTGGAGCCCTCAAATTCACCACAACACATGCCTTGGATGTGCTATGATGTCTAGACTAAGTGATAATGATAGGAAGAAAAGAACAACAAACAACAAGAAAACACCTAGTGCAGTGGTGTCAAGTGTAAACTAACTATTTTAATGGTGTTACTCTACAGTAATAAAACATGTCCTATCAAATAAAAAATACCTCTAGCCTATAGGTGATCTGAATCCTCAAACAATCCTAAATTTATTGTTTCAGATGGCCTTCCAAAGAACTTCTCATGGTTACACAATATTTTGTCACACCTCCCACACTTCCTTGTGACATACACCGAAGTGCCCGAAACATGACCATCATGCAATGTACTCATTCATATATGCATCTTAGATCCTCCCTAAGACATTGATTCAAAAATTCCTTGAGAATCCCCTAAAGAAAATAGCTCTAAAACCCTAATTTGAGAATCATTGCTTTTTTGAGGCTAAAAACGCGATGGTCGCCTATTGCATTATACTCTACTCGTGATGGCATTTCTCTATTTACTTGTATACCCATGATGATCCCAAAAAGGAAATTTTCCCAAAGAGGATGAGAAGCTTTGTGATCTAGAAGCTTCCAGAGTGATGAGCTGGAGGTTGTTCGACGTAGATGAGGTTGATTTCTCCCAACTTGGCCTCTTGGTCTTATCCCTATGAACTACCTCATTGAGATGAGGGCATACTCCTACCATTTGAGAGATCCTAACTCCATTTCCCTACCTATATATTCATCCTCTCCCATTCCCAAATGGTTGGTCTATGTCTATTTGCACCCTTATGCTAAGATTGTGCCTATATGCTACTCATTTGGCTTGGAGGAGGAGTGATTGGAGAGCTTATCTTGGACTTGGATATTCATTTCAAGGAGTGCCTATAAACATCAAGGCTTGGTTGTATGCTTCCCTTTATTTTCTATTAATATACAAATGTTGGTTCGTTTTCCATTGATGTATATGCTCATGTATCATTTATCTTAACATTCCTTGATCAATTAAGTAGGTTGCCTTTGAATATGTAGTTTGTATTTTCATGCCTTGTTGTGTCTTGATCTCTTGTGCAGGTGCATAAACATTGTGAGAAATAGAAAATATCTCGTGACACAAGTGATTCAAGATCTTCAACAAAGGACGACTTGATAACATCATAATAAGGTAGGCCATCTTCTTCGTCTCTCTTTTCAATTGTAACCTAGGAAAGTGTCTGGTAGATTGTCACTTAGGTTGCTAGACCCACTTATTGGGCTAGATGGATTGTCTTTGTCTACAAAGAGAATTTACCTAGACAAGAAAATTGGTGACTCCATTAGGGAAGCTATGATCCTTTCCACTAAATCCTTCAATTAGATCCTTTGACTAGTTAGACCAACTGTTGATTTCTTGGCTTGTCTGCATCAGTATAGGTTTATACCATCATTGATTACTTCCTTAGAGTGCAAAGTCTGGATTGTTTCTTGGAATATTTTTTGTTTTTTCCCATATTCCTTTCCCATCACGAGTTTAGCTATAATAGGCGCGATGGCATCACAAGTTTTTACTTGTACAGTCATGATGGAAAAAAAATTCATTATTTGGTCACGCTGAAAACATCACTACTTTTTCTATGCAAAGAAGTGATGATGACCCTGACCATTGCGGGTTTGGCTATGCAAGTAACAATGATAACCCAATCATTATGGGTTTGGGTATATAAAGTAGTGATGATCCTTGAATGTGAGAATTTTTAAGGTTTCTTCCTGAGAATCCAATGTGTCTTGGCCCCTAAGGTCTTTTCCTATCCTATATGCTTGGATTTGTCAGCTTTTGATTGATTGTCATGATTAATTTGCAAAATTTGTCCGATTGACTTTGAAATGAAATCTGATTGAGTTCTAGGGTTTCTAGTCAATTG
The DNA here is from genome assembly GCA_031772625.1 of Pinus tabuliformis. Taxonomy (NCBI): domain Eukaryota; kingdom Viridiplantae; phylum Streptophyta; class Pinopsida; order Pinales; family Pinaceae; genus Pinus; species Pinus tabuliformis. The sequence goes on along the minus strand of CM062810.1, from coordinate 656,395,835 downwards.
GTCATCACTTGTTGCTTGTTTTTGTCGTTGAGATGCTTGCTTTGCTGATTGATTGAGTGTTGTTTTCTGTGGAAATCATTGAAAACATCGTTTTGCATTTGTCTTAGCTTTTATTTCAAAATTTACCTTTCGTGAAAATGCATTAGATTAGTTGCATTGAAAAGTTATTTTTTGAGATTCATTATTGAAAATAGATTAAATTTTTCAGTGATTAAAAGATAAAAATTGTATTAGGTGCATCAATTCATTCAAAATGAAAAGAAAAACATAATTCATATAAATGCATATTAGTAAAGTCAAAACCATTTTGCTTTCAAAAATTTGCATTTAGGATAGTGAAAAGTGAAAATCATTTTTACTTTTGGCATTACGTTTGGAAGACAAAAGTGAAAGTTAGTGGAAGGCATTTTGCATGATGTATTTTTTTAATGCATTATTGATTGAAATTTCTTCCCTTGGTTAGTCTAGCTTTCATTGAAGTGGAAAATTTCCTTTTCATCATTTAGCTTCATTTTAGGAATAAGTGACATCGTTAAGGCCTTGAAACCTAAACATAATTTCAAGATCAACTTTAAAATCTATCAATTAATCTGATCATTTGAAACATTAATGCTCATACTTGGTTGTCTAGGCTAGAGATGTGTTCTGGTATCTATAAAACTCAGCAGTTGTCATTCGCAATACTTTTGCATTAGACAGAGCTAGCACGGACTTGTTCTCCCCATACTGTCGAGTATATAAAGGGATAACCTCATATGTTGCAAAACTTTATCCATAGGAAGTCAAGTTTGTTGCCCTATAAACGTGATACACTGAAAACAACATTCGGGGAGATTGCTTGTATGTACGTCAAGTCCTTAGTAAATTTATTTGCTAAGTTGTATATTGCAGTTCACGATTACTTGGTAATCCCTTTTTCCTAGAGTATCCTGAGTAGTCATTTCAATCTTTTCTGACTCCTTAACCTTGAAAAGGTCATCGAGTACTTGTCCTTTCAAGCTCACTAAACCAACGAAAGTGACTAGGTTCGCCTTTTCGTCCTTTTCTGGACTTTTAAAACATGAAAAGGCAATGTTTTTGCTTCAAATACTAAAATTAATTGACCAAGGAAAAACATCCTTCCTGTGGAAATACTCCTTAGTAGATCTTAGGTTGATAACAATGGCAACATTTCTTGAGTATACAACCAAGGAAACCCCCCTAACGAGAATCCTGGTCCTTTTACTTCTTTCAGAAATGTTGGTGCTCCCTATATGGCAACCGTCTCTTTCTGGATTGACCATTAGACTTTAGGTTTGTTTATTTTTTACCTCGGTGATTCCGAGTGTCCAAACTACTTTTCAACCAAGTTCTCCTCCACCTGAACAACATCAATTTCATGTTGATCCTAGAATTGACCCCTTGCCTTATTTGCCTATTTCTTCACCCTGTTTTTCCTCTTCGCCCGGTGAAAGTCTGGATTCTAGTAACCAAGAAGATAAGAAGAATAAGAGGAGGACAAAGAAGAAGAAGCAAAATCATCAAGGGGGCAACCAAGTAGCCATTGCTACAGATGCAGCTGATGTAGAAAAATATATCAATCAACCCTGGAAAGTAAAATTCCCTTGAATTTTATGTAAGGGTGACCACCTTCTTCGGAATTTTCCTGGTATTCCCAAGGTCTTATAAGTGTGGTCTACAGGTTCACATTGACCTTTTTCATCAACCTCTGGTGGTCATCCTGGTGACAAACCCTCAACTAATAACAATAAATACCATGGGAAAAAGGGAAAAGTGAAATTTCCATGTAAGTTGTGTGAAGGTAATCATCCCATTCACCTTTGTCCTCTTATGGATGAAGCTTCCAAAGAGCTGGAAAACCTTACAGTTTCTCAACCTCGTCTTCTGACTGGGTATCGAAATCTTTCCCCTGATCCTTTGTTAGTTGATCAAGTGATTGATCAAAAGCCATCTTTGGTCAACCCCGCTCTCTCTGGAAGTGAGTCTCTTGATTTCGTTCTCGACCAACCATTGGTCGAGAAAATGGTAGACTTGAATCCGAATTCAATTTAATGTACATTTCTGGTAGAGAGTGAACCTCGTACTGCTTAGGTTCTTTTGGTATCTTCAATTTCGAATGAAGTGGAGGGAAATAATCTTATTCGCGAGGTGCATGAGAGTAGTTCTCTTGTTCCCATAAAGTAAGAGGGCAGTCCTCACATTCCTATGACACCCCCTCCGAGTAGTTTAGTCACTTATTTTGATTGGATTCGACTGGAAAAATATCGTCTTTTGTCTTATGTTCCTTTCCAGATTATAGTACAGGCTTACCATATATATGTACCTAGCATAGTCATAGATGAGGGCCCATCTACTAGCATTTTGTCCTCAAATGGCAAGATTTAGGTTCTCCTCAGCTTGTCCCCATCACCTAGAATCTGTTAGCTTTTAACAGAGGAACTAGTCAGCCGTTACAGATCCTTTCTAAGTTACCTATTACTTTGGGAGGAAATATTGTCTATATAGATGTGATGGTTATCCAATGCCCTTTAGATTTTAATCTACTCCTTGGTCGTGACTATGTTTATGTCATGGGAGCCCTTGTTTCTTCCCTCGTTCGAGTGATGTGTTTCCCACATTAAGGAAGCATTGTGATCATTGATCAACTTACATTCATTGGTGTTGAACCATCTCCCACTCAACCATCATCCCTAAATGGTTCTTATGTGCAAGAGGTATCACCCCCACCATGTTGGCTAGTTGAATTGTTTATTGATTAAAAAATCAAGTACCACATTAATTGTCAACCTGGGAAAGTCTTTTTATTCCAAAGGCTACCGCGTACTGTATGTACTTAATTCTAAAAGCATTAAAAAGCTGTAGTATACGTGATTCTTACGCTAAGTTATCACAGTACCGATAAAATGAAAGTAATTAATTAAGATTACAAATCTGAAAAGAAAAGTGATGGATGCTCTGTTGGCAGAGGATCAGGACCCTATCCTCCAGGTGAGGACGTTCAGCACCTGCCCCTGTAACCAGATTACTAATACACACTGCACTCTAATTCACCGGTGAAATATCCTTGCACAACTTCAAGCAATTTAATGAAACAGAATATTAGCAAAACGGAAATACCAGAGGTAATGCTACAGAATCCAAACAGAGTACCAGCAGAAAGAAATTATCACACACTTACACACTTGACAGAAAATTAAATGGGTGAATCTTGTGAGGAAGGTGGGCCCAGTCCCTCTCACAAGATTCCCCAAAACACAAAGGCTAGATTAAGTGCTCAGAATAATCTTCTATTCATCTGCCAAAAGATTCAAGTACAATAAAGTTCAGACTTGCTGATGTCTCTCAAAATCTCACTTACAGACCACCATCCCCCCTTCTAATGTAGATGTCTCCTCTTTATAGAGGAGACATCTATTACAATAGATTATTACAGTTCATTCAGTTAACCCAAAAAATAAAAATTACAGAACGATGTTACAACAGTATAATAATATATTATTTCTTAGGTTCTGGCTGTTACACAGCTGGTAACCAACTTCGACCGTCTTCTTGGGATCCTCGCATTCCTTTATCGTTTCCCCATGCTGTTCCTGATTTAGGCAATGGTAACTGTGTTCAAACCGCTTTAGACAGCTGCTTGATCATGCCGCGTCAGCGTTCTTCAGATAGTTGCTGTTTGTTATTCCCAGCTGTTGCAAAATAGCCTGCTTTAGATGGTTGCTGTTGCTGACTGTAGCAACTGTGTAGTTGCTGCTTCTGGTGTTGCAGCAACTGCGTAGTTGTTGTTTCTGGTGTTGCGGCAACTGCGTAGTTGATGTTTCTGGTGTTACAACAACTATAAATTATAATTCCTGCAGGCTTAAGACAATTACTTGGCAACTTAGTCAGCTTTTCCAAAGATAAATATAAAGATACTCACGAATATGTAATGAACAATTAAACATATAGATATGCGGAAAGTTACTTCGTACCTTGGGGTGATTAAGTCATTATGTAATCAAAGCTTACAACTTATGACTGAAAAGGATAATATTATGGCAAAAATATAAGGTCAAAATTGGTCAATTCTGAGTCCTAACATCCCCCCCAACTGAAGAGATTGCATGTCCCTATGCAATGCCTACTCTGAGTCTGAGTCGGAGTACTAGGATGAACAATGTAGATTACTGAGACAATAGTTATAGGAAGTGGCATCAAACTTCTTCCTGAATCCACAAACAGTCTGTATTTGCCTCCATGCTGCTGCTTCTTCCCTGTTGGATAATCCAAACTGGGCCTTGTATTGTTCACCAGATAGCCATAAAAGTGGAAATTTAAATCTGTAACCCATCCAATTTTCAGCACAGTGTTGCATGCATTTAACATAATGAGGTACCCTTGAGAGTGCTACCTGCAAATTAGGTGGATTATAAGGGTGATATTCCTGCCTCTCCTTGGGGCAGTTTTCCCAAAACAGTTTGTTTGCCTTGACAGCCAAGGATGCCTTAGTCTTTACATAATGCTGACAGTCTCTCAGGACCATTGCTTGCAGTTGCCTAACGTGGTCCTTCATTTCAGGATCACTTACCATTCTCAGGTGTTGTGCAATGAAGGTGGTTGCGTTCTGCAGTTCAGCTCTAATCCACAGAAGACAATTCTGTTCATTATGTTGAGCTGAAGCAAAGGCGTTCTGCCATGTAAGTTGGTTAGCTAAAAAGGAGATAAAGGCTCTCAGCTGTATGTCGCCAACTACAGGTATCATATTCATATTTCTTTCTTCGGACATGGCTTCATTATGGAGATAGAGCTCGCATAACAAATTTTGATCATTTTTAGGTGCCTCTGCAAAGGTTTGCATAAACTGCTCTGATGTGACTACCTGATGAGGTCTACCTTCTTTGACAGCCTTTATCTGTAAAAATGTGAGTCTTTCCCTCAAAAATGTTGCATAATTAAAAGAGGGTTTCCTTGTGGCAAGTATTCTTTGGAATAACTCAAACATCTGGGTCAATCTGGCTTTTAATTCCGTAATTTCTTTGTATTGAGCTCTACATTGCTCAAGTGCTTCCCAGTTCCTATATGCATGATTGAACCAGGTCCCTTTTTGCTGTTGGAATGCTTTGCCTTGTGACTGCTCATATTCTCTCCACCACTTTCCTTTTAATGCTTGAAAACTATCTGTTTCTGTGCACACATCACTAACAAAGGGAGGCTCTGTCTGTGTAAAGGCATCAACAAGGATAATCTGCTCTGTTGGAGTAGGCTGGGATGATCCAACATCTTTTCCTTCATTTCTGGCTAGTGTCTCTTCTTCCTGTTGTACTGATTCATTTTGTTCCATGGTGATTTGGGTGGGTCGGGGTGAGTCTGTGCCTTTTTCCTCATTTCCATCTTCTTCTTCTCGTTCCTTGGCAATTTGAATAGGGCTGGGTGAGTCCAATTTTTCTTCATTTCCTCCTGAAACTATTTCTTCTTTCTCCATAACAGTTTGAGTAGGCCGGGGTGAGTCTATACCTTTTTCCTTATTTTCTTCTATTTCTTCCTCTCGTTCCATGACACTTTGAGTGGGCCGAGATGAGTCTGTGTTTTCTTCTTCATTTCCTGATTCTTGTGTAACTACTTCTTCCATAGCAATTTGGGTAGGCCGGAGTGAATCTGTATTCTCCTCTTTCTTATTCCTTGTTTCTTCCTGCATAGTTTCTGGGGAACTTGCTGGTTCTTGTGTGTCAGCAAGCTCTTCTGTTTGTTCTTGCGCAATCTCTGGAGAACTTGCTGGTTCTTGTGTGTCAGTAAGCTCTTCTGTTTGATCTTGTGCAGTTTCTGGGGAACTTACTGGTTCTTGTGTGTCAGTAAGCTCTTCAGTTTGGTCTTGTGCAGTTTCTGGGGAACTTACTGGTTCTTGTGTGTCAGTAAGCTCTTCAGTTTGGTCCTGCATCTTCTCTGGAGAGCCTGTTGGTTCTTGTGTGTCAACAGGTTCTTCTGTCTGCACTTTTTCTGGAGAGCCTGTTGGTTCTTGTGTGACAACAGGTTCTTCTGCCTGCACCTTTTCTGGAGAGCCTATTGGTTCTTGTGTGTCAATAGGTTCTTTTATTTCAGCAGAGGATTGTGGCATTTCCATCTGTGTAACAGCAGGCTCTTTTGTTTCATCTACAACAGCGGAGGCTTCCTTCATTGGTTCTGCCACTACCTTATATCCTGCTTGAGTATATATTTCACCACAATTGGTACACGCATATTCATTATCCTTACTTTTCTCTGCTGCAGACGCTACTCGTGCTAAAACATGCAGGCTGAATTCATTCTGGTATGCTTCCCTGACCCTTATTATTTCCTCCTGATAGTCCTGAATCTAAGATTTCAGAAATTCAATTTCTTCCTGCAGGGCAGGTATGGTAGGCTGGTCTTGTGGAGCGGTAGATTCCAGTGGAGGCAGAGGTTGTGTTTCATCATTTTGATCAGTATTCTGCACAGGTGGTTCTTGTGTGTCACCTGGGGTAGTGGCTGTTTCTTGTGTTGCAGCCATTTGGTCACTATTACCTTGGGTGTCGGCAGCTGGTTCTTGTGTGTCAGCTGTCTTAAAATATGATGTCATGAAGCTATGAACACTCTGCATCTCAGCTTCCGAGGGTGAGGGAGAGGATTTTTGAGGACTGGTGGATCCTTATAGTGATGGGCGGTGAACTGGGGGAATTAGGAGATTCAGCTGCTACCAATGATCGAGTTCTTCGCTTTGGTAGAGAAGCAGGGAATTCAGGTGTTTTTCTCTTCAGGCTAGCTTTCTTTAGGATAAGGATAGTAGCCGGAGTAGCAGGTGCCTTAGCTGAAACCCTAGTTCTTATTCTTTTCGATGGGGTTTTCTTTCCCTGCTGCCTTTTTCGTTTAAGCAGGGTAATAGGGATATTGTCATTGGAGTCATCAGTAGAAATACCAAGTATGGGAATGGAAGGATTGGTTCTTTTGGGAGATGGGGTTGTTCTCGTGGTTATTTCTACTGCTGCTTGTTCATTCTCAGCAACTTGCGGGGGTGTTTGCTGGAGTTGTTCAGGAATGTGCTCTGCTTGCTGAGGGTTTTCTAGAGGGATTTGTCCAGGCATGTCCTCCGTTTGCTGAGGAAATTCTTCATCTTGTTGAGGTGTGTCCTCAGCTTGGTGAAGAATTCCCTCTTCTTGATGAGGAATTTCATGTTCCGGCTGTGGAATTTCTGCCTCCTGATGGGGATTAATGGGGGGTGGAGGGTTATTTAGAGCGAGGGCTCTATTAATCAGCAATTGGGCTAAGCGGTGGTGTTTTAAGGAAAGAAGTGGACGCTTTGCGTTAACAGCATAACGTGACATGTTTTTGAGACAACCAAATAGATAATATGGCATGTTTATTAACTGACCATTTCTCAAATGATTCAACAGGACGAAATCGTGCTGGTAAATTACCTGGTAGCGGCCTTCGCACGTTAGATATTGCTTGACAAATTCAGTGACTTTCGGCCATGGTTGAGGTAACGACCGAAGTGCTACGCCTCTGCCTTTGGGCTCTACCTGCTCGCCTGGTCGGAGAAAATCCTGCTGCGCATTAAGAATCAGGTGCTTTCTGCTGAACCACCGTGTGCCATTAGCTGGTAGCCCGGTAACTTGGGCTATAATTTCCTCCGTGACTGGGATTTGAACTCCCTGGACGACAGAGAATCCTTCTGTTAAATTGCATGCAAATTCAAGGACTTGCTGCGCGTCAAAGTCCGGAAGTCTCCTGAAGTACTCTATCCATCCCGCTTGCAAGAAAATTTGATAAATCTCCGGATAGAGTTCAAGGACTGCTGTCGTGCCAGGTTCATGTGTAATGAGGGTTCCTCCCATAGCTGTTGTTTCAGTAAGTTTTCAGAGTTCAGAGCCGAGCTTCCAATTTCAGTTCAGAGTAAAACGTCGCAAATGGTGACATGCCGTGATAGGGTGGCTTTTACATATTACCGGGAGAGTTAAGGGTGGCGGTAGTTGGCGTAGTATGTCATTATGAGAGTTGCTTTGGTAATCCCCCCCCCCTCCTATGTGTAAGTGATATGATTGGAAGTACAATTATTTGATAGTCCTATCAACTTTTCCGCATTATCTATTATTTAATGTCCATACATAATCATGTGTACCTTCGTATTTTACCTTTTTGATTGCTGCGTCAAAAAGTCTTGTCTTGTCTTCTGCTGGATCATAATGATTACCGCGGATCTAAAAGCATGGGAATACCGGCGATTTGTAATGATAATGACGGGAAGTAATAGTAGGGTGTTGTAATCATCACAAGAAGTGGTATATTTTATCAAAATTTGTTCCTTGGGGCTGAAGTGGTAAGACTGGTGTTTTCGTACGTGAGGGAATTTGCTGGGAAGGGTATTCCGTGATCGGGAAGCGATGTTGTAGCACCAGAATTGGTGTTGCAGCAACGGAAAATTGTTGTTGTGGCAACAGGGAATGATGTTATATCATCGAGAAAAAGACGTTTGTAAAAACGGGAAATGTGCTGGAGCAATAGGAATGGTGTTGCAGCAACAGGGAATGGTGTTGCAGCAACGGGAGTGGTGTTGCAGCAACAGGAATGGTGTCGGAGCAATGGAAATGGTGTTGCAGCAACAGGGAATGGTGTTGCAGCAACAGGAGTGGTGTTGCAGCAACGGGGAATGGTGTTGCAGCAACAGGAGTTCCGAGTCCGCAAATTAATTCCTTTGAAACTTTTGTTCTCAGCTACTTCCCAAGCTAAAATCTGCAAAATACTGAAATGTAATATCGCAATCCTTGGCAGGCTTTATTAGTTTCTTAAAAAAAAAAAAAAAAGAATATCTAACCTAAAAAAAATTACATAAATAATAGAAACTCAAGTGCTTTGAGGGACAGCAAGTTCCCCTGGAAAAGAATACTGTTTTATTGCCATGCAAGTGGCTTTAAAATCTTCTTTGGAGACCGGCCGCTGATATAACCGAAGTCGGTAGCCATTCACTAACAGTGATGTTCTGCTCCCATCAATTGTTAAAAGTCTAACTATTCCATTTGGAAAAACAGCGTCCACTTCATACGGCCCTAACCACCTTGTTCTTAGCTTCCCTTGGAAATTCTCGAAACGGGAATCATAAAGTAGAGCCCAGATACCTTTCTGGAACTGCTTTTGCTTGATGGTTCTGTCATGCCATCTGCTTCTTTGTTGCTGTATCATAGTTGTTTGATGGACGGCATCCAGTCTTTTCTCATCCAATTCCTGAAGCTGCTGCAACCTGGCTGTCTATGCATCAGTTAAATCAAGGTTAACAGCTAAGGCAGTTCTTAAGGTTTTAATCTCAAACTCTACAGGGAAAATAGCATTCTTTCCAAAAACTAATTCATAAGGTGAAAAGCCTCTTGTATTCCTCCAAGTGGTTCTATAGGCCCATAGAGCCTAGGGCAACCTCTGAAACCAGTCCCTTCTATTCTCCTTTATCGTTTTTGTTAAAATGGCTTCTATGACCTTGTTGGTACTTTCCACCTGCCCATTTGCTTGGGGGTGGTACGGTGTAGTCATTTTGTGCTTGATATGATATTTTTGGAGCGTATTTTTGAAGCCATGAGAATTAAAAGGAGGTCCTCCATCAGTGACTAATTCTCTGGGTAGTCCAAATCTAACAAAGATTTCTTCAAATAAGAATGTTAGTACTGCTTCTTCATTAGCTTTAATGAGTGCTTTGGCCTCTACCCATTTAGTCATATAATCCGTGCATACTAATATGTACACTCTTTGATTAGATGGCGGATTAATGGGACCTATAAAATCTAATGCCCATTTCTCAAAAGGTTCAAGAGTTACCTGGGGATTAAGTGGCATTTCATCCCTATGGTTAGGCTGGCCCATTCTTTGACAGCTGTCGCAAGCCTTCACATATTTTCTGGCATCTTTAAAAAGTGATGGCCAATAATAACCCATTCTAAGTACCTTGTGTGCTGTTATTTTGTCTGCAAAGTGTCCTCCACAAGGGTCATCGTGACAAGCTTTTAGTATATCATAAATCTCGTCTTCCCTAATGCATCTACGGATTTCTTGATCTATTCCTGTGTGGAACAGACACCCGCTTATCCAGCTGTACCTAGCACTTTGCTGGATGATCTTTCTTCTTTCCCTGTGTGATAGGTGTGATGGTAATTTTCCTGCAACTAGATAATTGGCAATGTCTGCATACCAAGGTGAGTGAGCAGATACTACAAATAAATACTCATCAGGAAAAGAATCATCTACTGGAGCATTTTCATCAGTTTTTAAACGAGAAAGGAAATCAGCAACTACATTTTCTTTTCCTGGCCTATCTACAATTGTGATATCAAATTCTTTTAATAGTAATAACCATCTGGTGACTCGGGCATTTGTAACTGATTTATTCATTAAATACTTAATGGCCGAGTGATCCATATGCACAAAAGTAGTGTAGCCAGTAATATAATGTCGAAATTTATTAATAGCATAAATGACTGCTAAAAATTCCTTCTCAGTAACTGTGTAATTAAGCTCAGCTGGTGTCATGTTCTTGCTAATAAAATAGATGGCATAGGGGAGACTGTTTTCTTCCTGACCCAGGACAACTCCAATTGCCGTGTCTGAGGCATCAGAGGAGATATGAAAGGGTAATGCCCAATCAGGTCCTCTCAAAATGGGAGCTGCGGACAACTGATGTTTAAGTTTATTGAATGCATTTTCACAGTCATCAGTCCACTTAAATTCAGCATTTTTCGTTAACAACACAAATAGAGGAGAAGCTATTTTGGAAAAATCCTTAATGAATCTTCTATAGTATCCGGCATGTCCTAAAAAGCTTCTTACATCAGTTTGTGTTTTGGGGATAGGAAGGTTCTGAATTACCTGTATTTTAGCTGGATCGACTTGAATTCCTAAAAATGAAATGAAATGACCCAATACAATACCTTGATTCATCATCATATGGCACTTTTCAGTGCTTAAGGAAAGGTGTGCTTCTATACACCTCTTAAGTACTTTTTCAAGATTTTGCAGTGCATCCTCAAAGGTCACTCCATAAGGAGTAAAGTCATCCATAAATATTTCTAATGAATCATTTAACATATCAGAAAAGATCCCTATCACCGCTCTTTGGAATGTTGTTGGAGCGTTACATAGCCCAAATGGAAGTACTCTGTAAGCAAAGGTCCCCCATGGGCTAGTAAATGTGGTCTTGTCCTGGTCCTAGGGTGCAATCTTAATCTGATTATATCCACTAAACCCATCCAAGAATGAAAAGAATTTCTTACCTGCTAAATTATCCAATACCTGATCAATAAATGGTAAAGGGAAATGGTCTTTTTGGGTGGCTTTATTCAATGCTCTGTAATCCACACATACTCTCCATTTCCCATTTTTCTTGGGTACAATTACAAGTGGGGAAACCCACTCACTATCAGATATAGGGTATATAAAACCTGCATTCAAGAGTTTTTGGAGTTCCTCCTTCACAATTTCTCTAAGGTTGGGGTTCATTCTTCGCTGGGGTTGACAGACTGGCCGGGATCCCTCCTTAATATAAATACGGTGAGTGCATAGTTCAGGGGAGATCCCTTTCATGTCTGTGTAGTCCCATGAAAATGCCTCTTTATTTTCTTGGAGTAACTTTATTAATTGTTGTTTTTCATTATCAGTCAAGTCAGGATTTATATTTAATGTTTTGCCAGGCTCAATTTCAATTGTTGTACTTTTGGAAGGGCTGCCTACCGCTGTCTGAAATAAGTTTTCATCTCTCATGTTCTGCTGGGATTCAGATTCTAAGATTGCAGTGAAGTGATTATATGTTTCAGGGCTGACCGAAGAGGGTTCAGAAATAAAGCTGCTGATTAATTCATCTTCGGTGGAGTCCTTAAAAGTCAAGGCTTGTCCAATAGTCAATATAGGTTGGGTTTCTTCATCCTCATAGTCTACCCATACAGAATTGTCATTATTAATCATGGGTGTAGCATGAGGATAGAGGGTAAGCTGTTTAGTTTCCTGCCCATTAGAGATGGTCATTGATCCTGATCTACAGCTGATGAAAGCATCTGCTGTAGCCAGCCAAGGTCTCCCTAGAATCAACGGATGACCCCCCAACTTTGTTTTAGTTTGTAACACCACAAAGTCAGCCGGGTAATTCCAGGATTCTACAGAAATTATAAGATCTTCAATGACCCCTTCAGGTTTAATTGTAGAGCGGTCAGCCAACTCTAAGATAGTTGGAGTTTCCCTAATAAAGTTTTTTAACTGAAGCAATTGTGTTGTTTCGAGTGTCATAATATTTATTGCAGCTCCTAAATCTACTAGAACTTTAGAGATAAAGGTTTTTCCAACCTGGACTGTTACTGTAGGGTGACCAGGGTCACCATACTTTACAGGATAATCTTTTTCTGTCATTAAAGCAGTTAATTCTCCCATCACATGAACTGTGAGGGGATCCTTAGCCTTTCTTCCCGGTTTTTTTATACAAATGTCTCTAATAGTTCTAGCATAAATAGGAACATCTCTTAATGCTTGCAATAATGGGATTTTAACATACAAATTCTGTAGCTTTCCTAAAAGGTTAAAGGTAGGTTGCTCAAGTGTTTTAGTGAGAGCCAGCCGTTCAGGGAATGGCGGATCTATTGTTTGATCATTATTATTAGGTGTTGATTCTGCTGTTTCAGCATTATTGTTAGCTGGTTTTTCTTTTCTAACTTCTTCTTTATCAGAGTCAGTGATATCATCTATAATGGGTTCAACAATTCTCCCTGAGAGAAGATGGATATCGTTACATTGCAGGGGAGAGACACGCTGATTTTGAATGTCAATTACTTGCAGGGCTTTATTGTTATTTGGATTGGGGTTAGGTTGTGCAGGCAGCTGTGGTCTAATTGCCTGGTTATTTGGAGGAGTATTGGATGGTAAGGAAAGAGACTGTTGTTGTTGAGGAAATGGTATCTGTTGGGCTGCCCAGTTTGGATTCCATTGATTAAAATACGGTTGCTGGGGAGCCCAAGGATTCCATATAGTAGGATCAGGAAAAGGAAGATTTGGTTGCTGCATAAGTGGAAAATTCATTGTATTAAAGGGTGGGTACTGCATTTGGTTCATGGGTGGGTAGTTTGTTTGAAAAGGAGAATTATTATTCCAACGACTGAATGCTGTGTTAGAGCTCATACCTTGTCTTTGTGGCCATTGCCTCCTCTGTGTCATCAGGTACACTGCTTCAGCCTCTTCTTCAGTTGACTGCAATGCTGCTTTGATTCCAGGCAGAGAGGGGCATTGCTGGGTTTCATGGTCCTTCTCGCAGATTGTGCAGGTAGGTATCTTATCCAGTGGGCATTCCCTGAGTGGGTGTTTTTCTCTGCATTTGGAACAAAAAATAGCTAGGGCAGCTTCTGCTTCTGCCTGTTTCTTCTTTACCTGCAGAGCATCAATTTGTGAAGCAAAAGAGCTTAACATCTCAGTTTTAAATTCTTCTAATAAATTACCTATTTCAGCCCTTGTTGCTCCTCCGCTTGCTGACTTCTGAACTCTTGAATATACATTATCTCTGCTTTTTGATCTGCCTACTGCTCCCCTTGAACATCTCATGCAGAGATTGATAATTTCATCAAAGGGTTCTTTGGAAATGTCCCCTTTTCCCAGCATGTTTAACATGTCCAGGCAGTCATCTCGTACTCCTTTCAGCAATATAGTCTTCAGAATATCTTTACTCATATTAGGATGGTCAGACCGCTGCAGATTATACTGTAATCTTTCCACAAAATCTTCCAAATTCTCGTCCTCTTTCTGAACCATTTTAAACAATTCTTCCTTCCTTTCTCTCGTCCGGCAGTAATCTTGATACTTAGCCAGAAAGCTCTCTTTCATCTGATCCCAGGTAGTGATTGCCTGAGCTCCTAGGCTCATAAACCATCTTAACGCATTCCCTTTCAGTGTTGCTGGAAATAGTTTTAGTTTCTGATTAGCGCTCACATAATCATAACTCCTACATAGTATGTCGAATTCGAAGAGGAATTCATCCGGGTCTTCAGAGGATAACCCATGAAAGTTGGGTAATGCTGAGAGTGGAATGTTTTTCATGGGGGTTGTTCCTCTCGGGAGCTCCCCAATAGGGAATTCCAGGGTAGAGAGCGAATTTTCCCCTCTTCCTTCTGTTCTGTTATCCTCCATTGGTCTTTTTCCTGAATCACTTGCTTTATCTTCTGTGTCTTCTGTTTCTTCAGGTTCTTCTACCGGTTCCTCGGTGTATTCTGGTACTTCCAGCTTCCTTTCAGGTCCTAGTACTTCCTCCGTCTGTCGATCTGTTTGTGAGGAATACTGGATCTGAGGTCTCCGGGAACTTGTCCTCTGTGATGTTTCAGCCTTTGAGATGATTTCTTGCGTCCTTTGCCGCCTGTGAAATTAGGTTTCTTGCGTCCTCTCATGCATCTGTTATTCTCGAAAAGAAACCATTAATGCCTTTAGAAATCTCTAGTTGCCTTCCCCGGCAACGGTGCCAAAATGTTGGCTAGTTGAATTGTTTATTGATTAAACAATCAAGTACCACATTAATTGTCAACCTGGGAAAGTCTTTTTATTCCAAAGGCTACCGCATACTGTATGTACTTAATTCTAAAAGCATTAAAAAGCTGTAGTATACGTGATTCTTACGCTAAGTTATCACAGTACCGATAAAATGAAAGTAATTAATTAAGATTACAAATCTGAAAAGCAAAGTGATGGATGCTCTGTTGGCAGAGGATCAGGACCCTATCCTCCAGGTGAGGACGTTCAGCACCTGCCCCTGTAACCAGATTACTAATACACACTGCACTCTAATTCACCGGTGAAATATCCTTGCACAACTTCAAGCAATTTAATGAAACAGAATATTAGCAAAACGGAAATACCAGAGGTAATGCTACAGAATCCAAACAGAGTACCAACAGAAAGAAATTATCACACACTTACACACTTGACAGAAAAGTAAATGGGTGAATCTTGTGAGGAAGGTGGGCCCAGTCCCTCTCACAAGATTCCCCAGAACACAAAGGCTAGATTAAGTGCTCAGAATAATCTTCTATTCATCTGCCAAAAGATTCAAGTACAATAAAGTTCAGACTTGCTGATGTCTCTCAAAATCTCACTTACAGACCACCATCCCCCCTTCTAATGTAGATGTCTCCTCTTTATAGAGGAGACATCTATTACAATAGATTATTACAGTTCATTCAGTTAACCCAAAAAATAAAAATTACAGAACGCTGTTACAACAGTATAATAATATATTCTTTCTTAGGTTCTGGCTGTTACATAGCTGGTAACCAACTTCGACTGTCTTCTTGGGATCCTCGCATTCCTTTATCGTTTCCCCATGCTGTTCCTGATTTAGGCAATGGTAACTGTGTTCTACCCGCTTTAGACAGCTTCTTGATCATGTCGCGTCAGCGTTCTTCAGATAGTTGCCGTTTGTTATTCCCAGCTGTTGCAAAATAGCCTGCTTTAGATGGTTGTTGTTGCTGACTGTAGCAACTGCATAGTTGCTGCTTCTGGTGTTGCAGCAACTGCGTAGTTGTTGTTTCTGGTGTTGCGGCAACTTCGTAGTTTCTGTTTCTGGTGTTATAGCAACTATAAATTATAATTCCTGCAGGCTTAAGACAATTACTTGGCAACTTAGTCAGCTTTTCCAAAGATAAATATAAAGATACTCACGAATATGCAATGAACAATTAAACATATAGATATGCGGAAAGTTACTTCGTACCTTGGGGTGATTAAGTCATTATGTAATCAAAGCTTACAACTTATGACTGAAAAGGATAATATTATGGCAAAAATATAAGGTCAAAATTGGTCAATTCTGAGTCCTAACACACCATAGGTTAATTATGTGGCCACCTATTCCATGCCCACATCTATTGATGATCTAGTGGGTGATGTAGTACACCATGTACTAGGGGCATTGGAGCCCGATTTTTCATTTGGATCCCTGGACATGTATCCCTTCTAGAGTGTTGTTCTCCCATCTGATGAGAACCTCTTGGAAACCATGGCCTCTTTTGGTCTGTGATGAAGGGCATGGAGCAGAGTTCCCTATCCTGTGTCAAGCTCCTTAAAAAATCAAACAACAGATATGGAGCATAGTTCCTTGTCGTGTGTCAAGCTCCTTAAAAAATGAAACAAGGGATATGATGAGAGTTATTTTACAATGTCAACCTTGTTAAAAAATGAAATAGACCCCATGAGCATAGTTCCTTTACTTGTGTCAAGCTCGTTAAAAAATGAAACAAATCCCCTTCCAATTCGAGTCTTTGATTAGATCTCGTAAAATCCTAGTCGAGTCTTTCACTTGATCTCGTAAGTAAACCTTCATTCCATCCATCTGTTAGTAACCAACAGTCTACTTAGGTGAATGAAATGAAGCTTGGGGCCATGTACCTTGAATTACATCATTACACTGGTGGCATGCAAACTTATCTCAAGCATAGTTTGTTTCCATTTCAAGCTTGTGTAAAAATGAAACCAAATCCAAGCATAGTTTGTTTTCTTTTCAAGCTTGTGTAAAAATGAAACCAAATCCAAACATAGTTTTTTCTCATGTTTGAAGCTTGTGAAAAATGAAACCATCTTCACTTTACATCTCTTGATTGTCATTTTTATCGGCCTTTTTTGCCAGATGAGCCTGGGTTTTTTCATTCCATCGTCACCATCTCTTTGGCCAATCATATGCTTTCACTTGGTTGCTTTACCTTTTCCTGAGGAAAATTTGTGATGAGTGGTCATATTAGCCAGCCTCTTGACCATTACATGTTTTGAGCAGTTCCATCATCACCAGAACCAATTGTTATCCTTTTATACCACTTGTTCTTCCAGGCAGAGTCATCTTTCAGCTCTTTTCTGACTCTCAAAAATGAAAATATTGTCGAGTACTTGTCATTTAAAAATTATAAAAGTAAATGAAATGACATCTAGTCAGTATAAGTTTAACCCTTTTTTGGACTGAGATAGACTATTTATGAAAAAGGAACACCTTAGTCGAACATGGCTAGGAGGTTCTCTCGAATATTGTTTTCTACCTTTTCAGATTCGAGAGACAAATTACGAAAAGGGACATGATGGAGTTTTCTTTTTTCGTCTCTTTTTCAAACTCTCTAAATATTAAAAATATACCAAGTTATTCTTCCATCAGACTCGTAAAAAAATAAACGTCGAAAGACTTGTCACTGTGACGAGATCGAGTTTCTCCTTCCTAGGACTCGTAAAACTGACTAGGATGGATTCATACGAAGCTTGAACTTATATGACAAGGATATGGTATCATCTTCAATCTTGTGTAAAAATAAAGAGGTACTCACTAGAAATATTGGGGGAAAAAGTGAAAGTGAAACATATCTTGTATAGGCATCATGTCTCTCTTTAACATGACACTCATCTGTTTCTCGTGTCAGGTTTGGGACATCCTCACTTAGTCACTTGTCCTTCTGGGTTTGGGCAATCCATTTTTGCCTCTCATTTGATTATTCCACTTCATCATTATGACCCTTGGTCCTGTGTTGAGTCTAATGTTGCCACACTCCGGAGTCGTGTCGCCAATATGTTCAGGAGAAGTCCTATCTGCAGTTTACTACCTATACATTGTCTAACCTTTTGTCACAGTCCTGGATCATACTCGTTTATTCCATTTTATTCCTTGTTTCATGTCGATGATGAGGGAATCATTATGACCCTCCTTCAATGGGGCACTTCTTGTCGAATTCAGCTCATTATCCAGGAAGATGACTTCAAAACTCCCTTTCAGTACCGTAGCGCTTGCATGCCTTAATGGAAAGTTATTCACATCTGACGACAGGTTTTCACTATTGACCTTCGATCAAGTGATTCCACAAGTGTTCGACGTCAGCTTCATTATCACATTCACGGATTGTATTATTGTACCTTGAGAGCCATCGTCATTATGGGTGGTTCCTCTCGTGCCTGTTAACGGTCCACATCATTTTCTAGTAATCAGGTGGTTTTCTAGCATGTTCGACTTCAACACATTCATTCGCATGTTAGAATTCATACTTTGATCAGGTTGGGATGGAGTGAAAGATCCTGAGTCTTGTCTGAAGTGACTCAAGCTGCATGGAGTTATGTCATATTAATTATTGTACACATGTTTATGTTATGTGGATGGTTGTGACCATATCGTGGGACTTTACATTTATTATGATCCTTCTATATTGGGTGGTTGAGTCCATACCTTGGATCTTAGATTTACAGATGATCCTTTTCATTTGGATGGTTGTGCCCATGCCATGGATCCTTTCATATAGTCCTTATCATTCAGATTGTTGCGTCCATACCATGGATTCATGTTTTTGATCTCAGATATGTATATGTATATGCATCCTTGATTTGCAGGTCTCCTAAAAGTGTTTGTCCTCGTCCTTCCAAAAGTGCCATCACTCCTCGTTCTAACTTCATGCTTTAGGGGGCATCTGTTACACAGTATTTTGTCACACCTCCTACACTTCCCTATGACATACCCCGAAGTGCCTGAAACATGACCATCATGCAGTGTACTCATTCATATATGCAGCTCAGATCCTCCCTAATACATTGATTGGAAAATGCCTTGATCTTCCCTTGAAGGAAATAGCTCTAAAACCCTAATTTGAGAATCATCACTCTTATGAGACTAAAAACCATGATGGTCGCCTGTTGAATTATACTCTACCTACGATGGCATCACTATGTTTACTTGTATACTCGCGATGATCCCAAAAATGAGGATGAGAAGCTTCGCGATCTAGAAGCTTCCAGAGCGATGAGTTAGAGGTTTTTCGATGTAGATGAGGTTGAGTTCTCCCAGCTTGGCTTCTTGGTCTTATCCCTATGAGCTACCTCCTTGAGATGAGGGCGTACTCCTATCTTTGGAGAGATCCTAACTCCCTTTCCATACCTATATATTCATCCTCTCCCATTCCCAAATGGTTAGTCTGTTAGCATTATGACACAGGTTTGGCTCGATGACATAAGTGTTGTCCTTGATGGCAACTCACTCAAATGGCAGATCATAGTTCAGGCTCTCAAAATGGAAGAAAATAAGATACCCACAGGTTCCTTTTCACAAAGCTGCAGACATACGCAGGTTCACCGATCAAAAAGTGTGTACATATACGCAGGTGTACCGATCAAAAGGTGCGGACGTCTAGTACACGCACTTTCATGCAGAGAAAAGTGCGCACATGTGGGAAATCTTATGGTTGGTCCATGGTATTTAGTCCAACATTTTTGAACCTATGGTTTTGGTCTGTGGTTTTGCATCTAAAGTATTGAACCCAGGTATTGGGTCCCTAGTATTGGATCTCTACAGTTTTGGACCATGGTTTGAGTAAGGCCTAGACTATAAAAAGGAAAGGAGATCATTTGGCTGGGGTAGCCTGTTGTGTTGAATATCTTGAGAAGAGCAAGATCTGAAATACTGGTGATCGGTTGGTGAGTTATAGCTAGATCTGAATCAAGGAGGAACCTAAGTTAAACAAGATGGTTAAGATCTACTGATAGGTCGAGATCTCTTTGGCGCATGATTAGATCTGATAATCTGGGTATAATTGAAGTCTGATTAAGAAAAGGGATAAATTATCATATAGATCTATACCCACAGGTCTGACACAGTGGAGGCGCGGATACCCGCAGGTTCGACACAGAGAAGGCGCGGATATACGCAGGTTTTACACAGTGCAAGCGCGTATTCCGCAGGATCGACACAGCAGAGGCGCGGATATACACTGGTTTGATAGAGCGCAGGCGTGGATACCTGTAGGTTCGACACAGCGGAGGCGTGGACATCCGTAGGTTAAAGAAGTAAATACTGCGTACGTACGCAGATTTCTATTGGTGAAGTTGCAGACTTTTCTTGAAATATGTTTTTAGTTGCTTTTGTTTATTACTGCAGTGTTTCGGGTTCTGAATTGGTGTCTGATTACTGGTACTGTGTTCTGAGAATTTATTCATTCAGTATTTGTATAAGGAAGTTGGTTGATTGCAAATCTATTGGATGTTTGATTGATATTCATGGATCCAATCTGAAAATTTATGAAACGTGGTCCCTGGAGGAAAAGAGAAGTCTTCTGTAGGTCAACACCTATGTACTAGTACCTCAGCTAGTACAAGAGCTAAGGGGGTTGTAACTCCCTTCCAAAAGAGTCTAGAGAACGAGAGAAGCTTGTAGCCTTCTGCAGGTTGAAGCCTGCGTGCTGGTATAAGATTGCACCAGTACAGAATCATTGTAAAAAGAAGTTTCTAATTGAAAGAAGATAGATACATATTGCAACAGGTGGTTTTCACCCACATTGGGTTTCCACCTTATATCTTGTGTTCTTTTGTGTGACTGTCTACTCTACTTTTCTGTTCCTGCTTACTGTTATATGGTTGTGACACACAGATTAATGATCAACATCTGAAGAATAAATTAAATTATAAGACTGGAAGGTATACGCAAGTTTCATTAGTCAGATCTACAAATCTTTGTATAAATTGAAAAAGAATTAGATAATACTGATTCACCCCCCCCCCCCTTAGTATTATTTTCAAGAATTGGTATCAGAGCAGGTCCTTCAGGAAAAGCTTGATCGCTTGAAATAAGATCTATCATCATGAGAAACTACGAAAAGGAAGCATCTATCAAGCCACCAATTTTTTATGGGAGCAACTTCGTCTATTGGAAGGTAAGAATCACTGCCTAACTTCAATCTCTTGGTACAGAAGTTTGGGATATTGTGGAAACAGGATACACATTTCCATCAGCAACTCCTACAGATGCAGCTGGTAAGAAGCAGTATGAAACAAATGCAAAAGCTATCAATACTCTATTAGGAAGTCTATCTCAATCAGAATTCGTCAAGGTTATGCAGCTCAAAAGCGCAAAAGAAATATGGGACAAGATCGTTCTGAGCTATGAAGGAGATGAACAGGTAAAATGAGAAAAATTACAAACTCTTAGAATTCAATATGAAATTCTCAGAATGCATAATGATGAAAGTGTGGCTAGCTATTTCCTACGTATAGATGAGATCGTAAATTGTATGAAAAACTTGGGTGAAGAAATAAAAAAAGTTGTTTTGGTTGAAAATGTTCTAAGATCTTTGTCTCCTAAGTTTGATTCAAAAGTTTCTGCCATAGAAGAAAAGCAGAATCTACAGAGCCTTACCATGTCACATCTGGCACAGGTTCAGGGGGAGCATATATTCTTCTAATAATGCATTGTTGGCATTATCATAGAAGATCTTGGTTCAATTTTTCAGTTTGTTTTGATTTCAAGAGGAGCAAGTACAGAAGGAGAACATGGATACTGATCTGAATAATGATTTTGTTGATGTTTTGTCTCTATGTCTTATATTTCTTTTGTCCAGATCATGTAACAGCCTATCTTGGTTGCCCCACTATGCTTGGGATGGATAATGAAATGTGCTTATTATATGATGTATCCCCACTTGGTTGGGAGTCGTATGTATGATTCCTTGGTGATAGGAAGGTCAGTTATGATGTATAAAGTCAGATTTCTTTTCGCAGAGCATTTTCTTGCAGATCTTGCCTATATGTCAGGGGGAGCTTGGACAGCTTAGCAGAGCCGAGATTTTAGCATGTACTCAGAGGGAGCATAACCCTTTGCCCTTGATGTCAAAGGGGGAGAAAGACTTTGAAGTGACTTTGGGTTGCCATCAAGTCCAAAGGGGGAGATTGTTGGCATTATGACATAGGTTTGGCATAGGTTTGGCTCAATGACATAAGTGTTGTCCTTGATGGCAACTCACTAAAATGGCAGATCACAGTTCAGGCTCTCAAAATGGAAGAAAATAAGATACCCGCAGGTTCCTTTTCACAAAGCCGTGGACATACGCAGGTTCACCAATCAAAAAGTGCGTACATATACGCAAGTGTACCGATCAAAAGGTGCGAACATCTAGTACACACACTTTCATGCAGAGAAAAGTACGCACATGTGGGAAATCTTATGGTTGTTCCATGGTATTTAGTCCGACATTTTTGAACCTATGGTTTTGGTCCGTCGTTTTGCATCTAAAGTATTGAACCCAGGTATTGGGTCCCTAGTATTGGATCTCTATGGTTTTGGACCATGGTTTGAGTAAGGCCTAGACTATAAAAAGGAAAGGAGATCAATTGGTTTGGGCAGCCTGTTGTGTTGAATATCTTGAGAAGAGCAAGATCTGAAATACTGGTGATCGGTTGGTGAGTTATAGCTGGATCTGAATCAAGGAGGAACCTGAGCATTACAAGATGGTTAAGATCTACTGATAGGTCGAGATCTCTTTGGCGCATGATTGGATCTGATAATCTGGGTATAATTGAAGTCTGATTAAGAAAAGGGATAAATTATCATATAGATCTATACCCGCAGGTCCGACACAGTGGAGGCGCGGATACCCGCAGGTTCGACACAGAGAAGGCGTGGATATACGTAGGTTTTACACAGCGCAGGCGCGTATTCCGCAGGATCGACACAGTAGAGGCACGGATATACGCGGGTTTGACAGAGCGCAGGCACGAATACCCGCAGGTTCGACACAGTGGAGGCGCGGATATCCGCAGGTTAAAGAAGTGAATACTGCATACGTAGGAAGATTTATATTGGTGAAGTTGCGGACTTTTCTTGAAATATGTTTTAGCTGCTTTTGTTTATTATTGCAGTGTTCTGGGTTCTGAATTGGTGTCTGATTACTGGTACTTTGTTCTGAGAAGATATTGATTCAGTATTTGTACAAGGAAGTTGGTTGATTGTAGATCTATATGATGTTTGATTGATATTCATGGATCCAGTTTGAAAATTTATGAAACGTGGTCCCTGGAAGAAAAGAGAAGTCTTATGTAGGTCAGCACCTACGTACTAGTACCTCAGCTAGTACAAGAGCTAAGGGAGTTGTAGCTCCCTTCCAGAAGAGTCTGGAGAAGGAGAGAAGGTTGTAGCCTTCTGCAAGTTGAATCCCGCGTGTTGGTATAAGACTGCACCAGTACAGAATCATTGTAAAAAGAAGTTGCTAATTGAAAGAAGATAGAGACATATTGCAGCAGGTGCTTTTCACCCACATTGGGTTTCCACCTTATATCTTGTGTTCTTTTGTGTGACTGTCTACTCTACTTTTCTGTTCCTGCTTACTATTATATGGTTCTGACACACAGATTAATGATCAACATCTGAAGACTAAATTAAATTATAAGTCTGTAAGGTATACGCAAGTTTCATTAGTCAGATCTACAAATCTTTGTATAAATTGAAAAAGAATTAGATAATACTGATTCACCCCCCCCCCCTCTCAGTATTATTTTCAACATAGTCTATGTCTATTTTCACCCTTGTGCTAAGATTGTGCCTATATGCTACACATTTGGCTTGAGTGCTTGGAGAGCTTAGCTTAGACTTAGATATTCATTTCAAGCAGAGCCTATCAACATCAAGGCTTGGTTGTATGCTTCCCCTTATTTTCTATTAATATACAACTGTTGGTTCATTTTCCATTGATGTGTATGCTCATGTATCATATATCTTAACATTCCTTGATCAGTTAAGTAGGTTGCCTTTGAATATGATGTTTGTATTTTCATGCCTTGTTGTGTCTTCATATCTTGTGCAGGTGCTTAAACATTGTGACAAGTAGGAATGAGCCCATGACACAATTGGTTCGAGATCTTCAACAAAGGACGACTTGATAGCATCAGAACGAGGTAGGCCATCTTCGTCATCTCTCTTTTCAATTGTAACCTAGGAAAGTGTCTCGTAACCAACTGCTTCCCACAGCCAGTCCTATAAGGTGTTTTCCTAAGATTGGTCACTATGGTTATCTTCGTCCCATGGAGGTGGTCGAGTCTTGAGCTTCTTGGTAGTCTGCTTCCTTACCATGGGTTGGGTAGCCTCGAGGAGAACTGCTTGCACAATGACCTAGCCTAACCCCCTCTGAATCGCGTTTCTGATGCACTTCGGATTTGACCGTGGGATGGTGAAGGATTTTAATCTCCCTAATATGACAACTACTATGTCTCAATGAAAAGTGACCAATGCGTGTTATTAAAAGTGACCGATGGGTGTTAAGGTGTATTGTTTAGTGTCTTGGCTTGGAGGTGTTAACCAAGCTCTCATCCGCTTAAGTTGTGAGCGTGTGAAAAAGATGTGTCAAGCGGATGAGTTAATTAAGCATGTTTCATGATGCCATATGATGCTGAAAGTAAAACGTTGAAATACTGTAAATGAATCTGAAATGACAGAAAATTAAACAATCAATCAAGCATACACAACCCCACCCACAAGGGATACTAAGAAGTTAAGAAAGAGAAGAAAAACAGGGTACTCAAAGACACATAAAGAAGCCAAAAATATCTGATGTCAAGGGACTAGGATCTAAAGGCCCTAAGCTGTTGAAAATGGTGCAGACAAACAGCAAAAATCAGAAGTGAAAATTGTTGTAAAGGATAGGTATGAAGCTCTAAGACCTAGGATTCTCAAGGGGATCCTAAGGGGGAAAAGGCAAGCCCAAACTCTAAAGTAAGAAAAGGTAAAATATACCTATCAAATGGATCTGAAAAGTAATGGATCAGATCTAAAAAATAGAGGCTAAAAATATTGAAAACCCTAGACTCCTCACTTAGCAAATGTCTTCCTAACAATGTGGAGGAGTACTCTAAAACCTAGGGGTATATGTCCTTCCTTAAAGGGATAAAACAAGTGGATCTAGGCCTAAGGGAGACTAATAAAATAAGTTGAAAAACCCAAACGAGTCTGTAGACAGTAATTTCAGACAAACTGTAAAAAAATTGAAAAAAAAAAATCAGAAACGTTGGGGAGCGCAGGTACTGACCTGTTTTCATAGCTAGCACAGTTTCTAGGCTAAAAAGTGTGCTCTAGAGCGCACTAAAGAGGAAAAAGGTGTGCTATGTTCTCGGGAGTCTCGATTGACAGATCTTGGACAAATGTTTTCATCTCCTACTCGATTGGTAACTATGACCCTGAAATTTCTGAAATTTCAGTCACCCAAGAATGTGGTTATTAAACGAGTGGAGTCATCAATTGTTAGTGTGAAAATTCCTGGAAGGTGTACCAAAATTCCTCACTTAATTCATTAGGTGACAAGTTACCCTAACAACAATTTCATGGCTACTGTCATTCTAGATTTGCAATACAAATGGAAAAATATGCAGTAAAAGAAAACATGATCTACAAACAAATAGTAACAAAATAATGTATCTAGAATAATAACCCAATCGGAAAGATAATTTTGAATGAATAAATCTTTATTGATAACACTTGGTGAATGAGATCTATAGATTGGTCTGCAAGTCCCCCCTCGTGGGATGGGTCCTTTGATGTCCTTGATGCTTTAGAAATAAAATTCTCTCTCTTAGTCGCGTGAAAAACCCAAACAAAGTGAAGAACTCAAATTGGAGCTCAAGAAAAATGACAATAATGTTGACGATGATAATGATCATGGTGAGGAATGAATGGAAAACCCTCCTTGATATAGAAAAGTATGGAGTTAATCTCGAAAATGGAGAATAATATAATATTATTGACCAAATTTAGATCTAACTGCTTGGAATACTTTATTATATTCATTGGAGAGGGAAAAGGAATTTAAAATGGTTAAATTCCTTTATTTAGAAATAATTAACAAATACAATGATTTATTAACTATTTCGCTAGAAACAAGAAAGGTGTGAAATCAAAATAATTATTAAATAGTGATTTAATAATTATTTTAATAACATAAATAAGGAAATTAAAATAAATAATGATTTATTTAAATATTCCTAAGGGATTTAGTCAAACGTGACAAGGAATAATTATTAAATAATGATTTAATAATAATTCCTAGAGAAAATTAAATAAATAATGATTTATCTAATTATTCTCATGGGGTTTTTTATTTAAATCATAAAATAATTTAATAAAAATGATTTATTAAATTATTATCAACAGTGAAAGCGATTTTACTATGGTAAAATTAAATCCACATGGTGTATTTCGATCCACCTAGTTAGAAATGGCTAGGTGATCATGTTTTGGTGATAACATCTATTTTCAATCCCATTTATATTTTCAACCATGGTGTAGGTTGTTGGAATGGTTTATTCTTCTTCTTCCCCAATAGGCTCTTCAAAGATCTCTGGTTGTTTGCCTAATTGTTCCTCTAACTCAGAGCCACCGAAGAAGAGAGAAGGTTGGTTGTTTGATGGTGTGGGGGTATTTGGAAAAAAAATTCCTAAGTTCTCTCTACTCCTATGAGGCATGAAATAAAATGAGTCTCCATCTCTGTGTCTACTCAGAGATGGACAATCTCCCAAGATGACCTAATTATAGACCTTTCCAGAAGAGCGAACTTGTATGAAGTGCCACGTGTACAATTTTCGATCTTTGGTTCTGAAAAAGATATACACATAACTACAGTTCGTCCTCTTTCTGTACCTTCTTACGAAATTTCAATTTGATTCCCAGAGAGTTATGATGATTTTCCCCAGGTCTCCTGTTTTGAATGTAATTCAGGGGTTTGCAAAAAGACCAACTTCCTCAGATCATATCTCTGCAAATATCGCGCAAAAAGCTCTGAAATTCGGACCCAAGGTTCAACGCGATTTCTTCTCAAATGGGTTTTTTTTGTGACTTCTGAAACGTCACAGAAAAAAGTTATAGTGAAAATTCCATGATGACCTGTTTGGAGCAGCGAAACCCTAGAATCCAAAGCTCTGATACCAAATGTTATGAAACCAGCTCAAGAAAAGATAGAAAAGATAGATCAACACCTTAGAATTCAGCCTCTTCGAGGGGGCAACCTCCTTTAAATTACATAAATGAATAATTCTTGGATGATACAAATGACAAAACCTCCTTTTTATATATAGGAGTCTAAGGAGTCACAATATAATCCAGCCGACCTAACAATAATAATATAAAGCCACAAAAATAATAATAGAGGGATTCTATGGGGCACAGAAATAACAATATGGGGGTAATAGGGGCACAACAATATAAATAAGGGGTATAACTACAATAGTAATGGGGTAATCACTAGTATTATAGGGACCCAACACCTGACATGGTATCAGATCCAGCTCTTTTTAGCCTTTGTGTCCCTTGTAACTCCCTCTCTGCTCTCCATATAGCTGAGCAGGTTCTCCATAAAATTAGCTTCTCTTGACATGGTAGCTGCCCCACTGCCCATACTGCTTCGGTATCCAGCGTTGTCCATCCTGTCTGACTGTTCAGTTTTTTGACTGTTCATAAATGTTTCAAAAAAAGGGGCGTTGTACTGACATAAGATAAGCATTGTCCTATAAGAAAGGGTGTTATTGCACCTGTCGCCTCCATTGCATGAATTGCTTCACCGCTCTCCACCAGAACCTATTCTGATTACTCGCTATTCTGGTTTCAAGTCTTGGTTTGTTCAATTTCAAAGTTTCCTTGCGTAGGCTGCAGTATTGGCGTGCTGTTGTATAGAAACGTATTTTGTTTCATGATTCTTTTCATGAAATTCTTGGTTTCAAGCCCTGGTTTCATTTGCATTCGTTTGCATTCGTTTATATATGATTTTTAACGCTGCCTGAGATTTAAGGAACCCCCGCAAACTCCATTCCACCATGTCCATGAAGATATAAATCTCAGAAACAGTTCCAGGGCTCTAAATGGTGCAATAGCCACAAACATGGTCATTTCGAGTGCTCTTCTCCTTGCAAGCCCAAAGTCACATAATTTTGTTTTCGTGGTGTCGAAATCGAACAGATTTTTAACAATGGCCTGTATTTGTCAGTAACCATTAGATGGTGAGCAGACATGAGCCGAGATTTTTTAACGCTGGCCTGAATGCAAGCTTTTTGAGCCGAGATTTTTTTAACGCTGGCCTGAACGCAAGCGTTTTTGAGCTGAGATTTTTTAACACTAGCTTGACTGTAATCATTTTCTTGTGATATAATTCTCCTCGCACCTTATGTAAATAAATTTGCGAGCACAAGATACCTCGTTTCTGTGGTCGTTGTGATTTCAGTTTATTTGGTTGCCAGCGCTGCCACCCCTGGGGCTCTGGGATACTACCAGATTCAACCTTGTTATACA
Source organism: Pinus tabuliformis (assembly GCA_031772625.1). NCBI lineage: Eukaryota > Viridiplantae > Streptophyta > Pinopsida > Pinales > Pinaceae > Pinus > Pinus tabuliformis. Next base: position 656,367,802 of record CM062810.1, on the reverse strand, counting down.
GGGTTTTATAACTTGTTTCTTGCCACTAGCTAGCAAATTTAGTTTGCTTAAATGTTCCCCAACAAGCGTTTTGTCTCTTCACTTGTTTGAATCTAAACGCTGCTACTTTGAAGAACGCTCTCTACTCCATATAAACGCTGTTGCTTTGAAGAACGCTCTCTGGTCCATATCAATTTTGTTGCCTTGCTTTGAAGAACACTGGAATTGACTAACTAGATTGCGCCTTTTCAAAAAGGTCTTTTTATCTGATCAATCTGTTGTCCGAACTTTAAAAGAAGCCATGACTCATTACTACATCGCAGTTTTGAATGGATTAAGTTGTAGGAAATGATGACATTAAGGCTTATGTTGTTGATAACATGACATATATTGCATGATTGCACTTGATTCCATTTTTTGGAAAGTCATAGGAATACTGTAATTATTTTTGGGCTTAGTTCAAATTTTATAATGGAGAAGTTTGTTGAAAAAGTGAAGGGTTTGGAAAAGAAGACAACTCTTCTTGCACACAGAGAGGATAATCTTGCTCAAGATTCTTCCAGAGCAAGAGGTAGAAGAGATTTCAGAGGCAAGGGGGGCAGAGACTCTCAAGGAGAAAAGACAGATTTGCACTACATTCGCTGAAAAAGAAATGGATCACATGATGCCTCTACATGCAAGCTACCATGGGACAAAATTGAGCAGAAAAGAAATCAACAGAAAGGTAAAACCGATGATACATACAAAGGTAAAGCACCTGAATCCGCTCACTATGTTGAGGCACAATGTAACATTGGAGTAAAAGAAGATTTGTTTAACGCTTCACTTGCTTCATGGAAAATTGATTGGTTGCTTGATTCAGGAGCAACCTGTCACATGACACATAGAAAAGAAATTTTGGGAAGATTTCACTGACAATGTTGATGGAGCAGTATACTTTGCAGATCAATCAACAATCAAGCCATCAGGGCTTGGCACAATCAGGCTTAAACTGCCTGGTCTTCTAGACTTTCTTCTGGATCATGTTCTATATCTCCCACAGCTCAAGAGAAACTCGTTGTCCTTGGTCCACATCCGCCATCAAGGTCACTCCATTCATATGTTTGATGGCAAGCTTGAGGTAAGAAAAGCATCTTACCACTCACTTGTAATGGGGGGAATAGAAGAAGAAAGGATTCTCAAACTGCAAGGAACATCTGCTCATGCACAACATTTCTCATACAATTGTCATCATGAAGAAGGTATAATTCCATCAAGTTTATTATGGCATGCTAGATTTGGACATTTGAACTATGACAGTCTCCGCTTATTGAAGAAAAATGGTGTTTTCCTACAATTCCTAGGAAACTTAACAATGTGATGCTTGCATTCTAGGAAAGCATAGCAAACAGTCTTTTCATGATTCACATTCAAGAGCACATAGGAAACTTGAACTCATTCATTCATATTTATGTGGTCCAATGCCTGTTCCTTCTACAAATGGAAACAAATATATCATGACATTTATTGATGACTACACCAGAATGTGTTGGGTTTATTTATTGAAGAACAAATCTGATGCTTTTCAAACATTCAAGAATTTTCATAAATGTATTGAAAATGATGCACAATCTCATATTGGGTCTATTCGCACTGATAATGGAAAAGAATACACATCAAATGAATTTGAAAACTATCTTCACCAACATGGGATCAAACATCAAACAACTGTGCCTTACAATCCCCAACAAAATGGTGTAGCTGAAATAATGAATAGGACAATCTTAAATATGGTATGATCCATGCTCTTCTTCAAAAATGTCAAGATAATGTTTTGGGTTGATGCTATTCTATGTGCTGCATATATAAAGAATAGATGTCCATCTAATGCTATAACAAACAAGACTCCTTATGAAATGTGGTATGGACATGTTCCTTCGGTAAAACGTCTCAGGGTCTTTGGTTCCACCTGTTATGCTTTGATACCAAAGGTACATAGAAATAAACTTGGTGCTAGAAGTCGTAAGTGTATCTTCTTGGCGTACTCAAACACCTCCAAAGCATACTATCTCTATGATGAAGTAAATAAGAAGTTTGTTGTATCTAGAGATGTAATTTTTCTTGAATCATCCAAAACTGACAATGTTGTTGAGCGGCAACTTGATCGCTTGGACAGATTCGTAAAAGCAAAATCATTTCAAGAATTTGATAATCAGATTTCACATCTTGAAGGGGGGATTCCTATACTAGATCAACATGTGGAATCTTCTTCTGAAGAACACTCTCCCCCGCATGAAACTCCAACAACGGATGATGCTTTAAGTGATGTAATTGATAGAATTGGGAGACTCAATCTTGACTCAGTCCCAACTCAATCAACGGAGCAGCCTGGACCATCTCAGAAAGGTCCCCCAAAGTGGCTGACAAAGACACTTGAAAGTGTTCATCCTAATGAAGTTGGAAAGACAGGAACCAGAAATTCAAATCAGTAAATGGAGGTGATGTAGATACCTAATTCACCTGTTGATATGGATGTTTCTTATGATTGTGAATTGAACTTGTCTACAGATTTTGAACCAACTTCCTTCAAAGAAGTTGCTTCTCCTGATGAATGGAAAGAAGTGATGCAAAAGGAGTATGATGCGCTCATAAAGAATAGCACTGGGAAGTTGGTTGATCCTCCATTTGGAACCAAACCAATTGGCTACAAGTGGGTCTACAAGAACAAGTATAAAGCTGATGGCTCACTTGACAAGCACAAAGCTAGGCTTGTGGAAAAAGGTTTTGCACAGAAGGAAGGGGTCGATTATGAGGATACTTTTGCCCCCATGGCAAAATGGGCTACCATCTGGACACTCTTTGCACTAGCAGCTCAGAACGGTTGGAAAGTCCATCAAATGGATGTAAAAACTGCCTTCTTGAATGGAGATCTAAAAGAAAATGTTTTTATGTCCCAACCTGAAGGATTTGTTGTGAAAGGACATGAACATAAAGTATGCAAACTTGTGAAGTCCTTGTATGGCCTCAAACAAGCATCGCGAACCTGGTATGAAAAACTAACTAAGCATCTTCTGAAACTCAATTTCGAACATTTTGATCTTGATGATGCAACTTTATTTGTCAAGAAAGTTAGCAAAACAGTTGTATATCTTGTGGTATATGTAGATGATCTTTTGATGACAAGGAACAATGAAAGCTACATTGCATCCTGTTATAGACATTTTTGTGCCTTACAGCTTTGAGCATGAAATGTCCATAATCCAAGGGATCCAAAGTCCCTAAAAGTGTTGTTCCTACCCCTAAAGGAACAAGGTCAACCAATGACAGCTTCTCCCGGAAGTTCTCCACCAGAAACTGCTCAAAACTAGTCAAATCAGGATCAATTCAGAAGCTCCACTAGTTGCCTACATTGCAAAGCACCCAAATACACTGTCTAGGTGCGTTGCAACACACTTGAATGCACTACCCAGGTGCGGTGAGCGGGAAATGACAAGTGGCAGAGTCATTCAACGAGGTGGAGAGACAATGGAAGCTTCCAGAATCTTCTCCAATGACACTTGCCTCACTGAATTCGACCAGTGATGAGTAAGAGGCTCTCAGTCTCCAAGTGGAAGCAAGAACTGACAGAGAGAAGCCACAAGTCAAAACATAAGCTGACTCATCCTCTCTGCTTACATCTATATATGGATCCCTCATCCCAGAGATCCAAGGGCTGGAATTTTGTACTTTGCAGAGAATTGTTGTTGGTTTGAGATTGAGATTAGTGTATTGGGTGATTTATGCTTTGTTGGAGGAGAGGAAGGGATTCCTTTGCTGGGAGGTAGATGCTGGATCGGGACTCACTTGGTTGTATATCCTCTTGGACTTTCTTATCATATCAATAAAATTATTTGAGTTTCTCCTACATGTTGTGTATCAATGATGTTTTGTTATATTTGCATGTTTAGCTTAATCTGATCCTAAGCTTTTTATGAATGTAAATCTATATCTTCGTGTAATTTCTCTCTTCTGTGATCTTGCAGGAATTCGGTGAAGCTGGGCCGGTAAGGGAGCAGGGAGCTGGGAGCTAGTGAAGAGAGGAGCGATTGGATCAACAAACTAGCGAAAGACACAGGTTAGTTACATCCTTCCTCTTCATTTACATTTCATAAAGAAGAATACTCAAGTAGTTTTCCTTGTTTGTTGGTAAGGCACTATCACACCTTAGAGTGGGATAGGGGCGTTCTGAATAGATACTTTTCCAACAAAAAATTGGCGACTCCGCTGGGGATCGTATCTAGTTAGTTTATTTGTGTTTCTATTGTTGTTCTTCTCATAAACTTAGGAGTGGCGAATCGAACTGCATTTGCAATTTACAAATGCAAAGTAGAGATCTGCTACTCTAGTCCATTCACTGGGCCTGTTTATGATCTGAATAGCTGATCTACAAATGCTCTAACTGCCCTTTGTGATAGCTCTTAGTCCTCCTTTAAATCATCCCTCTAATTGTACCTTATTGATAGCTTTTATCCGGCCAAAAACCGTAGATTAAACTGCAAACCGTGACCCAGAACCCGGAGACCATTCTCGTTTCTGCTTCAGCGCAGGCTCTGTGAAGAGGTTCTGCATTTCAACGCAGGTCCCGAGAGGGCTACCTGCGCTGCAATTCAGTTTCTCTGTGCAACAGGTGCGCTGATTAGCCTTTGCCCTGTGCAGCTGTGGTTCTTTGCTTCATTTTGCTCAGTTTTGTCTCTGATTTTTGCAGCCTGTTATCAGTGTGTGTACCTATCTGAGAACCCCTTTTCTTTGCCTTAATTCCGCCTCAGTTGTATAAAAGAAACTGTATTTGTTTTTGTGTATTTGTTACATCATTTGCAGTTTCCCATTACAAAAGTAAACTAGTCATACTGTCACCCTTAGATCTAGACCTGTCGTAAGTGTCGTTTTGATCTTAGGAGTAAGTTTGTTTGCTGTTGATAGCTGATTACGCTTTTACTTTTGTCTTTTGGTTTGAATTTGTGAATTTCTAGTGTCGAAACAAGTGTTTACTTCAAAATCATAAAGTGTCGTAATCGTCTTTTTGATTTCAAAAAGAAGCTTGCTTGTGTTTTCACTTGAAATCGAATTCAAATTTGTACAACAGCTTTCTTTTTAGGCATCAATATTAAGAAAGTGAAAACAAATACATGCATTTGTGCATTTGCATATTGATAGTTTGTATGGTTTGATTTAGGAAAAGTGCATTTACAGTGTGCTCTATGCTCTTTGAGAAAAGATTGTGTCTTTCTTTTCCCCTTGTAGCTAGGATTTTCATTGTTGAAAAGAGATAAAAGCTTGCTTATCATCTTTAGACTGCATTTAGGAATTGTATCTACATCTCGTGGTGATCCAAAAAGGCAAACTTCTAAGAAAGATCAACCTAAAATAAATTGAATTAACTTAACAACGCTTTGTAACTTAACGCACAACATAGAGGTCTAGGCTAGAGACGTGTTCCGGCGTCGTAAAGCCTGGTAACTGTTGCCTCACTGATGGTTGGGTGATTCCTCCTGAGAGACGATAAGTGCCAGTACGGATTGTGCTCCCACGTACCGTCGAGTATATATTGGGAGACCCCTATAGGAATAAAACCTTTATCCATAGGAAGCCGTGTCGGCCGCCCTACTGATCGCAATGCACTGAACACAGCATTCGGGAAGACTGACCGCCCGTACCCTAAAAAGTATTCTGCGGTTTTGCGATTGGTTTGGCACACCTTCTACCTAGATCTCCAGAGCAGTCCCTTTCGTTCCTTTTCAGACTCCTTAACGGAAAAGGTCCATTTGAGCACTTGTCACTTCAAGCTCATTAAAAATCGAAGGAGACTAGAGTCATCTTTTGCTTTTTCTCGAATCTTTAAAATTGAAAAAGAAAGTTGTGTCCAAGCGTCATTAAAATTTATTTTAAACAGAATATTCATACCCTTTTTCCTGCGTTGATCTTTAGGTTGAGAAAATGGAGCCTACCAACCAAGGAATTCCCCTTGGTGGAAATCCTAGTCCCTTCTCCTCTTGGGGAGATGTCGGTGCGCCCCATATGGCCACATTGTCACTTCCAAGACTGACAATTGGCTTGCCAGTCTGGCTCTTCTCAACCAATGTCGTTCAGAACACCACTATTCCTGAACAGTCGAATCAGCAATTAGACGAATCCAGAGTTTCCCAACCACCTTCTACTTCCTCTAATTCTTCCTCTCTTCCTTCCTCTTCGTCTGACGGGACTGGTAAAGTTAAAAACCAAGTTCCTAAGGAGAAGAAGGAAAAGAAGAAGAAAGAGAAAAAGAAGAAGGAGCCAAAGGCAGATAAAGGAAAACAAGTGTCGTCTAATGAAAATCCACACACAGCACTGACCAGGCCTAAATCGCCATGTGTCATCTGCAAGGGAGACCACTTTCACAGAGATTGTCCTTGCATCCCTCGGATACTAAGGGACTGGTCTCCTCGTTTGCACAATCCGGTGTCGTCAACCTCTGATGGCCATGTTGAAAGCACACCGTCAACTAGCGAAAGTGAAGTTCCAGGACAAAAAGGGAGAGCTAGACCTCCCTGTAGATTGTGCGAAGGCGACCATGCCCTCCACCATTGTCCCTTCTTAGACGAGGCTAAAAGAGTCTTGGAAGATCGTCCGGTTTCACCGTTACGACTTCCTCCTGGATATAAAAAACTCTTGCCGAGTCCTTCGTTAGTTGAGAATCCAGCTGGCCCGCTCAAGTGGTCAGCTGAAGCGTCTATCATTGAAGATAAACCAACTGAATCCATACCAGACGAAAGTCAAAAGGTCGAGGCGGCAGTTGACCCGGTCTTGCCTTCAGAGGTTTTATCTTCAAATGATACCGTCACTGAAGAGGATAAGGATGACACCGTCCAAATTCTCTTCATCAACACAGACTCCGATGAACACGGGGGCAATCCACCCATTCCTTTATCGTAGGAAGGAAGTTCGTCAGAGCCGTACCCGGCCGTCTACTCGGTCCCACTGCCAAGCAACCTAGTTATATCCTTCGACTGGAACCAACTAGGCAGACCCCGTTTGCCAGCAACCATACCATTCCGAATTATCGTTCAAATATACAGAATGGTCATGGCTGGCACCATCATTGATGAGGGGGCATCTGTGAGTATCCTTTCCTCTATTGCTTGGAAAGCGCTTGGTTCGCCATCGCTTTTGCCTGAGATGAGAAATCTGACAGGCTTCGATAAAGGAACCAGTCGACCTTTAGGGATTCTCCCCAATGTGCCCATAACATTGAAAGGGAAGTGTAGAGCCTCTAACTTGCACTTGATTATCCATCATTACCTACAGTTTTCCCTCACTCATCTCTCTCTTTTGCCTTATTTTCCTACCCAGATCATTACATTTGATGTCTTTAAGCATGATTTAGTGAACTTTGCTAATGTGTGACTGTTTTGTTTAGATTTTGACATATTTACAGAGATTCCGCAGCTGTCTGGCAATTCCGCAGCCATTCAGCGATTCCGCAGCCATCTGGTGATTCCGCAGCCTTTTTGTTAATCTCAAGGTTCCACGTGTCATTTTGCAAAACAAGCCACATGGGCACATGGGAATAAAGGTGCTCAAGGTTCCTGTGCTGTTGGTTCGATCAGCCACATCATCTACACCTCCGGTCAACGAGGGTCAAGCCACAGTCAACAAAGGCAGCTTAACGGTGTTGCGTAAGCTGTTGGGTCACGTCAATGCAACTGGTGATTTTTCCGTGTTACGCAGGTTGTGGGAAACATAATCCAACTCTGGATTCAATTCCCATAACGACCAGAACCTCCAGCTCATCCACGAGGCTTATGACGTGTTGCTGAACCTTTATTACGCATGACATATTAGTTAATTTTCAGTTTCTAGCTTTACGCATTAGGCAATCGTTTAGATGCCTATAAAAACTTGCGTCTGTGTACGCTTAATGTTACTTTTTAGTTGCTGTGTTTTATGAACTCGTTATAATTTTAGTGCATTTCAAGACTCTGTTTTGATAGTGTTGTTCTAGCACTCTTGACTGTAATTTTATGCATATGGAGTAATAGAAGGCAGTGCTGTTCTGACGTTTTCAAATCCTTGAGTCTTCTTTGGGTTGTATGAATGGAGGGCCCCTGTTCATGACTGCCCTTGTATAGTATTTTATGTTCATATTCTTGCTATTTCCTTATTTTCCATTCAGCATTTCCTTTTCTTTGAAACATGTACAGCTTGATTTACTTTCATTGTCATTTCATTTGCAGCATTCATTTTGACTGATCAGATTTGTTTTTCTGCAGGTTTTTTACCCGGGATTGTTTTTGTCTTTATGTATTTGCTTTATATCTGATGGCATTTTCAGTTGACAGATTCAAAGTTGCTGCCTTTACTTTATTTTCATAGCTGATTTCTAGTTTAGTTTCTCAAAGTTGTCTGCTAACATATTGATGGTCTCTTTATCACAAATTGTTCATCTTTTAGAGATCAGAATACTAATAAATTTCAGCTGGCTTTGAGTAATTTTTAGACTAATCTTTAACTACTTTCTAATCGTGCTTTACATAGTACCATATGTTAGAAGCAGAGAGTTAGGAAGAGCTGAACATTATAACTAGTCTTTAAAGTAGATTTTTCTCATTTTTGATCACTTTTTAAACTCATCTTTAGCTACTTCCTAATCGTGTTTTACACAGTACTATGTGTTGGAAGCAGAGAGTTAGGAAGAGATAAACATTGGTTTTTAAAGTGATTTTCTTACCTTTTATTTGCAGCAGCATGAATGGTGTCTAGTGCCATTAGAAAGTGGTTCTTTGCTTTCAGTTCATTTTAAGTTATTTATTTCTTTCAAGCTTTTCCTTTTCAGCAAGTAGTTAGAAATCACCTTACACACACACTCACTCATCTGTTTATAAAAACTCCATTCCATCTTAGGAAGATAAATTAACCACAAACAACACCCCAAACGACAAAAAGCTCTAAGAGGTTGCTTAAGTACATATAGTACACCTTCACTTCATCAGCTTACGAGCCCCGGGTTGGCAATTAATGACATCAATTTAGGAACACTAAATTGACTAAACATTTTGGCGCCGTTGCCGGGGAAGTGAAATTAAGTAGCCATATTCTTAGAAAAAAACCATAAAAATTTCAAGGAAAGAAGTTGATAACCTATCAAAGTATGCTCTCCTCTTGCACTTCAAGGTGATCTGGAGGATCAGAAAAGAGAAAGTTATTGATTTGGTAGTTTCTTGAGTATGCTCTCTTCTTGCACCTAGAGTGAACTGGAAGATCAGAAAAAGAACTATTAACTTGACTTGAAGAAAAATAATAAAAAATGACATGCATAGAGCTAGAGATTCTAGGGGAAGGTTTTTAGCCAGAGCTCGAAGTTCAATTTTTACAAGTCCATCTGCTTCAAGGGATAGACAAGAGACACCCCCCTTATCTCCAACCGACACTCCTAGTCCTAGAATTCCTGGAATTCAAGAGCCAAGAGTTGACTCTCCTACACCTTCTATTGAATTTGAACCAGGAAGAGACTCTTCTCTTTCTCCTACAGAAAGACCAATTGTAATTGAGGAAGTGGAATCATCTGAAGAAGAAGGAGAAATCTCTTCTCATTCACCCTTTGTAGAGGAACCAGAAGATTTTGAAATCCCTAGGAGAGCCATCATGGCAGAGGAAGAAGGAGGTGGTAGAGGTAGAGGTAGAGGTAGAGGAGGAGGAGGAAACAACAATAACAATAATGGAGGAAGAGGTCCCCTTGGAGGAGGAAATAGAGATGGGGATAATTCATTTGGGTTTCCCATTGTTAATGAGGATTCCCGAGCCACTATGAAAAACATATCACCATCTGTCCTCCCAAATTTCCATGGGTTAAGGACTGAGGACCCTGAAACATTTTTATTTGAATTTGAAGTTGTGTGTCGAACTTATGACTATCTGGATGATACTCAGAAACTCAAATTGTTCCCCTCAACATTAAAAGATCAAGCTTTGAAATGGTTCATGGGGTTACTCACTCAATCCATTAGGCCTTGGGATGAAATGAAACAAACCTTTTTGGATAGGTATTTGGACTACTGTATGCCTACTAATCACAAGGACGAGGTATTTAAAATGATGCAAAGAGAAGATGAGAGCTTAGAAGATTTACTTGAAAGATTTCAATATAACTTGAAAAGAGCAAAAATGAGTAGCTTGGATGAAGAGACCTTAAAAGCCCTCTTATTAAAAGCCATTAGGGATGAATGGATAGATATCTTAAACATGATGGGGAAAGGGGATATTTCTGAACTTTCACTCAATGATATAGCAGAACTCTGTATCCATCTCTCAAGGGGCAAATCAAAAACTCAAAAAGGGCCTAGAGATCCTTCTCTCCTTAGGGCAAATAAATCTGCAACAGGATCAGTAAGTAGGGCTGAAATCGGCAATATGCTTGATGAATTTAAAACTGACATCTTAGGGAGTCTTAGTGAACAACTTGATACCCTTAAGATTCACAATAAACAAAAAGCAGAAGCTGAGGCTTTGGCTATCTTTTGCCTGAAATGTAGAAAGAAACATGCTTTAAGGGAATGTCCCTTAGATGCACACGTTGTAGAAACATGTGTAATTTGCTCAGAAACTCATGAGACCAAGGATTGTCCTTCAATTCCTGGCCTCAAAGCAGTGTTTCAAGAGGATCCAGATACACTTGAATCTCTCTGTTTTATTGCAAGGAGACCTTGGCAAGGACAACAGAATCAAGGGTTTAACAACTCTATGAATTCTCAATCCCAACCAAATTGGAATCCTTGGCAACAACCTTGGCCTCAACCTCAAAATGCTTTTCAAGCATGGATGCAAAGCATGCAAAATCCTTATGGGAGATTTGCTCAATTCTATCAATATCCTCCATCATTTCAGAATCAGCAGGCTCCACAACTTCCAAATCAAGGTCAACAACTATCATTGCCATATCCTCAACAACAACAACCTCCTCCACAAAATCAAAATTCTCAATTATCGCTTCAATCCCAGCAGAAATCAAATCAACTTCCCTCTCAGCCATTACCAAATCCAAATAATAGGAACCCTCAAAATGCTTACATGATGGAAGGTCAACCATTCCCTACCTATATGGTTGTTCCTCTCAATGAAGTACAACTCAGATCAGGTAGAATCTTAGATCAACCTTCTACAAGTGTTCAACAACCAAGCATTTCTGAGGAAGAATCTCTCAAAGTCAATAAGGGTTTTGAAGCATCACTTCAAAACCAAAATATCCAAAAAGAAAAAGAAAAAGAATCAACCTCCACAACTCCCATAGTTGAGCAACCTACACCTTTAGCTACACCTCCTTTTCCTGAAAGATTACAAATTGACAAAGGATTGGAAAAGCAAATATGGGTGCCTGACTATAGTTTTCTAGATGAATTGAAGAATGTCTGTATCAAGATCCCCTTGTTACAAGCCATTAAAGAAATTCCCATTCTAGCGAAGACAATAAAGGAGTTGAGTTTGAAGAAAATAGTAAAAAGAACCAGAGATACCAAAAGGATACATCTAGTTGGAAAAATTGCAGACATTATGATGGGTAAGATTACCATGCAAAAGTATGTGGATCCCGGTAGCCCTATTGTCAAAACTCATATTAATGGGGTTGAAATCCCAAATACTTTGATTGACTTAGGAGCCGCTATCAACATCATGAGTAGACAGACCATGGATCAGTTAAAGCTTCCTAACCTTCTCTTTACACCTACTTTACTGCAACTTGCAGATAGATCAATCATTAAACCTGATTGTGTATTGGAAGACATTCTAGTCTCTCTAGATTCTTGGGAATATCCAGTTGATTTTATGATTTTAACTCCCAAGAACAATCTAGGAGGACATCCTCTTATTTTAGGAAGACCTTGGCTGGCCACAGCTGATGCTTTCATAAGTTGTAGATCAGATGGTAATTCCACCAAGAAATTCAACTTGTATCCTCCAGCAAAGGCAATAACAGAAATAGGAGAAGATGAGTGGGTTGATGATGAGGATACTATTCAACCTGTTCTAACCATCTCTGAAATCAGTGAGGATAGTCAAATTCTAAATACATTAGAAAATTTTGAATTACATTTAGAATATGACCCTACACAGTTTCAGTTAGATGCAGACATTGAATATCTCTCCTCTAGACAGATGTCTCTCTTCTCAATGGAAGAGTTTGGTAGTTCTACAGTTGAAATCCTTCCAGGAAAAACATTGAACATTAACAGAAACTTGGAAAGATCACAACAAGAAGAATTAACCAAACTTTTGCAAAAACATTCCACTGCCTTTGCATGGGAATACACTGACATGAAAGGAATCGATCCTAAGACTTGTATTCATCACATCTATATGGAAGAAAACAGCAGACCTATTAGGCAACCACAAAGAAGGATGAATCCAAACCTTAGGGAAATCGTGAAAGAAGAACTCCAGAAATTGCTCAAGGTAAACTTCATTTACCCCATTTCAGATAGCCAATGGGTTTCTCCCTTGGTTATAGTGCCCAAAAAGAATGGTAAATGGAGAGTTTGCATTGATTATCGAGAATTGAACAAGGCAACTTTAAAGGATCATTTCCCTCTACCTTTTATTGATCAGGTACTAGACACTCTAGCAGGTAAAAAGTATTTCTCATTCTTGGATGGTTTTAGTGGGTATAATCAAATTCAGGTAGCACCTGAAGATCAAGACAAAACCACATTCACTTGTCCTTGGGGAACTTTTGCCTACCGAGTACTTCCTTTTGGATTGTGCAATGCACCCGCTACATTTCAAAGGGCTGTACTAGGAACCTTTTCAGATCTGATTCATGATTGTGTAGAGGTATACATGGACGATTTCACAGTTTATGGTAATACATTTGAAGAAGCTTTGGAAAATTTGGAAAAAGTACTGGTAAGATGTAAGGAAACAAATCTTTCTTTAAGTCATGAAAAGTGTTTTATGATGTTTACTGAAGGGATTGTTTTAGGACATCATATTTCAGGAGATGGGATTAAGGTTGATATATCCAAAGTTGAAGTCATCTCTAAGTTACCTATTCCAAATTGCCAGAAGGATGTTAGAAGTTTTCTTGGGTTTACTGGGTATTACAGAAGATTTATTGAAAACTTCACTAAGATAGTATCCCCTCTTTTCAAATTGCTTACCAAGGACTGTGAGTTCAAATGGGATCCTGAGTGTCAATCTGCCTTTGAAGCTTTAAAGACTAGAATATCTGAAGCACCCATCTTAAGGGGGCCAAATTGGAAACTCCCTTTCCATATTTCCACTGATGCTTCAGATACAGCTCTAGGAGCTGTTTTGGGACAAAAGGATTTGATCCCTTATGCCATTTATTACACAAGTAAGAATTTGACTCCCACTGAGTTAAATTATACTGTTACAGAAAAAGAGTTCTTAGCTGTGGTACATGCGATTAATAAGTTTAGACACTACATAACCGGCTATGAAACCTTTGTCCATACTGATCACTCTGCCATAAGATATTTAATGAACAAACCTGTTACCAATGGTAGAGTTACAAGATGGCTTTTACTCTTACAAGAATTCAACATTACTGTGTTAGATAGACCTGGAAAACAAAACACAATAGCTGATTTCTTGTCTAGAATCCAAAACACTAATGAAGATTCTCCAGTAGAAGATAAGTTTCCAGATGAATATTTGTTTGCAGTGACTACCAAGACTCCTTGGTATGCAGATATGGCTAATTATCTAGTTACAGGGAAGCTTCCTCTACACTTATTTCCTAATGAGAAAAGGAAAATCATTCAGGAGAGTTCACATTATTCTTGGATTTCTAATGAATTGTTCAAAACAGGGCCAGATTGTATAATCAGAAGGTGTGTTCGGGAAGATGAAATGCCTGACATTCTTAAGGCATGTCATGATGAACCATGCGGCGGGCACTTTGCTGACAAGAGGACAGCCTATAAAATCCTTTCTCTAGGATATTATTGGCCTTCTCTCTTTAAAGATGCAAAGCAGTATGTTAGAAGGTGTGACAGCTGCCAAAGAGTTGGGAAACCAACTCCTTCAAATGAAATGCCACTACAGCCTCAGGTATGCATCGAACCCTTTGAGAAATGGGCTCTAGATTTCGTTGGACCAATTAATCCTCCATCAAAGCAAAAGAAGTATATACTGTTTTGTACTGATTATGTTACTAAGTGGGTAGAAGCGAAAGCATTGCCTTCTGCCACTGAAAATTCAGTTGTTCAATTTCTTTTTGAGGATATTTTCACTCGTTTTGGTGTCCCAAGGGAAATTGTAACAGATCAGGGCAGCCAATTTACATCTAAATTGATGGAGAAGCTGATGGAGGAATATAAGATCAAGCACAGAACATCTACTCCATACCATCCGCAATCAAATGGCCAAGTGGAATCTACCAATAAAGTTCTTGAAGGCATTATCACCAAGACTGTTCATCTTCATAGAAGAGATTGGGCGGAAAGGCTTCCTGAAGCCTTATGGGCTTATAGAACTACATGGAAGAACACAACAGGACATTCTCCCTATGAACTTGTTTATGGGAAGGAAGTCCTGCTTCCCATTGAGTTCCAAATCAAGACCTTCAAGATGGCAGTCCAATTGGGAATGAGCCTCTCAGAAGCCCAAAAACACAGAATGGACCAGCTAAATGAGCTAGATGAAATAAGACAAGATGCAATTCTAAGGACCAATCTAGTTCAGCACCAAAGATCTAAATGGCATGATCGTCATATCAAAGAAAGAAAGTTTCAGAAAGGAGATTGGGCTCTATTGTTTGATTCAAAGTTCAAAGACTTCAAAGGAAAGTTTCAAACTCATTGGCTTGGGCCATATGAGATTGATGAAGTCTTTAACAATGGAGCAATTCGAGTGAAAACTATTGATGAATTGCATACTCCTCTTATTGTGAATGGCCATCGCTTGAAAATCTACCAAAAGCCATTCTCAAAAGAAGAGTTTGTAAAGTTGTTTAAAGAAGATTCTGCAATCAGGTTGGTGGAGAAGGATTCTTCTCCTCCATCAGCCTAATCTTTGGTTTTTGAAAAAAAAGAGAAGAAAAAGAAAAAAAAAATAAATGTATAAGCCTGAAAACCAATCTCTGATTAGCAGTCTTATGCAGAAAACCTGAGGTGAAAATCAGGGTCACCTGACACCTCATGTTTTCCAAAAAAAAAAAATCTCTCTCTCTTCCATCTCATTTCGCCATTCCATTCACTTCATTCACCTAATCACTCTCACTCCACCTCATTTCTTTCCATCCATCCATCCATTCTGTTATCACAAAATCACAACTGAAGGGCTGCTGATCAGGCAGACTCTGTGTAACTATTTCAGACCAAGCTTTTGACTAAGGATTAGCCTCCCTAGCCTGAGAGGGCTCTCTCAAGAAAAGGTTATTGATTTTGAATGTTGATAAGAGGGCTAACTCTTGTACAATAGATTTAATGTAAGCATAACTGGTTGGAAACACACCAAAAGATATCTCATTGGGCTATGGAGTCTATAATATCAAGTAAACAAGAAAAACACAGTGAACTCATAGAAATCAAGGCTCTTAGCATTACAAGTCAAACATATTCCACCACACATAGCTTGCTGTATACACAGGAAGTCAGAGCATATAAGTATGAATTCTGAGTGATTGCATACAACAAAACCATAAAATAACATAAGGTATAACACATCATCACTTCATTTGACCATGACAATCCTTCGAGAATCTTGAGAAGAGTATAACTCTGTTTTACTATTACTGTCAAAAAAGATCTTACAGTGGCCCAAAACAACACACTTTTTCTATTAAGTATCCAACCTTTTTTACATCTAAGTTATTCCTATATATAGCCTATCAAAACACTGCTGTACGAGACTCCTCATCAAGCATGAAGGGAGCTCGGGCTTTTGACATAAATGACCTTAACAATAACATAAACGAACTAATTTATTACAAGAGATATGATGCTACGAAAACAGAGGATTCCATCATATTGGCACTTTAAGTCTTCTTCCTTGTATACCCTGATGTGTCCTTTGAGCTTGCCACCTGTAGTACTGCAATAATAACCATATCCAAGCTTAAAACAGATTCAATGTACATACAGCTCCGGATACTTGATGCATAGATGACTTCAACAACCGAAAAGAAAATGAAGCCTATATTCTTGGTTGCTGCCTCCCCTCGGTGTTCATATATTAATGATCCATCTTTAAGCCATTTAAACCTTGGATAGTCCCGTGTGACTGAAGAAAACTCATAACCCAGCCATCCCACAACTGGACAAGTGTATCATTTAACACCTCAGCAGCTCTATCCAAACCCTAAAATTTCGGAGATAAAGTGACTTTTAGGCAAAAGACAAAACTTCGACTTTTTCTTTGAATATTTACACCTGACCTCCTTTTCAAAATTTCTGACTGATCTTCTATAGTCTACATGCTGACATTAAACCATCTCTTTGAATATATGCTGATCTCAGCATTCCAACTCAAGCTTTAAACCTAACCAGTCATCTACAGCAGTTTCGTAGCGTGCTACGAAACTGCTGTAGGTCATCAAAATTAAATATATGAACCTCAAAACAGCAATATTTCAAATCTATGATTCCTTTAGTCTTTCCATACAGGTGTGAAGACACAAAAAAGTCTCAAAAACTTTTAAAAAGACAATGGCCTAACATATATCAAAATTTGAGAAAACACATTCCTCCTTGAATCATTTAGCTAGCTTGTCTAGCTTTTCTTTCAGGCTGATGACTTCCTCCTTCAACTTCTTGTTCTGTGCTCTTAGACTTGCATTCATTTGTTTCATAGTTTTTGCCTGTTTTAGAGCTGGTATTGTCCATACATAGGCGTCAGATACCGAACTAGCTTGACTGATCAAACTTGTTTTACCTTTCATCACAGCTTTCTTATAACTAGTATATCTCACTGCCTTCTCTTTAAAGATATTATGAACCTGAGGTATCTCCTTACTTGCTCCAGCTTGTTTTGTAATGGCAACCACATTTCCACTTTGACTGATAACCACCTTATTGTCCTTATTCTTGTTTTTAACTGCTTGGACTATTCCAGAGAAGATTTCAAGTGCCTCTGTCCTAGGCATGTCTGAAGGGACTTTCTCTTTTTGAGCCTTTTCTGCTTCCTTTATTTGCCTCCTAGTCATTGGTCTGCGAGGTTTAAAGGCATACTCTTTACCTGGTTCTTCAAACTTTAACCTTTTGGAAGCCTTTGACTTCTTAGAACTCTCAGGTGAAGATTGTGTTAGATCAATATGCATAGGTGCCACCAATTGATCTGGTTCTATTTCAAGTGGTTCAACTTGGATTGGATGTTCTTGTTCTAATTCAATGGCTTCCAGCAAATCATTTAGATTACCCTTAGAAACAGGACTCTCTTCCACATGAGCAGATTTTCCTTTTTCTTTGTTCAGCTGGCCTCTAGTTCTTGCTCTTGAAACTCTTTCAACTTCACTAGACTTAATTTCATCTTTTCTTTTGTGAGTCTTATGTTTAGATGATTCTGGTGTTTCTTTAAGCGGCAACTTAGAGGCTTCTTTTTCAGACACTTTGGATGATTTTGAAGTTTTGACTACTGATGCCTCAGGAGTTTCTTTGACTGCTAACTTAGGAGTCTTCTTTGTTGATGCTTCAGGTGTTTCTTTGACTGTTACAGACCTCTCTGGCTTCTTTGTTTTAGCTTTGGGCTTCTTATGGTCTGTTATTTCTTTCCTAATCTCAGCCAAAGTAGTATCCTCACTCCTATCTTCTCTTTCTCTTACAGGTAATGGAGTGAGGCCCGTTTTACTAGGGAAACCGGCCATGAATACAAACGAATCCCAGTCTTTACCAATTTTATGTAGGCTATCCAACACCAATAATTTAACCAGACCATGATGAAAAAGAGATGTTTCATAAGCTTCCTTTTTCAACTGAATCTTGTCACACATCTTAGAAATACTCCTGAATAAGTAAAAAGGGATGTCTATTGAGCTCTTACCAGTGAAGTGTAGTAGCAGCTTGAAATGATATGAGTAGACTTTGTTGTACCGACCTTCACATGTCAAGTACTTCTGGATGCATGTCAATAATGTAGCATAATTCTCCTTAAGATAGCTCCTTGGGACAGCTTTAGTAAGATCTTCGTCTACATATGGTGCCTTTAAGAACTCCTTACACGGACCCATATCAAACTTGAAATTCTTGAACCATTCTTGGCCACCTCTTGGGATTTCTGTGACTGTAGAAATGACTTCAGGGGAAACCGGAAACTCCAGCATGGCCACCTTTGAATTTAATCCCGTGAAGTTCACTGCAAATGCCTTGGTCACTTCTGCATGTCCACCTTTGAGTTTTTCACAGAACCGCCAACAACCAGCAGCTCTGAACGCCTTTGCTACTTCCTCATCACTGAGGGTTACATCTAATCCCTCCGGCTCTGTTCTCACACATCTACCCGAACGGTGCTCCTTTCTCTCCATGTTTCTTTGCACAATTCTACACAAGGAAATGCCGGTGGTTTGCAGCACGATAACACTCTTTGGCTGTAGAACTCAGGCTCGCTTGCAGTAGTCTGATTAGAATAAAGCTCACGCTTTTCATAGAGTAGAAGACATTCATATGTTATGAAAAACACATTATGGAATGACCACTTCCTATAACGTCCTCCAAACTGACACCTAACTCAATGAAATCAGACCTGATGGCAAAGTAATGGCTAATCATGACACGTAAATGGTGTGAGGAAACAATCATAACCGGACTCGTGACTCACCACTTCTCGGATTAGACATTTCAGGAAAAAAAAAAATAGACAACAGCCCGAAACCCCGATTTCGTAGCGCGGGCAGTTCAAATTTAAAGGAATGCGCTACGAAATCGCTGGCAAACGGGCCGCTACGAAAACACGCAAACATTATTTAGCAGCAGAACTGACCAATCACACTCGCGCTACGAAACTGCGCAAGTACCTAAGAGATCATACCCGCGCTGCGAAACTGCGCAAGTACCAATGACATGACATGACATAACTAACCATGATGGAAGATGACTAATGCCCTTGCCTTTACACGAATTTCATTCATAACTCTTGAATTTCAAAATTTGAAATTGACATAAGTTAACAAACTTATTTACAAGACCTCAAGACTTTATAAAAACTTATGGATAATTAACATATACATGAACTATAGATTCTAGTGATAACAGCGGCTCCACTAGGGATAGTGTGCCCCTGTGGTACACTAAGAACACGTAGTACCAGTGCTTTATCCATTTATTACACTCACATCTGGCTGACAAGCATTCCTCTCAAACTTTGTGGGCCTTCTCCTCGGGCTAAAATCTGCTAGTTCAGCTTGTCACTTATTGCTAGCACAAACACTTCAAAAGCAATGATTATTTACAATGATCATGAACTACTTGGCAGACTTCTCACTGATAATAATGCTTTAAGAACCTGCCATTGACAGGCCCACCAGCATACTGTGATCCATCAACTTCTTGCAAAATGTAAGTATTGTTTCCATGGAAGGCAGAGATCAAATATGGCCCCTTCCATAAATTCTCAAACTTACCATGTTTGCCCTTTTCCTCAATTTTGGCTTCCCATTTCAAAACCTTGTCATTAATTTGAAAGGTCACATCTTTAATCTTCTTGTCAAAAGCCCTTTTGACTCTATTCTGACTTTGTTGATAATCTTCAACCACTTCATTCCTTTTTTCTTGTAATGCAATCAATTGATTAATCCTCCTCTGTATGGCATTGGGCTCTTCTTCAAGTCCTTGAATTAATTTCATAACTGGGACACCAAGAGACGTTGGAAAAATAGCTTCTGCTCCGTACACAAGTTCATAAGGAGAGGTTCCAATAGATCTTTTAGTGCAAATGCGATCAGCCCATAATGCATACTTCAGTTTCAAATGCCAAGTTTTCTTGTTTTCCTCCAGCAATTTCTTGATAATCCTCACAAGACTCTTATTTGAACTTTCAGCTAGACCATTGCCTTGTGGATAATAAGTTGTTGAATGACCAAGAGTAATATGATATTGATGGCAAAAGTTTATCATTCTCTTAGACTTAAATGCTTGAGCATTATCTGTGATAAGCTTGAGTGGACATCCAAACCTTGATAAAATATTGTTCTCTAAGAAAGAAATAATGACTGCATCATTAGCTTGTCTAGTTGGCACTGCCTCTATCCACTTTGTGAAATAATCTGTGGCTGTAAGTATCCACCGATGTTGGCCTGATGAAGAGGGATGTATCTCACCTATAAAATCTAGCCCCCACTGCTGAAAAGGCGCCTCTACATAAATAGGAACAAGAGGCATAGGCATGAGCTTTCTTTTACCTTCAAACAACTGACACTCATGACAAGCTGCAACCTTTTTATAAATATTTTTGAACATGGTGGGCCAAAAATACCCAGCTCTCAATATTTTGTTAGCAGTAGCCTTCCAATAATGGTGACCTCCACAGTCTCCTTTGTGAAATTCTTCAATCACTCTATCAGCCTCCTCTTCAATTAAGCAACTTAGCATAATCCCTCCAGCATCCTTCCAAAACAAACTCTGTTCATAAACAAAATATTTAAGAGATTTCAGCTTGATGAAACGGGCTCTAGACTTGGGAAGATTGTCAGGGGCTCTGTTGTGCTGTAGTACAAATGAGACATCCTTATACCATTCAGATATCAGAAATTTTTCATTGATTTGAACCAACTCTTCCTCTTCTTCAAAAATTTCTGATATTTCTGCATTAATATCACTGCAGTCTAGATTTGAGTGAGTTAGCAACTCTGCTAACCCTTGGCCTTTCACCAATTTAGTTGGCCTAATTTCAATATCATATTCCAACAATTTGGCTATCCATTTCCCTCTTTTACCATCCGGGTCTGCTTGTGTGAGAATTTCTTTAATAACAGCACTTGGCACAAATGCAATAATATGAGAATGAAGCACATAGATTCTAAAATCTTTGATTGCCTTAACCAAAGCATATGCTTGCTTTTCTAAAATGTTATACTTTAATTCAGCATTTGCCAATGTTTTACTAAAGAATGAAATAGGCTGCTCAGTACCTTGATCCCCTTTCTACAAAAGAACTCCAGCGATTGTATCTTCAGAGGCATAAGTGAATATTAAAAATTCCTTGGAGAAATCAGGACTAATAAGCACCGGTGCTTGAGTGAGTGCTTTTTTAATTTCTTCAAACGGCTTTCTTGCCTCAGCTGTCCACCTAAAGTCTGCTCCCTTCTTTAGCATTTTTGTGATGTGCTTAACCACCTCTGCAAAGTTAGGAATGAACCTCCTAACAAAATTGACTTTACCAAGAAAAGACTGAACTTCTTTCTTACTCCTTGGCAAATCCAGCCTTGAAATAGCACTAACTCTATTTGGATCTATTTTAATGCCTTCTTGAGAAATGATATGCCCAAGCAACTTACCAGAAGTCAAAGCAAAGATACTTTTAGTTGGATTCAAAGAAATGCCGAACCTTCTACACTTCAATAATATCTTTTCTAGATGCTTTAAATGATCTTCCTCTCTCTTTGAAAATACTGTGATATCATCAAGGTATACCACAACTGATTTATCTCTCTCCTCTGCAAAAGCAATGTCCATAGCCCTTTGGAAAGTCGCCCCTGCATTCATGAGGCCAAAGGGCATCTTGGCATACATAAATGTGCCCCATGGTGTAGTAAAGGCTGTCTTCTCCTGATCCTCTGGATGAACAAGGATTTGATTGTATCCTGAAAAGCCGTCTAACATTGACATTCTTTGAGAACCTACAATATTCTGCAACATGAGATCCATTTTAGGAAGAGGATAATTGTCCTTGAGTGAAGCCTTGTTCAAATTCCTAAAGTCTATGCAAATCCTTATTTCTCCGTTCTTTTTCCTCACTGGAACCAAGTTGGCTAACCAATTTGAAAATCTGATAGGAACAATAATCTTCGCATCATACAACTTCTTAACCTCTTTCTCAATTAATGGCATCAGCAGAGGATTTATTCTTCTCAATTTTTGCTTAAAAGGTTTCTCATTTGGCTTGATGGGGATTGTATGTTGTATAACTGAGGAATCATATTGTTTGAGATCAGTATAATTCCAAGCAAACACATCAATAAACTTCTTCATCAGATCAATGTACTTAACCTTTAGATCAGCTGATAAAAATTTTGAAATTTTGATCAATTTAGGCGCTACTAAATCACCTAGATTGCAGCTTTCTATCTCTTCTTCATTTGCCTGCAACCTTGGCGCCTTAAAAACATCATTCTGATCAAAAAGTTTCTCAAGTGGAATCAGACCCTTAGGAATGAGGTTATTTTGCAGCTGCAACACCTCAGACTTTTCTTTTGTTTCCACTAACATGTTTTGCTGGTCAATTTGACAATTCTCAAATTCTCCTTTCAATTCTAAGAAACTTTTCACCTGCTGGTCATCTTCAAATACTTGCCAATTTAGGATATTGTCAGGGATCACTGGCCTATGGTGGACTTTGACTGCATAACTGTCAGAATCATGTTTAGGAATGACAAAAAGACTAGCTGCTACAGCAAGAGAATCTGCCATGGAATTCTGCTCTCTGGTTATGACATTGAAAGTGTATGATTGAAACTTTTCCAACAATTCTAACACCAAATTCCTATAAGCTCTCATTCTTGCATCTTTTGTTTGATAAACACCTTGAACTTGCTTTATAACTAGCTCAGAGTCCCCATAAACAGCAATGTTTTTTGCCTTGAACTCAATCAAATTTTCTAGGCCTAAAACCAAGGACTCATACTCGGCCATGTTATTTGTGCAATCAAAATTGAGCTTATAAGACAGAAACTTACTCTCATCAGCTGGACTCATGATCCAAATTCCAGCGCCAGCTCCTTCTTTCCCTGCTGCTCCATCAAAATACAAAGACCAACAACCAGAAATGTCTTCTTCATTACTTTGCTGCAACTCTTCACACTGATTTTCTGCTTTTTCTTTCTGTGATTCCTCTCCCACTGATTCATTAAACAGAATGGCTGATCCCAAGCCTGTATCACAAGAATAGATAGGAAAATTCTGTGGTTTATCCTTACTACTCACCATATATGCCATCCTTGTCTCCCGGTATAACCTTCTCTGCTCCCCAAATACTGGAATAGTAGCATAAGTCAAATCCATTTGCATAGTACCCTTAATTTTAGCTGCCCATGATCTTGAAAGTAATATTCCAAATTTAGGTGGAACATCAGCCACAACAATATCCATGACAGTGGTTTTGGCTGGAATTTGTGTAAGAGCCACAACAACATCCTTAATTAACCCAATACAATGCACCCTCTTAGAATCAAAAGAAAATAAATCTTTATAAGGTCTGGTCACTTCCAATCCTAACCTTTCCATAATGACTTTGGGCATAAGATTATGAGATGCTCCTGAGTCCAACATGGCATTATGAAGAGTCATTTCATGTATATTGATGCTTATATAAAAAGGAGGAAATTCATCATTCTGCTCATCTTCCAGCCTTGGGCCCAAACAAATGATAGGATTGTCTTCTTGCAAATTTAAAATATCAGCTCCTCCCGGGGGAGAATTAAGCATTTCCACAATCTTGCTTCTATACTTGTTTACTTTCAAAAGTTCATTAAATGGGACTGATATTTTAATTTTAGAAATCTCATTTTCTATATTGAATCCTGGAGTAGACTTCTCAACTTCCTTAGGAAGAACAAGAGCTTGATTCTCTTTCTTTTCAATAGGAGCATCACCTTTTTCTTCAGCTTGTTTTGGCTTTTCTTTTTTGTCTTCCACTGCTTTTGGAATATTCTTCTTAGGCTGACCCTTATTTGCTGTAATGGGGACATCTCGATTTCTGAGGTTATATTGCTTCTGAATTTCAAATATGGCATGCTGATAACCCTTTAGGAAATCTGAAGGTTCTTTTTCAACCTTTTGTTGACTAGACTCATCATGTTCTTCTTTTGTTAAAAAGATTTCTGAATCTTCTTCACCAAGACAATGAATAGCTTCTTCTGGTTCCTCAGTCTCTTCCTCACCATCTACCATATTTTGCTGAAATGGAGGTCTTACAGGAGGATCAGCTGGCTGATTTCTATTTTCCCTTGGCCTTTGTTGATTTTGTGGCCTTCTAAACTGGGGATTTCTGAACCGAGGTTCTTGTTGTGCTTGAGGAGCAGCAGTATTCCCAAGTGCTAATTGGTCCATTAACTTTTCCATAGTCTTCATCATGGTTTCAAATCTTTCATCTTGAGCTGAAGTAGAGGGCCTCTCCTCTTCCTTAATTTTGGTCTTAGCCATCTTAGACTTTTTAGCAGCAAGTATATTTACTTCAACTTTGATAGCATCATTTTGCATATCAGCCAATGTAGCAGACTCTCTCTCTCTGAGTAAGAGAGAAAAATCAGATTCAAAGGACTCAGCATATCTTAGTTGGGCCAGGGCTCCAGGAGGTTTTAAGTGAGCTGGAATGGAATTGTAAATCTTATTGAACCTCTTAGAAAAGTTCTGAATAGTCTCATCTGGGGCTCTTCTCAAATTATTATACTCAGTGAGGGCCTGTACTGGATTAGTCCTATTTCCCCATTTTCTCAAAAAACTATCTTCAAACTCAATCCAACTGTGAATACTACCAGCTCCCAAGGCTTTGAACCATTTCCTAACTTCCCCAATAAAGGACTGAGCAAATAATCTCAATTTGACATCTTCATCATCTACTTCATACCTATCAATAAAGTCATTGAATCTATCTACATGCTCTTCAGCTGTAATGTCTTCATCCCCTCCCCAGGTTGGAATCTTAGAAGCATATTTGTTTGGTAAGTCATGCAAAACAGCAGGGAGGGCCAAAGGCGCATACCTTGCAGGTACATCCATGATGAAAGGAGGAACAGCAACAATAGGTATGCTATGACCAAGACTAGTATGAGATGTGAGTTGAAGACTGTTTGGACTTGCGGAAGCTGAGGACAAAATATGAGTACGAAAAGGACTATTAGGACTTTGTAACCCACCAACAAAAGAGCTCCAATTTGGGAGAGGTAACCCAAGGTTTGAGTTAAGCAGAATTTCAAAAGGATCAAGCTCCTTGAGCTGTTTTAAATCTTCTTTTTCTAACAAAAGCTCAGAAGAAACAATTTCCCAAAACTCCTCTTTATCTTTTTGTGAAATTAAAGAAGAGGTATCAATACCTCTTTTCTGTAAATCCAAGATAATGCCTATTACTTCTTCTTCATTTTCAGACCTTAATATGACCTCTTGAACCTTATCATCCACAAGTTTGTTCTCAAGACTTCTAGAAAACTCAGTAAATAACGACTTTGAAATACTTGAAGTACCTGGTATGTCAGAGAATCTTTGTTTACTTCTTGAGATGATATTCGGATTTTCCACAGGACTAGGTGGATTTGGATCAGGGTTACTCCTTGTGTACCTTCCTTTCGAAGCCACCTTTAAACTTTAAAATAACAAATGGAGTCACCAAGGTAGAATGCAGCCTCGAAAATCATTTGAACTCCTGCTACCTTCAGAAATTCAATCTTAAGCTCCCGGCAGACGCACCAAAATGTTATCACAAAATCACAACTGAAGGGCTGCTGATCAGGCAGACTCTGTGTAACTATTTCAGACCAAGCTTTTGACTAAGGATTAGCCTCCCTAGCCTGAGAGGGCTCTCTCAAGAAAAGGTTATTGATTTTGAATGTTGATAAGAGGGCTAACTCTTGTACAATAGATTTAATGTAAGCATAACTGGTTGGAAACACACCAAAAGATATCTCATTGGGCTATGGAGTCTATAATATCAAGTAAACAAGAAAAACACAGTGAACTCATAGAAATCAAGGCTCTTAGCATTACAAGTCAAACATATTCCACCACACATAGCTTGTTGTATACACAGGAAGTCAGAGCATATAAGTATGAATTCTGAGTGATTGCATACAACAAAACCATAAAATAACATAAGGTATAACACATCATCACTTCATTTGACCATGACAATCCTTCGAGAATCTTGAGAAGAGTATAACTCTGTTTTACTATTACTGTCAAAAAAGATCTTACAGTGGCCCAAAACAACACACTTTTTCTATTAAGTATCCAACCTTTTTTACATCTAAGTTATTCCTATATATAGCCTATCAAAACACTGCTGTACGAGACTCCTCATCAAGCATGAAGGGAGCTCGGGCTTTTGACATAAATGACCTTAACAATAACATAAACGAACTAATTTATTACAAGAGATATGATGCTACGAAAACAGAGGATTCCATCATATTGGCACTTTAAGTCTTCTTCCTTGTATACCCTGATGTGTCCTTTGAGCTTGCCACCTGTAGTACTGCAATAATAACCATATCCAAGCTTAAAACAGATTCAATGTACATACAGCTCCGGATACTTGATGCATAGATGACTTCAACAACCGAAAAGAAAATGAAGCCTATATTCTTGGTTGCTGCCTCCCCTCGGTGTTCATATATTAATGATCCATCTTTAAGCCATTTAAACCTTGGATAGTCCCGTGTGACTGAAGAAAAATCATAACCCAGCCATCCCACAACTGGACAAGTGTATCATTTAACACCTCAGCAGCTCTATCCAAACCCTAAAATTTCGGAGATAAAGTGACTTTTAGGCAAAAGACAAAACTTCGACTTTTTCTTTGAATATTTACACCTGACCTCCTTTTCAAAATTTCTGACTGATCTTCTATAGTCTACATGCTGACATTAAACCATCTCTTTGAATATATGCTGATCTCAGCATTCCAACTCAAGCTTTAAACCTAACCAGTCATCTACAGCAGTTTCGTAGCGCGCTACGAAACTGCTGTAGGTCATCAAAATTAAATATATGAACCTCAAAACAGCAATATTTCAAATCTATGATTCCTTTAGTCTTTCCATACAGGTGTGAAGACACAAAAAAGTCTCAAAAACTTTTAAAAAGACAATGGCCTAACATATATCAAAATTTGAGAAAACACATTCCTCCTTGAATCATTTAGCTAGCTTGTCTAGCTTTTCTTTCAGGCTGATGACTTCCTCCTTCAACTTCTTGTTCTGTGCTCTTAGACTTGCATTCATTTGTTTCATAGTTTTTGCCTGTTTTAGAGCTGGTATTGTCCATACATAGGCGTCAGATACCGAACTAGCTTGACTGATCAAACTTGTTTTACCTTTCATCACAGCTTTCTTATAACTAGTATATCTCACTGCCTTCTCTTTAAAGATATTATGAACCTGAGGTATCTCCTTACTTGCTCCAGCTTGTTTTGTAATGGCAACCACATTTCCACTTTGACTGATAACCACCTTATTGTCCTTATTCTTGTTTTTAACTGCTTGGACTATTCCAGAGAAGATTTCAAGTGCCTCTGTCCTAGGCATGTCTGAAGGGACTTTCTCTTTTTGAGCCTTTTCTGCTTCCTTTATTTGCCTCCTAGTCATTGGTCTGCGAGGTTTAAAGGCATACTCTTTACCTGGTTCTTCAAACTTTAACCTTTTGGAAGCCTTTGACTTCTTAGAACTCTCAGGTGAAGATTGTGTTAGATCAATATGCATAGGTGCCACCAATTGATCTGGTTCTATTTCAAGTGGTTCAACTTGGATTGGATGTTCTTGTTCTAATTCAATGGCTTCCAGCAAATCATTTAGATTACCCTTAGAAACAGGACTCTCTTCCACATGAGCAGATTTTCCTTTTTCTTTGTTCAGCTGGCCTCTAGTTCTTGCTCTTGAAACTCTTTCAACTTCACTAGACTTAATTTCATCTTTTCTTTTGTGAGTCTTCTGTTTAGATGATTCTGGTGTTTCTTTAAGCGGCAACTTAGAGGCTTCTTTTTCAGACACTTTGGATGATTTCGAAGTTTTGACTACTGATGCCTCAGGAGTTTCTTTGACTGCTAACTTAGGAGTCTTCTTTGTTGATGCTTCAGGTGTTTCTTTGACTGTTACAGACCTCTCTGGCTTCTTTGTTTTAGCTTTGGGCTTCTTATGGTCTGTTATTTCTTTCCTAATCTCAGCCAAAGTAGTATCCTCACTCCTATCTTCTCTTTCTCTTACAGGTAATGGAGTGAGGCCCGTTTTACTAGGGAAACCGGCCATGAATACAAACGAATCCCAGTCTTTACCAATTTTATGTAGGCTATCCAACACCAATAATTTAACCAGACCATGATGAAAAAGAGATGTTTCATAAGCTTCCTTTTTCAACTGAATCTTGTCACACATCTTAGAAATACTCCTGAATAAGTAAAAAGGGATGTCTATTGAGCTCTTACCAGTGAAGTGTAGTAGCAGCTTGAAATGATATGAGTAGACTTTGTTGTACCGACCTTCACATGTCAAGTACTTCTGGATGCATGTCAATAATGTAGCATAATTCTCCTTAAGATAGCTCCTTGGGACAGCTTTAGTAAGATCTTCGTCTACATATGGTGCCTTTAAGAACTCCTTACACGGACCCATATCAAACTTGAAATTCTTGAACCATTCTTGGCCACCTCTTGGGATTTCTGTGACTG
Source organism: Pinus tabuliformis (assembly GCA_031772625.1). Classification (NCBI taxonomy): domain Eukaryota; kingdom Viridiplantae; phylum Streptophyta; class Pinopsida; order Pinales; family Pinaceae; genus Pinus; species Pinus tabuliformis. The sequence goes on along the minus strand of CM062810.1, from coordinate 656,339,296 downwards.
TAGAAATGACTTCAGGGGAAACCGGAAACTCCAGCATGGCCACCTTTGAATTTAATCCCGTGAAGTTCACTACAAATGCCTTGGTCACTTCTGCATGTCCACCTTTGAGTTTTTCACAGAACCGCCAACAACCAGCAGCTCTGAACGCCTTTGCTACTTCCTCATCACTGAGGGTTACATCTAATCCCTCCGGCTCTGTTCTCACACATCTACCCGAACGGTGCTCCTTTCTCTCCATGTTTCTTTGCACAATTCTACACAAGGAAATGCCGGTGGTTTGCAGCACGATAACACTCTTTGGCTGTAGAACTCAGGCTCGCTTGCAGTAGTCTGATTAGAATAAAGCTCACGCTTTTCATAGAGTAGAAGACATTCATATGTTATGAAAAACACATTATGGAATGACCACTTCCTATAACGTCCTCCAAACTGACACCTAACTCAATGAAATCAGACCTGATGGCAAAGTAATGGCTAATCATGACACGTAAATGGTGTGAGGAAACAATCATAACCGGACTCGTGACTCACCACTTCTCGGATTAGACATTTCAGGAAAAAAAAAACTAGACAACAGCCCGAAACCCCGATTTCGTAGCGCGGGCAGTTCAAATTTAAAGGAATGCGCTACGAAATCGCTGGCAAACGGGCCGCTACGAAAACACGCAAACATTATTTAGCAGCAGAACTGACCAATCACACTCGCGCTACGAAACTGCGCAAGTACCTAAGAGATCATACCCGCGCTGCGAAACTGCGCAAGTACCAATGACATGACATGACATAACTAACCATGATGGAAGATGACTAATGCCCTTGCCTTTACACGAATTTCATTCATAACTCTTGAATTTCAAAATTTGAAATTGACATAAGTTAACAAACTTATTTACAAGACCTCAAGACTTTATAAAAACTTATGGATAATTAACATATACATGAACTATAGATTCTAGTGATAACACATTCATTACATTTCATTCCATCAATAAAGTCATTTTTTTTAGGTAGCTAAAGTTTTTTTGTGCAGCCGGAGAGTACCACTGCAGTTTCCGCAGCTGTCTGGCAATTCTGCAGCCATTCAGCCATTCCGCAGCTCTCTGCACCTGCATAAAAGAAACACAGTCTGTTTGAAAAAAAAAATTACAGTTCAGAAGTCATCAACAATAAGTGGAAAAGAGTCATGCAACAACAATAAAACAATGAAGGGTTAGTGGCAAATGATCAAAGGCAATCCAAGCGCGGATATGAGGTATGATCTGAATCCTAAACTTACGGTTATCTCATTTTGCAAAGTTTTCGGGTTATGTTTCTTGCCATTTAATGTAATGATTACCAGTCTTTCCCATCATGCGACCAGAAATCCACGTATCCCCCACACTTATCGGTCTTGTTCATCACGATTTTGAAACTCAATTGCGGCTGCTCCTCCATTAAGGTTTTCGTACCTAAGTGACGTAGACTATTGTACTACGTCTCTCTACGTCATAATCCCGCAGCCAAGTTTAAACCTATGACTGAAGCCTAAGGACCTAACCGTTTCTACCCATCATTTCATAACCCTCCTACTCTCATATCATTCCATTCACGTTGTTTCATTTCCACAGTTCCCTTATTCCGCTGTGCTCACTACGTTGCTACCTTAGCCATACTCTGTTTTACTTCTTCCTCTCTGCTAATTATGATTATCAGTGAAAGTATGTTACGGCTGTTACATTAGAGCCGTAAACTTACTGTGTTAAGGCCACCTTGAAGCCGTGTAACCTTTTTTCCAAAAGTTTTAGAACAGAGCCGTAGAGCCAATGGGTAAACTCTTAAGAGCAGAACCAGAGGGTTCAAAATTTCTAGAGGGATATCCTCAAGTTAAAGAGGCTTTGCAGAAAACAAACTGGCTCCAATGCATCCAGAAATTCAGAGGTTACCACAAAGAGGTTACGAAGGCCTTTGCACGTTCCTTTAGAGACAAAGACAATCAAGTGGAGATAGGGGACCTAAAGTTTACAGTCACTGAGAGCAGTATAGCACAGGCCACTTCACTCCCACAAACTGGAGAAAGATGGTTTAAAAACAGATCAGTACAAGACCAACAGTGGAAGCAAATCTTAAAGAATCCAGGTATGGATACCAGCATTTTTACAAAAGGGATTCCTGTTACTTATGTCAAGGAAGAATGGACAACTTTACTTTTATTAGTGCAAAAATTCTTTACTTGTGAGGGAAGGTTTGGAGTTTTATATGTTTACCATGCCAAAGTCATGATGCATTTCTTAGGAGATGATATTAACCTTCCATATTTTCTACTCTCAAGTCTTAGAAAAATGTGTTCAATTGTCCAAAGGAACCCAAGAAACATTGAACCACATCTGTATCATCATGGTCTTGTTAAGATGCTAGTTGAGGAACAATTGAAAGCAAAAAGAGATACCTGGGAGAGATTTCTTGTGAGAAACCACTTTGAAGAAGCAGGAGAAACCTCTGTGCCTAGAAAGAGTAGAAGAAAAAGAGAGGAGGCTACCCCTGAAACTGTTGTCCAAGAGGAAACTGTCCAAGAACAGATTGAAGAAGAAACTGATGTACATCATTCTGAACATGAAATTGACCCTGAGCCTGCTGTGGACATTGATCAAACAGCCCAAAGAATCATCACAGAAACCCTTTCAGAACTTTCCCAAGAAGTTGCTCAAAAGAGAAAAGAGAATAGGAAGAAACAAAAGAAAGATAAAGGCAAAGCTGCAGCCCAAGAAACTTACCTTACTCCTGAGAATTCTAGTGAAGAAGATACTCAGCCCTTAGCACAAAGGTTGGCCCAACTCCATGAAACTGCCCTTTCCAAGAAGGTGGAAAAACAAAAGCAAAAAGCACAAAAAGAAAAGCAGAACATCACCACCGTGAGAAGGAGCAGAAGGATACAAGACAAAGTGGGGGCCACAAAGGGTAAAAAGTCACTCATCATTGACTTGAGCACACCTGAAAAGGTTGCTACAAGACCTGACTTTGAGAAAAGCCCTCCACACGCTGAGTATGTTGAGACCAGTCCTCCACGTGAGGAAAGTCCTTTTGAGCATGAGCCTGAATTTGAACATGAACCTGAATTTGAGCATGAGCCTAGCCCAAAGAGGTCACCAGAGGTTGACCCAGATCAGCAGAAAGTTTATAATTACCTGGAGACGTTAGAACAAGCAGCTGCTGGTCCAAGCACTGTTCAACCTTTGGAGCAGCAAGTTCAATCACTGAAGCAAGAAGTATTTGAGCTGGAGGTACTAAATCACCACATCAAACAAGAAAATGAAAGACTGAAGGAACAGAGCAATGTGGACAAGATGGTCCAAGATAATACCATGCTTCATATGGGCCTTTGGCAAAAGGAAAACAAAAAGCTCAAGAAGAGATGCAGGAAGTTAAACAGAGCCTTGATCAATTTAAAATTCAGATGTTTGATGAAAAGACCAAGAGTCGATGTGGCCACACAGAGGAAGAAGAGAAGGCTAGATGTCTTAGCAGAGGCATCTCAGCGGGTGGATTGAACAATGTTTTCGTTGCATGAGGACATGCAACACCCTCGTAGTGGGGGTATGTAGAGCCTCTAACTTGCACTTGATTATCCATCATTACCTACAGTTTTCCCTCACTCATCTCTCTCTTTTGCCTTATTTTCCTACCCAGATCATTACATTTGATGTCTTTAAGCATGATTTAGTGAACTTTGCTAATGTGTGCCTGTTTTGTTTAGATTTTGACATATTTACAGAGATTCCGCAGCTGTCTGGCAATTCCGCAGCCATTCAGCGATTCCGCAGCCATCTGGTGATTCCGCAGCCTTTTTGTTAATCTCAAGGTTCCACGTGTCATTTTGCAAAACGAGCCACATGGGCACATGGGAATAAAGGTGCTTAAGGTTCCTGTGCTGTTGGTTCGATCAGCCACATCATCTACACCTCCGGTCAACGAGGGTCAAGCCACGGTCAACAAAGGCAGCTTAACGGTGTTGCGTAAGCTGTTGGGTCACGTCAATGCAACTGGTGATTTGTCCGTGTTACGCAGGTTGTGGGAAACATAATCCAACTCTGGATTCAATTCCCATAACGACCAGAACCTCCAGCTCATCCATGAGGCTTATGACGTGTTGCTGAACCTTTATTACGCATGACAGATTAGTTAATTTTCAGTTTCTAGCTTTACGCATTAGGCAATCGTTTAGATGCCTATAAAAACTTGCGTCTGTGTACACTTAATGTTACTTTTTAGTTGCTGTGTTTTATGAACTCGTTATAATTTTAGTGCATTTCAAGACTATGTTTTGATAGTGCTGTTCTAGCACTCTTGACTGTAATTTTCTGCATATGGAGTAATAGAAGGCAGTGTTGTTCTGACGTTTTCAAATCCTTGAGTCTTCTTTGGGTTGTATGAATGGAGGGCCCCTGTTCATGACTGCCCTTGTATAGTATTTTATGTTCATATTCTTGCTATTTCCTTATTTTCCATTCAGCATTTCCTTTTCTTTGAAACATGTACAGCTTGATTTAATTTCATTGTCATTTCATTTGCAGCATTCATTTTGACTGATCAGATTTGTTTTTCTGCAGGTTTTTTTTTACCCGGGATTGTTTTTGTCTTTATGTATTTGCTTTATATCTGATGGCATTTTCAGTTGACAGATTCAAAGTTGCTGCCTTTACTTTATTTTCATAGCTGATTTCTAGTTTAGTTTCTCAAAGTTGTCTGCTAACATATTGATGGTCTCTTTATCACAAATTGTTCATCTTTTAGAGATCAGAATACTAATAAATTTCAGCTGGCTTTGAGTACTTTTTAGACTAATCTTTAACTACTTTCTAATCATGCTTTACATAGTACCATATGTTAGAAGCAGAGAGTTAGGAAGAGCTGAACATTATAACTAGTCTTTAAAGTAGATTTTTCTCATTTTTGATCACTTTTTAAACTCATCTTTAGCTACTTCCTAATCGTGTTTTACACAGTACTATGTGTTGGAAGCAGAGAGTTAGGAAGAGATAAACATTATCATTGGTTTTTAAAGTGATTTTCTTACCTTTTATTTGCAGCAGCATGAATGGTGTCTAGTGCCATTAGAAAGTGGTTCTTTGCTTTCAGTTCATTTTAAGTTATTTATTTCTTTCAAGCTTTTCCTTTTCAGCAAGTAGTTAGAAATCACCTTACACACACACTCACTCATCTGTTTATAAAAACTCCATTCCATCTTAGGAAGATAAATTAACCACAAACAACACCCCAAACGACAAAAAGCTCTAAGAGGTTGCTTAAGTACATATAGTACACCTTCACTTCATCAGCTTACGAGCCCCGAGTTGACAATTAATGACATCAATTTAGGAACACTAAATTGACTAAACAGGAAGACCGTTCAAATGAACGTGATGGTCGTTCAAGGACCCTTGGATTATAACCTACTCCTTGGACGAGACTATATATATTTCATGGGAGCCATCGTCTCCTCACTCTTTAGAGTAATGTGTTTTCCGCACGAAGGAAGAGTGGTCAAGCTCGTGGACCAACTTTCATTTCCCGGATCACGCATCGCAAATAGTCATATACCATCCCTAAATGGTCTCTTCACGCAAGAAATGTCTCAACCCACAGTCCTTCCTCCCGATGAGCGCGAGTAATTCGGAGGGATATGACTGGAACCCAGGGGGCATGCGTCCTGGTCTGCTTCGGCAGGAAAACTTTGGGTATAGGGTAGGTTTCTGCGGGAGAATATGACTAGTCCGTACCCCGTCCGTGATTGGAAGAGGGGTTGTTCTAGAATAAGATTCTTTTGTTAAAGTTGTGTGTTTGGCGCTCGTTGTCACTCACCTTTGTCTATCTCGGTCGACATCGCCGAAGAAGTGTTTTGTTTGCTGTGAAAATGAGACAATCTTTGGTAACCTGAAAGACGTAGGCCTTTCCCGGTAGAACAAATGTTTTATCTGCAAATTGAGGGGTAACCTTGAAATCGTACTTTATACCTGGGGGCATGCAAACCTTTTGGAGTGCAAGCAAGGGGCGGCTATTTATTTTTTAAATTTTTAGGACCTCTAACCCTTTAAACTCGTAGGATTAGTCGTTTCCAAACTTGCATAAAGAAAGGATGCGGGGCAAAGCTTTATAAGGTGCAAGCTCCATAAAAAATGGCATCTTACATGAGACATTCTTATCATATGACTGGATTATCGACCAGTTTTAGCACATAGTTCATGCTCGTTAAAAAATAAACATAAGACCGAGCAAGTGTTTCAACCCGCGTTTAAGCTCGTTAAAAAATGAACTATCCTCCGATAAATAACCACCGTGAATGTAACATTATCAGCCATTAAAGCCTTGGTCGTGTTTGCACCATCACCTCCACTTTTCCATTGGCCGATCATTCACCTCCATTTGATTGTTTACCCATTTTGAGGAACTGCTGCGAAGAGTGATTTCACTAGCCATCCTTGTGACACTGCCGTGCTTGGAAAATTCCAACCCTTACCTGGAATCAGCTGCTACCCATCTTATCACTCGTTCCTCAAAAGACGAGTCTTCTTTAAGCTCTTTTCATCTGACTCGTAAAATATGAAAAGATTGCCGAGTTTTGGCCTTCCAGCTCATTAAAGCGACCAGAAGTGCTATCCCTCCTCTAGATTTTAATCTTTTTGGACCTGAGGGATTATTGCACAAAAAGATCGAGCACTTGTTTTGTTCGGCTCGTTAAAACTATCGAAAATTCATCCCTTCTGTATTGTTTTATACTTTTTCAGACTTAAGGGATTAGTTGACAAAAAATGACTTCCGGAGTTAACTTTACGTACCTTTTCAGACTCTCTAAAAATGAAAAGGACCGAGTTATCATTGTCGTTAGACTCGTTAAAAACATTAATAGCGACAAACTTGTCTTTAGACGAGAACGAGTTTCACTATTGCTAGGCTCGTTAAAACATAGCGATGGGTTTGCCCGAAGGGCAAATTATAGAACAAGCATATGTTATCCTCCTCAAGCTTGACAAAAATAAAGAGGTACTAGTCAGCAATGACTGGGGAAAAATTGGGAAGAAACTCAAAGAACCTTTATTGGTAGCAAGTCGCTCTTGAACATGACACTTCCACTCCGTGCCTGAGTCGGGTTGGGTTGTTTCATTCACCGGCCACATCACCATGGTTTCGCCATACCATCCACCTTTGGGGTAAATGCTACCAATCCATCATACAAGTGTCGCCGATATGTTCAAGAGAAGTCATCCGGAGAAGTCAACCGTGTCCCATCCACTACCATACATTATACTTCATTCTTTCATGATCTCCACCCTGAACCATATATCATCAAATCGTTTTCACCTCCATCAAAATCATTTGCTCCGTTCCATGTCATTGATGTGGGATACATTAAGGCCCTCCTTTGACGGATCGCTTCTTGTCGACATCAGCTCATTATCCAAGAAGTTGATCTAGGAACACCCCCTTCAGTACTTTGAAGCTTGCATGCCTCAATGGCAAGTTTCTCACTTCCGGCGACAGGTATACATCAATGACCTTCGACCGAAAGATTTTGCGTGGTGTTCGATGCCAAGTCCTTTATTCACACCACGTGAATTGTACTGTAGTACCTTGAGGGTCATTATCATTATTGATGATTCCTCTCGCGCTTGTTAACAGTCTACATCATTGACTGGTAATCAAGCAATGTCTTTCCATGTTCGACTTCAAAACATTTCTCACATGGATCGACTTGTACTTAGAGTGAAGATCGGACGAGATTGAAGACCCCGGATCTAGTTTCATCCATCCGGGCTGCGATATATATTCAGGAAAAATAAAGACATTGACATGTACAGCATTGCAGCACAGATAATCATCCTACCGAAAGGATGATGATTTCACCAAGATCATCAGTCTACCATCAGACGATTGTCTGTCCTATGTACATAAAAATGAATTTATAAAGCTGAGCATGGGAATGCCCGCCTCAGCTAGATCATGAAAACAGTATGAAGAATAATGTATTGTATTGTATCTTATTACAGGTCTCCTCCCAGCATTGAAAGAACTTCGGATCCTCCTAATAAAGCATTTCACCCGATAAACGGCCTCATACTTTAGGGGGCAACTGTTATAGACATTTTTGTGCCTTACAGCTTTGAGCATGAAATGTCCATAATCCAAGGGATCCAAAGTCCCTAAAAGTGTTGTTCCTACCCCTAAAGGAACAAGGTCAACCAATGACAGCTTCTCCCGGAAGTTCTCCACCAGAAACTGCTCAAAACTAGTCAAATCAGGATCAATTCAGAAGCTCCACTAGCTGCCTGTGTTGCAAAGCACCCAAATACACTGTCTAGGTGCGTTGCAACGCACTTGAATGCACTACCCAGGTTCGCTGAGTGGGAAATGACAAGTGGCAGATTCATTCAACGAGGTGGAGAGACAATGGAAGCTTCCAGAATCTTCTCCAATGACACTTGCCTCACTGAATTCGACCAGTGATGAGTAAGAGGCTCTCAGTCTCCAAGTGGAAGCAAGAACTGACAGAGAGAAGCCACAAGTCAAAACATAAGCTGACTCATCCTCTCTGCTTACATCTATATATGGATCCCTCATCCCAAAGATCCAGGGGCTGGAATTTTGTACTTTGCAGAGAATTTCTGTTGGTTTGAGATTGAGATTAGTGTATTGGGTGATTTATGCTTTGTTGGAGGAGAGGAAGGGATTCCTTTGCTGGGAGGTAGATGCTGGATCGGGACTCACTTGGTTGTATCTCCTCTTGGACTTTCTTATCATATCAATAAAATTATTTGAGTTTCTCCTACATGTTGTGTATCAAGGATGTTTTGTTATATTTGCATGTTTAGCTTAATCTGATCCTAAGCTTTTTATGAATGTAAATCTATATCTTCGTGTAGTTTCTCTCTTCTGTGATCTTGCAAGAATTCGGTGAAGCTGGGCCAGTAAGGGAGCAGGGAGCTGGGAGCTAGTGAAGAGAGGAGCGATTGGATCAACAAACTAGCGAAAGACACAGGTTAGTTACATCCTTCCTCTTCATTTACATTTCATAAAGAAGAATACTCAAGTAGTTTTCCTTGTTTGTTGCTAAGGCACTATCACACCTTAGAGTGGGATAGGGGCGTTCTAAATAGATACTTTTCCCAACAACACATCCATAAAGAAGGAATTGGGGAAAAGTTTTGAAATGACTGATTTGGGCTATGTTCATTACTGTCTTGGCATTGAAGTAACCCAACATCCAAAGTCCATATTCATTTCTCAAAAGAAATACATTGGAGATCTGTTGAAAGGGTTTTGCATGACAGAGTGCAATCCACTTACTACTCCAATGGAACAAAACTTAAAGCTCACATCTATTGAAGGAAAGGAATTTGAGGATGCAACAAAGTATAGACAGCTTGTAGGAAGTCTCAACTACCTAACTACTACCAGACCAGACATTTCATTTGCTGTTGGAATCCTCTCCAGGTTTATGCAAAAGCCTTGTGAGGGACATTGGTCTGTTGCAAAAAGAGTTCTAAAGTACTTGAAGGGAACTCAAGACTTTGGAATCAAGTACACACAGGTGGATGACTTCAGCTTGATCGGATACTCTAATTCAGACTTCGATGGAGACAAAGAAACTGGGGTATCTACTTCAGGATATGCTATGAGTCTTGGATCAGGAGCTGTCTCCTGGAGATCACGCAAACAATCAGTTCCAGCAGATTCCACAACAAAAGTAGAATACGAGGCAGCAGCTGAAGCAACAAAAGAAATTGTGTGGCTCAGGAAAATTCTTGAAGATTTGTAGGTAAAACAAGTACAATCAACTCCACTCATGATTGACAATACCTCTGCAATAAAGTTGGCCAAGAACCCAAAGTTCCGTGATCGAACGAATCACATCAATACTAAATATCATCTGATTTGACATCATGTTGAGGCCAAAACAATCCATCTCCGTCATTGTTCCACAAATGAGCAAATTGCAGACATCTTCACCAAAGCGCTTGGAAGGGAAAAGCTTGAACGATTCAGAATCATGCTTGGACTCACCAACATCCCTTCAAATTAAGGGGGGGAATGTTGACACCTAATCTTCATGATTAGGTGAATTTATGTAAATAATTAAATTAGGAATGTGAACAGTCATCGGGAGATGAACTGAATAGTCACTCCCTATTGTATATAACAAATACCTACCTAATGGAATAATACACGAATCAGTTTTTGTTTTGCGGAGTTACTACCTGGCCTGACAAGGTGCTTCTAAGAAATCATCAACAATGATCTACTCAACAAGAAATCCTAAGCTATGTAATAACCAAAAGATAAATCTATTTTTGGGGCTGTGAGAGTGGGGCCCTCAAATCATGATCCCAAGAGGGAGATGAGAATGAGGCCACTGTCACAAGATTTTCTAAAGTCTTTTCTTTCACTATTGTGACACTAAGCTACTTCTCCAACTAATGGAAGCAAAACTAACCAATCATTCCAAGACTTGTAAATTAAACAAAGCAGAGATAACTTCAGCAACTAATCTATGATTCTAATATAAGAATACATGTAAAAAAATAGGAACCTTTGTTTGCTAGGGTTGGGCCCTAACCCAATAACTTCATCCCTCTGAGTCAGCTCAATGTTGGATCAAAGAAACCCTTTTCATTATCACCAAAATGTCAAAAATAACATGAGAAATAAAATTCACAATATCTTAGCTCGAAATTGCCTCTTGGCTATAATAAAAAGTCGAATACTAATGAGGCCTTAGTCCTTCTTATTTACACAACTGAAGCTACAAACATCTTCCTTAAAATTAAGGAGGCTTGGCTCCCATACTCAGGATTGGCTTGTCTTCAACTATAACTAGCTTGGTTGCCAATGAACTTGGTGGACTTGGCTGCTTGTAACTCCAAGCTGATGAGATCTGGTGGAGGATTATTTGAGTTATTAAGGAGTTAATGAGGGAGACTTATTCTCCTAAAATCCCTCTTGCTTGTCTACTTCGAGTTCTTGCACTTAAATTAGCCCAAAATTGCCCCAAATCCTACAATTAATGCACATGAGGCCACATGACATAACATCTCACCTTTACCCTTCTCACTAAGAAAAATATAAGAAAATATGTAAATAAATGTGAGAAAAGTTGATTTTAATAAGATGTATAGTGGCATTAAGGCCCATATAAGTTACCTATTGATGAACCTCATCAATGTGCCAATTTGGCACCTCATTATTGTGGGCCTTTCAAGATCCTTGAGAGGATTGGACCAATGGCCTATAGACTAGCACTACCACCAACAGTGAATGTCCATGATGTTTTCCATGTTTCATTACTTAAGAGATATGTCTAGGACATTGATCATGTGATTGAATGGTTTGTATTGTAGGGGTAACCAGAAGGATAATTCCATTAGGAACCTTAGTGCATTGTGTAACAAAAACATCTTATGCTCTAGAACTGAACAATTGAGCAAGTTAAAGTGTAGTGGAAGCACTTTGGCCCTGAATAATCTACATGGGACATGGCTTATAATATGTTGGTTATCTACGCTTCTTTAATGTATTCTGGTATATGTGTTTGATGTTGTTTTTTGGTTACGTTTATGTGTGTTTGTGTGTGTGTGTGTGTGTTTTGTAAATACTGCACTAAGTTGTGTTATAAAGCTCCAATAAGCAGTATGGTGTTCATGGTATGATATGGTTTTCAATAGTAAGGTATGATGTAAATGGTGCATTGAGTTATGTTATAAATCTCCATTCATAGCATGTTTAGCTAGTTCGTAAGCATGATTGAACACCAAGGATGGTCCTTCCCCAAGGGGGAGGGGTTTGTAACAGCCACCGTTGATTTTTCAAGTAAATAAAATAAGACCAACGTCATGGGACACATATTCCAAGTTGAATGGTGGGAAAAACACTAAAGTGGGTATCGCTTGTTGTTTATTTATGGCTATGGAAATTGGAAAAGGCATAGAGGCATTAATTAGCATTTAATTATGAAAATAAAGGAAAATAGGAGAAAATGGAGGTGAAGAGACACAAATTTGCATGCAAGGGAAATTAGAGGAAAAAATAAGGAAAATGAAAATAATAGAAGCCTCAATGATAAAAAGGATTTAGAGAAACAGGCATTATCCTTTCGACAGTTTGTGATTTGGATCCATTGTTCATTCTCTCTCTCTCTCTTATACTCTTACACAGTTAGAGCATGCGTGCAGCACTCTATTACTCACTTGGATTTGGAGCAAGGAAATAAAGAGAAGGAAAAGAAAAGAAAGGAAGCGCAAGGAGACAGTGGGATCAGCAGCTACATCTAGATTTGTTTGCAGGTAACAGGTTGCATGTATGATCTATTTGTTTATTTTTGGGTGCATGGTGTTTGCATGTGATTTCCTAGTTATGTATCATTATTGACATGGATATTTTCCTGGATTGACAATGGTTTCATCCTTATCTTTCCATTTCCTGGATAGCCATGGTGTTGTGGGTTTCCCACTTGTTTTTATAGTTGGTTATCATGTTTCCTTATGGTTTTGGGTTGGGAAAAACACTCTAGAAGCCTTGGAAGATATTGGGTTGAGCTACTAAATCCATGAGCCCTAAGTTGGGACAAACGCTTTGGAGCCCTTCGTGGGTTGAGTTACTAGTTCCTGGAGTCATGGTTGGAACAAACACTCTAGAGCCCTAGAAGGCTATGGCTTTAATTACTAGTTCCTTGAGCCCTAAAAATTTTGGGTAGAGACCAATTTGGTTGATGTTAGTGATTTCCATACTGTAGAGGTGGAATCATTGTGGTTGAGGGTTGAGGTAGTTTGGCCTCTGGAAGCCCTGGTTGGTTTAGTCTTGTTTTATTCCATGAGATCCCACATTCATGCTTGGAATATGGTATGGGGGTGATTGGCTAAAAGATAGATTTAGTTTAACCCAATCTATAGTTGGGTGGTATGTGGAAGTCCCTGACTTTGTTGGAATTTTCATATGTTAATATGAGATATTTTCTCATTGTGATCTATGAGCATATGTGTTGATTATGATGGTTATCTTACGGCTGCCTTGCCATGGCTTCTATTATGGTTATAAGCTTGTTATATGTTGGTTGTATGATGTATTTTATATAGGTGGATATTGGTGGCCACCTTCCTATTCAACCCCCACCATTGTTTCTTTCAGTTTCTTACTTTTGGCAGTTTACTATTTTTGGCAATTTTTCTGGTCCTGAACTTCTGGAGCCATTTTGAGGCCCTAAACGATATTATTTTGGAAAACATGAAAAAATATATCTTTTTTGACATTTTATTTGAAATACGTATTCCTCGAATAGATCTTTCTAATGAAGTATCATGCGTGTCAAATGGAGATCGTATGCTAAATTTACAACCCTGAGAAGTTGATGTACCAATTTACCCCAACAGGGCCCATGGTTTTGTTGCTTCATCTCCTAAGGTTATTTTTTTGGATGGTATGGTTTTACATTGTTTCTCAATAATAAATAAGCCTTGAGCTTCATTGTAACATATTTTAGAAGGCATGTAGTCGCCACATTTCTTCTCAGAGATAAGCTACCATCGCTTGAGCTAGTTTATTTCCATTATGCATGTAATCATTTTTCAGTACTTTGTTATTAATGAATTGAAGTCATGCTTTCGTTGTATCTTTGTGTTTATGTTTATATCTATATTTCATTTTATTCCTTCATAAATCTAGATTAGTGGTATCAGAGCGGTCTGCTCTTTCTTTATTTTTCTTTGTATGTCCCCAACAAGGTCAAGGTATAAGGAGTTGGGACTAGAACTGGTTAAGCCCTTGCAATATCATCCCCATCAACTAATAAGGAACAAAATTATAGACAACTTTTCCCAAATCCTTTAGCAGATTCCCATCGGCCATGCATCTTCATCCAGCATTCACTTTGGAGGTGTCACTCCCTTCAATGTACAAGTTAACTTCAATATACCTAAATTCAAAGGTCAAATAGATGTAGATGTTTTAGATAAATGGTTGAATCTTTTGGAAGGTTATTTTTTGGTCCATAGTTTCTCCGATAGGGATAAAATTACTTTTTAACTTCTTAAGGTTGCCCCTAATGTCAAGGACTGGTGGGAAACTTACTGTGAGAAAAGGGTTGAGGAACCTTACAACTAGCCCTTCTTGAAACTATTTTTGAGATGTTATCAAGGAACAGTATCACCCTGTGGGGAGCTATGAGGACAAGTACATATAGTGGATCAAAATACAACACAAAAGGGACCAAGAAGTGAATAATCTCACCAATATTTTTCATACTCTACACATAAAGTTGGGCATCAAATATTTTGAGCAATATTTGGTGCTTAATTACTGCAACTGTCTGCACAAATACATTCAAGAAGAAATGGAGTTCCTCGACATCTCCTCGCTTGGTGTAGCATATCGATATGCTACCAATATTGAAAAAAAAAATTAAACAAAAGAAGCATGATTTTGGATCTGTGAACCATAAGTCAGGCAAGAGCACCCCCAAACCGCAAATCAAAGGAAAATTCCAAGGTAGGGTGACCTAGGACAACCCATCAAAGTCGCAAGAAAATAACAACACCCTAAAAACAAAGAAAGACATGAGAAAGTGGTGTGAGTTCCATAAGAGCCCCACTCATAACACAAGTGAGGTTCGAGCCAAGAAATCACTGGTGACCGAACTGAAGGCTTTAGAGATAGATGCATGTTTTGACTTTGAGTCAGAACCCGATAAGGGAAATGACAAAGGGAAGCAAACTAATAATGTGGATCCCAATGCCATTGTTGCCACCATCAATATCTATAATATTGAACCCAAAGATCCAAAGGAGGGGGGAGTCTCTTCTACTTGCAGATGTGGATGAAGTGTAATCTGTTGCATTTCATTTTTTTAATGTTCTAAAAAGGAAATAATAGTGATAAACAAAGAAAAATACACACACAACATAGAAATATTTAAACAACAATGAAACACCCACAATTTACACCGAAACTACGCCAAAATTCATCCATTTTATTATATAATGAGAAGAGTACAATGCATCAAATGTGTGACCTGGGCTTGCCAAAGAAAACTAGACAATCCCAGGTGAGAAAAATTCTTCATGGATGCAAGGAAAAGGATTCTTCTCGTTGTTCTACAATGGCCCGGGAAATTCTACAATTGTTGCCTGGAAGAAGCCCCTATTTGAGCCTCCAAAGTGCTTAGAAAATTCCTCCAAATTAATCTTGAGCTCTCCACCAAAAAACCAAGTAAAGTTTGGGAAAATTCTACCAACCACCTAGGACCCAAAATTTAAGCTCACTCCTCCCCACTTCCTACTAAATAATTCTACTATTTGGGGCACCAAAATTCCTCCAAAAATTTAGTGAAATTAGGAGCAGACTCCTAGATGCTAGTCCAGAAAAAACCCAAAATGATTTGGACTAATTTCGACCTCCCAGAATTACCAAAATTTGGTGCTACGCCCTCCTTGATATATTTTTCATCCCCTACAAACTATAACTATTGAATATGTCACAATCCCTCCTCAATTAGCTGTAGAATGGCCCAACAAAATTCCTACTGAAGATGTGTGTGAAATTCCTTCCCAAATCCAGCACAAATGAGATGAGTACAGCCCCACAAAATCTTACCAGCAATACCTCTGTGTAGACCATAAAAATGGTGAATTTGAATCTCACAGGAGAAGCAACTTCCAACTTTGAAATTCACCCAAAATGTTGGTCCACCCTCAGTGAAATTTATCCTAATTTCGTTGGCCAAAATTTCACTTGAAACTCTCTCAACTTATGATCCAGGTGGATATTGGTGGCCACCTACCTATTCTAGCTAGACCCCCCAGTCAGTTTCATTTTTTTCCTTAATTGTAACACAATTTACTATTTTTGGCAATTTTTTGGGTTGTGAACTTTCAGAGCCATTTTGAGGCCCTAAACGACATTTTTTTTGGAAAAATTCATTTCAGTAGACAGATATTTCCAGCGAGGTATCATATGCATCAAACGGAGATAATATGACCAAGTTATGACCCCGAGAAGTTCGCTACCCAACTAACCCCAACAGGGCCCATAAACTCTTGGTGTTACATCTCCTCGGGTTAGGGTTTTGGTTGTTTAGGTTTTCTCTTATTGTTCAATAATAGAAAGGCCCTTGAGCCTCATTGTAACTCAGTTGAGAGGCATGTAGCCACCACATCCCTTCTTAGAGATAAGCTACCATCACCCGAGCTATCTTATTTCCATTTTGTTTGTAAGAATAATTCAATATTTTTCTATTAATGAAAGGAAGTGTTTTTCTGCTGCATCTCTGTGTTTATAATTATATCTGTAAGTTGTTGCATTCTCGTCTAAGTTCGGATCAGTGATATCAGAGTGGTCTTCTATTTCTCTATTTTTCTTTGCATGTTCCCAACAAGGTCAGGGTATAAGGAGTTAGGGCTCAATCTGGTTGAACCATTGTAGGATTAGCCTCACAAAACCTGACGAAATCCCATGGAAAAATAAAAGAAATACGAGGGGGCAGGAGATCCTTTCAAAATGTTTCTCGAGGAAGCCCTTGAGAAACAGAGGGACGTGATGATGGATAACCTTTCCCAGATCCTTCGACGGCTACCCATAAGCGATGCATCTTCATCCAGAAGCCACTCTGGAGGCGCCACTTCTTTTGAGGTTCAAGTTAACTTTGATATTCCCATATTCGAAGGCCTGATAAATGTAGACGCCGTACATAAATCGTTAAATCTATTGGAAGGATATTTTTCAATTCATGACTTTTCCAATCAGGAAAATATTACATTTGCACTTCTCAAAGTTGCCCCACACGTCAAGGACTAGTGGGAAACCTACTATGAACAAAAGGACAAGAGTGAACCCTAGTTGTTTTCAGTTTCACCCACTTAGAATTCTTTCCGAGATGCTATCAAGGAATAGTATTACCCTATTGAGAGATATGAAGATAAATATATAAAGTCGACCACACTGCGGTAGGGAAGGGACCAAGATGTGTCAGAGTTCACAAATACTTTACATACCCTTCGCATGAAGCTGGGTATCAAGGATATTGAGTGTAATTTGGTGCTCAAGTATCGTAGTTGTCTACACAAATACATCCAAGAGGAGATGGAATTCCTGGACATTTCCTCGCTCGACATGGTGTATCGGTATGCTGTAAAGGTTGAGAAGAAGTTTAAATAGAAGAAGCATTACTTTGGATCCGCGAATCCAAAGCAAGGAAAACGCACCCCCAAACCACATAACAAGGGACCAAGCTAAGGTGGGGAAACCCAGGACAGCCCGCTGAAGCCACAAGTAAAGAAAAACACCACGAAGATGAAGAAGGACATGGGAAAATGGTGTGAGTTCCATAAGATCTCCACTCACAATAAAAGTGAGTGTCGAGCCAAGCAGTCACTGGTGGCCGAGCTGAAGGCTTCTGAATCAGATGCAGGTTCTGACTCTGTATCAGAAACCGATAATGGGACTGACAAAGGGAAGAATATCATTGATGTGGATCTCATTTCCACCGTGGCCATCACAAAGATCCAAAAAATTGAGCCTAGAGATCCAGAGGAGGGGGAATGCCTCCTCTACTCACAGATGTGGGTGAAGGGTTCTCCTGTTGGCTTGAGGGGGCCTGACCCAGGTTCAGCGTTAATTAGCCAAACAAATCCCTACACTACTGGCCCTTTCGGCATCAGCCCACGAAGTGCGACCGAAGTCTCACCCGAAGTAGTATGGGGGAGTGCTGGAACCAAGTTTCTGCACCCTGAGATGGTTGTGATGTCGTTTTATCTCTTTTATCCCTGCCTTCACATAAGTGATCTCGCTCTAGGGCTTATAAGACAAAGCCTTTATTCTGGCTTTCAATACCTTCATTAAAGTATACAAACAACTTTCATGCAGCCCTAACTTGGGGCTCAGGTACTTTCATGCTATTATTGCAGTGTGTCGTGTAGATTCCTCAATTACCCTAAGTGATTTTCTTATTTTGTCGAATACTTAAAGTTATCATCGCGTAATCATATATTCGTAATTGTGGTTAATTATTCAATGTAACTGTATTCATTCGCGCATCATAGAAGCATAATAAAGGAAATTTATACACAAAATATTTAAACCCATCAAAAGAATGAATACACAGAAATTGTAGAATAACTCCTTTTATTAATATCTTTCAAGTGTTACACACTCTATTCACCCTGTGCACACAGCTGCAGGGGTCCGCGCACTCAATTGCAAACTTCTACCCTAGGCCTCTGTGCACTCAGCTGCAGAACCTCTACCTACGCTACAACTCAAGACTTAGACTTCTTTCTCTCAGGCTATGACTCTCTTACTTGTTATATTTCCATAATTGCTTAGAGCTTAGATCTTTTTATACAATCCCATGGTCCATGAACCTTACAGCCAACTTTACTTTACAAAACTAAGGGCAGTCTACCCTTTGTGACACATAAAACCTTCGCACTCCGCGACCACAAAATGCGGAGTCTTTACAATAATATTAAAAAAAATTGACTTAAACATGGGTTTTTAGCCCCAAAACTGCCCTTGGGGGATCCCAGACCCAACAGGCCCCCAACACAAACATCGTGACTCACCCTTGAGTCACTCAGCAGGCACGAAGATCTTTACGCGAAGCCCGTCAAGCTCAATTCTGATGACCACAACTTCGGTTGTGCACTGAGCTACTGCCTGCTTCGCATCTTCAACTGTCTTCTCAGTCACTGCCCCTACGCTATCAACTTGAAGTTGTTGTTGCGTCGCTTGTAGAGTTGCAACCTTGCCTTCAATGTTTCTTGCGACTGCATAAGCTTCCTCCAGCCAAGGCTTTAGTTGCACCTTTAGCACTGCTTCCTTATGCATTGTTGTGTCCACCTATTCCTTTAGTTGCTTGGCTTCCTGCAGCTTGGCTAACCTCTGTGTCAGCACGACGGTTCACACTGTGCCCTTAACTTCATCATAGCATTGTTGGAGTTCGAACACTTCCATATCTAGCCTCTAGATGTTTGGGTCCTCTTACAAGTTGGTCAAGACCTCAAATGATTGTTCAAACAATTGGTTGCAGTCTACTACTGCACTCTCCACTTCCACGACTCCTTTTGTGACAACGGCCACCCGTTGTTCCTTTACCTCTAGTGGTGTTGAAGGCTAAGCCCTCAACTGGAGCTCTGTAATCTGCAGGTTCAGCTCCAACTGAACCCGCGCCATCTCCGTCCGAGTGTCGTGCACCCCTGTGGCCAATTTACGGATGCGGACCTCGACTGGCTCCTCCTTCGAAATGGCCAATTCTAGGACCATTCTATAGGCCTCCTCCATGACCTGTATGATCTTCTTACTCTGGCTGGTCACCTCGGCCTCAGTGGTGATGGTAGCATCCCTTTGTATGGCCATGTGCTCATTGTTGATTTTATGTTCACTGATCATTTGGAGGGCGCAGTGCTCGCAAGCCCTCAGCTCTGCAATTACTCCATCCTATAAGAGGTGGAGTGCTCTGCGCGGGAGCACTACCAGGTTCAATCCCAAGCCCTTCAAGGCACTGACAATGGGCCTATCAGCCTCATTTTCTATTGTCAGTGCTCCATCTAGAAGCACTAGTGCACTGGAAGCCTTCGTGCACAGCATATCAGCAGCCTCTCATGTGCCAATAGCCAAGCTGGTAGACACTGTACCAACTTGCGGCGCGCGGGTCTGCAACTTCTACATTCCAGTCTAGATGGCCCCTAGGATGATCTACTGATGCTTTTCAAATTGTTGTAGGGCCTCCATGGTGACATCTCTGACTGTGTCACCGATGTTGTATAAATCTCCATCCGTTAGTGTGATAGGGTCCAGCGAGGTCTTGGTCACCTTTTATTTGTTTCTAGATCCTCCCTTTTCTTGCTCTCTCAGGCACTTAATATGGCCAGACGTCTCCTAAGGGTCCACACCGCGATGCTCTGTGTCCTCTTCTTCAATTTCACATGAAGGTGACTACGCGCGTTTATCGGAGCCCCGCTCTGTGCCACCTGTTTTTTTTCCTACCTCCTTCCCTATCTGTTATGCATTGGCCTTCTCAGCAGCCTCCTTCTTCCTATTTTCAACCAGTTGCGCCATCTTCAGCTTGGCCTCGTCCTTCTTCTTTTGTGCGGCGGACTTGCTTCCACCCACCGCCAAGTCCATGGTGGTGCGCCACTCTGCCAACCATTTATCCAACACCGCATCGATGGCATAATCTGTGGCCAAGTACGACAAATCATGGCACTTTTGCACAGGGCCCTTCCACGCCCTGATTGATATCCGATGGAAATCAGCTTTGAATTCGGCATAGCTCTGCAGGTTAGCATATACCATGGGTGACAATCATGGCTTGCGATTGATATCCATCCTGATATTCATTTCCATCAAGATCCAAAAGATCTTGCTATCCCGAACACGCTCTACGTCCTTGGTCACCCATAGCGAAACATACTTTGCTACTTCAGGAAGGTCCGGCGTGACCGAGGGGAATTGGCTCTCTTCTGGTTACTCTCATGCTACGAGCACAATCAATAGCAAGAGCCACACGTAGTGTAATGTCTTACTTTTCTATTGCACTTCATAGTAGTTTACCAGGAACTCGCCGCGAAGGTAGTCTGACCAGTTAAACTAGACTCCTTCCATGCATTGTTGTGCGAGCACGACGATAGGCACCGGTACCTCATCGGCACGGCACTTTCGCATCACCTTCCCTGCAAGGATGTGCATTTCCACCTTCACAGCAGGGTCGCAGATGTTGGAGATTGCGTACCCTCACAACTTCTTCACCAATTTGAACTTCTCTTTCATTGATTCTCCGAGCGCCAGCTTGCCACCCTTGCCACCAAGCGTGTTATGCGGTGAATCAACATGTTGATGATGGGTATAATGTTGGGTCCCAATAATACTAGTGATTACCCCATTACTATTGCAGTTGTATCCCTTATTAATATTGGTGTGCCCCTATTGTCCCCATATTGTTATTACTGTGCCCCATAGAATCCCTCTATTGTTATTTTTGTGGCTTTATATTATTATTGTTAGGTCGGCTGGGTTATATTGTGACTCCTTAGGCTCCTATATATAGAAAGGAGGTTTTGTCATTTGAATCATCCAAGAATTATTCATTTATGTAATGTAAAGGAGGTTAACCCTCGAAGAGGCTAAATTCTAAGGCGTTGATCTATCTTTTCTATCTTTTTCTTGAGCTGGTTTCATAACATTTGGTATCAGAGCTTTGGATTCTAGGGTTTCGCTGCTCCAAACAGGTCATCGTGGAATTTTCACTATAACTCTTTTTTTGCGACGTTTCAATAGGTAAAACAAAAACCCATTTGAGAAGAAATCGTGCTGAATCTTGGATCCGCATTTCAGAGCTTTTCGTGCTATATTTGCGGAGATATGATCTAAGGAAGTTGGTCTTTTTGTAGACTCCTGAATTACATTCCAAATAGGTGACCTGGGGAAAACCATCATAACTTTCTCTCTGAGCATTGGATTGAAATTTCATAAGAAGGTGTAGAAATAGGACGGATTGTAGTTTCTTGTATATATTTCTTAGAGCCAAAGGTCGAAACAGTGACTTGTGCCACGTCCTACAAGTTCACTCTACTTAACTAGTCTATAATCAGGTCACTGTGGGAGATTTCGCATAACTCCTCCTTGGAGAATTCAATTTGGATCACACTGGTGGCATTGGAAAGAGGACACAGAGGGCTACTGCAGGTTGCAATTTTAGAACTGGATGATCTGAAAGTACAGAGATACATCAGAGGCAATATCGAGTTCCTACAAAGTGAAAAAAGGTGTGTAGATTTTTATAAATTTTTGCTTAAGCTTGGTTTGAAAATTTATTTTGAAGGAATTCAAAGGGCATAATAGAGCATTATTATCGGCAACTGATGCCCCGAGGAAAGAAAATGCAAACACCTAGTAATCAACCTGAAAGCTCTAGCATGACTCATGAAGAAGAGAAAGAAATGCTACATGATATATCAAAATTACAAGACCAAGTGCAACAAATGTCACTCTCACAAAAGCTAATAGAAGCTAAGATAAAGGGCGTGGAAGCTAATATGGATGATTTGATGATAGATTTGAAGAGAGACATGGCAGATTTGAAGATAGATCTGACAAATTTTCTACAAGAAATACTTACTAATGGTGAAAAGGTAGTAAAGGAAACTCATGATGCGAACAAAAGAAATGTTAATCATGATTTCATAGACTCTAATGTGGGATCGAAGACCAACCATATTCCAAAAATCGATATGAGGAAGTTTGATGGCAAGGATCCCGCAACATGGATATTACAGATGGAGTGATTTTTCGATCTCAATAATGTGCAAAACACACAAAAGGTACGTATTGCAACTTTATATTTGGAACCAAATCAGTTTGTATGGTATCAATGGCTTTGTTCTCGTAAACAAATTATCACTTGGGCAATTTTTACGGAAGAATTGACAGCATATTATGAAGATACGAAAAGCAACACTTTTTTTAGCCAATTGATAAGTCTCAAACAATAGGGTTCAATAATGGAGCACATTGAGGAGTTCCAAAAATTGAACATAAGGGTAAAAAATATTCTAGAGGAGCATATGATTGATGTGTTCATAGGGAATTTAAAGGATAATATCCAACATGATGTTCGCCTTTGGGAACCTGATTCATTAGAGAAGGCATTTAGGTTAGCAAGAAAAATGGAAAGCAAAATTATGGCAACCAGGAAGCATACCACTCACAACTATAAAGATGGAAGTGTTGTTGCCCCTAGTCTTCCACAACCTATAAGGTTGAGACCACAAAAATTGGAAGAAAAAAGAGCAAAAGGGCTTTGTTACAGTTGTGATAGAAAATACACTAAAGGTCATAAGTGTGCTGAGAAGAAATTATTCTACATAGATTGTGAAGAGGAAGAAGAAAAGGAGCAAGAAAGGTCAAAAGAAGAGGATATACTCCAGGAACAAAGCCTAGATAAAGAATAAATGAATCCGACCATATCTTGTAATGCATTGGCGGGAATTACCACTCCACAAACCATCAAATAGAAGGATAAATCAAGAAGAAAAAGGTAATAGTGTTGATTGATTCAGGAAGTACCCACAATTTTATTCATTGTAAGGTATCAAAGAATTGAATTGCTTCTTATATCTAGCACCAGAGTGTCAAGTGATGGTTGCAAATGGAGGAACAATAAATTGCTCTGGAAAGTGCCATAATATCAAGCTATCCATGGGAGAATATGTAATGACTAACCCAATGCTTTCCATTCCAATGGGAGGTGCTGATGTTGTACTAGGAGTCCAATGGCTACAATCCTTGGGTACAATAGCTTTTAATCTTCAAGAAATTTTAATGAAATTTTCTGTGGAAGGAAAGGAAGTTGAATTAAGGGGTATTGTAGGGAAACCGGGAAAGATAATCAGCTCTAACGGTATGACAAAGCTTCTAAAAAAGGAACAAAGAGGTGTAATTGCACAATTATGTTCGCTAGAAGTTTCCACATTGGAATCATCTATTTCTCCAGATCTCCAAAAAGTCTTGGACAATCATTCCAATGTATTTGAGACTCCCAAAGGTCTCCCACCTATTCATGATCATGATCATGCTATTCATCTGATTCCAGGAAGTGTTCCTCCAAACATCAGGCCGTACAGATATCCCTATGCCCAAAAGAGTGAAATTGAATGTATGGTTGCAGAGATGCTAGAGGCTGGTATAATTCAACCGAGTCAAATTTCTTTCTCTGCTCCAGCAGTATTGGTGCACAAGAAGGATGGATCATGGCGCATGTGTCCGAATTATAGGGAGATCAACAAGCTCACTATTAAAGATAAGTTTCCCATTCCGGTCATTGATGAATAACTGGATGACTTGCATGGATCAATTTACTTCACCAAGTTGGATCTTCGTTCAGGATATCATCAAATCAGAATGAATACTGAAGACATTCCAAAAATAGCATTTAGAACTCATGAGGGTCATTATGAATTTTTGGTCATGTCTTTTGGCCTTACCAATGCACCTTCAACATTTCAAGGTTTGATGAATTCCATTTTCAAACCATTCCTTAGAAAATTTGTGTTAGTATTTTTTGATGATATACTAATCTACAACAAGTCTTAGAAGGATCATGTTGGACATGTTGACAGGGTGCTACAACTATTGGAGGACAAACAATTATATGCAAAAAGATCCAAATGTTTCTTTGGAGTACAAGAGGTGGAATAGCTGGGTCATATTGTATCTCATGGAGGAGTTAAGGTAGACCCTAGTAAAATTAAAGCCATTAAGGAATGGAAAATCCCCCGATCCATAAAGCAACTGCAAGGATTTCTCGGGTTAACAGGGTATTATCGCAAGTTTGTTAAGAATTATGGGAGAATAGCAGCACCTCTAACAACATTATTTAAGAAAGATGCATCTTCATGGACTCCAAAAGCAACAAAGGCCTTCAAACATCTTAAAGAGGAAATCTGCCAAACACCGGTCTTAGCTACACCAGACTTCACAAAAACCTTTATTGTGGAATGTGATGCTTCAGGAAATGGAATTGGTGTTGTTTTAATGCAAGACGAAAGACCCATTGCTTTTGAAATTCGTCCAATCAAGGGAAATTTTTTACACAAAGCTATTTATGAGAAGGAAATGTTGGCAATACTCCATGCACTTAAGAAATGGCGACCCTACCTAATGTGATCCGGATTTAAACAGGAACGCAATAGATTACAGAGATAACCATAAATACAGAGATGCAATAACCATAAACACATAGATGTAGCGGAAATAATGCTTCATTTCATTAATGGAAAATACTGAAATATGCTTACAACCAGAAATGGGAATAAACCAGATAGGGCGATGGTAGCTTATCTCTGAGAAGAGATGTGCGGCTACATGCCTCTGAACTGTTCCAAAAACTGTATTACAATGAGGCTCGAAGGCCTATTTATTGTTGAGAAACAATGGAAAACCCTTCACATCTCGAAACCTAACCCTAGAAGATGAAACGCCAAATTGTGGGCCCCGTTTGGGTAAATTGGTACATCAATTTCCCGGGGTCGTAACTTTGGCATACGATCTCCGTTTGACGCGTATGATAGCTCGTTAGAAAGATCTATCCGAGTACTACCACTTTGGGAAGGGCAACATCGGTCCATGGACCCATGTTGCCCCCAGATTTCCCAAAAAACGTCGTTTAGGGCCTCAAAACGGCTCCGGAAGTTCAGGACCCGAAAAACTGCTAAAAATAGTAAGCTGTGCTGCAATTTAGGAAACTGAAAAGACTGAAAGAGATAGTTGTGGGGGTCCCAATGGGTTGGTGGGTGGCCACCAACATCCACCTGGATCATTCCTCCCCCCTTAGGAAGCAATGGTCCCCATTGCGTTGAGTTCCTCCATCTGCTGAACTTGTCCTGCAATCTCTGATGTGTCCAGTGATGGTGGGAAGCATGGTCGATGATGGTCCACATTGAATACTCGGTGCAAGCGAAGGAATGGAGGAATGCTGTGCTTCAAAGCATTGTTGCCCATAGCCTTGGTACTGTTGTGAGGACCATGTCGGAGTGGTCGGAGCTTCTGATGGGCTCTTGTAAGGCGTTCTTTCTGCAGATGTAACCAGAATTTGTTGCCCACCTGAAACTTGTGTGGTACCCATGTGGGTGAGGAGAAGTTGTTCCTGTGTTTTATCATGACCGTATCCCTTTTCTGCTGCTGCTGCGTGGAGGAACCCTTTGCAGGGGTCATGGATGTAGCAACGATCTTCCCCTTACTTTGGGAGTGAACCAGGCAGATGAATTTCCTGGTCTGTGATATGAGCTTGATGCCTTTTTTGGTAGTGATCAAAGATGTGGCGGTAGGTGGGGCTACCTCCGGTATCCTATATAATGAATTATTCAAAGAAATAATGACAGCACGAGGCCTTGACTCATACACAGCATGTCGCCTCCACAAGTATGGCTGGCCTAACAATACATCACAAACATCCAGAGGTGTAACATCACACAATACCTCGTCTGTGAAGGGTTTGATGCTGTAGGAAAGGCGGCACTGCTGGCGAACTTTGAGATCTCGTCCTTCATGAAGCCACCCGATACTGTACGGCTGTGGGTGTGGTGTAGTCGGTAGGCCCAACCGCTTCACGACCTCTGCTGAAATAAGGTTCTTTTGGCTGCCACTGTCGACAATGAATTGTAGCGGCGAACCCTTCACCCACATCTGTGAGTGGAAAAGGCGCTCCCCCTCTTCTGGATCTGCAGGTTCATTCTTCTGGATTTTGGCAGTGGCAACAGTGGCGCTAGGATCCGCATCAATGATCTGCTTCCCTTTGCAATTCCCCTTGTCGAGTTCTGGCTCAGGGTCGGAACATGCATCTGATTCGGAAGCCTTCAACTCAGCCACCAGTGACTGCTTGGTCCGACACTCACTTGTGTTATGAGTGGGACTCTTGTGGAACTCACACCACTTTCCTGTGTCCTTCTTCAGCTTCGTGGTGTTGTTCTTTTCTTGTGGCTTCGACGGGTTGTCTTGGGTCACCCCGCCTTGGCTTTGTCCTTTGGGCTTCGGATTTGCAGATCCAAAGTCTCGCTTCTTCTGTTTGAACTTTTGCTCGATTTTGACAGCGTATCGGTATGCTGTGCCGAGTGAGGGGATGTTCAAGAACCCCATCTCTTCCTGGATGTATTTGTGTAGGCAGCCGCGGTATTTGAGTACCAGATGCAGCTCAGAATCTTTGATACCCAACTGTGTGCGAAGGGTATGAAAAATGTTTGTGAACTCGGGCACATCTTGGTCTCGTCCCTGCCGCAGTGTGGTCCATTTGATGTATTTGTCCTCATAGCTTCCGACAGGGTAGTACTACTCCTTGATGGCATCCCGGAAGTCATTCCAAGTGGGTGTGGCTGAAAATAGTGAGCCTGTACTTTCATCCTTCTGCTCGCAGTAGGTTTCCCACCAGTCCTTGACGTGGGGGGCTGCTTTGAGAAGAGCGAAAACAATCTTTTCCCGACTTGAAAATTCGTGAACAGAAAAATACCCATCTAGCAGATTTAACCATTTATCTACGGCATCTGCATCTATTTGACCCTCGAATATGGGGATTTCAAAATTAACTTGTACCTTGAAGGGTGTGCCATTTCCAGAGTCGCTGTTGGAAGTCGATGCATCGCCTCTGGGTAGCCGCTGAAGGATCTGCGCAAAGCTATCCATCATCGCGTTCCTTTGTCGCTCGAGCGCTTCTTCGAGCAAGATTTTGATAGGATCTCCTGCCCCCTCGTCTTTCTTCTCATCCGCCATGGGAGGCCGTCGGGATTTTCGAGGCTGGTCTTGCAAAGGTTCGACCAGTTCAAGCCCTAACTCCTTATATCCCGACCTCGTTGGGGACATGCAAAGAAAAACAGAGAAAAAGCAGACCGCTCTGATACCACTGATCCGGATTTAAACAGGAACGCAATAGATTACAGAGATAACCATAAATACAGAGATGCAATAACCATAAACACATAGATGCAGCAGAAATAATGCTTCATTTCATTAATGGAAAATACTGAAATATGCTTACAACCAGAAATGGGAATAAACCAGATAGGGCGATGGTAGCTTATCTCTGAGAAGAGATGTGCGGCTACATGCCTCTGAACTGTTCCAAAAACTGTATTACAATGAGGCTCGAAGGCCTATTTATTGTTGAGAAACAATGGAAAACCCTTCACATCCCGAAACCTAACCCTAGAGGATGAAACGCCAAATTGTGGGCCCCGTTTGGGTAAATTGGTACATCAATTTCCCGGGGTCGTAACTTTGGCATACGATCTCCGTTTGACGCGTATGATAGCTCGTTAGAAAGATCTATCTGAGTACTACCACTTTGGGAAGGGCAACATCAGTCCATGGACCCATGTTGCCCCCAGATTTCCCAAAAAACGTCGTTTAGGGCCTCAAAACGGCTCCGGAAGTTCAGGACCCGAAAAACTGCTAAAAATAGTAAACTGTGCTGCAATTTAGGAAATTGAAAAGACTGAAAGAGATGGTTGTGGGGGTCCCAATGGGTTGGTGGGTGGCCACCAACATCCACCTGGATCATAATGGGAAGACACTTCAATGTAAAAACGGATCATGATAGCCTTAAATACTTTTTAGAAAAAAGATTATCCTTTGAAGAGCAACAAAAGTGGGTCACAAAGATGTTGGGTTATGACTTTGAAATCATCTACAAAAAAGGGAAGCAAAATGTGGTGGTAGATGCACTCTTAAGAAAGGATGAGGATGTGGAAGCATTGTTGTGCGCCATTTCTATTATCCAACCATATTAGATAAAAAAAGCAAGGGAGGAATGGAAGAATGACGAAGAAGTATGGGCACTTATTTGAAAGTTACAACAAGATTCCAATACATCTGATACATTTAGCTGGCAAAACGATTCGTTATGGTACAAAGATCGCTTATACCTCTGTAAGAATTCCCAGCTAAAACAAAAGATTATTATGGAATTGCACACTTCTCCCTTAGGAGGGCACTGAGGATTTTTAAAAACTTACCACAGGGTTAAGAAGGAATTTTTTTGGGATGGCCTTAAACCAGATATTCAAAATTTTGTGGCAGAATGTTTGGTTTGCCAACAAAATAAAGTTGAAACAAGTAAGACACCGGGTCTATTACAACCTTTATCCATTCCATGCCAACGTTGGGAGGAGGTTTCAATGGATTTTATCACAGGTTTACCCAAGTCTGAGGGAAAGAGTGTCATCATGGTGGTATTTGACAGACTTACCAAGTATGAACACTTTTGTGCATTATCACATCCATTTAAAGACAGTACAGTTTCTACTGCATTTATGGAAACAATTCAAAAGCTACATGGGAACCCAAAGATTATTGTAAGTTACAGAGATCCCATTTTCACTGGAAATTTTTGGACAGAAATATTTTCTTGTCTTGGTACTCAATTAGCTCATAGCTCATCTTATCATCCTCAATCTGATGGGAAAACTGAGATAGTAAATAAGTGTTTGGAAGGATATCTTCGTTTCTTTGTATCTGATAAACAGACACAATGGATCAAATGGTTGCCTCTGGCTAAATGGTGGTATAACACTTCCTTCCTTACAGCAACAAAAATGACCCCATTTATGGCACTTTATGGATATCAGCCACCATCCATCACATCATATTTAAGAGAAAATTCTAAGGTTCAAGCAGTGGAACATCACATCATACATCAACAACAAGTCCTCCAACTCTTAAAGGATAACCTCGTGTTGGCACAAAATAGAATGAAACAACAGGCAGATCAACATCGCAGCGAAAGAAGTTTTGATGTAGGTGATTGGGTATTCCTACGGCTACAACCATATAAGCAAATGTCCCTCAAGCAAGCTAAGAAGGATAATAAATTATCACCAAAGTATTATGTGTTATAGACATTTTTGTGCCTTACAACTCCAAGCATGAAATGTCCATAAACCAAGGGCTCCTAAGTCCTTAAAAGTGTTGTTATTACTCCTAAAGGAACAAGGTCAACAAATTACAGCTTCTCCCATAAGTTCTCCACCAGAAACTGCTCAGAACCAGTCAAATCAGGATCATTTCAGCTGCTCCACTAGCTAGCTGCGTTGCAAAGCACCCAAATACACTAGCTAGGTGCGTTGCAACGCACCTAAATGCACTACCAAGGTGCGTTGAGTGGGAAATGACAAGTGGTAGAGTCATTCCACGAGGTGGAGAGACAATGGAAGCTTCCAGAATCTTCCCCAATGACACTTGCCTCACTGAATTCGACCAGTGATGAGTAAGAGGCTCTCAGTCTCCAAGTGGAAGCAAGAACTGACAGAGAGAAGCCACTAATCAATTCATGAGCTGAATCATCCTCTTTGCATACATCTATATATGGATCCCTCATCCAAGAGATCCAGAGGCTGGCATTTTGTACATTGCAGAGAATTGTTGTTGGTTTTGAGATAGATATCAGAGTATTGGGTGATTTATGCTTTGTTGGAGGTGAAGAGGGGATTCTATGCTGGGAGGTTGATGCTGGATCAGGAATAATCGGTTGTAACTCCTCCTGGATCTTCTTGTTTTATCAATAAAACTATTTGAGTTTCTCCTACATGCTTGTATATCATTGATGTTGTTTACATTTGTATGTTTAGCTTAAATCTGATCCTAAGCTATTTATGAATATAAATCCATGTCTTTGTGTAGTTTCCTTCTTCTGTGATCATACAGGAACTTGGTGAAGCTGGGCAAGTAAAGGAGCAGGTAGCTGGAAGCTGTCAAAGAGGAGAGAGATTGGATCAAAGGACTAGCGCAAGACACAGGTTGGTTCATCCTATTCCTCTTCGTTTATAGTTCATAAAGGATAATGCGAAAGTAGTTTTCCCTGTTTGTTTCTGAGGTCACTGTCACACCTCAGTGGGATAGGGTCGTTCTGAATAGACACTTTTCCCACTAACAAAATGGCGACTCCGCTGGGGATCGTGTCTAATTAGTTTGTTTGTGTTTCTCTTGTTGTTCGTTTCATAAACTTAGAAGTAGCGAATCGAACTGCATTTGCCATTAACAAATGCAAAGTAGACATCTGCTACTTCAATCCATTCATTGGATCTGTTTATGATTTGAACAGCTGATTCACAAATGATCTGATTACCCTTTGTGATAGCTCTTAAACCTCTTTTAAATCTACCCTCTGATTGTGCATTACTGATTGCTTTTACTCGGCCAAAAACCATAGATTAAACTGCAAACCGTGACCCAGAACCCGGATAGAATTCTCGTTTCTGCCCCAGCGCAGGTGCTATGAAGAGTTCCTGCATTTCAGCGCAGTTCCCGAGAGGGCAACCTGCGTTGCAATCCAGTTTCTCTGTGTAGCAGGTGCGTTGATCAGCCTAGCCTTGTGCAGCTGAGGTTCTTTGCTCAATTTTTTCAGTTTTGTCTCTGATTTTTGCAGCCTGTGATTAGTGTGTGTGTCTGTTTAAAAACCCCTTTTCTTTGCCTTAATTCCGCCTCAGTTGTATAAAATAAACTGTATATGTTTTTGTGTGTTTGTTACGTCATTTACAGTTTCCCATTGCAAAAGTAGAATAGTCATACTGTCGTCCTTTGATTTAGATCTGTCGTAAGTGTCGATTTTGATCTTGGGAGAAAGTTTATTTGCTGTTGACAGTTGATTATGCTTTTAATTTTTCCTTTGGCTTGAATTTGTGAATTTCTAGTGTCGAAACAAGTGTTTATTTCAAAATCATAAAGTGTCGTAATCGTCTCTACCTTTTGATTTCGAAAAGAAGCTTGTTTGTGTTTTTCACTTGAAAACGAATTCAAATTTGTACAACAACTTTCTTTTTAGGCATCAATATTAAGAAAGTGAAAAACAAATACATGCACATGTGCAATTGCATATTGACAGTCTGTTTGGCTTGATTTAGGAAAAGTGCAATTACAGTGTGCTCTTTGCTCTTTGAGAAAAGATTGTGTCTTTCTTTTCCCCTTGTAGCTAGGATTTTCATTGCTGAAAAGAGATAAAAGCTTGTTTATCATCTTTAGATTTCATTTTAGGAATTACTCATACATCTCGTGGTGATCCCAAAAGGCAAACTTCATAAGAAAGATCAACCTAAAATAAATTCAATGAACTTAACAACGCTTTGTAACTTAACACACAACATTTAGAGGTCTAGGCTAGAGACGTATTCCGGCGTCGTAAAGCCTGGTAACTGTTGTCCTCACTGATGGTTGGGTGATTCCTCCACTTTGAGACGATAAGTGCCAGTACGGACTTGTGCTCCCACGTATCGTCGAGTATATATTGGGAGACCCCTATAGGCTTAAAACCTTTTATCCATAGGAAGCCGTGTCGGCCGCCCTACTAATCGCAATGCACCGAACACAGCATTCAGGAAGATTGACTGTCGTACCTTAAAAATTATTCTACAGTTTTGCGATTGGTTTGGTACTCCCTCTACCTAGATCTCCAGAGCAGTCCCTTTCGTTCCTTTTTAGACTCCTTAACGGAAAAGGTCCATCTGAGCACTTGTCACTTCAGGCTCATTAAAAATCGAAGGAGACTAGAGTCATCTTTTGTTTTTTCTCGACTCTTAAAAACTGAAAAAACAAGTTGTGTCAAAGCGTGTTAAAATTTATTTTAAACGGAATATTCATACCCTTTTCCTACGTTGATCTTTGGGTTGAGAAAATGGAGCCTACCAACCAAGGAATTCCCCTTGGTGGAAATCCTAGTCCCTTCTCCTCTTGGGGAGATGTTGGTGCGCCCCATATGGCCACATTGTCGCTTCCAGGACTAACAATTGGCTTGCCAGTATGGCTCTTCTCAACCAATGTCGTTCAGAACACCACTATTCCTGAACAATCGAATCAGCAATTAGACGAGTCCAGAGTTATCCACCAGCCTTCTACTTCCTATAACTCTTCCTCTCCTCCTTCCTCTTCGCTTGATGGAACTGGTAAAGCTAAAAGCCAAGTTCCTAAGGAGAAGAAGGAGAAGAAGAAGAAAGAGAAAAAGAAGAAGGAGCCAAAGGCGAATGGGGGAAAACGAGTGTCGTCTAACGAAAATCCACACACAGCACCGACCAAGCCTAAATCGCCATGTGTCAATTGCAAAGGAGACCACTTTCACAGAGATTGTCCTTGCATCCCCCGGATACTAAGGGACTGGTCTCCTCGTTTGCACAATCCGGTGTCATCAACCTCTGGAGATCATGTTGAAAGCACACCGTCAACTAGTGAAAGTGAAGCCCCAGGACAAAAAAGGAAAGCTAGATTTCCTTGTAAACTGTGCGAAGGCGACCATGCCCTCCACCGTTGTCCCTTCTTAGACGAGGCTAAAAGAGTTTTGGATGATCGTCCGGTTTCACCGTTACGACTCCCTCCTGGATATAAAAAACTCTTGCCGAGTCCGTCACTAGTTGAGAACCCAGCTGGCCCGCTCAAGTGGTCGGCTGAAGCGCCTATCATTGAAGATAAACCAACTGAATCCATACCAGACGAAAGTCAAAAGGTCGAGGCAGCAGTTGACCCGGTCTTGCCTTCAGAGGTTTTATCTTCGGATGATACAGTCACTGAAGAGAACAAGGATGACACCATCCAAATTCTCTTCATCAACACAGACTCCAATGAACATGGGGGCAATCCACCCATTCCTTTACCGCAGGAAGGAAATTCGTCAGAGCCATACCCGGCCGTCTACTTGGTCCCACCTCCAACCAACCTAGTTGTCTCCTTCGACTGGAATCAACTAGGTAGACCCCGTTTGCCAGCAAGCACACGATTCCGAATTATCGTTCAAATATATAAAATGGTCATGGCTGGTACCATCATAGATGAGGGGGCTTTTGTGAGTATCCTTTCCTCTATTGCTTGGAAAGCGCTTGGTTCGCCATCGCTGTTGCCTGAGATGAGAAATCTGACAGGCTTTGATAAAGGAACCAGTCAACCTTTAGGGATCCTTCCCGATGTGCCCATAACATTGAGAGGGAAGACAGTTCGCATGAACGTCATGGTCGTTCAAGGACCCTTGGATTATAACCTACTCCTTGGATGAGATTATATTTATTGCATGGGAGCCATCGTCTCCTCACTCTTTAGAGTAATGTGTTTTCCGCACGAAGGAAGAGTGGTCAAGCTCGTGGACCAGCTTTCATTTCCCGGATCACGCATAGCAAATAGTCATATACCGTCCCTAAATGGTCTTTTCACGCAAGAAATGTCTCAATCCCCAGTCCGTCCTCCCGATGAGCGCGAGTAATTCGGAGGGAGCGCGAGTAATTCGGAGGGATATGACTGAAACCCAGGGGGCATGCATCCTCGTCTGCTTCGGCAGGAAAACTTCAGGTATAGGGTAGGTTTCCGCGGGAGAATATGACTAGTCTGTACCCCGTCCGTGATTGGAAGAGGGGTTATTCTAGAACAAGATTCTCTTGTCAAAGTTATGTGAGTTGGCAGAACTGAGTCACTCACCTTTGTTTATCTCAGTAGACATCGCCGAAGAAGTGTTTTATTTGTTGTGTGAATAGAACAATCTTTGGGTAACCTGTAAGAGGTAGGCCTCTCCTGATAGAACAAATGTTTTGTCTGCAAATTGAGGGGTAACTTTGAAACTCTGTTTTATACCTGGGGGCATGCAAACCTTTTGGCGTGTAAGCAAAGAGTGATTATTTATCCGTTTTTTGGATTAGTCATTTCCTAACTTGCATTAAGAAAGGATGTGGGGCAAAAATCTAAAAGTTGTCGTTTTTATATGAGACATTCTTATCATATGACTGGATTAATCGAGCAGTTTTAGCGCATAGTTCAAGCTCGTTAAAAAATAAACATAAGACCGAGCAAATGTTTCCACCCGCGTTTAAGCTCGTTAAAAAATGAACTATTCCCCGGTAAATAACCACCGTGAATGAAACATTTCAGCCATTAAAGCCTTGGTCGTGTTTGCACCATCACCTCCACTTTTCCATTGGCCGATCATTCACCTCCATTTGATTGTTTACCCATTTTGAGGAACACCTACGAAGAGTGATTTCACTAGCCATCCTTGTGACACTGCCGTGATTGGAAAATTCCAAACCTTACCTGGAATCAGCTGCTACCCATTTTATCACTCATTCCTCAAAAGACGAGTCGTCTTTAAGCTCTTTTCATCTGACTCGTAAAATATGAAAAGATTGCCGAGTTTTGGCCTTCCAGCTCGTTAAAGCGACAGGAAGTGCTATCCCTCCTCTAAATTTTAATCTTTTTGGACCTGAGGGATTATTGCACAAAAAGATCGAGTGCTTGTTTTGTTCGGCTCGTTAAAACTATCGAAAATTCATCCCTTTTGTATTGTTTTATACTTTTTCTGACTTAAGGGATTAGATGACGAAAAAGGAACTTTGGAGTTACCTTTACGTACCTTTTCAGACTCTAAAAATGAAAAGGACCGAGTTATCTTTGTCGTTAGACTCGTTAAAAAGATTAATAGCGACAAACTTTTCTTTAGGCGAGAACGAGTTTCACTATCGCTAGGCTCGTTAAAATATAGCGATGGGTTTGCCCGAAGGGAAAATTATAGAACAAGCATATGTTATCCTCCTCAAGCTTGACAAAAATAAAGAGGTACTAGTCAGCAATGACTGGGGAAAAATTGGGAAGAAAACTCAAAGAAACTTTGTTGGTAGCAAGTCGCTCTTGAACATGACACTTCCACTCCGTGCCTGAATCAGGTTGGGTTGTTTCATTCACCGGTCACATCACCATGGTCACGCCATACCATCCACATTTGGGGTAAATACTTGTTGTGGGGAAAAGTATCCGACTCGGATGACCCTATCCCTACTCTAAGGGTGACAGTCCTTAGCAACAACTGAAAGTAAAGCTTTGATATTTTCCTTTATGAAAGTACAAAGAAGGAAGAAAAGATTGACCAACCGATGTCTTTCGCTTTTGTCGATCCTGTCCTCTCTCTTTATCTCTTGTTCCCAGCTCCTTGCTCCCTTTGCCGGCCCAGCTACACACAGATCCTGCACAAACAAGAGAGGGAAACTACAAGAAACAGGTACTCATAACTGATGCATGGATTAGAGTGAATCAGATATACAAGTAAATACAATACATCAATGCAATACAAGTATATAGGAGAACATTCAAAGCTTTATTGATAGAAGTAAAAGGGTTCTGAGAAGGTTACAACCATCAATGGCTCCAATCCATTAGCACCTCCCCAGCAGCAAGAAATCTCCTCTTCACCTCTATAAAAGCAATCACCCAATAGCTCTAACTGTAAACCAACAGCACTTCCTTGCTTTGCACAAAATTCCAGCCTCCCTAGACCTCATAGAAGAGCTCTATATATAGGAGAGAAGAAGAAAGGATGAGTCAGCTTGAGACTGACATAAAGCTGCCTTGTGTCCTCTCCCTCTTTAGTTAAACTTCAGTTCTTGAGTCCACTTGGAGATCCTTGCTTACACATGGAGATCAAGTACCTCTTACTCATCACAGGGCGAATCCCTTGAACCAAGTGTCAGTTTGGAAGCTTCCTGGGCAATTGACACCTTGCAGAATGACTGTGCCACTTGGCCAATCTCGCCCAGCGCAGGTAGCCTTCATTAGATTTGAATTTCAGCGCAGGTACAAGGAGGAGCAGTTGCATTCCAGCGCAGATGCTCAGTGGAGCAGCTGACATGATCCAAAAATAGCCTGTTTTTGAGTGTTTTCAGGTGGAGAACTGATGGGAAGTGCTGTGGTTTGCTGACCTTGTTCTTCTAGGGGTAAGAACAACATGTTTAGGGACTGAGGATCCCTGTAATTATTGACACTTCATGCTCCATGCTGCGAGGCACAAAAATGTCTATAACAGTTGCCCCCTAAAGTATGAGGTCGTTTATCGGGTGAAATGCTTTATCTAGAGGGTCCGAAGTTCATTCAAGTGCTGAGAGGTGCCTTGTAATACAATACAATACAATACATTATTTTTCATTTTGTTTTCATGATCTAGCTGAGGCGGGCATTCCCATGCTCAGCTTTATAAATACATTTTGGTACATATAACAGACGATCGTCTGATGGTAGACTGATAATTCTCTGCTGAAATTATCATCCTTTGAGTAGGATGATCATCTGTTGCAATGATGTACATGACAAATGTTTTTATATTTCCCGAATATGTATCGCAGCCCGGATGGATGAAACTAGATCCGGGGTCTTCAAACTCGTTTGATCTTCACTCTAAGTACAAGTCGATCCATGTGAGAATTTCGCTGAAGTCGAACATGGAAAGACATCGCTTGATTACCGGTCAATGATGAAAACCGTTAACAAGCGCGAGAGGAATCACCGATAATGATAATGACCCTCAAGGTACTGCAGTACAATTCACGTGGCGTGAATAAAAGGACTTGGCGTCGAACGCCACGCAAAATCTTCTGGTCGAAGGTCATTGATGTATACCTGTCGCCGGAAGTGAGAAACTTGCCATTGAGGCATGCAAGCTTCAAAGTACTGATGGGGTTGTTCCTAGATCAACTTCTTGGATAATGAGCTGACGTCGACAAGAAGCGATCCGTCAAAGGAGGGCCTTAATGAATCCCACATCGATGACACGGAACGGAGCTAATGATTTTAGTGGAGGTGAAAACAAACTGTGATATATGATTCAGGGTGGCGATCATGAATGGATGAAGGATAATGTATGGAAGTGGATGGGACACGGTTGACACTTTCAGAATGACCTCTCTTGAACATATAACGACACTGATGCGATGGATCGGTAGCATTACCCCAAAATGTGGATGGTTTGGCGAAGACCATGGTGATGAGACCGGTGAATGAAACAACCCAACCCGATGTGGAACGGAGGAAAAGTGTCATGTTCAAGAGCGACTTGCTACCATTAAGCTTTGATGTTCTCCCAATTTTTCCCCAGTCATTTCTGACCAGTACCTCTTTATTTTTGTCAAGCTTGAGGAGGATAACATATGCTTGTTCTATAACCTGCCCTTCGGGCAAGCCCATCGCTATGATTTAACGAGCTTAGCGATAGGGAAACTCGTTCTCGTCTAAAGACAAGTTTGTCGCTATTTAATGAATTTAACGAGTCTAACGACAAGGATAACTCGGTCCTTTTCATTTTTAGAGAGTCTGAAAAGGTACAGAAAGTTAACTCCATAATTCCTTTTTCGTCATCTAATCCCTTAAGTCCGAAAAAGTATAAAACAATACAGAAGGGATGGGTGTTCGGTACTTTTAACGAGCCGAACAAGACAAGCGCTCGATCTTTTTGTGTAATAATCCCTCAGGTCCAAAAAGATTAAAGTCTAAATGAGGGATAGCTCTTCCGGTCCTTTTAACGAGCTGGAAGGCCAAAACTCGGCAAACTTTTCATATTTTACGAGTCAGTGAAAAGAGCTCAAAGAAGACTCGTCTTTTGAGGAACGAGTGATAAACAGGGATAGCAACTGATTCCAGGTACAGGTTGGAATTTTCCAATCACGGCAGTGTCACAAGGATGGCTAGGTGAAATCACTCTTCGCAGCTGTTTCTCAAAAGAGGTAAACACACAAATGGAGGTGAATGATCGGCCAAATGAACAGTGGAGGTGACGGTGCACAAACACGACCAAGGCTTTTATGGCTGATGAATTTACGATCTCAAAAGGTTATTTACCGGTTCATTTTTTCTGAATGAGCTTGAACTCTGAAGGGAAGCCTGCTCATAAACTTATGTTTATTTTTTAACGAGCATGAACTATGCGCTAAAACTGCTCGGATCTTGCGTTTATTTTTTAACGAGCATGAACTATGTGCTAAAACTGCTCGATATACCAGTCATAATAAGAACGCCTCCTGTGAGATAGCTATTTTTTAAGGAGCTTTATCTCACGAAGCTATGCTCCAATTTTGGCAAGTTTTTACCTTTGCCCCACAGGCTTTCTTCATGCAAGGTCGGAAACAGCTAATCCTACGAGTTTAAAGGGTTAGACCTACGGGTTTAAAGGGAGGACCTAAAAATTTAAAAAACAAATAGTCGTCCCTTGCTTACATTCCAAAAGTTTGCATGCCCCCAGGTGTAGGACAGAATTTCGAGGCTGCCCCACCTCTCCCCTACTTCTGCTTTTCTTTGGGTGTTCACAGCTACTTGTCATCTTGCCAATCTAATGTTAACGATACTAGTCTTCTCGTTATTTTAGGGGGTCTTATGCGGTACTCAGGCTTCCCGTCGGCCCAACTTTTAACGAACAGCTATTTGTGACAAGAGAAGAACACTACTCAAAGACAAAACATTGGTATTATTGAGGGAGGCTTGCCCCTTTCTTATTATCCGAAGAGGGTTCTATTTGCTGCCGCAAATCAATCTCTTTCTTCGGCGATGTCTATTATCAGGTTACTAAAGATGGCGACCACCTGTTGCAGCAATAGAATCTCTTTCTTTGGAGGCTGCCCCTACTTATCCTTCAAAACATATGTTTTAATGGGTGAGGCTTGTCTTCAAAGATGGTTACTACTTGCTACCGCAAATGGTCCCCTTCCTCGGTATCCTGATTATTTAGACAAGGGGAGCGAGAAGCTGATTATCTCACTCACATAACTTTGACAAAAGAATATTATTCTAGAACAACCCCTCTTCCACCGCCGGACGGGGTACGGACTAGTCTATTCTTCTGCGGAAATTCTACCTTACACCCAGGGTTTCTTCTGCCCGAAGCAGACCAGGGTGCATGCCCCCTGGGTTCCAATCTTTCTTTCCGAATCACTCGCATTCATCGGGAAGGAGGACCGGGGGTGGAGGCGAATCTTGAGTGAACAGACCATTTAGGAATGGTATTTGACTATTTGCGATGCGAGATCCCGGAAACGAAAGTTGGTCTACGAGCTTGACCACCCTTCCTTCGTGTGGAAAACACATTACTCTAAAGAGTGAGGAGACTATCGCTCCCATGCAATAAATATAGTCGCGTCCAAGGAGTAGGTTATAATCCAAGGGTCCT
The DNA here is from genome assembly GCA_031772625.1 of Pinus tabuliformis. Lineage (NCBI taxonomy): Eukaryota > Viridiplantae > Streptophyta > Pinopsida > Pinales > Pinaceae > Pinus > Pinus tabuliformis. Next base: position 656,299,857 of record CM062810.1, on the reverse strand, counting down.
TGGATGACCATCACGTTCAAATTAACGGTCTTCCCTTTCAATGTAACAGGCACATTGGGGAGGATTCCTAATGGTCGACTGGTTCCTTTATCAAAACCTGAGAGATTTCTTAACTCAGGTAAAAGCGCCGGGGAACCCAGTGCTTTCCAAGCAACAGAGGAAAGGATACTCACAGACGCCCCTTCATCAATGATAGTACCAGCCATGATCATTCTATAGATCTGGACAATGATTCTGAATGGTACACTGGCTGGTAACCGGGGTCTGCCTAGTTGATTCCAATCAAAGGATACAACCAGGTTGCTTGGTGGTGGGACCGAATATACGGCCGGATATGACCCTGATGATGTTCCTTCCTGCGATAAAGGAATGGGCGCATTGCCCTGACGCTCATCAGAGTCGGTGCTGATGAAAAGAACCTGGATGGTGTCATCCTTATTCTCTTCAGTGAGGGTGTCGCATGAAGATGACTCTTCGGCGATGGTGTCATTTGAAGATGAAACTTCTGAAGGTAGAACCGGGTCAACTGCCGTATCGACCTTTGGACTTTCGTCCGGTCTGGATTCAGTAGGTTCATTTTCAGTTACTGACGCTTCAGTCGACCACTTGAGCGGGCCAGCTGTATTTTCAACTATCGAGGGATTAGGCACGAGTTTTTGGTATCCAGGAGGAAGTCGTAACGGTGATACCGGACGATCTTCCAAAACTCTCTTCGCCTCATCTAAGAATGGACATCGGTGAATGGCGTGATCGCCTTCACACAACATACAGGGTGATCTTGGTCTCCCTTTTCGTCCTTCACTCTCGCTGGTTGATGGACTGCAATCAACATGACTACCAGAGGTTGATGCTACCGGATTGTGCAACCTGGGGGACCAGTCCCTTAGTATCCGGGGAATACAAGGACAATCACGATGGAAGTGGGTCCCTTTGCAAATGACACATGGCGATTTAGGCCCGGTCGGTGCAGTGTGTGGGTTTTTGTCAGCTGCCTTTTGCTTGCCCCCAGTCGCCTTCGCCATAGGCCCCTTCTGCTTCTTTTCTCTCTTCTTCTTTTCCTTCTTCTCCTTGGGAGGCTGACTTTTGCCAGCTCCACCTTGCGAAGAGGAAGGATCAGAGGAAGTATTGTAAGAAGTGGAAGGCTGGTGGGTAGTTCTAGACTGCTCTGACTGTTGATTCGACTGCTCAGGATTAGTGGCGATCTGGACTACATTAGTTGAAAAGAGCCATACAGGTAGGCCAATTGTCAATCCTGGAAGTGACAATGTTGCCATATGAGGCGCACCAACATCTCCCCAAGAGGAGAAGGGATTTGGACTTCCGCCAAGGTTGCTTCCTTGGTTGGTGGGCTCCATACTTTTCAACTGAAAGATCAACGTGGGAATAACAGGTGATTATGTTCCGCTTAAAATAAATTTTATTAACGACGCTTTTAGACACAAACTTGCTTTTTCATGTTTTAAGAGTCGAGAAAAAGCTAAAGATGACTCTAGTCGCCTTCGATGTTTTAACGAGCCCGAAGTGACAAATGCTCGGTTGGACTTTTTCAGTTATAGAGTTTGAAAAAGGCCAAAAGAAACTGCTCTGGAGATCTAAGCAGAGGGTGTGCCAAACCTTTCGCGAAACCACAGAATACGTTTTACGGTACGGGTGGTCAATCTTCGTGAATGCTGTGTTCACTGCATCGCGATCAGTAGGGCGGTCGACACGGCTTCCTATGGATAAAGGATAAATGCCTATAGGGGTCTCCCAATATACGCGACGGTACGCGGGAGCACAAGTCCGTATTAGTGCCACCGACTCTCAGGAGGAATCACCCACCTTCGTAGAGATCGACAGTCACTATGTTTAACGACGCCGGAACACGTCTCTACCTAGACCTCTAGATGTTTGCGTTATGTTACAAAGCGTTATTATGTAAATTGGATTTATTTTAATGTTGATCTTGCTTAGCAGTTTGCCTTTAAGGATCACCACGAGATGTATATATACAACTTCCTAAATGCAATCTAAGATGAGAAGCAAAACTTTTCAATCTTTCAACTTTGAAAACCTTAATCTACTGAGGGAAAAGAAAGACACAACTTTTCGCACAGATCATAGAACACACACTAAAATGCAAATTTTCCTAAATCGTCAAGCACACAGTCAAATGCAAAATGCACAATGCAGATATTTCTTTTCGTTATCCTTAATGTTGATGTAAGACAAAAAGGAAACTGTTGTATAACTTTGAATCTAATTTCGAGCGAAAGTAAACAAGCTTGTCCAAAATCAAAAGACACCTTAAGATCGACTTGTTTAGACACTGGAAATGTATAGATTCAAACCATAAAATGAAAAACAAACAAACTCAAACAGCCATGAACAGTAATAAAACTAGCTCTTAAGATCACAAAGACACTTTTACAGTTCAGGATCTAAGAGGCCACAGCTATACTGGTTCGCTTTTCACAATGGGAAACTGTAACTGAAGCAAGAAATACTGAAAGAACAATCACAGTTTCATCACACAACTGAGGTGGAATAATGTCAAGGAAAGTTGGTTTACAGCAAGTACAATGACAAGCAATCAGCAGCAAAATAACAGTGAAAACAGGGCTAAGACACAGTGGGAAACTTCAGGAGGACATAGCCTAACTGGATCAGCGCAGGCTCTGGTCTGTCAAATTGACTCTCAGCGCAGTTCCCGAAGGGAGTACCTGCGCTGGAATGCAGACTGCCTGTGGACAGCCTGCACTGAGACACGAGAGTTGCGTTTACAAGGATTTCCGGGTCATAAAAAGCTCAAAAATGCACTGTTTTTGCTGAAATAAAAAGCTATAGGTCAAGTACAAGCTAAGGGATGATCAAGAGGATGAAAAGCTATCACAAAGAGTACAAGAGTCTTTTGTATATCAGCTCTTCAAATCATGAATCTGCTCAGTAAATGAGCAAGAGTAGCAGCCCCTCTACTTCGCTTTTGATATAGTCAAAAGCTTTTCGATTTGGTACTCTTTGGTTCAGGAAATGAATAGCAAAGATACTACAAACACCAACAAGATACTAGGCTCCCCAGCGGAGTCGCCAGTTTGTTGTGGGGAAAAGTATCCGACTCGGATGACCCTATCCCTACTCTAAGGGTGACAGTCCTTAGCAACAACTGAAAGTAAAGCTTTGATATTTTCCTTTATGAAAGTACAGAGAAGGAAGAAAAGATTGACCAACCGGTGTCTTTCGCTTTTGTCGATCCTGTCCTCTCTCTTTATCTCTTGTTCCCAGCTCCTTGCTCCCTTTGCCGGCCCAGCTACACACAGATCCTGCACAAACAAGAGAGGGAAACTACAAGAAACAGGTACTCATAACTGATGCATGGATTAGAGTGAATCAGATATACAAGTAAATACAATACATCAATGCAATACAAGTATATAGGAGAACATTCAAAGCTTTATTGATAGAAGTAAAAGGGTTCTGAGAAGGTTACAACCATCAATGGCTCCAATCCAGCAGCACCTCCCCAGCAGCAAGAAATCTCCTCTTCACCTCTATAAAAGCAATCACCCAATAGCTCTAACTGTAAACCAACAGCACTTCCTTGCTTTGCACAAAATTCCAGCCTCCCTAGACCTCATAGAAGAGCTCTATATATAGGAGAGAAGAAGAAAGGATGAGTCAGCTTGAGACTGACATAAAGTTGCCTTGTGTCCTCTCCCTCTTCAGTTAAACTTCAGTTCTTGAGTCCACTTGGAGATCAAGTACCTCTTACTCATCACAGGGCGAATCCCTTGAACCAAGTGTCAGTTTGGAAGCTTCCTGGGCAATTGACACCTTGCAGAATGACTGTGCCACTTGGCCAATCTCGCCCAGCGTAGGTAGCCTTCATTAGATTTGACTTTCAGCGCAGGTACAAGGAGGAGCAGTTGCATTCCAGCGCAGATGCTCAGTGGAGCAGCTGACATGATCCAAAAATAGCCTGTTTTTGAGTGTTTTCAGGTGGAGAACTGATGGGAAGTGCTATGGTTTGCTGACCTTGTTCTTCTAGGGGTAAGAACAACATGTTTAGGGACTGAGGATCCCTGTAATTATTGACATTTCATGCTCCATGCTGCGAGGCACAAAAATGTCTATAACAATACTACCAATCCATCACATAAGTGTCGTCGACATGTTCAAGAGAAGTCATCCAGAGAAGTCACCTGTGTCCCATCCACTACTATACATTATACTTCATTCTTTCATGACCGCCACCCTGAACGATATATCATCAGATCATTTTCACCTCCATCAAAACCATTTGCTCCGTTCCGTGTCATTGATGTGGGATTCATTAAGGCCCTCCTTTGACGGATCGCTTCTTGTCGACATCAGCTCATTATCCAAGAAGTTGATCTAGGAACAACCCCTTCAGTACTTTGAAGCTTGCATGCCTCAATGGCAAGTTTCTCACTTCCAGCGACAGGTATACATCAATGACCTTCGACCGAAAGATTTTGCGTGGTGTTCGACGCCAAATCCTTTATTCACACCACGTGAATTGTACTGCAGTACCTTGAGGGTCATTATCATTATCGGTGATTCCTCTCGCGCTTGTTAACAGTTTACATCATTGACTGGTAATCAAGCGATGTCTTTCCATGTTCGACTTCAATACATTTCTCACATGGATCGACTTGTACTTCGAGTGAAGATCGGACGAGATTGAAGACCCCGGATCTAGTTTCATCCATCCGAGCTACGATATATATTCAGGAAAAATAAATACATTGAAATGTACAGCATTGCAGCACAGATAATCATCCTACCGAAAGGATGATGACTCTATCAGAATCATCAGTCTACCATCAGACGATTGTCTGTCCTATGTACATGAAAATGAATTTATAAAGCTGAGCATGGGAATGCCCGCCTTAGCTAGATCATGAAAACAGCATGAAGATAATGTATTGTATTGTATCTTATTACAGGTCTCCTCCCAGCATTGAAAGAACTTCGGATCCTCCTAATAAAGCATTTCACCCGATAAACGGCCTCATACTTTAGGGGGCAACTGTTATAGACATTTTTGTGCCTTACAACTCCAAGCATGAAATGCCCATAAACCAAGGGCTCCTAAGTCGTTAAAAGTGTTATTATTACTCCTAAAGGAACAAGGTCAACAAATTACAGCTTCTCCCAGAAGTTCTCCACCAGAAACTGCTCAGAACCAGTCAAATCAGGATCATTTCAGCTGCTCCACTAGCTAGCTGCATTGCAAAGCACCCAAATACACTAGCTAGGTGCGTTGCAACACACCTAAATGCACTACCAGGGTGCGTTGAGCTGGAAATGACAAGTGGTAGAGTCATTCCACGAGGTGGAGAGACAATGGAAGCTTCCAGAATCTTCCCCAACGACACTTGCCTCACTGAATTCGACCAGTGATGAGTAAGAGGCTCTCAGTCTCCAAGTGGAAGCAAGAACTGACAGAGAGAAGCCACTAATCAATTCATGAGCTGACTCATCCTCTTTGCATACATCTATATATGGATCCCTCATCCAAGAGATCCAGAGGCTGGAATTTTGTACATTGCAGAGAATTGTTGTTGGTTTTGAGATAGATATCAGAGTATTGGGTGATTTATGCTTTGTTGGAGGTGAAGAGGGGATTCTATGATGGGAGGTTGATGCTGGATCAGGAATCATCAGTTGTAACTCCTCCTGGATCTTCTTGTTTTATCAATAAAACTATTTGAGTTTCTTCTAGATGCTTGTATATCATTGATGTTGTTTACATTTGTATGTTTAGCTTAAATCTGATCCTAAGCTATTTATGAATATAAATCCATGTCTTTGTGTAGTTTCCTTCTTCTGTGATCATACAGGAACTTGGTGAAGCTGGGCAAGTAAAGGAGCAGGTAGCTGGAAGCTGTCAAAGAGGAGAGAGATTGGATCAAAGGACTAGCGCAAGACACAGGTTGGTTCATCCTATTCCTCTTCGTTTATAGTTCATAAAGGAGAATGCGAAAGTAGTTTTCCCTGCTTGTTTCTGAGGTCACTGTCACACCTCAGTGGAATAGGGTCGTTCTGAATAGACACTTTTCCCGCTAACATTATGGTCCGTACAAGGTGTTGCAAAAGATTGGTACTATGGCATACAAATTGGAGCTTCCTACAGCTTCTCAATTGCACCCAGTTTTCCATGTTTCATGTGTAAAGAAGGTTATAGGCAACAAGCTCCCAGTTCAAACAATATTTCCAGAACATGACGAGGAAGGAAAAATTATATTGGAACCAGAAGCAGTCACAAAAACAAGAACTTGAAGCTACGAAATCGATCAATTTTGGAGTTTCTTATCAAGTGGAAGAACTTATCCGCTAAAGATTCCACATGGGAGGATGAGAATTTTATACAAAAGCATCTAGAACTACTCAAGCGTTGAGGACAAAACTTTTTTGAAGGAGAGGAGCATGTTGGGTCCCTATAATACTACTGATTACCCCATTACTATTGTAGTTGTATCCCTTATTAATATTGTTGTGCCCCTATTGTCCCCATATTGTTATTATTGTGCCCCATAGAATCCCTCTATTTTTATTTTTGTGGCTTTATATTATTATTGTTAGGTCGGTTGGGTTATATTGTGACTCCTTAGGCTCCTATATATAGAAAGGAGGTTTTGTCATTTGAATCATCCAAGAATTGTTCATTTATGTAATGTAAAGGAGGTTTCCCCCTCGAAGAGGCTGAATTCTAAGGCATTGATCTATCTTTTCTATCTTTTTCTTGAGCTGGTTTCATAACATATAGGCTCCCCCAGCCACAGACACCCATCATGCACCAAGCACAGCAGTTTCTTGATGACAAACTATCACGGGGGTGCAGTTATAGTGCGTCAGCGAGAGCAAGTTGAGTAATCCTACCTTCCCTACTCCTCTGAGCCACTTTCGCAGCTCCAGTGCAATCATCGTCGTATTTGTGTCTATGATGTGGTGCATCAACTCTTCAGTCGCCAGGTACGGGAAATTCTCATGGTTCACCAAGTCCCAATCTTCGAGCTTCAAAATCGACACCCGTGCCAAATGCGGACTGTCAAAAGTGATCTCATCTAGTAGCAATGGGGTTTGCAGGGGAGTCTTACTTTCATCAATGTCCTTTGGGACCTTGGACATTGGCTTGCGGGGAGGGACATACTTCGACAACCGTGTAATAGGGTCCGCATGCTGGGCTTCGACCTCTTCTATTTCCACTCCCACATCCTCATCGTCCATGGGAATGTCTTCGATATCCTCCTCTTCTGCCTCTAGGTTTATAACCTTTCCTTTCTCCTAGGCAGTGGTATCTGGTAGGTTTCATCTCAATGACACGTGCACTGGGATGGCAGGCTACTTACCCTTCTTATCTTTCATGGTCTCCTTGGTTGGGGTTGGCTTCGGTCTCGGCATTCTCGGGGATTTAGGGACCTCCGAATTCATGGATCTTTCTATCTAACCAGCCTCCAATCTCCTTCTTAGTTGGATTCTAGTGATATGACATCACACATCTCTTATGCATATTCTGGTCCCGCCAATGGAACCATTTGTTGGCTTGAGGGGGCCTGACCCAGGTTCAGCGTTAATTAGCCAAAGATCATAGCTGGATTTTTGCCTATATATGGTAAGCATGTTATGTGGTGAATCAACATATCGGTGATGGGTATAGGCTCCTCCAGCCATATACACCCATCATGCACCAAGAACAAAAATTTCTTGATGATTAAAACCGTCACGGGGGTGCGGTTATAGTGCGGCACCCAAAGCAGGTTGAGTAATCATGCCTTCTCGACTCCTCTGAGCCACTTTCGCAGCTCTAGTGCAGTCATTGCCGTATTTTTGTCTATGATGCGGCGCATCAATTGTTTAGTCGCCAAGTGCGGGAACTTCTCATGGTCCGCCAAGTCACAGTCTTCGAGCTTCAAAATCAGCGCCCGTGCCAAATGCAGACTGTCAAAAGTGATCTCATCTGGTAGCAATGGGGTTTGCAGGGGAGTCTTACTTTCATCAATGTCCTTTGGGACCTTGGACTTAGGCTTGTGCGGAGGGACATACTCTAGCAACCGTGTAATAAGGTCCGCACCTTGGGCTTCGACCTCTTCTATTTCCACTCCCACATCCTCATCGTCCATGGGAATGTCTTCGATATCCTCCTCTTCTGCCTCTAGGTTTATAACCTTGCTTTTCTCCTAGGAAGTGGGAGTTGGTGGGTTTCATCTTGGTGACGCACGCACCGGGATGGCAAGTTGTTTTCCCTTCTTATCTTTCATGGTCTCCTTGGTTGGGGTTGGCTTCGGTCTTGGCATTCTCGGGGATTTAGGGACCTATGAATTCATGGATCTTTCTATCCAACCAGTCTCCAATCTCCTTCTTAGTTGGATTCTAGTGATACGACATCACACATCTGATGAGCCCCAAAAATGTACAATTATTTGGGCTCATTCAACCTCCTAATTTGGCTTAGTCCACCATTCTCATTTGTTTATTGCATGTTTTTGATTATTTTTATGTTAATAGAGTGAATTTGGTTAGTCATTATGCCAACAAGTCTAATGGGTGCTTTGTGTAGCCTTGTTGGTCAACTTGGAGACAAATTTGAAGGTCTTAATGAGCACTTGGCAGCCAAATTCGTGGGAGAACAAGCTAGAGGATTTGTAGGAAGGTGTCCCCCTCATTTATGGGCCCTTACCTCGAATTCTCCACCATCAGCTCGGAGTTCAAGGGCCACCGAATCAATCAGCTCAAGGGCAGCCAAGCAAGTCAAGTTGGACTGTTGTTAACTCCAAGTCTTGGGCAACCAAGTCCCTAACTTTTAGGAGGACTGTTGGGTCCTCAAATTGTATAAATAAGAAGGCTTGGGGCCTCATTTTGGTTAGCTAGTGGGTAGTCATTTTGTGTAGCTAGTTAGTCAATTTGGGGTTAGCTAGTTAGTCAATTTGGTTAGTCATGTTGTAGCTCGGTTTTTGCTCCTTGTAAACCAGTTTTGGCATGTCATTAGATTCATGATTATTCAATAAAGACAGGCAGCTTTTGATCCAATTCTGAGTTTTTAAGAGAGCAACAGACCTCCTCTGTGTTGTAATGTTAATTTCTTTTTGTTTCAGCACATTAGTTCATTGCTTTACCATGAAATTCGAAATTACAGGTTTGCTGAGTTAGTTTTCATGAGATTGAATGAGTTTAGCTTATGGTTGAATTGCTTTCGGTTGTTTAGTTAGACTAGTAGGTTGATAATACATTGGAGCTCCAAGGAAAAAGGTTGAGGAAGTCTCCACTGCCATCTCTGTTTGGAGATTGGAGTGCAGCCTATACCAACCACAAAAATACGCAGTTCTTCACTTTATACATGCTGCAACATAGTCTTGTTTATGATAGATCTTTCCATGCACTTCACTCTTGCACCATACACCTTCATCACAGCTTCATGCACATTCCTCTACACGCTTTATATTGTTGTTCATTGAGTTCATAGCACAGGTAGCATAGGTTAATGAATTTTCATCTTGGTGACAGTCATAAGCCATTTGGTTTATTTGCACTGCTCTTCATCGTTCTATTACCTTCTTCTTCGTCTTGATCACGCATACAACCACATCCTTGACCTCTGCTCCGCTCTGTTATCTCCCAAACTCCTCCACTCCTCACGTAACTTCATTCTTTAGACATTTCGCTGTTATAACCTTCCATCCATCAACCCACTTCATACACTCGTTCTCCATCCTACTTCTCCACTCCTGAGCCATCACCAGCTCTATCCCTACCTTACACATCTCCCCCTACCATTCCATCACTCCTCCATCACTTCAAACACCCACGGTAGGTCATCCTGGAGCAATTTTGTAGACTTCCTGTAGAAACCCCTGCGTTTCCTGTAGGATCCCCTGCAGACATCCTGTAGGAGGCCACTCACTCGGTTGCTGAGCCTCTGAGCGTGAGGAACCTCTATGGACGGATGCTAAGGATCCTTGGGAACCTCTCCTAGCCTCCCCAACCTTTCCCAAGCTTCCCTTCCTTCCGCATCACATCTGCACAACCAAACCCTAATAAACACAAAATCACAATCACTCCATCCACTTAAAGAAAAAATACAAAAACATGTCTTTTAAGATGCAAGTAGCTTAGATTCATGCATTCTCACTCATTAGAAGTAATGGCATCATTGGTAGAAGTATCATTCACATTCTTTGCATCATAGAGGTTAGACTAGTCAAATTAGGGTTTTCCTAAGGTTTCCATGCTTTGGTTTGCTTTCAGTTCATTTTCGCCAAGTAGATTAGTTTTCTCTGAGCTAGCTTTCGTCCATCATTTAGCAAGCTTCTTCTGAGAGCCTATAGAAGTTGGCTTGAGCCCTAGCGGACTTGTGCCAGCTGACCAAGTGACAGCTGCGACAAGAGCTAGTACTTGTGCATATAGCACCGTCGCTTCCAAGTTTGTACGAACTACCGGGTTGATAAAATTAAGAGACAGGAAGCCCCAGGAGTTGTAGCATTATTGCTACAATACTAGAGCTCACCATCTTTTTGGCGCCGTTGCTGGGGAAGTGGCAGAGTATTGGTGATTGTTGCTATTCTTCTATTTTCTACTACAACCTTCTGCTAAGTAGTTTATTTCATTTCCATTATGCAATTTCATTTATGCAAAAGTAGATTAGCATTTCTTGCTTTCATAGATTAGCATTTCCTGCTTTCATAGATTAGCATTTCCTGCTTTCCTAGAATAGCCTTTCAATTCCGCAATTTCCTTTCTGCAAGCGTAGACTAGCATTTCATTCTTGCAATTTCATTTGAGCGAAATAGATTAGTCCTTTCCTGCTTTCATTTCAATTCCGCATTTTCATTTTCGCAAGATAGTTAGTTGCAGTTCAATCTATTTCAGTTTTGCAAGTAGAAGTAGGAAAAAGCAAAAATCAACCAAAAAGATTTCATTTCATGCTTTGTAGGAGTAGAGATAAGTTAGAAAAATGATTGCACAACACCCCCACTGCTTCACACAGCCAACGTTCTTCTTCGATGGCTGTGATGAAAGAACCCCTGGGTGGACATCAAGACATATCTGAAGAACCTCTAGGGGAGAAGAAGAAGAAAACATTCCTCTGGAGAAAATGGCTACAAGCAGAAATGTTGGGAGCAGTCCCTTATCCAAAGATGAATTTGTAAATCAGATCGAAGATTTCAAGAGTGACATGAGGCAGTTTCTTGCCATGCAACTGGATACCTTGCGGATCCAAAAGAAGCAAGAAGAAGCCAAGAGGGCTTTGGTCATTTTTTGTCCTAGGTGCCTTAAAAAGAATCCTAGGAACGAATGTCCAATGCACTCCCTAGAAGTGTGTTTTGTATGTGAAGAATACCATCCTACAGATCAGTGCCCTTCCTTGCCCAGAATCAAAGCTGCATATCAAAGAGCCAAGGGAGCCACTGAATCACTCTATTATATGAACCAAAGGAGGCCGCATGGACCTAGATCTTACCAGCAGGAGATGCAAGGGATACCCGAGACCTATTATGACCCTTATCAAGCCACTTTCATGCCTTCTTGGGATCCCCCTGCTCATCCTTTCTGGTCTACACCTCCTCCTTGGTCATATCCTCCTTGTTCCTTCACAGATCCATATTATGCCCAACCAGTTGCTCATTCATTTCACTCTTATGCTCAACCACAGCCTCAGTGGAATGCACCTTATCAGGGGTGGAGGCCCCAGTACAACTCTCATCCTGCTCATTTTCCTCCACCACCTGCTCATCCACAACCATCGCCTCCTCCTCCACCAAGGCAACCCCAAATGCCTACCCAACAACAATGCCATCCATCTCCATCTCAATTTCACACCTCCACGCAACTACCCGTACCATTTCCAAAGCCATGCAATGGAGTAGCTCAACCCAATTGCAAAGCTGAGGCACAACATGTGCAAATGACTCCTCTTGAGCCCAATGATCTTCACCAAAGCTCAGGAAGAGTGTTGCAAAGCAGAGATTATATTGACAACATTGAAGGACCAAAAGCAAAAGAAGATTCCAAAGAGGAGATCAAAGAACCATGGGCTGCACTTGATGAAGAGAGCAGATCAGAATTAGAGATCGAGAGAGTTCCCTCATGGTTATCATCAAATCCTCCATGTACTCAAGAGAAAGATCAACAAAAAGAGGAATATCAGAAGGTCATGATAGAAGGTGACATGAAGAATGATCCAAATCAGCAAGACGACCAAGGATATCAAAGCTATATTGAGATATGGTTTCAGAAGGTCACTAAGTTGTAGCAGTACTTTCTTCCTCAGCCTTGTTTGATCTTTTCAAAGTCAGATCATTTTGTCTCTGAAAGTTGGATAGTGGCCAAAGCATGCATTGTGAGCCTTCACATCATTTTGTCTCTAATCTCGATGTGCACATGGCTCCATTGGAAGTATTCTTATACTTGAGAATGATTTTGTTTTTCAAGTAGGGTAGGAGAAAAAAAAAAGAAAAAAAAAAAGAAAAAAGAAAAAGGAAAAAATGAAAAAAGAGGAAAATAGAAATCTAAGGTGAAAACCTCCTTGGAGGCGCCTTAGATTGGCTCATTGATTGAAAACCTCCATGAGGCGGTCAATGGGTTGGAAAGAAAAGAAAATAGAAGGGAATAAGATCCCTGGGTGAAAACCTTCCTTGGAGGCGCCCAGGGCAGGCAATTAGGGTGAAGACCTCCATGAGGCGCCCTAGTTGTTTTTCAAAAAAAAAAAAAGAGAGAAAAAGGAAAAAAGAACAAATAAAACTAATTTCCATTGGCTAATTGCAGGTTGCAAGACGGACATTGCAGGTCAGGTGGATCACTCAAAACAAAGACAAAGGAGTTTTTGTGCCTTCTACAGGAAGTTTCGTATCTTCTACAGGAAGCTCACAAAAAAGCCAAATTGATCTCCGAGGAGGACCTGAAGGCTTGTAATATGTCCATGACGCCTACCCACATCCATGTTTCCATTCCTCACCCCTTTTCCATCATTTTTTTCATGTCATTATGCTTCTCTTCTCAAAACTGTGTCTTCTACAGGAAGCTCTGTATTTCTACAGGAAACATCCTGTAGAACCTTGGGACGAGCCAAATCTAATTTCAAAAGTGAATCTGATGGTGGGATTCTATTGGTTAGGCCTACAAGCACTTGTGTGTCCATCCCTTGCCTTTCTCCATCATTTGTCCACCTCATTTGCTTCTCATTGTGCTTCTACAGGAACTTCCTGTAGAAATTGTGGGAAACTAGGCATGCATTTCAAAAAGTGGTTTGGCAAGTATGGTAGCTTCCTCAAGGGTTCAGAAGTCCTCATGCAGTCTTCCAACTCATCCTCCATCATCTCCACACCTGCATCACAGCCAAAATTCATTTTGTCATACCATGCAACCAAAATGCAAAGTGCCTTGAAGCAAAAACACATAGAGCAGAATTTGTTTTTGCCATAACTTGAAAACCGTGCATCCATTTGACAAACCGTTTTATGGGGAATTGTACAAGGTTGATGACAACATGCCTGAGCAGTTTCATGCAATTCCGGTGCACGGTTTCCAAGAAATCAGCCTCCATCACCATCAGCCATTTTTGCATTTTCTCCATAACCGTGCATCTGTTTCAAAACCTGTTTCATGGGGAGATGCACATGGGTGATAGTAGCCTACCCAAGCAGTTTCAGCCGATTCTGATGCACGGTTTCCGAGAAATCGACCTCTAAAATCTTCAGCCATTTTCCATTTTTCTCGAAATTCGTGCATCCATTGATCACGAATTTGCTATGGGAGATGCATAATGATGGTAGGAACATGCTCACCGAGTTTCAGATCAAACCGATCTACCGTTTGGGAGAAATGGCAAAAAGGAGTTCTGGTTTGGTGACCATGCAGTAGCAGCAGCTTGAACTAGCAGAGTTGAACGTGGAAATGAACTCTTGTTGCATGCATCTGGCCAGAGGACACCTGCACAAGGAAACCAGCTATGAATCATCAGCCACGCCCTCATGCAACCAAGGAATCCAAGCATGCAGCAGCAAAAAGCTTCACAGCAGCCAGTCGATTTGCAGGTACGTGACTTAACCTTGTTCATCTATTTGCATAGATCTAATCTAAAGCAATGCATGAATGAATGAGATGAGTGGATTCAGCCAAGAAGGGAGCCACGTTCAATTGCACTCAGCAAGGCAAAAAAATCACGCATGCATGGATCAGCCATTCACGTGAAGTTCAAAACAAAACACAGTCAGTTGGGGATTAACTAAACTCTAGTGCAACTAATGGAATTGAATACAAGCAGAGAACAAATAGATAACAACAGCAGTTCATGACATTACTTTAGTTCGAGAAAGCCAGCACGCATGTTTTTTGCCACCTCACCACAAGTCACGCAGTAATTCAAGGGACGCTCGGCTGAAACTCTTACCACTCTTTGTTTAACTGCGGTCAACTGAAGCGCATGTCCACCATCCAGATCAGTTAAACAATGGTGCTCTACCGATTTCTGCCTTTTATTCTCGAGATCTCTTCAGTTCCTGAAACAATTCCCGCCTGTCGCACTCTACAGGCGTTTCTACAGGGACGCAGTTCTACAGGAGCGCAGTCTACAGGAACGCAGTTCTACAGGAACGCAGTCTACAGTAACGCAGTCTACAGGAACACAGTCATCTACAGGGAAGCGGGTGCCTCACGCAAAAAGGTGGCCAACTAAAGAGGTAACCCTGAACTTTGCATGCACTTGGTTAGTAAAAGTGGCAAGACCATCGTCCACAGTCGGGTCGTAAAGATATTGGTGGAATTGTCATTTGCTGCGCCTATGCTATCGTTCTACAGGATGTCGATATAAGTAGACTGTGTTGAATTTTGTGGATTATGTGCATGCTCTGTCTTAATAGACCAAATCTCTGTTGCATTTGCCACCCTTAATTAAAACGACCGTGTTCATCATGCCGGGTGGTTTTATAAGACGGGAACCCACTAAGTCCACTAAATTGAGGGAAAACCCGGCAATGGTAGAGCTCTTCACCAGAGCACAATGGATATCTTTTCGTGATAAATTGCAGGGTTACGATGATGAAGTGGCCGAAGAATTCTTGCAGGCTCTGAGACCGAAATCCCAGACACTGGCCACAGTAAACTTCAGAGGCCTCAGCCTCAAGCTCACTCCGCAACATATCAGTCGGATCACAGAACTCCCTATGGGTTTGCCATGGGATAAGGACGAAGAAAAAAGGGCACACCTACCCTGTCAGCAAGAGAAAAGAGGCTGAAGAGCAGAATGGACAAAGCACCTCAACAGTACCTGCAACCACAGCAAAAAGCAAAACTCAGGCAGGTAAGCAAGAAAAGGTGGAGACACCTGTGCCTACAGGAAAGCAGAAGCAGGCTTCTACAGGAAGCCCGAAAATCATTAAGAAACAGGCTTCTACAGGAAGCCCGAAAACAGAGATAAAGGCTTCTACAGGAAGCCCGAAATGGCTAAAACAGGGTCTTCTACAGGAAGCCTTAAAAAGGCGAAACCCAAGGAGAAGAAGGCGGACATCCTAGCTAAGGAGGCAGCAGCCATACTTGCCACCATTAGCACACCTCCAAGACCAAAAAGGAAGGGAAAGAGGCAACCCTTCATGTACTTTAAAGTAAAAAAGGAGCACACAAATAAAAGTGGGCAAACCCAAACCACTGTCAAAGGAGCAAATCGTCATTAAGGACACGAACGCTAAACAAAGGGAGGAGCCTCCTTCAAAGATATCCATCAGCTATGAACAGGGAAGCCCGAAGACATCCACTTAGAGAGAAAGAATGAAAATGTTGGACACAAAGGCCTTTCTACAGGAAGACAGAGACTGTTTCTACAGGAAGCCAGCGAACAGTTTCTACAGAAAAGTTTGGAAAGCGGGAAGCCAAAGGAGAAATCGGCCGAGATGCTAGCCAAGGAAGTCACCAGGGCCATCAAAGACAAGGGGAGAGATTTGGTTGCTCAGAGGATGAGCAACACTTTCAGTAGGGGGGTGATGATGAGCCCCAAAAATGTACAATTATTTGGGCTCATTCAACCTCCTAATTTGGCTTAGTCCACCATTCTCATTTGTTTATTGCATGTTTTTGATTATTTTTATGTTAATAGAGTGAATTTGGTTAGTCATTATGCCAACAAGTCTAATGGGTGCTTTGTGTAGCCTTGTTGGTCAACTTGGAGACAAATTTGAAGGTCTTAATGAGCACTTGGCAGCCAAATTCGTGGGAGAACAAGCTAGAGGATTTGTAGGAAGGTGTCCCCCTCATTTATGGGCCCTTACCTCGAATTCTCCACCATCAGCTCGGAGTTCAAGGGCCACCGAATCAATCAGCTCAAGGGCAGCCAAGCAAGTCAAGTTGGACTGTTGTTAACTCCAAGTCTTGGGCAGCCAAGTCCCTAACTTTTAGGAGGACTGTTGGGTCCTCAAATTGTATAAATAAGAAGGCTTGGGGCCTCATTTTGGTTAGCTAGTGGGTAGTCATTTTGTGTAGCTAGTTAGTCAATTTGGGGTTAGCTAGTTAGTCAATTTGGTTAGTCATGTTGTAGCTCGGTTTTTGCTCCTTGTAAGCCAGTTTTGGCATGTCATTAGATTCATGATTATTCAATAAAGATAGGCAGCTTTTGATCCAATTCTGAGTTTTTAAGAGAGCAACAGACCTCCTCTGTGTTGTAATGTTAATTTCTTTTTGTTTCAGCACATTAGTTCATTGCTTTACCATGAAATTCGAAATTACAGGTTTGCTGAGTTAGTTTTCATGAGATTGAATGAGTTTAGCTTATGGTTGAATTGCTTTCGGTTGTTTAGTTAGACTAGCAGGTTGATAATACATTGGAGCTCCAAGGAAAAAGGTTGAGGAAGTCTCCACTGCCATCTCTGTTTGGAGATTGGAGTGCAACCTATACCAACCACAAAAATACGCAGTTCTTCACTTTATACATGCTGCAACATAGTCTCGTTTATGATAGATCTTTCCATGCACTTCACTCTTGCACCATACACCTTCATCACAGCTTCATGCACATTCCTCTACACGCTTTATATTGCTGTTCATTGAGTTCATAGCACAGGTAGCATAGGTTAATGAATTTTCATCTTGGTGACAGTCATAAGCCATTTGGTTTATTTGCACTGCTCTTCATCGTTCTATTACCTTCTTCTTCGTCTTGATCACGCATACAACCACATCCTTGACCTCTGCTCCGCTCTGTTATCTCCCAAACTCCTCCACTCCTCACGTAACTTCATTCTTTAGACATTTCGTTGTTATAACCTTCCATCCATCAACCCACTTCATACACTCGTTCTCCATCCTACTTCTCCACTCCTGAGCCATCACCAGCTCTATCCCTACCTTACACATCTCCCCCTACCATTCCATCACTCCTCCATCACTTCAAACACCCACGGTAGGTCATCCTCGAGCAATTTGTAGACTTCCTGTAGAAACCCCTGCGTTTCCTGTAGGATCCCCTGCAGACATCCTGTAGGAGGCCACTCACTCGGTTGCTGAGCCTCTGAGCGTGAGGAACCTCTATGGACGGATGCTAAGGATCCTTGGGAACCTCTCCTAGCCTCCCCAACCTTTCCCAAGCTTCCCTTCCTTCCGCATCACATCTGCACAACCAAACCCTAATAAACACAAAATCACAATCACTCCATCCACTTAAAGAAAAAATACAAAAACATGTCTTTTAAGATGCAAGTAGCTTAGATTCATGCATTCTCACTCATTAGAAGTAATGGCATCATTGGTAGAAGTATCATTCACATTCTTTGCATCATAGAGGTTAGACTAGTCAAATTAGGGTTTTCCTAAGGTTTCCATGCTTTGGTTTGCTTTCAGTTCATTTTCGCCAAGTAGATTAGTTTTCTCTGAGCTAGCTTTCGTCCATCATTTAGCAAGCTTCTTCTGAGAGCCTATAGAAGTTGGCTTGAGCCCTAGCGGACTTGTGCCAGCTGACCAAGTGACAGCTGCGACAAGAGCTAGTACTTGTGCATATAGCACCGTCGCTTCCAAGTTTGTACGAACTACCGGGTTGATCAAATTAAGAGACAGGAAGCCCCAGGAGCATTATTGCTACAATACTGGAGCTCACCATCTTTTTGGCGCCGTTGCTGGGGAAGCGGCAGAGTATTGGTGATTGTTGCTATTCTTCTATTTTCTACTACAACCTTCTGCTAAGTAGTTTATTTCATTTCCATTATGCAATTTCATTTATGCAAAAGTAGATTAGCATTTCTTGCTTTCATAGATTAGCATTTCCTGCTTTCATAGATTAGCATTTCCTGCTTTCCTAGAATAGCCTTTCAATTCCGCAATTTCCTTTCTGCAAGCGTAGACTAGCATTTCATTCTTGCAATTTCATTTGAGCGAAATAGATTAGTCCTTTCCTGCTTTCATTTCAATTCCGCATTTTCATTTTCGCAAGATAGTTAGTTGCAGTTCAATCTATTTCAGTTTTGCAAGTAGAAGTAGGAAAAAGAAAAAATCAACCAAAAAGATTTCATTTCATGCTTTGTAGGAGTAGAGATAAGTTAGAAAAATGATTGCACAACACCCCCACTGCTTCACACAGCCAACGTTCTTCTTCGATGGCTGTGATGAAAGAACCCCTGGGTGGACATCAAGACATATATGAAGAACCTCTAGGGGAGAAGAAGAAGAAAACATTCCTCTGGAGCAAATGGCTACAAGCAGAAATGTTGGGAGCAGTCCCTTATCCAAAGATGAATTTGCAAATCAGATCGAAGATTTCAAGAGTGACATGAGGCAGTTTCTTGCCATGCAACTGGATACCTTGTGGATCCAAAAGAAGCAAGAAGAAGCCAAGAGGGCTTTGGTCATTTTTTGTCCTAGGTGCCTTAAAAAGCATCCTAGGAACGAATGTCCAATGCACTCCCTAGAAGTGTGTTTTGTATGTGAAGAATACCATCCTACAGATCAGTGCCCTTCCTTGCCCAGAATCAAAGCTGCATATCAAAGAGCCAAGGGAGCCACTGAATCACTCTATTATATGAACCAAAGGAGGCCGCATGGACCTAGATCTTACCAGCAGGAGATGCAAGGGATACCCGAGACCTATTATGACCCTTATCAAGCCACTTTCATGCCTTCTTGGGATCCCCCTGCTCATCCTTTCTGGTCTACACCTCCTCCTTGGTCATATCCTCCTTGTTCCTTCACAGATCCATATTATGCCCAACCAGTTGCTCATTCATTTCACTCTTATGCTCAGCCACAGCCTCAGTGGAATGCACCTTATCAGGGGTGGAGGCCCCAGTACAACTCTCATCCCGCTCATTTTCCTCCACCACCTGCTCATCCACAACCATCGCCTCCTCCTCCACCAAGGCAACCCCAAATGCCTACCCAACCACAATGCCATCCATCTCCATCTCAATTTCACACCTCCACGCAACTACCCGTACCATTTCCAAAGCCATGCAATGGAGTAGCTCAACCCAATTGCAAAGCTGAGGCACAACATGTGCAAATGACTCCTCTTGAGCCCAATGATCTTCACCAAAGCTCAGGAAGAGTGTTGCAAAGCAGAGATTATATTGACAACATTGAAGGACCAAAAGCAAAAGAAGATTCCAAAGAGGAGATCAAAGAACCATGGGCTGCACTTGATGAAGAGAGGAGATCAGAATTAGAGATCGAGAGAGTTCCCTCATGGTTATCATCAAATCCTCCATGTACTCAAGAGAAAGATCAACAAAAAGAGGAAGATCAGAAGGTCATGATAGAAGGTGACATGAAGAATGATCCAAATCAGCAAGACGACCAAGGATATCAAAGCTATATTGAGATATGGTTTCAGAAGGTCACTAAGTTGCAGCAGTACTTTCTTCCTCAGCCTTGTTTGATCTTTTCAAAGTCAGATCATTTTGTCTCTGAAAGTTGGATAGTCTCCAAAGCATGCATTGTGAGCCTTCACATCATTTTGTCTCTAATCTCGATGTGCACATGGCTCCATTGGAAGTATTCTTATACTTGAGAATGATTTTGTTTTTCAAGTAGGGTAGGAGAAAAAAAAAAAAAAAAAAAAAAGAAAAAAGAAAAAGGAAAAAATGAAAAAAGAGGAAAATAGAAATCTAAGGTGAAAACCTCCTTGGAGGCGCCTTAGATTGGCTCATTGATTGAAAACCTCCATGAGGCGGTCAATGGGTTGGAAAGAAAAGAAAATAAAAGGGAATAAGATCCCTGGGTGAAAACCTTCCTTGGAGGCGCCCAGGGCAAGCAATTAGGGTGAAAACCTCCATGAGGCGCCCTAGTTGTTTTTCAAAAAAAAAAAAAGAGAGAGAAAAAGGAAAAAAGAACAAATAAAAATAATTTCCATTGGCTAATTGCAGGTTGCAAGACGGACATTGCAGGTCAGGTGGATCACTCAAAACAAAGACAAAGGAGTTTTTGTGCCTTCTACAGGAAGTTTTGTATCTTCTACAGGAAGCTCACAAAAAAGCCAAATTGATCTCCGAGGAGGACCTGAAGGCTTGTAATATGTCCATGAGGCCTACCCACATCCATGTTTCCATTCCTCACCCCTTTTCCATCATTTTTTTCATGTCATTATGCTTCTCTCCTCAAAACTGTGTCTTCTACAGGAAGCTCTGTATTTCTACAGGAAACATCCTGTAGAACCTTGGGACGAGCCAAATCTAATTTCAAAAGTGAATCTGATGGTGGGAGTCTATTGGTTAGGCTTGCAAGCACTTTTGTGTCCATCCCTTGCCTTTCTCCATCATTTGTCCACCTCATTTGCTTCTCATTGTGCTTCTACAGGAACTTCCTGTAGAAATTGTGGGAAACTAGCCATGCATTTCAAAAAGTGGTTTGGCAAGCATGGTAGCTTCCTCAAGGGTTCAGAAGTCCTCATGCAGTCTTCCAACTCATCCTACATCATCTCCACACCTGCATCACAGCCAAAATTCATTTTGTCATACCATGCAACCAAAATGCAAAGTGCCTTGAAGCAAAAACACATAGAGCAGAATTTGTTTTTGCCATAACTTGAAAACCGTGCATCCATTTGACAAACCGTTTTATGGGGAATTGTACAAGGTTGATGACAACATGCTTGAGCAGTTTCATGCAATTCTGGTGCACGGTTTCCAAGAAATCAGCCTCCGTCACCATCAGCCATTTTTGCATTTTCTCCATAACCGTGCATCCGTTTCAAAACCTGTTTCATGGGGAGATGCACATGGGTGATAGTAGCCTACCCAAGCAATTTCAGCCGATTTCGATGCACGGTTTCCGAGAAATTGACCTCCAAAATCTTCAGCCATTTTATTATCTTTCATGGTCTCCTTGGTTGGGGTTGGCTTCGGTCTCGACGTTCTCGGGGATTTAGGGACCTCTGCCAGTACTTCGACTACTTTTGGGGAAACTTCTTATGCCTGTTTCTCCATCTCTTGTGCGGTCTTTTCTACCACTTGTTGTGTGTTGATAATTTCTAGGGGTGATGACATAACACTCTCTATCAGTGTTCACGAAGTCTCAGGCAAGTTGGAAAATACAGGAGTCTGTTTGAGAGCCTCGAAAAATTCTGGGTCCATAGGCGTCTGAGAGCTCAACAGTGGAATACTTAAAATGCCAAGTTTTTCTTGTTGGACAACCACTTGCAATTTATAGGGTATTTTGAATTCAAATCCGACTGTTCCCTCTCCAAATCGATTCTTTAATGTCAAATTAGTGGCATATTTTCAAGGATCTAAGCCATAAATTTCGTCTTAAATGTCGGCTGCCCACTCCATTTGGCCTCACTCCTGCCATCTTTTCATGAACAGTGACTTTAATGGTCACTTTCCAACTGACCTGCATGATTTATCCCTGGGTAACGCAGCTCCCTCTATGTTGTCGCAAACCCAGTGACATGTCCTTGCTTCGTATCATCTTCCAATCGCGCAGCTCCCCAACTCGAGCAGTGTAGTTTATAGTCTCACGCCTCCTTTCGGCAACCTGGAGTGCTAAGATTGTGCTACTTCCATTTAGTCACATGGCCAGACCACTGGTGTATGGCTTCAAGTGACTACCATTCACCTTTCCTGGGAAGGGTTCTCCATTTAACTTGACCAGTTGTACCACTCCTCCATCGATAATATCCTTAATAACATAAGGCCCTAACCAGTGCATCTTGAATTTTCTGGGAAATTTATCAAACTTACTATCATACAACAAAACTAGATCATTTACCTTAAATGTGTGCAGCTTGATGTGTTGGTCATGCCATGCCTTTTCATTCTACTTTTGGACTTGTTGGTGAAACCTAGCCAAAAACCTTTTTTCTTTGAGCTCATCCAGTTGCGCAAGCCTCTCTTCCAGGGCTCCGCGATCCGTCATACCTATGAGCATTGTTATGCGCAAACTAGGCACGATGTATTCCATAGGTAGTACGAATTCCACACCATAAACAAGCCTAAAAGGGGTTTGTCCCGTCAACTTCTTGCATGTCATTCGATAAGCCCACAATACTATAGCTATGCGTAGGTCCCAATCACTTCATTGAGCATTGCAAACCTTGGTCAGCGCATTTTCAAGCACTTTGTTGAACACCTCTACTATCCCATTAGCCTGTGGGTGATAAGGTGTGCTCTTCTGGTGATATACTTGAAATTCTTCTGTTAGTGCACTGATCTTCTCATTCAGGAAGTGCGTACCATGATCACTCATCAAGATCCTTGGACATCCAAATCGCATTAGTCCATGCTCAAAAAGGAACTTCGCGACTATCGCGCCCATGCAATCCTTCACCGGCTATGCTTCTGCCCAACGAGTAAAATATTATATCGCAGTGATAATGTACCTCGCTCCTGTCTTTCCTTGTGGCTGAATGGGTCCTACAAAATCTATTGACCACTTCTCGAAGGGTTGCAACATCATTTGTGGATTCAAATACATTTCATCCCTCCACAATGGTCTGCCCCTTCTTTGACATACATCACATGCCTTGCAATATGCTTTTGAATCCTGATGAAGGGTTGGCCACCACAACCCTGCGTGTAGAATCTTCTGTGTGGCTTCTCTCCCTGCATAATGTCCTCCCGCGGTGCCCCCATGAGCGTCTGCGAGGATTCTGCTTCGTCCAAACTAAGGTACATACGTCACAATATCTCATCAATCCCCATCTTCTTTAGATGCCTAGCAATGATAGAGAAATCGCGTGTGTGCACCACTAATTCCTTCTTTTGCTAGATAGTGTATCCTTCCAGTGCAATTCCTATTGTTAGGAAGTGTATTATATCCTCAAAATGACCATCAGCGACACTCGCTGCAAATAGATGCGCATCAGGCAATCCTTCTTCCAAGTTAGTAGGTTCCTCCCCTATTTCGATGCACAACAGATGGTCTGGTCCCGCGTTCAGTCGTTCAGGCTTCGCAACAACTTCAAAATCATACTCTTGGAATAATAAGAGCCATCTACAGATTCCCCCCCCCCCCCCAGCACAAGCTTATTGACGAGGTACTTCAGTGCAGAGTGATCTGTATACATCTTAAAATGGCCTACTAGCAAGTAGTGTCGATACTTCTAGAACGCATACACCATAGCTATCCCCTCACATTTAGTGGTAGAATAGTTATTCTCTGCTTTGTATAATCTGCAGCTTGCGAACGCGATAGGATGGTCCAAGCATTCTCCGCCAGCTTATGTTAGTACTACCCGCAGCGCTATACATGACGCGTCGACTTGTACATGAAACTCTTTCTTCTAGTTCGGGAAGACTAGAATCGGCGGGGTAACCATCTTTTCTTTCAATATATCCAAGATTTTCTTACAGTCATCATTCTAGCAGAACATGACATCCTTCTTCAACAATTTTTCCATCGGTGCAGTGATCCAAGCATAGCTTTTGATAGACTTTTTGTAATATCCCGTATGTCCTAGAGTAGCGCACAGTTGTTTCACACTCTTCAGCACTTCCAAGTTTAGTATCACCGTGATCTTCGCGGGGTCTATCATCAGCCCTTGTCTTCAAAC
Source organism: Pinus tabuliformis (assembly GCA_031772625.1). NCBI lineage: Eukaryota > Viridiplantae > Streptophyta > Pinopsida > Pinales > Pinaceae > Pinus > Pinus tabuliformis. The sequence continues at coordinate 656,275,898 of CM062810.1, read as the reverse complement.
CACATGGCCCAATAGGTTCCCAAAAGGAACGCAAAATAGACACTTCTTGAGATTGAGCGCGATCTAGTATCTTCGACAGGTATCCAGCATCAGGTGCAAGCTTTATACATGGCGCTTCACCAACCCAAATACAGTCTAGTCATCAAAATATACCTCCAGGAACTTATGAATAAATTCCTTGAATTTCGTAACAACCACAGGCGAAAAGATGGCAAGCACATTCTTCAATCCAAACGACATTACAGTGTATTGAAAACAACCCCACTTAGTCGCGAAGGTTGTCTTGCTCCTATCCTCCGGCGCGATTTTGATTTGGTGGTACCGAGAGAACGTATCAATGAAGGAATATGCTTCTTGGCCACCTACATTGTCTAACACTTCATCGGTGAATGGATTTGCGAAAGGATCATGCACACAAGAGTCATTTAGTTTTCTAAGATCCACACATATCCTTATCTCATCCTTGTGCTTCTTATCTTGCACCACCATTGGGCTTACCCAATCGGATTCTTCCACCGGCTTAATGATGTCTGCCGCTAGCATCTTGTCTAGCTCTAAGCGGATATTCTCCTTATATTTTGGGTTGAGACAGTAAGGCTTTTCCTTAACTGGCTTCGCGTCAGGCTTTAACGTGATTTTCATCATTCCTAGGGCCCCGATTATTCCTTTCAAATCCGTAAACTTGGTATGGAATAAGTCCTGGTATTCGCAAAGCAATTCAACGACCTTATCCACCATCATGTCGTCCCAATAGTCTCCAATCTTCACGTGTTTGGGTTCTACCTCCGTACCAATGTTCACTTGTCTCGTTTTCACCGACACGGTTATATCAGGGTTCTCAATCTGTGGTCCTTAAACCTCGCGGTGGCCTTCTGTTTCTGGAATGTTAATCTTCTGCAGATCCTCATCCTCTGCTTCAGTAGTTACATTATAACATTCGAGCGTGTGACTCAGCTGAGTAGCCCATTCAAGTTGAATCAGGTCTAAAGGATCCTGCGGTATCCTAAAGATAGCTGCTTTCACCTCTTGTAGCGCTTCATCAATACTGTCAAACCCGTCCTCAAAACAGAATGTCATCATGAATCCTTCACGTAGGATATCCCATTTGCCTATCCCACGGCAGAGCTCTGTTTCAATATACCAATTCATTGGGATAACATCCAGGGTATGATAGAACAGGTGCACCCACTCAGTTCGGGGCTTTTCTCCATAAGCCTACGTCCATTTGGCCAGATGCACGTGTAGATCATTCTACCCATCATACTTGTCTATTAGTCGCATCTTAGGCTTACCAAATCATGTTCTCATCATCCTCCTACATTCGTGTCAATCATCAAAGCTTCCCTTGTGTGTACCCCACCATCTTGCAGGCGTAGCATGCAGTGCCCAGTCCAAGGCCTGGAAGCGCTGCTTTTCTGGTACCTCCCTTTCAAATGCATCCAAAAATATATCTACCTCATTCATACCATCATAAATAGGCAGATTTCTTACCTCTAACGACACATAGCGTAACGACCGGGTCACCATGTTGCAATTCAGCGTAGTTACTTCATGTAACCGATTCTGCCAGCGTTCTATTTCTTCTTCGGAGTTCGAAGTGCAGGAACTCTGGTGATCCCATGTAATCCATCCATCCGTGATAGGATTCACCCAATCTTGGCCTCACGTTGTTATATTATAGATGCAGTCCAGATCATTATCACTCTCATAATCGCGGACGGGTTCTGTATAGCGCGATCCTTCAACAGGATCTAGGGGTACTATTACATGCAGCGATTTCTTCTCATATCATCTTTCGCTTATTCAGATTGATTACCCTGTTCATATCAGTAGCCTAGTCAATTCCCAGGAGCGCAGGGTAGGTATTGTTGTCATCCACTATCTCTATTACTTCAAAATAAGCCAGCGCGCTCGCTCCCTCAATATCCACGGTCACCCCCTGTAGCCACCCCACGGGGATGAATTTCTGATGATTCACCATTCTTAGCTGAATCGGAGACCATAGAAACCCAGGTCTCCTCATTCGCTCCCAAGTCCGTTTTGGTAGGACATTCACATCTGACCCTAGGTCCAAAATGACCTGATCCATTTCATACTCTTCTATTTGTGCAGTCAGTCTCATCTCCTGTCTCGTCCTTGTTTTATGCTTGCCAATATTTCGTACTATGTTCGGCTCACCTCGTGCGGTTCCGGTGCATCTATTGATGAGTTCTTGTAAACCTTTCATAGCCTTACTGCCGTGTAGTAACTTCATACAGGTTTCCAGGAAATTTCTAAGCATAGAGGGGTCCATCTCTAGCTCAGGCTTATCCTTGATTCCTGAGGTGGAGGCCTCATCGAAGCTCTTTTTAGCTTCCATGAAGGCTTCATGAGCATGCTCCAAATCGAACTCAGCCTCTTTTGCAGGGGCTTTGTGAACCCATGTACTATCTTCTAGTTGTTTCTCCTTGTTATCTCCTGTCACGATTCCACTCATGAGCACTATATTTATGTTTGGATCTTCCTCGCATGGCTCAAATTTCATCATCTACAAGTTCTAAGTCAGTGGAGGTGGTATCGCCCCTTTGTCATGTATCCTAGCTATCAACATAGGAAAATCTTCCGTTTCATGATCAAACAGTGTGCAATACTTGCATGACGAACATCTTGGATTAGTGCAATTGTGGGCATAGTGTCTTGCTCATCTGCAATTGTAGCAAATCAACTGTCCTCAACCCTTACCAGGTCCTCCTCCACCTCAGCCTCATCCGCGCCCCTGAAATCATGTCCGCACCATCCCTGCATTCTGGCAAAGGGGCCACATTTTAACCTAAACCCTATAGGTAGGATTTCTATCCATCATCAATTCATAGCTCCTGCAAGTACGCTCATCATTTCCTACCAACCTACAAAAGTTGCAAAACAGTTGTTGCGATGCTTGTACATACTTCTGTAGCAAGTGATAGTTATCAATGGCATGTTTTCCGACTACCTAATAGATAACGCACCATAACCCAAGCCCATGCTAGGTCCTTCCTGAGCTTCTGGCCTTAAAGGCATCGTTCCTCCTCCTACAATGTAATTTGCAAAGACCGGGCAATGGCCTTTGTCATGACCCTGACTCTTACATTTCAAGCACCATACTCCTCGCGTACCTCTAGTCGAACCGTCCTGTCCTGCTTCAAACTTTTCATCTCAAGGTACAGATTCTTTAGTTGTGCATGGATCTACCAAACTCCTATATTAGGATCTTACATCGGAGTCTCATGTAGTCTCATGGTAATATCCAAGGCCTCTGCCTGATTTGTTATCTTCTACTGCGACAGCAGACTCCTTAAGTGTGGTAGTAGCGAAGCCACAAACCACTCGCGATGTTGTCTATCTGTCAAATTCATGTTGGCTTAGTGGATTATACATTTTAGCCTCTAATCTAGTTCCCAAGGCCTCTCACCTGGTTGCATCAGGATCTCTTTAAATCCCACAATCGATTACGCTTGAGATTTAGGCCTACTAAATTCCCTATTTATTGCTACATGGATGTCTGCTACTCTAGCATTTGGGTTATCATTAGAGTACTTAATATACCAGGTTAGCACATGATCTTGTAGAGCACTAACCAGTGTCTCCTTCTTTATATGATCATCTGTAAAACCTTGAGCTTGCCATACAGCCCTCACAACGAACCAGAATTGGCCCGGGTCCTCATTTCCCAAGCCTTTGACCAAAGGAAACTTCACTGTATTTGCCATACTGAACCGCGGTGGAGGTGGAGGTGGTATGGGTGAAGTTGGAGGCAATGGTGGTGAAGTCAGAGGTGGTGTGGGTGGAGGTGGTATTCACGGGAATCCTTGTCTTATTAACTAAATAGCACTTCGCAGAGAAGCCTTCACTATCCCTTCTTCATCACTTCGTGGAGATGAAATCAAGTGGCTATACTCCAGACCCTTTTTTCCTTCGTTCTTGTAATTTTTTCTGCTTCACGTAGTCCCAAACATCGAGGTAGCTACATAACCTGTTTTTCACACACCAACATTTTAATCCAAGTATTCAAATATTTTACGTACTTACCTCGAGGTCCTTTGAAAAAGTGTTGCTCTGCCTCACTATAGCTAACTGAGGTGTCGACCGCGAATTCAGTCACAAATCCTCCTATGACGCGATCAAGCCAATGATCAACAGCGCGAGCGATCTTATCCTCTGATGCTTCCAACCTTCGCACTAGCTCTAGGGTCCACACAATAGGATCGTCAAGTTTCCACCTTATTGGCTATCTACTAGCTTCGTGATCCACTCGTATAGCTCAATAGGGAAAGAGCAGAAAAAGAACTCGTAGATCTCTGTATATAGGTATCGGTCCAACCACTGTTCCTTTGTCAGTCGCAGGTTTTTGTTCTCCAGTGTCGTGAATTCGTGGATCTTTCTATCCAACCAGTCTCCAATCTCCTTCTTAGTTGGATTCTAGTGAGACGACATCACACATCTCTTATGCAGATTCTAGTCCTGCCAACAGAACCATTTGTTGGCTTGAGGGGGCCTGACCCAGGTTTAGCATTAATTAGCCAAACAAATCCCTACACTATTGGCCCTTTCGACATTAGTCCATGGAGCATGGACCGAAGTCTCACCCGAAGCAGTATGGGGAGATGTTGGAACCAAATTTCCACACCCTGAGATGGTTGTGATGTCGTTTGATCTCTTCTATCCCCGCCTTCGCGCAGTTGATCTCGCTCTAGGGCTTGTAAGACAAGCCCTTTATTCTGGCTTTCAATACCTTCGCATCGAATTTCGCGCAGCCCTAACCTGGGGCTCAGGTACTTTCGCGTTGTTATCACAATTCATCGTGCAGATTCCTCAATTACTCTAAGTGATTTTCTTATTTTTCCAAATACTTAAAGTTATCACCACGTAATCAGATATTCGTAATTGTGGTTAATTATTCAATGTAACTATATTCTTTCACGCAACATAGAAGCATAATAAAGGAAAAAAAAATAACAAATAAATAAAATAAATAAATAAATAATAATATAAAATAAATAAATACGGATATAAATAAATAAATAATTAATTAATTATTATTAGTTAGTCATTTGTAAGCAGACAATAAAAGAAGACATCAAATATTTTTTCAATTAACTATTAATAGCTCCTTAATTTCACGCTCTCTCTTCTCAAAATACAAATCACATTGCCCTGACGATGGACTCACTAAGCTAGTCCGAAACGTAGGTTTCATAAACTGTTCACAGGTTTTTCCACAAACAAAAAAAATAATAATAAAGGAAAGTTATACACAAAATATCCAAACCCATCAATAAAACGAATACACAGAAATTGTAGAATAAATCCTTTTATCAATATCTTTCAAGTGTTACAGACTCTGTTCACCCTGTGCACACAGCTGGAAGGGTCCGTGCACTCAGTTGTACAGGTCCGCGCACTCAGTTGTGGACTTCTACCCTAGGCCTCTACGCACTCAGTTGTAGAGCCTCTACCTACGGTACAACCCAAGACTTGGACTTCTTGCTCTCAGGCTATGACTCTCTTACTTCTTCTATTTCCATAACTACTTAGAGCTTAGCACTTTTTATAAATCCCATGGTCCGCGGACCATGGGTAGATCTCTTATAGTCGAATTTACTTTACAAAACTACGGGTGGACTACCCTTTGTGACACATAACACCTTCGCGCTCCGTGACCACAAAATGTGGAGTATTTACAATAATATTAAAAAAAATTGACTTAAACATGGGCTTTTAGCCCTAAAACTACCCTTAGGGGATCCCACTCCCAACATCTCCGCTGCAGTTCATTGTCGACAGCGGGAACCAAAAGAACCTCATTTCAGCAGAAGTTGTGGAGTGGTTGGGCCTAAATACTATAGCACATCCATAGTCGTACACCATCGGGTGGCTTCACCAAGGAAGAGATCTTTGCGTCAACCAGCAGTGTCGCCTTCCCTACAGCATTAAGCCCTTCATGGATGAGGTATTGTGTGACGTTGCTCCTCTTTAAGTTTCTGATGTATTGTTAGGAAAAAATGTTGTATATGAGTCTAGACCTTGCTCTATGATTATTACTTTAGCTAATAAGTTGTACAGGATATCGTAGGTAGCCCTGCCTACCGCCATCTCTTTTATCACTGCTGTTAGGTTCCTATACCAATAGGTTTCGTTTTTCATGATTGACTGTAGAAGAGCCAAATATGTTCATCATTTCATGCTGCAAAGGTTCCATATTTTGTAAACAAATGAAGAAAATTAAAAAATGAAAATAGGGTATGCCCTAAAAGAAAAATCAAAGGGAAAAAAGAATGAATTGATCAGAAAAAATGATAAAAATGAACCCCAAACCAAAATACCAGGAAAATGTGCTAGTTTAAATGCCACTATTGTTCCCATTTTCAAGAATTTCATTGTGTATAGGTGGTTGATTCTTGACACAGTTGATGAATAGCCAAACAGTTCAATCCTGGTTAGATCATGTTTGAATTTACTTGTCTTTAGAATAGAGAATAAAGATCTGTCCAAACATCTCAAGCTTGGCAGATGAGTAAATAGGTAGAGAAGCAGAGGAGCCCAACTACTTAATATGGGCCCTTGGAAGAGATAAGGGTAGACTTAGATAGGAGGGCATTCAAAAGAAAAGAGGAAAACCAGGGTTTGCTAGTCCAAATGCACCCAATCAAAAGGAAGAAAAAATGCTAGGTGTATTAGGCTAGGTAGGCAGTTTGAGGTTGCAGAAGCAAGTTTGTGATCATTTTTTGTCTTATCAAGAAAGAGTTATCTCATGGATGTCACAAGTACCATGGCAGTTGTTTGGTTGTAAAATAGTGGAGCATGAATAATTTCTCCCCTCATTCCCCCAAGTAGTCTCACTGACATCTCCTCAAAGACATTGGGATCTGCCCAGTAGTCCTATTTCACTTCATTTTATGATAAATACTAAGTGGAACTTTGTGTTTACTTAGTCAAAACAAGCCACATTTCTTGTGTAAAAGATCTTACCATTTTACTTCATTTCCCCAAAAACCTAAGTTATTACCTTATAAACTTAGCGTTACCTATCCATAAAATCATATTAACATTAATTGTATTGTATAGCTCCTTTATCATTTTCCCACCCTTATTCTATAAAAACTATATAAAAAATGCAAAAAATACATAATATCCCTACCCATGGCAATTATAGCCATATAACACAGTTTCGGGAATTATTGGTCCATTTGGGACCTTAATAATAACCCTTCCGCTTTCATAATCCATCGGGGTTTATTTAACATCAGGTTAAATAAACAACCGCGCCCGAAAATACCATAACCAAAGTCTAAAACCCCAAAAAACATTATAAAACATTGAAAAATTAACGTGGGTCCCGTGTCATAAATCTCCGCCACTTACCTCACCCGTCGACCGTCATATCCAGCGCCATAGATCCAACTGTTGGCGGCAATATCGGAAGCCCTCATATGTCGAACGTTAGCGTCCGGGGGATTGGCGGTATTGCTGCCGTACCCCTGCCACGCGTCGGCTCCCCGGCGTGTTCGGAGCCCCCTCCTCCAAAACCACCATGGCCCAAAGGCGGTGCGGGGAATACCACTTACCGCCCCGCCGCCTACCCCCTGACGTCATACCCACGTCACCTGATGACGTCACATCCACGTCGCTCGCCACCACTCCGCAACAGCGCCATGTCATCTGCTGACATCACCACCTCGCCTCCATGTCACCTGACACGTCATCTAACACGTCACCCTCCGTACCCGCTACACGACAAAATTACGTCATGATGATGTCATCACAAAAAAGCACCAAAAAGCCCAAATTGTGTTAAAAGTCGCGAAAGTGATTGTTTTTTGGTTTATTTCTATTCATTGGTTGTGGAAACCTCTGCATGTGAATTATGATGAATTTGCCACCAAAGCTGCACAGTCCGTCACCCACTGAAAGCAACTCCGGAGCGCGTCCCTCAGCTCGGCCTGCAATCCATATTGTGCACCTAGCGCCCATTTGAAGCAGGTATTTACTAAATTACTCCCGACCCCTCTGCATTTCCAGTTTTTCTCTGTGTCTGAACCCGTGAAACCAAAATTGCACAAATCAAGTTGCCAGCTCTTGGGAGATATAGCCCCACCATCGTTGTTTTAAACATTTTTTCCACAAAGCGACCAGTTTTATCCATTTTCACAATAAACCAGACTTTTTAAATAAAAACGCAGTGCCGTACCCAAACCTGCGCACTATAGCCTTTGTTTTTGTCCTGTTTATAAAAAAGAATTCCTCAAAATCCATTTCCCTCTGCAAGTTTCGCTCATTTGGCTACAATTCAAGCTCATTTTCTCTGCATTCTGCTCGAAGAGCCAGCAAATGCAGTCAAAAACCCTGACTAAACTCTGCAAAATTTGTTTTTAACCATAAATTTTACACGTTGAGGCCATTTCTATGTAAGGCTCAGCCTGCAATTCCCTGGGAAAACCTCAAAGCCAGTGTTATGTTTTCTGTTGCTGCATAGACCCACATTCCAATCAAAAGCACAAAGAATTTAAAGATGGAGACTCCAGCAGCCTTGAATGTCACTCCTCTCAATGCACCCCATAAAGAATTGGAATCACTACCTTTCGCTGATAGGGATTATCTAATCCAAGACTTGGTTGGTGACAGAAACCACCTGCAAACATTCTGTGAGCTGAGGAACAGTTTTCTGAATAACAATGATATTTATGGGATATGGGAATCAAATCTGCCCATATACTTCCTCCCCTCTGTCAATATCTTCCCTGAGATAATTCACCTCTGCTGTGAAAACTATGAACCAACTCAAAGGGCAGTCAAATCTCCATCTAGGAGCATCCTCTTTCATATAACTCCTGACTCCATCAATCAAATGCTAAATTTCAAACCAACTCAGCTGCTATTCCCTCCTTCTATGAAATTCTTGCTTGATGAAGGTCCTAAACTCTCCAGCTCAGAGATAACCCGAATTGCCCAAATATTTATGAGAATAGATCACCAGCCTACAGAGCCACCTCCTTTTCACTATGTATGGTTCAATGAAGTGGGTAAATTACTGGTTGATATGATATCCTATGTTTTGGGTTTCAAGACAAGTGAACATATTGATGAAACTATATTGGTCTTATTGTCTGCATTTACCCCAGGGCAGCACCCTGCTGTCAAATATAATTATGCCAAATTCATTGCCAGCAAGATACATGACGAACTATTGAAACTAGATAGGGAGGGAGTCTTCAAGTATTCATCCTACATCTATCATCTGTTCCTGTATTATCAGCCATACTGTTTCCAATTCCCCATCAAAAGATTGGACTCTAAAGGAGAAAAGAGGTCTGTGATTTTTTGGACCTCAGTCTTTCATGAAGTCCACAGCTCTCCCTACTCTTACTGTGAGTTCATTGACATGTTTGTCTATCCAGTCTCTTCTCTCCTAAAGAGAACTCCTCCTCCTAGACTGTCTTATGATATGCAGAAAATATTGCAGCTCTCAAAAAACTACAAAATAGGTGACTGGTACTTCTACCAGAATCACACTGTCATTAGGATATATGGCTGTGAGCTGTGCCCCTACAGGCTGCCAAGATATGTGCCAATGAGACTGTTTGCCTTGGAATATTATAGGCAATTTATCAATTCAGATTTGACTCATTTCCATAGCACCAAGAAAAAGTTTCAGTTGAAATTCAGAGACCAACTAGGCCCCTATGTCACGAACAAAAAAGGATTGCAAGATGCTGATCAGATGTTGGGTGAAAAACTCAGATTAAAAAGGAGCTTTTGGTGGGTACCCTATGACCCAAATGGCTTTATCAATGCAAGAAAAATAAAATATAGGCTGTCAACTTATGAACATTGCAAAATCCCAGAGATAGAACAATTTGCCAACCAAGATGAGTGGGTAGAAGGCACACTAGTTGAACAGCTCACTGAGGAAGAGATAATGGAGAAAAATATGAAAGATTTGGAAAAGGCTCTTGACTTGGATTCTTTTGGGCATGTATCATTCAAACAGCCACAGCAAGTCGGAGAAGGCATATCAACTACTGTAGCTTCACAAGCTGCCCAAGAAAGGACTACACCAGCAGCAGGTACAGCAAAAGGCAAGGAGGTAGTAGATACATAGCAAGAAACAATGACAGACCAGCCAACTACCTCAAATGAATAGAGTCAAGGGCGAACCCCTCCTCTACAGATAGAGGCACCACAGGTACCAGCATTACAGACTCCTCTCAATGAGGAAAGAAGCAAGAAGCGGGACAGAGAAGAGACCACACCTGCAAGTGGGTCAACAGAGCAGCCAGAGGCCAAAAGGAAAAGAGTAGACCCTCTTCCTGAAGAGGAAATTAGTGAAGAAATCACAGGGAGTCCAAGGAGAGAGAGGGAAACCAGCCAGTAAACCTCCACCAGCTCTCACAGGCAAGAAATGGAGAGGCAAAATGGTATGGAGGTGTCCTCCTCAAAACAGCAAAGTAAGCAGCCATCTAGTATTAAAGGAACATTCATGGAAATTAAAGCCCAAAATGAATTATTGAGAATACAGCTTTATGATCAAATTCTCAAAACAACACCTCCAAACAGCAAAGACTGATGGCAACTTATGACATTAAGGAGGAAAAAATGATCTTAAGTCATTTCAAGCCTAAATTTCACCAACCGCAGACAGCTGCGAACTACATAAAGACAAATCTGGAAGTCCTCGCCAAAGACATACACCCAATGGACCAAATTGAGCTACACAAGCATACAGGCGAAATGGTCTATGCTACATTGGCAGACAAGGCAATGTTGGCCCACCAATTGAAGGAGTCATTAAGCAATACATCTGCCCAACTGGATTTGGAAAGAATATCTTCCTTGGCTAAAGACAACAGAATAAAGACCCTGGAGGAAATTATTGTTGAGCTAGGGCATGATCCTAAGGATGCCAAGGGCATCAAAGCCCTCATAAGGAAAAAGGAAGAAGATATTGCTGCACTTAGAAAGCAATTGAGGCTGCCTGCAACCATGCACCCACAAACTACAGAAATTGCACAAGAAAAGGCATGTTGTAGGGAAAAATGCCTATGCAGGACGATCCTATCCACCTAAGGTGTGACAGTGCCTTAGCAACAAACAGAGATAGTTATTCTGGTTTCTTCCTCTATGAAATGGGAAAGAAGAGAGATCAATGGACTTACCGGTATCTTCCGTTTGTCCCTCGATCTAGATCCTCTTCTCTTTGGGTGTTCACAGCTACTTGCCTCCTCGCAAAACCACAAGAGAACAGCTACTTGCCTTCCTGCGAGATCACAAGAGAACAGCTACTTGCGACAAGAGAACAGCTACTTGAGACAAGAGAAGAACACAACACAAAGGTAGATATTCATATTCATAAATGATTCAGGATTAGAAATAAATCAAATACACTAATGCAATCATACATCAAAGATACATCAGTATATAGGAGAAAACCAAGATAGCTTTATTGATAAATAACAAGGTTCAGGAAGAGATACAACCCAGAGGGCTCCAATCCAGCATCTCCTTCCCAGCAGAATGGAATTCCTATCTTCACCTCCCTTCAAAGCATTAAGCACCCAATGATTCCAGTCTCAAACCAACAGCAATTCTTTGCAATAAAAAAATTCCAGCCTCCGGATCTCATGGAGGAGAGATCCATATATAGATGTTTTGGAGAGAGGATGAGTCAGCTTGAGATCTGACTAGTGTCCTCTCCCTCTGTTAGTTCTTGAGTCCACTTGGAGGTTCTTGCTTCCACTTGGAGATTTGGAACCTCTTACTCATCACCAGTCGAATTCCCTGAGGCAAGTGTCATTTTGGAAGCTTCCTGGGTTTTGACTCCTTGAGGAATGAGTCTGCCACATGCCCAAACTCGCTCAGCGCAGGTAGCTAGTGTTAGAGTTGACATTCAACGCAGGTAGACAGTGGAGCCACTGACATTCAGTGCAGATGGTCAGTGGAGCAGTTGACATGATCCTGAATTGACTTGTTTTTGAGCAGTTTCAGGTGGAGAACTTCTGTGAATTGCTGTGGTTAGTTAGCCTTGTTCCTCTAGGGGTAGGAACAACATGTTTAGGGACTTTGGATCCCTTAGATTATGGACATTTCATGCTCAATGCTGTAAGGCACAAAAATGTCTATAACAGTTGCCCCCTAAAGTATGAGGCCGTTTATCGGGTGAAATGCTTTATCCAGGAGGGTCCGAAGTTCATCCATTTGCTGGGAGGAGACCTGTAATAAGATACAATACAATACATTACTTTTCATACTGCTTTCATGATCTAGCTGAGGCGGGCATTCCCATGCTCAGCTTTATAAATTCATTTCTGTACATAGAACAGACAATCGTCCGATGGTAGACTGATAATTTTGGTGAAATTATCATCCTTTGAGTAGGATGATCATCTGCTGCAATGATGTACATGTCAAATGTCTTTATATTTCCTGAATATATATCGCAGCCCGGATGGATGAAACTAGATCCGGGGTCTTCAAACTCGTTCGATCTTCACTCTAAGTACAAGTCGATCCATGTGAGAATTGCGCTGAAGTCGAACATGGAAAGACATCGCTTGATTACCGGTCAATGAGGTAAACCGTTAACAAGTGCGAGAGGAATCACCGATAATGATAATGACCCTCAAGGTACTGCAGTACAATTCATGTGGTGTGAATAAAGGACTTGGCGTCGAACACCACGCAAAATCTTCTGGTCGAAGGTCCTTGATGTATACCTGTCGCCGGAAGTGAGAAACTTGCCATTGAGGCATGCAAGATTCAAAGTACTGAAGGGGTTGTTCCTATATCAACTTCTTGGATAATGAGCTGATGTCGACAAGAAGCGATCCGTCAAAGGAGGGCCTTAATGAATCCCACATCAGTGACACGAAACGGAGCTAATGATTTTGATGGAGGTGAAAACGATCTGTGACATATGATTCAGGGTGGCGGTCATGAATGGATGAAGGATAATGTATGGCAGTGGATGGGACCCGGTTGACTCTTTCTGAACGACTTCTCTTGAACATATGGCGACACTGATGCGATGGATCGGTAGCATTACCCCAATTATGGATGGTATGGCGAGACCATGGTGATGTGACCGGTGAATGAAACAACCCAACCCGATTGTGGTACGGAGGAAAAGTGTCATGTTCAAGAGCGACTTGCTACCATCAAAGTTTTCTTTAGTTTCTGCCAATTTTTCCCCAGTCATTGCTGACCAGTACCTCTTTATTTTTGTCAAGCTTGAGGAGGATAACATATGCTTGTTCTATAACCTGCCCTTCGGGCAAGCCTATTGCTATGTTTTAACGAGCCTAGCGATAGTGAAACTCGTTCTCGTCTAAAGACAAGTTTGTCGCTATTTAATGATTTTAACGAGTCTAACGACAAAGACAACTCGGTTCCTTTTCATTTTTAGAGAGTCTGAAAAGGTACATAAAGTTAACTCCAAAATTCCTTTTTCGTCATCTAATCCCTTAAGTCCGAAAAAGTATAAAACAATACAGAAGGGATGAGTTTTCGATCGTTTTAACGAGCCGAACAAAACAAGCGCTCGATCTTTTTGTGCAATAATCCCTCAGGTCCAAAAAGATTAAAATCTAGAGGAGGGATAGCACTTCTGGTCGCTTTAACGAGCTGGAAGGCCAAAACTCGGCAATCCTTTCATATTTTACGAGTCAGTTGAAAAGAGCTTAAAGAAGACTCGTCTTTTGAGGAACGAGTGATAAACAGGGTTAGCAGCTGATTCCAGGTACAGGTTGGAATTTTCCAATCACGGCAGTGTCACAAGGATGGCTAGGTGAAATCACTCTTCGCAGCTGTTCCTCAAAATAGGTAAACAATCATATGGAGGTGAACGATCGGCCAAATGAAAAGTGGAGGTGACGGTGCAAACACGACCAAGGCTTTAATGGCTGATAAGGTTACATTCACAGTGGTTATTTACCGGGTGGTGCTTATGTTTATTTTTTAACGAGCATGAATTCCGCGTTAAAACTGCTCGGACCTTGCGTTTATTTTTTAACGAGCATGAACTTTATGCTAAAACTGCTCATTTATACCAGTCATATGATAAGAGTGTCTCATTGAGATTCTATTTTTTATGGAGCTTCATCTCACGAAGCTTTGCCCCGGATCCTTTCGTTATGCGAGTTCGGAAACGACTAATCCTATGAGTTTAGAGGGTTAGAGGTCCTAAAAATTTAAAAAATAAATAGCCGCCCCTTGCTTACACTCCAAAAGGTTTGCATGCCCCCGGGCATAAGACAGAGTTTCAAGGTTACCTCTACTTCTTTTCCGTCAAAACATTTGTTCTAACGAGAGAGGCTTACCTCTTTCAGGTTACCCAAAGACTGTCTCGTTCGCGGCTACGAACAAAACACTTCTTCGGCGATGTCTACCAACGGTGAGCGACGACGACCGCCGACTCACATAACTTTGACAAAAGAATCTTATTCTAGAACAACCCCTCTTCCTCTACGGACGGGGTACGGACTAGTCATATTCTCCCGCGGAAACCTACCCTATACCCAAAGTTCTCTGCCGAAGCAGACCAGGACGCATGCCCCCTGGGTTCCAGTCATATCCTCCTGGATTACTCGCGCTCATCAGGAGGACGGACCGTGGGTTGAGACACTTCTTGCGTGAATAGACCATTTAGGGATGGCACATGACTATTTGCGATGCGTGATCCGAGGAATGAAAGTTGGTCCACGAGCTTGACCATTCTTCCTTCATGCGGAAAACACATTACTCTAAAGAGTGATGAGACGATGGCTCCCATGCAATATATATAGTCTTGTCCAAGGAGTAGGTTATAATCCAAGGGTCCTTGAACGACCATCACGTTCATTTGAACGGTCTTCCCTTTCGATGTTATGGGCACATTGGGGAGGATCCCTAAAGGTCGACTGGTTCCTTTATCGAAGCCTGATAGATTTCTCATTTCAGGCAAAAGCGCTGGCGAACCAAGCGCTTTCCAAGCAATAGAGGAAAGGATACTCACAGATGCCCCCTCATCAATAATTGTGCCAGCCATTACCATTCTGTATATTTGAACGATAATTCTGAATGGTATGCTAGCTGGCAGGCGGGGTCTGCCTAGTTGGTTCCAGTCGAAGGGCACAACCAGGTTGCTTGGTGGTGGGACCGAATAGACGGCCGGATATCGCTCTGATGAACTTCCTTCCTGCGATAAAGGAATGGTGGCATTGCCCCCTTGATCATCAGAGTCAGTGCTGATGAAGAGAATTTGGACGGTGTCGTCTTTATTCTCCTCTGTGATGGTGTCATTCGAAGATAGAGCCTCTGAAGGCAAAACTGGGTCAACTGCCGTTTCAACCTTTAGACTTTCGTCAGGTGCGGATTCAGACGGTTTATCTTCAATGACAGGTGCTTCGGCTGACCACCTGGGTGGGTCAGCCGGGTTCTCAACTAGCGAAGGACTTGGCAGGAGTCTTTGATATCCAGGAGGAAGTTGCGCTCGTAAAATCGAGCGATCTTCCAGAACTCTTTTTGCCTCGTCTAAGAAGGGACAACGGTGGATGGCGTGATCACCTTCACATAGTTTGCAGGGAAATCTAGCTTTCCCTCTCTGTCCTGTGGCTTCACTTCCACTAGTTGACGGTGAGCAGTCAACATGGCTATCAGAGGTCGATGCTACCGAATTGTGCAAACGGGGAGACCAGTCTCTTAGTATCCGGGGGATACAGGGACAATCTCGGTGGAAGTGGTCTCCCTTGCATATGATGCATGGCGATTTAGGCCTTGCGAGTGCTATGTGTGGATTTTTGTCAGACGACACTTGTTTGCCCCCAGTCGCCTTAGGCTCCTTCTTCTTCTTCTCTTTCTTCTTCTTCTCCTTCTCCTCCTTAGGAACTCGGTTTTTTGTTCTACCAATTCCGTCAAGCGAAGAGGAAGGAGGGGAGGAAGAATTAGAAGTCGAAGGCTGGTGGGCAACTCTTGTCTGATCTAACTGTTGACTCGACTGTTCAGGAATGGTGGTGTTCTGAACGACACTGGTTGAAAAGAGCCAGACTGGTAGGCCAATTGTCAGTCCTGGAAGCGACAATGTGGCCATGTGGGGCGCACCAACTTCTCCCCAAGAGGAGAAGGGACTAGGATTTCCAGCCAGGGGAATTCCTTGGTTAGTGGGCTCCATCTTTTCAACCTAAAGATCAACGCGGGAATAAAGGGTGATTGTTTCGTTTAAAATAAATTGTTAACGACGCTTTAGACACAACTTGCTTTTTCACTTTTAAAGAGTCGAGAAAAAGCTAAAGATGACTCTAGTTTCCTTCGATGTTTTAACGAGCCCGAAGTGACAAATGCTCGGATGGACTTTTTCTGTTATAGAGTCTGAAAAAGGCCAAAAGGAACTGCTCTGGAGTTCTAGGCAGAGGGTGTGCCAAACTTTTCGCAAAACCGCAGAATACTTTTTAAGGTACGGGCGGTCGATCTTCGTGAATGTTGTGTTCACTGCATTGCGATCAGTAGGGCGGCCGACACGGCTTCCTAAGGATAAAGGATATATGCCTATAGGGGTCTCCCAATATATAAGCGACGGTACGTGGGAGCACAATCCGTACTAGTGTTATCGTCCCTCAGGAGGAATCACCCACCTTCCACGAGATCGATATTCACTAGGCTTAACGACGCCGGAACACGTCTCTAGCCTAGACCTCTATGTTGTGCGTTATGTTGCAAAGAGTTGTTAGGTTCATTCAGTTTATTTTAAGTTGATCTTTTTAGAAGTTTGCCTTTCAGGATCACCACGAGATGTATGGTACAATTCCTAAATGCAGTCTAAGATGATAAGCAAGCTTTATTATCTTTTCAACTTTGAAAATCCTAGCTACTAAGGGAAAAGAAAGACACCATCTTTTCTCAAAGAGCAATCAGCACACTCTAATGCACTCTTCCTAAATCAAGCATGCAAACTTATCAAAATGCAAATGCACAATGCAGGTGTTTGTTTTCCGCTTTCTTAGTATTGATGCCTACAAAGAAAGCTTTTTGTACAACTTTAAATTTGCTTTTAAATGACCAATACAAACAAGTTTACTTTTTCGAAATCAACAAGGGTAGAAGAGATTACAATCACTTTGCGACTTTCGAAATGAATACTTGTTTCGATACTTAAAAGAGACAAACTCAAACCAATAAGCAAAAGCAAATTTATAATCAACTGTAAACAGCCAATGAACTCTCTCCTAAGATCACAGTCAATCTGATCTGAATCAAGGGCTACAGGATGATTATTTCACTCATGCAAAGGAAAACTGTAAATGACGCCACAAACACATAAAAACAATCACAGTATTTTTGTACAAAAGGAGGCGGAATTTAAGCAAAGAAAAGGAGTTATCAGACTAGTACCTATGCTGGTTATAGGCTGCAAAAAACAGAGATCAAAACAGGGCAACAGAGAGCAGAGAACCCCAGCTACACAAGGCAAGACTGGTTCAGCGCAACCTCAACACTGTGGGTTTGACATTCAACACAGGTAGCCTTCACGGGACCTGCGTTGAAATGCAGACTGCCTTCACAGCAGTTGCGCTGAAGGAGAAACTCTCGTTTCTCACTGGGTTCTGGGTCACAGATTGCTCAAAAATCAACAGTTTCAGGCCAAATCAGAAACACAAGCAAGGTATAATCAAAGGGATGCTTTGAGAGGGTACTAAGATCTATCACAAAGGATCATCAAGTCATTTGTGAGTCCATTGTTCAGATCATAGACAAAATCCAGTGAAGGATCAAGGCAGCAACTGTCTACTTTGCAGAAGCAGTTCGATCGTTGCTGTTGAGTCTATGAAACAAACAATGATGTAAACACAAATAAAATGACTAAAACAGATCTCCCCAGCGGAGTCGCCAATTTGTTGTGGGGAAAAATGCCTATGCAGGATGATCCTATCCACCTAAGGTGTGACAGTGCCTTAGCAACAAACAGAGACAGTTATTCTGGTTTCTTCCTTTATGAAATAGGAAAGAAGAGGGATCAATGGACTTACCAGTATCTTCCGTTTGTCCCTCGATCTAGATCCTCTTCTCTTTGGGTGTTCACAGCTACTTTCCTCCTCGCAAAACCACAAGAGAACAGCTACTTGCCTTCCTGCGAGATCACAAGAGAACAGCTACTTGTGACAAGAGAACAGCTACTTGAGACAAGAGAAGAACACAACACAAAGGCAGATATTCATATTCATAAATGATTCAGGATTAGAAATAAATCAAATACACTAATGCAATCATACATCAAAGATACATCAGTATATAGGAGAAAACCAAGATAGCTTTATTGATAAATAACAAGGTTCAGGAAGAGATACAACCCAGAGGGCTCCAATCCAGCATCTCCTTCCCAGCAAAATGGAATTCCTATCTTCACCTCCCTTCAAAGCATTAAGCACCCAATGATTCCAGTCTCAAACCAACAGCAATTCTTTGCAATAAAAAAATTCCAGCCTCCGGATCTCATGGAGGAGAGATCCATATATAGATGTTTTGGAGAGAGGATGAGTCAGCTTGAGATCTGACTAGTGTCCTCTCCCTCTGTTAGTTCTTGAGTCCACTTGGAGGTTCTTGCTTCCACTTGGAGATTTGGAACCTCTTACTCATCACCAGTCGAATTCCCTGAGGCAAGTGTCATTTTGGAAGCTTCCTGGGTTTTGACTCCTTGAGGAATGAGTCTGCCACATGCCCAAACTCGCTCAGCGCAGGTAGCTAGTGTTAGAGTTGACATTCAACGCAGGTAGACAGTGGAGCCACTGACATTCAGCGCAGATGGTCAGTGGAGCAGTTGACATGATCCTGAATTGACTTGTTTTTGAGCAGTTTCAGGTGGAGAACTTCTGTGAATTGCTGTGGTTAGTTAACCTTGTTCCTCTAGGGGTAGGAACAACATGTTTAGGGACTTTGGATCCCTTAGATTATGGACATTTCATGCTCAATGCTGTAAGGCACAAAAATGTCTATAACAAGGCAGAAGGAGATACGATGGATTTACTGATGAGGATGAATCAAAGGATAATTCAAATGGAGCAAGAATTCTAGAAAGCATTGCAAGCTAAGCAGGGAGAGTCGACCTCCCAGCCACCTGAAACAGCTCCAACAGTTGCCACTATCCCTCCCACACTTGCAGCAGCAATCCCTCCTATCATCCCAGCATCAACAACAGATACATCAACCACGGATGCTTCAGCAGCAGCAGCAATAACAGCACTAGAATCTAGCATGAGTATGGAGGAAATGATGAGAGCAGTAAAAGAGCTAGAAGTCCAAATGTCAGAGCTGAAAGAGGCCAAAGAAAATTTGGCCAAGCTAGAGGTAAGCTATGACAAATCCAAGATAACAGTGGCTGAAAAAACAAGAGAAATAAAGGCCTTGGATAACAAAATAAAATCCTTAGAAAAAGAGCTTACTCTACATAAAATTCTGTCTGAAATCAAGACAGTTCTGTGGACCAAAATTGGCCAGTCTATCACTGACCAATGGCAATCAATCCAGACGATACATGAGCGAATAGAATTGATAGAAATAGCCCGAGTAGAGATTCAAAGGGCCAAGGCATCATTGGGAAACATGCCTGAGCAGGCCAATAAACTCATTCAATTTTTGAATACTCATACCAAAGAACAACTAGCAGCTCTAGACATTAGGAACAGAACGGACACCATTTTGATAGTGAAAAAGGTGCTGACCCTGAGGAATTTTGTTCGAAATCTAGAAAGAAAGTGCCAAGAAATGCAGACAGAAATGAATGCCTTCAAAGAAAAGTTTGCAATGTTGCAGAGCAAAGGGTTACCCAGCGTATTGACCAGCAATGGAAGACTGTTAACACATGAACAGTATGCTAACAGGGTAAATACCTATGTTTCCAATCAAATTACAGCATCATCAAGCATTTCAGAAGACACAGTGCCTCCCTCTGGACAGAGTCTATATGACAAATTAGAAAATTTGTTCTATATTGAGCATGAGATAAATCATCTTTTTGAAGTCCAGCAAAACTTCTAAATGTATACTGAAGCTAATGAGACACTAATAAAAATACAAAGACATCAATTGCCAATAGACCAATGGTGGCAGGGGATGTTGGAGGTTTTAGCGAGGTAATTTTGGTTCTTTTTCTTTTTGATCAGCTACATGTCAGCAAATTCAAAATGCACGGGCCACCTGTCAAAGAATGAAAACAGCAGAAAGAGGAAATCAGGTTGGGACCGCAGCTCATTAAAGCAAGACCAAGCACTGATGACAAGGCCGGGACAGCAACACAGCAAGACAGCAAACGCAGGAACGCAGAGTAAAGACGCAGCTACCAGCCGACTCACTCAGTCCAAAAAGTCAAATATATCTGACAGACTAAACAGCCAGCACACCAACATTTACTGTTGCATTCATTTCTCTCATTTACTTCTTCTGTAGAGTAGGTGAAGGAAGTTATTGCTTGATATCTTATCTACACGATATTTTGTATCTCCTTTTTGTATAAATGCCTCCCCATGAGATGTATTCAGGGTTGGTGATTTTCTCTCTGGACTGCGCTGTAACTCTGAGACTGTTTAATACAAAAGTTGTTGAAGTTCACTGCTACTGGACTGTTTGAATGTGGATTTGATGTTCTGGGACCTACTACAGAATTCCTGTGTCTTTCTAGGGATCAATAAGTTATTCTAAACTGCGTTTTTTGTCTTCTGTGTTTGCAAAATTCATATATGTTTCATAATCTTAGTAATAGAGAAAAAGAATAGCCCAGAATTTGTTTAAATACACTCTGTGTTCAATCTCTGTTATTAATTATGTTTTCTTCAGAGTTAGCATAATCACGAATTCTTAGCTGCTCATGTTTCCACTGATTCTTTCACTTTGGATATTGCCTGGGAATTCTTTACTACTCCTTGATAATATTCATGCACTTTCCCTCTGCCAACATGATGAAGGATTCTTAATTGCCCTTCATCCACTGGCTTACATTCCACCAATTTCCAGATTTTAAAGTTGTTCCAAGATTGATTATCTTGCTCTGTAGTATTGCCCCTTATCAAAGAAAACACTCTCAGCAGTCCTCATTGACCCCATTTTCCCAATGGTATAAATTTTTTTAGACTTGCATCCCAGCTTTGTTTAAGATCACCATCCAACAAACTCAAAACCAAACCCTGTGCATCATAACTAGCCTAAAATATTTCAAAACAAAGCTAAATTACAAAGAGAGAGCCCTCTCTAGTTGTAGGTTGGCTAGAATCTGCAGCTAAAAGACTGGTTAGTGGTTACCTCGGCCGTATTCCCCCCTTAGAGCTTTCCTGGGGAACAACCTGAGTGATAACAACTACAAAGAAATGCAGTAAGATCATTTCCCAGACCAGGAAATTTGTTTTCCTTGTGATTCTCCCCCAAGGAAAGAAGAAGGTTGTGGCCACGGCTTCCAAGCAAGGCTCCTCTGCACAGCAATAGCAGATGGAAAATGTCATGGAGGAGTAAAAGGACATTTTCGCCTCACCCACAGGGGTGCCTCTGCACTGTCAGGTCAAGCACTCCATCGATATGACCCGAGGTGCATCTCTTCTGAATGGAATGATCTATCGACACTCTGTTCTAGAGAACAATGAGATTAAGAGGTAGATTCAAGAACTACTACAGAAAGGGCACATCAGGACAAGCTCGACACCCTGTGGGAGCCTGATTGTATTGGTACAGAAGAGGGATGGGACTTGGAAGCTCTGTATTGACTACCGGGCGCTGAACAAGATCACTATCTAGAATAGGTACCCAATCCCATGGATTGACAACCTTCTGGACCAACTCAAGGGGGGAAAATATTTCAACAAGATCGACTTCGATTCAGGTTATCACCAAGTGCCTATCAAACCCTCCAATGTGTGGAAGACTGTCTTCAAATCCAAGGAGGGATTTTTTGAATGGTTGGTCACGTTGTTAGGATTGATAAACGACCCTGCAACCTTCATGAGACTAATGGACGACATCTTGCGACCCTTCACCAATGCATCTGTGGTGGTGTATTTAGATGACATCTTGATCTTCAGCCAGAGTTGGGAAGAGCACCTCCACCATATTCAACAGGTCCTCCAAACCCTTCGACAACACAAGTTATGTGCTAACTTGGATAAATGCACCGTTGGCCTATCCCAGGTTCAATATCTAGGGTACATAATTGATGAGCAGGGTGTACATGTGGACCCATCCAAGATACAATTCCTTCAGGATTGGCAAGCCCCTACCACTCTAACAGAGCTCCGTAGATTTTTGAGTCTTGTCAATTTCTACCATAGGTTCGTGTTAGGGTTCACTAATATCACTTGGCCTTTAAGTCAAGTCACCAAGGGAGGAGCGAATGAAAATTTCTTTTGGTCGAAAACCCAACAGTGAGTGTTCCTTGAGTTGAAGAATTGCCTCTGTTCTGCACTAGTGCTCACATTACCAAACCTGTAACAACCATTTGAGATTGAGACAGATGTCTTCGACTATGTTATTAATGCAGTTCTTACTCAACATGGGCATCTAGTGGCTTACCACAAAGAGACACTTTCAGACACAGTCTGCAAGTACCCCACTTACAACAAAGAAATGTATTCCATTGTGCAGGCCTATTTTCAGTGGAAGCATTACATTCTGGGAAGGAAACGGTCATCCACACAGACCACCGACCTTTTCAGTTCATATAGACACAAGGGAAGTTGTAGAACGATCACCATCATAAATGGTCCACCTATCGTACATATTTTATGCTTGTACAACTCGATGCATCCACGCACATGGGATTAAAGTCTCCCCTATGTCCAACACAGCTACAACAGAGCTCTCCAAAGTTTAACAAGACACATCCCATTTCATGTAGGGCTGGGATTTCAGCCATTATGCCCCATTGATGTGGCCATACCATTTACAACCGCTCAGGTAGATTCAGCTCACGTGCAGATTGAAGTTGAAAGGGAAAACAACTTCATTGAGTGCATTCAACACATCCGTCAACAGGTCCACAATATATTGGACAGAGCCTTGATGCTAAGTACAAGCAGCGCCATGATTAGCATTGACTGTCGCACATGTTCCAGGTGGGTGACAAAGTTTCGCTTCATTTGCAGAAGGAGTGCCTTGCTGGACCCCACTGTAAGCTTCCCCCACTCCAATATGATCCATACACCATCACAAAGGCTATTGGGGACAATACTTTCGAGCTCAGCATTCCACCGTTCCTTGGTCTGCACCCAGTCTTCAATGTAGATCACCTTCGGCCTTACTTTCCACCGTTGTTGGATACATTTGACATTGCAAAACAACTCACACCAACAGAGCTTAACCCGGACTACATGGAACAAGACACAACTAATCAAATCATGGATACACATATCAATAACACTTGGCAGTAGAGGATACAACTATATCTAGTTGTCAAAGTAGGCCAACTCCTTCACTAGGGCAAGTGGTTCACCAGGGAATAGGGTCAACAGAAATTTCCTCACCACATTGATGATCCTCATCATTGGGTAATTATATGGGCCTTAATTCACCTCCTAGCTTAGTCAAACCAACTATTCTCAGAAATTATTGCATACTTTTGATTATATTTTGTTTATGAGATCAGTTAGAGTTGGATATTTTTATTTGTGGTCTAATGTGCATTTAATGCAGGATTAAAGGATAAAAGCAAGGAATTTTGGCAAAGAACTTGGTCAAAACTCGAACGGGACAAGGGAGGGGAATTATAGGAGGTAAATCCTCCTCATTTACTACCCCCCCGTTCGAATATTCCTCCATCAGCTCGAAGTGCAACCAGCCAAATCATGAGGACTAAAAGGCAGTCGAGCAAGTGAAAGTCAAAGCACCAGTTTATCTCGAGTTTGGGAGCCAAGCCTCCCTAATTCTAGGTAAGTCGTTGGAGACTTCAGACATATAAGTAGAGAGGCCTAGGACCTCAGTAGGATTCAGATTTTTTATTCTAAAACTTTACTCTATTTTCAAGCTGCAAGACTTGTGACAGTTTTTGATGTAATCCATTGTTTTGATAATAAGAATGAGTTTTGTTTTGAGCCAGCACTGAGTTAACTCAGAGGGCTGAAGCTCTTGCATTAGGGCCCAACCCTAGCAACTAAGTCTACTCTTTACTGTACATGTATGCTAGCGTAGATTCATGGTTTAAATGTTCATTTGCTTAAGTAGATGCATTTCCATTACAGTAGTGTAGCGTAGATTGGTTGTTTTTAGTTTGCTTCCATTTGTGCCTTCTTTCAATTAGCAGGTTATCAAGGAGAAAAACATCACCATAAGGTTATCAGCAGGTGTCTCAGTCTCCCCTCCTCCCTCTGGGACCATGAGTTGAGGAAGAGACCCTTCAGCAACCCCAAAAACATAGATTTCTATTTCTTTCATGAGCTTTGGAGTTTGTCGTCTTGATTCAATACTTGGTTCATTTTATCGTCATCTTTTCCCATCACTCTCTTTTTGTAATAATATCTCACTCATATTCTCATTTCCTTCAACACTTTCTTCATGCATAATATATGCGGAAGCTAATAAATCCCGCCTTAATCAGGTTATACCCGTAGATTTCCTTACTGTCTGATCCACAACAAACCTGACCAATCGTCGTAAACCGCGTGTTGCATATTCATTTAAACATTTGACTTTTGGCGCTCCAAATCTCCACCTTCGATCTATTTTTCTTGATCCAACGGCTATAGCTTCACCTACCACCTACTCGCCAACTAGCTTGGTCAATCTCCATTGTTGATCAATCTTGCATGATCCAACAGCTATCACGCAATCTCGCGTGAATTCATGCACGAGTGATATCCGACTAAGAGCATGCGAGAAAATTGGTTTTCTCGTGCTATGTTTCACTCACTTAGGCTAATTGTGTGAAATTTAGGAATTCTGCTTACAGCTCTTAGGGCACGCAAGAAACTTCTTACCTCCTATATTCATTTCAATGTTTGACTTTAGGTGCTCCAAATCTCCACCATCGATCTATTTCTCTTGATCCAACGGCTATCGTGTCACCCGCTCGCCAGATGAATAGTGACAATAGGCAGGACCTTCACTTTTACTTGTGCATATAGCACTATCACCTCCAAGTTTGTACGAACACCGGGTTGATAAGTAAAGTTGGTAGCTCAGGAGTTGCAGCATCCTTGCTGCAATATTGGCGCTCATCATTTTTTGGTGCCGTTGTAGGGGAGGTGTCGGAGTAGAATGTGATTACTGCTTTCTTTTCTTCTATTTCTAGTCTTCAATTTTTTGCCATTAGTTTATTTACACAAAAGTAATTTAGTAGCTTCCTTTCTTTCAGTTGTCATTATCCTTTTTCTTTCCTAGTTGATTCATTTCTTTTTACTTTTTGCATCAACATAAAACAAAAACAAAAAAACAAAAAACAAAAAAATATTTGCATTAGGCATACTTAATTTCAAAAGTAGAAAATTGCATTGCATTATAGTTCTCATTCAATTATAAAAACAAAAATATCTCCAACACCAACCCACCCCCCCTTTGATCGCATGGTGCAGTAAGAGCCATATCACCATTCACTTTTACATGTAGAAGAAGAAGATGGAAAAGTTGGCATTATGGCACAACTTTGGAGCTATGGCACAGGTGTTATCCTTGATGGCAACTCTCTTTGGTGACAGATCTCAAGTCCAAATCTCAGTTCAGGCTTTCAGAATGAAGAAAAAGATATATACGCAGGTTCACCTAGACAAAGGCGCGTATACACGCGGGTTAGACGTTACAAAGGCGCGTATGCGTATACACGCAATTTCATGCAACGAAAAGCACGCATATATTGGAGAACTTACTTTTGGTCTATGGTAGTTAGTCCTTGGTATTTGAACCTATGGTTTTGGACCATGGTATCTCGTCAGAAGTGTTGACCCCGGGTATTGGTTCCTTGGTATTGTTTATTATGGTTTTGGACCGTGGTATTGTGGAAGGCCTAAGACTATAAAAGAGGAAGGATATCATGTGGCAAAGGATCATCTGAATTATTATTGAATATTTGATAAAGTGCAAGATCTGAAATATTGGTGATTAGGGTTATGGTGCAGATCTGGATCTGAATGAAGGAGGAACCTTAGCGCAAAGAAGGATAAGTTCTATTGATGGGTCATAATCTTTTGGCTTGAATGATAATATCTTTGCATGATTTTGATCTGTTATATATGGCGCATGCTTGATCTATAAATCTGATAATCTGGGTTAATCAGTGTCTGAATATTTGAAAGAGTGAATTATCTTTTGTAGATCTGTACGCAGGTTCAGTGAAGCGAAGGCGCGTATACACGCTGGTTCAGTGAATGAAAACAGCATATACGCAGGTTGTTCCATACGCAGAGGCATATGCACGTAGGTTTCAGGCTATTAAAGTAGCGTATATATTTTGAGTTGTGATCTTGCTGCTTCTGTTTATTGCTGCAGTGTTCTAGGTTCAGAATTTGGTGTGTGGTTACTGTTACTGTGTTTTGGATACAGCTGTCAGAGAAGTATCTACTTGATTCAGGTCTAATTGATGAAAAGGAGGTTGTTTGATGCAGAAATTGTTTATGATTTATTGATGTTCATGGATCCAGTCAGAAAATTTATGAAACGTGGTCTCTGGAAGAAAGAGAAGGTTGTAGCCTTCTGTAGGCCAGCACCTACGTACTAGTATCTTGGCTAGTGCAAGAGTTAAGGGGGTTGTAGCTCCCTTTCAGGAGAAGTTGGAGAACAAGAGAGGGTTGTAGCTCTCTGCAGGTTGCATCGTGTGTACTGGTAAAGCACTACACCAGTACATTGTAAAAAGAAGTTTCTAATTAAAAGAAAGATAGAAATGAATTGCAGCAGGTGGTTTTCACCCACATTGGGTTTCCACCTTATATCTTGCGTTCTTGTGTGTAACTATCTTCTGTTCTGTTTTACTGGTCTGGTTACTGTTTATTCCACTCAGATACACAGATTAATAATCAACATCTGAAAGATAAAGTAAATCATAAGTTTGCATTGCATACGCGGGTTTCCTTCTACATAGTTGCGTATATACGCGGTTTTCACTAACTGAAGTAGCGTATATCCTCTGATTTTTTAAAAAGGGAATATTTGGCTTGATAATACTGATTCACCCCCCCTCTCAGTATTATTTCCAACAAAAAGAATGTAGAAGAAATGGATGGATATGATGACAATGAGGAAGATCCACTTGGATTTCCCATTCAAGATACTGATGGAAGTGTGCACATGAAGAACATCCCTCCATCTTTTCTTCCAAATTTCATGGTCTAAGGTCGTAGGATCTAGAAACCTTTCTCTTTGAATTTGAGATTGTTTTTAGATCTCATGGTTACTTATTAAAAACTCAAAAATTGATATTGTTTCTGGCAACATTGAAGGATAGAGCTCTTAAATGGTTCATGAGTGTAGGGACTAATTCAATAAGATCATGGAATGATATGAAAAAGATGTTCCTAGAAAAATATAAAGATAGTGATCTTAAAGAAGAAATCTTTAGAATGAATCAAAGAGAAGATGAGAGTCTAGAGGATCTAATAGAGAGGTTCATGTCTAATCTTAAGAGGGAAAAACTACATCATTTAGGATCCAACACACTAAAAACCCTCTTACTTAGAACAGTTAGGGATGAGTGGATTGATCTCTTTAATCTCATAAATAGAGGTGATGTATATCAATTATCATTTGAGGAAATTTGTGAAACATGCAAACACATATCAAGAGGAAAAGAAAGAGTAGGTAAATCAGCATCAAGATCGGTAAGTCAAGCTAAACTTGGAAATTTGTTTGATGATTTTAAAACAAAAATTCTTAGCAATCTAACAAAACAAGTAGAAATGTTAAGAATGCAAGATGAAGGAAAAGAAAATGTTGATATTTGTGTTGCAAAATCACATGATGTTAAAAATTGTCCATCATTACCAAGGTTGAAGGAAGTCTACCAAGAGGGCAATCGAGCAAGTCAATTGTCAATGCAGCAATGTTATGTAGCTCCAAGAGGACCATGGAAGCCTATTCAACCTCATATGATGCAAGAGCCTAATTCACAATTTCAATCTTATGCACATCCACTTCAAAGTAATTTGAACACGCTCTTTCCTTGGAAACATTGGCCATCTCAACCCCAAAACCAATATTGGCAACAAGGTTGGAAAGGAACTTATGGGATCCATCCACAATATCCTCAATATTTTCCTCAATATCCTCCATACCCAACTCCATGTTATCCTTACCATTCAACTCCACCACAACCACAACCCCATCCACATCCATCTCAAATATACAGTCCCACTCAACTACCTATACCACCATTTCCAAACCCACACATTAAAGTAGCTCGTCCCACTTACAATGTTGAGGTACAACACTTACAAACATCTCCTCTTGATATCAATGGTATTCATCATAGCTCAGGAAAAGTATTGCAAAAATGAGATTATCTTGATATAATTGAAAGACCACATCCAGAGGAAGAAGATTCAAATGAGAAGACCACAGAATCATGGGTTGCACTTAATGAAGAGAAGACATCAAAATCAGAGATCGAGATAACTCCCTCATGGTTACCATAAAATCATCCACGTATTAAAGAGAACAAACAGTAAAAAGAGGAAGATTTGAAGGTCATGGTAGAAGAAGACATGAAGAATGATCCAAATCAGAAAAAGGACCAAGGACATCACAACTATATTGAAATATGGTTCCAGATAGTCACTAAGTTGCAGCATCACTCTCTTCCTCAACTATGCTTGATCCTTTCAAAGTCAAATCATTTGGTCTCTAAAATCTAGGTACATGTCAACGCATACATTGCAACCCTCCACATCATTTTGTCTATCATGTTGATGTGCACATGGCTCCATTGGAAGTATTCTTATACTTGAAAGTGATTTTTTTTCAAGTAGGGTAGGGTAGAAGAAACAAAAAACAGAAAACAAACAAAATGAAAAATAAGAGAAAAATTAAAAATCTCAAGTGAAAACATCCTTTGAGGTGCCTCAAATTGGCTCATTGATTGAAAACCTCCATGAGGCAGTCAATGGGTTGGGAAAAAAGAAAAAAAGAAAAAAGATCCTAGGTGAAAACCTCCTTTGAGGCACCTAGGCAAACCTACTAGTTGAAAATCTCATTAAGGCGGCTAGTAGGCCTAAAAAAAAAAAAAAAATCCTTGCTCCATGCATCTCTTTTCTAAATGCATGTACTCTCCAACATTTGCAAGCAACAACAAGGCCAAGGCCATGTCAATCCATCACCCTCATTTATTTTCACCATCCACCCATCATTCTCAATCTTCTACCACTCATTTTCCTTGTTGTCCTAAAAGAACCTACGAGAATCAATCCGAGGGTGAATGGTAGGTTGGTTAGGTCCCCAAAATTCATTCTAGACATGATCTAACCCCTCACCTCGTCCACTACCATCATCCCTGCACTCACCATTCAAAACAAAAAAAGATTAGTTTCTTCCAGTTATGAAAAAAAAAAAGGGAAAACAGAGGAGAGTAAGAGCATTACCTGAATGTCCCTTGCTCCACACACTCTCCTACTCCCTCTGTCCATTCATTGCAGCATCCTCACAGCCCAAGCCAACAACTGGATTAAGAAATTATAAGGGAGAAGCAGCTACAGGAAATCCTATAGCAGCTTATCCCACAGAATATCCAATCATCAGCTACAGGTCTTCACTAGGATGATCCAATAGTTCCACATTAGCAGCAACATCAGATCTTCAGTCACAGACACCTGCAAAAGCCAAGAAACCATCAACAGATAGCAGGGGAGGAAGAAGAATGACCATGCAGCAAATAAACAATGCAACACATCTGATCTTCAATAACTGCAGCATGGCATCGAGACCATAGGTCAGTATCCCGCTCACTCACTCATATGCATCATTTGATCACAAGTTGTAAGGGTTACGAGGTAGTTGGTTTATAAGTAAAAAGTGGCTAGTTAACTTGGCCACCTTCGTTCAGTCATCACATACAAAACTGGGTGTCCTCTCACACATGGCTGTAGTCAACTCAAAGACAGAGGAACATGATGAAGCAGAAGAAGAAGGGGGAGAAGAGAAGGAGGATGATGCTAACACAGAGGAGTAAATGAAGGAACAAATTGATGGAGATGAGAAAGAGCATCAAGAGGAAGAAGATAAGAAAAATAGAGAGGAATAAGGCATTGAAACAGAAGGGGAAGAACACGAGGAGGAGTCACCTAGGGTGTCTCCAGAGGCCCCTGAGAGGGAGGCATCAGCTGGCCTCACTGCTCTCAGCACCCCAGTCAAGCAAAAAGAGAAAAGGAGGAGGCAAACCCCTCTATATTTCAGAACAAGAAAGTGCACAAGAATCAAACAAGGGAAGCGACAAATATCAACAAAAATCCCTATTGATATTGAATATTCCCCTACGCCAAGAGACAATTGCCTTCCCCTAAGTCGCCAATCACCTATGTAAGGAGGCCTAGTACCAGATCAACTTTCTTAAAGGGTAAGTCCATCCTTTAGGATCCATAGCATAAACTACAGGAAGAACAGAAATTGGAAAGCAAGGTAGGGGAGCAACAAGAAACAAAGGAGGAAGACACTGAGACAAAGGAACCAAGTCCCCAACCTAACCTAGACACCTACAACCGGTTTATTGAAGGAGGTAGGGTGATGCCTCAAAAAGGGGTGGAAAACTTGGGAACATGGAAGGGAAGCTCAAGGAAATGGACAAAGAGCTAAGTGGCTTAAGGGATAGAGAAGCAATAATGAGAGATCAACTTGAGAGGGAAAATGCATGGCTGAGAGGACAGCTACAAGAAAGGGCAAACCAACTAGCATGTATGGCCAACCTCTCCTTTGAGGCCATCCAGTGTAGGATGCCAGCTAAATCCTATGCTCTTTACTTCAGAGAACAATGGCTGCAATTTCAGATTAAAACACTAGCACAAAGGGGCACCACGCCATTTCAGGACTACTGGTATTTTATTTATCTTTGTGATCAAAGTACACTAGAGGATAGGGCCAAAATGGTTTAGTTTTACTTGCACAACATGGCCCTCATAGACATGAATGTTTGGGATCCTAATGCCGAGCTAGGAAATCTACAATTAATGGCTTTGGCATCATGGATGAACCATGAGGAGTCAAGGGTTGTAGAGATGAAAAGAATATTGGCCAGAGAGAAAAATGAACCTCTTTTCATCAGAGTTGAACAATCAAATCCCATGGCCCTAATCAGCACCCATAATCTAATTGCAAATGATCCTCAGCTACCAGCTAGATATCTTGCTGCCCAAGAGCAAGCAATTTCACATTTTGAGGATATGTTTAGGCTTCTAGAAGATGATAGTATACATGCCTGCTTAAGGAGATGGAACAGGCTGCCACTCAGCTTGAAGATCAGAGAATATTACTCCCCTCAAAGGTTGAGAGAGGCACTCAACAGGACACCTATGTATAATCAATCAATGCAAAGGTTGAAGGTCAACTGGATAGGCCTAAAACTCAGTCCACCACTACCCCTAGGGATGCTAGAAGGGAGAAAAGAAGAAGAGGAAAAGAGGCAGTGGGAAGAAGTATAAAGGAAAGCAGGCTTCTATGAACAAGAAGAAGAGACCACAGTAGAGGCATGGGATGTCAGAGAGGCTACCAGAGCCATGAAGGACATGGACATTGACTAAGTTGCTCAGAGGATGAGCAACACTTTCAGTAGGGGGTGATGATGAGCCTCATCATTGGATAATTATATGGGCCTTAATTCACCTCCTAGCTTAGTCAAACCAACTATTCTCATAACTTATTGCATACTTTTGATTATATTTTTCTTATGAGATGAGTTAGAGTTGGATATTTTTCTTTGTGGTCTAATGTGCATTTAATGCAGGATTAAAGGATAAAAGCAAGGAATTTTGGCAAAGACCTTGGTCAAAACTCGAATGGGACAAGGGAGAGGAATTATAGGAGGTAAATCCTCCTCATTTACTACCCCCCCATTCGAATATTCCTTAATCAACTCGGAGTGCAACCAGCGAAATCATGAGGACTAGAAGGCAGCCGAGCAAGTGAAAATCAAAGCACTAGATTATCTCGAGTTTGGGAGCTGAGCCTCCATAATTCTAAGGAATTCGTTGGAGACTTAAAATGTATAAGTAGAGAGGCATAGGACCTTAGTAAGATTCATATTTTTTATTGGAAAACTTTACTCTATTTTCGAGCTGCAAAACTTGTGACAGTTTTTTATGTAATCCATTGTTTTGATAATAAGAATGAGTTTTGTTTCGAGCAAGCACTGAGTTAACTCAGAGGGCTGAAGCTCTTGGGTTAGGGCCCAACCCTAGAAGCCGAGGCTCCTCCTTATTGTACATATATGCTAGTGTAGATTCATGGTTTAATCGTTCATTTGCTTAAGTAGCTGCATTTCCATTACATCAGTTTAGCATAGATTGGTTGTATTTTAGTTTGCTTCCATTTGTGCCTTCTTTCAATTAGGAGGTTAGCAAGGAGAAAAATATCACCATAAGGTTTTCAGCAGGTGTCTCAGCCTCACCTCCTCCCTCTGGGACCATGACTTGAGGAAAAGACCCTTCAGCAACCCCAAAAACACTAATTTCTAGTTCTTGCATGAGCTTTGGAGTTTGTCGTCTTGATTCAGTACTTGGTTCATTTCATCGTCATATTTTTCCATCAGTCTCTTTCTGTAATAAGATCTCACTCATATTCTCATTTTCTTTAGCACTTTCTTCATGCATAATATATGTGGAAGCTAATAAATCTCGTCTTAATCAGGTTATACTCGTAGATTTCCTTATCGTTTGATCCACAACAAACCTAACCAATATTTGTCAACCGCGTGTGGCATATTCATTTCAATGTTTGACTTTAGGCACTCCAAATCTCCACGGTCAATATGTTTTGCTTGATCCAATGGCTATCACATCACTCGCTCGCCAACTAGCTTGGTCGATCTCCACCGTTGATCAATCCCACATGATCCAATGGCTATCATGCAATCTCGCATGAAT
Source organism: Pinus tabuliformis (assembly GCA_031772625.1). NCBI lineage: Eukaryota > Viridiplantae > Streptophyta > Pinopsida > Pinales > Pinaceae > Pinus > Pinus tabuliformis. The sequence goes on along the minus strand of CM062810.1, from coordinate 656,242,896 downwards.
TCCTGCACGAACGATATCCGACTAAGAGCACGTGAGAAAAGTGGTTTTCCCGGGCTACGTGTCACTCACTTAGGCTAATCGCGTGAAATTTAGGAATTCCACTTACAGCTCTTAGGGCGTGCGAGAAACTGCTCACCACCTGTATTCATTTCAATGTTTGACTTTAGGAGCTCCAAATCTCCACCGTCAATCTGTTTTGCTTGATCCAATGGCTATCGCGTCGCCCGCTCGCCAACTAGCTTGGTCAATCTCCACCGTTGATCAATCGCATGATCCAACGGCTATCTCGCAGTCTCACGTGAATTCCTGTACAATCGATATCCTACCAAGAGCACGCAAGAAAATTGGTTTTCCCATGCTACGTGTCACTTACTTAGGCTAATCACGTAAAATTTAGGAATTCCACTTATAGCTTTGAGGGCGCGCAAGAAACTGCTTACCACCTACGAAGACTGCTCCATCATTCCGCACATTTTCCACCTTTCTACCAACATGTGTCTTGATGTGATCCATCCATCTATTCACTTAATCTTCGCAAAAATATCTTCGTCGCTCATCTTCCGTTAATCATGTTTGTTGATGTGATCCATCCATTTATTCACTTAATCTCCGAGATAAGATCTCTGCCACTCATATTTCGTTAATCCTGTTTGTTGATCAATCCATCCATATATTAACTTAATCTCCTATGCTAAGATCTCTACCGCTCACCTTCCATTAATCATGTTCGTTGATCGATCCATCCATCTCTTCACTTAATCTCCTGTGATAAGATATACACCGTTCATCTTCCGTTAGCCCTGTTCGTTGATCCGACTGATCCAACGGTTCCTATGCACTACTGCTTCATTACGTCTCCCTTTCACTAATTTCGATCTTCGATTTCTCTTCTGCTTGACTCCTTCTTGAAATTTGTTCTACGTATTAGTTAAACGATACCACTCCTGAGCTTTGATTTGGTTATTCAATCAGACTCCAACACTGTCCAACCATCGCAAACACCAAAATACCAAAAAAAAGTGAAAACGGATTTAGTTTAATTTCCTTGCTTACACATTAGTATGGTTTGATGCTCTTTACTTCTGTAACTTAGATAGCAGCATTAGGTTAGCGTTGATTTAGAAATTCTACTTGGCATAGTTGTTTATATGGTTAATTAGGATATGGTGTGATTTAGCATTACATGTTGTTTTTTTTATTACTACAGTAGAGTATCTCTCTTAGAATAGATTTTCTCTTCTTCCATCAAAGAATTAAGCTTCTTCTGACTCTCTAGAAGTCTGGCTTAGAACCCCTTGGGTTTCTTGCCAGATGAATAGTGACAATAGGCAGGACCTTCACTTTTACTTGTGCATATAGTATTTTCACCTCCAATTTTGTATGAACCCCAGGTTGATAAGTAAAGCTAGTGCCCCAAGAGTTGCAGCATCCTTGCTGCAATACGGGCGCTCATCACTCGTGGAGGTTCTGCATGCAATGGGGACCATTGCTTCCTAAGGGGGGAGGAATGATCTAAGTGGATATTGGTGGCCACCCACCTATTCCACCTAGACCCCCCAGTCAGTTTCATATGTTTCCTTAAGTGTAGCATGGTTTACTATTTTTGGCAGATTATCAGGTCCTAAACTTCCAGAGCCATTTTGAGGCCCTAAATGGCGTTTTTTTGGAAAAAATCCTCTAATGATTGTAATGGCAATTGCATTGATAGTTGTAGTCCTCAGAAATATCTTTCTAATGAGGTATCATATGTGTCAAACGGAGATAATATGACCAAGTTATGACCCCGAGAAGTTGGTTGCCCAACTAACCCCAATGGGGCCCATAAACTCTTCGAGTTACATCTCCTCAGGCTAGGGTTTTGGTTATTTAGGGTTTTCTCTTATTGTTCAATAATAAAAAGTCCTTGAGCCTCATTGAAACTCAGTTCAGAGGCATGTAGCCACCACATCTCTTCTCAGAGATAAGCTAAACATCGCCAAAGCTATCCTATTTCCATTATCTTTGTAAGCATGATTCTATATTTTTCTATTAATGAAAGGAAGTGTTTTTTTGCCACATCTTTGTGTTTATAATTGTATATGTAAGTTGTTGTGTTCTTGTTTAAATTCGGATCAACTTAGTGGAACAACTCTTGCCACTCCTTCCTTTAGAAGTTCGAACTGGCTGAAACAAGAGCTGATTTGTCCCACGAACTCTAGAAAATATCTTCCCACTAAGTTTGAAAATATCTCCTAGGGTTTCACTCTAAGTCCACTGAAGAAAGAGCTGATATTTTCACCCAAAAATATCCTTGTGCTAAGCATCATTGATAGTCTTGGCTAAGCAGCTCAAGAGTACACTACTTCATAAATTCAAATTGTCAAAAGCCCCCAAAATGAGAGTCTCACCCCCAATTTATAGCCAACCATCCCTCGTGCTCCTTGTGGGCTCCACCCATCAAATTTTCTCTCTCACCCAATTTGAATTCCTCCAAGGGGTGTGTATTCCCTTGGAGTGGCCCCCACTCTCCACTTCCCATCAAATTTCTTGGCTTTTCTATTGTTTGGGGGTGCCACCTTTATGAATTTTCCTTTTTGACCCTTTTTTCCTAATCTTATATGCCAAATATTTATTAACTTTAAAAAATTGCAAAATAGAGAATTCCCTTAGAAAAAATATTAATTGGGGACATGACAGTCCTCCCCACCAAAAATTGTTTGTCCTCAAGCAATGCCTGAACTAGCGCCCTCTCTATCAGCTTACCCGAATGGCCATTGCAAATGATATCGAGGTCCCAAATGTGTCATTGAGTCATCCCTATCCCTGAAACTATCTTGTCATGAAGAAGTCCCTCAATACTAGGACCCCAATCCATCTTGATCAACATGAAGCACCCATTGCTCCACTCACTTTCTAACTTGGTATAGGCACCTAAAGCCTTTTGTGTACCATTAGCAAATAGAGCATCATGATCAATAAAGTCATGTCTGTCTTAACATGAAATTTCTCTACTAAGTCATCTATCTCATGTACTCCAAGGGTGGGCACCTGAAGATGCAATCCGACTCTTGTGGAAATAAATCCTTGCGCACACAAGCTTACCCTGAACTCCCCCTACTGATCATCCCTCCATGTTGGTGCATTAGAGGTTAGACGAGAATGCAACAACTTACAGATATAATTATAAACACAGAGATGCAGCAGAAAAACACTTCCTTCCATTAATAGAAAAATATTGAACTATTCTTACAAACAAAATGGAAATAAGATAGCTCGAGTGATGGTAGCTTATCTCTAAGAAGAGATGTGGTGGCTACATGCCTCTCAACTGAGTTACAATGAGGCTCAAGGGCCTTTCTATTATTGAACAATAAGAGAAAACCTAAACAACCAAAACCCTAACCCGAGGAGATGTAACACCAAGAGTTTATGGGCCCTGTTGGGGTTAGTTGGGTAGCGAACTTCTCGGGGTCATAACTTGGTCATATTATCTCCGTTTGATGCATATGATACCTCGCTGGAAATATCTGTCTACTGAAATGAATTTTTCCAAAAAAAATGTCGTTTAGGGCCTCAAAATGGCTCTGAAAGTTCACAACCCAAAAAATTGCCAAAAATAGTAAATTGTGTTACAATTAAGGAAAAAAATGAAACTGACTGGGGGGTCTAGCTAGAATAGGCAGGTGGCCACCAATATCCACCTGGATCATAAGTTGAGAGAGTTTCAAGTGAAAGTTTGGCCAACGAAATTAGGATAAATTTCACTGAGGGTGGACCAACATTTTGGGTGAATTTCAAAGTTGGAAGTTTCTTCTCCTGTGAGATTCAAATTCACCATTTTTATGGTCTACACAGAGGTATTGCTGGTAAGATTTTGTGGGGCTGTACTCATCTCATTTGTGCTGGATTTGGGAAGGAATTTCACACACATCTTCAGTAGGAATTTTGTTGGGCCATTCTACAGCTAATTGAGGAGGGATTGTGACATATTCAATAGTTATAGTTTGTAGGGGATGAAAAATATATCAAGGAGGGCGTAGCACCAAATTTGGGTAATTCTGGGAGGTTGAAATTAGTCCAAATCATTCTGGGTTTTTTCTGGACTAGCATCTAGGAGTCTGCTCCTAATTTCACTAAATTTTTGGAGGAATTTTGGTGCCCCAAATAGTAGAATTATTTAGTAGGAAGTGGGGAGGAGTGAGCTTAAATTTTGGGTCCTAGGTGGTTGGTAGAATTTTCCCAAACTTTACTCTTTTTTCCTTTTTTTCTTTTTATGGTTTTTTGGTGGAGAGCTCAAGATTAATTTGGAGGAATTTTCTAAGCACTTTGGAGGCTCAAATAGGGGTTTCTTCCAGGCAACAATTGTAGAATTTCCTGAGCCAATGTAGAACAACGAGGAGAATCCTTTCCTTGCATCCATGAAGAAGTTTTCTCACCTGGGATTGTCTAGTTTTCTTTGGCAAGCCCAGGTCACACATTTGATGCATTGTACTCTTCTCATTATATAATAAAATGGATGAATTTTTGCGTAGCTTCGGTGTAAATTGTGGGTGTTTCATTGTTGTTTAAATATTTCTATGTTGTGTGTGTATTTTTCTTTGTTTATCACTATTATTTCCTTTTTAGAACATTAAAAAAATGAAATGCAACAGATTACACTTCATCCACATCTGCAAGTAGAAGAGACTCCCCCCTCCTTTGGATATTTGGGTTCAATATTATAGATACTGATGGTGACAACAATGGCATTGGGATCCACATTATTAGTTTGCTTCCCTTTGTCATTTCCCTTATCGGGTTCTGACTCAAAGTCAGAACATGCATCTGTCTCTAAAGCCTTCAGTTCGGTCACTAGTGATTTCTTGGCATGACCCTCACTTGTGTTATGAGTGGGGCTCTTATGGAACTCACACCACTTTCTCGTGTCTTTCTTTGTTTTTGGGGTGTTGTTATTTTCTTGCGACTTTGATGGGTTGTCCTACGTCACCCTGCCTTGGAATTTTCCTTTGATTTGTGGTTTGGGGGTGCTCTTGCCTGACTTATGGTTCACAGATCCAAAATCATGCTTCTTTTGTTTAAATTTTTGTTCAATATTGGTAGCATATCGATATGCTACACCAAGCGAGGAGATGTCCAGCAACTCCATTTCTTCCTGAATGTATTTGTGCAGACAGTTGCAGTAATTAAGCACCAAATATTGCTCAAAATATTTGATGCCCAACTTTGTGTGTAGAGTATGAAAAATATTGGTGAGCTTATTCACTTCTTGGTCCCTTTTGTGTTGTATTTTGGTCCATTATATGTACTTGTCCTCATAGCTCCCCACAGGGTGATACTGTTCCTTCATAACATCTCAAAAATAGTTTCAAGAAGGGCTAGTTGTAAGGTTCCTCAACCCTTTTCTCACAGTAAGTTTCCCACCAGTCCTTGACATTAGGGGCAACCTTAAGAACTTAAATGATGAATTCACCTACCCAGCTTGTGTCTCATCCGCTACAATACCTTCACGCTTCATTCTTTCATGACCGCCACCCTGAACCTTGTATCATCAGATCGTTTTCACCTCTACAAAATCATTTGCTCCATTCCGTGTCGTAGATGTGGGATCCTTTAACGCCCTCCTACGACGGGTCACTTCTTGTCGACATCGGCTCATTATCCAAGAAGCCGACCTAGGGACAACCCTTCCAGTACTTTGAAGCTTGCATACCTCAATGGCAAGTTTCTCACTTCCGGCGACAGGTTTACACTAATGGCCTTCGACCGAAATATTTTGCGTGGTGTTTGACATCAACTCATGTATTTACACCACGTGAATTGTATTGCAATACCTTGAGGGTCATCATCATTATCGGTGATTCCTCTCGCATCTGTTAACAGCTTACTCATTGGCTGGTAATCAGGCGATGTCTTTCCATGTTCGACATCAAAACATCTATTCGCATGGATCGACTTGTACTTCGGGCGAAGATTGAACGAGTTTTCAAGACCCCGGATCTAGTTTCATCCATCCGGGCTGCGATATATTCAGGAAAATAAAGACATCAAATGTACATCATTGCTGCACAGATAATCATCCAAACTAAGGGATGATGGCTCTACCAGAATCATCAGTCTGCACACAGACGATTGTCTGTCCTATGTACATGAAAATGAATTTATCAAGCTGAGCATGGGAATGCCCGCCTCATCCAGATCATGAAAATATTATGAAGATAATGTATTGTATTGTATCTTATTACAGGTCACCTTCCAGTGCGAAAAACCTCGGATCCTCATTATAAAGCATTTCACCCGACATCAAAGGATTTACGACCTCATGCTTTAGGGGGCAACTATTATAGATATATTTGGGCACTGCAACCCCAATCAAATACGTCCATAAACCAAGGGCTTCTAAGTCCCTAAAAGTGTTGTTCCATACCCTAAAGGAGCAAGGTCAACTGATTACATCACCTCCCAGAAGTTTTCCATAAAAATATACTCAGAATTGGTCAAAGCAGGACCATACGACTGCCCGGTGCTAAAGGTGCGTTGCATCTCACCTACCACATGCAAAAAGTGTGATGCATATTGGAAAGCCCTTTCATAGGGTGCGATGAGCGAGAGCAGACAAATGGCACAAGCAGTTTGCTAGGTGGAAACCCAGAGAATCTTCTAGAGACTGCTCATTTGACACTTGTCTCTCTGAGTTCGCCCAGGGATGAGTAAGAGATCTAAAATCTCCATGTGGAACCAGGAACTATCAGAGAGATGACACTAATAAAAATCCCAGAAGCTGACTCACCCCCCTGCAAATATCTATAAATGGATCCCTCATCCAAGAGATCCAAAGGTTGGAATTTGGTAATTTGCAAAGAGGTGCTACTGGTTTCTCTTTGAAGACATTGTTGGGTGATCTTGCTTTGTGTGAGGTGAATAGGGCTTTCACGCTGGGAGGATGGTGATGGGTCAGACCAAGTGGTTGTAATCCTCTCTTCTATGACTTTTACTAACAAAGCTATTTGAGTTTTCCTCCATATTATTGTGTATCTCTGAATATTATGTTTGTTATAAGCATTTGTATGGCCAATATATATCTCATCCTATATTGTTTACAGTGAAAGATCTCTATGCTTTGATGGTATTATGCTGCTTTGAATCTACAGGTGCTCTTTGAAGCTGGACAAGTAAGGAGGCAATGGTGAGATTTTGTCAAAGGGGAAAGGAAACAAGCAAGGAGACAAGCGGAAGACTGAGCTTGGTACTCTCTGCTTCTTTCCCATCTCTCTCTCATAAAGGAAAAACAAGTGACTTTAATATGTTTGTTTCTAAGATAGCTACCAGTATTAGTGGGACTAGCAGCTCTAAATAGACACTAGATTTCCCGGTATCAAGAGGTTACAATCAAAAGCATTTGAAGACCTACGTCAAATATCTAGTATATATGCAGCACTCTTATAACAAAGAAGTCCACACTTTTATTACTAAGTCCCCATTTGATATTTGCATTAGATATTTTCTATTTTCACTTTTGGATATTACGTATGGAAGGCAAGGAGTGAAGGAGGATCTCAATTGGGAAGGTTTAAGGGTAGAAAAAAATTGTTGAGAAGATTACAAAGATCCATTTGCAAGTACAAGAGATGTTGAAGAAATCACAGAAAAAATACAGAGCTGGGTATGATCAACAAAAAGAGAGAAGTTATTCAAATTGGGAAACAAAGTATGGTTACAGTTGAACAAGGAGATGTTATAGGGTCCTAATAAGAAAATCAATGCTTTGTGTTATGATCCTTTCGAGATACTAGAAAAGATGGGAGATAATTCCTATCGACTTAGTCTACCCCCATGCATGTGCATTAACTTAGTGGTGAATGTGTAAAATCTTGAACCCTTGAGCCTTATATGTTGGATCAAGTGGAGTAGATCCTACCTTCCATAGAGGATTTAGCACCAAATTCTCAAGAAGTGTTACTAGAGGATGCAATTTTACAAAAGAATTTTAAAACTACAAGACAAGGGTAGCACAAACTTTTATAGGTTGGGTTAAAAAGACAACTTCTAAGAAAGGCTAAATGGCATGCCAAGGAGAAGGTAGAGGAAAAAATCACCTCATTCAATAAAAGTATTTGGGGACTGAAAGCCTCTCAAAATGGGGAGTTATTGATGTGGACGGTTACCAAAATTTATGTGGTAGCCTAAACTTAGACTAATAGTTCACTTAAAAACCAATCAACTACACGTTAAACAGATTATATGCATGTACTTTCTTCCCAAGGGTCCTGCTAAGCTGACCAATTACCGTCGGTCCCACTTTGACTTCTTACTCCTTGAGCACTTCAGTCTCCACCATTGATCTAGCTTCTTCTGATCCAACGAATATCGCGTCATATCATGCACCAACTAGCCCGCACGATCTCCACCGTCGATCTCTCATGTCCGATCCAATGGCTACCGCACAATCTCCTGTGAATTCTTGCACGACCGATATCAGGTTGAGAGCGCGCGAGAAAAGTGGTTTTCCCGTGCTATGTGTCACCAGCTTAGGTTAATCGTGAAAATTAGAGAAATACCATTTCCCACTTATTTTCCACGCGATATACCACTTACTGCTTTTTAATCCCACTCACATGCTCAATGCATAACTTTAAGAACTACGGTTAAATAAAAGGTTTAGCTTAATCTCAAAATTGAACCTTAACGCTAATTAACAGTTATTAACGATAAAACACATAAATGGAAATAATACCCGATTAGGGTACAGAACGTCAATACACAAATTCAAGCGAATTTCACACCAGAAATAATACACAACGCCACACTTAATCAATTTATTCAATAAAATAGAAATTACAGAGTCTTGGCCCTCTCTGCGCCATTACAACAATTTGTCTGACCTTTGTTTCGCTCGCAAACCCTATCTCTCTCTCAACCTCTCGCTTACTCCTCTTCTATTCCATCTAATCTCTATCATTACATTTTTTTTCTATTTTATGGATCGAATCCTATCCTAACTACATTGACAACTCAATCTCTATTGTTATCAGCTCAACTATTAAATCCCTATTCTCAAGCTCTGATACACACTTATTCTAACAACTTATCTCTTATTCTAAAAATAATACAATGATTTAATTATTACTATAATTGAAGTAATAGATAAATTCGAGAGATCCAATTCTCTCTATTAAAAGTGATTTTGACCACTCAGGTCAATGAAATTCATCTTATGTTAGCCACAACATGTGAACATACAATCACATTGCCGGCTAAATCTAGATGCTCCTGCATCCGACTCCCAGGGAAGAAAAGAATCACTCATCAAACTTTCAGGATTGAATCCATACTTCTGCAACTCTGCTACTGTCAACCAACTAGCATCCTCCAGTGGTTGTCCCCTCCATTTGACTAGAAACTGAAAGTAAACATGTCCTATGGTTCTTTTGGATACTCTTCTCTCCACAACAGTTTCCACCTCTTTCTTGATTATCTTTGGAATTTGTTCTTCCCAGTGTACAGTCTATTCTTCATCTTCTGCAGGTTCATTATGTATCTTTGTCTCTGTCTCCTTGTGTGGGTACAAATCTGCAACATTGAAGATAGGTGATTTTCCAATCCCTTCTGGCAACTCAATTTCATACGCACTGGTTGAAAACTTCCTCACAATTCTGCATGGCCCTATCTTTTTTATCTTCAATTTATTATAAGTTCCAATAAGAAATATTTCTTTCCTCAAGTGTACCATCACTATCTCTCCCACTTGGAATTGTTTTTCTCTCCTCTTCATATCAACTCTTTGTTTGTATTTGCCACTGATTTCCGCAATCTGTCTTTGACATCTTCTTGTAGTCTCTGTGTCTACTCTGCAAACTCTTCAGCCTTTGCACTTCTTGTCTCCTGTTTGCCCAAATTTTTGAGCTCATACACACCTCTTGGATTCATTCCAAAAATAATCTGAAATGGACTCATCCCAGTACTTCGGTTTGGAGTGTCATTATAAGCAAACTCAGCTTGAGAAAGTGCTAAATCCCATTGCTTAGGATTTTGATACACTAAACTTCTCAATATGTTTCCCAAGCTTTTGTTTACCACTTCAATTTTTCCATATGTTTGAGGGTCATATGCTGAACTAAAATTAAGGTTGGCTCCTATATTCTTCCAAAGAGTTCTCCATAAATTCCCAACAAAATTTGTATCCATATCAGAAACAATACTTATAGGCAATCCATGTAACCTTACAACTTCTGAAAAAAATATATTAGCAATATGTGTTGCATCACTAGTCTTTTTGCATGCAATGAAATGTGCCATTTTAGAAAATCTATCTACCACAACATAAATGGAATCATTTCCTCTTTGAGTTCTAGGTAACTCCAAAACAAAATCCATACTAACTGCATCCCATGGTCAGTTTGGTATTGGTAATTGCTGGTACGATCCTATATTTTGGTTTCTCCCCTTAGCATGCTAACATATCCTACACTTCTCAACAAATCTCTTAGCATCAGTTTGCGTCTTTGGCTAGTAGTAAAAAGCATTTACCTGAGAAAAGGTTTTGTCTTGTCCAAAGTGCCCAAATAACCCTCCACTGTGTTTCTCCTTAATTATGTTTTCCCTCATAGAACTTTTGGGAATGCACAGTTTGTTACCTTCAAACAATAAACCTCCTTGGATAAGATAATCTAACCACTGGCTTCTATTATGAACTGTCAAATTTTGTACAACTGCATAAATATCCTTAAATTCTGCATCAACTTTATACATATCAACCATTTATTCAAATCCTACAACACCAACTTTTAATTCTTGCACAATGACATTTACCCTGCTTAGAGCATCAGCAACTTTGTTCAACTTACCACTTGTATGTTTTATCACAAAAGTGAAACTCTATAAAAATTCTACCCATTTGACATGCTTTTGCTTCAATTTTGGTTGGTTGTTTATAAACTACAATGCATGATTGTCAGAGTACAATACAAACTCTTTTGGTAGTAACTAATGTCTCCATTTTTTTAAAGCTTGCACAATAGCATAAAATTCTTTGTCATGAGAGGAATATTTATTCTTAGCTTCATTTAGTTTCTCAGTAAAGTATACTATTAGTCTCTATTCCTGACTTAAAACTGCTCCAATTGCAACTCCACTAGCATCAGTTTCAACTTGAAAAACTTTTCCAAAATCAGGAAAAGCTAAAACTGGTTTTTCTGTAATTTTCTTCTTCAGCAATTTAAAATTTCTATCTGTTGCTTCTATCCACTTGATTAGTCTCTTTGATTGTTTCAATAATTGGTGCACAAATCTGACTAAAACTTCTGATAAATTTTCTATAAAAACTTGCAAGACCATGAAAGCTTCTTACCTCAAATATGTTTCTTGGGATAGGCTAGTACCAAATTGCTTGGACTTTTTCTGGATCCATTTTCAAACCTCCTTTAGAAACTACAAATCTCAAATAGATTTACTCTTCTTTCATGAAACTACATTTCTTCAGATTTATCAGTAGTTTCTCTTTCTGTAGAGTTCTTAGAACCAACTTAAGATGCTCCAGATGTTCGTCTTTGCTTCGACTAAAATCTAGAATATCATCAAGGTAAACAATGACAAGCTTGCCTACATACTCCTTCAAGACTTCGTTCATTAACCTCATGAATGTGCTTGGTGCATTAGTGAGTCCAAAAGGCATCACTAACCACTCATACAACCCACTATTTGTTTTAAATGCAGTTTTCCATTCATCTCCTTCTCTAATCCTTATTTGATGGTATCCACTCTTCAAATATATTTTAGTAAAATACTTTGACCCACTTAAACAATCCATTAAATCATCCATCCGTGGTAAAGGAAAATGATACCTGATTGTGATTTTGTTTATGGTTCTGGAATCAGTACACATATGACATTCACCTCCTTTCTTTCGGCAGAGTACTATTGGTACAGCACATGGACTAAGACTCTCTCTGATCAATGCCTTATCCATCAATTCTTGCACTTGTCTCCCAACTTCTACATTTTCTTGAGGAGTTAACCTGTACACTGCTTTATTTGGAAAACTTGCTCCAGGTATTAGATCAATGTGATGACTAATACTCCTGATTGGTGGTAATGCATTTGGTAGCTCATCCACAATAATATCAACAAAATCATTCAACAGAGTTTTGATTTCTTCAGATAAATCATCTAAGTTTGTGGAATTCAAAATTACCTTAGGCCTCCCTATGATAGAAAAATGCATTTCTTCACCTTTTCCAACTTCTTTCAGTAGCCCCTTTCCACTCATCAGCATAACACTATTTCCAGTTGTTCCTTTGTCAGCTTCATCCTTTAATGGCAGTAATGTCTGCTTCACTCTGTTCTTCTCCAAGGTATAGGTGTTTCTTCTACCATCATGAATGGCTTTTCTATCAAACTGCCAAGGTCTTCCTAGCAATACATGGCATACATCCATTGGCATTACATCACATAATACTACATCCTCATAAGTATCAATCTGGATCTCCACCTTGCATTGTTTTGTCACAATAAGTTGATGTCCTTTTTGCAACCATGATACTTTGTAAGGGGTAGGGTGTACTATTTTTACTAATCCTAACTTGTCCACCATTTCTGTAGAAACCAGGTTAACAGTGCTTCCACTGTCAATTATCACTTTACAGCATTTTCCTTTGGACTTGCATGTAGTTCTGAATAAACTCTTTCTCTAAATTGGTTCTCTTGTCTCTTTCTCTGCTTTAAGCAATACCCTTTTCAATAACAAAGATTCTCCTACTTTAGGTGACTCTTCCTTATTTACAATTTGAGGTTTTTCTTCTTTGGCCTCAGCCACATTCACATTTCATTGACTTGTTACTTTATTATGAGGATAGTCTCATGATCCATGTCCCCATTCTCCACATGTGTAACACTGAATTTATCTTCCTCATCCTCTTCCTCTGGGTGAAAATCTCCCTCTACTAAAGTCTCCTCTCTGTGGTGATCTACTACTTGAACCTCCTACTTCACCCTAAGGGTGTTGAAATCTTGATCTGGTAGTTCCTCTACCTCTTGCTGAACTTTTCCCTCTGTTCCTCTTATTTTGTTTCCTCAACATCTTCTCCTCTACTTTCAAACCTGCTTGATAGGCATCTTCAATTGTCTTCAAACTCAGCAAGCTGATTTGATCCTGTATGTCATATCTCAAGCCATTGATGTATTTGGCTACCTTTTCTACATCATCCTCTGCATGTCCTTCTCTAATGCTCAGCTTATAAAATTATTCTGTATATTCTTTGATAGTCAGTCTTTTTGTCTCAAATTTTGCAATTGCCGAAAAAGATTTAACTGATAATATTTTGGCATAAATTTAGTTTTCAATCTACTCACAATTTTATCCCATTGTTTGATCTTGGACTTCCCCTTTCTTGCTTTGGATGTTTGTAGTTCATCCCACCAGATAGCTGCATGACCCTTCAATCTGGTAACTACAAATTTCACCTTCATTTTGTCATCAACCTCCTCATAGTCGAAATACTTGTCTAATGAACTCATCCAGTCCATCAAATCTTCTACATTGATATTCCCGGCATACAAAGGTATTTCCACCTTCGGTCTTCCACTTACTTTAGTCAACATTTTGAGAACTTTGGTAGCTTCGCTTTCATCTTCTCTTCTTCCTCAGAAGATTCCTCTGAAGCACTAGCATCTCCTTCATCAGGTGCTCTCCTTTGGGTTGTTTCCATTATCTCCATTCTTGTACATAGACTTCAAATCTCTTCCAGTAGAACTGCATTAGCTACAGGTCTCCCCTGACCTATGCCAGCTCCTCTCCTAGGTGGCATGTTTACTATAGCAGACTTAATCCTTGGGCTCTGTGTTATAGACATTTTTGTGCCTCGCAGCATGGAGCATGAAATGTCAATAAATACAGGGATCCTCAGTCCCTAAACATGTTGTTCTTACCCCTAAAATAACAAGGTCATCAAACAACAGCACTTCCAATCAGTTCTCCACCTGAAAACACTTCAAAACAGGCTAATTTTGGATCATGTCAGCTGCTCCACTGAGCATCTGCGCTGGAATGCAACTGCTCCTCCTTGTACCTGTGCTGGAAGTCAAATCTAATGAAGGCTACCTGCGCTGGGCGAGATTGGCCAAGTGGCACAGTCATTCTGCAAGGTGTCAACTGCCCAGGAAGCTTCCAAACTGACACTTGGTTCATGAGATTCGCCCTGTGATGAGTAAGAGGTACTTGATCACCATGTGTAAGCAAGGATCTCCAAGTGGACTCAAGAACTGAAGATTAACTGAAGAGGGAGAGGACACTAGTCAGCTCTATGCCAGCCTCAAGCTGACTCATCCTCTCTTCTTCTCTCCTATATATAGAGCTCTTCTATGAGGTCTAAGGAGGCTGGAATTTTGTGTAAAGCAAGGAGGTGCTGTTGGTTTACAGTTAGAGCTATTGGGTGATTGTTTTACTAGAGGTGAAGAGGAGAGTTCTTGCTGCTGGGGAGGTGCTGCTGGATTGGAGCCATCAATGGTTGTAACCTTCTCAGAACCCTGTTACTTCTATCAATAAAGTTTTGCATGTTCTCCTATATACTTGTATTGCATTGATGTATTGTATTTACTTGTATATTTGATTCACTCTAATCCATGCATCAGTTATGAGTACATGTATCTTGTAGTTTCCTCTCTTGTTCTGTGCAGGATCTGTGTGTAGCTGGACCGGCAAAGAGAGCAAGGAGCTGGGAACAAGAGACAAAGAGAGAGGATAAAGATCGACTAAGCGAAAGACACCAGGTTGGTTAATCTTTTCTTCCTTCTCTCTGTACTTTCATAAAGGAAAATATCAAAGCTTTACTTTCAGTTGTTGCTAAAGACTGTCACCTTTAGAGTAGGGATAGGGTCATCCGAGTCGAATACTTTTCCCCACAACAAACTGGCGACTCCGCTGGGGAGCCTAGTATCTTTTTGGTGTTTGTAGTATTTTGCTATTCATTTCTTGAAGAAAAGAGTACCAAATCGAAAAGCTTTTGACTATATCAAAAGCGAAGTAGAGGGTCTGCTACTCTTGCTCATTTGCTGAGCAAATTCAAGATTTGAAGAGCTTATCTACAAAAGACTCTTTACTCTTTGTGATAGATCTTCATCCTCTTGATCATCCCTTAGCCTGTACTTGACCTATAGCTTTTTATTTCAGCAAAAACAGTGCATTTTTGAGCTTTTTATGACCCGGAAAACTTTGTAGACGTAACTCTCGTGTCCCAGAGCAGGCTGTCCACAGGCAGTCTGCATTACAGCGCAGGTGCTCCCTTCGGGAACTGCGCTGAGAGTCAAACTGACAGACCAGAGCCTGCGCTGGTCCAGTTAGCCTTTGTCTTGCTCAGTTTTCCCATTGTGTCTTGGCCCTGTTTTCACTGATTTTTGCTGATTGCTTGCTGGTCATTGTACTTGCTGTAAACCACTTTCCTTGACATTATTCCGCCTCAGTTGTGTGATGAAACTGTGATTGTTCTTTCAGTATTTCTTGTTTCAGTTACAGTTTCCCATTGTGAAAAGCGAACCAGTATAGCTGTGACCTCTTAGATCCTGAACTGTAAAAGTGTCTTTGTGATCTTAAGAGCTAGTTTTATTACTATTCATGGCTGTTTGAGTTTGTTTGTTTTTCATTTTATGGTTTGGATCTATACATTTCCTGTGTTTAAACAAGTCGATCATAAGGTGTCTTTTTTATTTTGGACAAGCTTGTTTATTTCTACTTGAAATTAGATTCAAAATTATACAACAGTTTCCTTTCTGTCTTACATCAACATTAAGGATAACGAAAAGAAATACATGCATTGTGCATTTTGCATTTGACTGTGTGCTTGACGATTTAGGAAAATGTGCATTTTAGTGTGTGTTCTATGATCTGTGGAAAAAGTTGTGTCTTTCTTTTCCCTCAGTAAATTAAGGTTTTCAAAGTTGAAAGATTGAAAAGATTTGCTTCTCATCTTAGATTGCATATAGGAAGTTGTATATATACATCTCGTGGCGACCCTGAAAGGCAAACTGTTAAGCAAGATCAACATTAAAATAAACCCAATTTACATAACAACGCTTTGTAACATAACGCGAACATCTAGAGGTCTAGGTAGAGACGTGTTCCGGCATCGTTAAACATAGTGACTGTCGATCTCTACGAAGGTGGGTGATTCCTCCTGAGAGTCGGTGGCACTAACACGGACTTGTGCTCCCGCGTACCGTCGCGTATATTGGGAGACCCCTATAGGCTTTTATCCTTTATCCTTAGGAAACCGTGTCGGCCGCCCTACTGATCGCGATGCAGTGAACACAGCATTCACGAAGATCGACCACCCGTACCGTAAAACGTATTCTGTGGTTTCGCGAAAGGTTTGGCACACCCTCTGCCTAGATCTCCAGAGCAGTTTCTTTTGGCCTTTTTCAAACTCTATAACTGAAAAAGTCCAACCGAGCATTTGTCACTTCGGGCTCATTAATACATCGAAGGCGACTAGAGTCATCTTTAGCTTTTTCTCGACTCTTAAAACATGAAAAAGCAAGTTTGTGTCTAAAAGCGTCGTTAATAAAATTTATTTTGAGCGGAACATAATCACCTGTTATTCCCACGTTGATCTTTCAGTTGAAAAGTATGGAGCCCACCAACCAAGGAAGTAACCTTGGCGGAAGTTCAGACCCCTTCTCCTCTTGGGGAGATGTTGGTGCACCTCATATGGCTACGTTGTCACTTCCAGGGTTGACAATCGGCCTCCCTGTATGGCTCTTTTCAACTAATGTAGTCCAAATCGCCACTAATCCTGAGCAGTCGAATCAACAGTCAGAACAATCTAGAACTACCCACCAGCCCTCCACTTCTTATGATACTTCCTCTGATCCTTCATCTTCGCAAGGTAGAGCTGGCAAAAGTCAGCCTCCCAAGGAGAAGAAGGAAAAGAAGAAGAAAGAAAATAAGCAGAAGGAGCCTCTGGCGAAGGCGACTGGGGGCAAGCAGAAGAAAGCTGACAAAAACCCACACACTGCACCGACCGGGCCTAAATCGCCATGTGTCATTTGCAAAGGGATCCACTTCCATCGTGATTGTCCTTGTATTCCCCGGATACTAAGGGACTGGTCCCCAAGGTTGCACAATCCGGTAGCATCAACCTCTGGTTGTCATGTTGATTGCAATCCGTCAACTAATGAGAGTGAAGGACGAAGAAGGGGACCAAGATCACCCTGTCTATTGTGTGAAGGCAATCATGCCATCCACAAATGTCCATTCTTAGATGAGGCAAAGAGAGTTTTGGAAGATCGTCCGGTATCACCGTTACGACTTCCTCCTGGATACCAAAAACTCGTGCCTAATCCCTCGATAGTTGAAAATCCAGCTGGCCCGCTCAAGTGGTCAGCTGAAGTGTCGGTCATTGAGAATGAACCTACTGAATCCAGACCAGACGAAAGTCTAAAGGTCGAAACGGTAGTTGGCCCGGTTCTTCCTTCAGAGGTTCTATCGTCCAATGACTCCGTCATTGAAGACCCGTCTTCAAATGACACCGTCGCCGAAGAGTCATCTTCATGCGACACCCTCACTGAAGAGAATAAGGATGACACCATCCAGGTTCTTTTCATCAGCACCGACTCCGATGAGCGTCAGGGCAATGCGCCCATTCCTTTATCGCAGGAAGGAACATCATCAGAGTCATATCCGGCCGTATATTCGGTCCCACCACCAAGCAACCTGGTTGTATCCTTTGATTGGAATCAACTAGGCAGACCCCGGTTACCAGCCAGTATACCATTCAGAATCATTGTCCAGATCTATAGAATGATTATGGCTGGTACTATCATTGATGAAGGGGCGTCTGTGAGTATCCTTTCCTCTGTTGCTTGGAAAGCACTGGGTTCCCCGGCGCTTTTACCTGAGTTAAGAAATCTCTCGGGTTTTGATAAAGGAACCAGTCGACCATTAGGAATCCTCCCCAATGTGCCTGTTACATTGAAAGGGAAGACCGTTAATTTGAACGTGATGGTCGTCCAAGGACCCTTGGATTATAACCTACTCCTTGGACGTGACTATATTTATTGCATGGGAGCGATAGTCTCCTCACTCTTTAGAGTAATGTGTTTTCCACACGAAGGAAGGGTGGTCAAGCTCGTAGACCAACTTTCGTTTCCGGGATCTCGCATCGCAAATAGTCAAATACCATTCCTAAATGGTCTGTTCACTCAAGATTCACCTCCACCCCCAGTCCTCCTTCCCAATGAGTGTGAGTGATTCGGAAAGAAAGACTAGGACCCAGGGGGCATGCACCCTGGTCTGCTTCGGGCAGAAGAAACCCCGGGTATAAGGAAGAATTTCCGCAGAAGAATATGACTAGTCCGTACCCCGTCCGTGGAAGGAAGTGGGGTTGTTCTGGAATAATAATCTTTTGTTAAAATTATGTGTTTGGCAAAAGAGTCATTCACCTTTGTCTAAAAAGTGGGCAATGCCCAAGTAGGAATTCCCTTATTGCAACGAATAGTAACCATCTTTGAATTTAAGCCTCGCCCATTAAAACATATGTTTTGAAGGATAAGCAGGGGCAGCCTACAAAGTAGGGGACTATATTGTTGTGACAGAGGGTAACCATCTTTGGACAACCCAATGATAGACACCGCCGAAGAAAGAGATTGATTTGCGGCAGCGAATAGAACCCTCTTCGGATAATAAGAAAGAGGCAAGCCTCCCTCAATAATACCAATGTTTTGTCTTTGAGTAGTGTTCTTCTATTGTCACAAATAGTTGTTTATTAAAAGTGGGCAAGACCCCTTAGAATAACGAGAAGACAAGTATCGTTAACATCAGATTAGCAAGATGACAAATAACTGTGAACACCCAAAGAAAAGCAGAGGTAGGGGAGAGGAGGGGCAGCCTCGAAATTCTATCCTATACCTGGGGGCATGCAAACTTTTGGAATGCAAGCAAGGGACGACTATTTATTTTTTAAATTTTTAGGTCCTCCCTTTAAACCTGTAGGTCTAACCCTTTAAACTCGTAGGATTAGCCGTTTCCGACCTTGCATGAAGAAAGCCTGTGGGGCAAAAGTAAAATTTGCCAAAATTGGAGCATAGCTTTGTGAGATAAAGCTCCTTAAAAAATAGTTATCTCATAGGAGGCGTTCTTATTATGACTGGTATATCGAGCAGTTTTAGCATATAGTTCATGCTCGTTAAAAAATAAACGCAAAATTCGAGCAGTTTTATGACTGAATTTATGCTCGTTAAAAAATAGAAAAGTGTGAGCAAAAGTTTCCCCCAGAGTTCAAGCTCATGGAAAAAATGAACCGGTAAATAACCTTTTGAGATCGTAAATTCATCAGCCATAAGAACCTTGATCGTGTTTTCATCCATCACCTCCACTGTTCATTTGGTCGATCATTCACTTCCATTTGTGTGTTTACCTCTTTTGAGAAACAGCTGCGAAGAGTGATTTCACCTAGCCATCCTTGTGACACTGCCGTGATTGGATAATTCCAACCTTTACCTGGAATCTGCTGCTATCCCTGTTTATCACTCGTTCCTCAAAAGACGAGTCTTCTTTGAGCTCTTTTCACTGACTCGTAAAATATGAAAAGTTTGCCGAGTTTTGGCCTTCCAGCTCGTTAAATGACCGGAACTCTATCCCTCCTCTAAATTTTAATCTTTTTGGACCTGAGGGATTATTGCACAAAAGGATCGAGCGCTTGTCTTGTTCGGCTCGTTAAAAGTACCGAACAGCCATCCCTTCTGTATCGTTTTATACTTTTTCGGACTTAAGGGATTAGCTGACGAAAAAGGAATTATGGAGTTAACTTTCTGTACCTTTTCAGACTCTCTAAAAATGAAAAGGACCGAGTTTTCCTTGTCGTTAGACTCGTTAAAATGATTAATTAGCGACAAACTTGTCTTTAGACGAGAACGAGTTTCCCTATCGCTAAGCTCGTTAAATCATAGCGATGGGCTTGCCCGAAGGGCAGGTTATAGAACAAGCATATGTTATCCTCCTCAAGCTTGACAAAAATAAAGAGGTACTGGTCAGAAATGACTGGGGAAAAATTGGGAGAACATCAAAGTTTAATGGTAGCAAGTCACTCTTGAACATGACACTTTTCCTCCGTACCACATCGGGTTGGGTTGTTTCATTCACCGGTCTCATCACCATGGTCCTCGCCAAACCATCCACATTTGGGGTAATGCTACCGATCCATCGCATCAGTGTCGTTATATGTTCAAGAGGGGTCATTCTGAAAGTGTCAACCGTGTCTCATCCACTGCCATACATTATCCTTCATCCATTCATGATCGCCACCCTGAATCCTATGTCACAGTTTGTTTTCACCTCCACTAAAATCATTAGCTCCGTTCCGTGTCATTGATGTGGGATTCATTAAGGCCTTCCTTTGACGGATCGCTTCTTGTCGACTTCAGTTCATTATCCAAGAAGTCGATCTAGGAACACCCCCATCAGTACTTTGAAGCTTGCATGCCTCAATGGCAAGTTTCTCACTTCCGGCGATAGGTATACATCAATGACCTTCGACCAGAAGATTTTGCGTGGCGTTCGACGCCAAGTCCTTTATTCACGCCACGTGAATTGTACTGCAGTACCTTGAGGGTCATCGTCATTATTGGTGATTCCTCTCGCGCTTGTTAACGGTTTTCATTATTGACCGGTAATCAAGCGATGTCTTTCCATGTTCGACTTCAGCCAAATTCTCACATGGATCGACTTGTACTTAGAGTGAAGATCGAACGAGTTTGAAGACCCCGGATCTAGTTTCATCCATCCGGGCTGCGATATATATTCAGGAAATATAAAAGCATTTACCATGTACATCATTGCAGCAGATGATCATCCTATTCAAAGGATGATAATTTCAGCAGAAAATTATCAGTCTACCTTCAGACGATCGTCTGTCATATGTACCAAAATGTATTTATAAAAGCTGAGCATGGGAATGCCCGCCTCAGCTAGATCATGAAAATAGAATGAAAAATAATGTATTGTATTGTATTGTATTACAGGGCGCCTCCTCAGCACTGGAATGAACTTCGGACCCTCTAGATAAAGCATTTCACCCGATAAACGGCCTCATACTTTAGGGGGCAACTGTTATAGACATTTTTGTGCCTCGCAGCATGGAGCATGAAATGTCAATAAATACAGGGATCCTCAGTCCCTAAACATGTTGTTCTTACCCCTAAAAGAACAAGGTCATCAAACAACAGCACTTCCAATCAGTTCTCCACCTGAAAACACTTCAAAACAGGCTAATTTTGGATCATGTCAGCTGCTCCACTGAGCATCTGCGCTGGAATGCAACTGCTCCTCCTTGTACCTGCGCTGGAAGTCAAATCTAATGAAGGCTACCTGCGCTGGGCGAGATTGGCCAAGTGGCACAGTCATTCTGCAAGGTGTCAACTGCCCAGGAAGCTTCCAAACTGACACTTGGTTCATGAGATTCGCCCTGTGATGAGTAAGAGGTACTTGATCACCATGTGTAAGCAAGGATCTCCAAGTGGACTCAAGAACTGAAGATTAACTGAAGAGGGAGAGGACACTAGTCAGCTCTATGCCAGCCTCAAGCTGACTCATCCTCTCTTCTTCTCTCCTATATATAGAGCTCTTCTATGAGGTCTAAGGAGGCTGGAATTTTGTGTAAAGCAAGGAGGTGCTGTTGGTTTACAGTTAGAGCTATTGGGTGATTGTTTTACTAGAGGTGAAGAGGAGAGTTCTTGCTGCTGGGGAGGTGCTGCTGGATTGGAGCCATCAATGGTTGTAACCTTCTCAGAACCCTGTTACTTCTATCAATAAAGTTTTGCATGTTCTCCTATATACTTGTATTGCATTGATGTATTGTATTTACTTGTATATTTGATTCACTCTAATCCATGCATCAGTTATGAGTACATGTATCTTGTAGTTTCCTCTCTTGTTCTGTGCAGGATCTGTGTGTAGCTGGACCGGCAAAGAGAGCAAGGAGCTGGGAATAAGAGACAAAGAGAGAGGATAAAGATCGACTAAGCGAAAGACACCAGGTTGGTTAATCTTTTCTTCCTTCTCTCTGTACTTTCATAAAGGAAAATATCAAAGCTTTACTTTCAGTTGTTGCTAAAGACTGTCACCTTTAGAGTAGGGATAGGGTCATCCGAGTCGGATACTTTTCCCCACAACACTCTGATACCAAATGATGTGGATGGTTACCAAAATTGATGTGGTAGTCTAAACTTAGACTAATGGTTCACTTAAAAACCAATCAGTTGCATGTTAAACAGATTATATGCATGTACTTTCTTCCCGAGGGTCCCGCTAAGCTGACCAATTATCGTCGGTCCCACTTTGACTTCTTACTCCTTGAGCACTTCAGTCTCCACCATTGATCTGGCTTCTTCAAATCCAACGAAAATCGCGTCATATCATGCACCAACTAGCCCGCACGATCTCCACCGTTGATCTATCTTTTCCGATCCAATGGATACCGCAAAATCTCGCGTGAATTATTGCACGACCGATATAAGGTTAGAGCGCACGAGAAAAGTGGTTTTCCCGTGCTATGTGTCACCAGCTTAGGTTAATCATGCAAATTAGAGAAATACCATTTCCCACTTATTTTCCACGCAATATACCACTTACTGCTTTTTAATCCCACTCACGTGCTCAATGCATAACTTTAAGAACCACTGTTTAATAAAAGGTTTATCTTAATCTCAAAATTGAGCCTTAACGCTAATTAACAGTGATTAACGATAAAACACATAAATGGAAACAATACCCAATTAGGGTACAGAACCGATACAAAAATTCAAGTGAATTTCACACCAAAAATAATACACAACGTCACACTTAATCAATTTATTCAATAAAATAGGAATTACAGAGTCTTGGCCCTCTCGGCTCGATTACAACAATTTGTTTAACCTCTATTTCACTCACAAACCCTATCTCTCTCTCAACCTCTCGCTTACTCCTCTTCTATTCCATCTAATCTCTAACATTACATTTTTTTTCTCTTTTATGGATCAAATCCTATCCTAACTACATTGACAACTCAATCTCTATTTTTATCAGCGCAACTATTAAATCCCTATTCTCAAGCTCTGATACACACCTATTCTAACAACTTATCTCCTATTCTAAAAATAATACAATGATTTAACTATTACCATAATTGAAGTAATAAATAAATTCGAGAGATCCAACCCACTCTATTAAAACTAATTTTGACCACTCAGGTCAATGAAATTCATCTCATGTTAGCCACAACATGTGAACATACAATCACATTGCTGGCTAAGTATGAATGCTCCTGCATCAAGTATGATTCAGATTGGATCATTATAGCGTTTTCCATCCATCTTGATGCTTCCAAGGTGGAAAAAATAGAGAAGTCAACTTACAAGAGTTGTTTCAGCAACGGTGCCTAGTTTGGAGAATTGGATATAGAAACCTGTGGGACCAATTTGAGGTCTTAAATGACATTTTTTGGGGCTAAAAATTGTATTCCTGAGTTTCACACCCTGTAACGTTATTTTGTACTCAAATATCTTTTCAATGGTGTATGAATCATGTCAATTGGAGTTCAAATGCAAAATTTATTCCTCCAAAAAGTTGACCTGTGGCAATTGACAACCATTATTCAATAAGATAGCACACCAACCCCTATTACCCATGGAAAAGGGGATAGTTAAATGGGAACTATGACGAAGACTCTAAAACGGTTGAGTTGCAATGCACGTTGATGGTTGAATGGATCAAATTAGAGCATAGAAGTTGAGGGTAGATAGACATAGAGCATAACAAAGAGGGTTTGTATTCTATAACAGACCATGGGTAACAGATCTTCAGTAAATCCATAGAGAATGCCTATGATGCAGGAGCACCCAAATGAAGAGGCGACAGCTGGGAGTTGGTTCTTGTTTGTTGTTTGTTTTCCATTCTATTTTAACAAATAGAGAGGAAAACATCTCAATTTCTATTTTATTTAGTTTCATTTTGTATTATTGTAAGTGAAGGATGAATCAACCATTATTAGTTTTGAATTAGACAATATAGGATTATATGGGAATTAGTTTGATAAAACTGTCTCAAAACTGAGAAAACAATTCCTCGAACTACAAGAGGAACTCCCTCTGAAGTATTAAAAAGAAAACAAGAAGGAAGGTTGAGGGGGAAGGAATGAGGATAGGATTGAGGAGAGCGAGAACCAAGAATTGTGTGTGGATTTCATCAGGAACAGAGGTCTTTAATGTTGTAAGCAGGCTCAAGGCCGAGACTCTGTAATATTGTTTAATTGGTGAATAATTTATGTTGTCTGTGTGAATTTCTTTATCAGACCCGCGGAAATCATATTGTGCATGCTTTCACATCTATTTGTTTGTATTTCGATAGAGAATCTATGATTTCCTACTTCCATAAGAATGAACAAATGCGTTCCCATCTTTTATTTTCGAAAACCCAGAGACAAACACAAATTTAGTGTTGTTTAATTCTGCAAGCGAAAATCCAATTTACACTGAGAAATCGCACAAAAACACTTAGTTGATCAGTATAACGGATTTGAAATATTATGCATAGGAGTGTTGAGTCTTACCGGGTCCGGCACATATTATCACATTGCTACAAGGGAGTGGTCTACGTTAAGATCTAGACCTGAACCTTTGCGATTTGCGATTGCCGACACATCGCATCGGCATTTGGGAGTGGGAGTAGTAAAGTGTTAAGTGGGCGTATTGCAATCACTGATAGCGATTAGCGATATCGCATCGGACCTCTGCCAAAGGGAAGTGCTAATAGTGCAGACCATTGGGACTACTGACCGCCGATATTGCGATTCAATTTGGGTCGTCCAATCGGCCAGATCCGAATCTTCGGCATAATATATGGAATCGCTTTAGAAAGGGGAAAAAGTGTTGTTTTGGTAATTTTCAAGGGTATTTTGGTCCTGAAAGGGAAAAAGCATTGTTTTAAGCCTTTTCACAGGCCTTTTGGTTCCGAAAGGAAACGGCGTAGTATTCAATAAAAATGGGTGTTCAGCAGGGTGATTGTTGGGTCATATTGATCCATTTGTGGGTTTATAGAAAACCATTGTTTCCGCTGCGTCATTTTGGTATCAGAGCAAGGGTTTTTCCTTTCTCTTAGTAAACATGGAGATAGGAAGAAGGGGTCGAGCAAGAGCCATCAGAAGAGCAGCAGATGAAGGATTAAGAGAAGAAATTAGAAACCTAACCGCACGTTTGGCAGCATTGGAAGCAGGTAGGCGTAGAGAGACGAAAGGTGGAGATGATAGTGAAGCGGAAAATGCGGTTATGACAGATGGGTCAAATGATGAAGGGTGAGAAATTAAGCTATTAAAGTCAGTTTTGTTGGCTAGCAACAATCCAAAGCCAGAGCTCTCTAATTATGATGGTAATTTGTCCACAGAGGCACTGTTGGACTGGATAAATGAATTAGATAAATATTTTGAGTATGAAGAAATCAGTGAAGATAAGAGGGTCAGGTTTGTTGTCACCAAATTGAAGGGACATGCAGCATTATGGTGGGATAGTGTATAGGGAGAAAGGAGGAGACTAAACAAGCCCTTGATTAGAAAGTGGGACAAGATGGTTGCGAAAATGAAGAGCAAGTTTCTGCCTAAAGACTATCAGATTTCCCTTTATAGACAGGTACAGAACCTGAAACAGAGAATGATGACTGTGAAGGAATACACAGAAGAATTTTATAAAATTAACCTAAGAGCTAGTTATGTTGAAGATACTCCTGAGAAGATAGCGAGGTTTGTAAATGGCCTGCGAATGGAGATCTTAGACGAAATTAGCGTTTTTTCCCCTAAACCATAGATGAAGCTTATCAAAGTACTTTGAAGGTAGAAGAAAAGATTTCCAAGAAACAAAATTCCAAGAGAGGACGAGGTTCTGGTAGAGGTCGAGGACAGACTTTGGCAGAGGTAAGACTACCAGCAGCAACGAAGAGGGTAGCAGTTCGAAGACTTCAGGACAAGGTGAAAGGGAAGGTAACACCAAAGGAGGAAGACCATACCAGCGAGGAAGAGGTAATGGCAAAGGCAGAGGCAATGCTTATCAGTGTTACAAGTGTCACAAGTGGGGACACAGGTCCTTTGAATGTCCTAAAAACGAGCAAACCAGGCAGAGGGGAGCATATATTGCTCAGCCCAATGAAGCGGAGGCACCACCATAGGAGGTGGAGAATATGCCAGAAACTAGGGAAGCCTTGGTGTTGAACAAGGTGTTATTAAAACCAACCAAGGTAGTAGTTGATCAGACACAGAGGAAAGCATTGTTCTGGACTGTATGTAAGTCACACAGAAAATGTTGTAAATTGATTATTGACAGTGGGAGTACCGATAATTTGGTAGCTATGGAGATGGTGGAGAAACTGGGTTTGAAGAAGTAAAACACCCAACTCCATACAGGGTGTCGTGGTTGCAGAAGGGACACCAATTGTTGGTTGATGAACAATGCGAGGTAGATTTTCAGATAGGCAAGTACAAGGATAAAGTGACTTGCGACATAATGCCAATGGATGTGTGCCATATTTTGCTGGGCAAACCATGGCAGTACGATAGAAAGGTAGTCCATGATGGAGTGGAAAATTGTTACAAATTTGTCAAAGATTGGATAAAACATACCTTGGTACCTATGAAGGAAGCCAAGGAAGGAGAGGAGATAGCAAAAACAAGTGGAATGAAAGCATTACTGCTAGGAGGAAAGGAGTTTCTACAACAGATTGAAGAGAGTGAGATGGGTTATGCAATTGTGAGGAGACCAAGAGCAGTATTAATACACACCGACCTTATTGATTTACCAGAAGAGATACAGAGCATGCTGCAAGAACTTAGTGATATTGTGGTAGATGATCTATCGGACAAATTACCACCAAAGAGGAGCATCAGTCACCATATTGATTTTATTCCGGGAGCCAGTTTTCCAAACAAGGTTGCCTACCGAATGAGTCAAAAGGATAATGAAGAAATCCAGATACAGGCACAGGAGTTGTTGGATAAAGGTCTGATTTGGGAGAGTTTAAGCCCTTGTGCAGTATCGACCATTTTAGCTCCCAAGAAAGGAGGTGAGTGGAGAATGTGCACGGATTCTCGGGCCATTAATAAGATTACTATCAGGTACAGATTCCCATTACCTCGAATGGATGATATGATGGATTGTCTGAGTGGAGCAGCATACTTTTCAAAGATAGACCTGAAAAGCGGCTACCACCAAATCAGAATTCGGGAAGGTGACGAGTGGAAGACAGCTTTCAAGACAAATGAAGGCTTGTATGAATGGTTGGTTATGCCATTTGGATTGAGCAATGCTCCTAGTACATTCATGTGGTTAATGAACGAGATGCTCAAGGAATTCATTGGGAAATTTGTGATTGTGTATCTAGATGATATACTTATATTCAGCAAGACAAAGGAGGAACATTTCCGACACGTGAGGTATGTATTAGAAAGATTGCAGCAGAATAAATTGCTGATAAATTTGAAGAAATGTTCTTTTTTCAAGAAAGAGTTAATTTATTTAGGATTTGTGATTGTTGAGAATGAATTAAAAATGGATCCGGAAAAGGTTGCAGCTATAGTTAGCTGGCCATCCCCCAAAAGTTTGTTTGAGGTACGGAGTTTTCATGGATTGGCGAGTTTTTATCAAAAATTTATTAAAAATTTCAGTGGGATTTGTGCACCTATGCTAGACACCATTAAGAAAACAAATCAGCCTTTCCATTGGATAGAAATGGCAAAGAAGAGCTTTCAGTTGCTCAAGAAGAAAATTACCAAAAGACCAATTTTGAGATTGCAGGACTTTAACAAACTTTTCCAAGTTCGTTGTGATGCCAGTTGATCTAAAAATGGAAGGTACTTGAAAAAGGGTGCAAGGTATCCATTTTCATTTATGTAAATGAGTGCAAAAATACTCCAAGTTTAAATCTGAAAATGTGAGAACTTCTTATTTCTAATACAGAGATAAACTGTAGGGGCATTTACTGGATATGTCACCTCTAAACAGAGGATGAGATCCAGAAGCTACATCGCCCTCTACAGACTCTACCTAAAGAAATAATAGAAGGAAACACTCATATTTAATTAAAAAGACCTTGCTTGAACTTGACGTTATGGGGAATTTTAGCTTGAAAGAGGTGTAAGTCTTTTATTTTGTTTATGTGTTTTAACTTGATTTGTTTCAGCTGATATTAAACATATATATCAGAAATATAAGGCAGCAAATAAACATCACACATAACAGCAAATTTAATAAGGATTTCACTCCAATCTCATGGGCTATGTCTCTTGTGAGCTCTAGTCAACTTGACTTGGCTCTTTGGGATTATGGCTTGAATTCTTTTACAAGTTCCACACTCAACTCCAGAAGGTTACTGACTGAGCCCATGGGCTTAGAAAAATAATATACATCCCTGTCATGGTTGTCCTCTTTGTGCAGGCAGATCTAGGCTCCCTTGGACTTGATTCATTCAGTAGGTGCACTAAGCTTCCCTTAGCTTCTTAATGGCACAAACTCCTTCAGAATGCTTCAAATGTCTCTGAAACCTCTTCTAATGTCTCCAGCACATATCTGACATCAACAAATGATTGTTCATTTGCTCAAAACGAGCACTGTGTCCCCGATCTAGGCCTTCCTTCATGGATGGCTCTAGGCTACCTGAAACTTCCCTTCAGCATCTCAGCCTTTATAAGTCTCCAAATGGTTCTGAGAACACCTTAATTGGATTCAGAAGCTTCATTACAGCAGAAATAGGCTTTTGTTTCACCTCCAATGGCTGCACACAACCCAATGCAACTCCAACACTGAACAGGCCCTGGTGGCTCCTGGAACTTCCCCGAAGAAAAAACACCTACAAACGACCTCCGTTGGCTATGAAACCTGTGCCAATGGATTCAGAAGGTCGAAGAGACCCAAAATCAAAAAAAAAAAAAAAAAAATTGTCTCCAAAGGCTTTTCCTAGCCAAAGTTATGGCCAATTTATGAACTGCCCGTTTGCCCCTAAAAAAACTCAAGTTAACTTTAGTTAAGGGCTAGATAAGCCCGCCAAATATGGCGGGACCGCCAATAATGGCACCACCTCCAAAAATCCCGCCAACTAAACCTTAACTTCCAGCTAACTGCTCATTAATTCTGCATGTGACCGGTTCTAGGGGTTTGTATCAGATTTTGTGCCTAGCTGTTGGGAATAATGGTTAGTCAGATCTGTGGTTTGTGCCTTAACATGAAACCACTTCTGCGTATAACAGCACTGACCACCGGAGGTTTCTAAGGCCACGGTTCATGGGACCCGGTCCTGTGGATAGGGGGCTGGCCCCCTTTCGAGCTGCTCCCAAAACAAGTTTAAAGTTCAAATACGCTTTGTCGAAAGCCCCTAACAAGAGCTGCCCGCATGGCGTAGTGGTAAGTCATCGTGGTATTATAAGAGAGGTCGCGGGTTCAATCCACGATCTGCCCAAAATAATTTTGATATGCCCAAACTCGTTCACCCTTGGGGCCACGTGGCGGCCTCTGGACTTGCCATGTGGCAGCCTCTGAGCTTGCCACGTGGCACCCTCTTACTGGTCTTTAAAACGGAATATTCTTAGGAAAATTCTATTTTAAAATTTATTTATTTTTTAATTCAAAAAATGGAGGATATTTGGCGATTTTGAAATTGAGATAACTTCTACATACGGAGTATGTTCTTCGAACCGTTCACGGCACCAAAATCAGGAAGACGAGACCTATCCGGTTGTTCAGGTTCCAACCCAATATGAGTAATTTCAAATTTGAGCATTTTTCGACACTTGGTCTATGGTGCAAATGGTCTATAGTGAAAATGATGTATATGTCTTGCAATTAAAAACAAATGAGTTTTAATGTTGTTATGACCCTTTTATGTGTAGTAGCGTTAGGTTCCTATACCAATAGGTTTCATTTTTCATGATTGACAGTAGAAGAGCCAAATATGTTCATCCTTGCATGCTGCAAAAGTTCCATATTTTGTAAACAAATCAAGAAAATTAAAAAATTAAAAGAGGGTATGCCCTAAAAGAAAAATCAAAGGGAAAAAAGAGTAAATTGGTCAGAAAAAATGATGAAAATGAACCCCAAACCAAAAAGACCAAGAAAGTGTGCTAGGTTAAATGCTACTACTGTTCCATTGTTGCAGGACTTCATTGTGTACAGATGGTAGATTATGCATATAGTTGATGAATAGCCAGACAGTCCAATCCTGGCTAGATCATGTTTGAATTTACTTGTCTTTAGAATAGAGAATAAAGATTTGTCCAAGCAGCTCAAGCTTGGCAGATGAGTGAATAGTTAGAGAAGCAAAGGAGCCCAACTGCTTAATCTGGGCCCTTGGAAGAGATAAGGGTAGATTTAGATAGGAGGGAATTCAAAAGAAAAAGAGGAAAATCAAGGTTTTCTAATCCAAATGCACCCAATCAAAAGGAAGAAAAAGTGTTAGGTGTATTAGGCTGGGTAGGTAGTTTGAGGTTGCAGAAGCAAGTTGGTGATCAGTTTTTATCAAGAAAGACTCTTCTCATTAATGACACAAATACCATGGCAAAGTAACTACAGGACAGTGGAAGCATGACTAATTTCCACTATCATTCCCCCAGAAATCATTTACTAACATCCCCTCAAGGACCTTGGGATCTGCCCAATAATCCTATTTTACTTCATTTTATGAGAAATGTGAAGTTGATCTCTCAGTTTACTTAGTTAAAAGAAGCCACATTTCTTGTGTAAAATGATCATTCCATACTCCTTTCATTTCCCTATGCCTAAGTTTTCACTCTATAGACTTAGCATTTACTCATCCAATTTCATTCCATATATTCATATTGACACTAACTCTATTATATAGCTCCTTTATCATTCCCCATCCCTATTTTATAAAAAACTACATAAAAAACCTAAAAAATACCTAAGTATCCCTACCCTTGACAACTATAGCCATATAACAAAGTTCGGGAATTATTAAGTCCATCCGGGACCTTGGTAATAACCCTTCCGCGTATAAACTGTCGAGGTTTATTTAACATCAGGTTAAATAAATAACCGCATTGCACCCCCCCCACATAAACCATATGTTAACTCTCGCACCCATATATATATCGGATTTTATTGAACTTTCGGTTAAATGAATAAACGTTCCGCCGTAACCAAAGTTTATACCCCCCCGAAACATTATTAAACGTTAAATAATGTGCGGGCCCCGGTGTTGTGAACCCCCGCTACTTTAATTACCCGTCGACCGTCCGATCCTGCGCCCAACATCCAACGGCTGGCGGCAATATCGGAGCCCCCGATCTGTCGGGAGTTAGCGTCCGGGGGATGGGCGGTATTGCTGCCGTACCCCTGCCACGCGTCGGCTTCCCGGCATGATCGGAGCCCCCTCCTGCAAAACCACCCTGGGCCAAAGGCGGTGCGGGGAAAAACCGCTTACCGCCCGCCACCTGCCCCCTGACATCAGGCCCACGTCACCCGATGACGTCGCGTCCACGTCACCTGCCACTCCTCTGCAGTACTGCCACATCATCTGCTGACATCACCACCCCGCCACCGTGTCGTCCGCCACGTCATCCTCCATACCCGCTACACGACAAAAATACGTCATGATGACGTCATCATAAAAAAGTGCTAAAAAGGCCCAAACTTTGTTAAAAGTCGCGAAAGTGACTCTTTTTTGTTATTTCTATTTGTTTGATAGTGGAGAGTCTGCATGCGAACTACGACCAATTCGCCGCCAACTCTCCTGTCTGCCACCCAGACGAGCTTACTCTGCAAACTCGGCCTCCTCAGCTCAGTATTGTACCTGCTAATTTCCCTCTGCGCCATCAAAACAGGTATTTACCCAGTTTTGGTGGGTAACTGGGTAAAAGGTCTACAGGTGCAGTTGAGCTTGTAGGATTCATGAACTAAAATCTTATGCACAAGACTAGGAACATACCAAGAGTAAAGAAATACTTCAGACATGGAGCAGATGATGGAGAGTTTTATGAGCAGAGAAGTTTTAAGATATACATAATATTTGACTTATTATTGAGAAAACCCTGTTTTTTCCGAAATTCTCCTTTAAAGTCACCTGAGGATCTGTAATTCAAATTTAAAAGTGCTCCTACCTATGAACACTGCATTCTAATTCACTAGGTGACCCCTTTCTCCTAAGAAAACCTACAAACGTTGCCCTCCTCTGCAAATTTTCCATTAAAACATAATTCGAGCCCACTTCCGCTGGTAGAGTTTCCAAACTGCCCATACATTAAGTTCATTTGTCAAAATACTCTGCAAAGGACACCATTTCCTCTGTATATCCAGCCTCCCAATTTAACGGTGCACACTTTGTCCTTCCTGTGAACTTTATCCAGTAAACCCGTTTTTATATCAAAGTTTAGTCTACTAGTTCCCTGACAAAGCCTCAGAGGCAGTTTTCACTATTCAATTATTGCACCAATCCAAATTCCAGATTACAAACATAGAGAATTTAAAGATGGCCACTCCAGCAACCTTGAATATCACTCCCCTCAATGCACCTCACAAGGAACTAGAAGCATTACCTTTGGCTGATAGGGATCACCTAATTCAAGACTTGGTTGGTGACAAAAACCACCTGCAGACTTTCTGTCAACTGAGGAACAATCATTTGAACAACAGTGACATTTATGGCATTTGGGAATCAAATTTGCCCATATATTTCCTCCCTTCTGTCAATGTCTTCCCTGAAATAATTTGCCTCTGCTGTGAAAACTATGACCCAACTCAAAGGGCAGTCAAGTCTCCATCTGGGAGCATCCTCTTCCAGATAACTTCTGACTCCATCAATCAAATGCTAAACTTCAAGAAAACTCAGCTTCTGGTCCCTTTCTCTATGAACTTCTTGCTTAATGAAGGTCCTAAACTCTCCAGCTCAGAGATAACCCAAATTGCCAAAGTATTCATGAGAGCAGACCGCCAGCCTACAGGGCCACCTCCTTTTCTCTATGTATGTTTCAATGAAGTGGGAAAACTACTAGTAGATATGATATCTTATGTACTGGGCTTCAAGACAAGTGAGCATATTGATGATACTATATTGGTCTTGCTGTCTGCATTTACCCCAGGACAGCCCCCTGCTGTCAAATACAACTATGCCAAATTCATTGCCAATAAGATACATGACCAACTGCTGAAACTGGATAGGGAGGGAGTCTTCAAATACTCATCTTACATCTATCATCTATTCATGTATTATCAACCAGACTGTTTCCAATGCCCCATCAAAAGATTGGACTCCAAAGGAGAAAAAAGGTCTGTGATTTTTTGGACCTCAGTCTTTCATGAAGTCCACAACTCCCCCTACTCTTACTGTGAGTTCATTGACCTGTTTGTCTATCCAGTCTCTTGTCTCCTGATGAGAACTCCTCCTGCTAGGCTATCCTATGACATGCAGAAAATATTGCAGCTTTCAAAGAACTACAGAATAGGTGATTGGTACTTTTACCAGAATCACACTGTCATTAGGATATATGGCTGTGAGCTCTATCCCTACAGGCTGCCAAGATATGTGCCAATGAGATTGTTTGCCTTAGAATATTACAGGCAATTTATCAACTCTAATTTAACTCATTTTCATAGCACCAAGAAAAAGGCTCAGTTGAAATTCAAAGACCAACTAGGCCCCTTTGTCATGAACAAAAAAGAAGGATGGCAAGATGCTGATCAAATATTGGGGGAGAAATTCAGGTTAAAAAGAAGTTTTTGGTGGGTACCTTATGACCCAAATGGTTTTATCAATGCCAGAAAAATAAAATATAGGTTGTCAGCCTATGAACATTGCAAAATCCCACAAATTGAACAATTTGCCAACCAAGATGAGTGGGTGGCAGGGACACTAGTTGAAGAATTCACCCAAGAAGAAATAATGGAGCAAAATGTAAAAGATTTGGAAAAGACTCTTGACTTGGATTCTTTTGAGCAGGTGACATTCAAACTGCCAAAGCAAGTTGGAGAAGGCACATCAGCTGCTGCTCCACAAGCTGCCCAAGAAAGGTCTACACCAGCAACAGGGACAGCAAAGGGCAAGGAGGTAGTTGATGCAGAGCTAGAAACAATGAAAAAACATCCAACTACTTCAACGGAACAGAGTCAAGGGCAAACCCCTCCGCTGCAGATAGAGGCTCCACAGGTACCAGCTTTACAGACTCCTCTCAATGAGGAAAGAGGCAAGAAGCGGGATAGGGAAGAAATTACACCTGCGAGTGGTTCAACACAGCAGCCAGAGGCCAAAAGGCAAAGAATAGATCCTCAAATTGAAGAGGAAATTAGTGAAGAAGTCACAAAGAGCCCAAGGAGGGAGAGGGAAACCAGTCAGCAAGTGTTAAGTTATGGTATGTTCTATGCTTATAATAGTTTACTTCTTTTTCTTATTATATTCCACCGATTAGCAATCACATGTACATAAAGTAAAGTGCATATAGAACATTAAACGATCAACAGAAAACAAGCCAAGACAAGAGACACAAGATGTGGCGACTAGCCAGGGACAAACCCCACAATGTGTGGGGAAACCCTTTGATCAAATCTTATTTTATCTTCAATAATTCAGCAGAGAGAAATAGTACAATAAATTTGATTCATATCAGCAGTAGCAAACCCTAGATCAGTAGCATCAGCATTAGCGGCTTCATTATCAAACTAGGGCAGACCATATCTCACAAACCGACAGTCGGATTGACTTCATTCCACCACCAAAATTTTCGGCTTCCAGAGGAGGTTCAGATGAACCTACAGCGCAGTTCAGATGAGGAGATATTCTAGGCCACGCAAGTCAATCTTTACTTCTGCAGTTGCAGCTTCAGTTTCAGCAATTTCCGGCTTCAAACTAGGGCAGTCGATATCTTGCAAACCGTTCGTCGAATTGACTTCATTCCACCACCAAAAGTTGCGGCTTTCAAAGGAGGTTCAGATGAACCTACAGTGCAGTTCCAAAGAGGAGATCTTCTAGGTCATGCAAGTCAATCTTTACTTCTGCAGTTGCAGCTTCAAATTCAACAGCTTCTGGCTTCACATGTGTGAGAGAGAAAGACCTATTTCAGCGCAGTAGAGAAGAAACTCATATCTGCGCAGTAGAGAGAGAGAGATGTGATGAGATGAGTGTGTCCAAATGAGGAAAAGTCCTATTATATTTATACACAACGTTGGTGGGTGAATAGATGCGACTATTGGGCTTCTGAGCCTACATGAGTTGTAGGTCGGCTTGATAATAATTCCATAATCAAAATAAATTCATATCTCCATGAATACTTATCGGAATTGGATGATCTTTATATCAATCCTACACCTCTCGACGAGAGGAATCTAATAAAAATATTATTAGCCATGAATAAGATGACCCACATGAAGTTTTGCCCTGGTTGCCAATTTTAACAGCAAGCATCCATCAGCTCCCAAAGACAAGAAACAGAGAGGCAACATGGTATGGAGGTATCCTCCTCAAGGCAACAAGGTGCACAACCATCTGGCATTAAAGGAACCTTCATGGAAATCAAGGCCCAAAATGAGATATTGAGGCTACAGTTGTATGATCAATTTCTGAAGACAACACCCTCCAAACAGCAGAGATTAATGGCAGCTTATGATATTAAGGAGGAAAAAATGATCTTAAGTCATTTCAAACCAAAGATACCACAGCCACAAACAGCTGCAGATTACATAAAGACAAACGTAGAGGTCCTCGCCAAGGACATACAACCGATGGACCAAATTGAGCTACACAAGCAGACAGGTGAAATGGTCTATGCTACTCTAGCAGACAAGGCAATGTTGGCCCACCAATTGAAAGAATCATTGAAAAATACAAATACTCAATTGAATTTAGAGAGAATGTCTTCCTTGGCCAAAGACAATAGAATAAAGACATTGGAGGAAATTATTATGGAACTAGGGCATGATCCTAAAGATGCCAAGGGCATCAAAGCCCTCATAAGAAAAAAGGAAGAAGATATTGCTGCACTTAGGAAGCAGCTAAGGCCACCTGAAACCATGCACCCTCAAACTACAAAACTTGTGCAAGAGAAAGAAGGTGAAGATGCAATGGATTTGCTCATGAGGATGAATCAAAGGATTATTCAAATGGAGGAAGAGTTGGAGAAAGAATTGCAAAGCAAGCAGGGAGAGTCAACCTCCCAGCCACCTGTAACAGCTCCAACAGTCCCCACTGCCCTTCCCACAGTAGCGGCAGCAATTCCTCCTATCGTTCCAACATCAACAACAGGTACATCAACTACAGATGCAGCAGCAGCAGCAGCAACAATGCCAGAATCTAGCTTGAGTATGGAAGAAATGATGAAAGCAGTCAAAGAGCTAGAAGTCCAAATGACAGAGCTGAAAGAGGCCAAGGAAAAGTTGGCCAAACTTGAAGTAAGCTATGACAAGTCCAAGGTAACAGTGGCCAAGAAAACAAGGGAAATAAAAGCCCTGGACAATAAAATAAAGTCCTTAGAAAAAGAGCTTACTCTAGATAGAACTCTGGCTGAAATCAAGAAAATCTTATGGGCCAAGATTGGCCAATCTATCACTGACCAATGGTAGTCAATCCAGACTATACATGAGCAAATAGAATTGGTAGCCCAAGCTTAATTTGACACTCAAAAGGCTAGAGCATCATTAGGAAATATGCCTGAGCAAGCCAATAGGATGATTCAATTTTTGAACACTCATACTAAAGAGCAGCTGGCAGCTCTAGACATTAGGAATCAAACACATACTATTTTGATAGTAAAGAAGGTGCTAACCCTGAGAAATTTTGTACAGACTCTAGAAAGAAAATGTCAAGAAATGCAGGCAGAAATAAATGACTTCAAAATAAAGTTTGCAACATTACAGAGCAAAGGATTACCCAGCTTATTAACCAGCAGTGGAAGGCTGCTAACACATGAATAGTATGCCAACAGGGTGAATAATTATGTTGCTAATTAAATTACAGCATCCTCAAGCACCTCAGAAGAAACAGGGCCTCCCTCTGGACAGAGTCTTTATGATAAATTAGAAAATTTATTTTACATTGAACATGAGATAAATCACCTTTTTGAGGTTCAGCCCAACTTTTATAGATATACTGAAGCTGATGAAACACGGATAAAAATACAAAGACATCAGTTGCCTATAGAAGACTGGTGGCAGAGAATGCTGGAAATTTTACCAAGGTGATTTTGTTTCTATTTTCCTCTTTTTTGGTCAGCTACGGGTCAGCATATTCAAAGGCAAGAGCCACCTGTCAAGGAGTAAAAACAACAAAAGGAAGAAGTAAAATTGTGTCTGCAGCTCATTTATGAAAAAATAAAGCACTGATGACACATCAAGATAGCAAGACAGCAAGACAGCAAACGCAGGAAACGCAGAATAAAGACGCAACCATCAGCCGACTCACTTAGTCCAGAAAGTCAAATATCTCTGACAAATTGGACAGCTAGCACACCAACATTTACTGTGACATTTATTTCTCTTATTTACTTCTTCTAAAGAGTTGGTGAAGGAAGTTATTGCATGAAGACTTATCTACAAGATATTTCGTATCTCATTTTTGTATAAAGACCTCCCCATAAAATGTATTTGGGTTTGGTGATTTTCTCTCTGGACTGCGCTGTAAATTTTGAGATTGTCTAATACAAAGGCTGTTGAAGTTCACTGTTGCTGGACCGTCTGAATGTGGATTCTGATGTTCTGGGAACTACTACAGAATTCCTGAGTCTTTCTATGGATCAATAAGTTGCTCTAACCTACGTTTATGTTTTCTGTGTTTGCAAACTTCATACATGTTTCATAGTCTTAGTAACAGAGAAAAAGAATAGCCCAGAATTTGTTTAAGTACACTATGTGTTCAATCTCTGCTATTAATTATGTTTTCTTCAGAATTAGTCATAAATAGGAATTCTTAGTTGCTCTTGTTTTCACTAATTCTTTCATTTTGAATACTATTTAGGAATTCTTAATTGCTCCTTGATAATATTCAAGCACCTTCCCTCTGCCAGCATGATCAAGGATTCTTGACTGCCCTTCATCCACTGGCTTACATCCCATTAATCTCCAGATTTCAGAATTGTTCCAAGACTGATTATCTTGCTCTGTAGCATTGCCCTTTACCAAAGAAACACTTTCAGTAGTACATCATCATTGACCCCATTGCCCAATGGTATAAACTGTTTTTGACTTGCATCCTAGCTCTATTTGAGATCACCATCCAACAAACTAAAAACCAAACTCTGTGCATCATAACTAGCCTAAAATACTTCAAAACAAAGTTAAATCACAAAGAGAGAGCCCTCTCTAGTTGCAGATTGGCTAGAATCTGCAACTAAAAGATTGGTTAGTGGTTACCTCGGCCGTATTCCCTTCTGGAGGCAGTGAACAACTTGAGTGATAACAAGTAGAATTAATTCATTTCTCTGTTTAACATACTAAAACAGATTTGTTCTGAAAGAAAACTTAACCACATATGCAAAAGCATATGATGAAGTAGTTCACCACTCTTGGGCTACATCTGTTGGGTCCAAGGCTCCCAAATGGGCATGTCCTTGATTTGATTAAAATCTCAAAATGATTGTACAGCTGAATACAAGCCCTAACAGGAAAAATGGACTGTAAAAATGGATTCAAAACGCTCAAATCAGTCAAGAATGACTACTGGTTCTCATCCAATGGGTACCTGCAACCCTGTACAGCTCCCACAATGTTGGGCCCTAGCGGCTCCTAGAACTTCCACGGAGAAAAAACACCAATAAACGACCTCTGATTTCTCTCTAACCTGTGTCAATGGCTTTAGAATAATTTGATTAGTCAAAATCAAAAAAAAAATCGTCTCAAAAGGCCTATCCTAGCCAAAGTTATGGCTCATTTACTCCACTGCCTCTCTGTCCCTGAATTGACTCTAGTTAACTAAATTTAGTGGCCCAGTTATGCCCGTCAAAGTTGGCAGGCCGCCAAAATTGGCGCCACCACTAGAATCTCTGCCAACTTAACCGTGACTGTCACTTAACCGCTCGTTAACTCCATGCATGTGACCAGGTTTTTCGAACTCTGGTTATCCTCAGATTTGGCGCCAAAACTATAAGTGGAACGGCTAGTTTGACCGGGATATCCGCCTAAACATGTGATCGTTTCCTTGCATGGCGGTGACCGTCAGTAGTGAGCCGCGGGGTTGAGGAATTAGGCCGTGGTTTTGGGGCCGCGGTCCTGTGGAGCGAGGGCTGGCCCCCTTCGGGCCCCACCCAAAACCAATTTAAAATTCAAAGATTCTTTGGCTGGGAGTCCTTTCAAGTCCTGCAGCTTTGGTCCGTTGGTAACCTGTAGTGCTTGTGCGGGGGAGGTCGGGGGTTCGACCCACTGAACCTCCACCAGAATTTTTATATGCCAAACTGGTTCAACTTGGGGCTACGTGGCATCCTTCCATTGGTCACCCATACGAAATATTCGAGGAATATTCTATTTTAATTTTTTTGAAAAAAAATTCAAAAATTAAGGGTTCTTGGGTGATTTTCTTTTTGACATAAATTCTGCATACGGAAACCATTTTTTGAACCGTTCACGGCACCGGAATCAGGAGGACGAGATCTACCTAGTCATTCAGGTTCAAACCAGTTATGAGCACTTTCATTTTTGAGCATTTTTCGACACTTGGGACATGAGCCCCTGATCACCAGTGGGACAGCCATTGGTGCAGTACTCAACCAAGAGGACAAACCGGTAGCCTATTTCAGTGAGAAACTAAATGAAAGTAGGCAAAAATACATGTCCTATGACAAGGAATTTTATGCGATGGTTCAAACGCTAAAGCATTGGAGACATTATCTGTTGGCCAATGAATTTGTCTTATTTTCAAACAATTATGCATTGTAGTATATTATGCAGCAGCATAAGCTGAACCATAAATATGAAAAGTGGGTGGAGTACTTGTATAGTTTTACATTTGTGTTGAAACATATCAGCGGTCAAGCCAACAAAGTGGCAGATGCGTTAAGCAGGAGGAATCTGACCCTACAAGAAAGTACCATACAAGTGTTAGGATTTGAACATCTTAAAGACTTGTATGAGGCAGATGCAGATTTTAAAGAAGCTTATGAAGCTTTACAAAATCCATTGTTGAGAGATAGCAGTTCGTGGTTGGACTATAACATGCAGGAAGGATTGATGTTCAAAGGAGGGTAGTTATGTATTCCGGAATGTTCTATGAGAGAGAACTTAATCCAGGAAAAGCATAGTGGAGGTTTAGCCGGGAATTTTGGCATAGACAAGACCTTGGATCAGTTGAGCCACTTTTACTATTGGCCGAAGATGCGCAGAGATGTACAAAGATTTGTAACTAGATGCAAAATGTGTCAGCTTGCAAAGGGACACAGCCAGAACACAGGGTTGTATGCACCCTTACCCATTCCAAGTAGACCTTGGGACTCAGTCAATTTAGACTTTGTCTTAGGTCTGCCGAAGACACAACGAGGATTCGATTCCATCATGGTGGTGGTGGATCGTTTCACTAAAATGGCACATTTCATTCCATGCAGGAAAACCAGTGATGCCACACATGTAGCACACTTATTCTTTACCGAGATAGTCAGATTACATGGCTTGCCAAAGTCTATTGTTTCGAATCAAGATGTTAAATTTACAGGACATTTTTGGCGAACCTTATGGAAGAAGTTAGACACCAAACTAAACTTCAGCTCAGCTTATCATCCACAGACCGATGGCCAAACCGAAGTGGTGAACCAGAGTCTAGGAAATTTGTTGAGGAGTTTGGTTGGAGAAAATTCTCGACAATGGGATCGTGTGCTTGCACAAGCGGAATTTGCGTATAATGATTCGCCCAACCAAAGTACAGGCAGTAGCCCTTTCCAGATCCTATACAGAATGCACCCACGTCGAGTACATGAGTTATGGGATTTGGGACAGTTGGAGTGTAGGAGCGATGATGGTGAAGACTTCGGAAAGGCAATCAGCGATCTTCATGAATAGGTGAAATTAAAATTACAGAACAGCAGCCAAAGATACAAGCAGAAGGCAGATTCGAAAAGGCAGGAGGTGCAATTCAACGTAGGAGACCTGGTATTAGCACACCTACACAAGGAGAGGTTTCCTAAAGGTGAGTACAACAAGTTGAAATGGAAAAAGATTGGGCCTTGCAGGATTCTTCAGAAATTTTCTGCAAATGCTTATGAATTGCAGTTACCCCCAGGTATTGGAATTTCACCCATTTTTAATGTAGCAGACCTGTACCACTACATTGCGACAGAGGATGAAGACAGTTCGGAAAGACGAACATGGGACACCCAGGAAGAGAGTGACATGTGGATTAAACAAATTCCCCCAGCAAAGCCTCTAGAGATCGAACAGATCCTAGATACCCAGGTGGCTAGACGGACCCGACAGAAGGAATATCTGTAGTACCTAGTCAAGTGGAAGGGTCATCCTATTGAAGATAGTTCTTGGTTAGATGCTGGCTAGATTTAGAACGTTGGGTACTCTATTGAAGAGCTCATGGACAGGAGCCATGAATTTCATTCACCCCAGGAGCCTGATGCAGGAGCACCCGAATGAAGAGGCGACAGCTAGGAGTTGGTTCTTGTTTGTTGTTTGTTTTCCATTCTATTTTAACAAATAGAGAGGAAAACATCTCAATTTCTATTTTATTTAGTTTCATTTTGTATTATTGTAAGTGAAGGCTGAATCAACCATTGTTAGTTTTGAATTAGACAAGATAGGATTAGATGGGAATTAGTTTGAGAAACTGTCTCAAAACTGAGAAAACAGTTCCTCGAACTACAAGAGGAACTGCCTCTGATGTATTAAAAAGAAAACAAGAAGGAAGGTTGGGGGGGAAGGATTGAGGAGAGCAAGAACCAAGAATTGTGTGTGGATTTCATCGGGAATAGAGGTCTTTAATGTTGTAAGCAGGCTCAAGGCCGAGACTCTGCAATATTGTTTAATTAGTGAATAATTTATATTGTCTGTGTGAATTTATTTATCAGACCCGCAGAAATCATATTGTGCATGCTTTCACATCTATTTATTTGTATTTCAATAGAGAATCTATGATTGCCTGCTTCCATAAGAATCAACAAATGCGTTCCCATCTTTTATTGTCGAAAACCCAGAGACAAAGACAAATTTAGTGTTGTTTAATTCTGTGAGAGAAAATCCCATTTACATAGAGAAATCACGCAAAAATAGTTAGTGGATCCATATAACAGATTTGAAATATTATGCACGGTAGTGTTGAGTCTTATCGGGTCCGGCACATATTATCACATCGCTACAAGGGAGTGGTCTACGCTAAGATCTAGACCTAAACCTTTGCGATTTGCAATTGCCTACATATTGCATCGACGTTCGGGAGAGGAAGTAGTAAAGCGTTAAGTGGGCGTATTGTAATCGCCGATAGCGATTAGCGATATTGCATCAGACCTCTGCCAAAGGGAAGTGTCGGTAATGCAGACCATTGGGACTACCAACCGCCGATATTGCGATTCAATCTGGGCCGTCCGATCGGCCAAATCTAGATCTTCGGCATAATATATGGAATCGCTTTAAAAAGGGGAAAAAGTGTTGTTTTGGAAATTTTCAAGGGTATTTCGGTCCCGAAAGGGAAAAAGCATTATTTTAAGCCTTTTCACAAGCCTTTGGGTTCCGAAAGGAAAAGGCATAGTATTCAATAAAAAGGGGTGTTCAGCAGGGTGATTGTTGGGTCATATTGATCCATTTGTGGGTTTATAGAAAACCATTGTTTTCGCTGCGTCAGCCTACCTTTTTTTACTTGCACCATTTCCATTCCAAAAAAACATAGAGTAGAGCAGCCTCACCTTCCAGATAGTTTTCTCTTGAAAGGGTTTACCATAGCATATATTGTGTTCATTGTGATTGGTGTGTGTTTGTATTTCATTGTTATCTATTTTCCACATTATATCTATGGAATGCATAAACAGCTAAATCAATAATTTTAGATATAGAATCTAAACTAATTAACCCTTTACAGTATAGATTTCTGATTATTTTAATAAATTTGTTGTGATTAATTTTCGAGTGGAATATCCACACCAGTTTATGGATTATTTGCAATATTCATATTTTACAAGTATATAGTGTTTTAATCAACAATTACTCACCTATATTACATTTTATTTTTTAAATGGTGTAGTCTAAATAATAAACAAAATGGTTTTTTTTGGTCGAAATCTAGCAATACAATTTTGAGCAAGATTGAGATTTTTTAGTATTTAAAATGCACTTTTAAATTCATAAATGGTTTCAGCACAATAAAAAACCCTAATGTCATTGAACTTTGCAGATTAAACAACTTAAACTTATGATTCTTAAAAATATTTACCAAATTTTAGGCAAAATTGACCAAAGAAAGTGCCTTAAAAAGAGCCTTTTTTTGTATTAGTCATACTACGTGTTTTTAAACTAAAAACTTAAAACCTTATTACCAAAAATAATACTTATGGTTACATTGAAGTGAGTTAACATATATAAGTAAACATAATAAGAAATATATGTGGTATTAAAAGACGTGTAATTATACATGAGAAAACCAAAAAACTTTACTATTTGTAAAATTTAATATCATTGCTTATTTACAAAATAAATATGAAGTGGTTGTCTAACTATTATATGTTTTGAAACAAATTTTGGTCAAATTATGATATTTTGTTGTTTAAAATGTGTTTTTGACTGCATATATGCATTCAGCACTCTAAAAAATCTTGGGACACTCATATTGTGGAGAGTTTGCAACTCAAACTTGTGATTCCAACAAATCCCTGCCAAATTCTGAGTAAATTCAACAAGAAAATATATTTGGAAAAATCCAAAACATATAACAAGTAGATTACAACAATTATAAATGACATTTAATATAATATTTTTATTAATAAGTTTTTAGGGTAGCACACCAACACAATTGCAGCTGGAAAATATTAAGAAAAAAGTATACTTTTATTAATTAACATTGACTCAAATAAATTGGCAAATGCTAAGTGAGAGATAGTGACAGTTGTGTCAATGGTGATTAAACCTCCATCCACTTTAGGATTAGATACTCGATATTAAAATGAAACAACCATTTAATCCATGCTAGTCATCCAATCTTTTACTCTCTATTGAATTTCCA
Organism: Pinus tabuliformis; assembly: GCA_031772625.1. Classification (NCBI taxonomy): domain Eukaryota; kingdom Viridiplantae; phylum Streptophyta; class Pinopsida; order Pinales; family Pinaceae; genus Pinus; species Pinus tabuliformis. The sequence continues at coordinate 656,198,792 of CM062810.1, read as the reverse complement.
ATTTAAGATGTCTTTCAATGTAATTATATCCTTTAGCCTCTATCCATTGTTCAATTTAAGATGTCTTTCAATGTAATTATACATTAAATGCAATTACATCCTTTATCCTCTATTCATTTTTTTAATTTAAGATGTATTTTAATGTAATTATAATTATAAGTCAATATGTTTTTCAATATAATTATAATCTTTAGTGAATCATGGAGAACAAAAAGTTAAGAATAATTCATTATTTTTATGTTTATGTATCTTTAATTTTAGATATATTTACAAGTTTATGAAATCTAATTAATATAGTTTCAAGTAGAAGACCTATTTGAAGTTCTAGTTCTGTGATAGTGATCCGAAGCTAATTTTTTAGACCGGTCATTACAAATTGTAGTCTAAGTTGCGGTGGTATTTCAAGTATCTCAGAGGTATTGCAGAGGACTAAGAATTGCAGTGGTATCTTAAGAAGGTTGGGAAATTTCAGTAAGGAAGTAGCATATTTTATTGACTTGAGAAGACTTGTAGCTAGAAGGTGGATTGACTTGGTTTTGGGGTCTTGAAGAAATCTCATATTTGATCTAATTCTCGAAAAATGAGATTGTTTGGGCTTTTCCCGGGTTATAAGCCTATATTTGGTGATAGAGAACTAAAATAATTAAATAAGGAGGCACAAATTTCACAAGTCAAAATCAATTTTGACCTACAATTACTTTATTGCAAAGAAAGCAATAAGTTAGACGAAGCATCCAACTACAAGGCATGAAAACGAGAATTGACTTAGCCCTTAGAGAGAATGATGTCATGAAGTATGTTCTTGGAAAGGTCCTTTTCCAAATTTAGACGATGAAGAAGTTGGAAAATATGAAAAAAGGGGATGTCAAAGCTCAAAGAATTCTCTTCGAGTCTATCAAAGACCCCCTCATTACTTTTGTATCATAATTATCTACATCCAAAGAACCATATGATACCTCGGTGAAATTACACTCTGTTAACATAACAGGTCGGATGATATCCTTAAGGACTAAACTATAAATCAAAAATCATAGATGAAGACATTATAGCCTCATTTTTCATGAAGCTATCAAAAATCATAGATCAGCTCCTTGAAGCTGGTGGGAAAATATCTAATTCAGAATTAATCACAGTAGCAATCAATGCTTTACCTAAAGAGTGGGATGGTTTTGCAAGTAGCATTTATGCAAGGAAATATCCTTCATCATTTGAATAACTATGGTCTCAATGCTCAACAAAAGAATTCAGAATAAAGGCTAGAAGTAATGCTCATATTGACAATGAAACTTCTCAAGCCTATGCAGCAAAGTCAAGGAAGAATTTTGATAAGAAAAAGAACAAAAATAGAGACATGTCCAAAGTCCAGTGCTTTGGTTGTCATGAATATGGACATTAAAAATAATATTGTCCTAAGAAATCAAAGAACAATAAAAGGAAAGAAAGGTTTGAAGCTTTAACAACTAAAGTTGTACAACCCTCAAAGAAGCAGAAGGAAGATGTCAATGGCCTCTTCTATTGAGAGTAATGAATGGCGTATCATACACTAGGGTTGCAACATAAAAGTTTATAAAACGGTCGAGTATGATCACATGCATAGAAAAATTGTTTTCTCTCTCATGAGAACTAGCAAAAAGAGGAAGAAGCAAAGCATCTTGATTTTACATTTCTCTTAGAAGAATCATGGAAGTAACACTACCTTGGATTGAGATGAATCCTTTGCAACAACTTCCCGTAATCATGAATAACTAAGGTATGAAGATACATTTAATTTTTTTATGCTTATAGGATCTAACATGAATCATATTATGGTTTTGGGATAAGTTCGGTTCTAGGGTTTGTCTATCTCATTAAAATTTGTTGGCGTTAAGTAAACCTTTTCTAGTATTTTAAAAATATTATTCAAAAGAGAAACCCTAACCCTAGTCAGTTTATTCCCACATAGAAACCTAACCCTAGTCAGTTTATTCTCTAGAGTTTGTAGATAGGCTAGGGTGGATGGAAATCCCTAGTAAGGGTGGAATTGGTTTTGAGTCTCAAACCCTAGGGCCGATGCTTCATAGGAAAATATCAAGGAACTTAGGATTTGAATCTGAAAACTCTAGGATCCCCCCTCTCTAAGATTCCATAGAAGCGCTAGTCTATCTAAAATTATCACCATGCTCTTGTACTTGTATATTTTTATTTGTGGTACTTGTCGGTAAATGTTGCAGGCATATAATAAAGGAAGCAAAGTGGGAAAGATATGTTGATCTTGAAGAACATAATGAATGGAGAGAAGGATAAATTGGTAATCAAGTTGGATCCTTGGGCACTCTGGTAAAGGTAAACTCATATAATGGTCCTTAAATGTTGATGAAACTATTGTGGTGAGGTAGTAGTGTGAATATGGTTCCATGATCCATAAAAGAAAAGCAAGAAGCATGCTTTGTATAGTGAGATGCAGAGGAAAGAGGGAGCCATGCAAGAAATAATAGTTGGTGCTTTTATGAAATACGAGGAAGAAGACTTGTGGTTGTGAAGTCGAGAATCTCCTCTAGACTTGAGAGGGAGTAAAAGGAGTCTCCATGAATAGGATCAGGATCTATTCTTTGATTAATAGGAGAATAGGTATGTCCTTATTGATTGAGAGGAAGTATGGTTACACATTGATTCTCCCCGTGTCACGTACTAGACTAGGACTAATAGTCATAAGTATAGTGCATGAATCACAAATAGGGAGAATTATAACTTGTGTAGTTCTCCTTGTGTCAGGTAATTTGATGGATTAGGACTGATGTCCTAATTCAAGTACTTATACATGGATAAGGAGAATTTTGGATTGAATAAGCATCTTGGATAGCCATTCTTAGATTCATGTAATGTGATGGATTAGGATGGATATCCTAAGTCACATGGACTTGGATAATAATGGTTTGATGGTAGGATTATTCTCGATATCCTAGGTGGAGCATGTACCATGATGAGGCGGTATGGTGTCCTATGGAATGCCTCCCAGCATTGAGCTCTAATCTCGTGAGAGATAGGGTGTACCTATCAAGGCCTTGGGTAATGTGACAATGTTGGTTATGATGAGTGATTCTTATCAATTTGGATCCCTTCTTATGAGAATATTTCAATTTGAGATATAAGTATTGAGTCATTATGAATACCTCCCTAGTTAAGAGGGAGTGTTGGAAAATTAACTAGGTTCAATATTCATAATTGTATATAACGTAAAAGAAAATTATTTATTTATTAAGCATGGGTTTCATGTATATTTCATTGGTCATATAGGTCATGGCATCCACTGCATGCCTCTAGGATTTGTCATGAAAATTCAATGTAATATTATACTATAATTTAGTCTTATAGCTACAAGTCAACACTAAAAAACAGTCCATGAAAAACACTACAAGTCAGCGTCAACACCAACAATCATGTCGGTCAAAATCTCTACCATGTTGGCTTTGCCTCAAGATTATTCAACACACAGAAACAAGTTTATATAGGAAGTTAGTCAAATCATTTTGAATACAATTCATTTGCAATTTGATAGCAAGGAAAGGTAATGAACAAGAGAAGTGAATCTTTGTGATTTTGTGAAGAAGAAAGTAACTCGCATAAGAATCCAAAAAAAGAACTTAATAGTTTTCTCCTTTAACCTAAATATACATTGGTATTACAATAGCCCTAAATTATAGTAAGTATCACTAAGATACGAAGATAACAAAAGGTGGCACAGTAGTATTATAGTGATTTCTAAACACTCCTGAAGAAGATCCAAAATTGCGGTCTTGTGACAATCATCCAAAATTGTAGTCCTGCGATCCAAAGTAGCATACCTATCCGAAGTTGCAATTTTGTGGCAGTGATCCAAAGTTGAATTTGCAAACAAGTCATCACAATTTGCAGTCTAAGTTGTAGTTGTATTTCAAGTATCTCAAAGGTATTCAATAGGACTAAGAATTGCAGTTGTATTTCAAGAAGGCTTGGAAATTGCAATAAGGAAGTGGCATATTTTATTGACTTGAGAAGACTTGTATCTATAAAGTGGATTGACTTGGTTATTGGGTCTTGAAGAAGTCTCATATTTGATATAAATCTATAAGAAGGAGATTGTTTGGGTTTTCCCCAAGTAGTGGGGTTTTGCCCCAGCTAGAAGCCTACATTTGTTGCCTTTTGTCTCTTGTTTCTTTTGTTTTGGTAATTTATTGATGATAGAGAACTAAAATAATTAAATAAGAAGACACAAACTTTACAAGTAATTGTCAAGCTAAGGAAAATCAATATTGACCTACAATTACTTTGATTTTCCAACAGAAGATGCATCAATAACATATAAAATTCTATTAGGTCAATCATGGAGTGAAGATATATATCAATTACATAGTATTTAGAAAAGAGAGGATGAAGTTAAATAAGGTGGAAAAAATTCATTAGAATACAAGTTGCAAATGAAAATTGTACTATAAAGGATTTGTACTTGATTATTTACATATGCATACACCCCTAAATATACAATGTGCAATTCACTCGTATTGTTTTCATGCAAGACCAAAATGATAATATGATATCTCTATAAGTTGTCTTTCTATGATGGACCACCTTCCTTGAGTTCCCTCTAGCTTGGGCTAGGTGTATGTCTTCTTAAATATGTCTAGTGTTCTGGTGGGATCTTCACATGTATTCTCTCTCTTGGTCTTTAAATTTTTGATGTCAATTTGGTTCACTTGGACCTTCAAGGAACTCATTTAATATATTTCCTAATTTGATAGATTTAGTTGGGGGAAGAAGCCCTTGAATGGGTCCAGAATCACTTCATATGTCTCACCATGGGTCCACTTGGGCCCAAATCAATTTTAGTTTCTATTTATAGATTCAAATAAGTTAAACCTCACTAACCTTACATGATCTCTTGATATAGGGTACTATGAGTTCTTAAATAGGGTATCACACATGTGTTTCATGGCACATGAAATAAAGGGATGTTTTGTTCCTAAAATCTCACAACATGGTGCTATAAAACCCATGCTATTGATTAAATGTACATGATATGACATTGTTGTATGAATCTAGCCCTCAAGTGATGAACCTAACATACACCTATGCCTTGTGGTTGTTTCTTTTCCTATGTATATCGTTTTTGTTCATATTTATAAGCCTCCTTGAAAAACATATCTCATAGATGCACACTTTTATTTGCAACACATCTTAACCTAGTCTTTGTTTTACCTCTTCAATGCTCTTGGGTTGCTTACACTTGTCATCTTGAAAACCTTTACAGGAACCTTTCTTGATTAGCTTAGCCCATACCTTTAATATTTGTTGATTAAACCTAGGGCATTATTGTTGAAGAATCTAGGGCAGTTATAGTTAAAGAGATTCTTCTAGCATGATAACTATTTGTGAGGTGTTTTTCAATTTTCCTTCTTATTCCAATCTTCACTTATTATATTAGAATGTGTCTTCATTAATTCATCAAATAGCTATCAAAACAAAGATACAATAACACACGATGTTGGATTTTTTCCAGGGCCAAAACCTCTCCCTCTTAGAGAGAAAACCCGCACATAATTCTTCTTATAGAGATTCTAATTGACGAATACCAAGACCATGACCCTTGACCTATAATGCCAATCCAAGACCAAGACACGAATCCTCTCCTTTGTCATTGTTGAGTTCTTCATCATCACTGCTGCTTCACTGAGGAAATCGTTTTTGCACACCATTGTTGCCCCTTGGTTGATATCCTATTGCTTCTTTCCTGAGATCGAGATCCTGATTAAGTTAAGTATGTCGAGAAAGCATTACTGTGTGATCACCAAGCCTCTTCTTGTCACAGTGAGATCACTATAATCCTTCTTGTCAAGACAGTGACTCAATTTAGTATGTTGAGACAGTCATATCATTACTATGAGATCAATTTTCCATGATTATGTTGAGGTTATGTGTAATATTGTGTGATCTAAGATCATCTTCATTACCGAGATCATGACTATCTTCTTCCTGTGTTAAGACCTTGTGACTATGTTCTCCTTACACCGAGAGATTTATTATCATATTTAATTTGAGAGTGATATCACCAAGAAGGTTACATTCTCCACTAAGATATCCGAGATTATGTACTTATTGTATTGTTAGCTCTGCTATGCATTTGTGTATTTGGAGGACCAAATGACTACCGTGGTCGTATGTCTTTTCAGGGAGGGAGCTAATAGCGGTTTATTTCATCATTCCACGTTTGTTTGTTGTATACCCTCGTAACCCATCTCTATTTTCTTCCTAAACCTTGTGTAAACCCATATTTACTTAAACCCCCGCTTACACTCTTTAACTCCCCATTCCTCCGTTTTCCACTAAAATTTCTCCATAATCCCTTTTCCACCGGCTCCCACGCATTTTTATTTAAATATTATGAAAACCCGATAACCTGTTATAACCCTTTCGCTAGCCTTTTTTACGTCTTTTCACCTGTCATATCAATTAAAGCACATGTCTTAATTCTTCCTTGTCCTATCTTCTCCCGCGGGATCTGACGCTTTACGCAACCCCCTTTCCCGTAATTTGCACGCCTGTTAGTCAACAGGGAAAGTTGTTTCTCCATCGTCCCATCTACCACGCGACGCCTTATTACTGGATCGCGCCATCATGTAGGAAAACCACCCAAATCCCATGAGCGGTGGGGGGAAACCACTTACCGCCCACATATACGACTCACGCCCATTAACCGTCCCGCAGCCTCCGCGCCCGTCCACCATCCGATTGTCCATTTCGCGATCCGACGGTCCTCGATCTCCCTGCTCCCCTCTCTTCCGATAGCCTCCGTAATCAGATCTTGGCCGTCCATCTGACCCATCCAATGGTTGGCGTTCGTTCTCAGCTCCTCGTTCGTTTTCAATGCAATTTTCATGTTTTTGGCAGTGTTGTGTACCTGAAGGAGAAAGGAGCCCATGATTCAATACTCTGCGTATTAAATCCTCAGCTACCACATTCAAAGAATAGCACGGCCAAGGACGAGAAGGACGATCCTCGAGCAATTCAATGACTACAGCAGTTATTGAAATTCATTCAAATAATACTTAACATGTTCAGGAAGGACAACAAAGTACCAGTAAATGTCAAATTGATCCATTAAAATAATCAAATTGTATCAAAGACCATACCTGATAGTAAATGTGGTTGGTGATCAGTTATGACCCCTCCACGCATAGGTTATGCAGATCAATTTTGTAATCAACCTCCATATATACCTAGAAACATAATGTAAGAGGGTTGATGAATGCTATCTTGATGTAAAGTTCAACTTCTGGAGACTGTAACCACTGTGATACCTGCAACTTCTAGTCTTCATTTTCAGCTAATGCAAGCTTCTTTTGCTATCAATTCCTCACTTTCCACTTCTTCTTCTCTGTTCCAGGTTGTGCCTGTATGCATTTTTCATTTTCTCTTGATGTTTAGCAGTAGAGGGTCTGTCATCCCACCTCCCTATTAGAATCTAGTTAGTATTATCGAATATGTATGTAGGTTTCTGTTGTTTTAATGCCAGAGAGTTGTCATCATGTCTGTGCATTAGAGAATAGATTTACAGACCTTTTAACTGGTTGCAACTGGCCATCACAGGGTCCCTTGCATCTGTTGGTGTGATCAGTATTCCCCATCATCACATTTTCTTTAAAACTGTGAGTAATTGGTGGTCTAAAGCCTTGTAGTCTAGGGGTTTTCACCCATGTTTGCGGTTAAGCATAGTAGAAGTGGTTATCTGGCTTGAATATGCAGCATTTCTTTCATTCATCCACCATTTTCCAACATTTTTGTTGAGTTTGTAATGTTCCCGAGCATCTCTGATATACAACCTAGGAGAGTTTCTTGGGGTGATAACATTAATTGGCGCCATTGCCGGGGAGAGGAGAATTGAAGCTCAGCTTCCCTGGGAAAATGACATCGTTCCAGATTTTGATGATAGACAAGGTCTTGACACATATTCTGGTTGTAATCATCTATCTGGCGACTCCACTGGAGGAAGACCATCCTTTGGCGACTCCACATTGAAGTTCTGGCTCAGTTTGTGAGACATACTCGAAGAAATCCTCAGAAATCACCAGCTGAACCAGTGCCTGATCCTCATAAGATTTTCAAGTTGAAGAAAACATCACAAAAAGGGGCATCAGGATCAAGTAAGCCCAAGAAATCACATTCTTCTCTGAAAGATACAGTTATAGCTAAAGATATACAGTTTGAACATTTAGACCACAGCACTGTTAATAAGGAAACTCCTTCAGAGATTAATTCAACCCCTTGTACAGTTAGTTCCCCCTTGAATCTCAGTCCAAAGAAAGTTTCCCATACAGTCCATAACATCCCTTTGTCTCTGCCATCCATCACTTTACTTCCTACTATTCAATCTGCTAGTATTCTTCCACAAATCCCGATTATGGCAAGCCAGCAAGCACCCACGAAGATTGAAAGAATTGTTGCTGCTAGATATGGACCCCTGGTCTTGCTCGTTCCTTTAAATCCTATGCCTGTGGGAGAATATCATAAATATATGCCTAAATTCACTGGTAAAGAGGGAGTAACAGCAGAAGAACACCTTGAAGCTTTTTACAGTTATGCTGATAATTTAGATATAAGTGAAAATGATGTGTGGATGAGAGTTTTTGTTCAGAGCCTTAATGGAGAGGCCAGGAAGTGGTTCAGAGAATTGCCCCAGAGATCTATAACAGATATTGAAGCCTTATATGATGCATTTTTGAAGAGCTGGGAAGATAAAAAATACTTGCTATATTATCATACTGAGTTTGGTAACTTGAAGAGAGAAAATGGTGAATCTTTGCCTGATTTTAATAAAAGATTCAATCGTATGTATAGTAAGATACCAGCTGAGGTAAAGCCTACTCCCACCTCTGCCAAACTCACTTATGTCAATGCTTTTGATTCTAATTTCTACCTGTTGTTGAGAGAAAGGAGATGTGCTACACTGGCAGACATGCAAGATGCAGCACTAGAAGTGGAATCCAATATTATGGCTGCAGAAAAGCTCAAAAGTCAAGCTGACAGAAGGAGGCAGAGAGGTCAGGCTTCTACTTCCTCTACATCATCTTCAGAGCATAAATTAGACAAAATGACTAAGATGATAGAGTCATTGGCTGCTGAAATTTCTAAGTTGAAGGTTGAGCAGAATTCAGGGAAAACAAGGCAGCAGAACACATTTGCTCCAAGAAATCAGAGTCCATTCAGAAGAGCAAATGAGAAGTTACAAATAATGTAGAGGGGTGAAGAATCAAAAGAAGATCAGAAATTTAAAGCTCCTTTCCAAAATGTAGTCATGGAGGAGGAACATTTTGAAGAAGATGAGGATGAAATTCACTGCATGGAGGATAAAGGCAGCACTGCATTTTTGACTTTCGCTGCTTATGAAGAGTCTTTGTTGCAGGAACAAGACAGTCAAGAATGGGATAGAGAAGCTGTCCTACAAGCTGAACAGTAGCAGAGATATAATCTGAGGTCCAATGCAAAAATTGTCAAAGAGAATCATGCCCAAAGAGCTACTGTCCAAACAGAATCACAGAATACCAGATAGAGAAGACCAGCAGCTGATCCAGTCATCCTCAAAGCTCCAGTTCAAGAGGTAAAAGGTTCTGATAAGTTGCCTTCCTCTTTCAGCTTTGAGTCAAAAGTTCAGAAATTGGAAATATATGTGCCTCTGGTAGAGTTAGTGAAGAGTGAAGCATTTAGAAAGCCTATCTTTGAAGCCCTTGAGCTAAAAACCAAACAAACCTCCACTGGCTCTGTCAATTTGCAAGATGATAGGCCTGCCATCATGCTTAGCCCCATGATTGAATCTGCTGATAATAATTCTCCATCTTTTTATGTCTCCTTAACCATTCATGACAAAATCCTCCACAACTGCCTACTAGATACAGGGGCCAGCCACAATTTGATGCCTAAAGCTGTCATGGAAGAGTTAGGCCTTGATATCACCAGACCCTATCATGATTTATTCTCTTTTGATTCAAGGAAAGTGAAATGCCTAGGATTAATTAAAGACCTGACCATTACCTTAACTCAGTTGTCCATGAAGAGTATGATGATGGATATTGTGGTGGCAGATGTCCCTCCTAAATTTGGCATGTTGTTGTCCAGAGGGTGGATTAAGAGACTAGGTGGGACATTACAGAATGATTTATCTTATGCCACGGTCCCAGTGTTTGGAGGAGAAAGCAGGAGATTGTATATAGAAGCACAATTAGCATACATCATCAGTGATGAGAAGAATCCTACAAATCATCCCATATATGTTATAGACATTTTTGTGCCTTACAGCATTGAGCATGAAATGTCCATAATCCAAGGGATCCAAAGTCCCTAAATGAGTTGTTCCTACCCCTAAAGGAACAAGGTCAACAAAAGACAGCTTCTCCCAGAAGTTCTCCACCAAAAACAACTCAGAAATGGTCAAATCAGGATCAATTCAGTAGCTCCACTAGCTGTCTGCGCTGAAATGCAAAGTCTGCACTGGCTACTTGCACTGCAACGCAGGTAGAAGCACTACCAGGGTGCGCTGAGCGGGAAATGACAAATGGCAAGTTCAGTCAACGAGGTGGAAAGACCCTGGAAGCTTCCAGAATCTTCCTCAATGACACTTGCCTCAATGAATTCGACCAAGTGATGAGTAAGAGGTTCTCAACCTCCAAGTGGAAACAAGAACTGACAGAGAGAAGCCACAAGTCAAAACATGAGCTGACTCATCCTCTCTGCTCACATCTATATATGGATCTCTCACCCAGAGGTTCAGGGGGCTGGAATTTTGTACTTTGCAGAGAATTGCTGTTGGTTTGAGATTGAGATTAGTGCATTGGGTGATTTATGCTTTGTTGGGGGAGAGGAAGGGATTCTTTCGCTGGGAGGTAGATGCTGGATCGGGCCTCACTTGGTTGTATCTCCTCTTGGAATTTATTACTCTATCAATAAACTATTTGAGTTTCTCCTACATGTTGTGTACCAATGATGTTTTGTTATGCTTACATGTTTAGCTTAATCTGATCTTGAGCTTTTTATGAATGTATATCTGTATCTTCTCGTAGTTTCTCTCTCTTGTGATCTTGCAGGAATTCGGTGAAGCTGGGTCGGTGAGGGAGCTGGGAGCTAGGAGCTACAGAAGAGAGGAGCAATTGGATCAACAAACTAGCGAAAGACACAGGTTAGTTAGATCCTTTCTCCTCATTTACATTTCATAAAGAAGAATACTCAATTAGTTTACCTTGTTTGTTGCTAAGGCACTATCACCTCTTAGAGTGGGATAGGGGCATTCCGAATTGGATACTTTTCCCAACAACAAATTGGCGACTCCGCTGGGGAGAGTATCTTGTTAGTTTATTTGTGTTTCTATTGCTATTCATTTCATAAACTCAAGAGTGCCGAATCGAACTGCATTTGCCATTTACAAATGCAAAGTAGAGATCTGCTGCTCTAGTCCATTCGCTGGGCCTGTTTATGATCTAAGAAGCTGATCCACAAGTGCTCTAACAGCCCTTTGTGATAGATCTTAGTCCTCCTATAAATCATCCTCCTAAGTGTACCTAATTGATAGCTTTGATCCGGCCAAAAACTGTAGATTTAACTGCAAACCGTAACCCAGAACCCAGAAACAACTCTCGTTTCTGCTTCAGCGCAGACTCTGTGAAGAGGTTCTGCATTTCAACGCAGGTCCCGTGAAGGCTACCTGCACTGAATGTCAAAACCTCTGTGTTGGGAGTGCGCTGATCAGTCTTTGCCTTGTGCAGCTGTGGTTCCCTGCTTCCTTTTGCTCAGTTTTATCTCTGTTTTTTGCAGCCTGTTATCAGTCAGTGTACCTATTTGAAACCCCTTTTCTTTGCCTTAATTCCGCCTCAGTTGTATAAAGAAATTGTATTTGTTCTTTGTGTATTTGTTACATCATTTGCAGTTTCCCATTACAAAAGTAAGCTAGTCATACTGTCGCCCTTAGATCTAGACCTGTCGTAAGTGTCGTTTTGATCTTAGGAGTGAGTTTGTTTGTTGTTCACAGTTGATTGAGCTTTTACTTTTGTCTTTTGGTTTGAATTTATGCATTTCTAGTGTCGAAACAAGTAAATCATAAAGTGTCGTAATCATCTTTTTGATTTTGAAAAAGGAACTTGTTTATGTTTTCACTTGAAATCGAATTCAAATTTGTACAACAGCTTTCTTTTTAGGCATCAATATTAAGAAAGCGAAAAGAAATACATGCATTTGTGCATTTGCATTTTGATAGTTTGCATGGTTTGATTTAGGGAAAAGTGCATTACAGTGTGCTCTATGCTCTTTGAGAAAAGTTTGTGTCTTCCTTTTCCCCTTGTAGCTAGGATTTTCATTGTTGAAAAGATATAAAAGCTTGCTTATCATCTTTAGACTGCATTTAGGAATTGTATCATACATCTCGTGGTGATCCAAAAAGGCAAACTTCTAAGAAAGATCAACCTAAAATAAATTGAATGAACTTAACAACGCTTTGTAACTTAACGCACAACATAGAGGTCTAGGCTAGAGACGTGTTCCGGCGTCGTAAAACCTGGTGACTGTCGATCTCGCTGATGGTTGGGTGATTCCTCCTGAGGGAAGATAGCGCCAGTACGGATTGTGTTCCCACGTACCGTCGAGTATATATTGGGAGACCCCTATAGGCATAAAACCTTTATCCTTAGGAATCCGTGTCGGCCGCCCTACTGAACGCAATGCACTGAACACAGCATTCGGGAAGATTGACCGCCCGTACCCTAAAAAGTATTCTGCGGTTTTGCGAAAAGTTTGGCACACCCTCTACCTAGAACTCCAGAGCAGTTCCTTTTGGACTTTTTCAGACTCTATAACAGAAAAAGTCCATCCGAGCATTTGTCACTTCGGGCTCGTTAAAACATCAAAGGAGACTAGAGTCATCTTTAGCTTTTTCTCGACTCTTTAAAACTGAAAAAGCAAGTTGTGTCTAAAGCGTCGTTAAAATTTATTTTAAACGGAACAATCACCCTTTTTTTCCTGCGTTGATCTTTAGGTTGAGAAAATGGAACCCACCAACCAAGGAATTCCCCTTGGTGGAAATCCTAGTCCCTTCTCCTCTTGGGGAGATGTTGGTGCGCCCCATATGGCCACATTGTCGCTTCCAGGACTGACAATTGGCTTGCCGATCTGGCTCTTCTCAACCAATGTCGTTCAGAACACCACTATTCCTGAACAGTCGAATCAACAGTTAGACCAGTCCAGAGTTACCCACCAGCCTTCTACTTCCTCTAATTCTTCCTCTCCTGCTTCCTCTTCGCTTGACGGAATCGGTAAAACAAAAGACCAAGTTCCTAAGGAGAAGAAGGAAAAGAAGAAGAAAGAGAAGAAGAAGAAGGAGCCAAAAGCGACTGGGGGAAAACAAGTGTCGTCTAACAAAAATCCACACACAGCACTGACTAGGCCTAAATCGCCATGTGTCATATGCAAGGGAGACCACTTCCACAGAGATTGTCCCTGCATCCCTCGGATACTAAGGGACTGGTCCCCCCGTTTGCACAAACCGGTGGCATCAACCTCTGATAACCATGTTGAATGCATACCGTCAACTAGCGAAAGTGAAGTCCTTGGACAAAAAGGGAGAGCTAGATCTCCCTGTAAACTGTGCGAAGGCAACCACGCCATCCACCGTTGTCCCTTCTTAGACGAAGCGAAAAGAGTTTTGGATGATCATCCAGTTTCACCGTTACGACTCCCTCCTGGATATAAAAAACTCTTGCCGAGTCCTTCGTTAGTTGAAAATCCAGCTGGCCCGCTCAAGTGGTCAGCTGAAGCGCCGGTCATTGAAGATGAACCAACTGAATCCATACCCGACGAAAGTCAAAAGGTCGAGGCGGCAGTTGACCCGGTCTTGCCTTCAAAGGATTTATCTTCGAATGATACAGTCACTGAAGAGGATAAAGATGACACCATCCAAATTCTCTTCATCAACACAGACTCCGACGAACACGGGGGCAATGCACCCATTCCTTTATCGCAGGAAGGAAGTTCTTCAGAGCAATATCCGGCCGTTTACTCGGTCCCACCGCCAAGCAACCTAGTTGTATCCTTCGACTGGAACCAACTAGGCAGACCCCGTTTGCCAGCCAGCATACCATTCAGAATTATCGTTCAAATATACAGAATGGTCATGGCTGGCACCATCATTGATGAGGGGGCATCTGTGAGTATCCTTTCCTCTATTGCTTGGAAAGCGCTTGGTTCGCCAGCGCTTTTGCCTGAAATGAGAAATCTAACAGGCTTTGATAAAGGAACCAGTCGACCTTTAGGGATCCTCCCCAATGTGCCCATAACATTGAAAGGGAAGACCGTTCAAATGAACGTGATGGTCGTTCAAGGACCCTTGGATTATAACCTAATCCTTGGACGAGACTATATATATTGCATGGGAGCCATCGTCTCCTCACTCTTTAGAGTAATGTGTTTTCCGCATGAAGGAAGAGTGGTCAAGCTCGTGGACCAGCTTTCATTTCCCGGATCACGCATCGCAAATAGTCATATACCATCCCTAAATGGTCTTTTTACGCAAGAAATGTCTCAACCCACGGTCCGTCCTCCCGATGAGCGCGAGTGATTCGGAAGGATATGACTGGAACCCAGGGGGCATGCGTCCTGGTCTGCTTCGGCAGGAAAACTTCAGGTATAGAGTAGGTTTCCGCGGGAGAATATGACTAGTCTGTACCCCATCCGTGATTGGAAGAGGGGTTATTCTAGAACAAGATTCTTTTGTCAAAGTTATGTGAGTTGGCGGGCATCGTCGCTAACCTTTGTTTATCTCGGTAGACATCGCCGAAGAAATGTTTTGTTTGAAAGATTAACAGGACAATCTTTGGGTAACCTGAAAGAGGTAAGCCTCGGTAAAACAATTGTTTTGGCGGAAGTGAAGTAGAGGTAACCTTGAAACTCTATTTTATACCTGGGGGCATGCAAACCTTTTGGAGTGCAAGCAAGGGGCGGCTATTTATTTTTTAAATTTTTAGGTCCTCCCTTTAAACCCGTAGGTCTAACCCTTTAAACTCGTAGGATTAGTCGTTTCCAAACTTGCATAACGAAAGGATGCGGGGCATAGCTTTGGTAAGGCGCAAGCTCCATAAAAAATGGCATCTTACATGAGACATTCTTATCATATGACTGGGTTATCGAGCAGTTTTAGCACATAGTTCATGCTCGTTAAAAAATAAACATAAGATCGAGCAGTGTTTTTCCGCGTTTAAGCTCGTTAAAAAATAAACTACCCTCCGGTAAATAACCACCGTGAATGTAACATTATCAGCCATTAAAGCCTTGGTCGTGTTTGCACCGTCACCTCCACTTTTCCATTGGCCGATCATTCACCTCCATATTGATTGTTTACCCATTTTGAGGAACAGCTGTGAAGAGTGATTTCACTAGCCATCCTTGTGACACTGCCGTGATTGGAAAATTCCAACCCTTACCTGGAATCAGCTGCTAACCCGTTTTATCACTCGTTCCTCAAAAGACGAGTCTTCTTTAAGCTCTTTTCATCTGACTCGTAAAATATGAAAAGATTGCCGAGTTTTGGCCTTCCAGCTCGTTAAAGCGACCGGAAGTGCTATCCCTCCTCTAGATTTTAATCTTTTTGGACCTGAGGGATTATTGCACAAAAAGGTCGAGCGCTTGTTTTGTTCGGTTCGTTAAAACTATCGAAAACCCATCCCTTCTGTATTGTTTTATACTTTTTCGGACTTAAGGGATTAGATGACGAAAAAGGAACTTTGGAGATATCTTTACGTACCTTTTTAGACTCTCTAAAAATGAAAAGGGACCGAGTTATCTTTGTCGTTAAACTCGTTAAAAAACATTAATAGCGACAAACTTGTCTTTAGACGAGAACGAGTTTCACTATCGCTAGGCTCGTTAAAACATAGCAATGGGTTTGCCCGAAGGGCAAATTATAGAACAAGCATATGTTATCCTCCTCAAGCTTGACAAAAATAAAGAGGTACTGGTCAGAAATGACTGGGGAAAAATTGGGAGAAACTCAAAGAACTTTTATTGGTAGCAAGTCGCTCTTGAACATGACACTTCCACTCTGTGCCTGAGTCGGGTTGGGTTGTTTCATTCACCGGTCACATCGCCATGGTCTCGCCATACCATCCACCTTTGGGGTAAATGCTACCAATCCATCACACAAGTGTCGCCGATATGTTCAAGAGAAGTCATCCAGAGAAGTCAACCGTGTCCCATCCACTACCATACATTGCCCTTCATCCTTTCATGACCGCCACCCTGAACTATATATCATCAGATCGTTTTCACCTCCATCAAAATCACTTGCTCCGTTCCGTGTCACTGATGTGGGATACATTAAGGCCCTCCTTTGACGGATCGCTTCTTGTCGACATCAGCTCATTATCCAAGAAGTTGATCTAGGGACACCCCCTTCAGTACTTTGAAGCTTGCATGCCTCAAAGGCAAGTTTCTCACTTCCAGCGACAGGTATACATCAATGACCTTCGACCAGAAGATTTTGCGTGGTGTTCGACGCCAAGTCCTTTATTCACACCACGTGAATTGTACTGCAGTACCTTGAGGGTCATTATCATTATCGGTGATTCCTCTCGCGCTTGTTAACAGTTTACATCATTGACTGGTAATCAAGCGATGTCTTTCCATGTTCGACTTCAGAACACTTCTCACATGGATCGACTTGTACTTAGAGTGAAGATCAAACGAGATTGAAGACCCCGGATCTAGTTTCATCCATCCGGGCTGCGATATATATTCAGGAAAAATAAAGACATTGACATGTACAGCATTGCAGCAGATAATCATCCTACCAAAAGGATGATGATTTCATCAAAATCATCAGTCTACCATCAGACGATTGTCTATTCTATGTACAGAAAAATGAATTTATAAAGCTAAGCATGGGAATGCCCGCCTCAGCTAGATTATGAAAGCAGTATGAAAAATAATGTATTGTATTACAGGTCTCCTCCCAGCATTAGAAGAACTTCGGATCCTCCTAATAAAGCATTTCACCCGATAAATGGCCTCATACTTTAGGGGGCAACTGTTATAGACATTTGTGTGCCTTACAGCATTGAGCATGAAATGTCCATAATCCAAGGGATCCAAAGTCCCTAAATGAGTTGTTCCTACCCCTAAAGGAACAAGGTCAAAAAAAGACAGCTTCTCCCAGAAGTTCTCCACCAAAAACAACTCAGAAATGGTCAAATCAGGATCAATTCAGTAGCTCCACTAGCTGTCTGCGCTGAAATGCAAAGTCTGCACTGGCTACTTGCACTGCAACGCAGGTAGAAGCACTACCAGGGTGCGCTGAGCGGGAAATGACAAATGGCAATTTCAGTCAACGAGGTGGAAAGACCCTGGAAGCTTCCAGAATCTTCCTCAATGACATTTGCCTCAATGAATTCGACCAAGTGATGAGTAAGAGGTTTTCAACCTCCAAGTGGAAACAAGAACTGACAAAGAGAAGCCACAAGTCAAAACATGAGCTGACTCATCCTCTCTGCTCACATCTATATATGGATCTCTCACCCAGAGGTTCAGGGGGCTGGAATTTTGTACTTTGCAGAGAATTGCTGTTGGTTTGAGATTGAGATTAGTGCATTGGGTGATTTATGCTTTGTTGGAGGAGAGGAAGGGATTCTTTTGCTGGGAGGTAGATGCTGGATCGGGCCTCACTTGGTTGTATCTCCTCTTGGACTTTATTACTCTATCAATAAACTATTTGAGTTTCTCCTACATGTTGTGTACCAATGATGTTTTGTTATGCTTACATGTTTAGCTTAATCTGATCTTGAGCTTTTTATGAATGTATATCTGTATCTTCTTGTAGTTTCTCTCTCTTGTGATCTTGCAGGAATTCGGTGAAGCTGGGCCGGTGAGGGAGCTGGGAGCTAGGAGCTACAGAAGAGAGGAGCAATTGGATCAACAAACTAGCGAAAGACACAGGTTAGTTAGATCCTTTCTCCTCATTTACATTTCATAAAGAAGAATACTCAATTAGTTTACCTTGTTTGTTGCTAAGGCACTATCACCTCTTAGAGTGGGATAGGGGCATTCCGAATTGGATACTTTTCCCAACAACAATATATGCAGTGGACACCAATTTTGGGGCATGTATTCTCCAACTAGAAGAATCTCAGAAGGCCTCAATGCAGATCAGGAAACCAACAGTTCAGGCCGAAGAAGAGCAAGGAAGTCAGGTTTGGGAGATGTTCTTTGATGGAGCATGTTCCAGGGAGACTGCAGGAGCAGGGGTGGTTCTTGTATCTCCAGAGAAGAAAGCATTAAGCTGTCTTTTAAGTTGTTTTTCCAAGTCAAACAACATAGTAGAATATGAAGCTCTGTTATTGGGCCTTAATGCAGCAAAAGACAAAGGAATCAAGAATCTGAAAGCGTTTGGAGATGCTGATTTGATCATTCGGCAAGTAAATAAAACATTTCAAGCAAAGCACCCAAGGCTGAAGGCATACAGAGATGAGGTATGGAGAATCAAAGATTGTTTTGATTACTTATGTATTTCATATATTCCTAGAGCCCAAAATCAGCTTGCTAATTCCCTTGCTGTTTCTGCTAGTCTATTCATCCCTCCAATGCCTCCCAGACTAGTGTATGAAGTCCAAGTGAAGTATAGACCATCCTTGCCTAACAATGTCCAGCATTGGAAAGTTTTTAATGATGATGATGAATTGAATAGGTTCCTTCAAGTCATTGATGAGTTCTCTGAAATGAAAATTGACCAAGAAAATGAAGTCTTGTTAGAAAACCCCCAATTCCAGCTTAGAAATAAAATTGGTAAGGACAGTATTGTTCAGCTTCCCAGCAATCATATTCCTAAGGGTCTAATTCCTCTTGAAAGACTGTTTGATCAAAATGATGTGCCTTACAAGGCTACCCCAAAAGAAGATCAATCTGCAGTCTGTAAGCATGATATAGGAAGTCCAGGTCAACCTAGATATGTAAATTTGTCCACTCCTTTGTCAGCTGATCAAAGTGCTGAATACTGCAATTTAATAAGGCAATTTGCTTATAACAATGTAAACTTTGAAACGGGAACTATAAACTCAAAACGGGAACTCTGGCCCAAAAACCCCAAAAAAACCACAAAAACAGTGCTCAAAACGAAAAGTGTGTATACTGGAACGATGTTTTTTTTTTTTAGGTGTCAATTTTGCGGCTGTTTTAAAAATGGCAGTGACTACGAAATTTTCTACGTAATTTTCCTGCAAAATATAGCTTCAGAACGAAAGTGTTGATACTGGAATAATGATTTTTTTTTTAGGTGTCAATTTTGCGGCTGTTTTAAAAATGGCAGTGACTACGAAATTTTCTACGAAATTTTCCTGCAAAATATAGCTTCAGAATGAAAGTGTTGATACTGGAATAATGATTTTTTTTTTAGGGTCAATTTTCATACTTTTTAAAAAATGCTAATAAAACCAATTTTTTATGTCTCAAACAAAGTTAAATTTTAAGGAAAAAACACATTAATGTTTCTGGTAGAATATCATTTTTCTTTCCTCAGTATAAATTTAACATGTTTTCAACCAAAATCAATAGTTTCTCATCTTAATAAAAGAATCAACGCTAGAGCTTAAGTCCCGTGGTGGAGCACTAACTCAATCTACAACATATCAGGTGACTTGAAGTAGTTAACCCCCTTGCTACCTTATGATTCGATATGCTCATGCATCGATGATCTGCATCCCCAAAGTTGGAGCCCCCTCCTTTTGTCAGAATGATATGGGTCATATTAGTTATCATGTTTCTCGAGGTAGTTAACTCCCTCACTACTTCTCAACCCAACATATTTGTTGACCATTGATCTCGGTGGAACATGACTTGTCGAGCCAATGGAAAATCGTTTGAACATAACTCCCAAATGCCTGATGAACATCACCACATTACTCTTCCAGGTTGTCCATGAATGACATTGTGTGCTCCCAATACACTGCTTACATTAGTTACTCTATTTAAAATAGTACCCTGATTCCCAGGTAATGTTGTTGCTCGTGATACTCCAGGAGAACTGGTGCCCATTCGATTTCCACTGCCAGAAGGAGATTGCCCAATGTTTGTATTTGTATTGTTTGACGTTCCTGGCCCCCCTGAATGTGGATTAACAGAAGTTTCCAGAGTATTTAATCCCAATGCAACATGCTCCATGATAAATGGCCGAAATTGTGGACAGGGCATTGAACCTCCTACAGTAGGACCACCCTTGGGGGGTGTAGCAGGCTGCAGCCATACTTGATCACCAGCAAAGCAGCGCATATCAACTGCAAAATTCTTGCGATAAATGATACGAATCCAATAGGGACTTCGCAATACAACTGAGACATCAGTAGGCAACAGGGAGCTTGGCACTATGCCTGGCCCTCCTCTACCTGCACTTGAGACAGCAGATCCATTCTGTGTATTCAGATTGCCACTAGCCCCACCTATAGGTGGTCCCCCAGATATCCCCCCCGTCGCTTGAGGAACAGATGAAGATGCTGTGCTTTGAACCAATCCTTGAGACATCATTAATACATTTGGTTTGGCAGCTGTTGAAAATCCTGATGGTACTAAAGTAATGCTAGTTGAAGCAGTACCAACCATTCTTGCAGGACGGATAGCACCACCAAGGGCATGTAATGGTCCAGCAGTCAACCGAATGCAATCAAGAAGTGATTCAACTTCACCTCCATTGATAAAATCCTCCAAAAACTGCACACAACATGCAAGTTAGAAAATTGATGGCTCCATTATTAAAACAAGAAAGATCATACATTGGATTGCCAACCACAATCTCCAGGTGATTCCTGACTACACTACACCCTGAATCTAATAAGGAATACATGGAAAAACTGTGAGGCAGATTAGGATTGTCTCTATCAAATAAGGAGATTCGAAAAGAGGCCAGAGGATTTTTAGACAAGGTAGGTGAGAGATCTAAGTCATATATCCAAAACTGTTGTCTGTCATAAAAGGAAGAAGTGAGGATGCAGTTCACCATGCAGAAGGAAAGTGAAGAATTTAGTGCTAGTTATGCTTACAGATCTCCTTGCAGGAGATGCCTAAGAGGCATAATTCTGGACTGGTGCCAACTACCAGGATTAATTGCAATAGATTCTTGTGGCAACATTTGAACAGGTGCATGAACACTTCATACAAAAATTTGCAATATATTCTCCACTCTAATTCTCTTTATTCTTCTTGATTCATTGACTGATTGACTGTTGTCACAATGTCTCTTGGAATGTTCTATTGGGCAGTTTTGTTGGCATGTTATGCGTGTGGAACAACTTTGATTGGAGGCCTCGTGTATGAGACTTATTAATTGTTGTGATCCCTTAAGTTGTGTTCAAGGGGGATTGTTGTTAAGCTTTTTGGGCTGTATAAACCTCAATTGATGTTAGTGAGTACCCATTGATGGTTTCAATTGGTTGACAAAAATTGACAAAGTTGTTTAATTATGAAATAATGAAGGGAAATCAAAGAAGATACGGTTGAAGGCCTAGGCACTGCTTAGATAAATAATGGACTAATCAGAAGACACCAAGAAATCGAAAGGGCGTTTAAGAAAAGAAATCTAAGTTTATTTTGTTTCCACTTTAGCACTATTTTTTATATCTCTATAATTGGCTATGGTCGATGCTTGTATTGCATGATTTGGGAGTATTTATGCTTGTAGCTTCCATGGTTGAAACTTGAGATGGCTTGGCTGATAGTGGAGACTATTCCTGACAATATTTTTTAGGAAGCAAATATTTGACCGTTTGTGAATAGGCTCTTGTTGCTCTACCTTTGTCTGTAAGATGTTTACGAGGTTCAAGTTCTTAAAGAACACTCTAAATTTTGCCTCGTTTCACAACTTTACTTCACCACATTTTGAAGAGGATTGAGTGGAGGTGTTCCGAAGGTAACTATTTTGTTGTCCCTCATCATGGTCAAGAATCTTGGCTGTCAATATTCCTAGCCTGATTGTTAAGGGTGGCATGATGTGAGATATGATATCTCTAGAAATCTTTAAAAGATAGGTTGCATTTTAGATGTTCATTGCAAGAAGCTGCCACTAAGGGGTGGTGCTGAGATAATACCACCTTCATAGATCCTCCAAGTTGTGTTTAAGAGAGGATATGAGAATATTTCATGTAAATACAAATTGAGGAGTTTGTTGGACATTTGTGGCCATCCCCTTAATGGTTAACCATTTTAGTGGTTATTCCAGTCCCACCATTTGCAGTCAATAAAATAAGCCCTAAACCTATTTACTGTTGACGATTTAGTCTCATTGAATATGCACAATACATATATTACAATGCATTGTGCTCTTTGGGATCTTCATATGAAGACATGCTTTCATTGTTTGAAGGTGGTTTTAAACACCATCGTTTCACTTGGTTACGACCGACTCATCTTGAAATCCTAACGGAAGGTAGTATTCCAAAGGATAATTATGTATATTACTGCTGAGGTTCAGGAACCAAGGGATAGGATTTGGAGAAAGGTAGATGATATACCCTAAATTTCAGGAGTCTCCATTGGGGATTTATACAATACATCAAAGGGATACAAATTAAAGATGTAAAGAAACAAGTAAATTGTTTATTTCCACAGTTGTTCATATTGAGAGAAATTTTGCAGGCGAAACTGTGTGAAGGATTTTTAATCCTTCACACAGTTTTGCCGGCAAAATTTCTCTCAAAGTAAATTGTTCTTATGTACCTATTATAATTTATAAGCAAATAAGATAGGACATGTCACATAACTATTATTACTGTACCCATTTCCCAGGTCATATATGGACCATATACATAACAGATATGGATCCAGGGATGTAGGGAGGAGAATCCAATATCATATCTGTAACTAAATCAACATGGAACTCACTGCATGAAACTTGAAATACTAAAGAAATTATAAAGGGATTCATTCTTAATCCAGATCTGTGGTTTAATTCAATATGGGCTTTGTAATTTACAAAAAAAGACATTAATAAGAAAGAATATAACCTTGGTGTGGGGCCATAACTGGTCAGGAGAAACATGCATTGTACAACCTTCTTTGCCTGGCTCCCATTCAACAACAAAACGTGCAATGATTCCTGGCATCGACACATAATAACTGAACCATAAACTCATAAGTCCTACTGCTTCTATCCTAAATGATCTTCTTATTTGTTCCCGCATCCTATCCCCTCCTTCACCAACTCCAATTTTCATTGAACCCTGTGTTTTCACGTTGGATTTTGCCTTTCCTGTGTCTATTCTCTCATCTGATTTGGCTTCCAGCAATTTTCTCATGCCCATTGCAAAAGAGTGCGCATTTGAGAGCCTTTGTAGATCGGCCACCAATTTCCTGATACTGTCATCCTCCACAGTCCTGTAACTCAAGACTACACCTTCAGGACCATAACGAATATGAGAATCTACATCTGAAGTATTAGCAATACGCACACCAGAACCCCATGGGGTCCCAGTTTTACTTTTATGAAGTTCCCACAAATCCCTGAAATGCTCATCACTTACTTTGACATCCCAGTAGGTGCTGCCAGGTTTACCAAGGCATAAGAAAATATGTTGCCATGCATCCTCTCTAGAAGAAGGTAGTCGAAACCACAAGTTTGCAGACGGCTTTCGGAAACCCACATCTTCAACATATGGAATGCCAAGAGCTTCCATCTGGCTTGTAAGACGAGCATGCTTAATACACATTTCAAGGCATTATACTCCGACGAAGCACGTACTGCCATTCATGTTCCCTTTGGCTCATTTATTCAGAACTTTTTTTCAAAAGAAACCTAATTCATTTTGTGAAGGGAAAGCGGGGGTCGATTCCCGGAATCGACCCGCCGCCGGGTCGGGCGGGGCGGAGTGGCCCGGGGGTGGCGCTGCGCGGCGGCGCCGCCGCGCAGCGCCACCCCCGGGCCACTCCGCCCCGCCCGACCCGGCGGCGGGTCGATTCCGGGAATCGACCCCCGCTTTCCCTTCACAAAATAATACACAATCATACACAAATCATCAATACGAATTAAACAAATACATTGTTGTCAAACCTTCACTGAAATTAGGAGGGGTATTGAACTAAACTTTTACCACTCAAGAATGCATACATGTGTCTAAGTAAACATTACCATGTAATTTATCTATGCTATAAAGTAATCCAAAGAATCCAAAAATCATTACTTGTCCCAATCATAGAAACTAGGGTCATCGACCAAAAACATTATAAACGCACCATAGGATACATCTAAAAAGATAATAACATAAGGTATTGGAACATACTTTTCATACAACAATATAATTGAGGTGCATAACTATACCATAATAATGCTATGATTGGAGAGATGATTATGTCCACCCAAGAGTTACATCACAACATCATATACCAATGGGTTGTTAAGGAAACATTACTTTGGCAGGAAAAAGAAATAAGGAGGGTTTGTATGTATGAAGGTAACATATATATAAATGCATATATAAGAGAAAGGATTTTTTTTTTTTGGAAATAGGGATTTGTTATAGATGGTATCAAGGCCCAGCTTCAACATCGAGCCTACAAGGAGTCATCACAGTAATATAAAATATGTTCGCAAATATGTAAATGAAACACTAATAGTAAGTTGTGGTGATTTATAAGGTACATAATGTGAAGCAAAAAAATGATACTGTTACCCGTCATTTGCAGTCACGGTTTCTACAGGCAGATCCATTGATGGCTGGGCATGATCCGGCATCTTTTGGACAGGCGGCATAAGTGCCTTGGTGACAGTGGCCGTGGCCACAGCTTTCTCAGGGGCAGCCAAAGTCTCTATTGGTTTCAGAGAAACTCTGGTGCCGGGAACCAGAAATCTGTTGTGTTTTGCAGTCAATTCGTTGGCAGAATGGATAGACAAATCGCAATCTCTGCATAAGAGGGCCCGATCTGCTTGACAGAAGAAGAACGCCCTTCGTTCCTGCAAAGGTAAAAATCCCAACAAGTCCATCAATACAATTATTCAAACGTGCAAAAATCTCGGCAAGTTCAGCAACAAAATTATTCCAACGAATTGTGAATCGATGGCATTCGAGAGCCTTATGGATACGTGAACTTTAGACTCGTGGTGGGCAAGACTACACGGGATGAGGATCTGCTCAGCCTACCGTGACACCTTTTGCACACAACAACTTTCCTTTCTGCCTTATTATGGTATTTCTGGTTTTATTCCAGTCAGCATATATTTTTCTCTTACGAAAGTTTAGTGATAGACATTTTCATAAACTTTATATTAGAAGATGGAGATATGAATGTCTGGGTGTTTAAGCAAATAGCTCGTTATTAAGGTGGTCATAAATGGCTATCCTTATATACTGAACTAATTTCTGCATTATATATGAAGATCCTAAAGATCCTTCACATATACTAGTTTTATTTTGTTAATAGAATCAGCCTCTGAAATAAAAGTTTGACTCCACTTAAATCTCAAATCTCAAGATAAAAATGAAAGATAAGAATAAATTATGAAAGTTACATTATATCACAAGACATCCATAATCAAATCATGCATACATATGTATATATCCACAAGCATGCACGCAGGGCTCAGAGCGTGCATATATATGTATATATACACAAATGTGCACGCAGGGCTCATGGGCGAGCGTGTTCCGTTTCATTGATGTCCATGTAAAACAGTTTTATAGCAGATATAGTGAATACTGCATAGCATTACAATATCCAACTCGCGGGCTAATTTTCCACAAATTATAAAATGAATCAGACCATTTCGAGGCTACGAATAGAACGCTTACCATTTCCTGCGATTCCTTGAGCTGTTCCTCTTGTGCTTTTTGAATATTTTCCATATAAATCTGTACTTGTTCGTTCGAATTAGCAGCATTCGAGTTCGATCGATGACATATTAATGTCTGTATTCAAGATTGTCAATGTCTGTCAACTAATGCAACAGCAATTGAAAATGACTGTCTCAAAGCATATCCCACTTTTCAAATAAATCTCTATACAAGTTATTTTGAGGATTAGATACCCAGATGTTCTTTTTTTTTTATCTTGGCAAGTGACGAGAAATTTTTGGAATCTACCATCCAGCAAAGGCAAAAATAATGCAAAGGCAATTTACCATCCAGCAATTGAAAAACCCGCATCCCAGCCAGGACCAGCAACAAAGCATGTTGCATATTCTACTGGGGCAGATTCGCAGATTGATAATAAGCAGATTCAACAGCCGACAGAGCGGGTTTCAGCACACACAGGTACAAAATTTTGTGAAACTTCTCAAAATTTCTTGACAGAAAATGTGATCGACTATTTACGATCATGACGGGTCGATTCCCGGAATCGACCCGCCGCCGGTCGGGCGGCGCGGCACCGCAGCGCCACCCCCGCGCCGCCCGACCGGCGGCGGGTCGATTCCGGGAATCGACCCGTAGCTCTAGTGAATACATATTCGTTGTGGGGCTAAGTGTGAGATTTTCCAACTCAGACGATAAATCCAACTCAGGTTCAATACAGGGCGACATCATTTGGAAAAGCATATGTGTAACGCTAAATCAAATATAGCACTCACTATCTGCAGCATATTACGTTCACCTTTGGATTTTATCTGCAGCTTGAGTAGGCTATGAGTGAATATGTTGGGACCCCTGATAAGAAGTCTGGAACGAACGAGGAAGGCTTATAATTCGAGATTGTCACTAATCCAACAGGAGTCGATCTGACTAATCCAACAGGAAGGCTTATGACGCTCATAGCTTTACGTTCGCCTTTGTATTTTATGTGCGGATTGAGTATGCTATGAGTGAATATGTCGAGATCCCCTGATAAGAAGTCTGGAACGAACGAGGCAGGCTTATAATTGGAGAGTGCCACACTTCTAATGATTGCTACTACAGGCGCTCTTTGACATATAAAATATCTGATCCATATTCGGTGCTAACTTTAGTGAAGGGAAATAATATTTCAACACATGGAACCATGGCTTCAATCAGTAGAGAACCATAGGCCTCTGCCCAATTTACCTGGTTATATTTTTGAAGACAACCTTGTAACTTAAAAGTTACATCATTAAAACCATTGCATCTGAATAGTGTAACGATGGGGAGTAGCGTTCTCATACCTTGGTCTCACATGTTATGCCATAAGAGTATTGGGTATTGGTGCACTTACACAAATACAAATAATTATTCCTTCTTCTTCCTATATGATGATGAATCAACCAATACAACTAATTATTCCTTCTTCATCCTATATGATGAATCAACAACGCTTTCTTCATAGATGCCGCCACCACCACCACCCCTATGAGTCCATTACGTTCCCCTACTTTTTCACGTCTTATTCCACCAAACCATCATCTTCTCATCTGATGCAAAAGCGTTCCTATACATAGGGGTCTGTGTTTTGGTGGAACATTAATATGAAGTAAAGTCGAGTAACCCCTCACGAGAATGCAAGTATAGTATGTTGTATTGCATTAATGTTAGCTGGTGATGGGCAGTTCCTTCACGCATTAACCGTCTCACACTGGCGAGGTTGATCCGTGGCAGTACGCGGCAATTGCTTATTTTATAGGTTAGGTTTTTTTTTGGGTATATATTTGTTTGATATATTAGAATTATAAGTATTATGATTTATTCAAATTTATAGTTGTGGATATTTTATTATTTTAGTGTTTTATAAATTTTTCAATGCTCAATCCATATATAATCTTAGTAAAGATTAGTCAAAGACGATAATGAATTATGAAACCCTCCATCTTAAGTTTATTGGTGGACTTATTAGTTTTTGTTTTTTTACGATAATGAATTATGAAAACCTACATCTTAAGTTTATTGGTGGACTTATTAGTTTTTGTTTTTTTTCGGAGAAAACTTGCAGGGATCCTTCCCATCAATTTGGTACTTTGCTAGTTCCAATCATCCCACGAGAGGCAAACATGTCACAAGCAAGATATTGGTGGACTTGTTAGTTTTTGTTTTTGTGCGGAGAAAACTTGCCGGGATCTTTCCCATCAATTTGGTGGACTTATTAGTTTTGTTTTTTTCCGGAGAAAACTTCCAGGGATCCTTCCCATCAATTTGGTACTTTGCTAGTTCCAATCATCCCACGAGAGGCAAACATGTCACAAGCAAGATTTGAACTTGAACTTGGGTGGTGGGGATAAGAACTTGTCCTCTCAGCCATCCAAGCTAGACCCATTTGATAGGTGGATGTTTTAGTTTTATGGATGTATGGAAAGAGTAAAGTTGCTCAGGATCACTTCAATTAGCCACCTTTCCAATTTGCACTGAAGTTAGAGTCCATGTTAGCAGAAAGCACCTTCTAAGCAGACTATGTCCTCTCAACAACAATCGCAGAAGAAGGTTTCTAATCCAAAGCCGACTTCTTTTTATTTCTTCTTCTTAGCCTTCTAACCATGGGGAGGGAAACAATTGGGAAACGAAAGGTTCAACACCTTATCTAGGTAATGGGAGAAGAAGTACCACATATAACATCGGAGGCATGGGCACGCTATTGATGAGTGTTACACATTGAAGGTTGACAAGGATAAAGGTCCATCTTCTGAACCACAAGAAGAAAATGGTGAGGTTGATGCCAATAACCGTAAGTCTGTGAATCCCAATCTGGTTCTTATGACCAAGGATTGTTCCATTAGCAATTGTTACATAAAGAACAAAATAGCTAAGATGGCCGTTGACAAGTGGAAGTTAGAAAAATCTGATTTCTTAGCAGCTAGTGGATGAGCTTCAACATCCTAAATTGACACATCCCAATCCATATAATCTTGGAGCTTGTGGGTGGAGGGGGCGGTGTGGGTGGAGGGGTGGGCGGAGGGACCGGGGAGGGGGCGGTGGCGGGGGAGGGGTGGGCGGTGGCGGTGGAGGGGTGAGCGGGGGGTGGGCGGGGAGGGGGCGGTGGCGGGGGAGAGCACAACTGTGATTTTCGCATTGATTTTTTAGTTAATTATTATTTTTTGAAAAAAAAAGGTTGTTATTATTATTTTTTTGACATGAAATTCATAAAAAAACTATTATTTGACCATTTTTAGTTAATATTTTTGTATAAAAATTGTGATTTTGACATGTTAATTCTAGCAAAAAATTATCAAAACGTTTAGTTTTTTTGTTATATTTATGTTAAAAATGGTTATTTTTATGTCCATTGTTAAAAAATGTTGTTTTTTAGAAACAATTATTTCATGTGGATTGAAAAATTAATTAAGGGGGTTGAAAAGATGTCTAAATATGTAGATTATCTAAAATTCAAACTATCGACTTTATAATTTAAAAACGCAAAACAATAAAAAGCCCACTAAAAAAAAAAAAAAATTAAGATAGAGAACAAGAAAATATGAATACAATGACGACTTCAAAAACTATCGAATTTAGAAAATAATTTTTTACATTTCACACACTAGAAAATTTAAAGTCAAAAAATAGGTCTTTTAAAAAAAGGGTGTGATGCAGAATACACACTTTTTAAAATCAGGATGAAAATCACTACCATTCACCGAGCCTCACCCACTTAATGCACATGAAAAAAATTAAAGTTCCAAAAAGCATGTTCTTAAAAAAACATGTGTATTCTGCATCAACACTTTTGAAAATCGGGTCATTTTTTTGCCACCTCTACAAAACGGGTAACAGTATCAGTTCCCGTTTCAAAGTTTACATTGTTTTATGTGTTTGCCTGGGAGTATAGTGACCTGAAAACATATGATAAGAACATAATTCAGCACAAAATCCCTCTGGAGAAAGACACCATTCCTTTCAATCAGAAGCTGAGACCAATAAATCCTATGCTTCTTCCTCTGATTGAAAAAGAAATTAAAAAGTTGTTGGCTGCCAAGATCATAGTTCCTCTTAGATATTCCAAATGGGTAGCCAATCTAGTAGTGGTGAGGAAGAAGAGTGGAGAAATCAGACTGTGTGTTGATTTCAGAAATTTAAACAAATTCTCAAAGAAAGACAATTATCCCCTACCAAAGATAGAGCATTTACTGTTTTCACCACTCCTTGGGGCACTTTTATGTATGCCAAGATGCCTTTTGGATTGATGAATGTTGGAGCCACCTTTCAGAGAGCTATGGATATAGCATTTGTAGGAGAGAAGGATAAATTTTTCCTAATATACCTTGATGATATAACAGTTTACTCTAGCAGCCATCAAAATCATTTGCATCATTTGAAAAAGGTATTTCTGAAGTGCAGGAGGTTTGGAATTTCAGTCAATCCCAAAAAATCACAATTTGCTTTAGAAGAAGGAAAGTTGTTGGGACATGTGGTGTCTGCTGCAGGTGTTCAAATTGATCCAGAAAGAGTAAAAGAAATACAAATTGTGTCTGTCCCTAGATCAAAGAAGGATATCCAATCCTTTCTGGGCAAAATTAATTTTGTCAGGAGGTTTATTCCAAACTTTGCAGAACTGGTAAAGCATGTTACCTCCATGTTGAAGAAAGGGGCAGAAATCAAATGGACTGATACAGCAAGACAATCTTTTGAGTCCATTAAGAAGGCTATTATGGAGGCTCCCACATTAATAAGTCCAGATTACAGCAAGGAGTTCCATGTATTCTCATTTGCCTCTAAAGATACCATTGCAGCAGTGTTATTGCAGGCAGATGAAGAAGGTTCAAAACATCCAATAGCATTTTTCAGCAAAAACTTGAGGGATGCTAAACTGAGATATGATATTATTGAGAAACATTCATATGCTCTTATCAAATCCTTAAAAGCTTTCAGAGTTTATATCTTGAATTCAAAGATAGTTGCGTATGTACCCTATGTTGCAATTAAAGATGTCTTGACACAACCCGATGTTGATGGAAGAAGGGCAAAGTGGATTGAAAAGATGATAGAATTTAATATAGAACTGAAGCCTACCAAACTGATCAGAGGTCAGGGGCTTGCCAAGTTATTGGCTGAGGAAAATTGCAGGTCTTTAGATATTGATTTCCTGTGCACAATTGCAAAAAACGATTAGACAAATAAAGAAGAGGAAGCAGCTGAATCAGAGGGTAAGAAATCAGTGGCCGAGAGTCTAGCTTCTTGTAATTGGTATGCTGAAATAATTAATTTCTTGCTGAAGCTAGAAATCCCTTCAGGATTTACTCAAAGTCAAGCTAGAACTTTAAAACTTAGAGCAGCTAAATATTGCATCAATGAAAATCTGCTCTACTGGAGGGATCCATCTGGAATATTTTTAAGGTGTCTGGACAAGGAACAGTCAAAAGAAGTTATGCAGCAGTTTCATTCCAGCATGTGTGGAGGACACCATTATTGGAAAACCACAGCCCATAAAATTCTCAGAGCTGGGTACTATTGGCCCACTTTATTTTCTGATGTATTTGTTTTTGTTAAATCTTGTGACGGGTGCCAAAGATTTGAAGGAAAACAGCAGTTGAAATCCATACCCCTAAAACAAATTCAGGCAAAAGGACCTTTTCAGCAGTGGGGCTTGGATTTTATTGGAGAAATCAATCCACATTCCAGTGGCTAGTACAGGTGGATATTAGTAGATATTGATTATTTCACTAAGTGGATTGAAGCAATCCCTACAAGGAAGGTTGATCATAATGTGGTCATGAAGTTTTTGACAGAGGATATCTTCAGCAAATTTGGTTGTCCACATAAACTAATCACAGATAATGCAGCAGCCTTCAAGGCAAAAGAATTGGTGGAAATGTGTCACTCAATGGGTATTAAACTGGTTCATTCTACCTCATATTATCCACAAGGAAATGGTCTTGCAAAATCCTCTAATAAAAGCCTGATAAGGATAATTAAGAAGCCGTTAGAGGACAATAAAAAGAACTGGGATTCAAAGCTCAAGTATGCACTGTGGGCTGACAGAATAACCATTAAGAAATCCACAGGGAATTTTCCTTTCAAGCTGGTATATGGCACTGAGGTTGTATTTCCAATTCAGCTAACGCTCCCTGTGGCAAAATTCCTTCAAGAAGAGCAAGATGAGGAAGAAGACATGGCAAAAAGGATCACTGATTTGGCAGAGGTACATCAGATTAGAGAACAGCTAGTTGAAAAGGTTGCAGCACATCAAAAAAAGATCAAGGAAGCCTTTGAAAAGAAGGCAAAAACAAATAATTTTCAGGTTGGAGACTTGGTTTTGAAATGGGATGCACTAAAGGAAAAGAAAGGCAATCATGGGAAGTTTGATGCTCTCTGGACAGGCCCTTTCATTATTTCACAGATTCAAGGGAACAACACCTTCATACTGAAAAAAAAATGGGAGGAGAAGCAGTTTTTGATGGCCCAGTTAATGGGCAGTTTTTGAAAGTTTATGTGATTTAAGGTCTTTGGCCTCAAAAGTTGTAAATATTGTGTTTTTATCAGTTTCAGTATAGGTGCAGTAGACTCCATGCCCAATGGAAAACTAGGAATTTTTGTTAATTTGTTTTCAGTTAGAAAGGCATTGATCTGCAGGTTCTTGAGACCTCACAGGGAGGATCTCATCCCCAGAAGAAGCCAGTGTTAGCTCTGCTATGCATTTGTGTGTTTGGAGGACCAAATGACTACCGTGGCCGTATGTCTTTTCAGGGAGGGAGCTAATAGCGATTTATTTCATCATTCCACCTTTTTTTGTTGTATACCCTCTTAACCCCTTAATCTCTATTTTCTTCCTAAACCTTGTGTAAACCCATATTTACTTAAACCCCCGCTTACACTCTTTAACTCCCCATTCCTTCATTTTCCACTAAAATTTCTCCATAACCCCTTTTCCACCAGCTCCCGTGCATTTTTGTTTAAATATTATGAAAACCCGATAACCTGTTATAACCCTTTTGCTATCCTTTTTTACGTCTTTTCACCTATCATATCAATTAAAGCACATGTCTTAATTCTTCTTTGTCTGATCTTCTTGCGCGGAATCCGACGCTTTACGCAGCCCCTGCTCCCGTAATTTGCACGCCTGTTAGTCAACGGGGAAATCTGTTTCCCCGCTGTCCCATCTGCCACGCGACGCCTTATTACTGGATCGCGCCATCATGTAGGAAAAGCACCCAACTCCCGTGAGCGGTGCAGGGAAACTGCTTACAGCGCACATGTACGACTCCCGCCCGTTAACCGTCCCGCAACTTCCGCGCCCATCCAACATCCGATCATCCATTTTGCGATCTGACGGTCCTCGATCTCCCTGCTCCCCTGTCTTCCAATAGCCTCCATAATCAGATCGCGGTCATCCATCTGAACCATCCAATGGCTGGCGTTCGTTCTCAGCTCCTCATTCGTTTTCAGTGCAATTTTCATGTTTTTGGCAGTCTTGTGCACCTGAAGGAGAAAGGAGCCCATGATTCAATACTTTGTGTATTAAATCCTCAGCTACCACATTCAAAGAACAGCACGGCCAAGGACGAGAAGGACGATCCTCGAGCAGTTCAATGACTGCAGCAGTTATTGAAATTCATTCAAATAATACTTCACCTGTTCAGGAAGGACAACAAAGTACCAGTAAATGTCAAATTGATCCATTAAAATAATCAAATTGTATCAAAGACCATACCTGATAGTAAATGTGGTTGGTGATCAGTTATGACCCCTCCACTCATAGGTTATGCAGAGCAATTTTATAATCAACCTCCATATATACCCAGAAACAGAATGTAAGAGAGTTGATGAATGTTATCTTGATGTAAATTTCAACTTCTGGAGACTATAACTACTGTGATACCTGCAGCTTCTGGTCTTCATTTTCAACTGATGCAAGCTTATTTTGCTGTCAATTGCTCACTTTCCACTTCTTCTTCTTTGTTCCAGGCTGTGCCTGTATGCATTTTTCATTTTCTCTTGATGTTTAGCAGTAGAGGGGCTGTCATCCCACCTCCCTGTTAGAATCTAGTTAGTATTATCAAATAGGTATGCAGGTTTCTGTTGTTTTAATGCTAGAGAGTTGTCATCCTGTCTGTGCATTAGAGAATAGATTTACATACCTTTTAATTGGTTGCAGCTGGCCATCACAGGGTCTTGTGCATCTGCTGGTGTGATCAGTATTCCCCATCATCACATTTTCTTTAAAACTGTGAGTAATTGGTGGTCTAAAGCCTTGTAGTCTGGGGGTGTTCACCCACGTCTGGGGTTAAGCATAGTAGAAGTGGTTATTTGGATTAAATATGCAGCATTTCTTTCATTCATCCACCATTTTCCAACATTTTTGTTGAGTTTGTAATGTTCTCAAGCATCTTTGATATACAACCTAGGAGAGTTTTTTGGGGTGATAACATGTATCATCCGAAAATTTCAGAGAATATGAATTTTCATGTACTTTTACGCTGAACCTAACTGTTACAGCGAAAAGTGTCTATATAGAACTGCTCTATCCCACTAAGGTGTGACAGCTGCCTTAGAAACAAACAGAGAAAAGCTACTTTTGTTTTTCCTTTATGAATTATAGATAGAGAGGAACAGAAAGACCAACCTTTGTCTTGCGCTAATCTCCTGATTTGATCCCTCTCTTCTTTGATAGTCCTCAGCTACCTGCTCCCTTGCACGCCCAGCTTCACAAAGTACCTGTAAGATCACAGAAGTATAACACTATACAAAGACATGGATCTATAATCATAAACAATCTAGCATCAGATGTAAATTTACCATACAAATGTAACAAGCATCAATGGCACAAAAGCATGGAGGAAAACTCAAATAGCTTTTATTGATAAACAAGAAAAGAGCCGAGAGGAGTTACAACCAGTTGTTCTGACCCAGCATCAACCTCCCAGCAAAGAAGCCCCTCTTCACCTCAAACAAAGCTTAGATCACCCAACAATCTGATGTTTGTCTCAAGAAACCAACAACAATTCCTTACAATATGCAAAATTCTAGCCTCTGGATCTCTGGGATGAGGGATCCATATATAGATATCTGTAAGGGGGATGAGTCAGCTTGTGATTTGATTAGTGTCTTCTCTCTGATAGTTCTTGCTTCCACTTGGAGACTGATGGCCTTTTACTCATCCTTGGTCGAATTCAGTGAGGCAAGTGTCATAGGAGAAGATTCTGGAAGCTTCCATTGCCTCTCCACCTCGCAGAATGACACTGCCATTTGTCATTTCTCGCCCATTGCACCCCACAGAAGGGACTTTTGAAATGCAACGCACCCTCAGTGTATTTGGGTGAGATGCAACGCACCTAGCCAGTGGAGCAGCTGCAATGATCCTGTTTTGACCAATTCTGAGCAGTTTCTCATGGAGAACTTCTGGGAGAAGCTGTAATCTGTTGACCTTGTTCCTTTAGAGGTTAGAACAACACTTTTAGGGACTTAGGAGCCCTTGGTTTATGGACATTTCATGCTTGGGGTTGTAGGGCCCAAAAATGTCTATAACAGTTGCCCCCTAAAGCATGAGGCCGTTAATCTTTTGATGTCGGGTGAAATGCTTTGTTATGGGGATCCGAAGTTCTTTCAATGCTGGGAGGAGACTTGTAATAAGATACAATACAATACATTATCTTCATAATATTTTCATGATCTAGCTGAGGCGGGCATTCCCATGCTCATCTTTATAAATTCATTTTCATGTACATAGGACAGACAATCGTCTGAGTGTAGACTGATGATTCTGATAGAGCCATCATCCTTCTGAGTGGATGATTATCTGTGCAGCAATGATGTACATTTAATGTCTTTATTTCCCTGAATATATATCGCAGCCCGGATAGATGAAACTAGATCCGGGGTCTTCAATCTCGTCTCTCGTCCGATCTTCGCTCGAAGTACAAGTCGATCCATGTGAGAAATGTTCTGAAGTCGAACATGGAAAGACATCGCTTGATTACCAGTCAATGATGTAAAATGTTAACAAGCGCGAGAGGAATCACCGATAATGATAATGACCCTCAAGGTACTGCAGTACAATTCACGTGGTGTGAATAAAGGACTTGGCGTCGAACACCACGCAAAATCTTTTGGTCGAAGGCCATTGATGTAAACCTGTCGCCGGAAGTGAGAAACTTGCCATTGAGGCATGCAAGCTTCAAAGTACTGAATGGGGTGTTCCTAGATCAACTTCTTGGATAATGAGCTGATGTCGACAAGAAGTGATTCGTCACAGGAGGGCCTTAATGAATCCCACATCAATGACACGGAACGGAGCAAATGATTTTAATGGAAGTGAAAATGATCTGGTGATATAAGGTTCAGGGTGGCGGTCATGAAAGAATGGAGTATAATGTATGGTAGTGGGTGAGACACAAGTGAACTCTCTGAATGACTTCTCTTGAACATATCGGCGACACTGATGTGATGGATTGGTAGCATTAACCCCAAATGTGGATGGTATGGCGTGACCATGGTGATGTGACCGGTGAATGAAACAACCCAACCCGACTCGGACACGGAGTGGAAGTGTCATGTTCAAGAGCGACTTGCTACCAACAAAGTTTCTTTAAGTTTTCTTCCCAATTTTCCCCAGTCATTGCTGACCAGTGCCTCTTTATTTTTGTCAAGCTTGAGGAGGATAACATATGCTTGTTCTATAATTTGCCCTTCGGGCAAACCCATCGCTATGTTTTAACGAGCCTAGCGATAGTGAAACTCGTTCTCATCTATAGACAAGTTTGTCGCTATTAATCTTTCTAACGAGTTTAACGAAAAAGACAACTCGGTCCTTTTCAATTTTAGAGAGTCTGAAAAGGAACGTAAAGGTAACTCCAAAATTCCTTTTTCGTCATCTAATCCCTTAAGTCCGAAAAAGTATAAAACAATACAGAAGGGATGAATTTTCGATACTTTTAACGAGCCGAACAAAACAAGCGCTCGATCTTTTTGTGTAATAATCCCTCAGGTCCAAAAAGATTAAAATCTAGAGGAAGGATAGCACTTCCTGTCCCTTTAACGAGCTGCAGAGACCAATGGCTCGGGAATCTTTTCATATTTTACGAGTCAGTTGAAAAGAGCTTAAAGGAGACTCGTCTTTTGAGGAACGAGTGATAAAATGGGTAGCAGCTGATTCCAGGTAAGGTTTGGAATTTTCCAATCACGGCAGTGTTACAAGGATGGCTAGTGAAATCACTCTTCGCAGTTGTTCCTCAAAATGGGTAAACAATCAAATGGAGGTGAATGATCA
The DNA here is from genome assembly GCA_031772625.1 of Pinus tabuliformis. Classification (NCBI taxonomy): domain Eukaryota; kingdom Viridiplantae; phylum Streptophyta; class Pinopsida; order Pinales; family Pinaceae; genus Pinus; species Pinus tabuliformis. The sequence continues at coordinate 656,161,712 of CM062810.1, read as the reverse complement.
GCCAATGAAAAATTGGAGGTGACGGTGCAAACACGATGGTTATTTACCGGGGAATAGTTCATTTTTTAACGAGCTTAAACGCGGAGAGAAACATTTGCTCATGTCTTATGTTTATTTTTTAACGAGCTTGAACTATGTGCTAAAACTGCTCGATTGAATGGTCCCTTTTTTATTTTACCATAAATAGCTTTGTTCTTTCAAATATTGTACTGTATTTTCAAATGCTTCATCAAACTAGTCAGAAATGAACAATATATGCTTGAAAACGAGTTAGAACACTAATATTTTACTTTGAACTACGTAAAAAGTAATGAAAAGGTGTTTTTACCTCTCATTTTACCATTTCATTTGAACTTTGGTTTGTTGGAGCTTTGGAGGTGCTTTCCCTCTTTGATTTTCATCAGCTGATTTCGGGAGATTCTGTGGACGATTCTCGGCGCCGTCTGGACCAGGTAGGAGCTAAACCTGAGCTCTTCCATTTCATGGTTTCCATTTTACATTCTGAGCTTGATTCCTAGTTTTTCTGAGCCCCTAGGGTTTGAAAAACTCGTTCTGCTTTCAGCGCACCCTCTGTGTATCGAAAGGTGCGTTGAATGTTGGCCTGTCTAAAGGCTATCTGACATGCAACGCACCCAGAACACTGTTGTAGGTGCGTTGGGCGCAGAAAAGGAATTCAATGCACAATTTTTGATGGAAATTTTTCCTGTTTCTTACCAAAATCAGGATCTAACTCTTCTCTTGTTTGTTTTTCAGAGATCTTTGGAGTAAGATGACCATTACATGGCGAGAACGTGAGCATGAAGAAGAGGACATGCTTGCCCTACATGATCCAGTTACAGTAAACGCACTGCGGAACTGTGGCTTGCTGAAGTTCTTCCACATTTCTAGCATGAGACAGCAAATCAACTTACTGCAATATTTTCTCGATGCTTGGGATCCTACCAACCAGGTTTTCCAGATCAGGGGCAAATCTATCCCCTTGACTGTAGTAGACATCTATTTCTTGACTGGCTTATCGAGGCGGGGTGCCCCCATCTCTTTATCAGGTTCGGCCCGAGGAGGTGACTCTGTGAGAGATTATGTTCGCCGGTACTGCAGAGAGGGATCTCAGCCGAGTAAAGATGGCAAGATCATCATCCGTGATGTCACTGACAGGTCCCTCAGGACTATTCTGTTTACTTTTGGTAGGATGGCCGGTGGTGCGGCTCTTCATGTAGCCAACCGATCTTATATGCAGTATGCCTTGGAATGCCTCCAACCGAAGGTGTTCAACTGGTGTGACGCAGTACTTCTTGTGATGAAAGAATAGTTGACCAAGATAAAGAGCGGGAGGCTGAAGAACTTTGGGTATGGCTCTATTTTGACCGCCTTTACCTTGGAGAAGATACCACTGATGCAGTCGCAGTATATTGCACTCGATTTACCTTCACCTACTGAACCACGTATGCAAAGATGGGTTGACCATATGTCTAGGCATGTTGGTCAGTCTCAGATTTCATTTTATGATACCTTCTTCAGGTGGTTTGATCGTCAGGAGATGGTTTATTCCGAGTATCCATATGCTGGCATGGACTTCCGAGGTGATCCAGATTTAGTACTTCCGAATAGCGAACAGTGGGGCGCCATTGGTAAAATCTTTGACCATATTCCTGTTTATCGTTTTTCATTTATAATGTTCTTGTGCTTTATTCTATCAAGACTTTAATCAAACTCATGTGTACATGCAGATGTTGGTCCTGTTCGTCCAGTAGTTCGCCTGAGAGTTCCAGCTGCCGCCCCAGTAGGAGAGGTCGTCGGAAGGGCTATCCTTTGTGACCTCGATGTGGCCGAGACTCTCACAGCGTTACAGGAGCAGGTTGAGGGCCTCACTCTTGGTATTCCAGATGTGAGGACTGACGAGCTACCTTTGAGGCTACAGCGGCATACTACTGGTGTGCCAAGACGATGGACTCGTCTCTTACGCATGATCACACAGGCTGTGACTTGCTATCACGAGCATCATTAGAGGAACAAGTCCTCATTAGGCTGTGACTTGCTATCTCCAGAAGGGAAGAAGAAGAAACAGTTGGGTGATCTAAGCTTTGTTTGAGGTGAAGAGGGGCTTCTTTGCTGGGAGGTTGATGCTGGGTCAGAACAACTAGTTGTAACTCCTCTCGGCTCTTTTCTCGTTTATCAATAAAAGCTATTTGAGTTTTCCTCCATGCTTTTGTGCCATTGATGCTTGTTACATTTGTATGGTCAATTTACATCTGATCCTAGATTGTTTATGATTATAAATCCATGTCTTTGTATAGTGCTATGCTTCTGTGATCTTACAGGTACTTTGTGAAGCTGGGTGTGCAAGGGAGCAGGTAGCTGAGGACTATCAAAGAAGAGAGGGATCAAATCAGGAGATTAGCGCAAGACAAATGTTGGTCTTTCTGTTCCTCTCTATCTATAATTCATAAAAGAAAAACAAAAGTAGCTTTTCTCTGTTTGTTTCTGAGGCAGCTGGGGAGCTAATTAGTTTGTTTGTTTATCATTCTTTGTCGTTTGTTTCATAAACTTACAAGTAGCATTCGAACTGCATTTGCCATAACAAATGCAAAGTAGACAACTGCTACTTCAATCCATCTACTGGATCTGTTTATGATTTAAACAACTGATTCACAAACTATCTGATTGCCCTTGTGATAGCTCTTAGATCCTCCTTAGATCTACCCCTGATGGTTGCATTACTGATTGCTTTTTGCTCAGCCAAAACCCAAGAACTGAACTGCAAACTGTGACCGGAACCCGAACAGAGTCTCGTCTCTGGCCCAGCGCAGGTACTATTCAGACATTCTGAATTTCAGCGCACTTCCCCAGTGGAGTCTCCATTTTGTTACAGGGAAAAGTGTCTATATAGAACTGCTCTATCCCACTAAGGTGTGACAGTTGCCTTAGAAACAAACAGAGAAAAGCTACTTTTGTTTTTCCTTTATGAATTATAGATAGAGAGGAACAGAAAGACCAACCTTTGTCTTGCGCTAATCTCCTAATTTGATCCCTCTCTTCTTTGATAGTCCTCAGCTACCTGCTCCCTTGCACGCCCAGCTTCACAAAGTACCTGTAAGATCACAGAAGCATAGCACTATACAAAGACATGGGTCTATAATCATAAACAATCTAGGATCAGATGTAAATTGACCATACAAACGTAACAAGCATCAATGACACAAAAGCATGGAGGAAAACTTAAATAGCTTTTATTGATAAACAAGAAAAGAGCTGAGAGGAGTTACAACCAGTTGTTCTGACCCAGCATCAACCTCCCAGCAAAGAAGCCCCTCTTCACCTCAAACAAAGCTTAGATCACCCAACAATCTGATGTTTGTCTCAAGAAACCAACAGCAATTCCTTACAATATGCAAAATTCCAGCCTCTGGATCTCTGGGATGAGGGATCCATATATAGATATCTGTAAGGGGGATGAGCCAGCTTGTGATTTGATTAGTGTCTTCTCTCTGATAGTTCTTGCTTCCACTTGGAGACTGATGGCCTCTTACTCATCCTTGGTCGAATTCAGTGAGGCAAGTGTCATAGGAGAAGATTCTGGAAGCTTCCATTGCCTCTCCACCTCGCAGAATGACACTGCCATTTGTCATTTCTCGCCCATCGCACCCCACAGAAGGGACTTTTGAAATGCAACGCACCCTCACAGTGTATTTGGGTAAGATGCAACGCACCTAGCCAGTGGAGCAGCTGCAATGATCCTGTTTTGACCAATTCTGAGCAGTTTCTCATGGAGAACTTCTGGGAGAAGCTGTAATCTGTTGACCTTGTTCCTTTAGAGGTTAGAACAACACTTTTAGGGACTTAGGAGCCCTTGGTTTATGGACATTTCATGCTTGGGGTTGTAGGGCCCAAAAATGTCTATAACACTAACTGGGTATATATAATGGTTAGTCCTCCATAATTAGATGACGTGTCATTGAATCGTTGTCTTATATTTGAGCTGACATGATTGTTTTTTAATTCAATTTCCATGCCAACATGACAGAGAGGATGGTGCTTGTTATTTGGAATGCTACTTGACATTTTTTATGACTCAAATATTTTTCTCATGCTCAAGAAGAGCTCTTTACACATGTCTTTGACTCTTTGACTTTCCTAGGGCTATGGAATGAGCAAGAAACTCATTCTTACCATTTACAAAAATAATATTTCTTTTTCTTGACAAGTACAAAGATCAAAATTACATTTGTAAATATTGAACCTAGTTACACTTTCTTCAACACTCCCTCTTAACTAGGGAGGTATTTATAATGGTACTTGGTCATTCTCAATTTGAAGAATTTCTCATAATAATCGGATTGGTAACCAATCTGTATAGCATCATAGTAACCAACATTGTTTTCCAGCATGGCCTTGACTAATATCTATATTTCTCATACGATCAGAGCACAATGTTGGCGAGACCAATGATTTATAGACACCTTTATCATTGTATCTCAAGGTATATACCCACCCGAGTGTTCACTGAGTATGAACTTCTAGGACTATTCTTATCTTGGGTTCCCAACCCTCAAAGAATATCGGTCCTCTTGCCTACTCTTATCTTGGAGACCCTATACATTCTCAAAGAGCATCGAATGCCAGATGATTACCCAATCCTCCATTATTTCTTCCAAAGTGAAGATGAGAATGTTCTGTCTATCTCTCCCTCTCAACTAGGTGTTTATATTTCTCTTCATGGCCTTCACCTAGACTTATGGTTGTTAGTCTTGGTATAGTGCATGAAACATGAGATAGAAAAACACAATTGTCACTCCTTTTTAATCATGGGTGATCTAATCCAAGCTCCCTCTTGATCAAAGACCAGTTAGAGCTCCCTCTTAGCTATGAACTCTTCCATACATCAGCAACTTCTTCTTCGTGGGTCCTTCAACTGCTTGAACAACTTCTCTCCTTTATGCCATGAAAATTAGTTGAGCTTCTTCCTTGTAGAGCAACAACCATTGATCACTTTCCTCCTTAGTTCGTTATATCATTCCTTTCTTCATGGAAAGTGGCCTTCTTTATATCTGGAACCTTCGTCATATGACTACTTCTTTCTCATCATCCTTCTTCCATTCATTATGTGAATGCTAGTTGTACTTGTAAGTAGCACTGCATGAACTCATCCAAATATTATTCAAGAAACAAAAATATATTATTAAAGCAAATTGTACCTTACTAGGTGGCTCTTCATCATGACATATTTTTGTTGTTGGAAATAATACTGAGAGGGGGGGTGAATCAGTAGTATCAAGTTCTTTTAATAAATCTTCCTTATTTATTCTTTGAATTATTTTTGCATGTCAGTACCATAAAATAATGAGCATGAACAAAGAAAACAGATAGTCACACCAAAGAACACAAGATGTAAGGTGGAAACCCAATGTGGGTGAAAACCACCTGTTGCAATATGTCTCTATCTTCTTTCAAATTAGAAACTCCTTTTACAATGGTTTTGTACTTGTGCAGTCCTTTACCAGTACGTAGGCTGCAACCTGCAGAGAGCTACAACTCTCTCTCGTTTTCCAGTCTCTCCTGGAAGGGAGCTACAACCCCCTACTTCTTTTCTTTCAAGGACCACTTTTCATAAATTTTCAAACTGGATCCAAGAACATCAACTACACTTGCATCATCAATCTCTGATTTCACCAAAGCCAACCCGCATACAGATCTGCAAATATTTCCTTATAACTTTGCAGTTGTTACATCAGACATACCCAGATCATAACATGTGTAAAATAAAACATGCATCAATAATTCAGACCCAGATTATTAGATTTATAGATCAAGCGTATGCCACATATCATAGATCAAAATCATATAGAGATACCACTATTCCAGCCTTAAGATTTTGACCCATCAATAGAACTTATCCTTCTCCTTACGCTCAGGTTCCTTCTTCATTCAGATCCAGATCTGCACCAAAACCCAATCACAATATTCCAGATCTAGCACTTTATCAGATATTCGATAATTCAGAAGATGCTTTGCCAAATGATCTCCTTCCTCTTTTATAGTCTTAGGCCTTTCACAATACCACGGGCCAAAACCATAGGATCAAAAAACTGTTGGACTAATACCATGAACCAACCATGAAAGTACGTGAGGTCAACACTTTTGGATGCAATACCACGGGCCAAAACCATACGATCAAAAATTGTCGGGCTAATACCATGAACCAACCATGAAATTGCTTGAGATCAACACTTTTGACGAGGTACCATGGTCCAAAACCATAGGTTCAAATACCAAGGACTAACTATCATGGACCAAAGGTAAGTTCTCCAACATATGCGTGCTTTTCCTTGCATGAAAGTGCGTACCATGGTCCAAAACCATAGGTTCAAATACCAAGGACTAACTACCATGGACCAAAGGTAAGTTCTCCAACATATACGCGCTTTTCCTCATAGGTTCAAATACCAAGGACTAACTACCATGGACCAAAGGTAAGTTCTCCAACATATACGCGCTTTTCCTCATAGGTTCAAATACCAAGGACTAACTACCATGGACCAAAGGTAAGTTCTCCAACATATACGCGCTTTTCCTTGCATGAAAGTGCGTGAACTTTTTCTCTACATGAAATAAACTTTTCTCTGCATAAAAGTGCGTGAACTTTTCTCTACATGAAATAAACTTTTCTCTGCATAAAAGTGTGTGAACTTTTCTCTACATGAAATAAACTTTTCTCTGCATATAAGTGCGTGAACTTTTCTCTACACTATAATTTATTATCTGAGATGAGTGGGTTGCCATCAAGTACAACATATGTATCATAATGCCAACATTTGTAGGTATAATCATCCTGCATTCGAGTTGACACATCTCCCAAAGATATCTATTGTTAAGGGTCTTCATCTTTTGCATCAGAGTCTTCATATCTTTCTGGGAGATTTTCTAGTCAAGTCTTCTTGGTCTTTTGGATGTCGATTGCCTTCATCAGGGTTGCATATCTTATGATCTCTTCCTTCCTCACACATTCCATTCCCAAGAGCTTTTAATCAGAGTTTCTTACTTGTAGTCATCTACCTCATACTTCATATGAGGACATATTATGTTGATTTCTAGTATATCTTATGTCTTTATACATTATTCTAGAGGAGGAGATCCTTTTTCTCTTGATCATGCTTCTCAAGATAGAAGTAATGATCCATGTTACCTACAACCATATGACATGTCACATTAAACAAAAGCATGCATACCTTATTTTACCTTCAGGTCATCGAGGCTTCTTCCAGCAGCTTCCTTGATTAAAAATATCTTCAATCCCTGGATTTGCTTCATGTCATCATACCACATGGATTACATAAGTTGGAGTTATTTTTGAAACACTTGCTTCCTCTCTAGATTAGTGAACCCTACAATGAGGATTCCATCAGAGAAATTTTTAGTATCTTGTATATCCCCAATTGGCATATGTTTCCCTTTTGACTTGATGTATGATGAGCCTTGTTCTAGATGACTCTTTCCTTCAATGTCCATTGAATTTTTCAAGAACTATATCCTTCATGTTTTGTTTGTCATAGATTTTTCCCTTCATGATTCCCATGGTGATGTCATGAGCTTTTGTTTCTAATGCTTCCATGATGCCACGATGCATCTTATCATCATTTTCATATCTTATTACATAATCTTATGATAGGACCCTTTTGTGAGGGATATCATCTTACTCGTAGATGAGATTTGTTACTCCCTATTTTCTTGGCCCTTTTCTTCAGCTTCCTCCATCTATCTGGTGATATGAGCTTCCAAAATATTTCGATAGCATTGAGTCTTAGCTATTCTTATTCTGTCTTGCTTGAGGACCAACCTTGCCTTTCTTTTCTACACATGGTTGAGTTATTTTATCCTTCAATACTTTTGCCATCAACTTGTCTTTCTCTATCTAGCATAGAGACCACAAATTTTTGAATGAGGTAACTTTCTTGTTCATGGACCAGGGAAAATTTTAAGAACCACCCTAAATTTATATGTATAATAAATGGGTGAATCCCCATGATACATAGGAAAAATGGGAGGCGATTTTATAAATAATATAATATGTATATATAATTTTTTTGGTGAATCTCTCACCAGATTATATTATCTTGTAAAGTCATGGCAAATCTATCACTGAATTATAAAATCTTGTAAGATCTTGGCAAATCTTTCATTGAATAATAAAAATTGAAGTCTTGGTGAATGTTTTGTTAAAGTATGAAACCATATATGATAATAGGAAAACATATTCATTAAATTGTAATATACTAAGATACATGTTTGGAAAAAAGAAACATAATTTTCTCTTCCTACAAACAATGTTGCAACTTTCAGTGGCCATGTTTGTCAAGGTTCTAATTGTACACTCTTTCATATCCTTCTATTAGTTTTGATAATATTCCACAACAAAGTTCTTGTAGGTGTTGATCTTGACCACCAGTTCTGTCAAGGTAGGAGAGATTAATCTTTTCTCTACCACTTTTGTCAAGCTACCACTTTTGTCAAGCTATCAAATTTCTTTCTTATTCCATAGAGTCCAACTACGAGATTGAAAAAAAAAAAAAAAAAAATTGTACCACTTTTGTCAAGCTATCAAATTTCTTTCTTATTCCATAGACTCCAACTGCGAGATTAAAAAAAAAACACATTTTGTTTACACCAACAAGTAGCAAGCCCCAACTATAAAATATAAGAAAGTAGTAGGTATCCCAAAGGCCTAAAGGGGATCTAATGGAAAGAAGTGACCGTTTTCAGAAGCCTTCCAATCAATATATTAATATATACATATAGATTTATTATTATTTTAATTGGAAATCTTCAATTAAATAATAAAATTTAATTACGTCTCTCCCAATCTAAATTGCTTATTAGCATAATTCACTACCTTCATACATCTTGCATTTTTTAACAATGTTGTAACATGTGGATTAATTTCCTTTTTGGTGCACAATCTCCGCCTTTTAGGACAATATGGTGCACTAGCCCAACCCCATATGGTGCACTGGCCCAACCCCTACAGATCATTATGACAAATTAAGAAAAACAGAGAAGATGAAAGGTTGTACAAACCAGCAAATTTTTCAAACAACTAATCCAACATCAGTACCTTAACTTTTTCATGAAGATACCCCTACAGATCATTATGACAAATTAAGAAAAACAGAGAAGATGAAAGGTTGTACAAACCAGCAAATTTTTCAAACAACTAATCCAACATCAGTACCTTAACTTTTTCATGAAGATATCATATTGAGAACGTTTGAAAAATGGTGGGAAATCTGGGAACTAACTATCTCTCTTCTGTGAGGGTGATGCAGAAAGAGTGATAAGATTTCAATGTTTTGAATTTTTTTTTATTAAATCAGAAACCAATATTAATGGAGATATTTGTATTTTTTGCTAAATTTTGTGAAGTGACTAAATGTAGCTTTAACCATTCACCTTAAGATGTTTTTTATAATATAATTTCCTAAGTCTATTTAATATCTTCGGTATCATAACAACCAACCTATATCCATCTTAACTCCACTTCTACCACTCTTGGAGGGATGAAATCTATTTATCCCTCTTAGCACTTGGTAGACCCAGAATTAAGATGGATTTAAGCTGATAGAATTTCCCCTTTAAATAGTCTATGCTCACATGAATACCATGATATTACCATGGGTCAATACCATGTGCCATATTTTTTTTATTAATACTAATATTAGGGTTAATAATGGGTTAATAATTTTTTTTGCATAGTATTAATAATAATTTGGCCCATGGTATTTGGCCCATAGGCTTCACCTAAATATAACACATTTTTTGAGTGTTTTTAAATATAATGTGACTTCTGGAGTAAATATAAAAAAAAATGTTTTATTTATTTACCATACCTCTCGTTTATTTATATTTTTATTAATTTACCATACCTCTTTTATAGATATGGTATTTGGCCCATAGGATTCATTTAAATAAAACCTCTTTTTTGAGCCTTCTTAAATAGAAAGAGGGTTATGGACTTAATATAAAAAGAGGTTTTATTTATTTACTGTACTCCACTTTATTTTTATTTTTGTTTTTTTACACGTAAATATAAGGTGACTTATGGAGTAAATTTAAAAAAATGTTTCCCATTATTCTTTATATGATTATGACTAAACAAATGCAAACTTGGAATATGGCAAGAACATTATTCAATCTTTAAATAAACATGAAAATAAGATACTTGAATTTTTAAATAAAATGAATTATTCTTTTGTGACCATTTGTTCCAAAAAATAAGGTCATTTTCTCGAAATTAACACCAATACCATGAAATACGAGAAATGAAAGAAAAAAAACCTTTTTTATATCGAATGTGGAGGGCGAAATAGCTATCATAAATACCTATTCTTGAAAATTAGGGCGAATGGAAGGTTGTAACTCCTAATTTCAAGGGCTAAATTCACTTTTTTACTCTCTCCCTTAAAATCAGGTGGGCTAACCTCCATACCTAATTTTTTTATAAAATAAATTTGAGGCGATTTGTAACAATGTACTGTGATACAAAATATTTTCCCAATAAAAATATAAAACCCCTTAAAAATATTTTCCCCCAAGGGCGAAAATTCGCCCCTAAAATTTTCCATGTCATGGACATTTGTTACCTTGATTATTTGTTAGTGCATTATAGATCAATGATGGTTATCTTCCTCCCTAGATCTTGTATATGAGACCTTATGAAGATATCTTACATCCTTAGATACCTTTACTTCCATGTAGGTCAGATATCAAGTGTCCTTCTTTATTGCACCTTAAGAGAATGAGTTTATCATCTACTTCACTTTGATGTCTCCAATATTGCAATGTCAGGGGATCTTTCATATATATCCCTTTTCATAAATTTAGCGGAGACTTTTTGATGACTTCGGCTACTTAGAGGAATATGTCTATCCTCCTTCATGCAATGAATCTTGATAACCCATCCAATTCATAGATTTCCTTGCAATCATGAATTCATTTAACCAAACTTGAATATAGAATGAATAGATACTTACTTGTCATGTGAAGATGAAATCTTCACCTTGATGCTTTCTTGAATCATCTCCTTCAATGAGATTCTTTCTTAAGCAACCTGGTACAATTGAGTTCCAAGATTCCTTGAGACTTCCTTGCCTTGTTCAACACCAAGGACTACTACTTTTAAAAACATGTTGAGATTACTTGATTCCTTGTGAGGGTATGAAATCAAAATCAAGAATTTGAGAGTATTGTCATGATGTCCATCTGAGATGTGGCAATGTGTTCTCCTGCTGTAGTGATATTGGTGTAATGTATGATGTGATTGTATATCCTTGTAACCTTGTTGTAGTGATCCTTACTTGGAGTAGAACCTTGCTTGAGGCCTTTCATCATTTTTCAATACCAAGCATCGAAACTGCTTCAAACTTAAGTGATTGAGGTCTCTGTGGTATGACATAGATTGTAATGACAACCAATTTGGGGCTAGCACCGAAACTGTGAGAGGTACTGTGTTTTCCTTCTTTTGACTGTGATCTGAGTTTTGAGCACTAACATTGAGACTTCACTTTGACTGAGATTACTTGATCTTAGTACCGAAACTATCTTGAATTGTCTTGTTGTTGTAGACTGTTGTTGAAGACCGGTCCTTTAATTTTGACAAAACTCTTTATCTTGCTTTGATGTCCTTCTTAAAAATTGATCCTTGTATGCCTCTTTTTGTTGCCCTTCCTTTTTGAATTTAGCACCTTAGCTCTAATACCATGTTGAAGAATCTAGGGCAAGTATAGTGTTATCCATGATAACCCCTAGAAATAATTTTTAGTTTGATTAGTTATTTGAGATAAGGTTTTTCACCACTGCTCTTTGCATCTATCTGTTGCTTTTCTAAAAGAGGTTGTTGTGCTTACATTTGGAGATTAAAGGAGGAAGAATATGTCCAGTTTAAATTGTTTTGGAGAAATTCCCATGTTCTCTAAAACCCATTTATTTCACAAATCCCATTTCATTCTTTGTTTTTAAACTCTAGCCATTTCCATTTCAATATTTCAACTCTAGCCGTAACCCATTTTTAAACTCTAGCGCATCCCATTTTTTAACACTAGGAAATCATGTTGTAGTCCTTTTTAAAGGGTCGGGACCCGTAAAACATATCGCTATCAACCCATTTTCCTTTTTGCGATACATATCTACCAGTCTCCCTTTTCTTTTGCAATTGCGATATTGCATATCACAAAGTTCCCCGTTGATTTCCATATCCAAGTCCCGTTACCACTCTACCTATTGATTGCAATAAAAAAATTCTTACCAATTGCGATAAAGTCCTCCCCGTTGATCGTGATAATTCCTGAGGATGAACCACATTAGTTGGCTAGAAACATCGACCCAATCCTGAAAATGTGATTAATTTGAAAGACATTTATCTAAATTACTCTCCTCGCCGATTGAGATATCGCAATCGGGGATCGCACAAATCAAAATTTCCTCCTTCGCTGATATCGTAAGTTTCGCCTGTCGATTGCGATATCGTAAATCCCTTCCGACTTGCGATTGCGATGTGCGAGAACCCTCCTGGATGCGATATTTTATGTGATACATTCTATAAACCATCACATACGGAACATCGAAAAATCACTATAAATCAGTATTAAAGCCCCTTTTCCCTTTCCGATGGTGATATGCGAAGTTCCCTTTCGGATGTGATAATTTATGTGATATGTTGTATTAAAGTTTCGCATCCAAACAGTCGGTAAACACTATGAAACATGGAAAAAATCCCTCTCTTGTATTGGGATTGCAATATCAGCCAGCCCAGATCAACGACCATTAAAATGTCTATTTCACTTTTGCTTAATGGACGGCGAGGGCATTTTTTAGCGTATATCCAATAGAACGGTCATTAAACAAAATGCAAAGAAAAGAGGACAACAAGACATAGAGGACAGAGAGACACTTTCAACACGTTTTAATCAGCAAACAGCACAGCAGGATTCGAAGGGCGAGATGTTCTGAATTTCCACAAATACAATGCCAACACTTTAAGCAGTTTTCCTAAATTATTACAACAGTTAGATAGGTTTTGTTTAGGTGACTTCTATTTGTCTTCAAACTCTGTTAAAACAAAAAATCCCGTTGAAGGCTCAGTGTTTTATTAATCAAATAGGATTAGATCTCTTAGTTGTTGATTGAATCTAGCCCAGGTGGCAAATTTTGTAAAGAAGATCTCACTCTATATATGGGTGGTTTCTTGACTTTGAAAGGAGGGGGAGGGATGATGTGAGAAGACAACATTTTGTATATTTTTCAGTTATAAAAATAGAGTTTGCAGCAATACTTTGTTTTAACCTGAGAATCATTTTTGGTTTCAATTCCATCCTATCATGCTCCTATGTTGTTATCAGTTTTCATAGTTTATTTGATTACTTGGAATTCAATTTTATATTGCTCCAACTTCCTTCAACTTTATTGTGATTATTGTAAATGTCCATATTCACATTAGTAAATCAAAAAATGCCTCAACTTCCACAAAAGAGTGTTGTTTGTAATTGATTTTCTTTAATTGACTCCATCGTCAATGGTGGTTGTCCTCACACTCTTTCACCAGCAAAATCACACGAAACACAGAGTTAGCCATCTATATTTTTGAGCTTATCATAGTCAAATTTTTAAGTATATTGAGTGAGCCCTCTCAGATTGGAAGGGCTAACTTCTAGTCAAAAGTTGGTTTAAATTAGTTACACTGGGTTGAAGGTTGACAAAGCCCAACCCTTTCCATCCCAATGATAACATTTTGGTGTGTTTGTCGGGAGCCGAAAAGCTCCTTTTCCCGGATTTTATTTGAGACTCTTCATTCTGATTCCTAAGGGTAACAGGAAATCAGAGTTTCTGAAGGTTGTGATATTACCCTTGCGGCTCCAATCTCAAAAGATACAGAAAACCAAAGGTCCATGGTGACTACACTGCTTGAAGATCAATAGCTTGAAGAAGTTCCAAGATGAGTACCACTGCAAGAAGAAATATCAAGTATGCTCCTATGATCGGTCTCACATCTATGGTTTTCCAAATCCTATGCCTTGTGTTGATTGGTCAACCCATCTTCCCATATTTAAAGATGAAAAGAAAGATGATGTTGGTCTACATTTGGTTAAATTCCATATACATGTATGTAGACTGAGGGTTGAGTTTCCTAAGAATTGTCTCATGAAGATGTTTATGGCTACCCTAGAAAACAAAGCTAGACTATGGTATGAAGGGTTACAATCAGGAAGCTTGTGCTCTCTTAAATATTTCCATAGAATATTTTGTGAAAATTATGAGAAGTCTCATCTTTAATCACCATTGTTTCAAGACTGTTGCAATTTTTGGAAAGGTTTCATTCAATATCTAGAAAGTATTGATGATAATGTAGAATGTATGGATGATGAGGAGATGTTAGAGGCACTTTATGAATTTTCTTCTCCAGCTAGTTGTCATGATGATCAAGAAGTTTTCCGATAAGAAGGTGTCTCTTATTTAGTTGAAGATGAAATAGATCAACAATTTGACAGTCAAGTCATAATACATGAAATCCAAGAGGATTTGTAGTCTTTTCAATCTATATGCAATCAAAGGTATGATCCAAATCATTCAAAACAAATTTCAGCCCATTATTTTTCTAGGATTTTATGTCAAGAAGAAACTCCTCAAGATATGGTTGTTGAAAATCATAATGGCATTGTCCCGGTTAAAGTGCATAAAAGTTTACTTTTAGGTAAACCTAAGTTACATGAAGCGCTGAATATACAGGTTTTACCTATTCTATTTTAGGATCATCAAAATGACATGGATGAAATACATAAAGTTGTTTGTATATGAGTTGTTAGTGTTCAGACTCAAGATGACGTTCCTCAAGCAAAACTACCAAAGGTTATCTTTGATTTGCTTGATAATAAAAAGAGTAGTTTTGATACACATAATATAGATGTCATGTTTGAAGATGTCCAAGGATGCATGGATGGTTTTTTTTATTTACATAGAAGGGAAGACAAATCTATAATTGTCTTTTTATTTGATGATGTCCTTGGAATTGAAAACATAGGACAACAGAGGCCATCAATTATGAATGAATTCAACCCTCATGGTTTTACTCATCAAGAAAAGGTGATTTTTCACGATTATCAAGATCGTTTGGTAAGTCTATTCCTCTCATCAGTGAAGGTGGAGTTTCTTTCATTTATAAGCTTAGGTGATGGATTCAGTTTTTATTTTGAGTTGCCAATAGATGGTCCACTTAAATACAGTCAAGGAGCCCATGTGTTGAATCAACTCTTTTATTGGTTATACTGGTTGTTTCATATTGCTTGAATTAAGCAGGTGGATTTTCAAATATTAGAATAGGGTTATTGGTGCATAAATATGCTTGTTGGGCAAGCATTTCCTTCAGCTTTAGGAAATATTTTACAGTTGTCAATTTCAGTTTGTACAGCAGTTTGATATCATATTGCAGCAGTAGTAGTTGGTTTTCATTGGTTTGCAGTTTGTTTTTCAGTTTGGTGAAGTGGGTTTGAATGTAGTTTTGAAATTGGGATCAGCCCAATGGTCAGGCAACTAGTCTGTCGATTCTTTGTTGCACCACAGGGGTGCAGCATCCCCATTGGAGCCATTGTTATCCATGATCCATGATATCCCCTAGAAATAATTTTTAGTTTGATTAGTTATTTGAGATAAGTTTTTCACCACTTCTCTTTGCATCTATCTGTTGTTTTTCTAAAAAAGGTTGTTGTGCTTACATTTGGAGATTAAATGAGGAAGGACAGGTCCAATTTAAATTGTTTTGGAGAAATTCCCATGTTCTCTAAAACCCATTTATTTCACAAATCACATTTCCTCCTTTTTTTTAAACTCCAGCCATTTCCATTTCAATATTTCAACTCTAGTCGTAACCCATTTTTAAACTCTAACCGCATCCCATTTTTTAACACTAAAAAATCATGTTGCAATCCTTTTTAAAAGGTTGGGACCCGCAAAATATATCTCTATCGGCCCATTTTCCTTTTTGTGGTACATATCCTTTTGTCTCCATTTTTCTTTTGCAATTGCGATATCACATATCGCAAAGTTCCCCGTCGATTGCCATATCCAAGTCTCATTACCACTCTGCATGCTAATTGCGATAAAGAATTTCTTGCCGATTGCGATATCGTAATCGAGGATCGCGCAAATAAAAAGTTTCTCCTCCATTGATGTCGCAAGTTTCGTCTGCCAATTCCGATATCGTAAATCCCTTCCGACTTGCAATTGCGATGTGCGAGAACCCTCCTGGATGCGATATTTTATGTGATACATTCTATAAACCGTCACATCCGGAACATCGGAAAATCACTATAAACCAGTGTTAAAGCCCCTTTTCCCTTTCTGATGATTGTGCCGAGAGGCGCTCTACAGTATGGGGGTAGATATGATCTCACATAAACGTGTAAGCGTAAATGTAAACATAAACATAAACGTAAACGTAAATGTAAATGTAAACATTTAACATGTAATGTTTAATATTTAACATTTTTAATCTAATGTCGGCCCTATTTAGAAATCAATCTAATTATTATTATGTATAAACACAATATAAATTTAAAATTAATCTAATTATTATTATTTATAAACACAATATAAATTTAAAATATAAAGAGGTTTATGAACACTAAAAAAAATAGGTAGATAAATAAATATAAATATAAATAAACTGGAGGTATGGTAAATAAATAAAACCTCATAATTCACTTTATATTTACGAACACTCAAAAATGAGGTTTTATTTAAGTGAAGCCTATGGGCCAAATTATTATTAATACCATGCAAAAAAACATTATTAACCCTAATATTAATATTAATAAAAGTAAAGATGGCACATGGTATTGACCCATGGTATTTATGTGGAATGTTGCTTATTTAAAGGGGCGAATTAAACCAGCATAGATCCATCTTTACTCTTGATCTTGATATGCAAACTAGAATAGAGTGAAAAAAGATTTGATCTCTCTCGACGCTTGGTAGATCCAGAGTAAAGATGGACCTATGTTGGTGATATGCGAAGTTCCCTTCCGAATGTGATAATTTATGTGACATGTTGTATTAAAGTTTCGCATTCAAACAGTCAGTAAACACTATGAAACATGGCAAAAGGCCATCTCCTGTATTGCAATTGCGATATCAGCTGACCCAGATCAACGAACATTAAAACGTCTATTTCTCTTTCGCTTAGTGGGACGGCAAGGGTGTTTTTCGGCGTATATCCAACAGCGCGGTCATCAAACAAAATGCAGATAAAAGAGGACAGCAAGACACAGATGACAGTGAGACACTTTCAACACGTTTTAATTAGTAAACATCATAGCAGGATTTGAAGGGCCAGATGTTCTGAATTTCCATAAATACAGTCCCAACACTTCAAGCAGTTTTCCTAAATTATTGCAACAGTTAGATAGGTTTTGTTTAGGTGATTCATATTTGCCTTCAAACTCTGTTAAAACATAAAATCCCTATGAAAGCTCAATGTTTTATTAATCAAATAGGGTTAGATCTCTTATTTGTTGATCGAATCTAGCCCAAGTCGCAGATTTTGTAAAGAAGATCTCACTCTATATATGGGTGGTTTCTTGACTTTGAAAAGAGGGGGATCGATGATGTGAGAAGACCACATTTTGTATATTTTTTAGTTAATAAAAATACAGTTTGCAGCAATACTCTGTTTTAACTTGAGATTCATTTTTGGTTTCAATTCCATCCTATCATGCTCCTATGTTGTTATCAGTTTTCGTAGCTTATTTGATTACTTGAAATTCAATGTTATATTGCTCCAACTTCCTTCAATTTTGTTGTGATTACTGTAAATTTCCATATTCACATTTGTAAATCAAAAGATGCCTCAACTTTCACAAAACAATGTTGTTTGTAATTGATTTTCTTTAATTGACTCCATGCCTAATGATGGTTGTCCTCACATTCTTTCACCTGCAAAATCACACGAAACACAGTTAGTCATCTGTAATTTTGAGCTTATCATAGTCAAATTTTTAAGTATATTGAGAGAGTCCTCTCAGATTGGAAGGGCTAACTTCTAGTCAAAAGTTGGTTTGAAATAGTTACACTATGTTGAAAGTTGACACAGCCCAACCCTTTCCAGCCCAATGATAACATAAAGTTAATGAGATTCTTCTAGGCATGATAACTATTTGTGAGGTGTTTTTCAATTTTTATTCTTATTCCAATCTTCACTTATTATTATTAGAGTGTGCCTTCATTAATTCATCAAATAGCTATCAAAACAAAGAGACAAAACAAGAACACACAATGTTGTCTTTCTACCAGGGCCAAAACCTCTCCCTCTTAGAGAGGAAAACCCGCACATAATTCTTCGTATAGAGATTCTAATTGACGAATACTAAGACCATGACCCTTGACCTATGATGCCAATCCAAGACCAAGACACCAATCTTCTCCTTTGTCACTGTTGAGTTCCTTATCATCATTGTTGCTTCACTGAGGAAATCATTGTTGCACACCATTGTTGCCCCTTCATTGATATCCTTGTTGCTTCTTTCCTAAGACCGAGATCATGATTGAGTTCAGTATGTCGAGAAATAATTATTGCGTGATCACCGAGCTTCTTCTTGTCACTTTGAGATCATTGTAATCCTTCTTGTCAAGATATTGACTCCATTCAATATGCCAAGACAATGATATCATTATAATGATATCAGATTACCATGATTATGTTGAGGCTGTGTGTACTACTGTGTGATCTTAGATCATCTTCATTATCGAGATCATGATTGTCTTCTTCTTGTGCTAAGACCTTGTGATTGCATTCTCCTTACACCGAGAGCTTTATTATTATATTTAAGTTGAGACTGATGCCACCGAGAAGGTTACATTGTCCACTGAGATATCTGATATTTTGTACTTACTGTACCATCCGAAAATTTCAGAGAGAATCTGAATTTTCTTGTCCTTTTACGCTAACCTTAACTGGGTATATATAGTGGTTAGTCCTCCATAATTAACTGACGTGTCAGTGAACCATTGTGTCTTCTATTTGAGCCAACATGACTGTGTTTTAATTCGATTTCCAAGCCGACATGACAAAGAGGATGGTGCTTGTTATTTGGAATCCTACTTGACATTGTTTATGACTCAAATATTTTTCTCATGCTCAAGAAGAGCTCTTTACACATTTCTTTGACTCTTTGACTTTCCTAGACCTATGGAATGAGCAAGAAACTAATTCTTTTTCTTAACAAGTACAAAGATCAAATTACATTTGTAAATACCGAACCTAGTTACACTTTCTTCAACAATTATTGTTGGCACAATTTCACTCATACCTTAGACACCTACAATCTCAACAAAGGTTTCATCCTAACTAAATAAAGTATACATCTTTGTATTGGAGATCAAGTACAAGTATCCTTTTATAGGAAACTAGAACTTCATGTGTAGTATCATTCGATACATATATCACTTTTAAATAACTATCACATTTCCATTTTCTAGCCTAAGTAAGCTCAACACCAACAATATTGAATTCCAAGTGAGATCCTTCACTTCTCTTAGTATTTCCCAACATTGGGCTTCCTAGATCATTAAATGAATCTTCGATTAATTAACCCCAAATTATTAATTTACCTTCATTTGCTAATTTTTTTATAAAAATATGACATGAAACCTGAGTGATCTACTCTACAATCTACATCCCTAATTTAGTTTAATAAAGACCTAAAGATGTAATTGACCTAGTTGGTCTCCCCCTCCTTTTTTATCTTATCTTTCTTCGCCCAAGAGTTTCTCAAAATTTCCATAGGTTTGAGTGGAAAATACATTCTCTTTTCCCATATTT
Organism: Pinus tabuliformis; assembly: GCA_031772625.1. Lineage (NCBI taxonomy): Eukaryota > Viridiplantae > Streptophyta > Pinopsida > Pinales > Pinaceae > Pinus > Pinus tabuliformis. The sequence goes on along the minus strand of CM062810.1, from coordinate 656,141,857 downwards.
AATAGTGTATGTGTTATAGGATGTTCACTAATTCCCTCCTCACGCCATGTATGGTAACACATATATTTGTTTGCTACCTTTTGGAAACTTCATTGAAGATTTCCTAAATGAAGGCTCCCTCTTTCCTCCTCTCTTTTTACCTAATCCCACAACTTCACCATAAATTGGGCTATATCTCTTTTTCTCCAATGGAAAGAAAACATCCTTCCTCTTCAACCTTTTATCTAATTATTTTATGAATTCATCCTCCCTTCTATCCTTTATCCCTCCATAGTTAATGTTTTCTAGGCTAACATGATTAATATGTTGGACTCTATATCCACTCATGAGTCTCCTTTCCATCCCCATTGTCTGGCACGCAATCTCAATTCCAAACATGATTTTCATCAATTCCTCAATAGTTACCAAGGCTACTACATGTGGCCTCTCATCCCTCTTTTGTAAGGTGATTCACATTCCCTCTATTTAGGAAGAAAGTGGAGAATCCCCTCATGACTCAAAACAAGCAGAGAGTTTTTATTATATTCTTGAATATCAATACCTCTTAGTCAAGCCTATCCTACCTCCTTCAATGGAACATATTGCATCAAACCATCTTCCCCTCCACATCCCCAACCATTGTCCCACCCTCTACGTAAGGTCAAAATATGTTATGGATATTTCCCTCAAAGGTTCACTTGTCGGATTTCAGAGATCTGTGGTTTGGAGCATCCAAATATTAGCATTTTTGTGATGGTTCAACAAACCTTACCTCAAAGTTTAATCCAAACAAGCCAAGTATACATACAACCACATCATAATCAACACCAAAACTCTTCAAACTTTGGGAAAGGAAATATCAACGTCCTTCATCAACCTTTGATATGATTCCCTCCTCGAACAAGTGTTCATGTAACAATTCCCTCGAACATTAGCCAAACTTCGGCCAAGGAAATATCAATTTTGTCAACCCTTGATATGATTCCCACCTCAAACAGGTGTTCATGTAACAATTCTCTCAAACCTTAGCAAAATCTTCATGAAAACCACATCACAACACGTTAACCAATTACATATCCCAAGATATCATCCAAGACAAGCATGTCTTCCAATAATTATCTAATGAAAAGCATACATTCCAAATTTCTCCCTACCATAAGGACAATCATACATTTCAATTTCAATAGCCTAGACAATTTTTATTTCTAGAGATGGCACCTCCTGAATCCTATTACCCCTAACCATTCAAACAATTATATGTCAACAATATCACAATTCCTATCTACCAGCAAAGATCCATCATAATTGTGGATCTAGCAAGCGCCGAGAGGGATCAAATCTCTTAAGTTGCAAACCTCTTTTAGCGTGAAAAGAAATTTGATCCCTCTCAGAACTTGGTAGATCCAAAGTTAAAATGGATCTAACTTGGTTTAATTATTAGTTTTTATTAAAAATATTATAATATGTTTTAATTTTTAATTAGAAAATCATGTAATTTTTAATATAAAATATTTCTAGCTATTCATTTCTAATTTTCTAATTTTTTATTTGATTAATAATTAAAAAAATGCATAAGACCATAGGTATACAATGTGCCTATAGTGTACCTACAATGAATACATGATCAAAGCTTACTTGCAAACTTTAACCAATAGTGAACACATGAACACAACTAACCGACAATGTGCCTATAGTGTACCTACAATGAATACATGATCAAAGCTTACTTGCAAACTTTAACCAATAGTGAACACATGAACACAACTAACCGACAACGAACACACGTGATCACAACATACTTGGAATCCTTAACTTCACAACACTCTTTAACCTATCACTATATAGAGTGCTTACCATCATGTTGCCAGCATGTTCATGGAATATTATATTATTTTTATTTAAGAGGGAAGATGAAAATAAACCAATCAATCATTCAATATTGTATATTGCTAGATTGTTTACTTTATGGCATAGACCTTTAGTGAATATTGATTAGTGTTATTATTTTCCCTCACATTGACTAACAACATAAACAAACTGAAGTTTTTTGTTATTGTGTAAAATTTGAAATATTTTTTAAATCCTGATACATCGTGTCGGCAGCTAAAACATAATAATAGGTTTTAAACCCAAAAAAAAATTAGTTGATTTCGATCAAAATTTCTAAAACCTAGAATAATTAGACTATTTGTCAAAAATTAACACGGTGTGAAGATTTTTATTATTGTTATAATTGTAGAAGATTTTGAATTCTTGGTTCATTTTGTAAGTTCTTGATTGTTGATTTCTTCATCCCAAATATTCTTAGGACGCCTACATTTAGTTGGGTTTTAGTCAAAATGGTTTGTAAGTGCTTGATTGTTGATTTCTTCATCCCAAACATTTTTAGAACGCTTACATTTAGTTGGGTTTCAATCAAAATTCCATTTTGGCCATGGAAGTTGATGGGTCTACGAGCAACACGAGGATCCCTTGAGCTAGGTTGGAATCGCTTGAATTCTGATATCATGGAGGTTGTGTTGTCTCAACTTCTTGTGAGCTTCATAGTGAGGTTGTGTATTAATTGCAAGCACTAGCATTTTCTTTGTAACGCTTCGAATTTGCACTTGGTTTTTGCCCCAACTAAATCTTTCTCTTTGAAAAAAAATCATTATAATTTTATGCCTTTAAATAGGCTACATTAGAGAATAATACCATGGTAAAAACCATGGGTTAAGAATTTCATGGGAAAAATCGTGAGTTGTCAAAATCTAGAGAGCAGCTCTAGCACAATTATTTTATTTTATTTTATTTTGTTTAAAAAAATATTGTATTCTTATTTTTATTTTTATTTTTATGTTTATGTAATTTAACCAAGTAAAAATGTTTACAGGGCAAGACATTACAACATCTCTTCCATACTGCGCTAGAGAGCGCCTCTCAACGCAATCGCATTTCAAGGGGGTGGAACCCAAACATGAGTTTGAACAACCCTCCCTTTGTTAGCTCAAGGTATTTTCCTTCATAAAGTACAAGAAGTGGTGGTGAGGCATTGTCTCTTAGCAACATCATCCCTTAGAAGTGTACCTTGTCAAAACACAAACCTTGGTGATAGAAGGTGCACAATAACAAGGCCTTTTGATTAAATACTTAGATAACCTTTTGTTCCTTAAATTGTACAAACGTGACTTCCTCCAAATCTGTCAAAGCTACCTAGTTTTGGTGACCTTGTTGGAAAATACCCTCAATGGAATTTTGAGGATTTTCCCATGGTCTTTGAGGTTGGGGCATTGGGGTGCTCATTTTATTTGGCGAGAAAAAATATGAGTATTATTTTAGGGTGTGTGCTTTTATCACCCTACCGATTGTTGCATTTCTATTGGAGACTTGAATCTTAGGTTTCATAGGTTTTCCTTCTCCCTTATGGATTTGATATAGGGATTTTCACAATGGAGTTTATTTGATATTGTCTTGGTCAATCTTTCTACAATCCATAATCGGAAACACCCTTCATTAATTCCATCATCTTCCTAAACGATCAATCTATGATATTTTCCCACTAATGAATTAGTTCATCAACACTTCAACATCCCTAGATTGAATGACTCTTGTATGTTCACCAACATCCCCAAAAATACTCTAGATTACATCTTTACATGGGCCCAGAACCAAGAGAGCAAATCCAAAATATTTTTAAAAGGCCCCAAAATCAACTAAAGGATCCATTAACCCTATATCAAAACCACTCTATTATGAAAATCCCTATATCAAAACCACCAAGGGATCCAAGTCTCCCATAGATATGTAACAGTTGATAAGGTGAAAAAATCACACACCCTAAAATCATCCTTAGATTTTTCACACCAAAGAAAATGAGCAACCCAATGCCCCTACCATAAGGACCAACATGCAATGCAAGTACCATAAGAAAATACACATAGGAATGAGGATTGCATTAAAATCAAATAATTATTGAAGGAAGTTGCTAAGCTAATCAACCTCCTAAATCAAAAACAATTGTCACAAAAGAAAATATCAGGTTCATGGTATACAAGGACCCCATGCCTAACCATGACCCACCTACTAAGCCTTCCAAGAAAAATATGAATAAATTCTCCCAAATATGACTTTGATTCTTCTAATGAAGAAGAAGAAAAGCTACACTTGCTTCCCATAAGAAAAATGAGAAGGCGCATTATGTCCCCTCTCACATAAACAATCCTTGTCATCCAAAAGGCCTTGGGTGATCCAAAGGCCACCCCATATTAGAGCAAAACTTTCATTACTCCCCGCACTAAGTGGGTACATCTTTTGTTAGAACCCTTTCCCAACCTTATTGACATGGATATTGTCCTTTTGCTTAATTGGATAGGCATTTCTCCATATCATCATATGCCATAACAACCCCTTAATCTAATTGACATCACTGGTGCCCTAAATTCTCATTAGAAAGGGGTTTTCCCTTGAAGCCAACAAAAAGAATATGATTTTTTCATCCTCTTTCCTTCCCCTTACAATTTGTTTTGAGCCTTCACATATTCCTTTCTCTCGAACCATTTAGAGGCTCTCCTCTCACACAGCCCAAACATTCCTTATGGATATCCTTAGGGCATGCCCTAACCAAAGGTTTGATCGACATATTAAGGCCCTCTTTGAGTTCTCCCACAAGCTTTCTCAAGCTCACATTCCCCATTCCTTTGACCTTTTGTATATTCCTTCTACCAAGGAGAGGAAGACCAACATAATCAACCTATTCTTTATTGAAATCCACTGCAATGACTTCATGATTAAGCAAGTTATTATTGATCTTGGATCCACTATTTACATCATCGTGACTCATTTTCTTCATGCTCTTGGTGCTACTCACTTTTGTGACTACTCCTTGGACACTCCAAGATTGTGACTAATTTGAAACTAAGCCCATCAAGGTAATTGAGAACCCTCTATCCTTTCGCATTAAATCATGAGCACCCATTTTTCACTACTCCCAAGAGACTTGCAGTACAACATCTTTCTTTATCACCCCTGGTTGGATGTAATGATTATTGTTCCATGCACCTTTACATTGATCTCTATTTCTTCCATGAAGACAATATTATATGATCTCATTCTTTTCTCTCACCTTCTCAATGCCACTCCCAAAGCCTATTCATTGGTTTCCTCGTCACATACTTTCAACGTTTTTGAGACCTCTTATCTTCTCATTTTGTCTCTAAAGTCCTCTAACCTTGCTTGTCTTTTCTCCTCGAATGTTTAACCACCCTTGCAGAAACCATACATGGTTGCCTTACCCTTATCTTTCCAACACTCGACATAGGGCTTATGACCACTTTTAGCCTCTTTTCAAGAGCTTGAAACATGGGACTTTTGTGGGCCCAACTTGGGCCTTCCATCATTATTATTGGGTCTCTCCTACAATGGAAAAGCTCTACTCCTTTAATTTCATCCTCATCTCTCTTCACTAATTACATTTGATCGAAGCATCTCTTTCTCCTTTACCTCTACTCTTTGCCAACCTCTCCTTATGTTTCTTTTATAAACAATGGATTTCTCATTAAATTGTTATCTTAAGTAGGGTCCAACTCAAGACAATTTCATCATATTATAGATCAACCATCACATTATTCCTGTAAAGCTTCTACTACATCACATAGACTATAGTTTAGGGTCTATTCCCCTACCAAAACATTGGTGTCTCTCATCTCCACTAATTCATCCTTAGTGTTGCCACCTCTTACTTCTTTAGCCTCCACTAAATCCACACTTGCATTAAGTTTTTTTTCCATTCTCTTCCTTTGCATTCATCCTTCATGTTTTCTTCATAGTTGTGACACTATCCATTTCCACACATTGTGCAAGATGCTAACTTATGTAATGTAGGTACCTAGATTGTTTCAATGTAGCCTACACCATCATCTCCCACCCATAAGTGCAAGTATTTCCTTACTGCCCTTGCTCCCATATTATTTCTTTTTTTTGTCACATTCATAATCTAATTGTTGTATTCCTTTCGTGATAGCAATATTTATTGCATATATTTTTATGGTCTAGTAGTTATTATTGTTATTAGAATTATGCATACTTTATCTTATGTTCTAGATCTTGTTATTTCATTAACATGGTAATTAAGCTTGCTTATCTCTAATGTCATAATTTAGCTATTATACTACTTACGTGGTAGTTAAATTTATTGCTCATTGCCTATTCTCATAATTTACAAATACATAGATCTATTGCTTTCATTTACTTATGTAATAGTAAAGCTTGTCCTTCCCTATCCTAACAATCTTGCATGTCATGCATCTAATGTCTCTTATATATTTATTTTTGCATCATATTTCATGTTTAAGTGTTGGAGCCCATTATTTGCACTAATCATCAAAACATGGTCTCCATGCAAAAGTTGAATGCCCAAATGGAGTTTAACAATGAAGACCACCCCCTCACCATGTCCAAACATTAGCTCTCTCCACACACTAGGAGGCCAACTCACATGTGTCAAAGTGGTATTGGTGCTACCTTTATTTCTACTTTGTCTTCATTCTCCCCTTCCTTGTACCTCATACTACTCTAATCTCATGAATAAAAAATCTTGCAAAGAGAGCAACATTTAATGTATCAAATTCACACTTGAGTACAAATGTATACCTACCCACCTAGAGTTACAATGCACAATTCACCCATCTCACTTTCATATGTGACTTTTCAAAGATGATATATCTTTGTATATTATCATTCTATTATGTACCGCCTTCTATAAGTTCCTCATAGCTTAGCCTATGTGTTTGACCTCTTACTAATGTGTAATGCTTTAGGTGGTATCTGTGGTCGCCTCTTCTCTCATTGTATTTAACCCTTGGCCATTTGTTTGATTCACTTTGACTCTTAAGATACTCATTTAGAATATTTCCCAACTTTATGGATTCAATTGAGAGCACAAAGCCTTTGATTGGATCCATAATCACTTGAGATACGTCGCCACAATTACATGACGACCCAAGTTTGTTTGGGTTATTTACAAAATTAAGAGTCAAAGCTCCTTAACCCTTTTTGATCTTTTGGCATGAAGTGTATTGTAGGTTCCTTTTGACCATGTACATGTCAATTGCTCCAAAGAGCAAAGTGCAAAGTAGTGGATAAAATTTTGATTCATTGTCATTGTTGTAATCCCAAATTCTATAAATTATTGTAAAAATGATTCCAGTATGACTACTAAGTCATGTAACAACACCTAGGTAAGCCTATGATGCTTATCAAAGGGTTTCACCCTAAAGATTTTTTTAACCTTCTTAATTATTTGTGTTTTTAGACACGAATAATTAGCAAAGTTTTGCTCCCAAATATAACCCAAAGCTAGGGTGGAATTCATTGATAAGGTCTTAAGTAAGTCCTAGTGTTATTGAGTCTATATATTTTTATCATACTAGATCATGTGTCTTGTGTCACAGAATTTGGTTGAGTCTAAGGGGTTTTCTATTGTAAAATGCCCCTTCTATAAGTCTCTATTGTAATATCTTGATGTAAAAAGGTGTTGTCTAAGAATATTTTTGGTGAATGGTTCTTTACCATTAGAAAACAATTACCAAAATATTTTTTGAACCCACTTAGAGGGTGGAAAATTATTTGTAATCCCCTCTTGAGTCTATTGTTTTATTTTCTAGCAAAAATAAAAATAAATTAGCCAAAAGATTGTCAAAAAAATGAGGAAAAATTAAGGACTCTCCAAGTGGAAAAAATATCAAACCTATAGGCATTATAGTAATATTTTAACACTTTACCTATAATTAAATAAATTATTGAAGATTAATTAGAATATAATTAAATTTCAATAAATTAACTTTATGTCAAAAAATATGGATTAACTTTATTTTAACACTTTACCTATAATTAAAAAAACTGTTGAAATTTAATTAGAATATAGTTAATTTCAAAAAATTGACTTTATATTTTAAAGCTTTACATATAATTAAACAAACTATTGAAATTTAATTAGAATATAGTTAAATTTCAATAAATTGACTTTATATTAAACAATATTAAGATTCATTTTAATAAATACCTTAGAAACAAGCCTACGCATTATAGTAATATTTAACACTACCTATAATTAAATAAAGTATTGAAATTTAATTAGAATATAATTAAATTAAAAAATTAAAGAAACTAATCTTACTATAAAAAGGTAGAAATATAAATAACATCGAATTATTATAACCATTATGGATATATTAATAAAAATAAGTTAACAATCATTATTATAACAAAGTAAATAATAGAGAAATTTATAAAATAAATAAATATTTCATTAAGAAGATAATAATAACTAATTAAAATAAAGTAAACAATCTTGAACTGGTCAACTTTACTTTACAACTCACTTGATCATATTTATAACTCGTGTTTCTCTTCTTTGTAAATGAGACCTGATGATGAGTCTTGTTTTAGACTCGAAACGTAGACAACATGAAAATGAAGATTGTGGAATATCCAAATTAATATCAAAAAAATATTGAGCTTATTTTTCAAGAGGAAAATTTCAAGTCAAAAATAATAGGCCTCATTTCCAAGACAAGCTGGCCAAGTCAAAAAAATTGTTAGACCAAAGAAAACTATTTTCTCAACAAATTGAAATTGTTGGGCCAAACAGTTAACTATTTTGCACAAATAATGACAAATCTATTTTTGAAGATCTTCCAATGGTCTAGAAGTCAAAATTTGATCCCTTCAACCCAGTAGACAAGGAAAATCAAATTCTTTTGGAGATTTGTGCCAGCCTATCAAGGGTTCAAATTTTTTTGCAAGGATCAAGTCATGGATCGAGCTACTAGCCGTTATTTTCCACTTGGAATGGTTTATCCCTCTCATTTTCTATATAAGCAAGTTTTCTAGCTCCTCATTGTAACTTCAACTGAAGATGTACTGAGCTAAGCTCTTCTAAATTTATTTTGATAATAAAACACAAGTCTTTGGGGTTTCAATTGAAAGTGCCTCTCTCTTAGTGATTTATGTTATCTGTTGAATGATTTTAATGCTCTAATTGTGTAATATTGAATATTGTTGTTTCAATAGCCAGTGGTTGGATCATCTATTAGCACAAGCTTTTGCTTCAAGTGTTGGGTTCTAGAGAAACATTTTCTGCTCACTCGATCTGGTAGGTATCTCTAGATCTTGAGGGTTTGAAGTGTGTATCTAAACCCCTTTTGAAACTAACAATTTATCTTTCAAAGTATGTAGAGATATTCAAGTAATTCAACCCTTGGGCAACCCCCAAGTACATAGACTTCGAGGAGACCTCCATCTTGTTTGGCTTCTCAACTTGATCTAACGATTTGTTTTGCAAGGAGTTTGGCCAATACATTAAAATAAAAATATTTATCTCACTTATTTTCAAAATCTACTTGTGCTACAAAGATTTATCTACTAATTAGAGCTTGGAATTTCTTGTAGATATTGTGAATATTTTCTACCAACCCTTGTAATTATTTTCTACTGTGTATATTTATTTGGGGTCTTATGGGGTTTTTATTTTAAATTTCTTGTGGATCATAGATTTGGCTCTATTTATCTGACTTACAATGCCGACGATCAAAATTTTCAAGGACAAATTCAAAGTTAGAGGGTTTGAGCCCTCACCTAGTTTAAACGACTAGGATTTGGGCACCTTGTTCTTTTGCAAGAGTCATCCACCCTAAGGAAGGAGAGTGTTCCCCTTTTGGGGGTGGATCTAGGATATAAAAGCCCTGATCTACAAGACCCATATCCTAGAATATCAACACCTAGTATCGTTGTGGGAGTCGTTAGAACTAGAGGGCCTAATTCACTGCAAACACCGAGTTTCTCATAAGATTTGACATCTGAAGTATTTTTGTAGGTGGATTCCTTGTGGTTATAATCATTTTTTAGCTTGAATTTAATAATTTTTGCTTATGTAGGAGGACCACAAGAATATTGGAGGCTAAGAGCCAAGGCTGCAAGCCTAAGAGCCCTAAAAGCCTTAGTTGCGGCTCTCTTTGGGCTCTTGGAACCTTAACGCAAACCTTTGAGGCCTTAAGCCCTAACACAAGGGTTTGGGGGATTTTTTCTTGATCATATTTGATTGACCTCTGATCTAACTAATGTTTGCAAGCTTGATCACAATTGTGGCAAGGGTTTGAATTGGTTTCTCATTGACTATTTGTCATTACAAGTCTCTGATCTCTAAAGGCTTGGTATTTGGTTTTATTTGTTGGCTCACCTTTGGTTTTGCAAGCTCATATTCATTTGGAAAGGGTATTACAAGGGTTATTTATCTCGTTGCTATCTTCTAGCCCTGGCCACAAGGCCTAAGGCCATTATCACATTAGGCTGCAAGCCTCTAGAGGCTTTCTAGGCCTGCCCGCATACACTTGAAGGTCTGATCTATCATTATATTTGGGTTTGAAGACTAGTCATTTGTGTTTGCAAGTGTTTGGAAGGGTGAAAAGCCTCTTTGGTGTCTCAACTTGGCATACTCATTCCTGGAAGAAGGCCTCAAGGATTCTATCTCTTCTTACACTCATTCTCTTCTTAATTGTCATAAGAATTTCCATATCTAAACATAACAATGGCATCAAAATCACTAAGATCTAAGCCTAAATCAAGTCCTAAAAAAGCCTAATAAACTTTAAAAGGTCATCACACATTATCTTAAGTGCTTGATCAATGGTTTTTAACCATCTCACAAGTGACTTTTGGTATTGTTTCCATGTTAATCGAGGTTTGATCTAGTAGTAGTAAATTTTGAGGTCTGGTGCATCTCCTTAATGATCATTGAATGATAAAAGTACTAACTAGGATCTTGCATTTGTCTTGAGGATAGCTAGCTTGCATTATAACTCTTGCATCCTTGCACCCTTGCATCATTACATGAATGTCATTTTTGCATTACATCGTTAGTCAATTGCATTAGTTAGTTTCATTCTTAACATTGCATATCATTGTTAGCAATCTCATTACTATATTAATGCTTGTTGCTATTGTGCTTAAAGAAATATTGCAAGTCTCTATTGCTTTTAATTGTCTCATAACATAAACATAAGAGAACTATAATAAGAACTCTACTTAACACATTAATGAGCTCTAGTAAGCACCTTGGATCATTGAGTAATTAATATTGCTAATCTTGTTTCATTGGGATAATCTCCAAGTGTTCTCTAAAGTGCTTCATTTATTGTTATTGTCATCTTGTGATTTCAAATTGATAAGTGATATTTGAAATATCTTGGTTGCAAGTGTTCTAATATTGTCATATCGGAGCATTTTATATATATAATTTCATTGAAGCAATCTAACATCATTTGCATCTTCATTTTAAGTTAGAAGTGCATGTTAAAATTTACCTCCAAGCATAAGCTTGATCATAAGAAAGATAGGACCACCTTCTTCCAATTTGAGAAGTCTAGACCCTCATTCGCAATTAACACAGGTGACCTTGCAATTCTCTTGTGGACAATCCCTTGTAGGAACAGAGGCATCTGGGTCGTTAAAACTCAGGTATAGTTAATGGGGCCTTAGCCTCCTTGTGAACTTATCTCTACAACTTGCGTTTGTGACTAACCTCAAAATAATTGCGAGGAAGGATTCACTTGGAATATGCACTTAACTAATATTTACCAAGATCTTGCATTTCATCTAGAATAGATTTTGCATCTTGTAGCAACTATTCATCCGGTAACTTGACATATTAATCTTTGTTGTGCGAGTGATTAATCTTGAGGCACTGGTATATCATTTATATCTTAAGGAATCTAATTTGGTTGTGCTTAATATTCTTACTTGTCACATAATTTTAGTTCAAGTTGATAAGACATTCAATTGTATACTTGAACTTGTTGGTTTCCAACGGATTTCTCATCATTCCATCCATAGGGACTACCCCCTTAGCCTACATTTAGGAGATCCCTTAAACAGAGAGGGAAGGGATCAAAGTAATGGCCCATGCCCTGAGCATTGCCGCATTGGGTGTACAATTTGGGCAACAACAATTCCTAAATAGGGTATTGCACATATTTCACAATGTGCAAAACAAAAAAGGTCGTTTTAGGCCTAAAACCCCACAATGGGTGCTACAAAACTCACAATAATGAATTTACATATGCAATACATTATACAACATGTTACGCGAGTCCAACAACCAACTTACACCTACACTTTGAGGCCATTCCTTATTACATCATTTTATTCCTTGTAAAACCTCTTCAAACAACCTCTCAAAGGGGCTAAGGAGCTAGTGTGGTCCCAACAAGTGTGTTCTTTGCAAGGTTAAGAAGGAAACGATGTATCATTTATTTGTCTCTTGCTTATTTGTAACTCAAGTTGGCGTAAAGTCTTGTTATGCCTACTCCATTATGGTCAATGGACCTTCACCTCTTTGGAATCTTGTTTATTGGATTGGATATGAAAGTGTAGTGAGAGGTCTTCTCTGGTGCATACCTTGGCCAAAAAGACCTTGAATTGTCCTCAAGAGATAGACTTCAATTGTGGTGAGTTAATTTCTAGTTTATGGGAAAAATCATCTTGAGTTCATGCATAGAGTTGGAGCTCCAATTAAAGAGGAGTCTTCATCAATTAACTACAAGATAAATGGTAATACTAATTTAGGAAAGGATGAGTTGGGAACTTCTTTCTTTGATTGAACAAGGATGAGTTACAACTTCAAGTCATGATTAGAGAAGAGAACAAGTTCAACTCAATTAACTAGTCAATCACAACTCAACTTCCAAATTTGCAACTTGCCTAGTATAGAGTGGACATAATCTATTAAAGGAAGGACAAAAGGCACAAGTTATTTAATTTGCTTTGTGCACAAGGTTGTGAGACAAAGCAAGCTCATGAGTTAGTGAGAGAGATCCTTGCTTGTTGGGTGTGTATTGAGGAGGCTTCCATTGTGGCAATTTTGCGCTAAGAAATAGGAGTTGTCCTAGGAATTAGGAGGCCCTTTGTGCTAAGAAATAGTCAATTCATGCACAAGGAATTTGAGCCAAGTAGTGGAGACTTGTGCACAAGGAATTCAAGCCTAGCAATGGAGACTTGTGCACAAAGAATTCAAGCCAGGCAGAAAGAAAGGAAGCAAGAGTTGGGTCAACATAATTGCAAGGTGGTACATGTTAGAATAGTAGATAACAAGTGTGTCCTCAATTGAACAATTTACCTTGTAATTGAGGCCAACATAATTGCAAGGTGGTACATGTTAGAATAGTAGATAACAAGTGTGTTCTCAATTGAACAATTTACCTTGTAATTGATTCAATTGCTCAATCAATAAAATACCACATCAAAGAAGAGGGTTTTCCCACTTCAGTTTCCTAAGAAAATATTTGTATAATTGTGTGACTTTGTTTTTTATCTCTGTGTCCTAATTCCTCTACATATAAGTGTTTTGAAATTTTGTGTCTTGATGAAAGAAAATTTGGTTTCAACTTACAATTGCCTTAATTTCAAATTGTTCATCTAAGTAGTTGCAGAATTTCATGAGAAATCAACATATTATAGATTCCTAAAAAGACCATTGCACATATTTCACAATGTGCAAAACAAAAGGTCATTTTAGGCCTAAAACCCCACAATGGGTGCTACAAAACTCACAATGATGAATCTGCATATGTAATACGACATATTACACTAGCCCTTCAACAACCAACTTAACCACTTACACCTACACTTTGAGGCCATTCCTTATTTATATCATTTGAAACCTCTTCAAACAACCTCTCAAAGGGGTTGAGCCAGTGTGGTCCAAACTCCAAACAGGTGTGTACTTTGCAAGGTTGAGAAAGAAACTTAGTATCATTTATTTGTCTTTTGCTTATTTGTGACTCAAGTTGGCGCAGAGCCTTGTTATACCTGCTCCATCATGGTCAATGGACTTTCACCTCTTTGGAATCTTGTTTATGGGATTGGATATGAGATCCCTCTTAGAAACATTTCAAAGATCTCACATGCTATGTTATATGGGGAATTCGGTTGCATCGAAATCAGGTTCTTTTTGGTGAGTAGATTGTAAAACATTAGGCTGATAGTTCTCAAAGTTCAGTTTGATTTTCTGGAGAGATCAAAATATCTTCTCAAAAACCAGCTCACTTGCATGTAGCTCCAGCCTTCAATTGCAAGATAGCATTGAGTTTATTTGACAATGCAAGTTAAGGGATGCCAAATAATTGTGGAAAACGGGAGGTTTTATTCATATCTACAAACCATTACTTTCATTTGAAAATGGGAGCAAGCTATGGATCAAGGTCGCATGCTGGATTGGAGGAATCTGTCATCTATAAATTGTGGGTAATTCAAAGGTTGTTATTCTCCTTGTGTTTCAAAATGAAAGAGGAATCTGTCATCTATAAATTGTGGGTAATTCAAAGGTTGTTATTGATTGGTTCAAAGGGGGAAGTCTTCTAAACATATGATCCTGCAGCCATGGCAAAGACAACCGTGATCTACATGAATCCTTGGAGTAGCTCAGTTCTGGTTTTTGTTTTTGTTATTTGTATAGACTCAAAACAGTAAACTATGGATCCTGGCTGTAATTCCGGGACAGATTTTGCTCTCATGCCTTCTTTTTTTCTTTTTCTTTTCTTTGGGTATAATTTGATTCTTATGAATGGCAATCGTAAGGGTTTTTTCCTGGGGGATTAAAAAAACATTAAGCAAGAGATAAGCTGGGAGTAGTACCATTCATATTAATGTGAAGCAGAATCCTAATCAAGGGATATGTTCTAATGGCCAAATAATAAAATAGTTGAGGAATTTTATTTTATTTACATAAAGCAAATGACAAGTTAATGAGATTATAAAAGCAAAAAACTTGGCCACAAAAGAGGTTGCAAAACGATATTAATGATGGATCAAGAAAACAGAATGCAGATTTACGAAAGTACGTGGAGATTCGAGATGAAGGAAAACACGGGGGGAATCTTTCAATGAGGGAGACTGTTGAAAATGAAACTCCAACTAAAGGAGCAAAAAAAACTCAGGAGTATAAATCTTCTAAATCGAATAAGGAGCAAGCATTGTTCAAGAATGTTGATGTACAATTGGCGCATGAGAACCCATCTAAAGAGGTTTAGACACAACAATAAAAATATAAGAGAAAAAGAGCACTGTTCCAGAATGTTAATATACAATTAGCCCTTGGAGGACCCATCTAAAGAGGTCTAGACAAAATAAAACAAACAAACAAAAAAAAAGAGAGAAAGAGAAAGGCAAGACAAGGAAAATTGCTTCCCACGAGTCTGGTTACTTTCTGGGTTGTTTTTTTCAAGACAATGTCAGTCATGCATGGGAATCCTTATGGATATTATTGAGATTCTGTTGAGTATCGTTGAAATATAACTTCTTATTTGTAATTAATGAGAAGTTACAAATTCTTTTCAGAGAAAAAATACAATATGATGAGATGGAAAATTGTTTCAAGTAAAACCATAATGCCTTTATGTATGTAGAGGGAGGGAGACGAGACATTTGATTAGAATAATCAACTTGAAGCCAATATAAAGAAAGTTAAAGATAACAAAACAAAACCAATAGATTTAAAATTCTACAAATTTTTGAGGCCCTAAATAGGATGACCAGCAAGATTCTTATGTTCAAAAGCTAGAATGCCAATATTGTTGGCCTTAGCAACAAACCATTCTAGGAAGCTTAGCCCAAAATGCCTTTGGCCCACTTCAAATTAGAAAATGAAGTCTCGTTGTTGTTGTCATCAACTCTTGCACAGTTTACTATCAGCACTTTGGGATTAGTACATCAAGAACCACTAACAAAGGGGCAGCTTCTCTCCATATCTAAATCCTTGTTACTTGCAAATTGGGGCTTAGAACATCAAGAACCACTTACAGGGTATCTTCTTTCCGTATTTAAATCTTTGAATTACATACATGTTCTAGCTTTAGGATCTATTCACTTGGTTGACAAGCATGTAAACATGTCTAACTTGCTGTGTATTTGTTAATGCATTTTTCATTTAAGGATCAAACAATGTTGCAAAAAAATTCAAATACCATAAACAGAATAGGCAATAAGCAGACCACCGACCTCCATCAAAGGTTCTGACCACGTGCTTAATTTAAGGATGGGTGGCTAATCTTTTGAGATGGAGTAAATTACCATTAGTCTTTAATGGTCTTCTGAGATGTAGAGTAAATTATCATTGGACCAATTTGACGTTTAATTATTATATAAAATCATGCAATGAGAGCAGCCAAACATTTGATATATAGACATTCTGTAATAACACTTATTGTCTGTAATAACATGGTTTGTTAATGGATGATGTGTAATGAAATACTTTATGTTATAAAGCTAATGCTTTGAAGTAATTTAAAATGTCATTGTGAATGAGTGACAGTTCCAACCTGTCTGTGCATGGATCCACCCATTTCAATATTAGGAGCCCGCATGGTGCTAAAAGAATACCCAGACGGACTGGGTTTATAAACCTAACTACTCTAATACTGCAGCTACCTCTAAAATCCTAATGGATGGACGTATGAAATTACGCTTTCTGCAAAATAACAAAGTCATTGATTTCGAATATAATTTTATAATTCTAGGAAATTGGAGTCGGTCATTTCATGTATTAATCTCTTTTTTTGACAAACCATTTCAAATAAATCCCAACGGATGAAGCATGGAATTACAATAGCCCTTATCTGAGATTTGCTGCAAAATAACATATTCGTTAGTTTTGAATATAATTCTATAATTCTAGAAAATTGATGGCACTTTCAGAGACAGACATTTCAAGTATTAGTCTTCTTTGTAAACCAGTAAATCTGCTGCTCCTGAACAGAGTTACATGTTGGTGGAAGATGTTATAATCGTTGTAGAGGGATGCAACGTTACGGTTTATGCATTTCAAAAACAGTGAAAAACATATAAAAGGCTGGCTTTACGCAGCAATCTGAAATTGCATAAATGGCTATGATGGACTTTACCTTCGGAACTTGAGCTTTCAAGGTTATTTTATAAGTGTCCTTACCTTGACCTGTACTCATTTCCCCTCGTTATGTGATTCTTTTACGTATCTTAAATGCAGTGAAAGCTTAAGCTGTCCTGGAACCAAATCACCTTTAAGTCCCAATTTGGTATTAATAAAAGAATCAATAAATGTTACAGCAGGTAAAGACGGCAAAGCTCGCCCCAAGCTCCTTTGGGACTAGAGCTTTCATCGTTGAATTAAAAGTGTCCTTATTTGACCTATACTCACATTTACCCTCATTCTTCCCTTCTATTATTTACCCGAAATACACTGAAAGCTTAAAATGCCCTGGAAACGAATCACATGAAGTCCCAATTGGTTATTGTTTGAAGAATCAATAATTGCTTGGGCCTTGCAGTACATAGAGATGGTGAGGCCCATCCCTAGCTCCTGATGAACCGAGAGATTGACAAGCTTCGTTTTGTTCAGATGAAAGCAGCAAAGGGATTGATTGTAATGGGTTTATAACTTTAATCAATGATCCGGATAAATTAATTTTTGCACCAACCTATAAAGTTGAGGCATATTATTGCTTATGGGCTTATGTGAAACCAACAACAGAGGTGCGCCTTTTGTGATAATCAGATAGACCATGATAATCGAAAATTCATATGCAGCGGTAATGCAGAGCTCCCAAACCACAGTGAGAACATGGGTGTCTTACAAGAACGGACTTAGATTTGAACCATGAGCTTCCGGGCTTCGTTAACTCAAAATCGTTGCCACCAAATTCCCTACAACGACAGCAATGGACTTAATGCCATAGGCAGATTGCCTTCTATCACCTTTGAATCCAGGCTCGTGCAATTTCTCTCTATGATCAACATGCAATAAAGCTGCTACAAAGAGATCATATATAAGAAGCAATCCACATATCCATGGAACAGAAATGCTTGCAAGAAAGTGATGATCTTTTAAGCATATTCTTACTTGAAAAGTAATATGCTTCAATCCACCATAACCTATTTTGCTATTATATTTACAAGCAACAAAAGTTCTAATAGAAACAGTATTAGGAAACTATGACTCATCTTGAGAAGTTTCAGTGAACGTATATGCTGCATGCACATTTTCCAATTTCTTGTTTTCTAAGATTCAATACAAGCAGCCTTAAAAATTAAAATAGTAATTATCCATTGAAATGAATTGACGGAAAGAAAGATTTCATTTAGATACCTTGCATCTTGAGAACTTTAGCTGATGACTGAAGATGTCTTAAGATCTTAAGATGAATGAAGATGAATAAATCTCTGCAAAATCTACCTTCCAAATGCTGCATTATTGAAGACAGTTTCTGAAGAACCTTATTCCCTGCAATTTGAGTTTCAAAAGCTTGTCATCCACAAGTATCCAATATGAAGAGCAACCTAAAATAATCTAGAGTACATATGAAAGGATCCAAATAAAGAGAATGTGTGTTGAACTTGTTAGAAATGTGGCAGAGCTGTATACCTGTAAGGCAAAATTAACATCTCCTTCATCTACTCTTAAGGTCACTCTCCTTAGCCTATCTTCTCGGGATTGACCAAGGTTAAGAAGGGCCTAGTTTGCAACCCACATAAGAGTTAACACCCTGCATTCATATCAAAAGCTTGCATCCCTTCTAACTCGTATCATGGTTTAAGGATTCAAATGCATACCTGATCACTAAGCACCCTACACATGCTTGAAAACTCAGGACCAGTGAGAGGGTACATTGAAGTTGTTTTACAGAAGTCCAAGTAGGCTACATTCAGCTGCATCGGAAGCAATAGAAGATAAGGAAATGAAACAAGTCAAAAAAAAAAAAAAATAATAATAATAATACAAGCACATAGGAGACCTAACGGAACCAAGGGAATCGTGTCCCAACATTTCGAAATTCCCGGCTCATGCATAAGGGAAAATTATGGTATGAACTACAAATAAAGCATGAAACATGTCATCATATAAGATGCACAGTCCAACAATAAAATAGCTACAACATGCCAGCTTATGCGATGCACAATTCAACAATGATAGAGCTACAAAACCAAAGACCCAAAGAAGCAAAATAGATTTAACAATAGAAAATCAAACAAAAGTTACCTCTCCTAGTGTGGCATCTTTCTTCCGACGCCGAAAAAACTTGACTGCTGAACATAGCACTATCTGTGCAATAATTAATTCAACGTCACGTTCCTTCATAATTTGATAATACTAGCCTACAATTCCTTGCTAAAGAAGATGTAAAAGCATACCTGTCTAAAGAAAATTTAAAAGAATACCTGTTGATGTCGTGGTAAAGTTTGTATTGTGTCAACAACAGCTGACCGGAATGTTTTTGCCAATGCTATGGCCATATGATCAATTCTTACCTACAAAACAGTTTCAATCTAATATTAGCCGTTTCCATTATTACAGGAAACTCTGAAGAGCCCATTCCACAGTAATCTAGATGAAACAACATGAACATATCATTGATGGTCACAACTTTATCATGCTGTACAAGTGCAGCAATACAAATATGCCAAGGGCTACTTGCAAAAAGCATTTGTAGGTAGGGATTGAGCTGTCTTCTAGAACTGTAAAGAGCAGCTGAGGGGACTACTAAGGGCCAACAAAAGGAAAGTATTCTAGTCAAAGTACCCTGCAGGTTGACCTTCTAAACAGCTTGCCTTGTGCAGTAACAGTTTTCACTAACTGGCATGCTACAAAATATACAGGGCTCATACAACAATGTGATCTTATGGTAGCTTCCAGAAACACAATTTGCACATGGATTGCCATGATACAACTGTAGAGAGCGGCTGAGGGGACTACTAGGGGCCAACAAAAGGAAAGTATTCTAGTCATAGTACCCTGCAGGTTGACTTTCTAAACATCTTGCCTTGTGCAGTAAGTTAGTAACAGTTTTCACTAACTGGCATGCTACAAAATATACAAGGCTCATACAACAATGTGATCTTATGGTGGCTTCCAGAAGCACAATTTGCACATCGATTGCCATGATATCCACATCACCTATAGATTCCATTTAACAATTGTCAACTTCTTGGACACCACCCTAGATTCATCTTAACCCCAGCACTCTCGAGCACTGGAAAAGATTAAATACCTCAAGGTGCAAAAACTTGTGGAAAGGTTTGCACCTCAACAAATTTGATCCCTCTCGACGCTTGATTGATCTAAGGTTCAGATGGAACTAGGCTAATTACTATTTAAGTATATTATTATTTTTAATGTAAAAAATCATTGTGATAAGCTGTTGTGATATCAACATTACACAAGCGCATGATATACCTTATGCATAGCAATCTGTAAAATGTGCTTCTCAACACAATAAAACTCTTGACAATGGAACCTTATAACTACAAGAGTGCTCACTAGGAGGGGCAAGTACAGGGGGGTCATTTATGACCCGTGTACAAAAACAAAGAAAGTACATAAGGGATCTAGGGAATGCAACTAAGAACGAGGCAAAAGCAATAGCAATTTTCCAAGGCCTAGTCATACTAAGCGAGAAAGATGTTCACGTGATAGCAATTGGGGATTCTTCAATAGCCACGCAGTCGTTTCATCAAACCCTTCTCTAGAACTTCAAAATATCTCATGTAACACAAAGAACTATTGGATTGGTTCAATACTTTACAAAAATTTAATTTTTTCATGTTTTGCAATCACAAAAGCCAATGCTCAAGCCAACCTAAGAGCAAGTTTGAATGAAGGTCTCCATAAAGTAAACGGGGGGCGGGAGGGGCTTCATATTTCATGCCCCTCCCTTGAAATGGCCACTCATCATGAAGGTCATATCATAGTGCACACAACACCAAGTGCGGCAGTGACCCTTCATGCAAGCTAGAAGAGATGGGGAGTTAAGTCTCCACCAACACCCATTACTCCAGAGTCCATACTACTCTCCCATCGACATGTGAGCTTATGTTCAATGCAATGGTTGAATTGGAAAATGCACGTGGGTTTATTTTTATGTCAATTCTGGAAGGACTCGATGCCATTGATTCCACCCCTATTACCTTCACAACATTCCAACATTAGTGGCAAGCAAGGGTACTCTGGTCTAGGAATAATGTGGTGGAATTTTGTTAAATCCCAAGGCAACTCTTTGCAGTGCTAAGGTAAGGGGTAACCCGGTCTGGAACTAGTCTTTCTCTTCAGTAAAAATGGACCACTATTATTGTAGGCATAAATGATACAACTTGTATGAGTTTTGAGATGTTCAACAAGGGGTTAAGTGTTGTGAGCATGAGGTTGTTCAAGCCTAATGATGTGTGATGAATTTCACCATTACTGCAATCACTAGCAAGAGGATTGTGACAGTACATTAGAAGCCAAAAGTAGGGTGAGGGACCATGTGCAATGGAAACTACACCCTGACTACTGAAGCTTAAGGAAATGAAGGAGGTCACCAACGTCATGCAGATTGAAGCTAGAGTTTCAGGTTGGCTCTCTAAAATCCCTAGTAAGTAGAATCTCAAGTCACCTCTACCTCCCATAGGATATGGTTTCATCTCCTGCCCCATCAACTTCTAAATTGTTTAGGACTCCTCACTTTGCAACTTTCCCATGGCCAGTGATGAGGATTTGGGCATCTAACACTCCTAAACCAAAACTGGAGGATCCTACAAGTGAAATCAACCCTTTGGAACAATTTGACATGTAAATGCACTCAACAGTAGCAAAAATGGAGACTCGAGTGGGACTAAAACTTGAGAGCCTTGCTAATTTATTTTTTATATCTATTGTATTCCGTCATTGTTTCAGTTTGCAAGGAAATATTCCCACGAAACCGACAGAGAATAGAATAGGGTGGGCAAGAATAGGGAATTTTTTATAAGAGACTGTCTCAAACTGCAGAAAAAACATTTAAAAAAAAAAAACAAAATTTAAAAAAAAAAATTGTATTACACCATTGTCCATTTCGGCTGCAGTTTTTTCTAATACAAAATATATCCATCATCGTGAAAGAAAAAACAAGAAGAATGCTTACCATATTTATTTCTTGCTTTGTTAATCGTTCAGCCGGTACATTCAATCCATTGGTCATTGATTTCTCATGCGAAATATTATCCAACTCATGTATCCCACTGGTTAATTCTGCTTCAAGCATCTCAACAGCACCTCTGCCATGATCCAAAATGAATAGAATATAATAAGTTGAAGCTTTCAGTACTGATAAAACTACATATAGAACCAGTTTTCCTGACAAAGACGACAAATAATTGTTTTCAATACAATCAAAAAGGTTCCTAATCTCCTAGCCTTGTCAAAATAATGTGCTTTCAAAGATTAGAATGAATTTGATACAAAAAATTGTGATTATCATAATATTGACTATAAGCTCCACAAAGAAAGTTGTCAATTGGGTTGATCTCTGGTGGTTGGGAGGAATGATCATTATCCTTGCCACCCAGTTTCAATTCCCACAAGTAATACGTTGTTGAGCTCATAACAAATATATTATTGTAATGGAATTGAATCTTGTGGCCTAATGTCCTGAAGATTCTAGGTTTTATTCTAGGTACCATCCTCAAAATGAGGGGAAGAGCTCATAACAAATATATTATTGTAATGGAATTGAATCTTGTGGCCTAATGTCCTAAAGATTCTAGGTTTTATCCTAGGTACCATCCTTAAAATGAGGGGAAGTGCTTTGGGGATTTCCCCGAGCTCTGTAGCCTGGAAAAAAAAAGGCTCCACAAAAAAGGTTACATAAGCATCCCAGCATATGTCAAGACAAAATCCAGATAAAGATTTACATGTCAAGATGGTTCATAGTATTTGGAGTGGACATAGCAATTGACTAGATTTTTATTTAACTTGATAAGAACAATCACGGACTGCACTTTCAGACTGGGGCAAGTAGTCTACCTGCAAACATGAAGAGCTTTGCGCATATCCCCTGATGCAGCAGCAACTTTCTACGGTGTCCAAAGAAAGTAAGCATTAGAGTATTCACAACTGTTTAAAACTAAAATTAAAATTTGTAAAAGATATGATAATTCATTAATGTCCAACAAATGATCACATAAGTAGGTCAATGGAACTGAAAAAGAGTACAGTCAGTATGAATACGATGTGGAAGTGCAAGCACCGCTCTTAGAAAAGGCTGAAAATAACCTAAAGAAATAAATAAATAAGCAATATTGCTGCTGTGGCGCACAAATAAAAGACCATGGCACAATACAAAATAATCAATAGCCTTCCAAGAAAGAATGAGTGATTTTCATTCATCAATGCTTGCTGCTCTTTATAAAAAGCTGAGCAAATTCCTCTTTTGAAATTCTCTCATTATGCCTCTATGCTTGAAAATTCAAAAAGCCAGTTCTCAGCATGAATTTATTTTAGATAACTGAGGTTGTTACAACATTCAAGTTCTAAACAATGTTCATTTACGCCATTACTGTTTCAAAAACATGCAAGCAAGTAAAAGAAACCGACCTATATAAAATGCAGAACCAAAAATTAGAAGCTAAAATCCTTCAATGTTCTATGGAAATTTAGGATAGAAAACGACAAAAGAAAGCCGTGTTGAGTGCTCTCCTACAGGTCCACAAAGACTACAAGAAAATTGAAAGTAAATAATTATCTTAACGTCCAAGAATAAATATAAGCAACTCATGGGCCTTGTATCCCAGTGTACTGCCAAATAACAATTCAAGGTATCTAGAATTCCCATTCTTCTTTTAACTCTGAGGTGTACTTGGATGGATGGTTCTTCATAACAGTTTAGCATTTGTGGATCAGCTACATCATACTGGCTTTAAAAATGGATGTTACATGGTTTATCACAAGTCAGAAATGGTTAAGTATGGTATGTGGAACTGCGAGGTTACCAAAGTTTCAAGGACATGGATTGCTGTTGAGCACAGTACTTTTTGTTGGCCCTCATTAGAAAAGGGTCCTTTCTAGGGATAAATAGGTGATATGAAAGGTAGAAAGAGTGAAATCTGATCAAACTGATAGGCATCTCCTTCTTATGGAAAAATTGGAATCAAGAAACATTTCACAAAGGAAAATAATAGATTGTTGGGAGAATTAACAACTTTTGGATCAGAACTGGCTGTGTAGATCACAACAATGAAAGGGCACTTTCATGAAAGATGTCAATTTCATGAGATCAGAGAATCGGAACTAAAGAAGACATACTTGCCAGATAGCTGGTTTCTGGCGTTCATAAACAATAGTTGGAAGGCCTAGACAATAACATTACAGGAACCAGCCACAAGAGGCAAGCCAGGTTAGTGAAAATGGGCATTGTTAAAGCCGCTTCCAGGGTTTAAATCCCACAAAAAGTGGCCTGTATGCTCCCACAAGGAGACCAGCTTAACTGTCTTGGCTGTTTATAAGAGGTTGGTCGGACACCCAACAAAGTAAGTAGTGTCACTTTTTGATAGAGGTTGATGCTCGCTACTATGGTGCAAGAAGGAAGCATAGTCCAAAATGACATGAACAGGATCCTCCAACCTATCAGATATAACTGAAGTCTAATTTACAATGTAGAGGGGACTTCTATCCTATAAGATTAATTTGGAAAGCATTAACAAATCAACTATGAAGGCACTTTGTCCAATTAGATTTTCCTTTAACATATAATGTTAACAACTAGGTGCAGCAAGCTGCGCAATAATGTAGTAGCTACGAGAGAGAATTGGCTAGTAATTGTCATGATTACATTAACTGCTTGAAGGCAAGCTTCCTCTTCATCTCAAATTCCTTATGGTGTTGGAGCCACTTGAACAACCTTCTTGTGTTTCAAGGGAGCACTTTCCTCATGCTGCCCCCAATCTCTAGAATAGATTCAGAAGGTCAACCACAGTCTACAAGCAGTCAAACACATCTTTTGATAATTCGATATCTGAATTGCAACAGCTTAAAGGTCACCTCCATCAACAAAAGGATGGGGCAAGTAGCAGGGAAAATGTGATACAGCTGGAGTAGGTGGACAGAATCTGGGCCATATTTGAAATCTTTAAAGACTCCAAAGGGAGCCCAAGGGATTCCAACGTATATGGGAAAAATGCATACTACAGTATTTGTCAGACAACCGAAAAGGACTGGATGAAGACAACAAGGAGTATGAAAACTCTTCTTCCAATTTTTTAAGAGGTTTCAGTTCATCTCTAAACTTTACCCATCGTTTAGTACATTGTTGAACCTTTGTATATACTATGATGAAACTACTTTCCTCTATATCGGGCTGAATATATCAAGCTATCAGCATGTCTTTGGACAAATGTATTACAAATCAAGAATATCCTGCACTTAATGTATGAGTGGGTCATTTCCGTATTTTCATGTATTGTTAATGTAAATATCCTTGTTAATGTTAAAAAGATAAAAGACAAATTTGCAAATCAGAAGCAGAGCACTTAGAAGTTGGAATCTCTTGAATAAAATTTTAACTGGACTGGTATTAACTTACCCTTGCACAAAGCTCCAATGCCTCCAGTTGAAATATTTGACATGGGAGATCCTAAAACCAAGTGAAATTTCAACATATGTAAGCTAAGAAAAGGTCAAAACACTGTAATCGTAAAACTTATGGAAACTTCTCTTTGGAATGACAAATATAAATGAATGACGAGCGTTTTTTGCTGCATTTTTCATACTATGCTCATAAAGATGTATACAAGAATATTTTCAGTCAACTACAAAAGGGCAACTCCAATCAAACAATAATGAATTACCATTAGCCTCTGCTGGAGTATCTTCAGTATCTGTTCTTTTGAATAGGCACGAAATGTCATAACCAGTGGTTTACCTGCCAAAAAGAAATTTTTGATCTAAGGATGGTATGAAATAAGAGCCAACGTCCCAGAATTCAAATGGAAAAGCCTTCAATTATTTAGGCAATAACAGTGTCTAGTTTCTCATACGGCTAGACCAATCAAGAGGCATGAGATCCTTGACACTCACATAACCTCACAAGGTACAACTGACAGGATTCATCAACAGTGACCAAACTAATCAACTCTGTCCTCAAATAGTTCATGACCAAAAATTCCGATATCAACCATGAAAGGCAAGCCAGAACGGTGAAAGCAGGCACTGCTGTGGACCACACCAAGGTTAAATCCCCAAAAGAAGTGGCCAATGCACCACCTGCAAAGGGACCATTGATCTACCCTAAGGACCATTTAGTCGAACCAGGTGGTTGCAGAGTGTATGCAGCATCCCACCTCTGAATAGGTGACAGATGCTTGACACTGCAGTATTAAGGATGCATCTTAAAAAAAGAGTCAATATCAAAATAACCAACTATTAGAATTAAAGAAACTGCAGATTGTCATTCTGAGTCAATTCAACACTGACACATGCCTATTGCACATTTTTCATCATTTGCTATACCAAGTCAAGTAATGTCCAACTCCTATGATCCCACTCTTAATAATGTGTGCATATTACACCAATCATAAAATGACGCAAAGAGCAATAGTTCATACAATTTAAGGACTGCAATTTGGGAAGAAACCGATCAGTCAAGTCTATTGCATTTGAAATTCCTGCACAAACAGATCCATCAGGGAGATTCTCTTACAAACCATTCAATTAAAATAAAATTCATGATGCCCATGAGTAGTAAACAATAGGAAGATGTCTAGCTTATCCACTACTCTTCAGCTCACCTATCAGCATACAGTGTGAATTTGGGAATGTTGGAAGCCTGAAGAGATCATAAAGCACAGCTTGATCTTTTGAAATCAAATAATCCATCTCATCGATAATCAGCAACCTTTTCATAAGATAGCATAGTAGAATTAGAACACCAATGAAGTTGACTTGTTTACATGCTCTAAGAGATCACGATGAAGTTGACTTGTTTACAATGTACATAGTACTACATACTATAAGCAAATTTACCAAAAACAGAAATACATCAATGAGGACTTATAAAGTGTTAGGCTTTAACATCGCATATTTGATCTGTCAAAGGCTCAATAGAAATACTTATCTTGCACATCAAAAATTTACAAGAAAACACATAGAAAGGAACTAATTCACAAAAAAATGATACTAATATATAATTCTTACATCATCTTTTTGGCAGATGACTGTTTCTTCTCACACAAAAAGTTTTTCAACTCCTGCAATGGAGAGCTATTAACCGAGCATTTTTTCTTTCCTTGGCATTGCTCCAATATCTGTTATAGAAGAAAAATACCAATTAATATAGCATACCAATCCTACATGTTCTCATTAGTGTAATTCAATTGTCCTTCATTGTGTATTTCTTAAGTCTATTCTGAATGTAAAATGCTAAAATTGGGGTTGTCATTCACTGGAGCAATCCCCTAATTTTGTCTTGTACTTACCTTGCTGAATATGTCTGAAGTGTTTGTCAAAGAAGTGCAGTTAACAACCACTGAAGTGGGGGGTGGCATCCCAACCTGGTCACATGTAGAGTCAACTTTTGAAATCAAGTCATAAACAACTCAGTTTATTTCATCCCTGACTGATAACATTTCCCACTAATGAAACAGATATCCTCATCTTTGTAACGTAGAACAAAGGTTCTAGATATAGAAAGTTATCTATCAGATGACACGAACAAGTCCACTATATGCCTCAGTGGAATCTTGTAAACCAGAAAATAGAAATCTAATTAGATAACAAATATACCAAAGGACTATTGACCTACCTCTTTAGCCCATTCAATAGACAAAAATTTGACTTTCTCCAGAAGCAAAGACTTCCCAGTTCCAGGACATCCACATACATACATGCTTCCAACTTTCTTTTTTTCTATGCACATCTTACAGAACTCAAAGACTTTTTTGAGCTCTTCTTCACGGCATATTACAGTTGTCGGTACTGCAGACAAATGCAAGGCTGCCTTAACTGCAAGAATTTGAGAGGAATCTGCAGAGAAAAATTGTAAACCCCTTCATAAGCGTAGTTTGAGCAACTAAAAGCAATATGCAAACTTCAACATGAAGACTCCTACATCTACAAGGAAGTGAGTCTACCCTTTGGGTTCCACTTCTGTATCTGGTTTGGAAAATTGTTTGCCTTCTTCCTCGGGGACTTTGGTGTTCGAAGAGCATCAGGTTCCCTGCATGCTCCCTGTCAGTCCAGAGTTCAAATATTAAAAACCACAAATATTATTTCAAATCAGGCGCAAAAAGCTGGTATTGTATATTTTTCCTTCCTCTTACAGACCTTTATTGGATAAGTTACCCTAAAAATTGAAGCCACTGCATGTGGAAATGGAGATATGCCAGCAAGTTTATTTGATTATAAGTAACAGATTGGAATATGTGCAGAGGATATCAAAGCCAACACTTTCAAGTGCCCCAATGCAACTCTCAAGGTAAAAGTAAAAAGGGCATTCATATCAGTGAGCAAATTTGGTGTTAATATCAGGTTCTCCTAATGATCCCTGCCAGTCAAACATCCATCTATTAAACACCAAAAATATTATTTGAAATCGGGGTCCAGAAACCAACTTGTGTATATTCCAATCTCATTCAGGCTTTAATCAGACAATCTAATGTAAAAAACTGAAGCTGCAGCATGGGCAAACAGAGTTCAGTCCATTCAAATGCTCTGGCAATGTGCAATCAATCAAATATATGCACTGGATATAGGGTGGACACTTGTAAGAGCCCAAAGGCAACTCCTTTTTATTTTCATTTTTTATTTTTGGGGGTAATTGGGGAAAATTCATTTGAAGATAAGACATAGGTGCTTGAGGAACAACAGATCCCCACATGCACCCTGCCAGTCTAGAGTTCATCCTTGGACAGAACAAACACGTCATATAACAATGGGGCACAGAAAATCGACTTGTGTATTTTCATTCTCTTTCAAGCCTTCATTGGAAGAGCTAATTTTAAATTTCAAGCTGCAGTATGTGAACATGGAGATCAGTCGGTTCAAATTTCATATGTGACATGGAAATCTAGGAACAGAACATCAGATAAAACATTTGTAAGGGCCCAAAAGCAACTCTCTAGGTAAAAGGAGGAAAACATTCATGACAATAAGCCGACTGTGGTGTTGACAGAGAATCAGGTTCTCACATGCTCCGTTATATTGTTGGAAAATTGTTGGCTGCCAGTCGACGATTCATCTATTAAACACCAAGAATACCATTTGAAAATTATTTTCAAATTCATTCAGGCAATCATTAAAAAAGCACAAGGGGGTCCAAGACATTAATTAATACGAGCCCAGATGCAACTCTTTTACTAAAAGGGGAAAGGACATTCAAATCAATGAGCAATACCTCTTCAAAGAACGGAGGGGCAGATTAATAGGATTTGACTTCTTACCACTCTATTTTGGAACGTTATTTGAAGGAATTTGACAGTGTCATGGGTCACCAAGACCGCTATGGGCAAAATCATAAGCAAATAGACCATGCTAATCCAAAATTCACAAGCTGCAGATGCTTCTTGATGGGAATGTCATTGCCTGGTAAGCATGGAGTTACGTTTGAACCTTGAGTTTGAGCAGCTCAAAATCAAAATCATAGAAATGCAATAATGATCAATACGATCACTACTGCGGTGTAGCTTGAATGGTTGGTATTTGGGGTTTCTCAAAGCAAATATAAAGTTCAGAATATCTGACTCAAGGCTCATTTCCAAAAACCAATCAGTGGCACTTATCAATAGCACAAGTAGGCAACTCGATAAAGAGATCAATATTACCTTCTTGGGTGTCCTGATGCTGCCATTGCCATTGGCCTGTTGATCACACACGGTGTAATGACACTGCTTGTCAACTGATTCTTCAAACATGCCATTTCTTGCATGAGCATCATTACAAGACCCCTTTCCAGCTTGCATTTCCTCTTTTTTATGCCCATTAGAATAAACATCATTTTCAGTGGATTGCATATTTAGACTGCGGCGAGCCTTACTGGGGCTTTTCTCCACTGCTAATTTTGTCTTTGCGTAGATCGATTTGGGCGTATGAGCCTTCTCCGACAGCAATTCATTCCCATTGGAATTTACTGGAGTTTTGCTGTGATTATCAACTTGTCCAGATTGCTTAGATCCATCACTCAAAACCTAAACACAAGATATCAGAGTGAAAACTTGACAGACCGAAAAATTAAGTCTACAGGTAAAAGACAAAAACATTCACAGGAATAAGCTGACTTTGGTGTTCAGGAAACATCAGGTTCCCCACATGGTCCACTCTCTTGTCATGGGAAAAAATGTTGCTGGTTAAAAATACCAAAAATACAATTTAAACACTTCTAAAAAAAACTACTTGTTTATATTTCAAATCCCTTTCAGACCTTTATCAACCAAACTAACCTAAAAATTGAAGTTGCAACATGCAAACAATGAGATTAATCAATGCAGATTCTCTGATTATCTAAATCCTCTGATTAACTTTGACCGGTTGAAATCAAAGCACAAGAGCACGGGGGCAATACTTTTAAGGGTTCAAAGCAACTGCCTTGAGCAAAAACGAAAAAGACATTCATATCAATGAGTCGAAGCCCATGTAGATTGGACATGCCCTGTTTTCAAGGAAGAGAGACAGATTAGTGGACCTTTAGTGCTTACTACCCTCTTTATTTAACCACTTTAGAGGATGATCTATAGAGTGTCATGGATCACCAGGACCATCATAAACAAAATAATGATCGTGACAATCCAGTAGGTACCAATGCAGACCTCTCAATAACAAAGACATTGCCAAATAAGCATGGAGTTGTGCCTTGAGCTTCAACAGCTCAAAATAAAAGCCATAGCAATGCAATAATGCCCAATATGATTACTACTGAGGTATGGCTTTAATGGTTGGTATTTGGAGTTTCTTAGGGCAAATGGAAAGTTAGGGCAAATGGAAAGTTCAAAATGTGACTCAACTCATTTCTAAAAAACTTTCAGTGACAGTTATCAATATCTCAAGTAGGCATCTCTGTACAAAAATTGATCTTACCTTCTTAGGCGTCCTGGTGTTGCCATTGCCATTCGGTTGTTGATGGCACACCGTGTAATGACCCTGCTTGCCAAGTGATTCATCGTACATGTAATTTTTTGCACCATTACAAGACCCATTTTCAGCTTGCACTTCCTCTCTTTTATGCCCATTAGAATGAACAGCATTTTCACTGACTTGCATTTGTAGACTACAACGAACCTTACTGGGGCTTTTCTCCACTCCTATTTCTGTCTTTGCATAGTTCGAATTAGGTGTAGAAGCTTTTTCCAACTGCGAAGCAGTCCTCTTAGGATCCTCTGCAGTTTTGTTGTGATTATCAACTTCTCCAGAATGTTTAGCCTCACCATTCAATGCCTAAACACAGGTAAAAATTATTAAGGGCCTAAACATAACTCTTTGGACAACTTTGAAAAACATGTACAACAACAAGCTGACTTTGGTGTTCAGAGAACATCATTGGTTTTCCGAAAAAAGGTTGCTTGCCATTCAAGAGTTCATCTTTGAAACATCTAAAATATCATTGAAAAATCTGGTGTAAAACAAATCCTTATCTATATTTCAAATCCTTTTCAGGTCTTCATCAAAAAAAAAAACTAATCTACAAGTTAAAGCTACAACATGCAAAGATGGAGATCAGCCAATCCAGACTATCTGATTATATTTTTGACGTTATAAAACCAAAGAACAATGCAGCTCTAAACAAAAATGAAGCGAACGATCATATCAATGAGTCAATGTCCATTTAGCTTGGGCATGTCGTCTTTAAAGGAACAGACAGATTTATGGGATTTTACTGTTTACCGCCCTCTTTGTTGGATCTTCTTATAATATGATTTGGAGAATGCCATGGATAGCTAAGACCACTATGAGCAAAATCATGATCATTAAGATCCATATTAGTGATGCAGATCTCTCGCTGACAGTGATTACCTAATAAGATATCAACCATGGAATTGTGTCTTAGCCTTGAGCTTCAGCAGCTCAAAATCAAATCATAGAAATGCAATAATGTCGGATATGATTACCAATGCGGTATGGCGTTGATGGTTGGCATTTGGGGATTCTCAGGGCAAAAAAATGTTCAGAATGTGTGACTCAAAAATCACTTCCGAAAATAAATCAGTTGCGGCTGCGCTCATTCATAGCTCAAGTATGCATCTCTGTACAAAGCTATTACGTACCTTATTGGGTGTCCTGACTACTTCTGTATTTGCACGCTTCGGTTTCGGGCTATAATCCTTCTCATTGGGATTCTCTGGACTTTTGCTGGTATTGTCAGCTCGTCGTGGACGCTTAACCCCGCCATTTGATATCAGGGTCGAGTTGAGCTCAGTGCTAGTTAGGTTAAGCCTGGAAGATCTCCTGGGCGTCATTGCTACTGAATCTTCGAGCAAATACCCAAGTAGATCCGCCTAGACTGGGACGAAGAGCTTAATATAATGAAGCTCGTTCAGCGACCTTGC
Source organism: Pinus tabuliformis (assembly GCA_031772625.1). Taxonomy (NCBI): domain Eukaryota; kingdom Viridiplantae; phylum Streptophyta; class Pinopsida; order Pinales; family Pinaceae; genus Pinus; species Pinus tabuliformis. The sequence continues at coordinate 656,109,556 of CM062810.1, read as the reverse complement.
ACAGCTGATATTTTGAGCTCGTTGAGATCAAAACCCCGCCATGAAAGCACGGCGATAAAACTGAAAATGGAGTGGTTTACATACTCAGTGATAAAATAATTGACTTCTTGCTGGCGGGAATCACAGGGCGGGAAACGCCAATTTCCGTTGCAATCCGCCATTGAGCGGGCTTTACAGTCAAAGTTCGTTTAAGCGGGCTTTCGACTAACTGTAATTTCGGTTGTTTATTTTGTTCAGTGTGCATGTAAAATAAAGTTGGTGATTAGTGACTGAGTGTATGGTAGCGTAATAATTGATCGAAATGTTTTTTTGTTTTTTTTGGTCTTTTAAATATTAATATAATTATTTTACAAGTTAACTAAATATTTATAAGAAAAGGGTTTGTAAAATTCCATAGGATAAGTGCAGGGCTCTGTGCGGCCTGGAGTATGCCGTAAAACTGTTTCTGCTTGGCTAAGAGCTCGTCTTCCTCGGACATAAGGAAACAGGTTAACGGCCCAAGACCCAGAGGCATCTGGCAGGAGTGAAAGCCTGCTCCCTTACGGACCACCAGCGGGTTATTACAGGTGGCGTGGTTTTCCTTGATAACAGTGATGAGTCAAACCGACATTCGCGGATAGCAGTCAGAGATGGCTGTCCTCACTGTTGGTTTGACACCTGAGTTTGATAGGTTTTGCCACCTTCGGAAAAAAAAAAGTGCAGAGATCTGTATAATCATATTTTGGGTATATATATATATATTATTGGTATGATATTAATGAGTTTGTTAATATTTTTATATTAAATCACGTAAACTCATCAATATTTTTATATTAAATCACCAAAAAAAATCTGAATCAATTTGATTTTTTTTAAGTAAGTTTAATATGGATTTATATTAATTTGTTTAGGATGAAGTTGTGTATATTTGTTTAATTAGTGATTTTTATTCAAATTGTGGTTTATTAATAAATTTTTGAATTTGTAAAAGAGAAGTCATAAGTTTAAATCCAATAGAGGCCGAAATTTATTAACTATTTATACAGCTTGAGTGGGCTTAATGGTTAATAGCATGTATTTCTTCTTAAGAGGTCACAAGTTCAAAATCAAGGTGTAGAGTATGTATGCCTTCGTAGACTTAGTAGCCAAATGGTTCTGGGTCCCTTGTCCCACAAACAAGGGGGTCTCACACACCAATTTGGTGTGTGGCTTGGCTGTGACCTTAAAATTGGATATATATATATATATATTATTTTTTGTTACTAAGTAATGTTATTACGTCTAGAGATGTTCTTCATCCTAGTATGTAAGAGATGTTATAATTTTGGCTTTATATATATATATATATATATATATATATATATCCAAATCTACCATGTGTCCAAAGAGATCAAGTCTTTTAAGGTGCAAATCTCTTTTAGTGTGAAAAGAGATTTGATCTCTCTCGGTGCTTAGTAGATCTGAAGTTAAAATGGATCTAGGTGTCCTTATATATATATATATATATATATATAAATCTTAATTCGAGATCTATCATGTGCCCAAAGGGATCAAGTCTTTTAAGGTGCAAATATCTTTTAGAGTGAAAAGAGATTTGATCTCTCTTCGCGCTTAGTAGATGTGAAGTTAAAATGGATCTAGGCGTCCTTAGTCACTAGATTGTAAAACACTTCATGGTACCATCGACTTTACATAAAATAGGCGCCCTTAGTCACTAGATTGTAAAACACTTCATGGTACCATCGACTTTACATAGAGTCCAATGTTTTTAAATCGTCAATAAATAAATAAAACAATCATTTTTTCTAATTTCATTAATAATTCATGAACATACATAACTATTCGTCACATTCCTTATTACAAACTAAATAAATAAACAAACTTGAAATTTGTATTATTTAAGATTGATTTAAATCCATTTTAAATGGAGATCTATACTACCTATAAGAATCAAATTTCTTATCGTGTAACTTTTTCTACAACTTAATTTCTTATATGTATTAATTCCTTCATATTAAATGATAAAAAAAGTAAACCTTAAAAAAATTGATTTGTTTGTGTGTTTGATAAATCAGACTTCAAGAAATTTAACGCTTAGCAAATGCTTGAAAGATTGTGGTTTAAGATGAGTATATATTGATTTGTTTTTAAATGTTTTCATGTACATATTTACATGCCTAATTATTTATCTTTTGTTTATTTTTTTTAATTAAATCATTCTCATTTAAATGTTATAAGTTTCTATCTTTTTTCAAAAATGTTTTTCTATGAGCTTTACTCAAAATCCAACCAAAAATTGTTGGGATGACATATTTTAGTTATTAAATATTTATAGATTGAATGTGTGAGGTTTTCATGTTTTTACTTATGCATTCAAAAATACATTTCAAGTAAGAAAGAATTTGATTTCACCAAAAAAATGTACCATTAGATTCCAATGAAAATGAAAATGGTAAAAACATAAAACACTTAGAGATTGACAACATCTTCCCCATACAAGCTTATAAAGCACCTTGACCTGTAAGGTTATGTACGGTTGTAAAGCACCCTGTGATGCAATTGACAACTAAAATAAAAAGATTACTCATAACCCATGCAATTCTCAATAAACAAAAAAGATTATACTCTTGTTGAATTGAGGCTTCTATGATCCATAACATTTATTAAGAAGATTTTCGGCGTAAATCACATGTAGAAAACCTTTGTCGACGCGTTTCGAACCAACTAGTGTACACTAGTTGGTTTGAAACGCGTCGACAAAGGTTTTCTACATGTGATTTACGCCGAAAATCTTCTTAATAAAAGATTATACTTTATTCATAATTGATTGCACAACAAAGTACTTTTAGATGTTGTCACTTAAAATTAAGTGACAATTTTTTTTTTCACATATCCACATAAGCTAAGTCAAATTGCTACTACATTTCTATCTTCTCTTCTCTCCTATATATTTTCCAATAAATTTTACTCAAAATTCTAGTGCAATCTAATTGTTCTACATTTTTATCTTTTCCCAGATATATTTTCCAATCAATTTTATTCAAAATTCCACCAAAAATAAATCTAATACTATTTAACATTACTTTTTAACATTTAATTTAACATTACTTTACAACATTTACTCTAAATTAAGTTTAAAAATATTTTGGTGAAACAATGTCTCAAATTTTTTAGTTAAATAAAAAAATAATTATTATATAAATAAAATAGTTTTATACATTATTTTAATATTTAATAAAATAATGGTTTAAAATATAAAGGATGTCTTTGACAAAGTTTTTGTTAATAAAAATTAAGAAATTTTTTGTCCATTATTCTAGGGAGCATGAGCAGCAGCACCTAGGGTTTTTGTAGTTTACTAATTAATGGTGAATCCTAGTGATTTAGAGAAGAAATATGTTTCTATTAAAGGAATGACATCTCAAGCCACAGAGTCGTATAGTGCCATGCTAAAATGAAAATTTTCTCTTTCGGTTGTTCAAGAAGCTCTGGCCCTTAATGTGCCTTTGAAAGATGATGTCTTCAAGTGTGAAAAAATTACTTTCAGATAAAGGTTTGGTCCGTAGATTTATTAGGTTTTGGACATGAGTAATCGATCTCTACAAATGGATTTATGATACATATTGATTGGTGATCAAATATATACTCTTTGGCTTGGGAATTTTTTGTTGTGTTTTTTGATAATATTGAGGATATGCATATTATTTGTGAATTTGGGACATGGTTTTGGGGCAGCGTTGGCATTTTCATGCAACCCTAGTCTCCCACCTTTGATTTGGTTACAGCGTCAATCTCCATGGCTCCTGTTTGGGTAAAGCTCTCAAACCTTCCCCAGCATCTTTGGAACCTCCCAACGTTATCTTCCATTGGTAACGCATTAGGTGAGTTTTATTGCCACAACCTAGAATCTGAATTTTTATGTAAAACCACTTGTGCTCGAATATGTGTTGAGATGTCTTTCAATAAGTGTTTTCCTCTTGAGATTAATCTTATGGCTCCAGACTATGTGTGGGTTTAGAAAATCGATTATGATAAAGTTTCATTTCGAGGTCGAGCGTGTTATGAAACAAGACATGTAATCAAAAATTGCCCAAAGCATTTGCAGAATAATAGAGTCTGGAAAAATAATTGAAGGCCTAATTGGTGGGAAGGAATTCAAATTTAACACTTTATGGTATGCAAAGAAGAAGAAGTTCACAATAAGAAAGAAGGAAAGGAAATATAGCAAGAAGTTATTGTCAAAGATTATTCATAAAAGGAATAGTTGGGAAGAAGTGTATCATGACCCTTCAAATTCAGCGACAGTGGAAGCGCAACATACTCCATTGAAAGTTAGATCCCCCTCTGAATCTTCAAATTTAAATCTAGAAAAGCAACTTCTTCGATAAATCAAGCAGATAAAGAAGAAATTGAAGACAACGACACTCGCTCATCGAAGGGTGATCCATTTGACATAGCAAAAAATGCGGGTTGGATTCAAGTGGGGAAGAAGGGAAAATTTATTTCGCCAAGGAAAACTAGAGCCATTCAAAATGAAATCAAAAGTAGTGAAAAATGGAATGTAAGCATATTTGGATCTTAGGAGTATTTTGGAAAAAAAAATAGTTGAAATGGGATTGAAATTTTTGTATCATGGGGTAATCACATGAGGGATTAGATTGAGCTTTCATGCTCAATCTCAAACCTGCAAGGAATATCAATAATTTTGAAGAAATGTAATGGCTATGGACCAAATCCCAACTTTTTTTAATAAAACTCTCATACCCATTTCTTTGGAAAAAAATTAATGGTTTAAAATTAAATAATAATAGCCAATTGGGGTTATCTTGGGTGGTTGGGACGAAGGAATGGAATCCTCCCCACCTAAATTTGATTTCTACAAGTGACGTGATGGATGTAAACAATATTAACAATATAGATATAAAATCCCACGTGGTGTAGAATAGATGGTGATGGGGTGTACTGTTAAGGCACTTCGTGATGTGAAGGTCATCGGTTTGAAATTTTGTGGGCAAATGTTAAAGGTTGGGGTGGCCCAAGCCGAGTGCGATCCCCGAGTGATTTTGACAACTTAAATGCCCCTGTGTCGTGATTTTTCAAGCCAAAGGTTAAGCATGTAGTCATCTAAGGACTCATGTAACTTAGCAAATAAACAAATAAATAATAAACAACTCAAATCCATTATTTATATATATTTCACTTGTAATGGCAATGTTATTTTTATATTACCATAACATAGTATTTATGTCTAGAGGTTTAGTTTAGTTGGTTGAATCCCCATTGTTAAAGCACCTTTGCTACCGAGAGGTCATGAGTTCAATTCCCTCGACACTCTCGAGGTCAGGCTTTGTGGTCGAGTCTCTAATAAGTGATCCTTTCGAGTAGATAGATCTACCTAATACAAATATTACACGAAAGTGCATAGAATATATATATATATATATATATATATATATATATATATATATATATATATATATAGATTTGTTTATTTGTTTATTTATTTATTTCCTTGAAGCATAAATTTATTGTTATTTTGAGCAACGTGATGAAAGCATAGCATTTCATAATTTTTGGGTTCCTTAGTAGAAGGGGTGATTCCATCCACCAAAACCATTTGAACTCTGCAACTCTGCAACTGAAACCCTAAGCATGGATAAGAGCAAATTTGCATGCTCTAAATATGATCGTCGACATGTAGGAGGCTAAGATGTGCCTGGATCTTAATCATGCAGTTTGATGCATGGTTCTTTCTGCTCCAAGGATGATGATTTTACATTTGATCTTGAGAAGTTTATGATATTTGTGAAGATAATTTCAATGGTTTCTCTTTGTTTGCAAGTCACAACCACAAATCTCGTCTCTTCACTTGCAGCCATGATTTAGGACAAGGTAAGAATCCCATATGATTGTATTCATCTCCTACACAAGGATCGACAATTCAGGATCATAAAAACTCTAAGTGAGTACAACATAGTCAAGGATGCCTCGATCCACATTGTAGCAAGAGTAAGAGGTGGAGCTAAAGGATGGGGTGTGATCCGGATTTAAACAGGAACGCAACAAATTACAGATATAACCATAAATACAAAGATGCAGTAGAAATAACACTTCATTTCATTAATATCAAATACTGAAATATGCTTACAAACATAATGGAAATAAGAGTAGCTTGAGCGATGGTAGCTTATCTTTGAGAAGAGATGTGGCGGCTACATGCCTCTAAACTGTGTTACAATGAGGCTCCAAGGCCTATTTATTATTGAGAAACAATGGAAAACCCTAAACATCCAAAAACTAACCCTAGGAGATGAAGTGCCAAACTATGGGCCCCGTTTGGGTAAATTGGTACATCAACTTCCCGGGGTCGTAACTTTGGCATACGATCTCCGTTTGACGCGCACAATACATCGTTAGAAAGATCTATCTGAGGAATACAACCCATGTTGCTCTTGGTTTTCCAAACAAACAAAAAAAACGTCGTTTAGGGCCTCAAAACGGCTCTGGAAGTTCAGGACCCGAAAAAATGCCAAAAATAGTAAATTGTGCTACAAACAAGGAAACTGAAAAACTGAAAGAAACAATGGTGGGGGTCCAAGTCGAATAGGTGGGTGGCCACCAATATCCACCTGGATCAGGGTGCATCCTCTTCAACCCAATCCAAATCCTTTAAGGAATTCTAAAAACCTATACCTTCACCATCAAACCTTAAACAACTCTCTAGACCAACAGTCATGGTGGAACAGGTAGTGTAAGCCCCTTCTCTTAAAATGAACAACATTGGTTGTGGATTCATGGCTACTGATTATGAAGAACAAACAATTATTTATCGATTCAATAGTTTTTTTCCCACATCATTTTCTCTTTAGGAGTGGATTCACCAGAATTGGTTACAAAACATTCAACGACATTTATGCTCAAAGGATTATTTATTGTGTACTTCTTCAAATTAGAAGACTAGCAATAGGTCTTTTTGATCAAGGACCCTGGTTTTGGGGTCATTCTAGCCTCTCTTTTAAACTATGGTTTCTGTATTTTAATCCTCTCTCTATGTCGACTCTAGCAACCCCATTATGGGTATAAGTCCCCAATTTTCCTATCCACCTGACACATCCATATATCCTTGAAGATGCAAGAAATTTACTAGGTCGATACATCAAAGTCAACAATGAAAGGATTACAAAATGAATCAACACATTTGTTCACTTATGTATTGGCGTGGATCTTTGTAAGGGCTCGTTGGAGAAAATCATTCTCAAATGGAGAGATAGGGTTTATTCTAAACCAATGGATTATGAATGTAGGTTTCAACCCTATACAGAAATTATCTGCATACAAATTCTAAAAACAGAAAATAAACAATGGCGAGAGCATAAAACATAAAACATATATACACAGAGATTTTCCCCTGGATCCCAAAACCAGGACTACTAGATTAATTTTTCATTATGTTCCTTTCAATGTTACAATACAGAGATATACATGTCGAAGCATCCATAAACCCCAATCCATTAACCCTGGATTAGATCATAATTGTAGTTCCCTTGACCGGATCTACAAAATACCATGGACAAAAAACCATCATGCCCAAAACCATGTGTGAAATCCATGCACAAAACCATAGGTAGGTATGCCCACCTAATATAGGGCCCAAAACCCCTCGACAAGGGGGTTATCCAGCCCCCTGTGACCCTCCGACAACACCTGGCGCAACGTACAGGGGGTGCTACCACCCCCCTGTGACCCCCCCACGCGCGGGGTAGTCGTGGAAAGAATATAACACAACCCAACAATGAAAACAAGGCTTTTCAATGCAGGACTTGTCAACAACCTATTCATCTTCAGAATTCCTACCCCTATTTTCATAGACCCTATTCGAAATCGGATGCTAAGAACAGGAATCATGGATGGAAAGGTCCCAAAGAAACCAAAGGTTCCAAGAATATTGTTGCTCATGAGAAGGACAAACCACAGAAACAAAAGCCTCCTACGAATAAATTAACATCAACTTGACCTCATAATGAACCATCTCAACCCTCAGCAGAGGAAGCTCCTCCTTCGTCCAATATGGAAAGAGACTCAACAATAATTTTGGCAACATCAATGAATGGGCACAAATGTACTCACGAATCTGATCACTCGGATAGTGGCAAAGAAATAGACAAGATGTGAGAGCATTCTTCAATGGAAGTATCTCAAGGCAATGTCGTTGTTGTCTTATCTTCATATGCTCCAAATAAACCCTTTATATGGATATATGTTCAAAAGGAAAAAAAAAAAAATAAACTCATGAACAATCTTAGAATCTAAATCCACAATTAAAAAAAATATGTATGACCATATAATGTGACTATATAAAAATTAATGTAATTTGATTTTAAAAATTAATGTAATTTGATTTTAAAAAATAATACAAGTTGATTTAAAAAACAAAAAAACAACGACAATTATTTATATCATATAAAAATAAAATCATGGTTTCTCAAATCATGTTGTATATTTCCTTCCTTTTTCTAATAACATGTTAAAATATCGAAGTTTAAAGTGTTAGTGTATTTCCTTGTTAGGGGCCATGAGCTAAAATATTTTAATCTTCACGATTAAAAATTTACAGATAGATTGGTATTGGTTTATGAAAAAAATAAAAGAAAGTGATAAATTTGCTTCAAAGATGGGTTAATAGGAGGTTGACTTTGGTAATTAGATATTGGTTTTATGAAAAAAATAAAGAAGGTGATAAATTTGCTTCAAAGACGACTTAATAGAAAGTTGACTTTGGTAATTAGAGGTTGGAGTTTAAAAAGCATTACCCTATAATTAAAAGCCTCAAAATGATTATGCATAACTATCAAATTATAGGGTAAATGAGTGGTTGTGGAGTAAATAGTTAATAGGTTTGTGGATTGAATCAAAAGAAAAGTGAAGTCATATGATAGAGAATTAGTAACTTGGAAAAACATTATTGAGAGCCTTTTCACTGTTAAGAAAATTCTATGGTATGAATTTGGAAAAGGAAATAGAATAAAAATTAAATATGATTAGTGAATGGGTTGTTTAACCCACTTTAATTTATTATAATATTATTTATTATTTAAAAATAGCATTTAAAAATTTAGAAATATATTATTTAATAGATTTATGTTTGAATTTTATTTACAATTAAATTTGGAAATTAACTAAATTGTTAGAATTTTAAGGAGAAGTAGTAGGAAAATGACATCAATTTATTTTTAGTTTAAAATACAATATCATTAAACTCAATGATGATGAAGACCATATAATGTGGTCAAAGATTAAATCTATAAGGATTATGTAACAAAATTATGATGGAGGAGAAAGCACAACGTAAGGGAAATGTTGATAGAAATCTATATGAAAACTAAATAATGCTTTAAAAATAAGTTTTTTTTGTTGACATTATTTAACCAGATATTTGCATAAACAACACTCATAAAGGACATTGTAAAGTCCATGTAGGTGTATTTTGTGCAAAAACAATGGTGAATCTATAAATCATTTAATAAAGAACTGTGGAGTGAGGTAGATGATCAGGGAAAATGGGAAGGGGAATATATCTTTACTTTACATCGAAGGAAGATATAAGGTTAAATTTATTTGAGAACATAAGGTTTTTTCATACATTGTGGTGTGGCCAATATGGCTTGTAAGAATGAAATGGATTTCCATCGTAAAGAAATACTTCCGATCCAACGCTATGATCATATTAGATTTGCTTATAGGGAATTTGGAAACTAGTGAAAGTAAAGTTACCCAAAACTTTAGAAAGCCCATAAATAGACAAATTTGTGGCTTAGGATAATTTAATGGTGCTTCTTAAGGTTCTTGAGGTATTTGTGACATGAGGGAGAAACTATTCTTGGACAAAAACTATTATATGTCTTTTAAATCTATAGTTAGGCAAGGGACTAACAATATAGCTAAATTATATACTTTATGGATGCTCCCAAAAAGTATCACAAAAATATGTTTTGATTCCTTCAAATTATGGGAGACTCTAAACTCATTATACATTGGGCAAGGGGAAAGGACGAGCTAGAAAACTTGATACTGCACTCAATTATGCACAAAGTTAAAAAGGTAAGGAGCAAGTTCACAATCATTTTGTTCAACCATGTATTTAGAGAATGCAAATAATCTCTCTAATGAGGCTTTATCTATGTTGGATGTTGAAGCAAATGAGAAGGAACCCTCCTAGAGAAATGTTAAGTCATTGTATTATGTTTCAACAAATCAAATAATGAAATTCATGTGTGTTTTGATGATGTTATGTTATGCTAATGTTGGCCTTTAGGTTGTTTCTACTTTGTTTTATGATTTGAAATGGATTGGCAGATTTTTAGTCAAGTTCCTATGTATGATTATAATAATAGACACAGGTTATCCTTTATATCAATTCATTTAAGTAGAAAACTAATGCTCCATAATGTCAATCAAAGACCTATAAACTTTTGTTTGAAAAAATGGGTTCCTTGTTATTCACTTCCTTTGAGAATGTGGTGTCATGGTATGCTTCATCTTGTAGAATACAAGGGTTGTTATGATCATTAAGTTTGGTTGAGCATTATGTTGACATAAAATGTGATATGTATTTTATACATATAGGATGCTCGATAATCATAAATGTGAACCACTCTTGAGAAATTATGTAATGTTTTAGAAATGGAATGATATCATCAACTTTAGTGACAATTTAATGTGATTTAAAGCAATACAATATAATAGTTTACATTTATTAGTCATTGTTAATGTGTCATTTCATCACCATAAGACATCTGTCATTAACCTTCGAAAACATCACCATGTTGATTTAGAAAAATGAATCTTAGGTTGCAGAAACCTTGAGAAATTAGTGATTCACCTTGTATTTTGATGAAATGTACACCTTTATTAAAATGTGTACACACTGGGATAATTATATTCATTATTAAGGCATATCACTTTTAAATGTTAAATAAAATACAAAAAAAAACTTCTTTTTTTTCAAGAAAAGCTATAATCAAAGAGGGAAAATCAATATTTGTTAAAAAAAGTAGCAGTAAAATTTTTTAAAACTACTAAAAGATGCACAACCACAACTTTTTGCCTTTTGTCATGCCAGAAAAAAGAGAAGTCACCCAAAAAAACCTCTCACTATATAAAGGAAAGGGTCATAAATCCATTATTTATCTTTTGGTGAAAGTAAATTCAAGTAAGAGAAATTGCAAGTGCTCGTTTGCATCAACCATCTTGAAGACCAAGAGGTCACTCTTTGAAGCCAAGAAGAGGACCTACCTTAAAGACTTTGGGAATGGACAATCATCTCAATAGCAAAATGAGCAACTTGTGGAAATAATCTCATGAATTTCAATAAAATAGTTCTCCTTTCTTCCCATGGATATAGGATGTTAGTATGTGTTAGAAAGATGAAGCTTTTTGGGCTTTCAATGTGTGTGGGACTACATCAAGAAGACCATTGGGAGCTTTGAAGCTCTTTCTCCTCTTCCTTTTCACTTGCAATTACAACTTGAAAATAACTATAGGTTTATTATTGTTGGGCGGCGGATCCCCCCATAGCATGGTTTTGGGACTTGAAGCCCGAATTTTGGTCAAGCGTAATGTAAAGACCCCGCGAAATGCGGGTGCGAAGTAAATGGTCAAGTCAAAGGGTTGTCTGCCCTTGAAAATATAAATTAATATACTGTAATGTTGACCTACCCATGGTCCGCAGAACATAGGATAATATAAATAGAGCGCGGCTCTAAGATGTAAGGGATAGGTTTTTTGGGATGATGAATTAGCTCTGAGTCTGTAAGTCTGAGTCTTGGGTTGCAGTAGTAGGAAGAAGCTCTGCAGCTGAGTGTGCAGAGGCCTGGTAGAGGCTGCAGCTGAGTGCACGGACCCCTGCAGCTGAGTGCGTAGGGCGGAGTTGGGATTATACTTGGACAGAGAATTAATAAAAAATAAGTTGATTCTGAAATATTGTGTGTCTATGCTTTTGTTATATTTATGCATCTCTTTACAGTTTTATGATTGTGCGCACTTGTTATGAATGTTGAATGATTAATGAGAATATTGGGCCCACACAACTAAGTTAAGATCTATAATAATAGCACAGTAAGGAGAAAGGATCTAGACAAGACCTCCTAGCACCCTTTACAAAACTGCGCGGAAGTAGTTGCACAAGTTGTGAAGGATAGACGGCTGCGCGAAGTAGCACAAGTGTGCAGGTTTGGTTCGTGAACTTCCTAGATTTCATCAAGACACCCATAGGGTGCAGAAACTTGGTTCTAGCACCCTCCCATACTACATAGGGTGAGACCTCAGTCCACGCACCGTGGGCTGTTGCTGAAAGGGTCGGTAGTTTCGGGATTTGTTTGGCTAAATCACTTCTGACCTGGGTTAGGCCCCAATAAGCCAACGATGGTTCCGTTGCCTGGACCGGGATCTGCCTAAGGGATGTCTGATGTCGTGCCACTGGAACCTAACAAAGAAGGAAATTGAAGAGTGGTTGGACAAGAAGATTCACGAGTTCATGACATAGGAAAACAGAACTCTGCAGGTATCCGAGAAAAGGTGGTTGGATCGCTACGTATATGCACTAGATCTTCTTCGCGTCCTTTCCTTCTGAACTGTGTGAGTGGATCGTGAGGTTAGCTGACAGCCAGGGAAGGTGTAAGCTCAACCAACCGATAGTGTGGACTCCGAAATTAGTGCGCAGACTAGAGGCATCAGAAGATAAGATCGCGTGAGCTGTGGACCATTGGCTCGACCAGATAATAAGGGGATTTATCACTGAGTTTGCGATAGACATGACTGTGAGCTACAATGAAGTAGAACGACGTTTTCTCAAGGGACCACGAGGTAAGTACATTAAATCTTTGAATACCTGGATTAAGATGTTGTTATGTGAAAAGCGGGTTATGCGAATACATTAATGTTTGGAACGACGCGGAGCGGAAAGATCTACAAAGGTAGCAGGGAAGTAGGAAATAGTCCCTTAATTTCACCTTCGCGAGAGAGCAAGGAAGAGCTCGCTCGGGTCTCTCCGAGAAGTGCAGTCAGTTTGATAAGGCAGCACATTCCGCAGTTACCACCTCCACCCACGCCACCACCCGCTTCACCTCCTTCACTTCCATCTCCACCCACGCCACCACCTGCTTCACCTCCTTCACTTCCATCTCCACCCACTCCACCTCCACCAAACTCGCAATTCAGCATGGCGAGTGCGATCAAGCTACCCGTATTAAGAGGAGTAGGGAATGAGGATCCAAACCAATTCTGGTTCGTGGTAAGAGCAATGTGGGAAGTGAAAGGGGTCATGGAAGACAACATTAAGAAGGCTACATTGGTGAGCGTGTTGTAGGATTGCACGCTGACATGGTATATCAAGCACTCAAATGATCACCCAAATGCAGGAATAACAGAGATCCAGAATGCACTGAACAGAGAATTTAGCTGGTCGAAATCAGAGACACACTCAATCATTGGATTTAAAGAGATCACGATGCTTCCAGGAGAGACCCCCTGGGATCTGGATCAGCGACTAAAGACCAAAAGGCTAATATGATGCTCACGGATGCACAACATCGCGCATGGTTTGTATCATCTCTAACACTGCACCTGAGGACGGCACTATCACAACAGAAACTTTCTACCCAGGGCGAAGCATTAGAAATGGCGATGAGGTTGCACGAGACATCGATATAGGATCCGAGGCTGGGAATTCAACAAATCCACGTGCAACTACAGAATCTCTGCCTGGAAATGCAAAGCTTGAAGCAGGATAGGGCACCATGGCTAGAGGTGCGCGAGGAAGTGTGGTGCATAAAATGCAAAGGCCAGGGCCATGACAATGACCATTATCTAGTATTCACGAACTACTTGGCAGGAGGGGGGCCAATGCCATTGACACCAGAGGCATAGGAAGGGCCAAGTGCGACACCCGTGTTATGGTGCACGATCTGTCAGATAGGAGGAAACACACGACGGATAATTGTCATTTGTTGCAGACACCCCAGCTACTGTTTTGTAATTTATGTAGGTCGGTGGGCCACGACGAGCGTACTTGTCGCAGCTACGGGTTAATGATGGATCGGACCCCAGCCGATAGGATGCAGACAAAAACGCGAGGCCTTGACCCAGCCGTGGGGATGGCACGCGCTGGATTTCAAGGGTGAGGTCGAGGGCAAGGAGGAATGGGACCAGGAATGGGCGCACGAACAATTAATTTGCTACAATTACAGAGGACCAGGGTACTACGCCTGCAATTGTACCAACCCGATGAGAATATCCTGTTCATAGTGTGCTCAGTTTGATCATGAAATGATAGATTATCCTACGTTGATCGCACAAATGCGTGAGAAAGGGGTACTCCAGCCTCCTCCAACTCAGAGTATCCAAATGATGAGGTCTGAACCGCGCGAAGAAGACCCAAATGTGAACATGATGCTCAGAAGCAGTGCAAGCATAGGGGAGGATAAGGGGAAGCAGCCTAAGGAAGATACATGGGTGCGCAAAAGCTCCTACAAAGGAACCTGAGTTTGACTTAGAACACGCAAAAGAGACGTTCATGGAAGCTAAGAAGAGCTTCATGGAGGCCTCTGCTTCAGGTAGTAAGGATCAACCGGAGCCAAGGATGGATCATTCTATGCTCACTACCTTTTTGGAGACATGCATGAAACTGCTGTGTGAAAATAAGGCAGTTAAGGGACTACAGGAGTTGATCACTAGGTGTGTAGGGTCATGGGAACTGCGTGTAGTCCAGAAACTGGGAAAGCATGCATTGCTCACCAAGAGGGAAATGAGATTGTCAGCGCATATTGGTGAGTATGAAATGGATCAGGTAATCCTAGACCTGGGTTTAGACATGAATGTATTACCAAAGCAGACATGGGAACGTATGGGCAGGCCCACGTTAGAGTGGTCCCTTATTCAATTATGAATGGTGAACCAACAAAAGATTTTGCCCATGGGGAGGTTACAAGGGGTAATAATTGATATCGAAGGTGCGAGCACACAGACGGACTTTGAAGTAATAGAGATTGTCGATGACAATAATCCTTATCCCGTGTTGCTAGGAATAGATTAGGCCACCGATATGAATGGAGTTATCAACTTGAAGAAGTGGAAGATGATTTTTGAGAAAAAGTCCCTACACGTAGTAGTCCTGCTAGACCCAGCCGAAGGAGCGCACTACACCAAACCAGTGCGCGACGATGAAAGCGACAATGTGCTGGATTGTATTTACCAGATAACCGCGCAAGACCAGGAGCGGGTAAACCTGACTGCAGATGGGAGAATCTCATGGGAGCGTGAAAGTTCCTGCACTTTGGATTCAAACGAAGAAGTAGAATGCTGACAAAACCGGTTGCACGAAGTGACAACCCTGAATTGCAACATGATGACTAGATCACTGTGTTGCGTGATGACAAAGGCAAGGGAACTGCCAACATATGATGGAGTAACAACGATGGATGAATTCCTGGAGAAATTTGAAAGTGTAGTACCGGAACAGCAGCGGTATGGTGCGTTGGAATGGGTGTTGTGCGCAACACCCGCACGATGGTGGAGTACACATCAGAAGACCATTGTAAACTAGCGCGAATGTAGGAGGCGGATGCGCTTATGGTTTGGAAGCCCCCAGTAGCAAACAAGACCCGGGAAGCTAAGACGAAGAAAATTGCGCGCCCACCTGTGTCGATGGGTGCAGACACGTGCTGTGCAAGCACGCCCTAGACTAACGATCGAAAATCAATATCAAACGCAGCAGCAGGAAAAGCGACATGCCCCATAGAGTTTCCACGTAGAATCATTCCAGAAGGTATGCAGAATCCTGAATAGGGTTTACCAGGAGGGACAGACTAATTGGGACCTGCGCGTACCAGTTGTCCGATGAGCCTATAGGGCCATGCACAAGAACCGGAGCGCGAAAGTGATCCCAACACAGACGAGAAGAGACGAAACCTTAACAGTAGAGAATAATCCACCTAAAACATCTCCCACAGTTGGGACAATACGTGAGGACCCGGGTAAAGGAATTATGCAGTTACAGGAAGCCATTCGGCAAGGGAACCTTGAGCTTCACGAACTCGAAGAAGATCGGGTACGACTAAAGTAGAAAAGCATGTTAATGGACGTGAAAATCATAAAACTGGAAACCGAAATCATTCAAACATGTCACATCGATAGAAGGGCAGGACTGTTGAAAATGCAACAAGATGATGGAGCTTAGTGAAAAGAAGTCGCCTTCACTAAGTGGGCCCGCAAGATATTTTTGGCGCAGAGTCTATTTTTAGACATATGGATCATGGTCTATGAGTTGCAGGATGCTATTTATGGATGATTGGTCATGTTGGTAAAAATAGATGGACCTTTATTTTTAGACATATGGGCGGAGTCTATTTTTAGACTGCCAGTCAAAAAAATAGAACAGTCGAATATTATTAGCTCTTAATAATATTTGGACTATAAACATCATCTTATCCTCTTGCAGCTCTTCAGTTCGAGCTACGGATGTGGCACATGCAACTGCCAGAAGGAAATACGATTTTCCTATGGGTTAGTTGAGCTATTGCATGATGGACTTTAGTTTGAACTCAAGTGATTGAGTTTGGTGGAGTTGATTGAGGAGTTGACGGAGTTGTGTTCAGTTTGACTTAGTTGAACTAGTTGTATTTAGTCTAACTGCCAAATACACTAGTGATGAGTGATGTGAGTTAATTATTAATTATTTCACTAATTATTAACTCATAAATCAACTAAAGAATACATCAGTTAACTCGGTGCATGGACAGTTCAGTGGAGACAAGTGTTAGAGGTGGGTGAAAGGGTGAGACTACTATCAGGTGTGACTATAACTGTGCATGAGATTTGCACAATCATTGATTGAGATTGCCAATGAGGATTGCGTAGCACAAGCCAAGGGAATTCGAACTTGGATCTGATCTATTCTCAACTTGGATTGCGCAGTAGAGGCAGGAAAACAGTGGAGGAGATTTGAACCCGTGACTTGTTCAAATCTGAGCTAGTTTTGTGTGTAGCATGTGGAGATAGTACTGAGTACTTGTGAAGAGTATTGTACTATGTATTGTTACATGTTCTCTATGATTATAATATATAGATAGTTGGGGGTTTTCAGCTGTATGCTTTCCCCATTACATACTGTGTTGATATGTGTGATTGATGTTTCAATGTGCGCATGCGATTGTTTTTTTATTCTGCAAATTGATGATCAATGGTAGAGGAGGTTATGTATTATGCATGCATTCCGTAAATAGTGTATAATCAGGATAATCTCTATGAATAAGTGTTATATTATTCAAATTTCTACATGGTATCAGAGCGAAGTTGATCATCAGATCTATTATTCAGAAAGTGATTACATTTTATTTCTTTAGGCAGAGTCTGTAATCGGGTCAGGTAGCCTCTGGATTCATCCTTCTTTTGGAAGGTGAGATATCCGGTAAATGCCCATATAGTCAATCTCTGTACAAGAAATACTTTGTTCTCACGAATTTTAGATCAGAAGCGGTTGAGTTTTGAGCTGGTGGAATTCGAATTTGCAGCAGTGTTTTCTTGGTGTCGAAGTTGAAATGTCTTTCAACAGATTGCGATTGGAGTATGCCCTTGAAGGCAGCTCGAATTCTATTGCATGGAAAGACAGGATGGAGGCGGTGTTAGATGACAATGGGTTGAAGGAGTTCATAGATGTTGAGGTCCCAAAGCCTACTGATGCTGCTCAAGTTGAGGCTTGGCAAAAGAAGACAACAAATTGTTGAAGGATTCTGTTGGAGGGCATGAAGGATCACATTGTATCCAGCCTGCATGGAAAGGCTTCTCCATACTTGATGTGGAAAGCGTTGACAGATTTATTCCAAAGTAAGAGCGACTAGAGGAATTTGGCGCTCAAGGATAAACTCAGAAACATTAAGTGTGAGAAAGGAGACAGTATGCCCAAGTATCTCATGAAGTTCACCCAATGCTGGGATGAGCTGGGAAGTGTGGGGGTGACTGTCGATGATGAGGACTTGGTGAGCTTGGCTCTCCTTGGTCTTCTGAAGAGTTGGCATTCCTATCAGGACTCTGTCATTGGTCGGGAGAAATTTCCAGGATGGGAGAGACTTTGGTCTGATCTTGTGCAAGAGGAGATCAGGCGAAATACCAGGGACGGATCTTCATCAAAGGCATTTGATGAAGAAAATTGCGCTTTGGCTGCCAAAGCAAAGAAGGAGAAGAACAAGAAAGCTTCTCATTCCGGTGCGAAAGGCAAGAAGCAGGACATGTCTAAGGTGAAGTGCTTTCACAGTCACCAGCACGGACATTATGCCACAAATTGTTCGCAAAAGAAGAAAAATAAGCTAGTTGTTGGATCTACAGTGGGAGAGGCCTTAGCCTCGCAGTTTGAGCTATATTTTTCATTGATCGCATGCTTGGTATCAAGTGTGATGGGATCGGTATGGTTCTTGGACAGTGGTGCGTCTTTTCACATGACAGGAGATCGAGATTTGTTTTCTAATCTGGATGAGAAAGATCTTGGAGTGCACATCAAGGTGGGCGATGATGGTAGATATAGTGCGACTGGTATCGGTACCATTTCCTTTGAGAGGGAGTCTGGTAAACCCTTCGTATTGAAGGAAGTGATGCATGTTCCAGGATTGAAGAAGAATCTTATCTCTGTGGCGATGTTAGAAGACAAGGGATATGATGTTGTCTTCAGCGAGGGAAAGGCTTTCTTGCACAGTAAGACAACTGGGAAACCCGGAAGATAGGGGTTCGAGTCAAGAACCTTTATCAATTGCATGTAGATGGCTGCGCAACAATGGCACGCAAGGTAGAAGGATTGGTGAGTCGAGATGATGGCGATCTGTGGCACCGGAGATTGGGCCACATTCACCATGGAGCCTTGAAGATACTGCAGCAGATTTCTACTGGGCTTCCTAAAGGCACTCTTGCGCAGTCAGATCAGTGCAAGGGGTGTACTTTGGGAAAGTTTGTGAAAGCCACCTTTCACGAGAAGGATAGTCGCGCCACGATGATCCTTGAGAGAATTCACATAGACGTGTGTGGACCTTTCTCAATAGCTTCGACATCAAAGCACAAGTACCATGTGATCTTTGTTGATGATTTCTCTCGAAAGTGTTGGATCTTCTTCATGCAGAAGAAGAGCGAGACATACTCAAAGTTCTGTGAGTTCAAAGCACTGGTCGAGAAGGAATCGGGGAAGAAGGTGAAGGCTCTTAGGAAAGACAATGGTGGTGAATTCATCTCTGGCGAGTTTAAGGACTTTTGCAGTGCAGAAGGGATTCGAAGAGAGCTCATAGCTCCCCATAACCCACAATAGAACGGGGTTGCTAAGCGGAAGAACAGAACGATCGTGGGTGCTGCACGGGCGATGTTGCATGATCGGGGCCTACCCCTTCACTTGTGGGCGAAGGCATGCAATACTGCAGTATATGTGTAGAACCATTGTCCTCACAAGATACTTGGCATGAGTACACCCGAGGAGGCTTATTCTGGTAAGAGGCCTGATATTTCCCATTTGAGGATTTTTGGATCTCCTGTTTACATGCATGTGACGAAGGATGCCAGGAAGAAGCTAGAGCCGACCGCAGAGGTTGGGATATTTGGGGTACACTGATACGCCCCACAACTATCGTGTGTATTTTCCAGACAGTCGCAAGACTGTTGTGCGACGAGATATCAAATTTCAGGAGGAGAAAGCCATGAAGTGTTCGCTTGAGAGGGAGCCACACTTGCATGCAGATGAGGAGCTATTAGTTCCTAAGGATGAGCTTCAGGATGTGGATCAGCCACAAGATGAAGTTCATGAAGTGGAAGAGACCACTCATGCAGCGCCAACCATCAGAGGGCAAAAGCGCACTACAAAAGCTGAGAGACTGGCTCAAGATGCAAAGAAGGTTGTAGGACCACCTACAACACAGCGCAGACAGAGACAGTCACCTAATCGATACACTGGATACATGGCTCTTGTGAGAAAATGTGTCATGACTGAGCCATCCTCTTTCGAGGAAGCTGTGGAGGATCCCGCATGGGTAGATGCCATGGTGGAAGAGTATGATTCGATTGTCAGAAACAGTGCATGGGAGATTGTCCCAAGACCGGAAGGGAAACCAGTGGTGGGTTCGAGATGGATCTACAAAGTGAAGCAGGCAGCTGACGGGAGTGTGGAGAAGTACAAGGTAAGATTTGTTGCCCGAGGCTTCTCACAGGTAGAGGGGATCGATTATGAGGAGACCTTTGCACCTGTCGCAAGGTATTCTTCCATATGGACAATTCTTTCTCTCTCAGCACAGATGGGGTGGCACATCCATCAGATGGATGTGAAGACTGCGTTCCTCAATGGAGTCATTGAGGAGGATGCTACTTCAGCGGAGGTAGTGGATGCCACTGTTTATCGACAGTTGGTGGGGTCACTTATGTATCTGGTCAATACACGACCCGATATATGCTATGCTGTTAATCAGCTTTCACAAGCTATGGTTAAGCCAACCAAGCTCTTCTGGAAGGTAGGCAAGCATGTATTGCGTTATCTCAGAGGCACATCGGGATATGGATTGTGGTACAGACAGGAGGATGAGGTGAAGCTAAGTGGCTTCACGGATGCAGATTGGGAAGGGAGCCCAATGGACAGAAAGAGCACATCTGGAGGGATCTTCAATATCAGTTCGACAACAGTTTCTTGGTACAACAGGAAGTAGAGATCCGTGGCACTCAGTTCAGCAGAGGCCGAGTATATGGCAGCGAGTTTGGCTGCATGTGAGGCTATATGGATGAGGAAGATCCTGGTCGGGTTGTTCGGGTCACACTTGGAGCCTACTGTGATTTATTGTGATAACCATAGTTGCATTAAACTCTCGGCTAATCCAGTATTTCATGATAGATCCAAGCACATTGACATCAGGTACCATCATATCAGAGATAGTGTGCAGCGGAGAATCATGTTACTTTCATACATTCCCACGGAGGATCAGGTTGCTGATATCTTGACGAAGGCGCTCACCAGGAGCAAATTCTAATACCACAGAGGGAGGATAGGGGTTGCAGATAATCCATATCTTGTTGAGAGGGAGTGTTGAAAATGCAACAAGATGATGGAGCTTAGTGAAAAGAAGTCGCCTTCACTAAGTGGGCCCGCGGGCTATTTTTGGCGCAAAGTCTATTTTTAGACATATGGATCATGGTCTATGAGTTGCAGGATGCTATTTATGGATGATTGGTCATGTTGGTAAAAATAGATGGACCTCTGTTTTTAGACATATGGGCAGAGTCTATTTTTAGACTGCCAGTCAAAAAAATAGAACAGTGGAATATTATTAGCTCTTAATAATATTTGGACTATAAACATTATCTTATCCTCTTGCAGCACTTTAGTTCGAGCTACGGATGTGGCACATGCAATTGCCAAAAGGAAATGCGCTTTTCCTATGGGTTAGTTGAGCTATTGCATGATGGACTTCAGTTAGAACTCAAGTGATTGAGTTTGGTGGAGTTGATTGAGGAGTTGATGGAGTTGTGTTCAGTTTGACTTAGTTGAACTAGTTGTATTTAGTCTAACTGCCAAATACACTAGTGATGAGTGATGTGAATTAATTATTAATTAATTCACTAATTATTAACTCATAAATCAACTAAAGAATTCATTAGTTAACTCAGTGCATTGACAGTTCAGTGGAGACAAGTGTTATAGGTGGGTGAAAGGGTGAGACTACTATCAGTTGTGACTATAGCTGTGCATGAGATTTGCACAATCATTGATTGAGATTGCCAATGAGGATTGCGTAGCACAAGCCAAGGGAATTCGAACTTGGATCTGATCTATTCTCAACTTGGATTGTGCAGTAGAGGCATGAAAACAGTGGAGGAGATTTGAACCCGTGACTTGTTTAGATTTGAGCTAGTTTTGTGTGTAGCATGTGGAGATAGTACTGAGTACTTGTGAGGAGTATTGTACTATGTATTGTTACATGTTCTCTATCATTATAATATACAGATAGTTGGGGGTTTTCAGCTGTATGCTTTCCCCATTACATATTGTGTTGATATGTGTGATTGATGTTTCAATGTGCGCATGCGATTGTTTTTTTATTTCCGCAAATTGATGATCAATGGTAGAGGAGGTTATGTATTATGCATGCATTCCGCAAATAGTGTATAACCAGGATAATCTCTGTGAATAAGTGTTATATTATTCAAATTTCTACAAGGACAAGATATGGGCAACCATACCACCACATTAAAAATTGTCATCGAGAATTTCTGGCTCTGTTACCGTGGCTGCGACCGCACCTTATCAAACAAAGTAACAAGGGAAGCACACCGCATAAGGAAGAACACGAGGCACTGGCTGGCGTGAGGGTAGCTAAGGAAGGCCTGCAGACAGGGTTGGAAGGTGACTTGAAGCCTCGCACCGGTGGTGCGACCACTTGACTCTCTGTAGGGAGCACAGTCTTAGCGCTCCAAGCAGTTGAAAGAAAGCGTGGGACTTTAAAAGAGTTTGTATGGGAGCTGCACGACAAGGAGGTTGCGTGCAGGATTGGTATATCTTATGGGTCGCGACTACGCATAAAGGGTTCTGCTGCTGCGCGGGTAGGCTAGGAGGTGACCGTTGGTGTCGTTGTTCATGATAAGAGGTCCAATTTAAGGCAAAAAGGAGCGGGAAGCGGGTAATTAAGACACGAATTAAGAACGAGATTTGGGACGATCTGCCGCCAAGGAGGCATTAATGATGCAAAAGTGGGGGGAAGGGTCGAATTCAAATTCAAAGGACGCTATAAAACCCCCAGGGCCAGCTCCAAGGCAACACTTCATTGTTTGATAATTGAGCAAGCATAGAGCATTGAGCGCCGCATACTCCTACCATCCTTAAGTGTAGACACAATGACAACTTCTAGAACAAGAGTGCGATTCGTCGAAGTTACAGCGGAGGTCGATATGGCCCATGAGGAGCTTGGAGAGGCAACAATTACGACCGAAGTTCCAAAATCACCATGCACATTGTGGCCACATAAAGACAAGCAAACGATGGGGCCAGTTCGTGTATCCCCAAGAAACCCACAGTTTGGCAAATTATCAATGGCAGAGAAGGGAAAGTCGTCACCATTGAGACAAAGGAGGAGGAGGAAGACTTGCAGGCCCTGATCGCCCAAATTGAGGCGCAAGATGATGAGGCAGAGGATGCCTCCCAAAAGCATTCCACGACAAATTTACCTCCTTACATCCCCCCATGGAAGGGGAAGGCCAAGGTACCGAAGGACCTGGAGGCCATGAAGAGTGCACTCCAGACCCTGCTCCTCCCCGATGATATAAGGTTTGAAGGTCCGCCATTGGGATGAGTACCTACTATGAAGTTCGAAGATTGGGACCTCGCGGACAGCGAGAAGTTCCCACAGTTGGTTGCAAAGAAGTTAATAAAGCAGAAATTGTTGTGCGATGTGGAGAAGGCTAGGTTACTCCATCGATGGATACCCCACTACCACCACACGCTCAACACCACTTTTTTCATCAGGCAACTACTGTGTTTGGTGCATGATGGGTATCTTTGGTTGGAGGAGCCAATTCCCATCACGACCAATCTAATTCACCGAATTTCTTGACTGCCAGTTAAAGGAAACGACCCCGCGGCCATAGTAGGAAAAAGCAGCGACTTGGCCCTCGCAAAAGCTATGAAGGCCAAGTATAAACTAGAAAAGAGAAAGCGGGGGTACACAATAGCAAGTATTAAAGACCAAGGGGTGCGCGTAGCCACCCAGCTGCTGGCCGGCAAGCTAATGAGGAAATGCCATGCCGACAAAGTACTAGCGTCTATGATTGCATTGGCAGAGCAATGCGCAGAGGGGGTCCAGTTCAACTGGGCGCAGTTCCTATGTGACGAATTCTTGACGAACTGCAGGGAGGCCCAGGAGCAGGGTAAGACCTTCCACTATGCGTGGTTGCTCTTATCCATCCTGTTGGTTGCAGGGGAGCTGTCGATGGACAGTTAGTTTCCCACTACTAAGGGTGACCTGCCCGAAGCCGTGAGGTACACCTCACTCTGGGCTATAAGAGACGCGAACAGGATTCGCGAGATAAAGGTGTTCTGGGTGTTCGTGGAGGCGAGCATCCAAACATGGATCAATCGCAGGCCGCGCTTGTCCCCTACAATTCATAACAGCTTACAAAGCGCGGCAAAATTCAAGGCGGATATGCATAACTTGTATATCTGGGCGCGCAAGGATCTAGCATGAAAATGGGTGAAGCTTCCATTCATTGCAACGGACAATGCGATCTTCGCAGTGATGGAGTCATGACCTCTAGAGTGGCACGCCCCGGACTTGGCAAAAATGGAAAAGGTTGCAGCTTGGCAACAAAAAAAGGACACCAAGCTATGCCTCGCGCAACTAGCTAAGAGGAAGCATCATGAACAAGAAGTAGCCACATGGTAGAAGGCGGACGATGCAACAGCAGCTGCACAAACAACAGAGACCACAACCATGCCAACCAAAGAGGCCGAGGAAAGCCAGGAGATGTCCTTAAGGCAGCAAATCGGGGAAGTGGACAGGGAGGAGGATTGCACGGACCCTAGTACAACATCAACAAAACTCAAGCAGCTGCGCGACCCAGAGAAAATCGTCCCCATGAAGAAAGGGAAAGCCACAAAGACGTCCGAAATCCCGATCACGCTCACAAAAGGTGATCTATTGGATATCAGCAAAACGATTCGGGAAGTCGCGAAGGGCATGCTCCAAGGATTGCTGATGGAGAAAAAAACTGTGTTGGGGGCACTCAGCACGCAGCTACAAGGTTTACAGGTACAACACCCCCAAACAAGCACAATGGCCTAGTATGTCGCAGCAAGAACTGCTGAGGCTGAGCAGCTGTTGCGTGCCCGTATGGGTAACACCTTCATGTTGCCCAAAGGCACGTTAGTAGTAGCAAGCGAGGATGACTGGGCTGTGATGAGTAGCATTAGAGGCGTCAGCTTGAACTTGGCTGCCCTGCCGCGTGAAACATCATACTAGCTGCAGGATGGGGTCATCGCTGAACTGCGCGCCCGAGAAGGCCGAGCGATCCAGGTCCTACATGAGCAGAAAATCAACATGGACCAGCTCAGCATCCAGAGGGATGTGTTGGTTGTGCAGGCTAGCGTATTGGAGTAGGCCATAGAGGATGCATGCAGGAGCATTCCAAAGTTGGCTATGCCAGCAGAGCTACCAGCAGCAGAGCGGGTTCATAGATTGGCGGCCGGAGTCCGCGAGGTAACAACAAAGGTTCAATTGGAGCTGAACCTGCAAATCTCCGAACTGCAATTGAAGGCGCATCCCTCCACACCCCTAGAAGTCAGAGAGCAGCGTGCCCGCGCTATCCAGATGGGGTTGGAACAAATTGGCCTGGCGGTACAGGGGTGTACCAGGATGTTGGAACAAGCACTAACCATACTTACGCACCTACAGGAAGACGTGAACCTACAACGCCTAGAGGCAGAGGTGCACGAGTTGCAGTAGGAGTATGACAGTGTTCAGGGCACCGTGCAGACGGTTGCCCTTACAACGACTCGCCAGACTATAGCAGGCAAGGGCACTGAAGGACCGATTAGATGTCGCGCACCGAAAGGTAGCCTTGCTTAAAGCACACATCCAGCCATGGATCGATGAAGCGTCCACAATCACAACTACCATTGAAAGGAAGCTGGCACAGATGCAGGAACTGTATACAGTTAGACAGGAATGTGACCCTACTCACGAAAGTTCAGAGATACGTGTGCGACAAGTACAACAGGCGGCGGAACAATGTGCTGCGGACACCCAAGTTGCGCGAGACCTGCTGCATGTATTTCGTTCAAAGATCACCACACCAGTAGAGTGACTCGAGGACGAGTCACGATGATTGTGTTCGGCGCCTGTTGGGCAGTGGATCCCCCCATAGCATGGTTTTGGGGCTTGAAGCCCGAATTTTGGTCAAGCGTAATGTAAAGACCCCATGAAATGCGGGCGCGAAGCGCGAAGTAAATGGTCAAGTCAAAGGGTTGTTCGCCCTTGAAAATATAAATTAATATATTGTAATGTCGGCCTACCCATGGTCCGCAGACCATGGGATTGTATAAATAGAGCACGACTCTAAGATGTAAGGGATAGATTTTTTGGGATGATGAATTAGCTCTGGGTCTGTAAGTTTGATTCTTAGGTTGTAGTAGTAGGAAGAGGCTCTGCAGCTGAGTGTGCAGAGGCCTGGTAGAGTCCGCAACTGAGTGCGCGAATCCTTGCAGCTGAGTGCGCAGGGCGTAGTTGGGATTGTACTTGGACAGAGAATTAATAAAAGATAAGTTGATTCTGAAATATTGTGTGTCTATGCTTCTGTTATATTTATGCATCTCTTTACAGTTTTATTATTGCGCGCACTTTTTATGAATGTTGAATGATTAATGAGAATATTGGGCCCACACAACTAAGTTAATATCTATAATTAAAGCACAGTAAGGATAAAGGATCTAGACAGCACCTCTTAGCGCCCTTTACAGAGCTGCGCGGAAGCAGTTGCACAAGTTGTGAAGGATAGACAGCTGCACGGAGTAGCGCAAGCGTGCAGGTTTGATTCACGAACTTCCTAGATTTCATCAAGACATCCCTAGGGTGCAAAAAGTTGGTTCCAGCACCCTCCCATACTACCTTGGGTGAGACATCAGTTCGCACACCACGGACTGTTGCCGAAAGGGCCGGTAGTATCGGGATTTGTTTGGCTAAATCACTTCTTAACCTGGGTCAAGCCGTAATAAGACAACAATTATGGTCCTTTCTTGCTTGTGATTTAGATTGTGTGTTCATATTAGTAAATGAGGTTTATTTGTTAATAGAATGAGTAACTATCACCTCATCTAGTTGAATTAATAAACAAATTAATTTAAATTAACTTTGACAAAATGGTGACTCATGTAAGGACATTCTAATCAAGAGAAATGCAATGTGCTACCTCAACTCGTTGATCAACAAAACACTTATCTCTCCCTCTTTGTGATTTTTTGACAATTTTTCATCTTGCCCATAAAGAATGGAAAAATGATCAAACCATATCCAATGGTACATATAGGAAGTGGGTGGCTCATGCAATCAAGAATCATGTTGTGAAAGCAAGAAACGTGACAAAAGTAGATAACGTCAAGTACATTTGAATATGTGCCCTCTTTGGTGGTGGTGGTTTATATGCATGCAACAAACACCAAAAGCACCAAGTATTAAATGGTTATGAGTGACAAAATAAAACACATTATAGCTAATTACCAAATAAATAAGTGAGAACCCATGTAGGAATGGTTAGAAAGAGATGGAGAAGGAAAATGTGATTCATAACGTAATCTCAAACTAAAACGATTATTAGTTATGCATATCAATATCATGATTGGTGCCAGATGGAAAAGTGTTGCAACTCTAGGGCAACCCATAAATGTAGGAAGGCTCTGCCATTGGACATGGGTAAATAAGGGATAAGTCCCAGTGTCCAAGGGAGTATATCCTATGATGATTTTATGTGATAATGGGTTTAGATGTAACAATACAAAGGGAGATACTAACCCTAGATTCCAATGTATACTTTAGCAAGCCAACAATGGATAATATAACAATTGAAAGGTACAAAAATATCAAATTCAAGGTCTTGCATCCATGAAACAAAAGTTGGAAAATCTCATCAAAGTCACGATGAATAGTGAAATTAATGGAATTATTCCCAACCATGTATCATTTGACAACATTCTTGGTAGTTCCAATTCAGTGATATTTGGTTTGGAAGTTTGGACCAAGGTGTATGAGGTATTTGATTATTGAATGCACAAGGTAGTGATGGTAGCAATGATGATATATATTACCAAAGGAGATAGATTTTAAGGGCATGCTAGTGGAGTAGTTAGACTCAAGTATGACAAAATTAGTGTTCTTTGATCTAGAAGCATGGTCCAAGGTATCCTCATTGAGTGTAGGAGGTGGTGCTAGTAGAGAAAAATGAATGATGATAAGAAAGACAATGTATTTGGTGAGCTCCTGTATTGTAGCAATAATGCTACAACTCCTGGGGCTTCCTGTCTCTTAATTTTATCAACCCGGTAATTCGTACAAACTTGGAAGCGACGGTGCTGTATGCACAAGTACTAGCTCTTGTCGCAGCTGTCACTTGGTCAGCTGGCACAAGTCTGCTAGGGCTCAAGCCAACTTCTATAGGCTCTCAGAAGAAGCTTGTTAAATTATGGACGAAAGCTAGATCAAAGAAGACTAATCTACTTGGCAAAACTGAACTGAAAGCAAATCAAAACATGGAAACCCTAGGAAACCCTAATTTAACTAGTCTAACCTCTATGATGCAAAGAATGTGAAGGAAACTTCTACCAATGATGCCATTACTTCTAATAAGTGAAAATGCATGAATCTAATCTACTTGCATCTTAAAAGACATGTTTTTGTATTTTTTCTTTAAGTGGTTGGACTTATTGTGATGATGCTTTTAATTAGGGTTTGGTTGTGCAGGAGCGGTTGGAATGGGAGGAAAGCATGGGCAAGGTCAGAATGGCTATGGGAGGTCCCAATAGATCCTTAGCATCAGTCCACAGAGGTTCTTCACGTTCAGAAGCTCAGCAACCGAGTGAATGGCCTCCTATAGGATGTCTGCAGGGGATTCTACAGGAAACTCACGGGTCTCTACAGGAAGGCTGTGCAATTCTACAGGATGATTGGCCGTGGAGGTTTTGGGAGATGATGGAGTGTTGGAGTGGTGTGGGAGGCTAAGTGAGATGGAGATGGACCTGATGATGGCTCAGGAGCTGGAAAATCAGATGAAGGAAGAGTGTATGCAATGGTTTGATGATTGGAAGGATGGAACCAACGAAAGTTGAAGGAGATGGAGCTATGTGGGAAATGAGAGAGTTGGAGGGTACATGAGTGAGACAGAGGTTAAATAGAACTCGAGGAGATGATGAAGGTGCCCTGCATATTGTTTACAACTGAACCAACAAGGACATGCAAGAAAACAAAGATCTAGTTATGAAACCTATGACCTAGTTACTTTACTCTAATCTGACCTAACAACAAAGGAAATGAACAGAAGTTTATTTGCAGTGAAACCATGTGAAACAATTATGAAACTAAGTGATTATAAACCTAAACATGCATCCAAACTGATATCAAGTTCTGCAAATGAGATTCAAACACTAATGATTGCATGGTGAAGCAAAGAAAGTGTTTTTGTTGGCAGCAAGGTTACATTGGTCCCAGCTCATGATTCCACTGAAGGGGAGGTGAGATCCAAAGTACTTGGTAGCCTTTTTCTGAATATATTCCCTGTGATTAACCTATCAAGCAAATATGAACATTAAAAACCTTTTCTAATCATCAAAAGCAACCTAAACAACAACACAATATTTAAATCTAAATAGCAGATTTTATTATGAGAATGTAGCAAAGACACATAAATATAAACAAGGGAGGTACTGGGCGCTTGAGATGGGCCCAACCCCAAGAACTACAGCCTCCCAAGAGAGATTTAGAGCTGGTGCAAAGCTGGATCCATCTTTATTAATCAAGAAATGAAAAGTACATCAAAACTGTCCATAAGGAGAGCTTGAGAATGAGCTGAAAGCAAAGCTAATCCATGGCCTAAAAATCGAACTACAAGCTAGCTAACTAATGGCTAAAACAAAATGACTAACTAGCTACGAAAATGACTACCAACTAGCTAACCAAAATGAGGCCCCAAGCCTTCTTATTTATACAATTTGAGGACCCAACAGTCCTCCTAAAAGTTAGGGACTTGGCTGCCCAAGACTTGTAGTTAACAGCAGTCCAACTTGACTTGCTTGGCTGCCCTTGAGCTGATTGATTCGGTGGCCCTTGAACTCCGAGCTGATGGTGGAGAATTCGAGGTAAGGGCCCATAAATGAGGGGGACACCTTCCTACAAATCCTCTAGCTTGTTCTCCCACGAATTTGGCTGCCAAGTGCTCATTAAGACCTTCCATTTTGTCTCCAAGTTGACCAAAAAGGCTACACAAAGCACCCATTAGACTTGTTGGCATAATGACTAACCAAATTCACTCTATTAACATAAAATTAATCAAAAACATGCAATAAACAAATGAGAATGGTGGATTAAGTCAAATTAGGAGGTTGGATGAGCCCAAATATTTGTCCATTTTTGGGGCTCATCAGTATTCATATGACATGCAAGTTGAGAAAATAGGCCCAAGATGCAAGTCTATGAAATAAGCAAGATGGAGTTCATCCAAGGACCATTGAAAGAAATAATGGTATTTTCATTATCATGGAAGGTCATGCTCTAAGAGAAATGATCAACACCTTCACACATAGGGGGACAAGGAGAAAATGGCTCTGTAACACATATATGTGAAAGTAAAATATTTACATCCTAACCTAACTTAGTTAAGGGCTTAAAAGGATTTTGCTGAGTGTGGACGTAGATTTCACAAATGTCATCAATGGTCACATGAGGCATTAGTGAAGGACGTTTTTTCAACCAAATAGTAGGAATATAGTATGAATGAGCCACTACATGTGAGACATTTCCTTGGGCCAAATGTGGTTGAGGACTAAGGCATGAACACCAATGAATGATGACAATTATTTATTTGTGTGGAAACAATGTCCAACAAAAAAGGGAACACACCTCAACCTCCATGGCTTACACATAGTTACGCAGTTAAAATTAACAAAATAAATGCCAACCATGATGTTACCATCTAACTTGACGGGAAGATTTGGCAACATTCCCATTTATTTACCTGGTCTAACATTGAAGGCGTGTAATCTACTTGTTGGTAGGACAAGTGTGGGATAACTAAAATGTCATCAAACAATCGAGGACACAACACTAGAAAGGGATCTTTCATCAATAAGACATCGATGAACAATCTGATTCTTAACCACGACCTAAAATTGGAAAAAGGTGGAGGAAATAAGGGGATTCAATGTAAGTTGTTAGCAATTAACGTCCATGATCCAGATCTCTTCAGTCATCAGAATTAACCAAGATCTTTTACTTATGTGATGTTAGCAGAATTGCATGTGAAAGAGTATGAAAAGCCACATGTGCATGCTTGAAAGAAGATGAAACATAATGACAACCATTAAATCAAAGAACACACACAAATTGATAACAAAGTTCATCAGTGTGGGTTACATCTCCGGGCCCGGTGTCAAGAGTGGGGAGGTCGCTTCATTAAATGTTGCAAGATGATGATGAGTACATGGTACATTCTTTGTCATTACAAGGATAAATTCCCTCAACCAGAGTGGCATGTCTCTCCACAAGACGTTCTCCTATAGGAACTCTCACTCAAATGGGCCTTCCTCCAACATGACAAGCTAATAAAATCTCACATGAAGTGACATACAATTATCCTTCAACATAATGGTAACAAGGATCTCAACAAAAAATCGTCATCTCAGCAAATCAAAAGACAAACATGGCATCATTGCATCATATACCTCCACTTTCAGGGATGGCCTAAAAATGAAAAGCTTTGCTAATGAAATGGATTGCACCGTTGAATTCGTGGTGTGAAATCGTGTTAAACGACTATAAACTTGACCCATTTCTAACACTGTCAAATGTTGGACCCTTGGGAATCCCAAAGATTCCCCTAAAAGATTCCTTCCTGGAGATGGAAAAGAATACGCTCCCTGGGTGGAAATTTTGAGCACACCATTGCACTCCTTGCGAACTTCTATGCAAAATGACTATAAAGTCAACATCAATCTACCTCTGTCAAAAATCAGCCTCAAAGGGAATCTTTTAGATTCCTCAAGATTCTGTAAAGACTATTCACTGTTGATTGCCTGAAATTTTGCTCCTCATATGGGTAAAAAACCACACCATCACGTTCCCTGCGAAATTCTAGTTCGTTTGAGTATAAACTTGACATGGTTGTGTCATTGTAAAAAATTACCCTCCAGGGAATCTTTTAGATTCCTCCCTAATTCTGCATGGAATATTCCCTTGCAATATTCCCTTGGAAAATTCTTGCCTTGAAAAATGTGCCTGCCTCCTGGTTTTGCCCTCGTGCGCACTATTTCGTTGCATCTCCTCCTCCTAGGCGAATGACTGACGAGGTTTATATGTAAAATTCTGGGCAGAGATATCAAAACCGACCTCGCTGGCAAACATGGCTAGCATAAATTATTTAAGGCATTTGGTTTGGGGTGGGTCTAGTTCCAACCCCCCCCCCCGTTTGGCATTGTTATTTGTTTTAATGTTATTTTGGAGTTTGGCGCAATGGTTTGTTAATCGTCGGGTGGAGGTATTAAACGTGAGAGTGGCATTTTTGGTAACTGTTTGAACAATGGTTGTAACATTTGTTTTATGTTGACCATTGGCGTTTATTAGTTATGGCTTATTATTTGTTGTGGGGTGGGCCTACCATTGGCCGACACAGGTTCAAGCCCCGCCAACCCCGTTTATTATATACAATGGTTGTATGTGGAACGATCGTGGGTCATTGGGTGGGATCCTGGGTCAGTTGCGAACCCCGACCCACATAAGTTGTTTTTTATTTAAAATTAACGAGGTGACAAATTTGCCCGTTCCAGCGATCGAAATTTCTATGCCAAAAAATTCCAAATTGTTTCCTCATTAGTGGCTGGCAATGGGCCTAGTTTGACCAAAACTTTGACCGCAAATATCTTGAGCATACGAACTCAGATTTGAGTATCATTAACACTGTTGGAATCAGGATAACATGCACTGCGATTTGGTCCTAGTTTCACTTCAATATGGAAACTTTGATTTTTGAGCTTTTCCAAAGCCACCTCTGAATTCTGAGTGTTTCTGGAGCCACCTGTATCATTCCTCCCCACTAAGGAGCTGTATCATTCCTCCCCACTAAGGAGCTTTTGGTCCTCCAAAAGCATGAACATAATCTGCAACTGTTGTGTTACATTGTCTGCACCACAAGTGTCCTGACAGGCCACACTTCCTTCTCCTTCACCCTTGTTCTTCAGAGCCATAAGTGATGAGCTGACACCTGCATCCTATACAAACATGTAGTACAATCTTTGCAAACTACATGCTCAATTACATGAATAACCATGACCTAATCATCCCCATACTTTCCAAGAGTTTATAAGACACACTCCTTAGTCAAGTTTACATTAGAATAGAAACCAATATCACGGTTATCAATAAAAGGCCAAAACATCATCGTTGCTTTAATAAGTGATGGAAAACACATCATCACTTTTACAATTTAAATTGCAACACATGGCTTACAAAATGCAACCATGACAAGCTATCATATCTAGTAAAACCATCTCTTACTCAACAAAGTGAACCACTAGGAATGTGGCGAACTTGCTTGTTGAACATTTTCACCAAATGGTTCCTATATAGGCACTTTGTCCCTCTTGAGATGCTGCTCTGGATGGAGCCTCCAACATGTGGCTCTTTGATGTCCCCATTTGTTGCAATGATTACAAAAAATCTTCTTCTCCAGACCTACTTAACCTTCTTCTTTCCCTAATGTGGAGAAGGTCTTTCACGCGTTATCCTCTTGCTTGCTTCCATTCTCTTCCAGCACTCAACAACCACATAGTTATGCAAACCACAAAAACTACATGGTTTTCTATGCCATGATTTTTTCTCATCATTAACAATATACTTGTAAACAAAATGAACTTTAGAATACTAAGACTTTTTATACCTCTCTTGACTGTCTCTGGTGCGATCCTGCGATGAGAGCTTGCCTTAGCTCTCCCTCTACAATGTGCATTGTCATGGGAGGATTGTGATGTGTTCCAATCATCTTCTTTCTCTGATGGCTTTGACAATGTCTTGGAAGATTTTTCTACCTTTGAACACTCTCCTTCAGTGTACCCCAAACCTGGAAATCGAGGTCTTTGTACAACCTCAAATGGTTGAGTCATTCCTTGTCCATTAACACCAAGTCTTCCTCCTTTATACCCCATCTTGGTAAGGAGTCTCATGCCAGTTCCTGAAATGGGTACCTCCATGTTTCCAACAGAAATATTGTCCTGTGAAAAAAAAACTCAAGAACGATCAACATTATTTACCTCAGGTGTTGATTTTAAAATAGGTGATGATGGCTTTGCTAAGCCTTCGTTGCGCTTCAATTTTTTCAAGGCCTCTTATGTGGCTCGTAACTGAAGTTGCAACCTTTGCTTCTCCCCTTTTTCTTGTCGTATAAGTCTCCTCAATTCATCATTCTTTGCTTGAAGGCTCTAATTGATCTCCTCATTTGAATGATGAGAAGAAGAAGAAGAAGAATAATGTTCACTCGAGGGGGTAGATGGAGCATCGACCTTTGCTCTTTATTTCTCTCGTTCCTCTCTTACCATCTTCTCCTCATAATTTTCATACATTATGTCCACCATGTGTGACATTCTGAGGAGGTCCTCGTAGATATCTATGTTGTTCACCATTTCCCTTCTTGTTGCACGTTCAATCATTCACACTTGCAATTCACATCAGCGAGAAGACCACTTTGATACCAAACTTGATCCAGATCTCTTCAGTGATCGAAATTAACCAAGATCTTTTACTTTTGTGATGTTAGCATAATTGCATGTGAAAGAGTATGAAAAGCCACATGTGCATGCTTGAAATAATATAAAACATAACGACAACCATCAAATCAATGAACACACACACATTGGTAACGAATTTCACCCAGTGTGGGTTACATCTTCGGGCCTAGTGTCAAGAGTGGGGAGGTTGCTTCATTAAATGCTACAAGATGATGATGAGTACATGGTACATTCTTTGTCATTACAAGAATAAATTCCCTCAACTAGAGTGGCATGTCTCTCCAAGAGACATTCTCCTATAGGAACTTTCACTTAAATGGGCCTTCCTTCAACATGACAAGCTAATAAAATATGACATGACGTGGCATAAAAGTATCCTTCAACATAATGGTAATATGGATCTTAACAACAAAATCATCATCTCAGCAAATCAAAAGACAAACATGGCATCACTGCATCATATACCTCCACATTCAGGGATGGCCTGAAAATTCAAAGCTTTGCTGACAAAATGGATTGCATTGTTGAATTCATGGCGTGAAATCGTGTCAAACGACTATAAACTTGGCCCCTTTTTGACACCGTCAAATTCTGGACCCTCGGGAATCCCAAAGATTCCCCCAAAGATTCCTTCCTAGAGATGGGTGCAGAATCCGCTGCTCGGGTGGAAATTCTGAGCACACCATTGCACTTCTTGTGAAATTCTGTGAAAAATTACTATAAATTCAGCATCATTTTGCCTCTGTCAAAAATCAACCTTCAAGGGAATCTTTTAGATTGCTCAAGAATCTGTAAAGATTACTCACTGCTAACTGCTTGAAATTTTGCTACTCGAATGGGGAAACTGACCACACCATCGCGTTCCCTGTGAAATTTTGGTTTGTTTGAGTATAAAGTTGACATGATTCTCTTACTATGAAAAGTTACCCTTCAGGGAATCTTTTAGATTCCTCCCTGATTCTACATGGAATATTCCCCTAGAATATTCTTGCCTCGAAAATGTACTCAGCTCCTAGTTCCGTACTTGGCCCTCATGTGCACTGTTCCACTACGTCTCCTCCTCCTGGTTGAATGACTTACGAGGTTTACATGTAAAATTCTGGGCAAAGATATCAAAACCAACCTCGTTGGCAAACATGGTTGGCGGAAATTATTTAAGGCATTTGGTTTGGGGTGGGCGGGATTCCAACCCCACGGCTCGACCATTTGGCATTTTCATTTGTTCTAATGCTATTTTTTGAGTTTGGTGCAATGGTTTGTTAACCATTGGGTTGAGGTATTAAACGCGGGAGTGGCGGTTTTGGTAATTGTTTGAACGATTGTTGTAACATTTGTTTTACGTTGACTGTTGGCATTTATTGATTATGGATTATTGTTTGTTGTGGGGCCACTGAGTGGGGTGAGCGAGCCACCGGCCGACGCGGGTTCAAGCCCCGCCGACCCCGTTTATTATATATGGTGGTTGTATGTGGAATGGTCGTGGGCCATTGGGTGGGGTCCCGAGCTAGCTGTGGGCTTCGACCCACATAACTTTAATTTTTATTTAAAACACAATGATGTCATTGGTGGGGGTGGCATCTTGCCACCCCATTTTAATCATTCGAAAAATTAACGAGGCGACAAATTCGCAAAGATTCTGACAGCCAGAATCTTTGCGCCAGAAAATTCCAAATTGTCGCCTCGTTAGTCGCTGCCACTGGGCCTAGTTTGACCAAAACTTTGACCACAAATATCTTGAGCATACAAACTCATATTTGAGTTTCGTTTACATTGTTGGAATAAAGACGATGAGCACTATGATATGGTCTTGATTTCACTTCAATCTGACAACTTTGATTTTTGAGCTTTTTGAAAGCCACTTCTAAATTCTGAGCAATTTTGGAGCCACCTGGATCAATCAGTGTCCCTAAAACTTGTAGTGTTTTAACTTCCATTTTCCTTAATGGGGATAGTTTTAAGACACATCCCCTTTGAAGGATTATCCAACCCACAAGACGAGCATGCTACCTATGCTTGAAATAGACAATATGGATTTGAATCCATTCAAATATAAAGCCAATATAATTCACATATGCATGTAATCAACTAATGCAGTTGAAATATGAATGCATAAGCTCATTTATAATAGGGATTCCATTTCAAATTTCACTCACAAGCAAATATTAAACTCAATCATAGAGTTATAAACAAAGAATAAAGAGCAGTGTTGGAACCCTTATATTTTGACTGATGTGATCCAAGAAACTTGTTACATGAGCAATTTTCTAGATGACGATATGCATCCACTATAGATGCCACCATATGCTAAGCCATGAGGCCATTAAGGAAAATGAATTTGGTTACAAACTCATTGGTCAATCACCCAACCAAATTAATCTCAAGCTCAACCAAATTTTTCATAACTAAACATTTTAGATAACCATCTGTTGATGCCTCGAAAATCGCTGCAACAACATTGGGGAAAACCACCCGGCCCAGACCTTAAAGGCAGCGCCTTTTTTGTTTGGTGTGGTGGCTCCGATTGGAAATAGTGGGACCAGTTTCCCAATGATAGATAAATAGGATGGATAAGCAGTTGATTCTCTAATATAATGATAATGGATGAATGATTTTAATCTAAAAATAAAATTATGAACAACTATCCTATCCCGGGAAGTTTCTGCTTTAGTGTAACTTTTGATGATCTTTATCTACAAATAGGCATATAGATGACTCTATTGGTAAACAAAGACATTTATTTATATGATAATTACTTTGTTCAAGAAGTTGAACAAAGTAATCATGAAAACATTATTACACTATTCTTCATATATATCATAGACATAAATATGATTGAAAGAATAACACTCCTTAAACATTCAATAGTGATAAGTATCAGGACCGCTGTTAAAACACATACATATATCCAATGATAGCAAGATTAAATAAATACTGATTCACATGAAAGAATGAAGCAAGAGCATAGATAATAGTACCATATGTTATTTGGATCACTCCTGATATCAATCGCATTCAAATTCCTTCTTCTAACTAAGAAAAACTTCCACAACAAGGCAATAGTGCACATCTCATCAAAGCTTTCTTCGTTAAAATTCAGAATACTGGCCCAGTCTTTAAAAATATGTCAGAAGCACAATAGTGTGACTTACTGATTTTTTTAGTTTATACAAAAAACTGAGGACCCTTTCTAAAAGCATGAAAGGGCCTATAAATACTAACTAATCTAACTAATTACGAAATAAGAATGCTATTAGATGGTACAATTAAATCATGAGTATCTCCTCAAAATAGGCTTGTTTGCAGTCGACATCATGATTCATTGTTTCGGATGATCTTCTTTTGGCTTGAGATGGCATATGGCAAGCATCGGTTGCAAATCTGGAGGGCGACTCAGACAAGAATGCAGTTGGGTTGAGTATGTGGCATCATGGATTTCGGGAATCATGTAACCGATCACATCGGTTAAACATTTGAGTGTGGCCCTTTGACTGTATGGTTTAATTAAGAAAAACCAAAAGGTATCCCAAGTTAAACTTTGGATGCTGGCGATTAATCTTCCATTCTTCTCCAATTCTTGATTGCATGTTTGTTCCAATGCTTTGGCTGACGGCAGCTTACCTGGAGTGCATTGTGAAATCAAGTTAGACAGATAAAGAGTGTCATTGATTAACTCAATTAAATTACTGGTTGATAATCTGCATCTTGAGGTTTCTCTTTCTGCCTTCATCAGTTGTGACTGCCATTCTAGGAAAAGGATTTCTTTGTGTGATTCTAGAATTTTAGGCAGATTCGCGGCTTGCCCTTCACTGGTGTCTTGCCAAGCAAGAAAGTTGGTTAAAGTTTCATCGGCTTGTTCCAAATCCTGCCTGGCATCTACTGATTTGTCAACTATTGATGCAGTAATTTCACAGAGGGGCTCAACCAGAGAAATGTTATGACATAGAAGTTTTAGCTGTGTAATCAATGCTTTATTGATCTGGAGAGCTTCGGACCTGAAATCTGCTGGTTGAGGAAGACTCTTGAACTTTTCTACTTGGTGTGACAGTTGAGCGATTTGCTCATCTTTCGTCTTACTCATTTGTTCATTCATTGTCTTCAACCTGGCCAATGCTTCGAATAATTCCTTTTGTTTCTGTACTGCGCTTAAGTCTATCCTCTACTTCTCCTTGAGCAATTGCTCATTTAATTGATTGTTTATCTACTGCTGTGTTGATAGTTGCTATTCTAACTATTCTATTTTTTGCTGTCTTTCGGACACCTGTGACTGCAATGAAACAATTGTTTGGTCTCTTTCCTTCAGTAGATTGCTTACTTCTGAGGCTTTATCCATAGTGGCTGCCGAATAGGCTCCGACATACTGAGAAAGTTTTGTAAGGTTATCGGAAGGATTAAATTCCTCCTTCCACACCACATTAGCCATCTCTGTTTATGCTGGCAAAAGGAAAGATTGATCAAGTCTTCTCCTTTTCCTTTGTCTTTTCATTACAGCCCTGTGTTTGGGACTGTAAAAGACATCTAATGATGGTATGTCTTCTATCTGCAAAACAATTTGATCGGATGGATCCTTAGGAATTATTTCTACATATTTGCTGGTGGATAGGCCGCTGGTCCTTTCAATTGGAACCGTAGTTGTCGTTGTCTCTTGACCGACTGTTACTTGAGGTGTGCTGAAC
Source organism: Pinus tabuliformis (assembly GCA_031772625.1). Lineage (NCBI taxonomy): Eukaryota > Viridiplantae > Streptophyta > Pinopsida > Pinales > Pinaceae > Pinus > Pinus tabuliformis. Next base: position 656,070,373 of record CM062810.1, on the reverse strand, counting down.
CCTTGTGAAGTCTCGGGATTGCTTATAATGGAGTCAAATTGTTCCCATTCTTTGAGGAGTTTGGGGTCAATATGAGTATCTATATCAATATGTTCACTGCCCTGTTTCTTCTCTTTCTCCTGCTCTGTCTCATGTTCTGGCTCTTTTCCTTTCTCGGGAATCTTCTCCATAGCAGGAGGTTTGTCAACAATTTGTTGTTCAGGCTCGCTTGACTGGGTTGTTGGGGTAGTAGTTAATAAGTCCAGAGGCAGAGTTTGCAACCTCTGTTCTCTAAGCCTATTGAATTCTACCAGCCCTTCATCTTTATATTTCATTTTGGCCAATGTTTTTACCTGAAATAATGATTCTGTTGAAGAAAACAGGTCGTCAAATTCATCTTTTTCATGATCAACTTTGTAAGTTTGGCTTATTCAGGCACATTATAGGCAACTTTCCTTGGATTGTATTGCCTGTTAGGGATGGTTGCAAGATTGAGCATGTTTATTTTTTCTGCCTCCTTCTCCGCATGTTTGTAATCATGTAGGGTGTAAATACCGCACCTCCAAGGAAATGTAGGCCATGCCTGCTTTTTAGAATTCCTAAGACTTTTAGATGTTCTTGCTGTTGTTATTTGGTAGGCCAACTCTCGATCCAACAGCTTATCAGGTACATACAAAGGAAGGACATGGGGTCTTGCAAGGCTACCATAAACCCTTATATATGTGAACTTGTCTTCCCCAAACCAATTCCCTACAACAGTCAAGTCAATCCCTGCTTCCTCGGAAATCCTTGGGGCAGGCTTATCAAAAATGGCATAATAGATAGGTAACATGAAACCATTACAGATTTGGTACAAGTGGTCTTTATAGTGTGCCTTCCATAACATCTGATGATAAATGTGGATTGGCTTAGGGTCTTGTGCAGTCCATCTCCACTCGAGTACAGGATATTCAGAATTAAAACAAAGAATATCCATAATATAAGCACTGTAATAAAAAGGGGGAATGGTTCTGGTGGTTTTACGTGCATTTGATCTGAAGTCAAGAATTGCAGTGGCTAATTTATCGGACAATATGTTTGCCCAATCCATCACATAACTATTAACCGCCGCTTCCATTAAAGGAACCATTTCAATAGTGAACTTTGCAGAATCATGCATTCCCCACATTCTACACATCATTGCCCCAACATAACAGTAAGGAGATGACAACAAATCGACAGAGTACTTACCCGATGATTCGTGTTTGTGCTTTGCAGGATTTTGTATCCATTGCTTAATTGGGGCCAATTCAGTCTCATTCTCTTCTGCGAATTTTTCCAGAAAGGCTTTGTTGTATTTCTTTTCAGGTTCGGGCAAGTGATACATCTTCCTTAAGTCATCAGGCTGAAATGAACCAAAAATTCTTTCGTCAACTGTGCAAAACGTTCTATTTGAAACTGGAATTTCTTCAACCACCCATCTGACTACATCAGTGTATGGAAGAATTTTCTCCCGTGCTGCTATCCTGTGCAAATATGAGTCGGCTAAATCTTTCAAGGAAGCTTTTGATTTATTAGTTGAGTCTGCAGTAGCTTCTTCCGACACTTCCTCAGGCTCCTCTGCTTCAATTAAATTGTAGATACTTTGCCAACTTGTATTTCCAAGGCCAAGACATGTAGTGTTTGAGATTAAACCTTTTTTACTTGGTCCTGGATCACTGGTGGGCTGCACTGTTGCTGTAGGAGCCGCTGCTGCCACAAATTTCTTGGATTTCTTTCCCATTTGTTTAAAATTTGTTATTTCGGCAGAGTTCTGTACAAGGAATGAAACCAACGTGATACAGAGAATAGGTAGTATGAGCCAATATGAAAGAATTATATCGATTAGCGGATAATAAAGGATTATAGTGAAACTGCCGCAGATACAATCTAAAGGAAAATCTGGCATAACTGCTTCATTAATTGGCCGTTTAACCTGTCAATCATAGTAAAGGAGTTTTTAAATACCCATCATATCGTTTATATGATGAATGATCCATTCAAGCGTGGCTTAGATTTTTTGGTGGATAATCAGAAGTAAATCGCAATCGATGATTGGTAACGTGAACGGGAAGGCTTTAATAATAGTCCAAAATATCTTTCGATCACCAAAAGGTGATATAATGCATGCAAGCCTTTTAAATATGTTTCGAAACACGCGCCTTGATTTAATGCATCGCAATCGGGGATGGGTTCAGGTCATGCTACTTATGCCATTGCAAAATTGCCGATCACTGATGGCGATACGCCTTATCGCATCAGAGGATTTGAATGTGTCTTAAACATGAGTTGGGTTGCTACCCCCGATTGCCGATAGCGATATCGCATCGGAGAAATAAGGGATGTTCTTTTATTATACTTGCGATTCTCCTTTTCTGATATTCGATAGTTATTCGCTTTTCGGATCGGAGTGAGTCAATGGGTCTTTTATATATGTTTTCCTTATTATTGCGATATGCGATCTTGCGATCGCTTTATCGCAATAATAAAGAACTTTATAATTATTTACAAGACTGACCTTATTTCTATTCAGAAAGGTTTATTTTTAAAATATATCATTTCCATTGGACCTTTTGATGAGAGTTTTTCTAATGATGATTTAATACCAATTTATTGACACATCTATGTTTAGAAGGGACCCATTTCATATTATGATTTTTTAAAGAAAATTTTTATGAAATGGGGGGTTGTTGTACAGCACAACACCATCCTATGATCAAATAATCATGGCATTCTCGCCTCTTGTTTGCACACAACACAAGGAAGACATCTCCCTTATCTACTCAATAGTCCCTTATGATTATTCTCCCTTACGCTAACTCTAAGGCATCTAATAAGTGACAATAATAGGGGAAATGAAGGTTTTCCAAACAACCAAACTTTGTGCTTTTCCAAAACCATTCGTCTCTCTTCTCAAGCCCATAGATTACTCTCTCGGAGCTAGATTTAGTCATTTATAAATTTTTATAATTTCAATGGTTCTTGAGCACAAGAATGGTTAGTGCAGGTGAGACAAACTAAATTATAATGAGAAGAGAGTGTGTGTGAATGGAGAAGATTCAAATTTTCATTAGGATGGAGTCTCTTACACTTCTCCATGTTGTGTGTACCCAATCCCCAATGCCTTTGTAAATATGCTGGATAGACTTCCTCATCAACCTCCACATGTATTCAATGTTTGGATTCTAAGTTAAAGATGATGGTTGATATTTAGATAAGGCGCATAATAAAAAGTTTGTAGTTCCTAGGAAACATAATATTATTTCCATTGCACCTTACACCCCATCCTCACCTTGGGCCCTATTTACCCATCAAAAGTGGGTGACCCCATTGGAGAAATTTTTTCTTCCACACTTCGCATCTAAAGACCAGGCACCAACCCCTGGCAACCACCACTAGCTGATGACAACATCCCATTATGTCTCTGTCACCTACATTAGTCATATACCTTCTCACCCATCGACAAGAGCACATGGATGATGATGGGCTTTCGATCAAAAGGTACTTTATTCATTTTGAAATAAGGTGTTTATGCTTGTTTGTTTTTGGGATTTTGATATGGATTATGGGGTGACTTGGGAGAAGGAGGGGTTTTGACTATGAACATGGCACTTGGCCATGGAGTCTTGTCCCTTATTTACCATCATTATTCACATAACACTTGTTGATTGAAGGGTAGATCGAGGAAATATTAATTCCCATTGGGGGCTGGAAACACCTAATAGGTTGTCCTTTAGCCACTCCTACCTAGAGGAAACACCATTGCGAGTTTAAGGCCTTAAATTTGGAAGCGAAGTCTTATTTGAAGTATTAAATAGCCTTTTACATTTAGGATTGTTTCACTTTGATGCATAAATTATTATTGAACTTGATGATTGGTTGCTTTTACTAGACTTTATGTTGTAATTGTCAAGTGGTTTTGTAGCCTAGGCTTTGGGCACCTTACCCACAAGTACCCAATCCATTTGAGAAGTATATTGACACCCACAAGTGAAGCATTAAGAGCCACTAAACTTCAAGCAACAAAAGGTCATCACACACACCCTTGGGCACCTCTAGCACCCACAATGTTTTGACACTTTGCCCCACATTTAATGATTTTTGGGATGATGCACCTTTACCTAACATGCCCCCAGGTTGGCCTTAATAGTTTGAGAGGTATGGAAGTTGATGTAGGGCCCATATGAGGACGGTATCACCCCTTGAGACATGGGAGAGTTAGCACTACCTTAAAAGGCCTCAACGTTGGAGCAAAGATTGACATTATGGCCATTCAGAGACCCATGAGAACCATCATGTGGTGCCCAAACTGGATTTCAGGACCGTAGTGAGCCATTGACAGAGATTTGAGGGCCAACCCTCAAAGAACGAAGATTAGATGCTTCTATATCAAGTTTGGCACCTAGAAGCACCAATTCATGCCTATTGGAGCTCAACACGTGGATGACATCAACATTGAAGTCCTCATGGCTCAAACATGTGGGATTTCTCTATATTCTTTGTTTATTCTAGTTGTTGACTTGTAACCCAAGGTTCTATTGAAATTTAACTTTATATTTAGGGGATTTTAGGCTAATTAGTCATTATGCCTGCTCATGTAAATAGAGGAGAGGATCATTTTGTAAATAATCGTCACTTGGACTTGTGAATTTGGTCTCTTTGAGATTTCAACCTCTTTTTCTAATGGAAATATGTGATCTATGGAGCAAATTTTGTCTTGAGTGTTTGTTCCTGTCTTTGGAGAAGTCACTTTGGATCAATAATTGAATTGTATATGCATATTGTCATGTAAGTGCCATGTTATTGTAAAGTTTTCATTTCATGTCTAATGTATGGAATAAATTGGTGATCTAGTTTAAATTTTGTGCCCTAATTTTGTTGAATATCAATTGGATGGTAACTAGGTCCTATTACTGCATGCATTACTCATAGTATGATATGTGAATGGCAATCCCCTTGGTGATCTCATGTTAGCTCTCCCAAGTGAAATTTGATCCCCCACAAAGGTGATAGTTAGGGTTTGATGCTAGGGCATCAAAATATATCCTTACTCCTTTGCAAGATCAAATTAATTTTAAGAACCCATAGACTCCATTGACCCTTGGACTTGGCACTAGCCTTCCTTGTAGGTGATCAACTCAACATTTTATCCATAAATTTTCTTTGTCTCTCTCTTGACCTAATTCAACCCCTTTAAGGCCAAGCAACCAAGCTAAGTCTTGGTGTGAATTCTTAGGGAAGAGGTTTTTTTTAGTTTTAGAGAGTTTGAACATCAACAGGATATTGGTTTCCACAAAATCACTTCTTTGGTGGCCATTCAATTCAATTTGATCCATAATTTCCTTTGCGCTAGTTGTTTTCCCTAGGGTAAACGCTAACTTGGTTTTACCTTTAATTGGGGGATTTTTAAGGGTTTCACATGCTTGTCCTTGTTGAATCATATTGTGGGAAACCCTTTTTCCTTACCTTGACCTTTGGCCATCCCAACTCTCAACCTACTAATAAGATCTTGTGTTGTACAAACTTATTAGAGGAAATTCCAGCCTAAAAGTGCCCATGAAACTTCCATGTAATGTCCATGTCATAATATGTAAACCAATCAAAATCTTTTAATTTTAAAAAGATGTACATGTAAATATTTTGGAGGGAAAAGAAGAAAAAATATTTTTTTAATTGTATTTTTGGCTTGTCTCCTTACAAGTTTACTCAAATTTCAAGTGCAAACACTCGTTGGATGCGTAATTCAATTCCACACCCAATGAGTACCAATTATGCACACTTTTGAGAAGACCCACATGATAAAAAAAGAAAGACACATTATAAAAGAGTGTTCAACACATTTTTAATGTATCTTCAATTTTTATCAATGTGGGTCTTCTCAAAAGTATGCATAATGGATACTCATCGGATGTGGAATCAAATTCCACATCCAACGAGTGCCTGCACTTGAAATTTGAGTAAACTTATAGGGAGATAATCTAAAAATACAATTTAAAAAGTGGTTTTCTTCTTTTCCCTCCAAAATTCATAACTCTTATTTTAGTATTTAAACTATTATTTTTCCTTAGGAGGCCATTTTTAGGTTGAAATTTCCTTTAGTGAAGCATATCTATGGAAAGTGAATTGTCTTCATTCTTTGATTGAAGATTCATACTTAAGGTGAGCCTTTCCCTTAGAATCCTATTTGGTCATCCTATACCTTTATCCTCAGAATATTCATCATAGGTGACCTTATACCCGGACTCCCATTGGTGAAAGTCCATAAAGATCAGGGGGGTTAATTGGTGGTGATAGTGGGCATTAACCCATTGTTGTAACTTGGTCTAGTAATAGCCTTGTAGTGTACCCCTCTCCAAGGCTTGTTGTATTTTTTGCCAACAACCCCCCTTTCCTCTTTCTCTTCAGTGGACCTATAACCCCTCTCATGCCCTTCATAACCATCATGGACCTTTATATCATTGTTGAAAATAATATTCTTGAGTGTACCATGGAAGTTCTACCGCAAGGTACATAAAAAACATAATTACCAGACTTACATGCTTAGCCATTTAGTGGTTGGGCCTTGGTCTTGAGCTCTGCACTAAGAATCTATAAAATATATATACATCATTTCCACATGTAGTCATTTATTTAAGCTCATATGGATAAACTCCCATTATTATAAACGCTTATTTACAATTTACATATATTATATGTAATACGTTCAAATCATAAAAATTTGGGTATTTATTTTGAACATATGTGTGTGTGTGTGTGTAAAATTAATAATAAATAAACAATGAAGAGACACATGAAAAAGACATGTCTCAACTTAAAGGTTATGACTTTTAAACGAACGAACACTTCCATCAAATAATTATATGGAGCCCATTATCATACACTCAACCATCATATTTTTCTATTATCAATTACTTACATGCAATTTATATATTGTCCACATTGGATTTCCTTATACTCGAGACATTTTTAATATTGTGTATGAGAATGAACTTTTTCTATCTTATTTGATATCACAACCAAGTCTAATCCTAGCCTTCAACAACATATCTATTGGTTTCTAGTCAAAACCAAAAATTAGAGTTATTCTTACTTGTTGAGTCTTCAACCACAATAACCCACTGGCCATCTACAGTGCATAACGACATAACGAGCCACTGGCCATTCAGTGTAATAATACTTTATGTTGTTGGATAACAAAAAATTCAAAGCGGTGTCTCAACCAACCTATCATTAAGCACAATTGAAATTAATACCATTTAAAGCATACCCTTGGTGTATAAGGTGATATATTATCATACTTCATGAAATTTATGTTTAAAAGGGGATCTTATTAAGAAAGGGAAAGAAACACACACACACACACACACACACGCATGTACGCACACACACACACACATATTAAAGAAGTGGTTTTTTAACATTTTGTATGCTCATTGCCTCTAAAGAATATATTAGTTTCATAATCTATGTACAATTTGATATAAATTATTGATAGAAAGGAAAATGGAGTCAATCAGTAACGAGAAAGAAATGGAGTCTATAGCAAATTGAGGAGAAGGGAAGATTTTCTAAAACTTTTAGCAAAGTTGTTTTTACACTATTTCAAATCAAAGGAACAATTGCAGGAAATGATGTTATTATCTCTATTGGTCCTACTCAAAATTATAATTATGTTAGCACCAAACATGCTAACCAATTAGTGGTTCCTGAGTTGAATATAATTGAAACGATCTATAGGGATGAAAAGCAATATGACATAAGCAATTTACTAATGAGAGTTGGAGATTATATTTTTGTCTCAAATTCAGTACTAAATCTTTATTTTGTGATGATAGTGACACATTTCTAGGATCACATTAGATGGAAGCACTAGGGACTTTTATCATCAACATGAAGAAGAATTTCTCAATATTTTCCTGTAAGAAGAAAAAGATAACATTACGGGATAATATGTCGAAACCAAATTCAGTAACACATGAAGAGTTTAAAAATATCAAAGGTGATCTTTCAAGAAAATCAAAAGTTAGTGCAAAATATGCTAAAATAAATTTACAAAACTATCATAGACAAAAAATGAAGAATTTCTTTCCTCGAGAATCATAATGAAATTACTTACACAAATCATGAAACTTAAGAAGGACAGGAAGTTGTTGGAAAACAAAGTACAACAACTAATCAAAAGGGAAGCATCAAAATCTTCAAATGTGAAAATTCAAGTGGAAGAAAAGGGAACAAATACATATCATATTAATATGATGTCTTAGAAAGATCTTGACCCAACTAAAGTGAAGACATACTTGGATATTGTAGTACAAACAAAAAAAATCCCAAGTGAAGATTTGATGTGTAAATAAAATCATTTACCTAAAGTAAGCCAAGAAAACGTTACAAACATGATAAGGGATAATCACATTACAAGAATTATTTATTAGTATCCACATCATAAGAGTAAGTATGTTAAATAATAAATGTATCAGCATCACTCAGAAAGGAAACAATTAACCCATCTTTAGAAGTATATTGATACGAACACATCATCATGTCTCATGCTAATAATTTATATTCGGAAGCCTAAAGTGCAACATTTCATAGAAGATCAAATTAGGATGGTCAAATCATTTTTTAGTTCGACAATTTTGCTAATCACTAAGAGGTTCATATCATATTTTATCATCGAAGATGACAACTCCAGGAATTAGGAAAGATGTGAAGAGTACAAAACAAACAACAAGAATCAAGCCTTTTCATCCACATGCTTTTAGGACAAAGTATTTCTAAAGGGGAAGGCAATGTTGTGAACATAATATATCAACAAATAAATATAATTATAAATTAGCAATGGAGGGAAACATGAAAGGGCATGTCTCAACTTAAAGGATATGACTTTTAAACAAAAGGTCACTTCCATCAAATATTTATGTGGAACCCATCATTATACAATTAACTATCATATTTTTTCTACTATCAATTACTTATACACAATTTATATATGGTCCACATGGATTTCTTTATATTCCATCCATTTTGAATAATTTTTGTGAGAACATTTTTTTTTCGTCTCAATATTACATTCTGCTCCCCCTTGGAATAACACTTAATTTGGTGTACATTAAGATCGTAGCAAAAATATAGGTATGCCTCCTTCATTGCAAACTCCAACTCCCATGTAACTTCAATGAAATCGAAGTGCTTCTATTGCACCTTTACTTGTTCGATGACTTAATTCCACAATAATGTTACTTTCGTATCAAAGATGTGTAGTGGTTATGTTTGAAACTCTCCCTATGGTTCCACCTTAATCATGATGTAATCACTCACATGATTAGGATCATGTACATGTTTCTCAAACAATGCAACACAGAAATTGTGAGCTCTAATGTTAGCTAGCAATGTAAATATGTACAAGAGTTACCTTATCATGTTCAGGATTTCAATTGGATCATGGTATATAAAAGCCAACTTACTACAACTTCCAAGGAATACATGATTCCCAACTTTGAATTATGTGTATAATTTTCTATTATTTGCATAAATTTTACCCATGTCTCATGTTTCCCTCAAATTCTACATAACTTTTATCCTTGTCTTGTGTTGCTCTCAAATTATGCATAACTTTTCTCCTTGTCTTATGTTTCCTTCCAATTTTGATTGATCCTAACAAATTCTTGCTCCATCTCCTTCAACATTTATAACCCAAGTACAATTAATTTCATTGGGTTATCCCAACTTATCTGAGTATTACATCTTCTACCATGCAAAGCCTCTAATGAACTCATTTTTAATGAAACATGATGCCCATTATTATGTAAAAACTCCACAAGATGTAGAGAATCTTCCCACTTGAAAGTTTTTATTGATCACATAAATGAGAAGCGTGTCTTTAATCACATGATTCACGCTTTCAGTCTACCGAGCTCTATTATAGGTGGTATGTAATAATGAAATTCAAATTAGTTCGCAAGTATCAAAAAGACACTTCTAAAAAAAAAGCAAACTTTATGTCTGTGTTTGAAACATTGTCACGAGAACTCCATGCAACATAAAATTCAAGTCCCAAATGTTTATGCAATGTTTGCTACTTTATGCATAGACTCCATGGGAATAAAATGAGTTACATTAGCCAATTTATCAATTACAACCATGGTGGAATCATGATACTTCATTGTCTTTGGCAGTCCAATAATGAAATCCATTATTATTACCTCCCATTTCCATTAATAAAGAGGCAAAGACCATGACAAACCTACTAAGTGTTGATACTTAGTTTTGACTTGCTAACATTCCATACATCTAGTAGTAGATTTGAAAACATTCATTTGCATTTGTGTCCAAAAGTATTGCTTGATTTTTGTTAACATGTGACTCCCTACACAATCATTAAGTTCTTCACTACCTCATGTATTTCACATTTCGGGACATGGTTTTTTATGTAGAGTATGTATTAGATCAACATGAGAGAAAATATAGTATATGAGGTGGTTTCATTCATGTATTATAAATTGCATCGTTAGAATGAATATTGTACAATATATTGAAGAAGAATATGGCTTAAAGCCTTTTTTTTCACCAATTTATTGTGTCTTATCTTGTAACATGATATGAGATCTCCTTTAGCCTTAAGTGACCTAGTAATTCCATGGTAGTAATCCACAAGAATGTCGGGGAATGGGTGCATGAGATACCACACTATGAAAGGAGCCTTGCTTAGAAAGAATGGTGAAGAAGGATTTGATTACAAAAGGATCAAACAACCTTCAAAAGGCATAAAATCCAATTAATCATAATTTTCTATGATGCACATGTTGAAGAGGAGATTCCATTGCCAAAAATCTTGGAATACTCCATAGTGTTGGATATTACTTGATTGATGATATGTTTGTTGTCTAATTTTGTTAAGGAAACTAAAATTGAAAATTTTAATCCAAATTGTTCTTAAATTTTAATAAATCTATAGATATCTTACTATGTTCAAGTTACGGATACATAGATTTGTAGGTTTGTAAAATCACTCCCTTAAGGACTCCTATTTAAAGAAATACTTGATAATTTTCCGAAGCTATTTATGGAAATATTGTCCAATGCCAAGTCAACAAAAGGATGCAGAAGAGTTACAACCTTGATTTAGCATAAAATCTTATTATTAGATCTTGTAACTAAACTAATAAATTCTTGAATGTTTAAGCAATGCTCCTTAAAAAGGTTGGAATCATGAATGATAAATGCCAAGTCTTTTGTCATTTTTTTCAACCTTGATATTTTGTGCAATGAAAATGTAAAGTCACAATTTCATGAGTCGCTTTAGCCTTAATAGTTCATATAGCACAAATGACAAGTCATGGTGCCATGAGCCACTTCAACCTCTATGGATTTTTTCATGAAGGAATGCTAACAAATCTGTCATCAATCCAAGGGATCCAAATTCCTGTGCCAAGAAATTGTTCACACATGATAGATTTGTGTTCTAGGGCTTGAAGGGGGATCTCGTACTATCTCTCTATCTCATATTGCACAGATAGCAATAGTCTTTAGAAAAAAACCTGCAAACTTACATGGATTAAATTCACTCCTTCATCCAAACTCTGGTTGGATCGAACCTGTGAACTAGTGTGGATGGAACCCTAGACAATGGCCCTGCTAACATGAGAATTTAAACAAAGGATCAATTATTAGAATCCCAATCAAGCCTTCATTGATTTGAGTGATTGATAAGATCTAGCATATATTCCATCAATCAATTCCATTACATGTGTAGTTGAAAAAAAATGTTTTGAGATATATTGTTTTCTGTTTGAGGTTATACAAAAAGAAGGAGGTTTTATTTGGTTATAAGAAAAAGGCAAAATTATGAGACAATAAGCTTTAATCCATAAATAATAGTAGGTGGATGGCTTATATCTTAAGTTGGGCAATAATCATCACATGTTTTGCAATGTTATTAATTGTTGTAGCTAGATAATGCTTCGAGTAACTTTATTGGCTTTTGAAAGTTGCAATATCGGCTCAAAAAATATTTTTGGAAGTTGAAACATTGCCAAAAGATTTACAAAGTATCATGAAGGCTTGTAATTAGGAATAGATACATGGCTTCCTTATCTCCTTGGTGTCAAAAAGAACTATTTATTACACTCTTTAATGTTAAAGAGTAAGTCATAACAACCATAATAAAATTGCTTCATTTTTTGTGGTAATCTTGTCCTAGACCCATCATGAAATTTGAATAAGGATGTCTAAAGTAAGTTGCGCTTGTGTGTTGGTGGATGGATTTTTTTATGCTTGATGGTGTATTGTATCTAGTATTTTACACTAATATTTATAGTTTCAAAACACGCTCTCACGAAGTGCATACACAACAATGTTGCATGAGATAGTTAAATTTTTTTAATTCCTATGAAATTTACAGTATTTGTAAATTTAAAATAAGTTCAATGACATTTACATTGAGTGGAAAATTGTAAATCAAAAGTGTCTCTTTGAATCAATGGTTGTTTAATTCATTCAAATCAACATTGTTGAGTCGTTGAATTGCAAAAGAAGATTAAGAGATTGAATTGTACAAACGAGAAATTGCATGAAACTCTTTGAAGTAAATAAAGTGTTTCAAATTCAATTGTAACATTGCCAATGGGTATCTACCTGAAATGGAATAGGGAGATCATTGTATTCTTCTTTTGTAAATGAGCTTCTTTCTATTAAACTGATACTGGATTACATAATATCAAAATCCTTTTGTCGTGGTCTATTAGATTGGAAACTAGACCAATGGAAAAAAGTTATTGTCTTTTGTCCTAAATGTCCATATACTAACCAAATACATACAAAAAGTCTATTGACCAAGTCTTCATTATGAAAGACATTTTACACGGTACTGGTAGATTCCAAGTGAAGTAGAAAAACCACAAGTTAATTGAAACCAACAAGAGGACGTGGAAACATCAATGGTGCCTGGAATGATTGCATTGATTGGAGGTGAAGGATTTGGTTTGTTGCAAATTTGTTCATCAATGCAAGCTAGTTCTTCATGTTCTTCCACACCGAACGGGGTGAATAAGGAGGTAGTTGTCATCAAAATCAAATTATTGTTAGAAATCACAAGTTGGGGTGTGTTCTCAGTTGAACCCAACACCCTATTATTGTTGGTGCCTAGTTCAAGTGAGTGAATACAATTGAGGGTGACAACACTAATGGTTAGAATAATGGAATTGGTTTCCTTATTAGAAACTTTGCTTGAAACAATAGAAATTAATTCAATCATAATGACCAATAGAAAATGAAAAATTATTCTTACCTATTTCCAATTCATGGAAACAAAGGTCCATTCACAATAAATACAATTCCAAAAATAAGAAGTTAAGGGAATTCAAAAATCACAGTAATCCTCCTCAACATGTAGTTCAAGGTGTTGGACATTTATTGTCATCGATGGCAATTGTTATCTTGATGTCAAAGGAAGTATGGTTGGTGCATACATACCGTACCATGTGCAGAGAGGTGATCAGTGTGTTCCATGAAGATCATGTGTTATCAATGTCAGAAATGTAAGAGTTTAGGACCAAAAGGGGATTTGGGGTAATATAATAAAGAAAACAGCAAGGGTCAAACCGCAAATCCAATATATTTGATGCAAAATGAAATTGTGTTGAACATTCCAAAATTAGCAATTGTGTGGGTTCATGGAAAACCCCAAAATTCCTTTGATCCATTTGTGAACCCAAAAATTCATTTAATCCATTTTCAAACCCCAAATTTCCTATTTTGTTCACATGTTATGAAGTGATCATAAGTGGATCGGGTAGGGTAAAGTGATCAACGATTGGTAGAGTCTGAAGAAATGAGGGAGTCATGTTCGATCTTAATTGATCTAGTTGAGGCTTGAGACCAACCAATTCATCTTGATCGTGCCCCCCACTTCCCCCCCCTATTTAAAGGGTTAACATAAAGGGGTTTTACGCCAAACTGTCAATCTTTGTTGTTGAGTTGATCAATGGTTGTGGTGGACTACGAACCCCCTCCCTTAAGTACAATACCTAATCTAAGTGGATATTGGTAACCACCCACCTATTCCACTTGGAGCCCAACATCGTTTCTTTCAGTTCCCTTAATTGTAGCACAAATTACTAATTTTGGTAGTTTTTTGGGTCCTAAACTTCCAGAGTTGTTTTGAAGCCCTAAATGATGTTTTTTTTGGAAAATGGGCAAACTTATAGTTTGCAACAACAGTTTGTAGTCAAAAGTTGTATTTCTTGGATATATCTTTCTAACAAGATATCGTACGGGTTAAAGAGAGATCGTATGCCAAAGTTATGACCCCAGGAAGTTGAAGTCCCAATTTACCCCAATGGGGCCCACATACTTTTGGCGCTTCATCTCCTAGGGCTACGTTTTGGGATGTTTAGGGTTTTCCATTATTTCTCAATAATAATATGCCTTCGAGCCTCATTGTAACACAGTTCAGAAGGCATGTAGCCACCACATCTCTTCTTAGAGATAAGCCACCATCGCCTTAGCTAGTTTATTTCCATTTTGCATGTAAATAATTTTTAGTACTTTGTTATTAATGAATTGAAGTTTTGTTTTTGTTGTATCTTTGTGTTTCTATTTATATTTACATTTCATTTCGTTCCTTCATAAAATCTATATCAGTGGTATTAGAGTGGTCTGCCCTTTCTCTGTTTTTTGGTGCATGTCCCTAACGAGGTCGAGGTATAAGGAGTTGGGACTTGAACTGGTTGAGCCTTTTCAAGACCATCCTCGTCGACACTGACAACCTTCCATGCCAGAAGAAAATAAATATGAGGGAACATGAGATCCTAACAAACTGTTGCTTGAAGAAGCCCTCGAGTGGCAAAGGAATGAGATGATGGACAACTTTGTAAAGATCCTTTGGTGGATGCCCACCGATGATGCATCTTCATCCAACAATCACTTCATAGGCATCACCCCCTTCAAGGTACAAGTGAACTTCGATATCCCTGTATTCGTATGTCAAATATATGCAGATTTTGTAGCTAAATGGTTGAATCTGTTGGAAGGTTATTTTTCATTCCATAGTTTCTCCGACAGGGAGAAGATTACTTTTTCACTGCTTAAGGCCACCCCCTATGTCAAGGACTAGTGGGAAACTTACTGTGAGAGAAGGGTCGAGGAATCCTCTCGGTTTATAGTCACCCCCTCTTGGAACTCTTTCCGACACGCTATCAAGGAACAATATTACCCCATGGGGAGCTATGAGGACAAGTACATATAGTGGACCACATGATGACAACAAAGGGACCAATATGTACATGAGTTCACATACATTTTTCATACTCTTCGCACAAAGTTTGGTATCAAAGACTTTGAGCAACATCTGGTACTCAAGTATCGTGGTTGTCCGCACAAATACATTTAGGAAGAAATGGAGTTCCTCGACATCTCCTCACTTGGTGCAACATACCGATATGCTGCCAAGATTGAACAAAAAATTAAACAAAAGAAGTGTGGCTTTGGATCTACAAATTAGAAGTAGGGCAAGAGTGCCCTCAAACCGTAGAACAAAGGACAAAGCCAAAGTGGAGCAACCCAGGACAAACCATTGAAGCTGCAAGCAAAGAATGGCACCAAAAAAATGAAGAAGGACATGGGAAAGTGGTGTGAGTTCAGCAAGATCCCCACTCACAACACAAATGAGTGTCGTGCCAAGCAGTCATTGGTGGCCGAGCTGAAAGCTTCAGAGCCCGATGCATGTTATGATTCTGAGCTAGAACCTAACAAGGGGAACAATAATGGGAAGTATATTATTGATGCAGAATCCAGTGCCACCATTGCCACTATTAAGGTCCAGAATGCAATAGCCCCTGGTTGATTTTCCATGTAAATAAAATAAGACCAAGGTCATGGGACATGTATTCCAAGCTGAATGTTGGGAAAAACATAGTGATGGGCATCACTGATGATTAATTAATGACTATGGAAACTGGCAAAGGAAAAATGGCAATAATTGGCATTTTATTTATGAAATAAAGGAAAATAGGAGAAAAGGGAGATGAAGGGTCACATATTTGCATGTGAGGAAAATTGAAGGAAAATGAAGAAAATATATGCCTCAATGATAAAAAGGTTTATGAGGATCAATTCACAGCTTTTTGCTAGTCAATAATTGGAGCTCTCTTCTATTCTCTCATTCTCTCATACTATTGCACACTTAGAGAATTCTTGGATTTGGAGAAAGAAAGCAAAGGAAAACAAAGAAGCGCAAGGGAACAAGTGGATCATCAACTACAACCAGGTTGTTGTGCAGTAACATGTTGCATGTATGATTTCCAACATCCTTGGATTTGGAGAAAGAAAGCAAAGGAAAGAAGAGAAGTGCAAGGGAACAAGTGGATCAACAGCTACAACCATGTTGCTTTGTAGGTAACATGTTGCATGTATGATTTCCTTGCTGGTTTATGGATGCATGGTATATGCATGTGATTATCTAGTTATGTGTTGTCATTAGCATGGAAATTTGTCTGGATAGACAATGGTTTTAGCCTTGCCTTTCCATTCACTAGATAGCCACGATATTGTGGGTTTTTCCACTTGATTATTTTTTAGTTGGTGCTCATAATTCATTAAGGCTATGGGTTGGAACAAATGCTCTGGAAGCCTTGGAACAACTTGGGTTGAGTTACTAGTTCTGGAGCCTAGGTTGGGAAAAACGCTTTGGAACCCTTGGTGGTTTAAGTTACTAGTCCCTGGAGCCGGGTTGGACAAACGCTCTAGAGCCCTGGAAGGATGTAGATTGAGTTACTAGTTCCTAGAGCCCTAGACAACTTAGGTAGAGATTGATATGGTTGGTGTTAGTGATGTCTGACCGTGGGGTGGAATCTTTGGTTTAGAGTTGTGTTGGTTTGGCCTTTGGAATCCCTAGTTTGTTTTGTCTTGGTTTATTCCATGAGATCCCAAATTCATGCTTGGAATATGGCACAAAGTGTGATTGACTGAAAGAGAGATTTGGTTCATCCCAATCTATGGTCAGTTGGTACGTGGAAGTCCCTCACTTGGTTGGTAATTTCATATATTAATAAGAGTTATTATCCTACTATGATTCATGTATACTTGTAGTGATTTTATTGGTGATATTATAGTTGAGTTGCCATGGTTTCAATGTTGGTTATTTTCTGGTTATATGATGTGTTATATGTATGGCAATTTACATGTTTTGATAAGTTATCGAATGGTTGATGAATGCATGGACTAACAAGTGTTATTGCAGCTATGTGGAGAGGCAATAGAGCCTTCTTGGTGATTCTCAGATGAATCTTAAACTATTATAATCGGATATGCATTCATGACCAATAACCTCTATGTTTTCCATGTGTTTGACGAAATGTCTAGTGTGTTTTGGGCAATCTAGGCCAGGTTTCTAATTCAAGTTTGAATGTTTAGCTTTGTTATCAAGTAAATTATCATTCGGGAAAGTATCAAGAAGTTCCGGTGAGCTTATGATGAATCTTTAGTGAGGTTAATGAATTAGTGAACAAATATGTATTTATAACTTACAAGTACTATGTACACAAAGTGTTTGTATAAATGAGTAATTTGGACCTCCTACTTCTTGGGATCGTAAATTTGGCATACAATCTCTGTTTGACTATCAAAATACCTCGTTTCAAAGATATCCATAAGGAGGCCAAGAAAATTATCCATGAAACATATGTAAGTGCTTTTTCAATCTCTCTGTTTTCCCTGAAATTATCATTTAGGCCTTCAAAATGGCCTCGAAAGTTTAGAACCCGAAACACTGCCAAAAATAGAAAGTTCTATTAAGTTTAAGGAAGCACAACCAGAAATAAATAGTGTTGGGTCAAGTTAGGCTGATAATAAGGTGATCATGTGTCACTGGGTGTTTGCAGTCAATTTTGGACATGTGAACGCCATTTTCCATAAGTGCATCTTGGAAATCAGGTCTCACATAGTAACTCTCATCTCATGTTTTGCCCTGGTGTTACACAACATTTTGTCACTGTCCCTGTACTCCCCGTTCCTTGATCTTGGATGACCTCTACAGTGAACCC
This sequence comes from Pinus tabuliformis, assembly GCA_031772625.1. Classification (NCBI taxonomy): domain Eukaryota; kingdom Viridiplantae; phylum Streptophyta; class Pinopsida; order Pinales; family Pinaceae; genus Pinus; species Pinus tabuliformis. The sequence goes on along the minus strand of CM062810.1, from coordinate 656,052,338 downwards.
CGCATGCTTTACCTTCATGGAGAAACTCCCATTATGTCCCTCTCCATGAACAAATTTTTTCCCTTTTGCACCATTTCCCCTGAAACTTTTGTTTTGCCTAGTTTACAAGATCGGCGCTAATGGCCTTTTTCTCCCCCATGCGGATGTGCAGAGATTAACACTATTCCCCGTGCCGACCGGTGAGACTAAGCTATGTTCTAGTCGCGTTGGTCCTATTGTGGAAATTTTTTTAAATTAGAGCCAAAGCTTCCAGCTCTAGAAGCTCCGTAACGAAAGTCCGGTAAATGGTTTGGCCGGATGGGGTCGAGGATGACAGTTTGGGTTCCTTTCCCCTATAATGATGGAACTACATCATGGGATAAGTCCTTCTCCCATGAGAAGAGGATCCATCTCCCATCCATGTTTCCTATATAAACTTCCCTTCTTCCCAAGCACAAGCTAGTTAGAGTGTTGGCTGAGTGTGAGTATACTATTTTGATTAGACAAGCAAGTTATTACTGGCTGTAGCCATCTAGTTGTGTGAGGGATAAGTGTTTTTGGTTTGGAGTGAAGCCTAAAGGGAAGAGCCTTTAAAATATTTTTGTTTGAAGCCATCATGGAGTGCTAGCAGAAGTTTGTGGGAACTTGATCTTGTCAGAGGAAGACTGCGATGTTAAGACGAATGGTTGTAATCTCTCTTTGATAGTAATATATGCTACTATCGATTGATTTCCTACATGTTTTGTAATATTACATATTCATGTCTTAATTCTTCTTGACTCATTAAGTAGGTTGAATTGCAATTTGTCTATTATTATGTTTGTGTGATGTTGTTGTTTACTTGTTTCAGGAGCATGAAGAAGGAAGTGAGAGATTGCTGGAGCGAGCAAGCGAGGACATCATCAAGCAAGATAAGCAACCAAGAGGTAGGCCCTCTTGATTGATTCTAACCTAAGGAAATATTCCATAGAATTTATTTGTTGTGGCTAGACCTGTTATCGAGCTAGAGGAATTTGTTCGTGTCCACACTTATAATTTTACTTCACCACAAATTGGTGACTCCATTGGGGATCCCAATCCTTTTGTTTGTTTTGGATTTCATGATTTGGTGAGAACTTTTCTATTTTCACGTTTTCCCTTTGATTCTGTTTCTTTTCTCTTGCTTATTGGCCTAAGTTTAAAATTCATAGTAGCAGATCTGGTCCCTGTTTTGATTTTTTTTCCTTAGTTACCTCAGCCAGCGCGCTTAATCTGCTGACAGTCGCACCGACTAGTGCGAATTGCTAAGGAATAGTTGCGTCGACCAGCCTCTGGCGCTTGTTGTCAGTTAAGCAGTCGCATTGATGCTTGTAAGTGAAGATTAGGGCGTATCCCCAATCTTGGCTAGTGTGTTCTGCTCTTGTGTTTTTGACCTCGTAAGCCTTTTGGACAATTTTCTCCCTTACTAGAAAGCTTCATTTAGTTTGCTTAGTTTATCCCACCTCTGATGTGTTAAGTCTGACCCTGTGTGAAGTTCTTTCTCATTTTTTCTTTGAATCCGTCGATCGACGCTACTTTTGGCAAAAAAGTTGCTCCGATTAGGTCATCAGCGGTAGTTGTAGTACTGGTCAGTCATGCCGATCGGTGCTACTTTTGGCCCAAAAGTCACTTCGGTCTCAGGGGTAAGAAAAAATCAGAATTTCTCCCATTCAAGTGCCAGTGTGTCTTGACCCTCAGACTCTCTTCTTTCGCCCAAAAGTGACTAGGATGCTTTGTTTTCAATTGAATGAGTCTCATTTGTTCTCTTATTTCGAGTGCCTATTTTCTCTTTCCAAGCATATATTACATTGCTTGGTTTGTCGATTGAAGCATTTATATGTTTGGTTTGTTCGATTCAGGTAAGAAGTTGCTTTTAGTTTCATTTATCATGCTTTGGATTTGATTAATGCTTGTTTGTTCGGAATTGTGAAAATTTTCATTAAAGTGCTTTATGTGAAAGATTCATTTTGCATTTTATGAAAAAAAGAACATCATTCTAGTTTACTTAAGCGAAAATATTGCATTAGCAGCATCATTGAGAAGCTAGAATTGCATCACCATAAGAATAGGGAATGAAATGAAACTAATTTTGTTGTTAAGGGAAGATTAAGTGCATTTAGGAGATTTATTAGTGAAAGATTTAATTCTTCGATTGTTGCATTAATTTTATGTTCTCTATCTCTCAATTAGTGATAACTTTCATCGAAGACAAAGATCTCTTTTCTCATATAGCTGCATATAGGAGTTTTTAGATGACAGCGGCAGGGCCTTGTAATTGAAATCTAATTCAAGATCAACCATTAAAATTTATTGAATTAACCTAAGGAAGCATTGAAACTTAACGCTCACATTTAGTCTTTAAATCTAGCAGTTGTCATTCGCTTCAGCACTAGACAACGCTAGTACAAATTTGTGCTCCCTGTACCCTCATGTTTATAAAGGGAGACCCCACTAGGTTGCAATCCTTTATCCATAGGAAGCTAAGTCTGCCGCCTTGCAAACGTGATACACTGAACACATCATTCGGGGAGATTGCCTTATCGTACTTCTTGGTTCGCGAAGAGGTATTCTGCAGTTCACGGTTGCCTGGTAATCTTGTTTTCCTAGATTATCTTGAGTGGTCATTCTATCTTTTTGACTCTTTAAAAGATCACCCGAGCACTTGTCCTTTCATGCTCGTTTCAAATCGAAAGTGATAGAGTCACCTTTTTCCCTTTTCTTGGCTGTTAAAACATGAAAATGACAAGTTTTGTTTCAGTGTTCTAAAATTAACTTCCCACAAAATATTCCTAGTTAAATTTATCTTCCTTAGTATTTCTTTAGGGTCAATTCCAATGGCAACATTTCCAGAGTCCACCGGTCAAGGATTCCCCTTGGATGGGAATCCTGGTCCTTCTCCTTCTTTTGGAAACGTTGGTATTCCTTATATGGTGACGTTGTCCCTTCCTGGGTTAGCCATTGGTTTACCTATCTGGTTGTTTTTGACCTCGGTGGTCCCAAGTGTCTCGACTCTTGTCCAAATGTCTCCTTCTTTTGAATCACGTCGTGATGATTCTAAGGTTGACCTCTCACCTTCTTCCCCTGTTTCTTCCTCTTCCTCTTCTACTTCGCCTGGTGAAAGTTTGAAATCCAGTAACCAGGAAGCTAAGAAGAATAAGAAGTCAGATAAGCGAGAGGCCAACTGTGCAGCTATTGCTCCAAATGCACTTCCCGTCGATAAACCTTCTGATCCTCTGTGGAAGGTAAAATTCCCTTATAGGTTCTGTAAGGGTGACCATCTCCTTTGAGATTGTTATGGCATTCCTAAAGTCTTAGAGGTATGGTCTCAAGACCTGAAATAACCATCCCCATCGACCTCTGGAGATCATGTCGATGCTACACCCTCGGTTAGTGCTAGTAAGAAGAAAGGGAAGATTGGATTCCTCTGTAGGTTATGTGAAGGAGATCATCTTCTTCACCTTTATCCTCTTATGAATAAATCTTCCAAAGTTTTGGAAAACCTTGCAGCTCCTCAACCCCAACTTCCTGTTGGTTATCAGAGGATTTCTTCTGACCCTCCCCCGATTGGTAAAGAGATTGACTTGGATTCATCTCTTCCCCATCCTACTCTTCCTGAGCGTGACTCTCTTGTGTCTGTTCCCGACCAACCATTGGTCGAAAAGAGTGTCAACTTGGCTCTGCCTTCAGTTGTTCACTCTGCTCCGGAAGAGAGTGGTGATCATATTGCTCATGTTCTTCTTATCTCCTCAGATTCTCATGAATCGAAGAGTGACCCTCTCGTCCCGGTTGTTTAGGAGATTCCTTCTCCTATTCTTGCAGAGCATGGGGGCAATCATATGATGCCCCCACCAAGTAGTTTTATTGTTTATTTCGATTGGAGTCACTTGACTGCTTTCCGCCTCCCATCTTATGTGCCTTTCCAAATCACAGTACAAGCCTATAATATGGTAGTACCTGACACTATATTAGATGAAGGTGCGTCTGTTAGCATCATGTCTTCTACTACTTGGCAAGCTTTGGGTTCCCCACAACTTGTGTGTGTCACCCAGAATATGTTGGCTTTCAACGGAGAAACCAGTCAGCCCTTGGGGATCCTTCCGAAGTTCCCTATTACTTTGGGAGGAAAGACTGTCTATATAGATGTGATGGTAGTCCAAGGTCCCTTATATTTCAATATTCTCCTTGGATGCGACTATGTTTATGTCATGGGAGCTCTTGTTTCTTCGCTTTTCCGTGTGGTTTGTTTTCCGCACGAAGGGAGAATTGTGGCTATTGATCAATTGTCATTCATTGGTCACCAAGCGCCTCTTTTGCAACCATCATCCCCTATCGGCTCTTGTTCGCAAGCAGTACCTTCCCCCCCATAAGTCAATTATGTGGCTACCCGTTCCGTCTCCACATCTGCTGATGATCACATGGATGGTATAGTACATTATGTACTAGGGGCATTGGAACCCGATCTGTCTATGGAACCAATTGACATGTATTCCTCCCAGAGCATGGTTCTTCCATCTGATGAAGACCTCTTTGGAGCCATGTTCTCGTATGGTTGATAAAACAAGGTACGAGGATAGTTCTTTTTCTGTGTCAACCTTGTTAAAAAATGAAACAGCAGATGAGGATAATTCCCAATCTTGTGTCAACCTCATTAAAAAATGAAACAAAGGGTGTGAGCATAGTTCTTTGCCTTATGTCAAGCTCGTTAAAAAATGAAACAAGGGTCCCAAGGACAGTTCTTTTACTGTGTCAACCTCGTTAAAAAATGAAACAACTCCCTTTTCCAAATCGAGTCTTTGATTAAGATCCCGTAAAATCCCAGTCGAGTCTTTCCTAGATATCGAAATTTAACCTTCATTCCATACACCTAGTTGAATGAAATGAAGCTTGGGGGGTATGTACCTCGATTTGAGTCATTATGTTCGGAGCATGCAAACTTATAACAAGCATAGTTTTTCGTTTCAATCTTGTGTAAACATGCCCAATTTACATCTCGTGATTGCCATTTTTATTAGCTAATTTCTGCTAGATGAGCCTTGGTTGTTTCATTCCATCGTCACCATCTCTTTGGCCGATCATATGCTTTCACTTGGTTGCTTTTCCTTTCCTGAGGAACCACAGTGATGAGTGGTTTTATTAGCCAGCCTCTTGACCATTACATGTTTTGAACAGTTCCTCCATTGCCGGAACCAGTTGCTACCCTTTATACCACTCGTTCCTCTAGGCCAAGTCACGTTTCAACTCTTTTCTCAACTCATAAAAAATGAAAAGATTGCCGAGTATTTTTTCCCTTTTGACTCGTAAAAGAGAATAAAAATGGGGGGTCCACTTTCAGCTCTTTTCTGACCTTTTAAAAGCGAAAATATGGCCGAGCCCTTGTTGTTTCGAACTTGTTAATGGATGCGAAACGTTGTGCACCCAGTATAAGTTTACCCCTTTTTCGGGCTGGGAGACACTATTTACAAAAAAGGTACTCCTTGACTGGAATGGTTAAGCGGTTCTCTCAAGTATTATTTTCTAGCTTTTTGGGCTAGAGAGACACAAATGTACAAAAATGGACCATGTGGAGTTTCCTTTTACGTGTCTTTTTCAAACTCTCTAAATGTGAAAAAGATACTGAATTACACCTTTGTCAGACTCGTTAAACTATTAAACGACATCATATTTGTCATCATAAAGAAAATGAGCTTCTCCTTCCTAGGGCTCGTTAAAATTACTAGGTCGGATTCGTCCGAAGGATGAACTTACAGAGCAAGCATATGCTATCCCCTTCAAGCTTGTGATTAAAAAATAATTAGGGTACTTGCAAGAAATTGTGGGTGAAAATTTGGAAATCTATCAGTCGTGTCGGTAGCTCATTATTGAACATGATACTCTTTGCTTCGTGTCGGGTTGGGACATCCTACTTTGCATCGTTGACCCTCCTGGGATTGGGCCGTTCATTTTTGCCTTCCATTTGATCTCTGCCACGTCATTATGGCCACTGATCCCATGGATCCAAAAGCTACCAAACTTCCAGTTGTGTCGTTGATATGTTCAAGAGTTGTCCTTAAGAATTTACACTTACCTTTGTTTGTCTATGTCATCCAAAATCATTTTGCATCCTCTCGTCTTGCGTCAATGATGTGGGATTCATTATGGCCCTCCTTTGACACGGTCGCTTTCCATCGACATCAACTCATTATCCGGGAAGTTGTTCGAGAGACTCCCTTCCAGTACCTTAGAGCTTGCATGCCTTAATGGCAAGTTCTTCGCACTCGACGACAAGTCACATCATTGGCTTTCGATCGAGTGATTTCACGGGTGTTTGAATTCAGTTCCTGTATTCACATTCCGTGAACTGTGCTGATAGTACCTTGAGGGTCTTTGTCATTATTGGTGGTTTCTCTCGCGCTTGTTAACAATTTACATCATTGACTAGTAATCAAGCGACTTTGATCGGGTCGTGTTGGAGTGCAAGACCCTGGACTCAGATCACGCAAGTCCAAGTTACAAAGTGGTGTGACATGGTTTATGATGATATGCATGTCTCTTTCAGATGGCTGGCTACAACCATACCTTGGTTTCATTATGATCCTCTTTGATGGATGGCTGCAACCATACCTGGATCCATTTACATCATCATTTTCTGTATGGCTGCATCCATGCCACGATTCATGTATCATTTGATATAGATCTCAGTTTATGTATATGTATCTGTACTTGCTTATAGGTTTTCCAATGACATACCAGTTTCCTGCATTGATTCATAAATAATTTCTTCCCTCACTCTGGCTCGGCCTTCATGCTTTAGGGGGCATCTATTACACAACATTTTGTCACTATCCCTGTACCCCCCGTTCCTTGATCCTGGAGGACCTCTACAGTGAATCCCGCATGCTTTGCCTTCATGGAGAAACTCCCATTATGTCCCTCTCCATGAACAAATCTTTCCCTTTTGCACCATTTCCCCTGAAACTTCTGTTTTGCCCAGTTTACATGACCGAAGCTAATGGCCTTTGTCTCCCCCACGTTGATGTGCAGAGATTAGCACTATTCCCCACACTGACCGATGTGACTGAGCTGTGTTCCAGTCGTGTCGGTCCTGTTATGGAAAGTTTTTTAAATTAGAGTCGAAGCTTCCAGCTCTAGAAGCTCCGGAATTCTGGTAGATGGTTTGGCCGGATGGGGTCGAGGATGACAATTTGGGCTCCTTTCCCCTATAATGATGGAACTACCTCAAGAGATAAGTCCTTCTCCCATGAGAAGAGGATCCATCTCCCATCCATATTTCCTATATAAACCTCCCTTCTACCCAAGCACAAGCTAGTTAGAGTGCTGGTTGAGTGTGAGTATACTATTTTGATTAGACAAGCAAGCTATTACTAGTTGTGTGAGGGACAAGTGTGTTTGGTTTGGAGTGAAGCCTAAAGGGAAGAGCCTTTAAACTATTGTTGTTTGAAGGCATCATGGAGTGCTAGCAGAAGTGTGTGGGAACCTGGTCTTATCAGAGGAAGACTGCGACGTCAAGACAAATGGTTGTAATCTCTATTTGATATTAATATATGCAACTATCGATTGATTTACTACATGTTTTGTAATATTACATATTCATGTCTTAATTCTTCTTGACTCATTAAGTAGGTTGAATTGTAATTTGTCTATTATTATGTTTGTGTGTTTTTGTTGTTTACTTGTTTCAGGAGCCTGAAGAAGGAAGAGAGAGATTGCTGGAGTGAGAAAGGGAGGACATCATCAAGCAAGATAAGCGACCAAGAGGTAGGCCCTCTTGATTGATTCTAACCTAAGGAAATATTCCATAGAATGTATCTGTTGTGGCTAGACCCGTTATTGGGCTAGAGGAATTCGTTCGTGTCCGCACTTATAATTTTACTTCACCACACCTTGTCAGTAGGTTAGAGTGGATAAATATGGGGTGAGGTGGTTACACAGAAGATTGAGCCCACAGATCCAGAGGGGGAGCGTCTCTTCCACTCATATATGTGGGTGAAGGGTTCTCCATTACAAATAATTTTTTATAGTGGTAGCCAAAAGAACTTCATTTCAGCAAAGGTCATGAATCGGTTGGGCCTACCGACCACACCACACCCATATCCATACACTATCGAGTGGCTTCACCAAGGATGAGATCTACGCGTTAGCCAACAACGTTGCCTTCCCTACAACATCAATCCCTTCACAGATGAGGTGTTGTGTGATGTTGCTCCTCTTGAAGTTTGTGATGTGTTATTAGGCCAACAATACTTATGGAAGCGTCATATCGAGTATGATTCCAGGCCTCACATTGTTATTAATACTTTAGGCAAAAATTTATACAGGATATCAGAGGTAGCCCCAGTTACTGCCATCTCTTTAATCTCTGCTAAGAAATGTAACAAGATTATCTTCTAGACCAAGCAATTTGTTTTCATTTTGGTTCACTCTCAAAGCAAGGGGAAGAGCGTGACCACATCCATGACCCCTAGGAAGGGTTCCCCCACAGAGTAGAAGAAGGTGGATAAGGTTGTGGAAGAATACAAGGACGTATTCTCCTCACCCACAGGGGTACCTTTGCATTTCTAGGTCAAGCATTCAATCGATCTGAATCCCTAAGCATCTCTACCCAATGGGTCAATATACAACTGTTCGATTTTGGAAAATGAAGAAATCAGGTGCCAGATCCTGGATTTGCTATAAAAGGGGCACATCCAACCAAGTTCCTCACCCTGTGGGAGCCCGATTGTACTTGTAAAGAAGAAATATGGAACTTGGAGACTCTGCATTGATTATCAGGCACTAAAAAAAATCATTATCAGGAAGTGGTATCCAATCCCATGAATTAATGACCTTCTTGACCAACTAAAGGGGACCAAGTATTTCAACAAGATCGACTTGATGTCTGGTTATCACCAGGTGCCAATAGAACTCACAAATGTATGGAAGACAACCTTCAAATCCAAGGAGGGCCTTTTCGAGTGGTTGGTCATGCTTCATGAACTTGTGCGTGGTTGTATATATGGACAACATCCTCATCTTCAACAAGAGTTGGGAAAAGAACCTACAACACATTCGAAAGGTCCTTCAAACCCTGCAATAACGTAAACTATGTGCCAACTTGGAGAAATGCACATTTGGCATGACCTAGGTCCAATATCTGGGCTACACCATTGATCATCATGACATGCATGTGGATTCGACTAAGATCCAAGTCATTCAGGATTGCCCGCCCTGACCACTCTAATAGTTTCACAACTTTTTGGGCCTTGCCAATTTTTAAAGGAGGTTCATGTTGGGATTCTCTCATATCACTTGGCCTTTGAGTCAGGTTACCAAGGGCAGAGAAAAAGCAAATTTTTTATTATATGAGTCCCAATAGAAGGCGTTCGTTGAGTTGAAGCACAACCTTTTCTTTGCACCTGTACTCACATTGCCAGACCTATAGCAACCATTTGAAATTGAGACAAACACCTTCGACTATTCTATTGGTGCAGTTCTCACCCAACAAGGGCATCCAATGGATTATCATAGTGAGACACTTTCTCATACAATTCAGAAAATACCCCACCTATGATAAAGAGATGTATTCCATCGTGCATGCATGCTGACAATAGAAAGATTACATTCTGGGGAATGTTACGACCATCCACACAGATCACCAACCTCTTCAGTTTATCTTGACACAAGGGAAGTTGTAGAACAATCAACATCAGAATTGGTCTACATATCTTCAACAGTTCCACTTGAACATTAAATACAATAAGGGCATCACCAATCATGTTGCAGATTGTCTCAATTGGCCCCCATTTCCAACATTGACTATTGTTCTCAACTCTTGTGGTCATGAGACCTTTAAATGGCTGAAGTTGTACAAAAATGATCCAGAGTTTTCCACCACATTCCAGATGCTAGTGGATGGCAAGAAAGTTCTAGATATCCACCTCCAGGATCCATTATTATGCTACCCAAGCCATCTTTGTGTTCCTTCAAGTGAGCATGTGTAGAGTCTCCAAAATGCATTCAAAACATCATCCACTTTCACCTTTATCGCCACCATTTCACTCACATGTCGCAACTCCATGACCATACAATCTTTCATTAGCCTCAATTTTCATAATTATATGGGTTCCATTTGTGTTTTCTAAAAGTTAATGATTTCTAGTATTATAGGTGAATTAAATGGTTAAAACTTAGAAAAATGACATATACTTGCTAATACTTAAAAGTGGCTTGAGTTTCATGACTTGTGTAGGTCATTTGGAAGCTTCCAAGGCACCCTTATGTGGCCTCCAATGCTCAAATTCGAATTCCCTTCAAGATATGGAAGAAGATTTGGTTAAAGATCAAAGAGGATATGTGTCTCATCATTACCTATTTGAGTTGTAACTCTATGAGATTTTCTAGGGATCTAGGGAGAGAATAATGGACCTCCATTAATGAGGTAGCTTCTTATGTTTTTGTATAAACAGGAGAGCCTCCTCCTTTCAAAGGCATGTGTAAAGTTGGGGAAATGCTCATGTTCTGACTATATAATTTGGGTTTGGCACCATCCTCATGAGTGATGTTCACTTTGATTTGGTTATGCTTGCATTTGGAGCCTCTCAACTTTCCATCTCTCATGCTTTTGGATTGGCCACCTACAATGTGAGATTTAATTTTTTTAGATTTATTGTTCTTCATAGATTGAGATTTATTGTTTTCATAGATTAAGATTTATTTCTTTCATATCTTTTCTTGTGTGAGAGGTTAAGAGTGATTGTTTTTATTTTCTTTCTACCTAGAAGTTAAGAGCAATTGTTTTTATTTGCTTTCATATCTTTTCATGTGTGAGAGGTTAAGAGTGATTGTTTTTATTTGCTTTCTACCTAGAGGTTAAGAGCAATTGTTTTTATTTGCTTTCTACCTAGAAGTTAAGAGCAATTGTTTTTATTTTCTTTCATATCTTTTCCTGCGTGAGAGGTTAAGAATGATTGTTTTTTCTTTCATTTCTGAAAGAGTGGTGTGTTTTTCAATTCCTGCAAGATTTAAAGATTAAGATTTCAATTCCGCGCGCTGTACTATAACTGTACTATAATTTATTTTGAATTGATTGTTGAATTAGAATAGATGAATTTGGTTTGTCGTTATTTGGTTTCATAGTTAGGTTGATCTAAATTGGAAGTTAATTTCTAGCATATACAGTGCACGCACGCTTTGCAAGTTTTACGAACCCCTGGGTTGACAATTAAATGATAGGTAATTAATTTGCCTCAATAGCATACCAAGTTGATTTGGGAGGCACACTACAGTCAGGTTGCAGGACACTCTGGTGTGGAGAAAACCATGGCCATACTACAAAAGTATATTTATTGTCCAAAACTCTAACAGGACGTTAACAAATATATTAGATCCTGCACTACTAGTTCCATCGCCAAGCCAACCATCAAGAAGTAAGGCATGTAGACTCCTCTACCTACTCCAGCCAGCTCTGGGAATCCATCTCCATGGACCATCTGTTGGGCCTCCCTTCTACCAAACATGGTAATGATTGTGTATTTGTGGTCGTGTAAATATTTTATGAGATGGCTATATTGGCGGGTTGCAAGAAGAGTACCACAATAGAGGACACTACCAAACTCTTCTTTGAATGGGTATGGGTACATTTTGGAATCTCGCAGACCATTATATCTGATTGGGATAGTAGGTTCCTGGGCACATTCTAGTCGAGCCTCTTGACATTATTGGACATTAAGCTCACCAAGTTGATTACATTCTATCCCCAGACTGATGACCATACATAGTATTAGGTTCCTATACCAATAGGAGTCATAATTTTGAATGACTAATGTTGAGCCTTGTAATATTGTACATACCTTTGCTTTCTGCAAATGTTTTCCATATTAAAAATTAAAAAATAAAAATGTAAAGAGGGCATGTCCTAAAAGAATAATCAAAAGACAAAAAAGAATGAAAATAGGTCAAAAAAATGAAATATATGAACCCCAAAAGACAAAAAGAGACCAGGAAAGTGTGCAAGTCAAAATGCCACTACTATTTACTTTTTATGCATAATAAATGATTATGTGTAGGTTGTTACTTATGCCACAATCCATGATAGTCAAAATGTTTAAACTTGGCTATTTCATGCTTTGAATTTTATGTTTCATAGGTAGTGAATAAATCTGACCAAACAGTGTAATCTTGGCAGATCATTAGATAGGTAGAGTGAATAAAAGGAGCTCATCAGTTTAATCTAAGCCCTTGGAGGATATAAGGTTAGAATTAGATGGTTTATTTTGTAAAGGAAAGAAAAAGATTGATAAGGGTTTGCTAGCCTAAATGCACCGAAATAAAGTGAAGAAAAAAATGGTAGGATGAGTAAGTGGGTAAGTAGTAGAAAGGTTGCAAAAATGTCATGTAATTGATACAAAAAAGTACCTATGTCATTGTTCCAAATGCATCACTTAAATATGCATAAGTGGTAAACAAAACAAGAGCAATGGTTCACAATATGGTTTACTTAACATCCCCTCATTCAGTTTAACCCCCATGACACTCACTAACTTCCCTTCCATAATAAAAATATTAATGCCTATAGTTTTAAGTCAAAAAGGCTCAGAGCATTTCTCTGACTTCTGGTGGGACTAGACCCTCGGCTTGATGACTTAAGAAGGAAAGGTGTTAAATTCCCTTATAATTCATTCATTCCCCTCTCAAAACCCTTTTTCCTAAGGTTAATATTTTTTTGCCTAGGAAAACCCCTTTATAAACATGTTTTATGTACAAAAACCCACCAAATACATTTATCCTAAAGTACTAGGTATATGGAAAACACATAACATTTCATACACCTAGGGACAATGCCCCTTCCACTCATTTCACTTCATATTAACTTTTTTAATTAAATATATAAAAATATCGATAAACCCATTATCCCGTATATATTTAACTCCCTCATATAAACTAACCCCACCCCTGAGTTTATCTATAAACTATATTACTACCCCTTATCCCACAAAATATTTTAAAACTCGCCCTCAGTGCTTAATCATGTGTTAAAAAGTCCCCGATGAGATTAAGCTCTAAATTAATCTCATACCGCTGATCATTAAGTCCCCAGGCCCCCCATCAAATCACATCATTCACCCTCGCACAATTCCCATCTCTTGATCACCATTGATCGTCCCTCCCCCACATCCAACGCCCCACAAACATATTGGGTCGGCCCGACGTCCGCCCTTTACCCGCCCGATAAGGCGGTTTTCCCCCTGGCCCCTGAAACTATGTGTCAAGCATTGAATGGAATTGGGTGACCCCTCCCGAATATTGCTCGCACCACAAAAGCGGTGCGATGGACCTCCCAAACCACTTTCCCCTTCCAACCGAAAACTGTCACTGTTCATCAAATAGTGAAACCCGCCAAAATTAACCGTTTTCCCTATAAAAGCCCATTTACCCCTCTTTTCACTCTTTTCGCGCATTTTGCCTTTGAGAGCTCAGAAATTCATTGGGACCACTGCAAACGGCCTAATTGCTCACAAACCTCCGCCATTTCCCCACAGACACTGTAGACTTGCCCAACTGAAGCAGAAAGAAGAAACAAAAAGGGACCAAAGAATGGGTGACAGGATCAAAATCCTAGAGAAGGATTTAATACTGGAGAAACCACTTGGACAAACCAAAAAAATGTTGTGGACCAATATCATTGACTCTGTCAATGATATTTGGCCATCAATCCAAGTAATTTTTGAACAAACAGAGCTGGTAAAGATAGCTATAGAAGCTATCCAAAAAATGAAGGAGGAATTGGGATATAAGTCAGAGGATGCAAATAGACTCATCCACTTCGTCAACAGCAAGAACAGATATGAGCTCCAAGAGCTAAATATAGAAGATAAGACTCCTAATATTTTAGAAATAAGGAAGGTCCTTTCCAAAAGGGACCTTATGCTTAATTTAGAAGAAAAGTGCCACAATATGCAGGTAGCCATGGATAGGTTCATGGCTAAATTCCAGATTTTGAGGGAGAAAGGTCTGCCCAGTCCTATGGTCATCAATGAAAAAATCATGACATAGCTGGACTATGGTGATAGACTCATAAAAATTGGCTAAGGAACAAGCAAGTTCTTCATCCATTAAAGCCCTGCCAACAGGTAAAGTGTTATATAACACATTTGAGAACTTATTTTTCCTTGAGCATGAGGTGAAACATTTGTTCCTCACCAAGCCAAATTTTGCAAAATATACTGAGGCTGATAAAATCTACGGGAGAATGGTGAATGTGAAATTATCAAATGCAAAATGGTGGGAGAAAATGACAGATTTACTGTGTTAAATTTACAACAGAAATTACTGCACAGGAAAAATGAAGGCAGCCAAGTAAAACAGGTGAAAACAGGGCAGCGGGGTCAAAGGTATCAGAGTTAAAGAGTATCAGTTGAAAGATGAAAGTAAAGAAGACTCCAACGTGAAACTCCACAACAACAAGCTAGAATAAAGGGCTACACTTCAACAAGAAAGGCCAGCACAACCATAATAAAAGGGACAACATGAAACAATTCATTAGCTGTCTTTATCTTCTTGCAAGAAGATATTTGTATTTCCTAGATTAATCTCAAGTTGTTTTGAGATATTTTGTAATAATTTTTTGTATAAATAATTCACAATTCGAAGTATGTAGGTGGATTCTTAAACATTTCTATAGTTTGCTTGATCAAAGACTGTAAGTTATTGTATCATTGTTGGACCAACAAGTTGGATTATTGAATAAAGCAAAAACATTTCATTGGATTCATGTGTAGTGCGAAATATATACAAGTATCTTCTTTGTGTTGTCATTTTTCTTTAAAAAAAATTTCCATAGTCTTAAATGTATCTGAAATCTAAATGCTTTGATACAGAATGATACCTCAGAACTTGCTTCACTACACTCTGTTTTGACTATTAGGCATTTTGTATGTTTTTTGCTAAAATTATCTAAGTTAAGGAATTCATGATTGCTCCTTAGTTCATGTAGTTTCCCTTAGGTCTATAGTAAAGGATTCTTAACTGCCCTTTGGTCATGATTGTCCTCGGTTCCTCCTTCTAATCCCGGTTTGAGGATTCTTAAGTGCTCTCTCACCCTGTTTAAGATTATTTCGCTCATTCGACCTAAAAACCTGTGTTTCACTCTGCTAGCTTGCCCATTGAACACTCCCTTTATGATTTTATCCCAGCTCTGCTGCCCTTCTTTGACTCCATAGCCCAATAGCCAGAGACATCATTTTGTCCATCTGTGTAAGGATTCCACCATCCAACTTCCAATACAAATCCAAAACCCCCTGAACTGTAAGAACTAGCCTAAAATCTCAGCAAACAAAGCTAAAACATATAGAGAGAGCCCTCTCTAAGTCATAGGTTGGCTAGAGCCTATACTTAAAAGATTGGCTTGTAGTTACCTCAATATTTTCCTTCTTCTAATAACTTCTAGGGAAAATTTCTGAGTGATAACACATAGGTCATCAACAAGATGATAGTGCACATACTACGCATCTACAACTCCAAGCATCCATGAACTTGGGATGAGAGCCTTCCTTATGCGCAACACAATTATAACTCAACTCTCCATAGCTCGACTAGCAACAATCTTTTTCAAGTGGGTCTGGGTTTTCAACCATTGTGTCCGATCGATGTTGCCATGCCTCATCTGACTACAAAGAAAAAATCCACACATGTACAGTCTGAGGCTAATAAAGCAACCCAATTTATTGAATGCATCTAACACATCTGCCAATAGATGCATGACATCTTGGATAAGTCCAATGCAAAGTAAAAACAACGACATGATCAGCATCGAGTGTCACACAAGTTTCAGGGGGGTGACAAATTTTGGTTGCATTTGCAGAAAGAATGCCTTACCAGAGCCCATTGGAAGCTTAGACCACTCTGTTCTGGGCCTTACACAATCACCAAGGTTGGGGGAGATAATGCTTTTGAGCTCAACATTCCCCCATCCCTTGACCTACACCCAATGTTCAACGTGGACCACCTTTGACAATACTTTCCACCATTATTGGACACATCAAACATTGCAGAACAACTAACACCAACAAAACTTGTTGAAAAGTGTGCAACAAGAAATGCTTGTTGAGAATACAACAAGATGATGGAGCTTAGTGAAAAGAGTCGCCTTCACTAAGTGGGCCCGCAGGCTATTTTTGGCGCAAGTCTATTTTTAGACTATGTCTATTTTTAGACATATGGATCATGTCTATGGATGATTGATCAAGTTGGGAAAAATAGATGGACTTCTATTTTTGATGAAAGTGTGAGTGATCACAGTGTGAGTGATTACAGTGTGAGTGATCACAGTGTGAGTGATCAAAGTCAAAAATAGAAAAGTCAAATATTATTATCTCACAATAATATTTGGACTATAAACTTAATCTTATTCTCTTGGAGCACTTCAGTTTGAGCTACGGAAGTGGCACATGCAGCTGTCAGAAGGAAATTCGTTTTTCTTATGAGTCAGTTGAGTTGTTGCATGCATGACTTCAGTTAGAACTCAAGTGAGTTGAGTTTAGTGGACTGGAGGTACAGTTGATGGAGTTGTGTTCAGTTTAGCTTTGTTAAACTGGTTGTATTTAGTCTAACTGATCAATAGACTAAAGATGAGTTGGGTGAATTAGTTATTAATTAATTCACAAGTTATTAACTCATAATGCAACTATAGAATACATCAGTTAACTCAGTTGCATGTCAGTGCATGTTCAGTTCAGCAGGGACAGGTGTTAGAGGATCAGATTGCTATCAGTTGTGACTATAGCTGTGCATGATGATTTGCACAATCAAAGGATTGAGTATGCCAATGAGTTTGCTCACGTATCTTCATGATATTATAGCTGTTGCTCACGTCCAACATAGTGTGGGTGACTATTTTGCAGTGTAAAATCGAGTTTGGGAAGCTATTCTCATCAGTTCTCGAGCAGGTATTGAGCAGTGGAGGCAGGCAAGCAGTGGAAGAGATTTGGAGATCAAATCTGAGCTGTATTGTGTGTAACAGGTGGAGATACTTGTGAGAAGTATTATGCTTTGTATTGTTACATGATTCAATCAATATAATATACAGATAGTGTGGGGTTTTTAGCGAGATGCTTTCCCCGGGATACATACTGTGTTTATGAGTTTGATTGATGCTTCTATGTGCGCCTGTGAATGTTTCTGCTTCTGTAAATTGATGATCAACGTAGAGGAGATTATGTATTATACATGTTCCGCTTAAATTGTATGATCAGGATAATCTCTGTTGAATATGTGTTAAATTATTCAAAATTTCTACAAAACTAAACCCAGACTGCATGGAATATGCCACAATTGATCAAATCATGGACATGCAGATCAAGAAAACTCACCAACAAAAGATCCAATTGCATCGGGTTGTCAAAAATGGACAAATCTTGCACCAAGGCAAGTGGCTCACAAGGGATCAAGTTGAACAAAAGTTTCCCCATCTCATAGAGGCACTCAACGCAATGGAGACCGTTACTTCCTAAGGGGGGAGGATTGATTCAAGTGGATATTTGTGGGGTTCCTACTCCACTTGGACCCCCACCATTATTTTTTTTAGTTTCCTTAATTGTAGCACAATTTACTATTTTTGGTAGTTTTTTCAGGTCCTGAACTTCCAGAGTCGTTTAGAGGCCCCTTTTTTTGTTTGTTTGTTTTTGTTTTTCTAACGACACATCAAACAAATATCGTATGCCAAAGTTGCGACTCTAGGAAGTTGATGTACCAATTTACCCCAATAGGGCCCACAAACGTTTGGTGCTTCATCTCCTATGGTTAGGTTTTTGGATGATTAGGGTTTTCCATTGTTTCTCAATTATAAATTGGCCTTCGAGTCTCATTGTAAGATAGTTCAGAAGGCATGTAGCTGCCACATCTCTTCTCAGAATAAGCTGCCATCCCTTGAGCTAGTTTATTTATATTCTGCATGTACACAATTTTTAGTAATTTGTTATTAATGAATTGAAGTTTTGTTTTCGTTGTATCTCTGTGTTTCTATTTATACATGAATTTCATTTTGTTCCTTCATAAAATCTGGATCAATACCACCAAAGGGGTAGTCATGATACAAGTCATTTCACTAATAATGGTTTTTGTGTGGATGTCATTAAATCAGGTGATGTGGGTGATAGCACAACAAGACACCAACAAAGCTAACACTTGGTAGATTGATGAAATCACATATGACATAGGTGGCAGTCTAATCAGCGCTAACGTGGCCTTGACACGTGGATGTATGGAAGGATGGCACTGTTGGGAAAAATACTGAGGGGGTGGGGTGTGAATCAATAATTTTAAACTCACTTTAAACTTTTCATTTCATATTATGATTTCCATACGCTACTGTCATTCATGCAACCAGCGTATGTACGCGACTTTAGTAAAGGCAAACAATGTATATCCAGTTAACTAACTTTTCATATATTTCATCATTTGTTCATCTTTAACCAGTGCATCATAAGTTCATTATTCATTAATTAAACAATAATTATGAGCAGTAAGAAGAAAATAGATCATCAACACACAAGAAACATATCAACACACATGAACACTAGGATTGTAGGTGGAAACCTAATATGGGATAAAACCACCATTGTTGTTGTCTTTGTCTTCTTTTATTATAAAGGAAAACTTATTACAATCTTGTACGGGTGCAAACTCATACCAGTACACAAGCACCCACCTGTAGAAGTCTACAACCTTCTCTCATTCTCCATCACCCACTAGAAGGGAGCTCCAACCCCCTGATCTTGTTTACTGACTCCTACCAGTAGGGAGCTCTTGCCCCCTAAACAGATTTACCAGATACCACTGGAAGGCAGCTTCAACTCCCTTACTGAAGGCTCCAACCCTCAACTCCTCTTGTGGACCACGTTTAATAATATTTCGTACTAGATCCACCTGACTAAAAACATCAAACCTATAGGCCACTTTTCATCATATTTTCATAATGGACCCACTTCCATCATTAATCTCAAACCAAGTAACAATTCTAAAACCAAATACTTATTCAATCAATTGAAACATCAATAAGCCAATCACTGAATCTCAACCAATTATTGCAACCAATGCAACTAGATGAAACCAAACCATAACAAATCATATCACTACACAACCATTCATCAATATAACAAGCCAAACATTGTTACCCATCACAAGAACCCATTGCTGCCACTGCGAACCTTGATCAAGAATACATCAGAATGTATACACTACTATTCTGAATCATACTTGCGTATCTATGCGCTTTCCCAGAATAATATTTGCGTACAGATCTCAAATCAATGACTACTGAGATTTCTGTCAAAATGAATCACTGGGTTAGTTACTAAATATTGAATCATAATAGATACATCAATACCACCTTACTGAAAACCCAACCATAATGCAGCACCATCGTTGATCAATCTACCAATTCTTATTCAGCCCAATCAACATTTTCAAACACAAATTATCATGATAGAGACATCATCGACAGACAACAACAAACAAAACAAATATGAGCAAATACCATCATAAGGCCATACTACAAAACCCTAGAATTTGTATGCAACTTTCACAAAACACATCAATGTATGTATGCACTTACTATGCATAATAACTGCATACAAATATTCACATACTGAAGATAATTTTCGTATAAAATATACATGATTACCCAAAAGCAGATATGCATATATACGCAACTAATCTGAGTAAGATTAGTGTACATGTCTGAAATTATTGAATCATGCATTTGCTGCAACCACAATAGGCAAATTTTATTATCACACATTCATGTCAGAGTATCATTATCACCACAGATCTATCATAAAATATCAATCAAGCATATTCATTAGTATTTACTATACTTTCATATTTATCAAATCTGATCCTCCTCCATGCTCCTTGGTGCACCCCTATTTCAGATCAATTCATTCATAAACATTCCACACCTAACACTTTGATCTCTATCTTCTTATATAGATTTAGCCTGAGCCAATACCTTAGGCCAATTTTGTAGTAATGATGTTAGTATGCTTTGATGGGATCAAATAACCATTAGTTGTGCTCATTACTATGGGCCAACACCATGGTAATGACCCCTAGTATTAAAAAACCACGGTGCAGATTCTATACACGACTTTTCTTCACAATACCCGCATATGTACATGACCCTTCCGAATAGGATCCACATATAGTTTCCCAAACTTCATATTTAACATTCATCTATCTCTAAACTAACATTTCTCTGTTCATCACATCTGTAGAATTTGTTCCACTCATGTTGACATCTTTATCAAGAAGGTTGGCATCAAGGACAATACATTAGTCACAATGACAACAATCTCCCCCTTTGGACTTGATGGCAACCACTTTGGTGTTTGGTCACCACCACCTATAAATACCTGCAAACACATTTGCAAACACATCAAGCTAAACACCAAACTTCTCTCCCAATACATCTCTCCAAACACTAGGCTTCTCTTCCCCTTTGACATCAAGGGAAAAGGGATGACCAATGTTGAATGAATATTGGTCTCTCTTCTTTTATAGAGAGTATCTCTGTAGATCTAATCTGCTGAATATGAAAATTTCATACTGACCATGCTCCCCCTGAGCATATGTTGAACCTTCTGAAGCACAAGACTTTATGACTCAACCAAATAATACCTTTCCTATGATCAATGACTTATGATTACATCAATCAACCAAGACGGCGGGGTTACATATGTGACTCGACATTACATCAATGTCACAACATAATGGGATTACATACAAAGCATGACTCAATAGCCCATACATGATTGAATATTACAATGATTACATCATGAGTATTTACATGATCTTTACATCAGTGGAAAAATATGACATATATAACCAAAATGAGAACCTCAACAACAGGGTTGTAGGATCATGATAGTCATCAACAACCACCATATACCATATAGGAACCCGTAACATGAATATTTGATAACAACAATATAAAAGAAACACGAGCATCCTCATCAACATGGTACTAAGTATGTAATGCTTCCAAGTATCACAAAGTAACTTCAACAATCAACAACAACAACATATCCATAAACATCCTCTTGTCATCATGCAACTCAAGTAATCATCCATAAGATCACTTTCTGCAATTCATCCATCATTGATAACCCATGACGTAGTGATGACAATAAATATATGTTGGCTTATATGGGCCTAACCCAGGTTCGGAAGAATTATTTAGTGAAACAAATCCCGTAGCTACTGGCCCTTTCGGCAATAGTCCGTGGAGCGCGAACTGAGGTCTCACCCGAGGTAGCAAGAGAGGGTGCTAGAACTAGGTTTATGCACCCTTGGGATGTCTAGATGTGGTCTGGAGGTTTCACACACCGTTCCGCAACGTCGCGTTGCCCTGTTTTGCGCAGATCTGAACCCAGAATACTCTTTATGAGTTATTAGTATATTGTTTACAGATCTA
This sequence comes from Pinus tabuliformis, assembly GCA_031772625.1. NCBI lineage: Eukaryota > Viridiplantae > Streptophyta > Pinopsida > Pinales > Pinaceae > Pinus > Pinus tabuliformis. The sequence continues at coordinate 656,030,896 of CM062810.1, read as the reverse complement.
ATCTATTTGATGAAGTATTACTTATAAGGGTCTTTAAGCAAACATTTATCAGATTTATCTAGTTCGTGTACTTCGATTAAACACATATTCACATGTATTCAAAATGTAAGCATATGTGCATAGATCAAATAGTGATATTAACCATACAAAAAGCTAGATTCGTGATACTTTAGATTTAACACAAAATTATCAAAGTAGCTTATCTTTATTTACTTTCTTCTCCAATACATCCAGATCTGCCCTGCGCACTCAGCTGCAGGGGTTTGCGCACACAGTTGCGGACTTTTCCAGGGCTCTGCACACACAGCTGCAAAGCCTCTATCCACTACCCAAACCCTCAACTCGGACTTACAGACGCTTACAGATTGTTCTCCTCAAAAACCCATTACATTTCAGATCCAAGATCATACAACAAAACTTAGCTACCTCTACCCATAGAGCCTCGCTCTATTTATACCTTTCCATGGACCATGATCCATGGGCGGGCCGACCCCTCTTACATTTCTTTACATTATTTTTGGGTGGACTACCCTTTGACTTCAACCTATTACAAATCGTGCTCCGTGCTTCTCGCGAAATCTTTACCCAAAATTGTGGTCTTCGTGCCCCATGACCGTTACGCAGGGCTTCCACTACCCAACAGTCCCCCAACACAATCATCGTGACTCGTCCCGAGTCACTCAGCTCGTGCGAGAATATTTGTGTGGAGGTTGGTCAGCAACTTCTGCATCTCGTCGGTCTCTGCAAAAAATTCGGCTGCGAGCCTCTGTACCTTTTCCAAGTGAGCCGCTGAGGCATCCCTATCACTTGCAGCTGCCTGCTCCGTCGCACATACTGCCTGCATCTGTGTTACCTTGCCTTCAATGGTTGTAGATATGCTAAATGCTTCATCGAGCCAGGGCTGGATATGTTCTTTAAGTATGGCCTCCTGTTGCCGCGCCGTGTCAATTTGGGCTTTGAGCGCCTGGGCCTCTTTCATTTTGGCCAACCGTTGTGTGATAATGATCGTCTGTGCAACCCCACAGGTGGTGTCGTAGGCCTGCTGTAGCTCGCGCGCCTCAGTTTCTACTTGCTGGATGGTTGGGTCCTCCTGGAGGGAGGTGAGTATCCCGAGCGACTGACCGAGTAGTCCCAAGCATTCGCGAACAACACTACTCATCGTTTCTAGTCCAGCTACAATTTCGCTGTGGCGGCGTTCCCATTCAGCCGGAGCTGTGCGAGGCCGAGCCTTAAGGAGCTCTGAAACCTGTAACGTTAGTTCCTCCTGGTTTTTTGCAGCCTCTACTTGGGCCGTGCGAAAGCCGGTTGCCATGTGCTGAATCTTGGTGGCTGGTGGGAGGTCCCCGAGGATAGCTAGCTCGAGTACCATGCTACATGCCTCCGTCACAGCTTGTTCTACCTCCCGGTATCGTGTAGCTAGGTCCTCATGCTGGAGAGTGATCTGTTCTATCTTTGCCTTCTACTCTATCAAGATGTGGAAAGCGCGACCTTCCTTGGCTCGAAACTCTTGAGTTACTTCCTCTTGCAGTAGGTATATTATTTCTCTAGACAGGGTGGCTAGATTTAATTCCCAACTACCTTCATCGCCTGTGGTTGCGGCTCAGACAACATTTGCTGGCAATGGGAGGATGTGTGGCTTGTGCGTATTGACCATCTGTTTGGCGGCGGCTGTGTCTTCTGTGGACTCGCGGGTGACCCAACTCGGGGGTCGCTCTTGTAAGGCCTGTAACTGCGCTCTGATCTCCCCCAACACAGTTGTTTGCACGGTGATTAGTTCGGGCAACGCGCTGGTGGTAACATTACTTGCGGGCTGGCTACTGTCCATGAATTCGTTTTCCAGAGCCTTCGTTGTTTTGGACTTTTTCGGGTGGCCAGTGATTCATTGGCGCACGACTGCTTGAGGTGGTCTTGCGTCTTCGTTTCTTGTTGTAGGTCCTGTTCCAAATCCATTCCCTGATCTGCCTGATTCCCCGTTGTTATCAGGCTCATGGTAGCATCTTGCTGCAAAGCGGATTGTTGTTCTTGACGTGTTTTTTATGTCAGTTGAGTGAGGTGCTGTTTGCGTTCCTTCTTCTGCTATTGTGCAGCAATCTGTTGAGAACGACCTTGTCTGGGGCCCACCATTCCAGAGGCCATGCTGCCAATACTGTGTAAATGGCATCATCTGTTGCAAGGAACGAGAGTGTGACCCAAGATTGCTTTGGATCCTTTCACACGTGGATATACACGTGATGCATGTCTGCTTTGAAATCAGCCGTGCTTTGAAAATTATTGTACATCGTGGGGGACATGCACGGTCTTTGAGCAATCCACATCCGTATCTTCCTTTCGATGGAGGTCCAAAACACCCAAATTGCAGAAACCCTTGCTGCATCCTTTGTAGCCCAAAGCGAAATATACCGCACTGCTTCGGGTAGGTTATCCTCAATGCGAGGAAACTGGCTCTCCTGCGGCAATTCACCTATAACCAGAAGGATTGATAAGAGCAACCATGCATAATGAAAGGTCTTACACTTGTCTTGTGCTTCTTGATAGTTGGTCAGAAATTCGTCGCATAAAAACTGTGCCCAATTGAACTGAACCCCCTCGGCACACTGCCCTGCCAATGCGATGACAGGGGTTAGTACCTCATCCGCACGACAGTTTCTCATGAGTTTACCGGCTAGTAACTGAGTGGTGACTCATACTGCGCGGTCACTAATGCTTGTTATGACATACCCCCGCTTTCCTTTATCCAAATGGTACTTCACCTTCACTGTTTCGGCGAGGCCTCCCTCGCTACTGGTTCCTGCTATGTCTGCGGGGTTATTCCCTTTAAGCGGCAGGTGCGTAATCCGGTGGATTAGGTCGGCTATGATTGGGATCGGTTCTTCCAACCAGAGATATCCATCATGGATGAGACATAGCAGTTGTCAGATCACAAATATGGTGATGGTCGTGCGGTGATAGTGAGGTATCCACCTGAGATTTAGTAGCCCCGCCCTCTCCACACCTAGTAACCACTTCTGCGGTAATAACTTGTCTTCGGCTAGCTCGGGGAACTTGTCGCTGTCTGCAAGGTCCCAATCTTCGAATTTGATGCTTGGAACATGCCCCATTGGCAACCCTTTGAACCTTATATCGTCCGGAAGAAGCAGGCTCTAGAGTGTAGTTTTTGCAGCGTCTACGTCTTTCGATATCTTGGTCGTCCCGGTCCATGGAGAAAGATACGGGGGTAACAACAGAAGTTGGAATGCAGGTTCTTCTTCCTCCGCCTATGTGTCAATCTGATCGATCAAGTCTTGCAGATCATCGTCCTCCTTAGCGGGTTCGGTGGTTACTGCTTTGCCTTTGTCAACGGCTGAGCGTTTGTTGAATCTTGGGGAGGCTCGGACTATTCCCATCTTCTGCTTGTTCTTCCTGGGTCGCAGGGTACGTGGGGACTTAGGAACTTCAGGAACTTGAGTCACATCCTCGGGCTCTTCTTGATTCAGCTGCATTTCTTCTGCGACTCGTGCTTGGGTTCTTGCCATAGTACTCATGGAGTGCCTGGAAGCTGTGTACTTGTTGCTTTTTGCTGGCCCCAAACTATGAGATTTGAAAAAATACCTTCCCTCCGTTTTTAGTTCATTAATGGCGTTGAGTTGGCAGATCTTTGCGTATCTCGTCCGGAACTTTCGTCTTAATGTCCCACCTCCTGCTCCTTTCTGACGTGATCGGACCTTCTTGTCAGGGCCAATGTGGCTAATGGTCATATTTTGACTTTTCCCTGTGGTAGCGCTATCCTTGGGGCACAGCTACGAACTTGGGGACTGCCTAATTTGGTAAAGAATCCTTTTGCTGCGCTGGTTTTTCGCAGACTAGTTTATAGTCCCACGCCTTCTTTCAACTACTCGAGGCGCTGAGACTGTAGTTTCTATTGCTAGTCAGGTGCTCGCACCTTTGGTGCGAGTTCGGACCATCCCTGCTAGCCCGGGCTGCGAGCACCTCTAAAGCATCTGGGTCATCAGTCTGGGGTTTATGTTCTTCCGTGAGTGCGGGTGCAACCATGATAGCAGGGTTGTAACGCGTGCCTGGGCTACACTGCTTTGTAGTGCACTTTGCTTCTTTGGTCATAACCACAGTTTACCGATGTTGAGGGGCCCATGGCCGCTCTATCTTTTCTGAGCTTCCTTCTATCATCTATTACAGACCTAGTGAACTTGTCGTATCCGCAACTTCCCTGAGCCCCTGCTAACCTTGACACTGGCCGCTTGGGCACCGGTCTTTTGGGGTGGCTTTGGGCTCCTACTTCTAAACTGGGTGGATGTCCACACCTCAGACACCTGTAGCCTATGCTGGCGAAGAACGCCTACTTTGTTTCAATCTTTTGGCCATGCGCATGCCTTCCTTCAACATCTGTGCCCTGTCGTTCGCATCTTCGGGGTTACACCATGTCCGGAAGCAACAGTTGTGCGGGATGGTTTCATGGATACCTCTGGTTGTTCCCTTTCTCCTGTTGTCACCATCTGATTACAATTGAGTGTGGTTACTTCATGCAGCCAGTTCTACCATCGTTTAACCTCTTCATCCGAGTCTTATGTGCAAGAACTATAGCAGTCCCATGGGAGTCAGCCATCCGCAGTTGGATTGACCCTGTCCGGATCTTGCGCTGTAATTTGGTAGATACAGTCCAACTCTCCATCTTTGTCTTTGTCACATACGGGCTCAGTATATCGCGCCCCTTCTACGGGGTCCAACGGGATCACCATGCAAAGAGTTTTCTTTTCGAATATCATTTTTTGTTTCTTGAGGTTGATGATTCCATTCATATCCGTTGCCTAATCTATCCCTGACAGTGTAGGATATGGGTTAATATCATCCACAATTTCGATGACCTCAAAATCGGTCTGGGTGTTGGCACCATCGATGTCTACTGTAACTCCATGCGGGCGTCCCATGGGCAGAATCTTCTGTTGGTTAGCCATCCGTAGTTGAATCGACGACCATTGCAGTGGAGGCCTGCCCATGCGTTCCCAAGTCTACTTTGGTAAAACATTCGCATCAGACCCCAAATCTAAGACGACTTGATCCATCTCATAGTCTTCGATCTGGACATTTAGTCGCATTTCCCACCCAGTGCGTAAAGCATGTTTACCTAGTTTTCGAATCATTCGCAATTCATCTGCTCCGGCGCACCGAGTTATCAATTCCTATAGCCCCTTTACCACTTTAGCATCCCTGAGTAAGTTCATGCAGGTTTCCAAAAGGGTGGTTAGCATAGATGTATCCTTCTCTAATCCTAATTGATCCTTCTCGACGTAGAAGCTTTCGCGAAGCTCTTCTTGGCTTCCATAAAGGTTTCCTTTGTACACTCCAAGTCAAAGTCTAGTTGTTTCGGGGGGGGGGCCTTACAGACCCACGCATCCACCTTTGGCTGTTTCCCCTTATCTTCTCCGATGGTAGCACAACTCCGGAGCATCATATTTACGTTCAATTCCTCTGCACAAGGTTTAGCCTTCATCATCTGGATGTTCTAAGTGGGGTTGGCCAGAATCACCCCCTTTTCTCGCATCTAAGCAATCAATGTGGGGCAATCGACTGCTTCGTGGTCAAATTGGTAACAGTAAAGACAACGGGCTTTGGTCGGGTTCATGCAATCCTGCGCGTAATGCCTCGACCCTCCACAATTGTAGAAAATTAATTTCCCTCGTCCCTGTCCAGGTCCCATGCCTCCGCGGCCCCGTCCACATCCCTAGTACCCTCCCCGTGCGAATGGTACGGTGCGATCCTACCCACACGCCTCTATTTGCATCCTATAAGCAGGTGTTCGATCCATCAACATTTGGTAATCGCGGCAATTTCTTTCCTCGTGGCCCACCGTTCTGCAAAAGTTACAAAATAATTGTTGAGGAGGGGGTTGTCCTGAGCTTGGAAATAGGTGACAATTTTCTGTGGCATGCTTTCCTCCCACCTCACAGATTGCACACTAGAGTGTGGGCGCCATACTTGGCCCAGCTTGTACCTCTGGTCGCAACGTTATTGGCCCCCCTCCTGCCACATAGTTCACAAAGATCAGACAATGGTCCTTATCGTGGCTCGGTCCCTTACATTTGATACACCATACTTCTTCCAGTACCTCTGTCCTAGGCACCTGTCCTTGTTTCAAGCTTCGCATCTCTAGACATAATTTTTGTATTTACGCTTGGATTTGCTGTACTCCCAACCCTCGGTCCTGTATTGGGGTTTCGTGCAGCTGCATTGCTGCCTCCAGCGCTTCAGCTTGGGTTGAGATCTTTTGTTATGACAAAGTTGATCTCAGATATGGCATTAACGATGTGACAAACCAAGCGTGGTGTTGCGCATCTGTCAGTGTCATATTGGCCTCGTGGATGGTGCTTTTCAACCTCTGATCTAAATCCCATGGGGTTTTCCCAGGCAACATTACAATATCCTTGAACCCAATACCTGACTGTGCTTCCGACTTGGTTCATCCAAATTCCTTGTTTAATGCCTCCTAGATTGCTGTCATTCCTTCATTTGGATGATCAGTTGAATATTTCATGTACCAGGTCAATGCACGGTCCTGTAGCGCGCTAACTAAGGTAGCCTTCTTGATGTTATCGTCTGTGATGCCCTGAGTGTCCCATACAGACCTTATCACAAACCAGAACTGGCCCGGTTCCTCATTTCCTATCCCTTTAAATGTCGACAACTGGACTACGATCGCCATCCCGACTTTTGGTGGTGGCGGGGTTGGGGTGGACAGATTTGATGTAGGTGAAGCGGGTGGTGGCTTGGACGGAGGTGGTATCAATGGGAAGCACTCCTTGATCAACCAGACTGCACTTCCTGGTGAGAACCTCGTGAGATCCTCCTCACTTTCCCGCGAAATAGAGCCAAAGAACTGTTTTCTACCCCTCCCGTTCCACAGTAACCTCTTTCGCTCTATGTTACTCCAGACATCAATAAACGCGCATAATCTGATTTTCACACAACAACATCTTAATCCAAGTATTCAATGATTTAATATACCTACCTCGAGGTCCTTGAAGAAACCGCCTTTATACCTCGCTATAGCTCACAGTTGTATATATCGTGAACTTAGTGACAAATCCTCCTATTACCCGATCCAGCCAATGATCTACTCCGGGCGCGAATTTATCTTCGGAGGCTTCTAGCATGTGCACCAATTCTGGAGTCCACACAATAGGCTAGTCCAATTTGCACCTTCCCACACTATCAGCTAACCTCGCGATCCACTCGTACAGCTCTACCGGAAATGTTGCGAAGAAGACTTCGTGAATATCTGTGTATATATAGTGGTCCAACCAATCTTCCTCCGATATCCGTGGATTTCTGTTTTCCTGAACTGCGAACTCGTGGAGTTTCAGATCCCACCACTCTTCAATCTCTTTCTTTGTAGGGTTCCAGTGTTCCAACATTAGACACCCCTTAGGTAGATCCTGGTCTCGACAACAGAACCATTTGTTGGCTTATATGGGCCTGACCTAGGTTTGGAAGAATTATTTAGCCAAACAAATCCCGTAGCTATCGGCCCTTTCGGCAACAATCCGCGGAGCGCGAACTGAGGTCTCACCCAAGGTAGTAGGGGAGGGTGCTAGAACCAGGTTTCCACACCCTTGGGATGTCTAGATGTGGTCTGGAGGTTTCGCGCACTGTTCTGCAACGTTGCGCTGCCCTGTTTCGCGCAGATCCGAACCCAGAATAATCTTTACTAGTTATTAGCGCGTTGTTTATAGATCTAATCTATTTGATGAAGTATTACTTAGAAGGGTCTTTAAGCAAACATTTATCAGATTTATCCAGTTCGCGCACTTAGATTAAATGCAGATTCACATGTATTCAAAATGTAAGCATATGCGCATAGATGAAATAATGATATTAACCATACAAAAAGCTAGATCCACGATACTTTAGATTTAACACAGAATTATCAAAGAAACTTATCTTTATTTACTTTCTTCACCAATACATCCAGATCCGCCTTGCACACTCAGCTGCAGGAGTCCGCGCACACAACTGTGGACTCTTCCAGGTCTCTGTGCACATAGTTGCAGAGCCTCTATCCACTACCCAAACCCTCGACTCGGACTTACAGACGCTTACAGGTTGTTCTCCTCAAAAACCCATTACATTTTATATCCAAGATCATACAACAAAACTTAACAACCTCTACCCATAGAGCCTTGCTCTATTTATACCTTTCCATGGACCATGATCCACGGGCGGGTCGACCCCTCTTACATTTCTTTACATTATTTTTGGGCGGACTACCCTTTAACTTCAACCTATTACAAATCGTGCTCTACGCTTCTCGTGAAATCTTTACCAAGAATTGCGGTCTTCGTGCCCCATGACCGTTACGCGGGGCTTCCGCTACCCAACAATATATCTTCTTATCAATGAGAGATGTCAAGAATAGTGAATAAATTAAGAACTCATAATCATCAACCAATCGTAGCATAAGATTTTGCAATCAAGCTTTTTTAGTAACTCATCTCCTTTATCTCATATCATTAAGATCAACAAACTTTCTTCATACCTAAGAGACACAATCCTCAAGCATCACATCATCATATGTAGCGTATGCATCAACAACATGTGTGCAAAGAGAATCTTCAGTCATCACAAATATGATCAGCAATGTCATGAACCAATGTCATATTCTAGCTTTAGCAAGGGCAGGACACCATTCAAGCAACATATAGGCATCATCCATAACTTCACCATCACTAATGAAAAAATGACAACAACATATGTATCTTCAACTATAGCAACAACTATTCATCACCAATGATATGTACCACATGCAACAAGAAATGCTCAAGAAACCACAATGCCAACAATGCACCATTAGAAGCATAGCAGACGCTCCCCCTAAACCTATGGAAACTATTCACTGTTAAATCTGATCATATCCTCTCATTAATCAACAAATCCATCAAAGAACCAAAGCAACAATGACACATTGTAGTAAATTATGAACCATCATCATTTCTAAGCATCATATCAGAAAGACATCAGTTTGCAGTAAGTCAATATCAAAACTAGAAAGCTATTAATAACTGATTAACGCATATCAGAAGCTCCCCTTGAGTCTATCCCATTGTTTCTTCATATTAGAGAAACATACACAATTGTCTGGATCAAGACTCACGTATATACATGATTGTCCTTCATGATATCCACGTACAAAAAGCAAACTGTAGTAATTTACAGTCACATCTCCGCCTGAACATGACATACTTGTTCCTGTTCACTACTACTTCATTAATGCAATGTCAGTAGTATAAGCATCATCAAATGAATATCAAAACAATATCAAGATATACATGCATATCTCCCCCTAAGACCATACACCAATGATCTTGTGGCCCTGTTGTCTCACTCAACAACCCCCCATTATGATTAGATAAGTTAACTTAGCCAATAATGGGGACGCTTTTTAATTTTTAATATAGAGTCTTTTTATCACTTAAATAAGACAAAATATTCCTAAAAAAACCAAAAATTATGTCATTCAAACCTAAATCTTAAGTCTAGTGGCATTAAAATGACTTAAGCGAAAAGTTGTATAGACCTTTCACATATCGCATATCGCAATAGGTCAAAACATCCTACCAAGGAAAAGCGTGATGCAACTTGCTCAGACTTAATGAATTAATGGAAAGTCTTTTATAACTTTAATAAATAAAAACCCTTCGCGCATGCAAATGTCAGAACTGGTCTCGCCAACAAGCCACATCATCATCGCAATACTAATATCGCAAGAGGAATATCGACATTCCTTGTTGTTAAAACAACCTCGACCTTCCAATAAAGCTCTTCTCTGATATCGCAAAATACTCCATTGCAGTTTTCTCATCATGATACTAATATCGCATCGCAAAATTCAAATCGTGTCTTGCCTTAAGAACCTTTGATGCGATAAACCTCGCCATAAGCCTTTTGCTGCATATTTTAATGATTATTCAATCGCTTATCGATGAAGGGTTAATGTCGTAGACTAAAAGATATGCATCGGAAAGAAACTTGCGATACAAAAAATCTGATGAAGCAACGACATTTATAGAAGACCATGTGAATGCACGTTTTCCATTTATGATCAGTTATAATGGTATTTATGATTCTCAATAATGTAAAATATTTGATCATTATCATTTAGTACTTCATGAATTTGCATTAATCGTCAATTTTGATACTATTTGGTCATTCTTGCCATAAGTTTTGAGCTCTAAGTGTTTTCTCCTCATTCTCTACATTCTTTCTTCCAGAGGCTAGTCCCGATAAGCATAACCCGGGCGAAATGTAGAGAGATACTAAGAAGACCAAGAAACCTGTGGTGCCACCATAGCCGACTCCTCCCACTCTAGAAGTAATCGAGATGCCCCCGTTATTCTCTGATACCACATGCACTATAGATTTAGGAAGTTCTTCCTGGGAAGTCATGTACAAACTATTTGAAGAGGAAGAACCTAGAGTGGTTACAAGACAAGTCACGGTGGATGACTCAACATCAACTTCTGAAACTACTTGGGCATACGTTGCTAATTCTCACCTCCATCGAATTGCTGCTTGGCCCAAGATTCTACCCTACATTGATTTGGTCAAATGGGTCATCGACGAGGTGGACATTGCAGATAGGAACTTCCTAACCTTGAGGAAATGGATGCTAATTGGTTCATTCAGAGTTGAGGAATTGAGAAAGATGTACCATCTTCCAAAGCCGCAAAAGATATATAATGCATAGTTTCTTCAGAAGTTCGCAACAAAAAACATAGTTCAATCAGAGCCAATAAGGCAGTGGAGGCACGATCTAAGCAAACACAAGCATGAAGACAAGGGTATGTATTCTATAACTTCCCTTTCTGGTCCTCATTTCCAAGCTACTGCTATGTTATGTAGATTGTTTGGATATCCCAATACACAGAAATTTACGATTGAATGGGTTCCCCTGATTGAAGCCGCTTCAGATGCCTATATTATGGATTGGGCCACTATCTTATCAAATAATTTAGCTTCCGAGATCCTAGCCTACATAAGCAAGAACAATATTTCCACTAGGACTGTGCCCCCTTTCTATATGAGTGCATACATCATGGATGTAGTTTGTTTTACCTCTGATTTTCCATCCATGGGATGGAAATGGACCCTAGAAGACCCTACCCCTATCCACATCTATCATAATATCCTCTGGGAGTCCAATTTCCAACCCCATTTTTACAAAATTTGTCATGGAGTAATGTTTCCTTTATACCAAGATATTTTTGATGAAAAACCCCCTAGATTTTCTAGAGAAGCTCGCGATGACCTTACAACTATAGGTAAATGGTTTGGTGAGGAATCTTTCACCTATGTTAGGATTTTTGGTAGCCTAGCTGCTCCACATGTTCTCCCCCTTTATGTACCTGACAAGATTTTAGCCCGAGAGGTTGCTTATCAAACTGTGGGCAATGGCCTAGCTAAATCCCTCAAGGAAGCCAAAAAGTCCATCTGGCCATCATTCCCTATTCGCTGTGGAGTATATACTTTGGAAAATTTTAGACATACGTCCCTTGAGATTAAGCACATACTATGCTTAAAATTTCCCACTATCCACCTCGACAATATGACCTAAGCAAAGTGACTCAAAGTTTCACCGCTCAGGTCAAAGTCAAAGATTCCAACATGAACTTGATGTTTTTGATGACCTATTTGAAATAGCCCGAGACTATGAACATGTGGAAAAGTTAGCCGAGGCTCGCCTAAATCTAGAGGAATTAAATAAATTCAAGGAATACAAAAGAAAAAGGTTGGAGAACCTCCCTCTCGATGTATTAAATATTTCACAACCAGTGATACACCATGAACAGACTACGACCCAATTTTCAAAGGATTCTGAGACCAATCAGGAAAACAAGGAAAGCACAACATCAACGCATCACACTGATGAATTGCAGTCTTCCAACAATTTGGATAAAGTATGGAAACAATTTGACCAAATGATCAATACAGGATCGCAAGAGGCACATATTTCAACTCCAAAAGAAACACTTAATACTCCTGAGATCACTAAGAAGATCCCGCTCACTATTGAGTCTTCAGATAAAGCTGTCAACACTGATGACTTGGAATTCATCTCGGTTCACCCTACGTTTGAAGTTGTTCTTAGAATTGAATAAATACGTCCTCTCGATGTATTTTACAGTCTGGATGTTGTGTGGAAAGATCCACAAACAAATCCTTCTGATGATCTAACGAGGTTATCACATTTTGCAAGAGAATATGCTACAACCACACTTGATAAGGCCTTAGAAGTATAACAACTGATCAAAGAAAAGGATGACAAGGTCCTATAATTGGAACAAACATTACTAAATGCAAAACAGAGTATTGATGAAGGATGGCAGGAACAGGTAACCCAATTACAGAAAATCTTTGATGAGATGAAGCTTCAGCATGAAGCTGACATCAAAAGCAAAAATGATCAGTTACAACAACTCCAACTTAGGATTGATCAATTGAAAGATAATCCTAAACTTGAAGATTTCAAAAAAGAAGGAGAACTCAATACTCTCCTTGCTCAACAATAGGTGGTTTTTTGCCAGAAATTAGCAACAATCAATGATCTATGTCAAACAAGTGATTCACTAATGAATCAATTGTTCGATCTCAGGACATACTTTGACGACATTGAAGATAAAATCTCTGATTATATTACATGGCAGGACAGTGTAGATGGAAGAGCAACGAATCCTCCAAGGATTGAGGATTCACAAAAATAAATCCTCTTTAGGGACTGGGATATAAAACTAAAGCAAGATGAAGGAGCCATTTTTAGTGTGAGGGACATCGCAAGCAACCTTATTGAAACCATCCGTGAGAATCTTTTTGGTGCTAATCTAATTCGAGAATGCCCAGTTGATGCTTTGCCCGATGTCAAGACATTGATGAAATATTGGCAGGATTGGTCCAAGACAAAGGAAGATAACATTAAAAAGTTATCTAAGCTAAATTTTGAACATTATTGGCAATACTTGGTCAAACCACATAGCCAATGGTTGATGTTATTGATCAGGTGCTCATGTCCTAAGTGTCGTAAAATGCTCAAAATTTAAAGTGCTTAGACCTAGTTCAAAGTTGAATGAATGGAAAGTGCTCGTCTTCTCGATTCTGGAGCCGCAAACGGTTCGAAAAACGGTCGCCGTATGAGGAAGTTATGGCAAAAAGAAGAATTTGTCCATAACATTAGAAATTTTAATTTTTCAAAAAAAAATAAAAAAGGAATATTCCGCCAGCACGAAATCCGAGGCAACCACCCAAACATTAAATGTAACTGCAGTTAAGTTGGTGGAATTTTGGCAGGAGCGCCAAATTTGGCGGACCCGCCATAATTGGCGGAGCTATCTGGAGTTAACTAAAGTTAGCTGGAGTTTTTCTAGGGGCAAACTGGAAAAACTTTAAATGGACATAACTTTGGCTAGGAAAGTCGGTTTTGGACGATGTTTTTTATTTTATTTTGGGTATTTTCGACCTTCTGAAACCATTGGTGCAGGTCTTACAGCCATCTGAGGTCATTTGCAGAGGTTTTGGAGCCGTGAAAGTTCTAGGAGCCACCTGGGCCCAGTTTTGTGAAGACTGTATAGGGTTGCAGGTATCCATTGGAGGTGATCCAATAGTCAATCCTGAAGGATTCAAGTGTTCTGAATCCATTTTTTCCATCTATTTCACCTGTAGATGCTTCTGTTCAGCTCTATTTTCAATTTGAGCATTTAATAAAAACAAGGACAAGCTCGGTTGGGAGCTTTGGACCCAGCAGACGTAGCCCTGGAGGGGGTGAACAGTTTTATCAACTTCTTTTGCATTTGTGGTTGATTAATTTTGCAGAAAAAAATTGTTTTAATGTGTTAAACAGTAAAAGGAAATAACTCTGCTATGCTTAAATGGGTCATGAACAGCTGAAAATTTCATGTGTTTTCTTTTTGCAAGACATGGAAATATTTTAAACATGTTTAATTCTGAATTGAATACCTTGCAAACAAATTTCAAGTAGTTTCAAATTCAGATCAAGTTGGTATCAGAGCTCAGGGTTTTTGTGCAAAGACCTTCTAACTGTCTTGCAAAGTATTGATGCTTACCAGGTTGAAACTTAAAAGAGGGGAAGGACAGTTGACTAGAGAACGAGAGAATCCTCAGTCAAGGAAGGCCAGAGAGCCATCACCTCCACCTTCAATTTCACCCTCAAGAGTCTCAGCAAAAGCTTCAAGGATGTCTGAACATGAAGGAGAAATTCCTATAGAGACAAATCCAAGAGAAGAAGAAAGAGTCTTCAGAAAGGCTTTCTTGGACCTCACTGAAATGGTGAGGATATTGTACCAAGAAAGAATTGAGAAATTGGCTGGAGAAGGGTTCAAACATCCACATGAAGGAGAGGGCTCTTCAGGAGGTAAGAAGGATGATGATCATTCCAAGAAAGGATATGGAGGAAATGGTGATCCACCACCCCCATCTTCACCTTCTTCCTCTTCATCCTCGTCTTCTTCTGTTCATAAGCATAGATCCTCTGGAAAAAGTCCTTTTTTGAAGCTTGATGTAAAATTCGAATTACCTATGTTTAATGGTGAAGTGAATGCAGAAAAGCTTGACAACTGGATTAGGCAGTTGGAAGTTTACTTGAGGATCCAAAATATGCATGATGATGCCACAAAGATTCAGTTGGCTTCTTTGAGAATGGATGGAGCAGCATTGGTCTGGTGGGAGGCCAAGACTAAAGAGGAGATCAAGAAATTTGGTAAGGTCACCTTAACATGGCCTGAATTTCTGTTAGCCATTAAAAAACAGTTTTATCCTCTTGCTCACATGCAGAAAGCCATCATGAATTGGCAAAATTTCAGACAACTTAAGGGTCAGAGTGTCCAAGACTACACCCAAGAATTCAGGAGAAGAGCTCTCTTGTTAGGGGTAGATTTACAGACCCAAGAAACCTTGCTGAAATACATCGGTGGCTTGCATAGCTACCTTAGACACACCATCTTGATGTTTAACCCTACTAGCCTGGACGAGGTTTGCGTCCAAGCTACCCATTTAGAGGCAAGGGGAAAAAACACATTTGAAGAGGGTAGAAACAAGCCCCCCAAGGGGAAAAACAAAGAGAAAACCTCCAAGGGAAAGAGCAAAAAGAATGCATCTGTCAAACAGGAGAGTGAGAAAGTGATTTGTAAACACTGTTCTAAACCAGGCCATGAGGAGAAAAACTGTTGGAAATTATATCCTTAAAAAAGACCTCAATTTAACAAATCCAAAGGGAAACAGAAAACTGCTGCTACTACATCTACACCACAAGATTTAGGGGAAGATTCAGGTGATGAAACCAAAATTGCAGCCATGGGTTTGAAAAACTTGAAGGGAAAAGAAATTGAAACTCAAGCCAGCACTAGTACCTCAAACTGCCATGTACAAGCTCCTAATGAGGAAGAAAGAATTGAACTGTTTCATGTGAGGGTGATTTCAAAACATACTAAAATTGACACACTTTTTGATAGTGGGTCACAAGCAAACCTTATATCAGAGGACTTGGTCAAGCAGCTGAAACTTGAGACCGTTCCACATCCGAAGCCATATCCACTTGGATGGATTTGCAAGGATGCAAATTTACAAGTTTCAAGAAAGTACACATTGCGCTTTGCAATTACTGCACATTTTATTGACACAGTTGAACTTGATGTGGTACCTTTTGATATAGCAGGAATTGTTTTGGGAAGTCCTTACTTGTTTGACAGGAAAGCTATCTTTCATCGCCATGAAAACAAATATCATTTGTTCAAAGATGGCAAGGAGTTCATTGTTAGAGCTCATCGCAAGAAGACAAATATAACGATGGTGAATGCAGGACAGGTAAAAAGGCTGGTCAATTCAAGTAAGAATTTTGTTCTTCTTATGATTAAGCCCAAGGTTGATGTGAATCATGAGTCATTTGACAATTGTGATCCAAAACTTAAATCAGATCTGTATGATGTAGTTGATGCATATCATGAGATGTTTCAGGAGCCTACAGGTTTGCCTCCTAAGAGGGAGATTCAGCATGAAATCCATTTGCATCCAGATTGTCCTCTTCCAAACATAGGCATGTACCGCATGTCTATTATGGAGAATGCTGAAATAAAGAAGCAAATCAAGGACTTGTTGGACAAGGGTTTCATAAGGCCAAGTACTTCACCATGTGGGTCACCGATTGTATTGATTCCAAAGAAAGATGGCACTTGGCGTATGTGTGTTGATTTCAGGGCCTTGAACAAGATAACGGTAAAGAATCGTTACCCACTCCCAAGGATAGATGATTTGCTAGACCAGCTGAAAGATGCTCGATATTTCACTAAGCTAGACTTGCGCAGTGGATATCATCAAGTAAGAATTGAAGAAAGTGACATTTGGAAGACAACCTTTAAAACCAAACAAGGACTCTTTGAGTGGTTTGTGATGCCGTTTGGTTTGTGCAATGCACCTGCAACTTTCATGCGGGTAATGGATGATGTCTTGCGTCCTTTTCTTGATGATTTCGTTATTGTCTACTTAGATCATGACATCTTAATTTTCAGCAAGTCTAGAGAAGATCATGTCATGCATGTTAGGAAAGTACTTGATGTTTTGAAGAAGAAATTTCTTAAAATGTCAAAGTGTGAATTTGGAAAGACTTCTTTGGTTTATTTGGGACACATAGTAGGAGGAGGTGCTTTGAGAATTGATCCTGCTAAGATTGAGGCTATTGTGAAGTGGCCTACTCCCAAATCCATAACAGAGGTAAGAAGTTTTTTGGGTGCAGCTCAATATTGGAGGAAGTTTATCTCTAACTTCTCTTCTATAGCAGATCCTATGCATGCATTGACAAGTGTGAAGCATGCTTTCCAATGGGGAGGCAAGCAACAAAAAGCTTTCGAATCTTTGAAAGAGAAGATTAGTTCAGCTCCAGTCCTTGCATTACCGGATTTGAGACAGCCATTTGAGATACAAACTGATGCTAGTGATTATGCTATGGGTGCAGTTCTTCTATAGCATGGTAAGCCTATTGCTTTTCATTCTGAAACTTTTAATGGTGCTGTTGTAAATTATCCTACATATGATAAGGAGTTGTATGCGTTGGTACAAAGCGTCAAAAAGTGGAAACACTACTTGATGGGCAAAAAAACTACTATACATACCGACCATCAGCCCTTACAGTAGTTGCAATCATAAAGCAAGTTACAATAGTCACGACACTTCAGATGGATGGGCTTCTTGCAACAGTTCCATTTGGTAATAAGGTATAAGAAAGGTACTTTGAATAAGGTTGCTGATATGCTTTCAAGGCCTATTATTGGTGCTGTTACTTTACTTAAGAATGATTCCATTGTACATGATAGTTACATAGAACAATATGCATCTGATGATGACTTTAAAGATGTGTATGCTAACTTGAGTAAAGGAAATCATGTAGAGGAAAATGACTATCACATGCATAACAATTTGCTGTTTCATTTGGGCAAGTTGTGTATAGCACAGGGGGAGAGGATAAATGTCATAAGAGAAGCTCATTCTTCTCTTATTGCTGGCCATTTTGGTGTGAGCAAAACAGTTGCACATCTACAGAGGTATTGCTATTGGCCTCGCATGGTAGATTCTGTTTCAAGGTTCATAAGAGGTTGTTCATTATGTGCTACAAGCAAGCCTGGCAACAGGACGCTTGGTTTGTATACTCCTTTGCCGGTACCTTCTAGACCATGGGAGAGCATCTCTATGGATTTTGTAGGAGGTTTGCCAAAATCTCGAAAGCAGCATGATTATTTATATGTAGTAGTTTATCGTTTCAGCAAAATGTGTATACTTATGCCTTGTAAGAAAACTATAACTGTTGAATTATTTTTTCATCATGTATGGATTCACTTTGGTTTGCCTACTTCCATTATTAGTGACAGGGATTCCAGATTTGTGGGGAATTTTTGGTCCAACCTATGGGAGATGATGGACACAAAGTTGAAGAAAAGTACTGCTTTCCATCTGCAAACAAATGGACAAACCGAAGTTGTGAACAGAACCATTGTGCACCTCTTGAGAGGTTATTGCAGCAAGCATCCCAAGCTTTGGGATGAACATTTGCACTACATACAACATGCTTACAATCGTGCCAAGCACTCTTACACAAACACCTCACCGTTTGAAGCTTGTTTTGGTTACTTGCCAAAATCACCTCTTGATTTCATTCTTGAGAAAGATGTTGCCATTGAGGGACATAGTGACATTGACAAAGCTCGTTCATTCATTGAAAGAATTCAGCAAATACATCAGCAAATTCAAGAACAACTTGAGAAGAGTCAAGGAAAGTACAAGGAAAGACACGACAAGCATAGAGTCTATCACAAGTTTCAAGAAGGAGATGAGGTATGGCTGTACATTAGTAAGGAAAGGATGCAAGGAGAAGGTAAAAAGCTGAAGCCTATTCGTTATGGTCCATTCAAAATCCTCAAGAAGGTTGGAAATAATGCTTTTCAATTAGATTTGCCTTCCTACATGCAAATGTATTCTGTTGTCAATGTGGAGAACTTACGTTTGTATGAACCTCCTTTGATTGCTGATCATGAAAATGCTGTTCAGCTGCCATCTATAGAATATTTCTCGCCAGAATTCTTATATGAGCTGAAAGAAGATACAATCCTTGACAGAAGGACACGCACTTCAAGGAGGGGCAGTGTAGATTATGTTCGGGTTGGTTTCAAAGGCAGCAAACCGAAAAAGGCAAAGTGGATGGAGGTGGACAGAGTGATGGAGCTGTACCCTCACCTCTTTAACAGGTAGTTGAAGGCTTTTGGGGTCCAAAAGCTTCCCAATGGGGAGGCGTGATCAGGTGCTCATGTCCTAAGTGTCGTAAAATGCTCAAAATTTAAAGTGCTTAGAACTAGTTCAAAGTTGAATGACTAGAAAGTGCTTGTCTTCCCGATTCTGGCGCCGCAAATGGTTCGAAAAACGGTCGCCGTATGAGGAAGTTATGGCAAAAAGAAGAATTTGTCCATAACATTAGAAATTTTAATTTTTCAAAAAAAATTAAAAAAGGAATATTCTGCCAGCACGAAATCAAACATTAAATGTAACTGCAGTTAAGTTGGCGGAATTTTGGCAGGAGCGCCAAATTTGGCGGACCCGCCATAATTGGCGGAGCTATCTGGAGTTAACTAAAGTTAGCTAGAGTTTTTCTAGGGGCAAACTGGAGAAACTTTAAATGGCCATAACTTTGGCTAGGAAAGTCAGTTTTGGATGATTTTTTTTTTTGATTTGGGGTATTTTCGACCTTCTGAAGCCATTGGTGTAGGTCTTACAGCCATCTGAGGTCATTTGCAGAGGTTTTGGAGCCGTGAAAGTTCTAGGAGCCACCAAGGCCCAGTTTTGTGAAGACTGTATAGGGTTGCAGGTATCCATTGGAGGAGATCCAATAGTCAATCCTGAAGGATTCAAGTGTTCTGAATCCATTTTTTTCATCTATTTCACTTGTAGATGCTTCTATTCAGCTGTATTTTCAATTTGAGCATTTAATAAAAACAAGGACAAGCCCGGTTGGGAGCTTTGGACCCAGCAGACATAGCCCTGGAGGGGGTGAACTGCTTTATCAACTTCTTTTGCATTTGTGGTTGATTTATTTTGCAGAAAAAATTCATTTTAATGTGTTAAACAGTAAAAGGAAATAACTCTGCTATGCTTAAATGGGTCATGAACAGCTGAAAATTTCATGTGTTTTCTTTTTGCAAGACATGGAAATCTTTTAAACATGTTTAATTCTGAATTGAATACCTTGCAAACAAATTTCAAGTAGTTTCAAATTCAGATCAGTTATGGTGCCTAGCCAATACCACTTCTCATATGCTCCCAACGCTCTCCGATGTTGTGTATGCGGGACAAATGCATCTAAAGCTAACTCATCCTCCTGAATTGAAGCCCATGGTGGATATCTATGAACTAAGGCAACAAATGGGAGGGAAACAAGCTTCTCATTCCTGATGAATTGTTGAAACAAACTCTATTTTTGTCCTTTTTGTTTTATTTTGAGGATGGTTTGTTTAAACCTCCTCAACATTTCATGTATTTGCTATTATTACAATTCGATTTCTAAGTTATAAATACCCTTTCATGTCTTTTAGAAAAGGGTTCTGAATTTTTGTAAAGAAGACTTAAGAAAGTTGCACTATTGTACTTTTTCAATCATCTTAATAGAAAAGTTGAACCAAGACTGTTTTTCTCATGAGCAGAGCATTGATATATCGAGTACTTCTATCTCTATGTTATTGTTGTGTTTATATCTAATTAATAGTCATATTTTCTAAACTATTTTGCTATATATGAGCTTTGAATGCAGTTAAACACTTATTCACTATTGAAAGTGTGAAATTGTTATCTTTGAATGTATGTGGAAAACAACGAGATCTTTTATGCGATATGCGTTAACAATTAATTTGATTAACTATTTAATCAAATTAATTATCTTACTTGTATTTACTTCTTGAAATGTTGGATGATCTACATTATCTTGCATATTAGAGAATCTTTAAAATCGCACATATAAAGACAAGTTAAGTCCCAGGATATAGATAGTTAGACACACACACACACACACACACACACACACACACACACACACATATACTGCTTTCATTTCCATTCATCACATCTATTTCACTTTCTTTATACCTCACATTCCACTATATATTTTTAAAGGGAAACTGGTCCCATTATCCCCAGTCAGAGCCACTATTCCAAATGGAAAAGGAACGGTTTTCAAGTTCCCGACTAGGTGGTTATCCCCGTTGTTAAGGTAGTGACATTTTGAGCCTTCAACATTTTTGGGGCAGAAGGAGGGCCCCGAATATGAATGCAACAATGTTTGATCCTAAATCAAAAGGCCATCAAAATAGTCATTCCCCCTCAAGATCCCCTCCATCTTCCAGATCTCATTCCAAATCTCCTAATCCTAGACCAAAAGTTGTGAAAAAAACCAAAAAAATCTCCTAGAACACTCCCTAAGTCAGTTGATCAACCTCCTTCTCAAGAGATACCTGAAGTTCAGACTTTAATTCAGAAATTAGAAGGAATTTATATTTTAGAAGAAAAGCCACAATAATCTGGGTTGCATGAAGGTAGTGTTTCCTCATATTTCCAAACTACTCATATTATAATTCGATCTCAAAATGAGAAGCTTGGTGCTACTCCGTTCAAGTTTCCCTTTGATCCAGAATGGATTTTGTAAGTCAAGTCAGCATCTTACCATATGTTGACCACCAAGATGGTCCTAGGTGGTAAAGTTGTTCTCGACTTGTGCAGAGTTTGATTGTCTCAATTGATTGCGAAAACTAGTGCTAGGACGAAGGGTTCAACACACTGATTCCGGTGATGTCTCCGGATTTCCGTTTGGCCTCCCGGTGATGGAGAAAACATCCATCAAAGTTGAGGTGTCATAGAGGGCCTTGTCATCCATGTGACATTTTGCAGTGCAATGGGGCACAAAACTTCATCTCCAAAATTCTGCAGAAGAAAGGTGGTAAGAATCAAAGGTTGATTTGTATTTGGCACATTTGTAATTGGCGCAAATAATAAGGTGCAATAATGATAATGATGTCAAAAACCCTAAGGTGCTAAAACAAAAGATGGCATTCATAATAGCTTTCATTTCAAATAGGGCGCATATGTTAAACATGGTGGCAAAGACATTATGGCGTAAAAACCTTGGTGGAAAATAGTATGTAATACATTTTAATATGGCGAATTTTAAAAACTATATGCTATAGTTTTCAAATGGTGTTATTACATCGCATTTAAAATATGTCACAAAAAGAATGACAATTATCAAAGGTTATATATTGTTGCATTAAATTTAGTGCAATCCATGTCATTACCAAAGCATATGGCAGAAGGGGAAACATAATCCACATAGCATGGACAGTTGGAACAGATGCTCGAAGGCATAAGAAGTCAAAGCATTCCAATGGAACCGCCAGAGATTGTGGATGTATTAAAGTCTAATGAATTGAGGAAAGGATGAGTCGAGTCAACAGTCAATTCAGGAACAGATGGAGCCAAGTGTTGTTCCTTTGAGATAGTAGTAGGTCAGCTACCAATGCTAGAGCATCTAAAATAATTGTTTTGGAGGTTTTTGGTTTTAATTTTGGAAGACCAATGAATGAAGACAAATGTAGAATTGAAGTAATTAATCCTTTGGGTTATATTAATACTCCAGCAAAGGGCTGCTATAAAGCATTACATAGTGATATAGATCAAAATAGTGGTGAGAAGAAGACAAAAAATAATATGATTATCACATTTTCCATAGTGTAAAACAGAACAATCATAAGTTTGAAAACCTTATGAACTACGTTCAAAAGATTCAAGACAGTATACTTAAGCTTACAAAAGATGCTGATGATTTATTGATTAGAGGGGATTAGCTACACAGACAATTGCATTAATCCAATCTCTTAATAGATGATCACTTTAGGAGCTTATAGGAATCAATTGAAACTCTAATTGTTCCTACCTAGATATCTCGATAAGTCCTGAGCATATGAAGAAAAACATGATGATTGAAAACTGGAAAAACTTACAGGATAACACAAAACTGTGTAAAACCAGATTCAGAATCCTCTACTTTGTATTAAGGTTCCAGAAAGACTGAGTACATCAAGTGTTTGCAAAAGCTTCCTTCAAAGGTGGCTTCCAGGTTCAAAGTAGAATTAACAGTCAAGACTTTACAAGCAATGAACTATGAATCTTGAACTCCGAACCAATAACATCTCAAGAAGAGAGTTATTTATACAATAATAAAACTAAGAAATATCCTAAAAATAATTAAGATTTATTCTAGGAAAGGAAAATATCTTCATGCAAAAAGATAGGGGTAGCTATTTAACTGCTTCTTGCTGTCCCTTTTATTCAGGTTGTGTTGGCTTTGTTTGTTTGATATTTTGCCCCTTTAGCTGCTTTGATCGTTCGTATCCTGCACACTGGCAGATTGCTTCATTTTAACCTTTTTACTTGATAATGCTTTAAACTCTGTTTAATATGCTTTGATCTAGCTGAGTGACCTTTACTGTGATCCTCTCTATCTTTACTGCACATTTCAATTTTTACTGTGTTTTTCAACAGTAAAACGCTTTTATTTGTCTTCAAACTGTTACACAGGCTTTTTGTTTGTAAACCTGGAACATCAGTCTTTGCCTGCAAAACACAGAAACTTATTAAGAAAAACATGGTGACAGAGGAGGTTGTTCATGGCTTTGTTGAGCTTTAAAGGATATCGGAAGGAGTCCAGGGCGTATTCAGAAGGCAAAATGATGGTTTTTTGGCCGCAGAGGCTTATGGAGGCTCCATTGTATAAAACAGGCAAAACAGAGAAAAATGGTGTTTTTCACATTTAAATGGAGAAACAGTTAACTTTTTAATTATCGGGGAAGCTGAATAGTGGTAGAGTGAAGAAGGAGTACGGAGGGATTAATTATGGCGGGAATGGATTAATTATGGTTTAAAACTGTGATTAGCGAGGTTAAATGGAGGTTTAATTATTTCTTTGTTTAAATAATAAAAAACGATTTAACAAAGAAAAACTTTGCAAAACACATATGGCGGACTTGAAAATTTATTAACTCAGGTGGATAATGATATCGGGTCCAGGCTAATATCGCATATCGCAATCAGAGTTAGGCGGGGGTAGGCCCATCGCAAAGGAATGTGATAGGGGCCGGATGTGACATAGTGGTAAACTATAATATATATATATATATATATATATATATATATATATATATATATATATATATATATCTATATATATATATATATATGGGTCGGGTCCGTCGCACATTGCATATCGCAATGGCGGAGGGGAATGCTTGTTAGCGGGACTTTGCAATGGAGGGGGATGCGAAATGGTGTGAATTATAATACAAATACGGGTCAGGTCCGGGCGTCCCATCGCATATCACAATCAGAGTTCGCAATGCGAGGAGTAATGTATGTATGTTTGAAGGGCTTGCAATGAGTGGAAAGGGAAATGCGACTAAGTATAATGCTTTTCATGGGTTTTTGTTTTCATATATGCATTAATACTTAGGGAAAACATCATTTTGTAGGTTTTTTAGGTAAAAAGGGATTTTACATGTAAAAAGTGATTTTACATGGTAAAAAGGGATTTTTATGGAAAATGAATGAATATGAAGGTAGGAAGGGAAATTATTGAATATAGGGATGAATGGGGATGAATGGGAAGTTAATTAATTAATCTAGTAGACCTTCGTTTGCTTTGTGTAATTGGATCATGGACACAAAAACATGATAAATGTACATTTTGTCCAATCAATAATCAAACCGCTGCAACCTTTCTATACTTACCCTTTGCTTATCCTATCATTTTTTCTTCACTTAATGGGTGCATTTAGGCTCAAACCCTTTTCCTTTCTTTTATTTTACAAAAGCAAACTATCTAAATCTACCCTTATAACCTCAGAGGGCTCAGATTAAACTGATGAGCACCTTATTATTCTCTACCTAACTACTGATCTGCCAAGATTAAACAGTTTGGCCAGATCTTTATTCTCTAACTATAACATCAAATTTAAAGCATGAAGCAGTCAAGATTAAACTATTTGACTGTCATGGGTTGTGCCATTTAACACAAGCTGCACACAACCATTATTTTGCAGAAACAGAGTAGTGGCATTTAGACTTGGTCACTTTCAGAGTTTATTTGTTTTCTTTTCTTTCTAACCTAACATTTTCTTTTTGTCTTTATTTTTTAAGACATCTAACCTAACATTTTTTTTGATATGTACATTATCATCAAGATATATTTTTTCACTAGCATTTTATTCACTGTTGTTATGTCCATATCCTAACTTAACAGTTTTTCAAATATTCTATCTTATCAAAAGCAAAAAATGCTACAACATTGGCTCCATCTGGGGACTGCTTTCTCCTGTAGAATGTAGAGAACCTGCAGATCCATGTGCCTTCTCCTCAGGCTATGGAGTCATTGCTGTAAAAAAAATATCACACTGACATCTTGGAAAAGAAAAGAAAATCGAAGTATTTACAATGAAAACTATTTCAACTTCTTAATACTGAAGGTAATGTTTGAGAAACCTTCCATTTATAGGATAAGTGGAATATAGCCCCTCAGGATTCTGCAACACAAAAGTGTTGTTACCCTTTACTTCAGTAATTGCTAAAGGTCCAAACCATAGATTGTCAAATTTGCCATGCTTTCCTTTCTCTTCTCTTTTGGCATCCCATCTTAGAACTAGATCACCTTCCTTAAAGTCCCTTTCCGTGGCTCTTTTGTTAAACAAGGTCTTCATCTTATTCTGATATTTCATCAATTTGTATTGAACTTCATCTCTGTTTTCATTAAGTTCAATAGTCTGATTTATTTTTCTTGAAAAATCATCAGGTTCATTTGTGGAATCCTGCAGGAATTTTAAAACAGGGAAGGCCAAATTGGTAGGGAAGATTGCATCTTTCCCATAGACTAACTGAAAAGGAGATTTTCTAGTTGATATCTTTGGAGTAATTCTATTTGCCCATACTGCATAAATCAAATGTGAATCCCAACTCTTCTTATGATCAGCTAGAGTCTTTTTTATTACCTTTACTAGGATTTTGTTGGGTGATTATGCAAGACCATTACCCTGAGGGTAGTATGGAGTTGAATGATGTAACAGAATATGATATTTTTGGCAAAAGTCAATCAATTTAACACTAGAAAAGGCTGTTGCATTATCTGTGACAATTTGAGTTGGGCAACCAAATCTAGACAAGATATTCTCCTCAATAAACTTAATTACTACTGCATCAGTAGCATTTCTGAGTGGAACTGCTTCCACCCATTTAGTAAAGTAGTCTATTGAAGTGAGGATCCATCTATGCTGATTACTTGAAGTGGGGTGAATCTTTCTAATAAAATCTAGTCCCCTTTGAGAAAAAGGTTCTGAAACTATTGATGGAACGAGTGGAAGAGCTGCTAATTTTTGTTTACCAGCAAACATTTGACAAGGAACACAACCTTTGACATTTGCCCCTACTTGTAAGAACAATGTAGGCCAGTAAAATCCTCCCCTCAGAATCTTGTAAGCTGTTGCTCTCCAAGAATAATGTCCCCCACAAAATCCTGTATGAAACTGATCAATGATTCCTTCAGTTTCTGGTTCTGTTAAACATAATAACAAAATATTCAGTGGACCTTTCCAGTATAAATTTGCATTTATAATGCAATACTTGATTGATTTCAACTTTAGGGTTTTACACTGGGTTTTGGAGAAGGATGCTAGACACTCAAAATGAATCAAGAAATTTACAATATCTTGATACTAGTTTGACAACAAGAATTTTTCATCAATGTGTATAGGATTGATTTGCTCTGAAGGTAGAGGTTCTTGTGGATTCTCCCCTTTAGGAGGAAAGGAAGGTTCTTATGGATTCTCCCCTTCTGCAAGGATATAAGGTTCTTGTGAATTCTTCCCTTGTATTTCTAAAACATAATTGATTCCAAGTACTTTGCAGTTAGATTAAGCTAGAAGCTTGGCTAATCCTTGACCTTTTACTAGCTTAGTAGTCTTGATAGTTAGATCAAACTCCAGAATTTGAGTGATCCATCTACCTCTTTTCCCATCGGTGTCTGGTTGGGTTAAGACAATTTTCAAAAACACTATTTGGGACATAAGAAGTAATAGGTGAGTGTAAGACATACATTCTGAATGATTTCAGGGCTTGAATAAGGGCGTAGGCTTGCTTCTTAATGATGTCATACTTCAACTCAACATCTCTCATAACCTTGCTAAAAAAGGCTATGGGTTGGTGTTGTGGCCAGCAACACCCCCCCTAGTTCATTTAAGTATCAACCAAGATACTTAAATGAATGGGGACCCTTAGTTAATTTTTAGGAAAAACAAGAGTTTCTTTTTGAGGTTACAATCATATGCTTAGGAAAAGCCTCTTGGATATTTTAAGCCTAAGTTTATGATGAAAAGAAAATCTTTAAAGTCGCGTTGCAAAAGGATAGGAAATACCTTCATTTCACTTTGAAAAATCGATATGCGCACGACCCTAGTGTTAAAAATAACATCGCATCGCAACAAAGTAGTGCCCATAAAGAAAAACTTAAAGATTCACTGATCTGCGATAACGCCGATCGCTAGATCGCATATCGCAGAAATAAGTCGGCAAGATTTGGCAAACATCAAATTTCTGCGATCTGCGATGTTGCGATCGCTGCGATGCTACATCCTTGCGATTTGCGATGATACGATTAGCGATCGCGCGACATGCGAGGTTACGTCAGCAAATCATAAATCACTCCAGTATGAATCCTTCGGGCACGCCGTTCAAAGAAAAGCCACTTACCATAATCTGACCCGAAATCATGCGCTTTTAATGATAGTAAATGAATTAGTTGTCAGTTATTAAATGGGTTAAAGATGCGTGCCTTGGTAGAGATTTACTTCACGTAAGGTGGCATATTTGATTTATCTGCTGCATTTAAAACTCTCCCATCACCTTTCTGGATCAGTCATTTCCATTTCACTCGTAATCTGCAGGAACAAAGAGCTAAGACGACTCAGACAGAAACGCAAAGAGAAATGGGAAAGAAAAATAAAGCTCAAGGCTCCGAAGTGAGGGAGAAGACTAAGGAGATGGCGCCTCTGTACACAGACACAGCCTGTAACAGAGACGCAGGGATATCAACATGGGAAGGCATGTACAGGCTGCTAGAAGAGGAAAAACCTAGAATAATGAAGGGTGCTGCTGTCGCGGGTGCACCACGCTCTTCTGAGGCGTCCTTATAGGACCTAGCATGTTCATTCCTTCACAGAATAGCGGCAAGACCCAAAATTCTACCATATACAGACATGATCAAGTGGATACTGGATGATGCAGACTTGAACAACAAACAATTCAAAGTTCATGGACATGGGCTCATCGGATCGTTTGCTGTGCAAGATTTGAAGCTTATGTATCATCTTCCAGAACCGCAAGCGACCTATAACGCACAATTTGTCAAGAAGTTCGCAGCGGGGAATCCAGATCTATCAGACATCACTAAAGAATGGTCCAGAAGAGACGAGACGCTAAAAAAGGATAAAAACGGTATGTACAACACTGGTTCCCTCACCTCTCCATATTGTTTTGCTGCGGCCATGCTCTGTAGGTTATTTGGGATGCCGGATATCAACAAGTTTTCATCTGAATGGCTACCATTGATTGATGCTACCACAAACGCCGACATTATAGATTGGGCCAAAATTCTTTCTGATAATCTATACACAGGTGTTATCCATTACCGGTCTAAAAGATCCTTGTCTCAAAGGGTCTATCCTCCTTTTTATCTGTCTACATATATTATGGATTTTGTTTGTCTTGTATCTAAATTCCCTACTATGGGTTGGAAATGGACTACCCAAGACCCATTGCCCATCCATGTTTATCATAAGGTATTATGGGATTCCCAGTTTGCCCCTCACTTCTACCAGATTTGCCATGGGCTTATTTTTCCCCTATATAGAATAATGTATGATAAAGACCCCCCAAGATGCTCTCCCGAGGCCCAAATTGACATCATCCCCATCGCGAGATGGTTCGGGGAAGAATGGTTTACTTACATTAGAGTTTTTGGAAGCACCGTACCTCCACATGTCCTACCCATATATGTCCCTGATAAACTTTTGGCTCGGGAAATCGCTTATCAAACCTGTTCTGAAGGCGGCCTGACCAAAGACCTAAAGGACAAGAAGAAGGCCATATGGCCTCAATTTCCCGTAACTTGTGGGACCTTCTCTTTGTTCGATGTAGGACACGCTTTTGGCGAAGTGGAGAATGTGACGTGTCTTCAATTATTTAAATTCCCAGCGAGGCCATTCGACCCAAATGATGTGGCCCAAGAATTCACAACGAATGTCAAGATAAGAGTGTTCTCTGGAAAGAAAGATTTGTTTGATGATCTGTTTCAGAATAAGAGTTCACTCCAGGAAATTCTGCGGGAAGCTCAGTCGAGGTTGTCTCCAGGTGACCTCCAAAAATTCACGTTATACAGAGAAAGAAGGCTGGCGAGTATTCCGCTAGAGAAGTTGCGAATGCCTGCTAGAGAACCAACTCCAAGCATCAGCCTCAGTGAAAACTCTAGCACTTCCAGATCTAAGTCCAACGTCGTGCAAGAGGTATCTGAGCATCCTGAAGAGTCTGTTTACGACCAAGAAAAAAATGAAGAAACAACCAAAGATACAACTCAGTCAAGTGCAATGTCTCAACAGCAAGTTATCGCCTCCCCACCAAGAAATCTCCCCCCTCCTGTCATCGAAGCGCCACTTGTCACAACAGAGCTAGATAAAGAGTGGGAAACCTTCAATGAATTGATCAATCTTGAAAGGCAAGCCCCGAAAACACCTGTGAATAATACACAGGTGGTGCAAGAAGTGGTTTCGACCATAGTCAGTAGTGCCGCAGAAGCAGAACACCTCCCTATCGCTCCACCTTCAGAGCTTCTACTTAACGTAGAAGAAATTCACCCACTGGATGTATTCTATAGTCCCCAACACAAAGCAGTTGTAAGAAGACAGAGAAAGAAAAGAAAACTAGAGAATACACTGTCACAAGATGCTGAACATTTGGACGTCTTATGGAAAGACCCCAATAATAATCTGACTGAAAATCTCACGAAGCTGTCTCAGATTGCAGGAGCATATGCTTCTGCAACTATTGACAAGGCCTCGGAAGTTCAACAACTATTCAACGAACAAGAAAATCATATACAGCTACTACAACAACAGTTGCAACAAGCCAACGCTAACACTGAAGCTTCCAGACAGCTCAAGAAACTACAGGAAGACTTTCAACAAATGCAGATAGGCTATCAAAGGAGTCTCGAAGAAAAAGAAAAACAATTGCAGACTTTACAAGAAATGCATAAAGATGAGCCCAAGCTGGCAGAATTCATTTCAGAATCTATTGGCTTGAACGAGCAACTACTGCAGCAACAGGAAGAGTTGGGACGTAAAATATCACAGTGGAGTCACTATTGTGAGCTAAGCGACAAAATCACCAGTCAAGTGGTGGACTTGCGGAGTGACTATGATCAGAATGACAAGAAGGTGACAGAATATTTGACTTGGCAAGATGATGATGAAGGCAAAAGGGCAGGTGCACCCAGGATAAATGAAAATCATAAAGAGTTGCTCTTTAATAAATGGGACGATCAAATCAGGCAGGCGGAGCAAGCAGCAGAGACAGCGGCAACTCAGGCAAGTATTCTTATCGACTGTGTAAATGAGAATTTACACAGGGCCAATTTAATTACAGAGACCACCCCGGGATACCTACCAAATAAGTCACAACTGGAAACAGAATGGAGGCAGAAAGCACAGGCAAAAGGGAAAGCAATCCAAACATTGGCCAGGTTGAATTGGGAATGTTACTGGACGTACTTGGTTAAACCACACAGCCAATGGATGACGGTGAAATGCATTACAAACGCAGCCGAAAGGGTAGCGCTAGCTCTTGTAGATGCCGTTTTCGAAGCCCAGCTCAGCGCAGAAATCAGTCAGCCGACTCTTCTCAAGCCTATGCTGAACACTTGCAACTTTAAGGACCAAGTTCATAAGTGACTTCATTTAGAATGTTGTTTTTTCCTTCAACTAGATTAGAAAAAGGACGGTCGTTTGAAAACCGCATCCTAAATTTTGTAATAATACTATTATTAGAATTAGGAAGTAGTATTTTAACCCTTCTCATTGCATTGGAGAAGGGTCCAGAAATTTGTCAAAAACTTGTCCTCGGAACATGCACTTCTGCACCCTCAGAGGAGGTTTTGATAAATGGATGGATCGAGATTTATTTATGTTTGCATTTTAATGTCTGCTACTGATGTTGCACTTCTGTACTCTTAGTAGATATTAGAACAAGTAAAGATAAATCGTTATTGCTTGAAGTTTGTGAGTGAAATCAGTCATAAATGGTACTTTTATCTCTTGACCAATTTCTGCTTATATTCTTAGAGTGATATGCAGTTTTAGTTGTTTATATGTTAATGTATGAATGTGTGGGTTACCATTTGGCACTTCTGTATGGTGGAGTCATTTATTTGTGCTTGACATATGAATAACTTATTATGCGATATACTGTTCACAACTGTTTTGCCTAACTTTTTATGCAGAATGGTTCATCTTAATTGATTTCTATTCTTATGATAGCTGAATGATCTTTATTACCAGTTATTGTTCGAAATCTTTTTAGATCGCATAATAGAAGAAATATACCCCAGGTTAGCATAGATTAGATGTGTTGTTTTCATTAGATTACAATAGCATAGAGTCAGTTTAGGAGTTAGAATTGAATTAGCTCTAAAATTACTCCTAGATCAGCATCATCAAACTCTACACACACACACACCCCTTACATTGGGAAACTGGTCCCATTATCCCCAGTCGGACCCGCTATACCAAACGGACAAGGAGCTGCCAACCAAGTTCCGGACCGGGTGGGTATCCCCCTTGTTGTTGACCCGATTTCCGGGCCCTCAACATATTTGGCACTAAAAGGAGGGCCTGAAACATAGTGTCTGTTGGAACGATTTTCAATTATAAAATTGGAATCATGATGGCTTCTCATAAAATTCCCATTTGGAGTTGCATCCAAGTTCCTACCTCTTCCAACACTCCACCAGATGTGGTAAGACTCTTGTCTCAGGTAAAATTCAACGGTAAGAATAATTCTTCTGCCTTTAATCATGCCCTTCAGTTTATTCAAAAAGTTTCAGGTTCTGATATTCAGAGAATTGATGAAGGCGTTTTGTGCAGGATTTTTACTCTTACATTCACAACGGAAGCTAGAAAATGGTGCAGAACCCTCCCAGTTGCATCAATTCACAGTTGGGACCAATTCGTCAAGACTTTCATTTTGGAATTTGATTGTTATGACTACGACCAGGTATATGATGAAATTGATTATCTACGGAAACAAGATGAACCCGTAAGGGATTTTAATATGCGATTTCATCTTAAATGTCTAAAGTATGATCTTGAGAGTGAGCTCACGGATGAAGAATCTTCAGATTATGATGAGTATTCCCTACCTCCTATGTCTGATCAAGCAGAAATTAGTTCAAACTTTGTTTCATTTTCTTCTAATGTAAATGAGGATTCCAAGTTGAATACACAAATCATACATAATGAAGAAAATCTACAAAGCCTAGGAGTCATGCATGCTCTAATGCAAGAAGACAAAAACGAGAATGCTGAAGGAGAAACTACCTTGGAACCAGGAGATGACTCTGATACAAGGTCAGACAATATCATTACAAATCAACAAATGCAGATGCCAAGGTTAGAACAACAAACTATTTCTCTTTCAAAAAGTGTCAGCACACAAAGGTATGATCTAAAACCCGATGTCAATGATGAATCTGATGAACAAAGTTTTTTTCATGATGTTTTCAAATGCATTGTTCCAGATTCGCATTTTTCTCTTTATCCCGATGTTTTTAGTGATGATAATTTCTCCCCTCTCAATATTAAAGATATCCCAAAAAACACAGAGGGTTATTCAAACGACTCATCATTAGGTTTTCAAGATAAAGAGACAGCTTTAGCACATCCTTTGACCAATGTCAAACAAGAGCTGATTGACCTCCCTTGTCTGAAAATATATAATGAAAAAGAGAAGCCTAGGGAGATCTGTGAAATCATTTGTGATAGTTACTTTGACAACGATGATGTTGTTGAGTTATCCCAAGTAACTCAACTAGGTTCAGATAATGAGAAACATCCTAAATCAGAAATCATATCAGTCGACCCTCATTTCAAAGTAAAAGATCAGTTGCATGATTTTACTATCCAAGACGATACCCCGATCTATGATTCATATCATGAGGAAAGCTCCATACCTGTTCCCAATCATAACTCATCTCCTGATTCGCAAGACCTGGCCAGTTCTTGTGAAAAGCAAGATGTTACAAGTAAATCCCAGTTGTGCTGTAACACTATTTGTACAAATAATCATTCCTTTCTTTCTCACTTGCACTCATTTTGTAAAAAATCGGATTTCGTTTTAAATTTTCAAACTTTTGATAGACTATGTTTTAGCGATTTATATATGGGAACTTTCATTTCAAACAAAATCGCTAAAAGCTCAGCGTTAACAAACAGTAGGTTACAAGCCATTGAAACTAAAAAATCATCTTCACAACCTGGCTTGTTATCCTTCCTATTACGAGATCATCAATTCATAACAGAAATTCATCCTAATTTTTATGATCCAATAGGAATCCAGTTGGAAAAAAGATTTCATGAGAAGGTAAGATCAGACAGAATTCCAACTAAGGTTATATATTCTTATTCCACATCTAATATTCACGGTCCAAGGAAGATTTGGTTCTTAATACTGATGTTTGGAAGTTACAAACTGCTAGGAATAAAAATGAAGAGATGGTTCCATTGGAAATATCATTTCACCTAGCTCTTTTTCTGTATATAGTTAGAATAGCAGTAGGAGTAATTTAGCTAGGTTATTAGGTTTGTTTTTATAATTGATAGGCAAAATAAGAAAAGAAATTATACTTATTCTGTACATAACCCTAGAGAATCTCTACCTCTCATTGCGTTAAATATTTTTCTCCATAATAACATTTGCTTTGGTTAACAGCATTTGACATTTACTAAAGACACCTTTTCTCTGTCAAAGATTTTGAACTTCTACTTCTATGAACAACAAATCTTTTAGAAACTTGATCTTTATTATCAATAGAACTTTAACTCAGATATGATACTAGTTTCAACTCCAAGAAATTTGAAGAAAGCTATCTTAGTGAAGAAATTGTCTTAGGTCAGTACAATGAAAGGTATCAATAATAAAATAAAGATTCTCTGTAGAAACAGCCATAACCAAACAACTCTATCATTGTCGTCCAGATCTTTCTTAAGGAAAGAAAATTTGACTTCCTCCCTGCTAAAGGAAAACGCAGCATTCAGAGGAACAATCCAAAAAAGACTCTATATCTCAAAGAATAAGAGGTCTCATCACGAGCTGGCTTATCATGATCACAGATATTATAACTTGCTGACTTTGCCAAAACTGTCTATCAAAACAGGGCAATGACTCAAGATTGTTGCAATCAAAAGACAAGGGGTCTCATCACGAGCCAGCTTGTTCAGCAAAAGTGTAAATGAAGTGAATGACTGTGTCATAATTTGGCCACCAAACCAAGACATTGTTCTTTAGAGAATAAAAAAAGGAAAAAGTGTCCAAAAGGGTTTTTCTCTGAAAGAGTTGTAAATAACCTTAAGCAGGATAAAGGATCATTGCTGGGTAATAGGTAACCCTGTCGAGGCTATGGACGCCTGCTGGCAGCAGAGGCTCTACCTGCGACAAAGGAGCATATTTAAAAGAGGCTGTTACATAGGGAAGACTTTATTTTATGTTTTACAAAACCAAGTAATGACTGATTTAAATGCAAGGACAAACTGAGGATGCAAGTAATTGAAATAGAAAGGGGTTGAAACAAAACATCATTGACAGTTTGAAGTATCATTTGCTTTATCTTTTTATAATAAAGTTCAAGTTTTCTGGAAAAAAAAATTTCAGGAGTTTGAAAGCGTCAATAGAAAATCAGAGATAACTGGTTCTCCCAAGTGAATCGCCAATTGTTGTGGCCAGCAACACCCCCCCTAGTTCATTTAAGTATCAACCAAGATACTTAAATGAATGGGGACCCTTAGTTAATTTTTAGGAAAAACAAGAGTTTCTTTTTGAGGTTACAATCATATGCTTAGGAAAAGCCTCTTGGATATTTTAAGCCTAAGTTTATGATGAAAAGAAAATCTTTAAAGTCGCGTTGCAAAAGGATAGGAAATACCTTCATTTCTCTTTGAAAAATCGATATGCGCACGACCCTCGTGTTAACAATAACATCGCATCGCAACAAAGTAGTGCCCATAAAGAAAAACTTAAAGATTCACCGATCTGCGATAACGCCGATCGCTAGATCGCATATCGCAGAAATAAGTCGGCAAGATTTGGCAAACATCAAATTTCTGCGATCTGCGATGTTGCGATCGCTGCGATGCTACATCCTTGCGATTTGCGATGATACGATTAGCGATCGCGCAACATGCGAGGTTACGTCAGCAAATCATAAATCACTCCAGTACGAATCCTTCGGGCACGCCATTCAAAGAAAAGCCACTTACCATAATCTGACCCGAAATCATGCGCTTTTAATGATAGTAAATGAATTAGTTGTCAGTTATTAAATGGGTTAAAGACGCGTGCCTTGGTAGAGATTTACTTCACGTAAGGTGGCATATTTGATTTATCTGCTGCATTTAAAACTCTCCCATCACCTTTCTGGATCAGTCATTTCCATTTCACTCGTAATCTGCAGGAACAAAGAGCTAAGACGACTCAGACAGAAACGCAAAGAGAAATGGGAAAGAAAAATAAAGCTCAAGGCTCCGAAGCGAGGGAGAAGACTAAGGAGATGGTGCCTCTGTACACAGACACAACCTGTAACAGAGACGCAGGGATATCAACATGGGAAGGCATGTACAGGCTGCTAGAAGAGGAAAAACCTAGAATAATGAAGGTTGCTGCTGTCGCGGGTGCACCACGCTCTTCTGAGGCGTCCTTAGAGGACCTAGCATGTTCATTCCTTCACAGAATAGCGGCAAGACCCAAAATTCTACCATATACAGACATGATCAAGTGGATACTGGATGATGCAGACTTGAACAACAGACAATTCAAAGTTCATGGACATGGGCTCATCGGATCGTTTGCTGCGCAAGATTTGAAGCTTATGTATCATCTTCCAGAACCGCAAGCGACCTATAACGCACAATTTTTCAAGAAGTTCGCGGCGGAGAATCCAGATCTATCGGACATCACTAAAGAATGGTCCAGAAGAGACGAGCCGCTAAAAAAGGATAAAAACGGTATGTACAGCACTGGTTCCCTCACCTCTCCATATTGTTTTGCTGCGGCCATGCTCTGTAGGTTATTTGGATGCCGGATATCAACAAGTTTTCATCTGAATGGCTACCATTGATTAATGCTGCCACAAACGCCGACATTATAGATTGGGCCAAAATTCTTTCTGATAATCTATACACAGCTGTTATCCATTACCGGTCTAAAAGATCCTTGTCTCAAAGGGTCTATCCTCCTTTTTATCTGTCTGCATATATTATGGATTCTGTTTGTCTTGTATCTAAATTCCCTACTATGGGTTGGAAATGGACTACCCAAGACCCATTGCCCATCCATGTTTATCATAAGGTATTATGGGATTCCCAGTTTGCCCCTCACTTCTACCAGATTTGCCATGGGCTTATTTTGCCCCTATATAGAATAATGTATGATAAAGACCCCCCAAGGTGCTCTCCCGAGGCCCAAATTGACATCATCCCCATCGCGAGATGGTTCGGGGAAGAATGGTTTACTTACATTAGAGTTTTTGGAAGCACCGTACCTCCACATGTCCTACCCCTATATGTCCCTGATAAACTTTTGGCTCGGGAAATCGCTTATCAAACCTGTTCTGAAGGCGGCCTGACCAAAGACCTAAAGGACAAGAAGAAGGCCATATGGCCTCAATTTCCCATAACTTGTGGGGCCTTCTCTTTGTTCGATGTAGGACACGCTTTTGGCGAAGTGGAGAATGTTACGTGTCTTCAATTATTTAAATTCCCAGCGAGGCCATTCGATCCAAATGATGTGGCCCAAGAATTCACAACGAATGTCAAGATAAGAGTGTTCTCTGGAAAGAAAGATTTGTTTGATGATCTGTTTCAGAATAAGAGTTCGCTCCAGGAAATTCTGCGGGAAGCTCAGTCGAGGTTGTCTCCAGGTGACCTCCAAAAATTCACGTTATACAGAGAAAGAAGGCTGGCCAGTATTCCGCTAGAGAAGCTGCGACTGCCTGCTAGAGAACCAACTCCAAGCATCAGCCTCAGTGAAAACTCTAGCACTTCCAGATCTAAGTCCAACGCCGTGCAAGAAGTATCTGAGCATCCTGAAGAGTCTGTTTACGACCAAGAAAAAAACGAAGAAACAACCAAAGATACAGCTCAGTCAAGTGCAATGTCTCAACAGCAAGTTATCGCCTCCCCACCAAGAAATCTCCCCCCTCCTGTCATCGAAGCACCACTTGTCACAACAGAGCTAGATAAAGAGTGGGAAACCTTCAATGAATTGATCAATCTTGAAGGGCAAGCCCCGAAAACACCTGTGAATAATACACAGGTGGTGCAAGAAGTGGTTTCGACCATAGTCAGTAGTGCCGCAGAAGCAGAACACCTTCCTATCGCTCCACCTTCAGAGCTTCTACTTAACGTAGAAGAAATTCCCCCACTGGATGTATTCTATAGTCCCCAACACAAAGCAGTTGTAAGAAGACAGAGAAAGAAAAGAAAACTAGAGAATACACCGTCACAAGATGCTGAACATTTGGACGTCTTATGGAAAGACCCCAATAATAATCCGACTGAAAATCTCACGAAGCTGTCTCAGATTGCAGGAGCATATGCTTCTGCAACTATTGACAAGGCCTCGGAAGTTCAACAACTATTGAAGGAACAAGAAAATCATATACAGCTACTACAACAACAGTTGCAACAAGCCAACGCTGACACTGAAGCTTCCAGACAGCTCGAGAAACTACAGGAAGACTTTCAACAAATGCAGATAGGCTATCAAAGGAGTCTCGAAGAAAAAGAAAAACAATTGCAGACTTTACAAGAAATGCATAAAGATGAGCCCAAGCTGGCAGAATTCATTTCAGAATCTATTGGCTTGAACGAGCAACTACTGCAGCAACAGGAAGAGTTGGGACGTAAAATATCACAGTGGAGTCACTATTGTGAGCTAAGCGACAAAATCACCAGT
The DNA here is from genome assembly GCA_031772625.1 of Pinus tabuliformis. Taxonomy (NCBI): domain Eukaryota; kingdom Viridiplantae; phylum Streptophyta; class Pinopsida; order Pinales; family Pinaceae; genus Pinus; species Pinus tabuliformis. The sequence goes on along the minus strand of CM062810.1, from coordinate 655,993,006 downwards.
CAAGTGGTGGACTTGCGGAGTGACTATGATCAGAATGACAAGAAGGTGACAGAATATTTGACTTGGCAAGATGATGATGAAGGCAAAAGGGCAGGTGCACCCAGGATAAATGAAAATCATAAAGAGTTGCTCTTTAATAAATGGGACGATCAAATCAGGCAGGCGGAGCAAGCAGCAGAGACAGCGGCAACTCAGGCAAGTATTCTTATCGACTGTGTAAATGAGAATTTACACAGGGCCAATTTAATTACAGAGACCACCCCGGGATACCTACCAAATAAGTCACAACTGGAAACAGAATGGAGGCAGAAAGCACAGGCAAAAGGGAAAGCAATCCAAACATTGGCCAGGTTGAATTGGGAATGTTACTGGACGTACTTGGTTAAACCACACAGCCAATGGATGACGGTGAAATGCATTACAAACGCAGCCGAAAGGGTAGCGCCAGCTCTCGTAGATGCCGTTTTCGAAGCCCAACTCAGCGCATAAATCAGTCAGCCGACTTTTCTCAAGCCTATGCTGAACACTTGCAACTTTAAGGACCAAGTTCATAAGTGACTTCATTTAGAATGTTGTTTTTTCCTTCAACTAGATTAGAAAAAGGACGGTCGTTTGAAAACCGCATCCTAAATTTTGTAATAATACTATTATTAGAATTAGGAAGTAGTATTTTAACTCTTCTCATTGCATTGGAGAAGGGTCCAGAAATTTGTCAAAAACTTGTCCTCGGAACATGCACTTCTGCACCCTCAGAGGAGGTTTTGATAAATGGATGGATCGAGATTTATTTATGTTTGCATTTTAATGTCTGCTACTGATGTTGCACTTCTGTACTCTTAGTAGATATTAGAACAAGTAAAGATAAATCGTTATTGCTTGAAGTTTGTGAGTGAAATCAGTCATAAATGGTACTTTTATCTCTTGACCAATTTCTGCTTATATTCTTAGAGTGATATGCAGTTTTAGTTGTTTATATGTTAATGTATGAATGTGTGGGTTACCATTTGGCACTTCTGTACGGTGGAGTCATTTATTTGTGCTTGACATATGAATAACTTATTATGCGATATACTGTTCACAACTGTTTTGCCTAACTTTTTATGCAGAATGGTTCATCTTAATTGATTTCTATTCTTATGATAGCTGAATGATCTTTATTACCAGTTATTGTTCGAAATCTTTTTAGATCGCATAATAGAAGAAATATACCCCGGGTTAGCGTAGATTAGATGTGTTGTTTTCATTAGATTACAATAGCATAGAGTCAGTTTAGGAGTTAGAATTGAATTAGCTCTAAAATTACTCCTAGATCAGCATCATCAAACTCTACACACACACACACCCCTTACATTGGGAAACTGGTCCCATTATCCCCAGTCGGACCCGCTATACCAAATGGACAAGAAGCTGCCAACCAAGTTCCGGATCGGGTGGGTATCCCCCTTGTTGTTGACCCGATTTCCGGGCCCTCAACAGTTGGTCATGGGAATCTTCATTTTTCTGTAATAAAACAGCAGTAAGGGTTGTTTTAGAGGCAAAAGAGAAAATACTAAATGGCTTAGTATAATCGGGGCTGGCTAAGGTGGGAGCTTTAGAGATTGCCTTTTTTATTTGTTCAAATGAGTGCCTAGAAGAGGGGGTCCATTTGATTTCACGATCCTTTCAGAGCATGTCAGTTATATCTTTTACAATCTCTCCATAATTTGGAATAAACCTCCTTAGAAAATTGATCTTCCCTAGAAAAGCTTGAATCTCCTTCTTGTTTCTGGGTAAGGTCAATGTTTCAATGGCAGATACTCGTTTGGGATCAATTACTACTCCTTCCTTTGAAATAATATGGCCCAACAGTTTTCCTTTTTTGACAGCGAACAAGGACTTCTTCGGGTTCAATGATATTCCAAATTTTCTACACCTGTCAAAAACCTTCATCAAGTGCTTTAAATGTTTCTGATCAGATTTAGAAAAAATAGTTATGTCATCAAGATAAATAACCACAAATTTATTTATCTAACCCATGAAAGTGATGTCCATAGCTCTCTGAAATGTTGCTCCAGCATTGGTCAAGCTAAATGGCATCCTAGAGTACATGAATGTACCCTAGGGTGTAGTAAAAGTTGTCTTCTCTCTGTCTGCTGTATCAACGTTCACCTGATTATAACCTGAAAAACCGTCAAGCATAGAAAGCCTTTGTGCTCCTGAAACCATTTGAAGTAATTGATCCATTTTGGGCAAATGATAATTATCTTTTAATGATGCCTTGTTCAGATTTCTAAAATCCACGCAGAGTCTTATTTCTCCATTTTTCTTTCTAACTGGATCTAGATTTGCAACCCAATTAGAATATCTAAGAGGGAGGATGATCCAGGCATCTAGCATTTTCTTAATTTCACTTTCTATAGTTGGTAGAAGAGTTGGATTTATCCTTCTAAGCTTCTGTTGATACGGTTTTTCTTCTAGATTCAGAGGAATCTTGAGCTGTATTAACGATGTATCATAGGTCTTTAAATCAACGTAAGTCCAGGCAAAAACATCCTTATAATTTTGCAGTAGCTTAAAATACTGAGCTTTGATTTCTAGGTCTAGAGATGCGCCTAATTTGATGTTTTTAATATCTTTATCAGTTCCAACGTTAATCTCTTCTACGCCATCTTTTGAGGAAATAGACTGTGGGTTTTGGAAAACATCATTTTGATCGAATAATTTTTCTAAAGGAATGAATCCCTTTGGAGTAAAATTATTAGATAATTGGATAATGTCATGATTAGCAATTTGGGTTTTAAAATTTGAAGTATCATTTCCATCTGCGTTTTCATTTATTTGAGTTCTATCTTCATCAATTTGAAGAAGTGAAAAATCATCTATTACCTGCGAAAATGATTTCAAATGTTCATCATCTTCAAATATTTGTCAATGTTTAAGATTATCTGGGATAGATGGCCTATATTTGACTTGTATCTGATAGAGTACATCAGTATGATTAGGGATTTTAAAAGAGCTAGCAGAGACAGCCAAGGCATCTGCGTGAATGTTCTGATCTCTGGGAATGTGAGTCAAATTAAAAGCATCAAAAAGGTTTTCAACTGAATCCCATACCTCATTTCGGTAGGACCTAACTCTCGGGTGCTTAGTCTGGCAAATATTTTTTACTTGCTTAACAATAAGCTCAGAATCAGTAAAAACACTCAAGTTTTGAACTTTTAAGCTTTTGGCTATATTCAATCCTAAAAGGAAAGCTTCATATTCAACAACATTATTGGTAACTTCAAAATCTAATTTACATGATTGGGTTATGTTTTCTTGTCAGGTGAAATTAAAACTACTCCAGCTCCTGTCCCATCTTTTGTGCAAGAGCCATCAGAGAACAATTTCCAAATATCAGTTTGGTTTGGTTTAGGACTTTCAACTACCTCTTCGATTTTGACTTGAATTTTATGCTGGTTTGAAGTGAGCTGAAAACAACCAAAGTCTTGATCTATGGCATAAATTGGATGGTTCCTTGGCTGGTCAGTTTTACAAATAGTATGTATAAATCTTACCTCTCTATATAATCTTAATTGCTCTCGTCCATAAACAGGAATAGTAGCATATGACATGTCCATTTGTAGAGTTCCCCGTAATTTGGCACAACAAGACATAGAAAGGAGCATTCCAAACTTGGGAGGGATATTTGTTACAACAATATCAAGTACTACATTCTTTACTAGAATTTGGGCAAGGGTGACCACTAAATCCTTGATCAATCCTAAACAAGGCACCCTTTTGGAATGAAAGGTGTGCAGGTCATGGTAGGATTTAGTTATCTCGAGTTTCAAATGGTCCATGATAGATTTTGGCATAAGATTGTGTGATGCTCCTGAATCAAGCATACAATTATACAACATGGAATCATTTGTTTTAAGAGTTACATATAAAGGAGGGACTATCTCATCTATCATGTCTGAACTAGGACCAAAAACTACTGCTGGTTTTTCATCTTGCAGACTTATGACATCACCTTCAGCATCAACTGCGATATTTTATATCCATTTTGTGACTTGGCTTTTGTAACTAGGGTTTTTAGAAAGTTCTGATAGTGGAATTGGGATCTTAACCCTCTCTAATTCTTTTTCAACATTAAATGCAGTCAAAATGTTTTTTTTGGTTTGGCTAGTATCAATTGACTGATCTAAGGGCTGAATACGAGTTGTTTGAGCTTCAACAGTTTTGGTACGTGGTTCAATTACTGGAGTTTCCTTTGGAGGTCTCCGAGGACCAGGCCTAGGCCTAAGATCATATCTCTTGTTTAATTTTGCAATTAGAAATTTAGAAAAAGCATGATATTAGAGACCTGTGAAGATTCCTGATCTTCTTGATTTAGATTTTGTTATGAGAGAGGAATGATGATTGTTTGATTGGAAGAAGAATCCATACTATTAATATCTTCAGTAATTGTCTTATTATTATCATCAGGTTGTTAGTCATCTATCAATAGAGGAGTAGGAACCTGTTGATCATTGCTAGGTCTCTGAAGAATTTGTAGTGGTGGATTTCTTTTATACTGACCTTGATTTTGATTTTGGAGTCTAATAACTATTTGTTGTATTGTTATAGGTTGGGTCTCAATCTTTGAAATCCTATTTGATAGGTTTCTAAGAAGAGATGTTATTTCGTCTATTTTTGAGTCTTCTGATTTAGTTTTAGAGGAACTAGAGGCTTCTTGAACAGATTTGAGTTTTCTTTGGGCCTTTTCTTCCTTAAGTTTTAAAGAAGTTGAGGCTGCCCTATTTGCTTCTACTTCTATAGTGTTTGTTTGCATATCTTCAAGAGTTCTTGAAGTTCTCTCTCGTAGCATAATAACAAAGTCATCATCAAAAGCTTTAGAAAATCTAGACTTAGCTGCTGCTACAAGGGGCTTACAATCAGCAGACATTTTGTGATAGAGTTTATTGAATCTTTTGATAAAATCTGATACTGGTTCACCAAAGTTCATTTTAAGCTCTTCAAATTCTGTGAGGAAGTAAAGAGGATCCTTTTTCACACCCCACTGATTTTTAAATATGGTTGTAAGCTCTTCCCAATTTCTTATGGTAGCTGCTAGTAACTGTCTAAACCAAATCCTCACATTTCCTTCAAGTGACTATACAAACAATCTCATATAAACATTTTCTTGTTCAATATTCATGTTGTCTGCAAAGTCAAGGAAAGCTTGAAGATGGTCCTCAACTGAGGGACCGGTTTCTCCATTGTACTTGGAAGGTATTTTAAATATCCAAGTGGGAATGCATCAAGGTTATTAGGTAAGACTAAGGAAGCATGTCTAGCCTGTACAATAGGTCGGAAAGCCATGACATCAGGTGGTGTATGAGGTGCTTGTGGTATACAAGATGCTTGAGGTGTATGTGTGGATGTAGAGGATGAAGAAGAAGTATAGGAAGAAGATGGTGATTTAGGGTAGATAAACTAGTTGTAGGTGAAGGAGGAGGAGATCTCCTGAAAGACTTCAAAGGAGTCTTAAGGACTAGCTTTGGGGCCTGTAAAGGAATACCTTCTTTTGTTTCAAATAGAGGATTTGTGTATATAGAAAAGGTTTCCTCAGATTGTTTAGAAGAAGAAGCTCCAGGTCGGTCAAAGATGGAAGGAAATGGATAGGTGGTAGGGGATATGAAATATGTGGATTTATATTCAGGGTAGATCAACACCCAACTTAGATTCAGTTTTAGGTGATCCTGGCGGTAATGTGGGTGTCGGATGAGATTCTAATGAATGAATAAGGTAGGCTGACTTAAAATCAACTCCTCTACTTAGAAGTTCAGCAACCCTAGGTGATAAATGGGAGTAATTAGGATCAGATGGGATATTACTATAGGGGTCAAATGATTCTACTTCTTCAGATTGTAGGACTGAAGAGGAAGAAGAAGATGATCGGTGGTGTCCCTTTTTAGAACTGGCTTTTCTCAGAAGCCTTTCAGTATCTGACAGAGGTTTAACTATGTCAGCTTCTGAACGAGATCTGGTATGTTTATAAGGTGCCAGCTTGGGACTGTGGAATTGCCAAGGTGAATGATTTTAACCTTTCTAAACCTTTAATCACTTTTAAAGGAAAATAATTAATGAATATCATTGTCCCAAGGGAAACTTTAATGAAATTCAATTCCCCGGTAATGGCGCCAGTCTGATGTTGTTCCTCTGAGATAGTAGTAGGTCAGCTACCAATGCTAGAGCATCTAGAATAATTGTTTTGGGGGTTTTTGGTTTTAATTTTGGAAGACCAATGAATAAAGACATATGTAGAATTGAAGTAATTAATCCTTTGGGTTATATTAATACTTCAACAAAGGGTTGCTATAAATCATTACACAATGATATAGATCAAAATAGTGGTGAGAAGAAGACATAAAATAATATGATTATCACAGTTTCCATATTGTAAAACAGAACAATCATAAGTTTGAAAACCTTCTGAACTATGTTCAAAAGATTCAAGGCAGTATACTTAAGCTTACAAAACATGTTGACGATTTATTGATTAGAGGGGATTAGCTACACAGACAGTTGCATTAATCCAATCTCTTAATAGATTATCACTTCAGGAGCTTATAGGAATCAATTGAAACTCTAATTGTTCCTACCTAGATATCTCTATAAGTCATAAGCATATGAAGAAAAACATGATGATTGAAAACTGGAAAAACTTACAGGATAACACAAAACTGTGTAAAACCAAATTCATAATCCTCTGCTTTGTATTAAGGTTCTAGAAAGACTGAGTACATCAAGTGTTTTCAAAAGCTTCCTTCAAAGGTGGCTTCCAGGTTCAAAGTAGAATTAACATTCAAGACTTTACAAGCAATGAACTATGAATCTTGAACTTCGAACCAATAACATCTCAAGAAGAGAGTTATTTATACAATAATAGAACTAAGAAATATCCTAAAACTAATTAAGATTTATTCTAGGAAATGAAAATATATTCATGCAAGAAGATAGGGGCAACTATTGAACTGCTTCTTGCTGTCCCTTTTATTCAGGTTGTGCCGGCTTTGTTTGTTTGATATTTTGTCCCTTTAGCTGCTTTGATCGTTCGTATCCTTCATGCTGGCAGATTGCTTCATTTTAACCTTTTTACCTGATAATGCTTTAAACTCTGTTTAATATGCTTTGATCCGGCTAAGTGACCTTTACTGTGATCCTCTCTATCTTTGCTGCGCATTCCAGTTTTTACTGTGTGTTTTCAACAGTAAAACGCTTTTATCTGTCTTCAAACTGTTACGCATGATTTTTGTTTGTAAACCTGGAACATCAGCCTTTACCTGCAAAACGCAGAAACTTATTAAGAAAAACATAGTGATAGAGGAGGTTGTTCATGGCTTTGCTGGGCTTTAAAGGATATCGGAAGGAGTCCAGGGCATATTCAGAAGGAAAAATGATGGTTTTTTGGCCGTAGAGGCTTTGGAGGCTGCGCTATATAAAACGAGCAAAACAGAGCAAAATGGTGTTTTTCACATTTAAATGGAGAAATGGTTAACTTTTTAATTATCAGGGAAGGTGACTAGTGGTAGAGCGAAGAAGGAGTACAGAGGGATTAATTATGGTTTAAAACTGTGATTAGCGGGGTTAAATGGAGATTTAGTTATTTTTTTGTTTAAATCATAAAAAATGATTTAACAAAGAAAAACTTTGCAAAACGCATATGGCGGACTTGAAAATTTATTAACTTAGGCGGATAATGATATCGGGTTCGGGCTAATATCGCATATCGCAATCGGAGTTAGGTGGGGGTAGGCCCATCGCAAAGGAATGTGATAGGGGCCGGATGCGATATAGTAGTAAACTGTAATATATATATGGGTCGGGTCTGTCGCGCATCGCATATTGCAATGGTGGAGGGAATGCTTGTTAGCATGACTTTGCGATGGAGGCGGATGTGAAATGGTGTGAACTGTAATATATATATGGGTCAGATCTGGGCTTCCCATCGCATATTGCAATCGGAGTTCGCAATGCGGGGAGTAATGTATGTATGTTTGAAGGGCTTGCGATGCGATATTTATGATTTACATAGTTTTTTTATAAAACTAAGGGTTTTTGGGATATTTAATAAAAAGGAGTTAATAATACGGGAAAGGGATTTTTTCAAGGATTTAATAATATATGTTAGTATTAATATAAAATATGAGTGGAAAGGGAAATGCGACTAAGTATAATGCTTTTCATGGGTTTTTGCTTTTCATATATGCATTAATACTTAGGGAAAACATCATTTTGTAGGTTTTTTAGGTAAAAAGGAATTTTACATGTGAAAGGGGATTTTCCATGGTAAAAAGGGATTTTAACCATAGGAAAAGGGATTTTTATGGAAAATGAATGAATATGAAATATGAAGGTAGGAAGGGGAAATTAGTGAATATAGGGAAGAATGGGGATGATTGGGAAGTTAATTAATTAATCTAGTAGACCTTCGTTTGCTTTGTGTAATTGGATCATGGACACAAAAACATGATAAATGTACATTTTGTCATATCAATAATCAAACTGCTGCAACATTTCTCTACTTACCCTTTGCTTATCTTATATTTTTTCTTCACTTAATGGGTGCATTTAGGCTAGGAAACCCTTTTCCTTTCTTTTATTTTACAAAAGAAAACTATCTAAATCTACCCTTATAACCTCCAAGGGCTCAGATTAAATTGATGAGCACCTTATTATTCTCTACCTAACTACTGATCTGCCAAGATTAAACAGTTTGTCCAGATCTTTATTCTCTAATTATAACATCAAATTTAAAGCATGAAGCAGTCAAGATTAAACTATTTGACTGTCATGGGTTGTGGCATTTAACACAAGCTACACACAACCATTATTTTGTAGAAGCAGAGTAGTGGCATTTAGACTTGCTCACTTTTAGAGTTTATTTGTTTTCTTTTCTTTCTAACCTAACATTTTATTTTTGTCTTTATTTTTTAAGACATCTAACCTAACATTTTATTTGATATGGACATTATCATCAAGATATATTTTTTCACTAGCATTTTATTCACTATTGTTATGTCCATATCCTAATTTAACATTTTTTGAAATATTCTATCTTATCAAAAGAAAAAAATGCTACAACACCAAGGAGGTTACGTCATGTCATGAAGCAGAGTTAGTCTGCTACAGGAGGTGGCTACATCCAAAAACAATGTTCGGTCAGTGCCACGGGGATTTGCGGAATGGATAAACGTAATCCTGGAGACATGGCATGTGAGCGTAGAGAAAATCTGGGTTATGTGGCAACAGAGGCACAATGGAAGTTCTCACATTATTGTGCAGTCCCAAAACCGCACCGGAACTGTCGGGCTTATCCTCCAGGTGCCCGCCGAGGGTTAGACCGTCTGGTCACATGCTAGTGGTTAGACCATTCCTCCACGCAGTTTGCAGAACCGCTGGACCATACCTGCAAGGTGGCAGTCAGTCAATCGACCGCTAGGGGTACAACCCGCTCACATATTTGCAGTTAAGCCTTCCACGCTGTCAGTTGGCTACCAACGGATTTGTGTTAATCCAAAGTCTTTTTTTTGGGTTTTTAGTTTTTTTTTTAATTCAACCACCATGTAACTATTACGCTATGTGTCACTATGTGACAAGACCGAGACCTATGTACACTTAATGCTTAACCATTCATGCCATGTTTACCCAAAGGAGCTCGAATCTGAACCTGCAACATTATAAATTCATCGCTTGTTTCCATTTAGAGAGGAGAAGAGAGAGGGAGAGAAGGCAGATAGGAATGGAATTCAGAGTTTTCCATCACGAGGTCATTCTTCCTCAAGCATAAAGGGAGCGAGAAGTTCCAGCTTTGGGAGGTAATTCCAGCCTTGGCAAGAAGAGAAGAGAGGCGTTTCAGGAGCCCATCAAGTCTCTTCCATTTTTAGAGGCGAAACCCTTCAAGAAGGAGGTTGCGCTTTAGTTTTCAAGCGACCATTCAGTGAAAGAAGCCTTAGGGTCAGAGTTTCGACATTTTTCTGCAGAAGCTCTTTTGAGTGTTTCCTGACCATCCTTGGGCCAATTCAGGAACAGACATAGGCGCTAGAAATATGTTACAAATGACTTTCTTTCTACAATGTCCAATAGTTCCTGTGAGCACATATCAGCTGGAAAAATCACATGTAAATAAAATCTTGAAGAACTTCTAATAGAATGGTTGCACATTTTGAAGCGGACCCAGAGACGTAGTCCAGGAGGGACGAACTCCGTCATCAAATTCTTATTGAGTTTGTGTCTTTTATTTTGCTGCTTATGTGTCATTTAATTCTAAAGTTTTAAAGCATAACAAAAACTTAATATTCCTCTTGCATTTCTTATTTATGCAATTGATGGTTCAATGATCCGTTTAAAAGACAATCGCCCATTAGTTTAATCTTGCACTTTTAGAGAGGGTGATCTAATTTCCGTATTTTAGATTATTTTTGGTATTAGAGCATGTTGGCTCTTTTTTTAGGTGCAAGAATGGAAAAGAGTTCCAGGCAGCTCAAGTGGGAGAATGATGCTTTGCGGCGAATGGTGAAATCTCTAGAGGAAGACAAGCAAAGACTCTAGACAAAGATTGAAGTTTTGCAAAAGAGTCAAAGGATAAACAGTCCATCAGTTCACAGTGCATCCACTGAAAGGAAGAATGAGGTCTCCCCTCTTCATCTGGATGATGAAGACAATTCATCATTATCCACGACTCCAAAAACTCAGTTGGTAGAAGAAGCTATCGGAAGCTTTTCCTCACCTTCTAAAGAAACTTCTTATGCACCAACCTCACCAAGAAAAGACTTGGAGAAGAACGAGTCTTCCAACAATCAGGAGATTGGAGCATTTGAAAAGCATACTAAAAGAATGGGTATGAAGCTAATGCAGAAGATGGGTTACCAGGAAGGACAAGGTCTTGGCAAACAAAGCCAGGGTAGACTCTAGCCGATCTCAGTATGGGAGAGGTTGAAACATGAAGGCATAGGCTTCGACCAATCAATATGTGACTACTGCAGGAAGAGCGGTCACATTGCAAATCAATGTTGGTCCCTACATCCCGACTTGATGCCAAAGAAGTTGAAAGACCGAAAAGGTAAAAATACATATCACTCAGACAGTGATTCGGAAGGTAATACCTTAGACCAAATTTTTATGCTAAACGTCATTAAAAGGATTTATCCATGTACCTTTTGTGGCAGTAACACACACTGTGTAGAAGAATGTTGGAAGCAGAAGGCATTCAACAAAAAGGTGGGTGATGTAAAGACTAAACCACATAAAGAAGATGCAATATTGCAAGTAAAGAAGCATCCTGGGAAGATCTTACTTCAATTAGACAAAGTACGGGAAAGTCCGGCATCATCCAGACAAAGTACGGGAAAGTCCAATAAAAAGGCAGCTAGCACAAACTCCGGAGAACGAGTTTGTCGACATTGCAAGATGAAAGGGCATTTGAAGAGAAAATGTCCGATGCTACCCCGAGAGACAACATCAACATCAACAGAGTAAGAGACATCAAAAAAAACCTAGAGCCAAGGAACATTAGTCTCCATATTGGAATTGGGCAAATTACATGCCATATGTATAAACTGTGAGTTTGTAAATTGTTGACAATAGGCCTAGTCAAAGTTTGTAACTAGAGTCTAGATGGTTTTTACATTAACTCATGTTTGTAATCAAGTTCATGTTTGTAATAAAACTTTTGGAGGTCCAAAAGTTCTTTCTGTTGGGAGGTGTGATCCAAAATGGATTTTGTAAGTCAAGTCAGAATCTTACCATATGTTGACGACCAAGATGGTCCTAGGTGGAAAAGTTGTTCTCGACTTGTGCAGAGTTTGATTGTCTCAATTGATTGCGAAAACTAGTGCTAGGATGAAGGGTTCTACGAAATGATTATGGTGATGTCTTCGTATTTCCGTTTGGCCTCCCGGTGATGGAGAAAACATCCGTCAAAGTTGAGGTATCGTAGACAGCCTTGTCAGCCATGTGACATTTTGCAGTGCAATGGGGCACAAAACTGCATCTCAAAAACTCTGCAGAAGAAATGTGGCAAGAATCAAAGGTTGATTTGTATTTGGCACATTTGTAATTGGTGTAAATAATAAGGTGAAATAATGATAATGATGTAAAAAAACCTAAGGTGATAAAACCTAAGATGGAATTCATAATAGGTTGCATTTCAAATAGGGTGCATATGTTAAACATGGTGGCAAAGACATTATGGTCTTGGTGGAAAATAGTATGTAATACATTTTAATATGGCGAATTTTAAAAACCATATGCTATAGTTTTCAAATGGTGTTATTACGTTGCATTTAAAATATGTCACAAAAACAATGGCAATTATCAAAGGTTATATATTGCTGCATTAAATTTAGTGCAATCCACGTCATTACCAAAGCATATGGCAGAAGGTACGACGGAATCCACATAGCATGGACAGTTGGAATAGATGCTCGAAGGCGTCGGAAGTCAAAGAATTCCAACACAGCATTCCAATGGAACCGCCAGAGATTGTGGATGTATTAAAGTCTGATGAATTGCGGAAAGGATGAGCTGATTTAGCAGTCAATTCAGGAATAGATGGAGCCAAGGAGGCTATGTCATGTCATGCAGCAGAGTTAGTTTGCCACAGGAGGTGGCTACATCTGCAAAAAATGTCAAGTCAGTGCCACGGGGATTTGTGGAATGGATAAACACAGTCCTGGAGACATGGCATGCCAGCGCAGAGAAAATCCAGGTTATGTAGCAATAGAGGCGCAATGGAAGCTATCACATGGATGCGTAGTCCCAAAACCGCACCGGAACCGTCGGGCTTATCCTCTAGGTTCCCGCCAAGGGTTAGATCATCAGGTCACATGCCAATGGTTAGCCCATTCCTCCGCGCAGTTTGCAGAACCATCGGACCAGACCTGCAAAGTGGCAGTCAACTAGTGGACTGCCAGGGGTACAACCCTCTCACATATTTGCGGTTAAGCCTTTCGCGCTGTCAGTTGACCACCAGTAGATTTGTGTTAATCCAAATTCTTTTTTTTGGTTCTTAGTATTTTGTTAATTCAACCACCATGTAACTATTACCTTATGTGTCACTATGTGACAAGACCGAGACCTATGTACACTTAATGCTTAACTATTCATGCCATGTTTAGCCAAAGGAGATCGAATCTGAATGTGCAACACTATAAATTCATCACTTGTTTCCATTTAGAGAGGAGAAGAGAGAGGGAGAGTAGGTAGAGAGGAATGGAATTCAGAGTTTTCCATCAAGAGGTCATTCTTCCTCAAGCATAAAGGCAGTAGGAAGTTCCAACCTTGGTGAGAAGAGAAGAGAGGCGTTTCAGGTGCCCATCAAGTCTCTTCCAATTCCAGAGGTGAAACCCTCCAAGAAGGAGGTTGCGCTTCAGTTTTCAAGCGACAGTTCAGTGAAAGAAGCCTCAGGGTTAGAGTTTCGACATTTGTCTGCAGAAGCTCTTTTGAGTGTTTCCTGGGCATCCATGGGCCGATTTAGGAACGGAGACAGGTGCTGGAAAGCTGTTACAGACGACTTTCTTTCTATAGTGTCCAATAGTGCCTGCGAGCACAAATCAGTTGGAAAAATCACATGTAAATAAACTCTTGAAGCACTTCTAATAGAATGGTTGCACATTTTGAAGTGGACCCACAGATGTAGTCCAAGAAGGATGAACTCTGTCATCAAATTCTTACTGAGTTTGTGTCTTTTATTTTGCTACTTATGCGTCATTTAATCCTGAAGTTTTAAATCATAACGAAAACTTAATACTTCTCTTGAATTTCTCAATTATGCAATTCATGGTTCAATGCTCTGTTTAAAAGAAAATCGCCCATCAGTTTAATCTTGCACTTTTAGAGAGGACAATCTAATTTCCGCATTTAGATCGTCCTTACCTTCCCACCAAAGAAAGACGAAAAAATATGAATCACAATCATCCACTAGTGAGATTTTATCTTCTTCTCCACCACAAACACCTTCATTTCACCCCTCATCATCAACTTCCTCTCCTCCAATCAATCCTTCCACTTATACCCCTCATTTCCAATCAATCGGTGCTAGTTCAACCAACACTAGCACAGGGGATACTTCTTCTTCCACACAGTTAGCATATTCTATTATTACAACTCCTTCTACAAAAGTTTCCATAATGTTAGGCAAACAAAAAAACGCACCGAAAAACAGACCATGGACCAATCCTGGAGTTGTTCAAATGGAATCACCTCTCCATCCGCTACCTAGGCATCTTGAAAAATGGTTACCTAAATTTAATCCTTATGGTGGAATCCGTGCTGAAGAACATCTCCATAATTTCATGCTAGCCATTAATCTTAATGGAGTGGTTGAAGAAGATTGTGTAGTTAGATTATTTCCCTATACCTTTGAAGAATCTGTAGGTTCATGGTATTTTTCATTACCACCAGGATATATCAACAACTGGGATACATTTGAAGAACAATTCTTGACTAAATTTGGTGATGATCACACAATTGCCACTCTAATTAATGATTTCTCAAATCTCAAAACAAATCCAAATGAAAAAATCAAGGATTTCAATTCTAGATTTAATAAATTATTAAACAAAATTCCAGATACTTCTAAACCTGGTGATGATGTTCAAATCGAATGGTATATTTCTGTTGTTCCTTCCAATATCACAATTTTTGTAGACAGGGCTAATAAAGCCACTTTAGTGGACAACATGAAAGAAGCTCTACATGTGGAAAAAAAAGCATTGGAAAAGAAAACTGCTCAAGAAGAAAGAAATACTAAGAAGGTTACCTTCAAAGAGGAATCAAAGAAGAAAACTCCCAAAGATCCTTTTGATCTAGAAGGATTACAAAAGGTCCTTAAATCCATGTCGAATGAAATGGTAGAAATCAAAAAATAGGTAGTTGAGTCTTCTAAGAAACCTTTTAGACCTTTTAGGAAAACCCATACATCAAACTCTTAGCCTCCTAATGTCATATCAAATGCTGAATATGATCAAGACGAGGATGAAGAAGAAGCAGCATTATCTACCGATGATTCCCAGGAGGAAGAATTAGTTGAAGTTCATGGATTATGGGATTTTATTCTTCCTACTTCAGATAATGAAGAAGAACATGAAGCTTTTCCAATTAGCACATGGAGTAAGGGTCTTGTAGATTCATTGCAGTCAATCCAAAAGCATAAATCTTCTACTCCTACTACCAAGGACAAAGGTACAACCAAAAAATCCCCTTCTACATCTTTTGATTTAATTCCATCTTCTTCAAATTCTCCATCTACATCTAAAACTCTGGTTGTTTCTGGCACCATAGAATATAATATAGTAGAGGATATGAAGAAGGTCAAGGCTAATATTTCCTTATATGAAGTAAGTAAACTAAAGCAACAACACAATTTTTTACTTAAAGAATTGAATGCAGTCCTTGCATCTCCTCTACCTATTGTTGTCACTTCTAAAGCTTCTAAAGGAAAAGGAAAACCTCCCAATGATTCTTCAGATAAGATTGATCCCACCGATGCCATCCTAATTGGAGATAGGTCAAATTCTCATACTCCCCCTTTTCTTTTGACCTTTGAGATATTCAATAAGAATGTGCACAATTGCATAGCAGACTTTGGGGCATCTTCAAATATAATGCCTTATTCAGTTTGTCTTAAACTGAACATTTCACCCCAGAAGTCTGTTGTTCATATTGTTCAACTCGATAGAACCAAAGTCAAAGTGTTAGGAGAAATCAATTATGTTCTCATAAGACTTTCTTCCAATGCTAAAGTTTTTCAAATCATTGATGTACTTGTTGCTGATATTCTTGACTTTTATGGTTTAATTCTAAGCAGAGATTGGTTAGAAAATTTACATGGTTATTTCTCTACAGACTAGTCTCATATGTGGCTTCCTTACAATGGTAAACCTAATCAAATTCGCATCGACTGAGAAAATCACATGAAATATTCAGTAATTGACTTGGATGAGGAGAATAAATCAGTGGTATTTACCAATAACATTCTCGGGAATTACTATTCAGAGTCGTTCTTGGGTAGTTTCAATGCATAAGAATCTCCTGCATAAGAATCTCCTTTCTTGACTGATTCTGTCACCTCTCAAATTGAAATTTTTTCACAGACAGACTCATCTAGATGTGTAAATATTGTAGATAAACCAGTAGTTAAATCTTTGTTTTGGAATTTATATTTTGATGGTTCTAGATCCAATGATGGTGTTGGAGCAGGATGTATTTTAATAAATCCTGAAGGAGAAAAAACAATGATAGCATGCAGATTGGAGTTTGAATGCACTAATAATATCACTGAATATGAAGCTTTAGTTCAGGGCTTGTACAAAGCGATAAATCTTAATGTCAAATACCTTCAAGTGTTTGGAGACTCTGAAATTGTTATTAAACAGGTGAGAAACACCATCCATTGTGTCTCAAGTCACTTGAAACATTATCAATCTCTCATTCAAACTCTCACTTCTCATTTTCTAGCATTTAATATTTCTCCTATCCCAAGACTTCAAAATGCTAGTGCTGATCTGCTAGCTAATGTCGCATCCAAGCTCATTCCTCCTGAGGATTATAGTCTAGATAGGTTTTCCATTGAATTGATTTTTCGCCCTTCAATTCTGGACAATGTTACTAATTGGCGTGTGTTCAATGATGACGAAGACATTTTAAGTTCCTTAACATCAGAAGGGTCATGTATCGATCAAATAATTGATGAAGACATATATGATAAACATATGAAGCAACCAATAGAGAAAAATTCTCTACCTAAGTCTGTGGTCAAGCTTGAATATTTGTATGACTTGAAGGACAAATTAAAAAGGTCATTTCCTACAAACTACAAAGTTCAACTTTGAGGTTTGAATTGGTAAACCTTGGATATGATCTTAAACCTCAAAACATTAATTTAGGCCTAGGAATTTCATTAGATGAGAGATCGACCTTTATTCATCTATTGAAGAAATACAAAAATGTTTTCGCTTGGAATTATGATGATTTGAGGACTTATGATACCTCCATCATTCAGCATACTATCCCAATGATACCTCATGTCAAACCTATTCAACAAAAGCTAAGAAAGTTTCTGTTTGGTCCCTATACTACTATACTTACCCCTTATTGTTATTAGTGCAATCCCCTTATTATATTGTTGTGCCCATGTAGTCCCCATACTGTTATTATTGTGCCCCATAGAAGCCCACTATTGTTATTGTTGTGCCCTTACATTATTATTGTTATGTCGGCTCTGATTATATTATGACCCCTTAGACTCCTATATATAGAAAGGAGGTCTTGTTATTTGTATCATCCAAGAATTGCTCATTTGTGTAATGTACATGAGGTTTCCTCCTTGAAGAGGATGATTTGGAAGGCGTTGATCTATATTTTCTTCTATTTGTGAGATGGTTGCATAACATTTGGTATCAGAGCTTTGGATTCTAGGGTTTCACTGCTCCAAACAAGTCATCGTGGAATTTGCGATATAACTTTTTTTCTACGAAGTTTCAAAAGCTAAAAAAAAAAAACCAATTTGAGCCGAAATCATTCTGAACCTTGGGTCTGAATTTCAGATCTTGTCTCGCTATATTGTCGGAGATATGATCTGATGAACTTCAGGTTTTTGCAAGCTACATAATTCCATCTCAAACAGGTCATCTTGAAATTTTCGCTATAATTTTTTTTTCTACAAAGGATCAGACTCTAAAATTAAAACCCGCTTGAGCCGAAATTGTGGTGAAGCTCGGGCCCAAATTTCAGATCTTGTTTAGCTATATTTTTAGAGATACAATCCAATACGTTCAGGGTTTCTACAAGCTCTCAAATTACATCCCAAATAGGTGATCTGGGGAAAATCGTCATAACTTTCTCTTTGAGCATCAGATTGCATTTGCATAAGAAGTAACAGAAATATGACGAACTGTAATTTTATGTGTATTGTTTTCAGGTCTGAATGGCAAAACTGTAACACATGGCACTTCGTACAAGTTCTCTCTACTGAAAAAGTATACAAGCAGGTCATCTTGGGAGATTGGGTATAACTCTTTATTGGAGAATCCAATTTTGATCAGACTGGTGGCATTATAAAGAGGACACAGAGGGCTGCTGTATGTTGCAATTTCAGACCTTGGAGATCCAAAATTTCAGAGATACAACAGATTCAAGTTCGAGTTGCTAAAAGCAATAAAAAATGACTCAAATCAAGAAAATAGAAACACCTAGTAAGCAAAATTGGATGGAGGATATGAAGAATGCAATCGAAGCTAAGATAAATAGTTTTATATGTGCCATGGAAGCTAATATCGATGGTAGGGAAGCATATTTGAAGAAAGGCATGGAAGATTTATTGAAAGGCATGGAAGGTTTGAAGGAATTAGGTGGGACAAAGTTGCTACAAGAAAGACCTCCTAATGAAGAAAAGGTAGTAGAGGAAACTCATGATGAGAAAATATAAATGTTAATCATGATTTCATAGAATATAACATTAGATTGAAGACCCACAATATTCCAAAGATCGATATGAGGAAGTTTGATGGCAAAGATCCCATAACATGGATACTACAGATGGAGAAATATTTTGATCTACATGATATGCAACTGTTACAAAAGGTACGTATTGCATCTTTATATTTAGAACCAAATCAATTTTTATGGTATAAAGGGATTTGTTCTCGTAAGCCACTTGTCACTTGGTCAATTTTCACAGATGAAATGATAGCTCATTATCAGGATACACAGAGAAACACCTTCTTTAGCCAATTGATAAATCTCAAACAAAAGGGTTCAATGGTAGAGCACATTGAGGACTTCCAAAAATTGAATATAAGGTTAAATGATATTACAGAGAAGCAGAGGATTGATGTCTTCATAGGGACTTTAAAGGATAACATTCAACATGAGGTTCGCCTTTGGGAACCTGATTCATTGGAGAAGGCATATAGGTTGGCAAGAAAAATTGAAAGCAAAATTATGGCAACAAGCAAGCCTACCACTCATAACTATAAATATGGAAGTGTTGTTGCTCCTAGCCTTTCACCACCTACAAGGTTGAGACCACAAAAATTGGAAGAAAAAAGAGCAAAAGGGCTTTGTTACAATTGTGATAGAAAATACACTAAAGGTCATAAGTGTGCTGAGAAGAAATTAATTTACATAGATGGGGAAGAGGAGCAAGAAAAGGAACAAGAAACGTCAAAAGAAGAGGATATACACCAGGAACCAATCCCAGAGAAAGAAGAAATGAATTTGACCATATCTTGTAATGCATTGACAGGAATTACCACTCCTCAAACTCTCAAGATAAAATGACATATCAAGAATAAAAAGGTAATAGTGTTGATTGATTCGGGTAGTACCCATAATTTTATTCATTGTAAGATAGCCAAGGAATTGAATTGCTTCCTATATCCATCACCAGAGTGTCAAGTATTGGTTGCAAATGGAGGAACCATAAATTTCTTTATAAAGTGCCATAATATCAAGCTATCCATGGGAGAATATGTCTTGAATAGTCCAATGCTTTCCATTCAATTGGGCGGTGCAGATGTTGTACTAGGATTTCAATGGCTACAATCTTTGGGAACGATAAATTTTAATTTTCAAGAATGTTTCTTGAATTTTTTTTGGGAAGGAAAGGAGGTTGAATTAAGTGGTATCACAAGGAAACCGGGAAAGATAATCAGCTCTAACAGGATGACAAGGCTTCTAAAGAAAGAACAACAAGACAAAATTTCATAATTATGTTCACTAGAGGTACCCACATCGAAATCATCTATTTCTCCAAATCTCAAAAAAATTCTAGACCATAATTCCAAGGTATTTGAGACTTCCAAAGGCCTCCCACCTATTCGTGATCATGATCATGCTATTCATTTGATTCCAGGAAGTGTTCCCCCAAACATCAGGCCCTACAGATATCCATATGCCCAAAAGAGTGAAATTGAACATATGGTTGCAGAAATGTTAGAGGTTGGTATAATTCAACCTAGTCCAAGTTCTTTCTTTGCTCTAGTGGTATTGGTACACAAGAAGGATGGATTATGGTGCATGTGTTCGGATTATAGGGAGCTCAACAAGCTTACTATTAAAGATAAATTTCCCATTCCTTTCATTGATGAATTATTGGATGAATTACACAGAGCAATTTACTTCACCAAGTTGGATATTTGTTCAGGATATCATCAAATCAGAATGAAGATTGAATACATTCCAAAAACAACATTTAGAACTAATGAGGGTCATTATGAATTTTTTGTCATGCCTTTTGGCCTTACCAATGCACCTTCTACATTTCAAGGTTTGATGAATTCCATTTTCAAACCCTTAGAAAATTTGTGTTAGTATTTTTTGATAATATACTAATCTACATCAAGTCTTGGAAGGATCGTGTTCAACATGTTGACAGGGTGCTCAAACTATTGGAGGAGAAACAATTATATGCAAAAAGCTCCAATTGTTTCTTTGGAGTACAAGAGATGGAATATTTGGGTATTCAGTTAGCTCATAGCTCATCTTATTATCCTGAATCTGATGGGCAAACTGTGATAGTGAAAAAATGTTTGGAAGGATATCTTCATTGCTTTGTATCTGATAAACAAACACAACGGATCAAGTGGTTTCCTCTGGCTGAATGGTGGTATAGCACTTCCTTCCATACTGCAACAAAAATGACCCCATTTATGGCACTTTATGGATATCATCCACAGTCCATCACATCATCTTTAAAAGAAAATTCTAAGGTTCAAGCAGTGGAGGATCACATTGACCATCAAGAACAAGTTCTCAAACTCTTAAAGGATAACCTCACTTTGGCACAGAATAGAATGAAACACCATGCAGATCAACATCTCAACAAAAGAAGTTTTGATGTAGGTGACTGGATATTTATACAACTACAACCATACAAACAAATGTCCCTTAAGTAAGCTAAGAAGGATAACAAATTATCGCCAAAGTATTATGGTCTGTACAAGGTGTTACAAAAGATAGGTACTATGGCATACAAATTGGTGCTTCCTGCATCTTCTCGAGTGCACCCAGTTTTCCATGTTTCATGCTTAAATAAAGTTATAGGTGAGAAGCTCCTAGTTCAAATAATATTGTCGAAACTTGACAAGAAAGGAAAAATCATATTGGAACCTGAAGCAGTCACGGAAACAAGAACTCGACAACTACGAAATCGATCAATTTAAGGTTATCTCATCCAGTGGAAGAACTTACCTGCTGAAGATTCCACTTGGGAGGACGAGAATTTTATACAGAAGCATCCATAACTACTCAAGCGTTGAGGACAACACTTTTTGAAGGAGAGGGGCATGTTAGGTCCCTATACTACTAGTGTAACCCATTATTGTTATTAGTGCAACCCCCTTATTATATTGTTGTGCCTATGTAGTCCGATATTGTTATTATTGTGCCCCATAAAAGCCCACTATTGTTATTTTTGTGCTCTTACATTATTATTTTTATGTTGGCTCTGATTATATTATGATCCCTTAGACTCCTATATATAGAAAGCAGGTCTTGTCATTTGTATCATCCAAGAATTTTTCATTTTGTGTAATGTAAGGGAGGTTTCCCCCTCAAAGAGGTTGATTTTGAAGGCGTTGACCTATCTTTTCTTCTATTTTGTGAGCTGGTTGCATAACAGATTCATCCGAATTTAGAAAATCAAGTAAAAAATGAACTGAACAAACTCCTTAAAGCCAAAATCATTTTTCAAGTTAGACATTCTAAATGGGTTTCAAATCTGGTATTTGTCAGGAAAAAGAATGGTGATATTCACATTTGCATCGGCTTTAGAAATTTAAATAAAGCATGTGAGAAAGACAATTTTCCACTTCCACCCATGGAACAAATCTTACAGTCAGTAGCTGGTTCTGAACTTATGTCCCTCTTATATAGATTCTCAGGGTATAACCAAATCCTTGTACATCCAGATGATAGGTTGAAAACTACTTTCAGAACTAAATTGGGAACTTATGCATTTCAAAAAATGCCTTTTGGATTAATAAATGTAGGAGCAACCTTTCAACGAGCTATGGACATTGCCTTTAGAGGTTCTATAAATAAAATTGTTGTTGTTTACTTGGATGATATTACCATATATTCCAAGAAAAAGAACAATCATTATCGTGATTTAAAACAGATCCTTGAAAGGTGCATAAGATACATAATCTCATTAAATCCCAAGAAGTCATACTTTTCTCTTAGTGAAGGAAAACTTCTAGGATTTATTGTATCTAAGGAAGGAATTTGCATAGATCCTCATAAAATCAAGGCAATTTCTGAGATCCCTTTGCGTCATAAAAAAAAATCAATGCAATATTTCTTAGGACATATTAATTTTGTTAAAAGATTTATTCCGAATTTTTCTCAAATTGTTTTGCCTCTGCAAGCCATGATCAAGAAAAATTTAGTTTTTAAATGGGGACATAATGAAAGGGAATCCTTCGAGTTAATCAAACAAGCCATTTGTTATGAAACCAGCTCATAAAAAGATAGAAAAGATAGATGAACGCCTTAGAAATAAGCCTCTTCGAGGGGGCAACCTAGTTTACATTACACAAATGAACAATTCTTGGATGATACAAATGAAAAGACCTCCTTTCTATATATAGGAGTCTAAGGGGTCATAATATAATCAGAGCCAACATAACAATAATAATGTAAGGGCACAATAATAACAATAGTGGGCTTCTATGGGGCACAATAATAACAATATGGGGACTACATGGGCACAACAATATAATAAGGGGGTTGTACTAATAACAATAAGGGGTTACACTAGTAGTATAGGGACCTAACATGCCCCTCTCCTTCAAAAAGTGTTGTCCTCAATGCTTGAGTAGTTCTTGATGCTTCTGTATAAAATTCCTGTCCTCCCATGTGGAATCTTCAGCAGGTAAGTTCTTCCACTTGATGAGATACTCTGAAATTGATTGATTTCGTAGCCATTGGGTTCTTGTTTCTGTGACTGCTACAGGTTCCAATATGATTTTTCCTTCCTCGTCAAGTTCTGGCAATATTGCTTGAATTGGGATCTTCAACAACTTTCGAATGAGTGGCCACACTTCTTCGTCCTTCTTCCATTCATCCCTTGCTTCGTTTATCCAATCTGGTTGGATAATAGAAATAGAACAAAACAATGCTTCGACATCCTCATCCTTTCTTGAGAGTGCATCTGCAACACCATTTTGCTTCCCTTTTTTGTAGATGATTTCAAAGTCATAACCCAACATATTTGTGACCCATTTTTTTTGTTCTTCTAAAGATAATCTTTGTTCTAAAAGTATTTAAGACTATCATGATCCATTTTTACCTTGAAGTGTCTTCCCATTAGGTAAGGTTTCCATTTCTTAAGTGCATGTAGTATTTCCAACATTTCCTTCTCATAAATAGCTTGCTTTAGATGTAGCCATAAAAATACCCAATCGCCTACATTAAAACTTCTTTCACTGTGATGTTGATTTGCTTGTTGTTTCATTCGATTCTGCACCAAAGTGGCGTTATCCTTTAAAAGTTGGAGAACTTATTGGTGATGCTCAATGTGATATTTCACTGCTTGAATCTTTTTGTTCTTGATATGTCTTTCTATCTTTAGAGTTTGAGGAGTGGTAATTTCTTCCAATGCACTACAAGATATGGCTAGATTCATTTCTTGATGCTCGATGTGATCTTTCACTTCTTGAACATTTTTGTTCTTGATATGTCCTTCTATCTTGATAGTTTGAGGAGTGGTAACTTTGACCAATGCATTACAAGATATGGTCAGATTCATTTCTTTTTTCTCGATGGCATCTTTCACTTCTTGAAACCTTTTCTTCTTGATATGTCCTTCTATCTTGAGAGTTTGTGGAGTGGTAATTCCTGCCAATGCTTTACAAGGTATGGTCGGTTTTATTTCTTCTTTATATGGGATTGTTTCTTGGTGTATATCCTCTTCTTTTGATGTTTCTTAATCATTTTCTTCATCCTCTTCATAATATATGTAAAATAATTTCTTCTCAGCACATTTATGACCTTTAATGTATTTGTTATCACAATTGTAACAAAGCCCTTTTTCTCTTTTTTCTTCCAATTGTTGTGGTGTAAACCTTGTAGGTTGTGGAAGGCTAGGAGAAAAAACACTTCCATAATTATAGTTGTGAGTGGTGGGATTCCTTGTTTCCATAATTTCAATTTCAATTTTTCTTGCCCACCTGAATGCCTTCTCCAATGAATTAGGTTCCCAAAGATGAACCTTATTTTGAATGCTATCCTTTAAAGTCCCTATGAAGGCATCAATCCTTTGCTTCTCGGGAATATCATTTACCCTTATATTAAATTTTTGGAAGTCCTCAATGTGCTCTTCCATTGAGCAATTTTTTTTGAGATTTATCAATTGGCTAAATAAGGTGTTGCTCTTTGTATCCTCATAATGTGTTATCATTTCCTCCGTGAAAATTGATCACGTAACAAGTGGTTTACGAGAACAAAGCCCTTTATACCATAAAAATTGATCTGGTTCTAAATATGAAGATGCAATACGTACCTTTTGTAACAATGGTACACCATGTAGATCAAAATATTTCTCCATTTGCAGTATCCAATTTATCGGATCCTTGCCATCAAACTTCCTCATCTCGATTTTTCTTGATTTTAGGAGCTCTATCTTGAAACGACTGTAACTTTGTAATTTTAGATCTTCTAGTTTTGAAATTGTGACCTGTAGTAGCCCTCTGTGTTCTTTTTCCAATGCCACCAGTCTGATCGAAATTGGATTCTCCAAGAAAGAGTTATGCACAATCTCCCAAGTTGACCTAATTATATACCTTTTCAGAAGAGCGAATTTGTATGAAGTGCCACGTGTCACTGTTTTAACCTTCGGATCTAAAAAATTCACATAAACAACTACAGTTTGTCCTCTTTCTATAACTTCTTACAAAATTTCAATCTGAAGCTCAGAGAAAAAGTTATGATTATTTTCCTAAGGTCACTTGTTTAAGATGTAATTCGGGAGTCTGCAAAAACCCTAACTTCCTCAGATCATATATCCAAAAATATACCGAGACAAGATCTGAAATTCAGACCCGAGGTTCACACCGATTTATTCTCAATTTTTTATTTTTTTTATAGTTTTTGAAACTTCGTAGCTAAAACTTTATAGCGAAAATTCCACGATGACCTTTTTTAGATGAAATTCTGAAGCTTGCAAAAAATTATAACTTCCTCAGATCATATCTCCAAAAATGGAGCGAGACAAGCTCTGAAATTCGGACCCAAGGTTTAGAGAGATTTCGTCTCAAATGGGTTTTATTTTTAGCTTTTGAAACGTTGCAAAAAAAAAGTTACAGTGCAAATTCCACGATGACCTATTTGGAGCAGCGAAACCCTAGAATCCAAAGCTCTGATACCAAAAGTTATGAAACCAGCTCACAAAAAGATAGAAAAGATAGATGAACGCCTTAGAAATAAGCCTCTTCGAGGGGGCAACCTCCTTTACATTACACAAATGAACAATTCTTGGATGATACAAATGACAAGACCTCATTTCTGTATATAGGAGTTTAAGGGGTCATAATATAATCAGAGCCGACATAGCAATAATAATTTAAGGGCACAATATTAACAATAGTGGGCTTTTATGGGCCACAATAATAACAATATGGGGACTACATGGGCACAACAATTTAATAAGGGGGTTGTACTAATAACAATAAGGGGTTACACTAGGGACCTAACACCATTATCGATGCTCCCTCTTTAATAACTCCCAATTTTTCTGATCAGTTCATTTTGTATACTTTTGTTTATGAACTATCTTATGCTGCAGTTCTAACACAAATCAATGATAAAAAAAAATAGAGGCACCTATCTCCTTCTTTAGCTTGAACTTATAGGGAGAAGAACTCAATTATTCAAAAGTGGAGAAACAAGCCTTTGCAGTCTTCAAGTCCATAAAACATTTTAGACCTTTTCTTTTGAAAACTCATACTAAAGTAATTGTCCCATTCCCAACAGTAAGACAATTGCTTGTTCAAAAAGAGTTGGGAGAAAAAAGGGCAAATTGGATCACTTCTCTGCAAGAATATGACATTGAAATCGAGCCTGCTAAAATTGTTAGAGGTCAAAGTTTTTGCAGACTAATTAATAGAGCTTCTAATATATCCACTGATGAACACTCAGGGAACATTGTTTAGATATCTAAGGTATGCCTTACCGATACTGAATCTCAATATGTTGATCTCAATTTTTTATCTAAAGAATTGTTATGCTCCACCTGAACTCAATTACAAGAGTAAAATGGCTTTAAGGCTGAAAGCCAATCAATATGAACTCATTGATAATGTGTTATTTAGAAAAAAATATGATTCAATTTTATTAAGATGCTTAGAAAAATCTGAAGCACAAAGGGTTTTGCAAGAATTACATGATGGACCAGCTAGTGGACACTTTGGAGGAGACACCACTGCTCACAAAATCCTGCATGTCGGATAACACTGGCCAAATCCTTTTAAGGATAAACATGCCTATTTGAGAAAATGTAAAATTTGCCGAAATGTTGCAGGGAGACAAAGAAAACCAGCCTTACCTCTTCAACTAGTCAACATTGAACAACCCTTTGAACAATGGGGATTGGATATAATTGGTGAGATTGTTCCTCATTATTCTAAGCAACATAAGTTCATCCTTACTACTACAAATTATTTCACAAAATGGGTAGAAGTGATACCACTTAAGGTAGCCAACTCTGACAATTTTACTGAATTCATTGATCAACTTATTATGACCAGGTTTGGTTTACCTAATGCACTAATTTTTGATAATGCATCTTACTTTTCAGGAAATAGCATGACTGAGTTTGCTTTAAAAAGAGGATTTAAACTTAAATACTCTGCTAATTACTATCCTCAAGGAAATGGTTTAGCATAATCAACTAATAAAAAACTCATTAGGATTATTAAACGAACTGTTGATCAAAACCAAAAGAATTGGCATAAATACCTTATTTTTGCACTATGGGCTGATAGAATAACTAAGAAGGCCTCCATAGGTACTTCTCCTTTTAATCTAGTATATGGGAAAGAGGTTATACTTCCTCCAAATCTTGTCCTCCCCTCATCAACCCTGATACAATTTATCGAAGAAAAACCTTCGTCTTCGTTGCACTTAAGGATATAGAAAATACTTAAATTAGAGAAAGAAAGGGACAAATCCAAACAAATACATGCCCACCATCAATAACTAGTAAAATATTCCTTTGATGCAAGCTTAGTTGATAAGAAAAAAATTCAAGTTGGAGACTTAGTCCTGAAATGGAACCAGGCACATGAAGAAAAAGGAAAGCATACTAAATTTCAAAAATTGTGGCTTGGACCATTTCAAATCGTTAAGCAATTAGGCCCATCAACTTTTATTTTACAAGATTTACAAAGAAAGAGGGATGCTCTTCCTGTTAATGGGCTAATTCTCAAAAAATTCTTTACTTAAAGGAACATCTATTCTGATGTAAATATGTAAATATTCATATGTACATACATATGTCTTTTAGTATAAATAATGTCAGGTAACACATAATTGGCTTTTTATCATTATCTCTAGTCATTCTATGATTTTTGACTTTTCAAAGTATAATTTTTTCAGGAAATAATTACAAAATTGAGAATTGGGTAATTATTATAAAACTCTGAAATCTTTTATCCATTAAAATTGTAGCCTCTTCTGACCTAAAAAACTTATAAAATCTTCGATCTAGTTATCAATCAAGAAAGGTTTTCTTTAAAAAGTAAAGATTGTTCGGAGCTTTAGCACCTTAAACTTCAATTGTCATCCAACACTCTTAAGGAGTAAATGGACCTCCCCATCCATTAATCATATATTTTTAGAGTGTAATTAAAAAATATAATAAATTTAAAAGATAAGAGGTCTCATCATGAGCCTACTTACCATGATCATGGGAAAATAATAGGTTGACATTATCATTACTGGCTACCAAACCAGGATAATGGCTTATGGTTATATAACCATAGGACAAGAAGTCTCATCATGAGCTAGCTTGTTCAACTTGATTACAACCTGTGAATGGCATTATCATCATCTGGTCACCAAACCAGGACAGTGGCTTTTAAGTATCTTCAAAGAAAAATAAATTTTTTAACACATTACCTCTAAAGATTACAACTATAAATGGATGGGATACTCGTTCATTATTGGTTAAAAGGTAACCCTGTCGAGGCTATGGATGCCTGTTGACAACAGTGGCTCTACCTATGACAAAGCAAGTTCATCTAAAAAGCTAAGCTTCAATAGCCCCCTACTTTATCTTTATAATTGATTAAGGACTGATTCAGATAGTGAAGATTTTCATCTATAAAAGGTTGCAAGTAAGTTACAATGAAATGAGTTTTTTATTATTATTCAGAGTAATCTTATTTACCTAATATTTCAAGATAGTTTTTCTTTCCTAATTATTTTTGCTGCTGATTAAGTTTAAATTTCATAATATATATTTTTCAGAGATAACTGGTTCTTCCAGTGAATCGCCAATTGTTGTGTCACTCAACAATCCCCCATTATGATTAGATAATTTAACTTAGCCAATAATGGGGACCCTTTTTAATTTTTAATTTAGAGTCTTTTTAGCAATTAAATAAGACAAAATATTCCTAAAAAACCAAAAATTATGTCATCCGAACCTAAGTCTTAAGTCTAGTGGCATTAAAATGACTTAAGTGAAAAGTTGTATAGACTTTTCACATATCGCATATCGCTAATCGTAATAGGTCAAAACATCCTACAAAGGAAAATCACGATGTGACTTGCTTAGACTTAATGAATTAACATAAAGTCTTTTATAACTTTAATAAAGAAAAACCCTCAGCGCATGCAAATGTCAGACCCGGTCCCGCCAACAAGCCACGTCATCATCGCAATACTAATATAGTAAGAGGAATATCAACGTTCCATTTTGTTAAAACAACCTCGACCTTCCTATAAAACTCTTCTCCAATATCGCAAAATACTCCATCACAGTTTCCTCATCGCGATACTAATATCGCATCGCAAAATTCAAATCGAGTCTTGCCTTAAGAAATTTTGATGCGATAAACCCTGCCATAAGCCTTTTGCCGCATATTTTAATGATTATTCAATCGCATATTGGCAAAGGGTTAATCTCGCAGATTGAAAGATATGCATCACAAAGAAACTTGCGATGCAAAAAATTTGATGAAGCGTTGACCTGTATAGCAGACCATGTGAACACATGTTTTCCATTTATGATAAGTTATAATGGTATTTATGATTCTCGATAATGTAAATGATTTGATCGTTATCATTTAGTGCTTCATGATTTTGCATTAATCATCAATTTTGATACTATTTGGTCATTCTTTCCATAAGTTTCGAGCTCTAAGTGTTTTCTCCTCATTCTCCGTGTTTTCTCTTCCGCAAGCTAGTCCCAATAAGCAGAACCCAGGCGAAATGTCGAGAGATACTAAGAAGACCAGAAACCTGTGGTGCCACCACATCTGGCTCCTCCCACTCTAGAAGTAACCGAGATGCCCTCGTTATTCTCTACATGCACTACAGATTCAGGAAGTTCTTCCTGGGAAGCCATGTACAAATTGTTTGAAGAGGAAGAACCTAGAGTGGTTACAAGACAAGTCACAGTGGATGACTCAACATCAACTTCTGAAACTACTTGGGAAGATGTTGCTAATTCTCACCTCCATCGAATTATTGCTTGGCCCAAGATTCTACCCTACACTGATTTGGTTAAATGGGTCATCGATGAGGTGGACATTGTAGATAGGACCTTCCTAACCTTGAGGAAACAGATGCTAATTGGGTCATTCAGAGATGAGGACTTGAGAAAGATGTACCATCTGCCATAGCTGCAAAAGATATATAATGCACAGTTTCTTCAGAAGTTTGCAGCAGAAAACATAGTTCAATAAGAGCCAATAAGGCAGTGGAGGCACGATCTGAGCAAACACAAGCATGAAGACAAGGGTATGTATTCTATAACTTCCCTTTCTGGTCCTCATTGCCAAGTTGTTGCTATGTTATGTAGATTGTTTGGATATCCCAATACACAAAAATTTACGGTTGAATGGGTCCCCCTGATTGAAGCCGCCTTAGATGCCTATATTATGGATTGGGCCACTATCTTATCAAATAATTTAGCTTCCCAGATCCTAACCTACAGAATCAAGCACAATATTTCCACTAGAGTTGTGCCCCCTTTCTATATGAGTGCATACATCATGTATGCAATTTGTTTTACCTTTGATTTTCCATCCATGGGATGGAAATGGACCCTAGAAGACCCTACCCCTATCCACATCTATCATAATATCCTCTAGGAGTCCAATTTCCAACCCCATTTTTACAAAATCTGTTATGGAGTAATGTTGCCTTTATACCAAGATATTTTTGATGAAAACCCCCTAGATTTTCCAGAGAAGCTCGCGATGACCTTACAACTATAGGTAAATGGTTTGGTGAGGAATCTTTCACCTATGTTAGGATTTTTGGTAACCTAGCTGCTCCACATGTTCTCCCCATTTATGTACCTAACAAGCTTTTAGCCCAAGAGGTTGCCTATCAAACTATGGGTAATGGCCTATCTAAATCCCTCATGGAAGCCAAAAAGTCCATCTGACCATCATTCCCTGTTCGTTGTGGAGTATATACTTTGGAAAATTTCAGACATGCAGCACTTGAGATTGAACACATACTATGCTTAAACTTTCCCACTATCCCACCTCGGCAATATGACCCAAGCAAAGTGGCTCAAAATTTCACCGCTCAGGTCAAAGTCAGACAATTCCAACATGAACCTGATGTTTTTGATGACTTATTTGAAACAACCCGAGACTATGAACAAGTGGAAAAATTAGCCGAGGCTCGCCTAAATCTAGAGGAATTAAATAAATTCAAGGAATACAGAAGAAAAAGGTTGGAGAACTTCCCTCTCGATGTATTAAAGATTTCACAACTAGCCATACAACAGGAACAAGTTTCGGCCCAATTTTCAAAGGATTCTGAGGCCAATCAGGAAAACAAGGAAAGCACAACATCAATGCAACACACTGATGAATCATAGTTTTCCAGCGATTTGGATAAAGTATGGAAAAAATTTGACCAAATGATCAATACAAGATCACAGGAGGCACAAATTTCAACTCCAAAAGAAACACTTAATACTCTTGAGATCACTAAGAAGATCCCACTCACTATTGGGTCTTCAGATAAAGCTGTCAACACTGATGACTTGGAAGTCATCCTGGTTCACCCTACGTCTGAAGTTGTTCTTAGAATTGAAGAAATACCTCCTCTCGATGTATTTTACACTCTGAAACACAAGGCTATTATGAGCAGATAGAGGAAGAGAAAGAGAGTTGAGCAATCCCAGGCACTAGTTCCTGGAGATATACCACTGGATGTTGTGTGGAAAGATCCACAAACAAATCCTTCTGATGATCTAACCAGGCTATCACAGTTTGTAGGAGCATATGCTACAACCACTATTGATAAGGCCTCATAGGTACAATAATTGCTCAAAGAAAAGGATGACAATATCCTACAGTTGGAATAGGCATTACTAAATGCAAAACAGAGTATTGATGAAGGCTAGTAGGAACAGGTAACCCAATTACATAAAATCTTTGATGAGATGAAGCTTCAGCATGAAGCTGACATCAAAAGAAAAAATGATTAGTTACAACAACTCCAGCATAGGATTGATCAATTGAAAGATAATCCTAAACTTGAAGATTTCAAAAAAGAAGCAGGAGAACTCAATACTCTCCTTGCTCAACAACAAGTGATTTTTTTCCAGAAATTAGCAACAATCAATGATCTATGTCAAGAAAGCAATTCAATGATGAATCAGTTGTCCAATCTCAGGACATACTTTGACGACATTGAAGAAAAAATATTTGATTATATTACATGGCAGGACAATGCATATGGAAGAATGATTCGAATTTAAACAGGAATGCAACAAATTATAGATATAACCATAAATACAAAGATGCATCAGAAATAACACTTCCTTTTATTAATATCAAATAATGAAATTTGCTTACAAATCATAAGGAAATGAGACTAACCCAGTGATGGTAGCTTATCTCTGAGAAGAGATGTGGTGGCTACATGCCTCTGAACTGCATTACAATGAGGCTCAAGGGCCTTTTTATTATTGAACAATAAGAGCAAACCCTAAACAACCAAAACCCTAACCTGAGGAGATGTAACACCAAGAGTTTATGGGCCCCGTTGGGGTTAGTTGGACAACCCACTTCGTGGGGTTGTGACTTGGTCATATCATCTTTGTTTGACGCTCATGATACCTCGTTGGAAATATCTCTCCGAGGAATATGATGGAAAAATACAATTTTTTAAGAAAATTTTTGGCGTTAGATTGCCAAAAAAATGTTGTTTAGGGCCTCAAAACGACTCCGGAAGTTTAGGACCCAAAAAACTACTAAAAGTAGTAAACTGTGCTACAACTAATGAAACTGAAAAAAGCTTAAAGAAATAATGGTGGGGGTCCAAGTGGAATTGGTTCGTGGCCACCAACATCCACCTGGATCATCCCCCCCCCCAGGAAGCATTGGTACCCACTGCGTTGAGTGCCTCCGTGAGATGGGGAAACTTCTGTTGAACTTGGTCCCTGGTGAGCTGTTCTGCAATCTTTGATGTGTCCAGTAATGGTGGGAAGCATGGTCGAGGGCAGTCCACATTGAACACTTGGTGCAAGCCAAGGAATGGGGGAATATTGTGCTCAAAAGCATTGTTTCCCATAGCCTTGGTAATGGTGTAAGGACCATATCGAAGTGGTCTGAGCTTCTGATGGGCTCTTGTAAGGCGTTCTTTTTACCGATGCAACCAGACTTTGCCACCCACTTGAAACTTGTGTGGCACCTGATGCTGATCATGTCGCTGCTTGTAGTTGGCATTTTCCACAATGGGGCGGTAGTATATTGACCTGTTGGGTAGGGGTGCTTCGACTGAATGCTTGACCTGACAATGCAATGATACCCCTATGGGAGGAACCATTCCCGAGGGCCATGGATGTGGCTACGATCTTCCCCTTACTTTGTGAGCGAACCAGAAAGAAAATAAATTTCCCAGTCTGGGAGATGATCTTACTGCCTTTCTTAGCAGAGATCAAAGAAGTGGCGGTAGGTGGGGCTACCTCCAGTATCCTGTATAATGTATTACAAAAAGAAATTATAACAGCGCGAGGCCTTGAATCATACACAACATGTCGCTTCCAGAAGTATGGTTGACCTAATAATACATCACAAACATCAAGAGGTACAACATCACACAATAAATCATTTGTGAAGGGCTTGCTGTTGTAGGGAAGGCGACACTACACGCGGACTCAGAGATCTCGTCCTTGGTGAAGGATTTGATGCTGTACGGTTGCGGGTGTGGTATGGTCCCAGCCGCTTCATGACCACTGTTGAAATGAGGTTCTTTTGGCTTCCACTGTCAACGATGAATTGCAACGGTGAACCCTTCACCCACATCTGTGAGTGGAAAAGATGCTCCCCCTCTTCTAGATCTTCGGGCTCATTATTTTGGAACTTGGTGGTGGGAATAGTGGCACTAGGCTCCGTGTCAATGATATGCTTCCATTCGAATTCCTCTTGTCGAGTTCAACTCAGGGTCGGAACATGCATCTAATTCTGAAGCCTTCAACTCGGCCACTAGCGACTGCTTGGTCCAACACTCACTTGTGTTGTGAGTGGGGCTCTTATGGAACTCACACCACTTTCCTGTGTCCTTCTTTGACTTCGTGGTTTTGTTCTTTTCTTGCGGCTTCGACGGGTTGTCTTGGGTCACCCCGCCTTGGCTTTGTCCTTTGTTCTTCGGATTCGCACATCCAAAGTCTAGCTTCTTCTATTTAAACTTCTGCTTGATCTTGACGGCGTATCGGTACGTAGTGCCGAGCGAGGAGATGTCCAGGAACACCATCTCATCCTGGATGTATCTATGTAGGTAGTTGCAGTACTTGAGTACCAAATGTTTCTCAGAATCCTTGATGCCCAACTTCGTGCGCAGGGTATGAAAAACATTGGTAAACTCTGACACATCTTGGTCCCTTCCCTGCCGCAGCGTGGTCCACTTTATGTATTTGTCCTCATAGCTCCTGACAGGGTAGTACTGCTCCTTGATGGCATCCTGGAATGAATTCCAAGTGGGAGCGGCTAAAAACAGTGAGTTTGTACTTTCATCCTTTTGCTCGCAGTAGGTTTCCCACCAGTCCTTGACGTGGGGGGCTGCTTTGAGAAGAGCAAAAGTAATCTTTTCCTGGCTGGAAAAATCATGAACAGAAAAATACCCTTCTAGCATATTTAACCATTTATCTACGACATCTGCATCTATCTGACCCTCGAATATGGGGATTTCAAAGTTAACTTGTACCTTAAAGGGTGTGGTGTTTCCAGAGTAGCTATTAGATGCGTCGCCCCTCGGTAGCCGCTAAAGGATCTGGGCAAAGTTGTCCATAATCGTGTTCCTTTGTCGTCTTCTTTGAGCAAGATTTTGATAGGATCTCTTACGCCCTCAACTTTCTTTTCATCCGCCATGGGAGGCCGTCGAGATTGCGGGGCTGGTCTTGCAAAGGTTCAACCAGTTCAAGCCCTAACTCCTTATATCCCGACCTCGATGGGGATATGCAAAGAAAAACAGAGAAAGAGCATACCCCTTTGATACCACTAATCTAGATTTAAATAGGAACGCAACAAATTACATATAACCATAAATACAGAGATGCAGCAAAAATAACACTTCATTTAATTAATATCAAATAATGAAATATGCTTACAAAGAGTATGGAAATGAGACTAGCTCGACGATGATAACTTATCTCTAAGAAGAGATGTGGTGGCTACATGCATCTGAACTGCGTTACAATGAGGCTCAAGGGACTTTTTATTATTGAACAATTAGAGCAAACCCTAAACAACCAAAACCCTAACCC
This sequence comes from Pinus tabuliformis, assembly GCA_031772625.1. Classification (NCBI taxonomy): domain Eukaryota; kingdom Viridiplantae; phylum Streptophyta; class Pinopsida; order Pinales; family Pinaceae; genus Pinus; species Pinus tabuliformis. Next base: position 655,958,043 of record CM062810.1, on the reverse strand, counting down.
TAGGAGATGTAACACCGAGAGTTTATGGGCCAAAATCGCTAGCAGTAGATTGCCAAAAAAATGTCGTTTAGGGCCTCAAAACAGCTCCGGAAGTTTAGATCCCGATAAACTGCTAAAAATAGTAAATTGTGCTATGATTAAGGAAACTAAAAAACTTGCAAGAAACAATGGTGGGGGTCCAAGTGGAATTGGCGGGTGGCCACCAACATCCACCTGGATCATTCCTCCCCCCTTAGGAAGTAATTGTCCCCATTGCGTTGAGTGCCTCCATGAGATGTGGAAACTTCTGCTGAACTTGGTCCCTGGTGAGCTGTTCTGCAATCTCTAATGTGTCCAACAATGGTGGGAAGCATGGTCGAGGGCAGTCCACATTGAACACTCGGTGCAAGCCAAGGAATGGGGGAATGCTGTGCTCCAAAGCATTGTTTCCCACAGCCTTGGTAATGGTGTAAGGACCATATCGGAGTGGTATGAGCTTCTGATGGGATCTTTTAAGGCGTTATTTATGCCGATGCAACCAGACTTTGTCACCCACTTGAGACTTGTGTGGCACCTGAAGTTGATCATGTCACTGCTTGTACTTGGCATTTTCCATAATGGGTCAGTGATATATCAACCTGTTGGGTAGGGGTGATCCGACCGAATGCTTGACCTTACAGTGCAACTTTACCCCTGTGGGTGAGGAGAAGATGTTCCTGTATTATTTCATGACCATATCCACCTGCTTTTGCTTCGTGGAGGAACCCTTCCCAGGGGCCTCGGATGTGGCTATGATCTTCCCCTTACTTTGAGAGTGAACCAGAAAGAAAATAAATTTCCTGGTCTGGGAGATGATCTTACTGCCTTTCTTAGCAGAGATCAAAGAAGTGGCGGTAGGTGGGGTTACCTCCGGTATCCTATATAATGTATTACATAAAGAAATAATAACAGTGCGAGTCCTTGACTCATACGCAGCATGTCGCTTCCACAAGTATGGTTTGCCTAATAATACATCACAAACATCAAGAGGTGCAACATCACATAATACTTCATTTGTGAAGGGCCTTGATGTTGTAGGGAAGGCAACGCTGCTGGCGAACTTGGAGATCTCGTCCTTGGTGAATCCACCTGATGATGTATAGTTGCGGGTGTGGTATGGTCAGTAGCCCCAGCCACTTCACGAACTCTACTGAAATGAGGTTCTTTTGGCTCCCACTGTCAACAATGAATTGCAGCGACGAACCCTTCACCCACATATGTGAGTGGAAAAGGGGCTCCCCCTCTTTTGGATCTTCAGGCTCATTCTTCTGGATCTTGGCGGTGGAAACAATGGTGTTGGGCTCCACATCAATGATCTGCTTCCCTTTGTCATTCCTCTTGTCGGGTTCCAACTCAAGGTCAGAACACGCATCTGATTCTGAAGCCTTCAACTCGACCACCAATGACTACTTGGTCCGACACTCACTTGTGTTGTGATTGCGGCTCTTATGGAACTCACACCACTTTCCTGTGTCCTTCTTTGACTTCGTGTTGTTGTTCTTTTCTTGTGGTTTCGACGGGTTGTCTTAGGTCACCCCGCCTTGGCTTTGTCCTTTGTTCTTCAGATTCGCAGATCCAAAGTCGCACTTCTTCTATTTAAACTTCTGCTTGATCTTGACAGTGTATCAGTACTTCGTTTCGAGCGAGGAGATGTCTAGGAACTCCATCTCATCCTGGATGTATCTATGTAGGCAGTCAGGGTACTTGAGTACCAAATGTTTCTTAGGATCCTTGATGCCCAACTTCGTGCGTAGCATATGAAAAACATTGGTAAACTACAACACATCTTGGTCCCTTCCCTGCCACAACGTGGTCCACTTTATGTATTTGTCCTCATAGCTCCCGACAGGGTAGTACGTCTCCTTGATAGCGTCCCGGAATTAATTCCAAGTGGGAGTGGCTGAAAACAATGAGTTTGTACTTTCATCCATCTGCTCGTAGTAGGTTTCCCACTAGTCCTTGACAAGGGGGGCTGCTTTGAGAAGAGAAAAAGTAATCTTTTCTCCACCGGAAAAATCATAAATAATAAAATAACCTTCTCGCTGATTTAACCATTTAACTATGACATATGCATCTATCTGACCCTCGAATATGGGGATTTCAAAGTTAACTTGTACCTTAAAGGGTGTGGCATTTCTAGAATAGCTATTAGATGCGTTTCCCCCATGGTAGTCGCTGAAGGATGTGGGCAAAGTTTTCCATCATCATGTTCCTTTGTCACTCGAGGGCTTCTTCGAGCAAGATTTTGATAGGATCTCCTGCCCTCTCATCTTTCTTTTGATCCGCCATGGGAGGCTGTCGAGATTTGCGAGGTTGGTCTTGCAAAGTTTTGACCAGTTCAAGGCCTAACTCCTTATATCCCGACCTCGTTGGGGACATGCAAAGAAAAACAAAGAAAGAGTAGACCCCTCTGATACCACTGATATGGATTTAAATAGGAATGCAACAAATTACAGATATAACCATAAATACAGAGATGCAACAGAAATAAGACTTCCTTTGATTAATATCAAATAATGAAATATGCTTACAAAGAGTATGGAAATGAGACTAGCTCGGCGATGGTAGCTTATCTCTGAGAAGAGATGTGGTGGCTACATGCCTTTGAACTGCGTTACAATGAGGCTCAAGGGCCTTTTTATTATTGAACAATAAGAGCAAACCCTAAACAACCAAAACCCTAACCCGAGGAGATGTAACACCAAGAGTTTATGGGCCTTGTTGGGGTTAGTTGGACAACCAACTTCCTGACGTCGTTACTTGGTCATATTATCTCTGTTTGACGTGCATGATACCCTGTTGGAAAGATCTATTCGAGGGCTACAACATAAGAGAATATTTTATAAAAAAATCATTGGTGGTAGATTACCAAAATAACGTCTTCTAGGGCCTCAAAATGGCTCCGGAAGTTTAGGACCCGAAAAACTACTAAAAATAGTAAATTGTGCTACGATTAAGGAAATTGAAAAAATTGAAAGAAACAATGGTGGGGGTCCAAGTGGATTTGGTGGGTGGCCACCAACATCCACCTGGATCATTCCTCCCCCCTTAAGAAGCAATGGTCCCCATTGCGTTGAGTGGCTCCATGAGATGGCAAAACTTCTACTGAACTTGGTCCCTAGTGAGCTGTTTTGTAATCTCTGATGTGTCTAGTAATGGTGGGAAGCATGGTCGAAGGTAGTGCACATTGAACACTCAGTCCAAGCCAAGGAATGGGGGAATGTTGTGCTCCAAAGCATTGTTTCCCACAACCTTGGTAATAGTGTAAGGACCATATCAATGTGGTTTGAGCTTCTGATGGGCTCTTGTAAGACATTTCTTCTGCCGATGCAACAAGACTTTGTCGCTCACTTGAAACTTGTGTGGCACCCGATGTTGATCATGTCACTACCTGTACTTGGCATTTTCCACAATGGGGCGACGATATATCAACCTGTTGGGTAGGGGTCCTCCAATCAAATGCTCGACCCGACAATGCAACGGTACCCCTGTGGGTGAGGAAAAGATGTTCCTGTATTCTCTCATGACCGTATCCACCTACTTCTACTACATGGAGGAACCCTTCCCAAGGGCCATGGATGTGGCTACGATCTTCCCCTTACTTTGAGAGCGAACCAGAAAGAAAATAAATTTCCTAGTCTGGGAGATGATCTTACTGCCTTTCTTACCAGAGATCAAAGAAGTGGTGGTAGGTGGGGCTACCTTCGGTATCCTGTATAATGTATTACACAAATAAATAATAACAATGCTAGGCCTTGACTCATACACAACATGTCGCTTCCACAAGTATTGTTGGCCTAATAATACATCACAAGCATCAAGAGGTGCAACATCACATAATACCTCATTTATGAAGGGCTTGATGTTGTAGGGAAGGCGACACCACTGGCAGACTCAAAGATCTCGTCCTTGGTGAATCCACCCGATGGTGTACGGTTGTAGGTATGGTATGGTCGATAGTCCCAACTGTTTCACGAACTCTACTAAATGAGGTTCTTTTAGCTCCCACTGTCAACAATGAATTGTAGCGACGAACCCTTCACCCACATATGTGAGTGGAAAAGACGCTCCACCTCTTCTGGATCTTTGGGTTCATTCTTCTGGATCTTGGCGGTGGCAACAGTGGGGTTGGGCTCTGCGTCAATGATCTGCTTCCCTTCGTCATTCCTCTTGTTGGGTTCTGACTCAGGGTCAGAACATGCATTTGATTCTGAAACCTTCAACTCGGCCACCATCGACTGCTTGGTCCGACACTTACTTGTGTCGTGAGTGAGGCTCTTATGGAACTCACACCACTTTCCTGTGTCCTTCTTTGACTTCGTGGTGTTGTTGTTTTCTCACGGTTTCGACAGGTTGTCTTAGGTAACCCCACCTTGGCTTTGTTCTTTGTTCTTCGGATTCACAGATCCAAAGTCTTGCTTCTTTTGTTTAAACTTCTGCTTGATCTTGATGGCGTATCGGTACACCAGGCTGAGCGAGGAGATGTCTAGGAACTCCATCGCGTCCTAGATGTACCTATGTAGGCAGTTGCGGTACTTGAGTACCGTTTGTTTCTCAGAATCCTTGATGCCCAACTTCATGCCCAAGGTATGAAAAACATTGGTAAACTTTGGCACATCTTGGTCCCTTCCCTACCGTAGCATGGTTCACTTTATGTATTTGCCCTTATAGCTCTCGACAGGGTAGTACTACTCCTTGATGGCATCCCGGAATGAATTCCAAGTGGGAGCGACTAAAAACAATGAATTTGTACTTTCATCCTTCTACTCACAGTAGGTTTCCCACCAGTCCTTGATGTGGGGGGCTGCTTTGAGAAGAGAGAAAGTAATATTTTCCCGGCTAGAAAAATCATGAACAAAAAAATACCCTTTTCACAGATTTAACAATTTATCTACGACATTAGCATCTATCTGACCCTTGAATATGGGGATTTCAAAATTAACTTGTACCTTAAAGGGTGTGGCCTTTCTAGAGTAGCGATTAGATGTGTCGCCCCTGGGTAGCCGCTGAAGGATCTGGGCAAAGTTGTCCATCATCGCGTTCCTTTGTCGCTCGAGGGCTTCTTCGAGCAAGATTTTGATAGGATCTCCTATCCCATCATCTTTCTTTTCATTTTCCATGGGAAGCTGTCGAGATTTGCGAGGCTGGTCTTGCAAAGGTTCGACCACTTTAAGCCCTAACTCTTTATATCCCGACCTCGTTGGGGACATGCAAAGAAAAACAAAAAAAGAGCAGACCCCTCTGATACCACTGATCCATATTTAAACAGGAACGCAACAAATTACAGATATAACCATAAATACAAAGATGCAACAGAAATAACACTTCCTTTGATTAATATTAAATAATGAAATATACTTACAAACAATATGGAAATGAGACTAGCTCGGTGTTGGTAGCTTATCTCTGAGAAGAGATGTGGTGGCTACATGCCTCTAAAATGCGTTACAATGAGTCTCAAGGGCCTTTTTATTATTGAACAATAAGAGCAAACCCTGAACAACCAAAACCCTAATTCGAGGAAATGTAACACCAAGAGTTTATGGGCCCCGTTCGGGTTAGTTGGACAGCCAACTTCCCGGGGTCATGACTTGGCCATATTATCTTCGTTTGACGCACAAAGGTCTCTCCAAGACTACGATGGAAAATAAAAATTTATCACAAAACCACTCGTGGTAGATTGCCAAAAAAAACGTCGTTTAGGGCCTCAAAACGACTCCGCAAGTTTAGGACCCGAAAAAACTGCTAAAAAGAGTAAATTATGCTACGATTAAGGAAACTGAAAAAACTGAAAGAAACAATGGTGGGGGTCCAAGTGGAATTGGCGGGTGGCCACCAACATCCACGTTGATCATTCCTCCCCCCTTAGGAAGAAATGGTCCCCATTGCGTTGAGTGCCTCCATGAGATGGGGAAACTTCTGTTGAACTTGGTCCCTGGTGAGCTGCTCTTCAATCTCTAATGTGTCCAATAATGGTGGGAAGCATGGTCGAGGGCAGTCCATATTGAACACTTGGTGCAAGCCAAGGGATGGGGGAATGTTGTGCTCCAAATCATATTTTCCCACAACCTTGGTAATGGTGTAAGGACCATATCGGAGTGGTCTGAGCTTCTCATGGGCTCTTGTAAATTGTTCTTTGTGCCGATGCAACCAGACTTTGTCGCCCACTTGAAACTTTTGTGGTACCCGATGTTGATCATGTCGCTGCTTGTACTTGGCATTTTCCACAATGGGTTGACGATATATTGACCTGTTGGGTAGGGGTGCTCCAACCGAATGCTTGACCTGACAGTGCAACGGTACCCCTGTGGGTGAGGAGAAGATGTTCCTGTATTCTTTCATGACCGTATCCACCTACTTCTGCTACGTAGAGGAACCCTTCTCGGTGGCCATGGATGTGGCTATGATCTTCCCCTTACTTTGAGAGCGAACTAGAAAGAAAACAAATTTCCTAGTATGGGAGATGATCTTAATGCCTTTCTTAGCAGAGATCAAAGAAGTAGCTGTAGGTGGGGCTACCTCCGGTATCCTATATAATGTATTACAAAAAGAAATAATAACAGCATGTCGCTTCCACAATTATGGTTGGCCTAATAATACATCACAAACATCAAGAGGCGCAACATCACACAATAACTCATTTGTGAAGGGCTTGATGTTGTAGGGAAGGCGACACTGCTGGCAGACTCGAAGATCTCGTCCTTGGTGAAGCCACTCAATGTTGTATGTTTGCGGGTGTGGTATGGTCGGTAGTCCCAACTGCTTCACGACCTCTGCTGAAATGAGGTTCTTTTGACTCCCACTGTCAATAATGAATTGCAGTGGCGAACCCTTCACTCACATATGTGAGGGGAAAAGATGCTCCACCTCTTCTAAATATTCGAGCTCATTCTTTTTTATCTTGGAAATGGCAACAGTGGCACTTGCCAAGACAACCCTTGTTCAATGATATTAAGGCCATCTACTGTAGCTTTCCACACCACAGAGGCACATCCTTTCTTTTTATTTGGACTTCTAATCCAGTCTTCCAGCAGTATTGGATCAATGTATTTCCTCTTGACCACCGTAGTCTAGAGATTCTCCATTTCAATAAGCCGCCATCCCAGCTTTGCTGCTAGTGATGGCCCAAAAGCAGTTAGGTCTTTGATTCCCCATCCATCCCACTCCTTTGGCCTTGCCACCTTCTCCCAAGCCACCCATGGAAGTACTGAATCCTCCTTTGAGCTTGCCCATAAGAATCTGTTGCAGACTCTTCTAATTTTTTCTAGAATCCCTTTCGAGACCCAAGTTAAAGCAGCCTAGTAGATAGGTATAGCGAGTAGAACTGATTTAATGAGGGTTAGTCTATCGGCTCCAGATAGCCATTTAAAACTCCAGCGAGTGATCCTTGATTCAACTTTTGCAATTAGCCAATGCTAATCCTGCTTCCTGTATGAACTAGGTTTCAGGAAAAAACCTAGGTATTTAAAACTGTCTTCTAGCTTCCGATCTTCAAATGGAAAATCTTCTTTAATTTGATTTGCTTCTAGTCGGTTGAAGCCTTCCAACAGCAGTTGTGATTTTTCCTTTTTTACTTGCATGCCTGTAGCCTTCAAGAAGAGATCCAATATCCTTTTTAGTTCCTTTGTTTCACTCCTTATTCCATTACTGAAGAGCAGAATGTCATCCACGAACAGTAGGTGGGTTATATTTAAATTGACGGCCACTTCCAACCCTTTGATATCCCCTTTCCTTCTGGCTTCTAAGAGCAGCTAACTGAGTCCTTCGGTCGCTAGAAGGAAGAGGAAGGGTGAGAGGGGACAACCTTGTCTCAGCCCTCTTTGACCTTGAAAGAAAGAGGAGGCTTCTCCATTGATGAGCACCACAAAGCTTACACTAGTTAAGCATCCCATGATCCAGTTTATAAAATCTACTTGGAACCCCAAGTGGGTGAGTAGCATGTGAATATACATCCAATTGATCCTGTCAAAGGATTTTGAGAGGTCTATTTTCACTATAGCTCCTTCGATTTTTTTTTGTTTGATGCTATGGATGGTTTCCTGGGCCACACCAATTGCTTCATGAATTTGTCTCCCATCCAAAAAGCCAAATTATTCTTTTGACATATGCCTGGATAGAATTGGCTTTATGCAAAGAGCAATCACCTTCGCTATGATTTTGTAGATACAGTTGCATAGGGAAATTGGTCTGAAATCCTCAAAGGAGGTTAGATCTTATTTCTTCGGGATGAGGGCTATAAAATTTGAATTAAAAGGGGGGTATATGACCCCTTTCTTTATAGATTCTTCAACAACTTCGGTAAGCTCATGCCCAATTTTCTCAAAGAAATGTTGGAACAACTCCACCATCCATTCGTCTGGACCTGGGCTCTTATCCTTTGGCATAGATTTTATAATTCCTTCCACCTCCCCCCTCATGACTTCTCCCATTAGTTCCATTGAATCCTCTTCATCCACATAACGAGGAAAGGTCTGGGTTGTTCGAATCACTTCAGCCAAGGATACTTTCGTTGGGGTAGTGAATAGTTTTTGGAAATGTCTTATACCCATCTGTGAGAGATCCTAGAATGATTGAGCCTCTCTTCCTCCCTCAACCCTCAATTTCCAAATGGTATTCACATTTTTCCTTCCTCTCGCATAATTTTGGAAGAATTTGGTGTTCTTTTCCCCTACACTTAGCCAGATGGCTCTGCTTTTCATTCGCCATTGTTCTTCTCTTGCTAAAAGGATTTTATTCCTTTGGGATTCCAGCTGCATAATTCTATCCCTTTTTTCTTGTGTTTCATAACCATCAGCTTCAGGGCTTTCGAGCATTTGTAGATTCTTCCCTATTTGAATGAGATCTTCATCCTCTTTTAATTTCTTCGCCTTAGCCCAGTTCACCGTAGCATTTTTAAGGCGTTTTAGGTTCTCCATGAAGAGGAAGGTTTTGTCTTTAGAGTCACTGGCCCTTACAGGTCTCGAGGTGTCCTTAAAAAGAGAGTTATAGGATTCCTCCAGTAGCCAAGCGGGATTGAACTTAAAGGGACCTGCCAGTTTTTTGGGGGGCTTGGATAATTTAGCAAGATTGGCATATGATCTGAGATTCCCCCTTCACACACCCACTGTCCAAAGGCTGGAATCTTTGCTACTGCTTCCTCATGAAGGAGGAATTGATCCAATCTTTTTGCTACATAGTCTTCCACTATTCTCCTATTCCTCCAGGTCGGCCTAATATTCAATAAGTTTATATCCAGTAGTTTGTTTTCTCTAAGAAGATTGGTAAAAAAAATCTGATAACGGATCTTCTCTGGCAGAGGGGTCACAGGTTTCGGCGGAGCCTACGGAGAAGTTTAAGTCTCCCCTGATCACCAGATTCGGATTGTTCACTAATGATTTGGAGAAAAGGATCTTCCGGAAGTGGGCTCTCCCCTGGCATGGCCTGTATATGTTAACAATCATTAGGTTAGTGCATAGATCTTGAGAGTATACTTCCATCCCCATCACCTGATCCATCCCCCAGGTATTTAAAGCTTTGAACTTCCCTTCTTTAAACCCCATAGCTAGGCCCCCAGAGTGGCCTTTAGCATCCAAGGCCTAGATGCTCCAGCTAGACAGGAATTTTGTCAGAGATTTTGTTACTTCTTCTCCTGCTCCCAAAGTTTCTTGAAGAAGGAGGATATTTGGGTTGTAGTTCCGGATTACCTCTTTTAAGGCCAACTTTTTAGGGTTGTTGGCTAAACCTCTACAATTCAAAGAGAGGATGATCATTGGTCAACCTCTGGATGGGGTTTTGCTGCTCTAAGAGCCCTAGAAATATAAATTTTCTTTCCATCTACAATATCTATTTTGGCTCTTAACTGAGCCTTCAACATGTTTGTTTTCCTCCCTCTCATCTTACGGTCGCTTGACTGGGTGGATTGCATGTCAACTCCCCCCACTACCTCGACAACCCCCCATGGGGGAGGCTTTTTCTCACGAGGTCTGAGGTTATAAGGGTTTGTTGCAGTGAGGGTTTCATCACTCATAATGACTTCCTTGCCCCTGACATATTCATGATTCAGATCTAGATTGGGTATAGATGTGATTATACTCTTGATTTGCATGTTGTCTGAACTTGAAATGGGAATGGCAATGTTTTGTTTCCTGGAAGGACCAGGCACAGGTTCAACAAAAGTTAAAGAAATAGCAGGAGTAAGAGAAGGTAGTGTTAAGACCGGACCCATACCCTCTTTATCGATTAAGTGGCTCCCAACAATGTTTGCTGCTATTTCCTGGTCCTGTGCATTACCTTCTTGTTGCTGAGATGATTGGTGTCCCGAGATGGATTCTTTCTGCACATCCATGCTTCCAACTAGGTCCCCCTGAAGTCTATCTGTGTCCATTTTTTCTTCCTCCATGCCTTTCTTTGAGAGTTTTTCTTTTGGGTCTTCCTCGACTGCAGCCCCTATCTTTGCCTTGCTCTGCTTCCTTTGACGTCTGAATCCCATCGGGCACTTTTTTTCCAAGTGTCCATAAATATGACATCCGTGGCAGCGAAATCGCAAGTGTTCATAATCTACTTGCTGAACATACTTGTTATCTTTGTATTACAGCTGAATTTCTTCTGCCAGCCCTACATGAGGGGTTATGCTTACCAGGATGCATGCCATCCCCTAGTCTCTAGTTTGCAGAAAAGACATGTATGTATCCATGTATTTCCCAAGGTGGTTTCCAATAGCTCTGAAGACCGAATCTACCCAAAGGAATGGAGGGAGCCCTGGAAAGCGGACCCATACTAGAAGTTCATCAACTCGTTCCCTCTATGCATCAAACAATGGATTCCATCTTTTGAGTAGAATCTAGTGTCTCCCAAAAGCCCAATTCCTTTCTAGCACCCAATTTGTTGCTTATTTCTTCCCGAATTTTACAATAAATGAACCCTTTGCCAACGTTGTGACTTGAAAGGTTGTATCTGGAGCCACCTGCCAGTGATGGGAAGCCCATTCCTGAATAAAATTTGCAGAGTATTTCTTCCCTCTTGCCCTTCTGACCAGAGTTAGGTTCACGACTTCCATAACTTCGTCAATTTTCACATCCATACCAAGGATGAGGTTTGCTACTGATTCTTTTCACTTAATTATTTTTGGCTTTTTCCTCTTCTCCCCCACCCGCCTCTTTCATGTCCCTTCCTCCCTGAGCTGAGTAGTCATTTCCACATTTGTTGTTGCTGCTTGGAGTGTTCTTGCACTCCTTTCTTCTTGAGTGAACCCGCGCCCTCCTTCTGGCCTGCCTTCTGCTTGTCCTCTTCTACCCCTTTCCTTTGTCACTACCGGATTTGATCCCTTTCCCTTCTTTAGACCCCCCTCAACAACCTTCTAATCCTCCTCGAAACCCTCTGTTATTTCTAGAATCCTCGCAAATCCAGTCCCCGTGACCTAGTTTTGCTGCTTTTCTTGGCTTCGACTGAGGGTGTGTTGAAATTTCGCCGCTTGGTCTAGGTTCAAGCGCAGCTCTGTCTCAACTTGACCTAGCTCCACTCCAAGCTCATAACCTAAGCTGCATTTCTCACTGCTTCTAAGCCCACATCTATTCACTACATCCTCTAACCCTCCAGAGTAGAAATGGCTAAAGGGATGAAGGTTTTCGAGAGTTACATGCAAATTTCCAGTTGCTACCACTTCGAACTCCGTCTGAGACTACTTCTCCTGAATGTGTGGGTGTTCTTTCCGGTTGTTAAGAAATGACAGACCTAGGCTATCCTCCAGCAACCCTAGGGTTTTCCTTTGTTTCCAAGCCTCCTTTGAACCTCGTTTCTCCTTCCCAGATCATCCAGTTGGATGTATATACCTCTCAATATTCTGATTTGTGACCTCCAGACCCCAGACCGACAAGATGTCGCTAGGTTTGGGGTCCAGATCAATAGTGTTTCTCGGGTTGACCATCTTCTAGCTGGCCGCACCTTGGTAATTGCTGTCTACACCTTAGTAATTCTTGAGCGTAAAGATTGCCCTTCACCGAGTTTCCGTCTTTTGCATGCTGCGGGCTGAGAGCGGCAGCGAAACTTAGTCCTCTGATTAACCCTGTTTTCCTTCCAACCTCCATTTTCTAAAGTCGCACATGGGTTATGGTTTTCTTGTTCTAGAACTATTCCTGTTGTCTGTCCACATCCACCTGTCTCCTGCAGCGAACCCGATTCTGACAGCCTCTACCTTGTTGCAACCATCCGTCGTCCTCCCGTACGCCTGCCTGTCATGATCTCGGCCCTATGGCCTCCACCTGTGTAGGCTTTTAGCCCCTATGCCTTGCCTTAGTACCTCGCTCAAACCCTAGCTCCCTCCTTGATTATTGTTCATTGCTCACTCATACCTTCTTGCATTGTACTTTTCAAAATGCAACCAGCATGCATATGTGAGTTGCTTAGAAGTCTCTTTGCATTAATCTTCCCATTGTTAGATGGAAGGGTGTTCTTATTCTCAATATATTTTCCATGCATAGGACACTCAAATTGCCTTAATATTAATTATAACAATCATATATATATATATATATATATATATATATATATATAAAGAAATTTAAAGAAATTAAATTATTAAATGTAATTAAAATTTACAAAAGTATATGAATTTATAAATTAAATTATGTAATGGTAATGAAACAATAGATAATAATTAGATTAAAAAAAAATCCCACGGGTCGTGGCTCAATTGGTGATCACCTTGTTATGAAGTAATATGTAAAGCATGAGATTCAAAGTTCAAATACCTGTGGGTTAGACCAACAAAAAAAATATCAGACACCTAGTCCTCATGCAAGCTAGGGCCTTGCACAAGGCCCACGTGCCACCACAATTGAACCTCGGCCCCCAACACCTGCACTCTAGCTTTATCATTAGATTCTGGAATTTGTTTGGCTTTTGGTAGCAATCGACGCTCTAAGATACACATATGGAGATTAATGCCCTTACTTGTGCTTATTCTCTCAATTACATCAACACTGACTCCAACTATTGGTAAGGCATAATCCTTTGCCCAGATCATCAATTTTCATAATATTGCACATGGGACTACTCTTCCAACATGGGTAGCAGACATCAGATGATGTTATTTCTCTATTCTTTTTTTCTTCTTCTTCCTATTATGAACCCAACCAACGGTTCCACGGGCCGATATCACAAGTTACGGCTGCTCCAATAGCTAATTGAAGTGAAAAACATATGTTTTGTTTTATAAATCCCAGTCTCTCACTTTCCTTGATCTCTTAAATATCAGTGATTTATTTGGTGTGCAAAGGTACAAGTAATAGAAGCCAATAAAATTTCTCTTACTACCAACTTTGTAGTCAACGGGAAATCTTTGCTAGAGCCTATAAAGTGCGAATACATAGGGAATTACTCGCAAAGAAATATCTCTAAAAAAATTATTATTCAATGAGCATCAACATCCACAAACCTTTTGAATCACTTAAAGAACTAAAGGATTTGTGTGCAGGATTTCAGCACACCTTGTTGCAACAAAGATGAGGCTTGATACAACTTCTTTAATTGCTTGTGGGAAATCATACTAATTTTTTGTAGCTTCCTATCCATTAGCATTAGAGGCATCATTGTAATCCAAACCCCTACGAGAACCCTCTACTTTAAGTCATCAAGGGTAAGGGGAACCCTCTCTTCAACAATGGAGTAACTATCTATTGTCCTACTGAGGACATATGCCATCTAACTATCCATCCTATTCTGTGGGGCTAGAAAGGACGGTTGCTTGAGGTTTACCCTTCTTCTCCCTTTCTAGGACCCCAGTGGGTGGAGCGGTGACTGGTCGGTTTCCCATTTAATTTGGTATGTTGAAAGTGTAAACTTGTCATTTCTATCTGTCCCTATGCCCTTTGGTTTTATTTTATTGGTTTCCTTATACGAGTGATTGGTTGTTGTGGGAAAGGTAGTTCCACCGCTTGAACATCAAGTGATTCTCTATTGCGTTTGTCCGACCTATGATCCTAGTCGTGGGAGGATGGAAGGTAGAGAACTTTTCCATTTTTTTTTATATATGCCTATGTTAAACTATCAGGAAATCCTTCTTCCTCTGAATGGAATAGGGTTGCTTCAAAATTTAATCACAAAAATTTCAAAAATTTCATATCGAATTAAAACATTCTCCTTTGCTAACAACAATTGGTCTACGATGGACAAGTGGTTGAATAGGTTGGAGGGACTCTTTTTCAGTTGCGTCCTCCTCTCTTTTCCATATTTCTGGGTTTATTCCAAGATAGATTTCAGATTTCAGGGTTATTTTATTTTAGTTTCAAGGGTTTCAAGCTGTTATAGAATTATTACTAGTTTTGGGTTGTTCTAGGCTATTTAGGACTATTAAAACTATTTTGGTGGGTTTAGGGTCTAGATTTCAAATAGGGCTTTGGTACCACTTGTGAAGACACAACCTGAGGTCCTCTGACCAAAACTAAATTTATCACATAATTTCACAGGAAAGGAAATACCATATTTTACAACGAAACATTTTTTCTTTTGTCAATAACATATATAAACTAACATATTATGAATTAAATCACAATAAAAAAATTTACATACCTGGTTACATTACGGTGGGTCAGTTGCAATGCTCCCGATGGAACCGCCCAACTGAATATGTCAACCTACTAACTAGGAAATTCTATTTGACTTCCCATCCCAAGGAACCTCAATAGTCTCCCTAGCCTTCCGAGGCTAAGTCCAACTGTAGTCATAATGAGTCCAAAATAGATCCAACCCCCTCCAACCACAAACCAATATGAATACTCACTCCTCACTCTCCTCACATGGTTTTCCTCCCTCTTCTCGATTCTCCCTCTCCCCTCCAAAATTCTCCCAAAAGATAACCAAAATGATTATCCTCCTTGACCTCCCCCCTCCTCACACTTATGCCTCCCCCATAAATGAATGCCAACTACCCCCTCTTAATTTCCACCCAATTCAGTTATGTCATAACCCCCTCCCCCCAATGCCTTGTCCTCAAATAAATTTGAGGAGACAACTTGTCAGGCTCATGAGTAATAAATAATAAAATATTAATATTTAATCATGTCATTCAATCTTATGGATTCACAAGAATCCAATCAATTAAATATTAATAATCATATTTAAATATAATTTAATAATTATAAGTCAAGATTAAGGGTTAAGTAAGCATTAATCAAGCTTAAGGCTAACCATAAGCATGATCATTAGTCGGGCTTAAAATTAATCATAGCTTGTTCACTAATTAAGTGTAATTGTTAATTAGTTGTCTAGCATAATATGCTATATGATACTAGCATATTTGTGTGAGATGTGGGTATGTAGCTAGCATACGCATACCTCATACGTATGCTAAAAATACTTATCAGAATCAAGCACATAGAAACATTTAACTGGTAATTTATCAACACAATATAAGATAATAGGTTCAAGTAGGGGCATATATGATATAAGATATATATGTGTGTGCGTGCACATGCGGGGCTACCAACACTCTTTCGGTTTAATGCAATAGAAGCTTATATATAAACAACAAATGAAGAAGTTTGAAGACATTTAACAATCTTTTTAGTTTCTCTCCTCTTGTTATGAACTTGAATTCTAATAGAACAATTCAAAATGTCAAACATAAACTTAATCTAAAACATATAAGATTTATCATTAATAAAAAAACAATTAGTTCTATAACAACATATTTTGGACAAACTACATTGCAAAATACAAATAAGTTTTTGAAAAAAATGTAACTAATGATATTGAACGACATAATATTTTGGACTAAAGTTAATTGAATATTTCAATAAATATATATATATATATATTAACTATAGTAAAAACACTTTTTTTTACCGGGGAAAAAATAAATCATAAATTGTTTATCAATAACTTTAATTAAACCATTAAATCACGTATACTTGGGAAACGAGTAACCATTTCATCACTCACCATCTTGGTTTCAATAAATTTTAGAGCTTAATTCCTTCTTACAGTACCTACCTAGAAGCTTGAGACCCATAGTAATCGATCCATGTCGATTTGCATATTTTTCCAAGTGTTTATTGACTTTTGACCATTAGGGTGGCGTGTTTTCATTTTACTTAGAGAACAAAATTTGTATGCGTTAGGTGAAGTAATACTTTGACTTGACTTAAGGTATTCGCTAACAAAATTCTTATGTGTTGGGTGGATCAATATTTTGATTTGATTTAAGATGAAATTGCTTACTTAATTTGGTTGGTGATGAGTATATTTTCTAAATACTTTTATGTTATATTTGAGGATATTTTTATTTTTGACCGTAAGTGTTTTATTTTTTATATGAGTTAATTATTAAGATTCAATATAAATTTTCATAAAAATGTGGTTGTATTATGATAATGGAAATCGTTTTTTAATTATTAATTTTTATTAAAAAAAAAGATGATGGTAATAATAATAGATAAAAGTTAAAATAAAGTAGTTAAATTAATAAATAAAATAGTTATTTTTTAAAGTGTTGTTTAATTAATTTTATATTCAATAAAGATGTTTAAGAATTATATGCTTTAGTTGTTTAAATTGTAAAATTTTAGTGTTTCAAGAATATTTTAAAACTTTGAATCTATTTATATATTGAGAAACATATTTTAAACAATAAGAAATTACAATCTCACCTCAAATTGTATCATTAAATTCTAAAAAAAAAAAAAACAAAATAAAACAAACTAAAACCATCTCATTTATTAGTTAGACTATACCATAATCACAATATTATTCAAAATTGTATTTCCAAATTTCAATTAAAAAACTATCTCGTTTGTTGGTTACATTACACCGTTATAATAATAATAATTTGGTTTTGACAAAATTTTACAAACTAATTATTATTATAATAACCACTTCATATATAACCCCACCAAATTATATTTATTTTCAGGATTATATAGGGTTCGTGTTTGTAATCCTCCCTATTCAACTTTTTAAGTTTGAAATTGCACATAACCAAATCAACTATTGAGCTATTTGTTTCTATAGGCTATGCTTATATCTATGATGCTACTTGCCTTGATAATTGGGCTTTCCTAGTACTACATGTTGAAGTCAATCGTCACAATGGTAAATAAGTAAGGGCATTTGTTCAGTTATAGACACTCCATAACTTATTCATACTCTAGTTTGAGAAAATCCACCCATTGAGCTAGCGATTGGATTGAATCCAATCTTCTTGTCTTAATTGATCTACCAGTCTGGAGTGTAGATCGTCCACCTATGGGATTCATTCTCCCAACCCTCACTCAAATTAAAAGGCATTCCCTTACTATTAAATATTGAGCAACAATTATTACTAACTATTCTTTTTTTCGGTTAATTTATCAACCCATAAATCTCCCCGTTCACTATTTTTTGGTTGTTAGACTAGCTAGTTTCCATTGCTAAATGGTTTCCCATTCTATTGCATGGAGCCATCGGCACTATGGTTCAACGAGTAAAACCCACTCATAATCTTCTATATAAACAAGAACCAATAGCTTCCCTTTGTACTATTGTTAATCAAGAGATCGTTTTTCGAAATCCAACATTAAACATTGGTCATTTGAAGTAGAAGCAAGGCTAGAAAATTCGGTAAGAGAAACAACAAGAGCAAAGCAAACATGAAGAGTGTTACCAAGAACATGAGAGACAGATACAAAGACAACAACAAATCTAGTATAAGATCTTAACTTATAACATTAGCACCCAGAGAAGCATTAATAGCTTTACCAACATCTCTCTGCCAAGTAAAGAGCAACTCGGGTACTAGCGTTATTGATGGTGCTAATCCTATCATTGGTCTTGATGTCAACTTTGTTAATAGTGGTTTTGGATTAAGATATCAAACTTATATGTATAATGATGGACTTTCTATAATTAATAGTATATATAGTTTTTGCATCATTTTTTAATTTAATGTAAAGTAAAGCTACAACTAAGTTAGAAACCAAATTAGTATATAAGATTTCATTATGTGTGAAATGAAATATGCTATATATATAATGATTTGACTGCTAAAATTTTAAATAAATGCTTAACCTCTTTAACTAACTAAACCAACTATTATACATATACCTATCATTACTTGTGCTTTGAAGTATACAACTAAATAACTTGCATAAGTATTGCATACATACCTTAACACGGTGCAGCTTGTACTTATTTCCCTACATTATTGATGCTTGTGAACCACTTACCTACTTAATGATCAATTTGCCCCCTACCAGGGTTGGAATTTCAAAACCGACCCACTGTCAAATTTGACAGTTTTCGCACATCTCGGACCTGTTTTCACAATTTCAACAAAGAATTTTGACAGTTTTGAAAAAAAATTATCTGTATTTGATGGGAAAATCACCCTGTGATGAGCAATTTTCTCATCAAATACCATCCCTGTTCCCCAACTTTTTCTCAACTAACACTATTATCCTACTAAACGAAGTTACCACTAATGAATGGTATGTGTTTAAGGATTGAAGTGACCTGACTCTATTGTAATGTTGGTTTCAAATCCTAAGGGGGTATCTTTGGCCCAATGTGATCAGGCTCGAGGAGTAGGCTCACCCACCCTAATAGAGTCTTGGCTCTTGCTAAGTCATAAATTCCTAATATCTCTTACTTATGGAGCGTTCGATATACTTTTGGTGTTATAATAGCAGTCACTAAATTTGATCTTAAACCTTACCAAAATTACTTCAACAAATTATCAATTTACCATAAGTAAAAAATAAAAATAAAAGATGCCAAAAACTTCAACAACTTCGACGATATTTAAGAATGAACAACGAATTTTAAACCTCGAAATTCAGGCCGCCTTGGTACATGATACGAATAATGATATACATGAAATGGAGCGTTTTGGTACGAATATATTTAATGTCAAAATGAAGTATGATTAATGGTAAGAGTGATTTCAAGACACCGTAATGTTTTTATTTCTTTATTTTTTATTATGCATAAAAACACTCAAGAATGCAATGAAATTGTTGTGATTTGTTTAGTAATTACGAAACACGTAGGACATAGAAGTGGAGTTTAGATTAATATGATGGTTAATTATTTTGGTAGAGTTTAGATGGATATGATTGTTAATTATTTTCATTATAAATAATGTTTTGATTTAATTATGAGGTAGGTAGGTATATTTTGGTGTATTGATTTTTTTTTGGAAAATTTAAGTAAATCTATTTGGAGGGATTGCATCCGGTCGGTCAATTAGTATAGTCTAATCCCAAGGGTCTCGAGGAGGATTGACCTCGTGATCTCATAATGATATGGTACTTTACTAACAAAAACTTGACCAATTGAGCTAACCTTCAGAGCTAATTTTTGCATTTATTATTCTATGTATTTTATGCTTTTAAATCTTGTCTACATATTCGTAGAAATAAATAATTAAGCAATATGCATGTATTTAAGATATAAAGTGTCACACTCTTCATCTATAGAGATATATTATATTTCAATTAACAATTAACTTTTTAAATATTTTTTTGTAAAATCCATATTCAAATGTTATTGTTAATAGTTTGTATACACTTTAAAGACAAATTCTAAATGCCTTTGATTGTTCACTTCACATGAAGTACTCATAATCAATAGATGTCCTTGATAATGTTTAAATAGGTGTTTTGTTATTAATCACTAGTTTACATTAGTTACTTAAATTGCATTTCATATATGTATTTAATTGCAAAAGGCATTAACATGGGTGGGCATTAAAAACTTATATGAGAAAAAAATGGTAATCTCATTATTGTAGTGTGAGTGTCTTACATTTCATATCTTAATTTCTTATTAAGATTATTCTTCTACCTTCCCATTGGGTAGAGATTCTTGAAACAAGAAAACATAGCATAAGTGAAAAAACAGATTTCAAGAACAATGGTGGTGTCAATAGATACCATTACCACTCAAGTGAAACAAAAAATCTCCATGAGTAGATAAGTGATTATTATAGATGTGCAATACAACATATAGGTTTGGGTAGGTGACCAAATCGTTAATGTAAGGGACCACACACCCCATCATTGTCCATAAAAGGTGGATCTAAATTGATCAAGTGGATATATCCGATTTTGTATAACCAATCAGTGCCTTTTCTTGGTTAACTCCCTCGTCATGGTTAACTAATATTCCAATTAGGTGAGGTTACTAAAAAAAGAATGGGTTCCAACACCCCCCTTAAAATCAACTAAGATGAAAAATAAAATTACATAATATCCCCCTTAAATTTGATAGGAACTACAAATGTTGATCACTAAAGAAAACTAATCCAACCAACTATAGTAAGAAGCATTATCGATCTTGCAAAGACTAGTCCAAGGTATAATAACACAACTAAATGGAGGTTTGAACCATTGTCACATCAACAAGATTCTCCACCCAATCTACTATGTGATCAAATGAAACTATCTGTGGATTATGGTGATAAACAAGAGCACATTTAAACAATATCAAATACTAATAATAAGATTGCTAGACTTTTATTTATTTTTTAAATAATAATAATGAACTAATCAATAACTCAAGTAAACAACAAGACAACACAACCCTAGTCTATTAGTTGACTAGACATCAAGCATATCATTAAACCAAACTCTTTCCATAACAAAAATAACCTTTGCCAAAGAAAGATCTCGAAGATACAATAATCATTAAATAAGCTTATGCACAACACATGAGAATTATCAATCATAATCTATGTTAGCATACTATAATTGACAATCGGCTTCTCAATCGACATGTAACTTTTTTTTAGCAAACATGGGAAATATTTATTGTTAGGATATTCCGACACATAGGATATAGTTAAGTTCAACTTGGTCTAGTATAGAGTTAGGTTAGAGTTAGGTAAAGTGTGTTTCTTTACCGTTGTACATTTTGTAACTTACAATCCGACGGTCACGATATGTAGTGATCCGACGGTTCACTCTCACCTCGGTATTACCGACACTTGATCCGTGGCTTGACACCCGATTGGTCCATGAGTTCTATTTAAAGCGCATGGAGGGTCATTGTTCGGGTAATCCGTGCATGAGAGAAGCTTATGTAAATTTTCATTCTTTGATTAATAAATTGTCTGTACCCACGTTGGGACAGGCCGTGGACTGTTTCCCTCCTTGCACTCTGAGGGTTTTAACCACGTCAAAAATACTGGTGTATTGATTTGAGATCTGGTTGTGAGCGGTGTCCTTTTGGTATTCTTCTGTGGAACTTACCCTGTAAATTCCTACATGGTATCAGAGCTATTTGAGGGCCGCGTCCGTTGGTGATCCAAATCTGAAGCCGGTAGAACTGCATGCGGCTGTCGTTTCCTAGATCTGCTGTTTCTGACTGCTTTCGGGCCGAGAGGACTGCTCTGTTGCATTCGGAGCATCTGTTTCAGTGAGGAACCCCTTTCGTTTCACGCGAAAAGGTTTCTGGTAGCCCTAGCTGCGTCATTTTTCAGATCGGGAGGTATACAGTGTTTTTTTTTGCAGTTTACTGTCATTTTCTCTCTGCTTATTTCGGTTTCGGTTTATTTAGCCTTTTTTTTTCCCGGATCTATACCTTTCATTTCTGCGTATGCTCTTTGCCCTGCGACTCTGTGCGATCTGGGCAAATCAGAAACAGAAAGAAAGGATTTTTCTCATGCGTATGCTCTTTTCCCTGCACCTTAGTGTGATCTCGGAAAATCAGAAACATTGAGGAAAATATTTAGTTTTTCGGCTAAAAGCTAACTTTGAGATTTTTTTTAAAATTTCTAGTTTTTTGGCTAAAGCTAACTTCGAGCCGTAAGGTTCGTTTTTCTTTGGATATTCGTGTTGGGTTTTGTGTTTTGTGTTTTGTAGGGGAAAAGAGTCTTCCCAAGGCAAGCACGCAAATCGAGGCCCCCCCCCCCCCCCTCTCTCTCTCTCTCTCTCTCTCTCTCTCTCAAATCTTTTGTATAGATCAATTGGTTCAAAGACCTTTTAAGAGAGTAGAGGTCTTGGGTTCAAGTCTCCATTTTGTGGGGGCGGATTTTTTCATTCCCGCACATTCGCGCACTTTGCCGGCAACGTCAACAATTTTTTTTCAAAAAGCCATAACTTCTTCATCCGGAAGCCTTTTTCAGAGCCGTTTTTTTTAAAACCGCCTATTTTTTCGAGATCTATCCATTGGACCACTCACTTTCAGCATCTTCAGCTTCAGTTGTTTTTCAAAAATGGAAAGTCCATGCCAAGTCATTCTTGACAGCACTAACTACTTCCAATGGGTCGCCTACATGGGAGATTTACTTAGAAGTAAAGGTCTCTTCAGAATAGCCACAGACCAAGAGAAGAAACCCAAAGATGAAGACAAGGCCGAAAAATGGGAAAATCGACAAGATCAAGCACGTGGCTTGATAGGAATGTCTGTTTCTCCTGATCTTAGATTCCACATTGCAGAAATTGAAACTCCTCATGAAGCATTAGAAAAACTTGCTAAAGTTTTTGGGATTAAAAATGAAATTAGATCCCATCAACTTGAAAATGAGCTGCTTACTTTGGATCCTAATAATTTTTCTTGCATTGAAGATTTCTTGTCAAAATTCAAGAACCTTAGATATCTCTTGGAAGGTGTTAAAGTTAAGAAAGATGATGGTAACCTTATTTATTCCATCCTCACTAAGTTAGGGCCAGCCTACTCTGTATTTGTTTCCACTTTCCATTCTACCAGGGAAGCTTTCATTTGTCAAGGCAAAGACTACAAGCCCCCTTCCTTTGACTCCTTTTGTGATTCCTTAATAAGAGAACAAGAAAAACTCTTACACCTTGGTCTTCTTAATCTTGGAAACTCTTCCACAAAAGCGTTAGCCGCCCAGCAGTATCCAAATTCAAAGAATCCTAAGAAGTCTTATCCTCAAAGG
Organism: Pinus tabuliformis; assembly: GCA_031772625.1. Classification (NCBI taxonomy): domain Eukaryota; kingdom Viridiplantae; phylum Streptophyta; class Pinopsida; order Pinales; family Pinaceae; genus Pinus; species Pinus tabuliformis. The sequence continues at coordinate 655,935,176 of CM062810.1, read as the reverse complement.
AATGGTCCTAAACCAACTCAGCCTCAAGATGAAAGATCATTTCAGCAATATGATAAGCCCAATAAAAACAAATGGAAGAAGACTGAAAGACATTGTAACTTTTGTAATCGAGATGGCCACTTAGAATCTAAATGCTTTAAGAAGATGGAAGCCTTGGAAGCCGCAATGAAGAAACATAACATCCATCTGGAGCCTACTTCAACTTCAACTTCCGGAACGGCATTTTCTGCATGTCATCGTCAATCATCTCAGTCTAGTTATGCATTAAATGTATCTTCTTCTTCTTCTCATTCTCATGAGTGGCTCATTGATTCTGGAGCCTCTTGTCACATGGCCAAAAACCAAGCCATGTTTTCTTCTTTAAATGATTGTAACACCAAAAATATATATGTTGGTGATGATAGATCTCTTAATGTTGTAGGGACTGGAACTGTTCATCTAGACAATGGTCAGTTCAATGATGTATTATGTGTTCCAAACTTATCCTGCAACCTTCTATCTGTCTATCAGATAACTCATTCAGGTGAAGGTAAAATCGTTGAATTTTCACCTCATGATGTTGTAATCAAGGATCTAAAAGATCCTAAACAGATTCTAGCTACTGGTCTTGCTGATGATTCCAAAAGGTTGTATAAGTTTCACAACTTTGGGTCATCCCATCTTCCCTCAGTATTTGTTGCTCATAATGATGAAGTGAGCAAACTTTGGCATGAGCGGTATGGTCACTTAAACTATCGCTCCCTTCAGCATCTCTGTAAAGAAAACATGGTGACAGGTCTTCCTATGGTATCTTGCAAAGATGGTGTTTGTTCCGGATGTGTACTCGGAAAACATCATCGGGACAGTTTTGACAAACGTGCCTCTTGGCACGCCTCAGCCCCTTTACAGCTTGTGCACAGTGATTTATGTGGTCCTCTTCCTGTTGCTTCATTCTCTGGCTGCAAGTACTTCTTAACTTTCATTGATGATTTCTCTAGACGCACTTGGGTATACTTCTTAAAACTCAAGAGCGAAGTATTTACCACCTTTTTGGCCTTCAAAGCATTCGTTGAAAAACAATCTGGACATCAAATTCTTAAGCTAAGAACTGATAATGGTGGAGAATATGTTAAAAATGCATTCATCACCTTTTGCACCGAAAATGGAATTCAAATGCAACATACTGTTCCATACACTCCACAACAAAATGGTGTAGCTGAAAGGAAAAATCGCACTTTAAAGGAAATGGCTAATTGTATGCTGCAATCTAAAGGACTCAGTCTTAGTTTTTGGGCCGAAGCAATTAATTGTGCAAATTATATAATCAATCGCACTCCTACTAAGGTTCTAGAGAATATCACTCCAGAAGAAGCTTGGAGTTCCATTAAACCAGATGTAAGTCACTTTCGTGTGTTTGGAAGTGAAGCATGGGCCCATATTCCAGATGAAAAGCATAAAGCCTTAGAACCTAAGAGTGAGAAATGTACTTTTGTTGGATATTCTGAAGATGTAAAAGGCTATAGACTTATTCCATTTAAGTCCAAAAATGTTATCATTAGAAGAGATGTAAAATTTGATGAAAATAAATCGGCCTGCGAGCCTAGTCCGGCGGATGTGCCACCTCTTCCCATCTCTTCTATCTTTGAGAACATTTCTTCTTCTGATGATGAAAGCGAGGATGATAATCCTTCCCCACCCTCTCAGGATCCTCAACTTCCAAGATGGGTCCGTGCTACTCGGGATGCAGCAGGTGATCTTGCCGGTGATCCTACAGATCAGCGACGTACACGTTCTCAGTTTGAAAGAGCCTCTTCTTTACTGGCTCAAGCTCCAGTGAATCATGATCCTGACACTTTTGCAGAAGCTTCAGGCCATCCACATTGGGAAACAGCTATGAATGAAGAATATCATTCATTGATGACAAATGATACATGGGATCTTGTTCCTCTACCAAAGGGACGCAAACTTGTTAGATGCAAATGGGTTTACAGAACCAAGTATGGACCAGATGGGAAAGTTAACAAACATAAAGCTCGTCTAGTTGCTAAGGGCTTTTCACAGGTTGAAGGCATTGACTACACTGAAACCTTCTCTCCAGTTGCCAAAATGAACTCTATCCGCCTTGTTCTTTCCCTTGCTGCCTCTTTAAAATGGGAAGTACATCAAATGGATGTTAAATCTGCCTTCTTGCATGGGGACTTGCAGGAAGAAATCTATATGGAACAACCCATTGGCTTCATACAAACAGACTCCAGCCTCGTTTGTCGCCTTAAGAAATCCCTTTATGGCCTCAAGCAAGCTCCTCGAGCTTGGTATGCCAAAATGGATAGCTTTCTTTTAGAATCTGGCTTTTCTAGGTGTCATTCTGACAATACTGTCTACACCAAGAAAGTGGGCAACTCTCTCATCATCCTTGTTCTTTATGTTGATGATCTTATTCTTACTGGTAGTGATCCCAACCTTATAAACCATGTGAAGTCCAGCCTTAAAAAGAAATTTGAAATGACAGACTTAGGACACTTACACTATTTTCTCGGTCTTCAAGTCTTGCAATCCCAAGAGGGTATTTTCCTTTCCCAGTCCAAGTATGCTTGTGATATTCTTCGTCATTTTCACATGGAAGACTGTAAGCCAGCCCCTTCTCCCTTTCAGTCTGGAGTCAAACTTTCAGTCTCTTGTACTTCTCCTGAAGTTGATGCTACCTTATACCGTCAACTTGTCGGAAAACTCTTGTATTTAACCCATACTCGTCCTGATCTTTCCTTTGTTGTTGGCCTTGTTGCTCGTTTTATGCAAAACCCCCGTGAAAGTCATTGGAAAGCAGCTAAAAGAATACTTCGTTATGTTCGAGGTACAATACAGTTTGGGATTCATTACAGTGCCAAAGCAGCTCCTCTGTTAGTTGGTTTCACTGATTCTGATTGGGCTGGTGACCTTGATGATCGGAAGTCTACTGCCGGTTATGTCTTCACTCTTGGTTCAGGACCTATTACATGGGCTTGTAAGAAACAGGCTGCCATTTCTCTTTCGTCAGCAGAAGCGGAGTATCGTGGTGCCGTGGAAGCTAGTAAGGAAGCCTTGTGGCTTCGTCAGATCCTATCAGAGTTTGGCTTTGAGCAGCAGCATCCAACCACACTTTGGTGTGATAATCAAAGTGCCATTCAGCTATGCAAAGATCCAGTCCAGCATCAGCGCAGCAAACACATTGAACTACACATGCACTTCATCAGAAAGCTCATTCTTGACCATGTTCTTGAAGTGCAATATTGTCCAACGGATGATCAGGTTGCAGACATCTTCACAAAGGCTCTCACAGAGGCGAAGTTCACTAAACTTCGATATATGCTTGGAGTTCAGGAAGTTGTCACTAAGGGGGGATAGGCTCTAGTGCCTCCTTCCTTCTCCTATTGTGTCATATTTGTAAATCCTTCAATCCTATCCCAAGTTGTTCTTAAGGGGGGATGTTAGGATATTCCGACACATAGGATATAGTTAAGTTCAACTTGGTCTAGTATAGAGTTAGGTTAGAGTTAGGTAAAGTGTGTTTCTTTACCGTTGTACATTTTGTAACTTACAATCCGACGGTCACGATATGTAGTGATCCGACGGTTCACTCTCACCTCGGTATTACCGACACTTGATCCGTGGCTTGACACCCGATTGGTCCATGAGTTCTATTTAAAGCGCATGGAGGGTCATTGTTCGGGTAATCCGTGCATGAGAGAAGCTTATGTAAATTTTCATTCTTTGATTAATAAATTGTCTGTACCCACGTTGGGACAGGCCGTGGACTGTTTCCCTCCTTGCACTCTGAGGGTTTTAACCACGTCAAAAATACTGGTGTATTGATTTGAGATCTGGTTGTGAGCGGTGTCCTTTTGGTATTCTTCTGTGGAACTTACCCTGTAAATTCCTACATTTATATTAATAAAGACTATGGTTGAAGCACATAGGAATATTGTTACAAAATTTCTTCTATCGAGTTCAAGAGAGAATTTTGTGACCACCATTTACATATATACTATAATCCCTCTTAGGGATTTGATAAATACCATGACAATGATTTTTCCAGCTCCTACAATGAACAAAACATGCAAAATTGACTCTTCTAAAGCTAATAATATCAGCCTAACTTGAAGAAAAGGTGCAATTGGATTGTGCAGTACAAAAAGTACATGATAATGACATATTTGAGATTCATGTGGGATGTGTTGTTTTGATTGTAGTCTTCTCGGAGAATTTTCTACAGTGTTCATCTTAGAAAGGTCGGTGTTTTGAATTCAGAGCAGGATTCATCTTCAAGACCAAAAAGGATTCATATTTTGGCCTTGAAGACGAACCCTATTATGGTTTCGAAATCTGAACCTCTCTAAGATGAACATTGTGGCAAATTCTTCGTGAAGTATACAATCAAACAACACTTGGCTAGCTAAACCCTGAACTTTATAGATATACAAAAAAACTTAGACAAAACAAGACATAATGGAATCAAATTTTATCTTGCTGAAAGAAATGGTCACCAGGGGTACCATTATTCATGGAAATAAGAATCTTTATTGCCAAAGCAGGAGTGCCTAATACACCATCACCTAGAGAAGCATTAGGCTTTAGTTGTGTATCATATGCATTTGGTAGAATTTCCATTTTAGTAACCCTTTGTTCCAGAGCATAAATCCTTCTCTTGATATGAAATAGGATGCTCAAAGACGTGTCTAATTCTTTGTCAAGGAAACTCTTCATTTTTGTTCACTTTCCTGAGACAACATTTAAGCGAAGATGTAGTTCAAAGAGTGTTGAATCGTGTTTCATGAGGGTGTTGCAAGTGGTGCCAAGGTTACTAAAATCCATGACTATTTACGGGATGAAGAATATAGCAGAAATGAACAAAGAAAAGATAGATTCAAGCTTAAGCAACATCCTCTCTACTAGGCCATCTACTGCCCCCGTGAGCCAACTCCCTGATATGAAATCCATTTGCATCCCTAATTTAATCCCATAATGCAAGTGTGAGAAGAGACACAGTCTGATATAACCTTTGTGGGTGACATACTTCTCCATCATGATGGGGGGAAGGTAAATATTTGTTGTGCATGACATATAGTGTCTCTCGTGGTTCCACTTGGTACAACTATGAGTTGACATTTGATAATCCACGAGGCCAAGGAATTGGATAGATGTCATCTATTCTCTTTAAAAAAAAATACTTGTGATTCATTATTATAGCCTTATTGGCTTGGGTATCCACTTTGTAGTTGTTTTGTCACTTGACATGATACTATTACACCTTGAATTCTAGATGGAGGACCTAATCTTGGACTCAATTGATGATGGTTTCCATTCATAGATATTTAGATTTCGATCCTTTAGTCAAGTGTTTGATTATCAATTGAGATTCACCAAATAGTGTAGATGAATGTGATGAAAGGACCTAACCATGGAAAAGCCTTACAAGAGAGAATATTCTTATGATACATTATTATATTTCATTATAAGTTTTCATGTGAATTTTCCTTCAATTATTCCTCGAAGGAGAAAAATAGAAACCCCGGGACCTACTTCCCTTGGATTACATTACGAATCTCCATCAAAAAATAAGATATTGGATTTTGTGAAATCCACCATTTGGAGAACTCTTGTGGGTTAAGTGAAGTTGCTATCATGATTTTCAAGAAATTTTGTTAAGATTCATTTCCTTGGGAGCATTCATGTCAGTGGAAACAATCCACCATGCTTTCTCCATAGCATCAAAATAGGAATTTGCTTGACATTAAGTGGTGTGGAATAAATATTATGGGAGAGAAAAACAAGTTTTTTCTAGCTGCATAATCAGGGAGTAAGATAGTTTGCTTGAAGATTTCTTTGTTTTAATTTAGCCAAATCTTCCAAAGTAAACATTTCGAATAACCATCCAAACAGATTTAAAATTTTGGCTTGTTTTCAAAACAGTTGGAGTAGAGTTTGTTCCAATTTTGAATAGATCTTGCCATGATAGAGGAGTGGTGATGTAAGATTTATTTATCATAAGGGCATTCAAGGAATAGGTGCTTTGTAGTTTCTTTGAAAGCAAAGTATGGTTTTCATCTAGAAGGTCAGAGAATCCATTTTCTTTCTTATAAATCAACTATTAGAGTCTTCCCCTAAGCCAAAGTCCAACAAAAGAAGTTTATTTTTCAAGGGAAATGTTATCCTAGATTATTCCATATTGTGTCTCTAACTAGATGTTTTGTTGCTCAAATTTCTATTTGTAGATTTTCTTTACAAAGTAGTTGCTTGTCCCTAAGCATCGCCTATCTTGCTTATGAATGGCTTCGAGGGAAAATCTTGCTAAAGAGAATTCATGGGAGGAGACGACATGGGCTACAGAGCTAGGATATTGGCCAAGTTTCCAACTAGTCTACAAGTCATCCAAACCCCGTAGAAAATTGTGTTTAAGAGTAGATATTATGGAGTTCTCCATCCATTGCCTTAGAGGTACTAAGGAGTTGGTCTTGGCTAAGGAAGGGAGGAATTTAATGTTATCAATCCATAAGTTGACATATTTTCCATTGGCAGGGATCCATGATAATTTATTCATGAGGATGGGAAGATTTGCTTGTAGTGCTTTCCATATTGGTGATCATTCTTTCTCCTAAATGGGAAAGTCAAGCCATTTTTTCTTGGGTCCTTGAAAATACTTCCTTAGCAAAGCATTTTTCCACCATTTTGATTTCCAGATGATTAATTTCCATAATATTTTTGCACCCATTTATTTGTTAAATAAGTGTGGATCTATGATTCACAAGCCACTATAGGAGAATGGGATTTGGATTATACCCCAATTTACAAGGTGGAATTTTTTAGAGGCATATTTGATCCCTTCCCAAAGGAATATTCAAAGTTCATTTATGATTTGGATTTTTACACTGGAAATTTTCAAAAGGGAGAAAAATTGGAAGATGGGGATGGATAATAAAACAACTTTCCAAAGGACTAATTTTCCACATGGAGTTAACCATTGGGACCCCCATGAGTTTATTTTGTTTTTTATTTTGAAAACAACCTTTTCCCAGTGAGAGGAGGAGAGGGAGAAGAGACTAATTTGGATTCTGAGATAAGTAAAAGAGTCTCACTCATCAAAGAAGGAGAACAAGAGGGTTATTACTATTGCATTCAATATTTGTTTGTTGACATTCCAACCATAAACTTGTGACTTGTGACTATTGGTCATCCCTCTCGATACTCTTAGAAAATAATAAAATACAGATTTAAACTTGGAGGCCATTATTACTAAATATATGATTAGGAGGATGATTTCATCTACAAATTGAGATTAATTTACTCTCTTGACTCCAAAAACAATCTTGATTCTTATAATTTTACCTGTAATTATTTCATTTTCTAGATTCCTACTCAAAAAATCAGTCATTAATATGGAGAAGAGGAGAGAGGGGGCACCCTTGCCTTAGATCTCTTTTGGCTATGAAAAAAGAGGAGGGTCGTCCATTTACTAGAGGGAAAATCCTATAGATCCCAATACAAGAAGAAATAAGGTTAATGAAGGCACGACTAAAGCCAAATTTGCTTAAAACTTGAAAGAGGAATCAATGATTGACCTAGTCAAAGCCATTGGCAATATTAATTTAATGGACATTCATCTATCTCCCCTGGTCTCACTTGAGTGAATTGATTTTTGAACTATAATCATATTGTCCAGGATTTGTATGTTAGAAAGAAACCCACCCTAAATTTTGGTTACTAGCTTTAGGAGAAAAATGTTAAGTGATTGGAAATATAATTTTGGTTAGGATCTTATAGGAAGCGTTATAGAGAGGAATGGGTTTGAATCAGGTGAAGGATGAAGGATTGGATTCTTTGGGAATTAAGGCTAAAAATATTTTCTTGAATATTTCTACATGTACCTTATCACTCGTCTCAAAATGAATTTAATCATATGCTAGTAAGATCTGTAAAAAATTATAGAGAATGCATTTGGGTGAACGACTTTATTTGGTTCGAGAGACTAAATTACTACCTCGACCTTGTCTCCCTTGACTTTTGTTGTGATGTAGGCATTGTCAGCTGCTATGATTATTGCAGACATGTTCCAACATTTCATCTGCTTCACCATTTACCTAGTCTAAAGGAGATGCTATAGACACTCAAAGTGGAAAACTACTTTTGCTTTTATATCTTCAAGTTGGTAAAAATATTTCCATCCGTAGATTTTATAGAGCTGACTGAATTCTTCCATTTTCGAACCCTTAAATAATTATTAAAAAAGGAAGTGGTTTTGTCTCTCGCTCATAACTAAAGGCATCTGGATTTGAGTCTCCGCTCAAACCCTTGATAGTGGATAGATTTTTCGAATGAAAAATGTGCTTCTAAATTTTGTAAAAGTAGTTGACCAGTGACTTGATCATTCTCAGTCTTTCATTGAATATCCTTTAAGGATTCCTTATAGGATATTAATTCATTTTCAAGAGAATACTTGCGATGCTTTGCCCATGATTTTGGGGACTCCTTGTCTAGTTTGATTTTTTGTTCCCGTATGTAATTGTGGAAGCCTTTAACCCAGGTGGTCTAGGCCTATTTTAATGTGTTCATTGCTTCTTAATTCTACAACTAGAGAGGATTGAATCAGAAGGGGATCGAGCCATAAATTTGCTTCTCCATTTTTTTCAAACTAATAAGGAGATGGTTTGAGGCTAATCAAGGGATGATATTGTTGGAATCTTTAAAAATAATGAGAGGGGGTTGAATTAGTATTACACCGTGGATCACCAATTTAAAACTTTCGTCATTTTAAACAAATTACTCAATCATGCTTTATTTTATTTACAACAATTTTAACAATTAATCAGTAGTAGAACATGTATAATCATGAGCAACATGCATAATCATAAATGAACCATGAGATAATTAATTATCAACATATAAAAATCATCACACAAGGACACCGGATATTAGGTGGAAAACCTAACTGGGAAAAACCATCGGTGTTGTTGTCTTTGTCTCTTCTTCTTAGTATTAAAATTATTGTTAACATATGCATTGGCCACCAGAAGTGTGCAAGCCACAAGTTGTTGATCATGTGAGAAACTCTTGCTCTATGCCACTACCTGTCAAAACCCACCAATTCTTGAACTTTGCATACCAACATCTATTGGAAGCCACTACTCCCACGACTTTGTAGGCTACCACTTGCTGGATTCCCCAACACGCAAGTATTTCCAGCCACCACTGGAAGGAATCCTCTACTCCCATGTTCTCAGGCCACTACCTGAAGGATGCCACTACACCCTGAATCTGCAAGCCACCACTTGCATCATTGAAGGCCCCGACCTTCAAGCTCTTCTCGTGGACCTTGTTTCACAATATTTCATATTGGGTCCATTATACTCTACATCAAACATGCGTGAGCTGTGTTTTCTCCATTTTCATACTGGACTCACAATATCCTCTATGCTCATAGAATTGAATACAAAATCATTGCAACATATGCCTCTCTACAATACACAATCTGCTCATGCAATCAAAATCCCCTCTCATACATCAACATATCACTACCACAAAACTACTACAACATAAATTCATTGTATTATGCATGACAATACATAAAAACTACAACAATAAACTCTCCAATAGAACCCTTGTAACAATAATCAGATCGACAACACAATCTCTCATAAACATTAACAACAACTAGTGATAATACAATCTGCAACACAAGCATGTTAGACATATAGATACACAACAACTTCGTCATCCTCTGACATATGATCCAAATTTGATCTCTCATTTGAACTCTATCTTTGCATTACTATAGCTTACTCTCTCATATTGTTTAACCCCTTCTATTGCACACTCCAACATTTTATCAATGATGAAAGATGCAATCAATACAAAGCACTAATCCTCATTATGTTTGACTTGATCACCTTCTAAGATGTGGACCAACTCAAGTTGACTCTAAAGGCACCAAAAAATTGGGCAAATAACTTAGAATATGCTCATGGTAAATTATGTACACATACAAATTAGAATCTCCACCTTCAAGACTAAGGATGCGGGTTATGAACTGTTAATCTGGGTTGCGGACATGGGTTTTCAATGGCTAACCATATTTTGTAACCTAAGAATGTGATTTATCAATGGCTAACCAGATTTTGTCTCCTAATTTGGGGAAAACTCAAATTTCTTCGATCATCACCATCTTCTCCAGCACCTATAGAACCTGTAAACACCTTGTCAAGCCTCTAATCATCATGAAAAAACCTTCAATCTTGTTGAAATCAATTCCAATCTAACTGAATCTCAATGGTTGACATTAATTCCGACACCATGTTGCCAATAATCTCCCCCTCTGGTGTTGATGTCAACCTATGGCCACAATACCAAACTAATCTTCACATACTCCTCAAGATGATTGATCTCATTCTCCTCTTGTGGTTGTCTCACTCTCCCCCTTGACATCAATGGAAAAGGGTGGAAAAGTCTGGCTGAAATACCCCGTTGAACATTGTTGATACCAATTGATATGCTGATGAAAATTGATTGGCTACAAACACCTATAAATAATCATGAAAAAAACCATGGAATTATGTTTCCGTCTTCAACCTACATGCCTCTACGCCAAAATCTTGCTCTTATCTTGCTGAACTGATCTGAATTGGATAATTATATTTCTTTTCATCCATCTCGATGCATTTGGAGTGGAAAAAGTGGAGGAATCAGCTCACAGGACTGTTTTTACCAGTGGGACCCAGTTTGGTGAAACAGGGTCTAAAACCTTCAGGAGCCTTTTGAGGCATCAAATGACATTTTTTGGGGGTAAAAATTTTCTGCTTAAGGTTAGAACGTTTTCATGTTATTCTACACACATTAATGTTTCCAATGGTGCAAGAATTGCGTCAATCGGAGTCTGTATGAAAAAGTTATGCCACTCAGAAGTTTACCTTCCTGTTTTCACACCTATAGTTCAGGAAGATGCTGCGTCAACCCCCATTATTCATGGAAAAGGGGCTAGCCATGTGTTTTTGATGTAAAAGACTCTATAGGATTCTATTTTGTAACTCTAGTTAAAAGTTGATGTAATCAGCTTAACCACTAGTAGGCTATCAGACTATGTTATAACTGGACCACTAGGAGGAAGAGGCATTCCATTCCTTTGAGAGAATTTTGTTCCATAGATTAGCAAAGATAGCCAGGAGAGATTGGAGGTAGAGCACACAGAGAGGATCTGTGCACTATAGCAGCCCACGGTCTAGAGACATTACTTCTTTGTATCTGCAGCCATATTTCCAAACAGAGAAAGAGAGCGAAGCGGCCTCACCTTCCAGCTGGGTTTTCTCCCAAAAGGGTTTCACATAGAGAATATCTTGTGTATTATGTGTGTGTGAGCTTATTTTGTCGTTATCTACTTTTCTTCTTGATTTAATTTTACATGCATACACTAATTACAGTAATTTAACAGATCTAGAAATTAAATGAAAATGTAATAGTGTAGAATGTCATATTTTTAATATAATATTATCAAATCTGTTGTGACAAAATGTCCAGTGGAATATCCACGGTAATTTACAGATCATGAAAATTCTCCGCTTGAACATGTAATGGAGATGAAAACATCGTCTTAATAGTGTTGTACATTATATTTGTTGTTGTCAATGCCTCCTTGCCACATGCAAGAGGCTACACCTCATGGACCAATGACTCCACACAACATGACCAAATGATTTTAACAATGATTACAAGGCTTCATAAGCATTATACATGGTTATATCAATGACATACAATGTTGATACAATGACACCGAAAAGCCCATATATAGTTGAAACATGATTCTCATGCATAACTATCACCATGACTCAACCAACGACCCAAACGATAAACATGATAGTAAATGGCTACATTAGTGATATTCAAGCCTACTCATGGCTAAAACAAATGAAATCCAACTCATATATGTTTGTACCTACTCTCATAACTCTCATAATGCATGATTAAGACCATGCCTACACAACCAACAACCAAATGATGAAGACAACAAAGTACATGCATGGTTGATACAAAGACCTTTCAACCAATTTTCTAATGATAGCTAAATGCATATGCATGGTTGAAGGACATACTCTTCCACTAATGATTCATATATAAAACTGATACAATCAAGAATGAGTGAAAGTAACATGAAAGAGACATATAATAATGAAACCCTAATGGCAGGCATAGCTCCGCTTGAGTTGATTATACCTTCTCGCCATTTGTTGATCTTGAAGACCTTATCAAGCATTTAGGACTCTCATACACACCACATTGTTGCTGCTATAACTCGTACACCTCATCATGCTACTAACTGCTACCATACACTCCCACTGAGGTTATGCACCTATCACGAACTTTTACAACCTTCTATGAATATGCATTAGGTAACTATGTGTTGTAGAGGGAGTTGATCTCTCTACTTCACAGGTTGTTTCTCCTTCCTCCACACCTTGGAAGGATGATTCTTTGCATTCTTTTCTGATTTTTTGCTAGGATCATTCTTTTCTGATTTTTTGCTAGGATCATTCTCAATCTACTACTCCTTTTTCCCAATCTGCCTTGAAGTACTGAACAACTAAAACTCTCTATCCATGATACAAAAATTGTGACATGTATTTTACCCAGATACGAAGCAAGATATCAAAACATCTACTAAGTGTGCCATATCTAAACCTTGTATAAAATGTGCCTCTCCTCCAAGGATAGATCTTTAGTCAATTTCCTTATGGCTAATCAGGTTACATGAGAAACAAAATCCATTAAAATAACTAGTATACCTGAAGGCTAATCTCCTAGGTTGTCCATACTGTTGATTAAATCCAAACTTTCTAATTCTATAGTTTGCTACAACATGTCCAAATTTGTGGCAGTTGTAACACGCGACCTCATCCATCAAAGGAGTAAATGGATTTTTGCTTCTCCTGTGAAATTTATAAGATCTGCCAATATTTAACCCTAGGAGTGAATTTTCCTCTTGACATGGGTGCTCCATGAGGTTCTCTTCTTGATTGATGTTGGATTTTTTGCTTGTTACCTCTCTTGTTGTTCTTACTAGTGTCATTTTCTGCTACAAACTTCTTTCGATCTACATTTTTTTTACATGAGCCTATGATCTAGACTCTCCCTTTCAAAAACCAATACCATATATTATCAAGGTATATCTTTGGTTGCTAAGTAGGTTGTCCAAAGTGTTGGTGCTCTTCTCCTGCTTGAGCTAGTTTCCCTTGTCTTCTAACCACTTCCTCAATGTGACAACTTCAACCTCAAGGTTTACAATTTGACCCTCCTTCTCTTTTTTTTTAGTTGCTCATAAATTATTCAATCCTTCTATCCTCCTACATCTGGATTTTAGATTGAGGACTTTAATTCACTAGCAATCAACATGAACATTTCATTTGCACCAACATGTTTTGTGTCTCTATCCCATTGCATAGAAATATATGCCATGGCTCTTTACCTCTCTTTACACCATGCACTTAGGTACATGGATCACAACCCACAAGAATTACACCACATAACCTTCAGATTGATGCAATCCATATCATATTCAACAACGATGTGTAGCTCTTCAACCAATCGAGTAGGTTCACACACATTAATTTTACTCCATTACTCCTAGATCGACCATGGAGACTAGATCAATTAGATGCTCATTCATTGTGTTTTGAACCAATTCAATTCAATCAAGAAACCACTAAACCATCAATCAACTAATTGATGCGTTCATACCTTCCATTGTTGACCAAGTCTTCAATACTCGTTGCCGACAAGTCAATCGAACGTTCTAATCAAAACCATGGGAAATTTCAATGGTTTAGATCTTGTAGTATTTTGTATGCACGCGCAAAAGCATAGACGTGGGTTGTTAGTGGCTAACTAGAGTCTATACCCTATGGATGTGGGTTATGAATGATTAATCAAATTTTGTCCCCTAATTTGGGGAAATCTCAAGTCTCTTCAATCCAGATTTTCTTTTAACTTCATCACCATCTTCTCCAGAACCTGTAGAACCTGTAAACACCTTGTCAAGCTTCTGATCATCATGAAAAAACCTCCAAGCTTATTGACATCAATGCTAAGCTAACTGAATCTCATTGGTTGACATCAATTCCAACACCATGTTGCCAATAGATACACGAGGATATTATTACCGGATCTACAAGAAAGGATTTGTGAATAAGAAAACCATCAAGTGTAGCTACAATGTTTCTTGAGCCTAGCCTTTTATTGGACCATGTGAATTTCCCAAAGCAAGGTTTTATGTCGATTATACTCCAAGAATATATAAGGTCATCCATTTGTTACCTGAATCAATCATAAAATATAGACCCCCCCCCCCCCCCCTCTTTTTTTGGTCCAAAATTATGTTAAAATCCCTTGTTATTATTTTCAATGCTCAATGCTTGTTTATCTAAAAAAACATTTAGAGAATTCCAACGCATCTAATTTTCCATATGATTTAAAGGGATTTAAATGTTAAAAATTAAACATCTCACATGATTGTAGATGTTGTACGGAATTCATGATCCAATGTCAATGCATTAGTTCCTTTTCTAATCAGAAGAAGATTAGATTCCATAAGGTGCATATACATCCTAATTCACCCCTTGAATTAATTACTTTGCGATAACCATTTCTCCATACCTTAGTCCCAAGGTCAAGAGCATCCTTAGTGCTTGATTTGGTCTCCTGGATGATTAAGGATTATAGGACTCTCAATCTAGATAAAGATTTCTTAGAAACTTATTTTTTCCTTGTGACCACAATTCCCTCTTGTTCCAAGAGGTTATTTTCATCATTTATTTTTAATTGATCAAGATCCTCCTTTTGAAGAGCCCTCGACACTTTGTGTCTTCGATCTAGTTCCACATGCAAAATTATTTAGTGTACTCCGCTTGGCAAGGTCTTCATCCTATCTAGTCAAATACTCATTAGAGGCTCTTGATGAAGGATGACCCCCTCTATGTCGTTAAACTTCAAAGATATAGGAGATAATCCACCATGAAAATTCCCAATATAATCCCAAAACACTAAATATACCAAAGGAATTCACCATGAAATAAACCAAGAATATAAAGAGAAGGACCCTTAAGGTAGGGTAACACCATCAAATACTCCTTATGGAAGGAATCACTCCATGATTCATGCTTTCTACAAGACAATACAACTCAACACATGTTCAATACAATGATACTCATGTGTATTCCTAAGGATCTTATGTCAAATACCCTTATCATTATATTATTTCCTTATAATTACAAAGTGGGTATATTCCATTATTATGGCTACATTATATTCATTATTTCGTTGAGTGCTTCCCTAGGTACATTATATTCCATCTTGGAAAGTTTCTTCCTCAAAACAAGGGAAGAAGCCATATAATATGACCCATTGAGAAACATATCCAACTAGTACCATGCACAAGCGTCCTGTTGGAAATCATGATTTTTGTTAGGCCAAAACCCATAGGTGTTAGTCGATGATCGCATCGCCAGAGATAAGGATCCACGAGAGGCGGTTAGTCCATGTCAGGAAACACACATGGAGCGTTGATTTAACCAGTGTCCAACAATCTCTCCCCCAACGTGAGCTGGGTGTGTATCGAACTCATGACCTACGCTCTAATACCACTTGTTGGAAATCACGATTTCCGTTGGACCAAAACCCACAGGTGTTAGTCAATGATCGCATCGCCAGAGATAAGGATCCACAAGAGGTGGTTAGTCCATGTCACAAAACACATGGGGAGTGTTCATTTATCCAGTGTCCAACATGTCCATCCTTCCTAGTGAAAGGTATATGTGGGGTCCAATTATATCCTTATTTTGATATTTATTATAGTTTCTTCTCAGGTTACATGTCTACATTACTTTGATATCTCCATGTATTACTATTATTCCTCCATGTACCTCCATACTGATTTTTTGGTTCCATGTTCATCCATAGTTATAAGTTTGTTCATGTTCATGACCTTTCTTTGATGATTGTTGGTTTTTTTAGCGTGTGAGTGGTGATGTATAACAACTTTAGTTATTGGCTCTTATTCCTTTGATTTTTCAACATGTCATTTATTAGCTTCTTCTTCCCTCTTATGCCTTTCCTATTGATTTTATTCAAGTGCAATTATAAGTCCTTCTAGCTCAAGTTATAACTCTGCATCTAATTCTTCTTTATATGACTCTTCAATATGTAATTCATTCACTTCATCTTCCTTTTCATCCCCTCCCTTTCACTTTTCATCAAGTACTTCTATAATCTCTTCCTTTAATTCAATTGTGGATTTTTCATCTAATATGTCATTGGATACTACAATTATTTTATCTGTAAGGATTTGTTCATATGACCCTTTAGACCCTTCTGGCTTAATATGATACATACTTGCAATGTGTTCTTCTTTTACTTGTACTGAAGATTCAAAAATGTCTTTTGCACAATAATAATAATTGTACCTAATGGGTTTCTCCAAGAATATCCCAAAACAATATCCACATCATCCATATCTATACCATAAAAATCTGAATGAAACACACATTTATCCATGGAAACCTTCAAATCTTTAAAAATTTGAGCATTTTCACCTTCAACCTATATTTTTTTTAGGAAATTGAAATCTTTAAGCCAAGTTGATATTAATGAAATTATGCTTGCAACTATGGTAAATCGAAACAATGACATTCAATGGTACAAAATAGTTAATGAGTTACTAAAAAACAACTAAAATTTGCAAATAAACGACCACTTTTCAGTGGGTGACCAATAGTGGCTAATTTATAGTATCTTATAACACGTCCAACTTTTAGTCATATTTAACTTAGTCATCAATTGGTTGTCTCAATTTAGTACTAAATTTGGTCATTAATTTAGTCATAATTGCCACAATTAATGACCAAATACACAACAAAATATACTACTACATGATCACTTGAGAAAACCAATTAATGACCAAAGAAATATGACCAAAATGTTGGGCGCATTATAAGATACTATAAATTAGCTACTAATAGTCATATATATTCAAATTTTAGTCATCGTTTGAAACTAATTAATGACCAAAGAAATATGACTAAATTTCAGTCGTGTTATAAGATACTGTAAATTAGCTTCTAATAGTCATGAATTTATTATTTACAGTAGTCATTTATCTTTTTTTGGTAGTTTCATATTCATTATATAAACGATTGATTTAGTAGTTTATATTCATTTCATTTACTTTCATTAATAATCATTATAAACGACTAATTTAGTTGTCGTATATTCATTTTATTTGTGTTTATCATTAATCAATACGAACTATTAATTTAGTAGTTTTAGATTAATTTTATGTGTTCATTATTAATCAACATAAATTAAATAGTACGATTTTACTACTAAATTAAAAAATAAATAAATTAATTAAATAAAAATAAAAATAAAAATCATACAATGTGCATGCTCATTTAATATGAAAACTCAAAGTTACATATGTTAATTCTAATACTAAATAATATCAAGTACAACTATAAATAATTTCAACCATATAAATTATATTATATGAAATGTAAAAGTATTACAATATGAGTTTCTAACTTAATATTGGTTGGACTACAATTTACACATGAAATATTCTATCATCACTTCAAAACATTAGCATTGTGTTGTCAAGGCATTGTAGGTGAATTCACCAACTCTAAAGGCTTGACCATCAATTTGTCTGTGTGTGTCTCATGTGGGATATTAGCTTTAAGGGTATCACTCTAATGGTTCTCTTCTCTCTCTCTCTTTCTACATTTTTCGCTCCAGTGTTATTTTTCTCTTCTTCCTTCAATTCTTTCTTCTTACCATCAATACTAAGTTCCTCTTTTGAAAATGAAAGAAGATACAATGCAAAGTATAAGACATGAAAGACGATGAACACTGGAATATAATCTAAAGTAGACTATAAAAGATTTATACGACATATACCTCAACATCAACAATGTTAATGCCATTTTCCCGCAGAAAAGCAATAAACTCGAACAAGTTTTCTTTAATTGGGCGATAGTGGCCACTATGTGGCCAAATGACATGTTTAAACAAAACAAATAAAATGTCAATGTGTATCGATTCGAACATGAAATATGAAACCACCATGAACACAAAATATTACACTCAGTGTACTTTTTTATCTCAATTTATAATGATGCACATGCATGATAAAAACCATCTATGTGAAGTTAAGTAATGGTTCTTTCTGTTAAACAATATGAAAACAGGGATCAGTGAAGGATGTATATCGTTATATGTTGAGAGATGGACTTGGATTATTAAAATAGGACTTGGGCCAATGAGCTATTATATGCAGATGCAATCTGTATACTTCTCTATTGCAAGCATGTAGAGACAGAAAAGCAGTGAATCAAGTCCATGACCACATGCGCAAACATGGATTTAACTAGAATATCAATTTTGATACCAATTTTGTAAGAAAGTATGCCACTTGCAGTAGTATGGAGAACGCATGCCTATTGTTTCATAAAATGCATAAACCATATATGTTCTTATGGAATGTGATGGTCAAAGTCTACATCTCAAGTGGTTTATACAAGGAAGCTCTCACATTCTATTTTTGAATGCATTGTACAAATAGATAGCTAGATAATTTTATATTTCTCTTTGTATTTAATGTTGAAATATGTAACTAGGTTCAATTTTCATAATGACGTATGTAATCATGATTTTATGTATTTAAATGTAAAAAGAAATATAAATTTATTATTGTTGTTCTTGAAGCATGGGATTTATGCTCAAGGAAATTTATTTTATAGGTCAAATACCCATTGAGTGTCTCTAGGTTTGTCATAAAATCATTTGAGTCATTATCATGTATTGAAGACCCATTTAGACATGTTACACATTGTAAAGTAAAATTTATTGAATCAAAATAGAGTCAAAAGACCCTCCAAGACCTCATCATGGCACAAATATCAAGTCAGCCTACATGAAGAGACAAGTTTGCCTAAAAGAAGCAATTCGACCCTGTGAGAAACCTATATTGTTAAATTATGGTATGTTCTATGCTTATAACAGTTTACTTCTTTTTCTTATTATATTTCACCGATTAGCAATCACATGTACATAAAGTAAAGTGCAGATAGAACATTAAACGATCGACAGAAAACAAGCCAAGGCAAGAGACACAAGATGTGGCGGCTAGCCAGGGACAAACCCCACAATGTATGGGGAAACCCTTTGATCAAATCTTCTTTTATCTTCAATAATTCAACAGAGAGAAATATTACAATAAATCTGATTCATATCAGCAGTAGCAAACCCTAGATCAGTAGCATCAACATTAGCGGCTTCATTGTCAAACTAGGGCAGACCATATCTCACAAACCGACAGTCGGATTGACTTCATTCCACCACCAAAAGTTTCGGCTTCCAGAGGAGGTTCAGATGAACCTACAACGCAGTTCAAATGAGGAGATATTCTAGGCCACGCAAGTGAATCTTTACTTCTGCAGTTGCAGCTTCAGCAGTTTCCGGCTTCAAACTAGGGCAGTCGATATCTTGCAAACCGTTCGTCGGATTGACTTCATTCCACCACCAAAAGTTGCAGCTTTCAAAGGAGGTTCAGATGAACCTACAGCGCAGTTCCAAAGAGGAGATCTTCTAGGCCATGCAAGTCAATCTTTACTTCTGCAGTTGCAGCTTCAGTTTCAGCAGTTTCCGGCTTCACATGTGTGAGAGAGAGAGACCCATTTCAGCGCAGTAGAGAAGAGACTCATATCTGCGCAGTAGAGAGAGAGAGAGATGTGATGAGATGAGTGAGTCCAAATGAGGAAAAGTCCTCTTATATTTATACACAACGTTGGTGGGTGAATAGATGCGACTGTTGGGCTTCTGAGCCTACATGAGTTGTAGGTCGGCTTGATAATAATTCCATAATCAAAATAAATTCATATCTCCATGAATACTTATCGGAATTGGATGATCTTTATATCAATCCTACACCTCTCGACGAGAGGAATCTAATAAAATATTATTAGCCATGAATAAGATGACCAACATGAAGTTTTGCCCTGGTTGCCAATTTTAACACTCCCTCTCAACCATGGAGAACTTCATCTACAATCTGTTTATCGGTCGTTACTATTCATCCATCAAATGCACTGCCTTGTACAACCTGACCCTTGCCCTGCTCTCCTCTATTTTGCCTGTTCTGCTTTGTCTTGTTCTGCCCTGCACTGATCTGTACTGTTTTGTTCTGTTTTGCTCTGCTCTTGCATTGTTCTGTTCTACTCTGCTTTTGTCCGAATTATGAAGAAGAAGAAATGATCGAGGATGTATCATACTGACTCAAAGTCAGTCTCAGAGTATGTACCACTGGTCCCAGACCAGTCTCAACCAACCCAAAGTCAGCGTCATAGTGAGTACAACTCCAATGGTCCCAGACCAATATCATCCTCCACTGACTCAAAGTCAGTCTCAGAGTATGTACCACTGGTCCCAGACCAGTCTCAACCAACCCAAAGTCAGCGTCATAGTGAGTACAACTCCAATGGTCCCAGACCAATATCATCCTCCACTGACTCAAAGTCAGTCTCAGAGTATGTACCACTGATCCCAGACTAGTCTCAACTGACCCGAAGTCAGCGTCATAGTATGGTACAACTCCTACCATTGGTTCCAGACCAGTATCATTGATCCCAGATCAATGGAGGTCATCCTAGCGTAGGGAGTACGGTAGTTACAACGATGCGTCCATCGGTACTACTATGGTCCCTAACTTCATTTCCCTGCTCATTAATCAGATGAGAGGTACTTCCCATGAGTCCCAGACTGCATGGGTAGGATGCCTCGACAGGAGAACTAATCAATCCTGTCCTCACAGGAGAACACATCAATCCTGCTACAATTGCCATGGAGAACACATCAATCCAGGCCTCACAGGAGAACACATCAATCCTGCTACAATTGCCATGGAGAACACATCAATCCAGGCCTCACAAGAGAACACATCAATCCTGCTACAATTGCCATGGAGAACACATCAATCCAGGCCTCACATGAGAACACATCAATCCTGCTACAATGTCGCCACGGGGTGTACATGTATACCACCAGGGGATAGTGAATAATCCTATGGTCATATGCTACTCCAAGAAGCACCCCGCACCCCCCTGGAGCTCTCAGAGCTCAATGCATCATACATGACCCTCATTGGAGGGTCTTTTAACAACTCCAAGTTGTTCATGGAAAGTCAGAAATTTTACTTTCCCAAGGGGTTTTGTCAGAATGCCGGCGACCTGTTCATCTGTACCGATATGATGGAGCCTTATAGCTCCCCGTTGCACCATATCTCGAATATAATGGTATCTGATATCAATATGCTTGGAGAAATCATGGAATACGGGATTCTCTGACAAACGAATCCCACTTTGGTTGTCACAAAGGATCACAGTGGTATCCAATGTGAATCCAAACAACTCACTGAAGAGCTTTTGCAACCAAACTGCCTCACAAGAAGCCATTCTAGCAGCAATATACTCTGCTTCGGCGGTGCTCAAAGCCACCGACTTTTGTTTCCTGCTCATCCAGGATATCGAAGCAGATCCCAAGGAGAAACAACACCCGGAAGTGCTCTTACGGTCCTCCACATTGCCTGCCCAGTCAGCATCTGTGTATCCAAATAGTCTCACATCTTTGGCAATGTATCTTAACCCATAAGTGATAGTGCCACGAAGATATCTCAGCAGATTCTTGGCATCAATCCAATGTATGTGGTGGGGTTCAACCATATGCTGGCTCAACGTGTTGACTGCAAAGCATATATCTGGACGGGAGTTCACTAAGAACATTAATGCTCCGACGAGTTGCCGATACTCGGTAGCATTTCGTAAAACAGGTCCAGCAGCACTACCGCTTAACTTCTTGAAGTCAAGCTCCATCGGAGTAGTTACAGGCTTGCAATCCACCATTCCGAATCTTTCCAATAACTTCACGACATATTTTCCTTGAGATCGGAAAATTTCTCCTGGCTTTTGTCACACTTCAAGTCCTAGGAAGTAGTGCATCAGTCCTAGGTCTTTCATTTCAAATTTAGAGGCCAGCTCCCTCTTACATTTGTGAATGAGAGGGTCTGCACCTATTAGAAAGAGGTCATCCACATACAACACCAGTATGAGAGGCTTGTCATCTTCAACCTTAAAGTAAAGGTTAGGATTGGCTTGACTCCTAGTGAATCCCAGCTTCATCAAGTAGCTATCTATCCTCTCATACCATGCTCGGGGTGCTTGCTTCAACCCATAGAGAGCTTTTCAAAGTCGGAAGATTGATCACCTTGCTGAGAGCCATATCTTCGTCAAAGGTGACATCATGACTATGACTTCCCTTTGACCGGCTACATAGATTCTATAGCCTTTAGTATTTTCACCATAGCCCACGAAAATTTCCTTCTTTCCAAATGCTCCCAATTTATTTCTTTTCTCTTTCGGCACATGAAAGTATATAGGGCTTCCAAAAATTTTTAAAATGAGAAACATTAGGTTTCTTACCGGTGAATTTTTCTTCAAGAGTCTTGGAACCCAATGCTTGATGAGGGCATTGATTTTGTACATATACGGCAGTGTTTGCAGCTTCAGCCCATAGAAACTTATGAAGACTTTGATCATATAGCATGGCCCGGACAGCTTCCATAATTGTGCGGTTCTTCCTTTCTGCCACACCATTTTGTTCAGGAGTATATGGTGTAGTATTCTCCCTCTTGATGCCAACCTCTTTACAAAAATCATGGAACTCATTAGATTCATATTCAGTCCCATTGTCAGTTCTTAAGATCTTGATCTTCTTTTCGGTTTGATTCTCAATTAGGGCTTTGAAGTGTCGGAACCAAGGGAACACTTCATCCTTCTTTTTCAAGAAGTATATCCAGGTCTTTCGAGAATGGTCATCTATAAAAGTGAGATAATGTGAGTATCCTCCCAAGGAGTTCACAGGCATCATACTTGATATGTCTGAGTGAACTAGTTGTAATATATCGGAGGTCTTGCTTTGACTTGAAGGGAATGGTTCCCTTTTGAGCTTTCCTTCGGCATATCCTGGACATACACCTTCTTTCTCTACTTGGAATTCAGGCATCCCTGTTACCATCTGTCTTACATCAGGTAGAGCTTTGTAATGAAGGTGGGAAAACCTCCGATGCCAAAGTTCGAACTGAAGCGTTGTGTCACAAGACATGACACCTAGCGGACTTCCACCGACTTGATATAAAGAATCAACTCAAAACCCAAGAGTGAAAGCATCTTTAACATTATTTTTCCATATGCGTACCTTACCATCGCTGAAGGTTACCTTATAGCCTTTGTCTTCCATTGCCGAGATGGATACCAGGTTCTTTTTGAGATCAGGTACATATAATACATCTTGTAAGTGAATCGTATTACCTTGGTTCAGTTTAAGAGAAACATTGCCTACACCTTTCACTGGGAATTTCATGTCATCTCCAAGGACAATTTCCAGGTTAGTTTCTTTCTCTACCAGATTATAGAGTACTTCTTTGTAACCAGTGAAGTGTCTTGAGGCACCACTATCAATGAGCCAAATTCCCATTGAGTCCGAAGGAGCGGAGGTAGATAGAGCAGCTGGTAGATAATATTCAGCCTGCTTATCGTCAACAGTGTTAGATTCATACCTGGAATTTCTAGCCTTCTTGAATGGTTGCCCTCTTCCTTGATTTCCCGCATTCCTTTTTCCTTTGTTGTTGAATTTTCCATTCCTTCGATTATCATGAGAGGGATTTTGATCATCGTCACGGTGAGAGTCCTTTCTATCAGGGCATTCCCTTGCATAGTGACCTGCTTTATTGCAAATGAAACATCGTCCTTTTCTTCCACCCTTAAATCCAGCCTTTCTTTTCGATTTAGACCCAGAATTATTTCTTTTCTTGGCATGAGAAGAAAAAGCAGCAGGAGGACCTTTAGGCAAGGGCATTTCCTGCTCTTCTACCCTTGTTTGTTCTTGAATGCATATAGCCATTAATTCCTCGAAACTAGGAATTACATTATTGTTCAGAAGAGTAGTCCTGAACACATACCATTCAGATGGTAATCCTCTGAGAGTTGTGAGTGCCATTTCTCTGTCAGTAATGGTTTCCCCAATAGATAGGAGATCGTTCTTGATCTCGGTGATTCTTAAGAAGTATGATTGCATACTTTCATCTTTACCCTTCTTGATTTCCCTCAACTTATTTCTAAGAAACAAAACTTGATTTGCATCATTAACTTTAAATAAACTCACCAGTCTGTCGTAGATTTCCTTGGAGGTGTCTAGATCAGAGATGTAGGCCACCAAGCGCTTGTCGATAGAGTCCCAGATGATCTTCTTTGTTTTGACTTCTCCATTTTTCCATTTGTTCCAGGCAGCAGCAGATGCATTTGATGAAGGCTCAACAATATTACCTCTTACATGGTCCAGCACTCCTTGATCTTCAAGGGTTAGATCGATAGACATCTTCCACCCGTGATAGTCAGCTTTCTCACGGAGCTTGTCTTCGGCAGGAAAGAGTGTTGAGGACCCCATAGTTCTTTTAGGATAGCCTTTCCAATCTTCTCTTCAATGATTGCTCTTGCTCTTGCTTGGGCTTTGTCTTCACCTCAGCTCTGATACCATGTTAAATTATGGTATGTTCTATGCTTATAACAGTTTACTTCTTTTTCTTATTATATTTCACCGATTAGCAATCACATGTACATAAAGTAGAGTGCAGATAGAACATTAAACGATCGACAGAAAACAAGCCAAGACAAGAGACACAAGATGTGGCAGCTAGCCAGGGACAAACCCCACAATGTGTGGGGAAACCCTTTGATCAAATCTTCTTTTATCTTCAATAATTCAGCAGAGAGAAATAGTACAATAAATCTGATTCATATCAGCAGTAGCAAACCCTAGATCAGTAGCATCAGCATTAGCAGCTTCATTGTCAAACTAGGGCAGACCATATCTCACAAACCAACAGTCGGATTGACTTCATTCCACCACCAAAAGTTTTGGCTTCCAGAGGAGGTTCAGATGAAACTACAGCGCAGTTCAGATGAGGAGATATTCTAGGCCACGCAAGTGAATCTTTACTTCTGCAGTTGCAGCTTCAGTTTCAGCAGTTTCCGGCTTCAAACTAGGGCAGTCGATATCTTGCAAACCGTTCGTCGGATTGACTTCATTCCACCACCAAAAGTTGCGGCTTTCAAAGGAGGTTCAAATGAACCTATAGCGCAGTTCCAAAGAGGAGATCTTCTAGGCCATGCAAGTCAATCTTTACTTCTGCAGTTGCAGCTTCAGTTTCAGCAGTTTCCGGCTTCACATGTGTGAGAGAGAGAGACCCATTTCAGCGCAGTAGAGAAGAGACTCATATCTGTGCAGTAGAGAGAGAGAGATGTGATGAGATGAGTGAGTGCAAATGAGGAAAAGTCCTCTTATATTTATACACAACGTTGGTGGGTGAATAGATGCGACTGTTGGGCTTCTGAGCCTACATGAGTTGTAGGTCGGCTTGATAATAATTCCATAATCAAAATAAATTCATATCTCCATGAATACTTATCGGAATTGGATGATCTTTATATCAATCCTACACCTCTCGACGAGAGGAATCTAATAAAATATTATTAGCCATGAATAAGATGACCCACATGAAGTTTTGCCCTGGTTGCCAATTTTAACATATATAAAGGAGACTTCGACCTCACTTGGATACACACACTTCATTCACTCAAGTTCAATCACAAGGACAAGAAGAACTGAAAAGAAGAGGAAGACAAATGAAGGAGGAAAATTCAAGTTGTTTTGGATTTGTTTTTGGGCTACTTCTCTCCATATGTGTGAAGGAATTAGGGCACATATTATTGCAATAAAGTCGAGTTGAAAAAGTAAAGATAGGTCATAAAAAGAGTTATTATGCGAACCAAATTCTCTAGGAGAGAGAACCTATCCAAGTGAAGAAGAGAGGAGCAGGAATACACCGTTGTTTCTCGCATGTGCAAGGGCTAGGGTTTCAGCGGAAGAATCTATTGGACAAGTCGAAATTGCAGAAGTAGTTGTTGGGCAGGTCGATGTGTCAATATGTATGCAGGATGTTGATGTTGCAACAAGCAGATGTCATGATGAAGGACAATCACAAAAGGTAATTTTGATTTAATGTTCATTTTTTAATTTTGAACAATATCTGGATGGGATGATACAGGGATATCGAAAGAGAGTTGTGGATGTCACCTACAACTAGTACTCATGTGGTGGGATGGAAGATCCTGAAGGAAACATGATATGGAAAAGGTATTTGTATGAAGAAAAACCAGATATGGACTAGTAGATCACTTTCCAATGAAAGAAAGGATGACTTGACCGACATGGTTCGTGAATGAAAGTGATGGATGGTCAATTCCCTACGAATAAGTCCCAAGAGTTGAAGGCTCCATAATGATGGAGATAAAATTTAGGACATCAGAAGGAGGAGCTCTTCTAGCAGTTGATAGTTCCATGATCTCCACAAAGAGTTCTTATTGGAAAACATGTCCTTGGTTAAGAGGAAGCTTGGAAGCAAGTCCCTAGTTAAAAGGGAGCTTGGACAAGTTTTGGGATGAGAGGAACTTGGGTACATTCCTTTATAGGAATGGGTACATCCTCCCAAGTTGAGAGGGAGAGATAGAGACATCATTCTGGTCTTCAATTTGGGAAGAAAGAATGGAGGATTGGGTAAGCATTTGGCATCTGATACTCTTTGAGGATGTGAGAAGGCATCATAGATAAGAGTATTCATAAAGGATCGATATTCTTTGAGGACTAGGAATCTAAGATAAGAATAGTTCTAGAAGGACATCCCCTATGAACACCTAGGTGGGGCATGTTCCTTGAGAGACAATGTTGATGGTGTTTATAAATCATTGGCCTCACCATCATTGTGCTATGATATTGTGGATAGATAGAGTTGTTAGTCAAGGCCTTTCTATGTGACAATGTTGGATGCTATGATGCTAAACAGATGGGTTACCCATTCGAATCTTCTTATGAGAATTATTTAGATTTAAAATGTCCCAAGTACCTTGAATGGAATATGAATACAACCCTAGTTAAGAGGGAGTCTTGAAACATGTAACTAGGTTCGATCTTCATAATAACATATGTAATCATGATTTTATCTATTTAAATTTTAAAAGAAAAATAAATTTATAATTGTTGTTCTTAAGGCATGGGTTTCATGCTCAAGGAAATTTATTTAATAGGTCAAGCACCCATTGAGTGCTTCTTGGTTTGTCACAAAGTCAATTAAGTCATTTTCATGTATTGAAGACCCATTTGGGCATGTTACATATTGTAAAGGAAAATTTATTGAGTCAAAATAGAGTCAAAAGACCCTCCAAGACCTCATCATGGCACAAAGATCAAGTCAAACTACTTGAAGAGACAAGTCAGCCTAAAAGAAGTAATTCAACCCTATGAGAATCCTATATAAAGGTTACTTCGACCTCACTTGGATACACACACTACACTCACTCAAGTTAGATCACAGGGAGAAGAAGAAGTTCGAAGAAGAGGAAGACAAAGGAAGGAGGAAAATTCGAGTTGTTTTGGATTTAATTTTGGGCTACTTCTCTCCACACTTGCGAGGGAATTAGGGCACATATTGCTGCAGTAAATCCAAGTTGCATAAGTAAAGATAGGTCATCAAAAAGAGCTATTATAGGAATCGAAATATCTAGGAGAGACAATCTATCCAAGTGAAGAAGAGAGGAGTCGGAATACACCATTGTTTCTCACACGTGTAAGGGCTAGGATTTCTGCAGAAGAATCTATTGGATAAGTTGAAACTGCAGAAGTAGTTGTTGGGAAGGTCGAAGTTGTAGAAGAAATTGTTGGACAAGTCGAAGTTGTAGAATAAGTTATTTGGAAGGTTGAAGTTACAGAAGAAGCTACTATGCAGGTCGAAGTTGCAGAAGAAGATGTTGAAAGTCAAATATGTAGAATTTGGTGGAAGGTAAGACTTGGTCTTGGAGGGTCTTGGTCAAGGGTCAAAGGTCTTGGAATTGGTCAATTGAAGGTATATAATAAGAGAATGAATTATGGTGGTTTTTCCTCTCAAGTTGGAGAGGTTTTGGCCCTAGTTGATCGCCTACATCCTGTGTCCTATTGTCTCATTGATTTTACTATTTGGTAGTTGTTTGATCATAGAAGAACACTAATAATAATAAAGTGAAATAAGAATCTTATTAAATTAAGTAAAAATATATCACAAGGAGTTATCCAAGTAAGAGAAATAACCTACACTTATTGCCCCTAGATTTCTCAACATGGTATCAGAGCTAAGGTGGTAAGGCAAGGAAAGGAAACTTAAAGAAGGAAACTCAAAGTCCTTAGCACTATAAGATCATCAAGAGTATCAACATAATCAAGAAGAATCAAAGGCATCACAAAGACAAGGATTAATCATCGTCTAGAAGGAAGTTACTAAAAGAGACCTCAAAACCCTAGTTCGTACAAAAAAAGAGTCTACACTTAAAGCATTCTTGGGAATCTCACATACTTGTCACCTCAAGAAGAAGGAGACCTCAAAGATCCTACCTCTACTCAAGAAAAGAAGAACTACAAATTGGAGCATTTTGAAGCCTCTACATCAAATAAAAGGAAGGAGAAGGCATTGACATCATCATCAAGGAACCAAGGTGATATCCCTCTCTTTTAAGGACCACATTTGAAGGAATACATCTTCATCAAGAAGACATCATATATTATCAACATCATCATCAAAATTAAGAAGGCATCAAGTTGAAGATATTGTCATCAAGAAGCATATTCACTTGACAAGTTATTACCTTTATATCTATGATTTAATTTGCTATTAAAATGACTTCATTTTGCAAGGAAAGCAACAAATTGGTTGGGTCATCAAACTTTCTTGCATGGAAGAAGAGGACTGATTTGATCCTCATAGAAAATGAAGTTATCATGTCAAGGGTGTAATAACTAAACCTCCAAAGAAATAATCTCAAGCTATTTCAAGGTACATGAAAGGGGAAGTAAGGGCTCAAAGGATCCTGATAGAATCTGTCAAAGATCCCTTCATACCCTACGTATCAAAGTTCGAGACATCAAAAGAAATATACGATAAACTAGTAGAATTATTCTCCGTAAGTATTGTTGGAGAAGTAATATCATTAAGACAAGAACTCTACAAGATGAAAATATCAATAGAAGATGGAATATCCCCATACTTTATGAGGGTGTTAGAAATAAGAGACCAACTACAAGAGTTGGGAGAAATAATGTCTGACAAAGAAAAGACCACCATAGTGCTCAATGCACTACCAAAGGAATGGGGAAACTTTACATCAAGCATCTATGGAAAGAAGGAAGATACCCCATTAAATGAACTTTGGTCATTATGTAAAATTGAAGAAACCAGGTTGAAGGCAAAAAGTGATGTAGGATCAAACAAGCAAGAATAAGAATTTGTTGCCATGGCTAAGAGAAAAGAAAAGATTGGAAATTTTGGTCCTCAGAAAAAGAACAAGAAGAATATGTCAAAGATCCAATGCTATGGTTGTCATGGATATGGACACTACAATAGAGATTGTCCTAAACTTAAAAAGGACAACAACAAAAGATGAAGGGAATATGCCCATATCACCGAATAAGTGGAAGAATATGAAAAGAGAAGCCAAAGAAAGAGGAAGTAAAGGATCTCTACTATGATTGAGATAATCTCCTCCATTGAGTTCTTTTTAGTTTTTGTAAAGTATAGCGATCATGGTAGGAAACATTAGAAGCATGATAGGATGCATCATTTTTGGAGATGGCATCATAGTATAATATTGTTGAAGCAAAAGCTCAGTATATCATTAAAAAATCTTGAAAGAATAGATGAATTAGAAATCCACATGGATGTAGTAGTCATCATAGAAAGGAAGTAGCTCTTGGTAACATGTGTAGTGCATATGGTTAAAAGAAATTCATCTAGCATGATAGAAGGAATTCATCATACATCATCATCATGAGAAAGGAGCTTCTACCAGATGAGGATAATCTAGGTCCTCTATTGGAAGTCATTGGAAGGTTCACCTCCCTTGAAGGAAGCAAGTGTCTCCTTGAGAATTCCACCTTGTATGGGACTCATTGATGGATGATGGTATGGTGACAAAGGAATGCAGCATGTTGATATGGTTTAAGTACTCTCAAACAAGAAAAGGAATTTGTTGAAGGAAGCCTAGATGACCACAAGAAGGAAAGAGGTGTGCATGCATGTATTAATTGTGTCATGTCATCATATAGTTGCATGGGTAAATATTATATCTCATGAGCATGATCAAAGAAAATGGATATCCTCCTTTGAAAAGATGCATGAAGGTATGGTTCACATATTGACTATATGAAATCAACATATGTCCTCATATGGAATATGAGGTTGTTGACAAAGATCAAGGAACTATGGATGGAAGTTCCTGGGGAGAAATATGTGAAGAAATAAAGAGTAGATCATAAAAGATGCAACTATGGTCACATAAAAAAAAGGAAATAAACATCCTATAACTAAAAGAATTGGCCATGACATCTCCATAGAGAAGGAATGAAGACCCTGATAAGGTCTGTAAAGAAAGACTCTTGACATTGAATATTTTGGCGATGTGTCAATATGTTGAATTGAGACTTCTGTGATCCATAATAGTTATAAGAAGAGCTTCGGCGTAAATCACATATAGAAAGACCTTTGTCGACGCGTTTCGAGCCAGCAAGTGTGGCTCATCATCAGGACAAGTTGAAGAAACAGATCCAGCTTTGCGTGAAGCTAGATCCGTCTTCAACTTTGAGACCTGCAAGTGTGCCCGTTCAAAATGATGAACCTTAGAAGTAATGGCCTTCAGCGTAAATCACATATAGAAAGACCTTTGTCGACGCGTTTCAATATGTATGCAGGATATTGATGTTGCAACAAGAAGATGTAATGATGAAGTACCATCACAAAAGGTAATTTTGATTTCATATTCATTTTTTTAATTTTGAACAATATTTGGATGGGTTGATACAGGGATATCAAAAGAGAGTTGTGGATGTGGCCTAAAACTAGTTTTCATGTGGTGGGATGGAAGATCATGAAGGAAACATGATATGGTAAAGGTAGTTGTATGAAGAAAATCCAGATATGGACTAGTAGATTACTTACCGATGAAAGAAAGGATGACATGATTGACGTGGTTCGTGAATGAAAGTGATGGATGGTAAATTCCCTACGAATAAGTCCCAATAGTTGAAGGCTCCATAATGATGAAGATAAAATTCAGGACGTTAAAAGGAGGATATTTTCTAGTAGTTGATAGTTCCATGATCTCCACAAAGAGTTGTTATTGGAAAACAAGTCCTTGGTTAAGAGGAAGCTTGGAAGAAAGTCCCTGGTAAAAGGGAGCTTGGACAAGTTTCGAGATGAGAGTAACTCGGGTACATTACTTTATAGGAATGGGTACATCCTCCCAAGTTGAGAGGAAGAGATAGACAAATCATTATTGTCTTCACTTTGGGAAGAAAGAATGGAGGATTGGGTAAGAATCTAGCATCTGATACTCTTTGAGGATGTGGTAAGGCATCATAGATAAGAGTATTCATAGAGGATTGATATTCTTTGAGGATTGGAAATCTAAGATTAGAATGGTTCAAGAAGGACATCCCCTGTGAACACCTAGGTGGGGTATGTTAATCCTTGAGAGATAATGATGATGGTGTCTATAAATCATTGGTCTCGCGAACATTGTGAAATGATATTGTGGATAGATAGAGTTGTTAGTCAAGGCCTTTTTATGTGACAATGTGGGATGATATGATGCTAAACAGATGGGTTACCAATCCAACTCTTCTTATGAGAATTCTTTAGATTTAAAATGTCCACGTACCTTGTATGGATTATGAATACCTCCCTAGTTAAAAGGGAACGTTGAAATATGTAACTAGGTTCAATATTCATAATAACATATGTAATCATGATTTTATATATTTAAATGTAAAAATAAAAATAAGTTTATAATTGTTGTTCTTGAGGCATGGGTTTCATGCTCAAGGAAATTTATTTAATAGGTCAAGCACCCATTGAGTGCTTCTAAGTTTGTCATATAGTCAATTGAGTCATTGTCATGTATTGAAGACCCATTTGGGCGTGTTACATATTGTAAAGGAAAATTTATTGAGTCAAAATAGAGTCAAAAGTACCTCCAAGGCCTCATCATGGCACAAAGATCAAGTCAGACTACATGAAGAGACAAGTCGGCCTAAAAGAAGCAGTTCGACCCTATGAGAAGCCTATATAAAGGAGACTTCGACCTCACTTGGATACACACACTTCACTCACTCAAATTCGATCACAAGGAGAAGAAGAAGTTAGAAGAAGAGGAAGACGAAGGGAGGAAAAGTCGAGTTGTTTTGAATTTGCTTTTGGGCTACTTCTCTCCACACTTGCAAAGGAATTAGGGCACATATTGTTGCAGTAAAGACGAGTTGTAGAAGTAAAGATAGGTCATCGAGAAGAGTTATTCTAGGAATCAAAATATCTAGGAGAGACAAACTATCCAAGTGAAGAAGAGAGGAGCAGGAATACACCATTTTTTCTCACAGGTGCAAGGGCTAGGGTTTCTATAGAACAATCTATTGGACAAGTCGAAATTGCAGAAGTAGTTGTTGGGCAGGTCGAAGTTGTTGGACAAGTTGAAGTTGAAAAATAAGTTATTGGGAAGGTCAAAGTTGTAGAAGAAGCTACTAGGCAGGTCGAAGTTGCAGAAGATGCTACTAGGCAGGTCGAAGTTGTAGAAGAAGATGTTGAAAGTCAAATTTGTAGAATTTGATGGAAGTAAGGTGAGACTTGGTCTTGCAAGGTCTTGGTAAAAGGTCAAAGGTCTTGGAATTTGTCAATTGAAGGTCTATAAGAAGAGAATGAATTCTGGTGGGTTTTCCTCTCAAGTTGGAGAGGTTTTATCCCTAGTTGATTGCCTACATCTTGTGTCATATTGTCTCATTGATTTTACTGTTTGGTAGTTGTTTGATGATAAAAGAACACTAATAATAATAAAGTGAAAGAAGAAGCTTATCAAATTAAGTAAAAATATATCAGAAGTAATTATCAAATTAATAGAAATAACCTACACTTGTTGCCCCTAGATTTCTCAACATTCAAGACATGTAGTAAGCTCCATGTTCTTCTAGAGGGGAAGAAGATTCACACCCATGTGGTCAAACGTGGTTAAGTCAAATACATCAGTGGGTAATTCACCTGTTATAATGTATGCCAAATATGGGAATTTTGAGTTTGCACATCAATTGTTTAACCAATGGCATGAACGAGATGTCATCTCATGGGGTACCATGATTGTTTCTTATGCTCATAGTGAAGATGTCTATGAGGCCTTGAGGCTGGAAGGAGTGAGCCATGAGGTTGTCATGGTTAGCGTGTTGCGAGTGTGTGCACAATTAGGGGTTATGCAAGATGATGAATGGATTTATGCACATGTGATTAGGATTAAACTCGATCAAAAAAGTATCCCCAAGCTTGTGATTTTGCATGTCATGTGCAATAGCATGGAGAATGCATGTAACTTTTTTGACAACAATAGTATTAGAAATATTTTCTTATGGAATACAACAATTAAATTCCATGTGGCAAGTGTCTTTACGAGGATGCGACCTTGCCATATTACCAAATGTATGGAGTGTTTGTATAGCCAAATATAATTATTGTTTCCTCTATTCTTTAGGCATGTGTCACTTTTTCTATTCTAAGGGAAAGGGAGAAGATCTAAGCCCATTTTGTCAAAGTTAGATTTGAATTTGATGTCTTTTCTCTAGAAATGTTGGAAAAGTGTGGAAATTGTGTAGATGCACACCAATGCTTTAACAAAATTCCTAAAGGGATATTATCTCAATGAGCAACATGATCTCAACATACACACAGAATGAACATGCTACTGAGGCATTGACATTTTTTAATCGGTTAAAATTGACAGATATTAAAACTAACCGAGTGATCAGCTTGGGTGTTCTCCATGGATGTGTGTACTTAGAAACCCTTCAACATGGTAAGTCTAATCATGATTTTATTATCAAAAATGGAATTGAGTTGGATGTTACTCTAGAGATCATTGACATATCCATATATTGCAAGTGTGGAAGCATAGATATAACTCACTAGATGTTTGACAATATGTCTGAAAGAGATTTGGTTTCATGGAACACGATGATTGATGGGTATGAAATCATGGTTGTGGTGAGGATGCCTTTGTTATTTCCACCAAATGTAATAGAAGGGAGTTAAACCATACCATATCACTTTTACTTGCATTATGTATGGATGTAGTCATGTAGGCTTAGTGGAATTGAGCTAGAAATGATTTCATTGCTTCAGTCAAGATTATGGAATTACCCGTAGGATGGAACAATATGCATGCATGGTTGGAATTCTTGGTTGTGCTCGACATCTTTATGGGGATCAAAATTTTATAAGGATGATGCCAATAGAACCTGATTATACCATATGGAATGCCTTACTTGGTGCTTGCAACATTCATTGCAATGTGGAGCTAGGATAATGGGCATCATAATGGAATTTCTAGTTAGGCTCCAAGAATGTAAGAAACTATGTATTGTTATGAAACCTCTCTATTGCAACTAGAATATGGGATGATGTAGCCAAAGTGAGAATAATATCAAACCACTAGGGGTTAAAAAAAAAAATCTAGGGTGCAATTGGATTGAGATCAATAAGAGGGTCCATGCATCTATTGAAGGAGCTAGATCACACCCACAATCATAGAAAATACACATGATTTTAGAGAGCTTGGCCTAGCTAATGAATAGTGAAGGTAATATAATGGACAAGAACTTTATGCTCCAATACATGAAGAAATGTGACAAGAAGCATATCTTTTGAACTCAAAGTCAGAACTTAGTCGTTTCACATAACCAATAAGATTTGAAATTTGATATTTGTAGTGATTGTCATTATGCAGCCAAGTTTGCATCCAATATTGTTTGAGGAGTCATTATATGATTATTTTTAGGGATGTAACATTTTTCACTATTTTAAGGATACAATATGCTATTGTGAGAAATTTTGATGAAGGCTTAGTAATATGGCCTTGATGTAAATAGGGGGTTAGGGAAATTTGCAATAAAACACCTATTTGATTTGGAACCTCAAAATGTTATTGTATATGTACTTCTGTCAAACATTTATGCAACAATGGCTATGTGGATGAAATTGAAAAGGTGTTGTAGAGCATGGTTGTTAAAGGAATTATGGTTAACACTTCCACATTTGATGTTGTCATTGGATACCTTAAAAAATTAGGAAAATATGTGAAAGCTCTAAATCCTGTAGAGAACCTCAATTACATGACAGTGAATAAAAAAATAATTGGTCGAAACTACTAGATAAATTCCAATAGACCTACCTTATATTAGTAATATGTTAACAAAATTATTAGATTGTCAATGTTGGTCTTGAAAGATAATTATTCCAATGCATATACCAACAAAAAAACGCCATGTCACCAGTTATAATCAGTCTTTCTAAAGTCTGCATTGAGTAGATTACTACTCTTTTCCTGAGCTTGCGAGGAAACATAGAACTTGAAACTGGAGAAGCTCCCCAATTTTGTCACTGTAATAAACCCATTACAACAAATTATAATTCCCATCCAAAAAACTAAAGAAACTCAACCTATTTCTTTTAAAAAGGGAAATAGATTCTTTACACCACATTTTATCACTGAGAGAAAAATACGGTCATTTAAAGTAAACCCACAAGCATCATTTTACTATTTACTTATATAGATATTCTTCGCTTTCATCGGACAAAGCCTGCAGGAAACTATGATGTTCCATGGCCTTCTTCAGCAACAACTAAATTTCCTTCATGTCTTTCCATAGATGAAGTTGCCCTACTCTTTCAACTGCAACGAACAACAAATAGACAAACATTTTGTTCTACACAACCAATGCTAGAGAGCTAAGGAAAGTTGAAAAAATAAGGTAGTGATGGTAGAAAGATCAAAAACTCTAATTCCTTATCGTATTGCACCAAAAAAATATAAAAAGTTTCAAAACAAAAGAAAGTTACCCTAATATTGATGCATTACATCCAAAAATCATGCTACATATGAAAACATTACATTGAAGGTTAACAACAGAAAGAATCTGCCCATTTGGGTTTAAATCAAAATCTTGCCTCTGTTGTGATTTTAAGGAGAACTATTTACATATAGCAATGCTTGCTAATGATACAACATGTCTACATATAAAGCTAGTTTTTATGATATTCTAAAACTGATTGGATTTCATGAATCTACTGTTGAAAAGTACACTGAAACCTGAAACTCCATTTCCATGGGAATCAGACCCACTTAACCTGACAAGATGTAATAATCTTCAAATTTCTCCCTAAACAAAGCATTGACCTGTAAAATCAAATCATCTAGAAAAATGGTTTTCCCTTAATATCTATCTTGATTTTCACAATATCTAGCTTGGATGGGACAACATAGCACAAAATACAAGACATGTACGAGACCCCGAATATCAAAGAGCTAGTGGAAAAGGTCTGACTGAACCATTTACTCAAAACCTGTCTTATTTTGAACCTTTTTTTCATCTTCTATGAGCGCCTAAGGAACATGTCTGATATATCCAACTTCCCTGCATGCTTCATCTTCGCTGCAAGTTCTTCAAATATATCAGGTCTACCTGCTCTTGAAAAATCATCGAGGAATTTGTCGTAATAAAAATGCAGAGCCTTCATACCTTTGTCAATCATGCTTTCTATATAGGAACAAGCCTCCTCATATCTGCCTTCCCTGATCAGTCCTCCAATGAACACAGTGTAATAATTAACATCAGGATAACAGTCGTTTCGAGCCATTTGATCCCATATAGTGAAACCCATCTCAAGGTTCCTTGCACGGAAATACAATTTCATCATCATGTTGTAGGTGTGAATGGTAGGTTGAAACCCACATTGGCTCATTTCCTCAAAAATTTTAGTGGCTTCATCTGGTTTGTGCAGAACCATCATCACTTTGATTAGAACATTGTAAGTTTGACCGTCATGACGAATCTTTTTCTCTTTCATGATCTGAATTTAAACAGGAACACAAAAAATTACAGATATAACCATAAATACAAAGATGTAGCAAAAATAATGCTTCATTTCATTAATATCAAATACTAAAATATGCTTACAAACAAAATGGAAATAAGACTAGCTCGAGCGACAGTAGTTTATCTCTGAGAAGAGATGTGGCGGCTACATGCCTTTGAACTATGTTACAATGAAGCTCAGAGGCCTATTTATTATTGAGAAACAATGGAAAAACATAAACATCCAAAAACCTAACCCTAGGAGATGAAGCGCCAAAAATATGGGCCCTGCTTGGGTAAATTGGTAAATCAACTTCTCGGGGTCGTAACTTTGGCATGCGATCTTTGTTTGATATGCACAATATCTTGTTAGAAATATCTATCCGACTACAACTTTACACTGACCAACAATGGGTTACTACTTTTTTCGACCCTAGTTTTCCCAAAAAATGTCGTTTAGGGCCTCAAAACTGCTCTGGAAGTTGAGGACCCGAAAAAACTGCCAAAAATAGTAAATTGTGCTACACTTAAGGAATCTGAAAAACTAAAAGAGATAGTGGTGGGGGTCCTAGTGGAATATGCGAGTGGCCACCAACATCCACCTGGATCATTTCATTTCCTGTAACAACCCATAAACCTTATCCAACTTCTCCTTGTTTCCATAACTAATGCTCAAACATGTGTAAACAATAGCATCAAGTGGGGAGCCATGTTCTTGCATTTTAGCAAAGAATTTTGAGGCTTCCTCCATCCTCTGTAATTTGGAAAAGGCACAAATAACAATATTGTAGCTTTTAGAATTAGGATAAGGACCATTGGTTTTCATTAATTAGAAGAGCTTCAGAGCCTCCTCCTTCTTTCAACCCTTAAAGAGACCCCCCAACATAATGTTGTGGGTGACAAGATCGGGTTTGAATCCTTTATCAACCATCTCATTCTGGAGTTTTCCTACCTCTATCAGATTCTTTCCTTGCACCATCTCGATATAAGTATGGTATAAGTATTTGCATTGGGATGAAATCTTCCCCTCATTCTTTTAAACAATATTTGGGCTTCCTTTGCTAGTTTTTATACCAAATTCCAAATAAACCAAGTAGACTCAATGCTTCCTTTTGGGATTTTTATTCCTCAAACAAGTATTGATTTTTTTATACCAAATTCCAAATAAACCATAAAAACTATTAAATTTCTTGAAATGCTACAAGTAATTAGCATCAAAATAATACCCCAAGACATCCAGAATTGAACATTTGGCCTCATAAAAACACCCCAACATTACATCAATAATGGAACAAATATCAATAATAATAAACTTCCAGTGGGGACTCTAATTTCTATTTGATTATGGTCAAGAAGCTTCAACATTAACTCCAAGGGAAATTTGATTAGAAGGATGAATCATTGTCAGTTATGCAATCAAACATTGACATAGATTTAGGAGTTGCTTTTGCACTCCTACTTTGTATAACATTGGTTGCAATATAGTCCCATTGAGCTAGTTTTGTGTTCATTTGTTGTACAAGAATAAAATTACCTATCTCACCCCACAGGTGGAAACAAACTATTAAATTTCATATTTCCAACTAATTATTTAGATAAATTGTAATAATATGAAAATTCCATTCACATCCATGCATTTCAATCGTCTAGTCTACAAAGTGGCAACATCATAATAAGGAAACACAGTCATTTCCTCACAAGGAAACTACATAGATACATATATAAAACAAAGAAAAAATACCTCGTGACCTTATTAATTGTATCAGATTGTAAAGCAACTGAAATGTATTTTCTAACAGAAGCCTACATAAATATGAAACTAGATCAACACAATGAGATTTAGCATAAGAATTTTAGAATTAAGGGAAAAAATTTCTAGTTGGAAACTCTCATTTCACTGTTAATAAGGCACCACATGTTGTCCTAGAAGTTGTTATTGGCCCAAATTCCAGATTTTGAGACGGACTCTTGAAAACTTACACCAACTATTGTAGAATATCCATAAGATAATTGACAAAATATTGTTGTCTTATAGTAGCACATGCTTGATCTAGATAGGATGCAAGTTCACTTTTCTCTTGACCATTATTTGAACATGGAGAACCACCCCTTGAAGAACATGGAGTTCCTTCTTGAGTGCCTATGGCTACCCAATATTTTGACAATGATTGATCATTGCCTGGTTGATGCCAATTACCTAGCATAAAAGTAAAGAACATGGAAAAAAAAGATGAGAACCTCTCCAAAATATGAATGAGTTTTAGCAATAAAGTGGGCATTCAAATTCATTTCATCCATGCCCAACGTGCGCAACACATTACTATATGCACCCAAATCCAAATATTTCATCACATCCATGCCCAACATGCACCATTAGTAATATAGTTGCATTAATTGATGTGTTAAAAGAAAAAAGAAGAAATCTAAGCATGCATTTGT
Source organism: Pinus tabuliformis (assembly GCA_031772625.1). Classification (NCBI taxonomy): domain Eukaryota; kingdom Viridiplantae; phylum Streptophyta; class Pinopsida; order Pinales; family Pinaceae; genus Pinus; species Pinus tabuliformis. The sequence continues at coordinate 655,895,621 of CM062810.1, read as the reverse complement.
TATTATTAAGCAATGTCACTAATTTTGGCATCTCCATACAAACACTTCCCTCTATTGAGCGTTGGTTTGACACTACTGTTTAAAAAGAACTTACTCCTCTATCTTCCAAAGCAATGGACATCATTATTGCAGCTTCCATGACCCATGATAATTAATCTTGTCTGCTCATTGAATTTGGTGATCTGTCTCAACTCATCACTATGAGAGTGTACTCACATATGGCTAAGGGGAATCCTATGGCCATATGACCAATGTTGTTGTGGGTAGTCTAGACAAAGAATGAAACTGTCAACAATCTACAATAATTTCTTAACATAAAATGCCATAGTAGACATGAGAGGTTGTTGGGATGAAACCCACTTGATCTGCATGAACTACCAATAGATGTCTTCTCCCATTGAATCGTTGATTTCCCCCTTTGAGGTGAAATATTGGGAGGGCTTCCAGTGAAAACTTAGCCTAGGAACATGACAATAGGTTGAGGTGTGGAAGTAACTTTAATGTAACCAAAGAATTTTAAGCAGTCAACACATCAAGTCTCCAAGCCTAAAGAATGTAATTATTAAGAAACCAAAGATAGATCAGTGGAACCTTTATCTTGGGAAAATAAATTTCAAGACTATTGGAGAGATTAGAAGTAGTTGCCAACCTGCAATATTGAATTTCCAGGAATTCAATAGGAGGAACAGAAAAATATGTCTAGATCTGAAAAAAAATCAGATCCCTTTTAACAATAGCATTTAAAGAATCATCCCCCTTCTAACAGGACATTTGTTCACCTTTGAGACCCCAACAAAACTCACCATTTCATGAGTTGGAAGATCTTGTTCCTGACCAAGAAAGATAACTTCCAGTCACATATATTGGCATTTAAGTGAAGGGTGTTGTAAGACTGTTACTTGTCTTAAAGGTGTTGTTGGAGATGAAATCAAGATATGATGCAGATCCCTTTTAAGACAAGAATTGGCAGAATTATCCCCCTTCTAACAGGCGATTATTTCACCAGTTTGAGACCTTCAAAACTTAACGTGTGATCATGATGAGGTAAAATACTTTCCTGACAAGAAATTTATGCTTCCAGTAACATGGATTGACATTGAAGTGTCATAAGACTGTTACTGCCTCAACCTTGTTCATTTAGAGGTGTTGTTGGAGACAAAAGCAAGAAATAATTAGAAACTACAAGACAGTGGATGCTAGAAATCTTAACTATGTGTTTTTGTGCCTTCACCTAGCCTGCATTTGCATCAATTGACATTACAAAACCAAAAAGCTTGGGAGTTTAGAAATTTTTGTATCATTGCACATATTTCATGAAATGTTGAAGTATGCTTAAGAATGAATAATGCTAAGTAAGTAAGTAAGTAAATTTATTAATGTCCAACTGATGACCATAGAAGTAGGTCAATGGGACTAAAGAAGAGTATAGTCAATATGACTACAATGTGGGAGTGCAAGCGCATCTCCAAAAAAAATGCTAAAAAATAACATATAGAGAGAAAGAAACCAGTGGTAGTGTTGTCATGAAACATATATAAGAGACCATGGTATAATACAAAATACTCAATAGTTTGTGGCACGATACAAAATAATAATGGCCTGCTAAAAAGGAATGAGTGAGATGGTAAGGTCTGGCAATGGAGCTAGAGATGTCAGGGGAAACTTCCAAATATTTGTACTAAAGGTAGCACAAATTTTGGAATATACATTTGATCATTGAAAAAGGTATATAGAAAACCTATGTCAAATGTATTGAAAAACAGATTTGAGAGTTTTATTAAGGATGAGAAATGTCAAAAAGTGCAACTTCAAAACATCCATCTTAAGCCAGGTCAAATTTTTAAATAAGCATTTAATCATTGAAAAATGTATACAAAAAAGTTAAAAACATATCTAGTTTACTGAAAAACAGATTTTTAATTTCATATTTTGTACCATTAATTGCAAAGTCAAATCCCCCTCTCCCCCAAATTACGGATAAGACTTGGACCTCTAGTGAATGTGTTTTCCTAGAATTCATTTGGGGTCAATAGGGAAGGAGGGAAGTTCTTAATGATGTACTTCATGTTTGGTAAGGATTCTAAAATCCAATTTTCAAAGATCTTAAGCCCCAAATTAATTTGCCAAAATTTGGATTCTACCTCCAACTGTTGGTTAAACTATTCACCAATGTTATAAAACTTGTCTTCTAAGTTTCCTAAAATTTATCCAGAATATTTTTCCTCATCATGCAACATCTCTCTCATTCTAGAATGTACTCAAACCTTTTCACTAGATGATGACTGGAGAAATTTTAAACTAGAATGTGATGATTTTCAACCACAATCTAGAGGGAAAAATAATATTTTTACCACTTAATTTGTAAGAGTGTTGGTCAAATGTTTTTCCCTTATTATTAATTTTCTTAGGGAAATTATGAAGCACCATCTTGATTTGAAGTTCCTTTATGGAATCATTTATTGTTTTGCTAGCTATTTCCTGGAATAATTTCCCAAGTCCATATTGTTGCGAGACTTGCAAGTTAAATATAAGTCGTGAGCCAAACAAGTCAAAATGACTCAGAGGAAAGTCATACTTGCATTGACCAAATTTGACTCAGTTCAAATGAGTTTGATTCAATGCAAGTATGACTCACCAACCTACCTATAATAACTAGAAACTACATCATTTTGTCCAGAAGATGTGTGAAGTTTTTCCCAGGCCTCTTCAACCTCTTAACTCTTCTACCTTGCTAAGATATTCCCTAAGCAGAGTTTGGTAACATTATTGCATACATAAGGGATTAGGCGCCATTTAGAGGGTGCTTCAAATGGTGAAATGTTTCCGTAAAAGGGAAACCAGAAAAGTCACCAAAATATTATGGGTGTTACTGAGAATTATTGGACTTTCTGTTTTCCTATGATTTACTTTCTATTAAGGTTGTGATATTGCACCAAGAGGCACATTCCACAATGCATATGAGGGAGGAGGGGAGGAGACCATCAATTGTTTGTAGTGTGTGTGCCCTTGTCTGTATTTATTAATAAATTAAATAAAAAAATAGTGACAGACACACATGACTAATAGTACCGCAACCTAAATTAATGAGATATTGAATTTCATTTAGATATGCATTATATTCATTACAAATGAAGGGAAAGAACTAAAATTTTGAAAGCTTAGTTCCATAAAATAATCAATGAAAAGAAGAACACGAGGTTTGGGTGGAGTGTTAACAGATATTTATATGAAGAAAATTGAAGCTCCTTCTGTTACAACCAATTTGTCCAACATGCAACTATACCTTGCAGAGTCTTCACTATTGTGAAGTTTTATTAACTTGTTAACATTTTTTGAATCATTCAGAAAATTATTTATGGTTTCGAAAGAATTACAATAAAAATCCCACTGGTAGTGATTCTCCAGAGTGAAAAACAAACTTCCATATACCTGATACTAAAGTTGGAGTGGATCTAGGCCCATGGTCTTCATTTGCAGGATCAGAAGTTCGCAGTGATAGGGATTTGAGTCGACAGTTAACAACAGAGGGCTTGGCAGTGTAGCAACTTGAGGAATTTGATAGCACTTGGCGCATAACAGATCTAGGGTTAAGATGAATTTGTGCTAGTATAGAGTCGTACTCAAATATCAATCTTGTTGGGAGGTAGATTAATAAAGAAAATAGCAGGAAGCTCTTACAAAGCCCATAATTTGGTGGTAGCAATAGGAAGACATTTTGACTTATCTTGACTTCGCGTGGCAATTAAATTATGAATTTGAATTTGTTCTCTTTTTTCCCCTTTAAAAAAGGATATTCATCACAAACTGTTGTTCTGGACTTGTGTATATCACTTATTTATTTCCTTTTAAAATCTCAAATAATGAAACAAGTGACCACCTATGATCACAATCTCAACAAAAGACCTCAAAACCATAATAGACATCCTAAATTATGTTATTTTTTTTTTTTTTTTACAATGTCGGCTACTCATATATTAAAAAACCTTCTTAAAAGAGATCTAGTACAAGATGGGGGAGAATATGAGAGCTGAGGCACAAAATCGGGTACGCAGACCCGCAATCCTCGTAGCTTCTCTTAGTTGAAAGCAAAACTGAAAATAAACGGCTATACTGCCTTACATAGGATCCTCCTAACCAAGCAAATTTGCAATGCATAAAATCAAGGAAAGTGTTGAGTGACCGAGTCTTCCTTCCGGGCGCTGGCTCTAGTCGAGGCTTCTGCCTGTTGGCTTTCGGTGAGGGTGCGAAGATGGTCGATTACCGCCTCCATGTGGATGCAGCGGTCCTTTAAGTCTTCAATCTCCTTTTTTCTTTTTTCCAACTTCTTTCGTTTGGAGTTTCTATCAGCATGGTAGTCCTCTGTTAACTCCTTCAGCTGTTTTTTCACACTGTTAATCATAATAGTATGTGCCATGCACATATTGCATTCTTTGTTAAAGAGGTTCCCCAAAGGGTCTCTGTTCTGGCCCTGGTTGGATGGCTGGCCTTGCTGATCCGCCATCGAAGTGGCCTGAGGATTGATGATAGAGAGCGCACTGATGTTGAGAAAGCCTGATACAACTGTGAAGGGAGCGAGTTCACTGAGATGCTGGAGCTTTAAACGGTGGAGAGAAGTTCTCAAGAGCTTCGGGAGGGTGCTACTGAGAAAACCAGAAACACTATTAGTTAGAAACAGAGTCACAAGAGAAGAGAAATGGCTTACCCCGGTTTCCAGAGCACTCAGAGAACGGAAGGCCAGAGCACTCGGAGAGGAGAGAGCTCCCGATCTGCGCCGAGACTTTGAGAGGGCTCTTGAAGCTCGAACTCTGATTGTAGAGAGGTTGAGGGGCAGTCCACATTTTATAGAAGGAGAGAGGTTCCTAAACCGGGAGGAGAGGGACTGAGTGAGGCCGATCTTAGGAGGAGCTTGGTCAAAAATCATGATTGCCCTGTTGTCCATACGCGTGCCAGAGGCATAGGCTTTGCTGTGATTGCAAAGAGAGCCTGCTTTGAAGGATCGCGGGATCACGCAAACTCTGGGGGTGATGATAAGCTTTGTGGCACGAAATCGAGGAGATCTCCCATAGTACTCACTTATGCAGCTTGGGGATTTGGAAGGAGATTCGAAAAGATGGCCTGAGTGCTTGAGGTGACTTCGCCCTTGAGATAAGTCGGCTGGAGGCTTTTGCTTACGGGATGTCTCTGACATAAGTTTTGTCATTCTCTCGAACCTGACCGAGTCTCCTTCTGATCGCTTGGTTTTCTTGCTGGTCTGCATCCTTGTTGTTATTCCTGAGAACGTGTTTGAAAGTCACTTCTCCTAGCGCTCTGGTGTTCTCCATGATTCGATTCTTGATATTATTGAGAGCCAATTGCTTGAATTCTCTCCCTGTGATCATGGCTGCGATAATTATAGCTGAATCCCCGAGAATCAGAATGTTCTGAAGGCCGAGTTTCTTTGAGATGGATGAGCCCAGAAGAAGGCCGTAGGCCTCTGCTTTGTTATTGGACATTTGGCCTAGCCCCCATTCAAAGGAAACCATGAGATTCCCATGCGAGTCCTTTATGATCCCACCAGCACCAGCTTGACCCGGGTTCTTCTTAGAGGCCCCATCGAAATACAAAATAGGCCTATTTTGGCTTCTTATCCAGTTGTTAATTTCCTCCTCAGTGCCTCGAAGCTTCCAGTCCTGGCTGCCGTTCTTGTCTCTCATATGAGTTCTAGGATTTGGATTAAGTTTGAATTTACCCAACCATACCTTTATCCTCTCATCCTCGACCTCCATGTCTGTCTGAGGTACCCCTTTAGCTTCTAAAGACTCAGCAATGAGGGCAGAAGTCTTGGCCACAATGCCTGATATGGTTGGCTTATCATTGTTGAAAATGCACTTATTTCGTGCCTTCCAGATTTGCCAACACAAATTAGAAGGGATGCTGCTCCAAAGCCTATTCACTATGGATTTGCCTTTTTTGGGTTGAAAGAGTCTTTTGTCCCAGCTTTTGTGGAGGGCCTGTATCTGAGGGGGAAGGGCTTCTGAAGAGATAGTATCAGAGAGGAGATGCCAGCAAGCTTTGGCAATCGGGCACTCAATGAAGAGATGAGAGATGGTTTCTTCTGCTAACCTGCACATGCAACACCTAGAGGGTCCCTGAATACCTCGCTTTCTGAGGTTCTCAGCAGTTAGGATTTTACCATGAAGTAGAGTCCAATTGAATAATTTGATCTTGGGGAGGCATTCAGGACTCCAAACAGCTTTGTGCAGGGGCCAATTGTTTACCACTGAGATGTCTTGAAGGGTTTTATATCCTTCTTTAACCGAGTAATTACCTCCATTAGGGTCCCAAACGAACTTATCTTCTTTCCCTCTGTTGATGGGGGCTGAGCCACTGAGGGAGCATTTGAGCTCTTCCCAAAGCTTGGCTAATTCTGTAGGGAGGTTGAGAGGAATCCAGCCTGCCCAGAGATCATCATCCCACAGAGAGATGTCGTAGAGAGAATTGAGGTTAGACTCTGCCATCCACCGATGGAGGGGATAAAGGTGGGGAATTGAGTCTCTGGCCTGTGATCCCATAATACTATCTTTCCAGATACTTACTTCTTTGCCATTCCCAGGTGCTCTAGAGATAAAAGGTTTGCAGAGGGGGAGCGATTTCTTGATGAGATTCCAGGTTGGGGTACTTTGTCTCTCAATGATATTTTCTGTTAGGATATTGTTGTTTGAGCCATTCAGATATTTCTTCTTTAAAGCATTTGCCCACCATGCTTCTTTTTCATTAAGGATCCGCCAGATGAGTTTGAAACCCATTGCTAGATTGGCTAGCCTAGGGACCCTGATTCCTAGCCCACCTTTTTCCACTGGAAGGATCACTTTTTCCCACTTAACCAAACTGAACTTCTTCGTATTCTGCTTACCTCCTTGCCACAGAAAGCTTCGCATTATTAGCTCCATGTGCTTATGGATGCTTGCCGGAGCTAAAGTGATAGCGAACTGATAAATGGGGAGAGAGGCGAGAATGGACTTGATTAGAATCGATCGGCCTGCTAAGTTTAACCAGTGCATTCCCCAATTTTGCAATTTGCCTCTAAGTTTTTCGATGATCTTGACCCAGATCACTGATTTGATTGTTTCTTTGGCCAGAGGCAGCCCCAGGTACATGAAATGGGACCAATTTAACTGGGCTGGTATTTCCATGATGAAGGATATACGCTGAATGATATGGTTAGGGACGTTCCATGTGTATATCATGCATTTATTGTTGTTAAGTTTGCCACCAGAGGCCTGAAGGAAGAGGTCCAAGGCTTTTTTGAATCTCTTCGCCATAATGCATGAGGCGCCACCAATGAGAAGGGTATCATCAGCAAACAAAGAGTGGTTAATGCCTTTCGACCCTCTATTTATTTCTATCCCTATTATTTCTTTTTTCCTCCTCATGTTTTCCAGTTTTGAGCTAAGAGCTTCCGCCATGAGAATATAGAGGAAAGGAGAGAGCGGGCACCCTTGTCTCAGGCCCCTAGTGCTTTTGAAAGCTTTGCTGGGTCTCCCATTGATGAGGGGGGCTGTCCAATTGCCTGAGATGCACTCCCGCACCCTGCTAATGAAGAGCTCGGATAAACCAAGCTTTTTGAGGACTGCTTGAAGAAAGGAATGGTTTACCCGATCAAAAGCGTTTGCCATATCCAGTTTCATTATCATACCCTTTTCTTTCCTGTTGATACTGCTTTGAATAGCCTCTTGAATGAGAATTACGTTGTCTACTATTTGCCTCCTTGGGACAAAACCACCTTGGTTTTCAGAGATGAGGGAGGGGAGAATAGGTTTGAGCCTGTTGGCAAGGATCTTAGTTATGATTTTATAGGACACATTACAGAGGGAGATAGGACGGAAGCGACTAAAGGAGTGAGGGTTGGGTTCTTTGGGAATTAGGGCTAAGAAGGAGGATTTCATTCCGCTGCCCATCTTGCCTTTTTGGAAGAAGTTTCTTACTGCTCTAATATAGTCCTTTTTAATGGTGTCCCAATGAGTCTTGTAGAAATCCACCGTGAAACCATCAGGTCCCGGGGCCTTGTCTGAAGCCATGTTGCGGATTGTTTGCTCTATCTCTTCTTCAGTGATCTCTTTGTCCAACTCAGAGTTTTGGGCATCAGAAGTTTTGCTTTCCATCGTATCAAGGATTTCCATGCCATCTCTGTCTTGCTGATCCTCAGTGAGAAGGTCTTGGAAGTGGGCGGACGCTGCCTCCATGATTTCCTTTTGCTCTTTTATTTCTGAACCATCCACTGTAATTTTATCAATATTGTTTGCAGCTCTCCTCATTTTCAAACTATTATGGAAGAAGGAAGTGTTCCTATCTCCCGACTTGAGCCAGAGACACCTTGACTTTTGCCTTTGTTCCTCCTCCTCTTTTCTATTTAACTTGTACAGTTCCTTTTGAAGTTCCATCTCTTTGATCTGCTCCTCTTCCGTGTCTTGTCTTGAGTCTTTCTCTTGGTTCCACTGCGATAGCTTACCTTGGAGTTCTGATTTGGTTTTATTCTCTTCGATTGCCTTGAATTTTGCCCACTGTTTTATGGCCGATCGGAGGATCTTTAGCTTGGATTCCCAAACGTAGTGCGGGGACCCTTTGATCTCTGTTGACCACTGCTCTTTTACCAAAGCTCGGAATTCCTCCTGATTTTCCCATGCTCTGTTGTACCTAAATGGGAGCGGGCCCATATTCGTTCCTTTGTCCAATTTTAGAACCACTGGCTTGTGGTCTGAGAAGTATCCCTGAATGATGAGGCTTTTGATACATGCAAATTTAGCAACTATTCTCTCTTGAACCAAGATGCGGTCCAATCTTTCTTTGATGTTGTTTCGGCCTGCTCTCTTGTTAGACCAGGTAAAGCGCCCATTCTGAGGGTGGAAGTCCACCAGCTTATGGTTTAGAATGATTTCTTCCAGGGCGTCCCTTGAGGAGTCTGCCAAAAAATTCCCCCCAATCTTTTCTTCAGCGTTTCTTATCAGGTTCAGGTCCCCCCCTAGGAAAATGCTTCGGCCTTGCGTCTCCAGGAGGTCTGCCTTAATTGAGTTCCAGCAGGCAGCTTTGTCATGGAAATGAGGAGGGGCGTAAACATTGTAGATAGTGTATTCTTCTGTCTTTGTTAAGTTCTGAATGTCTGAACGGATCCACCAGCTGCTGTGCCTTTGATTTAAAAGAGTCCATTTTCGCTTATCCCAGATGGTCCCTATACCACCTGAGGCGCCAGATGCGCTAACTGTTATTCCTTCGTAGGTTTTACTATTTTTTAGGTAGTTCTTGAAATCCTGCTCATTGATTTTGGTCTCCTGGAGGAGGAGGATGTCTGGGTGTTCTGATTTGAGAAGATCACGGACTGCATTAGCCTTGAGGGAGGAGCCCATCCCCCTACAGTTCCAAGAGACCAGATTCATTACTTACTTGTCTTGGGGTGGGATCCTCCTTTCTCTTTTGCTTTCTCTCCGCTTCCTTTCGTCTTGTCCAGATAAGTGTCCATTGGTTGCTGGATACCAGTGGTCATTTCTTTTGCTGCGGTCTCGTCCCTAATCTCCTTATTGGATTTCCTTCCGACTTTTCTTGGAGGTTCCACCGATGGATTACTTTCCTTTGACTTGTTCCTGGTTAAGATTCTCTCCACTGTGGGGGGGGGGAGGTGGGCGGGGGGGAGGTGGGAATAACAGGGGGGGCTTTCGGGGAAGGGGGCGGGGAAGGAGGATCTACCTCGGATAGGGTTTCGAATTGGTTGGAGGATGAAGGAATGGTCGGGCCAGACTGAGAAGGGGGAGGAGGGGAGACTATAGGGTTTTTGGAGTTTCCGTGGGGGGGGTTGGGCTTCTTCTTTTTTACTGTTTCCCAGACTTCCTCAGATGCTTCAGGGTTAGATTCAGAAACATTTGCATTAACTTTGCTACATCTATTGGCGAAATGGCCATACTCATGACATACCTTGCATTTGAAGGGTAGCTGTTCATAGTCAACTTGTTGAATGTGCGTCCAGTTATCGACTCTGAGCTTGATGGCTTCTGGCAGTCCCTTTCCCAAATCGACTTCTACACAGATTCTTGCGCATGCGTGCATATTCTCCTTAGGCTCCGATCTGTCTATATACTTCCCTATTCCGTTTCCAATTGCTTTCACTGACTCATCTCCCCAGCAGTGAAGGGGCAGGTGCGGGAGCCGGACCCAGACGGGCACAGCATTGGGGACGTCCATCTCCGGGTCGAAGTCGGGGGACCATCTATTCAGATAGAGGCCTCTTGTATCCATAAAATATGGACCGTTCCTGAAGATTAGGTTTCGGTCTTCCACTGTTTCAAAGAGAAAGGTGAAGAACCCTCTTCCGCAGAAACGAATCGCTATCTTGCCTTGAACCATCGAATTCCAGTTTCTTTCCACCCAGCGCTGGACAGTGCGAGGGGAGGGCCATAAGCCCGTGAACTGTCCAACAAGGCCTCTATCAGCAAGTGCCACAGCCGCTCTCCTGGGAAGGGCAGGAGGGAGCGGGATTTCCGGGATCTCATCCAGCTTTTTGATGAAGCGAGAGGTAGTGGGCCTGATCTTTTCCAAAGAGTTCTCCTGGGTGAGGGAAGCAAAAGATCTCATCAGCTCATCCGGATCCAAGTCAGAGGGGCCCGGGGCCGCCATGAACGGGCCTTCTCAAAGAACCAAAGAAAGGGAGCGCCCTAGCAGCAGCGCTGCTAGGCGCGAAGGCGCAAGAGGAGCAGGACCCGGGGAAGAAAGCGCTGAAGGAGGGAGGGCAGGGGCCCTGGGAGCTGGAAAGGACAGAGAGCAGGGGGACACGGGGGCAGGAGGCCCAGCAGCAGGGGGGCGCAGCAGCGGGGCTGCCAGGCGCGGCCGAGGCGACTCCTAAATTATGTTATTTTAGCCCAAATAAATTTTATTTTCTATAGATATCAACAGATGCATCATCAGCCAGGGGTTCCCATGTGAGCTATTATTGCAGTAAGATTCATGCAACAACAAAGGAAACATAGTTTATTCCTATCATAAACAACTTTTCACATGTTAAGACTTTGTTCAATATAAGCCATAATGGTTATTAAGTAAGAAAAGGTTTACAATTGAAAACATAGGGACTCTAACATGAATGACACAGGGTAGCTACAACTAAAGATAAATGAACACCATCCCTGGCCTATTCACTTACATTTATGTATTTCTCTTGAAACTGATAGTGTTTTGTAGGTTGATCCCCTGCATTTGAAATCCTAGACTTCGCATGGTCTGCATGACATGATCACCTTGGAGTTCACATTGTTGTATACTATGCACGTCCATAATTTTCTGAGGCTGGCTAAGGGAAGGACCTTTTTAAAACATTGCTTGTTGATTGTTGGATTGCATATCTGGGAAATTTGGCGGTTGGTTGTTAGTTTCCATCCTCTGATAAACTAGAGGTTGCAGAAATTTGTGATTATTCACATGGACATTCACTCTTGTAGCCCCATCAAAACTTGGTACATGGCTTGCCTGATTCTGTTCAAGTCCCTTGGTTGAGCAACACCTTTCACTTCCTAGGAAGCTGATTCCTATGAAGATATATCTGAGGCATTACCTCCATGAGAAATTCATTGTTGTTGTGAGTAAATTTCTTGTCCATTAGTATACTGAGCTTGATTTTGAAAGCCAACTTGCGGATAAACCCCTAGGATTACAAGCCAAATTGCTTCCTAGAAAAGTTTAGCTTCCTAAATTCTGCTTGGAAGCCTGGTTACTACCCACATAATGTCGAATGATTATCCCCTCCTTGAGACATCTCGTCTTGATTAGTCTATTGTGGTATCCCAAATATTTCATCATCATTTTAGGAATTGCCCCATAGGTGCTTATCATATTCTTCAAATTCTGCACAAAATATTTTACAAATTGAGAAGAATTCAATCAATGAAATTCACACGTGTAAAAGCCCTAAGAAAATATCAATTTTTAATTATTAATAACCTCACCTCTTTGACTCCATATTGGGAAAAAAAATGAAATCGGGTATTTTTCAAAAGGAATTCATTCACTATATTGGATTCTTGAAACTTTGCACAAAATTATTAAAATTGACCTGAATCTGGTTGTCATCTTTTCTTGTAAAAAATCAACAAACAAAAATACACCCAATTTGTGCCCCAAAATCCTAGTACTTCACACCTAAGAAAGAGCTATGATACTACATGTAGTAAAACTTCAAAGATACAAGAGATAATCTACCATGAAATTTTCTAATATAATCCGAAAACACCAAAGATACCAAACAATTTCACCATGAAATACACCAATAATATAGAGAGAAGAACCCTTAAGGTAGGGTAACTCCATCAAGTACTCCTTATGGATGGAACCACTCCTCAAACATGGTTGCTACAAGACAATACAACTCAACAAACCTCCAATACAACGATATTCTTGTGTATTTATACTTTCTGATAAGTATTCATATGGGTCTTATGCTAAATACCCTTACCTTTTAGTTACAAAGTGGACCTATTCCATTACTATGGCCACATATGGGTCTTATGCTAAATACCCTTACCTTTTAGTTACAAAGTGGACCTATTCCATTACTATGGCCACATCACATTCATTTTTCCCTTGGGTTCCTCCCTAGGTACCCTATATTATCCTCCCTCGGTACATTACACCTTCATTTGGCCATATAATAGGAGTCAATCCCAGAGTTAGGGGAAGATTGAGGTTTGTCTTGGTTAGCTTCCATGCTTGGGATAATGGAGGTATATATTCGAGTGGAGGAGGCGGATAGGGAGGAAAATTTGACAAAAGAACCTGGTTCATCAAGCATGGTCCCAGAGATGGGATGGATATGGAAAGGGAGGAGATTTTGTGAGGAGATATGGGAGGGAGTGAATCATCCATATTGGATAAAATGATATAAATATTGTCGGTTTGGAGAATAACAGACGTTGAGGGGCCATGATTTCCTTTGGGGGATTTGGTTTTGGGTGGTTCTTAATCTCCAGTAGGTTCATAAGCACTTAGATTTAAAGAGGAGGGGTCATTGTCACCTGTATGGACATTGGTTGGATTGGTGGAAGCAATGTTTGTAGGGGGGGTTTATCATGGAATCATAGGTGTAACAACTCCTGGTTGATTTTCTATGTAAATAAAATAAGACCAACGTCATGGGATATGTATTCCAAGTTGAATGATGGGAAGACATTATAGTGGGGATCAATTTCGATTGTTAATGGCTATGGAAATTGGCAAAGGAATTGGCAAAGGAAATGGCAAAGGAAAAGAGGCATTAATTGGCATTTATTTATGAAAATAAAGGAAACTAGGAGAAAAGGAATGTGAAGAGACATAGATTTGCATGCAAGGGAGATTAGAGAAAAAATGGAGGAAAATGAAGAAAATAGAGACCTCAATGATAAAAAAAGCTTCTGAGGATCAGATCACAACTTTTATCAGTTTAGTTTCTCTCTCATACTCTTGCACACTTAGAGAATTCTTGGAGGTTGCTTGTAGCACTATAGTACTCACTTGGATTGGAGAAGGAAGGAAAAAGAAACGCAGGAGAGTGCAAGGGAACAATTGGAACAACAACTACAGTTGGACTGCTTTGCAGGAAACAAGTTGCATGTGAGATTTCCTTGCTAATTTCCAGATGCATGGTATACACATGCAACTTTTTGGTTATGGGTTTTCATTGGCATGGATATTTTCTTGGATTGACAGTGGTTTTAGCCTTGCCTCACCATTTCTTGGATATCCATGGTGTTGTGGGTTTTTCCAATTGTTGTTTTTATGATTGGTGCTCATGTTCCTTATGGTTGTGGATTGGAATAAATGCTTTGGAAGCCCTGGAACAGCTTGGGTTGTGTTACTAGTCTTGGAGCCTAGATTGGAACACACGTTATGGATCCCTTGGTGGGTTGAGTTACTAGTCCTTTGATCCAAGTTGGACAAATACTCTGGAGCCCTGGAAGGTTGTGGGTTGAGTTACTAGCTTTTGGAACCCTAGAAAACTTGGGTAGAAGCCGATCTAGTTGATGTAAGTGATTTACAGACCATAGAGGTGGAATCACTATGGATGAGGGTTGAGGTGGTTTGGCCTCTGGAAGCCCTGGTTGGTTTTGTCTTGGTTTATTCCAGGAAATCCCACATTCATGCTTGTAATATGGCATGAGGGTGATTGGCTGAAAGAGAGATTTGGTTCAGCCCAATCTATGGTTGGGTGGTACGTGGAGGTCCCTGGCTTGTTTTGTATTTTTATATATTAATAAGAGCTATTTTCTATTGTAATTCTTGTATACTTGTAGTGATTATGTTGGTGATACTATGGTCGATTTTCCATAGTTTCTATGTTGGTTATTTTTTTGTTATATTATGTAAGCTATATATGGCTCTTGTCATGATTTGTTGAGCTATCTAATGGTTGATGAATGCATGGACTAACAAGTGTTATTGCAGCTAGTTAGAGAGGGATTGGGGCCTTCTTATTGATTCTCAGGTGAAGATTATTAATTTATGATCAGATATGCATTCATGACATGTAACTTACATGTTTTCCATATGTTTGACAAAATGTTTGTTATGGATTAGGCATATTTGGATCAAGTTATTAGTTGAGTTTTGATTTACTATCATTGTTAGTACCTTTAATTACATTTTGAAAAGTTTCAAGGAATTTTGGGAAGTGGTTTGGAGGCTGGCCTGAAAAGGTGGCATAAATCCCGAGACTGTATGCTCAGAACTAAAGAGTTTAGGCCATAACCACATGGAGGAAATCATGTGAGTGTGGTTATAGCCTCATAATCACATGGAAGCAGTTTCAAGGGTATAGTTGTTGGTCTAGGTCATAGAAACAAGGTTCCATCTCAGGGATTGATCACCTGGGGTGGTTGTTCATCTCCTGAGTGATCTGTAGTCCGTGTAGGATGTCAATATGTGTTAAACTTTGTAGGCCCCACTTCCTTAACTTGAACTGGGAGGTCGATTCATGTCACAATTACACTCGTCTTATGTTTACCCAGGCAAGATTATGAATTTGGGTAAATGTGGGAGGAGGCACTGCATTGGGTCAGTGGTTGTGCCACTTTGCATTGTATTTACTCTTCTATGTTTTGTTATTTTCCACTAGCCAACATTTGGAGGCGGATCCATTTTTGGAGAGGTAAGTTTAGTGCATGATATATAAAAATGGTTATATTCATGATAATGCCTACATTTGAACAAGACTTATTCATAATCAACTTTATGGACATGCTTCCAATCTGCCAAGGTTAACTCAATATAATTTATTAGGCATTTCTCTAGATATACTTCTATCCAGATATGGGCACATGATAAGATTTAATATTTTTGATCTAATTGCATATTGGTGGACACCCTCTTGTTCCACTCAGACCCCCAACACTATTTTCTATCATTTTCCTATTTTTTAGCATACTTTCCTATTGTGGCAGTTTTCTATTTTTAGCAGTTTTCGGGTTCTGAACTTATGGGTCCATTTTGAGGCCATAAATGATGTTTTTTGGGGAAATAGGAAAATGGGAGACTTTGATTCACATGTGTAGTCAAAATTTGTTGTCCTCGGATAGAACTTTTTCATGGGCTATCGTGTGCACCAAACGGAGATCGTATGCCAAAGTTACAACCCTAGGAAGTTAACGTTCCAACTAACCCCATCGGGGCCCATACCTTTTGGTGCTTCATCTTCTAGGTTATGTTTTTGGATGTTTATGGTTTCTCATTGTTTCTTCATGAATAAAAGGCCTTTGAGCCTCATTTTAACACAATTCATAAAGCATGTAGTTGTCACATCTCTTCTCAGAGATAAAAATACCATCACCCGAGCAAGTTTGCTTTCATTCTGCGTGTAAACAGTTTTTAGCATTTGTTATTTATTAATTGAAGTTCAATTTCATTGTATCTATGTGTTTATGTTTTAAATATTTGCTTCATTTCATTCCTTCGTAAATTTGTATCACTTTGGGTATAACATAATCAATATACTTTCCTAAGGCATTTCTGATGGATTTGAGGATTTGTTCATTACAACGATGGAGGGCATGATTGGGGAGACGAACCTAAACCAACATTACAAAGGGGATATAAATTTAGGGTTAAAATCAAGATTCCATCCATTCAAGTACATACATTAAGTATTTTGAAAGTCTGATTTGTTGTGAAAGATCATATCATGGTTCTCTTTAAAATAAAACACGGAGGAGAAGTAGCCATGCCCACAAAATTGAAATGAGATCTTGCCTTAGACGAGAGGTTCCTAATTTTTTTGAACCCAAGAAACCATGGCTTTAGGGATGGCCATAATCTTTTAAATTTATCTATTAATCCTTATTTTTTAGAGTGAAATCCATTTGACAATACTTCAATGGGAGTGGGATAATAGGAAGCTCATCTAGTTTTTTGACAAATCGGGCTAGAGTTTGTTTGTAGACTTATCCAGTGAAGCCTCCAAAGCCTGAAATGCAACAATATTTGGATCAAGGTCTGGGTAAGGGCCTCCTCCCTCCATAGAGGTGATGGCCATGGATCGATAAGAGTTGCAAACAAGGGGTAGAGAGGGGTTTCACAGAAGCTATATGCAAGTAAAGATTTTGCAGAGAAAAAAATAGAAGACGATCTTAGGATTCAACAGACATACTAAAATTAAAAATTGACTCTCCTATATAAATATATGTTGCAACAAAAACTCAAGACCATCCTCTAAATACCCCAACAATCCATCATAAAATAACTCAATTCAACTTAGGTCAATTAGTCTTAACTGCAATCCCAGTCGATCAAGGACTAGACATACATCTCAAGTTATGTTTACTTCATCAATAACATCCTCCATTAAGAAAAATTGAGGGTAAAATACATCAATATGTATGAGGTTCAAGTCAAAACAATAATTGAATAGCAAACGTTAATGGCATCTCCATTTGGAACTTAGTCAATTGATACTTGTAGTCAAACCTTAATCAACCACTCCAAATGTATCAATTATAGGAATGAGGATAATTATAATGTTATGTGGTCAATGATATAATAATCCTTGAAGCACATATTGAAATTCTACCATGATTGTTCACCAATCCAAACATAATCAACCCTTGTAATTAAGAATAGTCAAAGTTTTGCTCTTCCACACCACTTCCACAAAATTTTAAAATAATAATTATTGGTATTTCAAGAATATGGATTCTTGGACCAATTCCTTTTATCCTTATGATGAGAATGTTGATATGACAATTAATTATGTTCCAATTGAATAGAAGGTTTGATCTTAGGTTCTTGTTTAATCAAAGTTTTACGACAACTTTGCACATCGACAACAATGCCATATGTAATAATAATTTCATATTCTAACATATTATGATCAACCAAGTGTTTAGTTACTTGAACAAAATTATCAATAGTTATTTTCCTTTCTTGTAACTCAATTGGGTGGCTTTCACATCCAGCAAACAAAGTTGTTGTAGTCTTCAAATAGACTCCTATTGGTTAATGAATCCTCATCACATGCAAGATTTGCTTTAATAAATCTTATCTCAGGAGTAACTGAAGTATCAATACCCTATCCATTCTTTATAAGTCCACCTTTGTTATATCCCATCTTACTTGATACTTGGGACCTAATACTAGTAATATGTTTCTCAAAGCTAGGAGAAAACATAACGTTAATAGCCAAAAATGCACGATAAGGTGTCAAAACATCATTATCAACCTTCTTATAATAAAGAAGGTTATAGGAAAGATGATCAAATGTGGAAAGATTAATCAAAGATTTTGTAAGCTCAACATAATCACACTTCTTCATAGAAATTTGAAATTAACTCACTTCTAGCTCAAGTCCATATTTCTCAACCATAGACAATAGCAAGAGATCATAGTATTTCTTCAAATCCTGATATTCAACTAAAAACTAGATATTATCTCTTTAAAGGTGAATAACTTCCTCATGAAGCTTTTTAAAAAAGGTATGCAAGCAAACAACCTCATTCTCTATTTGTGTATTGGATTTCTCCAACCTACCAATCTTCTCCTTCAAAATAATAATTTATTCATGAGAGATTTCAACTTACTCCTCTAAATCATCAAGTAAATGTGTTTATCCCAAAATTCATTCACAAGGTTTTGAAATATACATTTCAATGTTCTTTCCAAGACATATTTTTCCACATTTTTCATCATGTCTCTTAAACATAACAATGTGTAAGAGGGTAACCTCGTCCTCCAACTGGATGTGGGCCATTTGTAGTTGACCTGTCAATCTTTTATTCTCTTCCCATAATATAACAACAATATTATACAAGCCATTAACTTCTTTATGAAGTCAATCATGATATTCTTGTGAGGCAATGATTTTCTTCTTGTGGAAAATATATATATATATAGAGAGAGAGAGAGAGAGAGAGATATAGATATAGATATATATAGATAGATAGATAGATAGATAGATATAGATATATATTAGTTCGTCTTCATCAAGAGCAACTATATTTTTAGCAAAAAGCACAAAGAGATTTGAGTCTATACTTTAGTCTATTCTTTACGAGTCGCTTATCGTTCATGTTGTTCAATCTTTGACCAATCACACACAACAATGCCTTCAAATGAACTCATGTTTATCACAATCTTCTCAAAGAAAGGATCCTTAATCTCTCTTCTTCCAGCTGAGAAATAATATAAAAGATGCTACAAAATTTCCTCAATAATCAACGCAAACACTAATCAAATGTGATTAGGAAAACCTTCAATATCAATGACTACGTCAAACCATAAAATCTTTTTATGTTGATGTTATTTTCAGTATATGAAGTAACTTCCCAAATGGGCATACAACCCAATATTCCTCAGCAACTTTCAACCAACTTATTTATACATCCATTAATACTTGTTTTAAACAACAAATGGAGTCAACTAAGTGGGTAAAACATCCACACAAAACTAGGGATGATAGGTGTGGTGGGGGTGTTATTGGTGCCCTGTTGTGGTGAAAACACAACCCCCCCCCCCCATTAGTCACTTAATTTTAATTATGGGTACCCTTTGATTGAATGATTGGTTATACTAATATTTGATTTTGAGTATTTGGATGGCTTCAATGAGTTCAATTTGTTCCTATCTTCCTATCATAACTCGTTCGATCTCATTTGGACATTTGATTTGCAAATAGCGCCTAATTGAAGATTGGATTTTTTTTACTGCTTTGGCCTTATATAACGTATTTTACTTTTTATTTTATAAATTTGTCTCTTTGTAAATAATTAGCTTTTTGGAAATGTTTATATTTGCAAATATTATTTTTTTATTTTATATCATGCATTACATAGCCCCTAAGACCAAGAATCATACCTAGGCTCTAAGCACAAATCATAAAACAAGTGGCACACACACACACACACACACACACACATATATATATATATTGATATAGTATCAGAGCTATATTAAAAATATTCAAAGTCAGAACTCATGTTTATATGGCTTATGGCATATATTCAAAGTTAATTTAGCCAACGGAGAACCCATTCGCCACATCATTACTCTTGTTCCCATCAGGATCAGCCCTTATCGGAGATTTTCAACTGAGCAAGCTTTTAAAAAACCTTTGATATAACATTCCCTCTGAACGCCAATATTCCGATATGTCAATCCCACTAATATTCTGATAGTGATATAACCTCTCGCTCTGATCTCTGATAAACTCTCTCATTGATATCCCAATGCGCCTGCCCCTCTGACTTTCGATATCTGCCAAGCTTCGATATGTCAGACCCAATATGCGTCTTAACGATGGTCTAATCGGAATATCGCATCTGCCTATATATCAGAACTTGTAAATGGTAACATTCATAAAACCCCCAATAATCCATTCACCTCTGATATTTGGACCCGATACAATTTTTTTTTAAAATGGTGAAATCATATCCGCTCCATATCAGAGCCTCCCAATATCGACATTTTTTGTTTGCGCACATTATAAAAAGTCCTGATGGGCTTACCTTTGATACCACTTAGCTCTTGCCACATCTATTGTTGGGTCCCTATAATACTAGTGATTACCCCATTACTATTGTAGTTATACCCCTTATTTATATTGTTGTGCCCCCATATTGTTATTAATGTGCCCATAGAATCCCTCTATTGTTATTTTTGTGGCTTTATATTATTATTGTTAGGTCGGCTGGATTATATTGTGACTCCATAGACTCCTATATATAGAAAGGAGGTTTTGTCATTTGAATCATCCAAGAATTGTTCATTTATGTAATGTAAAGGAGGTTTCCCCCTCGAAGAGGCTGAATTCTAAGGCGTTGATCTATCTTTTCTATCTTTTCTTAAGCTGGTTTCATAACATTTGGTATCAGAGCTTTGGATTCTAGGGTTTCGCTGCTCCAAATAGGTCATCGTGGCATTTTCGCTATAACTTTTTTTCTGTGACGTTTCAGAAGTCGCAAAAAAAACCCATTTGATAAGAAATCGCATTGAACCTTGGGTACGAATTTTAGAGCTTTTCGCGCGATATTTTCGGAGATATGATCTCAGGAAGTTGGTCTTTTTGCAGACTCCTTAATTACACTCAAAACAGGTGACCTGGGGAAAATCGTCATAACTTTCTTTCTGAGCATCGGATTGAAATTTCGTCAGAAGGTACAGAAAGAGGACGGACTGTAGTTTTCTTTTATATATTTTTTAGAGTCAAAGGTTGAAACAGTGACACGTGGCACTTCATACAAGTTCGCTCTACTGAACTAGTCTATAATCAGGTCACTGCGGGAGATTGTGCATTATCACATCCATTTAAAGCTAGTACAGTTTCTACTGCATTTATGGAAACAATTCAAAAGCTACATGGAAACCCAAAGATTATTGTAAGTGACAGAGATCCCATTTTCACTGGAAATTTTTGGACACAATTATTTTCTTGTCTTGGTACTCAGTTAGCTCATAGCTCATCTTATCATCCTCAATCTGATGGGCAAACTGAGATAGTAAACAAATGTTTGGAAGGATATCTTCGTTGCTTTGTATCTGATAAACAGACACAATGGGTCAAATGGTTGCCTCTTGCTGAATGGTGGTATAACACTTCCTTTCATACAGCAACAAAAATGATCCCATTTATGGCACTTTATGGGTATCAACCACCATCCATCACATCATATTTAAGAGAAAATTCTAAGGTTCAGGCAGTGGAACATCACATCGAACATCAACAACAAGTCCTCCAACTCTTAAAGGATAACCTCGTGTTGGCATAGAATAGAATGAAACAACAGGAAGATCAACATCGCAGTGAAAGAAGTTTTGATGTAGGTGATTAGGTATTCCTACGGCTACAACCATATAAGCAAATGTCCCTCAAGCAAGCTAAGAAGGATAATAAATTATCACCAAAGTATTATGGTCCGTACAAGGTGTTGCAAAAGATTGGTACTATGGCATACAAATTGGAGCTTCCTGTAGCTTCTCGATTGCACCCAGTTTTCCATGTTTCATGCTTAAAGAAGGTTATAGGCGACAAGCTCCCAGTTCAAACAATATTGCCAGAACTTGATGAGGAAGGAAAAATTATATTGGAACAGGAAGCAGTTATAGAAACAAGAACTCGACAGCTACGAAATCGATCAATTTCAGAGTACCTTATCAAGTGGAAGAACTTATTCGCTGAAGATTCCACATGGGAGGATGAGAATTTTATGCAGAAGTATCCAGAACTACTCAAGCGTTGAGGACAACACTTTTTTGAAGGAGAGGGGCATGTTGGGTCCCTATAATACTAGTGATTACCCCATTACTATTGTAGTTATACCCCTTATTTATATTGTTGTGCCCCCATTGCCCCCATATTGTTATTAATGTGCCCATAGAATCCCTCTATTGTTATTTTTGTGGCTTTATATTATTATTGTTAGGTCGGCTGGATTATATTGTGACTCCATAGACTCCTATATATAGAAAGGAGGTTTTGTCATTTGAATCATCCAAGAATTGTTCATTTATGTAATGTAAAGGAGGTTGCCCCCTCGAAGAGGCTGAATTCTAAGGTGTTGATCTATCTTTTCTATCTTTTCTTGAGCTGGTTTCATAACATCTATCATCCTCTGGCCACTGTTATAGCCACTAAATTTCAAAAAGCCACTTAGTTATAAAGTTGGGCATATAAATGATGGTTTAAGGATTGGTATCACGTCCGCTCCGTAACACCCATATGTCGTAATATTTATTGTATGACTATGTTTAAACCTTCAATATGAATTTCCCTCATGCCTATCAATGCTTACCATTTGTCAGCTCTAGAGGGTCACTATCTTATTAATAGAAAAGTCATGATATATATTGTTTTCAGGTTTAATGAGAGTTTGTTCAAAGTTTTTTTTACTCTATTTTTAGTATATAATGGTTAATTTTTATTTTGGTTTTGAAAAAGGGCTTCCGATCTATGGCTGAAAACAAAAATGATCCAATAAAATTCCTCCAGGCAGAAAATGAATCCTTTATTAGCATAAAGTTGTTGAAAACCACCGAGTTAATTTTAGCATTTTGCGAACTAAATTGGGGAATTTGTTCTTAACTGACCCATCGGCGTTTTTCCAGATCCCAATCAAAGAAATCCTTTTGTTTAATTATATTTTTAATAACTTTGTGGTTGAGAGATTCTGGAAAATGGTTATTATTTATAAATCATGTATAAAAACCCAATCGTTGGGCTGAGTTAGTGAGGATTCGAATCCAGCAGAAGAGGCAGAATAATTTAGGAGCTTTTAGTCTGTTTGTAGAGGAGTTTCAGTGCTCATTTGCACCATTGTAGTGGGATTGAAGTCTTCTTTGCAGATAGAGATCGAGTTGCTAGAAAATAGAGATTTTCATTACTGTAATATTTTGAGGTTCTGTAACTTGATTCATATTCATAATAAAGTTTATTTTAGTAATTGTTGTATGGCACTATTGTTTTCATCGATTATTGAAATTTTCAGTTTTCAATAACATTTTTGTTGTATGATTTATTTGTTGGCTTTAGCATTATTGTTAAATGTTAATTGTTAGCCCATTTAAAATTTTGATCAAGCTACCTTGCAGAATTAATCAGAAATGCATCTTGAAAACTGGAAATTGTATAAGAACAAACATTTATTTCTTTAGGATGGCTAGTTATCTAACAATTTTTTTTTTTTAAGTTAAGACTAACCTAAGTACCCACAAGGGATTTGAACCGGTGACCTATCGCAAGGAGTGCCTTAACAATGCACCCATTCACCATCAATCCAAAGCCCCGTGGGCTAGTTATCTAACAATTTAAAGTTATAGATGTTTTGTTTTTCTACATGGAATTTTATTTGAACTACTTCAGTACCATGACATGAATTTTTCGTTCTTATACATGTTTTTATTAGGAGCTGGAGCTATTTACTGTTAAGTGTCTGGTAACTATTTATTAGGCATTTAGCTGTTTGTATTTGTTTTAACAAGGATTAGATCTCTTGAACTATTTCCTTGGTCTATTTCCTTCATTCCAATTCCAATTCCTACATGTTTCTTTTCCCAACATTTTAGCTTGCTCTTGATTCAGAGAAAAACTATTATTTCCTTCAAATGAGATAGGATAAGTGCCTCATAGGTTAATTTTTGCATTTTAATTCTTGTTTCTACATCTTAGAATTCCTCTTCCCAAAGAGGCAAACTTTAGTTGTGGCTTGGATGAGCCCCTGATTAGCTTAAGGATCACTTTCTTTCCTGACCGGCAAGAGGACCAGGGAAAATTTTAAGAACCCCCCCTAAATTTATAAATATAATAAATGGGCGAATCTCCATGGTATATAGGAAAAATGGAAGGCGATTTTATCAATAATATAATATGTATATATAATTTTTTGGCGAATCTCTCACCAGGCATGGCGAATATTTTACTCAATTATAAAATCTTGTAAGATCTTGGCGAGTCTTTCACTAAATAATAAAACTTTGTAAAGTCCTAGTGAATCTTAGCATAGGCTACATGCTGGTTTAATTCCCCCATTTAAATAAGCTACATTCCAGGTGAATACCATGGGTCAATACCATGTGCCATTTTGGTGAATACCATGGGTCAATACCATGTGCCATTTTTGTTTTTATTAATTCTAATATTAGGGTTAATAATGGTTTTTTGCATGGTATTAATAACAATCTAGTCCTGGTATTTGTCCCATAGTATTTTGGCCATAGGTTTCACCTAAATATAACCCATTTTTTTAGTGTTCTTAAATATAAGGTGCTTATGGAGTAAATATAAAAAAATGTTTTATTTGTTTACCATACCTCTCGTTTATTTATATTTTTATTAATTTACCATACCTCTTTTACAAATATGGTATTTGGCCCATAGGATTCACTTAAATAAAACCTCTTTCTTGAGCCTTCATAAATAGAATGAGGGTTATGGACTAAATATAAAAAGAGGTTTTATTTATTTACGATACGTCTAGTTTATTTATATTTTTATTTATTTACCATACCTTTTGAGTAAGTATAAAAAGACGTTTTATTTATTTACCATACCTCCACTTTACTTATATTTTTATTTGTTTACACCCTTACATGTATATAAGGTGACTTATGGAGTAAATATAAAAAACGTTTTATTTATTTACCATACCTCCACTTTACTTATATTTTTATTTGTTTACACCCTTACATGTATATAAGGTGACTTATGGAGTGAATATAAAAAATGTTTTATTTATTTACCATACCTCTCATTTATTTATATTTTTATTAATTTACCATACCTCTTTTATAAATATGGTATTTGGCCCATAGGATTCACTTAAATAAAACCTGTTCTTGAAAATGGGCGAATGGATTCACTTAAATAAAACCTATTCTTGAAAATGGGCGAATGGAAGGTTGTAAGTCCTAATTTCAAGGGCTAAATTTACCTTTTTTACCCTCTCCCTTAAAATAAGGTGGGCTATTTGAGGTGATTTGTAAAAATGTACTATGATACAAAATATTCGCCCACTAAAAATTTAAAACCCCTTAATTTCGCCAAAGGGCAAACATTCGCCCCTAAAATTATCCTTGAAGAGGACTGATCTAATGTCTCTTCTCTATTGGTAGGTGAAATTCATATTTTAAGCCAATGGAGATAGAGAGAAGGTAACTCAACCTAGTTTAACCAGTCGGAACCACCATTTCAATGAAAAAGGAGCTACTCTAAGTTCCCGACCGAGTGGTCTCCCTTATAATGTTGTAGGCAAATATTTTCGATCCTTTAACATTTTTTGCGCTAGAAAGAGGGCCAGTGAATTGTTTTATTTGAATATTTTTTCTATTTACTATGGCCCCATGTAAAATACTTCCTTGGAGTTGCTTTATTGGACCTCATCCAAAAAACACTCCAGTAAAGGCAGTCAAGAACTTGTGTCAAGTAAAATATAATGGTAAGACATCTTCTTTTAATCATCTCCTTCAATTTATCTTAAGTTGGAATAATTTTAGTATTAACGAAGATATTATTTGCAGAACCTTTACTCTTACTTTGATAGGAAAAGCCAAAGGTTGGTGCTTGTCACTTCCAGTTGCCTCTATACGTAGTTGGGATGAATTTTCAAAGATTTTCCTTCACACATTTTAGGAATATGACTATGAAAGGTATGTGATCAGCTAGAAGAATTGCGTAGGATGGAAGGTGAGAATTTGGATATCTTTTATGTTAGATTTAAATTAATTTTAATGCAATTTCGGTCCAAATATTTTCCTCCTCAATTCCAATTGATTGGATGGTTTAGGCATTTAGTGTCTCTATCCTGTGATAACTATCAAGAACCAAAAAGTATATACTTTGTTGATAGTGATACACTTGCTCAAAATGACAACTTCGATTCTTCACAAATAGAAATTACAAATGATGATCATTATGCCAGAAATGCTCCAAATTTACATAATACTAATCAAGTAGAATTTCAACAAAATGCACAATCTATTAGCAGCAATCAACAACAATTAAATCAACCAGAGAATGTCGACAACGCATAGTCTACTGCTAAAATTAATTCACAATTTGCTGATAATAAATTACAAATGATGGAGAGGCTCAGCAACAATTTGCAAATCAATAAAATACATGAATAATTTGAATTGTCTATTTTGGAAAATAAGAAATCATCTATGCATAGATAAACCTTCAGGTATATATATTCAACTTCCTATTTTTCTCTCTACCCTGATATCTTTAACAATATTAGTTTAATTCATAATCAATCAACAATTCCTTTGAATACAGATTTAATATTAGAAAATAGAGGAACTGATTTTAATAATGAATTATTAATTTCTAATATTGGTAGAGAAAATTTAATCGGTAATTCAATCAATAATACTAAGGATTCTCTTAAGTTGGTATTAAATCACTTTCCTGGCTCTGATTTATTTAATTCAGAGGAAAAGAACACTTATGAAGTTACTCGTGATGATGACTTGGAAAATGAAAATGCTCAACCTCTTTTCTCTTTGGAAATGATTTTGTCTCATTCCTTAGGTGAATCTATTTTGGAAGATAAAGATAATTTTAATGAGTGATTTATTCTGGTTCATTCTAATTTTCAAATATTCAATCATCCTATTAATTTTGGTATTCAAGAACCTATCCCAATTTTTTATTCCTATGATGATGAAATGCCCTTTTTGGATCATAAGCTTGAAATCTTCCCATTCCCGCAAAAGAAAGAAAACAATGAGTTTAATTTTATAATTTCTATTGATGCTCGTGGGAAAGAAATATTCGCAAATGAATCCCAACCATGTTGTACCATTACTTGTAACATTAATGTAAACTTGAATCCACTTTGTTTTCAGTTCCCTCGGTTTGAATTTATTTTTCTTTTGAATCTCATTTTTGAATTTCTGAGCACATTGTACTGGTATTTTGAACATTCAAACTCTAGACACTCATCAGGTGCATTAATAAGCATATATGAGAATCAATTCAAGAGTTTCAGGCAAGGACATCGACTACTTTTTATTTTGAAATTTTATTTGTTCATGCTTGACCAATTTATTTATGATTTTCAAATAAGTTCATCACAAATTCTGGCACCTGAGAGTGCACCATTTCATTCTGACCAACAATGGGACACTTCTAGAAACCTTTTAAATGTTCATCCATTCTTTATTGATCCATTTGAAAAATATCTGGAAGTTCCAGTGCTCAGGAATATTTCTGACTTTGCTAGTGTTCAGCAGGCTTCAATAATTAAAAATGTATCATTCAAGCATGGCATGATGTTTTCTCTTCCTTCGAACTTCTTCCAATCATTCACTAAAATTCATTCTATTTTTTATGATCCTGTAAACATTTGGTTGGAATAATTTCAAGGTAATAATTTTGTAAATAAATTTATTTCGCTAAATTTGTTAACTATGCATAATAGGCTCAAATTTTCTTTTATAATTTAGTTTCAGTTTTACTCCTGTTGTTTGACTTGTACATACATGCAGGAATTAAAATGATAGAATGTTTACATTGGAAGTATGACTATACCTAGTCATGTTTCATATTCATTCAGTTAGAATTAGGATAGATTAATTTAAATTAGATTCTTTTTTTGTCGTCATTTCACTATTGCATATTTTTAATAAGCAAGTAATGAATCCGATTTTTTGGCATCCCCTTTAATTTTTTGGCAAAGTGACTTATAACTTATCAGAAGCTCTTATGTAGTCACATCATACTTGTGAATCGCTTGATTGTCTTGATTTTACAAAACTTCGTCACATTGATAATAATAAAAATGTTTTGGAATGTGTTGGACTGATAATGAGACTGTTGTGGAGGACGAGGGCAAATATCGAGGGTTTCAGTTAGTTGTAGAGGTTGATCTACATGGAGGGACACAGAGGAGGGAGCTCCACTTCCTCCTATAAGGAGGTCGTAGCCAGCAGGGACAAGAAACCTCTAGAAAATACCAGAGGTACTGCTGAGGAAGGGAAAAAGAATATGGAAGAGGAGACAAAAGGAACCAAAACTAAGGAAAACCATAGCACAAAAGACAAGGAGGCAGAAGACAAAAAATAGGGCACTAAAGACAAAAAACAAAAGGGACCTTGTAAACCCAATGCTGAGATCACTCCTAGAGTAGTTTTAAATGATCCTGCTCTACAGGTGCACAGGGATCACATGCGGAGCTATGCTATCATATGTAAATTCATGGGATTATGGCCCATCGAAAAAGCTTTATAGACGTGGATCAAATACCACTGGAAACCTAAAGGGAGCATTGACCTACATCTTGGGTCAAAGGGATTCTTCACTGTGGTGCTCACAAATATTGAAGACAAAGGCATAGTGTTTGAAGGAGGGCCCTATTTCTTTGCAGCGGCTGGCCTCTACATGCGGCCATGGATGATGAATTTTGTCCCAGAACGTGAGACTTTTACTTCGGTACCAGTCTGGATAAGGCTCTATTCTCTACCTCTTGATTACTGGCAAACTAAATCGTTAGCTGCCATAGGCAATAAACTAGGTCATTTTGTCAAAGCCTCTAAAGCCACAAAAAGGGGAAAATATACTTCCTTTGCAAGGATATGTGTGGAAATGGATCTATCTGGAGCTCTTCTGGATGAGGTAATCTTGGAAGTTTTTGATGAAGAATGGGTGCAAACAGTAGACTATGAGCATATTCCGTTCAAATGCCGAAGATGCCATGAACATGGCACCTATTTAGACACTGCCCACTTAGTAAAGTAGAAAACAAGAGCAAAGCTAATACAATGAAGGATACTGATAGCTTTCACAAAGTGGTAAATAGAGGAAAAGGTGGAAAAAAAGGGCCAAAGCAACATCAGAATGAAGGGCAATAGGTCAGTCAGAACAAGTTCCAAGTTCTTGAAGAGGAGGAAGAGATCACAAAAGAAGATCAAGCAATGGAAGGAAATTTTGGGGAAAAGGAGAAAGAAGTAAACAGTGAACAAACACAGGATATTGATAATCAGAATGAGACTATGATGAGTGATGTAGAACTAGAGATGGATCAGGAAATGACCCAGAGTGAAATGGAAATGGAGGACCATGAGCTGCAGGAAATTCTT
Source organism: Pinus tabuliformis (assembly GCA_031772625.1). Taxonomy (NCBI): domain Eukaryota; kingdom Viridiplantae; phylum Streptophyta; class Pinopsida; order Pinales; family Pinaceae; genus Pinus; species Pinus tabuliformis. The sequence goes on along the minus strand of CM062810.1, from coordinate 655,866,572 downwards.
GATAAGGAAGATCTAGATCTGGAAGGGTTCTTGATATAGGGAACCACAGGAGGGGTAGATTCGTTACCTCAAGAAGAGTTTAATAGAATACAACAGTTGTTTTTATGGAAAACTCAGGCTAAGGGGTTGAAGAAAGGAGAAAACATTGACAAGCAGGATAACAAAGGGGTGAAAACGATGAAAACAATGCCTGGGTTAGCAACTAGAAACCCAGGAAAGAAAAGAGGCAGAAAAAAGCAGAATGAGCTCTTGATGGAGTGTGGAAAGCTAATGATAGATTCAGGTAAGATGAAAGATCTAACCAGCTATTCCTTTACTAATATTTAATTATGAAGTTCACATCTTGGAATATCAAGGGTCTAGGCAGTAAAAGAAAGCAGAGAATGCATAGTAATCGAATGAAACAAGCGATGCCGGATATAATTTTCATCCAGGAAACGAAATGTTCCATTCAAAATTTAAGACAAATTCATAGAAAATGGCTCAGTAGATTTGAGTTTCTAGAAGTCAAAGCAGAGAACACAGCAGGGGGTATACTCATTCTTTGGAACTCTCAAAAAATTGGCATAAAAGATGTTGAGGCATCTAGGAATTATTTATCAGTAGTTATTCAGCTTGTAGGAGATAGGGATACCTATCTGATCATGAATGTTTATGGCCCTCAAAGAATAGATGACAAACTCAGGTTTCTAGATTCCCTTGTAGATCTCAGGGAGAGACATGCAGGAATACCTTGGATCACAGGAGGGGACTTCAACATGATCAAATCATTTTCGGGGAAAAAAGGGGAAACCAGAGCTCTAAGCAAAGACTCTTTAGCATTTCAAACCTTTACAGATAATATGAAACTGGTTGATACTGATATGAACAATGGCCTTTTTACTTGGAATAATAAAAGAGGAGGAGAGTCTCATGTAGCCTCCAAGTTAGACAGATTCATTATCTCATAGGATCTTATGCTTATAGAGAAGGAAGTAATAGCGAGGGTTCTCCCCTTCAGAGGCTCAGATCACTGGCTGGTCCAACTGGAGATCAAGGGCATAGGAACTCCCAGGAACAGACCTTTCAGATTTGAGAATATCTGGCTTTCCCACCCAGGAAGTAATAGCGAGGGTTCTCCCCTTCGGAGGCTCAGATCACTGGCCGGTCCAACTGGAGATCAAGGGCATAGGAACTCCCAGGAACAGACCTTTCAGATTTGAGAATATCTGGCTTTCCCACCCAGAATTCATCAGAAATATTGAAAAAATGTGGTCAAAAGATTTGCAGATTCAGGGAACAAGAATGTTCCTTCTACATAAAAGACTAAAGCACATCAAGCTAAAGCTCAAAGTTTGGAACAAGAATGATTTTGGCAACATTTTTGTGGACAAAAAATCTATGGAAAACACAATGCAGGAACTCAACCAAGCTCTAATCATGGAAGGCTTTGATAAAGTCAAAAATAATCAAGTTGATAAATATCATCAAGAATGGGAGAATCTGTGTAAACAAGAAGAAATATATTGGAGAAAAAAGTCTCGAGTTCAATGGCTTAAAGAAGGAGAGTGTAACACTAGATTTTTTCACAGATCCACCATGGCTAATAGAGCTCACAACAAATCGCTTCGATCAAGGATGAAGATGGGGAGCTTCATAGGTCCCATAAGGACATAGAAGTTGTGTTAGTCCAACACTTCTGAGGCATAACTCAGGAAAATAATTCTAACAGAGATCATTTCATCATGGAAGTAACTAGAAACATACCTAAGCTAGTGTCTATACAGGACAATTTCAACCTTAACAGGCCAGTAACTGAAGAGGAGGTCAGTGAGGTCCTCAAAGATATGCAGAATGGCAAAGCACCAGGCCCGGATGGTTTCAATGTGAATTTTTTTAAAGCTTGCTGGAATATTGTCAAACAGGATATTTTGAATGTAGTGGAGGATTCCAAGTTGAACATAACTATTCTGAAAGTGCTCAACACCTCCTTTATTTCCCTGATCCCTAAATAGGATATCGCTGAAACACCTGATAAGTACAGACTCATAGCTTTATGCAATGTGGTATACAAGATAATGTACAAAGTAGTAGCTAACAGACTCAAACCTCTACTTCCTACCCTAGTTTCAGGGGAACAATCAGGTTATGTGGAAGGAAGAAAAATTCTTGATAACATCATTCAAGCTCACGCGGTGGTTCACTGGCTAACTAGCAAGAGGCAGGTTGGAATTATCATGCAATTGGACATAGCGAAAGCTTATGATAAGGTGAACTGGACCTATATCAAGAAAGTTCTTATTGCTTTTGGTTTTGATCATAACTGGGTCAAATGGGTTATGGCACTGGTGACTTCCTCTAGCTTTTCAATATTGGTGAATGGCTCTCCCTTTGAGATTTTTATTCCTTCTAGAGGCCTCAGGTAGGGAGACCCGCTCTCCCCCTTTCTTTTCATCCTCATGATGGAAGGACTTGGTCGATCTATCAATCATGCTAAAGGAACGGGTAAGATTAAGGGCCTTCAACTAACAGAAAATGGTCAGGTACTGACTCATCAACAATTTGTAGATGATACCATGTTACAAGGAATCCCCACAATCAAAGAAGCTATAGCCTACAAGCAAATCCTGAATAACTTTGACATGGATACAGGCATGGAAGTTAATCTCTCCAAATCAAAAATATTTTTCTTTAATACCAATATTGATATTTAGAGAAATATCTCCAGAATTCTAGGCTTTCAAAGGGATTCCCTCCCCTCAAAATATTTGGGAGTTCCTCTCACTACTAAACCGATGCATAAAATCATTTGGGAACCAATGATCACTAAGCGTTGGCATTATGATACATATGTTGTACTTGATGGCAACCCACTCATCTCAGATAATAAGTTATAGTGTAGAGAAAAGTTCATGCACTTTTATGCAGAGAAAAGTTTATTTCATGTAGAGAAAAGTTCACGCACTTTTATGCAGAGAAAAGTTTATTTCATGTAGAGAAAAGTTCACGCACTTTTATGCAGAGAAAAGTTTATTTCATGTAGAGAAAAAGTTCACGCACTTTCATGCAAGGAAAAGCGCGTATATGTTGGAGAACTTACCTTTGGTCCATGGTAGTTAGTCCTTGGTATTTGAACCTATGGTTTTGGACCATGGTACCTCGTCAAAAGTGTTGATCTCACGCAATTTCATGGTTGGTTCATGGTATTAGTCCGACAGTTTTTGATCCTATGGTTTTGGCCCGTGGTATTGCATCCAAAAGTGTTGATCTCACGTACTTTCATGGTTGGTTCATGGTATTAGTCCAACAGTTTTTTGATCCTATGGTTTTGGCCCGTGGTATTGTGAAAGGCCTAAGACTATAAAAGAGGAAGGAGATCATTTGGCAAAGCATCTTCTGAATTATCGAATATCTGATAAAGTGCTAGATCTGGAATATTGTGATTGGGTTTTGGTGCATATCTGGATCTGAATGAAGAAGGAACCTGAGCGTAAGGAGAAGGATAATTTCTATTGATGGGTCAAAATATTAAGGCTGGAATAGTGGTATCTCTATATGATTTTGATCTGTGATATGTGGCATAAGCTTGATCTATAAATCTAATAATTTGGGTCTGAATTATTAATGCATGTTTTATTTTACACATGTTATGATCTGGGTATGTCTGATGTAACAACTGCAAAGTTATAAGGAAATATTTGCAGATCTGTATGCGGGTTGGCTTTGGTGAAATCAGAGATTGATGATGCAAGTGTAGTTGCTGGGTTTTTGATGTTCTTGGATCCAGTTTGAAAATTTATGAAAAGTGGTCCTTGAAAGAAAAGAAGTAGGGGGTTGTAGCTCCCTTCCAGGAGAGACTGGAAAACGAGAGAGAGTTGTAGCTCTCTGCAGGTTGCAGCCTGTGTACTGGTAAAGGACTGCACCAGTACAAAACCATTGTAAAGGAGTTTCTAATTTGAAAGAAGATAGAGACATATTGCAGCAGGTGGTTTTCACCCACATTGGGTTTCCACCTTATATCTTGTGTTCTTTGGTGTGACTATCTGTTTTCTTTGTTCATGCTCATTATTTTATGGTACTGACATGCAAAAATAATTCAAAGAATAAATAAGGAAGATTTATTAAAAGAACTTGATAATACTGATTCACCCCCCCTCTCAGTATTATTTCCAACAATTGGTATCAGAGCAGGTCCTTCAGAGAAGCTTGATCGCTTGAAGGAAGATCATTCATCATGAGCAACTACGAGAGGGAAGCATCAATCAGGCCACCAATTTTTGATGGACAAACTTCAATTATTGGAAGGTAAGAGTTACTGCCTATCTTCAATCTCTTGGTACAGAAGTTTGGGATATCATAGATACAAGCTACACTTTTCCTTCAGCTACTCCTACAGATACGGCCGAAAAGAAGAAATATGAAACAAATGCTAAAGCAGTCAATACTCTGCTGGGATGCTTATCTCAAACAGAATTCGTGAAGGTTATGCAATATAAATCCGCAAAAGAAATATGGGACAAGATTGTCTTGAGCTACGAAGGAGATGAACAGGTAAAGCGTGCTAAACTTCAAACCCTCAGGATTCAGTATGAGAATCTCAGAATTTATAATGATGAAAGTGTGGCTAACTATTTCCTTCGAGTAGATGAGATTGTTAATTGCATGAAAAACTTGGGTGAAGAAATAAAAGAGGCTATTGTGGTTGAAAAAGTTCTAAGATCATTGTCCCCCAAGTTTGAATCTAAAGTGTCTGCAATAGAAGAAAAGGAAAATCTACGAATTCTTACTATGTCTCAACTACACGGAATTCTAACTGCTTATGAAATGAGAAAGGGAGGTCCATCAGACAGAAGAGAAGCTGCTTTCAAGGCTTCAAGCAAAGGAGACTATTATGAAGCAAGTCACGTGCCAGAAGAAGAAGAAGAAGAATCAAATTTTGTCAGAAATCTTCAAAGGGGAACTGGAAGGTTCAGAGGTAAGTTACCTTTTAAATGCTTTGCTTGTGGAAGAGTAGGTCATTATGCTGCAAAATGTCCTCATAAGGATAAAGGAAAGGAACCTGCTAGATGGAACAAGAAACAGATTGCAAATAAGAAAAGCTACTACACTCATGAAGATAGTGATGGTCTATCAAATAGTGACGAAGATGAATGAGGTAATGACTATAAACTCTTAATGGCATTTGAAGATGATGATTACATGGATGCTATAGATGTGGATAGATTTTGTGAAGAAATTTCTAGACTCAAGACATGTATAGAAGAAAAGAATAGGATCATTGATACTCTACAACTTCAAATTGATGAAAAAGAAAAATATCTTGAAAAGTTAGAAGGCGAAATTGTTGGTCTTAGAAAAGAAATTGAGAAAACAAAGGCTATTAATCTTAAGTTTGTCAAAGGATCTGAAACTCTGGATGAGATCATCAATGTACAGCGCTCTCCTCTAAACAAGACAGGTCTGGGCTATAATGGAGAAACTTCTCAAGCATCCACCTCAAAGAGTTATCTTGATGCAGCAAGAAGGAATGAGCAAAAGCACAATGGAGATCACCAAGTAAAGCAGGGACCAATTACAAACAAAGACTATCAGGCAAATCAGGGGCAATCTGTCTTAAGGATGAACAAAAGCTACAACCAGCCACAGGTAAAATCCTCTCAATTTGCTTCAAGAATGAATGACAATAGAAATTACAATCGTTTGGCCGGAAGATTTGATAACCGCAGAAATTTCTTCAATGGACAATGCTTTTCTTGCCATAACTTTGGTCACAAAGCAGCTCAATGTGTTGCATATAAAACGATCATGACTAGAGAAGCTCAAAAACAAAGAAGTATGACCGGGATTACAAAAAGGACCTATAACAACTTTTCGGTTCTTGAAAATGAAGTTGAATGTTCTATTTGCAATAACTTTGGTCATGAAGATTCTGAATGCAGGAGCAGGTTTCAGCAGACAAAGGAACAAGCCTCAAGCACCAAAACATGGAGAATAAAGGAACCACAAACAGAAAGATGTGGGATAGCATTTTATGCAGAGGGACAGGAAAATCTATGGTACATTGACAGTGGATGTTCGAAGCATATGACAGGTGATAAAGAAAAACTTGAATCATATTTTGCTCTAGAAAAAGGAAAGAAAGTTTCTTTTGGAAATGATACTCCTGCAACTATAAAAGGAAAAGGCACTGCTCAGTTAAAAGAAAAGGTCAAAGCTGGAAATGTTTTGTATGTTGATGGATTGAAACATAATCTTCTAAGTGTCAGCCAGATGTGTGATCAAAGAACCGAGGTGATATTCAGATCAAATGGATGTCTTGTTCGTGATCTTGATACAGGTAAAACAGTGATCAAAGGTAAAAGAACTCCAAATAATCTATACATATTTGAAGAAGGACAACAACAATGCTATTTGAGCAAGGATGATGAGCACTGGTTATGGCACCGGAGGTTGGGGCATCTAAGCTTTTCACAAATAAGGAAAGCATGCAAATATCAGGCAGTTCGTGGTCTTCCAGATATCAAAGTTCCAGACGACACCATATGCAAATCATGTCAGTTTGGAAAGCAAACCAGAACTACCTTTCCGGAAAAGGAAGGATCAGCTAGCATGCCTCTTGAGCTAGTACATACAGATACATGTGGTCCATTCAGGAAAAGGACACCTCGAGGAGAAGAATACTTGATATTATTCATTGACGATTTCTCCAGGTTTGTCTGGTTAGGACTTATGAAGCACAAAGATGAAGCATTCGAAAAATTCAAATCCTTTAAAGCCTTGGTTGAAAATGAATCAGGATACAAAATTAAGTGTCTTAGATCCGACAGAGGTGGGGAGTTTACCTCAAATGAATTTTTCGATTTCTGTGAAGAACATGGGATAAGAAGAGAATTCTCTACAGCTAGAACTCCTCAGCAAAATGGAGTGGTGGAAAGAATGAATAGAACTGTCCAACAAATGGCTCGTGCTATGCTTGATGAATCTGGAACTCCCGCAACTTTCTGGGGTGAAGCAGCACATGCTGCGGTTATTATTCTCAACAAAACAAATGTCCGAGTGAACAGCACTCAAACCCCTCATGAGCTCTGGTATGGTGAGACTCCTTCGGTAAAGCACTTCAAAATCTTTGGGAGCAAATGCTATATTAAAAATACTGATGAGCAACTTGGAAAACTTGAACCTAGAGCAGATGAAGGCATCCTTCTTGGTTATTCTCCACACAGCAAAGCATACAAGTGCTATAATAAAAGACTTGGAAGAATTGTTGACAACATTGATGTAGTGGTTGATGAGAAGGGATACATTCCTAGGCAAGTAAATCATGAAGATATCGAAGAAGATGAAGGCCATCCTCAAAGACAGAATGATGAAGAAGAAGAACCTCAAGAAGAACAAGAGGAGCAGATAAAGATAGAAGAGAAGACTCCATCCAGATATGTTCAGAAGAATCATCCAGAATCTCAGATTTTGGGACAGAAAGAAGCAGGTGTACAAACAAGAAGAACAATTGCAGAAGCTTCAAGCTATTTGGCATTACTCTCTTCCACTGAACCACAAAATGTGAAAGAGGCATGCAAAGATGAATGTTGGGTCAAAGAAATGGATGAAGAACTTGAGCAGATCGAAAAGAACAACACTTGGGAGCTGGTTCCTAGACCAAAGGATAAGAATGTTATAGGAACAAAATGGGTCTTCAAAAATAAATTGAATGAAAATGGAGAAGTAATTAGAAACAAGGCCAGAGTTGTTTGTAAAGGGTATGCGCAGCAAGAAGGAATAGATTTTGAAGAAACTTTTGCTCCTGTTGCAAGACTTGAGGCCATCCGAATGTTCCTTGCTCTCTCAAGCTTTCAAAACTTCAAAGTATTTCAAATGGACGTGAAATCAGCCTTTCTAAATGGAGACTTGGAAGAAGAAGTATACATTGAGCAGCCAGATGGTTTCATTCTTGGAAATGATCCAAATCTTGTATGCAGATTGAAAAAGGCTCTCTATGGCCTCAAACAAGCTCCAAGGGCTTGGTACTATCGTTTGGACAAATATCTTCATCAACAAGGTTTTTCAAAAGGATCAGCAGACAACAATCTTTATATAAAAGTTGAAAATGACAAATTGCTGATACTTGTTGTGTATGTAGATGACATTATCTTTGGCAGCAATGAAGAAGCTATGAGTCAAAGCTTTGCCTTGGTGATGCAGAAAGAATTCGAAATGTCCTTGCTAGGAGAACTGACATATTTTCTTGGTTTGCAAATCCAACAAAATGAAGGAGGGATCTTCTTGTCTCAAACCAAGTATCTCAAGCAGATTTTGAAGAAATATGGTATGGAAGAAGCAAAACCAGTATGTACACCCATGGTCACAGGATGTAACCTCAGTGCAAATGATGAATTAGCAGCAGTGCATCAACCAACTTACAGATCTATGATTGGAAGTCTACTTTATTTGACAGGTACCCGACCAGACATCATGCATGCAGTGGGAATAGTTGGAAGATTTCAGGCAAATCCAAAGGAAACTCATCTTCAGGCAGTAAAGAGAATCTTCAAATATCTTCAAGGGACTCAAAACTATGGCTTATGGTATCCTAGAGATACAGATCTCACACTTCATGCTTATACAGATGCAGATTGGGCCGGAAGCGTGGATGACAAGAAAAGCACAAGTGGTGGTGCATTCTTTATGGGTTCCAGATTAGTATCTTGGTTTAGCAAGAAACAGAGTTCGATTGCCTTGTCTACAGCTGAAGCAGAATATGTTGCTGCTGCATCTTGCTGCACTCAACTCCTTTGGACGATGCAGACCTTGCAGGATTTTCAAATCACTTGTACACCACCCATCTCCATCTTATGTGATAATACAAGTGCAATCAGCATTTCAAAGAACCCAGTCATGCATTCAAAAACCAAGCACATACCAATCAAGTTTCTCCGGGAACAAGTGCTTGAACAAAAGGTCAAGTTGGAGTATGTTCCTTCTAAGGAACAGGTTGCTGATATACTCACCAAACCATTGCCTAGGGAGACCTTTGAATACCTCAGGCAAAAGCTGGGGGTTGTTGATGCATCATCTTGTTGTTGAATCTCTTCTGATTGTTGGTTGTACGCAAGGTTCATCTGAAGTATATGCGTACATGTGTTGGGTTGCGGATTGGTCAAAAATCGAATGGCACAGGTTCAGGGCGAGCATATCATGCATTGTTGGCATTATGGAGGAAGTACAGAAGGAGATCATGGATGTTGGTCTGAATATTGCTGCAATACGTCTCTATCTCTTTCATGGTCATGGATTATGGTTCTTCTTTGCAGATCTGGTTTATAGTCAAGGGGAGCATGTTCTTAGGGGGAGCATAACCCTTTGCCCTTGATGTCAAAGGGGGAGAGTGATTGGTTGTTGTTGCCATCAAGTCCAAAGGGGGAGATTGTTGGCATTATGATACATATGTTGTACTTGATGGCAACCCACTCATCTCAGATAATAAGTTATAGTGTAGAGAAAAGTTCACGCACTTATATGCAGAGAAAAGTTTATTTCATGTAGAGAAAAGTTCACGCACTTTTATGCAGAGAAAAGTTTATTTCATGTAGAGAAAAGTTCACGCACTTTTATGCAGAGAAAAGTTTATTTCATGTAGAGAAAAAGTTCACGCACTTTCATGCAAGGAAAAGCGCGTATATGTTGGAGAACTTACCTTTGGTCCATGGTAGTTAGTCCTTGGTATTTGAACCTATGGTTTTGGACCCTGGTACCTCGTCAAAAGTGTTGATCTCATGCAATTTCATGGTTGGTTCATGGTATTAGTCCGACAGTTTTTGATCCTATGGTTTTGGCCCGTGGTATTGCATCCAAAAGTGTTGATCTCTCGTACTTTCATGGTTGGTTCATGGTATTAGTCCAACATTTTTTTGATCCTATGGTTTTGGCCCGTGGTATTGTGAAAGGCCTAAGACTATAAAAGAGGAAGGAGATCATTTAGCAAAGCATCTTCTGAATTATCGAATATCTGATAAAGTGCTAGATCTGGAATATTGTGATTGGGTTTTGGTGCAGATCTGGATCTGAATGAAGAAGGAACCTGAGCGTAAGGAGAAGGATAAGTTCTATTGATGGGTCAAAATATTAAGGCTGGAATAGTGGTATCTCTATATGATTTTGATATGTGATATGTGGCATACGCTTGATCTATAAATCTAATAATCTGGGTCTGAATTATTGATGCATGTTTTATTTTACACATGTTATGATCTGGGTATGTCTGATGTAACAACTGCAAAGTTATAAGGAAATATTTGCAGATCTGTATGCGGGTTGGCTTTGGTGAAATCAGAGATTGATGATGCAAGTGTAGTTGATGGGTTTTTGATGTTCTTGGATCCAGTTTGAAAATTTATGAAAAGTGGTCCTTGAAAGAAAAGAAGTAGGGGGTTGTAGCTCCCTTCCAGGAGAGACTGGAAAACGAGAGAGAGTTGTAGCTCTCTGCAGGTTGCAGCCTGTGTACTGGTAAAGGACTGCACCAGTACAAAACCATTGTGAAGGAGTTTCTAATTTGAAAGAAGATAGAGACATATTGCAGCAGGTGGTTTTCACCCACATTGGGTTTCCACCTTATATCTTGTGTTCTTTGGTGTGACTATCTATTTTCTTTGTTCATGCTCATTATTTTATGGTACTGACATGCAAAAATAATTCAAAGAATAAATAAGGAAGATTTATTAAAAGAACTTGATAATACTGATTCAGCCCCCCTCTCAGTATTATTTCCAACACTAAGATGCAGGATAAAGTTAGAAAATGGACCAACAGATCTTTAAATATGGCTGGTAGGTTGGTAATTACAAAGGCAGTTTTGCAATCAATCCTTGTTGTCATGTTATCAGCGCTCCCAGCTCCAAAAGGAGTCTTACAGCAACTCAAAAACATCCAAAGAAACTTTCTTTGGGGTAAGGAGGAGACAGGGAAAAAATGGGCCTTAGTTTCATGGGAAAAAATATATAAACCTAAGAACCACAGAGGCCTAGGCTTGGATAATCAACTGATTCTTAGCAAAGTTTTAGGGGCCAAACTTTGGTGGCGTTGGGTTCAAGATCCAAAGTTTCAATGGGCAAGTATCTAGAAATAAAAATATGCCAACTCCTGGCAAACAAGCGATCTCATAAGAATGTATGGAAATATAAAGGGCTCATACATCTGGAATAAAGCCTGGGAGAATAGAAGCCTAGTACAAAACAATAGTTTCTGGGAAATCAGAGAGGGAGATTTAGCTATATTCTAGGAAGATAAATGGCAACAAGAACCAATACTGTTAAAGGAGGACTTTTTGGGCCTTAAGCACGAGACAGACACTCAAGGATTAAATAAGGTAAAGGATTTCTGGGATCATACTCATAAATACAGGAAAGTGGAGAATCTGGAGAAACATTGATTGCAGAGAAGATAGTCCCGTGAGAACAAAAGCAGAGGCTCTTATGAGATTGTTGGTACAAAGGATGATCTTAGTAACAAAGGGGCATGACCAACTAAGATGGGGCAAAAATAAAGAAGGCACATTTAATCTTAAGGAAGCAAAAGGCATTCTCCTTGAGCTAGATTCCCATGTTCCGGATAAGAGCTAGCAAAACCTATGGAGGCACCAAGGGTGGATGAAGATAAAACTCTTCATGTGGTTGGTTCATCACAAGAAAATCCTGACTTGGGATAATATTAGGAAGAGGGGTATTCTGGGGCCTTCTAGATGCCAGCTCTACGAAGCTCAAGAGGAGACAATGGAGCATATACTCAATAGCTGCATTTTCACCTCTGGGCTATGCGATACATTTGCTACCATTTTTCAACAAACTGATAGGGACAAAGGGAGTATCATAAGCACCCTAAATAATTGGAGAAAAAACTATTCAGATATGAATTTCTTAGCTTAGCTTGGGCCCTAACGCCAAGCTTCATTATATGGAACGTTTGGAAAGAAAGGAACAAGAGAATATTCAAGTATGAAAAGGAACCCCCATATCACCTGTTTAAATTGATCTTGAAACAGTTTAAGGAGATGATGGACACCTCAGTCCGTAATCTCCCTAAGAATCCTCCCTCGAAGGCTGATTTAAGAATCCTTGGGCAGCTGGGTATGCAGGGGCTCATTCCCCAAATCCTGGATAGGAAAGTAATCTCAATGGAAACGAAGAGGGATTTTTGGCATCCTCCCCTGAAATGTTATTTGAAATACAATATTGATGGGGCTTCTAAAGGCAACCCGGGAACTGCTGGTTTTGGAGGGGTTTTAAGGGATGAAGAAGAACACATTATCTTCATCTTCCATTGCCATTTAGGAAGAGCCACCAACAACATGGCTAAATTAATGGCTTTGGAACAATGCTTAGAGTTTCTAAAGCAGGACAACTGCTTGAATGTAATCATAGAAGCGGACTCTGAGTTGACCATTAACTCAGTGAAAAGAATTAGTTGTGGAACAGCGCCAGAGAAAGTCTCAAAACACTGGAGGCTAATCCAGGTTTTCCAAAGAATTTAGGGTCATCTCCGAGGACTTCGCATAGTAAGTTTCAACCATATGAGCAGAAAGGCCAACAAACTCGTGGATCTTCTGGCTAACCAAGGTGTGATCTGTACGGAAGGTAGGGTTTCAATGAGTTGGTAGGAGTTGCCACAGGGAAGACTAAAAGCACTCTGTGGCGATCAAGCAGAAGAGGACAGGGAGGTGTTCCGAGACAGGGCCACAGAGGCAATTTCTTAAGGATTTAATCCCTTTATGTTACACTACTTCTTCATGACAGGTCTTGGTTGGGAGGTAGATCAATGTCGGTGTCAGCAGGCCTGGTAATCACGTTTTTAAAAATTCCTGGAGAAATATTCGAAGTATGTTGCTCGGAATGCTCATTTTTTCGGTTGGTAAACCAAAGGGAAGGACCAGCACTTTCCACGGTTTCAGATTCAGAAGAAGAGGCAAGGGTGCGAGGGATTGGAATCCTGTCTTTTCCGACGGCCGGAATACCCTTGATTCCCCTTTTCGGGATGATAAACCGCTCCCCTGGTGGTTTTTGGGTGATCGCATGTCCCTCAAGCGGGAAGTGATTTTGGTGAATTGGAAGCAATTCCACTCTTCATCCTACATGTGGCAAGGGGGCCGGAACGAATACCACCCTCATCGCACGCTATTATTCGGAGCCCTTGCACCGTGCGATATCATTCTCAACCGTCGGATTTCTCGGGGCAGATCAACGGACGAGATTGATCGTGCAGTTTGTGGGGCTGGGTCGTTAACCACCGAACAGCTTCGCGGTGCGATTTCTTTCTCTACCGTAGGGTCAAGCGTGGAGAATGAACGGTTATGATTAATAGAAGCTAGTCTGGTGTGCAGAGGCGCGGGAGAATGCGTGGTTTTCTGCTCGCTCTTTTGACCTTTTGTCCGAACTTTTTGTGTATTCAAAGGGTTTAGAAATTATATATGTAGGGTGGGGGGTTCATGCCTTTGGAAGGTAGCACTTAAAATTTGAAGGATCCACAGTACCTTGTGGACTGTTGTACAGTATGTAAATTATTTTATGACTTAATGGAAAAGAAGGTTCGACTCTTGCATCAAAAAAAAGATTAAAAAAAAATGTTTTTAATCATACATGAAGAAATTTTAAAGAATCGATATGCCTTGGAAATATTTGATTCACGAGTATTTCTGAAAATCTCATAATCACCACTCTTGTCCTTCAATGTAAATTTCAGGTGGATGCAATCTGAAAGTTCATTACTTAGCATTTTAGATTAAATAAGTAGATGATATTGAACATATGAAAATTTTGAGAAATACATGGGAGAACTTGAAGATTCATGAGGTAAACCTACATTCAATAGTCTTCCAGTTATGTATTATCAAGTTCATCTTCATCTATTGTTTGATTTTCTCTTTTTTCATACTTTATTTCTTGTTTTTGTTTTGTTTCTTTTTGCAAGTCTTCATTGGCTTGATTTTGAAGACTTGAAATAAGCAAACAACCAACTTTTTCTAAATCTACAACATGTTCAGGGAAGTATTTATTGTTTCATCAGAATTTGAGGATTCTTTAATTTTGCTTTTATTCATTAAAAACTTGATAAGCCTTTAATACAGTATCAGAAGATTCATATCGAATCATTATAATATTGTAACTCTCCTCATAAGAAATTTCTAATAAAATCATTCTTCGATGAAATATTTCCGATAATTAATATAATTATTAAAAGGGCTTTTTGGTTAAAAGGTGAAGTTGAGTTGGGCACTTTATTTTGAATTAAACACTTTAAAAGGCCTGACCCCACAAGATTGCCACATAGCATTATCAGAGCTTCTGAATATCGAAACTTTTCATATAAGCATCACTCAAAATATCTCGATATTAAATCTCCAATACAAGAACTCTAATATCCCTTCCCACTTATATTTTCAGTCGTTACATTATAATAATAAAAGCCTATTAGAAGGTAAGAATATCGCATGTTTCAAAGATACAACCATAATATTTATCCAATATTTTTCTTCCAATACGCTCATGTGTGCAAACCCACAAGAATTTACATTTAGCAATATTCATTCAATAATCATATTCTACCTCTCATAAATGCAGCTGAAATGGAACACTTACACTCTTTATTGCTCAAATTTTCTACAAACGGAGGAAAATTCACACAAAACGCTTGCAATGAATGATCTTATCCATGATTTTATATATGCCTATTCCAAATCTTACAATCGTCGAGTTGAGTTAAACCATTGCATCGCACTCGTTCATATTGTTTTCCCTTTAGTCATATTCCTTTCTTCCGAAAGGACTCAAGCCTCTAAATTGGTGAATTTTGGAATCCTGATCCTCTTGTTTTCATTTTTCCGATATTGTTCCTCATAATTTCATATTTTTTGGCTTATTGGACTCTTAGGTTTGTATTATATCATAAGCACTTAAAACTAATTATTAGATTCACCTCTCTGAGATCCACATTTCCTTTTCCTTCACTATCACATCCATTACACTTAGCAAAGGAAATGGCCTCTATTTCACTGTCTTCACTCGAATCTTATGGCCTTAGAGTTTTGTAGGTTGATTTTGGCTTTAGAAAAGGTTTTCAAGATCTTTGACTCCTGATTTAGTCTCATATTTATTAAATCTCAGACTCCTTTCCTTGGAAGTTTATTTTACAGGAAATGTAAGTGCTCTTGCAATCATTTTTACAAAATTTAAAATTATCTCATTATCGGAATGAAATTCATCGAAACTACTTTATAAACTCTTACAAAACTTTTACCTGTGATGTGTAAATGTTTGATATACTAGAAAGGCAATGTTCCCACATTATACATTTAACAAGCATTCATTATCGGGCATGATCAATATCGTAAGTTTTGTTTGTAAAAGTTACACAAAAACTTTTGTTCCAAGATCTTGCTTCCCTTTAATATTCTAAATATCGTGACTTATTATATAGGAGGTGAAATTTAATTAAACTTCTGAAAACAAATGTCACCGGAAGCATTATGAAGCAAAATCTTTATTTATCGGAGTTTTTCTCATTGATATTTTTGGAAAACTTGAACTCTTACCTTTCACTTTGATTCTCTCAGAAACTCATAACTTCGTAATATCGGGTTAAGAATCTTCATAGGCCTCTGATCCATTCATTCTGATCTTTCACTATGCTCACATGAAGTTTTGCCGTCATGTTATCATGGTGATTAAAAGCTTGGATATATTTTAATCATGATTTCAGCAAATCCAAGTATTCATTCATCGGGATGACTTTGTGACTATATGGAATACATTCTTCATGGTGTATGCACATGGGCCTCTCTTACTCTTTTCAGCAATCTACCTGGCTAATGATAAATGTCATCACCTGTGTTTCATTTACGTTTTTGCTTTTGACTCATTATTGGATGAACATTTTATTATATCAATCATGTTTTAGTGAGCATCTTCATTTTCTTTTCAAGGCACTCTTGAGCAATCACTATGGTAATGCAGCAATTGATAAAGAATTTGGAATAGGAAAAGATAATCGATCATGGTTAAATCATGTTTGAATTCTCTTTTATTTGAATTTTTTATATATCACTCCATACTTATCATATAAAGATTCAAGTCCTCTTAATATACATAATTGCTACATTATTTAGGATTTTGAATCAATTTCAATATTTTGAGCTTATATAAATTCAGGATGGGAAAATCGAAGAGAACAATCATCATTGCAATTCATAAAGAAGCATATCTTCATTCTCATTTCTGATGGATTTGGTTTACTTTCGATTCCGTGAACACGAAACTTTTTTTTTTAAATTGACTACTTGCTTTAGTTTAGATTTAATAAATGATGATTTTGGGTCGACAAGATTTCAGAAAACTCAACTTCTTCGTGCTTTTAATTCTAATCAAAAGAATAAGTTGTCTTTTGTTGAAAAAATGATATCTCCCAGGTAAGGTTAAATGAAATTCTCCAATGGTAAGCTTCATACGCCCACTTTCATTCATTTTAATTTCTTTACTTTTGGTTTTAGTTTTGTTTTTAGTTTTTGATAAAACTCTATTTTGCAAGACTTCATGATCCTTTTTCGCATCCCCTATGACTCGGATTTGGAGCTCATTCTCTTTGTTATTTGCCTCTGGATTCTGGAATAACTATTACAATGTTTATCAAGTCAGCTAAACTGGGGAGTTTCTAAACCTTTAATCTATTTCTTAAGCATTCGTTTTATTAGGAAATGGTTGAGATGCTTTTATGCAGGTTTTCCTTTGAAACAAGAAAATTTGCAAGAGGCAAAGACTTCTCGTTATCTTATTATCTCTCATCACTGTTATTCACCCTTTAAATTCAGAAGCCTAATCGCTTATAACCCCTAGGGATAAAATTTACTAGATTCTCAACAAAAGATAAACATTCACATGACTATCTTCTATTACTTTTTTTGTTGAGATATTTGTATAAGCAATCTTGTTGGGGTTTGTCTTTTAAATTTTATATTTTTCTTTTAGCTTTCGCTTTCTTCATTTTTACATTTTTAGAGTTTGTTGAATTCTTTTTCTACTTCAGTTTGGAGTTCTTTTCCTTTTGCTTTCAGTTTTGGTTTGATTTTGGTAACTCCACCATGATTCATGTGGAAGGACTTTTCCTCACCTAAGAATGGTTGGCATACATAGGAAATCTTTACTCTATCTATTTCAATGAATTTCATTTATCATTAAAGGTATATCTTTATGGAACCATAAAGCCCTCTTGCTTTAAATATTTTTCATGGAGGAACACACATCATTTCTAAGTGATAGGGTTTACCTTTTCAAGGAAAAGAACTAATTTGAGTTTAACTCAATGGATCCCTCCCACCCCTCCACTTTATAAAACCTCTGATTGATAGTCGCGGGAAAATAATTTGGAGTCAACATTATGAAAGTATTGTATCCATTAACATAAGTCTCTATTACCATCCCACCTCTTTCACTCAGATACATCATAAACTAAATATTTAAAATGTGCTTATCAAAAGGGTGATTAAAATAGGAAGCACGAGAAATACAAATAAACTCATCGGGGCTATGAACGCTAGCTCGCAGTGGGGCTAGGCTTGTATGACATAAAAGACAACTTCGTCGGGGTACTGTTTAGGCTCGTCGGCAACGAAATGATGTCAGAGACCATTCATAACAATGGATATATGCTTTATCAAAAAACTCCTATCTCTACCTTCTTCTATTTCTCATAAGAGGTAATTTTAAAACAAAATTTTCCCAAAATTTGGATCCATGATTTTTACTCAAGTCTGCTTTTGAGTACTTATCTTTTCAAACTCATATTTCTTAATATATTTATATGGGACCCATGGAAATGTTTTACTGTTAGACGATTTTGTGAACTCTGTTATTTTAACCTTTAGATAAATTAAAGTTCATTATCTTTAACCAGAGATAATTTTTCCTTCCGAGTGTGTCGACAATGTTGTGGTAAAAACGCAACCCCCCATTATTCACTTAATCCTAATTATGGGTACCCTTTGATTGAATTATTTATTATATTACTATTCTATTTTCAGTATTTGGATGGCTTCAATGAGTTCAATATGTTCATATCTTCCTATCATAACCTGTTTGACCTCATTTGGACATTTGGTTTGCAAATAACACCTAATTGAAGATTGGATGTTTTTTTTTACTGCTTTGGCCTTATATAATGTATTTTACCTTTTATTTTATAAATTTGTCTCTTTGTAAAAAATTAGCTTTTTGGAAATGTTTATATTTGCAAATATATATTTATTTTTTTATACCATGCATATCATAGCCCCCGAGACCAAAAATCATACTTGGGCTTTAAGCCTAAGTCATAAAACAAGTGGCACATATATATATATATATATATATATATATATATATATATATATATATATATATATATATATATATATATATATATATTGATATAGTATTAAAGCTATATTAAAAAATATTCAAAGTTTGAACTCATATTTATATGGCTTATGACATACATTAAAAGTTAATATAGCCAACGGGAGAACCCACCTGCCACATCATTACTCTCGTTCCCATCAGGGTCAGCACTTATCGGAGATTTTCAACTGAGCAAGATTTTTAAAAAACTCGGATAGAACACTCCCATCGATCGTTGATATTCCGATGTGCCAATCTCACCGATATTTTGATAGCGATATAACCTCCCGCTCTGATCTCCGATAAACTCTCCCACTAATACCCCAATGCGCCTCCCCCTCCGACTTCCGATATCTGCCAAGCTCCAATATGTCGGACCCGATATTCATATTAACGATGGTCTAATCAGAATATAACATCTGTCTATATATTGGAGATTTTAAATGGTAACACTCGTAAAACCCTTGATAATCCATTCACTTCCAATGTTTGGACCCGACACAATTTAAAAAAATAAAATAAAATAAATAAATAAAAAATGTGTGAAATTGCATTCGCTCTGTATGAGAGCCTCCCAATATCGATGTTCTTTGTTTGCACACATTATAAAAAGTTTCAATGGGCTTACCTTTGATACCACTCATCTCTTGCCATGTGTATCATCCTCTGGCCACTATTATAGCCACTAAATTTTAAAAATCCACTTAGTTATAAAGTTGGGCATATAAATGATGGTTTAAGGATTGGTATCGCGCCCGCTCTATAACACCCATATATCGTAAGATTTTTTGTGTGACTATGTTTAAACCTTTGATATGCATTTCTTCGATGCACGTCAATGCTTACCATTTTTCATCTCCAGGGGGGCATTATCTTATTAATAGAAAAGTTGTGATATATATTGATTTTGGGTTTATTGAGAGTTTGTTCAAAGTTTGTTTTACTCTATTTTTAGTATATAATGGTTAATTTTAATTTTGGTTTTGACAGAGGGCTTCTGATATATGGTTGGAAACAAAAACGATCCAATGAAATTCCTCGAGGAAGCAAATGAATCATTTATTCGTATAAAGTCGTTAAAAACCATCGGGTTAATTTTAGCACTGCACGGACTAAATTGGGGAATTCGTTCTTAACTGTCCCATTGGCATTTTGCCAGATCCCAATCAAAGCAATCCTTGCGTTTAATTGTAATTTTATTAACTCTGCAATTAAGAGATTCAGGGAAATGGTTATTATTTCTAAATCATGTTTAAAAACCCATCACTGGGCTGAGTTAGTGAGGATTTGAATCTAGGAGAATAGGCGGAATAATTTAGGAGCCTTCAGTCTATTTGTAGAGGAGTTTCAGCACTCATTTGCACTATTGTAGTTGGAATTAAGTCTTCTTTGTAGACAGAAATCAAGTTGCTGACAGCGAGGGATTTGCACTACTGTAATATTTTGAGGTTCTGTAACTTCATTCATATTCATAATAAAGTTTATTTCTGTAATTGTTGTATGGCCCTATTGTTTGCATTGATTATTGAAATAAATGTTTTCAGTTTTCAATTACGTTTATGTTGTATGAGTTATTTGTTGGCTTTGGCACTATTGTTAAATGTTAATTATTAGCCCATTTAAAATTTTGATCAAGCTACCTTGTAGAATTAATCAGAAATGCATCTTGAAAACTAGAAATTGTATAAGAACAAACATTTATTTCTTTAGACTGGCTAGATATCTAACAGTTTAGAGTTATAGATGTTTTGTTTTTCTACATGGCATTATATTTTAACTACTTCAGTACTATGACATGAATTTCTTGTTCTTATACATATTTTTATTAGGATTTGGAGCTATTTACGTTTAAGTGTCTGGTAACTATTTATTAGGCATTTAGTTGTTTGTATTTGTTTTCACAAGGATTAGATCTCGTGAACTATTTCCTTGGTCTATTTCCTTCATTCCAATTCCAATTCCTACGTGCTTCTTTTCCCATCATTTTAGCTTGCTCTCAATTGAGAGAAAGACTTTTCTTTCCTTCTAACAAGATAGGATACATGCATCATAGGTTAAGTTTTGCATTTTAATTCTTGTTTCTACATCTTAGAAGTCCTCTTCCCAAAGAGAAAAACTTTATTTGTCGCTTGGATGAGCCCCAGGTCAGCTTAAGGATCACTTTCTTGCCTGATCAACAAGAGGATTGATCTGATGTCTCTTCTCTATTGGTAGGTGAAAGTAATATTTTAAGCTAGTGGAGATAGAGAGAAGGTAATTAGACCTAGTTTAACTTGTCAGAACCACCATTTCAACGAAAAAGGAGATGCTCTAAGTTCCCGACCGAGTGGTCTCCCTTATAATGTTGTAGGCAAAGATTTTCGAGCCTTCAACAGTGCCCAGAGGGGGCTGGTTTTCAGTGTACCTTAGAGGACAAGTATAACTATCCTACTTTTAGAGTCTAGGTAGAGCCTCTAACAATCAAGTGGATTCCTACAAGTGCTACAAGGTATCGTTCAAGTGGCCTCACCTCATATTCACAAATTAATCATTATGTTGACTCAAAAATCACTATTAGACGCCTTTATTTTTTATCATTTCCCCTATATATGAAACTCAAATTGATACTGAAACAGATTTCAAGCAGCCTTGGCCCCATAGAGAAGTTCCATGCACTACATGTTCTAAGGAACAATGACACAACGTCAAATTCCTTGGCCAATCTGGCCATCCAAAGAAAAGGAAACATTAAAAATCAATCGCTGAGAGTTCTGCTCTCCCATTCCTTGAGGTTATCTCTGCAAGTGCCACTTGGTGGCATTTGGGGTTATGTCTAATGTTATGTTAACATACAACATGATGGCTCTTCAATATATCTCACATATGAAATGGTTTGTTTCTTTCCTCCCTCGCTTGATGGTTATGGTGTTATACATTTTGAATCATTGGAAATTAAGATTGTAGTCTAGAGTGATGGTATTAATATATGGTAATCTCGATGCATCTCTTTCATTTGTTTTTCATGGTAATTCTACTTAGGTGTCAAGTTCGAGACACTACGGGGTGAGGATCATGGATTTTTAATTGTTGCAGCATTCTCTTTGTTTGATATTATAGGCAACAATTGTATGGATACATATTTTGGTAATACGGACTACACGAATCATTTGGTTCATGGGGATTACTATGGATTACCAGCTAATGATGGTAGCACAAGTCTAGGTTAGCAGACATAAAATCCCTTACTTACCTTTCTCTGAGATCTTAGGCTCCATGAAAACATGGCTAAGCTATAATTGAAGTATCACCAATTGCTAGTGCAATGGACCTACACAATGGAATTATTGATTGAACAAAGGCAATAGCTCCAAGGAGCAGAAGTTGAAATCAATAGCTTAAGGAGTTACATAGAAGAAATGAAACAATCTAGTAAGTAGGGTACTCATTTTTCTCCCTCGTACATTAATTCAGCCTGATCTTATGTTTACTTCTTTTTATAAATAAATGTAGATACTCCAATCATGGATTTGAACCCTCATAGGGTTTGTTCAACAATCCCCCACTTGTTTAGGTAGTATGAAAGTGATATTTTGTTTAATTCTTTGAATCTTTTATGGAGTCTAAACCACTACAACCTTTAGTTATGATGTCATTTTAATATTATATTGTACAAAGGATAGGAATTTTTACCAAATAAAAGTTCCCAATCAACTAAGAATTATCTATATACTCTTGAAACTTTGCTACTTTTATATACATTGATTTGATCAATATAATATTTTCAACTATGGTTTAAAAAAAAATACACAAAATTTAGTATATATCTCCTAGAATTCAGTTGATTGCTTTAGAAAAATCCATGGTACTAAAAGGCAAACAAAAATCTCAATCATGCCAAAGGAGCTAAGGCACGTGATGGTCAAACTCAACATTTTACCATACCATCAAACTAACAAACAAACTTGGCTCAATGCAAGAATAATGTAGCTCATCAATCCTACTAGCCTCTATGGAACTCATTCACATTCTGTGAAATACTTACTCAAGAAGAAAATAGCTTTGATAGCATGTTAGAATAAGTACAAATGACATAAGTGAAAAAAAAAAAAAATTATAAGAATATTGATGGGATCAATAGACATCATTTTCACTTAAGCACAACTAGCATAGCTCCATGAGCAAATAATTGATCACCCTATCATATGTGTAATACAATATATTGATTTAGGAGATCCTTTATATATAGGTTTTGGCAGGTGACCAAATTGCCAATGCATGGAACGAAACACCCTATAATTTTTCATAAAAAGAGGATCTAAACTGATTAAGTGGACATGATCAATTTCTTGTTCCTAGTCAATGGCTAATCAATTCCAGCCCTTGGTCGAATGCATTTCCCTACTCATGGTCAAATACACATTCCAATAAGGTAAGATCATATCAAGAACCATTAATTCCAGCAAATATTGACCACTATGTTGCTTTCACTTATTCTATATAGTTCCTAAGTTATTGAAATATTAAAATTTCTAATGTGTTCATTCATTTTGGTTTTTGTTTGTAAGATATGGATCTTATTAGGAAGTACTTACTACCTTATAATTCATTCACCATTGTATATTAATATATATTTAAAAAAAATGGGGAGGCAAGAGCGGGAGGGGTGTTATATAACCTCAATGGAACAATTGAAACAAGGTCCGCCTGGGGACTAGGAAAGCAATGAACAATCAAGCCGAAACTTTACATCTCTGGCAAGGTCTGAGGATCGCTATCTCCAAAGGCATAAGGCATCTGAACATTGTTGGTGATTCAATGGTTTTCATTCAAAAGTGTTCAAGGTCCTCCAGGAACAGGCACCTCATAAACTCTAAGACTTCTCTTATTCTTATAAGGCTTGTGACTCTTCTTATAAAATTATAAGAATTTAAACTCTACCATGTAAAATGGGATAATAACCACGAAGCAGATTTTCAAGCCAATATTGGTGCTTCTTTAGAACAAGGTGTCTTGATCATCGACCAATCCAATCAAATATGTCACGTCTCGTAATTGATCGAATAAATAAATCCTCATTGGATGACAATTGGAATAATGAAATAATTAAAGAGCAGTGAGAAAACATGCTCGATTTATGTCTCGGGGAAGGGCAGGAAAATCTTGGGAGGAGGATTAGGTATTTGGGTGGTATTAACCACAGTTGTTGGCACTTGAAAATTTGAACCATGTCGAAGGCCATGTGGAATTCCTTCCGATGGTTATTAAATGCTAAGGCAAGTGAAGGCATCTTCAGTACACTCCTCCAGTAGATTTGAGTGGTTGCATTTCAATTCGAATGCAATATGGCGGTAGAGAGGATGGATGATCATGCCCTATCTGATCTATAGATGGGGAAGGATATTAAATGTGATAGGATGTGTACCTCGATTGGCAGGAGGAAAGTAATCGTAACAAGGAGTTGGGCGATGCAGATAAACCTTAACAGAAGCAGCGATAGCATGGAGGAACGGAGGAATTTGAGCAATGGAAATATGGAGGCCATGATATAAAATACAAGGAAGCAAGTAAAACATGTGGTACAGGATCAAATGACGGTGGTATTGACTCACCTTGTAGGGATTGGCAAGGACCTGGAGCTACTTCAAAAAGAAATGGATCATTTGAACATTGATATGATCAACTTGAATTTTAAGGTGGATAATATGGAGATAAAAGTGGAGTATTCCATTGTTGGCGTGATCAAGGAGGTATTCAGGTTGGGAGAAACACCCACTATCATTTCTCAAGCTGAAGAGGAGGAAGAACAAGAGAGACGTGGGTCTAAGTTGAACCTGGTTCCTGGTCAAACTTCTAAGGTAGCTCAAGAAGACAAACCTTCAGAAAAAAATGGAAAGCAGCGAGTAGTCAGTCACTCTACAGTTTATTTTTTTTCCCTTGGAAAAATCTGGGCATATCAACCTTGAAGGGAATCTTTTAAAGGTCGTCGGCCAAACTACCAAGGCCTAACCCTAAGGGCGTCGAGGATAATTGACCCTGTGATCTCCCGATCGGCGAGGTAGTTAACAAAGGGGAGTCAACCATTTGAGCTAACCCTTGGGGCTTAGTCTCTACAGTTTATATGTTTTGTCGTGTTGTTAAATTTTGTGGTATCTTTTGGAAAATCTATAGTATAAATGTTGTAAGTAGTATAGTTATAAATAATAGGGGTAACATCAAATACTATCTAGATTTATCTCTTCAAATATTTGAAATAGAGCAGATTTTGAATGTAAGGGACTTGGCCAGTTTCCACTTTTGATATATATAAATTCTATAGTTATCGATGTCAAATTATTACCCCCCTCCCCTCGCTCCCCAAAGAGGGGAGAATCCAAAGTTAACCATTGGCCTGAGAAGGCATTTAATTCTCTCTCATATTTCTCAAGTCTCGACTAGATTTCCTACCCCTCAATGCATGAGGCGAGGACCGCGGTGCTTTATTTGAGGCTCTAATTAAAGAAATAGATTTATATGTCTCATGTGAATAAGCATGCAACACTCAAATAATGGGAGGTTGTATGCCTTCTTTTTGCTCTTTCTCCATGACTTCATCCTCTTCCTTTTCTACTTCTTCTTCTTCCTCCTCTGTTTCATATTCCTCCTCATTTGATTCCTCTACTTCATCCTTTCCCTCCTCTACTCACTTCTCTTATATTCATGATGGAACATTGAACTATGGATCTATTTGGGAATTGGATGGATATACATCGCTTTCCAGATGAACTAGTCTAGAGTTGGGTTCTTTCAATGTTCTCTTCCCTTTCAATTTCTTTCTCTAAATCTTCTAGAATTCTAATAATTTTGATTTTATTGTTGTTTGTTTTGTAAGGACCCTCTTGAGATTACTTTGATTACTAAGGCTGCCTGCATTGAAAATTTCTATGCCAACTAGGTGCCAAATTAAACTCATCATCTTTATTGATAGTTGCTTTGAAAGTGGTTCCTCTTGAATTTGTGGATTTTTTTGGGAAACTACCCATAAAGCATGGTATGAATTGCACTTAAAAGGAAGTTTATTGTAATCTAGAGCTCATTGGTGACCTCATCCATAGATATTGGTTTGCAATTCCTTTGAAAAGCCCTTCTTGATTAGTAAATGAGGAACTTATATCCCACTCACTTTATCTACATGGGTACTTTGCAAAATTAACTTTATATTCTGTGTTTGTAATCTTAGACAAAGAGCCCCAAGTGTTACCTTAATTGGTTGAGTTCTCATCATTAAAGCACCTTGCTAATGGGAGGTCACGTGTTCAATTCTCCTCAACTCTCTTTGGGTTAGGCTCTGCTAATGAGCCTGTAGGAAGTGATCCCTTCAGGTGGATCTGCCCAGGTAATATATATATATATATATATATATATATATATATATATATATATATATATATATATATATATATATCATGGTGTTCAAAATGGCTAGAAAGGCTCCTTTCTCATTGCAATTTTAAGTGAAACTACTCTATAGCACTATTCAAGATTGGTGAAATGGCAAGTTCTCTATAGTAACCTAAACACAACAACTAGCCAACAACGCAACAGTAGTTAGGGCTCCAAGTTTAAGGACCTTTGTCTTAATCACAAAATATGCATTCAATAAATTAATTTGTCTCCATCCATTAATGAGTTAGCAAAAGGTGGGTTAATTTTAAAAAGGCTAGCTATTTAGGTTTCTTACTTGTAATGTAAAAAATCAATGACAAACTTGGAGGCAATTTTCCCTCTACTTTTTCTAGAGGTGCAACCACAACACTCCAATGTTCCCCATATTGTTGTTGGATTTATGATAACATTTGTTACCTTAAAGGAATGGTTTTGATGCCAATCAATGGTTATGGTGCTTGCAAACCATTGCATTGAGGTGTGACACCTTCATTGAAATTATCTATCGGTTTTTAACTCAATGTAAATGTTTAGTTCATGAAGTTCATGCCATGAATTAAAGCCTAATAATCACAATTTCCATCAATGAGAAACATCACATTATTTGAATGGACTTGGCTTATGCAAATTTAGCTATTCCAATGCTATTGGGATCTATGAACACCATTTAAAATACAAGAAGAGGCAATTGTAATTTTTTTATGTCTTCAATATTTAAATCACAATGTAAAACTTAGTAATTTTTCCACTCTATGAGAATATTTATATCTAAATATCATATGGAGATATTAAACATGCACGCAAGCTCTACATTTGTTTTCAAGCAAGCAACTTACCTCTCTTATATTTCCTTTTTGTGCTTTCATATAATATGTTTTAATCATAGGATGAAAGCAATGACATGGCTCACTATTGGTCTTGGATTGGCCTTGCAAGTACTCATGCTTCTCTTAACCACAATACAACTCAACATTCACCTGCATATATGTATATCTAAATTTAGTCATCAATGAGAGAACAACATGAACGTATAATGCTTTCGCAAGTGTACTTTCTCCTATGTATCAGTTAAAATAAAAGAACATCTACAAGTAGAGTTCAAAAGTGATAGGTAAACTAGCTTGTATGCACAAGACAAAGGAGACTCGTCTAATGTTTGAGTAAGGTATGTAGTGCAAGGGTTTTGTCTCAATGCTTGAATTAATAGAGGAATTGAAATCACATGTGAGTTAGTTTCATGATGTAAGTGGTGGAACGGTAATTGAGCTTAATATGCAAATATTCAAGGAAAATTTCAATCCACCACACACACATAAGACATCCACATCTTGTATGTGCCACTTATATGAGTTGCATATGGATTGTATGGGCTACATATGGCCTATAAGTTCTGCTCATCACCTCAATCAGTTTGTTGGGTGTTGGAATTGGTGTACTATAGGGTGTATGACCCTAGGCTTAGGAAAATACAAATGTTTTAGATGTTAACAACTTCTAACACAGTTGAATTTCTAAGCTCTACATGTAGAATTAGAAACTTAGCCAGATAAGTGCTACAATTAATTGATAACAACCATGGATTTCAAATCCTAGAGTAAAATGAACAATGGAGAATAGAGAGTTGTTGGTATTCATCAATTACCAATTACTAAGGAGAATGAAACTATGGAGTGGAACAAGATAGTTGTAGTCATTATCTCTATTCACTTAACACAATTGGGATAGGAATAACAAGTAATAGCCATTAAAACTCTCAAAACAATATCTAAGCATAAATCGAAGTAACAATTAGACACTTGTGAGAGATTTTCACTGCACATAAAACCAATCACACAATGCACACATATAATTTACCTTGAAAACCCAAATGGTAAATCCAGCTTCAAGTGGTTACTCAATTTGTATTTTGATAATTGTAGGTTATAATGCAATGCATGGCTCTATGGTCATTCTATAATTCACACAATTCCTTCACCCTTGCATTCTCTCCTTTTGCCCAAAAATATCACTTGAGAGTAAAGCAAAAGAAGACATGGGAGAGTCGAGGTATAGTTGAAAGGCCAAGAGGCCAATGTTTCATTTCCCACTCCCCTTTTTGTGTCTCTCTCTCTATTTTCATTTTCCTATTTTATTTAATTTTGTGTTTGTTCTCTCCTTTGTCTCATTTAGTTTTAAACATTTGCATTATATTTTATGTTTCCCTATAGTCATTGATTGTTGAATTGCACTTAGGTACTAAAGTCTTACTATCATTGTCTTGTTCAAATCTATACTCACTCATTAACTATTAAATTTCACTTATGTACTTCTCGAGGTCCACCTCCATATATATCCATGTGCAAGAGTACGTGTTTCATTTCATCTATCCTCAATTAATAAATGGACCTAGATTCTTCCTAATATCTGTGAGAGAGCTATCACCCTAAAATATCAAAGGGAGGAGCGATAACCTAACCCACACCAAGAATATAAGAACATTCCCATAAATCCCATAAAATAAGGTCCAAGATGAAAGATCTAGCCACTTCCTCTTTATTGAGAGATAAAACACAAATATCCATAACTTGAATAAAATAAAATTACTTGTCCATGAATTTTGGATGACTAGTTCTCTGCTACCAAGATTCTATAGGTCTTGGCTAGGTAAAATAACTATAAATTTTCCAATCATGCTCATATAATATGGGATTTTCTTCTTATATCCAAAGGTAAAAGATCCAACTCAGGAATAATGTTCATTCATTTAACAAATATTTTGTGCAAATGCTCATTTCATGTTCTATGCTTAGGGATTTAACCAAACTTTGAATGTTTCTACTTTTGATCTAATAACATCTTTTACTTTGTCTTTTGAAAGAAAAATCCCCATTAAAATTAGATTACATAACCCCCACACACTTGAAATTTTAGTTGGGTTCTTGCACTAACCACCCAACTCTTTCTATAAGATGAAAAAAGTAACATCCATGGTGGCAAGCACATAAAGATAGCATAATACCATGATGAAAATGGTAGACCTACATAAAACAATAGTCAGAGCATCCATAATGGCACAAACTTGCACACATCCACAACTAGGATGGGAAGCCTACATAAAACAACAAGCAAGATAAACCCTAACCATAGATGGAAAGTTAAACACTTTGTTGATTTGTGATTTCACTTCCATAAATCGTAAAATACACCCTTGTATTTGACATTTATTTTTTTTAATGTTCATAATTTTCCATTTAAAATTATTATTATTTTCCTATGTGGTTCACGGACCTCAGAGATCAATGATTACTACATTCATGAAATATTTGTACTAGGCAGATCCACCTAAAGGGATCACTTCCTGTTGGATCAACCATGGAGCCCGACCCCAAGTGTGTCGAGAGAATTGAACCCATGACCTCTCAATATAAAATGTGCTTTAACGACGGGGACTTGACCAATTGAGCTAACCCTCAGGGCTCATTTAAAAAATATTATTATCTTTCTTAATATGTCCTTGATTAGTTATTAAATTTGTTTTTATGGTCTTCATTGATACACAAAAGGTTATGAATCTTAGTATTGTATTATTATAATATATTATTTGCTTTTACATTTTTAAAACATGTAATTATTAATATTACAAGTGAAATAGTTTTCATAGTTCATAGTATTAACAATAATTTGCTTGACCGGGAAAATGAAACTAAGTGAAAAAATAAACGTTACAATTATTATATCCATTCACTTAATGTAATTGGGATAATAATTATGTTACCATTAAAGCTCTCAAAACAACCATTAAACATAAACATAAGCAACAGTGAAACATTTATAAAAGACATTGTACACAAAATCAATTACATAATGGATACATAGATTTTATCTTGGAAACACAAATGGGAAAACCAAATTCCAATGGTTACTCAATTTTCAATTCGAAAAATCTAGGTTATAATGCAGTACAAGGCTCTATTTCCATTCAACAATTCACACAACTCATTGCATTCTCTCCTCTTTGCCAAAAAGATCATTTGAGAGTAAAGGAGAAGAAGGCATATGAGAGTTGTAGGATAATATGAAACCTAAGAGGCTAATGTTTCATTTGTCATTCCTTGTTTTATTTTTTCTCTCTCCTATTTTCATGTTCTTATTCATTTAATTCTTTGTTTTCTCTCTTTTGTCTCATTTAGTTTTTAACATTTGCATTGTATTTTATGTTTTCCTACTCTCATTAATTGTTAAATTTCACTTAGGTACTAAGTCTTATAACCATTGTATTGTTCAAGTATATATTCACTCATTAATTATTGAATTGCACTTGTGTACTTATCTAGGTCTACCTCCATATATATATTCATGCACATGACTACATGTTTCCTTTTGGTTATGCTTAATTAATGAATCAACCCAGCTTCTTCCCAATATCTATGAGAGATCTATCACCCTAAAATATCATAGTGAGATGCGATAACCTAACCCACGCGAAGGAGATAAAAACATTCCTCTAAATCCCATGAAGCAAGGTCTGAAATAAAATTTCAAGTCACACTCCTATTTATCGAAAAATTGAAACACAAAATATTCATTACTTAAAATAAGTGAAAGTACTTGCCCATGAATTTTGGGTGACTAATTCTCTACTACCCAAGATTATATATCTCTTGGGCTAGGACAAAGGCCTGTAAATTTTTCAATCAATGCATGTTCAAATAATCAGGGCTTTTCTTCTTGTTTCTAAGGAAAAAAGACCCAATTGAGGAATGTCTTTTACTCATTTAAGAAATCTCCTATGCAAAGGTTGATTTCCTCTACTGGGCTTTAGGGATCTAACCAAAGCTTTGAATGCTTATAACTTTGATTCAATACCATCTCTCATTAGTATTTTGGAAGATAACTCCCCAATAAAGTTAGATCACATAACCCATGCACTTGAAATTTTAGTTGGGTTCTTGTACTAACCTCCCAATCATTGCTATAGGATGACAAAACTAATATCCATGGTGGTAAGCACAAAATGATACCATACAACCATGATGATAATGGAAAACCTACATAAAATGATCTTGGGTTATGACAAAAGCCTGTCAAATGTTTTCAACCAATGTAGGCTCAAATAATAAGGGTTTTTCTTCTTGTTTGAGGGATCAAAGATGCAATTAAGGAATGGTGTTTACTCATTTAACAAATCTCCTATGAAAAGGTTGATTTCCTCTACTTAGCTTTAGGGATCTAACAAAAAACGATTCTAAATTTAATTCAATACCACTCCAATTAGTCTTTTGGAAAACAAGTCCCCAATAAAATTAGATTGCATAACCATACACTTGAAATTTTAATTAGATTCTTATACTAACCTCCCAATCATTGCCATAAAATAACAAAACTAATATCCATAACGATGAATAAAATAACATACAACCACAATAATGAAAACCCTATATAAAGCAATGACTAAGCTATCCATAATCACATTGATCCGAATTTAAACAAGAATGCAACAAATTACAGAGATAATCATAAATACAGAGATGCAACAGAAATAATACTTCATTTCATTAAAGTAAATTATTGAAATATGCTTACAAACAGAAATGGAAATAAAGTAGCTCGGGGGATGGTAGCTTATCTCTAAGGAGAGATGTGGTAGCTACATGCCTCTTAACTGTCTTACAATGAGGCTCCAAGGCCTATTTATTGTTGAGAAACAATGGAAAACCCTAAACATCCAAAAACCTAACCCTAGGAAATGAAGCGCCAAACTATGGGCCCCGTTTTGGGTAAATTGGTACATCAACTTCCCGAGGTCGTAACTTTGGCATACGATCTCCGTTTGACGCGCATAATACCTCGTTAGAAAGATCTATCCGAGGAATACAACTTTTGAGTAAGAGACATTGATCTATAGACCCATGTTGCTCTCTATTTTCCTAAAAAAACATCGTTTAGGGCCTCAAAACAGCTCTGGAAGTTCAGGACCCGCAAAACTGCTAAAAATAGTAAATTGTGCTACAATTAAGGAAACTGAAAAACTGAAAGAGACAGTTGTGGAGGTCCAAGTGGGATAGGTGGGTGGCCACCAACATCCACCTGGATCATTCCTCCCCCCTTAGGAAGCAATGGTCCCCATTGCGTTGAGTTCCTCCATGAGATGAGGAAACTTCTACTGAACTTGGTCCCTGGTGAGCTATTCTGCAACCTCTGATGTGTCCAATAATGGTGGGAAGCATGGTCGAGGGTGGTCCACATTGAACACTCGGTGCAAGCGAAGGAATGGGGGAATGTTGTGCTCCAAAGCATTGTTTCCCACAGCCTTGGTAATGGTGTAAGGACCATATCGGAGTGGTCTGAGCTTTTGATGGGCTCTTGTAAGGCGTTCTTTCTGCAGATGCAACCAAACTTTGTCGCCCACTTGAAACTTGTGTGGTACCTAATGTTGATCATGTCGTTGCTTGTACTTGGCATTTTCCAGAATGGAATGGCGATAGACCGACCCATTGGGTAGAGGTGCTCTAGAAGTCAGATCGGACGAATGCTTGACCTAACAATGCAACAGTACCCCTGTGGGTGAGGAGAAGATGTCCCCGTCTTCTTTCATGACCGTATCCACCTGATTCTGCTGCATAGAGGAACCCTTCCCGAGGGCCATGGATGTGGCTACGATCTTCCCCTTACTTTGAGAGTGAATCAGACAGAAATAAATTTCCTAGTCTGGGAGATTATCTTACTGCCTTTCTTAGCACTTGCATACATCCACAATGAGGATGGACAGCCTACCTATATCAACAGCTCGATGGAATTCCTACACAAAATGTTGAGAAAGGAAAACCCTAATCGTAGATAGAAATCCAAGCACTTTTCTCTTTCATGATTTCATGTCTACAATTCTTTGTTAAGAAAAGAACATGGAACATATTATAGGTAGCCATAAAATACAATTTAAATGTTCCTTTAGATGCTAAAGGACACCTTTTTATTTTTTTTGAAATGTTTATAAATAGACATTTAAAATTATTATTATTTTTCTTAATAGGGTGTTGATTAGTTATTAATTTTATTTTTATGGTATGTTTTCATTGATATAGAAAGAATTATGAATTTGAATTTTATATTACCGGCCTAGATCCATTTAACTTTGGATTTATCAAGTGTCAAGAGGGATCAAATCTCTCAAAGTGCAAAGCTCTTTTTTGAACACAAAGCTTGGGGAAACGTCAAAATTGATCCCTCTCGACACTTGATAGGTCCGGAGTTAAGATAGATCAAGGTTAGTTATATATATATATATACCATAGGCAATTAATTTTATTTTTATTTGACTAAATCAAATATTTAGATAACATAACATAACAAAATATTACAACATCTCTTCCATATTGGCCTCGAGAGCGCCTCTTGTTGAAGAATCTAGGGCAATTTAAATTAATGAGATTCTTCTTGCCATGATAACTATTTGTGAGGTATTTTAACTTTTTCTTATTAACACAATCTTCTTGTTATTATTAGGTGTGTCTTCTCAGCTCATAAAATAGTTACCAAAACAAAAGAGACACAAACATAAGATGTTGGCTTTTCTGCTGAGGCCAAAAATTCTCACTCTTTGAGAGGAAAACCTGCACAAAAATATTCTTATATAGATTTCACTTGACGAATACCAAGATCATGACCCTTGACCTATTAGGTGACTCCAAGACCAAGACACCAATCCTCTTCTTTGTCACTGCTAAGATCATCATCGTTGCTACAAAATTGAGGCCATCACTGAGATCATCACTGTTGCAACATTGTTGCACCTTCATAGGGATATTTGATCATAACAATGAGATCTTATACTAAGATATGTAC
This sequence comes from Pinus tabuliformis, assembly GCA_031772625.1. Taxonomy (NCBI): domain Eukaryota; kingdom Viridiplantae; phylum Streptophyta; class Pinopsida; order Pinales; family Pinaceae; genus Pinus; species Pinus tabuliformis. The sequence goes on along the minus strand of CM062810.1, from coordinate 655,832,961 downwards.
ATATAGTAGTTTTGTATCTAGATACACTGAGATCATGACCTTCCATCAAGATCATGACTATGTCTATATGATTACTTCTATCTCGGGATTATAATTGTATTTAGAATGTATGTTGAGACATGTATGTTGGGACAGAGTGTGTTACTATGGGATCACTGGTATCCTCGTCATCTAAGACTATGAGTATGCATAGGGAGTATTCCGAGAGTGTATTACTGAGAGATTTTCATCACACATATGTCGAGATTGTGACTATGTCTTAGTATGCCGAGATAGTACTCATTAAGATTGTGAGGAGGCCGAGACATCACCTCTATGATATCATCCGAAAAACACAGAGATCCTTCTCCATCCAAACACTAAAATGTTATACTCATCCAAAAAACATAGAGATCCTTCTCCATCTGAAACATTGAACCACTGTACTCATCCGAAATTCCTGAACTATTGTACTTGTATGAGATTTTAGAGGATATGAGTTCCTACTTGTCCTGTAATGCGGATCTTACATGCCTATTTATAGTAGTTAGCCTCCATAATAGGCCGACATGAGAGAGGGAACTGTTGTAACTCCGTATTTGAGATGACATGACTTATTTTTACATTGTTTGGAGGTCGACTTCTAAAGATGGATTGTGCTTGTCTTTGGAGGGTTGTTAAACATTTCTATAAACTTGTATAATTGAACATATGCTCAAGAAGAGCTTCTTAATATGTGACATTGACTCTTTGACTTATTAATAAATTCTAAGGCTCTCAATGGGAGCCACTAACAAATAAACCTCTTTCCCATGAAACCCATGCGGCAAGGCATACAAAAATAATTCATCATTTACAAATATCATGTCATTATGAAGATCGAACCTAGTTACGCTTTCTTCAATGCTCCCTCTTAAATAGGGAGGTATTCATAATCGTACTTGGTCATTCTCAATCTAGATAATTTCTCATAAGAAGAATCAGATTGGTAACCCATCTGTATAGCATCATAATAACCAACATTGTTTCCACAGCAAGGCATTGACTGACAGCTCTATCTCTTATTAGAACATAGCACAATGTTGGCGAGACCAACGACTATAGACACCTTCATCATTGTCTCTCAATGTACATACCCACCCAGGTGTTCACTAAGTATGACCTTGTAGGACTATTCTTATCTTGGGTTCCCAGCCCTCAAAGAATATCGGTCCTCTTGCCTACTCTTATCTTGGATACCCTACACATCTTCAAAGAGCATATGATGTCAGATGATTAACCAATCCTCCATTCTTTCTTCTCAAGTGAAGACAAGAATGCTGTGTCTATCTCTCCCTCTCAACTAGGGAAGATATGCCTATTCCTATAAAGGAATGTACCCAAGTCTCCTCTTACCAAGAACTTGCCCAAGCTCCCTCTGAATTAGGGACTTTTCAAAGCTCCCTCTTAACTAGGGACTCTCCTTTTGATCAGCAGCTTCCTCTTCATGGGTCCTTTCGCTGCTTGATCGATTTATTTCCTTGATGTCATGAAATTCAATCGAGCTTCTTCCTTGTAGGGCACTATCCATCCATCACTTTCCTTCTTGGTTCATCATGTCATTCCTTTCCTCATGGAGAGTGGCCTTCTTGATATATATATGGAACCTTCATCATATGGCTACTTCTTCCTCGTCTTGTTTCTTTCATGAATTTCCATCCACCACATTAATGCTTGTTGTACTTGTACTTAAAACTCATGTTCCAGTAACCCTACATGAATTCATCCAGATATTATTCAAGAAATAAAAACATAACATTGAGTCAAATAGTAGCTTACGAGATGTCTCTTCATCATGACATATTCCTATAGGTATCAACATCCTGCATACATGTTGACATATCTCCCAAAGATAGCCATTGTCAAGGGTATCCATCTTTTTCAGACTTCCATCAAAGTCTCCATATCTTTCCGAGAGATTTCCTAGTCAAATACCCTTGGTCTTTTGGATGTTGATTGCCTTCATCATGGTTGCATATCTCACGATATCTTCCTTCCTCACACATTCCATTCCCAGAAGCTTCCAATCAGAGTTCCTTAATTGTATTCAACCACATCATACTTCATATGAGGACATATTATGTTGATTTCATCTAGTGTAACTTATGCCTTGCTGCATCATTTCAGAGGAGGAGGTCCTTTTCTTTTGATCATGCTTCTTAGGATAGAAGCAGTGATCCATGTTACCTGCAACCATACGATATGACTTTATTAAATACAAGCATACATACCTCATTTTATATTTAGGTCATCTAGGCTTCTTTCAACAACTTCCTTGATTGAAAAGATCTTCAATCGCTTAATCTGCTTCATCTCTTATGTCACCATAACATCATCCATGAATTCCATAAGTTGGAGTTTTTGATGAAACACTTACTTCCTCTCTATATTAGTGAACCCTCCATTGAGGATCCTATCAAAGAATATTGCGGATCTTGCATATCCCCATGTGGCAGATGTTTTCTTTTTGACTTGATGTATGATGACCCTTGTCTTGGATGACTTCTTCCTTTCCTTCAATGTCCAATGAGGTTCTCAAGAGCTATATCCTACATGTTTGACTGTCATGGATTTGGTTCTTCATGATTCCCTTGGTGATGTTGTGAGCTCTTGTATTAATGCTTCCATGATGCCACGATGCATCTTATTATCACAGTCAAATCTATAACAAAATATTTAGGAGCTTATGATAGGATCCTTTTGTGAGGGATACAATCTCAATCATAGTAAAGGTCTGTTACTCCCTCTTTCCTTGGCCTTTACCTTTAGCTTCCTTCATATTTCCGACGACATGAGATTTATTTTCATAATCTTTCTATAGCACTTATCTGTCTTGTTTGAGGACTAAACTTCCCTTTCCTTTATGCAAACGTTTGAATCCTTTAACCTTCAGTAATTTTACCCTCAACTTGTCTTTTTCTATCTAGCATAGAGACCATTGTCGAATGACGTAACTTCCTTGTCATTTGTTACCTTGCTTTCTCAGTTAGTGCATTTTGGAACAATAATGGTTATCTTCTTATCATCTCTCCAAGATCTCCTAATTGAGATCTTATGAAGATATCCCTTCATTCTTTGATGCCTTCAATTTTGTGTAGATTGGGTCTAAGTGATATGACCTTCTTTTCTACATTATTCAGAGAGTATATCTACTAGCATTTCATATATCTCTTTTATGTCTCCTCTCTTGTTACATAGGGATGAGAGGACCTTTGATTGATTTCATAAGAATCCTATGATTCCCTTGATCATTTTCCATGCATTCAAACAATGCTTGATCTTCAGATACTCTTCCATATATATTAACGACTTCTCTTCCGGGGATTATATCTATCCTCTTTTCTTATGCAAGGAATTTCAATGACCCAACCAATTTATAGATCTACTTGCAAACACAAAATCATTTAACCAAACTTAATTATAGAATGAAAGATACTCACTTGACAAGTGAAGATGAACTCTTCTACTTGATCACTTTGATGATGGTTAAGAAGATGTATTAGAGCTTCCTCTTAGATGATCTTCTTTTAGATGAAAAAGCCTTTATTCAATAGAAAAAGTTTTCACCCTTTGATGAGGATGATTTGTTGCTTCTTCGGGCGATCTTATTCTAGGGCAAGGAGATGATCCTTGCTTGCTTTTATAACCTTGAAGATGACAATGCCTTCTTGCCTTCAATATGATTTGCCTTCTTTTGTAGTGTAGGTCATAACTGCTTCTAAGGTTTCGACTTTCTCCAAGATGATGTGATCTTCGTTTTTGGGGTCTTTCGGGCTACCTTGCTTTGTAGACAACTCGATGAGGGTCTTGGTGGCCTTTTGATGATGACTACGGAGACAAAAGCTCTTGTTGTTGTAGACTGCTTCTTCGATACAAGGTTTGATCCTTCAAAGTAGATATTGGTATCCTTCAACTTGCTTTGATGCCCTTCTTGAAACTTGATCCTTGAATGTCTCTTTGTTGCCCTTGCTTTGACTTCAAAACCTTAGCTCCGATTCCATGTTGAAGAATCTAGGGAAAATTAAGTTAATGATATTCTTCTCACCACGATAAGTATTTGTGAGGTATTTTAGCTTTTTCTTATTATCACAATCTTCTAGTTATTATTAGAGTGTGTCTTCTTAGTTCATCAAATAGTTACCAAAACAAAAGAGACACGAACACAAGATGTTGGCTTTCTGCCAAAACCAAAACCTCTCACTCTTTGAGAGGAAAACCGGCACAAAATTATTCTTATAGATATTCCAATTGATGAATACCAAGACCATGATCCTTGACCTATTAGGTCACTCCAAGACCAAGACACTAATCCTCTTATTTTTCATTGCTGAGATCATCATCATTGATGCAACACTGAAGCCATCATTACTGCACCAAAAAGATCTTTATTACTGCTACAATATCAAGGCCATCACTGAGATCATCACGATTGAAACATTGTTGCACCTTCATAGAGAACTTTGATCATAACAATGAGATCTTATACTAAGATATGTACATATAGGAGTGATGTATCTAGATACACTGAGATCATGACCTTCCATCAAGGTCATGACTATGTATTTATGATTACTTATATGCCAAGTTTATAATTTTATTTAGAATTTATGTTGAGACATGTAAGATAGGACAGAGTGTGTTAGTGTGGGATCATTGATATCCTCATCATCCGAGAATGTGCTTATGCCTAGAGAGTATGTCGAGAGTGTATTACTGAGAGATCTTCATCACACATATGTTGAGACTGTGATTGCATCTTAGTATGTCAAGACAGTTCTCATTAAGACTGTGAGGAGGCTGAGACATCACCTATGTGATACCAACCGAAAAAACAGAGATCCTTCTCCATCTGAAACATTGAATGACTATACTCATTTAAAATTCCTGAACTACTGTACTTGTCCAAGATTTCAGACAATCTGAGTTCCTACTTGTCCTGTAATGCAAATCTTACACGCCTATTTATAGTAGTTAGTCTCCATAATAATCCAACATGAGTGAGGGAACCGTTGTGTCTCCTTATTTGAGCCGACATGACTAGTTTTTACATTGTTTGGAGGTTGACTTCTTCAAGAGGGATTGTGCTTGTCTTTGGAGGGTTGTTAGACGTTTCTAGAGACTTGTATACATTGAACATAGACTCAAGAAGAGCTTCTTCGTACATGACATTAACTCTTTGACTTATTAATAAACCCTAAGGCTCTCAATGGGAGCCACTAACAAATAAACATGTTGCTCATGAAACCCATGTAGCAAGGCATACAAAAATAATTTTATTTCTTTTATTTCATCATTTACAAAGATCATGTCATTATGAAGACCGAACCTAGTTACACTTTCTTTAACACCTCTTGGCACAATTAATTTTGCAAGTGAAATATTTTTGTTTAATTTATAGTAGTAGTATCAATTTTTTTAAATAAATATTCAAATAATATTTTATATCATCGCCATAATGGAAGGAGCTCTAGAAACCCTTGCGATAGCTAGGGATTGCCCTAGCCGTCTAATATTTGTTATGTTTGCGTGGATTTTATGTAGATCTCTTTTGTAGATCGTTCCATGGCGAATCCCTGTGATTGAGTGAAAAATACTATTTATTTTGGAAGTATGGTTGCCATTCAAGCTAGATCTTCTTTAGTTTCATACAACTTTATGCTGAAATTTAATTATGGTCCTCTAGTGATTCAAAAAATTCCTTCCCTCAATATTCCTATGGATCAATAAGTTTTCTATTGTGAAAATTATTTTCCGAAGAATGGAGTGGCTTGCACTTTTAACGGGTACTCGTCGTAGCTAGCAGATCTACACAAATGGATCTCTTAGCCTTAGAGCCCCTTTTGATGGGCAGACTATACATTTAACCTATGGCTCGAGGTTTCTTCGCCATGGATTTCGATAATATAGAGGAAAAGAAAGCTATCTATGAAGTTGGGTCATGGTTTTGGGTAGCGTTGATCTCTTCATGCAGCCCTGGACTCCCACTTTTGATATGCTAATGGTATCAATCTACAGATCCCCAATTTGGGTAAGGCCTCTGAAACTTCCCTTGCATTTATGGAATCTTATATCGCTTTCCTCCATTAAGAATGTGTTGGGAAAGTTTTATTAACATTGTTCTAATACATAAAAAATTTACAAGACTACTTATGCCTGCATTTGTGTGGATTTGGACTTCAACAAGGGTTTTTCCCTAGAGATTAATTTGACAGCTCCAAACTATGTTTGGTTCCAAAATCTCAACTATGAGAATATTTCATTTCAGTCTAGAGCATGCTATGAAACGTGACATGTAATTAAAAAGTGTCCCAAAAATTCTCAAAGTATCAAAGACACAAAAAAACCTCATAGCCTTAAATGGCGGGAAGGAGACAAGGTGATCACCTATATGGTATACAAAGCGGATGAGCTTCAGGATGAGAAAGAACAAGAAGACAAGAAGGAATCATATACGGCTAAATAAATTGCATGCATGGAAACATAATCTAAGTAGGAAAAATAACATACCAATGTGGATCCTCTAGTCGTCAGTAAGCATTCCCCAGACATAATGTTAGTGGAAAACAACAATCCCTTGTGGAAAACATATCTCCTCGAAAAACCACAAAGAATAATGTTGAAAAGGCATCTTATTGGGTAGATCAGGTGGATGAGGAAGATATCAAGAATATTTTTGTGCACTTGTCAAAGAATGATTAGTCAGAATTTTTAGAAAATGCAGGTTGGACTCAAGTTGGGAAGAAAGGAAAAAGTTTTTTGCCTAAAAAAACAAGAAGTCATACTAGATCAAAATAAAATTAGTGAAAAATGGAATGTAAATGTGTCTAGATATTGGGGGTTTTCTGGAAAAAATTTACTTGGAGAGGGAATGCAATTTTTGTGTCATGTGGAACTTGCTTGAGGATTTGGATTGAGCCTCTGTGCTCAATCTCAAATTTGCAAGTCTTGGATATCTTTGAAACATGTAAATTGTTTTGGCCATGAATCCAGTTGTTTTAATATAAGTGCTACATGTTCCGTTAAAAAAAAATAAAAATGGTCAAATATATTTGTTAACATTATTCATTTTTACCTTTTTTTAATTAGACTTGTGGGACTTTGAACCAACAACCTTCATATAATAGTGTCTTAACATTATACCTTATATCCAACTATTCACATTGTAGACTTCATTTTTCACTTTTACTTTAAAAGAAAGAGATTTAAACTTTATTTATTTTCACTACTCATAATCTAATTCTTTTTTTTGGGGCGGTTAATAATTATATTTTTTTTAACAAGAAAAAAGTTGTGCTTCGTTGCCTACGCAATACCTAATTTTTTTCACTGCCTTGGCCTCTAGCCACCACCATGGCCCCTCTAGAGCCTCCTCCTGTCGAGGTTCACTTTCCTGCATCTCCACATTCGGCTTAGCAGCCTCCAAAAGAGTCTGCCTCAGCCTTCACTTCCTTGATCTCTTCTCTTGGTCCTCCTCGATCAAGACCATCTATTTCCAAATTCGTTAAGAAGCTTGATGATATACCAAAAATCGTTTTACCCCCCTCTCTGCCTCATCGTGCAACTCTCTCTCTTTAAGAACGAGGTTTGGTGGGTCAGTTTATAATCCTCTGGGCTTCTCCATGTTCGGTGTAGAAATGGGTTCAGCGGAACTGGTCACACTCAATCAATGGGAAGATCTCCATTCATTTCTGTGGAAGAGGATATTTCACATTCCACTTCGAAACTAAAGAAGACAAAGATCTGATATTCAGGAACGGGCCATATTTCATGGACACAAGGGGACTTTATCTAAACAGATGGATGCCATACTTTGACCCTGAGCTAGATGTTCCAAGTGTTGTTCCAGTTTGGGTTTGCCTCCCCCACCTCCCCCTCCACTGTTGGGGAGATGAATCGGTAAAAGCAATAGGAAACGCAGTGGGAAAATACATAGATAGAAGCGAACCAAAGGAGAATATGAATTCAACCTAGGAAAAGGCCTCCCGGAAGCAGTAAAGATCAAATTCGATAGCTGGATGCACATTCAGTAACTGGACTATGAACAAATCCCGTTTAAATGCAAGGTATGTCACGAGTACGGTCATTTTGCTAATATATGTCCAAAAACCAAGAAACTAATGAAGTAGAAGCCTAAGAAACAAAATGGGAACCAGTAAAAAAAAAGACAAAAAACAAGACAACCTCTCAACAAGCTCCATCCCAATCAACTCCTTTGAATCCCACCCCCTCTCCATCAACCATTCCCCAACCTCCTCTCCATGACTCCAATCCCTTTGGGCCCCTTGACCCTTCCTTTGATCCTCCTCTGGCCCTTAATGAACCTATAATCCCCTCCACCTCTCCCCCTTCTTCCCCCCTTGGCCCATCCTCCCTCCCCCCCTTCTCCCTCTCCTCCTCCCCAAACATTCCCCTCAGTCCCCCTCCTCCATCCTTTGAGAGAATTCTCACTAGGAACCAGTCTAAAGACTCCCTCTCCTCCTTAGACCTCCATAAAAGACAAGGAAGGAAGACCAACAAGGAATTAAGAGACGAAGTAGCAGCAAAGGAAATGGCAATGGGAACTCAACAACCAATGGATTCTTTCCTTGAAAAAAGTACGGGAAACAAGGAGAAAAATCACCACCCTAATCGAGGGAAAGGTCCCTCTGCTCCAAACCAAAATAAATAATGAATTTGGTCTCTTGGAATTGCAGAGGAATGGGACACTCTTCTAAACTCAATGCAGTCAAAGACATCTTATCAACTGAGAAACCAGACATATTTATGATCCAGGAGACCAAAATAAATGAACAAGAAATGGGGAAAATTATCCAAAAAATAAGGAATTATGATGGAATAGCTCTCCAAGCAACAGGGGCATCTGGAGGAATCTACACAATATGGAGAAAGGACATATGGGAATTACAACATCAACAAAAAGACCAACACTGGATCAAAACAAAATTAAGAAATAAAGTAAATGAAGAGCAAATTTGTCTTTTCAACATTTATGCTCCAAATCACTACAGAGAGAAAGAATTATGTTGGAACTCCCTCAAAGACATATTACTTCAAGACCAGAACAAGAGCATCATTGTAGGAGGAGATTTAAACCTGGTTATGAACGCTGAAGAGAAATTTGGAGGCTCTTTCCATGCTGACCCATCTCGGGATTCACTTGAAAGTATTATAGAAAGTCATAATCTTCTAGACATCCCTCCAAATAATAGGAAATACACATGGAATAACAAAAGGATAGGCCAAAGTAACATTAAAGAAAGTCAAATGAGATTTTAATTCAGGACAGCATTATAACTATAATAAGTTCAGTGACATGAAAACTCATCCACTCTTCTGCCTCTGATCACAAACCGGTGGTAATCAGTTTAGGGATCTTGGGAAACCTGGGGCCTCTCCCATTCTGTTTTTGCCCATCATGGAACAAAAAAGAAGCAACAAAACAAATAATAGAAAAATCTTGGTCGCAGAAAATTATTGGTTCCCCAAACTTCGTTTGGGAAACAAAATTAAAAGCTGTGAAAAAACGAATTAAAAGTTTGGGCCAAGATCAATCACAATGAATTACAAAACATGAAAAAAGAACTGCAAAAAGAAATGGATTCAATCCAGGAAAAGAAAGAATGCATGGAAGAAACAAAAGAGAGCCAGCTTAAGGAGAAATAATTATATTGGGAAATCTACAGAAATAACAGAAAGGAGGAAGAGGAATGGAGGCTCAAATCCAGGAATCTCTGGATACAAGCTGGGGAAAAAAACACGACTTTCTTCCACAACACAACAAAGATGAGAAGAATAATAAATCAAATCAACACTCTAAAGGGTGAAGGAGAACATGAAATTAAAGGGAAAGAATCTTTGAAAAAAGAAGCATACATCCATTTCAAAAACCTTCTAACAGTTGATCCAACAATTCCTGATTTTAAGAACTTCATAAAGCACATTCCAAAAAGGATAAATGGATAAATAAACTCAGATCTTTGAAAGAAGTTGACGAAAGTGAGATCCAAACTTCTGTTTGGAGTCTCCAACCTGATAAAGCTCCCTGTCCAGATGGGTTCTCAATAGCTTTCTACCGTTTCAACTGGGCCATCATTAAAAAAGATCTCATAAGAATGATTAGAAATGTCTTTTGGAAAAAGAAGATAGGTGGATACACAAACTCGACATTCCTAGCCCTCGTTCCAAAAGAACCAAATCCCTCATCCTTCAGTTGATTTCGGCCCATCTCCTTGTGCAACTCCTCATATAAAATCATCACCAAAATCCTTCCTAACCGCCTAAAACCTCTCCTCCCTAATCTTATCTCAAAAAATCAAGGTGGATGTGTGCCCAACAAACATATCATGGACAATACCATGATTGTTCAAGAAGCATTGCACTCAAGTTTAGCAAGAAATGAGCAGGGCATCATCATAAAACTTGACATGGCAAATGCCTTTGATAGAGTTAATCTATCTTTTCTAGCAGTTGTTCTTAAAAAATTTGGCTTCTCTGAGGAATTTATAGAAATCATAAAAGCTTGTACCGTCGATCCATGGATAACACCCCTCATTAATGGAAGACCAAGTGAATATTTTCAAAGCTCTTGAGGACTGAGACAAGGCTACCCTTTGTCTCCTTTCCTCTATATTTTATTTGCAGATTCATTGAGTAGACATCTTGAAAATTGCAGAATAGATTGTACCTTAACTAGTCTATTTATAGATCTAGTCAATATTTAATGTTTAATAATATTGATAAGATAAAAAAAGGTTGAACCGGTTGTTGAAAAACACTGCTCTGCAACCTGAGAGCCTCGGCTCCTTCCACGAGATCCGCACTCTGCGGGCTCTGAAGCCTGCAGCCCTGCAGCGCTCTGCGGAACCTCTTCACTACGGGCCTGTCTGCAGAATATTAGATCCAGATCCGAGACAGCCAGCAGACTCTCTGGCTAGGGTTTGGCCGTCGCTGTGTGGGTGCCCCTATGGCAGTCGGCATCTGATCAAATCTCATGGAGTCATTGGGCCACCACACGGATCTGCCCCCTGATCCTACCTTTGATGCTTTCAATCAGCTCCTGGCCGGCTTGCCTCCGAAGAAAAGAAGTGATGCATCAAAATTCGTTAAGAAACTCGATGAAATTCCTGAGATCTCTTTGCCTCCGGAGACCCCCATTCAAGTAGCACTGTCTCTGGCGGATCGTGGACTCATTGGCCAATTCACGGGACTTTGGCCCTCTCCGAAAACCACTGAGCAATGGGTTAATAGGAACTGGGCGCCTCTGATTAATCAAAGTGTAACCTCATACTTTCTAGGGCGAGGGTATTTTCTCTTTGAATTTACCTCCAAAGAAGACAAAGACCTGATCTTCTGAAATGGGTCGTATTTCATGGGCCCTCAGGGACTCTATCTGAACAAATGGACCCCAGACTTTGATCCGGCGGTCGATGTTCCCAAAGTTGTTCCAGTATGGGTTCGTCTCCCAAATCTGCCAGTTCATTGCTGGAACTGGGATTCCTTGAAGCACATTGGCAATTCCCTCAGAAAATTCATAGATCGGGCAAGCAACAAGGATCAGTACGACTGTGCCAGGATTTGTGTAGAGGTAGATCTAGAGGTGGGACTACCAGAGGCAATCAAAATCAAAGTCGGCAGCTGGTCTCATGTGCAGATCTTGGATTATGAATAGCTGCCATTCAAATGCAGGAAATGTCATGTTTATGGGCATTTTGCCAGAAACTGTCCGACAAATGCAGAGCCAGAGAAAGGGAACGAAGAGGGTTGGAACCAAGTCAAGCGAGCAAGAGCCAATCACAAGGGGCAGAAACAGGGTGGATCCTCTGGCAAAGGCAATCCCCAGGTTAATGTCCAGCGTCCCCCTCCCAAAAAGATGCAAGAAAATAAATTTGACCCTCTAAGTCAACCGACAGAAGACACACTGGAGGTAGAAACCAAAAAACCAGTCTCTCCAAATAAAGGCACTCCATCAGCTTCCCCCAAAGAAGCTGAAAACCCCAAAGGCATGGCCTTAGAGGATGAGGAAGATGAGCAGGAAAATGATGAGTCAGAAGAAGAATGAGAAATAAGAGAGTCTCAAACCTCGGTAAGAAGATCTACAAGAGGCCGTAAAACAGACAAAGAAAAAAGAGAGCAGCATACCTACAAAGACAAGCTCCAGGGCAGCTAGCCAACTTTGGAAAAATTGCTAGCCTCAAAGCCCAAGATGTTGAAAAATCAGCCCCAAGGCTCCAAGGGAGCCCACCAGAAATATAAATAATGAAGGTCATCTCCTGGAATTGCAAAGGTATGGGGAGTAAAGTTAAGGAAGAAGCAATAAGAAGCTTAATAAGAACAGAAGCTCCAGACATACTTCTAGTCCAGGAGACCAAGCTGGAAGACAAAATCTTCCTGCAAGCAAGCAAAAATCTGTGGTCCAAAAGTGAATCAAGAGCAATCTCTGCCAGGGGTGCCTCGGGAGGGATTGGTACATTATGGAACCCCAATAAATATGTAGTCATCTTTGAAGCGAGCAACATTCAATGGTTGCTGCTAAAAATGCAGAATCTGGACACAAAGGAAACCTTCAGCCTTTTCAATGTATATTCTCCCGTTAATATCCAGGAGAAAAAGGATTGCTGGGAGACTATAAGACGACAGGCAGACTTGACAAACCTGGAAAATACAATCATTGCTGGAGATCTCAACCTCACTCTTCATTCGACTAAAAAAAGGGGAGGAAGTGTAGTCCGAGACCCAGCAAGAGAATGGGCGGAGGATCTTTTGCAAGATTGGGACTTACTGGACATCAAGCCCTCATCCGGTAAGTTTTCTTGGTCTAATAAAAGAGTAGGTCCTGGACATATTGCTGCCAGGCTAGATAGATTTTTCATTCAAAGCTCTTTCCTGTTACATGGATTAGAACCCAGAATGCACATCCTCGCTAGCAGTGTCTCGGATCATAAGCCTGTAAAGCTAGAGCTCCTTGCCCATCTAGATCTGGGACCTATCCCCTTTCGGTTCAGTCCCTTTTGGGTTAAGGAGCCTCTTTTAATGCAAACAGTCAAAGATTGTTGGAGCCAGCCTGTCAAAGGTTCACCCTTCTTCATCTGGGAGGAAAAGCTCAGAAGGGTAAAAAGAGTTCTGAAATGCTGGGCCAAAACCCTGTCCAATCCTACAACATAAAGGAAAGCCATCAAAGACTCTCTTGCCTCTCATCAAACCCACATGGAGAGCGCTATTGTTACAAAGGAGATGATAGATCAAGAAACTCAGCTGCAACAGAGATATCATAAGGCCTGCTTAGCTGAAGAAGAATATTGGAGATTAAAGTCACGAAACCTTTGGCTCAAAGCAGGGGACAGGAACACGAGTTTCTTTCACAAGCAGGCCCAAGCCAGGAAATTCTTCAACACCATTTCAAAGATCAAGGAAGATAATTACACGCACAAGGAATTCGCAGACATTAAGAAAGCAGCCTTCTCTCATTTCCAAAACTTGTACAGTGATGATCAGGGGTCACTTCATCACCAAGAGCTACTAGACATCATCCCTCAAGCTATCTATCCTCGTATGAACGGGATTCTAGAGGCCAAAATTACTAAAGAGGAAGTTAAAAAGGCTCTCTTTGACATGGACCCGGACAAGGCCCCGTGGCCAGATGGCTTCTCTGCCCGGTTCCTCCAAATCTGTTGGCTGATTGTTGAAAAGGACCTTCTTAAAATGATACAAAAGTCACAAAGTACTCAGAAAATAGGAGGCAGCACAAATTCCACCTTCTTAGCCCTCATACCAAAGGAAAAAGGCGCCAACAACTTCAACAGATTCCGCCTGATTTCATTATGCAACACTGGGTACAAATTAATCACCAAAGTCATTGCAAATAGACTGAAGCCCATTCTGCCCAGAATAATTCCGGAAAATCAAGGAGGCTTCATCCAGGGAAGGCAGATCGTGGACAACTTCACACTCGTCCAAGAGGCAATACATTCAAGTCTTCTCCGAAAGGAACAAGGTATGGTGATCAAACTCGATTTAGCAAATGCCTTTGATTGAGTAAATCATAGTTTTCTTTTAAAAGTCATGTGCAAATTTGGTTTTGGAGCAAACTTCATAAAATGGATCCGGGCATGCATCTCAGAGCCATGGATTGCCCCCCTTGTAAATGGAAGAGCCACTGAATTTTTCAAAGCCTCAAGAGGACTTAGGCAGGGGTGTCCCCTCTCCCCCCTGCTATTTGTCATCCAAGCCTCAGTACTCAGCTTCCTGCTAGATAAAAAGATGCAAGACCAAGAAATTAATGGGTTGTGTATAGCTAGAAGGATTAAAAACATAAACCATGCCTTATTCGCGGATGATACCCTTCTATTAGGCACTGCCTCTCTTTCCTCTGCCTCCAAATTTAAAGTTGTGTTGGACAAATTCAGTGAGGCCTTAGGCAGCATGGTAAATAAGAGTAAATGCCATATCTTCAGATGGAACACTATGCCCAGAACTCTCTCTGTTATTTCAAGATGCTTGGGCTTTGCAGCCTCCTCTTCATGGACCTCATTCAAATATTTGGGCCTTCCTGTTTTCCATAAGAGACACTCAATCAAAGATTGGCTTCCTCAGCTTGAGAAATTCAAATCCAAAATTCAAGCCTGGGGCTTTTCCTGGCTCAACGCTGTTGGCAAAGCGGTCCTAATAAAATCCGTGCTCTTCAGTCTTCCACTGTTTCAATTTACTGGGCTTCTCGCTCTGGCATTCATATTAAAAAAGATGGAAGAATTCATGCGCAGATTCTTCTTGAAGGGCAGAAAACAGAATGGAAAAAAAAATTCCCCTTATCAGCTGGGAAACCATTTCCAAGCCTCTGCAAGAGGGTGGACTAAACTTCAAGAATCTCAGTCAGCAAAATGTGGCTATGGCAGCCAAGATTGTCTGGAGGATCATCGCGCCCAAGCCAGGCTGGGCCCAACTGGCTCTCTGGAAAAAGTATTTCAGAGGCCCACGCACTAGCTGCTTAGAAAACGTGACTCAGCTGCCAAATTCGTCCTTCCTTAAATTGTATGCTAAAGCGGCTTCCTTGATCAAAGAGCACTCCTTTTGGATCCCAGGAAATGGGAAAAAAATCAACATATGGACTGATAGAATTATGAACAAGGATCCAATTAAAGACAGAGCCTCCTTAAAAGATTTGCGCTGCTGGATGAACAGAGAAGGATTGAGCTCGTTGTGGGACATTTCCCAATGGAGCGACTTCATATGGGCAGGCTGGAAAAGAATCGAAATTCCGGCTCAGTTGATTAGTGAATGGAACGCTCTGTTGGATCTTCTACACGGCCTGGCTCCCACGCATATGAAGAAAAAAGACACGAAAGGATGGGGGCTGAAGGAAAGTGGATACGTTGTTTCTAAAGGTTACTCCAAGCTAATCGAGAAGCCACACGTCCCCCCTGACCCAGCACCTTGGCAGGGAGTTTTGCATGTCCCTTCTTGGCCCAAGATCAATTTCTTCGCTTGGCTCCTCTGCCATGGAAGAATTCTAACTTATGACACTCTGCAGAGGAAAGGCTTTCATGGCCCCTCCAGATGCCCGTTGTGCACAGAAAACGCAGAAACAACATTGCACTTAATGCTTGAGTGCAATTTTTCCAAACAGATCTGGGCCTCCTTTATCAACAACTTTGATCCCAACTTCCTTCTGCCTAGCTCTATTGTGGATCTCTTCTCAAATTGGACAAACAGATACCCCGGACAGCCACCCAAAAATCAGGTTATCAAATCTGCATGGGCTATTCTTCCAAAGATCATTTGTTGGCAGATATGGCTTGAACGGAACAGAAGAATTTTCAGAAATGCCAACCAGAACCATAAGGTCTTAGAAATCAAAATTAAATGCCACATAAAGGAGTGCTTGACAAAAATAAAAGATGACTCCAATCTCAGCCAACAGGACATTGACTGGGGTTCATCCCTAGATCTGCAATTTCAACCAGCAGTCAGAACTGCCCCTAATCTTAAAGACTGGCAAATAAGGAGACCTGAAACTGAATTCCATGACTGGCTCAAATCACACTCAAGACACTCTCTCTTCTTTGATGGAGTAGCAAAGGGTAATCTGGGCATAGCAGGAGCAGGAGGTGTTGTTGTAAATCCTCTGGGGGAAAAAATTCATTCCTTCTCTTGGGGACTTGGCCATGCTTCCAGCATACAAGTTGAGGCTTTGGCCCTCTTCCAAGGCCTAAAGATCCTCAAAGAACTAAACATAAGGGAAGCTATTGTGATAGGCGACTCGTAGGTCCTTATAAATGCAATGATCTCCAACTCCCCAGCGCTGGATCTTAATCTAGCTAGACTGGTATCCAGAATCAAAGGCCTGGGAAAAGCTTTCCAGAAGCTGAATTATTTCCATGTACTGAGAACCCATAACAAACAGGCGGACAAGGAAGCCAACAAAGCAGTCCTCCTATCTGCCGGGGTCAAGATAAAAGACGAAGAAGAAACATGGGAACCCATTCCATAAGCTGATTTCTGTCATGTTTTTCTGCCTGCTTCTAAACAAATTTGTTTGTATCTTCAAGTGGGGGAATATCTCTGAAATTGAAAAACTAGAATCCTTATCAAAGGAAAAGACTTCAAGATTTAACAGCATTCTCATTTTTATCAGAGAGATGCACCAAGACATAGAAGACTTCAATGTAATCAGATTTTCGGCTTTCAAGCCAGGATGAATATAAATACATCATAACCATTTCTGTCCAAAAAAAAAAACTAGTCTATTTATAAGCTCTGGAATCAAAAGCATAAATCAATCCCTCTTTGCAGATGACACCCTCCTAATGGGAGGGGAATCTTGCATAGTCGCTCAAAGGTTCAAAAAATTCCTAAACATTTTCATGGAATTCTTACGAGGTCTTCTTAACAATAAAAAAAAATGTAGAAATTATGGATGGAATGCACCATCCTGAACCCTCCAAATAATTGCACAAACTTTGGAGATCCCCCTTTAGGTTCGATGGAGCCATTTTTTATATCTAGGTCTACCTGTATCAAAAGAAAATTTGAAATCAGAATTATGGACCAAATACATTGAGAAAATGAAAAAAAAAGATCCAAAATTGGGGAATGATTTGGTTAAATCTAGTAGGCAAAGTAATCCTAATCAAATCAATGTTGACAACTCTACCTATTTATCAATTTGCAACAATCTTAGCTCTGACAAGTATCCACGGACAAATAGAGATAATCATAAGGAGTTTCATGTGGCAAGGAAGAAAATCAAAAGAAAGAAAAAAAAAGTCCAGCCTTGTAAAATGGGATAAAGTAACTTTAACCTATGAGAAAGGAGGACTTTCAATCAAACTTCTGGGATTTATGAATCTGGCCCTTAGAGCCAAAATTTCCTGGAGACTTATTACTGGGGATAACTGCTAGTGGAAACAAGTCCTGGAATCCAAATATCTAAACCACTCTCACTTCTCCCTCCTCTCAAAAAGAACACCAATCAAGCCTTGTACTCAAATGTGGAAGTTTATCAAAAAGTTCCTCCCCCCCTTAATGAAAACACCTCAAGGCTGTCAGGGAATGGTCGTGAGGTAAATGTTTGGAATGACAGCATAATGGGAAATCCACCTTTAGCTGACCTCCCAGGAATCCAATGATTAAAAAGGTGGATGAGTAGAAGAGGTCTCACCTCACTTGAGTCAATTTCACAATGGCATCCACGTGATAACACTTGGAAAAATTAGAAAGATCCCAATATTCCTCAAATCCTCAAAAATAAGTGGGAATCCTTAATTTCACTTCTTAAGGGAGTTGCCCCTATCAATCAAGACACCCAAGATTCCTTCATTTGGGATCCTTCTAGAGCTGATTATACAGTGAAGTCGGGATACTTGAAACTCCAACAGCAGCAAGGGAATCAGGATTGGTCTCCTTGGAAGTCGGTGTGGAAAATTGAAAGCTTACCAAAAGTAAAATATTTATATGGACTCTCCTAAAAGGGAAAATTCTCACTGCAGACAACCTTATAACAAAAAATAAAAATAAAAATAAAAAAATGCAGGCCCTCTTGGTGTCCAATGTGTCACAAGGCTGAAGAGAGCATTCAACATCCCTTCCTCGACTATACTTTTGAAAAAGAGTGATGGATCCCGCTAGTAAGCCCCTTGGATCTAGATCTAAACCTCTCTTGATCCTTCAATGAGTTCTATCTAGCATGGGGAAAATATTACTCGTATTCTCTATAAATTATAACACCATCAAAAGATATTGGGCTAGCATCCTCTCCTTTCTTTGCTGGCATATTTGGCTTGCTGAGAATCAACAAATCTTCCACAACCACACTCCAGAAATATGCAAAGTGCTCTCCAAAACATGGGGATTAACATTTGAATTCCAGTCAACCAAACAAATGAAAGCAATAGAATTTAATCAACTACAATAGGAGGAACGAATTTGGATCTCCTATGCAAACAACAGGCCCAATCTACCAACCATTCCAAAAAACAGGATCAAGCACCATCTAATCAATTTGGGACAAGTTACATTCATGCACATTCCAAGGGAAAATAATAAAGAAACAGATATCCAAGAAAACAAGGTTGTGGCACGTCTTCTTGGAGAAGTATGCATTGCAAATGACTCCTTTCATCTCCTAATACCATAATCTTTCCACCCTCCTGCTAATCCAATCAGAGTCTTTTCATAAATTGGGTTGGCCTGCCTCTAAATCTCCTCCTATCTTATCAATCTCGACCCATAATCCTTCTCAAATCTTCACCGTCCTCACTCTCTGGTCAAGTTCAATCTCCAAGACTGACATCCTCCCTCATTTCTCTCGTGACTCCCCTCCTTCCCCATCCAATTTTTCAATCCCTCTCTGCCCTCTCGCTTATTTATTCTCTATCCTCCTCGACTCTTCCCTCACTCATCTTTTCAACTATCCTTCTTCTTGCATCGTAGCTTCTATGTTCTATCACTTGGCTCTCTTCGGCCGAGCCTTCTGTGGCATTAATCTATCCTTCTTCTTTTGTCTAACTCCCCCTACCTCGATTTCCCGTGGTCTTCCCCCTTATCGATCCTCATTAAAGCTCGCTCCCCTGCTGTTTCTTTTTTGTCCCCCTCAGTCTTATCCTTTCTCACATCGTAGCTTCTTCTATGTAATCTCAGTCGCCCTCTCCCATCCTCGTTTCTCAACTCCTCTACCTATCCATCATGTTTCGCTACCTCCCTCATCGAGGAGCTCTTTTCTTATCAGCACAAAGGACATCTTCAACAACAGAGGCCACTTCCAGCAACAAAGGCCATCCTCAGCAACAAAGGCCATCTTCAGCAACAAAGTGACTATGGATCCTCTGGAAACAACCTCTAAGAATGACAAGTGTGTCTACTGCAAAGAAAATAAGTTCATGATCGACCAGCTTCGAGAAACTATCAAAGACATCCGGTTCCAGACAAAGAATGAAAACTCTTTCCTCGTGAACAAACTCGCCAGCCAGAATTCAGAAATTGAAGCACTCAAAAATCGATGCATTCACCTAGAGGAATCCATTGCCTACCTAAAAGGAATTCTCCTCAATCAGACTAGAGAGTACTTTGGGCATCAAAGCAGTAGAAACAAGCCAAAGCAAGAACCTTCTGTTAATAAAAAATAGGGACTTTCAGCAGTTCTATTTACGATTTGCCTTGCATCAGTAGTTTTTTATGAATTGTAAATGTCAAGTTTTCTTGTTCCAGTATGTAAGAATTTACAAACAGTCTGTAGTTAGCAAATTAGGAACATATAAACTCAATCTCCATGTTGATTGGGATTGCGCTCTCCTAGCCTCCCTCTCGGCTTGGCTAGTTCCAAAATCTATGTAAAGGGAGCTTGCTCCCACCTCCTTTTTTGAATGAAAACCAATATTCGATTCTGTTAATATATATATATATATATATATATATATATATATATATATATATATATATATAAATATATAATATATATATACTTTATATTATTACTAATACAATATGATATTAGATCTTGGATCTTGGAGTGTGACTCAAAACTGTTTTTACTTGGTTTAGAGCTCGTCTTTCATAGATGTAAAGAAATAGGTTAATGACTCGTAACCCATAAGTATCTGGTAGAATGAAAACTCCCCCTTATGGACCACCACCAAGTAACTCCACATGGCATGATTTTCCTTTAATAATAATGATGAGTCAACCTACTTTAATGAATAACGACCACAAATAATTATTTCATTATTAATCTAACAATTAAATTATAATAAAATTTTCCACTCTATTAAAATAAATTTTAATTTTAAAATTATCAATTTCTTCTTTGGTAAATACAATTGTATATTATCAA
Source organism: Pinus tabuliformis (assembly GCA_031772625.1). NCBI lineage: Eukaryota > Viridiplantae > Streptophyta > Pinopsida > Pinales > Pinaceae > Pinus > Pinus tabuliformis. The sequence continues at coordinate 655,812,623 of CM062810.1, read as the reverse complement.
TTTTTTTTTTTATAAACCTCAATTCCACATTCATACAAACATAGGGAAAGATAAACGTGGTAAAGGTTTAGTAGTTGAGAATTGAGAAAGTATCTAGGTTTCAAGAATTCTAAGAACCATTTTCATGAACACAAATACACGCATGGTTTCAAGTAAAGTCAAGGACTTTTTATTGGTACAAAATTATTTGCTTTTTTTAAAACAACGTAGAAGAGAATTTTATATCTTTATTGCGTATGTAATTATAAGGTAATGTTTGGTCGAACTAAAATTATGTCTAATTGGTAAGGATTTGTCTTTTTTAAATGGAAAAAAAATTAATGATTTCATATTCTCAAAAGCATAGGTAGAAGTGAAGGACTATTTTTTACAAATTATTAATGATTTATTTCAAACGATGTTTTTTTCTTGAATAATAATGATGAATTAATATGTATTTGGAGATAATAGGTAATAATGATTATCCTCGCATAGATCCATTTTAAGTACGGAGTAGAGGATCAAATTTCTTCATGTACAAACTTCTTTAGAGTGTAAAATACAATGCTTTATTTTTCATTGTTTAAATTGTATTTTTGAATGCTATAGTATATATAGGACCAAATATATGTTTTAACCATAAAAACTTAATTTTTTCATGGTATATAAATAAAATAAATAAAAAAAAAAAAAAAAAAAAAAATTAAATGATTGAGCCCAAAGGCTCATTCTAAATCCCCCTAGTATGAGAGGGATGTGTAAGTTTTTCACTCTATACGTTCCCCTTTAAAATAAAAATAAAAGTTAAAAATTATGTTAAATAGAAAAATAATGTCGGCCATAATAATAATAAAATGAATATGTTCTGAAGTAATTATTGAGCCGAGAGGCTCATTCTACAACCATATGTTCCCCTTTAAAATAAAAATAAAAAGTTAAAAATTATGTTATATATAAAAAAATAATGTCGACCATAATAATAAAAAAAATGAATATGTTCTGAAGTAATTATTGAGCCGAGAGGCTCATCCTACAACCCAGCATGAGAGAGATGTGTAAGTATGTCCGTGTTTAACTTGGAGTTGACATGTGTCCTTTTTATAAAAATATATATATATATATATATATATATATATATATATATATATATATATATATAAAGAGGAAGGAAAAATATAATTAAAAAATGAATATATGTGTTTGGTTTGTTTAATTAAAAGTATTATAAAACATCAATAATCTCACTCTCAATGGCCATACTAAAAAGAAGTAAAAATATTTCACTTTCACTCTCAACCATAAATAAAATATTTCAATGTCCATATGAAACAACATAATTTTATATTAACTTTATAGAAAAATAAAGTAGTCAAAAAGTTTAAAAATATATATGTATAAAAATTGAAAAAAAAATAATTTTTTTTATAGTTAGAGCATTTTAAGAGTCTCACTATTTTATGCCCAAGTAAATTTTGATCCATTTTATACATTCAAAACGCGACATATATATATATATTCAAAGGATCAAATTTGTCGAGGTGCACTTTAAAAGAAGAAGTCACATCAAGAGAATTGATAAGATAGATCTATACTGGTTAGAAGTAAAAAAAGTGTGTGACGAAGATGTTTATTTTTAAATGATTAAGCCGAAAGGCTCATTCTATAGCCCAGTATGACAGGGATGTGGAAATTTGTCTGTTGTCCGTCTGTCCATTCCCTTTAAAATAAAAATAAAAGATAAAAATTATGTCATAAATAGAAAGTGTTATATACGTACTTAACATGGTTCTATGTTGGTATATAGTATTTACATAATTGACATTAAAATATTTTACATAACATGTACATCCAAAAAATTTATAGTACAAACTAAAATGTTATTTTTATTATTATTATATTTTTGCTTATATGTCAATATTAATTCGTATTAAAATATTTTATTATAACCCACATTAAAATATTTTATTTTAACAATTTTTTTCTATATATAAATATATATGGATTTGATATCGACATAAATTAGTTAACACAGATCTTCAAATAGCTTATTTAAATCTCTTGTTGAAATGTTTTAGAAAAGTATAAAATTTAAACATTTTAATCACATATTTTTTTACTTCTAATTACTTTATTGCATATTCATTTTTTTTATAGCCAACATTATTTTTCTATTTAGAGCATAATTTTTATTTTTATTTTAAAGAGACACATGTCAACTGAATGTGGACTACGGAGGAACAAACTTACACATCCCCTCATACTAGGTTGTAAAATAAAAATCTCAACTTGATAAATTTTGTTAACTTATCACTTAAAAAAATAAAATTATTCTTAATTTTCAATTCTAATATTATAATCACACATATTTATCTACTTAAACCTTCCTCATTTATTTCTAAGATTGATATTATAGTGATTGATTCAACACTTATTTACCATTAGTTTTGTGTTTGACCTTTTTTCGCAATATTTAATGTTTGAGGTGGAAAAATACATAGGAGTTGTCTTTAGTGCGACTTTTTGAACTTTCAAGTGCCGAAATCCGGCGGATAAATTTGAGGTGAAATCTTGATTTGTGTTATTTAAATTAGTTTTTTAACTGCATATTTAGATTCAGCACCCTGAAAAACCCCTAAGACACTTTAACTGTGCAGGGATTAGCCATCAAGCTTGTGATTTCAATAAATTGCTACCGAATTTTAGAGAAATTTGACCGAAAAAAAATTGACTAGAAAAACTTCCAAAAAATCGCACTAAAGACAACTCCAAATATATATAATCTCTTTGGAAAATAAATTTGATATCTTAATATAAACTTCATTCTTCTCACTTAGGTTAACCCAAGTTTTGAGTTTTAATAGTTATTTGTATATCCCATAAGCTAATTTTTGAATTTTAATTTTAGAGTTAGCTTACCGCCTTGCCAACTATGTCTACTTCTAGCCAACAACTATGCATGTCACTTGCACACTATGACCATCTTACCACTTCATTATTCATTGCCTTCACAAACCATAATTGCAAGGTCACCAACTTTGTAACATAATATTGTTGGATAGTGCATATGTATTCTAGAATTAAAAACTGAAGTACAGGGGAACATTAATTAACGGGTGTATTGTGTTTTTGGCATACATTCAAAAACCACCTTGCCCATATGACCAACTAATCATATACTAGACAAAGGCTTCGTAATCGAGTAAGCAACACTTAACATATATTAGAAGGAAGCGCTGCTAAGGTCACCTTTACCTACTTAACGGTTGGGTTCCCGGTGTCTAGAAAATTGTCATGGATGAATGATGCCAACTTCCTCACATTGTGAGTTGAGTCACATAGTTGGCATGCTAACTAACTCACTCATCGCGGAATAACTTAGTTCATAGGCATTTTAGAGTTAGAATATTCTTTGTGAATAACTCTACGCTATAATTATCATTGTAAGTGTAACTATAAACATTATTATAAGATCATAATTCAAAAACAAAACAAATATAAATATTGTTACAAGGTCATTTAAACACAAATACAGTGTTATTGGAGGTTTTTGAGTAGGTATGTATTTTATCATTTGTTTGTGATCTTAACCCAGATTACAAAATGTGGTATGAAGTAGATAAATTTTCAAATTTTTAGTATCAAACAAATTTCATGTGAAATAAATATTATGGGAACGATTACAATTGCACCTCGAGATTTGAGGGAGGTGATGGGTTAAATAGCATGAGAGGGGCTATAGGCACACTTAAGATGACTATAGAACTAGGTCAAGAACAATTGCTTTTAGATGTGCACTTGTGTTTTCTATTAGATATGTTGTTGATCTATGGATATGAATTCTATTTGCATTTAGATCTATGCCCAGAGTATCAGACTATGTTATTCATGGAGTTGCATCGATCATTCACTACACATTTCATGGTAAAAATTAGTTTTTATGCTTTATTCAAGATAAATTAGAAAGTACAACTAACAACTAAATTCCACAAAAGGGGGTTGTCTTAATTTCAATTTGCAATAGAATATATCTCATGCTAAGTGCACCAAGTCGAAACCTGTAATGTCCTTATAAAGATTTTGTGTTAGCATTATTTCCTTGTGCGTTATATTGCATATAAATCATTGATTGGTCAAAGCAAACACTTTAAAATTCAATAGAGACATCGCTACTAAAATAATTGATTTGTAAATTGTCATGGATATTCCACTAGACAATTCCTCATAATAGACCTAATAAAATTATATCTAAAAAAATCTGGAATTCTACATTATTACAGTTTTATTAGATTTTTGGATTTGTATATTCATTGTTAATAGTGCATGCGTGTAAATTAAAATTATGTAAAAAATAGAGAAACAACAAAATAAAAATCTCACACACACATTTGACACAATATATGCTCTAGGAAACCCTTTCGGGAAAAAATCTAGTTGGAATGTAAGGTCGCTATGCTCTCTTTCTCTTAATGGAAATATGGTTGTGAATACAAAGAAGTATGGTCTGTGGCATGTGGGCTGCTACAATGCACAAATCCTCTCTATGTGCTCTACCTCCTATCCCTCTTGGCTATTTTTGCTCATCTATGGAACAAATGCACTCAAAAGAAGGCAATCCCTTTTCCTCCTAGTGGCCTGGTTATAAGACAACTCGATACCCACTAGTGGTTAGGTTTTACTACCTCGAATCTTAACCAAAGTTATAATATAGACTTTTCTAGAGTCTTCTACATCATAATCACATGGCTAGCCCCTTTTCCATGAATAATGAGGTCTGACGTGGCATCCTCTCGAATAATGGTTGTGAAAACAAGAAGGTCAATTTTTGAGTGGCCTAACTTTCGCATGTGGGCTTCGATTGATGTCATTCTTGCACCCTTTGAAAGGTCTCTACATGTAGATTTGCATCAAATGATGCCACACTACAGTGACAAAGTTTTCCCCCCAAAAAAATTTCATTTGATGCCTCAAAATGCTCCCTAAAGGTTTCAAACCCTGTTTTTCCAAAATTTTGACTGCTTTCAACTTGATTGCTCGAATCAGTGGCCATGAGATTCTTCTTCTTATTGTATTTCTTGTTATTCTTTGGGTTTAGCTTTGCATGCAACTTCGAACAGTTCTCCTCTATATGGTCATCAATGTTCTAGTGGTTGAAGTGGTTGTTGGGATCTTTGCACTAGTGTGTTGTGGCTACTGTCCTTTTATCTTTTCCCTCTTTTTGCTTCTTCTTCCCCTCCCTAGAAGTGTTATGTTGCTCATTTTGATTCGATCTACTTGATTGCACTCTCTTTAGGCCTATGTTCTCCAGGGATTGTGTCCGTACACAATCCCCGTCCACTGATTTGGGTTTGAACAACATCACTTTCTCCGCAGATGGCAGTGTAGATACCCCAAATACTTGAGGAGTACATCTAGGTTCTTTGGGGAGATACAAAACATTATGGACATCTTTCTGAACTCTGTGGTGTACTCCTACATGCTTTGGACCGGCTTTTGCCTGAAGTAGTGCCACCCGATTTGTAGTCCTCTACAAACAAGGTTACCAATCAAATAAGAACGATGACCTAAAAATGAGAGCTCTAGCAAAAAACATGAAAAAACAACCCGAAACCGAAAAAGTGTGCATGCTGGAATGATGTTTTTTCGTAAATTTTCAACTTTTTTAAAAAATGGCAGTAAAACCGATTTTTTTTTGCACAAAAAACATGAAAAAACACCCTAAAACGTAAAGTGTTGATGTAACTTGATGTTGCATCAACACTTTCTTTTTTTGGCGGGGGGGGGGGTTTAAAATTTCATTTTTTTTAGCAATAGCATTAAAAACTACAATCTTCGTGCAATAAACATGAAATAACACACACTAAAATAAAAAAGTGTTGATGTTGGCGTCAATAATTTTTTTGCTAAAATTCCTACAATTTTTAGCAATGGAATTAAAAATAAAATACCATGACTCCAAAAATATTAAAATTCAAATAGTTTCAACAATACGTTGAAGATAAAATATCACGACTCCAAAAAACCTAAAAATTCCAACAATTTTCAACTATGGCATTAAAGATAAATATCATTGTAGTGGCCAATCTAGGGTGCTAGATTAGACTAGATTTAATATCAACCAAGGTAGGTAAACTTAGAGGCACGTGTCTAAAGTCTATAGACCTACAAGGATCTCATCTACCTAACTAAGTGTTTACTGTGACAGGCTACAGCACTCCTTTATAGGAGGTTGAAATATGTTTCCTCTCACACCTTAACACTCAGATCATCTAATTTGCCTAACTGTTCTAAAGAAACAGTGTGTTGCTAGGCTAAGTTTTCAACCCTCTTACAAGGATATTATCCACAAAAACTCTTTCCAACTAACACACTAAGCATTCATGAAAATCAAAATCTCTTTTAAACACACTGAAATTTTAAATGCATGAAAACAGAGTCCATAGAGATACTTCGAAATCTAATGATCGATCAAATCTTTTACAAGATATTATTCAATGATCTAGTAATCGAATTCTCAAGCTATCACCATGAATATTATTTGCAAGAACTTCTAATCAAATCAATAAATTCACAAGCAAGAAAATAACATTAAACGCTATTCACACTATTCAGATTCGAAAACACTATGGAAATGAAAATAGAAGTATACCAATTCCACGTAGGGCCCGTCCACGCTTCACTGGCACACTTAAGAAACTTCAATCGATGAGAATATTAACGCATAAGCACTGTAAAGGTAAAACGATTACTGTAATTAAGTTCTGGAAGTCGAAATCACATGCAAGAGCAATGTTATGGAAACAATACACAAGAATAATAATCGTTCTATACAATACAATACGCAGTCTTTTATCTGCTTGTCTCTTATCCTATGTTCGCTAACTTTCCCTCTAAATCGAATGTACATACATTATGCAGATGTTTCTGCTTTTACAAAAGAGTGATTTTTGTCTTTTCTAATCTTAACTGATTTCCAAAGAAAAACGAAATCAGTTTGGGAAACTCTGGCTTTTTGCTGCTTTTGTGACCAAAAAGGCTGGGTTTGACCAGCGTTGACCATGTATCCAGGAGCTTTAGATTCGTTGTTGAATAGATCTTTCACCATGTATGTACATTCCAGATCACGTTCCTATCCTTTGTTTTGACTTTCCTGCCATGCCACGTGTCACATCATAAACCATTTACAGGAAGTCATGACATCCTGTAATTTTTGTTGAAAATTCCTAATTTTTAACATAAAAATTCACAAATTAAATTTAATGTAAATTAACAACTATAATGCTTTGATTAATCAATTTCAATGGACTATGAGGGGTTTATGGGAGAAAAAGATAGACAAATGATGGATTTCTAGAAGAAAAGGATGGCAATGAAATGGTACCAACATCTCCCCCAAGCTCAATGATTTAGCATGTCCTCATGCTAATCCTGATGTGCTCCCTTTATACTCTGTTCCTGCTTGTGCCTCTGCCGCTTGTAACAATGCATCTATATTCTTCTGAGCTTGGGCATTCTTCTGAACGTGGAGCTTATGTTTCAAATTCTTGTATTTCTCTTTGAGAGCTTTCTTTTGAGTATACCATTTGGTTGCCCACTTGCAAATGTCGGTTTGTTCAGCCTTGAGTTCTTTGATTTGCTCCTGGAGCTTCTCATTTTTCTGCTGAGTCTCCTTGCTCTGAGCTCTCAACATTTCATTCTCCTTCTTGATGACCTTCTCTAGCATGTTGGCCTCCATCAATTCTTCTTTTAGCTTTTCAATTTGTTTTTCTAACCTCCTTTGTTTCTTGTTTGCAGGTGCTGGCTCTTTCCCTTGTCCATTGTTACTCTCAACTTCCATTTCGGCTTCCGGTCCTGGCTGTGAATGAGCACTACTCTCAATGTCCATCGGTGCATGTGCATTTGATTTTGGTTGATCTTCTTGTGTTTGGGTCTTTTGTCTTCTCCTTGATATTCTTGTATATGTAGTGAAAATTTTGTCTTGCTTAATTTTTTGGGCAGCTTCTTGCCGCATCTTTCTTGTCCTTACACTACTGTTGTGTGGAGGAACATTGCTTGACTTGCGCACAGGGATTTCCTCATCAATATCAAGCATAAATTCTGAGCGCTCTTATTGTTCCTGTTCATCTTCTCCATCTTTGATTTGATTAGCAACCAAAAATTCCTTCCATGTTTTTCCCCTCCTCTGCACTTCAAATTCAATTAAAATTTTGATCAACCCAAAATGACATAAACTCTTATCCTCATTACCCTTTCGTTTTTGAATGGTCTTTGCCATTTTAGTCAAACTCTGTAGGAGGAAGTAAGGTAAACTGATGGTACATTGCCCTTTTAAGTGCAACAGGAGTTTGATGTGATATAGATAGACTATGTTGTAACGACCTTCACACGTAACAAATTTCTGAATAATGTACACCCTTTCATCCCATGGGTGCATCAGCCAGCTTCTAGGGATGCCCTTTTTCCATTTGACAGAGGAAACCCTTGACCTAGACATGAATTTTGTCCATGATTTTTCCTTAAATTGTTTTGTTTTGAAATATTTTTCTCCTTCTGGGCTGATTCCTAAGGTTTGTGCTATGGTATCCTCTGAAATCCTAAAAGAGAAGTTGCCTATCAATCCTTTCTCTCCATTAAATGTAAATGCAAACTACTTGGTTACTTCTTCATTGTTCCCGTTAAACTTCTCTAGGAAGGATAACCATTGTTTTTCCCTTAAAATTGTAATACAGTCATCATGATATTGGGAACTATCAAATGTCGTAGGCTCTGCTCTATTGGTCATTTTGACAAAGAAACTCCTGTTCTAACCCTTTTTGTTTTTGCTTAATAATTCAACAAGGGTCTCTTGATTTGTTACCTATGTTTTGCGCTCCACTCAACCGACCTGGTAGCGCCCTCTATTCTTGGGGTCTCCTTCTTCAATGACTTGGGCAGCAACCGGATTAATGTCCTCGGATTATGGCGGAGGTAGAAACTCGTGGTGAGCCCAATTACTATGCTCTCCCTTTGTAGCGCCTGCTGTTCTCGGCCTTCTTTGAAATCACAGAGTTTGAATTACTAGTATGGTAACGCCCTTTTTACGAACTGAGAATGAAATGAAACTTAACAACCGACCTTACCCAATTTACTATAATGATAATGCAGAGCGCATTCATATCACAAACACATAGGAGCTGTACTGGTTTGCATAGGTACAATCATGAGAACGCTGTAGACATATAAGGAGTGTTGGAGTGATGATAACGGATAGTTGTTGCATAAGTCGACTTGGGTCAAACGATCATTTTATAACTTGGTCGATTCAAAAGAAATGAATGAAATCATTTAACACTTGGCTCTCCAATGATTCACCACTTGTCCATTACTTGTTGGTACTTGGCCGATTAAGAAGATGATGGATCGATGATAAGGTCTGATGGTTGATTCAAGAATGAGGAGTTAATGACAAGGTTTGAAGGGTGGTGTAGGAGAAGAGTGTGTTGGGAAATGATAGTAGTTAGGAATGTTACAAGGGTGATGGTTATAGGGGTGTTTTTGAAATTGATCATAAGCAAACATAATCATCATATTTAACACTAAAATAATTGAAGAATTTTAAATGTTAAAAATAAAAATTACAACAATACATTACACTTTGATGGTTGACCAGGAGTTGAGTTGGCATGCATAGGTAGGGCTGATCTTTATTACAGGTAGGACTGATCTTTACTACAGGTAGGACTGATCTTCACTGTCCATAACAGGTCCCTTCTGAGATAAAATTGGATATAACAGGTCCCTCTGAGATCTGAAGAATGTTGTGTGTGCAGCTTCTTTGAAATCTGAAGAACTATGTGTGTGCATCTTCCTTGATCTTTGGTGTTGATGTAGCCTTGATGATAAGAAACCTTTGAAACTTTGTTGAAACTTTGTTGAAGTAGCCTGATGTAGTAGTCTTTAACAGGTCCCTTTAATGTTTGTTGAATAGGTCCCTCTAATATTAGTGCTGGTAACATAGTCTTCTGAACAGGTCCCACTGCATATTGCTTGAACAAGTTCCTCTGATTAGAACAAAGACAAAAACAGCTTCTTTATTGAAATATTGAAGTGTTGAAACAAACTCTTTGAAAATTTACAATGAGGAGATGAGATAAGGAAAACAAAAATGATGATGTTCTCCCCCACTAAAGCTTTGACTTGTCCTCAAGTCATTATTGAAGCGATGAACCAAACAGTAAACAAATAGAACAAGGAATTCTTACCAGCCAAAGAATTGGTTTTCAAGTAAGAATTCTGGGTTAGAATGTGCCAGAGTCTGGTTTTGCTGAGATACAGTTTGAAGAAAATCCTCCTTGCTGATGGGCTTATGGTAAAGTTTCAACCGATGGCCATTGACAAGAAAGGGGTGGCCTTCTCCATTAATGGTAATAAGCTTGACTGATCCATTTTCATAAACTTGAACTATTTCATATGGGCCCATCCAATGTGTGGTAAATTTGGCTTTATCATCTCTGAATTTAGAGTCAAAGAGTAAAGCCCAGTCTCCTTCTTTGAACTGTTTCTTCTTGATGTGTGCATCATGCCACTGCTTCCTTTGTTTCTGCATTAGGAGTGTTGTCTCCTCTGCTTGCTGCCTCATTTCATCTAGCTGGTTCAATTGCTGAATCCTCTCTTGTTGGGCTTCATTGAGATCAATTCCTAAATATGCAGCCATCTTATAAGTGTGTATTTGAAATTCAATAGGAAGCATTACCTCTTTGCCATACACCAACTGATATGGTGTAAATCCTGTAGTGTTCTTCCACGTGATTCTATAAGCCCAGAGTGCATCTTTGAGCTTCTCTTCCCAATTCTTTCTGTTCATTGCGAAGGTCTTAGTGATAATTCCTTCCAATGTTTTATTTGTGGATTCCACCTGGCCATTGGCCTGTGGATGGTAAGGTGTACTTTCTCTGTGCTTGATTTGATATATTTTTGTGATGTCTTTAACTAGCTTTGAAGTAAACTGAGTACCTTGATCAGTCACTATCTCCCTTGGTACTCCATACGTTACAAAAATTTCTTCAAAAAGGAATTTTACCATTGTTTGTTCAATTGCTCAGACTAGTGCTTTGGCTTCAGCCCATTTTGTTACGTAATCAGTACATACTAGGATGTACTTTTTACCTTTGGAAGTTGGATTGATGGGTCCTATGAAATCGAGAGCCCATTTTTCAAATGGCTCTAAGTGTACTTGAGGTTGAAGTGGCATTTCATATGTAGCTATTGGCCTACCCATTCTTTGACAGCTATCACAACTCTTCACATACTTCTTGGAATCCTTAAAAATAGATGGCCAGTAGTATCCAAGACTAAGAATCTTGAATGCTGTTCTTTTAGCTGCAAAATGCCCACCACACGGTTCATCATGGCAAGATTTTAAAATATCAATTATTTCATCATTTTTTACACATCGTCTAATAATCATATCATAACCAGTGTAGAATAAATCTCCATTAACCCATGAGTATCGAGCACTTTGTTTGATTAGCCTCTTCTTTTCCTTTGGAGTAAAATATGGAGGTGTTCTTCCTGTGGACAAATAGTTGGCCAAGTCAGCATACCAAGGATTCACTATTGAAATTGCAAATAAATTTTCATCTGGAAAAGAATCTTCAACCAGAACAACCTCACCTGGATTTTGCAGTATATAAAGAAAATCTGCCACCTGATTCTCTTTACCTAGTCTATCTAACACTGTGATATTAAATTCCTGTAATAATAACAACTATCTGGTAACTCTGCCATTAGTTACGGGTTTATTCATTAAATACTTAATGGCAGAATGGTCAGTATGTACAAAAACCTCATAACCAGTTATATAATGTCGGAATTTATTCACAGCATGTATGATTGCAAGCATTTCTTTTTCAGTGACTATGTAGTTTAGTTCTGCAGGTGTTAGATTTTTACTAATGAAATAGATTGCATAATGAAAAGACTCCTCTTTTTGGCCTAATGAGGCACCTACTGCAGTATCAGATGCATCTGTAAAGATGTGAGATGGTAGGTTCCAGTTAGGTCCTTTTAAGACTGGTGTGGTTGATAACTTTTCTTTGAGTGTTTCAAATGCTTGCTGACAATTCTCATTCCAGTTGAAAGGTGTATCTTTTGCTAGAAGTTTAAACGGAGGTGAAGCTATTTTACTAAAATGTTCAATAAACCTTCTGTAATAGCTTGCATACCCAAGGAAACTTCTTACCTCCTTTTGAGTCTTCAAATTGGCAAATTGATAATGATCTGGATTTTTGATGGATCAACTTTAATGCCTTGAAAAGAAACATAGTGTCCTAATACTATCCCTTCATTTAACATCATAAAACACTTTTCATTGCTCAGGGATAGATTAGCTTCAATACATCTCTTCAAAACTTTTTCAAGTTTCTCTAATGCATGCTCAAATGAATTACCATACACTGAAAAATCATCCATGTAAACTTCAACACAATCATGAACTAAATCAGCAAAAATAGCTAATACAGCTCTCTGAAATGTAGCTGGAGCATTGCAAAGTCCAAATGGTAAAACATTATAAGCATAAGTGCCCCAAGGACAAGTAAAAGTGGTTTTGTCCTGGTCCTCTAAGGCTATCCTGATCTGGTTGTAGCCACTGAAACCATCAAGAAAAGAGAATGATGATTTCCCAGCTAATGTGTCTAGCACTTGGTCAATAAATGGTAGTGGGAAATGATCTTTGAGGGTTTCCTTGTTCAATTGTCTGTAATCAACACAAATCCGCCACTTACCATTTTTCTTGGGCACTACTACCAATGGTGATACCCACTGACTGTCAAAGATAGGATAGATAAAATTGACTTTCAACAGTTTTTGTAATTCTTTAACAATATCTTGAAGCATGGGATTCGTTCGTCTCTGTAGTTGTCTCACTGGTTTGATATTACTATCCGTATAAATATGGTGAGTGCATGTATCAGGGTGAATTCTGTGCATATCGGTGTAGTCCCAAGCAAATGCTTTCTGATATTTTCTCAATAATTGAATCAATTTTTCCTCCTGAGATGAGTCTAGGTGAGTGCTAATATTCAAAGTTTTTCCTAGACTAATCTCTATAGTCTTGCTCTGTGTGTTTGTGATAGATTGGATAGGAAAAAAGTTCTGAAATGTTGTTTGCAAGGAATGAATGGTGCATGTTTCCTGAAAATTTTGTGCCAAAAGTTCATCTGCAGCATGATATTGGTCATTTCTCAATTCTTCGGAAACATCAGGTTGAGAAAGGAACAATTCTACCAAATCATCATTATTATGTTCTTGAAAATCATAGATTTGGTTGATGTTGAAAACAGATTGAACTTCTTCCTTGTCATTGTATTTATCGTCAAGCCATAAATTGTGTGCTACTGTTGGTGATTGTGCTGATGGGTAAAGAGTGAGTTGTTTTCTTTCAGTTCCTCGTGAAATGATCATATTACCCAATCGACATCCTATGAATGCATCAACAGTTGCTAACCATGGTCTACCAAGGATGATAGGGTCTCCTCCTAAATTGGATTTTGGCTGAAGAACTAAAAATTCCACTGGATACTCCCAAGAGTCCAGTGAAACAAATATGTCCTCCAAAATCCCTTCAAGAATCACTTTAGACCTATCAGCGAGTTCTAGAACAATTGTTGTGTGTTGCAAGTTTGTGAGCTGGAGTGCTTTCATTGTTTCAAGAGTCATCACATTTATTGCGGCCCCAAGGTCAATTAAGGTGTTTGGAATATGTATGTTGTTAATGATTGTAGTGACTCTGGGAATACCAGGATCAACATACTTTTCCATTGAAATGGTGTTTGTCATAAGGCCAGCTAAATGTCCAATAACATGAATGGTTTGTGGATCAACTCTTTTCCTAGTAGGCTTTTTAAGGCACGGTTCTTTGATGGCTTTAGTATCTATGGGAATGTCTCTTATGGCTTGTAGTAGTGGAATTTTTATATAGACATTCTTTAGCTCATCTAAAACATCAAACTGTGGTATAGACATGGGAAGTTTTGTTTGGACCAATCTGTCTGGAAAAGGTGGTGGATGCAACGATTGCATTTGTTTATTTTTTATGTCATCATTTTGTTTCCTTTGAATTGGAGTTTCATTTTCATTTTCTTCGTTTTCTTCTTGTTTATCAGCTGTTGGAGATTCTTTGTGAAGTATTTTACCAAACCTCAAATTGATATTTTGTAAAGGTAACGTGGGATATGATGGTCCCTCATCTACATTATAAGCTGGTCTCCCTGCTCTGTTATTTGGATTTGGTACAGGTTGAGCAGGGATTTGAGTAGGTCTAGGAGGTTGTTGGTTAGATGGAAGTTCTAATTGTGGTGGATTTATTGGTGGAGGAGCAGGTAATGCTTGTTGAGTGGGTTGGGGTTGATGTGGGTAAACAACTTGCTGCTGAGGATATCGCTGATATGGTTGAGGATATGGCGAATATGGTTGATGATATTGTTGATATGGCTGCGAATATGGTTGGTATGGTTGAGGATATGATTGATATTGTTGAGATTATTGCTGAGATGGTCTCCATTGTTGTTGTGGGTAATTTTGGTGCTGCCATGGCATGGGTGCATTCCACGAATTTTGAGCATACATCTGATCACGTGCAAGAAATTGCAAATTCTGGTTTGGGAACATACCTTGAGGTGGAGGTTTTGGCTGCCATGGTCTCTTTGCGCCCATAAAATACACATTTTCCATATCTGTGTTAGCTGCCACATTACAATTCTACAAAATCTTGACTTTAGAGCAATGAAATATATCATGATTTTCAGTACAAAAGGCACAAACTTGAATGTTTTCTAATTGGCAGTCTTTTAGGGCATGTTTCTTCCGGCATTTTGGACAAAAGACAACCATCATTTGATCTTCCTCTTCTTGTCTTTTCTTAGCTTTGAGAGTGTCAATTTGAGTTCCTAAGGTACTCAATAGATCTATTTTGAATTCCTCTAACAAATTTCCTATTTCAGCTCTTGTGACACTTGCTGAAGCAGATTTTGTGGCTTTGGATGATATGGTTCTTTTTCCAATTTTGGCTTTGCTCCTAGAATACTTTTCACATAACTCGGCAATTTCTTCAAAAGGTAAAGTGGAAATATCACCTTTGCCCATCAAATTAAGATCATCTAAGTATTCCTCTCGAATGCCCTTCAAAAATATTGTTCGAATCAGATCAAGAGGAATGGTTCTGTGTTTTGATTTTTGTAAATTGTAAACAAACTGCTCTAAGTACTCCTCTAAATTTTCATCCTCTTGTTGGTTCATCCTAAAGATATCATCTTTGGAATCTTTCGTTCTACAATAAGGTTGGTATTTCTTTAGGAATATTCTTCTCATGCCATCCCAATCAATTATTGCATGTTCACCAAGCCCCATGAACCATCTTAATGCTGATGCTTTTAATGTTGCTGGGAAGAGTCTAAGCCTATGGGAATCATCTGTGTAACCATATGTTCGACATACAATGTCAAACTCAAACAAGAATGAATCTGGGTCTTCTGAAGCCATGCCATAAATGTTTGGTAGCATAGATGGAGGTATGTTTTTCATTTTTATTTCGTCATCTTCTTCTGGTTCTTGAATAGGAAATTTAAAGGTTGACTCTTCCTCCTCTCTTAGACCTTGATTTGGTGGTCCTCTTGCTGATCCATCTCCTTCCTCCACCATTTTGATAGGTTCCTCTGTTGATTTAATTTCTTGTTCAGTGTCACTTGTTTCAAAGAGAAGTTCAAGGAAAGATTGTTGAGTTACTGTGCTACTTTCTCTTTTTATAGAGGATTCAGGGAAATGTTTCTTCTGTGATTCGTGTGCTAATAGAATTTGCCTCTCGATGAGTGTGAGTCTTTGCCCTGATTTCTGTTTATCCTCTAATTTTTGTATGGTGACTTCCTCAGCTGGTGTTGTGTGTTCAACTTTTCCTAAAGGGTTTGCTTATGATGGTAGGTTAGTTTTTGGATGGGGGGTTTTTATGAATCTACCTTTATTATCTCTAGATCTAGGCATAAGTAAACATGACTTCTAAAATGATGAATTAAAATTAAATCTATGTTTTTGCTTGTTTTTGTTTATTTTATTTTTTTTATTTTGTTTTTAGAAATCCTCTAGCTGCGCCTCCCCGGCAACGGCGCCAAAATGTAGTGGCCAATCTAGGGTGCTAGATTAGACTAGATTTAATATCAACCAAGGTAGGTAAACTTAGAGGCACGTGTCTAAAGTCTATAGACCTACAAGGATCTCATCTACCTAACTAAGTGTTTACTGTGACAGGCTACAACACTCCTTTACATGAGGTTGAAATATGTTTCCTCTCACACCTTAACACTGAGATCATCTAATTTGTCTAACTGTTCTAAAGAAACAGTGTGTTGCTAGGCTGAGTTTTCAACCCTCTTACAAGGATATTATCCACAAAAACTCTTTCCAGCTAACACACTAAGCATTCATGAAAATCAAAAGCTCTTTTAAACACACTGAAATTTTAAATGCATGAAAATAGAGTCCACAGAGATACTTCGAAATCTAATGATCGATCAAATCTTTTACAAGATATTGTTCAATGATCTAGCAATCAAATTCTCAAGCTATCACCATGAATATTATTTGCAAGAAACTCTAATCAAATCAATAAATTCACAGGCAAGAAAATAACATTAAACGCTATTCACACTATTCAGATTCGAAAACGCTATGGAAATGAAAATAAAAGTATACCAATTCCACGTAGGGCCCGTCCACGCTTCACTGGCACACTTAAGAAACTTCAAGCGATGAGAATATTAACGCATAAGCACTGTAAGGGTAAAACGATGACTGTAATTAAGTTCTGGAAGTCGAAATCACATGCAAGAGCAATGTTCTGGAAACAATACACAGGAATAATAATCGTTCTGGACAATACAATACGCAGTCTTTTATCTTCTTGTCTCTTATCCTATGTTCACTAACTTTCCCTCTAAATCGAATGTACATACATTATGCAGATGTTTCTGCTTTTACAAAAGAGTGATTTTTGTCTTTTCTAATCTTAACTGATTTCCAAAGCAAAACGAAATCAGTTTGGGAAACTCTGGCTTTTTGCTGCTTTTGTGACCAAAAAGGCTAGGTTTGACCAGCGTTGACCATGTATCCAGGAGCTTTAGATTTGTTGGTGAATAGATCTTTCACCATGTATGTACATTCCAGATCACGTTCCTATCCTTTGTTTTGACTTTCCTGCCATGCCACCTGTCACATCATAAACCATTTACAGGAAGTCATGACATCCTGTAATTTTTGTTGAAAATTCCTAATTTTTAACATAAAAATTCACAAATTAAATTTAATGTAAATTAACAACTATAATGCGTTGATTAATCAATTTCAATGGACTATGAGGGGTTTATGGGAGAAAAAGATAGACAAATGATGGATTTCTAGAAGAAAAAGATGGCAATGAAATGGTACCAACAATCATGACTATGAAAAACGTTGGCAGTTTCAACCATGGCGTTAAAGATAAAATATCACGACCCCAAAAAGCCTTAAATTTCAACATTTTTCAGCCATGGAATTAAAAATAAATATCATGACTATAATAAACCTTATATTTTCGACATATTTGGAGATCAAATTTCATGACTAAATTAAACCTTAAAAATAAATACCTAAATCAAAAAGTCATCATACCAAAAGCCAAAAATACAATTCTTCTAAATCTTAGCCTAAGACAATTTGGCACATTGCAACAAAAACTAAAAGTTCAACCATCAAATTGACACACAGTGAGAGCATGCTTGACCCATTACAATTGAAACTTTAAAATCAACCATCAAATTAACACATAGTGGAAGCGAACTTGATTCATTGCAACAAAAACTTAAAAATCAACAATAAAATTGACACATATTGGAGTCGGGTTATTTGTTGAACATCGACACAATCTAAAACAATTAAATAAGTAAAATTAAATCATAACCCATAATAATAATAAAAATACAAAATAAAATAAAATAAAAAAATAATTTGAAAAAGGATAAAATTAAAATTAAAAATGACCAACAAATAAAAAAAAAAAACAAATATAAATGTTGTTACAAGGTCACTTAAACACAAATACTGTGTTACTGGAGGTTTTTGAGTAGGTATGTACTTTTATCATTTGTTTGTGATCTTAACCAAGATTACAAAGTGTGTTATGAAGCACATAAATTTTCAAATTTTTAGTATAAAACAAATTTCATGTGAAATAAATATTATGGGAGTGATTACAACTGCACCTCGAGATTTGAGGGAGGTGATGGGTCGAACAGCATGAGAGGGGCTATAAGCACACATAAGATGACTATAGAACTGGGTCAAGAACACTTGCTTTTAGATGTGCACTTGTGTTTGCTATTGGATATGTTGTTGATCCATGGATATGAATTCTATTTGCATTTAGATCTATGCCCAGACTATCAGACTATGTTGTTCATGGAGTTGCATCCATCATTCACAACAAATTTCATGGTTAAAACTAGTTTTTCTACTTTATACTAGATAAATTTGAAAGTACAACTAACAACTAAATTCCACGAAAGGGGGTTGTCTTAATTTCAATTTGCAATAAATTATATCTCATGATAAGTGGGCCAAGTCAGAATTTGTAATGTCCTTATAAATATTTTGTGTTAGCATTATTTCCGTGTGCGTTATTGTGCAGATACATCATTGATTGGTCAAAGCAAACACTTTAAAATTCGATAAAGACATCATTACTAAAATAATTTATCTGTAAATTTCCATGGATATTACACTAGACAGTTCATCATAATAACCCTGATAAAATTATATCTAAAAAAAATATGGAATTCTACACTATTACAGTTCTATTAGATTTTTGGATATGTACATTCATTTTTAATAGTGCATGCATGTAAATTAAAATTATGCAAAAATTAAAGAAACGACAAAATAAAAATCTCACACGCACATTTGACACAATATATGTGTAACAACCATGGTGAAAATTCCATGTAAGAAAAGTAAATAAAGGAAAAATAATTACCACAAATAATGGGACACTTATTCCAAGTTGAATGTTGGGCAAAATCCTAGTGAGGGGGATCACTTAGGATTGTTTATGGCTAAGGAAGTTGGCAAAGGCAATGGCTAAGGCTTTGTAAAGGCAAAATGGAATTTTTGGCACATTTATTTATGAAAATAATGGAAATTGGGAGAAAAGGGAGGTGAAAGGTCACAGGCTGCATATGAGTAGGAAATTGAAGAAAAATAATGGAAAATGAAGAAAATAGAGGCCTCATTCATAAAAAGGCTTTTGAGGATAAGTTGGTAACCTTTTGTTAGTTCAGTTTTGGAGCTCTCTCATTATTCTCTCTCTCATACTCTTGGAGACTTAGAGTTTTCTTGGAGCACTCTTGGAGGGTGTGGCATAGTTGGATTTTTGGAGTAAGAAGGAAAAGGAAGAGTAGGAAAGTGCAAGAGGGCATCAAGATCAGCAACTACATCAGGTATCGAGTTCCATGTATCGAGTTGCATGTATGTTTCCTTCACTAGTTTTGGCATGCATGTCATATGCATGTGGATTTTTTGTTGTGATCTATCATTGGCGTAGAGGATGGTCGGGATTGATAGTGGATTGCCTAGCCTTGTCATTTCTTGGATAGCCATGCCCATTGTGGGTTTAATTTCATTGTTTTTTGTGGTTGGCTCTCATGTTTCCTTAGCTTGGTTTGAGTTATTAGTCCTGGAAGCCCTAGTTAGACAAATGCTCTCGAAGCCCTGTAACATTTTGGGTTGAGTTACTAGTCCTAGAAGCCTTGGTTGGATAAATGCTCTGGAAGCCCTTGGTGGGTTGAGTTACTAGTCCTGGAAGCCATGGTTGGACAAACGCTTTGGAAGCCCTGAATAAGTTATGGGTTGAGTTACTATTCCTGGAATCCTTGGTTGGACAAATGCTCTGGAAGCCTTGGAAAGCTTGGAAGGAGACCAATCTAATGATGGTTTTGTGATGTCTGACTGTGAAGTGGAATCACTATTTGATGGGTTGAGGTGGATGGCCTCTGGAAGTCTTGGATGAGTTTTGATTGATGTGTTCTATGAGATCCCACATTCATGCTTGGAATATGGCACGGGGGTGAATGGCTGAAGAGAGATTTGGCTCAGCCAATCTACGGTCGGGTGGAACGTGGAAGTCCACTCTCAGGTTTGGATTGTGAATCATTAATGAAAGGTTATTTCTCCTTGTATTTCTATGAGAATTTTGATGGATTGTATGTGGTCTATATGGTTGTACTTTCATGATTATTTCTATCCCTATTATCCTAGTTATGTATGTGTTTTATGACAAAATCCATGTATGGCTTTCCTCATGTTTTTACTTGTAATTGAATGATCAATGTATCTAAGACCTAATGGATGGAATGACAATTGATGTGTTGAGGCATCAATGGTTCTTAGTGATTCTCATCTAAGTATGAGACTCCTATGCTCAAAAATGTTAATTACACTTGTAGATTACACATTTGCAATATGTTTGACGAAATGTCTATCATGGCTAGTAGGGGTCTAGTCAAGGTCTTGAACAGGTATTTGCTTTAGTACTGTCATTTCCATGTTATTTTACTGATTTGAAGAGATGGTTCAATTTTTGGCAGTGACTTGGGCTGTGGGCCTAAAAAGTGGCTCAAATCTCGGAGTCGTTGGCATAGCACTGACAGTTTTGGTCTCTGGTCACTGGCAGGAAAGCCTATGAGAGCGATTTTGGGTTGTTGGTCACACTCATGCCTATAGCATGGGAGCAACTAAGCCTTCAATTGTCCAAAATCTCAGTGGGACCCCAAGGCATGTTGTCTAAAGTATTGTATTGGTTCTTGAGGGTCCTGTAGCTGATTATTAATGTATGTATGATGTGTTTCCATCGGTTCCACTTCCTTAACATGCCTTAGGAGGTTAAATCATATCATAGTGGCCTCTCATCGCATGTTTACCCTGGCTGGTCGGTTTTTTGGGTAGATGTGAGAGGAGATTGTTACAGAGTGGTATCAGGGCATGGTTCACCCTACGAACTGGATGGGATATGTGTTGGTCATGCATGCATGTCAGTTGCATGTGTGTGTCTCACCCTTGCATTCCATGTGCTTCTTGTATTTGCATGATGTTGTTCATGGTTGTAGTGATGTCGTCATGTGAAATTTGAGGTGTTATTGTGGAATGCATCATTGTGAGTGTATGGCTAGTTACATGTCGATTTATGTCACCTACATGTATCGTTGTATTATGTTTGTTTACATTCTTGCATGTTTGGTTACATTCTTGTATGCTTGGTTACATGTATCATTCTTTTAAGTTTGATTTCAAGTATTGTTCATTCATGCTTGGTAATATGTGTTTATACATGTGTGGATGGTTGTGCATCACTTATGCATGCTCATGTTTGCATGTGGTCAAGTGTATAGTGACGCAATGATGGTGATTTTCATGCATGAGGTCATGGTGCGTGTTGTTGCTGAGGTCATGCATTGATGGTTGGACCCTAGCTAGAATGACGGTTGCATGGTCATATGCTTATGTTTTATGTTTCTATATGATGTCATGATTATGTTATACATGAATCACGCTGATTTGTTGATCTTGCAAATGAGGTATCCTCCCCGAACTATACTAAGGTACATTGGTTTACTATGATTTGGTTTCGCTGACATGATATACCTTATAGGAAGAAACATCAAATGGCTAGCAAGATGGTTGACTACAAAGACTATCCCTATGAATTAGAAGAGCAGTATGGTGTTGGGAACTCTTCCGACTTGGCAGTGACACTGAGAAGTTTAAAGGAAGAAATAAGGAGTTCCAAGGAAGATAATGACAGAATCATACAAGCACGGGAAAATTTAGTAGAGGTAAATGCAGTCATACTTCAGAGCATGTCAGATTTGCAGTGACAGGGACCGCTTCGGATCAGCCATGAGTAGGAGGATAGAACTGATGGAGCATATGGTAGTAGATCGCATGGTGGTCACCAATCAGAAAGAGATGACACAATTCGATATGGCAGATTGTTGGACACTGTGGATAGGAGAAGGGATAGACACATGCACGATTCTAGTTTTGATTCAAATAAGCACTATGATCGTCATTGGTATCATTCTTATAGGAGGAGTGATAAGGGGTATTTTCCAGATGAGTTTCAAAAAGCAAACCCACCTACTTTTGATGGAGAGGTAAATAAATTACAAGATGTAGAGGCATGGTTGAAGGAATGAATAAGTTCTTCAGATTACATGATTATTCACAGAACATGAAAGCTAGAGTGGCTACATTCAGTCTCAAAGGAAAAGAAGACATTTGGTGGGAAGATTTGAAGACTGTTAGAGGTATAAATGAGGAAGATTTGACTTGGAGTGAGTTTGAGTGGCTATTCAAGAAGAAGTATTTGTCGGAAAGATACTTTGATGACCGGGAGAAATAATTCTATGAGCTAAAGATGGGTTCCATGACAAATGATGAGTACACTAGCATATTCTTGGAGTTATTGAGGTATGTGCCTCACCTCAAGGAGGAGAAGGCTAAGATTCAGAGATTCATTAGTGGGTTATCGGTTGCATTTAAAGATATAATTGAGTTCGACGAGCCTAGATCGTTGGAGGAGGCCATTCAAAAACTGAATAATTGCTATGAACAATCGAAGAGAAGAATTGAGACTAAGCCATACTAGAAAGGTAATGCAAAGAACAAAGGAAAATGGGAGAAGAAGAGAGTACGACCATATGACACAAGTAATAAGGAGAATGTTGAACCACCTAAGAAGTTCAATGCATCAAATAGAGGACAAGGATTCCGATCAAGAGAGTAGAACAAGGAGACAGGTTGGTAGCATATAGAGTGTTGGACGTGTGGCAAGGATCATCGCAGGAGATACTGTCCATAGAATCAGGGTGTTAGACCTCAGATATACAATGCACAAGAGGCGCAGACTGTTGGGGATGTTGGTCAGAGTATTTCGCGTATCTATGCAACATTGGATAACAATCAGGCAGAACACCAAGCATTTATCATTGAGATGGACAGTAAGCTTTGTGATCAATTTATTTCTATTTTGATTGACCTTGGATCTAATTATAGCTATGTTAGTCCTGACTTAGTGGATAAGTGTGGTTTGAGTAAGGAATTGCATGCAAAGTCTTCGTTAGTACAGTTGGCCTAGGTATGAAGAAACAAGTTCATCATTGGGTAAGAGCTTGTGCATTTGACTTGCATGGTATGCCTACCACAACACATTTGAATGTATTACTGTTGGGTACATAAAATATGTTGTTGGGCATGGATTAGTTGTATCTTCATAGAACCAAGGTATATTTTTATGATAAAGTCATTAAGTTTGTTGATGACAATGGAGAACTAAGAGTCTTATAGGTGTTGTAGCGGCTACAACACCCTCCAAAATTTTACCTTATCCTCATTTTGGAGCCTCCCTTCTAGCCTTCACAGCAGCTTGCCTTGCTTCATCAAGTTCACAAGCTTCAATGTCTTTCTTGCACAAAGGCAGCCTGTCGGTCATAGCTTGATCCATTCCCCTCACAGGTTTTTCACCCGGACTTGGTCCAGCTGCAGACTGAGCAGATCCCCATTGAAAATTGTGCATTTCTGGAGGGCAACCAACCTTCCCTCCAGAAATTGTGCAATTCTCTCTGGCAGCTTGCTGGGCTCCAGGATTGCGCAATCCTGCCTTCCAACATTCCCAGCAAATTTCCCCAGCAAGGCTGCTCAACCTAGAATTTATGCAAATCTGGGTAGCAGCCAGTTGCTTTGCCTAGAAATTGTGCAAATTTCTAGGGAAGCCAACCCAACTCCCAACTAGAAATATTCATTTTTCTCTAGCAGTTGAGCAGTCTCTTGCATGTGCAGCTGAGTTGACCAGTTCCCTCCAAGACTGAGCAAAACAGACTTGCATGCATGGTTTGCTTCTCCCAGGAATCATGCAAATTCATCCCTTGTTTCAAGGATCTATGTTTAGCAGTTGGAGATTACATGCAAGGAGCAATTCCGAAACCTCCCATCAAGTGTCGCTTCCCCTAGATTCGTGGCATGCACGTCACAACCTCGATGTTATAAAAATCATCAATCGGACACTGCAGAGCTCATTCCTCACATCAACCTTACATCTCTAACATCCCACATCACATCTAGGAGCAGTCAGCACATTCAGCTTAGCTGTTTTGGGGTAATCCCGCTTCCCATGCCTTGTGTTGCATTTCTGTTGCTTTTTGTGTTTTTGCTTGTGTGAGTATTGTTTTCTTGATTTCTTCAAACGCTTGTTGTTGTTCACATATATACTAGCTTTTCCTAACTTTGTTTCAGTTTTCGTTTCTATCTCACTATTGTCTCATGCATGAAACTGTTTTGCACGGACATTCACCCAACCGGAGAACTGCCCCACCCACATGCATGTTGATCTGTTTTTTGAATATTTCATTCATGTTTTGCATGCACTGTCAATCACTTCTGCTATCACTTAGTGTTTCCATGCATTTACTATCCTAATTGCTTTCAGTTGCTCGTTGGCAAGTTGGGACAACCTTGGCCCGGACTCTGCCTTCACCAAGGCTGCATTGCGTAATCTGGGGAAGGACGACTCACCTTCCTCTCCAGATTTGCACATCCCTGCCCAACACTGGCCTCCAAGACTTTTTTGCGCATTTCTGGAGGAGAGTGGTTACTTGGCCAAAGAAATTACGCAAATATGTCCCTAGGCCAACAGTCCTTCCCAGCTGGAATTACGCATTGCGCAATCCCAGCAGTTAGCAGCCAGACTAGATTGTGCATTTCACAGTTCTAGCAGTCAATCAGTCTCCCAACAGCCCAGACTGTGCCTTGTGCGGTCTTGGCAGTCGGGCTCCCAACCTCCCGACCGAAATTGCGCAACCTCCATGATCATTCACCTAGATATGTTGCAAGTGAGTTCTCATGTTCATTTTGGTTTTTGACTGACAGATTACTTGCCATGAGTGTTGCCATGTCTCCAGGTATCGTAAGTGTTCATCTGCCTCTCAGCAGTACAGGTACAATGGTTTCCAAGAGAGTAGAGATGAAGACACCGTTCAGAGCACACTTGGGGATGCAGTCGATAAAGTGTCTATGGACTTGCCTACCCATGAAGACATCAAGTTGTTCATAGACAAGGACATCAAGATATGACATCAGCAGCATCACAGCGCATATCATCATGAACAGCAGCTGAAGACAGCATACCAAATGCAATGAATGCAAGAGGAGGGTTGTTGACAACACGAAGGGGGAACAAGGTTGCAAGCTCAAGTAGATCTGTTGATGATAAAAGCAACTTTGGAGACTCCGGCTATGAGGTGACAACGCAACATGAAGATCATGCAAAGACAAAGAATGAAACAAAGAAGGAGTTGCATATGCTGAAGCAATGACTTAAGGAAGAACATGAAGCTGCACAGATAGACGAGTGAGTTACAGCAAGATCAGGAACAACAATGGGCGCATCGTGAACTTACGGATGAAACTGTGCTCATACAAGTTAAAGATCCATACCAATAGCTAACACGGAGCAGACATGGTGAGAAGTGTTGGTGATCACATGCAAGGGATTCAGCAACATGCATGTCATTGTGTGCACGCATGAAATCCAACCTATTTAACACACTCACCAAGGGGAAGACAAGAAGCAAGTCCAACTGGATTTGAACATGTACTTCAGCAAGTTGATGTGCATGACCACCAACACACACTTGAAGATCAGCACAGACATTATGCATTAGTGTGTTGTCGGTTCAGCCGCACCTAACAAGGCCCTGCACATGTTAGCAGGCGAGTTGGATGAAGGGGCCGAACCAATGCACCAATTTGCAATGGAGGCAAGAGTTCACTTTAGCAAGATGTCACCATGAGGTGCATACACACCATCACGGACGACCAAGCTTTGCATCAACTCACCAGATTCACCATCACAAACATGTCAAAGAGTTGGTCTCACCACAGTGGACCAAGTGTCAGTGATGTTTTGCAAGGCTTGCTCAAGCCATGTTGTCTCACATGAGTACATGTGCATTGTAATGTTGAGTCATGTCAAGTGTAAGTCAAGTGTCAACAGTTCGATGTAACAGTCATAGAGTAGGTGAAGAGTCATGAGGGTAGTTGAATGGTCACAAAGGAGAATGTCAAGGGTCACCCCACCCTTTGCTATAAATAGTCCCTCATAACTTATTGTATAGGTTTTGGTCAGCCAAGCTTTTGATAAGACTATCTTGGATAAATCTTGGACAATATTGTAATGCACCTTGACTTCTCCACTACACAGAGCTAGTTCATCTCTTTGGAGGAGTAGGCGGATGTGGTTGTAACGTTCCACTGTTTGGGCTAGCAGGTTTACATGGTGTATTGTATGATTGCGACTTACACTTCTTTATATAATAAGAGCTAACACATTTTCATGCATATGTTGTTATTGTAGTTGGACTACTCTGGTTGCCTTAATGATATATGTTGTTTAACTTATGTACTTGTGTATGAACTGATTTGTATGCAATTATATGAATCTTGTTGTTAATGTGTTGCATATGTTGTTAATGTTGTCACCGTCTGTGTCGACTGCTCTGCCGGACATCAGACAGACCTTTCACATGAACCTTGTTGTAACAACCATCGCACTCATCTCGGACTGATCCATGAGTGTTGTACATGTTATCTTACCTTGTATGATGTGACTGTCGCATTTGAGTGGACTGCTCTGCCGGAAGCTGTGCATGTCCTTTTGTGTTGTGTGTTCCTAGCCAAGTTGGGACTGATCCCTTTCAACCTGGAACTCACCTTCACCTTCTTCTCCCTTCAAAGTGTTAGAACCTCTCATACACCTTCCTTGACTCACTGCATCAGTCACACCCTTGCTACTGACAGAGTTATCTTACTTTCCTCTGTGTGACATCACGGTCAAGGCATTACGTTACGACCCACTGCTGGGACTCCTACACCAAATGGTCTGAGGTCTAATGAGGACTTCTTACCAGGGAGATCCCCTTGACATGTTGGTGGGTATAGCACCGTCAACAACAGGGTAAGAAGAAAGTTACATCAATTAGGATGGTGACAGCTATGCAAGAAAAGCGTAGTCATATAAAAGGGTATAACTTATTTGCAATGCACATTTCTAGTGATAAGGGTAACAAAGTTGAGGATGCAGATGTGTTGAGAAGGTACCCAGTTTTACAGCAATTCAAGGATGTATTTCCTGAGGACATTACAGAGTTTCCACCTCACAGGGAGGTAGAATTTTCTATTGAGCTAGTGCCAGGGGCAGCTCCAGCATCAAATGCACCTTACACTATGAGCACACCTGAGTTGGTTGAGTTAAAGTTGCAGTTAAAGGAAATGTTGGACAAGGCATACATTAGACCAAGTGTATCACCTTGGGGTGCACCGATCTTGTTTGTCAAGAAGAAATATGGTACTCTGAGATTATGCATTGACTACAGACAGTTGAACAAAATGACTATCAAGAACAAGTACCTTTTGCTAAGGATTGATGACTTGTTTGATCAACTAAAGGGAGCAACAGTGTTCTCGAATATTGACTTGAGATCGGGATACCATCAGGAACGCATCAAAGAGGAGGACATTTACAAGACTGTGTTCAGGCCCAAGTATAGGAATTATGAGTTTGTTGTTGTTCCATTTGGCTTGACTAATGCTCGAGCTACATTCATGTGTTTGATGAATAATGTGTTGCGTCCATATTTGGATAAGTTTTTTATTATATTCATTGATGATATACTGGTATATTCTAAAAATGAGGAAGAACATGTCGAGCATTTAGCAGCATTGTTGAGGTTGTTTAGAGAGCATCAGTTGTATGCTAAGCTCAACAAGTGCAGTTTATTTCAAAGTGAGGTACATTACTTGGGGCATGTTGTCTCCAAGGAAGGCATGTAGACCCAGAGAAGATAAGAGTCATCATGGAGTAGGTAGCTCCTAAGAGTGTGGATGAGGTAAGATCTTTCATGGGTTTCATAGGCTACTATAAGAGGTTCATCGGGAACTTCTCATAGATTACTTAAGAAGTTCAAATGGACAGAGGAGTGTGAGGCTAGATTTGAGCAGCTTAAGCAGTTTTTGACACATGCACCAGTGCTACAGATTATTGATCCGAACAAAGAATTTGTGGTATGCACAAATGCTTACAAGAGAGGATTTGGTGGAGTCCTTATGCAATATGGACAAGTAGAATGCTATAAGTCCCGGAAACTAAACAAGCATGAGCAGAACTACCTGACACATGATTTGGAGTTAGTAGCGATCATACATGCATTGAAGATGTGGAGACACTATCTTCTTGGCAAGATTTTTGTACTTATGATTGATCACATTGGGTTGAGGTATTTGTTTGACCAGCCGAATCTCAACACTAGGCAGGCTAGATGGTTGGCCATGATCAGCGAGTTTGATTTCGAGATCAGGTACATCAAAGGTAAACGGAATAGGGTGGCAGATTCTCTCAATAGATGAGTACAGGTAAATCACTTGGTAGTTATGAGCTCCTGTGGAACAGACTTACAGGATAAGATCTTAAAAGCAGGTCAGCGAGATGTTAGGTATATGGAGATTGTGCACAGGTTTCAGCGGGGTACAGGTATAGGCACAAATGCACAGGGTATGGATTATTCTCTTATAGCGGATGGATTGGTCACATTCTGAGACAGGATATATGTACCGATAACAGTGAGCTCAAGAAAGTGATCTTGAGGGAGTTTCATGCGAAACCTTATTCAGGTCACCCAAGGTATCGGAAGACGTTAACTGCAGTGAAGAGATTTTACTAAATGTTTTGATTGTTGCTAGATGTTTTGATTATTAGTGAGTGAAAGCAGAATGTAAACATCCAGGTGGACTACTATATCCGATTGCGATTCTTGAATGGAAATGGGAGGTTATTTCCATGGATTTCATCATAGGGTTTCCTAAGACAGCAAAACAACATGATTCCATTATGGCCATTGTGGATAGATTAACAAAGGTTACACACTTCATTCCGGTCAAGTCTACCTTCTCAGCTAGTGATGTGGAACAGGTATTCATTAGAGATATGGTCAGGTTGCATGGTGTTCCAAAGAATATTGTGTCAGATAGGGATGCGAAGTTCACATCCAAGTTTTGGAAGGAGTTATTTGCAGGTTTGGGCATAGAGTTGGCCTTCAACATAGCTTATCATCCACAGACAGATGGATAGACAGAGAGGGTCAGCAGGATATTGGAGGACATGTTGAGAATGTATGTGATACATCAGTAGTCACGGAAGTGGTAAGAGTATCTCCCTTTGGTAGAGTTCACATACAATAATGGTTATCAATGGTCATTGAGGATGAGTCTTTGTTAGGCATTGTATGGGCGGAGTTGTAACACTCCCATCAATTGGAGTGATTGGTTTAACAGGGTATTGATTGGACCAGATATGTTGGCAGACATGGAATAGGAACTGCAGGTGATCAAGAAGAATCTAAAGGCAACACAGGATAGGCAAAAGAGTTATGCAGATAGGAACAGGTTGTTCAAGGAGTCCAGGTTGGGGAACATGTGTACTTGCGTATCAAATCGAAGAAGAGCTCCTTGCAGATTGGATCATGTGCTAATATGGCAACATGGTTTTGTGGACCCTTCAGCATCATGTAAAGGATTTGGGCCAATAGCCTATCGACTTGCACTACCTCCGACAGTGAGAGTCCATGATGTTTTCCATGTATCATTGCTTAAGAATTATGTTAAGGATGTTGATCATGCAATTGACTGGTCTGTATTGTAGGTGGAACTAGATGGAGAATTCCAGCCGGAGCCTCAGTGTATATTGCAGACAAAGGTCCTCATGCTCTGGAACCGAGCAATCAAGCAAGTTAAAGTGAAATGGAAGTATTATCACCCCAAGAAACTCTCCTAGGTTGTATCTCGAAGATGCTCGGGAACATTACAAACTCAACAAAATGTTGGAAATGGATGAATGGAAGGAATGATGCTTGTCCAAGCCAGATAACCACTTCTACTATGATTAACTCCAGACATGGGTGAACACCCCCAGACTACAAGGCTTTAGACCACCAATTACTCACAGTTTGAGGATTAGGTGAACATGGAGAATACTGACCACACCAGCAGATGCACAAGACCATGTGATGGCCGGCTGCAACTAGTAAAGAGGTCTACAAATCTATTTCCTAAAGCACAGACAGGATGACAGCTCTCTGGCATTAAGTAAATAGAAACCTGCATAACATATTCAATGATACATACTAGACTTCAACACAAAGGTGGGATGACAGCCCCTATAATGCTAAATATCAAGAGCACATGAACAAATGCATAACAGGCACAGCCTAGAACAGAGTAGAAATGGAAAGTGAGCAATTAATAGCAAAAGAAGCTTGTATTAGCTGAAAATGAAGACTAGACGTTGCAAGCATCAAAGTAGTTACAGTCTCCAGAAGTTGAACCTTACATCAAAATAACAACCATCAACCTTGATTACATCTGTGTTCTGGGTATATATAGAGTTTCATTACAAAATGTTCCGCTATTCTATGTGTGGAGGTGTCATAATGGACCATCAACCACTTTAACTATCTAATATGGGTCTCTGCTGCAATATTCTTGCTTCAATGAATTAATTTGACATTCTCTGGTGCTCTGTTGTACTCCTCGAGCAGGTGGAGTGTCGTAAAGGATGAAATCCCTTAACTGCTAGATGTGCTGATCTGCCCGAGTCTTGTCCTTTCCCTTCTCGGCCATCCTGTTTGTTGAATGCGGTGGTTGAAGAGTAATTGCGCGGAGTGGTGAACAATGGCCACCTTCGTCCTTTCGGGAATATGAATTGGCTATGTTGCACTGTCTATGCTCCTTGATCACTTCTGTTGCGGGCTACCTCGTGTTGTGTTGTCGCCAAGACTACTTTGTCATTAATTCGACCTCTGCTTTGTGGTGGAATGGCTCTTCGGGCCTATGAAATCCCTTTAAAACGTGGATAGTGATTGCTTTATGTTATGAACAGAAAGCATGACAATTCTGAGAATTCTCGCTCCTCTTTGTCCTTTTCGGACTTCAAAAAGTCCATAAACCTGATTAATTCCTTTATCGGGTCCACCCTTCAGGTCGCTATCGCATATTACATTGCCCCAAGGTTCCTTTGTATTTTGTTTATACAATGAAAACAAACAAAAATACATTGAAAATGGGCTTTGGCGGACATGAAAGATTATGCATTTTGCTTCCGAAACCCTTTGGGTCCGGGTCTTATCGCATCGCCCACATATACATGTAAAGGTTGTGCCCCTTTGGTTTTCGACCATCAATCCGCGCGTGCGATCGACGGTCCACATTGCATTGTTGATCGCAATCGGAATGCCCCTTCTGTCCCTGCTGATACCGCTGATTCACCTCCGCCGATTGCGACCCGCCGATTAGATCTAGACCATTGATCGGCCAGATCGAACGGCTGTCGTGCAACCATTGTTTAAGCCTGCGCCTGTGGGTTTTTTCACTATTTAAATGTGTTTTTTGCCTCCCGATAGTGTATTTTTTACCCTTCTGAGGGCTCTCCTCCCTCGTTTGTTTCAATCGATGGATGATCTTAAGCACTTTTGAAGACTTAGGGAGTACCTTTGGAGCATACCTGGGTCCCTTGGGATGATTCTTAAGCAAATTTGGAGACTTTTAGAACAAATATGGATCCAATTTTGGGCCTTCTGTTCATTGCATAGCAGAGCTAACAGGAAGCACTTTGGGCCCGATGAAGCTACATGGGAGATGGTGGAACAAATGCAGGCTATGTATCTTTCATTGTTTGTCGGTTGAAGCAAAGCAGCTCTGGTATGATGGTTTGGTATATGTTATATGATGTTTTGATATATGCTTAGATATGGTGTTTAGTGTATGTTTTGATATATTCTTTGGTATATGACTTCATATATGTTTTGCTATATATTTTGGTAATGTTATTATATGCACACATGTATATAGATGTAAATATCGCCATGAGCTGTGTTATAAAGCTCCATTATGTGGTACGGGTGTTATGTCAATATGATTAGGTTGTCATGTTATTATTCTATCATGTGGTTATGTTATAATGATGTTATGATGTCATGTGGTGGCACTCAACAGGATGATCATTGTAAATACCGTAGTGAGTTGTGTTATAAAGCTCCATTATGCGGTATGTTGTCATGTTGTCATGATTTTTTCTTCAGAGAAGTTCTCTCATTGTAAATATTGCATTGAGCTGTGTTATAAAGCTCAATGAGCAATGTATCTTCCTTCAACAGGTTGTTGAGGTATATGTGTGATTGAACACTAAGGATGGTGTCCCCCAAGGGAGAGCGTTCTGTAACAACCTCGATGAAAATTCCATGTAATAAAAGTAAATAAAGGCAAAATAATAACCACAAATAATGGGACACTTATTCCAAACTGAAAGTTCAGTGGAATCCTAGTGATGGGGATCACTTGGGATTGTTTATGGCTAAAGAAATTGGCAAAGGCTTTGTAAAGGCAAAAAATGGCATTTTTGGCACATTTATTTATGAAAATAATGGAAATTAGGAGAAAACGGAGGTGAAAGGTCACAGGTTGCATGTGAGGAAAAAATTGAAGGAAAATAATGGAAAATGAAGAAAATAGAGGCCTCATTCATAAAAAATATTCTAAGGATCAGCTCGTAACCTTTTTTGAGTTCAGTTTTAGAGCTCTCTCATTATTCTCTCTCTCATACTCTTGGAGACTTAGATTTTTCTTGGAGCACTCTTGGAGGGTGTGGCATACTTGGATTTTTGGAGAAAGAAGGCAAAGGAAGAGAAGGAAAGCGAAAGAGGGCATCAAGATTAGTAGATACATCATATTTTCTTGCAGGTACCGAGTTGCATGTATGTTTCTTTCACCAGTTTTGGCATGCATGGCATATGCATGTGGATTTCTAGTTGTGATCTTTCATTGGCATTGAGGATGGTGGGGATTGACAGTGGATTGCCTAGACTTGTCATTTCTTGGATAGCCATGGTGATTGTGGGTTTACTTTCATTGTTTTGTTTCAGTTGGTTCTCATGTTTCCTTAGCTTGGGTTGAGTTATTCGTCTTGGAAGACCTGGTTGGAAAAACTCTCTGGAAGCCCTGTAACAACTTGGGTTGAGTTACTAGTCCTAGAAGCCTTGGTTGGGAAAACGCTCTGGAAGCCCTTGGTGGGTTGAGTTACTAGTCCTGGAAGCCCTAGTTGGACAAATGCTCTGGAAGCCCTGAATAAGTTATGGGTTTAGTTACTAGTCTTGGAAGCCTTGGTTGGACAAATGCTCTGGAAGCCCTAGAAGGCTTGAAAGGAGACCAATCTAATGATGGTTTTGTGATGTTTGACTGTGAGGTGGAATCATTGTCTGATGGGTTGAGGTGGATGGCCTCTAGAAGCCCTGGATGAGTTTTGATTGATGTGTTCTATGATATCCCACATTCATGCTTGGAATATGGCATGGGGGTGAATGGTTGAAGAGAGATTTGGCGCAGCCAATCTACGGTAGAGTGGAACATGGAAGTCCCATCTCGGGTTTGGATTTTGCATCATCAATGAAATGTTATTTCTCCTTCTATTTCTATGAGAATTTTGATGGATTTTATGTGATCTATATGGTTGTACTTTCATGAGTATTTATGTCCCTATTATGTTGGTTATGTATGTGTTTTATGACAATAGCCATGTATGGATTTCCTCCTGTTTTACTTGTAATTGAATGATTAATGTATATATGACCTAATGGATGGAATGGCAGTTGATTTGTTGAGGCATCAATGGTTCTTAGCGATTCTCAGCTAAGTATGAGACCCCTATGCAAAGAATTGTTAATTACACCTATATATTACACATGTGTAATATGTTTGACGAAATGCCTATCATGGCTAGTAGGGGTCCAGTCAAGGTCTTGAATAAATATTTTCTTTAGTATTGTCAGTTCCATGTTATTTTACTGATTTGAAGAGATGGTTCAATTCTGGGCAGTGGTCTGGGCTCTAGGCCTGAAAAGTGGCTCAAATTCTAGAGTCGTTAGCATATCACTAACAGTTTTGGTCTCTGGTCGCTAGCAAGAAAGCCTGTGAAAGCGACTTTGGGTTGTTAGTCGCACTCATGCCTATGGGAGCGACTGAGCCTTAAATTGTCCAAAAGCTCAAGGGACCCTAAGGCAAGCTGTCTAAAGTATTGGATTGGTTCTTGAGGTTCATGTAGTTGATGATTAATGTTGTATGGTGTTTTTCTGTCGGTTCCACTTCCTTAACATGACTTAGGAGGTTGAATCATATCATTGTGGCCTCTCGTTGCATGTTTACCTCGGTTGGATGGTTGCTTGGGTAGATGTGGGAGGAGGGTGTTACAATATGCTTTGGGAAACCCTTTTAGGAGAAAAATCTAGTTGGAATGTGAGGTCGCTCTACTCTCTTTCTCTGAATGGAAATATGGTTGTGAATACAAAGAAGTATGGTTTGTGGCATGTGGACTGCTACACTACACAAATCCTCTATGTGTGCTCTACCTCCTATCCCTCTTGGCTATTTTTGCTCAGCTATGGAACAAATGCACTCAAAAGAAGGGAATCCCTTTTCCTCCTAGTGGTTTGGTTATAAGACAACTCGATACTCTACTACTGGTTAGGTTTGACTACCTCGAATCTTAACCAAAGCTTTAATATAGACTTTTCTAGAGTCTTATACATCATAATCACATGGCTATCCCCTTTTCCATGAATAATGAGGGCTAACATGGAATCCTCTCAAATAATGGTGGTGAAAACAAGAAGGTCAATTTTTGAGTGGCATAACTTTCACATGCGGGCTTTGATTGATGTGATTCTTGCACCATTGGAAAGGTCTCTGCATGTAGATTATCATCAAATGCTTCCACACTACAACGACAAAGTTTTTCCCCAAAAAAATGTCGTTTAATACCTCAAAATGCTCCCGAAAGGTTTCAAACGTTGTTTTTCCAAATGTTTGAGTTGCTTTCAACTTGGTTGCTCGAATTAGTGGCCATGGGATTCTTCTTCTTATTGTCTGTCTTCTTATTCTTTGGGTTTAGCTTTGCATGCAACTTCCATCAACTCTCCTCTATATGGTCATCAATGTTCCAATGGTTGCAGTGGTTGTTGGGATCTTTGCACTAATGTGTTGTGACTACTGTCTTTTTATATTTTCCCTCTTTTTGCTTCTTCTTCCCCTCCCTAGAAGCATCTTGTTTCTTATTTTGATTCTATCCACTTGATTGCACTCTCTTCAGATCTATGTTATCCAGGTATTGTGTCGGTACACAATCCTCGTCCACTGATTTGGGCTTGAACAACATCATTTTCTCCCACAGATGGTGGTGTAGACTCCCCAAATATTTGAGGAGTACATATAGGTTCTTTGGGGAGATACCCAACATTATGGGCATCTTTCTGAAGTCTATGGTGTAATCCTACAAGTTTTGGATCGACTTTTGCCTAAAGTAGTGCCACCAGATTCGTAGTCCTCTACAAACAAGGTTACCAATCAAATAGGAACAGTGACCTCAAAATGACCATTCTAGCAAAAAACATGAAAAAACAACCTGTAACCGAAAAAGTGTGCATGTTGGAATGACCATTTTTGGTAAATCTTCAACTTTTTTTTTAAATGGCATTAAAAACCAATTTTTTTTGCGCAAAAAACATGGATAAACACCCTAAAACGAAAAGTGTTGATATAACTTGATATATACTCTATTTAGCATTTAAAAATACAACATCATTTTCTCCCACAGATGGCGGTGTAGACCCCCCAAATACTTGAGGAGTACATCTAGGTTCTTTGGGGAGATACCCAACATTATGGGCATCTTCCTAAAGTCTATGGTGTATTCCTACATGCTTTGGCTCGACTTTTTCCTAAAGTAGTGCCACTAGATTCGTAGTCCTCTACAAACAAGGTTACCAATCAAATAGTAACAGTGACCTAAAAATGAGAGCTCTAGCAAAAAAACATGAAAAAACAACCTGAAACCGAAAAAGTGTGCATGTTGGAATGACCTTTTTTTGGTAAATTTTCAACTTCTCTTAAAAATAGCATTAAAAACCAAATTTTTTTGCGCAAAAGACATGGAGAAACACCCTAAAACAAAAAGTGTTGATGTAACTTGATATATACTCTATTTAGCATTTAAAAATACAACATCATTTTCTCCCGCATATGGCGGTGTAGACCCCCCAAATACTTGAGGAGTACATCTAGGTTCTTTGGGGAGATACCCAACATTATGGGCATCTTTCTGAGGTCTATGGTGTATTCCTACACGCTTTGGATCGACTTTTGTCTAAAGTAGTGCCACCAGATTCGTACTCCTCTACAAACAAGGTTACCAATCAAATAGGAACAATG
The DNA here is from genome assembly GCA_031772625.1 of Pinus tabuliformis. NCBI lineage: Eukaryota > Viridiplantae > Streptophyta > Pinopsida > Pinales > Pinaceae > Pinus > Pinus tabuliformis. Next base: position 655,776,230 of record CM062810.1, on the reverse strand, counting down.
ACCTCAAAATGAGAGCTCTAGCAAAAAAACATGAAAAAACAACCTGAAACCGAAAAAGTGTGCATGTTGGAATGACATTTTTTGGGTAAATTTTCAACTTTTTAAAAAATGGCATTAAAAACCAATTTTTTTTGCACAAAAAACATGGAAAAACACCCTAAAACAAAAAGTGTTGATGTAAGTTGATATATACTCTATTTAGCATTTAAAAATACAAATTCAACAATGAAAATAACACATTGTATTTTACACTCTAAAGAAGTTTGCACGTGAAGAAATTTGATCCCTCTCGGCTCATGTTAGATCTGTACTTAAGATGAATTTATGTTGGTATATAATATTTACATAATTGACATTAAAATATTTTACATAACATGTACGTCCAGAAATTTTATAGTGCAAATTAAAATGGTATTTCTATTATAATATACTTTTGCTTATATGTCAATATTAATTTGTATTAAAATATTTTGTTATAACTCACATTAAATGGTTTTTTATATACAACATTAAAATATTTTATTTTAACAATTTTTTTTCTATATATAAAACTATATGAAGTTGATATCAACATAAATGAGTTAACATAGAGCTTCAAATAGTTTATTTAAATCTCTTGTTGAAATGTTTTTGAAAAGTATAAGATTTAAATAGTTTACCTACACAATTTTTTTACTTCTAATTACTTTATAGCATGTTAGAGAAAGATTTCGGCGAAAATCACATGGAATGTCATTTGTCGACGCGTTTCGAACCAACCAATGTGGTTCATCGTCAGGACAAGTTGAAGAAACAGATCTAGCTTAGCATGTTATATAGACCGAGCAGAGCCTCCAACGACTAGTTTGACCAACCGCTAATATTGACCAAAGGACCAGGATCAAAATAATAGTTTATCAGTAAATAATCAAAAATTAAAGGTCAATTATTATTAAAAGAAAATTAGTTGCAACGGACCGCTTCTAAAAATAAATTAAGTGAGAATGAAATAACTAACTGAATAAAAATAATAAAAATAACAAATTAAATAAATAAATAAATAGATATAAAGACCCCGAAATAAAAATAAGAAAAATAAAATAAAAACACAAACAAATAAAATAAAAATGAAATCAAATCATAATAATTAAAATAATAAAAATAAATACCTAGATATGAATAAGAGTTAAAACGTCAATAAACATGAATAAAAATAAAAATAAAAATAAATAAATAAAATAAAAAGAATAACAATAGTAAAAATAAAAATAAAATAAAAATAATAAGCATAAAAATAAATAAAATAAGTAATAATTAATTAATTAATAAAAATTAAAAAATAATAATAATAATAATAGTTAAAAGAGAATAAAAATAATAACTAACTAAATAAAGATAAAATAATAATAAAACACGAAAAATAATAAAAATGAAAATGAAATAAAATAATAAAATAATAAATAAATAAAATTGAATAACTAAATGGGAATAAAACA